>CAWUFW010000124.1:0-4902639 GCA_963921515.1 Calotriton arnoldi | reverse complement strand
CTGCAAGAAGATACTCAAGACAGTGATAGTTCACTCAAGCAGCAATATAACAGTTGGCAGAACATGGCTTCAGATCTGAGACATGTGAAAGCAGACACATCAAATTAAGATGCATAAAACTGCCACAAAAGGGGCGTACACCAAAGATCAACTTAAAAAAATATTCAAAAGCAGGCCATGCCTTGCTGGCTCAGTACAAAAATGCAAAGCATAGCTGGCAGATCTGAGAAAACAGTTCAACATTTTTGATCATGCAAAGCATGGTGCATAATCCGTAACTTTACAAGCGCAACATGTTCCCCAATGTTGGTAGTTGAAGCCAAATCCCTTGTCAAACAACAGAAGGCCCTTCAGGAACATCAATAGCTATGGCCAAAGAACAAGGTTCTCCCCAGCAAAAAGATTCAGCAATCCCTGAATGTGGCACTTCAGCCAGTGATCCTAGACGCCGACCATCTCAGTTAAATTCCCAGCATTTAAGGAATAAACAGTGTTTAGGGGAGAGATGCTGGTGCTCAGAACAAGAACATATGTTTTAGGACCTTTCCAATATGGTTCTACAGTACTCACTGATGATGGAATGCTCTGGGATCCAACATATCTATAGAGGAGCATCTTTCTACAGATGCATTGGCAAGAAAAAGGTCAGGGAAGATCCCTTGCTTTAGAATGCCAAACATTAAAGACTTTCTAGAAAGCCTGCCTAGAAAAGGCTTCCAGTTAGGAATCCTGTTTGTTTGTTCGTGATCAGCATGGGACTGCACAAACACAAGGTTTTTTTAAAAAAAATTTAATACATGCATTTCTATGACCCAAGTTACTCTTAGAAGACAGAATGAATTGTTGCTATGATATTGGCAAGATGTTTGAAATCAAAGTTTTCTACCTTGAAAAAGTTATTTAAAAAAAAAAATGTTTTCTACCTTGGTGAGGCTTTCCTCAATTTTCATGAAGACCAAGTGGTGCTAGGGATGTACTTGTACTTTAAATTCACACCAAAGATTTCCATATTTTTACATCATGCAATTTTATTATGTTGCTCAGTTTCTTTCAGAATTTAGCGGACAATACAGTACAAACAGTTGTCAATATTCAAGATTAGATAATGACACTTTTTCAGAATGGAGGACATGTCTGCAAAAATGAATTGTTCCTGGCCTTCAGTAATGCTCGTTGTGGTGAAATACTGTAAGCAATATTTGAGGTCTATATACAGATGCAAAGAGACCACTGCCAGCCAGAAAATGACTGCGCACTCAACTAGCGGCAATTAAATGAATCCAGCTGCAACACTGCACAAGACCTTTGTTAGATAGCAAGATGCATTATTCCAAGCATTGAACAAGCACTACTTCCTGGATGTTAATGCGGGAAGTGGCACATGTGACGTGTTTGTAAAAGTCTAGATGAAAATATTGCTTGATGCACCTCCTTTCCTTGAGAGTGACAAAATATAGCATATTAAAAAAAAAAAAAAAAAAAAAAATCAATAATAAGATGCAACGCTAGAAAAAGAATGTCACTACCAGTATACTTCAGATTAATAAGAAATCGATCTTGACCCCACTGTGAGATCCCTGGGTGTTTACAGTCCAACTAACATGCTACGCAGAGCAAGCAACTAGCACCAGAAGCTGGCTTGTCTTTCAGTAACTGACTCCTGCAAGCCTACCTGGGCTCCCATAAAAGGAAGCCCAACACCCATGGAGGAGAACGTTACGAACACAATGCTGAAAAGCAACCACAGTTTTATTTTCACTCAGTAACTCGAGTAAGAGTCGGCACTGCAGCCCAGCGTCATTGGGATAGCAGCCCATGAAGGCACAACAAAGCCAGAGCACAGGCAGGTAAAGAATACAACCACAAAATGATGAAATCCGATGTAATCCCTGAAAGGAACGGAATTTGGTGAAGTACCCGACTGAATGAGTAAGAGAGAGCAGAGAGGTAGAAGGGGGAATTCAGTTAAGTGTGACATTTCTAGGAGCAGATCATGTTCATGGGTTACATTTCAATTTAATACAAACAGGTGGTTGTGTGTTTAAACTAGGAAACTGCATTCTTTGGAAAGAAGGCACATTGTAATACAAATTACAACTTAAATATTATGCAGAGAAGGTGCGTTGCTGCTATGTACAGTTCTATTTGATGTGGTGGTTAGGTGAATAATCTGAGATTTGTAATGCACACAAAGTCAATGGAAACTACAGCCCTCATTTGAAATTCACACTTGTTAGTTTGTTAATGCAATACGTCTGATTAGCACCCACTGTAGAGAATATTTAACCTGAAATCCTGGCGGATGCTCAAATAACAAAACTACATAATCGCACTTAATTTCCAGCGCTGAAATTACAGCCCCTTCGGCCAATCACAATTTCAGTAATAAACAAACTTTGCCCAGTTTTATAGACTAACTGCAAACCGTGTAAAGGTTGTGCTATAAGTGCACCATCCTCTATAATTCTACCAGTTCCATACATGTTCCTGCGTGGCGCTAGTACACACCAGTCGGAGATACATTATAACAGTAGTAGAGGTGGGGATATTCTACCTTACATCCCAAGGCATACCTGCAGCGACCGAACCAAACAGAGTGGGACTGGAACAGCCGTTATGACAACTCCGAAAAGACTAAAGTCTTTCTACTTTCTGCATAACAAATAAATCCAATTACTACATGCTGCCTGCCCGCAACGGGCATGTTTCGCAATAAAGGCTAGTTATAACATGAGAAAGGGCACAAGTAATTATCGTTTTTATCATGCTTGTTTAACACGTTCTGCAGCAATCACTTAGGTGCTTTTCTGACTATCTTGCAGGCAGTGTGCCGACTGCAGAAGTAGTATGATGCAAAACAGTATACTTTCGTTTAGGACTCAAAAGTTCTCAATTACAGCATACTCAAACTCGAACTCCACCCAAGTGGTGAAGTGTATGTGACATACATCAGGGACACTGTGCACATTTTGTTGTGATATTTTTTTATCTCTACCTTGAACAATCTTCCAAAAACAAAAAGAGAAAAACAAACAGACACAGACTGCTAGTAGCCACAATTTGCAAAATCAGTCAGAATTCTAAACCAAGCCATATAATGAATCACAATTCACAGCGGGCTCTTCAACCTTTACTTAATGGGCATGATTACATTGTTTTCTTGGAAGGAAGGGGGAAGGAGTCATTCTTGTTAATGGTTGAAGTTAGACGCAACTGCCTTCTCCATCTCAACTTCAATGATTACAGGGTA
This sequence comes from Calotriton arnoldi, assembly GCA_963921515.1. Classification (NCBI taxonomy): domain Eukaryota; kingdom Metazoa; phylum Chordata; class Amphibia; order Caudata; family Salamandridae; genus Calotriton; species Calotriton arnoldi. The sequence continues at coordinate 4,899,389 of CAWUFW010000124.1, read as the reverse complement.
GTCGAAAGATTTACATAAGGTGCTTTGATGAGAAAGAGACTGACAGAACTGGGAAGTTTCACAAGTCTGCTTTACAATAAATAGTGCCAAACCCTAAAAAATTTTCATCAGGGCGATTTTTGCTTAGCCTAGCGATGTGCCTACCTAATCTGATACATCAAATCTAAACCAATACCAGTGGGTAGAAAATAAATAGCAGCTACAGCGTTTAGTTGCTTACTTTGTAAACTTTCAAGTGAACCATCAATCACAAAAAAGCAAAGTTTGGAGGTACAAAATAGCGTGCAAACCAAAGTAAAGTACTTTAAATTTGCTAGTCAATATTTAACTGTTAACGGAAACCTCTGGTCCATATACCATAAGAAACTGCTTGAGTTGACTTTACTCAATTTTCTGCCAGATGTCCTCTATAAATACATCTCCCAGCTATACAGTAGATGAGTTGTGTCAAACGCTTTGATGCATAAGCAGTCATATTACCATAAGTGATCGATTATTAAAAGAAAACCTCTATAGTAAAATAAAGCGAGATCCCCTTGGACTTGAACATATGCATGACTAAATTAACATTTTTAAAAATGCTGTGTTGAAACGTGTTTAGAATGTCTTCAAATGTCTCAAATTCCTACAGAAATTCCGGTCTGACACATTCGCACAGTGGAAGGAGAGGATGGCATACTGTAGAAGAAAGGCTGGACAGTGCCAAGAAAATTGTATTCAGCTACATTCAACATGGTGTCTTCCCATTCTTTCACGTAGGTAACGTACTTGCCAACGGTACAGATTTACCGCTAACACCAGCAGGTCATTGCAGACTTCTGTTCAGGCATCAAATGCACTTTGTTGGTATCTAGAAGAGGCTGGCTAAGCATCATAGGCTTGTGGCTCTTCAGCTTATGGGCCAGGGTCATGAATATTGCCTCCACGTGGTCAGTGTCATTCGGGTTCTTGGCAGACGTTTCAAAAAGTGGCATGCTGTGAAAATCAGCAAATTTCTGGCCCAAATCAGTAGGCACTTCGATGTCATTGTGCAAATCACACTTATTCCCAACAAGAATCCGAGGGATCCCATTAGCGAGTGAGTGCTGTCTGCACTCTTCTATCCATGATGGAAGGTTATCAAAACTGGTCAGGTTTGTCATATCATACACAAAGACAACAGCATGAACATTCCTGTAGTAATGCTGAACCATACTCTTTCTGAAACGCTCTTGTCCCGCTGTATCCCAAAGTTGGATCTGAAATGGTACAAATAGCAATACATTTTAAAGATCACACATCAGTCTAATATTTAAAACATCAAGAGACAGTGCATTTTCAAACATTTTCTATACGCTATAATTCCGGCATACTATTTCACAATTATGTTGATAAACATGACACAGTAACTATGCTAAAAATACAATCATGATCTACAGGAACTATTTTACATAGGACACACCATAAATTGAAAAATCTCTAATTGGTGAAAAATAACATTATTAAAGGCAGAGGTAGTTCTGTCGGTATTCAAGTATAACCTGGAAAAATGGTAGTTACTCAACCCAATACTATCACACAGGCTAGTATATCAGAAGAAATACACAATCCCAATCCAAATCTGCTTTACAGCTTCAAAAAGTTTAGATATGTGGATTAAATGCATCGCCCACAACAACTTCGACCACAGGATGTTTGGCTATGTACCTAACACACAGAATCTGAATGAACTCTAAGCCCGAGCACACATTATTAAATTATAATATTGTAATACAAAGCATAAATGCACATGACAGTGTAGATGTTCTTGGGCTTTTATTATCTTCTTTGAAGGTCCAGCCAGCACGTGTTTCGTCGTCCGGGAGTTAACCCACGACTTCCTCAGGGCCGTCTTGATGAAATAAACCACCTTGAACTTTTGTGCCGGTTATACCTCCGTCCCGGTCAGTAGGTAGCGCGATCAGTGTCCAATGATAAGCACAGAATCTGTCAAGTATGTAGATACTGTCCAAGTACACCTCCTTGTCTAGGTGTAATCACAAAATTAATATAGGATAGAATATCCAATGCCTTGTGTCGATCTGACACGCACGCCGATCTGCGTTGCGTCGTCAGTAGTATCAGCAAAAGGGCACCGAGTATGGCCCGACGGACAACTCAAAAGGGCGCTTTTCCGCGTCCTGACCGGCTCAGAGAGTGGCATACTTGACAGATTCTGTGCTTATGATTGGACACCGATTGCACTACCTACTGGCCGGGACAGAAGTATAACCGGCACAGAGGTTCAAGGAGGTTTATTTCATCAAGACAGCCCTGAGGAAGTCATGGGTTCACTCCCCAGATGACGAAACACATGTTGGCTGGACCTTCAAAGAAGATAGTGTAGACGTTCTTGGGCTTTTATTGTCATGTGCATTTATGCTTTGTATTACAATATTATAATTCAATGTGTGCTCGGGCTTCGAGTTGTTTCTAAGGCAGATCCCCAGGGGTCATACTTAGGGGGTCTGGGTGGTTCCTCCTTCCTTGAGCACCATAACAATAGTCACCAAGCACAAACATATCTGTCAAAAGGGAGCACCATCACCACATGGTGCCTCATCACCCGCTAGATAGTCATCCTCAGATTCTGAATGGTACATATCTTCCGTGTCTATTCTTAATTTATTGCAGGGTTTTGACAATAACCGTTTTGTTGAACATCACTTACTAAAGGTGCATACAGCACCATACCATGATTATAGGACTACCAAACATTCACCACCCAGCAACAAATGATTGATCACGATTGCAAAAAGAAATCATCGCAAAGACCTTATTTTTAAATGTGGATAAAAATGGAAATTGGGTTGTTTTTTGAGTGATTCCAAATGCTGACAATCATGACTGCCAGCCCAATAGCTTTGCGGGTTGAAAGATAAAGGGGGGGGGGGCAAGTGAACATAATAAAGGAATTTAAGTAAAGAGCCTTAAACAGCAGTAGATATGCAAAACCTTGATACTAACATTTGCATGTTTTTTTATATATGTGCAAATTTTATCATCTGAGTGTGTTTATATCACTGAAACTGGACAGGCGTTCAGGCATGAGTGCATATTTATTGGTTAAATAAATGTAGAAGTATACTTGTTTCAGTTTTTCGCAAAACCCAAAATAAATATAGATAAATACAGATAAAATTAGCAAAAAATAAATATGGATAAATACAGACGGAAATGTCAAAAAAATAAATACCATAAAACCGGGAGCCCTAAATATACATTATACAAAAAATACACACTGCCTGTCGGGAAGGATCGGGAAACACTGAGCATCAGCACTGCCCAAATCAATTGTCTTGGATGTACTACAGAGGGAGGTTTTATCCCACACTGTCAACCCACCCAAAGGTCTGCCCTTCCCTGAGGAAGAAGCACCAATGAAAAATAGACAACCCCAGCTCAATACTGTGGAACAACTGACTAGGTCTCCTAGGATTATACATATATCAAATGAATCAATAAAAGAAATCCAATTGGGACACTCAAGTTTGGACACTAAGCGAGCAATGTTCCAGGAAACATTCTTAGTATTAGGGGGCAAACAAGGAACTGGATCATCCAGGATGGGGAACACTATCATTACTGGGGTCTCTTCTTGAGACCAGACAACATCTCAATGGAGAACAGATTTCTATCGGAATAAGTGCAGAGCAGGGTGGAGCGGGGCATAAAGTTGAAGGTGGCCTAGGTTTGGAGGAAGAAAGGATATTAGCCACAAGCCCAGCTACTAATGAATTATGACTGACCGAAACAAATTGAAGGTCAATCTAGGCCAGCCAAGTCAGATAGTGGGGAGAATCTATTTGAAATAGGGAAAGGAAACTCATCCCCATTTGAAATCCCGTGGGTCGGTGCCTAAGACGCACCCTTGTCCTTGATGCCAGATGCTTATAAAAAATACCCAGAGGAACAAGGCATTTGTCATCTCTCCCTAAGCGGGCTCTACCCCGCTCCTAACCTACCTCTCGGCCAGTTCAGGGCTCCTACAACTGATTACTACACAATCCCTCCAATATTTTTCGTGGATGAGTCCACTCATCCCACCCTCCTTACCAGCAGGATGTCATCATATTCTTGTACACCGAAAACAGTGTGCCTAGACAGCCAATGACAAACCTTGTTCTCAAGTTGCGCGTAAGATTCTGTACCGGAACCCTGAAAGAGGGTGTGGGGGGCCTACTGCTAAAATAGCCTCATATGGACAGCAAGCAGGGGGAAGATTCAAATGGGCTTTAGAGCGGAGAGGGGAAACTGGGGGGAGGGGGGCGTAGATTGGGCTGTTTACTAGATGGAGCCCCTAAATCACCGTGGCCCAGAGTGGATGCCCTAGGGGCACTTACTCCTCTGGATTCCGACTGTCACAAGCGGAAGACGTCTGTGTCTTGGGCTTGTGGCTTTGCTGAACCAGTACTTCTAGGGACAGTGACCGAAGCAGTACTATTACGGTCAGTGGTACAACCAGTACTAGCGGGCTGCCGGCAGGACTCCACTGGAGCCCACTGTCCACAAGTGACATTTTTGTTGGGGATTAACTGCTTAACTATTTTCTCCAATGAATACATTTTATCCAACAAAGGGGAAAGACAAGCATGCACAATAGGAATTTTTGTCCAAAATGCAGTCCCAATCAAAGGATGTCGGGTTACCCACTGCAGTCGTCGACCCACTAAAAAACCTGTCCAAGTGCCAGCCGAGGGGTAGTTGCCGAGTTAACCACATGCTCTTTGGGACCAGCCTTACGTTTCCTATTCGGTTGTAATTTGGTGCTACCCCATGTTTGGGTTGACGCTTCCTTTTGGCACAAGGTTCATTATCATTAAGTAGCGTGGTGTCTAAATTGTCATTACTCTATAAAACAAGCACACTAGTCAACTGACATGTGGCCAAATCAGCTGGCAAACCCTGCAGGCCAATTGGAGCAATAGACGTTGGGCTAGCAAGTTGGCCAACCGGAGAGGTCAGAGGGCAGCAGGAGGCAACACCAAAGTCCCTAGACAAATGCCTCTCAGCCAGTACAATTTCCTTAGAAACAACACTGACGGCGCAAGCCAAAAAGGAATCCAAAGTACTGCCTTGATTAACTGGTTTGTCCTCTTGGGTTTTCCGTTTGCCCATCGTTCTTCCCCTAGGTGAAAAAAGTCACAAAAGTATAAAATAGCGCCTCACTCCACAATGTCAATAATCTCCAACGCCCATCACAGGATTATACATCCAAGCAAAAAAATAAAATAGTAAGAGGCCGGCGCGTAACACTTTAGCAGGCAGCAATTATCACTTACCTCCTACTCTGGTCTTTTGACGCCGCCTCCACCCACACAATGACTATGGAAACTAGAGATGTAGTACACGGTGTTGAGCTGCAGAACTGGTAGGCTGCTCAGTTACAGGCAGCAGCAGTGACAGCAGTAGACGGAGGCTGCAAACTGGAGGACAGACGTTTAGGAAGTTTAAAAACTGGGGGACTAATTCGAACTGAGGCCAGGAAATGGAACAAAACTCCGCTCCAAATCAGTTCTGTGGCCAATGTAGTGAGGCTGCCACTGGCTATAAAGAGCAAACAATCGCGGGGAGAATCAGAGTCAGGGGCAGTGGCATAAGCGGGGGACCCTCCATGCGGCACTGCAACCACAACGCCAAAACCAAAGGAGATCCCACCTCACCCCGCTGCTCTGCCATACACCAGAGCCTGGTGTAAGAACCCCAGCTGTTGTTCAGACCTTATTAAAAAAGATCTTTGTTGTGTGCTGGGATTATACTACAGATCCCTTGCAAAGACCAAGCCGGGCGCACTGATCCCTTGCAAAGACCAAGCCGGGCGCACTGATGAACGGGGCGGAGCAGCAATGCGGCCTGACATCGGTTCCTAGGATGGGCCTTGTAGTCTCCCGCTGACAGTACTCGTGCCGGGACTCACACGGAGGATGGGGGCTAAAAAGTCTCTATACGATGTCCGGGTCCCACAGTCCTCCTTCCAGCTCTCTCTCCGGTCGTGGCGTGAGACGGGTATGGACGGTAACGAGCACGGCATCAAGGGAGGAGCTGGTACATTAGCAATGATTATCCTACAAGCAACATCACAAATCTAAAAGTAAGTATGTGCTTCTTTGAGCCACCTTTAAAATAACCCAGGATGAAGAGATTAGTCTAATGAAAAACAAAAGTTGCTCTTCAAAAGCAGAAGGCCCAAACGGAATACAAATCAACTTAGTCAAGCTTGATGCACCCTTATGAAGCTTTACTGACTCACTTAAATTCAAACATAACACTAACTAGGATAGTTACTCCATCATGGAAAGGATCGGTTATACATCCCATCCACACAGAAAGCTTATAAAAAGATCCCAAAAATTACAGACTAATTGACCTTTTGGACTTTGAAGGCAAACGTTTTGCAAAATATTTATTGAATATTCTAGCAATATTGGCAAACAAAAAGGACTTGTTACAAATAAATCAAACAGGATTCCGATAAGGTTGTTAGACCATTGATAAGATCTGTGCTTTGACTCTTCTAGGAAAAAAGACAATTAAAATTAACACCACACTATATGCTGGTTACACAGATTATAGCTCTGCTTTTACAGAATAAATTGTGAATGACTGTGTAACCAATTGTCATAATGGGGAATAGAATGCTCACTCATATCTTTTGACTGATTACACAAAGATGGTTAAGATTAACGTTAGCTAGCAAGAATGCTCGATACCCTAAGATGTCAACTTTAAATGGATTAAAGCAGGGCTGCAACTTGGTTCCTCTTCTAGGTAACATAATTATACCAAGATAATCATACTGATTAACAATTTCTACTGCCTCGTTACCAAGTTTCCATGATGTTGGTTTACATTTTCTTCCGAAAGAGTGTATCACAATATTTGCAGTAACAGTCCCTAGTTACCCATACTCAGGAACCAGACTAGGTGCCCTTTGAGACCCAACACTAGGAGGAAAGACAAGTCTCTTGAGAACTCATGGGAGAAGGATACGGAGCACATCATTTTTATGCTGCTTTGTCCTCGCCATTAGCCTGCCAATCTCAGTGGTCCCGGAACCACCTAGTCTGGTTTCCTGAATATGGGTAACTAGAGACTGTTAATGTAATTATCTTGACAAACTTATTACACCAGCAGTGGGTCATTGTGATTGGGTCTTCCATGTTACCTGATAAAGGCAAGCCCTTGCATATTAGACAAGCTGCAACAGTCCTGGCGAATTGCCTCTGATCTTATAGGGGACAAGTTGAGGCAAGAAACATGTTGACCAAACCTTTTTGATCCCCAGGAACATTATTTTCTACGGGGTCCTCATTGTTTTTAATCTTAATAGAGGCTATCAACAATTCAATTTTTTGAGGGGCTCTTCAGTTTATTTTAATGTTTTTCTCTTCATTTGTTGACCAATCTACTGCAATCTTACGGAGTCTGACACTCCAGACTCTAAGGCTATCATGAAAAGAACTCCAGCAAAGAGACCCCTTGCAGGGTCCCTAAGGTACTGCAGCGCCAGCCCAATGAGGAGCACTGCCTGATGATGATGCATGCCACCAGTAGGTAAGTGAGAGTTTGTGCTCCACCGCTTAGGTGCCTCGGATCACCTTTCCATGGGCCAATCTATCAAACTATATGGACTGGACCACTACTTCGCAACGGCACACATTTGTTGGGAGATTGCAGTCATCTAACAAGTGGCATTTTGCTGGGGCTCTGACTGCATCACACCAACAAAACACCGAGTTCACCTTGTACTGCTTGTGGCAGACTCAAAGCTTAACACAAAGAATGAAAATGTACTTCTCCTTGACTGGAAAATTTACATTTCAAAGAACGCAGAAATCTGGCTGGTTTAGGCTTCCAGCTTTGGGCACTGAGGTTGAATAAACTAGGACTCCCCTCAAGCCAGTAAACTGTACATAATTTATAGTTCTAGTAGACTCTGCATTAAGCCCAGATAGAATATACTGCCAGAGACAAACTCTGTATGGAGTTGTCATCTCCCTACTCAGGTTGCAGACAAGACCAGACTCTTGGAGATCACTATATTGTGACAGAGGATAGCTCAGAGATGGAAACTGCCAAGGAACCAAGAGATCCATCCTGCCCCAACTGGCCTGGAAAGAAGATGAAGATCAAAGACGAGCATCAAGTAGCTCAAGGAGAAGTTAAAACATTGTTCATGCATCACCACTTGGAAGGCTGTACCATCCCGATCCTCCCCCAGACCATTAAGGTGTCCATATCTGCCGCGGTCAGTCACAGGTAGAGAGCCCGAGGTACTGAACCTTCACAATCCTGGCGTCAAATAATAGGACCTTAAAGTGTGTGGTAATCCACTACTAAATGTGTGCTCATTGAGAAACATAGAAACCAGTTGCAGTCTTATACAGTCTCTGGAAACCTGAACTGTGTCCCTCTGTATCAAAGAATCCCTGGTCACAGTTGAACTGGGGACACACTCTCAACACCTTAAAACAATAACTTTAATTATAACTGGGTGAGACAATTGATTTTTAGACGGTGGGTCTTTTAGGTCCTGGCATTTTAACAGGACTTTAACTATTGCTTAACCCAGAAATGGAGCAGACAGGTCAGTCCAACGAGCTGTCCACTGCTGAACTCAGAGCTCCACTATGTTAGTTTTGTCTGGCAGTTCTGTCAAATTAACTGACTGTTTAGTAAACATTGATGTAAAATCAAAGGGCCCAGAGTCAACCAGAGTACAGCTCCAGAGGATAGCATAGGCAAGTGGCCAAATGTTAGAGAAAAGGTAGCATCTAATATGTATATGCTATAAAAACATTTAGCGTAATATCTTGAAAACAGAGAATGATAATCTGCGTTTCATATTTTAACTGCTCTTTTTATTTTTTTTTCTTATCTCTACATAACAAGCATTTGCAATACAATAGGTCTCGCATTTGCGAGAGTTTGAGCTATTGACATTGTAAATGACAATGCCTTTTATTTATGGGTCGGTCTTTAAAACATAAATAAAAGGCATTGTAATTTTGACCCGCATCAAGTTGACAAACAAATGTTTTTTTTGTAAGTGCCCCATACCGCGCTTTCACTTTAATCAGTCGACAACGCCCCTTTCTTTAGACGCGGCTCGTGTAAAGAAAGGTGCATGGCAGATATTAAAGTGAAAACGCTGTATGGGGCGCTTTAAAAAAAAAAACACATTTGTTAAGCAGCATAGCGCTTTGCTAGCATAGATGTATGTATAAAAGTATGTATATAGAGTATGTATGTACATAGATGTATGTGTTAAATCAGTAAAAGTTGTTTAACATCAACAAACTCGTATCTGCTGCTATTCAGAAATTTGCTGGCAGTGCCACGTGTTGAATGTGATTCTATAAGTCCTGCCAAGATGGTAATAGTGAGGAGACAGCTTGCAGTCCATTCAAAATAGCTGTATTTTTTTCTACAGTGTAAAAACAAAAATTCAAATATGGTGAAAGAAAAGACACATGTTGTCTTTGTATTAATATCAACACAGAAATCCCAAACCAACTGAAAACTCACGGAGTTGAATTTGCAATAAACTTTAGCAGCCTATGGACCCAACGAAGCAGCAAGCTCACTGAAAAAGTAAGACAGCTCACAGAAACATGCTGATCCTCTGGATGTTGTTAAGTGTTGGCACCGTATTTATGGTTTCGTCGTTAATAGGCTTATTAAATGCACAAATTGATATTCACTCGCTATTATCAGGGCTAACTTTCAGAACACCGAGGCCTGTCAACATAAGCAGCTGTGCGAGTCACTTGCTTGAACGACCTACTTACAAAGAACTAAAGCATGCTTGGTAATTCAAACAATACAAGAATTAGAGGCGCGGTTCAAGGACTTACGACAACGCAAAACGTATCCGCCTTGTTTCCGTGATAAAACAAGTGTCACAAATCCACCAGAGGGACAACATCTATAGTCAACTGAAAAAGGCTGATTTAACATGAAAACAGCACTAGTGTCAGCAGTGTGGGCAGTGTCAGGATCCCTTGCCAAATGAAGGAGCTGCACCCCCCCCCCCAACCGCTGTTCGAAGTTATAAAATACAACTATCCGGGTTGAGCGGGCCCATAGGCCTCTGGACCACGGTGCCACTGCACCTGCTGCACCAATGGTAAGTTAAGGATGACATGTGCAGTTAGACACAGCACCACAGTGCTGTACACATGCACTGTCCGTGGGTGCACAGTGTAACCGGCTGCTTTACATGGTGAGACTATTTCTGGAGCGGTCCACGCTGTGTCTGTCTGTCTCGAGCTCCGCTGCACTCACTGTGTCTCTGCCGGCAGTCTCACTCCTGGTCAGCGAGCCACAGGCCTCTCTCTTCTCCCTCTCACTGCCTGGTCTCACTGCCCTCACTCCTGCTCCCAGTAAGTGACTGACTGTTTGCACACAGGAAACAGCTGGCTGCAGTCACCCCTGTATCCACGACAGCGGCTCCTCTGAGCTCCGACAACCCCAGACCCCGCCAGGGCCTTGTAAAAGCCATCTGTCCGCAGGATGGGAGGGAGCCACAGCATCCCCTGAATACTGGAGAAGCCCAAGGCATGCAATTCCAGTCGATAGGCCGGATCCGCCCATCCACCGTTAAACCAGTCATGCACAGTGAGAAGCCTCGTCGCCAGATAATATAAGTGCAGGTTTGTCATTCCCAATTTTATGGGAATCTTATCAAGCACCATATATAGCAGTTGAAGCATACAATCATCATGGCTATAGATAAGCCGATTGTGAAAAGCAGAATACACTTAATTGATCCATTATAGGCATAAAACATGTGAGGGTGAAAAAGCTTTCATCCTTGTTTGTGACACCAGATGTGTGTTTTCCATACGTCTCCCATCTCTTCTCCCACTAATAAGATTAAGAACTTATTTGGAAAGTGAATCTGCTCTTTCACAAAGGGTTCTCAGCCTCCAAACAAAACAAAAAAAGACACATAATGAATAAAAGTTTGCCGCACAAAAGAATGCCATGCATCTTGAAGGGAACGTAAATCTTATAAAGTTTGATTTAATTCACTCCCTTACTTTTCTAATGGCACTACAAGCTTTAATTATGCTTTATATGGAGCACCTCTGCTGAAACCTACTACCACTTCAATGTTACCTTGCCTGTGAGAGTTATCACATGTATGCTGTATCCCCATTAGAGAACTCTCATGCTGGCCATGAATCACCCTGGCAGTATCCACCGTAACATTAGTGCAGCTAGCACTGTGGAGTAATCGTTGCACCTCTGGGTTCTCACTTGTGCCTGCAGAGAGCAATCATCAATCTGACCCATCTTCATAGTGGATACATTTGGAACTGTGTTGACACCAAGAGGTCCATTTCCTATCCGAGACGACTTGAAGAGATGTGAGAAAAGTGGCGCTGTCACTTAATTTGCAGAAGAGGTTAAAAGTACAGACTTTTTCATTCACTTTCTGGGGTAGGGAATGGAAAATTTAAGGAGGTTGTACATTAGTTTGTAGCAATGGGTTTAATTGTTGATTCATGGAATAAAGTGGTGTCAAAAATAATTCAAAGGCCACACAAAGCACTACACAATCAAGAAAATATAATTTATTGCATGATTACCATGTATTTCACAAAAGTGGGTCTTGCACAAGATGAAAACATTTCCTAGTTAAATCATAATCCAAGATTTTAAGCTTCCTTTTTAAAAACATAACGGACAAGTGGCATTTATTCAACATACTGTAACAAAATTCTCTTTTAAATTGTTTTTAAAATGTGCAAGGACTTTAACAGGACCCTTATTTCCTAATGTTTTTGTGCGAATAAGCTCATAGTGATGGCATTATGCAATTTATCAACATGCATTCAATTTGTTAAAACATATTTTAACCAGTAGGTTAATTACATGACTTTAAACAGTGTTACAACGTGCTGACAAATTACTTAATATATGGTTTAAAGACACCAAATTTAAAATCGCATTCATTAATGTTAAATACATTTTAAATCTACATTGTGCTGTACTGGACTGGCAAACCTTAATCTAGCATTTAGGTTTAAAATATTTCATTAAAGTAGCAATCTGTTGTCCATTGACACCTCCGGATTAAAAACAGCGAGTATGATAGATGCAGTCAGATATTAAAGCTCTGATGCCCGATACAAGTAGCTCAAATGGATACAGATCCATTCTACAGTTCCCTTTTACCATAAAGAAAGTTAATTCTTGGTGTAGAAAAACCCAAATAAAGTTTCTTGTACTGTTTACACACTGATCACAGTGTACCAAGAAGAGGTATTTGTAAAGGATTCTCCTCAAAAAACAAAAAGGACTGTGATTAGAGTGTTAGTGTTCCTTCAACAGGCATTGGCAGTTACATTAGATAGCGGTTTTCAGCCCCAAGGGAGCAACTATCCCCAAATGTAGGATAAATTAACTAAGGTGCAATCTCAAGAGATCTACCTACTTCGGAAAACAAGGTGTTTAAGAAAATACCCAAGAGAGGACGGCCTATCGTTGAGATCCGCTTGTTATCACAAAAAACAGAAAACAAATTCTGCCACTTGCCTCTTCGTTAAAGAGGCACAAGTAACTATTGTTAAAGATTTTATTGGTTTTCAGTGCTGGATGCCCCCTTCATTTCTCTCCATATCCAAGAAAAAGTGAAATACAGAGGATTACAAAAATAAACAATTGCTCTGGGAGATAAATAGAAAGGATGAATTTTGTGCAGTTCTTTACTATAAGAAAGGAAATTAGGAATAGCAGATGAGGCACAGACTTACTGCACTGCCCAGAATCTCACACCCTCAAACTGCTTTAGAAGGTTTTACCTCCATACAGAGGCATTCTCTTCAAAATGAGCGTTGGTTGTATCAGTCTCTTATTTTCAGTCCTGGAACAATCATCCAGGTAAAACAACCACTATCAAACTCCTATGCAAGCTCTTTTTATTTATAGAAATTTGCATCAGCATTAGGATTCAGCCCTGATCGGATTAGAAAAGCCGCCACGTAACTCATCTGTCTTTCTATTAAATGTGGCTCTTAATTTTATTAAAGCCTGTTAAATAAGTTAAACAGGATTTTGGATGCCCTGAAGGAAAATACTGAAACACCACCACTACAATCTAAGCACCTAACACTGCAACACTGTTTGGCGATACATGATGGGGAGATATGAGACAAGAGGACAGTCTTGCTGGAATTCATCTCACGAAGAGAAAGGATCAGAGGTTAAGGCACTAATGGCAGAACAGGGGATTACTTTGAATCACTTGCTTTGGAAATAGCGTAGATCAGATGAGCAAGGCCTTTGTTTGGAAAAGTTAAGTATGGCTGAAGGCTTCCGTTTATAAACCAAAGGGAAGACTGGATTTGTGGGCATGCCATTTATAGGACAGGATTTGCTTGTAAAGAAGAGTCAGATATGGGAAATTGCAATAAATCTGTGAAGCCTTAGAAGCAAATCAAACTACACTCGTCAGAATTAGATCAGCAAACCATTAGATCTATTCACAGGGCAAAAACGGAGGAACACAGAAGAAAAAAGCCACACCCAGACATGGTTCTCGGACTCCAAAATTCAGAGTAATAAGAGGAAGAACTATCATGCAAACTTAACACTTCATAGTTTGAAAAAGAAAAAAAGGAGCCACAATTCCATACTCCAGTACATCTGCAAGAAGATACTCAAGACAGTGATAGTTCACTCAAGCAGCAATATAACAGTTGGCAGAACATGGCTTCAGATCTGAGACATGTGAAAGCAGACACATCAAATTAAGATGCATAAAACTGCCACAAAAGGGGCGTACACCAAAGATCAACTTAAAAAAATATTCAAAAGCAGGCCATGCCTTGCTGGCTCAGTACAAAAATGCAAAGCATAGCTGGCAGATCTGAGAAAACAGTTCAACATTTTTGATCATGCAAAGCATGGTGCATAATCCGTAACTTTACAAGCGCAACATGTTCCCCAATGTTGGTAGTTGAAGCCAAATCCCTTGTCAAACAACAGAAGGCCCTTCAGGAACATCAATAGCTATGGCCAAAGAACAAGGTTCTCCCCAGCAAAAAGATTCAGCAATCCCTGAATGTGGCACTTCAGCCAGTGATCCTAGACGCCGACCATCTCAGTTAAATTCCCAGCATTTAAGGAATAAACAGTGTTTAGGGGAGAGATGCTGGTGCTCAGAACAAGAACATATGTTTTAGGACCTTTCCAATATGGTTCTACAGTACTCACTGATGATGGAATGCTCTGGGATCCAACATATCTATAGAGGAGCATCTTTCTACAGATGCATTGGCAAGAAAAAGGTCAGGGAAGATCCCTTGCTTTAGAATGCCAAACATTAAAGACTTTCTAGAAAGCCTGCCTAGAAAAGGCTTCCAGTTAGGAATCCTGTTTGTTTGTTCGTGATCAGCATGGGACTGCACAAACACAAGGTTTTTTTAAAAAAAATTTAATACATGCATTTCTATGACCCAAGTTACTCTTAGAAGACAGAATGAATTGTTGCTATGATATTGGCAAGATGTTTGAAATCAAAGTTTTCTACCTTGAAAAAGTTATTTAAAAAAAAAAATGTTTTCTACCTTGGTGAGGCTTTCCTCAATTTTCATGAAGACCAAGTGGTGCTAGGGATGTACTTGTACTTTAAATTCACACCAAAGATTTCCATATTTTTACATCATGCAATTTTATTATGTTGCTCAGTTTCTTTCAGAATTTAGCGGACAATACAGTACAAACAGTTGTCAATATTCAAGATTAGATAATGACACTTTTTCAGAATGGAGGACATGTCTGCAAAAATGAATTGTTCCTGGCCTTCAGTAATGCTCGTTGTGGTGAAATACTGTAAGCAATATTTGAGGTCTATATACAGATGCAAAGAGACCACTGCCAGCCAGAAAATGACTGCGCACTCAACTAGCGGCAATTAAATGAATCCAGCTGCAACACTGCACAAGACCTTTGTTAGATAGCAAGATGCATTATTCCAAGCATTGAACAAGCACTACTTCCTGGATGTTAATGCGGGAAGTGGCACATGTGACGTGTTTGTAAAAGTCTAGATGAAAATATTGCTTGATGCACCTCCTTTCCTTGAGAGTGACAAAATATAGCATATTAAAAAAAAAAAAAAAAAAAAAATCAATAATAAGATGCAACGCTAGAAAAAGAATGTCACTACCAGTATACTTCAGATTAATAAGAAATCGATCTTGACCCCACTGTGAGATCCCTGGGTGTTTACAGTCCAACTAACATGCTACGCAGAGCAAGCAACTAGCACCAGAAGCTGGCTTGTCTTTCAGTAACTGACTCCTGCAAGCCTACCTGGGCTCCCATAAAAGGAAGCCCAACACCCATGGAGGAGAACGTTACGAACACAATGCTGAAAAGCAACCACAGTTTTATTTTCACTCAGTAACTCGAGTAAGAGTCGGCACTGCAGCCCAGCGTCATTGGGATAGCAGCCCATGAAGGCACAACAAAGCCAGAGCACAGGCAGGTAAAGAATACAACCACAAAATGATGAAATCCGATGTAATCCCTGAAAGGAACGGAATTTGGTGAAGTACCCGACTGAATGAGTAAGAGAGAGCAGAGAGGTAGAAGGGGGAATTCAGTTAAGTGTGACATTTCTAGGAGCAGATCATGTTCATGGGTTACATTTCAATTTAATACAAACAGGTGGTTGTGTGTTTAAACTAGGAAACTGCATTCTTTGGAAAGAAGGCACATTGTAATACAAATTACAACTTAAATATTATGCAGAGAAGGTGCGTTGCTGCTATGTACAGTTCTATTTGATGTGGTGGTTAGGTGAATAATCTGAGATTTGTAATGCACACAAAGTCAATGGAAACTACAGCCCTCATTTGAAATTCACACTTGTTAGTTTGTTAATGCAATACGTCTGATTAGCACCCACTGTAGAGAATATTTAACCTGAAATCCTGGCGGATGCTCAAATAACAAAACTACATAATCGCACTTAATTTCCAGCGCTGAAATTACAGCCCCTTCGGCCAATCACAATTTCAGTAATAAACAAACTTTGCCCAGTTTTATAGACTAACTGCAAACCGTGTAAAGGTTGTGCTATAAGTGCACCATCCTCTATAATTCTACCAGTTCCATACATGTTCCTGCGTGGCGCTAGTACACACCAGTCGGAGATACATTATAACAGTAGTAGAGGTGGGGATATTCTACCTTACATCCCAAGGCATACCTGCAGCGACCGAACCAAACAGAGTGGGACTGGAACAGCCGTTATGACAACTCCGAAAAGACTAAAGTCTTTCTACTTTCTGCATAACAAATAAATCCAATTACTACATGCTGCCTGCCCGCAACGGGCATGTTTCGCAATAAAGGCTAGTTATAACATGAGAAAGGGCACAAGTAATTATCGTTTTTATCATGCTTGTTTAACACGTTCTGCAGCAATCACTTAGGTGCTTTTCTGACTATCTTGCAGGCAGTGTGCCGACTGCAGAAGTAGTATGATGCAAAACAGTATACTTTCGTTTAGGACTCAAAAGTTCTCAATTACAGCATACTCAAACTCGAACTCCACCCAAGTGGTGAAGTGTATGTGACATACATCAGGGACACTGTGCACATTTTGTTGTGATATTTTTTTATCTCTACCTTGAACAATCTTCCAAAAACAAAAAGAGAAAAACAAACAGACACAGACTGCTAGTAGCCACAATTTGCAAAATCAGTCAGAATTCTAAACCAAGCCATATAATGAATCACAATTCACAGCGGGCTCTTCAACCTTTACTTAATGGGCATGATTACATTGTTTTCTTGGAAGGAAGGGGGAAGGAGTCATTCTTGTTAATGGTTGAAGTTAGACGCAACTGCCTTCTCCATCTCAACTTCAATGATTACAGGGTAGTCGAAAGATTTACATAAGGTGCTTTGATGAGAAAGAGACTGACAGAACTGGGAAGTTTCACAAGTCTGCTTTACAATAAATAGTGCCAAACCCTAAAAAATTTTCATCAGGGCGATTTTTGCTTAGCCTAGCGATGTGCCTACCTAATCATATACATCAAATCTAAACCAATACCAGTGGGTAGAAAATAAATAGCAGCTACAGCGTTTAGTTGCTTACTTTGTAAACTTTCAAGTGAACCATCAATCACAAAAAAGCAAAGTTTGGAGGTACAAAATAGCGTGCAAACCAAAGTAAAGTACTTTAAATTTGCTAGTCAATATTTAACTGTTAACGGAAACCTCTGGTCCATATACCATAAGAAACTGCTTGAGTTGACTTTACTCAATTTTCTGCCAGATGTCCTCTATAAATACATCTCCCAGCTATACAGTAGATGAGTTGTGTCAAACGCTTTGATGCATAAGCAGTCATATTACCATAAGTGATCGATTATTAAAAGAAAACCTCTATAGTAAAATAAAGCGAGATCCCCTTGGACTTGAACATATGCATGACTAAATTAACATTTTTAAAAATGCTGTGTTGAAACGTGTTTAGAATGTCTTCAAATGTCTCAAATTCCTACAGAAATTCCGGTCTGACACATTCGCACAGTGGAAGGAGAGGATGGCATACTGTAGAAGAAAGGCTGGACAGTGCCAAGAAAATTGTATTCAGCTACATTCAACATGGTGTCTTCCCATTCTTTCACGTAGGTAACGTACTTGCCAACGGTACAGATTTACCGCTAACACCAGCAGGTCATTGCAGACTTCTGTTCAGGCATCAAATGCACTTTGTTGGTATCTAGAAGAGGCTGGCTAAGCATCATAGGCTTGTGGCTCTTCAGCTTATGGGCCAGGGTCATGAATATTGCCTCCACGTGGTCAGTGTCATTCGGGTTCTTGGCAGACGTTTCAAAAAGTGGCATGCTGTGAAAATCAGCAAATTTCTGGCCCAAATCAGTAGGCACTTCGATGTCATTGTGCAAATCACACTTATTCCCAACAAGAATCCGAGGGATCCCATTAGCGAGTGAGTGCTGTCTGCACTCTTCTATCCATGATGGAAGGTTATCAAAACTGGTCAGGTTTGTCATATCATACACAAAGACAACAGCATGAACATTCCTGTAGTAATGCTGAACCATACTCTTTCTGAAACGCTCTTGTCCCGCTGTATCCCAAAGTTGGATCTGAAATGGTACAAATAGCAATACATTTTAAAGATCACACATCAGTCTAATATTTAAAACATCAAGAGACAGTGCATTTTCAAACATTTTCTATACGCTATAATTCCGGCATACTATTTCACAATTATGTTGATAAACATGACACAGTAACTATGCTAAAAATACAATCATGATCTACAGGAACTATTTTACATAGGACACACCATAAATTGAAAAATCTCTAATTGGTGAAAAATAACATTATTAAAGGCAGAGGTAGTTCTGTCGGTATTCAAGTATAACCTGGAAAAATGGTAGTTACTCAACCCAATACTATCACACAGGCTAGTATATCAGAAGAAATACACAATCCCAATCCAAATCTGCTTTACAGCTTCAAAAAGTTCAGATATGTGGATTAAATGCATCGCCCACAACAACTTCGACCACAGGATGTTTGGCTATGTACCTAACACACAGAATCTGAATGAACTCTAAGCCCGAGCACACATTATTAAATTATAATATTGTAATACAAAGCATAAATGCACATGACAGTGTAGATGTTCTTGGGCTTTTATTATCTTCTTTGAAGGTCCAGCCAGCACGTGTTTCGTCGTCCGGGAGTTAACCCACGACTTCCTCAGGGCCGTCTTGATGAAATAAACCACCTTGAACTTTTGTGCCGGTTATACCTCCGTCCCGGTCAGTAGGTAGCGCGATCAGTGTCCAATGATAAGCACAGAATCTGTCAAGTATGTAGATACTGTCCAAGTACACCTCCTTGTCTAGGTGTAATCACAAAATTAATATAGGATAGAATATCCAATGCCTTGTGTCGATCTGACACGCACGCCGATCTGCGTTGCGTCGTCAGTAGTATCAGCAAAAGGGCACCGAGTATGGCCCGACGGACAACTCAAAAGGGCGCTTTTCCGCGTCCTGACCGGCTCAGAGAGTGGCATACTTGACAGATTCTGTGCTTATGATTGGACACCGATTGCACTACCTACTGGCCGGGACAGAAGTATAACCGGCACAGAGGTTCAAGGAGGTTTATTTCATCAAGACAGCCCTGAGGAAGTCATGGGTTCACTCCCCAGATGACGAAACACATGTTGGCTGGACCTTCAAAGAAGATAGTGTAGACGTTCTTGGGCTTTTATTGTCATGTGCATTTATGCTTTGTATTACAATATTATAATTCAATGTGTGCTCGGGCTTCGAGTTGTTTCTAAGGCAGATCCCCAGGGGTCATACTTAGGGGGTCTGGGTGGTTCCTCCTTCCTTGAGCACCATAACAATAGTCACCAAGCACAAACATATCTGTCAAAAGGGAGCACCATCACCACATGGTGCCTCATCACCCGCTAGATAGTCATCCTCAGATTCTGAATGGTACATATCTTCCGTGTCTATTCTTAATTTATTGCAGGGTTTTGACAATAACCGTTTTGTTGAACATCACTTACTAAAGGTGCATACAGCACCATACCATGATTATAGGACTACCAAACATTCACCACCCAGCAACAAATGATTGATCACGATTGCAAAAAGAAATCATCGCAAAGACCTTATTTTTAAATGTGGATAAAAATGGAAATTGGGTTGTTTTTTGAGTGATTCCAAATGCTGACAATCATGACTGCCAGCCCAATAGCTTTGCGGGTTGAAAGATAAAGGGGGGGGGGGGCAAGTGAACATAATAAAGGAATTTAAGTAAAGAGCCTTAAACAGCAGTAGATATGCAAAACCTTGATACTAACATTTGCATGTTTTTTTATATATGTGCAAATTTTATCATCTGAGTGTGTTTATATCACTGAAACTGGACAGGCGTTCAGGCATGAGTGCATATTTATTGGTTAAATAAATGTAGAAGTATACTTGTTTCAGTTTTTCGCAAAACCCAAAATAAATATAGATAAATACAGATAAAATTAGCAAAAAATAAATATGGATAAATACAGACGGAAATGTCAAAAAAATAAATACCATAAAACCGGGAGCCCTAAATATACATTATACAAAAAATACACACTGCCTGTCGGGAAGGATCGGGAAACACTGAGCATCAGCACTGCCCAAATCAATTGTCTTGGATGTACTACAGAGGGAGGTTTTATCCCACACTGTCAACCCACCCAAAGGTCTGCCCTTCCCTGAGGAAGAAGCACCAATGAAAAATAGACAACCCCAGCTCAATACTGTGGAACAACTGACTAGGTCTCCTAGGATTATACATATATCAAATGAATCAATAAAAGAAATCCAATTGGGACACTCAAGTTTGGACACTAAGCGAGCAATGTTCCAGGAAACATTCTTAGTATTAGGGGGCAAACAAGGAACTGGATCATCCAGGATGGGGAACACTATCATTACTGGGGTCTCTTCTTGAGACCAGACAACATCTCAATGGAGAACAGATTTCTATCGGAATAAGTGCAGAGCAGGGTGGAGCGGGGCATAAAGTTGAAGGTGGCCTAGGTTTGGAGGAAGAAAGGATATTAGCCACAAGCCCAGCTACTAATGAATTATGACTGACCGAAACAAATTGAAGGTCAATCTAGGCCAGCCAAGTCAGATAGTGGGGAGAATCTATTTGAAATAGGGAAAGGAAACTCATCCCCATTTGAAATCCCGTGGGGTCGGTGCCTAAGACGCACCCTTGTCCTTGATGCCAGATGCTTATAAAAAATACCCAGAGGAACAAGGCATTTGTCATCTCTCCCTAAGCGGGCTCTACCCCGCTCCTAACCTACCTCTCGGCCAGTTCAGGGCTCCTACAACTGATTACTACACAATCCCTCCAATATTTTTCGTGGATGAGTCCACTCATCCCACCCTCCTTACCAGCAGGATGTCATCATATTCTTGTACACCGAAAACAGTGTGCCTAGACAGCCAATGACAAACCTTGTTCTCAAGTTGCGCGTAAGATTCTGTACCGGAACCCTGAAAGAGGGTGTGGGGGGCCTACTGCTAAAATAGCCTCATATGGACAGCAAGCAGGGGGAAGATTCAAATGGGCTTTAGAGCGGAGAGGGGAAACTGGGGGGAGGGGGGCGTAGATTGGGCTGTTTACTAGATGGAGCCCCTAAATCACCGTGGCCCAGAGTGGATGCCCTAGGGGCACTTACTCCTCTGGATTCCGACTGTCACAAGCGGAAGACGTCTGTGTCTTGGGCTTGTGGCTTTGCTGAACCAGTACTTCTAGGGACAGTGACCGAAGCAGTACTATTACGGTCAGTGGTACAACCAGTACTAGCGGGCTGCCGGCAGGACTCCACTGGAGCCCACTGTCCACAAGTGACATTTTTGTTGGGGATTAACTGCTTAACTATTTTCTCCAATGAATACATTTTATCCAACAAAGGGGAAAGACAAGCATGCACAATAGGAATTTTTGTCCAAAATGCAGTCCCAATCAAAGGATGTCGGGTTACCCACTGCAGTCGTCGACCCACTAAAAAACCTGTCCAAGTGCCAGCCGAGGGGTAGTTGCCGAGTTAACCACATGCTCTTTGGGACCAGCCTTACGTTTCCTATTCGGTTGTAATTTGGTGCTACCCCATGTTTGGGTTGACGCTTCCTTTTGGCACAAGGTTCATTATCATTAAGTAGCGTGGTGTCTAAATTGTCATTACTCTATAAAACAAGCACACTAGTCAACTGACATGTGGCCAAATCAGCTGGCAAACCCTGCAGGCCAATTGGAGCAATAGACGTTGGGCTAGCAAGTTGGCCAACCGGAGAGGTCAGAGGGCAGCAGGAGGCAACACCAAAGTCCCTAGACAAATGCCTCTCAGCCAGTACAATTTCCTTAGAAACAACACTGACGGCGCAAGCCAAAAAGGAATCCAAAGTACTGCCTTGATTAACTGGTTTGTCCTCTTGGGTTTTCCGTTTGCCCATCGTTCTTCCCCTAGGTGAAAAAAGTCACAAAAGTATAAAATAGCGCCTCACTCCACAATGTCAATAATCTCCAACGCCCATCACAGGATTATACATCCAAGCAAAAAAATAAAATAGTAAGAGGCCGGCGCGTAACACTTTAGCAGGCAGCAATTATCACTTACCTCCTACTCTGGTCTTTTGACGCCGCCTCCACCCACACAATGACTATGGAAACTAGAGATGTAGTACACGGTGTTGAGCTGCAGAACTGGTAGGCTGCTCAGTTACAGGCAGCAGCAGTGACAGCAGTAGACGGAGGCTGCAAACTGGAGGACAGACGTTTAGGAAGTTTAAAAACTGGGGGACTAATTCGAACTGAGGCCAGGAAATGGAACAAAACTCCGCTCCAAATCAGTTCTGTGGCCAATGTAGTGAGGCTGCCACTGGCTATAAAGAGCAAACAATCGCGGGGAGAATCAGAGTCAGGGGCAGTGGCATAAGCGGGGGACCCTCCATGCGGCACTGCAACCACAACGCCAAAACCAAAGGAGATCCCACCTCACCCCGCTGCTCTGCCATACACCAGAGCCTGGTGTAAGAACCCCAGCTGTTGTTCAGACCTTATTAAAAAAGATCTTTGTTGTGTGCTGGGATTATACTACAGATCCCTTGCAAAGACCAAGCCGGGCGCACTGATCCCTTGCAAAGACCAAGCCGGGCGCACTGATGAACGGGGCAGAGCAGCAATGCGGCCTGACATCGGTTCCTAGGATGGGCCTTGTAGTCTCCCGCTGACAGTACTCGTGCCGGGACTCACACGGAGGATGGGGGCTAAAAGTCTCTATACGATGTCCGGGTCCCACAGTCCTCCTTCCAGCTCTCTCTCCGGTCGTGGCGTGAGACGGGTATGGACGGTAACGAGCACGGCATCAAGGGAGGAGCTGGTACATTAGCAATGATTATCCTACAAGCAACATCACAAATCTAAAAGTAAGTATGTGCTTCTTTGAGCCACCTTTAAAATAACCCAGGATGAAGAGATTAGTCTAATGAAAAACAAAAGTTGCTCTTCAAAAGCAGAAGGCCCAAACGGAATACAAATCAACTTAGTCAAGCTTGATGCACCCTTATGAAGCTTTACTGACTCACTTAAATTCAAACATAACACTAACTAGGATAGTTACTCCATCATGGAAAGGATCGGTTATACATCCCATCCACACAGAAAGCTTATAAAAAGATCCCAAAAATTACAGACTAATTGACCTTTTGGACTTTGAAGGCAAACGTTTTGCAAAATATTTATTGAATATTCTAGCAATATTGGCAAACAAAAAGGACTTGTTACAAATAAATCAAACAGGATTCCGATAAGGTTGTTAGACCATTGATAAGATCTGTGCTTTGACTCTTCTAGGAAAAAAGACAATTAAAATTAACACCACACTATATGCTGGTTACACAGATTATAGCTCTGCTTTTACAGAATAAATTGTGAATGACTGTGTAACCAATTGTCATAATGGGGAATAGAATGCTCACTCATATCTTTTGACTGATTACACAAAGATGGTTAAGATTAACGTTAGCTAGCAAGAATGCTCGATACCCTAAGATGTCAACTTTAAATGGATTAAAGCAGGGCTGCAACTTGGTTCCTCTTCTAGGTAACATAATTATACCAAGATAATCATACTGATTAACAATTTCTACTGCCTCGTTACCAAGTTTCCATGATGTTGGTTTACATTTTCTTCCGAAAGAGTGTATCACAATATTTGCAGTAACAGTCCCTAGTTACCCATACTCAGGAACCAGACTAGGTGCCCTTTGAGACCCAACACTAGGAGGAAAGACAAGTCTCTTGAGAACTCATGGGAGAAGGATACGGAGCACATCATTTTTATGCTGCTTTGTCCTCGCCATTAGCCTGCCAATCTCAGTGGTCCCGGAACCACCTAGTCTGGTTTCCTGAATATGGGTAACTAGAGACTGTTAATGTAATTATCTTGACAAACTTATTACACCAGCAGTGGGTCATTGTGATTGGGTCTTCCATGTTACCTGATAAAGGCAAGCCCTTGCATATTAGACAAGCTGCAACAGTCCTGGCGAATTGCCTCTGATCTTATAGGGGACAAGTTGAGGCAAGAAACATGTTGACCAAACCTTTTTGATCCCCAGGAACATTATTTTCTACGGGGTCCTCATTGTTTTTAATCTTAATAGAGGCTATCAACAATTCAATTTTTTGAGGGGCTCTTCAGTTTATTTTAATGTTTTTTCTCTTCATTTGTTGACCAATCTACTGCAATCTTACGGAGTCTGACACTCCAGACTCTAAGGCTATCATGAAAAGAACTCCAGCAAAGAGACCCCTTGCAGGGTCCCTAAGGTACTGCAGCGCCAGCCCAATGAGGAGCACTGCCTGATGATGATGCATGCCACCAGTAGGTAAGTGAGAGTTTGTGCTCCACCGCTTAGGTGCCTCGGATCACCTTTCCATGGGCCAATCTATCAAACTATATGGACTGGACCACTACTTCGCAACGGCACACATTTGTTGGGAGATTGCAGTCATCTAACAAGTGGCATTTTGCTGGGGCTCTGACTGCATCACACCAACAAAACACCGAGTTCACCTTGTACTGCTTGTGGCAGACTCAAAGCTTAACACAAAGAATGAAAATGTACTTCTCCTTGACTGGAAAATTTACATTTCAAAGAACGCAGAAATCTGGCTGGTTTAGGCTTCCAGCTTTGGGCACTGAGGTTGAATAAACTAGGACTCCCCTCAAGCCAGTAAACTGTACATAATTTATAGTTCTAGTAGACTCTGCATTAAGCCCAGATAGAATATACTGCCAGAGACAAACTCTGTATGGAGTTGTCATCTCCCTACTCAGGTTGCAGACAAGACCAGACTCTTGGAGATCACTATATTGTGACAGAGGATAGCTCAGAGATGGAAACTGCCAAGGAACCAAGAGATCCATCCTGCCCCAACTGGCCTGGAAAGAAGATGAAGATCAAAGACGAGCATCAAGTAGCTCAAGGAGAAGTTAAAACATTGTTCATG
Source organism: Calotriton arnoldi (assembly GCA_963921515.1). Classification (NCBI taxonomy): domain Eukaryota; kingdom Metazoa; phylum Chordata; class Amphibia; order Caudata; family Salamandridae; genus Calotriton; species Calotriton arnoldi. Next base: position 4,874,267 of record CAWUFW010000124.1, on the reverse strand, counting down.
CATCACCACTTGGAAGGCTGTACCATCCCGATCCTCCCCCAGACCATTAAGGTGTCCATATCTGCCGCGGTCAGTCACAGGTAGAGAGCCCGAGGTACTGAACCTTCACAATCCTGGCGTCAAATAATAGGACCTTAAAGTGTGTGGTAATCCACTACTAAATGTGTGCTCATTGAGAAACATAGAAACCAGTTGCAGTCTTATACAGTCTCTGGAAACCTGAACTGTGTCCCTCTGTATCAAAGAATCCCTGGTCACAGTTGAACTGGGGACACACTCTCAACACCTTAAAACAATAACTTTAATTATAACTGGGTGAGACAATTGATTTTTAGACGGTGGGTCTTTTAGGTCCTGGCATTTTAACAGGACTTTAACTATTGCTTAACCCAGAAATGGAGCAGACAGGTCAGTCCAACGAGCTGTCCACTGCTGAACTCAGAGCTCCACTATGTTAGTTTTGTCTGGCAGTTCTGTCAAATTAACTGACTGTTTAGTAAACATTGATGTAAAATCAAAGGGCCCAGAGTCAACCAGAGTACAGCTCCAGAGGATAGCATAGGCAAGTGGCCAAATGTTAGAGAAAAGGTAGCATCTAATATGTATATGCTATAAAAACATTTAGCGTAATATCTTGAAAACAGAGAATGATAATCTGCGTTTCATATTTTAACTGCTCTTTTTATTTTTTTTTCTTATCTCTACATAACAAGCATTTGCAATACAATAGGTCTCGCATTTGCGAGAGTTTGAGCTATTGACATTGTAAATGACAATGCCTTTTATTTATGGGTCGGTCTTTAAAACATAAATAAAAGGCATTGTAATTTTGACCCGCATCAAGTTGACAAACAAATGTTTTTTTTTGTAAAGTGCCCCATACCGCGCTTTCACTTTAATCAGTCGATAACGCCCCTTTCTTTAGACGCGGCTCGTGTAAAGAAAGGTGCATGGCAGATATTAAAGTGAAAACGCTGTATGGGGCGCTTTAAAAAAAAAAACACATTTGTTAAGCAGCATAGCGCTTTGCTAGCATAGATGTATGTATAAAAGTATGTATATAGAGTATGTATGTACATAGATGTATGTGTTAAATCAGTAAAAGTTGTTTAACATCAACAAACTCGTATCTGCTGCTATTCAGAAATTTGCTGGCAGTGCCACGTGTTGAATGTGATTCTATAAGTCCTGCCAAGATGGTAATAGTGAGGAGACAGCTTGCAGTCCATTCAAAATAGCTGTATTTTTTTCTACAGTGTAAAAACAAAAATTCAAATATGGTGAAAGAAAAGACACATGTTGTCTTTGTATTAATATCAACACAGAAATCCCAAACCAACTGAAAACTCACGGAGTTGAATTTGCAATAAACTTTAGCAGCCTATGGACCCAACGAAGCAGCAAGCTCACTGAAAAAGTAAGACAGCTCACAGAAACATGCTGATCCTCTGGATGTTGTTAAGTGTTGGCACCGTATTTATGGTTTCGTCGTTAATAGGCTTATTAAATGCACAAATTGATATTCACTCGCTATTATCAGGGCTAACTTTCAGAACACCGAGGCCTGTCAACATAAGCAGCTGTGCGAGTCACTTGCTTGAACGACCTACTTACAAAGAACTAAAGCATGCTTGGTAATTCAAACAATACAAGAATTAGAGGCGCGGTTCAAGGACTTACGACAACGCAAAACGTATCCGCCTTGTTTCCGTGATAAAACAAGTGTCACAAATCCACCAGAGGGACAACATCTATAGTCAACTGAAAAAGGCTGATTTAACATGAAAACAGCACTAGTGTCAGCAGTGTGGGCAGTGTCAGGATCCCTTGCCAAATGAAGGAGCTGCACCCCCCCCCCCAACCGCTGTTCGAAGTTATAAAATACAACTATCCGGGTTGAGCGGGCCCATAGGCCTCTGGACCACGGTGCCACTGCACCTGCTGCACCAATGGTAAGTTAAGGATGACATGTGCAGTTAGACACAGCACCACAGTGCTGTACACATGCACTGTCCGTGGGTGCACAGTGTAACCGGCTGCTTTACATGGTGAGACTATTTCTGGAGCGGTCCACGCTGTGTCTGTCTGTCTCGAGCTCCGCTGCACTCACTGTGTCTCTGCCGGCAGTCTCACTCCTGGTCAGCGAGCCACAGGCCTCTCTCTTCTCCCTCTCACTGCCTGGTCTCACTGCCCTCACTCCTGCTCCCAGTAAGTGACTGACTGTTTGCACACAGGAAACAGCTGGCTGCAGTCACCCCTGTATCCACGACAGCGGCTCCTCTGAGCTCCGACAACCCCAGCCCCGCCAGGGCCTTGTAAAAGCCATCTGTCCGCAGGATGGGAGGGAGCCACAGCATCCCCTGAATACTGGAGAAGCCCAAGGCATGCAATTCCAGTCGATAGGCCGGATCCGCCCATCCACCGTTAAACCAGTCATGCACAGTGAGAAGCCTCGTCGCCAGATAATATAAGTGCAGGTTTGTCATTCCCAATTTTATGGGAATCTTATCAAGCACCATATATAGCAGTTGAAGCATACAATCATCATGGCTATAGATAAGCCGATTGTGAAAAGCAGAATACACTTAATTGATCCATTATAGGCATAAAACATGTGAGGGTGAAAAAGCTTTCATCCTTGTTTGTGACACCAGATGTGTGTTTTCCATACGTCTCCCATCTCTTCTCCCACTAATAAGATTAAGAACTTATTTGGAAAGTGAATCTGCTCTTTCACAAAGGGTTCTCAGCCTCCAAACAAAACAAAAAAAGACACATAATGAATAAAAGTTTGCCGCACAAAAGAATGCCATGCATCTTGAAGGGAACGTAAATCTTATAAAGTTTGATTTAATTCACTCCCTTACTTTTCTAATGGCACTACAAGCTTTAATTATGCTTTATATGGAGCACCTCTGCTGAAACCTACTACCACTTCAATGTTACCTTGCCTGTGAGAGTTATCACATGTATGCTGTATCCCCATTAGAGAACTCTCATGCTGGCCATGAATCACCCTGGCAGTATCCACCGTAACATTAGTGCAGCTAGCACTGTGGAGTAATCGTTGCACCTCTGGGTTCTCACTTGTGCCTGCAGAGAGCAATCATCAATCTGACCCATCTTCATAGTGGATACATTTGGAACTGTGTTGACACCAAGAGGTCCATTTCCTATCCGAGACGACTTGAAGAGATGTGAGAAAAGTGGCGCTGTCACTTAATTTGCAGAAGAGGTTAAAAGTACAGACTTTTTCATTCACTTTCTGGGGTAGGGAATGGAAAATTTAAGGAGGTTGTACATTAGTTTGTAGCAATGGGTTTAATTGTTGATTCATGGAATAAAGTGGTGTCAAAAATAATTCAAAGGCCACACAAAGCACTACACAATCAAGAAAATATAATTTATTGCATGATTACCATGTATTTCACAAAAGTGGGTCTTGCACAAGATGAAAACATTTCCTAGTTAAATCATAATCCAAGATTTTAAGCTTCCTTTTTAAAAACATAACGGACAAGTGGCATTTATTCAACATACTGTAACAAAATTCTCTTTTAAATTGTTTTTAAAATGTGCAAGGACTTTAACAGGACCCTTATTTCCTAATGTTTTTGTGCGAATAAGCTCATAGTGATGGCATTATGCAATTTATCAACATGCATTCAATTTGTTAAAACATATTTTAACCAGTAGGTTAATTACATGACTTTAAACAGTGTTACAACGTGCTGACAAATTACTTAATATATGGTTTAAAGACACCAAATTTAAAATCGCATTCATTAATGTTAAATACATTTTAAATCTACATTGTGCTGTACTGGACTGGCAAACCTTAATCTAGCATTTAGGTTTAAAATATTTCATTAAAGTAGCAATCTGTTGTCCATTGACACCTCCGGATTAAAAACAGCGAGTATGATAGATGCAGTCAGATATTAAAGCTCTGATGCCCGATACAAGTAGCTCAAATGGATACAGATCCATTCTACAGTTCCCTTTTACCATAAAGAAAGTTAATTCTTGGTGTAGAAAAACCCAAATAAAGTTTCTTGTACTGTTTACACACTGATCACAGTGTACCAAGAAGAGGTATTTGTAAAGGATTCTCCTCAAAAAACAAAAAGGACTGTGATTAGAGTGTTAGTGTTCCTTCAACAGGCATTGGCAGTTACATTAGATAGCGGTTTTCAGCCCCAAGGGAGCAACTATCCCCAAATGTAGGATAAATTAACTAAGGTGCAATCTCAAGAGATCTACCTACTTCGGAAAACAAGGTGTTTAAGAAAATACCCAAGAGAGGACGGCCTATCGTTGAGATCCGCTTGTTATCACAAAAAACAGAAAACAAATTCTGCCACTTGCCTCTTCGTTAAAGAGGCACAAGTAACTATTGTTAAAGATTTTATTGGTTTTCAGTGCTGGATGCCCCCTTCATTTCTCTCCATATCCAAGAAAAAGTGAAATACAGAGGATTACAAAAATAAACAATTGCTCTGGGAGATAAATAGAAAGGATGAATTTTGTGCAGTTCTTTACTATAAGAAAGGAAATTAGGAATAGCAGATGAGGCACAGACTTACTGCACTGCCCAGAATCTCACACCCTCAAACTGCTTTAGAAGGTTTTACCTCCATACAGAGGCATTCTCTTCAAAATGAGCGTTGGTTGTATCAGTCTCTTATTTTCAGTCCTGGAACAATCATCCAGGTAAAACAACCACTATCAAACTCCTATGCAAGCTCTTTTTATTTATAGAAATTTGCATCAGCATTAGGATTCAGCCCTGATCGGATTAGAAAAGCCGCCACGTAACTCATCTGTCTTTCTATTAAATGTGGCTCTTAATTTTATTAAAGCCTGTTAAATAAGTTAAACAGGATTTTGGATGCCCTGAAGGAAAATACTGAAACACCACCACTACAATCTAAGCACCTAACACTGCAACACTGTTTGGCGATACATGATGGGGAGATATGAGACAAGAGGACAGTCTTGCTGGAATTCATCTCACGAAGAGAAAGGATCAGAGGTTAAGGCACTAATGGCAGAACAGGGGATTACTTTGAATCACTTGCTTTGGAAATAGCGTAGATCAGATGAGCAAGGCCTTTGTTTGGAAAAGTTAAGTATGGCTGAAGGCTTCCGTTTATAAACCAAAGGGAAGACTGGATTTGTGGGCATGCCATTTATAGGACAGGATTTGCTTGTAAAGAAGAGTCAGATATGGGAAATTGCAATAAATCTGTGAAGCCTTAGAAGCAAATCAAACTACACTCGTCAGAATTAGATCAGCAAACCATTAGATCTATTCACAGGGCAAAAACGGAGGAACACAGAAGAAAAAAGCCACACCCAGACATGGTTCTCGGACTCCAAAATTCAGAGTAATAAGAGGAAGAACTATCATGCAAACTTAACACTTCATAGTTTGAAAAAGAAAAAAAGGAGCCACAATTCCATACTCCAGTACATCTGCAAGAAGATACTCAAGACAGTGATAGTTCACTCAAGCAGCAATATAACAGTTGGCAGAACATGGCTTCAGATCTGAGACATGTGAAAGCAGACACATCAAATTAAGATGCATAAAACTGCCACAAAAGGGGCGTACACCAAAGATCAACTTAAAAAAATATTCAAAAGCAGGCCATGCCTTGCTGGCTCAGTACAAAAATGCAAAGCATAGCTGGCAGATCTGAGAAAACAGTTCAACATTTTTGATCATGCAAAGCATGGTGCATAATCCGTAACTTTACAAGCGCAACATGTTCCCCAATGTTGGTAGTTGAAGCCAAATCCCTTGTCAAACAACAGAAGGCCCTTCAGGAACATCAATAGCTATGGCCAAAGAACAAGGTTCTCCCCAGCAAAAAGATTCAGCAATCCCTGAATGTGGCACTTCAGCCAGTGATCCTAGACGCCGACCATCTCAGTTAAATTCCCAGCATTTAAGGAATAAACAGTGTTTAGGGGAGAGATGCTGGTGCTCAGAACAAGAACATATGTTTTAGGACCTTTCCAATATGGTTCTACAGTACTCACTGATGATGGAATGCTCTGGGATCCAACATATCTATAGAGGAGCATCTTTCTACAGATGCATTGGCAAGAAAAAGGTCAGGGAAGATCCCTTGCTTTAGAATGCCAAACATTAAAGACTTTCTAGAAAGCCTGCCTAGAAAAGGCTTCCAGTTAGGAATCCTGTTTGTTTGTTCGTGATCAGCATGGGACTGCACAAACACAAGGTTTTTTTAAAAAAAATTTAATACATGCATTTCTATGACCCAAGTTACTCTTAGAAGACAGAATGAATTGTTGCTATGATATTGGCAAGATGTTTGAAATCAAAGTTTTCTACCTTGAAAAAGTTATTTAAAAAAAAAAATGTTTTCTACCTTGGTGAGGCTTTCCTCAATTTTCATGAAGACCAAGTGGTGCTAGGGATGTACTTGTACTTTAAATTCACACCAAAGATTTCCATATTTTTACATCATGCAATTTTATTATGTTGCTCAGTTTCTTTCAGAATTTAGCGGACAATACAGTACAAACAGTTGTCAATATTCAAGATTAGATAATGACACTTTTTCAGAATGGAGGACATGTCTGCAAAAATGAATTGTTCCTGGCCTTCAGTAATGCTCGTTGTGGTGAAATACTGTAAGCAATATTTGAGGTCTATATACAGATGCAAAGAGACCACTGCCAGCCAGAAAATGACTGCGCACTCAACTAGCGGCAATTAAATGAATCCAGCTGCAACACTGCACAAGACCTTTGTTAGATAGCAAGATGCATTATTCCAAGCATTGAACAAGCACTACTTCCTGGATGTTAATGCGGGAAGTGGCACATGTGACGTGTTTGTAAAAGTCTAGATGAAAATATTGCTTGATGCACCTCCTTTCCTTGAGAGTGACAAAATATAGCATATTAAAAAAAAAAAAAAAAAAAAAAATCAATAATAAGATGCAACGCTAGAAAAAGAATGTCACTACCAGTATACTTCAGATTAATAAGAAATCGATCTTGACCCCACTGTGAGATCCCTGGGTGTTTACAGTCCAACTAACATGCTACGCAGAGCAAGCAACTAGCACCAGAAGCTGGCTTGTCTTTCAGTAACTGACTCCTGCAAGCCTACCTGGGCTCCCATAAAAGGAAGCCCAACACCCATGGAGGAGAACGTTACGAACACAATGCTGAAAAGCAACCACAGTTTTATTTTCACTCAGTAACTCGAGTAAGAGTCGGCACTGCAGCCCAGCGTCATTGGGATAGCAGCCCATGAAGGCACAACAAAGCCAGAGCACAGGCAGGTAAAGAATACAACCACAAAATGATGAAATCCGATGTAATCCCTGAAAGGAACGGAATTTGGTGAAGTACCCGACTGAATGAGTAAGAGAGAGCAGAGAGGTAGAAGGGGGAATTCAGTTAAGTGTGACATTTCTAGGAGCAGATCATGTTCATGGGTTACATTTCAATTTAATACAAACAGGTGGTTGTGTGTTTAAACTAGGAAACTGCATTCTTTGGAAAGAAGGCACATTGTAATACAAATTACAACTTAAATATTATGCAGAGAAGGTGCGTTGCTGCTATGTACAGTTCTATTTGATGTGGTGGTTAGGTGAATAATCTGAGATTTGTAATGCACACAAAGTCAATGGAAACTACAGCCCTCATTTGAAATTCACACTTGTTAGTTTGTTAATGCAATACGTCTGATTAGCACCCACTGTAGAGAATATTTAACCTGAAATCCTGGCGGATGCTCAAATAACAAAACTACATAATCGCACTTAATTTCCAGCGCTGAAATTACAGCCCCTTCGGCCAATCACAATTTCAGTAATAAACAAACTTTGCCCAGTTTTATAGACTAACTGCAAACCGTGTAAAGGTTGTGCTATAAGTGCACCATCCTCTATAATTCTACCAGTTCCATACATGTTCCTGCGTGGCGCTAGTACACACCAGTCGGAGATACATTATAACAGTAGTAGAGGTGGGGATATTCTACCTTACATCCCAAGGCATACCTGCAGCGACCGAACCAAACAGAGTGGGACTGGAACAGCCGTTATGACAACTCCGAAAAGACTAAAGTCTTTCTACTTTCTGCATAACAAATAAATCCAATTACTACATGCTGCCTGCCCGCAACGGGCATGTTTCGCAATAAAGGCTAGTTATAACATGAGAAAGGGCACAAGTAATTATCGTTTTTATCATGCTTGTTTAACACGTTCTGCAGCAATCACTTAGGTGCTTTTCTGACTATCTTGCAGGCAGTGTGCCGACTGCAGAAGTAGTATGATGCAAAACAGTATACTTTCGTTTAGGACTCAAAAGTTCTCAATTACAGCATACTCAAACTCGAACTCCACCCAAGTGGTGAAGTGTATGTGACATACATCAGGGACACTGTGCACATTTTGTTGTGATATTTTTTTATCTCTACCTTGAACAATCTTCCAAAAACAAAAAGAGAAAAACAAACAGACACAGACTGCTAGTAGCCACAATTTGCAAAATCAGTCAGAATTCTAAACCAAGCCATATAATGAATCACAATTCACAGCGGGCTCTTCAACCTTTACTTAATGGGCATGATTACATTGTTTTCTTGGAAGGAAGGGGGAAGGAGTCATTCTTGTTAATGGTTGAAGTTAGACGCAACTGCCTTCTCCATCTCAACTTCAATGATTACAGGGTAGTCGAAAGATTTACATAAGGTGCTTTGATGAGAAAGAGACTGACAGAACTGGGAAGTTTCACAAGTCTGCTTTACAATAAATAGTGCCAAACCCTAAAAAATTTTCATCAGGGCGATTTTTGCTTAGCCTAGCGATGTGCCTACCTAATCATATACATCAAATCTAAACCAATACCAGTGGGTAGAAAATAAATAGCAGCTACAGCGTTTAGTTGCTTACTTTGTAAACTTTCAAGTGAACCATCAATCACAAAAAAGCAAAGTTTGGAGGTACAAAATAGCGTGCAAACCAAAGTAAAGTACTTTAAATTTGCTAGTCAATATTTAACTGTTAACGGAAACCTCTGGTCCATATACCATAAGAAACTGCTTGAGTTGACTTTACTCAATTTTCTGCCAGATGTCCTCTATAAATACATCTCCCAGCTATACAGTAGATGAGTTGTGTCAAACGCTTTGATGCATAAGCAGTCATATTACCATAAGTGATCGATTATTAAAAGAAAACCTCTATAGTAAAATAAAGCGAGATCCCCTTGGACTTGAACATATGCATGACTAAATTAACATTTTTAAAAATGCTGTGTTGAAACGTGTTTAGAATGTCTTCAAATGTCTCAAATTCCTACAGAAATTCCGGTCTGACACATTCGCACAGTGGAAGGAGAGGATGGCATACTGTAGAAGAAAGGCTGGACAGTGCCAAGAAAATTGTATTCAGCTACATTCAACATGGTGTCTTCCCATTCTTTCACGTAGGTAACGTACTTGCCAACGGTACAGATTTACCGCTAACACCAGCAGGTCATTGCAGACTTCTGTTCAGGCATCAAATGCACTTTGTTGGTATCTAGAAGAGGCTGGCTAAGCATCATAGGCTTGTGGCTCTTCAGCTTATGGGCCAGGGTCATGAATATTGCCTCCACGTGGTCAGTGTCATTCGGGTTCTTGGCAGACGTTTCAAAAAGTGGCATGCTGTGAAAATCAGCAAATTTCTGGCCCAAATCAGTAGGCACTTCGATGTCATTGTGCAAATCACACTTATTCCCAACAAGAATCCGAGGGATCCCATTAGCGAGTGAGTGCTGTCTGCACTCTTCTATCCATGATGGAAGGTTATCAAAACTGGTCAGGTTTGTCATATCATACACAAAGACAACAGCATGAACATTCCTGTAGTAATGCTGAACCATACTCTTTCTGAAACGCTCTTGTCCCGCTGTATCCCAAAGTTGGATCTGAAATGGTACAAATAGCAATACATTTTAAAGATCACACATCAGTCTAATATTTAAAACATCAAGAGACAGTGCATTTTCAAACATTTTCTATACGCTATAATTCCGGCATACTATTTCACAATTATGTTGATAAACATGACACAGTAACTATGCTAAAAATACAATCATGATCTACAGGAACTATTTTACATAGGACACACCATAAATTGAAAAATCTCTAATTGGTGAAAAATAACATTATTAAAGGCAGAGGTAGTTCTGTCGGTATTCAAGTATAACCTGGAAAAATGGTAGTTACTCAACCCAATACTATCACACAGGCTAGTATATCAGAAGAAATACACAATCCCAATCCAAATCTGCTTTACAGCTTCAAAAAGTTCAGATATGTGGATTAAATGCATCGCCCACAACAACTTCGACCACAGGATGTTTGGCTATGTACCTAACACACAGAATCTGAATGAACTCTAAGCCCGAGCACACATTATTAAATTATAATATTGTAATACAAAGCATAAATGCACATGACAGTGTAGATGTTCTTGGGCTTTTATTATCTTCTTTGAAGGTCCAGCCAGCACGTGTTTCGTCGTCCGGGAGTTAACCCACGACTTCCTCAGGGCCGTCTTGATGAAATAAACCACCTTGAACTTTTGTGCCGGTTATACCTCCGTCCCGGTCAGTAGGTAGCGCGATCAGTGTCCAATGATAAGCACAGAATCTGTCAAGTATGTAGATACTGTCCAAGTACACCTCCTTGTCTAGGTGTAATCACAAAATTAATATAGGATAGAATATCCAATGCCTTGTGTCGATCTGACACGCACGCCGATCTGCGTTGCGTCGTCAGTAGTATCAGCAAAAGGGCACCGAGTATGGCCCGACGGACAACTCAAAAGGGCGCTTTTCCGCGTCCTGACCGGCTCAGAGAGTGGCATACTTGACAGATTCTGTGCTTATGATTGGACACCGATTGCACTACCTACTGGCCGGGACAGAAGTATAACCGGCACAGAGGTTCAAGGAGGTTTATTTCATCAAGACAGCCCTGAGGAAGTCATGGGTTCACTCCCCAGATGACGAAACACATGTTGGCTGGACCTTCAAAGAAGATAGTGTAGACGTTCTTGGGCTTTTATTGTCATGTGCATTTATGCTTTGTATTACAATATTATAATTCAATGTGTGCTCGGGCTTCGAGTTGTTTCTAAGGCAGATCCCCAGGGGTCATACTTAGGGGGTCTGGGTGGTTCCTCCTTCCTTGAGCACCATAACAATAGTCACCAAGCACAAACATATCTGTCAAAAGGGAGCACCATCACCACATGGTGCCTCATCACCCGCTAGATAGTCATCCTCAGATTCTGAATGGTACATATCTTCCGTGTCTATTCTTAATTTATTGCAGGGTTTTGACAATAACCGTTTTGTTGAACATCACTTACTAAAGGTGCATACAGCACCATACCATGATTATAGGACTACCAAACATTCACCACCCAGCAACAAATGATTGATCACGATTGCAAAAAGAAATCATCGCAAAGACCTTATTTTTAAATGTGGATAAAAATGGAAATTGGGTTGTTTTTTGAGTGATTCCAAATGCTGACAATCATGACTGCCAGCCCAATAGCTTTGCGGGTTGAAAGATAAAGGGGGGGGGGGGCAAGTGAACATAATAAAGGAATTTAAGTAAAGAGCCTTAAACAGCAGTAGATATGCAAAACCTTGATACTAACATTTGCATGTTTTTTTATATATGTGCAAATTTTATCATCTGAGTGTGTTTATATCACTGAAACTGGACAGGCGTTCAGGCATGAGTGCATATTTATTGGTTAAATAAATGTAGAAGTATACTTGTTTCAGTTTTTCGCAAAACCCAAAATAAATATAGATAAATACAGATAAAATTAGCAAAAAATAAATATGGATAAATACAGACGGAAATGTCAAAAAAATAAATACCATAAAACCGGGAGCCCTAAATATACATTATACAAAAAATACACACTGCCTGTCGGGAAGGATCGGGAAACACTGAGCATCAGCACTGCCCAAATCAATTGTCTTGGATGTACTACAGAGGGAGGTTTTATCCCACACTGTCAACCCACCCAAAGGTCTGCCCTTCCCTGAGGAAGAAGCACCAATGAAAAATAGACAACCCCAGCTCAATACTGTGGAACAACTGACTAGGTCTCCTAGGATTATACATATATCAAATGAATCAATAAAAGAAATCCAATTGGGACACTCAAGTTTGGACACCAAGCGAGCAATGTTCCAGGAAACATTCTTAGTATTAGGGGGCAAACAAGGAACTGGATCATCCAGGATGGGGAACACTATCATTACTGGGGTCTCTTCTTGAGACCAGACAACATCTCAATGGAGAACAGATTTCTATCGGAATAAGTGCAGAGCAGGGTGGAGCGGGGCATAAAGTTGAAGGTGGCCTAGGTTTGGAGGAAGAAAGGATATTAGCCACAAGCCCAGCTACTAATGAATTATGACTGACCGAAACAAATTGAAGGTCAATCTAGGCCAGCCAAGTCAGATAGTGGGGAGAATCTATTTGAAATAGGGAAAGGAAACTCATCCCCATTTGAAATCCCGTGGGGTCGGTGCCTAAGACGCACCCTTGTCCTTGATGCCAGATGCTTATAAAAAATACCCAGAGGAACAAGGCATTTGTCATCTCTCCCTAAGCGGGCTCTACCCCGCTCCTAACCTACCTCTCGGCCAGTTCAGGGCTCCTACAACTGATTACTACACAATCCCTCCAATATTTTTCGTGGATGAGTCCACTCATCCCACCCTCCTTACCAGCAGGATGTCATCATATTCTTGTACACCGAAAACAGTGTGCCTAGACAGCCAATGACAAACCTTGTTCTCAAGTTGCGCGTAAGATTCTGTACCGGAACCCTGAAAGAGGGTGTGGGGGGCCTACTGCTAAAATAGCCTCATATGGACAGCAAGCAGGGGGAAGATTCAAATGGGCTTTAGAGCGGAGAGGGGAAACTGGGGGGGAGGGGGGCGTAGATTGGGCTGTTTACTAGATGGAGCCCCTAAATCACCGTGGCCCAGAGTGGATGCCCTAGGGGCACTTACTCCTCTGGATTCCGACTGTCACAAGCGGAAGACGTCTGTGTCTTGGGCTTGTGGCTTTGCTGAACCAGTACTTCTAGGGACAGTGACCGAAGCAGTACTATTACGGTCAGTGGTACAACCAGTACTAGCGGGCTGCCGGCAGGACTCCACTGGAGCCCACTGTCCACAAGTGACATTTTTGTTGGGGATTAACTGCTTAACTATTTTCTCCAATGAATACATTTTATCCAACAAAGGGGAAAGACAAGCATGCACAATAGGAATTTTTGTCCAAAATGCAGTCCCAATCAAAGGATGTCGGGTTACCCACTGCAGTCGTCGACCCACTAAAAAACCTGTCCAAGTGCCAGCCGAGGGGTAGTTGCCGAGTTAACCACATGCTCTTTGGGACCAGCCTTACGTTTCCTATTCGGTTGTAATTTGGTGCTACCCCATGTTTGGGTTGACGCTTCCTTTTGGCACAAGGTTCATTATCATTAAGTAGCGTGGTGTCTAAATTGTCATTACTCTATAAAACAAGCACACTAGTCAACTGACATGTGGCCAAATCAGCTGGCAAACCCTGCAGGCCAATTGGAGCAATAGACGTTGGGCTAGCAAGTTGGCCAACCGGAGAGGTCAGAGGGCAGCAGGAGGCAACACCAAAGTCCCTAGACAAATGCCTCTCAGCCAGTACAATTTCCTTAGAAACAACACTGACGGCGCAAGCCAAAAAGGAATCCAAAGTACTGCCTTGATTAACTGGTTTGTCCTCTTGGGTTTTCCGTTTGCCCATCGTTCTTCCCCTAGGTGAAAAAAGTCACAAAAGTATAAAATAGCGCCTCACTCCACAATGTCAATAATCTCCAACGCCCATCACAGGATTATACATCCAAGCAAAAAAATAAAATAGTAAGAGGCCGGCGCGTAACACTTTAGCAGGCAGCAATTATCACTTACCTCCTACTCTGGTCTTTTGACGCCGCCTCCACCCACACAATGACTATGGAAACTAGAGATGTAGTACACGGTGTTGAGCTGCAGAACTGGTAGGCTGCTCAGTTACAGGCAGCAGCAGTGACAGCAGTAGACGGAGGCTGCAAACTGGAGGACAGACGTTTAGGAAGTTTAAAAACTGGGGGACTAATTCGAACTGAGGCCAGGAAATGGAACAAAACTCCGCTCCAAATCAGTTCTGTGGCCAATGTAGTGAGGCTGCCACTGGCTATAAAGAGCAAACAATCGCGGGGAGAATCAGAGTCAGGGGCAGTGGCATAAGCGGGGGACCCTCCATGCGGCACTGCAACCACAACGCCAAAACCAAAGGAGATCCCACCTCACCCCGCTGCTCTGCCATACACCAGAGCCTGGTGTAAGAACCCCAGCTGTTGTTCAGACCTTATTAAAAAAGATCTTTGTTGTGTGCTGGGATTATACTACAGATCCCTTGCAAAGACCAAGCCGGGCGCACTGATCCCTTGCAAAGACCAAGCCGGGCGCACTGATGAACGGGGCAGAGCAGCAATGCGGCCTGACATCGGTTCCTAGGATGGGCCTTGTAGTCTCCCGCTGACAGTACTCGTGCCGGGACTCACACGGAGGATGGGGGCTAAAAGTCTCTATACGATGTCCGGGTCCCACAGTCCTCCTTCCAGCTCTCTCTCCGGTCGTGGCGTGAGACGGGTATGGACGGTAACGAGCACGGCATCAAGGGAGGAGCTGGTACATTAGCAATGATTATCCTACAAGCAACATCACAAATCTAAAAGTAAGTATGTGCTTCTTTGAGCCACCTTTAAAATAACCCAGGATGAAGAGATTAGTCTAATGAAAAACAAAAGTTGCTCTTCAAAAGCAGAAGGCCCAAACGGAATACAAATCAACTTAGTCAAGCTTGATGCACCCTTATGAAGCTTTACTGACTCACTTAAATTCAAACATAACACTAACTAGGATAGTTACTCCATCATGGAAAGGATCGGTTATACATCCCATCCACACAGAAAGCTTATAAAAAGATCCCAAAAATTACAGACTAATTGACCTTTTGGACTTTGAAGGCAAACGTTTTGCAAAATATTTATTGAATATTCTAGCAATATTGGCAAACAAAAAGGACTTGTTACAAATAAATCAAACAGGATTCCGATAAGGTTGTTAGACCATTGATAAGATCTGTGCTTTGACTCTTCTAGGAAAAAAGACAATTAAAATTAACACCACACTATATGCTGGTTACACAGATTATAGCTCTGCTTTTACAGAATAAATTGTGAATGACTGTGTAACCAATTGTCATAATGGGGAATAGAATGCTCACTCATATCTTTTGACTGATTACACAAAGATGGTTAAGATTAACGTTAGCTAGCAAGAATGCTCGATACCCTAAGATGTCAACTTTAAATGGATTAAAGCAGGGCTGCAACTTGGTTCCTCTTCTAGGTAACATAATTATACCAAGATAATCATACTGATTAACAATTTCTACTGCCTCGTTACCAAGTTTCCATGATGTTGGTTTACATTTTCTTCCGAAAGAGTGTATCACAATATTTGCAGTAACAGTCCCTAGTTACCCATACTCAGGAACCAGACTAGGTGCCCTTTGAGACCCAACACTAGGAGGAAAGACAAGTCTCTTGAGAACTCATGGGAGAAGGATACGGAGCACATCATTTTTATGCTGCTTTGTCCTCGCCATTAGCCTGCCAATCTCAGTGGTCCCGGAACCACCTAGTCTGGTTTCCTGAATATGGGTAACTAGAGACTGTTAATGTAATTATCTTGACAAACTTATTACACCAGCAGTGGGTCATTGTGATTGGGTCTTCCATGTTACCTGATAAAGGCAAGCCCTTGCATATTAGACAAGCTGCAACAGTCCTGGCGAATTGCCTCTGATCTTATAGGGGACAAGTTGAGGCAAGAAACATGTTGACCAAACCTTTTTGATCCCCAGGAACATTATTTTCTACGGGGTCCTCATTGTTTTTAATCTTAATAGAGGCTATCAACAATTCAATTTTTTGAGGGGCTCTTCAGTTTATTTTAATGTTTTTTCTCTTCATTTGTTGACCAATCTACTGCAATCTTACGGAGTCTGACACTCCAGACTCTAAGGCTATCATGAAAAGAACTCCAGCAAAGAGACCCCTTGCAGGGTCCCTAAGGTACTGCAGCGCCAGCCCAATGAGGAGCACTGCCTGATGATGATGCATGCCACCAGTAGGTAAGTGAGAGTTTGTGCTCCACCGCTTAGGTGCCTCGGATCACCTTTCCATGGGCCAATCTATCAAACTATATGGACTGGACCACTACTTCGCAACGGCACACATTTGTTGGGAGATTGCAGTCATCTAACAAGTGGCATTTTGCTGGGGCTCTGACTGCATCACACCAACAAAACACCGAGTTCACCTTGTACTGCTTGTGGCAGACTCAAAGCTTAACACAAAGAATGAAAATGTACTTCTCCTTGACTGGAAAATTTACATTTCAAAGAACGCAGAAATCTGGCTGGTTTAGGCTTCCAGCTTTGGGCACTGAGGTTGAATAAACTAGGACTCCCCTCAAGCCAGTAAACTGTACATAATTTATAGTTCTAGTAGACTCTGCATTAAGCCCAGATAGAATATACTGCCAGAGACAAACTCTGTATGGAGTTGTCATCTCCCTACTCAGGTTGCAGACAAGACCAGACTCTTGGAGATCACTATATTGTGACAGAGGATAGCTCAGAGATGGAAACTGCCAAGGAACCAAGAGATCCATCCTGCCCCAACTGGCCTGGAAAGAAGATGAAGATCAAAGACGAGCATCAAGTAGCTCAAGGAGAAGTTAAAACATTGTTCATGCATCACCACTTGGAAGGCTGTACCATCCCGATCCTCCCCCAGACCATTAAGGTGTCCATATCTGCCGCGGTCAGTCACAGGTAGAGAGCCCGAGGTACTGAACCTTCACAATCCTGGCGTCAAATAATAGGACCTTAAAGTGTGTGGTAATCCACTACTAAATGTGTGCTCATTGAGAAACATAGAAACCAGTTGCAGTCTTATACAGTCTCTGGAAACCTGAACTGTGTCCCTCTGTATCAAAGAATCCCTGGTCACAGTTGAACTGGGGACACACTCTCAACACCTTAAAACAATAACTTTAATTATAACTGGGTGAGACAATTGATTTTTAGACGGTGGGTCTTTTAGGTCCTGGCATTTTAACAGGACTTTAACTATTGCTTAACCCAGAAATGGAGCAGACAGGTCAGTCCAACGAGCTGTCCACTGCTGAACTCAGAGCTCCACTATGTTAGTTTTGTCTGGCAGTTCTGTCAAATTAACTGACTGTTTAGTAAACATTGATGTAAAATCAAAGGGCCCAGAGTCAACCAGAGTACAGCTCCAGAGGATAGCATAGGCAAGTGGCCAAATGTTAGAGAAAAGGTAGCATCTAATATGTATATGCTATAAAAACATTTAGCGTAATATCTTGAAAACAGAGAATGATAATCTGCGTTTCATATTTTAACTGCTCTTTTTATTTTTTTTCTTATCTCTACATAACAAGCATTTGCAATACAATAGGTCTCGCATTTGCGAGAGTTTGAGCTATTGACATTGTAAATGACAATGCCTTTTATTTATGGGTCGGTCTTTAAAACATAAATAAAAGGCATTGTAATTTTGACCCGCATCAAGTTGACAAACAAATGTTTTTTTTTGTAAAGTGCCCCATACCGCGCTTTCACTTTATCATGTCGATAACGCCCCTTTCTTTAGACGCGGCTCGTGTAAAGAAAGGTGCATGGCAGATATTAAAGTGAAAACGCTGTATGGGGCGCTTTAAAAAAAAAAACACATTTGTTAAGCAGCATAGCGCTTTGCTAGCATAGATGTATGTATAAAAGTATGTATATAGAGTATGTATGTACATAGATGTATGTGTTAAATCAGTAAAAGTTGTTTAACATCAACAAACTCGTATCTGCTGCTATTCAGAAATTTGCTGGCAGTGCCACGTGTTGAATGTGATTCTATAAGTCCTGCCAAGATGGTAATAGTGAGGAGACAGCTTGCAGTCCATTCAAAATAGCTGTATTTTTTTCTACAGTGTAAAAACAAAAATTCAAATATGGTGAAAGAAAAGACACATGTTGTCTTTGTATTAATATCAACACAGAAATCCCAAACCAACTGAAAACTCACGGAGTTGAATTTGCAATAAACTTTAGCAGCCTATGGACCCAACGAAGCAGCAAGCTCACTGAAAAAGTAAGACAGCTCACAGAAACATGCTGATCCTCTGGATGTTGTTAAGTGTTGGCACCGTATTTATGGTTTCGTCGTTAATAGGCTTATTAAATGCACAAATTGATATTCACTCGCTATTATCAGGGCTAACTTTCAGAACACCGAGGCCTGTCAACATAAGCAGCTGTGCGAGTCACTTGCTTGAACGACCTACTTACAAAGAACTAAAGCATGCTTGGTAATTCAAACAATACAAGAATTAGAGGCGCGGTTCAAGGACTTACGACAACGCAAAACGTATCCGCCTTGTTTCCGTGATAAAACAAGTGTCACAAATCCACCAGAGGGACAACATCTATAGTCAACTGAAAAAGGCTGATTTAACATGAAAACAGCACTAGTGTCAGCAGTGTGGGCAGTGTCAGGATCCCTTGCCAAATGAAGGAGCTGCACCCCCCCCCCCAACCGCTGTTCGAAGTTATAAAATACAACTATCCGGGTTGAGCGGGCCCATAGGCCTCTGGACCACGGTGCCACTGCACCTGCTGCACCAATGGTAAGTTAAGGATGACATGTGCAGTTAGACACAGCACCACAGTGCTGTACACATGCACTGTCCGTGGGTGCACAGTGTAACCGGCTGCTTTACATGGTGAGACTATTTCTGGAGCGGTCCACGCTGTGTCTGTCTGTCTCGAGCTCCGCTGCACTCACTGTGTCTCTGCCGGCAGTCTCACTCCTGGTCAGCGAGCCACAGGCCTCTCTCTTCTCCCTCTCACTGCCTGGTCTCACTGCCCTCACTCCTGCTCCCAGTAAGTGACTGACTGTTTGCACACAGGAAACAGCTGGCTGCAGTCACCCCTGTATCCACGACAGCGGCTCCTCTGAGCTCCGACAACCCCAGCCCCGCCAGGGCCTTGTAAAAGCCATCTGTCCGCAGGATGGGAGGGAGCCACAGCATCCCCTGAATACTGGAGAAGCCCAAGGCATGCAATTCCAGTCGATAGGCCGGATCCGCCCATCCACCGTTAAACCAGTCATGCACAGTGAGAAGCCTCGTCGCCAGATAATATAAGTGCAGGTTTGTCATTCCCAATTTTATGGGAATCTTATCAAGCACCATATATAGCAGTTGAAGCATACAATCATCATGGCTATAGATAAGCCGATTGTGAAAAGCAGAATACACTTAATTGATCCATTATAGGCATAAAACATGTGAGGGTGAAAAAGCTTTCATCCTTGTTTGTGACACCAGATGTGTGTTTTCCATACGTCTCCCATCTCTTCTCCCACTAATAAGATTAAGAACTTATTTGGAAAGTGAATCTGCTCTTTCACAAAGGGTTCTCAGCCTCCAAACAAAACAAAAAAAGACACATAATGAATAAAAGTTTGCCGCACAAAAGAATGCCATGCATCTTGAAGGGAACGTAAATCTTATAAAGTTTGATTTAATTCACTCCCTTACTTTTCTAATGGCACTACAAGCTTTAATTATGCTTTATATGGAGCACCTCTGCTGAAACCTACTACCACTTCAATGTTACCTTGCCTGTGAGAGTTATCACATGTATGCTGTATCCCCATTAGAGAACTCTCATGCTGGCCATGAATCACCCTGGCAGTATCCACCGTAACATTAGTGCAGCTAGCACTGTGGAGTAATCGTTGCACCTCTGGGTTCTCACTTGTGCCTGCAGAGAGCAATCATCAATCTGACCCATCTTCATAGTGGATACATTTGGAACTGTGTTGACACCAAGAGGTCCATTTCCTATCCGAGACGACTTGAAGAGATGTGAGAAAAGTGGCGCTGTCACTTAATTTGCAGAAGAGGTTAAAAGTACAGACTTTTTCATTCACTTTCTGGGGTAGGGAATGGAAAATTTAAGGAGGTTGTACATTAGTTTGTAGCAATGGGTTTAATTGTTGATTCATGGAATAAAGTGGTGTCAAAAATAATTCAAAGGCCACACAAAGCACTACACAATCAAGAAAATATAATTTATTGCATGATTACCATGTATTTCACAAAAGTGGGTCTTGCACAAGATGAAAACATTTCCTAGTTAAATCATAATCCAAGATTTTAAGCTTCCTTTTTAAAAACATAACGGACAAGTGGCATTTATTCAACATACTGTAACAAAATTCTCTTTTAAATTGTTTTTAAAATGTGCAAGGACTTTAACAGGACCCTTATTTCCTAATGTTTTTGTGCGAATAAGCTCATAGTGATGGCATTATGCAATTTATCAACATGCATTCAATTTGTTAAAACATATTTTAACCAGTAGGTTAATTACATGACTTTAAACAGTGTTACAACGTGCTGACAAATTACTTAATATATGGTTTAAAGACACCAAATTTAAAATCGCATTCATTAATGTTAAATACATTTTAAATCTACATTGTGCTGTACTGGACTGGCAAACCTTAATCTAGCATTTAGGTTTAAAATATTTCATTAAAGTAGCAATCTGTTGTCCATTGACACCTCCGGATTAAAAACAGCGAGTATGATAGATGCAGTCAGATATTAAAGCTCTGATGCCCGATACAAGTAGCTCAAATGGATACAGATCCATTCTACAGTTCCCTTTTACCATAAAGAAAGTTAATTCTTGGTGTAGAAAAACCCAAATAAAGTTTCTTGTACTGTTTACACACTGATCACAGTGTACCAAGAAGAGGTATTTGTAAAGGATTCTCCTCAAAAAACAAAAAGGACTGTGATTAGAGTGTTAGTGTTCCTTCAACAGGCATTGGCAGTTACATTAGATAGCGGTTTTCAGCCCCAAGGGAGCAACTATCCCCAAATGTAGGATAAATTAACTAAGGTGCAATCTCAAGAGATCTACCTACTTCGGAAAACAAGGTGTTTAAGAAAATACCCAAGAGAGGACGGCCTATCGTTGAGATCCGCTTGTTATCACAAAAAACAGAAAACAAATTCTGCCACTTGCCTCTTCGTTAAAGAGGCACAAGTAACTATTGTTAAAGATTTTATTGGTTTTCAGTGCTGGATGCCCCCTTCATTTCTCTCCATATCCAAGAAAAAGTGAAATACAGAGGATTACAAAAATAAACAATTGCTCTGGGAGATAAATAGAAAGGATGAATTTTGTGCAGTTCTTTACTATAAGAAAGGAAATTAGGAATAGCAGATGAGGCACAGACTTACTGCACTGCCCAGAATCTCACACCCTCAAACTGCTTTAGAAGGTTTTACCTCCATACAGAGGCATTCTCTTCAAAATGAGCGTTGGTTGTATCAGTCTCTTATTTTCAGTCCTGGAACAATCATCCAGGTAAAACAACCACTATCAAACTCCTATGCAAGCTCTTTTTATTTATAGAAATTTGCATCAGCATTAGGATTCAGCCCTGATCGGATTAGAAAAGCCGCCACGTAACTCATCTGTCTTTCTATTAAATGTGGCTCTTAATTTTATTAAAGCCTGTTAAATAAGTTAAACAGGATTTTGGATGCCCTGAAGGAAAATACTGAAACACCACCACTACAATCTAAGCACCTAACACTGCAACACTGTTTGGCGATACATGATGGGGAGATATGAGACAAGAGGACAGTCTTGCTGGAATTCATCTCACGAAGAGAAAGGATCAGAGGTTAAGGCACTAATGGCAGAACAGGGGATTACTTTGAATCACTTGCTTTGGAAATAGCGTAGATCAGATGAGCAAGGCCTTTGTTTGGAAAAGTTAAGTATGGCTGAAGGCTTCCGTTTATAAACCAAAGGGAAGACTGGATTTGTGGGCATGCCATTTATAGGACAGGATTTGCTTGTAAAGAAGAGTCAGATATGGGAAATTGCAATAAATCTGTGAAGCCTTAGAAGCAAATCAAACTACACTCGTCAGAATTAGATCAGCAAACCATTAGATCTATTCACAGGGCAAAAACGGAGGAACACAGAAGAAAAAAGCCACACCCAGACATGGTTCTCGGACTCCAAAATTCAGAGTAATAAGAGGAAGAACTATCATGCAAACTTAACACTTCATAGTTTGAAAAAGAAAAAAAGGAGCCACAATTCCATACTCCAGTACATCTGCAAGAAGATACTCAAGACAGTGATAGTTCACTCAAGCAGCAATATAACAGTTGGCAGAACATGGCTTCAGATCTGAGACATGTGAAAGCAGACACATCAAATTAAGATGCATAAAACTGCCACAAAAGGGGCGTACACCAAAGATCAACTTAAAAAAATATTCAAAAGCAGGCCATGCCTTGCTGGCTCAGTACAAAAATGCAAAGCATAGCTGGCAGATCTGAGAAAACAGTTCAACATTTTTGATCATGCAAAGCATGGTGCATAATCCGTAACTTTACAAGCGCAACATGTTCCCCAATGTTGGTAGTTGAAGCCAAATCCCTTGTCAAACAACAGAAGGCCCTTCAGGAACATCAATAGCTATGGCCAAAGAACAAGGTTCTCCCCAGCAAAAAGATTCAGCAATCCCTGAATGTGGCACTTCAGCCAGTGATCCTAGACGCCGACCATCTCAGTTAAATTCCCAGCATTTAAGGAATAAACAGTGTTTAGGGGAGAGATGCTGGTGCTCAGAACAAGAACATATGTTTTAGGACCTTTCCAATATGGTTCTACAGTACTCACTGATGATGGAATGCTCTGGGATCCAACATATCTATAGAGGAGCATCTTTCTACAGATGCATTGGCAAGAAAAAGGTCAGGGAAGATCCCTTGCTTTAGAATGCCAAACATTAAAGACTTTCTAGAAAGCCTGCCTAGAAAAGGCTTCCAGTTAGGAATCCTGTTTGTTTGTTCGTGATCAGCATGGGACTGCACAAACACAAGGTTTTTTTAAAAAAAATTTAATACATGCATTTCTATGACCCAAGTTACTCTTAGAAGACAGAATGAATTGTTGCTATGATATTGGCAAGATGTTTGAAATCAAAGTTTTCTACCTTGAAAAAGTTATTTAAAAAAAAAAATGTTTTCTACCTTGGTGAGGCTTTCCTCAATTTTCATGAAGACCAAGTGGTGCTAGGGATGTACTTGTACTTTAAATTCACACCAAAGATTTCCATATTTTTACATCATGCAATTTTATTATGTTGCTCAGTTTCTTTCAGAATTTAGCGGACAATACAGTACAAACAGTTGTCAATATTCAAGATTAGATAATGACACTTTTTCAGAATGGAGGACATGTCTGCAAAAATGAATTGTTCCTGGCCTTCAGTAATGCTCGTTGTGGTGAAATACTGTAAGCAATATTTGAGGTCTATATACAGATGCAAAGAGACCACTGCCAGCCAGAAAATGACTGCGCACTCAACTAGCGGCAATTAAATGAATCCAGCTGCAACACTGCACAAGACCTTTGTTAGATAGCAAGATGCATTATTCCAAGCATTGAACAAGCACTACTTCCTGGATGTTAATGCGGGAAGTGGCACATGTGACGTGTTTGTAAAAGTCTAGATGAAAATATTGCTTGATGCACCTCCTTTCCTTGAGAGTGACAAAATATAGCATATTAAAAAAAAAAAAAAAAAAAAAATCAATAATA
This sequence comes from Calotriton arnoldi, assembly GCA_963921515.1. Classification (NCBI taxonomy): domain Eukaryota; kingdom Metazoa; phylum Chordata; class Amphibia; order Caudata; family Salamandridae; genus Calotriton; species Calotriton arnoldi. The sequence goes on along the minus strand of CAWUFW010000124.1, from coordinate 4,850,368 downwards.
AGATGCAACGCTAGAAAAAGAATGTCACTACCAGTATACTTCAGATTAATAAGAAATCGATCTTGACCCCACTGTGAGATCCCTGGGTGTTTACAGTCCAACTAACATGCTACGCAGAGCAAGCAACTAGCACCAGAAGCTGGCTTGTCTTTCAGTAACTGACTCCTGCAAGCCTACCTGGGCTCCCATAAAAGGAAGCCCAACACCCATGGAGGAGAACGTTACGAACACAATGCTGAAAAGCAACCACAGTTTTATTTTCACTCAGTAACTCGAGTAAGAGTCGGCACTGCAGCCCAGCGTCATTGGGATAGCAGCCCATGAAGGCACAACAAAGCCAGAGCACAGGCAGGTAAAGAATACAACCACAAAATGATGAAATCCGATGTAATCCCTGAAAGGAACGGAATTTGGTGAAGTACCCGACTGAATGAGTAAGAGAGAGCAGAGAGGTAGAAGGGGGAATTCAGTTAAGTGTGACATTTCTAGGAGCAGATCATGTTCATGGGTTACATTTCAATTTAATACAAACAGGTGGTTGTGTGTTTAAACTAGGAAACTGCATTCTTTGGAAAGAAGGCACATTGTAATACAAATTACAACTTAAATATTATGCAGAGAAGGTGCGTTGCTGCTATGTACAGTTCTATTTGATGTGGTGGTTAGGTGAATAATCTGAGATTTGTAATGCACACAAAGTCAATGGAAACTACAGCCCTCATTTGAAATTCACACTTGTTAGTTTGTTAATGCAATACGTCTGATTAGCACCCACTGTAGAGAATATTTAACCTGAAATCCTGGCGGATGCTCAAATAACAAAACTACATAATCGCACTTAATTTCCAGCGCTGAAATTACAGCCCCTTCGGCCAATCACAATTTCAGTAATAAACAAACTTTGCCCAGTTTTATAGACTAACTGCAAACCGTGTAAAGGTTGTGCTATAAGTGCACCATCCTCTATAATTCTACCAGTTCCATACATGTTCCTGCGTGGCGCTAGTACACACCAGTCGGAGATACATTATAACAGTAGTAGAGGTGGGGATATTCTACCTTACATCCCAAGGCATACCTGCAGCGACCGAACCAAACAGAGTGGGACTGGAACAGCCGTTATGACAACTCCGAAAAGACTAAAGTCTTTCTACTTTCTGCATAACAAATAAATCCAATTACTACATGCTGCCTGCCCGCAACGGGCATGTTTCGCAATAAAGGCTAGTTATAACATGAGAAAGGGCACAAGTAATTATCGTTTTTATCATGCTTGTTTAACACGTTCTGCAGCAATCACTTAGGTGCTTTTCTGACTATCTTGCAGGCAGTGTGCCGACTGCAGAAGTAGTATGATGCAAAACAGTATACTTTCGTTTAGGACTCAAAAGTTCTCAATTACAGCATACTCAAACTCGAACTCCACCCAAGTGGTGAAGTGTATGTGACATACATCAGGGACACTGTGCACATTTTGTTGTGATATTTTTTTATCTCTACCTTGAACAATCTTCCAAAAACAAAAAGAGAAAAACAAACAGACACAGACTGCTAGTAGCCACAATTTGCAAAATCAGTCAGAATTCTAAACCAAGCCATATAATGAATCACAATTCACAGCGGGCTCTTCAACCTTTACTTAATGGGCATGATTACATTGTTTTCTTGGAAGGAAGGGGGAAGGAGTCATTCTTGTTAATGGTTGAAGTTAGACGCAACTGCCTTCTCCATCTCAACTTCAATGATTACAGGGTAGTCGAAAGATTTACATAAGGTGCTTTGATGAGAAAGAGACTGACAGAACTGGGAAGTTTCACAAGTCTGCTTTACAATAAATAGTGCCAAACCCTAAAAAATTTTCATCAGGGCGATTTTTGCTTAGCCTAGCGATGTGCCTACCTAATCATATACATCAAATCTAAACCAATACCAGTGGGTAGAAAATAAATAGCAGCTACAGCGTTTAGTTGCTTACTTTGTAAACTTTCAAGTGAACCATCAATCACAAAAAAGCAAAGTTTGGAGGTACAAAATAGCGTGCAAACCAAAGTAAAGTACTTTAAATTTGCTAGTCAATATTTAACTGTTAACGGAAACCTCTGGTCCATATACCATAAGAAACTGCTTGAGTTGACTTTACTCAATTTTCTGCCAGATGTCCTCTATAAATACATCTCCCAGCTATACAGTAGATGAGTTGTGTCAAACGCTTTGATGCATAAGCAGTCATATTACCATAAGTGATCGATTATTAAAAGAAAACCTCTATAGTAAAATAAAGCGAGATCCCCTTGGACTTGAACATATGCATGACTAAATTAACATTTTTAAAAATGCTGTGTTGAAACGTGTTTAGAATGTCTTCAAATGTCTCAAATTCCTACAGAAATTCCGGTCTGACACATTCGCACAGTGGAAGGAGAGGATGGCATACTGTAGAAGAAAGGCTGGACAGTGCCAAGAAAATTGTATTCAGCTACATTCAACATGGTGTCTTCCCATTCTTTCACGTAGGTAACGTACTTGCCAACGGTACAGATTTACCGCTAACACCAGCAGGTCATTGCAGACTTCTGTTCAGGCATCAAATGCACTTTGTTGGTATCTAGAAGAGGCTGGCTAAGCATCATAGGCTTGTGGCTCTTCAGCTTATGGGCCAGGGTCATGAATATTGCCTCCACGTGGTCAGTGTCATTCGGGTTCTTGGCAGACGTTTCAAAAAGTGGCATGCTGTGAAAATCAGCAAATTTCTGGCCCAAATCAGTAGGCACTTCGATGTCATTGTGCAAATCACACTTATTCCCAACAAGAATCCGAGGGATCCCATTAGCGAGTGAGTGCTGTCTGCACTCTTCTATCCATGATGGAAGGTTATCAAAACTGGTCAGGTTTGTCATATCATACACAAAGACAACAGCATGAACATTCCTGTAGTAATGCTGAACCATACTCTTTCTGAAACGCTCTTGTCCCGCTGTATCCCAAAGTTGGATCTGAAATGGTACAAATAGCAATACATTTTAAAGATCACACATCAGTCTAATATTTAAAACATCAAGAGACAGTGCATTTTCAAACATTTTCTATACGCTATAATTCCGGCATACTATTTCACAATTATGTTGATAAACATGACACAGTAACTATGCTAAAAATACAATCATGATCTACAGGAACTATTTTACATAGGACACACCATAAATTGAAAAATCTCTAATTGGTGAAAAATAACATTATTAAAGGCAGAGGTAGTTCTGTCGGTATTCAAGTATAACCTGGAAAAATGGTAGTTACTCAACCCAATACTATCACACAGGCTAGTATATCAGAAGAAATACACAATCCCAATCCAAATCTGCTTTACAGCTTCAAAAAGTTCAGATATGTGGATTAAATGCATCGCCCACAACAACTTCGACCACAGGATGTTTGGCTATGTACCTAACACACAGAATCTGAATGAACTCTAAGCCCGAGCACACATTATTAAATTATAATATTGTAATACAAAGCATAAATGCACATGACAGTGTAGATGTTCTTGGGCTTTTATTATCTTCTTTGAAGGTCCAGCCAGCACGTGTTTCGTCGTCCGGGAGTTAACCCACGACTTCCTCAGGGCCGTCTTGATGAAATAAACCACCTTGAACTTTTGTGCCGGTTATACCTCCGTCCCGGTCAGTAGGTAGCGCGATCAGTGTCCAATGATAAGCACAGAATCTGTCAAGTATGTAGATACTGTCCAAGTACACCTCCTTGTCTAGGTGTAATCACAAAATTAATATAGGATAGAATATCCAATGCCTTGTGTCGATCTGACACGCACGCCGATCTGCGTTGCGTCGTCAGTAGTATCAGCAAAAGGGCACCGAGTATGGCCCGACGGACAACTCAAAAGGGCGCTTTTCCGCGTCCTGACCGGCTCAGAGAGTGGCATACTTGACAGATTCTGTGCTTATGATTGGACACCGATTGCACTACCTACTGGCCGGGACAGAAGTATAACCGGCACAGAGGTTCAAGGAGGTTTATTTCATCAAGACAGCCCTGAGGAAGTCATGGGTTCACTCCCCAGATGACGAAACACATGTTGGCTGGACCTTCAAAGAAGATAGTGTAGACGTTCTTGGGCTTTTATTGTCATGTGCATTTATGCTTTGTATTACAATATTATAATTCAATGTGTGCTCGGGCTTCGAGTTGTTTCTAAGGCAGATCCCCAGGGGTCATACTTAGGGGGTCTGGGTGGTTCCTCCTTCCTTGAGCACCATAACAATAGTCACCAAGCACAAACATATCTGTCAAAAGGGAGCACCATCACCACATGGTGCCTCATCACCCGCTAGATAGTCATCCTCAGATTCTGAATGGTACATATCTTCCGTGTCTATTCTTAATTTATTGCAGGGTTTTGACAATAACCGTTTTGTTGAACATCACTTACTAAAGGTGCATACAGCACCATACCATGATTATAGGACTACCAAACATTCACCACCCAGCAACAAATGATTGATCACGATTGCAAAAAGAAATCATCGCAAAGACCTTATTTTTAAATGTGGATAAAAATGGAAATTGGGTTGTTTTTTGAGTGATTCCAAATGCTGACAATCATGACTGCCAGCCCAATAGCTTTGCGGGTTGAAAGATAAAGGGGGGGGGGGGCAAGTGAACATAATAAAGGAATTTAAGTAAAGAGCCTTAAACAGCAGTAGATATGCAAAACCTTGATACTAACATTTGCATGTTTTTTTATATATGTGCAAATTTTATCATCTGAGTGTGTTTATATCACTGAAACTGGACAGGCGTTCAGGCATGAGTGCATATTTATTGGTTAAATAAATGTAGAAGTATACTTGTTTCAGTTTTTCGCAAAACCCAAAATAAATATAGATAAATACAGATAAAATTAGCAAAAAATAAATATGGATAAATACAGACGGAAATGTCAAAAAAATAAATACCATAAAACCGGGAGCCCTAAATATACATTATACAAAAAATACACACTGCCTGTCGGGAAGGATCGGGAAACACTGAGCATCAGCACTGCCCAAATCAATTGTCTTGGATGTACTACAGAGGGAGGTTTTATCCTACACTGTCAACCCACCCAAAGGTCTGCCCTTCCCTGAGGAAGAAGCACCAATGAAAAATAGACAACCCCAGCTCAATACTGTGGAACAACTGACTAGGTCTCCTAGGATTATACATATATCAAATGAATCAATAAAAGAAATCCAATTGGGACACTCAAGTTTGGACACCAAGCGAGCAATGTTCCAGGAAACATTCTTAGTATTAGGGGGCAAACAAGGAACTGGATCATCCAGGATGGGGAACACTATCATTACTGGGGTCTCTTCTTGAGACCAGACAACATCTCAATGGAGAACAGATTTCTATCGGAATAAGTGCAGAGCAGGGTGGAGCGGGGCATAAAGTTGAAGGTGGCCTAGGTTTGGAGGAAGAAAGGATATTAGCCACAAGCCCAGCTACTAATGAATTATGACTGACCGAAACAAATTGAAGGTCAATCTAGGCCAGCCAAGTCAGATAGTGGGGAGAATCTATTTGAAATAGGGAAAGGAAACTCATCCCCATTTGAAATCCCGTGGGGTCGGTGCCTAAGACGCACCCTTGTCCTTGATGCCAGATGCTTATAAAAAATACCCAGAGGAACAAGGCATTTGTCATCTCTCCCTAAGCGGGCTCTACCCCGCTCCTAACCTACCTCTCGGCCAGTTCAGGGCTCCTACAACTGATTACTACACAATCCCTCCAATATTTTTCGTGGATGAGTCCACTCATCCCACCCTCCTTACAAGCAGGATGTCATCATATTCTTGTACACCGAAAACAGTGTGCCTAGACAGCCAATGACAAACCTTGTTCTCAAGTTGCGCGTAAGATTCTGTACCGGAACCCTGAAAGAGGGTGGGGCCTACTGCTAAAATAGCCTCATATGGACAGCAAGCAGGGGGAAGATTCAAATGGGCTTTAGAGCGGAGAGGAGAAACTGGGGGGGAGGGGGGGGGCGTAGATTGGGCTGTTTACTAGATGGAGCCCCTAAATCACTGTGGCCCAGAGTGGATGCCCTAGGGGCACTTACTCCTCTGGATTCCGACTGTCACAAGCGGAAGACGTCTGTGTCTTGGGCTTGTGGCTTTGCTGAACCAGTACTTCTAGGGACAGTGACCGAAGCAGTACTATTACGGTCAGTGGTACAACCAGTACTAGCGGGCTGCCGGCAGGACTCCACTGGAGCCCACTGTCCACAAGTGACATTTTTGTTGGGGATTAACTGCTTAACTATTTTCTCCAATGAATACATTTTATCCAACAAAGGGGAAAGACAAGCATGCACAATAGGAATTTTTGTCCAAAATGCAGTCCCAATCAAAGGATGTCGGGTTACCCACTGCAGTCGTCGACCCACTAAAAAACCTGTCCAAGTGCCAGCCGAGGGGTAGTTGCCGAGTTAACCACATGCTCTTTGGGACCAGCCTTACGTTTCCTATTCGGTTGTAATTTGGTGCTACCCCATGTTTGGGTTGACGCTTCCTTTTGGCACAAGGTTCATTATCATTAAGTAGCGTGGTGTCTAAATTGTCATTACTCTATAAAACAAGCACACTAGTCAACTGACATGTGGCCAAATCAGCTGGCAAACCCTGCAGGCCAATTGGAGCAATAGACGTTGGGCTAGCAAGTTGGCCAACCGGAGAGGTCAGAGGGCAGCAGGAGGCAACACCAAAGTCCCTAGACAAATGCCTCTCAGCCAGTACAATTTCCTTAGAAACAACACTGACGGCGCAAGCCAAAAAGGAATCCAAAGTACTGCCTTGATTAACTGGTTTGTCCTCTTGGGTTTTCCGTTTGCCCATCGTTCTTCCCCTAGGTGAAAAAAGTCACAAAAGTATAAAATAGCGCCTCACTCCACAATGTCAATAATCTCCAACGCCCATCACAGGATTATACATCCAAGCAAAAAAATAAAATAGTAAGAGGCCGGCGCGTAACACTTTAGCAGGCAGCAATTATCACTTACCTCCTACTCTGGTCTTTTGACGCCGCCTCCACCCACACAATGACTATGGAAACTAGAGATGTAGTACACGGTGTTGAGCTGCAGAACTGGTAGGCTGCTCAGTTACAGGCAGCAGCAGTGACAGCAGTAGACGGAGGCTGCAAACTGGAGGACAGACGTTTAGGAAGTTTAAAAACTGGGGGACTAATTCGAACTGAGGCCAGGAAATGGAACAAAACTCCGCTCCAAATCAGTTCTGTGGCCAATGTAGTGAGGCTGCCACTGGCTATAAAGAGCAAACAATCGCGGGGAGAATCAGAGTCAGGGGCAGTGGCATAAGCGGGGGACCCTCCATGCGGCACTGCAACCACAACGCCAAAACCAAAGGAGATCCCACCTCACCCCGCTGCTCTGCCATACACCAGAGCCTGGTGTAAGAACCCCAGCTGTTGTTCAGACCTTATTAAAAAAGATCTTTGTTGTGTGCTGGGATTATACTACAGATCCCTTGCAAAGACCAAGCCGGGCGCACTGATCCCTTGCAAAGACCAAGCCGGGCGCACTGATGAACGGGGCGGAGCAGCAATGCGGCCTGACATCGGTTCCTAGGATGGGCCTTGTAGTCTCCCGCTCACAGTACTCGTGCCGGGACTCACACGGAGGATGGGGGCTAAAAAGTCTCTATACGATGTCCGGGTCCCACAGTCCTCCTTCCAGCTCTCTCTCCGGTCGTGGCGTGAGACGGGTATGGACGGTAACGAGCACGGCATCAAGGGAGGAGCTGGTACATTAGCAATGATTATCCTACAAGCAACATCACAAATCTAAAAGTAAGTATGTGCTTCTTTGAGCCACCTTTAAAATAACCCAGGATGAAGAGATTAGTCTAATGAAAAACAAAAGTTGCTCTTCAAAAGCAGAAGGCCCAAACGGAATACAAATCAACTTAGTCAAGCTTGATGCACCCTTATGAAGCTTTACTGACTCACTTAAATTCAAACATAACACTAACTAGGATAGTTACTCCATCATGGAAAGGATCGGTTATACATCCCATCCACACAGAAAGCTTATAAAAAGATCCCAAAAATTACAGACTAATTGACCTTTTGGACTTTGAAGGCAAACGTTTTGCAAAATATTTATTGAATATTCTAGCAATATTGGCAAACAAAAAGGACTTGTTACAAATAAATCAAACAGGATTCCGATAAGGTTGTTAGACCATTGATAAGATCTGTGCTTTGACTCTTCTAGGAAAAAAGACAATTAAAATTAACACCACACTATATGCTGGTTACACAGATTATAGCTCTGCTTTTACAGAATAAATTGTGAATGACTGTGTAACCAATTGTCATAATGGGGAATAGAATGCTCACTCATATCTTTTGACTGATTACACAAAGATGGTTAAGATTAACGTTAGCTAGCAAGAATGCTCGATACCCTAAGATGTCAACTTTAAATGGATTAAAGCAGGGCTGCAACTTGGTTCCTCTTCTAGGTAACATAATTATACCAAGATAATCATACTGATTAACAATTTCTACTGCCTCGTTACCAAGTTTCCATGATGTTGGTTTACATTTTCTTCCGAAAGAGTGTATCACAATATTTGCAGTAACAGTCCCTAGTTACCCATACTCAGGAACCAGACTAGGTGCCCTTTGAGACCCAACACTAGGAGGAAAGACAAGTCTCTTGAGAACTCATGGGAGAAGGATACGGAGCACATCATTTTTATGCTGCTTTGTCCTCGCCATTAGCCTGCCAATCTCAGTGGTCCCGGAACCACCTAGTCTGGTTTCCTGAATATGGGTAACTAGAGACTGTTAATGTAATTATCTTGACAAACTTATTACACCAGCAGTGGGTCATTGTGATTGGGTCTTCCATGTTACCTGATAAAGGCAAGCCCTTGCATATTAGACAAGCTGCAACAGTCCTGGCGAATTGCCTCTGATCTTATAGGGGACAAGTTGAGGCAAGAAACATGTTGACCAAACCTTTTTGATCCCCAGGAACATTATTTTCTACGGGGTCCTCATTGTTTTTAATCTTAATAGAGGCTATCAACAATTCAATTTTTTGAGGGGCTCTTCAGTTTATTTTAATGTTTTTTCTCTTCATTTGTTGACCAATCTACTGCAATCTTACGGAGTCTGACACTCCAGACTCTAAGGCTATCATGAAAAGAACTCCAGCAAAGAGACCCCTTGCAGGGTCCCTAAGGTACTGCAGCGCCAGCCCAATGAGGAGCACTGCCTGATGATGATGCATGCCACCAGTAGGTAAGTGAGAGTTTGTGCTCCACCGCTTAGGTGCCTCGGATCACCTTTCCATGGGCCAATCTATCAAACTATATGGACTGGACCACTACTTCGCAACGGCACACATTTGTTGGGAGATTGCAGTCATCTAACAAGTGGCATTTTGCTGGGGCTCTGACTGCATCACACCAACAAAACACCGAGTTCACCTTGTACTGCTTGTGGCAGACTCAAAGCTTAACACAAAGAATGAAAATGTACTTCTCCTTGACTGGAAAATTTACATTTCAAAGAACGCAGAAATCTGGCTGGTTTAGGCTTCCAGCTTTGGGCACTGAGGTTGAATAAACTAGGACTCCCCTCAAGCCAGTAAACTGTACATAATTTATAGTTCTAGTAGACTCTGCATTAAGCCCAGATAGAATATACTGCCAGAGACAAACTCTGTATGGAGTTGTCATCTCCCTACTCAGGTTGCAGACAAGACCAGACTCTTGGAGATCACTATATTGTGACAGAGGATAGCTCAGAGATGGAAACTGCCAAGGAACCAAGAGATCCATCCTGCCCCAACTGGCCTGGAAAGAAGATGAAGATCAAAGACGAGCATCAAGTAGCTCAAGGAGAAGTTAAAACATTGTTCATGCATCACCACTTGGAAGGCTGTACCATCCCGATCCTCCCCCAGACCATTAAGGTGTCCATATCTGCCGCGGTCAGTCACAGGTAGAGAGCCCGAGGTACTGAACCTTCACAATCCTGGCGTCAAATAATAGGACCTTAAAGTGTGTGGTAATCCACTACTAAATGTGTGCTCATTGAGAAACATAGAAACCAGTTGCAGTCTTATACAGTCTCTGGAAACCTGAACTGTGTCCCTCTGTATCAAAGAATCCCTGGTCACAGTTGAACTGGGGACACACTCTCAACACCTTAAAACAATAACTTTAATTATAACTGGGTGAGACAATTGATTTTTAGACGGTGGGTCTTTTAGGTCCTGGCATTTTAACAGGACTTTAACTATTGCTTAACCCAGAAATGGAGCAGACAGGTCAGTCCAACGAGCTGTCCACTGCTGAACTCAGAGCTCCACTATGTTAGTTTTGTCTGGCAGTTCTGTCAAATTAACTGACTGTTTAGTAAACATTGATGTAAAATCAAAGGGCCCAGAGTCAACCAGAGTACAGCTCCAGAGGATAGCATAGGCAAGTGGCCAAATGTTAGAGAAAAGGTAGCATCTAATATGTATATGCTATAAAAACATTTAGCGTAATATCTTGAAAACAGAGAATGATAATCTGCGTTTCATATTTTAACTGCTCTTTTTATTTTTTTTCTTATCTCTACATAACAAGCATTTGCAATACAATAGGTCTCGCATTTGCGAGAGTTTGAGCTATTGACATTGTAAATGACAATGCCTTTTATTTATGGGTCGGTCTTTAAAACATAAATAAAAGGCATTGTAATTTTGACCCGCATCAAGTTGACAAACAAATGGTTTTTTTGTAAAGTGCCCCATACCGCGCTTTCACTTTAATCAGTCGATAACGCCCCTTTCTTTAGACGCGGCTCGTGTAAAGAAAGGTGCATGGCAGATATTAAAGTGAAAACGCTGTATGGGGCGCTTTAAAAAAAAAAACACATTTGTTAAGCAGCATAGCGCTTTGCTAGCATAGATGTATGTATAAAAGTATGTATATAGAGTATGTATGTACATAGATGTATGTGTTAAATCAGTAAAAGTTGTTTAACATCAACAAACTCGTATCTGCTGCTATTCAGAAATTTGCTGGCAGTGCCACGTGTTGAATGTGATTCTATAAGTCCTGCCAAGATGGTAATAGTGAGGAGACAGCTTGCAGTCCATTCAAAATAGCTGTATTTTTTTCTACAGTGTAAAAACAAAAATTCAAATATGGTGAAAGAAAAGACACATGTTGTCTTTGTATTAATATCAACACAGAAATCCCAAACCAACTGAAAACTCACGGAGTTGAATTTGCAATAAACTTTAGCAGCCTATGGACCCAACGAAGCAGCAAGCTCACTGAAAAAGTAAGACAGCTCACAGAAACATGCTGATCCTCTGGATGTTGTTAAGTGTTGGCACCGTATTTATGGTTTCGTCGTTAATAGGCTTATTAAATGCACAAATTGATATTCACTCGCTATTATCAGGGCTAACTTTCAGAACACCGAGGCCTGTCAACATAAGCAGCTGTGCGAGTCACTTGCTTGAACGACCTACTTACAAAGAACTAAAGCATGCTTGGTAATTCAAACAATACAAGAATTAGAGGCGCGGTTCAAGGACTTACGACAACGCAAAACGTATCTGCCTTGTTTCCGTGATAAAACAAGTGTCACAAATCCACCAGAGGGACAACATCTATAGTCAACTGAAAAAGGCTGATTTAACATGAAAATAGCACTAGTGTCAGCAGTGTGGGCAGTGTCAGGATCCCTTGCCAAATGAAGGAGCTGCACCCCCCCCCCCCCCAACCGCTGTTCGAAGTTATAAAATACAACTATCCGGGTTGAGCGGGCCCATAGGCCTCTGGACCACGGTGCCACTGCACCTGCTGCACCAATGGTAAGTTAAGGATGACATGTGCAGTTAGACACAGCACCACAGTGCTGTACACATGCACTGTCCGTGGGTGCACAGTGTAACCGGCTGCTTTACATGGTGAGACTATTTCTGGAGCGGTCCACGCTGTGTCTGTCTGTCTCGAGCTCCGCTGCACTCACTGTGTCTCTGCCGGCAGTCTCACTCCTGGTCAGCGAGCCACAGGCCTCTCTCTTCTCCCTCTCACTGCCTGGTCTCACTGCCCTCACTCCTGCTCCCAGTAAGTGACTGACTGTTTGCACACAGGAAACAGCTGGCTGCAGTCACCCCTGTATCCACGACAGCGGCTCCTCTGAGCTCCGACAACCCCAGCCCCGCCAGGGCCTTGTAAAAGCCATCTGTCCGCAGGATGGGAGGGAGCCACGCCCCCAGCCCCGACCGGCGCTCACAGATCTCGGCAGAGAGTCTGACGACCCGTCCGTCAGGGAGGGGTCAGTTTAACAACCACAATACCAGCCCTTCACCACCCTCGGGGCAGGGATGGCCCCCAGGCTCCGACTTCTGCGGGTCTCCCGGCTTTCAAAGCTACGGCGAGCAATCAATGGATCTGTACGAGACAACTTCATTCACTCCTCTGAAACGGGCCAGTGATTGGATGAGCAGAGATCCACAGAAGTGACCTCACTTTTGTTTTTAACATTGTACATATCTGTGTAATTAATTGGAATGTAAAAAGTGCTTACAGTGTAACGCCGCAAGTAAAAGATCCAGTCCTGATGGGCCGTCCCAAAAGGAGACAGGGCGGTAACAAGGAGGGACTAAGAAGCCTCATTATCAATCGGAAGCCAGCATCTACCATGGACGATGACGCCAGCCAATGAAAAATATGGGCGGGGCTTCCACACCACTTCTAAAACATACCCTACTACAGCATGCCTCGCAAAGCGAGCAGCGCATGCGCTGCAACGCTAGGCTCGACCTAAAAATCCTAGTCTTCTTAGACGTTACAGCACTAGATGGGCTTTGGATTTATTGGAGACTATTTGCTTTTGTCATGCTATATCTGAATTTCTAATTCCTACTGCCTCCGACAGCAAGTCTGACTGCTTGACTTCGGTACCCTCGAAAAGACAAATGGGTTATCTAAATTGAGCAATTGCCATGGCAACCCTGTAGCATCCGTTATAAACAACAGCTCGTTCCCTCACAAGATGCAGCAAAGCACCATGACCTCAAGAAAAGGCTTCACATCAGTCCAGATCAGAGAAAGAATGATGAAGCAAAAAAAAACAACTCTTGGTGCACCTGTCCCTGGTAGCTCCAGCCAACTTGTCCTGGGCAGCCTAGAAAAGTGATTACTATTGCAGTGAACTGGGGCTAACACGTGTGGTACTAGAATGTATGTAACATTCTTCATTCCATTTCTTGCATGCTCACTGTTTCTGTTCCAACTGTGTTTGTATTCTTTTAAGTACATTGTTATGATTCCACATTCCGGAGGCTGTTACATGTCAGTTTTACTGTTGCTCTCCAGAGGGTGGATGCTTCATTAAACTGTGTCTCAACCCATTCTACTTCAAGACTTTTATTTACTACAACGCGTCACAGACCACTCACTTAATTAGCACATACACTGTGTAAGATAGGCCTTAGGGTGGCTTACATGAAGCTGCACTGAGCTTAGTAGGCGCCGGGTGTAAAAACACAATAGGGCACCCAAGTCTATCTGTACTTAAGATAGCATACACAGCCACGATATCTGCTGGCTAAAGTTTGTACAATTGCTTTTGCTGCTGGCCATCAACCTACACAATCGGACTCAAATAGCTTGATAGTCAAGCGCTTCTCACCTACGTTGTTAGAAAGGAGAACGTTTCAGTTTGGCATCCCAATTAGGAGGACAAAACTAGATTTGGTCTGAGGAAATGAAACAAATAACTATTTCAAAAGCATATTTTTGTAACAGGGACATCACAGGACAAACAAGGAGAAATAAGTCACTTCAGTCAGCCAGTCAACCCTGAATCTGTCACACGGTATTCAGGTTTTCCCATGACTAATATTCTCCTATGACAGTCACGCTCGAGTCCACTTCCTGATTTTGCCTTAACTGCTACCATAGCTAGATGAAGACCAGAAGCACCAATGCGCTTCCAATGAGGTTAAAGGTGCTTAATAACGGTGATAGCTGCAAGTAACTGTTTCAAATAAGACAAGGCTCCAAAGGTTTCTAGGAAAAGGTGGGGGCATTCAGAAATTGAGTCACAAAAATGGAAACGTTTGCAAGCACTGTTCATTTACTCGATCTAAAAGTCTTTTGAGCTCAAATCCCATCAGGGCAGGCTTGAACCACAAACTCACCAATGTTAGGTAGTTTTCGAAACTTGCCACCTCATCCTCTTTCTAGACTGTACTTGCTTAGTCTGGCTACATCACATACTTAACTAACACAAATCAAGGGGTACAAACAATATAGAAAACCCTAGCCAGTAAAAAACGTAAAAAGCACCTGCAGCATTCATTTTTCAAGCTATAAATTTATGAAAGGAAACAAATCTGCAAGTTATAACTAACATTCCAATTTATAAGCCACAGCAGATTAAGAGAACCTTCAGATCTTTATTCTAGAAATAACTACCAAGTTGACTCCTTTCTATATGTAGAGCCGACGGTAGCCAAGACCTTTGAAATTACTAAAATTATATGTATAACATACTTTACTATAGGGGCCTTCAGCCAGTCCTCTTCATCCATTGGTCTGCTATTGCCTCATTTGCATTTTTCTTCTGCCCACTAAACTATAGGGCAGTGGGTCTGCTCACTTCAGCCACTGGCTAACAACACTGAACATAACAGCAGATGACGGCATAGAGGTAGGGTCTTACTACTGCAATGAGTGCTTTTACACAAGAAAAATATCTTTTTGGTTTTAGCCTAGGTCTTTGTTTTCCCTTTTAAATAGATGGACGAGAGCAGGGCAGTTTCCCATGTTTATCATTATATGGCTACTGATAATGCTCCCAGAATGCTCTCGGATTAGAAGCAAATAATTACAGAAGCTTGAAGACAAGATTGATGATTCTTTGCTTTCAGAATAAAATGTACACACAAATTATACGAGAAATTTAAAAAAAGGTTGTTAAAAGTACTGTGCAATTTTAGGTACCGTTAATTTGAAGCGTCATTTAGTAAAACGTGTTTGATACATGATAGTATTTGCAAAAAATAGTAATAATGGAAAGCCAGTTTCTGCAAGATTATGGGAAGCATACAAATAAACAAGCATTGGCAAAGCCAATAGTCTTGCTTTGGTTGCCAGCTTTTAGGATTTGTCAGCGCATGTTTTGCTTTAACATGATGATTGTAAAACGTTATTGCTGTGGGAGATACAGGGCCATCATCTAAAAGCACATGGTGCCAAAGTAGTCCCTGGCACTGAAGGAAACTACTTTGTGTGCCGATGTACCCATGGTAAACGAGCAGAATCCCATCATAGTGAAGTTTAACCATACATGAAGTTATATGTAATTTAATAGAAACAAAAGGTTTTTATTAAAATTACATATAACTGCAGACCTAATTATGGGCCCAATTCTTAAAGAAAGTCACAAATTTACACTCATGGTATATCTGTCCTTGCATTAGTGCATATTTACTACTTTCATGAATTCCCAAGAATTTTCAGAGTAGGCCTGGAAACGTACTCCTAGAAAAAGTTTGAACTTCATTGTAGCATGAGCAAATACGGATGTGTATATTTGCTCCTGTGAAAATCTCCTGAGTATTTGCAAGTTCACTTTCCCTACAACACCTTTTTTTAACCCACCCTGGAAAAAGTTGTAATTCTGCCCTTGTCAGGAATACATTTTCAACCTTTCCCAGTGTTGGAAAGATTCGCGGACAAAGCCAAATCTTGAAGAGGACTTGGCCTAGAGACTCCATAAAGTATTAACATGACTCACACTGACGTCTATTCTTATTATCCATACATCCTACGTTCCTATGTGCAACGCTATCCCTTCTTCTCCTCACATACTTTTCATACAAATACGTGATGTCCGACCTCTCGATTTGTATTAGTACCTACGCATAAATAAACGTACTGAACTCAAAAATGGCATTGAAATTAGTTTATATTTTGCAAGATTTTCTGTACATAAAATGAGGGTCACTTGCGTTACTGCAGTGGTGACCGTTGGCGCACCGGTATCAATAGATGCCTGAATTTGAAAAAATAAAATCGAATCGGAACCTGTGAAAATGGACAAGCGACAATGCGGATTGATGCCTATGTGCAGCAGGTGCTGCTACTTTCACTATCCCTCTATTTGACAGTGGTTGAGTGCACTGGAAGCCATTCGTACTTCAGCTTCACCCACCGCTACCCTGCTCGAGCCATGTTCTTCCACGAACTCACCTTGATTCTCTCGCCGTCGATGTCTTCTGTGCGCTCCCGGAAGTCCACACCGATGGTGGCCTCTGTGCGTTGGGGGAAGCGACCCCCGCAGAAGCGGTAGGTCAGGCATGTTTTCCCCACGTTGGAGTCTCCGATGACGATGATCTTGAAGATGCGGGAGCGGGCTGGGGGCAACACGGCTGAGGCGGTGCTGGCCGTCAGGCTCTGCTCTAGCGACGACTCAGCCCAGGCGGTGTCAGGCACAGAAACCAGCACTGAGGGTGAAGCCATGGCCGGGAGGGTCGCGAGCCGCCGCGGCGCGAGACAGAACACAAGAGGCGCGAGAGGCAGAGGACCCAGTCACTGGCCCCGGGCCATTCCGGGCTGCTGGTCTCCGCCCCCGGCTGCTGCGGCCAACTTTAGACACCAGCTGTTGTCCAGTAGTCCCGAACTGCCGCTGGAGTCTGAGCTTCCCCACAGATGTTTCAAACCAGAGGGATGTGACAGCGACCCAACCATTGCCGTTCACTGTCTTCAGCACTGCCGAGTCGTCGAGCTTTCAGCCAGTCACAGACCTTGGGGAGGGTGAGGTACCGCCCTGGACACGTCGCTGGGCGACACCGGCCCCACCAAAACAATCACAGGAAGACAAAAAAAGCCACATCTTGGTCAAAAGTGAAATACTCGTTCGCGCGCTGCGAGGACGTATGAAAATAAAATAGCGTGTGAAGTACAGAATAATAACTAGTTGCATCATGAAAAGGGAGTTGTTTTTTTAATTAATCCAGCATACTAAAAACGAATTTAATATCTTCGCAGTTGGCCGCCGTTTGTTTTTGCTTTCGGCATACTATTTCCCAGCGTATGTGTACTTTGTAAATACATTGTCTGCCCCCTTAAAAAAGTTTGCCCTCAAAGTCCCTCACGAAAGACCTTTTTTTTTTTTTAACGGCCTACACAGTGTAAAACGAAAACCTTTACCATTCCAATATGTCCGCTGTCTTTTATGTTCTTGTAAATTGGTAATAGAAGCACGTGGTCCCGTAGTAGTGGCGAAGTTGAAAGTTTGGAGGTTTCCGCCATGCTTCACGCGGGTCTTTTTATGAGGAAAGGAACTTCAGGCTTGGGTCAGTATCGTGTTTCCCATAATGCGAGATTTAATTTATGATGTCACGTTTCAGACAAAAAAAAACACGGATGTGTTATCATACATATCCATAATGCAATCTAGTTTTCAAATGTGTTTTTGCAGGCTGCAGCTTTTCCAGGAGGACTTTCTTTTGATTCAGTATGTTTCAGCTTCTCCCTTGCTCACGTATCATTCGTGTAATGCATGTTAAAGGGGACGTTTCTTTACCATTACTTTTAGTCTAACTTGCCTTCACCTCAGTCAAGTTTATTGGATCAACTTGTAAATTACAAGAAAGCCATACAATAAAAACATACATTATTAAATGCAAATAACCTCCCCTGGATTTGTTGAGTCACTTTTAGTTCATTCCCCTATAATATAGAGAACTGTAAGTAACAACCACTCTCAATATTATTATATGCTTTAATAAGCCAAATAAATAGTATAAAATCTAAATAAAGTGCTAGATACAATTGCCAATGGTTAACTAAAACTATTAGCGTAACAAACTTGGGAATACAGCCCCCTTAAGATGTAGCTCAGCAGAGGTAGAGTTATTTAAAAGTCTTTTGAGGCAAGATAAAGTGCTACGTGCAATGCCAGTGTTGTCTAGATAAGATATACTACTAACAAATACTTCACAAATAAATAGATATGAAAGCTATAAAACAGGCTGATGCGGAGTACCCAACCAGCTATTACTATGAAATATAGTCAAAAGTGCAACTGTGCAAAATACAAGCAATTTTTGATGAAAGTTACATATCTGTACAAGTAGAATAGAGTAGTACATACGATTGCAAAAAGACATTCCCAATCCAGCAATATGCAACTATAATTTAGTAAATTGCAGCAATTTATGAAAATTAATACCAATGTCCAACTGTAAATATAACAAGCTTTGCAATGCAATCATACTCGCCTTTGGGACTCTATAAGTATTTAGCGATGCAGCCCATTATCGCATATTAATGCTTAATAAAGGGTATCTTTTAGGAGTTGGAACATGAACGGTGTCCTTATACCATATATATATATATATATATATATATATATATATATATATATACATACATACATACATACATACATACATACATACCAGGGTGGAAATACATCTTTTATTGTATCACCGATGGGGTGGGGCTGTTGAAGAAGGCCTAGCACTTAAACTCATGAAATACGTTTTTAAAAGCAATCAAAGCTGTATTTGGAAATCAGATGCATTAATCCCATTATGAGAGTTCCGACAAAATATGTCTGGCAAAGTAAATAAAATCACTGGAATGTTTTAGAGAAAGCCGGCGCTTGGCTAATGGAATTGGGTGAAGGTAGGCTGTACATAAACACATGTAGCACAAAGCGGCAGAAAGAGAAAAGTGTTTCCCTTACCCCATGCTCAATTACTCCGATCCCTCGGACACAATTTTAGTTTCCGGACACAATCTCAGTTTCCCAACAAGAAAGAACGTGCTTTTTTGTCACGTTTTGTTGTGTTTAGGTACGGTCACTAAACCAAATGGACTCTGCAGGATCTCCGAGCACTGCAAGAGGGGCGAAGCGAAGCAACCCCTGGCTGGAACATGGCTGAGACGCACTATTCTGTGAATCCGCCGCACAGTGCGTAGATTCTAGCCAAATTCTGTTTGCCCACACAACTTGATTTTCCCTCGCACAATTGGGCAAAATATTGCCAAATTGTGCGAGATGTAGCTTAATTTAGTAACCCTGCTGCCAAGTGGGCATGCGGCGCGCCGGGAGAGGAGTGATGAGGTCGGGGGTTGTGGAGGAACACGAATGTGCGTGCTGGGAGAGGGGGAGTGGGAGCACAGGGAGAGGGGAGGAGAGGAGACATGTGGGCGTAGCCTGAGCTTTCCCTTGGTCGGTTGTATGAAGCGTTTAAAAAGCACAAAAAGAGATTTTATGTTATTGCCAGGTCGACGGCTGTCGGCGTGCTGCAGAGCGGGTTCACCCCCTGTTGTTCACCCCTGCTGTCAGGCGTTTTTGTTCTGCACTGCCTTGCGGCAACAGTGTGGTCTTTGGGAACTGTTACCAAATTGAGAGGAGCGGAATGGATGTTTCCAAGGGCTGGAGCTGCCGAGGAGCTCGTGCTTGGCTGCCCACAGTTCTGCTGAAGGATGTTTTCCTGCAGCAAACAGGCGCGCAGCGACTCCAAACACGAGCGCTAGTGTTCCGTCATAAAACACATGTTAAAAAAGAGTGCGCTGCGAGTAGGAAATGGCCTAAAGGGAAATGACCCAAGTAAGGGGGCCAGTTGCCATGGGCGTGACAAACACACCCAAAGGAGGGACAAATGGCACCATTCACCACACAAAAGAAAAGCATTTGGAAAGGCACAGGAGGGAACCAATTAAAAGTGGTTGGCGTGGCCAAACTACTCATGCCTAATACAGCATGCCTCGCAGAGCACGCATGTGTGCTGACTCTAGGCTCGACCTAAAAAGATACATAGGACTGTAAAAGCGAATAAAAATGAAAAATGTCCAAGCTCTTTGCTGACATACCTAAGAAGTAACACTTTCTTTTGCCTTTGTTATGACTGGTCGTCTTTAATTCTAGGCTATATATATATATATATATATACACATATATCAACGGCCTGGTAAATCTCCTGTTGGTCAGTTCTGTAGCACAGTAGGAGAGCATCCTAACAGCTCCTCGTGCCATATTTTAGAAACAAGGGATGAAGATAAGTTCTGCGAAGAGTCACAGAATTATTGTAGAGTAGCAAAAAGTGCATCAAAGTTTCTTGGCCGCCAAGGGAGCAATCACACAATCCATCTATCCTACCATAACCCATAGACTAGGATTTGGTATATGAGTGGAGCTTCAAGATGCCGAGCCGAAACTAAGAAGAAGAGCCCTTTTTTAGTTGGAAAAATCATGTCAATATAGGTTCCCATCCAAAGTCGGCCTTTAGGACCAGATATTTAGTTAACAAGGCACTGCTTGTGTCCGCAGGTTTTTGCCACAAAAAATCCCAGCAATTCCTTTTCACCAATGGTAATATACATTTAGTTATATTTTCAGGATGAGACCACAGGTCTGAACAGCCAATTGCTTTTAGTATGTGCTCTATGTGTCTAAGCTACGGCAGTTTGTTACAGTTCATCAAACTCAAAATGTCCCTCAAGCCCTTCTGATACTCTACAAGATCCAGTGTTGACCAAAGATGGGTCCAGTAGCTTACAGGGTGAAAAGCAATATAGTCTGCCACAGACCTTATTCCCAGCTCAGCTCTGAGGGCTGCCATTGGAGTCCCTGGGTCTATGTGCAAAAGGCGCCTCAGGAAGGCATTTTCCACTACTTGAATGACCTTTACATTAGTATGTCCCCATATCTCCGAGCCATAGGTACCTGCGGCTATTGCTTTGGCTCTGTATGCTGTCAGGGCTGGTCTTGTCAAATGATTATTGCACTTGCTTGCAAATCTCCTTACTGCCCCAGATTGTTGAGATAAAACCATTTTAGACTTTGTTACTTGACTGCCCTAGAGTAACTTGTCATCAATTTGTATGCCCAGATAGTCAAAAGTTCTCACCTGTTCTACTTGATTGCCATAGATCCTGAAAGTTGATTTTAATTTTAATTTGGCCTTTGATTTTATTATCATGAACTTGGTTTTCTGGAAATTTATTGTTAGTTTTCTGGATTTGTAAAAGTGTTCTATGTCTTCCAAAAAAGACAGTTCAGTGCGTTGCTAGATTAACCTCATCATCCGCGAACATAAGAATCGGGATTTGATAGTTTTCCCAGCTTGAGTACATCCTGTACAAGGTTGATAAGTGTCTTACCTATGTCGTTGATGTAGATGTTAAGAAGGGCTGGGGCCAGCACGCACCCATGTCTGACCCCTAAGTGTATTCCAAATGTATTCGTGCACTCCCCGTTGAATGAAGACTTATTAGCAGCTTCAATAAATACTTAGGGACCACATGATCTTCCAGAATCCTCCAGAGTGTGGTCCGGTCCACACTATCAAAAGCGGACTTAAATCAATGTAAACTAGAAAAAGCGGTGTATTCCTTAGGATAACGTACTTTGAACAAACCAAATGCAAGCACAAAACTTGATCAATTGTGCTCTGGCTCCTGGAGAAGCCGGCTTGCAGATGAGACATTAAACCTTTAGTCTCCATCCATGTTAGCAGGCGGGTCAACAGTAGTTTGCCAAAGATTTTACCTACACAGTCCAGTAATGAAATTGGGCGGAAGTTCGAAAGGTCGTCCTTGGGCCATTTTCTTGTGAATTGGGACTATAATAGATGCTTTCTATGAGCCAGGAACCACACCTTCCAGTAAAATGGTATTAAAAGCAGCTGTCATGGGGCCCAACCACACGACTAGGTTCTTCTTGAAAAGATCTGTGGGAACCTGATCAGGGCCTGGAGCCTTTGCCAGCTTTTGACAATGAATGGCCTGAGCTATCTGCAATTTACTAAATGCAACATCATCAGGGAAGCAGTTACTCCGTGCCACCACACTTACAGTTTGTTTCTGTACAAAGGCCTGTGGATAAATTCTTTCTCTTCACACGTCATCCTCCATAATTACTTAATATAACGAGGAAAAATGCTCCACCCATAGTGAGGGACTTATATTGGGTTCCAAATTCTTACACGGGCCTGAGCAACCCCGTCCTACAATCTCCTAGAACTTTTAGGCATCCTTTGTATCAATTGCGTACTGCAAGGCTTTCCAAGCTTTGATGCACTGGGTCTTCTTTTTGTATCGGATAAGATGTTTATAGAATCTTCATGCTTCCTTTAATTTTTCCTCGCCCTTGGCATCTTCCATCTATTTCTTAGTGTAGAAGTAAGCGCTTTTTTCTTTTCAGCACATTCGTTATCATACCTATCATAATAAACATCTTGCACTACCCTACCCCTGCTAGCTTTATGCTCAAGTAGAACTTGCTTAGCGATTGTAAGAAGTGATTTAAAGGATTCTAGTACCTCAGGACCACCATCCTTATCCTCCAAAATCAATGTTGTCGAAATTGCACTTCACTTTGAATTGGTTAAAAAGTTTAGTGTGTCCCACTCAATTGGTCCCCTGACAAGTTTTTTCCCTGTCCCATTTCATCTCAGCTTGGACAGATACGCATGCTCTACCTGAAGCCAGTTCTTAAAATAGGAATCAGCAAGGTTAATCACAAGGAGGAGTCGGTTATGGTCGCTCTCTAATCTTTCTTCGACCCTCATGTCGAGTACCCGATACCAGGCCTCCAGGTTAATCATGAAATAATCAATGATGTTGGCACTCTTCCCAACCCTATAATTTGCTCTTGAGGGGGAATCAGAGATGGTACGACCATTCAGTGGTCTTAGGCCGACATTTAGGATAATCATAGATACTTACTCTGCCTTCTTTGAAGACATGCGTTCTTTGCATAGAATGTATGAGGGGAGCCCCCAGGCATGATCCTCAAGCACTACTTCTTGATCCTGCAGGGCCGAATGTAATCTAGTATTTAAGTCCCCGCATAGGATTATTATTTTTTCCTGCTTGTTTGAAGGATGGTGGCTAACTAGTCTTTCATGCCTTAAGGAAAAGAGTAATGACTCTAGTGCTTCCAAGAGTATCAATGTTTTAGTTTCCCCACACGGAGGGAGGTAGATGTTAATGAGATCTATCATACCCATGCCTCTTTCAAGCCTCAAATGTTGGATATTTTTACCTATAGAAGAAAATGATAATTTAGTATTAAGGGTGCAAGATACCTTAACCCAAGTGTGTAGGTCTCCCATTGCCTATACAGTGTAAAACGAAAACCTTTACCATTCCAATATGTTCTATGTTCTTGTAAATTGGTCATAGAAACATGTGACCCGGTAGTAGTGGTGAAGTTGAAAGTTTGGAGGTTTCCGCCATGCTTCACGCAGGCCTTTTTCTGTGAAAGGAACTTCAGGCTTGGGTCAGTATCGTGTTTCCACTAATGCGAGATTTAATTTATGATGTCACGTTTCAGACAAAAAAACACGGATGTGTTATCATACATATCCAAAATGCAATCTAGTTTTCAAATTTGTTTTTGCAGCCTGCAGCTTTTCCAGGAGGACTTTCTTTAGATTGAGTATATGTTTCACTTCTCCCTTACTCACGTATCATTCGTGTAATGCGTTGTAAAGGGGGTGCTTCTTTAACCCTTACTTTCAGTTAAGTTGCCTTCACCTTAGTCATTAGATTTTGAGATGAAGATAGGAAGCACACCAGGAATGCTGAAAATGAAAGCCTCGCACCCAACTGGGTGGGTCATAAAGGGGCTCGAATTCCTAGCATATTCCTGTACTTTACAAGCCTACTCAAAGCCCAAAGGGGAAGGTGTTTGGGATATAATAACTGTCACGAAGACCAGCTTAACTGAGAGTAATGAGCATACCCAGTAAGTAACCGGAGCTTGTGCCAGTCACTATGATTTGAGGTGTACCAAAGCACAGGTAATTTGACACAATCAAGACGACAAACTCAACTGTGCAAACACATGCATTTAAGTGACTAATCACCCCTTGAAATAAACTATAAACAATAACATTATTGTTGCAAACCTTCGCATATTTAAGAACATCCAGTCCAAATTTTTTTTCTGAACCAGCAATTTTCTGCAGTCAACAATGTCTTAAAAATATATAGTCAGATGACTAGATTGCAGCTCAACAAATTTCTTGAACAGAAACTCCTGGAAACTCTGCCCAGGATGCCGCCACCCCTCTTGTGGAAATGGCCTTGAACAGTTAAATGGAATCTTACATTCTGACTTTCATACGCTAGCTGGGTAGCAGACTTAATCCACCTGCTCAGTGTCATTTTAGTAGCTCTGATACATTTCCTGACTGTCCAAAGGCCACAAACAAATGATCATATTTTCTGTACTCACATGACCTGTTGGGATACATTGAGAGACCTTTTTTTAACACAACACCCATTGTGTTTAGACATTGTTCATTTAGAGAAGGAGTAGGATGGAAATAATGGAGAATCACCTCCTGAGAAAAATGTAAGAAAATAATAATTTATTTTAGTGCTAAAAGAATGTCCAGGTTTAAGAATTGCATAATCCTCATAAACTCCTAAAAAATCAGGACAACCTAATAGAGCGGAATGTTTTCTCACTGTTCTTGCTGAGGTGATACCTACTAGAAAAGAACACAAGCTCAACAAAATCCAGAGTTATAAAGAGATGGCATTGTAAAGCCTTCAAACCTACAGGGAGATTCCAAGCAGAAGCAACCACTACAAGAAACACATTTAAAAACAGAAACACTCTAGAAGTCTAGAAATTAAAGTTTCTACATCCTTTGCTGGTTCTGAAAATTCTCTAAAAGCCTTAATTGCAAACCATTGAGACTTAAGGGTAGAAATAGAAAGATTGAGATGAAATCCACCCAAAAGAAACTAAAACAGAAGGACGAAAATCAGATTGTGACTAGAGCACCACTTATAGTAAGACACCCACTGTTTTGAATAAGCCTTCAAAGTGGTTGGTGTTCCTCTAATTCTGAATGATCTCAGCTATATGAATAGAAAAACCTTTCATCAACAAACTTAACCTCTCGGTTTCCATGCCAACAGAAATGGTTTGCTAGGAAGAGCTGTGAGTCTGAGAGGGGAAGAACTCAAGGAGGAAGTGTGGCAAGAGCTTTAAGCAATGGAAACCATTACGTACGTGGGTAATATATTATCACCTCTGCTTTCCTCCTGAATCTTGGAGAGTGGCTTTGGGTTCAATGGAAACAGACGGAAGGCATATAGCAGTTTCTTTGGCCATATTGTCAGATAGGAATCCAGTGCCCTTTCACCCTCTCCCGGGAGTCCTGAGCAGAATTTGATCTGATGCACATTGTATATCAAAGCGAATATGTCCAGATATGGAGCTCCAAACTTCCTGCCTATTTCCTGAAAGGTCTCTGGGGATTGGAAAAGATTCTTTGATGACAGAAAGTATCTACTCAGAATGTCAGCTTGAATATTGTCTGGTAAACATGAAACGAGAGGCAACAATGCAAAAACGTGCGTCTGGAGTTAAACAAAAAACATTCCTAGAGCAAATACAATAAAGCACGATAAGACAAGTAGGTCCTTTTTTTCTTTTTCTTTGAGTTCTTCTTAAAATATATACACACGAAGCCAATGCATTTCACCCATTCAAGGGCTTCCTCAGGACTGCAAACAAGTAAAAGACATTTATAAATTGATGTTCCTAAAACTCGACAATACAAAGTGTATAATGTGACTACAAATATAATCAATCAACCCCAACTCCAGAACAGTATTAAACAACCCACACTTCACATTAAAGCCAAAACATATTAAAAGCATTTGGAAACATGTTAGTAAGCCTAGAGAGTTCACACCACATATATATTACTAATGATTAGACATTGTTACAACATTAATACATATAGACATAAATTATAAGACAAACAGACCGTAGAACCAAATTGACAAATCATCCACCAATGTGTATAAGTATAAAAAGGAACAACATAGGCAAGGAAATACAGACAAGAAAAGTGACAGGGCCACTCAAACCCTGACAGTGAGTATGAACAGTGTGTGAACCCCAATAATGGAAATAGACAGGACATAGTACTCTGTGCTTATGTGTCAAGATAGTGGAAAAAAAGCATTAGAAGACAAACCAGGTGCAAAAAGCGCAATCCCATTGCAAACATGCTAGACCAACCAATGCGGCCGCGCCATGTGACCCTGCTGCAGCTCAAGAGTCTCTTGGAGAACAGTGATCCAACAATCTAAGATTAGTCAGGTTCCGGTAAAAGTGGAAATTGGTGTCCCAACCCACATAACCCAAAGTCCATATCCACATCTCAACCCACACTCAAAAACTCACCCGTGTTCGGCATGTAGCCCTCAATGAACTTCCAAGAGGCCAACCAGTGTGCACCTTAAATAGTCACAGACCCCGCCCACATGGATTACTGCACCGTCACTGCCAACACAGGCCTCGGAAAATCCACTCGCCCACTCGCAATTGCGAGTGAAATTTTAGCAGGTCGAGCTATTTTTAGCACTTACTGGACCCTGCTGGCAAGTAAACTTAAGCTGGAAGAAACAGGTGTTCTGTTGGTTCAGAAAGTGAATGAGCAATTAAAACGCCTTTAATTAGTGTTTTATCTTGGCACATTTGCCAACTGCTCAAGGACAGAGGTGAAATATCAGTTTATCTTTTTACTAATTGTTGCTCATGTGTTCCTGGAAAATGATGTTTACTTTTTTTCTCATTTTACAGTTAATGCTTTTTGTCAAGTGAGCTATTTGACAATAATTGTGAAACAAAAGGCAGTAAAATGTCAATTTTTTTTCTCTAAAACAACATTTGAACAGCTTATAAATAATTTAATAGTACAAGTAGATCAGAAATAATGAAATAACTTTTTTTGCAATTCAGGAGTGTGATGCAAAAAAAGATTTAAAGTGGAGGAAAGCAAATCAGTACACTGTACTTGGTGATGTGCAAATGACAAACATTTGCAGAAACTTTATTTCCAAACATTGTACACTATATAGTTTTAAACCCACGTCAGTGACAAATTCTGTGGCCATTTCAATGTAAAATCTGCTGATTGCAAATAACAGTGGGCTGCTACTTTATGCTTTAGTTATGTATTTATTAAAAGTGATAGTTTTTAAACATGATGTGAGAGACATTCCTGGCCAAGCCCTGATGACAATGCATTTAATGAACTAAGAGGCATGTCTGCAGTCAAGTGTATCTTATATGTGGCTAGTTTTGCATTCTATATGGAGCTAATGTTTAGTCTATTAAATCAAACAAAAGCGTTTTCTGTACAGCAGACGTGCTGAACTTGCGTATTTGAAGGTGCTGTCATATGTGATAAAGAAGAAAATGGCATCTCAGTGAATTAAAATACTTGCCCAGGATCACATAATTTGAAACCAGTTTATGGGTCAAGAGCATTATAATTAGGTCGAGTAGATTATTTAAGTCACTAGATCTGCAGGTCTAGTAAAAATTTTTTAGATTTTTCGAGCCCTTTTTCGAGTGCATGTAAAAACCACTTCGAATAATGGAACGTCCCACCTGGCGTCCCTAACAACCCGCTAGGTGAAGTTCTAGGAAAACGCGGCCCAGTACTGTAAGAAAGTGCCCTCTTTTTGCATGGTTGCCCCCACTTTTTACTGAACTGCTGATGTACTTTGACTGAGTGTGCCCTGGGCTCCTGCCAAACAGGTACCCAGGGCCTACGTTCTTTCCCCAAAACTGCACTGAAAACAAAACCCAACTGGCACTCTTTGGCCACAGGTCAGTCCCTTGTAAATGGCACCACAGGTACCAAGGGCACTGTGGCCAGAAAAGGCCTCTAAGGGCTGCAGCACTTATAGTGCCACCCTTAGAGGCCCTGTACCTTTAAACACACACACTGCTTTTGCAGGCTGCGATGCAGAACAAAGTGAAGAGTCGACATGGCACACATCCCTGTGTGCCATGCCTACAACCCACTGCCCTGGCATAGGTTAGCCACCCCTCTAGCTGGGTGCACAATACCAGTGGTGAGGGTACAGGTGCATGAGCCCTGTACCCCTACAGTGTCTAAGCCAATTCTTAGACATTGTAAGTGCAGTAATGCCATTAAGAATATATGGTACTGGGAGTTTGTCATTACGAACTCCACAGCACCATAATGTCTTTACTGAAAACTGGGAAGTTTGGTATCAAACCTCTCAGCACATTAAACCCACACTGATGCCAGTGTGGGATTTAATGAAAAATGCACACAGAGGGCATCTTAGAGATGCCCCCTGAAAAACGACCTAACACTAGTGACCAGGCTGAGTAGCTGCTCACCAGCTGCCACCACCAGACATGTTTCTGGACCCCTGGGTCGAGAGCCTGCTGCTCTCGGGGGGTCTGAAACAATGCACATCCTGGGACGAGGTGCCAAGCCTCCTCCCCCAGGATGGGCATGGTCCACAAAGGGGAAGCTTCAAAGGCTTACCGCCTTTGTGAGCTTCCCCAGGCCTTTTGCTGCTTCCAGGAACTGGCCCCCATCAGTTATGACCCCCACTTTGGGCGGGAGAATCGGCGGGAAAACCAAGTGAGGAAGGGAGGTGTGCCCACCTTTGCCAACGCCACCCCCAAGGGGGGGGGAGGCCAGGTGAAGCACAACTCCCAGTCCCCGCCATCTTGCAGATGGGGGGGCCCAGCCAACCAGAGTGAGGCATATGCCTCCCTCCCACTGGAGGGTGGCATAATAGGGGGTGTACCCACCCCAAGGAAGGGACCCATTGGTCCCAACCTTTACTTACCTGTAGCGCCCCTAAATTTAGTATTTAGGGGCAACCCCGAACCTTGCCCCTGCAGACAAGAACCGACCAAGAAGAAAAGAAGAAGAAGGACCGAAGAGCCATGCTGAAGCTAAAAATTGGAGGACGCCCACTGACTTGGCCCCAGACCTACCGGCCTGTCCCCACCTCGAACCTGCAGAAGCAAAATCTCGGTGTGTCCTGCATCCAGCAACCCCAGGAACCCAGAGGACCTGCCCTGCCTTCCACAGAAAAGACTGTCTCCCGTGAGCACCAGATTTGCTCACCCACAGACTCTGGCTCCGGCCACATCCGCGAGTCTGCACCACTCTGCACCCGTCGCCCACGGCCCAAGTTTGAGTGGCCCAACACCACGAGGAGGTCTCCGGAGGACCTGAGATCTGGTGACCTCTGACCTGCCTCGAATCTCCCAGCAAAGCCTGCATCCTCTTTCTGGAGGATCCCCGCGACTGAAGCTGGTAAGAAAACCCGACGCCTAAAGACACCCCTACACCCGAAGTACCATGGCCTTGAGTGGCCCAACCGACGGTGTCCCAGCATCCCTAGACATCCCAACTTACCTCTCCAACCGGTGGTCACCTCCAGAAGATCTTCGTCCCCGAGCCTGCAGTCTTTGTTGAAACCGGAGAATCCCCATTGAAAACAACAGGGCACCCAACGCCAAAACAGCACCCTGCACCCAGCCACCCCAGCACCGCTGTGGGTGCACTTTGTGTGCTAAACCGGATCCCCCTTTGCCCTGAGCCTAACACCAGGAGCTTTGCTCCCACAACCTTGTGGCCTGCTCGTGAGCAGCCACCAACCGGAGGACCCCTAACCCCCATTGGATAACATTGGGCCTCAGCACTCTGCACCCAGCCGCCCTAGTGCCGCTGAGGGTGCTTTGAGAGTGCATCCTTGACCCTGGGGGAACCCTTGTTCTAACCCCAGAAACTCAACCCCAAAGACCGAGTACTTACCTGTTAACCGATAACTTCATTTCTCTCCATAGGAATACATTGACTGTTTTCCCTTGAAAATTGTTTCAAGTGTGGAGTTGATTTGTATGAAAACCTGAAACACTACAACTGTGCACAACTGATTTTACTTACCTTATCTCTAGGAAATGTCCCAGTGTGATATCTAGGCATATCACACTGAGTAGAAAAAGTAACTTAAAAAGTAATCCAAAAAGTAACTGAAAAGTAATTTCGACATTTTAACTTACCTGTATTTCAATCAATTGCATTTGAAGTTGCATTCAATTGTAAAATCATGCATAAGATTTTGTAAAGCATTTATTTCACTTACCTGTGCCAGGCTTGACTTGGTTCTAGAAATAAAATAACTTAATAATATTTTTATACAAACAAAATTGGTCTGAGTTGAGTCTTTGAGTGTGTGACATCATTTGCTGATTGAGTGGGTCAACAAATGCTTAACACTACCTTCTGATAAAGTGTAGGAGAGTAGGATCTGCCTCTTATGTTGCCCCCAATTTTTTTCTGATGTTTACACTGGTTTCTGGCTATAGTCTGGCTGGGACCCTGCCAATCTGGGCCCCCAGCCTCTCTGTTCTCTCTAAACGATTTGGAGTGCACTCTAGGTGCACTAGTGATTGGATACTGTGGTACCTTATGAGTCCCTAGTATATGGTACCTTAGGTACCAAGGGCATAGGTACTTCACAGGCCTACCAGGGGCTGAAGCATGTATTATGCCACCCCTGGGAAGCAGACTAAATCTGACACCACAGGCCTGCTACTGCAGCCTGGGTGAGGAAGTGCTAGCACCCCTCACTGAGATATAGGTCCCATATATCTCTCCTGCACACACATTGAGACTTATCAGTCACCCCTAAAGCAGGCCCTATCAATCCTGAGGGCAGGGTGCTTAGTTTCCATGTGAGGGGGTGCCTCTGCCTGAGCAGGGCCCCTCTGCAGCTCTCAGAGTCCATTCTCTGGGGCTGTTTGTGGATGCGGTTAAACCATATACTTTTAAGTGCATTATATCCTCGCAGTAGAATGCTAACTTTGGAATGGCTGCATCGAAACATGTCGTGTTTGGTGTCAAACATCTTGGAATACTACCCCCCGCCAGTCCTGGCGGCGGGGGTAGCATTCCACCCTTCTAGAGGGATAGACATGTACCTACTGTGGAAACGCGGTAGAATCCTGCAGAGCCCTGGAATCACAAAATGGATGCCACCAGTCGCAGACACTGGGCTGCCCTCCTGCTGATGACCAACACTCGCAGTGGAGGAAGCCCAACAATAGATATCCTGTCCCAAGGGGTGTGACCACCTTCCAGACAGGGTTTAGTGTATTGGGGCTGGGTGGGTGCACTCTTAGAGTGCTTTGAAGTCCTGCACTGGGGGAGCAGAAGGCTCCTCTGTGCATACCCCAGTTCAAACCGGCTCAGGGGCTACCTGCCCCTGCTCTGTGCGAGAAACTGGACAAAGGGAAGTAGGTGTAACCACCCACTCCCCTGACCCTCCCATAGGTGGGGTCATAGAGCTAGTCCCTCCCTTTCTTTTAGTATAAGAGGGGGAACCTGTGCATTGCACCCTAGATTTCCCTGGACGACGCTCTGAAGAAGAATCCCGGACCTTCGACGTTCCACTACCTTTGGAAGACTGAAGAATCTCCCTTGGAGTCAAGGAGTGACTCCCCTGCTTGGCAGGCACCATAAACTACAAACGACGGTCGCAAACTACGCCGCTCCCGCTGGAGTCCAAAGTCCCTGCAGCCGAAGAAGTGGATTTCCTGACTTCTCAAAGGCCATCGTGAGTCCCCAGCGAAGCTGAGGCCAGTGGACCCCAAGAGTGACGAGGAACCGCGACCCCTGGGTACCGTGCACTATTGTCGAGTGCAACCCCTTCACAACGTTCCACAAACTTGTGCTTTGGACCACGTGTGGTCCTAGCCTCCAGCAGGAATCCCTCCGAAGATCAGAGGCCGACCACGTCCCGAGTGACCGTGGGCCCCTGTTGAGCGAATCCTCCCGAGGCGTCTTCGCAATCCCTTGCCAGCCGGCTTGTGGGTCCCCAGAAGACTTTCTAAAGAAACCAAAGGGCTCCCTGGTTGCTCCAGGCCTGCCCTGACTTACCCTCGCTGGGTGAGTCCCCAGACCTTGCTGGACTGCGCCATTGCCTCTTTACACTTTCCCGAGACTTGCTGTTACCAAGGCTTGTTGGCTCCAATCGAGTCGCCGACACCGCAGTAAGCTGCAGACATCGTGGGACACGCCGAATCCAGCTCCTGGTCGTCGTCGACGCCTCCTGGACCTCGTGGCTGAAGAGTCAAGGCAACCGCGAACGACCTGAATCTTGCGACGACGGTGGGCATCCATCTTCCTTGCCCCGAGTCACTGCCAAGTGACTTTGAACACTGTCCCCTCTGCTTTCAGGTCTTCCATCCTCTGAATCCAGGCTTGGATTCCTCCGGACACTTCTCCTGTCGCCGCAAGCAGCAAGTCTTCACTGGCTCCCATTGAAAACGACGCCGCGACCCGACACCAAAGAACACCTATGCACCCGGCTCCCCTGGGTGAGGTAACTCCAGCACTACGGTGCTCCTGTGGGTGTGGGCCCTAGAACTACTTACCCTGTAAGTGACTTGCTTGTAGCTACCCTAGAAGTGCCCTAAAACTCTTATTTTCTAAGTGCGACAATTGCGCTGACTCGTACAGGGTTCGTGTTAGACTTGGCATCTTTTGGCGTGTTTCCCCTGACTTTTTGCTTTCTGACCTCCCGGTTTTGACTCTGTTTTTGCTGGTGTGATGATTCTGCGCACTTTCCTCACTGCGGTCCAGTGGGAAAGTGCAAGTGCTCCTGTATAAAATGTGTTATGGATTGGTGTTTCCATGATTGGCCTATTTGGTTTATGTGTCAGTCCCTTGTAAAGTGCACTGCGAGTGCCAGGGCCTATAGACCAAATGCTGTTGGTGGGCTGCAGCACTGGATTGTGCCACCCACGCAAACAGCCCGTAAAGTGTAACTCGGGCCTGCCATCGCAGAGCCTGTGCGCAGCCTGGGGCTGCCATGTCGACTTGGCAAGTGCACACACTTGCAAGTCCCCAAACCTTCCCTTTGCTACATGTTAGTCACCCCTAAGGTAGGCCCAAGGTACCCCTGTGGGCAGGGTGCGGTGTATGCGAAAGGTAGGACATGCCCGGGTGTGTGCGGCATGTCCTGATAGTGAATTACAGCCTAGTTCGTTTTCACTATTGCAAGGCTACCTGTTCCCCTAGGCCAGAACGGGCAGTTTTGATTATTACAGTTTATAATCCTAACTGACCCCGGGAACATGGTAGAAATTCGAGTTTAGTATGCCTGGACTCAGAATGATAAAATGCATCTTTTAGTGAAGTTGGTTTTAACATTCTGTGTTTGAAAATACCACTTTTAGAAAGTGGGTATTTTCTTGTCTAACCATCCAAGCCTGCCTCTGCGAGGTTGTGTATTCCTTGTCTGGAATGTGAGTGACAGGGGCTGGGGGATGCCAGGAGACAGGGTGAGTCAGCGCAGGGCTGAATAGCCAGATCGACCTGTAGATGGGTGGGAGGGGTCGCACCTGGGCCCTGAATAGGACAGTGCCTTCCCTCCACAATGCTGGCTCCACCTCCTGTGGCGCGTCTGATGTCCCTGGCCTACTCACTGAAAGAAGGGACGGAGGCTTGTCAACAAAGTGCTCCAGAACTGGTTTGGACTAGGCGAAGGCCTCTCTGCCTTCAGAGAACAAAGGAATTTGGGATATAAATATTGGGGCCCTGACCCCATGAATTTAGATCTCGCTGGAATCAAGGAACCTGCCAAGACGAAGAGCTGGAAGAGCTGCCAGGAGGAGTACTGCCCCTTTGCTGTGTTGTTGCTTTGTTGGGTTGGCCTGCAGTTGCTGCTTCTGTCTTGGGCAGTGAAAGGACTGGACTGAACTTTCTACAATCTTGTGCTGAGTATCTCCAAGGGCCAGGAACCGAGCTGGCCTCCTGTTAAGAAGTCTCAGGGACTACAAAGACTTCACAAGCCTCTGGGTACCGCTTCTGGAACGCTGTTTCAGTCGCCACAGAGGAAGGGAACTGCAACCGACTCCGTCAACCGAATCCATCCCTAGCCGGTGACCTGTTTGCACCGCAGACCGCATCGCCCCGCTTCGCATCGCAACCCTGGTCTCACCGTGGCGACGTCCGACGCCGCCAACATCGAGCCGCTGCTTGCACCGTGACCTGTGGGCACCGCAGTTCGCATCGCATCGCTTCACTGGGCCAGCCGGACCAGACCGACACTGTCGCTGCAACTGGCTCAAGAGTCGTGACCGCACCGCATTTGGGGCACCGCTCGCACGTCTGCGACGCACCGCTCCGACTCGCACCGCTGTCCGACGCCAGCTCCCGCACTCCGGCTTGGTCGCCTGCATCGCAACCTGTCAGCACCGCATCGAGCATCGTCTCACCCTGCATCGCACGCCTTGGACTCACCGACTCCGTCTGCACGACGCTCATCGAGCCGCTGCCTGCACAGCATCGAGGGACACCGCACCTTGCATCGCTCCGTCTTGCACCGCAACCGCGACGAACGCCAACCGGCTCGTACACTCCGTACCAGCCACAACGAGAAAGGTACTGTAACCGAGTCTGTTCATGACTCTGCTGGCCCGTATCGACGCGGTCGGCTGGAACTGTTAGACTCTGTGGTTTTCAGCATCGCGGTAGGCTCGGACGGAGCTACCGACTCGTATGAACTTTGCTTTTGTGCTATTCCTGCAAAGAAGAAGTTAACGCATCAAGCATTCATTCGTAAAGTATAGTATTGTGGATTTTTGTCGTAATTGGTCTTGTCTTGAGTATATAAAATATTGGTTATTTTTCTAAACTGGTGTGGTGTCCGTTTGTAGTGCTTACACTGTATTACTGTTGGTTATGTGCAAATGCTTTACACACTGCCTCTGAATTAAGCCTGACTGCTCGTGCCAAGCTACCACGAGGGTGAGCAGGGGTTACTTCACGAGTGTAACAACCCTTACCCTGACTAGGAAGAAGGGTCCCTACTTGGACAAAGGTGCAAGCCCTTGCCAACTAGAGATCCCATTTCTAACATTGGTTGTCAGCGGTGAGGATAGGACTTGTGTTTGCACTTGACTTACAGTGATTGGTGTGCACTACTACCATATCGCAGACCATTACGTACCACATACTGGTTCTTTTTCTTTTGGCCTATTTTTGATCTTGCCAGTTTTCAACTCACGACTTTTGTCATGCCTGAATCAATTGCATCATCCGTTGCATCTCTGGAAGTTATCTTTGAGGAGGACAGGTTGGAATCCTACGCCGTAAAGGAGTTACGAGCGATTTGTAAAAACTTGAAAGTCCAAATTAAAGGCCTCACAAGGAAGGAGGAGCTACAGAAGGCGCTGAGGGCCTGGGTAGCGGCCAGACATGCCAATGGGCAGCCTGGGGATCTCAGTGAGGAGGCGGAGGAGCCTATTTCCAGGGTGGATGTGCTTTTGGGTAGGGGGGAACCCGCCAGGTCAGGCAGCAGCAGTCTGTCCCCAGAGGAGCTGGAGGACAGGCGGGAGGCAAGGCAGTTCGAGCTGCAGAAGCTCAGGCTGGAGAGTGAGCGGGAGGAGAAGAGATTGGCCATAGAGGAGAGGAAGATGCTCTTAGAGCATGAGAGAGAACTGAAGGAGCTAGAACTTAGGAGTAAGTCAGACTCAGATGGTGGCAGCAATTCGTCCAGAAAGGCAGACAGGATTGTGCACATTCCCAAGAACGTAGGCAAGGAGTTCAAGAAGGGGGATGACATACAAATGTGGTTTCAGGGTTATGAGGCAGCCATACACATGAATGGGGTCCCTGAGGAGAATTGGGGAGCAGGATTGTGGCCACTTTTCCCGGAAGAAGCAAGGGATGCTCTGATAGCTTTGGGTAAGGGGTATCACCTCACCTATGCTGACATGAAGGATGCCCTTCTCACGAAGTATGGTCTTACTCCTGAAAAGTACAGGGATCAGTTCAGGTCCAGTAAGAAGTCTGATGCCAACACTTGGTTGGAATGTGTGGATGTGTTCTGCAGGTCTCTGGATGGTTGGGTGAAGGGCAGTAGCGTAACAGATTTTCAGGGGCTCTACAACTTGATTGCATGGGAGCACTTGTCTAGTCTATGTTTTGCAGATCTGCGCCAGCACCTAGTGGATAGTAAGCTAACTGACCCCAGGAAGCTTGCTATGGAAGCGGACCGCTGGGTGAGTACCAGGGTCCACAAGAAAGCGTTTGGGGGAGACTCAGCCAAAGGTGGGCAGGGTCCCCAGCAGAAAGGTGGGGGGGACAAGGGTAAAGCACAGGAGTTCTCTAAAGGGCCCCAAACTAGTACCCAGGGTAAAGGTTCCCAGCCCCCGGTGATAAGAAGAAAGGGGTCTCTACAGGGAAGCCTGTTGAGACCGGCCCCCGCAAGTGTTATGCATGTGACCAGGTAGGTCACTTTAAGGAGGACCCCAAGTGCCCGAAGGGGACACAGCCACCCACCGGTGGACAATCCAAAGTGTTGGCTAGTGTAGCGCTTGGGGAGGAGGGGTGCCCACAGGAGGGTGGGGATCCCGCAGAAATGACCCTTGTCTCACTCGGGGACAGTGAGATGTGTTTCCATGAAACCAGGTGCCCCCTAACACAAAGAAATATAGCACCTGGGTGACCATCAATGGGAACAGGGTAGAGGCTCTCAGAGATACTGGAGCCAGTGTGACCTCAGTCCGGTGTCACCTGGTGTCTGAGAAGCAAGTAGTCCCAGGAGCATTCCACCAAGTAGTTGCTGTAGACAACTCAGAGCGCCAATGTATGGTGGCGCAGGTTCCCTTTGAATGGGGGGGGTCTCAGGTCCCTTGAGGGTGGTTGTGAGCCCTACCATGCCTGTAGATTGTCTGTTAGGAAACGACCTGGAGCAGTCCTCGTGGAAGGAGGTTGAGCTCAGGTCTCACTTGGAGATGCTTGGGTTGCCAGAGTGGGCATGCGTGTCTACTCGGTCAATGGCAGCCAGAAAGGGTGATCAAGAGGACTTGGAGCCTGAAACAGTGGCCCAAGTCCCTGCCAAGAGAAAGGGCAGGGGCGCGGGAAACCGGCCCCGAAGTTCCCACGGACCGGGAGGAGGCGGACCTCGAGGGGACGCCCCGGTGCCTACAGGGGAACAGGTAGCCGAACTGGGAGACATCTCTGAGCTGACCCATTGGCAGCAAGAAGGGGGTCCCACCAGGGAGGAGTTCTGCAGGGAGCAGAGCAGAGTGCCCTACTCTGGAGGGTCTGCGGCGGCAGGCTGCAGACCAGGCAGCTGGTAATCAGTCCGGGTCACATCTGATCTACTGGGAGAGTGGTCTCCTATACAGTGAGCCTAAGGTTGCTGAGCCTGGGTCGGCCCGTGTGCTGGTGGTACCCCAGCGCTTCAGGACCTTCCTACTGGGTCTGGCTCATGACGTGCCTTTGGCAGGACATTTGGGGCAGGACAAGACCTTTGACAGGCTTGTCACCCACTTCTTTTGGCCCCAAATGCGAAGGCAGTCAGATGCACACTGTAGGTCTTGCCAAACTTGCCAGGCAAGTGGTAAGAGTGGGAGGAAGGTCAAAGCTCCTCTCCAACCTTTTCCGGTTGTTGGAACACCCTTTGAAAGGGTAGGGATGGATATAGTGGGGCCACTGGACCCCAAGACAGCCATGGGCAACAGGTACATCCTGGTCTTGGTGGACCATGCCACCCGGTACCCGGAGGCAATCCCTCTCAGGACAACGACGGCGCCAGTGGTGGGCCGGGCGTTAATGGGGATCTTTTCCCGTGTGGGATTCCCCAGAGAGGTGGTTTCCGATAGGGGGACCAATTTCATATCGAAGTATATGACATCCCTGTGGAAGGAGTGTGGTGTAACCTACAAGTTCACCACTCCTTACCACCCACAAGGAAACGGTCTGGTGGAGAGATTCAACCAGACCTTGAAAGGCATGATCAAGGGTCTAACAGAACCCATGAGGCGTAAGTGGGACGTCCTCTTGCCATGCCTACTCTTTGCGTACAGGGAGGTGCCTCAGAAGTCTCTTGGGTACAGCCCCTTTGAGCTCCTGTATGGCCACCCTGTCAGAGGACCTCTGAGTTTGGTTAAGGAAGGCTGGGAGGCAGCTCCCAGGAAAACTCCCCAGGATGTATTTAGCTACATGCTGGCCTTTAGAAACCAAACTGCCCGCTTCAGGAAACTCGCTCAGGCGAACCTAGAAGCAAGCCAGGAAGAAATGAAGAGATGGTATGACCAGAACGCCACTCTGGTCGAATTTCAACCTGGGCAAAAAGTGTGGGTCATGGCCCCAGTAGCACCTTGTGCCTTGCAGGACAAGTGGACTGGGCCATATGAGGTAAGGAGCGCAAAAGTGACGTGACCTACCTGGTGGATTTGCAGGCTCCAAGGAACCCTTTGAGGGTCCTTCACGTGAACCGCCTCAAGCCCCACTTCGAGAGGTCCGAAGTGAGTATGCTCTTGGCGACAGATGATGGGGTGGAAGAGGAGAGCGAGCCTCTCCCTGACCTCCTGTCTACCAAGGAGCATGATGGGTCAGTAGAGGGTGTGATCCTCTCCCCTACTCTGACTCAGGAGCAGCAGGGGGACTGTCGCCAGTTGTTGGGACAGTTCGCCCCGCTGTTCTCTCTGACCCCCGGTGTTACTCACTGGTGTACCCATGACGTGGACACCGGTGACAGCCATCCTGTGAAGCACAAGATTTACAGGTTGACTGACCGGGTCAGAGCCAGCATCAAGGAGGAGGTCTCTAAGATGTTGGCGTTAGGGGTGATTGAGCCCTCCCACAGTCCTTGGGCCAGCCCAGTGGTCTTGGTCCCAAAGGCTGCGGCGCCCGGTGCCACTCCAGAACTCCGGTTTTGTGTGGACTACCGTGGGCTCAATGCCGTCACCAGGACTGACGCGCACCCCATCCCCAGAGCTGATGAGCTCATTGATCGGTTGGGAGCTGCCCGGTTCCTCAGCACGTTTGATTTAACGTCTGGGTACTGGCAGATTGCCTTAACCGATGGGGCCAAGGAGAGATCAGCATTCTCAACCCCAGAAGGTCATTACCAATTCCGGGTGATGCCCTTTGGGTTGAAGAATGCCCCTGCCACCTTTCAGAGGTTGGTCAATCAGGTGTTGGCTGGGCTGGAGGATTTCAGTGCCGCCTACCTGGATGACATTGCTGTGTTCAGTTCCAGCTGGGAAGAACATTTACAGCACCTTGAGAAAGTGTTGAGGGCTCTGCAAGGTGCAGGCCTCACGATCAAGGCCAGTAAGTGCCAGATCGGGCAGGGTTCTGTGGTGTACTTGGGACACCAGGTAGGAAGCGGCCAGGTGGCGCCTCTACAACCCAAGATTGACACCATTCTGGCTTGGGAACCCCCAAGACCCAGACAGAGGTGAGAGCCTTCTTAGGTCTCACCGGCTATTATAGGAGATTTGTTAAGGGCTATGGCACCATCGTTGCCCCCTTAACAGAGCTGACCTCTAAGAGGCAGCCCAGGAAAGTGATCTGGACTGAGTCCTGCCAGAAAGCTTTTGATGCCCTGAAGGCAGCCATGTGCACGGCGCCCGTGCTCAAGGCACCTGACTTCTCCAAGGAATTCGTCGTGCAGACTGACGCTTCAGAGCATGGTGTGGGAGCGGTGCTCTCACAACTGAACGAAGAGGGCCTGGATCAGCCTGTAGTCTTCCTTAGCAGGAGACTACTTCCCAGGGAACAGAGGTGGAGTGCCATAGAAAGGGAAGCTTTTGCTGTGGTCTGGGCGCTGAAGAA
Organism: Calotriton arnoldi; assembly: GCA_963921515.1. Lineage (NCBI taxonomy): Eukaryota > Metazoa > Chordata > Amphibia > Caudata > Salamandridae > Calotriton > Calotriton arnoldi. The sequence goes on along the minus strand of CAWUFW010000124.1, from coordinate 4,810,845 downwards.
GTTGAGACCATACCTGTTTGGGACTCACTTCCGGGTTCAGACAGACCACAGGCCCCTCAGATGGTTGATGCAAATGAGGGCGAGAATCCAAAACTGCTGAGGTGGTCCATCTCCCTACAGGGAATGGACTTTACGGTGGAACACCGTCCTGGTACAGAACACGCCAACGCAGATGGTCTGTCCAGGTTCTTCCGCCTTAGTGAAGAGAACTCCAATGGGGTTGGGTAGTTCTCCCTACTTTCAGCTGGAGGGGACATGTGTTAGACTTGGCATCTTTTGGCGTGTTTCCCCTGACTTTTTGCTTTCTGACCTCCCGGTTTTGACTCTGTTTTTGCTGGTGTGATGATTCTGCGCACTTTCCTCACTGCGGTCCAGTGGGAAAGTGCAAGTGCTCCTGTATAAAATGTGTTATGGATTGGTGTTTCCATGATTGGCCTATTTGGTTTATGTGTCAGTCCCTTGTAAAGTGCACTGCGAGTGCCAGGGCCTATAGACCAAATGCTGTTGGTGGGCTGCAGCACTGGATTGTGCCACCCACGCAAACAGCCCGTAAAGTGTAACTCGGGCCTGCCATCGCAGAGCCTGTGCGCAGCCTGGGGCTGCCATGTCGACTTGGCAAGTGCACACACTTGCAAGTCCCCAAACCTTCCCTTTGCTACATGTTAGTCACCCCTAAGGTAGGCCCAAGGTACCCCTGTGGGCAGGGTGCGGTGTATGCGAAAGGTAGGACATGCCCGGGTGTGTGCGGCATGTCCTGATAGTGAATTACAGCCTAGTTCGTTTTTCACTATTGCAAGGCTACCTGTTCCCCCTAGGCCAGAACGGGCAGTTTTGATTATTACAGTTTATAATCCTAACTGACCCCGGGAACATGGTAGAAATTCGAGTTTAGTATGCCTGGACTCAGAATGATAAAATGCATCTTTTAGTGAAGTTGGTTTTAACATTCTGTGTTTGAAAATACCACTTTTAGAAAGTGGGTATTTTCTTGTCTAACCATCCAAGCCTGCCTCTGCGAGGTTGTGTATTCCTTGTCTGGAATGTGAGTGACAGGGGCTGGGGGATGCCAGGAGACAGGGTGAGTCAGCGCAGGGCTGAATAGCCAGATCGACCTGTAGATGGGTGGGAGGGGTCGCACCTGGGCCCTGAATAGGACAGTGCCTTCCCTCCACAATGCTGGCTCCACCTCCTGTGGCGCGTCTGATGTCCCTGGCCTACTCACTGAAAGAAGGGACGGAGGCTTGTCAACAAAGTGCTCCAGAACTGGTTTGGACTAGGCGAAGGCCTCTCTGCCTTCAGAGAACAAAGGAATTTGGGATATAAATATTGGGGCCCTGACCCCATGAATTTAGATCTCGCTGGAATCAAGGAACCTGCCAAGACGAAGAGCTGGAAGAGCTGCCAGGAGGAGTACTGCCCCTTTGCTGTGTTGTTGCTTTGTTGGGTTGGCCTGCAGTTGCTGCTTCTGTCTTGGGCAGTGAAAGGACTGGACTGAACTTTCTACAATCTTGTGCTGAGTATCTCCAAGGGCCAGGAACCGAGCTGGCCTCCTGTTAAGAAGTCTCAGGGACTACAAAGACTTCACAAGCCTCTGGGTACCGCTTCTGGAACGCTGTTTCAGTCGCCACAGAGGAAGGGAACTGCAACCGACTCCGTCAACCGAATCCATCCCTAGCCGGTGACCTGTTTGCACCGCAGGCCGCATCGCCCCGCTTCGCATCGCAACCCTGGTCTCACCGTGGGCGACGTCCGACGCCGCCAACATCGAGCCGCTGCTTGCACCGTGACCTGTGGGCACCGCAGTTCGCATCGCATCGCTTCACTGGGCCAGCCGGACCAGACCGACACTGTCGCTGCAACTGGCTCAAGAGTCGTGACCGCACCGCATTTGGGGCACCGCTCGCACGTCTGCGACGCACCGCTCCGACTCGCACCGCTGTCCGACGCCAGCTCCCGCACTCCGGCTTGGTCGCCTGCATCGCAACCTGTCAGCACCGCATCGAGCATCGTCTCACCCTGCATCGCACGCCTTGGACTCACCGACTCCGTCTGCACGACGCTCATCGAGCCGCTGCCTGCACAGCATCGAGGGACACCGCACCTTGCATCGCTCCGTCTTGCACCGCAACCGCGACGAACGCCAACCGGCTCGTACACTCCGTACCAGCCACAACGAGAAAGGTACTGTAACCGAGTCTGTTCATGACTCTGCTGGCCCGTATCGACGCGGTCGGCTGGAACTGTTAGACTCTGTGGTTTTCAGCATCGCGGTAGGCTCGGACGGAGCTACCGACTCGTATGAACTTTGCTTTTGTGCTATTCCTGCAAAGAAGAAGTTAACGCATCAAGCATTCATTCGTAAAGTATAGTATTGTGGATTTTTGTCGTAATTGGTCTTGTCTTGAGTATATAAAATATTGGTTATTTTTCTAAACTGGTGTGGTGTCCGTTTGTAGTGCTTACACTGTATTACTGTTGGTTATGTGCAAATGCTTTACACACTGCCTCTGAATTAAGCCTGACTGCTCGTGCCAAGCTACCACGAGGGTGAGCAGGGGTTACTTCACGAGTGTAACAACCCTTACCCTGACTAGGAAGAAGGGTCCCTACTTGGACAAAGGTGCAAGCCCTTGCCAACTAGAGATCCCATTTCTAACATTGGTTGTCAGCGGTGAGGATAGGACTTGTGTTTGCACTTGACTTACAGTGATTGGTGTGCACTACTACCATATCGCAGACCATTACGTACCACATACTGGTTCTTTTTCTTTTGGCCTATTTTTGATCTTGCCAGTTTTCAACTCACGACTTTTGTCATGCCTGAATCAATTGCATCATCCGTTGCATCTCTGGAAGTTATCTTTGAGGAGGACAGGTTGGAATCCTACGCCGTAAAGGAGTTACGAGCGATTTGTAAAAACTTGAAAGTCCAAATTAAAGGCCTCACAAGGAAGGAGGAGCTACAGAAGGCGCTGAGGGCCTGGGTAGCAGCCAGACATGCCAATGGGCAGCCTGGGGATCTCAGTGAGGAGGCGGAGGAGCCTATTTCCAGGGTGGATGTGCTTTTGGGTAGGGGGAACCCGCCAGGTCAGGCAGCAGCAGTCTGTCCCCAGAGGAGCTGGAGGACAGGCGGGAGGCAAGGCAGTTCGAGCTGCAGAAGCTCAGGCTGGAGAGTGAGCGGGAGGAGAAGAGATTGGCCATAGAGGAGAGGAAGATGCTCTTAGAGCATGAGAGAGAACTGAAGGAGCTAGAACTTAGGAGTAAGTCAGGCTCAGATGGTGGCAGCAATTCGTCCAGAAAGGCAGACAGGATTGTGCACATTCCCAAGAACGTAGGCAAGGAGTTCAAGAAGGGGGATGACATACAAATGTGGTTTCAGGGTTATGAGGCAGCCATACACATGAATGGGGTCCCTGAGGAGAATTGGGGAGCAGGATTGTGGCCACTTTTCCCGGAAGAAGCAAGGGATGCTCTGATAGCTTTGGGTAAGGGGTATCACCTCACCTATGCTGACATGAAGGATGCCCTTCTCACGAAGTATGGTCTTACTCCTGAAAAGTACAGGGATCAGTTCAGGTCCAGTAAGAAGTCTGATGCCAACACTTGGTTGGAATGTGTGGATGTGTTCTGCAGGTCTCTGGATGGTTGGGTGAAGGGCAGTAGCGTAACAGATTTTCAGGGGCTCTACAACTTGATTGCATGGGAGCACTTGTCTAGTCTATGTTTTGCAGATCTGCGCCAGCACCTAGTGGATAGTAAGCTAACTGACCCCAGGAAGCTTGCTATGGAAGCGGACCGCTGGGTGAGTACCAGGGTCCACAAGAAAGCGTTTGGGGGAGACTCAGCCAAAGGTGGGCAGGGTCCCCAGCAGAAAGGTGGGGGGACAAGGGTAAAGCACAGGAGTTCTCTAAAGGGCCCCAAACTAGTACCCAGGGTAAAGGTTCCCAGCCCCCGGTGATAAGAAGAAAGGGGTCTCTACAGGGAAGCCTGTTGAGACCGGCCCCCGCAAGTGTTATGCATGTGACCAGGTAGGTCACTTTAAGGGGACCCCAAGTGCCCGAAGGGGACACAGCCACCCACCGGTGGACAATCCAAAGTGTTGGCTAGTGTAGCGCTTGGGGAGGAGGGGTGCCCACAGGAGGGTGGGGATCCCGCAGAAATGACCCTTGTCTCACTCGGGGACAGTGAGATGTGTTTCCATGAAACCAGGTGCCCCCTAACACAAAGAAATATAGCACCTGGGTGACCATCAATGGGAACAGGGTAGAGGCTCTCAGAGATACTGGAGCCAGTGTGACCTCAGTCCGGTGTCACCTGGTGTCTGAGAAGCAAGTAGTCCCAGGAGCATTCCACCAAGTAGTTGCTGTAGACAACTCAGAGCGCCAATGTATGGTGGCGCAGGTTCCCTTTGAATGGGGGGGGTCTCAGGTCCCTTGAGGGTGGTTGTGAGCCCTACCATGCCTGTAGATTGTCTGTTAGGAAACGACCTGGAGCAGTCCTCGTGGAAGGAGGTTGAGCTCAGGTCTCACTTGGAGATGCTTGGGTTGCCAGAGTGGGCATGCGTGTCTACTCGGTCAATGGCAGCCAGAAAGGGTGATCAAGAGGACTTGGAGCCTGAAACAGTGGCCCAAGTCCCTGCCAAGAGAAAGGGCAGGGGCGCGGGAAACCGGCCCCGAAGTTCCCACGGACCGGGAGGAGGCGGACCTCGAGGGGGACGCCCCGGTGCCTACAGGGGAGCAGGTAGCCGAACTGGGAGACATCTCTGAGCTGACCCATTGGCAGCAAGAAGGGGGTCCCACCAGGGAGGAGTTCTGCAGGGAGCAGAGCGAGTGCCCTACTCTGGAGGGTCTGCGGCGGCAGGCTGCAGACCAGGCAGCTGGTAATCAGTCCGGGTCACATCTGATCTACTGGGAGAGTGGTCTCCTATACAGTGAGCCTAAGGTTGCTGAGCCTGGGTCGGCCCGTGTGCTGGTGGTACCCCAGCGCTTCAGGACCTTCCTACTGGGTCTGGCTCATGACGTGCCTTTGGCAGGACATTTGGGGCAGGACAAGACCTTTGACAGGCTTGTCACCCACTTCTTTTGGCCCCCAAATGCGAAGGCAGTCAGATGCACACTGTAGGTCTTGCCAAACTTGCCAGGCAAGTGGTAAGAGTGGGAGGAAGGTCAAAGCTCCTCTCCAACCTTTTCCGGTTGTTGGAACACCCTTTGAAAGGGTAGGGATGGATATAGTGGGGCCACTGGACCCCAAGACAGCCATGGGCAACAGGTACATCCTGGTCTTGGTGGACCATGCCACCCGGTACCCGGAGGCAATCCCTCTCAGGACAACGACGGCGCCAGTGGTGGGCCGGGCGTTAATGGGGATCTTTTCCCGTGTGGGATTCCCCAGAGAGGTGGTTTCCGATAGGGGGACCAATTTCATATCGAAGTATATGACATCCCTGTGGAAGGAGTGTGGTGTAACCTACAAGTTCACCACTCCTTACCACCCACAAGGAAACGGTCTGGTGGAGAGATTCAACCAGACCTTGAAAGGCATGATCAAGGGTCTAACAGAACCCATGAGGCGTAAGTGGGACGTCCTCTTGCCATGCCTACTCTTTGCGTACAGGGAGGTGCCTCAGAAGTCTCTTGGGTACAGCCCCTTTGAGCTCCTGTATGGCCACCCTGTCAGAGGACCTCTGAGTTTGGTTAAGGAAGGCTGGGAGGCAGCTCCCAGGAAAACTCCCCAGGATGTATTTAGCTACATGCTGGCCTTTAGAAACCAAACTGCCCGCTTCAGGAAACTCGCTCAGGCGAACCTAGAAGCAAGCCAGGAAGAAATGAAGAGATGGTATGACCAGAACGCCACTCTGGTCGAATTTCAACCTGGGCAAAAAGTGTGGGTCATGGCCCCAGTAGCACCTTGTGCCTTGCAGGACAAGTGGACTGGGCCATATGAGGTAAAGGAGCGCAAAAGTGACGTGACCTACCTGGTGGATTTGCAGGCTCCAAGGAACCCTTTGAGGGTCCTTCACGTGAACCGCCTCAAGCCCCACTTCGAGAGGTCCGAAGTGAGTATGCTCTTGGCGACAGATGATGGGGTGGAAGAGGAGAGCGAGCCTCTCCCTGACCTCCTGTCTACCAAGGAGCATGATGGGTCAGTAGAGGGTGTGATCCTCTCCCCTACTCTGACTCAGGAGCAGCAGGGGGACTGTCGCCAGTTGTTGGGACAGTTCGCCCCGCTGTTCTCTCTGACCCCCGGTGTTACTCACTGGTGTACCCATGACGTGGACACCGGTGACAGCCATCCTGTGAAGCACAAGATTTACAGGTTGACTGACCGGGTCAGAGCCAGCATCAAGGAGGAGGTCTCTAAGATGTTGGCGTTAGGGGTGATTGAGCCCTCCCACAGTCCTTGGGCCAGCCCAGTGGTCTTGGTCCCAAAGGCTGCGGCGCCCGGTGCCACTCCAGAACTCCGGTTTTGTGTGGACTACCGTGGGCTCAATGCCGTCACCAGGACTGACGCGCACCCCATCCCCAGAGCTGATGAGCTCATTGATCGGTTGGGAGCTGCCCGGTTCCTCAGCACGTTTGATTTAACGTCTGGGTACTGGCAGATTGCCTTAACCGATGGGGCCAAGGAGAGATCAGCATTCTCAACCCCAGAAGGTCATTACCAATTCCGGGTGATGCCCTTTGGGTTGAAGAATGCCCCTGCCACCTTTCAGAGGTTGGTCAATCAGGTGTTGGCTGGGCTGGAGGATTTCAGTGCCGCCTACCTGGATGACATTGCTGTGTTCAGTTCCAGCTGGGAAGAACATTTACAGCACCTTGAGAAAGTGTTGAGGGCTCTGCAAGGTGCAGGCCTCACGATCAAGGCCAGTAAGTGCCAGATCGGGCAGGGTTCTGTGGTGTACTTGGGACACCAGGTAGGAAGCGGCCAGGTGGCGCCTCTACAACCCAAGATTGACACCATTCTGGCTTGGGAACCCCCAAGACCCAGACAGAGGTGAGAGCCTTCTTAGGTCTCACCGGCTATTATAGGAGATTTGTTAAGGGCTATGGCACCATCGTTGCCCCCTTAACAGAGCTGACCTCTAAGAGGCAGCCCAGGAAAGTGATCTGGACTGAGTCCTGCCAGAAAGCTTTTGATGCCCTGAAGGCAGCCATGTGCACGGCGCCCGTGCTCAAGGCACCTGACTTCTCCAAGGAATTCGTCGTGCAGACTGACGCTTCAGAGCATGGTGTGGGAGCGGTGCTCTCACAACTGAACGAAGAGGGCCTGGATCAGCCTGTAGTCTTCCTTAGCAGGAGACTACTTCCCAGGGAACAGAGGTGGAGTGCCATAGAAAGGGAAGCTTTTGCTGTGGTCTGGGCGCTGAAGAAGTTGAGACCATACCTGTTTGGGACTCACTTCCGGGTTCAGACAGACCACAGGCCCCTCAGATGGTTGATGCAAATGAGGGGCGAGAATCCAAAACTGCTGAGGTGGTCCATCTCCCTACAGGGAATGGACTTTACGGTGGAACACCGTCCTGGTACAGAACACGCCAACGCAGATGGTCTGTCCAGGTTCTTCCGCCTTAGTGAAGAGAACTCCAATGGGGTTGGGTAGTTCTCCCTACTTTCAGCTGGAGGGGACATGTGTTAGACTTGGCATCTTTTGGCGTGTTTCCCCTGACTTTTTGCTTTCTGACCTCCCGGTTTTGACTCTGTTTTTGCTGGTGTGATGATTCTGCGCACTTTCCTCACTGCGGTCCAGTGGGAAAGTGCAAGTGCTCCTGTATAAAATGTGTTATGGATTGGTGTTTCCATGATTGGCCTATTTGGTTTATGTGTCAGTCCCTTGTAAAGTGCACTGCGAGTGCCAGGGCCTATAGACCAAATGCTGTTGGTGGGCTGCAGCACTGGATTGTGCCACCCACGCAAACAGCCCGTAAAGTGTAACTCGGGCCTGCCATCGCAGAGCCTGTGCGCAGCCTGGGGCTGCCATGTCGACTTGGCAAGTGCACACACTTGCAAGTCCCCAAACCTTCCCTTTGCTACATGTTAGTCACCCCTAAGGTAGGCCCAAGGTACCCCTGTGGGCAGGGTGCGGTGTATGCGAAAGGTAGGACATGCCCGGGTGTGTGCGGCATGTCCTGATAGTGAATTACAGCCTAGTTCGTTTTTCACTATTGCAAGGCTACCTGTTCCCCCTAGGCCAGAACGGGCAGTTTTGATTATTACAGTTTATAATCCTAACTGACCCCGGGAACATGGTAGAAATTCGAGTTTAGTATGCCTGGACTCAGAATGATAAAATGCATCTTTTAGTGAAGTTGGTTTTAACATTCTGTGTTTGAAAATACCACTTTTAGAAAGTGGGTATTTTCTTGTCTAACCATCCAAGCCTGCCTCTGCGAGGTTGTGTATTCCTTGTCTGGAATGTGAGTGACAGGGGCTGGGGGATGCCAGGAGACAGGGTGAGTCAGCGCAGGGCTGAATAGCCAGATCGACCTGTAGATGGGTGGGAGGGGTCGCACCTGGGCCCTGAATAGGACAGTGCCTTCCCTCCACAATGCTGGCTCCACCTCCTGTGGCGCGTCTGATGTCCCTGGCCTACTCACTGAAAGAAGGGACGGAGGCTTGTCAACAAAGTGCTCCAGAACTGGTTTGGACTAGGCGAAGGCCTCTCTGCCTTCAGAGAACAAAGGAATTTGGGATATAAATATTGGGGCCCTGACCCCATGAATTTAGATCTCGCTGGAATCAAGGAACCTGCCAAGACGAAGAGCTGGAAGAGCTGCCAGGAGGAGTACTGCCCCTTTGCTGTGTTGTTGCTTTGTTGGGTTGGCCTGCAGTTGCTGCTTCTGTCTTGGGCAGTGAAAGGACTGGACTGAACTTTCTACAATCTTGTGCTGAGTATCTCCAAGGGCCAGGAACCGAGCTGGCCTCCTGTTAAGAAGTCTCAGGGACTACAAAGACTTCACAAGCCTCTGGGTACCGCTTCTGGAACGCTGTTTCAGTCGCCACAGAGGAAGGGAACTGCAACCGACTCCGTCAACCGAATCCATCCCTAGCCGGTGACCTGTTTGCACCGCAGACCGCATCGCCCCGCTTCGCATCGCAACCCTGGTCTCACCGTGGGCGACGTCCGACGCCGCCAACATCGAGCCGCTGCTTGCACCGTGACCTGTGGGCACCGCAGTTCGCATCGCATCGCTTCACTGGGCCAGCCGGACCAGACCGACACTGTCGCTGCAACTGGCTCAAGAGTCGTGACCGCACCGCATTTGGGGCACCGCTCGCACGTCTGCGACGCACCGCTCCGACTCGCACCGCTGTCCGACGCCAGCTCCCGCACTCCGGCTTGGTCGCCTGCATCGCAACCTGTCAGCACCGCATCGAGCATCGTCTCACCCTGCATCGCACGCCTTGGACTCACCGACTCCGTCTGCACGACGCTCATCGAGCCGCTGCCTGCACAGCATCGAGGGACACCGCACCTTGCATCGCTCCGTCTTGCACCGCAACCGCGACGAACGCCAACCGGCTCGTACACTCCGTACCAGCCACAACGAGAAAGGTACTGTAACCGAGTCTGTTCATGACTCTGCTGGCCCGTATCGACGCGGTCGGCTGGAACTGTTAGACTCTGTGGTTTTCAGCATCGCGGTAGGCTCGGACGGAGCTACCGACTCGTATGAACTTTGCTTTTGTGCTATTCCTGCAAAGAAGAAGTTAACGCATCAAGCATTCATTCGTAAAGTATAGTATTGTGGATTTTTGTCGTAATTGGTCTTGTCTTGAGTATATAAAATATTGGTTATTTTTCTAAACTGGTGTGGTGTCCGTTTGTAGTGCTTACACTGTATTACTGTTGGTTATGTGCAAATGCTTTACACACTGCCTCTGAATTAAGCCTGACTGCTCGTGCCAAGCTACCACGAGGGTGAGCAGGGGTTACTTCACGAGTGTAACAACCCTTACCCTGACTAGGAAGAAGGGTCCCTACTTGGACAAAGGTGCAAGCCCTTGCCAACTAGAGATCCCATTTCTAACATTGGTTGTCAGCGGTGAGGATAGGACTTGTGTTTGCACTTGACTTACAGTGATTGGTGTGCACTACTACCATATCGCAGACCATTACGTACCACATACTGGTTCTTTTTCTTTTGGCCTATTTTTGATCTTGCCAGTTTTCAACTCACGACTTTTGTCATGCCTGAATCAATTGCATCATCCGTTGCATCTCTGGAAGTTATCTTTGAGGAGGACAGGTTGGAATCCTACGCCGTAAAGGAGTTACGAGCGATTTGTAAAAACTTGAAAGTCCAAATTAAAGGCCTCACAAGGAAGGAGGAGCTACAGAAGGCGCTGAGGGCCTGGGTAGCGGCCAGACATGCCAATGGGCAGCCTGGGGATCTCAGTGAGGAGGCGGAGGAGCCTATTTCCAGGGTGGATGTGCTTTTGGGTAGGGGGAACCCGCCAGGTCAGGCAGCAGCAGTCTGTCCCCAGAGGAGCTGGAGGACAGGCGGGAGGCAAGGCAGTTCGAGCTGCAGAAGCTCAGGCTGGAGAGTGAGCGGGAGGAGAAGAGATTGGCCATAGAGGAGAGGAAGATGCTCTTAGAGCATGAGAGAGAACTGAAGGAGCTAGAACTTAGGAGTAAGTCAGGCTCAGATGGTGGCAGCAATTCGTCCAGAAAGGCAGACAGGATTGTGCACATTCCCAAGAACGTAGGCAAGGAGTTCAAGAAGGGGGATGACATACAAATGTGGTTTCAGGGTTATGAGGCAGCCATACACATGAATGGGGTCCCTGAGGAGAGTTGGGGAGCAGGATTGTGGCCACTTTTCCCGGAAGAAGCAAGGGATGCTCTGATAGCTTTGGGTAAGGGGTATCACCTCACCTATGCTGACATGAAGGATGCCCTTCTCACGAAGTATGGTCTTACTCCTGAAAAGTACAGGGATCAGTTCAGGTCCAGTAAGAAGTCTGATGCCAACACTTGGTTGGAATGTGTGGATGTGTTCTGCAGGTCTCTGGATGGTTGGGTGAAGGGCAGTAGCGTAACAGATTTTCAGGGGCTCTACAACTTGATTGCATGGGAGCACTTGTCTAGTCTATGTTTTGCAGATCTGCGCCAGCACCTAGTGGATAGTAAGCTAACTGACCCCAGGAAGCTTGCTATGGAAGCGGACCGCTGGGTGAGTACCAGGGTCCACAAGAAAGCGTTTGGGGGAGACTCAGCCAAAGGTGGGCAGGGTCCCCAGCAGAAAGGTGGGGGGGACAAGGGTAAAGCACAGGAGTTCTCTAAAGGGCCCCAAACTAGTACCCAGGGTAAAGGTTCCCAGCCCCCGGTGATAAGAAGAAAGGGGTCTCTACAGGGAAGCCTGTTGAGACCGGCCCCCGCAAGTGTTATGCATGTGACCAGGTAGGTCACTTTAAGGGGGACCCCAAGTGCCCGAAGGGGACACAGCCACCCACCGGTGGACAATCCAAAGTGTTGGCTAGTGTAGCGCTTGGGGAGGAGGGGTGCCCACAGGAGGGTGGGGATCCCGCAGAAATGACCCTTGTCTCACTCGGGGACAGTGAGATGTGTTTCCATGAAACCAGGTGCCCCCTAACACAAAGAAATATAGCACCTGGGTGACCATCAATGGGAACAGGGTAGAGGCTCTCAGAGATACTGGAGCCAGTGTGACCTCAGTCCGGTGTCACCTGGTGTCTGAGAAGCAAGTAGTCCCAGGAGCATTCCACCAAGTAGTTGCTGTAGACAACTCAGAGCGCCAATGTATGGTGGCGCAGGTTCCCTTTGAATGGGGGGGGGTCTCAGGTCCCTTGAGGGTGGTTGTGAGCCCTACCATGCCTGTAGATTGTCTGTTAGGAAACGACCTGGAGCAGTCCTCGTGGAAGGAGGTTGAGCTCAGGTCTCACTTGGAGATGCTTGGGTTGCCAGAGTGGGCATGCGTGTCTACTCGGTCAATGGCAGCCAGAAAGGGTGATCAAGAGGACTTGGAGCCTGAAACAGTGGCCCAAGTCCCTGCCAAGAGAAAGGGCAGGGGGCGCGGGAAACCGGCCCCGAAGTTCCCACGGACCGGGAGGAGGCGGACCTCGAGGGGACGCCCCGGTGCCTACAGGGGAACAGGTAGCCGAACTGGGAGACATCTCTGAGCTGACCCATTGGCAGCAAGAAGGGGGTCCCACCAGGGAGGAGTTCTGCAGGGAGCAGAACGAGTGCCCTACTCTGGAGGGTCTGCGGCGGCAGGCTGCAGACCAGGCAGCTGGTAATCAGTCCGGGTCACATCTGATCTACTGGGAGAGTGGTCTCCTATACAGTGAGCCTAAGGTTGCTGAGCCTGGGTCGGCCCGTGTGCTGGTGGTACCCCAGCGCTTCAGGACCTTCCTACTGGGTCTGGCTCATGACGTGCCTTTGGCAGGACATTTGGGGCAGGACAAGACCTTTGACAGGCTTGTCACCCACTTCTTTTGGCCCCCAAATGCGAAGGCAGTCAGATGCACACTGTAGGTCTTGCCAAACTTGCCAGGCAAGTGGTAAGAGTGGGAGGAAGGTCAAAGCTCCTCTCCAACCTTTTCCGGTTGTTGGAACACCCTTTGAAAGGGTAGGGATGGATATAGTGGGGCCACTGGACCCCAAGACAGCCATGGGCAACAGGTACATCCTGGTCTTGGTGGACCATGCCACCCGGTACCCGGAGGCAATCCCTCTCAGGACAACGACGGCGCCAGTGGTGGGCCGGGCGTTAATGGGGATCTTTTCCCGTGTGGGATTCCCCAGAGAGGTGGTTTCCGATAGGGGGACCAATTTCATATCGAAGTATATGACATCCCTGTGGAAGGAGTGTGGTGTAACCTACAAGTTCACCACTCCTTACCACCCACAAGGAAACGGTCTGGTGGAGAGATTCAACCAGACCTTGAAAGGCATGATCAAGGGTCTAACAGAACCCATGAGGCGTAAGTGGGACGTCCTCTTGCCATGCCTACTCTTTGCGTACAGGGAGGTGCCTCAGAAGTCTCTTGGGTACAGCCCCTTTGAGCTCCTGTATGGCCACCCTGTCAGAGGACCTCTGAGTTTGGTTAAGGAAGGCTGGGAGGCAGCTCCCAGGAAAACTCCCCAGGATGTATTTAGCTACATGCTGGCCTTTAGAAACCAAACTGCCCGCTTCAGGAAACTCGCTCAGGCGAACCTAGAAGCAAGCCAGGAAGAAATGAAGAGATGGTATGACCAGAACGCCACTCTGGTCGAATTTCAACCTGGGCAAAAAGTGTGGGTCATGGCCCCAGTAGCACCTTGTGCCTTGCAGGACAAGTGGACTGGGCCATATGAGGTAAAGGAGCGCAAAAGTGACGTGACCTACCTGGTGGATTTGCAGGCTCCAAGGAACCCTTTGAGGGTCCTTCACGTGAACCGCCTCAAGCCCCACTTCGAGAGGTCCGAAGTGAGTATGCTCTTGGCGACAGATGATGGGGTGGAAGAGGAGAGCGAGCCTCTCCCTGACCTCCTGTCTACCAAGGAGCATGATGGGTCAGTAGAGGGTGTGATCCTCTCCCCTACTCTGACTCAGGAGCAGCAGGGGGACTGTCGCCAGTTGTTGGGACAGTTCGCCCCGCTGTTCTCTCTGACCCCCGGTGTTACTCACTGGTGTACCCATGACGTGGACACCGGTGACAGCCATCCTGTGAAGCACAAGATTTACAGGTTGACTGACCGGGTCAGAGCCAGCATCAAGGAGGAGGTCTCTAAGATGTTGGCGTTAGGGGTGATTGAGCCCTCCCACAGTCCTTGGGCCAGCCCAGTGGTCTTGGTCCCAAAGGCTGCGGCGCCCGGTGCCACTCCAGAACTCCGGTTTTGTGTGGACTACCGTGGGCTCAATGCCGTCACCAGGACTGACGCGCACCCCATCCCCAGAGCTGATGAGCTCATTGATCGGTTGGGAGCTGCCCGGTTCCTCAGCACGTTTGATTTAACGTCTGGGTACTGGCAGATTGCCTTAACCGATGGGGCCAAGGAGAGATCAGCATTCTCAACCCCAGAAGGTCATTACCAATTCCGGGTGATGCCCTTTGGGTTGAAGAATGCCCCTGCCACCTTTCAGAGGTTGGTCAATCAGGTGTTGGCTGGGCTGGAGGATTTCAGTGCCGCCTACCTGGATGACATTGCTGTGTTCAGTTCCAGCTGGGAAGAACATTTACAGCACCTTGAGAAAGTGTTGAGGGCTCTGCAAGGTGCAGGCCTCACGATCAAGGCCAGTAAGTGCCAGATCGGGCAGGGTTCTGTGGTGTACTTGGGACACCAGGTAGGAAGCGGCCAGGTGGCGCCTCTACAACCCAAGATTGACACCATTCTGGCTTGGGAACCCCCAAGACCCAGACAGAGGTGAGAGCCTTCTTAGGTCTCACCGGCTATTATAGGAGATTTGTTAAGGGCTATGGCACCATCGTTGCCCCCTTAACAGAGCTGACCTCTAAGAGGCAGCCCAGGAAAGTGATCTGGACTGAGTCCTGCCAGAAAGCTTTTGATGCCCTGAAGGCAGCCATGTGCACGGCGCCCGTGCTCAAGGCACCTGACTTCTCCAAGGAATTCGTCGTGCAGACTGACGCTTCAGAGCATGGTGTGGGAGCGGTGCTCTCACAACTGAACGAAGAGGGCCTGGATCAGCCTGTAGTCTTCCTTAGCAGGAGACTACTTCCCAGGGAACAGAGGTGGAGTGCCATAGAAAGGGAAGCTTTTGCTGTGGTCTGGGCGCTGAAGAAGTTGAGACCATACCTGTTTGGGACTCACTTCCGGGTTCAGACAGACCACAGGCCCCTCAGATGGTTGATGCAAATGAGGGGCGAGAATCCAAAACTGCTGAGGTGGTCCATCTCCCTACAGGGAATGGACTTTACGGTGGAACACCGTCCTGGTACAGAACACGCCAACGCAGATGGTCTGTCCAGGTTCTTCCGCCTTAGTGAAGAGAACTCCAATGGGGTTGGGTAGTTCTCCCTACTTTCAGCTGGAGGGGACATGTGTTAGACTTGGCATCTTTTGGCGTGTTTCCCCTGACTTTTTGCTTTCTGACCTCCCGGTTTTGACTCTGTTTTTGCTGGTGTGATGATTCTGCGCACTTTCCTCACTGCGGTCCAGTGGGAAAGTGCAAGTGCTCCTGTATAAAATGTGTTATGGATTGGTGTTTCCATGATTGGCCTATTTGGTTTATGTGTCAGTCCCTTGTAAAGTGCACTGCGAGTGCCAGGGCCTATAGACCAAATGCTGTTGGTGGGCTGCAGCACTGGATTGTGCCACCCACGCAAACAGCCCGTAAAGTGTAACTCGGGCCTGCCATCGCAGAGCCTGTGCGCAGCCTGGGGCTGCCATGTCGACTTGGCAAGTGCACACACTTGCAAGTCCCCAAACCTTCCCTTTGCTACATGTTAGTCACCCCTAAGGTAGGCCCAAGGTACCCCTGTGGGCAGGGTGCGGTGTATGCGAAAGGTAGGACATGCCCGGGTGTGTGCGGCATGTCCTGATAGTGAATTACAGCCTAGTTCGTTTTTCACTATTGCAAGGCTACCTGTTCCCCCTAGGCCAGAACGGGCAGTTTTGATTATTACAGTTTATAATCCTAACTGACCCCGGGAACATGGTAGAAATTCGAGTTTAGTATGCCTGGACTCAGAATGATAAAATGCATCTTTTAGTGAAGTTGGTTTTAACATTCTGTGTTTGAAAATACCACTTTTAGAAAGTGGGTATTTTCTTGTCTAACCATCCAAGCCTGCCTCTGCGAGGTTGTGTATTCCTTGTCTGGAATGTGAGTGACAGGGGCTGGGGGATGCCAGGAGACAGGGTGAGTCAGCGCAGGGCTGAATAGCCAGATCGACCTGTAGATGGGTGGGAGGGGTCGCACCTGGGCCCTGAATAGGACAGTGCCTTCCCTCCACAATGCTGGCTCCACCTCCTGTGGCGCGTCTGATGTCCCTGGCCTACTCACTGAAAGAAGGGACGGAGGCTTGTCAACAAAGTGCTCCAGAACTGGTTTGGACTAGGCGAAGGCCTCTCTGCCTTCAGAGAACAAAGGAATTTGGGATA
The DNA here is from genome assembly GCA_963921515.1 of Calotriton arnoldi. Taxonomy (NCBI): domain Eukaryota; kingdom Metazoa; phylum Chordata; class Amphibia; order Caudata; family Salamandridae; genus Calotriton; species Calotriton arnoldi. The sequence goes on along the minus strand of CAWUFW010000124.1, from coordinate 4,794,780 downwards.
TAAATATTGGGGCCCTGACCCCATGAATTTAGATCTCGCTGGAATCAAGGAACCTGCCAAGACGAAGAGCTGGAAGAGCTGCCAGGAGGAGTACTGCCCCTTTGCTGTGTTGTTGCTTTGTTGGGTTGGCCTGCAGTTGCTGCTTCTGTCTTGGGCAGTGAAAGGACTGGACTGAACTTTCTACAATCTTGTGCTGAGTATCTCCAAGGGCCAGGAACCGAGCTGGCCTCCTGTTAAGAAGTCTCAGGGACTACAAAGACTTCACAAGCCTCTGGGTACCGCTTCTGGAACGCTGTTTCAGTCGCCACAGAGGAAGGGAACTGCAACCGACTCCGTCAACCGAATCCATCCCTAGCCGGTGACCTGTTTGCACCGCAGACCGCATCGCCCCGCTTCGCATCGCAACCCTGGTCTCACCGTGGGCGACGTCCGACGCCGCCAACATCGAGCCGCTGCTTGCACCGTGACCTGTGGGCACCGCAGTTCGCATCGCATCGCTTCACTGGGCCAGCCGGACCAGACCGACACTGTCGCTGCAACTGGCTCAAGAGTCGTGACCGCACCGCATTTGGGGCACCGCTCGCACGTCTGCGACGCACCGCTCCGACTCGCACCGCTGTCCGACGCCAGCTCCTGCACTCCAGCTTGGTCGCCTGCATCGCAACCTGTCAGCACCGCATCGAGCATCGTCTCACCCTGCATCGCACGCCTTGGACTCACCGACTCCGTCTGCACGACGCTCATCGAGCCGCTGCCTGCACCGCATCGAGGGACACCGCACCTTGCATCGCTCCGTCTTGCACCGCAACCGCGACGAACGCCAACCGGCTCGTACACTCCGTACCAGCCACAACGAGAAAGGTACTGTAACCGAGTCTGTTCATGACTCTGCTGGCCCGTATCGACGCGGTCGGCTGGAACTGTTAGACTCTGTGGTTTTCAGCATCGCGGTAGGCTCGGACGGAGCTACCGACTCGTACGAACTTTGCTTTTGTGCTATTCCTGCAAAGAAGAAGTTAACGCATCAAGCATTCATTCGTAAAGTATAGTATTGTGGATTTTTGTCGTAATTGGTCTTGTCTTGAGTATATAAAATATTGGTTATTTTTCTAAACTGGTGTGGTGTCCGTTTGTAGTGCTTACACTGTATTACTGTTGGTTATGTGCAAATGCTTTACACACTGCCTCTGAATTAAGCCTGACTGCTCGTGCCAAGCTACCACGAGGGTGAGCAGGGGTTACTTCACGAGTGTAACAACCCTTACCCTGACTAGGAAGAAGGGTCCCTACTTGGACAAAGGTGCAAGCCCTTGCCAACTAGAGATCCCATTTCTAACAGTTCGCGTCTGTGTTAGACACACCTCGTCCATCTCCTTTGTAACACTATCTAGAACTGTGTCCTTCGACTCGTACTGAGTCCGATCGGTGTTCGCCTCGAACACACAAGGGGCCTGTAACATTGAGACCTCCATTGCACTGACTCGCACAAGGTTCGCGTCTGTGTTAGACACAGCGCGTCCATCTCCCTTGCAACTCTATCTGTAACCGCGTCCTTCGACTCGTACAAGGACCGATCGGTGTGTTCGCCTCGAACACGCAAGGGACCTTTAACATTGAAATCTCAATCGCGTCTGTGCGCATAGACTCGTACAGGACTCGCACCGGTGCCAGGACACCGCGTCCGTCCCCTGTGGGTCTCCTACAACTACCTGGGGTGGTTCTTGGGGGTCCCTCGATTCTAGATGCCCTAGACCTAGGTCTAGCCAAACTAAGATTGTGATATTCGATTGTGCTAAACTTATTTTGATAACATTTGAATTGTACATATGTTTCTGACTTCTAATCTCATAAAGAGATTAGTAGAGAGTGTTTATTAATAAATACATATATATTTGATATATATACCTGTGTGGTGTCTTTTCATTTGGTGATTCAAGAGATTGTGTGGTAAAACAAGCTGCTTTACATTCCTTCAAGACTTAGCCTGAAGGCTGCTCTCCACAGCTACCACTAGGATAGCTTTCTATAAAGGTTGTCTTAAACCTATCTACCATAAGAGTCGAATTGTTCTGGTGCAAGGTGTCCACTTTAATTAGTGAACAGCATATACCAGGCCAACTTCTCACATTGGTGGGCAGCGTATGGGATTCCAGCTTGCTATTGTTTTACCAGAAAATCTCTATTTGAATTACTAACTGAAAACCACTATAGGTACTTAAGGTACATATAAAGTCAAGCTTAGTATCAATAAGTTCTACTGAACTTAGAGCTGTGTGCCAAGGGATAGCACACCCTTTCTACAGCTCAAGCTAGTATCAGTAGGCCACAAACTAGTGTAGGTAGTACAACACTGCACAACACTAGAATGTCCTTAAAGGGTGGAACCAGTGGATCCACTCAGCCTCAGTATAAGGACATGGCTTTCTCTGACTTGAGAGCCATGTGTGTTGAAAGACACCTGAAGCTAGGACAGAGTCCCTCCACCCTACACCTGATAGATCTGCTGACAGCAGATGATCTTAGATTGGCTCTAGGAGCTAATGGGTCTGAATCAGTGAGTGGGTCAATTACAGTATCTGGGTCAGATGATGAAAATCAGAATGACCAAGACTCTGTGATTGAAGGGCCAGGCCTCAAGGGGCCTGAAAGGGACAGAGGAATTCTCCCTAAGAGAGCTGACAGAGTGGAGGAGAGGCATAGGTCTCCTTCCAGGGAATCTGACCACTCTTATCACTCTGGCAGAGAATTTGTCCACCAGAGGAACTCATACTTTCCCATAAGAGAGACCTCCTCTGAAAGAATGTGCAAACTGCTGCAGTATGAGGAAGCAAGAGTTGCCCTCAGAACCAAGCAGTTGGCACTGGATAGAGAGGCCCTGGAGATCCAGAGAGCTTCTAGAAGAGAGGGGTTAGAACCCCTTGGTGGCAGCAACAGTGTCCCTAGAGGCAGAGAATCTATTCCAGACCATAGGAACCTGAGCAAGGTTGTTCCTCCCTACCAGAGTGGGGATGATATCCACAAGTGGATAACTGCTATGGAGAGGGCCTGTAGAGTACAGCAGGTCCCCCAAAAGCAGTGGGCAGCAATCTTGTGGCTCTCCTTTTCAGACAAAGGTAGAGACAAGCTCCTCACTGTTAGAGAAGAGGATGCTGATAATTATGAAGTCCTGAAGAGTGCACTGATAGATGGGTTTGGCTTAACCACTGAGCAGTACAGGTTAAAGTTCAGAGACACCCAGAAGGCACAGACTCAGGACTGGACTGACTTTGTAGATTGTGCAACCAAGGCTCTGGAGGGTTGGCTGGTTGGCAGTAGGGTTACTGATTTCAAGGGATTGTATAATCTGATGATGAGAGAACAGATCCTTAATAATTGCCAGAACCAGTTGTTGCATCAATACCTGGTGGACTCAGATCTGACCTCTCCCCAAGAATTGTGAAAGAAGGCAGCCAAATGGGTCAGAACCAGGGTGAGGCAGAAACCCCAGAACCAAGGGGGTGACACCAAGAAGCAAGATCCTAAGGGCTCTGAGAAAGGTGGGGATAAGTCAAAAGACCAGAAGTCTTCACAAGGGCCCCAAAAATCTGCATCTGGTGGGGAGTCACAATCCAACAAGGGAAAAGGCCAAAAGAAGCCCTGGTGCAAATTCTGTAAACAGAAAGGGCACTGGACTTCTGATTGTAACAAGTCCAAAGACCAAACCACCACCACTCCTGCCCCTAAGGCAACTGTTCCCCCTAGCTCAGCTACTGGTGGAGGTGGTACACAGATTAAGGGTGTAGTAGGGTTGACCCTGGGTTCTGAAGTGGACTCTGACCTAGTCAGAGTGCCCACTCAGGCAATGCTGATTTGTGAGGGAGACCTTAATATGTCCTTCCTAGTAAGCCCCAGTAATCTGGGCAAATACAAACAGCAGCCTGTAATAAATGGCAAACAGGCTTTGGCATTTAGGGACACAGGTGCTAGTGTCACCATGGTGGCAGAGGATCTTGTGGACCCTGGACAGATCATCCTGGGCGAAATGTACCAGGTGACCAATGCAAGCAATGTCAGGACCAACCATAGTCTGGCAGTTGTGAATTTCTCCTGGGGAGGGGTAACTGGCCTCAAGAAGGTTGTAGTCAGTGCAGACCTCCCTGTCGAATGTCTATTGGGCAATGATCTAGAGACTTCAGCCTGGTCTGAAGTAGAGTTATGGACTCATGCTGAGATGTTGGGCATCCCTGCAGAGGTATTTGCTGTGACCAGGTCACAAGCAAGAATGCATAACACTGAACCAGCTCTGGATCCTGGAACAATGTACCAGATGCTTCCCAAGAGGAGGAGCAGTAGGGTAAAGGCAGTGCCTTCCCCTCTGTCTCAGATCACAGATTCACCCCCAGAGGGAGGTGAAGCAGATCCTGAAGAAGGAACTGCCCCAGAGGGACTTGAGCCTGATCAGGTTGAGTTCTTGGGGGCAGGGGGCCCTTCTAGGGAAGATCTGAGTAAGGAGCAACAGGGCTGCCCCTCTCTTGAACCCCTCAGACAGCAGGCTGCTGCTGAGGCTGCTGGGAGTGCTAGTGGGTCCCATAAAGTTTATTGGGATGAGGGACTCCTATATTCTGAGGGTAGAGATCCAGCCCCTGGAGCCACCAGGAGGATGGTAATACCTCAGAAGTTTAGGGAGTTCCTCTTGACCCTAGCACATGATATCCCTTTGGCAGGTCACTTGGGCCAAAACAAGACCTGGGACAGGCTTGTCCCACATTTTCATTGGCCACATATGTCAGAGGACACAAAGGAGTTTTGTCACTCCTGTGTCACATGCCAAGCCAGTGGTAAGGCAGGTGGCACAACAAAGGCCCCCCTGATACCACTACCTGTGGTGGGGGTACCCTTTGGGAGGGTAGGGATTGACATTGTTGGTCCCCTTGACCCTCAAACTGCATCTGGGCACAGGTTTATCCTGGTGGTAGTGGATCATGCCACCAGGTACCCAGAAGCAATTCCCCTGAGGACCACCACAGCCCCTGTGGTGGCAAGAGCCCTCATTGGAGTTTTCTCCAGAGTGGGTTTCCCAAAGGAGGTCATTTCTGACAGAGGTACCAACTTTATGTCAGGATATCTGAAAGCAATGTGGAAGGAGTGTGGTGTAACTTATAAGTTCACCACCCCCTATCACCCACAATGCAATGGTTTAGTTGAACGCTTCAACAAAACCTTGAAAGGAATGATTAAAGGACTCCCAGAGAAGCTTAGGCGGAAATGGGACCTTCTTCTTCCTTGCCTGTTGTTTGCATACAGAGAGGTTCCACAGAAGGGGGTTGGTTACAGCCCATTTGAGCTTCTGTTTGGGCATCCTGTGAGAGGTCCATTGTGTTTGGTAAAAGAGGGCTGGGAGTTACCTCTCAAGCCCCCAAACAAGATGTGATGGACTATGTACTTGGTCTCCGCTCCCGGATGGCTGAGTACATGAAAAAGGCAACCAAAAACCTGGAGGCCAGCCAAGAATTACAAAAAGCTTGGCATGACCAAAGGCTGTACTGACTGTATACCAGCCAGGACAGAAGGTGTGGGTATTGGAGCCTGTGGCCCCAGCAGCCCTCCAGGACAAGTGGAGTGGCCCCATACAATAGTTGATCAGAAGGGAGAAGTCACCTACTTGGTGAATCTTGGAACTCCCAGGAGCCCCCTGAGGGTGCTCCATGTCAACAGATTAAAGCCATATGTTGACAGGGCTGACATGGGCTTGCTCATGGCAACTGATGAGGAACAGGAGGAGGAGAGTGACCCTCTCCCTGACCTGCTCTCTCAGAACCCTGATGATGGGTCAGTAGATGGTGTTGCTTTGGCAAGCAGCCTCACTGACCATCAGCAAACTGAGTGCAGACAAGTTCTGCAACAGTATAGACATATGTTTAGCCTGACCCCTAGTCAGACGTCCTGGTACACACATGAGGTGGACACTGGAGACAGTCTGCCTGTCAAGAATAAAATCTACAGGCAACCTGACTATGTCAGGGACTGTATCAGGACTGAAGTCCAGAAAATGTTGGAGCTAGGTGTAATTGAGCCTTCAGATAGCCCTTGGGCTAGCCCAGTAGTCCTGGTACCCAAGCCTCATACCCAGGGTGGTAAGAAAGAAATGAGGTTTTGTGTAGACTACAGAGGCCTCAATGCAGTCACTAGGACTGATGCCTATCCCATACCAAGGGCAGATGAGCTGATTGATACTTTGGCCTCAGCCAAGTATCTAAGCACGTTTGACCTGACAGCTGGCTACTGGCAGATCAGGTTAGCTGATGATGCAAAAGCCAAAACAGCATTTTCGACCCCTGGTGGGCACTACCACTTTGTGGTGATGCCCTTTGGATTGAAAAATGCACCTGCCACTTTTCAGAGGTTGGTGAATAAAGTTCTGACAGGGATGGAAACTTATTGCTCAGCTTATCTAGATGATATTGCTGTCTTTAGTTCCTCCTGGCAGGATCACCTGGTCCACCTCAGGAATGTTTTGGAGGCCCTGCAGAAAGCAGGCCTCACTATCAAGGCCACTAAGTGCCAGATAGGGCAGAGTCATGTTGTATACCTGGGCCACCTTGTAGGTGGAGGCCAGGTTCAGCCTTTACAGAGCAAAATCCAAACCATAATGGAATGGGTTGCTCCAACCACCTAGACACAGGTGAGAGCCTTCTTAGGCCTGACTGGGTACTATAGGAGGTTTGTCAAGGGATATGGATCTATAGTGACCCCCTTGAATGATCTGACCTCAAAGAAAATGCCAAAAAAGGTTCAGTGGACAGCTAGCTGTCAGAAGGCATTTGAAGACCTAAAGCAGGCCATGTGCACTGCCCCCATCTTACAGAGTCCAGACTACACCAAAAAGTTCATTGTCCAAACAGATGCTTCTGAGCTGGGTGTGGGAGCTGTACTGTCTCAACTGAATGATGAAGGTCAAGACCAGCCAGTAGCTTTTATTAGCAGAAGGCTGACCCCCTAGAGATAAACGTTGGTCAGCTATAGAGAGGGAGGCCTTTGCTGTGGTGTGGGCCCTGAAGAAGCTGAGGCCATACTTGTTTGGCACTCACTTCATAGTTCAGACTGACCACAAGCCCCTCCTATGGCTTAAACAGATGAAAGGTGAAAACCCAAAACTTTTGAGGTGGTCCATTTCCCTAAGGGGATGGACTATACAGTGGAACATAGACCTGGGACCCAACATGCCAATGCAGATGGACTCTCAAGGTATTTCCACTTTGAACACGAAGACTCAACTGGTCAAGGTTAGTTTAGTGTCCCTGCGTTTGGGGGGGGGGGTTGTGTAGGAGAGTAGGATCTGCCTCTTATGTTGCCCCCACTTTTTTTCTGATGTTTACACTGGTTTCTGGCTATAGTCTGGCTGGGACCCTGCCAATCAGGGCCCCAGCCTCTCTGTTCTCTCTAAACGATTTGGAGTGCACTCTAGGTGCACTAGTGATTGGATACTGTGGTACCTTATGAGTCCCTAGTATATGGTACCTTAGGTACCAAGGGCATAGGTACTTCACAGGCCTACCAGGGGCTGAAGCATGTATTATGCCACCCCTGGGAAGCAGACTAAATCTGACACCACAGGCCTGCTACTGCAGCCTGGGTGAGGAAGTGCTAGCACCCCTCACTGAGATATAGGTCCCCTATATCTCTCCTGCACACACATTGAGACTTATCAGTCACCCCAAAAGCAGGCCCTATCAATCCTGAGGGCAGGGTGCTTAGTTTCCATGTGAGGGGGTGCCTCTGCCTGAGCAGGGCCCCTCTGCAGCTCTCAGAGTCCATTCTCTGGGGCTGTTTGTGGATGCGGTTAAACCATATACTTTTAAGTGCATTATATCCTCGCGGTAGAATGCTAACTTTGGAATGGCTGCATCGAAACATGTCGTGTTTGGTGTCAAACATCTTGGAATACTACCCCCCCGCCAGTCCTGGCGGCGGGGGTAGCATTCCACCCTTCTAGAGGGATAGACATGTACCTACTGTGGAAACGCGGTAGAATCCTGCAGAGCCCTGGCATCACAAAATGGATGCCACCAGTCGCAGACACTGGGCTGCCCTCCTGCTGATGACCAACACTCGCAGTGGAGGAAGCCCAACAATAGATATCCTGTCCCAAGGGGTGTGACCACCTTCCAGACAGGGTTTAGTGTATTGGGGCTGGGTGGGTGCACTCTTAGAGTGCTTTGAAGTCCTGCACTGGGGGAGCAGAAGGCTCCTCTGTGCATACCCCAGTTCAAACCGGCTCAGGGGCTACCTGCCCCTGCTCTGGCGCGAAACTGGACAAAGGGAAGTAGGTGTAACCACCCACTCCCCTGACCCTCCCATAGGTGGGGTCATAGAGCTAGTCCCTCCCTTTCTTTTAGTATAAGAGGGGGAACCTGTGCATTGCACCCTAGATTTCCCTGGACGACGCTCTGAAGAAGAATCCCGGACCTTCGACGTTCCACTACCTTTGGAAGACTGAAGAATCTCCCTTGGAGTCAAGGAGTGACTCCCCTGCTTGGCAGGCACCAAAAACTACAAACGACGGTCGCAAACTACGCCGCTCCCGCCGGAGTCCGAAGTCCCTGCAGCCCAAGAAGTGGATTTCCTGACTTCTCAAAGGCCATCGTGAGTCCCCAGCGAAGCTGAGGCCAGTGGACCCCAAGAGTGACGAGGAACCGCGACCCCTGGGTACCGTGCACTATTGTCGAGTGCAACCCCTTCACAACGTTCCGCGAACTTGTGCTTTGGACCACGTGTGGTCCTAGCCTCCAGCAGGAATCCCTCCGAAGATCAGAGGCCTACCACGTCCCGAGTGACCGTGGGCCCCTGTTGAGCGAATCCTCCCGAGGCGTCTTCGCGATCCCTTGCCAGCCGGCTTGTGGGTCCCCAGAAGACTTTCTAAAGAAACCAAAGGGCTCCCCTGGTTGCTCCAGGCCTGCCCCGACTTACCCTCCCTGGGTGAGTCCCCCAGACCTTGCTGGTCTGCGCCATTGCCTCTTTACACTTTCCCCGAGACTTGCTGTTACCAAGGCTTGTTGGCTCCAATCGAGTCGCCGACACCGCAGTAAGCTGCAGACATCGTGGGACACGCCGAATCCAGCTCCTGGTCATCGTCGACGCCTCCTGGACCTCGTGGCTGAAGAGTCAAGGCAACCGCGAACGACCTGAATCTTGCGACGACGGTGGGCATCCATCTTCCTTGCCCCGAGTCACTGCCAAGTGACTTTGAACACTGTCCCCTCTGCTTTCAGGTCTTCCATCCTCTGAATCCGGGCTTGGATTCCTCCGGACACTTCTCCTGTCGCCGCAAGCAGCAAGTCTTCACTGGCTGCCATTGAAAACGACGCCGCGACCCGACACCAAAGAACACCTATGCACCCGGCTCCCCTGGGTGAGGTAACTCCAGCACTACAGTGCTCCTGTGGGTGTGGGCCCTAGAACTACTTACCCTGTAAGTGACTTGCTTGTAGCTACCCTAGAAGTGCCCTAAAACTCTTATTTTCTAAGTGCGACAATTGCGCTGACTCGTACAGGGTTCGCGTCTGTGTTAGACACACCGCGTCCATCTCCTTTGTAACACTATCTAGAACTGTGTCCTTCGACTCGTACTGAGTCCGATCGGTGTTCGCCTCGAACACACAAGGGGCCTGTAACATTGAGACCTCCATTGCACTGACTCGCACAAGGTTCGCGTCTGTGTTAGACACAGCGCGTCCATCTCCCTTGCAACTCTATCTGTAACCGCGTCCTTCGACTCGTACAAGGACCGATCGGTGTGTTCGCCTCGAACACGCAAGGGACCTTTAACATTGAAATCTCAATCGCGTCTGTGCGCATAGACTCGTACAGGACTCGCACCGGTGCCAGGACACCGCGTCCGTCCCCTGTGGGTCTCCTACAACTACCTGGGGTGGTTCTTGGGGGTCCCTCGATTCTAGATGCCCTAGACCTAGGTCTAGCCAAACTAAGATTGTGATATTCGATTGTGCTAAACTTATTTTGATAACATTTGAATTGTACATATGTTCCTGACTTATAATCTCATAAAGAGAATAGTAGAGAGTGTTTATTAATAAATACATATATATTTGATATATATACCTGTGTGGTGTCTTTTCATTTGGTGATTCAAGAGATTGTGTGGTAAAACAAGCTGCTTTACATTCCTTCAAGACTTAGCCTGAAGGCTGCTCTCCACAGCTACCACTAGGATAGCTTTCTATAAAGGTTGTCTTAAACCTATCTACCATAAGAGTCGAATTGTTCTGGTGCAAGGTGACCACTTTAATTAGTGAACAGCATATACCAGGCCAACTTCTCACATAAAGCCTTACTGCTTGCCCACACTACCACAAATGGAGAGTAAGGTGCTATCTACTTTTACCTCTGCCTACCTTTGGGGTTCCACTGGACTCTGTACACACTATACCTCATTTTGGTATAGTATATACAGAGCCAGCTTCCTACAAGTACCCATATATTCCCACTGCATCACGCTAACTTTAACCATCCAATGGTGCCACAACCCTACATCAGCCTGTTAGTCACCAAGACAGATTTTCCACGTCAGGATTAAAAAAAAAACAAGCCCATAAGTCTCCAATAAGCAACGTATACAGAATTGATCATACCTAGCCTAAATGATCCTGATTCCAGCAAAAAGCTTTTAATGCCAAAACATATGGTGTGTATATCACATTAAACATATCTACCTAGTAAGGTGACCAGTCATCAGTGGCTCATAATTAGAGCGCCTAATAGGTTCAATGAAGGGGGAGCACCAATACACTGGTGTGAAACCAAGGAGTAGGAGGTGTCTTGGGCGAAGCAGGCTCTGCGGTGTTCTTGAATTTGGGTTTTCAATTGACGTGTAGTGCTGCCTGTATATATCTTATTACAAACACAAATGATGGCATATATGACAAAGCTTGATTGACAATTGGTAAAATATTGAATAACATATCTCCTCTCTTCTCCGAATTGAACTTGAAACTTTTCATTCTGTTTAGACCCAAGTGGCAAACATTACAGTCTCCACAGGTGTAAAAGCCCATGGGTCGTTTGAGCCAAGTGGTTTGTTCCTTCATTTTGGATAAAGTATAGCTTGGACATAACAATTCCCTAATAGTCTTACTCCTTCTCTAAGTAATTGAGGGTTTGCTGGATATCATATTGACAACCCCAGGAACACCTTTTTAATTTTTTTTTATTATTGTGTGTATTGAATCAATAAGAACATCTTACATCTTGACATCTTGACCAGATCCTACAGTTATATCTTACAGCATTCGAATACAGTACATTACAGTTGAAGAGAGACAGTAGATCTCCATCTGGCACATCATAATCTTATGGTACAGTACATAATATAGCAGGATCAGTGGCATATAGGATTCAGTAATGCAGTCATTCCCAAAGCGATTCCCTGCACCCGCTTCAGACCCAGCCTCCCACTTGGAGGGCCTTCTTTGTGTTCATGAAACTTTCTTTTCTTGTTAACCTACTCTATATCGCCATTTTCAACCCCTGTCTCTTTACTGATTAAACATAATTGATATGGCCCCCAGTAGCTTTTAGGTCTTCTCTTAGGAGGTAGTAGCTCATTATATGCGTCAGATTGCGTATTGCAGTAAAGCATGTCTTTGTGCCAATCTTCTACTTTTGGTATCTGGCCTCTCACCCACCTCATAGCTACCCACCATTTGGCTAACAGGAAACCAATGGCTATCAGCGGGCGGTCAGTTTTCTCCATTCCTAGGTCGTACTCCAGCAGCGCCATTTTCGGATCTGGTTCTAGGTCTGCGCTTATTATTGTCCCCAGCTCGCAAAATATTTTACGCCAAAATTCGTAAACCCCGGGGCAGTACAAGGCGAGGTGCATAAACCCTGCTTCATCCTCACCGCATCGCTGACATCTCGAATTCTCCCTCAATTCATACTTGCATTGTCATTCAGGTGTGTAATAAGCCCTGTGAAGGACCTTAAAGTGCATGAGTCTATGACGCCCATTCCCAGAGATCGCTTTGGTCCTGGTGCAACAATATTGCCACTCCTTACCGCTGAATGGGCTTCCCAGCTCCTTCTGCCAGTCTAATCAGACTTTTAGCACTTCTGACCTGCAGGCTTCCTGCGCACTATTATAACATTTTGTTATTAATTTGTTATTAATTTGGATGGGGCTTCTGACTTTATTAGGGTTGTGAGTATATCCATAGTTTGCAGTTCTGTCACGTCTTCCCTTAGTATATTTAGCAGTGTGTGTCTGGCACGGTGATAGTGGTATTTGGCCATTCTTGACATATGTGGTGTCCTTTCTTGAGCTATTTCCCAGCTACTCACCAGCCCGTCTGTGAAAAAAATCCCCCATAGTGCTGATCCCCAGAGTTTGTAATGCTTGCCTTGCCCCTCCCTCCCGGCCCATCGGGAACCATAAACACAAGTGCAGTGGAACATCTGGGGAATACAACAGTGCCCCAACTTGTTGGTGTAGCAGTGTGTGCCATGCCTGTGTAGTGACTGCCAGGGAATCAAAAACCCCATAACGTCTTGTTGGGGTGCGAAAAAGTGTCTGTGGCAAGGTTCCTGGGTCTGACACGTCTCTCTCCATGTACAAATGTGGCATAGTTTGTGGGCTGTGAATCCAATAATGTGCAAATGTGCTGCTCTGCGCTGCTCTGTAGTACATCTCCAGGTCTGGGGCACCCAGGCTGGCCTGATCATAGGGTAGGGTGAGTGAGTCCCATCTCACTCTGGGCTGTCGCCCCACCCATGCCAATCTGACCAACAGTCTTCGCAATTACTGAAACATTATACGCGATAATAATAGTGGTATATTATGGAATAAGAATCTTAGCAGGACCACCATTTTCATCAATGCTACCCGCCACACCAGTGACAATGGGAGTCTGATCCATCTGTCTACAACATCCGCTAACCTTTGCATAGCCACCCCGTAATTTTCGAGGAGCACCACTGAAGGATCGGAATGAACCAGGACACCCAAATACCTCACTGAGTCGGCGGTCCAGTGTAAAGGGTACTCCAGCTCCTGAGGGGCCAAGGTGTCGTCCTCGTACAACAATACAGTGAGATCATAACCTGGGAATCATAGACCTCTATGGCTATGGTATTCGCGGATTGCACAGGCCAGCGGCTCGGCCACAAGTGCGTATAGCAATGGTGACAATCGACATCCCTGTCTGGCCTCCTTTGAGATGCCGAAAGCATCAGAGACTACATTGCCTAATCTTACACGTGCTATCGGTGCTGTGTATAACACCGAAACAAGTCGTATGAAAAGTTTGCGCACTCCTATTCTACGTAGTACTGCGAACATGACCCAGGAACCTCTTTTAATAATGACCAATGTCTGTTCAGAATCTTAAAGACCTCATGATTGAGCCTAGAGTGTGTGGTGATGAAAGACAAACGTTACTGTGGTACCACCCTGTTTTAGTCTTTAAGGTATTGCTATGGTTAGTCTTTTTAGCTTTGTCAGCCTGTTGTAGTAAGTCCGACTCCCTATAGCCCCTAGTTTTGAGCCTGGAGATGGTTTGTTTGACATGTTGCTCAAAATGGTCATCTTCACTGCAGTTTCTCCGCATTCTAATCATTTCCCCAAAAGGAATGGCACGTTTAGTCCCTAGCTGCCAGTGTTTGTTCAATATTGTCTGTTCCCTTGACATAAACTGCAGATAAATCCATTAAATGTTTCTCCATCCAAGAGCTCAACGGAATTGCAACAGCGTGGAGGGATTTGGATTGAGTTCTCCATTGGTGATCAATATAGGCAATGGTCAATGTATTGCCTGTCCCTCCTAAAATGTTCTTCTGATGAACCAGATTCTTGAAATGCTGTACAGCTCTGAACGCTGTAGTGAGCTCCCTCCCCGCTCCATCCCAGATGACTGGTCCCTATAGTTAGTACAAAAGGTGGGTCTGAAAACATTGCAATGCCTTGAGACAGATTCCTCATGTCCAACTGCTACTCCAGTGCCTCTTTGATATCTTGAGATAGAGGTAGGAACTTCTACAGTGAATGAATCACAGGAGACCAGAATTTCTGTAGGTGGCACAATAATGTCAGTGCATGAAGTGTTGCCTATTGCACAGCAAAAATACATGCTACCATGTGATCTTAAAGCTGAAGACACATACTGGTTGATGCTAATTCCTTGCTCATCAAATTGGAACTCCATGCCTGTACACGAACCATCCAGTTTTCAGTAAGAAACATTCTTCGTAGATCAGATCTGAATCTCACACCATGTAAAATTTGTCTTTTGATGGGTGAAGGTGACACTTGGGAATGTTCAAAATGAATCCCAGGTGATTCCCTGTTTCTTTATCTTCCATGTTTGGTCTGACTCCTCCTCTCTTGCTGCACAGAGTAAGCAATCATCCAGGTAATTAAACACTGGCATTCCGTGAAGATAGAGCTGTGCTGCAAGATTTTGTAAACACCGTGGGTGCTGATTTCAGACCAAAAGAAAGTGCTCTGAATTCCCAATTATGTTTGCCTATGCAAAATCTTGGAAATATCTGGTGGCGCTTTGCTATAGGTATGTGCAAATAAGCATCCATGAGGTCAATAGTGATAAAAAATGATTTACCAGGATCAAAGGACTGATCCTTTGCAGTGCCTCCATTTTAAACCTGATGTCTTGGATAACGATGTTCACCTTCTATAGGTCTATGAAAACTCAAACCCCCTATAATTTTCTGGACCAGAAACACGATGGAGTAAACTCCCAATCCTTCCTGCTCATTTGGAACTGGAGTTATCAGCCCTTTTTTTCCGAAGAGCTTCTAACACCTTCCTCTTGATCTTGCTTCAGATACAAGCATAGGAATAGCCCATGAAAATGGTGATTCAGATAGGTATACATATTTTACCTTGTATTCCTTGTTGACTACACTGAGAACCCATCTGTCTGCAGTTATCTGCTGCCATTCCTGGGAAAACTGATGAATTTGACCTTCAACTCTTAGTGTTTGGCCATTATATTCCTGTGCTCAGATGATATGTAAGACAGTGTTGAAAGCTGCGGACAAATCTAAAATGACGAGCGCCGCAGATCTGCCTTGGTCCAAATTCTTGCGCAGGTTGTCTATGACCACCATCAGAGCTCTTTCAGCACTATGTATGTGTAAAATCCTGATTGTGACATGGCCAAAAGGCCATTAGTCTTAAATAAATCTGGAGCTGTGTATTAATTGCATTTTCTGGCATTTTTGAGAGTAAAGTCGGTAACAAAATAGGATAGTTAGAAAAAACTTTGGAGTCTGTGTAGGAAGCTGGCTCTGTATATACTATACCAAAGTGAGGTATAGCGTGCATAGAGTCCAGTGGATCCCCAAAGGTAGGCAGAGGTAAAGTTAGATAGCACCTCACTCTCTATTTGTGGTAGTGTGGGCGAGCAGTAAGGCTTTATCAGAGGACAGTGTTAAGCATTTGTTGAACTCACTCAGTCAGCAAATGAATTCACACACTCAAAGACTGAACTTCAGACCAATTGTTTTTGTATAAAAATATTCTTTTAGTTAATTTATTTTCTAGAACCAAGCAAGCCTGGCACAGGTAAGCAATAAATACTTTACAGTAATAATGCAGTTTGTAAATAGTTTGAATTGCAATTGTAAATGTACCTTGATTTGATTACAGTAGTGTTACTGATAATGAATACAGTACAAATACTTTGTATAGGACTTTTAGTAAAATTACAGGTAAGTTACTTCTGAGATTACTTTTCTTACATAGTGTAGTACACCTGGATACTACACTGGGACATTTCCTGTAAACAGGTAAGTAAAATCGTTTTTATTAGTTAGTACAATTTTAAAGAATTTCTTTAGGTTTTCCAACTCCACACTTAGAAACTTTTCACAGAAAAACAGTCAATGTTATCCTATGGAGGAAAATAGTGTTATCGGTTTAAAGGTAAGTACTTTGTTGTGGGAGTTGGTGCTTTGGGGTTAGACTCGGGGGTCCCCCAGGGTCAAGGATGCACTCTTGTTACACCCTCAGCGGCACTAGGGCCGCTGGGTGCAGAGTGCTGAGGCCCAATGTTATCCAATGGGGGATGGGGGCCTCCGGTTGGTGGCTGCTGACGAGCAGGCCACTGGGTTGTGGGAGCAAAGCTCCTGGACTTAAGCTCAGGGCAAATGGCGGTTTAGGCCAGCACAAAAGATGCACCCTCAGCGGCACTGGGGCGGCCGGGTGCGGAGTGCTGTTTTGGCGTCGGAAGCCCTGTAGCTTTCAATGGGGAGTCTCCCGTTTGCAAAAGCACTGCAGGCTCGGGGACGAAGGTCTTCTGGGTGCGACCACCACTTGGAGAGGTAAGTTGGGATCTTGGGGGTTGGTTAGGCACCGTCGATTGGGCCACCCAAGGCCTTGGGGCGTCGGGTGCAGGGGTGCCTTTTAGGGTCGGATCTTCTTACTAGCTCCTGGTCTCGGTTGGGGGGACCTTCCGGTTTGAGGCTGCAGGCGTCGGCTGGAGGCTTGAGGCAGGTCAGGGGTCACCGGATCTCGGGTCAGGATCACCGGGGGGACCTGCTCTTGGTGTTGGGCCACTCGAACTTGGGCCGTGGGCATCTGGTGCAGAGTGGTGCAGACCTGCGGATCCTTGCAGAGCTGGAGTCTGCTGTTTGAACAAATCCGGTGTTCACAGGAAACAGAGTCTTTGGGATTGAAGGCAGGCAGGTCCTCCGGGTTTTTTGAGGTTGCTGGCTGCAGGACACACCGGGATTTCGCTGGAGCAGGTTTGAGATGGGGACAGGCCGTTTGGGCTGGGGCCAAGTCAGTGGGCATCCTCCTCTTGTTAGCTTCGGCTTGGCTGTTCGGTCCTTCTTCTTCTTTTCTTCTTGCAGGTTCTTGTCTGAGGAAGCAAGGTTCAGGGGTGCCCCTAAATACTAGATTTAGGGGCGTTACAGGTAGGTAAAAAGGTTGGGACCAATGGGTCCCTTCCCTGGGGTGGGCACACCCCCTATTATGCCACCCTCCAGTGGGAGGGGGGCATAAGCCTTTCCCTGGTTGACTGAGTCCCCCCCATCTGCAAGATGGCAGGGACTGAGAGTTGTGCTTCACCTCGCCTCCCCCACCTGAGGGGTGGAGTTGGCAGAGGTGGGCACACCTCTCTTCCTCACCACCAAAAGGGCCCCCCGTACTCCCCCAACATTCCATTGCTGGGGATACCTACTACTACTGGTTTAATCTCGAAGAGGGCTTTCTCCGTGTGGGATCAGGAAGGTGTGTCGACCGTTGGAGCATTATTTACCGAGGGCGCACTAGCAGATCACGATAACTTTGTCCGCACTCAGGGGGTCCCCCGACACTTTTTTTATTACATGCAGCTATTTCGCACTACATCAAACGCTGGTGGTCCCCCGACAGGATTGAACCCCCTAAGCATGAACTACTATATGCAACACATCTCATGGGAAGGGGACGTCACCTCACCCGCTGGCTATATAGAGGTATTCGAGCTCACTCAGGGATTCCATTACTGCCACTCCGTACTAAATGGTCATTGGAGCTGGGAAGAGAATTGTCGGACAAGGACTGGTCCATTGTTTTAGAATTCCCTAAGAAAGTGTCCCGCAATGCTAAATTTAAATACATACAATACATGATAGTTCACAGGGCATACCTCACACCACATCGCCTTAATTGTATGTTTCCTAACGCACAACTCACCTGCCCTAGATGTCAGGAAGAAGATGCAGACCTCATCCACATGCTGTGGGGGTGCCCGCGTTTACGCATATTCTGGAAAACTGTGGGATACAGGGTGCAGGAGGTCACTGGAACGGCTGTTTGGTCTTTGGCGGAAAGCTGTCTGCTGGGTCTGCATAAACGACCTAAGGAGCGGAAGGTCCAATTTAGATTTGCTGACTTGGCTGTGCTTATAGCAAAACGAGCCATCACAATGCGGTGGAAATCTGCTTCCCCCCCCTACACCTCCTCTATGGCAGACAGAAATGGTCCGCTGGGGCAATGCGGAGAGTATGATTATTCGGCAGGAGGAATTTAGAGGGCTACGTAAGGTCCCTATCTCTCTAGAGTGGGACCATATGCTTGAAACATTCAAAGCCATTGATATGCTGACCCCTCCAACATCGCAGAGCGGCCCCGGCCCCACCCCACATTCTGCATCTCCAAGAGCAGAACTGCTTGCTTCCTGATAGTGCCGTTCCCCCTTATCTCTCGGAAGACCTAGAGATCTATACATATGACTGCTGTGAAATGATCTGTTATTTCATGTGTAGATACAAGCTTTATTCATCTTACGTTGTAACTTAGTGGACCAGGAACTGGGAACGGGGTGGGGGGTAATCTTTTGTTTTTGTATTAAGTTTATAAAGTTTAGCTTGCTCGATGTTTGTGGGCCTGCTAGGACTCTGATACCTCGCTATTTTATTAGCGTGTACGTCCCGATTTTTAGGTTCCTTGGATAATGTATCACTGTCAGGATATGTGTTCTTGGATACGACTGTCCACATTATCATTTACATTTTGGAAATAATATGTGCACTCATGTGTTATATCTTTTCATTCTTAGCGCCCAATTGCTTTGGGAATGTACCGCA
Source organism: Calotriton arnoldi (assembly GCA_963921515.1). Classification (NCBI taxonomy): domain Eukaryota; kingdom Metazoa; phylum Chordata; class Amphibia; order Caudata; family Salamandridae; genus Calotriton; species Calotriton arnoldi. The sequence continues at coordinate 4,776,195 of CAWUFW010000124.1, read as the reverse complement.
TTTATTATGCTATTAGAAAAATCAATAAAATTGTGTTTAAAAAAATCCTCTCTTCCTCACTTGTTTTTCCCGCCGGTTCTCCCGCCCAAAGTGGGGGTCAGAACCAGTGGGGACCAGTTGCTGAAAGCAGCAAGTGGCCTGGGGAAGCTCACAAAAGCGGCAAGCCTTTGAAGCTTCCCCTTCGTGAACCCTGCCCATCCTGGGGGAGGAGGCTTGGCACCTCGTTCCAGGATGTGCATTGTTTCAGGCCCACGAGAGCAGCAGAAACATGTCTGGTGGTGGCAGCTGAAAGCAGCCACTCAGCCTGGACACTAGTGGTGGGTCGTTTTTCAGGGGGCATCTCTAAGATGCCCTCTGTGTGCATTTTTCATTAAATCCCATACTGGCATCAGTGTGGGTTTAATGTGCTGAGAGGTTTGATACCAAACTTCCCAGTTTTCAGTAAAGACATTATGGTGCTGTGGAGTTCATAATGACAAACTCCCAGTACCATATATTCTTAATGGCATTACTGCACTTACAATGTCTAAGAATTGGCTTAGACACTGTAGGTGTACAGGGCTCATGCACCTGTACCCTCACCACTGGTATAGTGCACCCAGCTAGAGGGGTGACTGATCTATGCCAGGGCAGTGGGTTGTAGGCATGGCACACAGGGATGTGTGCCATGTCGGCTCTTCACTTTGTTCTGCACCAAGACACGCAGCCTGCAAAGGCAGTGTGTGTGTGCAGGGCCGGACTGGGAACTGAAAGCAGCCCTGGCAAATTTTGGCAGACCAGCCCCCGTCCGGCACGTAGCGAGCGCGCGCAGCGCTCGAGCCCGACCGCTACTAGGGGGGTTTGGGGGGGTTCTCCCCCCAAGAAAATTTTGGAAAACGACAGATCAAAATGGTGAATTTTACAGCACATTTTTCATTACATATTCAATTGTATCAACTTTCAAAGCACAGTAAATAGTAGATGATGACCTTAAAGAGCACCAGGTTACCCACCCAGTCATATGTACCCATAGACATTCTTTCAGAGAGCACCAAAAATAGACACAAGAAGTGAATCAGAGAGAACAAAGTAAAAGTGAGACCAGCCCCCCACATGGTGTGTAGCGAGCAAGTACCCAGGCCAGTAAGCATGGAAATGTCACACATGTGCCTCCAGCTCCAGGTCACTGAGGCCAGAAACTATGGAAATAGCACACATAATTAAGCACCCAGGCCAGAAAGCAAGGAAACGTCACACATAACCACCCAGGCTGACAGAAGGCATGGAAATGTCTCAAATGGCATGGCACCCTGGCCAGAAAGCATGAAAAATTAACACAAAGGCCCTGGCCTTGACATGACACATCTTTAAATAGCCTACTTAAGTGGGTGGCACAATAAGTGTTGCAGGCCCACTAGCAGCATTTAATGTACAGTCCCTGGGTACATGTAGAACCACATTTCTAGGGACTTACAAGTAAATTAAAATTGCCAATTCGGTGTAAGCCAATTTTACCATGTTTGAAAGGAAAGAGCGCAAGCACTTTAGCACTGGTTAGTGGTGGTAAAGTGCCCTTGGGTACTCGTGGTGGCAGTGACGTTGTTGGTTTCTACCCCTGCACCAGGGGTAATGAAGAAGGCAGGAGCAGAAAAGAAACTAAGGAGGGTTTTAAAGGGCCTATTAGTGTGTGAAGTGACCCATACCTGACGACTTTAAAAACTTTTCACTATAAGAGAGAGGAGGAGGAGGAGGAGGGGGCATAAACAAGGAGAGGTATGGCTAGCGAGTAGCCTGAGAGCCACACAACTTTCTCTCCCCTAAAACTCTAGCAAAAGCTTCAGAGGCTACCACTAATTTCCTAGGGAGGTTGCAACCCCCTTTATGGACGTCAGCAATGCAGAGCCTACACACACAAGCTGGAAGGCTGCTCTATGCAAGGGTTTCCAGCTCACCTTGTCTAGCACTATGATAACAGCTCTTGCCGACCATGTGAAGGGAGCCAATAGTGTGACACACGCTCACACCGTGTGAGGTAGCAGTTCTAGCTTCCACATCTGATCTTGCCCTTGCTGCCCCTGGGCCCTTAGGAGCAAGTAGGAGGCTGTTAAAGGGCTTGGGCTGGGATCAGAGATCAACTCTGTGATATCATCAGAGGATTGGTGATGTAATTTGGCTAACACTGCGCCTTCTGTAGAGAACTCTGTGCAGCAAATTTGTTACAGATTGGAATCGATGAAAGGCAGACCCAGCCTTTTCAGCTTTCTGAGGCCAAAAAACACGAATACTATTCAGCTGGATATTCTGTTCCTTAGACATTGAAATAGAAACATCATAGAACACACAGGAATTGGGTATTATGAAACAGCAAGTCTCTTTCGAAAACTTCTGTCAGATTGCACACTGGGAACTGCAGCTACCGTCACTGTGGCCCGATTGCATCTTTTAGAAGTGAACCATCCGCTGAACAGTGAACACACAAGTGCGCATTTTAACAGCGCAAACTCCTTTCTTGTGAAATCCGGACTGAAATCTGAACAATTTTAAAAAATGTAGGTCACGAACCAACTGAGCCAGCATCAAGGGAACGCACCGAGGGCTCCTAGAAATGTACACGTTAGCCTAAGCGGCAAGTGCCAGTGGCAACACCAGTGGCCAGTGGAAAACAAAACAAAAGGACTCACTCGTGTAAAAAAGAAAGAAAAAAAACACTAGAAAGCCCTGTTGTCTGCTTAAAATATATTTTTCAGCACAAGCCCCATGGTGCTTGTGCTGAAAAATATATTTTAAGCAGACTTGCTGACCACAACCTTTGCCCCAGTTACAGCCCCCAAGAGTCAAGCAGCACAGCGCCACCAAAGGGAGCACACGACATGTATCCTGCCTGCTGGCTGCTGGCTCAGAACATTTCAGCTGGCCTGGCCCTGCTCGGAGTCTGACACACACACGAACAACAGACAACACCTGACCCTGATGAAAAATAAACCCATTTTTACAGAATCCGACCTGAGCTCATCAGGGTTTGAATTCAGTGCTGCACTGCTGGGGGCAGCGGGCGGCCCGTGGGCCATGGCAGGAGGAACCAAAGCAGGCAGGCCTGCTCACAAATAAATCCACACTCGGGGTCCAGGGCACTAGTGCGCTGTGCGCCTGTGCTGCCTGCGCAGAACCGGGACGGGGATTAAACAAAAAGGTATAGGCCAAGGCCCAGGCTGGGCCTTAATTGAGTGTTAACATGCATTTCCCGCCTCGAATCTCTGTTAACAGATCACCATCTGCTTTCATTTCATTTTGTCTACTCCCATTCTGCTTTTTTGCCTATTTTAACGGGCCACCCAAGGAAGAGGAAAAAATACGGTTTTATTTATCCAGTCCGCATCACTAACCCGCACCAACCGTACGTAGCCATTTTAGAATGCTGTTTTGTTTGTTGACGTCTGATGGGGATCTGAGACCTATCTTGACATCATTTCCTGGACAGCGCCTTTAAATCTGCTGTTTCCCAGTGGATGTCTATCATTGTTGTGTCAAAGGAGAGGATGTGGCGTAACAGCCAGAGTTGCCGACTTTGGAGCTGGGGAACCGGGTTCGAGCCTCGGTGTCAGCTCAACATCCTGTGATTCTGGGCAAATCACTTCATCTCCCCGTGCCTACCAAAAATGAATGTGTTTCTTTGTAATGTGACTGGTGCTCAAGTAAAGGGCTCCAATACATTCGGGTTGCAAAATAAAAATTTTAAAAACAAGTAACCGACTTCCTGCTCTTTGGAAGAATTCCTCTGAAGCAGAAGGATATACGATACCATTTAGAAGCTGATAGTGTCAACAACACGTGCCAACAAATTTGATGTTATGATACATTTTAGAGAGCCTGCCAAGTGGATGAACGTCATTCCTTGATTGTTTTGTGTACCTCTTTTGCAAAGGACATAAAGGGCTCTTTTTAGTCGGAATAGTTTCTCTGCAGTAACATACGAACCTTTTTTTACATTTATGAAGTGCAGCAGCTGATAAAGAGGGCCGCCTCGCTTATTCTGTCGCTGTGCGTGTTATTGAAAGTATTTGCCCTGTTTAAGGAGCATACCAGACTCAGAGACTCGCTGAAACTCTGAATTAATAAATGAGCTGCAAGTAGCACAGCACAGTTCGGAAGCAATCGTGGCAGTGGGGAACCAGCTTTGAATTTGGCTGGACGCTCAAGCATCCTGTGATTCTGGGCAAATCACTTAATCTCCCCATGTAAAGCGCTTTCATACCTTCGGCTCGAGTTCGCGCTATATAAAACTGCAATACATTTTTTTTTTTTAAATACCGCCGCAGCAATCATACCTACGTACTTCCGAGCTATGCTGTCGTTCAGCTCATGTTCTAATTTTTACAACTCTTCCAGTTTAACTGAAAACAGGCATAATACAGTTCTCTTCTGCTCTTGTGCACAGCACCTTGTTCATGATGAAGCCCCGCGGGCCTTCGCTTGAACGCCTGCGCAGGCCTAGATCAGAGCTGTGCACCTGTGTCCGAATGTAATCACACTTTCTACAGCACTTGACAGGTCATGAGCTAATGTACACCATTTCCAAGATTTGTCAGTTCGCTCATGAGGTGCAGAAAGCAAAACTTGGAAAAACCTTTTGTTTAATCCCGGCCAGGCCCACAGTGCCATGATGAATCTATCCACCCCCCTCCCCCCCTCTTCTCTACACCCTCCAGATGCCGACCCCTTATAGCCCATGTGTTGTCATCTGCCTGCTGGAGACAGGTAAAGGTAATGCTCATGTGAGCTGGTTACCTGCCAGGGCAGCCCCAGAGACCAGGGCGCAGGAGGCATTCTCAGCAAAGCGCATAGAAAAGAGAAAACAGAAATGGGGCGATGCGGCTGTGCAGAAAAAGCCGCCGGCCTCGTCGTTTTAGCGCTATGTTCAATAACTCCGCACATAACCTGAACAGCATTCTTGATGAAATGTCAACTTAATGTTACAAAGGCAAACAATAAAAACGCGCAGACACGCACACAATGTGAAATGATCTCTCCAATAAGCTGCCCCCCATAAATGACAATGGAGCTAATACAAAGAATGCACGCTTCATTTCCTGTCCCACTGTGGCCCTCTGGTAAGACTTCAGCTCTGCTCCTCCCGCGGTTGCCTACATGTACTTCGATCCTACGGTTAGTTACCCGCGTTGACCCCGCGCTCCTACTGCGCCTTCTGGCTTCTGCTGTGGTATTGTATAATATATTATCTGATTGCAAATGCAAACAATTTGCAAAAATGCAAATGACACTCACCTGCGGGCGGCAGACAGTCGGCAGCAGGGACACTGGGACAGGCAGGGCCCAGGCCAGGGCTAGAAATAATTAAATTATGGTGACGGTGCCGAGAGAGGGCCTCTCTCGTCGTCTGGCTTAGTTCTCTGGAATGCGGGTCACGCGCACTTTTTATTGCGCGAGCCCTAATGCGCATGTCACCAACAGCCGCGCCCGCCCACCCCCACCCCCTAAGGTGGGTGAACTGAAGAAAACTACGCGACCGCGCAGACGCGGCGGCGGGCGCCGGGCGGAGACATCTGCGCGCTGCGCGCGCACGCACAACCCACCCCCTAAAATGGCACTCGCACTCCAATGCATTATTTGATTAGCAGCAGAGATTGATTAAGTTTTCGCGCGGAGCGAGGAGATAGTGAGAGTCAGCAGCGTACAGTAGTGAGGAGTCAGTGACTACTGTACTAGTGAGTGTGTACAAAAAATCGGCCCCAGCAACAAAACCGGCCCCCGGCCAAAAAACCGTCCCCCACCCCTGGCAGCCTCCCGGGGGATTGCCCGGTGCCCGGCATTGCCAGTCCGGCCCTGTGTGTGTGTGTGTATATGTAATGGTACAGGGCCTCTAAGGGTGGCACAATAAGTGCTGCAGCCCTTAGAGGTCTTCCCTGGTCACAGTGCCCTGGGTACCTGTGGTACCATTTACCAGGGGCTGACCTGTGGCCAGAGATGCCAATTGGGTTTTGGTGTCAATGCAGATTTAGGGAAAGAACATAGGACCTGGGTACCTGATTAGCAGGAGCCCAGGGCACACTCAGTCAAAGCATGTCAGCAGTTTAGCAAAAAGTGGGGGCTACCATGCAGAAAGAGGGCACTTTCTCACAGTCTGCAAAACGTTTCTTCAAAAGAGGAAGAACTATCACTTCTTTCAATGTCTTAGGGATTGTTCCCGACAAGATATATATGTTGATTAAAGGCGGAAATACCATATCCAAAACTAGAGAAAAGAACTGTGCTGGGCAAGGATCCAGCAGGATTTAAGCACCGACACAGGAGGTTTTACGTCCACTTCTGACAAAAGAGCTAAAGATAACAGAGTGGCTTCATTTGGAGCTAAGGATCTGTCTCCCAGCAATTTAAGGAGCCTGAAGTCAGCTGCTTCTTAAAATTGCAGTAGATTGTTTTGTATTTTTTCTTGAGGTGATGAGAAGTCTCTTACAAATTTAAAGATTTGCGCTGGGAATTGCCTGTAGCAGCCATTATGTTAGAAAAATGCAATTGGTAAGCTGTGCGAATAAGCTTTTTATAGTGCTTAATGACTGACTGAAAATATTTGTAAAGCGCACTACTGCCGAGGCGTCTTGGCGCTGAGTGATATGCGATGCCCAAGGCCAACAGGTTCAGGGTTGGGAGAAAAGCCATGTTTTAATTTCCCTCCTAAAGACCGATCTGTTAGGCAAAGACCTGAGGTGTGTGGGCAGGGAATTCCAAAGTTTGGATGCTAGGAAAGAGAAGCGTTTACCTCCACACCTTACTCTCTTTATCTTAGGCAGTTGTAAGAGATCAAGGGAAGCTGATCTTAGAGCTCGTGTAGGAACGTATCGAGAAAACAAAGTTTGCACATCCTTGGATCCTCCCCCAAACAAGGCTTTATGCACCATGCATAGGGACTTAAAGTCAACCCGTCGCCGTACTGGGAGCCAGTGAAGTTGTTTTATACTAGTCGAAGTAGGGTGATGTTTAGGTAGATTGAGCAATAATCTAGCTGCCGCATTCTGAATTGACTGCAGTTTGGAGAATTGCGCAGCATTTGCTCCTAAGTAGAGAGCATTGCAATAGTCAATTCTAGATAGAATCGTAGCTACTACCACTGTTTTCCTCAAGGAAAGCGGAATAAAAGGGAGAATCTTCCTCAGACCTTTCAGCATAAAGAAACAGGCTGATGAGACTTGGTTGATCTGGGGAGCCCAGGAAAGATCATTATCTACCAAAAGACCTAAGTTCCTGACTTTTTTTTACAGGGGCCGGACAGGTGCCAGCTGCATTTGGCCACCATAATTGGTTCCAGACCGAAATTTTCTGGCCAAACTCAATCACCTCGGTTTTATCTACATTAAGTTAAAAAAAATTGGCATTCATCCAGGTCATCAAAGCAGAGATACAGTTACAAAATTGGGATGCCATAGCATCCATGGGCTGTGTTACCGACACTATAAGCTGCGTGTCATCAGCATAAGACACCAGCATAAAGCCGTAACTTTTTATTAGTCTAGCCAGAGGAGCTACATATATATTAAAAAGTGTAGGGGATAAGGCCGAGCCCTGTGGGACTCCACCGGGAAGTGTGAATTCCTTGGACTGATATCCATCCCAAAATATCACTTGTTCCCTAGACGATAGGAAGGAGGAGAGGAGAGCAAGAGCTTTGCCTTTGATACCTGCATCCTGTAGCCTTCGTATTAATACCGCGTGGTTCACGGTATCGAAGGCTGCTGTCAAATCAAGCAGGACCAATACAGCCCCTCCTCCTCCATCCATCACCTTACGTATTTCCTCTACTGCCATAACCAATGCAGTCTCAGTAGAATGTGATGATCTGAAACCATGTTGGGTAGTATCCAAGATGTTGTTGTTCTCTAGGTATGATGTTAGTTCTGAGTTCATGGCTTTCTCGAGGATTTTCGCAGGTAGAGGCAAACAGGAGATGGGACGATAGTTTTTCTCGTCTAAGGGATCCAGCTTGGGTTTTTTAAGGAGAGGACGAATACAGGCTTTTTTCCAAATCGAAGGAAATACTCCTGATGAAATGCTTTGGTTTAATATGGGGGATAGTGTAATGCTAATATCCTCAGAAACAAGATGTAATATATGGGGGGGACAAGGATCTAAAGGAGAGCCCGACTTGGATTTTAACAGCAGATCAGCCACTATCTCATCTCCCAACAATGGGAAGTGCGATAGCTCACAGTGGGAGGGCTTGTCCTCCGGCTGACCTGAGACATTGCTCGCTGTAACCTTATCTACATTTAGGAGATGATTATAAACAGATTGGACCTTATTTTGAAAATAACGAGCCATCTTGTCTACAAACTTTTGGTCAGGGGTGAACGAGGCGTCCCGTGGGCACTTTAATAGAGTCGAGACCGTTTGAAACAATTCTTTTGGAGAATTTGTAGCTTCTTGGATCTTAGAAGTGTAATAGGCCGTTTTGGCCTGTGTGATTGCAGTTTTGTATTCTTCTAACGCAGCGCAGTAGGCTTTCCTATGAGTGCTGCAATATTGAAGTCTCCAAATATGCTCTTTTTGCCTGCACTTGATTTTAGCTATTTTAAGATCTGGAGAGTACCAGGGGGACGAAACTTTACTACGTCGAGAGCGCATCGTCACTTCCGGAGCAACAATATTAGCAGCTCTATTAAGCCAGTTGTGAAAAACTGTGGCCGCTTGATTGGGATCGGTAGGGGTTAAAGGCCTTTCCCTTAATGCTAACATTAAATCATTTTTGCTCACTGATTTCCAGGCCCGATATTTGACGGTCGTAGGTCTATTTCTACGATCACCTTTTGGATTTGCTGGAATGATGTTAAAATGCACAGCAAAATGGTCGGACCAGGGTAAAGGACAAACGGTCTTAACTTGGATAAAAGAGTTATTAGTAAAAATACCATCCAGTGTGTGTCCTGCTAGATGTGTGGGCTCATGGACCATTTGGTTTAGACCAAAGCTAGCTAGTTTATCTAGTAGATTAAAAGTATCCGGATTGTTATTGGCTTCCAGATGAAAATTAAAATCACCCAGTATGGTGAATGAGTCAGAGTCTATACATGATTCCAGATATGTCTGGAGAGAAGATACAAAAGATGATCTAGAGCCGGGGGGTCTATAGATCAGCAGCCCGGAAAGTACTTCTATGTTTTTAAGTTTTATACTGAAGGACATTGCTTCGGCATCTAGATTAGATTCAGAATTAAACCTAACCAAGTACTGAAGTCGATGAATAATCGCAATTCCACCACCCTTTGCCCCATCATTTGTCCTGTCAGAGTTAGCGACGACATAGCCGACTGGAATTGCCATGTACCAGTCGGGATCACTATATTCATTTGCCCAAGTTTCTGTAAGGAATACAAGGTCCGGATTCTCTACATGAATCAGACACTCCAAATCAAGTTTATGTTTCACCATTGACCTGGTGTTAAGTAAAATACACCTGGTAGGAGGAAGGTTCTTATTAGTGGGGGTAAAAGTCTGAGCGATTGCTAAGTTGCCATTATTATCCGACAGTGGGTTAGTAGTAATTGACTTAGTCTGACCAAGTTCATCAGTGTTCATGAGCAAAGGATTGCGATGTGTGCTTGAGCCCACCCAGCCACAAGTAATACAACCTAAAGAGGTGGGTGGAGTTAGATCACACTGAAGATTATGAGACGCACAATTACCCGGATTGAGGCGTAAAAGTTGAGTTTGTGAGTACATGTACCTTGTGAAAAGGGCAGAGTTTCTGGCGCAGGTCGCATTTCGGGCGCAGACGGGCTTTCCTTTGGTGCGCCTTCGGTGCGCCGGCGGCGCGCCCGCTGCGCGGTCGTTGCATCCGGGTATTTATGTAATGTGGGAGCAAATGGGAAGCTAATAACTAGCGCGCTAACTTTCATGCGGGTCCGCTCTAAAATACGGGCACCGCGTTAGCTATCAGGAATAGAGCAGTTTGAGCTAAGAGTGCACAAGTGACGGACTAGTTATCACTAATATTACAGCAAAATAATATTAAAAGTAGTATGAAGATTCAAATTCAGTTTTACATTTCAATTCTAAAAGCAAGATTAAAAAATGCCAAAGACACGCTAAAACCCACCGCACCCTGTCAGCGCATGGGGAGAACAATATCACCGCTGCGCGGTCGTTGCATCCGGGTATTTATGTAATGTGGGAGCAAATGGGAAGCTAACAACTAGCGCGCTAACTTTCATGCGGGTCCGCTCTAAAATACGGGCACCGCGTTAGCTATCAGGAATAGAGCAGTTTGAGCTAAGAGTGCACAAGTGACGGACTAGTTATCACTAATATTACAGCAAAATAATATTAAAAGTAGTATGCAGATTCAAATTCAGTTTTACATTTCAATTCTAAAAGCAAGATAAAAAATGCCAAAGACACGCTAAAACCCACCGCACCCTGTCAGCGCATGGGGAGAACAATATCACCGCTGCGCGGTCGTTGCATCCGGGTATTTATGTAATGTGGGAGCAAATGGGAAGCTAACAACTAGCGCGCTAACTTTCATGCGGGTCCGCTCTAAAATACGGGCACCGCGTTAGCTATCAGGAATAGAGCAGTTTGAGCTAAGAGTGCACAAGTGACGGACTAGTTATCACTAATATTACAGCAAAATAATATTAAAAGTAGTATGCAGATTCAAATTCAGTTTTACATTTCAATTCTAAAAGCAAGATAAAAAAATGCCAAAGACACGCTAAAACCCACCGCACCCTGTCAGCGCATGGGGAGAACAATATCACCGCTGCGCGGTCGTTGCATCCGGGTATTTATGTAATGTGGGAGCAAATGGGAAGCTAACAACTATCGCGCTAACTTTCATGCGGGTCCGCTCTAAAATACGGGCACCGCGTTAGCTATCAGGAATAGAGCAGTTTGAGCTAAGAGTGCACAAGTGACAGACTAGTTATCACTAATATTACAGCAAAATAATATTAAAAGTAGTATGCAGATTCAAATTCAGTTTTACATTTCAATTCTAAAAGCAAGATTAAAAAATGCCAAAGACACGCTAAAACCCGCTGCACCCTTTCAGCGCATGGGGAGAACAATATAGCAAGTCTATAATTTAACTTGTCTTTATCACTTTATCTGGACCTCCATTTTCATTCCAGTGCCTTACAATGACATTTAGCCACACAATCCATTTGGATTTGCAGCGCCACCTTGGCAGCAGGGTGACCTGTGAGGAGTGACTTAGATCTACAGGCGTTTTCAAAGTGGTTCAGTATGCCACATGGTTAACATTTATTGTTTTTCACTTGTTAGTTGTTTGGATTTGGGTATGGGCTCTTGCAATATTCACATATTGAACAACAGCCATTCTTTTTCACATTGGGATGTCTTGTAGTGAGTATGGTCTCAATTTTGGATTTCATATTGAACAAGATATTTGTCATTGCACATTCTATGTGGTTTGCTCTAACTTCTGAATGCTCATGTGATCTACCAAGGGTGAGCATGTTCTGAAGAGAGGCACATAGCTCCCTCAGAATTGAGGCGCTTTGGCTTGGTTGCTCTACACCCTTGAATGAACTGCACATGGGTTTCATCACCGTATTCGTTAAGGACACATACTTGATAAATCTTTCAGTAAGGTGTACAAAGCATTATGAAGTCTTTTTTCTTTTGGCAATGCCTGGCTTAATAAAAACCTCTCACAGTATGGCTTGACTAAAGGTTCAGAATACATACTGTGCTCAGCCTGGGCAGTGACAGGGCAGCCAGATCCCTGATGCAGTTCAGTCTATCTGCTGTCATCCCTCTTGCCTGCTCTTTTTAACACCAATGTTGCTCATCGTGCAGCACTCCTTAAGAGCCACAACGCTTTGTTAAGGTTTGTTATGGTATCCTATGTTAAAACATGTTCGAAAGCGCGACTGTTACCCTACAAGGGCGTCTCAGCACTGAAGTTAATGAGACCTTACTACACATATCTCTAGCCCTAATTACTCATAGAGGAAAGTGTTCAGAGTTTTCTGAAATGGCAAGTAAGAGTTAATTTCTTTAAGATAGCATAGGAGTGTGTTCCAAAGCCTAGCCACCAAGTGCCGGATTGTAAGCTTGCATTGAACGTAAACCGTAAGGCATATACCTTTGGAATTTCTCCTGGAGGTACATGAGGCATTTCCTGTAGAATGCTACGTGCACCCTACCTAGAATCTTAAACATAATTCTATTTTCATCGGGTAACCAATGTAGTTTCTTCCTATATGCTGACACATGAACTTATCTCCTAAGCTCGTAGGTCAGTTGGCCCACAGAATTTTGGAGAAGCTGTAGTTTCTCTTAATAACCTTTTGTGATAGGCAAATAAAGGCTGGTGCAGTAATATCATTTTTATTAGATTAAGCCCTGAGTAACTATTCTCTTGGCATCCTAGGGGAAGAATATAAACATTTTCTTCATTAAAGAAAATGTTTACATTCGATGGTAAAGTATCCGAATGAGTTTGTTGGGAGTGAATTTTCTGGTGTACTTTCGCCAGTCGCCACACAGGTGATGAATGCAATTGAGTGCCAGCAGCTTTTCCAGGACTCCAAGTAACCAAAGAGGTAGTGAAAAATGAAATTAAGAGTTTTTCCCTACCAAGACAAGTAAAACTTTAAAACACAAGTCCTATTTTCCAAATACAATGCACCCTATCCTGTGGGCTGTTTAGGGGCCTATCTTAGGGGTGACTTGTATGTCTTAAAAAAGAAAAATTAGGCTTGGTGAAAGGGTTATTTTGGGAGGTTGATTTGGCAGTTTAAAAACTGCACACAGGCGGCAATGACAGTCCTGAGACCATTTTTATAGGGCTACTGAATGGGTGACACAATAAATGCTGCAGGCCCACTACCAGCATTTAATTTACAAGCCCTCGGTACATGTAGTACACTGTACCAGGGACTTGCAAGTAAACTAAATGGGTCCAATTGGGTGTAAGCCTATCTCACCATGTTTAAAGGAGAGAGCACAGGCACTTTAGCACTGATTAGCAGAATCCTAATGCCAACAAAAATGAAATTCAGACAACAGGAGGAGAGAAGGCAAGAAGTTTGGGGGAAGAATACACCAAGGATGTAAGGTCTAACAGAAGATTAAAACAATATTTCTTAAGCGTCGCAATCATGCCAACACATTCCCATATGTGTAGGTCCTTGCATGTATCTTGCCATCTGCAATAGCGTTAAATCTGCCAACACACATCTCCCATAAAGTGATCTCCACAGTTCATTTTTTTCTTGGAGCCATCCTGCACTTTCCCAACATTTCTTTTCATCCTCTGGGAGTTCACTTTGTAATTCCCTAAGCTCATCTAGGGCCAGATGTACGACCATTTTTGCATGCGCAAACGGGTTTGCGAACCCGTTTGCGCATGCAAAAACAGCATGGGGAATGTACAAACCCTATTAACCCTATTCGCTATTAGGAAGGGGCGTTCCCTTCCTAATAGCGAGCGCAACCCTATGTAAGAATGTTTTGCGTCTGCAATTGTGGGCGCAAAACACTCGCAAATTTCCACCCTCTTCAAAAGTGTAGTAATGGGGTCGCAAAAGGGAAAGGGTCCCCAGGGGACCCCTTCTCCTTTGCAAATGCAGGGGAAAATAATTTTTAAGGGCAGGCAGTGGTCCCAGGGACCACTACCTGCCCTTAAAAAATGAAACGAAAACGTTTCATTTTTTTCTTTTTTAAATGCATCCTGTTTTCCTTTAAGGAAAACGGGCTGCATTTTAAAAAAAACTGCTTTATTTAAAAGCAATCCCAGACATGGTGGTCTGCTGAGCCCAGCAGGCCACCATACCTGGGAGGGCCTGCCATTCCCAATGGGGTCGCAAATTGCGAGAGGCTCATTAATATTCATGAGCCTCTCTATTTGCGACCCCATTGGGAATCGCTAACAGTGTGAAAAACACTGTTGTACATCGGAAATTGCGCCTCGCAAATTGCGACTCGCAAAAGAGTCGCAATTTGCGATGCGCAATTTTCTTGGTCGTACATCTGGCCCCTAAAGTCTAAACTGACATTGACAAAAAGTTGCTTACAATGTCCACTTCTGTTTCAGAATTCTCATCCAATTCTAATGTGTCAGACACAAGGGCAAAGCATTTTGCAACTTCATCTGCTAAATTGTTGCCAGTTGAAACCATGTCATCTCCACTTTTGTGTGCAGCACATTTCACAACTGTAGTTGTCTGGTAGATACAAACCATTTAATAAGTCTTGAATGTGTTGTCCATTCTTGATGGAGGTCCAGGAGATGTCATAAAACCTCTTTGTGACCACAACTGTCCAAAATCATGGACCACTTCAAAACCATACTGACTATCAGTGTAGATTATAACACTCAATCCATTGGCCATGCAACATGCTCTTGTAATTGCAATCAATTCTGTTACTTGTACTGAAGTTATATTACACAAGTATGATGCTTCTGCAATGTATGTCACTGTGCAGACTGCATATGGCTACCTGATGTTCTCTCAGACAACAACCATACACAAAATCAAATCAGCCAACTCGAATGGTGCGTCTTGAATGTCTAGTCTTGGTTTGATGCATAATTCTGTCACACCAACGAAGTCAAGGTCACAATCATCAGTTTCTATATTCATTCCTTCAGCTTCTCTCTTTGGCGAAGGCAAGAGTGTATCAAGATTCAGAGTATTGCAGCGTTTAATTGAAATGTTCTCTGCCACCAAGATTGTTTGCTCATATTTGGTCAAGCAACTGTTTGTGAGATGCTGAGTGCATGTATGAGTTAGCAATGTCTCAAATGAACATAGAAGCAACACACTTGTCTCACTCTATTCAATTCCCAAAGAAATTGCTGCAACATTTTTCATGCAGCCCGACAGAACAGCGGCTACTGTATCCAGTGCTGCAAAGAAATATGTAATTGGCCACTTGGCTGATCCATGTTGCTGGGTAAGAACAGAAAGTATGTATCCTTCTCTTCCATTAGAATAAACAAATATCTTTCTCGTAATTGGAAATTCCAAGAGCAAAATCACTACAAAAACTTTGTTTGAGCTCTAGGTAGGCTTTCATGCATTATCGTCCCAGGGCACCGGGTTCCCCACATCACTGTGGGTCAGCCTCTGTAGAGGTTTTTCAATCAAGGAAAACTTTGAAATCTACTGATGACATAGAGGCATCATCACCACTCTCTGTGTAGTTAGTTGGTTAATTCTCAGAATCTCAGAAACACGTTCTGTGGACACCTTCCTCACTCCCTTCTTTGTGACAGTACTGCATTTTTGGAGAGGACACCTTATGCACATTTTCAGCCAATGTATTTAATAAAGTATTGTGTCTAGCTTACAGTCCTCTTTCGTTTTGGCTGCAATTATCAAGTCCTCAATGCACTGCACCAATACTGAATCACTGGGTTAAACTGTCTTCAGTCGTTTGGAAAAGATTGAAGGACTTTCTGTATACCCATGAGGGATTCTGCAGCAAACAAGGACTTTATTTCAGAACCTGAACATGAAATGGTACTGACTGTGCTCTTGAAGAGGAATAGAAAAATGCTTGACACAAATCTATCACTGTGAACCTCTCTGCACTACATGGAATTTGAAATAAAATCACTGCTGTATATAGCACCAAGGGACCGCATGGAATCACTATATCATTTATTTTACACAGGTTCTGTACTATTCTCCATTTACCACTAGGTGTCTTCAAGCCCATTATAAGTGCATTACATGGACTGCCTACGATTTCTTTTAGAATGCCCTGCTTGATTATTTTATTCATGAAACAAGTAAGCCTATATTGAGGAGTGAAAAATGCCGGCGATATGTTTGTCCCTGTCCGCACTCAGGAGGTGGGGGCTTGATAGAGAATTCTAACCCAGCGTATGTATTCAGGCGGGATTCCATATCTCTGCAGGGTGGTTAGCATATATTCCCAGTCTAAAGTGTCAAATGCTTGACGAATGTCTAGTGAGGTACACCCTGCTTCTACCAGGTTTTCAGGGCAAGAGAACATGACACTGCCCAGCCGGCGAATATTGAGTGACGTGTTGCACGCGGGTATGCACCCACATTGATCATTGTGGATTAATTTAGATAGAAGGGGCTGAAGACGGCTGGCCGGGGAACCTTTCCCTTTAAATGCTCAATAACCTGTTTATATTTTTCCATGACAGTCGTAGAAGGCTTATTACTTGGACCAACTCTCGGTGGTTGTTCCTCAGACCGCTGAACCCTTGTCTTACACTCGGTCCACAAATCATTTGGTACCACAATTGAAAACAATACATCTAGATCTTCCCAAATTATCTTTGAAATAGATATGGTCCTTTCCACCTCTGTGTACCACTTTTCAGACTTCTCTCTGAGCTTCAGAAAATTCTTTGTAAAAGTCCACAAATCACTCCTTGACCAAGGTACATACATGCACATATGCACCTTGAGGCATTTCCCTCAACTGAAACACTTTTTCAACCGTTACTTCACATTCAATATCACTAACACTCTCTCTTTTTTTTTAAGTCCTCATACTAACTCCAATCTATAGTGACAGGCACCTTACGAATTGTGCCTACTCATGTGTCTGTCAGATTGGACATTCTTCTTCTAGCATAGATTAATTGAACTACTGCGGGTATCGTTTACGTCTTATGCCTACTGCTATGAGAAGATGTAATTATTGGACAGATCGGTTCAAAGAACGAGAAGGTTTATATCATAAGAGTATGCAGTGAGTCCTATCAACCAATTCCCCCTCGTTTCTTATCTTCCCACCTGTCCATTCTCTCAAAAAAGGCTACTGAGTTCTTCCATGCATGCCATGAGGGGGCTGAGGTTTGGGTCCATAACTTACAAATTTCCCTTTGTGCAATCAAGATTAGGTAGAACATCAAATTTCTTTGTTTTATATGCAAACACGAGCCCCTCAAATCTTGCTGCCTAATCCCAAACATAATCAGGACAGTGCTTACCTCCACCTCGGAGCCCAAGACGTCGGATATGATCTTACCCACAGCTATCCAGAAGTCCTCCAGCATCGGGCACGTAGCAAACATGTGTGTGTCATCTGCCACATTGCTTCCGCACCTCTTACATTTAGAGTCGCCAACTCCCCTTATTTTCACCAGTCTTTTCGGGGTCCAATAAACTCTATAAAGAGTATAAAAGTGGTTCTTCTTTAATGCACCAGATTTAACTACTGTGTATAGTGTAGATAGAGATACTTGCCATAACTCTTCCATCTCAGCATCCGGCAAGTATCCATCCCATGCGGAGGAAGGTGCTTTCAACTTTAAATTGGCCGCTGTGAGTAGATATTGGTACCATAATGCTACCTCCTTTTTCTTGGGTCCTGGGTCTTGGAGGTCTGTTTCCATTTGATTAGATTGCACTTTGTCCAGTCTTGGATCCTTAGCCACGAGCTTACTTTCCCTCCTGTCTTTAAATTCCAGTACTCCCTTGTCATGTTCTGTCCGTCATCAAGCATCTGTCCCCATCTACTTATTCCGCTCTGTCTTAGGGGATCCGTGAGGGTGTCAAGCATAAATTCCGGAGTACCTGGAGAGTCCCATATGGGAGACAGCCTGCTATGATACGCGATACCTAGGAGGGATCTAACCTCAAACCAGGTTCTGGCCGTTGCTTGTAGGCATTTTAGTCTAACCTTCTTGAAATACTTGGGAGCCCCAAATTTATAGAGAAAGCCTTCCTTAGATAATCCTTCCAACATTACTCTGTACATTCCACACACTGTGGTTTCAGCAGGATTTAATAGTAACATTCTGCTATTTTTAAGCTGAAAGGCCCAACAATATATCTGGAAGTCTGGAAGCCCCAACCCCCCTACTCTCTCCTTTCTCTTCAATTTCTTCCATGAATGGTGCACACACTTATTGGCCCAGATAAAGGTTGTAATTTTCCCCTGTAATGCTAGGATACTTTTTTTTATCAAATGATGGGGGGATATTATCAAACAGAAAGGTAACTTTAGGTAAAATAAACATTCTCACCAGATTGACCCGCCCAAAAATGGTCAATGGAAGATTCTGCCATTTTTTTTAACAATTTCACCACTTCTAAGCTAGTTTTCTCAAAGTTTAAAACAGCTAGTTTCTCTAAATCCCTGATTATGTTTATCGTCAGGTATCTCATTTCTATTGTGCTCTTTATTTCCCTTTCCTTTTGGTTCCAGATCATTATTTCAGGTTTTTTCCTCATTAATTTTATACCCAGATAAAGCGCCAAACAATCTTGCCTCTGCTACAAGTTGGAGGAGAGCAGAGTGGACATCTGAGGTGAAAAGCATTAAGTCATCCGCATAGAGTGCAATTTTCCTGGAGAATGTATGTACCTTAAAGTTCTTTATTCTCTCATTCAGTCTTACGCTCTGGGCAAATGGCTCGATATAAAGATCAAAGAGAATAGGTGAAAGAGGACACCATTGCCTTGTCCCCCTACTGATCCTAACCGATGCTGATAAGCTCTCATTCACCAGAATACGGGCTGATGGATTTTTATAGATCTTCTCTAGCGTGTTTATCAGAGGTTTACCCATTCCAAAATTCTCTAATGCTGCCATAAGATAACTCTAATTAAACCGGTCGAAGGCCTTGGCAGCATCTACGGTTATTACCGCAAGGGGAACCCCCTTCGTTATGGCTAGATCTTTAGTGCCAATCGAGGCATGATTCAACTCTCTCAGCTTCCTTCCGAGAATAAACCCCTTTTGATCTTCATTTATTAAATACCCCGCTACCTTGTTAATACATGCGGCCAAAATACTAGTGACGATTTTATAATCACTATTAAGTAGGCAAATAGGGCGGATTGATTTACATTGAAGAAGGTTCTTACCGGGCTTCAGAATAAGTGTTATCACTGCCTCATTCCACGACTCTGGTATCGGTTTACCTTCTATTAAAATTGAGTTAAAAAGTTTAATCCAGATTGGAATAATCTCCTCTGCAATGGTAGAGTAGAGTTCGCTAGTAATGGTATCAGGGCCGGCTGCCTTGCCTTTTTTTATTTTCCCTACTGCTGCCAATATCTCCCCCCCAGTTATTTCCTGACCAAGGAACCCTTGCTGCTCCTGAGATAGTTTTGGAAGATATTTATCTTTAAGCCAGGCATCTATACACACTCTATTTGTTACAATTTCTTTAGTGTATAAATCCTGAAAAAACCCTCTAAAGACCTTCCTTATCTTACTACTCTCTTCCGTGGTATGTGCAGCCTTGTCCACTTCAATCTTCCTGATATAATTTTGGTTCCTCTCTAGCCTTGCCTTCCATGCAAGCAGTTTCCCGCAGCACTCGCCCTGCACTATATCTCTAGCTTTACTAGCATCCCACGATTGCCAAACTTTCTCTTCTATCTTTGCTTTAAATTCTGTTTGCAGTTCCTCAAGTGTTATGACTGTCTTTTGCCTTTCTTCTGTACCCAGAGTCTTATTTTTCAATCTCATCTCTATTCTCCCTATCCCTTCCTCGAATCTAGAGAATTCAATTTTCTCTCTCCTTGCCCAGTTTATCGATATACTTTTGAGTGCCCCCTTAGCCAAGCTTTATAAGCATCCCACACCACATGCAAGGGCATTGATGTCAAGTTACAGGTGAAAAACTCACCCTCAATTCAATTTTTAGAAGCAAGGCTGGGTGATCTGAGAGGTGAATAGGAAGGTGTTCCATTCCTACCACTCTCTCCACCTCCTTCCTGTCCATGAAGAAATAATCCAATCTGGAATAATGGCCGTTGTTCTTGCTATGGAAGGTGTAGTCTCTGCAGTCCCCCCTTATTCTACGAAAAACATCACACATATTATAATTTTCCAGCATATCAACCAAGTATGCCCTCATTTTCGGGGAGTTAATCTGTATTCTTGCAGAGAATCTATCCAGATTATTATCTAAGAGAATGTTAAAGTCCCCTCCTAAAATAGCAGGCGCTTTAAAGTCTACTAAGGTGGAAAAAAGATGAGCCAAATGCGAGACGTCATCTATGTTCGGGCCATAATAGTTAACTAACGTATATAGATGTATATTTATTTCGGCTATAATCCAACGCCCCCCATCATCCGCTTTATGCCGGGCCAACTCCACTCCTGCCTTTTTTTTTAAATACCAAAGCTACACCTTTAGTGCAGTGTAATTGATCAGTAACAATTATGTTATGTTATGTTAGATTATATTTGTAGAGCGCCAATCACCAAAAGGTCTCTAGGCGCTTTCAACCCATTGCTGTTTTAAAAACAAATCTCTACACTCCTGTTTCCACAGATGGGTTCCCTGTAACATAATTATTTGCACTCTATGCTGCTTTAAATATTGCAAAATAGTGTGCCTTCTCTTTTTAACCCTCCACCCATTCACATTCCAGCATAATATCTCTAAAGGCAATGACCCTTCAGCCCCTGTGCTCATTTTTTTTTCTTTTTTCCTTCCTTCCTCCTTCTTCTGTGGCAACTAATCCTAAGTGGTGCTCCTACTATACCGACTAGAGAACTCAACTTTTTTTGTTTTTTTCCCCACTATCACTAACACTCTCACCCTTTGCTGGTTTCTTCTTTTATGATTTCTCAAACTTTTGAGACCAGTTGTCTTCATATTTTTTCACATTTTCCTGTTCTCTAATTATGTCAGTTAAGTCTCTAAGATTCATCCTCAATGGTACAATTTTCTGATTTTAACATCCTGTAAATTCCATTCTATATGATCTGCAAATTCCCTTTTTTAAAATTAGAAATCAGCATCAAAGTTTTCAGCCAATTCTTCAAGCTTTTTGTGTGCGCAACAAGCATGCTTCCCTACTTCCAAATTCAGGAATACCAATTCTTTTTGTTAAATGTCAAATTTTATCCCTGTGAATATGTGAATCTACAATTTGATTTAAATCCTCTTTATGCTTTAAAATATTATTTTCTACCATTTTTCCATACTACTTTTTGACGAATATCCAACTTCCAAATCATCCTTTCCTGCATTCCGCTTCCCTGCTCCTACTTCTCGCCTTTGTGCATGATCTTCATTATACTTAATCATAAAGCAGTAGGTTCCTGAAGGAGTAATTTACAGGACTCTGAATTGAATTGGCATAAAAATTCAACTATATTGAATTATACAAAAATGACATAAAAGTAATAAAGCGTACTATAAAATTAAATTATGCAAAGCATTTACTTTTATAGATATGCACAATAGTTCAGTAATGAGTATCAAATACTTTACTTGACATTACTGAACTATTGTGCATATCTATAAAAGTAAATTCTTTGCACAATTACATTTTGTAATTTTTGTGTAATTCATTATAGTTGGATTTTTCTACCAACTCAATTCAGATTACATGTAGATTACTTCTTTAGCAACCTACAGTTTCATGATTACGTTTATACCCAGTTTCCTGGGGGAATATTAGGTAGCCCTAGTGTGTGGTCTTCATTATAAGGCACAGTCTCATCTCTTATTAACAAATTGCCCGTGAACGTATCCTCTTCTTTTTTCTCATTTTTTCATTCAGTTTTGCACTCTTTTGTTTTGTTTTTGTTTGAGTCAGTAGCAATTGCAGGAAACACACCTATAGTTTCAAATATGTTCTCACTCCTCTCCTTTTGTCCGTAAATGCAATCTTGCATCCAAACAATCTCTGACCGCTTTTCCGATCCAAACCTGTAGCATTTTCTGATGCCTCTTCGCATTGGCCGCATAATCCCATTCAATTAGCACAGGTCTCAGTTGCAGTTTCATCTCACACATGACACACCTCAAATACAGTACAATAAAATACAGTACAATACAGCTATGAATGTTCGCATGTGCAAGTCAAAACACCATTGATGTAACGTGCCATACAGCAAATCATTTCACTCCAAATCATACGTCGCATGACACACTCAGAGCCAGGCAACTCATCACGCAAAGCCCTATTATTACTCACTTCCAACATCTATAGGCACATACCCATAATCTAAAAGATTCCAGGATCTTTCTTTGTGAAAACTTTGATTTTGACAATTTTTAGGGTCAAGAATTTTAATGCAAATGCGAGAGAATCAACATAAGGTCTATCTCCAAAGTAAGAAAATAGCCAGAACCAAAGTATAATTCAGCAAGAGGACTGATATATAGTCGCCTCCAAAGAAATAGCCAAAAACACTGCCACATTTCCCAGAAGAAAGTCATTTTATAGGGTTTTAGACAGAAAAGCCAAACACTTGACATGGCGTGAAGTGACATAATAGGGCTGGATTAACAAAGATACATGTAGAAACACCAATGAATATTTAAATTCACATGATATATGAAATCAGAAACATTTAGGAACACCTCCTTTGCTGCATATTAATAAACAAATAGGAAAATAAACGGAGATGATTGTGCAGTTCATAACAAATGAATACAATAACTAATTTAAGCAATTAAGGGTTCATGCAAGAGCCTTCAGCAAAAGCTTTTGACATTGTTACAAAGATGGGAACATCCCAGGCACAGCTTTTTTGGGTGCATGGTACATTACCACACAGACACCATGAAAAAACTTTCTATTTCGATATTTTTCTAAAATGAAAAAGCACACCGAGACATGCACGTTGTAAAGCTTGTTGAAGTGAAAAAAAAGTGCATGGTTTTTCTGAATGGATGTCAACGCAAAGTGGCTGTGGCCTTGTCTTCGACTGCGACCTAGATATGCTAACTTAAACATACCTAAATTAAGAATTAATTTCTAACTATTAAATACACACCTACAGTAGCTAAAGGCAAATCATCCTTTGTGAACACAATCTTAGGATTTTTCCAGCTCAACCTGTCAACATTTCTTTCGCAACTCATTTATGATGTCTTAAATGTTTTAATATTGAACTTCTCTGGATGCATGCTAAGAATGTCACCCATCAAGAACGGTATTCTTGGAAGGATGTTTATTTTTACACTGCTTATTCCCCTTCAAGGTAGTCTCGACCTTTTTGATATCTTTCCTTATCTGACCAGAAATCCTTTTTGAATTATTTTTCAAGAGATCGTACTAGTATTCTCCACCCAAATGCTCAAGAACCTCCTGGATATCTTAGCTTATATATATGCTGATTTCATTCCAGAACATTATTTCAGTCTTTCAGGTGTTCCGTCAGTATCCTGGCAACCATTTGAAGTCTCTAACACCAACATTACAAATGGCCCATTAAAATCTCTGCTATTTCCCCTCCCCGAAATGGCTAATGAAATGCCCAAAGGGAGGAAAAATATTTCTTCTTTTTCTCCCAGATAAACAGAAAAAAACCCTGATGAGGTGAAAAATTGAAACCAAAGTATAAACATCTTTCAGATTCAACCTGATCGTAATATCTGCTGAGAGATGAATCCCCTCCATTTTCAAATACTTGTATACCACAGAGTTGTGGAAAATTCACAGATAAAGGAATCATATATTCTAATCTTATTTGACCAATAATATATTGCTAAGAAGCCCTGGAGTGTACATTGTTACTTGAACTATAGCTCTTTTCGCTGCAAATTCCCTCACCTCCTAATGATCCAAATAGGCAGCATTTTGGAAAAACCAATGGAAGGATAGACTCTGGAACCGATTTGTATAGAGATTCATATGGAAACCCGTACTGTTTTAAGCCCAAGAGATGCATGTTTTGTGTAACCAGAAAAAGAATAACAACATTAGCCGGCCACCCACTCCAACCTCGGGAAGGATGTCTTCTCAGAAGACTACCTATTTATTAAGGTTGGAAAGATACTCTTATTAATGAGAAATCTGGCCAGCAGTCCTCAGGGCAGTAGATGTCACTGGGTCACAATAAAATTAACTGGGGTCTTTCACCTCTAGTATCCTGGGGCCTTTGTATTGCGGACCCACAAACTGGGGGACCAAGAGAGCCAGAGCTGTCTTAGTCTGATTCAGGCAATGGATGGCAGCCCCATTTAGGGAAATCCCTCAATGGCCCCCACATGCAGGGAGAAAACTCCCTTAGCATCATGGCCATTCATTGTTTTACAAAAGCAAACTCCCACTTTGGGAGTGGGATTGGGATAAAAAAAAACAACATGGGACCACTTTGGGAGTGGGATTGGGATAAAAAAAAAAAACATGGGACCTGAAAATGAGCGTCTAACTATCATCTAATAAAGTCTGGTACAATGGTGAGAGGCCAGTTAATATGATGGAGCCACAAGTATGGAATGAATGTGCACTTCTGGGTCTGCTGTTAGCAGCACTGGTGGAGATCTGTGAGGCAAGGTGCCTTGTTCAAGTTCAGGGAGGACCTGGCCTGGCAGTTCGGACTGTTCCTATTGTAGCAGGGTCAAGACTGATTTGCATATGACTGAGTCCAAACTGAGATGGCATGATGGGCAAAATAATGATGGGTTGGGATGCTACCCCTTGTGGTGGCCAGTGTTTAGACTTATTGCAAACATTCCTCCCATCACCTTTTGCATGATTGAATGACCACCCTAAGGTGCAAGGCTATTCCCAGACATGGGTCCCGTGCTCACTGTGCCACTGGAACCAAGCTACACTTGACTGACGAGCCCTGTTACAACTCAGGAAGTTTGAGTTAAGGATGAGAAAGGAAATTTAAGGACTGCAACTGGACGATGAAAGAGAGGCAGGATAGATTTGAGCAGGAGAGGACTGATCAAGAGTGAGATAGGACTTCAGGGGAAAAGGAGAAGCTTGCTAATGCCCTGAAGCTCAAGGAATTAGAGTTTGAGACATCTGGAATTCTTCCTTCACTGCAGGTACCTTCGGCCCCAACTCGTGTCTCGATTTTCCCAGTGTGATAGTTCACAACTACACCATTGGTGCATGCATGCTGGCTTGATTGTCTGCTTTCGAGATAGCCTTCTCAATGCTGAAGCAGTGTATCTTTCATACACTTATGCTTTTTTCTCTCGATCTTATCCAACTCAAAAATATTCTTCTTCCCACTGCCTGAAAGATGGGGAAGATGAACCTTCACCAGGTCTGTAGTAACATCTGCTGAGGTCTCCTCCAGACTTTGGGTCATTGGACAATACAATACGTTCCCTGCAAAGAGGTTCTTTCTGTCGCTCTCCTGTTTGCGGAGGGGAGGATAGTGGGATGCTTTGTGGGGTTTTTTCCCCCACGTGATAAAAAATAAAATATGTCCTCAGACGCTCATATACTTGTTTTAAAATGGCTTCACCCTTCCCATCCAGTTTACGCCCTGCTGCCTAGAACTAGGAGGTTACTTGGCAGGTCAATAAACCTAAGAATGTGTGATTTTTGTCATAGCTTGTGCGTCGTAAATTGACTATTCATGTACCGTGCGCTCTTGTCTAGCCAGTTGTGCACCTTTGTAATGAAGATTGGAGAGCCAATTACATTTTCGTCCCATAGATGAACATTGCCTCATGTGGCCACCCATGATTTAACAACATTGGGTTTTTGCTAACCATGAAGTTGACAAGCCTAAACATACAGGTAAGCCTCTAATAAAAGAATATTCCAATGAAGACTCACATTAAAGTGTGCCAAAAATATTGGAATCAGGTGCAAATGCTGTTTGTGTCGGATCCCATATTGCAAATTGTGTTGTATTACCGCACTCCCTGGTATTTCATGGATACATTCATTTGGGAAAAGGGGGTCCTTTATTTCGTATTTTGACCGCATTGACTCACTATGGGGCAGTAGAAATGAGGCCCGGTAAAACCACAAGGGGCGGTGGTGAATTTACTCATGCCGATTGTAACATATGATAGCTACTTGCAACTTGTAATGAGCGCTTAATATTTAGAAGGTGGCAGAAACGTGCTTCCTTTAGGAAGCAATATCATTATGAAACCAGACTCCCACGTGTGAAATCGGAGTTAAATATTTTAATTAAAAGTAAAGCTTGGTACAGCAGGATTAATATTTGATCTAATCACTAGCTGAATGCACAAAAGGCCAAGCCACAGTGGTGGCTGCCACTGAGTAGTACGGGTGAGCCAGAAAAATAAATTAAAACTTACTTACCTTGCTGCAGGCCGCCTCGCCTCTTCTCCACCCTCTTCTGTTCCTGCAGGAAGCACACACAGGCCTCCCTAAGCCAATCACGAAGCTGCTGTCACCATGGCAGCAGTGTTGTGATTGCTCTGAGCGCCGTGGTTCGGCGCTCAGACGGAGACTCTGAGCATGTGCATGTTCTCTAACCAGGCTGTAATGGACAACATGCAAAGTGCGCTTGACAGTTTGGCTGGCCCAAGACGGTCGGCCAAACCGTCATGCGCACTTAAGTGCCCCAACACCTCCTCCCCTGCTGGCTGTGACCACAGCACAGTCCCGCCCTGCCCCGCCCCAAAACCTCCCTGAGAAAGGAAAAATAAAATGACAACATACTGTTATTATCATTTTATTTTTACTTTTTCCACTGCTCAAAAAGCAGTGGGGAGGCTCTCCTCCGCCTTAGAGGAAGAGCCACTGCTGCCAAGCCAGTGTCTAGAATGAAACTCTGATTACAGAGTACAGAAAATCTTGGTGAACTATTGATGCTTGCAATAACCTTCCCACCACAGTGAGATGATTGAAAACAGAGAACCTAATTCTTTTTTTTATACATCTTTTTATTGAAATTATGTTAAGAAACGCAAAGAAAACCTGGTTGTGCATCAGCATGTTTGACACTGTTAATAACATCTCAGCATACATCAGTAGTAACAGTTTCCACTCCCTTCCCCGCAGCATGGACAATAGTTGAATTCAATCCCAAGTTTTTAGTCATAGATCTTTCCATAGTGTCGAGAGCAAAAGGGTCACAGATGAAACCTCGATATTCATTACAACATCCCCAAATTTTAGTCCATTTCTGGGGGCATCCACAGCCCTCGTACACAACCTTCTCTACCAGCATACTCTAGTCCCTCTTCCAATCCAACATTTGCAGTATCTGTTCCGCCCTCCATAGTCGTGCAATGTTTCTTTTGGCTACGCCTAGCCCCAATGTGACCAGGGCCGGACTGGCCGTAGCGGGCACCGGGCGTTTCCCCGGTGGGCCGCTAGGGTGGGGGCCGGTTTTGGGCCCCTGGGGGTCGTTTTTGTTACCGGGGGTCAGAAATATCGGCCCCCTGTAACAAAATCGGCCGAAACCGGCCCTCGCAAACTGCTCGGCTGCACCCCCCGTCACCCCAGGGGGTGCCAGCCGAGCAGTTTGCCAGGGCCAGTTTCGGTTCCCAGTCCGGCCCTGAATGTGACCCATAGTCGCTCCATATGATTGAGGTCTGATTAGCTCCAAATATTTAGTAGACACCATTTAGCAGAGATGGTAACATCATTTTTGCACAGGGAACCCATACATCTTACAATCAAGTCCCAAAACCGTTGTATTAGCAGGCAGTCTAATACAGTGTGGTAAAAGGTGCCAACTTGTCCACAACCGTGCCTACAACCTTCATCTATTGCCCTACCCATTTTGAACATAGTTTGCTGTGCATAATAGGAGCGGTGTAGTATTTTTGGTTGGACAAGGCGAAACCTTGCCCATATGGCCACCTCCAGACAGACAGAGAGAACCCAGTTCTTGTCCAGCTGGCAGGACATGGCAACCAGGTGCAAATTATTCCTATGTGTTGCTGACACCACGACTGCCAGGGGTTGCTGCCTCTTGTTTTCCTGGAAGGGAAGGAATGCTTTTTTTATATATAAATCTTATTGATTGATTTTTGTTGTGTAAAACTGAACAATGCAGACAAGTTATATAACTTAGTCGAATTTTAGAAAAGGTGTCGCACTCAGATGAAAGCTAGGTATTTCTCTATGATTGACAATTGGGAGGGCAATCGAGTGTGGTTAGCTTCTTACGTGCCAAGTCTTTTGAAGTGCTCTGCCCAGGGTTCCCATATTTTATTATGTGTTTTTACGACAACACATATGGCCATATGTATGAACACATTTTCCTATAAACACAGAATGGGTAAAACTCTTTGATACATCTGACCCATAGCCGTGTAAATGCCCGGTGTGAGCAACAATCCTTACCCCATAGCCATTTGTATGTAGGAGGTGCATTAACATCTCTCCAGTGACGTGCATTGTCTCTTTTGGCATGTAGAAGGTCAATCTCCACCAGTGCAGGGAACCCTGGGTGCTCCCCATCCCCTCTGTAAGTCTCAAGAGTACGGGTTTTGGGTTGAGTTCAAGGGGCGATCCCAGGGCCATTGTCAGTGGGTATTGAATGTGTTACCAATATTTCTGTATCACAGCGCAATACCATGTCACATGTAAGAGGGACCCGACACTTCTTGGCATCTTAAACAAGCCAGAGACGGATTCCTTCCTATTGTCCACAGTTCTCAGGAGTGAGGTAAATCTTATCTAGGTAAATAACAAGGCCAGACTGGGAACCAAAAGAAGCCCTGGCAAAAATACTCACACCAGCCCAGCTCCCTTCATTTCTTCGAGCAATCTCTCTCTTTCTAGCCACCCATTCTCTCTGTCTCCTTCTCTCCTCTTACGTTTCTCTTCCTTTCTGGTCGCTTTTTCTCTACTTTCCCCGTTCTTCCCTCTCTTTCTCTCTCTCTCTTAAAGCCCCCCTGCCTGCTGAAATTAACTTAGGAAGCTAGGGGAAAAAATCCCACTGGAATAAAAGGTCTGGGCATCCCTGGTAAATAAACTGTATAAGCCACAAACATGTAGATATCACCAGTTCTCTGTGTGCCATCTGTGACTCGCTCCAGTCTTCATCTAGGGGGCCCAGGTCCTGTTCTCAGCATTCCTGGCGTAACTTAAGAGGCTGTGGGGTATTTATCACCTGGAGCGATATAAGCGGGAGGCTTCTTTCCTGCACAGTTTTTTGGGAGTCAATCTGGCCTCTAAGGGGTTGAAGTCTTGGAGTAGGATTAGCTCTGCCCGACAGGGCTGCAAGGCATGACACTGTTGCAGATATTGGTAGAATTGTGAATTGTGGAGGGCAAATTCTTTCTTTAACTCATCAAGTGATTCCATGTGGTCTCCTCCAGATGTCTCCAAGCTTTGATATCCAAATTAAGTCCCATGCCCTGAAGCCGCAAAAGTGCAAACTGTGGGAGAACCACATGCCTTCCCAAAGTGGAGTCTTGCTTGTGAGTTTGCAGTTCCAAACCATCCCCTGCAGAGCTTGACACCAACACGTACACTCTAGTCACCATAGACCAGGGCCCTCAAACATATCAAGTTCCATTCTGTAGGCCGGGTCATCCCCATTTCAGAAAAGCCAGTCACTGACAGTGGTGTGCTGCAATGCCCAGTAATAGTGTTGTATTTCAGGCACCTCCAGTCCACCACTGTAAATCGATTGAAGGCATTTGTCAAACTACATTCGTGTTGTTTGCCTGCTCAAATTTAGTTGGATACCAGGACATGAACAGATTCTATAAAAAAAAGCTTCATCGATTTCAAAAGAGTAATTCTGGATTATGTAAATCACCTTTTTGAGTGCAATCCTTTTAAACATGGCTGTTCTGCTAATGATGATTATGAGAGGAAGCATCCCCAACCATGCATATCCCTTTTAGGGGCACGGTTTGACCTGTATCCAAAATATTTGAAATTACCTTCCAGAGTTCAATTCCTAGATTGTGAATTAGTGGCTAATGATACCTGCCCCTAATCGGGCAACCACAGATATATTTGTGTTTACTGTGAGACCAGAGTCATCACTATATACATCGAGAATATCCATCAGTCTCTGCCTGGGCGTAGAGCTAGGCACAATATTCTATACCCCCTGCCTGGAATGCCCTCACCAAGATATCTGGTCTGACCAACTCCACCAATGGTTCCAAGGCCAGGGTGAACAGCAAAGATGTTCTGTAACAACCCTTCCAAATGCCTCTCTCAATAAAGAAAGGGGCAGGGAAGACCCTTGTTCACTTGCACCTGAGCCCAATGGGAGCTATACAACACCTGTATGTAAGCAAGGAAGCAGTGTCAATGTTCATCCTACATAGGACCTGCTCAAAGAGGTGCAAGCTGATCAAATCAAAGTCCTTCTAAAGATCAAGCAAGATCAATATGCAAGTCCAGAGACTGGCTTCATGTTTGTGTGCCCAAGCAAGGTCTTTATGGGTCTTTGTATAGCGAATGCCTACACCCAGTAGTGGCATCCTGGCACTAAAACAGACAAAATCAAAAACTAGCAGCTGAAAAAGTATCTCCTGCAAAGAATGATAAATACAAAGACTATGAAGGCATTTTTTAACATTAGGCAGAATTTAGCCAAATGTTCTTCCTTGTGTACTTGAAGCAGCAGTCAATTCCACCATGTGGCTGCAGCCACTAAAATAGCTCGTTCACCTATGGTCTTTAAGTGAAACTTGGAATCCAAAGTAGAAATGTATCCTCAGAGTGGAGGTCTCTGGTGAGGTGGTACTATTGAAAGCACTTGTTGAACAGAGAACAAAGTAAATTAAACATTGACTTATGAATTAGGCACATAGACTTGAGAAGCATGCATTTAGTTACATGCAGCTATTGCAAAGAAATCAAGGCTGGAGTAATATGATTCCTTGGATGTAGGCCGAGAACCAGTCTGGCCACTCAGTTCTGGACTAACTTCAACTTCTGGACCAAAAAGTCTGTGAGGTCGAGGTTTATTGCGTTGCAGTTGTGCAGACAAGAAGATACAATTGCATCAAGCAGTTGTATCTTATGAGAAAATGAAAAAACATGTATGATCCATTTTTGAAGATCAACCTGAAGAAATCAGAAGCCATGCCACTCAATATCCCAAATCTCTCACCAATCAAGGTGGATTGAGAATACGTAGCCATGATTGAAGAATTCCCCTACCTAGGCAGTACTATCAGACGTGATGGAGGGGCAGGCAGTGATATCACGTGCAGACTGAGCAAGGCCAGCAATGCCTTCATGATGCTGAACAATGTGTGGAGGTCATCTCAGTACAGCACCAACACCAAGTTTAGGCTTTAACAGAGCTGCGTTCTGCCCAAACTCTTGTATGGATCAGAATGCTGGTGGATGATGAAGAGCATCATCATCAAACTGTCAGTCTTCCGCAACAGTAACCTGAGAAGAATCTTGTACATTTTCTCACCGTGAACCAACTCCAACCAGGAACTGATCACCATATGCAAGCAAGAGAGCATGGATAACATCATTGTGAGACAAAGACGGAGCTGGATAGGACACACCATCCGAAGAGAACAACACTCCATCACAAGATCAGCTCTCCTCTGGACCCCAGAAGGCAAACAGAAGAGAGGCAAGCCAAAGAACACCTGGAGGCGAATTGTGAAAACAGAAATGAAGACCCTGAACCACAGCTGGGGCACCGTACTGAAACTTGCCCAAGACAGACAGAAGTGGAGGTCCTTTGCTGCTACCCTACATGCCAGTCGGCATAACTTGCAATAAGTCAGTAAGTATGATCCATTTAAAAAAATGAAGTCGAAAAAAACAAAATTTGGCAATTGCATTGACCAAGGGACTAGAGTTAAAGCTGAGTCTATTTTTACTTCCAAATTCTTCACTGCTTGGAGTGGTACTATTTTCAAACCTGAAGATAAAGGCCAGAAATTTAGTTCCCAAAATGGAGATAGTTTCAATGGATCAAGGATTTCCATTTTATCCCCATTTAATTTTCGATGGTTATGGCTCATCCATCGATTAACTTTAGTCAGGCAATCAAAAAGTTGGTTTGCTGCCATCTGAGCCTTACCAGAGATTTCGCTGACTATTTGAGTGCCATTGCCATACAATTAAATGCCAAAGCCACAGTATTCAATAAGATGGGCCAGCGGGATCATGTTGGCCTGACTGAAGATGTGTAAGGAGGAAGTATAATTTGGAAAAATCTGTCAGACAAGTATTTACTGAATCACAATAGCGTAGAGTCTCTTCCTCCGAGATCCGACATCCTATTAGGATT
Source organism: Calotriton arnoldi (assembly GCA_963921515.1). Taxonomy (NCBI): domain Eukaryota; kingdom Metazoa; phylum Chordata; class Amphibia; order Caudata; family Salamandridae; genus Calotriton; species Calotriton arnoldi. The sequence continues at coordinate 4,744,353 of CAWUFW010000124.1, read as the reverse complement.
TGATGGCATACTGTGCGAAACGTAGTACTTCCTCCTTTGTTGGAATATGTGTGTGGGCCATGCCCCTCCACATAGGATTGCAAAGACAGTGAGGCAGCTAGGCCACTGTTACAAGTTGCCTTGGGGCTCAAAGTGTGCAGATGACAAATTGCCAGATCAGTGTCCTCTCCAGGAGCTGGCCCAGCCTGCCTTACAGAAGCAGGCCAGTCACTGGCACTGACCCCTTTGTCGCGGCAGGTGTCAGAAATTGAAGCAGGAAGTCCCCAGGTGCAACAACAATCTGAGGCAGTGATATCTAGTGACCTGGGGCCCGCAAATCCACCAGCTGCCAGTAGGCACCTCTGTGCCCCAGCTTACCATGACTGATCACTTGCTTGCAGCCTGATCTTGCCTCCGCTGGTAGACACTGTATTGAATTTGGGGGCCAGCCTTTGCCTCACCTGGTGGCGCAGACCACGCTTTGACTCACTTCGGCTTGGTTTGGCAAGCTGGCAATCTTGCGGGTGCCTGGGGGCGGGTTCACTGTCGCCAGTAGCACAAATGCTTGTGTCTACAGTGAGCCAGACCATTATGTGGGATGCCTTTAGGTGGATGGTGCTTCATGCGTCTTATCGTTGGAGAAAGTATGGTGCAGGATTTGGGGGCACCAGTCTGGGGGCTCAGCAGTTTGCAGCTGCCAACTTCGGCAGTCAGATCACGCCCCAGTAGGAATGCTTTTGATGTAAGCGGGACAACTGTCAATGTCTGGTTTTCAATGAGAGACTGCTGCCATTGGGCTAAGAAGAAGCAGTCAGTGATCCCTCACAGGCTTTTGCCTATTTCACACTGTAGTGAAAGAGGATGTGGATCACTTTAAAAGAGCTATTCACTGAGATAGAGGTACATGTACTCCAATAGGATCCGATCTTGACCATATAAAAGGCTATGTTACCCCAAACAGATTTATAAATGGCTTGGTAGAAGAAGAGAGGAAAATACCCCCTCCCCTGCTGCACAAAAGCAAAGAGAGTTTTACTGACATTTGCTTTAGCCCCTGCCAGACTAAAACTTGCTACTCGGGCGAGTTTGAATAGTCTCCCGATTGACTTCAAGGGTGAGTGGAGTCTTTAGTGTGCTATTTTGATTAAAACCGGTTGGTTGAAGCCCCAGTACATCGCCCCATTTACTGCAGGGCCACAACCACACTGATTTAACTGCCAGGCATGTTGGCCCCACCAGACAAATGCACAAATGCCTCTGCGCATCCAGAACATTTTTCTTTTGCATTTCAGGAGCAAATTTCTACATTCAGAGTTTATTGCTGAAAAGTAAAAGAGATGGTGGCCTACACAACATCCGCCCGTGAAACCTCAGCTGGCTGCATATCTTCCAACCAGGGCACAAGTTGTGAGTGAACAAAGGTCGACGAAGACCCCCCACTATTTTTAGAGAGTCGACTCTGTCCCCCTTTGCCAGAGTCCAAGGGAGGCTCAGAGGTGTTTGTGCTGTCACTCTGCCCCTCCCCCCACTGCATCTGCTCATTTTCATTTCAGTGTATGGCATCACATACAATTGTGATGACACCTCAGGGCATTTTCATCCCACTGCTATCTCCTCCCTATCTGTGGGAATGGCCCAGTAGGCACCTATCTTAGGTTCTCCTAACTGCACCCTATTTAATGCTTAAAAAAGGCGCCTCTGTTGGAAAGATACAACAAGTGAGTCATTCTTTTAAAAGAATACACCCAACACATTTTATTGTGTAAAAACTGTTTAAAGTGTTATTACAAAGTATCACATCTCTTTAGAAATGATTTCTCTTTCAGCTATTTCTAAGCTCCGTTATACATTTATATATGGATATCATATATCAGACCGCCCAGGATTTTTCGGCCTGGGATGGCAAATTTTACGGCAAAAAAATGTAAACCTCAAAATTAGCAGTATTAGCGTCAGACAAAACGTGCTTGTCACAAAAATACCACTCGGCCATTGCTGTCCCAAATAATTCGCTTTTTGTCATACATCATTCCTGCTTCCAATTTCATTACCTCTCAGTATGCATGACAACATTAAGAGTGTGTAGGTTCCTAATCAATTTCTGAATTCATCAATTTTAATTTTATATCAAGCATCTAAGCAAATATTTAAATGTTGATAAATGCATGGACTATGCTTTACCTCAGTTAAAATCTAAAATAATTCCAGATTTACGTTCAAACAGAAAGTTAATTTATTTGTATGATTGGCTTAGATAAGAATACAAACACTGTATACACATATTTGCATTCTTATACTTACAATATCAATGGTTTGACTGTAAAGTAGGCTTGTCCCTTTTATGTGATGAGGAATGTTATTGACTACGTGGTATCAATACCTGTAACGTCACTTTCTGAACTGCCACTTCATTACATATGCTAATTATTCCCTGACTAATTCTTTAGGTCTCATGTGACTTGCTTCCAATAGTCAAACTATGATTAAAGAATTCAGGCTAGCTGCAATGGGGGCGCATATGTCGTGACGCACTAACAGCCATTTTGTCTTTTTTATTTTATTTTACATTTTGATCATGGAAGATAAAGAGAGCAGGAGTGCGAAAACAGAAGCGAGTGGCCCTGTAGCATTCTGCAGCTGTTTGGGCCCTTGCACAGAAGAAGAAATAACAAGCATTGGCATAGCCAAAAGGTCTCGTTGTTGGGTCCTTATAAGTTTTAGCTATGCAGGATATTATCCTGGGTGCTGTGCCGCCAGGGATTGATGAGCTATACAACAAATAAACACACCGATGAACACATGCATACACACACGTATGCACACATACGCACATGGACATGCACTACTCAGAGCAAACCACAGATGACCATTAGCACACTTAGGTAGACACATACATGCTTGCACAGCTTCACACCCACAAGCAGAAAGAACATATTCAGATACACACATCAAACATACCCCATACAGCTCCTCCCATGTACTTAGATACCCATGGATATGCACCTTTCCACTCATGCTGTGCACGCACACGCACGCACACAAGTTGGATTTTCAAGCTCCGGATCCTCCTAACTCTCACTAAAATGATGTCTCCAAAGAAAAAAATGGGAGCGGCTTAATCTATTTTTAAGATGGCCAAAGCAGAGGCATATGGGAAATCTGGAAATTGTGCCACCAGCTCCGGTCCTCTTATGGGTTGTAAGGAAGGGCCAGTTGTGACAAAGTCCTGTTGGCGCTCCCTGATGAGTGGCTGACTCGAACGCAGCCCAATCAGCCTTTCTTCTGCATCGATCTTTTGCAAACTCTCCACTTTTCTCTCAAGATTAGTCTCTTACTAACATGCGACAAAATCGGCACCAGCCCTGCCTACCTGTCAGAGGCACCATGTCATAAAATTACTAGCTTACCGTGCTGGCCATTCTCCCATCAAACATGTGATTTGACCTAGCACCAGCCCTACCAACCTGTCACAGGAAACATGTCACAAAATAACTAGGTTACTGAAGTATAAGGGGTGACTGCAGCACGGGCTAATTGTGCCAGCCCTGTAGATGCAAAAGTTGCATCCAGAGTGTGAGTGATTTGAAAACCATGCAGACCAGACAAACCCAAGTATTTTTTAAAGTAAGTCAAACACGGGCTGCACACTTGGTTGTCAAATGACCCTAGGTACCCTGCTTGGAGGTCACAGTGCTTTCAGTGCCACAAAAGGCGTCCAGTATAGAAGTAGAGCGTTCTTACCTGCGGTTAAAGTGCTGTTCTCAGTTCTTGGGGTCGCTTCCAGTATGGTGTCCGTGCCTTCTAATCCTTCACGTAAATATCTGTTCCAACTGCCCATCCCGAAGAGATCACTTATATACTGAATGGTTTGCAGGCGGGTCACATACCCCTTGACCCCATATACACTGCGGATGAGTCCCAAGAGGTCTATGGTGGCTTATTCCCAAACAGCCCCCCCCTTCTCAGTGTGAGTCCCCTCCCGCTCAGACCCTCCTACTGCTTCCCACCCATGGCCAGGTCCTACCAGTGAATCACAGTCTACACCAGGTTACCAGCTGCCCTGTTCCTGCCAGCCCGTGCTGGCCTGGTGTGCAATGACCACCCACCCTCGTGCAGGAAATCACAATCAAACGTGGGGTGCACTAACCACCCATAGTCGTGCACTAAATCACAATCAACCCAGCTCTGCACTGACCATCCACACTTGTGTACTAAATCATAATCAGTGCCAAACAATGTCAACCACTCTGGGATCCAACCTACAACAGCTGACCCCAGGAGTTTAAGTGGGCCGGGTCCTGCCGTTGCTCAGCCTGGCAGTTCTAAAAAGCAGGTGCTGAGACTAGTCCCTATCGGGCTCTCCATATTTGCCCTCACCCTCCGGGTGAAAAAAAAATCTTAGCTCTGCTGCAGTACCACCCTTCACTGCCTTTGATGTCACTTCAAAGAGACTCGTTAAAGTTCTTTCACAGTCTCATTATTTCAGAACTGAAGCATATTCAATATAATACACAACGAAGCCATAGTTGTTGCTTATTTATCTTATGCAACTAACAACCATTGACAAAGCCAATAGTCCCGGCTTGTTGTAGGTGTAACGTTACTTGTTGTATTATATATCTAGATGCAATGACAGAAACGGAAAAATAGTAGTCGGGCGGCACACTATGCGAAGCACAGATTTTTAGCTTAGGTTGTTTTGAAGCCACGCCGTTAGTTACATTGGCCACGCCCCTTTGAGATGCCCAGTTTTTTCATCTCACTTAAAGCCCTTGCTGTCCCCAATCAGTCATTCAACAGGTACATTGTTTCCCGTCAGTGCCAATCCCTACTGGGCAGCCCTTTTCTCTCGATCTTTAAAAGTCCATTCCCAGCAGCCTCGCTATCCCTATTCTGTCTGGGAGACTGACATCTCTCTGGTCAGTCTGTGCTGTCTCTGCCAGGCGGGTACATATCACCCCAGCCTCCTCCAGCAAGCCCCAACTCGCACTAGCTGCACATCCCGCTCCTCTTCAAATTTCACCAGCCCTTTAAATCCCACACTAACTGCTGGATACTGTCGCCTCAGTTTCCTCCCTGCCTCATCAGCTGCTGGGCCATCGCTGATTGAGACGAGCACAGCAGGAGCATGCAGAGTGCAGCTGCAGGCCTCTGACTGGATGCAGCAGTGCACACGATGTGCAGAAAAGGAAGCCTGCCCCTCCTAGAGAACATAGGAGAGGAAGCAAAATTCACAAAGAAGAAAAACCGGACGCTACCTAGGGTGTTTACTTATATTAAATAAACAGGCGCCATGGCCACCTAATATTAGCGACAACAGTGTCCTTGTGTAATGTAACTGGTGCTCATGTAAAGTGCTCCAATACCTTCGGGTCCAGTTCGCGCTTAATCTGCCCAAAAAAACAGTAGACAGCACTTTTCATCCATGGAAGCTGGAAAGCGTTAATTAAAACAAGGGGGTAAAAGCAAAAAGTGCTGGGTGTCCACGCATCTGAGATGGGTTGAAAATCGCACTAAATCCAGTGAGATAAAGTGCGGAGCTAGTGCAGTTCACAAGTTTTTATGACCTGTTAGCAAAGCAAAAGGCAGGCAGCGCGTGGCGCCCAGGTACCCAGTGCATGCTTTAGGACTAGAGCATGTATTATTACATTAAGGAGAGGAACCGTGTATGGTGTATGTCTGCACGTAGGGACTGCGTGCGCGTCATTGCTCGTACCCGCGGCAATACTCCATGGGAGTGAACTTCTCAGAAAAGGTGGGACATGCACCCACCATTAGCCATTTGCAGGCTACGATACTTAAATGATTCATGCAAAACCCAATCCAAAGCATGGGAGGAGTGAGACCCACAAAGTACAGACAACAGATCACCTAACAGCGCAAGCGCTGTTTGGGCTCGACCTAAAAACAAAAATACATGAAGTGGACTATGGATGAGTATGGGAGTACCAAAGGAAAACAGGGAAAAGCACAGGAGCAGCAAGAAACAGTGGGGAAGGCAGGGCAGCGAGGCAGCCAATGTGTGCGTGTGTGCCAGATTGAGAAGAGAGACTATTTTTCGGATTTCACATCTGCGAACTTCTGAGGGCTGAAACCAAGGCTGATGGATAGTCCTCTAAGCCAATGCCTAAAGCCAGCTGAATCATAATAGCCAATGGCTAAAATGGCATGTTCAAATCACTTAAAAGTAATATATCTCCAACTTCACATTTTCCTTGTGTATTTGCCCTTTTAAATGTAGCATTCTATTGGGTCCTTATTTCCTTCTGGATTTAGGTTACTGGAATTACTGTGTTGTTATAGTTTGTACCTCTTGCGCGCTGGGCTCACCTGCTTCTCAATAATGGCATGTACAGCGAGTTCCTAGGAATTATCCTGGAAAGCTTTCAAAAGATGTGTTTAAGATTTTTTTTAAATATATTTTTATTGTGTTTTACATCTGATCAATAATAACAGTGAACAATTCCCACCCCTTTCCCATGATTCCTTGGAAGCGTAACATACAGAGATTTCACGAAGGCAACACAGTATCCAATAACATTATTCAAGATGCAGATAACTTCCAGCAATAACAAAGGCAGCATCATGCATTAGGCTAAAATCTATATGGTCTGAAAGCCCAATGGTGGCATCATCAGGCGTCCGTGTTGAAGCATCAATAATCTGCTGTAAATGGATCTCCACTAATTCCCAAACCATCCTACCATCCCTGCTTTGCTCAGTCCGAACTAATTTTCGCCTTACCCCACATTCAGTTCGTAACCACCGCATATATTCTTCCAGCCAGTATTTATTGTTAGGGGGTTTGGATGCAATCCAGTATTTTGCAATACATTTCTTTGCGAAAACGAATCCCAATTCGGCAAGGTTTACTGTATGTTTATTCATCTTCAGTGTGGTATTAAACCCAACAGGCATACCTGGATAGAACAGTGCAAAGACCATTCCATCAGATCTTGTAAAGTTTTGATGACATGTTCCCAAAACTCTCGTATCCCCTGGAATTCCCACCACATATGTATATACGTTCCAACATTATGTCTCCATTTGGGACAGGTATCCGAATGGGTAGCATTCAGTCTATGTATCCAGTTAGGGGTAGCATAGTCCCTATGCACACATTTATAATGGGTCAATTTATGTTGCGCATTCCGGGACACTCTCCTGCAGTTTCCCAATATAGACCTCCATTCTACATCTCGCAATGGCTCACCATTATCTGCCTCTGATTACAATCGTAGCACGCTCATACAGGGCGTATCCTTTGGTACAAACAATAACTACAGCCTGGTAATAAGCTTGTTTTTCCCTCTCATATCTGGTAGGGTCCGGTTAAGGGTATGTGTGTCTCGTTCCTGCGGAAACCCTTCCCAAGCCTTACGAACAGCTGCTGCCAATCCGACATAAGCCAAAAAGCTGCCTCCCACTGTTTCCCATCTAGTACAAAAGGTGGCATAACTCATCAACCGACCATCTTCATATAAATTTCCCAATGTATACGGAGTGTTATCTCCCCTCCCGTGTCGTAAAAACATCAGTGGCATAGGACTTATATCTGTTAACCACGGCACCAGCTGTTGTAAGTACATATAGGTGTCATTTGTAGTGTCATTTGTACCCTTTGTTCTTTGTTCCCATATTTCCAATAGAGTGCATACTTGCAACGGGAGTATTTTTATTTTTTTGCCATGGACTAACGGCAAGGCTAGTAAGCCCCATGGTCTAACCAGTCTAGCCAATATGCCAGTCACAGGGTCAGTATAGGGATCCATGAACCACTCAGTGATATATTGTAAGTGGGAAGCACAATAATAACTTCTAAAATGCGGGGCCTGCAGTCCTCCACTATCCCATGGTAGCTGCAATACCTCTAAGTTAATACGAGCTCTCCTTGTACCCCAGTAAAGTAGATGCAGTAACTCATGCAATCATTGAAAGCTTGCATCTGGAATTCGCATCAGCATATGCTGCAAAATATACTTGGGGAAAAAGAATCATTTCACTAATTGCTAGGCGTCCCATTAGAGACATAGGGAACTTTAACCATCTCTGAATGCTACGTTCTACTGTTTCCAATAGATTCCCAACATTAGCCTAATAGATTTCCTTTACATTAGAGCATAGGTACACTCCCAGGTACATAATGGGCGTTCTCTGTATTCTGATGTCATTAACAGCTTCCGCTCTTAATTGTGGGGCCCGTACCGGATACATGACCGATTTAGCTGTATTGGGTGTGAACCCAGAGTAAGCCCCTACTTCCTTGATAGTATTATATACTTTGGGCCACGTTCGTACAGGATCTAGCAAAGTCAACAAAATATCGTAAGCATATAACAAAATAATTTCTCTTAGCGTTCCTACCATCACCCTTTCTCTCTCGTGTCGAGCTGTTATCAGTCTTGCCAAGGGCTCGATAGCTAACGCAAATATTAATGGGGACATGGGACACCCCTGTCTTGTTCCCCTCTTTACCACCCAACTATCAGAGAACCTATCCCCTACTTTCACCCTGGCTCGACTTTCAGTATAGAGCAGTTGTACCCAGTTTAAGTAGATTTAACCCAAATTATACCTTCGCAATGCATACATCATATACCGCCAATCCACAGTATCGAACGCTTTATGTGCATCCAGACTGGCGAATGCACAAGACTCATCCCCTCTTTGAACTTGTTCTAGTATATGGAAAGCTTTCCTGATGTTAGTAATGGTAGTGCGCCCCCCACAAAACCTGCTTGATCTGGATGAAACTGTGCCCCCGTCACCTTAGCCAAGCGATGAGCCAAGATCTTCCCTAACGGCTTAGCGTCCACCTTAATCATGGACAACGGGCGGTATGATTCGCATTCAGTCAAATCACGTCCTGGCTTTGTTAAAATCACAATATATGTCTCTCAGCGCATCAGGTATGACCCCTTGTTTAAACGCTTCCCTTTACATATTCACGGGTGGCCCGCATAACAGATCGGCATGTTCCTTATAAAACGCAGCTTCTAAATCATCATTCCCTGGCGTTTTCCCTGCACTCATTTGCAGGGGCGTAGCTATCGCCCACCGCACATCTGTTTCATCTATCGGGGCACACAGTATCTTTCGCATTTCAGCATCCACTTCCTGCAATCGGGCTGCATTCAAAAGCTCCATCATAACCACCTCATCATATTCTCCCTGCAGTGCGTATAGTTCCGAGTAGAATTTTGCAAATCGTTTTATGTCATCAAACGTTGTATGTTCCCCCGTTTATCCTTTATCGCAACCACTGCATTCCCAGCCCATTCTCTATTGACCACCCATGCTACTAATCGGCCTGGAGTATCTCCCTGTTCATGTTGCAGCTCCGTACATACTTTAGAATCATGATAGCTTAAAGTTTCCCGCGCCTCATCTAAGTCCCCTTGTAATTTACATCGCTCTTCCCAGATCTCGTCTGCATGAGGAGCCTGTCTGTCTTTGTCCCCAATGTGACGTTCCAATGCTGTCACTGTCTGTATTAATGATTGCCTCACCCCATATGTGGTCGCCATGTATTTACCTCTTATAGTCACTTTGAAAGCCTTTCATAGCGTTCCAGCTGAGGCGACTGTACCAGTGTTAATCTCAAAGAAATCCCTCACAGCTGTGCGGGTTATCTCCTCATATGCCTGATCATGTAATGTCTGGTTTTGGAATCTCCATAACAAAATTGGATTAACTAAGGTCTGTGAAAGCATCATAGCCAGCAGGGGAGCATGATCCGATATTGTGCGGTCAAGGTACTGTATCCTATCAAACTCAAGTACCTGTTCCGGATGCGTTAGCAAGTAGTCTATCCTGGAGAACGTACCATGGGGTGGAGAATAAAAAGAGTATCCCCTTATTGGATCATGGACTGCTCTCCAGAGTTCCAATAAATGCAACGTATCCATAGCTGCCATTAGTGCCTTGGACGCCCTGCCTAATGGTTGTCTCGCCCGCCCCATCCAATATACAATTGTAGTCCCCCATCCAGATAATATTATAGTGGGCGTAGGAAGCCAGGACGTTTGTCTGTGCTTAAAAAAAATCAGGAGTGTCCAAGTTGGGTGCATATGAAGTGAATAGTACTATAGGTCTACCCCATAGCTCCCCTACCACCCCCAAATACCTTCCATCTGAGGCCTTCAGTTCTGCATTAACCTGTAATGGAACACCATTATCCACCCATAACAGTACCCCTCATGCTGAGGAGGTAAAACACGAGCACCATATCCTTCCACTCCATTTAGTCCGTAGCTTTTCAACTTCTGTGGGCAATAGATGTGTCTCCTGTAACATAAGTATTTTTGTTTGCTGTCAACGGGCGTAAGACCATATTCTCTACCGCTTAACAGGGTTTTGGATCTCCTTTACATTCCAAGATAAAAACGTCACCATTGTACATACTTGCCAATATCAAATTGCATACCTGCATCATCAAATATTCCAGTTAATTTATGTCAAATTGTAGCTGCTTCCTTTCAACATGAATAATAGTAGGGAAATTATCCCTCCCCCTCCCGGGCGGCCTACCCCAACTTGCCTCCACAGTCATTATCAAGAACAACACCCTCCCCTTTCTTGAGAACACAATTAAATTCCTCTTTAACAGCACGATGTTCCCCGAGATTCCCAACATAGGATCTCTCAGAGGCAGCAATGCCATTTACATCAGGCATACCAACAACAAAATGCTCAACTCACCCATTTCAGCTCCGGTCAACACTCACCCTGGTCATAATCGAATGTAATGTACCACCCCTCAATATCAAGAGGAGCATCAACTCTTCTCCCCCCACGCAATCACACCCGCGTGGAAAACATTTTGCATCCACCAGCAACTATGATCAATCAGTGGTTTTCAAGAAACTGCATAGCCTCCTCCGGTTGTTCAAAGAAATATCTCTTTCCCTCCCGATCAATTCTCAATCGCGCTGGGGGCTGCAGAGCATAATCTCAACCTTTATCTCTCAATCTTCTTTTAACTTCCAGAAATGATTTACGTTTTTTTTTTTGAGTGGCCAAACCATAGTCTGGGTATAAAGATAGTGTATTGCCATTGTTCTCTATTTTCCCCTGTGTACGCACTACTGGCAGAATCTGAACCTTGTTTCTATAACGCAGCATCCGAGCAATCAACATACGAGGAGGCGCACCAGGTTTAGGTATACCCCCAGGGGTCCTGTGCACTCTGTCTGTGGGTAAATGTAATGGTACATATTGGGACAGATTCTTATGAAACCAGCCATTTTACCTATCAGTGAAAGAATCAAACATAGGCAAAATATCAAATATGATTTTGATATTTCCTGATTCTCTACAGTTTATAAAATATTTAAATAAGACCTAAAACATACTTCTAAACCCTGCATCTTTAGACCAAAGGCCACAAAACTGAAAAAAGAAAAAGGAAGAAGAAACAATATTTTTGTGACATCCCTAAACAACAAAACTTACGCACAATAATGTTAGCCCAGTCTTTCTTGCTGCTACCTTGTATAACAAAGTTACATTTTATTGGCCCCTTCAGGAAGAAATCAAAATTACTCTTTCACTCTACTTTTTCCTTTCTTTGAATGGCATTTAGTTTGTAGTTGTGCAGGTGTTTTTTCAGTGTTTATATGTTTACACTGGTGAGGGCTATTTCCCTTTCGGTGGGGTTTTATCAGTTATTATAGGTTTAAACCTAAAACAGGATAGCCTAAATATAGAGTCCACTTTAAATGATCACCCTATCATGGTGCTGTTTAAACAAGGTGTAGGCGTCATGCACCACCCGGTGCAACACATCAGGGGCAGTTTTATATATGACCCAGATATTAGAGGAGCCCACGTCCTCTAAAGTCTCCAATGGCTAGGGGCTCCTCGTTCAAAAGCACTTATTTCATCAGCGCAATGTTAATAGCAGCAACCTGCATCAAATAGATCTCCATCAGGCAGAGCGGGCCTCAGCGCATCCACCTCACCTTCACCACGTCCTCCCCGATGCGGGCTTCCGCTCCTAAAACTCACCGGTGCAATCCGTCACCGCCGCAGCCTCGCTCCGATCCACCCAGGCAACACATCCATGCAAAGACGGCAGCGCAGGTGATCACACGCGCCAACTCGGAGCGGTCGTCCGCCTCCCCACCGCAGCATCTGCAGAGAATGCTCCGATGCAGGCGCACAGTCTCCAACTCGAGGTCCCGGCTTCACAGGCCAGCCCCGCTCGTCGCCGTTGGAGGGCACCAAATCACCCAATGTTGGTCACCCACATGCCGGAGACCCTCAAACGATATCACCCGGCAGGGGGGGCACCACGGTGCAGCTTTGCCAATAGCAGGAGAGAACGAATATCAATGAGGGAGGCCCTCCAACTGCATGTTGCTGGAGCTCCGATCAAGCGCGTCCGCTTAGTCGAAAATCTTAGCTCCGCCCTCATGTTTTTTAAGATTTAACATAGTCAAAGACTTCATAAACAAGCTTTGACACAGCCAGTAGGTTTTGTTTTTGCATAGTTCACGCACACAAAGACACACAACATCCATCCACAGTGCTTCAGAGCCACTCCTGTGATAGCAACACAAAACAGTATAATACGCACATTAACACAGATCACAAATCCATGTACCTATTTACTGCGAACAACACACACATAGAGTCATCCATGTAGACACAGAAAGACACACCCACATCCATCCTTTTTCATGCACCAGGAGACATACTGGAACCCACACACACAGTCCACCAATCACCCATTCACACACCAACAGATAGATGCTTGTATGGAAAGTGAACACTTTCACTGACGCACATGGAGAGGTTGGAACTGATTCACAAAACGTATTTCGGTGTACGTAAAGTGCTACTTCACGCACCCCAAAATGCTATTCACAAACGTGCAGCCAGAGATCTCCATCTCTCCTACCTTTTCTATATGGAGTCCTCCAAATTGGGTGCGGAGAACTCCACGCACGTAAGTATAGGATTTAGGAGCAGATGTGGGAGGGACTAGTGAAAGTGGTTGGAAAATGTGGAATAATGCCTGAAAGAAAATGGGGTTAAGAGAAATTGAAGGACAGGTTTAGAAAGGGACATGCTACAAAACACACACCACCATAAGAGTAAGACAACTGAAATTCACAAAATACAATTGCAGTTTGCAAAATGTATATTTAAATCTATTTCTGTAGATTTTTATTTTTTGTAAATTATTTTATTTCTCAGTGAAATGAAAACATACAAACCAATACATCAAAAATCAAATTACATACAATAAAAATTAAGAATCACAAAAGAGAATTCCTGCAGCAAAATTGTACATTTACCATAAAGAAAAAACTAAGAAAAAAACGAATTACAAAATAAATGCAACTGATAATAGGCAATGATCAAGCACGATTACAGTAAGTGTGAGGTATCATTACACAATAGCGGGGACATGGGGACACAGTAGGCATTCCAAACAGGGGCTGGTGAGGACTAACATTTCTATCTTGTCCTATTTATGGTATTAGCTAGTACATTGGACCTTTAAGTTTGGACCTGGATGTAGTTATTATAAAGACTCCAAAAGTTTTTCGGGCGGTTTTTAGGGGGAAGCAGCTCACTATATGCTTCTGTTTGTGTATTACAAAATATCATATCTCTAGACCATTGGGAAAGTGAGGGTGGAGAACCACTGGACCAATGCATAGCTACTACTCTCTTCGCGACTAGGAGTCCCATGTCAACCAAGCGCCTGAGGTTTTTCCTCAATTTTTTAGAGTAGCCCAATATGGCCAAGAGCGGGTCAGGGCTTATCGTTTCTTTAGTGATATCACTTAGCTTGGCGAACACTTGTGATCAGAAATTAGCGATAGAGGGACAAAGCCATGCCAAATGCAGGAAGTCTGCTTCACCCATTCCACATCTCTCGCAATTGTTTGTTTCGCGCAGCCCAAAGCGGTGCAGTCGGACAGGTGTGTGGTAAATTCGATTGAGGAATTTGAATTGCATGAGGCGGTGTCTGCCATTCAGGGAAATGCGCTTAGTCGACTCGCAGCAATAGCGCCACATGTCATCGTCTATAGTAAGTTCCAGATCAAACTGCCAGGCTAATCTAGCTTTAACATAGTGGTTGCGGCGTAATTCCTGAGTTTTCTTATAGATGTATGAGACAAGCTTGTTTGGGGAGGAGGAGCAAAGCACGGTGGAGAGAGAAGGAACCTCTGGAGGTTCTAATAGCTCTTCTCCCAGCAGGGCGCGGAGTGCGCTTCTAGCCCTGAAATATTGGAATAGTGTTAGAGGGGTAGGCGGCGGGTCGGTCGACATAAGTTCCTCCCAATCTTTCCCCTTCCCATCATTAAAGAAGGCGCCGATGGTGTCTATTCCTAATGAATGCAGGGCCTTTACCATTTCGGGTACAGTGAGGACTGGGAGCCACGTGCACCATGCAGTAGGAGGAAGAGGGTAGTACAGTATGGAAAGTACTTGGCGATTTAGGAGGTTTCGTCATGCGTGCGTAGTCGCATTAATCGATTCAAGGATTCCAGTGCTACGGCGTGCGGCACGGAACAATGCAGTAGCCAAATGCGCAGGAGCCAGCGCAATTCGTTCTATATGAAGATGGGGAGGGGGTGTCTGTTGATGCAACTAATAAAAAACATGCGAGGCCTGGGCGGCCCGATAGTAGAGGTCTAGGTCTGGGGCGCCCAGTCCTCCCATTGAATATGGGAGAGTGAGGAGTTCCCAACTGGTGCGCGGCTGTTTATCAGCCCAGGCGAGTTTTATTTGCAGCGTTTTGAGATGTTTAAAGAAGTGTGCCGGGAGAACTATCGGAATATTGGCAAACAGAAAAAGGAATCTGGGGAGTACTACCATTTTCATGATTTAGATTCTGCCAAGAAGTGAAAGGGGAAGGCGAATCCATCTATTAATGTCATCTTCTAATTTAGCAATGGCCCTGCCATAATTTTCCTTGAACACCAATTCAGAGTTTGTATGTATCTGGATACCCAGAAATCTCACCGGGTCTGCGGACCACACCAAGGGAAAGTCTAGATCTTCGGGTAGCGTCACAGGGGTGAGAGGGAATATAATAGATTTCGCCCAGTTAATTTTCAGGCCTGAAAATCCCCCAAATTTGACCACTTCACGTAATACCGGGGGCAGGTTCTGGGCTGGGTCTCGAATGTAAAGTAGAGTATCATCTGCGTAAGATGAAACTATGAGGTTATATCCAGGGAACCGAATACCCCTGTGGGCATGGTATTCTCTTAGTGCACAGGCCAGTGGTTCCGCCACAAGAGCGTAAAGAAGCGGAGAGAGCGGGCAACCCTGGCAAGTGCCTCTAGAGATCGGCAGTGGAGCAGAGACAGCATTGCCTACCCGCACTCTGGCTACGGGGGTCGTGTAGAGAGTGGAGATCAAGCGTAGGAAGAGGGGTCCCAGCCCCATACGTTCAAGAATCAATAGCATAAACTTCAACTCCACCAAGTCGAAAGCTTTTTCAGCGTCTAAAAAAATTGCCGCGACTTTAGTGTCCTGCTTTGTATGTTGAATTTCCCCGAATACAGAACGAATATTATGTGTAAGTGTGCGTCCCGGGACAAAACCTGCCTGTTCCGGCCAGACAAGGGAGGGCATAAGAGGGGCCAAGCGGTTTGCTAGGATTTTTGCAAAAAGTTTAGTGTCTACGTTAAGTAGAGAGAGTGGACGATAAGAGGAGCAATCCTGAGGGGGCTTCCCAGGTTTGAGGATAACAACCAAGAGGGCCTCCTGCATCGTGGGGCGCATGGATCCACCCTCGGCCGTTTCCTCAAACAACGTTATTAAATGAGGGGTAAGTAAGTCCTTAAATACTTTATAAAACCCCACCGTTAACCCATCCTGCCCTGGAGCTCCTCCGGAGCGCATTGTAGACAGAGCGCCTTGTATCTCCCACGCCTCAATCGGTCTCATCAAGTACTCTCTGTGTCCGTCTAATAGCCAGGGTAGTTTTATGTATTCGAGGTAAGCCAGCATATCAGAATCAGTGTCGTGGGATCTTGACTTATACAAGTCAGCGTAGTATCCCCTAAAGCATTCAGCAACTCTGTCAGGGTCCGCAATCCGCTCAGCAGTGTCGGAATCTATTTCAATGGGCTGTGCAGCGGTTCGGCGCCCCTTCATAAGATTAGCCAGAACCGCGCCAGGACGTTCACCTTCTCCGTATGTTCTTGCCACTGCATATTTGCCCAGTAGCTTAACCTCTCTGTCCGCCTCCAAGTGATATTCTTCCAAAGTGGATTTAAGGGCTTCAGACAAGTGGGCTTCATCTGTGTCTGACATGTCCCTTTCTAATTTCGCTAGGTTTTGCTCTAATAAGGCCAGCCGGCGCCTGATTGACTTCAGCACTCCCGAGTGTTTGGATATAGCAATGCCACGTATGTAGACCTTAAAGGTCTCCCAGACCGTGGCGAAAAGCGAGACCGAGCCCACGTTAGTAGTGAAAAATGTCTCAATTGCTTCTAGCATTTCCGCTTTAAAAACCTCGTCAAGCAAGGCATATGGGGGGAAGCGCCAGGTGAATGGAGGGGTTCGCTTAGTAGGAGATGCCAGTGTGAATACTACAGGGGAGTGGTCAGAGTAAGTGCAGGGAAGATATTGCAGCTCTGGATACCGGGTATAAGTGCACCCGTCAACAGCCAATAATCAATTCTAGTATGTAAATTGTGCGGTGCTGAGTAGTGCGTGCAACCTCCCTTCTCAGTCGAGCGAGAGCGCCATACGTCCACTATTCCCATTTCCGTCATAGCACCCCAAATAGCCTCAGCAGCCATAGAGCAACGTCGTGGTGGGCCCCCGGAGCGGTCCAAATCTGTATTGAGGACGCAATTAAAATCCCCCCCCCCCATATCTGTGGCAGGTCGGGCAAATTATGAACTAGGACCAATAGATCTTGGAAAAACTGCGGGCAGTCATGATTAGGGCCATACACATTAATCAGTATACATTCCATGCCTTTTCCTGTGCACTTGGATATAACATATCGACCATCAACATCCGTATGCAATTCTTCTAGTGTAAGTTGAAACTTGGGGTTTATCCAAGTTAGGACTCCCCGGGCGTGTGTAGTAAAACCTGCAGCATGGATAGTGCCTCGAATCTTACCGCGGGTCAACGGAAGGGTTGCCATTGGGAGATGCGTTTCCTGTAGTAGAGCTACATCAATGTTGTGTCTAGTGAGATACGCCATAGTCTTCCTTATTTTGCAGTGATCATTAAGCCCCCTGATATTCCAAGTCAAGAACCTCAATCTATCCTCCATAGTTATATAAGAGAGGAGAGAGAGCCCCAGCAATGTTGTCCGTACATATCCTATTAATAGTGCACATGACCATAGCACGGTACCCTACACTACTCACTGTGTTTATCATATGCAGATACATCATTGCAATCTCAAAAATGCAAAGAAAAACTAATAAAAACCAACACAAAATCACAAACAATCCTCCATCCCCCCCCTCCCACGCCATGCCAACCCAAATTGGGCACAGACAACATTTCCCCCGTCACCCTCCCCGTTTCCCTCCCCTAGAGAAAAATGGCAACAAGCCATGTAGTGTGTAACACACGGGGGCGGATGTTACCTAAGCTCTACAACTAACCATCAGCGTAAAACTACACTATAATGAACATGTTGGGACAATCGAGCCTATTTAAAGAAAAAATATCACTTGCAAGTAATTAAACAAAGTAGTACAGCCAACCACGAATGGGTATTATAGATGGTCGCCCGTAGTAGGGCCCGCATACACATTAAAGTCTGTGTCAATTATACAACCAGTAAGCAAGCATCCCCGCCCCTGTATAAAGTCTACAAATACTTGCAAGAGTTCCGGGTAGCTACATTGCTCCGTAGGCAGCCCACAGGATCCAGCAGAGGTCAGGACTCGAGGACACCTCGAACTCAGGATACAGGAAACAAAACGGCATGTGATAAGTGCAAGCATGTCAGAGCACAGGAGTAGGCTCCTTTGGGTTTGGTGTCTTAATCATTATCGTCCATGCGATCCTCCGCGGACCATCTGTCGATTCGGGTAAAGTCTCCTACACCACAGCTCTCTTCGGCCATTTGGAAAGTTCCTTTAATGCCTTCTGTAGTGCCTTCGGGTCTGAGAAGATTCGGGATGAGCAGTCCAAATTGACCCTAAGTCTGGCCGGATATAGCATGGCATAGGTGATATTTTGATCACGGAGTTGCCGTTTGAGGGTATTGAATTGACATCTCGCCTCCTGCACTTTCGCCGTGAAATCGGGATAAAGCGAAATCGTGGAGCCCTCATACTGGAGTTCACCTATTTCTCTGGCACGTCGCAGGGCAGAATCCCTATCCCGGTAATTCAGCAGTTTGGCTATCACCGGGCGTAAAGGGGCGGGCGCCCGGGGGCGGGCGCGGACCCAGCGAACGGTGGGCTCTTTCAATCACAAAGATATCCGAGAAGGTCTCACGGCCCAGTAAGGTGATGAGGAGTTTTTCTATGAATTGTTCCGCGTTGCCCATCGAGGTGGATTCCGGAAGGCCCGTGATACGAATGTTACTCCGACGGGAGCGGGCTTTCAAGTCCTCAGTTTTATCCTGAAGAGATGTGAGAGCCTTGGCCAGCTGTTTGTGTATCGAGTCCGTTTCAGATTGAGCCTCTTCAACCTCTGTAATTCTGCGCTCCGACATATCTATCCGTTCCGCGTGCTTATCCAGCCGCTCCGTCATCCTGTCCATGCGGAAGACTAGGGAGTCTATTTTCCCATCAATCACCGACAGGCTTTTTTGCAACGCAGCAAACATTTGCTTGACCTCACCTGGTTTTTCCTCCGAGTTTTCTGTCTGGGCATCCGCGGAGCGGGCCCCCCTTCTCTTTGGTTCTAGATCGCTTTGTGTCGAACAGGAGCTTCGTCTGCGTTTTGTCGACCTTGCCCATAGTGGAGTCCGCACAAGGAAGATATGAGCGGCAGAGTCGTATGAGCGGTATTAGCAAGGGGGGTTGGGCCGGCGTACCAGCGGACTACCACGCCAAGTTCTCTAGGTACGTGTTGCCGGACCTCAGGTGCCCAGTGTTGGGGGATCTCGCCCAGGATGGATTTTGTTGAGGCGCGTAGTGCAGTGGGCCTCCTCACGTGGCGAGTGAGAGAAATGGCCGCCCGAAGAAAGTGCTTATGGACTCTCCGAGTGTGCTAAGAGCTGGGCTTGTTGTACAGCGCAGTGTCAGCGACGTCCTCCCCCAGAGGCAGTGTCCCCCACAGGTCGCAATTCTAAGCTGGAGCGCAGTGCCCACCGCCGCCGGGAGCCAGAAAGGTAGATGTCTCACAGGAACCCCCGCTGCAGTCTCATGGTGTAGGGGGACTGATAGTGCGTGGCTCCAGAACAGTTGGTACAGAGGCGCAGCAAGTTTAAAGTTACGGGCCTACCTGCAGAGGCCAGGCCCGTGATGTCCCAACACCGCAATCCACATCAGGTCCTCCGCATCTGGGGCAGCCCTTTCCCAGCAGATCAGCGGGCTTCAGCCAAGGCCGCCTCCCCCAGCACTGGGGCAGCGAAGGCCACTCCAGATCTGCTCAACTAGGGCGCAGGACTTATATCAGACCGCCCGGGAGCATCCGGGCCTCTCAGGTCGCCGCAGCAGGTAGATAAAGGGGCGCCCTCTAACAGTAGCAACAGGGCACCGCTGCCACAGCGTGCAGACAATGCCGGCAGGGAGACGCGATCGGTAGTGTTCAAGGGGGCTCAGCGCTCCAAGGGGCCCAGCGCAAGAGTCCTCCGCCCCCAAACGGGCCGGCCGCAGCAGCTCACCGTAAGCACAGGCACGGGCGAGATGTCCGGTTCCGCTGGCCGTTCCAGAATAGGACGCCGATCCTCCGCCGCCGCCGAGGCGCGCACCAGGCCGCTCCCTCAAGGCTCCGTCACTGGGATCACGCAGGGCGCGACCCACCGCAGGATCTGTAGCTAGTAGGCGGGAGGCTGAGGCTCCGGCGCCGCAGTAATCATCAGCGAAGGTAGGGACCCAGCCCCTCACGTGGTGGGGATCCGCGGGTGCCACCAGGCAGCAGCCTCCGACACTCCAATCTCTGGCAGGGGAGCCCTTCTCCGCAGTGGAAGACCCGTTGCGCGCCCTGTCCGCCCCGGGGCAACCGCCAACTCGAGAAAGGTATCAATGGGTAGCTCTCAATTAGTACTGTTTGAAGCCATATGAATCTTTCGGGCAGCGGCACCGATTATCAGGATGATTGTCGTGTAGAGCCGATGGCTAGCGGAGCTCTACAATTACGCGGCCATCTTGCGCTGCGGCAAGCTCTGCCCCCTCTTCTGTAGATTTATTGACAAAACAGCTCAAATGTACTACAGACCAGCCTTGGAGTAAATAAAGCACCACACAGTGCCAACCACTGATACTGCAACACACTCCCATATGAATCAGTGGAGGCTAGGACTACCATTAATACATGAGGAAAAATATAAAATAATGTAATTAACATTTTAAATTGAATTCTATTTAAATTATTATTTTATTGTTAAATATTTTCAATAAAATGTAAATATTATTGTTTTTAATATACGTAATAACATTTTATTAAAATGCATTGTAAATGGTCTCATTGCAAATCCTAAATAAAATTATACATAATTTGCATCCAAGATTGCGACATATTCACCACAAATGTTACTGAAGTGATATGGGAGGTAAAATGAATTGAATTGAATTAAAACATAATTTAAATAAAATAATTGAATAGTATCATACGTTTTAATGCAGTTACATCTAGGTGTAGATCTACACAAGGAAATGGTGAATTTCATCCATAAGGAGATTCACACCTAGGTGTAGGTGTAGATCTACACATGAGAACATCTACACTTGCAAACGTACCTTTGTGAATAGGGTCCCATGTCTCATGAGCAGATACGAAATGGGCAGAGCAGATAGGATGACCTGTCTTTAAGTTATATTAGTTCATCTGGTACCTGGATGAAGACACATGGGAGAAATAGCAGTCAGAAGGCAAAGGTAAAGCTGGAGTTCATGAAGTACCTGTGTTTCATGAATGGAAACAGACCGATGGGACCAGTGATCTTTATTTGTGGTCACATTCTATATTTCTATGAGTAATACCATACTCCTGCAGGCCCTTGGTAGAGTTGTCATTTATTCTGTCATAAGAAAATGGAGGATGCAGGTTGATGGTGGAAGGAATGGATTCTTAACTTAGCCCATTCATATATTTTGTCCACTTAACAATTAGTTCATCTGCAGAGGAAATAACATTCAATAAGGAGAACATTTAAGGAGGACAAATCATTGAAATATAAATTCCCATTCCATCCTTGGTCCCTTATTGGAGAAATCACTTACACTGAGTGATTGAAAACATCCCTTTCCATGCCAATGAAATTCTTTCTGCATATCCATTCCATTCTTGGCCACTTTGCTATAATCATATATATGTACATAAGACAGTAATGGTAAATAAGTATGCACTGCTATAGGATTAACATCTGTCACTTTTAGAGTTGCTGTTTCACATCTCATAAACCACCTTACCTTTCGCTCTGCAAGTCATGTTTATAAGCTCCCCATCAAGTAAGCAAAGACTATGGGGCTCATTACGATGTCGGTCGGAGTTGCCTCCGACCGACACCGTCTCGGTCTCGGGACCGACCGACCTCTGGTCAGCAGTTCCGATGGCCGGATTAAGATGCAACCTCGCATACTCACTTTTCTCTATGGGAGCTTGTGTTACAGCCGTAAACTGGCCGTAATACAGGCTCCTATAGAGAAATGGGTGTGTGTGTAAAACCCTGCACCCTGTGGCAGGCACCAAATGGTGCCTGCACACAGTGCAAAGTTTTACAGGGGGTACCCTAGGTACCCCCTCGACCACCAGCTGTAGACTGCGGAGGAAAGGGGGCCCTGCTAGGGGCCCCCAAAGTCGCTTTTTGGCAGCCTGTCCGTGTTGGAAAGGCTGGCACAGAAAGGCTATGGGAAACCGACATCGTAATCCCGATGGTGGAAACGCCGTCTATAGGGGATTATGATGCGGTTCCGACCAGCAGGAAGACTCCTAGAGCCGGTCGGAACCGAGTCGGAATGACCGGACGGTTTACGTTCCGACAGTCGACATCATAATCGGGCGGTCGGACCACAAACCGACCGTGTCAGTCGGAAAGCCTCCGACCGCGGTCAGAAAGCTTCCAACTAGCGGTCGGAGGCTTTCCGACCGACATCATAACCGGCCCCTATATCTCTTAAAATGCACTAATTTGTTAATTGAAAAACAGAACTATAAACACTGACCTGATTCACATAGAAAATGGTAGTTTTTTTTTCTTTTCCTTTTTAAAAAATTATTAATATATATGCAATACCAAAAATCAAACATCTGAATAATTCATTACGGCGGCCCCCCACCCCAAATCCCGAAGACAAATACAATACATTTTGCAAGCAGTGGGAAATCAAAAACAGTTTTACAATGCATTTATATTCTCCCACACAAATGTCTATCCATCCAAGCAATCATTAGCTTATGATGACTTTAAGTAGAAAAAATAGGGACAATCAAGAACTCGACATATGAAGGGCACTAGGCGAGCCCTAAGAATTCATTTTTCTAAGCCACCTGATTAAGGGCTCCCATATCTCTAAACCTTTTTTTTTGCCCGCATGCCTTTTTTGGCATAAATGGCGCTCTCAAGATTATAAGTTGCTATCAGTCGAGCCAGCCATTGCGAAAACATTGGGGGATTTGGATCTATCCAGGAGGAAGCTATACAGATCCTAAGTATGGTCATGGCTACAAATATTAAAGCTCCCCCATTCCTTCTGTTAAACGTTTCTTGTAAACCCATCATAATAATTGCTGGAGTTAGTTGAATGTCCCGCGATAAAACTCTGCCTAGGAAATGCTGTACTTTATTCACTAGAGGTTCTAATTTCACGCATGTGGCGAACATGTGAACCGAGTCTGCACTAAACTCAGAGCATCTAGGACATAGTGTTCCTCTACCGGTTCCCCATTTAGCAATTCTACTAGGAGTTATATATAAGAAGAATCCCGTCTTATAAAATTGAGCCTGTAGTTTGGCTGACAACAGATTGCTCTGAGCAGAGCTCAATGTGAGACAAAAGGTGTTACGGGGGACATTCAGTTTCTGCTGCCATTTTTCATCTACCTTTACCAAGTCATCGGGCATTTGACTGTTTAATATTGAGTAAATATACCCAATCCGTGGTGAAGCTAAGCCCTGCAATTTATCAATAAGATCTATCTTTGCAAAGCCTGCCAGCCCTCGCGTCTTACGGGTCAAGAAGTCTTTTATGGCATGGTATAAGAAAGTCTGATTAACATTCAGGTTGTAATGAGTTCTAAGGTCATTAAATGGCCGAACTCCTTCAGAAGTCACTAAGTCCCGTAATTTTAAAATACCTATTTTATACCATTTTTGAAGATATGTCTTCCCGAAAATAGTTGGTAGGTTGATATTGTTATTGATAGGTGAATAGTAATTTAGTCTGCCTAGTCCAAAAGTCTGCGTATATTAGTAAAGACCCTATAAGTGCTCATCAAAGTCTTAAATCTGACCCGCTTATAGTAGCCAAACTCAAGTTGCCTCCAAAGACAGCCTCGCGCCTCCTCCCCGAGTAGTGATATATAGGGAGATGGAAGTCCCGAGGTACTCACATCAGAATGTTCATGCATTAATTCAGTACAATATTGTAATACCGCAGCCCAGTAGTACAATCTTAAATTAGGAGCGCCCACCCTCCTCTATCCCTAGGAAGAGAAAGCAGTTTGAAAGCCCTCCTCGGCTGAGAATAAGCCCAGATGAATTGGGAAAAAATGTGTTCAAACTTTTGGAGCATGCTTTTGTTAAATTCTAAGGGGATTGCCGTAAAAAA
Organism: Calotriton arnoldi; assembly: GCA_963921515.1. Lineage (NCBI taxonomy): Eukaryota > Metazoa > Chordata > Amphibia > Caudata > Salamandridae > Calotriton > Calotriton arnoldi. The sequence continues at coordinate 4,720,483 of CAWUFW010000124.1, read as the reverse complement.
ATAAAGTAGTTTAGGAAAAAAAATCATTTTTAAAACATTACACCGCCCCACTATGGTCAAATGCAGATTGTTAATTATCTTAAGTGCTCTCTTAGTGTCAAGTGCTAGCGGAGTCAGATTTTCCCTTACTATTGAGTCTATATCGCCCACGATATTGACCCCTAAATATTTAGCTTCATGTACTACTCTGCTGTCTGCTCAGTTTATTCTTTCATTTAAAATAATCTGTGTTTTTGTTTTATTGAGCGCGTATCCAGACAGCTTCCCAAACTCTTGAGCCTCTTGTTCCAGGGCCCTAATAGCAAATTCAGGTTCTGGGGTCACCACTGCTAGATCGTCAGCATAGGCCATGATCTTAGTATCCATACCAAACCTACTCACCGCCTGGACTTCTAGATTGTTTTCGATTTTTTTAATGAAAGGATCGATATATATGGCGAAGAGCAGCTTGGAACAAGGGCACCCCTGTCTTGTCCCACGCGAGATCTCTATTTGCTCCGTCATTTTCCCATTAATTGAGATTCTGGCTGTAGGATTTAGATATAGGGCTTGAAGAGCTTGAACTATCCTAGGTCCAAAACACATCCGCCTCATGACGCCCCACAAAAATTGCCACCAGACCCAATCGAAAGCTTTTTCAGCATCAAGTAAAATTAATGAGATCCGGTCTCCCGTCACCCTAGCGGCGTCAAATAGAGTGATAGTCCGACGGATGTGTTCTGTAGTGCCCTTTTTGGGGATGAATCTATGCTGCCATTTGGAAACAAGAGACTCAATGATGGTCGATAATCTGGATGTGATAACCTTAGAATATATTTTGGAGTCGGTGTTTATAAGAGTAATTGGCCTATAAGAAGACATCTCTAGTGGTGGCTTATCTTTTTTGGGAAATATTACGATTTTTGCTGTGGACCAAGAGGGGGGTGGAGAAGCCCCGTTAAATATGGATATTACCACTTCTGTAAACAGATCTTTAATTTGAAGGGAAAAGATTTTATAGAACTCGACTGGAATGCAATCCATACCAGCAGCTTTGCCATCCGGCAAGCTTGTAAGTGCTATAAAGATTTCTTCCCAGGTCGGGGGATTTTCCATTTGATCGTGATTCTCTGTGCTGAGTTGGGACAGTGATATTGTCTTAAAATATTCAGAAATTTCTCTTTCTCTAGACTCAAAGAGCCAAGTATTCTCCTCTGTGTAAAGATTTTTATAAAATTCTCGAAAAGCCCACTGTATCTTATCCGGGTCATCAGTAATCTCTCCTGTAATAGTCTGAATTGAGGATATTACATTGGCAGAAATCTGTTGTCTAGTTGAGATGGCTAATTGATGTCCAATAAGTTCACTGCACTCATATATTTTCTCCGGGCCGAAGCCCATTTTGCGGCCACTCTCTCCGCAAATATAGTCCCAATCTCGGCTTTAGCAGCAACTACCTCAGTCTGTGCAGCTTCAATTTCTGCCCCTAGCTGGACTGCCTGTATTAGTTTCTCTTCTGCTTTTTTCATTTTATCTTGCAGAACAGAAACCTGTATTTTCTCCTTTTTATTTCTCCTGATGGAGAATTGCAGCGTCTCTCCACGAATGCCTGCTTTTAAGGTATCCCATACGACCATAGTCGGGGCAGTCCCAATATTTATTTTCAGAAACTCTTGAATCCAACCCTGCATGTGTGCCCGATATCCAGTGTCATATAGGAGCGCCTTTTCAAAACTCCAGTTCGAGCCTTCTCCTCCCCCGATATTTAAGATGAGTGGATTATGGTCTGAAATAAATCGTGGTGCAATGTCGATAGAGCAATCCCGCACTAAAGAGGAAGAAACCATAAAGTAGTCAAGTCTAACCAGAGAGAGATGGGGAGCTGAAAAAAAAGTAAATCCCTCTTGTTTAGGTTTTAACCCCTTCCATGCTTACGACGGCCGGGAGCCGTCATGAGCAACGGTGCTCGTGTGCTCACGACGGCTCCCGGCCGTCATGTCACATGGCCCCGGAAATCCCTCTGGTGTGCACCAGAGGGATTTCTATTTCTCCCCTGTAGCCTCGGGAGCTGGGGAAGAGCTTCCCCAGCTCCTGAGGCCCCCCTCCGTTTCAGTGAAATGACGATCAGCGCGCACGTCGCGCTGACATCATTTCACTGAAACCGAAACTGAAATGAGCCTTTAGGCTCATTTCAGTTTCACTTTCTACGTGCTCAGGAGGCTATCTCAGCCCCCTGAGCACGTAGAACGACGGGAGAGGTATCACTGGAAAGGGGAGAATCTCCCCTTGCCAATGATACCCCTCCCCAGTGGATCCCTGCTTGGGGATCGCCCCAGGAGGGCGATCCCCAAGCAGGGATCCACCCACTAGACACCAGGGAGGGGGGAGCGGCCCCTTGGGCAAGGGCCTTTGCTCCCCCCATAATAAAAATTGGCATAGTCAGTCTTTCTGCCCCCCCGAGGGGGCAGAAAGCCCACTAAACGCCAGGGATTTTTTCGCATTTGATTCTAGGGTGGGGGCTGTCCGAAATGGGCACGCCAATGCCCCCACCCCCGCCACTATTACAGCCTTTCTGCCCCCCCCTGGGGGGCAGATGGGGGCACTAGCCCCCAATCTAAACGCCAGTGATTTTTTTTTGCACAATTTTGTTTAGGGTGGGGGATGCCCCACCCCCCGCCACCATTACAGCCTTTCTGCCCCCAGGGGGGCAGATGGGGGCAGTAGCTCCCAATCTGCCCCCCCGGGGGGGCAGAAAGCCCACTAAACGCCAGGGATTTTTTTTGCGCAATTATTTTAGGGTGGGGGCTGCCCGAAACAGGCACGCCAATGCCCCCATCCCCCCACCACCATTACAGCCTTTCTGCCCCCCTGGGGGCGGAAAGGCCACTAAACGCCAGGGATTTTTTTTTTGCGCAAATTTTTTTAGGGTGGGGGCTGCCCAAAATGGGCACGTCAATGCCCCCACCCCCGCCACCATTACAGCCTTTCTGCCCCCCAGGGGGGAAGATGGGGGCTGTAGCCCCCAATCTGCCCCCCTGGGTGGGCAGAAAGCCCACTAAACGCCAGGGATTTTTTTTTGCACAATTATTTTAGGGTGGGGGCTGCCCGAAATGGGCACGCCAATGCCCCCATCCCCCGCCACCATTACAGCCTTTCTGCCCCCCCTGGGGGGCAGATGGGGCCAGTAGCCCACAATCTTCCCCCCCTGGGGGGGCAGAAAGCCCACTAAACGGCAGGCATTTTTTTTGCGCAATTATTTTTAGGGTGGGGGCTGCCCGAAATGGGCACGCCAATGCCCCCACCCCCGCCACCATTACAGCCTTTCTGCCCCCCCCCCGGGGGGCAGAAAGCCCACTAAATGGCAGGGATATTTTTTTGCGCAATTTTTTTTAGGGTGGGGGCTGCCCGAAACAGGCCCGCCAATGCCCCCATCCCCGCCAACATTTTTATTTGTGTAGGGGCTGCCCAAAATAGGCATGACAATACCCCCACCCCCAGAAAAATTCCAGTCTTTCTGCCCCCCTTGGGGGCATATCAGGGCGGACCCCCCTCCCCCGATTCCCCCCCAGGGTGGCAGAAAGCCCCCTAGGCTCCGACTTTTTTCTAGCAATGTGCCTACCTGTGGATTTTGGGCCCTAGCGCAGCTGGCACGTAGGGAAACCTAGCAAATCTGTACATTTTTTAAAACTAGACACCAAGGGGAATCCAGGATGGGGTGCCTTGTCTGGCTCTTACCAGGTTCTGTTACCCAGAATCCCTTGCAAACCTCAAACTTTGTAAAAAAAAAACACATTTTCTTCACAATTCTGTTGTGGGAAAGTTCTGGAATCTGCGTGGATCCACAAATTTCATTCTACAAAGCATTCCCCCAGGTCTCCCGATAAAAATGGTGCCTCACTCATCTGGGAGGTCCAAGTACCCGCGACAGGCAAGCGCCCAAAACGTATTGAGGCGACATCAAAATTGCCCATCACAAAACGACCTGGTTTTGCAAGGGGGGTCACCTGGGTTTTTGGCCCAGTGCTCAGCGGCCAGCTAGGGAAACCTACCAAACCCACACATTTCTGAAAACTAGACACCCGGGGAATTCCAGGGAGGTATGGCTTGCGTGGATCCCCCAACGTTTTCTTACCCAGAATCCCCTGCACACCTCACATTTAGCTGAAAAAAATCACTTTTTCCACACATTTTTGTGTGGGAAAGTTGTGGCATCACTGGGCTGACACAAATTTCCTACCACCCAGCGTTCCCCCAGGTCTCCCGATAAAAATGGTGCCTCACTCGTGTGGGAGGCCCAAGTACCCGCAACAGGCAAGGGCCCAAAACGTATTGAGGCGACATCAAAATTGCCCATCACAAAACGACCTGGTTTTCCAAGGGGGGTCACCTAGGTTTTTTGCCCCGTGCTCGCGGCCACCTAGGAAACCCACAAACCACACATTTCTGAAAACTAGACACCTGGGATTCCAGGGAGGTATGGCTTGCGTGGATCCTCCAACGTTTTCTTCCAGAATCCCCTGCACACCTCAAATTTAGCTGAAAAAATCACTTTTTTCACACATTTTTTGTGTGGGAAAGTTGTGGCATCACCGGGTTGACACAAATTTCCTACCACCCAGCGTTCCCCCAGGTCTCCCGATAAAAATGGTGCCTCACTCGTGTGGGAGGCCCAAGTACCCGCGACAGGCAAGGGCTCAAAACGTATTGAGGCAACATCAAAATTGCCTATCACAAAACGACCTGGCTTTGCAAGGGGGGTCACCTGGGTTTTTGGCCCCGTGCTCGGCCGCCACCTAGGGAAACGTACCAAACCCACACTTTACCCGCGACAGGCAAGGGCCCAAAACATTTTTTGATAGGCAATTTTGATGTCGCCTCAATACGTGAGAAAAAAGTGATTTTTTTCAGCTAAATTTGAGGTTTTCAGGGGATTCTGAATAAGAAAACATTGGGGGATCCACGCAAGCCATACCTCCCTGGAATCCCCCGGGTGCAAGTTTTCAAAAATGTGTGGGTTTGGTAGGTTTCCCTAGGTGGCCGCTGAGCACGGGGCCAAAAACCCAGGTGACCCCCTTGCAAAACCTGGTCGTTTTGCGATAGGCAATTTTGATGTCGCCTCAATACGTTTTGGGCCCTTGCCTGTCGCGGGTACTTGGGCCTCCCACACGAGTGAGGCACCATTTTTATCGGGAGACCTGGGGAACGCTGGGTAGTAGGAAATTTGTGTCAGCCCGGTGATGCCACAACTTTCCCACACAAAAATGTGTGGAAAAAGTGATTTTTTTCAGCTAAATTTGAGGTTTGCAGGGATTCTGGGTAAGAAAACGTTGGGGATCCACGCAAGCCTTACCTCCCTGGAATCCCCGGGTGTTTAGTTTTCAGAAATGTGTGGGTTTGGTAGGTTTCCTAGGTGGCCGCCGAGCACGGGGCCAAAACCCAGGTGACCCCTTGCAAAACCAGGTCGTTTTGTGATAGGCAATTTTGATGTCGCCTCAATGCGTTTTGGGCCCTTGCCTGACGCGGGTACTTGGGCCTCCCACACCAGTTAGGCACCATTGTTATCGGGTGACCTGGGGGAAGGCTGGGTGGTATGAAATTTGTGTCAGCCCGGTGATGCCACAACTTTCCCACACAAAAATGTGTGGAAAAAGTGATTTTTTTCAGCTAAATTTGAGGTTTGCAGGGGATTCTGGGTAAGAAAACGGGGGATCCACGCAAGCCATACCTCCCTGGAATCCCCCGGGTGTCTAGTTTTCAGAAAAGTGTAGGTTTGGTAGGTTTCCCTAGGTGGCCGCCGAGCACGGGCCAAAAACCCAGGTGACCCCCTTGCAAAACCAGGTCGTTTTGTGATAGGCAATTTTGATGTCCCCTCAATACGTTTTGGGCCCTTGCCTGTCGCGGGTACTTGGGCCTCCCACACGAGTGAGGCACCATTTTTATCGGGAGACCTGGGGGAACGCAGGGTGGTAGGAAATTTGTGTCAGCCCGGTGATGCCACAACTTTTCCACACAAAAATGTGTGGAAAAAGTGATTATTTCAGCTAAATTTGAGGTTTGCAGGGGATTCTGGGTAAGAAAACGTTGGGGGATCCACGCAAGCCATACCTCCCTGGAATCCCCCGGGTGTCTAGTTTTTAGAAAAGTGTGGGTTTGGTAGGTTTCCCTAGGTGGCCGCCGAGCACGGGGACAAAAACCCAGGTGACCCTCCTTGCAAAACCAGGTCGTTTTGTGATAGGCAATTTTGATGTCCCCTCAATACGTTTTGGGCCCTTGCCTGTCGCGGGTACTTGGGCCTCGCACACGTGTGAGGCACCATTTTAACGGGAGACCTGGGGGAAGGCTGGGTGGTAGGAAATTTGTGTCAGCCCGGTGATGCCACAACTTTTCCACACAAAAATGTGTGGAAAAAGTGATTTTTTCAGCTAAATTTGAGGTTTGCAGGGGATTCTGGGTAAGAAAACGTTGGGGGATCCATGCAAGCCATACCTCCCTAGCATCCCCCGGGTGTCTAGTTTTTAAAAATGTATCGGTTTGCTAGGTTTCCTTAGGTGCCGGCAGAGCTAGGGTTAAAAAACTACAGCTAGGCACTTTGCAAAAAAAGTGTCATTTTTCACTGTGAAAATGTTGTGTGTCCACCTTGTGTTTTGGGCTGTTTCCTATCGCGGGCACTAGGCCTACCCACACAAGTGAGGTACCATTTTTCTCGGAATACTTTGGGGAACGCGGGGTGGGTGGAATTTTGTGGATCCACGCAGATTCCAGAACTTTCCACCACAGAAATGTGAGGAAAATGTGTTTTGTTTGACAATTTTTCAGGTTTGCAAGGGATTCTGGGTAACCGAACCTGGTGAGAGCCAGTCAAGTCACCCCATCCTGGATTCCCCTGGGTGTCTAGTGGTCAAAAATGTATAGGTTTGCTAGGTTTCCCTAGGTGCCGGCAGAGCTAGGGTTCAAAAACTACAGCTAGGCACTTTGCAAAAAAAGGGTAATTTTTCACTCTGAAAATGTGGTGTGTCCACCTTGCGTGTTGTGCCGTTTCCTGTCGCGGGCACTAGGCCTACCCACACAAGTGAGGTACCATTTTTCTTGGAAGACTTTGGGGAAAGCGGGGTGGGTGGAATTTTGTGGATCCACGCAGATTCCAGAACTTTCCACCACAGAAATGTGAGGAAAATGTGTTTCTTTTGACAATTCTTTAGGTTTGCAAGGGATTCTGGTTAACAGAACCTGGTGAGAGCCAGTCAAGTCACCCCATCCTGGATTCCCCTGGGTGTCTAGTTTTAAAAAATGTATAGGTTTGCTATGTTTCCCTAGGTGCCAGCAGAGCTAGGGTTCAAAAACTACAGCTAGGCACTTTGCAAAAAAAGGGTCATTTTTCACTCTGAAAATGTGGTGTGTTCACCTTGCGTTTTGGGCCGTTTCCTGTCGCGGGCACTAGGCCTACCAACACAAGTGAGGTACCATTTTTCTCGGGAGACTTAGGGTAACACGGAATTGTAGAGCAACTGTTATTACCTATTGACTTTCGATGCATTTCTGCCTTCCAAATGAAAGACAATGTGTAAAAAAGAAGTCATTTTGAAAAATGACCTATAATTCTCATGCTAGTATGGGTACTCCCAATTTCGGAAATGTGCAAATATTTACTGTTTCTAAACTCTATATGTTGTTCCCATTTCAGAAATACATAGGTGTCTTTCATACCAATTTTTCCATGTATACATTTTCCCAAAATAATTGCTATATACCCGGTAGATAATAGAAAACCATTGCAAGATGCTGCTCAGTTATTGGCTCTGGGTTCGTCGGGTTTTTGGTGAACCTACAAGTCCTATATATCCCACAACCAGAAAGGTCCAGCAAATGTAACAATATATTGCTTCATACAGCTGTCATAATTAGAAGAAGTTACAGGTGAAAACGTTGACACAAATGGCTGTTTTTTTCAACTAATTTTCAATTTTTCCTATATTTAACTGTTAGTTTCTATGAAGAAACCTTGAAGGATCTACACAAATGACCCCTTGCTGAATTCGGAATTTTGTCTACTTTTCTAAAATGTATAGCTCTCCAGGATCCATTATTGCTTTCATACCCATTTCTACCATTAACTGGAAGGAGGTTGAAAGCACAAAAAATAGCAAAAATAGGTTATGTCCCAGAAAGATGCCAAAACTGTGTAAAAAAATTTGGTTTTCCAACAAAAGTCTACTTGTCCCTGAAAGCTGGGAAGATGGTGATTTCAGCACCACAACCCCTTTTTTTATACCATTTGCAGGGAAAAAAACAGACGCTTTCATCTGGAGCGCTTTTTTCCCATTTTTCCCCAAAAAACAAAATTTAGCTGTATTTTGGCTAATTTCTGGGTCCCCTCCAGGGGAATCCACAAACCCTTGGTACCTTTAGAATCCCCATGATGTTTGAAAAAAAGGACACAAATGTGGCGTGGATACTTTATGTGGTCAAAAAGTTACAGGGGCCTAAGCGCGAACTACCCCAAATAGCCAAAAAAAGGCTTAGCACGGGGGGGAAAAGGCCTAGCAGCGAAGGGGTTAATTCGGCCCATACATCATGTAAACCATGAGTATACATTAAGTTTTGTATAGCCTGATATACTTTGGGCTTCCTACCTCTATAGTTCCACTGGTCACTCATTTTCCATATGCTAGGCAAGTTGATGTTAAGATCGCCGCACAAAATTATTGGAAGAGGCCAATGTGCTAGTTCTCCATTTACCCAGTTGATTATTCCAGGATCGTCTAGATTACTCCCATAAATGGAGCATATAGTAAAGACAAGATTAGAGGGTAAAGAGCATCCTGCTATCACCCATCTCCCAAGGGAATCAGATTTTACTCTATTAATTTTTATGGGAAGTTTTTTCTGTGCCATACTCCCAACTCCTTTTACCCGTGCGCCCTGAGAGGTTCCCCCGATGAGTTTATACCCCAGTGAGCTCAGCAGGTGTTTCTGTGCTCCCTCAATGTGCGTCTCCTGGAGACAAACGATGTCGGCCCCCAGTGAGCGTAACCCCTTTGCTACTTTTTGCCTCTTTGTGGCATCATTTAGGCCACAGATATTTACAGATACAATTCTAAGATTATTCATCGTACTCAATTTTTAATCTGGGTTAATTGACCTTGACTGCAAACCATTCGGAGTAATAAAGTGATAACCCTAAAGACATTTAAAAAACCTTTTAATAGCCCGACATAGTCTTCAGCAGCAGTCCATGCATAGAGAAAATCATACTTTTGCAACCAATAAAGAAATGAGCATTCATTTTCCATTATCCACACATTTTATTATCTTAATTTTCCCCATTTTTTCCCTTTTTTTTTTGTGGCTTTCCTCCCCTTCCAATCTCATTTCTTTCCTTATTCCTCGCTCCCTCTATGTCATCTGTACTAAGTCTCCCAAGCCCCATTCCAAAATTGAACAGCACCCGTAAAATAAAAAACTCCACATTTCCTCCCACTGCACTCCTGTTGTGCCCCCTTCCCTCCCTTACCCCCCCCCCCATAATTAGAGCAAGCAGGAAAGCCCTGAATGATGGTGAGCATATGTGAACCCCAACCACCAGGCCACGCAAATCCTTACAGCCTATCGGCATGTTTAAAGAAAAAGCCAGCCTAAGTACGATGAGCAGAAGGCCTTACAGCCATGCCCTTGTGACAAAAACATGAAACAAAAAAAAATAAAAAATAAACAATTCATAGAACTACCACAGCTACGTAGCTTAGCACATTAGCCTTAATAAAAGACATGGCTTAGCTCGGCCCTTTCTTCCCGGTGATGTCCTTCAGATATGCTCCAGCTTTAATTTCTGACAGAAAGACCCGAGTGGATCCATTAAATATAACTTTTAGTCTAGCTGGGTTCATTAGGTACACCTGGGAACCTTGCTGTTGAAAAGGAGATATTAATTGTCGGAGTCGCCACCTCCGTTCCACAGTTGCATGACAGAAATCAGGCTTGGCAAAAAACTTTACTCCATCAACTCCTTTCTGGGAATTCGGTCGGGCCTGATCATAAACCATCTGTCTAAGAAGAAAATTCCCAAAAAAGAATAAGAAAGCCCTGGGTTTCTCACTGCCGAAGCTACTACCATCTCTCCATTGCTTTAGATTGAAGGGGAAGCGATGTGCCCTTTGAACCTCATGGTCCCAGTTCCAGTTGGCATGTTCCGGAAAAGCGTCTTGAAGAAGTCTGACAAAGTACCGTCTTGGGTCATCCCCTTCCACTCCTTCGGGGATCCCCAGAAGGCGAAGATTGTTCCGTCGTTGTCGATTTTCTTGTTCCTCCATTTTTGTCATTATGTCTGTTAGGCATGCCGCATGGGAGGCACCTTGATCTTTGATGGTAGCAACTTCGATCTCTAGATTCTCTGTACGCCCTTCAACCATTGTAACCCGGTCGCCGATGTTCGTACAGATCTTATTCAACTTCCTTATACCCCCTTGTAGCTTTTTAGCAGCCCCTTTAGCCATACGATTATCAGATCAGACCTCCTCTTGGAATTGCTTTATTGTAGTCAATATAGAGGTTAAAGAGGGTTCTCCCGAATGCTCTGATGTAATTTTGGGGCTCTCCCAATGTGGAGTTTTGGAAGCATCTTCCCCGAGGGGAAAAGAAGTTAGAGAGTCTGAGTAGTCCCATTTAAGCTGACTTCGCCTTTTAGCCTTATTACGTGATTTCTTCTTCTGCTGGATTTCTTCTTCTGCAACAGAAGGATCAGATTCATTACCATTTGAGGCACTGCCTTCACTCGAGCTGATTATTTCGTTCTCCGTACCGGACATGGAGCCACCGGAAACTGAATAGAAATATTCACCAGCGGGAGGAGCCAGGGACCCAGGATTAACTTCTAGGCCTAAATTAAATACCTCACCTGTCAGCCTGGGAGTCTGGGCCCGTTTCAGTAGTGACAACAGCAGCCTCCGAAGCATAGGCAAGAGGTTCAGGGGCCGGAGACGTTGTAATTGCCGGCCTGAGGTCACCCATAGAATTACTTTTTCTCAGTGTAGGGGCTGCCAAGTTGCCTGTGCCTTTATTAGCGTTCGTTTGTCTGCCCTGGTCATTGAGCGAGTCCCCTAATGTCGTGGCCCCCCCTGCCTGAGCGACTGTGGAAGTAGCCATCTGGAAAGCGTCCGTCTGCCCTGGGGCCCCTTCCACTTGGCTCAGCGTTGATGGATTACCAAATTCGACCGCTGGTGGAGAGGTAATTTCAGGCATTATCGGGTGTGCTTTAGCTATGGGGAAATGTTTGCTAATGGAGGGCGATAGACCCACTCCGGCCCCAGCACCCTCCTTCAATGCACCGCCTCCCCCGGGCTTCCCCGTCGTCTTCTTTACGGCCCCGGGTTCCCGTTTATGTTTCGGGAGGGGAGGATCCGTCTTTTCCACATCTCCTTGTGTCAAAGCCGTTTTAGTATTAAGATTCTTCTGCCCCCGGGTAGACATGCTCCACTCACACCGATGCCTTTGCTTTCGAGGCGCCAATCCTGCTGATTCCACTGGTTCCGCCAGCTCCACGTCAACCAACGCTGCGGTCAAGCTGAGTGTCCGGCAAACACCAAGCTCCTGAGGTGCTTTAGCCTGCGTACAGTCTCCGAGGCCATCCGCCGTGATCGGCGCAGTCTCGGTGAAGCAGCAAATCAACCGGACCATGACTCGCACTCCGGGCGCCCTTCTGCACGGCACCCGCTCCAATACTCTGCGCACCTTGTTCTCGGACATCAGAGAGTCCGGTAGATCAGCCGACTACCGATGTTCCCTGCGTACGGCGTGGCGGTTGGAAGGAGAAGCTCACACTAGCGCCATCTTGCTCTGATTCAAATGAGCTCTGTAGAAAATGGTAGTTTTAAAGTATTTATTGTACGACGTGTTTAATCTTTATCTAATTGGTGTTCAAATATGCAGGCTGTGTCACCACCATTTGAGACACTACAGGAGAACCGCCTATTCCATGGAGGCAGTGGTTTGATGCCTTTGAAATATATTTAGGAGCAATAGGGGCAATGAGATTCAGGCCTGAGAGGAATAAATGTTTACTGCTTCACTCCTTAGGATTTGAGGGTAGAACCATGTTTATACATTTACCAGAACTGCCAGTCCAGGAAGATGAAAAACTGGATGATTTTCAAGATGCAGTAAAAAAACTAGTGAATAGATTTGCTGTTCCACCTAGTTTGGCGGTTTCCAGTTATACATTTTTCAAGAGGTCACGAAAAGCCACTGATGGTGTAGACACATATATCTCTGCTTTACAGATACTGGTGGCTGAATGTGAGTTTGAAAATTTCAGCAATCAGCTTATTAGAGATCAGTTCATCTACCAATGTACTGATAAAACCATACGCCAGAAGTTGCTGTCCTTAGGTAACCCTTCACTTATTGAATGTATTAGGATAGCCAAAAGTTTAGAGACCTCTTTTAAGTCTGTGAAGGAACTTGAAGATAAAAGTATTGAACAGGTCAATCCTGTCCAGTGTAAGAAAGATAAGTCTGTACCAAAGAAAGTGTCACAATTGTATAGCGCAATGCAAACTAATTCTTTCTTTAATCAGTCAAATACATACATCAGGTATGGTAATCCATGTTACAAGAAAGGGGGAGGCCATGTCCGGACAAAAACGTATCCTGCAGATTGTGCGACAAAATTGGGCACTTTACTAAGATGTGCCAAAGTTCCAAGCATACTAAAGTAAACGTTATGGGTGTGTCTGATGAAAGGGAGGATGTTCCTGAAGATCTTGTATCAGAAATGCAGGATATGGTTCTAGCTGTGGGTCAAAATAAGGTGAAAGGTGGTGATCCATCTGATTGTTTCGACCCTTATGTTGACATTATGGTGGGAGACAAAGTGTTGCATCTGCTTGTTGACTCAGGTGTACACGTATTACCATGATCACTACTGAGTTGTTCCAAGCTGTCTGGGGGGACAAAACACTATTACTTCCTGATCGCTCACCAGTTTCCTACGAAGGACAGAAAATCAATTTGTTGGGGTACTTTGAAGTTGCAATGAGTTTCAAAGGGAGATGCATTCAGGGCACAATTTACGTAACAGTCAAGGGCTTAAATAGCCTTGGGTGGTTTTATCAAGGTTTGTTTGGTATGGTATTGAAGCCAGGAACCAGAGAACAAGTGGTTGTCATAAGAGACTAATATAGTTGAGTATTTGCTAAATCTTTATCCCAGAGTTTTCTCAGGCAAACTAGAAAAGAGCAAAGGGTTCAAGCACAGAATGAAAATTAAGGATGGTGCAATACCTATAAAACAAAGGCTGAGAGGAGTGCCCTTTAGTGTACGATATGATCTGGAGAAGAAATTAGAAATGTTGGCGAAGAAGGGGATTATTGAACAGGTAGAATCTTTACTGTGGCTTTCTCCACTGGTAGTCGCACGTAAGAGGAATGGGGAGTTGAGGGTATGTGTTGACCTTCGTGCTCTTAACAAAGAGATTTGGGTTGACTCTCATCCCCTTCAGAAAATCAATGAGATGTCTTCGCTTGTGGAGCCAAGTTTTTTACCAAGCTAGATTTGGCTTCAGCATACCACCAGATAGAGTTGGAGCCAGAATCCCGTCATTATACACCATTTGTCTCACCATGGGGTACCTACCGATACTGTTGGATGCCATTTGGTTTACCATCTGCAGCTTCGGTGTTCCAGAGAGTTATGGTGACACTTCCCAAAGAGATAGAAAATGTTGCCATATTCCAAGATGATGTGTTAATTTTTGCTCATGGTCACCATACGCATGATGATACACTCAAGCAAGTGTTTCAGTGTTCCACCAACAAGGAGTTGTGTTAAAAAGAGAGAAGTGTGAGTTCTTGAAAGATAGTGTTGAGTACTTGGGCCACATTATCTCGAGCTCAGTCATTAGCCCCAAAGCCAGGGCTGGTTACTGCTATAGTGCAAGCACCACCACCCATGGACAAGAGAGTTGTTAAAGGCTTTTTAGGGTTGTGTGAGTTTTACTCACGTTTTTTCAAGGATTTTGTATCCAAGGTCAGATTGATTTCAAATCTCGTTAAGAAAGAAGTGGAGTTTTGTTGGAGTGATGAGTGTGTGACATTTTTGATTGGATCAAGTCTCAATTGGCGAAGGTTAAAACACTCAAACCATATGATCCTGCACTCAAGTGTGTACTGACAGTCGATGCTAGAAACATATGCCTTGGGGCCGTTCTCACCCAAAGAGTGGGTAATGTGGAAAACACTATTGGTTTCGTCTCGAGGGTGCTTTGGGAGCAGGAACGGCACTATTCTGTTATTGAGAAAGAACTATTGGCAGCATGCTATAGAAAGATTTTTCACCTACTTTTGGGGAAAACGGTTTGTGTTTCAGACTGATCACAAGTCGCTAGTGTTCATTCTTGGTGGAAACAGTGTTAAGAACAACACACCTAGAATTGCTAGATTTTCAGCCCGATTGTTACAATTCCAGTTTGATATTTAGCATATCCCAAGAATGGGAGGGCAGATTATCTTTATCGCTTTCCCATCAAAACGAACACAGTGGATACAGAATTCCAAGACTCAGAGGATGAACGTTGTTTGCTAGCCTCTGTTGAACTTGGTAAAGTGGGACCCTTTTCTGAATTAGAATGGAAATCGGGCCCACGTGATGATGTAGCGTTGGGTGAAGTCTCTAAGTATATCATGGATGGTTGGCCTAAGGAGAAGATGCCTGAACAAAGCATTCAACCTTTCAGTAAAGTAGCTGAAGAACTGTCCTTGGAAGATGGGTTAGTTATGAGACTTGACAAACTTGTTCCCCCAGACAGTATTAGACCATTAATTTTGGAACTTGCTGATGAAGGGCATTTGGAGGCCACCTTTTGAAACGTAGAGTATGGTCCACATTCTGGTGCCCGCAATGGATAATTAAATTGATATGCTAGTCAAAGACTGTGTTGTGTGTTGTACCAGTGATAAGGCATTGAAAGCAACCATTCCTACATTAGTTCCAATTGAACTTCCTGCTGGACCATGGTTAAAGGTCAGAATTGACTTGGTGAGGTCTTTTAATTCACTTCCCTGTCATTCTAGGTTTGCTTTGGTGCTCATTGATTATTACACAAAGTGGCCAGAAGAAACATTCATTGGGGAGCCAGATTCCAAAACAGTGATACAATTTCTGAAGGGTTTTCCGGAATGTGTAGTTTCAGACAATGGAGTACAATTTGTCTCCACTGAAATTGAGGAGTACTTTGATGCAAGCAGCATAAAACATCTCAGAAGCTCACTGTATCACCCTCAAGCAAATGGACTTGTTGAGCGCTTCAATAGAGTGTTGGGAAAGTGAGCACAGTGGGCATTACAGAACAAGTGTGTTGTCAATACTGCTATCCACACCATGTTGTGGTTTTATAGGACTACACCCCAGTCTTCTACCCTGGTATCTCCTTTTAAGCTTCTCATGGGTAGGAAACCTGCTACTGACCTCAGGCTTGCATGGATGTCAAGATGGCGGAAACAAAAGGTGGACATGGAAAGCATAGATATTCTTGTGAGGAAGAATGTGACTCTTGCCCAACATAAACAGAACATCTATTATGACACGAGGCAAAAAAGTGCTAGACAAACTCGTTATTGGACACAATGTGATAATAAAGAAATGTTCCCATGTCAGAAACGGAGAATAAAAGTTTACCACACCAGTAAAGGTTGAGAGGGTATGTAGCAATGCTGTTCGAGTGGAAGGAGGCCATTGGTGGAATTGTTCTAAAATTGTTAAGGTCTTTCCCCTACAGTGTAGTACATATTCTAAGGCTGGACAAAACACTGAAGTTAAACATCTGCAAGCACAGAATAAACAAAGGACATGATGTTTCCCAAAATGTGCTTAATGAATC
Source organism: Calotriton arnoldi (assembly GCA_963921515.1). Lineage (NCBI taxonomy): Eukaryota > Metazoa > Chordata > Amphibia > Caudata > Salamandridae > Calotriton > Calotriton arnoldi. The sequence goes on along the minus strand of CAWUFW010000124.1, from coordinate 4,704,636 downwards.
CTTACATGTACGGAGGAGCATACATCAACATAGGATTCCGGTCAAGTATAGATGGTTTTTCAAAATGCTCTATAGAAATGTTTATACAACTGTACACATTTCGTAATGGTTGCTGTCTCTATTCCACTTCGACAACTTTTATGAATGTTAAAATTAGACTGTGTTTGGAAAACAAACGGGGCCCCTGAAAATAGGATAAATATACCCGACCAGGGAATAACAATTGGGGAAAAGAAAACCAGGGTTTGATAAATTTCACATGCAGCAGACACAATCACTCTAGTCCAATCAATAACAAAATTTATTTATCTAAGCAAAAAGGTACCATGTGTCCAAGTGTAAATTAAACTTAATTTCTTTATTGTGCTTTCGTTTATCTCTTCTTTCTTTTTTTTGTATTTTGTAATTTTATATAAAGTTTAAAAAAATCATCTGTTATTTTCCAATTATAATTTTCTGTCAATAATCTCTAGACAATAGGGGGCGCTAGGTGGCGCACTAGCAGTATGGCCGCACTGTAGTGTAGCTCCTGCAGCCCGGAGTAATCATCCGCCCATTGATCCTGCCCAGACGATCCCCAAAGCGTGAAAACCACGGCGACAGGAAGATAAACCAACAAGGAATACCCTGTGCGAAACTGAGGCCGGTAGGATTCCCCGGAGTGCAGGAACTGCGGAGGCTGAGTGGCGCCGACGCTGAAGCGAAACGCTCCTGGAGCGCGCTCTCGGCTGCACACACTACGCGAGCCCGACGCGCCCACGTGAAGACCAGGCCCCGCGAACGGAGCCAACTGCGACTGCCACACAGGACGGCGGAGGGGAGGGGGTCCCCATACCCTCACCGACGCAGGCTGCAACATGAGATACTGACGGTGAGCAGCAACCGAAGAATACCCGCTGAGATATGACGGGGCACCGGGGGTGAAGTAGCCACATCAGATACTGCTGAGGGCCGCATAGATTCTGCTGCTACCACCGGGCTGCAGCCGTGGAGAGAGGTGAGCGCTGAGGCCCCCATAGAGATATCCGTGCCTGGCAGGGACAAGTGGGGACCCCCCCCCCTGACAACCGACATCAATTGCCGGAGGGTGCAGTGGGAGAGCCCGCAGAGCCGGAGAGCAGACTCAGGGTGATCGAAATAGACCCACAGGTCCCAGCGCACCGGAGGGCCCCGAACCCCTCATACACGTAGAAGGCAACTCCCGGCCCCGACTGAAACCACGATAAAGGGCCCTACTGATATTACCTGCAAGAGGGCCCTAAAGGAGAGACGCTACCACTGGGTCGGTAGGCACAAGAAACGCTGTGGTACCCGGCCGGCAAGGGAGGTGAAGTCACTGGCGAGCCCTGCCAATGCTCCCTGGCTGCCCTGCAGAACCCGCTAAGACTAGTGGAAAGAAAAATAGAGAAATTCCGCAGAGCGCGTAAGAAATGGGCTGAGAGAAAGCCCGACTACTACGAGCCGTCCCAGCCTCCTAGGCCTGCTACGCCTACACGCTGCTGGAGGCCTCGCATCATAAACCCGCTGGTGCTACAAAAGCCCAATCCACGCTGACAGCCCAGACACAACCGAGGCCGGAACACAGAGGAGCAGTGGGTAGAAAGCTATACGGGGAGCCTACGGCCTCAACAGACTCCACGGACTGGAGCCGGACCGGATCCTCAGGAAACCACGATCCGCGACCATGGGCAAGGCAGACCCAAACCAACCCAAAATCGTATTCGAGGCCAGAAAGGGAGGGCGAGTGCAGCAAGAAGAAGCTGCGGTGGACACTGAGGCCCCGGGATCGGCTTCGACGCCGGATGTGGACATGAAAGCTCTATTGATAGACGTGTGACAGGGCTTGGCCGCAATTGCTGATAAAATGGATTCTATGTCTAATCGCATGGACGCTATAGTGCACAAACTGGACGGACATGAAGACCGTATAAAAGAAACAGAACGTCGCATCTCGGAAAATGAAGACACGACTGCTCACCTCCAGACCAAAATGTCTGCCATGGACAAATTACTGAAAGTTATTGCAGCTAAAAACGAAGATTTGGAGGCACGTAGTCGCAGGAACAACATACACGTGATTGGTATACCGGAAAGCGCCAACACCGGGAAAATGGAGGCGTATGTCGAACGGCTGCTAAGGGACGCAGTAGGCTCTGAGTCCTTCTCGACGCAATTTCTGGTCGAACGTGCCCACCGGTCACTGGGGACAGACCCCCCCAGGCAGTGCGCCCCGACCAATTATAGCTCGGATGCTAAATTATCGAGACCGGGACATCGCTCTCAAAGCAGCCCACGACAAGCGGCAATTGAATTTTGAAGGCTACCAATTTACCCTTTACCCAGACTTCACGGCGAATGTACAAGAGGAAAGACGGAAATTCATACCAGTCAAAAATAAACTGCGAGAAGCTCAAATCGATTACGCCCTCCTTTACCCAGCGCGCCTGCGAGTCACACATCAAGGAAAACAGTTGTTTTTTACCAAACCACAGCAAGCGGAAGACTTCTTAAAACACCTCCGATGCCGCAACAGCCCCACAGATTTGACCAACTCATCTACAGGAGCTGACCCACCAGAACTAGAGTGAAGAAATTTGCAACTCAATGGAATTGCCCCGGGAGCGAAGCAGAACATGTAGACTATGGGAAATCCTGGCATGGCGAGAAAAGAGCACTGGGTAGGACTACGACGGTCTGATGGACTCGAAGGACTGAGCACACTTGCCTGCCTGGAGGCCACCACCAGATAAGTGACAATTGGGATCAAGGGACACAATTTACTTTGGGCACCCCTGCCCTCTTGGGGCTAGGCCACTCCAACGCTGATGCTCTCTGAGGGCGGGGGGAGTAAGTGCTATCCCCTGGGAGTTCCCCCCCGAGGGTGCTCCCCACATGGTTTATGCTGGAACTACGCCAGTATCAGTTTTTGGGCTAGTTGGGGGAAAAGGGAGGAGGGCGGGACGTATAATTCTGGCATAATTGGGATGCTCCAGTGGGAGGGGGAGGGTAAAAGGTTGTTCACTCAGTTTCACTGTAACTTGTACGGCACATGGGATGCTCAATTGCACTGTTTTTGTCAAGCCCTAGCACACACACGAAAAAGGACTATCCTGACACTCAAGCTACCACATCAGCCCCCATGACTGACACAGCGGGACACCCAGGAGTGAGGACCCTCACCTGGAATGTTAGAGGTCTGGGGGACCCCAGAAAACGCCGCCAAATACTGGCGTACTTAGACAGACACCAGACGCACATTGCTATGCTGCAAGAAACTCACATAGATCCGAGACAAAATAACTCCTTTGCTAGCAAATGGGCGGAACACAGAATTTTCTCCTCATATTCCTCCTACTCCAGAGGGACGGCCATCATTATAAAAAAAGGATTCCCCTTCGTCCCAATAGGATCGGCACAAGATCAGCAGGGTCGTTATTGTTTGGCCTGGGGTAGACTTGGCACGGATTCCGTCACTCTAGCTTGTTGCTATGGCCCCAACGTAGACTCTCCCGAATTTTTCACAGCATTTTGGGGGAAAATCTTAGAGATCGGCTCCACCCATCTTGTTTGGGGGGGGGATTTTAATATAGCGCTTAACCTCAAAAAGGATAGGTCTAACCCCGGCCCACATCACCTTAACGCCTCTTGCAGGGTGCTGCGTAGCATAATGGAAGCTAATGGAGTAATAGACGCATGGCGGCATCTCCACCCACACACGGGGGAAGGCACACACTACGCTACCCAGCACGCATCATGGGCCCGATTGGACTACTTTCTGGTTACACGGGGCCTAGGTCCACAGATTGCCGAGACCAAACACTTAGCCAGAACCTACTCGGATCATGCTCCGGTAAGTCTTTCATTTAACCCCCCAGGATTTGACACCCCACAAAGAACCTGGTGACTTCAGCCACTAACATTGCTAGACCCGGTCTACCATGAAGAACTAGGACAAGAAATACAAGACTTCTTGCAGAGGAATAAGGGATCGGTGGACAGTGTAGAGACAGTGTGGGAGGCCTTCAAGGTCACACTTAGGGGATACTGCATATCCAAAAGCTCGGGCGTATTGCAGGACATACGGAGATCCCTGAATAAATTAGAAAGAGAGATCAAACAATTAGAACTGCGGCTTGGAACCAGCACAAATCAACCAGTGCAGCGAGAAATTAGGGACAAAATTACTGAATACACAGCCACTGCTGACAGAGAAGCGAAATATAGGGGTAAACATTGGGTGGCACGGAAATACGGAGAGGGAGAGAGACCTGGGAAAATTTTAGCAGACACGATACGCAAGCCACGATACACCAACACGGTTTTGGAGATCACGGGCCCGGGGGAGAACACGTACAGGAATACTGAAGACATACTACGCACCTTCACAGCACATTATGAAACACTATATACATCACAAAGACATGACGAACTCGATCTTAATGCTTATTTAGAAGATGTAGCGTTGGGATGGTTGGGCGACAATCAACGGGAATTCCTTAGTACCCCTTTTGAGTTGGACGAAATAAGAGAAGCCATAATGCATATGAAATCAGGAAAAACACCGGGATCGGATGGATTCCCTATAGAATTTTATAAAACATATATTGACTTGCTCGCCCCTATCCTCCAAGAGGTTTTTGAAGACGCACTAGATAATGGCAGGCTCCCCCAGTCCATGAGAGAGGCGCACATTATCTCTCTGCTGAAACCAGGGAAACCCAGTCAACAATGTGACTCATATAGACCATTGTCACTTATCAACTGCGACACTAAAATTCTAGCAAAGGTCATAGCAAATAGACTAAATTTAATCATGGAAAAGCTGGCCCTCCCGGACCAGTCCGGCTTCATTCCTGGTAGAGCGACCACCCACAACCTAAGAACCTTCTTTGCGATCCTCCACAATGTGGACCCAGACTTGCCATTGGCGGCAGTTTTTCTAGACGCTACTAAAGCGTTCGATTCAGTAGAGTGGGATTACTTACTGGGAATCTTACAGGGTATGGGCTTCTCCCCAGTATTTCTTTCCTGGGTTCAGTTACTGTATAACCTACCGATAGCTAGGGTTTGCGTAAATGGGCACACGTCGCCCGCCTTCCATATAACCAGAGGCACGAGGCAGGGATGCCCGCTGTCCCCTCTGTTGTTCGCTATAGCAGTGGAACCCTTGGCAGCTAAACTCCGCCAGCAACACCAAGGGAAAGCGTTGCGATGCTATATGCGCCAAATCTTGGTATCAGTGTATGCCGACGATATTACTTTGTATGTACGTGACCTGCAGGCCAATCTCAACCCGCTTCTTCGGGAATTCATAGTATTCGGGAAAATGTCGGGGATTCACATTAATTGGGGAAAATCGCAAATCTTACCTCTCACCCCTGCTACAGTCCAGTTCTCCCTAGACTACCCTCTTGAGTGGTGCCACTCAGACATGCGTTACCTAGGGATTCGCATCACTACAGACAGAGATGAGTTACTGCGGTTAAATTACGGTAAAACTCTAGATCGTATTACAGACAATGTCTCACGCTGGATCTCCTTGCCCCTCTCGATGGCGGGACGGGCCTCGTTGATCAAGATGGTGGTCCTCCCTCAGGTACTGTACCTATTCCTAAACATACCATATTTTTCTGGACGGCCCTTCTTTAAAATGTTGCAAACAGAAATGATTAGACTAGTTTGGGGCGGTAAACAACCTCGATTGCAATGGGAGGTGCTCACCAGGCCCTACGACCAGGGAGGATTTGACATCCCCGACTTTGAATTGTATTACACCTGTGCGCAGGCACATTACGCGTATTATTGGTTCCACCCTCCCCGCTACATGCCGCATGTTGTGGTAGAACATTGGCTAGCAGACCCGATACCACTGGATGGTGTGATACTCCAACCCCTTGCCCAACGAGATACGACACCCACCTCGATAACCTGCACAATCAAGGCATGGCACTGCATACTGACACTACTAAAGTACCCCATGCTCTACTCCCCATTGCTCCCCCTGACATATCATCCCCAAATGCAACTCCTCCAGGAGAAAGGTTTCCAATGGCTCTTAGTTCGGACCAGCATTTCCACATGGGGCGATCTTTATTGTGAGGGTGAGTTCCGCACACTAGGCCACATATTCAAGGAGGCCCAGCCAACTCCCTTAGATAGCTTCCTTTACATACGGCTACGGCAGGGCCTACGTGCCCTAACACCAGACTTCCCGTGTGAGCCCCCTACGTTCCCCCCCCTGCAACGGGTGTTGCAAGCCACGTCCCCGAGGCACATGGTGTCTACGCTATACCACATGGTCCACACGACACAAGACAGGACCGCATGCCCTGCACGACAAAAATGGGATGGCGAATTGGGAAATGTGCTTACGGATGAACAATGGTTTTACTGCTGCGAACATACGAAACAACTTGCTGCTAGCCATAGGTTACGAATCACGCACTATAAATTTCTACATCGCCTATACTATACACCGGCGAAATTACATAAATATAACTTGTCAGACTCAGACCAATGCAGAAGATGTGGAGCCCCTGCTGCGGATTTCTTACATTTGGCTTGGGAATGTCCCGCAGTATATAGGTTCTGGGAAAATGTATTCGACGCCCTCGACCAGATGACATTGCAGACCCTAGAGCGCAGCCCCCTGACCGCCATACTTGGATACATAAAACATGTGGCCAAACCACACCGCAAATATATAGCCATCGCCTTACTCATGGCGAAACTTAGCAACAACTCTCTGTTTATGCTTGGGAATTAATTGCAGTGAGTAAATCACGATGCTCCGTATTCAGCCATTGAGACATGTGCGCTCGAGTACATCATTCTAGATATCAGCTAGGATATCCCGTTGGATTGTAACGTTGAACAACACGCTATCATAAGGGATTGTTTATTAAGGTGATGTTCTGCAAGTAAAGTTGGGATACATATATACGGAGCATCGTGATTTACTCACTGCAATTAATTCCCAAGCACAAACAGAGAGTTGTTGCTAAGTCAGAGATTTGATCATCTCACAGCTATTTTCAATTCAGACGTTGAGGACTATACATATTTATGAGTTTATACTGTGACGGAGTTCCTGAGGAAGGCATAGCCGAAACGCGTTGTGTGTCAAAGAACCGCCAGTCTCTATGCTTTATGTCTTTTTATTAAGGATTTGAATTGCCCTAAATGTCTAGTCAAACTATATGTTGACTTATGTATATATCAAAAATTTGTATGAAAATATGACAACATGATGCTAGAAATATTTGAATTGTCTAGAGATTATTGACAGAAAATTATAATTGGAAAATAACAGATGATTTTTTTTAACTTTATATAAAATTACAAAATACAAAAAAAGAAAAGAGATAAACCAAAGCACAATAAAGAAATTAAGTTTAATTTACACTTGGTCACATGGTACCATTTTGCTTAGATAAATACATTTTGTTATTGATTGGACTAGAGTGATTGTGTCTGCTGCATGTGAAATTTATCAAACCCTGGTTTTCTTTTCCCCAAAAATTAGACTGTGTTTCTGTAATTAGGAAGAGTCTTTATAATTGGATTTTTTTTTTTAAATGTATGTTTTTCTTGTTATATATTTTTGCAATGTTTCTTTCACTGACCTGTTTGTATAGTTTTGTTTGAAGAGAAGAACTAAGGTAGTGTTCTGGACTCCACACCAGCTCGCGACACTGCTTGTGCGCTAGCGATGGTGCTGATAGAATGCTGGTGTGGAGTCAGGATTCGGTGAAAGATGGTTAAAACCGTCACTCCACCTGGGTTCCCAAGGCTGGCGCTGTTGTTGTGCCCAGCTGCCCGAGGTGGTTCCTATTGACATTAAACCTTACGTTATTAACTAAACGGTCTCTTAGCGTGTTTGTTAGCACACCATTCCTCTACATTTCCACCAAATTTGATTTGTTCCCTACCCAGTCACACCATGGAAGATGGTTTACTCCGACCGGAGAGGAGTTGGCCTAACGGTTAGGGCGGTCGACCTGGGAACTGGGTTCGAGTCTCGGCAATGACGCTGAACATCCTGTTATTCTGGGCAAATCACTTAATCTCCCCGTGCCTAACTAAAAAAATGAATGTGTCCTCGTGTAATGCAACTGGTGCTATGTAAAGCGCTCTGATACCCGATTCGGGTCAAGTTCGCGCTATATAAAACTCTGTAAAATAAAAATATACACAGGTTGGCAATTGGCCATGGTAAAGTTTGTGAAACGTACAAGCCTATCTGTTTTTGGACAAAACTCCCATGGCATTCTCGTCCTGCCCGAGAACACTCATTCACTGTTCCTGGGAGCATATTTGTCATGTAATAATGCACCATTCTGGTGTAAGAATGTGTGAGAAAATGTAGTTGCATGTGTAAATTCTTGTTTTGTGATTGGCAACAGCAAATTTGTACTCATAAATCAAGCTATTCCCTCACCCAAGTTCAACTTAGGTTCAATTTAGGTTAAGCTAAAGATACATTTGTTGCTTTCAAAGAAATGAATGCATTTTGGTCTTTTACAATAATTTAGATGAAATGTTTACATACCTTCAAGCTGCCGGCCAATCAGGCACATTACTGTGTGTTTATATTTGCCAATAGTTGACATCCTGAAATATATCTTAGTAATTACAAAACAAGGAATGAAAGAGACCTTTTTTTTTACAAAGCAATGGTCTTTGAACTAAAGGACTCTGCTCTCATTGGAGGTGTAAAGAGACGTTGGGGGAAACAGACTTTGGCTAAAAGCAGTATACACAAACATGAAGAAAAACCACTGCTATGGTTTTAGTGAAAGAAAACATATTTGGCTGCGAGCGGTCAGTTGTGTCTTTGTCAGCCATGTTATGGTTCGAAGTAGATGTGGGAGGTGGGCTGGGAGTAGATGTGAAAGGAGGGGCTTTCAAATAAACCACATCGTTTCTCACCGTTCCTTATGTAAAGGCTCACACTGTGGACAGATTTAGGATGACAGAGCGCCGAATAGCATGTTGGCAATCACGCAGGGCTTTAAGTGGGCCGGGTCTTGTCAGTGCTGAGCACTAGAAGTTCTTAAAAGCAGGTGCCGAGACGGATCCCTATCAGGCTCTCCTTTTCTGCCTTCATCCTCAGGTTAGAAAAGAAAATCGTAACTCTGCAGCAGTACCACTGCTCAAAGACTTTGATGTAACTTCGAAGAGACTCGTTTTAGTTCTTTTACAGTCTCATGATTTCAGAACTGAAACAGTTTCAATACTATATACAACAAAGCCATAGTTGTTGCTTATTTATTATATGCAACTAACAACCATTGACAAAGCCAATAGTCCTGGCTTGTTATAGGTGTAATGTTACTTGTTGCATTATATTTCTGGATGCAATGACAGAAGCAGAAAATATCAGTGGGGTGGCACACTATGCTAAACACTGATTTTTAGCTTATGTGTTTTAAGCCACGCCCTAAATTACATCGGCCACACCCCTTTGAGACCCCCCCCAGTTTTTTCATCCCACTTAAAGCCCTGCAATCAAGTATTTAAGAGTACTTTTAAAAAGGATAACTGAACATAACTTTATTAAATATCTTCAGAGATTCCAAGTCTCCCCATGTCTTGTACAAAACTTTTTGCCAGCCCTGGTATTAGCTGACAAATGCAAAAACAACAATTGATGGACAGAATGCAGAACAATGTCATACATTCAACCCAATACAGAGATCTGGGCCTAAATCCATCGTTTTTTTGCTCACCATGCCATTCCAGTTTGAACCCAGCCATATGCAAATCAGTCTTGACCCTGTGCCCAATGGGAACAGTCCAGCCCGAACTGGCAGGCCAGGTTCTCCCTGGACTGGAAACAAGCATCCTAGGACCGGTTTCGGGCTTTCAGCCCTCATCAGCCAGGATAGCTTGACTCCAGTGGCATGGAGAGCACAGGACCCACGTCTGGGCATACCCGTCCCACTCGGGGTGACAAATGCAAAAACAACAATGATGGACAGAATGCAGAACAATGTCATACATTCACCCCAGTACAGAGATCTGGGCCTAAATCCATCGTTTTTTTGCTCACCATGCCATTCCAGTTTGAACCCAGCCATATGCAAATCAGTCTTGACCCTGTGCCCAATGGGAACAGTCCAGCCCGAACTGCCAGGCCAGGTCCTCCCTGGACTGGAAACAAGCATCCTAGGACCGGTTTCGGGGTTTCACCCCTCTTCAGCCAGGATAGCTTGACTCCAGTGGCATGGAGAGCACGGGACCCACATCTGGGCATACCCGTCCCACTCGGGTGACAAATGCAAAAACAACAATTGATGTACAGAATGCAGAACAATGTCATACATTCACCCCAGTACAGAGATCTGGGCCTAAATCCATCGTTTTTTTGCTCACCATGCCATTCCAGTTTGGACCCAGCCATATGCAAATCAGTCTTGACCCTGCGCCCAATGGGAACAGTCCAGCCCGAACTGCCAGGCCAGGTCCTCCCTGGACTGGAAACAAGCATCCTAGGACCGGTTTCGGGCTTTCAGCCCTCATCAGCCAGGATAGCTTGACTCCAGTGGCATGGAGAGCACAGGACCCACGTCTGCGCATACCCGTCCCACTCGGGGTGACAAATGCAAAAACAACAATTGATGGACAGAATGCAGAACAATGTCATACATTTACCCCAGTACCGAGATCTGGGCCTAAATCCATCGTTTTTTTGCTCACCATGCCATTCCAGTTTGGACCCAGCCATATGCAAATCAGTCTTGACCCTGCGCCCAATGGGAACAGTCCAGCCCGAACTGCCAGGCCAGGTCCTCCCTGGACTGGAAACAAGCATCCTAGGACCAGTTTCGGGCTTTCAGCCCTCATCAGCCAGGATAGCTTGACTCCAGTGGCATGGAGAGCAAGGGACCCACGTCTGGGCATACCCGTCCCACTCGGGTGACAAATGCAAAAACAACAATTGATGGACAGAATGCAGAACAATGTCATACATTCACCCCAGTACAGAGATCTGGGCCTAAATCCATCGTTTTTTGCTCACCATGCCATTCCAGTTTGGACCCAGCCATATGCAAATCAGTCTTGACCCTGCGCCCAATGGGAACAGTCCAGCCCGAACTGCCAGGCCAGGTCCTCCCTGGACTGGAAACAAGCATCCTAGGACCGGTTTCGGGCTTTCAGCCCTCATCAGCCAGGATAGCTTGACTCCAGTGGCATGGAGAGCACGGGACCCACGTCTGCGCATACCCGTCCCACTCGGGGTGACAAATGCAAAAACAACAATTGATGGACATAAGCAGAACAATGCCATACATTCACCCCAGTACAGAGATCTGGGCCTAAATACATTGTTTTTTTGCTCACCATGCCATTCAAGTTTGAACCCAGCCATATGCAAATCAGTCTTGACCCTGTGCCCAATGGGAACAGTCCAGCCCGAACTGCCAGGCCAGGTCCTCCCTGGACTGGAAACAAGCATCCTAGGACCGGTTTCGGGGTTTCACCCCTCTTCAGCCAGGATAGCTTGACTCCAGGGGCATGGAGAGCACAGGACCCACGTCTGGGCATACCCGTCCCACTCGGGGTGACAAATGCAAAAACAACAATTGATGGACAGAATGCAGAACAATGTCATACATTCACCCCAGTACAGAGATCTGGGCCTAAATCCATCGTTTTTTTGCTCACCATGCCATTCCAGTTTGAACCCAGCCATATGCAAATCAGTCTTGACCCTGTGCCCAATGGGAACAGTCCAGCCCGAACTGCCAGGCCAGGTCCTCCCTGGACTGGAAACAAGCATCCTAGGACCGGTTTCGGGGTTTCACCCCTCTTCAGCCAGGATAGCTTGACTCCAGTGGCATGGAGAGCACGGGACCCAGGGTATTCCCACGGAGGACCTGGCTTGGCAGTTCGGGCTGGACTGTTCCCATGAGACACAGGGTCAAGACTGATTTGCATATGGCCAGGTCTGAACTGGGGTGGCATGGTGAGCAAAAGAATGATGGATTTAATCCAGATCTCTTGACTGGGGGTGAATGTTTTGATTTGTTCTGCATTCCGTCCATCAATGGTGTGTCTTTTGCTTTCTCGCCCTAAGTGCGCCGGGTATGCCCAGACGTGGGTCCCGGGCTCACTGTGCCACTGGATTCAAGCTATCCTGGCTGATGAGGGGTGAAACCCCGAAACCGGTCCTAGGATGCTTGTGTCCGGTCCACGGAGGACCTGGCTTGGCAGTTCGGGCTGGACTGTTCCCATGAGGCACAGGGTCAAGACTGATTTGCATATGGCCAGGTCTGACCTGGGGTGGCATGGTGAGCAAAAGAATGATGGATTTAACCCAGATCTCTTGACTGGGGGTGAATGTTTGGATTTGTTCTGCATTCCGTCCATCAATTGTGTGTCTTTTGCTTTCTCGCCCTGGTATTAGCTGACAGCACATTGCATTTTGGGAATTTTTGACTTTAACCCCTTGACCGCGATCGGAATTCCGCTCGTGTGCTGGACATTCCGATCGCGGGTGTGGTCGTGACGAGCTCAGCTCGTCATGCGCACAGCGCTACCGCGCAGCATGACGAGCTGAGCTCGTCACGCTCATCGAAGGGGTTAATGTTGAAAATATGGATTAAAAATCAGCATGGAACGCACTTTTGGCTAACAAGCCAATGCTGGTTGAAAGTGTCATGTGTTTCAAGGGGTCATATGCCAGCTAGGTATGGCAAAATAGAAAACTAAAATGCAAGAATTAGCGTCATGTCTTTTCAGAATTTCTTTCAGGTTTTTTAATGTCCCTTACACATTTTGGCTCCTTTGCTTACAATACATTTTCAATATCACACATGAGATTTATTGTACGAAAAAAGTGAGGCATAGCATTGCTTTTTGCCAGTTCTTTTAATATCCCCGCCTAACCCACGTTCTTGAAATGGTTAGCTTGCTTGCTGTGTTTTACATTGCATGTTTTTAGTGTGATAAATTGGAAATTAGTGATTATATATGTTTTGGGGGCCTGAGGAGATTATTTTGCAAATGGGGTATGGCATTAAAACGTTTGAAGATTATTGCTATAAAGGTATGAATGATTGGTTACCTTGAAAAACGTGATATGCCATCAAGAGAACCTGTTTTCCTAGAAAAGCCGAACTAATAAACAGCCTTAAAAGAAAGCTAAAACCCATTCCTGAGGCATGACTCTGGTAGCTCAACTAATCGTAAAGCCACCTTAAAGCCAGAAATTCTGCTTGTCAAGCCAGGTGTCCCTTATTTTCCATTACCGTTTCTATATCCAAAAAGATTTCCCGTAGAAATGACGCCCGGTTGCATTCACAACGTCAAACCTAAAAACAGGAGCTTGTAGCTCGCAGTGGTTGCGTCCAAGGTTTAAAGTCTGAGACACAGCTCGTTAAATATTGATAGCACATCAAGCATTGCTGCCTGAAAACCGCGTAGTGTCTGTTACAGCCCTCATAAAGACAACTGTGCTCCACAAAGACCGTAAGTTGTATCTTTAATAATTATAGCTCATGTTTCAAATGGTTTCCTTGTGGGTTGTGCTCAGGGATACAAAACGCATATTGCACGTGTTTTGCGCCGATTAGAGTGTTTCTCGAATATTCCTCTCTCTCCGTGTAAAGTGGGTCCGACTGCAACACAGGATAAAGCCATCCTTATGCGTTTCCTCAGTCAGTCAGGGTTCAAGTAACTTCGCTCACTTGACAATACCTGTAAATCCGCAGGTGGTGTTAGCAGGGGGTCTCCTTAAACATAAAGAATTACCAGGGGAATCCGAAATTCCGGGTTTGATACCACTGATAATTCTTCATTGTGCTCCAAACTTTCATCCACAGTTAAAATCTGTGGCGGAAACAAAATACACGGATCTAATAATTCCGGGGGTCCGGTCAATGTCATGATCAGCCCTGCCGGAAGTGAAAGGCAGGAAGAGAACAATGTGAAAAAAGCTCACTGTCTGCCAATCCCACACTGTATGTGTGTAGGAGCAAAACATGTTGTTATGTTCTTGTTTTGTGTTTGTCATCTCTGTCACCACAATGTGGCTTTTTGGCTTTGAAATAAAGTGCAGCAATGGCTGAATCAGGCATTAAATAAAAAGTACACTATATTCATTTTTAAAGAATTGAGGGTGGTTCTCAGTGGACTTTAATAGTTTTGAATACTATTATAATGACATTAAAAGGCCCAAAAAGCCAGATAACTTTCAAATTAGCCATCAGGAAGTGACAGGCTTCCATAGATTGTAGTGAGTTTAAGTATCATTTGGAACCGTCGAGGAGTATTCTTGAACTGGCTGATAGGTGGCGGATAGTTTTTGTCTCTTGAATATCCCTATGAACTTCTGTGTGATTTACTTTCAGATTACATACGGCGATACCAGGTTCCAGGGGTTCTAGGGCAGTCGGCAATCAGCTACAATTGTAACAATTGAAACATTTACTATTGATTTCCACGGGGCAACAGTACTATTGAACCGCAAACTGGATCACCGAATGCCCGGCACGCAATTCTTTCAGGGGCAAAGCGGTCCAAGGCTTACTCAAGAAGATGATGTAGGTTTAAACACTGAGGATATAGTGTAACACTAGAATAACTCTCAAGTGATTGTCCAGTCACAGCTTTACTTCATAAAAAGAAAAGTACTTTAATATCCATAAGAAACATATGCTACTCATGAAATGATGGTCGACAAAGAAAATCAGAACTCTTGTTCCTTCCTAACAAGAACTATGACCCCAGACGTGACTAAGCACATGGGGCCACTGACTGACCATTTGTTATTCAATGGGAATGAATATATGTGAACGCTCTTGTGTCTTCGGAATTCAAAGTCAGCAGCAAAGCTTCTCCAGGGATCGTGGAGCCACAAACAGTAGCCCAAATCTCAGTCTTCAAAACATACACTTCAAAAGAGCGAGGTCTCACAACTCTTCTGTGAAGAAAAATATATCTCTGTTTATTCTGCTGTGATTATGGTTTCAGAGGGTAGTGCTGGAATGTTAATGGGTTTTGATACACCCGCAAAGATCCATCCAGACCCAAAGAAGTGCTTGCTGACCTCCTCCTTAATCAATAAAGTGCTCACCCTGGCTTGGTAAGCCAAACCAGTACCTTTCAGTAGTTCATGGAAAAAGTCCAGAGCTCAGTAACTGGACACAGTCATCTGGAGCCATACTAGCCCACTGCCTAGTGATCAGGGGCTACAGCTGGTTCACGTGTCCTACACTGGAATGCTCCAATTAAGGCCCTCATTGGTTCAAAGCCCTACACTACGAGAACTACTAGTTCTAGCTGAGAAATTCTAGTACAGGTGTGCCCACTGACAACAGAAACAGCAAGGACAATGTGGGTGTGGTACAATGGAACTTCTGTATTTGTAATTCAATCAATCAATCAATCATAGCATTTGTAGAGCGCACTACATACCCGTGAGGGTCTCAAGGTGCTGGGGGTGGGGGTGGGGGGAGAGAGGGGTGCTGCTACTGCTCGAAGAGCCAGGTCTTGAGGAGTCTTCTGAAGGTCAGCAGGTCTTGGGTCTGCCGTAGGTGGATGGGGAGGGTGTTCCAGGTTTTGGCGGCGAGGTGGGAGAAGGATCTGCCGCCGGAGGTCGCTCTTCGGATGCAGGGGATTGTGGCGAGGGCGAGGTCGGCGGAGCGAAGCTGGCGGGCGGGGTGTAGAGGCTGAGTCGTCTGTTGAGGTACGTAGGTCCGGTGTTGTGGAGAGCCTTGTGTGCGTGGGTGAGGAGCTTGAAGGTTATCCTCTTGTTGACGGGGAGCCAGTGCAGGTCTCTCAGGTGAGGGGTGATGTGGCTGCAGCGAGGGATGTCGAGGATCAGGCGTGCAGAGGCGTTCTGGATGCGTTGCAGCCGCTTCAGGAGTTTGGCCGAGGCTCCAGCGTAGAGGGCGTTTCCGTAGTCCAGCCTGCTGCTGACGAGGGCCTGGGTGACCGTTCTTCTCGTTTCGGTGGGGATCCACTTGTAGATCTTGCGGAGCATGCGGAGGGTGTTGAAGCAGGAGGAAGAGACGGCGTTGACCTGCTTAGTCATGGAGAGGGTGGAGTCGAGGATGACTCCTAGGTTGCGTGCGTGGTCGGTGGGTGTTGGAGCTGTTCCCAGTGCGGTCGGCCACCAGGAGTCGTCCCAGGCCGAGGGGGTGGAACCGAGGATGAGGACCTCTGTCTTGTCAGAGTTCAGCTTCAGTCGGCTGTTCCTCATCCATTCGGCGACGGCCTTCATTCCTTCATGGAGGTTAGTTTTGGCGGTGTGGGGGTCTTTGGTGAGGGAGAGAATCAGCTGGGTGTCATCGGCGTAAGAGATGATGTTGAGGTCGTGCAGTCGGGTGACATGGGCGAGTGGTGCCATGTAGATGTTGAACAGCGTTGGGCTGAGGGATGAGCCCTGGGGT
Source organism: Calotriton arnoldi (assembly GCA_963921515.1). Classification (NCBI taxonomy): domain Eukaryota; kingdom Metazoa; phylum Chordata; class Amphibia; order Caudata; family Salamandridae; genus Calotriton; species Calotriton arnoldi. Next base: position 4,688,236 of record CAWUFW010000124.1, on the reverse strand, counting down.
ACGCCGCAGATGATCTCGGTGGCCTCGGGGCGGAAGGGGGGGGAGGCGGACGCTCTGTGTTCTGCCAGAGAGGAAGGAGGTGGTCCAGTCCAGGGCCTTCTCTTGGATTCCGGCGTCGTGGAGGCGTGTGCGTAGTGTGTGGTGGCATACCGTGTCGAAGGTGGCTGACAGGTCCAGGAGGATGAGGGCCGCGGTCTCTCCGTTGTCTAGCAGGATCCTGATGTCATCGGTGGCGGCGATGAGGGCAGTTTTGGTGCTGTGGTTGCTGCGAAACCCGGACTGGGATGGGTCCAGGATGCTGTTCTCCTCGAGGTAGTGGGTCAGTTGTTTGTTGACGGTCTTCTCGATATCTTCTCGATATCGAATTGGGATATAATTGAGTATAACTCCAGAGCAGCTTATGATAGAAATGGGCACATGTGAACCGCTTGCGGCTAGCTCTCCAAATCCTCAGGCTAGTGGGTGAAGTTGAGGTAATCCTCAATACCTCTACAGGCAACTTGAAGGCACACACTAGATTCCCTGCAGCACAAAGGAGAAAGGAGGCTCTCCCTTTTCAGTAGCAGAAGGTGAGAGGTCATCCCCTGTGCCCCAAGTGATGCAGTTGATTATATTGATGAAACCTCAAGCAGCTGGCTAGAGTTCAACCTTGTGCTCAAGAGTTGAAATAGTCCCCACAGGTATTCTTTTCTCACCAAGCTTCTGGACTTTACTGGCTTTTCCCCAGCCTGGACTGGAGCAGCTAGTCAAGCGTGGTCCTGGGAAACGAGACAAGGCTGCAAGTGTACCCATTTGAGGAGAACAAATTGCATGCCAATGGTTGATCCCCTGACGACTACTGAGGAGGAGGTCGCTGCTTACTGACCTCAGACGCTGTTGTGCTGCGCCGCGCTGTACCATCTCAACCCCTTGCTCACAGCAAATGATCGGAGGTCAGTGGCATGAGAAAATGCCCGCAAGGCCGCGGCTGCAGTTGTGGGATATCCCACCACCAGTCACTGATGCGCAGGCGATTATCCGGGCATTCGGCACTGCACTGCCTCGCAGCTGTATGTCGCCATGGCATTGGTTGTTATGGCCTAGGACGCTACTTGCTGCCATCCTCCCTGAGCCACACCGGTGCAGCCCTGAGCCGACCTTCGCCTGCTGTCTCTTGTTTTCTATCCGCCTGGGCAGGCTTGATTGGCTGCGGTGAGAGGAGGAATGGAGAGGGGCTGGGGAGTGAGTAGCGCCACCAAACTCCCCTCAGCGCGTAACCCTTGGCCAGGGGTGTGGGGGGTGCATAGCGCATCTGCTTAGGGTCGAGCGGCAGTGAGCGGAAGCGCCCGGTTAAGTCCACGGCGTGGCTTGCTCCACGCTGTGTGCTCCCCCGCCCTGATTCAGTCTTGGCAATCACAAACCGGTCCACTTGCTCCGTGCTACTGGACAACACCTCACAGTGGAAACTCGCTCCTGGTTGGGTGCTAAGGTGGAGAGGTGGATTCGCCTCCCGCTGTTTGTAGCGGGGCACATAGCAATTATCAAAATGGTAGTCCTGCCTCAACTTCTCTACTTATTCAATAACATTCCCATTCCATTAACAAATGCCTTTTTTGCCAAAGTATGCACGATTTTGAAACGCCTCTTCTGGATGGGGGTAAACAACCCCGCATTGGTTGGAACACTCTCATTCTTCCGTGCGAACGGGGGGATTTGGGGTTCCGGGGGATTCAGGGTTCCAGACATGCAACTTTACTATCTGGTGTTTCAATGCAGCTATTCACGACACTGGTATCATACCCTACGCAAAACCGTAGAAGGTTTAGTGGCCCCCATGCTGATGGCGGTCCTCCTTCGGGCTGGGCTACCGTGATACCAGAGTGATATACAGACCGTGTCCACTACATGTTAGGTATGGTGGAGATTACTAAGAAAGCCAGTTGGCACGACAGTTTATCCGTCAGCGATTCCGTTGAAGGCGAACCGTGTTCGCCCATCACATTGGAGCCCCTATTTCAACGTACTCTCCGACGATATGCATTGCGCACGTTTGGAGACCTCTTTCCCGGGGTCACGCGTTCTTCCGAACAGAAGACCCTTGTTTCCAAAATGCCACTTACATGGATCACTTTGTCCTGGCTAAGCTTCAAGCAGCACTTAGAGACAGGTATTTTAGGGTATACATTTTATTTGCATAGTTAATTAAAACCGTTGCAAAAAGACAACATTTTCATAAAAAACAATTATGTACATATACAGCTTGTTCCATCATGATTCTTGTTTAAAAGTAGCCTACTAAAAAGTTTTTTTTATAATTAAGCCGCTTCGCCAGCAAGGTGTCTCAACTCTGTCCAAGTGCTGCGGGGAACATTACAATAAGTCAAGAGGCTACCCGCCAGACATTGGCAAGCCCATTTGGCCTTAGCGAGTCAACCCTTGTTGAAATATTAACAGCTCCATGTGACATGCCATTAGATGCTGTACTATCCGACCACCTCATGTTACAAAGCAAAGATCTTATTATGTATGGAAAGACTCTTCAATATGCCTCAGGCAGTTTGCTCATGTAATTGCTGGCTAGGGTCCTTATGTCGGCATTTCAGGCATTTTTCTTTCGCACAGTCTCAGATACTTCACTAGACTGCAATTCAGTTGTGGATCATTGGGTGCGAAGCAAGCCAGCAAAGCTTGCCTCCTGGTGCGGATCCCCCGTTGGTTGAAGTGTCGCTTCAGCAGTTGTTTCCGTTCCTTAAGGAGTTTTTTGCAGGAGCACAGTAAATGCAGCAGGTCTTCAGGTGCTGATCCACATAAGCGGCACACAGAGCCCGCTTTCTCTCTTATCCAGGGTGGAAGATGTTGAATACAGGGTAGCAGCCCCAATCTGTACTTCATGAAGGCTATTTTTATGTTTTTGTCATATCCCAGATTAAAATAGGCTTGAGCCGCCAACTCTGTATATGTCTTTAATGTCATCCATCCGTGGGCCCTTTTTGTCAATGAGGCTTTATCCTCCAGCCAAGAAAGATGTTTCACTGTCTTCCACACTAGTTTTTTAAAGGTGGTATTAGATGTTGGTGTTTCCCAAAGCTGGCGTAGCCCCATCCCGTTTAAACTACTGTAAAGATATATCGCAGCAGGTGTTGTGGTGTGTTGTTGTAACTCCTTACATAGTTGTCCATTTAATGTGCCAGGCGGAGCTTTTCGCACTTTATCCCACGCAATAATAAAGGCCCCTTGTCTTGCTACTGTTTGTTTTTGAATGCCAAATTCAAGCCTAATTTGCGCAGGCGAGGTATGCTTGGGCAGCCCAAAGATGACCCTATATGCTGTTGTTACTGTGGTGTCAAGTATTTTTGCGTCTCTGCCTTTCTGAGCCTCGCTGCCGTAGGTGATTGTTGGCAGCAACTTTGCCCGGACTACCTCAATCAAAGGGAGAATCGATGGTCCCGTCAGTTTAGAATTTAGCGATTTTAGAGTGGTAGCCAATACTAGGCCTTTGTGCCTGATGCTGTTCTTCTGTGCCAAAAAGCGGCCCCCTGTATCCAACTTCACACCCAAATATTTGTATTCCGCTGTATCCTCAATTTTAGTTTCTCCCCAAAACCAGGGTCCAGTCTGTCTCCTTTTTTTTTCTGATAATCATAGTTCTCGTTTTGTCCAAGTTGATCGTTAGATCATTTGCTTTCGAGAAGTCCTGCGTTGTATTTAAGAGATGTTGTAGCCCTACTTTTGTGTTACTTATCAGGACAATATCGTCTGCATACAGGAGGCAGGGTATTGCGATGTCTCCTAGTTTTGGGGCATGTGAATTGCAACTAATTTGAAGTGGTACTAAGTCAGCTATATATAGATTAAAGAGGGTCGGGGCTAAAATGCAGCCCTGTTTCAGCCCCTTTTCCGTAGGAATACGCCTCGACAGAAAGGTTCCGTTTCCCAGCTTCACCTGCAGCCATGTGTCCGTGTGCAGGTTTATTAGCAAGTTTAATAAAGGCTGTGGGAGCCCCCATCTGTGCAATTTGGACCATAGTTTGGTGCGGTTGACATGATCAAATGCAGCCTTATAGTCAATAAAGCATAAGTATAGAGGTGTCCGTGCAACTTCAGCCTTGTCCATAAGCATTGCCATGCTTAGTATGTTGGTTATTGTCCCGACTGATTTTACAAATCCAGTTTGTTGTAAAGGAATTGCAGATCTTTCTGTGGCCCATGCCTGGAGATCCTCTAATAGTGTGCCAGCAAAAAATGTTGCCTCATTATCTAATAAAGCCACTAATCGATAGTTTTGTGGAGCCGACTTTTCCCCAGATTTATAAATTGGGGAAATGATTGAACCTTTCCATGAGCTAGGCAGGATGTTTGACATCCTAATTTCTCTAAAGAGTGGTTCAAATGATTCTGCCCAGAAGGTTGCATCCTGTTTATATAATGCTGGTGGTATGCCATTAGGACCAGGAGCGCCTTCCCTTCTCCCCTTACCTATCTGCCGTTTAAGTGCAGTTCTATAGGTTGTTTGGAGTTCCTCCGTTGTTGAACCTCCCCTTGTATTCCCAAACTCGACGGGGTTACTTTCAGCACCGCCCTTGATTTTCATATGACATTCTGGTTCATTTTGAATATTTTGGCCCTGCTCACTAAGCTCAATACATTGTTGAAAATGGGAACTGAGGTATTTTGCCCAATCTTCTTCTACAATGTTCGAGGAAATGCCATCATGATTGTAATGAATAAATTGATTTATAGTGTTCCAAAACCTGGCGCTGTTTTTATGTTTAACGTCAGCAAATAATTTGACCCAGAATTCCTCCTCCATGGCTCTATTCATGTTCCTTTTCAGTTTTTTCAACTCTGCCCTTTGACTCCGTAGTAATTCCAATTGAGTTTTATCATTGGGCTTGTGCCGGAGGTATCTCAAAGATCGATAAATGTGTTTTTTGGCAAGCTTGATTTCTTGCTTTGCAGTATATGATATAGGTTTCGTGCCACTGAATCTTTGCTGGTTTGGTGGATTGATCTTTGTTGTATATACTTCCATCATTGTTAGAAAATTTAGCCATTTCTCAACTTCCCCTTCTCCGGCTCTGGTGATGAAATGCTCTTTTACAATTTCCAGCATATTGCTGCCAGCAGCTATCTTGAATTTTATTCTTTTTAGATTGATGGTAACCTCTGTTCCCTGTGGCATCCGGCAGCGTTCATATGCTGGAGTGGTGGTTCTTAGATCTATTTCCTGCGGCCGGTGATCACTATCACCTTTATTGCCCATATGAAACGATGCAATTTGATGTAACAGACCTAGCGAGACAAACGTGTAGTCCAATATTGAGCTTGTTCTTGTTGAACTGTACGTTGTTACGGGAGGATTATCTTCGGCTGATCTACCATTTAGTGCCCTTACATTTAAGTGTTCCAGGTCCTCCAGGATTGATTGTCCTGTATTTGCCCAGTTGTGGTTTCCCTTGCGGTGGGATGTTCCAAGTTATATTTTGCTGGAGCACGTCTTCATCCATGGAGGAACCCATTAAGTTATAATTTAGATCCCCGGTAAGGATAAGATCAGTAGTGGAGCTTTCTCTTATGCATGTTTCCACGAAATTGCACATTTCCTTGGCTAATTTAGTTTTGTGTTTTGGTTGGATATACACATTTATTATCGTAATGTTAATGTCCCTTGCATTTGTTGTTGCTGGAAAGGTCACAGTTACAGCTAGTGATGAATGAATTTTGGGGCCGAGAATGCGGGCAGTGTGAACGATTGTGTTCGCCACATATACGACCAGACCTCCTTGCAGGTGACCATATTTTGCCATCTTAGTTGCACTTTTATAAAAACGCAAACATCCTTGGAGATGTGGCAGGTCCAATGCCCAAGTTTCTTGCAGAGCTACTATGTCGAAAGCCCTAATGTAGGCGACAAATTCCAGATCTGCTATTTTGTTGGCGAGCCCATTTACATTCCAGGAGCATAGCCGTACTAGCCCATTAACGTTGACCATATGTGGGTTGCAAAGTTTTCGTCAATCCTTTTTGTTGTTTATGGTTCTTGAGATCCATCTTATGTCGTCTTCCCGTTCCTGTAATGTGAAGGGGTTCCAACAAATTCTAGGTTCCTCCAGCTGTTGTCCCATGTCCGTGTTGCAGTGCCCTATAGCTCCTTTCAGCACCTATATAACTCGTCTATTTTCAGTCCCCTCGAGTCCCCTCTTAAGTGGCGGGTTTAACGGAACTGGATAGCCTGGTTTAGTGTATGGAGCAATCATTATTCCCCAAGACTTTAAAATCTCGCTTTCTAAGAGTATTTTATGTGCGGTTAATGAAGAGGTCCAGGTTGCTCTTGTTTTTACTCCTGCCATATAATCCATACATTTAATAAACTCTATTGACTCAAGGTCTGTCGTCCTTATCTCCGCCAATGATGGTATGTGTGATAGGAGCCGCAGAATATTGCCTCGGTTCAGGATATCATGCCTTCCTTTAGAGATGTACTCTGGAGTAAACCAGATGGCCTTTGTGTCCTCCATTCCTGCCCCTTTAGAGTCATTTTTTTCGACTCTTATTGGAGGGGGTCCTGTCCCCATTTGAGGGCGTCCCTTTTCCGCTTGGTCCTCATCAATGGGTCCTGCTTGGGCGTTTTGGGCCATTACTATCCCATGTTCCGTACTACCTTGCAGTTTTATACCAAGACTGGTTTGGTTTGGCTCTCCGAGTGACTCGATGATAGTGGCAGGTATTTGTGAGTTGGTCTTGCTGTTATTCAAGAGCTGCGTGTTCCGTACCTTCCCTTCTTCCTTGTTAACGATGAGTCTGCTTATGGGGATGATCGGATTCCCCGAAATTGTGTTCCTCCCATCAGGTTTGGGGTGAACGGTGATAGATATCCATGAATTTCCTCTAGGCACTGAATCCTGCTTTGTCTCATTCGATTGGATGCTCGTTGTTGTATTCGCTTCGATTCTATTTTTATATTGATTTGCGGCAGGATTTCCGTTTGAGTTAGGTTGGGGTGAGGCGACTCCCTCAGCCTCCAAAACCTGCTCGGACACAATGCTTTCTTTTTTTCCCTTTGGCGGATTTTGGGTGACGCCAGGCATGTTGGAAGTGTACTTTGTATTAGTAGTTTCTAGTATTGTTTTTTTTTTGATCCATTATCCCTTTTTGCACTGGCGTTGCCCCAAAAAGTCGTTGAAATCCATCCATGTTGAGGCTTTGTTTCTGATTCCTGCCTTTCCGTTTTTGTGCCCGTCTTTGTTTTGCATTCAATTTCATTTCCCCTTTATCTATCTCAGCAAGCTCCAACATGTGACCTTGACTCACTATAGATATTGATGTTTGATTTCTGTTCTCATTTTTGGCACTAGTTTGTGAGTTCTTATGCCTAATTGCCAATTGATCCAATTCTGCTGGCACCGATTGATCCGTTTCTGCTGACGCACCCCGATGGATCGCTGTGTCTTTCAGAGGCCCATTCGGGGTGTACCCTCCTCTGATCTGTGCTTGGGCTTGATTTGATGCCCTCTTGAGTTGTGAGCATAAATCAGTCAGCATCGATGGGAGGGTTGCTAGTTTATCCACAATTGGGCTGCATCCATAGGTATGATGTTTGGCTCGCATATGCTCCTGGAAGCTTTGCAGTGTGGAATTTAACGTGCCCAACTTGCCATCGATTGCTACCACGAAGACTGCCAAGGTGTTTAGTAAAGTTAATTGCATGTCCATTTTATCAGTCTGATATTGCAAAGCCACTACCAAAATCTGCACGGTTTTAAGCAAGCTTGCCCAGGCATCTCCGTGGTCTGATTTTTGTTCTTCATCTTTGGAGTTGTTGATGTCGCCACCGTGAACTGTTTTTTCTATATTGCTTTGGTAAGCTCTAGGTGTACCCGTTGTACAATTAGTTGTACATTTAGATAGTGTGTGTGACCCCTCTACTGACTGAAGAGCCTTGTTTCCCTTGCTCCCCTCTGTTTTTAATTTTTCTGAGGATTCGCACCTACTCGACTCCTCCCGATAGGTTGCCAGGAGTGCCTCCCACTCCTCCTTATTGAGATATGAGTGCTGTTCTGACTCTTCAAGGTCTTCTGTCATGCTTGTTTGGGTCATCACTAGATTAGTTTGTAATAAATCAATCCGAGCTTCCTTTTCAGAACCCAGCTTTTCCTTTTAGATTTTCAGATGCTCCCCCTATGGTCTTCCGTTCCTCCAGCCTGGCCGCTGTTGGAACCGATTTGGCTCCCACCAATGAGTTTCCTGCTGGTTTTTCTAGCTCGTGAATGTTTAATGGGTCTGTTGAAACACAATTGTCCCCGTCGTGATTGTATTGATTTGTAAGCCTAGGTGTTGTGACCTTAGTGGCCATTAAAACAACTTCAGGTTTATGCTTATCGTTTGGTGTTTCTGTGAAGGATTCCCATGCTCCCCACACTCTCTTTGTCTCGGGTTTTTTTTCTCTGCCTTTAAGTGGCTCTTGAAATGCCCCTTTATAACATTCCTTGAGCTTTTTCTCCGAGCTCTCCGGGGTCTTTAGAGTTCGGTCTGCGGGATCATCTTGTCTCTGTTGGGCTGGGATAGGGCCGACTGAACCAGATCTTTCCGCCCAGCCTCCTTTACCTCCAGTCTCTTCAGACTCTTAAGACCCTCTCCCCTTGGCACTGTCCTCTTGACGTATAGGCGGGAGTGGAGTTTGTAATCCTGCAACTACAGTGGGGCGCAAGAGCAGGGTGTCGCCTGCGTTTTAAAAAAACAGAATTTTGTATCAATTTTGGGCTGAAAAAGGTGCTGCTTCCCTGCTTTGCTCCCCTGCGGTAAGTCGCTTTGCTCGGATGCTAATGCAATTATAGTGCCCTCTTCGTGTAGGGCAGATTTGATTTTTACCTGAGGCTCACCCTCTAGCTCAGCAGGCATTTTCAGTTTCCTTTTCCGTTTGCTTGTGTTGCTTGTGTTGCTTGCACTACTTGTGCTTCTAACAGGTTTGACCGCCCGCGTATCCGTCCTGACCTCATAGTTTGTGGTCCTTAGAGATCCTTTTTGGGGCGATTGATTGATTGGTTTATTCAATTACTGCGGGTCCGTGACGGATATAATCGGTTAACAGTCAATGGCCAATTGACACTGGTGATTTGTTGGTGATTGTTGACGATTGTTGACGGCAGTGAAACGCCTGCGTTCTCAGTCGAGCCAAACTAATCTAGTCGAGTAGGTGGTCGGTGGCGGTCCAGTGGTCCAAAGGTCCAGTTGTCCAGCTTGATTCAGCTTGTCTTGATCAGTTGGTTGGTTAGTTCATTGGTTAACTTAGTTAGCTGCTGAGGCTCGGGTTCGAGTTCAGGTTCAGGCTGACCACATTGACACATTAACCATGGGGAGAACTCACAGGGCTCTCTGGTGGGAGCGTGCTGACGAAGAGCCCCCCTAGATCCGCCCCAGTTCCACCCCTGTCACGGCCTCTGGCTCCTGCTCCTCCTGCCCCTCCGCAGCTACTCTGCCCGCTCACTCGTCGTGTCGGGGTGAGCAGGGGGTCGAGAGAGTGAGACCGGCAGATGGAGAGCTGGCACAGAGTGAGTGGAGAGCTGGTGCGAGGCAGTCGGGCAAGCAGGGCACACGGGGCAGAATCGCTGGCTGTGCCCGACCTGATCGGGCCGCCTCCGCGATCTGCCCAGGGCACGCACTCACTGCGGCCGCCGACTAATGGCGGCCACGCTTGCCACTGAAAAGCCCCAAGTACTGGAACGTTGCCGGCAGTTATTTCACGCTCTCGCAGCTGCAGCAGCCTGTTACCTCCCTTCCCCGCTGTCTGAGCGGTAGGTTGGCGAGTCGATGAAAGCCTGCACAAAAGCCGCACAAAAGCTGTTGAGGTCGTGCGGTAAGTAACGATAGTGAAGGTAACGATGTGCTGCGATGCTTCCGCTGCCGCTGCCTGCTGCTCTGCTCTGCTCCGCTCCGCTCGTTCGTTAATTCATTCGTTCGTTTGTTCACCACGCCTCCACGCCTACTTGGGGAAAATCGGGAGCAAACTTGGTGATTTAATCTACTTTTTAAAAAGATCATTGACTCCATTAGAGACAGGATAACAACATACCCGCTAGAACTGGACAGCTTCACACCACTTACACTGCTCATTACTGACACCACAGGAGATCACCTCAAATCCAGACTGTACCGCGCATGCCTGGCACTTGTACCAACACATGACACCAGAGTGAGGGCAGCATAGGAAATAGATCTGGGACACCCACTAACAGACAAAGTCTGGCTAGAATGCTGCACGCAAACCAAATTAGTGTCCTGTAACCACCGCCATAAGCTAATACACTATAAATTCCTGCAGAGGGCATACACCACCCCAGCGCTGATGGTTCGCACAGGTTCTACCCGCTTCTCTCATTGCCCCAAGTCTCACACACATGCAGCAGACTTTGCGCACATGTCCTGGTCCTGTGATAAACTTGCTCCATACTGGAATTGTATTTTTGCAGAACTTGCAGGAATGACGAATTTGCAAATGACGCCTTCCCCATTAGTGGCACTACTGATGCATGTTGCAAATGTTCCTGAAGCTGCCCGCAGATTTGTGGCGATAGCACTACTATTGGCAAAAAGAGAAATAGCCTTACGCTGGGTAGTAAACAGAGTCCCACTCTCGACAACTGGATTAAAAGTTTGATGTATTGTGACACAAATAGTGGAATATTCACTGAATTACAGCCCTTTACATCCAGACCAAAGGATATTTGGCAGCCCGTGTGGGACTACCTAAGGGAGCGGGAAGCGAGAACTGACACCCAACAATCAAATACACCATCAACTTTCCACTGAACAGGGTGAAGTACACTGCAGAAAGCAGAGACTGCACAGCACAAGCCATGCAGAAACATCTTGATATTACACTAGCTCTACGGAACACCATGGAACCCTCCCGCATTAGGTTAACTCGACCCCACAGGGGCATACTGTAGAACATATGTGAAAGATGTGACATCTTTTTTGCGAATCTTGGATAATCCATTGCTGTACCATGAATGGTTATGTATGTATGACACAGTGGAAATGTAAGTATAAATAAAGTAATATATATATTACATGCTTAAAAAACTAGAACATTTACTAAATATTAGAAAGTGTAAACATATTTTTCATTATTTAAAAATATTTTCTTTGTCAATTAATTAAAAATTAATAAATGCCAATGATATAAAAACAGTTATTATATTTTAAATAAATATTAAAAAAATGAATATTTTTAATTAACATATGTAATATTTTAATAATGTTTTTTAATCAATCGATCAATCAGTAGATTTGTAGAGTGCTTCTTGTCACCCGTGACGGTATCCAGGTGCTAGCAGGGGCCAGTTGATTAGCCGAATAGCCAGGGCTTCAGGGACTTTCAGAACTCTGAAAGAGATGGGTAGGTCCATTGATAGTCTACTGATTCTAGATCCCGAAAGAAAACAAATATCGCATTTAAAAAGTATTAAAAAATTAATAAAAAATCACTACAATAATTAACAAAATTAAAAATAATTACTAATAATATAACACACAATTTACTTTAAAATTCCACCCACCCCATTCCCCAGTATTAACAAAATCCCCAGGAAAAATATTAACAAAATAATTAACATTAATACAATAAGAAAACCACTTAATAAATACTTATTAATTATCCTAATTGATTTAAATAGCAATAAGCATACAAAATAATACATATATAAATGAAAACACTATTCATCCAGTACCCCAATAAAATCCAGAACTTAAAATATATTATTTACAATATACAGTTAACTAAAAGTAAACTAAATACCATACAAAAAACAAAATTAAATATCACAATATTTTAGTAACAAATATTGTAGACTTCACTATTACTGTTAAAAAACCACAATGTTTCCTTCCTTGATATTTTTGTAGTCACAATATTTTGACCTCAAGTTTAAGGTCAAACAATATTATGGAGTCAACATTAATGATCCATACTGCATTAGGAGCTTTATCAGGGTAGTCTAGTCCATGGATATTATTGGTGCATACTCTCAAACGCATGTGTGTAAGGGTGTTCACTAATATTTACAGGGGGATCAACCATAATTGTCCAAAAACACACCATACCACCTAAAATTATGAATATTGAAATTCCTCCTGGTTGAATTTACACATTCGCAAATGCAATTTCAATATTGGAAATTTCACAATTCCAGATTATGTGAATCAGGGATTCAAATTTCAGTGCACAAAGATAAACATATGTGTATCTAAGATGAACTTATGTGCATGAAATCATGAGTGAATTAGGTGGTCTGTGTGCTGAAACTCTGTTCAACAAATAGCAGGCGTAGAGTAGACTTGGAATGCACAAGGTGGTGATTAGATGGAAGGATCAGCATATATGAGTCGGACCTGGTGGTGCTGGACTTCTTTACACCTGAAGGTCTGTGATCACCAAGTCACAGTTGCAAATAATTCAGTGACCTCCCACACAGACATAAAATAAATATCCCCATGCCACTCAATATGATAAATTTAGCCAACACCCAAGATTGTCCAATAAAGAAAGAATCTGGAAGGCAGAGTCCATGCTTCATTGCTTAAGAAACAAAAATAAGGGGGGCGTGGCTTGGAGCATCAAGATGGCGGTAGCACTCTAAGAGTGCTCTGGACCCCTCCATCATCCGCTCTGAATCCCGCAATATTCAGTAGCCCGGCGTTTGCATCCTGGGGCTCAACTTCCCCCCCTGTCATAGAAACTCCGATCCGGGAGGAGAACTGCACTTGAAGAGCCTGTCTGCTGCGAATTTCAGTGTGCGGCCTACAGCAGACTAACCATGATGGTAGACCCGGCCTCGCTTCTGTGAGTACCCGAGCGTCCGAAACCAACCCCGCTGGGGGTCCCGGGCCGATCTATAGCGCTGCCCCGACCGTCTGCCTGTGAGAGGTGAGCGTCCTCTGGGGCTGATTAGATTGCCATCGTTCCTCTGCACCCGCCCGGCGGCAAGCTCCTTCGGGCGGCCGGCGGCACAGGCCCGGGGCAGGTCCATCCCCGGGAGCTCTGTTGGTCGCGGCGGTGGGACGTCCTGAGTGCCGCCGCTCCATCCTGCGGACTTATCGCCAAACAGACGTCTTGACGGCTCGGGCGGCATCACTGGCCACATACACTGTGTGGGGCCCAGCGAGGAGCGCGGAACTGGGGTAGTGTCGGTCCCCCCATCTCGCCTGTGGACTTGGGCGGCGGACGGCGTGGGTGCGACCGACACGCGGGCCTGGTGCACTTGGCGGACTCTGCCTTTCCCCTGGGCTCCCGTGGTGCAGGACTCTGCGCGGGAGCCACTGATCTGGAGGGGTGACCCCAGGGGGGCCCACCACCCAGAGCCTAAGGCGGTGCGGTGAGGGAGCGCAGCGTTGCGCCCCCCCAGTAGATGACCTGCGAGTGAGTCCGGGCCGGGGACTGGGCCACCTCCCCCCCCTGTATATGCTCCGAGAGACGGCCCACAGTCGGAGACCGGGCCCGGGAGACGGCGAGGGCCCCGCTACTCCGCCCGGAGACTCTGGGTGGCCTCCGAGTGCCTGGAGGACCCGCGCCTGATCCTTGAGGTGACTGCTGATCCTTACCTCCTGCTTGATCCCACGCAACAAGAGGCTCCACGGGGGCCTACCTCGGCAACGAGAAGACCTAGATCAGACTGGCCTGTCGCAGCGTTGCCCGAGGGGGTGACCAGCAGCTGTGGCACAGAGTGGGCCCCCTGGTAAGTCCGTGACTCATCTTCATCCAGGGGAATGGGGCGCTGAGACTGACCCTCACCTGTGTCTTGGCCCCTGGCTGCACCAGTCCTATACAAGGCCATCTACCCGCTAGGACCTGCACCCCCTCCTGCCTTGGACCCCTCGTCCTTGACACAGCAACTATTCCCCGTCCGTCTTCAGAAGGACCCCAGGCCCCGGACCGGGGTCCCACCTCTCACCTCTTGGGTCCCGTGGGGTGCCGGAACTGTGGATCTGTTCCGGGGAGGCCCTACAGACGGCTGAATGTGATCCTGCCCCTCCCCTGGGCATGCTGCTGCGCTGCGACTCCTGAGAATTGCCTGCTCTTCGCAGGAGCTGGCCTGGCTGTCCCGAAGGGTTTCTGGGGCCCCAACCCTCACCTGCTCTGAGCCTCCGATACCTATGCCTGACCCAATCTGTTGCATCCTGAGACCCCATTGAGTAACCAAATGGCCTCCGCCTGACGGAGCGGGTGTGGTCCCTCCTCGCGGCTGCGATGCTGTCTGTATCTGGGACTCCATACGGGCCATACAAACCCTGGAACGTTTTCCCTGAACCCAGGGCCCTGAAGGAGAGGAGCCCGTGAGCCGCTCACCCCGGGCTCTGCCTTCGGCCGCCACTCTTCACCCGAGGCGGCGTCTTCAAGGCACACCACCCGAAGCTTCACCACGGCCCTGAGTCCCGCGACCTCAGAGCTTGACAGTAGGGTTGGAGAGGAACCTTCCTTCAGAGGCTTCATAAGCGGGATTGAGATCATTCCGCTCCCGTACCTGACCCAGTCACAATGGGAAAGGACAGAGGCTCCAAAGCACCCGCCACACAGACACAGACAAAAATGGATCAATTCACCACACCCGACTCTGGCCCCGCCGGAGGGACCACAGGGACTGTCTCCTCCCAGGGAGCGACCTCACCGCTATTCTACAGGCGATCAGCGCGTCCCAGGCATCGGTGGAAGGCAAAATCGGTGAGGTCGAAGTGGACATGGGCCTCATCCGACAGGATCTACCTAATGCCACAGCCCGCATCTCAGAAGCAGAATCTCGCCTCTCCACAGTTGAAGACGACGTTCATCAACTAAAAGAGCAGGTAGCCCATCTTCAGACCCATACCAAAGAGCTGCACAAAAGAGCGGAGGACGCTGAAAACCGCTCGCGACGCAATAACCTCCGCCTGGTGAGTTTTCCTGGAGGATGCGAGCAGAACCAGATGGCCACGTTCATAGAGAAGTGGATAGCATCATGGATGCCCAAGGATACTCTATCGGCTTGGTTTGCTGTCGAGCGTGCCCACCGTTCCCTTGCGCCTAAACCACCCCCTGGTGCCCCACACCGTCCCGTCATAGACAGGATCCTCAACTTTAAAGACAGGGACACCATCCTGAGAGAGGCGCGGAACTTGGGTACCCTGACCTTCCAAAACCATAAAATAATGATTTTCCCCGACTACACCAAAGAAGTCCAGTCTCACAGGCGTTCTTACACAGAAGTCAAACAGAAACTGAGAGCACTTGGTCTCCAATATAGGCTACTCTTTCCAGCTCGGCTTCGCCTCATCTTCCAAGAAAAGGTACTCTTCTTCGACTCGCCACAATCGGCCTAGACCTGGCTGACCGAAGAGCGACCCCTCAGGTCTCATCCTGCTTCTCTCTCTGGCTCCGCCGGACCCCGAGACCCAGGCGCACTGCCTCCCAAACAACAAAGGAGACGCACACAGTCACGCAGGCCTCGTGGAGTCCGCAGGGGCGCATCTAGATCACCTGGATCTACCATTAAGATCCCTGCGGATGTCATCAGTCAGACGAACTCCTCGCCTCGGCATCGGTCAAGATCTGCCGACAATTTGTCCATTGACCACAGCCCCTCTGGGACTCCGAGCCTGGAGGCCATGGACTCTGATCTCTCGCGGAGCCCGGTGATTTAACAACCACGATACCACCGTGAAGCGGAGTCCCCAGGTGGCTCAGCATTGAACTCTGGGATGCATGTTCCGCTGACTCACAGAGCTTAGAATAACCTGAAACTGCAAATGTATCCATTAATACAGGAGGGGTCCTCCACGCATCTCCTAAACCATCTGCACTAGCTTGGCTTGTTAACCTATAGTTCAGGACGACAGATGCCCAAGCACCGTGAAAGTCACACGCAGCCCCGCCGGCGTTGTCGGGGCCGCACGGGCACCCCCAGATCGCTGAGCCCAACTACTCACGAGTCCGGGAACACAAACAATCCCCCGGGCTCTCGACCCAGACAAAGAAACAGTTCCGCAGAGGATTCCCCTAGGGAACGCATCCCCCTGAGCTCCCTGGATCGACTGCTCGCAGACGCGAATCTCTCCCGAAGTCCAGTAATCCGAGATCCTCCAAAGGATCGACGACAAGAGACACAAAGACTCACTAGTACCTGGACACCAGAGATACATACCCAGCAGTAACGTAATGTAGAACTCTAGTCAATGCCGATGCTGCACTCACATCCGGCAAAGGTGGAGGGGTCCACCACGCATCTCTTGCGCTAAGCGCTATCGCTTAGCCTGTTCATCTCCAGTTGTAGGGCAACAGATGCTTCCGTTCCAGAAGCATAGGGTGGGGGGAGGAGGGGGTGGGGTTAGGACAGTTGTCCATTGTTTGGTTTTATGTTTTCTACTGCCACCTTCCTTTTCGATAGCACACAGCACTTCGGCACAAGATTTCTACACAGGCACAGCACCCTCACTCACTTGGCTCTGCCCCGAGAGCTTATGTCTGCCTTGCGCCCAGCCCCGAGCACATCACAAGGTGCGATCCACCATACCCTATGCACCATCTGTCCCTCATGGCACACACGAATCAAAGATATAACTCTCTCCGGGTCATGTCCTGGAACGTCAACGGCCTGCTTGATCGCATCAAGCGCACAGCAGTCTTGAAACACGCCCAACGACACTCCCCTGATGTCCTCCTGCTCCAGGAGACTCATCTCATGGGCTCCCAATGTGACTTCTGGCATGCTAGTTTTGATAGGGTGTGGCACTCCGCTTCAGTAGGGGCTCCCGAGGAGTGGCCATCCTACTCAAAAAGTCCCTCCCCTTTGTTCCCTCTCACGTTATCAGGGACCCACAAGGGCGATTTATAATTCTCTCGGGGACGCTGGGTGGGGCCACTCTCAATCTCCTGTCCATATATGTCCCCCCCCTCGACTCTTGCCTCAACCCTACAGCATCTCACTCACACCATCTCCACCCTGCCCTGGGGTCAGATGATTCTTGGGGGAGACTTCAATGCAGTCATGCAGCCCAATCTTGACAGCACAGGTATCCCCTCCCCCTCCAGGCTGACCCATGCCAAGAAATTGACTGAGTGGGCGACCACTCTAGGCCTTTGCAACGTATGGAGGATCTGGAACCCCCGGATCTCCCAATACACACACTCTTCGGCGGCACACCACTCTCATGCACGCATTGACATGCTTTTCATGCCAGGCACAGACTGTCAACAAGTGACCTCTATGTCCATCCTTCCCCGAGGAATCTCAGACCACTCAGCACTGCTCATGCACCTAGGCGATTCCCCCGATGGGTTACGCCCTATCTGGTGATTCAATGCCTGGTTCCTCCAAAACGAAGAGTTCCACAAAACCGTCGAGGAGGAGCTTCGGCAGTTCTTCCTCGCGAACCTGGGATCGGTGTCTTCACCAAGCATTCTCTGGGATGCAAGTAAGGCCACCATCCGGGAGGTGGCCAAAAGCCACCTTCGGACACAACGACGCGCCCAAGATAGTAACCTAACCCTTCTTGAGGCGCAGGCCCTCCGACTAGAGACCGATCTCGCCATGACTCAGTCTGAAACTCACAACAGGCAATTAGCAGCCGTCCGTGAAGAGATCAAACAGATCTCGTTAAAGTCGGCCAAGCTGTTGTGGAGTTCATTGGTCGCCCGTGTGTACGGATGGGGAGATAAAAATGGGAGACTACTCCACAGGCTGGCCTCGTATCCCCTGGCTAATAGGATTGTGCCTGAGATCCGTGAACCCTCAGGCAACATTTGCCGTACCGCCCCTGAGATCACACGGGCTTTCGCGGGGTATTATGCTAGCCTATACTCAGCACGCAGGCTGGAGAGTACTCTCGCAAACTTTCTCGACCCCCTCCAAGTCCACATTCCCTGCTTGACACATCCTGAATCGGCTAATCTGGACCTTCCCTTCACTCCGGAAGAGATAAGCACGGCGATCTCTCACCTGGCGTCCCGTAAGACCCCAGGCCCTGATGGCTTCCCTCAGGAATACTACGCCTCCTATCGGGAGCTCCTGGTTCCCCACCTCTCGACTCTATTCCAACATGTGATAGAAGTCGGGAAATTTACCCCGGAGACAGATGTGGCCACCATCGTGGTCATCCCTAAAACCCAACCGCCCTCGTCCAACTGTGCGGACTACCGGCCGATCTCCCTCATTAACACAGAAATCAAAGTCTACGCTACTATATTGGCCCAACGCCTGCGCCCACTCATAAGCAAACTGATTCACCCAGACCAATGTGGCTTAATGCCAGCTCACAGCACCAGGCACTGCCTAAGGCGCCTCCACCTAGCACTGGCAAATCGCTAGGCACTCACCCCCTATCTGACGCTCCTTCTCGTAGACTTCGAGAAGGCCTTCGATACGGTGGACTGGCACTACCTTGACGAGGTGCTCCAGCTAATGGGTATGGGCCAGCAATTTCGGAATTTCGTATGAGTCTTGTACTCTGAGCCAAAGGCTAGAGTGTTGATCAATGGAACCCTATCTGAGATGTTCCCCGTCCAAAGAGGCACCAGGCAGGGCTGTCCCCTCTCCCCGCTCCTCTTCGCTCTGGCGATGGAGCACCTGGCGTGCCTCATCCGCACGGACGAGCTGATTCAAGGCTGGACGCGGGGACGCCATCACGTAGACAAAATTGCATTATATGCAGATGACGTCCAGCTTTTCCTAGCAGACCAGGCTCGCTCCGGCCCTAGATGCCTTCAATCCCTCCAAGCCTTTGAGCAAGTCTCGGGTCTTCGGTTGAACCCAGCCAAATCGACCCTCATACCTCTTCACCCCTCCAGGGAATGCTTCGACTGGCAGACCAACATACCTATTAGGCGTCAGTCGTTCAAATACCTAGGCATATGGGTTGCTCTGCTTCTGGAGCTGGAATGGGCACTGAATATTACTCCTCTCATCAAAAAGGCCAGAGGGGACCTTAACCGCTGGCAAACCTTGCCACTTAATCCACTCGGAAGAGTGGCGTTATTTAAGATGATGATCCTCCCCCGGTTCCTGTATGTTATCCAAAATGCCCCACTCCATTATCCCCGAATCTGGTTCTGAGAGATCGTCGCCATGATCACGCGGTTTCTGTGGGGGGGTGGAAGACCGCGGATGGCTCTTGACCGGTGCCGCATTCCGTCCTTCGACGGAGGTATGGGCATGACGGATCTCTAACTGTACTATTTGGCCATGCGGCTGTTGGTTCTCCATGATTGGTTCACCGGAGGGTGGTCAGATCCAGCGTACAGAACTGAACTTCGCGACCTGGATTTTCCCCGAATCCAGGCACTCATGTATGGATCCCCTATTCCCAGGGCGCTCCCCAAGGTGACCCGAACAGACTTCCTGGCCTGGCGCTCAGCTCTATGACATACGCAATGGAAGTCCAAACTGACTCAGCAGACGCCACTCTGGCAAGGCACATGGCTTACTGAGGTGGTGGCACTTCAAGGGTTTAGGCAATGGGACCAAATAGGCATTTCCCAACTGGGCGACGTGTGGGTGGGAGACCACATACAGACTTTTCAGGATTTAAAGAACCGTTTCTCCCTGCACGCCTCGCAATTCTACAGATACCTGTAGATACACCACGCCCTGTACACCCACATCTCGACAGGCACCACGCTTCCCGACTTCAGTCCACCTGAAGCGCAAGTCATGATGGGAAATCTTGGGAAGGGAGGCATCTCACGTATATATCGCACCCTCACAAACAACAGCCCCGTGTCTCTGGACTCGCTTAGAGCTCGCTGGGAGGGCTGGTTGGGTTCCCTAGACGACGAGGATTGGCGGGACGCCCTGATGGCCCCCAAAACTGTCACTACCTCTGCCAAACTCCGACTCATCTAAATTTATTATCTTCACACTGCATACCTTACCCCAGAACGCCTACACAGAGCTGGGCTGCACGCCTCACCCGAATGCACATGCTGGAGGCACCAACCTGCAGACTTTTACCATGTAGTCTGGTCTTGCCCCCGCCTCCAGAAATACTGGGACAAGATAGTAACCGAACTCACGCACATTTTGGGCTGGCATGTACCCCGTAACCCTATGCGCCTCCTCTTGGGCTTTATGGATGGCCTGGACAGATCCTGAGCAGATAAACTGTTCCTGGGGATGGCCATTATGGTGGCCAAGCGCGACATTGCCATGGCCTGGTCACAGCCCGCCCCCCCCACAATAACTAAATGGCGCCGAGGGGTGGACTGGTGCGCCGCTCAGGAAAAACCCTTGTTTGAAGCAAGGGGATGTCCGGCCAAATACCAGAGAGTGTGGGGAAAATGGTCAGATCAGATGGGCTAATGGAGACCCAGGCGGAGGGACTCTTAACTTCAGTAAATTGTTATTCCTGTCCTGTGTGAGCGTATACTTGCTGTGCATATAATTGTGCATTATTATTGTCACCCTTTATGTTTCATATGCAAATCTGTGCTTGTGCTCTCAATGCTAATCTTTCTTGTTTTCTAAAAATCAATAAAGTTGATTATTAAAAAAAAGAAACAAAAATACCTGTTAAAGAAATTATATTGAGCCAAATGCTTCTTGCCTACATGACATACAACACTTAGGCTGACTGTAGAATACTCCACAAGTTTCAGCTCATCTACTTAATTATAGAATGAGATCAACCAGGTACAAATTAGTCCAAATTAAAAAATGATCAGTGCAAGCTTGCAAGCAACCTCTAGTAGGGTTAAGCCTCTTTGGGTGTCCTTTTGCTTGAGCCACCATGTCCAGTGAGCAGAGGGCACACTTCAGAGCACACATTCTAGACTTATGAAGACCAAAACTCAATGGAAAAGACTGAGCAAATTCTTGTTAACTACTTGATCTAACACACTAATGATTTCGGGTTTTCGGGGTAGTATTTATCAATTTTGGCTTGTTAGTGTCATCACAAATTTTGCCAACTCATGTGCAAATGAGTCCAACCCAGTCTTAAAAGATCACAAATGTCTATGGACACCCTTTCATTTTGAGACAACAAGCAATCACAGGCTTTTCTGCTTCATTATGATGTACACCCATGGATCACTCCTCTCAGGACTGGCTCAGTGCAGTAGTTCATTGCAACATATACCTGTCTCTGTACCACTAAAAAGAGATCTGCTTCCCAAATCACCCCCTTGTGAACCACAGACGGAAGCCAACCTGCATTTTGAATATGCCTTCAGTATCCATGAGTGTGTGATTCACATACAGTGACTCCCCTCCCTCCTGCATCTCAGGAAAAGTAAGATTTAATTTGCACTGCACCAAGTACATTGTTCTGCATTCTGTCCATCAATTGTTGTTTTTGCATTTGTCACCCCGAGTGGGATGGGTATGCCCAGACGTGGGTCCCGTGCTCTCCATGCCACTGGAGTCCAGCTATCCTGGCTGAAGAGGGGTGAAACCCCGAAACCGGTCCTAGGATGCTTGTTTCCAGTCCAGGGAGGACCTGGCCTGGCAGTTCGGGCTGGACTGGGCCCATTGGGCACAGGGTCAAGACTGATTTGCATATGGCTGGGTTCAAACTGGAATGGCATGGTGAGCAAAAAAACGATGGATTTAGGCCCAGATCTCTGTACTGGGGTGAATGTATGACATTGTTCTGCATTCTGTCCATCAATTGTTGTTTTTGCATTTGTCACCCCGAGTGGGATGGGTATGCCCAGACGTGGGTCCTGAGCTCTCCATGCCACTGGAGTCAAGCTATCCTGGCTGAAGAGGGGCGAAACCCCGAAACCGGTCCTAGGATGCTTGTTTCCAGTCCAGGGAGGACCTGGCATGGCAGTTCGGGCTGGACTGTTCCCATTGGGCACAGGGTCAAGACTGATTTGCATATGGCTGGGTTCAAACTGGAATGGCATGGTGAGCAAAAAAACGATGGATTTAGGCCCAGATCTCTGTACTGGGGTGAATGTATGACATTGTTCTACATTCTGTCCATCAATTGTCTTTTTCCAAGTACCAACCATCCCATCTGATGAAAGAGTAACAGAAGAAACACACTCTATGCTCCCCAAGCAGACCACAGGGTGAGGAGCAACATGAAGTCCAGTCTACAAACAATTCAGTTCCTTGAATGGGAGTAAGTTCTGCATACTGGGAAATCTCAACTGAGTCACTTTGACTGGAATAGCCTTGTACTCGACCCAAGTGATTCTAGCCACCACAGACCTCCAGCATAGGGGTGATAGCCCATGGTTCCCTGACTGGCAATGATGCTAATATAGCTGTCCCTATGCCTCTTAATGATGACCCTATGACATTTATGTACAGTTAATTTCTCCACTCATTGTGGTGATACCCACTACTCAAAGTCTAATTAAGGGCAAACTTACAGGCTAGAGTCTTTGATGGAGCTGTATACCTACTTGGGGCCTCATTTACGAGGCCCTAGCGGCACTTTTGCGCTGCCGGAGCATCACTTTTTGACACTCCGGTGGCGCAGTGTGCCGCAGCATATTAATAAGGTCATGCAAAGACACTTTACGTGACTTTTCATGGACTTCTAAATATGTGCCCAGGGGCATTCCATGGGTGTTGCAGTGGTTGTTCCGACGCAACACCCATGGAATCTGAAGCATTCCCAGATTTAAGAGGAATCATAAACCTAGGAATGCGCCAGAATCCTATGCCTCCCCAGACGAGGCATAGGAGTGGCGCAACGAGGATAAATACTTTTATTTCTCCTCGTTTTTTCCTCCTTCTATGTGTGCTGCATTCTGTGCAGGAAGGTGTCCCTTTCTGCACAAAAACAATCATTCCTGCAACGCAGGCACCCTTGCAACATGACGCAAGGGTGTCTGCGTTGGCGCACGGATGCTGTTTGGTCACCGGTGCAGGGGAGAAGGACAGGAATGCGCCGTATCTTATAGCAACAGCTCATTCCTGCACTTTTCTTTTGACATCTAGCCCTTCTTTCTGGCAGTGCACTATAACATACCTGCCGTTGGGATCTATCTCAGTCGTATGTACTAGAATTCCTGACGTTGGTTTCACCCATGTTAGTACTCTTCTAGCGTGCAACGTGTAACCTGCCGCACTGACCTTGCCTTGAAGTAGTTTGTGCGCCAACATGTTACTCTGAGGTGGCAGGTGAGTCTCCGCTAATAGAGCCACATCAATCTTATGCCGCTTCAGATACGCAACGACCTTCCTGATTTTCCTGTGGTCTGTCATTCCCCTTACGTTCCATGTTAAGAAATGCAATGTGCTACCCATGATCGACAAAAACAGCCCGCCACGCTATGCGCAATACTGACTCCATTTGTGGCGCTGCCTGCAGCAATCACATCCAATTTGTTCATAATATGAAATAGTCTCCGAGAGTCATGTGTTGCTCGCCAACCCAACAGCCTCCCCGCCACCCACGCTATGCAATGCCTAACTGTGCATAGTCGAGAACCACCCTGTCCCCCCACCCCCGAACTGCAAGCAAAAACCAAGTAACCGGCTAGAAGTTATACCAAAACACAATACAACCCGAGACGTGCGAGCGCGCGAAACAAGATGGCCGCCTCCCGGTGAGCTCCTCCGCGTTTTCGCCCGTTTTTCGATAAAAACGACGAAATTCTAATCAAATTACTGCTATGAAGAGGTCGCTGGAGTATTAAAGCTGGTACCTGTGCTGAGGGTCGTTTTTGAGTGCCCCTGGACGGCGGAAGTGGTGTTTTCTTGCATCAGGCTCCTGCTCCCAGTCTGCCTTCAGGTACTGCCAGGCTTGTCTGTCAGGGGGGCGGAGTAAGCACCTAAGAAAGGGCCTGGCTTGGGCCTAGCCACTCCCACAGACCATTTTAGCTGCTGCACCAGTTTTTTTAAGGATTTGAGCACCAAGAATATTATACCTTCCTACAAACATTATATTTAATTGCAAATTGGTTCCTTTTTACGTCAAAATGGAAAATAAAAATTCTCTACATAATAAAAGGAGACAGCAGGTTTCACCTCCGCCTATCAAATCAAAAGCGGTAGAGGCATCTGAACCTTCCTTATCTTTAATTTTAGAAGAAATTCAAGCACTTCGTGTTAGTACCGATACCATTGCGTCAGAGATTAAAAATGTACGCAAAGAAATGGCTTGCTTATCAATGAAAATTTCTGACAACTCAATTAAAATACAAGATAATAAGGTTAAAATAGACGCTTTACCCCACTTATGGCGAAAATATCACCCATGTCTACACTCCTTTTAGATATGGAAAACCGCAATAGACAATATAATCTACGCATTTTCAATCTACCAGAAGATGTTGAAGGGGCCAACTGCAGATTATATCTGGAAACTTTGATTCCTGGCCTGTTGAAAATCAGTTTTCCAGAAAAATTTGAAATTGATAAGGCTCACAGGATTCCTTCTCATCGCAGCCCTCAACACACAAAACCTCGACAAATGATCTTTAAAGTTCTCCGTCATCACCATTTGGTTTTGATTAGGAAAGCAGCAAGAGAAATTCCTTCGTTGATGGTCGATGGGAATAAAATATTTATCCATCAAGATTTCGCCAAGGAGACTGTTTCTGTTCGCAAAGAATTCACTGCTCTTCGTCCGCAACTAAGAAGTCTTGGTTTCAAGTATGGTCTTTTTGATCCCTCAACAATGCGTATTTGGAAAGATAACTTTTCGAAATCCTTTCAGCGTCCTCAAGAACTGAAACAATTTCTGGATCTACAGTCGCAGCATTTAATGGATACTCATGACTCTACTACTTGATTGTTTCCAGTTATGTATTTTTTGACAAATTACTGAGTTATTCTTCATCGGGCTCCAACGGTATCGGTCATGCTTGTTGAGCATGTGTGCGTTTCACTCCTGATATTAATGTATTCTGTTTGTCGTTTTTTCCATGTTTTATTTTTTCCCTTTCATCTTCCCTGTTCTAGAGCTACTACTTTCTCACAACCTCTTTGTATTTTTCACTCTCCTCCTCTTTATCTTTTCTCTTTCTCTCTTTTATTATGGCTAGCTTACATAATATTAAAGTAGTTTCATTAAATGTTAAAGGTTTGCGCCATCCAGTTAAGCGCACAAAAATTTTAGATTATCTAGGTAGTTGCAAGGCAGATATTTGTTTTATTCAAGAGACTCATATAGATGATAAAATCTTAGATTATATGAAGAAAAAATGGGTTGATACTATTGTTTCATCTCCTGCTAATGGAAAAAAAAATGGGGTTGCTATATTTTTTGCAAAAAAATTACACTGCCAAATTCTGAATAAAACTTCAGATGCTGATGGGAGATATATTATAGTTAAAATTAAAATACATGATTCAGTCATCTTTTTACTCAATGTTTACGGTCCTACGGCGGACGACCCTCTTTTTTGGTCTAACCTTACTACTGAGGTCCTGAAATTGGGTACAGTTCCGTTAATTGTAGGAGGTGATTTTAATGTCATAGCTGATCCTCTATTAGATAGATTATCCTGTACTAAATTTCACCCTCCTAAGGTTTTTCATGCTTTCAGATTATTTATTCAAACCACTAAATTAGTTGATATATGGCGCCTACATTTTCCTACAGAAAAAAGTTTTACATTTTTTTCAAACCCACATAACTCTCATTCTAGAATTGATTATTTATTGGTCTCTAGACAATTAATTCAATCCGTGAGTTCTCCTAACATTGGCAACATTGATATTTCTGATCATGCTTTAATTTCTTTTGTTTTGAATTTGAATTCATCTTTTATAAACAAATCCAGATGGAGAATGAATACTGATATTGTTCTTAATGAACATAATAAACCAAAACTCTTAATTGCAATTCAAGATTATTTCCTACTTAATCCTGAAGGTACCACTTCTATGGTTAATAGATGGGATGCTTTTAAAGCATACCTTAGAGGTGTAACCATTTCCATTATGGCCTATGAAAATAAATCCTTCAATAATAATATTAAAATTATAGAAAAACAAATTGCGAAATTTGAGAGACTTTTCATTACGTCTAATGATCCTCAATATAGACTTAAACTGCAAAAGCTTCGGTATGAATTTAATTCAATACTTAGCAGAAGAGCTGGCATTCAGATTTCTAACTCTAAAGCCAAATTTCGTTTTAATGCCAACAGATCTGGGAAACTCCTAGCCAATTATTTACGTATAAAAAAGAGCAAATCTCAAATAAACTCTATTCATGGACCTAGTGGCAAAATTGCTTTATCTCACAATGATATTGTTAATGAATTTCTGGATTTTTACTCTAATCTATATAACAAGCCTGATTTTCAGGATGCCTCTTTAATTGATTCCTTTTTAACTACATGTGGTTTACCCAGCATCTCTCAATCAGATAAAATAGGGTTAGATTCTCCCATCACTACAGATGAAATTTTATTAGCCATAAAATCTCTTAAAAAAAATAAGTCTCCTGGTCCAGATGGTATTTCGGCTGAGTTTTATAAAGAATTTCAAGTACAACTTTTGCCCTTTTTATTTCAACTTTTTACCTCTTTTGGTTCTTCAGGAATTACTTCAGGCTCTTTTACTGAGGCTTTAATTGTCGTGCTTCCCAAACCAGATAAAGACCCCACCATTGTATCAAATTACCGGCCTATATCTCTAATTAATCAAGATTGTAAATTATATGCTAAAATATTGGCATCTAGATTAGCTCCTGTAATGCATTCTATTATACACTCAGATCAATCTGGCTTTATGAAAAATAGGTACTCTGCAAACAATACAAGAGCCTTGCTACATGTTATTGAACAAGCTCCCAATTTAACTTTACCTTCAGGAATACTGGCCTTAGACGCTGAGAAAGCTTTTGATAAAATTCATTGGCAATTCTTATTTAATACCTTGATGTCATTTAATTTTGGTGAGGCATTTATTCGCATGATTTCTGCTCTGTATTATGCCCCTACTGCTCGTTTATTTATCAATGGCCAAATCTCGAATCAATTTTCACTTTTTAGAGGTACAAGACAAGGTTGCCCTCTTTCCCCACTTTTATTCCTTATTGGTATTGAACCATTTCTCAATGCTATACGAAAATGTGAAGATATTAAAGGAATTAATATTAAAGATGTTACTATAAAAACTTTAGCTTATGCAGATGATGTACTCCTATTTATTAGTGACCCTATAATCTCATTCCCTTTCCTATTAGAGATTATCAAAAAATATTCTACAGTCTCTGGATATAAATTAAATACTAACAAAACTGAATTTTTCCCCTTAAACATTTACTGTACCCCTGATATGATACCTATGACTGATATTATTTGGCAAAAGGATAAATTGAAATATCTTGGGATTTTATTCTCATCCTCTATAAAATCAACAATAACATTGAACTGTAACTTTATTTTAAATTATATAAAAGATAAATTGTCTAAATGGTCTTCATTACATCTTTCATGGTGGGGTAGAATGGATTCCATTAAAATGACAATTGCTCCAAAAATTTTCTACACCCTCGCCATGATTCCTACTCAATTTTCATTAAAGTTTTACAAAGATGTTGATAGAATTTTATCCAGATTTCTTTGGAACTGTAAACCGCCTCGTATCAGTTATAAAAAATTAAAAATGCCTAAATGTAATGCTGGGTTTGGATTGCCAGACTTTTTCCTCTACCACAAAGCCTTTATTTTAAAACAAAGTTCCATATGGTTTAATCAGTCCTATTTAAACAATTCTCCTATTTGGCTTGATATTGAGAAATCATTGGTAAATCCATTTCCACTCCCCACTTTGTTAACTATGTCTAATAGGTCATCAGTTTTGCATAAATCCGTTATACTAAAGTCCACTAAAATGATTTTTAATGATATAGATTCAATTTTTCTATCTCCTATGTCTATTACTGAAGACATGTCACTATGGTATAGCAATGTTATCAAACTGAATAGGAATGTTAGTTACTGGTATTCATGGATTAATGCTGGTATTTTTTATCTTAAAGATATATATTCAAACAATGCTTTTTTATCATTTGAGATTTTACGAACAAGATTTAATTTACCTCAAGCTGATTTTTCTAAATATGAACATTTATGTAATTCCATTTTAGATTCTTTTCCTCAAGATATTCCCTCTAATGTTAAAGCTGATTTATCAATTTACATTCAAACTGTCTCTACTTCATCACATGGTGTTTCTATTTTATATAAAAAATTATCTAATTCTCTAGGTAGCAACATTAATATGCTTTCAGTATTTTGGAATAATGAACTTTCACTTTCACTATCCATTGATATATGGAAGAATATTTGGCTTAATAGTATTTCTGGTTGGCTGCCTGTTTCACTTTATCAAACCAACTCATATATCTTATTTAATTGTTTATGGACTCCATTACGTCTCTTCCAAGCTAAACTTCTTCAATCTGCTTCTTGTTGGCACTGTAAATCACACCCTGGTACATTACAGCATATGCTTTTTAAATGCCCTTTAATTTTAAAAATTTGGACTGATGTTTGGGATATTATAAAAAGATATTAAATATCCATGATGATGTTTCTTACAATATGTTAATTTGCAAATCTGCTCTTCTTTCACATAGTTTAAATGACTTAGAAGGTAAACTTTTTAATTTCCTAATATCAGCTGCTTTAAAATCTATTACTTTTTGCTGGAAAGATGTCTCGCTATTATCAGTACATGCTTGGTGGTCATGGGTTATTTTTACAAGAAAGGGAGCTCAATTGTCCTTAACTGGGCTCAATCATAACTCCAATTCTTTTCATGCTTTTTGGATTCCTGTTGATGTATACATATCTTCTTAAACGGTATATGTATAACTAATTTAGCTTTTATTGATAATATAGTATATTTACTGATTCATATTGTAGCTCTATTTATAGACAATGTAATTCGAATCATTATTGATCCCTTTCCCTCCTTTCCTTTTTATGTTTTCCAAGAATACTTATTTTATCATACCTAATGTAATTCAATTGATATGCCTGTTAATCTTCTTTACTATATCTAGGTATTTTCGATTTAGAATAATATTTTTTGTATTGTCTGTTACTTGTTTATTATGAAAATTCAATAAAATATTTTGAACTAAAAAAAAACACAATACAACCCAAAACACTCCCCTTGTGGCACACATTGTGGGGCAGATGTCGCCAGGCACAGGTCCCAGTTTAAACCGACGGTATGCAGATTTGAAACAAGGATAATGCTACATATATTGAATGCCCTCGCTAACAGAGCCTTTAGGCTTGCCCACGCCCAAGCCATGTACAATAGAAAAACTCAAAGCAAGAATAATAATTGCAGTTAGGAAATAAAAGCATATGCATTGCAACCAATAATTCACAAATTACCATACATTGATTTCGCCCTGTGCGCCTTCTGTAATGAACCAGTGGCTGTGACTGGACCAGTGGCCTGTTCATTAGTTTCTGCTGTCCATGGCTTAGCAACCTACTACTAGCATACATACCATTGGGTGAGACTGTCTCGTTGCAGCACAGCCCTGTACCCTGGCAGGCCCAGGCTCTGCTGCAAAATGCTGCTCCCTATGAGGCAACGTCCTCACTGCTCGACCCAGGGTTGGTCTTGGAGCAGCTAGAGTTCCTGCGTTTAATGAATTGCATCACTTGGGAGGGGTCCGTGAAGATGTGTGACTTGCCAGCCACTGTGACTCGCAACTTGGCTGGGTACAGCATGTTCTAGTCCAATTGTAGCTCGCGTAATTTCATCTTGGCTGGCGCGAAGAGCCGCCTTGCTTCTTGCACATGTGGCATGAAGTCTGGGTACTGGGACACTGCCATCGCCTCGTAGTATAGATCCTGCAGGTCTCTGGCTTTCTGAAGGGCACTGTCAAGATCCCTGTAGTTGAGCCTTGCTATGTTTGGGTGCAGTGGCGCCCCCGGGACAGGCCTGGGAGCCAGCGATCGGTGCACCCTCTCGACCACAAAAATGGCCGAAAAACAGTCCTTTCCCAGCAACGTGGTGAGCAGGCGCTCTACATGTTAGGAATATTTGTGGATTCCGCAATGCCCACTATCTGGAGGTTATTCCGCCGAGAGCGGGCCTCCAAGTCCTCCGCCCTGGCTTGGACAATTTGCAGTTGTTTCTCTATGGAGACATGCATTCGGGACATTGAATTTATGGTGTCTTCTGCATCAGAGATGCGCTTTCCGACAGTGTCTAGCCTTTCCGCCTGCTTGTCTAGCCTTTCGGACATCCTGTCCATTCGAAATGTTAATGCATCTATTTTGCCATCAATTTTATTTAGACTATGTTGCATGGCTGCCAAAATTTGTTTAAGGTCCGAGTCAGGAGTCATGACACAGGCTTCCGAACCAGACTCTGAGGCATATTTATCCTGGTTGTGCTGCCTTTGTGACTTTCTGGGCTCAAACTGTAGCTTTGTTTGCAACTACTCCGGTTTCCCATGCTGTCTGCTCGCTGCCTGCCGATCATGCTATTTGCGTATCTGTGCTGTTGAAGAGTCCCCTCGAACACTCACTCTGCTTAGTGTTGGCTGACTCCAGTATCTTAAGTAGCGGCAGGTAAGTAGGCAAGGAGGCACTCTCAATCCGGTGCGGGCTGCGCCAGTGATGCTATAGGTTAATAGCTGTTAATGTCTGCTCTGTTGGGGGCCTAGGAGTCAGTTCAAGGACTATCAAATAGCCTCTAAACGGCCCACCGGGAGCCCGGTGCCGCGCAGGATCGCCGTATCAGCCCGCTATTGTTCTCGTCCTGCCCTTAACTCCTGGGGCAGCAGCAAATCTGTGGAGCAATTGGGGAGCTTGGGATCGCAGCTGCTCTTACCTATAACAGTGCAGCTGCGTTCTGGAGGGCCCACACCCAGCAGCGCCCGCGCTCGGGCTATGCTCTCTCTCCCGGCTGTCACACAGGCCCAGCCTGGACTTAGCAACACACTCCGGCGCAGTCAGGGATCCACTCCGCTCCAGTGAGTGATGTCTGGTCGATCCTCACGTGGGCAGCCTCAGCGACTCCGAGCCGGTGAGCCGCTCTGCCCCACACGTCGTCGCTCCAATCGCTGCACTCTGGCAAATCGCCCCTTGCCGTCTCGCAGTTGATGACGCCAGGCAGGCCTCGCTTATGCCATAATTCAGCCCGCAGCTTTTTTGGGCGTTTCAGGGCTCTGTGGGACACCACAATCCGTTCATGAGGATCCGCTTCGTATCGCCTCCCAGGGCGCGGGTTTTGTGGCGCGGAAGCAAGTTATTGGCGAGGATAGTGTAGGATGGAAGGCCGGTTACGACGGAGCAACTCTAACTTGCGGCCATCTTAGAGCCTGGCAAGCTCCTCCCCCAAATGGAATACTACTTTTTCACAACCATCAATTAATGTCGCACGGTCTGTAGACGGGGCTTAGTTTTTCTGCCTACTTGCGATCCTCCCCAGATGCACAGTTACTGGTGACCTTACATCCTAGTACATTGTGACCTTTCTGTGACCCTGGACTATCTCCAAGAACTACGCATTTTCTGGGTAGACAAAGCCTTCTTTCTGAAGCCTTCTTCCGGACTGTACTCAGTGCTGGAATAGCTAATTATCCCATCGGGCATTTTCCCCAGTAGGCTAGAGCCATTGGAGGATGGGTTTTGAAGACCCAGGATCGCTGCTGGCGCCTTTGTCACTGTCTCCTGCTCCCCCACTTAATTGACACTGTGGGGGCTTTAGGAAAGAGAAAAAGAGAGAGAGAAATCAGACAGGGAGAAGAGAGAGTGGAGAGAATAGAGATAGGTTATAAAAAAGGAGCAGGCTGGTTTGAACATTTGCGCCAAGACTGCTTTTGGTCAGCAAATGATTCGGAGTCAACACCTTGATGCAGATTTACTAACACTTTGCGTCGGGTTTGCATCACAAAAATGATCCTAACTGGTGCAAAGTGCTGTTTTCAGATTTACTTTCCAGTGCATATTTTGATTTGCTTTAGAAAGTAGCTCTGCATTAATGGAAAGTTGCACATTGTGCTACTTGGCATTAAGGGGGCATTCGATGGGCGGTACATGGGTGTTCCCATGCAATCGCCAATTTATTTATTTTATTTATTTATAAAGTTTTATATAGCGCGAATATGACCCAAGAGGGTATCCGAACGCTTTACAATACACTGGTTTTAAACATTAGATGATAGGGGTAATATACATACATTCAATATTCGACATTCAATAAAAAAGAGGTAGACAGTGGTATATAGGATAGCATATTTGGCTAATAGTCACCTATGAATTAAAGTCTTAGGATGTGAATTTGTTCATTAGAAGCATTTTTACTTCTTTTTTGAAGGAGGAAAAGGAAGAGATTCTGCGTATATCTGGAGGTAAGGAGTTCCAAATCTTCGGTGCGATACCTGAGAATGCTCTCCAAACAGTTCTCTTTTTGTGGAAGGATTGTGGTTTCAGTAGTAGTGAACTCGCACTTCGCGATTGTCTGCATCCTCCCGACCACTCTAGTTTTTGTGCTAAGTAACTGGGGGTATTGCTATACAGGGCTTTATGGGTCATGCAGGCGATTTTTAGTTGTATTCTTGCCTCGTAGGGTAGCCAGTTCAGATCTTTCAAGGTCGGAGAAATGTGGTTATTTCTTTTAGTTCCAGAGACCAGTCTGGCCGCAGCATTAAGAGATGCCCACAGCGGGGCCAACTTGTATTTGGGAAGACCGCATAGAGTGGTGCTTCCATAGTCCAATCTTGGTAACACTAGGGCTTGTACCGCCATTTTTAAGTCGGTCTGTGGGAGGAAGGGTTTAAGTTTCCTTAGGATACTCATCTGGTGATTAGCTCCCTTGGTGGCAATATTGATATGCGCCTGCATATTTAAGTGTTTGTCTAGGGTGATTCCCAAGGGTTTCGCGGAGTCAATGATGTGGGGGCGCAGTCAAAGTTAGATGCTTCAGCCACAAGTCTATCTTGGGTGTGTGATTAGGGGGGGAGATGAGGAGGAATTCCGTTTTTTTGGTGTTAAGCATGAGGTGGTTGCCAGTGAGCCAACTTTGAGTATTATGTAGAATAGCAGTGAGGGAGATGAAGTCATCTGGAGAGGAGATTTTCATATACAGTTGTGTGTCATCCGCATACAGGTGATATAGAATGTTCGCAGAGTTCAGTGCGTTTGCCAGTGGTTCCATGAGTAGATTAAAAAGAATGGGTGATAGTGCTGAGCCCTGTGGAACCCCTAGGGTGACCATGGAGGGTTGAGAAAGTGATTGCTTCATCTTGATTCTTTGGGTTCTGTTATTTAGGAAGGAGGTAAACCATTGTAACACTGGGCCAGTTAGGCCCATCCCTCGTCCCAGTAGGGACAATAGGTTGTCATGCTTAACTGTGTCGAAAGCGGAGGATAAATCAAGAAGTATCAAAAGACATGATTCGTTATGGTCTAACATTTTTAGTATGTCATCCATTATGTGGGTGAGTGCTGATTCAGTGCTGTGACCTTGACGGAAGCCGGATTGGTGTTTGTCTAGGAGGTTGTAGTTCTTGATGTGGTTGCATAATTGAATTTGTACACATTTTTCCAGCAGTTTCGCCAGGGTGGGGATGTTGGATATAGGG
Organism: Calotriton arnoldi; assembly: GCA_963921515.1. Lineage (NCBI taxonomy): Eukaryota > Metazoa > Chordata > Amphibia > Caudata > Salamandridae > Calotriton > Calotriton arnoldi. Next base: position 4,654,750 of record CAWUFW010000124.1, on the reverse strand, counting down.
CGGTAGTTGTTGAGATCTGAGGAGAGGGAGTTGGCTTTCTTTAGTATAGGTGTGACCTGCCCTACTTTAAGACAGTCCGGTATGGAGCCTTGCCTCAGAGAGGCGTTTACAATCTTTGACCATAAGGGTAAAATAGAAGTTTTTATCATTTTGAATAAAGAAGGAGGTAAGGGATCAGAGAAGTGATTGGAGGGGTTAATCGCTAGAAGAGTGTTATAGATATCGTATTCAGGGATGGGCGGGAAGGTGTGCCAAGAGGCATTGTTTTTTGGAATTTCAATCGGAATACTAAAATGGTCCTTGATCTGTGAGTAAAATGTAGACTCATGAGCAGTAGTTTGTGGAAGGGCATTGTTAGATTGAATGTCGTATTCAATGGTTTTTGTCTTTTCTAGGAAGAAATTAGCAAGCTCATCGCAATTAGGGGTGGCCGAGTCGCTTAGTTCCGTAGCGTTAGGAGTGTTGCGCGATTGTTGTTTGACGATTTAGAATAGTTTTTTGGGACGGTTAATGGCTTGGTTCAGCTGGGTTTTGAAGAAGTCTGCCTTAGCCTTTAAGATTTTCCTGTTGTAAGTGTTCCTCGGCGCTCTAAGGTGATATAAGTGTTCAATGGAGGGTGCTGATTTCCATATTCGCTCAGCTGATCTTAGCTTGCGCCGATCAGAGTTCAGGTTCTCATTGAACCATGGTTTGGAGATTTTGGAGGAAATGTGTTTTTTTTAGAGGGGCGCTGTAGAGTCAAGTATTTCAAGCATAGTGGAATTGTAAAAGTCTGTGAGGTCATGGACGTCAACCATTCCTGTCGTGGGGATCAGGGCAGAGTTGCATCGGTTTACCAGGGCGATGGGGTTAATATTTTGGATATTCCTTTTCCATTGTTTTGTTTTTGTAGGTTGGCATCTTTTTGGAATTACCTCAATATTGATAGAGAAGAAGATGCTGTAATGGTCAGTCCAGTCACATGGGATAATGGATTCTAATGATACATTGTTCGTTTTTGCTATGATGAGGTCTAATGTCTCTCCCTTGTTGTGGGTTGGACTGTCACAGAATTGGGACAGATCCTGATCTGACAGAAAGGATTTAAGACAGCTAACATCATGATCGTCCGTGTTGTTCCAGTGGAGATTGAAGTCTCCCAGAAAAATTTGCGGCACTTGTGAGTTGTCGTTGGATGTAATGACTTCCATTAACTCATCGATGAACGGCAGATTATCACCAGGGGGGTGGTATATTATGTGAAGTTTGCTGGTGAGGCACTTGTCATCTGAGATGTTGATACAGAGATATTCACAGGAGGATAAAGAGAGGGTGTCTGCTTGATTGACTGAGATTGTGTTTCGATAAATGCAGGCTAACCCGCCACCAGGTTTCACGGTTCTGTCTAGGCGGATTATATCATGACTAGGAGGGACCAGTAGGTCTAGGATGGGAGAGGAGGAACTATTTAGCCATGTTTCGGTAAGGACGATCATGTCAAGATCATTCGAGAGGATGAGATCGTAAATGTCGGGAGCATGTTTGCTAGCAGATCTGCAATTGATGAGTGCACACTTCAGCTTGCTAGTCGAGTGGGTGAGAGCAGTCTGCACTATGTTGATATTTGTGAGCTTTTCTTTATTTATGGATCTGTAGTTGTGAGTAGGTTCTCTGTAGGGGTTAGTTTGAATGGTTTGGATACTGCCACATAGAGACTTACTGTTGTCTGTAGGACTGGCATAGGATAGGAGGAGGTCATATATGTCATTGTCAGATAGTTCAGCAATTGGCCCCCTAGGACGAGACGGGTCGTTGGGGGAAGGTATCTTACTCTGTCTGGGTTTTGCCACAAAACCCTATCTGCTAAAAATCTAGACAGGGCTTTGCACCAAAAATTAAGATGTCATCAAGGCATACATTAACTTTGAAAAACAGTTTTCTTTACTCAAACTTTTTCCAGCTTTGCATATGTGCTGCAAGGTACAGCACACAGATAAAGTGGGAAAAGTGTTAAGCTATGTCCACGGATAGTATTTTGTACTGGCTCCATTCTTCGCTCTCTCCCTTTCACGCTGTATTGCGTGAAACATTAGTACATCTGCCTCTGGTGTCAGCTATGGTTAAGGAAACGATTAGGGAAAGTTATGCAGATTTTTTTTTTTTTTTAAAAGACAATTGAATGTGTAGCTAGTCCAAAAGGTAAGAATATTTTCTAAACCCCTGCAGTCTATACATTCAAAGTAGAAGCACTGAACGTGATGTCTAAGTGACAGCTAGTAACTATGAGACAACACGTAAAGAGTATCTCACAGTTAGAGAAAAAAAAGCCAGAGATTGCTCTACCATTTTTATAAACATTTTTACACTTGTTTTTCCACTCATCACCTTTCTCCAGATGTTAGAAAAAGTGGACCTCGGGGGCCCTCCTGCCGGCTTGGAGCACGAGTACCAAACGCTCTTCACCAACGATGCAGTTGGGTTTTTAGCCGAACTGGCCTCGACTTTTGATAAAGATGTTGACGAGGTAGGTGGTTTTCAAATCACAATGTTGTTTTTATTAACATTGACTTTATTCAGCCATTACCCTGGAGTTACAATGTAAAGTTACAAAAAAGTACAAGCAGAGATGATGTAAGTATCCTCAGTTAAGAAAAGTTAGGGTTTGAGATCAATTCTAATGGCGCTCAAACAAGCAACCACTGTGAATAAAGAAGATAAAAAGGTAAGTCGTTGAAAGGATAAGTCGTTGAAAGGGTAAGTCGCTGATAAGCCGGATGGCTGTGCATTTTGTGCTCGGCTTCGGTGTCCATTCTGTCAGATGCAGCCCCAGCATCGGGCCTGTGAGTGCCATAGTTCTGTCATTCACAGCCTCCTCAGCCCGCGGTAGTTGTGTGTCATCCAGCTGTTCCTGCATTTGTTTTTCGGACTGTAGGCCATGAGGGCGATTGATGCCAGCAGGTCTCAACATTTCGGTGCAACATCCATTTCAGGCCCTAGAGATGTATATTATTTTAACCAGGAATCTGCAGCATGTAATCATTTGTTGTTTTCCAGTCAGGGCACCAGTTTATGATTTAGTATGAATCTAAAGGGCTATATATAAAGGGTGTTTGCCCAGTGGTACTCGGTAACTAAAGTGTTTTTTGCACCTGCTGGCGAGTTGTATGTGCGATCACTGGTCACTGGTTTGAATCCATATGAAATAGTATGTCAGATTAATGTGCCTATGTGTCAATACGTGTGTCTGTATTCATGTGTCTTTGTGGATCTAGGCAAGGCGTAGCAGTCGTCATGATTAAGTGTGGTGAAAAAACTAATCACTTTTCATGAGGAATGGATACCAATGACTTCCGGTCAAGAGTTAGAAGTGTTTTGTGTCAGGAGAGGGCTTGGAGCACTGAATGTCACGACCGAAGTGAATTTTCAGAGCTGTTTGTGAGCAGGGGGTGCTGAAAGTCTGGAGTGAATTGTATTGCTTATGGGGGGGGGCGGTTGCAGTTGATGGGTGGAAAGAGGTGCATTGAGGATAACTATGTGGTTCTCAATGCTAGGAGTGAGGTGTGCTTAGCAGTTTAATTGTCTTCTTTCTATATATCTCTAGCTACCATAGTCTCAAAGCTTATTCTTGCAGGTTGTACGTGATTTCTGATATTGGAGTGTTGTCAGCCTTCATACAATGTTCTATATAGGTGTTTTCTATACTGTAAAGTGGAACTCTTCTGGTATAAGCTGACCACTGGATGCTAAAATGTGACGAGACCATAGGCTATCTGGATTGAAACCTCCTATTGAAGATTACTGGAATGGGCAAGCTCAGTGGCACTTATTTGATCTGCCTTGGAAGGATGAAGCTCTATTTTGGTCCTGTTGAGTTCAAATCTATGACCTGCACACTGGGATCTCGATCTAACAAACCACATCAAGTGAGCCACCAGAATCAATACTTACTGGAGCATCCGTGCCAGACCAGGTTCTTTGTGTCAGACCAATTGAACAGAGTCAATGTGTTGATGAATTAAAATTGTGGTGCATAGAGGGAATAGGATGGACACTCTTTTTTAAAATTCTTTCTATTCAGTTTTAGTACAACCAACAAAGCCCCAAAGCACATAGCAACTACCCCCTCCCTCTACCACGCGGTGGCACAACTACCAACAGACAGACCCCTGAATTCACTTCCCTATATTCAGCCATAATTTACTATAAACAGAGCCTATACGACCAATCTCGGCTCTTGTGGCCCCACTTCAATCCTGAGCCCTCCCTTCTCAGTCATTTTCTGACAAAACGTATTCCCTCCCATTCCACGCTCCCCACACTTTAGTCAATTTGATTGGACAACCACATGTGATGTACATCTGTTCTTCCGCCCCAATACATTAGTTCATGTTAGCCTCCCATTGCCGCCCCGTTGGGCCCCGCTTACTTCCCCATTTTTGTATCACGTCTCTCTGTGTCACCATCAATGCAACATTGAAGAAGAGGAGCATATATCTATTGAGCATCTGTTCTCCCCAGATCGCAACATCCCTATCTTGGCATTCAGTGCCAAAGGTTCTCCTAGAATCTGAGAGATCCTGCTACGGACCTCCTCCAAGAACATGTGGATTTTCGTACAGTCCCATAAAGTGTGTTTAAGCGTGCCTCTCTGATTGCCTTCCCGCAGGCATCTATACAACACAGTTTTTTTGGCCATTGCAAATAATCTAGTTCTGGTATCGTATGCTTGTTGCAAAATCTTGAGTTGGATCAGTCTAAATCCGACTCGAATCGCCACCTCCCTGGGCACCTGTATGCCTCCCCCTACACATCTCTCACGCAGCCTCTGTAGCAGGGGAGCCCTATTGGCCAGAAGCGTGTTGTAGATGGCAGAAATTGCGTGTTGGTGGAGGGGGGTTCGCAGTACTCTATATTCCAGTGGGCTCTCTTCCGGTATCTCTGTCTAAGGGGGAATAAGAGTCCTAAGGTAGCATCGCACTTAGAGGTATAGGATGAACACTCTTAAAGGCAGATCAAGAATAGGCACAAGCATATTTCCTCCCCCAAGGTGGTAGAATACCCTTTTGAACAATCAAAGTAATTTGAGACGCATCTGTATTTATCTGGTGGAAGAAAGATGCATGACACTCATTCAAGGTTGCTAGTATCGACCTTCAAAAATATCGCATCCAATACATTGCCTACCACTACATTGTCAAGGTAAATATATTAACACTACTTTTTTTCCCTTTACTTCTTCCACTGAGCTCTATTAACTATTTTATTGTATTCATCTGTTATACTAACCTATACAGGTTGTGTGAAGAAGTTATATGAAGATGTAGAATTTGCAATACATTAGTCGTACGCCATAACTCATACAATATAGTGGGGGTAAATCAGGAGAAATCACCTGAAAATCAACCACACTTTCTCTTTCTTGATTACAGTCATAGAAAGGTGTGGATGTCTTGCTTTTTAATGAGGCATGCAAGGACAAATTTCCTGAGCTTCATTTCGCCTCTGTACCATTCTGCATATTTTTTCTTTTCCCACAGCAAATTCACTTTTTATAATATTTACACGTGACTGGATGTGAAATCCCAGAGACCATCCAAGTGGCAGCTCTGACATGTCACTGACAGATTTAGGGCCTGATTTAGATCTTGGCGGTCTTCCTGCCGTCCCACCGCAGCGGTGGGCCCAGAAACACTACCAAGCCTACAGCGGCCCTCCCGCCCTATCTGGATGTATACACGAACAGAGAAGAACGCCGGCTGTGGCGGTCTTCTGTGCTGGCGAAGGTTCCACTGTCACTGTCTTGGCGGCGGGGTACAGCCGAGCCGATTTGGATGTTCCCAATCGGTTGCTGGTGTCCTGGCGGCGGAGTCCTCACAGGGGGGCAACTGCGGTGTTGGGGAGACAGGTAAGGGACATTAATTTTTTTACAAAAAAATATATGTGTTTGTGTATATATGTGTGTACGTAGGATATGTGTAGTGAGCATTATGTGTACATTTTGCCTTGCACCCCACCAACATACACACACACCATGCCATGTATAGGCACATATACCACAGATACATACCTTGGGGTCTGTCAAATCGGGGTGCCGGTCTGTCGCGGGCAAGGTGTAGCAGGACTGGGGGACCTGGACGATGGTGAAGAGGAGGAAATGGCATCCTGAACCCCGAAAAAAGGTGATTTTACACTCTTTTTTTTGTCCCATTCCGCCGACTAGAAGTGGGAGGGATTCCTGCCGGAATTCCCTTAGAAACAGGCCAGATCCAAATACCGACAGCTGGAATCCTTGCTGGAGTCCCAACGCCGGCGCCTCCAGCCTATCCTGTCTTCTCGCCCATTGAAATCCAGTATCTAAATCGGGCAAGAGGACCGCCAGGTAGGCGGCCGAGAAGACTGCCAAAAAAGCCTACTCTGTCATGGTCCCGCCAAGATCCAAATCAGGCTCTTAGACTCTATAGAACTTACCTTGGTTTGAGGAGTACCAAAAAGTACTTGCAGACTAAGGGCCTGATTTTGTTCTTGAATCTTGAATTTTGCTGCGGATCCTCTGTGAATTTGTGGCTAAATAAAAAAAAATAAAACATTTTTGGCCTCAGGCAAGGTCATTGTGGGACCCCACCACCAGGCCTAGGGGGACAGGGTATTCCTACCCTGCTCCCTTGAGTGTTTTTTTGCCTTTTTTCTTGGGACTCGTCCGAGTCCCAAGGTAGCTGCTGCTACTTCCTGATTGAAGTGGTGGTAGCTAGTCACGGCATTGCTGTTGCGTGTGGATCCGCGGATCTACCGTGCCTCTGGATATACATAAATCTCTTTTCTTTAATAACTCCAAAACTACTGAACAGATTTACACCAAAGTACAAAAACCACTATTTCTGGACCACAATCTAGCTTTCTGCAAAATTTGGTGTAATTCCGTTCAGCAGTTCAGGCTGTAGTTGTGCCTAAAATCCCTATGGGAAATTGCATGAGGAAACGCGTTTTGGGACCCCGTCCCCTTTTCCTCTGCCCCCGTTTGACGAATCACCCGAAACTTTCCAAACAGCAGCTGAAGTGAGTGGCAAACAAGTTTTGAAAATTTTGTGAAGATTCGTCAAACAGCGCCAAAGTTATTAGCAAACAAAAAGCACTTTTCCTATGGAAACTAGGTCCTAACTATAACTACTGCTGGTGAACGCCAGTAGGTATTTTATATATATATATATATATATATATATATATATATATATATATATATATATATATATATACAGAGCCTTCTGTTGCAGTAAAAAACTGTGAATCTTTACTTCAGCGTGTCTGTGCCTGTTTCTTTCTGGGATTACAGGATTGATATATAAATATATATGTATATATATTTAAAGAATATGACATATGTAGTAAGCGGAGCGAAGCATGAGTACTTTTAAACCCTGCATTGTTTCATGCAATTCATGATTATATGAAAAGCGCAGTCTGTATTAAGTTTGCTTAAAGAGAGATGAATGCTGGTGATTAAACATACCAGTGATGGTAAAAATATGCCAGATTAAAAATATGTTCAGCCACCATTCTACCAGTTTATAGTACAGTCTCAGTGATACATAAGTTGGATGCATGTCTCTGGGTGAACCGTAAGTTGATTTCAGTCCGCATTGGTGGAAATGTCAATGTCATCGGGTGCACATGTAGTATACGTGTGGTCCTTAGAGAAACCAAATAATGTATTTGTGTTGTTGGTTCTCGCATTCAATGGAACAGCAATTGGTTGCTCGTTGAGGCACTCTGCAATGGTGGAAGTTCTTCCTTTGGAGACTCGATCATTAACAATGAATTAAGCCACTTGTTTAGTCTTGTGTCGAAAAGTGTCACTGGTGAGACTGCTCTGGCATAATCAGCATCCTGTAAAAGGGAGATAGGCATTGCTCGGCATTGTCTCTGGTGCTCTTGTAGTGGTTGCAGCATAGCATTCATATCAAGATAAGACACGGGGGCTGTTCTAAATACTCGAGCTAGTAATGTTACTGTTTTGTTCAAGGGGTGATTCATTCAGAGTAGGGAGAGGCTGAGAGGTTCTACTCTGAATCTTTCTTTTTGCAATGGTCTGCTGTAGAGAATCGGCCGCATAGTGCTTCTTCACGTGGTTGATGGACACCTGCCTGTTTCTCCTTGAACCAGACAAAGGAGGCAGGATTACTGTTCTGTTGCCTTTTACCCCAAGAACTGGAACAGGTGGTCGGTATGATGGTTCAAAAGCTTGCTTGTCGTGGAATTTTTCTAGGTCCCCAAAGTTGGGAATCCACCCATCAGCAGCAGTTATAACCGTCTCTTCACAGGTAGTGGAATCAGAGTAGTTGACATTAGACAGCTTGAGAACATGAATCGATTGCCACCAATATATACTTATATCAGTTAACAGAATTAATTGGACCAATGTGGTCCAAATAAATCACCCTGAAAGGGATGTTGGAGACTGTGAGAGGAATTGGTGAGGGTCTCTTCTCAGTGGAAAGCTTAATTTGTTGACAAATGTCACAACGTCTAATATAATCTATAGTCTGTTTATATAATCCAGGCCACCAGTAGCGTTGCTGTAGCATTGCCACAGTTGCATTGCCTCCTGCATGAGCAGATGGCAATCTCTCATGAGCTTCCTTTTTTTATTTTTTTTTATTTTTCTTTATTGACTGTTTTGTAAAGATACAATACACATCAGTTATTACAACAAAAACAACTCGGTGTATAGTGGTGAAATATCTGTAGCAGTGCAGAACATACATATGTGACATCTCACAAAATGTACATGACATAATCAATTTGGTCTCCGTGCGCGAGTTCCAGAGATGCAGAATGAACCAATGACATAGCGTGACATTGAACTATTACAGTAGGTAATTTGTACCGATCCTCATTTCCTACTTATGCCTTAATCTGGTATAGTCCGCAATGGAATTAAACAACTTTGGTCTGCGCATTCATCTCACTTACATCCTCAACCAAACACGTCCTCTCCCGAACCCAGTCCAGAAACGGTTCACAGATCTCTCGTGGTCTGGACGTGGGTGGCATTAACTCCCAAAAAGTAGAAAGCTGTATTTGACAATATGTGACCTCCCTAATCCATTCTGTGATAGTGGGTTTTCTCTTTCTACCCCAGTACATTGCTATTTGACGTTTTGCAAACAGTAACAAGAGGGCATGTAACTTACGTTTCTTTACATGTGTGTCCTTTACATACCCCAACAGTCCCACCATTGGAGAGGGTTGTAGCTCCAATCCCAGGATTTGATTAATGGACCGGAAAATACATGTCCAGTACTCAGCTAGTCTGGGGCATTCCCATGCCATATGTAGGAAGGAAGCCTCTAGTGTCCCACAACGCCAGCAGCTGCTATCCTCCCTGAGTCCCATCTTATGTAGGCTAAGGGGTGTTCTGTAATATCGATGTAAAAATTTGAAGTGGATCAGACGCAGTCTATAGTTCGGGGATAATTCAGTCAACTGAGTGCAGCAATACGTCCATTGGTCCTCGGTCATAGGAGGCTCCAGTTCCGTATTCCATTTATGTCGGGCGCTAGGCACTGTCACAGGGGCGTCTGTTTGCATATGCGTGTAGAGCCTAGTGATGAGCCTGCGTGGAGAAGGTGTGCGCAGAAGATTTTCTAGGGCCGCCAGAGTGCGTGGTTGGGTAGGGTTTTCGCTATGTAGCGCTCGACATGCAGCTCTAATTTTGTGATATAAAAATGTTTCACCAAAAGGCACCACCTGACCCTCCCCCAACGTCGGAGGATCTCGAAACCCCCCCCTGGATAAAGGTCCGCAAATGTATGAAGTGACATCTTCTGAGCAACTCTGTTATTTAACTCGTCCTTAATGTTCGGCAGCATTGGATTCTGCGCCAATGGGATAGAGGGGGCATATAGCACCTGGTCCCCCGCTCTTCTTTTCAGCCCATCCCAAGCCCGTCTCAGAAGAGTCTATGCCCTCCAAGGGTCTTTTATAGGGTTGATATACCGCCACCTGTAAGGGAATCGGTGGGACCGCATCCGACTCTATGGCCACGTGTGGCTGAAATGGCGTAGGATGGACCCAATAATGTAAAAACTGTGCCTGTGCGCACAAGGCGTAGAGTTTCATATCCGGGGCACCCAGTCCACCCTGCTTGGGCGGTAGAGATAGTAGGTCCCACGAGACTCGAGCCTGCCCCCTCGACCACACCAGCGAGATTAGCATTGATCTTAGTGTATTAAAAAATGATTGTGTTAGTATGATTGGCAAATTTACAAAAAGGTATAAAAATTTGGGTAGCACCACCATTTTAACCAATGCAATCTTCCCAGCCAACGACAGTGGCAATTTGGTCCACAGTGTAACTTTCTCCTCCAACCACGCAATGGCCCTGCCATAATTTAGGTTCCACACCTCCTGCATATCTCTACTAATCCAGATTCCCAGATACTTCACCTTTTCGTCTTCCCACTGTATCGGGAACTCAGATGTTACCGCCAAAGTGTTGTCTGTGAGAGGGAATACCACTGACTTAGCCCAATTAATAGATACACCAGCCAGCCCCCCAAATTTGATAAACTCCCGCAAGACTGTGTATAAGTTTTGTGCAGGGTTTAAGATATAAAGGGTAACATCATCTGCATACATTGATATCAAGAGGCTTCTAGCGCTAAACCCTATCCCTTTGTCTGTGTGGTGTTGTCGTATACGCGCAGCTAGGGGCTCCATCGAGATGGCAAATAGCAATGGGGACAATGGGCAACCTTGCCTCGTGCCTCTTGTAATTTTAAATGGATCGGATATCAAGCCATTTGCACGGACCCTAGCCAAAGGTCCAGTGTATAACAACCTTATCCATCTTACAAACAAAGGACCAAACCCCATTCGCTCAAGAATTTTAAACAAATACGGCCACTCCAGCGAATCAAACGCTTTTGTCGCATCTAGGAAGACCGCCGCCGCCTGTACATCTTGGTGTAGATAATGGAGGACCGAGAAAATTGTTCTTAGATTGTGTGAGGTGGACCTGCCGGGTATAAAGCCCGATTGGTCTGGTAGGGCTATCATTGGGAGCATGGGTTGCAGCCTGTTCGAAATCAGTTTTGCTAGAATTTTAACATCCACATTTAGTAGCGACAACGGTCTATATGAATCAAGATCATTATCCGGTTTTCCCGGCTTCAGCAGGGTTACAAGTATAGCCTCCCGCATTGTTTGCGGCAAGATACCTGTTTCATGGGCCTCCTCATAAACCGCCAGGAGTTTAGGTGCCAGTTCAGACACATATGCCTTGTAAAAGGCAGTTGTCAGACCGTCCGATCCAGGGGCCTTATCTAACGGTAGGCTCTGTATTACTGCTGATACATCCTCCACTGTAAAAGGTAGGTGCATGTATTCCCGGTGTCTGTCATTAAACCAGACCAATACTAGGGAGTCAAGAAATGCCTGCATGCCCTCTGGGCATTCGGTTTGCGTGGCTGTATAGAGATGGGTATAGAAGGCGGAGAACTCTTTAAGTACCTCCACTGGGCCCCTAGCCGTTTCACCAGTCTTGGCTTTCAACTCAGGAACATAGACAGCAGTTCTTGGTTTTTTAAGCATACCTGCAAGTGTCCGTCCAGGTCTGTCCCCCTCGCCGTACCTGCGTGCCTCAGCATATTTCCCGAGGAACTTCACTTCCCTCTGTGCCTCCTCATCATATTCCAACAGTTTGGCCTTCAATTGAGCTAGCAGTGTGGGTGTATTCTCAGAGTATAAACGTGTTTCTAAATCATGTATGTGCTTCTCTATGTTGTCCAAAGTGGTTCTTATGGCTTTAAGCACCCCTGCCTGTCTAGAAATACACTGGCCTCTAATGACCACCTTAAACGCCTCCCATAAGGAGGCCATAGAGTCAACTGTTCCGGTGTTAAGGGTGAAATAATCTGTGATATCTGTACGGACTTCCTCTCGGAATGCCTCGTCTAACAGTGCGTGGGGCGGTAGCCTCCAGGAGAATGGCTTCCGTCTATTATCAGGGAATGCAATTTTTAACAAGCACGGTGCGTGATCTGACAACGTTCTTGGTAGGTGCGACACCTCCAGTACCCAACTAGCCACATCTTTAGTCGAAATCCAATAATCTATCCGAGACCAAGCCCTACGGTGTTCTGAAAAGCACGTGCCCTCTCTAGTCAATGGGTGCTGCCTGCGCCATATATCAACCAAATCCCCATCATCAAGTATAGTATTTAGCAGTTTACTAGCAGCCGGATTATGTGTCCTCGCTGTACCTTGTCTATCCAATTCGTCATTGATAACTGCATTGAAATCCCCCCCCCAAAGAACCGTGGTGCATCCAGTTGCCTCAACCCTTGCCCACACATCCTGGAAAAACCCTGGAGAGTCGACATTTGGGCCATATACCGCTACCATCGCTAAGGAGACACCCCCCAGGGAACCTAGTAAGATGACGAAACGTCCATCGGGGTCCGCATGTACCTCTTTCTCCCTCCATTCTAGTCCACACCTGATCAATATTGCTACCCCACGTGAATAATTGGAATAGACCGATGTGTATGTAAATCCCCATCTCTTCTGCGTGAGTTTAGGGGAGATGCGAGTAGGCAGATGAGTCTCCTGTAACATGCATATATCTATGTTATGTCTTGTGAGATATGCATGCACCAGCCTAGCTTTCCTACTGTCATTTAATCCCCTTATATTCCATGTCAGGCAGTTTACGCTAGTCATGTGTCACACTGCAAGGTGTGCTATGTTCCATCGCTCCGCCCCTCAGCGCACCTGACCCACACGCGTCCCACAATACCTGTCCTGCAATAGTATAACAATACACCATTAACATGCTAAACAAACACCCCAACCCACCCCCCGCCCACACCAACCCCCCAATCAGGTTGAAGAATACCCCCCGCAAAGAGATACAAAATAACATAGGTTCGGGAAATCTCCCATGCGGGTGAATGCATACCGGCCTTCTACCCTACCGCAGCAGGGTGGCAGAGAAACTGCCTAAAGTCAAGTCTGCATTACATGAAAACAATAAATGTACGGCATCCGATCAGTCCAACAGCCAGAATGTGTGACAAAAATATGCATTTCTCTATCATCTGTTTCTTCCATACGAAACTCCCCGCATTGCCTCCCGTCCGCCCATCAGGATAACAATTTTATGACGAGAGAAAAGAAAGATGGGATGGTATGTGCGCTCAAGGTGACATATTCCTGTACCCATCCACAGCAAGGAATCCCACATGTTGACCTTCCGAAACCCACCAGTGACAGTCAATCGACAATTAAGTAGATCCTGGCACATAAGTTAACACCTTCAACCAACGAATGTCCCCACACCTCCCCACGTTCAAACACGGAACGAAAGCCCAACCTAGCATCAATTGTATATCCCCAACCAGGCGTTTATGGATAAATAGTTCTCTCTGATGCAAGCCCCATTCAATGAACAGAGTAAAATATAATTGCCAAACAATAGAGTTGTGCATGCCTTTAAGTCCACCAGCATTCTCTCCTAGCATATTCAGGATTGTCCAAGGACAAGCTTAGTAGTATATTAGAGGTCAGATCTCACGTGTCTCAATCATTATCGCTCATCTGGTTCTCCGTCGCCTCCTCCGTTCTGGGACTGTTCTTTTTCAGTTGACCACCCACATGTTTCGCGAATTTTAGGGCTGATTTGGCATCTGTAAAGAAGTGTGCAGTTCCATCGTAGGACACCTTGAGTTTTGCCGGATATAACAGTGAATATGGAATCTGCACCTGTAACAAAATCCGCTTGGCCGGAAGGAACTCTCGTCTGGCTGCCTGTACCGCGGGAGTGAAGTCTGGGAAGAAAGCGATCCGGTTTCCTTGATGTGTAATCTCCCCCATTGAGCGTGCCTGTCGCAGTACTGTTTCGCGATCTTGATAGTTCATTAGTCGTGCCAGAATAGGTCTTGGAGGTGCCCCAACTGGCGGCTTGGGACCTAAGGCCCGATGGGCCCGTTCCACCGCAAAGACAGGCGAGAGGTGCGCAGCAAAGTGGTCCCGCAGCAGATCAGCAACGTACGTCTCCATTTTGGTGATCGCTGTCGTCTCCGGTATTCCCGTGATTCGGAGATTATTGCGGCGTGATCTCGCCTCCAAATCCTCGTTCTTTGCACGGATCACACCCAATAGTTTTTCCATGCTTGATATTTGCTCTTTTGTCTCCACTTGAAATTCATGGAATTCCGTCTGTTTGTTTTCTAGCACATCTAGCCTGTGTTCATGAACTCCAATCTGGGATTTCACAGAGTCCATTTGGGCCGATAGTGTGTCCAGCTTGGCGTCGATCGTGCGAAGGCTAGAGCGCATTTCCAGCATAAGCGAGCGAATGTCTTCCCCTTGATCGCCGACCGGTCCTTCCGAGGACCCTCCAGTGGCTGATTCTGAGTCTGACTCCATCTGCCTGGTCGAGCGACGCTGTTCGAAGCTAATTTTAGGCTGCTTGGCATCCTGCTTGCCCATGTTGCATCTAGCGACTTCGTGCCACAGTAGTAACTCAGGGGACCGATGATATCCACTTCCAATTTCGCTGCGCCCTCCACTCGCCGCACGTGGCCGCCCGCCACTCCACAACACCAGGCCCCGGTTCGGCCGCCTTCAGATCTCCAACAGCGCCCACTCGGTTCTTTTCACCCAGCTAAATCAGGGGTATAGTAGGTCCTTCGCCGATATTGCAGCACCAGGATGGGCATATGCGATAGGACCAAACTGAAAGTTCCACCGCAGCACGCTGCAAATAGCGACCCAGCCTCACCGCTCCTGTGATTACTTCATGCAGCCCATCAAACCTAGCGCCACGTCCCACAGCCCAGTAACTTTAAGACAGTGAGGCCTCAGGGCGATGCACTCAGATGGGCCGCAATATGGCGGAAATATCCTTGCCGCAGAACATGCTTCAGTGCCACCAATGTGCCTCCCAGTCGGCCGGCGCAGATTAAGCAGAATGCGCGGTGCTGACAGTCACTCGTGTATCACTTTTATGGCCTTTTACCAGCTTAGGCGCTATTATGCAGCCGGTCGGGTCACCCGCATAAATACCTCCTCTCAAAGGCTACACTCAGCCGCTCTGCAGAGGTCCTGCCCGGCGACTTGCCTCTGCTTCCAAGATGGCGCCCTTCCGTCTGGTGAAACTCGCGTCCCACCCGGGGGTCCAGTTATCGTGTTGTGGGACAGTAGCACTGCTCACGGGGACTCCGGAGTATCGACCGGTCTGTTTCACTCTGTCCCTTCCACCGGGCCTCCCCACAAACACCAGGAGTTGTGCTGCGGGTATGCCCGCTCCGAATCTTCCGGGGCCTCGGGCACAATTACTTAAGCACGCCGCGTCGCACCACCGCCGCTTTCTCCAGGCCAGCCGCTCACCTCGGGTCGGGGCTCGTAAGTCAGCATTCACACCCCATCGGCAGTCGGGAAGCACATCAATCGGTGCCTCTATTGTTCCGCTTCCAGGAAAACGGAAATTGCAGGCTATATCTCTAGCTTATGTGCGGATAAATGAAGGATTAAATCCCGGCCGGCGGAGCTCGCTTACAAAGCGGCCATTCCGCAGCACGGCAAGCCACGCCCCCTCATGAGCTTCCTTGATTAAATCTAAAATGGCCAGTTTATTAGGTATTATTCTGTCTTCCACTCCTGATAATGTGACTACAAGAGCATAGTCTGAATTAAGGGTGTAAGAGTACTTGGCAAGAAAGCCTGTGGGAGGCTTACTACCTTGCTTAGTTGTGTGGGTGGCTGTTAAGATATCTTTGTCTTTCTTCATTTGAGATCTGGTTAGGACTGCTGCTCTAACAATCTGAATTGTAGCCTTCGCAGCTAATTTGTACGCATATGCGAATTTAGATTCCTATAGTCTAAAACTATCTTATAGGATCCATCTGGTTTAGAGATGGGAAAAAGGGGCGTGCTCATTGGTGAAAGGCAAGGTGCTATTATGCCCTGGTATTGCAAGTGATCTAATATTGCTTTAATACCTCGCTTCGCTTCTAGTTTGAGAGGATATTGAGCTTGCACTTGAGGTTCACTGCTTACGGGAATGACATGTGGTATACAGTATTTATCCCTCCTCGCTTGGTTTCTGTATACAGCTGTAGCCTGTCTTAGATCCCATTCACTGGTATAAATTTCCCTGATGTCTTTAGGTATTATGGGAGAGAAAGCTACCCTTATAATTTACTCCCCCCATTGTGCTTCGCTAATAAAGACTGGAGTCCTCTTCAGCTAGGATGATGTCATAATCGTTTAGGGGACAAGTTCCATCTCTAGTTTTTTCTGGTTTGCAAATACCTATGCTTCAGTGGAGGGTGATCCAAATCCCTTATATGATATTTGCATCTCGTTTATGGAGTTGAAAGGAGAATGTACTATCAGAGGAGATTTTAATTGTATGCAATCAGTTAGTCTGGATTCCTCTAATACAAATTAAAAACAGGGTAAACAGAGGGTCTAAAAATAATAGCTCAATTAAAGATGGATTTGGGTTTGATTGGCCCCTGGAGATAAGAGAATTTACATGTATCTTTGCAAGATTTAAAACTGCTGCTAGAGTAGGTTTTGTTCTTACTTCAGATTTGTTCAAAAATAAACCAGGCTGCTTCACCCTACATGGCTTTCCAGACCAGGCCACCTTAGAGTTAGAAGTAATGCTAAGGAGTTTCTAAAAACAGTGTAAGAAGTAGCACTTTAATAGGGTCTGTTTGGAAGATCAACAGTGGATGCAAGACACCAAGTTATTAATCAGTTTGGTTTGGGACACTTTCAAATCCACATTATTGGGAAGTCTAAAATTCCATATAATATCTGAAGCAAGAAAAAGAAAACATAAAATCAGATGGATAGAATTTATTTTTATCGGACTTTCCGGAAGCCCTAAACACAGTCAACTCGCACGCTCCTAAATTAGGCAGCCTACAGCTGTCAAACCTATTATATGCCGACGACGTGGTCCTCCTAAGTAATACAAAGATAGGTATACAAAGGCTCATGGATGCTACTGCCGCATACTCAAATAAGAACGAGCTGCAGATAAACAATAAGAAAACCAAAATCTTGGCGGTTCGTCCGGGAAGGCCCAAGAAGTTGGCATGGGTCTTAAACTCGGAAAGCATCAAGGAAACTAACTGCCAAAAGTACTTAGGAGTCCTCTTCAATAACAATGGAAGATACAAAAGCCATTTAGGAGAGCAAAAAAAGAAAGGAACAGCACTAGCATTTGCACTCAGTTCTATCCACAGGAAATTATTCGGTCCAACATTCGCTCCAACACTTCAGGTGGCACAGGCAAAAATCATCCCAACTTTGACATACGGAAGCGAGGTGCTAAAAGGACTGGACAGCGGCCAACTAGACAAGATCATCGCAAAAATCTTTAGAACAGTCTTCCAGCTACCACCAAATACGTCCCCGGCACAAATCAGGCTGGAATTGGGAATCTGCAAACAATCACTGGGCAGAATGATGACTTTTCTAGTGAGCTGCCATAAACTGAGGATGTCAAAGGAAGGTAGCCTAGCGCAACATCTTTGGGCCAACCTGAACACAAAACGATGGCTAGCGGGGCATGGCTACTTGACAAGCGGGCTAAAAATCTTAGGCCTGAGCGATGAATGGGACCTACACGTCAGCCAAAACAAGTTCAAAAGGCTAGCAAAAATAAGCGCAAAAAAGCTCTCCTCTATGGAAGACAAGGCAAGTCTTGCAAGAAGAAGCCACGATTGGATGACCCTTATATCATATGATCAGTTGACACCTCAGAGCTATTTAACTTCACCATTCAGTGCACGCACTAAACTCTGCTTTTTAAAATTAAGATTAGGGGTGATCCTCTTGTCCTGCCACCTTCCCAAATGGAAAAGAGAACATGCCCAGGAACCATGTCGGCCTTTCGGCCATCATAGGGAAGACATAATTCATCTTTTTTGCCTGTGTCCTCTTGAAGGAAAGAAGGTCCCTTCTACGGAGGGGCTGGAACAATAAGGAGGTCAGATCGTGTAGAGCTGCAGTATTGGCATGTTTTGATCCACGGAACACAAATTTAAACTGTGCACTGGTAAGGTTTATGGACCACGCAGCAAAAAAACTGGGGGAGGGGATAAGTCGACCGCCACCTCAGGCAGCGACACAGACTTCAGGATCTCTACAATAGCAGGACAAGCTTCCTTGCGGGCATTTAGACACACGAAAATCTATTGTAAAGCTCTATACAAAACTGCTTCCAAAAAAGGGACTGGCGTATAGGCTGGCTAAATCTGGGACTTAATATAATCTCACAACCACAAATGCCCCAAGGGATCGACATCACTAGCATTTGTGGGCAACGTACCTACAAGAGAGCTCGGACATGTGGGGGGCCGGGCGTTTTTTTTTTTTTTTTTTACAGGAATCTGGGTTTAATTTTATAAAACTTAACAAGTGTTTCATTTAATCTTTTATTTTTTGTACTTGCAAAGGTTTTTTAAATCATGCAATAAAGTTATATATATATGTACTGAAGATGGATAGAAGCTGAAATTGAATAAGCCCACCGGACTTTATTAGCATGTAACTTCCAGGAAAATAAGGCTAAATGGGAACAAGCAAAAGAGGTTCAATAGACCATTGTTATGCAGAAAAACAAATGAGTGAATCAACATATTTACAAAATGTTATGAAGAAGCAGAAATAACAAGTAAAATGTTAGCCTTGTTTAGTAGGGAAAATTGGAGTAAAAATCGAATCAATATGTGGCCGGCCTGAGGAACGCGAATGGGATGACAATTAGAGGGTCAGACCACCTGGCACGAGTATTTTCAAACTTTGAACAGGAACCTCCTCCTGCTGAGCAGGACAACCCCATCATCTGCGACCCATCCCTTAGATCACTCTCGGCCGTGGAGAGCAAGGACCTTGACTTTCCAATTACGGCTGAGGAGATCCAGCAGGCGATCTCATCTATGCTCTCCGGGAAGGTCTCAGGCCCAAATCGGTTCCCTTTTGAGCTCTTTAAAAGATACTCCTATCTATTGACCCCACACCTTCTGCCGCTGTATGAGGACACCTTTGACCACTGGAGACTGCCCGAGACCTTCGAGGGCAACAATCGCACTGATCCTTAAGCCTGACAAACCCCCGGAGGACTGCGGTTCCTACCTTCCTATCGCCCTTATCAATCTGGTAGTCAAAATTCTGGCCCAGGTGTTGGCTACCCTCCCCATCAAGGTGGTACACTCAGTGGTCCATACTGACCAAAATGACTTTATACCAGACAGGAGCACCAGACACCGTCTTCCCCCCTTCAACTGGCTTTTGCCCATGCTGACGAACTATGTGGGGACACTGTTCTTCTCCTCATAGACATGGAATGGGCATTTGATACAGTGCACTGGCCTTACAAGTTGGCGGGCCTCTACAAAATCCACTTTGGACCCAGGTTTAGGTGGTGAGTGTCCATATTGTATACAGAGCTCTGGGCTTAGGCTCGTGTTAATGGAACCCTCGCACCGGCATTCCCTATAGAAAGGGGCACTTGGCAGGGTTGCCTGCTTTCCCCTTTATTATTTGCACTTGTGATGGAGCCTCTTCCTAAGCTCATATGAGTGGACGCTAGACTCAGCGGCTACAGGTGGGAGGGGGAGCTGAAGATCATGTCTCTTTGTGTGCGGATGATATGCTCCTCTTTATTCAGAGACCACAGGACACTATCCCGCGGCTCATGGAAATCCTGACGATCTATGGGAACGTGTTTGGACTCAAAGTCAATTTGGGGATGGCAACAATTGTACCCATACGAGGGGCATCCAACCTGGAATTGGGGAACTCCCGGCTGAGGGCGGGGAGTGATAGTTTCTGCTACCTGGTAATGATGGTGGCCCTCACCCAACAGAGATACTGGAAGTTTAACATCACCCCACTACTGACCCAGGCGCAAAGTGATCTGAAAGAATGGTCTAAGCTGCCACTTTCTATAGCAGTAAGGGGTGCACTATTTAAAATGGTCTCCTTCCCTCGTTTTCTATACGTCCTGCAGCACTACCCCTATCCCCTACCGCTCACCTTCTTTGCAGACTTACAGGCACAAATCACCATTTTTTTCTGAGCCGTGAAAATACCCAGGGTATCTTTTGAAAAATGTCATTTCTCTCCCTTTGAGGTGGAGCTGGGTGGATGTTAGACTATATTATTGGCCCTCCCAACTGGTCAATATTAATGACTTGTTCCGGGCGGACAGGCGCGATCCCACTCATAGACTGGAGCTAGATCTGCTTCATCCTTATGGCTACACACATTGCTGTGCAGTAAGCCCCCATTCGCTAACCTTGGTAACCTGGAAGGCTACAAGGAGAAACTAAGCAGGCTCCCTGAGTTAAGCCCCTTGGAATGCAGACTGATATCCAATGATTTGGGAAAGGGGGGCATCTCGCAACTATATGAATCCTTAGTCACCAACACACCAGACCCCCTGACGAACTTGATAGGAAGGTGGGAGGCGGATCTGGGTGCCCTTGATGATGAAGAGTAGACAGAGGCAAAAATGGCTCCTAGACTGCTAGCTTTCTGCATGTGCTATTGTCTCATACAATTTAAGTACATACATTGGATTTACTACTCCCCGTCCCAGCTATGGCGTATGGGACGTGTCAGGGAACCCAAGTGCCTCAGGTGCCACCTCTCACCAGGCTTCGTCTATCATGTGATTAGGGAATGCCCAAAAGTTCAAACTTACTGGAAAGGGGTCAACAAAATTGTTGAGTGTGTGCTGAGAAGATCAATATTTAATTTAATTTAATTGAATTAAAAAATTTATAGAGCGCCCGAATCACCCCCAAAGGGGTATCTCCGCGCTGGAGCAGTACAATAGCCATTGACCCAAAAATTACGCTACTGATAATCATGGATACACTAGGGGGGTCTCGTGCTGCACGCTCGTTCACCGCTACGGCCTACTTGGTGGTCAAGAGAGACTTGGGCAGGCACTGGAGAGGGGCGCGGGCCACACCACTGCAGAAATGGAGGGATGGATCACTGTGCTGCAATGGAAAAAGTAATGTGCAAAGCCCGCAGTGTGCCAAAAAACATGAACGGATATGGGTCCCCCTGGACTCAATACGACTGATCCCTGCACTAACAGTGACACAATCTTAATATACCTGCACTACTGAAATGGGTGAACTATAAAGATCTTGAGGTGATAGCATCTTCCGTCACTGACTGTCTGGCACACGAATGTAAGGCCCACGAAGCCAGAGTTGTGTTTGGAAATGTTATATATAAAAAGAAATGGAATCAATAAAATGATTAACCCAGCAGACCACATATTGATGTCTGAAACTTGCAAGATACAGCAGATATTTTCAGAACATTACCAAATAAATTATAATCTCAGTGCAGCTGATAAAAAGGGGTGAGCTTGATTAGTTCCTTTCAGAGAGTCCAATTCCCCGTTTAGACTAAAACAGACAAAACTTCCCCATAAATACAGCATTTTTGTGATAAATAAATCATGTAGTGGCAGATCTTCCAAATCGGAAAGCACACTGACAGGATGGATTTTTCTGCAGAATTGTCTAAAGCATTTATTGATGTTCTGACAAAACAGCTTTGCGATCTTATTAGCTACATAATGTTAGGGGGCCAAATTCCAGCAACTTTCTATACTGGCAAAATTGGGACTTTTTTTCCAAATCCGGCAAACAAGCAGATGATCCTAATTCAGACCACCCAATTACGCTCTTATTACTGACAATAAACTTATAACCAAGGCTTCGGCAAACAGGATCAGTAAAGTGGTAGATAGTTTAATACATAAGGACCAAAATGATTTTATTCCCTGTAGGCAAGTGCCAGCCAACACTATTTATTTACTTTAAACATTTGACATTTTATTCACAAAGAACAATCCATGCCATGGCATTATTGTTGGATGCAGAGTATGCCTTTGCCCTTGTGGGGTCGGAAAGTCAATTTAGTACATTGGCTGTCTTTGGCTTCTCTAGCCCACATAAGAGGTTACTGGCCACTCTGTATGAGGATGTTCAGGCCCACAGGTCAATTGAGATCTTTTTGGTGCTGTAAAAATTTCAAGGGTCACATATCAGAGGTGCCCATCGCCTCCAATATGTCAGGGTTCCCCCCCCATCTCGAATATGTCAGTGGTGCCCCCCCGCCCGATATTTATGCCTCCAGCCATGGAAATCTGCAACGATCCAACTATATTCCACCACTGGAAGCTATCTCAAAGATAAAGTAATATGCTGATCATACAGTCTTATTTATAAAAGAGGATGCCACAACCATTCAGAGAGAAGTTTCGATAAGTTCGAGACAATGGGTGGATAAAAAACAACTAATTTGAAGACGGAAGCCTTGATTTTTAATACAAATATTGATATTTTGCCAGACATCATTATTAAGGGCCACAATGAAAAATCTAAACGTTTTCTATGGACCCTAGTTTTAGGAAAACTACTAGATTTATATAAACTAACTTATGCCTATGTCATTCTGAGTAAGAATAAGGTACTAAGAAAGTAAAAATGCATTTAGAGAGATGGATACACCTCCCTCTCTCAATTATAGGAAGAGTTGCTATAAATAAAATGTCAATGTTGCCTCATATCAAATTTAGCTTTCTGCAGCTCCATGTGCCTTATATCAGAAGTTTTTTTAAAAAAAGTTAAGAGTCTGTTATAAAAAATAAAAAAATTATGGGCAAATAAAAGCCCAAAATTAGCACTACATGATTCATGCCATTAGACGAGGATGGATGATTAGTGCTATCAAATTTAAACTTATATTAGTGAGCCTCATTTGCAGCATATTGTGCTAGATTCAATTCAGTAAACAAATACCATTGTTATGATAATGGCTTGTTAAAGGAAATGACCAAGTATTTATTGATAACCTGTATACCAAAGCTGTTAAAAATCCTAGGAAAGTCCGACAGGAGACACTGTAAATGTTCTTAAGAAGAAAGAATAATTAAAAAAAATATATATTTTGTGATGCTCACAATAAATGCAGCAACTACATTGGAAAACTGCAGGATAATTCTAAAATTCTTAATGGAAGCTTTAGATGCATGATGGCGTAATATTGGCTTCATGTACCTGAGAGGTTTTTTAGTGGGATCACAGTGGAAATCTTGAAGTTTTTGTCAAAAATGTAAACACTGAACTTCAATCTTTCTATTGTGCAGTGTAGCTCCTATTTCCCTAATAGGCTCTGCGCATTGGAATAATATATCCTATAGGTTTGACATAGGACTAAGGTCGGTATGTCCCTATCGAGTATATTAAACTTAATTACTTGTGCCAGCTAGCTCAGAGGCCACTAGAAACTTCTAGTCGACAAGAAGGGAGTAGTTTCTGGCAGCCGCAAAACATGACCACGGTGTTTCCCTTTAGAATCAGAACGTGTCCCAGAGTCGTGGAAACAATAGATAACTATTTCACTCAGCTCAGTCGTGCATGCTTAGTTTTCCTCAAAGTTACACAGAAAGAACAGACGGGCGTTTCAATAAAAGATTTATTGAACAGTCTTGTTTCTGGTGTAAGTAAAATGTGCTGTTACGATCACAAGACAGTATGCGAGATAAATAATGTACAGAGTGAGCAGTAGAAATAAATAATACTGCGATAGCATTATCTTTTTAGCATATATGCATTTACATAAAATGACACAGACTAAAAATGCGAGTACTCATACGATGCGTATCTAACATAGTTCTACCCCAATGTACCTAACCTGTCCTAGGTGTAGGGAGAAGTATGAAGTGGGTGAAGTATTCCTCACTAGAGTATACTAAGAGTATGTTAAGCCTAGTATGCCTAGTATGCCAAGAGTCTAGTATGCCAAGAGTCCCTCTAGGTTCTTGTCAGCTCCATACCTGAAGAATGAGAGAGGTAGGAATCTCTTTCCAGATTCGAACTCCAACACCCCGCAAGGGAAGTTAGATCACTGGAAGCTGGACTCTCTGCGTGCAGGAATGACAGCGTCTTCTCAGTGCGTCCGGCCGGGAAACGGGCTCCTCTGAAGTCGAGGTCTCCTCTGATTTACAGGGGTTTGGGAAGGTATATTTATACCTGAAAATGTTAGCATTGACGTCAGTCGGACAGCGGAAGACGTCAGGAATGAACCCCTAAGGAATAATGGTTCATGCATAATATATGAGTCCTTGAAGAAATCAATAGTCCTGGGCTAGGGAAAGTCCCGCTGCCTAAGGGTCTGTTTTTTCATGAACTCGTTGTGACGTTAGGGTGGACGGATGTCGGAGACCATGCCTGTATTTGGAGTGCACGGTTTATGCCTAAATAAGGGCTGGGATTTTATGCCTATATAAGGGCAAGGCGAATTGTGCCTATATAAGGACATGATTCTAGAAAGCCTGTTTATGGACACCCTAGGAAGTATACAAAACCCACTCCTCTTTCGTGTGTTCGATAATACTAAAATGCTAAACATATAAAATGCTAAACATTAAAAATGGAGTACTGCATATTAAAATATTTCCTAAAAGCTTTAAAAAACATATAAAAAATGCAAGAGGTACTGTACATCATTAAGCAATGCTTTTCATTTCCAGCATAAAGTTCGAAATAAATGCAATTGGAAAAAAATATAAAAAGCAATATTTACATATGACGAAAATGATCGATAAGTTGTTCAAAATCAAAGTCATTTCCTGTCATGAAAACTAAATGAACTGATTTAGACACACAAGATGACTAAGTGTCCGTGGAAGTACCGCCAAGTCTGTATTATAAGGCTAGGTCTACTTTAAGCAGATTGAAGTGCCATTTTCGTTCGAAAAAATGGGACAAAAGTTCAAATTTGGTAGAGTTCCAAAGTTTTGAAAAAATGAAGGCCAAATTGTTACTGCTTCTCTGGAACACTGTATGCTGAATCAGAGTCAGTTTACGGGTCTAGTGTAAACATTAGATCATCTATTTCAATAGACAAAACATCATCCACTGTCGTTGGTGTAAGTTGGAACACCTCGTGAAGTAGATTGACGGCACAAAGATGTGAAGCATCGCTCTCAGCATAGGTCGCCGCAGCAATGTTCGCGTCCGTTGTTACCTGTGTGCCTGTAGATCTTTCTCGTACCTCAGCAGCAGCTGGAAGCGTCTGTGAGATCTCAATGAATGCTGACATCAGGATTGGTAGCCTCTGGGGACAACACAGAGCATGGGCCGTTATCGGGACCAGCAAAGTATCGACGTCCTTTGGCGTAGCTGATGGATATGTTAGACAAGCGTCCAACACGCATTCTTCACCGCATAGCAGGCATCGTAGAACAGGTAAGATGCAATCTTGCCAGATTGGTCGGAATGACAGGAACCAAGTTGTATTAAGGTCCCGTAGACGAGTCATGCCCAAGAGCTGTACTATTCGCTCACGGCACTTTCTTTCAAGGAGAGCTTTCTCCATTTCGCTCGGAGTGATGTCTGCGAATAGGCTGGCCATAGCGCAATAGCAGGAAGAGAAATAGAATTCCGGCAACAAGTGCTAGAATTAATGGTATGCCACCAAACACCGAATGTGCAAAGTTCGGGATGATTCCGAGTATTGCCTGGAAGGGTGCTAACAGACCGGAGCAAATGCTCTTAAATACATGTATAATGCCAGTTGTATCAGACATGTTGAAGATACGTGATATAATTTCTACGAAATGTATAGGGCAGTTTGTACGTATTAAAGTCTGTATCTCAGCCGAAGTCCTTGCTACTTGTAGATCATAGGTTTCTTTGGCCGAGGTCAAAGGCACTGTTTGCTGTAAAAGCATGGCTTTCATTCTGCTCAAAGTATCAAATCTTATAAAAGAGACGTTCAGCGAAGGCCATAGAGGCGACTCCTGACTGTGTCTATTGGGGGAAACAATACTTGCATACAGCAAGTGACCCTGGAGTTGACCGTTACTAGATATGGGATGCCTGGCAACATGCCGCAGCAACTCTGATCATTCAACATGAGGTAACTCCCGTTAGAAAGTTGTCCAAACGTTGGATTAATCACAGCAGCTGGTGTACCCTGCTGATGGCAAGACAAATTTGCCACAGAACCATTACAAGCCCCGTGTAAAGAAATGTCCTGACACATAAGTGAACCGGTCAGTGCATGTTTACAGTTAGTACCGCTCAGAAACACTTCACGATCCCCACTCCAACATCTATGTGTATACGGTAAATCCCAAGATGTCTTAATGTATTCCTTACCCAACTTTTCATATTTGCCTGCTTGGATTTGTCTGAGGCAATACTGAAACTGAAAAGTAGCCACAGGTAATGTTATTTTGCCATGAATAACCCATTCTGTAGCTGGTTTTTCTGCCACTGTGAATGGTAATTTCTCCAGTTTTTCAATGCTCAGCACTGTATACCTTGCTCCTCTTTGTGCCAATTCGATCTGTTTATCAGTGAGATTGTATTCTGCAAACAGAGACGAAGTGTTGATGAAACGCCTAGGCACATAGCCCGCTCGCAAAGATTGCAGCGTCCAGCTCAATGACACTATAGAACGTAATTGAGATTGACCTTGTTGTAACATCGCCAAATCTTGTTCTAGAATGTCGATAGCAGAGGATACAATGCCATCCAATGAATATATTCTGGAGGACAAAGTTGTTAACCCATTGTCGACCACAGAGAGTGTTTTCTCTAAATTAATACGATCAAGTTCACGTATTCGTTCTGCGGCCTCTATCTGTGACACTTTCCATGCTTCATTATAAGCAGCATAAATGCCGGCATATATGAAATGTTTTTGACGCGGTTTTCTTGGTCCAAGCAAGAATTCCCTTAGATCTGCGTCATCTGCAAGTAAGGTTAAGTGTTGTTTCACATCCTGTAGTGTAGATCTATGCAGCCAATCGAGGCATCATTTTCCTACACTGTATGTTGTTACTACCCCCGGATGTTGTCTTTGGACATATCTTGGGTCTGGCCTATGTATAGTAAAGCCCTGATTTTTATTCAGGAATCTTTCCTGACAGTTGTTTGTGTGTGTGTGCCAGATCAACCATTTCTTCCAATCAGGATTAGATCTGTTGAGTTGTAGTATATTGTCAACTGTCACCACTGCCTTTGTATCGTTATCACTGGCAGGTGTTGGCACAGAAGGTGTTTTCATCTCTTTAATCTTTGCTAATCCAAGACAAGATGTCTGTTGGATGGGTTCATTCAAAAACAGTATTTGTTCAGGGATGATGCAGGCTCAAAATAATGCTTCTATACCCTGTACTTGCCAATCTTTACTACCCCAGACTGTTTTTGTCTCTATTGTGTCTTTCCATAAGTCGAAACCCTGTGTAGACAGTCGGGCAATAAATGCTGCAGAGTAAATCTGTTTTGTATTAGTTAACATAATTTTCAGTCCTGTTTCGTTTACATTTTTGTAGTAAAACGTTTCCGGATTAGATGTATTGTAACCTGAAAAATATGGAAACTTACTAGCAAAAGTTTTTGAACTACCTTTTGGTGGTGTAGGACAATGTTCCCATTGGTTAAACATAAACACATTTCTTGGATATGCAGTTTTATGCAAATAATGATGACCATAGTGGTTATAACAATACAGTTGCTCATAGTCTGATGAACCCTCTAAATATTCATTTTTAGAAAATGCAGCAGATTTTTCTAGATCACACATTACGTCATTCACAGTCTCTAAGTCCCAATCATCTGAATAGGTACTGGACGTAATTAAATTAGTGAAATTTTAAACAAATGTGGAATGTTCAATTGTTCATTCGGACTGAAGATATCATAATCTGTTTTGTCCCACACTATACCATCCTGTATAGGAACGGCTGTGATGTTCACTGATGACAAGTCTCTTGCTTCACGATGGGAAGATTTATGTGGTTTCAAAAGCACATTCACGTCTTTTCCTTCAATGTTCATATGGATGTATCTGCCACTTATAAGCACGCTTACAGTTGTTACCAAAGCTAGCCAGAGCAGGAAAACAAAAAGTCCAGATGTAATCCAGAGTTCAATCCATGGAGAAACCAGATAAGTCTTTTTCAGAAAGTGAATAAAGTCTTGTACTTGCTGCTTGAGTTGGAACGATGCTGGTGTCGTTTCAGGTTCACTTGGATCTTCTGAGAACGTATCAAAGTCAATGAAATAGCCAGAAGCAGTTCTGTCAATGGTTGGAATTGCATCAGGATTTGTTGATATCACAGGAGACAGTTCATCACGTGCCACGTTGGTGTAGACAGGTGTATTTGGACGAACTGTTACTTGGTTGTCAAGAGGGATGAGTTCCATAGCTTGGTTGCTTAGTCCTCCATCTGTTACAGCTGAATTCTCGATAGTTATCAGTCTTTCAGTCTGAACCTCTTGGATAGTAGCGAGAGGAGTGCGTCTGCTACTAGGGCGGAGTCCACGAGGCCTACTGTTCAGTATTGGCCACATACTGTGGTTTGATGAGGTCGATGGACACAAATCTTTTCTCCTTTCTTCCAGCAAGGGGCGGCAGAAGTACTGTCCTTGTTCCTTGAACAGCTAGAACAGGTACTGGTTGTCTGTAAGAAGGTCCAAATTCCTTCTTGTCCGCGATTTTTTTCTCTGACTAGATCCCCAACTTTTGGAATCCAGACAGGCCTTGCTGGGACCGCCGATGTTTCCCCAGTGGTGGTTGGCTGTAGGGATACGTTGCTTTGTTTCGTTCTTAGCTTATTGAGTTCCTGTAAAACAGCCAAACGATCTTTGAGATCAAATGGTTTATTTTCCACCACTGTGCCTACGTGTTCAAGGTCTGGTACCCACATTCTTGTCCCAAATAGGACCTCATATGGAGTGACCCCCCCCAGAGAACTTATTGGCAGATTATTTAGTGCGCGCTGTACGCTATTGAGGTGTTTGACCCACCCATCACCCGAACCTAATACCCTAGCTGTTATAGACTGCTTTATGTCCCGGTTTTTCCTTTCCACAACAGAATTTCCCTCAGGATGGAATGGAGAGGAGTACCGCAATGCAACGCCCAGACTGGCCATGGTTTCTTTGTAAGCCCTAGAGCTAAACGCAGGACCCTGGTCAGAATGTAGCGTGCCTATTGCGTATGTGCCGATAAAGACTCGCAAATCTTTTATAACAGTTCGAGCGTCAGCCGAGCGCTGAGGCCATAACCATAGGAAACTAGATTTAGTATTTGCGGGAATGCCTTTGTCCAGTGGGACGCAGGTGAGTAGATAGCCTAATGCTGTCTAACAGTGGAGTCTGTACTGGGCTGCCGCATTCGCAGCATGGTATCTGGTGGCTCTCTCGCTGTAATTTACAGTCTAAGCAGTTGTTGATAAATATGTGAATGTGTGTATTCATTCCAGGCCACCAGTACATCTCTTTTAACTTCAAAATTGTGTTTGAGATCCCTTGATGTGACAGACCCTCCCCCAAATGCGTTTCATAAATCAAGGCTGCTCTTCGTTCCATGTTCGGAATTACCCTATCCCCCACTCCAGGGATTCGAGCAAAAGGAACGTTGTTCGTATCAATTACATAAGAGTACTTGAGTGGAAACTTTTTTGGTAACGCTGCACTGCTGCCTTTGCTTAAAGCATTGACAGCCAACATTATCTCACCGTCTATTTTTGTTTTTGAACGAGTGATCGCAGCTACGGAAGCCGTCTGAACAGCCCCCTTTGCGGCTTCGTCAGCCAATGAATTCCCTGCAACGTGAACGCCATCACGTTGATGACTCAGTGTGTGAATCACGTTAGCCTTTGGTAGTTCGTTTTTCAACTGAACTACTTGTTCCCAAAGCAATTTATGCTTTATTGTGCCACCTTTCGCATCTTTGAAACCGTTTTCAAGCCAGGTTCGTATATAGTCATTATACGACTGAACACAGTAAAAGGAATCGCACACTATCAGTGTGGGGAATTCTCGATCCGTACTCTCAAGTGCCAGTTTGAATGCTTGTAGTTCAGCTCGCTGAGCTGTACAATCACCTAGTGACTGAGTTTTTGTGACCATGGGTCTGAAGATGCCATTTCGCATGCGACCTTTAACGATAGCACACGCTGCACTGTAAGCTTGCTTACTCCCTGTTGCGGGTTGTGCGGATCCGTCAGTGTAAATTATGAATTTGTACTGATCGAGAGGCAGAATCTCAGTGGGCAGAGAACATTCTTGTTCATATTGGAGAAATGCTTGTGTTTTTAAATCTGGATCAAAACGTATTCAACATCAGTTGCAGCAAGAGAATTAACCCATTGTATCCATCTTGGGTGTAATGCTTTAGCATTTGGAATGCTAGCTTTTGTGACCGCTTCTAAAGCTGGTACCGGGGTTACGACAATAATGCGTTTCCCTTGGGCTAAGGCTCGTTCTTTTGCTACAGCTGTTTGAACTGCTGTTAGAATTTTTTCAGTTGAACTGAAGCGCATTTCCGCTTGTGTGTACAAATGTGATTTGTATGCGATTGGTATTTTCTCACACTCATTGAAGGTTAAGTATGTGAATCCACATTGACCCGAAATTATTCTGATCACCAAATTTCTTTGACTTACACGTGTTTGTAAGTGGTTTGTTGCTAACATGTTAGCCTGGAGTGAACGCAAAATTTCTGTGTGTTCCTGTGTCCAGTTTTTGGTTGAAAAATCAGGTTTGATTAATGCGTAGAGAGGTTTAACCCTTTCTGCGTAGTTTAGAATGTATGTTCTGCCAAAATTGAGGAAACCCAGGATGGATTGTAAGTGTTTTAGCGTCTTTGGAGGTTGGAGCAGCGCACATTTCTCTAGAAAGTTAGCTGCCAAGCTCTTGCCTTCACTTGAAAGCTCATATCCCAAAAATAGGACATTGAGATGGGCAATTCGGGACTTTTTAAAGTTGAACTTGTAGCCCTCGGAGGCGAATCCCAGTATAATGGTGCTCACCCTGTTCAAGTGTTTTTCCAGGTTGTCGTCTGTCAGATAGATGTCAT
Source organism: Calotriton arnoldi (assembly GCA_963921515.1). Taxonomy (NCBI): domain Eukaryota; kingdom Metazoa; phylum Chordata; class Amphibia; order Caudata; family Salamandridae; genus Calotriton; species Calotriton arnoldi. The sequence continues at coordinate 4,623,838 of CAWUFW010000124.1, read as the reverse complement.
CGACATAGGACAATGCCTCGTTGTCATAAATTTGTAATAACTCCGTTACCCTCGCTGAGAATAAACCTGGGCTGTTCTTGAACCCTTGTGGGAGTCGACAAAAGTGACGCTGGGTCCCCATTATGGAGAATGCTGTTAAGTACCTGCTTTCAGGTGCTATATTTTGACAAAAGAAACCATTTGAGATGTCTAATGTTGTTTTGTATTTTTTACGCACAATGTTATTCATTAATGCTGTGCTATGTGCATTTTGCACTGCAAAAGTTTTAGAACAAGTGTTTAGGTGTCTGTAGTCCAAAACTAGACGATATGTATTGTCTGGTTTGGAGACAGGAAACAAAGGATTGTTCATGGAGGAGGTGCATGTTTCAATCACCCCTTGGTATTCAAGTTGATCTAAGATCTCCCTGACCTGTTTTTTAGCTTCTTGCTTAATAGGATACTGCCTTTGTGCAGTTGGTTCATGTTTCAGATTTATTTTATGGTGAGGGAGTCCTCATCCCATCCTACATGATTTTTATATAATGCTGGGGCCTGGGCCACTGCCCATTTCCTGGCATATGTATATCTTAGATGCATTGGTATATGGTTGGAGAAGGCAGGCATAATAATGTCCTCGCCGTCTGGGCACTCCCTGACAAATTGTGGTGGCCAGTCTTTTTCTGCTAGAAGTATGTCATAGCCCTTTGATAGTCTTTCCCAAAAGAGTGCTTTAACCTGTCTAGGTTTGTCTCCCTCCATCCGGAGCGTTATATCATATAACTTTTGTGGAGTACTAACCCTGGTATCTACAGTCTCTACTGTAATGTACTCATTCAAGTCCACTATCTCCAGAAGTTCCTTCAGGTTCTGGCGAGCTATTGTGACTTCTGCTGCACTGTCCAGCATTGTCTGAGCCCATTCTCCGTTCTTGAGTTGTGTTCTCAGTATTCTCGGCATGTCTTATCTTTAGACCTGCTACCTTCTTTTTGGAGAATTGAGGTTTTGCTTTAGTTTTTGGAGCGTGTTTGTCGTTTTTCGATTTCACGCGTTCTTCTCTATGTTCTGTTCGTCCTCTTCTTTCCGAAGTCTGTGATGAGACCTGAAAGGGACGAGAGGAACGTGTATCAGTATCATGATACCTATCAGGTTTTCTCAAATTATCCCTATTCCTGAGGTTATACCTCCTTTCAGAGGGCTCCTTTTGAGGAGACCTACCTCGGGATTGAGAACGTTTCTCGTTTGAAGTTTGTTTATTAGATTCCCACTTCTTTTTAGAAGATGTAGGAGTTTGTTTAATTGAGTCCTTCTCAGGACTTTCAGATAGTTTCGGTTTAACTGGTCTTCCACCCAAACTATCTCTGCCTAATTCTGCATAAGATTGTTCTATAATTCTGGGTAGCTCTGTTTGATGTTCTGTAACATCAAATTCCCTTAATTTTTGTCGGATCGCCACTGCTGCTGCCTCCCCTTTAATATTAGATAATATTATTGTTGAGACCTGGTCGAAATTTTTCAGTAATTTCCTACCTAAATTTAAAGCAGGCTCTGCCCCGTATTCGTTTTGAATTTGTTTTAGGACATCAGGTATTACCGCAATTGACGGAATGCCGTGTGTTTTAGTGTAGATAGCAGCAAAGACTGAGCCCCAAGTGGTGCAGTCTTCCAGTTGTGGTGTGATCCCCATCGGTAAACTGATGGTTAGGATTCTGTGTTTCTCATGCGGGCTAGTATTTGGAAATACTGCTTCGATTTGAGTAATTTTTTGAGCTATCCAAAATGGAATTTGCTCACGTTTAGGGGGCATTTTACCCATGACTGCATATAGAGTCTGTGGTGTAATTTTTAGAGTGTTCCCCTGGTGAGGGGTTTGATTTGGAATTGTTAATGGTGGTTGGACTGTGAAAGTCCGCATGACATATTGAACCAATTGTCTGTAGATTTTTATTAACTCTGCGAGTTGAATAAGTAGTTCCTCATCTGACATTATGTCAAGTTCAGGATGAGGTGTGTAGCTGGCTAGAATCGGCCATATTGCTCCTGGTCTACCTAGTGGACCGAGCCTGGTTATATTTCTGTGATGTTTTAGGGCGCCTTTAAACCAGAGCTGGTGCTCTTGGTATGTTAATGGAATTTCTATATCCTCGAAAGGAATGTATTCCTCTGGTGGTTCATCTTCTTTGTAGAAGTGAAACATGTGTGTTACTGAATTGGATTCAGGAAATATTACCCATGAATAGAATACCTCTGTCTGAAAGGATTCGTGTGCCTCTATCACGAAAACTGCTCTACCTCCTCTCGGTGGTAGGCCATGTTTTATAAGTTTTAGAGTAATGGCTCTTCTTAAGTTTGGAGCGATGTCAATGTCACCCTCCTCGGTTTCATTTAAACCGGTATTGTTAAAAAATGCTGGTTGGGCTGGATCAGCCTCAGCTCCACCGTTTCCGGCGGGATTTTCCCCGTTTAAGGACATCTTGTTTTATGAAAAATGTAGAACAAGTTTCAAGGAAACAAAGATAAGGTGCACAATATTTGTGGAACACTGTATCCTTCAACGTTGAGCAAACCAAACAGCTAATATATAGGGTACTGCCCTATGTAGCCTTGGTGGATACTTAACCCTGCCCACTCCAGACGTCTTTTGGAGTATATGGGTAGGGGTCTCTGAGAGAAAAAGAAGCACGGCTGAGTTACTCAGTATCTAACGTTGAATTACTGCCTTACCAAACCGTTGGGCGCCATGTAGTGTAGCTCCTATTTCCCTAATAGGCTCTGCGCATTGGAATAATATATCCTATAGGTTTGACATAGGACTAAGGTCGGTATGTCCCTATCGAGTATATTAAACTTAATTACTTGTGCCAGCTAGCTCAGAGGCCACTAGAAACTTCTTGACGACAAGAAGGGAGTAGTTTCTGGCAGCCGCAAAACATGACCACTGTGTTTCCCTTTAGAATCAGAATGTGTCCCAGAGTCGTGGAAACAATAGATAACTATTTCACTCAGCTCAGTCGTGCATGCTTAGTTTTCCTCAAAGTTACACAGAAAGAACAGACGGGCGTTTCAATAAAAGATTTATTGAACAGTCTTGTTTCTGGTGTAAGTAAAATGTGCTGTTACGATCACAAGACAGTATGCGAGATAAATAATGTACAGAGTGAGCAGTAGAAATAAATAATACTGCAATAGCATTATCTTTTTAGCATATATGCATTTACATAAAATGACACAGACTAAAAATGCGAGTACTCATACGATGCGTTTCTAACCTAGTTCTACCCCAATGTACCTAACCTGTCCTAGGTGTAGGGAGAAGTATGAAGTAGGTGAAGTATTCCTCACTAGAGTATACTAAGAGTATGTTAAGCCTAGTATGCCTAGTATGCCAAGAGTCTAGTATGCCAAGAGTCCCTCTAGGTTCTTGTCAGCTCCATACCTGAAGAATGAGAGAGGTAGGAATCTCTTTCCAGACTCGAACTCCAACACCCCGCAAGGGAAGTTAGATCACTGGAAGCTGGACTCTCTGCGTGCAGGAATGACAGCGTCTTCTCAGTGCGTCCGGCCGGGAAACGGGCTCCTCTGAAGTCGAGGTCTCCTCTGATTTACAGGGGTTTGGGAAGGTATATTTATACCTGAAAATGTTAGCATTGACGTGAGTCGGACAGCGGAAGACGTCAGGAATGAACCCCTAAGGAATAATGGTTCATGCATAATATATGAGTCCTTGAAGAAATCAATAGTCCTGGGCTAGGGAAAGTCCCGCTGCCTAAGGGTCTGTTTTTTCATGAACTCGTTGTGACGTTAGGGTGGACGGATGTCGGAGACCATGCCTGTATTTGGAGTGCACGGTTTATGCCTAAATAAGGGCTGGGATTTTATGCCTATATAAGGGCAAGGCGAATTGTGCCTATATAAGGACATGATTCTAGAAAGCCTGTTTATGGACACCCTAGGAAGTATACAACAATTGACTGTCACTTAATCAACTCAGCAGACATTTCGCAAACACTGGAATTGAGTAACATTAAGCAGAATCCCAAATTGGTTTTAAAATTAGTTATTGATCACCCTGCTATGGGTATGAGGGGTATAACTTATATGGGCCTTTAATACCTTTAATGAAGTGACACCTTCAGGCAATTTGCTGATAAGCAAGAAATGCATAGAAAAACCAGCATATTAATAAATTAACAGATTTGGAAATCTATAAATAAGCTCATTTTTTCAACTGTCTGAGACACCAAACTTAGACGTCTAAAGTATGGTTACTTTATTGCACTCCCGCTTTTCTCCATAAAATCTGAATAAACATTGTCATATACTGTTGTAGGTGTTCAATGAAGAATGTGGGGAGTTAGTACCATTTTGGCATGAGCTTGTTCTCATTTAGACCGGTACTACAATTAGATTTTTCAATTTTTAAGCAGCAGGTTAGGAATTCTCATTTCATTAGCTCCAAGAGTGGTTATTTTGCGATATTCTGGTCATATAATTAAGGCCACAAATATCAAGCAAATCTAATTTTTACATCCATGTCTGTGCCTAGATTAGTAATTACTCACCATTTGAATTCAGAAAGTGCCCCATTTTTCCAGAATTGGTTTGATACGATGGCTAGAGTCAAATTTAGAGACTTACTTTATGGACGCCGGCGATTGTGCTTCCTAACAAAATTTTAGTAAAACGTGGAGTTTTTTTATTGATACTGATATTAATATATTAATGTTGTGTGAAATTGGGTTGATTACATATTTATTATAAGGAAATTGCAATAAAAGTTATTGTTTTATTGTTCCTTTTTACGGTTTTATATACATGGTTGAATATTTATCAGTGATGGTTATTGTAATGTTTTTCTTTTCTAGAGGCCAGTACAAATGAGAGAATTTAAGAGACATTATGGAAATTGTTTTTTAAATAAAATTAATTTCTGATAAAGCATCATGTATAGTATATTCCCTCCATAATAAATATAAATTTAAAAAACGAGAAAAAACATAATTTATATTTCACAAGCTTTCATAAACTATACTTCTTTTATTTCATCAGTAACTCGAATGCATGATTAATCCCTTTTACTATGCATGCCAATTCCACAGCCAGATAAAAGACAAGACGAATCAAGTCGACAGCTCGAATGTTAATTAGAAATACAACTGTGGTGTGCACGCCTCCCACAGTCGTCGTCAGAAGTGTATAGAACCGTGAACGGCAGACGTTAGCAGTCAATCAGGCTTCACCTCTTTTCTTGACGTGCCTTGTTGGTGTGCATAAAATCAGACATGTCGAACCATGTTAAAATAACTAACGCACAACAATTCTCTTCTAGATTTTGTGGCAACGGACAGCTCGAAAAGTTCAACTTGACTTGGCTAATAGCCTCCCTAATTTTGCGTCGGAAAAATCCCTGGCTCGAAGCGACAAAAGTTGGAAAGTGCTGCCGGTTCCGAGGCGGCTGCAGAACAGGCAGGTGGACATTGGTGACATGGCCCCTGCCAACACCGAACGCTTTATCAAGGCCCTAAGGTCTTCGGCTCAGGGCATACAGGTAATAACTACACAGGGTACTGGGAACCGCATCCTCGAGTCACAGAGCTTTTTCATGAGCGCGTTTTACTCCATTCACGAGTTAAATTATACTTGCAGGGTTTAATTTGTAAAAAAAAAAAAAAAAAAGTTGCCGGGCCCTCACCAGGAGGCCACTGCAGCTTGCACCACCCATTGCCCCTGCCAGCGCTGCTCATGACAGTACCAACACAACTATTAACTATCACACTCCTAAAAGTGTGACTATTCAAACTATTCTAGGCCTCAAAGCTATAAGAATGGCATAAGCACTGGTAATAATCATCTTAATGTATCTTGAACTAATAAGCATCTGTTGTTGTGCTCATCTCTAAATTAGACAGTCAGTACCACCATGGTACAGACTGTCATAAGTACAGGTTTTGACAATTAAGTGCTGGTGCTGAACACCGTTAACCACCGGCTCAAATTAAGCACTGTTTAACTTGTGTAAATCACACCTATCAAAAATTTGTAATATCACACCATATCAGTATTATATTGGAGTAAATCAAATTGGCTGAATTCACATTTTGCGAAGCACTGAAGTTAGGTACGTAAATGGCTTTGTGAATTATTTCGCTTGTGTAGTTTGCTTTAGAAAAGAGCTTACTGTTCTTATTTTTCATCAGTGAGTTGATAAACACCTGACAGTGCATCTCAATTCTTGAATATTGCAAGCAAGTGTTCACCAGTGTTTTTGCATCGATGCTGAACAATGTCATACATTCACCCCAGTACAGAGATCTGGGCCTAAATCCATTGTTTTTGCTCCCCATGCCATTCCAGTTTAGACCCAGCCATATACAGATTAGTCTTGACCCTGTTCCCCATGGGAACCATCCAGCCCAAACTGCCAAGCCAGGTCCTACCTGGATTTGAAACAAGCATTCTAGGACCGGTTTCGGGGTTTCACCCCTCATCAGCCAGACTAGCTTGACTCCAGTGGCATGGAGAGCACGGGACCCACGTCTGGGCATAACCGTCCCACTCAGGGAGACAAATGCAAAAAGAACAATTGGTGGACAGAATGCTGAACAATGTCATGCATTCACCCCAGTACAGAGGTCTGGGCCTAAATCCATCGTTTTTTGCTCCCCATGCCATTCCAGTTTAGATCCAACCATATGCAAATCAGTCTTGACCCTGTTCCCCATGGGAACAGTCCAGCCCAAACTGCCAAGCCAAGTCGGTCCTGGACTGGAAACAAGCATCCTAGGACCGGTTTCAGGGTTTCACCTTGTTTCCGGTCCCGGGAGCACCTGGCTTGGCAGTTCGGGCTGGACTGTTGCCATGAGGCACAGGGTCAAGACTGATTTGCATATGGCTGGGTCTAAACTGGGGTGGCATGGTGAGCAAAAGAACAATGGATTTAACCCAGATCCCTTGACTGGGGGTGAATGTTTGATCTGCTCTGCATTCCATCCATCATCTGTGTGTCTTTTGCTTTCTCGCCCTAAGTGTGCCAGGTTTGCCCAGACGTGGGTCCCGGGCTCACTGTGCCACTGGATTCAAGCTGGCCTGGCTGATGAGGGGTGATGCACCGAAACGGGTCCCATGATGCTTGTTTCCGGTCTAGGGAGGACCTGGCTTTGCAGTTCGGGCTGGACTGTTCCCATGAGGCACAGGGTCAAGACTGATTTGCATATGGCTGGGTGTAAACTGGGGTGGCATGGTGAGTAAAAGAACCATGGATTTAACCCAGATCTCTTGACTGGGGGTGAATGTTTGATTTGCTCTGCATTCCGTCCATCATCTGGGTGTCTTTTGCTTTCTCGCCCTAAGTGTGCCAGGTATGCCCAGACGTCGGTCCCGGGCTCACTGTGCCACTGGATTCAAGCTAGCCTGGCTGATGAGGGGTGATGCCCTGAAACCGGTACCATGATGCTTGTTTCCGGTCCAGGGAGGACCTGGCTTGGCAGTTCGGACTGGACTGTTCCCATGAGGCACAGGGTCAAGACTGGTTTGAATACTGCTGGGTCTAAACTGGGGTGGCGTGGTGAGCAAAAGAACAATGGATTTAACCCAGATCTCTTGACTGGGGGTGAATGTTTGATTTGCTCTGCATTCCGTCCATCATCTGTGTGTCTTTTATATATGTAAATGGGCTAGGGTGAAATTGATGTTACATCTTCTTTGGACATGTGCTTCTCTAGGTTGACTTCAGTCAGAAATACGATGATGACCCACACCATTAAGCGCCTCATTGCCTTGTCAGGGGTAGTAGAGATATATAAGTGTGTATTCAGCAGCCTAACCCCCAAAATAGACAAAAATATGTTTTACCAGTCTTTTCAAAACTTGTTTTGTCTGCAGTGATTGTTGTAAAGCACATATTTAATTTAAAGGAGAAATGATTCATGTTATGTGGTGTCTTCCTATTGGCAGCATGTCCAATGGACTTATATTAAGCTACTTTAAACATAGAAAGTCTTTGTATTGCACTATCACTCACACTCACATCTTATTGCCCTCTCTCACATCTCATTACCTCTCACATGCACTCTGTCAGATTTTTCTCTGGTTTACAGGACTACCATTAAAAAGATTTAAAAAGTAAGAATTATATATTCAGCTGTTTTAAAAAGCACATTCCAGTACACCGTTGGGGGTCATTCACCTACTCCTTACTGAATACTATGACATCTTGTTAGGTCACCACTCCCCCTGAGCACGACTCCTGCATATCTCGCGGACCAGCCGGCTGCCCCTCTTATTTCTCTTTTGCTTTATGTTTATTACTTTGGCTTTTGCCCAGCCTCATGCCGCCCCCTGCACCCGCCGAACCGGCCTGCGCTGGTTCCTCGTGCCGCTTTCCCACCCCTCCCACCTCCCCAGGACTACTTAATGAAGACCTCTGTGCGGCCGCGCTGCTGGCACGCCGAGGGGTGTTCCACAGGCAAGCCTGTCTGCACCAAGACTGTGCCCAGCACCAGGACCCCATATCACACAGCTCACCTTCGCTACTCCGCCTGTGAAATTCGGAGCCTCCAACCCAAGCTACAAGACAACAACTTCTGTGCCACCTTGCCACACTCCACAAAAGGACCCTTCACCAGCCACCACTGCCGCTTCTCTTGAAATGGCAGAATCCCTGCAACCACAAACCTCCATCGCACACCCCTCCAAAAACCCCAGCTACGTTGCTCCCTACTCAACGTCAGATCCCTCTGTAAGCATGCCACCCACGGAGAGCTGGGACACCGAAACCACCCTTGCTTCCGATGTGATGTTCATCACCAAAACCTGGCTCACCTACGCGCCCACACCCAACATCGCCACCGCCACGCCACCCCCCCCCCCAACCCGGCTACAAGATGATTCACCGCGACCGGCCCGACAGACCCGGCGGAGGCACCACCATCATCCACAAAGACTCCCTCGACTTCATCGCCCTGGACGATGACACCACATTGATCATGGAACACCCAAATGGATCAAACCCAATGACAAAACCACCATCAGAGGAACAGACCTTCAGGCCCCATACCAGCTTCTGCAGCGCTATCCCAGACTTCATCGCCCCACAAATAATAGAATCCAACCACTACATGTTCTTGGGAGACCTCAACTTCTACCTCGAATACCCCTGTCGACTCCAACACCACCTTTCTTCTCGAAAACTTGAGCATCACCGGCCTCGCTCAACTGGTCACCACCCCCACGCACAGCGCAGGACACACCTTGGACCCCATTTTCTTCACCAACCACCACACCAAGTTCTTCTACAGCAGCAAGTGACCTGGACAGACCACAGCATTGTTCACTTCTCGATTGACAGCCCAAAAGAAGCCACCACGTGACACCCCGTTCCTCCCCGACGCAACTGGAGCAAAGTCACCAAACCAATCTGGATCGCCGCCCTGAATGAAACCAGACCTCGCCCGCGGACTCTCTTGAACTCAACATCCTGAACATCTTCAACTGGTTCACCTCTACCTCTGATAATATCGCCCCGCGGAAGAACACTCCCAGTAGAAGAACTACCAACCTAACCAGATGGTTCACCCCCGGACTAATGACCCTCAAATGCCACTGCAAGAAGCTGGAAAGACTCTGGTGCTCTAACAAGACCGCCGCAAATCGTGACACCTTTAAGACCGCCCTCAACAGTCACCACCACCGGCTCAAGGAAACCAAGAAAGTAGCCCTCACCACTTGCCTAGAAGCTAGCACCAACCATACCAAAGAGTCACCAGACTCCACCACATTGGCATCCAAGGCAAGGCTCTCGACTGGATCGCCTCCTTCCTCTCAAGACGAACTCAAAGTATCCACCTTCCACCCTTCGCCTCCGCACCCAAAAACATAATCTGTGGTGTCCCCCAGGGATCCTCCCTCAGCCCCACTCTCTTCAACACCTACATGACTCCTCTGGCTAACATCACCCGCACCCATGAACTAGACATCAGCTCCTACGCTGACGACACCCAGCTCATCCTATCCTTCTCAGGAGACCCAGACACCACAATACTCAACTCACCATGACCAGCATCGCCACCTGGATGAAAACCAACTGCCTTAAACTCATTCGGACAAGACGGAGGTCATCATCTTCGGAAACAAGCCTTCCCCTGGGACGACACCTGGTTGTCCTCCGCACTCGGCCCAGTACCCACCCACTGATCATACCCGCAACCTCAGAATCATCCTGGACGGCCACCTCACCATGAAGCAACAGATCAACTCTGTCTCCGCCGCTTGCTTTCACACCCTCCGTATGCTCGGTAATATCTTCCGCTGGAGCCCCATCTCAACCAGAAAGACAGTAACCCAGGCGTCTAATCTCAAGTACGGAAACGCACCCTATGCCAGAACCACCAGACAACCCCTCAACTGGGTCCAAACCATCCAGAATTCTGCAGCAAGACTCATCCTCGACCTTCCCAGAAGATCCAGCATCACCCCTCACCTCAGGAACTCCACTGGCTCCCCGTTCAGAAAAGATGCCTCTTCAAGCTCCTCACTCACGCCTACAAAGCCCTCCACAAAACCAGACCCACCTAAATCAACAACTGCCTGACTTTCCACCATCTGACTAAAGAGTGCCACTCCTCCTCCCTCGCCTTAGCCCAGGTCACACTCATCCATTGGAGCCAAAGCGGGGGGGCTCCTTCTCCTGCCTCACTGCCACGTCCTGGAACGACCCCACCCCTACACCTACGCATGTCGCCCTCCCTGAGGGAATTCAGGAAGCAGCTAAAGACCTGGCTCTTCAACCTCCACTTCTCTCCGACCGAGGATCGCTCAAACCCCACAGCGCCTGGAGACCCCTCGGGGTGACAAGACGCGCTATACAAGCCTCGATGATTGATTGGTGGTGTAGTCAACCCTGCCAACATCACAGCACCTTGTGAAACGTAAAACAAATTCAATTACATCAGATTAATTTGTAGCCCTGTATTCAAAGACACCTCAAACATGTTGCTTTAAGCATGCTCCCTGTGACAAATCTCTCACTTTAAGTCAGTCCTGACATTTTAACAGACATCACATTGCATTCTAGGACTTGCCATTTTGATGTTAACCTTGTAACTATCGGCTCAAACCCCAGCAGCAAAGTGAAGTTGGGTAAAAAGTCAAGATTAGAGGAAGGTATCAAATATAACAATGCAACACCTTGCAGCTATGAATTTTTGTTGCCTGTAGCTACACTTTGTCCTTGATGTTTAAATCCTGGGGTGTTTGTTCTCAATACTGACCTGTTACAAAAGGGAGCTGATGTATCACAGGGTTTACCCATCCTGTGTCGGTGAGTGAATGTTATAGTTTATATGGGCCAAAATTCTTATGAGCCAACCATTTCACCTATCATTGAGAGACCTAAACACTACCAAAACATCAAATGTGATTTTACTATTGCCAGATTCTCTACAGTGTATAAACTAATTAGTTTGGACCTCAAATAAGTTTCTAAACCCTGCTCCTTCAATTCAACACACAAAACTGAAAGAAACAAAAGCAAGAAGTAGCAAAATTTTAGTGACATCCCTAAACAACAAACCTCAAGCAGAATAATCTTAATCTATTCTTACTTGCTGCAACGTTGTATAACAAAGTTACATTTTGTTGGCTCCTTCAGAAAGAAATAACAATGACTCATTCTCTTTCACTTTCCTTTCTCTGAATGGCATTTATTTTGTAGTTGTGCAATAGCAGTTTGTACGTGTTTACTCAAATGAGGGCTGTTTTCCTTTCATTGGGGTTTTTACCGGTTATCATAGGTTTAATCCTAAAACAGGATGGCCTACACATTTGCCAACACTTTTTGGACATCAGAAAAATTACACACACAAAGAAGCCAATCCTTTCCATGGAGATGATTTTCTCCTATTTTTTTAAATTATTTTTCTTCATGTGCTTGTAAATAGTATGTATCTCAAATATTACTGGTGGTGAGGACCATATACTCAGGTATCCCCTATTTAATTACTAATTATTCTCTATGTACTTGAATGTGATATCTCTTGGGTCCCGAATACTCAAAAAATTTGTTTTGAGCCCTACACCTCATAGAAGTTAAGATATAATGTTGTTTTAAAAAAATATTTTTTTATTGCCATTTTATGAACATGCGTTACGTTAGAGTAAGTAATTTACATTTATTATGACGTCTTATCCACACCTAACGTATAATTTGTGAGGACATTATCCAACAATATTAGTACCTTCAGTCCACTACCAATAGGTGTATACAAGAGATCTATGTAGTGTGTAGCAACTCCTTCCCCCTGGATTCGATATTATCAGTAGCTATGTCAGGGTGCGTGTCCTCAATAGCGTTTCTCCATGAGAAGTGGTGTGTCATTTCTTTGCCGGTGTCAGTGGGGCCAGGCGGGAAGTGTTGTACTGCCATATAATAATCATATGTGGTAAAATATAACATATTGAAAACTAACAACATATGAACCATGGAACTCAACTAGCACAGATTGGGGGTATCAGAAGGGGTTCGAGAGGCGTATTATGGGTAGTAATCAATGTGGGATAATTTAGGTCAGGGCGACCCCGGCTTGTAATCGCGCCCAATACAGTTGCATGGTTCCATGGCATGTCACCCGAGGGGGGGGGAGAAGAAGTGGGGGGGAAGAGGCATGGGGAGAGGTCACACTCACTTTGATTAAGGCCGCCCCCAGTGTTTCCCCATTGTTCTCAAGTTAAGATATAATGTTTACATGAGTAAGGACACATATTAGTTTGTTCTGAATGCACCTGACATCCTTGCTGAATGCACGTCACTAAATTCAGGCCATTTGTGTCACTGCATCTGTTTGACTTTGTACCGATTACCGCATGACCTAGCTGCATACAAAAAAAAGCCTTGTCAGAGCCTCGCTGCAGTGGCCACCAGAGGGCTACACCCTGTGTCAAGGACTCTGAATAATGTACTGAAGACAAACAAGACAAAATAATAAATTAATGTGTTAAACATCAGTATGAGGGTGTACTTTATTTCTAGTAAAATTATATCCTCATATATTCTTATTATAACAACAAACTAATAGGTGCCCTTACTCATATTAACACTACATTTCAAATCTCAGGAATGCATGAATTCAGAACCCCAGTATATTTGAAGTGTAATCATAGGAGAGCATTACAGCTGATGCAGTAGTGCCCAAATAAAAGATAGTAATGCCCGGATTATATATTGGTCACTTTGTTCCTATATAGCCCTTTTCTTCCTCTCTACAGGAGTCCTCCCCTTGGAAACAAACACTCTGTTGCAAATATTAAAAAGGTTCTTTTTAATTAAACACTCTTTGGAACCTCCTGTGAGTCATATGTAGGACCGCTAGATGTCATGGCCTTTTTTGTCTTCTGCAAAATGTGTTAAAGCTAGCGTAGAAAGTGGGAGGGAGGTGTTTAGCTATTGTGCTAGGACGAGAACTACTTAAGTAGAGTAAGTAATCAAGAAATTAACTTCTTATCCTTCTTCCAAATCACTATACAACTAAATTAGAATATGCCAGAGTAGTTCTGGCCATCTTTAACCACAATGAGAATCAAACTCTACCCACACTTGTTAGGTTAAAGAAGTATCTAAAATAGGCAAACACTGACATATAGAATTGAACCTTTTCTAGAGTCTTCTCTCAACAAGTTCTTGCTTGGAGTCACTGTGAATCCCAGCGGTCTGAGTTGCTCACTGACCTCCACGAAAGAATTAAAGAGTTTGGGTTAGCCCATGACACTGGGAAAAATCACAAAGTCAATAGCACAGACATCTGTCTGACCTCAAAATGTGATCAGTTTGGAATTATATTTGTGGCTGTTCTACGGACTGGTGTGAACTTGCCTGACTTAAGATGGTTGTGTAGCACTATCTATCACCTCCAGGGATAAGCACACATTCAAAATGTCTGACCACAAAATGACTGAAGGGCCACACAGGAACTCCGAAACACAGGAGAAAATGCTGTATATTAACAGTCGGATCATAAAAATTATGAAATTTGGTCCATGAGAATTGAGAGCCTCAGTGTGAAAAGACTCATTTTATATGTTTGTTGTTGCCCAGTTCCAACAGGTATCAATATATGCTGCAGTTTTCACCTAGGTTCTGATACTTGTGATAACATCTGTCCCAGGTTGATACACAGGACCTAGTTTCACATTTGAGTAACAGTATTTTTATATACTTATTATGCTAGAAGCAAATAAGCTTGGTTTACAGCATGTGGGAAAGAGTATCTGTATACTTTTGAGCACCATCTGTACTGAACTCCGCACAGACGAACACTCCCAACTTATTCCCAGCACATAAGCCCATTGATGATGCATGGGAGCCTCATATGTTGTCTGGATTCACAGGAGGTCTAGTGTAGGCTTCCAAGTGAGTGGTTGGTAGTCCTTCACAAAATCACACTTCCAAAGAAACATGTAGAGGGGGTGTTAACAGTGAGTTTGCTGCACTCAACCAGGCACAGGCCCTTGAAACAGCCTAAAGAAGTGTGTTTCAGACTAGAGTCCAGACGAGGCATGGGAAAATAAACTTTACCAAACAAGGACCCCTCATTTGATTCGAAGAAAGGAATCACGGGTCAAGCCAGGACCTCCAATAAGCTAATGGAAAAGTGAAACGTACAGCAGCAAATGCCACAGAAAGATTAGGACTGGAAGTGTGTCTCCCATGGAAGATTGGCAAAATAGGAAGTGTTCGATGTGGGAGGGCTCAGTTCATGCCATCCCATAGGGGAGTAGTTTGTTTAAACATATTTTTTAAGTAAAGTCAGCAAGGTCTCTGCCTTCAGGATGGGGATACATCTCATTTATTTATAGTGCTGGTATAAAGAAGGCAGATTGGATTAACTCCAATTTATTTGGAGTTATTTCTAAGAAAATGAATGAAGTAATTAAGAACATTTAAAAAAAATCATACATGTAAACAAATAATAGGCTTGGAGAAAATGTATTTCCTTTATGTTTACAGTAGTTATACATTTGCCAAGCTTTTAATATAATGCTAACCAGAGGTGATGCCTACATACAACAAGGATGCCTTTTTTGGAAGTGTATTGGTGTTTTAGACATACTCATCAAATTCTTCTTTACTGTTCTGGCATACAGGTAGATTTTGATGATGGAAACTGTCCAACATTCTTTAATCAAGTTAAAGGAATCTACAATATTTGCCAGGCTGTTATCCAAAAGTTTCCTGGTAAGAACATACATCTTGAACTGGGCCCTTGTGTAATTGTTTGAGTTATTGTGTTTGATGTGGTAACCAATTCTTTTTTTTTTTTTTTAAATCTAGACGTACCACCTATATCAAAAGCACCCGTATTAATGCTTAGACCACGAGCATGGAATATGGTTGAGCACAATATGATGGTATGTGTCTCATAATTTTAAACCTGGTCTGTAGACTCCCAGGGATTAGCAACGTCTACTAAGGGGGTCTGTGACTGTTTAGAAAACTGAATAATATTAGCAGATTGATAAGGTACATATACCTCAAAAATGCAATATGTAAAATTCAATATTTAAAATGCTCTGTAAATGTTTTGAAACTAGAAATTGGAGGCTAGAAATTAAGTTGGTATCCTTAGCTTGATTTGTGGGAGCAGTATAAGTACAGCAAACTGAATCTAGTATGGATGATTGGTGGGCTCAATTGAAACACTTACATTACGAGCAAAAAAGTCAAAGTGATAAGCTAGAGCCATATTGCTATATTCTTTAGAAAAAAAGTACATTTTAAAAAGCTCCAAAATTGCGATTTAAATTTTGACTTTTGTATTTATTTATTTGTTTGTGAATTTAAAT
Source organism: Calotriton arnoldi (assembly GCA_963921515.1). Taxonomy (NCBI): domain Eukaryota; kingdom Metazoa; phylum Chordata; class Amphibia; order Caudata; family Salamandridae; genus Calotriton; species Calotriton arnoldi. The sequence continues at coordinate 4,608,025 of CAWUFW010000124.1, read as the reverse complement.
ATTTCATAACTTATATATTTGTTTGATGTATACTTGTTTCTGTAATTTTGTGTATCGTTTTGAGGTTCAAATCATAGAAATGTCTTAACCCGGGGTCTTCGGCTTCCAATAGTGCTTCCAAGGGGGTCACCAGAAGTTAAATGGTTAAAAACCACTGCTCTAGATCAAAATGAATAAGCCTATCCGTTACGAAGATTAACAACTTCTTGTCCAATACGCAGAACTACTTAGGCAACGTATGAGTTCCTTATAAGTTTCAAAACCTGTCCTGTTCATGATTGTATGCTTTTCAAAGACGTTTCTGACATATTTCCTAACTACAGGTATTCAGCATTTACCCATAACAGAGAATATGCATACTTAAGGTTATGAAATTAGAAAATGTCAAAAAATATATTTTTTACTTTTTCTTTTTTTGTGGAAAATTGCATTATTTATGAAAGGTCTTGTTTTCCTTACACCCACTTTAAACTAGGCTTTAAGTGCACTATACCACTTACTCTTGGGTAGTTCATGCAGTAACGTTTGTAAGTATGCATGTAAAAGACATTGCAAATGGTTCTGAATACTCTCAAAGTAACAACTTTGTGAATGTTCCCCTCCTTTGTTTTACATTTTCTCATCTGTCTCCCTGACGCGTAAACAAGTCATGTAATGTAATGTAATGTAATGTAATACGGATTTATAAAGCGCGCTATCACCCCACGGGTATCTTGGCGCTGAGGTTAACAGGAACTCCCCAGAATGCACATATTTACCCACCGGGTGACTGTCTCGTACTACGTCCTAGGGAAGAGCCAGGTTTTAAGCTTCTTCCTGAACTGAAGGAACTCTTCTGTTTGCCTAAGGAAGGGCGGGAGATTATTCCACAGATGAGCGGTCGCACAGCTAAACGCTCTCCCTCCAAACCTAGAGGTTCTAATTCTGGCAGTGCAGATCAAATGAGCGGTGGAGGATCGGAGATTTCTTACGGGGGAATGCCAGACAAATTTTTTCTGCAGTGGCACCGGTCCACATTCATGCAAGGCCTTGAAGACAATGCATAATGATTTGAACTGAATTCTCTGAGCTCGGGGGAGCCAGTGAAGTTTATTGAGAGCCGCAGAGGCAGAAGCACTACATGGTTTCTTTAAGGCTAATTTTGCGGCTATTGTCTGTATTCTTTGCAGTTTCATAATCAGGAAGTTAGGCGCACCGGGTAGCAGAGCATTGCAGTAGTCCAGACGGCTCAGAATAACACTTCTCACCACCAAAGCCCTAGCTGACATAGGTAGCATAGGGAGAATTTTCTGCAATGCTTTAATGAGGGAGAAGCAAGTTCCGACCGTTTTACTCATTGAAATGTCAGTTACAGGTGTGGCAAATCAGTAATATCTACACTGAAAGCTTTTTGACAGAATCCGGACTTTCGTTTCTGTGTACAAATACAATTACTCTTTCATAAAGGTCTTTCTTTTTGGGTGGACTTTTCCACAGGACTAAGTTAGAGTTATGAGCAGGAATCAGGACGTATATTCTGGTTTACTGAAGTTATACTCTTACAGTCCGCAGATTATGGGACCATTTCACAAAGCTTTTTCTGTACATACATGAGGTTTACACATGAAAAAGTCTAAAACTCAGACAGCAAGACTGACAATCGATTAATAAAGTCAGTTTTACATGTAAAGATGTTGTTTACGTATGCAGACAGTTCTCTGCACCTACAGACATTATGCCCATAGGTGACACCCCTACTGAGACTGTATACACATTCTACATTAGCAATGCACTATTAAATATGTTAAAGGGACTATCCAGTGAATGATGTCACAATACCTCTCTAAACCCAGGCAAACATCATCAAACAAAGGAACATTCTGGAACACTTATTGTTGGTGATTGTTAGAGATACAAGACTGGGTAAAAAGGACAGTTTTTTTCTCTATATTCGAAGGCCGCTGTAATTGTGACAGAGAGGTTTGTGGTAATTGTTTTTGCTGGAACTGCTCCAGTGTTAATATTCATCGGTAATGTCCTCTATTCACGGACGTTGAGGATATTGGCATCTGAGTCCTCTATTTATTAGGAGTAAATTCAGTTGTTTCATTGTATCATACACATTCTTGAACGTACGCATTCATGGAAAACATTATAAGAACTCTGCATTAGTATAATTATTTTTCACTACTCACTTAGGTGCCATCACAATGCATACTTTCTTCTCCATATAATAGGAATACTTCTGTTGGGGATTGATTTTATTCCACCTTTTCATGTTACTTTGAAAAAGCTCCAAGGCATAACACACCATAGGCTGGTTGATCATCCAAACTGCCATACAGTTTGTGATGGTAAAAAGACAAATCTGTAAATGAATAAATACAAAGCATGATGTGCAGCTGTTCTCTCATAAGACAAAGCACCATATATGTTGGGAAAGCGGTTCGCTTTCATGGGCATATTACTAGCACAGTGGTAGAACTTGGTGCAAACACTGCTCAGGGGAAATAGTGCAACCTCTCGATAACAGTACTTACCTGGGCGATACCTGTGTCCAAATGTTTCTACTGGAAATGGGGAATGTATGTTACGTATTTTCACAAATTTGATGTACACGACCGTAAATTTGTTTTACCTGTTAGATAACCAATAAAAATACCCCCATTCTTGTCTTCATACACTTAAATTCATAATCCTTGCTTATAGGAATATACTAATTAATACCATTCATGGCCATAGTGCCAAGACCCCTGTTTATTTATGATTATTTTTTAAAGCACATCGTTGGCCTTGCAAGGGACTGCTAGTGCTCTAGAAACTATTGAGCCCTAAACAGGATTAACTAACCCATCGTGAATGAGGCCTAAGTGGAGAAGCCAAGTTTTCTGGATTTTTCTAAAGTTTAGGTGGATAGGTTTTCAATGTTTAAGGGATTAAATTCCATATTAAGACTTCTTGAAGTGAAAATGTTCTTCTGCCTCAAGTTTTAAGTCTACGTTTTGGTATATCAGGGAGCTTTTCGGAGACCAATCGCAGATTCTTTTTTGAGGAGAATATGCATGCTTGCTCAAAGGAGAATACTTTTTAGGTCGAGCCTGGGCAGCGCATGCGCTGCTCTGCGAGGCATGCTGTATTTGAGTATGGACTTGAAGCTCCGCCCACTCTCCGCCCATATTTTTCATTGGCATGTGTTATTGTCCTTTGTAAATGCTGGCTTCTGATTCGTTAATAGGCTTGTTATTCCCTCCTTAGTACCGCCTTGTCTTCATTTGTAACCTCCCATGAGGCCTGGCACTTTTACTTCTGTTATTACACAGTATGTCTTAATTAGTCTGTAAGCACTATTTTCTTTAATGAGTTTCTCCTACTGCAGGCACGACATGCTTTCCTGCAACATTCAGCACGCCATGCGCGCTTTTACTTTCCAAGCAGCCCAAGACAATGGAGGCCGCTTCTTTGAAATTAAATAGGTCTCGCATTTACAAGAGTTTGAGCTATTGGCATTCTAAATGACAATGCCTTTTATTTATGTGTTAATTATCAAAACAGATAAATAAAAGGCATTGTCATTTACAATGCCAATAGCTTAAACTCTCACAAATGCGAGACCTATTGCATTGCAAATGCTTGTTCTTAGCAGTAACCAATGAAGCGATAGTGTTGCATGATAACCTCAGATAGTTTAGACGGCCGAAATCAATCCTACATTGGGCAAATGCATTGATTGTCATCACACACTAGTGGAAAGATAGGAACGGAAGGACTTTTCTCAACACTCAAAGATGATAAAAGCTGATTGTGGTGGTATTCACGGGTACATCAGCAAGAGCCCAGAATCAGTCGGAGTCCTTAACAAGGACCCCATGCAGGTTACAATTAAATATTCTAAAAATTGTAACCTTTTTATGTGAGGATAATCTCTGTTTTTAATGGGTATAGAAAATTTCAGCACGTTCAGCCCTGAACTGGTCTAATTCAAGGGATATGTAGTTTGAGTCCTCTCCAGGAAAGATGAAGATGATCTATGCATCGCCTGCATACATGCAAAATGTCAGTTGGAACTGACAAGCAATATAGCCAGAGGCAAAAACAGAGAATAAATAGAAAATGTGACAACACATGGGTTAAGGTGTAAGAGACAAAGGTGCAAGTTGTACAGTTTGAGTTCTGTCCTTGAGAAAAGATGTAATCCATTTCAAAGCTGTACCATCGATTGAGTAATCTGACAAACATTGAATCACTAGATAGTAGTAGATGGTGTCCATTGCTGCCGACAGGTTGAGTAAATTATGTATTTAAGGTAAGTACATGTGGCATTAAGAATAGTAAATCTGTCCTTACCTATGCATAGTTACTGTCACAATATAGTGGTAGCTGATATTGTGAAGTTTTATTTTTGCAGGATGATATTTTTGTCGTCAATATTCTAACATAGAACTCACAGGGAATTCCTTATGACATGAGTATCAAACACCATTATCTTCTCAATTGACTCAACATTGGCTCAAATACTTCTCAACATCTCATGAAAACAAAGCTGAGATTATTAAATAATATTTGAACAGTAGTTGGTTTCACCTTCGAGCACACCAGAGCAGTATTCTGTTGCTCTACACACCCCTCCCACCCCACACTGGCAGAATCTTCTTCTTTCCTGTACAGATTGAAAGAAGGGCTCCTTATATGTGCATCACTCTGTTAGCCATTTCCATCTCCTCTAAAAATTTTAACTTGCCTTCTCATCAGAGGAATGAGGTCCTTTGGGCGCAGTGTCGGTGATCCTGTCTCTATGTTCCACAATCACTGTCTTCCCAGAGACAGGGAACCCATTTTCTCAGGCACTGGCCGTCCCTTACCTCCCACTGAAATAGGAACAGGGCCTATGTGCCACAATGATTTTGCCTCTCATAATTCGATGTATGGATTTCCAAAGAAATGGCCTGGCCCTTCTTGTAGACTATGAGCACTAAGAGCCTATGTCTGATTCCCAATCGCAAATTATGCTTCGTGCATGGGGTTTAGAAATCAGGAGCACAGTAACAAATCAAATCCTTGCAAATTACCTGGTAACTGCACTAAAGTGACATCACATCAAGGGTACACACACACTGCCTAGTATACAGAACCAGGAATCCCAGATAATAAGCCCATACAAAGAAAATATAGCAAAACGAACACCAATAGCTGGTCATGTAATGGTGCATGCTCTTTATTGAGGAAAACAACACTGTGTGAGAATGCAAGTTCTAGTGTGGGGACCATGTCACAAATGATACTGTTTTCAGAGCTTGGCCATTACTAGCAGTGTTGCAGGTGATCTCATGTGTAATAATGTCCACTCATTAACAGGTAAATGGGCGGGAGATTCCAGGACCACTCTTTGATTTTGGCTTGCTGGTTTACCACACTGGGAAAACATTGTTTGAGAATGAAAGCGGCCCTTTCTTCTATCTATCCAAGGTGAGTAAGTAAATGTCAAAATGTATGTCACATGTAATACAAAGCAACCCACCTCTTGGGACAGACAAACATATGCAGGTAGTTACTATTGATGTCCTATCATTGCATAAAAGGAGCTCTTTTTGTAAAATTATGTGCAAGTTTTTGAGAGCTCTCTTAACGCCTGTGCCCTCACAACAATGATGATATTGCTGTAGGTGTGTTGATCTTAATTCCTCTAGTGACTTGAAGAAGAGCCTACAAATGGGATGTTGGCACGACAGCAACATTCTCTGGCTTTCATTTCCCTAGAATTGTAGTGCGCTTTGTCTTCAATAGATCTTATATAGCAGTAAAGGGGTAAGGTATGAACTTGGAAACCAAACATCGGAGACCTCCAAATAAAGTAGGCCAGAATGCCTTGAACTTGGTAAACTTTTTAACAGGAGCCAATGGATTTGGTGGAAAACTGGGGAGCTATGTGCATTTAAACAAGGGTCAACCGTGTGTGAATTATTTTTCTGTGTTCCCATTCTATGTGCTTGGACGCGTGGATTTCCCTACCTTTAGCTTCCTGACAGTTAGAACATCTGTTATCTCTTATCTGCACTGATAAGAGGCAAGCTTGCTACCTCTTACCCTGCTTATATTACACTGCTATGGGGTGTTTATATTTCACATGTGACACAACTACAATGGATTAAAGGAAACTCCTGGTTCTGAATTTATCTTTTATGGTGTGATGTGTTGTGTATGTTATGCTCCTTGCATTTTGGTTAGCAAATCATTTACCAATTCCTTTACCCTTTGGCACTTTAGATTTTTGAGAAGACTGCTGTCTGGTTTGCCCTAGAGAGGGTCTCCATGGGGAGAGTAGTCAAACAACCATTTTTGACCCCTCTGAGTGTAGGTGAAGTTATTTGCTCAATGAGGTTTTTCCCTAAGGTGATGCTCTGTGGGGGAAGGAAGATTTTGTAAAATACCAAACAAACCACTATGAGTGTTAATTGTATCATGAGTTAACCCTATAAGATGTTCTACATTGGGGAGTGTGGGTCTTTCAACCATCCACCTCACCCTAATCAGCTGAGGCAGTGATATTCGTTTTTTGGAAACCTCTGTTCTTCCATTGACTTACAGGGGTGCTTGTCTATTATATTCATAGTACAGTGTTGGTAACGCTTCTGATTCTTGCCTGTGGTGTTGGTTGCTGGGCTAGGTTCTGTTGGTGTTGTTCTGAGCATTTGTTCCTGTCTCCTTGTAATCAATTGAGAGGTGTCCTCTTCTCATCCTGTTTTTATTAGTTTGCAGTCTGGCATTTCTCAATCTGGTGCTGAATTGTGCTAGAGTTTCCCTTGTCCCAATGAAGTCTGTGTGCCCAGCATTCTTCTTTAGCAGGCACTGATTATCAAAAAGGAGAACAGAATGCTACCTGGACAGACCCTTTAGATACATTTACCTGATAAGCTCAGTGATGTAGAAAGGTATTGCAATGGGAAGACTTCAACAAAGATAGAGGGACTGGGAGTAATTAAGGTCCAGCATGTACACTCCCAACAAATAATCACTAAAGACAAATGTGCTGTTCCTTCAAAAAATGAAAGTTAACTCCATTCATGTACTCTAATGATTGTCAGGTTTGAAGCTATATTGAAAATATTGGAGCAAGAGCCCTCACCCACCCCTAAAGGTGGCATGCTTCATCATCAGGCTAGCTCCTCACTGGGCCCATGCTGCAATGCCCAACGGGCCCCTGATCCTTTGTATGATGAGCTTGACAACTATTGATCTAGGCTTGTTTCAATTTGTCATAGCTGATGTTGCTTTTTGATTTTGTGGGCGTGGTGAGAATGTTTATGGAACTTTCTGGCGCCCATTTTCTCTTCTAGCAGTGACACTTTGAATCTCTCTTTTGCTTTGCAGACCATTATGAAGTGGTTTTCTTTCCCGCAACCTTTGCATGTCTGTCCTATTGCTTGACATTTACCTTCATTAGGAAATGAAAATCCACCTCAGAAACATAACTTTGATTTCTTTAAAGATGTTGACTTACTTGTGCTTGCTTTTCACGATCAGGACTGAAACATGATGGGCAGTTCCCGCTTCTATATCAGCAGCTTGTCGATCTGCTCATTTTTCTGCTCTTGCAGCCATTAGCATTTTCTCCAGATTGTGTGTTTCTCTCAACATGTGCCTTCTAAACGAATCGGAAAGCAGCCATCGATGATTCTGAGACGCATGGCTTCTTCGTTGGTGCAATCACAGAACTTGCAATGCTTAATGAGTGCATCAAGTCTTTCAACAAACTCATCCACTGTTTCACCAACCTGTTGTTGTGCTTGTTTGATGATGTATCCTTCATAGTCGACGTTCAGCATTGCATTGAACTCTGCTTCAAATGCTTCTTTTATCTTTTGGTACGATTTTGCTTCAGTTGGCGAGACTTTCTTTATCACTTCTTTCACTCCATCACCAGCAAGGTTTATTAAGCATTTAATGATCTTCTTACCATCTTCGAAGTCATCAAATGGTTCAATCCATGAAAGCCACCTTGCACCAATGTTGTGTTTCTTCGCCATGTCGAATGGCGGTGGTAGTTTCAGGAATACTACTGCTGTATATTTTGCGCTCCCTTCTGCCGACATTGTGTTGGCACGTGCCGTCAGGGCGAACGCGATGGAGGGTAGCACCTGCAGTGTCTGCAGACACAACCCGTGTGTTTGTGCTTAGGTCTCCACGCCCGATCGGAGGTCATAAAACGCTTCACTCGCTTATATCGGTAAGTACGTTTCTGCTTTCGTATGGTTGTCACTGCCTTTATCGTTTGGTTTGCATGGATAATGGTTCTGTGTTACGGCGCAGTGCAATATTTCTTCTTTCAGCCTTACCAGCAGATTCTGGGGGGCTTCTCAAATGTACTCTTCTGTTGGGACTTCAGCTTCTTCTAGGGCCGCGTACAGGCTGGAGCGGGGCTTTGCCTCCACATATGCCGACTTCATTCTGCTTCACATCGATTTGGGGTGCGTGTGGCATACACGAGCAGTTTGCTGTACTGTTGCAAACTCTCAGGGAGAGCAGTACTGTTTCTTCAGGACACGTATCCCCTACTAGTCACCAGTTGTAGCGTCCTCCCCATCCCGGGAACATGCAATTGAAATTTGCCACACACGGAGCTCTGTAACAGACGTTTTTATTCTTCAGCATACGACCACACACTGAATGCATTGCATCATGACTTTAATAACCACACCATAACACCCCCCAGAGCTTGAGTACTTCCTATTTAAAGTCTGCCCAGAACCACGAGATTCCAAGTGCTCATAATCATAAAGACACTACAAGCTCATGCACAGTCTCCACAGTCCAGGGGGCAATTGGATAACTAATGCAGCCACAGGATTATCTGCAAGTTTGCATCTCTCGATTTACGGACAAAGGGGGTCCGTGAGAAGGTTAATTAGGAATACTGGGCCTAAATTACGGGTTATCCGTGTAAATTACAGATGAGTGGTCACCCTAATGTAAAATAGTGGTGCGGGCCCCATGAAAAGTAACACTTTCTTATTTTTATTGCAATATCTGGATCAATTCTCCTTCATAAAAATCAGCCAGCAACACATAAGAGGTAAAAAAATCTAATAAAAAAGGCAACCAGGTTCTGTTGTACCCTGTGTATCTTGCACCACTCACTCCTGGTTTGATTGCACCCCCAAAGAGCATCAGGCAGTTTGGGGGAGTAAACTCAGCTGAAGCCTGTGCTCCAGATAGCACTGCGTTTTCAAGTGGATGCCACTTTAGTAAATGTGTAAGCCAATGCGTAGGTGGTGGGTGAGTAACAAGGACAGACAGGGTAGGACTCGCCTATAGGACAATATGTCAGTGCCCGAATGGCGGATCCTACATGCAGCAGTCGAAGTGCATTAAAAAAGGGTATGTGAACTGTGATGCTTAGTCCAATAGAGGTGGGGTGAGTGAGAGCTGAGGTGGGTTCAAAGGTGTAGCTAAAAAGAATAAAATATTCTGTATTTCTTTTGTTAGTCTTTCACCCTCAAGTAACTGTATATAAAATAACACACACCTTATATGAAAAATAAATGCAAGTTAAACTAATCAGTGAGAGATGCCCTATTTTATGTGGTGAAACCTCTATTGGTTAATGCGATCTGCAGATATGTATGTGTGTGTAACCAGAGAGCCACAGAATTGAATTCTGTTTGGTACAGTTGGCAATAGTGACTTGTGTGTTTTCAGTGTTACGAGGACCCAGCCTGTAACAATAAGCACTGTGAATATGTAAGTTATTATTTTAAACTTGTGTTAGACACAGTATAAGATAGGCTGATAAAAGTGCAGAAATAAATTTAGGTTTGGGATAAAAAGTGCTTTCAAAATATAGATCGGAGTAATATGCGGACTGTACCTAGTGCAAAAGTTTATTTATGTGTCCATTAAAAGCACGCACTCCACAGCTCTTCCCATCACCTTACAGTCAATAACCCTCAAAAAGAATACTCTTCAAGTGACTCCATCAATGAAGCAAATCCCAGTTTTCAAGCAGCAATTGCATTTGCAGATTTAACAGTTATTCACTTTTACATTTCTTTCAGACAGCAGGCACCCTGGCAAGGAGGCTTGTTTCTTGTTTAGCTGTCTGTCCCTCCCTTGGCTTTACAGCACAGGAGACTCTCTTCATTTCCACTTCAGCGGAGGCATCTCAAATGTCGGAATTTACTGTCCCAGGACAGTTGCCTTTTAACATAAAGAAGTGGAACTGTTTTTGTCAAATTTAAAAAAGTATGGACACAGCCTGCCCCTGCGATCCCGCCCACTTCAACCACTGCCAAGATGTCAGCATGTGGGTTGATTTTTTTGGGCTGTTTGTGGGCCTGTTTACAATCTAATGGGACAGTTATACTGGTGATTTCCATAATATTACCACAAACACTGTCTGCAGTGTGAGAAAGTGCCCTCTTTCTGCATGGTTGCCCCCACTTTTTGCTGAATTGCTGATGTGCTTTGACTGAGTGTGCCCTGGGCTCCTGCTAATCAGGTACCCAGGGCCTATGTTCTTTCCCTAAAACTGCATGGAAGCCTAAACCCAGTTGTCATTTCTGGCCACAGGTCAGCCCCTGGTAAATGGTACCACAGGTACTCGGGGCACTGTGACCAGAGAAGGCCTCTAAGGGCTACAGCACTTATTGTACCACCCTTAGTGGTCCTGTACCCTTACACTCACACACTGCCTTTGCAGGCTGCATGTTTTGGTGCAGAACAAAGTGAAGAGTCGACATCGCACACATCTCTGTGTTCCATGCCTACAACCCACTGCCCTGGCATAGATCAGTCACCCCACTAGCTGGGTGCACCATACCAGTGGTGAGGGTACAGGTGCATGAGCCCTGTACCCCTACAGTGTCTAAGGCCATTCTTAGACATTATAAGTGCAGTACTGCCATTAAGAGTATATGGTGCTGTGAGTTTGTCATTACGAACTCCACAGCACCATAATGGCTACACTGAAAACTGAGAAGTTTGGTATCAAACTTCTCAGCACATTAAACCCACACTGACGCAAGTGTGGGATTTAATGAAAAATGCACACAGAGGGCATCTTAGAGATGCCCCCTGAAAACTAACCTACCACTAGTGTCCAGGCTGAGTGGCTGCTTTCAGCTGCCACCACCAGACATGTTTCTGGACCCCTGGGTCGAGAGCCTGCTGCTCTCTGGGGCCTGAAACAATACACATCCTGGGACGAGGTGCCAAGCCTCCTCCCCCAGGATGAGCAGGGTTCACGAAGGGGAAGCTTCAAAGGCTTGCCGCCTTTGTGAGCTTCCCCAGGCCACTTGCTGCTCTCAGCAACTTGTCCCCACTGGTTCTGACCCCCACTTTGGGCGGGAGAACCGGCGGGAAAAACAAGTGAGGAAGAGAGGTGTGCCCACCTCTGCTAACTACACCCCTCAGGTGGGGGAGGCGAGGTGAAGCACAACTCTCAGTCCCCGCCATCTTGCAGATGGGGGGACTCAGCCAACCAGGGACAGGCTCATGCCCCCTCCCACTGGAGGGTGGCATAATAGGGGGTGTACCCACCCCAGGGAAGGGACCCATTGGTCCCTGCCTTTTACCTACCTGTAACGCCCCTAAATCTAGTATTTAGGGACACCCCTGAACCTTGCTTCCTCAGACAAGAAGAAACTACAAGGAGAAGAAGAAGAAGGACCGAACAGCCGTGCAGCAGCTAACATGAGGAAGACGCCCACTGACTTGGCCCCAGCCCTACCGGCCTGTCTCCACCTCGAACCTGCTCCTGCGAAATCCCAGTGTGTCCTGCAGCCAGCAACCTCGAAAACCCTGGAGGACCTGCCTGCCTTCACCCCCAAAGACTTTGTCTCCCGTGAACACCGGATTTGTTCATCTGCAACCTCTGGCTCCGACCGGACACCGCAAATCTGCCCCACTCTGCACCCGCCGTCCACGGCCCGAGCTCGAGTGGGTAAACACCACGAGGAGGTCACCCCGGCGATCCTGACCCGAGATCTGGCGACCCCTGACCTGCCTCAAGCCTCCAGCCGACGCCTGCAGCCTAAATCCAGAAGGTCCCCCCAACCGCGACCAGGAGCTGGTAAGAAGATCCGACCCCAAAAGGCACCCCTGCACCCGACGCCCCACGGCCTTGGGTGCCCAAACCGACGGTGCCTAACCAACCCCTAACTTACCTCTCGAAATGGTGGTCGCACCCAGAAGACCTCCGTCCCCAAGCCTGCAGTGCCTTTGCAAACCGGAGGTTCCCCATTGAAAACAACAGGGCACCCGATGTCGAAACAGCACCCTGCACCCGGCCGCTCTAGTGCCGCTGAGGGTGCACCTTTGGTGCTACTTGGTTTTGCCATTTGCCCTGAGCTAAAGTCCAGGAGCTTTGCTCCCACAACTGAGAGGCCAGCTTGCCAGCAGCCACCAACCGGAGGCCCCCTATCCCCATTGGATAACATTGGGCCTCAGCACTCTGCACCCGGCCTCCCTAGTGCCGCTGAGGGTGTAACTAGAGTGCATCCTTGACCTTGGGGGACCCCTGAGTCTACCCCAGAACCTCAACTCCCACTACCAAATAATTACCTCAAAACCGATAACACTATTTTCCTCCATAGGATAACATTGACTGTTTTTCTGTGAAAAGTTTCTAAGTGTGGAGTTTGAAAACCTAAAGAAATTCTTTAAAATTGTACTGTTTAACAAAAACGATTTTACTTACCTGTTTACAGGAAATGTCCCAGAGTAGTATCCAGGTATACTACTCTGAGTAAGAAAAGTAATCCGAAAGTAACTTACCTGTAATCTTACTGAGAATCCCATTCAAAGTATATGTCCTGTATTCTGAAAAGCATTGCATTATCAGTAACACTACTGTAATCAAATCAAAGTACATTTACAATTGCAATCCAAACTGTGTTACAATCTGCATATTTACTGCAAAGTACTTATCACTTACCTGTGCCAGGCTTGCTTAGTTCTAGGAAATAAAATACCTAAAAGAATATTTTTGATACAAAAACAATTGGTCTGAAGTTCAGTCTTTGAGTGTGTGAATTCATTTTCTGACTGAGTGTGTACAACAAATGCTTAACACTGTCCTCTGATACTGCCTTAATGCTCGACCACACTACCACAAATAGAGAGTGAGGTGCTATCTAACTTTACCTCTGCCTACCTTTGGGGATCCCCTGGACTCTGTGCACACTATGCCTCACTTTGGTATAGTATATACAGAGCCAGCTTCCTACATGCAGCAAACACAGACGCATGCTGTTTATCTCTTACCTTGCAAAACACCTGTACAGCACGTCTTTACAAGTTCAACACTGTCGCGATTTGCAAACAAGCACCACTTTTTTGGCTGTCAATTTGCTAATGGGGGCGAATTTTTTTGGGGTGTTCTGGCCGATTTTGTATCCCTCTTGTATTTTGGTCGCCCCTGAGCAGTCTGTGTTCTTCCTCGACTCAACTAGGAGTGTGCAGCATTTTGACCCCGTTCCTCAGTTTGCCCCATTTAAACTGACTTCAACTCCACTATGTACCGTGGAGCCTTTCTATGCACTCAGTGCTTTTAGCCTAGCGCTTCAGGCGGTGCTCCCACCCACGACCCTCGGTTTTCAGAGGAACATGCAAAGCTTTTAATATTTGCACAGAAATAATCATGATGAGAATCTAATGCACCTAGTACAAGAATATAATACGTTGTGAAGAACTGCACTTCTGGAGAGAGAGCAGAGGGTTTCTGCAAACCAGAATATGTTTTTCTGTCATCAGAAGAAATTAGTTAGTGGTAAGTGTTGCTAGCAGTGTGCTGCTGTCCATGCACGGGGTTTTCAACTATTATTGGTTTCTTTGTGCATTTTTCCTTTGCTACTGGGAATATTTCTACTGGTAGCAGTGCTTAATTTGTAAAAACGTTAATACTAGGTCCCTTCTAAGAAGGCCACTGCAGCATGCCTGGACAGCTTGAATTATCAATTCTTAATGTACATCGAATTATTAAACACTGTTGATGTCCTCACCTCAACAATAGAAAAACAGTGCCACCATGTTGTGAACTTTCATGAGTGCAGGTGTTGAGAATTAAGTGCCAGTGCCGAGCACCAGCAAACACAGCCTCAAATTAAGCCTTAGAAAATGAAAGTGAAAAAATATTTAGTAAACAAAAGAATTAAAGAGATAAATCCGAAAAAGTGAAAAAACAATGAAAACAGCAGAAAAACAAACAGTTTCTTCATGTTATAGTTTAAAATGCTAGCAATATGACATATTGGATTTTCGTATGTATGTATTGCAGAGTTCTTTGTGAAATTTGCAGAACATTGGTCCTAATCATAGTAAGAGTTCAGTGGGTTAATATACTTACTCCAGAGTTCAATTTGTAGGCTACATTTAGAAGACAACGTGCGTTAATGCACATTCTATAAACATTTGTGTGTAACAGCTTCCAAACCTAGTGAAATAGATCCGCGATTTAGAGCGCCCACTTCAGAAATGTGTTTGTAATCTGTATGTGTCAGGTTCCACTCTTTGTTTAGTTGCTCCCTCCAGACAGCACACTTACATTTTAGCTCTACAACAGCAGAAGTATGTATAAGCTTAAACGAGCATTTGCAATGCAATCGGTCTCGCCTTTGGGACCTTATATGTATTTAGCTATGCAGCACATTAGCCTGGGTGCTGAAACATCTACTGTTCTTTAACATGGAGGGAAAGTAAGCACCAAACTGCGTGACATGCCCGGTATGGGAACATGATGTAGAGAAATATTGCCTTTCAGCGGGAAATGGTATAGTCCAAAGCTCTGTTTTAATATAAAATCAGGGCCTTCAGTGGTCATATCACTGAAAATACAAGATTTGAAAAAAATATTGTCTACGGGTGCTTGTGGAAGACAATTTCTATAGGTTGGAATCTAGAGAATGCTAAAGTGATTCTGGTATTTTACTGATCTCTGCTGGACGTTTTCTATCAAGAAAGTTAAATAGAGGCAGTTGCCAGAAAAATTTTAAAAAGAAAATCCTTCAGCAGAAAGCAATTCTGCTATTTTACTGACCTCTACTGGTCGTTTTCTATCAAGACAGTTAAATAGAGGCAGTTTAACAAGCAGAAAGCAATTCTGGTATTTTACTGACCTCTACTGGTCGTTTTCTATCAAGACAGTTAAATAGAGGCAGTTGATCAGAAAAAAAAAAGTCCCTACGCGGAAGCAGACAAGTCCTAGGGCTGATCTCCAGAGCCCACAAAGTACATAAACATATAAGTATATACTAAAGTATATACAAGAGGTCTCAAATGCTCGACCTAAAAAGCACTGGTCAAAACAGGCTTACATGGGGAAATGTGTGTTACTGTGCATTGTGAAATCTAGGTGTAGGGATGCCTGCTGCATGATATTAGAAGCTTACACACCTGCCCGGAGAGGTCCTAGCTGTAGGGTTTCTGGCATTCTGATATTTTTTGGGACACTGCGCACAACTATTTGGCATGAATATGCATGCCTAGGATTTTCATCATGGTTCTGAGACACAGAGCCTAGTTCTGTGGTCTGTAGCTCACACATTAAGCTGTGGTAGCAGCGTACTGTTTTTCTGATTGATAGTACTGATCAGACTTTATTTCTGTTCAGGGATGAGTGTGGGGTCTACAGGCCCAAAAAATTTAAAGTTTTGTTTTATTTTAATGTCCAAACCTTGCACTGACATCCCTGTGTGCATGTCATGTGCGTGTAGTATGGCTGGTGAATGGTAGCAGTGCTCCATATTAATTGTGAGCCATGGCTGCAGAGACCAGTGGGATCAATTTTGTATACCACTGGAAAACATAGCACAATATGGAGAGTGAAGTGCTGCCTCGACAGGCAGTGGACTTTTATTACGTGCATTCCTGAGTTAGAGTATGTAGCCTCATACAATGAAATATGGATGGATGGAGACATGGCTGCCTTAGTTATTCGGTTGTGACCTGTTAGTAACTGTCTGATGATTATTTCTTCCTGAGCACTGCTATTTGGATTGATAGTAGGGAAGGAGAGGTGAGTCAGCTGACTCTGTTGTCAAGCAGAGGAAGTCTTCTAGGCAGGACCTATTCCCCTTTGCCTCGCCCCTAAATGCTACTAAAGAAGGATGATGACAGCCAGGTGCGGAGTGTTCACACTTCATTGTGCTCATGTTGTGGGTGCTTCATTTGGAGGCAGCTTCGTCAATACCTGCTGTAAAAGTCACCAAATGTATGTGTCTGCTCTGCAGAAGAAAAAATGAACTATAAAAGGAAACCATTCCAAACTGGTTCTTGGGCATTGAGAGTGGGATCAACATCAATTGTCTGGAAAATGTTTATAAAAGTGGGACCCAAACTATCACACTTGGTTCCAGTTCTAAGTTTTTTATTGACCGAAGGAGTGCTCCCCAGGGAACTCAATGTAGTGCTGAGATCCCTGGTATCCTTGATAGCTAGTTTTCCATAGCTGAGGGGCATCACCTGAAGTCTGTACATCATGTTGGAGAGCTGTGGGTCTGCCTGTGGTCTATTCTGCTAAAAATAGGGGAAGGAGTGCCTCACCCTGCAGGAAGAGACTGTCCGAGGAGATAGAGCCCAGCATTTGTACCTCTAGTGTGGGAGTATTCCTGTCAGTGAGGGACTTTGCGATGCTTCCAGACATTATTCTTCCGCCCAGAGCCACCATACTCAAGCACCAACACCGAGAGCCAGAGAAGGTGGGGCCACCAGCCGCATTATTGGGAGCTGTGAGCAGGACCACTCGCCCGTGCTCTGGTTACCAGCCGCTCCAGACTCGTGTGTTCCAAGCTCCTGAGCCGCATGAACCTGAACACTGACCATCTCTCCCTCTGCTAAACCTTCAGTGGGTAATTGAACCCACTGGGACTAAATCACCCAAAATACTCCTATGAGTGAGACATACAGAGACTGGCCTACAGGTAATAGAACCAGGAAAGCTGCTTGCGCCATGTTACAGTGAGCTGTGCTATATTTATGCCTGAATATGTTTGTGCGATTAAAACCATGTAGCACACACGTTCGAACTGTTTAGCTGATTAACATTTCCTATGTGTAGAGTTAAGTTTGGTGTGTGATTAAAGTACTTCTATTGTTACAAAGAAAAACACTGGGCTGGATATTAGCTAAAGTGTCTCTTGTTTGATTGTTAGACTTCTGAGTCTGCCCCCACATTACCTCTCCGAGGAGCCTTTGACTTTTCACCTTGGCTGTCCTGAGAGTCAAGTTCAGAAAGGGTGTACTTGGCTCTCATTTTGCAGTGCCTTAGTAGGTCAGACCCTGGGACATCAGTGGTAAATGTCCCTCAGCCCCAGGTTTGCGGCCCAGTATCCCCTGATGGCCCTATGGTACTCGCTGACACTAGACAGCAATATACATTACAGTAGCATTGTTGACACTGGACAAATGTGTGCCTTACTGCACGATTGTAGAGACTGAGTACAATAGGGATCGTTGTAGCACTCTGTAAACGAGACAGTATTGTGGAAATTGGACAAATATGTGCATTGCTGCCAGTGTGAACTTCTGGTACAGGTGCCTGTGGACCATGGTCTCTGGCATAGATTATGTGCACTGCTGTAAGGCACTGTCACCTGCTTACCAGTCAAAAATGATTTTACATCAGGATATAGTCCACAGAACTGTCTATGAAACGCATTATATCGCCATTAATATGTTTGGCTGAACATGATTCTGAAGCTCCTATTTACCATTATTTTTTCAAAACAAGAGCTGGTAGGAAGCCACAAACTTCTCTAAACATCCTTCGACTACAGACAACGTAGACAATTCCTCTAAAATTGCCTTTAAATCCTATACAGTTTTGGCTGATGATACTTTTCCAAATAATTCCATTGTAATGAATCCTAAAATTCTCCTTTTAAATTATATTTCAGTCCTTCCCACAACAATGTTAACAGCTCATTGTGCTTTAAAACTCATCTCGTACTACGATGATTTTTCCTTAAAAGAAACCTAAGTATAGTTGATAGATAAACAGAACCACTTCCAATCGTGAAGATTTGTTTAAACCAAGAAGCCAATCTTTCAGGGGTGTCTGCGAGATTTGGCTACAGGGTCATTTACCTCGCTTGCACTAAGGCCCATTGGAACTCTGCTGTGCCACCAAGCTCTCCCAGCCTCCCAGAGCTTAGCTATGCATGTGACTGACTCTGCCCTCACCTTATCTGCTAATCAAAACTACATGCTTTTGTGGGATGCCCCAATTTCTCACTTTTTGAAACCAGTCATTTTTGTAATTTGGTCAACACATACATTCCATAGCAGTGAAAACTTTGACTTATATTATCAATTGCTTTTGTACAGGTTATCTGATTTAAAGGACACATGCACCAAAAGGGTAATTTAATTTGGCATTGAGTCGTAACCGAGTGTCACTGCACTGTTTATATTTTACTATATTAAGTTGCTTGGACCTTTGTAAAAATAGATAGAACTTTTCCTTCCCATTCCCCAATCTCGTATGTCCCTCCATCGTCACTTCTCATGTGGCAACACGCTGTTTTTACCTTCATTTGCACTCCACCACATCGTTCGCAGCACAAAATATCTTCCCTACAAAGCAGCCAAAACTATTGGGTTTGTCAAGATTTGTTTTAAATGTGATGCTTTACCACGGAATGCACGTGTTTCGTTTTGCAGCATTGTACACTTTTCACCTACAATTTTAATGTTTCGGGCAATCTCATAACCAAAGCACTGCTTTAACGTCCTTTAGGTGGAAAGTTTTTTGGAAGCAAGACTTTGGGATCGCATATTTGTATGGACTGAAGCAAAGGTGAGTCATGACATAAGGTCACATGTCTTGGATCATTGTATTTGCTACATCTATAGTGAATTTCTTGATTTTCATAATTGTTGTTTGCAAATAATGGAAAATAGAAATGTGAATATCAAAATGGAGATATTAGAAATGAATTATACATTTAATAACGTTTGCATTAGTCAGCAAATTGAAGTTTCCCCTTCTAAACAGTCCTCTGCAAAGAAGGACTGGAATATACCCAATAATGGAGACACTCCTATGGGCCACAATTTGAAATCCCTGCTCCATGCAGTTTTGTTATGGCTGGGATCACAAAGATACCTCCTCAAAACAAGGAGTGCCCAAAGAATACTGGGATCTCCCATCAACACAAGGGTAAGCAATGCTGGTTTTGAATTCCTGCAGAGATTCTGTGCCTCCCTTCAGCCTGACAAAGATGGCAGAAGGTTTAACTGGCCTCTGCGGTGACCTAGCTTGGTCCAATGGAGCCTATGAATCTCTAGGCTAGGGTCAGATAGGGAAGGCAGAGGAGCAAGCTAGCCATACCCCTTCTGCCACAGTGAATTTTGAGCTTGCACTGAACACAATGGCAGAATCCTAGAAGGTTCTCACAAAGTTTCATCAATGTGCAGCATCCATTCTTTATTCCATGCAAACCAAGGCGGTGGAGATTATTCATAAAAAATAACCACAAATAAGGCTGTTAGGGGCAAAGGGTTAGAGGGGCTTTAATAACGACTGCAAGGGAGAATGAGGCCTTCTAACATAGGCTCAGACTGATTTCTTCTTGTTTGAATGGCACATTTTCTGCAACATTCCTGCTCTGTGGGAAGTTTAACAGTGTGCCAGATCCTGCATACACTTGTAGGTACCCCCATCTTCGGTGTTTACAGATATAACTGCTGTTCCGTAGAGCATTATACTAGTGTTCACCGGGAAAGCTGGCACCTGGCGGATGGAATTTCACTGGGTGCTCCTGGGCCTTCCCCAAAGGTGTTTCTTCTCTCTGGCCCTCTATGGTGGGTCCCTAATTAGCCAATCACTCATTAGTCAAGTAATTTGTCATCAGGGGTTCTTTTTCTGCCTCCAGTGTTGATGAGGCAGAGGCTAACTCCTCATTTTGCACATCACTCTCTTCAGGTGTCTCAAGTGAGTGTTCGCTGCCGTCTCTGCTGAGACACAGCAAAGGAAATAATCTGGGTTTCTCTTCGCTTTGGTTTCTCCAGCTTGCTTCTTGTCATACTGAATGATGACTGCATATGGTCCACATGGAAGCAGGCAGTCCTGGACATTCTCCAACATGTTGGTCCTTGGGCAAAGCTGCAACCAAGATATTGCTATTCTGCGCATTTTTGGCAAATATGCCTCTTCATTCTCTTCAGAATTTTTAGAAGTTTTTATCATCCATATCCCCCTTGAAACCTTTGGTGTCTCCCCTGTTCCTCTGGACACTCACACACACGTCACCAGGGCTGCCAGGTCATGCAGTGCATTGCTCCCCTTCTGCTTGCACATGTTTAGTGCAGGTGGAGCAGGCTGCCCATGACCATGCTTAACTTTTCCATTGGCTGCAAGACTTCACCGCACGCTTCATCAAGTCAGTAGTACTTACATGGGTCTTGCGATTCTGCAGGTACACCCTTCAATCTCACTTGTGACTCTCACAATACAACAGCATGGAGCCCATAATGAAAAACATTGTTGAAACCCAGCAATCCACCTTTCATCAAAACATGAGAAATCTAATCTTGGGGCTCCCCTCCTACACTATGCAATGCCTCACACTATTGTCCGTTCTTGTGCCCTTTACACCCAAGAATTCTTACTGCATCAGTTGCGGCTTGCCTACTGCTTCTCAGCACTGTGCACAACAGCACTGACATCAGATCTGTGCCCACTAGCACAACCTCAGTGGTGTGCACACCAAGTACACAGCAGAATGTATGTCGCTCTCTCTTTTTCTCATTCTGATCCTCATTCAGTTTCTTTATCCTGCCTCCTCACAACCACTTTCTCTTTCTGCGTCTTTCACGTCTTTTCTTTCTCTGTACAACTTTCTCTCTTTGTCCTCAAGATTATCTACCATTTATGGTCACATCAGCGGAGCACACCAACACAGGGTGCCACCGGCCTCCACCTCTGTACTGGCATTCACCATGCTTGTGTTTTGTTGATTTGAGTTTGGCCTTTGATTGTGTTAATCACCAGAAATTGTGAAACATACTTGAGTCCATGGGGGTGGAATTGCCACTTATTAATTTTTGAAGACAGTCTTATTTAGACGCGCGGGCAAGGGTC
The DNA here is from genome assembly GCA_963921515.1 of Calotriton arnoldi. Classification (NCBI taxonomy): domain Eukaryota; kingdom Metazoa; phylum Chordata; class Amphibia; order Caudata; family Salamandridae; genus Calotriton; species Calotriton arnoldi. The sequence goes on along the minus strand of CAWUFW010000124.1, from coordinate 4,586,973 downwards.
CGTTATGGGAAAACAGGTGAACTTAGCCACACTTTCCCTGTTAGGAAGGGGGTAAGGCAGGGGTGCGTGCTTGCCCCCCTCCTTTTCACCCTCTATATAAATAGCTTGGGCGCCACCTTACTGAGGGAATGTCAGGACTTACCTAGCATTGGCAAGCGGACAATAGGAGCATTGTTATATGCTGATGATGCTGTTCTTTTATCTCGGACACCAATTGGTCTGCAGAAAATCATCTCGAGCTTTGTATCCTATATGTCAAGTCTTGACCTTAACGTAAATATCTCCAAAACATTTACCATGAAATGTAGCAAGCACAATGTTAAGTGTTGCGACACCTTCATAAACAATAGCAAACTTGAATTCGCTAATCATTTCTCATATCTAGGAATTGTTTTTGAAAGAAGGGGATCATGGGTCAAAGCCATTAATTCTAGAAAACTGTTATTTGCCAAAGCCATAGGAGCCCTGATAAACTTCGCCAGGAAGCTAGGAAAGCGTCCCATTAAAGACCTGTTGACAATTTATAAAGCCAAATGCATTTCAATTGCAATGTATGGGGCTGGCATATGGGGTTACGCTAATGTAGAGCCCCTACAGATGGTTGAGAACAAGTTTCTAAAATATCTTTTAGCCGTTCCGAAGAGCACAGCCACGTATATTTGTCACGCCGAATTGGGACTGACATACCTGTCCAACCTAATTAAAATCCAGCCGATTTTATTATGGCATAAGGTCTAGACCGGTACTGCAACTGATCTCAATCGGGACGTGATAAATGACTGTCTGAACATGCAACAGGCACATTGCATTCCCTGGCTTGCATACGTCAAAACTTTTATGAATGATTTAGGCTGTCCCGAGTACTTTGGTAATCCCTCCAGCCTGATCACTCTCACAAGGAAGGAACTAAAGCTATTATGCATTAACCATCTGGAGATGATTAGTTTTTCCTCTAATATTATGAAACCATCCGTCAGAGCAAACCAATAGCTCTTGACGCAACCGGGGATACAACCCTACCTAATAAAAACACCAGGAACCTATGACAGGCTGCTATTGACTCGCCTTCGTTTAGGCAATTTTCACAACATGGTCACATTCCCCAAGGTAAATGACTGGTCACGTTCCCTATGCCCTTGCGACGATATATCTGCACTGTCTACAATTCATATTATTTTTTTCTGTAAGTTTTATATTTAATTAGGAAAAGATGGATTCTGCCTATTTTAAAAGTGCTAGGACTGAGACAATGTCGTCCTGCTTTCATCAAGTTACAATTTTTAGGTGATGAAATTTTTATGGATCATATAGCCAATTATTTGAAAGGGGTGGTTAGATACAGGAAAACCATGCAAGGCCCCTCCTTCTCTTAAATATTTATGAATTTTTTATATGACTTGGTTGTGTATGTCAATTAGTTTCTGTACTAAGTGTAACCGATGTTGTTTTTAATGTATTGTTAAATTTACTTATATGAATTGATGTATCTTTGTTTTTAATGTATCGTGCTTTCATGATTTAAGCTTTTTAAATCGAATAAAGCTTATTTGATTTGATTTGATTTCACATTGTGCAGATGAATTTTCCCCTCGGCGCCATTAAAGCCACCGTGCTGATAGAAAGTGTCCTGGCCTCCTTTGAGATGGATGAAATACTCTACGAGTTGAGGAATCATTCTGCTGGTCTCAACTGCGGTCTCTGGGACTACTCCGCCTCCTTTGTCAACAAGTTTGGTAAGGAGTTGTAGGGCTGCCTGGGTCAAGTAATGATTCAGAGGGAGTACCGCCTCTTAAAAAAAAAAAAACAACAGTTTCAGCAACTTTAGGTCTTGCATTTGTGGCTTTGGTGCCTCGGTGGTCTTTGTTGATCTGGTGAAAAACACATGTAAATTCTCGTATTTTCCAGGTCTCCCTCCCTATTTAATATGTTCTCATTTCCAGTGGATTTGAGAAGAATGCTAATGATAGCACAACTATTGTTACCGACCAGGGGAGGGTCAAGAGTGAGTAGGTGCTGGAAACAGTTTTGCAGACCATAGGGGTGTACTTCTGTAACTCTGAACATTGTAGACTTGTAGCACAGAGTCCAACATGGTCTTAATGACTGATCACTCAAATAACTAGACATCCTCTCGTGTGCGTTGTATGACTACACAATGAACCTGTGGCAGTCCTCTCTTTGTTGAAATGAGTCTCCCACTCGCCTTGGCACAGGAGAAATAAACCTTCTCCAGAGCTCCTAGAGAAGTAATAGGTGTGTCTGCAAAGAGAGAGTCTTCATTTCAGGCATCCTGTAGTGCCTGTTCATGTATGACCAATTCCTTCTGTCTAAGGACCGTAGTACATGCCTTGCTGGATCTCCCAGTGATGGAGGAGTGGTAAGAACAAGTATGGGATCCACTTTCGAGGAGCCACACCTACAAGTATAACAGGACAGAAAAGAAAGACTTCTGTGTAATGTGTGTCTGCGCCCGTTCATTGTGTTTTCATACAGTGGTGATGGAAAGGGACTGAGAGGGACTTTCCTGTACATTTGGTTTCATTCTTTGAATTGCTTTGGCACCTTCCAATGGCTCATTAGGATATCAGTCTCCCGTATGTCTCTTTTATGGGGGGGCTGGGAGGTTTATATAGCGCAAACTCGGAGGTATCAGAGCGCTTTACCTGAGCACCAGCTGCGGTACAGACGGACACATTCATTTTCTTAGGCACAGGGAGATGAAGTGATTTGCCGAGAATCACAGGATGTTGAGCGTCCCTGCCAAGACTCGAACCCAGTTCCCCAACTTCGAGGTCGACCACTCTAGCCCTTAAGATTAATCAAGGGTTAAAGTGGAGACCTCGATGTTCACTTTACACAAACAAACACCCTGTAGATTATTTCAGAGTAGCTGGTTATTGTGATGTTGCAATTTAAAAGGAAAATGTACTAAACTCCTCCCCCTTCCCCTAGGTGCCCATCTGTTCAGGAAGTTGTGCAACATTTCATGCAATTTCCTCTTTGCATTCCATTATTATGGAGAATTCTTCTTACTGTGTTTGGCTTTCTGTATAAACACAAGAAAAATAATATTCTAGAGGGCAGGAAGTTATCAATAAATAAGCTAATGCTCTTTTGTTCTTGTAGAGAAATACAAACGGTGAAGGATGGATCGCTTGGATCAATCTCGGGTACTGGGAATTACTCTGGTCCACGTTCCAGCCCATTGTGCGTTTTTGCTCACCGTGTGACCGTGGACAGGAACAAGCCATAAGCAAATCCTTCCTGGCCCGTTTCTCAAAAGGGAAAATTCTTTCTAATCTGCTAAAACAGGTCCGTCTTGTACAAGAAGACAAGCTGCATCGGACATGTTGGGCTTTGTTGGGCCTCTTCAGTGAGGTGCAGTTTGAGTCCTATTGAACAGCCACCTGCAAAACACCAGTCTAAGAACATATCGATACACTTATGGTGACTGACGGAGATAAGCAAAAACAATGTGATAGAAGGCATGCTTCAAATAATGTCACTCACTGGTGTACATAACGTACATCCGAAAACAGTCTTAATATAGGCCAATGCCCTCAGACTTTTAGGGCCCCGAGTAAAACTTACTTTGGGCCACACTCTTTGGAGCAACAATTTATTACCCAAATTCAGCTAATCCAATACCTCATAATGCTGAACAACGTTGGATTATATGTTAAACTTTCAGAAACAGAGGCACACAAAATCAGTCAAAAGCTTAAGCTGCCCATTGTCCGTCAGCCAAAGAGACCTAAAAGAAAGCATGAACAAGCATTGATGAAGTCATTTCTTTTCTTCGATGTCTAACCAGCCTTTTCCTCCAATTATAGGAAGGAAACGGCAAAGGTGACTTGCTGGATGCGTAGTGGACTAATAGATAATATTAAAAAAGACATGTAGCACTCGAAATTGTAGCTTTAAATGCCAGATATCTATACTCACAAAAACTGGGATTCTCACTGTAATAGAAGCTATCAAATCAGTGCACATAGGACTTTCACCATTCCATTGGGGGAAATCAGATCTTTGTCTCCTTAATTCTCTTCCCCTACCTCTCTATCTTCCTCTCTTTCTTCGTGCACACCTTTCTGGTTAGATATTGACCTCCAGCTGTCCTGAATATGAGAATTTGAGAGGGGGGAGAAGACAGGCGAACGACAGAGCGGTAAAGAGAGCAGAACATCTAGAGGCGAACTAGACAGAGAAGATTGGTAGCGATAGAGATAAGGCAGAGAGATAGTGGAGGTAGAAGATGTGTAAGGTAACGGGAGAAAGGCGAGATAGCCAGAAAGGAATATACAGAGAAGTAGAAAGAGGGAGAGGTAAGTAGAGAAAGAGAGGTAAGGTTTTAGAATGAGGTACAGAGAGATACAGATAGAGAAAAGCACATGCATGGAAAGCGAGAGGGTGGAGTACAACGAGTGGTGAGGTAGAGACAGAGGTACGGTAAAACGAGTGGTGTGCTGGAGGACGTGGAGACAAACAGAGGTAGTGGTAGTCAGACAGGTGCGAGGTAATGAAAGAAGTATGGCGAGAAGCAAGGTAGAGAGAGAGCTTGAGGAGATAAAAACAGGCAGAATGAGAAGTGGGGTATAGAAGTACAGGTCGGGTAAACAGAGGAGAGAATCAGGGAGAAGGGTAGAGAGGGGAGAAGTGTGAAAAGAGATGAAAGTAAACATGTGAAGTAGAGAGTCGAGGTGAGGTAGAGAAGGAGAGGACAGGTTGAAAGAATGGTAGAGGGAGTGTGAGGTAGTGAGACCGGTAGAGACAGAAAGGTGAGGTAGAGAGACGTTTAAACAGAGAGAGGGAGAGTTGAAATAGAGAAGAAAGAGAAGAAACTTTCAAAGTGTGCATTCATCCCAAGAGGTGCCTTGGTGTTATTGATTAATAATTGTTCTGTATTGTTACCCACATCAATTGTACTCTTTTTATTGACGTCAGGAGTATAGAAGGCTGAGTAGGTCCACTGGAATGTGAATCGTTGACCCTGGGTTAAAAGACAGACCCCTGGAGTGGATTTCTTAGAGAGCTGGGTAGTTAATAACGAGCGGTGCACCCGGTTAGCCATGGTAGGGTGGAAAGAGTAAAGAAGAAGCAATTGCCAGAGCAAAGTGTGCTTTGTCTTCCCCTATTAGCGATCGTTAATCTGTCAATTATGGTGCCACTGGACCGGTGGTTATGCAAAAAAGGGGGACCCCCTCTAAAAGAGATAATTGAGGTCAGGGAGAAGAGGGGAAAACAACAGCACAATATGGAGAACTCCCTCATGACCTATATTTCTTTCATGAATCTAAAACTGAATTCAGCATGGGCTAACCAACAATATCTTGACAGCAACAAAATTCAAAAGAGAAAGATTTTTAATTTTATCATTGTTTATTTGGTTTCTTTTTATGTATATCAAAACTTTTCACTTTTTTCTTCTTTTTTTAATATAAAAATATTTTTGTATATATATACATACAAATGAACAAAATTACATAAAATTCAAATTTAAATGCAATACATTATTAAGTAGATAACCCCTGAATGAAAAATCATACATAGGAAAAAAAAAATCATACATACTACAACACAAACATCCAACCTCATGCAAACTCACACAGCATTCGCAAATACATATATCTGGAAAAAGGGAGACAACAGATTGCACAGTCTCCACGACCATATAGAGGAGATGTGTTCAGCAGGATCTGAACAATATTGGTCGCCGCGCGTTTCGGTGGCATAAAAGGGATGGTAGCGCCACCTTCCTCAGGACCTTGCCAGATACCAAAGAAACACTATAACACCCAGGGGATACTACTAATAATATCAATGTAAAAGTTGTATCAGCAGAGGTGGCCACTCACTATAAATATCACATGTGGCCGTGTCTTTTACTGGTAATCCACGTTCTACTCGACAGGCTAAATATCATATATATGGTGCGTAACAGCAAAAGTTAATCTCCTAATTTCGTAGGGCCAAGCACTTATTCAAATATATGGATCTTGTTAGGTCGTACTAAACCGGGTGGCTTCTTAAATTTTCCATTGTGAGATGTCAGCGGGTTTCCTGATGGTCCACGCGTAACCATTTGACAGACTAATTCGTTCGTGCAAGCGCCGAGTCTATCCGGTATTGACCCTGACGAGCTGACATCTCACAATGGAACATTTAAGAAGCCGCCCGGTTTAGTACGACCTAACGAGATCCATATATTTGAATAAGTGCTTGGCCCTACGAAATTAGGAGATTAACTTTTGCTGTTACGCACCATATATATGATATTTAGCCTATTGTGTACAACACGCGAAGGTCTTAGAACGTGGATTACCAGTAAAAGACACGGCCACATGTGATATTTATAGTGAGTGGCCACCTCTGCTGATACAACTTTTGCATTGATATTAGTAGTATCCCCTGGGTGTTATAGTGTTTCTTTGGTATCTGGCAAGGTCCTGAGGAAGGTGGCTCTACCATCCCTTTTATGCCACCGAAACGCGCGGCGACCAATATTGTTCAGATCCTGCTGACACATCTACTCTATATGGTCGTGGAGACTGTGCAATCTGTTGTCTCCTTTTTCCAGATATATGTATTTGCGAATGCTGTGTGAGTTTGCATGAGGTTGGATGTTTGTGTTGTAGTATGTATGATTTTTTTTTTTCCTATGTATGATTTTTCATTCAGGGGTTATCTACTTAAGAATGTATTGCATTTAAATTTGAATTTTATGTAATTTTGTTCATTTGTATGTATGTATATATATATATATATATATATATATACAAAAATATTTTTATATTAAAAAAAAGTGAAAAGTTTTGATATACATAAAAAGAAACCAAATAAACAATGATAACATTAAAAATCTTTCTCTTTTGAATTTTGTTGCTGTCATGATGTTGTTGGTTAGCCCATGCTGAATTCAGTTTTAGATTCATGAAAGAAATATAGGTCATGAGGGAGTTCTCCATATTGTGCCACTGGACCAGTGGTACATCATCCAACATCAGTGACTGGCCTCCGCCCACTTTTTCCTCTTTCTGGCAGATACAGATACTATACAGAAAGGAGAGTATGGTGGAGAGGAGCTGGCGATATTGGCTGTTTATGGTTTTGCGGGGTGTACATTCTGAAATTAGGAGTGTGAGATTAATGGAAATGAATGGTGTGCTTTCCTTTCAAATAAGCCCCTGGATGCGTAACACGTCTGGGCAAAGAACAAGTCACGTTGGTAATACCGTGCGTTTTAGCATGAAAATATGAAAAGAAGTATGGATGTGCATGTGTATTTGAAGGTAGGGGGGTATCACAAAAGGGAGCAAGGCTGACTGTGCATGTGCAGAGTTCATGACGAGCTTCTGGTTTTTCTGCTGAAGCATTCCACGCCTGCCAACGAAAGAAGTATTTTGGTGTAAACTAATTTGGGAACACATTTTCAGGATAAATATATACCCAGGCAATCTAGTCACACCACGAGAGCATTTTAGTGTGGGGTACACAGAAATGTAGTTTGCCTTTCAATAGAACCTTTTTTTTGCAAGTGTGAAAGAGAAGCTTCAGGAATTCCCGACTCTCGCCTTAGGTATCTAGACATAAAACTTTCATAAATGGAAAAGTCGTGACAGTCTAGCACTTAGCAGTGAATATCTGTAGTTAACAATAAATGAAATAGCTCAGTGTGTGAAACGAACAACTCAACATTTTGAGACAAAATCAGTTGCTTCAACGGGGCCTTTACAATGTCGCTTTCTTTCTTTGGGTCTTTTTACTGAATGCACTGTGTCCTACTGTCTGTGCTGGTGGCTTGCAGACAGTGACACGGACACTTGTGTCTAGACACTAGGGCTGCTCCTACATCTCGCCTAAAGTAGAAGATAGACGTCTCCTACGGGCTCTTTACTTCACTGCTTCCCTGATGTCACTAATTTAAAATCAAAAATATTTCATGAGGCCCGTCTGCTCTGGCCCTGTGATAATAACGAGGGAACACGGTGACTTTTACTGAGGAGACCAGTGGACTTGAGAACTGAGTTTCCTCGCACGTTTTGCGTTTTAAATTAGCAGCGCAGATTCCCTCTCCCACAGACTTAAAATGCTAAAAGCCCTAGCAGCCCCGCCCCTGGGCACACTCCATCTACATGGAGTTTTCACTATTACAGACATCTCCATAAATTTGCCGGGTCAGTGAGGGGGCACTATGGAAGGCTGCTTGCCTTCTTATAACAGGAATACTTACCTGACTGAAAATGCTGCACTTCCTTAAGTTCTCTGCAAACTGGTGGAGCCAAACTTTCAAATCAATCCGTCAATTCAAGCCTTCAATCCAAAGACAAGTCACTTTGGCTGTTTTTCCCTCCCACTGTCAGAACCTTGGACAGCAGCTGAGGCATAAGGGGCTTCCACCCTTGTTCTTTCCCCAGGCCCGCAAATAAGAGGCTGCTGAGGGGATATGGGAGGGGCACGAAGATGGCACTCTTACCCCATGGCTCACCAGAGCCCTTCAATAACCTAGCTACTGAAAGGTTATGGCCTTTTGGAGGAGCAGGGGCGGGGCACGTTTACTTTGCTACTCGTCACTGCCTCCTGCAGTCTCTCCAGTCAGGAGTCGCAATGGCAAAGCTAGGGGTAGCAGAGTAAATCAGGAATTGCTACTCTTTGTGACCCCCAGCTGACTTCCACGAAGAGGAGACAGGCTTAGGTCTCTTTTATCATGTTCAGCTCCTCACGAGATATGTAGTAGACGTGCCACTGAGCATCCACGCTAACATTAGCTGCAGGGGTGATTCTGCCCTTCCGTTCAGTGCTAACCGTTTCATCTAGCACATTTCTAAGACCCTCCATGCCTGTTATCTGCAGAGGGCTCATTTTGGGGACTGATTATAAGTTGGGCGGTGTATTCCGACCTGTGTGTAATACCCTGTTTACGCATGAGTCGGGATTACAAGTTTGTAGGTATTTAACGCATCTGATAATTATTGGATGGGTTAAATACCTCAACCTTCGTTAAATTCCGGTAGGTCAAACCTGCCAAAATTTAATGGGGGAAAAGCATACAGTATTTACAGTATCATGGGGATTTCGGTGTGTTAAACCCCAATAACTGGTAATAGGTGTTATTTAGCTCACCTGATATGTAACAAAACCCGTAGTATTGTTATTTATCAACTGCGATGAATAGCACCTAAACACATAATCAGCTCCTTGGTCAGTTCTGGTTTCCCAGTCAGCCTGCTTTCTGGGGTAAGTGTCAGTCCTGCCATTCCCATCTGTTCTCTCACTAAAGGGGAGGGTCCTAATTATGTGTTGATCAGTGTTTTTGCGCAGGGATCAGAATTCTGAGTTGTGCTGTATTTTGTGTACCCAGTAGTTACAGCGTATGTTAAATACCTCGCTGTTGTAACCTTCCTGTATTACTGCTGTACCCATTACCTCCCCGTCTCCCTGGTTTCTTCCTCCCTTGTACTCCCCTTCCTCCCTGTGTATAATGGAACGTTCCACCTAGAGTGGACAATAGAATGTTGACACTCTCTCAGTGTGGAGAGTGGATGGCCAGAATAAAGAGTTCTACTACCTTACCTCGTCTTGCTTCTTCGAGTTTAAATTTTAACACTGGCGACGATCTGCGCAGGGGGCAGCTGTCCATCTCCCCTTTCAGTGCTCTCTCCAAGATTACGTCTGGATGCCAACATCGGGGAACTGAGGAGCTAGAGTACTGTTCTTCACTCTTCGTTACTTACTTCACGCTGTGTTGTGTGTCCTTGGTGCGCCTGTATTGTGTGAGGCGTGATCTGCCACACGTTATCTGCGTCTAGCCACACAGCTGAATTGGAGCTTTCCTCTCTCAGTGAAGATCGTTGCCAAGGCAGGGATTGGGGAGGGGTTGTTCCCCCTCAGCTGTTCACCCCTGCTGAGGCGGATCCCCGTCTCTCTCAGGACTCCAGCGTCAAGACTCCGGCGGACTCCTGCGACTTCAGATTCATTTTGCCAGCGCCTCCACGATCTGTTCGTGAGACGTCCAAAGGTGTGCTTTCTGGTCCCAGAGCAGAATTCTGCAGGTTGTTGCGGGTGATCTGCCTGGATTCCAGTGGCGCCGTTCCTGTCAGCTGCTCTCGCTCTCCACGGCCGTTCACCTTTGCTGTGAGTGAGGAGCTGTTCACCCCTGCCGAGAATGGTCTTTCAGAATCCCAGTGGCGCCGTTCTGTCAGCTGCCCCGGGCTATCGGCATACCTCACGGCTGAGGTATCCCGCTGTGCGACAGCTGATCAGTTCCTGTCAGGGCCATTGCTTCCCCCGGAGCATTGAACAGAGTCTGTTCGCAGCGAGCCATGGCAAGATTGCAGAATCCAGCATACTGAAGGCAATCCTGCTGTTCCTGTCAGCTTGCTTCCTCGCCGAGTGTGGAGCCCCCCCCTCATCCGTCTGGTTCACAGAGACGCTGTTTTTGTCAGCTGCTTCTGACGATCGGCGTCTCTTCACGGCTGCGGTTCCCGCCGTGCCGACAGTTGATCGTCCTGTCAGGCTTCGGCGGACCCGCGCACAACTGTCGGCTCCCATCACTACTCAGCGTGGTGACAGACAGCCTCAGTGACAGTTCTTCTCCACACCACGCACCTTGAGTTACCTGCTCTCTCCAGTTGTCAACGTGTTCGTCTCCTCCACGCGCCCTGAAGTAACCGGTGTTTCCACTTGTCGACGCCCACTTCTCCTCAGGAAGCAATTTCAGTCACGCTCTTCGACGTATCTCCTCAGCACGCCCACCGTGCTATTACAGCTTCCGTAACCCTTTGTGCTCCAGTGTGGCTCCCAGAGGTAAAATATTCTATTTCAACCATCGGTGATACACTCACCTTCACAGTGTGTCATCCATCTACGGTGACACACACACCATCTTCACATTAGTACTTTATTACAATTGTTCATTAAGTTTTGTGTGCTTTCTCCTCTCATCCCTGCACCCTTGACTCTCTGTGATAGTGTGCCTGTTTCAGCGGTGACACGCACACCACCTTTGGCTAGTTATTCCAATAAGGACCTTTTTGTGATCTTTTCACTATCTCATTGTCCCTTTATATTTTGGTGTTACTCTTCCTTCAGCCCTTGTACTTATCCTTTCATTATGGGTACCCCAGGTATTAGCCAACCACCATTCTTTTTAAATGATAGTGGGGAACCAGAAATTCACTGGAAAGATTGGACAAAATTATTTGAATCGTATTTAATTGCCATGGGGGTGGGGGTTCTGCAGTACGCAAACAACATATTTTATTGCATAACCTGGGAGTGCATGGTCGCAAAGTATATGAAACATTACCAGAACCAGAAGTTGAAGAAGATGATGATTTAGATGTGTATGATGTTACACTTATGAAGTTAGAAATACATTTTGGGGATAAAGTAAACGTAGTCCTTGAACGTCAAGTGTTTTAGCCGTGTGCAGGGAAAAAATGAGTCTGTCAACAACTACATAGCAGCATTGAGGGGACTCACCCAACTATGTGATTTTGGGGAACTCAATGACTCTCTTATAAGGGATCAATTAGTCAGGTGCACAAATAGTAGTAGAATACAAGAAAAATTACTTGCAAGAAACCCCACACTCAGAGAGGCGATTACTTTAGCGCAATCCATTGAGCACACAGCCAATTGCGTGAAAGAGATGAAGGTTACTGAAGAAGTAGTTGCTTCCGTCCAAGTAGAGGAAGTACACAGCGAAGTACTCAAAGTAAAAAACAAAGATGTACCTGTCAACAAACCCATAAAAGAAAGTCATGGTTTGAAATGTTTTAGATGTGGCAGTAGTAATCACTTGGCCAACAGTCCTCATTGCTCTGCCCGTAGTGTCACATGTAAGAGATGCAACAGAAGAGGGCACTTTGCTGGAGTTTGTAGGGATGGGGCAACAACCAAGTAAAAATGGTTAATGTAGAGGGTGAACAACGTCAGAAATTTGTATTTCAAGTAAAAAGTGAAGGTGGGGTTTCCAAATCTGACTATCCTAAATGCATGGTTCTACTTAATAACAAGCCAGTGGAAATGTTTGCAGACTCTTGCTCTCCATTCACCTTACTCAATCTTGATGATTACAAAAAATCCTTGGGAGATTCAGGTGTAGAAATAAGTCAACCAGATATTTCTCCTGAAGGTTATACCAAAGACCTCATTCCCCTTGTAGGAATGATAAAGGTACACATAGACTTTAAAGGAAGGTCCACTGTGGGTAAGGTGTACGTGGTAGAGAGAGGGTCCAATCTCCTTGGCTGGCAACACCAGAAGGGGCTGTGCATTATACTTGACCCTAATAATAAAGACCAAGTCATCCTAGTGGAAGAGTCCAACAGTAATAGTACACTATGTGATGCCTTTCCTGAACTCTTTGTGGATAAACTGGGATTATTGAAAGACTTCCAACACAGGATTAAAGTCAAACAAGGAGCCAAACCTGTGGTTCACAGACCCCACCCGGTTCCTCTCCTTATGAGAGAGCCTCTCAAGAAGGAGCTAGACAAGTTATGTGAGATGGGTGTCATCCAACCTATAGAATCCGCAGAGTGGTTGGCACCCATAGTCATAGCTTCTAAGGCCAATGGGGAAGGTATTCGCCTCTGTGTTGATATACTTAGTCTCAATGAGAATATATGGGTAGAGAGGTTTCCCCTACCCAATATAAACGAGATGCTGAGCACCATGGGGAAGGCCAAGTTTTTTTCGGTCATCGACCTATCAATGGCATACCACCAGGTGGAACTACACCCTGAGTCTAGACCATTAACAGCGTTCACCTCTTCATTTGGAGCATTTATATTTGTCAGGATGCCCTTTGGACTTGCCTCTGCTGTGGCAGTTTTCCCAAAAATTATGCAGCAAGTCCTCATGGGCATCACAAACACCCTGTGCTTCCAAGATGATATATTGATTTATGGGTCATCTGCTGAAGAGCACGATATAATTTTTAAAACAGTTTGCAAGAGACTTTCAGAAGCAGGATTGACAGTGAAACGCGACAAGTGTAAGATCAAAGTAGGCTCTGTGGACTACCTTGGACACACCATTTCTCAAGAAGGTTTTAGACCTAAGTACAGTTTAATTCAAGCTGTCAGTGATGCTCCATACCCGACTAACAAAGAGGAACTTAAATCCTTCTTAGGCCTAATCGAATATATGGCCAAGTTTGTAAAGAATTTTTCTGAAAAATGTGATGGATTACGTGAACTATTAAAAAAAACACAAAGAATTCACATGGGAAGAGAAGCACAGCAAAATGGTGGACATGTTGAAGAAGGAGATCATTGAATCACCTGCCCTAGGATCTTTTGACCCCAAAAAGAAAACCATATTAACCACAGACGCTTCTAACAAAGGGTTGGGGGCGTCATTATCTCAAAGAGGGGAGAGTGGTGAAACCATCATAGCTTTTGCCTCCCGTTCCCTGAGCCCTACTGAACGCAACTACTCGGTCATCGAGAGAGAGGTTTTAGCATGCTTTTGGGCCGTTAATCACTTTAAATTTTATCTATGGGGTACTAAATTCACCATTCGTACAGACCACAAGCCTCTAACATTCATATTTTCATCTAAAAAAAATTCAATGCAGTTCTCCACGCATATCCAAGTGGGTCCTTGGGTTGGAAGACTTTTGCTTTAAAGTGGAATACTTACCTGGACTGGAGAATGTGGTGGCGGATTATTTGTCAAGGTCCCCCCTAAGTGCCAGTACTCAAGAGGAACAATTAGATGTCCCCATCTTAGCCATCTAACTACCGTCCCTGACTAGAGAAGAATGGGAAGAGAGCATGAGAAAAGATGTCAATATGAACACCTTGAAAGATTTAATTGTCAATGGCTGGCCTGAAAAAAGTAGTGAGGTCGCTGAAGCGATGAAGGAGTTTTGGGAGGTAAGATTTGAACTAACAATTATAGACGATAAAGTGTATCGCAATGAGAAAATTGTTCCACCTTTTGACCTCAGAAATAAAATAATAGATCTGGCCCACGAGGGCCACTTAGGAAGGAACATCACCAAGAATAAAGTGAGAAATTGCTTGTGGTTTCCCAAAATGGATTCAATGGTAGAGCTGAAAGGCAAAGAATGCATCAGCTGTGCTAAAAGTGATAAAGCCAAAACCCTACGCAAAGTTCCTTTGTCTCCAGTGGAGGTACCTGTTGTGCCATGGACTAAACTAGCCAGTGACATAATTGGCCCTATGGAAGCCTTGGGGCCCCAAAAGAAGTTCATTTTTGTTTTAATAGACTATACCTCCCACTGGATCAATTTCAAATTCACGTCTTCTACCACAACAAGCAGCCTTACCGCATTCTAAAAAACATCTTTTGCAATGAAGGAATACCAGCAATTTTAGTCACAGATAACGGAGTGCAATTCACGTCCAAGGAGATGAAAGAGTTCCTAGAGGAATTAAACATCAAACATGAGAAAACAGCACTCTACTGTCCTAAGGCCAATGGACTAGTGGAAAGAACAAACCACATGATAAAGGAACATATTCAACTGGCTATCACAAATGGCCACAAGATTGAGGATTCGCTTAGAGAATGCATCTGGGCATAACACACTGCACCGAATCTCGTCACAGGGATTTCTCCCTTTGTGGCTCTAAGAGGGAGAGAACCTAGCACCAAGATGAACCCCCTGTGGTTGGAGGGAGGTGAGAAAGTTGATTCCAACAACTGGGAGGGTCAAAGGAAAATTCAACAACATCAAAGGAATTATAAAAGTTAGTATGACCAGAAACATGGGGTTAAGGAGCATAACCTCAAGACTAACAACCCTGTACTAGTGAGGAAACCCATCCATGTTCATATTGGTCAGAGCAAATTCCAACCTCCTCAACGGTTGGTAAAGGTAAGCAGGAATGTGGTCCGTCTGGAGAATGGACAGACATGGAGTGGTGATAGACTTGTGAACTTCGCATAAATTCTCCCTCCCCTATATAGGGAGATGTGTTGTAACCTTCCTGTATTACTGCTGTACCCATTACCTCTCCATCTCCATGGTTTCTTCCTCCCTTGTACTCCCCTTCCTCCCTGTGTATAATGGAACGTTCCACCTAGAGTGGACAATAGAATGTTGACACTCTCTCAGTGTGGAGAGTGGATGGCCAGAATAAAGAGTTCTACTACCTTACCTCGTCTTGCTTCTTCGAGTTTGAATTTTAACACTCACCTTCTGTTAAATTTTGGCAGATCAAATCTGCTGGAATTGAAAAGGAGAAAACAGTATGGTACTTGCTGTAACATCCAGATTATAGTGAAGTAAGCAAAAAATCTGCATGTTATTCCCCCAAAACTCAGAATGGGTGCTATAAATCATATCTGATTAATTCTGAACTATGGGAAGTCAGATTTTATTAGGTGTCATAAATATCATCTACTCATCCAGAACACACTCAATCAGTGCCATAGTGAGTGTGGGTCTGTCTGTCTTTCTGCCTGTCTGTCATTTGTATGGTACTCACTACTCAGCAAGGGATCCTACAACAGGTGTGTTTTTAGAGCAGAGTTAACAACGTTAGTCATGATCCTAATGTGAGCCGGTAAGGAATTTAAAAGAGAAAGGCCAGTACAGGAAAAGCCCACTCTCCCATAATGAAACTTTTTAACATCTGGACTAAAAACAGATTAAGTACTTGACTATGATGGGTTTAAGTACGGGTGTAGATTAAAAAAGATGTAGGTGAGTTATTCCCGGGCATTCAACTTCAAACTGACAGCAATTCAGCAACAAGTTAATTCTCTGATGCAAGGGGCCCCAGTCGAGAGAGTGCCTAGCTGATGTGGCAGGTCATTTTCCCTGAGACCTATAATGAGACGTATGCTGGCATTTCATACCCTCTGGAAGTGACTGATCTGCACAGTAAAAATGCCTGCATAGAGACTGTTGCAGTAATCCAGACTGGAGTTTCTGGATGTCCATACCATTCCTGTGCCATGAAGGCTCTATCCAAGGTAGACATGAGAATTGAAATTGGCCTCGGCTTGACAAGGATATGGTTGCGACTGCTTACCACTTAGCTACTATGGGAGGGTAGGGTAAAAATAACTACAAGATTTTTAACTTTGGTGGCAGGTGTCAATTGTGAAGTGGGATGTTCAGGATTAGATGTGACAGTAGGGTAAATCTACCTTGGGTCCTGAAGAAGATTACCTCTGCTTTGTCTGTGTTAAGTTTGAGACAATTCTCTCTCATCCATTGTTCCTTTCTCCCTCGAGAGAATTAGAGGTCAATGACAAATTTGTTGTTAATAGAAAATAAAAATATGCCTGTGTGTCATCGGTGTAGGACTCAGTTTTCACCTGAGAGTCAGTGAAGAGAGAAATAGTGAGGCAAGATAGATGTTAAAAAGAACAGGGGAAATGGGTGATCCCTGTGGAAACCCACAGCATGGGGTGGCTTTGTGAAAGAAAGGGACCAAAAGACACTCTCTGAGAGTGGAAACATAACCCATGGTTTGTCCTTCATGTAAGCGCTGTCTACATGGTACCCTTCCAAGCATCCTTCTTCTTGTCCCATATGAAAGCCTAACCTGGACCTACTGCGTGATAAGCATTATTGCTGTCAGCATAGATGTCTTAGCCAGGTTTGGACGAGTCTTTAATCATTATCCACAAAGTATGTATGATTCTGGTATTCAGAAGCAAACATAGTAGGCCCCTGAAATAATATCGAATGGAGGCCTGAGTAGTGCAAAAAGTGTTGGAAAAGTATTGTTAGATAAATAAACGAGTGGTTACAGCAAGTAGGGCCAGATGTATAAAGCCATTTAGCTGTTGCAAAGCCTGCGATTCGCTAAGTCACAGGGTTTGTGACCATTAAATGGCGTTTTTTTAAAGCTACTTAACCATTCTGAGATTCGGTAAGAGTTTATCGAATTGCAAAATGGATATAGAAATGCGTATCAAATAGAAATTTGGAAAAGTGGTGTTTAGGACGTGCTTTTCAAATTTCGATTTAAAATTCTGTGTATCAATGAATTGCAACCCCATTTTGGTTGCAAACAAGTGATGGGTTATCAACTCCTCAAAGCAGGTGGTAGCCAATTCGCAAATGGGAAGGGATCCATTTTGGGAATGATAACAGAGTTTTTTTTAGAGAGTGGGCAATTGCCCAGGGGACCACTGCCAAATCTTAAACTTAAAGAAAATATATATATATTTTTTCTTAAGTGCAGATCCATTTCCTGTAAGGAAAATGGGCTGCATTTAAAAAACAGAGTACTTTATTTAAATGCGATCACAGACATTGTGGTCTGCTGACCCCAGTAGACCACCATCACTGTGATGGCATCCATTTGAGGTGAGTCTCAATTTGCAATCTACATCATGAAGATTGATGAGGTAGGTCAAATTGTAACCCCCCAAATTTTGATTTTGCGAACCAACCTATTAGTACATGGGTCAGGTTGCAAAATCAGAATTGACTTGCAAATAGTCAGTGCACAATTTAAAAGCATTTTTTGCAGCTCGATTCTTTGTAGATCTGGCCCCTAGTATGGAAGTTCCTTATTTTTCCTAATCCCAGATTTGTTGTGCAACCAACAAGCATGAGTACCATATAATTATGTATGTTTAACATGACATCATAGATTAAATCACAAATGGTTGTTGACTGTGAAAATGTGGGTTGCTGGTTGAGGGGGGGTGTGAGCCCTTCTCAAGCAACAGCCAGAATCTTTATCAGGGTGAGCCACAAAAGTCACAAAATTAACCTGTGCTTAACCCTCTGGTAGCTTGACACAAAAGCAGTCAGGCTTAACTTAAAGGCAATGTGTAAAGTATTTTTACAGCACACAAACAGCAATAAAGTGAAAACACAACACAAGAAAAATCCCACACCAATTTAGAAAAATAGATTAAAATTAATACATTATTTGACACCAAAATGATAAAAATCCAATTAGTAGAACTGGAGATATGCAATTTCAAAGATTTAAGTTGAGCATAGCACCTAAAAGCACAAAGCATCACTCGCGGCTATCTGGTCGTGCGGGACCAGGTGAAAGTCACATGTACAGTCTGACTGCAATGGAGCACAGACCAGATAAAGGGACCAGGTTGGTCCCACTGAAAAAGTTACCTTCTAAAGTCTAGTGCGAAGAGTTCCATTCACAGTGGAGAAGGCCGCAATGAGCAGGTAGAGAGTAGTGGGTCGTCGTTGCTTTAGCGTGAAGAGCAGGCCGGGCGCCGCGGACGGTATTCGCTGTAGCGCAAAGATCCCGTTGGGCATCTCTGATGGGCGTTGCTGGAGATTCACGTTGGTGGTCAACGCGGGCTGACGATACTGTAGCGCGAAGTGCAGATCTTGCGTTATCAGTCATCACTGGCGGTTGCTGTAGCTCGAACAGTCAGGTTCTCTGGAGCTTTGCATTGGTGGCGGCGCAGACGGCAAGATCTTGCTGTGTACTGGCCTGCTCAGGGTCGCAAAGTGCAAAAAACGTAAGGATTTGTCCTTTTCTTCAAGAAGGAGCTCAACTGATGTCACGCCAAGGGTCCAGGACCTGGGGGGCACCTCCTGGGGATCAGGAACTCACTCCAGCAGAGGCCAGCAGGGCTCATGAAGGTCCAGGCACGTCCAGTTGCAGCAGGTCAGCTAGGCAGTTGCGGAAGGGAATCTGGAGCTTGTTGTGTCCCTGTAGCTCAGAACAGAAGGTCAGACAGCTGACCCTTGGAGTCACTTCAGCCTGGGATGAAGAGTGCAGTCTTCCTTCTAAGCAAGCAGGGTAGACCTCAAGCAGCAGGGCAATGTTCTTCAGTAGTATCCACAGGTCCAGGAGTGTAATGAAGAGTGGGCCTGAGGGTCCCCTTTTTATACTTTGTGAACACTTTGAACTGGGAGAAGCTTCTGGAGTTTCCCCCACCAGAGGTGTCTGGAATTTCCTTCTTCTATGCCCTGGTCCCAGTCTCTTTGGGCGTACAATAGCCTAGTGTGAAGTCCTTGGTGTGTGAGCTGAGCCAGTGCCTTTGAAGTGCAAGTGTGGTAGGTATTAGCTCCGCCCTCCTATCAAGTCAGAGATGGCCCATCCTCCCAACACCCAGATACTCCTTTGGGATACCGTATAGGAGAAATACACAAATGCCAACTGGCAACTACACATGTGACCCAGGAAACAGGCTGCAGGTACCAGATGGTTAGGATAAGAAAAGGATAACTTTCTAAAAGTGGCATTTTCAGAATGGTGACTTAAAATCCAACTTTACCATAAAAGAAAGTTTTAAATTATGAAACCTAAGACACCAAACATAACTTTCCTACCCGCTCCCAATCAAAAGTTATCACTTATTAAACGTAATAAGGTAACCCAATGCTATCCTATAGGAGAGGTAGTCTTTGCAATAGTGAAAAACGAATTTAAGAGTTTTTCACTACCATGACAAGTAAAAATTAGAAGTACATGTCTAATGTTTAAATACAATGCACCCAGCACTATGGGCCATTTAGGGCCTACTGTAGGGGTGAGTTACTTTGTATTAAAAAGGAAGGTTTAGGCTTTGTAAAACAATTATTTTGCCAGGTCGAAATGGCTGTTTAAAACTGCACACAAAGGCTGCAGTAGCACACCTGAGACATGGTTTTAAGCCGCTACTTAAGGAGGGGGCACAGTAAGTTCTGCAGGCCCACTCGTAGCATTTAATGTATAGGCCCTGAGTTCATGTAGAACCATTTTACTAGGGACTTATAAGTAAATTAAATCTGCCGATTAGGTGTAAGCCAATTTTACTATAGTTAAAGGAGAGAGCACAAGCACTTTAGCACTGGCTAACAGGGGTAGAGTCCGAAAAGCTAACACAAACGGGCTCAGAAAACAGGAGGGGTGAAGGCACTCATTTTGGGTGTGATCCTGCAGGGAGGGCCAAGTCCAAGATTAGCTATGTACACATGTCGAGTTGACATGTCTAATTCCATGTCGTTGTGAAAAGGTGAAAATATTTATACTGTTTCAGATAAAAATAGAAGCACTATATAATAGTTTATAAAAATAATTTTGCTGATTTGAATATAGCCATGGTTTAGTAATTGGAATGTTCCAGAATGACTTTTTAAAAGGTATTGAATGTGAATACATTTTCAATATTTATAGATGGATTTTGTGTAGGACACATTGCAAACTGAATCACTTCTAGTTGCTTCTCGATAGCCCACATATCAATACGAGTGAGGCTGATGCACAAGTAAATAAAAGGTTGTGTGTTCTTGGAATAGGCATGCTTTCACTTGATGCTGAAGTGGGTGAGGATCTGAGGGCAACAAAGACGGTGAGTTCCAGAATCTAGGTGAAGCAACTGAAAATCACCTGCCATCTAGTAATATAACTGGTTCTGCTGAATAAAATGTATGCAGCCAGGGAAATGTTGCCCTTCCATGAGTATAGTGTTTCTAAGTCTGTCATTTCTTTGTTATTCCGGAACTCCAAAGGCTAAGGGTGGTTTCTTTTGCAAGTACATCGCTCCAACCCATCACATTTCGGGCCAGATGCATCAAGCATTTTTCTCCTCGCAAACGGGCCGAATCGCAGAATCGGCCCGTTTGCGATCGCAAAAGAATGCTTTTCTGATGCAGGAAACACAATTTTGCGATTCGGTAACCTGTTACCGAATCGCAAAATGGGTTTGCCATTCGCTATTTGGAAGGGGCGTGTTTAGGGCGTCCTTTACAAATAGCGAATCCTAACGGTATGCATGAATGTTTTGTGACCGTGAACGCGGTCGCAAAACATTCGCATTTTACTACCTACTTCAAGTAGGTGGTAACCCATTTGCAAATAGGAGGGGTCCCCAAGGGAGCCCTTGCCATTTGTGAATGTTTGTTAAATAATTTTTTAAGAGCTGGCAGTGGTCCCATGGACCACTGCCTGCTATTCAAAAATGAAAATAAGACTTTTCATTTTTGTTTTTGAAACGCATCCTGTTTTCCTTTACTACCATGACAAGTAAAAATTAGAAGTACATGTCTAATGTTTAAATACAATGCACCCAGCACTATGGGACATTTAGGGCCTACTGTAGGGGTGAGTTACTTTGTATTAAAAAGGAAGGTTTAGGCTTGGTAAAACAATTATTTTGCAAGGTCGAAATGGCTGTTTAAAACTGTACACACAGGATGCAGTAGCACACCTGAGACATGGTTTTAAGCGGCTACTTAAGGAGGGGGCACAGTACGTTCTGCAGGCCCACTCGTAGCATTTAATGTATAGGCCCTGAGTTCATGTAGAACCATTTTACTAGAGACTTATAAGTAAATTAAATCTGCCGATTAGGTGTAAGCCAATTTTACCATAGTTAAAGGAGAGAGCACAAGCACTTTAGCACTGGTTAGCAGGGGTAAAGTGCACAGAGTCCGAAAAGCTAACACAAACGGGCTCAGAAAACAGGAGGGGTGAAGGCACTCATTTTGGGGGTGATCCTGCAGAGAGGGCCAAGTCCAACCTTAGCTATGTACACATGTCTAGTTGACATGTCTAATTCCATGCAGTAGTGAAACGGTGAAAATATTTATACTGTTTCAGATAAAAATAGAAGCACTATATAATAGTTTATAAAAATAATTTTGCTAATTTGAATATAGCCATGGTTTAGTAATTGGAATGTTCCAGAATGACTTTTTAAAAGGTATTGAATGTGAATACATCATTTTCAATATTTATAGATGGATTTTGTGTAGGACACATTGCAAACTGAATCACTTCTAGTTGCTTCTCGATAGCCCACATATCAATACGAGTGAGGCTGATGCACAAGTAAATAAAAGGTTGTGTGTTCTTGGAATAGGCATGCTTTCACTTGATGCTGAAGTGGGGGAGGATCTGAGGGCAACAAAGACGGTGAGTTCCAGAATGTAGGTGAAGCAACTGAAAATCACCTGCCATCTAGTAATATAACCCGTTCTCCTGAATCAAATGTATGCAGCCAGGCAAATGTTGCCTTTCCGTGAGTATAGTGTTTCTAAGTCTGTCATTTCTTTGTCATTCCGGAACTCCAAAGGCTAAGGGTGGTTTCTCTTGCAAGTGCATCGCTCCAACCCATCACATTTCAGGCCAGATGCTTGAAGCATTTTTCTCCTCGCAAATGGGCCGAATCGCAGAATTGCGAATCCTAACGGTATGCATGAATGTTTTGTGACCGTGAACGCGGTCGCAAAACATTCGCATTTTACTACCTACTTCAAGTAGGTGGTAACCCATTTGCAAATGGGAGGGGTCCCCAAGGGACCCTTTGCCATTTGTGAATGTTTGTTAAATCATTTTTTAAGAGCTGGCAGTAGTCCCACGGACCACTGCCTGCTCTTCAAAAATGAAAAGAAGACTTTTCATTTTTGTTTTTGAAACGCATCCTGTTTTCCTTTAGGGAAACAGGCTCATTTAAAAAAAATTATTTGCTTTATTTAAAAGCAATCACAGACATGGTGGTCTGCTGAGCCCAGCAGGCCACCATCCCTTCTGATTTTTGCGATTCCTAGGGGGTCGCAAATTGCACCCTACCTGTAGATCATTAGCGATCCCCTAGGAATCGCTAAAAATGTTCCACACACTTTCATGCATTCCGTTTTGCGATTTTCTAATTGCAAATCGCAAAGATTCACAATTAGGAAATCGCAAAACGGTTTCTTTATGCATGTGCCCCTAACTCTCTAATTGTTGTGCTGGGTGTAATATTTCAACACTGGCGTGCTTTTCATCCTGTCCATTATCTGCTAAAATGCATCTTCATGTGCATCAACCACTTCCACACAGGATCTTTCTGTTTCAGTTGCTGGAATGTTTTTCCTGTTTCTTAAGGATACGACGCCTGGTGAGATAGATGCTCATGCTTAGAAGCCAAAGAACCTTCTTAACATATGTTAGCCTTCGAGCTGTCCCTAATGGGATTCACTTTACCTGGTTCTTTGTGATACTCTTGGTTGTCAGAACCTGTCCAAAGTGTACACATCCTTTTACCTCAGCAGAAATTTCTTTCAGAATTCTCTTGGATCAACCCAGATCTGTGTTAGCTTAACAACTTACTTCCTGTCTCTGTCTCTTTTACACAAAGTCATCAACAATGATTTTAATACCTGGCACGTTTTCCTATTGTTGATTTTAATTTATGATGAAGCACCTATAGCCATATACATTAAAACAGCATGTCACCCAATGGAGTGTCAAATATTGTCAGCATCTAACTCAGCATGCCAAAACCCGTTTTTCATATTTCGAACTGTAAGTAGTTTTGCCCTTGCTAGTTCTGGTAGGATATCATCAATCATTTTTTGTTGAAATTGGCTTATCTTGAGTGCCTTGTTCAGGGGTTTTATGTTGATCACTATTCTGAATTGTCTCAATGTTTTTTCACCAAAACTGTACTGTACCGTTAATCCAAGACATACATTAATGGTGCTTTTGACTTTCTAAACTGGTAAGATCCTTCCTAAGTGGATTTATAAAAGACAATCACACCTTTCTTTCTAAAAGACTTACTGGTAGTACCAGGGAATCAAAAACATTAATTGAGTAGCCTAGACAATATAGGGACTTTATGATGGGCTAAACTGAATAAGCAATCAGAAATTTTTTACTTGATCAATGTTTTTTGGTAAGGTAAGTCACCAGTGCAATTTAACTTCATTAACTAAATGTCATAGCGGTATGAGATGTCTTGATTAACAGTTTTGATTATTTCAAACTAATGCTGGGACTTATTTCATTCACTCTTTTGTAACGAACGAGTTACTTACCTTCGGTAACGATGTATCTGGTGGAGACACAGTCTAGCTGCAGATTCCTTAACTTAGAATAACCCCAGGCGTCAGACTGGATCTGGAAAATCTTTTTCCCCAGCAGTACCTCTGCACACCGGGGGGGCGGCGCCGCCCGGCTCCGTCCTGACGTCTTCCACGGAAGTGACGTCAATGGAGCCATATAAGTCCCCCTCGGCGTGCTGACGTCAGTTTTCTTTTGTGAAACTTTTCCGCGCCACAACGGGGAGCCACTACATAAACTGTGAGAGTATAGGAACAGTGTGCCAAAAAGAGCAAAAACCCTGAAACAACAATGATAAGAAATCATAGAATGATGAGAAACATCACCGTATTGAAAGAATACTCAACGCTTGATGGGACTGAAGGGAGCGAACAGAGCATCCGCCCCAGAAAAAATCCCACCAAAGCGAAGAGCCGTGCCCCCCCTAAGAGGCAACGGCAGTGGAAATGAATGGCATGACAAACAAAGGGCAGTTTGCAACCAGAGGATGGAACTGTATGAAAGACAGTCTGTAACCACAGGATGGTACTGTAAAGTACAACAAGACTGGAA
This sequence comes from Calotriton arnoldi, assembly GCA_963921515.1. Classification (NCBI taxonomy): domain Eukaryota; kingdom Metazoa; phylum Chordata; class Amphibia; order Caudata; family Salamandridae; genus Calotriton; species Calotriton arnoldi. The sequence goes on along the minus strand of CAWUFW010000124.1, from coordinate 4,562,680 downwards.
CAACATGACTCATGGCAAGGGACCAGAAGTGAGCCACCACAGGGAATGTTCACCCCACCCCCCCCCCACAATGACCTATGAACTGTAGCATAGTCAAATAGACCCTCAACCCAATCGACTGCAGCATAGAGAAGGACACCCCAAAGTAATGGGGAGAAACAGACGAGGGCGGAGGGAGGGTGGAAGAACATGAGAATCTCCACGCCGGAAGAACCAGGGTGGAAGAGCATTGAAAAGCACATAATCTAGCCACCCAAAACGAGAATGGGTGGAGAACCAATGTGCCAGAACAGAATGACACACCCTGCCCCGGAGGCAGGTGAACTAGAGTACCCCTCAAGAAGACCAAGGCCACCTGTAAGGAGGCAAGTGGGTAGAACCCCACCTGGAAGGTCCTCGCAGAACGGGGAGGATGGGTGGGCGTTAAGGAATCTGCGGCTAGACTGTGTCTCTACCAGATACATCGTTACCGAAGGTAAGTAACTCGTTCATCTGATAGAGAAATCTAGCCGCAGATTTCTTAACTTAGAATAGATGCCAAAGCTATACCCCATTGGAGGAGGGTCTGCGACTAAAAGCCACCAAGTTCCCAAGGGAAATAGTCCGTCAATATTGTTGACCAAAACAAGGTGGGGACAGCAATGCCATCGTAGCTGACACCAGACCCATGAAGCTCAGGGTGGAAGCATGAGCAAGGGAAGCAAGGTACCACAATCCGCCAGAGAGACGAAACGAAGTCACAGAACCATAAAGGTCAGTGCACAATGGTAGAATGCCATAAACTTCTGCAAAAAGAAGTGAAACTGAATATAGGATCCCAGGATCCGCTAAGAGACAAAATCCCAGAGAAGGGACTAAACAGTATGACAGAGTCAGAACATACACATTGAGCGGCACAACAGCGGGTGCCAAAAAATGACATGTCAGGGGCAGACGTCACCATGCTGAGACATACAAACTACGACTACCAGGAGATACACAGATGTGGATTGCAAGAATACCCGTAAGCAGACCTTGTGTACCGTGAGAACCACCCCACACAAGTGTACAAGCCCAATGACCCATAACAGCCACAGCACATGTGCGCCGACAGAGAAAGACGGGCACATCACCAGGTAGTCAACCGGCCAACGTACCCACTGGTTCAATTACCAAGGATCACCGGCAAGCCGGACATACACACAAAGCTATCTCCCATGAGGGAGAGAGAGAGACAGAGAGGGATCTGGGACAATCCCCAGAAACCACAGCAGGGAAAACCCCGTATGCTTGCCCTCTCGCGTGCGTACACCTCATGACATATAAAGAGCACATAGAGATATAGGAAAAAGTCATGAAAGTGACAACCAAGGGGAAACTCGAAGAGTAACCCTAGAAAATAGTAAGTCGCCCAAGAGGTACCAACGGCACCGATGTGAAAAGTAGCAGGACATACAGTCCATCTACAAAGGAGGGCGACCCCAACAGCCACCACGATACATGCGGGAATACTGACCACCACACTAATGAAGAAGAAGTCAGTAACACACAGACAAAGAATGTCTGAAAAACATGTAGGATGATGCCAGAGAGCATCCGGGGACAGAATACGCCCGCTGAAAATCGCAGCAGAGGCCAGGAGGAGAAACACCTGAGCCGTGGGAACACAGCCAGACAGTGGCTCAAGGAACACTACGGGCCCCCCATGATAGCGCACACACCCAGCGTGGACCCACATGTGCTGCCCGCCCGAGCACAGAAAAAACCGATCTGGAGCGGAACGGACAAAGCGCCCACAGGGACGAGCACCTACGCCCAAGAAAGCCAACCGTGCCAGGGGCAGAATGAAGGCGGAAAGATGAGCCAAATGCAAGGCAGGAGGACGTGAAACCCCCGGGGCGAGCCTGATACAGCAGAACCCCAACAAGACACGGGAGCAGACTGCGTCCACAGACGCAGGGGAGTGCAATGGAACAACTGTAGGCAGCAATACAGAAGCTCCAAGAAAGGGCCACGCCTGTCCGTGGGTCTCAACAGAGCAGGCGTCCCACCCCAGCAGGAAGCATGGAACAAAGGGAGATGCCTACAGCATAACCCACAGGAATAATCCCCAGAGGGACAGAATATAACAAAGAGAACTCCACGGGAGCCTCCGAAACTTCCTGGCAAGGAAGGGCAGCTACACAATAGTGAACGAATACCCACATAGGGTACGTCACATCCCTATAAAAAACAAGGGACACCCCTTGAGACAAGCTCATAGGCAGAGGTCAAAAAGAACCATATGAACAGCTAGCCCAGCTGTACCAATATTTTGAAAGAAAAAACATGGCCGAACAGCCATACAACCCATCTGGGAAATAACGTCTTGCACCCAGAGACGGAAATCATAAACGCAGTGACAATGCTGCATACGAGAACACAAGTCCACCAAGAGGACTAAAAACCTGGCAGTCATTGAAATCCAGATAGGAGGCACCGGACCGCCGAGTCGGCATGCTCATCAAACAGATGGACCCCATCGAAGTGCACATCCCTGAGCTGCTCCCGAACATTCTTGGGGACACTGCCATCGCGTAGCCACGCATGGCGACGCAGAGCAACTGACCTGGCCATAGCTCGACCCACGGAGTCAGTGGTGTCCATGGCCGACTGGACGGAAAACTGCGCATATCGCGGCCATCCCGAATAAGCCAGACCAGGTCAGCACGAGGGCCCTCCGGCAAAGTGGGAAGGAGTTGTTCGACGGAGTCCCAAAGGGCAAAAGTAGCCCGAGCAAACACGCAGGTCGTGTTCAGGGACCGAAGTCCTGAGCTGGTGGACGCAAAGACATTGCGGCCACACGACTCCAACCACCTAGACTCCCGAGTGGGAGGAAGCAACGGAGGAGGAGAGGAAGGGAGCGCTGCCTGGACTACAAGTCCTTGAGCCCTAGGATGGAGGGACAAACAGGCAGGGTCATCTGGAGCCGGGCGATGGCGATGTGCAACAGCACGACCCACGGGGTCCCCCGATGAGGGTCTGGCCCAAGTTCCCAGAAGGACATCATACAGTGACCCGCCAAAAGGCAACAAGGGCTCCACATCCACCGTGCCCTGGTGGAGAAGATACAACAAAGGATCTGAATGCAGGGAGACAGAGGGCGGCTGCATCTGCAAGATATCCACAGCCCTGCGAACCACCCTTGCAAACTCCGCGCTAGCCTCCCTGGCCATCTGAGGTGGAGACAGCAAGTCATCCATTGGGGACGGCTGCAGGCTAAGCCGTCTACCCAAAGACAGAGGCCCCGCATAATGATGGGCCGGCCAGTGCCCCGTGGGCCTCTGCTCCGTGGAGCATTGAAAAAACCCTAGGGATGGAGAACCCACTGGGGTCACGTCCTCCACCAGCAGAGGAACAGCTGGGGATGGATCCGGCGTCGACCGACGTCGAGACGGCGTCGGATCAACGTCGCCGACCCCTGAAGAGGACTCGTCCGCCCGGCGTCGGACAGGCGTCGACTTGACCTCCACCACAGCAGGAGCCTGCGGGAAGGAACGACATGGACTCAGAGTCGAGCTCCGCGCCACAGCCGCATCCAGCGACAACGCAGGGAGCCCCGTAGGGCTGTGCGAAGACGCATTAGGAGGGCCAGATGTCATAGCCGGGGACGGAACCGGCGTCGACCCACGGCGAACCAGTGTAGGGTCGACGCCGACGACCCCCTAAGAGGACTCGTCCGCCTGGCATTGAACCTGTGTTGGCTCGACCTCCCGTCGACTCGGATTCGAGCGCCGCGCTGCAGCTGCATCCAGCGACGACGCAGGGAGCCCTACAGGGCTGTGCAAAGACGCACCAGGAGGGCCAGACATCATAGTGGGATGCCCCTCCAGGCGGTGTCCCGACGTCGCAGCGACCCCGGAACCGGAGTTAAGGCACTCGGTCGGCGCCGAGGGCGAACCTGCCGGCGAACACCCGACCTGAGTCCCTACCCCCACTGTGGGGCCCGAAGGCGCGCCAGGGAGTGGGGGTGACCCAAAGATGGCCTGCAGAGCCCTGGAAAAGGCCTCCATCTGGGTCTGAGTTGCCCCAGCACCAGGAAACGGTGGGTAGGCGGGGGATGACTCCTGAGGGCCCGTGTCCGGTGAAAACCGGGAGCAGCGAGCCCCGACGTCACGCGTGACTTCTTCCGGTGCTTACCTGAGGCAGGCGAGCAATGTCCATGGGAACGACTGCGGGACCTGTCCCGAACAGGAACCTCAGAGTGGGAGGAAGAGCTGCGCCGTTTGGATCCTTCCGCTGGAGACGGAGGCCGGCGCCGCGAGGATTCTGATCGGGACAACCGGGCAGACATCAATTTCATCCGTCGCTCCTGCAGGGACTTCGGCTTCAGCTGCCGGCAGGCGTCGCACTCGGCGGAGTCGTGGTGCTCGCCCAAGCACCACATGCAGATCTCGTGTGGATCCGTCGCTGACATCTGCCACGAACAGGACGCACACGACTTGAAGCCCGCAGGCATCGCACACTGTTCCAGACGCGAAAAGGCGTCGTGAAGGCATGAAAACAAACAGGCCAGAGGAACCGCTTCTCCTGGATCCGCGTTGGGACACGGAAAAGAAGAAAAACTGATGTGAGCACGCTGGGGGGGGACTTATATGGCTCCATTGACGTCACTTCCGTGGACGGAGCCGGGCGACGTCGACCCCCGGCGTGCAGAGGTACTGCTGAGGAAAAAGATTTTCCGGATCCAGTCTGACGCCTGGGCATATTCTAAGTTAAGGAATCTGTGGCTAGATGTCTCTATCAGATATACATGTACAATCATTCTATGGAGATTAACACTATTCAGTTTTATGACTACAGTAGCCCAATGTTTACAATATCTAGTTAATCAGCTTACCTGTCCTATATCTTCCTTATTCTAAATATCAATAACTTACATTGTACAAGACTAATACGTAATTAAAAGGTACTTACTCCGACCCCCATTTGAACTCAAACCAACTTATCAAACAAATGATATTTGAGACAATTAACCTTTTTTAAAAAGCAGCCTTGTGTCAAGCGAGTTCCCGTTGATTACATTCATACCCGTTTCTTTAGGAAAAAAAGCCCCCATATGCTTATCACTTTTATCAAGTCTAATTCCCAACGACTACAGGATGAATCATTTCAAGATTGATAAAGCATGAACTTCACTTGTATGAATTTAGAGAGGTGCAATTATAATGTAAGTCTCACTGACAGACGTAATTTATGAGAGTATTGTTACACCCACACATACACGCGGGCACCACCCTTCACTATTTAAAGTAGCAGACATCCTTATTTTGTTCTGACAGTATCTTGTTGTCACTTGCATTAATCACATGACCTAAACAATATAGCATAATGATGGGGCATGCAAATCATTTCTTGGCTCATCTCATTTCATTATATAAAATAGAGATTGTGTAGTTATTTATATATCTTTCAAGGAGATTCTTACACCTACCTATGGATAGGGACACGATTTTCCATTATTTAAAGTAGCAGCCCCCTTATTCAGTGGGTCTGTTTCCTGCTAGAATAGCTCCCTGGGTGGTTAGGAAATATACCAGAGATTGTGGATGGGGAGAGGCACAGAGGGGCACTGATACAGAGTAGGCTCATCCTTAAAGAACTCTTGGAATGGGTATAGGGCGGGTGGCCCTGATTTGCACCAGATGTCAGGTGTCCACCCTCAGTTCTCCAGAGCACTCCACTTCTGAGTAGGCAGTCTCTTGAAGTAAACAAGTGGACAACAATTTTATTGGGTGAGGAAGCCAACCTAAAAAAAGTTTCCTTTATTTAAAAGCAGTCGCAGCCATGTTGGTCTGCTGACCATTGCGGGCCACCATCCCTTTGATTGTGACCAATCGGAGTGAGTCGCAATTTACAACCTAACTAATGATTATTAATCAGGTAGGCCGGGCTTCAACCCACTCCGATTCCTTATTTTGTGAACCAACCTATTAGTACATGGGTCAGTTTGCAAGATACGTTTTTGGTCAAAAGAAGAAGAGTTGCAAATTGCAATTGCTTTTTACGATTAGAAAGTTAATACATCTAACCGGTAGTGTGCTGGGTATTTTTCACAGTATTGTATTTTACCTCTGCTGTTCCCAGTTTTTCCCCACGTTAATTATCCCCCCACACCCCCACAATACTTCTGATACCCAAGGTGACGCACACTCAACCCCACACTCATTCAACACAGTGGATCCTGCAAAACTCCCCTTATAGCCCCTTTCATCACCCGTACTGCATTCTACTCCCCGACAAGGGTAGCTACGTAGTACTGAATCAGCCAGCCCTCCAGCGAGGTAAGTGAAAATGTACTCTTGTTTTCCAGCACGGAGCTAAGCCACAAACCTGCCTGAAAGAAAGGATATTGTTAACGAAAGCGATGCTTGTCATCCTTTTTTACTATCAATCCGAAATTTGACTGAATTTCTGTAGTGTTGTTGTTCTTTTTTATTATGTCATATAGCACAAAACTGTAGAAATAATATATTGTTGTCTTAAACATAGAGCAGCAGAAAATATGGAGGCCTAAAGCTACAAACATGAGAGTCAGGTTCTGTTTCCTGTTTTCAGGTCATCGGACTGAGTTCCTGCTGCCAGACCGCAGCAAGTACGTCAACATGGAGAAGCTCTTTCTGAAGAGTTACATGGACCTGCTGGTGCAGACGTGCCACCGGAGGGGGGCCCCGGCTACCGGCGGCATGGCGGCTCTCCTGCTCCCGGAGAGGGAGGATTCCGAGGCGTATGAAAGGGTTATTGCCACGGTCAAGAGGTAATGTCCATACGAATATGAGTGACGTATGGACCTAAAAATGGAGGCGCATTTTTTAAAAGAGATTTTGCAAATCAAATAAGCCGACGTTGACTGTTAGTGTTAAGATGTAAACCCAGCTGGAATAGCACGCGCGAGCCCTTTCTCACGTAGTCCACTTGTTCCATAAACGGTCACTTCCGGTTTTCCAATGTTACTACCGCAGACGACTCACAGTGACGAACTTTAAAGATCGTCCGTCGGTGTCGAGATATATCATAAAGGGAACAGAGAAAAGCTGGTGACGGTACACCGAACCTGAGACCGCATCATATTGAAACCACCTCGGTTCTCGTTTTACAGCTCAGAAGTGAGAGGGAAGTGTGGGAACTGAGTTGTAATAGAAACTCTGGTCCCACGCTGAGACACTTCGGGCGGGATGGAAAGTGGCCAACTTTCATAAATATAAGGAAAATTATTGGTGAGGGACTTCTTCAGCAAGAGGTATATCTTAGTAATACGGCAATATCAAAGAGCCAGGGATGACTCGCACCAAAGACGCTTACATGCTCACTTATACATATGTATATACAAGCATGCACAAACACACACAGACGACCCACACTACTTACTCACTGATGTGCAGTGGGCACAATATCCTGCTGAACAGAGGGGGCAGGAAGGAGAGGATAGGTAGCACATTAAAAGACACAACACAGAAAAGGAATGATTAAAAATCGGTCTCAAAATGTAATTGCTAGATCCCTTTTTTAACGGTCCCTACCCAAGAAGTCCTTTTGTTTTTTGTTTGTTTGTTTTGTTTCTCCTCCAAACCAGCTAATTTTTAAAGTTGTTGTTATTAAAATCAAACATAAATTCAGTGTGAAAGACAGTGTGTATTATTAGAACATCAAATACCCAATAACTGCCGTAGGTGAGAGCTTGGTAAGCGAAAGAAGAGGGAAAGTGGAAAGAAGAGGTAGGAGGTTACAGGACACAGGGCCAGATGTATCAAGCGTTTTACCGTTCGCAAACGGGCCAATTCGCAGAATTGGCCTGTTTGCGAACGGTAAAAAGCCTTTTGGGATGTATCATCCCAAAAGGCATTCACAAAATAGGGAATCGCAATTTATGCGATTACCTATTTTGCGAATGCATTTAGGGAATCGCAATTTGCGATTCCTTAAATGCAATGCAGGAAGCAAGAAAAAATTGCGACCTGGCTTTAAGGAATGCAGAAATTACCACCAACTTCAAGTTGGTGGTAATTTGCAAATTCCTAGAAAAATTCACATTTTTGCATTTTTCTAAGTGCCATGTGGCGCACACACATGCCCTTAGGGCATGTATGTGCGCCACATGGGCATACTTACCTTTTTTGGGGGTGCATCAGGATGGCCTTTTGGCCCCCTTGCACCCTTGAAATTGCATGCGCAATTTGCGAGTACCTATTTGGTACTCGCAAATTGCGAATGCAATCCCATTCATTCCTATGAGCCTCTAGGCCCATAGAAATGAATGGGAAGGTATTCCTTAATAGCTAATCGCAATTTGCGATTCGCTATTAAGGAATTTGTAGGAATCGCAAATGTTTTTGCAAATCCTACATACATTGCATTTTGCGATTCTTAAATAGCGAATCGGTAAAATTCGCTATTTAAGAATCGCAAAAGCAATTCGTGATACATCTGGCCCACAGAACAGAAAAATCTAGGTTAGAAAATGAATCTCACGATAACACAATATTGTTGTATTGCATTCTGATCAGGCAGTGCTCAAGAACTCCTTTGTGTTTTTATTTCGGTTTCACGCCTGAATTGTGCAGTAATTCCCAAAACTCCCCTCCCTTGGCTCAGGGGTATTCTTGTGCAGTCCACCATATCTTACCAATGTAAGGTGGTGCAGTCATATCTTACCAATGTAAGGTGGTGCTGTAAAGCTAAACTGGATTAACCTGTAGGGTCTTCATTACGACAGGAGTAAGAAAGTGGTGCTGCCTGGGTGTGGCAGGGTGATGGATATGTAATGATTTGCCAGGAGGCTAAGAAGGATGGCTCGACGTCTGACCAAGAAGAATCACTGTGTGTGTAAAGCGTTCAAGGATCTGGTGTGGCTGAGGGCTGCACACGCACTACCTACCGTGTTCTTTCCCAAGGACCTCTTTCCTGTGACGGCATCTTGTGGACAGGACAGGCCTAAGGGAGTTTAGTCCACCATTCAGACAGGTGGACAATAAGTTGATTTGAGACACTGGTGAATGATCCCCTTGGGAAGCTTGATTGGGTTTTGGGAGAGGGGTGACTGCTCTCTCTCATTTGGGGGTGCCCTTGGCTTCTGTGGAAGACAGAACACCGAAAACTAGGAAGACGGACATTATATGGGCAACATGTTTGGGGCCTCACTTAAGTCCACCAATCCTGTGGTGAGTTATGACATGCTGGCAGTCCCCTCCTATACTATTTAACTGGAACTCGTACTGGCCCCATAGCTTGTCTGACAGCCAGAAGATTGTTTCAAGTTTACCTCACTGTGAGCAGGAAGAGAGGGAAAGGATTTTGCCCAACATCCCCCCTGTATCAACATATAGCACCTCAGTCCAGTACAGTTGGGCAACCAAAAAGTCTAAAGCCCAATCAATTAGGCCTGGATCCCCCTATTAGGTCATTAATGTCATTAATGACCAGTCTGTAAAGTGTGTCCCTATCACACAAGAAGTAAACCCCATTCATACAGTGTGTCATGCTTCATCATCGACATCTCATCTAATACTGGGTGCATACCTGCGTACCTTGCACCGTACTGCTATCTATTACGTGCATGCCCATTTTGAATACTGTGGCATTGTTTATTGTTAAAATGTGCAGCAACCTAATTACAACAACTCTTCTTTTTTAATCAACACACTTTTGGAGATGCAGGTGATGCAGTATTTCCACATCACTCCACTTGGAAAAATGTGTCCTCTTACTAACAGAAAAAAACCTGGTGACAAAATGATATCTCACATTTGTCCAGTTTTCTTTCTAACAAAATTACAATTTGGGAGTTAACAGGACGCAATACAATAACTACCACTATAGGGTATTATTACCTCCAGGTTGTGTCAAGAAATCTAAATGAGATTGTCCTTATCCAACTACTCGACATCTTATGCTTAATCAATGTTTTGGTTTACCTTCTTGCTCTATGAACATACTTATATGTTTCATGGCTTGTGATTTAAACACATACCGGTAGAAGTACACATTTGCAGATTGTGGCCTTTGCGCAGAAACGTCCGAGACGAATTGTAGGGTTTTTCATAAAAATAACAAAAACATGGCTTAGGGATATTGTGGGTCTTTTTCAAAATAAAGAAGGAAAACATATAACTAGCAATAAGAAAAACATAAGTGTGTGATATTTGTTTCCCCTGCACCTACAAGTGAATGTATGCAGTTTGTAGTTTGTTGGCTATGCAGAAACATACGTGGAGTAAAATTTGCACAAATCAGTGATTAGTAAGCAGATACTATTTTCAGAAATTTAACCAGTGTTGCTGAAAAAGACGGTAAAAGAGAATAGAGTAGGTGGTAAACAAACCTCTCGTCAGCACAGCTGAAAGTTAATATGGCTGGTCAGAAGTAGTCTTCAATAGAAGAAGAGGGAGAAAGGGTAAGTAAAGTTATAGCTCCCCGTAAATAAATACTTCATTCCAAATGGGGACACCTAGCATTTTGTAATTTTTTATTTTTAGGAACTCATGGTCCGAGGACAGGGGAGTAGCTACCAGTGGTGCAGTCCATAGATGGGAGGGGGCCCCATTACAATAGCCCTTTTGGGCCAGAGTGAGCCTCTACTAACAGGGCCTGGAAGTATGGCTGCTAAATAACCATGGTGGAGTTCTTTGGGTGAAAGAGCGTTAAATAGGACTTTAAATTTCGTTTTTACCTTGTCACATTTGCTGTGTGTTGAAAGACCAAGGTCAAACGTCGGTCTAGTCTTTTGACAAATTGCTGCTTATTCTTTTAACATGGAGACTGATGTTTACTCTTCTTTATCGTACTGCAAAGCGTGAGGATTTTGTAAAGTCAAGTCAACAAAATTTAAATACCTATAAATTAGCCGTACGAACATTTCAAAATAAACAGTTAGGAAAGCACGAATTAAGCACTTTTGTTTCTTATTCTGAAGTGTGATGAAACAAAGATTTTAATCGGATTAAAACAAATCAAGACAATTTATTTGGTGATGCGCAAATAACAAATATTTGCTGAAACCAAATTTCTACTCATTGTCTTTTGTGCGCTATATAGTTTAATTAGTAAACGTGTAGGTCTGTGCAAATTTAGTGGAATTGGCAATGGAAAATGTGCTGTCGTTAAATGACAGAGCACTACCACCCCACACTTTAGTAATATATTTGTGAAATTGTGCTCCAAAATGCACCACTGGTTGCATACACCACCCTTACCACTCTCCTGCTGAATGGGTGTGTCTCACTTGCAACTCTTCTTTGTGTGATGTTTGGAATTTTTAGAATCCCTGTGAGTTCAGTGATGAGTGTAGTGATTTAACATTGGCGGCAGCACTCCCACCCTGAAAATTGCTCCAGCATCACTGTCCACTTTGCCCACACGAGCTCTTACAGCACTGGGAGCTTGCTTTGAACTCTGTCAACTCCCCTCAGCTGCAGGAGTCAGACTCCGAGCAGCAGAATCTACTGAAGCATCTGTGGGAGCACTGCATAGGTCTCATTGCATGTGCACTGAATGGCCGAGCAGTGCACATGCTCACTTTTGTGAATGCAGAGTGTACCATTCAGCCCTGCCTGCCTGCCCGCTGCCAGCAGAGCTCAAAGAAGAAGTCATGCCCATACTTCTGCATTACTTCTGAAGACAAGACAGTCACAGTAATCATTGCGTTCAGCCTGACAGATGGAGGGCAGTCGATGTCGGTTAGTAAAAGAGCATAGACTTACTTAGGAAAGAGTGCTGGAATTGGAAGAAGGAATAGAGCCTTGTTTGTTACATTTTCTGGTAAAAAAAATGCACCAGTAACTTTCAAACAACTTCTTTGTGCCGCTAATGCTCACTTCATCTTTATTAAACAAGAAGTAGGAATTGTTATTCTTCTGAGACCCATGGAAGCCAGCCAGAATCTCAGAAAACAAGATGTTGCTCCCCAAATCGCAGTATTGAGGGAGGGGGAACTCGAGTGTCTGTTATATACAGTACTATAGTAGAGGTGGATGTGACGACAAGTTAACAGGGAGAGCCAAACCAAAGGTCTGTCTTGGTTTTAAGAGCCCATCTTATCTCTAAGAGCCTAGGCACTAGCTGAGCCATGGTAACATTTGGCATGGAAATCGTGCCCCAAATATTATGCTAAAGCATGATAAAGTGTCTTCAAAATTAAAAAAAGTATACTTCTTTAACAAGCGTTTCACCTTATTTGAACACATTATATCACTGCATTGATAGGCATTTATTAAAAGTGATAATTTTTAAACATGAACTTAGAAACATTCATGCGCCCACTCCGATGACAATACTATTAGTGAACTAAGATGGGTCCAAGGCTCAATAGGACCTCGAGCTGAACCTGAGCCTGGCATCCGGCTTAAGCCTTCAGTGGCTCACACACATCTCTATACTTTATTCTCGGCATTCTGTGCCTGAAATAAGGTAGATGCGGCTGCCAGTGTGACATCGGTTTTGTATGTGAAACTATTGTATCTGGTACTCCCACTGACCATCTTGTACCTGTGTTGTGTGTGGGCGGGGAACTTACACTGCTGCCACATGCTACACATTGTGTTTGTGTGTGTGTTTACACAGAGACTTGGACTGCTGCTATCCATGTTCTGTGCATGTGAGGGAAGCTTGCATTGCTTCTGGCCAGATTGGGATGTGAGGGAAGTGAGTACTCCTGGCCAGTGCTGTACCTGTTTTGTATGTGGAAATCGTGCTATGCATGTGAGTCAAGCTTGCACTCATATAACCCAGTTCCGTTCCTTACACTTGTACCAAATCTGAAATGCTGCTTATTTGTTGTATCTAAGAGAGGCGTTAAATGTTGCTGCCCAGTGCTACACCTATTCCATGTCTTTGAAGAAAGCTTGCACTGCATGGTCCTGCAGTACTACACTTGTTCCATGTCTTTGAAGAAAGCTTGCACTGCATGGTCCTGCAGTACTACACTTGTTCCATGTCTTTGAAGAAAGCTTGCACTGCATGGTCCTGCAGTACTACACTTGTTCCATGTCTTTGAAGGAAGGTTGCACTGGCCATGCAGTGCCATCCTTGTTCCATGTCTTTGAAGAAAGCTTGCACTGCATGGTCCTGCAGTACTACACTTGTTCCATGTCTTTGAAGAAAGCTTGCACTGCATGGTCCTGCAGTACTACACTTGTTCCATGTCTTTGAAGGAAGGTTGCACTGGCCATGCAGTGCCATCCTTGTTCCATGTCTTTGAATGAAGCGTGCACTGGTCATGCAGTGCCATCCTTGTTCCATGTCTTTGAATGAAGCGTGCACTGGTCCTGCAGTACCAAGCTTGTTCCATGTCTTTCGGAGAAGATTTTGATGCTCTTAACCAGTGCTGTACATCTTATGTATGGGAGTCAAGGACCCGCTGCACTCCTACTTTCTGTCCTCTATTTCTGTGTGTTTTAGGTCTGACCAAAAGACTGTTTTAGCTATCTTGCCAACCTCATGTTTATCTTGCTTAGAGAAAATGGGCTTTCAGTAAGTTCACTTAATTTATTCAGCTGACAGAGTGTCATTCACATATTGGTTCAGCCCTTCAGAACAGTATACATACAATGGAGCAGTGGATCAGCCCTTTTAAGCCATTGGCTTTGTTGCCAATGTTTGTTTCTGCCTAGTAGACAGCTGCTGGTCAGGTAGTCTGAGTAACAGTATTGTGCCTGCTTACTGTGTGGTACTCTGCATCCAGTGGAGTCCAACCTCTGGAGATTTTTCTCTTTTAGTGCTTCCCCCAACCAGCTCTCCTGCGACTGCAAACTAGTGCAGATTGAGTGATGAGAGCACCAGCAGCTCTTCTGCCATTGCTACTGGACCACAACTGTCTTATGCAGTGCGCCAGGCATCACTGCTGCAAGCTTTAAAACCATGCTACCATCTTGAATCAGTATTCTGCATACTCTATCATTTTTCACTGTTCCAAGATGGCAGACTTGTGAAAAGCTTTATTTTTTTTTATTTTTAATTGAAGCACCTGCCCTCCTCAGTTAGATGGCATATTTGTATTTATTTTGCTTGTCTTTCTTCATCTTAGCGTATACTTTCACCACAAAGAAAACCACCTCCTTGTTTTTTAGAAGACAAGTGGGGCCTTTTTTGGATGCAAGGACTCTTCCCTTGCAAAAGTCCACAAACATAAGACTCGCATAATCTGCAGTGCTGGTCTAGGTGTGGTTAATGGGAGATAAGGGAACCTCAGTGGACATACAGGCTTCAGTGTAGCTTACCTCAACAGCTTTGAATTGCACTAGTGGACCGATGCCCAGATACTCAACCTGCGCCTCCTGTGCCACCATCTGTCCCAACTCTGCTCCTTCCTAGTGAGCGGTGTACCTGTGTGTGAGCAGTGTGAGTGCAGACTAGCCACCATGTTTTGTGAGTGCATTGTGAGGGGTGCGCCTTTTTTGGGGGCAGCACTCTGAGCGTGTGGTCCCTGCAAGTTATGTTTTTGTGTGCATGCAAGGGCATACAAGGGCCACACCTAGTGACTTTGATAATGCTTTTTAGGGTTATGGCTTTGACTTGCAGGAATGCAGACTTGTAGAAATGCAGTGAAGGGAGTGGAAATACAATAGTGTGTGTATGAAAATGGCACTGAGTTTTGATATGGTAGATGCAGACTATGTCAAAGAAGGTTGAAGTGTGTCGGAGGCAGCTGACAGACTCAGATGTCACCCTAATGAGGGGGGCCCAGTTACTTTGCGTGCAGTAGGGCCCTTGGCAAGCTAGCTATGCCACTGGTCGAGGAAATCGCAGCATGTCTCAATTTCTGCCACACTTCATCCTGACCTGTGCTAATTAAACTGTTTTTGTATTAGATCGAAGTTTTATCAGAAAGCAAGGAAAATTCTTAAGGTAGTTAACATAAGTAATGTCTTTAGGCATTATGGAACCAACTCAAAGATCCATATGGAGCAGTTTAAGTGGACTTTTGGTCAGACTCCAATACTTCATCTTAAATGCTTCGGTATTGGACTTTCACTCATGTTGCTCAAAAGGGTCCTGGGGTGGGCACAAAACCCTTAAAGGCATTAGTAAAGGCGATGGGCCTGTTGTATTTATGGCAGGACCACAATCCTACGCAAAGACAATATACATAGTACTCCACAGCACTTGGTAGCTACTCCCTGCTAGATCATATCCTCACACATCGCACTCACACAGGTCTGTTCTGTTGCGCGACCCGCAAGGCGCATGGTATTTCAGATCACTCCACAGTGGAGGTGCAGTTGCGGGGTCCTCCGAAAAACAACACCCTTCCCCTCAGACAGGACTCCTAGTATTTTAAAGATAAAACATTTGTACAAAAGATCAGAGAACAACAGATTAATACTTTATATAAAAAACGTGGGGACAGTTGCTTCAGCATGTTCTTTGTGGGAGGCCTACAAGGCAGTTATACGAGGACATGCCCAAGCCATGATAGGAGGGAGATAGAAGGAACAGAGACTGAAATACGAAACTCTGGAAAGGAAAATAGGTCAGTTGGAGGCCAAGGTATGGATGGATGAGACCCCTGACTCTCCTATAAATCCCCAAATCCACCTTAAACAACAAAAAAATCAGAAACTTGGCTGAAGACAAAGCCTGAGCGGAAAGCGAGAGGGACACAGAGAAGAATGTACATTGTGGGAGATAAGGCGAATAAAATGATAGCTTGGTTAGAACAGAGAGATAGGGGGAGGAACTAGGTCCTAGAAATTCATACACCAAACAGGAACAAGCATAAGACTGGGAAGGCATTAGTGGAGGCGTTCGCGACTATCACAAAATGTTGTACACGCCTACCTCAGTGCAATCTGAGGAGGACTATGCAGAGCTCCTGCGGGATATCTCTCTCCCCATACTATTGAATGATGACAGTAATGCACTAGATCAAGAGTTAACAGTAGAAGAAATAGAGGGAGCCATTAGGGACTTACAATCCGGCAAGACTTCTGGCCCTAATGGCCTTCCGGTAGAGCACTACAAGGGGGTGGCAGACAAAGTGGCGCAATATATGCTTAATATGTTCTAGTGTCCCAGACGTCTAGGAAGGAGGGGGGCCTGCCCGAGGATCAAGAAGTGGCCACTATTGTAGTCATACCTAAACGAGGCAAGCTCCTGGAAACATGTAGCACTTATAGGCCCATATCGTTGCTAGATCTAGAGGCGAAGATCCTGGCAGAAGCTCTTGCGACCAGACTCTGTACAGTGAGCTCCTCGGTGGTCCACCCGGACCAATCGGGTTTTATACCTCATAGGAGCACTAGATTAAATCTCAGACGCCTGTATGGGGTACTACACATGGTCTGGGAGAGACAAGGGGAGGAGGTTGCGTTACGTTCGTTGGACGCACATATGGCATTTGATAATTTGAGTTGTGCATACATGTTCTCGGTACTGGAAAGACAGGGCTAAGGCCCAGTCTTTCTTGGCTGTGTCAGACCTCTATATTGTGATCCACTGGCAAGGGTGCGCGTCAACGGTACAGTGTACCATTTATTTGTATTACGTAGGGGCACAAGACAGGGGTGCCTGCTGTCCCCAATGATCTTCAAGCTGGCGATCTAGCCTTTGGTGGCCTGGATCTGTCAAGATCCCTTAATATCAGGTATCAGGTGGCCAGGGGATTGGGAAGAATGCATATCACTCTATGCAGATGATATATTACTCTATGCCAGTCAACCATACCTTGCAGTAGCTAGATTGCTCCACGTATTTCAGTTGTTTGGTGGCTACTCCGGATACCAAATCAACTAGAATAAGTCCCTTCTATTCCCTCGTTCAGGAGATGTCCCTCCCAGACTGGCTAGAGACACAACCGTGATGGTAAAAGATAAATTTAAATATCTCGGCATCTTCATATCAAGGACACCCAATGATTTCCTTACTGGCAACTTACTCCCACAAATTGAGAGACTCAGAAGCGATGTGGCGCACTGGAGAAAACTGCCAGTCTCTCTGATGGGCAGGGCTGTCCTGTTTAAAATGATGGCCCTGCCTAACCTCCGTTACGTCCTTCAGAACACACCATATAAAATACCTTTGAACTTCTTTCAGAAAGTGGATAGAGAGTTGTGCAAGCTCCTCTAGGACGGGGGAAGTTCCTGGATTGCGCTGCGTAAGATTCAGAGGGGAGTTTACGAGGGGGGACTGGCTGTCCCAGATATTAAGAAATACTACTGGGCAGCACAAAAAGCGGTTGACCTCAAAGCTGGGGAACCCGGTTCGAGTCTTGCAGGGACGCTCAACATTCTGTGATTCTGGGCAAATCACTGAATCTCCCCGTCCCTACCAAAATGAATGTGTTGGTCTGTAATGCAACTGGTGCTCATGTAAAGCGCTCTGATACCTTCGGGTCAAGTTCGGGCTATATAAACCTCCACCCCAAAAAATCTGATTACTGTGCATGGCTGGGTATATGCGGACAGGGAGAAACTGGCTTATCGAGCGTTCTGACAAGCAATGGGTAGTCGCAGCTATCCAGCCCGCTCTATCGCAGGAAGAAGGAAGGACAGCTACCGCTGCATACACAGGCAGTGGTTCGTATATGGTGTGAGGCCAATAGATTCTTGCAGTGTGAAGGCAAACTAAAGGAGAAAATCCCGCTCTGGGACAGTGACCTGTTGGGCGAGGTGGGGAATCTGAAGGGATTCCATAAATGGGGACTTCTGGGGATAGATACTCTTGGAGATATTTGGAGGAATCAGGCAATGATTACCTTTGATGACCCAAGGGTAGAATATCAGATGGCAGAAACAGAGAGATTCCGATACTTACAACTGGGTCATGCGTTATGTAGACATATACCCGAGGGAGAACAACTGGCAGAGCACACGCTCCTGGAGGATAGGCTACTACTGGACCCTATGCTGACCAAGGCTACCGCCCTAAAATATAGGAATATCATGAATAATTCACAGGACCCCCTAGGGACCCTGCGGAAGGCTTGGGAAACTGCCGTCAGATTATTAGAGGATGACGACTGGACTGACGCGCTTCAGAGTCCCAGAGAGGTGGCTATTCGATCCCGTATTCGTCTTATACAACTTTTACACAGATCCTACTCTCCCAGAACGCTTATGCATCCACTGGGATGGTACGACACTGATGAATGTGCTAGGGGGTGTGGAGCAGTGGGATAATTTTTTCATATTCCTTGGGCCTGCCCCACCATTCAGAAATATTGGAGAGAGGTTACACGGGTTATGTCTGAGGCTACGGGACTGGAGGTCCCACTGGAGGTGCGGTGGCATATTGTATATGTGACCGGGGAAGTGACTTGGCCCAAATATCATAGGATTTGGCTCATGGTGTCTGCAGTGGTGTCTAAAAGTAATATAGCCAGGGCCTGGGGTGCAAATCACCCACCGAGAGTAAAAGACTGGAAAATAGACCTAGACTGCTATTGCCGAGCAGAACAAGTTGTGTACCAGAGCCGAGATTGCCCTGGGGTCTGTGGGAGGCATACAGAGGGTACTGATCGACCACTTGAGAGACACGGTAACACTATGTATAAGACGTTATTGCTTGTCATATATGTACTACAAATAATTTTTAATTTATGGATCATAGCCTTGACCCTGTATTGGAGTAACCTGAAAAAATTGGAAAAGCAACGTCCTTTGATGTTCATAACTTATGTCAAAGAATACATTAATTGAAGTGTCCAATGAAACTGAGCAAATATTGAATAAAAAGAATTATTTAAAAAAAAAAAATCATTTTTAGCAACCATGAACATGATGAGAAATGTTTCTCTCTGGACATGGATGCGGTAATAGTGTGACAGGGCCTTGGCAATATTGTTCGATGGGCAGACTGGCAATGGTTGTAGCTTAATGTGGCTAGGCGCATGTTGGTGCTTTCAGGGAAAATTAGATATAGTGCAGGTACAAAGTAACTGGCATAGGACCTGCAGGAATCCAGACTGTTAAATCATGTGGAGAGAGATCTAGCGCTTGGTGAGGTCCCACAAAGTAAGAACAATATAATTTGTATTAAGTAAACCGGTTTCTATATGGAATCCCGAGCTTGGTCTTGATAGCCTGGCACAAGCACCAAGGCCTTCCTCAGAATCAATTGCATGTGGCAGCATCAAAACAACCCTGCAGCTAAGAGGTAAACTAGATAAAATCCTTAGACCAATTTAGTTTAACAGAAAACATTTAATTATCAAAATTATAAAAAATAAAATGAAGTACATTTGATGTAGGTGCCAGGAGAAATTAAATGAATGAACTGGGATACTATTTTAAATCAAAGACAATCTTTAGAAGTAAAAATGTAAACACCCCAATGAGCTGATTGTAGTTCTTAGAAACGCCCGCTAGGCGGCAGCAGTGTATTACTATTTGGCTATGAAAGAAAGCAATGGCCTTAGTGAATGGTTTTCAGAGAGAATCGTTTTGGGAAATTTGCTCTCCTTTAAAAATACAGTTTCACGGTCTTGAAGCAAAGTCTCTTGTTCAAAACGTAGCAGATGAATACGATTCCAAATCATCAGGACTGAGTCTCTATATTCTGTCCTGGTGCTCGAAAAGTGCCTAAACTCCGAGGGAAGCCTTCTTCAATGCCAGGCCTTGGGTCCAAGTATGGAAATGCCTTTCCCCTTTTTCTCAAGCTCACAGCCAAAGTCCAGTTACAACTGGCCTTGCTGGTTTTCACCCAGGTGGACCAGCTCCATCTGTCTCATGGATTCGTCACTCTTTTCCAGGCACAGTCCTTCTGGCAGTCTGGACCCTGTTATCCTTGTTGTCAGCAATATGTCATCTCCCCTGGCCCTCAGAGAAGCTTCCCAGGCAAAGCTGGTCCACTCTTGGAGGTTGGTGTGTGGGTAGAAAGTCTTTTGAAGATGGAGCGAGTATCACTCACATTAAATAGATCATTCAGGAAGCGTTTTCCTTTATATAAAGAGGAATAATGCTTTTATTTTAATAAGTAAACATGGCCAGTAACTTTAAGAAATTCTAAGACACCAACTTACTTGTGGTCCTGACAGTGAAAATTGCCCAACCATCGTCTGTGCTAATTCGGGGTTAGGGGAAATCAGAGTTCCAATTGCACACTTTATAATTTAGGATTAACGAAGCCCGCAATTTGCTTTGTACCGAGTTTATGGCCTCTGTGATGTTTGAAGCTCACTTCTTAAATAGAGGAGAGTGGAGCAGCAGCACACAGTCTTTCAGCAGTGGAAAGCTGGCCAAACACAGCCATCCTACCTGCACTGATCTAGACGCTCATGTAAACCAATCAGTTTTAGAGGGGACTGAAGAGAAGAGTCCCTGTGGATTCAAGGACTCTCATGGGTACGCAGAGGAGATGGTGTCTTCTTGTGCAGTATGTGGTCTTCACACCAGGCATGCTGGCTGTCAGGCACAGCTTTGAGCCGGATTGTAGTGGTAGGGAAATTTGATTGACCGCACCTGGTGCTGCTTGGAGGGTCTCAAACCTTCATGTGTGCTGGGGAGATTGGGCTGACTGTGGTGATGGGCCACCCCACTGCATGTTGCTTGAAGGGTCATATTATGGCCTCAATGGTGTTCCTCTCACATCATAGCTACATGTGGCCCCATGATGCAGAGTGCAGGGGATCACAGCTGTGAGGGCCACCTCACAGAGTGTACTGAGCAGGGTCGCATGCTGGCCTCCTGCCTGCAGTACTTATTCAAACGTTCTGCTCAGATGGACAGCTTGGGGTCAGCTGGGTCATCGAGCGTCATCTCAGTTTCTGTTAGACTTAGCATCCCTAAGCATCCAAAGGCCAACTATGCACAACGTATATCAAGCTCCAGAGGTGTATGGCAGATTCTAAGTACTCTAGTCCTTCTAACTCCTTCTCAGCAAAGCTCAGCTGCATAGATCTGCACAATCCTAGGTATCTGGCCCTGATCCTTGAAGGAAAGCCATGGAATCTGTCTCTGCTCTGGTCTTTTGGGTGTGCACAGTGTCAGCAAGTCAAAAGAATAGATGAAGGGGCTTCCCTATCTATAGGCATGGGCAAACTGTTAATTACACCGGATTAATTTTGATAATCTTGCATCACTCTTGTTATGCGAAATTACCAAAATTATGCTATTACGCCCGCTTGAATAATTAAGAGTAATTTGGGGCAAAAATCCTAATGCAAGAGAACAGGAAAAATAGACTAAGAGAGCCAAGTGACTGCTAGCTGCTGCTGTTCATGTTCTGTTGCATTTCACCAGTGGCGGCTCCTCCATTGGGGTGGAGGGGCGTCGCCCCACTGCTTTCTCGCAGTGCGAGAAGCAGAAACATAAAATGGGAAAACTACCATTTTATGTTTCTGATTCCCGCACTGCGAGAAAGCAGAAGTGCCTGGTTGGGGGCGGGCAGGTGGGCGGTCCTGCTCGAGGGCAGGGGGGTAGAGTCATGCGCACTCTCCCTTTTTCCGTATGTAGGCTGCGCAGCCTACATAGAGAAAATGGCCTACCTACAGGTGCCCGGCTGGGCGCCATCCGCACCAATCACAACGCTGCCATTGCAGCATTGTGATTGGCTTAGGGGAGGGAGGCTGCCTGTGGAAAACCCAGACCGGGCCAGGAGTAGCAGGAGCTGAGGCGGCGGCGCGTGACCCGGGGAAGGTAAAAAAAATGGAATTTGAATTACTGTCCCACTTCACACCCCCGCGAATCCCCCCCCCCCCCCCCCCGTCATGCCGGCCGCAACTGGATCATTTCTTCACACAAATCCCGTTTTTAAGTGGTCCATTTTTGGTTGGTACAGTAAAATAATCTGTTAGTGGTTAACAGTTATGCCATTGGGCGGATCGCATTTTTGTGCATTAATCGTTATCAATTGGAATCAAGATCGATGCTGAACCAGAGCAAATATGTAGCGCCCTGAATCGGCTTCACTGCGCTACATGTTGAGTGCTAGATGCAATGAAAAGCCTTCGGCACACTGAACGGAATTGGCGGGGTTTCCATAGTTTGTGGACCCCAAAATAACCCGCAGCTCGGCCGAAGGCTGCAGTAGTCGGCAGTGAAACTAGCGGGCCCGCAACGCGTCGCCAGGCCTACGAGTGAGATGGCTGTGGCGGTGTTCAGGGAAACTTCAAAGGCGTGCCGGAGACAGCAGCCCGAGATGTGGTTTACACATTGGAGAGACAATTGGGAGCTTATTTGTGCGCCTCTTTCTTCCAGTTAAAAGGCGTGACATCTACAGAAAACAGTTCCCCAGGTTTGAAAGTACACATTCGAAACGAGATGGAACACTTTGTGTAAATTCTACATTTGTCTTAATATGCAGTTACACGTTGTCATTTTAGCCACCTGCAACGATTGTTCGCCAACTGCGCGGCCTCCAGTAGCTTTTCTTATTTTTTTCCCCTTCTTGAAACTTAAATTCCTTTCTGTGAGCAGTAAGTTTGTATTTTTGCATTATACCTGGTGCATGTAGCTTTTCTTATTTTTTTCCCCTTCTTGAAACTTAAATTCCTTTCTGTAAGCAGTAAGTTTGTATTTTTGCATTATACCTGGTGCATGAGCTAAACATCTAGGTATAATGGCTGTGAAGCGCTTGCGTGATTATGATAATGCGCAGGGCTCTCCGCGCCTTTCCTACAGGGAGATATATACCGCGCATAACTTCCATATTAGTAGCTGACTTGGATAACTTAAAAAGCATCGGAAATAGGTAAAAGGGAGTCAAGTACTCATGAGAGGACGGCCCGTTACTGGCGTTAGGGGAGCCATTCGCAAAATATTTCTGCTTTTACAGAAGACTTTACGGGGGTCTGTCTCCGCCTCTAGATGCTTTATGCATTTTAATGGTGGAGATTACGGTATAAAGGTTACACTTGTGCCGGGAGGGGGTTTCTGCTAGAATGTGTATCCCAGACTTTTGAACAGCTCTGCTGGGCGTTTCCTATGTCGTTTATTTTTAAATCCCGCCTGCTCCACCATCTAGTTGCATCATTGCAGGGTATAACGGGGCGTTAGACGGAATTTAGGGAACAGGTGTTTGTGGTAAAAGGGCAGATTACAAATACGATAACTTTTTACTTTAGTGTTTATTTCCTTTGTAGAATGTGTGCGCGTGTCATGGGAAGCTGCCAGGGTTGAGTCTCTGGTTTTCCTTTGAGTTAAGGTGGGACAGTTGAGTTTGATGCTGGGCAAGATGGAAGCACTTTGGACACAGCACTGTGTGAGCATGGGTCTCTGTGGAGTTGGGTGAAGGTACAAGAGCAAAGCTGTGTGAAGTGAGGGGAGGGGAGGTGCAGTGACCGATCTATGTTTATTAGGTCCAGCACTGATTGCTATATTAACCTTCCTGCTTCCTCAAATTTGCTTGAAAATGCACCATTTGTCCACTCTTTTTTTTATATTTTCAAGGGGGGAGAGGCCCCCCCCCCCGGAACCCCTCATAGGTTGTTCGGGCGCGCTCGCTCGCAGCAGTGCAGTACGACAATAATTTTACGCCTCACCACTTTCAAATGTCACCAGCCGCCACTGCATTTCGTGCTATTTTGTTAGTGCAAAATGCATCCTCTGGCCCATTTTAGATGCGAGGGTGCATTTTACATTAAGAAAGTAGCACTAAATGCTGTATTACGTTCCTTGCGTAATAAACTGTAATTCTGCAGCAATTCCACTTAATTATGCTGCAGAAAATTACACAAGTTACACACACCCCTATTTATATCCAGTCTTAGGGACAGTCTCCGTTTTGCAGTTATCTAATCAAATTCAAAATTTGCCCCAAAATGTTGGGGGAACCAATCCTTGAAGAGTGTATTTGTTTGTCGGGCAGCCACGTCTCAATCGCACCCCCTCCAGTGAGGTTCTGGTAATAATGCCTGTACTTCGGTAATTAGCTGCCACCAACAGGTAGTACTATCCTAACCAGGCATAAGAAAGGTAGACACCCACCATAGAAGGAGATCCACTTTGAGTCGCACCCAAACACCGGTCAGAGTCTAGCACAGTGAGCGACATCCCATAATCACCCAGGTCACTGTTCAAGAAACTTTTGAAATGGATCTCGTGCACCAGAAAACCTATTGGTTGTCATGTCGAGGCTGTGCCTGAGACTTCAAAGTCTAAAGTCTGTGAACGTTTTCAGTAGGCGTGAGAGTAGTGCGCTATGTTAGTCAAGGTGTGCGATAAGCAGGCTTCGTATCAGTTCTACCATTTTCGGTAATGTGGAGGAAATAATACTGTTATGGTGATTAGATGTTCCTTTTATTGTGCTTTCAAGGCAAAGCATCCACCTAAATGGCGGTGAACTCCACTAAATGTTGTTACTATTAAGTGTGAAATCCACTCCTTTTCCAGTCTCCTTGCACTCCTGGGGAATGTTTCTTTCTAAATGCTCTTTGTCACAAAGTCCTTGAATATTTGCCCACCCTGTTTATACAAGGTGACAGCAGAGTTAGTGCCTCAGTTTTCTTTCAGAATGATGACAAATGGAGGAGTGTTCTGGTTGTTTAGGCACTTGGAGACATGCATCATCTCAGCGGTCTGGCCAATAAATCCCCTACTTTTTGTGCAGTTGTTTGCCGTATCTCAGCACTATGGCCAATGAATCGCCTACTTTTTGTGCAGTAATTTGAAGCATCTCAGCCCTCTGGCCAATGAATCGGCCATTTTTTGTGCAGTAATTTGCAGCATCTCAGCGCTCTGGCCAATGAAATGCCTACTTTTTGTGCAGTATTTTGCAGCCTTATGTCTATTCTTGTGATGTATTTATAATATATACATCCAAGTTTTGTTCTATACCTTGCTGAACTCTTAAGTGTTTGTGCCTTTCAGGTTGAAGTTGTTTGAAATCCGTGCTGGTGTCGATGGGTTCATGGTGTACGATATTGGCTTGGTAGAGTCAATGCAAAAGGTAACATTTGTTTTAAGCAACATATGCTTTTTCATAACACAAATAGCACTACAACACACTAACACACGACAACAAAATAAGTTTTGTGTAATACAAGGAAATGTATCA
The DNA here is from genome assembly GCA_963921515.1 of Calotriton arnoldi. Taxonomy (NCBI): domain Eukaryota; kingdom Metazoa; phylum Chordata; class Amphibia; order Caudata; family Salamandridae; genus Calotriton; species Calotriton arnoldi. The sequence continues at coordinate 4,537,738 of CAWUFW010000124.1, read as the reverse complement.
CTAAGAGATTACAAGGCATTTGTACAGGTAAGTAGACTTTTCCTACAATTGAGGCTTTGTAACAAAACAAAGCATGGACATTGAATCTATGAACTAAAACTGCTTGCAAGTTTGTCCTCTCCCTTCGTCTAGTAAAGGAGTGGTAACTTACCCTAAAGATAGTGTTCTGGGATTGTATTTTTTTGCATTTGTGTCTAAATATATATTGGTCCTGGTTGAAAGATGAAGTAAACAGACTCTTAATGAGACTGTGAGTTTAGATATACACAGGTAAAAGACCTGAAGCCAGACTGGTTCTTAAAAGACACGTGGACCCACTAGATCGCGACCCTTGACCTTTAATTGAGACCAGGCAACTCAATGAGTTTATTAATTTATTTATTTTATGAGTAGAGTGCTAACGTAGTTGAAGGCTTTGTTGTGCTTAAACAGAATCAAAAGGCAGAGGCCAAGGGGCATGGAGATGCAACTTTTAATCGCCAGGACTCAGAATGCTCTGAGTCCTCTCCATAACTTGTGCACTGTGTGAGGACCAGACATGTGGCTCAAGTACTCCTGTGTACTATTCAGAGAGACATAAACATGATGGGATGTTCCACTGAAAGCCAATAGAATGGAGTTAGCACTGAGAACATACGGTCAAGCCACTGACTTTTAGTGATGAGTCCAACTGCTACACTCTGAAGGCTTGGAAGCTGAAGCAGTAAAATTTAGGCATTCCCCGGGTACAAATCGTTGCAGTAGTCTAGCCATGAGAGGATTATAAACCCTACATGTAAACAATGCTTTGCCTCAGGGAAAAATGTCAAGATCTGCCAGAAATGTATGAATTGAATATCACACATGTTACTTCTGCTCCCAGGTGTGCAGTCTATCACAAATTTTGGAATATGCAAGCTACAGACAACCAGTGCAGGTCTAAACATATTGCCAATATTTTCCACCAGAAATTTTGGGGTTACAGAAAGTGATCTCCGAAAATCAGGACTTCAGTTTGCTCACTGTTGAGCTATTAAATGCTGGCCTACATCCAGACTGCGGCTGTATGTGATTTCATAGAAAACAATTTCATGGACTACCATTACTGGGAAACCATTTCACCCAAACTGTTTAATGGAAATTTGTTGGATGAATGTCATTTGCCATTTCATAGAAACCAATTCATGGAATTTTCTTTTCTTTTTCGAAATTGACTTTTGCATGCTTGTTTTGTAAGGTGTGAATACAATAGTCGCAAGTCTTACTTACATTTTTTGCCTGAGGTATATATTTCAATGCTTTAGTTCAGTGAACATACATTCAGATTTATATCCTTTATGTCAAACAGTTACTTCAAATGTTTTAAAATCACTGATCCTGAACACCATCGATCCCTGACCTCATCACAACCCCTCAACCTGCATCCGAGCGTCCTAAAAACCTGTCAACATGTCAAAACTACACCCACCCCTGATCCTTAAACCCCACCCTTCCCTGACCCTATAAACCCTTTCTTTCCCTAAACTCCACCTGTCCCTGAACCCTAAAAGTTCTTCACCACACCTAAGCTACACCCATCCATGACCCCTAAACTCCACCAATTCCTGAACCCTACAAATCCCTCATCACTCCTAAACTCCACGCATTCCTGAACCCTAAAAACACCTTCCTATGTCTAAACCTCATTTTTCTCTGAACCCTTAAAACCTCTCACCACCCTAAAAAAATCCTCATCATCCCTAAACACCATCCATCCTAGCCTCCTAAATACCCTTCATCATTCCTAAACTCCACCCATCCCTGATCCCTAAAAACCTCTTTTTACATCTAAACTCCTCCTATCTCTGAACCCTTAAAACCCCCCATCACCCTAACCATCACCTATTCCTGAATGCTAAAAATCCTTTACAACCCCTAAACTCTGCCCATCACTCAACCTTAAAAAACCCTCACACCCTAACCTCTGCCCATCCATGAACCCTAAAAACCTCACAACACTCTACTTATTCCTGAACCCTAAAACCCCTCACCACCCATTAATTCCACTCATCCACGACAAACATCTCTCCGCCCCTAAACTCAGCCTATTCCTAATCCCTAAAATCCCCCACCACCCCTAAACTCTACCCACCCTTGAACCCAAAAAATCCTTTCTGTATCAGAACTTGCTCATCGCTGACTCCTAAAAACCTCACCCATCCCTGAACTCAAAACTCGCTCAGTTCTCCAAAACTCCACACAATTTTTTCTTAAAATTATCTTTTCTTGGGGGCGTGGCTGGGACCCGACAAGAGATGGCCGCTTGAGCCTTTTGGCTCCGTGAATCCTGTCTCCCATCCGTATATCCTGAAGGCAGATCCGGCTTCCCGAGGTGGAGATCACACCTATGTACAAGCGGGGGCTCCGAGGCTGACCCCCGCCGCTCAATAATGTCCAGGGCCGAGGTTCTGGGTCCCGGAAGAAACGGGCCTTCCCGCGACTCGCGGCCGGGGGCTAAATTTGAGAGTCCGGCCGCCGGCAAGAAGGCGGAGACGCGCCCTGCAGTCCAAGTGGAACCCGCGCGATAATAAACCTGCGGGCGGCAACGGAGATAGGGCGAGCTGGCGCTACGGCCCGAGATGTGTCTCGCCTGATTGCGGACCAGAGGGAATAAAAGGTGCACCGTGGCACAGAGGTACCGGCGTTTGGTGGCAACTGGTGGGGCCGTGAGAAAACCCTGAGACCCTCAGACAAGGGGATAGAACGAGGCAGGCCCCAGGAGAGGCGACACTGGCAAGCACCCGACTCACACATCTCACCTCCTCTGCCCCTTTCCCCCACCCCAGACGAATGAAAACGGGACTCGGATTCAGGCAGTGATCCTGCTGGGGGTAAAGAGGGGACGTCATCCAACGGTCCATACCAAGGCCCGGGTACCAGCAATAGGAAGGGGTGGACATAAACCCCCAAAGCTTGCCTACCCTCAGTCCGACAGTGGATGGGACCGACGTGAAATAGAGCTGTGTGGCGGACCGAGGGTGCCCGTTTACACCCAGAGGGGCTGCCCTCCACGGACCGGCCGGTCCAGCCGGAACCAGGGGGGAGGTGCCTTGCGTCCCAACTGGAGATTGCCTGAACAATCGGCGGACGACGGACAGTAGCCAGAGCGCGCCGCCAAGCTGTGTGGGCCCGCAATAACTCCAGACACAGAACCAAGCGGTGCAACGGAGGAGTGACCACGAGTCATAATGGCAGCAGAGAAGGGCAAAGCCACAGGTGCAAGGGGTTCGAAACCGGTGCAAACCAACAAGCTGGGCCGCTATGCCCTCCCGAAAGAAATGCTCCAGAGCAGACAATCTGGCGGTGGCGCGAGCGGAGACCTCGGAGGTGAGGACCAGGAACTGTCCCTAAAAGACGTTATGAAGGCAATCACCACTGGCCAGACTGCGCTGGAACACAAAATGGACACCATCGCCATTGAGGTAAACCTGATCCGGGCTGATCTCACTAAACTTAATGGTAAAGTTAAACAGGTTGAGCTCACCACGGCCAGTTTGGTAGACGATGTGGCCCTGCTCCAAGGTGAACTGCAGGACATGCAGGCATTCCGGAAAACCACGGAACTTAAGCTGGATGATTACGAAGGACGCCTACGCCGCAATAACCTGCGCATTTTAGGAGTACCAGAAAAAGCAGAGGGGCAGACACCTGACCTCTTCGTAGAGGACTTGATCTTGCAACATCTTAAACCTAAGGGCCTGAGTAAGTTTTTTGTTATTGAAAGAGCTCACAGAGTCCCAGGGGGTCGCCCCAAGCCGGGAGCCCCCCCACATCCAATGCTGGCCAGAGTGTTAAACTTCCGGGACAGAGACGTAATTCTTCAAAATGCCAGAATGGGGGCCGCCCTACGCTTTGAGAATGCCGACATTTCCTTTTCCCGGATTTCACGCAACGAGTTCAACGTCAAAGACGGTCCTTTACCACTGTGAAACAGAAACTTAGGGAAAAGGGACTGAAATACTCCATGTTATTCCCAGCGCGCCTTCGAGTAGAAGCCGAGGGAAAATCTGGTTTTCGAACAACCTGAGGAGGCGGCGGACTGGCTGGAATATCAGGCGGAGCGGGCCTTGCGAGATCGAAAGGATGGGGGAGAAGCGGCCTCTCAGGCCCGCATCTGACGAGAAGGACCTGAACTGGACTCCCTGCCAGTGTAGACGGGACATCGAGGTTGGCTGGGACAGGTAACGGCGATAAGGCGGCCGGATCCCGGGGAGATGCCTCCCCGCTAAGTGACAGTTTTTCGGACCTATTGGTGTGTATCCCACGTAGGGAACTTGTTAATATGTTACACTCCCGAGGGGGGGGATGGGAACGCGGGCTGTCACGTCCTCACATTATCTAATATTTGGTCTTTATTGGGGCGACAGGCACTCTGCAAGTTTTTTCTCATGGGCAGTTCTGAGCCCAGAGTGCAGGGAAGCGGGGTGGGGGGATGTTGGGGGGGAAGGGGGGGGTTGGGGGATTGGGGGGGTTTGTTTATGCAGTCGCATAGTTATTACATCGGTAGCCCATGGCATACAGATTACGGAGACACCTGCCCATAGCAACCTAAACCACGAACGTCATGGGGGATAGGAACGTTAAAATACTAAGCTGGAATGTCAACGGACTTGGGGACAAAATTAAGCGCAGCGTGGTACTCCAATATATCAAACGTCAAGGTCCAGACATCGTACTCTTACAGGAAACTCACCTGGTCGGGAATCTCTGTAGAGCTATGCACAGGGGAGGGTACAAAATGGTCGTACATGCAGGATTCACCTCGGGCTCCAGAGGGGTGGGCATCATGGTTAAAAAAAATCTTCCCCTGAATGTGGAATCCACGTGGACGGATGTGAGGGGCAGATACGCTGGGATTTCGGGCACATGGGAAGGCCGCTCTATTACACTCATGTCGGTCTATGTGCCCCCGGGGGTGCAGGGCTCCACCTTTGCCGAACTGGGCTCCGTCCTACTTACTGTACTGGATGGCCTCCTGGTCCTTGGAGGAGACTTTAATGCAGTAGTATCGGGCATAATGGACAGATACCCCCCCAGGGAGATAGGAGCGTCTGCACGCTGGCTGCCCGAATTTCTTGACACTATGGGGTTAGTAGACGGCTGGCGAACACACCACCCAGACCAGATACAGCACACCTTCCACTCGGGCGTACATCATAGCCTTTCCCGTCTAGATTACTGCCTGGTCCCTGCAGCACAAGTCGCGCACATACATGAAATCAGACACTTAGCTAGGGGCATTTCAGATCACTCCCCGATGTGGATACACATAGTACTCAATCAAGTGGCAGTGGGTAGACTGGCTCCAATTAATCCATGGTACCTTCGAGACCCGAAACTCCGTAGTGACCTCCACAAGGCCATGGACGAGTACTTCTCCGACAATGTGGGGTCCGTATCTTCATCACAGTCCCTGTGGGAAGCGTTCAAGGCCGTGATTCGAGGGCAGGCTCTGTCTTTAATCGCGGGGTCGAAGAAAGATAAACGGAAAGAAGTCCTCGCTATAGAGGCGGACATATATAGGCTGGAAGGCGACCTAGAATCCTGTGTGACACCGGAGAAACTCCATTTCCTAAGCCTGAAACAACAAGAGTACAAAGCTCTAGTTACAGATACGGCCAAACTCCTGGGTAGGGAGCAACAAAGTAGAATCTACGAACTAGGGGATAAAGCAGGGAAGCTAATAGCATGGTTGGACAAAAAAGAATGGGCAAGTAGATTGGTCCCGGAGCTTAAAGTCGAGGGCGACATATCCATCACCGAACCTCAAGAAATAGTGGACAGATTCGCCGCCCACTTCCAAAACATTTATACGACAGTAACCCCGCACACTGAAGAAGACTCACATGACCTCCTTCGAGATATCAGGCTCCCATGTCTTTCCTCAGCAGATCGCGACTTTATGGATAGTGACCTAACCACAGACGAAATTGCGCAAGCAATTCGTTCATTGAAGCTCGGGCAAGGCACTGGGACCAAACGGTATTCCCATTGAACTATACAAACTGCGGCCCGACAAACTTGCACCATACCTAAAAGCAATGTTTGAAGAATCTAGAGACTGCGGGGGACTGCCAAGGGAGCAAAGAATAGCAACTATCGTTACTATACATAAGGAGGGGAGACCCAAGACGGACTGCTCTTCCTATAGACCGATATCTCTACTAAATGCCGAACCCAAGATCCTGGCTAAGCTTCTGGCAAGTCGCCTGCAAAAAGTAATCAGCGACTTAGTGCACCCAGACCAATCAGGCTTTATGCCTCACAGAAATACTGCCCTGAACATCCGTAGGGTTCACGGAGTCGGCCACAAACTGTCGGCCACGTTCCCACTCAGCCGTGGAACCCGTCAGGGATGCCCACTCTCGCCGCTGCTCTTTGCCCTCGCTCTGGAACCACTGGCTACATGGATCCGACGGGATCCCAGGATACGAGGGCTGAGATGGGCCCCCGACCGGGAGGACCGCATTTCACTCTACGCAGATGATATTCTTCTCTATCTGGCCGCCCCGAGGAAATCCCTAATAGTAGTGTTAGATATCCTGGCAGTGTTCGGGAGATTTTCTGGATTCACCATTAATTGGGGCAAATCCGTACTGCTCGCCATCCAGGGGAGCCCCCATCCTCCCGAGAGACTGCCCACTCCGAATTACTACAGAGGGCTTTAAATACCTGGGTATTTTTATCTCCCTTGATCCCGCGGCCCGATACGCCCAAAATCTTCTTCCACCCCTGCGTAAACTCAAACAAGATATTGCTAACTGGAAAGCACTCCCCCTCTCCCTATTGGGCAGAGCGGCCCTGTTTAAGATGATGTCCTTACCCAGATTTCTTTACGTACTACAAAATGCCCTAGACCCGGTACCTGCGCACTTCTTCAGGGAGGTAGAGAGACTTCAGAGAGAGCTGCTCTGGGACGGCAAACCGCGTATCGCCCTAAACAAATTGACACTAAACGGGTACGATGGGGGCATAAGCCTCCCGGACATTAAAAAATACTTCTGGGCAGCGCACCTTGCGGCCATCAACCACGGTACATACGGGAGGGGCGACGATCCTGGCTATGGTATGGACAAATGGCTCCTCTCCGGAGGCAACTATAACAGGGCACTCTATTCGTGGCCAAAAAGGAACAATCTAACAGGCCCCACTAACCACTCGGTCCTAATCTGGCATGAAGCAACCAACTCCATGGGGTGGGGACGTAAACTGACGTTGGCAACTCCACTTTGGGATTCTGAATTACTGGGTAGTCTATGGAGGTCGAAGGGGTTCGATAAATGGGACCTCATTGACATTGCACGAGTCAAAGACGTCTGGGGAGAAGGGGGAGTTAAGTCCTTTGCCACACTACAGGCGGAGTACGGCCTAGCCGATACTGAATATTTCAGATATGCTCAAATCCAGCATGCGCTCCAATCGCGTCTGCCCAGGGGGGTGGCACCCCGGGAGGCCTCGCCCCTAGAGGACAGAATCTTGGACGGCCACTTACCAACAAAGACGATCTCCTTAATATATAAAAAGCTGATAAATAACACGACGGATCCACTCCAGACATTAAGGGAAAGATGGATGGGAGATGGCATCGAATTAGATGATGAAGACTGGCGGGAGGCGGTGTCTTCCCCTAGGGTGGTAGCCATACCGGGACGCCTGAGACTAGTCCAGTTAAAAATACTTCACCGGGTCTACATCACCGGGCCACGCCTGATCCAAATGGGGGCAGCGGATGGTGGGGAGTGCAGGAGAAGTTGTGGTCATCTAGGAACCTTCCTGCATATCATATGGGAGTGTGAACACGTTAGTGCCTTTTGGCGCGGGGTACATGAGGTAATCTTTGCAGTATTGCACATCCGCCTTTCGATGGAGGCGAGACGCTGTCTTTTAAACATATGGGAACCCACAGACCTGAGCGCTCACCAGACACAATGGGCCACCCTGGGGTTCATGATAGCCAAGAGAAACATTGCACAGCTATGGGGCGCTGCTACACCACCGACCCTGGAGGCCTGGGAGAGGGACCTAGATTGGTGTATGTTTCGGGAGAAGACGGTGTATACCACCAGGGGATGCCCCAAAAAGTGGGTCCGAATCTGGAGTCCATGGAACGACTTTCGCGGAGGAATATGTGTGCCACCTGTTAGAACTGATCCCAGTGTCCCCCCCCAAGCGGTGACTATCACCTCCGATGTTGATATGTAAGCCTTCTCCTTTGTACACAATTGCTATTCAGTAATGGGCTGTGATCTCTGTAAAATATATTTGAACCGATGTATGTTTTAATAAAAAGAATTATTAAAAAAAAAAATTATCTTTTCTTACAAATGTTTTCTTTAATTTTCGATTTTTTGTATTTCCTTAAAATTGTTTTTTAATGATTTGGCGTCCTGAATTTTCGTTTTTCTATTAATTCACATACAACACTAGACTGCTATTGCTTCAAGGCACACGTTCAAAGATAGGCAATCAATTATATTCTGCTTTGAATGACTTTACATGCACATTATTTCATAGTTGTACTTTTATTTTGTATTATCATATTACTGGTTACCTGGTTAGAATATTTAGTACTTCCATGGTTGAGTTCAGTGGTGGATATTGGTCTGCTGGTGCTCGAGTGGGGCCGGTCACTCTGGACATGGGCTCTTATCTTTTCTTTACTCCTTTGTCTGTTCCTGCTCACTGTTTATGCCTGACATCAATACCACACTTTAGTGATGCATTTGGTCTCTCCACCCAGCCACGAGTGATGGAACGGCCACTAATCATAATTCTGTAATTTAAGGACTTGTTTTCCTGTTCAAAAGTTTTTACTTCATCATTTATACCGCGGTTGCTCACTAATATGGTTATAATTAGCTATCAATAGATTAGAATTGAATTGGCATAGATTGTTATGCTTTCAACTCGCGTTTATTTTTCTAAAGCCTCACTCCTGATATGGGAGCTATAACCCTTGCTCCAAAATCTGGAGGGCTCCTTCAGAATATTGTGTCAGGCAGGCTGTAGGATCTCAGAGGGTTCTCCTCCCTAGGTAGGCCAGCTCATCTATGCGATGATCATGTTTAATAACCTACTTCTGGGACAAAAATCTGAAAAAAATATAGCGAGAGACATGTAGAGCAACTTCTTCAAAGGTGAAGGACTGCAACCTGCTAGCCCACAGTGTCCTTTCCCAGGGACTTGCTTATCTACCCCTCAGGCCTTCAGTGGATCTACCAAGTTAACATCTCACGCTCCCTCCATACAGAGCATTCCCACCTAGAAGGAGTCTGGAGATGTCAAAGCCACAAAAAGAGTACCACATTGGAGTGGCTACATCAGTATAAACCATTGGCCTTAAGGCGGAACCTGTGTTTTCAGCCCACTACAAAACTATTGTTTCTCCTTTGCCCAAAGGCATGTGTTCCTTGCCAGCTAGGGATCTGGTCCCCACTTCCAGTTCCCTTTTCCAGGGTTTGGAAGCTTCCCCTGCTAGCAACTTTCTTGGGTAAGTCCCTGATGAGGTCAGCATAGCACCTGGCCTCACACTCCAATGGCCACAGTCAGCCCATACTGTGGCTTAGCTGTCTTGGTTGTTTCATCTAAACCAGTCCTTCAAGGAGAGCTGCAGACTGCCCAGGAATCCACGATTTGGATCAGAAACGGTACTGAACTGTGTATCTTAGTTTGACTCAGTCTGAGCAGATGGCAAGATTGCCTTATCTAGGAAGACCAGAAATTCTATGTCCAATATAAGGCACCAGCCCCCAACTCTGTGGCCCTGTCTAAAGTTGTGGGCACAATAAACATTGAGTTCAGGAGATGGATGTGAGTTAGTATTCATAAGGTGCCACACATACATACAGTAGTTATTTTTAGAAAATGGTACAAACAATTTGAGGAAATCTAAGTCCATCTAAAAATACTCTCAAATCCATAGTTTGGGTTTTCTATGAAAGTCTCCTGAAATCACAAGTTCTATTCACTACCCAGGACTTTAGAAATTCTGTGTCAGAATAAAGTTTTTGTATTACTTCTAGTGCCCACATTAGAACTGTTTTTGGTTTGCTTGATTTTTTGCTTTTGGGGAGTGTTTTCCACAATGCTGGGCAGTGGGGACAGCAACATCTTTCCTTCCACCGAATATCTAGACCGGTACAGTTGGCGCAGGCAGTTTGGAAGATACATTTAAAGATTATTAAAATAAAACTTCAAATACTTTAAGCACGTAGGCTGAGAAGTGATAATATTATAGTCTCAATGCTAACCTGAACTCCCAACAAACTTACCTCTTTATTCCTAGACACCCTTTAGTAAATTAAATACTAACAAAAGAAGATGTATTTCAAATATTTAAAAGTCATGTCTTTTTTTACACTAAACGCAACAGGCACAGCTGACACAAATGTTTGCCCACCTGAGTTGCATTCATGTGCGCAATAACTGTAATTTCCAAAGGTAATTTCCAAACCACGAGTCATAGACTGGTTATGTTTTTAATTTATGCAGAGCATTTACAAATGCAGAAAATCTAGTGGGGTTTGCCACACCATTCAGACATTTAGAGTTAGGAATGGAAATCCCTGTAATCTGGTGAAGACAATAATAAGTGCCTTTGCAAGCTGGGAAAGTGACGTGAACAGCCCCAAAAGTAGTTCCTTGTGTAGTTTCTTGCGCAGAAATAATAAAGTTATATGTGCAAAAATGGTCTCTGTTGTTGCATAGTGGGTCTTTGTGTTACAGTCAATAAAAATTCATTAAAACCTCACTAATTTACCCAGGGTGATTGATGAGACAGCAGCTATGAGTGTACATGCACCTGTTTGAGATTCCTGTTTGATATTCTGTTCCTAATATTCATAACAGTCTTGTTCCCAAAGCTTTTTCTGTGAGTAGCTGTGTCTTACTTGTGTCTTAAGTGTACATTGCACCACTGTAGTAACAATGGCTTACTGGAGAAAAAAACTTTGTGAAATGTAATGTCATCCGATTTACAAAGAATTTTCTCTGAGTAAATGTGACTTGCACTTGGCATGCTTTTGGCGTACTCCTGTATTTCCAGGAATAATTTGCATTTACTTGTGAGGAAATTCTTTGTGATTCATGTGCAACACAACCATTTACATGAAATGCTTTGTGAATCAGACATGGATATGATTGTGTAATTGACTTCTAAGGCCCTCACTGCGAGTGACCAGTTCTTTTCCAGTCTCGGTGCAAACTACTGTGGTAGTTACCGCATGCCTCACAATTTTCCACAGGTAAATTTCCGCAGGTGAAACCTACCGGATTTTACCAGGGGGGCAATGCAAAGTAAATGCTGGTACATGCAGATTTTGGTGCTTGAGCACTGAAATCCACATGTTATGCCCCATTTTAAAGGGCACAACTTGTAATAGGCAATAATGATCTCATCTTCTAAATTCCGATCCTCGAGAAATCCGGTGTTAAAAGATGTGATAATAAATGCCTTCCCATTTATTTATTTATTTAGAATCTTATATAGCGCACAGCTACCCCCAACGGGGGTGTCCCGGCGCTGCGAGCAGCAGAAAGTCATAAGTGACACTAAGCAACTAAAGGAAGGTAAACAGCCAGGTTTTTAAATTTCGTCGAAAAATGCATTCAGATTCTGTCAAACGGAGAGACAGTGGCAGGTTGTTCCAAGCTTGGGCCGTGATAACCGCAAATGCTCTTCCCCCCATTCTTGAGCAATGAAAACGGGGAGTACGTATAAGGACAAGATGGTTGGATCTAAGGGAGCGGGGCGCCTGAGCAAGCTTTAGTCTGGCTCTAAGGTAGGCCGGGCCCTGTCCCTGCAAAGCTCTATTTGCCAGTACCAGGGATTTAAATCGAATGCGGCTAGTCACGGGCAGCCAATGTAATTTTTTTAGGTGCGGTGAAATTGAGTGACGATATGGAATGTTACAAATCATTCTTGCCGCCGCATTCTGCACTATCTGTAGCTGTTTGATCAGATAGGCTGGGGCACCGGCATACAGGCTGTTTGCGTAATCCAAATGAGATGTTATAAGGGCGTGGATGACAGTACGTCGAGCATCCACAGGAAGAAAAGGAAGAATTTTTCGGATCATGCGGAGTTTACCAAAACAAGCCGAGGTGACCTTATTAATTTGAGCCTTACAGGATAGCTCATTGTCGAATATGAATCCCAGGTTCCTGGCCGAAGCCACTGGAGCAGGAGGGGATTCAATTCAGGGGGCCACCAAAGTAGGGAAGGGGGGGATTTTTGATTGAAAAACAACACCTCAGTTTTGTCTGAGTTAAGCTTGAGGGTGTTGAGTGACATCCAGGCTGAGATGTCACTGAGACAGCGGCGGAAGTTCAGAAAGCTGGCATCAGAGTGGTCTCGAAATGAGAACACAAGTTGTGTGTCATCAGCGTAAGAGATCACTCTGACCCCACAAGATTCCGCCACTGCAGCCAGTGGTGAGACATAGACATTGAAAAACAGAGGGCTCAGGGCGGAGCCCTGAGGAACCCCACAACTGAGCGGTTTCTTCTCCGAGACAAAAGGTTGGAGGAAGACCTGTTGGGTACGATCACTTAAGAAAGATCTAATCCAAACCAGAGGGGTGCCCTGAATTCCGATGTCATGCAGTCTCTCGATCAATATTTCATGAGAGATCGTATCGAATGCCGCGGACAGGTCGAGCAGCACTAACATTGCTGCCTCGCCTGCGTCCACGGATTCGCAAATGGTCTCTGAAACTTCCAGAAGTGCAGATTCGGTACTGTAGCCGGCTCTGAAACCACGACTGTGAGTCGTGGAGAAGTTGGCAGGACTCAATATAGCTGGAGAGTTGTTGCTGCACAACTTTCTCTAGGATTTTGGCTGGTTTAGGCAGGAGGGAAATGGGTCGATAAATTACTAAATATTGAAGGATCGGCTTCAGATTTTTTTAAGATGGGGATAAGCAAGGCCTGTTTCCAGGATACGGGGCAATAGCCAGTTAGTAAGGAAGTATTCCAGATCAGGTTCAGCGGGCCATGATAAGAGGAGCAAGAGAGTTGAACAATTGTGCCGGACAGGGGTCAAGAGGAGAGCCCGATTTACATGTCAACATTAATTGAAAAAAAGTATCCGTGGAGACAGCCTTAAAGGAACTGAAAGTCTCCTTATTGGTTGCCCTTAAGACTGGAGCTGGGGAGTCCATGGACTGATTAAACTTCAAGAAAATGTCTAGTATTTTATCATGAAAAAAATTGGATAAACCATCGCAGAGTACTTGGCTGGGGGGGATCGAACTGGATAGTACAGCTGGTTTGGAGAATTCTTTCACTATGTTAAAAAGCGTTTTGGAGGAATTATTAGCAGAGCGGACTTTTTCAATATAAAATTCTTTCATTATGGACCGTTTTAATTTGTGGAAATTCTTGATGGCAGCTCTGTAGATAGCTTTTGCCTCAGGATCATATGTAAGCCTCCAGACCCTCTCAAGTTTTTTGCAATGGCTTCTCTCAGTGCGCAGGGCAGAGGAGAACCAGGGGGCAGAGGGTTTGGATCTGGAAGAATTTATCGGTCGTAAAGGGGCAATCGCATTTAAGGCTGAGGAAAGCCAGCCGTTAAACTTTGAGACGTCAGAGTCTAAATCCCCTTCTGACTGCCCCGGGCCGTGGGAAAGAGCAGGGGCCATTGATGCACAGGTAATTTTGCACCACTTCCTGCCAAAAGCCCAGGCCTTGACTGGAATAACAGTGCGAGGGGGGGAGGCCAGACTGAAAGGGATAAGAAAATGATCTGACCAAGTGAGGGGAAGGGGCGAAAAGGTTACCAAATTAGGATAGTTGGTAAACAATAGGTCCAGTGTATGGCCAGCCAGATGCGTGGGGCCACTAACCTGCTGGGACAGGTTGAGGCCATTCATGGTATCCAGGAGCAGACCTGCTTTGACACAGGAAGTGTTATCCACGTGAAGGTTAAAATCCCCTAAAATGGTAAAGTGGGGGTGTTTAAGCGATAGGTCAGCAGCCAAAGTAAAGAAATCCATAAGGGGTTGAGGGGGGGTACCGGGAGGCCTATATAAAAGAATCCCGGCTAGAATTGAATGCGAGTCTTCAGAAATGCTAAAGTACATGGCTTCTACAGGGTCAATATTAGACAGCTTCCTTGAGCAGATCTTCCAGCCCGAGCGCAGAATCACCGCAATTCCACCACCCACCTTGGAACTAGTCCGATTAATCCCAACAAACCGATATTCAGGGGGGATAGCCAAATTGAGGTCTGGATTGGAAGAGTCTTTTACCCACGTTTCCGTCAGAAACATTAAGTCCCACGCATGAGTAGTGAGAGAAAGCCAGACATCAGCCGCATGGCGGAGTAGTGATCTACAGTTGAGCAGACATGCCTTGATGCTAGGAGCGGTGGAGGTGCGATCAGCTACAGGTGCGGTGGGAGAGGGGCAAGAACTGGATGCCCTGATGGGACCTTGCTTAAAAGAGAATGAGCAGACAGCACAATAAAAATGGGCTGAGCGAGACCCATCGATTTTACAACGTGACGGAGCCTTACAGCCTGCGCCGCTTATTTTCAAAAGTTCCCATCAGTCGTAATGAGGGCATTTGACAGGACTTACTCATAGAAAACCCTTTGTGAATGAAGTCCAATTAGTGCTTAATTTGTAGAAAAATAAGTGCCAGGGTCCCCGTCAGGAGGCCACTGCAGCTTGCGCCACCCATTGCCCCTGCCAGTGCTGCCAATGACTGTGCCAACATAACTACTACCCATCACACTACTACAAATGTGACAATTCAGACTATTACAGGCCCCCAAAGCTAAAAGAATGGCTTGAGCGACAGGTATTAGTCATTTTTAATATATATTGTATGAATGAACAACTATTGTTGTGCTCATCTCTACATTAGATAGACAGTGCCATCATGTGGCAGGGTGTCAAAAGTGCCAGTGTTGACAGTTAAGTGCCAGTGCCGAGCACCGGAAACCACCAGCTCTAATTAAGCACTGAGCCCAACGTGTCTGTGAGCATAGTCAGTATTAAGCATGGTGGATGATGCACGCTGTAAGCTTGAATGCTTGTCCTAACTTTCTAATTATCTCTATCTAATTCTAGAAGCGTGTTTATTATATATCATAATCTTATATAGTGTATAACCTTTCTTTCAGTTATTCCAGGAGCACACTAAAGGACCTAACCAGCTGCACCTGATACCAGAAGTGACTGTGACACAAACAGATTTACTAACTATGCCGCCTGTAAGTCAATAAGGGCACAGGCTCATGTCAGCTATAAACATATAGCGTTGATCAAATTTTCAGTATGCCTTTGTTTGATATTTCTGTTTTCAGTGTATCAACATGTGTAACTTACATGCCTCGTGAGTGATACTTTGAATGACAGTTTATCGTCAGTAGATGATCAAAAAACCTAGTGCAGTGCAGAATTCAAGGTAGTTAATTTAGAGTTTGATGGGAGAGTAAAACAGCCTAACCCGTCTCAATTAGAGGTGGGGGTCAGCCAGGATTCTCATGGCAGCGCCTCAGCTGGCTCCACCATCGCTAAGCCTTCTCCTGCAGCCGGCCTGCGACAGGACTTCCGGCTGAGGAGTGTTGTGAGGCCTGCTCTGTAGAGGTGCAGGTCAAAACCTTTGTATGCATCAGGGCCATTGATTTTTAGTGTTGAAGAAATAACAAAAACAAAAAAGTGCTAAAAAAAGACTCCATGATATGGTGGCTGTCTGGTATTTCAGTTTTGTTAACCCCTTCCATGCGGCGCGAATTTTTGCGCTGTGTGGGGGTTTGCATTAGCGGGCGGGGGTTCTGACGGCTCCCGGCCGTCGTGAGCACACGCCAACCGTGACGCACGACGGCCGGGAGCCGTCATGAGCATACAAGGGGTTAAAAGTGCTTCACTGAACTCGTCGACAGAATCAGGCTCTCTAAATTGGGCAAGCATTCCTCCTCTGAAAGGTCAAAAGAGGGACCTCTGCCAACCAGGCAGACCCAGTGCACTGCCCGCCCGTCTCTAAATGAGCCCACATGTCTTATTTTATTGTTTGCATTGCAGTACTTGGAGTTCTGTTTCTATAGAGAGAATAGTCAACCTAAAAGTACTTTAATTCTAAAGTTAAAAAAACTAGGACTGGATGAACTACTCAACCCTGACTTGACCCATGTCAGGTCCCTGCCTACATCAGCTTTGTGGCTGTGGTATTTTATTTTGTCTTCAAAAATGTAAAAAAATATTTAAAAAATAGAGAATAGACAAACCCAGGGCCTGATACACAAACTGCACTTTGTAGTACCACAGTAGTACTACAAAATGTACTACAAATTGCTATTCACAAACTGCATTTTTGTAGTAATTTACTAGTAACTTACACTTCTGTAGTAATTTACACTTTTGTAGTACACTCAGCACTACACATGGCCAACCACTGGTGCTGCAACACCCTCCCATAGAAAATAATGAAGGTAGGGACTTAAAATAAAACCCCATAGTAAATAATGTTACATTAAATTGATTATTAAAATAGGTAAAAATATATAAATTTTAAAAAGTATAAATGGTACATATTATTTAATAATACAACATCTTGTAATTAAATAATAGCAGGAGTGTTTGCTTAATTGACAGAACACTTTACCACAACCATTTGTCAATATGTGGAGGGGATATAAATGGTAATTTTAAGTTTTTTATTGCACATTTGTATTTTTAATAAATGTTTTTATAAACTTGTATTATTGTGATCATGTTGTGCTGTGCTTAGGAAAATGTTTCCTTATAAGAAACTATTTTGAGAGCACTGAAAAGCCCCATTGGTTTTTAATCAATGGTTATATTGCTTAATACTATCCTGAATAACATTTAAACTGAAAAAACAAGCTACCTATCATTTCTTTTTTTAAACAGACTTTATTGAGTTTTCAAGTGACATATTCAAACAAATCTCAGGACGTTTTAGCATTATATGAGAACCCCCAGATGCGTAAGGAAGAAATTAATCACAATAAACACAATCCCTTCAATTGCAATTGTCCAGCATTCGCGCTTGTGAAACAGGAGAATAGTATTCGTCATAAGACCGGGCCCCTTGCTAAGTGTCAACATAATATAATATTTACCAATCCCCTCGAAGCTCTTCTTCAATCGCAGTGCACCCCGTATAACTCCAGTCCGCCCCAACCCAAACTCACACCCTCCCCACCCCCAGGCATGTCGCTTATGATCAGTACAACTACGTGTGCTCTTAGGACGACCCCAGGTTGCAAATTACTTGCCACTCCATCTAGCATGTATCATTGGTAGTGCAGTGTGGGGTGTACAATACAATGGGTCAGGTCTACTGCGTGATCATCAATCAGGAACGCTAGCAACGCCGGGTGATCAGTCGCCCCCATTAGGGCCCTCTCCATCTAGGCTTTCATCCCTATCTTCAGCCGGTTGCCTCAGGAGTTCCACTAGTGCCATCCATGCCCTTGCCGCTTCCAGCGTCTTCTCAATCCCTGTCCTTTGTGCCATTTGCAGTCTGATTGTCCCCTCACATTCCGCCCACTTCACAAATTCCCTCGTCCATCTGGATACGTGAGGGCCATTTCTGCCTTCCAATGACCAGTGATCTCCCTTTTAGCCAAAACCAGCCCCAAATCTATGAACTTGCTAGTGACCTTGTTCCTGGCCGTGTGAGGGAACCAGTGTAGCAGACAACACCCTTGGGTCATCCCTACTTCTCTCTCCGTTGTAGTCACCAATACTGCAGTGACCCCCCCTCCAGAAACCCCCCAAGTTTGGACAATCCCAGAACATATGCAAAAACCCCGCGCCCTCCGTGTTACATCGCGGGCATGCGGCTGAGACACCGAAAAATTTGTTAATCTTGCCCGGGGTGAGGTATGCTCTGTGCAGGACATAGAAGTGGATCAGCTGGAATCGTGCATTCCTGGAGCTCTTCCAGGCCCTCTCCACAAGCTCCCCGCATGGTTTCTCATCCATAGCCTCGCCCAGATCCCCCTCCCACTTGATGCGCAAGGCAGTCAAAGGCCGGCGTATCTCCTGCGTTAGGCGCCTATAAAGGCAAGTAACCGCCTTGAAAGTTCCAGCTGCTATCACTATATATTGACAAACTGTGGAAGTCTGAGGCTCAGCAATCCGCTCCTGCCAGTGTTTTCGCATGGCTGCTGTCAGGGCGGCATGCAGGAGAAAATCTCCTCTTGGGAGATCATACCGCTCCAATAGATCGTTGAAGGGGAGCAGAGTATTCTCCTCGTATAAGTCTCCTATTATGGAGATTCCTGCTTCTCTCCATGTCTGCAGTCTGTGCCAATTCCCACCATGGGGCAAAGCCTTGCATATGGTCAGTGGAATGTCCGGTGCATAGGGGCATCGAATCTGTGCCCGTCGGAGGGACCTATTCCAACACTTGCGCACTGTACTCAGGTCAGAGGGGACCGAACGACCCCTCGTGGGGAGCCGTAGCAACACCTGAGACAGGAGCCGCAAACTCGGATCACTGCCCCCGTGGTCACCTGTGCTCCGGAGACGCCCCGCCATCCATTTCGTGAACCACTGTAGCTGCGCTGCAAGATAATAGGCCTCAAAATCTGGTACTGCAAAGCCCCCCTCCGCCCTAGGCCTCATCATGGTAGTGAGTGCCACCCTCCGTCTCCCAGAACCCCACAGGAAACCCGTGACCATTGTTTTGAGCTGAGTAAATAGTTTTGGCGGTATCCAGAGTGGAAGCGACCCAAAGTAATACAGGAGTCGGGGCAGCGTCACCATCTTTAAAAGTGCAACCTGACCCGCCACAGATAGCGGGAGGGTCCCCCAGAAATCGAAGTTACCCTTAGTGTTTCGCAACGCTCGTCCTATATTGCCCTCTAGCAGGTTCCCGTGGGCATGGTATATTTGGGTACCCAGGTAAGGCAGGAATCTATCCTCCCATTTCACACCTTCCGTCTCCGTTGGCCCTGCTCTGTCCGACTGTGTCGGGAAGAGGCACGACTTAGCCCAGTTCACTCGAAGCCCCGCTACTCTCCCCAGAACACTCGGGAGCTCTTTGGCTCCTCAGAGGGCCTCCCCCGAATTAGCTAGGAACATCAGTAAGTTGTCTGCATATAGCGCTATATATTGAATTTGACCCGTCACCTCCAACCCCTGATAATATCGTCCTGACCTAGCATGCGCAGCCAAAGGCTCCATCGCCAGGGCAAACAACAAGGGCGACAGCGGGCAGCCTTGCCTTGTCCCCCGGTCCACCCTACAGGCATCCGAGATCAGTCCTCCTGTCCTGACCCTAGCAGTAGAGTTCTTATACAAGAGAGCCGTCCATTCTACAAACCGTTCCCCCAGTCCAAATGCCCTCATGACTCTGAAAAGATATGACCACTCGAGGCTATCAAAGGCTTTCTCGATATCAACTACAAAAATACACGCCTCTTCTTTCTGGTATGTGTCCGCTTCCAAAACTCGCAGTAGCTGACGTATATTCATCGCCGTATTCCTGGCTGGGATAAAGCCCGCCTGGTCGGTGTATATTAGCGTCGTCATATGGGGAAGAAGGCGGGTGGCCAGTATACGACTTAGGATTTTATAATCCAAGTTGAGCATAGCGAGTGGGCGATAAGCAGCTCTATCCCAAGCCAGTTTCCTGGGCTTTAGGAGTGGAATAATCACCGCCTCTCTTGTTGAGGCAGGCAGATAGCCTTCTTGTTTCGCCCTATTATACAGCGCCACTAGCCTGAGAGCCAGAACGTCTACGTACATCGAGTAAAATTCTATTGGCAATCAATCTGTCCCCGGCATCTTATTTCTGGCCATGTGTTTAATGGCCCCTCGCACCTCCCCAATCTCTACGTCTCTGCCCAGGCCCTCCGCCGCCTCTGCATCTATGCTTGGAAGCCCCACAGCTCCCATGAACTCGACTGCCTCCTCTTCTCCTGGGGCTAGCCTACCATGGTATAAGCCAGTATAGTATTCCAGAAACTGGGCGTTAATATCTTGCTGCCTGTAATAGATCTCGTCCTCCCGCCCTCGGAGCTCAAGTATCGCCGCCCCCCTACGTGCTGGGTTAGCCAACCAAGCTAATAGCGCCCCAGATTTATCCCTTTCAGCGTGGGTCCGGGCTGTGTAAGCCTTATAGTCGAAGCAACACAGCCGTTCTACTTGTGTTGCCATTGCTTCTTGAGCCGCGAGAAGGTCTGCTTGCTTGTCCACCCTCCCCGGCCTGTCTCTTTCCACCTTACGGAGCTGCTGTTCCGCTCTTTGTACATCTTGTAAAAGGACCTTCCGTGTCCCTACCACTTCCCCAATGCAGCGACCCCTAATAACAGTCTTAAAAGCATCCCATTCAATGAGTGGGTTTGTCGCCGTATTAGTATTGTCTAAAAAGTAATCCTTAATAGCGGAACCCACTGTGGTCCGAAATAACCGATCTTCCAGCGCCTCAGGTTGGAAGCGCCAAATGGGTATTTTAGGTCTATCACGAATCCAGTCTAAGGCCACCAGCAGCGGATTATGATCAGAGATAGTTCTGTAGACTAGAAAAAATAATGGGGCGACCCGGTGTCCCTCAGAACCTGGGTATATGTATAAAATAAAACAATTGGTTCTGTCGGGGTGTTCAATTACTTAGAAAACGTAAGTAGCAACAGCTTACTTGTAACATATACCAATAATTAAACCATAACACACACCAATATTAGTATTCAATACTGTATTTAGAAATGGATATCAAATAATCATGGCTGTCACAATTTACAAATTCAATTGTAATAAAGAATAAGTGACTGTTGGTGAAAAAGTGACATGTGGTGATGGGTGACGTTGAAAGTGCACTATATACAAGACAATTAAACATGCATTCAAGTGAGGGAGAAGAATTTATGTTTGTCCTTTTTATTTTAGCACATATATCGCAGGATTCATTAGCAAATTAAACTGTGATCCTGAGCGTTGTGCGGACATATGTAGTCGTCGACGTTTCGACCCTGTTGGTAGCGCAAAAGTAAAAATGCGTCAAGGTGGGTCTTCTTCAGGACAGGAAGGGGAAGGACAGCCAAAATGCAGATTCTTTAGTCTGTCTGCAATGATCAAGTGCCTCTTATTCAAAGTGGGGCTAATAATTACACCCTCTCAGGACTCCTGAGAACAAAGCAGCTGCCGGACGGGCGTGTTTTTTGCCAGATCACGCTATTCATCTGACTGGCTAATTAAAAAGACTCCAACCGATGGGTGGAAGTCGTTTAAAAGAACTCCATTGAGGCTCCAACCGGCTGGTGGAGTCCTGAGAGGGTGTAATTATTAGCCCCACTTTGAATAAGAGGCCCTTCCTGTCCTGAAGAAGACCCACCTTGACGCATTTTTACTTTTGCGCTACCAACAGGGTCGAAACGTCGACGACTACATATGTCCGCACAACGCTCAGGATCACAGTTTAATTTGCTAATGAATCCTGCGATATATGTGCTAAAATAAAAAGGACAAACATAAATTCTTCTCCCCTCACTTGAATGCATGTTTAATTGTCTTGTATATAGTGCACTTTCAACGTCACCCATCACCACATGTCACTTTTTCACCAACACTCACTTATTCTTTATTACAATTGAATTTGTAAATTGTGACAGCCATGATTATTTGATATCCATTTCTAAATACAGTATTGAATACTAATATTGGTGTGTGTTATGGTTTAATTATTGGTATATGTTACAAGTAAGCTGTTGCTACTTACGTTTTCTAAGTAATTGAACACCCCGACAGAACCAATTGTTTTATTTTTTACAGAGATAGTTCTGGTCAGGTATTCACTCATCCTAACCCCCATGCACATCCGGAGAACACAAGATCGCGTCCAGCCGAACATGAAGTTCGTGTAATGCTGAAAAGAAGGAATAATCCCTGTCCCCGGGGTGTTGGGCCCTCCAGGTGTCGATCAACCCCCATCTCTGCTGCCAATTACGTCTGGCCTCTGCAATTCTATGTATGGGCGCATCAGGGAGTGGCGGGTGAGAACGGTCCAATCGAACGTCAATTACACAATTAAAGTCGCCCCCTAAGTGTACCGATCCTGTCAGTACTGAGGCTAATGTCCATGAAAGCTGAGCTAGAAATGCAGGCTGTTCTATATTAGGGGCATATAAACTCCCAATCGTTATATCCCTTCCGTCTAAGCACCCTGAGACCACTACAAATCTTCCCTCTGGGTCAATTATTTGCCTGGTACACTGGAAAGGGACTCCCGCCCACACCCAGACCAGAGTCCCCCTGGCGAAGGCTGAATAAGTAGTATAAAACACCTGCCCCCTCCACCTGCGCTGTAGTGCAGCACCTTCCTTCTCCGATAATTGAGTCTCCTGCAATAAGGCGATCTGGACCCCTCTCCTGACCAAGTACTCATGAATTCTATGCCGGCGCAACATAGTATGCATCCCCCTGACGTTCCAGGATAAGCATTTAATGCCTACGGTGGATACCATTGTGATGGACGTGACACACCCCTAGCAGCTTCCCCTAAAGCGACATGCCTGGCCCCAAACAAAACCCCCTGAACAATAAGAACCCCCCCAACTCCCCCTCCCCAGGACAGGTAGAAACAAACCAGTTCCCATCCAAACTGGAACGCGTGATAAGAAAATCTCTAAAAGTGGTGGGGTGTGAAGCTGACCCTGCCGGACCTAGACCGCCTTTGGGCATCTTGATACAGCTGCCAAACCCAATGGTCGTATCACCATCCTCAGTCGACTGCTATTACGCCTGAACCTCTACATAAGACGCGCTCCGCTACATTGGGACCCTCTGAAATATGGCAAGGGGCTACCCTTTCAGGCTATTTCATCAGCTGTTGGAGGAGTGACATCCGGGAGATCAGTCTCAGAGTCCTCATTTGCGCAGCCTGGCAGCGAGCTTTCAGATCTGTCTATGTCAGGACCACTTTTGTTCGAGCCCGGGCTGGTGTCTCCATGGCTAAGCTCCGCAATCGCCTGCAGGGCTTTGTGCCGTTCCATTCGACGTTCTTTAGGAGAGGGAGCTCTAGCAGGTTGCTGGTTTTTGGCCGGAGTCTGCTGGGTTAAGTCCCGAGATGGAGTGCGAGCCTGTCTGGCCTCTAGCCACTCCCATGCCTCATGCGGGGTAGTGAAGAAGTGCGTCCCTGACTTGTCGACTACCCGGAGGCGCGCTGGAAACAGCATTGCATATGGGATTTGTAGTTGCCGCATTTTCCGCTTGAGGGCCGTAAATGAAGCTCGTTGGTGCTGCACTTCCCTGGTGAAATCCTGGAATATCATCACCCTATTATTCCCAATCTGCAGGTCCTGTTTCTGTCGGGCTTGTTGAAGTATATGGTCACGATCCCGAAAATGAAGAAGTGGCATCACGAACGGACGGGGAGGGGCACCAGACTCCGTGAGCTCGTACAAGCGCATAAAAGGGGGAAAGGCCCTCCGGGGCCATCTCCGCCTTAAGCCAGTCCTCCAGGAATTGCACGGCATCGGCCCCCTCCACCCGTTCCGGATCCCCCACGATGCGCAAATTGTTTCTACGGGACCGACCTTCACTATCCTCTGCTCTTGCTTCTAGTATCTTGACCTTGGCCTCCACGCTCCTCAAGGACCGTTGGAACGTGGACACTGCTTCCGGGACCTCCGTAAGAGTTTTTTTGTTGAGCCCCACTCTCTCCTTAAGCTTGCGGTGCTCATCTTTTAACAGGCGTAGCTCCGTCCCAATCGAGTCTATCTTTGTCTCCAGAGCTTCCCTTGAGGAAGTGATGGCCTGCATAATGTCCGCTAGGGTGGGCCCCTCAGGGGCAGTATCCATCCTCATTTCTGCTGTCTCATCGTCATCGTCAGTTTGATGACCTGTAGCCTCCATGCTGAGGACATCATACCCCTTTTTTCTGGACACTTTCCCCATAGTCAGATTCCTGCATGCACCAAGTGGTCTACCTCTGTGTGGCGCTATTAATGATCGCAAATCGCCTATAGCGTAGACGGTGCAGGACGGGTCTGGGGGCCCAGTACCAGCCGCAATCTCTCCTCACCCTCAGATCGCCTTCCAGCGTAAGCAGCCCTCTCTAAGCCCACGCACGGATGCGGGCCTCCGGGCGAATCTCACAGAGTCTCGGTATCCTCCGCCACTACAGCTCCTCAGCACCCTCAAGTTGCGATCAGATGGCGTCCCAGGAGCGCTCCGTCCCAGCCCAGTGGCCCTCTTGACCCTGCACACTCCAGGACCGCGCCCATACACCCCTGCGTGTCGCCGTGGCTCAGAACCCCGGTCTCCCTGGTACGGTGATAAGGCTTCTCCTCCAGTGCCTTAAATCAGGGATAGATACTGATGGTATTTTGATGTGTGCCGATCGGGTCGTCCCGTGAGCCCTTGTATGTCACTATATTGCAGCCGTGCACACTGGTTGCAGCGCCCCTCCCAGCTATCACCCGGCTGTCTCCCAGTCCTCCTCAAGTGCAGCGCCCATTAGAGTTGCACCGGAGCCGATGCCCCACCTCTCGGCGCTCTAACCTGGCTAATGAGCCTCAGTCCCAGGTGCTCCCATAGCATGCGCCGACCTCTCCACCTCACTGGACTCTCTGCCTCATCCGCCACGGCCCGCAGCGCGCCTCCGCTGCCGTCAGGGCCCGTCTCCGCAACCCTTGGCCGCCATCTTGCTTCAGCGCGGCAGAACCGTCAGGACTTGGAGCCCGCGCCACTCTGACCTGTCAGTGGGATCTCAGCTTCAGCTGTCCGCCAATCTAGGGCTGCACTCTTCAATCTTTGCCGCCCAGTTCTCGCCCGCTGCTCAGCGATCACAGTCAGCCGACCTCCCCCGATGTCAGGGGTCGCCCCGTCAGTCCTCAGTCGCCATCTTGTGTCTCTGCATGCCGCTCCAAGTCGGGAGATTAAATGGCGATTTCAATGCCGTAGAGTTCCCAAAAGTTGCCGCCTGCAGTCCGTTATGACCTCTAGACGTTCCGCCACCCGGCAAGAGGTACGGGGCCGCATTTAATATTCAGGATTACTGTTGTTGGGGGAAAGCCACAGTCGGAGCTCTGGAGTCTGCTCCCTCTCACATCGGCGCCTAGCCACGCCCCCCAAACAAGCTACCTATCATCAAGATTATCCGTCCACTGCAGTCTTCTCCAAACGCTTACTAAGGATCTACTAGAGTTGACTCTTTCTCTCAACCAAAATTATAAAACGTCTATAAAATCTCAATTCTGATTCCAAGAATATGACACACACTCTATCAACATCTGCCCAGCCACAGAGCTGCTTTCCTCCTCCTTTGATATTACAGTTCTCCCTCGTGTTAATTCCCTTCACTGCCTGTGTGTCCTAATGCTTGATATGCTTATCTTGTGCAGTTACCAGGCTTTCAAAGGTTAATTATCCGTCCATAGCTATTACCACTCTTTCCTATCACAATTGTAGATCCATTCGCTCTTTACTGTTATATTGTTTAGAACTGATGTCACATGTTTTATCTTCCTAGGGAGGTGTTACACTCTTTGGCCTAAAATATAACATTGCAGTTGGCATTCTCTTCATAGATGCTTGGTTTAGAGGTAAGGTTATTTTTTTCATAAAGTGTTCTAAATGATTTTCATCCATAGGTTGCTGTTTTTCTTGGGGAGTTTCCTAATTTATTTATTACAGAAATTCCATAATGCTGTTGGTTGGATGACAAATGATCAAAATAACAAACAATACTAAAAGCTGAAACTGGAGTCCAGTCCTACATGGCTCATTGGTATAGGAATCTCTTTGCCATGGTCGTCCATGTGTATTCTTTTGTTGTTCCAAGACATGGCATGGGTCACAATGATCTGACACTTATTTCTGAACTTTTATAATGTTTTTAAAGAGTTTTCCTAAAATGATGCTTAGCCGTTTCCCACCAATGTGCTCGTTGTCTGCACCTGTAACTATAAAGTTTTATAGATGGGTGAGCTCCTGTAACAGATAGGAGCTCTTCTTATTGGAGCCTTCCAAACGCATACAAATAGATCCAGCATAAAGATCGTAATAAGAGCACTACCTCAAAGTCTCATGTAAAGAAGAGAATTGTGGTATTAATAAAATTACCTAATGGTAGACAGTAGTAAATGTATTCATGTCTCCTGTGAGTAAATTTAAAGCAACAGGGGAAATAATTACAAGCCTTGCTTCCCAATCATAGGATCTTTGTTGATATTTGTGAACATTAAATATCTCTGCCTCCCTGTAGGATCCCCGAAAAACATTTTACTTCACAAGAAAAATCTTTGGATAGAAACTTCCAAAAAGTCACTAACACAGTGCCTTTAATGCTAACAGGCTTTTTGCTTAATTTGGGCTA
This sequence comes from Calotriton arnoldi, assembly GCA_963921515.1. Taxonomy (NCBI): domain Eukaryota; kingdom Metazoa; phylum Chordata; class Amphibia; order Caudata; family Salamandridae; genus Calotriton; species Calotriton arnoldi. The sequence continues at coordinate 4,511,425 of CAWUFW010000124.1, read as the reverse complement.
TGTTTTAAAATACAAACAATTCCTGCATAAATTAAAGCACAAGCTCAAGAACTACGTTTTTCAAATTCCCTAGGTTTAAAAACACCGAAAGGGGACTTAGCTTGCAACAAGATGGAGATGGTTGTTTGATATGGGGCTATAGGGCTCTACCTCGACCACGTGGTGTGACCCGAGTGCTCCCTCAACAAATCCTGACCCCATGAGAGAACAGAGTGCAGGGTGCAAGGGTTGATGGTCCCGCTGGAACAGTGGAGAGCAAAAATCCAACCTTATCAGGAGATCTGGCACCAACAACAGCAGATAAGCTTGCCTACCTTCCGTCCGTTATCTTGTGTTATGCTAGACTTCGATATGTTTGATTTTGTTCCAGCGGGACGTTCATCACCTGCACTTGCACTTCCGTTCTTCGCTGGTCAGGATTTGTTGAGGGAGCACTCGGGTCACACCACGTGTCGAGGTAGAGTTCATAGCCCCATATCAAACAACATCTCCCAGCTCCACAGTGTTGGGCTTTCTTTCGGTGTTCAGGGGAATTCTGAAAACGTGTTCTGAGCTCGTGCTTAATTCCATGATAAAAATATCTAAAAATACAAAAATACAATAGTTTGCCTAGGCCTTGCAGGTAGCTCATGCAGGCAGGCCTATGTCCAGCTCTGAAAACGTGAATAAGTGTGCGGGATCGGGATGTTTCCACTGTTGTCGTGGCAGGCGTGTAGAGTAGCACAGTTGCAAGGTAGGCTCGCCTTGAGCCAGATAGTGCAATTGACATATGTTACGGATGCTGCAGGAATAGTGCAGTCGAGCTAGCCTGGACATCTTACCTGTCAACCACAAAACCAACATCCAAAAGCCAACTAAACTACACTATTCCTACCTAAACTATGCCTCCGCTAACATATGTTAAATCAATTACACTATCCTAACTCAAAACTAACATAACCTACCTTACCTTAACTTGTACCACTCTACACATATACCACAACAGACAGGTTAAACATCAATCACCCCTTAATTCACATTTTCAAATAAGACAAACATAAACCAGACCTATACATAAACTACCTAAACATTAAAAACCTAAACAAATATATTTTTGTATTTTTAAATGTTTTTAACATAAATTAAAGCACAAGCTCAAGAACTACGTTTTCAAATTCCCTAGGTTTAAAAACACCGAAAGGGGACTTAGCTTGCAACAAGATGGAGATGGTTGTTTGATATGGGGCTATAGGGCTCTACCTCGACCACGTGGTGTGACCCGAGTGCTCCCTCAACAAATCCTGACCCCATGAGAGAACAGAGTGCAGGGTGCAAGGGTTGATGGTCCCGCTGGAACAGTGGAGAGCAAAAATCCAACCTTATCAGGAGATCTGGCACCAACAAGATGGCAACCAACTGAGACGAGAGGTAGACAAGCCCCATCTGCCTGTTGTTGGGGCCCCACATCGCTCCTGGAGGAGGCACTTACCCCAGCAAGCCACCCCCCTTGGGCGGCATGACAATACAGGGAAGAGCTGGACCTCCCAGTGAACTGTGGATTTTTGTGAGGCCCATAGGGAGCCTGAGAGGCCTCCATCACATATCCTATTAGCAACTCCCTCACAGCATACATGAGGAAACCCAGCTTGCCCAACAGCCCTGAGCAAAGGGTGGGCTGCCCAAACACTCTTCCCCAGAGGCAGAAGACCATCGTGACCTGCAACAGCTGATGGGGGATCTCATCTGGCACCGTAGAAGACACAGAGTGGCTCTTACAAAGCTACAGCTCCCACCGAAGTCGGGTGCCCTCAGAGCCCCCATTTTCGAATTATACTTTTAAGCAGCTCAGCTGCAATGGCTAGCCTGCTGATTGGCGGGCCATGGCCTGGAAGACACTAGTACTATGACACCTCCCCTGAGTGTGGGGCAGTCTTGACTCTCTCAGTCCTTCGAAGTCGGCCTCCTTGGGAGCTCCTGCACCTGGTATCCGTGGCAATTCGGTGTCTCCTGAGAGACTGCTGACTTACCTATTGAACCCCCGCCCATATGCTCCATCTATTCCCCTACTGGGCCTTCTTGGGGGATCCAGGGCTCTCTCTGGGCACGACCTCTGGGCCTTGGACAGGGTTGGCCTTTTGAACCTTGGTCATCTTTTTATCAATGGCGAGCTCTTCTCCTTTGAGGAACTGGTGGAACAATATGGCCTTCATCAGGGACAGCTCCTGGTGTTTGGCCTACTCTGCCACCTCTTGAGAGAAAACTGGTAATCAATAACTCCAAACCGTTCCCTAATGCCCTCACTGATAGTCTGCACACTCGTGGAGATGGCAGGAGATTGATAACCTGGCTTACTAAGGCCTTGATTGTACACACTGAACTCTCTCTGCAATTTTGCAACAACTGGGAGGCAGACATAGGTAGGGCCATCCACGACACAGAATGGACGAGGGTACTGACACACCCACACAAGATTTCTTGTAACACCCAAATACAGTTGATTCAATTCTATATTCTGCATATAGCATATCTTTCACTGCGAAGTATCCACTGTATCTTCCCTACGGCCCTGGACATGTGTGCCCGGTGTCATACCCCAGCTGCTGATCTCAAACATGTTTTGTGGGACTGCCCAAACCTTAGCCAGTATTGGCACAATGCCCTGGCTGCTATATCTTCGACTACTGGTCGCCTGCCCTTAGACACCTAGGACGTGGGAGGGCTGGGAGTTTACAAATGGCAGAAGAAATAAAAAAAAGGCTGCCCATTTCACTGACTTGGCCCTCACCTTGGCGAAGCATACCATGACAATGTGCTGGAAGAGCATGGCCCCCAGCAGCGCGGCTAAGAGGGCTGAGTAGGACGCTGGTTGGAGGCGACTGCTTTGCACAGAAAAGACACCTGGAGCCTTCATCGCCATCCCATAGCCCAGTTTTGGGACCAGCTTCTATTGTGGTTTCTCGGCTCCAACCAACAGGCCCCCCTACTCTCTTTCCTCATAGCCTCTGGTAAGGAATGTGCCTCCCATGCACCTAACTTGATCTGTCCTTCCTGCATATTCACGAGAGCCCTTTCCTACAAACAGATTAATCAGGGTCCTAACCCTAACTCCCATTAGACGGGCTGTTGTACTCCCCAGACTGAGGCTGCCCTCTGTCCTGTACGCGTTGGTACCTGACTCTCTGGACCCCGTCCAATACCCCACGTTCCCTCCCCAGCAATTCGCCACCACGTCCTCTCGTTTTGTTTGTTATTCCCCTCACCCAGATGCCACTATTCAGTGATGCCATATTGTATGTCCCTTTTCTCTCGGTATTCGCTTAATTCGCTAGGCATTCCCCTTTGGTGGATAGCTGTTCTTGGAGCCTACTTATTCGTCTACTGTACTACCATATATTGCTAACATATGTTTGTTGGAAAAAAAGAAACTATAAGTTAAAATGGTTTTTAAAAAAAGTGGCTACATGAGGCATGATGGATGAAGTGAGCAGATGCTTGTGAGGTGCTCTGCCTGCCCTGGGTGAGGCAAGCAGCCTGATGCCATAATTCATCAAGGGGAATGCAGGTGTGATAAATGTTCACATTGCTGAGACTTGAGCACACCCACCACCTGACCAGCCTTGTGGTGTGAAGTGGCCATGAACACTGCGCAACTCAAGCCTGGGCACTATGCACCTGGAAGCCACTGGGGTAATAGGGCACCCTTACATGCCCAAGGAGTGCTCAGATGAAGGGGTCCTGGAGGTTCTCTGGATGGTTGGCTCTCTCAGTTGCAGTAATATTCACCTACCTTTAGACAGCTGTACTGCAGAGCTGGTTGAACTAAACCACACACCTATGAAGCGCAGGTCTCCGACTCGACATCACAGCTAGTGAATCCAAGCAAGACTTCACCATCAAAGATTTGCTCCAGCATAGTGCTAAAAATGATCATACGCCTCCCGGAGCCATACCAAGCAGAGTGGTGGGGCCTCTCTTGACCCAGGTGAAGCCACGCATAATCAAGATGAAATAGTCACAAAAACATTTATGGCGCAATTCTTCCAAGAAATCAAAGCTGAAATAGGAGCAGTCCGAGCTGACCTGAAACAAGACCTGAATACGGCGCAGAAGGACATGGACGAACTGGGAGAATTGGTCAGCGCACTCTAAAGCGCTCAAGGCGAATGAAACTTGCATATGGAGGAATAGAGATTTCACCTGACTAGCCTGAAGGGCCTAATGTTTGTTTTACATAGAAAACAGGAGAACTTAGAGAACCAATCTCAGCAGGGTAAGCTATACACCAAAGGCGATGGAAGGAATAGATGTGGAGACCTACATCCAGGGTGTTATATCCTGTTTACTGTATTTACATGTTAAACAGCCTAGGTCCTCCTAGCTGCTCAGTCTGCCTTTTCTAATTTTGGGAGACATCGCTCACAGGAGGAATTTTTCCATCATTTTTAGTTACAGTGTGATTAATGACAGCATTGTTTGAAAATGTTAATGTTCATTGCTTTACAAGAGGTCATCTTTTACAGCACATTTGTGGTTTACTTTGTTGTGAGCGCAGGGAATTGCCGAGTCAACTCGGGTGAGAGATCGCTCACCTGCGTGGGGCACAGTTCACTAGTGTTCTACAGTTTTTGGTATAGTACTTGTATTAACCTTGCAATGTTATCGTATGTCGTGATGCCACAGTTTTACACTTATCAAACAATGGGTCGTCTATGTGTTCTAGTGGGTGGTCATCACAGTGATCCCTTAACGGCGGGATGGGTTTGGGGCAATGGCAATAGTCCCTTCACAGTTTTATCCCTTTCGTCAGGGATTGGGTTGGGATTGAGTCCCAGTTAACGACCTCTACATGAGGTTTGGGTCATGGGTTAGTTCCCATATAGAATCGTTATTGAGTGTTACCCTTACAAAGGGTTAGGATATGGGTTTAGACCCCATTTACATGTTGCGCGCAGTACTAAGGTACAACCCTACATAGGGTGTGTGTCATGGGTGCTAGCCCCTCACACAGTTTCATGGGTCGCTGTCCCATATTTTGTTAGTTCCCTTGCAGTTGGGATTGGTGTTGCGGGGTGTGTTACCCTTTGCTCAATTCTACTTTACGTTTATTGAGATTGGTGTTGCGGGGTGCTTTACCCTTTGCCTTACAGTACATAATTTTTACAGTTTATGTTACAATGTATTACAATTTGAACTTGAACTTCTACAATGTTACGCTTCAAAATGTTTTGATAATTATTATGGGGGAGGATGGGGGATATTCATACTCATATTTTTGATGTCTTATTTTGCCCATATTTCCTTGATTTGTACTGTTCACTCTGTCGTGATGTTTAGCTTTTTGTTGCATCCCTGAGTTCCGAACATTACCGCATTCTTGTGCATAGTTCTCTCCTTTAGTATTGTTATTTTTGTTTTTATTTAAAGGAAAGGGATAATGTTATATCCTGTTTACTGTATTTACATGTTAAACAGCCTAGGTCCTCCTAGCTACTCAGCCAGAATGAGAGATGGTAACGGAATGTTGGTGTGACTGTGATGAATGGAATGCCTGGGTGCCTGAGTGGATGAGTGGTGACAGTTAGAGATGGGCTGAGCAGCTAGGCAGGCTGCTCCTGGTGGGGCTGGTACAGGGCTGGTACATGGCTAGTACTTGACCAGAGCTGGCTGGACAATGATAGATACTACCCTGACATGGATCCAATAAAGAAGACTTGAAATATACTACATGGCTACCGGTGTCTTTATGTACTGGGTACAACACAGGGGCTGTTTGATGCTCTACTTGAAAGGTCAGATGGTGACTGCATTTGAATTGACAGCCCACATAGCAGTGTTGGGGTGGTCTGGACCCTAAATCTACCAAGATCTCTCTAGAATCACCCTGCAAAAAAGGAAGACTTCAAGATTGTAACAGACTTCCTCAAGGGCAAAGGGATTTTATCTAAATGGGGCCACCCATTCTGTATCTTGTTTGAATGGGAAGGATGACCCGAGCCTCAAAATCCCCATTAGAGGTACGTGCAGTTCTAAACCTGACACTTCCCACTGCCAGGGATGACAATGAAAATGATAGATGGACGGAGCCTCCTCAGCCAGGGAGCCCTCCATGGTGGAAGGTCCTGCTATGGTGCTGCCTGTGAGCCCTAAGAAAAGACCCCATCTTTGAGAAGCATTGGGAGGCAACAGACCTCCTTCAGAGTCCAGCAATCGGACGCTTCTCAAGGCAGACAAGTCAAAATTCATTGACTGCACTTTGGAGGCAATGAAAGTAACCACCCTAGACTAGGACTTACCAATTTTTGGTATATCTTCATGGGAGGGTGGTGGTGACACTCTGACCAAAACCTGACAGAAGTGTACCTCATACTTCAGTTTCCCTTGAACTGGTTCACCTCCTTCCTTCAAAATAGAACACAAAGATTCAAGATTAAACAATCCTTATCTAACCCTACCCCAGTCACGCTGGGAGTACCCCAGGGATCGTCCCTCTCCCCAACACTCTTCAATTTGTTTATGGAACCACTCACTGAGCTTCTCAACTCCGCAAACATCCACTACCACATGTACGCCGACGACACACAGCTCTACATTAAGGTCCACTCTCTTGAAGACATCAAGTCCCTTAACTCAACGTTCCAAAAGACACAGACATGGCTGGCTACGAACCATTTAAAACTAAACACACTAAAAACAGAATTCCTCCTAATCGCTCCCCCCAACCAAACATCCATCATCCAAGAGTGGATGAAGCACCTAACTGCACTCGACGTCAACCTCTCATCATCGATTCCGCTAAATCCCTAGGAGTAACCCTGGATAATAAACTAAATATGCAGAAGCACATCAGCGCTGCAACAAAAGGAGCAAATTATCAGATAAACACTCTGAGAAAATTGAAACCCTTCATACCCGCAAATGACTTTAAACAAGCAGTCCAAACTCTAGTAATTCCCAGAGTGGAATATGGGAGTGTCACTCTTTGTGGCCTTCCTAAATCAACGACCGCTCCGCTAAGAGCCGCAATCAATACAGCCGCTAGACTCATCACTGGCAACAAAAGAAACTGCCACATTTCCCCTGACCTGCAGGCCCTCAACTGGCTACCTTTCGAGGCCAGAATCCACTTAAAAATCGCTTGTATGACACATAAGGCATTGCATCACAAAACCCCGAGGTACCTAGCGGAGAAACTAGTACTATCGGGTGGTAACAGATCTACCAGGAGCACGGATAATCTTCTACTTAAACCACAACGGTTCTCCAAGAAGAAAACATATAATCGTACATTCTCAGGAAAGGCTCCCAGGATTTTGAACTCCTTACCCCCAGAAACAAGACTTAATCCGTCCACTGCTTTATTCAAAAAGGAAGTGAAATCGATATTCATGTCTAAATTCCCTTGAACATTCTCTTATACTCTCCTGTAGATATATGCTAACCGCTAATAATTAACAATATTTCATTCGCATAATTCAGTGTTTTTTATATGTATATGTCATCCACCAATATCTGTATTCGCATAACTCTATGTTTTCTATATGTATATGCCATCCACCTATATCTGCCTTGTGAAGCGCTCTGATACCCGCAAGGGTCTTGTTCGCGCTATACAAAACTGTCAAAATAAATAAATAAAAGATAATTTAACATGAGCCACTATTAATATATCAAAGGTGGCTCTAACCTATATTTTAGTCTATATATGTTATCCTCTTGCTCTCCATTCTGGGCTGCTACATGTTGTTGGTAGTTGGTTAGGGAGACCATGTGAAGCCTTATATTGTTAATATTGCTGGGTTTCTTACAATGGGGGGGGGTAGTTGCACCCACTCACGTGACTTCACCACAGGATATCTGTTGTATGCAGTTACATCTTAACTACACTTGCACTTATGGCATGCTTGATGATCACAACTTACAATGCAAAATGTTTAAATAACCAAACGATACAATGTAGTATTCTTTATGAGCTTAGTCCTGAACACAGATGTGGGCTACCTTGAAACACATCTGCTGCAATTTGACCGGACTCATCTAAGATCCAACACATTCCTTCATCAGTACTTCTCTTCCTCCAGAAAGAAAACTGCAGGAGTCGGTATTGTGATACAAGGCAGCTGCGTCTTTAAGGTTCAAGGCTGTCTGAAAGATAAAAAAGGCAGATGCATAGCAGTGAAAGGAACCCATGTTGGAAGACTCCCTTAGAGTTGCCTGAATATAGTCTCCTAATTCAGGGCAGCAGCAATTTTTCCTTCAGACACTACACATACACAAACAGAGTGGCGGAATGTCCCATGGTAGTGGGAGGTGACAAAAATGTGGTCATAAATGGTGGAGGTGACTGGTCACAAAATAAGTTTGGGGGTCGACAGTACTCCTTCGACATGGAAAGCACATCTTGAGGAACTGGGTCTAGTTGATGGATGGAACAACAGACACCCAGAGTATGGAATATTCCCACTGCTTGGGGCTCATTAAAGCTATGCAAGAATTGATCATATCTTCTTGCACAAGTGACTACTCTATATTATCTAGGTAATGAACCAAAAGCCAACATTGCTATCAGTCCACTGTTCCCTAGCTTGTGTAAAGAAGGAGACTTCTGGTGCTCTATGGAGGCGCTGCTAAAAGACCCAGTAGTCACAAGCAGTGACACTAAAACTATCAAAGACTATACTGTGTAAAACAGCAAAGGGGAGGTTAGCGTAAGTACTCTGTAGGATTTATTGAAAGCTGTTTTTAGATGTTCCTTCATTGCAGAAGCTGCTTGCTTGAAGAAAATGAAGCCCTAATTCTGTTATGGACTGAGACCAAAAAGTGGTAAGGAGGCACACAAGGGAACTCCGTTTCAAAAAATTTGTAGAAAGGCGATAAACAGAAGAGCAGATTAAGATATTTAGAACTGACAGGGCAAAGTATCTGCTGACAAAACTGGATAGATGATTTTATTTACTGGGTAACAAATCTACCAAACTACTGGCTAACTTACTCAGAGCAAGGTAGGCGAAAAGAAGTCGGGGATAAAATTGGCATGCTGTGTACATCCGAAGCCAAGAAAACTGGCTTCTTCCATGACTTCTACTCATCCCCTTGAGGGATTCAGGCCCCCATAAGATAAGATAAGGAAAACCTAAAGAGGCCCATCTTGAAAGAAGAAATAGCTCTAGTTAATAAGCACATTTCTAAAGCCCCAGGCTTAGATGGCCACACAGCACTATTTTACAAGACGTTAAGCAGACAGCTCCTCCTGATATTGGTGAAAGTTTATAAAGAAAATCATAGCTGCTCAAAGGATTGCCCCCTCGATAGCAGAGTCCACAATCTCCCTTATCCGGAAACCGCCGATGTAGCCGTACCTCTTATAGATCAATCTCTTTACCCAATATTGATGCAAAATTCTTGGCTACAATAACGATGATCAGATGACAAACAATAGTCAGGGGCCTGATAACCCCAGACCGATCAGGCTTTATTTTAGGTGACCAGACTACAATACAAAGAAGGCCCTGCACATTGGTGACAGAGATACGGTTCTGATGTCAATGGACCCCAAAAAGGCTTTTGACTGGGTAGATTGGGACTTCATGGAGAATCCCCTGAGAGAGCTTGGCCTAGGAGACAATATACGAGCATGGGTAATGGCAGCATATCACGCTCCAAAGGTAAGGGTTAACTGCAGATTTTCACAATGTCTTCGCATTAAAACGGGCACCAAGCAAGCCTGTCCCCTTTTTTGCCATTACCTTAGACCCTCTGCCACAAAGGAGTAGGACCAACACTCTATTCAAAGGTGTACTACTGCTAGGGATTTATTTAAACTTACAATGTTCCCAAACAACAATTTGGTCTCCTCAATAAGTTAGGGCCAGGAGACAGGTTGATCTTGTAGCCGCCGGGGATGGTGGTGGCGATGTCTTGGGACTGAGCTGGGGCTCGTACAGTTTTCTGTGAGGAGGTCCCAGATTTCTGTGGCATGTTTGTGGAGGGAGCACGTGTTGAGGAGGATGCCTCTGAGCCAGTCAGGTGCGCAGTGGGTCGGCCGGGCGGCGGGAGGAGCTGGAGTGCGGGAGGGTGCATCTGCAGTTTTGGCAGGAGAAAGGGCCTTGGGTGTGCCTCGGCGACACAAGGTGGCAAGTGGCATGACGTCTGGTGTTGAGGGCATGGAGGGTGCTGGAGTTGTAGCGTTGGATGGTCCTAGAGCCAGGGTCTGTGGCGCTGGGTGTGGTCCAGGCACGGATGGGCGCAGACAGGCTTGCCTTTGGCGTGCCAGCGGCACGCCCACACAGCACCCACCATTAAAGTAGTGTGAGGGGGAAGGCTGGACAGCTGGGAGGCGGGAAGCAGGAAACATGGCACTGGAAGGGGGCCGGGCCGCGGGGGTCAAGCAGCGGCAGGGGCACGGCGCAGAAAAAAGACAGTGAGGGGTGAAAAGTTCAACAAGAATGCAAAAGGGGTAAAAATTGAAAAAGTAGTAAAAAGAGCGCAAAAAAGGCAGAGGGGAAAAAGAGGCAGAAAACACAAGGACAGAAGGCAGAGGAGCAAAGATGCTCCATACTAGGCCACCACCCTCTGCAGCACCCTCGTCTTCAGACCTCCTGCTCCTGCCCCTGCCCGCCCTTCACCGACATCATCATTGACTTCATCGCACCCCAGGCTCTCGCAGCCACCGATTACATCCTACTCAGTGACCTCAACTTTCACCTGGACAACCCCAATGACAAGAATACCTCATCCCTCCTGGAGAACCTCGCAAACGTAGGGCTCAAGCAGCTAGTCACCTCTCCTACCCACTCAGCAGGACACACGCTCGACCCCATCTTCTCTGCCAGCAAAAACATCACCTTCAGCCCCACCTCCGAACTCATCTGGACCGACCACCACTGTGTCCATTTTACCTTCACCACACCCACCATACACCACCACATCCTCCGCTCCCCCGCCAAAGCTGGAACAAGGTCACTAAAGAACTTCTCACTGCCTCCCTCAGCACAACCACACAACTGACATCCACAGACGCCAATACCTCAGCATACAACATCCACCGACGGATCTCCAACTGCTCCAACACTCTGGCGCCCCTCAAGAAAGCACCTGGCAAGCAACACTCCAAGAAAGCAGGCTGGCTTACTCCCGCCTTCCACAAGCCCAGACGCACCTGTAGATGATTCGAGAAAATATGGAGGAACAACAAAACCCCTGAAGCCCACGCAGCCTTCAAAGCCGCCATCACCGCTTGCCACCTCCTCCTCAAAACTACAAAGAAAACAGCCCTCCAAGACAGAATCAACACCAATGCATACAACAACAAAGAACTCTTTGCCATCGTCAAGGAGTTCGCCACACCCAACAGCGAGACCACAGAAGTCCCACCCTCCCAAGACCTCTGCAACAAACTCGCACCTACTTCCACCACAAGATCAAGCAGATGCACGACAGCTTCAACACCCAAGACCCTCTCAACACTCCGCCACCACCGCACCCAACGACACCGCCCCCAAACAGATCCTGCTCAACTGGACCCCACTCACCACGGACGACACTCTCAAGACCATGAAGAGCATTCACCCCGGAGCCCCCTCGGACCCCTGCCTGCACCACATCTTCCACAGAGCCACCACCTCCATCGCCCTGGAGCTATGTCGCACCATCAACTGCTCCATCGAGACCGCCACCTTCCTTGACAAATGCAAACACGCAGAGATCAGCTCCCTGCTGAAGAAGCCGTCCGCCGACCCGACGGACCTCAAGAACTTCAGACCCATCTCCCTGTTTCCCTTCCCAGCCAAGGTCATCAAGAATACCATCAACGCCCAACTCTCCGTGTTCATCGAAGCCAACCATGTCCTGGACATCTCCCAATCCGGTTTCCGAAGCAACCACAGCACCGAGACCGCCCTCCTCGCTGCCACCGATGTCATCCGCTCCCTTATCGACCAGGCGAAACAGCAGCCCTCATCCTCCTGGACCTCTCAGCCGCCTTCGACACCGTCTCCCACCGCGCCCTAAGCATGAGGCTCCACGAGGCCGGCATCCGAGACAAAGCCCTGGTCTGGATCCTCTCCTTCCTCACCGGTAGAACACAGCGAGTCAGACTACCACTGTTCCTCTCAGAACCCACGGAGATCGGCTGCGGAGTCCCCCAGTGCTCCTCCGTGAGCCCAACCCTCTTCAACGTCTACATGGCCCCGCTCGCAGCCATCGTTAGGAACCACGGACTCAACATCATCTCCTACGCCCACGACACCCAGCTGATCCTCTCCCTCACCAATCAGCCCACAGTCGCCAGAAACAACTTCCACAACGGGATGAAGGCCGTCACCACCTGGATGAGAGACAGCTGCCTCAAGCTCAACTTGGATAAGACCAAAGTCCTCATCCTGGGGCCCACCACCTCCGTTTGGGACGACTCCTGGTGGCCCGCCTGCTAGAAACCCCCCCCCCCAACACGGACGGACCATGCACGAAACCTCAGCATCATACTGGGCTCCTCGCTCACTATGAACTGCCAGATAAACGCCATCTCCTCATCATGCTTCTGCACTCTCTGCCTGCTTCGAAAGAATTTCAGATGGATCCCCACTGAGTCCAGAAAGCAGGTCGTCCACGCCCTCATCAGCAGCAGACTCGACTACGGCAATGCATTCTACGCAGGCATCACCCAGAAACTTCTCAGGAAACTACAGAATGTTCAAAACGCTTCAGCTAGACTGGTTCTCAACATCCCCCGCCCCAGCGAGAACTCCACTGGCTCCCAGTCAACAAAAGAGTGACCTTCAAGCTCCTCGCGCACGACTGATATGCCGTCCACGACGCCGGACCAGCATACCTGAACCACCGCTTCTCATTCCACGAACCCACCAGACACCTCCGCTCCACCCAACGGGCCAATGCCATTGTCCCACGAATCAGCAATACCAGGACCGGAGGAAGATCTTTCTCTCACCTCGCCACCAAGACCTGGAACACCCTGCCAATCCCCGTTGCTGACCCAATTCAGGAAGGATCTCAAGACCTGGCTCTTCAACTAGCCTCAGCGCACAGACAGACCTGCAGCCCCCCCACCCCCCACGGTGCCTTGAGACCCTCACGGGTGAGTAGCCGCGCTCTACAAATACTGATTGATTGATTGAAGAAGTCTGAGAGAGAGAGGCACATGCTCTCTACATCCCTTGTCTTCCTGTGTACTCACACCTCATTGGCTGAAGTTTGGGTCTTTTCTATGAGGAATTCGGATACTAAAGTTGCATAATGTTTGTATTATTTTTAAAGGAATATCTTTGTACCACTATTGAAATGTTACTGTGGGACTCTCATCTCAACCACAGGGAATCGAGTGGGATTTCAATCAAAAACATCATCTTTTTATCTTCAACATCATAATGAGAATTACATTTTCTCAATATACAGTTGCCACACGTTCGTCCCAACCATGCATCCCCTTTAACGCTATACCCAGTTTGTAAAAAGAAAAATGGCAGGACCAAAGATATTTCTCGGGAGACCACTGCAGCTGGCACTACCCACAGCTCCTGCCAGGGCTGCCGAATTCCAGTACCAGCATTACTTACCAACAGTTACATTCGTACATGTGACATGTTAGACTAGGTTAACTCAAGGTGTAAGGATGGCCTTGTAGTGTTCGCTTTATATATCTTAAATCTGTTCAATTATTAAACACTCTAGTGATGTGTTGTGCACAAAAAGATGGGCAGCTCGACCCACTGATCGATTATCTTAAATAAGTGCGGGTGTTTGGAAATAAGTGCCAGTGCCGAACACCAGCAAACTCTGAGAAAAATTAAGCACTGCCCTCATCTCTAGCTTGAAACTTTTTTCTTTCTGTTAGTTCACATTCCATTGTATCACTTTCATGTGGATCTCTTTCCACACCCACAGTGGTGCCATTTGTCTTTTTGCCATTGAGAGTACAACTGGCATGAATTTCCAAACCTCTCTTTCTCCCCTTCTTCTCCTGAAATAAGCCCTCTGTATGCTTTTCATCTGTATAATCCAATTGCTGTTCTATAAGTACAGTCATTTTTGGTGGAGACAGTTCGTGAAAAGTCCTCTACTTTCGTACATGCCCCAAATGTGCCTATATGCTACTTCAATATCTTTGCATAAAGTTATCAGGGTATCATCAAACAGCTTGCGTATACCAACAGCCTTATTGCAGGAGGCCCACAATTTGACCTGTTATTCCTCCTCCCTCTGGAATTACTGATACTGGAGGTCCCAGTAATTCCAAGTGGGGGATTTAACGGGTATTTCATGCTTTTGGGGACACATTTGTGGGAATTAGACTTTCTGCACTGATTCCTGCATGTTTCCCCCCTGGTATTTCTCTTGAAGACATTGTCTGCTTCCATTAGGCAAAACCTCCAGTTGAAATAGCCTCAACTTGTATATTGCTGATTGTTGGACTTGGCCCTTTTTGCAGGGTCATCCCTGAACTTTTTGCCTTCCTCCTGTACTTTTTCTGACCTGTTTTTGTTGGTTTTATGACTCTGGGCACTTTACCACTGCTGATCAGTGCTAAAGTGCATATGCTCTCTGTTATAAATTGATGTATGGATTAGTGACTCCATGATTGGCTTATTTGCTTTACTGTCAGACCCTAGTACAGTGCACCGCGTGTGCCCAGGGCTTGTAAATCAAATGCTGCTGGTGGGCTTGCAGCACTGGTTGTGCCACCCACAGAAGCAGCCTGTAAAGTGTGTCTCAGGCCTGCCATTGCAGAGCCTGTGTGCAGTCCGGTACTGCCATGTCGACTTGGTAAGTGCACCCACTTACCAGTCCCCAAACCTTCCCTTTTCGGCATGTTAGTCACCCCTAAAGTAGGCCTGCGGGCAGGGTGCATTGTATGTAAGAGGTAGGACATGCCCTGATGTGTGTGGCATGTCCTGATAGTGAATTACAGCCAATTTCGTTTTTCACTATTTCAAGGCTACCTGTCCCCATAGGCCAGAATGGGCAGTTTGATATTAACACCTTATAATCCTAACTGACCCAGGGAACATGGTAGAAAAACGAATTTAGTATGCCTGAACTCAGAATGATAAAATACATCTTTTAGTGAAGTTGGTTTTAACATTCTGTGTTTGAAAATACCACTTTTAGAAAGTAGGTATTTTCTTGCCTAACTATCCAAGCCTGCCTCTGCTAGGTTATGTATTCCTTGTCTGGAGTTTGAGTGACAGGGGCTGGGGGATTCCAGGAGACAGGGTGAGTAAGCACAGGGCTGAATAGAGAGATCTCCATGTAGAGTGGTGGGAGGAGTTGCACCTGGGACCTGAATAGGGCTGTGCCTTCCCTCCACAATGCTGGCTCCACCTCCTGTGGTGCGTCTGATGTCCCTGGCCCACACTGTCAAAGGAAAGAAGGAGTCCTGTAAACAAAGTGCTCCAGAACTGACCAGAACTGGTTTGGACTAGGCAAAGGCCTCTCTGCCTTCAGAGAACAAAGAGAATATGAGTATAAAAGGGGGACCCAGACCCCAGAACTTTAGATCACTTTTGGGAAACAAGAAGAACCTTTGCTGAGGAGAGGAACCAGAGAGAAACTGAAGGAGGAGACTATCCCTAAGCTGAGTGCTGTTTGGGGGATTGGCCTGCAGTGGTTGCCTGACTGCCAAAGAAAGGAGTAAGGGACTTTGTGCTACTTTCATCAACTTGTAAAGGATCTCCAAGGGCTTGAAGATTGAGCTTGCCTCCTGCTGAAGTCTCAGGGACAACAGACTTCACCAACCAGCTCCCCTGAATTCCCTTGCTGGGAATTTGAAGTGCCTGCTGTTGTGCTGGGCCTTCTGAAGGACTGCGTGTCGCAGGGAGCTGGAAGCGCGACTCACGGAGAAGAAGCGTGACGCCGCCGCTGTCGTCGCATCACTGAGTAAGGATGCCGCCGCTGCCGCATCGCATCACCGCAGACGCTGTCGCATCACCGGAGAAGCGTGTCACCGCCGCAGCCGCTGTCGTCGCATCACTGAGTAAGGGTGCCGCCGCTGTCGCATCGCTTCACCGAAGCGCCTCGCATCACCGGAGAAGAGTGTCGCCGTCGCAGCAGACGCCGTCGCATCACCGGAGAAGCGTGTCGCAGGGCCTGTCACGGCTCAGAAGATTCGCAGAGTCGCCGCACGGCCGCCGGGCGTGCACGCATCGCCTCGTAGTTGTCGCATCAAGGAGAAGACGCCATTTTTGTTGCATTGCATTGCATCGGATCGTCATCGCATCACGGCGCTGCTGGTCGCATCGCCACGGAAGCGCAGTAAGAAACCGACGCGTCAACTCCCCACACCGAGAACTACCGACGCATCACCATCTCCTGCGTAGCAGTAGGGAACCGACGCATCACCGTTCTTGCGTGTAAGGAACCGACGCATCACCTTCCCTGCAACACTTTCGTTGTATAGCGTTACGCATCCAAAGGTACATTGAACAATAAGTGTCGCATTTACCATCTAAAGAGAACTAAGCTATTTCTACCATTTTAAGTAAAGTATTGTGGATTTTTGTCATTTGTGGTCTTGTGTTAAGTCTATATAAAAAATACTTATTTTTGATATACAACCTGTGTGGTGTCCATCTGTAGTGTTGTCACTATATTACTGTATGTATTCACAAATGTTTTACACACTGCCTCTGAGATAAGCCTGCCTGCTCGTGCCAAGCTACCAAGGGAGTGAGCAGGGGTTATTTTAGTAGTGTATACCCCTTACCCTGACTAGAAGCAAGGGTCCCTATTTGGACAAAGGTACCTACCTCTGCCAACTAGAGACCCCCGTTCTAACACTGATAAATCAAATGGGGTCAGTAACACAAGTTACTGGGCCTTTGGAATTATCAGGCCACTCATAATAAAGGCCTTGGAGTCACAAATACCCAATCTACATATTTATATTGTTTTAACTTATGCATTCCATTGATCAGTACAATGTTGCGACCGCCTTACCATTTATCTATGCCATAGTCAGGAAAGATAGGGGTTTTAAGACAGGTGGGGGCATTGGCATAATTCATAAGAAATCGTTCCTGTTGTCATTCACGAACTGTGAGGCAGCGTTATTTAAGCTTGCCCTGACTCCCAAGTTTACCTTCTCAGGCATATTAGTGTATCGTCCTCCTGGGCCGTCTGGTCCATGGGTTTCATCCTTCCCGGATTCAATAACACCTTTTCTCATAAATACCGCTAACTTCTCGATCTTGGGCGACCTTAATTTGCACTTGGATGATCCTGCATGTGTGAACAGCACTATCTTTACTTCTGATCTGGCTGCATTGAACTTCACACTCTGCAACTCTGGTCCCACTCACGTAGCTGGCCATCT
The DNA here is from genome assembly GCA_963921515.1 of Calotriton arnoldi. Taxonomy (NCBI): domain Eukaryota; kingdom Metazoa; phylum Chordata; class Amphibia; order Caudata; family Salamandridae; genus Calotriton; species Calotriton arnoldi. The sequence goes on along the minus strand of CAWUFW010000124.1, from coordinate 4,494,123 downwards.
ACTGGACCCTATTTTCTCCAGTCTGTCCAACATTCAATGCTCACCAGCCCTCCCTTTATGCTGGTCTGATCATTTTGCGGTCAGTTTCCGCTTTGAGATCTTAGCAAACTTACCTATAGTTGCACCTAATATTAGCAAACCCACTAGGAACTGGGGAAAACTAGATATTGAAGTCCTTAATAAGCTTTTATCCTCCAATGCTCATATAACTAAACAAATGTTGGCTACTTTTTCGGGTGTCGTTCAAAAGTGGCTTTTAAAGGCCATTGATAACTATCTTCCTCCCTCTATTAAGAAGGTGAACAACCATCGTCCTCCTGCACCCTGGTTCACTGAGAACTTAAAAATGGAGAAAACAAAATGCAAAGTTTTGGAAAGACGCTGGAGGACAAACTTGCATTTAAAAAGGCAAAAAAGGACTACCATACTCTCTGTAAATCAGTTTGTGCCGAATATGTCACTTCGACTATTTCTAGTGCACTGAATTGCTCCATGACACTATTTAAAATGGTCAAAGAGCTCTCGGGCTCTGAAACCCAAGCCATGCCTCCTGCCCTAAATGGTCGGCAATGTGAAGACCTGGCTACATTTTTTCTCCATAAAGTGGAGAAAATATTTTCTGAAATGAAGGACAGGAAACCTGATAACCTCCTTCAGCAAACATCTTCATTTTCTCCAGCAGCTAGAGCCACCTCTTACCGAGATAAAGAGGCACCCATATCCATGGTTAAACTAGAATCCTGGTCCCCACTAGATATGAACTCTTTCAAACGGATTTTAGATAGCATTAAATCTGGTTCACCCCGTGATCCTCTTCCAATCTCGGTGCTTCAACAGCTTGAGACGCCTTCACTCCTGATAATCATGGAACTTCTGAATGCCTCCCTACAGGAAGCAACAGTTCCCCCAGAGTGGAAGCACGCAATGGTGCTTCCTCTTCTGAAGAAGGCCAATGCTGATCCGGAAGAGCCTTCTAACTACCGGCCTATTTCATTGCTTCCGGCCTTCTCAAAAATTCTCGAAAGGCACATAAACTCTCAACTAGCCCAGTTCGTCGAATCACAAAAATTTCTACACCCATCACAGTCAGGTTTTAGAGCCGGTTTTTCGACCGAAACGACACTCACTTGGAGTCACGGAAAGGCTGCGACATCATCTAGACTTAGGAGACACGGTGGCCCTCATACTACTTGATTTAAGCGCAGCGTTCGACACGCTTTACGATCGTTGGGTATTACGGGACCAACACTTAACTGGCTTATTTCCTTTCTCACTGATCGCACGTTCCAGGTCTTTTCTCCAACTGCCTGTTCCAATAACCGTGTTTCCCCCTATGGGGTACCTCAGGGCTCCATTTTAAGCTTTTTATTGTTTAATGTGTATGTCAGACCTTTAGCCAACATTGCAGAAGAGGCTGGGTTGTCCCTGTTCTCCTATGTGGATGACACCCAGATTATCTTCTCACTAGGTTTGCTTATTATTGCATCTTGGATGCAGGCTAATTTTCTTAAACTCAATGGGGAGAAAACTGAGGTCTTGATCCTGGGGAAGAATAAAGATCTTTGGGGCCCCCAACATTGGCCTACTGAAATGGGTGCTTTCCCTCAGCCTTCTCGCCATATTCGCAATCTAGGCTTCATCATAGATGATTTATTATCTATGAAAAACCAAGCAGTGAAGGTGGCTGCAACTTGCTTTACCATACTGAAATGGCTTAAAAAGATTATCTGGATGTTGCCCAGCTCTACCCAGAGAACCGTGGTCCAGGCTCTTGTGACCTCGAGACTGGACTACGGTAATATCCTCTATCTGGGGGCAAATAAGGAGGTGACGCGCAAGCTACAGCTAGTCCAGAACTCCGCCGCCAGACTGATCTGTCAGGTTCCCAGAACTGCCTCAATCTCAGGCTCTATGCGTGACATTCATTGGCTCAGGGTGGAGAGCCGAATTAAGTTCAAAGCCCTGAGCTACATGTTTAAAATCAAATCTGGAGTGGCCCCATAATACCTGCAGGCTTTGGTTCACCCCTACTTACCCTCACGTGCGCTCCGCTCTGCCACTCAGGCGAAGTTCTCTGTTCCTAGAATTAGACTGTCACGTATGGGTGGTCGATCCTTTGCCTACTTAGGCCCCACTTTGTGGAACTCTCTCCCTGCACCGCTTCGCAATGAAACTATATATGAGAATTTCCGTAAAAGCTTAAAAACTTGGCTGTTTAATCAATAATCGTCCCTTCCTTCTGGTCATTTTAAGTTGGCGCCGGGAAACCCTTTTTGGGTAGCTGTTGCGCCTTACAAATTAAAATTAACATAACATAACAGTACATTTGTAATGTGTTCACATCACCTGCTCTAGTGGGCATTACCTAAGGGGTCTCACTTCCATCTCCTTCGAAGTGAGGGCTGTAACACTATATCTTGTGTGACTCTGTACAGATTTGTGACCCTTTTCCTGCTGAGTGCCGTCTGCAACACCTTATTCCTTGTATATCTGGTGGTCCTTTGATATATTCTGGTAATGTTGTAGACAAACTTGTAATTTGTTTGTATCAATCAATCAATCATGTCACTTATAAAGCGCACTACATACCCGCGAGGGTCTCAAGGCGCTGGGGGAAGAGGGGGGTGGTGCTGCTACTGATCGAAGAGCCAGGTCTTGAGGAGTCTTCTGAAGGCCAGTAGGTCTTGGGTCTGCCGAAGGTTGGTGGGGAGGGTGTTCCAGGTCTTGGCGGCAAGGTGGGAGAAGGATCTGCCGCCGGCGGTCGTTTTCTGGATGCGGGGGACTGTGGCGAGGGCGAGGCTGGTGGAGCGGAGCTGGCGGGTGGGGGTGTAGAAGCTGAGTCATCTGTTGAGGTAGGCTGGTCCGGAGTTGTGGAGTGCTTTGTGTGCGTGGGTGAGGAGCTTGAAGGTTATCCTCTTGTTGACAGGGAGCCAGTGCAGGTCTCTCAGGTGGGGTGTGATGTGGCTGCGTCGGGGGATGTCGAGGATAAGACGTGCAGAGGCGTTCTGGATGCGTTGCAGCCGTCTCAGGAGCTTAGCCGTCGTTCCTGCGTAGAGGGCGTTTCCGTAGTCCAGCCTGCTGGTGACGAGGGCCTGGGTGACTGTTTTTCTTGTTTCGGTGGGGATCCACTTGAAGATCCTGCGGAGCATTCGGAGGGTGTTGAAGCAGGATGAGGAAACGGCGTTGACCTGCTTAGTCATGGAGAGGGTGGGGTCGAGGATGACCCCTAGGTTGCGTGCGTGGTCAGTGGGTGTCGGGGCTGTTCCCAGTGATGTCGGCCACCAGGAGTCGTCCCATGCTGAAGGGTTGGAACCAAGGACGAGGACCTCCGTCTTGTCCGAGTTCAGCTTCAGGCGGCTGGTCCTCATCCATTCGGCGACGGCCTTCATTCCTTCGTGGAGGTGGGCTTTGGCGGTGTGAGGGTCTTTGGTGAGGGAGAGGATCAGCTGGGTGTCGTCGGCGTAGGAGATGATGTTGAGGTTGTGCTGTCGGGCGACGTGGGCGAGGGGTGCCATGTAGATGTTGAACAGCGTTGGGCTGAGGGAGGAGCCTTGGGGTACGCCGCAGATGATCTTGGTGGCTTTGGATCGGAAGGGGGCGAGGCGGACGCTTTGTGTTCTGCCGGAGAGGAAGGATGTGGTCCAGTCCAGGGCCTTCTCTTGGATCCCGGCGTCGTGAAGGCGTGTTCGTAGTGTGTGGTGGCAGACCGTGTCGAAGGCGGCTGATAGGTCCAGGAGGATGAGGGCTGCTGTTTCTCCGTTGTCTAGCAGGGTCCTGATGTCATCGGTGGCGGCGATGAGGGCGGTTTCGGTGCTGTGGTTGCTGCGGAAGCCGGACTGGGAAGGGTCCAGGATGTTGTTCTCCTCGAGGTAGCGGGTCAGTTGTTTGTTGACGATTTTCTCGGTGACCTTCGCGGGGAACGGGAGCAGAGAGATGGGTCGGAAGTTCTTGAGGTCCTTGGGGTCTGCCTTGGGTTTCTTGAGTAAGGCGGTGATCTCGGCGTGCTTCCAGCTTTCCGGGAAGGTTGCTGTCTCGAAGGAGATGTTGATTATTTTCCGGAGATGGGGCGCGATGGCTGTACTGGCTTTGTTGAAGACGTGGTGAGGGCACGGGTCTAGCGGTGAGCCGGAGTGGATGGTGTTCATGATCTCGCTGGTGTCCTCGTCGTTGATGTTGTTCCAGGAGAGCAGGCAGTTGGTGGTTGTGGGGGCAGTGGTCTCGGTGGTTGCCGGGGCGGTCGTGGTGTTGAAGCTGTCGTGGATGTCTGCGATTTTGCAGTGGAAGAAGGTGGCCAGTGAGTCGCACAGGTCTCGCGACGGCGGGATGTCGTTGGTGTTGGAGCTGGGGTTGGAGAGTTCCTTCACGATGTTGAAGAGCTCTTTGCTGTTGTGTGCGTTGTTGTCTAGGCGGTCTTTGAGTGAGGCCCTTTTGGCGGATCTGATGAGGTGATGGTGACTGCGGGTGGCGCTCTTGTGGGCGGCGTAGCTGTCCGTTCGTGGAGCCAGATCTTCTCCAGTTTTCGGCATGTTCGTTTGGAGGCCTGGAGGTCTTCGGTGAACCAGGTGGCTTTCTTGCTGGTGTGGCTGTTGGGCGGATTCTTGAGCGGGCGAGGGTGTTGGCGCAGTCGTCGATCCACTGTCTGAGGTTGCGGGCGGCGGTGTCAGGGTCGGAGGGTTCGGCGGGTGGGCTCAGGGCGAGGGTTGTGGTTAGCTGGTCTTCGGTGACTCTGCTCCAGCAGCGGCGAGGCATTTGTTCGGTGCGGTGGTGCGTGGTGGGCTTCCTGTAGGTGAAGTGGATGCAGTGGTGGTCAGTCCAGTGGGGTTCGGAGGTGTGGTTGAAGGAGACGTGTGGGCTTGCGGAAAAGATGGAGTCTAGCGTGTGGCCGGCGGCGTGGGTGGGTGTAGTCACGAGCTGTCTGAGTCCGAGGGTGGCGAGGTTGTCGATCAGGGTGGTGGAGTTGGTGTCCTTGTTGTTCTCGAGGTGGAAGTTCAGGTCCCCGAGGAGGATGTAGTCCGTGGAGGCGATGGAGTGTGTGCTGACGAAGTCAGCGATAGAATCGCTGAACTGTGGTCGGGGTCCGGGGGGTCTGTAGATGAGGGTTCCTCTGAGGGTGGTGTTGGGATCGGTGTGGATCTGGAAGTTCATGTGTTCGGCGGTGCTGAGGGTGTCGTCAGTGTTGGTTGAGACTCTGAGGGTGTTCCTGTGGACGATGGCGATGCCTCCTCCGACTCCGTTGGTGCGTCCCTGCGGGTGATCTTGTAGCCGTCCGGGATGGCAATGGCGATGTCGGGGGCTGAAGCGGGATTCAGCCAGGTCTCCGTCAGGAATGCGACGTCTGGGGAGGTTGAGTCGAGAAGGTCCCAGAGTTCGATGGCGTGTTTGCGGGCGGAGCGGGTGTTGAGGAGGATGCATCTGAGGTAGTTGGGTTCTTTCCTGGGCGGTATAAATATGCAAAATTGCTATGAAACCTAGAGGTTGTCACTGATTCCTCCAGATGCTGACACTTACACCGTACAACTTGTCAGGAAACAATTCAGGTGAGAAAGAATACAATTCTACCATTACTGACCCCTTTGTAAACCTCCAGTATTTCCCTCTGATCTTGCTCATGCCTTGTTATTTATGGGACATCAGGACGCTTTCTGCAGCTTCCAAGTCATAAACTGTTCTTGACTTGGACTTTGACTGCGCCATGGCTACAGTGATTCAGAAGTTGATTCACCTGTAGCAAGCAGCCAACAAGTGTTGACGGGTTCTCTAGTATTATCCACTTCAAGGTGACGTGCAGCATACTTCATTGCTTCCCCTGCTCATTGTCCCTTTTCAATGTCTACATGCTTCATCCGATGCAAATACTGAGGAATTACCAGATGCACTTTCACATGAATGCACCCAGATTGGCCTCACTCTGGAGAATGACTTGGTAATACAGTTGAACCCTGATAATTGCCTAAGACATATTTACCAAATGGATGAAAGTATACCCTGGATGCTTAATTAAACTAAGCTAACACTGATATCTTAGTGCTGGGTGCATCCACACCCAATGGTATGTGCTTAGGATTGCCACCAAGCATATCCCCTAGAGAGAGGAGAGAGAAAAACCTCTTAGAGAACACCCTCCTAACTAGAACTATATGAATAAAATGTACTCCTCGGAAACTAAAAGGATGTTTACCTCTCTACTCTAGTGAGGAGATTAATGTGTTGAAAGTGCTCTAATATTGCCCATTGTGGTCCATTCTTGATAAAGCTCCCATCACCTAAGGCTATTCAGTTTTAAGAACAAAGGGCCCTCACCTACCAAAAGGTGGCAAGCTTTATCAAAGGACTTCTTCCTCACACATGTGGAATCGTTTCATCACGAGCAGGCTCACCCCTATATGGTGGATAAGAAAAGACAAAAAACAAAAGGGGGATAGTTAGAACTACCTGTTAGCTGACAACCACAACTTTATTCTTGGTGCTAGTTGGCAGGTTAAAAAACTGCAATGGAATCATTCAAATTTGCTAAGAAGTCAACATGTTTCAGCCCACAAACACACCCATAAACGTCTCTGGGGCTTTCTTCAGGACCAAACCTACTCCCTATATGTTCATTTTTTCTATTGACTACCTCTAACTAAGCAGGTGTTTCTGGGGTTAATGTGAATACGCACAATGTGGGGAACATAATAACTACATTTAATAACAGAATGATTTGGTGTAAACTGATACAGAAATCCCTGGCCATTGACCAGTGTAATATACCGCAATAAGCAATAAACTTTAAAAGAACATAAACAGAGATAAAACATTAGAGGGTAACCCTCTATTTTGGATGTCATAGTTAGCATAACGAACAAGTTACGTACCTTCGGTAACGACATATCTGTAAGAGACATATATTAGTTATAGACTCCTTACCTTAGAATTATCCCCAGGCGTCAAACTGGATCCGGAGAATTTTTTCTCAGCAGTACCCCTGCGCGTCGGTAGGTGGTGTCGGTCGACTCAGCGTTCGTTGTCGGCGTCGTGGTCGCCGTCTTGACATCGCGGTATCTACTTAGACGCCACCCCTGCGCGCTGACGTCAGTCCTTTTACACAACATTCCACGCCAGAAGCGCAGATCCATTCAAGACACTGACCACTAGTGCACAAAACTAGGGCCCTGAAAGGGAGTCCCTAACACTAGAAGTCAGTTCGCAGAACGGGGAGGATGGGTGGGGCAGTAAGGAATCTATAACTAATATATGTCTCTTACGGATATATCGTTACCGAAGGTAAATAACTGAAAGAGATTATTAGTAGATTTCTTACCTTAGAATAGATACCCCAGCAATGCCAATCCCGGAGGTGGGTCTGCGAACCAAGTTCACACCAGAAAGTCCTGGAGAACCGAACGGCCAAAGAAGCGGTCTCTCCAGACCTGACTGTCCAGGCAATAATGTTTAGTAGACGTGTGCAGTGATGCCCACGTAGCTGCCTGACAGATGTCATGGAGGGGAACTCCGCGTCCTAAAGCAGTAGTGGCTGCCGTCGCCCTGGTGGAATGGGCGCGCAGTTCTACCGGAGGTTCCTTCTTTACTAAGGATTAGCAAGTCTTAATGCAAAGGACGACCCACATAGAGATGGTCCATTTTTGCACGGCCTGACCTTTCTTGGTGCCCACATAGCCAACAAAGAGCTGATCATCCACCCTGAATTGTTTTGTGCGATCCAGATAAAATGAAAGCGCACGTTTTGGATCCAGACGGTGGAGCCTCTCCTCCTCTTTAGAAGGATGTGGGAAGAAGGTGGGCAAAGTTATGGTCTGTCCTATGTGGAAAGAGGTAATCACTTTGGGAAGAAAAGAAGGTCGAGTTTGAAGGACAACCTTGTCTGGATGAACAGCAAGGAAAGGAGGCTTAGAAGACAGAGCCTGGACTCACCCTGCGAGCAGAGGTGATGGCAACCAGAAAGGCAGTTTTGAGCGTCAGAAGCCTTAGAAGACAATTATGTAGCGGCTCAACGAGAGCGCACATAAGATAAGTCACAACAAAATTCAAGTCCCACTGAGGCATTATGAAAGGAATAGGAGGAAACAGATGAGTAATGCCCTTAAGAAAACGATTTACAATAGGGGACTTGTAAGGAGAAGGTTGATCAGGAAGGCGAAGGAAGGCCAAAATAGCCGAAAAATAGCCTTTAAGTGTGTCCAGAGCAGAGTCCTGCTGGGCCAAAGAAAGCAGGAAGAGGAGAACCTCAGAAAGGGGGGCAGAAAGAGGATCCACAGCCTTTGCTGCGCACCATGCCACAAATTTCTTCCTTCTACAGGCGTATACAGTTTTAGTAGAGGGACGCCTGGCTGCCAAGATAACATTACAGACTTCGGGAGAAAGGTCGAAGGCTGTCAACTGCCGCTGCTCAATCTCCTCGCAAGGAGGTGGAGGCTGGAGAGGTTTGGGTGGAGGACCGTCCCCTGCTGCTGCGACAGAAGATCCTCCCAAAGGGACAGTCTGATCGGAGGATCGATGGCCATGTTCAACAGCTCGGGATACCAGACTCTTCGTGCCCAGTCCGGAGCCCCAAGAATGACTTGGGCCCGGTCGCGCTTGATCTTCTTCAGCACTCTGGGCAGAAGTGGTATAGGCAGAAAGGCCTATAGAAGACCGCAACTTCACTCACGACGAAAAGCCTCGCCTAGCGAGTGCCGCTTTGGAAATTCCAACGTGCAGATCTGCTGACATTGCGCATTATCTTCGGTGGCGAATAGATCTAACCAAGGCTCTCCCCACTGCTGAAAGAGACCTTGCACCACCTCCGAGTGAAGACGCCATTCGTGATCCATCAAGCACCGGCAGCTGAGTTCGTCCGCCCTGGCGTTCAGGGAACCTGCCAGGTGTTGAACCACCAGGGACATGCCCTGATGTTCCAGCCATTTCCAGAGGCGAAGGGCCTCTTGACATAGAGTCCACGACCCCACTCCGTCCTGTTTGTTGCAGTACCACATGGCGGAAGTGTTGTCTGTGAACACCTGTACTACTCTTCCTTTGACAGAAGGAAGGAATGCCTTCAGTGCTAGACGAATTGCCTGGAGCTCCAGAAGGTTGATGTGGAGCCCCGACTCCGCCGGAGACCAGAGGCCTCTGATCTCCGCCTCTCCCATGTGGCCGCCCCATCCCAGAAATGACACGTCTGTCACCACTGTGAACTCTGGTTGGGGAAGGGAGAGGGATCTTGCCGTTGACCCAATCCTGGTTCGTGAGCAACCACTGCAACTGATGTGCAGTCCCCGCCGAGATCTGGACAACATCGGAGAGATTCCCCTGATGCTGCGCCCACTGGAACTTCAGGTCCCACTGCAGAGCCCGCATATGCCACCGGGCATGATCTACCAGCAGGATGCAGGAGGCCATGAGGCCCACCAGCCTCAGGGTCATTCTCACCGAAATCCGGGATGGAGGCTGGAACATCGGTATCATACCCCGAATATCCCGGACTCGCTGTTCGGGAGGATGGGCCCGAAACTGCGCTGTGTCCAGAACCGCTCCGATGAAAAGGAGCTTCTGAGACGGGTTCAGGTGCAACTTCGGCTCGTTGATTGTGAACCCCAGCGAACGCAGGAGGTCCGCCGTAGTCTGGAGGTGGGCGACGACAGCCTGGGGCGAACTCGCCTTCAACAACCAGTCGTCCAGATAGAGGAAGACTGGAACCCCTGACCTGCACAGATGAGCTGCGACCACCGCCATCACTTTCGTGAACACCCGAGGGGCACTGGTAAGGCCAAAAGGGAGCACGATAAACTGAAAATGCTCGTGGCCTACCGTGAACCGTATGTAACGCCGGTGGGCAGGCAGGACGGGTATGTGAAAATACGCGTCCTGCAAGTCCAACGCTACCATCCAGTCTCCAGGGTCGAGGGCAGACAGGACCTAAGCCAATGTCAACATCTTGAACTTCTCCTTTCGGAGGAAGCGGTTGACGTTCCTGAGATCTAAGATAGGACGCAGGCCTTTGTCCTTCTTGGGCACCAGAAAGTAGTGGGAGTAGCAACCACAACCTACTTCTGGGATAGGGACGCGCTTGATAGCTCCCTTGGCCAAGAGAGCCGTGACTTCCTGGCAGTGAAGGGCCAAGTGATCCTCCGACATGCGATGGAATGTAGGTGGCATGGATGGAGGGGTAGTCTCGAAGGGGCGGGAGTAGCCCCTTCAGACTATCTGCAAAACCCACCTGTCCGACGTGATGTTGTGCCAGTGGGGGAGGTGATGGTGTATCCTTCCGCCCACTGGCAACTGGCAACTGGTGGCCCTGAAAGGTCGGACTAGGAAGGTTTGGAGGCTGCAGCACAGGGGGCACCGGTGGACTGGCCCACTTGCTGGCCCCAGACCCACGGCGCTGGGTCCCACGTCCCTGGCCGCGCAGAGGCTGAGCAGCTTGCGCCGGGCTGTGGCTCTGGTTGGAACGTGGTGGGGTACCACTTCTGTACCCACGAAAGGGGCGAAAGGCAGATTGCACAGGGCGTGAGGTGGTAGCGAGGCCCAAGGATCTGTCCATAGCCCTAGAGTCCTTGAAGCGCTCGAGCGCGTTGTCTGCCTTGTCGCCAAACAGGCGACGGCCATCAAAGGGCATGTCCAAACGTGTCCATCATCCCCTTTGGTATTGCTTTGTTCACCCTAAGTTGGCAGGGTATGCCCAGACGTGGGTCCCTTGCTCACTTTGCCACTGAATTCAAGCTAGCCTGGCTGATGACGGCTGAATAGCCAGAAACCGGTCCCAGGATGCTTGTTTCCGGTCCAGGGAAGACTTGGCTTGGCAGTTCGGGCTGGACTGTTCCCATGAGGCACAGGGTCAGACTGATTTGCATATGGCCATGTCTGAACTGGGGTGGTGGAGTGAGCTAAAGAATGATGATGGATTAAACCCAGATCAGTTGACTGGGGGTGAGTGTTTGATTAGCTCAAACGCTCCGTCCATCATCCCCTTTGGTATTGCTTTGTTCACCCTAAGTTGGCAGGGTATGCCCAGACGTGGGTCCCTTGCTCACTTTGCCACTGAATTCAAGCTAGCCTGGCTGATGACAGCTGAATAGCCAGAAACCGGTCCCAGGATGCTTGTTTCCGGTCCAGGGAAGACATGGCTTGGCAGTTCGGGCTGGACTGTTCCCATGAGGCACAGGGTCAGACTGATTTGCATATGGCCATGTCTGAACTGGGGTGGTGGAGTGAGCTAAAGAATGATGATGGATTAAACCCAGATCAGTTGACTGGGGGTGAGTGTTTGATTAGCTCAAACGCTCCGTCCATCATCCCCTTTGGTATTGCTTTGTTCACCCTAAACGTGTCGATTGGACATCCCCGGAGAAGACAGTGGACCTCGGCCAGGCGTAGCGTCTCAGGGCTACCGACGTGGAAATCGTCCTGCCTAGTGAGTCGGTGGAGTCCAGCCCACAGCGGATGGCGAACTTTACTGCGTCTCTGTAGGAAGCTGTCTCTGTATGTACTATACCAAAGTGAGGTATAGTGTGCACAGAGTCCAGTGGAACCCCAAAGGTAGGCAAAGGTAAAGTTAGATAGCACCTCACTCTCTATTTGTGGTAGTGTGGTCGAGCAGTAAGGCAGTATCAGAGGACAGTGTTAAGCATTTGTTGTACACACTCAGTCAGCAAATGAATTCACACACTCAAAGACTGAACTTCAGACTAATTGTTTTTGTATAAAAATATTCTTTTAGTTGTTTTATTTTCTAGAACCAAGCAAGCCTGGCACAGGTAAGCAATAAATACTTTACAGTAGTAATGCAGTTTGTAAACAGTTTGAATTGTAATTGTATATGCACTTTGTTTTGACTTACAGTATGGTTGCAGAGAAATGCAATACTTTGTAAATACAGTACATAGACTTGAATGGGCTTTTCAGTAAAATACCAGGTAAGTTACTTTTTAGATTACTTTTCTTATTCAGAGTAGGATACCTGAATACTACACTGGGACATTTCCTGTAAACAGGTAAGTAAAATCGTTTTGGTTAAATAGTACAATTTTAAAGAATTTCTTTAGGTTTTCAAACTCCACACTTAGAAACTTTTCCAAGAAAAACAGTTAATGTTATCCTATGGAGGAAAATAGTGTTATCGGTTTTGAGGTAAGTATTTGGTAGTGGGAGTTGAGGTTCTTGGGGTAGACTCAGGGGTCCCCCAGGGTCAAGGATGCACTCTAGTTACACCCTCAGCGGCACTAGGGCGGCCGGGTGCAGAGTGGTGTTTCGACGTCGGGCGCCCTGTTGTTTGCAATGGGGAACCTCTGGTTTGCAAAGGCACTGCAGGCTTAGGGACGAAGGTCTTCTGGGTGCGACCACAACTTCGAGGGGTTGGTTAGGCACCGTCGGTTTGGCCACCCAAGGCCGTGGGGCGTTGGGTGCAGGTGTGCCTTTTGGGGTCGGATCTTCTAGGTTGCAGGCGTCGGCTGGAGGCTTGAGGCAGGTCAGGGGTCACCGAATCTCGGTTTAGGATCGCCGGGGGGACCTCCTTGTGGTGTTTGCCCACTCGAGCTCGGGCCGTGGACGGCAAGTGCAGAGTGGGGCGGATCCGCAGTGTCCGGCCAGAACCAGAGGTTGCAGATGAACAAGTCCGGTGTTCACAGGAGACATAGTCTTTGAGGTTGAAGGCAGGCCCTTCGGGGTTTTCGAGGTTGCTGGCTGCAGGACACACCGGGATTTCGCAGGAGCAGGTTCGAGGGGGAGAGAAGCCGGTAGGGCTGGGGCCAAGTCAGTGGGCGTCTTCCTCTTGTTAGCTTCTGCACGGCTGTTCAGTCCTTCTTCTTCTTCTCTTGTAGTTTCTTCTTGTCTGAGGAAGCAAGGTTCAGGGATGCCCCTAAATACTAGATTTAGGGGCGTTACAGGTAGGTAAAAGGTAGGGACCAATGGGTCCCTTCCCTGGGGTGGGTACACCCCCTATTATGCCACCCTCCAGTGGGAGGGGGGCATGAGCCTGTCCCTGGTTGGCTGAGTCCCCCCATCTGCAAGACGGTGGGGACTGAGAGTTGTGCTTCACCTCGCCTCCCCTACCTGAGGGGTGGAGTTGGTAGAGGTGGGCACAACTCTCTTCCTCACTTGTTTTTCCAGCTGGTTCTCCCGCCCAAAGTGGGGGTCAGAACCAGTGGGGACCAGTTGCTGAAAGCAGCAAGTGGCCTGGGGAAGCTCACAAAGGCGTCAAGCCTTTGAAGCTTCCCCTTCGTGAACCCTGCCCATCTGGGGGAGGAGGCTTGGCACCTCGTCCCAGGATGTGCATTGTTTCAGGCCCCTGAGAGCAGCAGGCTCTCGACCCAGGGATCCAGAAACATGTCTGGTGGTGGCAGCTGAAGGCAGCCAATCAGCCTGGACACTAGTGGTAGGTTAGTTTTCAGAGGGAATCTCTAAGATGCCCTCTGTGTGCATTTTTCACTAAATCCCACACTGCCATAAGTGTGGGTTTAATGTGCTCAGAAGTTTGATACCAAACTTCTCAGTTTTCAGTGTAGCCATTATGGTGTTGTGGAGTTCGTAATGACAAACTCCCAGCACCATATACTCTTAATGGCAGCACTGCACTTACAATGTCTAAGAATGGACTTAGGGGGGCGTGGCCAAGCGGTGAAGCGAGATGGCCGCTTGATTCAGTAGCTCCGTCCTTATTGTCTCCCCCACGCTTATCCGCCCCACCAATCCGTAGCCCAAGGCGATCATCTTCGATCAGAAAGGGCACCCGTACCTGTCCTGCTGCTCCAGGGTCCAGCGGCTGCCCGTAGCTGAAGTGGTGAGCCCCGTTGAATTGCGGCCTGCATCCCTGCCCAAGCCGGGGCCTGACGTGCTGACTGCTGCCGCAGAGGGAGCGGCGAGGCGCGGCTGCGGTCTGGGGCGAGCCCCGGGGTCTTGGTCTGTGTGACTGGTGGTGACGGTGGCGTGGTCAGTGGCGCCCCGCGGACCCCCCAACACAAAGCGACAGAGGGCGGCAGACTAACAAGGCTCCAGAGGTGAGGAGTTGCAGTCACCAGATCTACCGCGGAGCAGGGAGAAATCGCACAGCTGCTGCTGCGGCGACTTGGTGCGATCCGCGATAGGCTGAAAGGAGAGGCCTGGGATCTGCGCCGCGACCGTCTGCTGCTTCTTCAACTTGGCAGCGGCAGAATAGTGTGGAGGACCCTTGCCCCCCACCGCTGTGTCCCCGCCCGGGGGCGAACGATCAGCTGTTGGGAGGCTCAAGTGCGCCTTAGGCATGCACATGTGGGCAGGGATGGTGGAATGTCCCAGTATCAAGATCAAAGCTCCTGAAGGCCTGTGAACTACCGAGTGGCCGGGTGACGGTCTCCTTGGAAGTGTGCAGCTGCGACACTGCCAGAGCTGCATCAACTAGCCTCATCGGCCTGCGGGCCGGAGTTGCGCCACTGGCCCAAGAATACCCACTGATGTATGAGGCAGTCGCCTGAGGAAAGGAGGCCTGTGTCCTGTCCTGCCCTGCCCTAGTGCCGCTACTCCTCAACCCCACGTGAGCATGACAAACGTGGTGAAGACCGCTCTCTGCAGTACCAACCACAAAGGAGAAAAGAGGGGCAACGGGCCTCGTACTTCGCGCCCCTGGCTGACTGCCTGGCGAAAATGGAGAAGACTAAATCAACGGGCACGAGGGGTCACTAGGCAGTTCAATTGAATAAGCTGGATCGCTACGCCTTCCCCAAAGAAACGCTGCAAGACATGCACACCAGGAGTAAGTCAGTAGGTGAACTGGAGGGGGAAAACCAGGACCTAACGTTGAAAGATGTGATGGAAGCGATTGCAGGGGTCAAGTCCTCATTGGAGCACAAGATGGACTCAATATCGATTGAGGTCAATCTTATCCGAGCGGATCTCACAAAACTCAACGAAAAGGTGAAGCAGGTGGAAATCACTGCGACAAGCCTGGTAGATGATGTCACGCAAATCCAAGGGGATGTCCGCGACCTGCAAACCTTTCGCAAATTTGCCGAGCAAAAGTTGGACGATTATGAAGGGCGTCTCCGGTGGAACAACCTACGGATAACTGGGAGTGCCGGAGAGGGCGGAGGGGCCGTCACCGGACCTCTTCGTAGAAGATCTTATCACGAACTACCTGCAACCTAAAGGCCTCAGCAGATTCTTTGTCATAGAGAGAGCGCACAGGAGGTCGTCCTAAACCGGGGGCTCCCCCGCGCCCCATGTTAGCAAGAGTGCTAAACTTCAGAGACAGAGATGTGATTCTCCAGAGCAGCTCCCCCACTCCGCTACGACAATGCCGTGATAACCCTATTTCCGGACTTCACACAAGCGGTACAGAGACAGAGGAGATCCTTCCTGACGATTAAGAAGAGACTCAGGGACAGAGGGTTGAAATACGCTATGTTGTTCCCGGCGCGGCTCCGCGTAGAGGCGGAGGGACGGGCCTGGTTTTTTGAACACCCAGAGGCGGCTGCCGACTGGCTCGAGAGCTGAGCGGCGCAGGACTATCACCCCCCTGACCAGGACTGCGATTCCGACACTCAACAGAAGGAATGAGCGAGGCCAGAAAAGACGTTGAGTCCTCTCCTGGATCGAACGAAGACCTCAACTGTGTTTAAGGTACAAGGGACCCCCGATTGACTAGTCTTAGGCTAATGGGGACTGCCCTGCCTTGGGACATATATTGTACTGATGGGAAGGGGGAGACGGGGAGCTGGAGTACTGCACCCCCCCATGTTTCTTCTTTTAGTTCACGGTTTGGGCGACAGGCACTCTGCAAGTTCTACAATGGGCAGTTCCGCGTCCAGAGGGCAGGGAAGCAGGGAGGGGGGTTGTTGGGTCAAAAATTCACACATGTTTATTGTTAAGGTTTTCTCATCGACCATACATGCCAGTATAGAAACGGAGGAGGCAAGGAACTACCGCTATGCCAATGAGTGCACATTGGGATAAAAGTGCCAAAATATTGAGCTGGAATGTTAATGGGCTTGGGGACAAGGTCAAACGGAGTGTCGTTCTGCAATACCTCAAGCGACAAGCCCTTGACATTATCCTGCTCCAGGAAACACACTTGGTGGGGAACTCCTGCAAAGCGTTGCATAGGTGGGGATATAAAATGGTGGCGCATGCGGGTTTCACGACCAGTTCACGGGGGGTTGGCATCATGATGAAGAACTCCTTTCCCCTCGCGGTAACTTCCACATGGACAGACGACCGGGGCCGATACATAGGCGTTACGGGTCAATGGGCGGGGCGCACCATAACATTAATGTCGGTGTACGTGCCTCCTGGCCTGCAAAACACCACCTTTGCGGACTTGGGCACCATATTACTCTCACTACCGGAGGGATTCCTAGTGATCGGAGGCGACTTTAATGCAGTGGTCTCGAGCACGCTGGACCGCCACCCTCCGCGGGAGATAGGCCTGTCCTCTAGATGGTTGCCTGACTTCATGGAGGCCCTGGGACTAGCTGATGGGTGGAGGACACACAGCCCTGAGACAATCCAGCCTACTTTCCATTCCGGGGCTCACCATAGCCTTTACCGCATAGATTACATCCTCACCCCTGCATCACAAGTCGCACTTATCCGCGATATAAAACAGCTAGGGGCATCTCTGACTATTCTCCGGTGTGGGTGCACATAGTCTTTGGCCAGGCGGGAGTTGGGAAAATCACCCCCATCAACCCAAGGGATCTCCGAGATCCCTTAATCCGCAAAGAACTTGTCAGAGCCATAGATCACTATTTTCAGGATAACGAGGGCACAGTGGACTCCTCCCAGACCCTGTGGGAAGCTTTTAAACTGTAATACGGGGCCAAGCCCTGTCCTTGATAGCTGGACTTAAAAAAGAAAGGCAGAAAGAGCTCTGAACGGTCGAAGCGGAGGTCGACCAGCTGGAAAGGGACTTAGAAACTGGGATCACACCTGAGAAATTGCACCTCTTGCGCCTCAAGCAAGATGAATACAAAGCTCTAGCGACTGATAAGGCTAAGAGTCTGGGGAGAGAGAAACTGGGCAGAATCTATGACCTGGGAGATAAGGCCGGGAAACTGCTTGCATGGCTTGATAAGAAGGAGTGGGCAAGTCGCTTGGTTCCGGAACTTAGGGGTGAAGGGAACATCAACATAACTGACCCACAAGATACTTTAGCGCAGTGTACACGGCTACGGCGCCATATACCGAGGGTGATTCACACGAATTATTGCGGGATATATCACTCCCCACACTGTCCGAAGACGACCGTAACTTTCTAGACAGCGACTTGACTACTGATGAGATAGCGCAGGCCATTAGATCGCTCCACTCCGGGAAGGCCCTTGGCCCAAATGGGATCCCAATTGAATTATACAAACTCAGGCCCGACAAATTAGCCCCCTATTTAACGACCATGTTCACCGAAAGCAAGGAGTTGGGGACTTTACCTAGGGATCAAAGAGTGGCCACCATAGTCGCAATTCATAAAGAAGGTAAACCAAGGACTGAATGCACCTCTTATAGACCGATCTCATTATTGAACGCGGAACCTAAAATCCTGGCAAAGCTCCTTGCCACTCGCTTAGCCAAGATCATTGGGGGACTTGTGCATCCTGACCAGTCAGGCTTTATGCCACACCGTAATACGGCTCTAAACCTGCATAGGTTGTACGGGGTCCTGGGTAGAGTACCCACCATCCAAGAACCGGCGATAATTGTATCGTTGGACGCGACCATGGCTTTTGATACCATCGAGTGGCCATATCTCCTGGCAGTACTTGCCAAAATGAGGTTTGGACCAAGCTTCCCTCAGTGGGTACGCCTCTTGTACTCCGAGCCCATGGCGCAAGTCGTGGTCAATAATAAAAAGTCCGCTGCATTCACACTGAGTCGGGGTACCCGTCAGGGGTGTCCCCTTTCCCCCCTCCTGTTTGCTTTGGCCTTGGAACCATTGGCGGCATGGATTCGAAAGAACCCAGTAATACGGGGTCTGCGCTGGTCCCCCGAATGGGAGGACCGTATTTCACTATATGCAGATGACATACTACTGTATCTGGCCTCCCCCAGACGATCCTTGGCTGCAGTCCTGGATATACTGGCAATATTCGGCAGATACTCCGGCTTCTCCGTAAACTGGGGTAAGTCCCTCCTATACCTCCTCAAAGGGGATCCCCCCTCACCGCCGCGAGCCTGCCCAATCCAAATCAGTTCGGTAGGTTTCAAATATCTGGGAATTTTCATCTCCTTGAATCCAACGCTCCGTTTTAATAACGACCTTCTCCCGCCGCTGCAGAGGCTTAGACGCGATATTGCTAATTGGAAAGCGCTTCCACTCTCGCTACTTGGCAAAGCAGCACTTTTCAAGATGATGTCGCTACCCCGGCTTCTGTACGCCTTACAGAACTCGATGGACGTTGTCCCGACGTCCTACTTTAAAGACGTTGAGGGCCTTCAGAGGGCCCTATTATGGGATGGAAAGCCTCGTATCGCGTTAAACAAGCTCACGCTGAACTGGTATGACGGGGGTATTGGCCTCCCTGATATCAAAAAATACTATTGGGCGGCACAACTTGCAGCCGTCAACCATGGTACATACAGTCGACCTGACGATCCTGGGTATCTCATGGATAGGTGGCTTCTGCAAGGCAGGAACTATAACAGGGCACTCTACTCCAAACCAAATCGGCACACACTGACGGGCCCCACTAAACACTCGGTTCACATTTGGCACACCGCCACTAAAACCCTAGGCTGGGGACAGAAACTTACCTTAGCAACCCCATTATGGGATTCTGAAAAGTTGGGTAACTTATGGAAATCGAAGGGCTTTGATAAGTGAGACCTTATCGGGATTTCGCAGGTCAAAGACATGTGGGAGAAGGGCGAAGTGAAGACATTTGCCTCACTACAGCGGCAATATAAGTTGGCTGACTCTGAGTACTTTCGGTACCTACAGGTCCGCCATGCGCTCCAATCACGCCTCCCTAGTGGCTCTTCCCCCCCTGAATCCTCTCCGTTGGAAGATAGACTACTTGATGGGCATCTGCCTGAAAAAACCATATCCTTAACGTATAAAAAACTGATAAATAATATGGCGGACCCCCTACAATCCCTACGGGACAAATGGGTAAATGATGGCATTGATCTGGACGACGAGGAGTGGCAGGAGGCGGTCTCCTCCCCCAGAGTGGTGGCAATTCCTGCTAGACTCCGGCTAGTACAACTCAAAATTCTCCATAGAGTATACCTTACGGGGCCCCGCCTGGTACACATGGGAAGGGCTGAGGGAGGCGAATGTAGACGAGGGTGCGGCCGCGAGGGTACCCTTATGCACATACTGTGGGAGTGCGAACACATACAATCCTACTGGTGGCGAATACACGACATCCTGAGTGAAGTACTCGCAACAGTTCTCCGCCCGAAGGCACGAAGGTGCCTCCTGAACATCTGGGAGCCCACTGATTTGAATAGCTACCACACGCAATGGGTCACACTGGGATTAATGGTGGCAAAGAGAAATATTGCGCAATTGTGGGGAGCGGCCCATCCACCTACTGCAGAGGCCTGGGAAACGGATCTTGACTGGTGCATGTATAGGGAAAAAACTGTCTACATGGCCCGGGGCTGCCCCCAGAAATGGTCCCGAATCTGGAGCCCGTGGAATTCCTACAGGGGAGATATCTGTAGCCCACCACGTCGTATTGAGCATGATGATCCCCCCACGCCGTAGCCTGCTCATATGTAATGTCTCATGGAACTGTTGTACACTGTATACACTAATAATGAAGGTTTTGCATCCTCTGTACTGTAAAATGTTTGTCGATGAATGTTCAATAAAAAGAATTATTAAAAAAAAAAAAAATGGACTTGGACACTGTAGGGTTAAAGGGCTCATGCACGTGTACTCTCACCACTGGTATAGTGCACCCAGCTAGAGGGGTGACTGATCTATGCCAGGGCAGTGGGTTGTAGGCATGGCACACAGAGATGTGTGCCATGTCGACTCTTCACTTTGTTCTGCACCAAAATACACATCCTGCAAAGGCAGTGTGTGAGTGTAATGGTACAGGACCTCTGAAGGTGGCACAATAAGTGCTGCAGCCCTTAGAGGCCTTCTCTGGTCACAGTGCCCTGGGTACCTGTGGTACCATTTACCAGGGGCTGACCTGTGGCAAGAGATGCCAATTGGGTATAGGCTTCAATGCAGTTTTAGGGAAAGAACATGGGCCCTGGGTACCTGATTAGCAGGATCCCAGGGCACACTTAGTCAAAGCACATCAGCAATTCAGCAAAAGGTGGGGGCAACCATGCAGAAAGAGGGCACTTTCTCACACAACCCCCCTTCCCCCAAACGAAAGAGGATTAGACTAACCTTTCCCTAGAGAGTCTTCATTTTCTAAGTGGAAGAACCTGGAAAGTCCACCTGCATTGGCATGGGCAGTCCCAGGTCTGTGTTCCACTACAAAGTCCATTCCCTGTAGGGAGATGGACCACCTCAACAGTTTAGGATTTTCACCTTTCATCTGTATTAGCCATATGAGCGGTCTGTGATCAGTTTGAAGTAGGAAGTGAGTACCAAACAAGTATGGTCTCAACTTCTTCAGGGACCAAACCACAGCAAAGGCCTCCCTCTCAATGGCACTCCAACGCTGCTCCCTGGGGAGAAGCTTTCTGCTTATAAAAGCAACAGGTTGGTCTTGGCCTTCATCATTGGTCTGGGATAGGACCACTCCTATCCCTAGCTCAGAGACATCAGTCTGCACAATGAACTGCTTGGCGTAGTCTGGGGCTGTGAGAATTGGTGCTGAGCACATAGCCTCTTTCAGGGTGTCAAAAGCCTTTTGACAACTGACTGTCCAGTTTACCTTTTTGGGCATCTTCTTGGAGGTGAGTTCTGTGAGGGGAGCCACAATGGACCCATATCCCTTCACAAATCTCCTGTAGTACCCAGTCAAGCCAAGGAATGCCCTGACTTGGGTCTGGGTTGTTGGAGCTGCCCAGTCCAGGATGGCCTAGATCTTGGGCTGTAAGGGTTGTACCTGGCTTCCACCAACAAGGTGGCCCACGTACACCACAGTTCCCTGCCCTTTCTGGCATTTGGATGCCTTGATAGTTAGGCCTACAATTTGCAGGGCATTTAAAACCTTCTCAAGGTGGATCAGGTGATCCTGGAAGGTGGAGCTAAAGACAACAATATCATCTAGATAAGCTGCACTAAAGGACTCTAATCCAGCAAGGACTTGATTCACCAACCTCTGGAAGGTGGCAGGGGCATTCTTTAAACCAAAGGGCATAACAGTAAACTGATAATGCCCATCAGGTGTGGAGAATGCTGTCTTTTCTTTTGCTCCTGGGGCCATGCCAATTTGCCAGTACCCTGCAGTTAAGTCAAAGGTACTTAGGAATTTGGCTGCACCCAATTTGTTTATCAACTCATCTGCTCTTGGGATAGGGTGAGCATCTGTCTTGGTGACAGAGTTGAGCCCTCTACAGTTTACACAGAACCTCATTTCTCTCTTTCCACCCTGTGGATGAGGTTTGCGGACTAGAACCATTGGGCTGACCGAGGGGCTCTCAAAGGGTTCAATAACCCCTAACTCCAGCATCTTGCTAACTTCAGTTCTGATACTTTCCTTGACTTGATCAGACTGTCAATAGATTTTGTTTTTGACAGGTGAACTGTCACCAGTGTCCTCATCATGGGTACACCAGTTTGTCTAACCAGAGGTCAAGGAAAAGAGCTTTGCATTCTGCTGCAAGACTTGCTTGCAATCAGTCTGCTGTTGGGCAGAGAGTGTGTCTGAAAAGACAACTCCATCCACTGACCCATCTTTTGGGCTGTATGAGAGGAGGTCAGGGAGAGGTTCACTCTCTGTCTCCTGATCCTCATCAGTCACCATCAGCATGGAAGAGCTTAAGGCAGTTCCCATGGATAACCCTTTTGGGTGTCCTGCTTGTGCCCAAGTCAACCAAGTAGGTGACCTCACTCTTCTTTTCTAGGATAGGGTAAGGGCCACTCCATCTGTCCTGGAGTGCCCTTGGTGCCACTGGCTCCAAAACCCACACCTTTTGCCCAGGTTGAAATTCAATCAGTGCAGCATTTTGGTCATACCAGTGCTTCGGAAGCTCCTGGCTGGCCTCAAGATTTTTGGATGCCTGTCAGCAAAAAGCAGGCATGGTAAGAGGACATCCCATCTCCTTTTGAGTTTTTCAGGGAGCCCCATAATCATGCCTTTCAATGTCTTGTTGAATCTCTCAACAAGGCCATTGGTTTGTGGGTGATAGGGTGTAGTAAACTTGTACTGCACTCCATACTCTTTCCACATGTGTTTGAGGTAAGCAGACATGAAGTTGGAATCTCTGTCTGAAACCACCTCTTTAGGAAACCCTACTCCGGTGAAGACAACAATGAGGACCTTGGCTACTGCAGGAGCTGTAGTAGTCCTAAGGGGAATAGGCTCAGGATAACTAGTGGCATGATCCACTACCACTAAAATGAATTTGTTTCCTGATGCTGTGGGAGGTTCAAGTGGACCCACTATGTCCACACCTACCCTTTCAAAGGGAACCCCAACCACTGGTAGTGGAATTAAGTGGGTCTTTGGGTGGTTACCTGTCTTGCCACTGGCTTGACAGGTTACATAGGAGCTGACAAACTCATTCACCTTCTGAGTCATCTGGGGCCAGTAAAATTGGCTAACTAGCCTTTCCCAAGTCTTGGTTTGGCCCAGATGCCCAGCTAGAGGGATGTCATGAGCTAAAGTTAGGAGGAACTCCCTGTACTTCTGAGGTACTACCACTCTCCTAGTGGCTCCAGGTTTGGGGTCTCTGGCCTCAGTGTACAGTAGTCCCTCTTCCCAATAAACTCTGTGGGTACCACTGATATCTCCCTTTTCCTGTGCAGGACCTCTAAGGGTAGCACAGTGCCCTGGGTACATGTGGTAACATTTACCAGGGGCTGACCTGTGGCCAGAGATGCCAATTGGTTTAGGCTTCAATGCAGTTTTAGGGAAAGAACATAGGCCCTGGGTACCTGATTAGCAGGAGCCCAGGGCACACTCAGTCAAAGCACATCAGCAATTCAGCAAAAAGTGGGGGCAACCATGCAGAAAGAGGGCACTTTCTCACAGTCTCTACCCTCGACAAGCGCACGGGAGAGTCCAGTCCGGGCCTCCTCCAGGCACTGTGGCAGCAGTTGCGCAACCGTGTCCCACACGGAGTGAGAATAACAGCACAAGAGACATGCGGTGTTCACCGACCGCAGTCCTAAGCTGGCGGAAGAAAAAATCTTCTTCCCAAGATGGTCCAGCTTGTTGGATTCCCTATCTGGGGGAGCAGTAGGGAACACGCCTCTGGAGGTTGAGGCTTGGACCACCAAGCTCTAAGGGGTAGAGTGTTGGGATAGGAAAAGTGGGTTGCCCGGAGCCAGGCAGTGGCGTCGGGCAATCATCATGTCCACAGGAGCCCCTGTGCTGGGCTTGGACCAAGTGCCCAGTAGGATGTCCGTGAGGGCTTCATTGAAAGGCAGCAGGGGTTCCGAAGAGGCTGATGCTGGCTGAAGCACCTCAGTCAGGAGGTTAGTCCTGACTACCACCGTAGGAAGCTCAAGGCCCAAGGCCTCAGCCACCCTACACAACACCACAGCGTAGGAGGCTCCCTCCTCCGTAGAAAGCCTACCAGGGTCTGGGGACGTATCCAGACCACTGGCGTCACCCAACTCCTCTCTCCAGTTCGGCTCTTCCAACTGGTCTGCAAAAGGGTCAACAGACCCCTCCCAGTCCTCCTCATCCTCACCTGACTGCCAGTCAGGGCGAAAGGGATCGCCAGGGATGAACAACGGTACAAAAGTACCCCCCAGCGCCGGCTCCGTGTCCATATCAAGGGGGAGGCCATGGTCGATGCCGGCCTGGGACACGACCAGCGTCGGAGGCGGCGGAAGTGTCGTCAGTGGAATCGGCGCCGGGAGAGGTGTCGTAAGGTCGACCGGCGCCGATCCGGATCCAGGCATGGATCCCTGGGGAGCCTGCGGCGCCGGGTCTGGAGCCGCCGACATCGAAGGCCTAGGGCCCCCAGCCAAGTCCACGGGGCCCGAAGGCGCGCCGGCGGAGTCAGGCTGCCCAAAGATGCAGTGGAGGGCTTCGTAAAAAGCACAAAGCTGGGCAGGGGACGCTCCGGCTCCTGGGAAGGGAGGGAAGCTCGGAGCCGTCCCAGCTGGCTCCGCGGGCGGAGTCGAAGGACGACGACATTCCGCGTCCTGCGTTGCATCAGTCGACGAACGGGGAGAAGGCGAAGAGCGACAATGCTTCTTGGCCTTCTTCTTGTGCTTCGACTTACCCAAAGATGAAGACTTCGACGAATGGTGGTGGTGACTCCGCGACCGGTCCCGCAACCTCCCTCTCGACGTGGACCTCAAGCGGCGTGGAGCCGACTGCCGGGCCTCCAGAAGCTTTCGGGACTGCTCCCGCAAACACTTCAGGTTTAAGGCCCAACAGTCGGAGCACGACCTCGGGTCATGGTCGCGCTCCAGGCACCAAAGGTACACGAGGTGCCGGTCCGTAACTGACATCAGTTTGTGACATGAGTCACAGGGCTTGAAGCCGGGCCAAGGACGGGACATCCCTGCGTGCACCAGGAGTCGGAAAACTCAGAAAAAGGATGTCAACAAAAGTCGAAAAATAGTTAGTCAAAAAGTGACTAAGGGTACCGCTCTCTCCGGATCTGCGCTGGCTGGCGCGGAAAAAAAAAGAACTGACGTCAGCGCGCAGAGGCGGCGTCTAAGTAGATACCGCGATGTCACGACGACGAATGCGGAGTCGACCGACGCCTCCTACCGACACACAGGGGTACTGCTGGAAAAAAATTCTCCGGATCCAGTCTGACTCCTAGGGGTAATTTTAAGGTAAGGAATCTATAACTAATAGTCTCTTTCAGATATACAAGTCAGTCCTACTGAGACAGATTTAGAAGATAACCATGATAATACGTGTATTCTTGTCACATGTAAAAAAAAAAAAAAGCCAGCAATTAGCTAAAACAAGTGAAACTCTGCACCTGACGGAAAATGGGAAGCAAATGTAAGGAAATCTTAAAAACATCCCACATGTGTGAATAGCTCTACCATGATAGAAAAGTAAAATTCTTACACCAGCCTAATGGGTTTAAAATGTTCTCATGGCAGTGGTAGGAATACACAGGCTTGAATCACCTTAGTGAGGGAAAGGATCAGAGGAATTAATTAGTACTTTATGCCCCTTTTGAGGTACAACATCACAACCTTGGTGTTGCTTACTTTTTATAAACAAGACCCCTGTTCGTTCACCTAAATGTAGCGGTCATAGCCCAGGAACACTGTATTTGGTGTGCGGTCGGCATTTTAAATATTAGTTACACTCTATGGTCAAGATGAGATGATGTTACGTGTATCGTCAGTGTCATCTGAGTGCCCAAAATGATCTGTTTGGTTCTTTCATTACATTCATGTTGATTATGCTGGTGCTACGGATTAAGTCATCCAGTAACTAAGACTTAAAATACCAAGTGATCACCCACAGTGGTATTCCTTAGACATAGAGGCAGCTCCCTATGAGCATAGAGCTCCCAACTCTAGACCACTTTAAACTCTAACTTGAACATTTGAAAACTAAATTCAGACTATTGCTCAACTAAGAACTTGCCAGAAAGAGGATAGCAAATAGAGAATTCTGGATAAAGGTTCCATCTTCCCATATGGCTAGGCTCTACCTAATGCTGGTCAGCCCTTTCTAGTCTTTCAAAACATGCAGCACTTCAGAGGAGCCCCAAGGTACCTCTGTAGTGTTGCACGGAAACCTGTTGGGAGCGATTCCATAACTCTCCTTTTTTTTCTTTTTCTCTGGATATCTGGCATATTGAGCTTACCTGTGGATACCGCTTACTGGCTTGATCCGGCCACATATGCTGTGAAAGGAGTTTGCATTTCTTTTCCTAACTGACATATTGTAGTAGGATCTGTGTGCAGACCCTCTGTGCAGTTGCCCAAATTGTATACTGTATACAACAAGTGGTAGCAAAGGATAAAGTTATTCCAGTCACTTCTAAAACTGAATTCACCGGGTTTTAAACTACATTTAGTTTTTCCTAAGTTCTTCTGTATAATGTTTCTCCACTAGGCAAATGTTATTAATTTGTAACTTTTAAATGGTAAATACGATCAGAACCAAATCTGCAGCGTACCTATAGTAAGTTTAGAAAATATAATTCTGGAGAGTTATAGTTCAGTTATACTTTTAGCAGTTATAGGATATTAAATAATATTTGTCTGCACTGAGCTACTGGGACATGCACAGTTCTGTCATGTGTGCAATTAATTTAGTTCCCCTTTTTCATAGCTTGGAAAATATTTTTCCATATGAATGAATCCCTTCTTCTATACCTCCTTTTTCCATATGAATGAATCCCTTCTTCTATACCTCCTTACACAGTGGGTGTGCTAGCGGCAATTTCGCACACTGACTTCATCATTTATACTTACTTTATTAGGTGTATGATGCATTGCGTAGTAGGCGTGGAAGTGAATTTCAATTGGGGTTGAATACTGACAGATTTATGACTTTGCTGTGTTCACTACATGTGCAATACTTACTCCCATGTCACTTACATGGGCAAACCTATTTCCCCAGCTTTCGAGATACCTACAGGTGCAGATTTATCCCAGTTATACAAGCACTCTTTGCACAGGAATGTCCACAGAATCTGAATCAGGATCTTTTTCAGCACTGAGGTTACAGGTAGGTGCTCAAAATGTCCAGTAAGTCGAGCCCACTTAGAGAAAAAAAGCAGATTCTTCCTGCACAGTAGACGTGCACAACTGTGCAGTGATCAACCTTTAGTTCCTGTGGAGTCTGAACAATTCAGGCTTTGGCACTAATATTTCTGTTTTGCTGTGTTTGCCTTCAGAACTGTGGCCTTGATTAGAAGGCTCCAATGCCATATGCAATATTTATTTCACATGATAAAATCCACTACCCCAGGGTTCGGAATTTAACATGATACGTTCCGCCAATTATAAATATTGCCTTAAAATGCGGCATAACGCGATGATTTTAGTGCTTTGTGCACCAAAATCTGCTAATCCCCTTTTTAGGTCGCGCCTACGCAGCGCGCATGCGCTGCATAGGCAAAAGACCTTTAGCAATCGCTTCGGCTTTTCAGCCAAAAACGTGCACGCGTTCCATTGCCTTCAATGGCAAAGCGTGCACGTTTGGCGATTCACTTGCGGGAGCGAGCGGCGCCATATGGTAGCAATTATCGCTCCTGGCGCTGCTCGCTCCCGCAAGTGAAACGCTTTCACTTTTGCCGACACTTTTTTTTTACTTTTAGCGCGCGCTTGTTTCAGATGCTACTTTTTTCTTTGTTTTTCAGGAGTCTACCAGAGTGCATCTTTTTTATATGTCTCCCTTGTGGATGTCTCCCCCCCTTGTGTTCCTCCCTCCGGCCAAGCCCCTGCCATCTGTTGTGTTGCCCACATCCATTGTCCTTCCATATTGCCCCACAACATGCTCTCCCTCCCTTGCCCAAGTGGTCTCTCGTACACTCTCTCCTTCAGCTATTAGTGTTGCCTTTTGCACATGCTTTGCCCCAATGTTTCCACTCTCCCTCTCGTGTTGCCTCTCGTGCCCTCCCTCTGTTGTCCATGTTAACCCTTGCACCCATTTTGCGGCTCCCGCCCCATCCCCTGTTGTCTGTGTTCCTCTGCCACCCCCCTCCCTCCGTTGACCGTGTTGCTCCTGCCATCCGCCCTACATTTCTGCCCTCCCTCCATGTTGCCTCCCGCCCTCCCTCTAGCAATAATAAGAAAGCGCTAAGATGCAGCAAGCACAGGCCGGTTCAGAGGACTGTATTTCACTGCAGGTCAGGACTTAAGCGCGGTTTCAGGCCTCTGTTTGCACTGCAGGAACTATTTTCAGAAGCAAAACGCCGCGGAGGTTCAGCATAGGATGGTGCGGATGGACACTTGACAGGGAGCCGACCTTTGACGACACCTTTGCTTCTATGCTGCCTGGCAAAGCGGGCGCTGTCCAGACTCCTCTCTCAGACAGATGTAAGAGGAGCTACATGTCTCCAAACACCCAAATCCAAAGTGCTTAATCAGTTAAAAAAGAAGCTATATATGTTATAAACTACTATCAAGGTGTGAACCCTTCTGTATATCAACTTAAACAAAGGCTGTGTAAAATCCGTAAACAAACATGCACACGCACATTTCTTGTGTGTTAAATTTGAACCTATCCACGGAATTGTGTGCTCCTTTTAAAATACTAATTAGACAAACGATCGTTTTATCTTGAACGTGATCACTTTTCATTTTGCAAATTATGATTGATGCGCCATTTAATGTTGTTGTTATTCCTTCCAGACAACATACTAGTTCTTCTAATGTTATGAAGAAAAAAATAGCAACATGTGTATTTTAAATAATCTTGACTCTTGCATTGATATATATAGTTCAAGGGGTACAAAGAATCGCACCTACCACAATAAATACATTTTATGTATGCTCCTTTTACTAACTATTACCCTCCTATTTATTTATGCAGAGACATTCACGGACCCATAATTCTAGTCCGTATATATAGGACACCATTTGAGGTGTGTTCTCTCCTACAGAACCCACAGTTTTATTAGATATCAGGGACATGCAACTGGAATAAATTTGTATTTTCTCTGGATCAGTTACGTCCACTTCCAAAACACCAATTATCACCAACTAGATCAAGTAGAAACCGTTTGTCACTGGGTATGGATACATTAAGGGTTTATTGATCTATCTAAGCATAGATGCATCAACCTATGTTTAATGCTTGTTATAACTGTACCGCAGCTGTGGTTTTAAAGACGACAAATTATTGGGAAGGTTCATCTATGATTTTGCTTCCAGAATTCACAAACATTAGACCATTTCTTTACATTACAAATTTCAACTAATGTTAAACCATGAGACACATATTATTTTGCTTACCATGTGACATAAAATATGTGTACTTTATTCCATTATTTTATAAACAAATATTACACGTCACATAATTACACTCTATTCAATGCAACATAAATACACTCCACATGATACCACTGTACCACATAATTACATGCCACATAATTACACTCTACTCAATGCAACATACACTCCACAAAATACCACTCAGTGCGACATAGTTACACACCACATAATGACACTCTACTCAATGCAACATAAATGCACTCCACATAATACCACTCAGTGCCACATAATTACACGCCACATGATTACACTCTACTCAATGCAACATAAATACACTCCACATAATACCACTCAGTGCCACATAATTATATGCTACATAATTACACTGCACTCAATGCAACATACACTCCAAATAATACCACTCAGTGCCACATAATTACATGCCACATAATTACACTCTACCGAATGCAACATACACTCCACATAATACCACTCAGTGCCACATAATTACATGCCACATAATTACACTATACTCAATGCAACAAAAGTACACTCCACATAATACCACTCAGTGCCACGTAATAACACGCCACATAATTACACTCTACTCAATGCAACATAAATACACTCCACATAATACCACTGTGTGACATAGTTACACGCCACATAATTACACTCTACTCAATGCAACATAAATACACCCCACATACCACTCAGTACCACATAATTACACGCCACATAATTACACTCTACTCAATGCAACATAAATACACTTCACATAATACCACTCAGTGCCACATAATAACACACCACATAATTGCACTCTACTCAATGCAACATAAATACACTCCACATAAATACACTCTATGCCACATACCACCAATCAACATAAATGCACTCCACACCATGACACAATTTCACTAAGCATAATTTCACTCAACACCACACTTCCAGGCCACACAATTCACCTCCACACATTTCCAATACACACCACATAATTACACACCAAACAACATATTTCAACTCCACAATCCACAACGTACCTCCAATCCACACCATATAGTGGCACCACCTGAGCACCAAACATCACTCACCACTACCATTTTGCATCAGCGCACCAACTAAGCATCACCTAAACATCACCTAAGCATCACATCAGTCTGCCCTCGGAATCTGGCATCTGTTCATTTTCCCTAGTGTCCGTCCGCTGCTCGTGTTCTAATTAAATTACTGTTTTCCAACCTCCACTCCCCGTTATTTATGTCCTGCTCCCCCATAACAAACAAAATTATAACAAACAAGCATGAGAACAGGCAGGAAGAAGTTGCCAGCAGTGCAAGTACAAAAAAACTAGAAGACATTTTTTATGTTAAAATCTTTTTTTAATCAGGTTGTTCAGTTGTATATAATGTCGTCTTGGTTTGTATAAAGGTAACAAAAATGCTTAACACTTTTTATTATAATTTTTCAACATGATGCACAGTAGCCACAATGCTCTACAAAATAGCCAAAAGTTCTGGCTAAACACATAAGGTCCCAAAGGCGAGACCTATTGACTATGCCAATGCTTGTTTATTAGGCTTTCTCGACTGGTACATTGTGATAGATTTGACCTGCTAAATGCATCTAAAGAAAATTATGGGGTTGCTGAGTTTACCTTAGCTGATAATTACTGGGTCCTGTAAACTCACCATTACTTATGATTTCAATGCCTCTGCAATCAGGTGTTTCTGTAGGACCGATCAATAAATACACTACAGACAAGTGTAACTGACTTGGAAGTAGCAAGTTAACTTTCATAAATTATTTCCTCTCCCATTATGATACAAAAAGTTGTGGATCAATGTTGCTTTTTACACATAGATGTGAATTTTTACAAACATTTGTGAAGATATGTATTGCTTGTTGGAGCATTTATATTATGACCCTTGCATTTTCTTCTTGACTCACTTACTGAAACATTTTGAAATAATAATCAGTCTTTTGTACTTCTGTTTTTATTTCAAAAGGAGAAGGCCATTTCTTCTATCGTGGGCAAGTTGAAGATTCTGCGACAGCAGAAATCTCTAGATCACAGGTATGAAATCTCTAGAACTCTTCCAGTGACATCATTCGCACATATAACAGCACCACGTGGGGCTTTCTCCACCTGTGATAGATGAATTACAGTGGTGTTGAGGCCACAGAAGTGCACATGGAGGTTAATTCTAGCTAGGGACCGAGAGACCTGGAGGCATCAGAATTCCAGACTTCTAGCTGCTGAAGGGAAACCTTGCTCTCTGCACTCAATAGAATGGGTCTATGTAGGCGTGCTTCCGCCATGTTCTTTGCCCTCCTTTATCCAAGACAATGAACTTTTGATGATGGTTGGATCACCTAGAGAATATACATATACCATAATCTTATGGTCTCTGGTTGCGTTTTAAAAGAGAAGTACTCTACAAACCTCTAAGGGGCCTCTGAAGTCTTTACGAAAGCTGCTTTATAGTAGAGAGAGAATACTTGGTGTTGCCAAGGTGTATATGAGTGAGTGGGTGAGAAAATGAGTTTGGTTTCTCTGCAGCTATTCTTCCCACTGACTGGGATAATGGTGGCTGTCCCTGCTGTCTGCAGTCTGAATCAAGTCCACAAAATTGTTTAGACTCTGTACGATCATCAGTAAGGCAGCCATGAGAGCCTAAGCGGTGGCAGTGGTAGATCACTGCAAAAGTGATTCCTGCTCCAGAGCCTCTGTCTGCTGCCACACCACTGACATTGTTGGATTTAGCTCACGCTACAATAAATAGAGGATCTAAACTCTATAATATTGTGGTGTTTAGATAGGTTTCATTTGCCGATGCTGGGTCAGGTGGCATAAACTGCACAGGTTCCTGAAAAGTTTTCACTGGTTCCGGGCAATGTATTTTTTTTAATAACAATTGTTTATTAAGTTGCAAAGAAAAACAGTGCAATAACATTACATTCCAAGATGATGTTTATATCATACAGTTCTTACATATCAGTCCTGACTAGTATCATAGTCTAGAAATCGGCTGTCACCCAAATCCCTGGGGCCCACTACTCCCACCCACCCAAATGAACTTGAATAGATCATCCCACACGCTCTATCCATCCCTGTCTGCTTTTCTTCTTACCCCCACACATGTCAACAAACCAAAAAAGTGCCCAAAATCTCTGCACATTTTTGTAGATTATCATTGAGTCTATATATTATTTTTTCAAGGCCTGCAAATTTGTACATGTCTTCCAACCACTGCTTAGGGGATAGGGCTTTCTGGGTCCTCCAGAGTCTTAAGATCCCTTCTTTGGCCATTTCTAGTGCCGTCGATAACCATTGTTTCACATGTGATGTCAAAGTGGGCAGTACCGAGTAATTGTGGATGAGTGCTACTCGTGCAAGAAATTCCATGGGTTCTCCAAGTTCTGTTTTGAGGGTGGCCCATATCTGCTGCCAATATGCAGAATCCTTCTTGCATTCCCATAAAATATGTACAATGTTCCCTCCCTCCCTTCCACAGTGCTAGCAGGATGTCACTGGACTTAATTCTGCCCTGTAAAGCTTCACCCCGGTCCAGTGCCATCTGTGGAGAATTTTAAAGTGACTGTATTTCAGTCTCATTTCCCTCAACCCTCTACCGTGATCAGTCATCAAGTCCTCCCAGTCTTGGTCATCAAATGTGTGTGCTAGTGGGTCTTCCCACCACCTTCTCAACCCACTCGCTGTTTCTGAGGAGTAGGCGTAGTCAATGAGAAGGGAGTATATCCCCGATATGGTGCTCCCAAAGTTTTTCTTGTATGAACGGATATATGCATTGGAGAAGTCGACAGGTCATATGGCGCCCCCGAATGTTGCTGATAAAGCACTTTTCAGTTTGGTTTATCTCCACACCCATGTAGACAGTAGACTAAAGGCTTCCTGTAAGTCTCCCGGCAATTTAACGGTCATATTACATCAGTGACCAGTGCAACAAACATCGGAAAGCAAATAGGTCTGGCCTTGGCAGCGGAGGTTATAAAAACAAGAAAAAAAAGGAAAACGTCACATAGCCGGAGCAGCCACATGTTTCTGCTGCTAAAAGTAGCCAAAATCTCTAGAAGAAATTGTAAGGGGCAAAGAAGAATTACCAGGGGAATCAAACCAATTACTTTTTTAAATTCTTAATTTCTCAGGAGATTCTCTGCTTTCAACCCATAATCCTCATTAATTTGGCTCCCTCAGAGTTAACAGGAACACTAATATCCGGGTCTGGTGGCTTAGTGGACTAATGCATCGACTACAGGGGCCTGTGTTCGACCTCATGGTCACAGGTTCAATTCCCAGAGGGTCCACTCATCCTTTCATCCTTTCGATAAAATGAGTACCATTGAGTTGAGTAACAATAAACATCTGTTATTCAGCGCCAAGATACCCCTTTGGGTGTGAACGTGCGCTTTACAAATACACATGTTATGTTATCATTAAGTCCTGCGGTGTGCAGGTACCACCACCCACGGACAGCCGCATTCGAAATGATATGCATGGCTATGGCTGTCCTGATGTGTTAAAAGAAGTAAAATCAAAGGGAAGGAGGAAGAAGCAGTGTGGGTGATACAGAATGCCAGCCCTCTCTGTTTTGTCGCACCATCATTTACAGAGGGGATAACATTGGCTTCACTTTGATCAGTGTGCCCTCAATGCAGCTTACTTGGGCTTGTGTTTTGGAATTCTGTTGCCTCTATTTAGAAAAGATTGTGTTCTATGTTGAGGAAGTTGAATATTCTTTTTACTGTCACAGGTTTGGCAGTGGATTCGCCATGGAGTTAAGTTGGAGGATGACGAGAGGACTGTCACTAGAAGCCTTGTGCAAAGCCTGGCTCAGGAAGTGGAGCGACAGCTGCAGGATCTGTACTGCTCCTCAGACCAGTAGGTCTCAAACCACATTCTGTTTTTATCAACTTCATTATCATAACTTTGATATTTTTATATACAATAGAAGATAGCCATAGAGTGATGGAAAGTTACCACTGTATTAGATAAGGCGGCTTCATAATAGTCCTGTGTGGGCAACTGTCAAGCAGATATCATGGGAACAAGGTGTGCTGCTGAGGTAGCGGAATGAGAGTGAGAAAGTGATGGGCAGGCCTCGTCTGTCAATGGTAAATAATGCTTGGTCAGGCCACTGACAGGTCTTTCTGTTGCCCAGGCTCACATGCCTACATGGGTAAGGGTTACACTGTCAAAAGCAGAGCAGGCCAAACCTCCTGTGCTTTGAAATGAATTCCTTTTTTGCCTTATGATATATTTACATATTCTAATCCTCTGTCTTTGACAAGTGGTGATGAGGACTTACAGTCTGAAAAGGGCCTGGTAGTTGCCACTGTCTTATTTTAGGTGTGTAGTACAAACCTATCTACAGGGAACAGCAAAGCTCTTTACAGACATGTTTTGACTGGAGGTGGATTATAACTGAAACATGATGTGCTGTAGACAAAATAGCAATGTGTGGGGATTCGCTTGAAACTTCATTAAAGAACCAAGATGGGAGGTAGAGCTGTAGGAAAATCCAATCGGAATAATATTATATAACGCAATTAGTTTGTATATAACACATCTGATAACTTTACTCAAATGTACAATCCGTGGCATAGGAAGGTTAAGTAGTATGCCCAGAAATGCTCACTTTTTGGTCAGCATGGTGAAGCTGCGTTAGAACCTAGGTGTCTAGGATGAAGGGTAAGCACCGAGGCCCCCAGGCTAAGGGCCTCTTTTAGGGTATAACGGCTGAACTGCCCGCTCATCGCTGTAGTAAAAGAAACACTTCTAACACATTGGGGAGGCGTATCTACCATATTTAGAGATTCCCACCACAGGAGAAAGGATTCCCCTTTTACCGACAAAATCCTCCCGTACCCCCTGAAATGTCCTATACTCACATGATGGGAGCCGCCTTGAGGGAACAATGTTGGTATGCATGGTAGAATTGCAGCCTTACAAGCAGGTACTGGAGAGTGTACTATTTACTTCCCAGATTACAAGTATGTCTGAAGTGCTGCGAATTTTCTCCCACCACATCAGTAACATCTGCAGGACTTCATGTGCAAGATTGTCATGGTGGTAAAAATGGCCGCTGACCAGTACGACTAAATTGCGCACCATTTTTGACAGCCTTACCAGCTTGATGCTGGCTTCTGATGACAAAACTGTTAGCCCCACCATCGGGAAAGATGCATTTCACTGCCGTTCATTAGGCTGTTGGAAGACAGAGGTGGCTAAATTGGACTTCCATCATTTTTTGGCAGAAGTCCAGTTACCGTCCACTTTAAAGTCAGACTCTAAATCTCCTTTTAGTGGAAGGCCAGGAAGTGTGTCGTGGGATGAACAAACTAAGCGGTACCTGACTGTCCAGTGTTCTGCTCATAATTGGTAGGTTGTCCTAATGGCAACTAGCAAGCATAGACTTGGGACTAAAGAAAACATTTAATTTGGAGCAATGTCATAAGGGTGTCAGCAACTAATATCATCAAAGTGTGTGACTGCATCTTAGGCTACTTAGTATTAACTAATCAGTCATTTCTTTTTAAATGCTGCAGTTCAGAGGAAGCCCTTCTGGCAAATGTTCGAAAACATGTACTGCACAAGTTGGTTCTCATGCTAGAAGCCATATACCTTTGTTCTTTTGTGTCCAGTCTCTAAAGAGGAATGCTGTGACGAAGCTGCATCAAGGAAAATGTCTGTAGTTTTCATCAGCACATATGTCTGCCATTGGTTCTCTGTCTAGTCTGTTCACATTAAGATGCACTGAATTCTCTGGAATGTCTCAGGCAAGCCTGAGGACAGAAAGTAGTGGCAGAGATCAAAGGACCAATGGTGCCCTTAGAAGGGAGCGGAAGTGAGTTCCCTCAGAGCTGGGGAAATGGGCATAGGTGGTGCATGTTGTCAATTACGCCTAGCAGGGAGAACCCTGTGTATCACTGTGATGCACAACAATAGTGTGGACTGTCACCACTGTTTAGTAGGTACATGCTAGCAGCTTGGTGGTGGAGCAATATGGTGAGATGTATGTCAGTGAGTGGCTATTAGATTGGGAGCCTGGCTGTGCCAAACCATAGCTAAAGGGAATTGTATGTAAGCAAAGCCTTTACTCCCGATTTCTAGTTAAATATCTCTCTGAGGTTTACCCTTAGCTCGGTCAGCCACAGTTGATCCACACGTGATCTGTCCTGCGTCAAGGGTTTTTAACTGCCTTGGTCTTCATTCCTGGATTCCATCTTGGATCCATGGCATCCCTTTAACCTCCTTCATTTAAGGTGACACAATTGAGGTGGGAGAGGGAACGGATTTGTAGGCACTTCCTTTTCCACTTAGTCGACAGTGTTGAACATCTGAGCTGAGACTCGCTCTCGTGAATGCTGATGAACTCGAACTACATCCCTAAACACATCCCTGCTCCATTTGGGACACCATGGAATTATATTCTTTCAATTCCCAGGCAAGTATTGATTTATTATACTTAACTCTGTATGAGTATTTTGACAATATGCATATCTTCAAATTATGTGGCCATGGAGTTCAAAATAATAAATCTATAGTAACCTGCATTTGCATACTTTCATGAAATTTTCGTACAGAACATTAAGGCTGCAGTATCTTAGCATACCTATGTCTTACCCACGATCTTCTGACATACAACCAAAAGAGTCCGAAAGAACAGTCTCTCACATCTGTCCTTTGTGATCTAGAGAATGGTTGTGCTAGCACATGCAGTCATTGCTTTGTGTCACAACTGGTGCCAGCAGTGGAAAATAGAGGCAGGAATTAGAGGAGCTTACACTAGGAGTGGCCATGTGGAACATGGAGTCTTTTACTCATTAGCCTGTCAGTTGATCACAAGAGGCACTGGTGAATTCCACAAGATATATGTCAGCTAACCACAAAGAGGCACTGGTGAATTTGACTGGGGAATCACATTGAGGCTACCAATAAAATGGTAATGATCTTTGCTTGGATAGACTTGCAGGACAGCACTTTGATCCCGGGTAGGAGTAGTGCCTGGTGACTAAGTGTGATGACTGCTGAGAAGCATTTTTCTAGAATAGTTCTCTGCTCCTCTGCCAATGTCCGCTTCGTCAAAGAAGGTGACGCTATTGTAATGGGAAATGAGTAGAAATGTCCGTGCTTTAAGGGTACTAGTCTAAATTTCACAGTTGATATATCATACGTCATTTTACTTTTATAATACTGTTTCTTTCTTCCTGCATTCATTGTGTAAGATAAAAATACTATAAGTGTAGTTAAATATTTAGTTTGCATCTAACTATTCTTTAACTTTAATAACTTAGTGAAATTCTTCTCACAGCAGACAAGGCAATTGGCTTCGATGTAGATGGTTGTTGTCAGTGTACTAAAGGCTAGAGGACTACAACTTCAATGGGTAGGATTGGATGACTGCAAAACATTTACAACCTTTTGAGCTGAGGTGGCAGAAGTAGGTTTTTGTTGAATGATTGCTGGGTGTATTTTATTAGGTTACTGCGAAGCCTTTCTCCGAGGGCATCTGTGATAAGACAGAGGGTCTTAAAGGTGGTTTATGCAGTGACGATGAGCCGGTATGGTGATATTAAAGTCGGAGAGAAGGAGAGTCAGTGCTTCTTTCCAGCTACCCATCTTGCTGCCTAGTCTTGGACCACTTTGAGAAATAAGACTTTAGGAAGTGACTTGGTGTAGTCAAGCTGGTACCTGCTGGTAGCTCGCACTACTAAATTTTGGGGCATATTTGTATGCAGCATGTCCAGTGGGAGGGTGAGGTGGTATGGGGATGTACTGACCATGAATCTGATCTGAACGCCGAGTCGAGGGTGAGTACTAGGATTTTGACCAACCTAGTTTGAGTGGCAGAGTTTACATTAATGATAGGTTGCTGGTACTTTTGGGCTTGAAAAACAGTTCAGTTGTGCATACATTGAGTGTTAGGAAACTACTTGCTATCCTTGCTTCAGTTGCAGACCTGCAGGTGTCGAGGAATATGGAACTGTTTTCTGTGATGTTTTAGCAGAGCTGGCTTTATCTAGGAAGATGTGATAGAGCAGGGTTTGACCGCCTATCATAACCTGTGTTTGAAAGGGGGCAGGCAGATAATGAAGCCCTTTTGAATCAGAAAGAAGTTGTAAAAGAAGAGACAAGTCTTAGGGTCTGATTTTGAGTTTGGTGGTTACTGAAATTTCTGGAGGGAATACAGAGAAGAAACCACTGGCTGGATTTCCTCCATCATACTTATACTGTAGAGGGGGATATTAAACCCGTGGACCTTGTTCCAATTTGAGAGATTTCTTCATAAATTAATCAACTCAGGCCAATTGCCACTCCGATTAGTCAATGTGAAAAGATGCAATCCAGTTGCAGCTATGTAGCAGGATCCCTTGCTCTGTGGTGTACAAAACCACATTGAGAGGTAAGCGCACGTCTCCACTTTATAGTGCTCCCGTTTGATGTTCGCTGCTTTTCTTCCAGTGTGCACTGCCTGGAATGGAGGAGCATTAGGTCTGTTTCCTGGATCCCCAGGAACAGTAGTGCTGCTGCATCCACGTTTGAGAACAGTGTTGTACAGCATTGCTTACAGCTGCCAATCAAATTATCACCTACTTTCATGTGGCAGCATTTTAGGTGTTATTTTACTTATGTTCAGCACCTCTCCTGAGAATTACTTGGAGGTTAAAAATGGCACCCTAAATCTTTAGACTAAAGCATTACAGGTCAGTAAATTAGTGTTCAGTGTGTCAGTCTGTTTATGCCCTTGCTCTGCAACATTTACTTGGGAAACAAAATATATTTTTTTAATGTGCACCCGTGTAAAATGAAGTTTAAATCAGTCTGTCCCCACGACAGGAAAGTTTCCAGGTTGACTTGTGTTGAAGTGGTTAGTTATTTCAGAGAAACATCAATAGCATTGCTAAATGGTGTCATTTGTTTTCTTATCACCTGACATGCCTTTTTGCTCATATATTCCCGTCTCAATCAATAAATTGATTTGTGCCAATTTTTTCACAGAGACCGGAGTAGACTGCAAACAGCCACTGACATGTTCTTGGAAGTCGTGCAGAAGAGGGACTTTCCTGAGTTCATCACCACATACCTAAATCTGGATCATACCTTTCTGAACGGCAGCCATTATACACCAATATAAAGTCTTCCCTACTATTGTGACAGGAGTGTTGAATTCTATTCCAGACACAGAGGCAAAGATCATGACTGATTTCTCTTTACTGAATACTTGGGCAACAAAGAGAAAATAACTGTGCATAATAACTTTTTATTTTTTTTAAAAAGAGGAGAAACATGGAAGCTACAAACATGCAATAGCACAACCAAGGTTAGCACCCCAGTCCTTCATAGTCCATTTCCTCACAGACGGCCTTAAAACATCATCAGGCTCTGTATAAATAGCTCTGTCTCAGTGGGCACTTCCACTCCCTTGTCTGCATTCATAGTATATGAAGTTGAACAGTCTGAACCAAACCTGTTAAACAAAATCAGGAGCTTAATCTCTTTTCCAGCACCCAGGAATCACCAAAGGAGAACATCGCCTTTGAAGTTTCACAACAAAAAGTGAACACTTCTCTTGTACACAAGTCAGAAGAATACACAAAATGAAATAAGGGAGAGGAAGGGCAGAATAATCTTCGCTTCCATGTCTTTAACAGAATCCAAACTTCCTGTCACAATAGTGAGGGAGCTTTTATATCTATTGCAAGAATGGAGGCTCAATTGTAATTGTAACATCTTTAAAACTTGTCTACAATACAGCAAGAGACTTGAGTAGTGGGTTGGAAATAGTACATTTTAAAACTCGATTCCTGCGACCAGTCTGCCACTTTCATAATGTCCTTTAGGTATCCTGATGAGACAAAACTAGATGGAATAGTCCCCAGCAGAATGGGAACCAAGTCTGATGTATCTACCATACATTCCCTTATGATCCATTTAACCCATCTGGCTAAAGCAGAAGAGATGACAGGGAGGTAAGGGGTTTTCACAGATGTTAACAACTCAGAAGCTGAAGCAGGACATGAGGTTTCAGTCTGCTCTTCATAAAGTCCTAAACATTGAACAACACACAAGATAGCAGAGACTGTAGAGGAAAGATTTAATAAATAAAAAAAAAAGATGACCTAGTCTTAGTCCTGCTTGAGATGTAAAATATACCCTGCGAGGAAAAAGATTTGTTATTTACATCCAAAGCTTTAATATCTTATAAACTCATGAAAGAAATCGGACACAGAAACATTGTTAGTTTCCCGGCAAGTTCTTTTAAATACAGATTAATTTTATCTTACTGCTGCAAGAGAAAGTCTTCTAATCCATAAAAAATTATATCTGGGGCACAGAGGAACCTTAAGGTGGATAAACCGCAAAGCGCTACTTACCAAGAAATGTTTACCAATAGGTTCTCCATTCAGTAGAATATGACCTGCCTAAATGGGTGACCAATATGCATTAATCGTCCTGTAAACTTTGCCAGCAGAAAAAAGACTACCCAGAAAATTTACCATTTGCACTGGAGGAGCCGAAAAGATCAATCTGTTGTTCCCCTCACCAGTTTACCCAGACTGACCATGAGTACTCATAACTTGCTCTAACTTGCTCTAGCGGACAGAGCTCAAGAATCCTTGATAATCGATGAAGCCTTTTATGAAAGGCCTAGGACACTCCAAGATGTCATGAAATCTTGCATGCCATCAACTGGAGATGACCTTGCACAAACAAATCGTATTGATTTCCTAAAGGATCGCAAAGAATGCAAGGAAATAATGGAAGAAGCCTGGGATAATCTACAGAGATCTCCTAAGATTGAGGATACCAAACCTGAGCTGTCCCGAACAAGGTCAATGGGACCTGGGTTCCTTTCTGCTGCCTAATCTGAACCAAAGTCTTGAGGAACATCACAAAAGGTGAAAAAGCATAACATTTGAGATCCAATGATGACTGCAGGAATGCATCCACTGCTTCTGCATCAGGATCTGGTTTCCACCTGAAGACTTGAGGAATCTTGCAGTGCAGTTGAGAGGCAAACAAGTCCCCAGTGTCGAGTGAGTTGAAGAAACATAGACATATAAAGGGACCAGTTGCTTCGTTTGTGCAAAATCCTTGAACCCCAATCCACTGTCGGGTTCACCACACCTGGGAGGTACTCTGTGCAAACCATAGTGTTTTTGCCCAGATAAAAATGCAAACAAATATATGTCCAAATCTGTCAAACCCTTCAAGTGGGCTCCTACTAACTTGTTTATATAACGTACTGCCCTGTCCTAAACCAGCGTTTTATGGCAAAGGAATCTGCAAGCAGATCTGAACAATTTATATGTTGTAGAGCCTCTTTGTGTGACCACTATTCTCCTGTGACAACATGACTGCATCAAGCTCCCAGACTTGCTTAAGTCTGACTCTACTGGAATATCTGTACATGGGCCAAATATAGATTTTCCATTCCATGCCTCCATTTGGGAGAGCCACCAGGGAAATTAATGCTCAGGCCTTTCCTCAAATGCAGGGCTTTTAAATGCTGAAGAGTCCTGTAATGAAGCAGGCCAGGAAAATGGCTTGATGCAGACAACAACACCCAACCTCCGCAGGGATAACTTGTCTACTCTCAAAACTGCTTAGATCCCCTTCTTTAAAATCTTGATTTTCTGTCTGAGAAGGAAAGCAAGGCCTTTACAAAGTCTTTCACTAACCCTAAGAACTGAATTGTCTGTGCTGGAACCATTGATGACTTCTTCTGGTTTATCACAAAACCTAAAGCATACCTAAATTAGCGGTATGCTTTGACCTATTCGAACCTGCAGTCGCTTCCTCTTTTGAGACATGATCAAATGTCACCCAGAAACACAATTATCCCAATTCCCCAAGACCTCAACAATGCCAATACCAGCTTTAGGAGCTTTGTAAGGCACAATATGGAGATGAGAGTCCGAACGGGAGGCCTTGAACTCACATTTTCTCGCATGCCAGCTTAACTGCAGTAAACACCTGTGATTGGAATGAATCCGCACCAACAAAGAAGCATCTTTCAAATCGATCTTTACTATCCAATCTCCTTGCAAAAGAGAGTCCATCAGGGAATGCATCCCTTCTATCTTAAAGTGCCTGTACAGCACAAAACCGTTTAACGATTTCAAGTTTGCCACTGGATGGGAACTTGTCTCTTTTCGTCACCAGAACAATTTGCTCAAAAAACCCTGGGTTGAATACAAAACACTCTCTATTGGCCCTTTCCTCAACAGATCCCTGATCTCCTCCGATACCAGCATCATCTCCAGCTCTGAAAAATAACATTGGACAAGGAGGAACCAGTTGTTTATTTTGTGACCCTGCACTGTTCATAAAACCCAAGGATCTGAAGCTTTTTGCTTCCACTGTTAGAGAAAGAGGGCAGTCTGCCATTCAACTTTCTCTGGCAAAAAAGATTTAAAAGTTGATGACTCACCTTTTCTGGCATGAGTATCCTCTGGCCTCTTCCACGTCACTGACCCACCTGCTGGGGGCAGAAGGGA
This sequence comes from Calotriton arnoldi, assembly GCA_963921515.1. Lineage (NCBI taxonomy): Eukaryota > Metazoa > Chordata > Amphibia > Caudata > Salamandridae > Calotriton > Calotriton arnoldi. The sequence goes on along the minus strand of CAWUFW010000124.1, from coordinate 4,451,696 downwards.
ATCAACCTTCCTCTGCCATTGAACGCGGCACCCATGGGAGAATAAAAGGATGACTTAAACAATTAGCTCAGGGCCTTTTCCAGCAAAGTAAGAGTTTGAATGGTAATTTCTTTAATAAATTTCTCCCCAAAGAGATGGCCATCAGCGGCTTCTCCAAACTCCTTCTCTGTAATTTCTGCCAGTTTGGGATCAATGCACATCAATAAAGACTTTCTGCACTCTGCCAATACAGAGGCATTCTTATTCTCTAGAATGCAACTTGCTCTCTGAACCTAGACCCTCAAATCAGAAAGATTCACAGGGTCCCTGGAAGTAGCAGATTCTGTTAAATGCATTAGCTAAGTTAGAGGGCCAATAATGTCTAGGAGCTTATCCTGAAAGACCTTTTAAGGCCTTGTCTTTTCCCTTTTTGGGGTCTTTTCCCTACTTTGATAATAAGACCAGTAAAGTAAGGTCAATGTCAGGATTCTCCCACGATTTGTTATGAAGGATAGGCCTTGGGGACAACGGCATAAGCTTATTCCTATTTAGTTTTTCCATTAGAATTCGTTCATATTTTCCTTTCTATTAATTCAGAAATATGATGGGAAAGGTTAAAAATGATGCCAGGGTCAAATCTCGGTTGTCCCTTAGAATATCCCCTTGAAAACGTCCAGCCGAAGTCAATACGCCCAAAGGGAGTGTTTGCCCCACAATAGGGTCCGGGTCCCCATCAGCAGTCCTCACCAAAAGAGGGATTGATGACATTCTCTGCCTGGGATTCCATGAGCACCTCACTCGCCACCTGTCTGTGCATAAACGGATCTCCAGCAAACCAAACGGGTCTCACCCTCTTCGTAGGAATTTCTTTGTAGGAGGAATCACAAGTCCTTTCTAGGACTTTTATACTATCATCCCTTTGATATGTTAGCTCTTTAGTAGGCAGTTAAACCCTTCCCAGTAGTAGAAGGGGAGCTGTCACTACCACAGGTAGTACCATACTCTTTCCTAGAATATGGGAGCAAATGTTAAATAAAGTGGTCAAGGAGGCTGTATTAGTATTGCTCACTGCTTCATATATTGACTTCATTGCAGCACAGAATTGGGACGCTAAACTGTGTGTCCCTCTTAGCAGATTCCTGCATGCTCACCTGAGTAAATTCTACCTCATCCGAGGAAAAGTCAGCCCTCTCTAGCTCCTGGTCCAAAATAGCAGGGCACTTAGGGGATTATTCATGTGCCCCTTGCGCCATCGGTGCATCACGTTGCATGACGCACCGATGGCGCAACCTGCTGCGTGAAATTTACAAGCACACGTAAAGCCACCCTGCGTGGCTTTACGTGTGCTCGTAAATCTTGCCCCATTTCACGCAACACATTGCTTGTTAGGGGCGTGACATGGATGTTGCTGTGGGTGTTCCCACACAACAGTCATGTCCACTGATGCATTTCCAGATTTACGAGCAATCGTAAATCTGGAAATGCTTCAGGATGCTATGCCACCCCCAGGGGTGGCATAGGGAGGCGCAACGTGGAGAAATGTTTTATTTCTCCTTGTTTTTTCCTCTTTCAATGCGTGCTGCATTCTACAGCACGCATTAGATGAGATAATCACCTCAAATGGTTGTTTTTGTTTAGGAAGGTGCCCCTTCCTCCACAAAAACAATCTCCCCATGACGCAGGCATCCTTACACCATGGTACAAGGGTGCCTGCAGCAGCGCATGGCAGCAGTTTGTGCGCCAGCACAGGGAAAGGCACAGCGATGCAGCATGTTGCTGTAAATATGTTGCATCCCTGTGCCTGGAAACTAACACAGCAAGGCGCAGCAAAATAACTTGCGACACCGCGCTGCGTTAGTTTCCCATAAATAAGCCCCTTAATCTTTTGCCAACAACCCTTATCTCGTTATAGTGAACGTCAATATTACAGGCAACAGCACTAATAATGGAGGCAAGACAGCCTCAAAGGAAAGAAAAATTAGGTTCACATATCTTTTTGTTTAAACCTGCTAAAGCTATGACTAAAATACAACCCCTTAAAGCTCTAAACTGATATAGATTAGGATTTTTTCAGGTGAAAATATCATCTAAACAAAAAAATTTGGCTAATCCGTTGAGATTGCGGAATCTCTTCCTCTGATGAAAGGAGCAACGTCACCTACTGGTCGAGCACAAGCAACAAAGTATAACGCCGCTGACTGGTCGAGCACAAGCGTCTGTGCAACAAAGTATAACTTAGTACGAGGAGAAACGGTGTACTTGCTGGCCTCCGTCCAGCAGGTACCCGATGCCACGATTAAATGAAACGCAGAGCACGCATTCGTTCTTACACACACTGACTCAGCTGAGTGCTACACTGCATGAACTCCAACCAGAGCTGTGTTGAAGGCAGAATAACAACTCAAAGTCAGGAAAATGGCCCCTGAGACGAGCCTGCGCTCACACGAAACTCATCGCTTGAATTCAAATGTCAGCCGAAACATGCACAGATATTCACAAAACGATAAAACATACCAGTAAATAACAAATGACTAAACTAGCAGAACAATCATATTTTTCATTTTATAAGAGAAAATAGAGGTGCAACTTCTGTTCTAGCAGCAAGGAAGTAGAAGTACTTTTTAAGGCAGGGCTATTTAGCATGGTGATGGCATAAGGCTTTCTGTAAGGTCATGGACTATGAAGGACTAGTGGGTTAACCTTGGTTGTGCTATTGTATGTTTGTAGTTGCCATGTTTCTTTCTTTAAAAAAATAATTTGTTATGCTACCTTTATTTTCTATTTGCTGCTAGAGTATCCAGTAAAGAAAAATAAGTCATAATTGAACCACCGGTCTTGTAAAAGAATCAAGAAAGCTTTGTCGACGTCCTCTTTTTGACACGTTTGCTATAAGGAAGTACCGCCAAATAAATGGAACCAAAAGTGGTAAAAGTTGAAATGCTTCTTTTAATTTTCCATGGGTAGCTTCAACATGCAGTCCACCAAATAAGTAGGAAATGTAGGGGCATATTAGCAAGACCCACGTTAAAATTATCGCCGTTTTAGCGGCAGGAAACTGCCGCTAAACGGCGATAATGGGCTTGCTAATATGCGTTATGGAATTCCAATAGAAGCCCAGGTTAGATGTGCAGGACATCTAACCTGGGCTTCTATTGAATTCTATAACGCATATTAGCAAGCCCATTATCGCCGTTTTAGCGGCAGTTTCCTGCCGCTAAAACGGCGATAATTTTAACGAGGTTCTTGCTAATATGCCCCGTCATTTTTGTGACATTCCTTCGGTGGAGAGGAAATAAATAAAAAAAAAAAAAACCACTAATTTAAGTTAACATTCTGTTGCTTTGCCTTACACATTTGTATACTGTCCATCAAATGACTGCTACTTTGTTCTTCCTAAATGCCAATTCTGCTGCATGTATATTTTGAAGATGAACCTCTATATGCAACTTTTGATGGTAATGAAACTATGCCCAGACATCTGCCTCCTAGAAAAGTCCCAAGGCCGAACTGGGCGTACCGGGCATCGGGCGTTTCCCTGGGAGGCTGGAAGCGTGCGGGCCGTTTTTGTTACTGGGGACTGGTTCTGTAGCAGTTCTAAAAGCACCCTGTGCAGAGTTCCTTGTATATCCAACAGTTTTCAGGCAACAATAAAAGTTCCAAGATAACGCTGGTGATTAATAAACCTGTTGGAGAGAGATCAGAGTTTTGTCTAGTGGCAGTTTTGACTCATCTAAGGTAGCGCAAAGGGTTAATGTGCCTGCTGCAAAGAGCGTCTACTATGCAGATTACAGAACAGTATTTTATGCGCATAGCTCAGTGGATACAGCTTTTGTCACAGAGAGCCTTCTGTTACTGGGCAGTTCATAAGTTACAATTGTAATCTAGGTTAGAAAGTTATGTGTTTTTTGTCCCAGTCTTTCATTATCCTAGTTTTGCTAAAAAGGATTTGTTTGGGTAGAAATAAATTCTTATAAGTAAAGTCAACCCTGACCACTGTTTTACATTCTGAATCCTAAGTCGGTGCTTCCCCAGACCAAGCACTCTTAAAAAATGCCTACCAGTATGGATGACATGTGAATCCTGCACCGTGTAGTCCCATTTGTCTTATTTAACATTTTCTATAGACTAATTTACACATGTATGATTCATTGTCTCTGTATATTTGTGTGATGGAAAGTGCTCCGACACCCTACACTGGTATGAGAGGCGCTATAAAACAAATGAAATACATGTGGGAGAGGGGCTTTGGAGAGATGAGAGGCCCTGCCGGAGGGTGGTAGTGAATGAATTATTGAAGAGCCCCAATAAAGATTGCCGTATCCTGCACTGTAAGGTCATCATTTACTATGATTTAAAAACGAATACAATTGAAAATATAATGAAAAATGTGTTGTAGAATGCACCATTTTTGCCATTTTTCACAAACTCCCCTAGCCCCCTTTTAGTGGTCAGGCTCGCTCTTTCGCTATGCACCATACGGGGGCTTGTCTGACAAAATTTGCCAGGGCTGCTATGGGTTCCCAGTCCAGCCCTGAAGAGTCCTAACAACAAGAGGTTGGGTTTTCCTTTAAAAGAAGGCCTCACTCCATAGGGTTCTTGAAAGTGTCACTTAGGATCCATATTGTGCAGGTATCCTCATGTCCTCCGGCCCTTTTGCCTCTACCATCAGTGTAGGAAAGTTTCCCCCCATCATCCAGACAATATAGTGTTTTCTAAACCCAGGGCTACCTAATGTTAGCTATATTAGCCCAGAGAAAGCTAATGCTTTATCACGCTAGTTGAGGCCTCTACAGATGTTCATTTCCAAGCCCTTAGGAAGACTATATCTGTAATCAAATCAAAGATGTTGACGAATAATCAAAGTTCAGGGCAGATAAAATCCAAGCACCAGAGATTGCGTAGATAGTAGAGATGACAGTGTTGACAACAGGATTTCAACAGGAGCCCATGTCCTTCTGCTTCATGCTAGCGCTTAGAAATGGAAAAACATTGGTTCTCGGATTTCATGAGATGCTACTACAGTACTTTGTGCGGACTAATGTCAAAGGTCATTGATGAGTCTGCCAACATGGAAAGTGTACATTAAACGGCTCTCCACAATCGAATACGTGTTCACTTGCGGTACTCCAAGGGTGCTTGCGATAGCTTAATTAACATTGTCTTAGTTAGTGAGCTTCTGGTTAAGAGCTTCTGGTTAAGAGCGTGTGGCAAGCCTGTCATTTTGGGAGCTGCTTTGTAAATTGTGTGACTGTAATGCAGCCTGCATAGAGCATGCTGGTCAGTCAACTACAAAATAGCTCAGGAAGCGCACGTTCTGGGCCAGTGCATTGGTAATAGACGTTCCCCGCAAATCAAGGTGGCTGCACTACCACGCTTGACAGGCACACTGTATGCGGACTGCTGCTACACACATTTTGGGCATGTATGAGAGAAGCATATACACACCCACAATCCAGACCAGGCATCAGCATTTGGTAATCCACCGTTCAGAATAATACCTGGACCGTTCAGAATAATACCTGGACCATTATCATTACTCCTTGTCTAGTTCTTTCACGTCATAGTCCTCAAGAATGAGATCCCACCCTCTGATAGAGAGGGCCTGGCAAGCATATAAACATAAATAAGTTGTTCAAATAATCATTTCCCATTTGAGGAAAGTCTACTTAAGCCCCATCACCTGCAAAGCTTCCTGCAACAAAGCAACTTACTAAAGGAAACCCTCAGCTTAGAGGGCACCCACTTCCCAAAGGAGGGTGGGAGATTTGGTGGACTGTAACAATGAAGAACAAGATTCAGAGTATTGAAGATTACCCATGAGTAATCCAGTCGTTGCCTCCTCATCACTCTTCTTCATCACACTCCCCAAGAATGAGGGTATAGCCAAGTGAGGGCGTGCTGAGCCAAACAAAGCAGCTATAAAAGCCAGAATGCAATACACACAAAATATTTAATATATAATATAAGCAAAAAGAACAAATGATGGACGGAATGCTGAACAAATCAAACATTCACCCACAGGTGCAGATATGGGTTTAATCCATAGTTTCTTTGCTCACCACACCACCCCAGTTGGGCCCAGCCATATGCAAATCAGTCTTGACCCTGTTCCCCATGGGAACAGTCCAGCCCGAACTGCCAGGCCAAGTCCTCCCTGGACCGGAAACCAGTATCCTGGGACCGGTTTCAGGGTATCACCCCTCATCAGCCAGGCTAGCTTGAATCCAGTGCACAATGAGCACAGGACCCTTGTCTGGGCATACCCTTCCCACTTAAGGTGACAAAAACAATAAGAACAAATGATGGACAGAATGTTGAACAAATCAAGCATTCACCCCCAGTTGCAGATCTGGGTTTAATCCATCGTTTTTGTGCTCACCACACCACCCCAGTTTGGACCCAGCCATATGCAAATCAGTCTTGACCTTGCTCCCCATGGGAACAGTCAAGCCCGAACTGCCAGGCCAAGTCCTCCCTAATCTGAAAACAAGCATCTTAGGACCGGTTTCGGGGTATCACCCCATATCAGATAGGCTAGCTTGAAGCCAGTGGCACAGTGAGCACGGGACCCATGTCTGGGCATACCCTTCCCACCTAGGGCGACAAAAACGAAAAGAACAAAGATGGACAGAATGCTGAACAAATCAAACATTCACCCCCAGTCGCAGATCAGGGTTAAATTAATTGTTTTTTGCTCTACACCTCAGTTTAGACCCAGCCAGATGCAAATCAGTCTTGACCCTGCTCCCCATGGGAACAGTCCAGCCCAAACTGCCAGGCCAAGTCCACACTAGACTAGAAACAAGCATCCTGGGACCATTTTCGGTGTATCACCCCTCATCAGCCAGGCTAGCTTCAATCCAGTGGCAGTGAGCACAGTTCCCACGTCTGGGCATACCCTTCCCACTTAGGACGACAAAAGCAAAAAAGAACAAATGATGGACAGAATGCTGAACAAATTAAACATTTACCTCCAGTCGCAGATCTGGGTTTATTCCATCGTTTCTTTGCTCACCACGCCACCCCAGTTTGGACCCAGCCATATGTAAATCAGTCCCCGAAACAGGCCCTAAGATGCTTGTTTCCAGTCCAGGGAGGACACCTTGCCTGGCAGTTTTGGGATGGACTGTTCACATTAGGAGCAGGGTCAAGACTGATTTGCTTATGGCTGGGTCTAAACTGGGGTGGCATGGTGAGCAAACAAATGATGGATTAAACCCATATCTGTGACTGGGGGGTTTGTATTGTTCATGGCTCTGTGGGATCATGTGCCCAGTGTACCTAAATTATTGCTGTAGTTTACTGTGCAGCCAGTGGCCGGCAAGGTTATTTCATTTTTTGCACCAGGGCCCATGGCACCACTGCTACTCCACTAGCCCCTTCAGGGCCGGCCTGGGAACCATAACTGGCCCTGGCAAACTGCTCGGCCGGCCCCCTGGGGGTGCGGCCGAGCTGTTTACTGGGGCCGGTTTCAGCCGATTTTGTTACAGGGGGCGGATATTACCGGCTCCCGGTAACAAAAACAGCCCCACCCTCACGGCCCACTGGGGAAACGCCCGGTGCCCGCTACGGCCAGTCCGGCCCTGAGCCCCTTCCCCTTTGCCTCTCAGCTATGGTCCTGTGCTGCGAGACCTAAGAGGAAAACCATTCCTGGATTTCACAGCACTAGACCATGGTAGTGAGGCCAAGGGGATGCCCCCCTCTCTTGTGCCTCACAGAAAGGTCAAGGGCTGCAATGCTGAATTGAGGCAGGCATCAGCATTTTGCACAAGTTGAAGTTGATAGAGACGTTTTTCGAGATTGGTTAAATAAATGACCTTAGTGTATTCCAACCTAGACAAAGTTAAGACTCTGATTAGTGGTACACGCCACTTACTGTTAACAAGGTAAAAGTTTTATCAAGTTCTTGAGTTGGCCAAAGCACATACCGGACACTTTTGTCACTTGTATTTTGAGTGATAGATTGGTATCGAGATGGAGGCCCAGTTTGCTTATGAGCTTAGATGTGGATGAGGCGTCTGAATAAATTCAGCGAGCAGGCCATGAGGCAGAAAGGAATGACTTGCACATTAGCAGCACCTCGATTTTGGTAGGATTTATCTTGAGGATGTTAAAAGACAGCCATAAATGTGTTACAGTAAGGCAGTTGGTCAAAGTCTTTCTATCTCGTGCAAGGTTCATATCTGCACTCAGATTAGAAAGGCTAAATATGATTTTAGTCCCTCCAAGTACAGGTAGGATCTGACCCCTAAATGTTGTAGGAGTTTGGCTTAAAAAGTAGGGGGGGGGGGGTGGGCAGAGCTGACCCCTGCAGGAACACCAAGGTTTAATTGCTTAGGTGTGGAAAGAAAAGATGTCAGTTTAGTAATCTGCTGACGGTCTGATAGAAATTATGTAATTCATTTGATTACATGGCCACCCAGCCCCACTTCACCTAAGGTTTTTTTTAAGATGGGATGATATATGGTAGTGAAGGCAGAACACCGGTTGAAAAGTACTAGTGCCATAACACCCCCATTGTCGACTAGGCATCAAAGGTCATCTAAACCCTACAGGATCACAAGTTTCATTTTGTCTTTAACACATTGCTGGAGCTGTTTAAAACACAATTTTTCTAACACTTTACCAAGGATTGGTAGAAAGGAAATTAGCCAAACAAGTTGAGATCTTGTAGGTCTAGGGTGGTTAATTTGTAAAGGGATTTCAAAATGGCCGATTTCTACACATTGGGGAAAATGTCTTATCCTAAAGAACAGTAAGTTAGTAAAATTTTAATAGCGTTAATAACAATGAAATCACAGAATAAAAACCTTGTATAGACAATTTTTTCCAGATCTTCTTATTAACAGTGTAAACTTAAATACAGTCTGTCACATAAGAATCATTATACATTTCAATTTGACTTTGAGTCGCTCCCCACCTCCTCCTGCCCCCTCCTTCTCCCTTCAAACATTGTCCTCTTCGCCGGTTCCTTGTCCTGGCCCGTCTCTTCAATAGCACCTCAGTTAAAATCAGCACATATGTGGCCTCTATAAGCGTTCCAGTCCCTCCAGAGTTTCTCCCATTTTCGGGAATTTTATCAAAATTCATGAGCATGTGGTTCTCCTTTCAGTATGTATTTAAAAGTCTCCAAGAGTACAGGGCCGTACCCTAAGGGAGCCCTGCAGTACATGGGATCATACGTCTAACACTGGAATTGGTGTTGCGGTATGATTCCAACAAGTATGATCCCAATATGTTTGATATCAAACATGATGGGGTTCGGTGCAGCCATTACATAGTTAGACATCTCGTAATGACGGATGTCCACTATATGTATTAAAATGGCTGACGGCACCTACAAAGCCTGGAGAATTGACTCTGGGGTTTGTAGGGGTGTCGCTCATGCAGGGACACCCTCACACTTATAACCAAGCATCCTGCCTTCAGGACTGAAAGGCCTGCCAGAGGGGTGACTTATAGGTTTTAAGTGCAGTGACCTCAGATATAAGAAAACGTATACCTGTTGTGGGGGGGTACTAGAACCAGCTAACACAGGCTGCAGTGGCAGGCCTGTAGTCACAGTTTGAGTGGTCTCTTATGGGTGGCACAATCGTGCTGCAGATCAAAAGTGGTGAGATGCACACCGTTGTACTCCGTTTTCACTGTACTCCATACTTAGTGTACTCAATAGTTTCAACACGCTATTGGCGTGCACGCTTGCTCCGCCCAATTGCGCTGCAATGTAGAAGGTACACGAAGGAGCCACATTGAGGCCCCATTCAAGCGGCACAGCCACGACCATCGCGAATGAATCCAATAAATCAAATTCATGTTTAACTCCTCAATTATTCCATATTTTTCTCCATTATTCTTCACCTTTTCTCCTTATTTTTTTCTTCAATTCATTTTACTCATTCTCTTATTTATTCGTGGTTTTTCACAAAAACACAGGAGAATTACATGCTTCCTCATGTCACGATTTTATTTAAAATCACCCAATGCATTTCAGGATGTTCCCTTCGTCAGGGGTATCTAGGGTGCAAAGAATTTTAAAAAAAACATCAATTAATTTCTTGATTTTGTAATATAATACATAAACTGCAAACAGCCATTTAATTCTGAAATAATTGAACTTTAAAAAGCTGCTACATCATACCCCAACTGCTGTTCTATTCCTGCAATCATTAGCTTAAATAACGACCGTTATACAACATCTCAACTAGATAAACACTTCACATATCTGAAATCCAAGCATCCCATAGTTCAGAAAAGCTCATGACCCCGTGTTCCCCCATGGAACCTTGATTTTATCTTTGTTGCTGCGAAAATCTAAAGCACGCTTACCGCGACATGTGTTGATCTGCCTCTGCACAAACCAGTCCTCCATTGCAACTCCTTTCAGCATTATTATAATCCATCCATCACGCAATTTTCAAATGGTGTGCTCACGCACATCCTTCCGTGATCGTTATGAGCAGCATCAACCTGTTACAGGCCCTGTCTTGCATTTTATCACCCACAACTCCCCCCAGGTGATCTGTCACGTGTCATAGTGCATGGACTAAACTCTGCACCGGACTTCAGGTGCTGCGTGCTCGCTCATGCTATTAATCTAGAGATACTCACTTTCCCAGAATGCCTCAATAATTAAGTCACAAAATCTTTAACTCCCCACCTAAACAGCTGCACTTTCCTAATGCTTTAGCAAATCGATATGCGCGATATTTGAAACATGGACAGAGCATCAGGGTTTAAATATTCCGACAATGATTTCACAAGCAAACCGTGTTTGCCTCAAAAGTTGCATCAAAGAAATACAAAGCGTAATCAGTTATGTATCTTGATGATGGTAGTCTCGTGCATGCCAAGGATGCATGACTCCTGCTTTATCCACAATCTATTAATATCCCAATGCTCGTCACATTTCAACACTTCACTCTTATCCTGGGTGCAATCTCGCCGTATGTTGGACGGAAAGTTCATTCAAATGCAAATCAAAAGGGGTGAGATGCACACCGTTGTACTCAGTTTTCACTGTACTCCATACTTAGTGTACTCAATAGTTTCAACACGCTATTGGCGTGCACGCTTGCTCCGCCCAATTGCACTGCAATGTAGAAGGTACACAAAGGAGCCAGATTGAGGGCCCTGCGTTAACTAATGCTCTTTTAGTAAGTGTGGGCCAGTTTCCTCCAGGATTAGAGGAGGCCACCACACACTACACCAATTGGATCAAAACAGCGTGTAACGATCTCGCCCCGGAAAAAGTGCGGGTCCCTAGAAGATCCCAACCTACGGCCCCCTGGTATACGGAGGATCTAAGGGAACAGAAACTTATCTGCAAATCTCTTGAACGGATTTGGAGGAGAGATTATGAGGAAGCTGCTAAAAAAAGTTATAAACAAAGTCTTGCAATTTATAAGCAAATGATATGTAATGCAAAAAAGGATTTCTTCTCAAACCGCATCAGTCTTGCAGGGAATTCGGCCAAGGAACTTTTTAATATAGTGTCCAGCTTGGCATCCCTCGTCCCAAAAAGATTGAATCAACACAGGAACTATGTGAGGATATTGCCTTGTTTTTTCAAAAAAGGTTGATATTATTTTTCGGCTTTCCAACACCCAAGTGTTTTGGGGATGGGGGCTTATTTGGAGGAAAGTACCAACACTTCTACCCCACTTGTTGTCTTTGATAAATTTGAGCCACTTTCTTCTGTGGAAACAGAGAAGCTCTTGGTGACAGCAAGGTCAGGCTCCCCTATGATCCCTGCCCGGTATTGGTAATCAAACGGGCTTCGGGACCGGTTGCCCGTTCACTTAGCTCCCTATTCTACTCAATGTTTGAAGTAGGGGAATTCCCTAAACGGTGGAAGATCGCCTCAATACTTCCTCTATTAAAAAGCCTAACTTGGATCCTTAAGATCCTAATAATTTCCGCCCAATATCTCGCCTTCCGTTGCCAGCTAAATTGGTTGAAAAAGCTATGAATGGACAACTCACTGCTTTTTATGCAAGACAAAAGGCTTAGATCCAACTCAATATGGATTTCGAGAGGGCCACAGTACAGAGTCCGCTCTTATTAAATCCACCGAAGAGATTAGAGAAGTTTTGGATAGGGGAGGTAAGGCCGCTTTGATTATGTTAGATCTATCAGCGGCCTTTGACACGGTCCATCATGATTTATTGATGGACCGGCTGTCAACATACGGGGTCCAGGGCAAGGCCTGGAAGTTGATAAAATCCTTCCTAACGGATAGGTCTCAAATTGTGGCATTGGATGAATTTTGTTCCAGACCCTTCTCCTTGCCCTGTGGAGTGCCACAAGGGTCCTCCCTTAGCCCAACACTTTTTAATATTTATGTCTCCTCTTTGGCATCTCTAATTGGCTCCTATGGTCTTAACCTTACCTCCTACGCAGACGATACACAAATTGTGGTTGCTCTGCATCCTGGCCAGAGAGCGAGAATAGAAAGTCGGTTTCATGACTGTATGGAGGCGGTAGGGAGGTGGATGGGTCAAAACTGTTTAAAACTTAACTCAAGTAAGACAGAGGTCATTTTATTTGGAAATGACCCTAACTTCTGGGCCCCAAGTTGGTGGCCAGACACTCTGGGCACTCTCCCCACACCTACCAGGAAGGTAAAGAATCTGGGAGTGATTGTTGATGATAAGCTCAATTTTAGTGATCAGATAAATGCTGTAGCTTCAATCACCTTTTACACTCTCAGAATGATTAAAAAAATCCTACACTTCTTGCCGGCAGACAGTAGGCGGACAGTTGTCACGGCACTCATTATGTCTAGGTTAGATTACTGTAATGGTCTCTACCTAAACATACAAGAACGATCTATGAATAAGTTGCAACTGCTGCAAAATGCAGCCGCTAGATTGCTTACTAACACTCCCAAATTTATGCCTATTGCTAAAGAAATAAAAAAACTCCACTGGCTGCCGGTGAGGAAAAGGGTGCGCTTTAAGGCCCTGTGTACAAGGCTTTGCAGGGCACTGGCCCAGAATATCTTAAGCAGCGACTGCAATGGTACCAACCCATAAGAACACTACGCTCCTCGGCGGCAAAGTTGGTATCAGTACCAGCCATAAAAAAGCTTCATGGGGTGGAAGAAGCTTTATAGCTTGTGCAGCAAGAGCCTGGAATGATCTTCCCTTCTACTTGAGAAACTCCACTGATCTGCTATTTTTTAGGAAGCAACTGAAAACATGGCTTTTTAATTTATAACTTTTGTTTATATCTTAATGCCCAGAGGAAAGCAGTTAGCGCCAGGACACCCTTGGGTAACCGTTTGCGCTTTAGAAATACCAATAACATAACATAACATAACATAACATTGAGGCCCCATTCAAGCGGCACAGCCACAACCATCGCGAATGAATCCAATAAATTAAATTCATGTTTAACTACTCAATTATTCGATATTTTTCTCCATTATTCTTCACCTTTTCTCCTCATTTTTTTCTTCAATTCATTTTACTCATTCTCTTATTTATTTGTGGTTTTTCACAAAAACACAGGAGAATTACATGCTTCCTCATGTCACGATTTTATTTAAAATCACCCAATGCATTTCGGGAGGTTCCCTTCGTCAGGGGTATCTAGGGTGCAAAGAATTAAAAAAAAACATCAATTCATTTCTGGATTTTGTAATATACTACATAAACTGCAAACAGCCATTTAATTCTGAAATAATTGAACTTTAAAAAGCTGCTACATCATACCCCAACTGCTGTTCTATTCCTGAAATCGTTAGCTTAAATAAAAACAGTTATACAACATCTCAACTAGATAAACACTTCACATATCTGAAATCCAAGCATCCCATAGTTCAGAAAAGCTCATGACCCAGTGTTCACCCATGGAACCTTGATTTTATCTTTGCACCCTAGATACCCCTGACGAAGGGAACATCCCGAAATACATTGGGTGATTTTAAATAAAATCGTGACATGAGGAAGCATGTAATTCCCACAGTTATGTCTGTGTGATATAGTCAGTGTCTTCTTCCTTCTTTTCTCTTAGAATAGACCCAAGGATTCTGTTTGGTTTTTTTGATGTATAATATTGGGGATGTAATCCTGTACAGGTCTTAAAATTTTTCCCTAGGACCCTTTTGCTAAATCTTTCTTTGTGTAGCAAAAGGTTGAGTTAACCATGCTAGAAGGATCCTACCTTCCTACAACCACCAAACCCTGATGGAGGGGAACCCTGGCGTGATTCTGTCAGAGGCTCCACTGGTAGCGGTAGGGATGGTGTGTGTGGAGGTGGTGGAGAGGAAGGCAAAGGAGGAGGAGAAGGGCGAGGAGGAGGTACGCGAGGCAAAGGAGGTGGTGGACAGGTAAGTGCCTTTGTCATGGTGCCAAACTTTCTTAGGTGCTGGTTCAGAGGGTGGACTCGAGGCCTCCTCAAGTGTTAGTTTCTTCTTGGGAGGAGCAGAGTGCTTTGCCTGGAGTGCAGGCTTGGCTAGAATCCATCCGGTCTCCTTACCTTTGAATTTCTCCAGTTGTCAGACTGGATCTTGAAGAATTTTCGTGAGCAGTACCCCTGCATGCCGGTCAGCTTCGCATGGCATTGTTGTCTGCGCCAGAATTGACGTCGCGTCACCCATGTCGGCGCACTGATGTCAGTTCTTTTCTTTCCGCGCCAGCCAGCCTTGATCCGAGAGAAAACATACCCCTCTCTCCATTTTTGACAGGATTTTTGCAACACATTGTCGATCTTTTTTGAGGTTTCTTCCTGGTGTGTCAAGGATGTCATTGAGGAAGGCAGGTTTTAAACCCTGTGGCGCCTGTCACCGCGCCATGTCAGTGACTGACCCGCACCTTGTGTGTTTGTTGTGCGACCATGATTCCAAGTCACGCTCCGACTGCCGGGCCATGGCGCCGAAGGGTTTGAGGGAGGGGTCCCTGAAGCTGCTAGCGGCTAGGCATGCCGCTCTGCGGAAGTCACAGTCCTGCTGAAAAGGAAGGTCACAGGACCGTTCCAAGAGTCCAAAGTCCTCCTCGTTCCACTCCAAATCATCGGGGCACTCAGGTAAGTGTCACAAGAAACACAAGAAGTTGAAGTGTGCTTCGACTTCTCCTTGTTAATTGGCCGACGCAACGAAGGAACAAATGTGTCCGAAGCCTGGTTCTACGGGAAACCTGCGCCTGGGTCGACTTCGATCCTCCCCAGTGTTCAGAGAGCCAGAGCGACCCCCTCACAAATTAGAGAATCCTATGAGGCCATACGTCTAATTTTTGAGCAGCCTGACCTCTCCGGGGCACCTTTGGTCCCCGCAGGGTCAGAGGGGGCCCCATCTGGTTCTGTGCCAGCTGCTTTGGCACCAGCTCCAATGGGCCCCCATGGATCCGGACAAGTGCCGGTCGTGCCACTAGGACCTTCTCTGGCATCAGCCCCATTCTGATCCCCGACATGGAGCCAGAGCCATGTCGACTGGACCACCGCGTCCTAGGTCGGAGCCTGAGTCCGATTCTGAAGTCTTAGGCCTTCGGGAGGAATGGGAGGGGTCACTAGACCCTTTAGAATACCAGTATGAGCAGGATAGGGACTGGTGTGAGGAACTGGGTGATGCCAGCGGACTGGACAAGTCTCCGGATACCGGCATGCTCTCCCCCGCTACCGTGGCTACAGAGGAAGAAACTACATATGGTGCGGAGGGTGGCTGAGGTCCTCGACCTTCAGTTGCCCTTAGTGGCAGTCAAGACTAACATATTGATGGAGGTGTTGTGGAGCAGATTAATTAATAACCTGCTGGTGCAGGGATCACCACTTCGCCACAGGTTCTTTAACAAGGAAGGAGGTAAAGACACTGGAGCGAAGTCAAACCATAGATTATTTATTAAGCATTCATGAATGGGTCTCCATCCGACAAGTACCATCAAGATACCCAAGGAGGGAACACACTGAACGATGGTTACATGAGTTTTTATACTGAACATAATAGACAAGGAACGCCCAGAGGTAAATAGTGCTTTGGGAAGAACATACAAATGAGACAATCGGTAAGAATCAACAACCTTGGTGCCTTGTGTAACTGTCGCGTCCTGAAGCTGCACAACAAGATAGGCTATCTGAGCAAACTTTATCTAAGGCTTTACCATTGTTTAACAAACACACGAAACCCAGTGCAGACATCAGCTGTTCTTTTGTGCTGACTTTGCATATTTACGCAGCCTACGATGTCTCAATCTAGATTCTTTACCAATGTTGATGCAGGTGCGATGTCCAGGATAGAGCCAGGCTGAAAACAGGACAGGGGTGAGAATGGATGAAGCACAGCTTTAATTAAGAAACGAGAGATTCAGATTTTACATTTCACAGTCCTTCCTTTTCAGCTGTGCTGAATCTATTCTAAGGGAACATGTATTAATCGTGTACATTAATATTCATTAATTCATGAATTTCAGTGTGCACAATCATTTCTCTATTTAATTCATGAACATTAATTGGGGTGGGTTTAATACTACTGCAAACATTTATACAAGTGGTGCATATCATAGGGGCACATTGAATACAACAGCAGTAAGTTAGAAAGATGGCTCCTATGATTACTATCCCCATTAATAATTTCCAACCCCAAGTGGAGATAAGTCCCTGTAACCATTCAGACCAGGATCAGGTTCCTTGGTCTTGATGTATTTCTGCAGCTATTTTATGTAATTTGGAAATGGCGTTATAGACAGAAGGGGCGTGGTCAGGTATGAACACGCAGCAGCTACTACCTATGATGCGGCATGCTCCACCACGATCAGCGAGTACTACATCAAGCACCATTCTATTTTGAAGAGTTACAATTCTTGTAATCTGGAGTTCTTCAGTAATGTTTCCTAGAGCCATTGCTGTCTGATTAGTTACTGCTTCTACTACTCGGGTTAGGCGTCTAATTTTTCTACTGTTTAGGGCTGCACCAACGAAGAAAAAGAGTCCCAAATTGAAATCTACATATTGCTGCAAGGATGTATCGGTCTGATCTACTTCATCATTATTTATGGTCCGTTTGAATCTATTTAAAGAGATGTCATTAAATAATTTCAGGTCTTTGTGATAAGAGGCAGGTGCTAAAAACACAGGCGGAAGTAAGAAAGACACATAACAGATGCCAGACCAACTGATTGGTAGATGATATTAACCCTTGTTTCCACAGATAAAGTAAGTATTATGGGAAGATAGAAAGGTGCTATTGTTCGCTCCAGTGATATTTAAAACAGTGGTACAGTCACTTTTTCCCATGGGAATACTTCCAATACTGCTCACACAAAGTTCTGCTCGGGCTCTGGTTACAGCGATAACAGGAGGCCCATTACCCTTGGCTGTTCGAGTGTTGGGGAAGACGTATCTGGTGGAGGAATTCCCTCTGCGATACTCCTCCATTTCCCATACAGTTCCTTTGGCTTGGGGATCTCCTTCCTCATCGGGGTAACATACCCTATTTAACTGGGCATTGAGTCTTCCTACATCAGCAAAAACTTTGTGACTTATTTCAGAGGCCCACAATAATGCAAACCAGGCTCTACAGGAGCCATTATGTGAGAATGGCAAGGGGATAAAAGGCGTTCCTCCCTTCTTCTGATGAGCTGGCATCATTCCACACACCCAGCAGTTGGTAGTGTTCGTAGCATTGTGGGTATGATGTAGCATTTGTATGAAAGTGTTATTGAGGTTGGACATGCAGTGTTTTTGTTCATGGTAGGGAAGAGTATAGTACACATGTTCTGTGGGGACAGGAGTAGTAGCGAGCAATAGGGTTCCAGCCGGAATCACTTTCTCCATTGTCCAAAATACTGCTGCCAAGATTATCAAGAGTATAATCAAAATCACCATACACAGCGGCTTGTCTTTGTTTCGCATCTGCAACTTAGATCCCAATTTCTGCATTTCTCCTTCTCAGTATCAATACAACCACAGGTTGGAGAGAGATCCAGGTACCACTGAACACGTATCACAATGCCCTCTGAACCTAGTTCAGCTGATTCTGTGATCCTACCGTGTCACAGCCGAACCGTTCCACTAATTGAAATCGGTCCTCCGGTATCTCTATCTGCTCCTTCCCTTCCTTGGTCGTAAATCGTACCTTGTTGCTGAAGGCGTAGTTTGATCAGGAAACAAAGTATCTTCATTCAGAGGAGCAACACTTTTCTGAGTCTGTAAGATATCTTTCAGATCGCTTCTGCCTTCTGGCTGGAGAACAGTTGCTGGGATTCGCTTGCAGTGCCCTGCATTAATCCAGTGGCGTCTGTTGGTGACACGGACAGCAGTTCGAGTTGCAAGCAGGATCTGCTCCGGATTCTTCCAGCGAGGCTCCAAGTTTTTAGAACGCTGGAAATTTTTTATAAGGACATATTCTCCAGGTTGAAGACCATGGGCCAGACCCTCTGACTTGTCTGGAATAGCTTCATGCACCTGCTGATGAATCAGAGACAGTTTTTCAGTCAAGTTTTTAAGATAATCACTCAAAACAGGGTACTGTATTTCTTTTATCATATTTGGCCTTGGGGGTCCCCATACATTCATAGGCCTACCAAAGACTATCTCATAGGGAGAAAGTCCAAACTTACTATGTGGGATGGAACGAACAGATAATAAGGCAAGGCATCTGGCCAAGTAAGGCCCGTTGTTGCCTGTATTTTCGCTAGTTTTAACTTTAACGTGGCATTGTACCTCTCTACCAAACCCGCTGCCTGAGGATAATTAGCAGCATGAAACTTCTGCTTTACCCCTAAACCCTTCATTAGGTACTCTATTATCTGGCCAGTAAAGTGGGGGCCATTGTCGCTCCATAGGACTCTACAAACCCCAAAACGGGGGAAGAACTCCTTTAACAAGATTTTGGCTGTTGTCAAGGCTGTGTTGTCTTTGGTGGGATAGGCTTCTACCCACTTACTAAAGGAACAAACCACAACTAGTACATATTTTAAATTGATGCAGCGTTCTAGTTGAATATAATCCATTTGGAGTGCTTCAAAGGGAACCTGAGGTGGAGAAAATCCACCAGTAGGGGTTGATACTCCCTTCCCAGGATTGTGCTGTAAGCAGATCATACAATTTTTGACCAAATGCTCAGCCGTTTTCCGAGTGAGCGGACTATCCCAGACTGGATCTAATTGGGAAATGATGTTTTTGGCACTAACATGAGCAGGTCCATGAGCCATAGTCACAAAAGGCAATACATAGGCATAGGGCAATTTCCATTTTAACATATCTTTTGACCTCCAACATCCCTCATCATCTAACTCTCCTTTCTTTTGCCATTCTGCCCTTTCCTGTTCAGTGGCT
This sequence comes from Calotriton arnoldi, assembly GCA_963921515.1. Taxonomy (NCBI): domain Eukaryota; kingdom Metazoa; phylum Chordata; class Amphibia; order Caudata; family Salamandridae; genus Calotriton; species Calotriton arnoldi. The sequence continues at coordinate 4,432,448 of CAWUFW010000124.1, read as the reverse complement.
GAATGCTGTATGTCCTTAATCTCTGTATACATGTTCTCCCATCTTTCAGCTTGGGATCGTAACACATACATTTTACTTGCGAGTGCACTTGCGGTCTCTCGTGCAACTTCGTCAACAAAAGCATTTCCTTGTCCCACCTTGTCTGTAACTTTCGTGTGGGCACTACATTTGATAATGGCTACACTCTTTGGCAATGTCAAGGCAGTAAGAAGACTATTTACCAATTTACCATGCTGTATTTTAGAACCATGGGAGGTTAGGAATCCCCGTTCCTTCCAAAGCTTGCCAAAATTGTGTGCCACACCGAATGCATACTGACTATCTGTGTAAATATTCACTCTTAATCCTTCACTAAGTTCACAAGCCCTCAAAAGTGCAACGAGTTCAGCTGCTTGGGCAGATTTTTGTGGGATACGGGCTGTTTCTACCACAGTCTGTAAGGTGGTAATTGCATAGGATGCTGAAGTGGTGCCATCAGGTAGTCTTAAACAAGAACCATCCACCCATAATTCTCCCTCAGGGTCTAACAAAGGTGTGTCTTTTAGATCAATTCTTCCCTTAGTCTGTTCTTCTGTTAAGAAAATGCAATCATGCAAATCATGCGCTTGTTCAGCTGGCAAAGGTAGCAATGTAGCTGGGTTCAATGTTAAACATCTCTTGAGTGTGATGTGAGGTGCCAAAAGTGTAAGTTCATAGCCTGTGAGTTCAGCACTAGTCAAGTGTTGTGTCTTGGTCTGATTCAAGAGTGCATCTACAGAATGTGGTACCATAAGCTTGTTGCTCAACACTATCCCCTCAGATTGGCGTATAGAAATCGCTGTGGCGGCAACCGCTCTGAGACAACCTGGGAGTCCTCTGGCTACTGGGTCTAATACAGCTGAGAAATAAGCACATGGACGATGCTTATTACCATATGGTTGTGTCAAAACTGACAATGCACATCCTTCTCTCTCGTGTACATATAGTATGAAAGGCTTTGAATAGTCCGGAGTGCCTAACACTGGAGCAGAACAAAGGGATGCACGGAGCTGCTGATATGCTTCCTGACATTCAGATGTCCATGGTAGAGGAGAGGGAGTGTCTTTAGTAACAAGGGACAAAAGAGGTTTGATAATTAGTGAGAAGTTGGGGATCCACTGTCTACAGTAGGAAGTAATACCAATAAGTGCCCGGACTTCTTTTTGAGTACTTGGAATAGGAATTTTTAGGATAGTTTGAATCCTGTCTTTGGTCAGAGTGCGGCCTTCCTTAGACAAGAGGTGACCTAAATAAGTGACCTCAGACTGACAATATAGTAGCTTATTCTTAGAGACCTTATGTCCCTTAACAGCAAGATGATGCAATAGAGAGAGAGTGGCTTCTTTACAATGCTCAACTGTGTCTGCGGCTAGCAGAATGTCATCGACATATTGCACAAGTGTAACTCCTGGTGGCAAAAGAAGTTCATCCAACTGTCGTTTAAGTGCCTGACTATAAATGCTAGGACTTTCTGTATATCCTTGTGGAGCCCTACAAAATCTGAATGAGCGGCCCCGTAATGAAAATCCAAAAAGATATCAGCTCTCTTCATGTATAGGAATAGAGAAAAAGGCATTTTTGAGGTCGATAACAGAAAACACAGTGGCTGTAGGTGGGATTAATGTCAACAAAGTCATAATGTCAGAGACGACAGGATATTGAGGAATCACGATTTTGTTGACTTCTTTTAAGTCAATCACAAATCGATAAATCTTATCTCCTGTTCCATCGCCCCGTTTTAAAATGGGGAATATGGGACTATTGCATACATTAGAGGAAACTTCCTCAACAACTCCTGCACGTATCATGTCATCAATGATAGATATCAGTGCATCCTCACCTTCTTTTGATATTTTATATTGCGGGACCCTTGGTATGTAAGCACCCTCCCGAATCTGTATGTATACTGGGGAAATGTCCATTCTTCCCACATCTGTGTCAGCAGTAGCCCAAACACATGAAGGGACAGAATCAAGGTCCGAACATAAAGAAAAATTGTATTGTTTAGGCAATGTCTTTTTCCCAAAAATAACACGTACTCCAGATGGGGAACAATGTATAGTAGCATGGAAGTATTTCAAAAGATCAAGTCCCATCAGATTATCTGGAGCATGTGGGGGAAGCAAAAAGTGGGCTGTAGTGATGAAATTCTCAACCTGTAAAGGTAATTTTTGGGACACAGGGCTAGGAGTTGGTGTTCCATCAAACCCTATCGATGTAATTACTTGGCCAGACAAGGGTGTCCCCGGGACCAGTTTCTGAGATATCGCACTACGTGTCGCCCCTGTATCCACTAAAAATTTCTGATCCTGCCCAAGTATGGTGGCTGTTATATAGGGTCCTGACTGGTCTACAGGTATCTCAACTGGTCCTCCTTGTCCTACGCTGTCCTAGGCAAAATGTGTTCCCACAGTTTCCTCTGATTCCCAATCCTCCATCGAATATTGATTATTTCTTTGGTCAAAATAATTTCCTGACCTATTTCTCTCTGGAACTTGAACCTGCTGTCGGGGAGCTAAAGTCCCTCGGCTACCATTAACTTGTCCTCTTCCTCTCCCACCAGCAGCTAAAACAGGACATTCTGAACGCCAATGTCCTTTCTCCTTGCAGTAAGCACATTGATCTAGCCCTAGTGAAGTTGGTCTACGCGGTGGCCCTACTGGAGGTGCTTGTCTATAATTCTGACCATAATTTTGGCCACGGCCTCGACCTTGGGGTCCATAGACCTGAACCATCATTACTTTAGTTTTCAATTCTTTTAATTTTCCTTCTTTTCGTTCTTGCTCAGTGGATTCTGATAATACCGAGCCATATCTAATATAGCTTTTGGGGTTACTGAAGCCCATGTGCTCTCTGAATTCTTTAAACGAACAGATATTTCCGGGAGTAAATTTCCCGCAAATCGATCTACGAATAAATGTGCACCCGTAGGTGTATCTTGCCCACTAAAATCGTGGAACACTTCCTCAAAGCGAGTAAAGAAATCAGGGACGGCCTCTCCCTGCTTTTGTTTACAAGCAGTAAGGAGTGCCCAGTCTATTTTTCTAGCTGGAACCATCGTTTTTATATAAGTAAGTATGTTACCAGGAAGATCTAGTATAAGCTGACTAGGTTTCTGACCAGGTTTCCTATCCCTATCAGCTGCTATTATGGCAGCCCAATCTCCTTCCAAATCAACGGCATGATCCTGTTTCCGGGTAAGTCGCCACATATCTGGGGGCAGGATCATACCAAAAAACATATCAATATCTGCTAAGGTCATGATACAAGAATCAATGGCTGCCTGTACATCCTAAAATCCTCTAGGATTTTTCCGTATGTCTGGTAAGGAGGCTTTTAAAGTGAGTACATCCGTCCTTTTCCAGGGCATATATATCCAATTATACAAAAAATGGGCTCTAGCATTAGCACTAATTGGGTCATCATTGTCTGCATTCCCTCTTCCAGGAATGAACTGTGGCGCAGCTTCCCTCATAGGTCTTATTCGGGGAGAGGAAGAGAGTTCATCACAATATCCAATTATTGTTACTATGGCAGTGTTAATTCTGCTTACAGGGAAGGCTCCTATCTGACACTGTCTATTAATAGCTCTAATATCATCTGGGCCATTTCGTCCTTTAATCATCTCCCATTGAACCATAAGTTGATGAGAAAGCTTGTTTATAAGACAAAGAAGCTCGCCCTCAGAAAAACCCTGTATCTGATCTATCATTTCTTCTACTTCCATTTCTAGATCACTTAACCAATTTAATACCACTAACCTTATCGCATCCTGACGAAACTGAGGTACAGTAGAACGAAGAACTCGAGGGGTCAGGACAGATGCAGGAAGTACGGGATCATTAGTCATTTCAGGTGCAGTGGCCTGAGGTGGAGGCGCAGAGGCCTGGGATGGGGGTGCAGTGGCCTGGGTTGGAGGGGGTAAGGAATGTACCGGTACTGGTTGGAAAATAGGGAGCTGGACAACCGCGGGCAAAGGAGGTGGAACCAGGGGTACAGGGGGAACAACATTCGGTGGTCCTGGGGGAAGAGGTGTTAAAGGTACATATGGGGGTGGGGGTCGTTCTATCAACAACCCATCAATATCTGAATCCACATCTTCTTGGTGGACCTGAACTGCTACAGTTGGTCTAACTATATATTCCTTAGATGTTAATAATCTATGCTCTCTATCTAAACATTCCTTTTGCTCTTGAACTTCCTTATCCTTCAATTCCTTATACTTCTGATACTCTGTCTTCCTTTCCTGTTTCCTTTGCACCTTCTCTGCCTTGAGCTGCCGCTCCTTCACTTCTTTCCTCCACATACGCTAACTGTCAAACATAGCTGGCCTAACTTTCTTTAAACAAAAAGCATATCTCAAAGATACAGCTCATACAATCTCTATTTTTGAGGGTCAGGGCTTCGACAGGGTGACCCAATTTTTGGTCACCCTGGATATCGAAGCCCTGCATACGAATATCCCACAAGACGACACCATTAGGGTGATGTCGTCTATTTTAGAGAGGGAAAACCTCAATGGTGGACACAAAGAATTTATTTTGAGCTGTATTAGAATGGTTTTAAAGAATAACCTTTTTCTCTTCAAGGACGAACTCTACCAACAAATCAAGGGGACCAGCATGGGGGCGACATGTGCCCCCAGTCTGGCCTGTCTTTATGTGAGTAACTTTGAGGAAAAACATATCTACAATGAGGTGGCGCCATACTATGAGAATGTCTCTTGCTGGCACCGATTCATAGATGATATTATTTTTATTTGGAACGGTGCCAGCAATGAGTTGATTTTGTTTTTGGAATGGCTCAATTTGGGGGATCAAAATTTGAAATTCACAGCCAAATATAGTGAAACCAGTGTGGATTTTTTAGACATCCGAGTGAAAGATGTGCAAGGGACATTGGAGGTTGAGCTGTTTTCAAAACCTACTGATAAGAATACTTTGTTGAGGTATGAAAGTAACCATCCCCGATCACAGAAGGATAATATTCCGTTTGGTGAATTCTTGAGGTTACGGCGTAATTGTACGAATCTCACTGACTTTTATCATCACTCGGAAATTATGAAAAACAAACTGAAAGATAGGGGTTACCCTAAAAAGTTAATAAAACACTCGTTTAAGCGTGCCAGATTTTATGATGGGGACTATCTCCTAAATACCAACAAAAGAAGCAAGAACAACAATACACTGGATAGAATAGTGTTTGTAAGCCAGTATTCCGGTATGAGTAATAAAATAAAAAATATAATAAATCGGAACTGGAAAATCCTAAATAGTGGATTGTCGGTACCCCTGACCAAACCCCTTTTTTCATTTAGGCGCAATAAAACTATAAGAAATGCGCTAGTGAAAACATACAAAAAACTGACAGTGAGAATCAAACTAATCTGCATAACCAGAAAGCGGTAGGGAACTATAAGTGTGGTACCTGTTCCATCTGTCCCAATTGTATTGAAATGAAAAAGTTTAACTTTAACGGCAAATTGTTGGTGGCTAAATCGCTGAATAATTGCCGAAGCAAAACGTGGTTTACCTGCTTGTCTGCCCATGTGGTTTGGGATATGTAGGGGAGACAAGCAGAGAACTGCGCGTTCGGCTTTTGGAACACAAGTCAGCACTGAGAACCAGGAAAGAGAACGCGCCGCTGACAGACCATTTTTTAGTTAAGAACCATAAATGTAACGAGTTCAGCTGGTTCATACTAGAGAAAGTGAGCATCAGTAGGAGAGGAGGTAATTTGGACGCCATTAGAAAATCGAGGGAACAATGGTTTATGTGTTATTTAAATACCATTGACAAAGGATTAAACTCCCGAGAAGACTGGATGAAGCTGATTGCCAACCAGTAGGTAGTAATATTAAAAATGAGCCGGTGTAGTTGTTTGGAAGGTTTTAGTATGTATTTAAAATTATAGGCAAAGAAACAATCGTAATCGAGAGAAAGGTAGATTCCAAACATTTAACTGATATAGATAGGATTTTAATTAGCATCATAGATTCTTTCGTTGTTTTCTCTATTAGGAAACTCTGCGGCGTTCAGCAGGACTAGGAAGGGTTAATACAACATAATAAATGTGAGTCTAGAGGGATTGATGAGTAATCTTTAATCTAATACCATTATCCCTGTGCAAACAATACGTATAGAATTTTTTTTTATTTGAGACATGAGTAATGCTGTAGCTGGGGCGTTCAACTTCCGGGGTATTAGAGGCAGAAAACGGCATTCCCTATGTTGAAATTTAAGCTTTTCCGGGTTAAGGCAGGCAGAGTAAGTATGGTGCCATGACCCTTTTTGGGTGGACTTCCAGGTCAACTAGGGCAGAACTAGCGGGCCTGTAGTGAGAAGCTTTCCGCCTACAGCTGGTTTAAATGTATCAATGAGCCAATCGCGTGCTTCCGATTTAGGTATTTAAACGTGAACGCGAAGGGCATTTCATTTGGATGACCCACGGCGGAAGGACGTGTTTGCAGGCTCTCTACATCAATTTTAAGGTAATTCAGGGGGAGATTATGCTAGAGGGATGCTTTAAAACAAAAGTCACCCCGTTTTAAATTAATATCTAAAATCTTTGCGATTACTCCAGCAGCTATGGCATCTTTCCCCTTTCTGTCTTTTCAGATAGCTGTATTGAGAGACTGTAAAAGACAGTAAATAAATCCCTCTTTGTGTGAGGAGTACGCCGGTTAATTAAGAAGTGAGGGAGTGAGGACTCTCTCCCAGGTATGTTAGGGGACCTAAATTAAAACAATAGTATTGCACATTCTACTAAATAGAAAACTAATTTTATGTTTTTTCCCTAGATTGAAAATTATTGATTTTAATGCAACACTTTCAGTGAAATAACTATAAATAACGTTCTGCCTAGAAATTACAATAAAGATCCCATCACTAACTTTACAAGGTGAGAAGAGGACTTTGTGTATATAAGGTGCTCATCAATCTAGTGTGTTACAATAATTAGCAACTCTTGTAGTATTAATTTCGGATATATATTTTATAGGTTCTCAGGACCAGAGTATCCTAATATGACCAACCAATCAATATATATGGAGTTGGCAGGAAAATGAAATAAGGTATAACACCTCCAGGTTGTTTGTATAACCAGTTCTTACACTGGATTTATATGGGTTAGGCCTCCCCCCTTTTTTCATTAAGAAGGTGGGATGTACAAGGATGGTAGATGGCATCATAGGCATATACCGGAATGGGTCTATCTGATAGATCAAATAGGCATGATGTAAAATGTTGGATAAAATATGTATTACATGTTTCTGTAATTGTAGAAATACTGAATATATTTTGTCTAAATACTCAATGTAGTGGGTACTGAAACTGATATATTTGAAAAATAATGAATATGAAATCATGGTATTATAACCAGTTAGCCCTTCTTTTAAAATGTAGCTTTTTAATTATATAAAATATTAATATAATTAATATCTGCCTACAGGATTGAGTTTAAAGGCAACCATACAGGGCCAGCCAAGAGAGACCAATTGTTTGTCTTGAAAAAGTTGGGAAATTGTTAGAACCATCGAAACGCGTCGACGCTCCATTCAACACAATCCGTGGAAACAGCTTATCCTATAGATAAAGAGTAGAAATTTTATCTAGGATCTGTATTTGAATTATTTCGACTGGATGTGTTTGTAAATGACAAATTGTATTGTTTATATTTGTCTCTCCGTTACGTGTGTGTTGGCCTATTTTAGTGACTATAATCCCTGTAATGATTTTTATGTGTGTCTAACATTTGTGTTGCTTTTATCAGTTTGTGTTGTTATTTGAATGTTTGTAACACAGGTTTTTATTGGTATATGAAATTGATGCTATTTTGAGTGTAATGAGCTTTTATAATTGTTTTTTGTATACATTGAGTGATAAATTTTAAATAAAACAATATTTTTAATACAATCTACAGTTGTGTAGGAATAACCTTAACTCAGTATCTTTCTAATATATGGGCAATAAAAATCCTTTGTACTGGGAAACTTAGAGACCCAGTTATAGTATATTTTTTCACCAAGGGATTTCTCCTTTTTACTTGTCAATAGTACCCTATTCCCCTGGTTTGAACAAAGGGGTCCCTCTTTTTCTTATTGTAACTTTCTTTAAAAACAATCGTTTCTCTAGATACTCGAGTTTGTGAGGGTCCATAGCAGTGGCGTAGCTAGGCACTCTGACGCCCGTGGCGGTCCCTGCCTTTTGCCGCCGCCGAGCGCCTAAGAGCGGGGGGGGTGCTAGCGATAAATTTACCTGCCGCCCCCAAATCTCGTGCCGCCCGGGGCGTACCGCCCCCTCCGCCCCCCCCTTGCTACGCCAGTGGTCCATAGTTCCCTCTAATGGCCATTGTAACTGAGGATCCCCTTTTGTATATTTGTTCCACAATGCATTATACATGATGGGACAAATACCATATTTGATGTACATCTCAAAATTCGGCGTACCTTCTGGTGGCGCCGGCTGACTTGCTTCCAAAATGCTCTGCTTATCGCAGCAGCAACAACAAAACTTCCAAAGCGTACTAAGTACAGGCATATTATATAAGATATAAAAAAACTTATAAACAGAGAGAAATAAAAAATATTCTCACATTTACCTGTAAGAAAAAATGTTTAGTCAAAACAAAATAGCAAGTCTCAAAACAAAGCTTAGGTTTCAAAATACCAAACAGATCCTAGGTTTCAAAATTCAAAGCAGATTCCGAACGGATAACCAAACAAATACCAAGTCAAGACAAATGCCAAGTCAAGCAAAGATCAAACAGATCCTAACCAAATGAACAAATGAACCGGTTCAATACAGATTTACCTCATGCGTAGTCTTCGACTCCCACCTGTCGATCCTCCCTGATCCAAAGAAAATCACCGACCGAAGACCCCAGTCAAGGCCAACAGCCGCCAGGAAGATCAGAGTTGGAGAGCTGAAAAATCACCTTGGACCATGAGCAACACTAGTCTCTTCAGGTGGGGCGCCCCTCAGCAAAGTTCGTCTCACCGACACGATCTCCTCCCCCGGTCCAACTGCAAGCCTTTGATGGGGGCCCCGCGTTCGGGCGCCAATTTGTGGAGCAGATTAATTAATAACCTGCTGGTGCAGAGATCACCACTTCGCCACGGGTTCTTTAACAAGGAAGGAGGAAACGACACTGGAGCGAAGTCAAAGCATTCATGAATGGGTCTCCATCCGACAAGTACCATCAAGATACCCAAGGAGGGAACACACACAGATGGTTACATGAGTTTTTATACTGAACATCATAGACAAGGAACGCCCAGAGGTAAATAGAGCTTTGGGAAGAACATACAAATGAGACAATCGGTAAGAATCAACAACCTTGGTGCCTTGTGTAACTGTCGCGTCCTGAAGCTGCACAACAAGATAGGCTATCTGAGCAAACTTTATCTAAGGCTTTACCATTGTTTAACAAACCCACGAAACCCAATGCAGACATCAGCTGTTCTTTTGTGCTGACTTTGCATGTTTACGCAGCCTACGATGTCTCAATCTAGATTCTTTACCAATGTTGATGCAGGTGCGATGTCAAGGATAGAGCCAGGCTGAAAACAGGACAGGGGTGAGAATGGATGAAGCACAGCTTTAATTAAGAAACGAGAGATTCAGATTTTACATTTTCACAGTGTTACAACCGGGAGTCTCCTATTCTGAACCCCTACTCCCATTCAACAAAGCCATCACCGACTTCCTTCTGGGGACCTGGTCCTAACCCACCACAGCGGCTCCTGTGTATAGGACGATTTCCTACCTCCACCGCCTGCTCCAGGAGACCCAAATTTCCTCACCCAAGACCCTACCCCGGAGAGCTTTGTGGTCCAAGCTCTACTTCCTACGGCGGGTTCCCAGCAACTCCCCCGGACAGGAAATCCAAGAGGCTGGACAGCTTGGGAAAGGAAATGTTTTTTTCCACCAGCCTTGCATTGCGGTCAGTGAACACTGCATGCTTATTGGGCCGCTATTCCCATATGCTGTGGGAATCTGGTGCACCAGTGCTGCCACAGGTCCCAGAGGAGGCCGGGGCCATTCTCTCTCAAGCAGTTACTGACGGGCGAGATGCAGCGAAATTCACTGTACACTGAGGCTTGGACACGACCGACTAGCCAGGAAGAGCGGTTTCGACGACAGTGGCCCTCAGACGCCACAGCTGGCTGAGAACATGTGGCTTTTTTGGGGGATGTCCAGGCTTCCCTCATAGACATGCCCTTCGATGGCACCCATCTCTTTGGAGACAAGGCAGACTCTGCACTGGAGCGCTTTAAGGACTTGTGGGCTACATCCAAGTTCTTGGGCCTATTGGCTGTCCCCAGTCTGCATTTCGCTGCCACGGAAGGGGCTTTCAACCGCGCCAACCTTTTCCAGCTACCAACCTGTGCAAGCTTCCCCGCCTCTGCGAGGACTAATGGCCTTGTGGGTTGGGTAGCCAGCGGTCTGGTCCAGCCACCACGCCCCAGCAGTTGCAGCCTCCAAATCTTCCTAATCTTGCCCTTTAGGATCATGAGTGTCCAGTTGGTGGCAGGATTCACCTTCACCTCCACCACTGGCAGTCCATAACATCGGACAGGTGAGTTCTGCAGATCGTTCGATGGGGTTACTCCCTTACCTTCAAGGCTCCCCATCTATTCGTGCCTCCCTCTTACGACCGACTGACGGAGCATTATCTGTCACTGCCCGGAAGGAAGTCATGGCTTTCTTGGCCAACAGAGCCATAGAGAGGGTTCCGGTGCCAAGAAGTAGGCTGTGGTTGCTATTCCCGCTACTTTATGGTCCCGAAAAAGGACAAGGGCCTTCGTCTTATCCTAGATCTTCAAGCCCTCAACTACTTCCTCAGAAGGGAGACATTCAAGATGCTCACATTGGCTCAGGTCTTGTCTGCCCTAGACCCAGGAGACTAGATGGTAGCACTGGACTTGCAGAACACTAAGCCCGGGCGGAGAAATTCACTCCCCTCGCGGAGTTTGCAGAATTTGGGAACTCCGTGCTCAGAGTGCAACGCAGAGTTCTCGATAATTCTGCATTCCGCCGCAGAGCGGAGTTTTTCAGCACAGTCAACATCAACTTAAGTGTAGAGAAAAATAAATAAATCCCCCCTGGGGTCAGCAGATGGCACTGTGTACTATATGTTGAGCAGTGTAACGTGAGGCAGTAGAGCATAGAGATGGGAGGGAAAACAGCATGGTCACAGGACTTGGAGGCCCGATGACAACAGCAGAAACAGAGTAGACACTCCCAAGAAGCAGAGGGCCGAAAGGAAGGTGCAGGAGTAGCTATACCAGGCTGCAGGCTTGCTGGTGGGTTCCATCAGTTGGCTATGGAGTCGGTGGCTTGCCTTGGGTGGTGATTGAACCCGCAAGCAGCACCACCACTCATCCGGGTCAGATCACTCCCTCCACTGCCCGTGACTCGAGTGACCTCACTATGTGTGGACTGCAGAGCCTCAGAGAGCCCCCGGGCCTGCCCTCGTTCAGGCCAGTGAGGATCCCCATACTTCTCTGTGTGACAGCACCCAGGTCAGACTCAGCACAGCAGGCAGTAAGACGGAGCCTAGCTTAGGCGGTCCCCCAGAGAGGAGGTAAAAAGAAGTAATGGAGAGTTGGGGAGTGGGATTTGTGATGTAGAATCAATTCAACTGACCGGGTTCAGCGTCCTGAACTTTAGCCCAGAATTCCCTGTTTTGTGACTTTCTCTTGTGGAGGACGATGTGCTTTCTTTTGTGTAGTCTCCGGCGGGTTGTGTTTAAATACTTTAGTTGCTAACAGTGCCATAATATGCTCTTCTTGATGGATAGTTCTCACTGCTGCTGGAGCGCGAGCTGTACTTTCAGTGATTGGTACGTTATGCGACTATTAAGAAAGATGCACTTACGGACAAAGTTAGGTTACGGGGTCAGACATGAGAGCTGGTGTGTCCGATGGAAAGGACAGACTTGATAGTAATGCAATGGTTTAGATTCTGGGCGCATGGCATGACCACCCTACGAGTGCATCATGGAAACTACTCCCATTTTTTATTCCTTTTAGCCCCTTGCAGGCGGTTTGTACCATGTGCCAAGCTCTTGCCCCTCCGTGTCCACGCCACAGTGTGTGTTGTATAGTGTTCGTGCAGTGCTCCAAGCTCACTAGAAATACATTGGAAAACCGAGATAAATGATTTCTCAGTGTGGGGATAGCCCCACCAAGTGGCTGGTATTCATGGCTGCCAAGGTTTCAGATTTGTACGAGTGACATTTTTATAATTTCAGTGTAATTATGAGTGACATTTCAACGACTAGGAGTGACACTTTCTCCCGAGCAAAATCAAGCAACAAAGTGGAAGGAAACATATAAATATCACGAATTATCCCCATTTTAGCAAGGAGAAACTCTAAGCAGATCAAACTGCTGCAAAGCCACAGAAATGGAAGGGCACTAAAATGAACAGTCTTAACACAGTCAGCAGACTCGCGGACGCCGCTGCAGGCAGTCAGTCAGGCACTGAGCAGGCCTCAGGCTGACAGGCACACAGTCAGTCACAGCCAACAGCCAGGGTACAGTAGTGTATTATTTTGAAAAACTACCTTCAACCCTAATTAAAATCATGATTATCCTAATTCGGCAACCCCGGCAGGCACACAACTACCTGCCCCGCAGCACAGATGAGCTGCCTAAATTCAAATTAACAGTCTCAGTGAACACAGCTGTTAAGCGAACGCCGCAGATCGGCACCAGACATCATTTATTGGCAAGCCTTAGGCTGACCCAGGTTACAGCCGGGAGCCAGGGCGCTATAATTTCAAAAAGGAGTAGTACTCGACTGACTCACCAAAAAAATAAATGATTATACCCTGGGTGGGCCGCCGCGCCCGGGTCGGCGTGACGTTACCTGCCCGGCCCTCAGATCACACCACCAGCAGGCTGTCACAGAGAGCTACACAAGGCTCTGCTGACTCAAGTGACGCAGCTGGCCCTGGATCTGAAAGTACTGTTTATTTTGAATCGGACGGCCCACCACCAGAGAGAGTCACTCACCTGACCGGCTCAAAACGGCTTTGTCACGCAGCGCCTCGTCCTTGAAAACTACACTTCAGCTGTGGGCAGGCAACTGATTGACCGCGCGATAAACTGCTATTTAATAATATTTATAATTTATAAACCAAATTTAGCAGCAGAGTGAGAGTCGGATTATGCATATTGTTAGTGAAGACTTCACTAACTGACTGTAGTAACAATGGCCTACCTCATACTGAGTCACTCTCAGCCGGCGCTGGTGGGCCTGGGATCGAGTGCGGGCAGGATCTCATATTCTCGCGTTACTTATTGTCGATTTATTACCGGCGGTGATGGCAGTGAACAGCTGCTGGAAGGCTGTGCCTTGTCCAGGCGTCCAGCACGGCAGGTCACCTGCACCAGACTGCGGTTCGAGCAGCAAGGACGGGGAGCTGCAGCGCCACCGCGCTCAGTGACTTCTTGATCCCTGAACTTCAAAGCGCAGCCGAAACTTATGTCGCCCGCTTGCACCGCAGATGGTAGCTGAGCAGGTCAGAAGACAGACCTGTGACTATCCACGGTCCGTTCAGTTCACCGGTGGTGGTCTAATGACCCGGTCGACTCGCCGGATCTCCATTTTTAGATAATTTCCCGAGCCAGTCGAGTCTGACCCCGGACCCGGCCCCGCCGCTTCTGACCGACCTCACTTCCTACGTGAGGTCACATCCCCCCACCACAGCGCCACAGAGCCTGTAACGCAACGACTCTGCTGAGGGCAGGCCCCGCCCGGGTCTCCAGGCAGCAGAGGACAGATTGTAACATTGTAGCACGGCACAGAGATCTTTAACTGTTACTGAGCCAGTGCTGGCAAGTGAAGTCTGCTGCGGCCCGGGCCGGGCGCACGCACAGGTGTCAGAGGCGCCAGCGCGCGCTAGTACCTGGCGTAGGCAGCCAGTTTCAGCGCTGTCAGCAGACAGAGTGCGGTTAGTGGCAAAAATGCGTGACAATGCATTTCAGTGCGGTGATGCAGGAACGCCACACTGAAATGCGTTAGCGTCACACCTGATGCGTGATACTTGGCAGGCCTGGGTATTGGTACTCATGCCACTGCTCAAAGTATGACATTAAGGCAGTAGATTCCCCAGCTTTGCGGAACTCCACAGAATCCCACACAGTTTTTAGTTTACTCCGCAGAATTCCACAGAGTAGAACTCCGCCTACCCTATTTTCACATCCCCGACCTGCCTGTTCATCAATGTTACCTGCGGTTTAGGTAGGCCACAAGCATTTTCAGTTCATTGTGCTCCCTTTTGGCCTTACCAGTGCCCCTTGGGTGTTCGTGATGGTGGTGGTCACAGATCATCTGTGCTGATTAGGGGTGCCAGTCTTCCCCTATCTTGACTGGCTGCTGAAGGCGGGCTCACCCGAGACTGTCATCTCCCACCTCCAGATTACGGTGGACCTCAGGCATTCGCTGGAGTTCACTATCAACATGCTGAAGTCACACCTCTCAGACGCTACCTTTAATTGAAGCTGTTCTAGACTCAGTGAGGTTTCGGGATTATCCTCCAGAGCGGCGAGACCAGGCTATGATACTGATGTTTCAGCCTCTATCCTGGATTTCAATGCGGCTGTTTGAGGCTGCTGGGCCTCACGGCCTCCTGCATCCTGCTAGTGACAGATGCCAAATGGCATTTGCAGGCTCTGCAGTGGAACCTGAAGTTCCAGTGGGAGCAGTATCAGGAAAATCTCTCCGACACACTCCAGATCTTGGAAAGAACTGCAAAGGATCTGCAGGGGTGGCAAAAGAACCACGATTGGATCAGCGGCAGACCCCTTTCCCTTCCCCAAACGGATCTCACAGTAGTGACTGATGCATCACTCCAGGGATGGGGCGGCCATCGGGGAGTGGTAGAGATCAGAGGACTCTAGTCTACGGCAGAATTCAGACTCCACATCAACCTGTTGGAGCTCCGAGCGATTCGACTGGCATTGAAAGCTTTTCTACCCTCCATCAAGGGAAATCTGGTAAGAGTGTTCACAGACTTCACCACCGCCATTTGGTACTGCAACAAAACGGGGCTGGTTGGGGTTATGGACTCTGTCAAAAAGCCCTGGGTCTCTTGACATGGCTGGAACAGCAGGGCATTCCCCTGGTGGTTCAACATCTGGCAGGTTCCCTGAACGCCAGGGTGGACGAACTCAGCTGCCGATGTCTAGTGGCTCACGAATGACGTCTACACCCGGAAGTGGCGCAAGGTCTCTTTCAACAGTGGGGAGAGACTTGGTTAGATCTGTTCACCTCCGCTGAGAACACGCAATGTCAGCAGTTTTGTGAGCTGGAATTTTCAAGGCGGCTCTCGCTCTGAGACATTTTTCTCTTCTTGAGTGGAGCTCAGGCCTCCTATATACCTTTCTGCCCATACCACTCCTGCCCAGTGTTGTCAAAAAGATCAGGAACTACCGGGCCCAATACATTCTTGTGGCTCCGGACTGGGCACGAACAGTCTGGTATACCGAGCTTCTGAACAGGCTGCCCCTTTAGGAGGATCTTCTGTCACAGCAGCAGGGGCGGGTGCTCTACCTGAACGTGATAACTCTTTGCTTTCTTGTGTGGAGATTGAGCCGTGGCAGTTGATAGATTTCGACCTTCCTCCCAAAGTCTGTAATCTTATTCTGGCCGTCAGGCGTTCCTTCACCAAGACGATATACGCATGCAGATGGTAAATTTTTGTATCATATTGTACATAAAATTCTATTGACCCTCTTTCTACTTCCCTTTCTGATCATTTACTTTTTATTTTGACCCTTGTCCAGCAGGGCTCTGCTCTGGGCACTCTAAAAGGGTATCTTTCTGCCTTGTCTGCTTTCATTGCGGCTGCCTGACCAACCCTCCTCATTTAAATCTCCAATTGTAAATAGATTGCTCAAAGGTCTTGTGTAGGAAGCTGGCTCTGCATATACTATACCAAAGTAAGGTATAGTGTGCACAGAGTCCAATGGATCCCCAAAGGCTTACAGAGGTAAAAGTAGATAATACCATACTCTCTATTTGTGGTAGTGTGGGCGAGCCGTAAGGCTTTATCAGAGGGTAGTGTTACGCATTTATTGTAGTCACACACTCAAAGACTGAACTCAGACCAATTGTTTGTATAAAAATATTTCTTTAGTTGTATTTTATATTTAGAACCAAGCAGGACTTGGTACATGTAAGAATTGTACTTTTCAAGACAGATTGATCAAAACAAGCAAGCTAGATGAAAATGACTTTGTTACAGGTTTGTAAAATATTTCAAGACAATAAGTATTTGTAATTACTTTGTGATTACTTTTCAAATTACTCGAGAGTACTTTTTAGATTATTTTTTCTACTCAGTGTGATATGCCTAGATATCAGGCTGGGAAATTTCCTAGATAAAGGTAAGTAAAACAGTTGTGCATTAAAACACAGTTGCTTAGGTTTCCATACAAACACAACTCAACACAGAACTTTTTCAGAGGAAAACAATCAATGCAATCCGACAGAAAAAAAGTAGGTTATAGGTTTGCAGGTAAGCAATCTGTCTTTAGGGTTGAGTTTCTGGTGTTCGAACAAGGGTTCCCCCAGGGTCAAGGAAGCACTCAAAAAGCACCCTCAGCGGTACTAGGGCGGCCGGGTGCTGAGGCCCAATGCTAGCTTATGGGGCTAGGGGGCAGTCGGTTGGTGGCTGCTCTCAGTCAAGCCACAGGGTTGAGGGAGCAAAGCTCCTAGGGTTAAGCTCAGGGCAACGGGGGATCCGAGTTAGCACACAAGGTGCACCCACAGCAGCACAGGGGCGGCCAGGTGCAGGGTGCTGATTTGGCATCGGGTGCCCTGTTGGTTTTAATGGGAGATTTCCGGTCGGAACAAACACTGCAGGTTCTGGCAGGGAGGCTTCCTGGAGGTGACCAACGGTTGGAGAGGTAAGTTGGGATGCAGGGGGTTGCCTGGACACCGTTGGTTGGGCACCCAAGGCTGTGGAATGCAGAGGGGGCTTTAGGCGTCGGGTTTCCTTATCAGCTCCAGTCGCCGTCGGGGGACCCTCCAGATAGAGGCTGCAGGAGTTGTCGGGAGGCTTGAGGTAGGTCAGGGATCCCAGGTCAGGATCGCTGAGTAGACCTCCTCGTGGTGTTGGGCTACTCGAGCTCGGGCCATGGGCATCCGGTGCAGACTCATGGATTCGGCCAGAGTCTGGTTCTTGAGCAAGTCCGGTGCTCACGGGAGACACAGTCTTTGTAGGGAAGGCAGGGCAGGCCCTCCGGGTTCTGGGGGGCTGCTGGCTGCAGGACACGCCGGGATTCCGCTGGAGCAGGTCGAGGTCGGGACAGGCCAGTAGGGCTGGGGCCACAGCAGTTTGTGTCCTCCTCCTCTTCTTCCTTCAGCACAGCTCTTCGGTCCTTCTTCTTCTTGCTTGTCTGAGGAGGCAAGGTTCCGGGTTGCCACCAAATACTAAATTTAAGGGTGTTTCAGGTAGGGACCAATGGGTCCCTTCCTTGGGGTGGGGACACCCCTATTATCTCACCCTCCAGTGGGAGGGGGGCATAAGCCTCTCTCTGGTTGGCTGGATCCCCCCCATCTTCAAGATGGCAGGGACTGGGAGTTGTGCTTCACCTCGCCTCCCCCACCTGAGGGGTGGAGTTGACAAAGTTAGGAACATCTCTCCTCCTATCTTGGTTTTCCCACTGATTCTCCCTCCCAAAGTGGGGGTTAGAACAGGTGGGGCCAGTTGCTGGGAGCAGCAAATGACTGGGTCAGGTCGCAAAGGCAGCAAGCCATTAAAGCTTCCCCTACGTGGACCCTGCCCATCCGGGGGGGGGGGGGGGGAAGAGGCTTGGCACCTCTGCCCAGGATGTGCTTTGTTTCAAGACCCCAAGAGCGGAAGGCTCTTGACCCAGGGTTCCAGAAACATGTCTGGGGGTGGCAGCTGGCGAGCAGCCACTCAGCCAGGACACACGAGTTAGGTCGGTTTTCAGGTGGCATCTCTAAGATTCCCTCTGAATGCATTTGGCATTAAATCTCACACTGGCATCAGTGTGGGTTTAATCGACTGAGACGTTTGATATTAAACTTCCCAGAATTCAGTAAAGTGCTGTGGAGTTTGTAATTACAAACTCCCAGATGGGGTTTACTGCACTTACAATGTCTAAGAATGGACTTAGACACTGTAGGGGTACAGGGCTCATGCACCTGTACCCTAACCAGCGGTATAGTGCCCCCCAGCTAGAGGGGTGTCTTACCCATACTACAGGCAGTGGGTTGTAGGCATGCCACACAGGTATGTGTGCCATGTCGACTCTTCACTTTTCTCTGCACCAAAACGCGCAGCCTGCAAGGGGGGGGGGTGTGTGTGTGTGTGTGTGTGTGTGTGTGTGTGTGTGTGTGTGTGTGTGTGTGTGTGTGTGTGTGTGTGTGTGTGTGTGTGTGTGTGTGTGTGTGTGTGTGTGTGTGTGTGTGTTAGTGTGTGTGTGTGTGTGTTAGTGTGTGTGTGTGTGTGTTAGTGTGTTAGTGTGTGTGTGTGTGTTAGTGTGTGTGTGTGTGTTAGTGTGTGTGTGTGTGTTAGTGTACAGGGCCTCTAAGGGTGGCACAATATGTGCTGCAGTCCTTAGAGGCCTTCCCCGGTCACAGTGCCCTTGGTAACTTTTACAAGGTATTTACATGTGGCCAGAGAGGTGCCAATTGGGGGTGCAAAGGTACAATTTTAGGGAAAGAACACAGGCCATGTGTACTTGGTTAGCAGGAACCCAGGGCACACTTAGTCAAATAGCATCAACATCAGGCGAAAAGTGGGGGGCAAGCATGCAAAAAAGGGGCACTTTCCTACATTTTGTACGTGTTCCCACCTTCTCCTTTCATTATGCCTCAGTGGAACCTTAATTTGGTTCTCACATTTCTGATGTGTGCTCCCTTCGAGCCTTTACACAATTGTCCCCTCAGACTGCTCACCATCAACCAGCATTTCTTGTGGCCATTACATAGCCTGTAGGGAGGGTGAGTGAGCTGCAGGCTTTATTATCCAAGCCTCTCTTCCTATCAGTACTCAAAAGTGGTAACATTTCATGTGGGCCAATCTGTCACCTTGCCCACTTTCTATGCTCCTCCACATCCCTATAAAGAAGAGGAGCGACTCCACTGTATGGACCCAAAAAGAGCATTCTCATTCTACCTTTACCACACAAGAGAGTTGTGGGTGGACGACTAACTCCTAGTGGGGTATGCTGGTACGAAGAAAGGTCGGCAGTGCAGAAACGGAGCAGCTCTCCGGTCGATCTCGGCATCAACATCTACTACACACTGGCAAAGAAGCGGCTTAAGACCTCATTCCACCAGAGCCAAGGCAGCGACCACTGCATTAGCCCGTGGAGTTCCAGTCCTTGACATCTGTCAGGCAGCGACATGGGCATCCCTGCACACGTTTACCAAGCATTACTGCCTGAATAGTCAGGTCTGCAGGGACAAGCACTTCACTCGTTCAGTCCTTCTTAGTCTAAATATGTCCACAGACCCTTCTCCAGGGATAGTATAGCTAGGGTATCTATTCAAAGGTAAGGAATCTGTGGCTAGATGTCGATCAGATGAACAAGTTACTTACCTTCGGTAAATCCTTATCTGGTAGCGCTTTTGGCATTAATTCTCACACTGGCATCAGCGTGTTTTTTTTTTTAATACATTTTTATTGGTTATTTTCAGGTATGAGGGCAATCACTTCATTACAGCGTATTTTGAAAATGTATACAGTTATCATCAAATTATATACTTGATATAAACACAACTTAACTAAATAACTTCAATGCAGTTGTATATGACTATTATATACATAATAGATAGATATGAATCATAATTTCAACATATTCTCTTCATGGTATATGTCTTTTCTGTGCATCATAAGATCTGATTTCAGAGTCTATCATATCAGACGCCAGTGCCAGGCAAGACCAGCCCACGGTAGTCCGCCCATCTTCGCCATATTTTAGAATGTTTTTGTCGGCAGCCGTGGGCCTGGAAGACTGAGATCTCTAATCCGATACAGAAATCCATACCATTTTTCCATGCTCTAATTGCAGGGGGTTTATCTGATTTCCAAGTTCTGGCAATGTCACGTTTGGCGATGGTGAGGCCGAGCCAGAGGAGATGGAGTTTGTACTTATTACCACCTATTGTATCGGTTATGTGCAGCAGTGCCAGCCTAGGGGATCTTGGTATTTCCCATCCGAGAACGTCAGACATGCATGTCAGCACCCCGTTCCAAAATCTGTCTAGATCTGTGCATGTCCAAACTGTATGTATAAAAGTGCCGTCGTCAGATTGACATCGCAGGCACACAGGAGACGCAATCATGTTTGCTCTCTATAACCTATAACGCGTATAGTACGCCCTATGCATGTATTTAAACTGGATAAGACGTAGTCAGGAGGATATGGCAGCTCCACGGGGAGATTCCAGTCGTCAGCGTCTAGGGGACCAATGTCAATTTGCCACGTTTCTTTGAGTTTTTCGAGTGTAGTGGCACTATGTGTAATAAGGGATTGATATATTTTGGAGATCTTATGCTCTCCTAAGTCACGCATGAGGAGTTTACCCTCTAATGGACTGAATTCTAGAAATGAGTCAACTTTATCAATGTGTGGTGTGATAGCATGACAAAACTGCAGATATTTATAAAACTGGGAATTATGTAAGGAGAAGTCATCCTTAAGAGTCTGGAACGATTTGAGGACAATACCTTGTATACATTGCCGATAGATGAAATGCCTATGTGATCCCATTCGCGGAACCCCCGAAGCCGAGATAATAGGTGGTTATGCCAAAGCGGTGTTTCCCGGGTAAGGCGGCCCCACCACCCCATTCACTGTAAGGATTGTCGCCAGGTAAGCAACACCACTCTAGTGGCGGGTAATAGGGAGCGGTGATGCGAATTACTAAATAAGTGAGATGTAAGGGTCGGGTCATTTAATATTCATCGTTCAATTGCGTATGCTGGGTCATCACTGGGCCCATCGCGCCAATCATTAATTACCTGGAGGCGTGAGGCCGCACAATAGGCCCGGATATCTGCGGCTGCGATTCCCCCACAATACATGGATTGGAAACATGTACGGAGTGCAACCCGGGAAGATCCTCCATCCCATAGGAACTGTCTCAGAGTAGCGTTCATGAGTTTGAACCATGAAGACAGGATCGGATATGGGTGATTCTGTAGATGATAAAGTAGCTGTGGCAGGAAGACTATTTTGAAGATAGCGGACCTCCCACATAATGATAGGGGTCATCCTGATCATGACCTGATGCTAGAGCGTACTTTTTCGGTAGTCCTACCGAGGTTCCTCTCCCAAGAGATTTGGGGAGACTCCGAAAGGAATACCCCTAGGTAGAGTAGCCCATCCATCGCCAATTGAAGGTTCTCGGCCCATCTGTTAGGCCCCAAAGTGCCACGTAGTGGCCATATGGTAGATTTGCAGGAATTCATGTATAAGCCTGACATTTCGCCAATAATCTGCATAACTCTGGGACCGGTTTTGTTTGGGTCTGTGAGGAAAAAGAGTATATTGTCTGCATATAATGCTATGCGATCGGATACGTCCATTGTCCATTCAAAACCCCGGATTAACACGTCCTTCCGGACCCATACGGCCAAGGGCTCGATGGCCAATGCGAATAGAAAGGACAACCCTGCCATGTTCCTCGCCCTACTGAAAAAGGAGCCAAGACGCAATTGGCGACTCAGATTGTGGAAATTAGATCTGTATAAAGGAGTTTGACATTTTATGAACTGTGGCCGAAATTGTAGCATGGTAGCAGAGTAAATAGATACAGCCAACTGATGGAATCAAAGGCTTAGTCCATATTTGCTAGTAACAATGCCGCTGGTCTGCTCAACCGATCTACGGCTGCGATCGCATTATATGCTCACCGGATATTATGGCTGGTAGAGGGATTAGGCATGAAACCGGCTTGATGCAAATGGACAATCGTATCAAATGGGGTAATAACCTATTCGCCAATATTTTAGCGAGGATTTTCGCTTCGATATTTAAAAGGGAAATTGGGCGACATGAGGAGTGGTGTTCGGCCCGGCTTGCGGAACGCGACAATTTTGGCGTGTCGCCAATCTGGTGGGAGTCGTGTTGTCTCTATCGATTCAGATATGGTACTAAGGAGATGTGGGCCTAATTGTGTTATGAATGCTTTATAAAACTCACTAGGAAAGCCATTGGGGCCAGGGGCCTTGCCAGTCCGCAGTTCGGACACATCTTCTAGTGTGACTATCTCGCACATCCTCAGAGATAGTGCGGGGTGGTATGTCAACTAGGAATGTCTCTATCAATGAGACATGGATCACCTCTTTCAGTTGGTACAGTTCTTTATAGAACTGTGCAAAACTGTTGGCGATATCGGTAGGATCTGTAAGGGTCTTCCCCTGTACATCCCAAATAGGGGGGAGGGGCATGGATACTGGCGACTGTTTGCATAGTCGATAAAGTAGCTTGCTAGATTTTTCGCCCCATTGATATATACAACTCTGGGATCCCAGCCACATTTGTCTGGCTTCATCCATTAACATGCTTTGGTATTGTTGTTGAGCGAGAATTAGGTTCCTGTGTATTATAGAGGTTTCTTGCTCGTGACATCGTCTTTCTAATGTCATGATTTGGCCCTCTAACTGTTTAAGTTCATGCGTCTTACATTTCCGCGCTGCAATGGTATAACTTATGTCGACCCCACGCATGGTAGGCTTCAGGGCTTCCCATAGTACCATCGGCGAGGAGGCAGTACTCTCATTATGATGGAAATACTCTGCCACCCCACTATTAATATGGTCTTTATATTTCTGGTTTTGCAGGTCCCATGTGGACATTCTCCACCGGAATGGACGTCTATGTAAGCCAGTTGTAAGTGTTTATGTAATTGGAGAATGGTCGGATAATCCGCGGGGGAGAATGGAGGCCTCAGCTACTCTCTGAGCATGAATCCCGGATATGAATTGATAGTCAAGTCGGGAGGATGTGTTGTGAACGGAGGAATAGTATGTAAAGCCTTTGTCATGGGGGTGGAACATCCTCCAGGTGTCAACCCAGACAAGCATGTTTACAAGAGCTAGTAGTTTAGATTATCTAGGGGTCGCACGATCCCCCTGGGGACTTCCCCTATCGATGAGTGCATGCATTACGTCATTCCAGTCACCACCCATGATTGTGAGACATTCGGGCAGGAGAGCCCATACATCCATAAAGCTATCAATAAACGTTTGGGATAATGGGGGAGGAGCATATATACTACCCACCACTATGTGTTCTCCATTGACGGATCCATGCACTATGATATATCTCCCATGGGCGTCTGTCCAATGAACTCTATGTGTAAATGATATTCGACGATGAATTAAGAGGGCCACTCCCATGGAGCCTCGAGTAAATCCTGTATGATACACATGGTCGTACCCATAGCGGGCTAGACATGGTGTTTTAGTGCCCATGAGGTGCGTTTCCTGTAGCATGACGTCTATTCTGGATCTTTTTGCCTGACGGAGTACCGCCCCTCGCTTTATCTTGTCAAGTACACCTCTAACATTCCAGCTCATAGTGTGTAGTTGACCCCGTGGGGTCTCAGCCACTGACATTGACATGTACTGGATGTTGTGTTGTGTTAGTTTGCACAGATGTGTATCTAATATGACATTATCTAGGCATTGAATACCAAAAACATAACGCAATCCAACCCCCACTCTAACCCAATCCCACCCACCACCCCAATACCTCATGAAACTTGAAGCATCTGTCGCGGATGGCTCCAACAGGGGACCAGCGGTGAGTTCCTCCAATGGATCCCTAAACACCCAAGGCCCATAATGGCAACTGTACAATAACACGGGGGTGTGCGTTAAGACAAGCCTGCCCGCAATTAGTTATTAGGTGGCTCATTGATCAAGATACCCACATCTTGGCAGACTATGCTTTGACTTAAAGATATACTTATGTAGTAATTTGTGCTGTGTCGAGGTACTCCCGGCAGAAGCGTCGTCTTGGTCGTCTTCTTGTGCCTTGGAACGCCATGTGGATCTGGAGTGGTGCCTCTGCTTGTCCTTCTGCTGTGTCCGGCAGCGATGCGACTCACCAGAGGATGAGTCCGGGTCTTGGCGAGGAGGTGTGTGAGGTTTTGGCCGTATCTGCTCGTCTGTCCAACAGAAAACGGCCTCCGGTGTATCAAAGAAGAGGGTTCGTGAGTTATATACGACACTTAGTCGGGCGGGGAATTGAAGTGAGTACACAATTTTAAGCTCCCGCAATCGTGCCTTGGCAGCCTGGAACGACTGGTGCTGCTGTAGAACAATCCTCATGTAATCCGGGAATATCATGATTCGTTGAGAGTCATAGAAGAGATCTCCTTTTATCCTGGCGTGTTTTAGGATTGAGTCTCTGTCATGATAGTTGAGGATGCGTGCTATCGTAGGTCGCAGCCGTGCCCCTGGGGGCGGAAGCTGCAATAGGGCCCTGTGTGCGCGTTCAATGATGAAGCAGGGGGATAGAACCTCCCCTGGCATCCAAGAGGCCAGCCATTTGGATAAGAATTTTTCAATGTCTTTGCCTTCACAGTTCTCTGGGAACCCAACAAAGCGGAGGTTGTTTCTACTTGCTCTTCCCTCTGCATCCTCCACACGGGTAGGGAGACCCTCAGTGAGTTTCTCCAATGACGAGACCCGTGTCTGCAGCGTAGTGACAGCATCCTCCACTCCTGAAACCCTTGTCTCCGCCTCCGCTATGCTTTCAACAGCCCCTCTAAGGTCCTGTCGCAGCAGCGACACCTCTGAGCCCACTGAGCCTATTTGGGACTCGAGCGTAGTTCGGGTCTGGGTTATGGCTGCCAGGATCACAGAGTTATCCGGCGGGGCAGTGGAATCTCCTTCAGGGCCAGCAGATTTAGCGCCCGCCCCGGTGAATTTGTCGATGGTACTTTGTTTGGCGGCACCCCCGGTTACCTTGTCCTTCGTCATGGTAGTTGGAGAGGATATCGCCGACCCTTAATACAGGCAGATGATCCCCCGGCTAGGGCGTGGGGGGGGGGAAGGCCCCCCCCATCAGCGACCACACCACCCCGGCCAAGCCCCTCACGAGATTGTCACAGCAGGATCGGTATACGTCTCCGCCACAGAGTCGCCACTCCGGGTCAACACAAGATGGAATCCCGTGAGGAGTACACACTCTGCCTCACTGTAGGGCGTGGATCAGTCCCAGCATGTATCAGGGTCTCAATAGTAGCGTGTCCAAAAGTCACAGTACAATTACAGGGCTCGCCCACACCTCTAGGATCCGTCTGCACTCCCCCTGCTATTTCCTCTAGTACCGATGGCCGAAGGGTCACTTCCCCACTGGAGCATAGGGGGCAGGTAATGACCACCAGTAGTCAAGCGTGGTGTGTTTCAACGTCCCGGATGGCTGCAGGGGTAGGCCTCAGTTGCGTGTCTGCAGGGGCCAGAGGCAACGAGGGTAGGCCCCGCCGCAGGTCTAGGCCCCCCCCACCAGACCCCGGCCTCACCGCTGTAACCCAACCGAGGGGGCCCAGAAGGTACCGCGACCGCTCCCCGTTGGACGGTATTCACTCACCCGCCGTCTGGGGCCACGTAGGGCCCATGGGCCACTGGCTGTCCAAGGATCAGGGGTGCACTCTCCGCTGCCGCCACTGCGTATAGCCTCCTCTCATTACCGCATGGTCTCCGTGGCGCACCAGGAGCTCCAGGGGGGGCCACACGCACAGCTGGAATCCTAGCGGCACAGTCAGCCTGGGTGGCGGCGCCGGCACCAATGAGACCGGGATCGTACTCCCAGCCGTCTCCTCCACGCTGAGCTACTCGTATTGTTGCTTTGCTCACCCCGGCGGTCGCAGAGCTCCGGCGGCGCCTCGTGTGAGTCTGAAATTGTCACAGCCTTTTCAACCCGGATGATTGCGCCGAGCCGTGGGCTGGATTTGGTATCCACCCAGCAATCAGTATATCGCGGCTGCCCCAGGATCGCCGGTCGGCTCCGCACAGTCTTGGTCAGCCTCTGGACATCTCCGGCAGGTCCCAATCAGCACACCGCTGTGTAGTCTGCTCCAGCCCCTACCGGGAGGCCGACATAGGTGTTGGAAGGAGCCAGCTATCTCGGATTAAGACGGGTTTTACATGCGGGCTGGCGGAGCAGATCTAGATTGCGTATGCCATGTTGGCCAACTTGGCCATGCCCCCCCCCCGGCATCAGCGTGGGTTTAATTAGCTGAGAAGTCTGATACCAAACTTACCAGAATACAGTAACGCCATTATGGTGCTGTGGAGTTCGTAATGACAAACTCCCAGACCATATACTCTTTATGGCTTTACTGCACTTACAATGTCTAAGAATGGACTTGGACACTGTAGGGGTACAGGGCTAATGCATTCATACCCTCACCAGGGGTGTCTTACCTATACAGGCAGTGGGTTGTAGGAATGGCTCACAGGTATGTGCGTCATGTCGACTCTTCACTTTTCTCTGCACCAAAACACTCAGCCTGCAAGGGGGGAGGGGAGGGGGTGCAAGGGGGGAGGGGGTGTAATGGAGGGGGGGTGTGGGGGTGTGTGTGTGTGTAGGTAGGTAGGTAGGTAGGTGCAGGGCCTCTAAGGTTGGCACAATATGAACTGCAGTCCTTAGAGGCCTTCCCCGGTCACAGTGCCCTTGACGCACAAGTTACTAACTTGTGTAACGATATATCTGTAAGAGACAGTAGTTAGTGACAGATTCCTTACCTTAGAATATCCCCAGGCGTCAGGCTGGATCCGGAAAGTTTTTGCGTAGCAGTACCCTTGCGCGCCGGTAGGCGGCGCCGTGCGGCTCCGCGTCCGTCGTCGGGCGTGATCGCCGGGATGACGTCGCGGGCAGTACTTAGACGCCGCCCTGCGCGCTGACGTCAGTTCTGTACACGACTTTCCGCGCCAGGAACGCAGAGCCATGCAAGAAGCTGACATAGGTGTCTGAAAAATACTAGAGCCCTGAAAGGGATGTCCTTAACCCTAGAAATCAGTTCGCAGAACGGGAGGATGGGTGGGGCGGTAGGAAACTGTCACTAACTACTGTCTCTTACAGATATATCGTTACACAAGTTAGTAACTTGTGCATCTGAAAGAGACACGTTAGTGACAGATTCCTTACCTTAGAATAGATACCCCAGCAATACCAACCCCGGTGGTGGGTCTGCGAACAAAGATCAGACAAGGAAGTCCTGGAGGACAGAACGGCCAAAGAAGCCGTCCCTCCGGACCGGACTGTCAAGGCAGTAATGCTTTGTAAACGTGTGCAGCGAGGCCCACGTAGCTGCCTGACAAATAACCGGCAGCGGAACACCGCGGCCCAAGGCCGTGGTAGCAGCCGCTGCCCTGGTGGAATGGGCACGCAGCCCAACAGGAGGCTCCTTCTTAGCCAAAGAATAGCAGGTCTTGATGCACAAGGTAACCCAGCGGGAGATGGTTCTTTTGTGCACCGCCTGACCTTTTTGGCGCCCACGTAGCCAACAAAGAGCTGGTCATCCACCCGGAAGTGTTTTGTGCGGTCGATATAGAAGGAGAGCGCACGTTTTGGGTCCAGACGGTGGAGCCTCTCTTCCTCTCTGGAAGGATGCGGAGGCGGAAAGAAGGTAGGCAAAGTGATGGTCTGCCCAATGTGGAAGGCAGTAACCACCTTTGGCAAGAAGGACGGACGCGTCCGAAGAACAACCTTGTCTGGATGAACAGACAGAAAGGGAGGTTTGCAAGATAGAGCCTGGAGCTCACTCACCCGCCGAGCGGAGGTGATGGCCACTAGAAAGGCTGTCTTCAGAGTTAGAAGACGAAGAGGACAGTTATGTAGAGGCTCAAAGGGAGCGCACATTAAAAAGGTAAGAACCAAGTTCAAGTCCCACTGAGGCATCACAAACGGAACAGGAGGGAAGAGGTGAGTAATGCCTTTAAGAACCTGTTAACAACAGGGGACTTGAAAAGGGAGGGCTGATCAGGGAGCCTGAGGAAGGCCGAGATAGCACAAAGATAACCCTTGATGGTACCCAGGGCAGAACCCTGTTGGGCCAGAGAAAGAAGGAACAGAAGGACCTCAGAAAGAGGGGCAGAAAGGGGATTCACAGCCTTTGCTGTGCACCATGCCACAAATGTGTTCCACCTGCAGGCGTATACCACCTTAGTGGAGGGACGCCTGGCTGCCAGAATCACATCACAAACTTCGGGAGGCAAGTCGAAAGGAATCAACTGCCGCCGCTCAATCTCCACGCAAGCAGGTGTAGACTGGACAGGTTCGGGTGGAGGACCGTCCCCTGCTGCTGCGACAGAAGATCCTCCCGAAGAGGCAGACGGATCGGGGATCTACGCTCATATTGAGTAGCTCGGGATACCAAACTCTTCGAGCCCAGTCCGGAGCCACAAGAATGACTTGGGCCTGGTCGTGCCGAATCTTCTTCAACACTCTGGGTAGAAGTGGTATAGGCGGAAAGGCGTACAACAGACCTCAACTCCACTCGTGACGAAAAGCGCCGCCGAGCGAGTGCCGCCTTGGAAATTCCAACGCGCAGAACTGATGACATTGCGCGTTCTCTTCGGTGGCGAATAGATCTAACCAAGGCTCTCCCCATTGTAGAAAGAGTCCTTGCGCCACTTCCGAGTGAAGACGCCATTCGTGATCCATCATGCACCTGCGGCTGAGTTCGTCCGCCCTGGCGTTCAGGGAACCTGCCAGGTGTTGAACCATCAGGAACATGCCCTGATGTTCCAGCCATGTCCAGAGGCGCAGAGCCTCCTGACAAAGGGTCCAAGACCCCACCCCGCCTTGTTTGTTGCAGTACCACATGGCGGTGGTGTTGTCTGTGAACACCTGCACTACCTTCCCTTTGACAGAGGGAAGGACTGCCTTGAGTGCAAGTCGGATCGCCCGGAGCTCCAGAATGTTGATATGGAGCCGGGACTCCGCCGGAGACCAGAGGCCTCTGATCTCCGCCTCTCCCATGTGACCGCCCCATCCCAGAAGGGACGCGTCCGTCACAACTGTGTGTTCTGGCTGGGGAAGGGAGAGGGACCTGCCCATGACCCGTTGCCGGTTCGAGAGCCACCACTGCAACTGTTTTGCAGTCCCCTCCGAGATCTGGACGTGATCGGACAGGTTGCCCTGGTGCTGCGCCCACTGGAACTTCAGGTCCCACTGCAGAGCCCGCATATGCCATCTGGCATGATTGACCAGCAGGATGCAGGAGGCCATGAGGCCCAGCAGCCTCAGGGTCATCCGTACCGAAACCCAGGATAAAGGCTGAAAGATCGGAATCATAGCCTGAATATCCCGGACTCGCCGTTCGGGAGGATAGGCCCGAAACTGCGTTGTGTCCAGAACTGCCCCGATGAAAAGGAGCTGTGGAGAAGGAATCAGATGCGACTTCGGCACATTGATGGAGAACCCCAGCGAGTGCAGGAGTTCGGCCGTAGTCTGGAGGTGGGAGACGACTGCCTGGGACGAGCCCGCCTTCAGCAACCAGTCGTCGAGGTAGGGGAAGACTGAAACCCCTGCCCGGCGCAGATGAGCTGCGACCACCGCCAACACTTTCGTGAACACCCGAGGGGCACTGGTAAGGCCAAAGGGGAGCACGGTGAACTGAAAATGCTCGGGGCCTACCGTGAACCGAAGGTAACGCCGGTGGGCCGGCAGGACGGGGATGTGGAAATATGCGTCCTGCAAGTCCAACGCTACCAACCAGTCTCCAGGGTCGAGGGCAGTCAAGACCTGAGCTAGGGTGAGCATCTTGAACTTCTCCTTCCGGAGGAAGCGATTGACGTTCCGGAGGTCCAAGATAGGACGCATGTCCTCCTTGTCCTTTTGGGCACCAGAAAGTAGTGGGAGTAGCAACCACGCCCTACTTCTGGGGTCGGAACACGCCGATGGCCCTCTTGGTCAAGAGGGCCGTGACTTCCTTCTGTAGAAGAACCAAGTGATCCCCTGACATGCGGTGGAATTGAGGTGGCATGGCTGGGGGGTGGTCTCGAAGGGGAGGGAGTAGCCCCTTCGGACAATGTCCAAGACCCACCTGTCCGAGGTGATGGTACGCCAGTGGGGAAGGTGATGGCGGACCCTGCCCCCTACTGGCGTGCTGTGCACCTGAAAGGAGGGACTAGGAGGGCTTGGAGGCCGCGGACGGGTTGGAGGTGGTGGCCTGACCCGCACGCTGGTTGCCCGATCCGCCACGGCGGAATCCACGCCCTCGGCCACGCGAAGGCACCTGCTGCGCGGGCCGGTGGCTGGGCTGCTGACGTGAAGGGCGCCCCTACCGTGGCCACGATAGGGGCGAAAAGCAGAAGTCAGCGGAGGGCGTGTAGCAGAAAGGCCCAGGGACTTGGCAGTAGCCCGTGAGTCCTTAAAGCGCTCCAACGCATGGTCTGCTTTGGACCCAAAAAGACCGACTCCATCAAAGGGCATGTCCATGAGAGTATTCTGGACATCCCCTGAAAAACCAGTGGTTCTCAGCCAGGCGTGGCGTCTGAGCGCCACCGTCGTTGCAATAGACCTGCCCAGCGAGTCGGCGGTGTCAAGGCCACAACGTATTGTGTATTTAGCCGCATCCCTTCCTTCCGCAATGGCGCGGGAAAGCAGTGTCTGGACCTCCTCAGGACACTGGGGCAAAACATCCGCCACCGAATCCCACAGGGAGTGGGTATATCGGCCCAAAAGACAAGCGGTGTTAACGGACCGCAAGCCAGCACTGGAGGAAGAAAACCCTTCTTCCCAAATTGATCCAGGCGTTTGGATTCCCTATCCGGAGGAGCGGTAGGGAAGGCGGTTTGGGAAGCGGAGGCTTGGACAACCAAGCTCTCAGGAGTGGGGTGAACAGAGAGAAACAGGGGGTCGCCCGGAGCTGGGCGATGGCGTCGTGACACGTTCCTATCCACAGGAGCCCCTGTGTTGGGCTTGGACCAGGCGCCCAAAAGAACGTCAGTGAGGGCGTCGTTAAACGGCAGCACAGTCTCCGCAGAGGAGGCCGCCGGCTGAAGCACCTCTGTCAAGATGTTATGCTTGACCGTCAAAGTAGGGAGTTGGAGATGTAAGGCCCCAGCTGCCCTACGCAACACCGTAGCAAAATTGGCTCCCTCCTCCGTAGCCACGGGAGGAGACAGCATGCCAGTGTCAGGGGAAGTATCCAGACCACTGGCCTCCCTAGACCCTCTGTCCAGTCCTCATCGTACTGACACTGTCGTGCCAGAGGGTCATCAGACCCCTCCCAGTCCTCCTGGTCCTCCTCTGGTTCAAAATAAGGAGGAGGAGGGACATTTGGGACCCAAGGTCCCATCGGCGCCGGAACCGGCGTCGAGCGACGCCGTTCCGGGTCCATGTCCGGAGCCGGAAGGAACTGGGGACGACGCCGCCCGGAGCCCAGGGCGGCGTCGAGAACGGCACCGGAGACATCGGCGCAGGCGGAGGTGTCGTTAGGGTCGACCGGCGTCGATGGGGGTTGTGGAGCCGGGATCGAGGCCGGGGCCGAAGCCGGGATCGAGGCTGGAGGCACGGGCGACGCCGGGGCCGGAGCTGTCGGCGACGCCGGAGCAACCCCATCCGGGCCCGCGGGGCCCGAAGGCGCACCGGAGGGGCCTGGAGGCCCGAAGAGGCGGGCCATGGCCGACAGGAATTCCTGCACTTTGGCCGGATCCGCCCCGAACCCGGGAAGGGCGGGTATGGCGGGGCGACTCCACAGGCATGTCCGGGGCCGCGGGGGCGGGACGGTGCCGGGAGGGGCCTCAGCCGAGTCGCGAGATCGGCGAGGCGAAGTCCTAGAGCGATGATGCTTTTGGACTTCTTGTGTTTCGACTTACCGGACGAAGAAGACTTCGACGCCGACGACCGGTGTGGACTCCGCGATCGACCCCTGGACCTCTCACGCGACTGGGGCTTCCGCGGAGCCGAATGCCGGGCCTCGAGGAGCTCGAGACCGCTCTCGCAAAGCTTTCGGGTTGAGGGCCTGGCAGTCGGTACAAGACTCCGTGTCGTGGCCTCGGCCGAGGCAGAAGAGACACTCCCAATGCGGGTCGGTGACGGACATCATCCGAGCACAGGCGCCGCAACGTTTGAAACCGGGCATCCCTACGACACCTTGAGAGAGAAAACAGTGAAAAAATTCACCAAAAAGTATGGTCAAAAATGACTAGGGCACTGCTCTTCCCGGATCTGCGCTTGCTGGCGCGGAAAAGAAGAACTGACGTCAGCGCGCAGGGGCGGCGTCTAGTACTGCCCGCGACGTCATCCCGGCGATCACGACGCCGACGACGGACGCGCAAGGGTACTGCTACGCAAAAAACTTTCCGGATCCAGCCTGACGCCTGGGGATATTCTAAGGTAAGGAATCTGTCACTAACGTGTCTCTTTCAGATACCCATGATACCTTTTACAAGGGACTTACATGTGGCCAGAGAGGTGCCAATTGGGGGAGCAAATGTACAGTTTTAGGGAAAGAACACAGGAACCCAGGGCACACTTAGTCAAAGAGCATCATCATCAGGCTAAAAGTGGGGGGCAACCATGCAAAAAAAAGGGGCACTTTCCTACACAACGCTCCCCCCCAAACGAAAGAGAATGAGACTATCCTTTCCCTAGAGAGTCTTCATTGTCTAAGTGGAAGAACCTGGAAAATCCATCTGCACGGGCAGTCCCAGGTCTGTGTTCCACTGTAAAGTCCATTCCTTGTAAGGAGATGGACTACCTCAAAAGTTTGGGACTTTCACTTTCCATTTGCATTAGCCATTTGAGAGGTCTGTGGTCAGTTTGAACTGTGAAGTGAGTACCAAATAGGTATGGTCTCAACTTCTTCACGGACCAAACCACAGCAAAGGCCTCCCTCTCTCTCAATGGCACTCCAAAGCTGCTCCCTGGGGAGTAACCTCCTGCTTATAAAAGCAACAGGAGGGTCTTGGCCATCATCATTGGTCTGGGATAGGACCGCTCCTATCCCTAGCTCAGAGGCATCAGTCTGCACAATGAACTGCTTGATGTGGTCTGGAGCTTTAAGAATGTCTTGTTACTTACCGGTAATCTTCATTACCCCGATTAGGGTCCTCCCCGTCCCAGTCCTTACTACGTGAGGCAGTCCTGCCTCCACCCAGCCAATCACAACGCCAGTATTTGAATATTACATAAGCCCTGGCCACCTACCGCCATGCCTGTTATCAACAAGACTCCGACACAAACACAGCGGGAGGGAGGGAGGGAAGAGGACTGGGACGGGGAGGACCCTAATCGGGGTAATGAAGATTACCGGTAGCAACAAGACATTACCCCTCATGGGTCCTCCCCGTCCCAGTCCTTACTACGTGAGGAACTCACAAGCAGAGAACCAACAAAAACGCAGGACACCAGGGAGCCATGCAAAGTACAAAACTTTAATCAAGAAATGATCAACGAACAGCAGCGTTCAAGACGCCAACAGAAAAACTGTCAGCAGAGGCATGTAAAACATCAAGCCGATAATGCCGCACAAAAGTGTGATGGGACTGCCAGGTGGCTGCCCTACAAATCTCCTGGATAGAGACCCCGCCGCCTCAGCCCAGGAAGCAGACACAGAACGCGTCGAACGGCCCTGCACCTGAGACGGAGGAGGCAGATCCAAAGACTTATAAGATTGGCAGACCGCCAAACGCACCCACCGACTGATCGTGGAAGTGGAAACCTTCTTCCCCTTAGCCACACCCCCACAGGAGACAAACAGGGCAGGAGAAACCCGAAACCCCAGGGAACGTTGGAGGTAAATCTGGAGAGCCCTGCGAACATCCAAGGAAGGGGGAACAAGGGAATCCCCACAGTAGGCAAATCAGGAAGAAGCACCTCCTGTTGCAAATGAAATTTGGAAGAAACCTTAGGCAGGAAAGCCGGATCAAGCCGCAAAACGACCCGATCCTGCAGGAACTGCAAATAAGGAAACGAAATGAGCAAGGCACCCAACTCACCCAACCTGCGAGCGGAGGTTATGGCCAGCAAAAAGCCACCTTAGCGGACAGCCACAACAAATCCGCCTCCAGCAAAGGCTCAAAGGGGGCAACTGCAGACCCCGCAAAACAGTAGGCAAATCCCAAGAAGGAACGAGAACAGGAGAGACCGGCCGACGAAGCCGAAAACTCCGAAGAAGCCGACTGACCAATGGGGCAAGAACCTCCAATGAGGCCCCAGGACCCCTACAAGCACGGACCGCCGCCCACTGAGCAGACAAAGTGGAAGGGGAAAGGCCCAACAAAAACCATCCCTGAGAAAATCCAACACAGAAGCAGGATCCCCCAGCACAGGATCCACCCCATGGGAAGAACACCAAGAGACAAAAGAACCCCAATGTCGACCATAGCACTTAAGGGTCGAAGGGCGCCGCGACAACTGAATGTCACGAGCCACCACAGAGGAACAGCCCAAAGACTCCGTCAACCGCTCAAGAGCCAAGCCGTCAGCTGCAAACGACGAAGACAAGACAGAGACAGGAGCGGAAACTGAAGAGGAGCCGGGCACAAAGGAAGCCGGACAAACCGACCCTCCGCCAGCCGCCACAGGAGAGGAAACCAAAAGCGGCGAGGCCAGAAAGGAGCAATCAACAGGACCGAAACCCTCTCCCCCGAATCTTCTGCAGCACCTCGGGAGGAGGGGAATAGGAGGGAATGCATACAGAAGGCCCGAAGGCCAGGGAATTGATAGAGCATCCACCGCCCAAGCCTGAGGACACAGCACCTCCGAACAAAACCGGGGTAGAAGAGCGTTGTGAGGAGAGGCAAAGAGATCGATCCAGGGAGTCCCGAACCGAAGACAAAGGGACTGAAACAGAGGAAGAGAGAGATGGTACAGAACAGAGGATGGAAGGTTGCGGCTCAAAGCGTCCGCATGAAAATTCAACTGTCCCAGAATGTACACCGCCCTCAAGGCCAACAGATGAGATTCCGCCCAAGCACAAATCAAGGAGGCCAACAGGTTCAGAGACGCGCACCTCGTCCCCCCCTGACGGTTCAAGTAACAACGAGCCACCTGATTGTCGGTACGAACCAACAGATTCGACCCGTGGAGATGAACCTGAAAGAACTGCACCGCCTCCCAGACGGCCGCCAACTCCCGCCAGTTCGAGGAACGGGCGCTGTCTCCCCGAGACCACCGACCCTTTGCTTCCAAGGACCCCAAAGTGGCCCCCAACCCCAAAGACTGGCATCCGTAGTCAACAGAAGGGGAGGGGGAAGACAAAACCGCACCCCCTTCTCCAGATTGGGAGTGCAAAGCCACAAGTCCAAGTCCAGAACCAGAGCAGGAGAGAGAGGAACCAGAGCCTCGTAATCCACCCGGGAGGGGTCCCACCGAGCCAACAGATGAGTTACCAAGGGCTTGAGATGGAGGCGAGCCCAAGGAACCACAGCAGTGGTTGCAGCCATCAATCCCTGGACCCGCAACCAAACACGAGCCGGGGCAGAGGGACGGCTCAATAGATCCCGCAACAGAGTCTGTAAGGAAAGGATCCGAACAGGAAGGAGAAACACCGCCCCCAGAGACGTGTCGAACAGACCCCCGATGAACTGCAGCCTCTGAACAGGATCCAGATGAGACTTGGCCAGATTCACCTTGAACCCCAGCTCCTGGAACAGGGTCAGCGTAGCCTCCACCGCCAGAAGAGCCTTAGGAAAGGAGGAAGCAGAGACCAAACAATCATCAATATAGGGAAACACGGAGAAACCCCGACGTTGCAAAACCCCCACAGCAGGAGCCAATACCTTGGTAAAAGTCCTGGGAGCAGTGGAGAGGCCGAACGGCAGAACCTGAAACTGGAAATGCCTCCCCTGAACAGCAAACCTCAGGAACCGCTGACTGGCAGGATGGACCGGAACGTGAAAATAAGCGCCCTTCTAAGTCCAGGGAAGCCAAAAATCGGCCTCCTGGATGAGGGGAATGACGGACTGCAACGTGACCATCCGAAAATGATCCAACCGCACCAATTTGTTCAGGGAACGGAGATTCAATATGGGGCAGAAGGAACCATCGGGCTTTGGAACCAGAAACAGATGGGAATAGAACCCCAGGCCCACTTCTTCCACTGGAACCGGCACCACAGCCCCTTTCCGTAACAACATGGCGACGCCGGACAACATGGCAGAGCGCCGCACGGGGTCTCTTGACAACGGGGTAACCAAAAAACAATCCAGAGGGGGAGGGCCCCGGAAGGGAATCTGGTAACCCCACCTGATGACAGACAAGACCCACTGGTCGGAAATCAGAGCTGACCAACGGTCCAGGAACAAACGGAGACGAGCCCCCACAACGGCATAGTCACTTCTGTCCTGCACCAGAGGGAGGCTGTTGTTGCTGCTGCTGCTGCTGCTGTTGCTGAGGCCGGGATTTATAATGGAACGCGGCCCCCGACCACGGGCCCGACCACGAAAGGGCTGAGATGACAAAACCCTTGAAACCCCTGCTTCTGGAAGAAAGACCTTTTCTTAGGAGCAGGCTGAAAAGGCTTCAACAACTTCTTTTCCTCCGCAGAGCGCTGCACCATCGGTTTCAAAGCATCCCCAAAAGACGGGGACCCTCAAAAGGCAGTTTATGGACTAAGGCCTTCTGTGCAGCCTCAAGACGCCAAGGTTTTGTCCACAGAGACCTCCTTCCAGCCACCGCTGCCCCAGCAGCCGAGGAGAAAGCCCACAAGGAATCAAAAGTGACATCCGAGAGGAATTGTGCCAACACCTCCATTTGAGCCAACACAGGAGTAGGGTCCCCTGATCCTGAAGACAGTCAAACAGTTTCTCGAAATCCTTAAGCAGGACCTGCGAAGCATAGGCCGCATAAGTGCTAGCACGTACCTCAAAGTGAGAAGCGGCGTAAGAACGCTTGAGAGCAGACTCCACCTTACGCTCCACCGGATCTGACAGGGAAGCCTCCTCCGAGGACAAAGAGGAAGAAGAGGCGGAAGCCATAGAGGACAAAAGAGAATTAACCTTTGGAATCGCAGGAAACTGGGAATCAAAGTCCGCCAAGCGATACCGCTTCCCAGGAATCGCGGAATACCCTGCTTATCCACCTCAAGCCACTCCTTTGTGAGGATATCCTTCAGGACATCATGGAACGGGAGGTCATCCACCACAGAGGAACTATACTGAGCGTAAAATCCCTCCTCAGCCAGGGATTTAGGGTCAAACCCAAGCACCTCTCGAATATGGACCAGCATGTCAGAAAAACCTTGCCCTCGGACGTACTTTCCTTAGGGGAATTGTCCATGTCGTCCTCATCATCCTTAGCCCGCTTAGCTGCAGGCTCCAGCAATGCAGACTGGACCGCAGAATCAATCAAGTCCTGTAAATCCGCCCTAGAAATCTGCAAGACGTCATCCTCCTGCAGATCCTGAACATTATGCTGCTTTGAAATCGCCTTAGCAGGCACAGGTGAAGAAGCCCCTTCACTCATGGCGAGAAATCCAGTGTCAAACTAACAGGAACTCACCACACAATCAAAGGAAGTGCCCAGCAACCTCCAATAAATACTGCCCTCAATCACCCAATCACGCAAAGGTGAGTGAAATAAAAAAGGGCAGCCCTAGTAGTCTCCACCCACAGCCATAGATCAAAGGACAATGGCCGCGGGGGCCGGACGCTGTACGAGAGCCCCAGCGCCGGAACGACCCGGGGCCAGGAAACCACAAAACTCCCCGCCCCAGCCCAGCACATGAACGGGGAGCGTCCTGACCCCAGAACAGGAGCGTGGTCGACCGGAATACCGGAGCGGCCGCGCCGATAAAACAAGTAAAACAATGCAGAACATAAAACTGCAACTTCAAACACTCACGGCACCGTCCTGAAGAAAATCCAGACCAGGAAACAGGAACCGGGAGCACCAGCGCCCGACCGCCGTCGAGCAGAAAAAAACAGGCATGGCGGTAGGTGGGCGGGGCTTATGTAATATTCAAATACTGGCGTTGTGATTGGCTGGGTGGCGGCAGGACTGCCTCACGTAGTAAGGACTGGGACGGGGAGGACCCATGAGGGGGTGTGGTCTGGAGCTTTAAGAATGGGTGCGGTGCACATTGCCTCTTTCAGGGAGTCAAAAGCCTTTTGACAGCTAACTGTCCAGTTTACATTCTTGGGCATTTTCTTGGAGGTGAGTTCTGTGAGGGGTGTCACAATGGATCCATAGCCCTTCACACACCTCCTATAATACCCAGTCAAGCCAAGGAATGCCCTGACTTGGGTCTGGGTTGTTGGAGCCTCCCAGTCCAGAATAGCCTGGATCTTAGGTTGTAAGGGTTGCACTTGGCCTCCACCAACAACGGGGCCCAAGAAAATAACTGTGCCGTGCCCTGTCATTTGGATGCCTTGATAGTTAGGCCTGCAGTTTGCAGGGCCTGTAAAACCTTCCCCAGGTGGTCCTGCTAAGAGTAGCTAAAGACAGCAATATCATTATGATATGCTGCACTAAAGGTCTCCAGCCCAGCAAGGACCTGATTCACCAACCGTTGGAAGGTGGCAGGGGCATTCTTTAAATTAAAGGGCATAACAGTCAACTGATAATGCCCATCAGGTGTTGAGAATGCTGTTTTTTCTTTGGCTCCTGGGGCCATGCCAATTTGCCAGTACCCTGCAGTTAAGTCAAAGTTACTAAGGAATTTGATTTGTCTGCACCCAATTTATCTATCGACTCATCAGCCCTGGGTTTGGGGTGAGCATCTGTCTTAGTGACGGAGTTGTGTAGTCCACACAAAATCTCATCTCTATTTCCACCCTGGGGATGTTGTTTGGGGACTAAACCCACTGGGCTGGCCCAGGGACACTCAGAGGGTTCAATAACCCCTAACTCCAGCATCTTGCTGACTTCAGCTTTGATGCTTTCCTTAACTTGGTCAGATTGCTGATAGATTTTGTTTTTGTCAGGTACACTGTCTCCAGTGTCCACATTATGGGTACACCAGTGTGTCTGACCAGGGGTTAAGTAAAAGAGCCCAGCATACTGCTGTAAGACTTGCCTACAGTCAGCCTGCTGTTGGGCAGTGAGTGTGTCTGAATAGACAACTCCATCCACTGACCCATCTTTGGGTCTGCAAGAGAGGTGGTCAGGGAGAGGTTCACTCCCTGTCTCCTGATCCTCATCAGTAACCATCAGCATGGTTACATCAGCCCTGTCATGGAAAAGTTTCAGGCGTTTCACGCGGAACACCCTTTTTGGGGTCCTGCTTGTGCCCAGGTCTACCAAGTAGGTGACCTCACTTTTCTTTTCTAAGATGGGGTAAGGTCCACTCCATTTGCCCTGCAGGGCTCGTAGTGCCACAAGCTCCAAAACCCACACCTTTTGCCCTGGTTTGAATTCCACCAGTGCAGCTTTTTGGTCATACCAGTGTTTCTGGCTGGCCTCAAATTCTTGGAAGCTTTTTCCATGTACTCTGCCATTCTGGACCTTCGGCCTAGCACATAGTCCACAATATCTTGTTTTGGTTCTTGGAGAGGCTTCTCCCAACCTTCTTTAACAAGACAGAGTGGTCCCCTAACAGGATGGCCAAACAAGTTCAAAGGGGGGAAAACCCTAATCCCTTCTGAGGCACCTCTCTGTAGGTAAAAAGCAAGCATGGCAAAAGGACATCCCATCTCCTTTTGAGTTTTTCAGGGAGTCCCATGATCATGCCTTTCATTGTCTTGTTGAACCTTTCAAAAAGACCATTGATTTGTGGATGATAGGGTGTAGTAAACTTGTACTGCACTCCACAGTCATTCCACATATGTTTCACATATGCATACATGAAGTTGGAGCCTCTGTCTGACACCACCTCCTTAGGAAA
Organism: Calotriton arnoldi; assembly: GCA_963921515.1. Taxonomy (NCBI): domain Eukaryota; kingdom Metazoa; phylum Chordata; class Amphibia; order Caudata; family Salamandridae; genus Calotriton; species Calotriton arnoldi. The sequence goes on along the minus strand of CAWUFW010000124.1, from coordinate 4,392,645 downwards.
CCCTACCCTGGTGAAGACACCAATGAGGGCTTTGGCTACTGCAGGAGCTGTAGTAGTCCTAAGGGGAATTGCTTCAGTTTACCTGGTGACATGATCCACTGCCATCAGTATAAACTTGTTTCCTAAGGCTGTGGGAGGTTCAAGTGGACCCACTATGTCCACACCTACCCTTTCAAAGGGCACCCCAACCACTGGTAGTGGAATTAAGGGGGCCTTTGGGTGTCCACCTGTTTTGCCAATGGCTTGGCAGGTGACACAGGAGCTGACAAACTCCTTTACTTTCTGGGACATCTGGGGCCAGTAAAAATGGCTGACAAGCCGGTCCCAAGTTTTGGTCTAGCCAAGATGCACAGCTAGGGGATGTCATGGGCCAATGTGAGTAAAAACTCTCTGTACATCTGAGGCACTACCACACTCCTAGTGGTTTCAGGGTTGGGGTCTCTGGCCTCAGTATACAGGAGCCCCTCCTCCCAATAGACCCTGTGGGTTCCACTAACATCTCTTTTTTCCTGTGCAGCAGCTTGCTGTCTCAGGCCTTCAAGAGTTGGACAGGTCTGCTGTCCAAGGCACAGCTGTCCCCCATTGGGTTCCCCTGGGCCTAGGAGCTCAACCTGGTAAGGGTCAAGTTCCATGGGCTCAGTTCCCTCCAGGGCTGACAAGTCCTCTCCCTGAGGAGAGGGGTCCTGGATTTTTAGCTGTCCAGAAGCTGGTTCCCCAGTCTTCTTGCCTTTTCTCTTGGAAGGTTGGGCCATTCTTCCAGGCTCTAACACCTCTTTTTCACTCTGTGCTCGGCTCTGTGCTCTAGTCTTGACAGACACAATCTCAGGGATGTCCAGCATAGCTGCAAGGATTTTCAATTCTACTTCAGCCAATACTGAGTTCTCCAGGTAGTTTCCAAGCAGACAGGCAGCTGGAAGTCTTAGAGAGACCACTACCTGTTTCAAGCCTGTAAACCCCCCAGTCTGTTGCCATTGCATGGTCTGTAGTAACACTGTCAGCGTTGGTGACTGGATATATCTTTCCAATCAGGTATTGCTCTGGGGAAACCAGTGTTTCTCTCACAATGGTGACACTGGCACCTGTATCCCTCAGGGCTTCTATTCTAGTCTCATTAATCCAGTGGTACTGCAAATACTTTTTCAAGTTGGGAGGCCACACAGCTAGAGTGGCAAACTCAACTTCCCCTTCTGTGACTAAAACAGCTTCAGTGTGAACCCTGATTTGCTTTGGGCACACTGTTGATCCCATCTGGAGATTGGCTACACCAGTACTAACTGGTGGGGGACTATGGCGCTTCTTGTTAGGGCAAGTAGCATCTCCAGTCAGGTGTCCCAACTTCTTACAATTGTAACATCAGGCCTTTTGGGGATCAAAGTTTTTCCCTTTGTACCTGCCAGTGGTCTGGGAAGAGTTCTGGGACCCACCCCAGAACAGGTTTTTGCGGCCCTTTAGAAGACTCTTGGTTTTTGTCTTTGGGTTTCTCACCCCCTTTCCCATGGGGAGGTTTGGTAACCCCTTTCTTTTGGTCACCCCCAGTGGCTGTCTGTTACCCTAGTCTTGGCCCAGTGGTCTGCCTTCTTTCCCAATTCTTGGGGAGAAATTAGACCTAGGTCTACCAGATGTTGATGCAACTTCTCATTAGTGCAATTACTTAAAATGTGTTCTTTCATAAAAAGATTGTTAAGTCCATTGAAATTAATGCATATTATTTCCAGTTAACCATCCATCTAGTGTCTTAATTGAGTAGTCTACGAAGTCAACCGAGGGACTTGCTCTGGGTTTTGTGAGCCCCTCATAATCTTATCCTATATTCCTCAGTTGTCCAGAGCCCTCAATCAGTGTTCTTCATGGGGTCATAAGACCCAGCATCTGCCCCAGTAAGTGTCAGGAGTCTGACCCTGCAGTTACCAGTGAACAGTTCCCAAAGAAGAGCACCCCAGTGTGACTTCTTCACTTTTCTCATTTCACAGGCACTCTCAAAGGCTGTGAACCATTTGGTGATGTCATCACCTTCCTCAAATTTGGGGACAATACCTTTGGGGATTTTGGGATCATAAGATTGCTCTCTGTCCCTATTTATTAAGTTGCTGCCACCATTGATGGGAGCTAGGCCCAAATCTGCTCTCTTTTTCTAGAGCCAGGATTCTGGTCTCTAGGGCTAATCTTTTGGCCAACCTTACTAAAAGGTTGGTCTCTTCATTGAGGCTGTCCTCAATGGTCTCAGAAGTACCCGACCCACCTGTGTGGGATCTAGGGGCTGTGAGTAGTATTCTTGGAGTCAGGGGCGAAATCCCCTGATACTAGGGCAAGGAAAACCTAGTATGCATACTCTCTCGCTGTGTGTATAAATCACGATATATATATAACAAATGAAGGAAAAATGAAAAGGGGAAGCTCGAAGAGCACACCCTAGAGAAAGGGAAGTCGCACAATAGGTACCAACGGCACCGGTGCGAAGTATAGCAGGACGCAACAGTGTCAAAAACACTGAAAAGCGACATCCCCCCTGGCGGGGACAAAACCGTGGCCCCCCCGCGAGACAGGCAGGGACACTGACCACCACACTCACCAGGAAGGAGTGAGAGAGACACAGACAGAGGTCTGTCAGAAAAAGGGGGTAGATACCGTCCCATACAGACACTGTATAAAGACAACGAGTATCCTGAAGAAGAATACTTGCACCGTAACATACACAAAAGAATAGCAACAGTGCCTTAGGTATGATTGGTAAGTCACAACCAGTGAAATTCCTGGAGCGGAACACCGAGCCGTGGAATAACAGCGACAGCCCTGAACCACTAGGCCATAGTGAATCAGAAACATCCACAGAGGCCAGGAGCGGAAGGACCTGAACCCCTGCGCGGAAGAAGCAAAGGGACCGAAGTCCCTGTGAGGGAAGTGCACAAAGAAATAGCTTACAAGGTAACAAGCAGCAGAAAACGCAGCTGGAGGAAAGTCCACTGCCCATAGGCAAAAGCCCTACAGGGCCTGAGCCATGAGAGAAGACGTAGGCACTTCCCCACACTAAAGGGAGTGTAGAATGCAGCCAAGACAGGGGCGGAAGGTACACCGCCGGCACCCTCCGACAGCGAACATAACCCGTGTGTATAACAGACTGTCTCCACAGAGACATGAAAGAACTACGGACCAACTGTAGACTACATCACAAAAACCCCCAGGAGAGAACCACACCAACCCTGCGGATCTCACAAGAGGGGATGGCCTACAACAACAGGAAGAGCGATGAATCAGGAGACCCACAGCAGAGACCGAAAGAATCAGGCTGCCGCGGACCCTGCAGAAAACCCCACGGATGTCTGCGAAACTTCTCGTGTCAGGGCTATACAATAGCCAACAAGCACCCCACATAGGGTATGGCACATCCCTACAAGCAAGGGACACCTCTTGAGACAAGCTCTTAGGCAGAGGACTCAAAAAGAAATCCCAAAACAGCTTGCCAGCTGATGCAAAAGGGTAAGACGGCGAAAAGCCGCACAGTCCGTCCGGGTAATGACATCTTGAACCCAGAAACGGAACTTACCAAATACAGCAGTGACAAGACTGCAACCAATGCAAACTCCACACAAGGACTAAAAACCATAGAACTGATGGAAACTAAAGCAGTGTCAAGACTGCAACCAAATGCAAAGTCCACACAAGGACCAGAAACCATGGAACTCATGGAAACTCAGACATGAGACGTTGAACCACCTAGTCTGCATGGCTGTCGAACAAGGTGACCCCATCAAAGGGCAAATCCCTATGACGCTCCTGGACATTGGCAGGGAAACAGCCATCGCGCAGCCAAGCATGGCGACGCAGAGCAACGGACCGGGCCATAGCGTGACCCACCGAATCAGTGGTGTCCATGGTCAACCGAATGGAAAACTGCGCCATTTCCCGGACGTCACGAATCAACCGATCCAGGTCAGACCGAGGACCCTCCAGGAGAGAGGAAAGGAGGCGCTCGACCGAGTCCCAAAGAGCAGCAGTGGCCCGTGCAAACACGCAAGACGTGTTCAGGGATCTAAGGCCTGCACTGGTGGATGCAAATACAATGGCGGCCACATGACACCAACCATCGAGACTCCCAAGTGGGGGAGTAACGGAGGAGCGGCAGAAGACGAGGCTGAAGCTGCCTGAATTACCAGCCCTTGAGCCCTAGGATGGAGGGACAAAGACAGGGTCATCTGGAGCTGGACGATGCGCAATGGCACGATCCACCGGGTCCCCCGAAGAGGGCCTCGCCCAAGTCCCCAGAGGAGTGTCGAATAACGACTCACCAAAAGGCAACAAGGGCTCTACATCCACGGTGCCCTGGTGAAGTAAATCCAGCAAGGGATCAGAGGGCAGAGAGACGGATGGGGGCTGCACTTGTAAAATGTCCATAGCCCTGCGAACCGCCTTGGCAAAAGCTGCACTAGCCACCGTGGCCATCCGAGGTGGCGACAACAGGTCATCCGTAGGGGACGGCATGAGGCTAATCCTGCCACCAAAACGCGGTGGCTGTACAGCCCTAGGGCATCCAAGGCCCTGCCAGTACATGGGGACCTGGTCCGAGGGACAGCGAAACAATCTTGGGGGTGGTGAACCCACAGGAGCCTCCTCAGGTTCGGACTCCACATCCTCCACCGACCGAGGAACGGCCGGGGATGGCACCGGCGTCGAGAACCCCCGAAGGAGCCTCGTCCGTCCAGCGTCGACCCGACCTCCACCGAGGTGGGAACCTGCGGAGAGGAACGGAGTCGAGCGCTGCGCTGCCGCCACACCCGGCATCGACGCAGGGAGCCTCACAGGACTGTGCGAAGACGGCATGGAAGGCTTGGACGTGCGAGGAGGATGCCCCTCCGGGCCATGCCCCGACGTCGCAGCGACTCCGGAATCGGAGTCAGGGTGCTCGACCGGCGCCGAGGGCGAACCCGCCGGCGAATTCCCGATCTGAGCCCCTGCCCCCTCTATGGGGCCCGAAGGCGCGCCAGGGAGAGGGGGTGACCCAAAGATGGATAGCAAGGCCTGAGAATAGGCCTCCATCTGGGTCCTAGTTGCCCCAGTGCCAGGAAATGGCGGGTAAGTGGGGGTCGACTCCTGAGGACTCGTGTTCGGTAGAGACTGGGAGCAGCGGGCCCAGCCGTCGCGTGAGGTCGGCGACCTCCGCGACTTCTTTTTCTTGTGCTTACCTGCGGCAGGAGAGCAACGCCCGCGGGAACGACTCCGCGACCTGTCCCGAACCGACTCCCCAGCACGAGAAGGAGACCGGCGGCGTGAAGGCTCCGAACGGGACATCCGGGCGGTCAGCAACTTCATGCGACGTTCCCGCAAGGACTTCGGCTTCATCCGGCGGCAGGCGTCGCACTCCTCGGAGTTGTGGTGCTCGCCCAAGCACCACATACAGATCGCGTGTGGCAGGTAAATGAAAACGGTCCGATTACTACAAAGGAGGACAAGACGCTGCACTGTTATTTTAACACTTTCAGCAGGCTTACTCCTAATGAAGTCAACAAGATCCTGCTATCCACTAAAAGTCAGGGTCCCCAAAGGATCCGTGCCCACCGACTGTTATGCATGTGGTTTCCGGGTCTATTAGCAGACATTTAACTCCCATTCTAAATCAAGTAATTGAATCGGGGAGTTATCCGTCGGTCTGGAAAAAAGCATGCATCAGACCAATCTTGAAAAAGCCGGCGCTTGACCCATTGGAGGTCAAGAACTATCGACCTATCTCGTATCTGCCGATTGCTGCCAAAATTCTTGAAAGGTCAATAAACCAGGAGCTGACGTCATATCTGGACGTTAATAACCTGTTGGATTGAAGCCAGCATGGCTTTCGGTCGTGTCATTCGACAGACTGCGCTTGTCATGGCAACAGAGGAGATTCGGAGACAGGTGGAGGGGGGGGGAGGGGAACTATTATCATCCTCCTGGACCTATCAGCAGCATTTGACACCGTGAATCACACGGTGTTAGTGCGGCGGCTGAAGGCGGTGGGGATGGGGCTCTGTCCCTCCTCTCCTCATTTTTAGAGGATAGGGAGCAGGCCATACATTGGGAAAATCTACAATCTGAACCCTTCCTTCTCCCATGTGGAGTGCCACAGGGATCGGCACTGTCACCAACTCTGTTTAACATTTATGTCACCCCACTCGCCAGTCTCATCAGACAGCATGGTTTCTCGTTTGTGTTTTACGCGGACGACTCTCAGATTAATCATCTCTGTATCTAAACAGTCTGAGCCTGTCGCCGCGAGTTTCCATGCTTGTCTGACTTACATCATGAGCTGGATGAGCAATAACTATCTTAAAATCAACACGGATAAGACGGAGGTGATGGAGTTTGGTAACGGACCGTCCCTGTGGAACCACACCTGGTGGCCCACAGATGCACAAGTTACTAACTTGTGTAACGATATATCTGTAAGAGACAGTAGTTAGTGACAGATTCCTTACCTTAGAATATCCCCAGGCGTCAGGCTGGATCCGGAAAGTTTTTGCGTAGCAGTACCCTTGCGCGTCGGTAGGCGGCGTCGTGCGGCTCCGCGTCCGTCGTCGTGATCGCCGGGATGACGTCGCGGGCAGTAATTAGACGCTGCCCCTGCGCGCTGACGTCAGTTCTGTACACGACTTTCCTCGCCAGGAACGCAGAGCCATGCAACAAGCTGACATAGGTGTCTGAAAAATACTAGGGCCCTGAAAGGGATGTCCTTAACCCTAGAAATCAGTTCGCAGAACGGGGAGGATGGGTGGGCGGTAGGAATCTGTCACTAACTACTGTCTCTTACAGATATATCGTTACACAAGTTAGTAACTTGTGCATCTGAAAGAGACACGTTAGTGACAGATTCCTTACCTTAGAATAGATACCCCAGCAATACCAACCCCGGTGGTGGGTCTGCGAACAAAGATCAGACAAGGAAGTCCCGGAGGACAGAACGGCCAAAGAAGCCGTCCCTCCGGACCTGACTGTCAAGGCAGTAATGCTTTGTAAATGTGTGCAGCGAGGCCCACGTAGCTGCCTGTCAGATATCCTGCAGCGGAACACCGCGGCCTAAAGCCGTGGTAGCAGCCGTTGCCCTGGTGGAATGGGCTCGCAGCCCAACAGGAGGCTCCTTCTTAGCCAAAGAATAGCAGGCTTTGATACACAAGGTTACCCAGCGGGAGATGGTTCTCTTGTGCACCGCCCGACCTTTTTTGGCGCCCACGTAGCCAACAAAGAGCTGGTCATCCACCCGGAAGTGTTGTGTGCGGTTGATATAAAAGGAAAGCGCACGTTTTGGGTCCAGACGGTGGAGCCTCTCTTCCTCTCTGGAAGGATGCGGAGGCGGAAAGAAGGTGGGCAAAGTGATGGTCTGCCCAATGTGGAAGGCAGTAACCACCTTTGGCAAGAAGGACGGACGCGTCCTAAGAACAACCTTGTCTGGATGGACAGACCGAAAGGGAGGTTTGCATGATAGAGCCTGGAGCTCACTCACCCGCCGAGCGGAGGTGATGGCCACCAGAAAGGCTGTCTTCAGAGTCAGAAGACGAAGAGGACAGTTATGTAGAGGCTCAAAGGGAGCACACATAAGAAAGGTAAGAACCAAGTTCAAGTCCCACTGAGGCATCACAAACGGAACAGGAGGGAAGAGGTGTGTAATGCCTTTTAGGAACCTGTTAACAACAGGGACTTGAAAATGGAGGGCTGATCAGGAAGCCTGAGGAAGGCCGAGATGGCACAAAGATAGCCCTTGATGGTACCCAGGGCAGAACCCTGTTGGGCCAGGGAAAGAAGGAACAGAAGAACCTCAGAAAGAGGGGCAGAGAGGGTTCACAGCCTTTGCTGTGCACCATGCCACAAACTTGTTCCACCTGCAGGCGTATACCACCTTAGTGGAGGGACGCCTGGCTGCCAGAATCACATCACAAACTTCGGGAGGCAAGTCGAAAGGAATCAACTGCCGCCGCTCAATCTCCACCCAAGCAGGTGGAGGCTGGACAGGTTCGGGTGAAGGACCGTCCCCTGCTGCTGCGACAGAAGATGCTCCCGAAGAGGCAGACGGATCGGGGATCGACGCTCATACTGAGTAGCTCGGGATACCAAACTCTTCGAGCCCAGTCCGGAGCCACAAGGATGACTTGGGCCCGGTCGCGCCGAATCTTCTTCAACACTCTGGGTAGAAGTGGTATAGGCGGAAAGGCGTACAACAGACCGCAACTCCACTCGCAACGAAGCGTCGCCGAGCGAGTGCCGCCTTGGAAATTCCAACGTGCAGAACTGATGACATTGCGCGTTCTCTTCGGTGGCGAATAGATCTAACCAAGGCTCTCCCCACTGTAGAAAGAGTCCTTGCGCCACTTCCGAGTGAAGACGCCATTCGTGATCCATCATGCACCTGCGGCTGAGTTCGTCCGCCCTGGCGTTCAGGGAACCTGCCAGGTGTTGAACCATCAGGAACATGCCCTGATGTTCCAGCCATGTCCAGAGGCGCAGAGCCTCCTGACAGAGGGTCCACGACCCCACCCCGCCTTGTTTGTTGCAGTACCACATGGCGGTGGTGTTGTCCGTGAACACCTGCACTACCTTCCCTTTGACAGAGGGAAGGAATGCCTTGAGTGCAAGTCGGATCGCCCGGAGCTCCAGAAGGTTGATATGGAGCCGGGACTCCGCCGGAGACCAGAGGCCTCTGATCTCCGCCTCTCCCATGTGTCCGCCCATCCCAGAAGGGACGCGTCCGTCACAACTGTGTGCTCTGGCTGGGGAAGGGAGAGGATCTGCCCATGACCCATTGCCGGTTCGAGAGCCACCACTGCAACTGTTTTGAGGTCCCCTCCGAGATCTGGACGTGATCGGACAGGTTGCCCTGGTGCTGCGCCCACTGGAACTTCAGGTCCCACTGCAGAGCCCGCATATGCCATCTGGCATGATTGACCAGCATGATGCAGGAGGCCATGAGGCCCAGCAGCCTCAGGGTCATCTGTACCGAAACCCAGGATAAAGGCTGAAAGATCGGAATCATAGCCTGAATATCCCGGACTCGCCGTTCAGGAGGATAGGCCCGAAACTGCGTCGTGTCCAGAACTGCTCCGATGAAAAGGAGCTGTGGAGAAGGAATCAGATGCGACTTCGGCACATTGATGGAGAACCCCAGCGAGTGCAGGAGTTCGGCCGTAGTCTGGAGGTGGGAGACGACTGCCTGGGACGAGCCCGCCTTCAGCAGCCAGTCGTCGAGGTAGGGGAAGACTGGAACCCCTGCCCGGCGCAGATGAGCTGCGACCACCGCCATCACTTTCGTGAACACCCGAGGGGCACTTGTAAGGCCAAAGGGGAGCACGGTGAACTGAAAATGCTCGAGGCCTACCGTGAACCGCAGGTAACGCCGGTGGGCCGGCAGGACGGGGATGTGAAAATAAGCGTCCTGCAAGTCCAACGCTACCAACCAGTCTCCAGGGTCGAGGGCAGTCAAGACCTGAGCTAGGGTGAGCATCTTGAACTTCTCCTTCCGGAGGAAGCGATTCACGTTCCGGAGGTCCAAGATAGGACGCATGTCCTCCTTGTCCTTTTGGGCACCGGAAAGTAGTGGGAGTAGCAACCACGTCCTACTTCTGGGGTCGGAACATGCTCGATGGCCCTCTTGGCCAAGAGGGCCGTGACTGCCTTCTGCAGAAGCACCAAGTGATCCCCTGACATGCGGTGGAATTGAGGTGGCATGGCTGGGGGGTGGTCTCGAAGGGGAGGGAGTAGCCCTTCGGACAATGTCCAAGACCCACTTGTCCGAGGTGATGGGACGCCAGTGGTGAAGGCGGACCCTGCCCCTACTGGCGTGCTGTGCACCTGAAAGGAAGGACTAGGAGGGCTTGGAGGCCGCGGACGGGTTGGAGGTAGTGGCCTGACCCGCACACTGGTTGCCCGAACCGCCACGGCGGTATCCACGTCCTTGGCCACGCGAAGACGCTTGCGTCGCGGGCCGGTGGCTGGGCAGCTGACGTGACTGGGCGCCCCTTCCGTGGCCACGAAAGGGGCGAAAAGCAGAGGTTAGCGGAGGGCGCACAACAGAAAGGCCCAGGGACTTGGCAGTAGCCCGTGAGTCCTTAAAACGCTCCAGCGCATGGTCTGCCTTTGAACCAAAAAGACCGACTCCATCAAAGGGCATGTCCATGAGTGTATTCTGGACATCACCCGAGAAACCAGTTGTTCTCAGCCAGGCGTGGCGACGTAGCGCCACCGTCGTTGCAAGCGATCTGCCCAGCGAGTCGGCGGTATCAAGGCACAACGTATGGTGTATTTAGCCGCATCTCGCCCTTCCGCAATGGCGCGGGTAAGCAGTGTCTGGACCTCCTCAGAACACTGTGGCAAAACAGCCGCCACCGAATCCCACAGGGAGTGGGTATATCGGCCCAAAAGGCAAGCGGTGTTGACGGACCGCAAGCCAGCACTGGAGAAAGAAAAAGCCTTCTTCCCAAATTGGTCCAGGCGTTTGGATTCCCTATCCGGAGGGGCGGTAGGGAAGGCGGTTTGGGAGGCAGAGGCTTGGACAACCAAGCTCTCGGGGTGGGATGTTGGGAGAGAAACAAGGGGTCGCCCGGAGCAGGGCGATGGCGTCGGGCCACGTTCCTATCCACAGGAGCCCCTGTGGTGGGCTTGGACCAAGCGCCCAAAAGAACGTCAGTGAGTGCATCATTAAGCACAGTCTCCGAGGAGGAAGCTGCCGGCTGAAGCACTTCCGTCAGGAGATTAGTCCTGACAGCCACAGTAGGCAATTGGAGATGTAAGGCTCCAGCTGCTCTACGCAACACCGTTGCGAAATTAGCTCCCTCCTCCGTAGCGGGAGGAGACAGCATGCCAGTGTCAGGGGAGGTGTCTAGACCACTGGCATCCCCAAGTTCCTCAGCCCAGTCCTGATCATACTCACACTGTTGTGTGAGAGGGTCTTCGGACCCCTCCCAGCTCTCTTGGTCCTCCTCAGGTTCAAAATATGGAGGAGGAGGGACATTTGGGATCCAAGGTCTCATCGGCGCCGGAGCCGGCGTCGAGCGACATCGGTCCGGCTCCATGTCCGGAGCCGGAGAGAGCCGGGGACCGACGCCGTCCGGAGCCCCGGCCGGCGTCAGGAACGGCACCGGGGACATCGGCGTCGGCGGAGGCGTGGTTAGGTCAACCGGCGTCGATGGGGGTTGCGGTACCACCGGAGCCGGGATTGAGGCCGGGGCCGGAGCCGAGGCCGGGATGAAGGCTGGTGGGACAGGCGGCGCCGAGACCGGAGTCGTCGGCAACGCCGGAGCAACCCCATCAGGGCCCGAAGGCGCACCGGAGAGACCTTGAGGCCCGAAGAGGCGGGCCATGGCTGACAGGAATTCCTGTAATTATATGATCATGTGATTTAATTGTTGTCTACATCAAATGCGTGCATTACATTTTTAAAGGAAAAAAGTAATTTTTGTATGCCTTACTGTCAAACTCACCCGTTTCATTATGGCAGCTATTTTATTTAACCAATTTTATCTGTATTTTTGTAAACGCTTTTATGACTTATTTTGTCAAATAAAGCTGTTGAAATGGTAAATGGCAATGCACTATTTATAGGCATTGATAAGGCGCAGAAGGCCAAATTGCAGTCTATACAAAATGCCGCTGCGCGGATATTATTGAATATCCCAAAAGGTCACTCTACCTCCGCTGCCATTAAATCATTGCATTGGCTCCCAATACAGCAGGGTTTGGAATTCAAGGCTTTATGCTTGGTTCACAAGACACTTTATGGTGGAGGGGCAGCCGACCTCCGTAAATTTTTCCACTGGTACATTCCTACGAGAAGCCTCAGATCCTCAAACACGGACTGCATCTGCGCCACCAAAGTCTGTAGAGCCAGATGGGGAGGGAAGAGTCTATCGCACTGTGCAGTTGGGCTATGGAACCAACTGCCTACCACTGTGAGACTCCAAACAGGCTGTTAAGGAAGTTGATAAAAACGTGGCTGTTCCCCAGGGCATAAAACGGTACAGCTGTTTGTATTCCCTCTCTTTTCTCACTTATCGCCAAGACGCCTCGGCATTCGAGTGCTCTATAAACTTTAATCCTATCCTATCCGTCGCCATCTGCCGCGAACAGGAGTCACACGTTTTGAAGCCCGAAGGCATCACACACTGTTCCCGGATGCCACAAGGCGTCGAGAAGGCCTGAAAAACAAAAACAGGCCAGAGGTAACCGCTTCTCCGGATCCGCGTTGGGACGCGGTAAAGAAGAAAACGGACGTCAGCACGCCAGGGGGGTCTTATATGGCTCCATTGACGTCACTTCCGTGGACGACGTCAGGATGGAGCCGGGCGACGCCGCCCCCCGGCGTGCAGAGGTACTGCGGGGAAAAGGTTTTCCGGATCCAGTCTGACGCCTGGGGATATTCTAAGTTAAGGAATCTGCGGCTAGATGTCTATCAGATACTAAATTTAGGGGTGTTTCAGGTAGGGACCAATGGGTCCCTTCCTTGGGGTGGGTACACCCCCTATTATGCTACCCTCCAGTGGGAGCGGGGCATAAGCCTATCTCTGGTTGGCTGTGTCCCCCCCCCCCCATCTGCAAGATGGCGGGGACTGAGAGTTGTGCTTCACCTCGCCTCCCCCACCTGAAGGGTGGAGTTGGCAAAGGTGGGCACACCTCTCCTCCTATCTTGGTTTTCCCGCCGATTCTCCCTCCCAAAGTGGGGGATGGAACCGGTGGGGGCCAGTTGCTGGGAGGAGCAAATGACTGGGTCAGCTCAGAAAGGCGGCAAGCCTTTCAAGCTTCCCCTTTGTGGACTCTGCCCATCCTGAGAGAAGAGGCTTGGCACATCTGCCCAGGATGTGCTTTGATTCAGGACCCCGAGAGCAGGAGGCTATCGACCCAGGGTTCCAGAAACATGTCTGGGGTGGCAGCTGGCGAACAGCCACTCAGCCAGGACACTAGAGATAGGTCGGTTTTCAGGGGGGCATCTCTAAGATGCCCTCTGAGTGCATTTGGCATTAAATCCCACACTGGCATCAGTGTGGGTTTAATGGGCTGAGAAGTTTGATACCAAACTTCCAAGAATTTAGTAAAGTGCTGTGACTACAAACTCCCAGACCATTTACTCTTTATGGCTTTACTACTTAGACACTGTAGCGGTACGGGGCTCATGCACCTGTACCCTCACCAGGGGTATAGTGCACCCAGCTAGAGGGGTGTCTTACCTATACCACAGGCAGTGGGTTGTAGGCATGGCACACAGGTATGTGTGCAATGTCGACTCGACTTTTCTCTGCACTAAAACGCAAAGCCTGCAAGGGCAGTGTGTGTGTGTTAAGGTACAGGGCCTCCAAGGATGGCACAAAGTGTGCTGCAGTCCTTAGAGGCCTTCCCTGGTCACAGTGACCTTGGTACCCATGGTACCTTTTACAAGAGACTTACATGTGGCCAGAGAGGTGCCAAATGGGGGTGCATAGGTACAGTTTTAGGGAAAGAACACAGGTCCTGGGTACCTGGTTAGCAGGAACCCAGGGCACACTTAGTCAAAGAGCATCAACATCAGGCAAAAAGTGGGGGGCAAGCATGCCAAAAAAAAAGGGTCACTTTCCTACATCTTGTGCATATGTTCCCACCTTCTCCTTTCATTATGCCTTAGTGGAACCTTAATTTGGTTCTCACATTTCTGATGTGTGCTCCTTTCGAGCCTTTAAACAATTTTCCCCTCAGGCTGCTCACCATCAAAACAGCATTTCTTGTGGCCATTACATCAGCCAGGAGGGTGCGTGAACTGCAGGCTTTATCATCCAAGCCTCTCTTCCTATCAGTTTTTCCTGACAAACTGGTGCTTTGCACTAGGGCATATTTCCTGCCAAAAGTGGTAACACCATTTCATTTGGGCCAATCTGTCACCATGCCCACTTTCTATGCTCCTCCACATCCCTCTAAAGAAGAGGAGCGACTCCACCATCTGGACCCAAAAAGAGCGTGATCATTCTACCTTTACCACACAAGAGAGTTCTGGGTGGACGGCTAACTCTTTGTGGGGTATGCTGGTATGAGGAAAGGTCAGCGGTGCAGAGACTGACCATCTCTCTGGTCGTTCTCGGCATCAAGATCTGCTACGCACTGGCAAAGAAACGGCTTATGAGCTCATGCCACCAGAGCTAAGGCAGCGACCACTGCATTAGCCCGTGGAGTTCCAGTTCTAGACATCTGTCAGGCAGCGAAGTGGGCATCCCAGCTTTACTGAAAAGTCAGGTCTGCAGGGACAGGCACTTCACCCGTTCGGTCCTGCAGGACTTTAGTCTAAATTTGTCCACAGACCCTTCTCCGGGGAAAGTATTGCTTGGGTATCTCAAAGATAAGGAATCTGCAGCTATATGTCTCTATCAGATGAACAAGTTACTTACCTTCGATAAAGCCTTATCTGGACAATATCTAGCCACAGATCCCTTGCCGAGCCACTCATCCTCCCTGCTCTGCGGACAGATTTCTAGGATCAGGACTGATCTTTTTGAAGGCCCTAGTTTGGACACACCAGTGTCAGTGCACTTCATAGCTTCACGATTCTGGCATGGAAAGTCGTGAAACTGAAGTCAGCACGTTGAGGTGGCGCCTATATAGATGACGCGGACATCACTATTGGCACGGCCGACGCCGCCAAATGGAGCTTACTGGTGCACAGTGGGGTACTGCTCACGAAAAATTTGCCAGATCCAGTCTGATGCCTGAGGAAATTCAAAGGTAAGGAATCTGCAGCGAGATGGTCTCTACCAGATAATCTGACAATGGAGCTGATGCCCAGGCGAAATACCAGTAATAGGCGGAGTTACCATACCTAATGATCCCCAAGACTTCTTCAAAGAGAAACAGCTTTCACAAGTCCGAGCCCAATACTAGATGGCTGGAGCATGCACAGCATGTGTAGCTACAGCTACACATGCCACAAACACTTTGTTCCCTAGTTGGAAAGGGCATTTGTGAGCAGCCCCTGAAGTGCCAATGTGGAGTACAGATTTGTCCTCTTCTCAAAACAACCTACAGACCTTTCTATTGTCCTGTTTGATTTAGATTTTCTCGACTTCTACTTAGCAGGTACATACTAACCCTGGGCAAAGCACTACGCTACGCTCGCGTAGTTTGCGAAGTTTGCGCTACTTCGCACAACGCGAATTGCACGTAGCACAGTGCAAACACGCGTAGCGTAGTGCAGCGGTCATTTTTTGCTTGCTCGCGGTCCTCAACGTCAAGTTGGCGACCGCGAGCAAGCAAAATGACATCCCGGTGAGACTTTTTCCTCGTTCGCGATCAGCAACATCAAGTTGCCGATCGCGAGCGTGGAAAATAAACCTCCCGGCGAGATTCTTAACGTGGGGAGGTCAGGTTTCTCATTGCGAGTGGTCGCGTATGCTCGCGACCGCTCGCGATGAGAAACTACCAGTCCGCGTTGAGAAAGCTGCCGCTCGAGTAAAAATCTACTCGAGTGGCAGTAAAAGACAGCTCGCACTGTGCAAGATGCCGTTTTCAATGATTGCACAGTGCAGACAAGCATCCGGCACTGTGCAATCATTGCGAACAGTGCACTACGCAGTTCGCGTAGTGCTACGCGTAGCTCGCGTAGTGCGAACTGCACTTTGCGCAGCTTCGCGTAGCGCTACTTCGGGAACTACGCCCAGGCTTAGTACATACTCACATCAAGGGCATGCAGATTTACAGCTTGGAGAACCCAATTGCCCCAACAAAGCATTACTCTACACAGTAGTGCCAAAATCGATTTCACAAGTATCATAATCAACCATATAGAAGTCTACTTCTGTAATATTCAGACAGAAGTGCCATGACTAGGCTGTCCTGTTTTCAGTTGTGTTTGCCAAACCTTTTGAAGTCTGTGCTTCTCCGTAGTTATTCAGCTGTCCAATCCCCAGAGTAGAAAAAAAAAGCATTTTTTCCAGTGTTTACAAAACATTTTTTCCCCAGTGATTGTTATAACACACATTTAATTTAAAGGATAAGTAGTTCAGGGTATGTAGTGTCTTAGTGGCAGTATGTCCAATGAGCTTATGTTACACTGTTTTAATCATAGAAAGCCTGTGTATTACACTCACAATACCCTCTCACATCTCATTGCCTCTCACTCACTGTCAAGACGCTTTCTGGTTTACAGGACTAATAATGGATTAAAAAAGCTAGAGTGCTATATTCAGATGTTTTCATAAACAAATTCCTGGGCACGGTTTGGGGGTCATTCACCTACTTCTTACTGAATATTTTTGACATTGTAGGGGTTGGTCAACCCTGCCAACAGCATATTACCTTTAAAATTTCAAATTACTCCAGATTAAGTTCTGGCCTGCATTCTAAGGCACTTTATGCATGCTCACCACTGCTTTTCTGCACTCGTTAATGGACTACGTTAAGATGGTGCTGCTGTTGTGTGGACATTCATAGCTGCCAAGTGTCCCCATGGCAAATATCTCACTCTAAGTCAGTACTGACCTTTTAACAGACACCACATTATATTCTGGAACTTTAAATTGCCCTGTTAACATCACAACTATGGGCTCAAAATCCCCAGCAGCAAAGTGCAGTTGGCTGAAAACTCCGGATTAGCTAAAGGTATCACAAATAACAATGGGGCACTTTGCAGGTATGAATTTTATTGGCAAGTGGAAAGTCTTGTGTTGTGTTTTCACCACTATCCCATGTGCATGGTGACAGCATTCTTTGCACATGTGCCGGTCACTATACCTTGCATTTTATGTTTAAAACCTGCAACGATTGTCAGGTGACCTGCTATCAATAATGACTTCTTAGAAAAGGGGGCAGATGTATCAATGTGCTTCACCCATTCTGTGCATGTGCGTAAATGTGACAGTACATATTGTCCAAGATTATAATGAGGCAGCCATTTGAACAATCAATGAAAGAATTAAACACTGCCAACAGATCAGCTAGGATTCTAATATTCAGATCCTCTACAATCTATAAAATAATTAGATCACACCTAAAACATGCTTCTAAATTCTGCACCTTTAATCTAAACACACAAAACTAGTAGAAACAAAAGGAAGAAACAATACTTTAGTGACATCCCTAAACAACAAAACTCAAGGAGAATAATCTTAGACCAGTGTTGTTGCAGCTACCTTGTAGAAGAAAGTTACATTGTGTTGGGCCCTTCAGAAAGATATAAAAATAATTCATTCTCTCACTTTCCTTTCTTTGAATGGCCTTTTAGTTTGTGGTTGTGCAGGTGTTTATGTTTACACTGATGAGGGCTGTTCCATTTTGGTGGGGGTTTATTTGTAATAGGTGTAAACCTAAAACAGGATAGCCTAGTCATAGCATTTGCATTGTTGTTTTCAAGAACATCAATTATTGAGCAATTTCCTTACTCACATCCAAAGGAATCCACAGAAAGAGGTTATTTAGTTGGGTACATAGGTGGTCTAGAGCTTAACTGCTGACATGGAACATAAGTTCCAAACTAGGCCTCAACAACCCACCCAAAAACATGAGATTCTGGACATATCACCACCACCTTTGCCCTTTCACTGCAAAGGTTTGTAATGTATTCATACAATATAAAAACAAGAACTATAGATGCATACTGTCGCTGTAATCATCTCATTACCCTCTCAAAAATCACATTGTACTTTCTGCAAAATTAAGATCCTCTTTTGCACTAGGCTTTCATTCTATCCATTATTAGAAGAGCATTGAATTAGGCTTCTCAAATTGAACAAGTTACTTAGCTTTGGTAATGTTCTTTCTGTTAGATACTCCATCTAACCGCAGATTCCTCACCTTGTGAATACCCCCAGGAGCCAGACTGGATCAGGAGATTTTTCTCAGCAATTCCCTTGAGCACCTGTAGGTGGCGTAGGACAGCTCTGCGTTGGGCTCGTCCCACCCCAGAAAAGACATCAGTGTCACATATAATCGCCACTTCGGTGCGTCAATGTCAGTTTCTTTCTGATATCAGATCGCACCGTCGGACACGGATCTCTCAGTAATCAGATTTGACAGTATGCAGATCTTTAATTGGCACCTTTTTCAGATGCAGAAAAAGAGTCCATTCCAAAGATCAGAGAGGGCTTGTGAGGAATCTGCAACCAGAGTGTCCGCTAGGAAGAGAATTCAGAAAGGTAAATAACATGTTTTTCTGATGTATACTTCTAACTGCAGATTTATCACCTTTTAAATAGACACCAAAGCTGTTCCTTCCCAGGAGGAGGGCCTGTGGAATGGCTCAGAGCAAAAAGTCCTGCTGACTGAACAGGCAAAGTGCCCCTCTTGCCAGACTTGGCAATCCACTGTTTTGAGAACGTGTGAGCTTGATGCCTACGTCACAGCCTGACCAACATCCAAGAGACTCACTCTGCAGGCCAGCACAGTGGCTGCAGCCTTGGCTCTGGTGGAATGAGCAAGGAGGCCTTCTTGAGGCTGCTTCTGAGCCAGTCCATAGCAGATGTTTATGCAAAGCAAAATCCATCTGGAGATTGTTAGTTTCTGCACTGCATCTGTTTTCTTTGTTCCAGAGAACTCCACAAGAAGTTGATAAGCCACCTGATAGTTCTTGGTGCGAGCTATGTAGAAGCTCAGAGTTTTCTTTGGAAGAGAAGTCTTTCTTTTTCTTTTTTTTGATAGTCTTTTTCTTTTCTTTTGGAAGATAGAGTCTTCTTCCTTGGAAGGATGAGGAGGGGCACAGAACGCCAGCAGGATGATGGACTGTCAGATGTGGAAAGGAATTAAAACCTTTGGAAGGAATGCTGCCTTATTTCTTACAATTAGCTTGCCTGGAAAGAAGACAGTATGTGGTTGCTGAAGTGTGTGCTTTGTGTTCATTTATGCGACAAGCTGATATTTCTTTGAGGAACTGTGTCTTCAGGGTTAGCAACTTTAAGGAACAGCTGTACATAGGCTAAAATGGGGTACATATTAAAAATGTGAGACCCAAATTCAGATCCCACTGGGGCATCATAAAAGGTTTTGGTAGCAACATGTGGGTCACCCCTTTTAAACAGGTAATTTAACCAGATTACTGATCAGGTAGTTGTAGAAAAGCTAACAAGTAACTTTTAATGGTAGCCACAGCAAGGAGTTGCTGGACTAAATATAGGGAGAACAGGAGAACATCAGATAACTTGGCTTGGAATTGTAAGATATGCTGAGCCGGAAAAAAAAATTCTCCCAGCATACCGCAAAAATGGTTTTGGTGGAAGGTACCTGGCCGCCAGAATGACATTGACCATTTCAAGAGAGAGGCCAAAAGCAGTTAACTGTTGCCAGCTCAATCTCCAAGCACTGAGGAATAAATGGTGCAGCCATACAGCATCCTTCCGAAGAGGCAGTTGGATTGGAGGACCGATGCTCATGACCAGACGTTTTAGGTACCACAATCTTGGCCCAAACTGGAGCCACTAGGATCATTGAGCCCAGACATTCCGGATCTTCTTGAGAATTTTGGGCGGTAAAGGTGGGAAGGCGCACAGGAGTCTCAGACTTCATTCCAAGCAAAACACGTCTCAGAGAGATATGCCTTGGGAACTCCAATGTGCAAAAGTTTGGAAGCTGCATGTTTTCGGCTGTGGCAAAAAGATGGAGTTTGGGTTCTCCCCAGTGGTGGAAGATATCCTATGCCACATCCGATTATGGCCGCCATTCGTGATCTGCTACGCAACACAGGCGGAGTTAGTCTTTTCTTGCATTTAAAGATCCTGCCAGGTGTTATACGAGGGAAATGCCCTGATTAATCAACCTGTTGCAGAGGAGTAAGGTATCCTGGCACAAGACACAAAACGCCACCTTGCCTTGTTTGTTGCAGTGCATGGCGGCAGTGCTGACCGTGAGAACCTGCACCTATTCCCCCTTGATGGAAGGGAGGCAAGAGAATCACCCGCAACTCCAGACTGATGTGGAGGTGATGGGGGAAGCCATCTGGTAGAGAACTCTCCCAGATGACTTCCCCCAACCCAGACACGTTTCATCCATCACAACCGTTAACTCTGGATGGGGCAGGAAGGGGTCTGACACTGGTTCTACTGTGGTCCAGCAGTCATCACTGCAGGTCTTTCACAGTCTACTCTAAAACCTGGATGGAAGCAGACAAGTTTCCTTGGTGCTTAGCTCACTGAGAATTCAGATCCCACTACTGAGCTTGCATATGCCACCTGACGTGTGCCACTAGCAGGATGCCCGGGACCAATAAGTCTCAGAGTTGCTCTGAGACCCAGGTCAAGGGTTAAAACACCAGGATTATAGCTTGAATGATCTGGACTTGAAGCAAAGAAAAGGCTCAGAACAGCAGTGTGCAGGATGGCACCAATAAATGGGAGCCTTTGCAAAAGAGTCAGGTGTGACTTTGGCATATTGATGGAGAAACCCAAAGATAGGTTTGCCATCGTCTGGAAGTTGTTCACAACTGATTGAGTCGAGCTCGTCTTGAGTTGTTGAGTTATGGAAAGACTGGTATTCCCAACCTCCAAAGTGCAGTGACCATCACCTTCATGAACACCGAGGGGTGCTGGTGAGGCCAAAGGGGAGCGGCAAAAATTGAAACTGCAGGTAACGCCTGTGGGAATGCAGGATAGAGATATGAAAATAGGTGTCCTGCAAATCCAACGCTACCATCAAGTGGCCTGGATCTAGGACAGACAGAACATGTGCCCAAGTGAGCATACTGCACTTGTCCTTTTAAAGCAAGAAGCGCAGAGGGCGGAGATCTATAGTAAGACTACGTCCCTTAGTCCTTTCAGCAACTTGAGGTAACAGAGCTGTGAAGGCTTCTTTAAGGGGGAGGAGCGGCTCTGAGGAGTTCTGCCCTGGCTGCAGGACCGCTGTATTGACATTCACTTTAACCTCCACTGAAGGCAGCTGAAGGTTCAAGACTTCCACCACCCTCCTGTTCATCACTACAGGGACCAATTCCTCCGTGGAGGGACCAGGTGGAGAGTTGAGGCCAATGATAGAGGTCGTGTCCAGTCCACTGGTGTCTTGTATGCCCAAAAATACATTTTCTTCATTATATAGGTGCATATCAGTAGTGCCGTCATCACTATCCTGTTATTCTGGGTCTGAAAACGTTGAGGTAAAAGAAGCGTGCCTTCAGAGTCTAAATGAGTTTAGGGTTGAGATGGAAGCAGCATTGGCCAAGGTCACTACTGATTCACTTTAGAGTCCGATAGGACTATAGGTACTTCATTTGCGTTGGTGGCATTGGTGCCAGCATCGACACAAGAGGGACAGGCATGGGTCTCGATGCCAAATGAGGAGTCAGAACAGGTGTAGGCCCTGGAGTCAGAGAAGGCCTTTGAACAAGATCAAAAAGCACAGTTGGGAACAGATCTGATGGCAGTAACCCGACTGGAGGCCTCCTCCAGTCCATGGGCCCAAAGGTGCTACCACATGGATCCAGAAGGGTCCCTAAAATACTCAACATGGTTTCTTTGAAGGCTTGGATCTGTTGTGGTGTGACAGCCCAAGGAATGCAGGCTGATTCGGGACGAGTTGAGGGATTTGCTCCATTGTGGTAGAACAAGATTGAGATTGTGAGGTACCCTGCATATCTTCTCAAGATGAGGGCTGGAAAGAAAGGGAGTCATGCTTTGACTTCTTATGCTTTTTGGGCTTACTTGATGGCTTGGAGTGTGAGGACTGTCTTCCTTGGGATCAGATTTTGGAACTGGGAGTGTGGTTTTCTGCAGTGTTCCTTTGCCTTCGGTTTCATCCGAGTGCAGTTTTCATATGATTTTGAATCATGAGGAGCCAAGACCACTGAGACAGTCCTCATGGGGGTTCCTCAAGGACATCTGTTTATGGCAATCCTTGCCGGGTTTAAATCTGGTAGCTTTGGAGACGACATGCCCCTTGTACACTGGAATTATTATTTCTTTTAGAAAAAGGCTGTCAGTGACCGAATCATGCAAAAGAGCTCTGGATCACCGTCATAAGGAGTGGAAAGAAAAGAACTGACATCAATATGCAAGGGTGGCAGTTACACGGGGGCCCCGACGCCACTTCAGGGGCAGAATGAACCAGATTCAGTGCTGCACGCCGCTGCCTATTAGCGCGCACAGGAATTGCTAAGAAAAATCTCAGGATCCAGTCTGGCGCTTGGGAGTATTGACAAGCTAAGGAATCTGCGGTAAGAAGTATCCATTAGAAGAACATTTTCTAACCAACTGCATCCAATATTTTAGAATATGTACCTAGATGGAGGAATGAAAATATCAATTTAATGTTGGTTGCTTTTCTCCCATAATAACCGCTGGAAAAGGTAGGAAGACCGAAAGGTCTGATGTCATGGCATCTTTGTATGGTTCTTTTTAACACAATGCCAAAATAGAAAATCATTTCCAAAATGATAATGTCCAGGCATTAAAGGAATTAAAGAGCATCTTATACATTCAGACTGTGCAAGATATTACAGTAAACCTTGTGCCACTTTCCTTATTAATGTACAGATGGATAAAAACTCATCTGCAGGAGTTGCATTTCTAGAGAAATGGAGCATTATCCTCATCCATAGCATTCCCAATGTGTGATCTTTAAAATTTTGTTCCAGAATGAAGCATACTCCAAGTGCACAAAGATCCGTATAGAGCTTGAAATTATAATTTCAATTTTGACAGGCTGTAGGCGGCGACATGTTTTGATGGACTTCAACTTTTGCAAGGGCATTCGAAAAGGGTCTCTAACAGGTGGAGTGACGATGGGGGGGGGAGAAGGAGATTCACAGTGGAGCGTAGACCAATAGGTAATTGGATGGGCTGCAATCAGACACACTGACCTTTCACTGAAGAATATATGGTGCAGTGTTTGGGTGGCACAGACAGCACATGGGGTTCAACATTCTATAAAATACCAACATCTAATTTTATAGGTTGTAAATGGAAGCCACTGGGATTGACAGGACCAGGTCTACATAGAGGCTGAAATGTGAAGTACCACCTCAGTGCTATTACGAAAGATCATGAGTGGAGAGTCAGTGTAATAAGCTGCAAATACTGTGGTTTACTGAAAAGTCTCTCTCAGGCTCTTGTACGAAGAGGAGCCATCTCACTTCTCCATGTGGAAAATGTGCTTTTTGTTCTTGCTTTCCCTCTTATAAGAAAACATCTCTTAGCCGTGTTTCACAATGGTAGTGAAATACAGAGGACGCACTCTAGCTGCCAGTGAGAAATTGCTCAGGGGAACAGTGCACTATTAGCGTATTGGTGGGGGAGGTATACAATTCATGTTGCTTTTAATTTCCATAACTTCTTTAAATGTAATGGATCCACAGACTATGCTTCCAAAATTGTGACCAATTTCAATACTCTGTCTACGACAGTCCATATGCTATCTACACTGCTTTAATTTTCTAAACCCTTAGAAACGAACAGAAAAATTCCATACAGCAAAGGACTTCTAAGATTGAGTGTTGACAGTGTGCGCATAAGATCAGTACCAATTGGTATTCCGCTGGTGCACAAGTTACTTACCTTTGGTAACGCCTTATCTGGTAGAGACAATCTAGCTGCAGATTCCTTACCTTAGAATATCCCAGGCATCAGTCTGAATCCAGACACTTTTGCTAGAGCAATACCATTGCATGCCGGTAGGTGGCATCAGTCTGCTTCACGTGATGTAGGCAGTGGGGTCCGCGTAGGAAGTGACGTCTGCGTCACCTATGCAGGTGCCACCTCGGCGTGTTGATGTCAGTTACGTTTCACGACTTTCTACACCAGGAGCACAGAGCCATGAAGTGCACCGACGAACAAGTTACTTACCTTCGGTAACGATATATCTGTAAGAAACATACGTTAGTTATAGATTCCTTACCTTAGAATTACCCCCAGGCGTCACACTGGATCCGGAAAGTTTTCCGTCAGCAGTACCTCTGCGCGTCGAAAGGTCGCGTCGGTCAGCTCCGTGCCAGTCGTTGGCGTCGTGGTCGCCGGGATGACGTCGCGGTAGCTACTTAGACGCCGCCCTCGCGCGCTGACGTCAGGTCTGTACACTACTTTCCGCGCCAGAAACGCAGAGCCATGCAAGACACGGACCACTGGTGCACAAAACTAGGGCCCTGAAAGGATGTCCTTAACCCTAGAAATCAGTTCGCAGAACGGGGAGGATGGGTGGGGCTGTAAGGAATCTATAACTAACCTATGTTTCTTACAGATATATCGTTACCGAAGGTAAGTAACTTGTTCATCTGAAAGAAACAGTTAGTTATAGATTCCTTACCTTAGAATAGATACCCCAGCAATACCAACCCCGGAGGTGGGTCTGCGAACCAAGTTCACACCAGAAAGTCCTGGAGAACAGAACGGCCAAAGAAGCCGTCTCTCCGGACTTGGCTGTCCAGGCAGTAGTGTTTTGTAAACGTGTGCAGCGATGCCCACGTAGCTGCCTGACAGATGTCATGGAGGGGAACTCCGCATCCCAAAGCAGTAGTGGCTGCCGTCGCCCTGGTGGAATGGGCGCCTAGCCCCACTGGAGGCTCCTTTTTTGCTAGAGAATAGCAGGCTTTAATGCACAAAACTACCCATCTGGAGATGGTCTGCTTGTGTGCGGCCCGACCTTTCTTGGCGCCAACGTAGCCAACAAAGAGCTGGTCATCCACCCGGAACTGTTTGGTGCGATCCAGATAGAAGGAAAGCGCACGTTTTGGGTCCAGACGGTGGAGCTGCTCTTCCTCTTTAGAAGGATGCTGAGGTGGAAAGAAGGTGGGCAAAGTGATAGTTTGGCCAATATGAAAGGAGGTGACCACCTTGGGAAGGAAGGATGGACGAGTTCTTAGGACAACCTTGTCCGGATGTACAGCCAGAAAAGGAGGCTTGGATGAAACAGCCTGGAGCTCACTCTTCTGGCAGATGTGATGGCTACCAAGAATGCAGTCTTAAGAGTCTGAGAGGACAGTTGTGAAGCGGCTCAAAGGGAGCGCACATTAAATTGGTCAAGACCAAATTCAAGTCCCACTGAGGCATTACGAAAGGGATAGGAGGAAAGAGATGAGCAATGCCTTTTAAGAAACGATTTACAACCGGGGACTTGAAGAGAGAAGGCTGATCAGGAAGCCTAAGAAAGGCAGAAATGGCCGAGAGATAGCCCTTGATAGTGCCCAGAGCAGAGCCCTGCTGGGCCAAAGAAAGGAGGAACAAGAGAACCTCAGAAAGAGGGGCAGAAAGGGGATCCACAGCCTTTGCTGCGCACCATGCCACAAATTTGTTCCATCAGCAGGCGAATACCGTCTTAGTGGAGGGACGCCTGGCTGCCAAGATTTCATCACAGACTTCGGGAGGCAAGTCAAATGACGTCAACTGCCGCCGCTCAATCTCCACGCAAGGAGGTAGAGGCTGGACAGGTTCGGGTGGAGGACCGTCCCCTGCTGCTGCGACAGAAGATCCTCCCGAAGAGGCAGTCTGATCAGAGGATCGATGGCCATGTTGAGCAGCTCGGGATACCAGACTCTTCGTGCCCAATCCGGAGCCACGAGAATGACTTGGGCCCGGTCGCACTTGATCTTCTTCAGCACTCTGGGCAGAAGTGGTTTAGGCAGAAAGGCGTATAGAAGACCGCAACTCCACTCGCGACGAAAAGCGTCGCCTAGCGAGTGCCGCCTTGGAAATTCCAACACACAGAATTGCTGACAGTGCGCGTTCTCTTCGGTGGCGAATAGATCTAACCAAGGCTCTCCCCACTGCTGAAAGAGACCTTGCACCACCTCCGAGTGAAGACGCCATTCGTGATCCATCATGCACCTGTGGCCGAGTTCGTCCACCCTGGCGTTCAGTGAACCTGCCAGGTTTTGAACCACCAGGGATATTCCCTGATGTTCCAGCCATGTCCAGAGGCGGAGGGCCTCCTGACATGGGGTCCACGACCCCACCCCGCCTTGTTTGTTGCAGTACCACATGGCGGTGGTGTTGTCCGTGAACACCTGCACTACTCTCCCCCGAACAGAGGGAAGGAAGGCTTTGAGTGCAAGACGGATCGCCCGAAGCTCCAGAAGGTTGATATGGACCTCGGACTCCGCCGGAGACCAGAGGCCTCTGATCTCCGCCTCTCCCATGTGGCTGCCCCATCCCAGAAGGGATGCGTCTGTCACCACTGTGTGTTCAGGTTGGGGAACGGAGAGGGATCTGCCGTTGACCCAATCCTGGTTCGTGAGCCACCACTGCAATTGTCGTGCAGTGCCCTCCGAGATCTGGACGCAATCGGACAGATTCCCCTGATGCTTCGCCCACTGGAACTTCAGGTCCCACTGCATAGCCTGCATATGCCACCTGGCATGATCGACCAGCAGGATGCAGGAGGCCCAGCAGCCTCAGGGTCATCCCGGGATAGAGGCTGAAAGATCAGAATCATAGCCCGAATATCCCGGACTCGCTGTTCGGGAGGATAAACCCGAAACTGCGTCATGTCCAGAACCGCTACGATGAAGAGGAGCTTCTGAGAGGGGGTCAAGTGTGACTTCGGCATGTTGATTGAGAACCCCAGCGAATGCAGGAGGTCGGCCGTAATCTGGAGGTGGGAGACGACAGCCTGGGGCGAGCCCGCCTTCAACAGCCAGTCGTCGAGATAGGGGAAGACTGGAACCCCTGATCTGCGCAGCTGAGCTGCGACCACCGCCATCACTTTCGTGAACACCCGAGGGGTGCGGGTAAGGCCAAAGGGGAGCACGGCAAACTGAAAATGCTCGTGGCCTACCGTGAACCGCAGGTAACGCCGGCAGGACGGGGATGTGGAAATATGTGTCCTGCAAGTCCAACGCTACCATCCAGTCTCCAGGGTCTAGGGCAGACAAGACCTGAGTGAGCGTCAACATCTTGAACTTCTCCTTCCGGAGGAAGCGGTTGACGTTCCTGAGATCCAAGATAGGATGCAGGCCCTTGTCCTTCTTGGGTACCAGAAAGTAGTGGGAATAGCAACCACAACCTACTTCTGGGGCAGGAACGCGCTCGATGGCTCCCTTGGCCAATAGAGCCGTGATTTCCTGTTGGAGAAGGCCCAGATGATGCTCCGACATACGATGGTACTGAGGTGGCATGGCTGGGGGGGTAGCCTCGAAGGGGAGGGGGTAGCCTCGAAGGGGAGGGGGTAGCCCCTTCGGACTATCTGCAAAACTCACCTGTCCGACGTGATGGTGCGCCAGTGGGGGAGGTGATGGCGGATCCTGCCGCCCACTGGCGTTTGATGGGCCTGAAATGTCGGACTAGGAAGGTTTGGAGGCGGAAGCAGAGGGGGGCTAGGTGGACTAGCCCGCTTGCTGGCCCACAGAACCACGGCAGTGGTTCCCACGTCCCTGGCCGCGCGAAGGCTGTGGAACTTGCGTCGGCCTGTGGCTCTGGGTGGGACGTAGTAGGGCACCTCTTCCGTAGCCACGAAAGGGGCGAAAAGCAGACTGCGCAGGGCGGTTGGAGAGGCCCAAGGACTTGGCCGTAGCCCGCGAGTCCTTGAAACGCACTAGAGCGTTGTCTGCTTTGTCGACAAAATGGCGACAGCCATCTAAAGGCATGTCCATAAGGGTGCTCTGGACATCCCCAGAAAAGCCAGTCGATGTCATCCAGGCGTAGCGTTGAAGGGCTACCGACGTGGAAATCGTCCTGCCTAGAGAGTCGGCGGTGTCCAGCCCACAGGGGATGGTAAACTTCGCTGCGTCCCTCCCTGCGGCAACAGCCTGGGAGAGTACCGTCCGGGCCTCCTCCGGACACTGAGGCAGCACTTGCGCAACTGTGTCCCACACAGAGTGGGAATAACGGCCCAATAGACATGCAGTGTTTACCGACCGCAGTCCCAAGCTGGCGGAAGAGAAAATCTTCTTCCCAAGATGATCCGGCTTCTTGGATTCCCTATGTGGTGGAGCGTTAGGTAATGCGCTCTTGGAAGTAGAGGCTTGGACCACCAAGCTCTCAGGGGTGGGGTGTTGGGAGAGGAAAGTGGGGTCGCCCGGGGCCGGGCGGTGGCGTTGGGCAATCATCCTATCCATGGGAGCCCGTGTTGGGCCTGGACCAGGTGCCCATAAGGATGTCGGTTAGGGCTTCATTAAACGGCAGCAGGGGCTCAGAGGAGCTCGCTTGCGGTTGAAGCACCTCTGTCAGGAGGTTAGTCCTAACCGCCACTGTAGGGAGCTCGAGGTGGAGAGCCTTGGCCGCCCTACGCAACACCACTGCATAGGACGCTCCCTCCTCCGTAGCCACGGTAGTAGGAGACAACATGCCAAGGTCTGGGGTGGTATCGAGACCACTGGCATCCCCCAGGTCCTCTCTCCAGTCCGGGTCATAATCCAACTGGTCAGTCAGAGGGTCACCTGACCCCTCCCAGTCGTCCTCCTCATCCTCTGGGTGACAATCTGGCCTGAAAGGGACCCCAGGAGTGAACAGGGGCACAAAGACACCACTCGGCGCCGGATCCGGGGGCACAACCGGCGCCGAATGCGGTGCCGAAGGAAACCGCGCCGGTGGAGGTGTAATGAGGTCAACCGGCGCCGATCCGGATCCAGGCCTGGATCCATGGGGGCCCTGCGGCGCCGGAGCCGCCAGCAGGGAAGGCCTAGGACCCCCAAACGAGTCAGCGGGGCCAGAAGTCGTGCCGGGGGAGTCGGGCTGCCCAAAGATGGCATGCATCGCCTCGTAAAATTTACGAAGCTGGGCAAGAGTCGCTCCGGGTCCCGGGAAGGGAGGGAAACTCGGAGTCGACCCTTCAGGCTCCGCACGCGGAGACGCGGGAGGGGTACCGCCCGCATCCCTCGTCGCGTCAGCCGACCGACGGGGAGAAGTCGAAGAGCGACGATGCTTCTTCGGCTTCTTCTTGTGCTTTGACTTACCTGACCCAGAGTGCGAAGACTTGGATGATGAGTGGTGATGACTCCGCGACCGGTCCCTCGACCTCCCTTGCGACCGGGACCTCGAACGGCGCGGAGCCGACTGCCGGCGCTCAAGAAGCTTTCGGGAACGCTCCCGCAAAGACTTCGGAGCCATGGTCCGGCAGCCGGAGCACGACTTGGGGTTGTGGTCGCGCTCCAGGCAAAAGAGGCACACGCGGTGTGGATCCGTCACCGACATCAGTCGGTTACAGGAACTGCAAACCTTGAAGCCGGGCATCCCTACGTGCACCAGGAGTCGGTAGGACTCAAAAAGACGTTGACAAAAGTCACTCAAAAAGTTCAGTCAAACAGTGACTGGAGGTACCGCTCTCTCCGGATCTGGGCTGGCTGGCGCGGAAAAAGAAAGAACTGACGTCAGCGCGGCATTTAAGTAGCTACCGCCACGTCATCCCAGCGACCACAACGCCAACGACGGACGTGGAGCCGACCAACGCCACCTTTCAACGCGCAGAGGTACTGCTGACAAAAAACTTTCCGGATCCAGTCTGACGCCTGGGGGTAATTCTAAGGTAAGGATTCTATAACCAACTGTTTCTTTCAGATAGTGATGTGTAAAGAACAATTAGGGACCTGAAAGGGATCAGCATTGACCCTAAAAACCTGTCCGCAGTGTGGGGAGGATGGGTGGGTCGCAGGGAATCTGCGGCTTGATTATGCCTCTACCAGATAAGGCGTTACCGAAGGATACTAACTTGTCCATCTGATAGAGGCATATAGCTGCAGATTCCTTACCTTAGAATAGATACCCAAGCAATACCATCCCTGGAAGAGAGACTGCGGACAAGGTTAGACCAGGAAGTACTGCAGGACAGAGCGGCCCAAAAAGGCAGTTTCTTCGGACTTGACTGTCCAGGCAGTAGTGTTTGGTAAATGTGTGCAGGGATGCCCACGTAGCTGCCCGACAATGCCATAGTAGCAGCCTTCGCTCTGGTGGAATGAGCCCTTTAGGCTGTCAAGAGGCGGTTTCTTGTCCAGAGCGTAGCTATTTTTTATGCAGCGGACAACCCATCGCAAGATAGCCCTCTTCTGCACCGCACGACCTTTCTTTGATCCAATGCAACTAGGGGTGGGCGGAATTTGCGTAGTCGCGCTACGCAAAGCTCCGCGAAACGGTAAAAAATCTCCGCGAGCACGCAAAAGTTCCGCGAACACGCGGAATTGCTTGTACCGCCCGTTCGCGATGCTTTTTTCCTGTTCGCGAACGCTGTTTGCGTGCTCGGGGAGAAATCTCGAACACGCATTTTGAAAGCGCGAACAAGCAAAAAATTCTACGAAGCCACGGATCGCGGAATTTTGGGTAATTCCATGTTCTCCGCGGAACGCGAAATTACCCAAATTCCACAAGTTCCGCGAGCGGAACGGAATTTACCGCCCAGGCCTGAATGTAACCCACGAAGAGTTTGTCGTCCACCCGGAACTCTTTAGTATGGTCAAGGTAAAACGACAACGCTCTTTTTCGGTCCAGATGGTAGAGTCGCTCCTCTTCTTTACAGGGTGCGGAGGAGTGTAGAACGTGGGCAAGGTGACCGATTGCCCCATGTGGAATGGTATTACCACTTTCGGTAAGAAAGAGGCCCTAGTGCGAAGCACCAACTTATCAGGGAAGATGGTCAGGTAAGGAGGCTTAGATGACAGAGCCTGCAATTCGCTCACCCTCCTGGCACAAGTTATTGCCACTGAAAGGATAAAGTTACTTACCCAGTAAGCCTCGGTTATTGGCGTGTAGAGCTGTAGATTCACATGCTTTGCATACTCTTGCCATCTAGTGTTGGGTCCCAATGTTTGCAAGTTGTTTTTCTTCGAAGAAGTCTTTCCTAGTCACGAGGTAAGGTGACTCCTCCTTTCGGTGATAGTGCGCATGGTCATCGACTCCATTGTTAGATTGTTTTCCCGCAAGAGGGTGAGAATGGAGTAAGTAAGTGTAGTATAGAGATGTCCATGCATATAAATGTATAATGAAGAACTGCAACAACTAAAGGTACCTGGGGAGGCGGGTGGGCGCATGTGAATTTACAGCTCTACATGCCAAGAACAGATGCTTACTGGGTAAGTAACATTATCCGTTTGAGGATTGTGTGCTGTAGATACACATGCTTTGCATAGATTACAAAGTAGTATACTCCAAACGCTGTGGCTAACCTGTAGATATTGCAGTTGTTTGAAATAGTGTTTTAAGTACTGCTTGGCCTTCATTAGCTTGTTGATGTGCTAACACATCTACACAATAGTGTTTGGTAAATGTGTGTGGTATAGACCGTGTAGCTGCCTTACATGTCAGCTAGAGGAATGTTCCCTAAAAAGGCTACAGAAGCCCCTATTTTGCTAGTGAAATGCGCTCTAGGGGGGTATGGATAAAGTACTTTTAGCTTTACCATAGCATGTTTGAATGTATTTAACAATCCATCTTGCAATGCCAGATTTAGAGATGGGATTGCCTTTGTGAGGCAGAACAAATGCAACAAAAAGTTGTTTTGTGTTGCGAAAGTCATTTGTTCTATCTATGTAGTACAATAAAGCTCTTAACGTCAAGCGTGTGAAGAGCACGTTCTGCTACAGAATCAGGTTGAGGAAAAAAGACTGGTAACAACCAATTGGTTTATATGAAAAGCAGAAATAACTGGGAAGGAATTTAGGGTTGGTGAGTAGAACTACCCTGTCTTTGTGTAGCTGAAAGAAGGGTTCTTCTAAGGTTAATGCCTGTAGCTCACCAACTCTCCTCAGTGATGTGATGGCAATGAGGAAAGCAACCTTCCATGAGAGAAATTGCAAGGGGCACTTGTGCAATGGTTCAAAAGGTGGACACATGAGTCTTGTGAGAACAATGTTGAGATTCCAAACTGGGGCAGGAGGAATCCTTAGTGATATTACTCTCTTTAACCCCTCCATGAAAGCTTTGATTACTGGAACTCTGAATAGTGACAGATGTTGCCTGTTTTGCAAATATGCAGCTACTGCTGCAAGGTGTAAACGAATAGATGTATAAGCTTGTGCAGTTTGCTGTAAGTGTAACAGGTGACAGAATGTTTTGTATAGAAGCATCTAAAGGATTGATTTTTGTTATTATTGCAGTATAAACAAATCTTTTCCACTTTGCTGCATAGCAAGCTCTGGTGGTAGGCCTTCCTGATTCTTTTAAAATATTCATACAGTCTGGCGGTAAATTTAAATAACCAAACTCTATGACTTCAGGAGCCAGATCGCTAGGTGCAGTTCTTTGGGATTTGGATGTCTGATTTCTCCATGGTCCTGTGTGAGGAGACTGGAGGTAAGGTGCAGCTTTTGATGTGGAACTAGTGACAGCTCCAACATGGTGGTGTACCATGGCTGTCGGGCCCATGTGGGAGCTACTAGTATTAGTGTGAGGGGTGTTTGCCTGAGCTTCCAAACCAGACACGGAATAAGCGGGAGAGGCGGAAAGGTGTAGGCAAATATCTCTGATCAGTTCATCCATAGGGCATTGCCCTTTGAGAGCAGGTGTGGGAACCTGGAGCCAAAGCTTGGACATTTCGCTTTTTCTGCTGTTGCGAACAGGTCTATTTGTGGGAATCCCCATTGTTGAAAGTAGGGAGAGGAGAACTTGGGTATGAAGTTCCCACTCGTCGTTGTCTCCTGCTGAGAAGGTCGGCAATTTGATTGTTTACTCCTGGGAGGTGTTCTGCCAGAAGATAAATGTTGTGATGGATCGCCCAATCCCAAATGGCTTGAGCGAGTCTTGACAGTTGGAGAGAGTGTGTCCCTCCCTGCTTTTGCACATAATACATAGCTGTCATGTTGTCTGTTCGGACTAGGACAGTTTTGCATATGAGGCGAGTTTGAAAAGCTTTGAGTGCTAAATAAAAAACTGCTAGAAGCTCTAGATAGTTGATGTGGAGACTTGTGTTTGTTGCTCCACAGGCCTTGTATTGTATAGTCTTGGAGATGAGCACCCCAACCTGTTAGAGATGTGTCTGCTGTGAACACGATCTGTGGAATAGGGTCGATGAAAGGCCATCCTTTTGACAAGTTTTGTAGGTTCCACCACTGCAGAGAGCGATGGGTACGGCCGTCTACCAACACTAGATCGGTTAGTTCACCCTGTGACTAATTCCACTGACGTGCCAAGCACTCTTATAGTGGACGAATGTGAAGTCTTGCAAGGGGTACAATTGCGATGCAAGATGCCATCATTCCCAGCAGTTGCTTGAACACTGGCTGGTAAGGCTTGGTTGGACTGAAACTGTAGTATGAGAGCCTGAATATTGTGAATTCTGGCTACACTGGGAGAGGCTAGAGCTTGGACTGTGTCTAGAGTGGCTCCTAAGACTGCATCTGTGAAGGATGCAGTTGAGATTTTTGTGCTTTGACCGTGAATCCTAGTTGATGAAGTAGGTCTATTGTGATCTCTGTGTGAGGTAGTACTCGCTTTGATGAGCCAGTCGTCTAGATAGGGGAAGACGTGAATATGCTGTCTTCTGAGATGAGCTGCGACTACAGCCAGACATTTGGTAAATACTCTGGGCGCTGTAGTCACCCCGAAGGGAAGCACTTTGAATTGGTAATGCTTGCCTGCTATCACAAATCTGAGGTATTTGCGATGAGCCGGATGAATTGGTACATGAAAATATGCGTCTAAGTCTAGAGTAGACATAAAATCTGCCTTCTGTAAAAGTGGAAGAACCTGTTGAAGGGTCACCATGTGAAAGCGTTTTGACAGTATATAATGGTTTAACTCTCTGAGATCCAGAATAGGTCTTAGGGAACCGTCCTTTTTTGGAATGAGAAAATACAGAGTAAACCCCTGAGCCTTGGTACTGAGTGGGAACTGGCTCTATAGCTCCTTTCAGTAAGAGATTCCACTTCCTGTTTGAGCAATTGTAGGTGTTCTGGAGAGAATTTGTGAGGTCGAGGTGGAATGTTTGGGGGAATGCTGGTAAGATCTAGGCAATAATCATGTTGGATAATTCCAATTACCCATTTGTCTGTTATAGACTGCCAAATAGGGAGAAATTGTTGAAGTCTTCCACCGACATGTGTGGCGTAGTCAGGGGAAGTGTGGGCAAGTCACAGCTTATTAGGGGAAGGGGAGTTACGGTGTGTGTTGCCCTTACACCTACTTTTAAAGTTGTTCCCTCTATAACATCCTCGAAAAACTCCTCTTGAAGGAGAGGACTGGTTATTACCTTTGTAGGTAGATGTAGTTTGGTCTGAGAATGTCGTTTTGGACCCCCCTCAGTAAAAGGAATGACGAAAGGAGCCTCTGTTTGAAGGAGACGGGAGTGCTCCCATGGACTTGGCCAATTCAGTGTCTTTTTTTCATTTTTTCCAATGCCTGATCTACTTCAGGACCAAAAAGATGTTTTTTGTCAAATGGTGCGTTAAGAATGGATTGTTGGACTTCGGGTTTAAACTCAGAGATCCTTAACCAAGCATGTCTCCTAAGCAAAATGCTAGTG
Source organism: Calotriton arnoldi (assembly GCA_963921515.1). NCBI lineage: Eukaryota > Metazoa > Chordata > Amphibia > Caudata > Salamandridae > Calotriton > Calotriton arnoldi. The sequence continues at coordinate 4,358,394 of CAWUFW010000124.1, read as the reverse complement.
TTGACCTCTCTAGCTGCAGTATCAGCAGCATATAGAGCACACCTCATGGAGGAATTAGAAATTAGCTTACCCTCACTTACTAAATCCTGCGCTTTAGCTTTATGTTAATCTGGGAAGTATTGAAGCAATTGCTCCATCTCATCCCAGTGTGCCCTGTCATACCTGGCTAGAAGGCCCTAAGTACTTGCAATGCGCCATTGATTTGCTGCTTGAGCAGCGATGCGCTTGCCAGAAGCGTCTATTAATTTAGACTCCTTATCTGGTGGAGGAGCATCCCCTGATGTTATTTACGAGCATTAGACACTACTAGTGAATCTAGTGGCAACTGGCCCTTGATAAATAATGGGTCTGTTGGGGAAGCTTTATACTTTGTCAACCCTAGGATTCAAGATGCGTGCTCGTACTGGGTCCTTAATTTTTTTTATCAGCATGGCATTAAGCATAGGAAGTGTTTGTGACGACCTATGTGTGGATCTTAAGATCTCAAACAAAAAATCTTCTAATGACTGTGCAGTGCCATCCCATGATATTGTGCAGCCCTGGCAATGAGTTCCTGGTGGGATACATTGTAGTCTGGAGGGGATGGCTTGGCTGGGTAAAGGTCTGGGTCATTATCTGCTGGAGGATCTATTGTATAGTCTGTCCAGGGATCTACTGGCAAATGTGCCCCCTCCCCCCATCATCACCATCATCATCGTGGTGATATTGTGGAGAATCCCAAGGTGTAATTTGCAAAGGATTTTTTTTTTTTAAATTCTTTTTATTGATTACAGGCTAAAACTTGAATCATACGGTTACAGAGTAGTATACTGTTGTAAAAATAAGCTTCACATTACACTTGATTTTCCCTTTAAAGGTACATAGTTACTTCCGTGATAGTATGTTAATTTAAGTAACATGACTCCACACCCAATTTGCAAAGGATTTGACGGTGGAGAAGGTGGTGGTGGAGGGGAGGTTGATGACGGAATCTTGTAAGGAGTATCCTCATCCGAAAGTTTATGTTTTTGAGGCAGCTTGGTATGAATATGACCAGTCTCAGGGTTAATATATAGTCCCTTTTGCTTGGGATCCGTTTTCGATGGAACAGTGTCTAAATCCGGATCCGAAGAAGCATCTTTAGATTTCGGCGCCAACGTCTTCGACGCCAATGCTTTCGGTACGGGTGTGTGCTGACCTTTCGGTACGGATGGTTTCGGCTCCGAAGGCTGCTTGGCTTTCGGCACGGAGGACTTTTGGCTCCGAGCCAGATTTCTGTTTGGAACCAGAGGGCTTAGGTTCCGATGAGGACTTTTGCCGCCTCAGCACTGAGCTGAAAGGCTTGACTGGCTGTTTTGGAGCTGAACCTGGAGGCGGGGCATCGGAAACATCGTCTCGGTGGGGGCGTGGCTTAGCAGCCAAACATGGCGGACGTGTGGTAGGCGAGCTCCGTCCAGCCCGCCATAAATTTGTAATTTATCCTGGCTCCTAGTGCCTGCTACCCACTCAGCGGAGTGTCGGTGACCCCGGGCCCTGGTGGTGGAGGCTTGGCGGCGATCGTGGCGGCTGGGGCCCCCCGGGCAGCAGCGCAGAGACCACACGAGTATGCAGCCCAGAGAGTGAAGGGAAGCCGGGAGGTCGAGTGCCGGCGGCCGCTGGGGGCATCTGTGCCGGGACCCAACCCGGGCACCGGAGGACAGGCGGCACGGCAGCGCTCCCGCGCCGGGTGAGTGCAGTGATCCTGGTGGTGCCTGTGTCTGGGGCGCTGTGTCTGCAGCGCTGGTGGTGTGGCTCGGCGGCTATTACGGGCCGCGGTGGTGGAGTGGGCCTCGCGCGGGCCTGACTGGGTGAGCCCTCCTGCCCCCATTCGCAGCGGGCGACACATCGGCCCTTCCGGGGGGGGGGGGGCTCTTGGGACTGTGTGCCCCCTTGCAGTGCCCATTGCCGCTTTCCCCTCCTCCCCTCGGCGGTGCGATCGGCCCGCGTGGGAGGGCCGGACGGGCGAAAGGACCAGTGGTGTGGGCAGTTGAGCAGACGGGGGAGCCACCCCTGGGGCCCAGTCATCCGGATTAACAGGCGGCCCGTGTCGGGGGTCAGTCGGGCCCCGAGGGCATAACGAGGGTTGGAGGTGTCCGGTGCCCGCAGAGGAGCTGGTCCGGACGGCCCGTGGCGGCGCCAGTCGTTGGGCGGTGCGTAGGCCCTGGTGGCCTGCTGCGACCGGGGGGGGGGGGGGGACACCTTCTCCTTGCCCGTGAGTCTTTGATCGGCGGCTGGGTCGGACCGCGGGGCATTCGCAGGAGCACGGTACCCATCACGGAGGAGGGGCCCGTCTCGACAACTGGGCAGATCGGGGCGGGGATCTGCAGGCGACCATGACTCGCGACAAAGGTGGCAGTGGACCGGCGAAGCAGGGCCCAATCGACAAATTCACGGGCCCGAGTGGGTCCGGGAGCCAACAAGGGGCCGTGCCGGACAATGCGGCGCTCATGGAAGCGATCACCCAGGCCCGAGATATGCTGGACGCGAAGATAGGAGCGGTGGGATCGGACGTCACGCTCCTGCGCCAATACCTGCGCAACGCAGTCTCCCGCATCACGGAGGCCGAGACCCGCATCTCGGGTGTGGAGGACGACGTCACTATCCTGTAGAAGAAAGTGGCCGCGATGGAAATGACCCAACGGGGGCTGGGCCTGCGGGCGGAGGACGCGGAGGGCCGGGCCCGCCACAACAACCTCCGCTTCGTTGGTTTTCCAGAGGGCAGTGAAGGGGGTAGTGTGGAGCGCTTCCTCACACAGTGGTTGGAGAGTTGGATTCCCCCAGAGGCATTATCGCGGTGCTTTGTGGTGGAGAGGGCCCACCGCGCACTTATGCAGAAGCCGCCAGTGGGGGCTCGCACGCGTCCCATAATTGTGAAAATATTGAACTACTTGGACAGGGACACGATCTTGAAACAGGCCCGGCTTAAAGAACCCCTGCTGCACGAAAACGTGAAGATCCTCATTTTTCCGGACTACACGCGCCTAGTGCAGCAGCAACGGCAATCCTTTCAGGTTGCGAAAGCCCGTCTGCGAGAACTTAACCTGCAATACTCGCTTCTCTACCCTGCTCGACTGCGGGTGGTCTTCCAGTCACGCACCCATTTCTTTGACACTCCGGAGGAGGTGTTCAAATGGACAGACGAAACAGTGAGGGTCAGGGCACACACCCCGCCCCGGAGGGGGGCCGGGAGGGAGTCTGACTCTTCCGCGAGTGAGACGAACCAGAGGAGGCAGCGATCCGGCCGCAGGGGTGCCAAGCGGTCTCGGTCAAAGCGACGCTCGCTCTCCTGTGGGGCCACATCACGGCCGGGTGGCACGGTAGTGCTGCCGCCGGGGAAGGACTGAGTGAGGGGCCGGTGTGGTCCATGTGGGTCTTCTTTTCCTGAGGTCACTAGGAGCACAGTTGTGATGGGCCAGGACTCCCGCCACACCTTTCTGGGTGGGATACGGGCCCAATCGCTATGGGGTTGGGGATCCATTGGATGAGGTGGCCGGTCTCCTCCCGTTGGGGGAGGCGGGTCAATCATGCCGCGACAGATGCTTCAGTGTTCTTGAGGTATGGGGTGGGGGGTTTGTTGGGGGGGTTCGGTTTGGGGATTTGTGTGTGCTCTACAGCAACAGAAGTAACAACATCCTCGAGGGATGGAGTTGGGGGTTTGTTGGGGGGGGGGGGTTGGGAGGGGGTAGGTCAAGTCTACAGATCGCACTTCAAATACAGGCCCGTTACAGACTACACATGCATCGCCACAGCTCGCCATCAGTGTTGAAAGAGGATGCACCCCCTCATGGCTGGGATACCTGATAGAGGTCGGGTGACCCAGGACAGCCTCCGCATTATTAGCTGGAATGTACGCGGGGTCCTGGATAAAATTAAACGGGGGCCATACTCCACCAGGCGAAGAGGGTGAGGGCCGATGTTCTCATGTTACAGGAAACGCACCTTATGGGCACGAAGGCCCTTTGCTTACAACGGTATGGGTTCCATCAGGTCTTCCACTCCGGCTTCACGAGGGGTTCGCGGGGAGTAGCAATCCTGGTGCATCGAAGGGTCCCTTACATACATGCACAGCAGTGGACTGACACACAGGGGCGCTGTTTATTCGGGGTAGGATTGGAGAGGACCCCCTGGTGCTGGGCAGTGTATACGCTCCCCCTCCCCTACAGTGGAATCTGATAGAAAAGCTGCAGTCCCTGTGGGCCGATATGCCGGACGTACTGTCCGCAGTGGGTGGGGACTGGAATGACGTTATGGACTTGGCTAAAGATAGGACTGGGGTTGGGGGTAGTCCCAGAAGCGGTCTTCCCACGAAACTACATTCATTGGCGACGGGGTTGGATTGGGTCGATACATGGCGGCGCACCCACGGTGATTCCCGGGGATATACCTACCTCTCAGCGGTCCACAAATCTTTCTCCAGACTTGACTATATTTTCGTTCCCCGGGCGGTGGTTGGTACAGTGGCGGTGGCGGAGATATTGCCTCGGGGCCTCTCGGATCACTCCCCGGTATCCATTGAGCTCTATATGGGCAAGGGGAGGCAACCATTCCGGTGGCGCCTCTCAGTGTGGCACCTGCAGAACGAAGAATATGGGACTCATATGAGCGAAGCAATTGCTCAGTACCTGACGACAAATGAGGGGTCGGTTTCCAGCGCTGCCACTCTGTGGGAGGCGCTGAAGCCCACTCTCCGTGGGGCAGACATATCCTGGTGCGCGGCGGCTCGCAGGAAGCGTAGGGAGGAACTGATTCGCGCAGAGGCGGACATAGAGGCCCTCGAACAGCAGAATCGTGAGACGGGGAGTGACCAGGGTGTGCTACAATTGCTTCTTGCTCAACAGGCCTGAGCCGCACTGCTGATGGACGAAGCACGCCAGGTATGGCTGGCGACGCGCAGCAGGATATACCAATGGGGGGACAAGTCCAGCAAGATGTTGCATCGACTGTGTCAGGGCACGTTCCACTCCCAGGTCCTCCCAGGAATTTTGGACTCGGCGGGAACACCGATTACAGACCCTCCTGCCATTGCAGAGAGCTTTGCCACATACTTCGCGGATCTCTATGCCCCCGGGAATGTCTGCCGGCGTCCACCATTGATAAATTTATGGCAGACTTACCACCCAAAGCGGGGTCAGATGAGGTGCGGGATCAGCTGGAGGCCCCTTGACAGATGAGGAGCTGGGAGCGGCCCTGGGAGAGCTCAACCCCGGGAAAGCACCTGGACCCAATGGGTTTCCTAGTGAGTTTTTCGTCGCTATAATGTACAGCTGGCCCAGTATTATCGGGCAGTGGTGGAGGAGGCCCGGGAAAAGGCCGGCTCCCCCAGACTGGAGACATGCAGAGGTGGTGGTGTTCCATAAGCCGGGTCGTCCCCAGAGCAGCATGCCTCATACCGCCCCATCTCTCTCCTAAATGTGGAGGCCAAAATCCTGGCAAAGGCGCTGGCCAATCGCCTTTTGCCCCATATTACTACACTTGTACACCCGGATCAGGCGGGGTTTATGCCCCAGAGGGCCACCAGACACAACATTAGGAGGGCGCATGTGGCGGTAGCAGCTATTCGGCAGACCGGGGAACCGGCGGCACTTCTCCTGGCAGATATGGATAGGGCATTCGACTCCTTGAGCTGGGTCTACCTCTTCGCATTGCTGGGCACACTCAATCTGGGCCCGCACTTCCTCTCCTATATAAAACTCCTGTATACGGATCTGACGGCGTCGGTACGGGTGGCGGGCGCGACCTCCTCAACCTTTCTTATTAAAAGAGGCACACGGCAGGGATGTCCCCTGTCTCCATATTTATTTGCCCTAGCCATGGAGCCCTTGGCAGCATGGGTGCGTATGGATGCACAGATGCGGGGCTTCGAATGGGCCCCAGGACTGTCCGATAGGATCGCGCTATACGCGGACGATGTCCTTTTCTTTCTTACAGCGGTTGACAGGACGGGGCCACGGCTTCTGCGTATCATGCAGATCTTTGGGGAGACGTCGGGTCTATACATGAATCCCCGCAAACCCACATTGTGGGCTCTGGGGGATCGGACGAGAATGGGCGCATGGGTGTCCTCGATCCAGTTGGCAGCAGGAGGCTTGAAATATCTGGGGGTGTTTCTCACGGACGTACCGGCAATAGCCTGGGAGCGAAACCTGGCACCAGTATGGGAGCGGGTCCGTGCAGACCTTAAGTCTTGGTCCCGTATGCCCCTGACATTGTTCGGTAGATCGGCAATATTCAAGATGGTGGCGCTCCCCCGGCTTCTCTACCAGCTACAGAATCACCCGTACCCGATCCCGCCTAGATGGTTCCGGCTGGTGAATTCTGTGCTTGGGCAGTTTCTGTGGGAGGGGGGAAAGGTGCGCGTGGTTCTGCGTACATGCTTCTTGTCTACCTACTGTGGAGGCCTCGCGTCCTCGGATATTCTCTCATACTATCAGGCCTCGCACTTACTGGTCCTTAATGAATGGTGGTACGGTGATAGGGGAGACCCGGCGTATGCGCTAGAACGACAGCTTATGGGATGCCACACACTACATACGCTTTTGTACTCTGCTCAGTTGCGGGGTGCGTTGCCATCGGCCACACGGGTGGTCTTTTTGATATGGAGACAGGCGCTGCGGCGTATGGGTTGGTGGAATGTCCTGACTCGGGAGACCCCTTTGTGGAATAATGGGAGTCTGCCCCAATTGGCGGCCCTTTCGGGCTTTCGGGGATGGGACAACATTGGTGCCTCCACCCTGGGAGATGTCCTGAGGGGCACGACACTAAAGCCTTTCCGGGATTTCCAGAAGGAGTTCCTCATGCCTCAGTCACAATTTTATCGATACCTCCAGTTCCGCCATGCCCTGTCCCCCAGTCTGCAGGGTCTGGAGTCCCTCCCTGAATTTAGTCCTTTGGAAGCAAAAGTTTTTATGGGGGACTTAAAAGAAAATTTCCCAAATCTACCAGTCCCTGGTCACACACTGCTTTCCCACACTTCAGAAGCTCCGGGGGGACTGGGAGGGAGACGTGGGCAGTTTGGAAGAGGAGGACTGGACGGAGGCCTTGACAGCCCCGCGGAGGGCGGCTATAGCAATGCGACTCCGTCTGATCCAGTTCAAATACCTCCACAGGGTCTATTTTACTAGGGCAAGGTTGTGGCGGGTGGGACTGATCGCCTCCCCGGAGTGTCTCCGCTGTGGACGGGAGGAGGGTACATTTATACACACGGTCTGGCAGTGCACATCGCTGGATAGCTTCTGGAGGGGGGTGGTCACATGTCTTTCTGAGGTCTTGGGATGGGAGCTTCCTCGCACACCGCAGTTGGCCCTGCTTCATGTTATGGCAGGGATAGGTGGTAATGCCTACAAACGGCACCTCATGTTATTGGGCTTCACACTGGCGAAGCGAGACATTGCTAAGGTGTGGAAGGCGGTGCGGGCCCCCTCGGTGGCTGCCTGGAAAAATGGATTAGATTTTTGTATGGGACTGGAGCAACCTATCTTTGTAGCCAGGGGATGCCCGCGCAAGCATTACAAAATATGGCAACGATGGGCGGAGTATCGGGGCCTATGGCTGGAGCCGCCAGTGATGGTGGAGCCTCAGCTATCGGGCTAAGATTCTGGGTCTGTGAAGGTGGCGGGGAAGGGGGGGCTGGGAGGGCGTGTGTATTTGTGAAAGGGTTATTCGTTCATACATCAAGGCTGTGGATAAGATTCTGTGGGATAAGTGCGATCTTTAGGGGGGGGTGAGGGAGGGGGGAGTTGGGGGGGGGGGGTTTGCATTACTTAATGTGTCCTTGTTATGCATAGCTGACTTGGCAAAACAAAAGTCGATTGTTTTAATGCTTAAGTATAGTCTGATTCGGCAGATGTCTCTGGTGTGCAGAGCCCTGCGTTATATGTGCAAATTGACGAATAAAATAAGTTTAAAAAAAAAAAAAACATCGTCTCGGTGCCGACCTTGGCCAGAAGGCAGAGGTGGTGCCAAAGCCTTATGCTTTTTGGGAGGGATTTGAGGGGGCAAGGTGTCTTCTGTACTCACGTCACCTTGTCCCTGCGGCACCTATTCGGCGTCAAGGTCGATCTCGAGCTCGGAGTCGGAGTCCTGTACTGAGAATGTTTCCTCCTCCACCGCTGCTGATGTCGCCACATCATCTTGACCGGAATCATCACTGAAGAGTTTTCTTCAATTGAAACTATCTTCAAGCGTCGCAGTCTTCTTCCTTGTGCTCTGGAGACGAGCACAAGTTACACACCCTGTGTGAATCAGTGCACGGATACTTTGCGTTGCACTGAGGGCAGAATTTAAAGGGTGTTCGATCCGACGCGGTTAGGCCCGAAGGCCCTTCACGAAGCTTTCCGATCAAAAGGTCGATTCCGCTGACCAAAACGATATGCGGAGAAGTCGGAAATGCATACGAAACAATACAGTCGAGGGTAGAGAGGATTGCGCTTCGAAGGGAACCCGAAGAACGGTTTCGAACTGGAGCGCAGAAATACACTTCCGAACCCGAAGGCGGAAAAAAACAATCTAACAATGGAGTAGATGACCATGCGCATTATCACCGAAAGGAGGAGTCACCTTACCTCATGACTAGGAAAGACTTCTTCGAAGAAAAACAACTTGCAAACATCCGGACCCAACACTAGATGGCAGGAGTATGCAAAGCATGTGTATCTACAGTACATATGCCTTGAACAGGCTGTTTTGATGGTAAGCAGCCGGAGGGGGCAGTTGTGCTGAGGTTTGAATGGAGCACACACTAGGAAGTTGAAAGCCAAACTAAAGTCCAAGTGGGGCATGATGAAAGGGGCAGGTGGGAACATATGTACCAGCCCCTTAAGAAACCTGTTTACAATAGGGGAATTAAACAAAGAGGGATGGTCCGGCAGCCTAAAGAAGGTAGACAAGGCCACAAGGTACTCTTTAGAGTGCCCAGAGCAGAGCCCTGCTGGGCAAGGGACAACATAAAGAGTAGAACCTGAGAGAGGGAAGTAGAAAGAGGAACTATAGACTGTTCTGTACAGTATTTTGCAAATTTCTGCCACCGGCAGGCATACAGTCTTGGTAGAGGGATGCCTGGCTGCCAAAATCACATCACAGACCTCGGGAGGAAGGTTGAAATGCTGTCAACTGCCTCTGCTCAATCTCCATGCAAGAAGGCGTACAGTTGACAGGTTCAGGTGGAGGACCTTCCTCAGCTGCTGCGACAGAAGATTCTCCTGAAAGGCAGCCTAATCAGAAGACCGATGCTCATCCGCAGAAGGTCAGGACACCAAACTCCCTGTGCCCAGTCAGGAGCCACAAGAATGACTTGGGCCAGGTTGCTCCTGATCTTCTTGAGAACCCTGGGCAGGAGTATAGCAGGCCTGAGCTCCACTCGAAACGAAAGGTGCCTCGAGCGACAGCCGCCTTGGAAACTCCAACGCGCAAAAGTGCTGACATTGCGCATTCTCGGTGGAGGCGAACAGATCTAACCAAGGCTCTCCCCACTTCTGAAAAGACCTTGCACCATCTACGAATAGAGATGCTATTCGTGATCCGCTAGGCATCAACGACTGAGTTAGTCTGCCCTGGCGTTCAGGGAACCTGCCAGGTGTTGAACCACCAGGGATATGATCTGTTCCAGCCATGTCCAGAGACCCCGGGCCTCCTGATAAACGTCCTACAACCTCATCTCGTCCTGTTTGTTGCAGTACCATATGGCGGTGTTGTCCGTGAACACCTAAACCAGTTTTCCCTTGATGGAAGGAAGAAAAGCTTTCAATGCCAAGTGAATCGCTCAGAGCTCCAGCAAGTTGATATGGAGTCCAGATTCCGCCGGAGACCAGAGTCCTCTGATCTCCACCTCTCCCAGATGGCCGCCCCATCCCAGGAGTGACGCATCCGTCACTACTGTATGATCTGGTTGAGGAAGGGAAGGGGTTTGCCTCTCACCCAATCGCAGTTGGTCAGCCACCACTGCAGGTTCTGTGCAGTTCTCGCCGAGATCTGGGCCATGTCGGAGAGATTCCTCGGATGCTGCGCCCACTTGAACTTCAGGTCCCACTGCAGAGCCCACATATGCCATCTGGCATGTGTCACTAGCAGGATGCAGAAGGCCATGAGGTACAGCAGCCTCAGAGTCAGTTTCATCGAAATCTATGATAGAGGCAGAAACATCGGCATCATAGCTTGACTATCCTGGACTTGCCGCTTGAGAGGGTAGTCTCGAAACTGCACTGTGTCCAGAACAGCTCCGATGAAAGGGAGCGTCTGAGAGGGAGTCAGATGCGACTTCAGCACATTGATAGCAAATCCCAAGGAAAGCAGGCGGTGGGAAACAACAGCCTGGAGCGAGCCCGCCTTCAACAGCAAGTCGTCGAGATAGGGGGAAGACTGGCACCCCTGATCTTCGCAGATGAGACGCAACCATCGCCGTCCCCTTGGTGCACACCAGAGGGCCACTGGTAAGGCCAAAGGGGAGTGCCATAAACTGAAAGTGCTCGTGGCCTACTGTGAACCACAGGTGGCGCCAATGAGCAGGCAGGACAGCAATATAAAAATAGGCGTCCTGCAAGTCCAACACCACCATTCAGTCTCCGGGGTCTAGGGCAGTCAACACCTGAGCCAGAGTGAGCATCTGGAACTTTTCCTTTCTGAGGAAGTAGTTGAGAGCTTGTTGATCTAGGATAGGATGAAGGCCCTTGTCCTTTTTCGGGACCAGTAAGCAGCAGAAATAGCAACCACAGCCTACGTCTGGTGCTGGAACCCTCTCTATGGGTCCCTTGGCCAAAAGCACCCTGACTTCCTCCTGAAGCTAGGTCAGGTGGACCTCCGTCAGCTGGTCTTAAGTCAGAGGCATGGAGGCAGGGGTAGTCTCGAAAGGTAGGGAGTAGCCCTCCCGCACTATCTGAAGAACCCACTAGTCCGATGTGATGGTTTGCCAGTTGAGGAGGTGATGGCTGATCCTGCCACCAACCGGCAGCCCATGATCCTGAATGGTCGGACTAGGAAGGTTTAGAGGCTGTGTGAGGGGGGATGTGGGAGTGGACTGATTGGACCTCTGGCCGCCTGATCCACGGGGTCTTAAGGAGCCGCACCGAAGGCCACGCACAGGTTGCTGAAATTGCACAGTCTTGTGGCTGGGATATGGCTGGTGCGGCTGAAAGCCTCTGCCTTGGCCACAAAAGGGACGAAAAGCAGACAGGGGACAAGAGGTCACAGAGAAGCCCAAGGAGTTGGCCATAGCCCGCGAGTCCTTAAAGCATTCTAGGGCCATGTCTTCGTGGCCTCCAAAGAGACAAGTGTCATCAAAGGGCATGTCTGTAAGGGAAGCCTGGACATTTCCAGAAAAGCCAGAAGTTCTCAGCCAGGTGTGGGGTCGAATAGCCACCGTTGACGACACTGCTTTGCCCAGCGAGTCAGTGGTGTCAAGCCCACAACGAATGGTGAACTTGGCCTCATCTCGCCCGACCGACATCACTTGGGAGAGAAAGGCCGGGGTCTCCTCCACAACCTGTGGCAGCACCTGCGCAACTGTTTCCCAGAGTGGGTGTAACGGCCCTAGAGGCATGCAGTGTTCACTGACCGCAATGCAAGGTTTTTGACCAAGTGCCCAGAAGGACATTGGTTCAGGCCTCGTTAAAAGGCAGGAGGGATTCCGAGGAGAAGACACCGGGCTGCAGGACCAGCGCCAAGATGTTCGTCTTGACATCCACCGAAGGGAGCTTAAAGTCCTGGACCTTGGCTGCCCTTCCCACCACCATAGCGTATGAAGCTCCCTTCTCCGTAGCCACGGTAGGGGGAGAAAGCTGGCCAGAATCCCGGGAGATATCCAGTCCACTGGCCTTACCCAGTTCCTCATATCAGTCCATGTCATGCTCAGGCTAGTCTTGTAAAGGGTCCAGCAACCCGTCCCAATCCTCCTCTATTTCTAGCCCCTCATAATAAGGCTGAGGAACCAACCTAGGACCCGAGGATGCTGTCAGGGCCGGAATCAGTGTCAAAAGGCGCTGATCCGGGTCGTTGGTAATAAGGCTGGGACTGGCGCCGGGAGTCTCCGTGCAGGAGCCGGCACTAGGGAAGGTCGCAGTGGTACGACCAGTGCCGGTCCGGATCCACCACCAGATCAATTGGGGGCCATCGGCGGCGCCGCCAGCACGGAACCCGATGGAGCCCTTTTAAGCCTCCAGGGCCGAAGGAACGCCGGGAGGGTCAGGTTGCCCAAATATGAGGCAAATATTGTCATAGAAATCTTTAAGTTTGGGTGGGGGTTGCTCCGACACCTGGAAATGCAGGAAAACACAGAGCCGACCCAGGCGCAGATTCCACAGAACGAGGCCTAGAGTGTCGAGGCTCTTCAGTCATGTCGGCCGATGTAATGACTGGATCACAGAACGAGAAGGGAACTTTCTATGCCAATCCAATCCTGTTCCATTTTTCTACATCCTCCCTAAGGTGCACAAACCAACCAGACCACCCCCAGGCAGACCCATTGTGTCTGGGCATTGGGTCCATATTGGAACGCCTTTCGCAGGTTCGCAACTTTTTTCTGAAACCATTAGTTCAGAACATGAAGGCCTACTTGAAAGACACCACTGATGTCCTGAACCTCATCAAGGATATGGATTTTGACCCCACAAGAGAATTCTTGGTGGGGTTGGATATAGAGTCCCTCTATACTAACATCCCCCAGATGGAAACATTGAGGGTGATCAGGGGAGATTTTGTACGCACAGGTGTGGTCATATTGCACCCCCAGACCGTTCATACTACACCTGGCGGAGCTTGCACTTACAAAGAATTTCTTTGAGTTCCAGGGTACCTATTTGCAAACCCATGGCACTTCAATGGGTAGTGCTTTTGCTCCCAGTCTAGCAGGCCTTAATGTAGCCTCCTTTGAACAGCGTTTCTTCTTTGATCCTGGTAGACAGTGGAATAACATCAAACTGTGGAGACGGTTCATTGATGATGTGCTCCTCATCTGGGAGGGTGATGAATCATCAATCACAGAGTTCTTACTTTGGCTGAATAACTAGAACCCACTTCTACACTTTACATCTACTGTGACAAAGGAAAGTCTCCCTTCTTTAGATCTGGAGATCGTCCCGAGGGGTGGGAAACTCACGACATGAGTCTTTCATAAACCGACGGACAGGAATGGACTTCTCTTCAAGAGCTTTCACCTGAAATCACTGAGGCAAAACCTTCCGGTGGGACAGTTCCTCCGCCTTCGGAGGAACTGTTCTGACACGGGTGATTTCAAATCAGAGTCCAACACACTAGCAGAAAAACTACAAAAGAGGTACCCTGACAAAATTATCAAGAGGGCTCAGAAGAGATCGCTGAATTGTAACAGGGGGGCCTTGTTGGAGAGTGTGGAGAAACCACAGGTCACTAACACCATTTGAGTTACAACTTTCAATACTGCGTCCAACAACATTAAGCGCATCATACTGAAGAATTGGCGCATCTTGAATTCGAACAGTTTGCATCTGGACAAACCTCTTCTCTTTTAAGAGAAGCTCGAACATTAGGGACCATCTAGTCCATACTAGACCAAGACCAGAGACAGGGAGCGGTCAACAAAGACTATGGGACCTCCCCCCGGTCATGGGTCCCACTAAATGTGGATCGTGTGACGTTTGCAAACTCACTGAGAATACATTGATGTGGGGCCGGGCTACCCCTGGGAACAGTGCAGACACACAAACTGTAACTCAGACAATGTTATTTACATTATTGAATGCCCATGTGATCTGTTATACGTGGGCATGACACGAAAAGTCAAAATTAGAATCATGGAGCACAGGAGCAATATCAGGTGCCAGAAAACCATGACGCGATTCACCGCACACTACGTAGAGAAAAGACACTCAATAGATAACACGTTCTGGACTGTATTGGACAAGCCATACATCCCTAGGGACACACGAGACCCCAAAAAAATCCTATTCTTAAGGGAACAGAAATGAGTTTACAGGATACGCAGCCATGAAATTGGACTAAATGACGATATTCCCTGGAGTACCCTGAATAGACTCTAAACTGTCTCAGGAATATTACACCGCTGGAATAAACAACCCCTGCACTATAAATTAATATTCCCTGCCACACAATCCATCCCCTGATTATACGCATCCTCTTAAGAGATGTTAGCCAGTTGTAGTCTCAAGGCAAGACACTTGTTAATAGCTACACAATTTACCCACGCTCCCCACACAGTAAATGGGGTCAGGGCGCAGTGCCGTTATTCATTAGAGGCACCCCCGAGTCCTCCATCCAGGGGTCTGACATGGAGTTTAATTGCTAGCCCAACTACACCAGTTGGGTGTTTCGCCTTGTCAACGCCGGTAGTGCCATTATGACTTTGATTACAGTAAAGTAAACAGCAATGGGGGACACAATCATTGAAACAAAGTGAGTGGCACATACTTGTAAACTGGGACTTTGTAATCTGTACTGGGGGGGGGGGGTGGGTTGTTGGTGCCTACACCCTTCATGTGGGAACCAACAGCGTCTTGGCTGAAACAAGGTAGGCGCGCACCACGTGACCGTCAGAGTGATCACATGATGGGAAATTAGGGCTACAGAGAGGAAGCTCCCATCTTTTCGTGTGGAGCACCAGAGCGCTCTAGTCTTTAGCAGCAGCTCCTAACCGCGTGACCAACATTGGGATCGCGGGGTGGAAGCGGAAACACCAATATAGGAGATTCCGAGCACCGGATCGGAACCTTCACGGAGCGATTTACTGAAGGAGGCAGGCTCACCTTGACGAAGTAAGCGGAGGAGGGGGGGCAACTATTGGGCTCAATTTTATTTCGAAGCTCAGACTCTAAGGTCGGATGATTGATGGAGATCAGATTTAACAGGGTGCGATGAGGCACGGTCAGGTCCTTTCATGTCTCCACGCATACCGGGAGCTAACTATAGCATCAAAGTTTGAGATATAATTTGCATATTTGACCCCACGCATATTTACTGTGTTTTATCTCTAACTTCTTGTGCATTATCCCCTTATTCCATATCAGTGTGTGACTACAGGGGGGGGGGGCGCCCTCGCTCCGACGCCCTTTCAAGCACATACTGCGGGGAAACTCGGTAAGATTGGCTGGTTTCACTTGATTCTTCAGTGTAATATAAAGACGCCCTGTGAAGGATAGGGTCGTGGGGGTGAATCCCGAGTTTTTATGTGATGAATTCCAATTTTACAACTTGTTTAGACAATTTCTGGAGATATAATCCTAACATGCGGTTATTAAATATAAATGTAATTAACCGTACGCACTGATTAAGTTTAGAGTGACAGAGCAACATGTTTTTATGAAATCACAAACACATACCAATATCTTTCACTTTATTATATATTTTTTTTTACTTACAGATCATATTCAAAGTGTGAATACAAGACCCATACCTAAGTACAGGGTAAGTCTTAGACCCTCTAATGTAGAAAGGAGGGCAGGACGACAGGTATCCATCAGTCCTGAAGAAAGCCGGGGAAGACAGAAAAAGCCAGCTGAAACATGTTGACTTATCTGCAGAGAGGAGGGGTGAACGGTGCAGAATAGACCATGCTCACCACCATCCTCTAGGTCGTTAGACCTTCTTAACCCTGGCCAGGGAGTCCAGGAATAAAATAGGCATTGGGACATCCCTAAGCTAGTTTTAACATCATTTTCTGCACTTATTATTCACTTGATCCCTACTATTCTTTGTGTTTGTTTTGTCTACCCCACCCTATTGCTCCACCCCAGGCGTCGGTCTGCGCAGGGGTGTGTTTAGCAGCCCAATGATGAAGCATGCCACATTCGTGTGGGTGAGGGCAGTTTTTCAAACATGTTGACTTTGCCTTACATAACTATTTAAGCGATTCCTTTTTTTCACTCCTACTTCCTTTTGTGTGTTGGGAAGAAGAGGAAGCACGCTTTGACTTCTTGTGTTTCTTATGCCTCTTACCTGACCAACTTGATGACTGAGCGGGGTCAAGGTCTTAGGACTCCTGGAGTGGCCCCTGGACCTCCCTCTCAACTGGTAACGAGACCTTCAAAGCGAGGGACGTGAATACGAACACCAGGCCGCGAGCAGCTTCAGAGACTGCTCCCTCAAAGGCCTCGGAGCCACAGTCTGGCATTTGGAGAACGACACCGAGTCGTGGTCGAGCTCCAGGTACCAGAGACAAATTAAGTGTGGATCCATCAATGACATGGCTTTGTGGCAGGCAGCGCACGGTTTGAATCCAGAAGACTTCGGCATCGAGGGAACACCTACACACCAAAAATCGTTGACAAAAAGTCAAAAAATGTCTATCAAAAAGTGAACGACTGTAGCTCTCATCACGGATCTGCACTAGCTGGTGCGGAAAGAAAGGAACCAACGTCAGCGCGCCGAGGTGGCACCTATATAAGGGATGCGGACGTCACGCGGAGCTGACTGATGCCACCTACCGTCGTGCAAGGATATTGCTCGAGCAAATGCTTCTGGATTTAGCCTGACTCCTGGGATATTCTAAGGTAAGAAATCTGCGGCACATGTCTCTATCAAATAGCAACTATGAAGGCAGTAGTATTGTTAATGCAACATCAGTGCTGTAAGGTCCCACTTGGTCTCTTCAAACTGGCGCCTAGTCTATTTTTAAAGGGCAATCAAGGGATATGTAAACATATGCAGAAACTCACAGTTAAACATTGTATCAAACCTAACCTCACAAGTCTATTGAGCAGCTCAGACATCTACCTATGGTGATAAGAAATAAGTGCTTCTCTGACCCTGTGAGCAGTAAGTAAAAATCCGAGGAAATAGTAACAAAATATGTGAAGGAGGATATTTCAAAGACTAAATCAGCAGAGGAAATGTATCCATTTGAAAAATATTTATATATGAGAGCACCTTCACTATCTCAGTACAGCCTGTTCTAAATTTGCAGAGGCTATATTCCTAAGCATGACCAATTTTTGTTGTTACTAATTTTTTGAAGTAAGGGCATTAGTTGCAAATCTAGTTGTCCTATGATGTGCAAGAATAGCTTGGTTTCAATTTGGGTTACTCTTTTGATCTTCAAATAGTCTTATTTATAGACGCTACATCAAACGACTGTTGATGGTGTGGTTTAGTTTGCTGGGCTGTCTTGGATAGTCTTATTCTGCAAAGGAGAATTTTTAGGGATTTTCGTTAAATATTTTGCTTTTCTACCTTGTGCAGGGTTATGTTTTCTGTTCAGATTATTTTCTAAAATGTGTTTAAAATAGGAATACAACAAACTATATACATTTGGCTAGCTAACACAATACCAGATGAGCAAATACAAGATAGATGCTTCATTGATTTCTTGCGAGTAGCTCAAAAGCTGAATGGAGCACTTTGGGGTAGTCTTAAATGTAGATCTGAAGATTAATGCAATACTGACTGGGTCAAAGTGTAGAAGAACAAGTTACTTACCTTTAAGTAACAATCTTATTGGTGGATATTCTAACTGCAGATTCCTCACCTTGTGATATTTCCCAGGCATCAGACTGGATCCAGAATCTTTTAGAGTTCTCCTGCATGTCCTCTAGGTGGCGTCATGAAGCTGCACACCGTCGTCATTCCGCTCACTCAGACACAGAGCACATTGGCAGATTGTTACCAGTGTGCAGAACTCTAGATTGGGACCTTTTTAAATAGGATAGACTCCAGTTCACAGAACATAGGTGGGAGGGTCAGTGAGAAATCTGCGGTTAGAGTATCCACCGGAAAGATTACCATAAATAACTAACCTTTTCTTCTGATGGATACTTCTAACTGCAGATTCCTCACATTGTGAAAGATACCATAGCAATACCGCCTAACTTACTGGATCTGTAAACTGACTTACCAAAATGTCCTGCAGCACCGAGCAGGCAATATGCCCCCCTTGACAGACCTGGCTGTCGTGGCAGTAATGCTTCGTGAACGTGGGTATCGACATCCAAGTAGAAGCCTCACAGAAGTCAAGGATAGGCACTCTGCATGTCAACACAATAGTAGCAGCTTTGGCACTGTTAGAATGAGCCCACAAGCCTGGTGGGGGCTGCTTCTTCACCAGAGCATAGCAGATCTTCATTCAGAAACTAAACCATCAAGAGATGGTAGGTTTTTTTTTTGCACTTCTTTGTGCTGGAATACCCTACAAAGTCACCTTTGTGTAAAACTACCATTCGTGATCTGGTAAGTCTGCTGCTGAGTTTGCTAGTGATCTGGTAAGTCTGCTGCTGAGTTTGCTAGCTCTGGCATTTAACAATCCCACAAGGTGGTTTACCACCAGAAAAATCCCTTGGAGGTTCAGCCACTTCGACGTTCAGGGGTTTTTGACACAGGGCCCAAGGACCCTCACCTCCCCAAACACTGCCCTCATTGTTGCAGTCCCACATGGCTGTGTTGTTGCCCGGGAGCACCTGCCTTTCCTTTGATTGTTGGTAGGAAGGCCTAACACCAAGCGAATCACCATCAACTACAATAGATTCATGTTCAGTTGAGTCTCCGCCCGAGACATCTTATCTCCATCTCTCCCAGATAACCTCCCTAACCCAGCGATGTTGCGTACGTAGCCACAGTCCGCTCTGGGGAGGGGGGTAAGAATAGGGGCCTGCCACTGACTCAATCGGGGTCCAGCAGCCACCACTGCAGATGATTTGCAGTCTCCTCCAAAAACTGGATACAATAAGACAGATTTCCTTAATGCTGTGCCCAATGGAATTCCAGGTCCCACTGCAGAGCCTGCATGTGCCATATGGCATGTGTCACCAGTAGGATGCTGGAGGCCGTCAATCCCAGCAGCCTCGGAGTCATCCACACTGAGACCGAAAACAAAGGCTGAAGCATCTGGATCCTAGCCCGAATGTTCTGGACTCTCCATTCTGGGAGAAAGGTGTGAAATGTATGGTACCCAAAATTAGCTCAGATGAATGGGAGCATCTGCAAATCAGCTGGTGTGATTTTGGCATGTTGATCGTGAAGCTAAACGATGTGAGGAGGTTCGCCGTTGTCTGGAAGTGGTTGATACCTGCACGAGGCAAGCCCTCCTTCACCAGCCAGTTGTAGAGGTAGACGACTGGTACCCCCGACCTCCAAAGATGAGCTGCAACCACTGCCATCACTATGGTGAAGCCAAAAGGGAGCATTGAAAATTGAAAACGCGCCAGGCCCATTGTGAACTGTAGGTAACACCTGGACATGCAGGATAGGGATCTCAAAATAAGCATCCTGCAGGTCCAATGCCAACGTCTAGTCTCCAGGGTCTAGGGCAGACAGGAACTGGGCTAGTGCAAGCATCTTGAATTAGTCCTTTCACAGGATGATGTTAAGAGGGTGAACATCTAAAATAGGACGAAGCCGCGGACTTCCTTCGGCACAAGGAAGTAACATGAGTAACAGACAGTTCCCACTTCTGATGTTGGAACCCCCTCTATAGCCCCTTTGGCCAAAAAGGCCTGCACTTCTTGCGGTAAAATGGACAGATAGACCTCCTCCTGCTGCCCTTAGGGTGGTGAATGATGCGGCAGGGTAGAAAGGAATGGGAAGGCATAGCCCTGGTGGACAATTTGAAGGACTAACTTTTCTGTTGTGATCGCCTGCTACCCAGAGAGAAAATATAAGATTTTGCATCTAACAAGGAGGCTGTGTACCAGCAAGGACACACTAAAGCAGTTTTGTAGCTGCAAGAGGGTCGGGGACTGAGTTGCACATTGTCCCTACTGTCCCCACTGTCTGAGAACTGTGGCCTGTGCCACATAAGGATTGGAAGGCCTGCTGGGCTTGAGGGCGAGTCTGGTACTGGCAAAATGGGAAGTCTCTACTATAGTGATGTAGAGGGCGAGATTGCTGAGGAAATTGCCTTGTGGTAGCAGAAAGGCCTAAAGAACGCGCTGTGGCTCTGCTCCTTGAATCGTTCCAAGGCAGAGTCTGCTTTGTCATCAAAAAGGCGAGAGAATGGGTGTGGCCAAACAAGATGGCTGAGTGGACGTATTCCAGTAGGGCTCTGTGACGACTGTTCTAAACTTCGGGATTCTTAGGCACACGAGCAGGATGCCACTGAAATAATGACCCCTTAAAGGTGGGGGGTGTCCCGAACCAACAGCCAGCTCCGAGACCCGTTGGGGCACTCGGATGCCGGGGGATTGGGAAGCGCCAGAGACGAGCTGCGAGGACGGACTCGCAGGAGACCGCCAGTGCCAGAGGAGCGGAGGGACCAGCACGCTCGGCATCCAAGGTGGGGTGGAAGGAGTAGGATTCCCCGTGGCTTGGCCTGAAGCCGGTGAGTGACACCGGCGGGCCCCCGCAGCGACGAGGAAGGCCTGCAAATACCGCCCCAGCAGAGCGGATGGAGTTGGGACAGTGAGCGGCAACCCCCCCTGTGATCACTAAAGCTCTGGTAAGATTGAGGCAGGGGGCATGCGCACACTGGACGGAGGCAGTCCCTAGGGGTACCGTAGCAGCCAGGAGAAGACGGCACATTTCGGGCAAGTGAAGACCAGGTGCGCCTGACTTTAAAATGGTGGCAGGGCCACGTTTGCAACCTTAAAGACCGCTCATTGAGAGCCCCACCGTGGTGAACGAAGGGAGATCGCCCGGTCCGGCAGTTTGGTCCCAGAGCACCACACCTGCATCCAAGCAGACTAAAGTGACTCTCCTCAGCTTAGAGGTTGAGTCGGACTGATTCTGCCCCTGTAGCAAGGCCCAAAGCTCCCAGGCACATGCGCCACTCTGATGGAAGTCTAGCGCTTGCATAGGCCCCAGTACCGGAGAGTGGATGGGCCTCAACAACTCCAAAAGCCCCCCGAAGGGCGAAAAAAGATTCAAATAGGACGGAGGGCAGAGAGGGCCAGGATAGAGCACCTTGCATAAGCCTGGTTGCGAGCATACAGGGACCAGGAAGGATTGCAGACCAAGGAGGCGGCCTAGGATCGGAGGAAGCGGTCACAAGGCTCTAGCCCCTTCTTGGGGTCGTGGGACACCGCACGGCTTGGGTGTGTTGATGCCCGGCGGGCGACTGAGTTTATGCCGCCAAAGAAAAAACAGGGCAACAGGGTCTCAAACTACTTTACGCCAGTAGAGTCAAGGAAGGAGGCATCCACCGCATAAGCAGACGGCGTTATGGCTTTAACAATAGATGACCTTCTGGCCTCCCTTCAGGACTTTAAACAGGAGCTACGAGAGGATTTGAAAGTGGATATGACCTCTTCCTTCGAATATCTTTGCTCAGACATAAATGGCCGCCTACTGACAATGCAACAAGATGTGGACTCAGTGGCGGCTAGGACTCTAGATTTGGAAAGCAAGCTCCAGGAGCTGGAATGCCGCACAGTCCAGGCGGAGGAGAGATCGGCGAGGCTTATGACGCAGCTAGAATTGTCCCTACTTAAATGTGAAGACTTGGAGAACTGATCCCGGAATTTGGTGGAGGGGGCGGATGGTCCAGATCTGGAGGCCTTTGTGGAGGGCCTCTTTGCCACCGTTCTGGGAAGCACACACCTGAAGATCAAACTTGACAGAGTTCACAGGGTAGGGCCACTGACACCTGGGGAGAAGAGGCGTCCCAGGTGTGCATTTGCCAAGTTACATTCCTTCAAAGTCAAGGAGGCTATTATGCAGGCAGCGCGTAAATCAGAGGAGATGACCTTCCAGGGGGCCTGATGCTCCATCTTCCAAGATGCAGCCCCGGCGACATTGGCAAGGCGCATGCAGTTCCGGCCAGTGACTGACAAGCTGCGACGTGACCGCATACAGTACCGATGGACCTAGCCTTTCGGACTACCGTTTGAATGGCACAACAAAGCACATCATGTCACGAATCTTCAGGATGCGCTGCAACTCTTGGGCTTAACAGCAGAGGTGGAAAGTCTGGCAACAACGGGAGCAGGGAGTTCCAAGGAGACTCCACTGGACCAAAGAGCACAAATGCAGTGGCTCACCCAGGGCCGCTCCATAACAGAAGAAACCTGGGAAAGGGGAGACAGCTACCACTCACAATGGATGGGGTGAAGACGATGATGGTCCCGGCGGAGGGAAATGAGGTCCATACGCGGAGATACAAAGAGGTCCTCATCTAAAACAGCCATCTACGGTCTCCAATCAAGAGTACGTTGGGCAAGGAAAGCACATACTGGGGGTGGAGACTAGCTGGGGCATCGGCACAAGGTCAGAGGAGTTCCCTGGAGGGAGCCCCTGCAAGAACAAAGTAGATTCCTTAACACTAGTAGATTGACTTTGGCATGATTGTCGTAACGGACACTGATCTACACGCTGGAGGACAGATAACGACCTGAAGAAAGGTAGAGTTCAAGAAGTAATTCTCATGTTCTAATTGTTCAAATTACGGTGTTCGTATTGTTTTCGATGTTTGGTACGGGGAAACAGGGAGCGTAATGCACATGTAGGAGGGGGAAGGGCGGGGGCAGGGGATTGGCAGTTTCCAGAGATCAGTATGGGGATGGGGGGCTGGGAGGAAGGCTGCAGCGGCTCATGGAGGGGACACGCATTCTTGACTGGGGGTCATGGTGATCACAACTCGTACTTGGAATGTGAGAGGGCTCAACTCTCCAGCAAAACGACAAAAAATGTGGAAGTATGTGCTAGATCAGAGGCACGATGTGGTAGTGCTACAGGAATCGCATCTTAAGCGTTCCGAAGAGCATAGGTTAAAGCATAAAAATTATACCCTCATGTATAAGTCCTCCGCAACAGCTAAAAAGAATGTGGTAGCGCTCTTCTTCCACTCCACTGTGCAGTTTCAACCTGAAGGCTGCAAGGCAGACAAGGAGGGAAGAATAATTTTGGTGAAAGGCACACTGTGCAGGCGTAAATGCACCTTCGCTTTTCTATATGCACCCAACACAAATCAAGTGACATTTCTTCAGACATTACTCGCTATTTTGGGGGGGCTTTGCGGAGGGCGAGATTATCCTCATGGGAGACCTCAACCTCACTTGGGATGCAAGGGCAGATAGCTCACAGGGTCATAGATCTAGCACCGGGAGCGTCCCGAAAACGCTTAAAAAAGAATTTGGAGAAATGGGGCTCCATGATGCATGGCAGATGCTCCATCCGAACGACCAAGACTATACATTTTTCTCACACTCTCAGAAGTTACTCCCGATTGGACTATGTTTTTGTGAGTAGCACACTGACCCAAGCCGTGCAGGCGGTCATCTTCTACCCTATTGCACTCTCGGATCATGTCCCAGTGGCCGCAATACTAGAATGGGAGTCTCCCCCGCCTAGATATCGCAGGTGGTTCTTCCCCCAACTCACTGCTACGGGATCGCTCGCTGCGAGATGACTTGAGGAAGTCAATCAGACTATTTTCAGATAAATGATCCACAAGACACCTCCCCCTCTACTCATTGGGACGCATTCAAAGCAGTTCTCAGGGGACAATGCAAAGCGCTCAACGCCGCCCTAAATAAACAGAGAATAAACGAGAGACAAACCATGGAAGCAGAGTTAAAAAAGGATAAGCAGTCACACAAGGAGAACCCGACCCTCACCCTCCAAAGGCAGGTGACGGCGTTACGTGGGAAACTCAACGCAATCTATAATAACAGAGCAGAGCTCACCTTGTTGTGACTTCAACGCACGACATACGAGAAAGGCAACAAGATAGGAGCACATCTAGTGAGGCAGCTACGAGTTGAGAGAGAAGGAATATATAGGGAGCATTAAAGATGAAGGGGGTGAGACTATTGCCTCAGACACTGGAAAAGCTCAGACCTTTGGCTGCTTCAACAAAAAGGTGAGACTTGCCAAAAGGTATGTCCATTACTGATGCCTGAAGATCTCTGGAAAGACTGAAGACTTCATTGAGGCTTGGTGCTGAAGAGACCCATGAACACTGGAAATGATGGTGCATCCCACCCAGTCATGTCCAGGCTCATAGGTCGTCTGGAACAGCCAGCAAAATTTGAGCCACTGTGTCCAAAGGGCATGGGAATAACAGCCGAGGAAGCAGCTAGCGTTCATCGATCTCAAAGCAAGACTTGTGGAGGAGAAAATCTGCTTGCCAAATACTTTAATTCAAGGTCAGGCAGAGTAGTAGGAAAGGCTTTGGGGTTGACTCGGCTGGTGGATGTCTGTAGGTAGGGAAGATCACCTGGAGCAGGGCACTGTCAACTAGCAGCCTGCTTATTAACGGGTGGCCCTGAACTGTTTAGCTCAGGTGCCTGAAAGTGTCTCTGATGAGCCTCAATGAATGGCAATAAAGACGCTGTGGGAACCTGACAAGATTGCAAGACTTCCTTCAGAACATTTGTTTTAACTTCCGTGTTTGGTGGCTGTAAATCCAACACTTCTGCTGCTCTTCGCATTACAACAGCGAAAGAGAAACTTTCCTCTGTGGCAGGTCTTTTGGGGGGCCAGGCGCAGGTACCGACACAAGGCCAGAATCAAATGAAATGTTAAGCCCACTGGCATCCTGAAGCTCTTCATACCAGCTTTCTTCATTGAATTGGGGAACATAATAGTCTCCACCATCCTAATTGTCATTGTCTGAATCTGTGCCAAAAAAGGCTGTGTAAGGTCTGGGCCCTACCATGTGCTATGGGCAAGGTATTGAAGTACGAAGGATTGAGAAGTGCCTGTATGCTGGTCAGCACTGGGAGCAACTTCAGCCAAGGTAGTGGTGGATTCAACTTGGAGTCTGATAGCACTATGGGTGTACATCCAAATACAACATCAATGCATGGGGGATGGTGTCAGAACCGAAGCCAGCACCGGGGTTGGAGCTGAACCTGAAACAAGTTCAAGAGATACAATGTTAAGGGTGGACCTGCTGGAAGAAGTCTGACTGGAGGCCCCTGCGGATCCTGGGGGCCCGAATGCGCACCAGAAGGAGTCAATAAATTGCCATGTATATGCAGCATAGCCTCTCTGAGGGCCTCAACTTGCTGCAATATCATTGAAAGACCTGGAAACTCAAGGTGTGTATGGAACAAAGTTGGAATCATGGGGTTTTGAAGCAGGACCGGTTGGTGAGGGCTGAGGGTTCAGATTGATGCCCTTGCACGCTCTCTTGAGTTTGAGAGTGGCAGGAAGGGGCCATTTCCTCCGGTTTTTGTGCTTTTTCTTTGACATACTGAAAGACTAACTGCAACAACGATCAGAAGCGGGAACAGGACCTTCCTTTTGACCTCAACCGGTAGCACTGTGGAGTCTTAATGAACAAGTTACTTACCTTCGGTAACGATATATCTGTAAGAAACGTAGGTTAGTTATAGATTCCTTATCTTAGAATTACCCCCAGGTGTCAGACTGGATCCGGAAAGTTTTTCGTCCGCAGTACCCCTGCGGGTCGGAAGGTGGAGAAGTGTGGCTCAATGGTTAGAGCGGCAGACCCTGATGCAGAGATCTGGCCCGGGACCAGGGTTCAATTCCCGCCTCGGCGGGTCTTGGGCTCAATTTCCTCGGACCTGATAATTCTCGCCTCGGTGCCTATTCTAATCATGGGTCCCACTCTGCAACTCTGGGCAATAGCTTGCTTAATCTCCACAATGGCCCCACCAGCGCTGGGATGCCTGGCTTCACCTTGGGGGTGCCCAGGAGTGGACATTTCACAGGGAAAAGCCAGGAAGGGTTCCACAGCGGTATGCGTACAGCGCCAGGACACCCCAGGGTATCAGTGCGCTTTACAAGTACAAATTTCATTTCATTTCATTTCAAGGTGGTGTCGGTCGACTCCGCGTTCGTCGCCGGTGTCGTGGTCGCTGGGATGACGTTGCGGTAGCTACATAGACGCCACCCTCGCACGCTGACGTCAGTTCTGTACACGACTTTCCACGCCAGAAGCGCAGAGCCATGCAAGACACTGACCACTGGTGCACAAAACTAGGGCCCTGAAAGGAAGTCCTTAACCCTAGAAATCAGTTCGCAGAAAGGGGAGGATGGGTAGGGCGGTAAGGAATCTATAACTAACCTATGTTTCCTACAGATACATCATTACCGAAGGTAAGTAACTTGTTCATCTGAAAGAAACAGTTAGTTATAGATTCCTTACCTTAGAATAGATACCCCAGCAATACCAACCCGGAGGTGGGTCTGCGAACCAAGTTCACACCAGAAAGTCCTGGAGCACAGAACGGCCAAAGAAGCCGTCTCTCGGACTTGGCTGTCCAGGCAGTAGTGTTTGGTGAATGTGTGCAGCGATGCCCACGTAGCTGCCTGACAGATGTCATTAAGGGGGACTCCCCGTCCCAAAGCAGTGGTGGCTGCCCTTGCCCTGGGAGAATGGGCGCGCAGTCCCACTGGAGGCTCCTTCTTTGCCAAAGAATAGCAAGCTTTGATGCACAGAACGACCCACCTGGAGATGGTCCATTTGTGCACGGCCCGACCTTTCTTAGCGCCCACGTAACCAACAAAGAGCTGGTCGTCCACCCGGAATTGCTTTGTGCGATCCAGGTAGAAGGAAAGCGCACCTTTTGGATCCAGACGGTGGAGCCTCTCTTCCTCTTTTGAAGGATGCAGAGGCGGAAAGAAGGTGGGCAAAGTGATGGTTTGGCCAATGTGGAAAGAAGTAACCACCTTGGGAAGAAAGGAAGGTCTAGTTCTAAGGACGACCTTATCCGGATGGACAGCCAGAAAGGGAGGCTTGGAAGAAAGCTTGTAGCTCACTCACCCTGCATGCAGAGGTGATGGCCACCAGAAAGGCAGTTTTCAAAGTAAGAAGCCTGAGAGGACAGTTATGTAGTGGCTCAAAGGGAGCTCACAAGATAGGTAAGCACCAAATTCAAGTCCCACTGGGGTATTACGAAGGGAACCGGAGGAAAAAGATGAGTAATGCCCTTAAGGAATCCATTTACAACAGGGGACTTGAAAAGAGAAGGCTGATCAGGAAGCCTAAGGAAGGCTGAAATGGACGAGAGGTAGCCTTTTAGAGTGCCCAGAGCAGAGCCCTGCTGGGCCAAAGACAGGAGGAACAAGAGAACCTCAGAAAGAGGGGCGTAAAGGGGATCCACAGCCTTTGCTGTGCACCATGCCACAAATTTGTTCCATCAGCAGGCGCATACCGTCTTAGTGGAGGGACGCCTGGCTGCCAAGATAACATTGCAGATTTCGGGAGGCAGGTCAAACGATGTCAACTGCCGCCGCTCAATCTCCACGCAAGGAGGTGGAGGCTGGACAGATTCGGGTGGAGGACCGTCCCCTGCTGCTGCGACAGAAGATCCTCCCGAAGAGGCAGTCGGATCGGAGAATCAATGGCCATGTTGAGCAGCTCGGGATACCATACTCTTCGTGCCCAATCCGGAGCCACAGGAATGACTTGGGCTCGGTCGCGCTTGATCTTCTTCAGCACTCTGGGCAGAAGTGGTATAGGCAGAAAGGCGTATAGAAGACCGCAACTCCACTCACGACGAAAAGCGTCGCCTAGCGAGTGCCGCCTTGGCAATTCCAACGCGCAGAACTGCTGACATTGCACGTTCTCTTCGGTGGTGAATAGATGTAACCAAGGCTCTCCCCACTGCTGAAAGAGACCTTGCTCCACCTCCGAGTGAAGACACCATTCGTGATCCATCATGCACCTGCAGCTGAGTTAGTCAGCCCTGGCGTTCAGAGAACCTGCCAGATGTTGAACCACCAGGGATATGCCCTGATGTACCAGCCATGTCCAGAGGCGGAGGTCCACGCCTTGTTTGTTGCAGTACCACACGGCAGTGGTGTTGTCCGTGAACACCTGCACCACTGCTTTGAGTGCAAGACGAAACGTCCGAAGCTCCAGAAGGTTGATGTGGAACCCGGACTCCGCCGGAGACCAGAGGCCTCTGATCTCCGCCTCCCCCATGTGGCCGCCCCATCCCAGAGGTGATGCATCGGTCACCACTGTGAACTCTGGTTGAGGAAAGGAGAGGGATCTGCCGTCGACCCAATCCTGGTTCGTAAGCCACCACTGCAATTGGTGTGCAGTGCCCTCCGAGATCTGGACGCAATCGGACAGATTCCCCTGATGTTGTGCCCACTGGAACTTCAGGTCCCACTGCAGAGCCCGCATATGCCATCTGGCATGGTCCACCACCAGGATGCAGGAGGCCATCAGACCCAGCAGCCTGAGGGTCATCCGGACCGAAACCCGGGATGGAGGCTGAAAGATCGGAATCATAGCCCGAATATCCCGGACTTGCTGTTCGGGAGGATAAACCCGAAACTGCGTCGTATCCAGAACCGCTCCGATATAGAGGAGCTTTTGAGAGGGGGGTCAGGTGTGACTTCAGCCTCCGGGCACTGGGGCAGCACCTGCGCCACCATATCCCGCACAGAGTGGGTGTAACGGCCCAACAGACATGCGCTGTTTACCGACCGCAGTCCCAAGCTGGAGGAAGAAAACATTTTCTTCCCAAGGTGGTCCAGCTTTTTGGATTCCCTATCGGGTGGTGTGTTAGGGAATGCGCCTTTGGAGGTGGAGGCTTGGACCACCAAGCTCTCAGGGGTAGGGTGTTGGGAGAGGAAAGTGGGGTCGCCCGGGGCCGGGCAATCATCCTGTCGACAGGAGCCCCTGTGTTGGGCCTGGACCAAGTGCCCAAAAGGATGTCCGTGAGGGCTTCATTAAATGGCAGCAGGGGCTCTGAAGAGCTCGCTGTGGGTTGAAGCACCTCTGTCAGGAGGTTAGTCCCGACTGCCACCGTAGGTAGCTCGAGGTGGAGAGCCTCGGCCGCCCTACGCAACACCACTGTGTATGACGCTCCCTCCTCCGTAGCCACGGTAGGAGGAGGCAACATGCCAAGGTCTGGAGAGGTATCCAGACCACTGGCTTCCCCCAGTTCCACTCTCCAGTCCTGTTCATAAACTAACTGGTCGGTTAAAGGGAGCCCAGACCCCTCCCAGTCCCCCTCACCCTCCTCTGGCTGCCAATCTGGTCTCAAAGAGCCAGGGTAGAGCAGGGGCACAAAAGTACCCATCGGCGCAGGTTCTGGCGCCTGTTGACGGCGGTCCGGCTCTGTGTCTATCTCGAGGTGGAGGCCGGGGTAGACGTCGGCTGGGGACACAGCCGACGCCGGCTGCGGACGTGGTGCCGGTGGAATCAGCACCGGGGGAGGCGTAATAAGGTCAACCGGCGCCGATCCGGATCCAGGCCTGGATCCAAGGGGACTCTGCGGCGCCGAGGCTGAAGGCGTCGAAGGCCCAGGGCCCCCAGCCGAGTCCGCGGGGCCCGAAGGCGCGCCGGCGGAGTCGGGCTGCCCAAAGATGGCGTGCATCGCTTCGTAAAACTAACGAAGCAGGGCAGGGGTCGCTCCCGGTCCCGGAAAGGGGGGGGGGGAACCCGGAGTCGACCCTTCGGGCTCCGCATGCGGAGCCACGGGAGGGGCACCACCTGCATCCCTCGACGCGTCGGCCGACGGGGAGAAGTCTAAGAGCGACGATGCTTTTTCGACTTCTTGTGCTTCGACTTACCTGACCCAGAGTGCGAAAACTTGGATGAAGAATGGTGCTAGCTCCGCGACCGGTCCCTCGACCTCCGCGACCGGGACCTCTAGTAGCTTTCGGGACCGCTCCCACAAAGACCTCGGGGCCATGGTCCGGCAGTCGGAGCACGACTTGGAGAGTGGTCCCGCTCCAGGTAGTAGAGGCACACGCAGTGCGGATCAGTCACCGACATCAGTCGGTTACAGGAACCGCAAGCCTTGAAGCCGGGCATCCCTCGTGCACCAGGAGTCAATGGACTAAAAAAACGAAGTCAACAAAAGTCGAGAAAAAGTCAGTCAAAAAATGACTGGAGGTACCGCTCTCTCCAGATCTGCGCTTGCTGGCGCGGTAAAAGAAAGAACTGACGCCAGCGCGCAAGGGTGGCGTCTATGTAGCTACCGCAACGTCATCCCGCCGACCACGACGCCGAACGCGGAGTCGACCGACGCCACCTTCCGACACGCAGGGGTACTGCTGACGAAAAACTTTCCGGATCCAGTCTGACGCCTGGGGGTAATTCGAAGGTAAAGAATCTATAACTAACTGTTTCTTTCAGATGTGTTTTGCAACGTAGAGGTTGGCCTCAGATTCACCTGGACGCAGTCCCTGGAGTCGTGCTCAGACCCCAGGCACCACTGTTTGCTAAAGTCTCTGCATGGCTTGACACCTGTAGTTCTGGGGGGTGACATTTTCCCTTGCACACTGTAGAAGAATTTTGCTAGGTTAGTCAAAAGGACCAAGGAGAAGCTCTGGATCCATGTCTTGAAGGCGTGGAAAAAAACAGACTTTAGTGCAAATGGGTGAAAATTTAGGTGCAAGACACCACCTTCCGGTGCTCAGGAGGACTGCTCTACAGATTTCTGGATCCAGTTTGACACCTGGGGACTATCACAAGGTGAGGAATCTGCAGTTAGAACTATCCATCAGAAGTGCTTTCACCTGTTGGTAGCATTTATGTATCAAGAACAGCGTTCCTGCAGTTGACAAGTGTACTGGCTAGATAGAGAAAACCTACACCAGTTTAAAGATCCAAGACAGAATATTCACTGTGGAACACATTGTTTGAACAGCACATTACAGGATACTTGTGCTACAAATAACAGATGGAAAACAGTTGACAAACGGTACCTACATAAGCTTCGACAGATGATGTTTTTAGAGCCAATGAATGACAAAACTGCAGGAAAAGTTTGTGTCCTGTTGGTAAATAGCAAAACATATTTTTCAAAACCTTTTATTGCATCATATTTGGTACCTTATGTTTGACAACAAAAAGGAAATTACAATTGTAACTGCAGGAATAAGAAGCGGGTCTGATGAAAAAAAAATCTTGAGCCTCTTAATGTTACAAAGTCATGGGGTCTTGACTGAAACAACTAAGCCAGAAATATATCCTTAGAAACAGGGCTTCAAGTATTACAAACCTGTGACACTGTGGAAAAATCCAGAGGTATCTTAACTGCAGCACAGTTTTCTGCATAATGTGAACAAGGCCTGCTGAGGTTATTTTTATTTTTTAACTGTTAGTCTCTTGATCAGTCAAAAAAGGGTAGCCAGGAAATATGCTCTTGGTAATTCCACGCCATGAAACAGTATTTTGTCTGTATGCTTTCACAATAAAGAGAAAAACATGCTCTCAGATTAGTTGATGCGAGTCCATAGTGCATGATTTCTTTTCGTTCTTGCAATACAGTTTTGACAAGTTTGGCGAAGCAACACTGAGATTCAAATCAAAGAACAGCAGTGCTGATTTATTTCAAGTTTCATAAACAGATTGTTTTAAACTGGTTCCTTCCGGTGAAAACTGCTGTGCAAGAACACCAAACTCATCGTGTCCGGTGAATTTTCGAGGATGCAACAGTAAGTTTGTTGAACAGCCTACGTTATAAACAACTCTGGTTTTGTGTCTATGGTGTATGCTCCAACCTTTATGTCAAGCATCTGTGAATGATTTCTCTGCACATTGATTCACATTGAGAACTTCCTATGGTCAGCCATACTCCGTATCAATATTAGCCAGATGCTACAGCCAAACAACTTTGTGCTCAGTGAAAGAATCCAGTGCCAAACAGCCTTTTTATGCTGCCCAAGACAGCAGTAATCTCAAAAGACAAGTTGAAAGTAATATTTCTGCCACACACCTGCTCCATAAGCCCCAACATCCTCCAGCTTTCATATAAATTAGTTTAAAAACATGGATAAGTACTTAAAGGTTAAGGATTTTTATTTTTATTTTAGCAGCTTCATTTTTTTAAGAACCTGAACCACCCATATCCTGTAATAGGTTAGCTATTTTATATATATATATATTGTCAGCAGGATAAAAAAGTAAAACACTATTCAAAGGCAACAATTCTTTTACTCCTTTCAATCTCCGTGAAGTTACAGAGCAATACAGCAGGTGCGTGACAAAAATATTGTATATCTGATATGGTCCAATGTCTTTGCATCCACAGATTTAGTTTGTTCACATTTCATTGGCCAGTTCCTCTGGTTCTGCAGAACTATCTCCGTTAACTGTGATATTCATGTCCTCTTCATATCCAGGTGGCATAAAGGCCAAGGCATACGGGTAAAGCTTGTGACACTGCACTCTGTATGCTTCAGGAACTTCTTTACAATCTCCAAGGCTACCATCACGCAAGGCTTCCAATACTTCTGTACAAGTCTAAGTATATATTAGGAAAGAGATAAAAAGGAAAATTAGAATTTCAACTTTTTCCAAAACATTTTATCTGGACAGGAAAAAGTACAAGTACCCTTCATGTCAAAATTAATTGGCAATAGTTTAAATTTCCACTAAAGGATGAATAAAAACAGAAAAACGAGACTGACAGAATCTTTGAATGAATCTTGCATTTATTTTTCCAATAGCCAGAGTCTAGCCTAGATTACCATTAAATACTGGATTAAAAGAATAAACCAAAAACAACTGTTACCAATGTATTGATGATAGCTACTGTCCCACAGATTCCTCATCGCCAGAAAGTTTACCGCAATTCACCCTTCTTTGCTAGGTGTCAATCAAGGCTGTGTCTTGTGGCGCAGATCTACTAGGAATCTGTGCTTTATATGGTGTAGCAGCTCCATTAACACTACCATCATTGTGACATTAGTGTACACACTTCACAGAGGCCAGGACAAAAAGATGGAAAACCCAAACTCAGAAAAACAGAGAAAAAAGAAACAACCTGCTTAGAAGTGGGAGATGGGAGGACTATGAGGAACCTGCAGGAAGATCTAGTATCTGGCAGGAAAAAAGTGTTAACAAAGGTAAAAAACGTATTCTTCTAATGGAAAGTTATTGCTGCAAATTTCTCTGCTATAAAGACTTCATTATCAATCACCACCAAAAGAGGACAAAAAAAGAAAAGAAAATCAGACCGTGGTCAAAAAATGGACGTGTTGTCGAACAGCTCAATCAAATTGAGCCTCATTTGCCACCTTAGTGTAGGCAGTAAGGCTTGGTAAAATTATGAATAGAAAACCAAGATATGCTTCATTAAAATGCTTTAAAGTGCAGCTAATAAAAGGGTTCTTTACTGTGAAAGAAGAGAAATATGATCACAGTGTCCAGCCAAGGTGGAATGGAAGTTAGACAACCACATGGAACAGCCAAGTTCTCTAAAGCAATACGAGACTCAGATGATTCTCTTTTAATCATAAAGCCAAAGGTAGGCCATTGCAAGGTTTTGTGACCTGAAAACACAAAGGGTGTCTGGGTGTCTTTATCTTCCACCTTGTCACAACCCTTCTTTGATCCAAATAACTGGTCATTAGTTCTGCAATCCTTTGCAAAGCTGAATGCTATTTTCGGGTTATGCCTGCATAAACATTTCTCCTCAGAGAAATTAAGTGGTGGAAAAAAAGCTGGTAAATTCTTAGGAGCAAGAAAGAGCAGATTTTTGGTACGAAGGAAAGCTACATTTCCAAGACAACTAAGTCTTGTAAAAAAACCTGAATAAGGAGGGTTCAATGATTTTGCACACAACCCGTCTCACTGAAGCGATAGGTGTAAGGTGCAAAGTCCAACTTAAGTGCAAATAATGGGTAAGAATGCAACATTTTGAATGTAGTACATTAGGAAAGCAAGATATAATAGATAAGAATGCAATGTTTTGAATGTAGTCTCCATTAGGAAAGCGAGGAATCCATTCAGATCCCACATACACATTATACAAGGAATAAGTTGAAAGGTTTGCAGTGTTTTTGGAAAACAGACAACACCAGAGACTTGGGTGTGTCGGAGAAGAATAAAAAAGTAGGAGTAAATGCCAAGTATACTGTGATTGCAGGCTTTTCCTTTCCAAGGACAAAGCAAGACAAAGGAGAGTCTGGATTTCAGCTAAGAGTTCCACATCATGAAGGTAGCACTAATCCCAAATGTTATTTCCATTTTCCCGCCAATCTCACTTAATCAGGTAAGAAGTAGAAAATGAAGGTCTTATTTTCAATCCCCAAACATGAAGGTAAAGGGCTTCGTGTGTGGATAAAAACTAGCCAGGCTACATTCGGGTTTGGATATCCTACCCCATAAGGCTTTCATGGAGGACAGAGATCAAACTTCTACAGATCTTGGCACTGTCTCTTCCAAAATCAGCTAGGCAACATTTGATGTAGTCTGCAGTTTAGAAATTAGCAAAAAAAAAAATCTAGACTGCAAAAATCTTCCATCAATCCTTTACGGAGAATCTTTGGTGAAAAAAAGGCATTTTTAGGTCGAGCCTCGAGTAGCGCGCAAGCGCTGCTCTGGCAAGACTAAGTTAGGGGTTTCAAAAAGCTGACCAGACGCTCGTGCGTCATGGCCTTTTCCGTGCGGTTACCCGCAGGGCCGACATCTGTTTCCAATTATCGTGCCCAGACGCGGGCGCGATAATTGGAAACACATGCCGGCCGTGCGGGTAATCGCGGGGAAAAGGCCGTGACGCACGAGCGCCTGGTCAGCTTTCAAAAGCCCAGGCTGCCGCGCTCGCTCGCCCCCGCTCCTCTCTTGTTAATTCTGGCTTTGAATCTCTGCTCTGTAAGACAGCCGAGAGTGCCGTGAGCTGTGTCTATGGTGGTGCGGTAGTGGCAGGAAGTGTCTGCTGTAGCAAGGTAGTCTGGTGTGAAGCATTGAGTCCCTTCTGTTGAGGCAGGAGGGAGAGGCAGAGAGGTGTCTCCGCGGGCATGTAGTTGTGCGCACCTACTGTTGTGTGAGCACAGGAGGTGTCTCTGTGATGGAGTAGGCAGGTAGTGGGTGCCTACTGTTGAGACAGCGGGAAGGAGGGTTCATGGCCGGGGAGAGACGTCGGGTCAGGCGTTGCATCTAGTTTCCCTGCCCCCACCATCCCGGCACCAGCTGCCCTTGCTCGTGTCCTTGGGGTGCCGCAGCTGCTGCGGAGTGCTCTGCACACCTCTTCCCTTCCCCCACCCCGTGTCCAGGGCGCATTGTCACTTCCTGGACCGGAGTTCCGCAGTCTGAGGCTCCCCTTTCAGAAAGTGCCCTGGCCCTGGCCTTGGGGTGGGGGTGGGCGCAGCAGCCCCTGAAGGTGTCAGTCCGGCCACGCGGAGCTCGGGCCCTGGGTTGTGAAGTGCCAGTCGCCGTGGGCAGGGGGTGCTGCTGCTTCCTTGCCCGTCGGGCTGATAGAGTACTAGAAGAGGGGTGCACCAAGGTACAGCGCTTGATTTAATTAGATGGTGAGATAGCTCCACAAGTTAGGTGCTTGCTGCTGACATCTATTGAGCCTTCAGCTGGGTGACCGCACCTTTCATCCTTCGGAGGTCGTTGAATTCAGTAGAGTTGAGATATTCATAGCACCACTCCATGCTCTTCCAGAGGTGGAGTGGATTGTCGCAGCCCCTGAAGGTGTCAGTCACATATCGGACCTGCCTCTTATGTTACTTACTGCCTCTGCTGGCTTGTCTAGTCTCTGACCTTCTCTTGGCCTGTCCGGCCAGCCACTGCGGGGCGACCATTGATGGCTGCTTTGGGGAGCTCGGTGTTTCACTCTTGCAGGCAGCCTGGCAGTCACGTGGGGAGACAGATTTTCCCGGAATGGGTTGTGCTTCCAGCCTTGTGGTCAGCTTCTGAAGTGATGACATGGCCGCATCCCCAGGAGCTGCCTCAAGATGCCCAGCTCCAGGGCTGTGCACTTTCCCGCTTAGCATCTGTTCTCCCCTCCGGCTAGCCCCGCAGAAGCAGCTTGTTTGGATATATGGCAGGCAATTGAGTCAAACACAAGTCCCGGCTCCCCTCGCCTGACCAGGATGTAGCTGCATGGCGGGAAAAGCTGATCGCCTTCCAAATCTGGAACAGAAGAAGCGTGGCACTGAACACTGTAACATCTTGGGTGTGACCCTCAGATATGTGGCAGTTACTGAGCACGAGTCGTGTTGGTGTGTTTTTCAGCTCTCTGGAGTGTTTTCGGAATTTACCCGTCTTCTGTTGTGTCAGTAAATAAATCATGGTGGGTATGAGACTGGGGACACAAAGCAAGGTGGAGCTGGAAGGAATGGGGTTAAAAGGGCTCTTTTCTCGCCAGCAGGACTCTGTACATAGAAGTCTAGTTTTCTTTCTAGCGTCAACACATTAACTGCCTTGCTAATGTACCAGGAACATTGAGAGCCTCTGTGCAGTTCATTTACCACAATAAAAGATGATGGAAGGAACGTACGTGTTTACACTGTAAAAGCCCAGTAGCTCCACGTTGACGCAAAGTGACACATAGCACTTTCTGTACTAAACAAGCAGTTGCAATGCAATAGGTCTCGCATTTACGCGAGTTTAAGCTATTGGCATTGTAAATGACAATGCCTTTTATTTATGTTTTACAAATGAAAACAAAAATAAAAGGCATTGTTATTTGCAATGTCAATAGCTGAAACTCGCGTAAATGCGAGACCTATTGCATTGCAAATGCTTGTTTTTATTTGTTCTGTTGGTGTGATTAGAGGCCCAGAAAGAATAGCCCAAAAGAACAAATTACATACTTTCGGTAACGCATTATCTGGTAGAGACTAACTAGCTGCATATTCCTTAACTTTGAATTTCCCAGGCATCAGGCTGAATCCGGACACTTTTGCAGTAGCAGTACACCTTTCGCACGCAGTCGGTGGCTCCATTCGGCCCTGCCGGACGTTGTTAGTATCTGTTATGACGTCAGGGTCACCTATATAGGTGCCACCCAGGCGCGCGGACATCAGTACTTTTCACTTTTCCCTGCCAGAAGCGCAGAGCCATGAAGTGACTCACTTGATTTGTGTAATAACTAGGGCCCTGATAAAGGCAACAACCCTAGCCCTAACCAATAAGTCTGTAGAGCAGGGAGGCATGGGTAGGTCTGTAAGGAATCTGCAGCTAGATAATGTCTCTATCGAACAAGTTACTTACCTTGGGTAACGATATATCTGTAAGAAACATAGGTTAGTTATAGATTCCTTACCTTAGAATTACCCCCAGGCGTCAGACTGGATCCAGAAAGTTTTTTCGTCAGCAGTACCTTTGCGCGTTGGAAGGTGGCGTCGGTCGGCTCTGCGTCCGTCGTTGGTGTCGTGGTCGCAGGGATGACGTTGCAGTAGCTTCTTAGACGCCGCCCTCACGCGCTGTCAGTTCTGTACACTGTTACAGCAAACAAATGATGGACGGAATGCTGACAATGCAAACATTCTCCCCCAGTCAAAAGATCTGGGTTGAATCCATCGTTCTTTTGCCCACTACGCCACCCCAGTTTGGACCCAGCCATATGCAAATCAGTCTTGACCCTGTGCCCCATGGGAACAGTCCAGACCGAACTGCCAGGCCAGGTCCTCCCTGGACCGGAAACAAGCATCCTGGGACCGGTTTCAGGGTATGTCACGCTTCTTCAGCCAGGCTAGCTTGAATCCAGTGGCGCAGTGAGCAAGGGACCCACGTCTGGGCATACCCATCCCACTTAGGGCGAAAAGTGTTACAGCAAACAAACGATGGACGGAATGCTGACAATGCAAACATTCTCCCCCAGTCAAAAGATCTGGGTTGAATCCATCGTTCTTTTGCCCACTACGCCACCCCAGTTTGGACCCAGCCATATGCAAATCAGTCTTGACCCTGTGCCCCATGGGAACAGTCCAGACCGAACTGCCAGGCCAGGTCTTCCCTGGACCGGAAACAAGCATCCTGGGACCGGTTTCAGGGTATGTCACCCTTCTTCAGCCAGGCTAGCTTGAATCCAGTGGGAGGACCTGGCCTGGCAGTTCGGTCTGGACACTTTTGACTGGGGGAGAATGTTTGCATTGTCAGAATAAAGGCCCAAAAGACATGCAGTGTTTACCGACCGCAGCCCCAAGCTGGCAGAAGAAAAATCTTCTTCCCAAAGATGATCCAGCTTCTTGGATTCCCTATCTGGTGGAGCGTTAGGGAATGCGCCATTGGAAGTAGAGGCTTGGACCACCAAGCGCTCAGGGGTGGGGTGTTGAGAGAGGAAAGTGGGGTCGCCCGGGGCCGGACAGTGGCGTCGGGTAATCATACTATCCACGGGAGCCCCCGTGTTGGGCCTGGACCAGGTGCCCAAAAGGACGTCGGTGAGGGCTTCATTGAACGGCAGCAGGGGCTCCGAAGAGCTCGCTTGCGGTTGAAGCACCTCTGTCAGGAGGTTAGTCCTGACCGCCACTGTAGGGAGCTCGAGGTGGAGAGCCTCGGCCTCCCTACGCAACACCACTGCGTATGACGCTCCCTCCTCCGTAGCCATGGTAGGAGGAGACAACATGCCATGGTCAGGGGAGGTATCAAGACCACTGGAATCCCCCAGGTCCTCTCTCCAGTCCGGATCATACTCCAACTGGTCGGTCAGAGGGTCTCCTGACCCCTTACAGTCCTCCTCCTCTCGGTGACAATCTGGTCTAAAAGGGACCCCAGGAGTGAACAAGGGAACAAAAACCCCACTCGGCGCCGGATCCGGCATCGGGCAACGCCGGCCCGGCTCCGTGTCCACATCAGGATGGAGGCGGGGTCGACGCCGGCCGGGGTCATGACCGGCGTCGAATGCGGGTGCCGTGCCGAAGGAAGCGGCGCCGGTTGACCTCATTAGGTCTCCACCGGTGCAGATCCGGATCCAGGCATGGATCCATGGGGAGCCTGCGGTGCCGGGGCCGCCGGCGGAGAAGGCCTAGGCCCCCCCAACCGAGTCCGTGGGGCCCGGAGGCGCGCCGACGGGTTCGGGCTGCCCAAAGATGGCATGCAGGGCCTCGTAAAATTTACGAAGCTGGGCAGGAGTCGCTCCGGGTCCTGGGAAGGGAGGGAAGCTCTGAGTCGGCTCTTCGGGCTCCGCACGCGGAGCCGCAGGAGGGGCAC
The DNA here is from genome assembly GCA_963921515.1 of Calotriton arnoldi. Lineage (NCBI taxonomy): Eukaryota > Metazoa > Chordata > Amphibia > Caudata > Salamandridae > Calotriton > Calotriton arnoldi. The sequence continues at coordinate 4,319,711 of CAWUFW010000124.1, read as the reverse complement.
CACCCGCATCCCTGGTCGCGTCAGCCGACTGACGGGGAGAAGTCGAAGAGCGACGATGCTTCTTTGACTTCTTCTTGTGCTTCGACTCACCTGACCCAGAGTGCGAAGACTTACAAGATGAGTGGTGATGGCTCCGCGACCTGCCCCTCGACCTCCCTCGTGACCGGGACCTCGAACGGCACAGAGCTGACTGCCTGCGCTCAAGAAGCTTTCAGGACCGCTCACGCAAAGTCTTCGGAGCCATGGACCGGCAGTCGGAGCACGACTTGGGGTCATGGTCCGCTCCAGGCAAAAGAGGCACAAGCGGTGCGGATCCATCACCGACATCAGTCGGATACAGGAACCGGAAGCCTTGAAGCCGGGCATCCCTACGTGCACCAGGAGTCGTTAGGACTCAAAAAGACATCGACAAAAGTCGCTCAAAAAGTTCAGTCAAAAAATAACTGGAGGTACCCCTCTCTCCGGATCTGCGCTGGCTGGCGCAGAAAAAGAAAGAACTGACGTCAGCGCCCGAGGACGGCGTCTAAGTAGCTACCGCGACGTCATCCCGGCGACCACGACGCCAACAATGGATGCGGAGCCGACTGACGCCACCTTCCGACGCGCAGAGGTACTGCTGACGAAAAAACTTTCCAGATCCAGTCTGACGCCTGGGGGTAATTCTAAGGTAAGAAATCTATAACTAACTGTTTCTTTCAGATAGATAATGCGTTACCATGGAGACGCTAGGGGGCGCGCGACAAGATGGCTGCATCTTAGTGAGGCTCTGTCCGCCCTGACAAACGATCATTATTTATCCTGAATCCGGGAGCAGATCCCACCGTCGATAACACCGATCGAACCGGAAAACGAATCGGCGATCGAGAGTGCAAGTTGCGAGCTGTCAGACGCTGCGACGGCGCTGCAGACAACCGGGCTCGGCTGCAGCCTGTGGGGCGCGAGGCGGACGGCTGCGCCCCCGCCGGTGTGCCCGCTTTGCTGCTGGGGGGGGGCTGGAGGAGCGCTGCTGTGCCGGACCGCCGACCAATGCTGACTGTGAAAGGGCAGACGAGGCGGCACGTGTCTGATGTGCAGAGGCGCAGCCATCAACGGGCGGAGCTGAGGGAGAACACGCCGATACGCCCGCTTGCCGAGCGCTCGCTGAGGAGCACCGGTGGGGGGCGCGATCACGCAAGCCTGGGGATTGCGGCCTACCGTGAGTAAATAGGGCCCGATGTGCTGCGCTTGCCCCGCCGCGAGGCCACTGATCCGCATACCACCCCCGCACTGCCTCTACGAGGAGGACTGCTAAAGAGGCACCAGACGTGCGACATCCCTACTGCTGCCACTGCACACTCCGGTGCGGTGCGCGGCGGGTCCTACCGGCGGGCGGCGCCCGTCTCGAGCTGGATGTGCCACCACACTGGCCCGCGCTGCCCGGTCGGGGGACGTGCCGCGGAGGCTGATACGGAGAGCGCCTTAATCACGGACCTCCACTCCCCCCCCCCCCCCCCGTCGCCATCGAGGGATACCCTTGCCTGGAGGGCCACACCGCGGCGGCACGCAGCTGCCTGGAGGAGACGGGGTGAAGCGTATAATTGGCCTGATTGCTGCTCTTGTTATTGAGAGGCTGGGAGGTGGCGCTCGGCATAGCGGTACCTTGGCCTATTGTTGGACGATTGGACTACTGGCAATTCTGCACCACTGAGCAGGGATTGGCCCCGGAAGGCCTTCCTGCTGTGCGGACGGTGGATCCTGCTGCTGAATGCCCCTGCGAAACGCGGCGAGCGCGGACCGACTGGCCGCAGGTCCACTAGGCTCTGGATTGGGCATACGACTGGGTGAATGAGGGACACCCATTTCGCTCCTTCGCACACTCCCTAGGTCCTTGCGCACTCCCTAGGGGGAACACCTTGCGCGCCCCACGCACCGGCTGGTGGGGGAGTACGTGTGTCCCCAGAGAACTCATATCCGCATCAGGGCAGGACCACAATCGATGTCCACTGGGCTGAAGAATCAGACGCAGCCATAAACCTGCAACTGCAGACGCAGCAGTGCCCACCCTGATTCACTACAGCGCGATCGGACGGGGACGCTGCTCACGGCACCGGCTTTGGGAAGAGAAGACAGGCGAAGGCGCATCCTATCCCCTGAGCAGGGTGAGGACAATGGGGAAACTAGATGGCAAGCAACCCAAACTCACCTTCGACACTCGAAAGACGACGAGAGGACAACTGACGGACCCTGAACAGGATACCGCCAATCCAGAGGCGCAAAGTACAGATGAGGTGGACATGAAGACACTGCTGCACACAATGAAAACGAGCTTTGCCTCAATCGAAGGAAAAATGGATTCCATATGCGCCAGAATGGACCAGATTACCCAGAAGATTGAAAGGCAAGATGGGAGGATTCAGGAGGCTGAAGCACGTATCTCTACCCTAGAGGACGACCATACACAGGCGGCGGGACAGCTCACCGACAGACAGGCTGTTGAAGGTAATCGCGGCCAAAAATGAAGATATCGAAGCCCACTCCAGGCGGAATAACATACGCATAACGGGCATTCCCTGAGTCCACCAACACGGGGAAGCTCGAAGACTATGTAGAACGGATGCTGACCACGTGCTTTGGCCAGGAGGCATTCTCCAGAATGCTCATAGTTGAAAGAGCGCATCGCACACTGGCCCCGAGGCCTCCGCCGGGCGCAGCGCCTCGGCCCATAGTTGCGAGACTGCTCAACTATCGTGATCGCGACGCGGCCCTCCGGAGAGGTGAAAGACGTGGTTTTCGAAAATAATGCAATCTCAATCTACCCTGATCTTACTCTTAATGTCCAGGAAGCGCGGAAGAAATTTGCTCCTATAAAGAAGAAGCTTCAACAGGAAGGTGTGGAATATGCGATGCTCTATCCGGCACGGTTGCGGATCACCTACGATGGTAAACAACAGCTCTGCAGCACTCCGCAGCAGGCGGCGGACTTCTACAAAAACACAGTACTGGCGGCCAAGAAGACGGCGCGATTGCCGACACCTGCTCAAGACGCCCTGGCGAGACACGCAGAAGACTGAGAGCATCAACAGCAACTTAACGAACCGATGATAATAGGTGATCATACGAACACTACTGGTATAGACACTGGTCCACACCTGAAGGTAACATAGTACAAGGTTGATGTAAGCCACGATGCCGCATCTGTAAACTCTCTTATGGACGGTGGGAGCACTGTCGGATACAGTAACGAGGTGTCAGGGCCCCTCTCCACACGCTACTAGAGTGTGGGAGGAGCTGTTGCGCCCCCTGGGAAATACGTCTCCAAGGGAGCACCCCTGTCCCCCTGAAGTGGGGTTTGTTATGTTGGGCACTTGCCTTAGTTGTTTTGAAAGCCCGCTATCGTCACCAAGGGACATCAATGCCTCTAGGAGGCTTTTGCTGTTATATTTAATGCTACACTGTGTAGGTCTGTTCATGAATGGGGATCTCCATCTGCTACGCCAGACACTTTACCTAATAACATGGGCTGGGCACTACCTACTCAGGGATATGGTGACGCATAAGTTGCATATGTTTTCAATGCTTTGGGCTGTACGGGGAGGAACTCAAAGGGTGGACAATGTACACGGCAAGTTGGGGTCGCCGTTGTGGGAGGGACGTTGGGAAAGAGGGGTAGACATTGCAGAATTGGCAATTTTACACACTCACCACCACAATCAGAATGTGCAGGAATCACTTAATCGTAGACATCAGCACAGATGTGACACGAATATGGCCACTCAAGGACACGGGTGATGGCTGATGAAGTGCGAAAGACCAATACTGTAGCGGGACTGAGTTTGCTTACCTGGACTATTAGAGGATTGGGGAATCCTAAAAAGAAAAGGCACATCCTAGCTTACCTCGACAGACACCAGGTCAACATAGCTATGCTACAGGAAACACATACATCCCCCCAAACGCAGCCGCAGTTCGCCACGAGGTGGGCATCGCACAGATATTTCTCCTCATACTCTACATACTCCAGAGGGGCGGCAATACTCATAAAAAGAGCGGTACCGTATATCGAGGAAGGCTCAAAGCTTGACCCGCAGGGGAGATACTGCATGACGTGGGGAAGACTGGCCTCTGACTCTAACACTAGTGTGCAGTTAGGGCCCCAATGTGGATGATGAGGATTACTAGATTACCTTATGGGCGCAAATTGTGAACATAGGCTCGACCCATCTTATCTGGGGGGGCGACTTTAATCTAACACTGCACCCACCCCATGATCGCTCCCATCCTATGCCACATCATTATACCAAAGCGCAGCGCCTACTTCAGCAAATAGTCGTGGACAATCTGCTAGTAGATATATGGCGCCACGATCACCCGACACACTCCGAAGGCACATTTCACTCGGCAGTACACAACACCTGGTCCAGGTTGGACATGTGGCTCGTCTCACAAGATATCGCGTTACATACTCACTCCTCCCGACATCTCGCGCGTACCTACTCAGACCACTCCCCCGTGATAATGCTGATGACACCCCCAGGGATGTCCCCCCAGCCTAGACAGTGGCGCTTACAACCCACGATGCTTCTTGATGCAGTGTTCAGATCTGAACTGGGGGAAACGCTAGAAGAATATCGGCGACTCAATATAGATTCCGTTCCGTCCCTGGCCTCGGTATGGGAAGCGCTGAAAGTCACTATACGGGGCCACTGCATGGCCAAAGGGGGGGGGAATCCTCAAAGACCTTCGTGCTACTATAGCGCGACTGGACAACCAGCTGGAGGCGGCGATGCACGGGGCGAGCGACGGTCCCATAATGGCCAAAATACGGGAGACCCTAATAGAATATCAGGTGGAGGCGGAGAGGGAATGCCTCTTCCGAGGAAAATATCACAAGGCGCGTAGATACGGCGAAGGAGAGCGCCCTGGCAAAGCCCTTGCCGAGACTATCCGACCGCCCAGAACGGCAAATCATGTCCTAGCTATCCGAGATAGAGAAGGTGAGATACAACGAGATGTGACGGCCATAGGGGAGGTATTCACTGCACACTACCGCACATTGTATTCGTCGTGCGCGGCGCGGCAGAACGAAACCCCACAATACTTGCAACAGATAGAACTGGCCTGGCTTAGCAATCGACAGAGGGAATTTTTAGCGGCTGATCTGGAGGTAGATGAAATACGAGCGGCAATTATGCAGATTAGCAATGGTAAGGCGCCAGGAATAGTCGGCCTGGGCATAGAATTTTATAAAGCATATGTAGACACTCTAGCCCCCCTGTTGAAGGCAGTCTATGAGGAAGCTGCTCAAACAGGGACACTCCCGCCTACCATGAGAGAAGCCATGCTGGTCTCGCTGCTAAAGCCCGGAAAGGTCCCTGAATCCATGGACTCGTATAGACCATTGTCATTGATAAATTGCGATGTTAAAATATTGGCAAAGGTCTTAGCGAATCGGCTCACTCTATTGATGGATGGGCTTATCCGACCCGACCAAGCCGGGTTCATACCCAATCGCTCAACCTCGCATAACATACGGACCCTCTTTGCTATCCTGCACGATATAGATCAAGAGGAGCAGGCCGTGGCAGTCTTCCTGGACGCCACCAAGGCGTTCAATTCTCTGGAATGGGGGTACCTCCTCGCAGTATTGGCACACATGGGATTCCCTCCGGGCTATCTAATGTGGATCAAACTGTTGTATAATAAACCCTGCGCCTCCTTGATGCTCAATGGAAAGCGATTCCCGGCCTTTGACATCACCAGAGGCACGCGACAGGGCTGCCCCCTTTCACCCCTATTATTCGCAATAGCCATGGAACCGCTGGCGGCCATGTTGCGTCAACATCACAAGAGGTACGCGCTTGACTACCCCACGAGACCGATACTAATATCGCTCTATGCAGATGATATTACGCTTTATGTGCGTAACCCCGCGGAAGGCCTAAATGCCATGATACGGGAAGTCATAAAATTCGGAGCCTTTTCGGGTATTACCATAAACTGGGGAAAGTCCCAACTCATGCCGCTCACAAACTGCACTACATCGTTTCCAATGGACTATCCGTTGTTATGGAGCAACGACGAGGTCCGTTATTTGGGGATAAACATTACCAGAGACAAAGAGGAGCTCTTGCGAGCTAATTATGGGGTAGCCCTGACTAGGGTAGAGGATCTAATCAACAGATGGATAGCTTTGCCGCTTTCCCTTGCAGGCCGAATAGCCTTGATGAAGATGGTCATCCTGCCCAAATTCTTATATCTTTTCACAAATATCCCCTTCCATCCTGGACGACCGTTTTTCACTAGACTGAGAAACCAACTTATCCGTCTCGCATGGGGCGGCAAGCAACCCCGGATCCAATGGCGCACCCTCACGTTGCCGTTTGCTCAGGGCGGGTTTGAGGCGCCTGAGCCTGAACTTTACTATCTTAGCGCGCAGGCACACTTCGCCTCATACTGGCTTATCCCTCCTCCCTTTATGACACACTTGGCAGTGGAACAGGGGCTCATGGCGCCGCTTCCTTTAAGGGGCTTTCTGGGAGTAGATGACATGACTGCCGGGGGAGGGAGATCCACGGTGGCCTGTACAAATAGAGCGTGGCGGGCTATCGTCAAGAGATCCCAAGCTCCCATGTTATATTCCCCGTTACTCCCACTGCTAGACCAGCATAATCTACCAGTCACGCAGGAAGGAATTTGTAAACGCATGCTCATCCGACTAGGTCTCCACACTTGGGGGGACATGTACAGTCAGGGACTCTTCAAAAGCGCGGCCGAGTTTCTAGGCAACACACCACCTACCACTCTAGACAGATTCCTATATATTCGCTTATGACAAGCGGTTAAAGCGGCTACTCCCGCATTCCCGGAAGAACCCCCCACACTACTTCCACTGCACCAAATGCTCCAGGGAGGGGCATCGCATGCTGTATCTCGTATATACAAAACTGCTATAGGGGTGGGGACACACAATGCTCTGAAAACCAAACAGGGGTGGGAAGCAGAATTGGGACACACTATCACGGAGGAAGCCTGGACATACAGTTGTCAACAAACCGAACGCATCACGGCTAGCAGCAGGTTTAGAATTATTCATTTTAAATTTCTCCATAGAATGTACTATACCCCGGTAAGGTTGCACAAGCTCCAGTTAAGGGAACATGATCGATGCGATAGATGTCGACAGGAGGGGGCGGGTTTCCTACACCTATCGTGGGAGTGCCGCTACATTGCAGACTATTGGTCAGAGGTGGGGAAGGCTCTGGGTGACATGCTAGAGATGCAGCTGGATCTTACACCAGAAATGGGTCTCCTAGGCTACCTCCCAAACCACAAAGGCCATGCTAAAAGGCTTTTGGCGCTGGGCCTGCTGATAGCCAAGCGGAGAATTGCTTGCAGATGGGGACGGGGCAGAGCGCCAAAGTTCAAAGAATGGTTGACAGACCTCACCTATTGTCAGGAACAAAGCAATACTTGCGCTGAACTACTACCCCCACGTTCACGACTTTGTGACATCTGGGGACCGCTTACTCTGTATATGCTTAAACTGGCCGGGCCAGACACAGACAGTGGGGCCACACCATCACAAATCACTCATCACACTGAGACTGACGGGGCGCATGGTCGCGCGACCGATACCTGAGGAGAATGACATGATATTCCTCTTGCCACGCATACTTAAGCCACTTGTCCTGTGACGAAATTGCTATGCCCAAACTCGAACCGAGAACTAACTTGCTGTATTCAGGATTGTCCAATGTAGCATCTATCACAACTAGCGATTGTAAAACTGTTATAATGCAACAGGTTGAGACAATGGTTACAAAGCTTGTCAACTAATAGACCCAATGTAAAATGCCCTTTGCGTTTCTCGCCCATACTGTGTACCGAATGTCGGGACCTGTATATTTAAATTTAAAGCTATGCATTGACCTGAGCTACCTCGCGATTACCAAAGAGATAGCTACTGCGCTTTGACAATTGTAGCTTTGCTGGGTTGAACCAGGCTGCGCCATATGTTCAAGAGGATGCCAAATTACACGATTACTGTTCGGCATTGTCCACTGCTCATGATCCTGCTATCTGCTATATACTGAGACTGATGTACTTAAATTTCAGAAATGCACTGGTCTGATAAATCTACGAGCTGCCAACGTAATGTGTACCTCATCTTGCACTTGTTATATTGATGTAATGGAAAAATGCTAATAAACAAAGTTTAAAAAAAAAGAAAAAAAAAAAAGATAATGCGTTACCATAGGTAAGTAACTTGTTCATCTGATAGAGACTTCTAGCTGCAGATTCCTTACCTTTGAATAGATACTCAAACCATACCATCCTGGTGGTGGGCTGCGGACAAATGGACTATACTAGAAAGGTCAGTAGGACCGATCGGGCAAAATGCCTTTCCCTGCGGACCTGACTATCTAGGCTGTAGTGTTTGGCAAACCTGTGCAAAGTCACCCACATTGCTGCCTGGCAGATGTCCAGGATTGGGACGCCCTGAGTCAACGCAGTAGTCACAGCCTTCCCCCTGGTGAAATGGGCTCTTAATCCCTCAGGGGGTTGTGTCTTAGCCAGGGCGTAGCAGATCTTAATGCATAGAACAACCCAGTGAGAAATGGTCCATTTTGCAACTGCCCAACCTTTCTTAGCTCCTACGTACCCCACAAAGAGTTGGTCGTCCACCCAGAATGCTTTGGTGCAGTCAAGGTAAAACGACAATGCTCTTTTTGGGTCCAGACGGTGGAGACGCTCCTCTTCCTTAGAGGGAGGCGGGGGAGCAAAAAAGGTGGGCAGCGTGACTGATTGATCCAGATGGAATGGGGTTCACACCCTCTGCAAGAATGAAGCCCAGCTGTGAAGCACCACTATCAGCAGGAGGATGAAATCGGGAGGCTTGGATGACAATGCCTCCAACTCACCCCCCGGGCAGATGTTATTGGTACTAGAAAGGCTGTCTTGATGGCAAGCAGCAGGAGGGGGCAATTATGCAATGGCTTGAAAGGAACACACATGAGAAATGTGAGGACCAAATTAAGGTTCCACTGAGGCGTAACAAAGGGCGTACATGGAAACATATGTACAAGCCCTTTTAAGAATCTATGTACAACAGGAGATTTAAAGATAGAAGGTTGGTCTGGCAGCCGCAAGAAAGTGGACAGAGCAGAAAGATAACCCTTAAGCGTTCCCAACGCAGAGCCCTGCTGCGCAAGGGTAAAAATAAAAAGAAGGATAGCAGATAAAGAGGCAGAAAGAGGGTCAATAAACCTTTCTGTACAAACTTACACATTTTTGACAACGGCAGGCGTATACCGACCTCAGAGGGTCTTGCACTCCAGCTCCTGCTGCTCATTTATTATTCATTTAAAACAAAAATATTTTGGGTGCCCTGTGTGAGAAAGTGCCCTCTTTCTGCATGGTTACCCCCACTTTTTGCTGAATTGCTGATGTGCTTTGACTGAGTGTGCCCTGGGCTCCTGCTAACCAGGGCCTATGTTCTTTTCCTAAAACTGCATTGAAGCCTAAACCTAATTGGCATCTCTGGCCACAGGTCAGCCCCTGGTAAATTGTACCACTGGTACCCAGGGCACTGTGACCAGGGAAGGCCTCTAAGGGCTGCTGCACGTATTTTGCCACCCTTAAAGGTCCTGTACCTTCACACTCACACACTGCCTCTGCAGGCTGCTTGTTTTGGTGCAGAACAAAGTGAAGAGTCGACTTTGCACACATCCCTGTGTGCCATGACTACAACCCACCGCCCTGGCATAGATCAGTCACCCCTCTAGTTGGGTGCACTATACCAGTGGTGAGGGTACAGGTGCATGAGCCCTGTACCCCTACAGTGTCTAAGTCCATTCTTAGACATTGTAAGTGCAGTGCTGCCATTAAGAGTATATGGTGCTGGGAGGTTGTCATTACAAACTCCACAGCACCATAATGGCTACACTGAAAACTGAAATGTTTTGTATCAAACTTCTCAGCACATTAAACCCACTCTGATGCCAGTGTGGGATTTAATGAAAAATGCACACAGAGGGCATCTTAGAGATGCCCCCTGAAAACTAACCTACCACTAGTGTCCAGGCTGAGTGGCTGCTTTCAGCTGCCACCACCAGACATGTTTCTGGACCCCTGCGTCGAGAGCCTGCGGCTCTCTGGGGCATGAAACAATGCACATCCTGGGACGAGGTGCCAAGCCTCCTCCCCCAGGATGGGCAGGGTCCACGAAGGGGAAGCTTCAAAGGCTTGCCACCTTTGTGAGCTTCCCCAGGCCACTTGCTGCTTTCAACAACTGGTCCCCACTGGTTCTGACCCCCACTTTGGGCGGGAGAACCGGCGGGAAAAACAAGTGAGGAAGAGAGGTGTGCCCACCTCTGCCAACTCCACCCCTCAGGTGGGGGAAGCGAGGTGAAGCACAACTCCCAGTCCCCACCATCTTGCAGATGGGAGGACCCAGCCAACAAGGGACAGGCTCATGCCCCCCTCCCACTGGAGGGTGGCATAATAGGGGGTGTACCCACCCCAGGGAAGGGACCCATTGGTCCCTGCCTTTTACCTACCTGTAACACCCCTAAATCTAGTATTTAGGGGCACCCCTGAACCTTGCTTCCTCAGACAAGAAGAAACTACAAGAAGAAGAAGGACCGAACAGTCGTGCAGCAGCTAACAAGAGGAAGATGCCCACTGACTTGGCCCCAGCCCTACCGGCCTGTCTCCACCTCGAACCTGCTCCTGCGAAATCCCAGTGTGTCCTGCAGCCAGCAACCTCGAAAACCCCAGAGGACCTGCCTGCCTTAAAGAACAAAGACTTTGTCTTCCGTGAACACCGGATTTGTTCATCTGCAACCTCTGGCTCCGGCCGGACACCGCGAATCCGCCCTACTCTGCACCCGCCGTCCACGGCCCGAGCGGGCAAACACCATGAGGAGGTCAACCCAGTGATCCTGACCTGAGATCCGGCGACCCCAGACCTGCCTCAAACCTCCAGCTGACACCTGCAGCCTCAAACCGGAAGGTCCCCCCCAACCGCGACCAGGAGCTGGTAAGAAGATCCAACCCTAAAAGGCACCCCTCCACCTAACGCCCCACAGCCTTGGGTGGCCCAACCGACGGTGCCTAACCAACCCCCCAACATACCTCTCCAAGTGGTGGTCGCACTCAGAAGACCTTCGTCCCCGAGCCTGCAGTGTTTTAGCAAACCGGAGACTCCCCATTGAAAGCTACAGGGCTTCCGACGCCAAAACAGCACTCTGCACCCGGCCGCCCCAGGGCCGCTGAGGGTGCAACTTTTGTGCTGGCCTAAACCCCCATTTGCCCTGAGCTTAAGTCCAGGAGCTTTGCTCCCACAACCAAGTGGCCTGCTTGCCAGCAGCCACCAACCGGAGGCCCCTATCCCCCATTGGATAACATAGGGCCTCAGCACTCTGCACCCGGCCGCACTAGTGCCGCTGAGGGTGTAACTAGAGTGCATCCTTGACCATGGGGGACCCCCGAGTCTACCCCCAGAACCTCAACTCCCACTACCAAATACTTACCTCAAAACCGATAACACTATTTTCCTCCATAGGATAACATTGACTGTTTTTTAGGTTGAGCCTGAGCCAGCGCGCATGCGCTGCTCTGAGAGGCTTCTTGTAAGCACTCTAAACTACTCCGTGTGGGTCTGACTCCTCCCATAGGATTGGCTTTTGCGTGTGTCTTTCAGTAATGAAAGAACGCAAATGGCTAAAGGCGGGTGCATGTCCCACCTTCTTTTTTTTAATGTTCACTCCCACTGCGTTTTGCTCTCGGGAGCGAGCAGCGGCGCGCAGGGTGGCAGCTGCATTCCTCGTGGGTCAGGTTACACACAACGCGCCGTGCTTTCACTTTTGCTTGTTTGGGAAGTGCCACAGTATGTGTAAACAGAACAGGACAGGACATTTAAATTCACTGCACATTTAACATCTTATATCACACAGTTTATTTTACCCCGTTCTTTTTAGCTAAAAGTGTGCTTGTTTAAGTTACTGGCCATCATCTACCAACACAAACCTCACAACTACATCATCCACTCTGTCTTATCCAAGGAGGAGCTACCAGTCGGTAAGTGCTGCCTGATCTTATCACATAGCGCCAGCAGGCACAGCTTTCCGAATTTGTAGCACTATTAAAATATCAGTAGTACGTATTGGCACTCCCTTTATTGACCTCGGTTTCGGGGGAGGGGTAGAGGTGTGTGTGTGGCGGGGGTGGAGTCTTTCCCAGCAGAGATCCTAACCTGTCCTTTGCATCCTGCACTCAGACCTCTGCGACAGGCGGTGCCCCCAAAGCAGGCTGCACGCACATGCCACAAATATGTATTTACTGCTGCAATTTTATGTGTGTAAATATATAATGTGCACCGTCAGCAGTTGTCCAGAACTGTCTCTCTGCGCCCAGCTTTGCAGGACAAGGATGCATGGTTCGAAAGTAACTTACAGTTCAGTTTAAAGTGCAGTTTAAGGATGAAAGGCAACGCTGCATAACCCCCCAAACCCCCCCCCCCCAGCCGTGTTTGGAATTATTGCTTTGGCTAAAAATGACAGTGTATGAAACGACCAATATACAGCTTGGGTGCTTTGCCGCATAACTGTCAAGGGACCGGTCATGTGTATCTCTGTGACATATAAAGCGCTGACCTGCCTGCAAGTCGGGGGTGGGGGGGGACAGAGGAGGTGCAGGACAGAGAAGAGGGCCCAGCGACAGTGGGTGCAGAGTGCTGGAGGGATGCAACAGGGAAACGCGCGACAGATGTGTGCAAAAAGGTCTGCAGTCCTGGTTTCTCAGCCAGTGGCACGTTGCATTATGGGACTTGTAGTTTGTTTTTAACATTGTACGAAGGGCTGAAAGTCCGAGCATAAATAGTGCTGTTAGATGTTAAGCCAGGAGTGGCTGAAGGCACCACGGACACTTGACAGCACGCTATCCCAGCATGCCTTGCGTCAGTCATAAATGGGGTGCGTTGGCATGGAGCAGCTTGGTCTGGACCCCTTCTGAGTCTGCGCGCGTTAGGGGAGACAGGGAAATGGGAATGCATCCGTGAGAACTGAAGTCCAAACTTTCGAAATTAAGCACGGCCTATGCAGTTTTCACTGTTCTGAGACTGATAAAATGAGCACTATGTTTTTGCTTTAATTACCCAGCTCAGTGGTGTTAATTTTATCATTTTCAAAAAGATGAAAGCTGGAGCCGGCCCTGCTGAAACTATTCTCTGCCACAGGGCTCCCACCCCACACCCAGCTTCTGAACCCACAGTCAGGTCGTGGGGGGGCAATCAGCCACCTTGCACATTAAGGGGAGTCGTGTCAGGGGCCGATGAGGCTGGACCGAGGGGCCCATGAGCTACAGATGGCTTGCGGCTAGCGGACCGCGCCCCAGCAGCTGCTCCCAGGCACTGTGAGAGGAATGTGGAACATTCTTGGGCGAGAGGCTGGTTCAGGGTGACTCATCGCCGAGGAATCACGACTTTGTAGCTGGGAAGGGGGGGCGCTGAGTGTTTGTTTTTGCCGACAGTGCGTGCTGAGAGACCTTGTGACACCATCTGAAACTCAGTAACTCGTATGTAAGACAGTCGCAAAGTGTGAATCTGTAAATGCTTAGATGGTAGCAAACTTGCAAAGATATAAATCATGCAAATAAATAATTTACAAATTCTATATACCACCAACATACACACCAGCAAAACACACTACACACATCATATCACAACTCACCACTACATTCCACACCATGCCACTGCCCTTACGACACTTCACTAAGCACAACTTGCACACAAACTTTACATAATTGAACACAGCAGCTACATTACCCTACAACATACCTTAAAAACATTGCCAATATCTCTAGCTAAACACTTATAATGCCCCAAAGGCGAGACCTATTGGCTATGCCAATGCTTGTCTATGAAAAGTTTCTAAGTATGGAGTTTGAAAACCTAAAGAAATTCTTTAAAATTGTACTGTTTAACAAAAACGATTTTACTTACCTGTTCACAGAAAATGTCCCAGTGTAGTATCCAGGTATACTACACTGTGTAAGAAAAGAAATCCAAACGTAACTTACCTGTAATTTTACTAAAAATCCCATTCAAAGTATATGTACTGTATCCTGAAAAGCATTGCATTATCAGTAACACTACTGTGATCAAATCAAAATACATTTACCATTGCAATTCAAACTGTTAAAATCTGTATATTTACTGCAAAGTATTTATCACTTACCTGTGCCAGGCTTGCTTGGTTCTAGGAAATAAAACAACTAAAAGAATATTTTTGATACAAAAACAATTGGTCTTAAGTTCAGTCTGAGTGTGTGAATTCATTGGCTGACAGTGTGTACAACAAATGCTTAACACTGTCCTCTGATACTGCCTTACTGCTCGACCACACTACCACAAATGGAAAGTAAGGTGCTATCTAACTTTACCTCTGCCTACCTTTGGGGTTCCACTGGACTCTGTGCACACTATACCTCACTTTGGTATAGTATATACAGAGCCAGCTTCCTACATCCTGGTGCCCACCCCGGACACCCATATACTTTTTTTTTTTGGGGGCGGGGACTGCGGGGAGAGCCAGCACCCATGACAGGTGAAAGTGAGAGTTGGCATCTTTTTGGGGACTAAATATTGGGGAGGGAGGGGGCACGTGGTCCCTCTCTCTGAGCCTGTAGGAGACCGAGGAGCCCATCCCCAGCTGCCCACCTAGGGTAACTACAAGACACTACGTTTGGGGCCACAAGGGCCCTGAAGCTGGGTGCACTGGGAGCCAGCATTGCTCCTGCCCAGTGGAAGCAGGTTTTTATCAATGCTCCTGCAGAGTGGGAATAATTTAAATTTTCCTGTCTGCAAGTGAACGGGCAGGGAAGCAAATGTCTGCACCACCGGACAGGAGCATTTTTGCAGCTCCTGCCGGGTGGCCTCCCCAGGACACACGTGAGCCAGCCCAAGGGAATGGGGTCCCCAGGGCCTTACTAGAGTTGGGGGACAGGGCTGTCGACCCCTCCTCTGTAATTAAATAGCAGCCCTGGGTGATGGGGTACCGGCAGCCTCAGAGAGAGTCGGAAGGGGGCCACGTACCTCCTCCCCTTTAAAAGCCAAAAATAAATATTGGTCCCGGGGAATGGGTCCAGGGGCATTAGAGGCTTGGGGGGGGGGTGCATGCCCCCTTTCCTTTAAATGTATGCCTGGGCTCTAGGGGATGGGGTCCCAGAGGCCTTGGGGGGGGGAGGGGGGGGAGGGGGACTTGGGAAAGGGGGCTGTGCTCTAACCTTTCATTATTTGTAAAATCAGCGCCAGGGGATGGGGTCCGCAGGGCCGTAAGAGGCTCGGGGAGGGGGCCATGCGCCCTCCATCACCTTTGTTTCACATTGTGGGCCCCAGGAGTTGGGGTCCGTGGGCCAAAATTTGCTTGGGTGAGGGGGCCCCCCCAGACACGCCCAACTCCTCAAATAAATGTATGCCCTGACCCCTGGGCCCAGAATGGGGGTCATTAATATTTTAAAAAATGGCAGCAGTCATTTATTTTTGTCACAATCCCTCCAGGATTCCCTCCTCCAAGTGACAGGGGGTAGGGTATCCGTACCCAAACCCCTTATATTGTTTTTTTAAAACAATTTTCAGGACAGGTGACTAAGTCCCCGGAGTCCTGTATGGTCCCTGCAACATGTTTTGGCCAATCCTGAGAGCAATGGTGCTCACTTGCAAGACTTGTTTTCAATAATGGGGTTGGAGCCTGCCCACGGATTATCATTAGTTCGCTTCAGTGCCACTCTTCTTTGCGGCCGCCTAATTGGGCAGTGCTAGTGAAGCGTCACTTTTTTTCCTTTCTGTGGCGCATGGACCAAGAACAGATTGATTTCACTTAATTAGTGCCCGTCCGCTACTCAAGCTGTGATTGAGGTACTATTTCTCTCCCCTTCCTCCCACTGCCCTCTTTTGGTAATAAGAGATTTTTGTATCTCAGCAGCAATGCTGGTGGGTCAAGGAGATCTTCACAAGCCTAAAGTATGTGATCACCTAAAATGTTTTGGTTCAGTCTTTTAACCACATTGTTAAACTTCTGTGTAGTTCTGCTCATACTATTATGTAGTATACTTTACTCGTCTGTTTAAAAAAAGCAGCGTGCCAGCACCAAAACAAGTACATGCAACTGCCTTTTGCCTCTTTTTTAAATTTCTTAGCACCGTACCTGGAATGGTATTATTTTCCTCATTTAATTTCCATCCTCCACAGAACCATTGTGTGCTTATGTCTTCCGAGCCCCCGACCCCCTTTTTTTATTTACAGTTTACACACACACTTTTTAAGTTTTTGGGCTATGGAAAATGCAGTGTTGCTGTAAAAATGACTCTCTGCCCTACATACTGTAGAATCTCTGTAGATGTGGGAAGGACAGACACCCCATTTCTCCCCAGGGCTTCAATAAAATGTACAAAAATAATCGCATGAAAACATTAATTGTGCTAAAAGTGGAACCGAATGCTAACAACGTAACGTGAACAGGGCACTGCTTCTCCCCCATTTCACTCTTTGCCTCCCTCTCCTCAGGGCGAGGTTCGGTTCTGGTTCTGCTCGGACACCATTTTGGCACAGTAGATTCTGGGCAGGGTTAAAACAGTAACATAGTTCAGCCTTAGCTGTCCAGAGCTTGAAATGAACCAGAATAGATAGAACGCATCTAATTCTAGAGAGTATGCACTTTGTATCATATGCCACATAAGTGGTAAACTCTATTAGTAGTATGCCACCGTTGATTTTGCAACTAAGTAAGTTGGCTCAGTAGATCAGGGCGCCTGCTGCTTCGAGCTGGCACAAATCACATGAATAACTCCACACAATGCCACGCTATTCCACTCTACAACGTCATGCCACTCTACGTCACGCCTCTCCACTGTACACCACTTTACTGTACAACAGTCCACACGCATCTAAGCAACTAACTTTTAGCCATGCAGCAGCCACACTGGTGTACAACATGGCTCAAAAACATTGCCATAGCCAATAGCTCTCACATAGGCGAGACCTATTGGCTTTGCCAATGCTTGTTCTTCGTTTTCAGAGTGCTCACTCCCGCAGGAGCGAGGTGGCTTAAAAATTTTAAGTTGAGCTTGTGGGACCATAACCAGAGTTCCTCTAACCGAACAGCTCAGATATGCAAATATTTTTTAACCTTAATTTCTCCAAAACGACTGAACGGATTTACACAAAATCCCCAAAATCATGCTTTCTGGACTAAAATCTAGCATTCTGTCAAATTTGGTGCAAGTCTTTTCAGCAGTTTTGAGGTATCGCGTTCCAAAAAGCCTATGAAAAATACAAAGGGAAATTTGGTTTTGGGACCCCCTTTTCTTCCCTCGGCGTCCGCTTGACGGATCACCCCGAAACTTTCCAGAAAAGAGCTTGGGTGGATGGTTTTGGGAAGTTTCATGAAGTTCGTCACACGGCGCCAAAGTTAATAGCAAACCAAATAACGTTCCTCCTATGGAAACACGATTTTAACTACATCTACACAGTGGTGACCGCCACTGGGTAATTATATATGAGCTTTAGTATGTGTAAATATATTATTAAAAAAATTGAAGTTGCGAAAATTAATACAGATTAAATAAAAAATGGTTACATTTTCAATATATATGTTAAAATACTAATTAAAGAGTAGAAGAATTAAAATTTAAAGTTACATATATTTATACGTTTTTATGTTTAGTTTGCTTTAAAAAAGAAAAAAAAAGGGTAATGGATTTTTAAAAGCCTTTGGGGTTTTTATGGTCCACGGCTACTCATTTTTAGGGGTGGTAAAGAGTTTTTATGGTTCAGAGATAGGCAGTGTTTAGAGGTAATAAGGGCATTTTGAGGTTCAGGGACGGGTAGTGTAAAATTACATTTTATTAAAGAAAGTAAACTATATAAATTACATTATAAATAGTGGTAGTTTAATTCGTTTTTTTAATTTTTATTTTTTGAGATTTAGAACATTTTTATAACGGGCCAAAAAGACGCTTACCAACATACCGGTGCAGTATTGGCATTCCCGATACAATATACCACGATGTAAAAGTACTCGATGTACCTACTGCAATTTATTGACTCCTAATACAATAATCAGTGAAGTAACAACTGATATTCTCTCCTGCATCCATCAGACTGGATCCAGAAAAGTTTAAAAGGGCCTCCTGCACTGGTTGCCAAGTTCTGGCATTGCTCCAAACTACAATGCCTCCTTAGATGGGACATCAAAGGTGTCACGTTGGCACCTTCAGGAGTCAATATATTGTTCACACAGACCTATGAAGACCATCAGATCTGCAAGCCCAAGCTAGAACCAATGATGAGTGACCAGGAACAGAGAAATCCCAGTGTAGCAACCAAGCGCATGCTTTTGTTGCTACCATATAGGAAGAAGTTGTCTATGCTGGCAAGAGTCGAGTGCCACCCAAATGTCCTACAAGGCATTCAAAGATATCGAACTCCTACAAGGTCCACAATTGGCCTATTCAGCACCCTTAAGTCCCTAGTACATGGTACCCTTGCTACCTAGGGAATGGGAACTGAAGAGGGCCCCCTAATCAAGGCCATGCCACTGCCCCTGCAGCTTGCATGCCTTGGTGCAGTGAAAAACGACAAAGTCAACATGGACACTGCCTGTGAGCCATGCCAACAAGCACTGCCTAAAGTATAGTTAAGTCACTCCTCTAGCAGGCCTTATAGCCCTAAGGCAGGGTGCACTATATCATAGGTGTGGGCATATCAGCATGAGCAGATATGCCGCTACAATATTTAAGTCTATTCTTAGATCTTGTAAGTGCCAGTGCACAGATAGAGAGTACATGGGCTGGAAACTCAATAACTCTAGTTCCCCAGCACCATGATGGCTTCTCTGAACCCAGGAGTGTTTGGTACCAAACTCCTCCTCTTAATAAACACACTCTGAAGCCAGTATTGGATATATTAAACCATGTGCTCAGAGGGCACCTCAGAGGTGTGCCCTCTGAAAACCTACCAACTGTGGTGTGGTCTCTGACTGGCTTTAGGCAGCCTGCCATCACCAGACATGTTTTTGGACCCCTGGGTCGAGAGCCTCTGCTCTCTGTGGCCAGAAACAAAGCACATCCTGGGCGGAGGTGTCACACCTCCTCCCCCAGGATGGGTACAGTGCTCGAGAGGGGAGCTTCAAAGGCCTGCCGCCTTTGTAATGTGACCCCCAGCATCTGCTCCTAGCAGGAGATGGCAGCCCCCGTTCAAACCCCCACTTTGGGCAGGACAACTGGTGGGAAAACTTTGTAGGAATAGGAGGTGTGCCCTCCTTCACCAACTCCACCCCTCAGGTGGAGGAGGCGAAGTAAAGCACACTTTCCAGTGCCCACTACCTTGAAGGTGGTGGGACTTATCCAATCAGGGCTAGGGCTATGTCCACTCCCACAGGAGGGAGACATAATAATGGGTGCAGCCCCCGCCCCCCCCAATCCCAGCCCCCACCCCCTGGCAAATAACCCACTGGTCTCTATCTTCTACTCCCCTGTGACACCCCTAGATCTAGTATTTAGGTTGCTCCCCTAGACTATGAAACTAGTTCCTGCCAACGTAAGAAGAGAGGACAAAGACGCTGTGCAGAGAAGACCGAAGACAACCAATGACTTGTCCCCAGCCCTACCGTCCTGTCTGCAGCTTCGGACATCCTGCAAAGAAAACTATGCCTGTCCTACAGCCAGCGACCTCAAAAATCCCTGGGAGGACTGTCTGACTTTGAAAAAGACCAGCACTCCAGAGGACAATGGACCTGTCCCCAAGAAACCAAGACGAAGGACACTGGGCCCTCCGGAACTGCAATTCCTGACCACTCTGCACCCAACTCCTCCGGCCGGAGTCCTGGTAGCCCACCGATCCACAAAAGGTTCCCCAGCCATCCTGAGTTCAAGTCCAGTGTTGGCTGACCCCTCATGGACTACACGACGCTGCCTGCAGTGTGAATCCAAAGGCTCCCCCCAACTGCGACGGGCTCTGGTAAGAGAAACCAGAGGTCAAAGGACACCCCTGCACCCAAAGCCACTGGGTCTTGGAGAGCTGGACTGACTGTGTCCCTGCAACCCACAGCATCCCAACTTACCTCAGCTGTCGCTGGTGTTTTTTGTGCAGCCTCCGGTTCGATGTCTGCAGCCAGTTTCCAAAACTGAGTTCCTCCATTCACTTGCATTGGGCGACTGAAACCGTATTTGTACCCTGCACCTGGCCGCCCCTGTGCCAATGGTTGTGTATGTTTGGTGCTACCTTGTGGCCCCTTCCCCAGTGCTTGCCTAAACCTCCAAAGCTTGAACCCAGCAGTCGCTTTACCTACCTGCAAGCAGCGTGTCTTCAAGCACCCTCAGTCTCCATTGGTCACATTGGTTGTTAACCTAATATTTTAACTCTGCAACCAGCAGACCCTGTGCCGCTGGTGGTGCAGTTCTGGTGCTTACCAGAACCTTGCCCTCTGCTGACCACTAACCCCGAAGACTGGAACTGTAAGTTGTGTACTTACCTGCAAAACCGCATTATTGTTTTCCTCCCATAGGTTAACATAGCAAAGACTGAAAATTGTGCTAAGTGTCCATTTTTGAAACTGAAAAGTATTTATTAAATAACGTACTTGCTTACATGAAAATTCTGTGGTCTTAGTAAGTAAACATACCAAAGTAATATTTTTATAAATTGGTCTCGGATTTATTCACTGAGCGTGTCTCATTTATTGCCACTTTGTGGACAACAAATGCATTAACACAACCCTCTGATAAGCCTGTCGCCCACACTACCACAAAATAGAGCCTTAGTGCCATCTATTTAGCCTCTGTACAACCTCATATCAAAATAGGCGTCCTGCACATCCAACACCAACATCCAGGGTAGACCAGACCTGGGCCAGGGTGAGCATTTTTAATTTATTCTTCCAGAGCAAGTGGTTGAGAGGGTGCAACTCTAGAATAGGCCAAAGTCCTCCAATCTTTTTGGGCACCAGAAAGTAGCTGGATTAACAACCAAGGCAAATATCAGCAGCAGGATTGACCATGGCATGAAGAACTAGGGTGCACCCAGACAGTCCCTAAATAGTCTCAATAGTCAGACGATGGGAGAAGAGCCTGGTCCTTGAAAAGCAAAATACATGACTTTTCCTCAGAGTGGAAGTGACAAGTCTTGCCTGTACTGTTTGCATTTATTTTGAGACTTGTTCTTTGACTTAGGGGCCCATTTACAAACTGCATTTTGTAGTATGTTTATTAGTACTACTAAAGTACTATAAAATGCCATTCAAAACCCTTCAAGTGTAAATCTCAACCTGTTCTATCTTTTCTATGGGAAGATCCTCACACATGTATGTTTATTGCTTAGTAGTATATGTGAGAGGGACCAGGGGAAGTGGCTGGAAAAAGGGCCATACTAAATGGGAGGGATTTTGAGTGAGTAAGGAGGGGTTTAAGCGGTGTTAGGAAGGGTTTTAGGGAAGGACAAGCACTCACCCAAAAAAAAAAAAAGAGTAAACCCACTACTATTCACAAAATGCACTTCTAAAATTACTAATGCCAAAGAGGGATCAACATCACCAGTAAATTACTCCACCTCAGCGCTGGATTTAATCCAGCACCATACAGGGCCAACCACTGGTACTGCAACACATTCCCATAAAATAAAATGGATGTAGGTACTTAAAATAAAACCCCAGTTATTTAATATAGTTAAAATATAAACAAACAATTTTATGTTAAATTACTTTAACAACCTATTTTGGATTTATATATTAATGTAACATTAATGTTTATTAAAATTTAATTAAATTACTTTTAATTCTACACACCACTTTTAAAGATTATTAACGTATAATAAAAAATGTCATGTTTTCATTTAGGTGGAAATTTATTTTTGTAACAGACATCAGAAAAATAATTTAATATAGTTAAAGATTTAATCCAAAATGAAGTATTATTTTGTTTACAGTTCAAATACGTATATAAAATTAGTTTATTTCAATATTTAACAAATATTTAATATTTTTACAAATTTTTATGGAGTTAAATATTTTTCAACAGGTAGACTCCACAGTCAAGGTGTAGATATCCCTATGGCATGGTATAGGGCAAATTAAAGTTAAATAAACTTTATGATGAATTAAAAAAATAGGTTTATGTTAAATGTTAATGTAAATTATTTGTCATTATTTTTATTGCAGAAAATGCAAAAAGCACTATTTTTCAGAAGTTTAATTCCCACCAAAAGAAAAGTATATATTTTATTATGCAATATTAAAAATGGTATACAGATTTAAATTAACTTAAGTATATTTTAATAAAAGTTAATGTTACATTAATGTATAAATTCAAAAAGATTAAAAACTAAAAATAAAACATTTAACATGAAATTATATTGACGGCAGAGAGGCAGTTGGGGAAATCTGCGCAGGGTTATGTACAAATATATTCAGTGACAATATTAGAACAAGTGTATATGCTCAAAGGTTATTGTACAACGACCACCCCACGTTGTAAGAGATGTAGACCTAGATCCACACCAACATAGTAACCTAAAACTAATAACCTGAGAAAAAAACACTTAAGTAAAGTCCAAATAGTAGTCATGGATGAATTCTTCTTTGCTTTATTCCAAATCTTGTTAAGTGTAGATCTTCCTTACTTAGTGCTATCAGTACTGCCTCATCCAGTAATATGTCTGGAAATGGAGATGAGGGAGCTATAGATGGAGTCTAATACTGCAACAGGGAATAATTATTTAAGGGAGGTGAGCATATATGCACTAATTGGTGAACTTCTTACCTTCTTTTCCTCTGTCTCTTTAGCCTTGAACTAATAGAGATATGCTTCTTTTCAGTCCCATGTAGGACATTTCAATTAAGGCTGCCTCATTGTTTGTACACCCGGGGTTGTAAGCTAATTGGTGTAGGACCTTTTGTAAATACATTACTAGAGCTTTGCTATACATGTTGTAATATAGCTGCTCTGCTTCTGCTCTAGCCCTGATGAAGTCTATGGTGTAAAGCCTCAGACGAAACACGTGTTGGCATGCTTTGTGGCTACGTTTGTTGTAATGAAGATTGAAATACGGATGTACACTTATCAAGATTTGGAATAAAGCAAAGAAGAATTCATCAAAGACTACTATTTGGATTTATATGTGCTTTACTTAAGTGTTTTTTGCTCAGGTTATTGGTTTTAGGTTACTATGAAATTATATTGATTTATATTTTTAGCTATTCTGAATAGTGTAATTTAATTTAACATTATTTCCTATTGGGCCTTATTTTAAATCCCTACCTCTATTTTTAGGTCTTGCCTAGGCAGCGCTTGCGCGGTCTTGAGACATGCTGTATTCAGGTATGGACTTGGCGCTCCGCCCACTTTCCAACCATCTTTTTAATTGGCTCCTGTCACTGTACTTTGCAAATGTTGGCTTTTGATTTGTTAATAGGCTTAGTAGTCAGTCATTAGTACCTCCTTCTCTTGTGTTGTTACCTCCCATGAGGACAGGCCCTTTTACACGTGTTGTTACTCTGTATGCTTTATTTACAGTCTGTCAGCACTATTTTGTTACATGACTTTTGCCTGCCTGCTGCTGCAGGTAGGACACCTCTCCCGCAACTTAATGCGCCGTCCTGCGCACTTTAGGTCTCAGCACGGCGCCCACTTTTATATTTTTATTAGTCATGGAGGCCGCACATGATATTTACAAAGTGCATGGCTCGCCCAACTTGCACCTTTTCATCGACATTAATACATTTTTTGGGGCAGCGCAACACACTAACTATAGCCGCCGTGCGCCTTCCTTTCTTTTGTTTAGCAGCGCCGCACATTTAAAAAACATTTTTTACACAATGGTGGCACCTGTGATTTACCTTTAAATATCTTAAGCTAAAGCACGTGGGTGCCGTGAGTGCTTTAAAAGAAAACAAATAGAAGAAAAAAATTGCATTTCTTTCTATTTGTTTACCTTTGAAGCAATCGTGGCACCCGCGCTTTAGCTTAACATGTTCAGAGCTAAAGCGCGGGTGTCGCCATTTTTTCTATTGGTTTACTTTCCTTACAATGGCAGCACCAGGGATTTAGCTTTCAACATCTTAAGCTAAAGCGCGGGTGCTGTGACTGCTTCAAAAGTAAAGAAATATATTTTAAAAGTTTTTTCCATTTCTTTACTTTTAAAGTAATCGCGCCACCCGCGCTTTAGCTTACGATGTTGAAAGCTAAAGCGCAGGTAGGGCTCTCACATTTGCACCAATTTGAGCTATTGATTGGCATTGTAAATGACAATGCCTTTTCTTTATGTGTTTGCAAAACCTGCAAGCTGTGTTTAAGCATCGCTTGCAGGTTTTGTAAACACAAAGAAAAGGCATTATTTACAATGCCAATAGCTCAAACTATCGCAAATGCAAGACCTATTGAATTGCTAATGCTTGTGATGAACAGGTTTAGAGATAAATACGCAGAAAGTAAGTAACAAAATCAGATTTGTCAGTCTCGGGATGGCGTGGGATGAGAGAACAGTCTTTTCCGCAGTTTATGTCTAACGAAAGCTACCAGACCACTCTATGTCGTAGCCTTCATTTCTTCAAATCAGATCTCCCTCCCCGTTCCATAATGCGATGTCTCCTGGGTGCGTCTCCGCGCGACAGCGAACACAGTTTCTAAATAAATATAATTCTCAAAATGGAGGTTTGTGCATAAGAAGCTATCTTGAACAATCCAGTGAGACAAATCAGTGGGTCAATGCGCTAACTGCAGAATTTAGTGTGTAATCTGCAAAATAACAGACAACTCAGTTTTTCATCCGTTCGCGGTTGATAAAATGTGCACCATTGATTTGGTTCACAGCAGTCTTTATTTAAAGCAACAGGTTTCGTATGTGGTCCACAAACTCTTGGCATCAAAGTTTGTCTTCTGCGCCCGAACAGGTCCTCCCTCATGTCCAAGAATTCCTCCTTGTGGTTCCAAAAGTCGTAACTGTGACTTATGAATTTGGGCATTTTCCCACAAATGCCCGTAAACTACGGAGGGTGCTGTGACGCGGCCTCTCGACTTTTGTTCTGGCCCAAACCGAGCTGTTTTCAGATCAGCGAAAACTCAGCGTTTTAACTAAGATTTCTTTTGTTTTATTTGAGTTATAGATTCAGTTGTGTCCGGCTAAGTGTTGTTTTCGGGGTGGTTATATTTTATAGCACCAAGTTTGGTGCTTTGGCTACAAATAAATATAACATATTAATAAATGATTGTCGCATCAGTGACCTTCATACGACATTGACTCAGCATCAGTCTCCCGCTAGCATCCTTCGACACACCCTGTTCATTAGAGCTGGAACCTAAGAATTAAAGGGACAGCTGCTAATTCCACTGCTCTCGATTCCATAAATTCTGTTTTTTGGCTCACCATCACGAAAGGCAGCTACCAAACATAGGCTATACTGTCTTAGCTCAATGCAATAGGAAAAGTCCAGTCCAAACTCGCAATAAAGGAACTGCTCCAGGCTACTTTCAGCCAGGTTTAACACCTGTAGTCAGGGCACACCTGCCCACTTACGGTTACTCACTGAGAAGAACAAAGACTGGTGGGTAAAATACTTGATTTAAACTCAGCCACTGGTAAATACACAGAGCTACATTCCAGTCCATCCTTTTTCGCTCACTTTTGCACGACCGGCATGAGCGAACAATAAGCAAATTAATACTCACCGGGCCCGATCCCACAAGGGACAAGCCCTCCCGAAGCGCTGGGCTTTTCTTCCTCGACACAACCGCAGCCACGCTTGGTGCTAGAAATAAAATATGACAAGCTAAGTGTGAGAAAGAGCCCTCTTTCTGCATGGTAGCCCCCACTTTTTGCTGAACTGCTGATGTGCTTTGGCTGAGTGTGCCCTGGGCTCCTGACAATCAGGTGCCCAGGGCCTATGTTCTTTCCCTAAACATGCATTAAAAACAAAACATTTAAGCCTAAACCCAATGCACAAGTTACTAACTTGTGTAACGATATATCTGTAAGAGACAGTAGTTAGTGATAGATTCCTTACCTTAGAATATCCCCAGGCGTCAGGCTGGATCCGGAAAGTTTTGCGTAGCAGTACCCTTGCGCGTCGGTAGGCGGCGTCGTGCGGCTCCGCGTCCGTCGTCGGCGTCGTGATCGCCGGGATGACGTCGCGGGCAGTACTTAGACGCCGCCCCTGCGCGCTGACGTCAGTTCTGTACACGACTTTCCGCGCCAGGAACGCAGAGCCATGCAAGAAGCTGACACAGGTGTCTGAAAAATACTAGGGCCCTGAAAGGGATGTCCTTAACCCTAGAAATCAGTTCGCAGAACGGGGAGGATGGGTGGGGCGGTAAGGAATCTATCACTAACTACTGTCTCTTACAGATATATCGTTACACAAGTTAGTAACTTGTGCATCTGAAAGAGACACGTTAGTGATAGATTCCTTACCTTAGAATAGATACCCCAGCAATACCAACCCCGGTGGTGGGTCTGCGAACAAAGATCAGACAAGGAAGTCCTGGAGGACAGAACGGCCAAAGAAGCCGTCCCTCCGGACCTGACTGTCAAGGCAGTAATGCTTAGTAAACGTGTGCAGCGAGGCCCACGTAGCTGCCTGACAGATAACCGGCAGCGGAACACCGCGGCCCAAGGCCGTGGTAGCAGCCGTTGCCCTTGTGGAATGGGCACGCAGCCCAACAGGAGGCTCCTTCTTAGCCAAAGAATAGCAGGTCTTGATGCACAAGGTAACCCAGCGGGAGATGGTCCTCTTGTGCACCGCCCGACCTTTTGGCGCCCACGTAGCCAACAAAGAGCTGGTCATCCACCCGGAAGTGTTTTGTGCGGTCGATATAGAAGGAGAGCGCACGTTTTGGGTCCAGACGGTGGAGCCTCTCTTCCCCTCTGGAAGGATGCGGAGGCGGAAAGAAGGTGGGCAAAGTGATGGTCTGCCCAATGTGGAAAGCAGTAACCACCTTTGGCAAGAAGGACGGACGCGTCCGAAGAACAACCTTGTCTGGATGAACAGACAGAAAGGGAGGTTTGCAAGAAAGAGCCTGGAGCTCACTCACCCGCCGAGCGGAGGTGATGGCCACCAGAAAGGCTGCCTTTAGAGTCAGAAGACGAAGAGGACAGTTATGCAGAGGCTCAAAGGGAGCGCACATTAAAAAGGTAAGAACCAAGTTCAAGTCCCACTGAGGCATTACAAACGGAACAGGAGGGAAGAGGTGAGTAATGCCTTTTAAGAACCTGTTAACAACAGGGGACTTGAAAAGGGAGGGCTGATCAGGGAGCCTGAGGAAGGCCGAGATAGCACAAAGATAACCCTTGATGGTACCCAGGGCAGAACCCTGTTGGGCCAGAGAGAGAAGGAACAGAAGGACCTCAGAAAGAGGGGCAGAAAGGGGATCCACAGCCTTTGCTGTGCACCATGCCACAAATTTGTTCCACCTGCAGGCGTATACCACCTTAGTGGAGGGACGCCTGGCTGCCAGAATCACATCACAAACTTCGGGAGGCAAGTCGAAAGGAATCAACTGCCGCCGCTCAATCTCCACGCAAGCAGGTGTAGACTGGACAGGTTCGGGTGGAGGACCGTCCCCTGCTGCTGCGACAGAAGATCCTCCCGAAGAGGCAGACGGATCGGGGGATCTATGCTCATATTGAGTAGCTCGGGATACCAAACTCTTCGAGCCCAGTCCGGAGCCACAAGAATGACTTGGGCCCGGTCGTGCCGAATCTTCTTCAACACTCTGGGTAGAAGTGGTATAGGCGGAAAGGCGTACAACAGACCGCAACTCCACTCGCGACGAAAAGCGTCGCCGAGCGAGTGCCGCCTTGGAAATTCCAACGCGCAGAACTGATGACATTGCGCGTTCTCTTCGGTGGCGAATAGATCTAACCAAGGCTCTCCCCACTGTAGAAAGAGTCCTTGCGCCACTTCCGAGTGAAGACGCCATTCGTGATCCATCATGCACCTGCGGCTGAGTTCGTCCGCCCTGGCGTTCAGAGAACCTGCCAGGTGTTGAACCATCAGGAACATGCCCTGATGTTCCAGCCATGTCCAGAGGCGCAGAGCCTCCTGACAAAGGGTCCAAGACCCCACCCCGCCCTGTTTGTTGCAGTACCACATGGCGGTGGTGTCGGTCTGTGAACACCTGCACTACCTTCCCTTTGACAGAGGGAAGGAATGCCTTGAGTGCAAGCCGGATCGCCCGGAGCTCCAGAAGGTTGATATGGAGCCGGGACTCCGCCCGGAGACCAGAGGCCTCTGATCTCCGCCTCTCCCAAGTGACCGCCCCATCCCAGAAGGGACGCGTCCGTCACAACTGTATGCTCTGGCTGGGGAAGGGAGAGGGATCTGCCCATGACCCATTGCCGGTTCGAGAGCCACCACTGCAACTGTTTTGCAGTCCCCTCCGAGATCTGGACGTGATCGGACAGGTTGCCCTGGTGCTGCGCCCACTGGAACTTCAGGTCCCACTGCAGAGCCCGCATATGCCATCTGGCATGATTGACCAGCAGGATGCAGGAGGCCATGAGGCCCAGCAGCCTCAGGGCCATCCTTACCGAAACCCAGGATAAAGGCCGAAAGATCGGAATCATAGCCTGAATATCCCGGACTCGCCGTTCGGGAGGATAGGCCCGAAACTGCGTCGTGTCCAGAACTGCTCCGATGAAAAGGAGCTGTGGAGAAGGAATCAGATGCGACTTCGGCACATTGATGGAGAACCCCAGCGAGTGCAGGAGTTCGGCCGTAGTCTGGAGGTGGGAGACGACTGCCTGGGACGAGCCCGCCTTCAGCAGCCAGTCGTCGAGGTAGGGGAAGACTGAAACCCCTGCCCGGCGCAGATGAGCCGCGACCACCGCCATCACTTTCGTGAACACCCGAGGGGCACTTGTAAGGCCAAAGGGGAGCACGGTGAACTGAAAATGCTCGTGGCCTACCGTGAACCGAAGGTAACGCCGGTGGGCCGGCAGGACGAGGATGTGGAAATATGCGTCCTGCAAGTCCAACGCTACCAACCAGTCTCCAGGGTCGAGGGCAGTCAAGACCTGAGCTAGGGTGAGCATCTTGAACTTCTCCTTCCGGAGGAAGCGATTGACGTTCCGGAGGTCCAAGATAGGACGCATGTCCTCCTTGTCCTTTTTGGGCACCAGAAAGTAGTGGGAGTAGCAACCACGCCCTACTTCTGGGGTCGGAACATGCTCAATGGCCCTCTTGGTCAAGAGGGCCGTGACTTCCTTCTGTAGAAGCACCAAGTGATCCCCTGACATGCGGTGGAGTTGAGGTGGCATGGCTGGGGGGTGGTCTCGAAGGGGAGGGAGTAGCCCCTTCGGACAATGTCCAAGACCCACCTGTCCGAGGTGATGGTGCGCCAGTGGGGAAGGTGATGGCGGACCCTGCCCCCTACTGGCGTGCCGTGCACCTGAAAGGAGGGACTAGGAGGGCTTGGAGGCCGCGGACGGGTTGGAGGTGGTGGCCTGACCCGCACGCTGGTTGCCCGATCCGCCACGGCGGAATCCACGTCCTCGGCCACGCGAAGACGCCTGCTGCGCGGGCCGGTGGCTGGGCTGCTGACGTGAAGGGCGCCCCTACCGTGGCCACGATAGGGGCGAAAAGCAGAAGGCAGCGGAGGGCGTGTAGCAGAAAGGCCCAGGGACTTGGCAGTAGCCCGTGAGTCCTTAAAGCGCTCCAACGCATGGTCTGCTTTGGACCCAAAGAGACCGACTCCATCAAAGGGCATGTCCATGAGAGTATTCTGGACATCCCCTGAAAAACCAGTGGTTCTCAGCCAGGCGTGGCGGCGGAGCGCCACCGTCGTTGCAATCGACCTGCCCAGCGAGTCGGCGGTGTCAAGGCCACAACGGATAGTGTATTTGGCCGCATCCTTCCTTCCGCAATGGCGCGGGAAAGCAGTGCCTGGACCTCCTCAGGGCACTGGGGCAAAACATCCGCCACCGAATCCCACAGAGAGTGGGTATAGCGGCCCAAAAGACAAGCGGTGTTAACGGACCGCAAGCCAGCACTGGAGGAAGAAAAACCTTTCTTCCCAAACTGATCCAGGCGTTTGGATTCCCTATCCGGAGGAGCGGTAGGGAAGGCGGTTTGGGAAGCGGAGGCTTGGACAACCAAGCTCTCAGGAGTGGGGTGGACAGAAAGAAACAGGGGGTCGCCCGGAGCGGGGCGATGGCGTCGTGACACGTTCCGATCCACAGGAGCCCCTGTGTTGGGCTTGGACCAGGCGCCCAAAAGAACGTCTGTGAGGGCGTCGTTAAGCGGCAGCACAGTCTCCGCAGAGGAGGCTGCCGGCTGAAGCACCTCTGTCAAGATGTTAGGCTTGACCGTCAAAGTAGGGAGCTGGAGACGTAAGGCCCCAGCAGCCCTACGCAACACCGTACCAAAATTGGCCCCCTCCTCCGTAGCCACGGGAGGAGACAGCATGCCAGTGTCAGGAGAAGTATCCAGACCACTGGCCTCCCTAGACTCTCTGTCCAGTCCTCATCATACTGACAGTTGCGAGTCAGAGGGTCATCAGACCCCTCCCAGTCCTCCTGGTCCTCCTCTGGTTCAAAATAAGGAGGAGGAGGGACATTTGGGACCCAAGGGCCCATCGGCGCCGGAGCCGGCGTCGAGCGACGTCGCTCCGGGTCCATGTCCGGGCCGGAAGGAACTGGGGGACGACGCCGCCCGGAGCCCAGGGCGGCGTCGAGAACGGCACCGGAGACATCGGCGCCGGCGGAGGTGTCGTGAGGTCGACCGGCGTCGATGGGGGTTGTGGAGCCGGGATCGAGGCCGGGGCCGAAGCCGGAGCCGGGATCGAGGCTGGAGTCCCGGGCGACGCCGGGGCCGGAGCCGCCGGCGGCGCCGGAGCAACCCCATCAGGGCCCGCGGGGCCCGAAGGCGCACCGGAGGGGCCTGAAGGCCCGAAGAGGCGGGCCATGGCCGACAGGAACTCCTGTACCTTGGCCGGATCCGCCCGAACCCGGGAAGGGCGGGTATGACGGGGGCGACTCCACAGGCAAGTCCGGGGCCGCGGGGCGGGGACGGTGCCGGGAGGGGCCTCAGCCGAGTCGCGAGACCGGCGAGGCGAAGTCCGAGAGCGACGATGCTTCTTGGACTTCTTGTGCTTAGACTTACCGGACGAAGAAGACTTCGACGCCGACGACCGGTGTGCACTCCGCGAGCGACCCCTGGACCTCTCACGCGACCGGGGCCTCCGTGGAGCCGAATGCCGGGCCTCGAGGAGCTTTCGAGACCGCTCTCGCAAAGCTTTCGGGTTGAGGGCCTGGCATTCGGGACAAGACTCGGTGTCGTGGCCTCGGCCGAGGCAGAAGAGACACTCCCAATGCGGGTCGGTGACGGACATCATCCGCGCACAGGCGCCGCATCGCTTGAAGCCGGGCATCCCTACGACACCTTAAAGATGGAAAAAACAGTGAAAAAATCACCAAAAGTATGGTCAAAAATTGACCAGGGCACTGCTCTTCCCGGATCTGCGCTTGCTGGCGCGGAAAAAGAAGAACTGACGTCAGCGCGCAGGGGCGGCGTCTAAGTACTGCCCGCGACGTCATCCCGGCGATCACGACGCCGACGACGGACGCGGAGCCGCACGACGCCGCCTACCGACGCGCAAGGGTACTGCTACGCAAAACTTTCCGGATCCAGCCTGACGCCTGGGGATATTCTAAGGTAAGGAATCTATCACTAACGTGTCTCTTTCAGATTGGCATCTCTGGCCACAGGTCAGCCCCTGGTAAATGGTACCACAGGTACCCAGGGCACTGTGACCAGGGAAGACCTCTAAGGGCTGCAGCACTTACTGTGCCACCCTTAGAGGTCCTGTACCTTTACACTCTCACACTGCCTTTGCAGGCTGCGTATCTTGGTGCAGAACAAAGTGAAGAGTCGACATTGCACACATCCCTGTGTGCCATGCCTACAACCCACTGCCCCGGCATAGATCAGTCACCCCTCTAGCTGGGTGCCCTATACCAGTGGTGAGGGTATAGGTGCATGAGCCCTGTACCCCAACAGTGTCTTAAGTTCATTCTTAAACATTGTAGTTGCAGTGCTGTCATTTA
Organism: Calotriton arnoldi; assembly: GCA_963921515.1. NCBI lineage: Eukaryota > Metazoa > Chordata > Amphibia > Caudata > Salamandridae > Calotriton > Calotriton arnoldi. Next base: position 4,287,640 of record CAWUFW010000124.1, on the reverse strand, counting down.
GAGTATTTGGTGCTGGGAGTTTGTCATTACGAACTCCACAGCACCATAATGGCTGCACTGAAAACTGAGAAGTTTGGTATCAAACTTCTCAGCACATTAAACCCACACTGATGCCAGTGTGGGATTTAATGAAAAATGCACACAGAGGGCATCTTAGATGCCCCTGAAAAACGACCTACCACTAGTGTCCAGGCTGAGTGGCTGCTTTCAGCTGCCACCACCAGACATGTTTCTGGACCCCTGGGTCGAGAGCCTGCTGCTCTCGGGGCCTGAAACAATGCACATCCTGGGACGAGGTGCCAAGCCTCCTCCCCAGGATGGGCAGAGGTCCACGAAGGGGAAGCTTCAAAGGCTTGCCGCCTTTGTGAGCTTCCACAGGCCACTTGCTGCTTTCAGCAACTGGTCCCCACTGGTTCTGACCCCCACTTTGGGCGGGAGAACCGGCGGGAAAAACAAGTGAGGTAGAGAGGTGTGCCCACATCTGCCAACTCCACCCCTCAGGTGGGAGAGGCGAGGCACAACTCAGTCCCCGCCATCTTGCAGATGGGGGGACCCAGCGAACCAGGGAAGGGCTTATGCCCCCCTCCCACTGGAGAGTGGCATAATAGGGGGTGCACCCACCCCAGGGAAGGGACCCATTGGTCCCAACCTTTTACCTACCTGTAAGGCCCCTAAATCTAGTATTTAGGGACACCCCTGAACCTTGCTTCCTCAGACAAGAACCTGCAAGAAGAAAAGAAGGACAGAAGAGCCGTGCCGAAGCGAACAAGGGGAGGACGCCCACTGACTTGGCCCCAGCCCTACCGGCATGTCCCCACCTCGAACCTGCTCCAGCGAAATCCCGGTGTGTCCTGCAGCCAGCAACCTGGAGAAACCCGGAGGACCTTCCTGCCTTCAATCCCAAAAACTCTGTCTCCCGTGAACACCGGATTTGTTCAAACACCAGACTCCAGGTCCGCAAAGATCCACGAGTTTGCACCACTCTGCACCCGAAGCCCACTGTCGTGTAGTCCCTATAGTACCCCTGCAGGACCTGCGCGTTTGGATAACAAACCGTGGGCTTGGTGTTAGACTGACTCTGTGCACCCCCACCGCATATGTTAGCCTGATTTGCATTAGCTAGCTCACAGTGCCACTAGAATCTCCTCTTATCGGGGAGAGATTAGTTTCTGGCAACCTTAGATCATGACCACCCAAATTCGTCAGAATTGTGGAAACAATGTACTACTTTTCGCTCAGTCACTCGTGCTTACTTATTCGGTTTGTCTCAGAGTTACACAGAATAAACAGTCTGGGCGTTTCAATAAGTATTTATTGAACAGTTGTTATTCTAGTGTAAAATATATGTGCTGCAGCAACCAGTAGACAATAGCAGAGATATATTATCAGCAGTACGATAAAAGCAAAGGGATAGAACAGTTCTACCATATTGCAATAATCATGAATACATACATGAATATAAAAAGCATTATGAAAAGTGCGCGTACTCCTACGATGCCTAACTAGATGTACCTGAGTGTACCTAGCATATGTGTAGGTTTAAAAGCCTAAGAGCCAAGAATCCTTCTAGGATTTAGTCGAACCCCCATACCTGAATAGAGAGACCCCGTCCTGGTCTCGAGTTGGACAGCCCGCAAGGGCTGTGTCAGACCGCTGTCAGCTGGAGCGACTGCATGCAGGAGCCTCAGCGTCTCTTGTCAGTGTGTCAGCATGGAAGTCTCGGTTCCCTCTGTCTTACCGGGGTAAGATGTGGTGTATTTATACCCTGAAGACTCTAGTTGCTTCGTATGGTTTGTATTGGCCCTTGTTAAACTTGAGGAAGACGTCAGGGGTGAACTTTGTACATACATATTATGCAGGTGTTGTATTCCTAGAGAGCCATGCATAATTGATAAGTACAGTGTGGGCCTGTGTTTGGGAAAAACCCTGCTGTATTCAAAACCACAGACTAGATAACGTTCAGCCCTCAGAGCTCGTTGTGTACTAGCGAGGACCAATGTAGGTGAAAGATCATACCTATATAAGGAATCATGACTATAATAGGACATGTACAGTTATGACCACAATAGGGCATATGCGGCTTTGACCATAATAGGGCAAGTACGAATATGACCGTATTAGGGCAAATACGAATACGTCCATTTTAGGGCATGTATGAACGTGTCTATATTAGGGCCTCTATACGGGACATAACACTCACTCCTCTTTCGAATAGGATGATAATGACCATACTTAAAATCTGGACAATTTAAAAACATTTTAAAAGCAAGTAAAAACATGGTTTTAAAATTGTAAAAAAAAAATTCGAAAAATGTTATAATTCAGCTATTTCCAATTGCCACTAAAAAAGAAATGTCTATTTTGTTTCTCTATATAAGTTGCTTCACTCAAAGCGGAAGAAGGCCATGCTTTTCTCAAGCGAAAGTGTCAATTTAGGAAATGTTCCAAATTTGCTCGTTTATTATGAAAAACGAGTGGACAAGCCAAATTCTTTCCCAGGACGCGATGAGCCAATTCGAGATTAAGTGTCCTGGCTGGGAAGCACAACATTATCTGTGTGAGTTACTGCAGACGACAAATCCAATGCCTCACAGAGAACGTCAATCGCACATAGATGGAATGTAGCACTGCCATTAGTCGATGCTGCGGCAGTTGTTACCTGGGTGCCTGTGGAGGAGTCACCTAACCCAGCAGGAGCAAACGGCACCTGTGGATTCTCCAGGAATGCATTCATCAGAATTGGAAGCCGCTGGGGACAACGCAGAGCATGGGCCTTTATGGGGTCCAGCATTGCATCCGTGTCCGGAGGCGCATCTGATGGAAATGTTAGACAAAGATCCAACGTGCATTCTTCTCCGCAAAACAGGCATCGAAGAACAGGTAAGATGCAGTCTACCCAGACTGGTCGAAAGGATAGAAACCAGGAGGCATTGAGTTCTCGCAGGCAAGAATTGCCCAGAAGTTGTACCATGCATTCACGGTATTTCCGCTCCAGGAGCATGTTCGCCATTCCCTCGGGAATTGGGCCGTCCATTGCGTAGCAGTAGTATTATGAATAGGACCCTTGCAACCAGCAATAGGATAAGCGGGAATCCTCCAAATACGCTTCCCAATACGGAGTGTATAAAATTTGGGATTACTCCGAGGACTGTCTGAAAGGTGCTTAACAGTCCTGACCCTATGGTCTTAAATAGGTGTAAAATACAGCTCGTATCAGAAATATTGAAGATAAGTCCCACCATTTCTACTAAATGAAAGGGGCAGTTTGTACGTATAAGCGCCTGTATCTCAGTCGAGGTCCTTCCAACTTGAAGTTAATAGGTTTCTCGAGCGGAGGTTAAGGGCACGGGTTGCTGTAAAAGCATGGCTTGCAGTCTGCTCGGAGTATCAAATTGTATGAAAGAAACGTTCAGTGAAGGCCATAGCGGCGCCTCCCTGACTCTGTTCAGTGGCAGAAACAATACTTGCATACAACAAGTAACCCTGGAGTTAACAGTGACCAGAAATGCGACGCCCGGAAGCATCCCACAGCAACCTTGACCATTTAGCATCAAGTAACTCCCATTCGAGAGCAGCTCTAAAACCGGCGTGATCACTGCAGCTGGGGTCCCAGTCATGTGACACGATAGGTTTGCTACTGAACCGTTACAGGCTCCGTGTAGTGAAATATCCTGACATGAGAGAACCGCTTAAAGCGTTCTTGCAGTTTGTACCACTCAGATACACTTCTCGATCCCCATTCCCGCATCAGTATCTATATGGTAACTCCCAAGTTTCCTTAATGCAACCCTTTCCCATCTTTTCATATTTGCCTGCCTGCCTTTGCTCAAGGCAATATTGAAGCACAAGTTACTAACTTGTGTAACGATATATCTGTAAGAGACAGTAGTTAGTGACAGATTCCTTACCTTAGAATATCCCCAGGCGTCAGGCTGGATCCAGAAAGTTTTTGCGTAGCAGTACCCTTGCGCGTCGGTAGGCGGCGTCGTGTGGCTCCGCGTCCGTCGTCGGCGTCGTGATCGCCGGGATGACGTCGCGGGCAGTACTTAGACGCCGCCCCTGCGCGCTGACGCCAGTTCTGTACACGACTTTCCGCGCCAGGAACGCAGAGCCATGCAAGAAGCTGACATAGGTGCCTGAAAGGGATGTCCTTAACCCTAGAAATCAGTTCGCAGAACGGGGAGGATGGGCGGGGCGGTAAGGAATCTGTCACTAACTACTGTCTCTTACAGATATATTGTTACACAAGTTAGTAACTTGTGCATCTGAAAGAGACACGTTAGTGACAGATTCCTTACCTTAGAATATATCCCCCTTCAATACCAACCCCGGTGGTGGGTCTGCGAACAAAGATCAGACAAGGAAGTCCCGGAGGACAGAACGGCCAAAGAAGCCGTCCCTCCAGACCGGACTGTCAAGGCAGTAATGCTTGGTAAACGTGTGCAGCGAGGCCCACGTAGCTGCCTGACAGATATCCTGCAGCGGAACACCGCGGCCTAAGGCCGTGGTAGCAGCCGTTGCCCTGGTGGAATGGGCACGCAGCCCAACAGGAGGCTCCTTCTTAGCCAAAGAATAGCAGGCTTTGATACACAAGGTTACCCAGCGGGAAATGGTTCTCTTGTGCACCGCCCGACCTTTTTGGCGCCCACGTAGCCAACAAAGAGCTGGTCATCCACCCGGAAGTGTTGTGTGCGGTTAATATAGAAGGAAAGCGCACGTTTTGGGTCCAGACGGTGGAGCCTCTCTTCCTCTCTGGAAGGATGCAGAGGCGGAAAGAAGGTGGGCAAAGTGATGGTCTGCCCAATGTGGAAGGCAGTAACCACCTTTGGCAAGAAGGACGGACGCGTCCGAAGAACAACCTTGTCTGGATGGACAGACAGAAAGGGAGGTTTGCATGATAGAGCCTGGAGCTCACTCACCCGTCGAGCGGAGGTGATGGCGACCAGAAAGGCTGTCTTCAGAGTCAGAAGACGAAGAGGACAGTTATGTAGAGGCTCAAAGGGAGCGCACATGAGAAAAGTAAGAACCAAGTTCAAGTCCCACTGAGGCATTACAAACGGAACAGTAGGGAAGAGGTGTGTAATGCCTTTTAGGAACCTGTTAACAACAGGGGACTTGAAAAGGGAGGAGCTGATCAGGAAGCCTGAGGAAGGCCGAGATAGCACAAAGATAGCCCTTGATGGTACCCAGGGCAGAACCCTGTTGGGCCAGAGAAAGAAGGAACAGAAGAACCTCAGAAAGAGGGGCAGAGAGGGGATTCACAGCCTTTGCTGTGCACCATGCCACAAACTTGTTCCACCTGCAGGCGTATACCACCTTAGTGGAGGGACGCCTGGCTGCCAGAATCACATCACAAACTTCGGGAGGCAAGTCGAAAGGAATCAACTGCCGCCGCTCAATCTCCACGCAAGCAGGTGGAGACTGGACAGTTTCGGGTGGAGGACCGTCCCCTGCTGCTGCGACAGAAGATCCTCCCGAAGAGGCAGACGGATCGGGGATCGACGCTCATACTGAGTAGCTCGGGATACCAAACTCTTTGAGCCCAGTCCGGAGCCACAAGGATGACTTGGGCCCGGTCGCGCCGAATCTTCTTCAACACTCTGGGTAGAAGTGGTATAGGCGGAAAGGCGTACAACAGACCGCAACTCCACTCGCGACGAAAAGCGTCTCCGAGCGAGTGCCGCCTTGGAAATTCCAACGCGCAGAATTGCTGACATTGCGCGTTCTCTTCGGTGGCGAACAGATCTAACCAAGGCTCTCCCCACTGCTGAAAGAGACCTTGCGCCACCTCCGAGTGAAGACGCCATTCGTGATCCATCATGCACCTGCGGCTGAGTTCGTCCGCCCTGGCGTTCAGGGAACCTGCCAGGTGTTGAACGATCAGGAATATGCCCTGATGTTCCAGCCATGTCCAAAGGCGCAGAGCCTCCTGACATAGGGTCCACGACCCCACCCCGCCCTGTTTGTTGCAATACCACATGGCGGTGGTGTTGTCTGTGAACACCTGCACTACCTTCCCTTTGACAGAGGGAAGGAATGCCTTGAGTGCAAGTCAGATCGCCCGGAGCTCCAGAAGGTTGATATGGAGCCGGGACTCCGCCGGAGACCAGAGGCCTCTGATCTCCGCCTCTCCCATGTGACCGCCCCATCCCAGAAGGGACGCGTCCGTCACAACTGTGTGCTCTGGCTGGGGAAGGGAGAGGGATCTGCCCATGACCCATTGCCGGTTCGAGAGCCACCACTGCAACTGTTTGGCAGTCCCCTCCGAGATCTGGACGTGATCGGACAGGTTGCCCTGGTGCTGCGCCCACTGGAACTTCAGGTCCCACTGCAGAGCCCGCATATGCCATCTGGCATGATCGACCAGCAGGATGCAGGAGGCCATGAGGCCCAGCAGCCTCAGGGTCATCCGTACCGAAACCCAGGATAAAGGCTGAAAGATCGGAATCATAGCCTGAATATCCCGGACTCGCCGTTCGGGAGGACAGGCCCGAAACTGCGTCGTGTCCAGAACTGCTCCGATGAAAAGGAGCTGTGGAGAAGGAATCAGATGAGACTTTGGCACATTGATGGAGAACCCCAGCGAGTGCAGGAGTTCGGCCGTAGTCTGGAGGTGGGAGACGACTGCCTGGGACGAGCCCGCCTTCAGCAGCCAGTCGTCGAGGTAGGGGAAGACTGGAACCCCTGCCCGGCGCAGATGAGCTGCGACCACCGCCATCACTTTCGTGAACACCCGAGGGGCACTTGTAAGGCCAAAGGGGAGCACTGTGAACTGAAAATGCTCGAGGCCTACCGTGAACCGCAGGTAACGCCGGTGGGCCGGCAGGACGGGGATGTGAAAATAAGCGTCCTGCAAGTCCAACGCTACCAACCAGTCTCCAGGGTCGAGGGCAGTCAAGACCTGAGCTAGGGTGAGCATCTTGAAATTCTCCTTCCGGAGGAAGCGACTGAAGTTCCGGAGGTCCAAGATAGGACGCATGTCCTCCATGTCCTTTTTGGGCACCAGAAAGTAGTGGGAGTAGCAACCACGTCCTACTTCTGGGGTCGGAACATGCTCGATGGCCCTCTTGGCCAAGAGGGCCGTGACTTCCTTCTGCAGAAGCACCAAGTGATCCCCTGACATGCGGTGGAATTGAGGTGGCATGGCTGGGGGGGTGGTCTCGAAGGGGAGGGAGTAGCCCCTTCGGACAATGTCCAAGACCCACCTGTCCGAGGTGATGGCACACCAGTGGTGAAGGTGATGGCGGACCCTGCCCCCTACTGGCGTGCTGTGCACCTGAAAGGAAGGACTAGGAGGGCTTGGAGGCCGCGGACGGGGCGGAGTTGGTGGCCTGACCCGCTAGCTGGTTGCCCGAACCGCCACGGCGGTAGCCACGTCCTTGGCCACGCGAAGACGCTTGCTGCGCGGGCCGGTGGCTGGGCAGCGGACGTGACTGGGCGCCCCTTCCGTGGCCACGAAAGGGGCGAAAAGCAGAGGTTAGTGGAGGGCGCACAACAGAAAGGCCCAGGGACTTGGCAGTAGCCCGTGAGTCCTTAAAACGCTCCAGCACATGGTCTGCTTTGGAACCAAAAAGGCCGACTCCATCAAAGGGCATGTCCATGAGTGTATTCTGGACATCACCCGAGAAACCAGTTGTTCTCAGCCAGGCGTGGCGACGCAGCGCCACCGTCGTTGCAAGCGATCTGCCCAGCGAGTCGGCGGTATCAAGGCCACAACGTATGGTGAACTTTGCCGCATCCCTACCTTCCGCAATGGTGCGGGTAAGCAGTGTCTGGACCTCCTCAGAACACTGGGGCAAAACAGCCGCCACCGAATCCCACAGGGAGTGGGTATATCGGCCCAAAAGGCAAGCGGTGTTGATGGACCGCAAGCCAGCACTGGAGGAAGAAAAAGCTTTCTTCCCAAACGGGTCCAGGCGTTTGGATTCCCTATCCGGAGGGGCGGTAGGGAAGGCGGTTTGGGAGGCAGAGGCTTGGACAACCAAGCTCTCGGGGGTGGAATGTTGAGAGAGAAACAAGGGGTCGCCCGGAGCAGGGCGATGGCGTCGGGCCACGTTCCTATCCACAGGAGCCCCTGTGGTGGGCTTGGACCAGGTGCCCAAAAGAACGTCAGACAGTGCATCATTAAACGGCAGCACAGACTCCGAGGAGGAAGCTGCCGGCTGAAGCACTTCCGTCAGGAGATTAGTCCTGACAGCCACAGTAGGCAATTGGAGGTGCAAGGCTCCAGCTGCTCTACGCAACACCGTTGCGAAATTTGCTCCCTCCTCCGTAGCCACGGGAGGAGACAGCATGTCAGGGGAAGTGTCTAGACCACTGGCATCCCCAAGTTCCTCTGCCCAGTCTTGTTCATACTCACACTGCTGTGTGAGAGGGTCTTCCGACCCCTCCCAGCTCTCCTGGTCCTCCTCTGGTTCAAAATATGGAGGAGGAGGGACATCTGGGACCCAAGGTCTCATCGGCGCCGGAGCCGGCGTCGAGCGACGTCGGTCCGGCTCCATGTCCGGAACCGGAGAGAACCGGGGAACGACGCCGCCCGGAGCCCCGGGCGGCGTCAGGAACGGCACCAGGGACATCGGCGCCGGGCGTGGTTAGGTCAACCGGCGTCGATCGGGGTTGCGGTACCACCGGAGCCGGGATCGAGGCCGGGGCCGGAGCCGAGATCAAGGCTGGCGGGACAGGCGACGCCGGGACCGGAGTCGTCGACGACGCAGGAGCAACCCCATCAGGGCCCGCGGGGCCCGAAGGCGCACCGGAGGGACCTTGAGGCCCGAAGAGGCGGGCCATGGCCGACAGGAATTCCTGTATCTCGGCCGGAGTCGCCCCCGAACCCGGGAAGGACGGGTAATGCGGGGGCGGCGCCACAGGCACACCCGGAGCCGCGGGGACGGTGCCGACAGGGGCCTCAGCCGAGTCGCGAGACCGGCGAGGCGAAGTCTTAGAGCGATGGTGCTTCTTAGACTTCTTGTGCTTCGACTTACCCGAGGAGTGCGAAGACTTGGACTCAGACGACCGGCGGGGGCTCCGCGACCGGCCCCTCGACCTCTCACGGGACCGGGGCTTGGTGCGGCGCGGAGCAGACTTCCGGACCTCGAGGAGCTTTCGAGACCGCTCTCGCAAAGCCTTCGGGTGTAAGGCCCGGCAGTCAGGGCACGACTTCGTGTCGTGGTCTCGGCCGAGACAGTAGAGACACTAAGTGCGGGTCTGTGATCGACATCATTCGACCACAGACGTCGCATGGCTTGAAGCCGGGCATCCCTACCGACACCTAGGAGTCGAGAAGACTCGAAATGAAACAGTGAAAAAATCACCAAAAATTTAGTCAAAAATTGACTAGGGCACTGCTCTTCCCGGATCTGCGCTTATTGGCGCGGAAAAAGAAGAACTGACGTCAGCGCGCAGGGCGGCGTCTAAGTACTGCCCGCAACGTCATCCCGGCGATCACGACGCCGACGACGGACGCGGAGCCGCACGACGCCGCCTACCGACGCGCAAGGGTACTGCTACGCAAAAACTTTCCGGATCCAGCCTGACGCCTGGGGATATTCTAAGGTAAGGAATCTGTCACTAACGTGTCTCTTTCAGATTCTGAAACGTAGTGACCGGCAGAATGATTTGGCCATTCAGTTGATGGTGATTTGGCTACAGTGAATGGTAACCTTTCCAGTTTCTCAATACGCAGCATTGTATATTTGGCTCCCCTTTGTGCCATTTCTGTCTGTTTATCAGTTAGATTGTATTCTGAAAACAGAGACGTGGTGTTTATAAAACGCCAGGGCACATAGCCTGCACGCAAAGATTGTAGCGTCCAGCTTAGCATCATAATAGAACGCAGCTGAGATTGCCCGTGTTGTAACAAGGCCAGATCTTGCTCTAATAGGTCGATTGCCTAAGATACAATGTTGCCTAAGGAGTAAATCCTGGAGGTCAAAGTTGTTAACCCATTATCCACTACAGCTAATGCCTTTTCTAAGTTAATACGGTCTATTTTCCGTATTCTTTCTGCGGCCTCCGGTTGTGATATTTTCCAGTTTTCATTATAGTAGGCATAAATGCCAGCATATATGAAACGTTTCGGACGTGTTTTCCTTGGACCTAGTAAAAAATCCCTAAGGTCTACATCAGATGTGAGTAAGGTCAAGTGATATTTCACTTCTATGAGTGTTGAGGTCTCTAGCCAATCAAGGCACAACTTCCCAACACTATAGGATGTCACTACCCCTGGGTGTTGTCTCTGTACATAGCGTGTATCTGGCCTATGGATACTAAACCCTTCGGTTGGATTCATAAATCTCTGTTGACAGGTGTTTGTGTCAATGGGCCAAATCAGCCATTTCGTCCAATCAGGATCTGATCTGTTGTACTGGAGAATATCATCTAATCCTACCCCTTGTGTAGTTGAATTCTGCCCCCCACCCATCTGTGATGGTGTAGGAAACCCGGGTGAGTTCAGTTCCTTGTTCTTGGCTAGTCCAAGACAGGATGTCTGCTGCACAGTTTCATTCAGAAACATGATCTGCTGTGGAATGAGGCATGCTCTAAATAGCGCTTCTGTTCCCTGGACTTGCCAGTCCCTAGAACCCCAGATTGATTTTAAATCTATAGTGTCCTTCCATAGGTCGAAACCCTGTGTAGACAACTGGGCCATAAAGGAAGCAGAGTAAATCTGTTTGGTGTTCGTTAACAATTTTCTGTGCTGATGTTTTTGCCACTTTGTAGTAAAATGACTTTGGGTCAGATGTGTTGAACCCTGAAAAGCATGTGAATTTCTGTGCAAAAGTTTGCGAACTACCTTTAGGAGGAGTTGGGCTGTGTTCCCACTGGTGGTATTCAAATACATTTCTAGGTGTTATGGATTTGTGCAAGAAATGATGACCATAATGTTGGTAACAGTACAATGTATCATAGTCTGAAGTACCTTCTAACATTTCATTGTTCATAAATGCGGCAGTTTTTTCTAAATCAGACATCATAGCATTTACACTTTGTGTCCCAATCATCAGAAAATGTACCGGAGGTAATGATATCACTTAAAGAAATTTTAAATACATGTTTAAGCTATAAAAGTTCAGTCGGACCGAATATATCATAATCAATCTTGTCCCATACTATACCGTCCGGTATAGGAACTGTTGTGATGTTCACTGAAGACAAGTCTCTTGGTTCACGATGTGAAGACTGGTGTGGTTTTAAAATCAAATTGACTCTTTGGGCTGTAGAGCTCTGCTGGAGGTATCGTCCATTGATAAGCATACTAAAAGTTATAATTAAACCTAGCCAGAAAATAAAAAATAAAATCCCAGTGATATACCATAGTTCAATCCAAGGTGACACCAGGTAAGTCCTTCTAAAAAAGTTTAAAAAGTCAGTGAGTTTCTGTTTGAGTGATTTTTTGGCTGGCGTCGTTTCCGGCTCACTTGGATCCAGTGAAAACGTATCAAAGTTCATGAAATAGCCAGAAACAGTTCGATCAATTGTTGGAATTGCATCGGGATTTGTTGAAATTGGATTTTGCTCTTGACGAGGCATGTCGACGTAGATGTCTGTAGTCGGTCTGATTGCAACTTGGTTGTTAAGTTGATTTTCATTTTGAAGATGAATTTCTTGTTGAAGTGGAACGAGTTCCATAGCATTGTTGCTTAGTCCTTCATTCCGTACAGGTGGCTCTTCAAACTTGAGGAGTCTTTCTGTTTGGACTTCTTGGATTGTAGCGAGAGGAGGGCGTCTGCTACTGTGGAGTCCACGAGGCCTACTGTTTAGTATCAGCCACATAGTGCGGTTTGATTAGGTCAATTGAAACAAATTGTGAGAAAGTGCCCTCTTTCTGCATGGTATGCCCCCACTTTTTGCTGAATTGCTGATGTTCTATGACTGAGTGTGCCCTGGGCTCCTGCTAATCAGGTGCCCAGGGCCTATGTTCCTTCCCTAAAACTGCATTGAAGCCTAAACCCAATTGGCATCTCTGGCCACATGTCAGCCCCTGGTAAATGGTACCACAGGTACCCAGGGCACAGTGACCAGAGAAGGCCTAAGGGCTGCAGCACTTATTGTGCCACCCTTAGAGGTCCTGTACCCTGACACAGACACACTGCCTTTGCAGGCTGCGTGTCTTGGTGCAGAACAAAGTGAAGAGGCGACATGGCACACATCCCTGTGTGCCATGCCCACAAACCACTGCCCTGGCATACATCAGTCACCCCTCTAGCTGGGTGCACTATGCCAGTGGTGAGGGTACAGGTGCATGAGCCCTGTACCCCTACAGTGCCCAAGTCCATTCCTGGGCACTAAGTGCAGTGCTGCCATTAAGAGTATATGGTGCTGGGAGTTTGTCATTACGAACTCCACAGCACCATGATGGCTACACTGAAGACTGGGAAGTTTGGTATCAAACTTTAATGTAAAATGCACACCAGAGGGCATCTTAGAGATGCCCCCTGAAACTCGACCAACTTCTAGGGACCCGACTAAGTGGCTGCTTAGGCTGCCACCACCAGACAGGTTTCTGGACCCCTGGGTCGAGAGCCTGCTGCTCTCGGGGGCCTGAAACGATGCACATCCTGGGACGAGGTGCCAAGCCTCCTCCCCCAGGATGGGCAGGGTTCACGAAAGAGAAGCTTCAAAGGCATGCCGCCTTTGTGAGCCTCTACAGACCATTTGCTGCTTTCAGCAACTGGTCCCCACTGGTTCTACCCCCACTTTGGGCAGGAGAACCGGCGGGAAAAACAAGTGAGGAAGGGAGGTGTGCCCACCTCTGCCAGCTCCACCCCTCAGGTGGGGGAGGCGAGGTGAAGCACAACCTCGAGTCCCCGCCATCTTGAGGATGGGGGGTGGGGGGACCCAGCCAACCAGGGACAGGCTCCTGCCCCCCTCCTACTGGAGAGTGGCAGAATAGGGGGTGTACCCACCCCAGAGAGGGGACCCATTGGTCTCTGCCCTTTACCTACCTGTAACGCCCCTAAATCTAGTATTTAGGGGGCACCCTGAACCTTACTTCCTCAGATCCAGCCTACCAACAAGAAGAAAAGAAGAAGGACCAAGAGCCGTGCAGAGCTAACAAGAGGACGACGCCCACTGACTTGGCCACAGCCCTACATGCCTGTCTCCCCTCGAACCTGCCCCTGCGAAATCCCGGCGTGTCCAGCAGCCAGCAACCTCAGAAACCCCGGAGGACCTGCCTGCCTTCACTTCCAAGACTGTTTCTCCCGTGAACACCGGTCGTGTTTAAACTGCAGCTTCTGGCTCCGGCCGGACACCGCGAATCCAGCCCACTCTGCACCCGCCGAGCCCGGCCCGAGCTCGAGTGGAAAAACACCACCAGGAGGTCACCTCGGCGATCCCGACCCAAGATCCGGCGACTCCTGACCTGCCTCAAGCCTCCAGACGACGCCTGCAGCCTCAATCCAGAGGCCCCCCTCTACCGCGACCAGAGCGGGTAAGAAAATCCGACCCTAAAAGGCACCCCTGCACCCGACGCCCCACGGCCTTGTGTGTCCAAACCAACGGTGCCTAACCAACCCAAGAGATCCCAACTTACCCCTCGAAGTGGTGGTCGCACCCAGAAGGTTCTCGTCCCCGAGCCTGCAGTGCTTCTTCAAACCGGAGGCTCTACATAGAAAACAACAGGGTGTCCGACGTCAAAACAGCACTCTGCACCCGGCCGCCCCAGTGCCGCTGAGGGTGCACCTTTTGTGCCAACTTGTTTCCCCATTTTCCCTGACCCAAACCCTAGGGTTGGTGGCTGCTGGCAAGCAGGCCACTGGGTTGTGCTCCCACAACCCAGTGGCCTGCTTGCCAGCAGCCACCTACCGGAGACCCCCTATCCTCCATAGGATAACATTGGGCCTCAACACTCTGCACCCGGCCGCCCTAGTGCCGCTGAGGGTGCAACAACAGTGCATCACTGACCCTGGGGGAACCCTTGTTCTAACCCCAGAACCTTAACTCCCACAGTCGTTTACTTACCTGCAAACCAATAACCTGTTTTTCCTCCATAGGATAACATTGACAATTTTTCTTCCAAAAAACGACGAAGTGTGGAGTTTTGAAAACTAAAGATATTCTTTAAAAATCGTACAATTAACCAAAACGTGTTTTCTTACCTGTTTGCAGGACATGTCCCAGTGCTGAATCTAGGCATCCAGCACTGAGTTAGAAAAAGTAACGTAAAAGTAACTTACCTGCAATTTGTTGAAACAGCCCATTCATTTCAATGTACTGCTCCAAAAAGTTTCGAAGTGTGGAGTTTTGAAATGTGAAAATATTCTTTAAAAATCGCACGAATAACAAAACGCATTTACTCACCTGTTTCCAGGAAATGTCCCAGTGCTGAATCCAGGCATCCAGCACTGAGTTAGAAAAAGTAACGTAAAAGTAACTTACCTGCAATTTACCGAAAAAGCCTATTCATTCCAATGTACTGCATTTGCTAAGTGTTGCAACCTACTGCATCCCCTGTAAATCAAATCAAGTACAATTCCTATTGCTTTTTAAAACTGTTCAACATATAGCATCTTATCACTGTAAAGTATTTCATGCTTACCTGTGCCAAGCCTGCTTGGTTCTAAAATAAAACAGTATATTTGTTTATACAAAACAATTGGCCTAGAGTTCAGTTCTTGAGTGTGTGAATTCATTTGCTGACTGAGTGTGTACATCAAATGCTTAACACTGTCCTCTGATACTGCCTTACTGCTCGACCAAGCTACCACTACTAGAGAGTAAGGTTCTATCTAACTTTAACCTCTGCCTACCTCTGGAGTCACCTGGACCCTATACCTCATTTTGGTGTAGTATATATAGAGCCAGTTTCTTACAAAATCTTTTCTCCTTTTTCCCGGCAAGAGGCGGCAGAATTACAGTTCTTGTGCCTTGGATTGCTAGGACCGGTACAGACTCTGTAGGATGGCCCAAATTCTTTCTTGTCTGCAATCTTTTCTCTGACCAGATCTCAGATTTTTGGGATCCAGACAGTTCTTGCCGTTACTGCCTTGACTTCCTCAGTGGCGGTCTGTTTCTGAGCACGTTACTTTGCTCTGTCTTGGATTCATTTAGATCCTGTAAAACAGCCAAACGATCATGGATATCAAATGGTTTTTATCCACCACTGTGCCTTCACAATCAAGATCAGGTACCCACATTCTTGTCCCAAATAGGACCTCGTAAGGAGTGACACCTCCTAGAGAGCTTCTTGGCTGATTGTTTATTGCTCGTTGTACCCCATAAAGGTGATCGACCCATCTACCGCCCTTGCGTAATACCCTAGCTGTTAAAGATTGCTTTAAGTCACGATTTTTCCTCTCCACAACAGAATTTCGCTCGGGATGGTACGGAGAGGAGTACCGCAATGCTACGTCCATTCCTTAAATGGCCTCTTTGTAAGCCCGAGAGCTAAACGCCAGGCCACGGTCAGAATGTAACGTGCCAACTGCGTATGTGCCGATAAAGACTCGCAAATCTTTTATAACAGTTCGAGGGTCAGCCGAGCGCTGAGGCCAAACCTTGAGGAAACTTGAGCTGGATGCACACGGACAGACAACCTGATGCGGTCTAATAATGGTATCTGTTCCGGACGTGTTGTGGTGGACCCTTTCATCTGCTTGCAGATGTTGTAGTTCCAGACATAGTCTCTAATCTGCCTCCTCATTACAGGCCACCAGTAGCGTTGCTTCAATAAAGAAACAGTCGCCCTAAGTCCCGAATGTACAGAACCAGTCCCTTCGTGTGCTGCCACAATTAAACTTTGCCTACGATCCATATTTGGTATTACTCTATCCCCCACTCCAGGAATCTGAGCATATGGAATATTTTGTGCATCTAACTTGTAGGAGTACTTGAGTGGAAATTTCTTTGGTACTGCTGTGCTGCCTTTGTGTGAAGCAGACAGCAACCATAATCTCGCCGTCTACTCTCGTCTTTGAACGAGTAACTGCAGCTACGGCGGCTGTGCGAACAGCCCCCTTTGCGGCTTCATCAGCCAATGAATTCCCTTCAACGTGAACACCATCACGCTGATGACTAAGAGTATGTATCACGTGAGCCCTTGGTAGTTCGTATTCCACTATCTGTTCCCATAGCATTTGATGCTTAATTGTGTCACCTTTTGCATCTTTGAACCCGTTTTGTTCCCAATGATGTAAATATTCATTGTACGACTGTACACAGTAAAAGGACTCACACACAATTAGTGTGGGGAATTAGTGTTCCGTGTTTACAAGTGCCAGTATCAGTGCTTTTAACTCTGCCAACTGAGCCGTGCAGTCTCCTAGAGATTGCGTTTTAGTGCAACTCGGATGGAACTTTTCATCGTGCATGCGACCTTTAACAATCACACGCTGCGCTGTAAGCTTGCTTACTCCCTATGGCCGTTTGAGCAGATCCGTCAGTGTAAATAACGTGTTCATACTAATCTAGAGGCAAAATCTCATTTGGAAGAGGATATTCTTGTTCATATTGCAGAAATGCTTGTGTTTTTAAACTTGGATCAAATCTGTATTCAACATCAGTTGCAGTAAGAGAATTAGCCCATTGTATCCATCTGGGATGTAAGGCTTTCGCATTTGGAATGCTAGCTTTTGTAACAGCTTCTAAAGCTGGTACTGGGGTCACAACAATTATGCGTTTACCCTGAGCTCTTTCTCTTGCTACAGCGGTCTGTACTGCTGCCAGGATTTTTTCAGTTGAAGTGAAACGCATCTCTGCGTTTGTGTACAGGTGTGATTTGTATGCGATTGGTACTGTTTCGCCTTCATTGAAAGTTAAATAAGTGTACCCGCATTGACACGCTATGACTCGGATCACTAAGTTGCGTATGTTTACGCGTGTCTGTAAATGTTTAGAAGCTATCATGTCTTCCTGTAGTGAACGTAGGATATTTGTATGTTTGTGTCCATTGCCTGACTGAAAAATCAGGTTTATTAAGTCGTAGAAAGGTTTTACTCTTTCTGCGTAATCCATAATGTATGTTCGACCAAAATTTAGGAATCCCAGAATTGATTGTAAATTCTTCAGTGATTTTGGAGGTTGGAGCAGCGCACACTTTTCTAAAAAGTTAGCTGCTAGGCTTTTTCCTTCACTTGACAGCTCATACCCTAAAAATAGGACACTGAGGTGGGCAATTTTTGATTTTTTTAAATTAAATTTATAGCCCTCAGAGGTGAATCCCATAATAATGGTGCTCACCCTGGTCAAGTGCCTCGGCAAGTCATTGTTCGTCAGATAAATATCATCCACATAGGACAATGCTTCTTCATCCAAATTTTGGAGTAACTCTGTTACTCTTGCTGAAAATACCCCGGGGCTATTTTTATACCCTTGGGTTAGTCGACAAAATTGTCGCTGGGACCCTAACGCACTGAATGCGGTCACATACCTGCTTTCAGGCGCTATATTTTGGCAGAAAAATCCATTTGAGATATCAAGGGTTGTTTTGTATTTTTTGCGCACAATGTTATTCATTAATGCGGCACTGTGTGCATTTTGAACTGCAAATGTCTTTGTGCAAGTGTTTAAATGTCTGTAATTCAAAACTAAACGATGTGTTGTCAGGTTTCATTACGGGAAACAAAGGATTGTTCATAGGTGAAGTGCAATTTTCTATCACCCCCTGGTATTCTAGTTGATCTAGGATCTCACCGACTTGTTTTTTAGCTTCATGCTTTATAGGATATTGCCTTTGAGCATTTGGTGAAACTTTTAACGGGATCACGTGGTGGGTTGACTCCTCATCCCAACCAACATGATTTTTGTACAATGCTGGCGCTAGGGCAACCGCCCACTCCTGCGCATATGCATGTTTTAAATGTATGGGAACGAGGTCGGAAAAGGCTGGAAAAATTACCGTTTCTCCCCTAGGGCACTCCATGACGAATGCTGGTGGCCAGTCTTGTTCTGCTAATAGAATGTCATAACCAGATGACAGATTTTTCCAAAAGAGACCTTTAATTTTTCTGGGCTTGTCCCCCTCCACCCGGAGTGTTATCTCATGTAACTTATGTGGGACACTTACCCGAGTATCAGGTGTTTCCACCGTGATATACTCACTCAACTCCACTGTCACCAGAAATTCCTTCAGATTCTGGCGAGCTATCGTTACTTCTGCCGCGCTGTCTAGCATCATCAGAGCCCATTCCCCGTTCAGAAGCTATGTCCTCAGAATTCTGGCCATGTCTGATCTTGATACCTGCTACCTTCTTCTTTTTGAACTGAGGTTTCTGTTTTTGTTTATCTTCTTTTTTAGGTGCGTAGTCCGCAGCGCGTTGCGTCTCTCTGGACTTTGTACGCTCCTCTGACCGTCCTTCCCTCTCTGAGTTTTTTGATGAACCCTGAAAGGAACGAGAGGAACGTGTATCAGTATCCTGATACCTGTCAGGTTTTTTAATATTATCCCTATTCCTGAGGTTATACCTCCTTTCAGAGGGCTCCTGTTGAGGAGACCTACCTCTGGATTGAGATCTGCTGTCTTTAGACTTTTGTTGTTTTTTATTTTCCCACTTCTTTTTAGAAGAAGTAGGTGTCTGCTTTGTAGTGTCCTTTTCAGGACTGCCCACCAGTTGTGGTTTTAATGCTTTCCCACCTAAACTGTCTCTGCCTAGTTCTGCATATGCAGTTTCAATTATTTTGGGTAGTTCGTGTTGTTGATCTATTGGACCGAACTCCCTTAGGCATTGGCGGATCGCCACTGAAGCCGCTTCCCCTTAATGTTAGCTAGTATTATGGCTGATACCTGGTCAAAGTTATTTAGTAACTTCATCCCCAAGTTAAGGGCAGGCTCTGCTCCGTACTCATTTTGTATCTGTCTCAATAAGTCAGGTACTACTGCTAAGGACGGGATACCATGGGTTCTGGTATATATGGCAGCAAAGACTGAACCCCAAAAGGTGCAGTCGTCTACTTGTGGTGTGATCCCCATGGGCAAGCAGATTGTTAGTATTCTGTGTTTTTCATAGGTGGTAGTATTCGGGAATACTGCCTCAAGCTGAGTTATTTTCTGAGCTATCCAGAATGGTATTTGTTCACGTTTTGCGGGCATTTTGCCCATTAACACGTGTAATGTTTGAGGAGTAATTTTATTTCCTGTACCCTAAGCTGGAGTACTATTTGCTGCAGCTGGTGCAGGTTGGATTGTTAAAGTCCTCATGACGAATTGTGTCAGGTTTCTGTAGATTTTAATTAAATCTCTGTGTTGTACGAGTAATTCTGGCTGTGGCATTGTTCCAATGTCAGGGTGCGGTGTGTAAGCCGCTAGTATTGGCCATGTGGCCCAGTCTGCTCCGAGCGGGCCTAATCTTACTCTTCCTCGTACGTGGGGTAGGGCGCCATTAAACCAGTAAAAATGTTCCTTGTAAGTGAGTGGAATCTCTATGTCCTCGAACGGGGCATATTCCCTTGGTGCATCTCCTGCTATGTAGTAGTGAAATGTATTTGTTATTGCATTTGCTGCTGGGTATGTAACCCATGAATAGAACACCTCTGTTTTGTTTGATTCGTGTGCCTCAATCACGAAAACAACCATGCCTCCCTTGGCTGGTAAGCCATTTTCTAATAGTCTTATGGTGACTGTCCTTCTGAATTTTGGTGCAATCTGTATTGCATCTTCATGGATCTTCTTCTCCTGTTAAGAAAATCTGGTCAACTCTTTGGTCCCCTGCCTCGGTATCAGGCATGTTTAGAGGAAGAAGTGTTCAAACGGAACTAAGATGAGGTGTTATGCACAATTCAGGAACTAAATGTCCTTTCAAGCTTGAATAACTAACAGACAATAAATAGTATTCTCGTACTACTCAGCTGTGGCGGATTTTGTGCCCACCCACTCCAGACGTCTCTGGGGTTTTGGGAGTAGGTTCTCTGAGAATAGCACGACTGAACTACTCAGATTCTACTGTTAAATAAGTACCCAACCAACGTTGGTGGCACCATGTTGTGTAGTTCCTATAGTACCCCTGCAGGACCTGCGCGTTTGGATAACAAACCGTGGGCTTGGTGTTAGACTGACTCTGTGCACCCCCACCGCATATGTTAGCCTGATTTGCATTAGCTAGCTCACAGTGCCACTAGAATCTCCTCTTATCGGGGAGAGATTAGTTTCTGGCAACCTTCGATCATGACAACCCAAATTCCTCAGAATCGTGGAAACCATGTACTACTTTTCGCTCAGTCACTCGTGCTTACTTATTCGGTTTGTCTCAGAGTTACACAGAATAAACAGTCTGGGCGTTTCAATAAGTATTTATTGAACAGTTGTTATTCTAGTGTAAAATATATGTGCTGCAGCAACCAGTAGACAATAGCAGAGATATATTATCAGCAGTACGATAAAAGCAAAGGGATAGAAAATTTCTACCATATTGCAATAATCATGAATACATACATGAAGCACAAGTTACTAACTTGTGTAACGATATATCTGTAAGAGACAGTAGTTAGTGACAGATTCCTTACCTTAGAATATCCCCAGGCGTCAGGCTGGATCCAGAAAGTTTTGCGTAGCAGTACCCTTGCGCGTCGGTAGGCGGCGTCGTGCGGCTCCGCGTCAGTCGTCGGCATCGCCGGGATGACGTCGCGGGCAGTACTTAGACGCCGCCCATGCGCGCTGACGTCTGTTCTGTACACGACTTTCCGCGCCAGGAACGCAGAGCCATGCAAGAAGCCGACATTGGTGTCTGAAAAAATAATAGGGCCCTGAAAGGGATGTCCTTAACCCTAGAAATCAGTTTGCAGAACGGGGAGGATGGGTGGGGAGGTAAGGAATCTGTCACTAACTACTGTCTCTTACAGATATATCGTTACACAAGTTAGTAACTTGTGCATCTGAAAGAGACACGTTAGTGACAGATTCCTTACCTTAGAATAGATACCCCAGCAATACCAACCCCGGTGGTGGGTCTGCGAACAGATTCAGACAAGGAAGTCCCGGAGGACAGAGCGGCCAAAGAAGCCGTCCCTCCGGACCTGACTGTCAAGGCAGTAATGCTTGGTAAACGTGTGCAGCGAGGCCCACGTAGCTGCCTGACAGATATCCTGTAGCGGAACACCGCGGCCTAAAGCCGTGGTAGCAGCCGTTGCCCTGGTAGAATGGGCACGTAGCCCAACAGGGGGCTCCTTCTTAGCCAAAGAATACCAGGCTTTGATACAGAAGATTACCCAGCGGGAGATGGTCCTCTTGTGTACCGCCCGACCTTTTTTGGCGCCCACGTAGCCAACAAAGAGCTGGTCATCCACCCGGAACTGTTGTGTGCGGTCGATGTAAAAGGAAAGCGCACGTTTTGGGTCCAGACGGTGGAGCCTCTCTTCCTCTCTGGAAGGATGCGGAGGCGGAAAGAAGGTGGGCAAAGTGATGGTCTGCCCAATGTGGAAGGCAGTAACCACCTTTGGCAAGAAGGATGGACGCGTCCGAAGAACAACCTTGTTTGGATGGACAGACCGAAAGGGGGGTTTGCATGAAAGAGCCTGGAGCTCACTCACCCGCCGAGCGGAGGTGATGGCCACCAGAAAGGCTGTTTTCAGAGTGAGAAGACGAAGAGGACAGTTATGCAGAGGCTCAAAGGGAGCGCACATTAAAAAGGTAAGAACCAAGTTCAAGTCCCACTGAGGCATTATAAACGGAACAGGAGGGAAGAGGTGTGTAATGCCTTTAAGAAATCTGTTAACAGGGGACTTAAAAAGAGAGGGCTGATCAGGAAGCCTGAGGAAGGCCGAGATTGCATAAAGATAGCCCTTGATGGTACCCAGGGCAGAACCCTGTTGGGCCAGGGAAAGAAGGAACAGAAGAACCTCAGAAAGAGGGGCAGAGAGAGGGTTCACAGCCTTTGCTGTGCACCATGCCACAAACTTGTTCCACCTGCAGGCGTATACCACCTTAGTGGAGGGACGCCTGGCTGCCAGAATCACATCACAAACTTCGGGAGGCAAGTCGAAAGGAATCAACTGCCGCCGCCAATCTCCACGCAAGCAGGTGGAGACTGGACAGGTTCGGGTGGAGGACCGTCCCCTGCTGCTGCGACAGAAGATCCTCCCGAAGAGGCAGACGGATCGGGGTATCGACGCTCATACTGAGTAGCTCAGGATACCAAACTCTTCGAGCCCAGTCCGGAGCCACAAGGATGACTTGGGCCCGGTCGCGCCGAATCTTCTTCAACACTCTGGGTAGAAGTGGTATAGGCGGAAAGGCGTACAACAGACCGCAACTCCACTCGCGACGAAAGGCGTCGCCGAGCGAGTGCCGCCTTGGAAATTCCAACGCGCAGAACTGATGACATTGCGCGTTCTCTTCGGTGGCGAATAGATCTAACCAAGGCTCTCCCCACTGTAGAAAGAGTCCTTGCGCCACCTCCGAGTGAAGACGCCATTCGTGATCCATCATGCACCTGCGGCTGAGTTCGTCCGCCCTGGCGTTCAGGGAACCTGCCAGGTGTTGAACCATCAGGAATATGCCCTGATGTTCCAGCCATGTCCAGAGGCGCAGAGCCTCCTGACATAGGGTCCACGACCCCACACCGCCTTGTTTGTTGCAGTACCACATGGCGGTGGTGTTGTCTGTGAACACCTGCACTACCTTCCCTTTGACAGAGGGAAGGAATGCCTTGAGTGCAAGTCGGATCGCCCGAAGCTCCAGAAGGTTGATATGGAGCCGGGACTCCGCCGGAGACCAGAGGCCTCTGATCTCCGCCTCTCCCATGTGGACCGCCCCATCCCAGAAGGGACGCGTCCGTCACAACTGTGTGCTCTGGCTGGGGTAGGGAGAGGGATCTGCCCATGACCCATTGCCGGTTCGAGAGCCACCACTGCAACTGTTTTGCAGTCCCCTCCGAGATCTGGACGTGATCGGACAGGTTGCCCTGATGCTGCGCCCACTGGAACTTCAGGTCCCACTGCAGAGCCCGCATATGCCATCTGGCATGATCGACCAGCAGGATGCAGGAGGCCATGAGGCCCAGCAGCCTCAGGGTCATCCGTACCGAAACCCAGGATAGAGGCCGAAAGATCGGAATCATAGCCTGAATATCCCGGACTCACCGTTCGGGAGGATAGGCCCGAAACTGCGTCGTGTCCAGAACTGCTCCGATGAAAAGGAGCTGTGGAGAAGGAATCAGGTGCGACTTCGGCACGTTGATGGAGAACCCCAGCGAGTGCAGGAGTTCGGCCGTAGTCTGGAGGTGGGAGACGACTGCCTGGGACGAGCCCGCCTTCAGCAGCCAGTCGTCGAGGTAGGGGAAGACTGGAACCCCTGCCCGGCGCAGATGAGTTGCGACCACCGCCATCACTTTCGTGAACACCCGAGGGGCGCTGGTAAGGCCAAAGGGAGCACGGTGAACTGAAAATGCTCGAGGCCTACCGTGAACCGCAGGTAACGCCGGTGGGCCGGCAGGACGGGGATGTGGAAATATGCGTCCTGCAAGTCCAACGCTACCATCCAGTCTCCAGGGTCGAGGGCAGTCAAGACCTGAGCTAGGGTGAGCATCTTGAACTTCTCCTTCCGGAGGAAGCGATTGACGTTCCGGAGGTCCAAGATAGGACGCATGTCCTCCTTGTCCTTTTGGGCACCAGAAAGTAGTGGGAGTAACAACCACGCCCTACTTCTGGGGTCGAAACGCGCCCGATGGCCCCCTTGGTCAAGAGGGCCGCAACTTCCTTCTGAAGTACCAAGTGATCCCCTGACATGCGGTGGTATTGAGGTGGCATGGCTGGGGGGATGGTCTCGAAGGGGAGGGAGTAGCCCCTTCGGACAATGTCCAAGACCCACTTG
Source organism: Calotriton arnoldi (assembly GCA_963921515.1). NCBI lineage: Eukaryota > Metazoa > Chordata > Amphibia > Caudata > Salamandridae > Calotriton > Calotriton arnoldi. The sequence goes on along the minus strand of CAWUFW010000124.1, from coordinate 4,263,900 downwards.
TCCGAGGTGATGGCACGCCAGTGGTGAAGGTGATGGCGGACCCTGCCCCCTACTGGCGTGCTGTGGACCTGAAAGGAAGGACTAGGAGGGCTTGGAGGCCGTGGACGGGGTTGGTGGCCTGACCCGCACGCTGGTTGCCCGACCCGCCGGGAGCCACGTCCTCGGCCACGCGAAGACGCTTGCTGCGCGGGCCGGTGGCTGGGCAGCGGACGTGACTGGGCGCCCCTTCCGTGGCTACGAAAGCAGCGAAAAGCAGACTGTTGCGGAGGGCGCACAGCAGAAAGGCCCAGGGACTTGGCTGTAGCCCGCAAGTCCTTGAAACGCTCCAGCGCATGGTCTGCCTTATTTCCGAAAAGACCGACCGCATCAAAGGGCATGTCCATAAGAGTGTTTTGGACATCGCCCGAGAAACCAGTGGTTCTCAGCCAGGCGTGACGGCGCAGCGCCACTGTCGTAGCAAGCGATCTGCCTAGCGAGTCGGCGGTATCAAGGCCACATCTGATGGTGTACTTTGCGGCACCTCTTCCTTCCGCAATGGCGCGGGAAAGCAGTGCCTGGACCTCCTCAGGACACTGGGGCAGAACGTGCGCCACCGAATCCCACAAGGAGTGGGAATATCGGCCCAAGAGGCAAGTGGTGTTGACAGACCGCAAGCCAGCACTGGAGGAAGAAAAAACCTTCTTCCCAAATTGATCCAGTCTTTTGGATTCCCTATCCGGGGGAGCGGTAGGGAAGGCGCTTTGGGAAGCAGAGGCTTGGACAACCAAGCTCTCAGGGGTGGGGTGTTGGGAGAGGAACAGGGGGTCGCCCGGAGCAGGGCGATGGCGTCGGGCTACGGTCCTATCCACAGGAGCCCCTGTGGTGGGCTTGGACCAGGTGCCCAAAAGAACATCAGAAAGTGCCTCGTTGAACGGCAGCAGTGGCTCAGAGGAGGTAGCCGCCGGCTGAAGCACTTCCGTCAGGATGTTAGTCCTGACAGCCACTGTAGGCAACTGGAGGTGTAAGGCCTCAGCTGCTCTACGCAACACCGTTGCAAAGTTTGCTCCCTCCTCCGTTGCCACGGAAGGAGGAGACAGCATGCCAGTGTCAGGGGAGGTGTCCAGACCACTGGCATCCCCAAGTTCCTCAGCCCAGTCCTGATCAAACTCACATTGGGCAGTGAGAGGGTCCTCAGACCCCTCCCAGTTCTCTTCGTCCTCCAATTCAGGTTCAAAGTAAGGAGGAGGGGGACATGTGGGACCCAAGGTCTCATTGGCGCCGGAGCCGATCGACGTCGGTCCGGCGCCGTGTCCGGCTCCGGAGAGAACCGGGGTACGACGACGCCCGGAGCCCCGGGCGGCGTCAGGAACGGCACCGGTGAAATCGACGCCGGTGGAAGTGTCGTCAGGTCAACCGGCGTCGATCGGGGTTGTGGCAGCACCGGAGCCGGGGTCGAGGCCAGGGCCGGCGTTACTGGCGGCGCCGGGACCGGAGTCGCCGGTGGCGCCGTAGGAACCCCATCAGGGCCCGTGGGGCCCTTAGGCGCACCGGGGGGACCTTGAGGCCCGAAGAGGCGGGCCATGGCCGACAGGAACTCCTGTATTTCGGCCGGAGTCGCCGCCGAACCCGGATAGGGCGGGTAATGCGGCGGCGGCTCCACAGGCACTCCCGGAGCCACGGGGACGGTGCCGACAGGACCCTCAGCCGAGTCGCGAGACCGGCGAGGGGAAGTCGTCGAGCGATGACGCTTCTTCGACTTCTTGTGCTTCGACTTACCGGAGGAGTGCGAAGACTTGGACCCCGACGACCGATGTGGACTCCGCGACCGGCCCCTCGACCTCTCACGTGACCGGGGCTTGGATTGGCGCGGAGCCGACTGACGGACCTCGAGGAGCTTTCGAGACTGCTCTCGCAAAGCCTTCGGATGCAAGGCCCGGCAGTCGGGGCACGACTTGGAGTCGTGGTCGCGCCCGAGGCAGTAGAGACAGTCTCGATGCGGGTCCGTGATCGACATCATTCGACCACAGGCGTCGCATGGCTTGAAGCCGGGCATCCCTACCGACACCGTCGGAGTCGAACGACTCGAGAAAAAACAGTGATAAAAATCACCAAAAACTTAGTCAAAAAATGACTAGGGCACTGCTCTTCCCGGATCTGCGCTTACTGGGGCAGAAAAATAAAGAACTGACGTCAGCGCGCATGGGCGGCGTCTAAGTATTGCCCGCGACGTCATCCCGGCGATCCCGACGACGGACGCGGAGCCGCACACCGACGCGCAAGGGTACTGCTACGCAAAACTTTCCGGATCCAGCCTGACGCCTGGGGATATTCTAAGGTAAGGAATCTGTCACTAACGTGTCTCTTTCAGATTATAACAAGCATTGGCATAGCCAATAGGTCTCGCCTTTGGGACCTTATAAGTGTTTAGCCATGCAACAGTTGATGTTGTTGCACCAAGGATATTGTACTGGATAACTAAACACTTATAAGGTCCCAAAGGGGAGACCTATTGGCTATGCCAATGCTTTTTTTTTTTTTAAATTTTTTTTAATAAGGACAAGCAGTGCTATCAGGCTCCGGCTGCCACTTAGTCCACCGCAGCCCACATAGACGCTGCAGCCATCTTTGAATGGTTTTAAAGCCAATTCAAAAGCGGTTGCCAGTGTATGTGAATCCCCATCTCAACTGTGAGACTGTTCTCCTGCTTCCCAATTCTATTAAATACAAATTATGTAAAAAGAACATCCCTTTCTGAGCTGCACGGCTCATCCTACCCACGTTTCACGAGCAGATTTGAAATACTGATGGTTTGGGCTTCCCGGAATTCAACTGGTTGAGGTAGAGGTAGAGGTAGAGGTAGAGAGAGAGGTAGAGAGAGAGAGAGGGGTAGAGAGAGAGAGAGGTAGAGAGAGAGAGGGGTAGAGAGAGAGAGAGGTAGAGAGAGAGAGAGGTAGAGCGAGAGAGAGGTAGAGAGAGAGAGGTAGAGAGAGAGAGGTAGAGAGAGAGATAGAGAGAGAGAGAGGTAGAGAGAGAGAGAGGTAGAGAGAGAGAGGTAGAGAGAGAGAGAGGTAGAGAGAGAGAGAGGTAGAGAGAGAGAGAGGTAGAGCGAGAGAGGTAGAGAGAGAGAGGTAGAGGGGTGTAGAGGTGTAGAGAGAGGTAGAGCGAGGGGTAGAGAGAGGTAGAGAGAGAGGTGTAGAGAGGTAGAGAGGGGTAGAGAGAGGGGTAGAGAGAGAGGTAGAGAGAGAGGTAGAGAGAGAGAGGTAGAGAGAGAGAGGCGTAGAGAGAGAGAGGTAGAGAGAGGTAGAGAGGCGTAGAGAGGCGTAGAGAGAGAGAGAGAGGTAGAGAGAGGTAGAGAGAGGTGGAGAGAGAGGTGTAGAGAGGTGTAGAGAGGTGTAGAGAGGTGTAGAGAGAGGTGTAGAGAGAGGTGTAGAGAGAGGTGTAGAGAGAGGTGTAGAGAGAGGTGTAGAGAGAGGTGTAGAGAGAGGTGTAGAGAGAGGTGTAGAGAGAGGTAGAGAGCGGTGTAGAGAGCGGTGTAGAGAGCGGTGTAGAGAGAGGTAGAGAGCGGTGTAGAGAGGTGTAGAGAGGTGTAGAGAGGTGTAGAGAGGTGTAGAGAGGTGTAGAGAGGTGTAGAGAGGTGTAGAGAGGTGTAGAGAGAGGTAGAGAGGTAGAGAGAGAGGTAGAGAGGAAGAGAGTGAGGTAAAGAGAAAGGTAGAGAGAGAAAGAGAGTGAGGTAGAGAGAGGTAGAGAGAGAGGTACAGAGGTAGAGAGAGAGGTACAGAGGTAGAGAGAGAGGTACAGAGGTAGAGAGAGAGAGGTACAGAGGTAGAGAGAGGTAGAGAGAGGTAGAGAGAGAGAGGTAGAGAGAGAGGGGTAGAGAGAGAGGGGTAGAGAGAGAGGGGTAGAGAGAGAGGTAGAGAGGTAGAGAGAGAGGTAGAGAGAGAGGAAGAGAGGTATAGGTAGAGAGAGAGGTAGAGCGAGGTAGAGATGGGTACAGAGGTAGAGAGAGGTAAGAGGTAGAGATGGGTACAGAGGTAGAGAGAGGTAAGAGGTAGAGAGAGAGAGAGGTAGAGAGAGAGGTAGAGAGAGAGAGGTAGAGAGAGAGGTAGAGAGAGAGGTAGAGAGAGAGGTAGAGAGAGAGGTAGAGGGAGAGGTAGAGAGAGGTGTAGAGGTGTAGAGGTAGAGAAAGAGGTAGGTAGAGAGGTAGAGAGAGAGGTAGATAGAGAGAGGTAGGTAGAGGTAGGTAGAGAGAGGTAGAGAGAGAGGTAGAGAGAGAGGTAGAGAGAGAGGTAGAGAGAGAGAGAGGTAGAGGGAGAGGTAGAGCAGATCATCAAAATGCTCAGGTGGCAGGATCAGTTTTTAGGCCACAAAGCTGCGGGTTCATGTTTAATACTTTATTGGGCGATTAATTAAAACACACACGATATACTCAGTAATGCAGGCAAGCTGACCCTTTCTATGTAAACAAGGAGGCACTGCTCGCTACTGCAGTCAAAACGACGTGGGATGCGAGGAATGCAGCTGAGGGGGGAGGGGTGGGGGAGTGCGGCCAAGAGCACAACACTAGTAGCAAGCATTTTTAAACGAAAAAAATTCTTGTAGCTTAAAAAAGTAAATGTACGCATTAGCATGCAAGTTCCCACAATGTTCAAAATAATTAATTAACAAATGCTCCGCGTTATTTTTTTTACCATTCGTAAGTACAAAACAAAAAACAGCATTTTTTTGAGTGCTCAGATGTTTGTTTTTTAAATATACACCATCTCCAAAATAATACAATATAAACCTTCATCCTTCCTTAACATACACAAAAAAAAACAAGGGGGAAGGTAAGATTAAAAAAAAAACGCGGACCGCGCTCTGCTTAATGACTGTTTTGAAGCACACTCGTGCTTGTGGCACCATCCGCCTAGCGGGAGCGAGCAACAGCCAATTAGCATGCGCGCCGCTGCTCGCTCCCGCAAGGTGGATGCCGCCACAAGCACGAGTATGTGCTTCAAAAAGAGCAGAGCGACGGCTAAAGGCCCTCCTATGCAGCGCACGCGCGCTGCGTAGGCGAGACCTAAAAAGCATTATGAAAAGTGCGCGTACTCCTACGATGCCTAACTAGATGTACCAGAGTGTACCTAGCATATGTGTAGGTCTAAAAGCCTAAGAGCCAAGAATCCTTCTAGGATTTAGTCGAACCCCCATAGCTGAATAGGGAGAGTGTGGGACCCCGTCCTGGTCTCGAGTTGGACACCCCGCAAGGGCTGTCCGACCGCTGTCAGCTGTAGCGACTGCATGCAGGAGCCTCAGCGTCTCTGGTCAGTGTGTCAGCATGGAAGTCTCGGTTCCCTCTGTCTTACCGGGGTAAGATGTGGTGTATTTATATGTAATCACTGTGTGGTAACTGTTCCTGAAGTTAAGATTCATAACCGATTTGGGTATGTTGGCGAAAGAGAAGGAAGGGAAAATAAAGAAAAAGAGAAAGAAGAAAGAGGTCTCTACATATGGTTCCCTATTGACAGAGGTCGAGGAGATTCTCCTTTAGGAATTAGTGCCCTCACACACCCTTTCAGGTGTCATGCTTCATCATAGGGCGTTGCTCCTCGTGGGGGTGGCGCTGCTGTCCCCACGGGCCTCGCGAGAGGGCTCTTTGTCGGAGATCTTTTAGTGGACGCCGCAGTTGTGCATGCGGGTGTGTGGGCCTAAAGGTGTAGGTGCTAGTGTTTAAAATTACCCCGCCTGTACCAAAAGGAAGAAAACATTTTTATTCGTTGGTCTGGGAGGTAAGGATAAAAGAATGATACAGGGGCATTGGGACACCTCTATTGACAGATAACATAGAGGTCAGGGTATTACTCCACTGCTCCTAGTGCCCGTGTGTGACTGTGAATGTGCGTGTAGGTCAACATGTTTCGCGCTATCATTGGGTCCCTACTGGATCCCCGTGCGCTTCGTCAGGACCGTGTGAAAGTGAATTAAAATATAAAATAGGAGTAGGGAAAAGACACCTATCTTCCTATTGTACCTTCTCTCAGGATAGTTTGCGTTTTTGCGCTTGGAGGAACACTCTCTCGTGTTCCAACCTGTTACCTTATGATTAGAGCCAAAGGGAAACGAAAAAGAAAAAGACATACATATAGAGACAAACATGAGTAATGGCGAATAACGATCCACAATAGATTCATTGTACTGTTGCATTATCGCCTGACATATCGTGCTCGCAGTGCCTGGGAAAACGTGCCCTGGAATATTATCACTGCCATATGTGCACGTGTGACAGCAGCAGCTGTCTGTGTCTAGCATCATTTGTGAGATCTCATGCACTTGCCTGAAGTGGCTGTGCATACCCGTTATTACTGAGTGCAGTGTGACAAAAACACTCGCTTATCACCATGGTGACCACTGGTGCTGAGATATTGCAAGCGCGCGTGTTGTGCGTGAAGTTCTTATTACGTTATTAAGTGTAACGTAATACCGGTAGATATCATACCCAAGTGAGATCATAAGAAATGCTAATAGATACATGAGGTCTATTACCCCATAGCTCAAACACACATTTTCAAACACACTCATTTTAAAATAGCAAACTGATTACCCCTTAAAAGCAAAATCTTGTGCCTCTTCGGCTGTCCCCGCGGTCTCGAGGGGAATCTCTGTGGATCAAGAGAGTCGAAATCAGGCCCATGCATGCTCAACTTACCTGTCGTTGACTAGTTGAAGCAGCGGAGTAATACTCACATTCAGTCCCCTTCGTACTGGCCCATTACCTGCCCTGCCGCTGGATGGATGCCGGAGAATTGGGAGCGGCGTCCATCCGATTATGAATGCTTGCAGGCGGAAGTGACGGGAATTGGGAGGGCGTGCCAGGAATGACATCACCCCGGAATCGAAGGAGTGTAGAATGTAGATAAAATGGGTGGCGGCCATCTTGTAATGGTATCATATAGACTGAGGGCTCTAATTGCGTGCCATAGTAATCAGATGTGAAGTATCAAATTCGTACTGCTAAAGGACAAAGATGGATAAAGTCCTAGTGCAGTTACGATGATGTTGTTAATTCAAATACTCCTGATCATGTAAGGAGTAATATCAGTGGTCTCACTGTGTCTCAAAGTTAAGTGACAGAAAGATATCAGCTCGATGTGGAAAATCTAGCTAATGCATATTATCACCGGGGGCTACCCCCTTATAAGATGACAAAGCTCCTCGCTAGGAGATGGGGGATCTAGGCGTCCCGGGTCAGGGGCCAAAACAAAAATTAACGGAGCCCATGTGTCCTGTATTGTATTGATATGTGTCAAAATATGACTGTGATTACATTCGGAGGTGTTAGCCACTTAAGTCCAAATGTTTAGTTATAGTAGTTACATTTTTACCCTTTCTCAGTAGCGGGGCACCAATACGATGGAGTCGGAGTTTGTAAGGTGCCAAGCTGTTACTCCTGATAGATGTAGATATAGAGGGGGTGGGGTCTAATGGCTCGCCCTAGTACTGTTAACATTCTACAGTTGATGGTCAATGGTGGATGTACCCTCCATAATGTTACTGGGGTGGGCCTCCCTCCTCAATAAGTATTCGTATAGGCCTACCATCACACTAGGTCACAAGTTCGGACCACGGAATATCATCATTAAGTCCTTGTGTGTTACTCCCCAATCGGAACACCCAACGTTGTTCATGCCTGAACAACGTGGTGGTAGTCCAGTTGGCATTAGCCTCAATGACGGTCCATTTGAGGTTATTGGGAGTATGATTCATTTCTAAGAAGTGATTTTGTAATCTTGTGTTGGTTTTCTTGCACCGTATCGTGCTTTTATGTTCCCCTATACGTAGTTTTACAGGTCTGGTTGTCATTCCCACGTATCTTTTGTGACACGGACACGTGATAAGATAAATACAATTCCTAGTATTACAGTTCGTATGGCGTTTTGTACCCATGGTCTAGCCAGACCAAGGTCGATTGTTTTTGATACCTCCGTCAATGGACAGATAGAACAGGTACCACATGGATAATGACCTTCGACAGGTGGTAAAGCCCACAGAGTGGGTTGAATCTTAATGTTTTGTTTAGGTCGTGTGTGTACCAAAAGGTCTTTGAAATTCTGTGTCCTTTTATATGAGAACAGAGGAGTTGGTCCTGGGTCAAGTGTCCCTGTCTGCAAAATACCCCAATGTCTTTTAATCAGTTTCTGGATTTTATTAGAATTAGGGGTGAACGTGGTCACACATGTAAGTGCATTGCTTTTGGGTTTCTCCTTGACTTCCATGTATTTATCTTATCACGTGTCCGTGTCACAAAAGATACGTGGGAATGACAACCAGACCTGTAAAACTACGTATAGGGGAACATAAAAGCACGATACGGTGCAAGAAAACCAACACAAGATTACAAAATCACTTCTTAGAAATGAATCATACTCCCAATAACCTCAAATGGACCGTCATTGAGGCTAATGCCAACTGGACTACCACCACGTTGTTCAGGCATGAACAACGTTGGGTGTTCCGATTGGGGGAGTAACACACAAGGACTTAATGATGATATTCCGTGGTCCGAACTTGTGACCTAGTGTGATGGTAGGCCTATACGAATACTTATTGAGGAGGGAGGCCCACCCCAGTAACATTATGGAGGGTACATCCACCATTGACCATCAACTGTAGAATGTTAACAGTACTAGGGGCGAGCCATTAGACCCCACCCCCCCTCTATATCTACATCTATCAGGAGTAACAGCTTGGCACCTTACAAACTCCCGACTCCATCGTATTGGTGCCCCGCTACTGAGAAAGGGTAAAAATGTAACTACTATAACTAAACATTTGGACTTAAGTGGCTAACACCTCCGAATGTAATCACAGTCATATTTTGACACATATCAATACAATACAGGACACATGGGCTCCGTTAATTTTTGTTTTGGCCCCTGACCCGGGACGCCTAGATCCCCCATCTCCTAGCGAGGAGCTTTGTCATCTTATAAGGGGTAGCCCCGGTGATAATATGCATTAGCTAGATTTTCCACATCGAGCTGATATCTTTCTGTCACTTAACTTTATTGAGACACAGTGAGACCACTGATATTACTCCTTACATGATCAGGAGTATTTGAATTAACAACATCATCGTAACTGCACTAGGACTTTATCCATCTTTGTCCTTTAGCAGTACGAATTTGATACTTCACATCTGATTACTATGGCACGCAATTGGAGCCCTCAGTCTATATGATACCATTACAAGATGGCCGCCACCCATTTTATCTACATTCTACACTCCTTCGATTCCGGGGTGATGTCATTCCTGGCACGCCCTCCCAATTCCCGTCACTTCCGCCTGCAAGCATTCATAATCGGATGGACGCCGCTCCCACTCTCCGGCATCCATCCAGCGGCAGGGCAGGTAATGGGCCAGTACGAAGGGGACTGAATGTGAGTATTACTCCGCTGCTTCAACTAGTCAACGACAGGTACGTTGAGCATGCATGGGCCTGATTTCGACTCTCTTGATCCACAGAGATTCCCCCTCGAGACCGCGGGGACAGCCGAAGAGGCACAAGATTTTGCTTTTTAAGGGGTAATCAGTTTGCTATTTTAAAATGAGTGTGTTTGAGCTATGGGGTAATAGACCTCATGTATCTATTAGCATTTCTTATGATCTCACTTGGGTATGATATCTACCGGTATTACGTTACACTTAATAACGTAATAAGAACTTCACGCACAACACGCGCGCTTGCAATATCTCAGCACCAGTGGTCACCATGGTGATAAACGAGTGTTTTTGTCACACTGCACTCAGTAATAACGGGTATGCACAGCCACTTCAGGCAAGTGCATGAGATCTCACAAATGATGCTAGACACAGACAGCTGCTGCTGTCACACGTGCACATATGGCAGTGATAATATTCCAGGGCACGTTTTCCCAGGCACTGCGAGCACGATATGTCAGGCGATAATGCAACAGTACAATGAATCTATTGTGGATCGTTATTCGCCATTACTCATGTTTGTCTCTATATGTATGTCTTTTTCTTTTTCGTTTCCCTTTGGCTCTAATCATAAGGTAACAGGTTGGAACACGAGAGAGGTGTTCCTCCAAGCGCAAAAACGCAAACTATCCTGGAGAGAAGGTACAATAGGAAGATAGGGTGTCTTTTCCCTACTCCTATTTTATATTTTAATTCACTTTCACACGGTCCTGACGAAGCGCATTGGGGATCCAGTAGGGATCCAATGATAGCGCGAAACATGTTGACCTACACGCACATTCACAGTCACACACGGGCACTAGGAGCAGTGGAGTAATACCCTGACCTCTATGTTATCTGTCAATAGAGGTGTCCCAATGCCCCTGTATCATTCTTTTATCCTTACCTCCCAGACCAACGAATAAAATTTTTTCTTCCTTTTGGTACAGGCGGGGTAATTTTAAACACTAGCACCTACACCTTTAGGCCCACACACCCGCATGCACAACTGCGGCGTCCACTAAAAGATCTCCGACAAAGAGCCCTCTCGCGGGGCCCGTGGGGGACAGCAGCGCCACCCCCACGAGGAGCAACGCCCTATGATGAAGCATGACACCTGAAAGGGTGTGTGAGGGCACTAATTCCTAAAGGAGAATCTCCTCGACCTCTGTCAATAGGGAACCATATGTAGAGACCTCTTTCTTCTTTCTCTTTTTCTTTATTTTCCCTTCCTTCTCTTTCGCCAACATACCCAAATCGGTTATGAATCTTAACTTCAGGAACAGTTACCACACAGTGATTACATGTTAGTTCTTGGGAGCATTGGTACTGGACCTAGGCCCCCTTTTTCCTGAAACTGCTCCCCGTCCCCCATTCTTCAGTGTTGCACGTGGTGTATTTATACCCTGAAGACTCTAGTTGCTTCGTATGGTTTGTATTGGCCCTTGTTAGACTTGAGGAAGACGTCAGGGGTGAACTTTGTACATACATATTATGCAGGTGGTGTATTCCTAGAGAGCCATGCATAATTGATGAGTACAGTGTGGGCCTGGGTTTGGGAAAAACTCTGCTGTATTCAACACCACAGACTAGATAACGTTCAGCCCTCAGAGCTCGTTGTGTACTAGCGAGGACCAATGTAGGTGAAAGATCATGCCTATATAAGGAATCATGACTATAATAGGACATGTACAGTTATGACCGTAATAGGGCATATGCTGCTTTGACCATAATAGGGCAAGTACGAATATGACCGTATTAGGGCAAATACGAATACGTCCATTTTAGGGCATGTATGAACGGGTCTATATTAGAGCCTCTATACGGGACATAACACCACGGCCTGAGTTCGAGTGGGCCAACACCAACAGGAGGTCTCCCCAGCAATCCTGACCTGAGATCCAGCGACCGCTGACCTGCCTCAAGCCTCCAGCCGACGCCTGCAGCCTCAAACCGGAAGGTCCCCCCAACCGCGACCAGGAGCTGGTAAGAAGATCCAACCCTAAAAGGCACCCCTGCACCCAACGCCCCACGGCCTTGGGTGGCCCAACTGACGGTGCCTAACCAACTCCCAACTTACCTCTCCAAGTGGTGGTCGCACCCTAGAAGACCTTCGTCCCCAAGCCTGCAGTGCTTTTGCAAACCGGAGACTCCCCATTGAAAGCTATAGGGCTTCCGACGCCAAAACAGAACTCTGCACCCGGCCTCCCCAGTGCCGCTGAGGGTGCAACTTTTGTGCTGGCCTAAACCCCCATTTTCCCTTGAGGTGAAGTCCAGGAGCTTTGCTCCCACAACCCAGTTGTCTGCTCGTCAGCAGCCACCAACCGGAGGCCCCCTATCCCCCACTGGATAACATTGGGCCTCAGCACTCTGCAACCTACCGCCCTAGTGCCGCTGAGGGTGCAACAACAGTGCATCCTCGACCCTGGGGGAACCCTGGCTCTGACCCCGGAAACCCAACTCCCACAAACAAGTACTTGCCTTTAAACTGATAACTTCATTTCCTCCCATAGGATTGCATTGACTGCTTTCTGTGAAAAAGGTTCTAAGTGTGGAGTTGGAGATTGTATGAAAACTGTGTGTTAACCAAACCTGACCGACTTACCTTTTATCCAGGAAATGTCCCAGTATGATATCTAGGCATATCACACTGAGTAGAAAAGGTAATCTGAAAAGTAATATAAAAAGTAATCACAAAGTAATTGCAAAGTAACTAAAAAGTCATTTCATCTGCTTTTCTTGGGAAGTCCCGCAGCAGATTTTGCCTACGCGGTCCAACATTCCATCAGTTTTTCGAAAAATTGACCCCCTGCAGTTTAATAGCGCTTTGGCTTCCTCTCGGCCCATCTGTTCGCAGGATCTGGAAGGGAACTTGGTGGGATTTACGGAGTGGATCTCCAATTCTGTGACCGCGCTCTCGCATTCACGTGCTCCAGGACTGGCTAGAGAGTCCCCCTCTAAACCCTGGTTCTCGCCTGAGCTCCATTCTTTGAAACATGATTGTAAGGTATTTTGAGAGGCTGTGGCGTTCCAATAACTACTGCTTGCTGGCAAAACTTGCTCTCAGATCTAAACAAAAAAGTTACTATAGGGCGATTGCGGGAGCTAAAAGCCGATATTATTCCGCCCGCACTGACCAGGCAAATAATAACACTAAAGAAATATTCTCAATAGTGCAAAGTTTTGTGGCTCCCTGTGCCCTGGTCTGTTCGTTGCCCGTGTCGGAGACCTGGTGTAATGCTCTTGCTAAGTTCTTTCGGGACTAAATCCAGACCATCCAGGCGGCCTTTTCCGTCGGCTCTAGGCGACCTTTAGCTCTCTCCATTGCCCCTGTGTCCCCTCCTGGCCCTATTTCCAAACTATCGGCCTTCTCCCCAGCAGAGTTGGCATGTACCCTTAAAATTCTTAAGGGTCTGAAATCAGGCTCGCCCACTGATCCGTGTTCAGCTAGGCTTTTAGCACTATCCGCTGACACCATCAATACAGTTGTTAACAATATTGTCAATATGTCCCTGTCGGAGGGCAGGGTGCCGGTCACCTGGAAACAGGCTAAGATTCTCCCCCTTTTAAAAAAGCCCTCACTAGACGCCTTGAGTCCTGGCAACTACCGTCCAAACTCCCTTTTGCCTAGTCTTGCCAAAGTGTGTGAAAAGGTAGTTACAGGTCAACTCACGGACTATGTGGAAGGTGCTGGTTTGCTGCATCCAGCGCAGTCAGGCTTTCGAGCCACATACAGTACAGAATCTGCGCTGGTGGAGGTGTCGGAGGCAATCCGGGAGTGTCTGGACGCCGGCGGGAGGGCAGCTCTGATTATGCTGGACCTCTCGGCGGCGTTCGATACGGTGCCTCACTCCCTTCTTCTTGCTCGCCTTTCGGAGATTGGTATTGTTGGTTCGGCCTTAAGCTGGCTTACCTCCTTTCTGGCGGACCGGTCACACCTGGTTTGGCTTCCACCGTGCGCCTCCTCTCCCCAACCAGTAGCTACTGGGGTCCCGCAGGGCTCGTCCCTTAGCCCCCTCCTCTTTAACATTTATGTTACCCCGCTGATATATCTAGCGGAGGAGCTTGGGGCTAAGGTGATTGCCTATGCGGACGACACTCAGCTTTTGTTTACTTGGGAGGGTGCCGATGCTGATGTTTCCTCTGCTCAACACTGTCTACTCTCGGTTTTTCGCTGGCTGGCTCTGGCCCAGCTAAAATGTAATGAAGAGAAATACGAAATACTTTAGTATGGGAAATTTCCTTCCAATTTTAGAGAGCTATTGTGGCCCTCAGGGTTTCCACTGCCGTGCTTGTTGGGTGCTGCCGCCAAAAACCTGGGCGTATGGTTTGAGGAAAACTTAACCTTTGCCACCCATATCAAGAAGCTGGCGGGGTCCTGCTTTGGGATTTTAAAATCTTTGAGGAAGTTTCTCCCTCTTCTCCCAATGGCAGCTAGGGAAACCGTGGTCCGGGCTTTGATTTTGTCTCGCCTGGACTACGCTAATGCTCTGTATGTAGGGACCCCCAGCTATCTGCTGTACAAGCTTCAGGTGGTGCAGAATGCGGCGGCCCGCCTCTTACTGGATCTTCCCAGGCGGAGTAGCGTACGCCTCCATCTGCGCTCCCTGCACTGGCTTCCGATGGAGGTGCGGATCAAATTCAAGGTCTTGTCGATTGCCCATAATGCCCTTTATGGCCGGGGACCTAGTTACCTGCAAAAGAGGTTCTCTTTCTATGCGCCGCCAAGACAGTTGCGCTCCTCTTCTCAATTATTGGTCCAGATTCCACGTTTCTTTCGGCAAAGGCTTGGTGGTTGTTCCCTTGTTCGTAAGGCGGCCCTAGGTTGGAATGCATTGCCCTTGGCTCTTCGCAGTATTTCAGACTCCCGCACTTTCAAAAAAAAGTTGAAAATCTTCCTGTTTTAAGCTCTGATTCATGATCCGCTCATGTTTCCGCACCGGGACACTCTCTGGAGTAGCCGTGCGCGTTACAAATGCATATAACATAACATAACATTTCAACTGCTTCTGAAACATTTGACCTACCTGTAACTGCATTCAACTGTATTATACCAGGAAAGTACTATTTTACTTACCTACACCAAGACCTACTTGGTTCTACAAATAAAATACAACAAATAAATATTGTTTTACAAAACAATTGTTCAGAGTTCAGTCTTTGAGTGTGTGAAATCATTCTAGCCCGAGTGTGTACAACAAATGCTTAACACTACCCTCTGATAAAGCCTTACTGCTCGCCCACACTACCACAAATAGAGAGTAAGGTATTATCTACTTTTACCTCTGTAAACCTTTGGGGATCCACTGGACTCTGTGCACACTATACCTTACTTTGGTATTGTATATACAGAGCCAGCTTCCTACAACGTGCTCCATCACTGTTGGCCTTAACTGTTGACTCTGACGCAGTCTAGCGCAACCAAATACCAGAGGTTGGCGCTTTGCTCTTTTTGCTGCAAAAAACCCTACTTAAACTCCTAAAAATCTTATCTTTGATTCGCTTCATAAGATTTTTGGCATTCCGGTGTCTATTTAAAGATAAGACTATATAGTGTGTGTAAATTGGAATGGGATTTTTATTCTTTTGTGGTTTTGACATATTAACTGTTTTGATACTGATCAATGCTTTATACTTGTTTTCCTTCGAGTTAAGCCTGAATGCTCTGTGCCAAAGCTACCCAGGACTGAGCTAAGGTTTAAATTCAAGTAGCTTAACTGGGCCTGATACAGAATAGTGACAACATTACTTGGGGAGGTCACACAACTTACAACCCCCCCACTAATTCATTTTCCCACAGCTATGATAATTGTCTATTTTAACGTGCATATTGTAGTCTTTTATGTAGTTGGTATTTTATGTAGTCTTTTGTTTATTTTTTATGTATGTTGACAATATCCAAAATAAACTTGATTACTGCTATTTAACCTCATTTTGGCAATACATCTAATGAAGCGACTAGTCAGAACAAACATCCCTTGAGCTTTTCCCTTTAGGTACAGTTGTGGCGACTGGGTAACAGACCACAACACTTGCAGAACACACTACGTCTTAATACTGCAGCCTGCTCGTGTTTCTTTTGATAGTCTAGTTTCTATTCTGGCTGTCAATTCAAACGGTGAGGGAAGTGGGAGAACAAGCCCTATATCAATCTTACTTCTATGGAACATAAGTATTCCATGATACAGGGCAGATTTAATAGTGGATCAACACCCACGATTCAGATACTGGAGACATTTTATTAGGAGTCTGCACCATGTCAAATAGTGGTTGTGGGAAAAGTTTGCCCCAAGGCCAAACCAGTTCCCATTAAAAGCCAAAATATATGTTTAGGGACCAACTGTTACCACAAATATTATCCATAGAACAATATAATTGGTCGAAACAGTCCTAGACGAGAGTAAAACCCCCCTCCCAAAAGAAAATCAATGGAATTTGGCACCATGCAAGGGTGTGAAGGCTAGACCTGGAAGCTATAAGAATAGGGAAAGGGAAGATGAGAGCTACCCTAAGGGTATGGGGATGGCTGGAGACTAGGCTTGATCACTAGCACACTTGAAGAAACTGCCTCATTGTAACTCGTGGGCCCAGACAACACTTACTTTGATTTTTCTAGAACAGTTGGGCTGTTGGAAATCTGCAGGTTCCATGGTAATCTAGATTTCTTGAGATATCCTTCATGTAGGTTCTGCAGTTACCTGGTCCTTATACAGGTCTTCAAAGACTTAGGACAGCTTCCCTTATGTTAGAGGAAACTCAGTCAGACAATTCCTCGCTGGAACACTGGATCCAACAACACCTTTCTGCTGATTTTGAGACACTAAATTGTTATTTCTTCTTCCCAAGTTGCCTTCAGTTGCATCATGGACCTGTCACAGAGTCCTGTTTGCTGCAAAGACACGGAAACACAGCCCATGGCCCTACGATGCCATTTGCCTCTTATAATGAGGGATACAATTGAAGACTCAGAGGAATTTGTTGATTGTATCAGTTTAAAAAAGGATGCAATCCGAAATATGCAAAGTTTGCTCTAAGTGAGGTGAAAAATGAGTAAAGAAGTTGGTTAAGCCCCAGTTCGCTGTATCTTTCAAAGAAAAACGTAACGGAAGTCACCACCACTGTGACAACCTTATGTATTCACAGCATCACTTCTGGCAGTGACACCATAGCATGTTGGAAGCCTCCTCCACCTACAAAAACATGCAGTCTTGTGCCTGAAGGCATCTCTAGATAGGGAACCTGGGGGAACATGTTAGAAATACCATTCAAATGCCTGCAAATTCAGATGCTTCTATAAATGTAAAAGACATTTACCTGAAGGCTTCTGTTAATGAAAGACTCATCAAGAGCTGTAGCCTGCTCCATAGCTCTTTTCTGAGTGGAAGGGTCCAAATAGTACATCATTTTGGCAGCTTGAAAGAAACAAACAGCAACTAAAGTTAAGCAAGCATTTCATAAAGATCACAAGAAATTTGCCATATTTGTTTATGGGGAACTGGTTAATCCTAAAGTTTACACATTTACAAACATTTCCCAAAAAGTTAAAATAATTTACAGGCACAAAAACACTGGTTACATAATGCCACCCAAACCAATATACTTCCCCTGACTTTGCATAACACAAAAGGAATGTCATGAAAAGTCACAAAGAGCTTCAAAAATGGTATAAAAAGGCAATGAAAACTACTAGTAAACACAGCATTCAATACAATAAAATTAAATAGAACATTGTTGTGATGAAAGTCACAAGGATGGCTTTATCACTGTCCTGTCCTTGTATGCTTCTAGACGTCTTGTCTGTATTTATCTCAGTGAGTGAGACAATCCTACAAAAGATGCAATAAGAATACAGCCGTATAAATGGGGGCGCATCCAGAAATTCTTAATTGCCTGCCCCCTGATTGGGCAAGCTCACCCACACCCATCAGAGGAGGTTAAGTACTGGACTCATCAGCCAGTACTTTGTTCAACATTTGGGTAGCGAAAAGTTCCTGGGAATCAGCACTAGGAGAGAAGACAGATACCACAGGAGTGGAACCTCTACTGTGATTGTCATTCTCTATTTGGACCTAGAAAGCATAATAAAACAAATGGCTACTGGACATAGACAGAGCAGACATTTACCTGCCTGCATGAGGAGAAGGACTAGTCTGCCAGGAGGAATGAGCAAATTCTGAAGGGGGAGGAAAGGAACAGCTGACTGGAAGGACCTGCTTGGGGAAATTAAAGTAGACAGTGCAGGAGCCAGGTGGACACCCAACCCCAGGTGTACACCTGACATTCGGGTCGCAAAGTAACTTCATCACTGACACATCGGGGGGGGTGGGGGGGGGAAGTGAGCCATGCATGCGGGGTACCTGTACCTAACTGATCCTGCTCACTGAGGTCTACAGAGATCTGGATATCAACACATAGCATGAGGCCCCAGCTCACTGAAGTGGTCATCCTGATTCCAGAACCATTGTAACCAGCTTCCAGCTGTTCCGGTTTCAGAGCGATCACTGTTTGAAGCCACAGCCATGACATTTTTATTCTGACCAGTAGCATTTTATTGACTCTGCTCCAGGATTAGTAGCTTTACAAATGTACTAGTCTGTTTGGGATTCACCTGTTTTCCTTTTATGACAGAAGACACTATTTGGAAGATGAAGTTTAGCAACTACAGTAATGCAAAAATATAAAGCGCAGCTTCTAAAGACTATAATTTTATACATTCGGACCTATTGGACCATCATTTAGCCCTCACCAAGCCAAAAATGTCACTATCACTACTTAGGAAACAAAGAAATCAGTAGCCGTGTGTGGAAAAAAGATCATAGTGGCAACAGCTGTGGGGTAGGCAATGTTATGTCTTGATCGCATTCCATTCCTTTCATAAATGATACTTTGACATAGGTGGGCTCTGCCCAAGACTGTCATGACACCTAGCCTTAGACTTGGCTAAGTAGCGATGTGTGCTTGATTGCATTATATCAGCGCAACAATGCAGATTGCTTTCCTACACCACTTTGCAGCAGAGGGGCTGCTGAAGGGTAAGTCCTCTGTCTTGGTGTCATTCCTAGAATGATTTATCTACACACTTGCGTACTGCCCAAAACTGCCTGAGCTGTCAAAATGAGATTCAGACCAGGCACTGCACACAATTTATTTAAAAAAATTGCACAATGCATCTATATGACTGATGGCTAATATTCATTATGGAGACTGCAAACTGGAAAAGGGTCCCGAACACCCTAATGGACAGTCTGCCCCTGCTGAGTGACACATGAAATTAATCTTAAATCAAGTCTTTCCGGCAGAGCATCAACCCCAAGGTCATCATCCACTCTGAGCTGTAAAAACTGCAATTAGGAAACCCCACTCCAAATTACACCCTGGCTGGATGAATTGGAGTAAAGGTTGGGACAAAGTCTCAGTGGCTGATATTTGGAAGGCCATGGAAATTAAGTATTACTGAGAAAGGAGAGTTTTGGCAAAAAATGTGTGAAGGATGTTTCTGTTCATGTGGATGATGGTTAAGATACCAGCACCAGTGGGAGCCAAGGAGTGGTCAAAGTACACCAAGCCTATGGAGGTGGCAAAGCAGTTCACAAATGTAATCTAAACTAGTGAGGATTGCATTTGGAAAAGGAGGTTAATGGTAGTAATTAACAAGAATCCTGGAGAACTTTGTCATATTCAGGATCCCAGTCAATGTCCTCATGTTGAAAAAGATACGCACCAGGAGAGACTGCTGTTTCCGAAAGCAGGATTGATGATGCACAATGTGGTTTGGGTTTGAGGGCTTGAAAGAAACCAATGTTTGAAAGACTGTAATTTAGCTTCTGTGCTTCCTTTGGGGCTGTACTATCTTAACTTCGGTAATCAGGTTGCTGGTGATGGGAAAGGCAACTTTGTCGGGATTTCTTGTGTTTTTTTTGTCTTTCAGTATGTTTCCAAAGGAGGATAGTGTTTCGTTTTTTGTATAAAAAGATGTGTGGTGTCTTGATCCCAATATATTCCCTTACATTTGAAGCTACCTATATAACTTAAAGAACTCACTAGTGATGGGGGTTTCAACAATGGGCAGTTGGTGAAGTCTGTTAGTGGTTGAGGACAAATACTAGCAGATGCAAATATGTGGTGGCTTAAAGCATGTGTGGTCTCTCAGAATAACTGGACAATGGTGCAGTTGGAAACTGTCTGTTTAAACTTAGTAGATGAGGCTTGAATGACCAAGCACCATAGAGAGAAACAGGATCAGGAGGAGATTCATTTGTTTCTAGGTTATGTTTTGGGAAACCACTGGTGGCGATTGCAGCTTTCCCCCAAGCCTCCCATATACCATGGTTTAAAGCGTAAAAATACCTTAAAGGACTGCTTGCTTGATGAAGCTAACACCCTCTGTAGGAAGCTGGCTCTGTATATGATATTGCCACTAGGTGGTAATACCGTGCACCGAGTCCAGGGGTTCCCCAGAAGTGTACAGGGCTCAATATAAAACCAAAAGTGCTCTATTAATGGTAGTGTGGGCGAGCAGCCTTAGGCCTAACAGAGAGGAGTGTAAGACATTTATTGCACAAGTGATCAATAATGGACATACGACTCAAGAAGGAGATCCAGACCAATTCTAGAAAAGGAAAATGCTACTTACCCAGTATGCATCTGTTCTTGGCATGTAGAGCTGTAGATTCATATGCGTTAGCATAGATCGCCATCTGGTGTTGGGTTCGGATGTTTGCACTTTGTTTTTCTTTGAAGAAGTGTTTGTAGTCACGAGGTAGGCGACTCCTCCTTACGATGATAGTGCGCATGGGCATCGACTCCATCCCCAGATTGTTTTCGCCATAAAGGGTGATGATGGAGTTAGTAAGAATAGAAAAAGATGTCCATGTGTGTTGTATCTAAGTAAGATAATACTGCAGCAGATAAAGGTACCCGGGGAGGCGGGTGGGTGCATATGAATCTACAGCTCTACATGCCAAGAACGGATGCATACTGGGTAAGTAACATTTTCCGTTCGAGGCATATGAGCTGTAGATCATATGCGTTAGCATAGACTATATAGCAGTTATTTTCCCAGCGGTGGCTGACCTGTATCTGCTGCAGTAGTTTGAAAAAGTGTTCTTAAGACAGCCTGGCCTACAGTAGCTTGTTGTTTTGCATGCACATCTACATAGTAGTGTTTTGTGAAGGTGTGAGGTGTAGACCAAGTTGCAGTCTTACAGATGTCATCCAAGGGTATATTCCCTATGAATGCCATAGAAGCCCTTAGTTTGCGTGTGGAATGCGCTCTAGGGGGAATAGTTAATGTGCGTTTGGCTTTAATGTAGCATATTTGGATGCAATTAACTATCCATCGTGCAATACCGGTTTTTGAAATGGGATTGCCTTTATGCGGTGGTGAAAAAGCAACAGAGTTGTTTGGTTTTCCTAAAAGATTTAGTTTTTTCAATGTAATAGAGTATTGCTCTTTTGACATCTAGTGTGTGAAGAGCACGTTCTGCCACTGAGTCTGGTTGAGGGAAAAACACTGGTAGTTCAACAGACTGAGGTGAAAGGCAGAAACAACTTTAGGATTTTTTTTGGGATTAGTCCTAAGAACCACTTTGTTATGGTGAATTTGTAAAAATGGTTCTTGTATGGTTAGTGCCTGGAGCTCACCAACTCTTCTAAGAGATGTGATGGCTATAAGGAAGGCTACTTTCCAAGTGAGGAACTGTAGCTCACATTTGTGCATAGGTTCAAACGGTGGACCCATGAGTCTTGTAAGGACAATATTAAGGTTCCAAACTGGAGAGGGTGGAACTCTAGGGGGAATGATTCTTTTGAGTCCTTCAATGAATGCTTTGATAGCGGGCCCTCGAAACAAAGACAAGTGTTGTCTGTTTTGTAGATAAGCAGCTATTGCAGCGAGATGCAATCGTATAGATGTGTATGCTAAGTTACAGTGTTGTAGGTGTAAAAGATAGCAAATGATGTTTTGAATGGAAGCATCTAGTGGATTGATTTGATTGTTTGTACAGTAAATTACAAATCGTTTCCACTTTGCTGCATAGCATGCTCTTGTGGTAGGACGTCTAGCTTCTTTAATGACATTCATACAGTCTGGCGGAAGATTGAGGTAGCCAAACTCTAAGATTTCAGGTGCCAGATCGCAAGATTGAGTTGATTGGGATCTGGATGTCTTATTTCACCATGGTTCTGAGTGAGAAGCTGTAGGAAAGTGGGTTTCTGTTGCAGTAACCCCCCCACTTTTTGCCTGATAACTGATGCACTTTTCCTTGGTGTGCCCTGGATCCCTGCCAATCAGGTACCCAGGGCCTGTGTTCCTTCCCTAAAAACTGTACTCAGCCTAAACCCAATTGGCATCTCTGGCCACAGGTAAGCCCCTGGTAAATGGTACCCTAGGTACCCAGGGCACTGTGACCAGAGAAGACCCCTAAGGGCTGCAGCACTTATTGTGCCACCCTTAGAGGCCCTGTACCCTGACACACACACACTGCCCTTGCAGGCTGAGTGTCTTGGTGCAGAACAAAACAGAGAGTCGACATGGCACACATCCCTGTGTGCCATGCCCACAAACACACTGCCCTGGCATACCTCAGTCACCCCTCTAGCTGGGTGCCCTATGCCAGTGGTGAGGGCACAGGTGCATGAGCCCTGTGCCCCTACAGTACCCAGGCCCATTCCTGGGCACTGTAAGTGCAGGGCTGCCATTCCGAGTATATGGTGCTGGGAGGTCGTCAGCACGTACTCCACAGCACCATGATGGCTGCACTGAAGACTGAGAAGTTTGGTATCAAACTCTCAGCACAGTAAACCCACACTGATGCCAGTGTGGGATTTACTGTAAAATGCACGTCAGAGGGCAACTTAGAGTTACCCCCTGAACCTAACCTACAATCCACGTCTTGTCTGAGGGGCTGCCTAGGCTGCCACACAGCAGACATGTTGCTGGACCCCTGGGCAGAGAGCCATCCGCTCTCCCGGGCCTGCAACAATGCACGTCCTGGGTGAGGTGCTAGGCCCCCTCCCCCAGGATGGGCAGGGGGAAGCTTCAAAGGCATTCCGCCTTGTGAGCTTCCCCACACCACTTGCTGTACTCAGCAACTGGTCCCCACCGGTTCCTCCCCCATCCTGGTGGGAAGACTGGAGGGAAACACCAAGGGAGGAAAGGGGTGTGCCACCCTCTGCCAACCCCACCCCCTCAGGTGGGGGAGGCGAGGTGAAGCACATCTCCGGGCTCTCGCCATCTTGAAGATGGGGAGCCCTGCCCAATCAGGACTAGGCTCCTGCCCCCTCCCACAGGAGAGTGGCAGGATAGGGGTGTACTCATCCCAGGGCAGGGACCCATTGGTCCCTGCCCTTTACCTACCTGTAACGCCCCTAAATCTAGTATTTAGGGGCACCCTGAACCTTCCTTCCTTAGATTCCCGCAACCTAAGAAGAAAAAGGACGAAAGAAGACGCCCAGCAGAGGAGACTGCAGAGAACAACTGACTTGGCCCCAGCCCTACCGGCCCGTCTGCAGTTTCCAGAGATCCTGCGCCAAAATAGTCTTGTCCTGCAGCCAGCGACCTCCAGAACCCCAGGGAGGACTGACTGCCTTCAACAAAGACCGGATCTCCTGTGAACAGCAGCTCTGTTCAAAAGAAACACCAAACAAAGACTCCGAGCCTGCTGAGGAGAAAGAAACCCGACGCCTGGAACCACCACTGCACCCGTCGCCTACAGCCCGAGTTCAAGTGGCCCACCGGTCCCAGCGAGGTCCCCCAGCTCTCCAGAGTCCGAGTCCACCGTGGGCTGACCCTCCAGGACTCCCCGACGTCGCCTGCAGCCTCTGCACGGAGAACCCCCAACCGCGAGTGGCCCGGTAAGGTGAAATCCGACCTCAAAAGACACTCCTGCATCCAGACGCCCTGCGCCCTGGAGAAAGGAACCCGAGGTGCACCTACGTCCCCGAGCCCTCCAACTTACCTGCCCAGCTGTTGGTTCCTCCTGGAAGTCTTCCTGGACCGAGCCTGCAGCTGAAAACCAAAACCGAAAATTTCCATTGAAATCAACAGGGCACCCGACCTCAAAACAGCACTCTGCACCCGGCCGCCCTAGTGCCGCTGAGGGTGCCTCTTTGGTGCTAACTTGGTCCCCAACGTGCCCTGAGCTTAACCCTAGGAGCTTTGCTCCCACAACCCCGTGGCCTGCTTGCCAGCCGCCACCAACCGGAGTCCCCTATCCTCCATAGGATAACATTGGGCCTCAACACTCTGCACCCGGCCGCCCTAGTGCCGCTGAGGGTGCAACAACAGTGCATCACTGACCCTGGGAGACCCCTGAGTCTAACCCCAGAACCCTAACTCAAAAGACCGATTACTTACCTCGAGACCGATAACTCATTTTTCCTCATAGGATAACATGGACACTTTTTCTTCCAAAAAGTTTCTAAGTGTCGACTTTTGAAAACAAGAATATTCTTTAAAAATCGTACAGACTACCAAAACGTAATTACTTACCTGTTTTAAGTAAATGTCCCAGGGCTGAACCTAGGAGTCCAGCACTGGATTACAAAAGTAACGTTAAAAGTAACTTACCGGCGAATTGAATTTTCTTACATAGGGATCCATTGACTGGTTTTCTGTGAAATTTCTTCTAAGTGTCCACTTTTGAAATACCAAAATATTGCTTAAAAATCACAACAGTAACGAATTCCGAATTACTCACCTACTATCAGGAGAGACCTCAGTACTGCATCTTTTAGTCCAGTACCGACCATGAAAAGTAATTTTTACCGTACTTACCAGTAACTGGAAATTCCTCTCATAGGATATCATTGCCTGCTTTTTGTTGAAAAAGTTTCTAAGTGTCGATTTCTGAATCATACAAATATTCTTTAAAAATCGTACAAACTACAAAAACGTAATTACTTACCTGTTTTAAGTAATGTCCCAGTGCTGAACCTAGGAGTCCAGCACTGGATTACAAAAGTAACGTAAACATACTTTGCTTGCAAACTGTATTTCCTTCCCTAGGATAACATTGGTAATTTTACCCAGAAAAGTTTCTAAGTGTCAACTTTTGAAATACAGTAATATTCCTCAAAAATCACTACCATAACCAAAACGCTTTTTCTCACCTGTTTACAGGAGTGTCCCGGGACTGAATCCAAGATCCAGTCCCGTGGTTAGAAAAGTAATCCAAAAGTAATCTATTGCATTTAACCAGAAATTTCCATTGAGCTCAATGTATAATTGTGTTTAAAATTGTGTTGCATATTGCAACAACTGTAACTATTGCATTCAAAAGTCTATTGCCAATTGAACAGTAGTTAACTAAAGCATCTCATTCTGAGAAAGTATATTTTGACACCCATTGTTGGTTCTAAAATAAAACAACTATATTTTTATATACAAACCATTGGCCTAGAGTTCAGTTCTTGAGTGTGTGGCTTCATTTGCTGACTGAGTGTGTACAACAAATGCTTTACACTGTCCTTCTGATACTGCCTTACTGCTCGACCAAGCTACCACTTTAGAGAGTAAGGTTATATCTAACTTTAGCCTCTGCCAAACCTCTGGGGACTGTGGACTCTGTGCACACTGAACCTTACTTTGGTGCAGTATATACAGAGCCACTTTCTTACATTGGTGGATCAGCGGTGGGATACAAACTTGCATTGTTGGACTACTTGGTTACCATCTGATCACACGACAGAACTCTTAAATTGCCTTTAGAATTCTGATTTTTTCAAATTGGCATTTTTTACCAAATTACTAAAAGTCTTGTTAGGGCCTTGCTTAAGTCCCTTTAAAATTGTAGAAAATAAAAAGTCACTATAGTCAAGGGTAGAGGGGTTAGAACTTTTGTTAGAATGTCTCAAGAAAACAACCCAGCTATTAGTGAAAATAATAATGACATACAGGACATGGTTGAGGAGCTCGACCTCACCCCTTATCTTCATTTGTCTTTCAAAGAGATAAGGTCCTTATGTAAACTTAAAAATATACCAATGGGCCAGCATCCAACCAAACAAGGGCTCCAGGAGCTCCTGGCTGAGTATGCTAAGGCCCACTCCTCTGAGCATGGTGATGACCACGCAGAGGAGGAAAGGAGTGAGGAGGATGGGGATGGTAACCCACCTCCACCACTTCCTAGGGAAGACAGGGTCACTGCACCCTTATTTCCAAGAGTAAACCTCTGGGGACCTAGGGGCCACCTAGGTGGTTCAGGTCCCAGAGAGGACACTGAGGATAGCCTTAGTGAGGAGGACCACCTTTAGCAAGGTTGGCCAAAAGACTGGACCTAGAGACCAGACTCCTGGCTCTAGAGAAGGAAAGACAGGAGATGGGTTTAGCACCCATCAATGGTGGCAGCAATACTAAAACTAAGGATAGGGAGGAAACTTCTGATCCTAAAATCCCCAAAGGGATTGTCCCTAATTTGAGGAAGGTGATGACATCACCAAATGGTTCACAGCCTTTGAGAGGGCTTGTGAAATAAGAAAAGTAAAGAAACCTCTCTGGGGGCACTCCTGTGGGAACTGTTCTCTGGTAACTGCAGAGACAGGCTTCTGACCCTCTCTGGGCCAGATGCAGGGTCCTATGACCTCATGAAGAATACTCTGATTGAGGGATTTGGGCTCACTACTGAGGAGTATAGAATTAGATTCAGGGGGCTCACAAAACCCAGACCCAGTCCTGGATTGACTTCGTAGACTACTCAGTAAAGACACTGGATGGTTGGTTAGCTGGACATAATGTGCAGGATTTTCCTGGACTTTACAATTTGTTTATGAAGGAACACATACTAAGTAATTGCACAAACGAAAAGTTGCATCAGCATTTGGTAGACCTAGGTCTAATTTCTCCCCAAGAATTGGGAAAGAAGGCAGACCACTGGGTCAGAACAAGGGTAACTAGGACATCCACTGGGGTGACCAAAAGAAAGGGGTCACAAAGCCTCCCCAGAAGAAAGATAGTGAACCCCTTAAGGATAAAAGTAAGGAGTCCCAGGCAGCCCCCCAAAAACCTGTCCAGGAGGGTGGGCCCAAAGACACCTCACAAACTAAACCAGGGTACCAAGGTAAGAATTGGGATCCCAACAGAATATGGTGTCACAACTGTCAGAAGTCAGGACACCACACCAAGGACCCTAGCTGTCCTAAAAACAAGATCCCTAGTACAGCCCCAGGGGTGACTAGTGTAGCCCCAGGAGTTGCCAGTGTAGCTCTGGAGGAAGGGTCCTCAGATGAGGAAGTCCTCCTAGCTTTCAACTGGAAAATGGGCCCAAGAGGTAAGCTGGAGATCCCAGAGGGGAGTAGACACTTCCACCGCCTACTGGTGAATGGAATCCCAGCCACTGCCCTGAGAGATACCTGTGCCAGTCACACTGTGGTGCATGACAGGTTGGTACTCCCACACCAGTATGTCCCAGGGGAATCAAGGAGAGTAAGGGCTGTCCCAGGGGAGTCACTGTTAGGCCTGTGGCTGTAGTGCCCCTAGTCATAGCTGGGTCCCTTAGATGGAGAAAGGTGGTAGTCAGTAAAGACCTCCCCTTGATTGTCTCCCTGGGGAATGACCACTTAGAGGTGGACCTGAGCCAAAGAGAGGCACTGGCCCAATGCCAGGCCTCACCCAAGAAACCTGGGGGCTCAACCTGCAGTCAGTGCAGCTGAGCCCCAAAAGAGTAAAAAGGAACAGGGTAGGAAAGGTGGGCAACTGTTAGCCACAGTCCCAGAGGGCCAGGGAGATTCTATCCCAGTGAGGGAAAACTCCAGAAGTGGCCCTGGTAAAGCCCCCTAGCCAACAAGAAGACCTGACTAGTCAGGCAACTGTCCAGCCTGAGTTGGTGGCTCCTCAGCTGGCAGAACAAAGGGTGGAGGAAGGGTGCTCACTACAAAGTTTAGTGACCCCCACCCTAAAGCAACAGGCAGACAGCCAGGACCCAAAGAGACCTGTAAGATAGCCCCTTCACTTGCCAGACAGGAGCTAAAGGTGTGGTTCTGGGCACTGACAGCTGTCAGCAGCCTCTGCTGGGTGTTAGCCTTCATGGCAGCCCTATCCTTGGCATGGTGGCCTAACCCCTGCCAAATAACAAGCTAGGCCCCTGACCCTATTGGTCATGGTGGGGTTGCTCAAACTGTGGGTGACCTCTGTGGGTAAGCTGGGCTTTGCCCTGGCTAAGTTAGGACTTTGCAGAGGTGGGCACCTCTGAACCCAAACTTAAAAGATGGGGTGAAGACACTAAAGAGCAAGGAGAGGAGCTTTGGGAATTAGGTCCTGAAACTGATGAGGTAGGCCAGCTCCCCAAAGGGACTGACCTGGACAGAAGGATATAAGGCGGAGTAGGCCCTGCAACTTTCAAACCACTTCCCCAACTCTTCCTCGCCTGAAAGACTAGACAGGCTCTCCCAGCGTTGGCTGAGTCTCCTGGCCTTTGGGCTGGGGGGCTTGTGTAGGAAAGTGGGTTTCTGCTGCAGTAACCCCCACTTTTTGCCTGATAACTGATGCACTTTTCCTTGGTGTGCCCTGGATCCCTGCCAATCAGGTACCCAGGGCCTGTGTTCCTTCCCTAAAAACTGTACTCAGCCTAAACCCAATTGGCATCTCTGGCCACAGGTAAGCCCCCTGGTAAATGGTACCCTAGGTACCCAGGGCACTGTGACCAGAGAAGACCCCTAAGGGCTGCAGCACTTATTGTGCCACCCTTAGAGGCCCTGTACCCTGACACACACACACTGCCCTTGCAGGCTGAGTGTCTTGGTGCAGAACAAAACAGAGAGTCGACATGGCACACATCCCTGTGTGCCATGCCCACAAACACACTGCCCTGGCATACCTCAGTCACCCCTCTAGCTGGGTGCCCTATGCCAGTGGTGAGGGCACAGGTGCATGAGCCCTGTGCCCCTACAGTACCCAGGCCCATTCCTGGGCACTGTAAGTGCAGGGCTGCTATTCCGAGTATATGGTGCTGGGAGGTCGTCAGCACGTACTCCACAGCACCATGATGGCTGCACTGAAGACTGAGAAGTTTGGTATCAAACTCTCAGCACAGTAAACCCACACTGATGCCAGTGTGGGATTTACTGTAAATGCACGTCAGAGGGCAACTTAGAGTTACCCCCTGAACCTAACCTACAATCCACGTCTTGTCTGAGGGGCTGCCTAGGCTGCCACACAGCAGACATGTTGCTGGACCCCTGGGTAGAGAGCCATCCGCTCTCCCGGGCCTGCAACAATGCACGTCCTGGGTGAGGTGCTAGGCCCCTCCCCCAGGATGGGCAGGGGAAGCTTCAAAGGCATTCCGCCTTGTGAGCTTCCCCACACCACTTGCTGTACTCAGCAACTGGTCCCCACCGGTTCCTCCCCCATCCTGGTGGGAAGACTGGAGGGAAACACCAAGGGAGGAAAGGGGTGTGCCACCCTCTGCCAACCCCACCCCTCAGGTGGGGGAGGCGAGGTGAAGCACATCTCCGGGCTCTCGCCATCTTGAAGATGGGGAGCCCTGCCCAATCAGGACTAGGCTCCTGCCCCCTCCCACAGGAGAGTGGCAGGATAGGGGTGTACTCACTCCCAGGGCAGGGACCCATTGGTCCCTGCCCTTTACCTACCTGTAACGCCCCTAAATCTAGTATTTAGGGGCACCCTGAACCTTCCTTCCTTAGATTCCCGCAACCTAAGAAGAAAAAGGACGAAAGAAGACGCCCAGCAGAGGAGACTGCAGAGAACAACTGACTTGGCCCCAGCCCTACCGGCCCGTCTGCAGTTTCCAGAGATCCTGCGCCAAAAATAGTCTTGTCCTGCAGCCAGCGACCTCCAGAACCCCAGGGAGGACTGACTGCCTTCAACAAAGACCGGATCTCCTGTGAACAGCAGCTCTGTTCAAAAGAAACACCAAACAAAGACTCCGAGCCTGCTGAGGAGAAAGAAACCCGACGCCTGGAACCACCACTGCACCCGTCGCCTACAGCCCGAGTTCAAGTGGCCCACCGGTCCCAGCGAGGTCCCCCAGCTCTCCAGAGTCCGAGTCCACCGTGGGCTGACCCTCCAGGACTCCCCGACGCCGCCTGCAGCCTCTGCACGGAGAACCCCCAACCGCGAGTGGCCCGGTAAGGTGAAATCCGACCTCAAAAGACACCCCTGCATCCAGACGCCCTGCGCCCTGGAGAAAGGAACCCGAGGTGCACCTCACGTCCCCGAGCCCTCCAACTTACCTGCCCAGCTGTTGGTTCCTCCTGGAAGTCTTCCTGGACCGAGCCTGCAGCTGAAAACCAAAACCGAAAATTTCCATTGAAATCAACAGGGCACCCGACCTCAAAACAGCACTCTGCACCCGGCCGCCCTAGTGCCGCTGAGGGTGCCTCTTGGTGCTAACTTGGTCCCCAACGTGCCCTGAGCTTAACCCTAGGAGCTTTGCTCCCACAACCCCGTGGCCTGCTTGCCAGCCGCCACCAACCGGAGTCCCCTATCCTCCATAGGATAACATTGGGCCTCAACACTCTGCACCCGGCCGCCCTAGTGCCGCTGAGGGTGCAACAACAGTGCATCACTGACCCTGGGAGACCCCTGAGTCTAACCCCAGAACCCTAACTCAAAAGACCGATTACTTACCTCGAGACCGATAACTCATTTTTCCTCATAGGATAACATGGACACTTTTTCTTCCAAAAAGTTTCTAAGTGTCGACTTTTGAAAACAAGAATATTCTTTAAAAATCGTACAGACTACCAAAACGTAATTACTTACCTGTTTTAAGTAAATGTCCCAGGGCTGAACCTAGGAGTCCAGCACTGGATTACAAAAGTAACGTTAAAAGTAACTTACCGGCGAATTGAATTTTCTTACATAGGGATCCATTGACTGGTTTTCTGTGAAATTTCTTCTAAGTGTCCACTTTTGAAATACCAAAATATTGCTTAAAAATCACAACAGTAACGAATTCCGAATTACTCACCTACTATCAGGAGAGACCTCAGTACTGCATCTTTTAGTCCAGTACCGACCATGAAAAGTAATTTTTACCGTACTTACCAGTAACTGGAAATTCCTCTCATAGGATATCATTGCCTGCTTTTTGTTGAAAAAGTTTCTAAGTGTCGATTTCTGAATCATACAAATATTCTTTAAAAATCGTACAAACTACAAAAACGTAATTACTTACCTGTTTTAAGTAATGTCCCAGTGCTGAACCTAGGAGTCCAGCACTGGATTACAAAAGTAACGTAAACATACTTTGCTTGCAAACTGTATTTCCTTCCCTAGGATAACATTGGTAATTTTACCCAGAAAAGTTTCTAAGTGTCAACTTTGAAATACAGTAATATTCCTCAAAAATCACTACCATAACCAAAACGCTTTTTCTCACCTGTTTACAGGAAGTGTCCCGGGACTGAATCCAAGATCCAGTCCCGTGGTTAGAAAAGTAATCCAAAAAGTAATCTATTGCATTTAACCAGAAATTTCCATTGAGCTCAATGTATAATTGTGTTTAAAATTGTGTTGCATATTGCAACAACTGTAACTATTGCATTCAAAAGTCTATTGCCAATTGAACAGTAGTTAACTAAAGCATCTCATTCTGAGAAAGTATATTTTGACACCCATTGTTGGTTCTAAAATAAAACAACTATATTTTTATATACAAACCATTGGCCTAGAGTTCAGTTCTTGAGTGTGTGGCTTCATTTGCTGACTGAGTGTGTACAACAAATGCTTTACACTGTCCTTCTGATACTGCCTTACTGCTCGACCAAGCTACCACTTTAGAGAGTAAGGTTATATCTAACTTTAGCCTCTGCCAAACCTCTGGGGACTGTGGACTCTGTGCACACTGAACCTTACTTTGGTGCAGTATATACAGAGCCACTTTCTTACAGAAGCTTGGGTGAGAGGTGTAGTTTTTGATGAGGAACTACAGATAGTTCTAACAGGGTTGTGAACCATGGTTGTTGAGCCCATGTGGGAGCAACCAGGATCATCTTGAGTGAATGCTGTTGGAGCTTCCGAACCACTAATGGAATGAGCGGGAGAGGCGGAAAAGCGTAAGCAAATGTTCCTGACCAGTTCATCCATAGCGCATTGCCTTTGGACAATGGGTGTGGATACCTGGACACGAAGTTTGGGCATTTTGCGTTGTGGTGTGTGGCGAACAGATCTATTTCTGGGTAGCCCCACATTTGAAAGAATGGAAGGAGAACTTGAGGATGTAACTCCCATTCGTGGATCTGTTGTCACTGACTGAGCAGATCTGCAATGTGATTGTCTATTCCTGGAAGGTGTTCCGCAAGGAGATATCTTTTGAGGAATGGCCCATTTCCATATGCTTTGAGCTAGACGCGAGAGCTGTAGGGAGTGTGAACCTCCTTGTTTTTGTATATAGTACATTGCTGTCATGTTGTCTGTACGGACTAGGACAGCTTTGTGTAGTAGATGGGCTTTAAAGGCTTTTAATGCTAGAAAAATTGCCAGAAGTTCCAGGTGGTTTATGTGGAACTGTTTTTGTTGAGGAGTCCACAGGCCCTGAATGGTATGACTTTGTAGATGAGCTCCTCAGCCGGTGAGCGATGCGTCTGCTGTTAGCACTATCTGTGGAACTGGGTCGAGGAACGGCCGCCCTTTGGAAAGGTTTTGTGTGGTCCACCACAGCAGAGAGCGATGGGTGCGGCTGTCTACCAACACCAGATCTGTTAATTGGCCTTGAGCCTGGTTCCACTGACGTGCCAAGCATTCCTGCAGAGGACGCATTTGGAGTCTTGCATAAGGGACGATTAGAATGCAAGAGGCCATCATTCCAATTAATTGCATGAACACTCGAGCTGGTAATGAGTGTTGCGGT
Organism: Calotriton arnoldi; assembly: GCA_963921515.1. Taxonomy (NCBI): domain Eukaryota; kingdom Metazoa; phylum Chordata; class Amphibia; order Caudata; family Salamandridae; genus Calotriton; species Calotriton arnoldi. The sequence goes on along the minus strand of CAWUFW010000124.1, from coordinate 4,231,656 downwards.
TGAAATTGTGAAATTAGAGCTTGTATGCTGTGTATCCTGACTGGGTTGGGGTATGCTAGAGCTTACAAGTGTCTATTGTAGCTCCTAGATATACTTGTGTGTTGGCCGGTGGAGGTGGGATTTTGTGAGGTTTACTTTGAATCCCAAGCGGTGAAGCAACTGAATTGTTTTGTGGGTGTGCTGAACACAGCTTTGTTGTGATTTGGCTTTTATGAGCCAATCGCCCAGATAAGGAAACACTTGAATGTGTTGTCTTCTTAAGTGAGCTGCAACTACTGCTAGACACTTGGTGAAAACTCTGGGTGCTGTCGTTACCCCGAACGGGAGGACTTTGAACTGGTAGTGTTGACCGTCCACCAGAAACCTGAGATATTTCCTGTGAGCGGGGTGAATGGGAATGTGGAAGTAAGAGTCCTTTAAATCCAAAGTGGAATGAAAGTCGCCTTGCTGAATTAATGGGAGCACCTGTTGGAGGGTGACCATGTAGAAATGATCGGATTGAATGTAGAGATTTAGCTGTCTGAGGTCCAGTATTGGTCTGAGAGAGACGTCCTTTTTTGGGATGAGAAAATAGAGTGAGTAAACCCCTGTGCCCTGTTGAGCTAAGGGGACTGGTTCTATTGCATGTTTTTGTATCAGGGAGAGAACTACTTGTTTTAAGAGGGTGAGATGTTCTGAGGACATGAATGAATGAATGAATGAATCAGCATTTATAGAGCGCATAGCTACCCTTAGGCATCCCAGCGCTGGCGGATAACTGAAGCTTCAGGGAATCACTTAGGGAAGAGCCATGTTTTCAGCAGCTTATGGAAGACCAGGTGATTGGGTTCCCTACGTAGCTGAAGAGGAAGGGAGTTCCAAAGTTTGGTAGCATTATATAAGAATAGCCACCACCACTTCTGACTCTCTGAATTCTGGGGACGACTGCCAGGTGTTGCTCATCTGAGCGTAGTCGCCTGTTAGCTCGATAGGGCTTGACCATAGAGGAGATAATCTCTGGTCCTTTCCCTCCCATCAGTTTGTGGGTAATGCATAAGGCCTTAAAGTGGACTCTCTCCCGGGTGGGGAGCCAGTGGAGAGCCTTCATGTCCGGTTTTGCAGACTGCCGGTTCTGAGTCCCCATGAGGATCCTTGCGGCGCAGTTCTGTACTGTTTGCAGTTTGACGAGGACCGAACTCGGGGCTCCAAGGTATAAGGCGTTGCCGTAGTCCAGGCGCCTGGACCATGAGCTTTCTTGCCTGAAAGGGGAGCACTTTACGAAGCATCCTTATGATGCCAAAGCAAGAGGCCACCACCTTTCTGGCCTGGACTTTAAAGCTGAGGTTAGAGTCCAGCCAAAAGCCCAGGCTTTTTATCTCTGACTTGGGGACAGGTGCCGCGCCCATCGAGGCTGGCCACATGGTGTCTGCCTTGAAAAGAGAGGGGTTGCCAAGGAGCATAAGCTCGGTTTTATCGCCATTCAATTTCAGATAAGAGTGTTTCATCCACTTGGCTACTTCTTCAAGGCAGGTACAGAGGCAGGTGGAGGCCCTGTCTGAGTGGTTAAGTGCAACAACCAGTTGGGTGTCATCGCACGATGTTTGGGAGGAATGTTTGGTGGAGTGGAGGTAAGTTCCAGGCAATAACCATATTGGATAATTTGTCTTACCCACTTGTCTGTTGTGATGGAATTCCAGACAGGTAGGAACTGTGAGAGACGTCCCCCGACAGGAGTGGAATGATCGGGGGGTAGTGGAGGTTAGTCACTGTTTGGTGGTAGGGGAAGTGCAGGTGGAGTTACCTCTGCCTCTTCCTCTATTGTTATTTCCTCTGAATCCTCCTCGAAAATATCCTCTGGATGAGGAAGATTGATTGGGGCTTTTATAAGCCGAGGAGGTGTTTTCAGATGCAGTTGTCTTTGAGCCACCACTATAAAAGGAGCGACGAAAGGAGACCCTATTAGAAGGTAATTGTAATGCCCCCATGGATTTAGCAGTCTGTGTCTTTTTTCATTTTTTCCAATGAAGAATCGACTGTGGGGCCAAAAAGATGTTCTTGATCAAATGGCTGATTAAGTAGCCCTGATTGTACTTCTTGTTTGAATCCTGAGATTCGACGCCAAGCGTGTCGGCGTAGCAAAACGCTGGTGTTAATGGCACGCGAGGCTGTATCAGCTGCATCAAGGGCACATTTGATGGAAGTGTTTGTAATGAGGTTACCCTCCTGAATGAGGTCGTGAGCTTTAACTTTGTATTGGTCTGGTAAGTGCTGCATCAGTTTTTCTAGCTCGTCATAGTGAGCTCTATCGTAACGAGCCAGGAGAGCTTGTGCATTGACAATACGCCAATGATTGGCATCTTGAGATGCGATTCTCTTGCCTGATGCATCTATAAGTTGGACTCCTTGTCAGGAGGAGGGGCGTTACCTGTTTGAGAATTTGCCCTCTTGTGTGCATTTGAAACAACAAGAGAATCTAAAGGTACCTGACCCCTGATGTAAATTGGGTCTGTAGGAGCGGCTTTATATTTTTTGTCTACCCTTGGCGTAAGTATTCTAGCTCTAACAGAGTCTTTGAATACCTCGCTGGCGTGTTTGATCATACCTTTGAGCATGGGCAAAGTATTAGTGGTTTTTTGGGATGGAGCGCAAGTTTCCACTAAAAAATACTCGCCCAAGGGATCAGTATGTAATTCCACCCCATGGTATTGAGCAGCTCTATTAATAAGCTGTGCGAAACCAATATTGTCATCAGGTGGTGATGGTCTGGAGGGATATAGATCGGGGTCATTAGTATGATCCGGGTCCTTATCATAATCATCCCAGGGGTCTGAGTCCTGTGGAATGTTGTCCTCATTATCCTCCCCATCCCCATCATTATCCTGTGGCACAGGTGAGAAACATGGTGGTGGTGAGTTTGCTGGTGAAATTAGTAAATTTGGGTTAAAAGGTGGAGGAGAAGGGTTAGTACCCATGTCTTTTTTCTTAAGAGGTATGTGGTAATCTTCAGGGAGATCCAGCTTCCGTTTTTTAGGAAGTGTTGCTTGAAGTTTTCCAGTTTGAGGGTCAATATGCAACTGTTTTTGTTTTGAATTCAAAGATTCTTGTGGAGGAAGTTCTTTGGATGGAGTCTGTTTATGTTCGGAAGGTTTAAGAGGGCTTCTGTGCTTTTTAGGTTCGGTGCTCTTCGGTGCGGGATGTTTCGGCTCCGAAGGCTTCACTTTTCCCTGTTTCGGATCCGAAGGCTTTCCTTTAACTGGTTTTGGCTCCGATGTTTTCGGTTTAGCCGGTGTCCGTTCCGAAGCTTTTGGTTATGGTGGTATGGGCTCCGAAGCATCCGCTTTATGGGAATCTTTCGGTGCCGAGGATGTCTTCGGTGCCGACATTGGAGCGTCAGGCTTAGCCTTGTGTTTTGGTGCTGAAGATGTGGGTTCGGCACCTGAATGGGGTCGGCTCGATCCAGAGCTGGAAGACTTGTCTTTATGCTTCATAGCCGGGCTCGAAGGCGGGGCGTCTGAAATGTTATCACGGTGTCGACCTGAGCGCGAAGGTGTAACCAGAGTCTTTGGTGGTTTTGTGGGTAGTTGGGGCTCGTTACTCACTGTTCGTTGAGCCGGAGTGACGTTGGAGTCCTCTTCCATGTCGGAGTCGTCTGCTTCAGACACGGAGATGTGTTCTTCTTCGGCGCCGGGTTGGAATTCCGATTCTTCTCCGAAGATGTCTGGCCCCGGACTAGTGCCACGTCTCATCTCATGACGTCAAGCCCGACGGTCACGAATTGTTTTCTTCGATCGGAATGATCGACAGGCCTCGCAGTTTATTTCTTCGTGCTCCGGGTAAAGGCAGAGGTTACAGACCTCTTGCAGGTCCGTGTGTGGGAACTTCGCACCACACCCGGGGCATTTTTTAAATGGAGTCCGCTCCATGGACTGCTGGCGTGGTCGGCGCGGGTAGGCCTTACGGCCCGCGTCGAAGCACCGATGGAAGCTGTTGGATTTTACGATGCGCATCGAAAGGGAAAACGCGATCGAACACAATACCGTCAAGTGGTAAGGATTGCGCGTCGAAAAGGTTCGAAGACAATACCGAACTGGAGCGCCGCAAGACACATCCGAACCCGATAGCGTAAAAAAACAATCTGGGGATGGAGTCGATGCCCATGCGCACTATCATCGTAAGGAGGAGTCACCTACCTCGTGACTACAAACACTTCTTCGAAGAAAAACAAAGTGCAAACATACGAGCCCAACACCAGATGGCGAAATATGCTAACGCATATGATCTACAGCTCATATGCCTCGAACATATACTTTGTTTGTACTTTAAGACAAAGATCTTCGTAATAAGGTATGTTTTTAATTAAAAATACCTTTCACTTTGAAAAATCGACAATTAGAAACTTTTCAGCACAGTCCAATGTTATCCCATGGGGAAAACAATATTACGGTTAAACAGGTAAGGACTGCACTTACAATCCCAGTCTTCGAAGCCAAAAGTTAGCAAGGGCCAAGGGTCAGGTAAGTACCAAAACTGCACCACCAGCCGAAGAGGGGCAGCCGGGTGCAGAGGTCAAAATCAGATTTCGGCCCATTTTTTTTTCAAAGGAGACGGAGGGAGCCTGGAGCCACACTGCTTGCAGGTAGGTAAATCGGTTGCAGGTGCCAGGCTTTGGGGGTTAGCACCAGGACAGGGGGGCCACAAAGCAGCACCAAACATACCACCAGGGCATGAGTGCAGGGTGCAATTTCGACGTTGGGCACCCAATGTTTTTCAATGGGAACTCTTCTTACAACTAAGAGGCTGCAGGCGTGTCACCGGAGGTTGCAGGAGGAAGACCAACAGCAGCAGAGGGAAGTTGAGATGTAGGGGGTCGTAGGGGCACCGTTGGTTCAGCTCACCAAGACCCAGGGGCTTCGGGAGCAGGGGTGACTTCCACGGAGTCTTCTTACCGGAGCCAGTCGTGGTTAAAGGGACCCTTTGGATTCACACTGCAGGCGCCGTCGTGGAGATCAGGAGAGGTCAGCCAACGCTGGACATGAGGTCAGGATCGCTGGGGAGACTTCACTGCACAGGTGAGCCACTCAGACTTGGGTGTCCGCTGCAGAGTGGGCAGGAGACGCGGCCCGCCTGGATCCGGAGTCCTTGGAGTAGGTTTCTTCTGGACAGGTCCGCTGTCCACAGGAGACTTGACTCTTTTTTTAAAGGCAGCAGCCCTCCCAGGGTTTTCAGAGGTCGCTGGCTTTAAGACAGGTCGCAGGTTCGCAGAAGCTGGAGACAGGCCGGTAGTGCTGGGGCCAAGGCAGTCGTCGTATTTTTTCTTAGGTTGTCGCAGACCTAGTTTCCAGGTCTGGGGGAGCCACCTAAATACTAGATTTAGGGGTGTGTTAGAGGTGTAGCAGGTAGGGCCAATGGGCACCTTACCTGGGGTGACTACACTCTCTATTATGCCACCCTCCTGTGGGAGGGGGCATAGACCTAGCCCTGATTGGAGGGGTGTGAAAGATGTGCTTCACCTCGCCACTCCCACCTCAGGGGTGGAGTTGGCAGAGGTGAGGGCATATCTGCAGACCTCCTATTCTTCTAAGTTTTCCTGCCCAAAGTGCGGGTGTAAACCAGGGGCTGCCATGCTGCTGCTAGCAGCAGAGACTCAGGGTTGCATTACAAATCTGGAAGACCTTTGAAGCTTCCCTCGTCAAGCACTGGCTCATCCTGGAGGAGGAGGTGTGACACCTCTGCCCAGGATGTGCATTGTTTCTGGTCCCAGAGAGCAAGGGCTCTCTACCCAGGGGTACAGAAACATGTCTGGTGGTGGCTGGCTGGCTGCAGCCGGTCGGAGACCACACCAGGGTTGGTAGGTTTTCAGGGGGGGCAACTTTGAGGTGCCCTCTGGGTACATGGTTCAATAAATCCCTAACTGGCATCAGTTTAGATTTATTGAAAGGAGGAGTCTGGTACCGAACACTGCTGTGTTCGGTGAAGCCAGCATGGTGCTGTGGAACTCGTTTACAGCCCATGTACTATCTATGGCTTCACTGGCACTTACAACATTAAGGAATGAACCCCAATATTGGAGGGGCATATTTGGTCCTGCAGATATGCCCTCACCTGTGCTATAGTGCACCAGCCTTAGGCCTGTGAGGCCTACGGTGAGAGGGGGGTGGGGGTAACTTACCTATGCATCAGGCAGTGCTGGTTCGCATGGCACCCAGGCAGGGTGCCACGTCGACTGTCGTTTTCTTCCTCATAGGGGCAAGCAAGCTGCAAGGGCAGTGGCATGGTCCCAATGACAGGGGTCCCAGGGGACCCTCTTCAGCTCTCAGGCCCTAGGTACTCAGAGTACCAGTTACTAGGGACTTAAAGAGGGCAGAAGTGCCAACTAGGGATTTGATTTTAGGGAAGGAGCACTGGCACAGGGTACCTGGTTGGCAGGGACCCTGTGCGCCATATTTGAAACCACATCAAAACCAGGCAAAAAGGAGGGGCTAACCACATAAAAAGAGGCACTTTCTCACACCCTCCCATAAGAGTTTACTGCAACAAAGCATGAGGATTCCAAACGCTCTGCAAGTCATTACTTTTTTAGGGACACTGCTACTGTTAAATGTGCTACTACACTATGTTGTGCAGGTCCTATAGAGGTGCTATTAACATGTGCCGGTGTCAGCTGCTTTCGAGACTATCCATGCCCCCAGACGCAGAGGCCCAAGAGAAAATTGGTAGACAAGATGCTGATTCCTAGGCTTGGAATCTTATTAAGGGACAGAGTCCAGTCACAGAATTTTGGAGGTGGGAAGCGTCGGTAAGGAATCAGAGGTTAGATACAGTCTTTACTAGAAAAAGCGTTACTGAAGGTCAGTAACTTGTTCTTCTGATAAAGACTTCGGGTTTGTGAATGGACTCAAACAAGAAAGTCCTGCAGGACAGAGGAGGCAAAATGCCTGTCTAGACGAACCTGACTTTTCAGACAACAGTGCTTTATGAACGTATGGAGGGACACCCACATAGCCGCCTGGCAAATGTCCAAGACAGGGACTATGCATGCCAATGCAAAGCTAGCCCCTTTGGCCCTGGTGGAATGGGCAGGCGGACCTTCCTGAGACTGTTTTTTGGCCAATGCATAGCAGATCCTAATGCAGAACATGATTTAGCAGTAGGTAGTTCTCTTGTGCAGTGCCTTGCCTTTTTTCACTTCAGACAACCCCACAAAGAGCTGATCATTCACCTGATGGTCTTTGGTACCATCTGTAAGAAAGTGCCCTTTTTTTGCATGGTTGCCCCCCACTTTTTGCCAAAACTGCTGATGTGTTTTGACTGAGTGTGTCCTGGGTTCCTGCCAACCAGGTACACAGGGCCTATGTTCTTTCCCTACACTGCATTGAAGACAAAACCCAATTGGCACTCTTTGGCCACAGGTCAGTCCCTTGTAAATGGTACCACAGGTACAAAGGGCACTGTGGCCAGGGAAGGCCTCTAAGGGCTGCAGCACTTATTGTGCCACCCTTAGACGCCCTGTACCTTTACACACACACACACTTTGCAGGCTGCGTGTTTTGGTGCAGAACAAAGTGAAGAGTCGACGTGGCACACATTCTTGTGTGCCATGCCTACAACCCACAGCCCTGCCATAGATCAGTCACCCCTCTAGCTGGGTGCACTATACCAGTGGTGAGGGTACAGGTGCATGAGCCGTGTACCCCTACAGTGTCTAGACCAATTCCTAGACATTGTAAGTGCAGTAATGCCACTAAGAGTATACGGTGCTGGGAGTTTGTCATTACGAACTCCACAGCACCATAACAGCTTTACTGAAAACTGGGAAGTTTGGTATCAAACTTCTCAGCACATTAAACCCACACTGATGCCAGTGTGGGATTCAATGAAAAATTCACACAGCGGGCATCTGTGTGAAAGTGCCCTCTCTCTGAATGGTAGCCCCCACTTTTTGCTGAACTGCTGATGTGCTTTGACTGAGTGTGCCCTGGGCTCCTGCTAATCAGGTACCCAGGGCCTATGTTCTTTCCCTAAAACTGCATTGAAAACAAAAACCAATTGCCCTCTCTGGCCACAGATCAGTCCCTGGTAAATGGTACCACAGGTACCAAGGGCACTGTGACCAGGGAAGGCCTCTGAGGGCTGCAGCACTTATTGTGCCACCCTTACAGGTCCTGTACCTTTACACTCACACACTGCCTTTGAAGGCTGCGTGTCTTGGTGCAGAACAAGGTGAAGAGTCGACATGGCACACATCCCTGAGTGCCATGCCTACAACCCACTGCCCTGGCATAGATCAGTCACCACTCTAGCTGGGTGCCCTATACCAGTGGTGAGGGTACAGATGCATGAGCCCTCTAAGTCTATTCTTAGACATTGTAAGTGCAGTGCTGCCATTTGGAGTATATGGTGCTGGGAGCTTGTTATTACGAACTCCACAGCACCATAATGGCTATACTGAAAACTGAGAAGTTTGGTTTCAAACTTCTCAGCACATTAAACCTACACTGATTCCAGTGTGGGATTTAATGAAAAATGCACACAGAGGGCATCTTAGAGATGCCCCCTGAAAAACGACCTACCACTAGTGTCCAGGCTCAGTGGTTGCCTTCAGCTGCCACCACCAGACATGTTTCTGGACCCCTGGGTCGAGAGCCTGCTGCTCTCGGGGGCCTGAAACAATGCACATCCTGGGACGAGGTGCCAAGCCTCCTCCCCCAGGATGGGCAGGGTCCACGAAGGGGAAGCTTCAAAGGCTTGCCGCCTTTGTGAGCTTCCCCAGGCCACTTTCTGCAACTGGTCCACACTGGTTCTGACCCCCACTTTGGGTGGGAGAACTGGCGGGAAAAACAAGTGAGGAAGAGAGGTGTGCCCACCTCTGCCAACTCCACCCCTCAGGTGGGGGAGGCGTGGTGAAGCACAATTCTCAGTCCCCGCCATCTTGCAGATGGGGGGACCCAGCAAACCAGGGAAAGGCTTATGCCCCCCTACCAATGGAGAGTGGCATAATAGGGGGTGTATACACCCTAGGGAATGGACCCATTGGTCCCAACCTTTTACCTACCTGTAACGCCCCTAAATCTAGAATTTAGGGGCACCCCTGAACCTTGCTTACTCAGACAAGAATTACAAGAAGAAAAGACGAAGGAGGACCGAACAGCTGTGCCGAAGGTAACAAGAGGAGGACGCCCACTGACTTGGCCCCAGCCCTACCGGCCTGTCCCCACCTCGAACCTGCTCCAGCGAAATCCCGGTGTGTCCTGCAGCCAGCAACCTCGAGAAACCCAGAGGACCTGCCTGCCTTCAATCCCAAAGACTCTCTACCGTGAACACCGGATTTGTTCAACAACAGACTCCAGCTCCGCAAGGATCTGCCCCACTCAGCACCTGAAGCCCACGGCCCGAGTGGCCCAACACCAAGAGGAGGTCTCCCCGGCGATCCGGACCTGAGATCCGGTGATCCCTGACCTGCCTCAAGCCTCCAGCCGACGCCTGCAGCCTCAATCCGGAAGGTCCCCCCAACCAGGAGCTGGTAAGAAGATCCGACCCAAAAAGGCACCCCTGCACCCGACGCCCCACGGCCTTGGGTGGCCCAACCGACGGTGCCTAACCAACCCCCAGCATCCCAACTTACCTCTCCAAGTGGTGGTCGCACCCAGAAGACCTTCGTCCCCGAGCCTGCAGTGTGTTTGCAAACTGGAGACTCCCCATTGAAAGCTACAGGGCACCAGACGCCAAAACAGCACTCTGCACCCGGCTGCCCCGGTGCCGCTGTGGGTGCATCTTTTGTGCTGGCCTAAACCCCCATTTGCCCTGAGTTCAAGTCCAGGAGCTTTGCTCCCACAACCCAGTGGGCCTGCTTGTCAGCAGCCATCAACCGGAGGCCCCCTATCCCCTATTGGATAACATTGGGCCATAGCACTCTGCACCCGGCCGCCCTAGTGCAGCTGAGGGTGTAACAAGAGTGCATCCTTGACCCTGGGGGACCCCATAGTCTAACCCAGAAACCTAACTCCCACAACCGAATACTTACCATTAAACCGATAATCCTATTTTTCTCCATAGGATAACATAGAGAGTGAGGTGCTATCTACTTTACCTCTGCCTACCTTTTGGGTTCCACTGGACTGTGTGCACACTATACCTCACTTTGGTATAATATATACAGAGCCAGCTTCCTACATTGGTGGCTCAGCGGTGGGATATACAACTTTGCATTTGTTGGACTAACTTGGTTACCACCCGATCACACGACAGAACTCTTAAATTGTCTTTACAATTCAGATTTTTTCAAATTGGCATTTTTGCAAAATTACTAAAAGTCTTGTTAGGGCCTTGGTTAAATCCCTTTAGAATTTTCGAAAAATATAAGTTCACTTTAGCTAGGATTAGAGGGGTTAGAAATATTTTTTAACCATGTCTCAGAACAAGAACCCAGCTGTTAGTGAAAATAACCATAATGACAGAGGACCAGGTTGAGGAGCTTGACCTCACCCCTTACCTTCACTTGTCTTTCAAGTAGGTAAGGTCCCTATGTAAAATTAAAAACATAACTATGGCGTCCCATCCCACCAAACAAATGCTCCAGGAGCTGCTGGCTGGGTATGCTAAGGACCACCCATCTGAAAATGGTGAAGACCAATCAGATGAGGAAGACGATGGAGGGGATGAGGAGGTAGACCGACCCCCCCCCCCCCATGAGAAAAGGGCTCAAGTGCCCCGGACTCCAAGAGTACACCTCTTAGTACCTAGAAGCCACACAGGTGGATCAGGTACTATTGAGGGCAGCCTCAATGAAGAGGACAACCTGCTAGCAAGGTTGACCAAAAGACTGGACCTAGAGGCCAGACTGAGGGAGGGAAGGAGAGAGAGAGAGAGAGAGAGAGAGAGAGATGGGCCTAGCACCCATCAATGGTGGCAGCAATTTACTTAATAAGGATAAAGAGCAATCTTATGATCCTAAAATCCCCAAAGGGATTGTCCCTAAATATGAAGAGAATGAGGATATCACAAAATGGTTCACAGCCTTTGAGAGGGCCTGTGAAATGGGAAAAGTGATGAAGTCACACTGGGGAGCACTTCTTTGGGAACTGTTCTCTGGTAACTGCAGAGACAGACTCCTGACCCTTTCTGGGGTAGATGCTGGGTCTTATGACCTCATGAAGAGAACTCTGATTGAGGGATTTGGACTCACAACTGAGGAATATAGAATTAGATTCAGGGGGGGCTCACAAAACCCAAAACCAATCCTGGATTGACTTCGTAGACTACTCAGTTAAAACACTAGATGGTTGGTTAACTGGACACAATGTGCATGATTTCAATAGACTTTACAATTTGTTTATGAAAGAACATATTTTAAGTAACTGCATTAATTAAAAGTTACATCAGCATTTGGTAGACCTAGGTCTAATTTCTCCCCAAGAATTGGGAAAGAAGGCAGACCACCGGGTCAAGACAAGGGTGACAAAAACAACCACTGGGGGTGACCAAAAGAAAGGGGTTACAAAACCTCCCCAGGGGAAAGGTGGTGAGAATCCCCAAGATAAAAAGCCTGAATCTTCTAAAGGGCCCGAAAAACCTGCACAGGGGGGTGGGTCCCAAAACTCTTCTCAGTCCAATAATAGGTACAGGGGAAAGAACTTTGATCCCTTAAAGGCCTGGTGTAACAACTGTAAGAAGTTGGGACACTTAACTGGAGATGCTGCTTGCCCTAACAAGAAGCCCCCGAGTCCTAGTACAGCTACACCTGGTGTAGCCAGTCTCCAGATTGGATCAACAGTGTGCCAAAAGCAAATTGGGTTGCACACTGAAGCAGTTTTAGTTTCAGAAGGGGAAGTTGAGTTTGCCACTGTAGCTGTGTGGCCACCCAACTTAAAGAAATATTTGCAACACCCTTGGATTAATGGAACTAGGATAGAAACTCTGAGGGATATAGGTGCCAATGTCACTATGGTGAGAGATACACTGGCTTCCCCTGAGCAATACTTGATTGGGAGAACTTACCCAGCCACCAATGGTGACAGTGTTACCACTAACCATGCAATGGCTATGATGACATTAGGCAGGGGGGGGGGTGGGGGTTACTGGCCTGAAACGGGTAGTGGTCTCTCCAAAGCTTCCAGCTGCATGTCTGCTTGGCAATGACCTGGAAACCTCAGCATGGGCTGAGGTAGAATTGAAAACCCATGCAGCAATGCTGGATATCCCGGAGATGGTGTGTGTATAAACAAGAGCACAGAGCAGAAAACAGGGTGAAAAAGAAGTGTTGCAGCCTGAAAGTATGGCCCAACCATCCAAGAGAAAAGGTAAGAAGACTGGGAAACCAGCTTCTGAACAGCAAAAGGATCAGGACCCCTCTCCTCAGGGAGAGGACTGGGACACCCCTGAGGGAACTGAGCCCATGAGCTTGACCCTTACCAGGTTGAACTCTTAGGCCCAGGGGGACCCTCTAGGGAAGAGCTGTGCCTTGGACAGCAGGACTGTCCAACTCTTGAAAGCCTGAGGCAGCAAGCTGCTGCACAGGAAAAGGGAGATGTCAGTGGTACGTACCCACAGAGTTTATTGGGAAGAGGGACTACTGTACACCGAGGCCAAAGACCCCAACCCTGGAGCCACTAGGAGAGTGGTAGTGCCTTAGAAGTACAGGGTGTTCCTCCTAACTTTAGCTCATGACATCCCCCTAGCTGGCCATCTGGGCCAAACCAAAACCTGGGAAAGGCTAGTTGGCCACTTTTACTGGCCACAGATGTCTCAGAAAGTAAAGGAGTTTGTCAGCTCCTGTGTCACCTGTCAAGCCAGTGGCGAAACAGGTGGACACCCAAAGGCCCCCTTGATACCACTACCTGTGGTTGGGGTTCCCTTTGAAAGGGTAGGTGTGGACATAGTGGGTCCACTTGAACCTCCCACAGCATCAGGACACAATTTCATTCTAGTGGTAGTGGATCATGACACTAGGTATCCTGAGGCAATTCCCCTTAGGACTACTACAGCTCCTGCAGTAGCCAAGGCCCTCATTGGGGTCTTGTAGGAAAGTGGGTTTCTGTTGCAGTAACCCCCCCACTTTTTGCCTGATAACTGATGCACTTTTCCTTGGTGTGCCCTGGATCCCTGCCAATCAGGTACCCAGGGCCTGTGTTCCTTCCCTAAAAACTGTACTCAGCCTAAACCCAATTGGCATCTCTGGCCACAGGTAAGCTCCCTGGTAAATGGTACCCTAGGTACCCAGGGCACTGTGACCAGAGAAGACCCCTAAGGGCTGCAGCACTTATTGTGCCACCCTTAGAGGCCCTGTACCCTGACACACACACACTGCCCTTGCAGGCTGAGTGTCTTGGTGCAGAACAAAACAGAGAGTCGACATGGCACACATCCCTGTGTGCCATGCCCACAAACACACTGCCCTGGCATACCTCAGTCACCCTCTAGCTGGGTGCCCTATGCCAGTGGTGAGGGCACAGGTGCATGAGCCCTGTGCCCCTACAGTACCCAGGCCCATTCCTGGGCACTGTAAGTGCAGGGCTGCTATTCCGAGTATATGGTGCTGGGAGGTCGTCAGCACGTACTCCACAGCACCATGATGGCTGCACTGAAGACTGAGAAGTTTGGTATCAAATCCTCAGCACAGTAAACCCACACTGATGCCAGTGTGGGATTTACTGTAAATGCACGTCAGAGGGCAACTTAGAGTTACCCCCTGAACCTAACCTACAATCCACGTCTTGTCTGAGGGGCTGCCTAGGCTGCCACACAGCAGACATGTTGCTGGACCCTGGGCAGAGAGCCATCCGCTCTCCCGGGCCTGCAACAATGCACGTCCTGGGTGAGGTGCTAGGCCCCTCCCCCAGGATGGGCAGGGGAAGCTTCAAAGGCATTCCGCCTTGTGAGCTTCCCCAGACCACTTGCTGTACTCAGCAACTGGTCCCCACCGGTTCCTCCCCCATCCTGGTGGGAAGACTGGAGGGAAACACCAAGGGAGGAAAGGGGTGTGCCACCTTCTGCCAACCCCACCCCTCAGGTGGGGGAGGCGAGGTGAAGCACATCTCCGGGCTCTCGCCATCTTGAAGATGGGGAGCCCTGCCCAATCAGGACTAGGCTCCTGCCCCCTCCCACAGGAGAGTGGCAGGATAGGGGTGTACCTACCTCAGGGCAGGGACCCATTGGTCCCTGCCCTTTACCTACCTGTAACGCCCCTAAATCTAGTATTTAGGGGCACCCTGAACCTTCCTTCCTTAGATTCCCGCAACCTAAGAAGAAAAAGGACGAAAGAAGACGCCCAGCAGAGGAGACTGCAGAGAACAACTGACTTGGCCCCAGCCCTACCGGCCCGTCTGCAGTTTCCAGAGATCCTGCGCCAAAAATAGTCTTGTCCTGCAGCCAGCGACCTCCAGAACCCCAGGGAGGACTGACTGCCTTCAACAAAGACCGGATCTCCTGTGAACAGCAGCTCTGTTCAAAAGAAACACCAAACAAAGACTCCGAGCCTGCTGAGGAGAAAGAAACCCGACGCCTGGAACCACCACTGCACCCGCCGCCTACAGCCCGAGTTCAAGTGGCCCACCGGTCCCAGCGAGGTCCCCCAGCTCTCCAGAGTCCGAGTCCACCGTGGGCTGACCCTCCAGGACTCCCCGACGCCGCCTGCAGCCTCTGCACGGAGAACCCCCAACCGCGAGTGGCCCGGTAAGGTGAAATCCGACCTCAAAAGACACTCCTGCATCCAGACGCCCTGCGCCCTGGAGAAAGGAACCCGAGGTGCACCCACGTCCCCGAGCCCTCCAACTTACCTGCCCAGCTGTTGGTTCCTCCTGGAAGTCTTCCTGGACCGAGCCTGCAGCTGAAAACCAAAACCGAAAATTTCCATTGAAATCAACAGGGCACCCGACCTCAAAACAGCACTCTGCACCCGGCCGCCCTAGTGCCGCTGAGGGTGCCTCTTTGGTGCTAACTTGGTCCCCAACGTGCCCTGAGCTTAACCCTAGGAGCTTTGCTCCCACAACCCCGTGGCCTGCTTGCCAGCCGCCACCAACCGGAGTCCCCTATCCTCCATAGGATAACATTGGGCCTCAACACTCTGCACCCGGCCGCCCTAGTGCCGCTGAGGGTGCAACAACAGTGCATCACTGACCCTGGGAGACCCCTGAGTCTAACCCCAGAACCCTAACTCAAAAGACCGATTACTTACCTCGAGACCGATAACTCATTTTTCCTCATAGGATAACATGGACACTTTTTCTTCCAAAAAGTTTCTAAGTGTCGACTTTTGAAAACAAGAATATTCTTTAAAAATCGTACAGACTACCAAAACGTAATTACTTACCTGTTTTAAGTAAATGTCCCAGGGCTGAACCTAGGAGTCCAGCACTGGATTACAAAAGTAACGTTAAAAGTAACTTACCGGCGAATTGAATTTTCTTACATAGGGATCCATTGACTGGTTTTCTGTGAAATTTCTTCTAAGTGTCCACTTTTGAAATACCAAAATATTGCTTAAAAATCACAACAGTAACGAATTCCGAATTACTCACCTACTATCAGGAGAGACCTCAGTACTGCATCTTTTAGTCCAGTACCGACCATGAAAAGTAATTTTTACCGTACTTACCAGTAACTGGAAATTCCTCTCATAGGATATCATTGCCTGCTTTTTGTTGAAAAAGTTTCTAAGTGTCGATTTCTGAATCATACAAATATTCTTTAAAAATCGTACAAACTACAAAAACGTAATTACTTACCTGTTTTAAGTAATGTCCCAGTGCTGAACCTAGGAGTCCAGCACTGGATTACAAAAGTAACGTAAACATACTTTGCTTGCAAACTGTATTTCCTTCCCTAGGATAACATTGGTAATTTTACCCAGAAAAGTTTCTAAGTGTCAACTTTTGAAATACAGTAATATTCCTCAAAAATCACTACCATAACCAAAACGCTTTTTCTCACCTGTTTACAGGAGGTGTCCCGGGACTGAATCCAAGATCCAGTCCCGTGGTTAGAAAAGTAATCCAAAAAGTAATCTATTGCATTTAACCAGAAATTTCCATTGAGCTCAATGTATAATTGTGTTTAAAATTGTGTTGCATATTGCAACAACTGTAACTATTGCATTCAAAAGTCTATTGCCAATTGAACAGTAGTTAACTAAAGCATCTCATTCTGAGAAAGTATATTTTGACACCCATTGTTGGTTCTAAAATAAAACAACTATATTTTTATATACAAACCATTGGCCTAGAGTTCAGTTCTTGAGTGTGTGGCTTCATTTGCTGACTGAGTGTGTACAACAAATGCTTTACACTGTCCTCTGATACTGCCTTACTGCTCGACCAAGCTACCACTTTAGAGAGTAAGGTTATATCTAACTTTAGCCTCTGCCAAACCTCTGGGGACTGTGGACTCTGTGCACACTGAACCTTACTTTGGTGCAGTATATACAGAGCCACTTTCTTACATTGGTGGATCAGCGGTGGGATACAAACTTGCATTGTTGGACTACTTGGTTACCATCTGATCACACGACAGAACTCTTAAATTGCCTTTAGAATTCTGATTTTTTCAAATTGGCATTTTTTACCAAATTACTAAAAGTCTTGTTAGGGCCTTGCTTAAGTCCCTTTAAAATTGTAGAAAATAAAAAGTCACTATAGTCAAGGGTAGAGGGGTTAGAACTTTTGTTAGAATGTCTCAAGAAAACAACCCAGCTATTAGTGAAAATAATAATGACATACAGGACATGGTTGAGGAGCTCGACCTCACCCCTTATCTTCATTTGTCTTTCAAAGAGATAAGGTCCTTATGTAAACTTAAAAATATACCAATGGGCCAGCATCCAACCAAACAAGGGCTCCAGGAGCTCCTGGCTGAGTATGCTAAGGCCCACCCCTCTGAGCATGGTGATGACCACGCAGAGGAGGAAAGGAGTGAGGAGGATGGGGATGGTAACCCACCTCCACCACTTCCTAGGGAAGACAGGGTCACTGCACCCTTATTTCCAAGAGTAAACCTCTGGGGACCTAGGGGCCACCTAGGTGGTTCAGGTCCCAGAGAGGACACTGAGGATAGCCTTAGTGAGGAGGACCACCTTTAGCAAGGTTGGCCAAAGACTGGACCTAGAGACCAGACTCCTGGCTCTAGAGAAGGAAAGACAGGAGATGGGTTTAGCACCCATCAATGGTGGCAGCAATACTAAAACTAAGGATAGGGAGGAAACTTCTGATCCTAAAATCCCCAAAGGGATTGTCCCTAATTTGAGGAAGGTGATGACATCACCAAATGGTTCACAGCCTTTGAGAGGGCTTGTGAAATAAGAAAAGTAAAGAAACCTCTCTGGGGGCACTCCTGTGGGAACTGTTCTCTGGTAACTGCAGAGACAGGCTTCTGACCCTCTCTGGGCCAGATGCAGGGTCCTATGACCTCATGAAGAATACTCTGATTGAGGGATTTGGGCTCACTACTGAGGAGTATAGAATTAGATTCAGGGGGCTCACAAAACCCAGACCCAGTCCTGGATTGACTTCGTAGACTACTCAGTAAAGACACTGGATGGTTGGTTAGCTGGACATAATGTGCAGGATTTTCCTGGACTTTACAATTTGTTTATGAAGGAACACATACTAAGTAATTGCACAAACGAAAAGTTGCATCAGCATTTGGTAGACCTAGGTCTAATTTCTCCCCAAGAATTGGGAAAGAAGGCAGACCACTGGGTCAGAACAAGGGTAACTAGGACATCCACTGGGGTGACCAAAAGAAAGGGGTCACAAAGCCTCCCCAGAAGAAAGATAGTGAACCCCTTAAGGATAAAAGTAAGGAGTCCCAGGCAGCCCCCCAAAACCTGTCCAGGAGGGTGGGCCCAAAGACACCTCACAAACTAAACCAGGGTACCAAGGTAAGAATTGGGATCCCAACAGAATATGGTGTCACAACTGTCAGAAGTCAGGACACCACACCAAGGACCCTAGCTGTCCTAAAAACAAGATCCCTAGTACAGCCCCAGGGGTGACTAGTGTAGCCCCAGGAGTTGCCAGTGTAGCTCTGGAGGAAGGGTCCTCAGATGAGGAAGTCCTCCTAGCTTTCAACTGGAAAATGGGCCCAAGAGGTAAGCTGGAGATCCCAGAGGGGAGTAGACACTTCCACCGCCTACTGGTGAATGGAATCCCAGCCACTGCCCTGAGAGATACCTGTGCCAGTCACACTGTGGTGCATGACAGGTTGGTACTCCCACACCAGTATGTCCCAGGGGAATCAAGGAGAGTAAGGGCTGTCCCAGGGGAGTCACTGTTAGGCCTGTGGCTGTAGTGCCCCTAGTCATAGCTGGGTCCCTTAGATGGAGAAAGGTGGTAGTCAGTAAAGACCTCCCCTTGATTGTCTCCTGGGGAATGACCACTTAGAGGTGGACCTGAGCCAAAGAGAGGCACTGGCCCAATGCCAGGCCTCACCCAAGAAATTCTGGGGGCTCAACCTGCAGTCAGTGCAGCTGAGCCCCAAAAGAGTAAAAAGGAACAGGGTAGGAAAGGTGGGCAACTGTTAGCCACAGTCCCAGAGGGCCAGGGAGATTCTATCCCAGTGAGGGAAAACTCCAGAAGTGGCCCTGGTAAAGCCCCCTAGCCAACAAGAAGACCTGACTAGTCAGGCAACTGTCCAGCCTGAGTTGGTGGCTCCTCAGCTGGCAGAACAAAGGGTGGAGGAAGGGTGCTCACTACAAAGTTTAGTGACCCCCCACCCTAAAGCAACAGGCAGACAGCCAGGACCCAAAGAGACCTGTAAGATAGCCCCTTCACTTGCCAGACAGGAGCTAAAGGTGTGGTTCTGGGCACTGACAGCTGTCAGCAGCCTCTGCTGGGTGTTAGCCTTCATGGCAGCCCTATCCTTGGCATGGTGGCCTAACCCCTGCCAAATAACAAGCTAGGCCCCTGACCCTATTGGTCATGGTGGGGTTGCTCAAACTGTGGGTGACCTCTGTGGGTAAGCTGGGCTTTGCCCTGGCTAAGTTAGACTTTGCAGAGGTGGGCACCTCTGAACCCAAACTTAAAAGATGGGGTGAAGACACTAAAGAGCAAGGAGAGGAGCTTTGGGAATTAGGTCCTGAAACTGATGAGGTAGGCCAGCTCCCCAAAGGGACTGACCTGGACAGAAGGATATAAGGCGGAGTAGGCCCTGCAACTTTCAAACCACTTCCCCAACTCTTCCTCGCCTGAAAGACTAGACAGGCTCTCCCAGCGTTGGCTGAGTCTCCTGGCCTTTGGGCTGGGGGCTTGTGTAGGAAAGTGGGTTTCTGTTGCAGTAACCCCCACTTTTTGCCTGATAACTGATGCACTTTTCCTTGGTGTGCCCTGGATCCCTGCCAATCAGGTACCCAGGGCCTGTGTTCCTTCCCTAAAAACTGTACTCAGCCTAAACCCAATTGGCATCTCTGGCCACAGGTAAGCCCCTGGTAAATGGTACCCTAGGTACCCAGGGCACTGTGACCAGAGAAGACCCCTAAGGGCTGCAGCACTTATTGTGCCACCCTTAGAGGCCCTGTACCCTGACACACACACACTGCCCTTGCAGGCTGAGTGTCTTGGTGCAGAACAAAACAGAGAGTCGACATGGCACACATCCCTGTGTGCCATGCCCACAAACACACTGCCCTGGCATACCTCAGTCACCCCTCTAGCTGGGTGCCCTATGCCAGTGGTGAGGGCACAGGTGCATGAGCCCTGTGCCCCTACAGTACCCAGGCCCATTCCTGGGCACTGTAAGTGCAGGGCTGCTATTCCGAGTATATGGTGCTGGGAGGTCGTCAGCACGCACTCCACAGCACCATGATGGCTGCACTGAAGACTGAGAAGTTTGGTATCAAACTCTCAGCACAGTAAACCCACACTGATGCCAGTGTGGGATTTACTGTAAATGCACGTCAGAGGGCAACTTAGAGTTACCCCCTGAACCTAACCTACAATCCACGCCTTGTCTGAGGGGCTGCCTAGGCTGCCACACAGCAGACATGTTGCTGGACCCCTGGGCAGAGAGCCATCCGCTCTCCCGGGCCTGCAACAATGCACGTCCTGGGTGAGGTGCTAGGCCCTCCCCCAGGATGGGCAGGGGGAAGCTTCAAAGGCATTCCGCCTTGTGAGCTTCCCCAGACCACTTGCTGTACTCAGCAACTGGTCCCCACCGGTTCCTCCCCCATCCTGGTGGGAAGACTGGAGGGAAACACCAAGGGAGGAAAGGGGTGTGCCACCCTTCTGCCAACCCCACCCTCAGGTGGGGAGGCGAGGTGAAGCACATCTCCGGGCTCTCGCCATCTTGAAGATGGGGAGCCCTGCCCAATCAGGACTAGGCTCCTGCCCCCTCCCACAGGAGAGTGGCAGGATAGGGGTGTACTCACTCCCAGGGCAGGGACCCATTGGTCCCTGCCCTTTACCTAGCCTGTAACGCCCCTAAATCTAGTATTTAGGGGCACCCTGAACCTTCCTTCCTTAGATTCCCGCAACCTAAGAAGAAAAAGGACGAAAGAAGACGCCCAGCAGAGGAGACTGCAGAGAACAACTGACTTGGCCCCAGCCCTACCGGCCCGTCTGCAGTTTCCAGAGATCCTGCGCCAAAAATAGTCTTGTCCTGCAGCCAGCGACCTCCAGAACCCCAGGGAGGACTGACTGCCTTCAACAAAGACCGGATCTCCTGTGAACAGCAGCTCTGTTCAAAAGAAACACCAAACAAAGACTCCGAGCCTGCTGAGGAGAAAGAAACCCGACGCCTGGAACCACCACTGCACCCGTCGCCTACAGCCCGAGTTCAAGTGGCCCACCGGTCCCAGCGAGGTCCCCCAGCTCTCCAGAGTCCGAGTCCACCGTGGGCTGACCCCTCCAGGACTCCCCGACGTCGCCTGCAGCCTCTGCACGGAGAACCCCCAACCGCGAGTGGCCCGGTAAGGTGAAATCCGACCTCAAAAGACACCCCTGCATCCAGACGCCCTGCGCCCTGGAGAAAGGAACCCGAGGTGCACCTACGTCCCCGAGCCCTCCAACTTACCTGCCCAGCTGTTGGTTCCTCCTGGAAGTCTTCCTGGACCGAGCCTGCAGCTGAAAACCAAAACCGAAAATTTCCATTGAAATCAACAGGGCACCCGACCTCAAAACAGCACTCTGCACCCGGCCGCCCTAGTGCCGCTGAGGGTGCCTCTTGGTGCTAACTTGGTCCCCAACGTGCCCTGAGCTTAACCCTAGGAGCTTTGCTCCCACAACCCCGTGGCCTGCTTGCCAGCCGCCACCAACCGGAGTCCCCCTATCCTCCATAGGATAACATTGGGCCTCAACACTCTGCACCCGGCCGCCCTAGTGCCGCTGAGGGTGCAACAACAGTGCATCACTGACCCTGGGAGACCCCTGAGTCTAACCCCAGAACCCTAACTCAAAAGACCGATTACTTACCTCGAGACCGATAACTCATTTTTCCTCATAGGATAACATGGACACTTTTTCTTCCAAAAAGTTTCTAAGTGTCGACTTTTGAAAACAAGAATATTCTTTAAAAATCGTACAGACTACCAAAACGTAATTACTTACCTGTTTTAAGTAAATGTCCCAGGGCTGAACCTAGGAGTCCAGCACTGGATTACAAAAGTAACGTTAAAAGTAACTTACCGGCGAATTGAATTTTCTTACATAGGGATCCATTGACTGGTTTTCTGTGAAATTTCTTCTAAGTGTCCACTTTTGAAATACCAAAATATTGCTTAAAAATCACAACAGTAACGAATTCCGAATTACTCACCTACTATCAGGAGAGACCTCAGTACTGCATCTTTTAGTCCAGTACCGACCATGAAAAGTAATTTTTACCGTACTTACCAGTAACTGGAAATTCCTCTCATAGGATATCATTGCCTGCTTTTTGTTGAAAAAGTTTCTAAGTGTCGATTTCTGAATCATACAAATATTCTTTAAAAATCGTACAAACTACAAAAACGTAATTACTTACCTGTTTTAAGTAATGTCCCAGTGCTGAACCTAGGAGTCCAGCACTGGATTACAAAAGTAACGTAAACATACTTTGCTTGCAAACTGTATTTCCTTCCCTAGGATAACATTGGTAATTTTACCCAGAAAAGTTTCTAAGTGTCAACTTTTGAAATACAGTAATATTCCTCAAAAATCACTACCATAACCAAAACGCTTTTTCTCACCTGTTTACAGGAGTGTCCCGGGACTGAATCCAAGATCCAGTCCCGTGGTTAGAAAAGTAATCCAAAAAGTAATCTATTGCATTTAACCAGAAATTTCCATTGAGCTCAATGTATAATTGTGTTTAAAATTGTGTTGCATATTGCAACAACTGTAACTATTGCATTCAAAAGTCTATTGCCAATTGAACAGTAGTTAACTAAAGCATCTCATTCTGAGAAAGTATATTTTGACACCCATTGTTGGTTCTAAAATAAAACAACTATATTTTTATATACAAACCATTGGCCTAGAGTTCAGTTCTTGAGTGTGTGGCTTCATTTGCTGACTGAGTGTGTACAACAAATGCTTTACACTGTCCTCTGATACTGCCTTACTGCTCGACCAAGCTACCACTTTAGAGAGTAAGGTTATATCTAACTTTAGCCTCTGCCAAACCTCTGGGGACTGTGGACTCTGTGCACACTGAACCTTACTTTGGTGCAGTATATACAGAGCCACTTTCTTACAGGTCTTCACCATGGTAGGGTTTCCTAAGGAGGTGGTTTCAGACAGAGGTTCCAACTTCATGTCCCCTTACCTCAAACATGTGGAAAGAGTGTGGAGTGCAGTACAAGTTTACTACACCCTGTCACCCACAAACCAATGGCCTTGTTGAGAGATTCAACAAGACATTGAAAGACATGATTATGGGGCTCCCTGAAAAACTCAAAAGAAGATGGGATGTCCTCTTACCATGCTTGCTTTTCGCTTACAGAGAGGTGCCTCAGAAGGGAGTAGGGTTTTCCCCCTTTGAACGTCTGTTTGGCCATCCTGTCAGGGGACCACTGTCTTGTAAAAGAGGGTTGGGAGAAGCCTCTCCAAGAACTCAAGCAAGATATTGTGGACTATGTGCTTGACCTAAGGTCCAGAATGGCTGAGTACATGGAAAAAGCATCCAAGAATCTTGAGGCCAGCCAGGAGCTTCAGAAGCACTGGTATGACCAAAAAGCTGCACTGGTAGAATTTCAACGAGTGCAAAAGGTGTGGGTTTTGGAGCCAGTGGCACCAAGGGCTCTCCAAGACAGATGGAGTGGCCCTTACCCCATCTTAGAAAAGAAGAGTGAGGTCACCTACTTGGTTGACCTGGGCACAAGCAGGACACCCAAAAGGGTGATCCATGTGAACCGCCTTAAGCATTTCCATGATAGGGCTGACATCACCATGCTGATGGTGACTGATGCGGATCAAGAGACAGAGTGAACCTCTCCCTGACCTCCTCTCATACAGCCCCAAAGATGGGTCAGTGGATGGGGTTGTCTTTTCAGACACCCTCACTGCCCAACAGCAGACTGATTGCAAGCAAGTCTTGCAGCAGAATGCAAAGCGCTTTTCCTTGACCTCTGGTTAGACAAACTGGTGTACCCATGATGTGGACACTGGTGACAGTTCACCTGTCAAAAACAAAATCTATCGCCAGTCTGATCAAGTCAAGGAAAGCATCAGAGCTGAAGTCAGCAAGATGCTGGAGTTAGGGGTTATTGAACCCTCTGAGAGCCCCTGGGCCAGCCCAGTGGTTCTAGTCCCGAAACCTCATCCACAGGGTGGAAAGAGAGAAATGAGGTTGTGTGTGGACTATAGAGGGCTCAACTCTATCACCATGACAGACGTTCACCCTATCCCAAGAGCAGATTAATTGATAGACAAACTAGGTGCAGCCAAATTTTTGCCTCAACTGCAGGGTACTTGCAGATTGGCATGGCACCAGGAGCAAAAGAAAAGACAGCATTCTCCACACCTGATGGGCATTATCAGTATCAGTTTACTGTTATGCCCTTTGGTTTAAAGAATGCCCCAGCCACCTTGTAGAGGTTGGTGAATCAAGTCCTTGCTGGTTTGGAATCCTTTAGTGCAGCTTATCTAGATGATATTGCTGTCTTCAGTTCCACCTGGCAGAATCGAACGAGTTACTTACCTTCGGTAACGATGTATCTGGTAGAGACACAGTCTAGCCGCAGATTCCTTAACTTAGAATATCCCTGGGCGTCAGACTGGATCCGGAGAATTTTTTGCAGCAGCACCTCTGCGCGCCGGGAGGCGGCGCCGCATGGCTCTGCCCTGACGTCGTCCACAGACATGACGTCAGTGGAGCCATATAAGTCCCTCCCGGCGCGCTGACGTCAGTTTTCTTTGGAGAAACTTCTCCGCGCCACAACGCGGAGCCACCACCAAAAACTGTGAGAGTATGGGAACAGTGTGCAAAAAAAGATGAAAAATCAGTGAAACAAAAAACAAAAATAATCGAATGGTGAGAAACATCACCATAATTGACAGTGGCAAGCACTGTATACTGAAAGCAATTGAAGGGAAAAAAGCAGAGCACCGCTCTGAGAAACAGCCCCACAAAAGCGAAGACTATGCCCTCCCCCGAGGCAAAACGACATATGAAAAGAATGTCAAGGCAGACGACAGGAAGCCTGCAATAGCAAGATCTACCCGTGAAGGGCAACAAGACCGGAACCACATAAGTAATGACGATCTACCAAAGGTCGGCAACACCAGGAATGCCGTATCCCCTGTAAGAGATCTATGGACTGAGGCACAGTCAAATAGACCCCAAACCAATTGACTGTAGTAGAGTCAAGAGACAAGAGACCCCAGAGCAATGGAGAAGGTGGGAAGGAGGGAAGAAGAACATTAGTAGGCCCCACACTGGAAGAACCAGGGTGTAGGGATGTAGAAGGATACATGAACCCGCCGCCCAATCACGAGAATGGGTGGAGAAGAACAAGTAAAACAGAATGAATCATCCTACCGAGAAGGGAGGTGAAAGATGCCACCCCGTAGGAAGATAAAAGCCACCCGGAAAGAGGCGAGTGCATAAAACCCAACCTGAAAAGGTCCTCACAGAGCGGGGAGGATGGGCGGGCATTAAGGAATCTGCGGCTAGACTGTGTCTCTACCAGATACATCGTTACCGAAGGTAAGTAACTCGTTCATCTGATAGAGACATCTAGCCGCAGATTCCTTAACTTAGAATAGATACCAAAGCCATTCCCCATAGGAGGCAGGTCTGCGACTGAACCCCACCAAGGTCCCAAGAGAACCCAGTCGTCAACAAGTTGACTAAACACAGTGGGGGCAGCAATGCAAACGTGGCCAACACCAGACCAGTAAGATCTGTAAGGAGCGGAAAACAATGGGAGGCAAAGGCATCACAAGCCGCCCAGGGACGGCATGAAAGCCCTCTCGTTTGTACAGGGTTTGAAAGGGAGCACAGAACCAGAATGTCAGTGCGGAATGTGAGAGTCCATAACTTCCGCAAAAGAAGGTGAACTGATCATAGGAGCCGATGGATCTGCAAGAGACAAAGACCCAGAGAGAGAGGACAAGACGGTATGACCGAGTCAGAGCATACAGGTCGAGCATGCACAGTGGAAAGCGTACCAGCTAGGAAACTTTGGACAGCAGTGGTAAAATACTGACCATGTCCAGGAAGAGCCTGTGCTACCAGAGACACAAGACCTGCCATTGCGCAATCGCCCCTTCACAAAATGACATGTGTAAGGGCGGACGTCAACAAGCAGAATGACATATAACCATGACTACAAAAAGAGAGATGCATGCGGGGGACAGAAGTACACATGGGCAGACCGCGTGTACCGCTAGAACCATGCCACGTAAAAGGAAATGCACAATGGAACGCAGTGAGAACAACCCAGATGCATCACCAGGTAGGCAACCGAAGAAAAGGGAGCCGGCAAGCTGGACACACACAGAAGGCTTGCTCCCATGAGAAGGCCGAGAGCAAGACCATGGACACCGCAGCAAGGAAACCCTAGTATGCGTAACCCCTGGTTGTGTGTAGAGCGCAGGACAGAATATACATCAAGAAAGGACACAGCTGTGAAGGATGCGTTTCAAAAAAGAACACAAGAGCGCACCAGAGGTACCAACAGCTATGTTGCAGCAAAACCAGACAGAGCAAAGTCCAGACACGTAAGCGACAACGGCCAACCGGCAGGGAGGAGCCACAGTCCCCCGCGAGACAGACGGGGAGACTGAGCAGTACTCGAAAGAGTCAGTACTAAACGGACAGAGTAACAGGAAATTGTAAAGAGATGTACATACAAGACCACACAAGACAGTGAGTGTCCTGAAGAGAACACTTCCACTAAGAGAGCAGCAACCCGAAGTAGAAGTGTGACAAACTCCTGTGCGGAAGCAGCAGGGGAAGAGGAAACTCCTGCGTGGGAAGTGCCCATGGAGTAGGGCACAAGGCAATGTACAGTATTGGCGTACGTGGCGAGGATGCCACCGTCTACAGACAAAGTCCAGACAGGACTGAACTACGAAAAAGTACTACCTATCCCGGAGAGAGGAAAGTAGAAACCAGTCATTGCAGGAGCGTAAGAAAAGCGTAAGCCCCCCGTGGCAGCGAACATACTAGAGAGCATCCACCTGACGCGCATAGAACACAGAAGAACCGTGCTGCGCCAGCAATGCGTGCCGCGCCACAAGGCTCCGCCCTGAGGTCGTCCATGGCCAGGACGAACTGTGCCGGAACGGAACAGAACAAGGTGGTCCAAGGAACAGTGGCTGACGATAAGGGCAGCCAACATAGACAAGGAGGGCGAAGCTGAAATGACACTCCTGGAAGCGGCAGGCGAGGCAGAAACCTCAAGAAATTAGCATCTACAGATACAGGGGAGTGCTACGGACCAACAGCAGACCCCAACGGATAGGCAATAGAGCGAGGCCAACCGGTGGACCGCAAGAAGGAAAAGGAAGGGTCCACAACAGTAGAAAGAGACCACAGTCTCATCCGCAGGACAACCCCTTTGAAGAAGACTCCACAGGAGCCTACCAAGCCTTCTGTGTAAGGAAGGCAGCTAGACAATAGCCAACGAATACCCCACATAGGGTAAGCCTCAACCCCAGCTAGGGCCACCTCTTGAGCACGAACTCAGACAGAGGAATCAAAAGAAAGCAAAATCAGCTGCCCAGCTGCACTAAATAGAAGCAAAAACGGCGGGAAGCCGTACAGGCCGTCTGGGTATTACGTCATGAACCCAGGGCCCAGAACAAGCAGAGACAACACTTCACCTGAAAATAAAAGTCCACAAAAGGACTGGAAAACACCAAGTCATTGGAGCCCAGACATGAGGCGGTCGACTGCTGAGTCCGCATGACTGTCAAAAAGGGTCACGCCATTAAATGGCAAATCCCGAAGACTCTCCCGAACATTGTCAGGGAAACCGCCATCGTGCAGCCAGGCATGGCGACGCAGAGCAACGGACCTGGCCATCGCCCGACCCACAGAGTCAGTGGTGTCCATAGCCGACCGAATGGTAAATTGTGCCATTTCTCGGCCATCATGAAGGATACGATCCAGGTCAGCACGGGGTCCCTCTGGAAGAGAGGGAAGAAGACGCTCGACTGAGTCCCAAAGGGCAAAAGTAGCCCGTGCAAACACGCAAAACGTGTTCAGAGCACGGATGCCCGAACTAGTGGACGCAAAAATATGGCGGCCACATGTCTCCAACCAACGAGACTCCCTAGTGGGAGGTAGCAACGGGAGAGGAGAGGAAGGCTGCGAGGCGAAAGCCGCCTGGACCTACCGCCCGTGAGCCCTAGGATGAAGGGACAAACAGACAGGGTCATCTGGAGCCGGGCGATGCCGACGTGCGATGGCCCGATCCACAGGGTCTCCCGAGGAGGGCCGTGCCCATGTGCCAAGAAGGATGTCAAATAACGACCCGCCAAAAGCCAGCAAGGGCTCCACCTCCACAGCATCCTGGTGGAGGAGATCCAATAATGGATCAGAAGGCAAGGAGACTGATGGGGGTTGCAGGTGTAAAATAGCTGTAACCCTGCGAACAGCCCTCGCAAATGCCGCGCTAGCCACTGTAGCCATTCTAGGTGGCGATAACAAACCATCAGTAGGGGACGGTTGAAGGCTAACGCGTCCCCCAAAAAGGAGAGGCGCCGCAGCCGGAGGCCGAGCAAAGGGCCACTGGCCAGGGGGCAGCGGAGCCGGAGAGCGTCGAAACAACTCTGGGTGCTCCGGGTCCTCATCCTCTTTGAACAGAAGAACAACAGGGACCGGCGCTGGCACCGAGACGGCGTTGTATCGACGTCGACAATCACCAGGGGTGACTCGGCCTGGCATCGGACCGGCGTCGACTCTCCCTCCACTGAGGCCTGCGGGGAGGAAGGATGTCGACAAGGAGTCGAGCTCCGTGCTGCAGCCGCATTCGACATCGGCGCAGGGAGCCCCAAAGGGATTATGCTGAGACGGGGCAGAAGGGCTCGACGTCTGACTGGGATGCCCCTCCGGGCCGTGTCCCGACGTTGCAGCGCCTCCGGAACCGGAGTCGAGGCACTCGGCCGGCGCCGAGGGCGAACCCACCGGCGAGGACCCGACCTGAGTCCCTACCCCCTCTGTGGGACCCGAGGGCGCCAGGGAGAGGGGGTGACCCAAAGATGGAGTGAAGAGCCTTGGAATAGGCTTCCATCTGGGCCCGAGTCGCCCCAACACCCGGAAAGGGTGGGTATAAGGGGGCCGACTCCTGGGTGCCCGCGCCCAGTAAGGACCGGGAGCAGCGGGCCCAGTCGTCATGTTTATGTGAGGTCAACGACCTCCATGACTTGTGCTTACCTGCGGCAGGCGAACGACGTCCGCGGGAACGACTCCGTGACCGGACCCGAACAGGAGCCCCAGCTCGAGATGGAGATCGGCAGTGCGAAGGCTCCGAGCGGGACATCCGGGCGGTCAACAACTTCATCCGGTGCTCCAGCAGGGACTTCGGCTTCATCTGCCGGCAGGCGCCGCACTCTCGGAGTCGTGGTGCCTCCTAGGCACCACATACAGATCGCGTGTGGATCCGTCGCCGACATCTGCCACGTACAGGTCTCACACGCCTTGAAACCCGGCTCATCGCACACCGCTCCCGGACGCCGGGCGGCCGAGAAGGCCTGAAACAACAGGCCAGAGGAACCGCTTACTCCTGGATCCGCGTTGGGATGCGGAAAAGAAGGAAACTGACGCCAGCGCCCGGGAGGGACTTATATGGCTCCACTGACGTCATGTCCGTGGACGACGTCAGGGCGGAGCCATGCGGCGCCGCCCCCAGCGTGCAGAGGTGCTGCTGCAAAAAAATTCTCCAGATCCAGTCGGACGCCTAGGGATATTCTAAGTTAAGGAATCTGCGGCTAGATGTCTCTATCAGATACCTGATCCATCTTGGGAAGGTTTTAAATGCCCTGCAAACTGCAGGCCTAACTATCAAGGCATCCAAATGCCAGATAGGGCAGGGAAGAAAATAAGTTACTTACCTGTAACTGTAGTTCTCCAGTATTGGAAGCTTTCATAGATTCACATGCTTGAATCATTCCCTGTCGTCGAGATGGGAGTCCCCGGTACATCAAAAAAGCAATGCTAAACCAATACAAAGCACAAACTAGGCCTAGGCCCATTTCAGTTTTGTAACCCATATCTCTCATTTTGTAAAAGAGACCAAAAGTAATTCTTGAACCAATCAGGACCCTTCACCCTCTAGAACACGCCTGAGAGAACCTTAGACCTTCAAATTTTCAGAGCACTTGTGCCAAAGACAACTCTGGAAAAAAACAAAGGTCGGTCTCCTCAGGAGGAGGATGAGTCGCATGTTAATCCATGAAAGCTTCCAATACTGGAGAACTACAGTTACACGTAAGTAACTTATTTTCTTACTCCAGTATTGGAACTTTCATAGATTCACATGCTTAAATCAGAGTAGCTAGCAGTCAGTAGTACATTTTTTTTCTCTACTTAAATAAATGTAAGAGTTTGCTTTAAATTTGTGCATAAAATCTTTATTTCGGTTTATACCATTAAAGATACAAACGTATACTTCTATTTCATTGGTGATCGAAATAAATTAGTTACAAGATCTTCTGTACATCAAGTTCTAAAAAGTCGAGTATTCCAGATTACAATCTTATAAACACGAAATAAATCAACAAAGCATAACTCATTTTAAAATTTACTATCGAAAATAGATAAGATAATAATAATATCGTTGGCCAGATTTGTAAAGTAAGTCGACCAGTTTTCCCTATCGGCACGAAAGAGATCACCCGGGATGCCGTCCGGGCCAGAGGCTTTTGAAGGTATAATGGCATCAAGCGAGCTCATGATCTCTTCCCTTGTGAATACGATGGTACATATTGGAACACCCAGAATGGAGGGCAACTGGAATCTGTCGGTGGTGTTACTGGTGGAATATAACTCACTGAAATGTTTATGCCATTCACTTGCCTGGATATTATTTGCAAGGGGAGGCGTGCACTCAAAGTTAGTTTTCGCCACTAGCGACCAGAATTGCCCTAGGTCAGGATGTCCAATAGCCTCCCTTAGATCTTCCCATCTCCCTTCATCCCATAGTTTTTTGCTTTACCTTGTACTTGTTTATATTCCCTTCTGGCCTTACGTAATAATAATAGGATCCCTATTTTTAATAGCTACTGTCAATCTTGCTCTCGCTGCCCTACATTCTTTATTATACCACGTGGTTAGCTCCCATGGAGGCTTCCTGCCAAGGTCTATTCTTATTAATAGAGATGTGGAAAGCACAGGCCAATTGTTCAAAGAAGTCTCCATGGAGGATGCTACAGATATTCTGCGTAGGCGGGTCTTTACTAGCTGTTTCTAATACTATTAAGTGCTCAGCTAGAGCTTCTTTGAGCTTTTGGATTTTGAGAGACATCTGCCAAAACCGGGGCCATTTGAGCCGACGCTTGTCGTTGGTGGCTATTAACTCCCTTGTGCTTAGTGATACCTTATTATCTTTCACAATGCTCCCCTTAGATATTTAATAGATAAATGCAGTGAGTTATGATCACTGTCACAGGCTGGGGCAATAAACATGTCCTCACTAAAGGCTACAGGGTCAAGTCCACTAGTATATAATCAATCCGACTTGACCCTTTTGTTCCGATGAAGGTCATTCCTCCGCCCCTATCGGATTTGGTTCGCCCATTAGCGGCCCTTAGCCTATGTTCTAAGGATAATGCATTCAATTGAAGGGCGGCTTGCGACCATTTCTTTATTGGAGATAGTTCCAGAGGAGGTACCCTATATACTTTATCTTCCTCTGTCACATCATTAGACTCAATCGAATCGAATGGTTCAATGTGACATTGAAATCACCACCGATTAATAATGGATAGCCAACACTCCTGCCTCCCAGTAAGTTGTCCAAGGCATTGAGAGTCAACGAGCTACTCCCTTGGTACTCCTGGCATAAACATTGTAGATATCAACCGTTTGGCCTCTTCCATTTGAGAGCCTAACCCTCAGGATACCTGGGCTATTAGTGACCATCTCTTTTGCATCACAGTTTAGCGTAAGATTTACCAATGTAAGCAACCCCCCCCGACGCCCGACCCTGTTTGGCCGGTACTGCTGGCCTAAAGAAGGTCTTAAACCCAGGTATGTGTGTCGGTGTCTGACACCAGGTTTCCTGGAACAAGCATATGTCTTGACAAGAGACTAGATCCAACCAGTGCGGACAATTACACTTCCTGGTTATACCTGCCAGAGTCCATGACAATATGTTCAACATTTCCCCATTATCCTCTTGTGGAAAAACCTGCTGAAGGGTGGTAACATTCAATAGAGGCACAACTAGACTACCAACCTTAATTACAGGCTCACTGTCTTTGGTGCCTACCCCGTGCACCATTAGGGTGTTAGGATCTATGGACTCCACTAGGAGGCTACCCACACGCTCCTGCTCAATCAAGCGCACCTCATGGGGCAGGAGGGAGGGATCAGCAGTGGTTGTATAATCTTTCATGGTACTAATATTATCATTACTGGGCAGTTTGGAAGTGAGTCAATCGATTTGCGAAA
This sequence comes from Calotriton arnoldi, assembly GCA_963921515.1. Classification (NCBI taxonomy): domain Eukaryota; kingdom Metazoa; phylum Chordata; class Amphibia; order Caudata; family Salamandridae; genus Calotriton; species Calotriton arnoldi. Next base: position 4,199,652 of record CAWUFW010000124.1, on the reverse strand, counting down.
GTGTTGAGATTGGAATCTCCAAAGGGGCCTGATTCATAGTGTTATCTTGGCCTAGATCATGGGGAACGGACAGTCTCAATCTGATCTTTGTTGTTAAATGGGGATGAGATCTGGCTTCAAGGGCAATTAAGTCATGCACGAGGTGATTAGAGGCTAAAGTTAGCTCAATTGCATCTACTGGGCTATGTTCCAAGATACACCTTTTAACATGGACAATATCCTCTCTAATTACTGATCTGCACCCCCTGGTGTGTCTCAGCCAGTGTATGGCTTTGTTTTTTAGAACTTCCCTGCTCTCATATCTACAACCATTGGAGTCAAGTTTGGGAACGTTAGTCAAAAAAAGTGGTATTGGTGACAAAGTGTCTAGCGTGTAGTGAGATACCCGAGATGGTTTGCAGTATAGAGGCGCCCCATTATGGGTCGGGGGACCCAGCCTTGTCACTAGGCCATGCCCTGCCTGGTCCAATGACAAGGCCGTAGATCCCCTGCCTTGTACCGCAGCAAGCCCATATTGCCCCATTGGGGCTCTGGTGATTACTTTGGTGCTCTGGGGTCGTTTATAGTCAAAGTCTGTGGGTAATAGGTTTTGGCCATTTTGCCCACCATGGGAGAATTCAAGCCTCGACATGGGGCCAGCTTTCACAGGTAGGGCATCCAGAGGTGGTACTGTCAGTGGCAGTGGATGTAGTCCATTGGTCTCATCTATTCTTAGATAGAGTTTATGAACTAAAGTGGTCAAAACTTCAATACTGGTTTTTAAGGCTGCTACTTCAATCATAAGGTCAGCATTCGTGGGGTTTATACCACTGCTAACTTCCCCAACAGCCTGTGTAGGAGAGATGCTTATGGGATCAGTCACTAAGTGTGCATTGATGGAGTCAGTGCGAGGCGGAGTACTAAATGAATCTTCAGCAAGGAGGGCAAAGCGATTACTCAGTGGAATTTCCACTGAAGTGCTATTATCCGTAGGGCTTGGTGTATTTGCAGAATCTTGCGCGCTTGCTATGGTTGTATTGTACTCCGCAGCAGCTACGGAAAATTTATTATTTTTTTTCTTAGCTGCTACTTTAAAGAGTTTGGGAATCGTACCATACCCAGAGGCAGAGGACCTAATTGGATTGCTAGAGTGGGGGGGATTAGTGAGGGAATTTTCAGCTATCAGAATATTGGAAGCTGATACAGGCAAGGTCAACAATTCCTCACAATTCGCAACAATATTCTCTATGCGATCCAGGATTTCCTCTCCTGTCCCACCTCCCCCTTCTACATCTCTAACACCTTCGCAGTGGGCTGGTGCCGTTTTTTTACTTTCTTTTTGCTTGTACCTCCCAAACCTACTTCAGTCCCTTTACGTTTGCCCATTACTGCAACAATTATCCACAAAGTTTGCTACCCTTTTTCAGCACAGCTTGGGCACTGTATAAGACAGTACTATAAGCACTGAGGTCAATAGTAGCACAGTCAAAGGGTATAGTTAGGAAAGCCGTGGAGATCCTCAGTCTGGCCCACTAAATCTCCGAAGTCTCCAAGGAGTACGGTACAAGTCAGTGAGCCAGGCTATTAGTGGAACAGTACCTTTCAAGGGATGTAGTTGCCAGCAACTCCAGCCTCAGCATCAGGGGGGTGGCCCAGCCCAGCCTCTTATGGGCAAGGACGGGCCTGCCCTTGGCCCGGGCAGAGCCCGGGCGCGTCCCGCGCCGCGGGGGGAGAGGCAGCGCTTTATGCGTGTAGATGGATCCGGCGCCTCCCCCTTACTCGCGGCACCTGTGCAGGAACAGCGTTGCACCCTGGGAGATGTAGTCTCCCGGGTGTTGATGATATGGTGGCAAGGATACAAGGCAACAACAACCGGTGGACGGGGGACTCCTGCCCCACCAGGGATGACAGCCGCGATGCTGCGGCGGCGAAAAGGATGGTAAAACAGGCACAACAGGCTCCTGCGCCGCGGGGGGAGAGGCAGCACTTTATGCGCGTAGATGGATCCGGCGCCTCCCCCTTATTCGCGGCACCTGTGCAGGAACAGCGTTGCACCCTGGGAGATGTAGTCTCCCGGGTGTTGATGATATGGTGGCAAGGATACAAGGCAACAACAACCGGTGGACGGGGGACTCCTGCCCCACCAGGGATGACAGCCACGATGCTGCGGCGGCGAAAGGATGGCAAAACAGGCACAACAGGCTCTTGCGCCGCGGGGGAGAGGCAGCGCTTTATGCGCGTAGATGGATCCGGCGCCTCCCCCTTACTCGCGGCACCTGTGCAGGAACAGCGTTGCACCCTGGGAGATGTAGTCTCCCGGGTGTTGATGATATGGTGGCAAGGATACAAGGCAACAACAACCGGTGGACTCCTGCCCCACCAGGGATGACAGCCGCGATGCTGCGGCGGCGAAAAGGATGGCAAAACAGGCACAACAGGCTTTAAATTGTCAACCTGTAGGAAAGCTTTAATTGAAAAAACCATAGTCCCCAAACAGATAAAAACTCAATGCTAAACATCTACAAATGTAAAATGCCATAAAAACAAACCCTTATCAGGGTAAACGTCATATTATAAACATCTACACCAAAAGACATTTATATGAAATAAAATGTGCATAGTCTAACAGTAGAAAGGAAGGAGCGAAAAAGGAGAGCGCACCGTCACTGGTAAAGGTTCCTCAGCACCGCCTGTCCTACCACCACATCATTGTTAGTGGCTGCGTCCAAGCAGTAATGTCTGGTGAAGGTGTGAGTACACTTTCAGGTAGCAGCCCAGCATATATCCTGGATAGGTACTCCAGCAAACAAAGCAGTGGATGTAGAGATTGCTCTCGTAGAGTGAGCACGCACCCGTGCTCGCAGAGGTTTTCCTGCTGCTTGATGGCAATACTAGATTGCATTCGAGATCCATCGAGCAATACCCCTCTTGGAAAGAGGATAGCCCTTTCTGGGCGCGCTGAAGGATACAAAAAGCTGTGACGATTTGCGAAAGGTTTTTGTACTTTGTAGATAAAATTTCAGACAATGCTGAATATCCAGCGAATGAAGAGCTCTTTCCGCTGCAGTAGTTGGTAGAGGGAAGAATGTCTTAAGCATAAGAGGTTCATTCAAATGAAAGTCTGATGGCACCTTGGGGATGAACTTGGGATTAGTACGAAGGACCACTCGATCATCCCTAAAAACTGTAGAAACGGTTCCTGTATGGTCAGGGCCTGAATTTCTCCAACTATCCTGGCCGATGTCAGCGCTATGTGATGAGCCACCTTCCAAGAAAGGAACTTAAGGTCCGCCTTAAGAATGGGTTCAAAGGGATGTTTCATGAGTTGTGATAATACTATATTAAGATGCCAGAGAGGTGGGGGCGCTAGAGAGCGCCAGGCAAGATGGCCGCACGTTAGTGTAGCTCTGCCAGGCTGATCGCCAATCCGCCTATTATCCACCTGATTAATACTGCATCTCTGCTGCAAAACGTGGGGCTGCAGAGCGATACTCCCCCCGCGGCTGGTGGGGGCCTGGAGGACGGCTGGGGGAGCCGACAGCGCGGTGAATACTGCACCTCGGAACTTGGCTGGTGCGTAGCAAAATGGTGGCTGCCGTTCCTGAGAGCTGAGGAGCGGACCGACTGCGGCACCAACGGGCGAGTGAGGGGAGAGGGTTGCCGGCTCGCGGTGCCCTCCTGTGAAAGCGGCGTGATCTGGGGCTCTGTCGCTGGTGATGGAAGCGTGCTCCTCGCTGGGCCGCTTGTGAACAGCTGCCGGCCTGCTGCGGAGTGCGGAGCCCTGCGTTGTGAGGCCCCGGTGGCGAAGAGAACACCCGCGACGGCGGACGATCCACCCCCCCCTCCCCGGCGGGAGTGCGGACGGCCGCATCTGGCGAGTGCCTGATCCGGGCGCAGCTGCTGGTCGAGACTCGTGTGCGCTGCCGAAGAAGTGCCTGCTGCGGGCTGCGGTGAGTGGGGCACAGCTGAGCTGGGGCCTGCTGCTGCGGAGGCGGGAGTGGGCCGGTTCGCTACGCTGCGGCCTGCGAGCTGGGGCCTGTGTGTGGGGCTTGTGGTGTGCTGCAACTGCTGGGTGCCGGCGGCCACCCCGGGGGGACAGGCCTCGGACTGGAGCGCTGAGTGTGGGCCACGAGAGGGAATTGGCTATCTGGGAGTCCCATTCCACCGGCTATCCGACTATTCTGCTGTGCACCCCATGGCCCGCCTGCGGAGGCTAGGACCATAAGAAACGGACCCTGGGGCACCCCCCCCCCAGCATACCCCGGTGAGATCGGCTGATGAGGACTGGTCCGGGCCCTTGCTGAGACAGGGCGCTGGTATAGATGGGCCTCTGCCACACTATAAACTAGTACTATCACGAGGGGACTGCATCTGGGGGCTATGTCTGGCTACTGAGTGGCTCGGAAGCTATCGACTGCGGTGCGCACGCCCCTGGGATCTGACTGGGGAGTGGAGCATACAAATTCCGGTACACGAGTGGTGGACATGGGGAAAACGGATAAGACACAGCCTCGCCTCACGTTTGAGGCGCGAAAACCTACGAGGCCGCAGCAGAGGGCTGCGTCAGACTCTGAGGCGGATGCCCCGGGAGAGGGAGCCTCCGTGCTAGAAACAACCTTGCTCGCCATGCAAAAGAGTCTTCAGTCTATCGAGGGGAACATGGCGGCTATGAACCATAGGCTGGACCACGTGGCATCCCAACTGGAGAAACAAAACGCGAGAATGGGGGAGATAGAACAGCGTGTCTCCACAAATGAAGATGGCCTTAGTGAAGTGGCGGACAAGGCCCTACACATGGAAAAGGTCCTGGCGTTGATTGAGGCAAAGAACGAGGACTTGGAAGCCCGGTCGCGCCGCAACAACATTCGCGTCACGGGGCTGCCGGAATCCACCAACACCGGCAAGATGGAGACTTTCGTGGAGTCCATGTTCAAAGACATCTTCGGCCCCGAAAATCTCTCCCCCATGTTCATAGTGGAGCGGGCACACCGCTCGCTGGCGGCGCGACCGGCGCCGGGAGCTCCCCCTGCCCTGTAATAGCCCGCCTGCTGAACTACCGAGACCGGGACACTATACTGCGACTGGCGAGGGAGAAAGGCACTATCCAACATCAGGGGAACACGCTGTCTATGTTTCCGGATTTCACTGTGGCCGTTCAGGCAGCACGACGAGAATTTGGCCCCGTCAAAAAGCCCTGCAGACCGTGGGTATTCCCTACGCCATGCTCTATCCGGCCCGTTTACGGGTCGGCCAAGATGGAGACAGCAAGATCTTTACTACTCCCAAAGCAGCAATGGACCACGTTAAAATGTTGAAGAGGAAGAGAACAGCGCCAGCCGCAAATATGGACGACAAGGAACAGTAACTTGGTGCCTGGGGTGTCATATGTCTCCTGCCGCGGTGGGGGTGTGGCTGATAGGCTTCAATGGCTGTCGCTGCGTCCTCTGGACCTTGCTGCGGTTGAGCTGCACTGTGCCTCAGCAGTCACCCATGTTTCGGGGTCGGACACTTGGGGGACTTTGCTGTGTGATGTCCCCTGTGCGACGTGCCTAGCTACTTTTGATGTATGCGATGATTGATGTTCTGCATTCCCCTAGAGTACCCCTTTTTTTATGATGACACCGCATAGTAATGGCAGTAGGTTAGATGCAAGCTGTTAGATGTATGCTAGTAAATCCTTGCACATTTCCTATACCTGATCCGCCTCCTCCCGCTTTCTGGGAGGTTTGTAGCTCTCTGGTTTCCCCCCACATGGGTGTTCCCCAAACCGGAATTTACATATGTTGCTCCCCATATAGGGGACTGTTTTTGTTGGGATGGGATGGCTTTGGCATGTTCGGGTCGCTGAAGTGGGTGGGGGGTTATGGGGGGTGGGTTCGGTGGGTTACTAGGCGCTTCTTTCTTGATACCATGGCGTGCCCCTTCGGACGCATCTATAGTCTCTCTTTCACACTACCTCGTATATCAGACCATACCATACCATGGGAGGTAACGTAAAGTTCCTCACCTGGAATGTGCGCGGTTTAAATAATCCTAAGAAGATACGGTCAGTGTTGGCACAGCTAGACAGACTTCAGGCCCAGGTAGTATTCCTACAGGAGACACATCTTACTCACCTATCGGAAAAGAATGTAGGCTCCCGATGGGCTGGGCTGAGGGTGGCTTCCTCCTACTCCTCTTATGCCCGGGGGTGATGATTTTGGTGAGGAGGGGGTCCCTTTCACCGTGCTGCACACAGAGACTGACACTCAAGGCAGGGTTGCGATGGTCCATGGGCGGCTTGGGGGCATGGAGGTCCTTTTAGTAAATGTCTATGGCCCAAATGTGGACGACCCTTCTTTTTTTATTGATGTTTGGCGCCGCATCTCCAAATTTTCATCGGCGGAGTTGATTTGGGGGGGGGGATTTTAATGCCTGCCTGGACGACCATCTGGACAAACAGGGGTGTGGAGCGCAGCGTCATAGCCAGGCGACTGAGGCAATCCAGGGGTTTCTGGATGCAGGGAATATACGGGATATATGGCGAGTGAGGCATCCTGGTATGAGGGAAAGTACATTTGTGTCCACTGTGCATGGATCTTGGTCCCGCCTGGACTACTGGCTCCTTTCTGAAATAGCATGTACCTGGGCGCTTGATGTACACCACTTAGCCAAAACCTTGTCGGACCACTCCCCCGTACTCTTGGAGCTGCAAGTCCCAACCTGTGCACGCCCCCGTTTCAGTGGCGATTACAGCCCTCCTCACTTACGGACCAAGTGTTCAGAAGTACTGTTGGCGTGGCCATCAGCGACTTTTTTAAGGAAAATACTGGTTCAGTCGACAGCCCTGGGACACTATGGGAGGCATTTAAAGTTACTATTAGGGGTACTTGTATGGGCGCACAGGCCGGAGTTCTAAAAGCTCTACGACGCCGTATGAATAAACTTACTGATGAGATATCTGCTTTAGAACGCGAATACACACAACACCCTACTCCAAGTATACTTGCTACCATTCGGGGGTTGGTAACTGAATATAATGACACAGCGGATCAGGAGATAGCGCACAGGTCAAGACGCTTCAAGGCGCGGTATTATGGGGAGGGAGGCCGTCCAAGCCGCTCGCTGGCCCAGAAACTAAACACGCCTCGGACTCCGGTGTACCTTACGGAAATGCTGGACTCGGGGGGAGTGCCGCGCTATACCACCCCAGAGATCAGTGAGGTGGTGTTGGATTACTATTCTGACCTGTATGGATGGCGTGGGCAGGTGTCGGCCACTGATATGCATGCTTATCTAGATGACATAGCTCTCGGCTGGCTATCACTCAACCAACGTGAATACCTCACCCTGCCTTTTGATGTGGACGATGTGAAAAATGCCATCAAGTCCTTGCCCACCAGTAAAGCTGCCGGACTGGACGGGCTCCCAAGCGAGTTTTACAAGGCTTACTCTGACGAACTGGCGCCTAGGCTCCTGGACGTCTTTGCGGAAGCATATGAGAGTGGTACGCTCCCTCCATCTCTAAAAGAGGCCCTCCTCGTTATGCTCCTTAAGCCTGACAAGCCAGCTAACAGCTGTGACTCCTATCGCCCACTCTCCATTATAAATATTGACGCCAAAATCCTGGCGAAAATGATCGCCAGTAGACTCCAGCCCTTGATCCCCAATCTGGTCCTCCCGGATCAGTCCGGCTTTGTCCCTGCTCGCTCTACCGCCCACAACTTGCGCACTATCTTCTCTACTCTACATTATTTTGAGGCCGACTTTCAGGCAGCAGCGGTGCTGCTTGATGCAGCCAAAGCATTCGATTCTTTGCAGTGGGAGTTTATGTTTGCGGTATTGCTCAGAATGGGGCTGCCCCCTTCTTCCTGAAATGGATTCGCCTTTTATATGAGGCACCGGCCGCACGAATCCGGGTCAATGGTTGGATATCTGCCGCATTTTTCATCCAACGGGGCACTCGGCAGGGCTGCCCCCTTTCACCGATGCTCTTCGCGCTCGCTCTTGAGCCGCTGGCTTGTAAGCTCCGCCAAGGCCACGCGCTGGCGGCACTGCGGTTTAGACAGCGCCCTTTGGTAGTCTCAATGTACGCCGATGATATGCTGCTGTATGTCCGGGAACCCGAAACATTTCTCCCAGAGGTACTTCGGGAATATGTGAAATTCGAACGATTCTCAGGGCTCGGTATCAACTGGGCAAAGTCAACGGTGCTGCCTCTTACAACGGGCACGCGGCGTATGGAGCTGGATTTTCCTTTAACTTGGTCCACCGACCCGGTAAAGTATCTGGGGGTTTGGCTCCACAGGGATCCAGAGGTGGTCGTCTCCGAAAATTATGGTAGGGCACTAGTACAAATTACCGAACGAACTGCGCGCTGGGCAAAACTCCCTCTCTCCTTGGCGGACCGCATAGCAGTAGTTAAAATGACGATACTGCCCAAACTTCTTTATTTATTCATTAATATCCCTATTCGCCTCAATCTGGCGCTGTTTCACTCCTTCCAGTCTGCGCTACTCTCCTTTGTATGGGGTGGTAAGAAGCCCCGGTGTAGCTGGGAGACCCTAGTATTGCCATTCGAGCGGGGGGTTTCGAGGCCCCTGACCTACGCTTGTATTATCTATGTGCACAGGCCCAGTTTGCCCATTACTGGTTCTTCCCACAACGCTACCAACCGCATGTTGCTATCGAAGCTGACGCAGTCCACCCAATGACCCTGGCGATGACAGCCCTGTCCGGGGGGAGCGGGGGACCACGAACTGAAATTAACCCTGCACTATGCACGGCATGGGCATGGAAAATACTTGCTACACGTGCACAATTGCCGTACCTCTACGCCCCACGGATACCACTAGCAGCACACCCGGATATCTCTGCTGCTAGAGATCCTGCAGCTCTTAGGGTATTGGGCGCGGTGGGGGTAACCCAATTAGGGGATCTCTACAAGCAAGGCCAGTTTCGATCTCTTGCTGACATACAGGGCGGTAGGGACCGGGGGTTCATGTTTGGGTTCACTTATGTGCGAGTGAGGCAGGCAATACGTGCTAGTTACCCTGATTACCCTGTAGAACCCACGCCGTTGTTAGCACTGCAGGCGGTGCTAGCGGGCGCAGACCGCACTGGTCTCATAACGAAACTATACACTACGTCCCTCAGAGAAAGGGAACAACTGGACACCCCTGCGTACAACAGATGGGCCGCCTTACTTGGGACCTCGCTGACACCGGAGATGTGGAGGTTCTGTTGCATACTTACTGGCAGACTCACTGCTAATTGCAATCTCCGCATCATCCATTTAAAATATTTGCACCAACTATACTACACCCCGCTGCAACTGATGCGGTTTGGTCTGCGGGATAGCTCTGGATGTGTGAGATGTGGGCAGGGGGATGCGGGCTTCCTACACCTTGCATGGTCTTGTAAAAATGTATATGGCTTTTGGGGTAAAGTTACTGACCTGCTCACGAAAGTTGTGGCTGAAACTGTGCAGTGTACACCTGAGGGTTGTCTATTGGGCTGGGTACAGTACTTAAAGCCTTGCAATCGCAAACTGGTGGCAGTCTCGACCTTGTTGGCCAAGAGAGCTGTGGCACAGTGCTGGGGCTCTAGACTCACCCCAACCCTACATAAATGGGTTCGAGACTTACTATATTGTAAAGAACAACTTGGGACATACGCTGAGGAGTTGCCTGAAGCCTCTCGCCCCAAGGACTTTTGGGCTCCACTTACTGTATACCTCCTTACAAACCCGGATATGTAATGAATGCTGTAACTGATGTTTTTTTTTTTAACTGTGTTAAATCTTGGGATTCACAAGTGATATATGAATATAACAGAGACGTGATGCGATGTCGGGGTTGTAAAGTCGCCTACAAGTGCCACTGGGGGGGGAGGGGGGGTTGTGGGATCTGGGAGTTTCTTTTTTCAGTTATTTGTTCTTCTTGTTCTCAATCAAAAAATTGTGCTTGTAATGACTCCACCGCTATCTTTATATGGCCTCCTGTGCGAGGGCTCAATGTGTACTTTACAAGCTGCTCAATAAAAAAAAAAAAAAAAAAAAAAAAATAGATGCCAGAGAGGTGGCGGAGGCTTATCCGGAGGAAAAGTACGGAATAGGCCTCTCATTAACTGCTTTATGATTCTTTCGGACCTTAACGATGGTCCTGAGGATGTCCTCCTAAAGCGAGATATAGCAGCTAGATGGACTTTGACGCATGTGCTAGTCCAGATTTTGCCAACCGCAGAATGTAAGGAAGGATCTCATGAGATGAGGATCTTAGAGGATGAACATTAGAATCCTGGCATCATATACAGAATCTCTTCCATTTCATCCTGCATGTCTTATTCGTACTCTGTGCCCGGGCATTTGAAAGAACATCCCTGCATTCAGATGGGATCTCTAGATGTTGAAATTCACAGTGTTCAGGAGCCATGCTGCTAAGCGAAGTGATTTGGGATCTGGATGTAGCACTTGTCCCTGCGACATCGTCAGAAGAGATGGAATGGGATGGAGGAGAATAGGTTGTGCCTTCGAAAGAAGGAGAAGTTCTGTGAACCAATGTTGTCTGGGCCACGATGGGGCTATTAGGATCACCCTGCACGGCTCTGTCTTGATCTTCATGAGCCGTCTTGGTAGGAGGCGAATCGACGGAAAAGCGTAGGCAAAGATGCCTGACCATGCCATCAAAAATGCATTCCCCCAGGATGCCAGTTGGTGACGCCAGCTTGCGAAGTACCAGCATTTCTTGTTCTGAGCTGTCGCAAAGAGGTCCACTGTTGGCCTGCCCAATTTTAGAAAAATGCTGTCTAGGGTTTTCTGATGGATTTCCCATTCGTGGCAGGTAGACTTGAGTCTGCTTAACGTGTCTGACGTGACATTTTGATCCCCCGGAAGGTGTTCTGCCTTCAGCGAAATTCTGTTCTGCAAAGTCCATCTCCAGATGCACTGGGCTTCTTGAGATGGGGGAAAAGATCTCGTGCCCCCTTGCTTGTTTAGATAATGCATTGCCGTTGTGTTGTCTGTCCTGATCAGCACAGTCGAGTTCTTGATCTTCGGCAGAAATGCTTGCAATGCTAATCTCACTGCCTTGAGCTCCAGCAAATTGATGTGAAGCTGCTGGTCTTGACACTGCCAACGCCCACTGACCTGGAGGTCTTGAAGGAAGGCTCCCCAACCTTTCAGGGAAGCATCGGTGGTGATCACATGTGGAGCCGGCATGGTGAGAAAGCAAAGACCGACGGAAATGTTTTGACGTCGGGTCCACCAAGACACGGCGTGGATCATACCCGGCGTGACTGTAATAACATCCTCGAAGGAACCTACTGCTTAACGCCATTGCCAATCCAGCTCCTCCTGCAATAGACGCATCCTCAACCGGCAGAAGGGGATGAGAGGGATGCAAGATGACATTGTTCCCAGGAGTGACTTGTATTGGCGAACTGAAAGTGACTTTCTTTTTGCGAATGATCGGGCCAGTTAAATTAGCTTTGTTTGTCTCTCTCTAGAGAGAGAAGGAAACACCTTGTTTATTGTGGTGTCCAAAATTGCTCCTAAGAAGGTGATGTTCGTGGAGAAGTGCAGAGATGACTTTTCCTTGTTCAGAGTCAGGCCCAACTCGGCAAACAGTCTTGTACATGCCACCGTGGACGACTGAACAGCTGCGTGTGAAGGTGCTTTGATTAGCCAATCGTCCAGGTAAGGAAACACCTGATGTTTTTGCTTCCTCAGAAAAGCTGCTACTGGAGCCAGACATTTGGTGAAAATTCTTGGAGCTGACTTGAGGCCAAATGCCAGTACCTTGACCTGGTAATGGCTTCCGGCTACGGCAAATCGAAGGTACTGCCTGTGGTTGGGATGGATGGGGATGTGAAAATATGCATCTTGTTAGTCTAAGGTGGTCATATGATCCCCTTGGTTTAGAAGTAATAGAATGTCCTGAAGAGAGACCATGCGGAAGGACTGCTTTTTGAGATAAGTGTTTAGAGTTCTCAAATCCAGGATCGGACGCCATTGTCGTAAGTTCTTGCGTACCAGAAAGAAACGGGAATAGAATCCCTTCCCTCTCTGGGAGTTTGGAAACCGTTCTTTTGCTCCTTTTTGGAGCATTGTAAGAATTTCCAAACGCATGAGATGCAGGTGTTTTACCTCTTGCCGTCTTGGAGGAGTACAGGGTGGGATATGGAGAAACTCCAACATATGGCCAAATTGTATTAGATTGAGGACCCATCAGTCCGTGGTTATCTTTTGCCACTGGTTAAGATGAAAAGAAATTTGCCCCCCTAGGGGAACTTGTGGAAAGGTGGGAATAAATATAGCCAGAGCCTGAAGTTAGTCATTGGCGCCGTGAGATGTCCTTTCCCTGACGTCCTGCTTTTCCTCTGGGGGCAGATTTAGAATGCGCCCCCCGACTGTGGCTGTCGTTGAACATACGGTTGTTGATGCGGCTGTGAAGATGTAGCATACGAGGGGTATCTATACTGCTGAAATCCTCCCCTGTAGGAAGGAAGGCCCCTTCCTCTAGCTCCTCTAAAGGGCACTTTCCGATACTGAAGCATCCCTAGAGCCTTCGCTGTGTCAGTATCTTAATATTTTGCAGCGCATCGTCGATGTGCTTCCCAAATAAAGCTTCTCCATCGAATGGAAGGTCTAGGACATTATTTTGAACTTCCGGTCTAAACAAAGTAGCTCGGAGCCATCCTTGACGGCGTAAAACCGCTACATCCCCCAGCGATCTGAATGCTGTAGTTGTGATATCTATTGCACAATCGATCACCTCTGCAGATCCTCTCTCGCCCTCTTGGAGAATTTTCTTAACTTCAGGTTTGCTCTCTTCAGGAAGCTGATCCATATACGGAGCCAGGTCACACCACATTTGTCTGTCATATCTACCCAGTATGGCAAGGGAATTAGCTGCTCTGACCAATAGAGCGGACATTGATGAAAAACGCTTACCGGAGTTATCCAGGCGCCTGCCTTCCTTATCAGGAGGTGTGGTAATTGGTGCCGATGGGTTTTTAGATTTTCGCTGAGTTGCCTGAGAAATAAACGAATCCGGTTTGGGATGGTGCATCCTCTGGGGCCTTGATTTCTTCTCCAACCTGGATAGCACTGGGGTCACTGTTGCTGGTGTTTTCATGACCTCGAGTCCTTCCTCCCATATATGACCTATAATAGGAATAGCCTTCACTGATTTCCGTTTGGGTAGCCGGCATAGGTAGATTAAATCTCTTTGCAGCTCTCTCTAACAAGTTATGAAACCCACCAATGTCCTCTGGTGGTGTGTCAACGGGCACCGGAGAAGGAGAAGAAGGCGTGGGAATGAGGTAGTCGTCCCACTCTCTATGTGGATCTCTAAGCTCTCCCTCCTCCTGATCATCATCCGTAGTAACCGGATCCTGTTGAGGGACTGATGGAGGTGATTTCTGTAGAGGTTACGCCAGCATAGTTTGAACCCTCTTTGGAGTAGACGGAATAGAACGTCGACGAGGAACTACTGATGGCATTTCCTGAGGTACAGGAGCTGTGGGGAATCTCTTCCTGTAGTCAGCCAACATGAATTGTAGGTCCGTTAATAAAGACGACGGCATGCAAACTACCTCCTACAGATAATCTTAATGGTATTGTTGCGGAGTATAGTCTTGATATTCTCCATACTCCTCCTCAAAATCATCCTCCTGACACTTAAAGTGCAGCTGGGACGGGCTACTCGCGTAGCCAAAGGGCCCATCATCTTCTTCCTCAGAATCCTGCTCTTCCAACAGGTGAGAAGGTAAAACAGGTGTAATTTTGCTAGGTGAAGTAATTTTCAGTGTAATTTTCCTTGTTCTGATTTTTTCTGTTTTATCCAGTGTTTTTTCCCTCGTCGATGGGCCCGTTGACCAAATCGCCGACAAAATCGCAGACGAGACCATCGTCGGAGAAACAGCCATAGACTGTGATTTGGAAACCATCGGCGATTGTATCACCGCCGACCTTTCCATCCGCGCTGCCGTTGTCGCTGTGGTCGACGTCCTCGTCGACGATACCGGCGTCGACATCATACTCGACGGTGACAAAACCTTCGACGACTGAGCCCCCAACGCCGCCGTGTATGCCGACGCCTTCTTCGACAGGCAAACTTCAACCTTCGTCAATGACCGAGATGGTTTCTTCGTCGACGGTACTGACAACGATGGAGCTTTTGTCGACGACTTTCCTTCAGGAGGCACTGAAGAAGGTTTTTTTGAAGGAGTGCCTGACTTGAGGGGGTGTTTTAGGCGGCTCAGAACTCGCCTTTTTCTGTTGTTTATCCCCCGAAGAATGTTCCTTCCTCTCCTTTTCATGTTTGTGAGGACATTTTGAAGGACTGCGCCCATGTGACCCATGAGAGGTCTTTTTAAGGGCCTTTTCTGGACGCTCACCAGATGAATGGGCGTGAGGTGATCTTCTCCTCTTATGGGACATCCTGGATGAAGTAGAGGATGCCTCATGACTGTCCTCACTTGAAATCACCTCTTTTCTGGCTTTGAGTTTCTGAAGCCATATAAGAAGGCGCCCCTCACGATCTCTTAAGGTTTTATTAAAAAAGGTACGACATACCTTGCATTCCTTTGCCTTATGGTTGGGATATAGGCAATACATACAGTCTTCATGAGGGTCATCTGTATAAAGCTTTTTCTTCGAGCAGGTAGCTCAGGCTCTAAAAAGACCTTTTTTTCTTTTCTGACATAATTACGCTAGAATGTTGACAAACCAGCACTGAAGATGGATCCTGTAGATGTAGAATGTTGAAATGAAGCCAATAACTCTTTCTAAATTCACTAAGAATAAGAGAAAACTGAGCAGAGCTCAGAAGAGACTCCCTAGCACAACATGCGGTAGAAAATCTGAAGGTCTATGGTTCTCTCAGGAGTGTTCTGGAGGGTGAAGGGTCCTGATTGGATCAAGAATTACTTTTGGTCTCTTTTACAAAACGAGAGATATGGGTTACAAAACTGAAATGGGCCGAGGCCTAGTTTCTGCTTTGTATTGGTGTAGCATTGCTTTTTTGATATACCGGGGACTCCAATCTCGACGACGGGGAATGATTCAAGCATGTGAATCTATGAAAGTTCCAATACTGGAGTAACTGTGGTATACTTGGCCCACCTTGTTGGTGGTCAAGTGCAACCCTTACAGCCCAAGATCCAGGCCATCCTGGACTGGGCAGCTCCAACAACCCAGACCCAAGTCAGTGCATTGCTTGGCTTGACTAGGTACTACAGGAGGTTTGTGAAGGGTTATGGGTCCATTGTGGCTCCCCTCACAGAACTTACCTCCAAGAAGATGCCCAAAAAGGTAAACTGGACAGTTAGCTGTCAAAAGACTTTTGACACCCTGAAAGAGGCAATGTGCTCAGCACCAATTCTCAAAGCTCCAGACTATGCCAAGCAGTTCATTGTGCAGACTGATGCCTCTGAGGTAGGGATAGGAGCGGTCCTATCCCTATACCTTGTGTGAGAAAGTGCCCTCTTTCTGCATGGTTGCCCCCACTTTTTGCAAAACTGCTTATGTGCTTTGACTAGGTGTGCCCTGGGCTCCTGCTAATCAGGTACCCAGGGCCTATGTTTTTTCCCTAAAACTGCATTGAAGCCTAAACCCAATTGGCATCTCTGGCCACAGGTCAGCCCCTGGTAAATGCTACCACAGGCACCCAGGGCACTGTGACCAGGGAAGGCCTCCAAGGGCTGCAGCACTTATTGTGCCACCCTTAGAGGTCCTGTACCTTTACACACACACACACTGCCTTTGCAGGCTGCGTGGCTTGGTGCAGAACAAAGTGAAGAGTCGACATGGCACATATCCCTGTGTGCCATGCCTACAACCCACTGCCCTGGCATAGATCAGTCACCCCTCTAGCTGGGTGCCCTATACCAGTGGTGAGGGTACAGGTGCATGAGCCCTGTATCCCTACAGTGTCTAAGTCCATTCTTAGACATTGTAAGTGCAGTAAAGCCATAAAGAGTATATGGTGCTGGGAATTTGTCATTACGAACTCCACAGCACCATAATGGCTACGCTGAAAACTGAGAAGTTTGGTATCAAACTTCTCAGCACATTAAGCCCACACTGATGCCAGTGTGGGAGTTAATGAAAAATGCCCCCTGAAAAACAAACTACCACTAGTGTCTAGGCTGAGTGGCTGCTTTCAGCTGCCACCACCAGACATGGTTCTGGACCCCTGGGTCGAGAGCCTGCTGCTCTCAAGGGCCTTAAACAATGCAAATCCTGGGACGAGGTGCCAAGCCTCCTCCCCCAGGATGGGCAGGGTCCACGAAGGGGAAGCTTCAAAGGCTTGCCGCCTTTGTGAGCTTCCCCAGGCCACTTGCTGCTTTCAGCAACTGGTCCCCACTGGTTCTGACCCCCACTTTGGGCGGGAGAACCGGCACGAAAAACAAGTAGGAAGAGAGGTGTGCCCACCTCTGCCAACTCCACCCCTCAGGTGGGGAGGCGAGGTGAAGCACAACACAGTCCACGCCATCTTGCAGATGGGGGGACCCAGCCAACCAGAGTGAGGCATATGCCCCCCTCCCACTGGAGGGTGGCATAATAGGGGGTGTACCCACCCCAAGGAAGGGACCCATTGGTCCCAACCTTTACTTACCTGTAACACCCCTAAATCTAGTATTTAGGGGGCACCCCGAACCTTGCTTCCTCAGACAAGAAACCAGAAGAAGAAAAGAAGAAGGACCGAACAGCTGCGCCAAAGCTAAGAAGAGGAGGACGCTCACTGACTTGGCCCCAGCCCTACCGGCCTGTATGCACCTCGAACCTGCAGCAGCGAAATTCCAATGTGTCCTGCAGCCAGCAGCCTCAAGAACCCCGACGACCTGCCCTGCCTTAAAAAAGAAAAGACTGTCTCCCGCGAACACCGGATTTATTCACCCACAGACTCCAGTTCTGGCAAAGTCCACGAGTCTGCACCACTCTGCACCCGACGCCCACGGCCAGAGTTCGAGTGGCCCAACACCAAGAGGAGGTCTCCCCGGTGATCCTGACCCGAGATCTGGTGACCCTGACCTGCCTCCAGCCTCAAACCGGAAGGTCCCCCCCCAACCGCGACCAGGAGCTGGTAAGAAGATCTGACCCTAAAAGGCACCCCTGCACCCGATGCCCCACGGCCTTGGGTGGCCCAACCGACGGTGCCTAACCAACCCCCAACATCCTAACTTACCTCTCCAATTGGTGGTCGGACCCAGAAGACCTTCGTCCCCGAGCCTACAGTGTGTTTGCAAACCAGAGACTCCCCATTGAAAGCTACAGGGCGCCCGACGCCAAAACAGCACTCTGCACTCGGCCGCCCCAGTGCCACTGAGGGTGCACCTTTTGTGCTGGCTTGAACCCCCATTTGCCCTGAGCTTAAGTCCAGGAGCTTTGCACCCACAACCTTGTGGCCTGCTCATCAGCAGCCACCAACCGGAGGCCCCCATTGAATAACATTGGGCCTCAGCACTCTGCACCCGGCCGCCCTAGTGCCGCTGAGGGTGTAACAAGAGTGCATCCTTGACCCTGGTGGACCCCGGAGTCTAACACAGAAACCTAACTCCCACAACCGAATACTTACCTTTGAGCCGATAACCCTATTTTTCTCCATAGGATAACATTGACTGTTTTTCTGTGAAAAGTTTGCAAGTGTGGAGTTGGAAAATCCAAGAAATCCTTTTACAACTGTACTAAATAAAAACGCTTTTATTTACCTGTTTACAGGAAATGTCCCAGTGCAGTATCCAGGAATACTGCACTGTGTAAGAAAAGTAATATGTGAAGTCATCTACTTGACATTCTACTAAAAAGCCAATACAAAGTAAATGTACAGTATTTCAAAACATTGCATTACTAGTAGCTCTACTGTAATCGAATCAAAGTGCATATACAATTGCATTTCAAACTGTTTACAAACTGCATTACTATGGTAAAGTATGTATTGCTTACCTGTGCCAGGCTTGCTTGGTTCTAGAAAATAAAATAACTAAAAATATTTTTATACAAAACCAATTGGTCTGAAGTTCAGTCTTTTGAGTGTGTGATATAATTTGCTGATTGAGTGTGTACAACAAATGCTTAACACTACCCTCTGATACAGCCTTACTGCTCGACCACACTACCACAAATAGAGAGTAAGGTGCTATCTACTTTTACCTCTGCCTACCTTTGGGGTTCCACTGGACTCTGTGCACACTATACCACACTTTGGTATAATATATACAGAGCCAGCTTCCTACAACCCCACTCTGCCCTGTTTGTTGCAATACCACATGGTGGTGGTGTCTGAAAGATGCTGTAACAGCCTCCCCTTGTTGGATGGAAGAAAGGATTTCAGCACCAAGCTGAAGGCCCTCAGCTCCATAAGGCTAATGTGGAGCTAGGACTACGCTAGAGACCAGAGGACTCTGATCTCCCCCTCTCCGAGACGGCCGCCCCAACCCAGAAGCGATACATCGGTCACTGCTGTCAGTTCAGGGTAGGGAAGGTAGAGGCATCTGCTGCTGATCCAATTGCAATCCAGCAACCACCATAGCAGATTTTTTGCAGTCTCCTCCGAAATCTCAACGTGGTCGGAAAGGTTCTCTTGATATAGGGCCCACTGGGACAATAGGTCCCCACTGAAGAGCCAGCATATGCCACCTGGCGTGTTCGACCAGCAGGATGCAGGCAGTCATCAGTCCTAGCTGCCTCAGAGTCGACCTCATTGAAATCCAAGACTGAGGCTGAAAGATCTGGATTACAGCCTGAATGTCCTAGACTGCCTTTTCTGGGAGAAAGGCACGAAACAGAACTGTGTCCAGAATGGCCTATCCAACGTGATCGCTTACCAGCCCGGAAATAATATGTTGATTCTCTCTCCCATCAGGTGGCTGTGAGCCTGCAATGGTACACTAAAGCGGCTTGGCAGGGGAGTTGGAAAGAAAGTGGGCACCACAGTCCAACCAAAAGGATTCATTCCACTTTTGTCCCATCCATTCAGCACAGTTTCTTGAGAATTTCCAAGATGGCAACTTCAAGTGGTGATGTCCCTGAGAGTCGAATTCTAACACCAACTGACAAGGCAGCCTCAAACCCTTCCCTCCAAGACTTCAAAGGAGATCCACTCGTATGAGCAGTGTCGAAGGTCTTGTTGCCTCACTTATTTCTCTGGGGATGGGCATATCCAGGCTTGACAGGCAGCAAGATTGTAATTAACCTTTGCAGATTCTGCCCCACTCTTTATCTCCAAGGAACAGTCTTAATCCCCTCCAGATGGGACTTTTGTGCAGGGAAGTCTTTGATGTACCCGCTGGCAGGCAGATTAATTAACTTGGCCCAGCATGGTAGTTCAAAACCCGAATCCAATTACAGGCTAACTCGAGAAATATGACAAATCTCAAAAAACATGAAGGCGTCCAAATATAGGCAAATTAATATTATATTTGCACTTGGGTCCTTAGTTTCCTTAACCCCTTCGGTGCGTCGGACGGCCGGGAGCCGTCCGACGTACCAATGCTCATGTGCGGACGGCTCCCGGCCGTCCGACGTACATGGCACTGGAAGTCCCTCTGGTGCGGGCACCAGAGGGATTTCCTTTTCTCCCCAACAGCCTCAGGAGATGGGCTTCCCCAGCTCCTGAGGCTGTATCTGTGGTTTTTCTGCAATGACGATCAGCGCACACTTAGCGCTGAGGTCGGCTCATTTCAGTTTCACTTTCTATGTGCTCAGGGGGCTATATCAGCCCCCGAGCACGTAGAAAAACAGGAGAGATCATTGTAAAGGGAAGAATCTCCCCATTCCAATAGTACCCCTCCCAAGTGGATCCCAGCTTGGGGATCGCCCCAGGACAGCGATCCCCAAGCAGGGATCCACCCACTAGACACCAGGGAGGTGGGAGCGGCCCCTTGGGCAAGGGCCTTTGCTCACCCCATAATAATTTGGGGCAAGTGAAGTATCATTTTACTAGGGAGACTAAGGGGAACACTGGGTGGTAGGACATATGTGCCTACACGGTGATCCCACACAAAAATGTGTAGAAAAAGTGATTTTTTTCAGCTAAATTTGAGGTTTGCAGAAGGATTCTGGGTAGGGAAACGTTGGGGGATCCATGCAAGCCATACCTCCCTGGACTCCCCAGGGAGTCTAGTTTCGAGAAATGTGTGGGTTTGGTAGGTTTCCCTAGATGGCCACCGAGCCCGGGACCAAAAACCCAGGTGAACCCCCCACCCCTTACAAAACCAGGTCGTTTTGGGATAGGAAATTTTGACGTCTCCACAATAAATTTTGGGCCCTTTCCTGCCGCGGGCATTTGGCCCACCCACACAAGTGAGGTACCATTTTTATCTGTAGACTCTAGGGAATGCAGGGTGGGTGGAAGTTTGTGGATCCACACAGATTCCAGAACTTTCCATCACAGAAATGTGAGGAAAATGTGTGTGTTTTTTTTTTTTTTTAAACAAAGTTTGAGGTTTGCAAGGGATTCTGGGTATCAGAACCTGGTGAGAGTCACACAAGTCACCCCATCCTGGATTCCCCTGGGTGTCTTGTTTAAAAAAAATGTATAGGTTTGCTAGATTTCCCTAGGTGCCGCCAGAGCTAGTGTTCAAAATCCACAGCTGGGCACTTTGCAAAAAAAAGGGTCAGTTTTCACTAGAAAAATGTGATATCTCCATGTTGCGTTACGGGCCGTTTCCTGTCGCAGGCACTAGGACTACCCACACAAATGAGGTATCATTTTTATCAGGAGACTTAGGGGAACACAGAATTGTAGAGCAACTGTTATTACCTATTGACTTTCAATGCATTTCTGCCTTCCAAATGTAAGAATGTGTAAAAAAGAAGCCACTTTGAAAAATGTCCTATAATTCACATGCTAGTATGGGTACCCCCAATTTCGGAGATGTGCAAATAACTACTGCTTCTAAACTTTATATTTTGTTCCCATTTCGGAAATACATAGGTGTCCTTGATACCTATTTTTCACTCTTTATATTTTACCAAATGAATTGCTATATACCCGGTACACAAAGAAAAAACATTGCAAGACGCAGCTCAGTTATTGGCTCTGGGTTCCTCGGGTACTTGGTGAACCTACAAGTCTATATACCCCTACAACCAGAAGGGTCCAGCAGATGTAACGGTATATTGTTTTAAAAAAATCTGTCATACTTAAAATAAGTTACAGCTGAAAACATTGGCACAAATGTCTATTTTTTTCAACTCATTTTCAATATTTCTTATTTTCAACTGTTCGTTTCAATAAAAAAACCTTTAAGGATCTACATAAATGACCCATTGCTGAATTCGGAATTTTGTCTACTTTTCAGAAATGTATAGCTTTCCAGGATCCATTATTGGTTTCACGCCCATTTCTACCAATAATTGGAAGGAAGTTGAAAGCACAAAAAGTAGCAAAAATAGGTTATGTCCCAGTAAAATGCCAAAACTGTTTAGAAAATTTGGGTTTTCTGACAAAAGTCTGCCTGTCCCTGAAAGCTGGGAAGATGGTGATTTCAGCGCCACAAACCCTTTGTTGATAGCATTTGCAGAGAAAAAACCAGACGCTTTCTTCTACAGCACTTTTTACCCAAAAATCCAAAATTTAGCTGTATTTTGGCTTATTTCTTGGTCCCCTCCAGAGGATCCACTAATCCTGGGTACCTTTAAAATCACCATGATGTTGGAAGAAAAGAGCGCAAATTTGGCGTGGATACCTTATGTGGACAAAAAGTTACAGGGGCCTAAGAGCGAACAACCCCAAATAGCCAAACAAAGGCTTAGCACAGGGGGAGGAGGGGTAAGGCCTAGCAGCGAAAGGGTTAAATAATTTTCTGGCTTACCTTGCATGTCTACAATTATACAAGCCGAAAGAAGGTGCCACTAGAAATAGGTTATGTCCCAGTAAAATGCCAAAACTGTTTAGAAAATTTGGGTTTTCTGTCAAACGTCTGCCTGTCCATGAAAGCTGGGAAGATGGTGATTTCAGCACCACAAACCCTTTGTTGATAGCATTTGCAGAGAAAAAAAAAACCAGACGCTTTCTTCTGCAGCACTTTTTCCCAATTTCCCCCCCAAAAAACCCAAAATGTAGCTGTATTTGGGCTAATTCCTGGGTCCCCTCCAAGGAGAAAAGGATGCAAATTTGGCATGGATACCTTATGTGGAAAAAAAGTTACACTGGCCTAAGCGCAAACAACCCCAAATAGCCAAAAAAAGGCTTAGCACAGGGTGGTGGGGGAGATAACAGCAACGAAGGGTTAAGGACATGCTTGGTAAACATCTCTCAAGGTTTAGTAAATGCTGTTACTTTGGTGCTGCTTTCACTTACAGTGTGAATAGAGTCTAGCACTATAGACTTTGAAGCACTACAGACTTACACATTTTATTCAAAATTAAAAAGGAATATTCCTTTTTGCATTCCCAATTGTTCTGTTATGTTATTTGTAGCGCGCACAGATACTCCAAGAGTGTCCCGGCGCGAACCTTGAGAGATGGAAAGGGCCAGATAAAATAAAGAGGAATGTTTTCAAGTTTTTAAAAAAATGAATGGGGTCCTGAATAGTACGGAGAGCAATTGGATTAGAAGGCCTGCACAGGCCATAAGCAATGTGTTAAAGGTCCTACTTGCAACAGGCTAGATGTGCGCAGATACTGGGTTGAGTTAGACAGTACTCCCATTTGTATGCAACCAGATCAGAGCTTCTTACCCCAGCTGAATGGCAGTGGATTTCAAAATAAAGGCAGACTCTGGTGCTAGCACTCAAAATCATTTTACCAGAGTGTACAATGTGAGAGACTGAGTGTCAAAAGAGATTCCAAAAACTGGATGGTATAAAAACAAAAAGCCTAGAGAGGCTAGAGGAGTCAGAAATTCATTTCACACGTTGTGTCATTGGTGAGCAATGTTTTAGACCATCAGTGCAGTGGACTCAGAGCTAGCATTGTGGTGTCAGTGAGCATCCTTACAATAGTCCAGGCTCCTGTCCCAGATATATGTGGGCCTGCTGACCTACTGTGATGGAATCAGCCCTGTTCTCATAATATATTTCATTCGATGTCAAGGTAAGGTAATTTTGGTAGTTATAAGCAACTACAACTATCCTTCACATATCACTCTGTCTTGTGCTATGCGAAACAGCAGCTACAAGTTTGCATGGACATTTTTGGAGCACACCTCCAAGACTAATGCACAACACCAAATATCACCCTATATAAATCACTCTAAACCAACACTAACAACCATAAACAACAAACACATGATCACCTAATACCTTTTGGAGTTTAAGGGGTAGATTTGCACTATAACAATGCTACCATATAATTAAATCTCATACACAATTCGATTTTAGATGTGTGCAGTGGGATATCAAGAGTGTCTGCTACTTTCTTGACATCAGAAAATGGTCTGCTCCACTGTGGCAGGGCCCTTGGATATGGGAAATTATTTCTTTGGGGAAATATCTACCCCACTGAAATTCAGAAGGCCAATGTGAAGTCCAAAATCAGAAAGCCTCTGAGAGAGTACATTATCTGCTTTACTGTCATTGGAGCATGACCGGAAGTGGTCTTGAAAGATGGTGTTTAATTTGAGACCTCTCCTGTTTCTGCCACTCTTAGATTCAACAAAGGGATCTACACAAGTTGTAAATGCCCAAGCCAGCTTGGACTATGGCCTCCTGGCAGCAGGTTGCAATGCAGATGGCCTGATTAATATTATATTTCTCTAACCAGCACTGATTTTGACTTCACAGATGAGGTTGCTTTTGCCAGGGCTGAAGCCACTGATTGTATAAAACGGGCAGTCATAACCGCCAACTCAAGTGGCTCTAAAGGGATCGGATATGTGAAAACCAACAATGGCTGCCATAGCTTTTTGGGAAGCTTTTATCTGGATTTTTAGGTGTGAGAAAGTGCCCTCTTTCTGCATGGTCGCCCCCACTTTTTGCTGAATTGCTGATGTGCTTTGACTGAGTGTGCCCTGGGCTCCTGCTAATCAGGTACACAGGGCCTAACTTCTTTCCCTAAAAACGGAATTGAAGCCTAAACCCAATTGGCATCTCTGGCCACAGGTCAGCCCCTGGTAAATGGTACCACAGGTACCCAGGGCACCGTGACCAGAGAAGGCCTCTAAGGGCTGCAGCACTTATTGTGCCACCCTGTACCCTGACACACACACACTGCCTTTGCAGGCTGAGTGTCTTGGTGCAGAACAAAGTGAAGAGTCGACATGGCACACATCCATGTGTGCCATGCCTACAACCCACTGCCCTGGCATTGATCAGTCACCCCTCTAGCTGGGTGCACTATACCAGTGGTGAGGGTACAGGTGCATGAGCCCTGTACCCCTACAGTGTCTAAGTCCATTCTTAGACATTGTAAGTGCTGTGCTGCCATTAAGAGTATATGGTGCTGGGAGTTTGTCATTACGAACTCCACAGCACCATAATGGCTAACTGAAAACTGAGAAGTTTGGTATCAAACTTCTGAGCACATTAAACCCACACTGATGCCAGTGTGGGATTTAATGAGAAATGCACACAGAGGGCATCTTAGAGATGCCCCCTGAAAACTAACCTACCACTAGTGTCCAGGCTGAGTGGCTGCTTTCAGCTGCCACCACCAGACATGTTTCTGGACCCCTGGGTCGAGAGCCTGCTGCTCTCGGGGGCCTGAAACGATGCACATCCTGGGACGAGGTGCCAAGCCTCCTCCCCCAGGATGGGCAGGGTTCCCGAAGGGGAAGCTTCAAAGGCTTGCCGCCTTTGTGAGCTTCTCCAGGCCACTAGCTGCTCTCAGCAACTGGTCCCCACTGGTTCTGACCCCCACTTTGGGTGGGAGAACCGGCGGGAAAAACAAGTGAGGAAGAGAGGTGTGCCCACCTCTGCCAACTCCACCACTCAGGTGGGGGAGGCGAGGTGAAGCACAACTCTCAGTCCACGCCATCTTGAAGATGGGGGGACTCAGCCAACCAGGACAGGCTCATGCCCCCCTCCCACTGGAGGGTGGCATAATAGGGGGTGTACCCACCCCAGGGAAGGGACCCATTTTGGTCCCTGCCTTTTACCTACCTGTAACGCCCCTAAATCTAGTATTTAGGGGCACCCCTGAACCTTGCTTCCTCAGACAAGAACCTACAAGAAGAAGAAGGACCGAACAGCCGTGCAGCAGCTAACAAGAAAAAGACGCCCACTGACTTGGCCCCAGCCCTACCAGCCTGCCTCCCCCTCGAACCTGCTCCTGCGAAATCCCGGTGTGTCCTGCAGCTAGCAACCTCGAAAACCCCGGAGGACCTGCCTGCCTTCAAGCACAAAGACTTTGTCTCCCGTGAACACCGGATTTGTTCATCTGCAACCTCTGGCTCCGGCCGGACACCGCGGATCCGCCCCACTCTGCACCCGCCGTCCACGGCACGAGCTCGAGTGGGCAAACACCACGAGGAGGTCCCCCCGGCGATCCTGACAGGAGATCCGGCGATCCCTGACCTGCCTCAAGCCGACGCCTGCAGCCTAAATCCAGAAGGCCCCCCTAATCGCGACCAGGAGCTGGTAAGAAGATCCGACCCCAAAAGGCACCCCTGCACCTGACGCCCCACGGCCTTGTGTGCCCAAACCGACGGTGCCTAACCAACCCCTAACTACTCAACTTACCTCTCGAAGTGGTGGTCGCACCCAGAAGACCTTCGTCCCCAAGCCTGCAGTGTCTTTCCAAACCGGAGGTTCTCCATTGAAGACAGGGCATCCGACGTCGAAAAAGCACTCTGCACCCGCCCGCGTGCCGCTGAGGGTGCACCTTTGGTGCTACTTTGTTTCCCCATTTGCCCTGAGCTAAAGTCCAGGAGCTTTGCTCCCACAGCCAAGTGGCCTGGTAGTCAGCAGCCACCAACCGGAGGCCCCCTGTCCCCCATTGGATAACATTGGGCCTCAGCACTCTGCACCCGGCCGTCCTAGTGCCGCTGAGGGTGTAACTAGAGTGCATCCTTGACCCTGGGGGACCCCTGAGTCTACCCCCAGAACCTCAACTCCCACTACCAAATACTTACCTCAAAACCGACAGCACTATTTTCTCCATAGGATAACATTGACTGTTTTTCTGTGAAAAGTTTGGAGTTTGAGAAACTAAAGAAATTCTTTAAAATTGCATCATCTAACAAAAACGATTTTACTTACCTGTTTTCAGGAAATGTCCCAGAGTAGTATCTAGGTATACTACTCTGTGTAAGCCTAGTAATCTCAAAAGTTACTTACCTGCTATTTTACTAAAAAGCCTATTCAAGTCTATGTACTGCATTTACTAAGTATTGCATTTCTCTGCATCCATACTGTAAATCAAACCAAAGAGAATATACAATTATCATTCAAACTGTATTTCAATTGCATTACTACTGTAAAGTATTTATTGCTTACCTGTGCCAGGCTTGGTTGGTTTTAGAAGGAAAACGAAAAGAATATTTTTATACAAAAACAATTGGTCTGAAGTTCAGTCTTTGAGTGTGTGAATTCATTTGCTGACTGAGTGTGTACAACAAATGCTTAACACTGTCCTCTGATCCTGCCTTACTGCTCACCACACTACCACAAATAGAGAGTAAGGTTCTATCTAACTTTACCTCTGCCTACCTTTGGGGTTCCACTGGACTCTGTGCACACTATACCTCACTTTGGTATAGTATATACAGAGCCAGCTTCCTACAGTAGGGCACCAGGAGAAGGGTAAACTTACTACGTGGGAAACACGGATGAAAATGAAATGACACCTCACAGGAGTCTGACTGTTCCTTTCTTGTAATGGGGGTAGATTGTGGGGCACCTTATGTGCTTCTGATGGTTTTCAGGCTGTTTCTCTGCTCTATGGCTCAGAGCTTAGTTCCTTAATTTTGAGGAGGTCCTTGACTTTCCCATCAGAGAAGCTATAACCTGCTTGGCTTCCCTTTTTCTAATGAACTCAGATGCATTTAGAAACACATTTGCCTGTGACACCTTCAAGAGGGTGTAAAAAGCAAGGATTTCAGTTAAGACATAACCATAGCGGAAACAAAAATATTAAAAATCCTTGTAAATACTCTGCTGCTCTGGCCTGCGCATGTGTGGAGGATTATTTAAAAAAAAAAAAAAAGAAAAACAAACTACACCATTGCCTGGGGTGACAAATCTTCCCCATAGATGACTTCTTATAAAGCAACGTGTACCCCTAACTGGTGTTTTAAAGCATCACCAGTTATTGGTGACATCATGGTGACAAATGTTTCCGATCCAAGATCGTGCCTGGTGAAAGGGTTTATATGAAGCAATTGCTGGAGCAATAGTCAATTATAAATATGCTTAAAGTTGTAGCAAAACAGAAAATATAATCACATCAGTATGCTGGCAACAGATTATATTTCAGATTTACCAGACAGAACTCACCTGTTAGTCTGCCTGTCTGGCAAAGGATGCCTTATAAATGAAGCAGATTTAGCAGCAGCTCGACCATAACAAGACAATATAAATAATTATTGGAAACTAGGAGCTACCGGAGGAACAATGAACTTCCATTAACTTTGTGCCTCCCACAAGCAGAAACAGTTCATACTATAAAAATGCAGAATGCTTAATTTAAGTATATTTTATCTTTGTGAGTTTGCTTAAGATCCCCACTCAATTTGACCTGCATTTAAATCTCCACCATTAATACAACATTTCAAACAAAGGGTTCATTCAGCCTGCTGCACAATACATGTTTGAAGTCTTATGGATGCTAGCACTTATATTGAATTTCATAAAAAGATAAGCTCTTAGATTTTGACTCTGAATTTAGTGCTTAAGTCTAGGTGCTGTTCTACACAACAAAAGATATGTTTTATAAAAAGAGCTAGTTACTTACCTTCGGTAACGATAAATCTGTAAGAAACATAGGTTAGTTATAGATTCCTTACCTTAGTATTACCCCCAGGTGTCAGACTGGATCTGGAAAGTTTTTTCGTCAGCAGTACCTCTGGCCGTCGGAAGGTGGCGTTGGTCGGCTCCGCGTCCGTCGTTAGCGTCGTGGTCGCCGGGATGACGTCGCGGTAGCTACTTGAAATCCTTCACTCTTCTATCCCACAACTATCCTTTTCAATCAAAATAACAGACTAGCATGTTCACTTCACTAATTCCATATTCCACTATACTAATTCACCACTAATCCTTTATGGGTTCCAGAGTAGCGTGCTACTCGCCAACAAAGCGCTTCAACACCCACCAGGGGTAACAGGCGCTATATGAATGCAAACCTTTCTTTCCCTTCTATCCCTCCACTATCCTTCTCACTCCAAATAACTGACTAATATCCACCACTCAAATTACTTTCATATTTCACCATACTAATTCACCACTAATCCTTTATGGGTTTCCGGAGTAGCGTGCCACTCGCCCAAACAAAAAAAAAGCAATTCAACACCCCATCAGGGGTTAGAAGCGCTATATATATGCAAACCTTTTTTCCCTCTTCTATCCCTCCGCTATCCTTCTGAATCCAAATAACTGACTAACATATCCACCACTTAAAATTTACTTGCATGTTTCACTATACTAATTCAACACTAATCCTCTATGGGTCCCGGAGTAGCGTGCTACTCGCCGAAAAAGCGCTTCGACGCCTCGTCAGGGGTAGTAAGCGCTATACAAATGCAATTACAATACAATACAATACTTAGATGCCGCCCTCGCGCGCTGTCAGTTCTGTACACGACCTTCTGCGCCAGAAACGCAGAGCCATGCAAGACACTGACCACTGGTGCACAAAACTAGGGCCTTGAAAGGATGTCATTAACCCTAGAAATCAGTTCACAGAACTGGGAGGATGGGTGGGGCGGTAAGGAATCTATAACTAACCTATGTTTCTTACAGATATATCATTACCGAAGGTAAGTAACTTGTTCATCTGAAAGAAACAGTTTGTTATAGATTCCTTACCTTAGAATAGATACCCCAGCAATACTAACCCCGGAGGTGAGTCTGCGAACCAAGATCACACCAGAAAGCCCTGGAGAACAGAACGGCCAAAGAAGCAGTCTCTCCGGACTTGGCTGTCCAGGCAGTAGTGTTTCGTAAACGTGGGCAGCGATGCCCACGTAGCTGCCTGACAGATGTCATGTAGAGGAACTCCTCGTCCCAAAACAGTAGTGGCTGCCGTCGCCCTGGTGGAATGGGCGCGTAGCTCCACTGGAGGCTCCTTTTTAACTAGAGAATAGCAGGCTTTAATACACAAAACGACCCACCTAGAAATGGTCCGCTTGTATACGGCCCGACCTTTCTTGGCGCCCACGTAGCCAACAAAGAGCTGGTCATCCACTCGGAACTTTGTGCGATCCAGATAGAAAGAAAGCTCACGTTTTGGGTCCAGACAGTTGAGCCTCTCTTCCTCTTTAGAAGGATGCGGAAAGAAGGTGGGCAAAGTGATGGCTTGCCCGATGTGAAAGGTGGTGACCACCCTGGGAAGAAAGGATGGACGAGTCCTAAGGACAACCTTGTCCAGATGTACAGCCAGAAAAGGAGGTATGGATGAAAGAGCGTGGAGCTCACTCACTCTTCTGGCAGATGTGATGGCCACCAGGAATGCAGTCTTAAGAGTTAAAAGTCTTAAAGGACAGTTGTGAAGCGGCTCAAAGGGAGCGCACATCCAATAGGTCAAGACCAGATTCAAGTCCCACTGAGGCATAACGAAGGGGATAGGAGGAAAGAGATAAGTTATGCCTTTTAAGAAACGATTTACAACCGGGGACTTAAAGAGAGAAGGCTGATCAGGAAGTCGAAGAAAGGCAGAAATGGCCAAAAGATAGCCCTTGACAGTGCCCAGAGCGGAGCCCTCCTGGGCCAAAGAAAGGAGGAACAAGAGAACCTCAGAAAGGGGGGCAGAAAGGGGATCCACAGCCTTTGCTGTGCACCATGCCACAAATTTGTTCCACCGGCAGGCGTATACCGTCGTAGTGGAGGGACGCATGGCTGCCAAGATTACATCACAAACTTCGGGAGGCAGGTCGAATGACGTCAACTGCCGCCCCTCAATCTCCACGCAATGAGGTGGAGGCTGGAGGACCGTCCCCTGCTGCTGCGACAGAAGATCCTCCCGAAGAGGCAGTCGAATCGGAGGATCGATGGCCATATTGACCAGCTCGGGATACCAGACTCTTAGTGCCCAATCCAGAGCCACCAGAACGACTTGGGCCCGGTCGTGCTTGATCTTCTTCAGCACTCTGGGCAGAAGTGGTATACGCGGAAAGGCATACAACAGACCGCAACTCCACTCGCAACGAAAAGCGTCACCTAGCGAGTGCCGCCTTGGAAATTCCAACGCGCAGAATTGCTGACATTGCGCGTTCTCTTCAATGGCGAATAGATCTAAACAAGGCTCTCCCCACTGTTGAAAGAGACCTTGCACCACCTCCGAGTGAAGACGCCATTCGTGATCCATTATGCACCTGCGGCTGAGTTCGTCCGCCCTGGCGTTCAGGGAACCTGCCAGGTGTTGAACCACCAGGGATATGCCCTGATGTTCCAACCATGTTTAGAGGTGGAGGGCCTCTTGACAGGGTCCACGACCCCACCCCGCCTTGTTTGTTGTAGTACCACATGGCGGTGGTGTTGTCCGTGAACACCTGCACTACTCTTCCCCGGACAGAGGGAAGGAAGGCTTTGAGTGCAAGACGGATCGCCCAGAGCTCCAGAAGGTTGATGTGGAGCTCGGACTCCGCCGAAGACCAGAGGCCTCTGATCTCCGCCTCTCCCATGTGGCCGCCCCATCCCAGAAGGGATGAGTCTGTCACCACTGTGTGTTCTGGTTGGGGAAGGGAGAGGGATCTGCCGTTGACCCAATCCTGGTTCGTGAGCGACCACTGCAATTGTCGTGCAGTGCCCTCCGAAATCTGGACGCAATCGGATAGATTCCCCTGATGCTGCGCCCAATGGAACTTCAGGTCCCACTGCAGAGCCCGCATATGCCACCTGGCATGATCGACCAGCAGGATGCAGGAGGCCATGAGGCCCAGCAGCCTCAGGGTCATCCTGACCGAAACCCGGGATAAAGGCTGAAAGCTCGGAATCATAGCCCGAATATCCCAGACTCGCTGTTCGGGAGGATAAACCCGAAACTGCGTCGTGTCCAGAACCGCTCCGATGAAGAGGAGCTTCTGAGAGGGGGTCAGGTGTGACTTCGGCACGTTGAGGGAGAACCCCAGCGAATGCAGGAGGTCGGCCGTAGTCTGGAGGTGGGAGAAGACAGCCTGGGGCGAGCCCGCCTTCAACAGCCAGTCGTCGAGATAGGGGAAGACTGGAACCCCTGATCTGCGCAGATGAGCTGCGACCACCGCCATCTCTTTCGTGAACACCGAGGGGCGCTGGTAAGGCCAAAGGGGAGCACAGTAAACTGAAAGTGCTCGTGGCCTACCGTGAACCGCAGGTAACGCCGGTGGGCCGGCAGGACGGGGCTGTGAAAATAAGCGTCCAACGCTACCAACCAGTCTCCAGGGTCGAGGGCAGACAAGACCTGAGCGAGAGTCAACATCTTTAACTTCTCCTTCCAGAGGAAGCGGTTGACGTTCCTGAGATCCAAGATAGGACGCAGGCCCTTGTCCTTCTTGGGAACCAGAAAGTAGTGGGAGTAACAACCACGACCTACTTCTGGGGCAGGAACGCGCTCAATGGCTCTCTTGGCCAAGAGAGCCGTGACTTCCTGTTGGAGAAGGCCCAGATGATCCTCCGACATGCCGTGGTACTGAGGTGGCATGGCTGGAGGGGTAGTCTCGAAGGGGAGGGAGTAGCCCCTTCGGACTATCTGCAAAACCCACCTGTCCGACGTGATGGTGCGCCAGTGGGGGAGGTGATGGCGGATCCTGCCGCCCACTGGCGTTTGATGGGCGGACTAGGAAGGTTTGGAGGCTGCTGGAGAGGGGGTGTTGGTGGACTGGCCCCCTGAACCACGGCGGTGGTTCGCCCGGCCGCGCAAAGGTTGGGGAACTTGCGCCGGCCTGTGGCTCTGGGCGGAACCTGGTGGGGCACCCCTTCCGTACCACGAAAGGGACAAAAAGCAGACTGCGCAGGGCGGCTGGAGAGGCCCAAGGACTTGGCTGTAGCCCGTGAGTCCTTGAAACGCTCTAGAGCGTTGTCCGCTTTGTCGCCAAAAAGGCAACGGCCACCAAAGGGCATGTCCATAAGGGTGTTCTGGACATCCCCAGAAAAGCCAGTCGATCTCATCCAGGCGTAGCGTCGAAGGGCTACCGACGTGGAAATCGTCCTGCCTAGAGTCGGCGGTATCCAGCCCACAATGGATGGTAAACTTTGCTGCATCCCCCTCCCGGCGGCAACAGCCTGGGAGAGTACTGTCCGGGCCGCCTCCGGACACTGAGGCAGCACTTGCACAACCGTGTCCCACACAGAGTGGGAATAACGGCCCAAAAGACATGCAGTGTTAACCGACCGCAGCCCCAAGCTGGCAGAAGAAAAAATCTTCTTCCCAAGATGATCCAGCTTCTTGGATTCCCTATCTGGTGGAGCGTTAGGGAATGCGCCCTTGGAAGTAGAGGCTTGGACCACCAAGCTCTCAGGGGTGGGGTGTTGGGAGAAGAAAGTGGGGTCGTCCGGGGCCGGGCGGTGGCGTCTGGAAATCATCCTATCCACGGGAGCCCCCGTGTTGGGCTTGGACCAGGTGCCCAAAAGGACGTCGGTGAGGGCTTCATTGAACGGCAGCAGGGGCTTCGAAGAGCTCCCTTGCGGTTGAAGCACCTCTGTCAGGAAGTTAGTCCTGACCACCAGTGTAGGGAGCTCGAGGTGGAGAGCCTCGGCCGCCCTACGCAACACCACTGCGTATGACGCTCCCTCCTCCGTAGCCACGGTAGGAGGAGACAACATGCCAAGGTCTGGGGAGGTATCAAGACCACTGGCATCCCCCAGGTCATCTCTCCAGTCCGGATCATACTCCAACTGGTCGGTCAGAGGGTCTCCTGACCCCTCCCAGTCCTCCTCCTCGTCCTCTGGGTGCCAATCTGGTTTAAAAGGGACCCCAGGAGTGAACAGGGGCACAAAAACCCCACTCGGCGCCGGATCCGGGGACAAATCCGGATCTGGGACATCGAATGGCGCGGAGCCGACTGCCGGCGCTCAAGAAGCTTTCGGGACCGCTCCCGCAAAGCCTTCGGAGCCATGGACCGGCAGTCGGAGCACGACTTGAGGTCATGGTTGTGCTCCAGGCAAAAGAGGCACACGCGGTGCAGATCCGTCACCGACATCAGTTGGGTACAGGAACCGCAAACCTTGAAGCCGGGCATCCCTACGTGCACCAGGAGTCGTTAGGACTCAAAAAGACGTCGACAAAAGTCGCTCAAAAAGTTCAGTCAAAAAATGACTGGAGGTACCGCTCTCTCCAGATCTGCGTTGGCTGGCGCGGAAAAAGAAAGAACTGGCGTCAGCGCGCGAGGGCGGCGTCTAAGTAGCTACAGCGACGTCATCCCGGCGACCACGACTCCAACGACGGACGCGGAGCCGACCAATGCCACCTTCCGACACGCAGAGGTACTGCTGACGAAAAAACTTTCCGGATCCAGTCTGACGCCTGGGGGTAATTCTAAGGTAAGGAATCTATAACTAACTTTCTTTCAGATACAAATATCACCATAAAACCTGTCAGCCTTGTAGATACAAAACCACTAGATTCTAACTTACGACCCACCAAAAGGCTAGATGGAAACTAATGAGCTTTATGTAAGAGCAGGTGTTTCACAGTTAGTTTACAAAACAAGAATAGAGACGTCTGCCTGTTCTTTTAAATACTTGACACTGTTAGAGGAAAAAAGCATAACACCGCTCTGGCAAGGTGAAATATGGAGCAAATTTGTCTATTATCAAAGGTGAGCCACAATTGTTGGGAAGCAAGTTCTCAGCAAAGCTTGGAATCAGCGGCATCCTACTCTTAACCCCTTCGGTGTGTCCAGTGCTCATGTGCGTAGGATGGCCCCCGGCCGTCCTCGCACATGGCATTTGAAATCCCTCTGGTGCTGGCACCAGAGGGATTCCCCCCACCCCCCCAGCCTCGGGAGCTGGGGGAAGAGCTTCCCCAGCTCCAGAGGCTGTCTCTTTGGTTTCCCTGAAATGACGATCAGCGCGCACGTCACGCTGACGTCATTTCAGTGAAACCGAAACTGAAATGAGCCGAGAGGCTCATTTCAGTTTCACTTTCTACGTGCTCAGGGGGCTACCTCACTTGTGTGGATGTCCAGATAGCGTCAGCCGAAAAACGTATAAACCAACTGCCCTTTTAGACCCGCTTTGGGCCCCCCTCAATTTCTACATGTTTTTGGCCCTTCCTGTCATAGGCACTTGGCCCATCCACACAAGTAAGATATCATTTTTATCGGGAGACTGAGGGGAATGCTGGGTAGTAGCAAATTTGTGCTGTGCGGTGATCCCACAACTTTCCCACACAGATATTAGTGGAAAATGTGACTTTTTAGCTAAATTTGAGGTTTGCTGCGAATTTTTGGAAGGAAAATGTTGGGGGAGCAACGCAAGCCACACCTCGCTGGACTTCCACAGGTGTCTAGTTTTCAGAAATGTCAGGGTTTTTTTAGGTTCCCCTGGATGTCTGCAAACCCAGGACCAAAAACACAGGTGCCCACCTATCACAAAACTACCTGGTTTTTCAAGGGGGTCACCTGCGTTTTTGGTCCCGGGCTCAGCGGCCATCTTAAGAAACCTACCAAACCCACACATTTCTGAAAACTAGACACCCAGGGGAGTCCAGGGAGGTATGGCTTGCGTGGAGCCACCAAGGTTTTCCTACCCAGAATCCCCTGCAAACCTCAAATTTAGCTGAAAAAACCCATTTTTCCCACATTTTTGTGTGGGATCACCGTGCCGGCACAAATGTCCTACCACACAGCGTTCCCCTCAGTCTCCCGAGTAAAATGATACCTCACTTGTGTGGGTGGGGCACAGCCCAAAACATAGGGATTATGGGTATAGCACAGCGAATTCTAAGCGCTACATTTAAAAAAAATATGTGTTTAGCCAATTCTGCATTGGACACCCACACAAGTGAGGTATCTTTTTATTTGGGAGACTGAGGGGATTTGCTGTGTGTTAGGACTCCCCCGGGTGTCTAGTTTTCAGAAATTTGTTGATACTATTTGCAGGGGAAAAACCAGACGTTTTCTTCTGCATCACTTTTACTTCATTTTTCCTGAAAAATAAAAAAATATAGCTGTATTTTGGCTTATTTCTGGGTCCCCTCCAGGGGAATCCACTAACCCTGGGTACCTTTAAAATCACCATGATGTTGGAAGAAAAGGGCGCAAATTTGGCATGGCTTACCTTGCATGTTTACAATTATACAAGCCGAAAGGAGGTGCCACTAGAACCCTTTTTTCCAGTCCTATTCACTTCGCAGACCCCATTGTAGGAAGCTGGCTCTTTATATAGTATTGGTATAAGAAGTATATTGTGTAGAGAATCCAGGTATCCCTTACTAGTGGACAGGGCTTTTTGTGGTAGAGTGGTCGAGCAGCCCTAGGTTTATCAAGGAGGAGTGCTAGACATTTGTTTCATACACAGTCAATAAATGATACACACTCAATAAGGAGATCCATACCAATGTAGAAAAATAACACCAATTTTTGGCACCAAGAACTTCGTTTTTGGGTAAGTTCTTTTTAAAACAGAAGTTTCTAAGAAAACAGGTAAATATACTTGTATTGTCTCTAATGCGGTTATGTTATCCTATGGGGAAAAACACAATTACTGCATACGGGTACTTAGCAGCAACTTACAGGACCAATCTCCTGGAGTTAAGGTAAGCACGGGGCAAGTTCCAAGGCAGCACCAACAGGTCTCCTCGGGAGGCTCTGGGGCATACGGGTGCAGAGATATTTTTAGGCATTGGGTGCCCTGTTGATTTCGATGGGAATCGTTCCTGGGACAAAGAGGCTGCACGTAGGGACTGGGGGGCCATCCAGCTGACCAGACAGGGGGGTTCAGGTCTCACGATGCTCTGGCCACTTTTCCTTTGACTGTAAGGCTCAGGTGCAGTGGTGTTTTGAGGCATCGGGTTTTCACTGCAGCAGGCACACATGGTACAGGAGATCTGCACAAGGAGGCTGCAGGCGGCAACTGGAAGCTGGGGTTCGACTCGGGAGGGTCTCAGGACCTCACTGGTACAGTTGGCCCAGTTGGCCCACTTCGACTAGGGCTGGGGGGCACAGGTGCAGTGGTACTTTCCCGTGTTGGATTGTTGGAAATCTGGAGTCCTTGAGGTTGTCTTAGGTGCCTGCAGGGGAGCAGCTCGGCTACTCCACATGAGATTCTGGTTGCTTCTTGAAGTGCTGGCAGTCCTCAGGCTTTTGGAGGCAGAGCACAGCTGCAGGACGAGTTGTCTTTGGCGCAATTGTCGGGGACAGCAGGCAGGCAAGCAGGGTTGGCGCCAGGTCAGTTGCTGCTCCTCAGTTCATGCTTTTCACAGCTCATTGGTGTCCTTCTTAGGTCGGTAGAATCTGCTCTCCTGGCACCAAGGGCTCCCTTAATTACTAGATTTAGGGGTGTTAAGGGGAGTGAGGGTGGCAGCCAATGGGCTACTTACCCTTGGGGTCACTACACCCTCTATATCAGGGGTTCCAATCCTTTCCGTAGTGGAAGCTACTTCTGATCAGTGAAAATCACCACGAGCTACTGAAGGCTAAACAACTCACGCATTGTTAATAGACACCTCCTCACCCAGCTTTATTGATTTTAAGGCTTATGTCCATAGAGCCAGATGCTATGGTTTGAATAAAATTGACTGGGGGCATTATGATAAGGCCGCCATGTGCATCAGTGAGAGCGTGTCTTTGGGGATGTATGACCGTGTTACGTATGAATGGGATATATGTGTATGGGTGACTGAGAGCCTGTGTCGTATGTACTTGTGGCACAGGACATACCTTTCACCATTTGTGGCACAAACATTCAATCATTTGTGTTTTAAATGGGAGAAATAGTTTAAAGTGCAGAAAAATGTTGTGCAAAAATGTTCAAACTATGGAACATTTTTCGGCACTTAAAATTTTTCCCACTTAAAAAAATGACTATTTTTCAGTTATACGCACAAGTTACTAACTTGTGTAACGATATATCTGTAAGAGACAGTAGTTAGTGATAGATTCCTTACCTTAGAATATCCCCAGGCGTCAGGCTGGATCCGGAAAAGTTTTGCGTAGCAGTACCCTTGCGCGCGTCGGTAGGTGGCGTCGTGCGGCTCCGCGTCCGTCGTCGGCGTCGTGATCGCCGGGATGACGTCGCGGGCAGTACTTAGACGCCGCCCCTGCGCGCTGACGTCAGTTCTGTACACGACTTTCCGCGCCAGGAACGCAGAGCCATGCAAGAAGCTGACACAGGTGTCTGAAAAATACTAGGGCCCTGAAAGGGATGTCCTTAACCCTAGAAATCAGTTCGCAGAACGGGGAGGATGGGTGGGCGGTAGGAATCTATCACTAACTACTGTCTCTTACAGATATATCGTTACACAAGTTAGTAACTTGTGCATCTGAAAGAGACACGTTAGTGATAGATTCCTTACCTTAGAATAGATACCCCAGCAATACCAACCCCGGTGGTGGGTCTGCGAACAAAGATCAGACAAGGAAGTCCTGGAGGACAGAACGGCCAAAGAAGCCGTCCCTCCGGACCTGACTGTCAAGGCAGTAATGCTTAGTAAACGTGTGCAGCGAGGCCCACGTAGCTGCCTGACAGATAACCGGCAGCGGAACACCGCGGCCCAAGGCCGTGGTAGCAGCCGTTGCCCTGGTGGAATGGGCACGCAGCCCAACAGGAGGCTCCTTCTTGGCCAAAGAATAGCAGGTCTTGATGCACAAGGTAACCCAGCGGGAGATGGTCCTCTTGTGCACCGCCCGACCTTTTTGGCGCCCACGTAGCCAACAAAGAGCTGGTCACCCACCCGGAAGTGTTTTGTGCGGTCGATATAGAAGGAGAGCGCACGTTTTGGGTCCAGACGGTGGAGCCTCTCTTCCTGTCTGGAAGGATGCGGAGGCGGAAAGAAGGTGGGCAAAGTGATGGTCTGCCCAATGTGGAAAGCAGTAACCACCTTTGGCAAGAAGGACGGACGCGTCCGAAGAACAACCTT
This sequence comes from Calotriton arnoldi, assembly GCA_963921515.1. Lineage (NCBI taxonomy): Eukaryota > Metazoa > Chordata > Amphibia > Caudata > Salamandridae > Calotriton > Calotriton arnoldi. The sequence continues at coordinate 4,161,596 of CAWUFW010000124.1, read as the reverse complement.
GTCTGGATGAACAGACAGAAAGGGAGGCTTGCAAGATAGAGCCTGGAGCTCACTCACCCGCCGAGCGGAGGTGATGGCCACCAGAAAGGCTGTCTTCAGAGTCAGAAGACGAAGAGGACAGTTATGCAGAGGCTCAAAGGGAGCGCACATTAAAAGGTAAGAACCAAGTTCAAGTCCCACTGAGGCATTACAAACGGAACAGGAGGGAAGAGGTGAGTAATGCCTTTTAAGAACCTGTTAACAACAGGGGACTTGAACAGGGAGGGCTGATCAGGGAGCCTGAGGAAGGCCGAGATAGCACAAAGATAACCCTTGATGGTACCCAGGGCAGAACCCTGTTGGGCCAGAGAGAGAAGGAACAGAAGGACCTCAGAAAGAGGGGCAGAAAGGGGATCCACAGCCTTTGCTGTGCACCATGCCACAAATTTGTTCCACCTGCAGGCGTATACCACCTTAGTGGAGGGACGCCTGGCTGCCAGAATCACATCACAAACTTCGGGAGGCAAGTCGAAAGGAATCAACTGCCGCCGCTCAATCTCCACGCAAGCAGGTGTAGACTGGACAGGTTCGGGTGGAGGACCGTCCCCTGCTGCTGCGACAGAAGATCCTCCCGAAGAGGCAGACGGATCGGGGGATCTATGCTCATATTGAGTAGCTCGGGATACCAAACTCTTCGAGCCCAGTCCGGAGCCACAAGAATGACTTGGGCCCGGTCGTGCCGAATCTTCTTCAACACTCTGGGTAGAAGTGGTATAGGCGGAAAGGCGTACAACAGACCGCAACTCCACTCGCGACGAAAAGCGCCGCCGAGCGAGTGCCGCCTTGGAAATTCCAACGCGCAGAACTGATGACATTGCGCGTTCTCTTCGGTGGCGAATAGATCTAACCAAGGCTCTCCCCACTGTAGAAAGAGTCCTTGCGCCACTTCCGAGTGAAGACGCCATTCGTGATCCATCATGCACCTGCGGCTGAGTTCGTCTGCCCTGGCGTTCAGAGAACCTGCCAGGTGTTGAACCATCAGGAACATGCCCTGATGTTCCAGCCATGTCCAGAGGCGCAGAGCCTCCTGACAAAGGGTCCAAGACCCCACCCCGCCCTGTTTGTTGCAGTACCACATGGCGGTGGTGTTGTCTGTGAACACCTGCACTACCTTCCCTTTGACAGAGGGAAGGAATGCCTTGAGTGCAAGCCGGATCGCCCGGAGCTCCAGAAAGTTGATATGGAGCCGGGACTCCGCCGGAGACCAGAGGCCTCTGATCTCCGCCTCTCCCATGTGACCGCCCCATCCCAGAAGGGACGCGTCCGTCACAACTGTATGCTCTGGCTGGGGAAGGGAGAGGGATCTGCCCATGACCCATTGCCGGTTCGAGAGCCACCACTGCAACTGTTTTGCAGTCCCCTCCGAGATCTGGACGTGATCGGACAGGTTGCCCTGGTGCTGCGCCCACTGGAACTTCAGGTCCCACTGCAGAGCCCGCATATGCCATCTGGCATGATTGACCAGCAGGATGCAGGAGGCCATGAGGCCCAGCAGCCTCAGGGTCATCCGTACCGAAACCCAGGATAAAGGCCGAAAGATCGGAATCATAGCCTGAATATCCCGGACTCGCCGTTCGGGAGGATAGGCCCGAAACTGCGTCGTGTCCAGAACTGCTCCGATGAAAAGGAGCTGTGGAGAAGGAATCAGATGCGACTTCGGCACATTGATGGAGAACCCCAGCGAGTGCAGGAGTTCGGCCGTAGTCTGGAGGTGGGAGACGACTGCCTGGGACGAGCCCGCCTTCAGCAGCCAGTCGTCGAGGTAGGGGAAGACTGAGACCCCTGCCCGGCGCAGATGAGCTGCGACCACCGCCATCACTTTGGTGAACACCCGAGGGGCACTTGTAAGGCCAAAGGGGAGCACGGTGAACTGAAAATGCTCGGGGCCTACCGTGAACCGAAGGTAACGCCGGTGGGCCGGCAGGACGGGGATATGGAAATACGCGTCCTGCAAGTCCAACGCTACCAACCAGTCTCCTGGGTCGAGGGCAGTCAAGACCTGAGCTAGGGTGAGCATCTTGAACTTCTCCTTCCGGAGGAAGCGATTGACGTTCCGGAGGTCCAAGATAGGACGCATGTCCTCCTTGTCCTTTTTGGGCACCAGAAAGTAGTGGGAGTAGCAACCACGCCCTACTTCTGGGGTCGGAACATGCTCGATGGCCCTCTTGGCCAAGAGGGCCGTGACTTCCTTCCGTAGAAGCACCAAGTGATCCCCTGACATGCGGTGGAATTGAGGTGGCATGGCTGGGGGTGGTCTCGAAGGGGAGGAGTAGCCCCTTCGGACAATGTCCAAGACCCACCTGTCCGAGGTGATGGTGCGCCAGTGGGGAAGGTGATGGCGGACCCTGCCCCCTACTGGCGTGCCGTGCACCTGAAAGGAGGGACTAGGAGGGCTTGGAGGCCGCGGACGGGTTGGAGGTGGTGGCCTGACCCGCACGCTGGTTGCCCGATCCGCCACGGCGGAATCCACGTCCTCGGCCACGCGAAGACGCCTGCTGCGCGGGCCGGTGGCTGGGCTGCTGACGTGAAGGGGCGCCCCTACCGTGGCCACGATAGGGGCGAAAAGCAGAAGGCAGCGGAGGGCGTGTAGCAGAAAGGCCCAGGGACTTTGCAGTAGCCCGTGAGTCCTTAAAGCGCTCCAACGCATGGTCTGCTTTGGACCCAAAAGACCGACTCCATCAAAGGGCATGTCCATGAGAGTATTCTGGACATCCCCTGAAAAACCAGTGGTTCTCAGCCAGGCGTGGCGCCGGAGCGCCACCGTCGTTGCAATCGACCTGCCCAGCGAGTCGGCGGTGTCAAGGCCACAACGGATAGTGTATTTGGCCGCATCCCTTCCTTCCGCAATGGCGCGGGAAAGCAGTGCCTGGACCTCCTCAGGGCACTGGGGCAAAACATCCGCCACCGAATCCCACAGGGAGTGGGTATATCGGCCCAAAAGACAAGCGGTGTTAACGGACCGCAAGCCAGCACTGGAGGAAGAAAAACCTTTCTTCCCAAACTGATCCAGGCGTTTGGATTCCCTATCCGGAGGAGCGGTAGGGAAGGCGGTTTGGGAAGCGGAGGCTTGGACAACCAAGCTCTCAGGAGTGGGGTGGACAGAAAGAAACAGGGGGTCGCCCGGAGCGGGGCGATGGCGTCGTGACACGTTCCGATCCACAGGAGCCCCTGTGTTGGGCTTGGACCAGGCGCCCAAAAGAACGTCCGTGAGGGCGTCGTTAAACGGCAGCACAGTCTCCGCAGAGGAGGCTGCCGGCTGAAGCACCTCTGTCAAGATGTTAGTCTTGACCGTCAAAGTAGGGAGCTGGAGACGTAAGGCCCCAGCAGCCCTACGCAACACCGTACCAAAATTGGCCCCCTCCTCCGTAGCCACGGGAGGAGACAGCATGCCAGTGTCAGGAGAAGTATCCAGACCACTGGCCTCCCCTAGACTCTCTGTCCAGTCCTCATCATACTGACAGTTGCGTGTTAGAGGGTCATCAGACCCCTCCCAGTCCTCCTGGTCCTCCTCTGGTTCAAAATAAGGAGGAGGAGGGACATTTGGGACCCAAGGTCCCATCGGCGCCGGAGCCGGCGTCGAGCGACGTCGCTCCGGGACCATGTCCGGAGCCGGAAGGAACTGGGGACGACGCCGCCCGGAGCCCAGGGCGGCGTCGAGAACGGCACCGGAGACATCGGCGCCGGCGGAGGTGTCGTGAGGTCGACCGGCGTCGATGGGAGTTGTGGAGCCGGGATCGAGGCCGGGGCCGGAGCCGGAGCCGGGATCGAGGCTGGAGGCTCGGGCGACGCCGGGGCCGGAGCCGCCGGTGACGCCGGATCAACCCCACTGCAGGGCCCGCGGGGCCCGAAGGCGCACCGGAGGGGCCTGAAGGCCCGAAGAGGCGGGCCATGGCCGACAGGAACTCCTGTACCTTGGCCGGATCCGCCCCCGAACCCGGGAAGGGCGGGTATGACGGGGCGACTCCACAGGCAAGTCCGGGGCCGCGGGGGCGGGGACGGTGCCGGGAGGGGCCTCAGCCGAGTCGCGAGACCGGCGAGGCGAAGTCCGAGAGCGACGATGCTTCTTGGACTTCTTGTGTCGAGACTTACCGGACAAAGAAGACTTCGACGCCGACGACCGGTGTGCACTCCGCGAGCGACCCCTGGACCTCTCACGCGACCGGGGCTTCCGCGGAGCCGAATGCCGGGCCTCGAGGAGCTTTCGAGACCGCTCTCGCAAAGCCTTCGGGTTGAGGGCCTGGCATTCGGGACAAGACTCGGTGTCGTGGCCTCGGCCGAGGCAGAAGAGACACTCCCAATGCGGGTCGGTGACGGACATCATCCGCGCACAGGCGCCGCATCGCTTGAAGCCGGGCATCCCTACGACACCTGAATGGAAAAAGACAGTGAAAAAATCACCAAAAAGTATGGTCAAAAATTGACCAGGGCACTGCTCTTCCCGGATCTGCGCTTACTGGCGCGGAAAAAGAAGAACTGACGTCAGCGCGCAGGGGCGGCGTCTAAGTACTGCCCGCGACGTCATCCCGGCGATCACGACGCCGACGACGGACGCGGAGCCGCACGACGCCACCTACCGACGCGCAAGGGTACTGCTACGCAAAACTTTCCGGATCCAGCCTGACGCCTGGGGATATTCTAAGGTAAGGAATCTATCACTAACGTGTCTCTTTCAGATATATGGCACAATGTCTACTGGCCACTGGGAGCAGTAAGCCTGCGGTTTGTAAATATACTTTAAAATGGGAGGAAATTAAAATGAAGAGTTACCTTAATCATTTTAATGTTCTCCCATTTAAAGCATTCAGAAACATCATTTTGCTCTCATGCTTTAATATTGAGTTGACAAGTAATTTTGTTTAAGAGTTAAATACCTCAGTGCTTCAGTTCTTCACCTCTGTGCCGCAGTCTGTATCATAAATCTGACTGAGCACAGCTCATTTTCAGACCCTGCAATCTGTAGCCTGATGAGAATAATGTAAAATAAACTCAACCTTCCCTTAACTTTAAAAAGGAAAATGTGACCCTGTGCTTATTTAAAAATGAACTCAGGGCTGTGAGCTACACTCAAAGGGTCTGGGAGCTCACGATCAACTGGTTGGAGACACCTGCTCTATATGACCACTTCCTGTGGGAAGTGGGCATAACCTGGTCCCAGAGTTCTTAATTCTGCCGTCACCAAGATGGCAGAATTTTCCAAAAGGGGGGCACATCAGTCAGCCCACCTTAGGGGTGGGACTGGCATGGTAGTGCACCGCGACTCCCTGAATATCTAACTACCCGCCTGTTCTGATGCCAAATGGGCCCAGGGCAGGAGATTGACATTTCCCCTGTCTGGGGAAGCCGCGGTCACATATCAAAGGCAGCAGAGGCCTTTGAAGCCTCCTGCCTTGATATGCTGATTACTTAGCCATCATGCTTGGAGGAGGTGACAACACTTCCCACCAGAGCAAGCACTGTTTCTGCCCTCAGAGAGCGTAGGGTGTAACCTGCAGGGGGGTCAGAAACCTGTCTGTGGTGGAAGGCTGGTCGACACCAGTAGCCAGCACACTAGAGGCTGGTAGGTTTTCAGGGGGCACCTCATAGACCATCATAGATTTCAGTGAAGCCATCATGTAGCTGGGGAACTTCTTTTTACCAGTGTCCAGCACATGCAATTAAGTTGGCTTCCTTGCTCACTTGTGATATCTACGAATTGAGTTGGGCATCACAGGGGCATATCTGCTCATGCAGATATGTCCACACATGTAGTATAGTGCACCCTGCCTTGGGACTGTAAGGCCTGCTGTAGGAGTGGCTAACCTATACTGCATGCAGTGTCTGCAAGCATGGCACCATGTCGTGCTTTCACTTTTCTCTGTACCAAGACACGCAGCCTGCAATGGCAGTTTGCATGTTGGTGCTGAGAGGTTCCTTAGGGTGGCACAATGCATGCTGCAGCCTTTGGGGACCCTCTTTAGCCTCCTTGCCTTAGGTACCAGGGGTACCACATACTAGGGAATTACAGAGGGTGCTAAAGGTATTGTCAATTGAGGGAACAATTGTACAGTTTAGGAAAGAGACCTGGCACTGGGGACCTGGATAGCAGGAACCCAGTGCACTTCTGTCCAAGTTGCATCAGATACCAGGCAAAAAGTGGGGGTGACCATGTAAAAAAGGGGCACTTACCTACACTCTCCCATTGTAGTCCCCCAAAAGGCAAGCATTTGTTGGTTTTGAATAGAGCAGTAACTTCAGTGGTTGTGCTCGTCCTACCAGAAATAATTACTGCAAAAAGTAGTTTCTGAGACGTAGGTCTCAATAAAGGCACCATCGGACCAAGCTTGCGAGTTCTGGCCCAGTAAGCCTTGTGATGCTATCAAAAACCTGCACTTTCAGTTGACTGACCATTAGATGGACCCTACATATTTAAAATAGTGTGCATTATCCCCACTTATTGGATGCCAGTGAACCAAACACTAGGTCACCAGGCCAACACCAGGAGGGTCAACAAGAGCACCAAACTTTGTTACCAGAGTAGTACCCAAGGTTGGCCCAGGACTATAGCTGGTTCTAGAGACCAGATACCTGTATTTCCACCCTCAAGCCAGAGTTCAATTCAGCTGAGAACTGGAGACCTTAGGTCTCCCCAAGACCCCCATGTTCAATTGAACTAAGCTCCAAAGGAAAGACTGCCATAGGGTAAACATGATCAGAATTTTAGCACCTAATACTAGATGCTATATAAATATTTGATGTTGTTACTGAGCCCCAGTAGGTCTAACACACTCTGGATATGTCAGTTGCTCGAAAATGTGGGCAGTGGACCAAAAGAGATGAAAACAGCACCCATAACGTCAATCACCCAAGTCATTTATGACCTAATCAAATATACCTGTGTGCAAATCTCCACACGCACCCCCTCCTCAGCGGTGCCTCCCTTCAACAGGGAGTATAGAACAATAATACACAATTGGATCAGGTTGAAACAAATAGCATCGGTGTACTTGCAATAACAACTCTCCGGCAACACATGGGGACGATGTGTCGTCCCCATGTGTCGCCGGAGAGTTCTTATTGCATTGGGACGCGCCTGAATTTGAAGTGCTTACGGATTGGTGGATAATCTCCACTACGTGGTGCATCTTTTATCATGTTGAGTACACCGATGCTATTTGTTTCAACCTGAAAAACTACGCCTATATGTCCTTTATCGCTATCTGGAAATGTATTTATATTCATACATTATGACTAGGACTGCCATTTGGAACAGTCCTGTGCAGCAGCCATATTTCGGCTTCAGATTTGGAATTTCGCCTTCAACTTTGGTGCATATATTCCGGATTGGTATAGGCGTTTGACGTTTGAGCTGCCCTGAACAAGTCCAATGTTTAAGTGGACGAAACGTGTTGGCTGATGACTTTTTAAGAACTAAACAATTTAATAAAGAAAGAAAGAATACCTATGGATTTCACAGACACTGTTATTCACAAGGAAGTGTCATATTAGATTGCTTTGTGTTGACATCATCTCAGTTAAACTTTTCATCCTATGTGTGGTGCTGCTCCAATTGTGTATTGACACTCTGGATATGCGTTTATACTAGTGTTGTTTCTCAAATAAGTGTTCCTGGAGTATCAGCGGTGAAACTTTTCAGTGCTTATGAACAATACAATTCATGAAGGGGAATTCCCAGATTAAGTTTGCCCTCTGTACATTAGAACAGACAGACGGGATGAAAGCCAATGAAATGGTGTCATGCAAGACAGAGGCAAGTGTCAGTTTATACCAAACAAAGTGAACCTTACCTGATAATCTGTGTGGTACTGAGTTAATGTTTTTTGCAAGAAAAGCTTCATTGAACTTTTTTGGATGTGTGTCTCCGAAAAGTCTGTTCGTTTCTTGGTTTAACACTGTCCTGACTGCTTCCGGTAATTCTTTACTTTCTGAAACTGTTTAAGAGAAAATTATTAAATTCAGAGACAAAATACAATGTCAAAAACTAAAAAGCAAATCACAGTCTTCTGGAGAAGATGTGCAATAAATTATTACAACACCTAAGTAATGTATAAAAGGCTGATCACATATTTAACTTCTTGTGAAGTTGCCTTTGCTCAAAATATGTATGCACCTTTTACTTTCATTAGAAATAAATCGGTCAGATGAAACACCTAGCACTGCTGTAGGAAAGCCACAAGGCTAAAAAATAAAAACTTTACATCAACACATAAGAAAGATCACATTATACCACTTAATCCAAGGGTATGAGACCAAGCTCTGTTGACTAAATTGGTCTATGAAAAAACTACAGGAAGGAAGCTAGCCACCTAGGATCATAGGCCTAAAGCTCACTGTACCTTGCACTTTTACAGAGCGTATCTTGCTGCTATTTTTAAACCGTACTCTGCATTTACTGTGTTCTTAATTATTTGTTTTAGCATTTGCATTTTGATGATTTTTTATCACGTTTAAATAGAATTTTTATCGTGTTTAAATTGAATTTGGAAAACGGGGAATTCATCTTATTAAATTAGGCATTCTCGGCTGCTTCACGCGCCGCTTTTACCTCCTCTCTCCCTTGGGGCTCCCACTTCCTGCTTGTGCCACACTAGAGACGCCATCTTGCTTAGTGCGTGCTCTAGTGCTTCCAGAGGGCTGGGGCTTAAAAATGCGCGCTGTGTGAGCGCGCAGCGGGCGCGCCGAAGGCGCGCCTGAGGCAAGCCCGTCTGCGCCCGTCAGCGTCCCGGAAGCGCCAGGGGCCAGTCATTATGCCGGTGCTCAGGTTGAAACCAAGGCTGGAACGTTGACGTATGATGGTTTTGAGCTATTATCCTTAAACTCTTATAGCTGTGGGGTATGCAGGAGATGGGAGGTTGCGGTTGATGATAAGTACACCTGTGATAAGTGCAGACTCGAACTCCCCCCGCTCCTCCCTACCTTCTTAAGTGAGACGCTGGGTAGAATAGAGCTACAGAATGTGAAGGCTGTTCTTATCAATGCCCGCTCCATTCCTAAGCATCTTCAGATTGCGTAGATCATGGGGAAGGGAATTCCAGTAAGTTGCTGCAAGATAAGACAAGGAACTGCCGCCTTTACGTTTCAGACGAAACCTAGGGACAGACGCTAGGAGCATATTCGAGGAGTGCAGACACCTGCCAGGGGTGTAAAACTGAAAACGTTTCCTAAAATAGGCAGGGACATAAAGTGCAGCGTGAGCAATGGTAATACATCAACCGCACACAACAGTTCCGGGTGGATGACCAGCTCTTTGTTGGCTACGTGGGCGCCAAAAAAGGTCGGGCGGTACACAAGAGGACCATCTCCCGCTGGGTCATCTTGTGTATCAAAGCCTGCTATTCTATGGCTAAGAAGGAGCCTCCCGTTGGGCTGCGTGCCCATTCCAACAGGGCAACGGCTGCTACCACGGCTTTAGGCCGCGGTGTTCCGCTACAGGATATATGTCAGGCAGCTATGTGGGCCTCGCTGCACACGTTTACCAAACATTACTGCCTTGACAGCCAGGTCCGGAGGGACGGCTTCTTTGGCCGTTCTGTCCTCCGGGACTTCCTTGTCTGAATCTGTTCGCAGACCCACCACCGGGTTGGTATTGCTGGGGTATCTATTCTAAGGTAAGGAATCTGTCACTAACGTGTCTCTTTCAGATGCACAAGTTACTAACTTGTGTAACGATATATCTGTAAGAGACAGTAGTTAGTGACAGATTCCTTACCGCCCACCCATCCTCCCCGTTCTGCGAACTGATTTCTAGGGTTAAGGACATCCCTTTCAGGGCCCTAGTATTTTTTCAGACACCTATGTCAGCTTATTGCATGGCTCTGCGTTCCTGGCGCGGAAAGTCGTGTACAGAACTGACGTCAGCGCGCAGGGGCGGCGTCTAAGTACTGCCCGCGACGTCATCCCGGCGATCTTGACGACGGACGCGGAGCCGCACGACGCCGCCTACCGACGCGCAAGGGTACTGCTACGCAAAAACTTCCCGGATCCAGCCTGACGCCTGGGGATATTGTAAGGTAAGGAATCTGTCACTAACTACTGTCTCTTACAGATATATTGTTACACAAGTTAGTAACTTGTGCGTTAGTTATAGATACCTTACCGCCCCACCCATCCCTCCCCCCCACCCCCCGTTCTGCGAACTGACTTCTAGGGTTAAGGACATCCTTTCAGGGCCCTAGTTTTGTGCACCAGTGGTCAGTGTCTTGCATGGCTCTGCGTTTCTGGCGCGGAAAGTCGTGTACAAAACTGACGTCAGCACGCGAGGGCGGCATCTAAGTAGCTACCGCGACGTCATCCCGGCGACCACGATGCCGACGACGGACGCGGAGTCGACTGACGCCACCTTCCGACGCGCAGGGGTACTGGTGACGAAAAACTTTCCGGATCCAGTCTGACACCTGGGGGTAATTCTAAGGTAAGGAATCTATAACTAACCTATGTTTTTTACAGATATATCGTTACCGAAGGTAAGTAACTTGTTCATCAGCATCAGTCCAAAAACTTGGGAGTGACCAAACTAAAAGAGGCATTTCCTTACACTCCTGTGGATTGTTTTCGTTGTCGTGTCTAAAAATACATAAAAATAGTCTATTTTTTATAAATTGGTGTTGGATTTCTTGAATTACTCGTGCATTTCTAATTCAATCGTTTTGGTGCTTTTAAAATGCTTTACACTTGTTCTTCTGTGTAAGCCTTGCTGCTCAGAGCCGCACCTATCCAGGGTTGAGCTGAAGGTTCGGCAAACGAAACCTACTGGTCCTAAAGTGGTTTGTAAGTGTATTACATGTTGGAGTCGCACAACCACACCAAATGATACACTGAATTTCTCACAGCACTCATATGTGGCCGCAGCAGTGGCCATAAGTTTCGCAGGGCATGGGTCATGCGGAGAGCCTGATTTAAGGCAAGATAAAGCCGCAAGGGAGTCTGGCAGAGAAACCGGTTCAAATGCAGAAAAGGTGACACAAGAAGTGGAGCCAGTCAAATAGTCGGGGGACAGCGGAGAGATCTGGCTCGGGATACCAAACTCTTCGAGCCCAGTCCGGAGCCACAAGAATGACTTGGGCCCGGTCGCGCCGAATCTTCTTTAACACTCTGGGTAGAAGTGGTATAGGCGGAAAGGCGTACAACAGACCGCAACTCCACTCGCGACGAAAAGCGCCGCCGAGCGAGTGCCGCCTTGGAAATTCCAACGCGCAGAACTGACATTGCGCGTTCTCTTCGGTGGCGAATAGATCTAACCAAGGCTCTCCCCACTGTAGAAAGAGTCCTTGCGCCACCTCCGAGTGAAGACGCCATTCGTGATCCATCATGCACCTGCGGCTGAGTTCGTCCGCCCTGGCGTTCAGGGAACCTGCCAGGTGTTGAACCATCAGGAATATGCCCTGATGTTCCAGCTATGTCCAGAGACGCAGAGCCTCCTGACATAGGGTCCACGACCCCACCCCGCCCTGTTTGTTGCAGTACCACATGGCGGTGGTGTTGTCTGTGAACACCTGCACTACCTTCCCTTTGACAGAGGGAAGGAATGCCTTCAGTGCAAGTAGGATCGCCCGGAGCTCCAGAAGGTTGATATGGAGCCGGGACTCCGCCAGAGACCAGAGGCCTCTGATCTCCGCCTCTCCCATGTGACCGCCCCATCCCAGAAGGGACGCGTCCGTCACGACTGTGTGCTCTGGCTGGGGAAGGGAGAGGGATCTGCCCATGACCCATTGCCGGTTCGAGAGCCACCACTGCAACTGTTTTGCAGTCCCCTCCAAGATCTGGACGTGATCGGACAGGTTGCCCTGGTGCTGCGCCCACTGGAACTTCAGGTCCCACTGCAGAGCCCGCATATGCCATCTGGCATGATCGACCAGCAGGATGCAGGAGGCAGGAGGCATGAGGCTCAGCAGCCTCAGGGTCATCCGTACCGAAACCCAGGATAGAGGCCGAAAGATCGGAATCATAGCCTGAATATCCCGGACTCGCCGTTCGGGAGGATAGGCCTGAAACTGCATCGTGTCCAGAACTGCTCCGATGAAAAGGAGCTGTGGAGAAGGAATCAGGTGCGACTTCGGCACGTTGATGGAGAACCCCAGCGAGTGCAGGAGTTCGGCCGTAGTCTGGAGGTGGGAGACGACTGCCTGGGACGAGCCCGCCTTCAGCAGCCAGTCGCCGAGGTAGGGAAGACTGGAACCCCTGCCCGGCGCAGATGAGCTGCGACCACCGCCATCACTTTCGTGAACACCCGAGGGGCGCTGGTAAGGCCAAAGGGGAGCACGGTGAACTGAAAATGCTCGAGGCCTACCGTGAATCGCAGGTAACGCCGGTGGGCCGGCAGGACGGGGATGTGGAAATATGTGTCCTGCAAGTCCAACGCTACCATCCAGTCTCCAGGGTCGAGGGCAGTCAAGACCTGAGCTAGGGTGAGCATCTTGTACTTCTCCTTCCGGAGGAAGCGATTGACGTTCCGGAGGTCCAAGATAGGACGCATGTCCTCCTTGTCCTTTTTGGGCACCAGAAAGTAGTGGGAGTAACAACCACGCCCTACTTCTGGGGTCGGAACCCCCTCGATGGCCCTCTTGGCCAAGAGGGCCGCAACTTCCATCTGAAGAAGCACCAAGTGATCCCCTGACATGCGGTGGAATTGAGGTGGCATGGCTGGGGGGATGGTCTCGAAGGGGAGGGAGTAGCCCCTTCGGACAATGTCCAAGACCCACTTGTCCGAGGTGATGGCACGCCAGTGGTGAAGGTGATGGCGGACCCTGCCCCCTACTGGCGTGCTGTGGACCTGAAAGGAAGGACTAGGAGGGCTTTGAGGCCGCGGACGGGGCGGGGTTGGTGGCCTGACCCGCACGCTGGTTGCCCGACCCGCCGGGAGCCACGTCCTCGGCCACGCGAAGACGCTTGCTGCGCGGGCCGGTGGCTGGGCAGCGGACGTGACTGGGCGCCCCTTCCGTGGCCACGAAAGGGGCGAAAAGCAGACTGTTGCGGAGGGTGTACAGCAGAAAGGCCCAGAGACTTGGCTGTAGCCCGCGAGTCCTTAAAGCGCTCCAGCGCATGGTCTGCCTTGTTTCCGATAAGACCGACCCCATCAAAGGGCATGTCCATAAGAGTGTTTTGGACATCGCTCGAGAAACCAGTGGTTCTCAGCCAGGCGTGACGGCGCAGCGCCACTGTCGTCGCAAGCGATCTGCCTAGCGAGTCGGCGGTATCAAGGCCACATCTGATGGTGTACTTTGCCGCATCCCTTCCTTCCGCAATGGCGTGGGAAAGCAGTGTCTGGACCTCCTCAGAACACTGGGGCAGAACTTGCGCCACCGAATCCCACAAGGAGTGGGAATATCAGCCCAAGAGGCAAGTGGTGTTGACAGACCGCAAGCCAGCACTGGAGGAAGAAAAACCTTCTTCCCAAATTGATCCAGGCGTTTGGATTCCCTATCCGGGGAGCGGTAGGGTAGGCGCTTTGGGAGGCAGAGGCTTGGACAACCAAGCTCTCAGGGGTGGGGTGTTGGGAGAGGAACAGGGGTCGCCCGGAGCAGGGCGATGGCGCCTGGCCACGTTCCTAGCCACAGGAGCCCCTGTGGTGGGCTTGGACCAGGTGCCCAAAGAACGTCCGAAAGTGCCTCGTTAAACGGCAGCAGTGGCTCCGAGGAGGTAGCCGCCGGCTGAAGCACTTCCGTTAGGAGGTTAGTCCTGACAGCCACTGTAGGCAACTGGAGGTGTAAGGCCTCAGCTGCTCTCCGCAACACCGCTGCAAGTTTGCTCCCTCCTCCGTTGCCACGGAAGGAGGAGACAGCATGCCAGTGTCAGGGGAGGTGTCCAGACCACTGGCATCCTCAAGTTCTGCAGCCCAGTCCTGATCAAACTCACATTGCTGTGTGAGAGGGTCATCAGACCCCTCCCAGTTCTCTTCGTCCTCCAATTCTGGTTCAAAGTAAGGAGGAGGGACATGTGGGACCCATGGTCTCATCTGCGTCTGAGCCGGCGTCGAGCGACGTCGGTCCAGCGCCGTGTCCGGATCCGGAGAGAACCGGGGTACGACGCCGCCCGGAGCCCCGGACGGTGTCGGAAACGGCACCGGTGAAATCGACGCCGGGGGAGGTGTCGTCAGGTCAACCGGCGTCGATCGGGGTTGTGGCAGCACCGGAGCCGGGGCCGTGACCGAGGCCGGTGTGACAGGCGGCGCCGGCGGCACCGTAGGAACCCCATCAGGGCCCGCAGGGCCCGAAGGCACACCGGGGGGACCTTGAGGCCCGAAGAGGCGGGCCATGGCCGACAGGAACTCCTGTATCTCGGCCGGAGTCGCCGCCGAACCCGGATAAGGCGGGTAATGCGGCGGCGGCTCCACAGGCACTCCCGTAGCCGCGGGGGCGGTGCCGACGGGACCCTCAGCCGAGTCGCGAGACCGGCGAGGGGAAGTCGTCGAGCGATGACGCTTCTTCGACTTCTTGTGCTTCGACTTACCGGAGGAGTGCGAAGACTTGGACCCCGACGACCGATGAGGACTCCGCGACCAGCCCCTCGACCTCTCACGTGACCGGAGCTTGGATTGGCGCAGAGCCGACTGCCGGACCGCGAGGAGCTTTCGAGACCGCTCTCGCAAAGCCTTCGGATGCAAGGCCCGGCAGTCGAGGCACGACTTGGAGTCGTGGTCGCGGCCGAGGCAGTAGAGACAGTCTCAATGCGGGTCCGTGATCGACATCATCCGACCACAGGCGTCGCATGGCTTGAAGCCGGGCATCCCTACCGACACCTTCGGAGTGGCTCGAGAAAAAACAGTGATAAAAATCACAAAAAACGTAGTCAAAAATTGACTAGGGCACTGCTCTTCCCGGATCTGCGCTTACTGGCGCGGAAAAAGAAAGAACTGACGTCAGCGCGCAGGGGCGGCGTCTAAGTACTGCCCGCGACGTCATCCCGGCGATCTTGACGCGGAGCCGCACGACGCCGCCTACCGACGCGCAAGGGTACTGCTACGCAAAAACTTTCCGGATCCAGCCTGACGCCTGGGGATATTCTAAGGTACGGAATCTGTCACTAACGTGTCTCTTTCAGATCTATGTTTCTTACAGACATATCATTACCGAAGGTAAGTAACTTGTTCATCTGAAAGAAACAGTTGGTTATAGATTCCTTACCTTAGAATAGACACCCCAGCAATACCAGCCCCGGAGGTGGGTCTGCGAACCAAGTTCACACCAGAAGGTCCTGGAGAACAGAACGGCCAAAGAAGCCGTCTCTCTGGACTGGACTGTCCAGGCAGTAGTGTTTAGTAAACGTGTGCAACGATGCCCACGTCGCTGCCTGGCAAATGTCATTCAGAGGGACCCCTCGTCCCAAAGCAGTAGTGGCTGCCGTCGCCCTGTTGGAATGGGCGCGCAGCTCCACTGGAGGCTCCTTTTTCGCTAGAGAATAGCAGGCTTTAATACACAAACCGACCCATCTAGAAATGGTCTGCTTGTGTACGGCCCGACCTTTCTTGGCGCCCACGTAGCCAACAAAGCTGGTCATCCACCCGGAACTGTTTTGCGCGATCCAGAAAGAATGAAAGCGCACGTTTTGGGTCCAGACGGTGGAGCTGTAGTGTGGATTGTGGCCTCATGGTCGACATTGCTAAGTTAGCTTAGGCCTAGCTGCCATGATGCCTCCTTTGCACACGTTACTCCGTGACTTTGTTTTTCCAGACTCTGCTTGTGACGGTTCACATTAGGACTGTCTGCTTTTCTGCCTTTCACCTTTTCTCATGTTCTCTGTGGTTTTCGTCTGCACACGATGTACAAGGTCGAAAAACAACGTCCCTTGTTGTTGCTGTTCTGGTCAGCCCCTCGCACTTAGACATAACATGAAATACAGCTGCACTGGAGAAATTCGGGTGCTTTTAATATTGTGATCTCCCTGTTGGAGGCACTTGGAGAAAAACTTTTCCAGGGAGAAGAGCTGTGCTTGTCCGTTGATGTAAACCTTGCATCTAGTTCTTGAGGTATGGGGGTCCCCCTGACAAAGTCCAGAGGTCTTCTATTTTTATAATAAACTAGTTACTAGCACGGGGAAGGTGGCAACGCATTATAGTCCTTAATCCACTGTCTTTATAAAATGCTGTCCCCGTTTGAGTTCTATGGAATTGTAACAATGCTTACTGTTTTGTCTTTATGCATTATGCTGCTAGTACTGCCTCGTGTACTGTGTCTTAGAGCACGATAGTTGAAATAAATATTTTAAACTATACTGTGTCTCTTAATACGCACGTTGTGGACAAGTATGAGTGAGTAATGAAAGAGTGTTCTTGCTCCCGCGATTCCTGAAAGAGTCCGTGTTCTGGGATGTCTAATCATTGGTAGCTTCGCTGTAGTACGGAGAACAAATGAGACACTATAGCTAGTTGGTTTGGGATTTTGGGCACTAAGGTGGATGGTTGGTACACCACTATACACCGAGGTCCTGTTTTCCTGCGCGGGTGTCACCCTCATCTTTGTGGTTCAAGCTGATCCGGCTTACCACTTTGAGGTGTTTTACTCATGGGTCACTTTTCCGGCGGTGGAAGGAGATGACAATTTGTTCCACGCTTATTCTCCCGCCGCCCTTCCGAATGTTTATCGGCTTTATCAGGCTCTTGAAGTACCGCTCACGGCACGGCAACACCGTGTTTGGTTTAATGGCGCCCTCCCACATTCAGTTACCCCGATTCGTTTAGGCCCTTTAATCGATCGATGGGGCCGCTTGGCCTTTTTTGGCCGGGTATACCCCACATCCACGTCATTTTGCGGTTCCAGTAGATGAACTGCGCGTGCTGCATACGTCTTTGATCCGTGTGCACAGAGCTTTAGTACAATATGTTCCAGGCAACGTCCAGATGGCCCCTCCTGGAGTTGCGGCGCATACAGCTGGAATTGGCGGTGTGACCATAAATCCCGTCATGGTTAATTCGGTGATGGGCAAGCGTCCACAGAATAAGGATGATTTGCCTTATTGGCTTGCAGAAAAATTTGACCAGCTGGAGGCGGTGTTTCCAAATACCTCTCCTGTGGAAAAACACAGGATTTTGACTATCAGTTTGACAAAAGACTTAGTTCCCGAGTTGACAGAATGCAACAACTGGGGCAAGGTATTCGCAGCAGTGTATGCGAAGTGTTTCGGCACTCCATCCATGACGGTCCTCCCCACCGTGATTAAGCGTGTACAAGACGAACATGGCCCTGAAGCGGCTGTGGAATTGGGGATGAGACTAGTGGGAGTGTTCGATGTAGTGGCGGATATAATCCTTGCGAATGTCAAGGGTGATGCAGTTAACTTCCAAGTCGCTAATGCTTTGGCTTTAGTCCCAGAACTGGACAAGCCTCGCGAATTACCAAAAATTATTGCACAGGCTTATAAAACCATTGGCCGCAATAATTTGGGAGTTAAGCCTTTTGCTAAAACGCAAACTCAACCACAACAAAAATCTCAGTCTGATAAAGACGAGAAACCATTCTTTTCTAAAAAGAATTGGAAGTTGAAGAAACAGGGAAAGCAACAACCAAAACCAGGGTCGCGTGCTGCGTCACCGGTTTCCATATCTTCTGAACGCACTTATGATCTGCGCGACCGAGCGAGAATTAAGTCTCCTGATATATTTCAGGTCCCTGACCAGCGTTCTTCTCATTCTTCACAGGCACCATCGACCTCACAGGATGGTGGAGGAGATCGCCAGGAAAGAGGCAGGGGTCGCGACGCCCCACAGGGACGAGACCAACCTCGACAACCTGGCAGAGGGAAACAAGAAGAATTTCCACGTTCTCGCCCACAGTTTCAGAAGAAAAAAGTTGCCGCTTTAACAGCGAGATATGCCACAGACGGTGAGAACGAGACTCCTGAATTGGACGTGGGCGGTGACGCTGCTAGACAGCGCCGCGGAAGTTACCATAGTGTGGGAGGCACTACGTCCTCATGTGGAGGTCACAGCAACTGACACTTTCATTACTGTCGAGACAGCTGACACCCGAGTGGCACCCCCCGACAGACTATTTAATATTGTCCTTCAAATTGAAGGTGACATTGAGCGTGTTATTAAAGGGATTTTTGGGGAAAATCTGACCACCTCTTACGACATTTTGTTGGCGAAGGCAGATTGGCCGCCCCCATTTGTACTTGCTGCTCCGAGAGGGGAGGAAGTAATCCTTCCGAGCTTTTCGCATCATGTCCCCAAGGACAGAGCGGAGGCGTTAGCAGCTGAATGGGCTGTGGCCCAGGCACCGGCACTGTACCGTAATCACGTGGGCTGGGATGAGGATTCTCCCCCTCATGATATTCCATTGCGGTCTCTGCCACAACCTCAACCCCAATATCCCCTCCGGCGGGAAGCTAAGGGTCCCGTTTCCGACATTCTGACAGTTGGAATATCAAGGAGTGATCGAAACATGCGTGTCACCAATGAATAATCCCCTTTTCGCGGTTTCTAAACCCGATGGGTCTTACCGCTTGGTTTTAGATTACCGGCATTTGAACTCTCATTGTCGAACCTTTGCGGTACAGAATACACATAGTTCTGCACTAGTAGACCGTCTTGTTCGTAAAAAATATAAAAACGACACTTGACCTTTCCAACGGTTTTTACACTCACAATTTGTCCCCTGACTGAAGTCAATGGACCGCTTTCACTTCCGGTGGGAAACGAATAAAATTCCGGCGTTTGCCAATGGGCTATAAAAACAGCCCGGGGGTCTTCGCCGCCCGTGTTGTCTCTTTGTTGGACAGCATAGACCCAGATGCGTATTCGTACGTGGATGATATTTATCTGACAGACGACGAACTATGGCTGCATCTTACCCGAGTAGACCGCATTATTCTCGAGTTCGCGGTTTTAGGTTACAAATTTAATTTTGCCAAATCACACATCGCAGAATACACTGTGTTGTTTTTGGGCTATGAGCTCAACAATGAAGGTAGGGGCTTAGCTCCCCACTTCCTGGAGAAGTGCACACTTTTGCGCCCTCCAACAACCCTGAAAAAACTTCAGTCTTTGCTGGGATTTTTGAACTTCAGGCACTCTTACATTCCCGAATATGCCCAGCGTATCAAGCCTCTCTATGCCCTGATACAACCTACCTTTTCGAAGTCATGCTGGCTTCCGGAACATTCGCTTATTCTGCAATCTTTGCAGTCTGATCTACTTGAATCTAAGTTCTTGTTGACACGTGATAACCACACGAACCTGGTGATCAGAATAGTGCGAGGGGCAGTGGGTTTCACTTACTTGACGTTTAACAAAGGTGACACAGTACCTATTGCCTACAAGTCGCATCTTTACACTTCTGCCGAGTTGCGCTTTTCAACTGCGGAGAAAGTTTTGACTGCAGTGCAAATGGCGATTCTTAAGGAACGCGCACTGGCACAGGGAAAACGCATCTTGGTTGTCATCCCCCTATCCTGCCCTTGAGACAGTGACAAAGGCAAGTGTACCAAACTCTAAGGCTTTGCATCCCCGTTGGATACAATGGGCTACTTCTTTGACATCTCCGGATGTCACCTCTATCTTTGATTCCTCTCTTCAGACACAGGAGTTCTTACAGTATGAATTTGTTCATCCCCCTCCTCTGTCTTTGCTGCCACTTGAGGAGTACAAATGTATCATTTACACCGATGGATCGGCGCAACCGGCCACGGGTTCTAAGCATGCATACTCAGCAGCATGTGCTATTGTCGCAGGTACCATAGTGAACGGTGAGTTAAAATCGAGTGTTGTACACACGCAGGCACTGGGAGACAGTACCGCCCAATGGGCCGAGCTACGCGCTTTGGTGCTCGCACTTGAGTTTGCAGACCCGGACGTGACTACACTTATTGTATGCGATTCTTACTACTGTGTTCAGTCTTTTAATGACAACTTATTCTTTTGGTCTCAGAACGACTATAGAGATTCTAAAGGCAGCGCAATTAAGCATAAAATGCTTTGGGTTCGAGTAGCAGATCTTAAACAACGTCTGCCTCTCACACAGGTGATTCACACTCTTGGCCACCAGCGTGTGGGCGCACACGCGGTTGGTAACAGTTTGGCGGACGAAGCTGCCAAATCAGCAGTAGCCACGTGCTCAGTAGCAGCAGTTACAAGATCCATGACAAAAATAGATAGAGATTTTGGCAGCTATTGCTGCAACTAAGGAAGGTTCTTATTACCCACAGGGTTTCCCTTCCAAGTATTCTTATCAGTTAACTCCGGACCAGGTTCCTTATGTAAGAATTCCGGACGTTGGTGATCGGCTGATTCCCAACGCGGACCGCAGACATTCGTTGATAACAGCCGCACACGAAGGCTTGGCTTCGGCCCATGCTGGCGTGTCTGCAACGGTTTCAATCTTGCAGCAGCGTTACTGGTGGCGCGGTTTATATAAACAGACCCGTAATTATGTCCTTTCTTGTGACATCTGCCAGCAAATTAAGCCCTCTACGGTTACACGTCCGCCACAAACACAGCTCTGCATTTCTAATAAACCTTTTGGTTGTGTATACCTTGACCACTGCGGTCCATTTTCTTCTGATACTGCATATAAATACATCTTAGTTGCAGTTGATTCGTGCACACGTTTCATCTGGGTTTGGCCACAACGCAGTGCTGACGCTCGAAATGTCATCAGGGATTTGCGTGTCTTTGTGGGAATTTTTGCCTGTGGCACCTTCCATTCCGACCAAGGTCCGGCGTTCGCCTCTAAGGCGTACAAGGACGCGATGAGGTCTATGGGGGTGCTGGTGCAATTTTCGTCTCCATATAGACCGGAGGGCAACTCAATTGTGGAGCGAATGAACCATGACTTAAAGCAGTCTTTGACACCTAGAGTCTTAGGTATTGGCAGGAACTGGCTGGCCCACTTGTATGGCGTGCAACGTGCACTTAATAATCTCCCTAGAAGATCTCTGGGTGGGCGGACCCCATACGAAATGCTCTTTGGCATACAGATGTTTGTGCCAGACCTTGAGGGTCGAGACATGGCGGCAACTGCCGCAATCTTTGACGTAGATAAGCATTCTACTATGTTGCAGGACTTACAAGAGACCCGTGACAGACTTGCAAACGAACATTTACCTTCAGCTACAGACGCTGCGTTGCAGATTCCGGTTGCCGGCTGGCTTCCGAAGGTTGGTGATCTGGTCCGAGAGAAGGTGGAGAACAAAAAAAGAATTTGGCCCCGCTTATCGTGCACCGGTTCCAGTTCTTGGCTTGAAGGGTACTCGTACAGTCATCTTACCACCGCTTCCTGGTCGCAAAGACAACAGATACATCTCAGTGGACAATGTCAAGCTACAACATCTGGCCGATCCTGAATAGTGTAACACCTGCGGTATCATGTCCAGCAATTTCAAGGAATCCTGTTCGTGGCCCTCCACTCTCCACATGTGCCGATGTTACCATTGAGATGGTCGTTTTGCCAGATCGCCTGCTCAACCTCCCGGCTTCCTCCTGCAACGAGGAAACCGAGTATACTTACCCCGCGAGTGAGTCAGTGGCTCATTTGCCTACAACACCACTGAACCCGACTCGTTTTTCCTTTGATTCGTCTTCCACCTCGTCATTTGCCCCGACCAAGTTCAGTATTTTTGTATCCTGGTTCAGAGACAATTTTTTGGTCCCTCCATGGACATACATCTGGTTGGTGCTATTTCTGATTTTCCTGTTCATGTCCATTGGCTTTGTGACAGTTTTTTTCTTGCTCATCAATGGTCACTACTTGCCAGAACGCTCTGCGGTGAACTCTGTGGCTGGAACTTTGTCTCCGCATTCTTCTTCGCACATCATGAAGCGTGACCACACATTTGTGAACATTTCCGCCTTTCCAGTTGCAGATGGCATCGTATGGGATGCAGTGAATTTCCAAATTTATGGACCGACAGAAATTATTAATGTTCCAAATGTGCTTCGTGTTTCAATGGGTGATGTGGTAAAAAAGGAATATTCATTCAGATGATTGGGATGTGCATGCAATTGAATCGTTATTGTCTGATTTAAAATATTATGCTGCTTTTAATGCTGAGGATTTGTACTTAAATTCTGCTAATTATGCCGATTTGTATTGTTACCAACATTACAGTAACCATTTTCTGCATAAACCAAGTACACTTCGAGGTAGTTTCAATTACACCCAATGGGAACATTGCCCGACCCCTCTGCACGGTAGCTCCCAAACACTGATAAATAAATGTACTTACTTAACAAGATTTTGATAGATCAAACCCTGGGTCCTATTATTTTAAATTGAACGTTTCTTCAAATCCGAAGGTGATGTTAACCAACACCAAATTGCTGTATTCCAGTTCCTTTATGGACGCATTAGCTGTTGGTGGCTATGAGCACTGGAAAAACACCATTGACTTGAAGTCTATTTGGGGCACTAAATCTTGGCAAGTACGCGGGACAGAAGCCTTACACCGCGCTTGCCTTATCCCGACCCAGATATTATTTTTAAATAGTACTATATACCAAACAACTTGTTTTGGTTTGGCGACTTCCAAACAATTAAATGCACCTACCACTCCTGCGTTGTCTCCATGGTCGAACCGGATCTTGCATTTAAATTTTTCCCTTGATACATTGCAAGCTTTGTTTCAAAATAACTCCTTTAATGTCTCTACATTGGATCGCACGGCCTGGTTGGAGTGGCCCATAGCTTCAAATGCCTGCCAACTGCGTTTTCTTAACTCTGTTCCTGGTTACAAACAGGATAGACCAGATCCACGTTTTTCTGACTCACGTACTATTACAACTTATTCAGTTGGTAAATTATGTAAACAGTGATTGCAGCACTCTACGTTAGATTCCGTAAAACAACATTTATCCCTCCTATCAAGCAACATCGATCTGGCCGACTTTGTTCTAGGACCTCGAGGTCCAAGACCTAAACGATTTGTTTATGCGACTTGCAATGAAATCTGGAAGTTTTCACAAATAGAAGCTGCTTCCCGTTTACGGGAAATAGATCAAGCTAATCTAGAAAAAGTGCTTGCTGTTATCGACAATAGTATTAACACCCTGTCTTCCCGCATTTACACATTAGAGAATATTGTTTCATCTGTTGTTGATATTGTACAGGATGACGTGTCTGTGTTATATCATGGTCAAAATCAATTGCGTTCAGTAATGCAGTTTGCAGACACTGAAAATGGGGAAGGTTCCATGGCATTTTTTAAACACATCTGCCTTGTTCTTGCCGTTTAATTTAACTGAGAAACAGCAGTTCATGTCCATGAAAGATGCAACATACACTCTCCTGCATATCGAAAAAATAGAACCGTTACCATTCTCTGTGGCGGAGACCGACTCTGCAGTATGGCTAGTACACGGGGTTATCACTTTGCCTTTTTCTTTATTTGAATTTAGTTCATGCATGAAACATTATCCTGTTGGCCGTTTCGAGCCTTTGGGTAGTGCCTTTTTGCACGAACTCTGGTCCCTACCTTTCACATACAGATGCCTTAGAGATGACAAGGAGGTATTTCGAACGGGGGAATATTGCGATTCTACAGTGGGTCATTCCCTTGTTTGTAAAAACATTAAGTTGCACGGGGCTTGTAATGTTTCTGCCCCGAATCTTGCATGTGTTTTAAAGGGCATTCCTGTTCGTGTTATATCACCTACTTTCACTATGCTTGCTAATGGTAGCTATCTGCTTTTAAATAATCAGGATTGCTGTGGTTTGCTGGCTGGCATACCCTATATAGTAACAGTTTCGCAACGCTTAGTGTGCTGCAAAAATGTGCTTTTTCCACCCCCGCGTGGGAAGTTAGATAGTTCCATTTGGCCTTACATACCGACTTTGAAGGCGGATTTCAATAAATTGAGCAGAATAAAGGCGCTATTATTAAACCAGGAGGTGATGCTCACATCCGCACGGGAGACCTTCGTCCTCCAGGTGGCCAGCACCCACAGTGAAATACAGGCCCTTTTGAACACTAACCTCCCCCAACATTTCGGTGAACTGATTTACCATATATTTAATGCTTCTAATACCGAAGGTCTTGTACACTTTTCAGACTATATTTGGTGTAATTCCGGCTTTTATTCATTCTATTTTTTCCAGCGTCTTTGGAGGCTTCCCATTGATCCTAGCTTTAGCTGCTGGAATATTGCTTTTACTTTGTCTGTGGCGCAATGGCTTCACCTCTTGTGGGCCTACACAACCCAGGGCGGCTGCGGAAACTCCGTGACCGCATGATTGACAGCTTCAGCGTCCTGCCGCTGGCAACATTCAGCGTGGATTATAGACTATCTTTTCGCTTTGCGTATTTCACTTGCGTGCAACCAGTGATGTCCTGCTTACGATGTCCGTTCTCTTGGTCCTTGGATGTTTGCCTCTCCAATACGTCTTGTTCTGACCCGGATTTCGACCAGTTAATGGGCCCCTTAATGGCCCATGAACGGGAATGTTCCGGTGATGGATTAATGGCGCGTGCGGCTGCACTTGGAGTCTTGGCGCAAAGGGATATCTGGGCGGCTGCTCAGGATCTCCTACAACGAAGTTATATTGAGTATCACGCAAGTTGTCCTGCATTGCTGATCGCTGCTCCCTATTGTGAGGAGCATGAATGCAGTTTTGATTTGTTGAAGTGGATGGCATTTCTTTTTTCAGACGATGACAATGTCTTTTTGGAAGGTGTTGCAGTTTTCTGCGCATACACTCTAATGGATTAGTTGCATTGACTCTCAATGAACTGCATAGCTGGATTTTTTATTCTCTTTGAGTGACCTGTTTTCTGGCCCTATTTAGAATTTTTTCCAACGTTTTTTTCTTCTCTTTTTTCTTTTTCAAGAGGACATTTCCTACCAATAGACTTTTACATTCTGCTCCATTTGTTTCAACTCTGTTTTCGTCCTATGTCTTGGCCTATGGACTGACCAGGGGAGGGTGTAGTGTGGATTGTGGCCTCATGGTCGACATTGCTAAGTTAGCTTAGGCCTGGCTGCCATGATGCCTCCTTTGCACACGTTACTCCATGACTTTGTTTTTCCAGACTCTGCTTGTGACGTTCACATTAGGACCGTCTGCTTTTCTGCCTTTCACCTTTTCTCATGTTCTCTGTGGTTTTCGTCTGCACACGATGTACAAGGTCGAAAAACAAAGTCCCTTGTTGTTGCTGTTCTGGTCAGCCCCTCGCACTTAGACATAACATGAAATACAGCTGCACTGGAGAAATTCGGGTGCTTTTAATATTGTGATCTCCCTGTTGGAGGCACTTGGAGAAAAACCTTTCCAGAGAGAAGAGCTGTGCTTGTCCGTTGATGTAAACCT
Organism: Calotriton arnoldi; assembly: GCA_963921515.1. NCBI lineage: Eukaryota > Metazoa > Chordata > Amphibia > Caudata > Salamandridae > Calotriton > Calotriton arnoldi. Next base: position 4,136,328 of record CAWUFW010000124.1, on the reverse strand, counting down.
TGCATCTAGTTCTTGAGGTATGGGGGTCCCCCTGACAAAGCCCAGAGATGTTCTATTTTTATAATAAACTAGTTACTAGCATGGGGAGGGTGGCAAGGCATTATAGTCCTTAATCCACTGTCTTTATAAAATTGCTGTCCCCGTTTGTATTCTATGGAATTGTAACAATGCTTACTGTTTTGTCTTTGTGCATTATGCTGCTAGTACTGGCACGTGTACTCTGTCTTAAGAGCACGATAGTTGAAATAAATATTTTAAACTATACTGTGTCTCTTAATACGCACGTTGTGGACAAGTATGAGTGAGTAATGAAAGTGTTCTTGCTCCCGCGATTCCTGAACGAGTCCGTGTTCTGGGATGTCTAATCATTGGTAGCTTCGCTGTAGTACGGAGAACGAATGAGACACTATAGCTAGTCGGATTGGGATTTTGGGCACTAAGGTGGATGGTTGGTACACCACTAAACACTGAGGTCCTGTTTTCCTGCGCATAGTTCTGTATATGTGCAGAATCCCCGCAACAGAGCCTCCCTTCCTCTTTAGAAGGAGGCGGAAAGAAGGTGGGCAAAGTGATGATTTGCCCAATGTGAAAGGAGGTGACCACCTTGGGAAGGAAGGATGGGCGAGTTCTTAGGACAATCCTTGTCCGGATGTACGGCCAGAAAAGGAGGCTTGGATTAAAGGGCCTGGAGCTCACTCACTCTTCTGGCAGATGTGATGGCTACCAGGAATGCAGTTTTGAGAGTTAAAAGTCTGAGAGGACAGTTGTGAAGCGGCTCAAAGGGAGCGCACATAAAATAGGTCAAGACCAGATTCAAGTCCCACTGAGGCATTACGAATGGAATAGGAGGAAAGAGATGTGTAATGCCTTTTAAGAAGCGATTTACAACCGGGGACTTGAAATGAAATTTGTACTTGTAATGAAATTTGTACTTGTAAAGCGCACTGCTACCCCAGCTGGGGCGTCGTGGCGCTGTACGCATACCGCTGTGGAACCCTTCCTGGCTTTTCCCTGTGAAAGGTCCACTCCTGGGCACCCCCAAGGTGAAGCCAGGCATCCCAGCGCTGGTGGGGCCGTTGTGGAGATTAAGCAAGCTATTGCCCAGAGTTGCAGAGTGGGACCTATGATTAGAATAGGCAACCGAGGCCAGATCTCTGCATCAGGGTCTGCCGCTCTAACCATTGAGCCACACTTCTCCACTTGAAGAGAGAAGGCTGATCAGGAAGCCTAAGAAAGGCAGAAATGGCCGAGAGATAGTCCCTGATAGTTCCCAGAGCAGAGCCCTGCTGGGCCAAAGAAAGGAGGAACAAGAGAACCTCAGAAAGAGGGGCAGAAAGGGGATCCACAGTCTTTGCTGTGCACCACGCCACAAATTTATTCCATCTGCAGACGTATACCGTCTTAGTGGAGGGACGCCTGGCTGCCAAGATTACATCACAGACTTCGGGAGGCAGGTCAAACGACGTCAACTGCCGCCCCTCAATCTCCACGCAAGGAGGTGGAGGCTGGACAGGTTCGGGTGGAGGACCGTCCTCTGCTGCTGCGACAGAAGATCCTCCCGAAGAGGAAGTCGGATCGGAGGATCGATGGCCATGTTGAGCAGCTCGGGATACCAGACTCTTCTTGCCCAATCCGGAGCCACAAGAATGACTTGGGCCCAGTCGCGCTTGATCTTCTTCAGCACTCTGGGTAGAAGTAGTATAGGCGGAAAGGCGTATAGAAGACCGCAACTCCACTCGCGACGAAAAGCGTCGCCTAGCGAGTGCCGCCTTGGAAATTCCAACGCGCAGAATTGCTGACATTGCACGTTCTTTTCGGTGGCGAATAGATCTAACCAAGGCTCTCCCCACTGCTGAAAGAGACCTTGCACCACCACCGAGTAAAGACGCCATTCGTGAGCCATCATGCACCTGCGGCTGAGTTTGTCCGCCCTGGCGTTCAGTGAATCTGCCAGGTGTTGAACCACCAGGGATATGCCCTGATGTTCTAGCCATGTCCAGAGGCGGAGGGCCTCTTGACATAGGGTCCACGACCCTAACCCGCCCTGTTTGTTGCAGTACCACATGGCGGTGGCTTTGTCCGTGAACACCTGCACTACTCTCCCCAGACAGAGGGAAGGAATGCTTTGAGTGCAAGACGGATCGCCCGAAGCTCCAGAAGGTTGATGTGGAGCCCGGACTCCGCCGGAGACCAGAGGCCTCTGATCTCCGCCTCTCCCATGTGGCCGCCCCATCCCAGAAGGGATGCGTCCGTCACCACTGTGTGTTCTGGTTGGGGATGGGAGAGGGATCTGCCATTGACCCAATCCTGGTTCGTGAGCCACCACTGCAATAGCCGTGCAGTGCCCTCTGAGATCTGGTCGCAATCGGACAGATTCCCCTGATGCTGCACCCACTGGAACTTCAGGTCCCACTGCAGAGCCCGCATATGCCACCTGGCATGATCGACCAGCAGGATGCAGGAGGCCATGAGGCCCAGCAGCCTCAGGGTCATCCTGACCGAAACCCAGGATAGAGGCTAAAAGATCGGAATCATAGCCCGAATATCCCGGAGGATAAACCCGAAACTGCGCCGTGTCCAGAACCGCTCCGATGAAGAGGAGCTTCTGAGAGGGGGGTCAGGTGTGACTTCGGCACGTTGATGGAGAACTCCAGCAAATGCAGGAGATCGGCCGTAGTCTGGAGGTGGGAGATGACAGCCTGGGGCGAGCACGCCTTCAACAGCCAGTCGTCGAGATAGGGGAAGACTGGGACCCCTGATCAGCGCAGATGAGCCGCGACCACTGCCATCACTTTCGTGAACACCTGAGGGGCGCTGGTAAGGCCAAAGGGGAGCACGGTAAACTAAAAGTGCTTGTGGAGTACCGTGAACAGCAGGTAACGCCGGTGGGCCGGCAGGACGAGGTTGTGAAAGTAAGCGTCCTGCAAGTCCAACGCTACCATCCAGTCTCCAGGGTCTAGGGCAGACAAGACCTGAGCGAGCGTCAACATCTTGAACTTCTCCTTCCGGAGGAAGCAGTTGACGTTCCTGAGATCCAAGATGGGACGCGGGCCTTTGTCCTTCTTGGGCACCAAAAAGTAGTGGGAATAACAACCACAACCTACTTCTGGGACAGGAACGCGCTCGATGGCTCCCTTGGCCAAGAGTGCTGAAACATCCTGTTGGAGAAGGGCCAGGTGATCCTCCGACATGCGATAGTACTGAGGTGGCATGGAGGGAGGGGTAGTCTCGAAGGGGAGGGAGTAGCCCCTTCGGACTATTTGCAAAACCCACCTGTCCGACGCGACGGTGCACCAGTGGGGGAGGTGATGGCGGATCCTGCCGCCCACTGGCGTTTGGTGGCCCTGAAAGGTGGGACTAGGAAGGTTTGGAGGCTGCTGCAGAGGGGGCTGTGGTGGACTGGCCCGCTCGCTGGCCCCCAGAACCACGCCGGTGGTTCCCACGTCCCCGGCCGCGCTGTGGCTTAACAGCTTGCGCTGGCCTGTGGCCCTGGGCGGGACGTAGCTGGGCACCCCTTCCATAGCCCCGAAAGGCAGACTGCGCAGGGCGGGTGGTGGAGAGGCCCAAGGACCTGGCCGTAGCCAGTGAGTCCTTAAAGCGCTCTAGCGCGTTGTCCGCCTTGTCGCCGAAAAGGCGACGGCCATCAAAAGGCATGTCCATAAGGGTGGATTGGACATCCCCTGAAAAACCAGTCGAACGCAACCAGGCATAGCGTCGAAGGGCTACCGACGTTGAAATAGTCCTGCCAAGTGCGTCGGCGGTATCCAGCCCACAGCGGATGGTAAACTTTGCTGCATCTCTCCTCTCGGCAACTGCACGGGAGAGTATGGCCCAGGCCCCCTCCGGGCACTGAGGCAGCACCTGCGCCACCGTATCCCACACAGAGTTGGTGTAACGGCCCAACAGACATGCAGTGTTTACCGACCGAAGTCCCAAGCTGCCGGAAGAAAACATTTTCTTCCCAAGGTGGTCCAGCTTTTTGGATTCCCTTTCCGGTGGTGCGGTAGGGAAGGCGCCTTTGGAAGTGGAGGCTTGAACCACCAAGCTCTCCGGTGTGGGGTGTTGGGAGAGGAAAGTGGGGTCGCCCGGGGCCGGGCGGTGGCGTTGGGCAATCATCCTATCCACAGGAGCCCCTGTGTTGGGCCTGGACCAGGTGTCCAAAAGGATGTCCGTGAGGGACTCATTAAACGGAAGCAGGGGCTCCGAAGAGCTCGCAGCCAGCTGAAGCACCTCTGTCAGGAGGTTAGTCCTGACTGCCACCGTAGGAAGCTCGAGGTTGAGAGCCTCGGCCGCCCTACGCAACACCACTGCGTATGATGCTCTCTCCTCCGTAGCCACGGTAGGAGACGACAACATGCCAAGGTCTGGGGAGGTATCCAGACCACTGGCATCCCCCAGTTCCTCTCTCCAGTCCGGATCGTACTCCAACTGGTCTGACAAAGGGTCCCCAGACCCCTCCCAGTCTTCCTCACCCTCCTCTGGCTGCCAAGTTGGCTGAAAATGGCCAGGGTGGAACACAGGGGCCAAAGTACCCATCGGCGCCGGATCCGGCGTCGGCCGACACCGTTCCGGCTCCGTGTCCACGGCGGGTTGGAAGCCAGGGTCGATGCTGGCTGGGGGACCAGTCGGCGTCAGTAGCGGACGTGGTGCTGGTGGAGCCGGCGGAGGTGTCACAAGGTCGACCAGATCCAGGCCTGGATACAAGGGGGCCCTGCAGTGCCGGAGCCGCCTTAGACCTAGGGCCCCCAACCGAGTCCGCGGGGCCTGAAGGCCCACCGGCGGAGTCGTCTGCCCAAAGATGGCATGAATCGATTCGTAAAATTGACGAAGCTGGGCAGGGGTCGCTCCCGGTCCCGGGAAGGGAGGGAAGCCGGGTGCCGACCCTGAAGGTTCCGCAAGCAGAGCCGCGGGAATGGCACCACCCGCACCCTGTGTCGCCCGACGGACGAGGGGAAGTCGAAGAGCGACAATGCTTCTTCGACTTCTTCTTATGCTTCGAGTTACCTGACCTCGAGTGCGAAGACTTTGCAGAGGAGTGATGATGACTCCGCGATCCGTCCCTCGACATCCCTCGCGACAGGGACCATGCGCGGCGCGGAGCAGACTGCCGGGCCTTGAGGAGCTTTCGGGACCGCTCCCGCAAAGACTTCGGGGCCATGGTTCGGCAGTCGGAGCACGACTTGGGGTCGTGGTCGCGCTCCAGGTAGAAGAGGCACACGCGGTGCCGATTTGTCACCGACATCATTCGGGTACAGGAACCGCAGGCCTTGAAACCGGGCATCCCTTGTGCACCAGGAGTCGAATTAGACTCGAAAAAAGTCGCCTAAAGTCGCAAAAAACTAATTCAAAAAGGGACTGGGGGTACCGCTCTCTCCGGATCTGCGCTTGCTGGCGCGGAAAAAGAAAAAACTGACGTCAGCGCGCGAGGGTGGCATCTAAGTAGCTACCGCGACGTCATCCCGGCGACCAGAATGCCGACGACGGACGTGCAGGGGTACTGCTGACGAATAACTTTCCGGATCCAGTCTGACGCCTGGGGGTAATTCTAAGGTAAGGAATCTATAACTAACTGTTTCTTTCAGATTTTTCGACAGTGCATTGAGGCCTGCTAACCAGACCTTAGTGCCAGTGTCCTGACCCTAAAGTGTATGTTGAAATTGGCTACGCCCAATAGGAAATGGCTAAGTAACCTGTTAGTCCTCAGAATACGATACCCAGGTCATGTAAGTTAGTGGGGTACTTCAGGGATTGCAGCACTGGTTGTGCCACCCTGAAGGAACCCCAAGTAAAACGAGTCTCCCAGTCTGCCACTGTGGACTGGTAGAGCAGTCGTGCACTGGTGGCCCAACTTTGCCATTGAAAGCAGTGGCAAAGCCTCCACTTCCCCAGTGCATCTGTGTAAGTCACCCATCTGGCAAGCCTAACGAGTCCTAAGGCAGGGTGCAACATATGTCATCAGCAGGAACTGTAGTTTACATGTTCTGATAGTAGAGATGCAGAAACTGCCATTTTTACGGTGGAAAGGCTTGGCTGCCCAATTGGCGAGTGCAGGATTACACGCTCAACCCTCAGCCGTGTTCACTCCTTAACGGTGCGACCAAAGTGGGCACTCTAAGGTATCAAACAACTAGTTACATGAAGCCTGACTTGAATCTCAGGTCAACATTAATGTAACTTGTTGCTGTGTACAGCTTTTACAAGGCTGCCACTTTGTTGCCTTCAAAACTCCTGTGCCTTCCCTGACACACATGGAGCCTGTTCCATAAGAGAGTGTTCTGCCCTCCTGTGGAGGAGTGCCAATGACTCTCAGGAAAGGAAACAATGAGAGATTGCAAACCAGGGAGGTGTTACATTCCTCCTAAAGGAAGCCACATGGGTGTTGGCCCCGAGAAGCAGGCTTCAAAAGGAAAGCCGTCTTTGAAGGGCAAATGTGTAACACTAGGGTGGAAGATGCCCACTGGTTAGACAAACAAGCGTGCGCAGGAAGCAGAGAGGGAAAGCTAGTTGTCAAACGGGTTTCCCCAGGGGCATGTACCTCTGAGGTAGTCACACCCCAGGGGTGGGCTAGTGAGGTTCACACAAGGAGAGAGGGGTCTCGCCATCCGGGAAGTGAGCAGGATGATGCATCCTGGGATATCCAGGTGCCACACTCCACAGCAAGTGGTCACTACGTGGGAGGGAACCTGGTAGCCCATTTGCTACCAACTGCATCCTGCCCTGGGGGGCTTTTTTCAGGCATAAAGAGGGTACCCCTTGCACCCCAACCTCAGATCTCACCTGACCTGGAAGGAGGACTGCCCGGCTGCACTGAGGGACCAGCAAAGAGAGACTGCACCATCGAGGACTGTGTTTGCTGCTCCTAGTGACTAGCGAAGATAGGGACTGTGCTTGGCGTGTCCTGCTCAAGGAAATGTTCTCCTCAGCCCAGTGAAGCACAGCACATGGCACAGCAGCTGAAGTAGCCTGCTTAGGCAAGTTGATAGCTTAAACTCTTCAAGCCTCTACCACCACCGCCGTGCAACCCATAGGACCAAGACCTGACGCATAGAGTTGCACCCGAGTTCGTGCTACCGACTCAGGTAGTATTGGCCTGTGACTGCGACAACGCGACTGGTAGTCCAGTGGCGACTGGACTTCGGCCAGCCCACAGAGCACCTCACGGGACATGGACCCTGCAACCAGAACCCCCACACCATCTTCGTGGACCGAGGAGTACCTGCAGGAAGAACCCCGTTGACCGCACCACAGCCTTCCTGAGCATCCTTTATCCATTGCATCAGGATCACTTCCATTGAAAAAGCCTGCAAAAGATAAAAGTGCCAGGTTCGGACTGAGGACTGCTTCATCTGTTAACGTAACTGTTCTTGAGGACCTAGCTGGTACCCCTGACTGACTCTCAACTGGATTTGGTCACCTACAGTGACTCCTAGTGACCGCATTACACCTAGCCCAAATTTGTACTGAAAATGGTTCTAAGTGTCAAATTCGCGGAATTTGCAAGTGCTTGTTCGCGGTTCAGTGAATGTATTAATTCTTGTAAATTCTGTATATCCGGAACCCTATGGTGGATCTTTTTTGTTTTGGTGTCTAACTTTTTATACAAATATAGTCTATTTTTTATAAATTAGTGTTGCATTTCTAAAGATAGTCAACAACCAGCTCACGAACTTCATAGAATCCAACTCGATCCTCAACACTTCCCAATCCGGATTCCGCAGCAATCACTGCACCGAGACCGCCCTCCTAGCCGCCACAGACGACATCCACACTCTCCTCGACCAAGGCCACACACCTGCCCTCAATTTACTAGACCTCTCAGCAGCCTTCGACACTGTCTCCCACCGCACACTAACCGCCAGACTCCACGACGCCGGCATACAGGGAACTGCCCTAGACTTTATCCGCTACTTCCTCACTGGCTAAACTCAAAGAATCAGACTCCCGCCCTTCCTTTCCGAACCTACAGAGATCAGCTGCGGAGTACCTCAGGATCCTCACTCAGCCCCATGCTCTTCAACATCTACATGGCCCCCCTCGCTACCATTGTCAGAAAACACGGACTCAGCATAGCATCCTACGCCGATGACTCGCAGCTTATCCTCTCGCTCACCGAGGAACCCGACATCACCAGACAGTTTCCAGGAAGGAATGAAGGACGTCGCATCCTGGATGAGCAGCAGCTGCCTGAAGCTCAACTCGGAGAAAACTGAAGTCCTCGTCCTCGTATCCACCCCCTCCGCATGGGACAACACCTGGTGGCCCACCACCCTCAGCAACCCTCCCACACCCACGGACCACGTCTGCAACCTCTGCATCATACTCGATTCCTCCCTCGCCATGAACCAACAGGTCAACGCCGTATCTTCCACATGCTTCAATATCCTCCGCATCCTCTGCAAGACCTGCAAATGGATCCCCACAAATCCAGAAAGACCGTCACCCACACACTCCTAACCAGCAGACTGGACTACGGGAACGCCCTCTACGCCAGAATCAACAAATCTCTACTCCTCAAACTCCAGACCATCCAGAACGCCGCAGCCAGACTCGTTCTCGGCATCCCACGACAAAACCACATCACCCAGCAACTACGAGACCTCCACTGGCTCTCCATCAACAATAGAGTGACCTTCAAGCTGCTCACTCACACCTACAAATCCCCCCACAACACCCGACCCCAATACCTCAACGAAAGAATCTCCTTCTACGCACCCAAGAGAACCTCCGCTCAGCCGTCCTTGCCCTAGCTGAAATCCCTCGCATCCGCAGAGCCACAACGGGAGGAAGAGCCTTCTCCTACATCGCGGCCAAGACCTGGAACGAACTCCCCCTCAGCATCAGACGAACCCCCACACAGCAAGCATTCAGGAAGAGCCTTAAGACCTGGCTCTTCGGATGAGACGGAGCTGCTCGAATCCCCACTCCTCCTCCTCTCCTCCCCCCCCCCCAACGCCTTGAGACCCTGACGGGTGAGTAGTGCGCTTCACAAATCCCTTATTGATTGTGTTGTGTCGATTTCTTCTTCAATTGTTTTGCTGGTGTTTAAATGCTTTACACTTGTTCCTTTGTGTAATCCTTGCTGCTCAGAGCCACAGCTACTCAGGGTTGAGCTGAAGGTTTGGCAAACGAAACCTACTGGTCCTACAGGGGTTGGTAAGGTTATTACACAGTGAGGCTGCACAAACACACCATCTCATACACCACGTTTCCTCATACAGAGGTATAGATTTCACAAGGTACAGTAAATATGCCCTTTTTACTCTACCGCAAACAAGTACTGACAAATTCAATGAATCTGATACTTAGAAACTTTCGAGCAAGAACTTTTGGCTAGTTGCATTGGGTTCGGATAGAGTTACATTGAACAACCAACACAGACAGGGAGCCAATCATGAGGACCAGTAAGGTCCACAGAGACAGTTACCTCAAAGGTAGGTTCAGTCTTCAGGGAAATCCAGGCTCTTTTTTCCTATTCTGTAGGTTCCTATGAAAGTGGTCCTGATGCAAGGGATACAGGATGCTAAAGATGCTCAAGGATGCTGTAGATGAGATGCGGTCGATGGGGGTCTTCCTGCGGTGGAAACCCGGTCCACTGGCTTGGTGAGGCGATCCTAGCCACAGGAGTCGATGTCACGCAGTCTTTTCACTCCTGGTAGAAATTAAGTCGCCCCTGGGCTACCAGTCACCCGGTATCGCGGTCAGAGCGGAATTCGTCCTCGGATGATTACTCACCTTCTGGGTGACCAAGCTGCGCTCAACAACTCTCCTGGGTTCAGTGAACTCGGGTGCAACTTTGAGTGTCGGCTCTCGGTCTCTGGTGCTGCAAGGAGACTAGGAACACTCGCTTGAAGATGTGGGATACCAACTTGAAACAGCAGGCTCCTTCAGCTGTTTTGGCCCTGTGCTGTAAACAGGAGGCGAGCCAGCTGAACCTTGGAGTCTCTTGTTTTGGCAGGGCCCCGGAGACTACTTCTCCACAAGCAGGATGCTGCAGGCACAGCTCCTCTCCTTTGCTACCCCCCAAGATCAGTAGGTGCAGTCCATGCCAGTGCAGCGTCTCTTTGCTGGTTCCAAAGTGCAGTAGGGCAGTCCTCCTTCCAGTCCAGGCAAGAGTTCAGGGTGCCCTTTTATGCCCAGAAAATGCCCTCCGTAGGATACATTTGGTAGGTAATGGGCTATCAGGTTGATAACCACTTCCTGCAAGTCTAGCATCTGGATGCACCATTCTGCTCACTTACAAACTGTCAGGACCCCTCTCTCGGCGTCCAGAGCTCTCAGCCCAACTCAGAGGTGTGGCTACCAAGGGGGCTACATGCCCGTGAAAATGGTTTGACAACAGGTTTCCTCTCTCCTTCCAGGGTGCCAGCTAACAAATGGGGCTGCCCTTGCCCAAGTGTTCCCCATTTGCTCTTCAAAGATGGATTTATCTTTGAACCTCACCTGCTGGGCTAACACCTGTGTGGCTTCCTACAGGAGGATGACAACACCGGTCAGTGCAGGCCCCCTTGTTTCCTTTCAGGGAATCATTGGAACAATTCCCTGGGAGGGCAGAAAGGGGACTCTGGTTCAAGCTTCTTCTGTATTCATAAAGAGCATAGGACAGCAATACTCCAAGTATGGCCCAGGGGCTGCATGCGGCCCTCTTTACCTTTATATTTGGCCCCCGGACAACAGCAGCACTGGGCTGCTGTTTACTCGACTCATCAACATCATCAAAAAGTTTTTTTTAAAACAGGCAAAGCATTTATTTAAAAGTTATTTGAAGTTAAAGAAAGGAAGTAACTAGGGTGTCCTGCACCACTTAACTTTAGGAACACCTTACATTAGGAACACCTTACATTTTAAAGACATATTGCTGTATAAGTGTAAAAATATAATAAAGTCTCTTCAGAATTCAAAAAGTGTATTTCATTAACATGCAGAACCGTTTCACATTAGAAAATCAGATCAGTGCATTAAGTATTTTTTTTTTTTTTTTTAAAGCTATAGTTTTCAAACAAGAATTTAGAAACATTCATCTTCCACCACCCCTTCAGCCCCTTTCACCCTGACAGCAATGCCAATAGTGAACTAAGAGGCAAATCAATAGTTACGTGCATTCTTTGGGTGGCCTTGGTTCCTATTCTACAGGAACATTATAGTTTATTAAATCAAACATAGGAGAAGGTTTTGTACAGCGCACATCCTGAAGTCATGCATTTCGAGGTCCTCATATATGTGATAGGGAAGAAAAAGGAGTGAACGTGAAATAAAACAATAGCCTAGGATCACATCATTTGGTTAATCGGGGAAGTCCCAGGTTTTCTGCTTTCAAATTTTGCAATTCAGCCACTAAATGTATATGCTTCGCTTCCCCCTCACACATCTTACTGCCACCCTGCCCTCCAAAACTCCTAACTGCAGCTCTGCTGGTATCAATGAGGTCCTCGGTCACATACAGACCACACATTTTGGGCGTTTGGAAGTACCCATGGCATAGGAGTTTGAAGGCAACCAAGTGGCAACTTTGTAAAAACTGCACACTACAACAGGTCGCATTAATTTTGACTTGAGTATCAAGTTGGGCTTGATGTAACAAGTTGTTTGATACCTTGGAGTATCAACTCTGGTCGCACCATTCAGGAGTTAGCACAGCAGAGGTGTCAGCGTGTTAATCCTGTACTCCGCAATGGGACTACCAAGTCCCTTTAGAAGTAAAAATGACAGTTTTACGCTTTTACTTTAAGAACAGGTAAAATACATGCTCTGCTCTCTCATTATATCACACCCTGCCTTAGGAGTGGCTTAGACATATCACAGAGAGGTTTGGACTTTGCCATTCCCTAAAAGGCAAATTCAAGTTAGCAGTTTAAAACTGATCTTCCAGTCTACGGTGGCAGACTGGGAGACTTCTTACCTTTGTCACACCCAGGGTGGCACAACCAATGCTGCAGTCCCTGAGGTGACCTAACTTACATGCCCTGGGTAGCTAGGTACAATATACTAGGGTCTTACAAGTAAGTTAGCTTAGGCCAATTGGGTATAAGCCAATCAAGCATACATAGTTTTAGGGTGTGGGCAAAGGCACTAAGGTATGGTTATCAGGCCTAAGTGGTCGGAGCCGAAAAATCAGCATCAGTCCACAACTTTGATGCTCACAATACAAAACAAGCATTGGCATAGCCAATAGGTCTCGCCTTTGGGACCTTATAAGTGTTTAGCCAGAGACATTGACTTTGCATATGTCTTTAAGCTGTGCTGTACAGAAGTCTGCAGGCACACTTCCACACCAACATACTTCTCTTTGGACAATGAATGAGGTCATCTTGCAGCCCCTTCTCCTGTCCTCTCTGTCTGTTACTTCCCGGCCACCGTAGAGCTCTTGTGTAGTGGTGGCAGGCTGTGGGGAGCGCAAGAGGAAGCAAGGGTGGTGGACGATGTACAAATTGTCGTATTCCTCTCAGTGGTGTAACGAAATTTGAGGGGGCCCCGCTGCAAGGTGCATGGAGGGGCCCCCCTCAGAATTTTATCAGGAGCTCTGTGGTTATACTGAGTAAAGCAGAAAGAAACTTATGTTGTGGTTCAGTTCTTCCTCGGTCAACCTCTCCTGGCTAATCTGAGTAGCACAGGGTTTATTTTTCAAAGTATAGGCAAGACCCTAAGTACTATTCACAACAAGACTTAAAAAGAATGAAGCAATAAGCAATAAACAAACTCATCTTGTACCGTTAATGTTGCCTGGTAACAAAACAGAGAGCAAACTGATTCTGCCACAGACTGCCATAGTTCTCTTTACTTTTGCGTAAACACAGCGGAAGGAGGCCATGTTCAGTCTCCTCCAGTGTGCGCCCTGGTGCAATTCACAAACATCATTTAAAGCGCTTAGAACTTTCATGGCGCGTACTGCTGCCGTCTTACCTGGAGGATGAGTTTGCTCCGCTGTCACCAGTAAGAGTATCCAGATAAGCAGGCTACAGCGCTCTTTTGCCACCACTGCTCAAGCGCTACGTGTGCAATCCAGCACAAGGGGTGTCACAGCGCCTGCTCCGGTTACGGCAAGCCGTCTTCTCTTGGACTCTTGTTGTAGGACTGTCACCTTGCACCCTTGACAACCATTGTTCAGCCATGATATTTATCGCTTCCTTACCTGCAACACGCCCACTTGCCTGTCTTTTACATTCACCTTGTCAATATGTTGACAACTGTGTACCTCCGTCACACACATTTGCACAGAATCACAATTACGACTGAAACAGATGGCCATTGCTCTGTGCGCTCTGCAGAGAGGCCAAGGATTGGATGGCTATGTAGTCTGAACGCACAAGTTACTAACTAGTAATTAAAAACGCACATTGAAATGTATTTTCCTTCTGACAAATAAACTGATCAATTTCTGCACAAGGAGCGTTAAACACGGTATATTACTAATCAGTTCCAGTTTTAAACTACACCTTTTTTTTGCATTCCTTTAGAGTGTTGTGTTTCTGTATTTTTTCGCACATCACATCACTCTTGTATAGCACATACCTTGAATTGAGTCGCCTCTAGGCGTTTCTCACAGTGCCCGTCGGTGGGCCAAAAAAGACATCTGAAAGAGACACGTTAGTGACAGATTCCTTACCTTAGAAGATCCCCAGGCGTCAGGCTGGATCCGGAAAGTTTTGCGTAGCAGTACCCCTGCGCGTCGGTAGGCGGCGTCGTGCGGCTCTGCGTCCGTCGTCGGCGTCGTGATCGCCGGGATTACGTCGCGGCCAGTACTTAGACGCCGCCCATGCGCGCTGGCGTCAGTTCTGTACACGACTTTCCGCGCCAGAAACGCAGAGCCATGCAAGAAACTGACACTGGTGTCTGAAAACTAGGGCCCTGAAAGGGATGACCTTAACCCTAGAAATCAGTTCGCAGAACGGGGAGGATGGGTGGGGCGGTAAGGAATCTGTCACTAACTACTGTCTCTTACAGATATATCGTTACACAAGCTAGTAACTTGTGCATCTGAAAGACACGTTAGTGACAGATTCCTTACCTTAGAATAGATACCCCAGCAATACCAACCCCGGTGGTGGGTCTAGGAACAAAGATCAGACGAGGAAGTCTCGGAGAACAGAACGGCCAAAGAAGTCGTCTCTCCGGACTTGGCTGTCAAGGCAGTAATGCTTGGTAAACGCGTGCAGCGAGGCCCACGTAGCTGCCTGACAAATGTCCTGCAATGGGACACCACGTCCCAAAGCCGTGGTGGCGGCTGTCGCCCTGGTGGAATGGGCACGTAGCCCAACAGGGGACGCCTTCTTAGCCAAAGAATCGCAGGCTTTGATACACAAGACAACCCAGCGGGAGATGGTCCGCTTGTGTACCGCCCAACCTTTTTGGGCGCCCACGTAGCCAACAAAGAGCTGGTCATCCACCCGGAACTGTTGTGTGCGGTTCAGATAGAAAGAAATCGCACGTTTTGGGTCCAGACGGTGGAGCCTCTTCCCCTCTCTGGAAGGATGCGGAGGCAGAAAGAAGGTGGGCAAAGTGATGGTCTGCCCAATGTGGAAGGCAGTAACCACCTTTGGCAAGAAGGACGGACGCGTCCTAAGAACAACCTTCTCTGGATGGACAGACAGAAAGGGGGGTTTGCAAGAGAGCCTGGAGCTCACTCACCCGCCGAGCGGAGGTGATAGCCAGCAGAAAGGCTGTCTTCAGAGTGAGAAGACGAAGAGGACAGTTATGGAGAGGCTCAAAGGGAGCGCACATTAAAAAGGTAAGAACCAAGTTCAAGTCCCACTGAGGCATCACAAACGGAACAGGAGGGAAGAGGTGTGTAATACCTTTAAGAAACTTGTTAACAACAGGGGACTTGAAACGGGAGGGCTGATCAGGAAGCCTGAGGAAGGCCGAGATTGCACAAAGATAGCCCTTGATGGTACCCAGGGCAGAACCCTGTTGGGCCAGAGAAAGAAGGAACAGAAGAACCTCAGAAAGAGGGGCAGAAAGGGGATTCACAGCCTTTGCTGTGCACCATGCCACAAACTTGTTCCACCTGCAGGCATATACCACCTTAATGGAGGGACGCCTGGCTGCCAGAATCACATCACAAACTTCGGGAGGCAAGTCGAAAGGAATCAACTGCCGCCGCTCAATATCCATGCAAGGAGGTGGAGACTGGACAGGTTCGGGTGGCGTACCGTCCCCTGCTGCTGCGACAGAAGATCCTCCCGAAGAGGCAGACGGATCGGGGGATCGATGCTCATACTGAGTAGCTCGGGATACCAAACTCTTCGAGCCAAGTCCGGAGCCACAAGAATGACTTGGGCCCGGTCGCGCATAATCTTCTTCAACACTCTGGGCAGAAGTGGTATAGGCAGAAAGGCGTACAACAGACCGCAACTCCACTCGCGACGAAAAGCGTCGCCGAGCGAGTGCCGCCTTGGAAATTCCAACGCGCAGAATTGCTGACATTGCGCGTTCTCTTCGGTGGCGAATAGATATAACCAAGGCTCTCCCCACTGTAGAAAGAGTCCTTGCGCCACCTCCGAGTGAAGACGCCATTCGTGATCCATCATGCACCTTGGGCTGAGTTCGTCCTCCCTGACGTTCAGGGAACCTGCCAGGTGTTGAACCATCAGTAATATGCCCTGATGAGCCTCCTGACATAGGGTCCACGACCCCACCCCGCCTTGTTTGTTGCAGTACCACATGGCGGTGGTGTTGTCTGTGAACACCTGCACTACCTTCACTTTGACAGAGGGAAGGAATGCCTTCAGTGCAAGTCGGATCGCCCGAAGCTCCAGAAGGTTGATATGGAGCCGGGACTCCGCCTGGAGACCAGAGGCCTCTGATCTCCGCCTCTCCCATGTGACCGCCCCATCCCAGAAGGGACGCATCCGTCACAACTGTGTGCTCTGGCTGGGGAAGGGAGAGGGATCTGCCCGTGACCCATTGCCGGTTCGAGAGCCACCACTGCAACTGTCGTGCAGTTCCCTCCGAGATCTGGACGTAATCGGACAGGTTCCCCTGATGCTGCGCCCACTGGAACTTCAGGTCCCACTGCAGAGCCCGCATATGCCATCTGGCATGATCGACCAGCAGAATGCAGGAGGCCATGAGGCCCAGCAGTCTCAGGGTCATCCGTACCGAAACCCAGGATAGAGGCTGAAAGATCGGAATCATTGCCTGAATATCCTGGACTCGCCGTTCGGGAGGATAGGCCCGAAACTGCGTTGTGTCCAGAACTGCTCCAATGAAACGGAGCTGTGGAGAAGGAACCAGGTGCGACTTCGGCACATTGATGGAGAACCCCAGGGAGTGCAGGAGTCCGGCCGTAGTCTGGAGGTGGGAGACGACTGCCTGGGACGAGCCCGCCTTCAGCAACCAGTCGTCGAGGTAGGGGAAGACTGGAACCCCTGCCCGGCGCAGATGAGCTGCGACCACCGCCATCACCTTCGTGAACACCCGAGGGGCGCTGGTAAGGCCAAAGGGAAGCACAGTGAACTGAAAGTGCTCGAGGCCTACCGTGAACCGCAGGTAACGCCGTGGGCCGGCAGGACGGGGATGTGAAAATATGCGTCCTGCAAGTCCAACGCTACCATCCAGTCTCCAGGGTCGAGGGCAGTCAAGACCTGAGCTAGGGTGAGCATCTTGAACTTCTCCTTCCGGAGGAAGCAATTGACGTTCCGGAGGTCCAAGATAGGACGCATGTCCTCCTTGTCCTTTTTGGGCACCAGAAAGTAGTGGGAATAGCAACCACGCCCTACTTCTGGGGTCGGAACGCGCTCGATGGCCCCCTTGGCCAAGAGGGCGGCAACTTCCTGTCGAAGAAGTACCAAATGGTCCCCCGACATGCGGTGGTGCTGAGGTGGCATGGCTGGGGGGTAGTCTCGAAGGGGAGGGAGTAGCCCCTTCGGACAATGTCCAAAACCCACCTGTCCGATGTGATGGTGCGCCAGTGGGGAAGGTGATGGCGGACCCTGCCCCCCCACTGGCGTGCTGTGGACTGGAAAGGATGGACTAGGAGGGTTTGGAGGCCGCAGACGGGGCGGAGGTGGTGGCCTGACCCGCTCGCTGGTTACCCGACCCGCCTCGGTGGGAGCCACGTCCTCGGCAGCACGAAGGCGCTTGCTGCGCGGGCCGGTGGCTGGGCAGTGGACGTGACTGGGCGCCCCTTCCGTAGCCACAAAAGGGGCGAAAAGCAGACTGCTGCGGAGGGCGCAAGGCCCAAGGACTTGGCCGTAGCCCGCGAGTCCTTAAAGCGCTCCAGCGCGCAGTCTGCCTTATTGCCAAAAAGGCGGATACTATCAAAGGGCATGTCCATAAGGGTGGTCCTCAGCCAGGCGTGACGGCGCAGCGCCACTGTTGCAGCAAGCGATCTGCCTAGCGAGTCAGCGGTGTCTAGGCCACATCGGATAGTGAACTTCGCTGCGTCTCTCCTGTCTGCAATAGCACCGGAGAGAAGTGCCTGGACCTCCTCAGGACACTTGGGCAGCACCTGCGCCACCGAATCCCACAGAGAGTGGGAGTAACGGTCCAAAAGGCAAGCGGTGTTCACGGACCGCAAGCCAGCACTGGAGGAAGAAAAAAACCTTCTTCCCAAATTGGTCCAGTTTTTTGGATTCCCTATCCGGCGGAGCCGTAGGGAAGCGCTCTGAGAGGTAGAGGCTTGGACAACCAAGCTCTCGGGGGTGTGGTGTTGGGAGAGGAACAGAGTGTCGCCCGGGGCCGGGCGATGTCGTCGGGCTACATTCCTGTCCACAGGAGCCCCTGTGATGGGCCTGGACCAGGTGCCCAAAAGAACATCCGAAAGTGCGTCGTTAAACGGCAGCAGTGGCTCCGAAGAGGTAGCCGCCGGCTGAAGCACTTCCGTCAGGAGGTTAGTCCTGACAGCCACCGTAGGAAGCTCGAGGCGCAAGGCCTCGGCCACCCTACGCAACACCGTTGAATAACTTGCTCCCTCCTCCGTAGCCACGGAAGGAGGAGACAGCATGCCAAGGTCAGGAGAGGTGTCCAGACCACTGGCATCACCCAGTTCCTCAGTCCAGTCCTGATAAAGCTCACATTGAGCTGTGAGAGGGTCTTCCGACCCCTCCCAGTCCTCATCGTCCTCCAAAACAGGTGAAAAGTATGGAGGAGGGACATGAGGGAAGAAAGGTCCCATCGGCGTCTGAATCGGCGTTGATCCGGCTCCGTGTCCGGTGCTGGGGAGAACCTGGGGACAGCGCTGCCCGGGGCCTCGGATGGCGCCGTCAACGGTACCGGTGAGGTCGGCGCCGGTGGAGGTGTGGTTAGGTCAACCGGCGTCGACCGGGATCCAGGCCTGGATCCGAGGGGGTCCTGCGGCGCCGGAGCCGCCGGAGACACCGGGGCCGGAGCCACCAGTGGTGCCGAGGGAGGACTCCCACTGGGGCCCGAAGGCGCACCGGGGTAACCCTTAGGCCCGAAGATGCGAGCCATGGCCGACAGGAAGTCCTGTATCTCGGCCGGAGTCGACGTCGGACCTGGAACAGGCGGGTAGGCCGGCGTCGGCTGCGTGGGTACCCCCGGAGCCGCGGGGGCGGTACCATCTGGAGCCTCGGCCGGGTCGTGAGACCGACGAGGGGAGGTCTTAGAGCGACGGTTCTTAGACCTCTTGTGCTTCGCCTTACCTGAGGACGAAGACTTCGACCCCGACGAATGACGACGGCTCCGTGACCGGCCCCTCGACCTCTCCCGGGACCTCGAGCGGTGCGGAGCCGAGTGCCGGGCCTCGAGAAGCTTTCGAGACCGCTCTCGCAAAGCCTTCGGGGCGAGGGACCGACACTCGGGGCACGACTGGGGGTCGTGGCCACGCCCCAGGCAGAAGAGACACTCTCGGTGCGGATCCGTAATCGACATCATGCGATTACAGATCTCGCATGGCTTGCTGCCGGGCATCCCTACTGACACCTTGGAGTCGAAACGACTCGAAAACCTTGGACAAAAAGTCTCAAACAATACTCAGTCAAAAAATGACTGGGGCACTGCTCAATCCGGATCTGCGCTTACTGGCGCGGAAAAAGAAAGAACTGACGCCAGCGCGCATGGGCGGCGTCTAAGTACTGGCCGCGACGTCATCCCGGCGATCACGACGCAGACGACGGACGTGGAGCCGCACAACGCCGCCTACCGACGCGCAGGGGTACTGCTACGCAAAACTTTCCAGATCCAGCCTGACGCCTGGGGATATTCTAAGGTAAGGAATCTGTCACTAACGTGTCTTTTTTGGCCCACCGACAGGCACTGTGAGAAACGCCTAGAGGCGACTCAATTCAAGGTATGTGCTATACAAGAGTGATGTGATGTGCGAAAAAATACAGAAACACAACACAACACTCTAAAGGAATGCAAAAAAAAGGTGTAGTTTAAAACTGGAACTGATTAGTAATATACCGTTTTTAACGCTCCTTGTGCAGAAATTGATCAGTTTATTTGTCAGAAGGAAAATCCATTTCAATGTGCGTTTTTAATTACTACCGAGGCTTAACACCGGACGGACCCTGCCCACCTAAATCTACTGGCCTGACAAGGTGACTGACTGTCCTACTGACCTTACAGATGCTGCAGCCCGACAGGTGACTGTCTACTCCCCGGCCCTCCTGGCATTTCATAGACACTGCCACACAAATAACTGACTGCACGTGCTCTCCGGGCCTCTCAGAGGCACCAACGTGGTGTGTGAGTTATTCACCCTTTGCGAGAAGGCTTTGGAAGTGGATAGCGCGAACTCGACCTGAAGGTATCAGAGCGCTTTACATGAGCACCAGTTGCATTACAGACGGACACATTAATTTTTGGGCACGGGGAAATTAAGTGATGTGTCAAGAATCACAGGGTACTTGAACCTGGTTCCCCAGCTTCAAAGTCGGCCCCTGTGGCATTTCAGTGACTCCATAAAGCACGCAGTACAACATGTGAGGCAACATTAAACATAAGCAGGAGACGAGGACAGGCAGTCCGACCTGCATCTCACACATGCTCGACAATCACAAATTCCGCTTGGCTTGACTGGGCCTCCGTTTGATGTGGGTGAAGTGCTGTCATATCTAAAGTGCTTTCCCTCAAAACCCTCGTGTATGACGACCATGTCCACGAGCCCCAGGCTTAGGCAGCGGGGGTGTATGTTTGCCGGTCACAGATATGTAGCAGAAATTGGTTTCCATGTGACTAGTCCACTAGGAAGTAGTCCGTTGGGAAAGAAGCGTCACAATTTGTTGACAGTAATTCACGGCGTTAGGAGCGCGCCCCTGGCAGAGAGCGCCTGTATCCATGACAGGGCAGCGCGTCACTGAAACGGATTCCACGGGGGGAGGGGGCGGCGCTCCTGTTGGTTCTCTGCTGCCTGCAAACACTGTGCGAACACGCTGTAAATGTCAGGGGTGAAGGCTGCTCTGTGAGCAAGGGAAGCAAAACTGCTTCGTTCACACCACCCAACGGGAACGGAGAGACAGACCCCTGATCTGGCTCCGCGGCAGACTGATTGAGATAATTAGTGCACACACAATAAGAAACCTCGTGTGTTTTATCAAGAGCGTGCGAGATCATGCATAGCGACACCAATCACCAGCCTGTGAACTGTGAAAGTTTACATAGGGTCACACGCTGCAGCTTGTTGCCAGACATACAGGGCATTTTGTTTAGGAGGTGAACATGTTCAGAACTATGTGCGAATATGCGGCGCTCACACAGCACACTATGTGAGATCTGGCACGCAGTTTCACATTTAGAAGTGGGAGAGCGAGCTCATAACTACATTCCTGGCTCAGCTCGAGACCCTCTCGATACCTCGACCTAAAAAAAAAAAGCAGGAGGGAGGAGGAGGCAGCTCCAGCCCGGGGGAGCCAGCAGGAGAACGAAAATTAACGAAGCCCGCGAGTGGTGTGCGCGCGCGAGAGAGGGAAACAAAAGAGGGCGCACAAGAGCGAGCAGCAGCCCATCTGTTTTGAATTATCGCGCCCGTGTCTGGGCACGATAATTCAAAACAGATGGCGCCCGTGCGGGTAACCGCAAGCAATAGGCCGTGGGCGGAGCAAAGGCGGGACATGCACCCGCCTTTGCCCAATTGCGTGCTGTCTTTCTTAGAAAGACGCACGCAAAGGCCAATAGCCTGTGACAAAAACAAAACCACACGCAAGAGCGTGTGGTCAGCTTTTTAAAGCCCTTACATAAAGTCTCGCAGAGCAACGCATGCGCGCTGCGCTAGGCTCGACCTAAAAAGGAAGGTCCTCACAAGCATGAATTTCTCAAATTTCCTTTAGCTCAAGGAAGTAGCGGAAGTAACACCCAGTTCCTACTCCTGAGGCGGGAGCCCTCACTATGGCCCCTTCGTCAAAAGGGCCTACACTTCCTGCTGCAAAATGGAGAAGTGTTCCTTCTTCAGCTCCTGGGATGGTGGTGGAAGCCCAGATGTACAATTTGGAGGGCCTATTTGCCGTAAGTGATTACCTGCTACCTGTTAAGGAATTATCGAATCCTGCATAAGACAGGGAGGCTGTGTTCCGACAAGGACAAACTAAAGCGGTTTTGCGGCTGCCAATGGAAGAGAGACGGGGTCCGAGCTGCAGATTCTCCCTCTTGGCCTGGACATTGTCATTCAGCACAGCAGTTTCTGCAACAAAAGGGTTGAAAGGCCTGCACGATTGGTGAGGTGGTCTGGCGTGCGGCGAAATTTAAAACCCCTGACCATAGCCATGGAAAGGATGAAATTGTTGTTGGATTTGGCTGGCGGGGGCAGAACGATTTAAGGAACATGCTGTTGCTCCGCTTTCCTTAAACCATTCTATGCCGAATCTGCTTTGTCTCCCAAGAGGAGAGAGCAGTCGAACAGGATGTCTATCAGGGATTCTTGGCGTGGTGCCCAAGTGCCACACTGGTCCCCACTGCTTGACCCAAGTAGTCAGTTGTGTACAAGCTAGAACATGATGCAAATGTTGCTGCATCACAACAATCCTGACTAGCTAGAGTAAGGGATGCAGAAAGGTCGTTTGAAATGGCTAGTAAAATGTGCGCCACCGTGTGCCAAAGGGCATGGGAGTAGCGGCCAAGAAGATAACTGACGAGCAGGGTTTGTAAAGAACAAAATCTGCTTGCCAAATGTCTCTATCCATTTTGACTCCCTGTAGGAAGCTGGCTCTTTATGTGATATGTCAATCTGATATACTGTGTAAAGAGTCCAGGATTCCCCTTACTAGTGGACAGGGGCTTGCTATTCAATCCCAAAGTGCTCTATTAGGGGGTAGTGAAGTCGAGTAGCTTTAGGCTTAACACAGCAGTGCAAGACATTTGCAAAATACACACAATGATTAATAAATGACAACACGACTCAAGGAGGAGATGCACACCAATTTATAAAAATATCAAGCATCTTTATATATGCTTGGCCATCTGAGGAGGGGGTCGCTCGGCCACAACATGTGCCCAACTTTGAATCTTTCCAGGGACACGCGGTCTCGACCGGCGGGTCTCGGACTAATGTGGGGTATTTTTCATTTTCGGGTTAGAGAGGGGTGGGTTGGGGGAGGTATTCACAGATAGGGCACTACAGAAGAGGTCTGGGAGTAATCAAGGGACGTGTATGGTCTTACGTGAAGGGGAAGACGAAGGATCCAACTAGACAGTCTGCGTCCAAGCCAGAGAAACCCACTTCCTCATCCAACGTCACATGACACGTTAAAAGTCCTCACACTCAATGTGAAAGGGCTAAATAATCCCATTAAGAGGAGAGCCATCCTCTCATACCTAGAAAACTCAGAAACAGACATCTGTCTCCTACAGGAGACACACCTGCTGTCCAAAGATTGGCACCGCCTTAGGGCACGGGCATTTCCTCATCAATTTTTCTCTTCCACCACGGATAAGAAAGCAGGGGTGGCCATATTAGTCGCTAGGCGCTTTAGAGGAGAAGTTCGAGACAGGGTGGCAGAGGTTAAAGGGAGATTACTAGCCTACACCTTCATGGTTGGGGGAAACCCTATCACGGTAGGGTCAATCTATGCACCTAACTCAGGTCAAGAAAGGTTTCTGAAGTCCGCAATCTCGGAAGTTATGAATACCCCATCTAGGATGGTAGTAGTGGGGGGCGACCTGAACATCGTCATGGACGCGGCCAAGGACAGATCCGGGAGTCGTTTCAGCCACACGGGAGTGATGTCAAACGAAGGGAGAGAGTGGTTACAGTTCATGGGGCTGGTAGATCTGTGGAGGGAGGGGCACCCACAGTCCTCACAATATACATTCTACTCACACACGCACAAGACCTACGCATGGCTAGACCACCTCTTAGGAACAGTAGAAGTCAATAGAGCAGTCCGAGAAGCGGAAATCGAGCCGGCTGCACTTTCCGACCACGACGAGGGTCACCTTACAGCTTCCACCACAAAGAAAACACTCAGGGACATGGCGCTTGAGAGACAAAATGCTCCACAAGCCGGCAGTGCAGACAACTCACTAAATGCATATCTGATTACCTAGAACTAAATGATTCCACCAAGATATCTCTCTCTACATTATGGGAGGCTCGGAAAGCGGTAGTGCGAGGGGAGCTTATAGCCATCTCAGCTGCAGAGATCAAAGAGCACAGGGAGAAAAGGGAGCAGCTAGCAGCTCAGATTAAAGAGCTGGAGAGGGTTCACAATCGCACTGGGGCACCGAGAGTCTGACGGCAACTAAAAGCTGCGAGAGCACAAATGGCTGGCCTAGACCTGGATAGGGCAGAATATGCAGCACTGCGTTTTAGACACTCCTACTACGTGGGGGGAGATAGATCGGGACGCCTGCTGGCTAGCAAACTCAGAGCTAGATGCCAACAGACAAAAATTCAATCAATCATAGGCAAAAAGGGGGAAGAATACGCGAAAGACTACGACATCGCACAAACATTCCGAGACTTCTACGTGGCTCTTTACAAAGGGGGCAACCTGGCAGACCATCACACGACTTCATATCTGGAGGGTGTGCACACAGCTAGATTAACTACGAGCCAGGCGGACACCCTGGACACCCCAATACGAATCGAAGAAGTGATGGGGGCGATATCGCGCCTCAAACCCCTCAAGTCCCCGGGCCCAGACGGATTCTCGGCGATCTTCTATAGAACATTTTGCCATCTCCTAGCCCCGGTATTGACTAGACTTTTTAATTCTTTTGGGGGTAGGGGCTCTGTTCCATCCAGTATGTTAACAGCAACCACTGTGGTGCTCCCGAAACCCGGGAAGGACAAAACATTATGCGGGTCATACCGCCCTATCTCCCTACTCAATTGGGACTTAAAATTGTTCACAAGTATTTTAGCTATGATATTGGGCCCAATGATGCCAGGCATAATTGAACCGGACCAAGCAGGTTTCATTCAGTACCGCCAAAGCGGAGATAATACCAAAAGGATCCTACACCTGATCGATAAAGCGCATCGGACGAATCGAGACGCGATCCTACTGACGGTCGACGCCGAGAAGGCGTTCGATCGCGTGGACTGGGGATATCGGACTAAAGCACAAGTTACTAACTTGTGTAACGATATATCTGTAAGAGACAGTAGTTAGTGATAGATTCCTTACCTTAGAATATCCCCAGGCGTCAGGCTGGATCCGGAAAGTTTTGCGTAGCAGTACCCTTGCGCGTCGGTAGGCGGCGTCGTGCGGCTCCGCGTCCGTCGTCGGCGTCGTGATCGCCGGGATGACGTCGCGGGCAGTACTTAGGCGCCGCCCCTGCGCGCTGACGTCAGTTCTGTACACGACTTTCCGCGCCAGGAACGCAGAGCCATGCAAGAAGCTGACACAGGTGTCTGAAAAATACTAGGGCCCTGAAAGGGATGTCCTTAACCCTAGAAATCAGTTCGCAGAACGGGGAGGATGGTGGGGCGGTAAGGAATCTATCACTAACTACTGTCTCTTACAGATATATCGTTACACAAGTTAGTAACTTGTGCATCTGAAAGAGACACGTTAGTGATAGATTCCTTACCTTAGAATAGATACCCCAGCAATACCAACCCCGGTGGTGGGTCTGCGAACAAAGATCAGACAAGGAAGTCCTGGAGGACAGAACGGCCAAAGAAGCCGTCCCTCCGGACCTGACTGTCAAGGCAGTAATGTTTAGTAAACGTGTGCAGCGAGGCCCACGTAGCCGCCTGACAGATAACCGGCAGCGGAACACCGCGGCCCAAGGCCGTGGTAGCAGCCGTTGCCCTGGTGGAATGGGCACGCAGCCCAACAGGAGGTTCCTTTTTAGCCAAAGAATAGCAGGTCTTGATGCACAAGGTAACCCAGCGGGAGATGGTCCTCTTGTGCACCGCCCGACCTTTTTGGCGCCCACGTAGCCAACAAAGAGCTGGTCATCCACCCGGAAGTGTTTTGTGCGGTCAATATAGAAAGAGAGCGCACGTTTTGGGTCCAGACGGTGGAGCCTCTCTTCCTCTCTGGAAGGATGCGGAGGCGGAAAGAAGGTGGGCAAAGTGATGGTCTGCCCAATGTGGAAAGCAGTAACCACCTTTGGCAAGAAGGACGGACGCGTCCGAAGAACAACCTTGTCTGGATGAACAGACAGAAAGGGAGGTTTGCAAGATAGAGCCTGGAGCTCACTCACCCGCCGAGCGGAGGTGATGGCCACCAGAAAGGCTGTCTTCAGAGTCAGAAGACGAAGAGGACAGTTATGCAGAGGCTCAAAGGGAGCGCACATTAAAAAGGTAAGAACCAAGTTCAAGTCCCACTGAGGCATTACAAACGGAACAGGAGGGAAGAGGTGAGTAATGCCTTTAAGAACCTGTTAACAACAGGGGACTTGAAAAGGGAGGGCTGATCAGGGAGCCTGAGGAAGGCCGAGATAGCACAAAGATAACCCTTGATGGTACCCAGGGCAGAACCCTGTTGGGCCAGAGAGAGAAGGAACAGAAGGACCTCAGAAAGAGGGGCAGAAAGGGGATCCACAGCCTTTGCTGTGCACCATGCCACAAATTTGTTCCACCTGCAGGCGTATACCACCTTAGTGGAGGGACGCCTGGCTGCCAGAATCACATCACAAACTTCGGGAGGCAAGTCGAAAGGAATCAACTGCCGCCGCTCAATCTCCACGCAAGCAGGTGTAGACTGGACAGGTTCGGGTGGAGGACCGTCCCCTGCTGCTGCGACAGAAGATCCTCCCGAAGAGGCAGACGGATCGGGGGATCTATGCTCATATTGAGTAGCTCGGGATACCAAACTCTTCGAGCCCAGTCCGGAGCCACAAGAATGACTTGGGCCCGGTCGTGCCGAATCTTCTTCAACACTCTGGGTAGAAGTGGTATAGGCGGAAAGGCGTACAACAGACCGCAACTCCACTCGCGACGAAAAGCGTCGCCGAGCGAGTGCCGCCTTGGAAATTCCAACGCGCAGAACTGATGACATTGCGCGTTCTCTTCGGTGGCGAATAGATCTAACCAAGGCTCTCCCCACTGTAGAAAGAGTCCTTGCGCCACTTCCGAGTGAAGACGCCATTCGTGATCCATCATGCACCTGCGGCTGAGTTCGTCCGCCCTGGCGTTCAGAGAACCTGCCAGGTGTTGAACCATCAGGAACATGCCCTGATGTTCCAGCCATGTCCAGAGGCGCAGAGCCTCCTGACAAAGGGTCCAAGACCCCACCCCGCCCTGTTTGTTGCAGTACCACATGGCGGTGGTGTTGTCTGTGAACACCTGCACTACCTTCCCTTTGACAGAGGGAAGGAATGCCTTGAGTGCAAGCTGGATCGCCCGGAGCTCCAGAAGGTTGATATGGAGCCGGGACTCCGCCGGAGACCAGAGGCCTCTGATCTCCGCCTCTCCCATGTGACCGCCCCATCCCAGAAGGGACGCGTCCGTCACAACTGTATGCTCTGGCTGGGGAAGGGAGAGGGATCTGCCCATGACCCATTGCCGGTTCGAGAGCCACCACTGCAACTGTTTTGCAGTCCCCTCCGAGATCTGGACGTGATCGGACAGGTTGCCCTGGTGCTGCGCCCACTGGAACTTCAGGTCCCACTGCAGAGCCCGCATATGCCATCTGGCATGATTGACCAGCAGGATGCAGGAGGCCATGAGGCCCAGCAGCCTCAGGGTCATCCGTACCGAAACCCAGGATAAAGGCCGAAAGATCGGAATCATAGCCTGAATATCCCGGACTCGCCGTTCGGGAGGATAGGCCCGAAACTGCGTCGTGTCCAGAACTGCTCCGATGAAAAGGAGCTGTGGAGAAGGAATTAGATGCGACTTCGGCACATTGATGGAGAACCCCAGCGAGTGCAGGAGTTCGGCCGTAGTCTGGAGGTGGGAGACGACTGCCTGGGACGAGCCCGCCTTCAGCAGCCAGTCGTCGAGGTAGGGGAAGACTGAAACCCCTGCCCGGCGCAGATGAGCTGCGACCACCGCCATCACTTTCGTGAACACCCGAGGGGCACTGGTAAGGCCAAAGGGGAGCACGGTGAACTGAAAATGCTCGGGGCCTACCGTGAACCGAAGGTAACGCCGGTGGGCCGGCAGGACGGGGATGTGGAAATACGCGTCCTGCAAGTCCAACGCTACCAACCAGTCTCCAGGGTCGAGGGCAGTCAAGACCTGAGCTAGGGTGAGCATCTTGAACTTCTCCTTCCGGGAGGAAGCGATTGACGTTCCGGAGGTCCAAGATAGGACGCATGTCCTCCTTGTCCTTTTGGGCACCAGAAAGTAGTGGGAGTAGCAACCACGCCCTACTTCTGGGGTCGGAACATGCTCGATGGCCCTCTTGGTCAAGAGGGCCGTGACTTCCTTCCGTAGAAGCACCAAGTGATCCCCTGACATGCGGTGGAATTGAGGTGGCATGGCTGGGGGGTGGTCTCGAAGGGGAGGGAGTAGCCCTTCGGACAATGTCCAAGACCCACCTGTCCGAGGTGATGGTGCGCCAGTGGGGAAGGTGATGGCGGACCCTGCCCCCTACTGGCGTGCCGTGCACCTGAAAGGAGGGACTAGGAGGGCTTGGAGGCCGCGGACGGGTTGGAGGTGGTGGCCTGACCCGCACGCTGGTTGCCCGATCCGCCACGGCGGAATCCACGTCCTCGGCCACGCGAAGACGCCTGCTGCGCGGGCCGGTGGCTGGGCTGCTGACGTGAAGGGCGCCCCTACCGTGGCCACGATAGGGGCGAAAAGCAGAAGGCAGCGGAGGGCGTGTAGCAGAAAGGCCCAGGGACTTTGCAGTAGCCCGTGAGTCCTTAAAGCGCTCCAACGCATGGTCTGCTTTGGACCCAAAAAGACCGACTCCATCAAAGGGCATGTCCATGAGAGTATTCTGGACATCCCCTGAAAAACCAGTGGTTCTCAGCCAGGCGTGGCGCCGGAGCGCCACCGTCGTTGCAATCGACCTGCCCAGCGAGTCGGCGGTGTCAAGGCCACAACGGATAGTGTATTTGGCCGCATCCCTTCCTTCCGCAATGGCGCGGGAAAGCAGTGCCTGGACCTCCTCAGGGCACTGGGGCAAAACATCCGCCACCGAATCCCACAGGGAGTGGGTATATCGGCCCAAAAGACAAGCGGTGTTAACGGACCGCAAGCCAGCACTGGAGGAAGAAAAACCTTTCTTCCCAAACTGATCCAGGCGTTTGGATTCCCTATCCGGAGGAGCGGTAGGGAAGGCGGTTTGGGAAGCGGAGGCTTGGACAACCAAGCTCTCAGGAGTGGGGTGGACAGAAAGAAACAGGGGGTCGCCCGGAGCGGGGCGATGGCGTCGTGACACGTTCCGATCCACAGGAGCCCCTGTGTTGGGCTTGGACCAGGCGCCCAAAAGAACGTCAGTGAGGGCGTCGTTAAACGGCAGCACAGTCTCAGCAGAGGAGGCTGCCGGCTGAAGCACCTCTGTCAAGATGTTAGGCTTGACCGTCAAAGTAGGGAGCTGGAGACGTAAGGCCCCAGCAGCCCTACGCAACACCGTACCAAAATTGGCCCCCTCCTCCGTAGCCACGGGAGGAGACAGCATGCCAGTGTCAGGAGAAGTATCCAGACCACTGGCCTCCCCTAGACTCTCTGTCCAGTCCTCATCATACTGACAGTTGCGTGTCAGAGGGTCATCAGACCCCTCCCAGTCCTCCTGGTCCTCCTCTGGTTCAAAATAAGGAGGAGGAGGGACATTTGGGACCCAAGGTCCCATCGGCGCCGGAGCCGGCGTCGAGCGACGTCGCTCCGGGTCCATGTCCGGAGCCGGAAGGAACTGGGGGACGACGCCGCCCGGAGCCCAGGGCGGCGTCGAGAACGGCACCGGAGACATCGGCGCCGGCGGAGGTGTCGTGAGGTCGACCGGCGTCGATGGGGGTTGTGGAGCCGGGATCGAGGCCGGGGCCGAAGCCGGAGCCGGGATCGAGGCTGGAGGCTCGGGCGACGCCGGGGCCGGAGCCGCCGGCGACGCCGGAGCAACCCCATCAGGGCCCGCGGGGCCCGAAGGCGCACCGGAGGGGCCTGAAGGCCCGAAGAGGCGGGCCATGGCCGACAGGAACTCCTGTACCTTGGCCGGATCCGCCCCCGAACCCGGGAAGGGCGGGTATGACGGGGCGACTCCACAGGCAAGTCCGGGGCCGCGGGGCGGGGACGGTGCCGGGAGGGGCCTCAGCCGAGTCGCGAGACCGGGCGAGGCGAAGTCCGAGAGCGACGATGCTTCCTGGACTTCTTGTGCTTAGACTTACCGGACGAAGAAGTCGACGACCGGTGTGCACTCCGCGAGCGACCCCTGGACCTCTCACGCGACCGGGGCTTCCGCGGAGCCGAATGCCGGGCCTCGAGGAGCTTTCGAGACCGCTCTCGCAAAGCTTTCGGGTTGAGGGCCTGGCATTCGGGACAAGACTCGGTGTCGTGGCCTCGGCCGAGGCAGAAGAGACACTCCCAATGCGGGTCGGTGACGGACATCATCCGCGCACAGGCGCCGCATCGCTTGAAGCCGGGCATCCCTACGACACCTTAAAGTTGGAAAAACCAGTGAAAAAATCACCAAAAAGTATGGTCAAAAATTGACCAGGGCACTGCTCTTCCCGGATCTGCGCTTGCTGGCGCGGAAAAAGAAGAACTGACGTCAGCGCGCAGGGGCGGCGCCTAAGTACTGCCCGCGACGTCATCCCGGCGATCACGACGCCGACGACGGACGCGGAGCCGCACGACGCCGCCTACCGACGCGCAAGGGTACTGCTACGCAAAACTTTCCGGATCCAGCCTGACGCCTGGGGATATTCTAAGGTAAGGAATCTATCACTAACGTGTCTCTTTCAGATACATAAGTTCACTTCGGCATAGGGGATCGTTTCAGGTCGTGGGTGGAGGGCTGCTATAGTTCTCCAACAGCTACGATCAGGGTGAACGGAGTATCCTCCTGCCCTTTCTCTATTCAAAGAGGCAACAGGCAGGGGTGTCCGCTATCGCCCCTCCTGTTTGCTCTGTACATTGAACTGCTGGCCCAAAGAGTGAGACAACCCTAACATTAAAGGCATCCCGTTCGGAGGGGGGGGGGGGGAACCACTTGATAAGCTTATATGCCGATGATATACTAGCCTCCCTTGAGTCGCCAGAGAGCTCGCTACCAGCTTTCCTAGCAGAATTGGAGACCTTAGGCAAGGCCTCGGGATTCAGGGCGAATGTCGGCAAATCACAAATGCTCAATCTATCTGAGGGGGCCGATGTTTGGGGGACAGAACCTGCCGGTAGTGTTAGCAGGCGATTCAATTCCATATTTGATAATAGCGCTGGCCCCTGGCGTCGAGCAAACTGTCAAACTAAATTACGCCCAACTCACCTGACAGAATAGGAGGGAGCTGGATAGCTGGAGACATCATCGCCTTTCACTTTTAGGTCGTATTGCAGTCGTCAAAATGTCCACCCTGCCCAAAATACTATATATGTTCCAAAAGATCCCGATATCTCCACCTAAGGGTACAATAGCGTCACTACAGAAGGACATTCTCCACTTCATTTGGGCGGGATCGCGCCCACGGCTACGCCAAGATCTGGGATACACGTCACCAGAAGAGGGAGGGCTGGGGATCCCAAGCCTAATGGAGTACTACCGCGCCGCTCAGATGAGGTATCTGGTGGAGTGGAGCAGAGAAGAGTCGGAAAAAAGATGGTTATTTCAGGACAGGGCAATCGAGGGAATCTCACTGTGGAAGATACCCTTCCTACAGAAAGCAGACAGACCACAAAGTCTTCAGCGGTCATCCATCACAAAGTCCGTGATAGAGGTATGGGATAGGACAGCAATTAAAAGGGGGTTGACGTCGTTTCCCTCCCCGATGACGCCATTATTTGGTAATAAAGAATTTTCCCCAGGGTTGGAAAGTGCGGCATTCACGGCATGGCACACCACACCTTGCAAAGCGGCGGGACACATGTTTCATGTAGAGGGGATCATACCAATCACACAGTTACGGCAAGACTACTCCCTGCCCGAGGCGGAGCGGTTCCGATACTTGCAACTGCGGCACTGGTTGCTGCAACTTAGTGTATACCCACAGGTCAGTAAAAAACTGACGAGGTATGAAAATGGTTAGTTACCAAAAGCAATGATAAGAAATTGATTTCGGAATTATACGCCATGCTTCGCCCTGCAACTCCCACACAACCCACCCAGAGTCAGAAACGTTGGGCCAAGGAGCTAGGAAGAGATTTATCACGTAAGGAATGGGGAGAAATTTACTACAGGGCTAAACACACCGCGCAAAACGCATCCAGTATAGAGACCGCTAAAAAAATAGCGACGTATTGGTATTTGACGCCAATGCAGCTAAATAAAGGAAATCCAGATCGAAGCCCTACATGCTGGTGGGGATGTGGGGAAGATGGCACTTTATTACACATACTGTGGGACTGCCAAGTATTAACATCCTACTGGCCTAAAATATTAGATGAAATTGACCGGCAATTCGACACGCAGATACCAAGATTCCCGGCCTATGTGATTCTGGGCTTACCTAATCCACTGTCTTTCCCATTAAAATCCCAGAGGGGGTGACAGATGGGCATCGCTCTGGGTGCAGCAATCCAGAACGTATTGTCGCACAGGGAACGCCAACACCACCAACGTTCCTAGGGTGGCTACACAGACTGTGGTTTATCCTGGGGATGGAACGAATCAATGCCACATTGACAAACTCAGAAGACGCATTTAAAGAGGTGTGGAAGCCGTTTCTTAACCTTCTGGCTTCGGAATTCAACTAAATCACATGCCAGAAATACCTTCGCCTACTTAGGCTAACAAGCAAAACTAAATCCTACGATCCCACTTGATACCCAACTACAATAAACTTCTGTACACCTTGCTGTAACGATGTAGAGCATTGTGAATACCGGGGGAGGCGGAGGGGGGAGATAAGGGAGGGAGGGATTGTTTAAAAGTTTATGTTAGGGGAAGAGGGATAATGATTACAACACTTACAAAGCACATCACACGTTAACTGCAAAATTTGTTATACGGTGGCCATAGCTAATTATGGCAATGGATGAGGCAGTATGTATTGCTATATTGAGTGAATTGTGATGTATCTAAAGGCGTTTGTATACATGATAACAAAACAATAAAAAAAGATTTAAACCTAAAAAGTGGACAGTTAATGCAATTTCTGAGTTCTGCAATGTTATCAAATGGAAGGAAGAATAAGTTCTGCAAACAGGTACAGTACATCGACTTACAGGACCAATCTCCAGGAGTTAAGGTGAGGGGTGGGCTAGGTCCAAGGCAGCACCAACAGTACACCGCCAGCGGCATGAGGGCGGCCCTGGAGCAGGGTGCAAATCAGCGTTGGGAGCCCAGTGCGTTTCATTGGGGATCAGTCTCTGTAAAAAGAGGCTGAAGGGTCTGACTAGGAAGCCAGTTGGGCTGAACCAGCAAGTGGGCTCAAGCCTTGCGAAGCTCGGGGACACCTTTGATCCTCTTCTCCAAGGCCCTAGGGCAACAGGTGTCAAGGTGTCTTTAGGTGTTGGATTTTTCCTTGCCGGAGCAGTCGCAGTAGAGGGGACCTGCGTGCAGAGACTGCAGGCGACGTTGGGGATTCCAGGAGGGATGCATTCATGATGGACTCGAGCTCTGGAGGCCTGGAGAAGCTTGTTGGAACCGTTGGCCCACTTCAACTTGGCCAGGAGGCGACGGGTGCAGTGGTTGCTTCAGGTGTCGGGTTTTTGGAGATCCGGAGGCCTCAGTCTTCTCCTTTAGGGCTCATTAGAATAGGTGCGCTGTTCACGGGAGGTCTTGAGTCTTTTTCAAAGGCAGAGCTGCAGGATGAGTCAACTTTGGCTCAGTTTTCAACGAGGGCTGTAGACAGGCCGGCGGGGCTGGGGCCAAGTCAGGTGCTCTCTTCAGTCTTCTCTGCTTTTGCGGATCTCATGTGTCCTTCTTAGGTTGTCAGGATCAGCTTCTCTGGTGCCAGGGAATCTCCTAAATACTCAATTTATGGGCGTGTAGGGTAGTAGCCAATGGGCTACTGATCCTTGGGGTCACCACGCTCCCTATATGACCACTTCATGTGGGAAGTGGACAAAACCCTGTCCCAGAAATCCTAGGTATGCCATAACAAAGATTGCAACCTCTGAAAAGTTGTGTCCACTTCGCAGTTACCCCACCTCAGTGGTGGTACTTCCCTGGGGGTGGTACGCCTACCTCACCAGCTAATTTTCCCGCCTGTCCAGGTTCCACGTGGGCTCTGGACAAGGGTGGTGGTGGTGAGGGGGTCCTCTCCTACGAGGGGAGCCAGATGTGCATTCCAAAAGCAGCAGCCCCTTTGAAGCTCCCAGCCCAAGGAATCTAATCAGCAGGTCATTCTGAGGAAGGGGGTGCTACACCCTCTTACCGGACAGGCTTTTGTTTCTGAACCTCCTGAGAGCAAAATGATCTCACCCTAGGAGGTCAGAAACTTTTCTCAGGTGGCAGGCTCACAGAATCCAGTCAGCAAGCACACCAGAGGCTGGTAGGTTTTCAGGGAGCACCTCCAAGGTGCCCTCTGAGAGCCTGTATTGGTAAATCCAATACTGGCATCAGTGTGCGTGTATCAAGATGAGATGTTTGGTACCAAACATCCCTATTTTCAGTCTAGTCATCATGCAGCTGGGGAACTTGTTTTCACCAGTGTCCAATATATGGTTTAAGATAGATTCCCTGGCCACTTATACTCGCAGCAATAGGAATGACTAGCACAGGGGCATATCTGCTCATGCAGATATGTCCTCACATATAATATTAAGCACTCTGCCTTTGGGCTGTCAGGCTTGCTGTAGGGATGACGTACAAATATCATATGCAGTGGTAGGGGACATGGCACACAGGGATGTGTGATATGCCGTGTTTTCACTTTTGTCTGCACCAAGACACGCAGCCTGCAATGGCAGTTATGCATGTGCTTGGTGAGGGGTCCCTTAGGGTGGCACACTTTGTGCTGTAGCCCTTAGGGACCCTCTTGAGTACCTCAGGCCCTAGGTATGAGGGTACCATTTACTAGGAACTTGCAGAGGGTGCTAAAGGTTTTGCCAATTAGGGGAACAATTGCACATTTTTGGGAAAGAGCTCTGGCACTGGGGACTTGGTTAGCAGGAGCCCAGTGCACTTTCAGTCATAATCACATCATGTACCAGGCAAACAGTGGAGGCAACCATGTAAAAAGGGGCACTTTCCTACACTCCCAATCAAGTAGGGTGGTAGGGAAGGTGTTGGGGTTCCTTTTCTGGTTGACTCCTGGCCCACCAAACTCTCTGGCACTAGATGTTGTGTGAGAAAACAGGCCCGCCCGGTGAAGGGCCATGGCGATGATCAACCTGCCTATTAATAGGTGGACCTAAATTTAGTTTCACCCGAGAGCCTAAAAGGGTACCCGTAAGGGAATTATTAAATATTAACAGAGGTTCTGTAAGGGCCTGACCAGGCTGAGGTGTCTCAGTCAAAACAATCTTCACCTCCATAACCTGGAGCTGTAGGTCTAAGACTTCAGCCACCCTTTGCATAACGATTAAAAAGGTGTCAATTTCCTCAATAATGAGAACCATGGAGAGAGGAGGGTTGGCGGGGTGGTATTAGGAGTAACGTTGGGAGGGACACAAAAGGCCAGTCCCTGGAGAAGTATACTGACCATTAGCATCTTTGAGTTCTTCATATACATTTTCCTCCTCGCATTGTGGGAAATAATCATACCCTTAATCTTAATTGTCATAGTCTGAGTCAGTGCTGAAAAGATTGTGCAAAGTTTGGACCCTACCACCTGGTAAGGACAAAGTGCCAGAATCAGAAAGATTGCCTGATGAGTGTGCGACAGTTGGAGCCAGGAGCGGCCTTGTTTGAGGCCGTGGTTAATTCTGCTTGGAGTCTGAAAGCACAATGGGCCTCAAATCCTCCTTGATGCAAAGGGAACCGGCACAAGGGTTGATGCTGGAACCTGTGCTGAACATGTGGGTTCAAGAAGCACAGGCGGCATAAAGGGTGGATCGGCCGGTGGAAGTCCAGCTTGAGTCTCCTATGGATTCTTGGGGCTCGAAGAAATGCATGAGGGGACTGGTAAAGAGACTAGACTCTGAATCGGCTTCGATGGAGAGCGAAATTGATAGGCACTTTTACACCCTTGCGCTGTGGGAAGGAGACAATTCCCACTTCGACTTCTTATGCTTTTCATTAGACTTAACCAAACACTTCAACAGTGATGATAATCAGCTGCAGGAACTACTTCGCAAGTAGGACCTTCTTTTCGACTGGTTGCTGTGTGGAGTCGACTCCTGTTGGCAATGGAAAATTTGGCCTTGCAGTACATCTGGGCGCACTCATAACAGGTCCTGAACTTGTGCTCCAACCTTAGGCACCAAAGACCTACCTTGTGAGAGTCTGTCACAGGCATCTCTTTGCAACTGTCCCTACATAACTTGACCCCCGTAGTCTTAGGAGGAGATATTTTCCCTTTCAAACTGGCTACTTATTTGCTGAAAATTCAGACTTTTAAGACCAAGGGGAAGCTTTAGATCAGTGACTGAAGCATGCAAGGGAAGTGTTTACATGCAGCTCCACTCACCACTTCCACAGCAGAATGACATCGGTCTGGAGCTGCACACTGCCACCTACTGGTGCGCAAGAGTACTGCTCCAAAGTATCTAGATTCAGTCTGTCGCATGGGGGAATATTCACAAGATGAGGAATCTGTGGCTGGAAGTATTCTTCAGAAAAGGGAAATATTTCAATGGTATTTCAGAAATTATATTTGCAGAGTTAAGTTCAATTTGAATTCAAGGACAGGATCTTCCGCTATCCCAGAATCCAATGGAATTTAAAAATAGTTCTAAAAGGGTCGAACTGGAGAATAAAGAGGGCTTAGAAAAAAAAATAGGCAATTGTGTGATTATCAACATGCAGGCACTCAAATAACCATGAAAAAGCACACAAATTCATTACACGTAACAAGCCCTCAAGAAGATATAACAATATTCAAGGGAGAATCACCAACACTTGTGGACAGGAGAACCAACTGGATGAATATACTCCTTTCCTTCTATGCCAAAATTGAAATGTAATACATCCTATAGCTAAATATAACTTTAAGCTGTTGGGATGACTGACTATACTTAGGAACAATCTCTTTATTCCTTAACTACCCCACTTTCCTTTACCAGTTATACCATATTAGCTATGCTTAATTAGAATGTAATGCTTGTCAGCAAACCATCCACCCACTCTTTCATTCCCTCAAAGGTTCATAATCAATTATCAAAATATGGTTGAAACAAAAATGTATATTTAAATTGGTCAATTCAAACTTTATCTGCAGCAGATTAACCCCTATATTCATTAAGAGAAATAACTGTAGGACACCAATCCATACCAGCACTGAAGAAGCGTATTATGCATCGGTGAAGCCACGGATGACTGGAGTCGATAGAAAACGCCCTCTTGATGGACTGCATCATCAGAAGAAACTTCTCTATACAGCAAAATCAAAATGAACTCATTAGTGCCATACTAACAAAATGCACAGATGATGTACAATAATTCACAACAAATGATGCATATAATTGAGGTTTACTTACCAGACTAAATATACCAAGTTGAATTAAATAAATTTTTCAGTCTATTTCGAATGATATCTTGCCAACTCAAATAATATGACATTTAACAAATGGAGGGATAAATGATTAAATATATATAAAACAGTACGTGTGAGGAAATTGGGAATATTATATGGTGTAGTTCAACCTCACCTTGTGATGCACCTACCAAACCCTTTAGGACCATTGGGTTTCATCTTTCAAACCCTCAGAGCAATCCTGGGTAGCTGTGAGACTGAGCAGCAAGGCTTACACAGAGAAACAAGTGCTAAGCATTTAAACATCACCAAAATAATTTAAGACGAAATCAACCACAATCAAAAAATCCAACACCAATTTATAAAAATAGGTTGTATTTTTAAATGCTTTTAGACACTAGAACGAAAAATATCCACTGGAGGATTCTGGCGATATAGATTTTACAAGCAATAATAAATCAGTGCAATTTCACTCAACCGTGAACAAGCCTTGGCAAAGTCAACGGATTGGAAACAAACCTTTTCAAGGAAAACTTGGGTAAGTGTCAATGCTGTCGGTTAGAAGTATTGGGGCAACCAACTTTGGCAGGGAGCTAGTCAGAGGGACCCGCAAGGCCCTCATTGAACAGTTACCTTCACAGGAGAAGCAGTCCTTCAACAGTTCCAGATACTTTATACGCATTGCAATGGACACTTATGGAGTGGTCCTAATGCAAGGGATGAAGGATGCTTAAGATGATCTAAAGATGCTGTGGATGCAACGCGGTCGAAGGGGTACTTTCCTGCACGGATTCATTGGTCTACGAAGATAGTGAGGGGTTCCTGGTTGCAGGGTAGACGTCCCACGAAGTACTCTCCGGTTTGGCCAAAGTGCAGCCGCTATAGACTACCAGTCGCCCACTGTCGCGGTCACAGGCCAGTCCTTCGTGAGTCTATAACTAGACTTCTGAGCGTCCCAGCAACTCTCAGATAGCACTCCGAGGCTCAGCAAACTCGGGTGCAATTCAGGGCATCGGGTCTTGGTCCTCGGTGCTGCATGGCAGCAACTTGAAGACTTTGGGCTACCAACTTGCCCCAGCTGACTTCTTCAGATGTTGTGTCCCGGTGCTACCAAATAGGAGGCCAGTCAGCTGGCCCTTGGAGTTCTCTTGACTTGATTGGGCTCTAAAGACGACTTCTCCTTGAGCAGTACACACCAGGCACAGTCCTCATCTCTTTGTTCTCCTTCCTGAGAATCGTTGGCACATCTCTCCAGGGAGGAGGAAACCTGCTCGTGGAGCAGACTCCGTGTGTGCCCGGGAAGGCACAGGAGTTTTAAATGCAACAAAGTGGCAGCTTTGCTAAAACTGCACACTGTAACAAGTTGGGCTTAATGTGACGAGTTGTTTGATACTGTGGAGTGGTCACTTTGGTCGCACCGTTCAGGAGTTAGCAGAGCTGGGGGGCGGGGGTGTCAGTGTGTGACCCTGTACTGGGCAACTGGGCAACCGAGTAAAACACAGTAAAACGCCCAGCCCATTCTAGAACCCTCAGGTCAGGGCACTCTCGGGGAACCCCCAGTATCATCCCCCCCAAGGTACTCCAGGGGACAGGGATGACTCCCCGAATACTTCTGACGGCAACGGGGAGCAGTCGAGACCCTGGCGCCCCAACCAGTCTCCCCTCCCTGACCAGCCAACCCACACCTGGTAGTGGCAGCGGACCTACTAGACCCGGATGACCTACTACATCCGCGGTCCGCAGAATGGTTCCCAGCCCCCAAGGTTTCCTCATACATGGCTAGCAGGCTTGGGAAACCCCTGGATAAGGAGGTGAAGAACTGCCTAACCCCGGAGATAAAGGCAAAAATGGCCACCTTTCTAGCCAAATTCGTCCGCGAACCCAAGAAGGGCATTGACCGGTCCTGGCGATCCTGTCAAGACAAGCTACTGGACATAGCAGGACCCTTGGCCAAAATAATGGACATGGCGGAGGACACGAAGGCCTCTGGTATGCTGATATGCCCTGAAACATTGCCTAGCTGGGCTCAGCGGGCAATAATCTTCTTGGGAAACGCGAACTGCGCGATCTCTACCGAGCGACGCACATCCTTGCACATCCAGATCGACCCGAAACTGGGGGATCTGTCCACCTCAGAGGCAGGCACGGTCGCCCAGGGCAATCTTTTTGGCGACCCGTTTATCCGGGAACTGGGAAAGTTTGTTAATACATTCAATTCCCTAGATAAGGCCCAAACCTCCATTAAAAGAATATTTAACCCCCGTGTTTTTGCCTCCGCCGGCCGAGGAAGGGGGCACTCGACCTGCCGCTACACGCAGCAAGCCTCCAGAGGAGGAGAATCCCGCTGGTGCCAATATCAGGACTCCAGTAAATTCGGTAACTTCTACCAGACCAGACCGAACACCCGTCGCAGAGGGGGCCACAGGGTCAGCAACTACAACAGTTCACAAGGTTAGAACCCAAGGGAACTGGGAATCCCTCTTGTCGTAGGCATGGGTCCTTCAAACTGTCCAAGGGTTTCACATCGAATTCTATGGGACCACAGTCCAAACCCACGATCCCAGATCCCTGGTCTTCCCAAGGGATCAACAAGCCCTGATCGACTTAAGATAGCAGATCTCTTGGAGAATTGACGACAGGGATTCCCACTTCCAGATATCCCAACAGGCTCCTGAGCAATATCTTTCTAGTGGAGAAGAGGGACGGAGGCCAGCATCCGGTGATTAATCTAAAGGAGTTCAATGGGTTGCTCCTATTTCAAAATGGAGGGCATTCACCTCCTCAGGGATCTTCTGCGGAGCGCGGACTGGATGGTCCGTTTGGAATTAAAAGATGCCTACCTGACTGTGCTGATTTTTCCACCCCACAGGCGTTTTCTGCAATTCCAGTGGGGATCCCAAGTGTTCGAATTCGCCTCCCTTCCTTTCGGACTCTCGTCCGCCCATTGGTGTTTTACCAAGCTGATGAGACCCGTGGCGGAGTTCCTACGGGCACGTGGGGTACGACTGATCGTCTATCTCAACGATATTCTCATTATGCATCAATGCCCTCATGCTCTAACCCTCCAATTGCAGATGGCCATAGACATATTGGAGTCCCTGGGTTTCGTGATCAACACGCACAAGTCCACTCTGATCCCGGCTCAATCCATTCAGTTCCTAGGATTCCTTATCAACTCGGTGGAGGCGACTCTCAGTCTCCCTCGCCAGAAATTGTCCAAAATCAGACACGAGCTACGGAGAACACTGACCAAAACTCAGATCACTCTACGACA
Organism: Calotriton arnoldi; assembly: GCA_963921515.1. NCBI lineage: Eukaryota > Metazoa > Chordata > Amphibia > Caudata > Salamandridae > Calotriton > Calotriton arnoldi. The sequence goes on along the minus strand of CAWUFW010000124.1, from coordinate 4,096,088 downwards.
GCTAGCCCGCATAGTGGGGCTGCTCTCAGCTTCCATCCAAGCCATATTTCAGGGACCCCTCAACTTACGGGCCTTGCAACACCTAAAGATAATGCACCTCCGGAAGGGTTTATCTTACTCTCAACGGATCCCACTCTCGGCGGAAGCGAAGGAGGAAATCAAGTGGTGGATCTCCAATATGGAGGCATGGAACAGGATGGCGATTTTCGGCTCCCAACCGGACCTGGTGATCGAATCCAATGCCTGCGGCTCGGGGTGAGGAGCTAGCTACGGCGAGTTATCTACCGGAGGAAAATGGTCTTCCGACGCACAAGCCCTTCATATCAACTGCCTAGAACTGATGGCAGGTTTGTTCGCACTCAGGTGCTGGATGAAGGACAAGTTCCAATGTACAGTCCTCCTGAAGATGGACAATGTGGGAGGCAGTCCGTTAAGTCAATCATCTCGGGGGTACCCGCTCAAAGGCCCTGTCGGACCTGGCCCGGACTCTGTGGGAATACTGTTTGTCCAATCACATATCCTGGACGGCGGAACATCTTCCAGGCCAAGCCAACCAGATAGCGGATTGGCATTCCAGTCACTGGAGAGATGTCAGCCTGTGGCAACTGGACACTGGACCCCTTAGTCTTCCAGCGGCTTCAGAAAAGTTGGGGCCCGTTCTCAAAGGATCTTTTTGCTTCCCGCCTGGACTTTCAGGTGGAGAGGTTCTGCAGCTGGAGACCAGACCCCTTGGCAGTAGCAACTGATGCTTTCCTCCAGGACAGGACCATGGAAAGGGCCTATGCTTTCCCGCCGTTTGCGATAACGCTACTGTCTGCCCAAGTGCGTAGGCAAGGGGAGGATCTGGTCGTGATCACTCCAGTCTGGAGGTCGCAAGCCTGGTATCCAGTGATGATGGAACTTTCCTGGGATTTTCCAATCCCTCTACCCCTAGATCCAAATCTCCTGAGGGATCCCCCGGGCAATCCTTATCCGCTGATACGGGCGAAATCCCACCGGCTAATGGCATGGAGGATTACCCGGAACAATGCAAAGTCTTGGGAATTTCAGCGGAGGCTGCCGCACTCCTCGCCAAGGCGTGGGCAGATCGTACCACAGACGATACAAATCGGCGTGGTCTAGATGGGTATACTAGTGCCTCCAACGTCAAATGGATTCCGTGGGGACAGAGGTTGTGAACATCCTGAATTATTTTAGCACACATGGCCTCACAGGGCTTAGCATACAGGTCCATTAACACCTTTCGATCAGCAATCTTGGCAGGACACCTTCCCATAGATGGCCGCTCGGTGGGGGGGAACACCCGTGGGTATGCAAACTCCTAAGGGGTATTAAACTATCTCTTCCCCCAGAACCTAGATATTCCGTGCTATGGGTTGTGAATAAAGTCCTCAACTTATTCACCCCCTGGCCGTCCAATAGGTACTTGTCCACGAAACAGTTGCTAGCGAAATTGGCAATGCTGCTTTGCCTCAAATCCTATCGCAGGGTATCGGACGTGCGGGCTTTGGATATTACAGGTAGGATTTTCACTCCAGATGGGGTAACTTTTCACATTTCTCGAAGAACAAAACGCAATTCTAGACTGGTGTCTTAACCAGAATTTCTAAGTGTGCCAAAACTGTGTGTGGTACGGACCCTTAAAATGTACAAAGCGGTCACGGGCGAGCTTCGTCCCCATGGGGAAAGACAACTATTGATTGCTCTGACCAAGCCTCACAGAGCGGTTTCCTCCCCTACGATTGCCAGATGAATTAAATGGGTAATGCAGGAAGCGGGGATTAATATCTCCCAGTTTGGCGCCAACTCAGTCAGAGGAGCCATGGCTTCTAAAGCCTTCTCCCTGGGTGTAGGAAGCTGGCTCTGTATATACTATACCAAAGTGAGGTATAGTGTGCACAGAAGCCAGTGGAACCCCAAAGGTAGGCAGAGGAAAGTTAGATAGCACCTCACTCTCTAATTGTGGTAGTGTGGTCGAGCAGTAAGGCAGTATCAGAGGACAGTGTTAAACATTTGTTGTACCCACTCAATAAGCAAATGATTTCACACACTCAAAGACTGAACTTCAGACCAATTGGTTTTGTATAAAAATATTCTTTTAGTCATTTTATTTCCTAGAACCAAGCAAGCCTGGCACAGGTAAGTTGATGAATACTTTGCAGTAAATATACTGTTTAAAATGGTTACAGTTTGAATTACTGGTAATGCAATACTGTGGAATGCTGTACATATACTTTGTATCGATTTTGCAGTAAAAATTACAGGTAAGTTACTTTTACGTTACTTTTGAGATTACTTTTTCTACTCAGTGTGATATGCCTAGATATCACACTTGGACATTTCTTAGAGAAAGGGTAAGTAAAGTCAGTTTTGCACAATTGTTATTTTTCAGGTTTCCATACAAATCAACTCCACACTTAGAACATTTTTCAGAGAAAAACAGTCAATAGGTTCCTATGGAGAGAAATGAAGTTAACGGTTACCAGGTAAGTAATAGGTCTTTGGAGTTGAGCTTCTGGGGTTAGAACAAGGGTTCCCCAGGGTCAAGGATGCACTCTCGTTACACCCTCAGCGGCACTAGGGCGGCCGGGTGCAAAGTGCTGTTTCGACGTCGGGCGCCCTGTTGGTTTCAATGGGGAACCTCCGGTTTGCAAAGGCACTGCAGGCTCGGGGACGAAGGTCTTCTGGGTGCGACCACCACTTCGAGAGGCAAGTTGGGAAGTTAGGGGTTGGTTAGGCACCGTCGGTTTGGGCACACAAGGCCGTGGGGCGTCGGGTGCAGGGGTGATTTTTGGGGTTGGATCTTCTTACCAGCTCCTTGTCGCATTTGGGGGGGGACCATCTGTGTTTAGGCTGCAGGCGTCAGCTAGAGCCTTGAGGCAGTTCAGGGGTCGCCGGATCTCGGGTCAGGATCGCCGGGGTGACCACCTCGTGGTGTTTGCCCACTCGATCTCGGGCCGTGGATGGCAGGTGCAGAGTGGGGCAGATTCGCGGTGTCCGGCCAGAGGTTGCAGATGAACAAATCCGGTGTTCACGGGAGACAAAGTCTTTGTTCTTGAAGGCAGGCAGGTCCTCTGGGGTTTTCGAGGTTGCTGGCTGCAGGACACACCGGGATTTCGCAGGAGCAGGTTCAAGGGGGGAGACAGGCCAGTAGGGCTGGGGCCAAGTCAGTGGGCGTCTTCCTCTTGTTAGCTGCTGCATGGCTGTTCGGTCCTTCTTGTAGTTTCTACTTGTCTGAGGAAGCAAGGTTCAGGGGTACCCCTAAATACTAGATTTAGGGGCGCTGCTGGTAGGTAAAAGGCAGGGACCAATGGGTCCCTTCCCTGGGGTGGGAACACCCCCTATTATGCCACCCTCCATTGGGAGGGGGGCATGAGCCTGTCCCTGGTTGGCTGAGTCCCCCCATCTTCAAGATGGCGTGGACTGAGAGTTGTGCTTCCTCTCGCCTCCCCCACCTGAGGGGTGGAGTTGGCAGAGGTGGGCACACCTCTCTTCCTTGTTTTTCCCGCTGGTTCTCCCCCCTAAAGTGGGGGTCAGAACCAGTTGCTGAGAGCAGCAAGTGGCCTGGGGAAGATCACAAAGGTGGCAATCCTTTGAAGCTTCCCCTTCGTGAACCCTGCCCATCCTGGGTGAGGAGGCTTGGCACCTCGTCCCAGGATGTGCATTGTTTCAGGCCCCAGAGAGCAGCAGGCTCTCGACCCAGGGGTCCAGAAACATGTCTCGTGGTGGCAGCTGAAAGCAGCCACTCAGCCTGGACACTAGTGGTAGGTTAGTTTTCAGGGGGCATCTCTAAGATGCCCTCTGTGTGCATTTTTCATTAAATCCCACACTGGCATCAGTGTGGGTTTAATGTGCTGAGACGTTTGACACCAAACTTCTCAGTTTTCAGTGTAGCCCTTATGGTGCTGTGGAGTTCGCAATGACAAACTCCCAGCACCATATACTCTTAATGGCAGCACTGCACTTACAATGTCTAAGAATGGACAGACACTGTAGGGGTACAGGGCTCATGCACCTGTATCCTCACCACTGGTATAGTGCACCCAGCTAGAGGGGTGACTGACCTATGCCAGGGCAGTGGTTTGCAGGCATGGCACACAGATGTATGCCATGTCGACTCTTCACTTTGTTCTGCACCAAAACACGCAGCTTGCAAAGGCAGTGTGTGAGTGTAAAGGACAGGACCTCTAAGGGTGGCACAATAAGTGCTGTAGCCCTTAGAGGCCTTCTCTGGTCACAGTGCCCTGGGTACCTGTGGTACCATTTACCAGGGGCTGACCTGTGGCCAGAGATGCCAATTGGGTTTAGGCTTCCATGCAGTTTTAGGGAAAAAACATAGGCCCTGGGTACCTGATTAGCAGGAGCCCAGGGCACACTCAGTCAAAACACATAAGCAATTCAGCAAAAAGTGGGGGCAACCATGCAGAAAGAGGGCACTTTCTCACACTGGGGGCTCGTTTAGAGGATATCCTCAATGCAGCAGACTGGTCTACCGACTCCACTTTTAAACGGTTTTACTTCAAACCAGTCTCATCCCTAGCAACCGTAGTGGTGAACCAGCTTTAAACTAGCCTAATCCTCGCCTCCGGGTACTGTCATAGAATGAAAAATTTCCTAGCTACCGTAACGGAAAGTTTCAATTCTATTAAAGACACGGAGGCAAGGATTAGTCCACCCGTCTAGCCAGGGACTGGCTCCCACCCTCAGTAGGAGTCAGATCCTACGTTTTTCAGTGATGCAGGAAATGATTGAAGGTAACTTGAATTATCGTTCTGATTTTTGATGTTTACACTAAAATTTTCAAACAATGGTTATGCTTGTGATGTACTGTAATTGAAAGATTGAACCGAAACGCTTAGAAGAGAGTACCTCAAATTTCTCTTTCTGCCTTCTTCCAGGATCGGAGTCCACTAAACAGGAGTAATGTTCAAACGGGGAAGCTGTGTTCGCAGGAAGAAAGAGGAGGAAGGAGCATCTGCGGGGACCATTATACAACAAAAGGCGTCCTGATTGGATAGACTGTTTTCCCTTTGATTTCCCCTATGTACCATGGGAAGGAAAATGCTACTTACCCAGTATGCATCTGTTCTTGGCATGTAGAGCTGTAGATTCACATGCTTTGCATAGCCTGTCATCTAGTGTTGTGTCCGGATGTTTGCACTTTGTTTTTGTTCGAAGAAGTCTTTTCCAGTCACGAGGTAGGCGGCGACTCCTTTCGGTGATAGTGCGCATGGGCATCAGCTCCATTGTTAGATTGTTTGCCGCAGAGGGTGATAATGGAGTTAGTAAGAGTAGTAAGAGATGTCCATGTATATATGTACCTAAGTAAGATATTACTGCAATAGGGATAGGTACCCGGGGAGGCGGGTGGGTGCATGTGAATCTACAGCTCTACATGACAAGAACAGATGCATACTGGGTAAGTAGCATTTTCCGTACGAGGCATGTCAGCTGTAGATCACATGCTTTGCATAGACTATACAGCAGTTATCTCCCAAAGCGGTGGCTAACCTGTAGCAGTCGTCTGAAATAGTGTACGTAAAACTGCTTGGCCCACACTAGCTTGCTGTCTTGCTAACACATCTACACAATAGTGTTTTGTGAATGTGTGAGGTGTAGACCATGTTGCAGCTTTGCAGATGTCATCTATGGGTATATTCCCTATGAATGCCATAGAAGCCCCTAGTTTGCGTGTGTAGTGCGCTCTAGGGGGAATTGTTAATGTTCGTTTTGCTTTTGAATAGCATGTTTGAATGCACTGGACTATCCACCGTGCAATGCCCGATTTTGATATAGGATTGCCTTTATGTGGTGGCGCAAAAGCGACAAACAGTTGTTTTGTCTTGCGGAAAGGTTTAGTCCTTTCTACATAGTAAAGTAGTGCTCTTTTCACATCCAACGTGTGCAAAGCACGTTCTGCCACAGAATCTGGTTGAGGGAAGAACACAGGCAACTCAACAGATTGGTTGAAATGAAAGGCAGAAATGACCTTTGGTAGGAATTTAGGGTTGGTCCGAAGAACCACTTTGTTTTGGTGTACTTGTAAAAATGGTTCTTCTATGGTTAGTGCCTGAAGCTCACCTACTCTCCTCAGTGATGTGATAGCTATGAGGAAAACTACCTTCCAAGTGAGAAATTGCAGTTCCCATCTATGCAATGGCTCAAAGCTGGACGCATCAGTCTTGTAAGAACAATGTTAAGATTCCACACTGGAGCAGGTGGAAGTCTTGGAGGAATGATTCTTTTAAGTTCCTCCATAAATGCTTTAATGACAGGCACTCTAAAGAGACAGATGTTGTCTGTTCTGTAGGTATGCAGCTATTGCAGCAAGATGTAAGCGTATGGAAGAGTACACTAAATTGGAACGCTGCAGATGTAATAAATAGCAAATGATGTTTTGAAGTGAAGCGTCCAGCGGATCGGATCGATTTGATTGTTATTGCAGTATATCACAAATCGCTTCCACTTTGCTGCATAGCATGCTCTTGTGGTAGGACGTCTCTTTGATGATGTTCATACAGTCTGGCGGGAGATTAAGGTGCCAGATCGCAAGATTGAGATGACTAGGATCTGGATGTCTCATCTCTCCATGGCTCTGAGTGAGAAGATTGGGAGTGAGATGTAGTTTTTGGTGAGGAACTACTGAGAGCTCCAATAGGGTTGTGAACCAGGGTTGCCGGGCCCATGTGGGAGCAACTAGGAGTAGTGTCAGGGACGCCTGTCTGAGCTTCCAAACCACTAATGGAATGAGTGGGAGAGGCGGAAAAGCGTAGGCAAATATCCCGGACCAATTCATCCATAGTGCATTGCCTTCGGACAATGGGTGTGGATGCCTGGATGCGAAGCTTGGGCATTTTGCGTTTAGGTTTGTGGCAAACAGATCTATGTCCGGAAAGCCCCACATTTGGAAGAATGGGAGGAGAACTTGAGGGTGGAGTTCCCATTTGTGGATCTGTTGTCTTTGACGACTGAGCAGAACTGCAATCTGATTGTTTACTCCTGGAAGGTGTTCTGCAAGGAGATACATTTTGTGACATATCCCCATCTCCAGATGGTCTGTGCTAGTTGTGACAGCTGGAGAGTGTGTCCCCCCGTTTTTGTATGTAGTACATTGCTGTCATGTTGTCTGTACGGATCAGGACAGCTTTGCCTACTAGATGTACTTGAAATGCTTTGAGCGCTAGAAAAATCGCTAGCAGCTCTAGATGATTTATGTGAAGCTGCTTTTGCTGCAGGCTCCACATGCCCTGAATTGTATGCGTCTGGAGATGAGCCCTCCAACCAGTGAGCGATGCGTCTGCTGTTAGCACTATCGGTGGAACCGGGTCGATGAAGGGCCGCCCTTCTGAAAGGTTTTGTGTATACCACCACTGCAGAGAGCGATGGGTGCGGCCGTCCACCAACACTAGATCTGATAACAGACCCTGAGCCTGGTTCCACTGACCTGCTAAGCACTCCTGAAGGGGACGCATGTGAAGTCTTGCGTAAGGGACTATTAGTATGCAAGACGCCATCATCCCTAGTAACTGCATGAACACTCAAGCTGGCAATGAGTGTTGAGGCTGAAACTGACAGAGTAAAGTTTGCATGTTGCGGATTCTGGCCGGATTAGGGTAGGCCAAAGTCTATTGTGTATCTATTGTGGCTCCCAGATACACCTGTGTGTTGGATGGTTGTAGATGGGATTTGGACAGATTTACTGTGAATCCAAGATCGTGGAGCAACTGCACTGTTTTGTGAGTGTGGCGTAGACAGCTTTTTTGCGAGCTGGCTTTTATGAGCCAGTCCTAATATGGGAAGACGTGAATGTGTTGTCTTCGCAGATGAGCTGCGACTCCTGCCAAGCACTTGGTGAAAACCCTGGGTGCGATAGTTACTCCGAATGGGAGCACCTTGAACTGAAAGTGCTACTACTATGAACTTGAGGTACTAGCGGTGAGCAGGGTGTATTGGGATATGGAAATAGGCGTCCTTTAAGTCCAGAGTGGACAGAAAGTCGCCTTGTTGAAGGAGTGCGAGCACTTGCTGGAGTGTGACCATGTGAAAGTGGTCCGACTGAATGTATAGATTTAGTTCTCTGAGATCTAGTATAGGCCTGAGAGAGCCGTCCTTTTAGGGAATTAAGCAGTACAGGGAGTATACCCCTGCCCCTTGATATTTTAATGGAACTGGTTCTATAGCTCCTTTCTCTAACAGAGAGAGAACTTCTTGCTTTAGAAGGGTAAGATGTTCTTGTGACATTGCGTGTGATCTTGGAAGAATGTTTGGGGGAGTGTCTAAGTTCCAGGCAGTAACCATATTGGATAATTTGTAAAACCCATTTGTCTGAGGTGATAGTGTTCGACAGGGAGAAATTGTGAGAGACGTCCCCCGACAGGAGTGGAATGATCGGGGGTAGATGAAGGAAGTCACTGCTTGTTATTTGCGGGGGAAGTGCGTGTGGAGTTGCCTCTGTCTCTTCCATTACCATTGTTTCCTCTAAAACCTCCTCTGAAATAGCCTCTTGATGAGGGCGATTGGTTGTTGCCCTTGTAAGAGGAGGAGGGATTTTCTGCAGAAATATTTTTGGAGCCACCCCTGTAAAAGGAGCGACGAAAAGAACCCCTGATCACAGGTAACTGCAAAGCCCCCATGGACTTTGCGACCTCAGTATCTTTTTTCATCTTTTCCAGCGAGGTGTCAACTGCTGGACCAAAGAGGTTCTGTTTGTCAAATGGCTGGTTGAGAATAGAGGCCTGTACCTCAAGTTTGAAACCTGAAATTCTCAACCATGCATGTCTGCGTAGCAGTACGCTGGTGTTTACTGCGTGCAGTGCTGTGTCTGCTGCATCTAGGGCGCACTTGATGGAGGTATTGGTGATAAGTTTGCCCTCCTGAATAAGATCATTTGCATTCGATTTATGTTCATCAGGCAAAAATTGCATGAGTTTTTCTAACTCATCATAAAGAGCCCTATCATATCTGGCTAACAAAGCCTGAGCATTAGCGATGCACCAGTGATTAGCCGCTTGTGAGGCTACCCTTTTGCCAGAGGCATCAATTAACTTGAGGGGCCTCACCAGTGGTCTGTGAGTTAGCTCTCTTGCGAGCATTGGAAACCACAAGAGAGTCTAAGGGCAGCTGACCCTTGATGTAAGCAGGGTCAGTAGGTGCCGGTTTATATTTCTTTTCAACCCTAGGCGTGATAATTCTTGCTCTTACGGGATCTTTGAAAACCTCATCTGCATGTTTAAGCATCCTCTTAAGCATTGGCAGTGTATGGGTAGTTTTTTGAGGGGAACTTAGGGTCTCAAACAAGAAGTCCTCCTCTAACGCCTCCTTATGCAATTCCACCCCGTGATAATGAGCAGCCCTGTTAAGAAGCTCAATGTACCCTATATTGTCGTCAGGTGGTGATGGTCTGGACGGATAGAAGTCAGGGTCATTATCCGTGTTTGGGTCAGTGTCAATACTCCCATGGGTCAACATCCTGTGGTCTATCCTCATCCCCTTCATCCTGTGGGTCAGGTGATAGTGGTGGTGGTGAATTAGTGGGTGTAATGAGTAATTGAGGATTAGTGGGCGAAGGAGGTGGAATATATGGTGGTGAAGAGTTAGTACCCACATTTTTCTTCTTCAGGGGAATGTGGTACTCTTCCTGTTGGCCCATTTACCTTTTTTCAGGCAATTTGGCATGGATATGGCCAGTGTCTGGGTTTATAACCAGTTCTTTACGTTTCGGATCTGAAGGTGGAGCATCAGACCAAGGCTCTTTTGTCTTTGCTCGCCGAAAAAGTTTCGGCTCTGAAATCTTCGGTACCTAAGATTTGGTCTTTGATAAAGATGGAATGTGAACCGCGACATGCTTTGATTTCGGCGCCAAGGATTTCGGTTTGGCGCCGGCATGGGGCCGACTCGAGCCCGAGCCGGAAGGCTTTTCTTTGTGTTTTAGTGCCGGGCCCGGGGGCGGGGCGCTCAAAACTTTTTCTCGGTTCCGACCTTGGCCCACAGGCAGAGGAAGGACGGGAGCATTTTTGGTCTTGTGTTGTTGGGGCAAGGGGGCTTCTGTACTCACGGTACACTGACCCGGTGTAACTTGCTCCTCTTCTTCCATGTCGGAGTCGGCCTCGGACACGGAGATGTGGTGTTCTTCCTCGGCTCCTTGAGCTTCTTCTCGGTTGGAATCTTCGCCGAAGATGTCCGGTACAGAGCCACCTTAGAGTTGCATCTCGTGACGTTGAGCCCGACGGTCGAGGAGCGTCTTCTTTGATCGAAACGATCAGGATGCGTCGCAGTCTTTCTCGTCGCGTTCCGGGGATAAACAGAGGTTGCCCACTTTGTGCAGGTCGGTACGCGGAAACTTGGCGCGACACCCGGGACAGAGCTTGAATGGAGTCCGTTCCATCAACTGCTAGCGAGCCCGGCACGGGTAGGCCCAACGGCCCTCCGCGAGTTTTCCGATCGAAGATCTTTGAGTCGAAACAATGTGCGGAGAAAGGGAAACGCGATCGAGAAACAATACCAAGGGGGACAGGGAATTGCGCGTCGAAGGGAACCTGAGAAACGGTGCTGAACCGGAGCGCAGCAATTCACATCCGAACCCGATGGCGGAAAAAAACAATCTAATAATGGAGCCGATGCCCATGCGCACTATCACCGAAAGGGGGAGTCACCTACCTTGTGACTGTGAAATACTTTTTCGAACAAAAACAAAGTGCAAACATTCGGACCAAACACTAGATGGCAGGCTAGGCAAAGCATGTGATCTACAGCTCACATGCCTCGAGCATCTAGTTGGTTCCAATGTTTTGTACTTTGATAAAGGCTGCTGTGATTTAAAGCGAAGAAAGGAAAAGCCGAATCCTAGCCTCCATGCCGTTAATAGAATTGAAACTTTCCGTTACAATAGCTAGGACATTTTTCATTCAACATACACTTTTAGGGTCAGGGCACTGGCACGGAGGTCTGGTTAGCAGGCCTCAGTGCACTCAGTCGAAAAACCAGCATCAGTCGAGGGTGACCATACAAAAAAAACTATTTCCTTATGGTTTGCTTTACAAGAAACGTCCTAGACTAGTGGTTCTTAACCTGTGGTCCGAGGACACCAGGGGATCCCGCAAAACCGATTCTGGGGGTCTGTGACTATTAAAAACTTAAATAGCATTAACAGGTTAATAAAGTGCATATAAATAAGGAAGCAACCTTAAAAATGTGTTTGATGAATGCCTGTGTAGGAGGCTGGCTCAGTGTGTAGTGTCCACCTATGGTGAGGTACTGTGCACAGAGTCCAGGCAACCCTTAGTGACAGTGTTTAGGTCCCTGAAAACCAGAGCTCTAAAGGAGTAGCTGTGGAGAGCAGCTAAGGTTTATTAAGGAGGTTGTAAAGCAGGTGCATTTAACACTATAGTCAGTCAATAAGCTTTGCAAACAAGAAAGGACCACACCAGGTGAGTATAAAAATACTTTATATTTATTAACACACACTAGACTAACTTGATATATCTCCTATCTAATGAAGTCAACGACACACAAGAAATACTTCAGAAATAGGTAATTAGCATAAGAAAACAAAAAGCGTCCAACTGGGGGGCCAAACCATTTACTAAAACAGTGGAATGTGAGTTAAGTACCAAACAGGACTAATACCCAAGGATGGAGGACCTCAGGGGAAGCACGGAACCACCCAAGGTGAGTAGCCAGGGACCCCAAGGCGCCTGGGTGGAGAGTGGTTAAACTGGGTCAAACGTCCATAGGATAATACAAGGCAAGTCGCGGTTGGATTTTTACAGTTCTAGGACCCTTCGCAAAGTACTCTGAAGGAACCACTTGGATCAAGGAAGGTTGGAGAGCCACCCTACCCATAGATAACCCGGGAACCGGGATACCTACACCAGGGAGCCCAGGTGCATAGGGGTGAAATGGTGTCGGAACCGCCCATACACGCCAATGGAGGTTCATTGAAGATCAGCAGCTTCATCGTCTCGTGGACCAGGCCGGTGGAACTAGGACGTGGAATCCAACCAAGAAGAACCTGAAAGCAGAGGGGAAAGAGTCCAAACCATTAGAAGGTGACCAGGACGCACAGGAGCACAATACCAGGCCTTGTTGGAGGTTCTTGCTATAGCACAGTGAGGTTGAAGCAACAGCTGTGACGCCCAGGCGACGATGCAGGAGCTATCCACAAGCTGCCCTACACTGGTCGACGAGTGCAGGAAGGTCAGTGGCCGGCAGGACCACCAACAAGCAATGGCAAATGCAAACAACGGTTCGCGGAATATGATGCTGTGTTGCAGACCAGCATAGTCTGTGGGACTAACCCAGCAAGGGAAAGACCATTCCAGTCCTTAGCAGGCAGGAGTGCTAGCAGGAATCGATGGCTAGGGAGTCGCAGGGAAGCCTCAACAGCACAGAAGAAATGATGGCCCACGATGCAGAGGGTGAAGGCAAGACGACGTTCTTGGAGCTGTGCAATGCTGGAGGCGGGGCTTCTTGGCGCTTGAAGATCTTTTGTAGAGACAACAAGCCTTGGCAACAGCAAACAGACGCAGTGCACAGGGAGGCGGTTCACGTGATCATCAAACTGGTCGTCGACGTAGAGGTGCCTGCAGATGCAGGGAAGTGACTCCTTCACTCTAAGGGAGATTCCTTCTGGCTTGGATGCAGGCTCAGTCCTTGGTGACTAGGAGGACGCACGGCCACGGAGTTGCAGAACTTGAAGAAGCACAGGGACGAAGATGCAGCAGGAATCTTTCCGCCGAAAGCAGCCTTGTCGTAGATCTTGGCTTGAAGAACAGCAGAGTTCCAGTGCCAACCAGCAGACGACTCTTTGAACAGCCTTCAGACGACAGGCAGTCGGATCTTGAAGTTGTTGTTGGGACGAATCTAAGGACCCACCCTCAGGGGAGCCCTTAAGTAAACCTAAAAAGGAGAAGGACCTGTTCTGTGGGAACCCGCCTATCAGAGGCGTCAGGGATGCTACTCAGCTGTCCTAGCCAGTCAGAAGCTCCCAGGGGCCAGGAGTCAGCATGGCAGAATCAAGTGGCCACCAGAAGGAGCTCTGGGCACCTCCCTAGGGAGAAGCTGGACAGGGAGGTGGACACTCCCCTGTCCTTTGTGTGGTTTTGCGAGAGAGCCAAGGGCTCTCTTGAACTGAGCAAAACTAGTTTATGCAAGGAGGGCACCAAATGTGCCTTTCAATGCAGTCTGGTGGCGCTTGAAGCGCCCCCACCCTACCCAACTCTAAAGGAGAGGTGGTCACCTCTCGTCAGGAAATCCTTTGCTCAGCTTCCCCTGCCCATGTTAAGCTCATCAGCAGGGGGGCAGAAAGCTGTCTAGAGTGGTCAGCGGCACAGGCTGGCAGGCAGATCCTGTAAGGCTACACAGGTAGGTATGGGGTGGGTCAACTGAGGAGCCCCCCAGTACACGGTATCATGCAACTAACACTGGAATCAGTGTAGTTGCATGATTTTAACATGTTTGATACCAAACATGACGGGGTTTGGGGCAGCCTTTATGACAGTTGGACATCTCGACTTGTCAGTGTCCACTACACTGCCCGGACCGGCTGCGTGAGGGTAGGACTACCGCCGCCCTTATTCCAGAGGAACCGACACTACACAGTGTCTACACCAGCCGGTACTGATGCCGTGCAACCTTGACCCTCATGGGGTTGTGTTTTTTTTGATCTACAGGTATCACTTTTTAGGGTGCTGTAATGGTGGTTACTTTCTCACTTCACTTCATTGCTGACCACCACCAAAAAGTGTAGGTAGATCCTATTTGGTCCTGATGAATTGCCATCTAATAGATTAATGGGCAAGAAACATGTTGACCTTTTCTACAAGCGCATAAACTTCACATCCTTAGAGTGGAGATACGCGCCTTGTTTTATTTTTAACTAGGGTAGGGGCCACATTCATTAAAATTATCTTGAGTGGACTACCTCCCCGTTTTTATTCCACTTCCCTACACATCACCATCACCTACACTGATCTAGGGCCCTCACATGCACCTCACCCACCGGCATATGGAATAAAGATCTCCGCCAAGAAGGCCCCATCTCGGGTGCCGATCGGGGATTGCAGCGCCGACCCGATAAGGAGCAGACTCAATGATGAAGCAAGACACCTAGCTGGCTGGGTGTGTGAGGGTCTTTTTCCAAGAGGAGAGGATTCTTCTCCCCACTTCTGTGACTCCACACCTCTATGTGGAGCCCAGGAAAACACACTATCTCCTGCTTTTAACATTAGGAACTGCATACCACTTTTGTAGAGTTTAACTAACGGACATGTATGCTGGACCTGGATAAAGAATAGCCCGTTTCTCCCTCTCCTTGATTCAGTGTCCACTACATACCTTATAATGGATGTCCCTTATTTTTTTTTAAACAAATTTTATTCATTTTCTCCAGTTACAGTTGTGAGAAAGTGCCATCTTTCTTGCATGGTATGCCCCCACTTTTTGCTGAATTGCTGATGTGCTTTGACTGAGTGTGCCCTGGGCTCCTGCCAACCAGGTACCCAGGGCCTGTGTTCCTTCCCTAAAACTGCATTGATACCTACACCCAATTGGCATCCCTGGCCACAGGTCAGCCCCTGGTAAATGGTACCATGGGTACCCAGGGCACTGTGACCAAGGAAGGCCCTCAAGGGCTGCAGCACTTGTTGTGCCACCCTTAGGGACCCTGTACCTTTACACACACACACTGCCTTTGCAGGCTGCGTGTCTTGGTGCAGAACAAAAGTGAAGAGTCGACATGGCACACATCCCTGTGTGCCATGCCTACAAGCCACTGCCCTGGCCTAGGTCAGCCACCCCTCTAGCTGGGTGCACTATGCCAGTGGTGAGGGCATAGAGGCATGAGCCCTGTGCCTCTACAGTGCCCAAGTCCATTCTTGGGCATTGTAAGTGCAGTGCTGCCATTAAGAGTATATGGTGCTGGGAGTCTGTCATTACGAACTCCACAGCACCATAATGGCCCCACTGAAAACTAAGAAGTTTGGTATCAAACTTCTCAGCACATTAAACCCCCACTGATGCCAGTGTGGGATTTAATGTAAAACGCACTCAGAGGGCATCTTAGAGATGCCCCCTGAAACCAACCCGACCTCCAGTGTCCGGACTGAGTGGCTGCCCAGGCTGCCACCACCAGACATGTTTCTGGACCCCTGGGTCGAGAGCCTCTGCTCTCAGGGGCCTGAAACAATGCGCATCCTAGGGCGAGGAGCCAAAGCCTCCTCCCCAGGATGGGCAGGGGAGCTTCAAAGGCCTGCCGCCTTTTGAGCTTCCCCAGACCATTTGCTGCTTCCAGCAAACTGGTCCCCACTGGTTCTACCCCCACTTCTGGCGGGAGAACCGGCGGGAAAACCAGAGGCAGGAAATGGGTTGTGCCCACCTCTGCCAACTCCACCCCTAAGGTGGGGGAGGCGAGGTGAAGCACAAACTCGAGTCCCCGCCATCTTGAGGATGGGGGACCCAGCCAACCGGGGACAGGCTCCTGCCCCCTCCCACTGGAGAGGAGCAGAATAGGGGTGTACCCACCCCAGGGAAGGGACCCATTGGTCCTTGCCCTTACCTACCTGTAACCACCCCTAAATTTAGTATTTAGGGGCTCCCTGAACCTTCCTTCCTCAGTTCCCGAATCCGAAAACAAGAAGAGAAGACGAAGCAAGAAGACCAGCCGTGCAGCTGCTAACAAGGAGGCGACGACAACTGACTTGGCCCCAGCCCTACCGGCCTGTCGACCTCTGAACCTGCTCCTGCGGAACCCCGGCCTCAGCAACCTCAAAAACCCCGGAGGACCTGACTTCTGTGCCACAGCCTTCAACCCAGGGACTCCCACGAGCAGTGGTACTGCTCAAAAGAACAAACTACAAAAGACCCAGCCCTGGCACGGAACCGCGAAACCTGCAGCCTCTGCACCCGCCGAGCCCGGCCTGTGCCTGAGTGAACCAAGACTCTGAGGACGTCCCCCGGCGATTCTGACCTGGAATCCAGTGCCCAAGGACCCTCCTCGACGACCCAGACGACGCCTGCAGCCTCAGGACAAGGGACCCCTCCAACCGCGACCAGCAGGGGGTAAGATTTCCCGACCTCAAAGACACCCCTGCACCCGGCGCCCCACGGCCCCCTGTGCCCAACTCCTGGGTGTCTACCTATCCTCCAAGACCCCAACTTACCTCCCGAAGTGTTGGTCGCCCCGAAGAGTCACCGTCCCCGAGCCTGCAGCCTTTTTTCACCGTCCAAGATCTCCATTGGTTAACATTGAGCGCCCGACGGCTCGAAAGCACCCTGCACCCAGCCGCCCGAGTGCCCCTGGAAGTGCAACCTCTAACCTACTTCCCCATTTGCCCTGAGCAAGTGACCAGGAGCCCAGCTCCCACAGCCGCGTGGTCTGCTTGCCAGCAGCCACCAACCCGAGGCCCCCTGCCTGCCATAGGATAACATTGGGCCTACTCACTCTGCACCCGGCCGCCCCTGTGCCGCTGAGGGTGTAACAACTGTACTTACCTGATACTGGGGGACCCCTGAGTCTGTGCCCAGAACCTTAACTCTGCCAGTCGAGTACTTACCCAAAGACCGATAACTCACTTTTCTTCCATAGGGTAACACTGACTGGCTCCCGCCTGGATTTTCTTCTAAGTGTGGAGATTTGAAACTTTAAAATATTCACCTAAAATCAACCGAGTCACGAAAACGAAAATACTCACCTGATATTAGAAGAGGCCCCAGTGCCGGACCGGGTGCCCAACACTGACCCTAAAAAGTAATCACAACGTTACTTACCGCTAACTCCATTTCCTTCCATAGGGATCCATTGACTGGTTTTCTGTGAAATTTCTTCTAAGTGTCTACTTTTGAAATACTAAAATATTGTTTAAAAATCACAACAGTAACGAATTCGAACTACTCACCTGCTATCAGGAGAGACGTCAGTACTGCCTCTTTTAGTCAAGTACCAACCATGAAAAGTAATTTTTACCGTACTTACCAGTAACTCGAAATTCCTCTCATAGGATATCATTGCCTGCTTTTGTTGAAAAAGTTTCTAAGTGTCGATTTCTGCATTTTACAAATATTCTTTAAAAATCGTGCCAACGATACAAACGTAATTACTTGCCTGTTTTAGATAGATACCCCAGTGCTGAACCATAGAACCCAGCACTGGATTACAAAAGTAACGTAAACCCACTTTGCTTACAAACTGCATTTCCTTCCATAGGATAACATTGGTAGTTTTACCCAGAAAAGTTTCTAAGTGTCAACTTTTGAAATACAGTAATATTTCTCAAAAACACTACATTAACCAAAACGCTTTTTCTTACCTGTTTACAGGAAGTGTCCCAGGACTGAATCCAGGATCCAGTCCTGTGGTTAGAAAAGTAATCTACAAAGTAATTAATTGTAATTAATCATAATTTTCCATTAAGCTCAATGTTGCATTGTATTTGACCCTGTGTTGCCTCTTGCACCAACTGTGATTATTACCATCAAAAAGTCTATTGCCTATTTGTAAGGTGGTTAACCAAAGCATCTCATACTGAGAAAGTATATTTTTATCCTATTGTTGGTTCTAAAATAAAACAAGCATATATTTTTTTATATATACAAACCATTGGTCTAGAGTTCAGTCCTTGAGTGTGTGGCTTCATTTGCTGACTGAGTGTGTACAACAAATGCTTTACACTGTCCTCTGATACTGCCTTACTGCTCGACCAAGCTACCACTTTAGAGAGCAAGGTTATATCTAACTTTAGCCTCTGCCAAACCTCTGGGGACTGGGGACTCTGTGCACACTGAACCTTACTTTGGTGCAGTATATACATAGCCACTTTCCTACAACAGTACATGAGAAAAAAGAAATATTCCAGTAACCATTATCTACATAGCAGGATCTCACATATATACATGGCGGTGAAATAAATCGCTTATCAGTGCGCCACATTTTAACCTTGTGCCACCTTCATAGTCTCGTCTCAAGTGGGAACGGCTGAATGGCCTGCGTCCCACCATAGCATCTCTTCCTACCCTGCTATTACAACAGTACTATTGTCCTGGATCAAGATACAGCAAATAATACACATTTTTGCAAAATGTTTGCACTCCCCCCTCCCCTGCTGACGGGCCGCTCCGAAATTTAGAAACCTAAATTGATACGGTTGCGACTAAAACCTAGCTTGTGAAAGGGGGAAAATGGGATGTCCGTCCAAATGGGGATACTACATACAATGAGGGTAACTGGGAACCAGGATTAGCCTTGACCACGGAGGTCCCCGTGTCTCGGCTACGAGAATGGGGGCTCCTATTTGGGTAATGGATTAGTAGTGGAGTGTGCAAGCCTATACAGGGCCTCAGGGGGTGAGGGTGTCGGCTGCTTAGAAAGCTTCCAGCAAGAGGTCCCAACTATCAACAATCAGTTCCTTTCGCAGACCTCTTTTCTTCTCGCCGGATAGCTACGCTTTCAGCCAGTCCCCATTTCTCCACTTCTTCCTTCCAACGGAGCAGCGTTGGGGCCAAGGGGCATTTCCACCTCCTGATTATACCTCGCTTTGCAAGGCTCACACTTTTTGCTCTTTTCGTAGTTTATAGAGTCCTAGTATACTTGTCTCCACTGTGTGCCATCCCAGGTCTCCCACGACTTCCTTTAAGGTCGCAGTTACCCCACCCCAGTATCCCCCCAAGCTGGGGCACGACCAAAGCAGGTTTAACAGACCAGCGTCCTGTTCAGGACATCTAGGGCAGGATGGCAAGATGGTTGGATAGATGGCATGTATTCTATGCGGAGTCAGGTACGCTCTCTGCGTTACCATATACTGGATGAATTTAAAACGGGTGTTGCGGGACACTCGTTTTGGGTATTCTAAGATCGTTGCCCATTCTTTGTCTGATAGTGATCAGCCAATGTCCTGATCCCATTTAATGCTTGTTGTAGTCAGTGGAGACAGACGATGCGTGCGTATGCCCCGGTAGAGCCAGCGGGTTAGATGGCTGCCGGTGCCCATGAGGTACATGAGATGTACCAACTCATGTGTATTTGGTTCTGCCCCATCAGGTGCCCAGTGTCTTTTAACGTAACGCGTCAAACTCGCATGACCCCCCCGCTCGCTCGTGTAATCAGTGTGCGTGATTAACATTCTGCCCCAAATAAGTCCCCGACTGTTGTCACTCCAGCCTGCAACCAGGGATCTAACGTACGGGTGGGTAAGTGTTCCTAAATTGGTAGGAATGCCCAGTAGCGGTATATTAGGAGCTTATGCATTGAGATTATTAGTGTAGTTTAGTGCCTGCTTCCAGTATGTAAGTGCAGTTCTAAGAAGCATTCCTGCAGTGTGCAGTATTGCACTACCCGGGGAGAGCAGTCTATGCAGCGAGCCCTGAGCTAACATGCGCTCCGAGCAAGCTATTTCCTGCAAATTACGGCCTGCTAACCAAAACGAGAGCCACTGCAATTGTGATGCTAAGCAGTATGCCTAAAAGTCTGGGGCCCCCATCCCCCCGGAGTCAGATGGCAGTTGTAACTTCGCTAAACTCAGACCTATGCCCCAGATTAAGCTGGTCTGGAGTGTATTCAGTGTTGTAAATACCGCTCTCGGGACTACCACTGTAAGATTAGTAAAAAAGTAAATTAATCGCGGGAGCATGACCATTTTAGAAATTGGTAATCTCCCTGACACAGATAGAGTGAGTGATGTCCAGAACGTGATTTGACCTCTCAGGGAGCTGATCGCCCTATGCAAATTCCCTTCTATAAGATCCGTTTTAGTTCTGTAAATTTGAATCCCCAAGTATTTAAAAGTGTTGTATGCAATTGTTATTTCCCGGTTGCCAAATGGTATAGTCAGCTCCTCTGTATTAGCACCGAAGGGGAAGGCATAAGATTTGTCATAATTTATTGCCAACCCTGCTATGTGTTCAAATTGTGTGAAGAGTTGTGCAGCGGAGTCCAAGCTGGTTCGTAGTCTCTTCGAATATAGGATATCATCTGCATAAAGTGATATAGCATGGTGGGCGCCCTTTACGTTTGTACCCCATCCCGCGCCGAGGATGCCCGAAGTTTATGGGCCAGTGGTTCAAGGGCAAGAGCAAACAATATGGGTGATAGGGGGCATCCCTGTCTCGTGCCCCGATGTATGCGATATGGTTCAGATATATGGGACCCTGTGCGCACCCGAGCTGTGGGAAGATGATACAATAATTGGTTCCAACGTGTGTAAGCATGTGGAATCCCAAATTTCTGTAGCGCGGCCAGCGTGTAGTCCCAGCCCAAAGTGTCAAATGCCTGTGTGATATCTAATGGGATACAACCTGCCTCCGGGTCCTCCGCGGCACAAGCGAACAAAACATTACACAGCTGGCGTATATTCATGGACGTACTACGCCCAGGGACAAAGCCACATTGATCTATATGTACCAACTTCGGTACCAAGGGCTGCAAGCGATTGACCAATATTTTACTTAAAATCTTATACTCAGTATTTAACAAGAAGAGCGGGCGGTATGCAGACAACTGAGTGTGGTCCCTCCCAGGTTTGGGAAGAGAGGTTATTAGCGCTAGTGATGTAGTGAGGGGCAAGGTGCCCGTCTCATAGGCCTCCTTATACAATTTCTTCAGCTGTGGAGCAAGTTGTTGCATGTAAGTGGCATAAAACTCCGCAGGCAGGCCATCTAGTCCTCGGGTTTTGTTATTGGGGAGGCCCTTGATCGCCGCCCTTCTTTCCACCAATGTTATAGTGTTCGGCTAGCATTTATTTACTCTCATGAGACACCTGCGGGAGTTCTACTGTGTCTAGAAAGGCGTTAATCTCTAGGTGGTCAATCAGTGGTGGGGCTGTATAAAGCACACTGTAATAGTCATAGAAGGCCTTATTAATGGCCGTTTGTGTAACTGCCTTCGTATGCTGAGGTGACCAAATTTCATTATAGGCGTGGGGGGAGGGGCATTTTGGAGGATCCGTGCCAGTAAAGTGCCCGGTCTGTCTGATTCTGCATGCATTTTGTGTAAATAAGTGCGGTGGTCTATAATACGCAGTTGGTCCAGTAGTTCTGCATACTTAATGCAGGCCTCCTGGAGGTCCGGGTTTGCCGTGGGCCGTCTTAGTTTCGAGTATGTGCAGTTTGCCTTCAATGTCCTGCAAGTCTCGGTGGACCGGTTGTCGGGCTCCGGAAGAGGTGCTAATAGCCGTGTGTAAGAAACTGGCTCTATATATACTACACCAAAATGAGGTATAGTGTGTATAAGGTCCAGGTGACTCCAAAGGTAGGCAGAGGTTAAAGTTAGATAGAACCTTACTCTCTACTTGTGGTAGCTTGGTCGAGCAGTAAGGCAGTA
Organism: Calotriton arnoldi; assembly: GCA_963921515.1. Taxonomy (NCBI): domain Eukaryota; kingdom Metazoa; phylum Chordata; class Amphibia; order Caudata; family Salamandridae; genus Calotriton; species Calotriton arnoldi. The sequence continues at coordinate 4,074,781 of CAWUFW010000124.1, read as the reverse complement.
TCAGAGGACAGTGTTAAGCATTTGATGTACACACTTAGTCAGCAAATGAATTCACACACTCAAGAACTGAACTCTAGGCCAATTGTTTTTGTATAAAAATATATTGTTTTATTTTAGAACCAAGCAAGCCTGGCACAGGTAAGCATAAAGAACTTTACAGTAATAAGTTACTGAATGACGAACAGTTTGAAAATGCAATAGAAATTGTACTTTGTTTGATTCACAGGGGAGCAGTAGTATGCGACACTTAGCAAATACAGTACATTGAAATGAATAGGCTCTATCAGTAAATTACAGGTAAGTTACTTTTTACGTTACTTTTCTAACTCAGTGCTGGAAACCTAGATTCAGCACTGGGACATTTCCTGCAAACAGGTAAGTAAACACGTTTTGGTTATTTGTGCGATTTTTAAAGAATATTTTTAGATTTCAAAACTCCACACTTAGAAACTTTTTGGAGAAAAAGTGTCAATGTTATCCTAATAGAGGAAAAACAGGTTATCGGTTTGTAGGTAAGTAATCGACTGTGGGAGTTAAGGTTCTGGGGTTAGACTCAGGGGTCCCCCAGGGTCAGTGATGCACTATTGTTTCACCCTCAGCGGCACTAGGGCGGCCGGGTGCAGAGCGTTGAGGCCCAATGTTATCCTATGGAGGATAGGGGGTCTCCGGTTGGCGGCTGCTGGCAAGCAGGCCACTGGGTTGTGGGAGCAACGCTCCTAGGGTTTAGGTCAGGGCAAATAGGGAACCAAATTAGCACCAAAGGTGCACCCTCAGCGGCACTAGGGCGGCCGGGTGCAGGGTGCTGTTTTGAGGTCGGGTGCCCTGTTTTCAATGGAGCACCTCCGGTTAGAAGAAACGCTGCAGGCTCGGGGACGAGGATCTTCTGGGTGCGACCACCACTTTGAGGGGTAAGTTGGGATGTCTTGGGTTGATTAGGCACCGTTGGTTTGGGCACACAAGGCCGTGGGGCGTCAGGTGCAGGGGTGCCTTGGGACGTCGGACAGTTGTAACGAAGTGGGTTTCTGTTGCAGTAACCCCCCCACTTTTTGCCAGACCACTGATGCACTTTGACTTGATGTGCCCTGGGTCCCTGCCAATCAGGTTCCCAGGGCCTGTGTTCTTTCCCCAAAACTGTACCCAATTGGAATCTCTGGCCACAGGTCAGCCCCTGGTAAATGGTACCACAGGTACCCAGGGCACTGTGACCAGGGAAGACCTCTAAGGGCTGCAGCACTTATTGTGCCACCCTTAAAGGCCCTGTACCTTTACACACACACACTGCCTCTGCAGGCTGCGTGTTTTGGTGCAGAACAAAGTGAAGAGTCTACATGGCACACACCTCTGTGTGCCATGCCTACAACCCACTGCCCTGGCATAGGTCAGCCACCCCTCTAGCTGGGTGCACTATACCAGTGGTGAGGGTACATGTGCATGAGCCCTGTACCCCTACAGTGTTTAAGTCCATTCTGAGACATTGTAAGTGCAGTGCTGCCATTAAGAGTATATGGTGCTGGGAGTTTGTCATTACGAACTCCACCGCACCATAATGGCTGCACTAAAAACTGGGAAGTTTGGAATCAAACTTCTCAGCACATTAAACCCACACTGATGCCAGTGTGGGATTTAATGAAAAATGCACACAGAGGGCATCTTAGAAGATGCCCCCTGTAACCTAACCCACCTCTAGTGTCCAGGCTGAGTGGCTGCTTCAGCTGCCACCACCAGACATGTTTCTGGACCCCTGGGTCGAGAGCCTGCTGCTCTCGGGGCCTGAAACAATGCACATCCTGGGACAAGGTGCCAAGCCTCCGCCCCAAGGATGGGCAGGGTTCACAAAGGAGAAGCTTCAAAGGCATGCCGCCTTTGTGAGCCTCTCCAGACCATTTGCTGCTTTCAGCAACTGGCCCCCACTGGTTCTACCCCCCACTTTCCCCACCTACCCCACGTGTGTGGCATCTACCCCACGTGGCATCTACCCCACGTGTGAGGAGGGCCTGCGCCGGTGGGTGCTCTTTCCGCGTATTGGCAGCTAAGCTGTGGAATGGCCTTCCAAGTCACATCCGGAGTATGGACAACTATTTTGCTTTTCGAAAAGCACTAAAAACCCACCTGTTCCCTCACTAGGCTACCTGCTCCCTCGTCTGTCATTTTTTACACCTCTTGGCTCTCTCTTTTGCTAGGCCGGACTCTTGCAGCTAGTTGCTACCATTGCTCTTAGCGCCGGGACGCCCCTTTGCCGGGGCAGCCGAGCGCTCTATAAAACTTCTTAACATAACATAACACTTTGGGTGGGAGAACCGGCGGGAAAAACAAGTGAGGAAGGGAGGTGTGCCCACCTCCGCCAACTCCACCCCTCTGGTGGGGGAGGAGAGGTGAAGCAGAACCTTGAGTCCCCGCCATCTTGAGGATGGGGGGACCCAGCCAACCAGGGACAGGCTCCTGCTCCCCTCCCACTGGAGAGTGGCAAAATAGGGGGTGTACCCCACCCCAGGGAGGGGACCCATTGGTCCCTGCCCTTTACCTACCTGGAACGCCCCTAAATCTAGTATTTAGGGGGCACCCTGAACCTTACTTCCTCAGATCCAGCTTACCTACAAGAAGAAAAGAAGAAGGACGAAGAGCCGTGCAGAGCTAACAAGAGGACGACGCCCACTGACTTGGCCCCAGCCCTACAGGCCTGTCTCCCCTCGAACCTGCTCCTGCGAAATCCCAGCGTGTCCAGCACCCAGCAACCTCACAAACCCCGGAGGACCTGCCTGCCTTGACTTCCAAGACAGTTTCTCCCGTGAACACCGGTCGTGTTTAAACTGCAGCTTCTGGCTCCGGCCGGACATCGCGAATCCAGCCCACTCTGCACCCGCCGAACCCGGACCAAGCTCGAGTGGAAAAACACCACGAGGAGGTCACCCCGGCGATCCTGACCCGAGATCCGGCGACTCCTGACCTGCCTCAAGCCTCAATCCAGAGGATCCCCTCTACCGTGACCAGAGTGGGTAAGAAAATCCGACCCTAAAAGGCACCCCTGCACCCGGCGCCCCACGGCCTTGTGTGCCCAAACCAACGGTGCCTAACCAACCCAAGACATCCCAACTTACCCCTCGAAGTGGTGGTCGCACCCAGAAGATCCTCGTCCCCGAGCCTGCCGTGCTTCTTCAAACTGGAGGTTCTCCATAGAAAACAGGGCGTCCGACGCTGAAACAGCACTCTGCACCCGGCCGCCCCAGTGCCGCGGAGGGTGCACTTTTTGTGCCAACTTGTTTCCCCAATTGCCCTGACCTAAACCCTAGGAGCTTTGCTCCCACAACCCAGTGGCCTGCTTGCCAGCAGACCCCAACCGGAGACCCCCTATCCTCCGTAGGATAACATTGGGCCTCAACACTCTACACCTGGCCGCCCTAGTGCCGCTGAGGGTGCAACAACAGTGCATCACTGACCCTGGGGGAACCCTTGTTCTAACCCCAGAACCTTAACTCCCACAGTCGTTTACTTACCTGCAAACCAATAACCTGTTTTTCCTCCTTAGGATAACTGACAATTTTTCTTCCAAAAAACGACTAAGTGTGGAGTTTTGAAAACTAAAGATATTCTTTAAAAATCGTACAATTAACCAAAACGTGTTTTCTCACCTGTTTGCAGGAAATGTCCCAGTGCTGAATCTAGGCATTCAGCACTGAGTTAGAAAAAGTAACGTAAAAGTAACTTACCTGCAATTTATTGAAAAAGCCTATTCATTCCAATGTACTGCATTTGCTAAGTGTTGCATACTACTGCTCCCCTGTAAATCAAACAAAGTACAATTTCCATTGCATTTTCAAACTGTTCGACATTCAGTAACTTATTACTACAAAGTATTTTATGCTTACCTGTGCCAGGCGTGCTTGGTTCTAAAATAAAACAGTACATTTTTATACAAAAACAATTGGCCTAGAGTTCAGTTCTTGAGTGTGTGAATTCATTTGCTGACTGAGTGTGTACATCAAATGCTTAACACTGTCCTCTGATACTGCCTTACTGCTCGACCAAGCTACCACTATTAGAGAGTAAGGTTCTATCTAACTTTAACCTCTGCCTACCTTTGGGGACTCTTGGACTCTATACACACTGTACCTCACTTTGGTGCAGTATATATAGAGTCAGATCCTTACAAAAGTCTTACCAACTCTGGTCGCGGTAGAGGGGATCCTCTGGATTGGGGCTGCAGGCGTCGACTGGAGGCTTGAGGCAGGTCAGGAGTCGCCGGATCTCGGGTCAGGATCGCTGGGGTGACCTCCTCGTGGTGTTTTTCCACTCGAGCTCGGGCCGGGTTCGGTGGGTGCAGAGTGGGCTGGATTCGCGGTGTCCGGCAGGAGCCAGAAGCTGCAGTTTGAACAAGTCCGGTGTTCACGGGAGAAGCAGGCTTGGAAGTTAAGGCAGGCAGGTCCTCCGGGGTTTTTGAGGTTGCTGGCTGCAGGACACACCGGGATTTTGCAGGAGCAGGTTCGAAGGGAGACAGGCCTGTAGGGCTGGGGCCAAGTCAGTGGGCGTCGTCCTCTTGCTAGCTCTGCACGGCTCTTCGTCCTTTTCTTTTTGTTTCTTGTCTGGAACTGAGGAAGCAAGGTTCAGGGTGCCCCCTAAATACTAGATTTAGGGGCGTTACAGGTAGGTAAAGGTAGGGACCAATGGGTCCCTTCCCAGGGGTGGGTACACCCCCTATAGTGCCACGCTCCAGTTGGAGGGGGGCAGGAGCCTGTCCCTGGTTGGATAGGTCCCCCTATCCTCTAGATGGCGGGGACTGAGAGTTGTGCTTCACCTTGCCTCCCCCACCTGAGGGGTGGAGTTGGCAGAGGTGGGCACACCTCTTTCCCTCACTTGTTTTTCCCGCCGGTTCTCCCGCCCAAAGTGGGGGGTAGAACTAGTGGGGACCAGTTGCTGGAAGCAGCAAATGGTCTGGTGAGGCTCACAAAGGCGGCATGCCTTTGAAGCTTCCCCCTTGTGACCCTGCCCATCCTGGGGGAGGAGGCTTGGCACCTCATCCCAGGATGTGCATTGTTTCAGGCCCCCGAGAGCAGCAGGCTCTCGACCCAGGGGTCCAGAAACATGTCTGTTGGTGGCAGCCTACACAGCCACTCAGTCAGGTCACTAGAAGTTGGTCGAGTTTCAGGGGGCATCTCTAAGATGCCCTCTGTTGTGCATTTGACATTAAATCCCACACTGGCATCAGTGTGGGTTTAATGTGCTGAGAAGTTTGATACCAAACTTCCCAGTCTTCAGTGTAGCCATAATGGTGTTGTGGAGTTCGTAATGACAAACTCCCAGCACCATATACTCTTAATGGCAGCACTGCACTTACAGTGCCCAGGAATGGACTTGGGCACTGTAGGGGTACAGGGCTCATGCACCTGTACCCTCACCACTGGCATAGGGCACCCAGCTAGAGGGGTGACTGATGTATGCCAGGGCAGTGGTTTAGTGGGCATGGCACACAGGGATGTGTGCCATGTCGGCTCTTCACTTTGTTCTGCACCAAGACACGCAGCCTGCAAAGGCAGTGTGTGTGTGTCAGGGTACAGGACCTCGAAGGGTGGCACAATAAGTGCTGCAGCCCTTAGAGGCCTTCTCTGGTCACAGTGCCCTGGGTACCTGTGGTACCATTTACCAGGGGCTGACATGTGGCCAGAGATGCCAATTGGGTTTAGGCTTCAATGTAGTTTTAGGGAAGGAACATAGGCCCTGGGCACCTGATTAGCAGGAGCCCAGGGCACACTCAGTCAAAGAACATCAGAAATTCAGCAAAAAGTGGGGGCATACCATGCAGAAAGAGGGCACTTTTTCACACCGTGCCCCCGAGTACTACCTTGAATGCCTTCCATTATAGTCCCACGGAAGATGCATGGCTGTCCCTTATAAAGCCCAGAGAATGGAGTCCGAGTTTTGTAGGGGTACCCCTGCACGTGCAGGGGTACCCACACATTTGGAACCAAGCACCCTGCCCTTAGACTGAAGGGCCTACCTTAGGGGTGACATAGGCTTAAAGTGCAGTTCCCGGGATAGAAGGGAAACCTTATGTCCAAAGTAAAAGGTGCAAGCACAATTTCACGCAGACTGCAATTGCAGCTCTGCAGACAGTTTGCATGGGCTCCCATGGGGGGGATAATACATGTTGCAGCCCATGGGAGACCCTTGGTGTACCAATGCCCAGGATACCTCAGTACCATATACTAGGGACTTACAATGGTACCCCAGTATGCCAATTGTAGGGTGTACAAAGTACCATGGAATTTAGAGGAGAGAGCACTGCTACTGGGGTCCTGGTTAGCAGGATGCCAAGCCATTAAGTGCACTGAAATTGGTGTGTTTTGAACAACTACGACCCTTAAGGGAACAACCCTGCCCCCAAAAAACTGTCTGCAGTGCTGGGAGGATGGGTGTGTCGGTATGAAATCTGCGGCTAGATTATGTCTCTACTAGATAAGGCGTTACCAAAGGTAAGTAACTTGTCCATCTGAATAGAGACGTCTAGCTGCAGATTCCTTACCTTTGAATAGATCCCCAAGCAATACCATCCCCAGAGCAGGGACTGCAGACAAGGTTAGACCAAGAAGTCATGAAGAACAGAGCAGCCGAAACGGCTGTCCCTTCGGACTTGACAGGCAATAGTGCTTGAACATGTGCAGTGATGCCCATTTTGCTGCCTGACAAATGTCGAGGACCGGAACTCCACACTGCAATGCCGTGGTAGCAGCCTTAGCTCTGGTAGAATGAGCTCTTAAGCCTTCAGGAAGCTTCTTTTTGGCCAGAGCGTAGCAGACGAATGCAAAAAAAGACCCAATGAGAGATCATTCTTTTTTACACCACACGACCCTTCTTCACTCCCATGTACCCCACGAAGAGTTGGTCATCTACCCGGAACTCTTTTGTGTGGTCAAGGCAGGACAACAACACTCTTTTTGGGTCAAGACCGTGGAGCCGCTCCTCCTCTTTAGAAGGGGTGCCGAGGCAAGGTGGGCAAGGTGACTGATTGCCCCACGTGGAAAGGTGTTATGTTCGGTAAGAAAGAGGCCCTAGTGCGAAGCACCAACTTATCAGAGAACTGATAAGTTGGTGGTCAGGTAAAGAAGCTTAGATGTCGGAGACTGCAATTTGCTTACCCTCCTGACAGAAGTTGTAGGGAAGTGCCCCTTTTTTGCATGGTTACCTCCCACTTTTTGCCTGATTGTGATGCACTTTGACTGAATGTCACTGGGTTCCTGCTAACCGGGTTCCCAGTGCCTTTGGTCTTTCCCAAAATTGTCTTTGTTTCCACAATTGGCACACCTCTGGCCTACATATAAGTCAATTATAAATGTTATCAAGGGCATTGTGACCAGAGAGGGTTTCTAAGGGCTGCAGCATGTATTATGCCAAGCTAAGAGACACCTCACCAAACACATTCACATTGCCACTGCAGCCTGCACGTTTTGGTGCAGCTAAAAGTGAAGAGTCGACCTAGCGCACAAGTTACTAACTTGTGTAACGATATATCTGTAAGAGACAGTAGTTAGTGACAGATTCCTTACCTTAGAATATCCCCAGGCGTCAGGCTGGATCCGGAAAGTTTTTGCGTAGCAGTACCCTTGCGCGTCGGTAGGCGGCGTCGTGCGGCTCCGCGTCCGTCGTCGGCGTCGTGATCGCCGGGATGACGTCGTGGGCAGTACTTAGACGCCGCCCCTGCGCGCTGTCAGTTCTGTACACGACTTTCCGCGCCAGGAACGCAGAGCCATGCAAGAAGCTGACATAGGTGTCTGAAAAATACTAGGGCCCTGAAAGGGATGTCCTTAACCCTAGAAATCAGTTCGCAGAACGGGGAGGATGGGTGGGCGGTAGGAATCTGTCACTAACTACTGTCTCTTACAGATATATCGTTACACAAGTTAGTAACTTGTGCATCTGAAAGAGACACGTTAGTGACAGATTCCTTACCTTAGAATAGATACCCCAGCAATACCAACCCCGGTGGTGGGTCTGTGAACAAAGATCAGACAAGGAAGTCCCGGAGGACAGAACGGCCAAAGAAGCCGTCCCTCCGGACCGGACTGTCAAGGCAGTAATGCTTTGTAAATGTGTGCAGCGAGGCCCACGTAGCTGCCTGACAGATATCCTGCAGCGGAACACCGCGGCCTAAAGCCGTGGTAGCAGCCGTTGCCCTGGTGGAATGGGCACGCAGCCCAACAGGAGGCTCCTTCTTAGCCAAAGAATAGCAGGCTTTGATACACAAGGTTACCCAGCGGGAGATGGTTCTCTTGTGCACCGCCCGACCTTTTTGGCGCCCACGTAGCCAACAAAGAGCTGGTCATCCACCCGGAAGTGTTGTGTGCGGTTGATATAAAAGGAAAGCGCACGTTTTGGGTCCAGACGGTGGAGCCTCTCTTCCTCTCTGGAAGGAGGCGGAAAGAAGGTGGGCAAAGTGATGGTCTGCCCAATGTGGAAGGCAGTAACCACCTTTGGCAAGAAGGACGGACGCGTCCTAAGAACAACCTTGTCTGGATGGACAGACAGAAAGGGAGGTTTGCATGATAGAGCCTGGAGCTCACTCACCCGCCGAGCGGAGGTGATGGCCACCAGAAAGGCTGTCTTCAGAGTCAGAAGACGAAGAGGACAGTTATGTAGAGGCTCAAAGGGAGCGCACATAAGAAAGGTAAGAACCAAGTTCAAGTCCCACTGAGGCATCACAAACGGAACAGGAGGGAAGGTGTGTGTAATGCCTTTTAGGAACCTGTTAACAACAGGGGACTTGAAAAGGGAGGGCTGATCAGGAAGCCTGAGGAAGGCCGAGATGGCACAAAGATAGCCCTTGATGGTACCCAGGCCAGAACCCTGTTGGGCCAGGGAAAGAAGGAACAGAAGAACCTCAGAAAGAGGGGCAGAGAGAGGGTTCACAGCCTTTGCTGTGCACCATGCTACAAACTTGTTCCACCTGCAGGCGTATATCACCTTAGTGGAGGGACGCCTGGCTGCCAGAATCACATCACAAACTTCGGGAGGCAAGTCGAAAGGAATCAACTGCCGCCGCTCAATCTCCACGCAAGCAGGTGGAGGCTGGACAGGTTCGGGTGGAGGACCGTCCCCTGCTGCTGCGACAGAAGATCCTCCCGAAGAGGCAGACGGATCGGGGGATCGACGCTCATACTGAGTAGCTCGGGATACCAAACTCTTCGAGCCCAGTCCGGAGCCACAAGGATGACTTGGGCCCGGTCGCGCCGAATCTTCTTCGACACTCTGGGTAGAAGTGGTATAGGCGGAAAGGCGTACAACAGACCGCAACTCCACTCGCGACGAAAATCGTCACCGAGCGAGTGCCGCCTTGGAAATTCCAACGCGCAGAACTGATGACATTGCGCGTTCTGTTCGGTTGCGAATAGATCTAACCAAGGCTCTCCCCACTGCAGAATGAGTCCTTGCGCCACTTCCGAGTGAAGACGCCATTCGTGATCCATCATGCACCTGCGGCTGAGTTCGTCCGCCCTGGCGTTCAGGGAACCTGCCAGGTGTTGAACCATCAGGAACATGCCCTGATGTTCCAGCCATGTCCAGAGGTGCAGAGCCTCCTGACAGAGGGTCCACGACCCCACCCCGCCTTGTTTGTTGCAGTACCACATGGCGGTGGTGTTGTCCGTGAACACCTGCACTACCTTCCCTTTGACAGAGGGAAGGAATGCCTTGAGTGCAAGTCGGATCGCCCGGAGCTCCAGAAGGTTGATATGGAGCCGGGACTCCGCCGGAGACCAGAGGCCTCTGATCTCCGCCTCTCCAATGTGACCGCCCCATCCCAGAAGGGACGCGTCCGTCACAACTGTGTGCTCTGGCTGGGGAAGGGAGAGGGATCTGCCCATGACCCATTGCCGGTTCGAGAGCCACCACTGCAACTGTTTTGCAGTCCCCTCCGAGATCTGGACGTGATCGGACAGGTTGCCCTGGTGCTGCGCCCACTGGAACTTCAGGTCCCACTGCAGAGCCCTCATATGCTATCTGGCATGATTGACCAGCAGGATGCAGGAGGGCATGAGGCCCAGCAGCCTCAGGGTCATCCGTACCGAAAACCAGGATAAAGGCTGAAAGATCGGAATCATAGCCTGAATATCCCGGAGTCGCCGTTCGGGAGGATAGGCCCGAAACTGCGTCGTGTCCAGAACTGCTCCGATGAAAAGGAGCTGTGGAGAAGGAATCAGATGCGACTTCGGCACATTGATGGAGAACCCCAGCGAGTGCAGGAGTTCGGGCGTAGTCTGGAGGCGGGAGACGACTGCCTGGGACGAGCCCGCCTTCAGCAGCCAGTCGTTGAGGTAGGGGAAGACTGGAACCCCTGCCCGGCGGCTGCGACCACCGCCATCACTTTTGTGAACACCCGAGGGGCACTTGTAAGGCCAAAGGGGAGCACGGTGAACTGAAAATGCTCGAGGCCTACCGTGAACCGCAGGTAACGCCGGTGGGCCGGCAGGACGGGGATGTGAAAATAAGCGTCCTGCAAGTCCAACGCTACCAACCAGTCTCCAGGGTCGAGGGCAGTCAAGACCTGAGCTAGGGTGAGCATCTTGAACTTCTCCTTCCGGAGGAAGCGATTCACGTTCCGGAGGTCCAAGATAGGACGCATGTCCTCCTTGTCCTTTTTGGGCACCAGAAAGTAGTGGGAGTAGCAACCACGTCCTACTTCTGGGGTCGGAACATGCTCGATGGCCCTCTTGGCCAAGAGGGCCGTGACTACTTCCTTCTGCAGAAGCACCAAGTGATCCCCTGACATGCAGTGGAATTGAGGTGGCATGGCTGGGGGGGTGGTCTCGAAGGGGAGGGAGTAGCCCCTTCGGACAATGTCCAAGACCCACCTGTCCGAGGTGATGGGACGCCAGTGGTGAAGGTGATGGCGGACCCTGCCCCTACTGGCGTGCTGTGCACCTGAAAGGAAGGACTAGGAGGGCTTGGAGGCCGCGGACGGGTTGGAGGTAGTGGCCTGACCCGCACGCTGGTTGCCCGAACCGCCACGGCGGTATCCACGTCCTCGGCCACGCGAAGACGCTTGCTGCGCGGGCCGGTGGCTGGGCAGCTGACGTGACTGGGCGCCCCTTCCGTGGCCACGAAAGGGGCGAAAAGCAGAGTTTAGCGGAGGGCGCACAACAGAAAGGCCCAGGGACTTGGCAGTAGCCCGTGAGTCCTTAAAACGCTCCAGCGCATGGTCTGCCTTTGAACCAAAAAGACCGACTCCATCAAAGGGCATGTCCATGAGTGTATTCTGGACATCACCCGAGAAACCAGTTGTTCTCAGCCAGGCGTGGCGACGTAGCGCCACCGTCGTTGCAAGCGATCTGCCCAGCGAGTCGGCGGTATCAAGGCCACAACGTATGGTGTATTTAGCCGCATCTCGCCCTTCCGCAATGGCGCGGGTAAGCAGTGTCTGGACCTCCTCAGAACACTGTGGCAAAACAGCCGCCACCGAATCCCACAGGGAGTGGGTATATCGGCCCAAAAGGCAAGCGGTGTTGACGGACCGCAAGCCAGCACTGGAGGAAGAAAAAGCCTTCTTCCCAAATTGGTCCAGGGGTTTGGATTCCCTATCCGGAGGGGCGGTAGGGAAGGCGGTTTGGGAGGCAGAGGCTTGGACAACCAAGCTCTCGGGGGTGGGATGTTGGGAGAGAAACAAGGGGTCACCCGGAGCAGGGCGATGGCGTCGGGCCACGTTCCTATCCACAGGAGCCCCTGTGGTGGGCTTGGACCAGGCGCCCAAAAGAACGTCAGTGAGTGCATCATTAAACGGCAGCACAGTCTCCGAGGAGGAAGCTGCCGGCTGAAGCACTTCCGTCAGGAGATTAGTCCTGACAGCCACAGTAGGCAATTGGAGATGTGTAAGGCTCCAGCTGCTCTACGCAACACCGTTGCGAAATTAGCTCCCTCCTCCGTAGCCACGGGAGGAGACAGCATGCCAGTGTCAGGGGAGGTGTCTGGACCACTGGCATCCCCAAGTTCCTCAGCCCAGTCCTGATCATACTCACACTGTTGTGTGAGAGGGTCTTCGGACCCCTCCCAGCTCTCCTGGTCCTCCTCAGGTTCAAAATATGGAGGAGGAGGGACATTTGGGATCCAAGGTCTCATCGGCGCCGGAGCCGGCGTCGAGCGACGTCGGTCCGGCTCCATGTCCGGAGCCGGAGAGAGCAGGTGACCGACGCCGTCCGGAGCCCCGGACGGCGTCAGGAACGGCACTGGGGACATTGGCGTCGGCGGAGGTGTGGTTCGGTCAACCGGTGTCGATGGGGGTTGCGGCACCACCGGAGTCGGGATCGAGGCCAGAGCCGAGGCCGGGATGAAGGCAGGTGGGAAAGGCGGCGCCGGGACCAGAGTCGTCGGCGACGCCGGAGCAACCTTATCAGGGCCCGCGGGGCCCGAAGGCGCACCGGAGGGACCTTGAGGCCCGAAGAGGCGGGCCATGGCCGACCGGAATTCCTGTATTTCGGTCGGAGTCGCCCCCGAACCCGGAAAGGACGGGTAATGCGGGGGCGGTTCCATAGGCACGTCCGGGGCCGCGGGGGCAGGGACGGTGCCGACTGGGGCCTCAGCCGAGTCGCGAGACCAGCGAGGCGAAGTCTTAGAGCGATGACGCTTGTTAGACTTTTTGTGCTTTGACTTACCCGAGGAGCGCGAAGACTTGGACTCCGACGACCGGCGGGGACTCCGCGACCGGCCCCTCGACCTCTCCCGGGACCGGGGCTTGGTGCGTCACGGAGCCGACTGCCGGACCTCGAGTAGCTTTCGAGACCGCTCTCGCAAAGCCTTCGGGTGAAGTTTCCGGCAGTCAGGGCACAACTTTGTGTCGTGGTCTCGGCAGAGACAGAAGAGACACTCCAGATGCGGGTCTGTGATCGACATCATTCGACCACAGGCGTCGCATGGCTTGAAGCCGGGCATCCCTACGACACCTCGGAGTCGATGAAGACTCGAAAAGAAACAGTGAAAAAATTCACAAAAAAGTTAGTCAAAAATTGACTAGGGCACTGCTCTTCCCGGATCTGCGCTTACTGGCGCGGAAAAATAAGAACTGACGTCAGCGCGCAGGGGCGGCGTCTAAGTACTGCCCGCGACGTCATGCCGGCGATCACGACGCCGACGACTGACGCGGAGCCGCACGACGCCGCCTACCGACGCGCAAGGGTACTGCTACGCAAAAACTTTCCGGATCCAGCCTGACGCCTGGGGATATTCTAAGGTAAGGAATCTGTCACTAACGTGTCTCTTTCAGATACGCATCCCTGTGTACCAGGCCTGCCAGCACTGCAAGAGGCATAGGTAAGTCACCCTTACTTCAGGTCTTACTGCCCTAAGGCAGGGCGCATTATACTTATTGTGAGGGCATAACTGCATGAGCAGATATGCCCCTATAGTGTCAAAGTCCATTCTTAGACATTATAAGTGCATAGTGAAGTCATACTGAGTACATGGACTAGGAGCTTGTCTTTTTTTTTCTTTCCACAAATTTTTATTGAGTACTGCGGATGAGAGATACACATATACATAGTCAAGATTAGACATTTGGTTACATTTTTCTATAACAAGATAGCATTAGTCATATATATATACTGAGTGACAATATGTAGCATACTGATCCATTCAATACTAAGTGTGTTATCATCATATACTATAAATGTGCATATATTATAAGTGCATATAATGTAGAATCCTGAATATGGACGAAAGCGCAGTACCCAGTAATCCCCACCCAATGAACCCACCCCCAACAATACCCAAACTAAACAATAACAAATGTTCCCGCTACATAGACAATACACCTTATCAGTTGTTTTCGTACCTGGTGACTGTCAGGTCTGAAACTATAGGGGAAGGGAAGGGGGGGCACAGCGGAAAAGGGGGAAAGGGGGAGAGGGGGGGAAGGGGAGGGGAGTGCATGGGAAAGGTGAGGAATAAGGAACACAATCAACTCACAGACAGTAATCAGGCATCTGCACCGCTTTCCAACACTGTGACCTGCAAATCTTCTAACTCATCCCCCATGTCTGCTTTATAAAGTTCTATCAGGTGTGCCCATTCTAAGGATATTGGACGTTTTCGTAATCTCCTATATTCTTCACGCTGTAATGCTTCCCTCTCTGCAACCGCCCACCTGATAACCTCCTCACGCCACTTGCCCTCACGGGGTGCCGTGTTGGATTTCCAGCGCTGTGTAATCAGCCTTTTGGCAAGCATCAGGGCCAATCCTGTAAATCGACGTAACAATTTCGCCTTCTTAGGGAGGGGGGGAGCCCCAGGAGACAGGCCTCAATCGTGTCCCATGATGTGCGTTCCGTCAGTACTACTAGACTCCGGATAACGTCTGACCAAAACCCCCTCAGTACTGGGCATGACCATAGCATATGAATAAAATCAACCTCTTGTGCCTGACACCTCGGGCAAGCCGAGGACGCATTCGGGTACATCTTTCGTATTGTTGTCGGGGCAAGGTATGCTTTGTGTAATATGAATAATTGTATCGTTTTTAACCGGCAATTACGGGCGACTCGCCGAGGGTGTTCTAACATTAGGGCCCATTCTCTGTCTTCTAACTCACGGAGAAGTATTATGTCCCATTTCTGTCTGAGATGCTGTAATGGGGTATGTAAATGCTCCCTCAAACCCCGATAGAGCCAACGTACTAGGTGTCGGCCATGCCCCATTATGTGAATAGATTTCAATAAGTGAAAAGTTGGAGGTTCCCCCTGGTCTATGAACCAATATTTCCGAATAAAGTGGACTATTGTTGCATGAGTGAGAAACAATGTATCAGGCACAGAATGATTACGTACAAACTCTTCATGGGGCATCAGGTGGCCATCCAGGAAGAACTCCCCAACTGTCCCTACACCCATCTGTGTCCACCCTCTTATCTGATTCATTGATATTATCCCGCGCCTGGTAAGTAAGCCACAGAGCAGGATGTTCGGGGCGTACGGAAAGGGCAGCTTTGCTAATTTATGGGCTTGTTTCCAATAGTGTAGTGCAACATGCAGAAGATAAGGAGGATCCCGCAGTTTCGTCGCACCCGGGCATAGCAGTGATTGAAGGGTTCCTCGTTTTAAAAAGTCTGGGGAATGCCCAATTTCAAATAAATTCTTGCCCGCCAACCAATATGCCAACCACTGTAATTGTCAGACTATACAATATGTTTTAAAATCAGGTGCTCCCAATCCCCCCGCATTACTAGGTAGCTGTAACTTAGCCAACGCTAACCTGTGTCTACCCGCCCCCCAAATCAAAGAGGACAACAAGGTATCGAGTGTTTTAAAAATCCAGGCCGGGAGGACAACCGGTAGATTAACAAAATGATAAAGTAGTCTGGGCAACATAACCATTTTAGACACCGCCAAGCGGCCCGCCACTGTCAATGGTAACGTATTCCAGAAGGTGATCTGGGAACGTAGTGAATTGATTGTTCGCACCACGTTACCATCTATGGTATCTGCGTTGGATCTATATATGTGGATTCCCAGGTATTTGAAAATAACAGGCTCAACTCTAAATTGCTTCTGACCAAATTGTAAATAGGGAGAAGTATAAGTACCATAAAAGGAGTAGGCGACTGATTTAGAGGCGTTAAGACACAAGCCAGATATTTCCCCAAAACAAGAAAAAACAGTAGCTACTGTGTGTTTATCTCCATTTAGATCTCGAAAATATAATAACATATCATCGGCGTAGAGTGATACAGAATGAATCACACCCCGTAAGGGGATGCCATAAGGAACCATAACTTGACGCAGATAGTGTGCAAGAGGTTCGAGGGCCAACACAAAAAGCAAGGGGGACAAGGGGCAGCCCTGGCGCGTTCCCCGATAAACAGTATAAGAGGGAGAGATGTTCGAGCCCGTCTTAGCACGAGCTGTGGGGTTAGTGTAAAGCAGTTTGATCCAATTACAATATGACTGGGGCAGGCCGAATTTGGACAATACAGCTAGCATATAAGGCCAACTCAGGGTGTCAAATGTTTGACGGACGTCTAACGACAAGCAGCCGGCAAGAGGTGAAGTTTCCGATGCTGCATGTAGCAAGGCATGAAGCCGACGAATATTCAGTGAGGTACTGCGTTGGGGTATGAATCCGCATTGATCCGTATGGATCAATCGGGGAAGCAGCGGAAGTAGCCGTGATGCCAAAACCTTATTAAGTATCTTGTATTTTGTGTTAAGAATCGAGAGAGGTCTATAAGACAGAAGTTCAGTCGGATCCTTGTCAGGTTTCAATAGAGACGTAACTAATGCCTCCCTGGCAGTGGGAAGTAGGGCACCTTCTTCGAAGGAGGAGGTATAAAGTTGCAGTAACCTAGGAATCAGTGTATCTGCAAAAGTAGAATAAAACTCCACAGGGAGGCCGTCTGAGCCCGGCATTTTATTACGGGCTAATGCATTAATCGCCATACGAATCTCTGCAGTAGTAATCAGAGCCGCCAAGTCCTCGGCGGTCGAATCCGAAATAGTAGGAAGTTGGACCCTTGCCAGGAAACAAGTTGTAGTAGCGGCCATATCTAAGAGGGGGGCGGTAAATAAACGAGCATAATATTTCTGAAATGCAGCATTAATTGCAGCTTGAGAAGTAACCAAAGTGTTATGAACTGTATGTATCGCCAAGATAGGAGTGGGAGTCATCGAAGGTTTAATCAATCGTGCTAATAATGTGCCTGCTCTATCCGACTCGGAATGTGTACGCAGTGTGTAGGCATTAAAATCTATCAGTCGCAAGCGTTCCAGTAATTCAGCGTACTTAATCCTAGCGGTCTGCAGCGGCTCTACGCCCTCATTGCTCCTCTGGGCAGCTATCTCCAGAGCCTGTAAATCCCTTTCCAGATCTGTTATATCCCTAATCGTTTCCCTCCGCGAACCTACCAAGGTTCCCATGGAGACCCAGCGAATGGTTACTTTGAAGGCCTCCCACTCAAAGGATCTGGACGAGGCAGTACCCTCATCAATAAAATATGTAGTGATAGCCGTAGCCAAAGCGGCCCGATAAACTTGGTCTTCTAATTGTATAGGTTGCATTCTCCAAGTTGGGATAGGAGCGGGGGAACGGCCCCAGGTCAGCAATAATTCTATGGGATTATGGTCAGATATGGTCTTGCCCAGATAACCACACTGCGCAACAGAAGGGGATAAATCTGGAGTGCAAAGGAAATGATCCAAACGAGTGTGTAATTTGTGTGGGTAAGAATAAAAGGAATATTCTCGCATATTAACATGTAGGGACCTCCACACGTCTATTAAATTCCAGCCTCGTGCCCATCTTGTCAAGGTAACAGCCTGCAATCGCGCTGTAGTATTAGATAAGGGAGGATGAGATCGATCAAGATCTACATCAAATACCGCATTTAAATCTCCACCCAATAACCATGGGAAGTGTGACCATTCTGAAAGTGCTCGAGAGACAAGTGTTAAGAATGCCTCTTGATTTGTATTTGGAGCATAAAGGGAACCCAACACTACCTGTCTACCATCCAATGCTCCAAGAAGTAGGACAAACCGACCCTGATCATCAATTTTACTCTCACTAAGGGAGAAAGGAATCCCCGCCCGAATCCATATTGCAGTCCCTCTAGAAAAGGCAGAATATGCAGTCGCATAATATTGACCCCGCCATCTTTTTTGTAGTTTCATAGTTTCAGAGGGAACCAGGTGAGTCTCCTGGAAGTATACTATTTGAGCTTTACGGCGGTGTAATTGTGCAGCTATTCTGTGCCGTTTAGTGATAGTTCCCATACCCCGGACATTCCACGAGATGAAAGTATAAGATTTGACAGTAGACATCTACATTAAATAATGATAAATCTCCCCGGTTCCCACCCCCAACCAACACCCCCCACATACCCACCCCAAATCCCAGACCATGCGGCAAAAATACAAATAACTCAACAATATCCCAATACTGGGTCCAACGACCAAACTTTGAAAACAAAAATAACATACTTCACATTAAACAGTTGCTAACGCCTACGGGGGAAGGTCGCTAACACTATTAGTATCCAGACAACAGCAATGAGCAATATATAAAAACGCCCAACACGCGGGCCGGGCCAGGGGACTTTCTAAACCATCCCTATCTGTCGTGCAAACATACTAGGAACTTTGTATACTACAAGTAGAATAAGTAAGCATGACTGTACCAATGACACATCAATCTGTACCGGTAACTGGTAGTGGACTGGGAGTCCCTTTCGGAGTCGTGTATCAAATAGCATATAAACAGCTTACGCCAGAGGATCATTACTAAGTTGCGTGCCCACAGAGGGGAACAACGCAACGCTGCCGTCAGTGTCTGAGTCCGTATTAGCATCCTCGGACGGGCGAGACGTACGGAAGGTTGAGGCAGTTTGAATGGCCCCACGCCTGCCCTCCATCACCTGTTGACAAAGCGGGGGACTAGTGGCTGAACTCTGGGTAAGGAGCCCTCTCTTGCGCCTTCGAGGGGGGCGCTGTGACTTCGGTTGCGAGGAGTCCATACGCCTAGTAGGTTGGACATCGGGAAAGGTCTTGTCCATCCAATCCCATGCACCGTCAAGAGTATCAAAAAACAAGGAGCGCTGATTATAGATGATTTTCAGTTTTGCTGGGAACAATAAAGCAAACGTCAGGCCTGCTGCCCGGACCCGAGCCTTCACCTCCATAAAGGAAAACCTTTTACGCTGTACAGCCAGAGTGTAATCAGGGAATATTGAGACCTGTACATTATCAATCCGCAATGGGCAGTTATCTCTCGCCGCCTGTAGTAAGCGATCCCGGTCTCTATATTTCAAGATCCTAGCTAATATTGGACGTGGGTTGGCGCCAGTTAAAGGTCTACGTGTGGGGACACGATGTGCCCGCTATACTGCAAAGTGTGCGGATAATCCGATCGGGGCCACGCTATTTTTCAGCCAGGTCTCTATATAGTCCGTGGGGTTGGAGCCCTCCGTT
The DNA here is from genome assembly GCA_963921515.1 of Calotriton arnoldi. NCBI lineage: Eukaryota > Metazoa > Chordata > Amphibia > Caudata > Salamandridae > Calotriton > Calotriton arnoldi. Next base: position 4,055,852 of record CAWUFW010000124.1, on the reverse strand, counting down.
CCCTCCGGTAATCCAACAATTCGAAGGTTGTTGCGGCGTGCCCAACCTTCTGCATCATCGGCCCGAGCATGGAGGGAATCAAACTGTTGGCGCATGTGACAGAGTTGCTCTTCATGGGCTTTCACCTACGGTAACATGGTTTCTACAGTTTGTTCAGCGGTTTTAACTTTATCAGCTAATTTCTTATGATCATCTTTCAATAAATTGAGATCAACTGATATCATGCCCAGTTGTGCTTCTGGTACAGAGCGAGAATCACGGATTTCCTGTAAAATCATGTCCAGCTTATCCACTGAAGCGTTGGTACTGACACTTCCTTCTGTTTGATGTGACCGGCTGGATGAGTGTCCCGAAGTAGGAGAGAATGAGCCTGCTCTCCCGGACCTAGTAGACGCTCTGGGTTTCCCTTTGCCCATGATCGGTGACGAGGTGCAGCAGCGCGATGACCACGCGGTGGCGGTTGCAAGTATAGTTTAAACACTGAAGGAACAAGGACCAACAGCCAAGGAAGTGGGTGAAGACTAGATGTGTTGGGCGCCCAGCACCCACCACGAAATGGCAGTGCGTCTGTGAGGTACCAACTTGCACTCCGCGTACCTCGGCATCGGTGATGGCGAGGGTCACACTGGCGGACTAGAGCAGTCCGCGCCCAGGCAGGACAGTAGTAAGCGCCACCGTCGCGTTGGAAATATACCTGATCGGGGGCCAGAGTAGACAGCAGCCGGTCCCCGCAACCTCGAGCTCAGCCAGTCCACAGGCTGCAAGATGAGCCAGCATGCCAGTCCTGGTCTGCTGCCAGCATAAGCCCAAACCCCAATGACCCCCACAGAGCGGGATACAGGTTCAGTAACACAGCTCCAGCGTTCACCACGATATCGCCGCTCCGGAGGGAAGGGGGGAAAAGGGAAGACACAAGACGGCCACCAGTCTCAATGATTCGTAATCCCCATCCAGCTGAGCGGGGCACTGCGGGCACAGCAGGGGACCCGCCACCGATGTGTGGCGCGAGGCGGCCCCGTTGACAGTAGCAAGCGTCGCCGACGCGCTGGAAAGCTATCAGACCGGGGGTCCAAATATACCCAGCAGCCGGCCCCCGTATCCCCGAGCTCAGCCAGATCACAGGTCAGCCCGGTGTCCACAAAGCGCACCCCCCAAAGGCAGGCCACCAGATGTGCCAGAATGTCAATCCCGGTCTGCCGTCGGTCTAAGCCTAATCCCCACTAACCCCCACAGAGCAGGACACAGGCTCCGTTTCCCAGCTCCGGTGTTCACCACGTCCTCACTGCTCCGGATGGAGGGGGGGGAACAAGGGAGGGGGGGAGCAAGACGGCCACCGGACTCAAGTGCTCGTAATTATCATCCAGCTGAGCGGGGCACTGCGGGCACAGCAGGGGACCCGCCACCGATGTGTGGCGCGAGTCGGTCCTGTGGAGAGCAGGGGCCCCTCCGCCGGTAGCGGCAGGTCGTATGACCCAAAGGTGTTGGCGTGCACTACTCACACCCCGGCAGTAGCAGTAACACGGATCACCCAGGCGATCCCGGACAGTATCCAGCCAGACGGGTCCAGACGACAGCAATCACGAAAGGTGGGTGGGGAGGCCCCAGTCCAGGGGCTCGAGCAGACACTGCCGCCAGAGCCAGTATCACGCGGCCCAGCCAGTCCACAGGCCAGCCAGAGGCTGACGAGGCTCCTCCTCCGCACCAGGCCTCAGGTTATGCCAGAGCGCGCCGCCGTCCAGAAGTCCACTCTCCCTGGGTCTCTGAGAGCCGGAGGGCACGGTCGAGGCAGCCTGTTGTTGGGAACAAGCGGTCAGCGATGAAAACAGCTGACTAGTAAGGTAGGGAATTACGGATATTATGCGGATAAGGTGCCCTGGCCCGGAGCTCGTCGCTTAGGCGACCACCATCTTGGGCTGCAGACCACGCGCCCCCGACTAGGAGCTTGTCAATAAGAGTTCCACAGCTCCATAATGGCTTCACCGAATCCCAAGATGTTTGGTACCAAACATCTCAGACTAATGAGCCCCACACTGATGCCAGTGTAGGATTCATCAATAAATGCACTCTGAGGGAACCTCAGAGGTGCCCCCTGCAAACCTACCACTAGTGTGTGCCTGACTGGTAAGCACCAGCCTGTCACCTCTAGACAGGTTTCTCACCACTTGAGGTGGGAGCCTTGCGCTCTCATGGGTCAGAATCAAAAGCCTGCTCTGGGTGGAGGTGCTTCACACCTACCCCCAAGCAGGAACAGCATTTAACGGTGGTGAGCCAAAAAGGCTTCCTGCCCTTTGTTATGCTAGCCAGGGACTCTCCAGCTAGTGGAGAGGCCTGCCTGACCAAGCCCCACTTTTGGCGGCAAGGTCGGCAGGAAAATTAGTAAGCAGGAAAGGTGTGTCCCCTCTCAGCCAGGACCACCCCTAAGGTGTCCTGAGCTGAAGTGACCCCCTTGTTTGAAAATCCTCCATACTGTTTTGGAGCATTTCAGCCAATAGGATTAGGGGTATGCCCACTCCTCAAAGGGAGTGGACATACAAAGGGTGTAGTCACCCTAAAGGTAAGCACATTAGCTACTACCTTCCAGCCCGTGTAACGCCCCTAAATTGAGTATTTAGGGGCACCCCTGAACCTTTATCCTTAGTTCCTGCCGACTTAAAGAAAGAGCGAAGACAACGCCATGTAGGGAAGACTGAAGACACCAAATGACTTGGCCCCAGCAATACCGGCCTATCTGCAGCTTCAAAGACCCTGCAAGGAAAATTACACCTGTCATGCAGCCAGCGAACTCCAAAACCCCGCGGAGGACTCCCTGCCTTCAAAAAAGACCAGAACTCCCGAAGACAGTGGACCTGTCCACAAGAAAGCAAGAGAAAGGACTCAGGTGCCCTCCGGAACTGCGATCCCAGACCACTCTGCACCCGATGACTGGCCCGAGTACAGGTGGCCCACGGGTCCAGAAAAGGTTCCCCAGCGATCCTGAGTCCAAGTTCAGCATTGGCTGACCCCTCTTTCACAAATTTGTCTCACTGGCAGTCATATACGGTCTTGGTAGAGGGACGCCTGGCTGTCAAAATAACATTACAGACTTCGGGAGGAAGGTCAACTGCTGCCACTCAATCTCCACACAAGAAGGAGCAGAGTTGACAGCTGCTGCAACAGAAGATCCTTTTGAAGGGGCAGCATGATCAGAGGATCGATGCTCAGTTGGAGAAACTTGGGATACCAGACTCTCCATGCCCTGTCTGGAGCCATGAGAATGACTTGGGCCCGGTCGCTCCTAAACTTCTTGAGCACGCCAGACAGGAGTGGCATTGATTGAAAGGCATACAGGAGACCTGAGCTCCACTCGAGACTAAAAGCGTTGCTGAGCAAGTGCTGCCTTGGAAACTCTAGCGTGCAAAACTGGCAACATTGCGCATTCTCGGCGGAAGCAAACAGATCTAAACAAGGCTCTCCCCACTCCTGAAAGAGACCTTGCACCACCTCTGGTTAGAGATGCTATTCGTGATCCGCTAGGCATCAATGGCTGAGTTTGTCCACCCTGGTGTTCAGAAAACCTGCCAGGTGTTGAACCACCAGGGAAATGCCCTGCTTTTCCAGCCACGTCCGGAGATGCAGGGCCTCTTGCCAAAGGATCCACGACTCCACCCCGCCCGGTTTGTTGCAGTACCGCATGGTGGTGGTGTTGTCTGTGAATACTTGAACCAGCTTGCCCTTGATTGAAGGAATTAAGGCTTTCAATGCCAAGAGAATCGCTCGGAGCTACAGCAGGTTGATGTGGAGTCCGGATTCCGCAGTAGACCAGAGTCCTCTGATCTCCACCTCTCCCAGACAGCTGCCCCATCCCAGGATTGACGCGTCAGTCACTACTGTGTGGTCTGGTTGGAGAAGGGAAAGGGGTATGCCTCTGGCCCAAACGCGGTCTGTTAGCCACCACTGCAGGTCCTGTGCAGTTCTCTCCAAGATCTGGACCATTTCGGAAAGATTCCCCTGATGCTGTGCCCACTGTAACTTCAGGTCCCACGGCAGAGCCCACATATGCCATCTGGCATGTGCCACTAGCAGGATGCAGGAGGCCATGAGGCCCAGCAGCCTCAGTCATTATCAGCTAAATCCCGGAATGCGGATGAAACATGGGTATCATAGCCTGAATATCCTGGACTCGCTGTTCGGGGGATAGGCCAAAAACTGCACCGTAGCCATAACAGCTCTGATGAAAAGGAGCGTCTGAGAGGGAGTCCGGTGGGACTTCGGAACGTTGATAGAGAACCCCAGAGAGTGCAGAAGGTTCATCGTAGTCTGGAGCTCGGAGATGACAGCCTGGGGCGAACCTGCTTCAACAACTAGTCATCGATATGGCGAAGATTGGCACCCCTGATCTGCACAGATGAGCTGCGACCACCACCATCACCCTGGTGAACACCTGAAGGGCGCTGGTAATGCCAAAGGGGAGCACAGTGAACTGAAAGTGCTTGTGGCCTACTGTAGTCCGCAGGTAGTGCCGATGGGCAGGCAGGACGGGAAGGTGAAAATTGGTGTCCTGCAAGTCCAACACTATCATCCAGTCTCCTGGCTCCAGGGCAGACAAGACCTGAGCTAGAGTGAGCATCTTGAACTTTTCCTTTTTGAGGAAGTAGTTGAGGGCTTGCAGATCTAGGATAGGGCACAGGCCCTTTTACATCTTTGGGACCAGAAAGTAGCGGGAATAGCAACCACAGCCCACTTCTGGTACCTGAACCCGCTCTATGGCTATCTTGGCCAAGAGTCATGACTTCCTCCTGAAGCAAAACAAGGCGATTCTCCGTCAGCGGGTCGTAAGCTGGAGGCATAGAGGAAGGGGTAGTCTCGAAGGGGAGGGAGTAGTCCCTTCGGACTATCTGAAGAACCCTGATACCTACCTCAAGGACACTAAAGATGTTTTAAGACTTCTTCACAACATTACCTTTGACCCTAATATAAAATTGCTCATAGGCCTAGACATTGAAAGCCAATACACTAGCCTCCCACATGATGAAACCCTAAATATCATTGAGAATGTACTTTGAGGTTGAGTGGGATTACCAGACCCCTAGCTATGTTGTAATGGAGTGCTGCAAATGGGCACTGACCTCTAATTTCTTCAGATTTGAAGAAATATTGTACCTACAAAAACACGGGACCAGCATGGACAGCACATTTGCGCCAAGCATAGCTAGATTATATGTACATCACCTTGAAAAACACAAAATCCTAAACCAACACAATCCATACCTCAGTCACATTAACATGTGGAAATGTTATATCGATGATGTCCTGCTAATCTGGCAAGGAGATGAGACCAGTGCCTTGGCATTTTTACAATGGCTAAACAGGAAGAATACTTTCTTAAAATTCACATACACCATCTCTAGAACAAATCTAGTTTTTCTGGATCGGATTATCCTTCCAGACGAGGGAATCCTGAAGACCACCACCCACTTTAAGCCCACAGCACAGAACTGCCTTCTTATATTTGACAGTTTCCATACAAGACATATAAAAGAGATTCTACCATTTGGGCCATTCCTAAGACTGAGATGAAATTGCTCCAACCTTAGTGACTACAAACAGGCAGAAACTTTAACGTCCAAGTTGGAAGCAAGAAACTACTCTGAAAGAATCATCTCCAGAGCCATGAAACAGGCAAAGAACAACCATAGGGAGGCCCTCCTTGAGATACTTCCACTGAAGAAGCAGGAAGAGCGACCAATATGCATCAAAACCCATGTTCTCTCACAAGAGAGGGCGTAGTCTCAGAGACATGTTAGTACAGACAACCGCTGACCAACACCACCAGAGAAACCTAAATGCGTCTTTTTCCAGTGCAAGGACATCACCCTTGTGGGAGCTGTAGTGTCTGCTACCTTACCCAACCCACACATACAAATCAAATTTAATGACAACACCACATGGGACTGGAGACAGTTCACCAACTGTAACTCCGAATGTGTGATAATTATGATTACCTGCCTATGTAAATTACACTACATTATTGGCATGACCAGCAGGAAAGTAAAAGTGAGAATTAGTGAGCACTGTAGCAATTTAAGATGCAGGCGGGCCACCACAAAAATGCCATCTCAATACATAGAACAGGACCACACCACAAGTGATTTTCTCTGGGTCATCCTTGAATGAGTGAACCTAGAATCACAACTTTTGAAAGGGAACAACGATGGGTGTTCCGCCTTAAAACTCAGATAAACAGTCTGAATGAAAATATCCCCTGGGGCCACTTTATTAAGTAGCCTTTTCCTCATTTTTGCCTAATGCTATTGGGGGAAAAAAGGAGATGCGAAAATCTTTATTTTTCTTTTAGCTTCATCAGGGCAGCAGTTTTTCAAATTTCTTCCAATTCTTCCACATTAATTGGTTCCAAAATTTCTTTCCAACAATTTTTCTAAGTTTCCCAACATTTTTATTCACGTATCTGCTCAATACATATTTTTCAAATACCTTTTTAAAGACACTTTGCTCCACCTTATATCAACAAATCAATATTTGTCGATATCCCTTTTAGAGATACTTTTTTGAAACTATGACCACAGGTTTAACATTAAGTTAATAGCCCCAAGTACAAGTTCAGTTTTCCCCGCTGCTAAACCAGGAAGCAGTTCCACTAGCGGCAGCCATTTTGGAAAGTCAGCGTCCCAGTTTTCCCAGCCACGCGGACACCTCACCACCGCGATCCCTGGTAAATAGCCTGCCGCAGTAACTGACAGGCTCCTAAGGAGACAGGGGCGTGCGCCAATCCATAAGCAAGGGAGTAGCCTTGATGCAGTAAGTATGAAATGGCCGCTTCGGTTACGGATGGTCTCATTATCGGTGATCGTACCAATACCACTAACCTCTTTTGCAGTTTCCTCTCCTACAGAATACTCATTTTGAGGGCATTTCTCCTATTTTATATTCAAGCAGAGTGTGACTACAGGCGCCCCCCCTCCCATCCCCCCCCGGTACGGTCTCATTTTGCAAATCAGAGGCAACTAATATGTATGTGTTTTTTATTTCATTACTGATCACTTTGTTAATTGTGTGTTTGTCCTGTCAGTGCCTCGTGTGTCATTTTAAAGTGAAGAACCGTTTATGGTAGCACTAGAAGTGGTCACCATTACTGTGAGAAATATATCACGTTATTCCACGCAGGTGATGTTTTACCATAATTTAGGCATGACAATGTGTACTTAGGCTTGATATTATGACAAGCTAACCCAGATTTTTACTTTCCCATCCAGTTTTCACAGATTTATCTGGACACAAACACCAATCGGTGCTGTATATATTTATCCTTTTTTCACAAGTTTGTTTCTTCTGATATACAAGAGTGAAATATAAGAGTGGTACCAGGGAGCAATCAATCTTGGTCCTGAAGAATAGCCTCGGGGTAGGGCTAGAAACATGCCGACCAGCCAAACAGACACATTGTCCCCTGTAAGTTCCCACATTTTCCCATATTTTAAACCATACCGGGTAGAGGTACTAGTAAAGAATCTTTTTCTACTAGCCAGGTATTTTTAATTATTTTTCCTCCCCCCACTCACACCTTTAAACTTAATGCAAATACATTTTACCAACAATAAGTGCTCCCACATAACACGCAGGTCGTAGCACGCCCCGTTCCACAGCGGAACGGGAAGAACCTGATGAATAAGCATTCCACCAAGGGGAAACCCTGGTGGATGAGGGTTATCTAAGGAAAATCCATTGTTTCCCTAACAAACATCAGAGTGGAAAGAAAAAAAACCTTCTTTCAACTGAAGGGCTCTCTGTGATTATAACATAGTTACTAGGAGGATGAACCCTCTTGTTCCTTTTTTCCTCTACCTCCCCCCTTTTTTGAAGCGTATCTGAAGAACCCACCTGTCCGATGTGATGTTTTGCGATTGGTGAAGGGGATGTCTGATCTTGCCACCAACTTCCCGCCCATGATCTTGAAGGGCCAGACTAGGAGGGTTTGGAGGCTGGGAGGGCAGGAAGTGGACTGACCCTGATCTCTGGCCGCCTGACCCATGGGGTCGGAACATGCCACGGCCACGCAGAGGTTGCTGAACTTGCGCTGCTTTGTGGCTGGGATATGGCTGCCGCGGCTGAAAGCCCCTTCCATAACAATGAAAAGCAGACAGGGGCATGTGGCACTAAGAGGCTCAAGAACTTGTCCGTGAGCCCTTAAAGAGCTCTAGGGCCATGTCTGCTTTGTCTCCAAAGGACCCGGTGCCATCAAAGATCATGTCCATGAGGGAATCCTGGACATTCCCAGAAAAGCCAGATGTTCTCATCCAGGCGTGGCATAGAACAGCAAACGTTGATGAATTTGCTCTGCCCAGCGAGTCAGACGTATCAAGCCCACAATTAATCGCAAACTTTGCCGCATCTTTCCCATCTGATACCGCTTGGGAGAGGATGGCCCGGGCCTCCTCTGGGAACTGTGGCAGAACCTGTGCAACAGTTTAACACAGGGAGTGGGAAAAACGGCCCAATAGCCATGCAGTGTTCACCGACCACAAGCAAGGCTGGCGGAAGAAAATATTTTCTTACCCCAACTATCCAGCTCTTAGATTCCCTGTCCAGGGGTACGAAAGGGAACGCGCCTTGTGAGGTAGAGGCTTGAATCACCAACCTCTCAGGGGGTAGGGTGGGTGGTGAGGAAATTTGGGTTGCCCGTTGCAGGATGATGGTGGAGGGCAATTTTCCTCTTCACAGGAGCCCCTGTGCTGGGCTTTGGCCAGGTTCCCAGAAAGACGCAAGTCAAGGCCTCACTGAATGGAGGGAGGTGTTCAGAGGAGAGGACACCCAAATATGAGGCACATGGCTTCATACAATTCTTTGACCTGGGCGGGGGTCGTTCCGTCCCCGGGAAGCGCAGAGCCGACCCAGGCACAGGTTCCGCAGAACAAGGCCTAGAGCAGCGAGTAGCTCCTCTGTTGCATCGGCCGACGGACAGTTAGAAGTCGAAGCACGCTTTGACTTCCTGTATTTCTTATGCCTCTTACCTGACCTACCCGATAACTTTGAGTGGGTGGATGAGGACTCCCGGAGTAGTTTCCGAACAGTCCTCTCGACAAAGATCGGGAATGAGACCTCTAGGGCGAACGGCACGGCGAAGAGCACCAGGTCGCAAGCAGCTTTAGGGACCACTCAAAGCTTTAGGAGCCATGGCCCAGCAGTCAGAGCATGACTTCAGAGTCATGGTTGCCCTCCAGCCACCACATACAAATCAGGTGCGGATCCATCACCAACATAGCACAGTGGCAGGCACCGCCAGATATGAATCCATAAGTCTTCTTTGCCATATTGGAAAACCTACATACCAGAAAATGTTTGCCACAAAGTGACAGAGGGTAGCTCGCTTCACTGATCTGCGCTGGCTGGCGGGGGAAAGAAAAGAACGGAGGTCAGCGTGCCGCGGTGGCACCTATATAGGTGATGCGGACGTCACAATGACAGAGAAGACGCCGACGTGCGGAGTGGACTGATGCCACCTACCGACATTGCTCGAAGAAAAATCTAACGGATCCAGTCTGACGCTTGGGAAATTCAAAGGTAAGGAATCTGCGGCTAGATGTCTCTATCAGATATTATCCACAGCGCTAGACTGGACCCAGCGCTTTTCACCGCAATGCTTTAACATGCAGACAGATAGCATGTGTGGCTGCGTATTGACAACATTCTGCCAAGGAAGTAATCGAGTGGGACAGATATAGGCTCCATCTCTGCACTGACATCAGGTTTTTTTCTTGATTCTTTCCACACCATCAGAAGCGGGCTTCAAATATTGAAGCAGAGGTACCATTGTGCTGATCTCTAGTTTGGGACCTTGAAAATGGAGAACATTCCACAGAACGGGGAGGTAGGAGGGCAGTAAAGACTCTGTGGTTAGATAAGTACTCACCAGAAGGAAAATGTTACTTACCCTGTAAGCATCTGTTCGTGGCATGTACTACTGTAGATTCACATGCTTTATATACTCCTGCCATCTAGTGTTGGGTACGGATGTGTGAGAGTTGTTTTTCTTTGAAGAAGTCTTTCGAGTCACAAGGTAGATAGAGTCCTCTCTTGGTGACAATGTGCATAGACATCAACTCCATTGTTAGATTGTTATACCGCATAGCAGGTGAGAATGGAGTGTGAAATTAAGTGACAAGTAAAGAGATGTCCATGCATATAAGGAAAGAATATAAGAGAAAAGAAACTGCAACAGCCACAGGTGTCCGGGGAGGAGAGTGGGCGCATGTGAATCTACAGCACTACATGCCACGAACACATGCTTACATTTTTCGTTTGAGGCATGTGTGGCTGTAGATACACATGCTTTGCATAGACTGTAAAGCAGTCCTCCTCAAAAGCGGTGGCTAACCTGTGGATGTTTCAGTTGTTTTTAAAAGTGTTATGTAGCACTGCCTGACACACATTAGCTTGCTGGTGTGCTAGAAAATCAAAGCATAAAATGAACAAATTCCCTTTTTCCTTGATAGAAAAGAAAGAAAACTCGTTCTAGAATAATACAAACTAGATAGATCATGTGTTATGGGCACCTTGTATAAGATCTCCTAAACAAATTAGACATTAAATACAACCTACCACGTTTGAAATAGGAAACAAAATGTACAAATTTATGAATTGCTGTATAACAATAGACAAAGAATAGTACTTATTTGTAAACAAGAAAATGTATCCAACTACGTAGTATGAGTTTATAAAAACATTTTTTTATTAAAAAAATTTCGTTAAAAACTTCGTTGTCATATATTTACAAACATGTGACAATCACATGAAGGAATTTTTTTTTCCATTAAAGCATCAATATATCAATACATAAAACAAATTAAAATTCATAAACCAATTTTTCAAGGGTTCTGGGAAAACTGTCAGTTTTTCCTTCATGTGATTGTCACATTTTGTTTCCTATTTCAAACGTGGTAGGTTGTATTTAAGATCTAATTTGTTTAGGAGATCTTATACAAGGTGCCCATAACACATGATCTATCTAATTTGTATTATTCTAGAACGAGTGTTCTTTCTTTTCTATCAAGGAGAAAAGGGAATTTGTTCATTTTATGCTTTGCATACCCGTCCCTTTTCCTAAAGATCAGGGTATCTCCCTTATATTTGTGCACTGTGCTAGAAAAGCAACACAGTAGTGTTTAGTGAAAGAGTGGTATAGACCATGTAGCTGCTTTACATATGTCAGTTATTGGGATGTTCCCTAGAAAGGCCATAGAAGCTCCTTTCTTTTGAGTAGAGTGTGCTCTAGGAGATGTAGGTAGAGATCTTTTAGCCTTCGCATAACCTGTATGAATGCACTTAACTATCCAACTGGAAATGCCCGATATGGATATGGCCTTGCCTCTATGAGGTGGTGAGGAAGTAACAAAACGTTGCTGAGTCTTTCTAAAATGTTTTGTTCCATCAATGTAGTACATAAGGGCTCTTTTGACATCTAGTGGAAACGAGAGACTACTTTTGGAAGGAATTTGGGGTGGTGCGTAGGACAACCCTCTAAGGAGTTGGAAGAAGGGTTCTGCTAAGGTTAATGCCTGAAGCTCACTAACGCGAATGAGTGAGGTAATAGCAATTAAAAATGCCACTTTCCAAGAGCGAAATTGAAGGTGGTAGGTGTGAAAAGGCTCAAATGGAGGGCCTCTCAGTTATGTAAGGACAATTGTAGGAAAGTGGGTTTCTGTTACAGTAAGCCCCCCACTTTTTGTCAGATTTCTGATGCACTTTGACTTGATGTGCCCTGGGTCCCTGCCAATCAGGTTCCCAGGACCTGTGTTCTTTCCCAAAACAGTACCTTTGTGCCCCCAATTGGCACCTCTCTGGCCACATGCAAGTCCCTTGTAAAAGGTACTAAGGACACTGTGACAAGGGAAGGCCTCTAAGGGCTGCAGCACATATTGTGCCACCTCATAGAGCTACTGTTCTTCAACACACACACACTGCCATTGCAGGCTGCATGTTTTGGTGCAGAGAAGAGTCAACATGGCACACATACCCGTGTGCCATGCCTGCAACCCACTGCCTATGGTATAGGTAAGACACCCCTCGAGCTGGGTGCACCATACCACTGGTGAGGGTGTAGCTGCATGAGCACTGGACCCCTACAGTGTCCAAGTCCATTCTTAGACATTGTAAGTGCAGTAATGCCATAAAAGAGTATATGGTCTGATAGTTTGTCATTACGAACTCCACAGGACCATAATGGCTTTACTGAATTCTGGGAAAGTTGGTAGCAAACTACTCACATAATAAACCCACACTGATGTCAGTGTGGGATTTATTATTCAATGCACTCAGATGGCATCTTAGAGATGCCCCCTGAAAAGCGACCAGCCTCTGGGGGGTTCCCCAACTGGTAAACACCAGCCTGCCGCCATGAGACATGTTTCTGGACCCCTGGGGTTGGAGCCTTCGCTCCCAGAGCCCAGATTCAAAGCCTTTCCTGGGCGGAGGTGTTCACACCTTCCCCAGGTCAGGAAGTGCTATCTGTGGCAAGAGAGCTTCAAAGGACTTGCCACCTTTGCAATGCGACCCCCAGCCTCTCCTGCAGGAGCAGGCCCCCTTCCTGCCTCACCCCCTTTTTGACGTGAAGACAGGCGGGGAAAATTAGAGTAGCACAGAAGGTGCGCCCACCTCTGCCAACCCCACCCTCTCAGGGGGGAAAGGCGAGGTGTAGTCCACTCTTCAGTGCCCACTATCTTGCAGATGGCAGGCACTCTCCAACCAGGATAAAGGATTGTGCCCACTCCCCCACGTGGGGTGAGCACACCAAGGGTGTAGTCACCTTAAGGTCAGTAGCCCATTGGCTACTACCTCGAGACCCCTAAAATGCAACCAAAATATAGTATTTAGGGGGCAGCCCTCAACCCAGAAAGCAGATTGATGCAACCTACGAAGAAGAGGGACGAAAGAAGACGCACCGCAGAGGAGACTGCAGAGAAGAACTGACTTGGCCCCAGCCATAATGACCTGTATGCAGTTTCCAGAGATCCTGTGCCAAAAGTCGCCTTATCCTTTAAGCCAGCGACCTCCAGATCCCCTGGGAGGACTGACTTCCTTCAACAAAGACAGGATCTCCTGTGAACAGCAGCTCTGTTCAAAAGAATCTCCAAAGAAAGACTCCGAGCCTGCTGAAGACAAAGAAACCCGATGCCTGCAACCACCACTGCACCTGTCACCTATGGCCTGAGTCGGAGTGGCCCACCGGTCCCCGCAAGGTCCCCCAGCGCTCCAGAATCCGAGTCCACCGTGGGTTGACCCCACCAGGACTCCCAGACGCGCCTGCAGCCTCTGCACAGAGAACCCCCCCCCCCCACAAAATGTGAATGGCCCAGTAAGGTGAAATCCGACCTAAAAAGGCACCCCAGCATCCAGCAGCCCTGCGCCCTGGAAAAGAGGACCTTAGGTGCCTCTACATCCCTGAGCCCTCCAACTTACCTGTCCAGCTGTTGGTTCCTCCCAGAAGACTTCCTGGACCGAGCCTGCAGCCAAAATCCCAAACCGGCAACACCCATTGAAAACAACAGGGCACCCGACACCAAATTAGCACTCTGCACCCGGCCGCTGCTGTGGGTGCACCTGGTGTGCTAACTCGGATCCCCCTTTGCCCTTAGCTTAACCCTAGGAGCTTTGCTCCCTCAACCCTGTGGCTTGCATGAGAGCAGTCACCAACAGACGGCCCCATAGGCTAACATTGGGCCTCAGCACTCTGCACCCAGCTGCCCTAGTGCCGCTGAGGGTGCTTGTTGAGCGCATCCTTGACCCTGGGGGAACCCTTGTTCTAATCCCAGTAACTCAACCCCAAAGACCAGTTGCTTACCTGCTAACCGATAACCTCATTTTTCTCCATAGGATTGCATTGTCTGTTCTCCTCTGAAAAAGTTCGAAGTGTGCAGTTGAGTTTGTATGGAAACGTAAGCAACTGTGTTTTTATGAAAAACTGTTTTACTTACCTTTGTCTATGAAATGTCCCAGTGTGATATCTAGGCATATCACACTGAGTAGATAAAGTAATCTAAAACGTACTCTAAAGAGTAATCTGGAAAGTAATCAAAAAGTAAGCACAAGTATCTATTGTCTTTAAATATTCTACAAACCTGTAACAGTCATTCATCCAGCTGGTTTGTTTTGATCAACCTGCCTTGAAAAGTACAATTTTACTTAATACTGTAATAAGTACTGCTTGGTTCTAAAAATAAATTGCAACTAAAGAAATATTTTGATACAAACAATTGGTCTGAGTGACATCATTTCTTGCCCGAGCGTGTACAATAAATGCTCAACACTACCCTCTGATAAAGCCTTACTGCTTGCCCACACTATCACAAATCGAGAGTAAGGTATTATCTACTTTTACCCCTGTAAGCCTTTGGGGATACACTGGACTCTGTGCATACTATACCTTACTTTGGTATAGTATATACAGAGCCAGCTTCCTACAACAATGTTAAGATTCCATGAGGGTGCAGGTAGGACCAGTATTGGAGTTACTCTTTTGAGACCTTCCATGAAGGTCTTAATTACTGGTAGTTTGAATAAAGAAACCGGTTGTATATTTTGAAGATAAGCAGCTACTGAGGCCAGATGTAAACATATGGAGGAGAATGCTATGCCAGAGAGCTCTGTAAATGAAGCAGGTAACAGCCAATGTTTTGTACTGTTGCATCAAAAAGGTCAATTTGTTTGGAGTGTCAATAGCAGGCAAGCCTCCATCTGTCTGCATAGCAATGTCTAAGTGCTAGGTCTACGGGCTTCCCTGAGACTAGACATGCACTCAGGCGAGAGACTGAGGGATCCGAATTCTATGACCTCTGGAGCCAAATTGCCAGGTTGAGAGATTAGGGATCTGGGTGCCTGATTTCTCCATGGTTCTGCGTGAGAAGGATGGGCCTGTTTAGAAGCTTCTCGTGGGGAACTTCAGAGAGGTCTAGCAGAGTTGTGAACCAGAGCTGCTGAGCCCATGTGGGAACGACTAGGATAAACGTCAGAAACGTTTGTTGGGGCCTCCGAACCACAAAACTGGAAGAAGAGGGAAAGGAGGAAAAGCGTACGCAAATGTCCCTGACTAACTGATTCATAGTGCATTGCCACTGGACTGTGGGAACCTGGAGGCGAAGTTTGGGCAGTTGGCGATGTCCACGGTTGCGAACAGATCTATTTGAGGGAATCCCCATTTGCATAAGTATCGGAGAAGGGTTTGCGGGTGGAGTTCCCATTCGCTGATTTATTGCCAAAACCTGTTGGTCAGCAAAATCGTTGTCCATCCCTGGAAGGTACTCCACTAACAGGTGGATATTGTGAAGGAGAGCCCAGTGCCAAATGGTCCGAGACAGGCGAGACAGTTGTGGAGAATGTGCTCCCCCTCCCCCCCATCCCTCCAACCCCCATGTTTCTGCAGGTACTGCATGGCTGTCATACTGTCCATTCGGACTAGGACAACTTTGCCGATCAGGTGAGGTAGAAATGCTTTCAATGCTAGGTGAACAGCTAGAAGCTCTAGGTAGTTTATGTGGAGATATAGGTATTTCGTCTCCCACAGGTCCTGCACTGTAAGATCCTGTAAGTGTACACCCCACACGGTGAGTGAATCATCTGTTGTAACAATGATGTGCGGAACAGGGTCGAGGAAAGGCCACCCACGCAACAGGTTGTTAGCGTTCAACCACTGCAGAGAGTGTGGCAGCTGATAAACCGATTGTTCCAGTGACCCTCTGAGACCATTGTTGTGACAAACATTCCTGCAACGCACAAGTGTAGCCTTGCATGAGGTACTATTGCAACACAGGAGGCCACCATGCTTAAGAGGTGCATAACTGTCCTGACTGTAAGCTGGTGATTTGGCTGAAACGGGAATCAGC
The DNA here is from genome assembly GCA_963921515.1 of Calotriton arnoldi. Classification (NCBI taxonomy): domain Eukaryota; kingdom Metazoa; phylum Chordata; class Amphibia; order Caudata; family Salamandridae; genus Calotriton; species Calotriton arnoldi. The sequence goes on along the minus strand of CAWUFW010000124.1, from coordinate 4,039,983 downwards.
GCCTGAAAGGACTGGATCCTTGCAGAATTGGGATAGGCTAGGCCCATTTCTGTGTTTAAGATAGCTCCTAGGTAAGCTTAGATCTGTAGGGGTTGGAGTTAACACTTAGTGGCATTGACAATGAACCCAGAGTGAAAGAGCAGATCTATTGTGAGCTGAATGTATTTTTGACACTGTTGACGGGTGGCAGCTTTGATAAGCCAATCGTCCAGATATGGGAATACGTGGACTCCTGGTCTGCGTAGGTGTGCGGCTACCACTGCAATGCACTTGGTGAATACTCGAGGCAGTAGTCACTCTGAAAGGGAGGACTTTGAATTGGTAGTGTTTGCCACGCAACACAAACCTGAGATTTCGGCTATTTGCCGGGTGTATTGGTATGTGGAAATAGGCCTCCTTTAGGTCTAGTGTAGCCATTAAGTCGCCTTGCTGGAGAAGCGAGATGACATCCTGCAGTGTTACCATGTGGAAGTGCTCTGATAAGATGTATTCGTTCAGGGCCCCGAGGTCTAGAATTGGCCTTAAGGAGTCGTCCTTTTTGGGTATGAGGAAGTATAGTGAGTAAATTCCTGTACCCTGCTGATGGATAGGGAATGGTGTAGGAAAGTGGCCCTTTTTGCATGGTTGCCCCCTACCTGTTGCCTAATGTTGATGTACTTTGACTGAGGGTGCCCTGGGTTCCTGACAACCAGGTATCCAGTGTAAGAAACAGGCTCTATATATACTGCACCAAAGTGAGGTACAGTGTGTATAGAGTCCAAGAGTCCCCAAAGGTAGGCAGAGGTTAAAGTTAGATAGAACCTTACTCTCTAATAGTGGTAGCTTGGTCGAGCAGTAAGGCAGTGTCAGAGGACAGTGTTAAGCATTAGATGTACACACTCAGTCAGCAAATGAATTCACACACTCAAGAACTGAACTCTAGGCCAATTGTTTTTGTATAAAAATATACTGTTGTTTTATTTTAGAACCAAGCACGCCTGGCACAGGTAAGCATAAAATACTTTGTAGTAATAAGGTACTGAATGTTGAACAGTTTGAAAATGCAATGGAAATTGTACTTTGTTTGATTTACAGGGGAGCAGTAGTATGCAACACTTAGCAAATGCAGTACATTGGAATGAATAGGCTTTTTCAATAAATTGCAGGTAAGTTACTTTTACGTTACTTTTTCTAACTCAGTGCTGGATGGCTGGATTCAGCACTGGGACATTTCTTGGAAACAGGTGAGTAAATGAGTTTTTGTTATTCGTGCGATTTTTAAAGAATATGTTCACATTTCAAAACTCCACACTTGGAAACTTTTTGGAGCAGTACATTGAAATGAATGGGCTGTTTCAACAAATTGCAGGTAAGTTACTTTTACGTTACTTTTTCTAACTCAGTGCTGGATGCCTAGATTCAGCACCGGGACAGGTCCTGCAAACAGGTAAGAAAACACGTTTTGGTTAATTGTACTATTTTTAAAGAATATCTTTAGTTTTCAAAACTCCACACTTAGTCGTTTTTTGGAAGAAAAATTGTCGATGTTATCCTATGGAGGAAAAACAGGTTATCTGTTTGCAGGTAAGTAAACAACTGTGGGAGTTAAGGTTCTGGGGTTAGAACAAGGGTTCCCCCAGGGTCAGTGATGCACTGTTGCACCCTCAGCGGCACTAGGGCGGCCGGGTGCAGAGTGTTGAGGCCCAATGTTATCCTATGGAGGATAGGGGGTCTCCGGTTGGTGGCTGCTGGCAAGCAGGCCACTGGGTTGGGGGAGCAAAGCTCCTAGGGTTTAGGTCAGGGCAAATGGGGAAACAAGTAGGCACAAAAGGTACACCCTCAGCGGCACTGGGGCGGCCGGATGCAGAGTGCTGTTTCCACGTCGGACGCCCTGTTGTTTTCTATGGAGAGACTCCGGTTTGAAGAAGCACAGCAGGCTCGGGGACAAGGACCTTCTGGGTGCGACAACCACTTCGAGGGGTAAGTTGGGATGTCTTGGGTTGGTTAGGCACCGTTGGTTTGGGCACACAAGGCCGTGGGGCGTCGGGTGCAGGGGTGCCTTTTAGGGTCGGATTTTCTTACCCGCTCTGGTCGCGGTAGAGGGGGGCCTCTGGATTGAGGCTGCAGGCGTCATCTGGAGGCTTGAGGCAGGTCAGGAGTCGCCGGATCTCGGGTCAGGATCGCCGGTGTGACCTCCTCGTGGTGTTTTTCCACTCTAGCTCGGGCCGGGTTCGGCCGGTGCAGAGTGGGCTGGATTCGCGGTGTCCGGCCGGAGCCAGAAGCTGCACTTTAAACCAGACCGGTGTTCACGGGAGAAACAGTCTTGGAAGTGAAGGCAGGCAGGTCCTCCGGGGTTTGTGAGGTTGCTGGCTGCTGGACACGCCGGGATTTCGCAGGAGCAGGTTCGAGGGGAGACAGGCCTGTAGGGCTGGGGCCAAGTCAGTGGGCGTCGTCCTCTTGTTGGCTCTGCACGGCTCTTTGTCCTTTTCTTCTTGTTGGTAGGCTGGATCTGAGGAAGTAAGGTTCAGGGTGCCCCCTAAATACTGAATTTAGGGGCGTTACAGGTAGGTAAAGGGCAGGGACCAATGGGTTCCTTCCCTGGGGTGGGTACACCCCCTATTCTGCCACTCTCCAGTGGGAGGGGGCAGGAGCCTGTCCTTGGTTGGCTGGGTCCCCCATCCTCAAGATGGCGGGGACTCGAGGTTGTGCTTCACCTCGACTCCCCACCTGAGGGGTGGAGTTGGCAGAGGTGGGCACACCTCCCTTCCTCACTTGTGTTTCCCACCGGTTCTCCCGCCCAAAGTGGGGGTAGAACCAGTGGGGACCAGTTGCTGAAAGCAGCAAATGGTCTGGAGAGGCTCACAAAGGCGGCATGCCTTTGAAGCTTCTCCTTCGTGAACCCTGCCCATCCTGGGGAGGAGGCTTGGCACCTCGTCCCAGGATGTGCATTGTTTCAGGCCCCCGAGAGCAGCAGGCTCTCGACCCAGGGGTCCATAAACATGTCTGGTGGTGGCAGCCTAAGCAGCCACTCAGTCAGGTCACTAGAAGTTGGTCGATATTCAGGGGGCATCTCTAAGATGCCCTCTGGTGTGCATTTTACATTAAATCCCACACTGGCATCAGTGTGGGTTTAATGTGCTGAGAAGTTTGATACCAAACTTCCCAGTCTTCAGTGGAGCCATCATGGTGCTGTGGAGTTCGTAATGACAAACTCCCAGCACCATATACTCTTAATGGCAGCACTGCACTTACAATGTCTAAGAATGGACTTAGACACTGTAGGGGTACAGGGCTCATGCACCTGTACCCTCACCACTGGTATAGTGCACCCAGCTAGAGGGGTGACTGATCTATGGCAGGGCTGTGGTTTGTGGGCATGGCACACAGGGATGTGTGCCATGTCGACTCTTCACTTTGTTCTGCACCAAGACACGCAGCCTGCAAAGGCAGTGTGTGTGTAAGCGTACAGGACATCTAAGGGTGGCACAATATGTGCTGCAGCCCTTAGAGGCCTTCTCTGGTCACAGTGCCCTGGGTACCTGTGGTACCATTTACCAGGGGCTGACATGTGGCCAGAGATGCCAATTGGGTTTAGGCTTCAATGCAGTTTTAGGGAAGGAACATAGGCCATGGGCACCTGATTAGCAGGAGCCCAGGGCACACTCAGTCAAAGAACATCAGCAATTCAGCAAAAAGTGGGGGCATACCATGCAGAAAGAATGCACTTTCTCACATCCAGGGCCTATGTTCTTTCCCTAAACTGTACAGTTGCAAAACCCAATTGGCAACTCTCTGGCCACATGTAAGTCCCTTGTAAAAGGTACCATAGGTGCCAAGGGCACTGTGACCAGGGAAGCCCTCAAAGGGCTGCAGCACTTTTTGTGCCACCCTTAGAGGCCCTGTACTTTTACACACACACTGCCATTGCAGGCTGCGTGTTTTGGTGCAGAACAAACTGAAGTGTCGACATGGCACACATCCCTGTGTGCCATGCCTACAATTCACTACCATGGCATAGGTAAGCCACCCCTCTAGCTGGGTGCACTATACCAGTGGGTGAGGGTACAGGTGCATGAGCCCTGTACCCTACAGTGTCTAAGTCAATTCTTAGACATTGTAAGTGCAGTCATGCCATAAAGAGTATATGGTCTGGGAGTTTTGCAGCGCGAATCCTTTGCTGGATTCACATGCTGCGCATTATTCCGCCATCTAGTGCTTGGGTCCGGAATAGTTTTTTTTTTTTTGTTTTTTTTTTATTGTTTTGGGCGTTGACGACCACCATTTGGTGCCAGGTACGTCCCCTGTGTGAAGTCAGACGGCGCCCTGGCGGTCGTTGTGCGTGGTAACCATCTTCAGATTCTTTTTTCCGCAAGTTGGGTCTGGAAGCAAGACGGGACCGCAGCCGGAGAGAAGAACAGAACTCCGAGATCAACATCAAGGGTTGACAAATGGCGAGGTAGGGCCCATGGAAAATACCCCCTTCAAATTCTGCCCCAAGTGCCACCACAAGTTCGCACAACGCAACCCACACAACGTGCGCAACCTCTGCCTGCCCAAAGACCATAAGGACAGGGACTGTGAGGCCTGTGCGGTGTTCCAGCCGAAAACACTCAGGTCATGCTGAAAGCAGAGAGAGGCCCTCTACGCAACAATGTCACAGACTTCGAAGAAAGCTTCCCTGAAGGACCTAGGCCTTTCCCATGATGAAGAGGAACAGGGAGTTCCTGCAGAATCGACGCACGAAGGATCGGACGTCGAAATTCTGGAAGGAGACTCCGATAAACCACATGCCACAAGAAGATGGGCGCTACAGGGAAGAAGACGGATAAGGTAAGAACCATGCACATACGTCGGAACCGAAGGGCCACGAGAGCAAGGCACAGCCTAAGGCAGCACCGACGCCAAAGAAAAAGGCGATCAAAGGGCCAGCCGCGATCCAAAGAACCCAATGGAACCCTATACCAAGGGACACGGACGAGGGAAAATCGCAAAAGATGCCGAAGACTAGGGTCGAACACGAACCCCCGAAGGGAAAGCACGACGCTGTCGAAACCAGAGGCAAGCGCAAACAAGAAAAGAATGTCTCCGGTCTCCGACGCAGAGAGAGCCCTCGAAGTCGAGAAAAAGAGAAAATGACGATCCGAAATGGCGACGCTCCTCCAGAAGAAAAAGGAGTTTGACGCTTTGCTAAAGGACTTCTGAATTCCAAGGGTCCCAGCCATCGAAGCAGACGTCGACGCCGAAGGGGCAGAAGACGCCTAAGGGGAAGAAGAGGAGATTCTCAAATCACTCCCAACCTCCGAACCTCGCAAGGAAGATCTCGAGTAGTACATAGACGCTCCTGAAGAGGAGGAAGCCTCTGAAAATTTTGAGGACACATGGAATGACCGACACCGAAAGTCCAGAAGAGGAGATAGGCTGCTATCCCTTGAAGGCATCCCCACCAGATGATATAGCCTTCTACAACGGCCTAGTTAAAAGGGCAGCAGACACGTTCGGAGTCCCCCTCGAAGAGGAGAAGGGAGACGCATGTTTCCTTTTAGAAACATTAGCCCCAGCCAACAAGGGGACACAGTACCTGCCAATGCTGCCAAGCATCCTAGACCAAGGCAAAGAAGCCTTTAAGGAACCAGCCTCAAGCAAAGGGGTAACACCAAGGGTTGGAAAGAAGTACAAAGCCTCCTCCAAGGACTCTAAGTTTATTCAGGGGAACACTGTGCCTGACTATCATCTTCACAACGGCCAGGAGAAGAGCAAACGCTCTCTCTAACAGTGGATCACCCCCAGAGAAAGAAAGCAAACAAATGGATATGGTGGGCAGGAAGATGGAAAAGTAGGCAATTGGGTTTTGCAACAGTACAGTTTGGGGAAAGAACATAGGCCCTGGGTACCTGGTTGGCAGGAACCCATGGCACACTCAGTCAAAGTACATCAACGGAGTAGTAAAAGGAGATGTCCATGAATGCATGTATCTAAGTAAGATGTTACTGCAACAGGTATAGGTACCCGGGGAGACGGGTGGGCACATATGACTACAGCTCTACATGCCAAGAACAGATGCATACTGGGTAAGTTGCATTTTCCGTTCGAGGCATATGAGCTGTGGATCATATGCTGTGCATAGACTACATAGCAGTTATGTCCCAAAGCGGTGGCTAACCTGTATCTGTTGCAGTGGTCTGAAATAGTGTACGTAAAACTGCCTGGCCCACTCTAGCTTGTTGTCTTGCTAACATCTACACAACAGTGTTTTGTGAATGTTTGAGGTGTAGACCATGTTGCAGCTTTGCATATGTCATCTATGGGTATATTTCCTAAGAACGCCATAGAAGCCCCCAGTTTGCGTGTAGAGTGCGCTCTAGGGGGAACTGTTAACATTCGTTTTGCTTTTGCATAGCATATTTGAATGCACTTGACTATCCACATTGCAATACCTGATTTTGATATGGGATTGCCTTTGTGTGGTGGAGCAAAAGCGACAAAAAGTGGATTTGTGTTACGGAAAGGTTTTGTCCTTTCTATGCAATAAAGCAATGCTTGCTTTACATCTAATGTGTGTAGGGCACGTTCTGCCACTGAATCTGGTTGAGGGAAGAACACAAGTAACTCAACAGATTGATTGATATGAAAAGCAGAAATGACTTTAGGGAGGAATTTAGGATTAGTCCAAAGAACCACTTTATTTTGGTGCATTTGTAAAGAGGGTTCTTCTATAGTTAATGCCTGAAGCTTACCCACTCTTCTGAGTGATGTGATAGCAACGAGGAAAGCAACTTTCCATGTGAGAAACTGCAGTTCACATTTGTGCAATGGCTCAAAGGGTGGACCCATTAGTCTGGTGAGAACAATGTTGAGATTCCACACTGGAGCATGTGGACGTCTCGGGGGAATGACTCTTTTGAGTCCCTCCATAAAGGCTTTGATAACAGGTACTCTAAAAAGAGATATATGTGGTCTATTCTGGAGGTATGCAGCCATTGCAGCCAGATGTAAGCGTATGGGCGTGTACGCTAAATTGGAACGTTGTAGATGCAACAAATAATGTTTTGTACAGAAGCATCAAGCGGGTTGATGTGGTTGTTATTACAGTATATCATAAACCGCTTCCACTTTGCTGCATAGCAGGCTCTTGTGGTAGGACGTCTAGCATCTTTGATAATATTCATCCAGTCTGGCGGTAGATTAAGATAGCCAAACTCTAAGACTTCAGGAGCCAGATCGCCAGATTGAGTTGACTGGGGTCTGGATGTCTTAAGTCTCCATGGCTCTGTGTGAGGAGATTGGGTGTAAGATGTGGAAATCTGAAATAATATCCGTTGGCATAGGCTGAAGCCATCTTGTTTGTGGCATCCATTTTGTTAGCTATGTAATTCTTCCGTCTTCACTGTTGCTTGCCCTTCTATTCTGCTTGTGTCATCAACTCTAGTTAACTCCTTCTGTACTGAGCTAAAAGCAATGTGCTGAGCAAAGGCCTGTAGCTGCTAGAATGCACCTGGCTAAAGATATAACTGTCAACTGTTTTTCTGCTGATGTAAACAGTTCTGTTCCCCTCCCACTCTGCTGACTAAGTGATCACCCATCTGCCCATGTTTGTTGGTAGTTATTCCTGTGTATGCTTGTACCTTCTATTTGTAACTACATGCTTACTCTGCAACAAACTCTGTATATAAGCACCATGGTCTGTGACTTCAGGGTACTACCTCAGGCAGCACTTGAGAGTGCTGTGTGGACGTAGTCCCACTCATGAGTGATTAATAAACTTGTTATTTGAATTCCAGCTTCAGTGCCAATCTCTATTTTGTTGGTCTACGGACCCGTGGACAAGAGAAGGGTGACCCCTGCACCGGTGTGCTCATTAAAAAGCACATTTCCACAAAGACGTAGTTTTTGGTGAGGAACTACTGAGAGTTCCAATAGGGTTGTGAACCAAGGTAGACGTGCCCATGTGGGAGCAACTAGGATTAGTGTCAGGGACGCTTGTTTGCGTTTCCGAACCACTAATGGAACGAGTGGGAGAGGCGGAAAAGCGTAAGCAAATATCCCTCACCAATTCATCCATAGTGCATTGCCTTTGGACAATGGGTGTGGATACCTGGATGCGAAGTTTGGGCATTTTGCGTTTAGATGTGTGGCGAACAGGTCTATGTGTGGGAATCCCCACATTTGGAAGAATGGGAGGAGAACTTGAGGGTGTATTTCCCATTCGTGGATCTGCTGTGTCTGACGACTGAGCAAATCTGCCATCTGATTGATTACTCCTGGAAGATGTTCTGCTAGGAGATATTTTGTGAAGTATGCCCCATTTCCAGATGGTCTGTGCTAGCTGTGACAGTTGGAGATAGTGTGTCCCTCCCTATTTTTGTATGTAGTACATGGCTGTCATGTTGTCTGTACGAATTAGGACAGTCTTGCGTACTAGCTGAACTTTAAATGCTTTCAGCGCCAGAAAAATCGCTAGCAGCTCTAGATGATTTATATGAAGCAGTTTCTGCTGCAAGCTCCAAATGCCCTGAATTGTGTGGGTTTGGAGATGTGCTCCCCAACCTGTCAGTGATGCGTCTGCTGTCAGTACTATCTGTGGAACCGGGTCGCTGAAGGGCCGCCCTTTTAAAAGGTTGTGTGTGTTCCACCACTGCAGAGAGCGATGAGTGCTGCCGTCAACCAACACTAGATCTGACAACTGACCGTGAGCTTGGTTCCACTGACGTGCTAAGCATTCCTGTAGGGGACGCATATGAAGTCTTGCGTAGGGGACTATAAAAATGCAAGACGCCATCATTCCCGGTAACTGCATGAACAGTGAGCTGGTAAGGAGTGTTGAGGCTGAAACAGACATCAGGGTTTGTATATTCCGGACTGGCAGGAGTTGGGTATGCTAGAGCTTTTTGTGTGTCTATAGTAGTTCCTAGATATGCTTGAGACGTGGATGGTTGGAGATGGGATTTGGACAGATTTACTGTGAATCCTAGCTCGTGGAGCAATTGCACAGTTTTTTGTGTGTGGAGTAGACAGCTGTTGTGCGAGCTGGCCTTTATGAGCCAGTTGTCTAAATATGGGAAGACATGAATATGTTGTCTTCCTAGATGGGCTGCGACTACTGCCGAGCATTTTGTGAAAACCCTGGGTGCGGTTGTTACTCCGAATGGGAGGACTTTGAATTAATAGTTCTGACCTGCTCCCACAAACCTGAGGTATTTGCGGTGCGCAGGGTGTATTGGAATATGAAAGTAAGCGTCCTTTAAATCCAGAGTGGAGAGAAAGTCGCCTTGCTGAAGAAGGGAAAGTAATTGTTGGAGTGTTACCATATGAAAATGGTCCGACTGAATGTATAGATTTAGGTCTCTGAGGTCTAATATAGGCCTGAGAGAGCGTTTTTGGGAATTAGAAAGTAGAGGGGGTACACACCTGTTCCCTGGTATGGTAAAAGGACTGGTTCTACTGCACCTTTCTGCAACAAAGAGAACCTCTTGCTTTAGAAGGGTGAGATGTTCTTGTGACATGAGGTGTGACCTTGGAGGAATGTTTGGTGGAGTGCTTGTAAGCTCCAGGCAATAACCAGATTGGATAATTTGTAGAACCCATTTGTCTGATGTAATCATATTCCAAATGGGTAGAAATTGGGAAAGACGTCCCCCAACAGGAGTGGAATGGTCGGGGGGTATGGAAAGGAAGTCACTCTTTGGTATTTGCAGGGGAAGTGCGTGTTGAGTTACCTCTGCCTCTTCCCTTGCCGTCGTTTCCTCTATATCCACCTCTAAAATAACCTCTTGATGAGGGTGACTGATTGTTGCCCTTGTAAGAGGAGGGATTGTCTGTAGACACATTTTTGGAGCCGCCCCTGTAAAATGAGCGACAAAAGGATCCTCTGTTGGAAGGTGATTGTAAGGCCCCCATGGACTTAGCAACTTCAGTATCCTTTTTCATCTTTTCTAGTGATGTATCGACAGCTGGACCAAAGAGGTGTTCTTTGTCAAAGGGTTGATTAAGAATAGAGGCTTGTACCTCAGGCTTGAATCCTGAAATTCTTAACCAAGCATGTCTACGGAGCAGTACACTAGTGTTTACTGCCCGAGCTGCTGTGTCTGCCTGATCTAGAGCACACCTGATAGAGGTATTGGTTATTAACTTACCCTCTTGAATAAGGGCACTAGCTCTAAACTTATGCTCATCAAAAAGAAATTCAATGATCTTTTCGAGCTTATCATAATGAGCTCTATCATACCTTGCCAATAGTGCTTGAGCACTGGCAATGCGCCAATGATTAGCTGCTTGTGACGCTACCCTTTTGCCCGAAGCGTCAATTAATTTGGACTCTTTATCAGGAGGAGGGGCTTCACCTGTTTGCGAATTAGCTCTTTTACCAGCGTTGGAAACTACCAGAGTCCAAGGGTAACTGGCCTTTGATATATACAGGATCATTAGGTGCAGATTTGTACTTTTTCTCTACCCTGGCAGTGATGATTCTAGCTCTTACAGGGTCTTTAAAGATGTCATCAGTATGTTTAAGCATACCCTTTAACACTGGTAATGTTTGTGTAGCCCTTTGAGATGAACTTAGTGTGTCAAACAGAAAATCCTCCTCTAAAGTCTCTTTATGAAGCTCTACTCCATGATATTGTGCAGCTCTGTTAACGAGCTCAATATATCCAATGTTATCATCTGGAGGAGAAGTTCTGGATGGATATAGGTCGGGGTCATTATCTGGTTGAGGGTCAGCAATATAATTATCCCATGGGTAAGTATCCTGTGGTGTGTAGTCATCTATATCTCCATCCCCTGTATCCTGTGAGTCAGGTGATGGTGGTGGAGGCGAATGTGTAGGTGTAATGAGTAAATTTGGATCAATGGGTGAAGAAGGTGAAATGTATGGTGGAGAAGGGTTAGTACCCACATTTTTCCTTTTTAGAGGAATGTGGTAGCCTTCTTGTAAGCCCATTTTTCTCTTATCAGGAAGTTTGGCATGAATATGTCCAGTTTCTGGATGAATCACAATCTCCTTCTGTTTCGGATCCGAAGGTGGAATATCGGTCTGAGGCTCTGTAGTTGAAGTACTTTCTTTAGACATCGGTTTTGGTGTCGAAAGTTTCGGCACCGAAGTTTTCGACTCAGAAGATTTAGCCTTATGCATCGGTGGCACGGAAACCAGAAGGTGTTTGGATTTTGACGCCGAAGGTTTCGGGTCGCCACCGGCGTGGGGACAAGTAGAGCCCGAGCCGGAAGGCTGCTGTTTGTGTTTCGGCGCTGAACTCAAAGGCGGGGCCGCTCGAAAGCTTTGCTCGGTGCCGACCTTGGCCCGAAGGCAGAGGAGGGACACAGCCTTTTTATGGAGTAGATGGTAGGGTAAGGAAGTCTCTTTACTCACGATCCGTTGTCCCGGTGTGAGGTCTTCGGCATCAGAGTCGGCTTCAGACACGGAGATGTGTTGTTCCTCCATTTTGGCTTCCTGCGCTTGTGATTCTTCGTGTTCGGACTCGTCTTCGAGGAGATCCGGCACGGAGCAACTTTGCTGGTACATTTCGTGACGTCGAGGCCGACGGTCACAGAGCGTCTACTTCATTCGAAACGACCGACACGCGTCGCAGTCCTTCTCGTCGTGTTCCGGGGATAGGCAAAGGTTGCACACTTCGTGCGACACCCTGGACATAACTTGAATGGAGTCCGTTCCATCGACTGCTACCGACCCCGGCACGGGTAGGCCCAACGGCCTTCCACGAATCTTCTGATCGAAGGTTTTCGAGTGTAAACGATACGCGGAGAATGGGAAACGCGATCGATAAACAATACCGTTGAGGGTAGTGGATTCTGCGAAGGGGGCCCGAAGAACAGTGCCAAACCGGAGCGCAACAATTCACATCCGAACACGATGGCGGAAAAAAACAATCTAACAATGAAGTCGATGCCCATGCGCACTATCACCGAAAGGAGGAGTCACCTAACTCGTGACTGGAAAAGACTTCTTCGAAGAAAAACAAAGTGCAAACATCCGGACCCAACACTAGATGGTGATCTATGCACAGCATATGATCTACAGCTCATATGCCTCGAACACATGCTTTACTGATAACCAAGAACTACCAGTCTTCATTCCTACATCTGATACAAGTATTTGTGGCTCTGACAAAAGTGAAACTAAAGGCCGTGGAAGAACCCCAGTCACTGTCCAACACTGCCACCTCTTTAGCCCCACACCTACCAGACGTTGAAAGAGCCACATGCTTACACTGCAAACTTAGGCACCTTCTTTACAATGGAGATGGGAACCTGCACATTATATGCACTTGTATTTATATTAAGTTCTGAATACTTCTGATCCTTTTATATAGCGACTCACATATAGACTATCAAAAACAATAACACCTTGTTTACAAATATCTCAATATCGAAGCACTAAGTCTTGAACGGACCCAGTAATATGAAATCAACAATTAACAAAAACCTACGCAAATTCTCACATTATTTAATTTACTGTGTAGTTTATTTACATGGAACCATTTAATTACTGTAAAGAAACAGGTCATTAGTTGTGTAGCCTGCACAAGTAAAGGGACCACAGTCATCCCTTCACTGGGAACCAAACACCCCCTTGTAACACTTGAATCTCTCAGGGCAGCGAAGCAGAGCGGTCCAAGGCCTTCTCAAGTGAGGTGGTATGGGCTAGTAATCACCATTCCCTGGCATGAAATAACAACAGTCATTAAATGACTGACCAGAAAGCGTGCTTTTTCTTTAGAAAAGGTGGACAAGTTACTTACCTTCGGTAACGATATATCTGTAAGAAACATTAGTAGTGATAGATTCCTTACCTTAGAATATCCCCAGGCGTCAGACTGGATCCGGAAAATTTTCGTCAGCAGTACCCCTGCGCGTCGGCAGGTGGCGTCGTGCGGCTCCGCGTCCGTCGTTGGCGTCGTGGTCGCCGAGATGACGTCGCGGGCGCTACTTAGACGCCGCCCACGCGCGCTGACGTCAGTTCTGTACACGACTTTCCGCGCCAGGAACGCAGAGCCATGCAAGATACTGACCACTGGTGCATTGAAACTAGGGCCCTGAAAGGGATGACCTTAACCCTAGCAATCAGTTCGCAGAACGGGGAGGATGGGTGGGGCAGTAAGGAATCTATCACTACTAATGTTTCTTACAGATATATCGTTACCGAAGGTAAGTAACTTGTCCATCTGAAAGAAACACAGTGATAGATTCCTTACCTTAGAATAGATACCCCAGCAATACCAACCCTGGTGGTGGGTCTGCGAACTAAGATCACACCAGAAAGTCACGGAGATCAGAACGGCCAAAGAAGCCGTCTCTCCGGACTTGGCTGTCTAGGCAATAATGCTTGGTAAACGTGTGCAGCGAGGCCCACGTGGCTGCCTGACAGATGTCTTGCAGGGGGGACACCACGTCCCTATGCAGTAGTGGCTGCAGTAGCTCTGGTGGAATGAGCACGCAGCCCCACCGGAGGTTCTTTTTTAGCCAAAGAGTAACAGGCTTAGATACATAAGACAACCCAGCGGGAGATGGTTCTCTTATGGACCGCCCGACCTTTCTTGGTGCCAACGTAGCCAACAAAAAGCTGGTCGTCCACCCGGAACAGCTGTGTGCGGTTGAGATAAAAAGAGAGCGCACGTTTTGGGTCCAGACGGTGGAGCCGCTCTTCCTCTCTGGAAGGATGCGGAGGCGGAAAGAAGGTGGGCAAGGTAATAGTCTGCCCAATGTGAAAGGCCGTAACCACTTTTGGCAAAAAGGAAGGACGGGGCCTGAGCACAACCTTGTCCGGATGGACTGAAAGGAAAGGAGGCTTACAAGAAAGAGCCTGGAGCTCACTCACCCGCCTGGCGGAAGTGATGGCCACCAGGAAGGCAGTCTTTAATGTCAAAAGACGAAGAGGACACTTATGAAGGGGCTCAAAGGGAGCGCACATCAAGTATGTCAGAACCAGATTCAAGTCCCACTGAGGCATCACGAAAGGGATAGGAGGAAAAAGGTGTGTAATGCCTTTGAGAAATCTATTTACAACAGGGGACTTGAAAAAAGAGGGCTGATCAGAGAGCCTGAGAAAGGCCGAAATAGCAGAAAGGTAACCCTTGATAGTGCCCAGAGCAGAGCCCTGCTGGGCCAAAGAAAGAAGGAACAGTAGTACTTCAGAAAGAGGGGCAGAAAGGGGATCCACAACCTTTGCTGTGCACCATGCCACAAATTTGTTTCACCTGCAGGCATATACCACTTTAGTAGAGGGACGCCTGGCTGCCAGAATAACGTCACAAACTTCAGGAGGCAAGTCGAAGGGAATCAACTGCCGCCGCTCAATCTCCACGCAAAGAGGTGGAGGCTGGACAGGTTCGGGTGGAGGAGCGTCCCCTGCTGCTGCGACAGAAGATCCTCCCGAAGAGGCAGTCTGATCGGAGGATCGATGCTCATACTGAGTAGCTGGGGATACCATACTCTTCGAGCCCAGTCCGGAGCCACAAGAATGACTTGGGCCCGGTTGCGCCTGATCTTCTTCAGCACTCTGGGCAGAAGTGGTATAGGTGGAAAGGCGTACAACAGACCGCAACTCCACTCGCGACGAAAAGCGTCGCCGAGCGAGTGCCGCCTTGGAAATTCCAACGCGCAGAACTGATGACATTGCGCGTTCTCTTCGGTGGCGAATAGATCTAACCAAGGCTCTCCCCACTGCTGACAGAGACCTTGCACCACCTCCGAGTGAAGACGCCATTCGTGATCGAGCATGCACCTGCGGCTGAGTTCGTCCGCCCTGGCGTTCAGAGAACCTGCCAGGTGTTGAACCACCAGGGACATGCCCTGATGTACCAGCCATGTCCAGAGACGCAGAGCCTCCTGACAGAGGGTCCACAACCCCACCCTGCCTTGTTTGTTGCAGTACCACATGGCGGTGGTGTTGTCTGTGAACACCTGCACTACTCTCCCCTTGACAGAGGGAAGGAATGCCTTCAGTGCAAGCCGGATCGCCCGCAGCTCCAGAAGGTTGATATGGAGCCGGGACTCCGCCGGAGACCAGAGGCCTCTGATCTCCGCCTCTCCCATGTGGCCGCCCCATCCCAGGAGGGACGCATTCGTCACCACTGTAAACTCCGGTTGGGGAAGGAAGAGGGATCTGCCGTCGACCCAATGCCGGTTCGTGAGCCACCACTGCAACTGTCGTGCAGTGCCCGCCGAGATCTGGATGTGATCGGACAGGTTTCCCTGATGCTGCGCCCACTGGAACTTCAGGTCCCACTGCAGAGCCCGCATATGCCATCTGGCATGATTGACCAGCAGGATGCATGAGGCCATGAGGCCCAGCAGCCTCAGAGTCACTCTGACCGAAACCCGGGACAAGGGCTGAAAGATGGGAATCAGAGCCCGAATATCCCGGACTCGCTGTTCGGGAGGATAGACCCGAAACTGCGCCGTGTCCAGAACCGCTCCGATAAAGAGGAGCTTCTGGGAGGGAATCAGGTGCGACTTCGGCACGTTGATGGAGAACCCCAGCAAGTGCAGGAGGTCGGTGTGAGAAAGTGCCATCTTTCTTGCATGGTATGCCCCCACTTTTTGCTGAATTGCTGATGTGCTTTGACTGAGTGTGCCCTGGGCTCCTGCCAACCAGGTACCCAGGGCCTGTGTTCCTTCCCTAAAACTGCATTGATGCCTACACCCAATTGGCATCCCTGGCCACAGGTCAGCCCCTGGTAAATGGTACCATGGGTACCCAGGGCACTGTGACCAGGGAAGGCCCCTAAGGGCTGCAGCACTTGTTGTGCCACCCTTAGGGACCCTGTACCTTACACACACACACACTGCCTTTGCAGGCTGCGTGTCTTGGTGCAGAACAAAAGTGAAGAGTCGACATGGCACACATCCCTGTGTGCCATGCCTACAAGCCACTGCCCTGGCCCAGGTCAGCCACCCCTCTAGCTGGGTGCACTATGCCAGTGGTGAGGGCACAGAGGCATGAGCCCTGTGCCCCTACAGTGCCCAAGTCCATTCTTGGGCATTGTAAGTGCAGTGCTGCCATTAAGAGTATATGGTGCTGGGAGTTTGTCATTACGAACTCCACAGCACCATAATGGCCCCACTGAAAACTAAGAAGTTTGGTATCAAACTTCTCAGCACATTAAACCCACACCGATGCCAGTGTGGGATTTAATATAAAACACACTCCAAAGGGCATCTTAGAGATGCCCCCTGAAACCAACCTGACCTCCAGTGTCCGGACTGAGTGGCTGCCCAGGCTGCCACCACCAGACATGTTTCTGGACCCCTGGGTCGAGAGCCTCTGCTCTCAGGGGCCTGAAACAATGCGCATCCTGGGGCGAGGTGCCAAAGCCTCCTCCCCCAGGATGGGCAGGGGAAGCTTCAAAGGCCTGCCGCCTTTTGAGCTTCCCCAGACCATTTGCTGCTCCCAGCAAACTGGTCCCCACTGGTTCTACCCCCACTTCTGGCGGGAGAACCGGCGGGAAAACCAGAGGCAGGAAATGGGTTGTGCCCACCTCTGCCAACTCCACCCCTAAAGTGGGGGAGGCGAGGTGAAGCACAAACTCTAGTCCCCGCCATCTTGAGGATGGGGGGGACCCAGCCAACCAGGGACAGTCTCCTGCCCCCCTCCCACTGGAGAGTGGCAGAATAGGGGGTGTACCCACCCCAGGGACGGGACCCATTGGTCCCTGCCCTTACCTACCTGTAACCACCCCTAAATTCAGTATTTAGGGGCTCCCTGAACCTTCCTTCCTCAGTTCCCGAATCCGAAACAAGAAGAGAAGACGAAGCAAGAAGACCAGCCGTGCAGCTGCTAACAAGGAGGCGACGACAACTGACTTGGCCCCAGCCCTACCGGCCTGTCGACCTCCGAACCTGCTCCTGCGGAACCCCGGCCTCAGCAACCTCAAAAACCCCAGAGGACCTGACTTCTGTGCCACAGCCTTCAACCCAGGGACTCCCACGAGCAGTGGTACTGCTCAAAAGAACAAACTACAAAAGACCCGGCCCTGGCACGGAACCGCGAAACCTGCACACTCTGCACCCGCCGAGCCCAGCCTGTGCCTGAGTGAACAAAGACTTTGAGGACGTCCCCCCGGCGATTCTGACCTGGAATCCAGTGCCCAAGGACCCTCCTCGACGACCCAGATGACGCCTGCAGCCTCAGGACAAGGGACCCCTCCAACCGCGACCAGCAGGGGGTAAGATTTCCCGACCTCAAAAGACACCCCTGCACCCGGCGCCCCACGGCCCCCTGTGCCCAACTCCTGGGTGTCTACCTATTCTCCAAGACCCCAACTTACCTCTCGAAGTGTTGGTCGCTCCTGAAGAGTCACCGTCCCCGAGCCTGCAGCCTTTGTTCACCTTCCAAGATCTCCATTGGTTAACATTGAGCACCCGACGGCTCAAAAGCACCCTGCACCCAGCCGCCCGAGTGGCCCTGGCAGTGCAACCTCTGTCCTAATCCACTTCCCCATTTGCCCTGAGCAAGTGACCAGGAGCCCAGCCCCCACAGCCGCGTGGCCTGCTAGCCAGCAGCCACCAACCAAGGGCCCCCTGCCTGCCATAGGATAACATTGGGCCTAACTCACTCTGCACCCGGCCGCCCCTGTGCCGCTGGGGGTGAAACAACTGTACTTACCTGACCCTGGGAGACCCCTGAGTCTATGCCCAGAACCTTAACTTTGCCAGTCAAGTACTTACCCAAAACCGATAACTCACTTACCTTCCATAGGGTGACATTGGCTGGCATCACCGGAAAATTCTTCTAAGTGTTGAGTTTCTCAACTTTAAAATATTCACCTAAAATCAACCGAGTAACTAAAACGAAAATACTCACCTGCTATTAGGAGAGATCCCAGTGCTGGATCTTGGTGCCCAGCACTGACCCTGAAAAGTAATCACAACGTTACTGATCGCGAACTCAATTTTCTTCCATAGGGACCCATTGACTGGTTTTCTGTGAAAATTCTTCTAAGTGTCTACTTTTGAAATACTAAAATATTGCCTAAAAATCACAACAGTAACGAATTCCGATTTACTCACCTGTCATCAGGAGAGACTTCAGTGCTGCATCTTTCAGCCCAGTACTGACCCTGCAAAGTAATTTTTACCGTACTGAACAGTAACTTGAAATTCCTTCCATAGGATATCATTGCCTGCTTTTTGTTGAAAAAGTTTCTAAGTGTCGATTTCTGAATCTTACAAATATTCTTTAAAAATCGTGCCAACGATACAAACGTAATTACTTGCCTGTTTTAGATAGATATCCCAGTGCTGAACCCGAGACTCCAGCACTGGATTACAAAAGTAACGTAAACATACTTTGCTTGCAAACTGTATTTCCTTCCATAGGATAACATTGGTAATTTTACCCAGAAAAGTTTCTAAGTGTCAACTTTTGAAATACCATAATATTCCTCAAAAATCACTACTATAACCAAAACGCTTTTACTTAACTGTTTACAGGAGATGTCCCGGGACTGAATTCAAGATCCAGTCCCGTGGTTAGAAAAAGTAATCCACAAAGTAATTAATTGCATTTAACCAAAACTTTCCATTGAGCTCAATGTTGCATTGTGTTTGAAATTGTGTTGCCTCTTGCAACAACTGTGACTACTGTCATCAAAAAGACTATTGCCTATTTGAAAAGTGTTTAAACAAAGCATTTCATTCTGAGAAAGTATATTTTGATTCCTATTGTTGGTTCTAAAATAAAACAAGCCTATATTTTTATATACAAACCATTGGCCTAGAGTTCAGTTCTTGAGTGTGTGGCTTCATTTGCTGACTGAATGTGTACTACAAATGCTTTACACTGTCTTCTGATACTGCCTTACTGCTCGACCAAGCTACCACTTTAGAGAGTAAGGTTATATCTAACTTTAGCCTCTGCCTTACCATTGGGGATCTGTGGACCCTATACACCCTGTACCTTACTTTGGTGCAGTATATATAGTGTCACTTTCCTACAGTCGGCCGTAGACTGGAGGTGGGAGACGACTGTCTGGGGCGAGCCCGCCTTCAACAACCAATCGTCGAGATAGGGGAAGACGGAGACCCCTGATCTGCCCACATGAGCTGCGACCACCGCCATCACCTTGGTGAACACCCGAGGGGCGCTGGTAAGGCCAAAGGGGAGCACGGTGAACTGAAAGTGCTCGTGGCCTACCGTGAACCGTAGGTAACGCCGGTGGGCTCGCAGGACGGGGATGTGGAAATAGGCGTCCTGCAAGTCCAGCGCCACCATCCAGTCTTGTGGGTCGAGAGCAGACAAGACCTGAGCTAGAGTGAGCATCTTGAACTTCTCTTTGCGGAGGAAGCGATTGACGTTCCGGAGGTCTAAGATAGGACGCAGGCCTTTGTCCTTCTTGGGCACCACAAAGTAGTGGGAATAACAACCACGACCTACTTCGTGCGTCGGAACGCGCTCGATGGCCCCCTTGGCCAAGAGGGCCGCAACTTCCTGCTGAAGAAGCACCAAGTGATCCCCCGACATGCAGTGGTATTGAGGTGGCATGGCTGGGGGGGTAGTCCCCACCCTCTCCATGACTAAGCAGGTCAACGCCGTTTCCTCATCCTGCTTCAACATCCTCCGAATGCTCCGCAGGATCTTCAAGTGGATCCCCACCGAAACAAGAAAAACAGTCACCCAGGCCCTCGTCACCAGCAGGCTGGACTACGGAAACGCCCTCTACGCAGGAACGACGGCTAAGCTCCTGGAGACGGCTGCAACGCATCCAGAACGCCTCTGCACGTCTTATCCTCGACATCCCCCGACGCAGCCACATCACACCCCACCTGAGAGACCTGCACTGGCTCCCTGTCAACAAGAGGATAACCTTCAAGCTCCTCACCCACGCACACAAAGCACTCCACAACTCCGGACCAGCCTACCTCAACAGACGACTCAGCTTCTACACCCCCACCCGCCAGCTCCGCTCGACCAGCCTCGCCCTCGCCACAGTCCCCCGCATCCGGAAAACGACCGCCGGCGGCAGATCCTTCTCCCACCTCGCCGCCAAGACCTGGAACACCCTCCCCACCAACCTCCGACAGACCCAAGACCTACTGGCCTTCAGAAGACTCCTCAAGACCTGGCTCTTCGATCAGTAGCAGCACCACCCCCCTCTTCCCCCAGCGCCTTGAGACCCTCGCGGGTATGTAGTGCGCTTTATAAGTGACATGATTGATTGAAGGGGAGGGAGTAGCCCCTCCGGACTATCTCTAAAACCCACCTGTCCGAAGTGATGGTGAGCCAGTGGGGGAGGTGATGGCGGAGCCTGCCGCCCACTGGCGTTTGATGGGCCTTAAAGTTCGGACTAGGAAGGTTTGGAGGCAGGGGTGGTGGTGGACTGACCCGCCCGCTGGCCCCTTTGTCAGCCACGGCGGAACCCGCGTCCGCGCTATGATTGCTGCGCCGGCCTGTGGCCCTGTTGCAAACGCTGCGGGGTACCCCTTCCTGTGCCAATGAAAGGAGCGAAAAGCGGAAGGCGGAGGAGGGCGGACTGCCGAGAGTCCCAAGGACTTGGCCGTAGCCCGCGAGTCCTTAAACCTCTCCAACGCGCTGTCCGCTTTGTCGCTGTAGAGGCGACGGCCATCAAAGGGCATGTCCATAAGGGTGTTTTGGACATCCCCCGAAAATCCAGTGGTCCTCAAACAGGCGTGACGGCGAACTGCCACCGTCGTTGCAATGGATCTGCCCAGTGAGTCGGCGGTGTGTAGGCCACAACGAATCATGAACTTTGCTGCGTCTCTCCCCTCTGCAACAGCCTGGGCGAGAGCAGGCCGGGCCTCCTCCGGACACTGAGGCAGCACGTTCGCCACCGTATCCCACAGAGAGTGGGAATAACGGCCCAAGAGGCATGCAGTGTTCACGGACCGCAGAGCTGGTGGAAGAGAAAATCTTCTTCCCAAACTGATCCAGCTTCTTGGATT
This sequence comes from Calotriton arnoldi, assembly GCA_963921515.1. Lineage (NCBI taxonomy): Eukaryota > Metazoa > Chordata > Amphibia > Caudata > Salamandridae > Calotriton > Calotriton arnoldi. The sequence goes on along the minus strand of CAWUFW010000124.1, from coordinate 4,019,091 downwards.
CCCTATCCGGTGGTGCGGAAGGGAAGGCGGTTGGGGAAGCAGAGGCTTGGACAACCAAGCTCTCGGGAGTGGGGTGTTGGGAGAGGAAAATGGGGTCACCCGGAGCCGGGCGATGGCGTCGCGCCACGTTCCTATCCACAGGAGCCCCTGTGGTGGGCCTGGACCAAGTGCCCAAAAGAACGTCAGAGAGGGCTTCATTGAAAGGAAGCAGAGGCTCCGCAGAAGTAGCTGCTGGCTGAAGCAGCTCTGTCGGAGGTTAGTCCTGACGGCCACAGTAGGGAGCTCGAGGTGTAGGGCCTCGGCCGCCCTACGCAACACCACTGCATAACTGGCGCCCTCCTCCGTAGCCACGGTAGGAGGAGACAGCATGCCAAGGTCTGGTGAGGTATCCAGACCACTGGCGTCCCCCAATTCCTCAGCCCAGTCCTGTTCAGACTCGCAGGCTGCAGCGAGGGGGTCCTCAGACCCCTCCCAGTCCTGCCCTTCCTCCTCAGGCTGTTCAACAGGTCGAAAATAAGGAGCAGGGACATGGGGATAGAAATCCCCAAGCAGGGTCGAGAACGGCATCGATTGCGGCGGCTCGGCGCAGTGTCCTTTTCGGGGCTGAAACTGATAGACGTCGTCCCGAGGTGCGGGCGGCGTCAGGATCGGTGCCGGTGGGGTCGACGTCGGTGGAGGCGTAACAAGGTCAACCGGCGTTGACTGGGATCCAGGCCTGGATCCGAGGGTGTCCTGCGGCGCCGTGGCCGAAGCCGACGGCGGGGCCGGAGCCGTCGGCGAGGAAACGCGAGAACACCCATGCGGGACCGCGGGGCCCGAAGGCGCACTGGCGGGCCCCGACGGCCCAAAGAGGCGAGCCAGGGCCGACAGGAACACCTGTATCTGGGCCAGAGACGCCGACGACCCCGGGAAGGGCGGGTAGTCAGGCGGCGACTCCATGGACTGCGCCGGAGCCGCAGGGGTGGCACCACCCATACCCTCAGCCGCGTCGCGCGACCGGCGAGGGGAAGTCTGAGAACGATGGCGTTTCTTCGACTTCTTGTGCTTCGCCTTACCTGACCCCGAGTGCGAAGACTTGGATCCCGAAGATTGGTGGTGATGACTCCGCGCACGGTCCCTTGACCTCCCTCTGGACCGGGACTTGGAACGGCGCGGAGCCGACTGCCGGGTTTCCAGCAACTTTCGGGACCGCTCCCGCAAAGTCTTCGGCGTCATGGCCCGGCAGTCGGAGCACGACTTGGGGTCGTGGTCGCGCCCCAGGCAGAAAAGACACACACAGTGCGGGTCCGTCATCGACATAATGCGGTGACAATCCCCGCAGGACTTAAAACCGGGCAAAAAGCCTCAAAAAGTCAGTCAAAAATTGACTGGGGGTTCCTGCTCTTCCCGGATCTGCGCTTGCTGGCGCGGAAAAAGAAAGAACTGACGTCAGCGCGCTTGGGCGGCGTCTAAGTAGCGCCCGCGACGTCATCTCGGCGACCACGATGCCAACGACTGACGCGGAGCCGCACGACGCCACCTGCCGACGCGCAGGGGTACTGCTGACGAAAACTTTCCGGATCCAGTCTGACGCCTGGGGATATTCTAAGGTAAGGAATCTATCACTATGTGTTTCTTTCAGATAAGTTTATTACACACATACTACTCAATATTATGTAGTAATTTACAAATATACATAAGGCTGGTGGAAATACCTTTGGCAACATTACATTTGACCACAAAAATCACAGTATCCCCCCTCCATGTACAATACAGTACATAAGCATATAGGGTAGTGCCATTTTTAAATCATGTCAATGTTTCCATACTTAAAGAATCACATGTCATGATAATACTTCATCCAATCACGGACTTTAGTAACCGAGAATCGGGATCCCGGACCGCTCCTCCTTTTTTTGGGGAAGAGCAACGGCGCTCCCCCTGTTACTGCTCACGTCAGGGGCACGGAGATGGGATCTCGGGGCCCCTTGTCTCTCGGGTTGGGGGCAATGGCGCTCCCCGCTTTTCTTTCAGTGGTGGGAGGCCTGGAGTTAGCGTCCCGGGCCTCTTTATATGAAATCCGGCCTAGGGGTTGGGCTTCCCGGGCCTTTCGAGCTCTGTGGAAGGGGTTACACACACACACTTATACACACACACACACACACTTATACACACACACACACACACTTATACACACACACACACTTATACACACACACTTACACACACACACACACACACACTTACACACACACACACACACTTACACACACACACTTACACACTTACTTACACACTTACTTACACACTTACACACACACACACACACACACACACACACACACACACACACACACACACACACTCACACTCTCCGAGGGTTGAAAATCGATTATAATCCTTGTGCCGACCCCTGGGCCCTAGACCACCCCAGAAATTTAGAAACTGCAGAGCTCCACGTGCTCCGGGACCTCGCTGAGGGGCAAATCATTTTACCTTTGATATCTTGGGTCCCGTTGGGCCAGTCTGCTTGATTGTGGGCTCACGGTGCTCCTGTTGGCGAGCACTAGCCACCTGAAGCCTTTCCTTAGGTCTCCTGGCCTCCAAGGCGGCACACTTTGCAGGGACTGGGTTCCACTGGCTCACTGTCCCAGCCTTTGTACTTTTTCTCCTCTGGGGCTTCTCTCCTACTGGGTGAGAAGTCTAGTTCTTCCCACAACTAGTCATTAGGGGTCTAAGGGGTCCAGCTTCCCTGGTCCTGGAGAGAGACCCACTGGTCCTGGTGTCAACTGTAGGTAGAGTTGTCCATGGCTGCCACCTCCAGTATCAATGTCCAGCTCCAACAAAAAACACTCCCCCTTGTGAAAGACCTTTTAAGTGGGAGCGGAAAGTTAAAGAAGCCGGGCAACCCATGCCAATCCTAGGGTGCCACATTATCTTTCTGCCCCTTTCCCAACCCTCCTGGGACAACTCAAGATGGCGTCATCCAGGAGTCAATGGCAACATCTCGTCTGGGGGCCTCAGCTTCGCCCCTCGCCGACATCAATGCCAGGGTCTTCCCACCAAAACATCGAAGAGGTGCCCCCTCCTAAGTTGACTCCAGAGGTTTGGGCTCCCTCCTTTGTTCAGTGGAGTTGGGCTGTCTCATCCCTGGTGCAGTATGACAGCTAACTGATGGATGCAAATTTTTCTTCCCACCCCTTACTACTCAGGAGCTGACTGAAGCACTGTTAAATGCTCTCTTTATGTGGGGAGGATTTTGTTTCTGCTGCTGGAGTGCAGTGCAATTAATTTGGCCCAGCAGGGTGACAAAAGGCTTGGGCTCTGATCCTGAGCTGAGCCAGAGAAATGTGACAACTCTGGATGACCCATAAGTTGTAGAGATACCTTCTTGGAACATACAGATTTGATATTGGGGCACATGTTTCGCCCCATTTTGATATGCTACAGGACTTTGAAGGCCAAATGGAAGCAAAACTGCACTCTAAGGCAGATTTCCACCTATGTTTATTATAAAGTATCAGTGTAGTAGCCATGAAGACAGTTAACCATAATTCACAGTAACAGAAGGAACAAGAGATTCCACCTTCCCTCACTCTCCTGGGAAATCTATACAAATCATTACAAGAGAAGGTCTAAAAACAGGGGGAAAGGAAAACGGGTCCAAAACCTTTGGGCCATATCTAACCAAGGAGGTTATCTAAGTAGGTCCCACTTGGCAGGGTTAAAAACGTTTGGGGGTATAAGAGAGAAACAACATCAATTACTAAATCTGCTGTACAGGGTACCTACTTAGACAGTTTTAATCATTTCTCTTTTCTGCAACTGGGATCCCTAAACTTAGATAATTATTTTATTAAAAATAAAAAAAAAAATGCACTCCACCCTGAACGTTGGTCTGCGTCAGGGTGTGTCAGCAGCACTATGATGAAGCATTCCACTATTTAGTGGGAGAGGGCAGTTTTTAAAACCTTTTGGGTTCCCCAGATATATTTTTTCTTCCCCTTTCTTTTTTTCCCTCTCTTCCTCTTTACCTTCTTGGTTAGATATGGCCCAAAGTTTGGGACCTGTTTTCCTTTCCCCCTGTTTTTAGTCCTTCTTGTGTAGTGGTTTGTAAAGACAGTAAACCACACTGACTTTCCCTTTAAGTGTCCACTAAAATTATAAGGCAAAACCAGCAGAGTCCCCTCTGAGTCAGTCTACCTGTGCACAGCTACTGGGCTCTGCACAACAGTAGTTCCCACATGCAGCTCTCACATGTGTGCACTCATGTAACCTGCCAAATGCACCTTACCCTTACTGCGTTGCAGTTGCCTTATCTTAAAAGGTGGACACTGGTGGTAACACATGCAGTCCATTTACCATGTGTTTACCGGTGGGGATGTCACCAGTTGTGAGTCTCACCCATAATAAAAATGCCAGAAACCAGGTGATCGAAAAATCCGGGTGGATTTCATTACAATTACCATCTCTTAAAGCTCCTATTCTATGATTATTAGATGCCTGTTACACCATTATAAACTAAACAGAAAAAGTCCTGTATTGATGATTAATTAGAATCATTTTCTTTAACCTCTGGTGCAGGGAACTTTATTCTAGTTATACTTTTTCAACAACCTCTATGCTTTAGTCTGTTTGAAAACAGTTTAGTTGGGAGTCTTGTCCTTTTGCTGGACGGCATCCTTTTGCTCTCATTTGTGTTTGCTAATACATAAGGTATTTTTTGTGTGCAAACCAAATTAAATTAACGAATTAATTTAACCAACAACTTGAAGTGATGTTGGAACATGTAGCTATGATTTTTAAGAAACTGTCTGGACGTAAATATAAACTATTTAAACTGAATTTTAAAAAACATCACTCAATATTATGTACATGTTGAAAACAACTTCGATCAAAACAGAGTGTAATGCTCTTTGGATGCGACTACGTTTTCAAACAATTACTTACGCCTAGTGAAGGACATATGTATAATATAGTGTGTCCTTTGATGGTTTGTCATCCTATCCCACACTCAGTTTGAGTAAAAAGGATCCAACTACTCCTCAGGCATGTAACAGTCAACACATTTCCACTTCTCATAAGGAGGGACTTGTTTGCAAGGTCTCTGTAAGAACTATGTGCCATCCATGGTAAGAGTCTTGAATCTCTATTGACAACTGTTAATTGAAATTGGAAATCTTAAATGTGCCTTCAGATCGTCATATATGGGAAAAAAATCTCTTCTAAAAATGCTGTCAGATGTACTCCTAGGAAAAGGTAAGTCATTAGCAAAGATACCATCCTGGTGAAAGGTGCAGCATCACCTGAGACGAAGGGTATGCATGAGGCACTCTACGATTTCCTGGTAGGGGATCTCTAACTGTCTTTCCCTTTTTTTTTCCATGTCCCGGAGGAAGTCCAGCTGGGGTCTACCGGACGCAGCAGGTTTCAAGGTGGCCGTTTTCAGCTTGAAGGAATTTAACTTTTCTTCAACTTTCAAGTTCTTTAGTCCTTTCACATTTGGAACATGTTTTGAACACGAGCATATGCAAAGCTAAAAATAGCCCTTTATAGTTCCAGAAAAAAGAATAGAGACAACAGAATAAGATAAGGGGTAGGTGAGTGGAGAAACAAGGTCCGAATAGAGCAGAGTCCACGTTTAGGGGTGTTCTCTGGACAAGGTTGAATGCAGCACATTGCCAGTGCTGGTGGCTTTAAAATGGCAGCAACCTATTCACAAAGAAGCCATTGTCAAAAGTTATATTTTGGAAAAGTCCCTTTACTTTGTTTTGATTTAAAATACATTTTGTATGTTATTATAATGAGATGTCTTCTGTTATCCTACTGGAATATCCCAACAGTTTGGAAATGCAGATGAAGATCCCATTAAGGAAACATTTGTTTTTCATTAACAAATCCAAACAAGATGGGGAAATGAAGTATTTCTAAAACTGATCAGATTTGCAGAGAAAATATAGAGGCAAAACCAGTTCAATAGCTCGGTCAGAATTCACCATCCCTACATGAGAGATGCCTTTCATAGCAAAACACTTGTAAATATTTTAAACTAGTGCTTACCTTTCCTAAAGTAGATCTCAAAGGCATAAAGGTGGGTTTCTATTTTGTTTTTAACTAAATTCTTCAATGGTGTTAAAAATTTTATTGCTTCTTCCAGTGGACTCTCAACCTAAAACGAGAAAATGACTTCTATTTAGATGAAATTCTTCAGAAAAAACAAAAATAGAAACCATGATAAGATCAAATAACTAAGACACGTTCAAACTATCTTCAAAACCAAAAAAGGGAAAAGAGAGTTAAAGTAGAATCATCCTCCCAAGTAATGTATATAAACAACAAGATCCTACCTAAATCCTAATAATGTGTATTATTATGTTGAGAACAATTCTCGTTAAAGTGATTCAAGGCTCATGTCCCTGTGAGTTGTCACGGGAAACACTCAATGTTTTTAAAATACCCCTCACACACTAAGTATCCCTCAGTGTCATGCTTCATCATTGGGGTCTTCCCGTCCCTCTACGGGGCGGGCGTGCTACAACCTACAGAGATGCGGGAGCACTTAGTCCAGTGAAAAAGGCTATGTGTGGTGCAAGAGTGATAGGGAGAGAAATAGTGATGTGAATAGAATACTCTAAAAGTTACCTGGCTAGTGGAAAAAAACACTTTATTCACTTCCCTAGCTGGTAGCATTAAAAATGGGGATAGATAGTAGGGAGCCTAATGCAATATGTGGCCTCCTACTTGACCAAGTAGGAGGCCACATATTGCATTAGGTAGAATCTTGTTGTTTATATACGTTCAAACTAGCACCAGTTATGACACACTGATGTATTCGTGCCATTAATCAACATTGCTAGAAAGGCCAAGCTTCACACACACTGGGCAGCCACGCACCACAGGTTCACCGGAATCACAAAATATAAAAACAATCAGAAGCAGTAACAAACAAGTGACTTACCCACGGTAATTATCTTTCTGGTGGATACATTATATAATCTCAGATTCCTCATCTACAAACTATTTCTAGGCGCCATACTTGTTTTAGAAAGCTCTCAGAAAAGCTCTTGTGTGCTGCAAGGTGGTGATGTGTATAGGAAGATGGTTTCTTATGTAGTGTACCAAGATGAGGTACACTATGTAGAAAGTCTAGAAAACCCTTATTGGCTTACAGGGCTCAAATTAATAATCCCAAATGCTCTCTTTTGTAGTAGTGTTGGTGAGCAGTTTAGGCTTATCAGAGGTTAGTGTTAACCATTTCTTGTACACACAGTCAATAAATGAGTCATTCAAGAGGAAACTTGAGCCCAATTTAAAAAAACATGTTTTTATATAATTTTAAACAAGAACTTCGTAATCTGGTAAGTACTTTAGACGTCATCAAATTTTACACTGAAAATAGTAGGAAATGACAGCTGTCAGATTTGGGGCATGACACTAACGCGGTTATGCTATCCTAAGGGAGAAATATTCACTGCATAGGGTCACTTGTAAATAACTTACAGGACTGATCTTCTGGACTTAAGGTGACTAGGGGCCAAGGTTGAATAAAGTACCAAGAGTTCAGTTTCACCTGCCCTGGGGTGTACAGGTACAGAGGTGATTTCAGCAGTGGTAGCCTCTGATGCTATATGCAATGGGAAAAGTACCTGTAAGAAAAAGGCTGCAAGGTGGGGCTGGAAGACCAGTCCAGCAGAACCCAAAGGGGGGATTCACTCTTGGGGGTCTCAGGGCCACAGAGACACTGTCAGTTTCAATGGGCTCGGAATGGGGAGCGTGGGTGCATAGGTGTTTTGCTCGGCGGGTTGTCTAGTTTGAGACTCCCACGGTTTTCGGTGCACCTGCAGAAGAGGTAGAAGAAACGCATCAAGACTACTTCTGGCATGGAGCTGGCCTCTGGTGAAGCTCTCCCACATGCAGGGCGGTTTTGGCGCTGGTGGTACTCAGACTAAACACAAACAAGCCTTGGTGCTTGCAACAGACTCCGGTACCTCAGGTATTGGTGTTGGGCTGCTCTTGGGGATCCAGGCGTCTCCAAACTTGGTAGGGACATGGCTCTGACCTCCTGGAGCATGGTGTCCTCTTCCTGGGTGGCTGCTGCGTCGGTAAACCCAGTGGTCAGCAGATTGGTGTACCGGACGTTGCGGTTGGTGCCTGCAGGGAAGTGGCTCCTCCACTTCAAGGGAGATGGTGGCTGGTGGACAAAGCGCTGGCAGACTTCCGAGGCTTTTGGAGGATGTGCAGCTCTAGGACGAGCTGGGTCTTTGTGACTGTTGGGACAGTAGCAGGCAGGGTTTGATGCCAAAGTATACAACTAGTCCTCTCTTCTCACGTTCTTCAGCTCTTCTTTGTCCTTCTTTGGGAGTCAATCGAATCTGAGTTCCTGACGCCAGGGGGCCGACTAAGTACTGAATTTAGGGGCGTTAAGGGGAGTGAAGCGTATTAGCCAACAGGCTACTTACCCTTGGGGTCACTACACCCCCTATATGACCACTGTAGGAAGCTGCCTCTGTATATCGTATGCAACTAGGTGGTTATACCACGCACAGAGTCCTGGGGTTCCCCAAAAGTGTACAGTGCCCAATGTAAAACCCAAAGTGCTCTTTTAGTGGCAGTGTGGGCGAGCAGCCTTTGGCCAAACAGAGGAGTGAAAGACATTTATTGCACAACATTGGCCAATAATGGACACAACTCAAAAAGGAGATCCACACCAATTTTGGAAAAATAAGCTTTGTTTGTATTTTAAGACCAAGATCTTCACAATAAGGTAAGTAAGTTTTTAACTAAAAATACTTTTCACTTTAAAAAGTAGACCGTGCAATTTCTGAACAGTTCAATGTCATCCTATGGAGGAAAACAATAATGTGGTTGAACAGGTAAGTACAACACTTAAAATGTTAGTCTTGGGACCAAAGGTCGGCATAGGTCAGGTGAGTACCAAAACAGGGGCAGCCGGGTGCAGAGGGAAAAATCAGAGTTCGGCCCAATGCGCTTCAATGGAGAATGGGGGTGCTAGAAGCCACGCTGCTTGCAGGTGGGTAAATCGGTTGCAGGGGTCAAGCTTTGGGGGTTAAGTTAAGCACGGGGGGCACAAAGCAGCACCAAACATACACCATCAGCAGCACAGGGGCGGACGGGTGCAGGGTGCAATTTCAGCGTTGGGCGCCCAATGTTGTTCAATGAGGATTCGGTTTTCGACAAACAGGCTGCAGGAGTTACACCGGAGGTTGTAGGAAGGAGACCAACAACAGCAGAGGTAAGTAGAGATGTAGGGGGTCGTAGGGGCACCGTCAATTCAGCTCACCAAGGCGCAGAGGCTTAGGGTGCAGGGGTGCCTTTAGAAATCGGAGTCTTACTACAGGAGCCGGTCGCGGTCAGGGGGAGCCACTGGATTCAGGCTGCAGGCACCATTGTGGAGTCCAGGAGAGCTCAGCCAAAGCTGGACTCCAGGTCAGGATAGCTGGGGAGACTTTGCTGGACAGGTGAGCCACTCAGACTCAGGGCGTCAGGTGCAGAGTGGGCAGGAATCGTGATTCCAGCTGGATCCTAAGTCCTTGTAGTTGGATTCTTCTGGACAGGGCTGATGTCCACAGGAGATCTAGTCTTTGTTGAAGAGCAGGTAGTCTTCCTCGGGGTTCTGGAAGTTGCTGACCACAGGACAGGCATGGCCTTCTTTGCAGAGTCTTTAGAGCTGGAGACAGGCCCGTAGGGCTGGGGTCAAGTCAGTAGTCGTCTTCAGGCTTTGCTGCACGGCGTCTTCATCCTTCTTCATAGGTTGCAGGTATTTAGTTTCAAGGTCTGAGGAAACCTCCTAAATACTTGATTCAGGGGGCGTTTTAAGGGAGTAACAGGTAGAGCCAATGGGCACCTGACCTGGGGTCCTGTGGGAGGGGGCATAGACCTAGCCCTGATTGGAGGGGTCTCCCAATCTTGAAGATGGGGGGGGGAGACAGAGATATGCTTCACCTTGCCTCCGCCACCTTAGGGGTGGAGTTGGCAGAGGTGGGCACACCTATTCTTCCAAGTTTTCCCGCTGGTTTTCCTGCCGAAAGTGGGGGTGTAAACCAGGTGATGCCATCTTCTGCTAGCAGCAGAAGCTGGGGGTTGCATTACAAAGGCGGAAGGCAATTGTAGCTTCCCTCTTCGACCACTGGCCCATCGTGGGGAGGTGGTGTGACACCTCTGCCCAGGATGTATATTGTTTCTGGTCCCAGAGAGCAGGGGGTCTCTACTCAGGGGGCCAGAAACATGTCTGGTGGTGGCTGGCTGCCTACAGCTGGTCAGAGACCACACCAGGGTTGGTAGGTTTTCAGGGGGACAACTCTGAGGTGCCCTCTGGGCACATGGTACAATAAATCCCACACTGACATCAGTGGGCATTTATTGAAAGGAGTAGTTTAGTACCAAACACTCCTGAGTTTAGTAAAGCCATCATGGTGCTGTGGAACTTGAGCTGTCGAGTTTCCAGCCCATGTACTCTCTATGGCTTCACCGGCACTTACAATATTAAGGAATGGATCCCAATATTGTAGGGGCAAATCTGCCCCTACAGATATGCCCTCACCTGTGGTATAGTGCACCCTGCCTTAGGGCTATGAGGCCTGCTAGACAGGTGACTTACTTATGCCTTCAGGCAGTGCTGGTCGGCATAGCACCCAAGCAGTGTGCCATGTTGACTTTGTCTGCACCAGGCCATGCATGCTGCAGTGGCAGTCTGCATGGCCTAGGTGAAGGGTCCTTAGGGGACCCTCTTCAGTTCCCATGCCCTAGGTACCATTTACTAGGGACTTACAGGGGGGCCTGAAGGGCCAACAGTATTACAGTTTTATGGAAAGAACACTGGTACTAGGAACCTGGACAGCAGGGTCCCAGTACACTTCAGTCAAAGTTGCATCAAAAGCCAGGCAAAAAGTGTGTATGTGTTGGGGGGTGGGGGAGGGGGGGTATGGGGGAGGAGATACTCTAACAGAACCCCATTTTCTCACAACCACTTCCTGAAGAGAGTGGACATAACCCTGTCCAAGAATTCCTAGATCCACCAAAATGAAGATGGTGGACCCTTCTTTCGTGGAGCAGGCCAACTTAGAGGGGTGACTGCATTGGTGGTGCAACACTCCTACTTGCATAGCTAATTTTCCGCCTGTCCTAGTGCCAAATGGGTCTCAGGGCAGACTGTGGCGTCTCCAAGGCCTGGGGGAAGCTGGGGTCGCATAGCAGAGCCGGTGGGGACGAAAGCCCCTGGGCCTGATATACTAAATCACTAGCCATCCTGCTGGAGGAGGTGTAAACACCTCCTGCCAGAGCAGGCATTGTTTCGGACTTCAGAGCACTTGCTCTCACCTGCAGGGGGTCAGAAACTTGTCTGTGGTGGCAGGCTGGTAGATACCAGTCAGCCAGCACACTAAGCGGCTGGTTGGCTTTCAGGTGGGCACCTTTAAGGTGCCCTCTGGGTGCATATCTTAAGTCCACTACTGCCATCAGTACGGAGGACGGAAGACAAGGTGTTCAATACCAAACATCATAGGTTTCAGTAAATGTGAGAACGTGCCCTCTTCCTGCATGGTTGCCCCCACGTTTTGCTGAACTGCTGATGTGCTTCGACTGAGTGTGCCATGGGCTCCTGCCAATCAGGTACCCAGGGCCAATCTTCTTCCTTAAAACTGCATTGATGATCAAACCCAATTGGCACTCTGGCCACAGGTCAGTCCCTGGTAAATGGTACCACAGGTACCCAGGGCACGTGACCAGGGAAGGCCTCTAAGGGCTGCAGCACTTATTGTGCCACCCTTAAATGCCCTGTACCTTTATACTCGCACACTGCCTTTGCAGACTGCGTGTTTTGGTGAAGAACAAAGTGAAGAGTCGACATGGCACACATCCCTGTGTGCCATGCCTACAACCCACTGCCCTGCCATAGATCAGTCACCCCTCTAGCTGGGTGCACTATACCAGTGGTGAGGGTACAGGTGCATGAGCCCTGTACCCCTACAGTGTCTAAGTCCATTCTTAGACATTGTAAGTGCTGTGCTGCCATTAAGAGCATATGGTGCTGGGAGTTTGTCATTACGAACTCCACAGCACCATAATGGCTTCACTGAAAACTGAGAAGTTTGGTATCAAACTTCTCAGCACATTAAACCCACACTGATGCCAGTGTGGAACTTAATGCAAAACGACCTACCACTAGTGTCCAGGCTGAGTGGCTGCTTTCAGCTGCCACCACCAGACATGTTTCTGGACCCCTGGGTCGAGAGCCTGCTGCTCTCGGGGGCCTGAAACAATGCACATCCTGGGACGAGGTGCCAAGCCTCCACCCCCAGGATGGGCAGGGTCCACGAAGGAGAAACCTCAAGGCCCTTGTGAGCTTCCCCAGGCCTTTTGCTGCTCCCAGCAACTGGTCCCCACTGGTTCTGACCCCCACTTTGGGCGGGAGAACCGGCGGGAAAACCAAGTGAGGAAGGGAGGTGTGCCCACCTTTGCTGACCCCACCCCTCAGGTGGGGGAGGCGAGGTGAAGCACAACTCTCAGTCCCCGCCATCTTGCAGATGGGGGGACCCAGCCAACCAGAGAGGCATATGCCCCCCTCCCACTGGAGGGTGGCATAATAGGGGGTGTGCCCACCCCGGGGAAGGGGCCCATTGGTCCCAACCTTTTACCTACCTGTAACGCCCCTAAAGCTAGTATTTAGGGGCACCCCTGAACCTTGCCTCTTCAGACAAGAAACTACAAGAAGAAAAGAATAAGGACCGCACAGCCGTGCCTCAACTAAGAGGAGGAGGATGCCCACTGACTCGGCCCCAGCCCTACCGGCCTGACCCCACCTTTAACCTGCAGAAGCAAAACTCCGGTGTGTCCTGCAGCCAGCAGCCTGGAGAACCCAGAGGACCTGCCCTGCCTTCAAAATAAAAGACACTGTCTCCCGTGAACACCGGATTTGTTCACCAACAGACTCCAGCACTAGCAAGATCCATGAGTCTGCACCCGACGCCCACGGCCCGAGTTTGAGTGGCCCAACACCACGAGGCGGTCTCCCCGGCGATCCTGACCCGAGATCCGGTGATCCCTGACCTGCCTCAAGCCTCCAGCCGACACCTGCAGCCTCAAACCAGAAGGTCCCCCCAACCGCGACCAGGAGCTGGTAAGAAGATCCGACCCTAAAAGACACTCCCGCACCGGACGCCCCATGGCCTTGGGTGGCCCAACCGACGGTGTTTAACCAACCCCCAGCATCCCACCTTACCTCTCCAAGTGGTGGTCACACTCAGAAGACCTTCGTCCCGAGCCTGCAGTGTGTTTGCAAACCGGAGACTCCCCATTGAAAGCTACAGGGCGCCTGACGCCAAAACAGCACTCTGCACCCGGCCTCCCCAGTGCCGCTGAGGGTGCACCTTTTGTGCTGGCTTGAACCCCTATTTGCCCTGAGCTTAAGTCCAGGAGCTTTGCTCCCACAACCTTGTGGCCTGCTCGTAAGCAGCCACCAACCGGAGGCCCCCTATCACCCATTGGATAACATTGGGCCTCAGCACTCTGCACCCGGCCGCCCTAGTGCCGCTGAGGGTGTAACAAGAGTGCATCCTTGGCCCTGGGGGACCCCCGATTCTACCCCCAGAATACCAACTCCCACAACCGAATACTTACCTTTGAACCGATAACCCTATTTTCCTCCATAGGATAACATTGACTGTTTTTCTGTGAAAAGTTTCCAAGTGTGGCGTTGGAAAATCTATAAAAGTCTCTAAAACTGTAACAAAATAACCAAAACGCTTTTACTTACCTGTTTAAAGGAAATGTACCAGTGCAGTATCCAGGTATACTGCACTGTGTAAGAAAAGTAATCTGTAAAGTAATCTACTTGACATTCTACTGAAAAGCCATTACAAAGTATTTGTACAATATTGCAAAGCATTGCATTACTAGTAGTTCTACTGTAATCAAACCAAAAGTATATATACCACTGCAATACAAACTGTTTACAAACTGTATTATTACTAGTACTTATCACTTACCTGTGCCAGGCTTGCTTGGTGCTAGGAAATAAAATAACTAAAATAATATTTTTATACACAGCCAATTGGTCTGAAGTTCAGTCTTTGAGTGTGTGATATCATTTGCTGATTGAGTGTACAACAAATGCTTTACACTACCCTCTGATAAAGCCTTACTGCTTGCCCACACTACCACAAATAGAGAGTAAGGTGCTATCTACTTTTACCTCTGCCTACCTTTGGAGTTCCACTGGACTCTGTGCACACTATACCTCACTTTGGTATAGTACTTTTACTTTTAAAATCTTTATTTCGGTTCTTTTAAACCATAAAAGATGCATTAAAACACATACGATTTCCCTATGCAATACTGCAGTAATACTATTACAATATTAATAAATGGAAAGGGAATACAAAGAAAGGTATTGTATATGACCTATCGCCATTTCTTTAAGAACATAATTATATTTAAAATAGGCATCAATATAAAAACAATAATAACACTAGTAAAGGACTCCTGATTTTTGTTTGTGCTTCCATCCCTAAAACATTAAAAACAATTAATAATAATAATTTCTTACTAACCTTTCCCACGAACAAGGCTCCCTTATACCTATTGTGTCTGCATACTCTATTAAAAAAAATGTTTTTGTTTTTTTATTGCCCTGAAAATACTTAATCACATTTGTTACAACTTCAGTCCTGATTTGGCCCTTAAGAAGCTTACGGCAAGTAAAAATTTACTGACACTGAATACAATTGGTTGCGATGTATCGGTTTTTAAAATTCTTTCAGCCTCTCTGCAAGACCTAGTGCCCTTTGGTATAGTATATACAGAGCCAGCTTCCTACAGGGTGGGAATGATCTGTCTAGGTCTACGTTAAGCACTGAGTTGAAGTCCCCCCCAACAACCATGGGACTCCACTCCACCGGGCGAGCACCCCAGTTAGGTTATCCAGAAAAGAGGACTGGTCCACATTTGGGGCATAAATGGAGCCCATCTGCAACATTTGACCATTCAGCAGCCCACTCACAAATGCATACCTGCCCTCGCCGTCTATCACTTCCTCCACACTTATAAATGGGACTCCAGCCCTTATCCAAATTAAGGCACCACGCGCATGGGCAGAGTAGGTAGTACCGTAGATTTGACCCCTCCATCTCCTACGGAAGCGTTCCAATTCAGCACGGGTCATGTGTGTTTCTTGCAGTAGAGCGATGCCAGTAGCAGACCTGCGCTGCAAATAAGAGTATATTATTTATCTTCGCACCGGCGTATGCATACCGCGCACGTTCCATGTGACTACGTTTGCTTGTGTCATCTCTGGGCATTGCATTGTTCAGAATGGCCGAGGGCGAACAAGGCGCGGCAATGCATGTGGTTCATGAGTGTGCTCCGGGGTAACAATGCTAAAACCAAAGCATGGGTTTGAACAGTAACATGCATAACTATTGGGGGCGAACTCAAGAGTGACGTTTGTCCAAACTAGAATGCCCAACCTCGGCAACAACTATGCCAGTGTGGTGGCTGGTATGGGTGTGTGTGGTGTGCAGCTATCTAGGGTTTGGGAATCCCTCTGTATTGCAACATTACTATTAGCATTCCCAGCCAGCTCGAATTAAAGGTGTATGCGAGGCTCGCGTGTCGCTGGTCGTGGTGTTATGTGTATGCTGCTCGCGTTAATGTCTAGTGTGTCATTATATTACATCGTACGTGTAAACAATAAAGTGTCTTAGCAAGGTATGCCAGGTTAGCCGCTACTTGCGTGTTCGTTCCCCATCGCAGTTCGGAGGGCCTGTTCACAGTCATATGATGTCATCAGCCATCTGCGGCGTGACATCTGGTGGTTGCGGACCATCAAGTTCGTCAAGCCTGGAGGACGTCGAACCACTGGTGGTTGTCGATCCCGAAGGACTCGGGTCGCGGTCTCCTCGGCGCACCGCGACCCAGATTGTTGCAGCCACTTCTATCGCATCCGGTCTCTCAATTCTTCGCTGTTCAGAGTCGGGAGCCACGGAAACCGAGGCCGCACTTTTTGGGCCCCACGTCTGCCACGACGACGACCCTTCCTGCCAGGTGCCCTCGAGGCATCTTGTGTGTGTGGTCTGGGCCCTGTCCACAGCCCCGACTCCTCTAACCAGTCCCAGACCTCAGAGGGCGAGTCAAAGAAGCGGACTCCACCTTTCGCAACCACTCTCAGTCTAGCTGGAAATAGCAAGGAGTAGCTGAGTTCTAGATCGCGGAGTTGACGCTACACCGCAGTGTAAGTGCTCCTACGTCGCTGCACCTGTGCTGTATAGTCTGGGAACACCATAACCTGATTACCACGGACTTTGATAACTGCAAGCTTGGGGGTTTTACGTAATACCACATCTGTCTCTGTAGTTGAGCCGTTTGAATAGAAATGGGCGCGGGCGGATGCCTGGGGGAGGCTTATGGGCTGGTACCCGATGTGCCCTCTTGACTACAAACTGCGGCGACAGCACTCCAGCCAGCAGTCCGCGTCCTCAACTCGGTCTTCCAGTGCATGCATACGGTCCAACAGTTCTTGTAGGGACACAGTGTGACTTTGTGTAATGGGCTTCAGCTCCGTTAGGGATTGATCTTGCGAGTGAACCTTTTCTGCCAGTTTATGGTGGTCAGCGCGTAGCAGGGTAAATTCAGAGGTGACTTTATCGATTTGAGACTCCAGTGAGGACCTCGTCTGATCCAGTGCAGTCCCAATCTTTTCCAATGCCGCTAGCACGGAGTCCAGCATGGTGGAGAGTGCTGTGTGCGACCCCTCTCCGGCATTGTCCCCCTCCATATGTATTGGCTCTAAGCTGCCGGTGCGCGCATTAGCCTGTTGTGTGTTCGTGCGTAACCGGCCCATTACTAACTGCTGTGCTGAAGGCATTCACTGGAGGTGCCCGGTAGTCTCTCGAGCCACGTGTTGCGTGCCGATACGGCTGCAAAGTCTGGCAGAGCTGTGACGATTGTCTGGCAATGACCCTGTCCGGTTCGACTGAATGCGGGTGTTGTGCGTACGTCTTGTGTTGCAGCCCCACGAATAAATTAGGGTATCTTTGGGAGGGTTGACGGCTGTGCCCAGCACGATATCCCCCCTTGGGTGCTAGATCTCTGCCGACCACCAGTTCTTGTGAGGCTCAGCCAGGGTGCGGTTAGGGCTGACCAAGGGGGTATGATGCCAGTGGAGCTTATCAAACGTGACCTATCACCTCTCTCAAGGGTCGATCTTACTGCGCACTGATCTCTTCATGGGGGTGTAGCCTGCCGTGTTAGAGCCCCTCTGGGCAGGATTTATGGCCTCTAGCTTGTGCTTGCGGTATCTCCAGATGACACCCTTACGCACTGCCGCCGTGGCCTGTGGCCGACCCGACCCCCGGACTCACGGCGCTGCGTTTCAGGCGAGGGTGCAAGTTGCGGCGGCTGCTCCGCTTTTTCAGCGCACCACTATGTACAAGTAACTCAGGCACTCCACTGACCTGCCTCATGGGCCTCCAGCAGCACTGGTACAGCACAGCCCTCTGCAAGGCTCACACCGATCTCCTCCTGCCCTGCCATGGCACTGATGTTGTCTGGATCGTGACCCTGTCACGCCGTGCTCCTGCGGCCTAATTCAGGAGCCCCAGCCATCAGGAGGGCATTGCTCCACTTTCACACGCTCCTCGCCGGGCTCCCGCGTCGTATGTTCTGCGTGACCCCTGCAGGCAAGGCCTGTGATGCAGGTGCCAGTTCCCCCCTTCCGATGTACGGGAGGCGCTGCCTCCTCTTCCGCTCCTGTCGCTACAGGATCTGTATTCGCTCTGCCCCAGTCTTCAGTGGGGATGCCCGTCTTTGCTGCTGCTGCCTTTGCCTTCCTGCGGAGGGGGTAAGGGGACCAGGATCACGAGTCCCAGCCTCCCCAGCGGCCGCCAACGTCAGCTTTCCGCGCCTGGAGGAGCTTTAAAATCCTTTGCGGGCTCCCGCAGCGCGGGACGCCAGTCTTTGCTGCTGCTGCCTTTGCCTTCCTGCGGAGGGGGGAAGGGGACCAGGAGCACGAGTCCCAGCCTCCCCAGCGGCCACGGCCGCTGCCGCCGTCAGCTTTCCGCGCCTGGAGGCACTTTAAAATCCTTTGCGGGCTACCACAGCGCGGGCCGCTCCCGGTAAGCGCGGGCCGCTCCCGGTAAGCCCGGGCCGCGCCCGGGTGAAGCCCGGGCCAAAGGCGGGCACGTCTGAGACCAGAGGAGGCCGGGCTGGGCCTGGTCTCTTGACCCTGCGTCCTGGACGTAAGAATCAAGGTACTGCCACAGTTTATAATCTTTAGTCTGCAGTTATTAATTCATTAGTTCTCAATTTCCGCGAAAAAGTGACTTCCTTGTGCGACTGACCCAAGATTAAGTATTCATTGCAGGGTACAGGCTTGATTTGTCCTCTTTTCCTGTCTAACAAAGCAGTTAATTTCAAACCATCAATCATGGTCAAACGGAAAGCGGGAGTGGGGGGTAATAACACGGCAACCACTGAATCTTTTTTAACTAGGGCAGCCAGTGTCATCTCCCATAGCCCTGACGGAAAGAAGGCTCTCCCTGGAGATAGGCAAATCCACTATGCCCCAACCTCATGTGGACAGCCCAGGAGTGGAAGGAGTTAACCTCGGACCTGCTTTATCACCTGCAGTTGCAGTAGACTCTTGCAGTAGACTCATGTTGAAACAGCAAAGACGCTGGTGACATTGGTGGAAGATGATGTACCGAGCCCCCCCACCAAGAGAAAGAAATTAGGCTGTAAAAAATCCCCCCGCAATCCCCCACCAAAAAGGCCTTTAACACCTGCCAATCCTGATGTAGAACATTTCATTGACTTACTCTTACCAAGACTGGAATGTATATTTGATAACTACTTAGACCCGATACGGAAAAAACTGGAGGGTCTGGATGCAAGACTTGATGCTGCTTTCCCGAAAATACCACGTCAACTGGCTGTAAGGGAATCTGTTGGTAGCGGGTATACTGATTATGTCGGCCTCGCAAATTTGCAGGCGACAGAAACAGGGTCATGAGACAGATAGAGGGCCCGTTAGTAGTGCCCGGCTGCCCTATTCAGGTCCATACTGATCCACAAGACCCCCGCAATACTCAAAAGAATGGGAACAAGGACCAAAGGGCAGCCAAAGAGGCTAGGTTGGTAAGTGCGACCCGTAACCAAACTGGTAGCCCGCCACACGTGACACAGGTGGGGGATATGGCCCAGGTAGTTTTACCTCGAGGGGCTTTAACGGGGGGAGTGCTGACGTAATAAAATCTTCAAAACCCCCAGTGTGCTGTATTGAGAATATTGATTTGCCTCTGGAAGCGGCACCTTTGGCCATAGTCCTGGTGGGTGTCCCTCCGATTACGCAGGGGAGTAAAGAATCTACACTGGACCTGACACATAAGGTCACACATTGGTGTAATATGAATATTGCCAATGGCCATCAGATATCTAAGGGTATTATTATGGCCAGAAGAGTAGGCTGGGGAAAAACATTGAGGGGGCTGTGTGATAGTAAACAGGAGACATCCTACTCAAGTTAAAGTATTGACAGATTGTGAGCTTAGAGGTAGCTCTAAAACTATGATTAGGATAGCCCCCCTTCAGTATTTTTATCCCGCGACTAATCCTACTTCCTCTAAAAGCCCCTGGCACCAGGCACCCAATACGTCAAAGCCAAGTAAGCTCGATACTGTGGTCTGGTCCTATCTTTATCTAATAGGTATGAACCCCTGTGAAGGCTACAGGGGCTTGATGCCGTAGATTGGCAATCATCAGCTGAGGCTGAACGACATGAGCCAAGAACACAGGATCTGTCCATTGACTGCAACTCTTTAGTTGGATGTCCAGATTCAGCTCCTCAACTTAGCCCAGCCATTTGTTCACCTCCCATTAGTGCTCTACCTTTGAGGCTTGTCGACATTGGAGTCGATAAGGTTTCTTCACTAGGAAAAGCAGAGCCCTTTACTCCCCCAAGTATAACATCTACCATGGCAGACCCCACCTCTCTGAAGGTACTTTCATGGAATATCCAGCGTATAGGGACCAAGGGAGATGACGTCCTCTGGCGGAGGACTCTCCAGGAATGTCAACTGATTGCCTTACAAGAGACATGGGATACTGGTGAAGGCTTCTACTTGGATGGGTTCACCTCCTTTGCCAAGCATGCAATCCCCTCTACATCGGGACGAGCCAGGGGAGGACTCCTCTTATTGGTCTCTTTAGACCTATGCTGTAAAACGAACCGCATAGAGCATCACTCCCCACATATCTTAGCAATAGAGTTGCTTTTTAAGAACCACCACCCGCTATTAGTAGTAAATTTTTATAATTCCTTCACCAGATCCTCAGTAATTGAACATCTAGGCAGCCTGGAGGATTTCTTTGACACCTATAGAAAATGTAAATCTACCTACTTTGAAATGCTAATTCTGGGCGATTTTACCACACATTTGTGTAACCTTAATTGCAATACAACTATGGCCTATGGGGATTGTATACCTTTAAATACACATTTTGAACACTCAGAATGAGGTAGCTCATAGAAGAGCTTCTCTCCGTAAACTACTGCCTCTATACTGCCTAGAACAAACGGAAGTGAATACCCCCATTCCTACCTTTACTGGCAATGGATGCGCTAGTATCATTGACTTCATTATGATCTCAGCGTCCCTAGCTCCTGCAGTCCGTAGCATGGTCACCGTGTGGAGTAACTTTAGCAACCATAACCCTCTTATACTTGATCTACTATATTCACTTGCTTTTTATAAAGTAGAGACTAGGGGCATCTCCAACTCTGATTTTAGCACTAAGGATTAGTCACGCAGATTAAAGTGGACAAAGGTTGTACCTGAAAGGTTTCTAGACAATCTGTATGCGGAGCGTGCTGCTGAGGTCTCAGTATGTATGGATGCTAATATGCAGGACAGAGTGGTACTAGATGCTTTTGGATCCCTAGCCAGCCAGATAGCTAGCAATTTAACTGTCCTGTGTAGGGAAGATGGACATAAAGCGAAGAGGTGGTTTGATGGTACCTGTTCTGTTGCCCATAGAAAGTTAATGTTGGCTCTCAAACAAAAACCAAGAAATGAGAGCGAGATTAGGGTATGCAGGAGGGTCTATAAACAGGCCTCTCATTTATGAGAGGAAGAAAGCTATCAGGGAAAAGGCCTGGGAGGATCTCTGCCAAGCTAGTACGTACTCCAACAGCAATAAGTTTTGGGCTGTGGTTAACAGACCGTTTTTTTCTGAGACTGGAAATGTAACTACAGATTGCATCGTAGCCCCAAAACAGTGGGTAGAGTTCTTTGGGGGTATGTATAGGGATGGTGAGCTAGAGAGGACGGAAACACAGAGGGGCCCTACTTCACCTCTGGAACCACTTCATTTTAAGGCCACTGAGGTACACGCGGCTATCCTTGCTACAGCTGGGGAAAGGCTCCTGACCCGGATAGGGTACCAGATTACTTGTATAAGGCAGACCCCCAGGTTTGGGCAACAATACTAGCGCGGGTTTTTAATGCGGCTTTCCTTCATCATGGGCGAAGTGTAGGAAAGTGGGTTTCTGTTGCAGTAACCCCCCACTTTTTGCCAGACTACTGATGCACTTTCTTAGTGTGCCCTGGGTCCCTGCCAATCAGGTTCCCAGGGCCTGTGTTCTTTCCCCAAAACTAACCCAATTGGCATCTCTGGACACAAGTCAGCCCCTGGTAAATGGTACCACCGGTACCCAGGGCACTGTGACCAGGGAAGACCTCCAAGGACTGCAGCACTTATTGTGCCACCGTTAGAGGCCCTGTACCTTTACACACACACACTGCCTTTGCAGGCTGCATGTTTTGGTGCAGAACAAAGTGAAGAGTCGACATGGCACACATCCCTGTGTGCCATGCCTACAAACCCACTGCCCTGCCATAGATCAGTCACCCCTCTAGCTGGGTGCACTATGCCAGTGGTGAGGGTACAGGTGCATGAGCGCTGTACCCCTACGGTGTCTAAGTCCATTCTTAGACATTGTAAGTGCAGTGCTGCCATTAACAGTATATGGTGCTGGGAGCTTGTCATTACAAACTCCACAGCACCATAATGGCTACACTGAAAACTGAGAAGTTTGGTATCAAACTTCTCAGCACATTAAACCCACACTGATGCCAGTGTGGGATTTAATTAAAAATGCACACAGAGGGCATCTCAGAGATGCCCCCTGAAAACTAACCCACCACTAGTGACCTGACTGAGTGGCTGCTTAGGCTGCCACCACCAGACATGGTTCTGGGTCCCTGGGTCGAGAGCCTGCTGCTCTCGGGGGCCTGAAACAATGCACATCCTGAAACAAGGTGCCAAGCCTCCTCCCCCAGGATGGGCAGGGTTCACGAAGGAGAAGCTTCAAAGGCATGTCGCCTTTGTGAGCCTCTCCAGACCTATTACTGCTTTCAGCAACTGGTCCCCACTGGTTCTACCCCCCACTTTGGGAGGGAGAGCCGGCGGGAAAAACAAGTGAGGGAGAGAGGTGTGCCCACCTCTGCCAACTCCACCCCTCAGGTGGGGGAGGCGAGGTGAAGCACAACTCTCAGTCCCCGCCATCTTGCAGATGGGGGGACTCAGCCAACCAGGGACAGGCTCCTGCCCCCCTACCACTGGAGGGTGGCACAATAGGGGGTGTACCCACCCCGAGGAAGGGACCCATTGGTCCCTGCCCTTTACCTACCTGTAACGCCTCTAAATCTAGTATTTAGGGGGCACCCTGAACCTTGCTTCCTCAGATCCAGAAACGACAAGAAAAGAAGATAAGAAGGACCGAAGAGCCGTGCAGAGCTAACAAGAGGACGACGGCCACTGACTTGGCCCCAGCCCTACAGGCCTGTCTCCCCTCGAACCTGCTCCTGCGAAATCCCGGTGTGTCCTGCAGCCAGCAACCTCAAAAACCCCGGAGGACCTGCCTGCCTTCTCTTCAAAGACTGAATTTCCCGTGAACACCGGACTTGTTCAATTTGCAGCTTCTGGCTCCGGCCGGACCTCGCGAATCCAGCCCACTCTGCACCCGCCGAACCCGGCCCGAGTGGAAAAACACCACGAGGTGGTCACCCCAGCGATCCTGACCCGAGATCCGGCGACTCCTGACCTGCCTCAAGCCTCCAAGCGACGCCAGCAGCCTCAATCCAGAGGATCCCCTCTACCGCGACCAGAGCGGGTAAGACTTTCCGACGTCCCAAGGTACCCCTGCACCCGACGCCCCACGGCCTTGTGTGCCCAAACCAACGGTGCCTAACCAACCCAAGACATCCCAACTTACCCCTCAAAGTGGTGGTCGCACCCAGAAGATCCTCGTCCCCGAGCCTGCAGTGTTACTTCTAACCGGAGGCGCTCCATTGAAAACAACAGGGCACCCGACCTCAAAACAGCACCCTGCATCCGGCCGCCCTAGTGCCGCTGAGGGTGCACCTTTGGTGCTAATTTGGTTCCCTATTTGCCCTGACCTAAACCCTAGGAGCTTTGCTCCCACAACCCAGTGGCCTGCCTGCCAGCAGCCACCAACCGGAGACCCCCTATCCTCCATAGGATAACATTGGGCCTCAACACTCTGCACCTGGCCGCCCTAGTGCCGCTGAGGGTGAAACAAAAGTGCATCACTGACCCTGGGGGACCCCTGAGTCTAACCCCAGAACCTTAACTCCCACAGTCGTTTACTTACCTGCAAACCGATAACCTGTTTTTCCTCCTTAGGATAACTGACAATTTTTCTTCCAAAAAACGACTAAGTGTGGAGTTTTGAAAACTAAAGATATTCTTTAAAAATCGTACAAATAACCAAAACGTGTTTTCTCACCTGTTTGCAGGAAATGTCCCAGTGCTGAATCTAGGCATCCAGCACTGAGTTAGAAAAAGTAACGTAAAAGTAACTTACCTGCAATTTACTGACAAAGCCTATTCATTTCAATGTACTGCTCCAAAAGTTTCTAAGTGTGGAGTTTTGAAATCTGAAAATATTCTTTAAAATTCGCACGAATAACAAAAACGCATTTACTCACCTGTTTTCAGGCAACGTCCCAGTGCTGAATCCAGGCATCCAGCACTGAGTTAGAAAAAGTAACGTAAAAGTAACTTACCTGCAATTTACTGAAAAAGCCTATGCATTCCAATGTACTGTATTTGCTAAGTGTTGCATACTACTGCTCCCCTGTAAATCAAACAAAGTACAATTTCTATTGCATTTTCAAACTGTTCGACATTCAGTAACTTATTACTGTGAAGCATTTTATGCTTACCTGTGCCAGGCTTGCTTGGTTCGAAAATAAAACAATATATTTTTATACAAAAACAAGTGGCCTAGAGCTCAGTTCTTGAGTGTGTGAATTCATTTGCTGACTGAGTGTGTACATCAAATGCTTAACACTGTCCTCTGATACTGCCTTACTGCTCGACCAAGCTACCACAAGTAGAGAGTAAGGTTCTATCTAACTTTAACCTCTGCCTACCTTTTGAGTCACCTGGACCCTATACACACTATACCTCATTTTGGTGTAGTATATATAGAGCCAGTTTCTTACACGAAGGCAATCATTATTCCAATTTTTGAAAAGGGTGCAAGAGATGATCCTTCCTGCTACAGACCCATCTCACTCCTGGATTACGCTGCTAAAATTATGGGTAAGGTGATCTTGAAACGTTTACCTCGTGGCTAGAGAATTTTAATGTTATCAGTGATCTACAGTACGGTTTTAGGCAAGGGAGGGGAACACTTGACCAATGTATTAGTTTGAGCATGGTGATTGGGAAGGATTAGTTACTTACCTGTAATCCTAGTTCTCTTCCAGGGGTATACTCATCAAAGTCATAAGCACTGAATTATCCCCGCCCACCTGCGGGATCCCGGATCCCACAGGTGGGCGGGGATAATTCAGTGCTTATGACTATTGATGAGTATCCCCTGGAAGAGAAGGATTAGTTACTTACCTGTAATCCTAGTTCTCTTCCAGGGGTATACTCATCAAAGTCATAAGCACTGAATTATCCCCGCCCACCTGCGGGATCCGGGATCCCGCAGGTGGGCGGGGATAATTCAGTGCTTATGACTATTGATGAGTATCCCCTGGAAGAGAAGTACACTATCGCAAAGAGAAGCACACTGCACATGGGATTTATGGACCCAACATCGGCCTTTGATCGAGTCAACCAGTCAAAATTATGGAAGATCCTGGAAGAGCTGGGTATGGAGCCGAGTTTAGTATCCTTTTTACACTATGCTCACAACACCACCACAGAGGCAATAAGGTTCAAGGAAGATGGCAGTTTGACTGACTCCTGGAAGGTCAAGCGAGGGGTATGTCAGGGGTGCATTTTGGCCCCATTGATGTTTACGCTTTACATAAATAAACTTGGCAACATCCTCACAGCGAGCACTAAAGACATTCCAAGAGCAGGGGCCAAATTGGTCCCTGCTCTACTGTATGCTGATGATGCAGTAGTGCTTGCAAGGACTGCTATAGGCCTCCAAAACCTTTTAAATGCTTTTATTGATTTTATGGAGTCACTTGACTTGGCAACCAACTTCTCTAAACCACACACAATGACAATAGGTAGTAAAGTGGCTGCCAAGACTAAGTTCTTTTGTAAGGGGGCTGAACTTTCGAAAGGGTCTACTTTTCCCTACTTGGGGGTGTTTGATGATCACAGGTCTTGGGTTGCACAAAGGCAACTGAAAAAGAACACAATGGCAAGAGCAGTTGGAGCTGTATGGGATTTTGCCAAAAGGTTGGGATCTAAAACCTATACCCGCCCTACTTAAGCTTTATAAAGAAAAGTGCATACCCATGGTGACATATGGGTGTGATGTATGGGGTTACAAGGACGTGTGGGATATCCAGGGGGTCGAGAATAAATGTATGCGCTGTCTCCTCGCTGTCCCCCTGCCTTTATTTTGCATGAAGAGCTTGGCTTGGGGTACATCTCTGATCACATCGCTGTTGCACCACTGGTACGTTGGTTAAGGATTTGGTAGAGTCCCTCTACCACCCTGAACCAGATGGTATTAGCGGACTGTATCTCTCTTGATGGGGCGACTTGTAACCCGTGGCTGAAATGTATTAAAGAGCAAATGAGGGATTTGGGCTGTCCAGATTAGTACAGCAAACCCAGTCCGCTGAGTTCGGTAGCCATCAGGGATGTCGAAATGAAATTTTTGGCCAGGCAGCAGGCGACCAGGGAGGGCTTGGAATTAGCTAGGGCCTCAGTGAGAAGGTATGCTATCATAAGTTTGTCCACACAGTTACAGCCCTACCTGTCAGTAGTTACTAATGCACAACATCGCTTTGTCCTAACAAGATTCCAGTTGAATCAGGTGCCTTGGATTATAGCCTTTCCCAAGGGATATTCAATGCTAGGTACACTAAAGCCGTGCCCCTGTGACAGCTTCTCGGAACAGGATACTTTACATTTTATATCTTTTTGTGAATTTTATGCCCCCTTTCGTAAGAAATGCACAAGTTACTACTTGTGTAATGATATATCTGTAAGAGACATTAGTTAGTGATAGATTCCTTACCTTAGAATATCCCCAGGTGTCAGACTGGATCCGGAAAGTTTTTTCGTCAGCAGTACCCCTGCGCATCGGTAGGTGGCGTTGTGCGGCTCCGCATTCGTCGCTGGCGTCTTAAGCGCCGAGATGACGTCACGGAGACTACTTAGGCGCCACCCATGCGCGCTGACGTCAGTTCTGTACACGACTTTCCGCGCCAGGAACGCAAAGCCATGCAAGAAACTGACCACTGGTGCCATGAAACTAGGGCCCTGAAAGGGATGACCTTAACCCTAGAATCAGTTCGCAGAACGGGGAGGATGGGTGGGGCGGTAAGGAATCTATCACTAACTAATGTCTCTTACAGATATATCGTTACACAAGTAGTAACTTGTGCATCTGAAAGAGACACGTTGTGATAGATTCCTTACCTTAGAATAGATACCCCAGCAATACCAACCCCGGTGGTGGGTCTGCGAATAGATTACACCAGAAAGTCAAGGAGAACAGAACGGCCAAAGAAGCCGTCTCTCCAGACTTTATGGTCAAGGCAGTAATGCTTGGTAAATGTGTGCAGCGAGGCCCACGTGGCTTCCTGACAAATATCCTGCAAGGGAACGCCGCGTCCCAAGGCAGTAGTGGCTGCTGTTGCCTTGGTAGAATGGGCACGCAGTCCCACAGGAGGCTCCTTTTAAGCCAAGGAGTAACACGCTTTGATGCACAAAACAACCCACCGAAAGATGGTGCGTTTGTGCACGGCCCGACCTTTTTTGGCGCCCACGTTGCCAACAAAGAGCTGGTCATCCACCCGGAACTGTTGTGTGCGCTTTAGATAGAACGAGAGCGCACATTTTGGGTCCAGACGATGGAGCCTCTCTTCCTCTTTTGAAGGATGCGGAGGCGGAAAGAAAATGGGCAAAGTGATGGTCTGCCCGATGTGAAAGGGCGTGACAACCTTTGGCAAGAAAGAAGGACGGGTCCTTAAAACCACCTTGTCCGGATGAACAGAAAGGAAAGGAGGTTTAGAAGAAAGAGCCTGGAGCTCACTCACTTCTGGCAGAGGTGATAGCTACCAGGAAAGCCGTCTTTAGAGTAAGAAGACGTAAAGGACAGTTATGAAGGGGCTTGAAGGGAGCGCACATCAGATAGGTCAAGACAAGATTCAAGTCCCATTGAGGCATTATGAAAGGCACGGGAGGAAACGTGTGTGTAATGCCTTTCAGGAAACGATTAACAACTGGGGACTTAAAGAGAGAAGGCTGATCTGGAAGCCTGAGAAAGGCGGAGAAGGCCGAAAGATAACCTTTGAGGGTGGCCAGAGCAGAGCCCTGCAGGGCCAAGGATAGTAGGAACAGAAGGACTTTAGAAAGAGGGGCAGAAAGGGGATCCACAGACGTAGCTGTGCACCATGCCACAAATCTGTTCCACCGGCAGCTTTTGAGATAGGGTTGCCCTTATGTGGTGGAGAGAAAGCTACAAACAATTGTTTTGTTTTGCGAAATGACTTGGTCCTGTCAATGTAATACATTAGAGCTCTTTTGACGTCTAGGGTTTGGAGAGCTCTTTCTGCTACGGAGTCCGGGTTCTGAAAAAACACGGGTACCTCCACAGATTAAGGTGGAAAGGAGAAATTACTTTAGGAAGGAATTTTGGGTTTGTCCTGAGAACTATTTTGTTACGATGTATTTGTAAAAATGGCTCTTGTATGGTTAAAGCCTGGATCTCACTCACCCTCCTGAGAGATGTGATTGCAATAAGGAAAGCTACTTTCCATGTGAGGAATTGAAGTTCACATTTATGCAGAGGTTCAAATGGGGGTCCCATGAGCCTAGTAAGCACGATGTTAAGATTCCATACTGTAGAAGGTGGTAATCTGGGAAGTATTATTCATTTAAGGCCTTCCATAAAGGCTTTAAATGCTGGGACCCTAAAGAGTGATAAGTGTTGTCTGTTCTGTAAGTAAGCGGCAAGTGCTGCTAGGTGCAGACGTATGGATGAGTATGCTAAATTACATCTTTGCAAATGTAGTAAGTAGCAAATGATGTTTTGTATGGAGGCATGTAGTGGCTGGATATTATTGTTATTGCAGTAAATAGCAAATCTTTTCCACTTTGCTGCGTAGCAAGCTCTGGTGGTAGGGCGTCTGGCCTCTTTAATGATGTTCATACAGTCCGGTGGTAGGTTAAGGTAACCGAACTCTAGGACCTCAGGAGCCAGATCGCAAGATTCAGTTGAGATGGATCGGGTGCCTTATCTCTCCATGGTTCTGCGTTAGTAGTGATGGGGAGAGGTGTAGTTTTTGGTGTGGGACTATTGATAGTTCCAGCAGTGTTGTGAACCACGGTTGGCGTGCCCATGTGGGAGCTACTAGGATCATTTTTTGAGATTGTTGTCGGAGCTTGCGTACTACTAGCGGAATGAGTGGGAGTGGCGGAAAAGCGTACGCAAATCTGCCTGACCAATTCATCCATATTGCATTGCCCTTGGACTGTGGGTGTGGAAACCTGGCAGCGAAGGTTGGGCATTTTGCGTTTTGGTGTGTGGCAAATAGATCTATGTCTGGTTGGCCCCACCTTTGGAAAAAAGGTAGAAGAACTTGTGGATGTAGTTCCCATTCGTGAATCTGTTGTGTCTGTCGACTTAACAGATCGGCAATCTAATTGTGAACTCCCGGTAGGTGTTCGGCGAGAAGGTATATGTTTTGTGGAATGGCCCACCTCCAAATGTTCTGTGCAAGTTGGGACAGTTGTAGAGAGTGTGTCCCCCCCCTGTTTTTGTATATAATACATGGCCGTGATGTTGTCTGTTCGGATCAGGACGGCTTTGTTTTGTACCTGGAGTTGAAAGGATTTGAGGGCTAGGAATATTGCTAGTAGTTCTAGATGATTGATGTGGAGCAGTCTTTGTTGAGTGGTCAACTTGCCCTGTGTTGTATGATCTAACAGGAGTGCTCCCCATCCTGTGAGTGATGCGTCTGTTGTTAGTATTTGTGGAACAGGCTCGAGGAACGGCCGCCCTTTGGACAAGTTTTTTGTGTTCCACCACTGCAGAGAGCGATGTGTGCGGCTGTCCACCAACACCAGATCTGTAAGTTGTCCGGGAGCCTGATTCCATTGGTGTGCTAGACACTCTTGTAAGGGACGCATTTGAAGCTTTGCGTGAGGTACGATGAAAACGCAAGATGCCATCATGCCTATTAGTTGCATGAACACTCTGGCTGGGAGAGAGTGTTGGATTTGAAACTTGGTGATGAGGGCTTGTATACTGGCTATCCTGGCTGGGCTGGGATAAGCTAGAGCTGTGGAAGTGTTTATTGTGGCCCCAGATATTGATGTACATGGGAGGGCTGGAGGTGCGACTTGGTATAGTTGATTGTGAACCCCAAGTTGTGTAGTGTTTGAATGGTGTGATGTGTGTTGGACACACTGGTTGAATGATCTGGCTTTTATGAGCCAGTCGTCCAGATATGGGAAGACATGTAGTTGCTGTCTTTGTAAGTGCGCTGCTACTACTGCAAGGCATTTGGTAAACACCCTTGGAGCAGTGGTGACCCCGAATGGAAGGACTTTGAACTGGTAGTGTTGTCCATCGAGTACGAACCTTGGATACTTCTTGTGAGCAGGATGTATGGGAATGTGGAAGTAGGCGTCCTTGAGATCTAGTGTGGCAAGGAAGTCTTCCTGTTGTAGTAAGGGAAGCACTTGTTGGAGAGTGATCATGTGAAAATGATCCGAATGTATATACTGATTGAGGGGTCTGAGGTCTAGAATTGGCCTTAGGGTCCCATCCTTTTTGGGGATTAGGAAATACAGGGAGTAAACCCCTGTTCCCTGGTGTAGTAAAGGGACCGGCTCTATGGCGTGCTTTTGAAGCAGTGAGAGAACTTCTTGCTTTAAAAGCGTAAGATGGTCTGCGGACATTGGACGCTGCTTGGGTGGTGTGTTTGGGGGGTAGCTGTAAGTTACAGGCAGTAACCATATTGGATAATTTGTCTCACCCACCTGTCTGTTGTGATGGCGTTCCAGACAGGTAGGAACTGTGCTAATCTTCCCCGACAGGAGTGGAATGGTCGGGGGGAAGTGGAGGGAAGTCACTGTTTGACAA
The DNA here is from genome assembly GCA_963921515.1 of Calotriton arnoldi. Classification (NCBI taxonomy): domain Eukaryota; kingdom Metazoa; phylum Chordata; class Amphibia; order Caudata; family Salamandridae; genus Calotriton; species Calotriton arnoldi. The sequence continues at coordinate 3,988,499 of CAWUFW010000124.1, read as the reverse complement.
CAGGGGAGGTACGGGTGTTGGTGCTACCTCGGCCTCTCCCTTTACTGTTGTTCCCTCTGTAACCTCCTCTAAAATATCCTCTATTGGGGGATGTTTGGGTGGTGTTTTAAAAGAAGATGAACTATCTGTGCTGATGTTCCTGGAGGCTCCTCTGTAAAAGAAGCGACAAAAGGAGCCACGCGGTTGCGGAGACTGCAACACTCCCATTGACTTGGCAGTTTCTGTATCTTTCTTCATCTTTTCAAGAGCAGTGTCTACAGCGGGTCCAAAAAGTTGGTTATGATTGAACGGTTGATTTAGAATAGTGGTTTGGACCTCCTGCTTGAAGCCTGAAATGCGCAGCCATGCATGTTTTCTGAGCAGTACGCTAGTATTTACAGACCTAGCGGCAGTGTCAGCTGCATCAAGGGCACACTTAAGTGACGCGTTGGTGATTAGTTTGCCTTCTTGAATTAGGTCATTTGCTTGAGTTCTATACTGGTCAGGCAAGTGTTGTAAAAGGGTTTCTAATTGGTCATAGTGGGCCCTATCATATCTGGCCAGCAGTGCTTGAGTGTTGGCTATGCGCCAGTGATTGGCGGCCTGCGCAGCTACTCTTTTGCCAGATGCGTCTAGTAATTTTGATTCTTTATCAGGGGGCGGTGCGTCCCCTGAGGTTTGTGAATTCGCTCGTTTTCTAGCATTGGAGACTACTAACGAGTCTAGAGGCAGCTGGCCTTTAATGTACGTAGGGTCGTCAGGGGCAGGCCTATATTTTTTTATCGATCCTGGGGTTAAGAATCCTGGCGCGTACAGGATCTTTAAATATGTCAGGAGCATGCTTAATAACCCCTTTAATCATTGGTAATATTTGTACAGTTTTTTGGGACTGTTCAAATGTGTCTAATAGGAAATCCTCCTCTGGTGCGTTTGTGTGCATGTGTACCCCATGAAAAACAGCAGCCCTGTTGATGAGTTGCCCAAACCCAATATTATCATCCGGAGGAGAGGGTTTTGTTGGGTATGGTAGAGGGCTTGGGAGGTCTGGGGGATCTATTTGATCATTGTAATCCCTATCATCTTGCGGTGGGTCATCTGGATCAGTGAATGGGTCATCAGGGTCACCTTGATAATCATGTGTAGGTGGTGTATGTGGTGGAGATGTTACAGGCTGAGGCGGTGTAACAGGTTGGTGGAGAGGAGGGGTGTTAGATGGAAGGACAGGGGAAGAAGGAGGCATAGGTGAAGTGGCACAGTCCTTCTCCACAGGTACTGGTTTGTGGCGTGGTACAGCTGTGAGATGTCCTGTTCTGGGGATAATGTGGATCTTTGTTTGCTTAGGATCAACAGGATCCGGATGAAAAAGCTCCTCTTCCTCGATAACTGGTTTCGGCGCCAACTTTTTCGGTTCCGAGCGGGGTGGTGGCTGAGTTTTATGCTCTTTGGCCTTAGGAGACGTGGAAGAATCCTTAGGCTTGGTTGTCGGCTCCGAAGGCTTTGGCTTAGGGGCTGTGGCGTGATGTTTAAGTTTGGACGCCGGCTTATCCCCATGCTTCGATGTGTTCGAGGCGGGTTTGTGTTTAGAGGTGGAAGGAATCGGTGTCGATTTCGGAGCCGAGTGTTCTTTTGGCTTCGGTGCCGAAGGTGCCGGTGGGACTAGCACATGCGGTTTGCTCGGTGCCGAGGTACCGGAAGGCTTGAATTTTTTCTTCGGAGCCGGGCTCGAAGGCGGGGCTTCTGAAGTGTGTTTTCGGTCGCGACTGGGGCCAACGGGCGAAGTCTTGACCGGTGCCTTGTGCTTTGGTGGGGGGGTTGGGGTAGGGGCAGTAGTACTCGCTCGTTGCCCAGGAGTGATGGGGTCGTCTGAGTCTTCTGCCTCTGACACGATTTGGAGATCTTCGGAATCCTCTTCAGGGACATCTGGGCCTTTGAAGATGTCCACCGGATCTGGAGCGGATCTCTGCGCCATGACGTGCCTTCGAGCTCGACGATCTCGAATCGTTTTCTTCGATCGAAAGGAGGCGCAAGCTGGACAGCTGGACTCGTTGTGGTCGGGCGAAAAGTACAGGTTACAGACCTCGTGATGGTCACTGTGGGGGAATTTTGCTCCACACTGGGGGCATTTTCGGAAGGGCGTCCTTTCCATGAGCCGTAGGCCTCACGGCGTCGATGGGCCCAGCGGCCCGCGTCGACGGCTGGAAAAGGAATCGATGAGAGGCGCGTCGAGATTTCGAATTCGATAGAAAGTTTGTTGGAAGTTTTGCGCGATGAAAAGTTTCAAAACTAAAGTTTCGAACCGGTGCGCAAAAATTGCATCCGAACCCAATCGGAGGATGGAGTCGATGCCCATGCGCACTATCGTCCAAGGGAGGAGTCCCCTATCTCCTGACTACAAAGACTTCTTCTAAGACAACAACAAAGTGCAAGCATCCAAGCCCAACACCAGATGGCGATCTAATGCTCAGTGTGAGCTCTGCAGCTCACATGCCTCGAACATCTATTTACAACAGGGGACTTAAAAAGAGAGGGCTGATCAGGTAGCCTGAGAAAGGCTGAAATTGCAGAAAGGTAGCCCTTGATAGTGCCCAGAGCAGAGCCCTGCTGGGCTAAAGAAAGAAGGAACAGTAGGACCTCAGAAAGAGGGGCAGAAAGGGGATCCACAGCCTTTGCTGTGCACCATGCCACAAATTTGTTCCACCTGCAGGTGTATACCGATTTAGTGGAGGGACGCCTGGCTGCCAGAATTACATCACAGACTTCAGGAGGCAAGTGAAATGGAATCAACTGTCGCCGCTCAATCTCCACGCAAGGAGGTGGAGACTGGACAGGTTCGGGTGGAGGACCGTCCCCTGCTGCTGCAACAGAAGATCCTCCCGAAGAGGCAGTCGGATCGGGGGATCCACGCTCATACTGAGTACCTTGGGATACCAAACTCTTCGAGCCCAGTCCGGAGCCACAAGAATGACTTGGGCCCGGTCGCGTCTGATCTTCACTACTCTGGGTAGAAGTGGTATAGGCGGAAAGGCGTACAATAGACCGCAACTCCACTCGCGTCGAAAAGCGTCGCCGAGCGAGTACCACCTTGGAAATTCCAACGCGCAGAACTGCTGACATTGCGCGTTCTCTTCGGTGGCGAATAGATCTAATCAAGGCTCTCCCCCACTGTTGAAAGAGAACTTGCGCCACCTCCGAGTGAAGACGCCATTCGTGATCCATCATGCACCTGCGGCTGAGTTCGTCCGCCCTGGCGTTCAGGGAACCTGCCAGGTGTTGAACCATCAGGAATATGCCCTGGCATTCCAGCCACGTCCAGAGGCGCAAAGCCTCCTGACAAAGGGTCGACGACCCCACCCCGCCTTGCATGTTGCAGTACCACATGGCGGTGGTGTTGTCTGTGAACACCTGCACTACTCTCCCCTTGACAGAGGAAAGGAATGCTTTCAGTACAAGTAGGATCGCCCGGAGCTCCAGAAGGTTGATATGGAGCCTGGACTCCGCCGGAGACCAGCGGCCTCTGATCTCCGCCTCTCCCATGTGGCCGCCGCATCCCAGGAGGGACGCGTCCGTCACTACTGTGCGCTCCGGTTGGGGAAGGGAGAGGGATTTGCCGCTGACCCAATGCTGGTTCGTGAGCCACCACTGCAATTGTCTTGCAGTGCCCTCCGAGATCTGGACGTAGTCCGACAGGTTTCCCTGATGCTGCGCCCACTGGAACTTCAGGTCCCACTGCAGAGCCCGCATATGCCATCTGGCATGATTGATCATCAGGATGCAGGAGGCCATGAGGCCTAGCAGCCTCAGGGTCATCCTGACCGAAACCCAGGATAAGGGCTGAAAGATTGGAATCATAGCCCGAATATCCCAGACTCGCTGTTCGGGAGGATAGACCCGAAACTGCGCCGTGTCCAGAACTGCTCCGATGAAGAGGAGCTTCTGAGAGGGAATCGGGTGCGACTTCGGCACGTTGATGGAGAATCCCAGCAAATGCAGGAGGTTGGCCGTAGTCTGGAGGTGGGAGACAACTGCCTGGGGCGAGCCCGCCTTCAACAACCAGTCGTCGAGATAGGGGAAGACTGAAACCTCTGATCTGCGCAGATGAGCTGCGACCACCGCCATCACTTTCGTGAACACCTGAGGGGCGCTGGTAAGGCCGAAAGGGAGCACGGTGAACTGAAAGTGCTCGTGGCCTACCGTGAACCGCAGGTAACTCCTGTGGGCCGGCAGGACGGGGATATGAAAGTAAGCGTCCTGCAAGTCCAACGCTACCATCCAGTCTTTCGGGTCTAGGGCAGACAAGACCTGAGTAAATGTGAGCATCTTGAACTTTTCCTTCCGGAGGAAGAGATTGACGTTCCGAAGGTCCAAGATAGGACGCAGGCCTTTGTCCTTCTTTGGAATCAGAAAGTAGTGGGAATAACAACCACAACCTACTTCTGGCGTTGGAACGCGCTCTATGGCCCCCTTGGCCAAGAGGGCCACAACTTCCTGCTGGAGAAGTGCCAAGTGATCCCCTGACCTGCGGCGGCGGCACTGGGGTGGCATGGCTGGAGGGGTAGTCTCGAAGGGGAGGGAGTAGCCCCTTCGGACTATCTGTAAAACCCACCTGTCTGAAGTGATGGTGCGCCAGTGGGGGAGGTGATGGCTGGGGTGGAGGTGGACTGACCCTGCCGCTGGCCCCCTGAACCGCTGCGGCGGTTCCCACGTCCGCGGCCGCGTTTGGACTGTTGCGCCGGCCTGTGGCCCTGTTGCGAACGTGGTGGGTTGCCCCTTCCGCGAGTATGAAAGGAGCGAAAGGCAGAAGGCTAAAGAGGCCACATGGCCGAAAGGCCCAAGGACTTGGCCGTAGCCCGGGAGTCCTTAAATCTCTCCAAAGGACTGTCTGCCTTGTTGCCAAAGATGTGAATGCCATCAAAGGGCATGTCCAAAGCGTTTTGGACATCCCCCGAAAAGCCAGTTGTCCTCAGCCAGGCGTGGCGGCGGAGCGCCACGGTCGTGGAAATCGCCCTGCCCAGCGAGTCGGCGGTGCCAAGGCCACAACGGATCGTGAACTTGGCTGCATCTCTCCCCTCAGCAGTAGCCTGGGAGAGTAGTGTCCGGGCCTCCTCCGGACACTGAGGCAGCACCTGCGCCACCGTATCCCACAGAGAGTGAGAATAACTGCCCAAGAGGCATGCGGTGTTCACAGACCGCAGCCCTAGACTGGCGGAAGAAAAAACCTTCTTCCCAAACTGTTCCAGTCTCTTGGATTCCCTGTCCGGGGGTGCGGATGGGAATGCGCTTGGGGAAGCGGAGGCTTGGACAACCAAGCTCTCAGGGGTGGGGTGTTGGGAGAGGAAAATGGGGTCGGCCGGGCGATGGCGACGGGCCACGTTCCTGTCCACAGGAGCCCCTGTGTTGGGCCTGGACCAGGAGCCCAAAAGAACGTCCGAAAGTGCGTCATTAAAGGGCAGCAGTGGTTCCGCAGAGGTAACTGCTGGCTGAAGCACTTCCGTCAGGAGGTTAGTCCAGACAGCCACAGTAGGTAGCTCGAGGTGGAGTGCCTCGGCTGCCCTACGCAACACTACAGAAAAATAAGCACCCTCCTCCGTAGCCACGGTAGGAGGAGACAGCATGCCAAGGTCTGGAGAGGTGTCCAGACCACTGGCGCCCCCCAACTCCTCTGCCCAGTCCGGGTCATACTCGCATTGAGCAGCGAGAGTGTCCTCAGACCCCTCCCAGTCCCCCCCTTCATCCTCATGCTGGTGTACAGGCCTAAAAGGAGGAGGATGGAGATAGGGAAACAGATTCCCAAACGGCGTCGGAATCGGCGTCGGTCGACACCCTCCCGGCAGCGTCTCCACTTCGGGGCTGAAACCGGGGCCGACGTCGTCCGGCGTGCCGGGCAACGTGGTGCCGGTGGGGTCGGTGGAGGTGTCACGAGGTCAACCGGCGTCGACCGGGATCCACAATGGGATACATGGGAGTACTGCGGCGCCGAGGCCGGAGCCGACGGCGACGCCAGGGCTGGAGCCACCGGCGTCAAAGGGCGAGGACTCCCAGTAGGCGCACCGGAGGGGCCCGGCGGCCCAAATAGGCAAGCCATAGCGGACAGGAATTCCTGTACCTGGGCCGGAGTCACCGGCGAACCCGGGAAAGGCGGGTAGGTCACCGGCGACTGCGTAGGCTCCGCGGGGGTGGCACCGCCGGAGCCGCGGGGGTGGCACCACCCGCACCCTCAGCCAAGTCGCGTGACTGGCGAGGGGAAGTCTGAGAACGATGACGTTTCTTCGACTTCTTTTGGCGCTTCGCCTTACCTGACAACGAGTGCGAAGACTTCGATTCGGACGATTTCCGATGGTGGTGGCTCCCCGACCTCCCTCTGGACCGGGACCTTTCACGGCGCGGAGCCGACTGCCGGACTTCAAGCAGCTTTCGGGACCGCTCCCGCAAAGACTTCGGTGCCATGGACCGGCAGTCGGGGCACGACTTGGGGTCGTGGTCGCGCCCCAGGCAGAAGAGACCCACGCGGTGCGGGTCAGTCACCGACATCATCCGATGACAGTCCTCGCAAGTCTTAAACCCGGGCATCTCTAACTGCACCAGGAGTCGATCGACTCGAAAACTTGAGACAAAAAATCTCCAAAAACTCAGTCAAAAAATGACTGGGGGTACCGCTCTCTCCGGATCTGCGCTTGCTGGCGCAGAAAAATAAAGAACTGACGTCAGCGCGCGAGGGCGGCGTCTAAGTAGCTGCCGCGACTTTATCCCGGCGATCACGACGCCTACGACGAACGCGGAGCCGCACGACACCACCTTCCGACGCGCAGGGGTACTGCTGACGAAAACTTTCCGGATCCAGACTGACGCCTGGGGATATTCTAAGGTAAGGAATATCACTAACGTGTCTCTTTCAGATGCTCATTACCCTCCTGGCCGAGGTAACAGCGATCAAAAAGACCGTCTTGAAAGAAAGAAGCCTCAAAGGGCAACTATGAAGAGGCTCAAATGGAGAACCCATCAGAAAAGTAAGAACAAGATTCAAATCCCACTGAGGAATAATGAAGGGAGTGGGAGGAAACTTATTGGTTAGGCCCTTAATGAACCTCATAACTGGAGATTTAAACAATAACGGCTGGTCCGGCAAACAAAGGAAAGCCGACAAATATCCTTTAACTGTAGCTACAGCACAACCCTGCTGAGCCAAGGAAAGAGAGAAACAGAGCACATCAGACAAACAGGCCTTCAAAGGATCAATGGACCTCTCTCCACACCATTTCACAAATTTGGACCACCTGGATGAATAATTAGATTTGGTGGAGTGTCTTCTGGATGATAAAATAACATCCACCACATCCGGTGGGAGAGAGAAGGAACTCAGGTTGCCCGTTCAATCTCCAGGCATGAAGGTGCAGGCTCTGGAGGTGGGGGTGTAGAACCTGCCCCTGCGAGAGGAGATCTGTCCTTCGAGGAAGACGGAGCGGAGGGTGCGATGAGAGGTGAAGTAGATCTGTGTACCACACCCTTTTTGGCCAATCCGGGGCGATCAATATGACTTGGGCCTGGTCTTGGCGAATTTTCCTCAGAACTCGAAGAATAATGGGTATGGGGGGAAATGTGTAAAGGAGCTGCGAACTCCAATCCAACTGAAACGGGTCCCCCAACGCTCCCTGCATCTGAAACTGGATACTGCAGAACGACGGGCAGTGCGCGTTCTCGCGAGTGGCAAAGTCGTCCAACCGAGGAAATCCCCACATCTTGAAGACGAGATGGACCACCTCCGGATGAAGCCGCCACTCGTGATCGGCCGAGTAATGCCGATTGAGACTGTCCGCACGTACATTTAGCACACCGGCCAGATGATTTGCCATTACACAAATCTGATGGCCCCGAGTCGCAGAGCCTCTCTGCAGAGACGATACGACCCTACACCTCCCTGTTTGTTGATGTACCACATTGCGGTAGTGCTGTCCGTCAGAACCTGAACTGACTGACCACGAAGGGATGGAAGGCCTTTAGAGCCAAATGTATTGCCCTCAATTGCAAAAGGTTGATGTGAAGCAACCTTTCCTTTGGAGACCAAAGACCTTTGACCTCCAGATCCCCCAGATGAGCACCCCACCCTAGAGTGGAGGCATCCGTGATCACTGTGGCCACCGGTGGAGGAGGCTGAAAGGGCTTTCCTTGAGACAGGTTGCCCTGCACACTCCACCAAGACAGCTCCGCTGCAGTGTCTCTGGAGATTCTGATGTTCTCCCCGAGATCTCCGTTTTGTTGATACCACTGCCTGCGGAGGCACCACTGGAGTGCCCTCATGTGCCAGCGTGCATGGCTGACCAACAGTATGCAGGAAGCGAACAGACCGAGCAGGCGTAAGACCTTCAGGACTGGAACAAAAGCTCCATCGTGAAACAAAGGAATCATCTCCTGTATGTCGAGAATCCTCTGCGGAGGCGGAAAAGCTCGAGACACAGTAGTGTCCAGTATTGAGAAGGCACCAGGTGAGATTAGGGTACATTTATCGAGAAACCCAAGTTGAACAACAATTGCGTTGTTGCACGCAAGTGGCGCAACACCATCTCTGGAGACTTGGCTTTTAGCAGCCAGTCGTCCAGATAAGGGAAAACAGGAACCCCTGACCTTCTGAGATGTGCTGCCACCACTGCCATCACCTTTGTGAAGACCCGAGGTGCAGAAGTGAGACCGAACAGAAGGACCGCAAACTGGTAGTGTTGCAACCCTACCATAAACCGGAGATACTTCCGATGCGACTTCAGGATGGGAAGATGAAAATACGAATCCTGCAAATCGATCGACACCATCCAGTCTTCCTGTTGCAGCGCTATTAGAACCTGAGCCAAGGTCAACATTTTTAACTTTTCCTGCCTGAGGTAAAAATTCAAAATCCTGAGGTCCAGGATCGGCGTCAATTGACCGTCCTTCTTGGGAATCAGGAAATAACGGGAGTAACTTCCCTGACCCCTTTCCTGCTCTGGAACAACCTCCATCGCCCCTTTCTGAAACAAGACAAGAACCTCCTGTTGTAAGAGTAGTAAATGGTCCTCTGAACACCAATCTTGGCGAGGAGGGTAAGGGGGTGGAAACTCTAGAAAAGGGAGGGCATACCCATTTTCCACAAGATTCAAAACCCAACGGTCTGAGGTAACCGATTTCCAATCTTGTAGAAAATGGGACACCCGACCCCCTACAGGACCAACATGCTCCATGATGGGGGATCTAGAGCTGCTTTCCCGTGGTACCAGCGGGGGGGGGACAGGAGAAGAGGAGGAGGACTGCTGATGGCCTCTATTTTTTCCCCTGTATGACCTGTACAGAGGTTCTTGCTGTTGTTGCTGACTGCTGACTACCTCGAAAGGAAGCCGCCTTCCCAAAGCCTCGATACCTCTTGTAGCCATACCCTCTAGGCTGAGACTGCAGGTCCAAAGATCTTGTAGTAGCCCTACTGTCTTTAAAACGCTGCAGAGCAGAGTCCGCTTTGATACCAAACAATCTTGAGCCATCGAAAGGCAGATCCAATAGAGTAGCCTGAACATCTGGCGAAAAACCTGAAGATCTGAGCCAGGCATGTCTCCTCGTAGCAACTGAAGAACCCATTACCCGGGCGACTGAGTATGCAGTGTCCAAACCCGACTGAATGACCTGTTGGGCAGCTGCTTGAGAATCCGAAAGAGCCTCAAGAAAATGAACTCTATCTTCCTCAGGAAGTTTAGGGGCCAATTGCTTAACAGAGTCCATAAGGGCATGAATATACCTCCCAAGTAAGCAAGTGGCGTTCGTAGACTTCAGCGCCATACTTGCCGAGGAAAACACCTTCTTGGCCGACTGTTCCAACTTTTTTGAATCCGTATCCCCTGGGGTGGTAGGAAAGGACCCAGACGACTGCTTGGAGCAAGAAGCCTGAACCACCAAGCTTTCTGGAGATGGGTGGGCAGAAAGAAAAGCTGGATCACCAGGAGCTGGTCTATATCTCCTTGCAACTGATCTGGAAACTGCAGGAGCAGACAAGGGCTTCTGCCACACCTCCATAATAGGCTCCGTCAACGCCTCATTGAAAGGCAGTAGAGGCTCACTAGTTGAAGAAGTATTAAGCACTTCAGTCAAAATATTTGACTTAACTTGAGCTGAAGGCAACTGAAGATCCAACAACTCAACAGCTTTCCTATGCCGTCGGAGGAGGACCTTCCGAAACAGGCAGCAGCGCCGATCGAATCAGAGATGGCGCCGATTCAACACCAGACGGTGATTGAGGTTTCGGAGTCGAAAACCTCGGCGCAGGAAACTGCCAAGATGGAGCCGTCGGCATAAAAGGCACGTAAGGCGCCTGGGCATACTGCTGGGGGACACCCAAGTTAAAGGCAAGCGGAACCATGGGGCCAGACGGCGCACCGGAAGGGTAGGATGCCCTGTCAAACATGCCAAATATCGCATTTAGGAAATGCGAGGGATCCGCTCCTGGTCCTTGAAAAGGAGGGTAAGGATCCGAGCCTCCTTGGTCTGGATCCATCCGAGGCTGAACTGGAGGCTGAGGAGCCGGTGAGACCGGCGCCCGCACAGGTGAAGCCGCAGGTACAGGAGAAGACTCTCTGGGCGCCGGAGAACCTCTGGGCGCCGGAGAAACCCTAGGTGTCGAAGAGCCTCTAGACGCCGGCGAACCCCTCGGAGTCGGTGAGTGGATCGGAGTCGCCTGCGGAGAAACAAAGTCCTTTTCTCGGCGTTGCTGAACAGGTGAAGCCGACCTCGAAGCCTTGCCCTTCAAAGAGCGACGTCGAGAACGGTGTCTCCTCTTCGACTTCTTAGACTTGGAAGTATGCGAGGTAGACTTACTTCGAGCACTTATGACCCCTCTTCTCTTTTTTCGTCTTTGCCATGAAGAGTTTTGCTTCACGCGCCTTCAGCGCCTTTGGGTTCATCTTTCGACAACACTAACACACTTCGACATCATGGTCCGAAGAAAGACACCAAAGGCAGTCGTCGTGAGGGTCTGTAATAGACATATGGCCCCCACACTCCCTGCAGGGCTTGAAACCCGACTTCTTAAAAGTAGCCATTCCTACAGAAACACGAAGAAGACGTGAAGAAACAAAGTAATCTCAGAGAAATGTCGATGACGCCGAAAAAAGGGAACCGACGTCAGCACGCCGACGAGCTCTTCTTATGGCTCCCGTGATGTCATATGGAGTCGCGAGCGGAGCCGTGCTATTATGACGTCCTCGTCGACGTGGGAGAGCTAGGAAAAGAAGTTCCATGGAATGCTGGCGCAGGGGTAATTCAAATGGTGAGGAATTAACAGGCAGATGTATCCATCAGAATTACAAGATAATCGAGGTATTAGAATCGGAGCTCTAGCAGCTCGCGTCTGCCATGTTGGCTTGCTAGCCACCCCCCTGTCCCAGATCAGTCTTATCCGCAATAGAGTGTCTAGCTCTTTGTCATCAGTGTTTGCCTGTGCATTCTGGTGTTTCGCCACCACCCTGGGCCTTACTCTGTGTCTCTTGTCCGCCCCATTCACTCTTACCTTCCGGGCGGCCCAATACATCAGTTCTCTTCACCCCCTTTTCCACCTGGTGATCAGCTGGAGAGATCCTCGCTGTCTTCTCCTCCTGCGACTCCAGTTTCTTTAATCCACTCCAGTCCACCGCTGCCCTGTCTCGGTCCTTTGCCTCTGTTCCTGCCCACCGTGCGCCACCCCTCCAGCCACTCCCAGGCTTCCTCTGGGGACGCAAAGTGCCATGTTTTGCCCTCTGTGATTACTCGAAGTTTTGCAGGGAAGAGCATCATATACTTAATTTCTCTTTCTCTCAGTTCTCTCTTCACTGCTTCAAAGCTTCTCTGTTGGCGTTGAACTTGTAAGGTGAAGTCGGGAAAGAAGCAGAACTCTGCGTTCTTATATTGTATATGTCTCCTTTCCATCGTGCCGCTTGGAGGATCGCGTTGCGGTCACGGTAGTTGAACATTTTTGCTATTATCGTGCACCGAGGAGCCCCAGGCTTGGGCATCAGGGCTCTATGCGCCATCTCTACTGAAAAAATGTTGATAGTCTTTTGGGTTTTAGTGTGTTCAAAATTAAATCTTCCAGGAAGAGGTCTGCGCTGGGGCCCTCCACCCCCTCTGGGACCCCCACTACCCTGATGATGTTCCTTCTCGGCCTTCCTTCCTGGTCCTCCAGCTGTGCCGCCATGGACAAGGCCTGTTGTGTTAGGGTCGAATTGTTCGTGGGGGTCAGCTCCAACCCCACCTCTTCACGGCCAGGACCCCACCGCAGCGCACCCGATGAACGGGTCCAAATGCAGTGTAGGGCCTGGTCCCCCCTCCCTGGTGATTAGTTGTCTCTGTGGCCGCCTGGGGACAGACTCCTGTTCCGCCTTCTGCTCGGGGCATCCCGGTGGCCGCACGTCACCTAGGCTTCGACCACGAGCAGCTCAGGAAGGCCCGCCCCGCTCTCTCCGTTGCGGCCTTGGACCCACCATGCTCTGCGTACCTGCTATGCGAGTCTCTGGTCCATCTCGTCGCTGGCCATGCATGCAGGAGGGGATGGTGCCAACCCGCCTGCCCCCCCCCCCGTCAAGCAGTTCCTCCGGGCCTCCTCCTCAGCCTCCGCATCCACCTTTCTCGCTGGTCAGAGGCTGCCTTAATTCAACCCCGTCTATTACTTTCTCCTCCTCAGTGGGTACGTTCCGGGCCGGGATCCGTCCCTCCCACCTCCTGCCTGGATTCTCAGTCACCGGATATGGGCCGTGCCTCTTTCACGGCAACCTTAACCCACACAGTCCGCGTACCGAACGACACCTTCCACTTCTCTCACGAAAAGACACTCTGCACGACGAAGTGGAGCCCACTGACCAGCCCCACCATCTTCCTGACCGTGTATTATTCTAGGATGCCCTTTGGGGAACCTGATATAGGACGGATGTCTGGGTTTACTCCATAGCTGCTCGGAGCTTATTCCTGTTCGTGGCCAACCCATGCCCCATAATTTGTATTTTAGCTCTAACTTAATGGTCATTCGAGGTGGTTCGAATGAATTTCATCAAGGTTTGCACGCTGGCACTTTCTTCTTTTTAATTTTATTAACTCCAATGTGAATCGTTTAGATTTACACAGCACTTTATTCATCCTTCGCGGTTTACTTATTCAGTTTTAATGTATTAGACATGTATTCATATTTAATATTCGAGATCTATGACCCAGAGGCTATTCAGTTGAATATTTTCGTTTAATTAGAATGGTTATAACAAATTCCTATATTGCCTTTTAATATATGAATTTAATGTCTTGTTTTATGCATTTCTTCTCCGTTACTTTTATGGTTGTGAAAAACCGAATAAAGAATATTTGACTGACTGAGCCCATTACTGTAATTGATTATGACTGAAATAAGTGCTATGTAGCCATGTATTGTTTTACTGATGTACAGTGCAATAAAGTGGTGTGGTATTATGCCATAACCTGCTTCATACTAATAAAAAGTTTCTACAAAAAAAACATTGATTGGCTGCACTAATTTGATAGCGCTGCATGTGCTATTCATTTATTCAAAAACTAACATTTTTAAAGGGCTGGCAAAGAAAAGTACCTTTGCTAGCTTATCAGGAATAAGCTCTTCTTTCGGCCCGCCAATTTCTTCATCATCATCTTCTTTCTTTTTCTTTTGATTCCTCTGAAGCTTTTCTTTTTCAGCATTCTTTTTCTCTTCTTCTAACTGTGCTTTCTTCTGTGCCCTTCTCTGCTTATTACGTAATTTTTTCAGCTCTTTATCTGACATATTTGCTATAAAATCAAAGTACAAGATACACAATCAGGATATCTTCATTATCAAAACACAAATGTTTACCAGCAGAAATAAATAACTAATCTCTTGAGTGCTATTCATGATCTGTTGGGCTGCAAAGATCAAATAAGCAGTTGAAAAGAAATGGCACTGTATTTGCAGTAGAGGCAGCATTAAACCAGATGGAATCATTCACTTTGTCTCAAAGGCAAGTCCATATAATTTTAGAGACGTGTGTAGGAAGCTGGCTCTGTATACACTATACCAAAGTAAGGTATAGTGTGCACAGAGTCCAGTGGATCCCCAAAGGTTTACAGAGATAAAAGTAGATAATACCTTACTCTCTATTTGTGGTAGTGTGGGCAAGCAGTAAAGGCTTCATCAGAGGGTAGTTTTAAGCATTTATTGTACACACTCGGGTAAGAAATTATGTCACACTCAAAGAGTGAACTCAGACCAAATGTTTGTATCAAAAATGTTTTTGTTGTATTTTATTTTTAGAACCAAGCAAAACTTGGTACAGGTAAGTGGAATTCCACTTTTCCAGACAGATTGATCAACAAGTGTAGGAAGCTGGCTCTGTATATACTATACCAAAGTGAGGTATAGTGTGCACAGAGTACTCTTGGTCGCGGTTAGGGGGGCCTTCTGGATTTAGGCTGCAGGTGTCAGCTGGAGGCTTGAAGCAGGTCAGGGGTCGCCGGATCTCGGGTCAGGATCACCGGGTGACCACCTCGTGGTGTTTGCCCACTCGAGCTCAGACCGTGGACGGCGGGTGCAGAGTGGGGCGGATCCGCGGTGTCCGGCCGGAGCCAGAGGTTGCAGATTAACAAATCCGGTGTTCACGGGAGACAGTTTTTGTGCTTGAAGGCAGGCAGGTCCTCCGGGGTTTTCAAGGTTGCAGGCTGCAGGACACACTGGGATTTCGCAGGAGCAGCTTCGAGGGGGAGACAGGCCGGTAGGGCTGGAGCCAAGTCAGTGGGCGTCTTCCTCTTGTTAGCTGCTGCACGGCTGTTCGGTCCTTCTTGTTGCAGGTTCTTGTCTGAGGAAGCAAGGTTCAGGTGTGTCCCTAAATACTAGATTTAGGGGCGTTACAGGTAGGTAAAAGGCAGGGACCAATGCATCCCTTCCCTGGGGTGGGTACACCCCCTATTATGCCACCCTCCAGTGGGAGGGGGGCATGAGCCTGTCCCTGGTTGGCTCAGTCCCCCCATCTTCAAGATGGCGTTGACAGAGTTGTGCTTCACCTCGCCTCCCCCACCTGAGGGGTGGAGTTGGCAGAGGTGGGCACACCTCTCTCCCTCACTTGTTTTTCCCGCTTGTTCTCCAACCCAAAGTGGGGGTCAGAACCAGTGGGGACCAGTTGCTGAGAGCAGCAAGTGGCCTGGGGAAGCTCACAAAGGCGGCAAGCCTTTGAAGCTTCCCCTTCGTGAACCCTGCCCATCCTGGGGGAGGAGGCTTGGCACCTCGTCCCAGGATGTGCATTGTTTCAGGCCCCAGAGAGCAGCAGGCTCTCGACCCAGGGGTCCAGAAACATGTCTGGTGGTGGCAGCTGAAAGCAGCCACTCTGCCTGGACACTAGAGGTAGGTTAGTTTTTAGGGGGCATCTGTGTGCATTTTTCATTAAATCCCACACTGGCATCAGTGTGGGTTTAATGTGCTGAGAAGTTTGATACCAAACTTCTCAGTGTAGCCATTATGGTGCTGTGGAGTTCGTAATGACAAACTCCCAGCACCATATACTCTTAATGGCAGCACAGCACTTACAATGTCTAAGAATGGACTAAGACACTGTAGGGGTACAGGGCTCATGCACCTGTACCCTCACCACTGGTATAGTGCACCCAGCTAGAGGGGTGACTGATCTTTGCCAGGGCAGTGGGTTGTAGGCATGGCACACAGAGATGTGTTCCATGTCGACTCTCCACTTTGTTCTGCACCACAACATGCAGCCTCCAAAGGCAGTGTGTGTGTGTGTGTGTAAGGTTACAGGACCTCTAAGGGTGGCACAATAAGTGCTGCAGCCCTTAGAGGCCTTCTCTGGTCACAGTGCCCTGGGTACCTGTGGTACCATTTACCAGGGGCTGACCAGTGGCCAGAGCCGCCAATTGGGTTTAGGCTTCAATGCAGTTTTAGGGAAAGAGCATAGGCCCAGGGTACCTGATTAGCAGGAGCCCAGGGCACACTCAGTCAAAGCACATCAGCAATTCAGCAAAAAGTGGGGGCAACCATGCAGAAAGAGGGCACTTTCTCACAACAAGCAAGCTGGATGAATAAGGATTTTTGTTACAGGTTTGTGAAATATTCAAATGCAGTTGAAATTACTTTTGGATTACTCTTGATTACTTTTTAGAGTACTTTTTTGTATTACTTTTTCTACTCAGTGTGATATGCATAGATAAGACACTGGGACAATTCCTAGATAAAAGGTAAATAAAACAGTTTTTATCAAAACACAGTTTCTTATAATTCCGTACAAACACCCACAACACAGAAGTTTTTCAGAGGAAAACAGTCAATGCAATCCTATGAAGGAAAATGAGTTTATCGGTTTGAAGGTAAGTAAACGGTCTTGAGGGGTTGAGTTTATGGGGTTAGAACAAGGGCTCCCCCAGGGTCAAGGATGCACTCAAAAAGCACCCTCAGTGGCACTAGGGCAGCCGGGTGCATACTTCTGAGCCCCAATGTTAGCTATTGGACTAAGGGGGCCGTATGTTGGTGACTGATCACAGCCAAGCCAAAGGGTCGAGGGAGCAAAGCTCCTAGGGTTAAGCTAAGGGCAAAGGGGGATCCGAGTTAGCACACAAGGTGCACCCACAGCGCCACAGGGGCGGCCGGGTGCAGAGTACTGATTTGGTGTCGGGTGCACTGTTTTCAATGGGAGTTGCTGGTTTTGGATTTTGGCTGCAGGCTCGGTCCAGGAAGTCTTGCGGGAGGAACCAATAGCTTGGCAGGTAAGTTGGAGGTCTCGGGGAAGTACATGCACCTCAGGTCCTCTTATCCAGGGCGCAGGGCAGCTGGATGCAGGGGTGCCTTTTGAGGTCGATTTCACCTTACCAGGCCACTCGGGGTTGGGGGGGGGGGGGTATTCCTTGCAGAGGCTGCAGGCGACGTCGGGGAGTCCTGAAGGGGTCAACCCACGGTGGACTCGGACTCTGGAGCGCTGGGGGACCTCGCTGGGACCAGTGGGCCACTGACTCGGGCCTTAGGCGTCAGGAGCAGTGGTGGTTCCAGGCGTACGGTTTCATTGTCTTCAGCAAGCTCAGTCTTTCTTTGGAGATTCTATTGAACAGAGCTGCTGTTCACAGGAGATCCGGTCTTTCTTGAAGGCAGTCAGTCCTCCCAGGGTTTCTGGAGGTCGCTGGCTGCAGGACAAGGTGATTTTTGGCACAGGATCTCTGGAAACTGCATACGGGCCGGTAGGGCTGGGACCAAGTCAGTTCTTCTCAGCAGTGCGTCTTCTTTCATCCTTCGTAGGTTGCGGGAATCTGCTTTCTGGGTTCAGGGCTGCCCCCTAAATACTATATTTAGGGGGCATTTTAGGGGTCTCGAGGTAGTAGCCAATGGGCTACTGACCTTAGTTAGGGTGACTACCCCCTTGGTGTGCTCACCCCACGTAGGGGAGTGGGCCTGCTATCTGCAAGATGGCGGGCACTGAAGAGTGGGCTACACCTCGCCTCCCCTATCTGAGGGGTGGGGATGGCAGAGGTGGGCACACCTTCTGGGCTGTTCTAATTTCTCCTGCCTGTCTTCCTGCTGAAAAGGGGCGGAGACAGGAAGGGGGCCTGCTCCTGATAGCAGGAGAAGCTGGGGGTCGTTTTACAAAGGCAGCAATGCCTTTGAAGCTCTCCTGCCACAGATGGCTCTTCCTGACCTGGGGGAGGTGTGACCAGCTCCGCCCAGGAAAGGCTTTGTCTCTGGGCCCAGGGAGCGAAGGCTTCCACCCCAGGGGTCCAGAAACATGTCTTGTGGTGGCAGGCTGGTGTTTACCAGTCAGGGAACCCACCAGAGGCTGATCGATTTTCAGGGGACATCTCTAAGATGCCCCCTTAGTGCATTGTATAATAAATCCCACACTGGCAATAAACATGTGGAGAAGTTTGCTACCAAACTTCCCAGAATTCAGTAAAGCCATTATGGTGCTGAGGCGTTCCTAATGACAAACTCCCACACCATATACTCTTTTATAGCTTTACTGCACTGGCCATGTCTAAGAATGGACTTAGACACTGTAAGGGTACAGTGTTCATGCAACTGTACCCTCACCAGTGGTATAGTGCACCCAGCTAGAGGGGTGTCTTACCTATACCATAGGCAGTGGGTTGCAGGCATGGCACAGGTATGTGTGCCATGTCGACTCTTCACTGTTCTCTGCACCAAAACAAACAGCCTGCAATGGCAGTGTGTGGGTGTTGAGGTACAGGGCCTCTAAGGGTGGCACAATATGTGCTGCAGCCTTTAGAGGCCTTCCCTGGTCACAGTGCCCTTGGTACCCATGGTACCTTTTACAAGGGACTTACATGTGGCCAGAGAGGTGTCAATTGGGGGTACAAGGTCCAGTTTTGGGGAAGAACACAGACCTTGGGAACCTGATTGGCAGGGACCCAGGGAACATCAAGTCAAAGTGCATCAGAAATCTGGCAAAAATTGGGGGGGTTACTGTAACAGAAACACTTTCCTACAATGTGTCCTCAGACAAGAAGAACCAGTTACTTACCTTCGGTAATGCTCTTTTTGGTGGGTACTCAAACTGCAGCTTTGTCATGTTTTGACTATCTATGGGAGTTAGACTGGAAACAGATTTCTGGAACAATAGCTCCCTCGAGCTACCAGGTGAGACTCCACAGGGACCTCGCACCGCCTCAGAAGTTATTGAGAGGCATCCCATGAGCACTGACCAACAATTTACTTACCTTCAGTAACGCTGTTTCTGGATTATACTCCAACTGCAAATTGCTTACCTTTTGAATACCCCCTTAGGGGCCAGACCGGATCTGGATAATTTTTCAGCAATTCTCCTGCATGCTGGTAAGCGGCATTGTGCAGCTCTGCACTGGCTCCATTCCACCTAGGAATGAACAGAGTGGAGCAGCATTATCAGCGCCACACTGCACACTGACATCAGTTCCTTTCTTTCCGTGCCTTGCAACGTGGATCCGGAGCTCCACTCCCAATATTGTTGATCATTTGACAGCTCCAAACAGCTTTTTACAGTGTGCTAGGGAGCACAGTCCCCCAAAGGCAGATGTCGGTCACTGAGCAGCATGAAGTGAGCTTTTGGTACCTTGGATTAGACCATGACTCTTTCTAATGAACCTTAATGCACACAAGCTATATTTCACATAGCATAATAAGTAGCTGTCTCTGCATAGGTCCCGATTCTGTTCTAAGTTGAGGTCCCAGTCTTGACGCTGTTCCCACAACCGCTCCACTTCATGCTCTAAATCTTCGGCAAACTCTAGGTCAAATCGAAAAGCAAGCACAACACTGCCCCATCCTGCCACACTATGGCAAAGAGAAGGTGTGAGGACGTCAAGATTTAAGCGACATTCTGAAGTCGATGGCCATGAAGCCTGTAACTCAGCTGTTCCCGACGCACCCAGAGCTCCCTGGGATGTTGACAACCTCTCAGTAAAATTAGGCCTTCAAGGAGCCCATGCCGCAAACCTTTAGATTGAGGACTCCTGGTGCACCGGGCCCTCTAACTGGCTTACCACCGGAAGGCCCCTCCCTGATGCAGTCTGTCCCTGTGGGTCCTGTTAGCAGGCCTGCATAGTCTTCAGTACAGACTTCCGCACTATCCCCAAGATCCACATCTGTTCCAGTTTGTAGGAAAGTGCCCCTTTTTGCTTGGTTGCCCCCCACGTTTTGCCTGGTGTTTGATGCTCCTTTACTAAGTGTGCCCTGGGTTCCTGCTAATCAGGTACCCAGGGCCTGTGTTCTTTTCCCAAAACTGTACCTTTGCTCCCACATTGGCACTCCTCTGGCCTACATACAAGCCCCATGTAAAAGGTACCAGGGGTATCAAGGGCCTTGTAGCCAGAGAAAGTCTCCCTGACCCATACACACTGCCAGTACAGTCTGTGTACCAGAGGGAGACCCTAAAACTAGAAGTCAACATGGCACACATCCCTGTGTGCCATGCCCACCGAAACACTGCCTGTGGCATAGGTCAGTCACCCCTCTAGCAGGCCTTACAGCCCTATAGCAGGGCGCACAATACCACAGGTGAAGGCACAGTAGCATGATCCCTGGGCCCCTAGAGTACCCGGGCCATTCACATGCATTGTCAATGCAGTATAGCCATTTTTATACCGTGGGCTGGGAGTTTGGCACCACTAACCCCACAGCTCCATGATGGCTTTACTGAAGACTGAGAAATTTGGTATCAAACTTCTCAGCCTATTAAACCCACACTGATGCCAGTGTTGGATTTAATGCAAAATGCACTCAGAGGGCATCTTAGAGATGCCCCCTAAAAAACGACCAAACTCTAGAGTCCTGGCTGAGTGGCTGCTCGCCAGCTGCCACCCCCAGACACGTTTCTGGACCCCCGGGTAGAGAGACTCTAGCTCTTGGGGTCCTGAAACAAAGCCCATTCAGGGCAGCGGTGTCATGCCTCCTCCCCTGAGATGGGCTTGGTCCACCAAGGGGAAGCTTCAAAGGCTTGCTGCCTTTGTAAGCTGATCCTGCCTTTTGCTGCTCCCAGCAACTGGCCCCCACCGGTTCAGACCCCCACTTTGGGAGGGGGAAATCGGTGGGAAAACCAAGATAGGAAGAGAGGTGTGCCCACCTTTGCCAACTGCACCCCTTTAGGTGAATGAGGCGAAGCACACCTCTCAGTCCCCGCCATCTTGAAGATGGGGGGGGACCCAGCCAACCAGAGAAAGGCTTATGCCCCCCCCCCTCCCCCCCATTGGAGGGTGGCATAATAGGGGGTGTACCCACCCCAAGGAAGGGACAGATTGGTCCCGACCTGTACCTACCTGCAACACCCCTAAATTTAGAATTTAGGGGCGACCCCAAATCTTGCCTCCTCAGACAAGCAAGAAAAAGAATTAGGACCGAAGAGCCATGCTGAAGGAAGTAGGACACCAACTGTCTTGGCCCCAAGCCCTACAGGCCTGTCCTGACCTCGACCTGCTCCAGCGGAAACCCCGGCGTGTCCAGGTGCCAGCAGCCCCCCAGAACGCGGAGGACCTGCCCTGCCTTCCCTGTAAAGACTCCTATGAGCACCGGACTTGCTCAAGAAACAGACTGGCTCCGGTCAAATCGGCGAGTCTGTGCCACTCTGCACCCGACGCCCACGGCCTGAGTTTGAGTGGCCCAACACCACGAGGAGGTCTCCCCAGCAAACCTGACCTGGGATCTGGTGATCCCCGACCTACTTCAAGCCTTCCAATGACGCATGCAGCCTCTACCTGAAGGGCTTCTCTGACCGCGAGCGGAGCTGGTAAGAAAAACCAGACGCCTAAAAACACCCTTGCATCTGACGCCCCACGGCCTTGGGTGGCCCAGCCAACGGTGTCCAGGCATCCCAACTTAACTTTCCAGTCAGTGGTCGCCTCCAGGAAGCCTACCTGCCCGAGCCTGCAGTCTTTTTACAATGGGAGATCTCCAGTTGGAACACAGGGCAACCAACGCCAACTCAGCACCCTGTACCCGGCCGCCCCTGTGCCGCTGTGGGTGCATCTTGTACGAATTTGCATCAGCTCGTGTTTTTGTCAGAGGCCCGGAGGGCACAACTTAAACATGTGAAACTTTGGAAATGGCACATTATTCCTACGTGTGGAACGAATGGGAATTAGAAAGTGGAAGAAAGTAAAAAGAGTAAAACATGGAATATTTGGATAACTATGAATTAATCGGTGGAATGTTAAAGTTAGCGCAACACATGCGCAATCGTCAGCAGTGCGACTGGCAGTGGGGCAACAAGTAGCCCCACATAAAAATAATATTAATCAAGTGCCGTGTGGGCAAGGCATTTTCCAGTGCGCACGCATTCATTGGAGTACGAAGAAATACAAGGATAACTTTTGGTTAAACAGGTGTGCATCCAACATCCATAATTCACTACAATGAACTGTGCCCCAAAATGGATAGCACCCGTCAGTAGAAATGGGTAGAACATGATGAACTTTAAACAGTATTTTTCCACGCGTATGGTGTAACATCTTGGTTTGTCAAGCAAGTCGGTGTTTAAAGAGTACCGGAAATGGATTTTTACAAACATTTACAATTTGACAATTGATGCATGAGTTGTTAATAGCGGTTACATTTTTCTTATAGCAGTAAATCTAGCGATATTTTGTAAACGAGTGAAGAATGATTTTCTATTACGTGTCTTGATAAACATACTGGATTATGGGAAGCGTGGTTTTTTTCAATTTTAGAGCATGTGCGGGAGGTAGAGGCAGAACAGATGGTTAATCAGGTGACACTAACGAGGGAGGGGCTCGGGTGTTTGCATGTCGTTAAATACTGGGCGGAAGTACTGTATGATGAATCACGCTGTGTTGGTGAGAGAAGGATTGATTGTTTTTAGACGCTAAGGCAGGTATGTGTAGCTTGGTGAGGATATTTTAAGCGGGAGTTTGAATACCGTGAAAGCAAGCTGGTCCAAATTGTGGCAAAGGTATCAAATTGAGTGATAGCGTGCGCTGTCAGGCGCAAAAGTAAAAAGTCAGCAAATAGAGTGTGGTTCAGGGCGGATGGGAGGATGGTTTAAATGCGGATATATGAGGAGAGTATGCGTGGATAGGAGTTTAGTTGTAGCGAGTGGGACATGAGAGATGTTTGAGGTCTTGGCGGTGTGAGTGGCGGGTGAGTGGGATGGTGGTGTAGGTGGTGAGCAACACGGAGAGATGTGAAGGTTGGTGAACGCAGTGTGTTGTTGAGTTTGCGCAGTGAGAGGGAGGGTGAAGACAGAAAAGCACAGAGTTACTTCGTAACGATAACGGTTAGGTAATGAAAGGGTGGGTGACCGTTTGAGCTGTTGTTGCAGAGCACTGCTAATGGAGAAACATGCTTATGAGCAATAGGCATATGCAATTGAGTATTGTTCAGTGAATATTGATTATGTAAGATGTATTAGAATATCAATTGAAAAAGTGTGCATAATGTACTGTAATCAATAAGATAATGGGAAATGTTATCTTTATTTACAGTTACCCCTGAAGAAGGGCTCTGGTAGCCTGAAATGCATTGGGTTTTTAATAAATACTGCCTTGGACGAATTTGCATCAGCTCGTGTTTTTGTCAGAGGCCCGGAGGGCACAACTTAAACATGTGAAACTTTGGAAATGGCACATTATTCCTACGTGTGGAACGAATGGGAATTAGAAAGTGGAAGAAAGTAAAAAGAGTAAAACATGGAATATTTGGATAACTATGAATTAATCGGTGGAATGTTAAAGTTAGCGCAACACATGCGCAATCGTCAGCAGTGCGACTGGCAGTGGGGCAACAAGTAGCCCCACATAAAGATAATATAGGTCAGTCACCCCTCTAGCAGGCCTTACAGCCCTATGGCAGGGCGCACAATACCACAGGTGAAGGCACAGTAGCATGATCCCTGGG
Organism: Calotriton arnoldi; assembly: GCA_963921515.1. Taxonomy (NCBI): domain Eukaryota; kingdom Metazoa; phylum Chordata; class Amphibia; order Caudata; family Salamandridae; genus Calotriton; species Calotriton arnoldi. The sequence goes on along the minus strand of CAWUFW010000124.1, from coordinate 3,965,176 downwards.
CCCCTAGAGTACCCGGGCCATTCACATGCATTGTAAATGCAGTATAGCCATTTTTATACCGTGGGCTGGGAGTTTGGCACCACTAACCCCACAGCTCCATGATGGCTTTACTGAAGACTGAGAAATTTGGTATCAAACTTCTCAGCCTATTAAACCCACACTGATGCCAGTGTTGGATTTAATGCAAAATGCACTCAGAGGGCATCTTAGAGATGCCCCCTGAAAAACGACCAAACTCTAGAGTCCTGGCTGAGTGGCTGCTCGCCAGCTGCCACCCCAGACACGTTTCTGGACCCCCGGGTAGAGAGACTCTAGCTCTTGGGGTCCTGAAACAAAGCCCATTCAGGGCAGAGGTGTCATGCCTCCTCCCCTGAGATGGGCTTGGTCCACCAAGGGGAAGCTTCAAAGGCTTGCTGCCTTTGTAAGCTGATCCTGCCTTTTGCTGCTCCCAGCAACTGGCCCCCACCGGTTCAGACCCCCACTTTGGGAGGGGGAATCGGTGGGAAAACAAAGATAGGAAGAGAGGTGTGCCTACCTTTGCCAACTGCACCCCTTAGGTGAAGGAGGCGAAGCACACCTCTCAGTCCCCGCCATCTTGAAGATGGGGGGGACCCAGCCAACCAGAGAAAGGCTTATGCCCCCCCCCCCATTGGAGGGTGGCATAATAGGGGGTGTACCCACCCCAAGGAAGGGACAGATTGGTCCCGACCTGTACCTACCTGCAACACCCCTAAATTTAGAATTTAGGGGCGACCCCAAATCTTGCCTCCTCAGACAAGCAAGAAAAAGAATTAGGACCGAAGAGCCATGCTGAAGGAAGTAGGACACCAACTGTCTTGGCCCCAAGCCCTACAGGCCTGTCCTGACCTCGACCTGCTCCAGCGGAAACCCCGGCGTGTCCAGCTGCCAGCAGCCCCCCAGAACGCGGAGGACCTGCCCTGCCTTCCCTGTAAAGACTCCTATGAGCACCAGACTTGCTCAAGAAACAGACTGGCTCCGGTCAAATCGGCGAGTCTGTGCCACTCTGCACCCGACGCCCACGGCCTGAGTTTGAGTGGCCCAACACCACGAGGAGGTCTCCCCAGCAAACCTGACCTGGGATCTGGTGATCCCCGACTTACTTCAAGCCTTCCAACGACGCATGCAGCCTCTACCTGAAGGGCTTCTCTGACCGCGAGCGGAGCTGGTAAGAAAAACCAGACGCCTAAAAACACCCTTGCATCTGACGCCCCACGGCGTCCAGGCATCCCAACTTAACTCTCCAGTCAGTGGTCGCCTCCAGGAAGCCTACCTGCCCGAGCCTGCAGTCTTTTTACAATGGGAGATCTCCAGTTGGAACACAGGGCAACCAACGCCAACTCAGCACCCTGTACCCGGCCGCCCCTGTGCCGCTGTGGGTGCATCTTGTGTGCTAACTCGGATCCCCCTTTGCCCTGAGCTTAACCCTAGGAACTCTGCTCCCACAACCCAGTGGCTTGCTCAAGAGCAGCCACCAACCGAAGGTCCACTAGCCCCACTGGCGAACATTGGGCCTCAGCTCTCTGCACCCGGCCTCCCTAGTGCCCCTGAGGGTGTTCTTGGAGTGCATCCTTGACCCTGGGGGAACCCTTGTTCTAATCCCATAGGATTGCATTGACTGTTTTTCCTCTGAAAAAGTTTTAAGTGCTGAGTTGTGTTTGTATGGAAATCCAAGGAACTGTGTTTTAATGCGAAAGTGGTTTACTTACCTTTGTAGGAAATGTCCCAGTGTGATATCTAGGCATATCACACGGAGTAAAAAAGTAATCTCAAAGTATTTACAAAGTAATTACAACGTAATGTCAACGGTCTTTAAACGTTTTACAAACCTGTAACTAAGCAAATTTCATCCAGCTTGCATTTTCTTATCAACCTGTTTTGAAAAGTACAACTTTACTTACCTGTACCAAGTCCTGCTTGGTTTTAAAAATAAAATACAACTAAAGAAATGTTTTTTATACATACAATTGGTCTGAGTTCAGTCTTTGAGTGTGTGACAATTTCTTGCCAGTGTGTGTACAATAAGCACAAGTTACTAACTTGTGTAACGATATATCTGTAAGAGACAGTAGTTAGTGATAGATTCCTTACCTTAGAATATCCCCAGGCGTCAGGCTGGATCCGGAAAGTTTTGCGTAGCAGTACCCTTGCGCGTCGGTAGGCGGCGTCGTGCGGCTCCGCGTCCGTCGTCGGCGTCGTGATCGCCGGGATGACGTCGCGGGCAGTACTTAGGCGCCGCCCCTGCGCGCTGACGTCAGTTCTGTACACGACTTTCCGCGCCAGGAACGCAGAGCCATGCAAGAAGCTGACACAGGTGTCTGAAAAATACTAGGGCCCTGAAAGGGATGTCCTTAACCCTAGAAATCAGTTCGCAGAACGGGGAGGATGGGTGGGGCGGTAAGGAATCTATCACTAACTACTGTCTCTTACAGATATATCGTTACACAAGTTAGTAACTTGTGCATCTGAAAGAGACACGTTAGTGATAGATTCCTTACCTTAGAATAGATACCCCAGCAATACCAACCCCGGTGGTGGGTCTGCGAACAAAGATCAGACAAGGAAGTCCTGGAGGACAGAACGGCCAAAGAAGCCGTCCCTCCGGACCTGACTGTCAAGGCAGTAATGTCTAGTAAACGTGTGCAGCGAGGCCCACGTAGCCGCCTGACAGATAACCGGCAGCAGAACACCGCGGCCCAAGGCCGTGGTAGCAGCCGTTGCCCTGGTGGAATGGGCACGCAGCCCAACAGGAGGTTCCTTTTAGCCAAAGAATAGCAGGTCTTGATGCACAAGGTAACCCAGCGGGAGATGGTCCTCTTGTGCACCGCCCGACCTTTTTGGCGCCCACGTAGCCAACAAAGAGCTGGTCATCCACCCGGAAGTGTTTTGTGCGGTCAATATAGAAAGAGAGCGCACGTTTTGGGTCCAGACGGTGGAGCCTCTCTTCCTCTCTGGAAGGATGCGGAGGCGGAAAGAAGGTGGGCAAAGTGATGGTCTGCCCAATGTGGAAAGCAGTAACCACCTTTGGCAAGAAGGACGGACGCGTCCGAAGAACAACCTTGTCTGGATGAACAGACAGAAAGGGAGGTTTGCAAGATAGAGCCTGGAGCTCACTCACCCGCCGAGCGGAGGTGATGGCCACCAGAAAGGCTGTCTTCAGAGTCAGAAGACGAAGAGGACAGTTATGCAGAGGCTCAAAGGGAGCGCACATTAAAAAGGTAAGAACCAAGTTCAAGTCCCACTGAGGCATTACAAACGGAACAGGAGGGAAGAGGTGAGTAATGCCTTTTAAGAACCTGTTAACAACAGGGGACTTGAAAAGGGAGGGCTGATCAGGGAGCCTGAGGAAGGCCGAGATAGCACAAAGATAACCCTTGATGGTACCCAGGGCAGAACCCTGTTGGGCCAGAGAGAGAAGGAACAGAAGGACCTCAGAAAGAGGGGCAGAAAGGGGATCCACAGCCTTTGCTGTGCACCATGCCACAAATTTGTTCCACCTGCAGGCGTATACCACCTTAGTGGAGGGACGCCTGGCTGCCAGAATCACATCACAAACTTCGGGAGGCAAGTCGAAAGGAATCAACTGCCGCCGCTCAATCTCCACGCAAGCAGGTGTAGACTGGACAGGTTCGGGTGGAGGACCGTCCCCTGCTGCTGCGACAGAAGATCCTCCCGAAGAGGCAGACGGATCGGGGGATCTATGCTCATATTGAGTAGCTCGGGATACCAAACTCTTCGAGCCCAGTCCGGAGCCACAAGAATGACTTGGGCCCGGTCGTGCCGAATCTTCTTCAACACTCTGGGTAGAAGTGGTATAGGCGGAAAGGCGTACAACAGACCGCAACTCCACTCGCGACGAAAAGCGTCGCCGAGCGAGTGCCGCCTTGGAAATTCCAACGCGCAGAACTGATGACATTGCGCGTTCTCTTCGGTGGCGAATAGATCTAACCAAGGCTCTCCCCACTGTAGAAAGAGTCCTTGCGCCACTTCCGAGTGAAGACGCCATTCGTGATCCATCATGCACCTGCGGCTGAGTTCGTCCGCCCTGGCGTTCAGAGAACCTGCCAGGTGTTGAACCATCAGGAACATGCCCTGATGTTCGAGCCATGTCCAGAGGCGCAGAGCCTCCTGACAAAGGGTCCAAGACCCCACCCCGCCCTGTTTGTTGCAGTACCACATGGCGGTGGTGTTGTCTGTGAACACCTGCACTACCTTCCCTTTGACAGAGGGAAGGAATGCCTTGAGTGCAAGCCGGATCGCCCGGAGCTCCAGAATGTTGATATGGAGCCGGGACTCCGCCGGAGACCAGAGGCCTCTGATCTCCGCCTCTCCCATGTGACCGCCCCATCCCAGAAGGGACGCGTCCGTCACAACTGTATGCTCTGGCTGGGGAAGGGAGAGGGATCTGCCCATGACCCATTGCCGGTTCGAGAGCCACCACTGCAACTGTTTTGCAGTCCCCTCCGAGATCTGGACGTGATCGGACAGGTTGCCCTGGTGCTGCGCCCACTGGAACTTCAGGTCCCACTGCAGAGCCCGCATATGCCATCTGGCATGATTGACCAGCAGGATGCAGGAGGCCATGAGGCCCAGCAGCCTCAGGGTCATCCGTACCGAAACCCAGGATAAAGGCCGAAAGATCGGAATCATAGCCTGAATATCCCGGACTCGCCGTTCGGGAGGATAGGCCCGAAACTGCGTCGTGTCCAGAACTGCTCCGATGAAAAGGAGCTGTGGAGAAGGAATTAGATGCGACTTCGGCACATTGATGGAGAACCCCAGCGAGTGCAGGAGTTCGGCCGTAGTCTGGAGGTGGGAGACGACTGCCTGGGACGAGCCCGCCTTCAGCAGCCAGTCGTCGAGGTAGGGGAAGACTGAAACCCCTGCCCGGCGCAGATGAGCTGCGACCACCGCCATCACTTTTGTGAACACCCGAGGGGCACTGGTAAGGCCAAAGGGGAGCACGGTGAACTGAAAATGCTCGGGGCCTACCGTGAACCGAAGGTAACGCCGGTGGGCCGGCAGGACGGGGATGTGGAAATACGCGTCCTGCAAGTCCAACGCTACCAACCAGTCTCCAGGGTCGAGGGCAGTCAAGACCTGAGCTAGGGTGAGCATCTTGAACTTCTCCTTCCGGAGGAAGCGATTGACGTTCCGGAGGTCCAAGATAGGACGCATGTCCTCCTTGTCCCTTTTGGGCACCAGAAAGTAGTGGGAGTAGCAACCACGCCCTACTTCCGGGGTCGGAACATGCTCGATGGCCCTCTTGGTCAAGAGGGCCGTGACTTCCTTCCGTAGAAGCACCAAGTGATCCCCTGACATGCGGTGGAATTGAGGTGGCATGGCTGGGGGGTGGTCTCGAAGGGGAGGGAGTAGCCCCTTCGGACAATGTCCAAGACCCACCTGTCCGAGGTGATGGTGCGCCAGTGGGGAAGGTGATGGCGGACCCTGCCCCCTACTGGCGTGCCGTGCACCTGAAAGGAGGGACTAGGAGGGCTTGGAGGCCGCGGACGGGTTGGAGGTGGTGGCCTGACCCGCACGCTGGTTGCCCGATCCGCCACGGCGGAATCCACGTCCTCGGCCACGCGAAGACGCCTGCTGCGCGGGCCGGTGGCTGGGCTGCTGACGTGAAGGGGCGCCCCTACCGTGGCCACGATAGGGGCGAAAAGCAGAAGGCAGCGGAGGGCGTGTAGCAGAAAGGCCCAGGGACTTTGCAGTAGCCCGTGAGTCCTTAAAGCGCTCCAACGCATGGTCTGCTTTGGACCCAAAAAGACCGACTCCATCAAAGGGCATGTCCATGAGAGTATTCTGGACATCCCCTGAAAAACCAGTGGTTCTCAGCCAGGCGTGGCGCCGGAGCGCCACCGTCGTTGCAATCGACCTGCCCAGCGAGTCGGCGGTGTCAAGGCCACAACGGATAGTGTATTTGGCCGCATCCCTTCCTTCCGCAATGGCGCGGGAAAGCAGTGCCTGGACCTCCTCAGGGCACTGGGGCAAAACATCCGCCACCGAATCCCACAGGGAGTGGGTATATCGGCCCAAAAGACAAGCGGTGTTAACGGACCGCAAGCCAGCACTGGAGGAAGAAAAACCTTTCTTCCCAAACTGATCCAGGCGTTTGGATTCCCTATCCGGAGGAGCGGTAGGGAAGGCGGTTTGGGAAGCGGAGGCTTGGACAACCAAGCTCTCAGGAGTGGGGTGGACAGAAAGAAACAGGGGGTCGCCCGGAGCGGGGCGATGGCGTCGTGACACGTTCCGATCCACAGGAGCCCCTGTGTTGGGCTTGGACCAGGCGCCCAAAGAACGTCAGTGAGGGCGTCGTTAAACGGCAGCACAGTCTCCGCAGAGGAGGCTGCCGGCTGAAAGCACCTCTGTCAAGATGTTAGTCTTGACCGTCAAAGTAGGGAGCTGGAGACGTAAGGCCCCAGCAGCCCTACGCAACACCGTACCAAAATTGGCCCCCTCCTCCGTAGCCACGGGAGGAGACAGCATGCCAGTGTCAGGAGAAGTATCCAGACCACTGGCCTCCCCTAGACTCTCTGTCCAGTCCTCATCATACTGACAGTTGCGTGTCAGAGGGTCATCAGACCCCTCCCAGTCCTCCTGGTCCTCCTCTGGTTCAAAATAAGGAGGAGGAGGGACATTTGGGACCCAAGGTCCCATCGGCGCCGGAGCCGGCGTCGAGCGACGTCGCTCCGGGTCCATGTCCGGAGCCGGAAGGAACTGGGGACGACGCCGCCCGGAGCCCAGGGCGGCGTCGAGAACGGCACCGGAGACATCGGCGCCGGCGGAGGTGTGGTGAGGTCGACCGGCGTCGATGGGGGTTGTGGAGCCGGGATCGAGGCCGGGGCCGAAGCCGGAGCCGGGATCGAGGCTGGAGGCTCGGGCGACGCCGGGGCCGGAGCCGCCGGCGACGCCAAAGCAACCCCATCAGGGCCCGCGGGGCCCGAAGGCGCACCGGAGGGGCCTGAAGGCCCGAAGAGGCGGGCCATGGCCGACAGGAACTCCTGTACCTTGGCCGGATCCGCCCCCGAACCCGGGAAGGGCGGGTATGACGGGGCGACTCCACAGGCAAGTCCGGGGCCGCGGGGGCGGGGACGGTGCCGGGAGGGGCCTCAGCCGAGTCGCGAGACCGGCGAGGCGAAGTCCGAGAGCGACGATGCTTCTTGGACTTCTTGTGCTTCGACTTACCGGACGAAGAAGTCGGCGACCGGTGTGCACTCCGCGAGCGACCCCTGGACCTCTCACGCGACCGGGGCTTCCGCGGAGCCGAATGCCGGGCCTCGAGGAGCTTTCGAGACCGCTCTCGCAAAGCTTTCGGGTTGAGGGCCTGGCATTCGGGACAAGACTCGGTGTCGTGGCCTCGGCCGAGGCAGAAGAGACACTCCCAATGCGGGTCGGTGACGGACATCATCCGCGCACAGGCGCCGCATCGCTTGAAGCCGGGCATCCCTACGACACCTTAAAGTTGTGAAAAAACCAGTGAAAAAATCACCAAAAGTATGGTCAAAAATTGACCAGGGCACTGCTCTTCCCGGATCTGCGCTTGCTGGCGCGGAAAAGAAGAACTGACGTCAGCGCGCAGGGGCGGCGCCTAAGTACTGCCCGCGACGTCATCCCGGCGATCACGACGCCGACGACGGACGCGGAGCCGCACGACGCCGCCTACCGACGCGCAAGGGTACTGCTACGCAAAACTTTCCGGATCCAGCCTGACGCCTGGGGATATTCTAAGGTAAGGAATCTATCACTAACGTGTCTCTTTCAGATATGCTTAACACTACCCTCTGATAAAGCCTTACTGCTCTCCCACACTACCACAAATAGAGAGTAAGGTGAGATCTACTTTTACCTCTGTAAGCCTTTTGGGATCCACTGGACTCTGTGCACACTATACCTTACTTTGGAATAGTATATACAGAGCCAGCTTCCTACACAGTTGCCAATACAGACTCTACTGTTGCCGGCAGAAGGCCTGGTCTAGTCACCCATGAGCTAGACTAAAGCTGTGGCAATGTCTCCAGAAATATGGAGTATCAAGACTGTCTGGTCTACTTTGGAGTTAGTAGGATGAGTGTGATTGATACATGCCTCATTTTCATAACATCAGGAGAAGCAGAGGAAAAGAGCACGCAAATATCCCTGACCAATTCATCCATAGTGCATTGACCAAGGACTGTGGGTACCTGGATGAGACGTTTTGGCATTTTGCAGTTTGGTAAACAGATCAATGGTGGGAGGGCCCCATTGGCAAAAGCACTTTAGGAGGACTTGAGGAATCATCTCCCACTTGAGAACATGTTGATATGTCCTGCTTAGGGCATCCACAAAGTCATTGTTCACCTCTGGCATATGTTCCAACGAAAGATGGTTATGATGCTGATTATCCAACTTTCAGATATACTGGGCTGAGTCAGTGCACCTAGCTTCTAGATGAAGTACATAGTTGTCACGTTATTGGATTATGAGGACTGTTTTGGCTATAAAAAGCTGTGAGGGCCATACGGATTGCTATGAGTTTCAAGTAATTGATATGGTAACTCTAGTTGTGGCATTCAGGTACCATGTACAGTCATGCAGTTTAGGTGTGTCCCACCCCATGAGCGAGGCGTCTAAAGGCAATAGTCGCATGCAGAAGTGGGTCCAGAAAAAGCTTGCCCAGCAACATATTATTGCTCTTTCCCCTACAGAAGTAAGAGCTATATCCTGGGCTGAACCAACACTTTATCTTCCCAATGACCCTCTGCTTGCAACCATTGCCTCGCTAGACATTTGCAAAGTTGGAGAACACTGGGTCCTGTCTCTCACACACACACACACACACACACACACACACACACACACACACACACACACACACACACACACACCCACACACACACACCCCCACACACACCCCACACACACCCCCACACACACCCCACACACCCCCCACACACCCCCACACACCCCCACACACCCCCCACACACCCCCACACACCCCCACACACCCCCACACACCCCCACACACCCCCACACACCCCCACACACCCCCACACACCCCCACACACCCCCACACACCCCCACACACCCCCCACACACCCCCACACACCCCACACACACCCCACACACACACCACACACACCACACACACACACACACACACACACCCCACACACACACACACACACACCCCACACACACACACACACACACACACACCCCCCCTCTGCCTGGCTTTTGATGCAATTTTGACTGTAGAGTACTGGGCCCCTGCAGTCCAGGTTCCCAGTGTTCTTTTTCTAAAACTGTTCCACAATAGGCTTGTCATGCCCCCTGTAAGTTCCTAGTAAATGGTGTCTGGGTACCTAGGGCATTGGGACTGAAGAGGGTCCCCTAGGGACCCCTCACGAAGGCCATGCAGATTACAGCATGCATGGCCTGGTGCAGACAAAATGACAGTCGACATGGCACACTGCATGTGTGCCATGCCAACTAGCCCTGCCTAAAGTATAGTTAAGTCATCCCTCTAGCAGGCCTTACAGCCCTAAGGCAGGGGCACTATACCACAAAGTGTGGGCATACCTGCATGAGCAGATATGCCCCTACAATACTTAAGTTCAGTCTTAGATATTGTAAGTGTCAGGGAAGCCATAGAGAGTACCTGGCCTGGAAATTCGACAACTTGAGTTCCCCAGCACCATGATGGCTTCTATGAACTCAGGAGTGTTTGGTACCTAACTACTCCTCTCAATAAGCCCACACTGATGCCAGTGTGGGATATATTGAAACATGTACTCAGAGGGCAAATCACAGGTGCCCCCTGAAAGCCTACCAACCCTGGTGTGGTCTCTGAGTGGCTGTACTCAGCCTGCCACCACCAGGTGGGTTTCTGGACCCCTGTATCGAGAGCCCTCCGCTCTCTGAGGCCAGAAACAAAGAACATCCTGGGCTGAGGTGTAAGAAAATGGGGTTCTGTTGCAGTACCCCCACCCCTCCACACTTTTTGCCTGGCCTTTGATGTGACTGACTGTAGAGTACTGGGTCCCTGCTGTCCAGGTTCCGAGTACCAGTGTTCTTTCCCTAAAAACATGTCCACAATTGGTACTTCTGCCCCCTTGTTAGTCCCTAGTAAGTGGTACCCTGGGTACCTAGGGCCTGGAGGCTGAAGAGGGTCCCATGGAACCCCTCCCTAGGACCATGCCACTGCCCCCACAGCTGGCATGTCCCTGTGAGGTGAAAAAATGACCAAGTTGACATGGCACACTGCCTGTGTGCCATGCCAGCTAACACTGCCTAAAATATAGGTAAGTCACCCCTCTAGCAGGCCTTAACAGCCCTAAGAAAGGGTGCACTATATCCCTGGTGTGGGCATATCTGCAAGAGTCAATTCTATTAATACCGAATACACCTGTAGGCACATATAGGATTTGGTACAAGAGGTTTGAAACAACAAACAAGGCAATTGGACATTACACCATTAGAGGTCATGGTATTTAAGGCATCCAAACATACAGCATCAACTTTCTAATACAGTTCACAATTCTCCTGGAAACAGGACGATGAAATAAAAGTAAGAGAACATCCATTCGAAGACAGTACCTGTATCAGCCTCATGTTCTTTATTCTCATCTGTCAAAGGGTTATCATGAAGCTTCAAATAGATTTCTATAGCAATTCGTGCTGCTTTAAAGTAAAACGGATGTTGTCGTAGTACGTCTTCTAATTTTAACAAGTCCACATAAGATCGGAGTGTGATTTTCCTCATACAGTAAGTATGAAAGTCAAACTGGTCATCTGTGATTTCTACAAAATGCTAACAAAAACACTGTGTTGATTATCAAGAAAAACATGAAAATATACATGGAAAGGAAATAAAAATATATTGTGCAAAAGATGTGGTTGTGGTACCGAGAACGTTTCTTTGTCAACCCCTGACTTTCAACATCATAAATTTATATATATATGCATCAAGCAAGTGAGAGATAAAATACAGTTCATGAAAGAATCCTTTCATATTAAATACCTCACACCAGCAAGAAGTGGTGTGAAAAGAAAAAGTTACTTATCTTCAGTAACAATTTCTGGTGGATATGTAATGTTACAGCAGTTTCCTCAATATATTCTCCAGGCGTCAGTCCCCAAACATTTTCCCCAGCAATAACTCTACAGCGGCATGAAGTGGTGCCATGCAGCCTCGAGTGTGACTCCAACTACCCTGGATGTGACTAGGTTGGAGTATACAAGGCACTAACCGGCTTGCAGGTAATTGCATGTTGTTTTTCCTTAGAGTAGTTTGTTTCAAGGTGAGTAGTGACCTCTACCCGAATCACACAGCCCACCAGGACAAAGATTCAACCTCCAATTGTGTTTTTCTCATACTGGTGAGAGTAAGTATAGGAAAGCAAAACAGGTCAGTCTGTGTATAATGGTGAAGTGGGAATAACTTGTTAAAAAATATATATATTTCTGTTCCAATCACCATACCGTAAGTTTGCACTTGCTTCAAGGAACTTGGGATGGCGCATGTGACTACAGCACTGCAAGCTCCAAACCGAATGTTATAGGTAATGGAATTTATACATCTGCAGCAAGTGCTGGTTTAGATCACATGCACTCCACAGATTGAAAAGCAAAGCCCTTCGCCTAAAATGATGGTTTATAAACTGGTCCAGGAGAAGTTTGGAAAAAAGCTGTAAGAACAGATTGCCCGACTTGTCCACTAACAATGATTTTTGTGTGTGAATAGAAAACCATGTTGCTGCCTTAACTAGGTCTACAAGAGTTGTTTCCCAGGAAAACCATAGTGGCTCCTTTTCTTGCGAGTGGAATGTGCCCTTGACACAGCATGTGTCCAATTTGATTTAGCAGAACAGATTTGGATACACAACTATCCATTTAGCAATGCCAGATCTGGAACCATGGTTCCCTTAGTGAAGCTTAAAAAAGCTACAGAGAGTTGTAGAGTCATTCTAAAAGCTTTAGTTCTGTCAATATAATAGAAGAGTGCTCTTTCGACATCTTAAACTTGTAAAGCGCTTTCAATACTGATAAGTTAACAGTACCATTGATATTAAACAGGGAGATGATATTAAGGGTCTGATCCAAATACAATGTTTGTTCACTTGAATAAAAGGGGCCAACATGGTTAAAGGTTAGAGTTCACTGACTAACAAAGAAACTAGGTGCAATGAGGAATGACACCTTCCATGAAGGATACTTCAGTGTAGAGTCTCGGGGGGGGGTGTCAAAAGCCAGGTAATGACAATGTTCAAGTGCTGTGTGGGCAGTGGTGGCATCCAAGGGGGAATTACTCTTAAGGCCTTCCATAAGAGTTTGCTACTGGATTGACTGGTGCTATCTATCCTCTGTTTAAGTTGCCACAGCAGCTAAATGAACAAGTTGCTTACCTTCAGTAATGCCTTATCTGGTAGAGACAATATTTAGCCACAGATTCCTTACCTTTGAATTTCCCCAGGCGTCACACTGGATCCTGAAGATTTTTCGTGAGCAGTACATCTGCGTGCCTGTAGGTGGTGTCAGCCGGCTTCGCTGGCACTGGAAGTGATGTGCGCATCACCTATATAGCCACCACCTCGGCGTGCTGACGTCAGTGAATTTTCACGACTTGCCACTCCAGAAGCGCAGAGCCATGAAGTGCACTGACACTGGTGTGTCCAAACTAGAGCCCTGAAGGGGATCAGCCCTGACCCTCGAAAGTTGTCCGCAGAGCAGGGAGGATGGGTGGGTCGGTAAGGAATTTGCGGCTAGATACTGTCGCTACAAGATAAGGCGTTATCGAAGGTAAGTTATTTGTTCCCCTGATAGAGACCTCTAGCAGCAGATTCCTTACCTTTGAATAGATACCCAAGCAATACTAACCCCAGGGGAGAGTCTGTGGACAAATTTAGACTAAGAAGTCCTGAAGGACCGAACGGGTGAAATGCCCGTCCTAGTGGACCTGACTGTCCAGGCAGTAATGCATGGTAACCGTGTGCATGGACGCCCACGTTGCTACCTGACTGATGTCCAAGAATGGAAATCCACGGACTAACGCAGTGGTCACAGCCTCAGCTCTGGTGGCATGAGCTCAAAAACCTTCAGGAGGCTGCCTCATTCCCACTGCATAGCAGATCGTGATGCAGAGAATGACCCATGGAGAGATGGACCGTTTCTGCACTGACCAACCTTTCTTCGCACCAACATACCCCACAAAGAGTTAGTCGTCCACCCTGAACTCTCGTGCACAGTCAGGGTAGAACACAGTTTTTTGGTCCAGATGGAGATGCTCCGCTTCTTTAGAAAGATGTGGAGGAGCATAGAAAGTGGGCAAGGTGACAGAGTGTCACACATTAAAAGGTGTTAACACTTTTGGCAGTAAAGAGGCCCTAGTGCAAAGGACCAGTTTGTCAGGGAAAAAACTGATAGGAAGAGAATCTTGAATGATAAAGCCTGCAGCGCACTCACCCTCCTGGCCAATGTAATCGCCACAAAAAAAGTCTGTTTGAGGGTGAGCAGCCTGAGGGGATAATTGTGTAAAGGCTCAAGGGGAGCACACAAGCAGAGATGTGAGAACCAAATTACGGTCCCACTGAGGCACAATGAAAGGGGATGGTGGGAACATATGTACAAGTCCTTTTAAAAATCTATTTACAAAGGGAGATTTAAATAAGGAGGGTTGGTCAGGCAGCCACAAGAACTGAGACAGGGCAGAAAGATTCCATTTCAGAGTTCCAAAAGCAGAGCCCTGCTGGGCAAGGGTCAAATTAAAAAACAAACTATTAGAAAGGAAGGCAGACAGAGGATCAATAGACTTTTCCGTACAATATGATACAAACTTTTCCATCTGCAGACATATACCGTCTTGGTGGAGGGACGCCTGGCTGCCAGAACAACATTATACACTTCAGGAGGAGGGCAAAAAGCTATCAACTGCTGCCACTCAATCTCCACGCAAGAAGACAGAGTTGACACTTTCGGGTGGAGGAACCTGCCCTGCTACTGCGCAAGGAAATCCTCCCGAAGGGGCAGCCTGATCAGAGGATCGATGCTCATGTCCAGAAGGTCGGGATACGAGACCCTCCGTGCCCAGTTCTGAGCTACAAGGATGAATTGGGCCTGGTCGTTCCTGATCTTCTAGAGAACTCTGGGCAGGAGTGGGATGGGCGGTAAGGCGTACAGGAGGCCTGAGCTCCACTCAAGCCGAAAAGCGTCTCTGTGCAAGAACCGCTTTGATCTAACCAAGGCTCTCCCCACTGTTGAAGGAGACCTTGCGCCACCTTCGGGTGGAGACGCCATTCATGATTCCGCTAAGCATCGATGGCAGAGTTCGTCCGCCCTGGCGTTCAGGGAACCTGCCAGGTGTTGAACCACCAGGGAAATGCCCTGCTGTTCCAGCCATGTCCAGAGACGCAGGACCTCTTGACAGAGGGTCCACAACTCCACCCCGCCCTGTTTGTTGCAGTACCACATAGCAGTGGTGTTGTCTGTTAACACCTGTATCAGCCTTCCCTTGATGGAGGGTAGAAAGGATTACAATGACAGTCGTTTCAGCAGGTTGATGTGGAGTCCGGATTCCGCCGGAGACCAGAGTTCATTGATCTTCATCCACCTCTCTCAGATGGCCGCCCCATCCCAGGAGTGACGCATCTGTCACTAAGGTGAGATCTGGCTGGATAAGTGAGAGGGGTCTGCCTCTGCCCCAATCGCGGTTCATGGCCATCACTTCAGGTCCTTTGTAGTTCCCTCCGAGATCTGGACCATGTGCCCACTGGAACTTCAGGTCCCACTACAGAGTCCACATATGCCATTGCAGGAGAAAATGAGGCCCAGCAGCCTCCGAGTCAGTCTCACCGAAACCCTGGATAGAGGCTGAAACTATATCATAGCCTGAATATCCTGGACTTGCCGCTCAGGAGGATAAGCCTGAAACTGCACTGCGTCCAGAAAAGCTCTGATGAAAGGGAGCGTCTGAAAGGGAGTCAGGTGTGACTTTGGCATGTTGATAGTGAACCCCAGCGAATACAGGAGGTCTGACATGTCAGAGGTGGGAGACCACAGCCTGGAGCCAGCCCCCTTCATCAGCCAGTCATCGAGATAGGGGAAGACTGGCACCCCTGATCTGCACAGATGAGCTGCGACCACTGCCATCACCTTGGTGATCACTCTAGGGGCGCGGGCACTGGTAAGGCCAAAAGGGAGCACAGTGAACTGAAAATGCTCGTGGCCTACCGTAAACCGCAGGTAACGCCGATGGGCAGGCAGGACAGGGATGTGAAAATAGGCCTTCTGCAAGCCGAAGCTACCATCGAGTCTCCTGGGTCCAAGGAAGACAAGACCTGAGCCAATGTAAGCATCTTGAATTACTCATTTTGGAGGAAGCAGTTGAGGGCTCGGTAATGTAGGATACAACAAAGGCCCATGTCCTTTTTGGGACCAGAAAGTAGAGGGAATAGCAACCAGAGCCCACTTCTGGTGCCAGAACCCCCTCTATTGCTCTGTTGGTCAAGAGTGCCATGACTTCCTTGCAGAGCAGGGACAAATGATCCTCCATCAGCCAGTCATAGGATGGAGGCATGGAGGGAGGGATAGTCTCAAAGGGGAGGGAGTAGTCCCTTCGGGCGATCTGCAGAACCCACATGTCCGATGTTATAGACTGCCAGTGGTGGAGGTGATGGCAGGTACTGACACCAACTGGATGCCCATGATCTAGAGGTGCAAGATTAGGAAGGTTCATCCACACAGAGGCTAGGAAGTTTGTGCGGCTCAGTGGCTGGGATAGGGTTGACGCAGTCGAGAGCCCCTTAAGTTGCCACGGAAGGAGTAAAAAGCAGACTGGGGATGTGTGGCAGTCGAGGCCCACGGACTTGGACATAACCCACGAGTCCTTAAATCGCTCCAGTGCCAAGTCTGCCTTGTCTCCGAAGAGACAGGTGCCATCGAAGGGCATGTCCATGAGGAAAGCCTGGACATCCCCCGAAAAGCCAGATGTTATCAGCCAGGCGTGATGTTTGAGGGTCACTGTCGGTGAAACTGCTCTGCCCAGCGAGGAGTCGTGTCTAGGCCAAAGCGTATAGTGAACTTTGCTGCGTCTCTCCAGTAAGTAACTGCTTGAGAAAGAGTGGCCCGGGCCTCCTCCTGGAACTGTGGTAGCACTTGCTCAATCGTTTCCCACAGCGTGGGGCTAGCAGCCCACTAAGCATGCGGTGTTCACTGACTGCAATGCAAGCTGGTTGAAAGAAAACATTTTCTTTCCCAAGCTGTCCAGCCTCTTGGATTCCCTGTCCAGAGGAGCGGCAGGGAACGTGCCATGGGAAGTGGAGGCTTCGACTGCCAAGCTCTCCGGGGTAGTGTGTTGGGTGAAGGAATTTGGGTTCCCCTTGAGCGGGGCGGTGGCTGCGGGCAATCGTCCTATTCACAGGAGGCCCTGTGCTGGTTTGGACCAGGTCCCCAGAGGGACGCCGATGAGGGCTTCATTGAACGGGAGTAGAGGTTCAGAGGAGGAGACTCCCTGCTGCAGCTCCTCCGTCAAGATGACTGACTGTCACCGAGGGCTACTGAAGGTCGAGGACCTCAGCTGCCCTCCGCACCACCATTGCATATGTAGCTCCCCCCTCCGTAGCCACGGTAGAGGAAGAAAGCATGCCGATAGCTGAAGACATGTCCAGTCCGCTGGCTTCACCCAGTTCCTCACAACAGTCCATATCCTGTTCATACTGGTATTACAAAGGGTCCAGTGACCCCTCCCATTCTTCCCTGAGACCTAGCCCTTCAGAATAAGGGTCAGGCTCCGACCTAGGTCACGGGGGTCATGTCAGCTCTGTAATCGGCATTGATCGACGCTGCTCCATCTCAGTGTCGTCTGGAATCACAATGGGGCTGGCGCCGCTGGGAGCATCGGCATTGGAGCTGGGGACGGTCATAGTGGCACGACCAGCGCTGATCCAGATCCATGAGGACATCAGAGCCAGAGGCGCGGAACCAGATGGGGCCCCCTCTGACCCCACGGGGCCCGAAGGCACGCCAGAGGGGTCGGACTGCTCAAAAATGAGACACATGGCCTCATAAAACTCTTTAATTTAAGCAGGGGTCGCTCCAGCTCCCGGAAAACTGGGGAGGTGCGGAGTCAGTCCAGGCTCGAGTTCCATGGAACTAGGCCTCGAATGCCGATGTTCCTTCGTCACGTCGCGTCCTGATGAGGATTAGTCTAAGCATGCTTCAACTTCGTATTTTTTGTACCTCTTACCGGAGTGCCCGGGTGATTTTGAGTGGGAGTATGACTTCAGGCTCCTAGAACGGTCCTGAGATTTTCCTCCAGAGCGGGACCATGTCTTCCGCAGGGTCGCATGCTGGGCCGTAAGCAGCTCCCTCAAAGCCTTCAGCACCTTGGCCTGGCAGTCGGAGGACAACTTGGAGGCGTGGTGGCACTCCAGACACCACAAACCCATGAGGTTCGGGTCGGTCACCAACATGGCTCAGTGACAGGCGCCACAGGGTTTAAAACCGGTCGTCCTCGATGACATCCTCGACACACCAGGAGGAAAATACCCAAAAAAAGGCTGACAAACGTCGCACGAATCCTGTCAAAAACTGACAGAGGTGTAGCTCTTTCCTCTGATCAGCACTGACTGGCAAGGAAAGAAAAGAACTGACGACAGCGCGCTGAGGTGACTCCTATATAGGTGACGCAGATGTCACTTCCAGTGCCGACAATGCTGACGACACCACGCGAAGCCGACTGACACCTCCTGCCGGCGCGCAGGTACTGCTCACGAAAAATCTTCTAGATCCAGACTGACGCCTGGGGAAATAAAATGTAAGGAATCTGCAGCTAGATGTCTCCATCAGATATACTCTTATTAAGTCTACTTTTTGTAAATGGATTAAGTAAGAGAAAATGTCTTGCTTCAAGGCTTCTGGCGGTTGCTTGCTAAGAGTGGTGCGGTAGCAGACAACTATCTTCCATTTGGCCACATAACAAGCCTTAGTGGTAAGCATACAGGCCTCTTTCAGAATTGAGATGCGCTATTCTGAAAGTTGCAGATAACCAAACTCTAAAAATTCAGATGACAAATTTAAAAAATAAAACAGCCTGGAATTGGGATGTTATAGAAGAAGTTGTTGAGTAAGTCTACAAGTAGTAGTAGTTATTCAGGTGGACAGATGAACATCTCTAGGAGTATTGAGTGCCATAACTACCTCACCAAAGTGGGTGCTGTAAGGAAGAGACTAATGGGACACTTGTTAATGGTCACTTGCAGTTGGGGAAACAACTTCCCCGGTAACAAGTTATTATTGTTCCACCACTGCAGTCTATGTTGAACTCTGGGCTTCACCAACACTAGATCCTCTCACTGCTCAGTTGCTTGTGACCATTGTCTGCCCAGACAGTGTAGCAAGGGGGGGATGTGTAACAGAACATTTGCGACTACTGCAATACAAGAGGCCCTAAGTCCCAACAGCTTCACGATTTTCCTCACTGTTAGAGGAGATTACATCTACCAAAGGGGAAGCAGTCTGTGAAATGCCATTACTGTGTGGTTAGGGTAGGCCTTGCCTGTTGGTGTGTTCAGCATCACATCCAAATAAAGCCAGTATTTGTTTTGGAGAGGGGTGTCACTTTTTTAGATCGATTGTAAAACAATTTGTGAAGGACATTTGCCACCTAATAACATGAGGTACTGGGGCTGTGCAGGATGTATGGGGATGTAGACGTAAGCATCCTTGTAAAAAGGGTTGCCATGAAGTCCTCCATGTAGACCAGCGGAAATGATGTCCTGCAAAGTTGTGATTTTTAAATGTTCTGGTCTCATGCATCAGGCGAGAGACCGCAATTAGAGAGGATTGGTCGTATTGATCTGTATTTATTTGGGAACGAGGAAGCACAGCAAGTATAGTCTTTGTCCCAATTAGTGCGTAGGGACAATCAGAAATCTCATTTTTGTATCAGTGTCTCTACTTCTGCTGAAGCAGCCTTATATGGTCCTGGCTAATCATGGTTGGTGGAATCTTGGGCGGTGTGATATGGAATTTCAAACAGTAACTGTGGGTACTGGCAGAGTACCCATTAGGCAGAGGTTATTTTCTGTCCTCCGACGGGTGGTGTGCAAGCATGGGAAGTCGATGTTTTGAAGCTGGGGAGCCCATATCTTAGGTACCTCTAGCTTTGCAGCAGCTATTAGCCCAGAATCATCCTCTTGAATACTGTTTGGGTGAATAATCTTCTTGGAAGTATTGTGGCCACATAACGGTAGCTGGTGAGTTAGCCCTGTTCTTGCCTGCGAACCCCCCTGCCTCACTGACTGAGTTTGATAGACCCTCACTGCCAGACTTAGCAGAATCAATGCCCACTTTTATTTTTCAAGCAAAGAATCCACTTTTGGGCCGAAAAGAAGTTCTCAATCGAGGATACATTAAAAGCATGCTGATACTCTCAACTCTGCATAACGTTGAAGTAAAATGGAGGCTTTTATCACTCTTGAAGCAGTGTCAGCTGCGTCTAGTGCATGTTTGATAGTTAGATTGGAAATTCTTACATTCATGCACCTTTTCCCCCCTGCTTTCTGTAGGCATCTGGAGGATGCTTAATAAGCTGATACATTTCTGCCCAATGACACCTGTCATACCCAAACAGTAAGCCCACAAATTTTACCATGCACCACTACATGCATGCGTTGACAGCTACCCTTTTTTGCACTGCATCTCTTATTTTACTTATATTATCAGGCAGAGGAGTGTCTCCTGTTCCTTGTGAAAAAGTTCTTTTAAATGCAGTGTATGGTTTACTGGATTAATACTTGCGGTGGATGGTAGTCCTCTGTAAGTAATAATGGAACAAATCTTGGTTAGGTCCAGTAAAAGTTTCAGTAATTCAAACTTAAGTTCAAACCCTGGTATCAATTGCAGAAAGCAGACCGGCTTCACTTAAGATGTGGAAAGCATTTAGACGTACCAAAGCACTTACAAAGCCAAAAATACACTAAAAGTTCCACTCCAATGTGTAAAAATAGAGATCTTAATGAACAAATGACACTAAAATAACAAAACTCCAATTAAGGGAACCAGAGATATGATTTTTTTAAGTTAAAAAAAAAAACGAAACAGTTCAAAGCGCAAACAGCGGGCAACTGGTAATACTAGACAAGGGTCAGGTTTAAGGCTGACTGTGATCGAGCACGGGCCGGATACACAAGTCGGACTGGCCCAGGTCAGAAAGTTATCTTCACACTTAGACAATTTTCAAGAAGGAAGAGAGCTCAGCAGAGCAAGGCTGAAGGCTGGATCCGAAGTCAGGCTCGTCGACGATTGGTTGACTAAGTATGAGGACTCAGTGAAGCAGCCAACAAAGGCAGGAAAGGCTTCAAGCAGTAAAAGTCCAAAGCTTCGGCCCTGGAAATCGTTAACAATGATCAGACTCTGCTCGGCACCAGCCCCAGTGAAGATTTTTACCTTGGGACTTAGACTTTTTCTCAAAGTCTGATTTCCTCAGCGGGGCAAGGCTGTAGCCTAAGAGGGTTTCACATCCTAAAATGCCAGTCGGCATTTGGCCTGCTGAATTGCATTAGCTGCTGTGCAGAATATAGAGGGAGCTGCAGAAAAGTTAGGCCCGCTGGCAAAGCTTCCTTGGTGGATCGGCTGACAGGTTGGTGCCGGTCCCACGACGGGTCTACAGATAAAAAGTTTAGTCACAGGTTTTAGGTTTAGGCAGGAGGAGTACATTCCGACACTAGTCAAAGGTTTCAGGATCAGAGAAACAGCACTCAGGGTCAGGACTCATTCTAACTGAAGTCACGATCAGGGTCCAGGGCAGGTCCAGTTAAAACTGGTCAGCTGAGTTCTTCCAGAAAGTAGCTTTTTGCAGCATTTGTTTCCCTGTAGCGTAGCAGGAAGTCAGGTAACTGACTCTTGGAGTCTATTTCTTTGCCCTATGTACAAGTGGGAGCAGATCGAGTCCTTAAGATTCTCCTTACAGGTCTCAACAGTAGGTGCAGTCGTTCCGTCTTCCACAGGTCCAGTAGTGATCTTAAGAGGGTGCCACATTTATGCCTAGCATTAGCTTGTGAGTGGAGGAGTGACTCCTGACCCACCACAACAAATAAGAAAAGGTTCCTAGGGGCAATGATACCCACTTTTGAAGAAGTTCCTGTATGCCTTACTGCAAACAATTTCACAGTGCTCATCTCTATCTTAACCCAAGATGGAGAAGCTTTCTTCCCCAGTGAGAACTCCTGTGCCTACTCTAGAGGGAAATGAGCAACCCCTCCTCTGTGGTCAATGAAATCCTGTTCTGGGGCCAGCTCCTCTTCTACTGGGATTAATGCCTGGCTGGCTAAAAGGACAAAAGATGGGGCAGACCCAGATGTTAGCTACATCTGCCTGTGCCAGGGTAGCCCTCTTAAGATAATTAAGTTCCTGGGCACTGCCCAGATGGTCTTCCTATCAAAGGAACAGAACACCTCCCCACACTGAAGGCCTTTGTCTCGGCTCTGTGAGCAAGTTCACATCTCATAAAGGAGCTAATCAGCTCCTGGGTGACAGTTGGAAGCTCATGCAAATGGGTCTAGAAGCAGGCAAAAGGTGACTTTTTAAAGTACATATCTAAAATATTTAGTACAAATCCAAAATTACGAATGAACTGGATTTGTAATAAATATTTTAAAGTAGTCCAAAAATGAATCCTTTAGCTGGTTCTTAGGTGGAGATAACATTGTTTCATTGTATTATTAACTCTCAGCTTTAAGGAACAGCTAACACCCTGCTACAGAGAAAATAGCTTTTGTAGCCTTGTCACTGAAAAGACATGTTTTACATTAAACTGTTACATGTCCTACTTTTAAATACTATGCAGCCCTGCCTTATTGGGCATTGAGGTTTGCTAGGGGTGACTTAATATTTAAAAGCAGGATTTAGGCCTGTCAAAAAGTTATTCTGATAGGTTGAATTTGCAGTATAAACTTGCACAGCCAGGTTACTGGTGGCAGGCCTGCAGTCATGTTTTGTATTAATTTACTGGTCGCACAATATATGCTTCAGTTCACTAGTGATACTGAACTTTTAGGAGTACAGCCCATTTTGTCATGTTTTAGGGATCAAAGGTCACGCACTGGGGCCTGTTTAGCAGAGTCCTAGTGCACAGTGTCAAAAAAACAGCAGCAAGAATCCCCCCAACAAATAGGAGTTATGAGAAGAGAGGCATTTTCTTACACAGTGTGCATAATCAGAGAATCTGTAGAAACATGTCCTGATCTAAACTGTGTCTTCTGGTGCTGCCCTACATTTCTTTTATATCTCTTCAGTGGGACTTTGAAACCCTCTAATGGATACTTATAAATGCTTTTCAACATGGGTATAAATTGAACTGATCCTCCTCTTCCACTGCACAGAACTTAAATTTAAAACATCCAGTTTATATCTGGATAATTGGATGGTATGCAGTAGTGTCAAAGTGTTATGAGGGTGAATTTACTGGATAGAGCTTGAAAAAAGGGTTGTCTTGTGGTCGATATGATGATCATACCACAGGTTGTCCAAGTCATCTGTAGGCAGGGGTTTGACAAATGGATTAGGTAAATCTGTAATGTCTTGATCTAAGGCGTGTACAGAATGTGCTAGTGACAAGACTGTTCAGGAGACTGATGATGGTGGTAGTAAAGATTCCTAGGGTGCATTTTACTTTGGTATTAGGTATGCCCAAGATCTTTGGAGATGGCCTCCTCGAAGGTGAGGTGTTCTTTCTTGTGTGTAGACTGGTCAGTATGTGGTAGCTGGGAAGAAGGTGGTTTGGCTTGGATATAGACTAGGACAGAATCCAAGTATATTTTTCTGTTATTGCTTGCCCCACCAACGGTGGCATCAACATCGACTTTGAAGATGAACTCTGGTTTAAGGAGGGAAGGATAGATTCCCGAGGTCAAACTGGAGCATGTGAACGTCAAGCTTTGCTTTCAGGAGTGATGGGCAGCGAGGACTGCAGAGAGCTTTTCATTAGTGGTTCCAGGCTGAAGCTAGAGCTCGGCAGAGGCCATTCATTGTCTGGGAAGAAAGACTCCTTTCAAAGTCATATCCCTGAGGGAAGATCCTTGAAGTTTGGTGCGTGTTGGGGCAGAAATGTAGTCTTTGTCATACTGGTGGGTATCCTTGGAGCTCCTGGATATAATTCTTCTATGATGTCATCCAAATATATAAAGTCAGGACTTTGCTTCCTATAGGTCCCCCGAGCACAGGCGAGCAATCCCCCAACCCCTTCCAACCACCCACCCCAGTTGAATTGAGTGTCGTCAACGTCGTTGATGCTGTGCATGCTAGATGGTTGAAGAGGACGTAGGCTCTACATTCTATAATGTGGCCACCATCTATATTTTGTGTGCCCCAAAGAATGTTTGCACTAGAAGGCATAGCAGGCTGAACAATTGAATTCCTTGTGACCCTTTCATAACAGTCCCTATGTTGGTTTGATGATGGGAACTTACTGTTCTATTCCGGATAAAATGAAAAGGGTGTGTTCACCATACTTGGCCTCTCAACAGGACCATAGATTGAGGAGTAGCCCCAGTAGGACCCCCGTCGACTGCACAGCATCCTGTATCCCTTGCATCAGAACCACTCCATAGAAGTCAATGGCAAAAAGCCACTGACACTGGAACTGAACTGAAGACTGAATTTTTTGGCAAGGTAACCTTCTTTGGACCTTGTTGGTCACCCTGACTGGCTCCCTGCCAGAGCTGGTAGGCCAAAGTTGCTCGAAGTAACCGCATTCCATATTAAAAGTTTGTTTTGAAAAAGCTTCTGTCAAATTCATTGAATTTGCCAGTGCTTGTTCGCAGGTAAGTGAAAAGTCCTGATACACTGTTTACTGTAAATTCTATATCACCAGAACCCTTCAATGGATCTTTTTTGTTTTGGTGCCCATAAAATAATGAAAATCTAAACTAATTTTATAAATTGTGTTAGATTTCTCATCGACTTTCAATCTTCAATTGTCTAGGTGCTGTTTAAATGCTTTACACGTGTTCCTTTGTGCAAGCCCGACTGCTCAGAGCCACAGCTACCCAGGGTTAAGCCACAGTTTAATAAATGAAACCGGACTGGTCCTAAAGGGGTTGGTAGAGTATTACATGGCAAGGTCACACAACCCATTTCCTCACAATTCTACATGCCATCAAGGCATGGGGAGAGAGGCAGAGAGGGACAAGACAGCAAGAAATACAGAACATAGCATGTTTGCACAGCTTGGGATCTTATTGTTCACACACTAGCTCATCGGGCAGGAGGGAAAGTGGAGAGGAATCTGTGATAAGATTTTATATTTAACAGGAATATTGCTACAAACGGTGAGAAACTTTCTTCTGATGGATACATCTCCCTGCAGATTCCTCACCTTATGAAGGAGTCCCAAAACACTACCCACATTGGGCGATGGACTGAGTAGTGCTGGGTTAAAGAAAAGCAGGCAATGCAGCTCAGGCAAATTACATGTCAGTGCACGCCTGATACATGAGACAGCAATGATTGGCAAAGTATGGCAGGTTGACTGTGCAGCTGCCAAGCAGACGCCAGCGACCACTACGCCTCTGGAAATATCAGCTGAAGAACTCATGGCCTTGATGGAATTGAAAAATATGCTTTCCAGAGGGTCTCTCTTGGCCAAAGCGTAGCAGATCTTGATACAGAGAATGACCCCAATGGGGTGTATGGCCATCACCTTGCTCTTTTAGCACAGGCAAAGCCCCCAAAGAGTTGATCATCCACTCTGACCTGACAAATGCAGACACTGCATTCTGGGGTCCGGTCTATGCAGGCGCATGTTCTCTTTGGCTGGATGAGAAGAAAGAAGGAAGATTACCAGACTGGGTCATATGGAATGCAGAAACCAAGGATGAGCAAGTGCGAAAAATCAACTTAAGAGAAAAATAAATAGCTGCAAAGGGAACCGCTGTCCCCTGCTTGGGTACAGTTCATAAGCACTGCAGCGACACATGAATAGGAAAATTATCTGTATCATGTAGGAAAACCTATTTTCATATATTAAGTCACCTCTAAAGTGTGTCCTGTAAGACAAGAAATGCGGGTTAGTACTGCAAACTGATAACAGTGTACCCTCACCATGACTAAATGCTCGAAGTTGTTTTCACTGTGTAGGTTACGTTCGATTCTCCATAGACAAGGAAGAATATAAACACTCAGCGTTTTAACTGTGCTTGGGCAAATCCTAGCCAAAAATTACCAAGTTGCTTTCTACCTAGTTTCAATATCAAATGTAATTGCGAAAATAGATATTTGATACATTTAAAGGAAAGAAACTTTATAAAAATGTACTTTCTACTGTGTAAGCCCAAACTGGCTAAGAACCTGTTTTCCACTGATCTCATATATGCAGGCTCAATGTACATTCCTGACTGGCTATATCCCTGTTCCTCAGAGAACACTGGCCTGGCCGCCAGACCCAAGATATTAAGCAATACCCACTTAACAGGGATTCTGGCCTCACAAAATCAAAAATATTCTTTTTACTAGACCTGCAGGTCTAGTAACTTAAATAATCTACCCAACCTAATTGTAACATACCTAAACCGTAAACAGGTCCCACAAGGTCGCCCTAGGCAAATATATATATTTCTTTTTACTTATAAACTATATAATGTATAAACAATAATCTGTGGAAACTGGGTTTCAGCAAACATATTTATCATTTGCACATCACCAAATAAAGTGCTCTGATTTGTTTTCATCCTATGAATTTTTTTTTCCTCACCCAGAATTACAAAACAAGGGTTTTCATATCTACTGTAATTTATTTGAAATGTCTATACGGTTCACTTTTTGCTATTTAAATGTGTTAGAATAAAACATGGCATTCTACAGCCTTTCATTCCACACTTTTTGTACAGCACATTTTTAAGACAGTTCACTTTACAAAATCCTCGAACTCTGCAGTCAAAGAAAGAAAAGTAATTGTAGATGTAAACTGACTTTTGACTTCTGTCTCTGAACACAGAATACATGTGACAAGATAAAAACAAAATTTAAAGGCATCTTTAATTCGTCTTCACTTTGAGTGAACAAAACACCTGTTTGTCAGCTCACCAGAAGGGTCTAGTAGACCCTAAATATAGCTTGCCCTGATAGAATCTGACTCGCCATAGCAAGTGGGAGAGTAGATTTGTCGAGGCCTGGGATTAGCAATTGGGGGGCGGGGGCACAATCTGCTTCCATTCAGTCCCAGGGCCCTCCTTGACTCTCTGGATTCAGGCCCAGCAACAGGAACAGCTCTTGACCCCGACAGAGGGATGAGACCTCATCTATATAGGGGAGTGGCTTGGGAGTGACAGTCGCTCCAGATGGAAGTTATTAGTCAGTTTGAATTTAGAGTACCTGTGAATGTTCACAGTAAGCAAAGAGGATATGTTGCAAAAGGAGGTGGGCATTGGGTGAGAAAGTTGACAGTACTAGGCAGGAAATATTTTCAATCATCAATGGCCAGTGAAGAGGATTAGAGTGGCACCTCACCACCTCAGAACACTCATGGATCAGGGAAGAACACACCTGTAAGAAAACAGCCACCTTCAAGAAAGTTACTAAAGGACCCAACTCCAGCTGGCACCCAGAAACTGGAACTGTTCTTCAAGGGCCAGGTCACTGAACTCCTGTTTTCCTGCTTAAGTCACACAGAAAGATGAAGGACTCCCAACTCCAAAAAGGCCCATGTGACCAATATCGAACACACTCTGCAGGAACTCTGGTTGCCAATACAAATAGCATGTAAAGGCCTGCAGGAGTGACCAGGAGGAACCTTACGAACAGTTGAAGAAAAGCGTAACTTAGAATTTTATTTTACTTTTATTTTAATTCTGGAATATCGGAACTAAATGGGCAAGAAGCCCATCTTGCTCCCTGCTTTTTGCTATGTTGAAAAATGGATAGCTGAACCTTGCATAACATCAAGTATTGTGTAGCCTTGCCCAGCTACAGCTTCCAGTCTTGCCTTGCTGGAGGATTTTGAGTAATAAAAAAGTGACGAAGCTCAAAGGAAAAAAAACGGACTGAGTGAGGCAGCAAATCTATCCCAGCGGCAAAGCAACCATAGAGACTAAAAACCCCAGCTTTGTCCCTGAGGAGATTTGGTGTCAACACCAGAGGCTGCAGCTTGAGCTCAATGACAACAAATCCAACTTCAGTGGTCCCTTGCAGGCTTCAGCCTTGGACAATGCTCCAGTGGAAGAATTGGACCTCTAAAAAGCAGACCAAGCCATAAGGGGGAAAACGCTGATGGGAAACTCCACTTTATGTATTCAACCTCTGATCTACCACAATTCGACTGATATTGCGCCCAGGTCTCGATCAACCACAGACTGAGACTTACATTAGTGCTTTTCTTTTTGTAGGTGCCTGCGGTGTTAAAAAACGTTATCTTCAGTTCTCTGTATTGGATTTGATAATTGTGGTGTCTTTCTGCTTATATTCTTTTTCTAGTTTCCTAAGCTGCCTTGCGAACTTTGTGTTGCTTTCTTGCCTTTAACATTCATTATACTGCTTGTACTATCAATTTTCTCAAGGGAATGGTTCTCTACGTTTGCCTTTACTACCAGGAGTAAAACCGTGCTGCACAGACTTCTGTTGAGACATAACCAGGGTGTGCTTAATAAAGTGGTAAGGGTTTTCCCCTTCTCAAAGTAACAACCCACTTTCTGATACTTAAAATAAAAAAAATTAAATACTTGATGGAAGCATCCATTCTTGTCAATTTTGCACAAACCTACCTCTGGATTTTGTGCTGAAAGTCAACATCTTTTCTAAGTCAAACTTTATGAAGTTAATTTAGGTTCTGCAGCGCTTATGTACACTTGTCACTATAGGGCCAGTGGCTAAAAAGGGGTATTGGGTAGTAAGGAGAATGACAAAAGTAACGCTCTTTCTGGTATATACTCTATCTAACCGCAGATTATTCACCTTTAGACCATCACCTAGATGCCAGAATGGATCTAGAAATTTTCTAAGAACGTTGCCCGAGCATGTCAGGTGGTGCTTTAATGGCTTCGCTTTGACTTTGTTCTACTCAGAAGTAGGAAAGCTGCATGTAAGCGCCACTCCTGGGTGCCGTCGGTTCCTTGCTCGACTCTTTCTGCACTCTTAGAAGCTCAGCACAAAACAACTGTTGCTAGCAGTGCGCAGATCTCTAATTTTGGACCTTTTTGTGAGAAAGTGCCATCTTTCTTGCATGGTATGCCCCCACTTTTTGCTGAATTGCTGATGTGCTTTGACTGAGTGTGCCCTGGGCTCCTGCCAACCAGGTACCCAGGGCCAGTGTTCCTTCCCTAAAACTGCATTGATACCTACACCCAATTGGCATCCCTGGCCACAGGTCAGCCCCTGGTAAATGGTACCATGGGTACCCAGGGCACTGTGACCAGGGAAGGCCCCTAAGGGCTGCAGCACTTGTTGTGCCACCCTTAGGGACCCTGTACCTTTACACACACACACTGCCTTTGCAGGCTGCGTGTCTTGGTGCAGAACAAAAGTGAAGAGTCGACATGGCACACATCCCTGTGTGCCATGCCTACAAGCCACTGCCCTGGCCTAGGTCAGCCACCCCTCTAGCTGGGTGCACTATGCCAGTGGTGAGGGCATAGAGGCATGAACCCTGTGCCCCTACAGTGCCCAAGTCCATTCTTGGGCATTGTAAGTGCAGTGCTGAAATTAAGAGTATATGGTGCTGGGGGTCTGTCATTACGAACTCCACAGCACCATAATGGCCCCACTGAAAACTAAGAAGTTTGGTATCAAACTTCTCAGCACATAAAACCCCCACTGATGCCAGTGTGGGATTTAATGTAAAACGCACTCCAGAGGGCATCTTAGAGATGCCCCCTGAAATCAACCCGACCTCCAGTGTCCGGACTGAGTGGCTGCCCAGGCTGCCACCACCAGACATGTTTCTGGACCCCTGGGTCGAGAGCCTCTGCTCTCAGGGGCCTGAAACCAGGCGCATCTTGGGGCGAGGTGCCAAAGCCTCCTCCCCCAGGATGGGCAGGGGGAGCTTCAAAGGCCTGCCGCCTTTTGAGCTTCCCCAGAACATTTGCTGCTTCCAGCAAACTGGTCCCCACTGGTTCTACCCCCACTTCTGGCGGGAGAACCGGCGGGAAAACCAGAGGCAGGAAATGGGTTGTGCCCACCTCTGCCAACTCCACCCCTAAGGTGGGGGAGGCGAGGTGAAGCACAAACTCTAGTCCCCGCCATCTTGAGGATGGGGGGACCCAGCCAACCAGGGACAGGCTACTGCCCCCCTCCCACTGGAGAGGAGCAGAATAGGGGGTGTACCCACCCCAGGGAAGGGACCCATTGGTCCCTGCCCTTACCTACCTGTAACCACCCCTAAATTTAGTATTTAGGGGCTCACTGAACCTTCCTTCCTCAGTTCCCGAATCCGAAAACAAGAAGAGAAGACGAAGCAAGAAGACCAGCCGTGCAGCTGCTAACAAGGAGGCGACGACAACTGACTTGGCCCCAGCCCTACCGGCCTGTCGACCTCTGACCCTGCTCCTGCGGAACCCCGGCCTCAGCAACCTCAAAAACCCCGGAGGACCTGACTTCTGTGCCACAGCCTTCAACCCAGGGACTCCCACGAGCAGTGGTACTGCTCAAAAGAACAAACTACAAAAGACCCAGCCCTGGCACGGAACCGCGAAACCTGCAGCCTCTGCACCCGCCGAGCCCGGCCTGTGCCTGAGTGAACCAAGACTCTGAGGACGTCCCCCGGCGATTCTGACCTGGAATCCAGTGCCCAAGGACCCTCCTCGACGACCCAGACGACGCCTGCAGCCTCAGGACAAGGGACCCCTCCAACCGCGACCAGCAGGGGGTAAGATTTCCCGACCTCAAAAGACACCCCTGCACCCGGCGCCCCACGGCCCCCTGTGCCCAACTCCTGGGTGTCTACCTATCCTCCAAGACCCCAACTTACCTCCCGAAGTGTTGGTCGCCCCTGAAGAGTCACCGTCCCCGAGCCTGCAGCCTTTTTTCACCGTCCAAGATCTCCATTGGTTAACATTGAGCGCCCGACGGCTCGAAAGCACCCTGCACCCAGCCGCCCGAGTGCCCCTGGAAGTGCAACCTCTACTCTAACCTACTTCCCCATTTGCCCTGAGCAAGTGACCAGGAGCCCAGCTCCCACAGCCGAGTGGTCTGCTTGCCAGCAGCCACCAACCCGAGGCCCCCTGCCTGCCATAGGATAACATTGGGCCTACTCACTCTGCACCCGGCCGCCCCTGTGCCGAGAGGGTGTAACAACTGTACTTACCTGATACTGGGGGACCCCTGAGTCTATGCCCAGAACCTTAACTCTGCCAGTCGAGTACTTACCCAAAGACCGATAACTCACTTTTCTTCCATAGGGTAACACTGACTGGCTCCCGCCTGGATTTTCTTCTAAGTGTGGAGATTTGAAACTTTAAAATATTCACCTAAAATCAACCGAGTCACGAAAACGAAAATACTCACCTGATATTAGAAGAGGCCCCAGTGCCGGACCGGGGTGCCCAACACTGGCCCTAAAAG
Organism: Calotriton arnoldi; assembly: GCA_963921515.1. Classification (NCBI taxonomy): domain Eukaryota; kingdom Metazoa; phylum Chordata; class Amphibia; order Caudata; family Salamandridae; genus Calotriton; species Calotriton arnoldi. The sequence goes on along the minus strand of CAWUFW010000124.1, from coordinate 3,934,630 downwards.
TAATCACAACGTTACTTACCGCTAACTCCATTTCCTTCCATAGGGATCCATTGACTGGCTTTCTGTGAAATTTCTTCTAAGTGTCTACTTTTGAAATACTAAAATATTGTTTAAAAATCACAACAGTAACGAATTCCGAACTACTCACCTGCTATCAGGAGAGACGTCAGTACTCCCCTTTTAGTCAAGTACCAACCATGAAAAGTAATTTTTACCGTACTTACCAGTAACTCGAAATTCCTCTCATAGGATATCATTGCCTGCTTTTGTTGAAAAAGTTTCTAAGTGTCGATTTCTGCATTTTACAAATATTCTTTAAAAATCGTGCCAACGATACAAACGTAATTACTTGCCTGTTTTAGATAGATACCCCAGTGCTGAACCATAGAACCCAGCACTGGATTACAAAAGTAACGTAAACCCACATTGCTTACAAACTGCATTTCCTTCCATAGGATAACATTGGTAGTTTTACCCAGAAAAGTTTCTAAGTGTCAACTTTTGAAATACAGTAATATTTCTCAAAAATCACTACATTAACCAAAACGCTTTTTCTTACCTGTTTACAGGAAGTGTCCCAGGACTGAATCCAGGATCCAGTCCTGTGGTTAGAAAAGTAATCTACAAAGTAATTAATTGTAATTAATCATAATTTTCCATTAAGCTCAATGTTGCATTGTATTTGACCCTGTGTTGCCTCTTGCACCAACTGTGATTATTACCATCAAAAAGTCTATTGCCTATTTGTAAGGTGGTTAACCAAAGCATCTCATACTGAGAAAGTATATTTTTATCCTATTGTTGGTTCTAAAATAAAACAAGCATATATTTTTTTTATATACAAACCATTGGCCTAGAGTTCAGTTCTTGAGTGTGTGGCTTCATTTGCTGACTGAGTGTGTACAACAAATGCTTTACACTGTCCTCTGATACTGCCTTACTGCTCGACCAAGCTACCACTTTAGAGAGTAAGGTTATATCTAACTTTAGCCTCTGCCAAACCACTGGGGACTGGGGACTCTGTGCACACTGAACCTTACTTTGGTGCATACAGAGCCACTTTCCTACACTTTTTAGATGGGGAAAAAGATCATCTCCCATCTTAACCGGCTTTCAAGGCAGCCAAGCTTTGTGCATGCATATACGGACGCCCGCTTCGCGAGCTAGCAGATGTTAGGAACAGGCACTTTGTGTGCCAATGCAATGGTAGGAGCTTTGGCCCTGGTGGAATGAGCTTACAAATCCTTCCGGAAGCTGCTTCCTAAAGGCACAGCAGATATTAATGCAGGAGGCTATCTATAGGAAGCTGGGCACTTGTTTTAGTAAACCCCCTCCCCCTCCCACCCCCCACACACACAAACACACTTTTTGCCTGGTGCAACTTTGACTGAAGTGTACTGGGGTCATGCTAACCAGGTCCCCAGTACCAGTGTTCTTTCCCCCAAAACTGTATAATTGTTTCCCCAATTGGCTAAACCTATGACACCCTCTGTAAGTCCCTAGTAAATGGTACCCCTGGTACGTACAGCCTGAGGCACTAAAGAGGATTCCTAAGGGCTGCAGCAAAAACTGTACCACCCTAAGGGACCCCTTACCAAGCACATGCAAGGCCGCCATTACAAGCTGCGTGTCTTGGTGCAGACAAAAGTGAAAACACGACATGTCACACACACCTGTGTGCCATGTCCCCTAACACTGCATGTAATATTTGTACGTCACCCCCACAGCAGGCCTGGCAGCCCTAAGGCAGGGTGCTGAATATTACTATGAGGGCATTCCTGCATGAGCAGATATGACCCTGTGCTGGTCAGTCTTATTGCTGCCAGTACAAGTGCCCAGGGAAGTCATTTTAAAACATGTGCTGGACACTGGTGAAAACGCGTTCCCCAGCTACATGATGGCTTGGTTTCTGCCAGCCTGCCACCCGAGATGCTGTTCTGACCTCCTAGGGTGAGAGCCTTTGCTCTTTCAGGAGGTTCAGAACAAAAGCCTGTCCGGGAAAAGGGCGTAACACCCCATCCCACAGGCTGACCTGCTGATCAGCCTTCCTTGGGCAGCAAGCCTCAAAGGGCTGCTTATTTTGAAAGGCGAACTGGCTCCCCCTCACAAGAGAGGAATCCGATCCCTTTGTCCAGGACCCCCTTTGGCACCTGGACAGGCGGGAAAATTAGCTAGTCAGGTAGGCATGCCACCTCCAGGCTAGTACCTTTCCTAAGGTGGGCTACTGTGAGGTGGCCGCAATTTTTCAGAAGTAGCCATCTTAGGAATTCTAGGACAGGGTTATGCCCACTTCCCACAGGAAGTGGTCATATAGGGGCCGTACTGACCCCAAGGGTCAGTAGCCCATTGGCTAGTACCCACACTCCCCTAACGCCTCTAAATTCAATATTTAGAGGAGTCTCTGGCGCCAGAGAAGGAGATCCTGACTACTTACGGAAAGAGTGGACACCGAAGAAATGCAAAAGCAGAGAGGAGAGAAGAAGCAACGGACCTGGTACTGGCCCCGCCGGAATGTCTGCATTCCTCGTCGAAAACTGCACCATAGTCGACCCGTTGTGCAGCTGTGGATTCCAGAAATCTGGGAGGACTGCCTGACTTCAATAAAGACTCAAGACCTCCTGTGAACAGCGCACCTGTTCTGAAGAAACTCCAAGAGAGAAGACTGAGTCCTCGGGAACCGCCACCAAAACCCGACATCCGATGTCACCACTGCACCAGTCAACTCTGGCCCAAGTTGAAGAGGGATACTGGTGTCAACAAGATCCACCAACCCTCCAGAGCTCGAGTCCATCATGGTTTCACCACTCCTGGACTCCCTAATGTCACCTACAGCCTCTGCACGCACAACCCCTCAACCATGACTGCTCAGTTAAGGAAAAACCCAACGCCTAAGGACACCCATGCACCTGTGGGCTTTGGACATTAAGACCAAAGACTCCCTCCCCCCCCCCAGGCCTTGAGCATAGCAAGTCTTGAACCCCCCTGCTGCTTTAGCCTGACTGGCCTCCTGGCCAGAGCCTGCAGCCTCTTTTCGCAGTGACCTATCTCCATTGAAATACACTGGGCTCCCGACGCCGTTTTGCACCGTGCCGCTAGTGGTGTTCCGTTGGTGCTGCCTTGGACCTTGCCCACCACTCACCTTAACTCCTGGAGATTGGTCTTTTAAGTCGCTGTACTCTACCTGTTTGCAGAAATAGTTCTTCCTTCTATAGAATAACATTGCAGAACGTGTCCACTTTTTAAAGTGAAAAGAATTTATATTTATAAATGTACTTACCTGAACGATTTTTCTCGAATGCCTAAACATATAAAGATACTTGCTATTTTTATAAATTGGTGTGGATCTCCTTCTCGAGTCGTGTGCGTCATTTATTGATCATTGTGTATATTTGCAAATGTCATGCACTCCTCGGTTTTAAGCCTAAGGCTGCTCGACCACACTACCCCCTAACAGAGCACTTATAGATTGCATAGCAAGCCCCTATCCACTAAGAAAGGACCCTCTGGACTAGTCTTTACACAATATATCAGATTTTTGATATATCACATAAAGAGCCAGCTCCCTACACTATCCACTTTGCCAAAGTCAATTTCTGCCCAGAGACCACCACCAAAAGCAGATTGTCCACCAGATGACCTTTAATACGATCAATGTGAAAGCTGAAAGCTCTTTTGGGGTAAAAGTAAGAGAGCATCTACACAATAAATAGAGATGAGGCAGAGTAAACAACATTGGGATTGTCATGGATTTCCCAAAGTGAAAAGGAATCACAACGTTTTGGAAAAAGGCCGCCTTGCTCCTCTAAGTTAGTTGGTTTGGGGCGGAGAAAAAAGTGGTGTAGGGCAGCTGCACTGACAGATTGGAGCTCATAGGCGCAACAAGCTGAAGTGATTGCACTGAAGACAGTTTTGAGAGTCAATAGACGCAGCAAGCAGCAGTGCACTGGATCAAAGAGGGTGCTGTCAAGGAACATCCGAATCAAATGAAGATCCCACTGTGGCATCACAAATGGTTTGGGAGGGTACGTGTGTGTTAAACCTTGTCTGTAAATGCAAAAAGGCCTCACAAATAACCATTAATAGTGCCCAATGCAAGGCCTTGCTGAGACAAAAAAAAGAAGAAAAATAAACATCTAGCCGTTTTAGTTCGCAAAATTTCTGTTTGGAGGACTCAACAGACCACACATTTGTCCCAGCACACACCATAAATGGCTTTCGTAGACGGACGCCTGGCAGCAAGGACGACATTTACAACCACAGGTGGCAGATCGAACACAGGCGACTGTCGCCACTCACTCTCCTTGCATGAGTGAGTGAGCAGATAGCACAGGTTTGTGTACAGAACCCTGCCCTGTAGCTGTGACATAATATCCTCTTGAGGCAGTAGCCTTATTTGAGGACAGACACTATGTCCAGAAGTTTTATGTAAAATACTATCCTGACCCAATTCAGAGCCACTATAACTTTTACCCTGTCGTTCCTTATCCTCGTCAGAACTCAGTGCAGGAAAGCAGAGGTGAAAACGTGTATGGGCAAATCAAAGCAGCTTGGTGGCTGCTGCAGAAGAATGGGAATGAAAGAACTGGTGTCGATGCTGCCCTGCACATTGCTTGTCAGACCCAAGTACACTGCCTTGAAAGGATTGGGGTAAATGATGTGGCAGTTGGGGTGACTGTTGCGGTCTATACGCCAGCCCCCTGGACTTGCCTTTCAATTTTCAGAACTGGGTAATGCCTGGCAGGAACCAAGAACCCAAGGAATCACACCATGGCTTTGTGGTCATTAAAATGATCCCAGAATCCGCCTTTTCACCAAAAACTCTTGAGCAATAAAAGAGCATATCCATGAGAGAGGTTTGTACATGTCCAGAAAATCTTGTGGAACACATCAAGGTGAGGTGGCAGAGCCCAACGCTGGTGCCACCCACATTTCCCAAGCAATTAGTATCAATGCCACCATAAATCACGCATCTGACCACATTCTGACCATCAATTGTTTGAGCCTGAGAGGCACCACCTAGCAGCGTGCAAGAGCATTGCTGGAAATTGTTTCAGATTCAGTCTGCCACCTGGGTAGTATCCTAATGCGAGGCATGTGCAGTGAGATCTATCCAGCAGAGGCATAAAGTCATTGTCCATTCGGACTAGGACAACTTTGCCGATAAGTTATGGTAGGAATGCTTTACATACTAGGTGAACAGCTAGAAGCTCGAGGTAGTTGATGTGGAGATCTAGGTATTTGGTCTCCCACAGGCCCTGCACTGTGAGATCCTGATGTGTGCACCCCACCCCGTGAGTGTAGTGTCCGTTGTAACGATGTGCAGAACAGGGTCGAGGAAAGGTCACCACCGCAAAAGGCTGTTAGTGTTCAACCACTGCAGAGAGTAATTAGTGTGGCAGCTGATAAACAGATCGCTCCAGTGACCCCTGTCTTAAACCATTGTTGTGCCAAACATTCCTCCAACGCACGCATGTGTAGCCTTGCATGAGGTACTATGGCAACGCAGGAGGCCACCATGCCTAAGAGGTGCATAACTGTCCTGACTAAGCTGGTGATTTGGATGAAACAGAGATTAGCACCTGAAAGGACTGGATCCTTGCGGAATTGGGATAGGCTAGGCCCATTTCTGTGTTTAAGATAGCTCCTAGGTAAGCTTAGATCTATAGGGGTTGGAGGTAACACTTAGTGGCATTGACGGTGAACCGCAAGTAATAAAGCAGATCTACTGTGGCCAGAGTGTGGTTTTGACACGGTTGACGGGTGGAGGCTTTGATAAGCCAATCTTCCAGATATAGGAATACGTGGACTCCTTGTCTGCGTAGGTGTGCGGCTACCACTGCAAGGCATTTGGTGAATACTCGAGGGGCAGTAGTCACCCCGAAAGGGAGGACTTTGACTTGGTAGTGTTTGCTGCATTAAACAAACCAGAGATAACAGCAATGTGCCAGGTATATTGGTATGTGGAAATAGGTATCCCTTAGGTCTAGTGTAGCCATAAAGTCGCCTTGCTGGAGAAGCCGGATGACATCCTGCAGGGTTACCATGTGGAAGTGCTGTGATAATGATGTATTTGTTTAAGGGCCTGAGGTCTAGAATTGGTAATAAGGAGATGTCCTTTTTGGGTATTATGAAGCATAGTGAGTAAACTCCTGTACCTTGCTAATGGATAGGGACGGGTTGTATACCTCCTTTGAGGAGGAGCGCTTTGACCTGCTCTTTTAGAAGAGTTTAATGTTCCAGCCTGTGTTTGCGAGGTGGAATGTTGGGAGGTGTGGTAGTGAGCTCCAGACAATAACCATATTAGATAATGTACAACACCCACTGATCTGATATAACGGTGTGTCATGCGGGTAGAAAATCTGTAACCGTCCCCGACAGGTGTTAGATGGTTGGGAGGTAAAAGAGAGGAGTCATGGTTTGTTGGCGGGTGTAGGAAGCTGGCTCTGTATATACTATATCAAAATAAGGTACAGTGTGCACAGAGTCTAGTGGATCCCCAGAGGTATAGCAGAGGCTAAAGAAGATAATGCCTTACTCTCTTTTGTAGTAGTGTGGTTGAGCAGTCAGGCTTATCAGAGGGTAGTGTTAAGCATTTGTTGTACACACTCGGGCAAGAAATGTCACACTCGGACTGAATCCAGACCAATTGTTTGTATAGAAAGTTATTTTGTTTTATTTCTAGAACCGAGATTTACTCATTAGCAGGTAAGATATACTTTGCATACAATGTTACTTGTCAGAATACAGTGTGCACTGGTTTTGTAGGAACATTCAAATTACTTACGCAGTTGAGAAAATGGGTTGTAAGCTGTTCAGAATACTTGACATTACTTTGAAATTACATGCAGATAATGTTGTAGTTACTTTTCTAGTTTGGCATGAACCAAATTAGGATATCAGTAAACAGGTTAACTCTTTTAAAGTCACCAAGTTTCTTTTGTTGCAGTACAGCACAAGTTACTAACTTGTGTAACGAGATATCTGTAAGAGACAGTAGTTAGTGACAGATTCCTTACCTTAGAATATCCCCAGGCGTCAGGCTGGATCCGGAAAGTTTTTGCGTAGCAGTACCCTTGCGCGTCGGTAGGCGGCGTCGTGCGGCTCCGCGTCCGTCGTCGGTGTCGGGACCGCTGGGATGACGTCGCGGGCAGTACTTAGACGCCGCCCCTGCGCGCTGACGTCAGTTCTGTACACGACTTTCCGCGCCAGGAACGCAGAGCCATGCAAGAAGATGACATAGGTGTCTGAAAAATACTAGGGCCCTGAAAGGGATGTCCTTAACCCTAGAAATCAGTTCGCAGAACGGGGAGGATGGGTGGGCGGTAAGGAATCTGTCACTAACTACTGTCTCTTACAGATATATCGTTACACAAGTTAGTAACTTGTGCATCTGAAAGAGACACGTTAGTGACAGATTCCTTACCTTAGAATAGATACCCCAGCAATACCAACCCCGGTGGTGGGTCTGCGAACAAAGATCAGACAAGGAAGTCCCGGAGGACAGAACGGCCAAAGAAGCCGTCCCTCCGGACCTGACTGTCAAGGCAGTAATGCTTGGTAAACGTGTGCAGCGAGGCCCACGTAGCTGCCTGACAGATATCCTGCAGCGGAACACCGCGGCCTAAAGCCGTGGTAGCAGCCGTTGCCCTGGTGGAATGGGCACGCAGCCTAACAGGAGGCTCCTTCTTAGCCAAAGAATAGCAGGCTTTGATACCCAAGGTTACCCAGCGGGAGATGGTTCTCTTGTGCACCACCCGACCTTTTTTGGCACCCACGTAGCCAACAAAGAGCTGGTCATCCACCCGGAAGTGTTGTGTGCGGTTGATATAAAAGGAAAGCGCACGTTTTGGGTCCAGACGGTGGAGCCTCTCTTCCTCTCTGGAAGGATGCGGAGGCGGAAAGAAGGTGGGCAAAGTGATGGTCTGCCCAATGTGGAAGGCAGTAACCACCTTTGGCAAGAAGGACGGACGCGTCCTAAGAACAACCTTGTCTGGATGGACAGACAGAAAGGGAGGTTTGCATGATAGAGCCTGGAGCTCACTCACCCGCCGAGCGGAGGTGATGGCCACCAGAAAGGCTGTCTTCAGAGTCAGAAGACGAAGAGGACAGTTATGTAGAGGCTCAAAGGGAGCGCACCTGAGAAAGGTAAGAAGCAAGTTCAAGTCCCACTGAGGCATCACAAACGGAACAGGAGGGAAGAGGTGTGTAATGCCTTTTAGGAACCTGTTAACAACAGGGGACTTGAAAAGGGAGGGCTGATCAGGAAGCCTGAGGAAGGCCGAAATGGCACAAAGATAGCCCTTGATGGTACCCAGGGCAGAACCCTGTTGGGCCAGAGAAAGAAGGAACAGAAGAACCTCCGAAAGAGGGGAAGAGAGGGGATTCACAGCCTTTGCTGTGCACCATGCCACAAACTTGTTCCACCTGCAGGCGTATACCACCTTAGTGGAGGGACGCCTGGCTGCCAGAATCACATCACAAACTTCGGGAGGCAAGTCGAAGGGAATCAACTGCCGCCGCTCAATCTCCACGCAAGCAGGTGGAGACTGGACAGGTTCGGGTGGAGGACCGTCCCCTGCTGCTGCGACAGAAGATCATCCCGAAGAAGCAGACGGATCGGAGGATCGACGCTCATACTGAGTAGCTCGGGATACCAAACTCTTCGAGCCCAGTCCGGAGCCACAAGGATGACTTGGGCCCGGTCGTGCCGAATCTTCTTCAACACTCTGGGTAGAAGTGGTATAGGCAGAAAGGCGTACAACAGACCGCAACTCCACTCGCGACGAAAAGAGTCGCCGAGCGAGTGCCGCCTTGGAGATTCCAACGCGCAGAACTGCTGACATTGCGTGTTCTCTTCGGTGGCGAATAGATCTAACCAAGGCTCTCCCCACTGTAGAAAGAGTCCTTGCGCCACTTCCGAGTGAAGACGCCATTCGTGATCCATCATGCACCTGCGGCTGAGTTCGTCCGCCCTGGCGTTCAGGGAACCTGCCAGGTGTTGAACCATCAGGAACAAGCCCTGATGTTCCAGCCATGTCCAGAGGCGCAGACCCCACCCCGCCTTGTTTGTTGCAGTACCACATGGCGGTGGTGTTGTCTGTGAACACCTGCACTACCTTCCCTTTGACAGAGGGAAGGAATGCCTTGAGTGCAAGTCGGATAGCCCGGAGCTCCAGAAGGTTGATATGGAGCCGGGACTCCGCCAGAGACCAGAGGCCTCTGATCTCCGCCTCTCCCATGTGACCGCCCCATCCCAGAAGGGACGCGTCCGTCACAACTGTGTGCTCTGCCTGGGGAAGGGAGAGGGATCTGCCCATGATCCATTGCCGGTTCGAGAGCCACCACTGCAACTGTTTTGCAGTCCCCTCCAAGAGCTGGACGTGATCGGACAGGTTGCCCTGGTGCTGCGCCCACTGGAACTTCAGGTCCCACTGCAGAGCCCGCATATGCCATCTGGCATGATCGACCAGCAGGATGCAGGAGGCCATGAGGCCCAGCAGCCTCAGGGTCATCCGTACAGAAACCCAGGATAAAGGCTGAAAGATCGAAATCATAGCCTGAATATCCCGGACTCGCCGTTCGGGAGGATAGGCCCGAAACTGCGTCGTGTCCAGAACTGCTCCGATGAAAAGGAGCTGTGGAGAAGGAATCAGATGCGACTTCGGCACATTGATGGAGAACCCCAGCGAGTGCAGGAGTTCGGCCGTAGTCTGGAGGTGGGAGACGACTGCCTGGGACGAGCCCGCCTTCAGCAGCCAGTCGTCGAGGTAGGGGAAGACTGGAACCCCTGCCCGGCGCAGATGAGCTGCAACCACCGCCATCACTTTCGTGAACACCCGAGGGGCACTGGTAAGGCCAAAGGGGAGCACGGTGAACTGAAAATGCTCGAGGCCTACCGTGAACCGCAGGTAGCGCCGATGGGCCGGCAGGACGTGGATGTGGAAATAAGCGTTCTGTAAGTCCAACGCTACCAACCAGTCTCCAGGGTCGAGGGCAGTCAAGACCTGAGCTAGGGTGAGCATCTTGAACTTCTCCTTCCGGAGGAAGCGATTGACGTTCCGGAGGTCCAAGATAGGACGCATGTCCTCCTTGGGCACCAGAAAGTAGTGGGAGTAGCAACCACGTCCTACTTCTGGGGTCGGAACATGCTCGATGGCCCTCTTGTCCAAGAGGGCCTCGACTTCCTTCTGCAGAAGCACCAAGTGATCCCCTGACATGCGGTGGAATTGAGGTGGCATGGCTGGGGGGGTGGTCTCGAATGGGAGGGAGTAGCCCCTTCGGACAATGTCCAAGACCCACCTGTCCGAGGTGATGGCACACCAGTGGTGAAGGTGATGGTGGACCCTGCCCCCTACTGGCGTGCTGTGCACCTGAAAGGAAGGACTAGGAGGGCTTGGAGGCCGCGGACGGGGCGGGGTTGGTGGCCTGACCCGCACGCTGGTTGCCTGACCCGCCACGGCGGGAGCCACGTCCTCGGCCACGCGAAGACGCTTGCTGCGCGGGCCGGTGGCTGGGCAGCGGACGTGACTGGGCGCCCCTTCCTTGGCCACGAAAGGGGCGAAAAGCAGAGGTTAGCGGAGGGCGCACAGCAGAAAGGCCCAGGGACTTGGCAGTAGCACGTGAGTCCTTAAAACGCTCCAGCGCATGGTCTGCTTTGGTACCAAAAAGACCGACTCCATCAAAGGGCATGTCCATGAGTGTGTTTTGGACATCACCCAAGAAACCAGTTGTCCTCAGCCAGGCGTGGCGACGCAGCGCCACTGTCGTTGCAAGCGATCTGCCCAGCGAGTCGGCGGTATCAAGGCCACAACGGATGGTGTACTTTGCCGCGCATCCCTTCCTTCCGCAATGGCGCGGGAAAGCAGTGTCTGGACCTCCTCAGGACACTGGGGCAAAACGAGCGCCACCGAATCCCACAGAGAGTGGGAGTATCGGCCCAAAAGGCAAGCGGTGTTGACGGACCGCAAGCCAGCATGGAGGAAGAAAAGGCCTTCTTCCCAAATTGATCCAGGCGTTTGGATTCCCTATCCGGAGGGGCGGTAGGGAAGGCGGTTTGGGAGGCAGAGGCTTGGACAACCAAGCTCTCGGGGGTGGGATGTTGAGAGAGAAACAAGGGGTCGCCCGGAGCAGGGCGATGGCGTCGGGCCACGTTCCTATCCACAGGAGCCCCTGTGGCGGGATTGGACCAGGTGCCCAAAAGAACGTCAGAAAGTGCATCATTAAACGGCAGCAATGGCTCCGAGGAGGTAGCTGCCGGCTGAAGCACTTCCGTCAGGAGATTAGTCCTGACAGCCACAGTAGGCAATTGGAGGTGTAAGGCTCCAGCTGCTCTACGCAACACCGTTGCGAAATTTGCTCCCTCCTCCGAAGCCACGGAAGGAGGAGACAGCATGCCAGTGTCAGGGGAAGTGTCCAGACCACTGGCATCCCCAAGTTCCTCTGCTCAGTCCTGATCATAGTCACACTGCTGTGTGAGAGGGTCATCCGACCCCTCCCAGCTCTCCAGGTCCTCCTCAGGTTGAAAATAAGGAGGAGGAGGGACGTCCGGGACCCAAGGTCTCATTGGCGCCGGAGCCGGCGTCGGGCGACGTCGGTCCGACGCCACGTCCGGATCAGGAGATAACTGGGGAACGACGCCGCCCGGAGCCCCGGGCGGCGTCAGGAACGGCACCGGGGACATCGGCGTCGGCGTCGTTGGGTTAACCGGCGTCGATGGGGGTTGCGGTACCACCGGAGCCGGGATCGAGGCCGGGGCCGAAGCCGGGGCCGGAAGCGAGGCTGGTGGGACAGGCGGCGCCGGGACCGGAGTCGTTGGCGGCGCCGGGGCAATCCCATTAGGGCCCGCGGGGCCCGAAGGCGCACCGGAGGGGCCTTGAGGCCCGAAGAGGCGGGCCATGGCCGACAGGAATTCCTGTATCTTGGCCGGAGTCGCCCCCGAACCCGGGAAGGACGGGTAATGCGGGGGCGGCTCCACAGGCACATCCAGAGCCGCGGGGACGGTGCTGACAGGGGCCTCAGCCGAGTCGCGAGACCGGCGAGGCGAAGTCTTAGAGCGATGGTGCTTCTTAGACTTTTTGTGCTTCGACTTACCAGAGGAGTGCGACGACTTGGACTCCGATGACCGGCGAGGACTCCGCGACCGGCCCCTCGACCTCTCACGTGACCGGGGCTTGGTGCGGCGCGGAGCCGACTGCCGGACCTCGAGGAGCTTTCGAGACCGCTCTCGCAAAGCCTTCGGGTGCAAGGCTCGGCAGTCGGAACACGACTTCGTGTCTCGGCCGAGACAGTAGAGACACCAAGTGTGGGTCTGTGATCGACATCATTCGACCACAGGCGTCGCATGGCTTGAAGCCGGGCATCCCTACCGACACCGTGGAGCCGAGATGACTCGAAGAAAACAGTGAAAAATCACCAAAAAGTTAGTCAAAAAATGACTAGGGCACTGCTCTTCCCGGATCTGCGCTTACTGGCGCAGAAAAAAGAAGAACTGACGTCAGCGCGCAGGGGCGGCATCTAAGTACTGCCCGCGACGTCATCCCGGCGGTCCCGACGACGGACGCGGAGCCGCACGACGCCGCCTACCGACGCGCAAGGGTACTGCTACGCAAAAACTTTCCGGATCCAGCCTGACGCCTGGGGATATGGTAAGGAATCTGTCACTAACGTGTCTCTTTCAGATACACAGTTCAACACATTTTTCAGAGAAAACCCACCATACAATCCTATGGGGAAAAACGAAGTGTTCGGTTTACAGGTAAGTAAACTGTTTTTGGGATATAGTTTTAGGGGGTAGAACCAAGGTTCCCCAAGGTTCAGGTTGGCAAGGGGCAGTGGCACTAGGGCGGCCGGGTGCAGGGTGCCAATATTAGCCAATAGGGCAACCTGTTGGGGGCGGCTCACAAGCAGGCCACTCTGTCTTGGGAGACGGGCATCAGGAGTTATGGTAAGAGCAAACAGGGTATCAGGCTAGCACCAAGTCCACACCACCAGCGGCGCAGGGGCAGCCGGGTGCAGGGTGCTTAAGAGGTGTCGGGAACCCAATGCTTTCCATTGAGGATGCTGGTTGAAGACAAAGGCTGCAGGCTGGAGCCAGAAGACTGGAAGAAGGAAACCAAAGACTGGAGGATAAACTTGAAGAGTTGCTGGACACCAGGACACCGTCAGTCGGGCACCTCACGACTGAGAGGCTGTGGGTGCAGGGGCGTCTTTTTGCGTCCGGTTCTTCTCACCGGTTCCGGTCACAGGGGCCCTTCATGATGAGGTTGCAGGCGTCTAGGAGAAGGTCGGAGGGGTTTGACCAACGTAGGATCACAGGTCAGGATCACCGGGGGGGACCTCGCTGGGGTGTTGGGCCACTCGGACTTCGACCGTGGGCGTCGGATGCAGAGGGGTGAGGACTTGCGGATCCGGAGAGATTTGGAGTCTTGGCTTGGGTTGCTGCTGGAAAAAACCCGATGTCCACAGGAGATCAGAGTTCTATGGGAAGGCAGGGCAGGTCCCCGAGGTTCTTGGAGGCTGCAGGACACGCCGGTTTCAGCTTGCAGGGGTTCCGGAGCAGGAGACAGGCTGGTAGGGCAGGGGCCAAAGCAGTTATCGTCTGCCTCTTCTGCAGCACGGCTCTTCTGTCCTCCTTGTCACATCGAATTTAGCTGCTGGGTTCAGGGCTGCCCCTAAATACTGTCCCTCCCCTTAACACCCCTAAATTGATTAGTTAGGAGAAAACCATGATGCCAGGATTTTATATTCAACGGATCCAGAAGAAGCCTGCAAAGGACAGAATTGCGCTAGATGACTGAAGACCCTGGCTATTCTCCTTCAGCACTATGAGGTCTTTGGAGACAAATTGTCCGGTGTACCTGGGGATCCATAGCGTTGCATCTTGTGGTGTACCCATCATATTTTGCTTCCATACCCGATGGTTTCCTTGCACTGTAACACCTTGCGCTTAGCAAGAGGCTGTGTGTGTTCAGGAGACAAATTGTGATAGCACACGCAGTGATGGTCAGACTAGGGTAATTCAGGGCAAAACTGGCAAAGCATTCTCTCCCTACCCTAACGGTCATTCTGAATACAATATTGTTTTTCCTCTAAAGCACGGTCTCAACATGGTCCGATTCAGAATCAGACGCTGCATTGATATTGTCTTCTTTCATTGCTGGAACGAATCACCTCGCCTCGAAGGCCCAGTCTAAGAATGTTGTCGGTCCTGAAGCTGCCACTGGAACATTTAAACTCTATGGCAGAAAAAAACAACCATAGTTGGAGTCTTTGTCCTGGTGCACGGAGGACTAATGGAGTGATTACAGGACTTATATGATAGAAAGTTTCATCAAACAAAAACAATTTTTAAAAGTCCATACTTAACACTGCATGGCAGGAGTATGCAGAGCATGTGCATCGACTGCCACACATGCTACAGGATATTGACAAAATGATGATAACAAGCCACTCAACTTCAAGGGTGAAGCCAGGCCTAAGCGTACAAGTCAAAAAATTGCCAAAGCTGTGGAACTAAACACCTTATTGGTGCAAATGTTTCAAACCAGCAGACCATCAGATGGTTTTTCAGACTTACACTGCATATCTGACCATTCAAGTGGCATATCTGGCCATTAAAGTGGCACATCTTGGAACGTGTTCTCAGAATGAGATAGGTAATCTGAAATGTGATGTTACACTGTAGCAACATCAAGTTCGACCCTCTAGGCCCCTCTTGTGATCTCTGATAGATGCAAGTCTTAACAACAAATTGGGAAACTCTCAGTGATGTACAGCATCTCATAGCAGCATTGTTATGTATGCTAGTGCATGTCAGCGTTACAAGTAGACCTCCCCACACTGTTGGGCAAAAGGATGACAATCTACTTAGTGAGGTATTCAGAGAGAGGGACCAGCATGTCTTCCAAAACAAATGTAAACTTATGTGGGCCATTCTGATATCTATACCACTTCGTCCAACATTGAAGGTTAGAAGGAGTCTACTATTCACAGCCGGAAAGAGAAATCAGAGTACAATCAAGTGAAAGGTGTTAAGATCCCCGGCTTTGCAGTTGGGCACTGGCAGATCTGCTGAGAACTGTAATTGGAACAAGCTCCATTTTAACTTAGGGAATCAAAGAAAAAATAATTCCTACTACAAAACATTAATAATTATGTGTATTAAGTCCTTGTGTTGTGAAGGAAGTTCCTTACAAAGCATGAGGTGAGAAGTATGGTAAAGAGAGACATGAACCAGAAGTGGCCTCTAAATGTTTTTTCCTTTAGTTTTTGCAGTACAAAAACATTTCCCTTGAATGCAGCAAGAACAATCCTTACACCAGAAGGACTGAAGAATGAAGGGAGCAGCAAACAAAAACACTACATAAAAGAAAAATCACGCTATCTATAAATCCAAAACTGACAATACAAGAAATAAGTTACATTTCTATCGCACAAATTCTTCATTTTAGCCAATGATGCAATGTTAAAATAAGTATAAAATACAAGCAATTATTTTCAGACAATTCAATTAAGCAATAGAACTCAATATGACTATCTTAACTTTAAAAAACACATGCATTGTGTTTATAAGAATACATAGCAGTAGTGAAAGAAAGGAATGCTCCTTGATTTAAAAGATTCGATTAGATACATACTCTCTCAATTTCATGGCATTTTTTAAGTGCATCTCCAAATTTATTCATAGATTTGTAAGCTTGAGCACACTCTGTCTGGAACCACATACACTGCATTTCATTCAGATTTTCTACAGCAGAGGTTCCTTCCTGTAAAAATGAAAGAAAAAAAGTACTGTGTCAACAGTAAAAATCGAATTTAAAATAAAATGAGGTGAAACATTGGAATGGCATCTACACAAAACTTACAGTCAGTAAGATCTGACAAGAAAATCTAGGACTAAAATCTGATTTCTGTTTTGACTCCTCTGTGGGTCTTTTCATACAGTGGATTCAAATGAAACTTAAGTGGCAATCTGGAAAACTGTTCCCTAGTTAGCATGGTTCTCTCAATCCAATTTAGGAGAAGCTGACATGACTGTTCAGATTCTTCCTTCATTTTCTACTTACTGTTTTTCTCATTTTTTCTTTAATCCAATTTCACAATAATGTGATTATTTTCAAATGTTTTTCCTCTGCAGCACACAATGTTTTGATCTTTGGATAGACTTTACTTATGTAGGCCTTAGGGAAAACAATTCAAAGGTCCATTTTAGGAAACAACTGAATTTATATGTTGGGGTGTGATACCTTTCAGGGATTTTCACTAATAAGGGAAGGCAAACGGGTTTCAGCAGATGAAGCTCAAGCTTGTATCCTTGGCTTTTCCAAAGTATCACTATTGATATGCTCAAGACAGCCATGTGTTGCCCGTTTATAGACCGTGCTGAATGACCACTTTCAAGCCATCTACTCCGCTCATCTCATTTTTATGTTTTCAAAATTATCCATATGCTTGGCAAGGAGCAGCGGTGGATGGTAAGCACAAGTTGTTCACAATGTTAATTACATTTTTCTAATTCCTACGAGCCACATTTCTTGTTCTCTGAATTAGTGTGTGAATTAGTGTATGTATTTGATCCTGGCTTTGCAAAACACAATTGATGAGGTAGGCAGAACTACTGGGTGTAGGATTTGGGCACAAGCATGCCATGCATGGGCTAAGGTTTCATATATAATGTGCAGAGACATGCTCTGTCTGGTCCCATTCAAAGTTAAAGATGCCCCATGCTTTAAGGGAAAATGGCGGGCTAAAATACTTTCTATGTTAAGTGGTATTTCTTAAATGCAGGAAAGCATTCTTTGTGAAACGGTTTGCGCACACAAACATTCAGGCTCTAAAACAAATTAGATTTAATGGTTACCTGCGCTTGGTCAGTGGGTATGCATCCAGCTGCGATTTGCATATATGGCAAGTGTGTGTGGATATTTATACATACTAACACTCCGGTGTGAATAACTATGGTGGAACAACTTGCTCCACCCAATTCTGCTTATCTTACCAGTGCCCCTCCAATTACCAAAGTCAGACGGATTTCTACATTTAAAGCTTTCTAACAGTGATTGCCCTAATAATGTTGCTTTTTAGAGACACCCTGACAGGAGGTTGTTTTGCTTAAATTGAGTGAAAACAAATAAAAAAGAGAACTAAAAATACCGAACAAAAGGCCTAGATCTTATTAAAACTATACACCTTATATTTTCGTGTTATTCCCAACACCATGTCTGAAGTCCAGATTGCATATTATTAGCTAGCTATATACAGATGTGAATGAGTGCTGTCTCATGCATCACGTCCGTTCATTGAAAGAAGATATGGTTAAGTGGGTAATAGCAAAAACAACAGTTGGACAGAATGCAGAACAATGTTATACATTCACCCCAGTACAGAGATCTGGGCCTAAATCCATCGTTTTTTTGCTCACTATGCCATTCCAGCTTGAACCCAGCCATATGCAAATCAGTCTTGACCCTGTGCCTCATGGGAACAGTCCAGCCCTAACTGCCAAGCCAGGTCCTCCCTGGACTGGAAACAAGCATCCTAGGACCGGGTTTGGGGTTTCACCCCTCTTCAGCCAGGATAGCTTGATTCCAGTGGCATGGAGAGCACGGGACCCACGTCTGGGCATACCCGTCCCACTCGGGGTGACAAATGCAAAAACAGTTGATGGACAGAATGCAGAACAATGTCATACATTCACCCCACTACAGAGATCTGGGCCTAAATCCATCGTTTTTTTGCTCACCATGCCATTCCAGCTTGAACCCAGCCATATGCAAATCAGTCTTGACCCTGTGCCTCATGGGAACAGTCCAGCCCGAACTGCCAAGCCAGGTCCCTCCTGTTGAAGGGATTCATCCACTTCCTTGCCAAACAGTGCTTCTCCATTGAATGGCCTATTAATGATGGAGGTTTGAACTCCCTGCTTGAAACCTGAGATCCTGAGCCAGGCATGTCTTCTCAGTATGGTTCCTGTGCACATCTGCCTACTAGCAGTGTCTGCTGCATCCAAAGCTGACTTTAGACAGGTGTTTGCCACGCTTTTTCCCTCCTGCACAATAGCTTTTGCGCTCTTTTTGTCTTCTTCAGGAAGTTTGTTCAATATTTCCTCTATCTCATCCCACTGTTGGTGGCCATATCTATTTAGCAGGGCATTTGAGTTAGCAATACGCCATTGTGTTGCTGCCTCTTTCTCCATTCTCCTCCCCACCATGTGCATCCTCTTACTTTCTTTTTCAGGTGGTGGCCCTGTGTTAGAGACTGCATTGGCTCTCCTCCAGGCTGTGGTGACAATAATAGAGTCAGGTACTGTACTTCCCTGAATATATTTTGGGTCCTTTGAGGAGGGTTTGTATTTTTTCTCTATTCTGGGGGTTACCCCCTTGTTTGAAGCTGGTTCTTTGAATGCTTCTTTGCCTTGAACCAAGATACTGGGCAGCATAGGCAGGTATTGTGTTCCTCTTGTAGCTGGTGCCTGTGTTTCTAGCAAGAAACATGTGTCCCCTTTTTCCTCCTCAAAGGGTACTCCAAATTGATTTGCTGCCCATTTGACAATGTCATTATAGAAAGCCTTGTCATCTGGAGGTCAAGCTTTCGAAGGGTAGCTGCAAATCTCTTCTTCTGGGCTCTCGGTGTCGAGGTCGTTCCATGTATCCTCGAAATTTTCGGAGACTTCCTCGTCTTCGGGTAGGTCTCCATATTCCTCTGGTTCTTTGCCTCGAGGTTACGGGGTTGGAGGGGAGTCGAAAATACCCTCTCCCTCGGCGTCTTCTGCCTCTTCGGCATCGACGTTGTAAGTTTCGTTCACCGGTACCTTTGGGATTCGAAAATCCTTTAGTGAGGTGTTGAAATCCTTTTTCTTTTGCAGGATCGCCGCCATCTCCTCCTCGAGTCTCTTCCTTTCGACCTCGAGGGACCTCTCGACGTCTGAGCTCGGGGATTGCCGACGTCGACGATGGTCTTTGACGGTGTTGTGCCCTTTTTCGTTTGTTCGGTGTCGACCCGTGGCTTAGCGTCTTTTGCGATTTTCCCTCCTCAGTGACCTTTGGTTGGGTTCCTTGGGGTTCTCTTAACAGCGGCTGACCCTCGATCGCCTTTTTGGTCGGCGTCAGGGCTGCCTTGTGCGCCTTATGTACGTGGCCCTTCGGTTCCGACAGATTTTTAAGGTGTCTTACCTTTTCCGTCTTCTTTTTCGGGTCTTTCGCCTTCTTCTCGGCTGGGATCTTTTCGGAGTCTCCTTCTAGGACCTCGATGTCCGATCCCTTGTGCGTCGACTCCGCTGGTGCTCAATGTTCTTCCTCGTCGCTAGAGAAACCCAGGACTCTCAGGGAGGTTTTCTTCGTTGCCTGCAACATTGTGGCGTAGTGGGCCGGTCTTTGATTTCGGCGTGTCCTTAGCGTGTCCTTAGCGTCTTCGGCAGGAACGCTGCGCAGGCCTCTCAGTCCTTGTCCTGGTGATCTTCAGGCAGGCAGAGGTTGCAGACGTCGTGTGGGTCGCGCTGAGCGTACTTGTGGTGGCACTTGGGGCAGAACTTGAAGGGGGTATTCTCCATGACCCCTACCTCGCCATTTGTGGACCGGGGTGGTCCTCTGGTGTTAACCTGAAGCTCTGCTCCTGCCTCCGGTTACGACGTCGATGATTGATATTTCTCGGCAATCTTCTTCTTTTTCAAAGTTTTTGGGGAAAATTCAAAACTTTCTTCGGAGCTTCCAGACCCAACGGCGGAAAAAAGAATCAGAAGATGGTTACCACACACGTCGACCTCCAGGATACCGTCGGACATCACACAGCAGACGTACCCGGCACCAAATGGTGGTCGACAGCGACCAAAACAAGAAAAACAAAACAAAAAAAACAAAGACAATGCCGGACCCAACCACTAGATGGCGGAATAATGCACAGCATGTGAATCCAGAAAAGGATTCATGTTGCAAAACTGTGACGAACAGAGTGCCCCCTCATTTTTACATGTAGCACTTAGTGGTCATGTTTGTTAAAATAAGAATCACCATATTAGGAATTGTAGTCAGGAATGCTCATAGAGCTAAGTGCAGTGGCATGAAAGGGAACAGGTTGATGTGAAGAAGTCTTCATGTGGGAACCACTCGTTAGGTTACTCGTGTGGGCCATTACCACAGACCTTAAGGAATGAGTTTGTTGATGGTCACTTGCGAGTTTTGGTCAAGAAACGATCTGCCCAATAACAAGTCGGTCTTAATCCATCACTGTAGTTTGTGCTGAACACTGAGCTACACGGCCCCTTAGATCCTCCCAATTCTCAGTATCTTTTGACTATTGCCTGGCAGGACATTCCATACTAACTAAATTAAACAACAATCACCGCCAGAATTACTAGTGTACCATTTCTTTTAGGGATTATGGGTCCAGCGAATACAAATTCAAAAGGCACTGATTTATCAAATCTTTAACGCTTGAAAACAAAAATAATCTGAATTGAACTTCATACTAAGTTCCTCACAGACTGCCTACATTCTACCATTATACCTGCAGGCTTTCAGGTTAAAAACATTCCAATTATCTTCATGGAAGACTAGAAATTTAAGACGAACTTTAGCTTCACCTCAAATAAATTCTCCAGTGCCTGGGTGGTCCTTAGTATACAGACAGCTCTCAAACATGTGCATCAGCTCAAAGCGGAGATTGATGACCCAGAATAGAAAACGTGGAGACTAACCCATCACTAACGTTAGGACTGCTCTTGAAAATCTAGAAGCAACCATTAAAGAATTTGAAAAGATCAATATTGGAAAAAAAATGAAAAATTACGAAAGCACAATAAGTGTTACAATAAGGAAAAAAAACTACCCCTATCTTAGAAAAGAATTTTACCAATCTGCAGGGTCCTTTTATCCACTGAAAAGAGTGACATCCTTGGATACCAGCTCCAGTTCTGATACGAAGTGTAACCAAGGTGTCTATCCTAATTTTGAGTTTAGTGACCAGTCTTCTACATCTTAGCAATTTTTTTAGACCAAGACCAAAGAAGCCCCTCAACAGCCACAACAGAGAGGGGGTCACAAGGGTTTCGACAGGAATCAATGTACAGCAGGTCAAAGGCAGACCCGAAACCAATATTACGAATGGAGGGCTCAGGTAATTTGACTAAACCGATTTTAAACCTTTCCATCTACCTTCTGAATGACAGGGAGGTCTCAGTGCTCAGCGCTGACTTCTCTTATTCCAACGCATCACTATGATCTGTTTGATACTCGTATTGAAATATCGATTTTTCAGGTATATCCGTCTTAAATATTTATTTTGCAACACACAAAGTATACCTATCTTTGATACCCCTGACCTGCACAGTCTTTAAAAATGTTACCATCCTAAAAATGAAATCAGAATATTCTAT
Organism: Calotriton arnoldi; assembly: GCA_963921515.1. Lineage (NCBI taxonomy): Eukaryota > Metazoa > Chordata > Amphibia > Caudata > Salamandridae > Calotriton > Calotriton arnoldi. Next base: position 3,913,263 of record CAWUFW010000124.1, on the reverse strand, counting down.
CATTTTTGAAAATGTCATCCTGCCTGGAACTGATGGTATTCAAGAATAAAAACTACTTTAGACCATCTATGCTAGACTGAATATCTTGCTCTCAAAAGGGCCTCCAGACCCTGTGCAATATAATTATTAAACTGGCAGACAAGGGAGATGGTATTGTGCTACAAAACAGATAACAATAAAATGTACAATCAGTTAGGTAACAATACAAAAAACTAAATGCTGATTCATATTCCAACATTCAAAGACTGATAGTCGATGCCCCTAAAAAAGGTCTTGATGAAAGCTGGCTTAGACAAAAAGAATGTGCATTCTTAAATAAAGATGACTATTCCATTCCTGCTGTATACAACCTTCCGAAAATACATAAAAGCAACTCTAATCCTCCTGAATGCCTGATTATTTCTGGCTGTAAATCAGTTCTAAAACCATTTGCTAACGTCACTCCATCTTTACAAATGTGACAGTACCTCATTGATCGATCTAGTTGGAGGCTTCCCATAGCACAAAAACTGACATTGTGGCAGTCAGTACACTAATATTTCCCAATTTGAAGTTCTAGAAATCATTCAAAATATGCTTGAAACCGAAAAAACGACCTCCTTGTGTTTCTACATCCTTCATTGTGGAATGTGCACATATACCACCAAGACCTATTCCATCTTTGAACGTGATTTCTTTGAGCAAACCAATGGCGTGGCTATGGGTGCATTTTTTATCCCCATTCGAGCGAATCTCTATCTTGTCAAATTTTTGGACCAATATATGTATCACTGAAACAACTAATACAGATCAAAAAAACAAGTTACTTACCTTCAGTAACGCCTTTTCTGGTAGAGAGACTAATTGCACATTCCTCACCTTTAAAATACTCCCCCAGTAGTCAGACTGGATCAAGAAAATCTTCAGCAATTTCCCTGCACGCCGACATCTCTGCATTGATGTTTTTCCATGCCAGATGTGACATGCGCAGGCCTATAAAGGAGCCACCCGTGTGCGCTGACTTAAGTTGCTCTTTTGATACTTCCGCACCCCCCCACCCCCCGAGCCAATCAGATTGGTCAAGACCAGTGGGCTTATCCAAATTAGGATCGTTTTATGTTTAGAGTCCAGTTCATGAACAGGGAAGTGGGAGGCTTGGTGAGGAATCTGCGGTGACAAGGTCTACCACAAAGAGCGTTACTAAAAGTAAAGAAGCTTGTTCTTCTGATAGAGCCTTCTAACCGCAGATTCCTCACATTCTGAAAAGCAATAACTGCTAGGCGGTGGGTCCGTTACCTGACTCAAACCACAAAGTCCTGAAGGACTGAGTGGGCAAAGTCCCCTTCCTGGGGGGACCTGATTGCCCAGACAATAGTTCCTCAAGAATGGATGCAGTAACGCCCACATAGCTGCCTGGCAAATGTCAAGAACTGGCACCCCACGTGACAATGCAGTGGAAGCAGCCTTGGCCTTGATAGGATGAGTGCACAAGCACTCGGTGGGCTTCTTTTTTGCCAGAGAGTAGCAGATATTAATGCAGAGTACAATTCAGCGCAAGATGGTCCTTTACCGCATAGCCAGGCCTTTCTTTGCTCCAGTGAACTCTATAAAGAACTGATCATCCACCTAGTGTTCTTTGGTACCATTGATATTGAAACCAAGAGCCCTTTTCATATTCAACCGATGAACTCTCTGCTCCACCTTAAAGGAGCAAGGTGGAGCAAATAGCAGTAAGGAGATGCTCTGACCAACATGAAAGGGAGTCACTACCTTCGGAAGAAAGGAGGCTCGAGTCTGCAAAACCAGGTTGTCCGGGAAGAACGCGATGTAGGGTGGGTTAACAGAAAGGGCTTGCAACTCTCAGACCAATGTACTGATGTTATAATGACAAGAAAGGCTCTTTTGATGGTAAGGAGCCTGAGAAAACAACTGTGGAGGGGCTCTAACAGAGAGCACAAAGGAATGCGAGGACCAAATGTAACTCCCATTGGTGAATAAACGGAAAAGGGGGGAACATATGTTGAAACCCATCACAAGGGATGATTTAAATAATGATGGCTGGTCTGGCAACTGTAAAAAGACCCTTTAACAGTTCTCAAAGCTAGGCCTTACTGGGCTAGGGAAGACACATACAGAAGTTCGAACAGTTTTGCATGGAGTAGCTGAATCTATTTGGCAGCGCACCAGGTCACAAGCTTATCTCAAAGGCAGGCGTATATAGAATAGGTTGAGGGATGGCTGGAAGCCAAGCTGACAGTCAAAGACTTTGGGAGGAATGTTGAAAGCACTCATCTGTCACCATTCAATCTCCAAGCAAGGAGTTGTAGATTGAGCAGGTTTGAGTGCAGAACATTGCCCTGCTGCTGAGACAGGAGATCCTCCCGAAGAGGCATCCTTATCGTAGGATAAGTGCTCATGCCCAGGAGCTCGGGATACCACACACACTGTACCCAATAAGAAACCACTATAATGACTTGGGCCCTGTCAGTCCTAATCTTCTTCAATACTCTGAACAGGAGATGTATCGGCAGGGAGACGTACAAGTGTACCGAGTTCCACTCTATGAGAAACATGTCTCCGAGCCAGAGACGCCTTGGAAACTCCAACACGCAGAAGTACTGACATAGGGCGTTCTCTGCTGTGGGGAAAAGATCGAACCAGGGCTCTCCAAATTCAAGAAAGAGACCTTGCACCACCTCTATATGCAATTGTCATTTGTAATCTGAAAGACGTTGACTTCTTAGTGTGCCTGTTCTAAAGTTCAGGGAATCCACCAGGAGGTTTGTCACCAGAAAACTTCTTTGGTAGTATAGCCACGTTCAGGCAAGGTCTCCTGGCACAGGGTCCACGACACCACCACTTCCTGGCTGCTACAGTAACACATGGCACTAGTGTTGTCCATGAGCACCTGCACCAGCTTCCCTTTCAGAGAGTGCAAGAAGGCTTTCAAAGCCAAGAGGATGGCCTCCGCTCCAGAACACTGATGTGGAGCAGGGCCTCCGCTGGAGATCAGATGCTTCTGATTGCCACTTCTCTCAGAAGATTTCACCAAACCACAAGCTATGCAGCAGTCACCACTGCAAACTCTGGGTAGTTTTAGGAGAAGAGTCTGCCGGAGATGAAATCACGGGTCCGCAGCCACCACTGCAGATCTTTTGCAGTCTCCTCTGAAATCTGGCCCAGATCAGAAAGATTCTTTTGGTGCAAGTGTCCACTCGGACTTCCGATCCCACTGCTTAGCCAGAATATGCCATATGGCGTATTTGACCAGCCGCATGCAAGAGGCCATCAGCCCCAGCACCCTCAGTCATCCTCACTGAGATCTTGGCCAGAGGGTGAAAGATCGAGATCTGAGCCTGAATGTCCTGGACTCTCCTTTTTGGGGCAAAGTCACACAACTGCACTGTATCTAGAATGGCTATGACGAAGAGGAGCTCTGCGAAAGAGTCAGGGGTGACTATGGCACACGGACGGTGAACCCGAAGGATATCAGGAGGTTCGCCATGTCAAGCCCACCTACAACAACCAGTCGTTGAGGTACAGGAAAGATTGGAGGTTGGGAATTCCAAAGATGTGCTGCTGCTACTGCCATTACTTCTGTGAACACCAGAGGGGTGCTGGTAAGGCTAAAAGAAAGCACTGCGAACTGAAAATTATCGTGGCCTACCGTGAACTGCAGGTAATCGCCTGTCGATCTGTACAACAGGTAGGTGGACATAAGCATCTTGCAAATCCAGTGCTACTATCCAGTCACCAGGGTTGAAAGCAGAGAAGACCTGAGCCAGGGGGAGCATCGTAAACTTGTTTCTGCATAGAAAGGCAATGAGAGGGCAAAGGACTAAAACGGGATGGAAGCCCCTGTCCTTTTTCGACACTAGGAAGAAGCGGGAATAACAACCATGACCAACTTCTGGTGCCGGTACCCACTCTATAGCTGCTTTGGTCAAAAGAGTCAGCAAATTCTGCTGCGAGAGCGACAGGCGGCCCACCGTCAGCCAGTCTAGGGATGGTGGAAAGTGTGGTGGGAACTCGAGAAATGGTAAGGCATAAACCTGCTGAACAATTTTCAGGACCAACTTATCTGAAGTTCTCACCTGCCAACTAGACAGAAAGTGACGGATCTGGTTTCCGACAGAGTGGCTGTGTGCTGACAAGGGCACAGAGAAAGGTAAACAAGGGTCACCTCAAGTGCATCAACTTATTGCGGGAAGCCTCGCCACATACCAATAACCAACTGAAATGTATGTTCCTCAATTGCAGATCAGCAAAGAAACATGCGGCCGATATTTACAATCTCATCCTTACACACAAACTTGACATTGCTATCCTCACAGAAACTTGGTTAAACAGTTCTTCTCACCCCAAAATAGACCTACCTAGTCCCCCCTAGTCATGAGATCATTTGACTAGACAGACCCAAGAAATCTGGTGGGGGAATAGCTTGCATATACCGCAACACTCTTGCAGTCTCTCAGGCAGAAACAACAATCCTGCCTGAATGTGAATATCTAGGCATCAACATAACTAGCAATAATAAGCTCAGTTGTAAGCTACACGCCTTCTACCATCCTCCCGGTGACAATTTTTCATCCATCGAACAAATCCTGGAGATCATCACAACCAATGATAACTCAAGTTTCCCAGATTTTCCTCGGAGACTTTAATCTGCCCTGGAACGACCCGAAGGACCAGGCAGTGAACAGCTTGAAGTCTTTTATATCAGACCATGAGTTGACCCAAATCTGTGACAGCCCGACTCACATCAAGGGCGAGATTCTGGATCTTATAATCTCTAAGACAGGTAACATCACATTGGAATCCATTAGCCCCTGTGATTGGACCAACCATCACCGAATCACTTTCCTCATCAATTTAAGGATGACCCCAAAGAGAGCACAACCGAAGAAAATACAACAATGGAAAAGAAATCTACGAGACATAAACCTTAACGACTTATCCAACCACTGTAACATCACCTTGATACCTCAGGCTGACATGGATGGTATCCATGACCTCTCAGACTTCTACCACACTACCATTCGCCCCCTTCAAAAAAAGAATATGGCCATTAAAGTCTCCAAGCCCTTGTTCAATGACAACTTGGACTCAGAAAGACGCATTCTAAGATCAACTGAACGAGCTTGGAGATAATCTCCCTCCTTGGATCTACTAAAAAGTTTAAAATCAGCAAGGAACACATACAACATAAGGATAAGAAAAGCAAAAGCTAACTTTTTAAAAACTCACTTGACCAAGCAAAAAACCGACCCAAAAAACTATTTCAAATCAACAAACAACAATCACACAATATATCAAATCCGCTTAACACGGGAGCCATACCTCTCCCAAATTGTGAAGAAATGGCCGACTTCTTCCTGGAGAAAACTACAAATAACGAGAAGGAACTTCAATCAGCAAAGGTACTACTCCCGGCTACACCATTCATCTTTAAACACTCCATCCAACCTGGTGAAGGGAGTGATCCTCCCAGGCAGATCCCCAAAAACAACGCCTCCTGGCACACTATCACATCAATCAATGATTATGTATCTTCAACATCCTTTCATCCTTAAATCCATCTAATCACTTCATTGACCCACCGACTATCTTCAAAAAGATTAAAGCCATGATCCTCCCACTATGGTACAAGATTGTAAATGCCTCCCTACGTCAAGGCACCATACCTAACTGTTTAAAAGTAGGTCAGGTAATCCCCACCTTAAAAAAACCTAACACTGATTGCTCAGATGCTAACAACTACCGTCCTATCTCCAACATCCCCACTCTGCCGAAACGCCTGGAAAAATGTGTACAGATCCAACTCTGTAACCACAGACAATTTCCAACTTCTCGACCAACACCAGTCAGGCTTCCGTCATGGTCACAGCACTGAATCAGCACTCACTCATGTGGTGGATGGCATACTAAAAATGTTGGATTCAAATGAATCATGCCTTCTACTTGACCTATCATCTGCCATTGACACTGTTAAACATGACAGTTTATCGTCCCTACTTGAACGAAGGATGGGCATATCGTGGGTCGTTTTGCAATGGTTTGCCTCATTCCTCCACAACAGAACCCAAAGAGTCAAGATCAACCAATAACTATCGAAACCTTCACCAGTCACACTTGGTGTTCCACAGGGATCTGCCCTCTCACCTATTCTCTTCCATTTATTCTTGGAACCACTAGCAGATTCCTTAAAATCTGCTACCATTCATTATCACATGTATGCTGATGACACGCAATTATATCTCAAAATCTCTTTACCAGATGACATCATATCCCTCAACTCTATTCTACAAAATATCATCTTTGGCTCACTGACAATCATCTCATGCTCAATGCCGCCAAAACCGAATTCCTACTCGTATCTCCTAGGAATAACATTCCCAAAATTGAACTCTGGATGAAACATCTTACTGCACTCAACTGCTCTACTCACATCATAGATTCTGCTAGATCCCTGGGAATTACATTAGACAAACACTTGAATATGCAGGATCATATCAGTACGGTCACCAAAGGAGCGAATTATCAGATGAGCATGCTACAGAAACTCAAACCTTTCCTCCCACAGGAGGACTTCAAGCATGCGTTTCAAGCTCTTGTGTTGCCCCGATTGGACTACGGTAGTGCCACTCTATGTGGCCTACCTAGATACAAATTGGCCCCTCTAAGAGCCTCCCTCAATACGTCTGCCAGACTGGTCTCCGGTACAAAACGAAACAAACATCTCCGCTGCCCTAAAATCCCTGAACTGTCTCCCTTATGAGGCAAGAATTCAACTAAAGATAGCATGCATGACACAAAGCCCTACATTTCAACACCCCCAGATATTTGGCCCAAAAACTAGAAAAATCTGGGGGTTGCAGACAATCGAAGTGCGAGATCCCTGCTACTGAAACCACAGCGGTTCCATAAAAAGAAAACTGGATACAGAGCTTTCTCGGGTGTAGCACCAAAGATATTGAACTCTCTGCCAACGGATGTTCGCCTAATTTCATCCACTGCATCATTCAAAAAAGAAGTAAAATCATTCCTGATGAACAAGTTTTTACCCTAAGCGATCTCCTTTACGTATACTGATTGTAACCATACCTGTGACTTTTAGGATTCCTGGACTTTTCTTGATGACTATCTTTGAGAACAAGCGTAATAAGTTATGTATGCGCAAGGCTTTTTACTTCCATTTATATAGGTGATCATGTTAGATGCTCAATTGTACTCATGTAAAGCGCTCCTATAGCCAATAGGGTCACGATTGCGCTAATCAAAACTTTATAAATAAATAAATTATAGAGACTAGAGGCTGGGGGGTGTTGTATGCTCCTGTGGGTACCACGGGTGCGATAAAGCTGGAGTGATTGCTGCATCTGCTGTTGGAGATAATGAAAGCTCCTATCAGTCACAATAGGGGGGCAAAACAGCTGGTTCCATCTGGTGCAAGGGAGAAGAAAGGCCCAGGGAGCGTGCTGTGACCTTGCTATCTTTAAAGCACTCCAAGTTCAAGTCTGCTTTATCAATAAAATTTGTGAGTCCTCAAACAAGTCCATAAGATTGACCAAAACATCTCCCAAAAAGCCACTGGACAACATCCAGGCCTCCCTGCAAATGGCCACACTGGTGCCAATAGCCCTGCTGAGGGAGTTAGTGGTATCCAGCCTGCAACCAATGGTTAGAATTTGGCCACATTACGTTCATCTTGCATTGCCTGGAAAAGTATGGCCTGTCATTCTTCCGGGACAATGGGCAATACTTGGGTCACGGAGTCCCACAAGGTGTGAGAGTAGGGGGTGTAAGAGGCAGCTGGCATTTACCGAGCTAAGGGCCAAATTGGTATAGGAAAAACACCAATTTAACAAAAGCCTCTATCCTCTTCGATTCCCTATTAGGGGTAGTACTGGGAAACAAGTTTGGGTTTACTATACTGGCAGAAAACTGCACCACAAGGCTCTCAGGAGTGGGGTGCTGAGTGGCAAAAGTTATTCACCCAGAGCAGTGCAATGGCGTCTGGCGACAGCTATGTATAGGTGGGCCTGAGCAGGGTTTGACTACTAGTAATATGCTCTTACATACCTGGGCCAAACTCTGTTCAGCACCAGGTACCTAAGAGCATATCACTAAGAGCCACACTGAATGGAAGTAGGGGCTCAGAACTTAACTGGCATGGCTGAAGCACCTCTGTGAGAACATTGGCTTTAAATCCCTGAGTGGGAAGGAGTGGGAAGGTGTAGGAAGCTGGCTCTGTATATACTACACCAATGTGAGGTATAGTGTGCACAGAGTCAGTGGAACCCCAAAGGTAGGCAGAGGTAAAAGTAGACAGCACCTTACTGTGAGAAAGTGCCCTCTTTCTGCATGGCAGCCCCCACTTTTTGCTGAACTGCTGATGTGCTTTGACTGAGTGTGCTCTGGGCTCCTGCCAATCAGGTACCCAGGGCCTATGTTCTTTCCCTAAAACTGCATTGAAAACAAAACCCAATTGACATCTCTAGCCACAGGTCAGCCCTTGGTAAATGGTACCACAGGTACCCAGGGTACTGTGACCAGGTAAGGTGCCACCCTTAGAGGCCCTGTACCATTACACTCACACTGCCTTTGCAGAACAAAGTGAAGAGTCGACATGTGTGCCATGCCTACAACCCACTGCCCTGGCATAAATAAGTCACCCCTCTAGCTGGGTGCCCTATACCAGTGGTGAGGGTACAGGTGCATAAGCCCTGTACCCCTACAGTGTCTAAGTCCATTCTTAGACATTGTAAATGCAGTGCTGCCATTAAGAGTATATGGTGCTGGGAGGTTGTCATTACGAACTCCACAGCACCATAATGGCTACCCTGAAAACTGAGAAGTTTGGTATCAAACTTCTCAGCACATTAAACCCACACTGATGCCAGTGTGGGATTTGATGAAAAATGTACACAGAGGGCATCTTAGAGATGCCCCCTGAAAAACGACCTACCACTAGTGTCCAGGCTGAGTGGCTGCTTTCAGCTGCCACCACCAGACATGTTTCTGGGTCCCTGGGTCGAGAGCCTGCTGCTCTCGGGGGCCTGAAACAATGCACATCCTGGGACGAGGTGCCAAGCCTCCTCCCCCAGGATGGGCAGGGTCCACCAAGGGAAAGCTTCAAAGGCATGCAGCCTTTGTGAGTTTCCCCAGGCCACTTGCTGCTTTCAGCAACTGGTCCCCACTGGTTCTGACCCTCACTTTGGGCAGGAGAACCGGCAGGAAAAACATGTGAGGGAGAGGTGTGCCCACCTCTGCCAACTCCACCCCTCAGGTGGGGAAGGCGAAGTGAAGCACAACTCTGTCCCCGCCATCTTGCAGATGGGGGACCCAGCCAACCAGGGAAAGGCTTATGCCCCCCTCCCACTGGAGGGCAGCATAATAGGGGGTGTACCCACCCCAGGGAAGGGACCCATCGGTCCCAACCTTTTTACCTACCTGTAATGCCCCTAAATCTAGTATTTAGGGGCACCCCTGAACCTTGCTTCCTCAGACAAGAAACTACAAGAAGAAAAGAAGAAGGACCGAACAGCCGTGCCGAAGCTAACAAGAGGAGGACGCCCACTGACTTGGCCCCAGCCCTACCAGCCTGTCCCCACCTCGAACCTGCTCCAGTTAAATCCCAGTGTGTTCTGCAGCCAGCAACCTCGAGAAACCCGGAGGACCTGCCTGCCTTCAATCCCAAAGACTCAAACAACAACAGACTCCAGCTCTGCAAGGATCCGCGAGTTTGCACCACTCTGCACCCGACGCCCACAGCCAGAGTTCGAGTGCCCCAACACCAAGAGGAGGTCTCCCCGGCGATCCTGACCGGAGATCTGGCGACCCCTGACCTGCCTCAAGCCTCCAGCTGACACCTGCAGCCTCAAACCAGAAGGTCCCCCCAACCGCGACCTGGAGCTGGTAAGAAGATCTGACCCTAAAAGGCACCCCTGCACACAACGCCCCACGGCCTTGGGTGGCTCAACCGACGGTGCGTAACCAACCCCCAAGTTCCCAACTTACCTCTCCAAGTGGTGGTCGCACCAGAAGACCTTCGTCCCCGAGCCTGCAGTGCTTTTGCAAACCGGAGACTGCCCATTGAAAGCTACAGGGCTTCCGATGCCAAAACAGCACTCTGCACCCGGCCGCCCCAGTGCCGCGGAGGGTGCATCTTCTGTGCTGGCCTAACCCCCATTTGTCCTGAGCTTAAGTCCAGGAGCTTTGCTCCCACAACCCAGTGGCCTGCTCGTCAGCAGCCACCAACCGGAGGACCCCTATCCCCCATTGGATAACATTAGGCCTCAGCATTCTGCACCCGGCCGCCCTAGTGCCTCTGAGGGTGTAACAAGAGTGCATCCTTGACCCTGAGGGACCCCTGAGTCTAACCCCTGAATACCAACTCCCACAACAAAGTACTTACCTTTGAACCGATAACACTATTTTCCTTGATAGAACACTGACTGTTTTTCTATGAAACAGTTTTTAAGTGTGGAGCTGGAAAATCTATTAAAACCTTTTACAACTGTACTAGATAACAAAAACGATTTTACTTACCTGTTTACAGGAAATGTCCCAGTGTAGTATCCAGGTATACTACACTATGTAAGGAAAGTAATCTGAAAAGTAATGTACTGGTCATTTTACTAAAAAGTCCATTCAAAGTATATGTACTGTATTTCCAAAGCATTGCATTTCTCAGTAACAGTACTGTACATCAAAAAAAGCGCATATACAATTACAATCTAAACTGTATTACAACTGTATATTTACAAATGCATAACACTGTCCTCTGATAAAGTCTTACTGCTCGACCACACTACCACAAATAGAGAGAGAGGTGCTATCTACTTTACCTCTGTCTACCTTTTGGGTTCCACTGGACTCTGTGCACACTATACCCCACCTTGGTATAGTATATACAGAGCCAGCTTCCTACACTTACTCTCTATTTGTGGTAGTGTGGGCGAGCAGTAAGGCTTTATCAGAGGTTAGTGTTGAGCATTTGTTGTCCCCACTCAATCAGCAAATGATTTCACACACTCAAAGACTGAACTCAGACCAATTGGTTTTGTATAAAAATATTCTTTTAGTTATTTTATTTCTTAGAACCAAGCAAGCCTGGCACAGGTAAGTGATAAGTACTTGGCAGTAATAATACAGTTTGTAAACAGTTTGTATTGCAGTTGTATATATACGTTTGGTTTGATTACAGTAGAACTACTAGTAATGCAATGCTTTCAAATATTGTAAATATACTTTGTATTGGCTTTTCAGTAGAATGTCAAGTAGATTACTTTACAGATTACTTTTCTTACACAGTGCAGTATACCTGGACACTGCACTGGGACATTTCCTGTCATCAGCACCGGAAGGAAAGTGCGCGGTGCCTATATAGGCTCCACCCTAGTGCACTCGTCAGTTGCTTTATGTGACTTTCCACACAAGGAACGCTGAGCCACGAAGCACACAGACCACTGGTGCGGAAAACTGGGCCCGTGAAAGGGGAAAGACCTGTCCCTAGAAATCTGTTCGCACAGCAGGGAGGATGGTTGAGTCGGTAAAGAATCTGCAGCTAGATAGACTCTACCAGATAAGGCATAACCGAAGGTAAGTAACCTGTCCATCTGACAGACTTCTAGCTGCAGATTCCTTACCTTAGAATAGATACTGAAGCAATACCTGTAGGAAACTGGCTCTATACATACTACACCAAAATGAGGTATAGTGTGTATAGAGTCCAACTGACCCCAGAGGTAGGCAGAGGTTAAAGTTAGATAGAACCTTACTCTCTATTTGTGGTAGAGTGGTCGAGCAGTAAGGCAGTATCAGAGGACAGTGTTAAGCATTTGATGTACACACTCAGGCAGCAAATTAATTCACACACTCAAGAACTGACCTCTAGGCCAATTGTTTTTGTATAAAAATATATTGTTGTTTTATTTTAGAACCAAGCAAGCCTGGCACAGGTAAGCATAAAATACTTTGCAATAATAAGTTGCTGAATATAGAACAGTTTGAAAATGCAATAGAAGTTGTTCTTTGTTTGATTTACAGGGGATGCAGTAGGTTGCAACACTTAGCAAATGCAGTACATTGAAATGAATAGGCTTTTTCAGTAAATTACAGGTAAGTTACTTTTTACGTTACTTTTCTAACTCAGTGCTGGATACCTAGATTCAGCACTGGGACATTTCTTGCAAACAGGTAAGTAAACACGTTTTGGTTATTTGTGCGATTTTTAAAGAATATTTTTAGATTTCAAAACTCCACACTTGCAAACCTTTTGGAGAAAAAGTGTCAATGTTATCCTATGGAGGAAAAACAGGTCATCGGTTTGTAGGTAAGTAATCGACTGTGGGAGTTAAGGTTCTGGGGTTAGACTCAGGGGTCCCCCAGGGTCAGTGATGCACTGTTGTTGCACCCTCAGCGGCACTAGGGCGGCCGGGTGCAGAGTGTTGAGGCCCAATGTTATCCTATGGAGGATAGGTGGTCTCCGGTTGGTGGCTGCTGGCAGGCAGGCCACTGGGTTGTGGGAGCAAAGCTCCTAGGGTTTAGGTCAGGGCAAATAGGGAACCAAATTAGCACCAAAGGTGCACCCTCAGCGGCACTAGGACGGCCGGGTACAGGGTGCTGTTTTGAGGTCGGGTGCCCTGTTGTTTTCAATGGAGCACCTCCGGTTAGAATAAACACTGCAGGCTCGGGGACGAGGATCTTCTGGGTGCGACCACCACTTCGAGGGGTAAGGTGGGATGTCTTGGGTTGGTTAGGCACCGTTGGTTTGGGCACACAAGGCCGTGGGGCGTCGGGTGCAGGGGTGCCTTGGGACGTCGGAAAGTCTTACCCGCTCTGGTCGCGGTAGAGGGGATCCTCTGGATTGAGGCTGCAGGCGTCGATTGGAGGCTTGAGGCAGGTCAGGAGTCGCCGGATCTCGGGTCAGGATCGCCGGGGTGACCTCCTCGTAGTGTTTTTCCACTCGAGCTCGGGCAGGGTTCGTCGGGTGCAGAGTGGGCTGGATTCGCGGTATCCGGCCGGAGCCAGAAGCTGCAGTTTGAACAAGTCCGGTGTTCACGGGAGAAGCAGGCTTGGAAGTGAAGGCAGGCAGGTCCTCCGGGGTTTTTGAGGTTGCTGGCTGCAGGACACACCTGGATTTCGCAGGAGCAGGTTCGAGGGGAGGCAGGCCTGCAGGGCTGGGGCCAAGTCAGTGGGCGTCGTCCTCTTGCTAGCTCTGCACTGCTCTTCGTCCTTTTCTTCTCATTTCTTGTCTGGATCTGAGGAAGCAAGGTTCAGGGTGCCCCCTAAATACTAGATTTAGGGGCGTTACAGGTAGGTAAATGGCAGGGACCAATGGGTCCCTTCCCTGGGGTGGATACACCCCCTATTGTGCCACCCTCCAGTGGGAGGGGGGCAGGAGCCTGTCCCTGGTTGGCTAGGTCCCCCCATACTCAAGATGGCGGGGACTGAGAGTTGTGCTTCACCGCGCCTGAGGGGTGGAGTTGGCAGAGGCGGGCACACCTCTTTCCCTCACTTGTTTTTCCCGCCGGTTCTCCCGCTCAAAGTGGGGGGTAGAACCAGTTGGGACCAGTTGCTGAAAGCAGCAATTGGTCTGGGGAGGCTCACAAAGGCGGCATGCCTTTGAAGCTTCCCCCTTGTGACCCTACCCATCCTGGGGGAGGAGGCTTGGCACCTCATCCCAGGATGTGCATTGTTTCAGGCCCCCGAGAGCAGCAGGCTCACGACCCAGGGGTCCAGAAACATGTTTGTTGGTGGCAGCCTACGCAGCCACTCAGTCAGGTCACTAGAAGTTGGTCGAGTTTCAGGGGGCATCTCTAAGATGCCCTCTGTTGTGTATTTTACATTAAATCCCACACTGGCATCAGTGTGGGTTTAATGTGCTGAGAAGTTTGATACCAAACTTCCCAGTCTTCAGTGTAGCCATTATGGTGTTGTGGAGTGCGTAATGACAAACTCCCAGCACCATATACTCTTAATGGCAGCACTGCACTTACAGTGCCCAGGAATGGACTTGGGCACTGTAGGGGTACAGGGCTCATGCACCTGTACCCTCACCACTGGCATAGGGCACCCAGCTAGAGGGGTGACTGATGTATGCCAGGGCAGTGGTTTGTGGGCATGGCACACAGGGATGTGTGCCATTTCGACTCTTCACATTGTTCTGCACCAAGACACGCAGCCTGCAAAGGCAGTGTGTGTGTGAAAAAGGTGCAGGGCCTCCAAGGGTGGCACATTAAGTGCTGCAGCCCTTAGGGGCCTTCCCTGGTCACAGTGCCCTGGGTACCTGTGGTACCTTTTACCAGGGGCCTACCTGTGGCCAGGGATGCCAATTGGGTTAAGGCTTCAATGCAGTTTTTAGGGAAGGAACATAGTGTAGGAAAGTGGCTCTGTATATACTGTACCCAAGTAAGGTTCAGGGTGTACAGAGTCCACAGTCCCCAGAGGGTTGACAGAGGCTAAAGTTAGATATAACCTTACTCTCCAAAGTGGTAGCTTGGTCGAGCAGTAAGGCAGTATCAGAGGACAGTGTAAAGCATTTGTTGTACACACTCAGTCAGCAAATGAAGCCACACACTCAAGAACTGAACTCTAGGCCAATGGTTTGTATATAAAAAATATATGCTTGTTTTATTTTAGAACCAACAATAGGATCAAAATATACTTTCTCAGTATGAGATGCTTTGGTTATTCACCTTACAGATAGGCAGTAGACTTTTTTGATAGTGGTTATCACAGTTGGTGCAAGAGGCAACACAGGGTCAAATTCAATGCAACATTGAGCTCAATGGAAAATTATGCTTAATTACAATTGATTACTTTGCAGAGCACTTTTCTAACCACAGGACTGGATCCTGGATTCAGTCCTGGGACACTTCCTGTAAACAGGTAAGAAAAAGCGTTTTGGTTATTGTAGTGATTTTTGAAGAATATTACTATATTTCAAAAGCTGACACTTAGAAACTTTTCTGGGTAAAATTACCAATGTTATCCTATGAAAGGAAATACAGTGTGCAAGCAAAGTATGTTTACGTTACTTTTGTAATCCAGTGCTGGACTCCTAGGTTCAGCACTGGGACATTTACTTAAAACAGGTAAGTAATTACGTTTTTGTAGTTTGTTCGATTTTTAAAGAATATTTGTAAAATACAGAAATCGACACTTAGAAGAAATTTCACAGAAAACCAGTCAATGGATCCCTATGAAAGAAAAGTGAGTTAGCGGTAAGTAACGTTGCGATTACTTTTTAGGGCCAGTGTTGGGCACTCGGGTCCAGCACTGAGGCCCCTTCTAATACTAGGTGAGTATTTTCGTTTTCGTGACTCGGTTGATTTTTGGTGAATATTCTAAAGTTTCAGAACTCCACACTTAGAAGAAATTTCGCAGAAAACCAGTCAATGGAACCCTATGGAAGAAAAGTGAGTTATCGGATTTCGGGTAAGTACTTGACTGGCAGGGTTAAGGTTCTGGGTAAGACTCAGGGGTCCCCCAGGATCAGGTAAGTACAGTTTTTACACCCTCAGCGGCACAGGGGCGGCCGGGTGCAGAGTGAGAAGGCCCAAGGTTATCCTATGGCAGGCGGGGGCCCCGGGTTGGTGGCTGCTGGCAAGCAGGCCACGCGACTGTGGGAGCTGGGCTCCTGGTCACTTGCTCAGGGCAAGTAGGGAAGTAGGTTAGGATAGAGGTTGCACTTCCAGGGGCACTCGGGCGGCTGGGTGCAGGGTGCTTTTGAGCCGTCGGGCGCTCAATGTTAAACAATAGAGGTCGTGAAAGGTGAAGAAAGGCTGCAGGCTCGGGGACGGTGATTCTTCAGGGACGACCAACACTTCAGGAGGTAAGTTGGGGTCTTGGAGGATAGGTAGACACCCAGGAGTTGGGCACAAGGGGCCGTGGGGCGCCGGGTGCAGGGGTGTCTTTTGAGGTCGGGAAATCTTACCCCCTGCTGGTCGCGGTTGGAGGGGTCCCTTGTCCTGAGGCTGCAGGCGTCGTCTGGGTCGTCGAGGAGGGTCCTTGGCCACTGGATTCCAGGTCAGAATCGCCGGGGGACGTCCTCGAGGTCTCTGGTCACTCAGGCACAGGCTGGACACGGCGGGTGCAGAGTGTGCAGGTTTCGCGGCTCCGTGCCAGGGCCGGGTCTTTGGTAGGTTTTCTTTTGAGCAGTACCACTGCTCGTGGGAGTCCCTGGGTCGAAGGCTGTAGCACAGAAGTCAGGTCCTCCGGGGTTTGTGAGGTTGCTGAGGCCGGGATTCCGCAGGAGCAGGTTCAGAGGTCGACAGGCCGGTAGGGCTGGGGCCAAGTCAGTTGTTGTCGCCTCCTTTTAGCAGCTGCACGGCTGGTCTTCTTGCTTCGTCTTCTCTTCTTGTTTTCGGATTTGGGCACTCCGGAAGGAAGGTTCAGGGAGCCCCTAAATACTAAATTTAGGGGTGGTTACAGGTAGGTAAGGGCAGGGACCAATGGGTCCCTTCCCTGGGGTGGGTACACCCCCTATTCTGTTCCTCTCCAGTGGGAGGGGGCAGGAGCCTGTCCCTGGTTGGCCAGGTCCCCCCATCCTCAAGATGGCGGGGACTCGAGTTTGTGCTTCACCTCGCCTCCCCCACCTTAGGGGTGGAGTTGGCAGAGGTGGGCACAACCCATTTCCTGCTTCTGGTTTTCCCGCCGGTTCTCCCGCCAGGAGTGGGGGTAGAACCAGTGGGGACCAGTTTGCTGGAAGCAGCAAATGGTCTGGGGAAACTCCAAAGGCGGCAGGCCTTTGAAGCTCCCCCTGCCCATCCTGGGGAGGAGGCTTTGGCACCTCGTCCCGGGATGTGCATTGTTTCAGGCCCCTGAGAGCAGAGGCTCTCGACCCAGGGGTCCAGAAACATGTCTGGTGGTGGCAGCCTGGGCAGCCACTCAGTCCGGACACTGGAGGTCGGGTTGGTTTCAGGGGGCATCTCTAAGATGCCCTCTGAGTGCGTTTTACATTAAATCCCACACTGGCATCAGTGGGGGTTTAATGTGCTGAGAAGTTTGATACCAAACTTCTTAGTCTTCAGTGGGGCCATTATGGTGCTGTGGAGTTCGTAATGACAGACTCCCAGCACCATATACTCTTAATGGCAGCACTGCACTTACAATGCCCAAGAATGGACTTGGGCACTGTAGGGGCACAGGGCTCATGCCTCTATGCCCTCACCACTGGCATAGTGCACCCAGCTAGAGGGGTGGCTGACCTAGGCCAGGGCAGTGGCTTGTAGGCATGGCACACAGGGATGTGAGCCATGTCGACTCTTCACTTTTGTTCTGCACCAAGACACGCAGCCTGCAAAGGCAGTGTGTGTGTTTAAAGGTGCAGGGTCCCTAAGGGTGGCACAACAAGTGCTGCAGCCCTTAGGGGCCTTCCCTGGTCACAGTGCCCTGGGTACCCATGGTACCATTTACCAGGGGCTGACCTGTGGCCAGGGATGTCAATTGGGTGTAGGTATCAATGCAATTTTAGGGAAGGAACACAGGCCCTGGGTACCTGGTTGGCAGGAGCCCAGGGCACACTCAGTCAAAGTACATCAGCCATTCAGCAAAAAGTGGGGGCATACCATGTAAGAAAGATGGCACTTTCTCACACATAGGCCCTCGGTACCCGATTAGCAGGAGCCCAGGGCACACTCAGTCAAAGAACATCAGCAATTCAGCAAAAAGTGGGGGCATACCATGCAGAAAGAGGGCACTTTCTCACAATACCTCCCGAGGTGGGTCTCCGAAACAATTTCTTACCAGAAAGTCCTGCAGGACCAAATGGGCAAAGTGCCCACCCTGACAGACCTTACTGTCCAGGCAGTAGTGTTTTGTGAACGTGTGCAAGGAAGCCCACGTTGCTGCCTGGCAGATGTCCAGGACTGGGATTCCACATGCTAACACTGTGGGGCGCAGCCTTGGCTCTAGTGGAATGAGAACGAAAACCTTCAAGGGGTTGCTTCTTGGCCAATTCTTGGCAGATTTTAATGCAGAGAACGATGCATCTGGAGATGGCTCGTTTCTGCACAGCCTTTCCCTTCTTCACTCTGACATACCCCACAAAGAGTTGGTCGTCCACTTGGAACTCTTTTGTGCACTCAAGATAGAACAAATCAGTTTTTGGTTCCAGTGGGAGAAGTCGCTCCTCTTCCTTAGAGAGATGTGGCGGGGCGTAAAAAGTAGGCAGAGTGATGGACTGTACTACATGAAAGGGAGTGACACTTTCTGCAGAAAGCAAGCTCTAGTTCGTAGAACCAGTTTATCCGGGTAGATGTTCAAGTATGGAGGCTTGAATGACAAAGCCTGAAGCTCACTGACCCTCCAGGCAAAAGTTAATGCTACCAGGCAGGCCGTCTTGATGGTAAGGAGCCTGACTGAACAATTGTGCAGAGGCTCAAAGGGAGCACACACAAGAAAAGTAAGGATGAGACTGAGGTCCCACTGGGGCATAACGAAAAGAGTGGGAGGAAATATATGTTGCAAACCTTTCAAAAACCTATGCACAATAGGGGATTGGAAAAAGGAAAGTTGGTCAGGCAGCCGAAAAACGCAGAGATTGCAAAAAGGTATCCTTTAACAGTGCCCAGAGCAGAGCCCTGTTGGGCAAGGTTAAGAACGAACAGGAGAACCTGAGAAAGGGGGTCAGAAAGGGGATTATGTTCCTTTCTGCACACCATGCCACAAATTTTGGCCAACAAGCAGGCATAAACTCTCTGGTAGAGGAACGCCTGGCTACCAAAATAACGTTACTGACTTCAGGCGGAAGGTCGAAAGCTGTCAACCGTCGCCTCTTAATCTCCACGCAAGAAGGTGGAGGGTTGACCGGTTCGGGTGCAGAACCCTCCCCTGCTGTGGCAGATCATCCTCCCGAAGGGGCAGCCTGATCGTAGGACCGATGGCCATTCTCAACAGCTCGGGATACCAGATTCTCCGTGCCCAGTCCGGAGCCACAAGAATGACTTGGGCCTGGTCGTTCCTGATCTTCTTGAGAACTCTGAGCAGGAGCGTTATGGGCGGGAAGACATACAGGAGGCCTGAGGTCCAATCAAGAAGAAAAGCGTCTCCAAGTGACACCTGCCTTGAAAACCCCAGCACGCAGAACTGGCATTACATGTTCTCGGCATTGGCGAACAGATCTAACCAAGGCTCACCCCACTGCTGAAAGAGACTGCACCAGCTCCGGATGGAGATGTCGTTCGTGATCTGCTAGACATCTGCAGCTGAGTTTGTCCTCTCTGGCGTTCAGAGAACCCACCAGATGTTGAAACACCAGGGATATGCCCTGCTGTTCCAGCCATGTCCAGAGACGCAGGGCCGCTTGACAAAGGGTCAATGCCAGCTGGATCGCCCGGAGCTCCAACAAGTTTATGTGGAGTCCGCCTTCGCCGGAAACCAGAGGCCTCTGAGCTCCACCTCTACCAGATGACCACCCTATCGCAGGAGTGACGCATCTGTCACTACTGTGAGATTCGGTTGGGGAAGAGAGAGGGGTCTGCCTCTGGTTCAATCGCGGTTCGTCAACCACCACTGCAGGGCTTTTGCAGTTCCCTCCAAGAACTGGACCACATTGGAGAGATTACCCTGATGCTGTGCCCACTGGAAATTCAGGTCGCACTGCAGAGCCCGCATACGGCATCTGGCATGATTTACCAGCAGGGTGCAGGAAGCCATGAGTCCCAGCAGCCTTAGTCTTTCTCACCGAAATCCAGGATAGAGGCTGAAACATGGGTATCATAGCCTGAATGTCCTGGACTCTCTGCTCGAGAAGATAAGACTGAAACTGCACTGTGTCCAGAACAGCTCAGATGAAAGGGAGCGTCCAAGAAGGAGTCAGGTGTGACTTCGGCAAGTTTATAGAGAATCCCAGAGAATGCAGGAGGTCCGTCATAGTCTGGAGGTAGGAGACGGCAGCCTGGGGCGAAGGAACCTTCAACAGCCAGTCATCGAGATAGGGGAATATGGCATCTCTAACCCACGCAGATGAGCTGTAATCACCACCATCACCTTGGTGAACACCCGAGGGGCTTTAGTAAGGCCAAAACGGACCACAACGATCTGAAAGTTTTCGTCTCCCACCATGAATTGCAGGCAACGCCTGTAGGTAAGCAGAACGGGAATGTGGAAATGTGTGTCCTGCAAGTCCAATGCCACCATCCAGTCTCCCGAGTCCAATTCAGACAAGACCTGAGCTAGTGTGAGCACTTTGAATTTTTCCTTCGTGAGGAAGAAATTGAGGGGGTGCATGTCTAGTATAGGACGAAGGCCTCCATCCTTCTTGCGCACCAGAAAGTAGCAGGAACAACAACCACGGCCTACTTCTGGCATCAGCACCCTCTGGACAACTCCCTTGGCCAAGAGAACTGTCATTTCCTTGGCAGAGCTAAGAGAGATGGCCCTCCATCATCCTGTCAAAAGCAGGTGGCATGGATGAAGGGGTAGTCTCAAAGGGGAGAGACAATCTGCAGTACCCAATGTTATAGACCGCCAGTGGTGCAGGTGATGGTGGATCCTGCCACCCACTGGATGCCCATGATGGTAAGGGGGCAGACTATAAAGGCTTGCAGGATGTGGCTTCTGAGTGGGGTGGTAGACTGGCCCGACCTCTAGCTGCCCAACCCACAATGTCTGTAGGTACCGTGTCCTTGGCCACGCGGAGGCTGGGAAGCTTGAATGCCACGGTGGCTGGGCAGGTACAGAAGTGGCTGGAATGCTCTTCCGTGGTCACAAATAGAGCGAAAGCGAGATTGGGGGTGGCAAGGGGCCATGACAAGGCCCAAGTTTCTATCTGTAGCCCAGCTGTCCTTAAAGTGATCCAGCGTCGAGTCTGCCTTGTCTCCAAAGAGACCCATTAAAGGACATGTCCATAAGTGATGCTCGGACATCCCCAGAAAAGCCACTTTTCCTCAGTCAGGCGTGGTGCTGCAAGGCCACTGCCGATGAAACCGGTCTGCCCAGCAAGTCTGTGGTATCCAGTCCACAACGTTTGGTGAACTTGGTTGCATCCCTCCTGTCAGAAATCCTCAATTCCTAGCCCATAAGAATAGGGTTCAGGTTCCAGACGGTGCCGTGCAACGCCCATCTGGCTCAGTGTCAAAGTCAGGGATCAGAATGGGGATGGCGCAGCTGGTAGGCAGCGGGAGCCTCGGCATCAGGACTGGCATACGGGAAAGTGGAAGGGGCATGAACGGCACCAGTCTGAATCCAGCCGTGGATCCAAAGGTCCAGACTGGCAATGGGGCTGGAGCAGACTGCGTGGATCCAGCAGAGGCCCCTCCCAAACCCGCAGGTCCGAAGGCACACCAGAGGGAGCATGCTGCTCAAATATGAGGCTCTTGACCTCCTGAAACTGAGTTGAGCGGGGGTCACACTGGTGCCTGGAAACTCGGGAAAGCGTGAAGCCGACCCAGGCTCTGGCTTAACTACGGAGTCATGCCTCGGCATCCCTTGTCTCATCGGCAGACAAACAAGGTGAAGTCAAAAACCTCTTAGTCTTCTTGCTCTTCTTCTTATGAAGAGACTTACCCAAGTGGCCCGATGTCTTCGAGTGTGATCAAGATTTTGGGCTCCGCGACGGCTCCCGGGACCTTCTCCTTGCCTGGGATAGAGATGGTCGCGCTGTCGTACTTCGAGCTGCCAGGAGCATGAGGGATTGCTTCCTCCAGGCCTTCGGGTTCATGGCAGGGCAATGGGAGCAGGCCTTCGGATTCTGGTCGCTCTAAAGGCACCAAAGCCAAACAAGATGCGGATCCATCACAGACATTGGTCGCTGAAAGGCGCCGCAGGACTTGAAGCGGCCTTCCGAATGACATCCCTGCCACACCAGGAGAAGATCTCAAAAAACACCTAAAAAAAGTCCCCAAAAAACTTTAGCCAAAAAATTACTAAGGGGTTGCTCTCTCCAGATCTGCGCTGACTGGCACGGAAAGAAAATAACTGACATCAGCGCACTGGGGTGGCACCTTTAGAAGCAATGCGAAAGTTACTTCCGGAGCGGATGCTACCGGCTGTGACACGCGAAGCCGGCGACACCACGCAGAGCTGCAGACCAACGCCACGAACCGGTCGCCAGACAGAGGTTGCAGATCACGTGGGGGTCTATGTGTGAACTTGCGGTGGCAGTTGTGGTAAAATTTAAAGGGGGTTTTGTTCATGTCCCCTACTTCGCCTCATTTTCCAACCACGTAGCTGTTCCGGGTGGAGTCCCTCATCTAAAGGTGTGAGTAAAGGATCATCTTCCTGCATCTTTTCTTCGCAGTCTTCGGAGAATCGAGGTTTCATTTGTAATACTTCAGAATTGTCCTAAAAACTTTCAGAGCTCATCCATTGCTTCCAGACCCAATGGCGTAAAAAGTATTCTAAGATGGCAACTACGCACAGAAAATCTGGGGTGCTGTCTGATGCCACAGAGGGGAAGGACATACCACCAAATGGTGGTCGACGATGCCCAAAAAGGGAAAGCATGCAAATCCAGAAAAGGTTTCTGTAGGAAAGTGGCTCTGTATATACTGTACCCAAGTAAGGTTCAGGGTGTACAGAGTCCACAGTCCCCAGAGGGTTGACAGAGGCTAAAGTTAGATATAACCTTACTCTCCAAAGTGGTAGCTTGGTCGAGCAGTAAGGCAGTATCAGAGGACAGTGTAAAGCATTTGTTGTACACACTCAGTCAGCAAATGAAGCCACACACTCAAGAACTGAACTCTAGGCCAATGGTTTGTATATAAAAAAATATATGCTTGTTTTATTTTAGAACCAACAATAGGATCAAAATATACTTTCTCAGTATGAGATGCTTTGGTTATTCACCTTACAGATAGGCAGTAGACTTTTTTGATGGTGGTTATCACAGTTGGTGCAAGAGGCAACACAGGGTCAAATTCAATGCAACATTGAGCTCAATGGAAAAATATACTTAATTACAATTGATTACTTTGCAGAGCACTTTTCTAACCACAGGACTGGATCCTGGATTCAGTCCTGGGACACTTCCTGTAAACAGGTAAGAAAAAGCGGTTTGGTTATTGTAGTGATTTTTGAAGAATATTACTATATTTCAAAAGCTGACACTTAGAAACTTTTCTGGGTAAAATTACCAATGTTATCCTATGAAAGGAAATACAGTGTGCAAGCAAAGTATGTTTACGTTACTTTTGTAATCCAGTGCTGGACTCCTAGGTTCAGCACTGGGACATTTACTTAAAACAGGTAAGTAATTACGTTTTTGTAGTTTGTTCGATTTTTAAAGAATATTTGTAAAATACAGAAATCGACACTTAGAAGAAATTTCACAGAAAACCAGTCAATGGATCCCTATGAAAGAAAAGTGAGTTAACGGTAAGTAACGTTGCGATTACTTTTTAGGGCCAGTGTTGGGCACTCGGGTCCAGCACTGAGGCCCCTCCTAATACTAGGTGAGTATTTTCGTTTTCGTGACTCGGTTGATTTTTGGTGAATATTCTAAAGTTTCAGAACTCCACACTTAGAAGAAATTTCGCAGAAAACCAGTCAATGGAACCCTATGGAAGAAAAGTGAGTTATCGGATTTCGGGTAAGTACTTGACTGGCAGGGTTAAGGTTCTGGGTAAGACTCAGGGGTCCCCCAGGATCAGGTAAGTACAGTTTTTACACCCTCAGCGGCACAGGGGCGGCCGGGTGCAGAGTGAGAAGGCCCAATGTTATCCTATGGCAGGCGGGGGGCCCCGGGTTGGTGGCTGCTGGCAAGCAGGCCACGCGACTGTGGGAGCTGGGCTCCTGGTCACTTGCTCAGGGCAAGTAGGGAAGTAGGTTAGGATAGAGGTTGCACTTCCAGGGGCACTCGGGCGGCTGGGTGCAGGGTGCTTTTGAGCCGTCGGGCGCTCAATGTTAAACAATAGAGGTCGTGAAAGGTGAAGAAAGGCTGCAGGCTCGGGGACGGTGATTCTTCAGGGACGACCAACACTTCAGGAGGTAAGTTGGGGTCTTGGAGGATAGGTAGACACCCAGGAGTTGGGCACAGGGGGCCGTGGGGCGCCGGGTGCAGGGGTGTCTTTTGAGGTCGGGAAATCTTACCCCCTGCTGGTCGCGGTTGGAGGGGTCCCTTGTCCTGAGGCTGCAGGCGTCGTCTGGGTCGTCGAGGAGGGTCCTTGGCCACTGGATTCCAGGTCAGAATCGCCGGGGGACGTCCTCGAGGTCTTTGGTCACTCAGGCACAGGCTGGACTCGGCGGGTGCAGAGTGTGCAGGTTTCGCGGCTCCGTGCCAGGGCCGGGTCTTTGGTAGGTTTTCTTTTGAGCAGTACCACTGCTCGTGGGAGTCCCTGGGTCGAAGGCTGTAGCACAGAAGTCAGGTCCTCCGGGGTTTGTGAGGTTGCTGAGGCCGGGATTCCGCAGGAGCAGGTTCAGAGGTCGACAGGCCGGTAGGGCTGGGGCCAAGTCAGTTGTTGTCGCCTCCTTTTTAGCAGCTGCACGGCTGGTCTTCTTGCTTCGTCTTCTCTTCTTGTTTTCGGATTTGGGAACTCTCGAAGGAAGGTTCAGGGAGCCCCTAAATACTAAATTTAGGGGTGGTTACAGGTAGGTAAGGGCAGGGACCAATGGGTCCCTTCCCTGGGGTGGGTACACCCCCTATTCTGTTCCTCTCCAGTGGGAGGGGGCAGGAGCCTGTCCCTGGTTGGCCAGGTCCCCCCATCCTCAAGATGGCGGGGACTCGAGTTTGTGCTTCACCTCGCCTCCCCCACCTTAGGGGTGGAGTTGGCAGAGGTGGGCACAACCCATTTCCTGCTTCTGGTTTTCCCGCCGGTTCTCCCGCCAGGAGTGGGGGTAGAACCAGTGGGGACCAGTTTGCTGGAAGCAGCAAATGGTCTGGGGAAACTCCAAAGGCGGCAGGCCTTTGAAGCTCCCCCTGCCCATCCTGGGGGAGGAGGCTTTGGCACCTCGTCCCGGGATGTGCATTGTTTCAGGCCCCTGAGAGCAGAGGCTCTCGACCCAGGGGTCCAGAAACATGTCTGGTGGTGGCAGCCTGGGCAGCCACTCAGTCCGGACACTGGAGGTCGGGTTGGTTTTAGGGGGCATCTCTAAGATGCCCTCTGGAGTGCGTTTTACATTAAATCCCACACTGGCATCAGTGGGGGTTTAATGTGCTGAGAAGTTTGATACCAAACTTCTTAGTCTTCAGTGGGGCCATTATGGTGCGGTGGAGTTCGTAATGACAGACTCCCAGCACCATATACTCTTAATGGCAGCACTGCACTTACAATGCCCAAGAATGGACTTGGGCACTGTAGGGGCACAGGGCTCATGCCTCTATGCCCTCACCACTGGCATAGTGCACCCAGCTAGAGGGGTGGCTGACCTAGGCCAGGGCAGTGGCTTGTAGGCATGGCACACAGGGATGTGAGCCATGTCGACTCTTCACTTTTGTTCTGCACCAAGACACGCAGCCTGCAAAGGCAGTGTGTGTGTGTAAGGTGCAGGGTCCCTAAGGGTGGCACAACAAGTGCTGCAGCCCTTAGGGGCCTTCCGTGGTCACAGTGCCCTGGGTACCCATGGTACCATTTACCAGGGGCTGACCTGTGGCCAGGGATGTCAATTGGGTGTAGGTATCAATGCAATTTTAGGGAAGGAACACAGGCCCTGGGTACCTGGTTGGCAGGAGCCCAGGGCACACTCAGTCAAAGTACATCAGCCATTCAGCAAAAAGTGGGGGCATACCATGTAAGAAAGATGGCACTTTCTCACACAACTCCCCCCAAACGAAAGATGATGAGACTAACCTTGCCCTATGGAGTCTTCATTGTCTAAGTGGAAGAACCTGGAAAGGCCATCTGCATTGGCATGGGCAGTGCCAGGTCTGTGTTCCACTTCAAAGTCCATTCCCTGTAGGGAGATGGACCACCTCAACAGTTTTGGGTTTTCTCCTTTCATTTGCATTAGCCACCTGAGAGGTCTGTGGTCAGTTTGAACTAGGAAGTGAGTTCCAAACAGGTAGGGCCTCAGCTTCTTCAGGGACCAGACCACAGCAAAGGCCTCCCTCTCAATGGCACTCCAACGCTGCTCCCTGGGGAGAAGCCTTCTGCTTATAAAAGCAACAGGTTGGTCTTGGCCTTCATCATTGGTCTGGGATAGGACCGCTCCTATCCCTAGCTCAGAGGCATCAGTCTGCACAATGAACTGCTTGGCATAATCTGGTGCTTTTAGAATTGGTGCTGAGCACATTGCTTCTTTCAGAGTGTCAAAAGCCTTTTGGCAACAGACTGTCCAGTTTACTTTCTTTGGCATCTTCTTGGAGGTGAGTTCTGTGAGGGGAGTCACAATGGACCCATATCCCTTCACAAACCTCCTGTAGTACCCAGTCAAGCCAAGGAATGCCCTGACTTGGGTCTGAGTTGTTGGAGCTACCCAGTCCAGGATAGCCTGGATCTTGGGCTGTAAGGGTTGTACCTGGCCTCCACCAACCAGGTGGCCCAAGTACACCACAGTGCCCTGCCCTATCTGGCATTTGGATGCCTTGATAGTTAGGCCTGCAGTTTGCAGGGCCTTTAAAACCTTCCCAAGGTGGACCAGGTGATCCTGCCAGGTGGAACTGAAGACAGCAATATCATCAAGATAAGCTGCACTAAAGGACTCCAACCCAGCAAGGACTTGATTCACCAACCTCTGGAAGGTGGCAGGGGCATTCTTTAAACCAAAGGGCATAACAGTGAACTGAAAATGCCCATCAGGTGTGGAGAATGCTGTTTTCTGTTTGGCTCCTGGGGCCATGCCAATCTGCCAGTACCCTGCAGTTAAGTCAAAGGTACTCAGGTATTTGGCTGCACCCAATCTGTCTATCAGTTCATCAGCTCTTGGGATAGGGTGTGCATCTGTCTTGGTGACAGAGTTGAGACCCCTATAGTCCACACAAAACCTCATCTCTCTCTTTTCACCCTTTTGATGAGGTTTGGGGACCAGAACCACTGGGCTAGCCCAGGGGCTCTCAGAGGGCTCAATAACCCCTAGCTCCAGCATCTTGCTGACTTCAGCTCTGATGCTTTCCTTAACTTGGTCTGACTGACGATAGATCTTGTTTTTGACAGGTGCACTGTCACCAGTGTCCACATCATGGGTACACCAGTTTGTCAGACCAGGGGTCAAGGAAAAGAGCCCAGCATACTGCTGCAAGACTTGCTTGCAGTCAGTCTGCTGTTGGGCAGTGAGGGTGTCTGAAAAGACAACTCCATCTACTGACCCATCTTTTGGGCTGTGGGAGAGGAGATCAGGGAGAGGTTCACTCTCAGCTTCCTGTTCCTCATCTGTCACCATCAGCATGGTGATGTCAGCCCTGTCATTGTAGAGTTTTAGGCGGTTCACATGGATAACCCTTTTGGGTGTCCTGCTGGTGCCCAGGTCAACCAGGTAGGTGACCTCACTCTTTTTCTCTAGGATAGGGTAAGGGCCACTCCATCTGTCCTGGAGGGCCCTTGGTGCCACTGGCTCCAAAACCCATACCTGTTGCCCAGGTTGGAATTCAACCAGTGCAGCTTTTTGGTCATACCAGTGCTTCTGAAGCTCCTGGCTGGCCTCAAGGTTCTTGGATGCCTTTTCCATGTACTCAGCCATTCTGGACCTTAGGCCAAGCACATAGTCCACTATATCTTGTTTGGGTTCTTGGAGAGGTCTCTCCCAGCCCTCCTTTACAAGACAGAGTGGTCCCCTCACAGGATGGCCAAACAGAAGTTCAAAGGGTGAGAAACCTACCCCCTTCTGTGGCACTTCTCTGTAAGCGAAAAGCAGGCATGGTAGTAGGACATCCCATCTCCTTTTGAGTTTTTCAGGGAGCCCCATGATCATGCCTTTCAATGTCTTGTTGAACCTCTCAACAAGGCCATTGGTTTGTGGATGGTAGGGTGTAGTAAACTTGTACTGCACCCCACACTCCTTCCACATGTGGGTCAGGTAAGCAGACATGAAGTTGGAACCTCTGTCTGAAACCACCTCCTTAGGAAACCCTACCCTGGTGAAGACACCAATGAGGGCTTTGGCTACTGCAGGAGCTGTAGTAGTCCTAAGGGGAATAGCCTCAGGATACCTAGTGGCATGATCCACTACCACCAGTATGAATTTGTTCCCTGAGGCTGTGGGAGGTTCCAGTGGACCCACTATGTCCACACCTACCCTTTCAAAGGGAACCCCCACCACAGGTAGTGGTATCAGGGGGCCTTTGGATGGCCACCTGTCTTGCCACTGGCTTGACAGGTAACACAGGAGCTGACAAACTCCTTCACCTTTTGGTGCATCTGGGGCCAGTAAAAGTGGCTAACTAGCCTTTCCCAAGTTTTGGTTTGGCCCAGATGTCCAGCTAGGGGGATGTCATGAGCCAAAGTTAGGAGGAACTCCCTGTACTTCTGGGGCACTACCACTCTCCTGGTGGTTCCAGGGTTGGGGTCTTTTGCCTCAGTGTACAGTAATCCCTCTTCCCAATAGACTCTGTGGGTACCACTGACATCTCCCTTGGCTTCTGAAACAGCTTGCTGCCTCAGGCTTTCAAGAGTGGGACAGTCTTGCTGTCCCTGGCACAGCTCTTCCCTAGAGGGTCCCCCTGGGCCCAAGAGTTCAACCTGGTAAGGGTCAAGCTCTAGGGGCTCAGTTCCCTCTGGGGCTTCCAGGTTCTCTCCCTGAGGAGAGGGGTCCTGCTCTTGTGACTGTGTAGAAGCTGGTCCGCCAGTCTTCTTTCCTTTTCTCTTGGTAGGCTGGGCCATCATTTCAGGCTCCAACACTATTTCTTCACCCTGCCTTTTGCTCTGTGCTCTTGTTTTTACACACACCAATTCAGGGATGCCCAGCATGGCTGCATGGGCCTTTAGCTCCACCTCTGCCCAGGCTGAGGTTTCCAGATCATTTCCTAGCAGACATGCAGCTGGTAACTTCGGAGAGACCACTACCTGCTTCAGGCCAGTAACCCCCCCCAGCCTAATGTCACCATGGCCATGGGATGACTAGTGGTGACACTGTCAGCATTGGTGACTGGGTAAGTTTTCCCAATCAAGTATTGCTCAGGGGAAACCAGTGTGTCCCTCACCATAGTGACACTGGCACCTGTATCCCTCAGAGCCTCTACTCTAGTTCCATTCACCCAGGGGTATTGCAAATACTTCTTTAAGTTGGGTGGCCACACAGCTACAGTGGCAAATTCCACTTCCCCTAGGGAGACTAGACTTGCCTCAGTGGGTTCCCAGATTTGCTCAGGGTACACTTCTGATCCCATCTGTAAACTTGCTGCCCCAGGAGTAGCTGTACTGGGTGCCTTAGGGGCTTTGTTGTGGGGGCAAGTTTTGTCTACAGTGAGGTGTCCTGACTTCTTACAGTTATTACACCAGGCCTTCAAGGGATCAAAGTTCTTCCCCCTATAGGGTTGAGGCACATAGGGAGTAGTTTGGGACCCACCCCCTGAACAGGTTTTTGGGGCCCTTTGGAAGACTCAGACTTTTTATCTTGGGGATTCTCACCACCTTTCCCCTGGGGGGTTTGGTGACCACCTTCTTTTGGTCACCCCCAGTGGTTGTCCTTGTCACCCTAGTCTTGACCCAGTGGTCTGCCTTCTTTCCCAATTCTTGGGGAGAAATTAGACCTAGGTCTACCAAATGCTGATGCAACTTTTCATTTGTGCAATTACTTAGTATGTGTTCCTTCATAAACAAATTGTAAAGTCCAGAAAAATCATGCACATTATGTCCAGCTAACCAGCCATCCAGTGTCTTTACTGAGTAGTCCACGAAGTCAATCCAGGACTGGGTCTGGGTTTTGTGAGCCCCCCTGAATCTAATTCTATACTCCTCAGTAGTGAGCCCAAATCCCTCAATCAGAGTACTCTTCATGAGGTCATAGGACCCTGCATCTGGCCCAGAGAGGGTCAGAAGCCTGTCTCTGCAGTTACCAGAGAACAGTTCCCACAGGAGTGCCCCCACAGAGGTTTCTTTACTCTTCTTATTTCACAAGCCCTCTCAAAGGCTGTGAACCATTTGGTGATGTCATCACCTTCCTCAAACTTAGGGACAATCCCTTTGGGGATTTTAGGTTCAGAAGTTTCCTCCCTATCCTTATTTTTAGTATTGCTGCCACCATTGATGGGTGCTAAACCCATCTCCTGTCTTTCCTTCTCTAGAGCCAGGAGTCTGGTCTCTAGGTCCAGTCGTTTGGCCAACCTGGCTAACAAGTTGTCCTCCTCACTGAGGGTATCCTCAGTGTCCTCTCTGGGACCAGGACCACCTAGGTGGCCCCTAGGTCCCCAGAGGTCTATTCTTGGAGTTAAGGGTGCAGGGACCCTATCTTCCCTAGGAAGTGATGGAGGTGGGTTACCATCCCCATCCTCCTCATTCCTTTCCTCCTCTGTTGGGTCATCACCATGCTCAGAGGGGTGGGCTTTAGCATACTCAGCCAGGAGCTCCTGGAGCCCTTGTTTGGTTGGATGCTGGCCCATTGGTATATCTTTAAGTTTGCATAAGGACCTTATCTCTTTGAAAGACAAATGAAGATAAGGGGTGAGGTCGAGCTCCTCAACCAGTTCCTGTATGTCATTATTATCTTCACTAGTAGCTGGGTTCTTGTCTTGAGACATTTTTTTAAAAAAATTCTAACCCCTCTAACCTTGGCTATAGTGACTTTTTATTTTCTAAGATGCTACAGGGACTTAAGCAAGGCCCTAACAAGACTTTTAGTAATTTGGTAAAAAAAAATGCCAATTAAAAAAATCAGAATTCTAAAGGCAATTTAAGAGTTCTGTCGTGTGATCAGATGGTAACCAAGTAGTCCAACAAATGCAAGTTTGTATCCCACCGCTGATCCACCAATGTAGGAAAGTGGCTCTGTATATACTGTACCCAAGTAAGGTTCAGGGTGTACAGAGTCCACAGTCCCCAGAGGGTTGACAGAGGCTAAAGTTAGATATAACCTTACTCTCCAAAGTGGTAGCTTGGTCGAGCAGTAAGGCAGTATCAGAGGACAGTGTAAAGCATTTGTTGTACACACTCAGTCAGCAAATGAAGCCACACACTCAAGAACTGAACTCTAGGCCAATGGTTTGTATATAAAAAAATATATGCTTGTTTTATTTTAGAACCAACAATAGGATCAAAATATACTTTCTCAGTATGAGATGCTTTGGTTATTCACCTTACAGATAGGCAGTAGACTTTTTTGATAGTGGTTATCACAGTTGGTGCAAGAGGCAACACAGGGTCAAATTCAATGCAACATTGAGCTCAATGGAAAATTATACTTAATTACAATTGATTACTTTGCAGAGCACTTTTCTAACCACAGGACTGGATCCTGGATTCAGTCCTGGGACACTTCCTGTAAACAGGTAAGAAAAAGCGGTTTGGTTATTGTAGTGATTTTTGAAGAATATTACTATATTTCAAAAGCTGACACTTAGAAACTTTTCTGGGTAAAATTACCAATGTTATCCTATGAAAGGAAATACAGTGTGCAAGCAAAGTATGTTTACGTTACTTTTGTAATCCAGTGCTGGACTCCTAGGTTCAGCACTGGGACATTTACTTAAAACAGGTAAGTAATTACGTTTTTGTAGTTTGTTCGATTTTTAAAGAATATTTGTAAAATACAGAAATCGACACTTAGAAGAAATTTCACAGAAAACCAGTCAATGGATCCCTATGAAAGAAAAGTGAGTTAACGGTAAGTAACGTTGCGATTACTTTTTAGGGCCAGTGTTGGGCACTCGGGTCCAGCACTGAGGCCCCTCCTAATACTAGGTGAGTATTTTCGTTTTCGTGACTCGGTTGATTTTTGGTGAATATTCTAAAGTTTCAGAACTCCACACTTAGAAGAAATTTCGCAGAAAACCAGTCAATGGAACCCTATGGAAGAAAAGTGAGTTATCGGATTTCGGGTAAGTACTTGACTGGCAGGGTTAAGGTTCTGGGTAAGACTCAGGGGTCCCCCAGGATCAGGTAAGTACAGTTTTTACACCCTCAGCGGCACAGGGGCGGCCGGGTGCAGAGTGAGAAGGCCCAATGTTATCCTATGGCAGGCGGGGGCCCCGGGTTGGTGGCTGCTGGCAAGCAGGCCACGCGACTGTGGGAGCTGGGCTCCTGGTCACTTGCTCAGGGCAAGTAGGGAAGTAGGTTAGGATAGAGGTTGCACTTCCAGGGGCACTCGGGCGGCTGGGTGCAGGGTGCTTTTGAGCCGTCGGGCGCTCAATGTTAAACAATAGAGGTCGTGAAAGGTGAAGAAAGGCTGCAGGCTCGGGGACGGTGATTCTTCAGGGACGACCAACACTTCAGGAGGTAAGTTGGGGTCTTGGAGGATAGGTAGACACCCAGGAGTTGGGCACAGGGGCCGTGGGGCGCCGGGTGCAGGGGTGTCTTTTGAGGTCGGGAAATCTTACCCCCTGCTGGTCGCGGTTGGAGGGGTCCCTTGTCCTGAGGCTGCAGGCGTCGTCTGGGTCGTCGAGGAGGGTCCTTGGCCACTGGATTCCAGGTCAGAATCGCCGGGGGACGTCCTCGAGGTCTTTGGTCACTCAGGCACAGGCTGGACTCGGCGGGTGCAGAGTGTGCAGGTTTCGCGGCTCCGTGCCAGGGCCGGGTCTTTGGTAGGTTTTCTTTTGAGCAGTACCACTGCTCGTGGGAGTCCCTGGGTCGAAGGCTGTAGCACAGAAGTCAGGTCCTCCGGGGTTTGTGAGGTTGCTGAGGCCGGGATTCCGCAGGAGCAGGTTCAGAGGTCGACAGGCCGGTAGGGCTGGGGCCAAGTCAGTTGTTGTCGCCTCCTTTTTAGCAGCTGCACGGCTGGTCTTCTTGCTTCGTCTTCTCTTCTTGTTTTCGGATTTGGGAACTCTCGAAGGAAGGTTCAGGGAGCCCCTAAATACTAAATTTAGGGGTGGTTACAGGTAGGTAAGGGCAGGGACCAATGGGTCCCTTCCCTGGGGTGGGTACACCCCCTATTCTGTTCCTCTCCAGTGGGAGGGGGCAGGAGCCTGTCCCTGGTTGGCCAGGTCCCCCCATCCTCAAGATGGCGGGGACTCGAGTTTGTGCTTCACCTCGCCTCCCCCACCTTAGGGGTGGAGTTGGCAGAGGTGGGCACAACCCATTTCCTGCTTCTGGTTTTCCCGCCGGTTCTCCCGCCAGGAGTGGGGGTAGAACCAGTGGGGACCAGTTTGCTGGAAGCAGCAAATGGTCTGGGGAAACTCCAAAGGCGGCAGGCCTTTGAAGCTCCCCTGCCCATCCTGGGGGAGGAGGCTTTGGCACCTCGTCCCGGGATGTGCATTGTTTCAGGCCCCTGAGAGCAGAGGCTCTCGACCCAGGGGTCCAGAAACATGTCTGGTGGTGGCAGCCTGGGCAGCCACTCAGTCCGGACACTGGAGGTCGGGTTGGTTTCAGGGGGCATCTCTAAGATGCCCTCTGGAGTGCGTTTTACATTAAATCCCACACTGGCATCAGTGGGGGTTTAATGTGCTGAGAAGTTTGATACCAAACTTCTTAGTCTTCAGTGGGGCCATTATGGTGCGGTGGAGTTCGTAATGACAGACTCCCAGCACCATATACTCTTAATGGCAGCACTGCACTTACAATGCCCAAGAATGGACTTGGGCACTGTAGGGGCACAGGGCTCATGCCTCTATGCCCTCACCACTGGCATAGTGCACCCAGCTAGAGGGGTGGCTGACCTAGGCCAGGGCAGTGGCTTGTAGGCATGGCACACAGGGATGTGAGCCATGTCGACTCTTCACTTTTGTTCTGCACCAAGACACGCAGCCTGCAAAGGCAGTGTGTGTGTGTAAAGGTGCAGGGTCCCTAAGGGTGGCACAACAAGTGCTGCAGCCCTTAGGGGCCTTCCCTGGTCACAGTGCCCTGGGTACCCATGGTACCATTTACCAGGGGCTGACCTGTGGCCAGGGATGTCAATTGGGTGTAGGTATCAATGCAATTTTAGGGAAGGAACACAGGCCCTGGGTACCTGGTTGGCAGGAGCCCAGGGCACACTCAGTCAAAGTACATCAGCCATTCAGCAAAAAGTGGGGGCATACCATGTAAGAAAGATGGCACTTTCTCACAGTTTCATGCTGCAAATCTTTCCCCACCCATGAGTCTAGGATGGCCTGAGGTAGGGCTGCACCTGAAGGGGTTAGGGATGGGATTTGGTTAGATTCATGGTCAAGCTTGGGTTTGGATGGTGGTCTGGGTGTGCGTTAGGTATAGTTGGTACGCGGCGCTCTTGATCAGCCTGTCTTCATGATAAGGGAAAAAGTGGATGCCGCTTCTCCCGAGATGAGCCACCAATGTGAGAAAGTGCCATCTTTCTTGCATGGTATGCCCCCCACTTTTTGCTGAATTGCTGATGTGCTTTGACTGAGTGTGCCCTGGGCTCCTGCCAAACAGGTACCCAGGGCCTGTGTTCCTTCCCTAAAACTGCAGTGATGCCTAAACTCAATTGGCAACCCTGGCCACAGGTAAAGTCCCTGGTAAATGGTACCACAGGTACCCAGGGCACTGTGAGCAGGAAAGGCGCCTAAGGGCTGCAGCACTTATTGTGCCACCCTTAGGGACCCTGTACCTTTACACACACACACTGCCTTTGCGGGCTGCGTGTTTTGGTGCAGAGCAAAAGTGAAGAGTCGACATGGCACACATCCCTGTGTGCCATGCCAGCAACAACACTGCCCTGGCATACCTCAGTCACCCCTCTAGCTGGGTGCCCTATGCCAGTGGTGTGGGTACAGGTGCATGAGCCCTGTACTCCTACAGTGCCCAAGTCCATTCTTGGGCATTGTAAGTGCAGTGCTGCCATTTAAAGTATATGGTGCTGGGAGTTCGTCATTACGAACTCCACAGCACCATGATGTCTGCACTGAAGACTGAGAAGTTTGGTATCAAACTTCTCAGCACATTAAACCCACACTGATGCCAGTGTGGGATTTAATGTAAAGCACACAGAGGGCATCTCAGAGATGCCCCTGAAACCAACCCGACCTCCAGTGCCTGGACTGAGTGGCTGCCCAGGCTGCCACCACCAGACATGTTTCTGGACCACTGGGTTCAGAGCCATCTGCTCTCAGGGGCCTGAAACAATGCACATCCTGGGGCGAGGTGCCAAAGCCTCCTCCCCCAGGATGGGCAGGGGAAGCTTCAAAGGCCTGCCGCCTTTGAGCTTCCCCAGACCATTTGCTGCTCCCAGCAAACTGGTCCCCACTGGTTCTACCCCCACTTCTGGCAGGAGAACCGGCGGGAAAACCAGAGGCAGGAAATGGGTTGTGCCCACCTCTGCCAACTCCACCCCTAAGGTGGGGGAGGCGAGGTGAAGCACAAACTCGAGTCCCCGCCATCTTGAGGATGGGGGACCCAGCCAACCAGGGGACAGGCTCCTGCCCCCTCCCACTGGAGAGTGGCAGAATAGGGGTGTACCCACCCCAGGGAAGGACCCATTTGGTCCCTGCCCTTACCTACCTGTAACCGCCCCTAAATTTAGTATTTAGGGGCACCCTGAACCTTCCTTCCTCAGATCCCGAGAAGAAAAGAAGAAAGAAGACGAAGCAAGAAGACCAGCCGTGCAGCTGCTAACAAAGAGGCGACGACAACTGACTTGGCCCCAGCCCTACCGGCCTGTCGACCCCTGAACCTGCGAAACCACGGCTTCCCTTGTGGTCAGCAACCTCACCAAACCCGGAGGACCTGACTGCCTTGCCACAGACTTCAAGACAGGGACTCCCACGAGCAGTGGTACTGCTTAAAAAAAAGCTACAAGACCAGGCCCTGGCCCGGAACCGCGAATCCACACCTCTCTGCACCCGCTGACCCTGGCCCGAGCTGAGGTGAACCAACACCACGAGGACGTCCCCCGGCGACTGGGACCCAGTATCCAGCACCCACGGACCCTCCTCGACGACCCTGACGACGCCTGCAGCCTCAGAACAAGGGACCCCTCCTACCGCGATCATCAGAGGGTAAGATTTCCGACACCAAAAGACACCCCTGCACCCGGCGCCCCACGGCCCCCTGTCCCCAACTCCTGGGTGTCTACCCGTCCTCTACCTTCCCAACTTACCTCTCGAAGTGGTGGTCACACCTGAAGAATCTCCGTCCCCGAGCTTGCAGTGTTTGTTCGTCAGGCAGCTTCTCCATATGAAACCATTGGGTACCCGAAGGCCCAACAGCACTCTGCATCCGGCCGCCCCAGTGCCGCTGAGGGTGTAGAGATCACATCATCCTGACCCTGGGAGACCCCTGAGTCTACCCCCAGAAGATCAAATTCGTCAGTCGAGTGTTTGCCCTAAAACCGTCCACTTGAAATTCCTCCATAGGGTAACATTGGCTGGCTGCACTTGGAATTTCTTTTAAGTGTCCAATTTCGAAAGTTGCAAATATTCCTTAAAAATCGTCCGAAGTCCGAATCCGCGAAATCTCACCTGAACCCAGGAGAGACCCCAGTGCTGGAGACAAGACCCCAGTGCTGGAGACAAGACCCCAGCACTGACCCGAACAAGACCGATTAACCTGTTCAAAACCGTTCCTTTGTTTTTCGCCATTGAATAACATTGAGACATTTTCACTCGGAAATTCTTCTAAGTGCCCAATTTTGAAAGTTGCAAATATTCTTTAAAAATCGACCGAAGCCCGAATTCGAAAATTCTCACCAGATTCCAGGAGAGACCCCAGTGCTGGAGAAAAGGCTCCAGCACTGATCCGAACAAGACCGATTAACTCCTTAAAAACCGATACTTGGTTTTTTGTCATTGGATAACATTGAGACATTTTTACCGGAAAAGTTTCTACGTGCCCACTTTTCAAAACTAAAGAAATTCCTTAAAAATCGCACGAATCACTAACCCGACTTTTTCCAACTGTTTGCAGGTACTGTCCTCGTGTTGAATCCCTGGTCCATCATTGGGGTTACAAAAGTAATCGTAACGTACCGTACCTTTAACTTGAAATTCCTTCCATAGGATAACATTGGGGAATCTGTGCAAAAATTCTTCGAAGTGTCCACTTTTGAAACAGCTAAATATTGCTTAAAAATCATATGTTTGACTAAAACGATTTTACACAACTGTTTCCAGGTACTACCCCGGTGCTGAATCCATGATCCAGTACTGAGTTACAAAAAGTAATCCAACTGTGATTTACATGCATTTAACTTAAAAAGTCCATTGAAAGTAATGTATTGAGTTTTCTGAAATTGTACAATAACTTGACAACTACTGCAAACTCTAAAGTACAAAGTGCACTTGCCTTTGAAAAAGTATTCATTCAGTACCTGTAATTGAAAAGTATTTTATATGCATACCTCCATCAAGCTTCCTTGATTCTAAAATAAAAACTGTATATATTTTATTTATATATACAAAACAAATTGGCCTAGAGTTCAGTTCTTGAGTGTGTGACTTCATTTGCTGATTGACAAACAAATGCTTTACACTGTCCTCTGATACTGCCTTACTGCTCGACCAAGCTACCACTTTAGAGAGTAAGGTTATATCTAACTTTAGCCTCTGCCAAGCCACTGGGGACTGTGGACTCTGCACACTGTACCTATTTGGGAACAGTATATACAGAGCCACTTTCTTACAACCACCACCACGGCCAGACATTTGGTAAAGACCCTTGGGGCTGTGGTAACCCTAAACTGAAGCACTTTGAACTGGTAATGTTGTTCACTCACCACATACCTTATCTAGCATTAAAGTGTTGGGTGGATGGGTATGTGGAAGTAGGCGTCATCCAGATCGAGGGCGGTCATGAATTCGCCTTGCTATAGTAATGGTATGATGTCTAGTAGAGTCACCATGTTACAGTGTTCTGACAGAATGCATTCGTTGAGATGGAGGATGGGTTTGAGGGAGCAATCCTTCTTGGGGATAAGAAAGTACATGCAACAGAGCTCCCTTCTGCATTGTTGTTGCGGAACCGGCTCAATGGCCCTCTTGGCAAGGAGGGCCTGTACCTCATCCTGAAGGAGTCACAAATTAGTGGAGGACATTTTGTGTTGGCGCAGAGGAATTTTTGGTGGTGTTTGAGTGAGTTCTAGACAGTAACACTCCTGCATAATGTTGAGAACCCAACAGTCAGATGATTTCTGACCAATGGGGCAGAAAACCCTGCAACCTTCTCCTGACCGGTTTGTGTGTTGTGTGGGGGGCATTGTGAATTTCTGGGGAGATACCCCACATCACCTCAAGTCCGAAACTGCTCCTTTGAACCAAAACAACATACATTATGAGCCCAACAGTAGAGGACAAGAGAGCGCACAGCATTTGACTTACACCTTCACATGATGCAAGCAAACAAAATACCCACAAAAGTTAAGGCCTAGTTATTTCCATCCAACCCAGAACCCCAAGAAAAGGCCCCAGACAAACATGTTTGTTCGATATCATGCCAAATGTTTTAGACTTTATCACAAAATATTCTAACAATCCAATAGGCAATGCCAAAATTGACTTCGGAAAACAGTCTATGGTCCCCAAGAACATCCCAGAGAAGCAGTAAAAAAAAAAAAAAGCATAGAAAGCTTTGACAGATCCTTGACTGAATAGGCATGCTTTCCTCTTTCTTAAGTACACTTTTTTTTAAAGCAAGGTAGACTGCAACCTGCACCATAAATTACAGATGGTGCACAGCTATAATAAATATCTAGATATATATATATATATATACACACATTTTACGGGATTGATGCCACAGGGCAAAATAATAAGTCAATACAAAAAAAAACAGCTTTGATTGTACTATTTTGTAAGACAAAAAGAGGACTGGTTAATGACTTGAATAAAAGTACAGACTAACCCGTGTAAACTTTGAACACATTTCTTCAGCTTCCTTAATCATATTGGCCTTTAACATGTACTTTGCACATTTTGAGTTAATAAACCGGTCTGCTGTATCCAAGGCCTGAGCTTCGTCCATCCACTTGGCAGCTTCTTTAATGTTTCCAGCATGCTAAAAATAAACAAAACCCTTCATTTTTAAAAGCCCATTATTAGATTTATTCATAAACAATTACTGAGGAACAGAAGCTTCTTTAAAGATTAATGTTCAATATCAATGTATATTTATTTGTTACAATACAATAGTTATTTTAGAAACCTAGATGGCACCGTAATTGCAACAAAATAGTAACCTTTTTAGCAGTCTCAGGAGAAATCGGCTATGTCATTAATACAGTTGGTAAAAATATTTTTAGCACACAAAATGTTTAAACACCTACTCTAATAAAAAGTGAATCTTCTTCCAGGTAAACTATTTATAAAGGGAACCATTACCAGAAAAATTGTGCTTTTGGTCTTGGCTGCTCCTGAACATGTGACCTCCCCTGGAATATCTTTCTTTCCCATGCACAAGGCAAGTAGTAGTCCAAAGCCAATTAATGAGGGATGGATCCATACCAGATTTTCAGGATATCCCGATTAATTTGAAGAATTAATCTAACACTCATTTACTTCTAGGGCTAACCTGGAAATCTGGCATGAATGAGGCACTAATAACCTATTTTAAACGAACCCATGGATGCTACAAGCATATTTAATGTATGAAGCATAACACTCAACTTCACGCTTCACATTCTTATATTGCACTTGTACTCTGCATCTGGAGTAATCAATGAGGAAAAAAGCGGAGAAGCTAAGGGGTTAGAGCTGGAGGCCAGGGACTCCTTCCTGCTACTCTTCCTTCCTGTAATAACCTCGGACTTCAAAGACCGGCAACACTTTCCTTCTTAGCCTCTACCCAATCTCAAGCTTCCTCATATACCACTCCCCCCTTTAACTTGATATTTGAACCCTGGGGAGCTATGGTAGTTTAACCAAGATCCACTACTCCTCCGTGTCATTTCTGGGTGAATCTCATGACCTCAAATATTTTCTTGGACTTTACAAAACTGCATCTTCTGCTGAACAAACCTACTCCACTAATGAGTGGCCTTCCTAACTTTCGAGTATTGAAGCTTTTATAAGGAGCCTCAACTTTTGACTAAACACCCATGCCATGACGGACTCACAGCTTTCTATTTCTTTATTGGTTTATCAACAACCATAATGATCCTGGAGCAGGCTCTATCGTAAAGTTGTTACTGAGCATGGCCATGGCCAACGAAAAGATGGAATGAGCAGCCTCTGGTGCTGCTCTAGCGGGCGACTCTGGAATTGACCAGCATCCTCATTACAGTGGGCATATCGACCGACCAATTTCACTTGGCAGAGGCAGCTGAACGGGAGCAGAGAAAGTAGACAGGACCGGCCTGCCCAAGTTATAAGCAAGAAACAGAGTATGGGCTGTGGGCTGCTACCTGAAGCAAGATGGTGGCAGTCGAGGACTTGCCAGAACGGGTCCATGCGACTGGGGAGCTGGCTCACAGTGAACGCTTAGCTGCTACAGAAGAGGTGAGCGAAACCTGCAGGGTTTGACTGGGAACACATGTCGTAGCCCACACATGCCGTGGCTCAAAACACCAGAAGTGGAAGAGGAACATGGGTGCCTATGTGTTCTACCTACTCCTGGAAGTGAGGAATGTAGACAGTGGTAGGGACAGAGAGGTTAGAGTTATTCAAGCAGTCTTCCAGTTTCTAAAAGTGGCCAACATAATGCTGGTTGAAGGTGACTGGTACAGAGGATGTGAGTAGGTGTGGATGTGCTCCCTGATGAGGGCATCACTGAACTATACAGGGGTGTAGGAAGCTAGCTCTTTATATACTGGACCAAAACGAGGTACACTGTGTAAAGAGTCCAGGCAACCCATATTGGTTTACAGAGGCAAAAATGATAACACTAAATGCTCTCTTTTATAGTAGCGTGGGCAAGCAGTTTAGACTTATTAAAGGGTAGTGCTAAGCATTTGTATTACTCACAGAGGCAATAAATGAGGCACATTCAAGAAGAAACTAGACCAATTTAGAAAAATAACATGTTTTAATATAAATGTTGACATCAAGATTATCGGTATCAGGCAAGTACTTTAGAGGTTATCAAATTTTACAGTAAAAACAGCAGAAAATGACATTTTTCAGATTTAAGGCATGAGCCTCGAACACAGTAATGTTATCCTATGGGGGGGGCTGGGAGACTTGAGTCTCCAAGCTCGCCTGGCAGGCCTGCCCATAAATCCTGCTAAATCCTGTCAAATAGATCCTCCGACCTACCTGGAATGTTCCTGGAGTGACCAAGTGGCGACTGGATACTGCAACCCTGCTTTGTTTACTTGGTGCGGGAGACGGGGCTGTGGCCTCTGGGCCCAGGCCATGGCTTAGACGGAGGACCACAGGCCACGGCTGAGGGGCTCATCTCGCCGACTTGGACTGGGGCTTTGCAGCCTCGGTCCTCAACCCCCCCACACCCTCCCCCCAACCTCAGGAAGGGGGGTGACTCAGGGGCCCGACGGAAATTGCTGTGGGCCAGGGGATGCTGAATTGACGTGACAAAAACGACATTGGCCCCCCGAGGGTGGACGATCTGACTGGGAGCCTGGGTGGGGGCACGGCAGGGTGGGGCTGCCCACATTGGGGGGAGGGGGGGGCACGCATTTGGCCCCTGCTGAGAGACTATCTGGTGGGATCTTTGGTGCGCTGTTGAAGGACCGTGCCAGCGGGTGCTTGAGCGGGCAGGGGCACCCCCCTGGTGCGTGTGCGGCACCGTTCACGGCAATGTATGTGCGACTAAGCCATATTCCAATACACTGGCCAGGGTACCCAGGAATAAAAGCGATACCAAGGTTCATGGTGGTGCCCGCTCTGGAGACAGTGAAGATCGTCAGAGGGCAGGGAGACAGCGAATCCTAACGGGGATTGGGTCCCACAGCTGAACTGGTGATCCCTTGGGCAATTAGAACCTGGGACACAGCAGGGGTCTAAGCGGTGGCAGGCCCCGTGGGAGAGTTGGACATAGAAGAGCCTGCTCATACAGCATAAGTGGAGAACCCTGCAACTGGTGTGGTGAGGAACCTGGGGGCTTGAGCAGAGCGAGGGCCCCTGGGGACAGGTGAGATAGGCAAGGACAAGGCAGCACGGTCGACATGTGCCAACACCATAATGCAGAACAGCACGCCACAGAACCAACCCCCAACCCCCCCCGAGCAAATAAGGCAGACTGGTGGTGAAGGGGGAATAGAGGACGACGAGGTTGAGCCTTCCCGCGCTGAACTATTGGCAGCTATCCAGGGGTCCAGGAAGGCCCTTGAAAATCGAATTGAAACAGTCTCTATACACGTTAATCTCCTGGGAGCAGACCTACGGAAGATATCAGAGAAAGTGCAACGTCTGAAGGGGATATAGTGGACCTCAAGGGGAGGTGGCGATGCTCAAGAAGCAGGTATCCCAGATGTCGGACTACAAAAGCCCTGGGGAGTGGAGCTGAGGACGCAGAAGGGCAGAATACGTGGAGACGGGGTCCGCACAACACTTTCTGGAACAATGGATAAGCACCCAATTACGCCCCCAGGGGCTGTCCGAACTTTTTGCAGTAGATAGGGCACACAGAGCCCTTGTCCCACCCCCTCCCCCGGGAGCACAGCCAAGGGCTATCATTGCCAAAGTACTGAGCACAGCCAAGGGCTATCATCGCCAAAGTACTGAACTACCCTGACAGGGACTGTATCCTGAGGGCCACAAGAGAACAGCAGAACTTTACTTTTGAGAACAATAAAATCTCCATTTACCAGGACTACACGAAACCGGTGCAAGACCAAAGAAAAACATTACTGGGACTTCCAAATCCAGTATATGCTTTTATACACTGCAAAGCTAAAAGTACTGATGCAAGGCAAAGCTCGCTTTTTCGACTCCCCGAAAGAGGCGTGGGAGTGGTTGGAGGTGTGGGGGGATGCACTCCCCCCAAGGGAGCAGCACAACATCAAGCAAGTATGAGGTTCCGACCCTGGAAAGGGGTCACAGCAAATGGAAAGTGAGGCAGAGCTCATAGGGACGAAAACACCAACGAAACATAGAACTACTGTGGGTGAGGATGGCACCATGCAGATGGGGGCACTGGACGAGCAGACCCCAACATCACTGGATGTACCACCGACTCCGACATCGGACGAACAATCACAAGCTTTGGGTCCGACAGAGGAGGTTGTACCGGAAACGCTACTGGAAGCTTTAACGGCAGTGTAAGGAGACTGAGAAACGTTCTGGATAGACTAAATCAGAGATACCTGGAGCCATTGATTGAGTATATTGAGCATTGTGGAACGTCTGTGACGCATACAAGGGCTGAGTGTGAGTGACTGCGAGTGTCTAAAGTTCACTAAGGAGTCTGCGGCCTCGGCTAATGCAATGGGGGTAGGGCGGGGAGGGGGGGGTGGGACAGCGAGACTTTGGGGAGGGTGCAGGAATTGCTAGGGTTACTCCAAGCTTGAAGAATTTTCTGGATTCTCTATGCTGTGCATTATTCCGCCATCTAGTGGTTGGGTCAGGAATTGTAGTATTCTCTTTTTTTTGTTGTTGGGCGTCGACGACGTAGTACCATTTGGTGTCCTTCTGTGACGTCGACGGGCTTCCTCCGGAAGCTCCCACCTTTGGTAGCCATCTTTGGATTCTCCTTTTTTTTTTTTTTTTTTTTTCTCTCCTTTTTATAGTTCTCTTCCTTGGCGGAGGAGGGTGGGTTCGCTAGTGAATCCAGAAAATTCTTCAAGCTGCAAAACTACACCGACAGTTAAACTATTCGTTTTGCAGCGTGAATCTTTTCTGGATTCACTATGCTGTGCATAGACTTTGTAGCGGTTTGCTAGTCTTGCGGTGCCTGGGTGGAAGATGAACTTTGGTTTGTAAATAGATACTGTAAGACCTTTTGTCCTACTTGTGCTTCTTTGTTCATTTGAATGTCCACACAGTAGTGTTTGGTGAATGTGTGTACTGAAGACCATGTTGCAGCCATGCAAATGTCTTGGATTGGAGTGTTAGCAAGAAATACAATAGTTGCTCCTTTTTTCCTTGTTGAATGCGCCGTGGCGCTCCATGTAAAGTTTGTACTGCTTGTTTGTGGCACAATTGTATGGCTTGTGCTATCCATCTTGCGATTGTGCTCTTGGTTACTGGTCTTTCAAGAAAACGTTTTGCAAAGGATACAAATAACTGCTTCGTCTTTCTGTATTCTTTAGTTTTTTCCACGTAATACAGGACTGCTCTTCTTGCGTCAAGTGTGTGCAAAGCTCTTTCCGCTTTGTTCTTAGGGTTTTGAAAGAAACTTGGTATTTGTATACTGTGATTTATGTGAAATCTTGACACCACCTTTGGCATGAATTACGGATCTGTCCTCATGACAATCCTGTTACTATGTATTTGGAAGTAGGGTTCCTGTAGTGTGAGTGCCTGCAATTCACTAACTCTACGTAAAGATGTTATTGCCACTAAAAATGCCGTCTTTATTGTAAGCATTTGTACCGTTGCCTTGTGTAGTGGTTCGAAAGGTGCTCTCATCATTTGTGCTAGAACTATGTTCAGATTCCAAGTTGGTGCAGGTACCATTTTTGGTGGAGCAATCCTCTTCGCACCTTCTAGGAACCTTTTGACCACATGTGAGGTGAAGAAGCTCTTCCCTGTTTCCCCTCTTGTATATGCCACAATTGCTGCTAAATGTACTTTTAGTGATGTAAAACAATTTACTTTCTAGTAAAAGTGTGAGGTATTTTAGCACTGTTCTTTCTTTTGTAATCTTTCTTGAAAGACGCCTTTGAAGACACCATTGGGTGTACCTTTTCCATTTTGCTGTATAACATTTTCTTGTTGTTGGTTTCCTAGCTTCTCTTAGAACCGCCATTGTGCTTTCAGGTAGTTTGAGATGTGCAAATTCTAAGTCCTCAGGAGCCATGCCGCTAGGCCTAAGCTCTCTGGTTCTGGATGAAGCACTTTCCCGTTTTGCATTGTTAGCAAATCTTTTCTCTTTGGAAGTTTGTGCCTTGTCCCTTGTGAGATTTCCATTAGTTACGAGAACCACGTTTGTCTGGCCCATTGTGGTGCTGATTCTGCATTTGCTGATCACTTTGTTCAGTAATGGTATTGGGGGGGAAAAGCGTATGCAAATTTCCCTGACCAGTCTATCCATAGCTCATTCCCTAGGGACTGGTTGCAAGGTCACCT
Organism: Calotriton arnoldi; assembly: GCA_963921515.1. Lineage (NCBI taxonomy): Eukaryota > Metazoa > Chordata > Amphibia > Caudata > Salamandridae > Calotriton > Calotriton arnoldi. The sequence goes on along the minus strand of CAWUFW010000124.1, from coordinate 3,868,265 downwards.
CGATGCGAAGTTTTGGCATTTTGCATTGTGGGGTGTTGCAAATAGGTCTATTTGTGGTGTTCCCCACTTTTTGAAAATTCTTTGCACTTCTGTTTGATTCAGTTCCCACTCGTGGGATGCTGTTTGTCTGCTCAGTCTGTCTGCTTCTAGATTGTCCTTCCCTGGTAGGTGTATTGCTAAAATGTATTTGCTTTGGAATTGCCCATCTCCAAATCTGTTGTGCTAGAGTTGAGAGTGCTACAGACTGAGTCCCTTCTTGTTTGTTTATGTAAAACATAGTTGTAGTGTTGTCTGTTTGTATCAACACCCTTTTCCCGTATAGCTCTTTCTGAAAGGCTTTTAAGGCTAAGAACAGTTTTTAGTTCCAAGATATTGATGTGTTTCACCGCATCCTGTGGTGCCCACAATCCCCTTACTTTGAGATTGTCCATGTGTGCTCCCCATCCTACTAGGGATGCATCTGTTATGGTCACTGTTGGAGTTGGAGGTGTGAAAAGTCTCCCCTGTGCTATGTTTGCTTTGTTCCACCATGCCATCTCCTGATGCACTCTGTGACAACCACTAGATCCTCCCAACTCCCTGTAGCTTGTGACCATTGTGTTTGGAGCCATTCTTGAAATGGTCTCATGTGCAGACGAATATTGGGAACTAAATGAATGCATGAGGCCATCATTCCTAGTAATTTCCCCACTGTCCTCACTGTCAGATGATGCCCCTTCTGGTATAGATGAGTCTCCTTCAATAGAGCTGAACTCCTTTTCTCGCTGGGGAATGCTTTCCCTAACACTGTATTTCTGCGCCCAACAACACCTTCTTGCGTTCCGGTTCTATTGATGATTTTTCCCAGTGTATGGAGAAACCCAGTTGAACTAGTGTCTCTATCACTTGTTGTATATGCTGTTTGCATAGCCTGTATGAGTTTGCTCTTATTTACCAGTCGTCCAAGTAGGGGTAAACATGAATTCCTTGCCTTCTGAGATGTGCTGCTACCGCTGCCAGGTACTTTGTGAATAACCTTGGTGCGGATTTTAGACCGAAAGCAAGTACTTTGAACTGGTAGTGTTTGTTCACGACTAATCTCAACATTGTTTTGTGTTTTCTGTTCATTGGGATGTGTAAATACGCATCCTTTAAGTCTATTGTTTCCATGTAACCTCCCATTTGCAACTGAGGTAACACCTCTTGTAGTGGAGTCATTTTGAATCTTTGCGTTTTTATAAACTTGTTTAGAAACCTTAGGTCTAATATTGGCCGTAAAGTTCCATCCACCTTTGGAATTAGCAAGTATGTTGAATATACTCCGTTGTTCTTTTCTCTGTGCGGTACATGTTCTATTGCATGTTTTTCCTGAAGTTCTTTCACCTCCTTGACTAGGTGAGATAAATCTTCTTTTGAATGTGTCCTTTGTTTTGGCCTCCTGTGCGGAGGTTGTTTTGTTAACTCTATACAGTAACCGCACTGTATTATGTTTAGAATCCACTTGTCTGTGGTTATTTCTTTCCACTTTTGTTTGAAATGTTTTAGTCTGCCTCCTACTGGAGTGGTATGTTGGAGGAATTGTAAACTGGTTTTGTCTTGTTTTGGTAACTGCTTCTTTTTTGTGTGTACTCTCACTGCTGTTGTTTGTGAGTGTACCTCCTTGTGAGTGCAGTCACTTGGTAGAGGTTTGTTGTACACCTCTTTGTGGCTGTCTGCCACGGGGACTCCCTCGAAAGGATCCTCTTCCTTGATATTGCCAGCTTTGTTGCTGTCCCGTTGTGTGCCCTGGTTTCCAGCTTGATATGGCTGCTGGTAACCTTGATGTGAGGTAGTAGGTTGGTGTGCACCTCTTCCTGCTGGCCTTCTTGATGGTGTGCCTCTACGCAAGCCTCTGAACTGCAAAGCCCCCATGGATCTTGCCGTTTCGTTGTCCTTTTTTAGTTGATTTAGCTTTTCATCAACCACCGTTTCAAACAATTGTTCTCCATTGAATGGTGAATTAATGATGTTGCTTTGCACTTCTGGCTTGAAGCCTGAGATTCTAAGCCATGCGTTCCTCCTTTCCGTTATGCCAATCATCATTTGCCTGCTAGACGTTTCAGCAGCATCCAGGGCTGATTTTAAACATGTATGAGCAATATTTTTACCCTCTTCCACCAGGTGGCTAGCTCTTTGCTGGAATTGTTCCGGTAGGTTTTGCAACAGTTCTCCTACATCCTCCCAATGTTGGTACGCATGCCTGTTTAGCAATGCATTTGAATTTCCTATGCGCCACTGATGCACAAGTTACTAACTTGTGTAACGATATATCTGTAAGAGACAGTAGTTAGTGACAGATTCCTTACCTTAGAATATCCCCAGGCGTCAGGCTGGATCCGGAAAGTTTTTTGCGTAGCAGTACCCTTGCGCGTCGGTAGGCGGCGTCGTGCGGCTCCGCGTCCGTCGTCGGCGTCGTGATCGCCGGGATGACGTCGCGGGCAGTACTTAGGCGCCGCCCCTGCGCGCTGACGTCAGTTCTGTACACGACTTTCCGCGCCAGGAACGCAGAGCCATGCAAGAAGCTGACATAGGTGTCTGAAAAATACTAGGGCCCTGAAAGGGATGTCCTTAACCCTAGAAATCAGTTCGCAGAACGGGGAGGATGGGTGGGCGGTAAGGAATCTGTCACTAACTACTGTCTCTTACAGATATATCGTTACACAAGTTAGTAACTTGTGCATCTGAAAGAGACACGTTAGTGACAGATTCCTTACCTTAGAATAGATACCCCAGCAATACCAACCCCGGTGGTGGGTCTGCGAACAAAGATCAGACAAGGAAGTCCTGGAGGACAGAACGGCCAAAGAAGCCGTCCCTCCGGACCTGACTGTCAAGGCAGTAATGCTTTGTAAACGTGTGCAGCGAGGCCCACGTAGCTGCCTGACAGATAACCGGCAGCGGAACACCGCGGCCCAAGGCCGTGGTAGCAGCCGTTGCCCTGGTGGAATGGGCACGCAGCCCAACAGGAGGCTCCTTTTAGCCAAAGAATAGCAGGTCTTGATGCACAAGGTAACCCAGCGGGAGATGGTCCTCTTGTGCACCGCCCGACCTTTTTGGCGCCCACGTAGCCAATAAAGAGCTGGTCATCCACCCGGAAGTGTTTTGTGCGGTCAATATAGAAGGAGAGCGCACGTTTTGGGTCCAGACGGTGGAGCCTCTCTTCCTCTCTGGAAGGATGCGGAGGCGGAAAGAAGGTGGGCAAAGTGATGGTCTGCCCAATGTGGAAAGCAGTAACCACCTTTGGCAAGAAGGACGGACGCGTCCGAAGAACAACCTTGTCTGGATGAACAGACAGAAAGGGAGGTTTGCAAGATAGAGCCTGGAGCTCACTCACCCGCCGAGCGGAGGTGATGGCCACCAGAAAGGCTGTCTTCAGAGTCAGAAGACGAAGAGGACAGTTATGTAGAGGCTCAAAGGGAGCGCACATTAAAAAGGTAAGAACCAAGTTTAAGTCCCACTGAGGCATCACAAACGGAACAGGAGGGAAGAGGTGAGTAATGCCTTTTAAGAACCTGTTAACAACAGGGGACTTGAAAAGGGAGGGCTGATCAGGGAGCCTGAGGAAGGCCGAGATAGCACAAAGATAACCCTTGATGGTACCCAGGGCAGAACCCTGTTGGGCCAGAGAGAGAAGGAACAGAAGGACCTCAGAAAGAGGGGCAGAAAGGGGATCCACAGCCTTTGCTGTGCACCATGCCACCAATTTGTTCCACCTGCAGGCGTATACCACCTTAGTGGAGGGACGCCTGGCTGCCAGAATCACATCACAAACTTCGGGAGGCAAGTCGAAAGGAATCAACTGCCGCCGCTCAATCTCCACGCAAGCAGGTGTAGACTGGACAGGTTCGGGTGGAGGACCGTCCCCTGCTGCTGCGACAGAAGATCCTCCCGAAGAGGCAGACGGATCGGGGGATCTACGCTCATATTGAGTAGCTCGGGATACCAAACTCTTCGAGCCCAGTCCGGAGCCACAAGAATGACTTGGGCCCGGTCGTGCCGAATCTTCTTCAACACTCTGGGTAGAAGTGGTATAGGCGGAAAGGCGTACAATAGACCGCAACTCCACTCGTGACGAAAAGCGTCGCCGAGCGAGTGCCGCCTTGGAAATTCCAACGCGCAGAACTGATGACATTGCGCGTTCTCTTCGGTGGCGAATAGATCTAACCAAGGCTCTCCCCACTGTAGAAAGAGTCCTTGCGCCACTTCCGAGTGAAGACGCCATTCGTGATCCATCATGCACCTGCGGCTGAGTTCGTCCGCCCTGGCGTTCAGGGAACCTGCCAGGTGTTGAACCACCAGGAACATGCCCTGGTGTTCCAGCCATGTCCAGAGGCGCAGAGCCTCCTGACAAAGGGTCCACGACCCCACCCCGCCTTGTTTGTTGCAGTACCACATGGCAGTGGTGTTGTCTGTGAACACCTGCACTACCTTCCCTTTGACAGAGGGAAGGAATGCCTTGAGTGCAAGTCGGATCGCCCGGAGCTCCAGAAGGTTGATATGGAGCCGGGACTCCGCCGGAGACCAGAGGCCTCTGATCTCCGCCTCTCCCATGTGACCGCCCCATCCCAGAAGGGACGCGTCCGTCACAACTGTGTGCTCTGGCTGGGGAAGGGAGAGGGATCTGCCCATGACCCATTGCCGGTTCGAGAGCCACCACTGCAACTGTTTTGCAGTCCCCTCCGAGATCTGGACGTGATCGGACAGGTCGCCCTGGTGCTGCGCCCACTGGAACTTCAGGTCCCACTGCAGAGCCCGCATATGCCATCTGGCATGAGTGACCAGCAGGATGCAGGAGGCCATGAGGCCCAGCAGCCTCAGGGTCATCCGTACCGAAACCCAGGATAAGGGCTGAAAGATCGGAATCATAGCCTGAATATCCCGGACTCGCCGTTCGGGAGGATAGGCCCGAAACTGCGTCGTGTCCAGAACTGCTCCGATGAAAAGGAGCTGTGGAGAAGGAATCAGATGCGACTTTGGCACATTGATGGAGAACCCCAGCGAGTGCAGGAGTTCGGCCGTAGTCTGGAGGTGGGAGACAACTGCCTGGGACGAGCCCGCCTTCAGCAGCCAGTCGTCGAGGTAGGGGAAGACTGAAACCCCTGCCCGGCGCAGATGAGCTGCGACCACCGCCATCACTTTCGTGAACACCCGAGGGGCACTGGTAAGGCCAAAGGGGAGCACGGTGAACTGAAAATGCTCGAGGCCTACCGTGAACCGAAGGTAACGCCGGTGGGCCGGCAGGACGGGGATGTGGAAATAGGCGTCCTGCAAGTCCAACGCTACCAACCAGTCTCCGGGGTCGAGGGCAGTCAAGACCTGAGCTAGGGTGAGCATCTTGAACTTCTCCTTCCGGAGGAAGCGATTGACGTTCCGGAGGTCCAAGATAGGACGCATGTCCTCCTTGTCCTTTTTGGGCACCAGAAAGTAGTGGGAGTAGCAACCACGCCCTACTTCTGGGGTCGGAACATGCTCGATGGCCCTCTTGGCCAAGAGGGCCGTGACTTCCTTCTGTAGAAGCACCAAGTGATCCCCTGACATGCGGTGGAATTGAGGTGGCATGGCTGGGGGGTGGTCTCGAAGGGGAGGGAGTAGCCCCTTCGGACAATGTCCAAGACCCACTTGTCCGAGGTGATGGGACGCCAGTGGTGAAGGTGATGGCGGACCCTGCCCTCGACTGGCGTGCTGTGCACCTGAAAGGAGGGACTAGGAGGGCTTGGAGGCCGCGGACGGGTTGGAGGTGGTGGCCTGACCCGCACGCTGGTTGCCCGAACCGCCACGGCGGTATCCACGTCCTCGGCCACGCGAAGGCGCTTGCTGCGCGGGCCGTTGGCCGGGCTGTGGACGTGACTGGGCGCCCCTTCCGTGGCCACGAAAGGGGCGAAAAGCAGACGTATGCGGAGGGCGCACAACAGCAAGGCCCAGGGACTTAGCAGTAGCCCGTGAATCCTTGAAACGCTCCAGCGCATGGTCCGCCTTTGAACCAAAGAGACCGACTCCATCAAAGGGCATGTCCATGAGAGTATTCTGGACATCCCCTGAAAAACCAGTGGTTCTCAGCCAGGCGTGGCGACGCAGCGCCACCGTCGTTGCAAGCGATCTGCCCAGCGAGTCGGCGGTATCAAGGCCACAGCGGATGGTATACTTAGCCGCATCACGCCCTTCCGCAATAGCGCGGGTAAGCAGTGTCTGGACCTCCTCAGAACACTGCGGCAAAACATCAGCCACCGAATCCCACAGGGAGTGGGTGTATCGGCCCAAGAGGCAAGCGGTATTAACAGACCGCAAGCCAGCACTGGAGGAAGAGAAAGCCTTCTTCCCAAAGTGATCCAGGCGCTTGGATTCCCTATCCGGAGGGGCGGTAGGGAAGGCTGTTTGGGAGGCAGAGGCTTGGACAACCAAGCTCTCAGGGGTGGGGTGTTGGGAGAGAAACAGGGGGTCGCCCGGAGCCGGGCGATGGCGTCGGGCCACGTTCCTATCCACAGGAGCCCCTGTGGTGGGTTTGGACCAGGCACCCAAAAGAACGTCAGTGAGTGCATCGTTGAACGGCAGCACAGGCTCCGAAGAGGAGGCCGCCGGCTGAAGCACTTCAGTCAGGAGGTTAGTCCTGACGGCCACTGTAGGCAACTGGAGATTTAAGGCTCCAGCAGCTCTACGCAACACCGTTGCAAAATTAGCCCCCTCCTCCGTTGCCACGGGAGGAGACAGCATGCCAGAGTCGGGGGAGGTATCCAGCCCACTGGCATCCCCAAGTTCCTCAACCCAGTCCGGGTCAAACTCGCACTGTTGTGTGAGAGGGTCGTCAGACCCCTCCCAGCTCTCCTGGTCCTCCTCAGGTTGAAAAGATGGAGGAGGAGGGACATAAGGGACCCAAGGCCTCATCGGCGCCGGAACCGGCGTCGGGCGACGCCGGTCCGGCTCCATGTCCGGACCCGGGGAGAACCGGGGAACGACGCCGCCCGGGAACCCCGGACGGCGTCGGAAACGGCACCGGGGACATCGGCGTCGGCGGAGGCGTGGTTAGGTCAACCGGCGTCGATGGAGGTTGCGGCACCACCGGAACCGGGGTCGAGGCCGGGGCCGGAGCCGAGGCCGGGACGAAGGCTGGTGGGACAGGCGACGCCGGGACCGGAGTCGACGGCGACGCCGGAGCAACCCCATCTGGGCCCGCGGGGCCCGAAGGCGCACCGGAGGGACCTTGAGGCCCGAAGAGGCGGGCCATGGCCGACAGGAATTCCTGTACTTCGGCCGGAGTCGCCCCCGAACCCGGGAAGGACGGGTAATGCGGGGGCAACTCGACAGGCACGTCCGGGGCCGCGGGGGCGGGGACGGTGCCGACAGGGACCTCAGCCGAGTCGCGCGACCGGCGAGGCGAAGTCTTAGAGCGATGACGCCGCTTAGACTTCTTGTGCTTCGACTTACCGGAGGAGCGCGAAGACTTGGATTCCGACGAACGGCGGGGACTCCGCGTCCGGCCCCTCGACCTCTCCCGGGACCGGGGCTTGCTGCGGCGCGGAGCCGACTGCCGGACTTCAAGGAGCTTTCGAGACCGCTCTCGCAAAGCCTTCGGATGAAGTTTCCGGCAGTCAGGGCACGACTTCGTGTCGTGGCCTCGGCCGAGGCAGAAGAGACACTCGAGGTGGGGGTCCGTGATGGACATCATACGACCACATACCTCGCAGGGCTTAAAGCCGGGCATCCCTACGACACCTTAGGAGTCGTGAAGACTCGTTGAAGAGAACAGTGAAAAATTTCACAAAAAGATAGTCAAAAAGTGACTAGGGCACTGCTCTTCCCGGATCTGCGCTTACTGGCGCGGAAAAGAAGAACTGACGTCAGCGCGCAGGGGCGGCGCCTAGTACTGCCCGCGACGTCATCCCGGCGATCACGACGCCGACGACGGACGCGGAGCCGCACGACGCCGCCTACCGACGCGCAAGGGTACTGCTACGCAAAAACTTTTCCGGATCCAGCCTGACGCCTGGGGATATTCTAAGGTAAGGAATCTGTCACTAACGTGTCTCTTTCAGATTAGCTGCGCTTCTCTCCACCTTCCTTCCTACGAGGTCCATCCTCTTGCTTTCCTTGTCTGGAGGTGGTCCCACTGTAGTAAGTACATTTGCTCTTTTCCTTGCTGTTGAGGCAATGATGGAGTCAGCTGGCACTGATCCCCTGATGTATATAGGATCTTTAGAGGAGTGTTTATATTTTCTTGGTGTTATAGCCTTGCATGTAGCAGGCTCTTCGAATGCCTCTTTCCCCTGGTCTAAGACACTAGGCAGCATTGGTAGGAATTGATTCCTTGATTGTGTAGGCATCAGAGTCTCTAATAAAAAACATGACTGAGGTTTTTCTTCCTCTAGCTGAACCCCATAAGTTTCTGCAGCCTTTTTAATCACCTAATTGTACATGTCAAAATGTCATCTGGGGGCAATGGCCTCGAGGGATAGGATTCCACAGCCTCCTCAGGTGATTCGGCGTCGAGATCTTACCATTGGAGCTCTTGATTCTCCGAGTTCGACGATTCTGCATATGCTTGTTCGTCTTCCTCGACGTCTTCCCCGAAGAAGAAAGAACCTTCCTCTTCTTCTTCGATCTGTTCGGGGGTTCTTGGCGGTATTGGTTTCTCTGCAACCCTTTCGGCTTCCGTTTCCCTTGTTTTCGGCGGTATCTTTAATTGCTTCAAGCTTTCATCGAAGTCTTTTTTGCGTTGAAGGATATTCGCCATTTCGGCTTCGAGCCTTCTTCTCTTTTTCTCGATCTCAGCCTCGTGTGTTGCGGGGGTCGAGATTTTCAGTTTTCGGCTGACTACGCCGAACCGGTCGTTGTTTGTTTCGGTCTCTCTTTTTTAGACGCCGAGTCGTCCTTTTCCAGACTGTCTTTCGACGTCTTCGTTTTTTCGAGGACCTTTGCCGTTCCGGAGTCCTTATCGAAGGATCCTACGGTCTGTTTTTGTTTGGATGCAACAGCGGTCGCCGAATGCTTAGACGCCGAGGATCCCTTTGGAGGTCTAGAGTCTGATTTTCGAGACTCTTCTAGTTTTTTCGAGGTCGGCGACTCTCTTACCTCCTTCGAAGTCTTCTTCTCGACTTCCACGACCAAGACTTCTTTCCTCATCGCCTTCAGGTCCTTCTGCAACGTTATCTTTCTCCTCACTGGAGAGGTCCAGGTCTCGCAGCGATGGCGGTGGTCCTTGGCCTTGCATGTTGTAATTGGCTCGTCGCTGCCTTTCTCTTACCCTCAACGTCTTCGGTGTGAAGACGGAGCAGGCGTTAGAGTCATCGCTTTGATGATCCAGCAGCAGGCACAGGTTACAGATCGGGTGCTGATCCTTTTGAGCGTATTTGTGGTGGCAGTTCTTAGATAACTTGAAAGCGTCTTGTCCATTACCGCGCCCAGGGAGCCCCCACGACGCGACGAAGTTCTCGATTTCTTCCTTTCGTCGAACTGTGGTCGTCGTAGGTTTAAAGTTGAAAATGGAAGATACCGTTCTACCTATTTTTCTCCGATTTTCCACGATTCTTCTCTCCAATCTTGGGAGCTTCTCCGTATCGATCCAGACAACGGCAGAAAAAAAGAATCTGAAGATGGCTACCAAAGGTGGGAGCTTCCGGAGGAAGCCCGTCGACGTCACAGAAGGACACCAAATGGTACTACGTCGTCGATGCCCACCAACGAAACAAAAAAAACAAAAAAACAGAAGAAATACTACAATTCCGGACCAAAGCACTAGATGGCGGAATAATGCACAGCATAGTGAATCCAGAAAAGATTCACGCTGCAAAACCATTAGATTTTCCTTCGGATTTAGGGTGGTCGAGACAGCAGTGGCTCATTACAAGGGGATTTTTTTTGGCCCCAGTTGGGCGATTGGGATACAGTGCACACTCATGGGCAGGGCTCTGAACAGTGCGCGGTTGCACGGTCATTGTCCGAGGGTGGGTGTTAGGGAGTTCAAATGCAATGTTGTGTTGCTGTTCCTGTTGAAGGTGTGCAGTGTGGAGCGGGATTGAGGGATAGACAGTGTAGAGCAAGATGTATAATGGTTCCGCCGTGTTATCATGGCATCAGAAGTAAAATTCCTCAGTTGGAACATTAGGGGCCTAGGAACCTGTACCAAACACTGTAGAATCCACTCCTTCCTCAAGAGGCACCATATACCTGTTGCCTGCCCCCAAAAGACACAAACGGATGATGCGGGGGCCAACAGGGCAGCAAAGAAGTGGTGAGGCCAGCTCTTCCACTCATCCTACTCTACATACGCCAGGGGGACCTTAGTTAGGGTAGCCCCTAGGATACCGTTTACCATTACGTACTTGGAAGCCGATATACATGGCCGCTTTGTGTTCCTGCTGGGAACCCTAGATGGTCAGGATATCCTATTGAATACATATGCCCCAAACACGGATGACCCTCTGTTCTTTCAAGTTATACAAGACTTAACTACAGAATAAGAGATACCTCTGCTGTGGATGGTGGACTTCAATTGTATACTAGACCCAGACAGGTACACCCCCAAACAGGGAACTAAACCTCAGATGACTCGACGCTCAGAGCAATTACGAGGGAACTGGACATAAGATGTCTGGCGAGAAAGGTACCCGGCCCAGACACTATTTACGTGCTTCTCCCCTACTCACAACACACATAGCAGGTTGGACAGGATCTTGGTGTCGGCTGCACCTGCCTTCCGGGAAGTGGAAGTGACTCACGTGGCCAGGTTGTCAGACCATGACCCGGTGAGGTGCGTGGTGAGGTGGAATCCCCCGCACATGGTCAACGGTGGAGATTGCCCCCTTTCTTATCCCACAACCAAGTGGGAAGGGAGACCCTGTCTGAGGCACTGACAGACTACATGACAATCAACTGGAGTGGGACGACGAGCAGAGCCACAGAATGGGAAGCTTTAAAGGCGGTAGTCAGAGGAGTGGGAATGGGCTTGACATATGGGGTCCGCAGCCAGCAGCAAAGGGTGTTGAGGGAGGAGGAGAGTGCCGTGGCGGAGGTTCAGGCAGGGAACCCAGCATGCTCGGAGAGCGATTGTTAAACAAATGAATAAAAGACATATGGGACAGGTTAGACAAACATTCGCTGCCCCAATACCGCCAAACGACTACATGCCGAGGGGGATAAATCTGGCCGACTACTGGCATGGATAGTAAGGAAAGAGCAGTCAATACCCACGATGACGTGCCTGATAGACGCAGCAGAGGAGTGGCGTGCACCAGAGAGGAGATAGTGGGAGCCTTAAAACAACATCTGCAGACAGTGTACACTGCAGATGCGACAATCGATCCAGACCAATATGTGCCATTCTTACAGAGATTAGAATTGAAGCACCTCTCAACTGCGGGACTGAAATAACTTGACGCCCCGGTGACAGTCAAGGAAATCTGTGAAGCAGTGGGGGCTATGCCTGGATCAAAGGCCCCAGGAGCGGATGGCTTTCCAACAGAATTTTATCAGTGATATTCAGGAAAACTGGTGCAGCCACTGCTCCAGGTATTTGAAGAGGCGTATGAGCGGGTCTCCTGCCCCCAACCATGAGGGAGGTTGTAATATGTATGTTTTTGAAGCTGGGGGTGGAGGGGTAAGAGATGACAGCCGGGCCCCGGCAGCTTCTTGCCCAATAACTATAATCAACTCTGACATCAAGATACTCTGTAAAGCTTTGGCGCAATGTTTAGCCCCGCATATGCCGACCTTGATTAACGAGGATCAATGTGGGTTTATACCCGTTCATAACACTGGTATGAATATAAGACGAATAACTCATGTTCTGCATGAGGTGCGACAGAGACCAGGAGCTGGCCCTGGTATACATTGATCTCGAGAAAGCTTTTGATACGATCGACTAGGGGAATCTTCTGGAGGTATTGAGAGAGACAGGATTTGGTCCGCGCTTTAGGGAGTGGGTAAAACTCCTATATACAGCACCAAGCGCTCTGGTCCGAGTGGGCCAGAATCACTCTGAGGAATGGACACAGGAGCGTGGCACACGACAGGGCTGCCTGCTCTCGCCACTATTATTCACGCTAGCCATTGCATCACTGGCATTATGGGCGTGAATTGATCTCGAACAGTGGGGTATTCAGACGGGAGAGTCGCTCCAAATGATCTCTTTATGCGGAAGATGCCCTTTTTTATGTCGCCTCACCTCGTGAAGCGATGCGGAGGTTATTATGGCTTATGAAGGACTTCAGAGTGTACTCGGGGCTGCGCCTTAATAAACGGAAATCTTTGATTTTTCAGTTGGCCTTCCTGACTAATGTACCCATAGAGGGACTGCCTGACCTGGGGTTGCGGTGGGAGGTAGAGCATTTCCGCTATCTGGTTATTCAGGTGGCACATGTAGATTCCCAGATAATGAGCCTTAATGTGTACAGGGTGGTCGATGGGCTAAAAAAGTCCATAGTCTTTTGGAAAAAACTGATGCTCTCTTTAATGGGTAGATTAGCAGTAGCTAAGATGGTTGTACTACCGAGCTGCCTGTATATCCTCCAAAAAATGCTGTGTCCCATTCCCATGTCGGTATTTAGGCAGCTGAACTCTATTGGTGTCTCTTTACTGGGCCCGCCGTTGTAGTAGAGTAGCGCTGGCCACTTTAAACAGGCAGTATGGGGAGGGTGGACTTAATGCCCCTAGAATGGAAATGTATTATTATGCGACCCACCTACAACCACCTGGTGGCTGGAAGAGGGAGATAACTGGAGAAGAAACTGCTGAAGGGACGTGTAACGCCAGACAATCTCCCATTGCCACTGATGAAGGGAGCGGGGATTACGGAGATTATGCCAGATATAGTCAAACAAACAGTGAATATATGGCAGAAATTTGTGGCGCGTGTCTTGCGACACGGCCCATTCCATCAAGAGCTCCCAGTATGGATACTTGCACAGGTGTGTAGTATGATGGAAAATATGTCCTTTCAAGCTTGGAGGGACGGAGGCTGTGAACAGATGGCAGACCTATACCCAAGACATTTATCTCCAACGAACAGGCGTGTGAGGTCATTGGGTTGGGTCAAGGTCATTACCTCCATTACGCTGGACTGTCTGACTTATTCAAAGTAACTTGGCTGCATATCCCGCCATCCCCCGGACAACCCAGACGCTGGATATAATGTTCACATGGGGAGCGGTAATTGGACTTCTCTCCCCTTTATAGGACAATGAGGGGAGATTTGAGGGCCGCCCCCACCCCCTCCCCCCTTTTTTGGGCGCGCGTGGCCTGGGACACGGATTTAACTGAATCATTAGGGTAGAAGAACTAAACACTAGTAAGTGCACTCACCCACTCGGTGTCATCCAATGCTGCTTCCAATTAATACACTACAACTAACTACATCGCACATATATGACCCCGGAGAGGATGCACCGTGCAGCACCAGACCGCCCAGATACGTGCCCTAGGTGCAGTGAAATGGGTGCAGACTTTATGCATTTAGCGTGGAGATGATCTGAGGTCAATCAAATTTGGGGTCAGGTGGTGAAGAAGGTGCGGAGGGGCATGGGCATCAGTGTTCAGGAGTCCCCGTTGCACTGCTTACTGTGACATATTCGGAAACCTAAAAGGCACAAGGTGGCGTATAAACTCCTCCAGCTCCTAATAGTGTAAGCGAGACGCAGGGTGGCAATAACTTGGATGGGCACGTGCCCTCCTTTGATCGAAGCTTGGATGATGTGCATGAATGGTCGTTGGCAGAGGAAGTCCAAATGAAAAATAGACAAAGGGATCAAAAAGTAGAAGAGGATCTCACAACGTTTAGAGAGCTTTGTAATGCTTTAACATCGGACTCCGACGCAAGTGATCAGGAAGAGTCAGTTATGCCTGCGGACACGACAGACAATCAGAATGAGTGTGTAGCTGAACCCCTGTTCCCTGACGTTTTTTACCATTTTTTTAAAAATTCAAGAGATCCTATTGTTGTCATAGGACACTGCTGTACGGTCTCCAAAATATGCGCTAATAACACTGTACACAAGTTTCATAGGTGTTGAAAAGATAAATAAAGGTAATAAAATAAAAAATGTTATCCTATGGGAGAAACATTCACTACATACACAATTACAAACTACTTACACAACTGTTTTTCTGGACTTAAGGTAAGTAGGGACCAAGGTCCAAGAAAGCACCAAGAATTCCAGTTTATCTGCACTGGGGTGTCCACGTATTGAAGTGATTTACGCGGTGCAAGCATCAAATACTACTTGATTAAGTCAATGTAGCACCTGTAAGAAAGAGGCTGCAAGGGGGGACTGCTCAGCCTCGGTGTTATTAGAGTCCCGACTGGACATAAGCAGGCCTTGGTTGCTGCAAGGGGTCCGGTACCCCGGTAATCTATCTTTTACGGCTCCGGTCTATCATGGTGTCCTCTCACTCGGTGGTGGGGGGGACGGGGGGGACAGGTCCGACCTTCAGGAGCAAAGGTACCTCTTTCTGGGGGCCTGCTGCGAAGGGCTGGCTGGGGAGCAGCAACATGGTAAACCGGACTCTGCTTCTTCAGTGCCTGCGGACTGCAAGGGAGGAGCTCCTCTACTCCTAGGAAGATTGTAGGAAAGTAACCCTTTTTGACATGGTCATCCTCACTGTTTGCCTGGTAAATGATGTAATTTCAGCTGTAAATGCACTGGGTTCCTGCTAACCAAGTCGCCAGAGCTCTTTCCCAAAACTATAGAACTGTCTCCCCCAATTGGCACAATCTTTAGCACCCTCTGTAAATCCCTAGTAAATAGTACCCCTGATACTTAGGACCTGAGGTACTAAAAAGGGTCCCTAACTGCAACAGCACAAGTTGTGCCACCCTAAAGGACCCCTCACCAAGTACATGCAAGGCTGCCATTGCAGGCTATGTCTTTTGGTGCAGACAAAAGTGAACACACAACATGTCACACATCCCTGTGTGCAAGCAGGCAGTCGCTGGTAGAGGGTAGGTGCTAACGAGCCGGCACCCGACGCAACCCCAATAAGGTGCAGGCGTCCAGCCTATACTAGCCTCGGGAGAATTCTCCCCTAGATGTGAGGGTACTTCGTTGTTTAGGGCAGATCTATAGTCTAGATAATAACCACACTGTAAGGAACACAGTTTTGTGGACTGCCCAGATATACCTTTCACTTATGTGGGTTACCATTTTCACTTTGGAACCCCATTTTTACGTGCACTAAACCTATAACCTTCACTGTTGGGTCCTGAGGAAACGCCATTGATCATTCAGACACACTAGGCGTGAAACATGTCGACCTTGTAATAGTTACTCGGGCACATACAGCCCCACAGTAACTTAATAACCTTCGGGTTTTTTAGTCTACCAGGGGTACCACGTTATTAAAATTTCTTCCTGTGGATACTCCTAGGTAGTTTTAATTTTGAGTAACTTTCACTGCACGTACTTCACCACCTCCACTTCCGGATCCACCCCACACACCTGCACTCATCAAACGGCTTTTCTCTTAAAAGATCTCCGCAAAAGTGACCCTTCGGGGGACCCGTAGGGCATTGCAGCGCCGGCCCGACGAGGAGCACAGGCCCTATGATGAAGCATGACATCCCTTGAGGTGTGTGAGGGCTACTAAGAGGCAAGACTTGGCCCTCCCCTTCGGGATTGGATCCTTGAAACTGGGGAGATATCTTTGCCTCTCTCTATTTCTTCCTCCTCTTTATATTGACTCTACTCTTAATCTTTTCTTTTTGATGAGTGGGTGACATTTTGCACCCCTATCTTGGAACAGTGTCTCTTGTGATTTAATAAACACACATCCCTGTGTGCCATGTCCCGTAACACTGCATGCAATATTTATAAGTCACCCCTACAGTAGGCCTGACAGCCCTAAGGCAGGGTGCTGAATATTACATGTGAGGGCATAATTGCATAAGCACATATGCCCCTGTGCTGGTCAGTCCTATTACTGCCAGTGCAAATGGACAGGGAAGCCATTTTTAGCATGTCCTGGACACTGGTGAAAACGAGTTCCCCAGATACATGATGGCTTCACTGAAAACAGGGATGTTTGGTATCAAACATCTCGTATTGATAAACCCACACTGAGGTCAGTGCAGGATTTACCAATACATGCACCTGGAGAGCTCAATAGAGGTGCCCCCTGAAAACCTACCAGTCTCTTGAGTGTGCTCCCTGACTGGTTTCTGCCAGCCCGCCACCCCAGACACTCTTTTGATCTCCTACGGTGAGAGCCTCCGCTCTCAGGAGGCCCAGAACAAAAGGCTCTCCGGGAAGAGGATGCAACTCTCCCTCCCACAGGATGAACTGCTGATTAACCTCTCCAGGCTGGCAAGCTTCAAAGAGCTGCCACCTTTGATATGCAACTCTGGCTCACCTCACAGGAGAGGGAGCCGCCCCCCTATGTCCAGGACCCCCTTGGGACCGGTTGGAAAATTAGCTAGTCGGGTAGGTGTGCCACCGCCAAGTTAGTACCACCTCTAAGGTGGGCTAAACTGAGGTGGACACACCATTTAAGTAGTAGCCATCTTAGTGATGCCATACTTAGGCATTCTGGGACAGGGTTATTCCCACTTCTCACAGGAAGTTGTCACATAGGGGGCATAGTGACCCCAAGGGTAAGAAGCTGTGAGAAAGTGCCTTCTTTCTGCATGGCTGCCACCACGATTTGCTGAATTGCTGATGTGCTTTGACTGAGTGTGCCCTGGGCTCCTGCTAATCAGGTACCCAGGGCCTATGTTCTTTCCCTAAAACTGCATTGAAGTCTAAACCCAATTGGCATCTCTGGCCACAGGTCAGCCCCTGGTAAATGGTACCACAGGTACCCAGGGCACTGTGACCAGAGAAGACCTCTAAGGGCTGCAGCACTTATTGTGCCACCCTTAGAGGTCCTGTACCCTTACACACACACACTGCCTTTGCAGGCTGCGTGTTTTGTGCAGAACAAAGTTAAGAGTCGACATGGCACACATCCCTGTGTGCCACCTACAAACCACTGCCCTGGCATAGATCAGTCACCCCTCTAGCTGGGTGCACTATACCAGTGGTGAGGGTACAGGTGCATGAGCCCTGTACCCCTACAGTGTCTAAGTCCATTCTTAGACATTGTAAGTGCTGTGCTGCCATTAAGAGTATATGGTGCTGGGAGTTTGTCATTACGAACTCCACAGCACCATAATGGCTACACTGAAAACTGAGAAGTTTGGTATCAAACTTCTCAGCACATTAAACGCACACTGACGCCAGTGTGGGATTTAATGAAAGAATGTACACAGAGGGCTTCTTAGAGATGCCACCTGAAAAACGACCTACCACTAGTGTCCAGGCTGAGTGACTGCTTTCAGCTGCCACCACCAGACATGTTTCTGGACCCCTGGGTCGAGAGCCTGCGGCTCTCTGGGGCCTGAAACAATGCACATCCTGGGACAAGGTGCCAAGCCTCCTCCCCCAGGATGGGCAGGGTTCACGAAGGGGAAGCTTCAAAGGCTTGCCGCCTTTGTGAGCTTCCCCAGGCCACTTGCTGCTCTCAGCAACTGGTCCCCACTGGTTCTGACCTCCACTTTGGGCGAGAGAACCGGCGGGAAAAACAAGTGAGGAAGAGAGGTGTGCCCACCTCTGCCAACTCCACCCCTCAGGTGGGGGAGGCGAGGTGAAGCACAACTCAGTCCACGCCTTGTTGAAGATGGGGGGGGAATCAGCCAACCAGGGACAGGCTCATGCCCCCATCCCATTGGTCCCTGCCTTTTACCTAACTGTAACGCCCCTAAATCTAGTATTTAGGGGCACCCCTGAACCTTGCTTCCTCAGACAAGAACCTGCAACAAGAAAAGAAGAAGGACTGAACAGCCGTGCCGAAGCTAACAAGAGGAAGACGCCCACTGACTTGGCCCCAGCCCTACTGGCCTGTCTCCACCTCAAACCTGCTCCTGCGAAACCCTGGTGTGTCCTGCAGCCAGCAACCTCGAAAACCCCGGAGGACCTGCCTGCCTTCAAGCACAAAGACTTTGTCTCCCGTGAACACCGAATTTGTGCACCTACAACCTCTGGCTCCGGCCGGACACCGCGAATCCGCCCCACTCTGCACCCGCCGTCGACGGCCCGAGCTCGAGTGGGCAAACACCACTAGGAGGTCACCCCAGCGATTCTGACCCGAGATCCGGCGACCCCTGACCTGCCTCAAGCCTCCAGACAACACCTGCAGCCTAAATTCAAAAGGCCCCCCCTAAACGCGACCAGGCGCTGGTAAGAAGATCCGACCCCAAAAGGCACCCCTGCACCCAACGCCCCACGGCCTTGTGTGCCTAAACCGACAGTGCCTAACCAACCCCGAACTTCCCAACTTACCTCTCGAAGTGGTGGTCGCACCCAGAAGACCTTCGTCCCCAAGCCTGCAGTGTCTTTCCAAACCGAAGGTTCTCCATTGAAAACAACAGGGCGTCCGACGTCCAAACAGCACTCTGCACCCGGCCGCCCTAGTGCCGCTGAGGGTGCACCTTTGGTGCTACTTTGTTTCCCCATTTGCCCTGAGCTAAAGTCCAGGAGCTTTGCTCCCACAGTCTAGTGGCCTGCTTGCCAGCAGCCACCAACCGGAGGCCCCCTATCCCCCATTGGATAACATTGGGCCTCAGCACTCTGCACCCGGCCGCCCTAGTGACGCTGAGGGTGAAACTAGAGTGCATCCTTGACCCTGGGGGACCCCCGAGTCTACCCCCAGAAACTCAACTCCCACTACCAAATACTTACCTCAAAACCGATAACACTATTTTCCTCTATAGGATAACATTGACTGTTTTTCTTTGAAAAGTTTCCAAGTGTGGAGTTTGAGAAACTAAAGAAAGTGTTTAAAATTGCATAATCTAACAAAAACGATGTTACTTACTTGTTTTCAGGACATGTCCCAGAGTAGTATCTAGGTATACTACTCTGTGTAAGCCTAGTAATCTCAAAAGTTACTTACATGCTATTTTACTAAAAAGCCTATTCAAGTCTATGTACTGCATTTACTAAGTATTGCATTTCTCTGCATCCATACTGTAAATCAAACCAAAGTGCATATACAATTATCATTCAAACTGTATTTCAATTGCATTACTACTGTAAAGTATTTATTGCTTACCTGTACCAGGCTTGCTTGGTTCTAGAAAAATAAAATAACTAAAAGAATATTTTTATACAAAAACAATTGGTCTGAAGTTCAGTCTTTGAGTGTGTGAATTCATTTGCTGACTGAGTGTGTACAACAAATGCTTAACACTGTCCTCTGATACTGCCTTACTGCTTGACCACACTACCACAAATAGAGAGTAAGGTTCTATCTAACTTTACCTCTGCCTACCTTTGGGGCTCCACTGGACTCTGTGCACACTATACCTCACTTTGGTATAGTATATACAGAGCCAGCTTCCTACAGTAGCACATTGGCTACCACCCTAACACTCCCCTAACACTCCTAAATTTACTATTTAGGGGAGTTCATGGCGCCAGAGAAGCAGACCTTGATGACTTAAGAAGAGAGGGGACACAGAAGAGCCGCAAAAGCAGAAAAGGAGAGAAGCAGCCACTCACCTGGTTCCATCCACGCCGGCCATTCTGCATCCCTCGCTGAAAACTGCGCATAAGTCAACTCCTCCTGCAGCTGTGGACTACAGAAACTTGGAAGGACTGCCTGCCTTCGATAAAGACCCAAGAACAGCAGGCGTGTTCCATGTATCTTGCAGCAACTTCAAAAGAAGGGACTCTGAAGCCTACAGTTCTGCCAAACACGACACCTGAAGCCACCACTGTGCCAGTCGCTCAAAGCCCGAGTCGAAGTGGGCCAACGCTGCCAACAAAGTTCCCCAGCCCTCCAGAGCAGAAGCCCATCGTGGTTTCACCCTTCGTGGACTCTTCTATGTCACCTGCAGCCCCAGCACACAAGACCTCTCAACAGCGACTGCTCTGGTAAGGAAAACCCCGACACAGACACCTTTGTACCAGTCGCCCCTAAGCCATGGAGAAGAGAACCAAAGGTGTCCCGCCAGTGTAGGAAGCTGGCTCTGTATATACTATACCAAAGTAAGGTATAGTGTGCACAGAGTCCAGTGGATCCCCAAAGGCTTACAGAGGTTAAAGCAGATAATACCTTACTCTCTATTTGTGGTAGTGTGGGCGAGCAGTAAGGCTTTATTAGAGGGTAGTGTTAAGCATTTATTGTACACACTCAGGCAAGAAATGATTTCACACACTCAAAGACTGAACTCAGACCAATTGTTTTGTATAAAAATATTTCTTAGTTGTATTTTATTTTTAGAACCAAGCAGGACTTGGTGCAGGTAAGTAAAATAGTACTTTTCAAAAATAATGCAATTGAATGCAGTTGGCTTTGTTACAGGTAGGTCAAATGTTCAAAAACAGTTGAAATTACTTTGCAGTTACTTTGTGATTACTTTTTAGATTACTTTTTCTACTTAGTGTGATATGCCTAGACATCACTCCGAGACATTTCCTAGATAAAAGGTAGGTAAAACAGTTTTCACAAAATCACAGTTTCTTATGATTATACAAACCGCCTCAACAGAAGTTTTTCAGAGGAAAACAGTCAATGCAATCCTATGGAGGAAAATGAGGTTATTGGTTTTCAGGTAAGTAAACGGTCTTTGGGGTTGAGTTTCTGGGGTTAGAACAAGGGTTTCCCCAGGGTCAAGGATGCACTCAAAAAGCACCCTCAGCTGCACTAGGGCAGCCGGGTGCAGAGTGCTGAGGCCCAATGTTATCAAATGGGGGATAGGGGGCTCCGGTTGGTGACTGCTCACGGGCACACCACTTGGATGTGGGAGCAAAGCTCCTGGGGTTTAGTTCAGGGCAAAGGGGTATCCGATTTAGCACACAAGGTGCACCCATAGCGGCACAGGGGCTGCCGGGAACAGGGTGCTGATTTGACATCGGATTCCCTGTTTTCAATAGGAATTGCCTTTTTTTTTTTTTGGGCGCTGTCGGGAACTTGAGAAACTTCATGCTCAGGCAAATCGTAGCTCTAAGGAAAAGGAGGTTTACCTTAGATTGATAGAAAAACGGACTGATAGAAAAACGGCTAATGGTCAATAGAGGTTTGAATGAGCAGTTGGCCACTAGTTACCAGAAGAATAGAACTTATCAATATGAATACGGTGATAAGGTTGGCTGTCTCTTAGCACATCAAATTGCTGATAAAAGGGCACAGAACTGTATCGAATGTATAAGGGGTAACGATGACGTGATTTATACAGATCCTCCTGTCTTAGCTGAACAATTCAGGCTTTATCACGGACCTGTCGATCCATAGGGCATTCCGTAGTGACCTTGGATGGTAAAATCTGGTGGTGTAGTGGCATTTTTTGTTTTCCGCTGTGGCAAAAAAGTCTGTAAAGGTGTGCCCCACAAGCAGAACATATCTTGTACGACCTCTGATTTCAGCACCCACTCATGGTTTTCGTTGAGAACCTTGCTGAGCGTGTCTGCCTGGATGTTCTGCACACCTGGCAGGTGAGCGGCTATCGGCCTCAAGTTCCTGGCGAGGAGCCAGTGCCAGATCGATTGAGCTTCTTGTGACAGGGCTCTGGACTGTGTTCCCCCTGCTTGTTCAGGTAGTACATGGTGGTTGTATTGTCCGTCTGAACAAGCAGGGTATTGGTGGTGAACGAAGGATGAAGGGCCTTGAGTGCCAGGTGAACTGCACGGAGTTCCAGAAGGTTGATATGGTCTGTTCTCTCAAGGACCATATTCCTTGTATCTGCAGGTGATCCATGTGGGCTCCCCACACCAGCAGTGAGGCATCTGTCACAATGATCTGTGTTGGTTCCTGCTGGTGAAAAGACATTCCCCTGAGGAGATTTTTCGAAAAACACCACCGCTGGAGGGAACCTACAGCATGAGTGGATATGATGATCTTGTTTTCCCAGTTCCCTGAGAACTGGTTCCACTGGTCCCCCAAGCACTCCTGGAGGGGGCACGTGGTGGCAAGCATTGGGAGTCAAATATGCAGGGGGCCATCAAAGCGAGGAGACTATGCGGACTGATCCATTGGAGGTTGAGGCATTTCTGGAGAATGGATAACCGTCGTTCCTCTGAAGGAAACCCCTTTTCTTGTAAAGTGTCGATGGTAGCTCTTAAGTAATGCAATATCTGGACTGGTGTTGACGTGGACTTTTGAACATTGATGTGAAAAACCCAAACAATGAAGCAGATCGCAAGTCCATTGGAAATGTTCTAGGGCTTCTGCAAAGGTGAAAGCCTTGATCAGAGTCGTCCAGATAAGGGGGTGCGCTGCCACCACCTTCAAGCATTTGGAAATAGTCCTGGGAGCTGACTTGAGGCCGAATGGTAGAATCGCATATTGGTAGTGGTTCTGCCCCACGATGAATCCGAGGAATTTCCGATGTGACTTTGCGATGGGAATATGAAAATAAGCGTCATGTAGATCTATTGAACAGGGCCAGTCTCCCTGTTGAAGTTGAGGGTACATTTGATGTAAAGCCAGCATCCTGAATGTTTCCTTTCAGATTCACTTGTTTGCGATTCAGAGGTCGAGAATAGGCCTGAACTCTTGTCTGGCCTTCTTTGGCACGAGGAAGTATCTGGAGCAAATACAGTGACCTCGTTGGTTTCTAGGGACTGATTCCACAGCTTTCTTGTGGCATAGTGTGTTGACTTCCTCCTGTAAAAGCTTAAGGCGAGACGTGGATGACCTCGGAGGAAGGGATGGTGGTGGGCCAGTGAATCTGAGACGATAGCCATGTTTGACAATATTCAAGACCCAGGCGTCTAATATGCGTTGCCACTCTGCCAGGTAATCTGCAATACTTCCCCCCCTACCGGAGTGGGTAATGGAAGAGGGGGAAGAGAGGATTCAGGGTTTAGATGCCGCGGGTTGTCAGCCTCTCTGGTTAGCTTGTTAAGAGGTACGTCCCCTTTATTGCTTGCACTGCTCTGTGTTAAGCCTAAGGCTGCTCGACCACACTACCCGGTAACAGAGCACTTTGGGATTGGATAGCAAGCCCCTGTCCACTTATAAGGGAACCCCTGGACTCTTTACACGGTATATCAGATTACGGATATGGCACATAAAGAGTCAGCTTCCTACAAGAGATTGCTGGCAATTTCGTACGGGCTGGCAGTCTACCGGGGTTCTTGGTAGTTGCTCAGCTGCAGGACGAGTCACTCAGTCACGATTGTCAAGACTGGTGCAGGCAGTGTTTGTAGCAAAAAGTCCACAGCAGTCTTCAGTTCTCATGGTCTTGTGGCTCTTTGGTCCTCTTCTTCTGAATCAGTCAAATCTATGTTTCTGGCATCAGGGGGGCCTCCTAAATACTCAATTTAGGGGTGTTAAGGGGAGTGACGGGAAGTAGCCAATGGGCTACTTACCTTTAGATCGACTATACCCCCTATATGACCACTTCCATTGGGAAGTGGGCATAACCCTGACCCAGCAAGCCAAATTACACCAAACAAATATGGTGGAATTCTAAGTTTCATGTTCACATCAGGTAGCCCAACTCAGGGTTGGAACTAGCTTGATGGGCACTACACCTCCTGACTAGCTAGTTTTCCCACCTGTCCTGGTGCTAAATGAGCCCGGGACAGGGGATGGCATTTCCCCTGTCTGGGGAAGCCTTTGGTTGCACATCACAGGCGGCAGAGGCCTTGCAAGCCTTCTGCCTTGATATGCTGATTACTTAGCCATCCTGCTTGGAGGAGGTGACAACACCTCCGGCTGGAGCAGGCACTGTTTCTGCCCCCAGAGAGCATGGGCTCTCACCTGCAGGGGTTAGAAACCTATCTGCAGTGACAGGCTGGTCTACACCAGTCAGCCAGCACACTAGTAGTCGATAGGTTTTCAGGGGGCACCTCTAAGGTTCCCTCTGGGGCATGTATTAATAAATCCATCGCTTGAATCAGTGTGGGATTATTAATAAGAGATACCAAACATCTCTAGTTTCAGTGAAGCCATCCTGTGGCTGGGAAACTCGTAATTACCAGTGTTCAGCACATGTATTTAAAATAGCTTCCCTGTTCACTTGTAATATCTAAGAATCAACTCCGACATCACAGCAGCATATCTGCTCATGCTATGTCCACACATGTAGTATAGAGCACCCTGCCTTAGAGCTGTAAGGCCTGCTGTAGGGGTGAATTACTATACTGCATGCAGTGTCTGAAGAAATGGCACACAAGAGGTGTTCCATGTTGTGTCTTCACTTTTCTCTGCACCATTTCACACAGCCTACAATGGAAGTTTGCATCAGGGTGCTGAGAGGTCCCTTAGGGTGGCACAATACATGCTGCAGCCCTTAGGGACCCTCTTTAGCATCCTTACCCTAGGAACCACGGGTACCATTTACTAGGTGTGAGAAAGTGCCCTCTTTCTGCATAGTAGCCCCCACTTTTTGCTGAACTGCTGATGTGCTTTGACTGAGTGTGCCCTGGGCTCCTGCCAATCAGGTGCCCAGGGCCTATGTTCTTTCCCTAAACCTGCATTAAAAACAAACCCAATTGGCATCTCTGGCCACAGGTGCGCCCCTGGTAAATGGTACCACAGGTACCCAGGGCACTGGGACCAGGGAAGACCTCTAAGGGCTGCAGCACTTATTGTGCCACCCTTAGAGGCCCGTACCTTCACACTCACACACTGCCTTTGCAGGCTGCGTGTCTTGGTGCAGAACAAAGTGAAGAGTCGACATGGCACCCATCCCGCGTGCCAGGCCTACAACTCACTGCCCTGGCACAGATCAGTCACCCCTCTAGCTGGGTGCCCTATACCAGTGGTGAGGGTACAGGTGCATGAGCCCTGTACCACTACAGTGTCTTAGTCCATTCTTAGACATTGTAAGTGCAGTGCTGCCATTAAGAGTATATGGTGCTGGGAGTTTGTCATTACGAACTCCACAGCACCATAATGGCTGCACTGAAAACTGAGAAGTTTGGTATCAAACTTCTCAGCACATTAAACCCACACTGACGCCAGTGTGGAACTTAATGGAAAATGCACACAGAGGGCTTCTTAGAGATGCCACCTGAAAAACGACCTACCACTAGTGTCCAGGCTGAGTGGCTGCTTTCAGCTGCCATCACCAGACATGTTTCTGAACCCCTGGGTCGAGAGCCTGCTGCTCTCGGTGGCCAGAAACAATGCACATCCTGGGACGAGGTGCCAAGCCTCGTCCTCCAGGATGGGCAGGGTCCACGAAGGGGAAACTTCAAAGGCTTGCCGCCTTTGTGAGCTTCCCCAGACCACTGGCTGCTTTCAGCAACTGGTCCCCACTGTTTCTGACCCCCACCTTGGGCGGGAGAGCTGGCGGGAAAAACAAGTGAGGGAGAGAGGTGTGCCCACCTCTGCCAACTCCACCCCTCAGGAGGGGGAGGCGAGGTGAAGCACAACTCTCAGTCCCCGCCATCTTGCAGATGGGGAGACCCAGCCAAACAGGGAAAGGCTTATGTCCCCCTCCCACTGGAGGGGGGCATAATAGGGGGTGTACCCACCCCGGGGAAGGGACCCATTGGTCTCAACCTTTTACCTACCTGTAACGCCCCTAAATCTAGTATTTAGCGGCACCCTTGAACCTTGCTTCCTCAGACAAGAACCTGCAAGAAGAAAAGAGAAGGACCGAACAGCCGTGCCGAAGCTAACAAATAGGACGACGCCCAGTGACTTGGCCCCAGCCCTACCGGCCTGTCTCCACCTAGAACCTGCTCCAGCGAAATCCCGGTGTGTCCTGCATCCAGCAACCTCGAGAAACCCGGAGGACCTGCCTGCCTTCAATATGTAGTAATCTGTATTATACTTATTTGGTTACTTGCTCCCTAGCTGCTCAGCCAGTGTTAATGTGATGCATGGAATGTTGGTGTGATGGTCTTGAATGGAATGTTTGGGTGCCTGGATGCTTGAGTGTGACAGTTGGTGTATGGGCTGAGCAGCATGCAGACTGCTCCTGGTGGGGCTGTATCTCTACAACTCAACTACTTGTAACTGAACTCAATAAATCTACTTAAAACTACATCCTGGCTACGAACCTCATCACTACAGAGTTTTGGCTAGGAGGATGGGATTCGAACCCATGTGTTCTTTTTCTTCTTGTACATCTCTTGCATATTTTCTCTGAATTCTCCACCAGTGACCTCTACATCAGTCGGTCCCCAGCCATGGCATGTGTCTACATATATCGTTTGGAATCGACTTTCCATGTTCTATCTGTAACCACCCACATCGTGTTCAGTTTTAGGACCATTTGCCTGTTGTCTTTACCAGCAACCAAGCTTATGATTTCTAGCAGGTGCAGTATACTCAACATTGATCTGTCCTTCCATTCGGTAAAATGGACCACCTGTTTCTACGTACAGCTTCATCCCTGCAATTATGGATATTTATACTCTTGACTTCGCACAAAGTGGGGCATAACCTGTCAAGTCCTCTTGTTAATCACATCTTTTCGAGAAGGTTGCTGTATATTGCCACATGTAAGCACTATGGCATGGGTACCGAGTTTTCAGTAGCGATTTTGGAGTCTGTGTATTTAACACGGACTGTTTTGCGCAAATCTGTTATTTGTGGACATCAATTACATTCTCTGGTCCAACTACATGGCTAAAGTGAACTGTGAGTAAATCGGATTTAAATGTTTACTCTGAACATCAAATGTAACCGTTATTTCTGCAAGAGCCATGCGCGAGGTACCTGTTCCACCAAGGCTCGCGTGGAGGTCTCCTGGCATTGTAAGTTGACGCGCGTGTCCATGGCGCATGGTATTCCTCACAAGCATACAGTGCGGAATCTTGGTCTTCGTTCTGGGTGTGACGTCTCCTGTACCCTGCCTAGAACGAATGCTGTGCATCTACGTTTAGTGCACAAGCGCGCCGTTAGCCACTTTGCTCTTTTTCTTGTACGTTCCGCCATCTTTGATTTCAATGTCCCATCTGTGCACGCAACAGCTGTGTTGAAGTGAGGAAGATGTTACTGCCAGTGTTGTCTGAGTTATGCGGCCAGCTTGCATCCATCACTAAAACACTCAAGGCAACTGCCGGTAAGCCGTGATGGTTACACCTCCTCTTTTTGCGTGCCGCTGTTTTAGCTGTGCTATCGGCTGCCTAGTTCGATGCTACAC
This sequence comes from Calotriton arnoldi, assembly GCA_963921515.1. Classification (NCBI taxonomy): domain Eukaryota; kingdom Metazoa; phylum Chordata; class Amphibia; order Caudata; family Salamandridae; genus Calotriton; species Calotriton arnoldi. The sequence continues at coordinate 3,841,180 of CAWUFW010000124.1, read as the reverse complement.
GTTATGTGGTTCCACATTCTGCTCTGCCCGGTCAGTCTGCATGCGACATCTGATTGTGGAATCTTTGTCACGTTCTGACATTAGCGGTTATAGTGCTCGGAAGTGGTGTGGTTCGACTAATCAGTGGTTTGGGATATCGACGCTGTTCGTACAAAGGAACGGCTACCGGAGATCCTGTTTCCAACCATGGGATAGCTGTGTCTGATGTTCACATGTCTTGCATCTCAAAGGACAAGTGTCGTCTCCAAGCTTAAGGAGTTCATCTTGTATCAGAACACTCTACGTTTCCATGTTGGCCTGTATTTAAAGCATATTCCTATTAATTATTTTGTTTCAAGCAGAATTTTTCTTGTTTGCGAATGCTGTGTTCTTTCACGCTCTGTTTTATTTTTTGTGTCCATCATTGCTGAGTTGTTCGGTATTGTTCTATGCCGGGTGGATAAGGTTTCCTTTGTTGTTTGTGGGGCTGGTTTGTTTTCAGTCTTATGCTCTACGCATTTTACGTCAGTGAGAATGTTTTTGTGGTCGTGGTGCAATTGTCATACTGTTTTTACGCATTTAAGTGCGTGTGTAAACACATTTCTATGTCCTCTATTACTATTACTCATGGGTTCTAGTCCCATGTGTACAAATCTTGTCGCATACCCTTTCTTAAGGGATGTGGATTAGGTTTTAGTCCCATTTCCACGCATTTAGTCACTTTACCTTTACACTAGGAGTGTCTCTCTCTGTACACAGTTAATGGATTTTATTCCCATTCATCTCAGTTTTTACAGTTGATGGGTTTTAGTCCCATTCAACACTGGTTGATGGGTTTTGGGTCTCAGTCCCATTTAACGTTGTTCTCACAGTTGAGGGGTTTTAGTCCCACTCAACACTGTTATCACTGTTTGAGAGTTTCAGTCCCACTTACACAGTTTCTTAGGGGTACGAGTCCCCATATGTTCTTCTGCTCTGTGCACGTTTCTAACCTCCACACTGGGGTTCTAATGGGTATGAGTCCCATGTGTTTTGCTGTTTGGTGCACGTTTTCCAACCTCCACACTGGGGTTCTAATGGCTATGAGTCCCATGTGTTCTGCTGTTCTGTGCACGTTTCTAACCTCCTCACAGGGGTTCTAATGTATACAAGTCCCATGTGTTCTGCTGTTCTGTGCACGTTTCTTGATTTCAAATACTTTATTGAATTTTCACATTAACCAAAAAAAGACATGTTTGGAAATATGTACGGACTGGTCAATCGACCCAATGTTACATGAGATCAAAACATAGAATTTTGCAAAATACCAATAATTAGTATTCCAAACCATGTATAAACCAAAGAAAAAAGAAAAAAAAGAGAAAAATCCCAGAAAAACAGACGAGAAGGAAAAGAAAAAATAAGAACCCTAAGCAAATAATCAACAAGAGAGAACCTATATTAAGGTACTAATATCGTTTACATAATACTGTTGAGAAGCTCACTGTAGACTCAGGAAACAATGATGAACAAACATCAAATATAATCAATATAACTTTACAAGGAATACAAACTGTACATGTAAGTTCACGGAGGTTTATGTGTGTTGAAGTAAATGTCCAAGGAATTCCACAAAGATCTAGACGAGGGTTTCCATGGAAACTTCTGTAGAGCAATATTGTCTGCACCCGAGATGAATAATCCAGTTCATCCATCCTTTATATGAAGTCTTATGTGTATCCTTCCAATTGTTGAGTACCATTTTCACTGTTGACGTAAGTAAAAGATCTAGAAGGGCTTTGTCAATATCATTACATGTATCAACCATTAACAAGCACTGGCATAGCCAATAGGTCTCGCTTTTGGGACCTTATAAGTATTTAGTTATGCAGCACAATATCCTTGGTGCAACAACATCTACTGTTGCATGGCTAAACACTTATAAGGTCCCAAAGGCGAGACCTATTGGCTATGCCAATGCTTGTTTTCTCTAGATAAAGGCAGCTCACACGTCACCACCTTTGGATGCAAGGACACAGGAATAAATATTGCTTAGTCTCAAAGAATGGCCTCTTCAACCATTTTAAGCAATTTAGACGTACTTGTTATATGAACCTCGAAAACGTAAATAGCCAAATGGACTCCCTACCCACAAGATTTAAACTTCTGCTGTCAACTTCTTCGTTGAACCACAGATGGTTCACTCACTGGGCTACCTACCTTTCCTTGGCTGCTAGGATTAGAGAGATCAATTGGGAAACGGCACTTACTAACTGAAAGGCACTGGAAATTAAGTGCCAAGTTCAATTAAATGTGTGAATGAGCCTGAGATAAGAATGTAATCTATTCTAGTATACGAGTTATGCGGAGCGGAATAGAAAGTATAATCTCTGGAATCCGGGTGTTGGAGACGCCAGGTATCTTTGAGATTAAATTTAGAGCATATAGTGTGAATTATGGCGTGCGATCTGGTGGGGTGATAAGTGCAATTAGAATGTCTAACGATTATCGGATCTAGTGTAATATTAAAGACTCCACCAACTATGATAAGATCTTCATGGGGAAGACGTTCTATAGTACTTGAGATACCCTCCCAAATGTCTGGATCATGTGTGTTAGGGCCATATATATTCACCACATGTAAAAGGTTTTCTCCTTTCCTTAGGTGAGTAACCAATAATCTACCATCACTATCATGAGTTTGAGACTCCAACGAAATATTAGCCTTTTTAGATATCAAAGTAATTACACCCTTCTTTTTATGATCTGCCGGAGAGCAAGCGACTTGTGAGATCCAATTATATTTAATAAAAGTAGCGTCTTCTTTAGATAGTTTTGTTTCTTGTAACAATATGATGTCCCCTTTAGTTTTAGCTAAATAATCAAATATTTTCTGTCGTTTCATTGGGTGATTAAGTCCTTTGACATTTAATGATGCTATATACCATTGGGAGACAGCGACACCACTGGAGAGTCTGGGCAGAACTTAAAAGGCACTACACCCCTCAAAGCCTGTTTATCTGTACTAACACCCATGCCATCTTGCATTCGACAATAGAACTACCTCAACTATCATTAACTATTGTAATAACTGCTTGGAGGGGCCTCACAGTGGGAGTAACACTCGTGGATCCAGTGCACTGTTGACTGTATGGGAGTGAAGAGTACGGTCACAGGGAATTCGCAAAGAAACGTCGACGCTTGAGGAATTGCAGGGCCACAAGAACATCGGTGGGTCACCAGGACGGTTAGCGCTAGCTGTATACATCGCAGGACTAAATGGACTGCTGTTGTTGCTATGTCGTGCACTGCTTTACCAGAGAATAATGGAGACCGACTGAATTCGAACTTCAATGACCCATCCCCCTTGCCTGACTTCAAGATGGCCGCCTCCGGACCCTCCTCGATGTTCTCTCTCTCCTGGTCTAAAATCTTTGTTCATCGTCCCGATGTTGATCAGCCCTCACCCGACCCTGTTCCTGCTCACCTACTAGGACATTTACTATGAGTACTTTCCCCCGACAGCTGAGACATAGCCACTTTGTCTGTTGCCCGGTGGAGCTACCTCTCTAGCTATAGGGGAGATGGGCCATGGATTCCCTCCTTGACCATCACCTACCCAGCCGATCTTTGGGCAAACTCTCCTATGTCTCTCTGGACCTAATCTCCCTCCTCCCTTCACCCTACCCCTCTCCGCTCTACTCTTCTCCTCTTTGTAGCCATTGACCTTTGCCCTCACCCGTCCTTGCTCATAGTTCCCACCCTCTTTTATCCACCTGACTCTTTTGTGAACTTTTCCTTCGTCAGTTGAGACCTTGTGATTTTGACTTATGCCCGATGGAGCTACCTTGCTTAGCTATAGGGGAGACGGGCTGTGGATTCCCTCCTCGGACGTCACCTACCCAGTCGGTCTTTGGGCAAACTTCCTTTCGTCTCTCCTGCCGTCTCTTCCCCCATCCTCCCCCTTCACATTTCCCCCTTCCGCTCTGTCTCACCTTTCCTTCCTCTCTCAATCTGTTGCTTATTTTTGATGTAAAGTGTCATCTGTTATCATTGTCTGTAACATTGTATAACCTAATGTAGAGCACTCTGATACCTCCGGGTCTAGCCAGCGCTATATAAAACTCTTAAAATAAATAAATAAATATTTAGATCTTCCGCTATATTGTATGACCTAGCTTGAGCCATCACATATAATGATGAAAATAAGATGTACTATACATGTGCGTTATAAAAGAAGTACTGACTTCCAAAATAATCCCTATATTGGCGATGAATATCAATAAATCAATCAATCAGGGATTTGTATAGCGCGCTACTCACTCGTGTCTCAAGGCACGGGGGCGGCTCCGGATCAGTCGAAGAGCCAGGTCTTGAGCTCCTTCCTGAACGTGGGCAGGGTCGGGGAGCATCTGATGTTCACAGGGAGCTCGATCCAGGTTTTGGCTGCGATGTAGGAGAAAGCTCTCCCGCCGGTTCTGTTTCTGCGGATGCGGGGGACCTCTGCCAGGGCGAGGTCGGCGGAGCGGAGGTTCCACTTGGGTACTTGGAAGGATACTCTCTCGTTGAGGTATTTGGGTCCGATGTTGTGGAGGGATTTGTAGGCGTGGGTGAGTAGTTTGAAGGTGACCCTCTTCTCGACGGGTAGCCAGTGGAGGCCTCGTAGGTGTTGGGTCATGTGCTCATGGCGCGGTGTCCCGAGGACGAGTCTGGCTGCGGCGTTCTGGATGGTCTGGAGCCTGTGCAGAAGAGTCTTGTTGATTCCGGCGTAGAGGGCGTTGCCGTAGTCCAGTCTGCTGGTAATGAGTGTGTGGGTGACGGGTCCTTCTGCAGTCGGTGGGGGATCCACTTGAAAGTCTTACGGAGGATGCAACGGCAGTTGAAACTAGTGGGGGCGACGGCGTTGATCTGGCTGTTCATGGAGAGGGAGGAGTCAAGGATGATGCCAAGGTTCCGAGCGTGGTCTGTAGGGGTGGGTGGGCTCGCGAGGGCGGAGGGCCACCAGGTGTTGTCCCAGGCGGAGGTGCAGGGACAGAGGATGAGGACCTCGGTCTTCTCTGAGTTTAGCTTCAGGCAGCTGTCCTTCATCCAGGCTGCCACGTTCTGCATACCTTCCTGGAAACAGAGTCTGGTGTCTTCGGGATTCTTCGTGAGCGAGAGGATGAGCTGGGTGTCGTCGGCGTAGGATATGATGCTGAGCCCATGCTGTCCGACGATGGCGGCGAGGGGGGCCATGTAGATGTTGAAGAGCGTTGGGCTGAGTGATGATCCCTGGGGTACTCCGCAGTTGATTTCCGTGGGTTTGGAGAGGAAGGGAGAGAGTCGGATCCTCTGGGTTCTGCCGGAGAGGAAGGATTGGATCCAGTCGAGGGCGGCTCCTTGTATTCCCACGTCGTGCAGTCTGGCTGCGAGAGTGCTATGGGAAACGGTGTCGAAAGCTGCGGAGAGGTCTAGAAGGTTGAGGGCCGCGGTGTGTCCCTGGTCGAGTAGCATGCGGATGTTGTCAGTGGAGGCGAGGAGGGGGGTCTCGGTGCTGTGGTTGCTGCGGAATCCAGACTGGGAGGCGTCCAGGATGGAGTTCTCGTCTATGAAGGCGGTCAGCTGGGCGTTTACGAGTCTCTCGGTGACTTTGGCCGCAAAGGGGAGGAGAGAGATGGGCCGGTAGTTTTTCAGGTCCGTTGGGTCGGCCGATGGTTTCTTGAGGAGGGGCTTTACCTCCGCCCTTTTCCAGTCGTCTGGGCAGATGCCTGATCTGAGGGAGGCGTTGATGGTGCGTCCTAGTTTGGGTGCGATGACGGTGGCGGCTCTGTGGAAGATGTGCAGTGGGCAGGGGTCCATTGGGGCTCCTGAGTGGGTTTTCTTCATGGTCGCTGTGATGAGTTCGACGGTAGCGGGATCCCAGGACGTGATGGTCGGCTTATCGGCGGCGGTGGGTAGGGGGGTGGTGCTAGTCGTTGGTTCGCTGAAGTTGTCGTAGAGGGCCTTGATCTTAAGATGGAAGTAGGAGCTGAACTTGTCGCAGAGTTCCTGGGAAGGTGTGACGTCTACAAATGTCAGCAGTATTTATGAAATAAATAGCACGTAGGTACTCTTGTTTAGTAGAGCCGAAATACAACCCAACCAATAAAAAGAAGAAAACAGAAAACAAAGAAGAAAAATGAAAGATACAGAGAAGAAATAAACAGCAGGGAATACCCAAAGAGCAAATCACAGCACACCCAATGACATTCCACATCTTCTGGGCCTTCTCCCCCAACCTCCCCTCACCGCACTCCCTCTCCACCCTTCCCTGCAAACCTCGAATGTAGGAGGTGCAACGGCAGGAGCGTCTGACTGTCAAACGGAGTTTTACTTAACCTAACACTATAAAGCCTTCCAGAGCACAACGTACACATCAAAGCGGATTATATAATACAAACACACTAAATCGCGGGTCAGGCTGTTACAAGGGAAAAGAATAATCTCTAAATTTTTAAACCTTTTAAGGAGCGGTAAATGCAACAAAAATAGGCACTCCCTATAAAGACTCAGAGTATTGAAAACTGACTATAGCACTCGTAATACTGACATAGTATAAGGAGAAATAACCAGTGATGGCGGAACATGTAGTACAATCACCCATGAAAGCTCACCAGAGAGCACCAAGCCTGAAAACAAAGAAGATTAGAGACATGTGCATATCACGACTTCCTCTTGTTGGAAGAGGACTGAGAAGAATCCATGTCCTGAGTGGGTGGACCTTCTAGAAAGTTCGATAAGTCCATAGGATCCGTGAAATAATGGTGACGACCATTAGCTATGATTCTGAATTTAGTCGGACCAACAAAGGAGAACTGAATATTCTGGTCTCTAAGATTCTCGTAATCTGAGGAAGCCCATCCTTGTATCCACAGTAGGCTTAGAGTAGTCCTGCGTGAAAATTATTTTGTGGCCATTCCAGATGAGCTGCCTAGTTTTACGGGCATAGTTGAGGATAGCTTCAGTGTGTTGTAATCTCAATGGCCTGCAGATGATAGGAAGGGTTGTTTGCCGTGATGCAGAGTTAAAAGGAGGGATTCTGTGTGCTCGGTCAATCTCTAGAGGGTTTGAGAATTTTAAGCCAGTGAACTGAGGTATCCAGTCTTCTAAGAAAGCTAGACAAGATCCCGCTGCATCTTCTGAACCCTCCGGAACACCTAGAATTCTAATATTGCCCCTCCTATTTCTATCTTCAAGTTCGGCTGTTTGTTTTTGAAGGTTGGTTGTCAGATACCTGAGTGACTTCAGTTCCTTGCTGGATTTGAAAGAGACATCCTCAACATCGCTAATCCTTTGTTCTGCAGATGTTATCTTAGAGTTAATTGTACTCATGTCCGCACGGATGGCAGTTAGTTCTAGCTGCATAGTGTCCGTATTCTGTTTGGTGGACTTGGCTAGATCATGAACCTCCGCTAATTTTTTAAGAATCATGTCCATGGTACTGTTAATGTCCGCTTTGGCCTTGATGGGAGAGTCAGACAAAGAAGGTTCCCCCTTATTTTTTTTGTACTGAATCCTGGACTCCTTTTCTGCCATTGTGACCAACTTATAAAGAAGGGGATGAGACCCCGTTCAGAATGAAGTTACAGGCTCTAGTACAGGTACCAGCGTTACTTATTACTGGGATATCCCCTTAGAAATGCAGAGCAACACACCTGGGTATGAGCAAAATGTTCGCGGCGGGGACAACCTGATGTTATTACAGTATCATTCAATGAGCAACAAAGTGCTCCCCTTTTGAAATGGGCACTGTGACTGTCATTTACTCGCCATAACTGCAGCAATCAGCATAACCAGAAGAAAGCTACTCCCAGTTGTCGTGAGGCCGCCATTTTAAGGTCAGGCATCAATAATGATGAAGGCATCAGGCATTAGAACGGTCCCTCCATAGAGCGCTGCACATGGGACTCACTCGCTACACCCAAAAATATCGCTCATATGCTCAGGCTTTCCAGCACTTCACACTCGCCGGCGACTCTCCGATCGGTGCATTGCTATTATCGCCGCCATTTTAGAGTCAGGCCTCGTACATAAAGAAACCTCCGCAAAAACAAAGGGAACGGTTTTAAAGGTAAAAATACCTTAATGGAAGTTGTGACCAGACATTCAAATGAATCGAGCGTTGTGAAAGGTTCATAACGATATTGCTGGCATCTTGGGAGGTCCGGTGTAACGACGCTCGCGATCCGCCATTTTGTGACTACGTTGTTCCCCTCGGCAAAATTATCTCAGAATAATGTGGCCGAACCAGCAACCTATGGGCAGAACCGGTAGCATTCAAGGGAGCAGCGCACCATCTTCAATCGATTCCTGGTGCTCCGGTACGGCAACGATCACACTATCTCCGGAATCACCCCATTCAGTCTCCGTTTGAGACAGAGCGACGCGATCAGGCAGCCATCGGCTCTGCCGTCCAAGCCACGCCCCCTCTGTGCACGTTTCTAACCTTCATATAGAGGTTCTAATGGGTACAAGTCCCATGTGTATAGTCGTTTGTGCGCACTTTTGTGCACATTCGTTGTCTACCTTTAAGCCTCTCTGGCTGTATGGTTTGCAGTCAACGTTCTTTTCTTTCTTTCCCCTTTATTTTTCTTCCATTGATGTTGGGTGTAAGTGTTCCATGTTTCTGGTCCATTTATTGACCTGTATTTTGGGGAAAGTCAGTTCGGGTGTCGGTCACCCATTCTCCCGTTTAAAAAAAAAAAAACTATAGGAGGATGATGGGTGGGTGATATATTATGTGTATTTGTCTATCCATCTCCTCTACATTGTTTATTGTTCTTGTTCTTCTTGTACATCTCTTGCATATTTTCTCTGAATTCTCTTTCCATTTCACTTGTAATTATTTTGGCACATCTCCTGTGTATTTTCTTTCCTACTCAGTGGTTTTTCTGTATTTCTATGCTTTTTTCCTTTCACGTTTAGGTTTACTTTAATCTTGCCTTTCCTTTACTGTTCATTTTTATTGCTTGGGTTCTCTATTTGAATTTTTTCTTATTTACAGTTTTTTTTTTTTGCGTTGTAGAAGAAAGGAGGATCTGTAGTAATCTGTATTATACTTATTTGGTTACTTGCTCCCTAGCTGCTCAGCCAGTGTGAATGTGATGCATGTAATGTTGGTGAAATGGTTTTGAATGGAATGTTTTGGGTGCCTGGATGCTTGAATGTGACGGTTGGTGTATGAGCTGAGCAGCAGGCAGACTGTTCCTGGTGGGGCTGTATCTCTACAACTCCACTACTTGTAACTTAACTCAATAAATCTACTTAAAACTACATCCTGGCTACGGAACTCATCACTAAACAATCCCAAAGAGACTGTCTCCCGTGAACACCGGATTTGTTCAAACGCCAGACTCCAGCTCCGCAAGGTTCCGAGAGTTTGCACCACTCTGCATCCGACGGCCCGAGTTCGAGTGGCCCAACACCAAGAGGAGGTCTCCCCAGCGATTCTGACCCGAGGTCCGGTGACCCCTGACCTGCCTCAAGCCTCCAGCCGGCACCTGCAGCCTCAAACCGGAAGGTTCCCCACAACTGCTACCAGGAGCTGGTAAAAAGATCCGACCCTAAAAGGCACCCCTGCACCCGACGCCCCACGGCCTTGGGTGGCCCAACCGACGGTGCCTAAACAACCCCCAAGATCCCAACTTACCTCTCCAAGTGGTGGTCGCACCCAGAAGACCTTCGTCCCCGAGCCTGAAGTGCTTTTGCAAACCGGAGACTCCCCATTGAAAGCTACAGGGCACCCGATGCCAAAACAGCACTCTGCACCCGGCCGCCCCAGTGCCGCTGAGGGTGCATCTTTTGTGCTGGCATAAACCCCCATTTTCCTTGAGCTTAATTCCAGGAGCTTTGCTCCCGCAACCCAGTGGCCTGCTCGTCAGCAGCCACCAACCGGAGGCCCCCTATCCCCCATTGGATAACATTGGACCTCAGCACTCTGCACCCGGCCGCCCTAGTACAGCTGAGAGTGTAACAAGAGAGCATCCTTGACCCTGGGGGACCCCTGAGTCTAACCCCAGAACACCAACTCCCACAACAAAGTACTTCCCTTTAAACCGCTAACACTATTTTGCTCCATAGGAGAACATTGACTGTTTTTCTATGAAAAGTTTCTAAGTGTGGAGTTCGAAAACCTAAAGAAATTCTTTAAAATTGTACTAACAAAAACGATTTTACTTACCTGTTTACAGGAAATGTCCCAGTGTAGTATCCAGGTATACTACACTGTGTAAGAAAAGTAATCTGAAAGTAATGTACTGGTCATTTTGCTAAAAAGCCTATTCAAAGTATATGTACTGTTTTTACAAAGCATTGGATTTCTCAGTAACAATACTGTAAGTCAAGATGCCCTCTAAGATGCCCTGTGTGTGCATTTTTCATTACGTTCCACACTGGCATCAGTGTGGGTTTAATGTGCTGACAAGTTTGATACCAAACTTCTCAGTTTTCAGTGCAGCCATTATGGTGCTGTGGAGTTCGTAACGACAAACTCCCAGCACCATATACTCTTAATGGCAGCACTGCACTTAAAATGTTTAAGAATGGATTTAGACACTGTAGGGGTACAGGGCTCATGCACCTGAACCCTCACCACTGGTATAGGGCACCCAGCTAGAGGGGTGACTGATCTGTGTCAGGGCAGTGGGTTGCAGGAATGGCACCCAGGGATGGGTGCCATGTCTACTCTTCACTTTGTTCTGCACCAAGACACGCAGCCTGCAAAGGCAGTGTGTGAGTGTAATGGTACAGGGCCTCTAAGGGTGGCACAATAAGTGCTGCAGCCCTTAGAGGCCTTCCCTGGTCACAGTGCCCTGGGTACCTGTGGTACCATTTACCAGAGGCTGACCTGTGGCCAGAGATGCCAATTGGGTTTGGGTTTCAATGCAGTTTTAGGGAACGAGCATAGGCGCTGGGTACCTGATTAGCAGGAGCACAGGGCATACTCAGTCAAAGCACATCAACAGTTCAGCAAAACGTGGGGCAACCATGAAGAAAGAGGGAAATTAAGCGTCCTGCAAGTCCAACGCTACCATCCAGTCTCCAGGGCAGGCAAGACTTGAGCCAAAGTTAACATCTTGAACTTCTCCTTCGGAGAAAGCGGTAGACGTCCCTGAGGTCTAGGATAGTACGCCTGCCTTAGTCCTTCTTGGGCACCAGAAAGTAGTGGGAGTAGCAACCACAACCTACTTCTGGCACAGGGACTCGTTCTATATCTCCCTTGGCCAAGACAGCCGTAACTTCCTGGCGGCGAAGGGCCAAATGTTCCTCCAACATGAGATGGAGTGTAGGTGGCATGGAGGGAGGGGTAGTCTCGAAGGGGAGGGAGTAGCCCTTTCGGACTATCTACAAAACCCACCTGTCCGACGTGATGTTGCGCCAGTGGGGGAGGTGATGGTGGATCCTGCCGCCCACTGGCAAGTGGTGGCCCTGAAAAGTCGGACTAGGAAGGTTTGGAGGCTGCTGCGGGGGTGGGGGGGGGCATTGGTGGACTGGCCCGCCTGCTGGCCCAGAGACCCAAGACGTTGGGTCCCACCTCCCCGGCCGCGAAGAGACTGGGTGGCTTGCACAGGCCTGTGGCTCTGGGTGGAGCATGGTGGGGCAACCCTTCCGTAGCCACGAAAGGCAGACTGCATGGGGCGAGAGGTGGCAGTGAGGCCCAAGGATCTGGCCGTAGCCCTAGAGTCCTAGAAACGCTCGAGGTGGTGTCTGCCTTGTCGCCAAACAGGTGACGGCCATCAAAGGGCATGTCCAAAAGGGTCGATTGAACATCCACAGAGAAGCCAGTGGACCTCAGCCAGGCGTAGCGCCTCAGGGCTACCGACGTTGAAATTGTTCTACCCAGCAAGTCGGCGGTATCCATCCCACACCGGATGGCGAACTTTACTGCATCTCTACCCTCTGCGACAGCGCGGGTGAGCACAACCCGGGCCTCCTCCGGGCACTGCGGCTGCACTTGCGCAACCGTGTCCCACACAGAGTGTGTGTAACAGCCCAAGAGACATGCGGTGTTCACCAACCGCAGTCCTAAGCTAGCGGAAGAAAACATCTTTCCAAGATGGTCCAGCTTCTTGGATTTCCTATCTGGGGGAGCAGTAGGGAACACGCCTTTTGATGTTGAGGCTTGGGCCACCAAGCTCTCAGGGGTGGGGTGTTGGGAGAGGAAAAGTGGGTCGCCCAGTGCCGGGCAGTGGCGTCAGGCAATCATCCTATCCACAGGAGCCCCTGTGCTGGGCTTGGACCAAGTGCCCAGAAGGATGTCAGTGAGAGCCTCATTAAAAGGCAGCAGGGGCTCCGAAGAGACCGCTGCCGGCTGAAGCACCTCAGTCAGGAGGTGCTTCAGCCGGCTAAGGAGGTTTGTCCTGACTGCCACTTTAGAAAGCTCCAGGCCCAAGGCCTCAGCCGCCCTACGCAGCACCACAGCGTAGGAGGCCCCCTCCTACGTAGCCACGGTAGGTGGAGAAAGCATACCAAGGTCTGGTGAGGTATCAAAACCACTGGCCTCACCCAACCCCTCTCGCCAGTCCAGCTCCTCAAGTTGGTCTGCTAGTGGGTCACCAGACCCCTCCCAGTCCTCCTCACCCGCCTCTGGCTGCCAGTCAGGGCAGTAGGGAACGGCAGTAAAGAACTGTGGTACAAAAGTATCGGTCAACGCCGGTACCAGCGTCGGTCGGTGCCTGTCAGGCTCAGTGTCCAAGTCGGGGGTGAGGCTAGGGTAGACGCCGGTTGGGGGCACAACCGGCGTCGTCACTGGAATCGACGACGGGTAAGGTACCATGAGGTCGACCAGCACCAAGCCGGATCCAGGCCTAGATCCCCAAGGCCCCACGCCGAGTCCACGGGGCGCGAAGGCATGCCGGCGGAGTCAGGCTGCCCAAAGATGCTATGCAGCGCTTCGTAGAAAGCTCAAAGTTGGGCTGGGGATGCTCCGGCTCCCGGAAAGGGAGGTAAGTGCGGAGTCATCCCAGAAGCGGGCTCCGAAGGCGGAGCCGGAGAACGACGACGCTCCGACTCCCGCGTTGTGTCGGCCGACGGACCGGGAGAAGGGGGAAGAGCGACGATGCTTCTTCGCCTCCTTCTTGTGCTTCGACTTACCCGAGGAGTGCGAAGACTTCGATGACGAGTGGTGATGGCTCCGCGACCGGTCCGGAGACCTTCCTCTCGACCGGGACCTCGAACGCTGCGGAGCAGACTGCCGGGCCTCCAGAAGCTTTTGGGGACCGCTCCCGCAAAGACTTCGGGTTCATGGCCCGACATTCGGAGCACGACTTCAGGTCGTGCTCCAGGCACCAGAGGCACACGAGGTGCAGATCCGTGACAGACATCAGCTTGAGACAGGAGTCACAAGGCTTGAAGCCGGTCCGACGATGTGACATCCCTACGTTCACCAGGAGCCTAAGCGACTCGAAAAAGATGTCAAAAAGTGACTAAGGGGCACTCTCTCTCCAAATCTGCGCTGGCAAGCGCAAAAAAGAAAGAACAGATGTCAGAGCGCAGGGGCGGTGTCTAAGTAGACACTGCGACGTCCTCCCGGCCTCTGGTGGGTTCCTTGACTGGTACACACCAGCCTGCCAGCGCAAGACATGTTTCTGGACCCCTGTGGTGGGAGCCTTTGCTCACTAAGCCCAGAAACGAAGCCTTTCCAGGCGAGGAAGAGCCATCTGTGGCAGGGGAGCTTCAAAGGCCTTGCAGCCTTTGTAATGCGACCCCCAGCCTCTCCTGCTATCAGGAGCAGGCCCCCTTCCTGTCTCCCTCCTTTTTGGCAGGAAGACAGGTGGGACAAATTAGCCAGCCCAGAAGGTGTGCCCACCTCTGCCAACCGTACCTCTCAGGTAGAGGAGGTGAGGTGAAGCCCACTCTTCAGTACCTGCAATCTTGCAGATGGCAGGCACTCCCCAATCAGGATTAGGGATTGTGCTCACTCCCCCACGTGGGGTGAGCACCCCAAGGGTGTAGTCACCCTAAGGTCAGTAGCCCATTGGCTCCTGACCTCGAGACCCCTAAAATGTCCCCTAAATACTGTATTTAGGGGGCAGCCCTGAACCAAGAAGACAGATTCCTGCAACCTACGAAGAAAAAGGACGAAAGAAGACGCCCAGCAGAGGAGACTGCAGAGAAGAACTGACTTGGCCCCAGCCCTACCGGCCCGTCTGCAGTATCCAGAGATCCTGCACCAAAAGTCGCCTTGTCCTGCAGCCAGCGACCTCCAGAACCCCTGGAAGGACTGACTGCCTTCAACAAAGACCGGATCTCCTGTGAGCAGCAGCTCTGTTCAAAAGAAACTGCCAAGAAAGACTCCGAGCCTGCTGAGAACAAAGAAACCCCGACGCCTGGAACCACCACTGGACCAGACGCCTACGGCCCGAGTTAGAGTGGGCCCACCGGTCCCAGCGAGGTCCCCCAACACTCCAGAGTGAGTCCACCGTGGGTTGACCCCTCCAGGACTCCCCGACATCGCCTGCAGCCTCTGCATGGAGAACCCCCCCCAACCACGAGTGGCCCGGTAAGGTGAAATACGACCTCAAAAGACACCCCTGCATCCAGCCGCCCTGGAGAAAAGACCCAGAGGTGCACCTACGTCCCCGAGCCCTCCAACTTACCTGCCCAGCTGTTGGTTCCTCCCGGGAGTCTTCCTGGACCGAGACTGCAGGTAAAAACCAAAACCTATAATCCCCATTGAAAACAGGGCACCCGACGCCAAAAACAACACCCTGCACCCAGCCGCCCCTGTGGGTGCACCTTGTGTGCTAAACCTTGTGTGCTAAGCCGGATCCCCTTTACCCTGAGCCTAACACCAGGAGATTTGCTCCAGCACACCCTGTGGCCTGCTCGTGAGCAGCCACCAACCGGAGGCCTCCTATCCCCCCATTGGATAACATTGGGCCTGCAGTGCTTTTGCAAACCGGAGACTCCCCATTGAAAGCTACAGGGCTTCCGATGCCAAAACAGCACTCTGCACCCGGCCGCCCCAGTGCCGCTGAGGGTGCATCTTCTGTGCTGGCCTAACCCCCATTTGTCCTGAGCTTAAGTCCAGAAGCTTTGCTCCCACAACCCAGTGGCCTGCTCGTCATCGGCCACCAACCGGAGGACCCCTATCCACCATTGGCTACATTGGGCCTCAGCATTCTGCACCCGGCCGCCCTAGTGCCTCTGAGGGTGTAACAAGAGTGCATACTTGACCCTGGGGGAAACCTTGTTCTAACCCCAGAATACCAACTCCCACAACAAAGTACTTACCTGTTAACCGATAACTTCATTTCTCTCCATAGGAATGCATTGACAGTTTTTCCTTGAAAAATGTTGTGTGAAGTTGGTTTTTTGTATTGTACTTTGATAAACTGCAAAGAACTAAAAATGTCTTACTTACCTTTTCACGAGGAAATGTCCCAGTGTGAGATCTAGGAGTATCACACTGAGTAGAAAATGTAATCCAGTAATTCAAAGTAATCTAACAGCAATTTTAACTGTATTCAAAGTGTTTACAAACCTGTAACAAAGTCATTTTCATTCAGCTTGCTTACCTGTGCCAGGCTTGCTTGGTTCTAGGAAATAAATGCAACTAAATAATATTTTTATACAAATCAAATTGGTCTGAGTTCAGTCTTTGAGTGTGTGATAATCATTTGCTGATTGAGTGTGTACAACAAATGCTTAACACTACCCTCTGATAAAGCATTACTGCTCGCCCACACTACCACAAATAGAGAGTAAGGTGCTATCTACTTTTACTTCTGCCTACCTTTGGGGTTCCACTGGACTCTGTGCACACTATACCTCATTTTGGTATAGTATATACAGAGCCAGCTTTCTACACAGTCTTATTGAAAAAGGTGTTCTTCACAGAGCTTAACAGCCTCCTAAAAGAATCTGGGCGACTAACAAAAAAAAGAGACTGGCCATGCCATAGATGAAGCTTCTGAATTAGGATGGCATTGAAGTGCCGAAACTGGAGGTATACTATTGTGCAGCACAGCTGATAAGGCCAATATGATGGATTACGGGCCAGGAAAGTGTGGCGATCCGGGCAGGTCTGAGTGATGGGGGATGGAGTGCTGAATGACCTTTTGCATTAAATACACATAACCCCTTCAGTATAATTTAAAGCGGGCACCACTCAACAGACTGAATACAGTTATATCTCTGTTGACAATGTATCTGGTACTAACTAATGGTATTTTGTCTTTAAGACATTGCTGCTATGGGTGTGGCTTACTTGGTTATAACTGATTTAATTGTTTGATACGCTCACTGGGTTTAACAGTGCTTGTGCCATTAAGATGTAAAGATGTGTATTCGCAGAACTGAAATAAGACCTGCAAAAGGAAATGTTATGTACATGTATAATAAAGATAAAAATTAATAAACAGCAATTTTATTTAAAAAAACTAATTTTGCATGCCTATGTTCTGGACCAATATTCAACTATCTTTCAAACACACTTCCAAACTCTTCACCCCAACTAATATTAAACACCAACAATTTTGCCTCTCTTACCCCACTATTCTCCCTACTCCTCCAGCATATCGCATACAACCTCTTCTCTCCCAACATTCCTTCCCTTGAGTCATCCACCGAAACTCCCTCACCAATTACCCTGTGCACATCTCTCCCTTCTTGCCACCTCAACCAGTACTCTTTGACCTACTCTCCATCATCCTCATCAATCCAAATATCCATCAACCTCCATGATCCTTTCATCTCCCTGCTTAAATGTTCATAAACCTACACATATGCATTCGATGCTCATCTCCCCCAGCATACCTGCCCTGGAGAGCTAGCACTCCCCCCATACTAGACAAGCCCTCAACCAGTTTTGTCACTCAATGCTCATCTCTCCTTCCACACTTGAACTGATCTCAGTCTTCAAATTACTTCACCAATTTCACCAATTCCACCACTTACCATCTTGCCTAAATCAGCTTCCTGTCTTACCACTCGCCACTCCTCCCCTCCATATCCCATATCCTCTTACTTGAACAGTCAAATCTTAAAATCTTTGAAGCAGACTCTTCCTTTTCATCCACCAGAGTCCCTGCTTATGTTACACCCAGCGATCCCAACGACTCACAGGCACCTTCGGTCAAACCTTCTCTTTCCTTCTTTCTCAATATGAAATCCATCAGAAAGACAGTTCCCACTTCTTCACATGTACTCAAAGAAATACAATTAGGGGAGAAGACTGGCCCTATTAACTCATTGAACCACAGAGTAGCTACCTAGGACTACAAAAGATCGACACCACTATTTTTCCTGATTTAGCTAAAGAGAGGCATCTGTACCAGTTAGGTGCTCACTGTCGCACACATACTGTCTAATTTCTGCTTCTCTTCAGACCTCCTCCCCCCTTCAAATCCTACCTTAACATCATATGCACAAGCCTTATTCAATCCCACCTCAGGGCTACATGATCTGACCCCTCACCTACAAGTTGTGTGTTGCATAGTGCATTATATGTTACTATAATTACTGTAAGAATGTAGTGACTAACATTTGTTAAAAACATTGTTCATGATAGTGCGCCTATATTACATACATTCATCCACAAAGACAGCTGCCTTGTGAAGGGGATTAAACTATCACCCACACTCCTGTACCGGTGGTCCCTAGCCCTACATAATACTGAATTGATGCCCCCATTGTTGCCTTGCATTGATAAATGCAAAAGGAATAATTGATGGACAGAATGCTGAACAATGTCATGCATTCACCCCCAGTACAGAAATCTGGGCCTAAATCCATCGTTGACTTATTCGCATATGATTGGGTCCAAACTGGGGTGTCGTGGTGAGCAAAAGAACGATGGATTAAACCCAGATCTTTGTGACTGGGGGTGAATTTTTGCATTGTTCAGCATTCCGTTCATTTGTTCCTTTTGCTTCTGCATTGATAAAGGACTTTTCTGTCAGCTATGACAATGAAATAGCTGCAATGGCGAAACAAAACTGCAACAGCGTGACTGGAGGGAGTAGACTAGGGCTTGGCTGTGGGGGCAGAGGTAGTCAAGGAAGCCAGGACTAAATACATTTAAAAAGCCATAGGAGATGGTTCTATCTGAAAAGAGGCGAGAGATAGGTGTGGCATCTAAGCGGACATGCTAGGTCTGGATATGGGGCCCGAGCTTTGCCAGCCTTGCCAGATTGCAAAGGACTGCATTTCGGTTTCAGGAGCTAGTGCAGAGAGGGGCTTCGGTCGGGTCACTTCCATGCCTCACCAGCAGCGGAGGATGCAACCTCAGGAGAAGAGGGAGAGGCCATGGCTTTGCTGACACGTCAGCTTAGTGTGGCAGAGTACAGGAGGGCGATACCTGAAGCTGAAATGCGAGGCTGATGGGAGCACAAACCTGAGAGGGGGCAATTTGTATGAAGCAGAAAATCCTGATCCTTAGGTGTAGGAAAGTGGGTTTCTGTTGCAGTAACCCCCCCACTTTTTGCCTGATAACTGATGCACTTTTCCTTGGTGTGCCCTGGATCCCTGCCAATCAGGTACCCAGGGCCTGTGTTCCTTCCCTAAAAACTGTACTCAGCCTAAACCCAATTGGCATCTCTGGCCACAGGTAAGCCCCTGGTAAATGGTACCCTAGGTACCCAGGGCACTGTGACCAGAGAAGACCCCTAAGGGCTGCAGCACTTATTGTGCCACCCTTAGAGGCCCTGTACCCTGACACACACACACTGCCCTTGCAGGCTGAGTGTCTTGGTGCAGAACAAAACAGAGAGTCGACATGGCACACATCCCTGTGTGCCATGCCCACAAACACACTGCCCTGGCATACCTCAGTCACCCCTCTAGCTGGGTGCCCTATGCCAGTGGTGAGGGCACAGGTGCATGAGCCCTGTGCCCCTACAGTACCCAGGCCCATTCCTGGGCACTGTAAGTGCAGGGCTGCCATTCCGAGTATATGGTGCTGGGAGGTCGTCAGCACGTACTCCACAGCACCATGATGGCTGCACTGAAGACTGAGAAGTTTGGTATCAAACTCCTCAGCACAGTAAACCCACACTGATGCCAGTGTGGGATTTACTGTAAAATGCACGTCAGAGGGCAACTTAGAGTTACCCCCTGAACCTAACCTACAATCCACGTCTTGTCTGAGGGGCTGCCTAGGCTGCCACACAGCAGACATGTTGCTGGACCCCTGGGTAGAGAGCCATCCGCTCTCCCGGGCCTGCAACAATGCACGTCCTGGGTGAGGTGCTAGGCCCCCTCCCCCAGGATGGGCAGGGGGAAGCTTCAAAGGCATTCCGCCTTGTGAGCTTCCCCAGACCACTTGCTGTACTCAGCAACTGGTCCCCACCGGTTCCTCCCCCATCCTGGTGGGAAGACTGGAGGGAAACACCAAGGGAGGAAAGGGGTGTGCCACCCTCTGCCAACCCCACCCCTCAGGTGGGGGAGGCGAGGTGAAGCACATCTCCGGGCTCTCGCCATCTTGAAGATGGGGAGCCCTGCCCAATCAGGACTAGGCTCCTGCCCCCTCCCACAGGAGAGTGGCAGGATAGGGGGTGTACTCACCCCAGGGCAGGGACCCATTGGTCCCTGCCCTTTACCTACCTGTAACGCCCCTAAATCTAGTATTTAGGGGCACCCTGAACCTTCCTTCCTGAGATTCCCGCAACCTAAGAAGAAAAAGGACGAAAGAAGACGCCCAGCAGAGGAGACTGCAGAGAACAACTGACTTGGCCCCAGCCCTACCGGCCCGTCTGCAGTTTCCAGAGATCCTGCGCCAAAAATAGTCTTGTCCTGCAGCCAGCGACCTCCAGAACCCCAGGGAGGACTGACTGCCTTCAACAAAGACCGGATCTCCTGTGAACAGCAGCTCTGTTCAAAAGAAACACCAAACAAAGACTCCGAGCCTGCTGAGGAGAAAGAAACCCGACGCCTGGAACCACCACTGCACCCGTCGCCTACAGCCCGAGTTCAAGTGGCCCACCGGTCCCAGCGAGGTCCCCCAGCTCTCCAGAGTCCGAGTCCACCGTGGGTTGACCCCTCCAGGACTCCCCGACGTCGCCTGCAGCCTCTGCACGGAGAACCCCCAACCGCGAGTGGCCCGGTAAGGTGAAATCCGACCTCAAAAGACACCCCTGCATCCAGACGCCCTGCGCCCTGGAGAAAGGAACCCGAGGTGCACCTACGTCCCCGAGCCCTCCAACTTACCTGCCCAGCTGTTGGTTCCTCCTGGAAGTCTTCCTGGACCGAGCCTGCAGCTGAAAACCAAAACCGAAAATTTCCATTGAAATCAACAGGGCACCCGACCTCAAAACAGCACTCTGCACCCGGCCGCCCTAGTGCCGCTGAGGGTGCCTCTTTGGTGCTAACTTGGTCCCCAACGTGCCCTGAGCTTAACCCTAGCAGCTTTGCTCCCACAACCCCGTGGCCTGCTTGCCAGCCGCCACCAACCGGAGTCCCCTATCCTCCATAGGATAACATTGGGCCTCAACACTCTGCACCCGGCCGCCCTAGTGCCGCTGAGGGTGCAACAACAGTGCATCACTGACCCTGGGAGACCCCTGAGTCTAACCCCAGAACCCTAACTCAAAAGACCGATTACTTACCTCGAGACCGATAACTCATTTTTCCTCATAGGATAACATGGACACTTTTTCTTCCAAAAAGTTTCTAAGTGTCGACTTTTGAAAACAAGAATATTCTTTAAAAATCGTACAGACTACCAAAACGTAATTACTTACCTGTTTTAAGTAAATGTCCCAGGGCTGAACCTAGGAGTCCAGCACTGGATTACAAAAGTAACGTTAAAAGTAACTTACCGGCGAATTGAATTTTCTTACATAGGGATCCATTGACTGGTTTTCTGTGAAATTTCTTCTAAGTGTCCACTTTTGAAATACCAAAATATTGCTTAAAAATCACAACAGTAACGAATTCCGAATTACTCACCTACTATCAGGAGAGACCTCAGTACTGCATCTTTTAGTCCAGTACCGACCATGAAAAGTAATTTTTACCGTACTTACCAGTAACTGGAAATTCCTCTCATAGGATATCATTGCCTGCTTTTTGTTGAAAAAGTTTCTAAGTGTCGATTTCTGAATCATACAAATATTCTTTAAAAATCGTACAAACTACAAAAACGTAATTACTTACCTGTTTTAAGTAAATGTCCCAGTGCTGAACCTAGGAGTCCAGCACTGGATTACAAAAGTAACGTAAACATACTTTGCTTGCAAACTGTATTTCCTTCCCTAGGATAACATTGGTAATTTTACCCAGAAAAGTTTCTAAGTGTCAACTTTTGAAATACAGTAATATTCCTCAAAAATCACTACCATAACCAAAACGCTTTTTCTCACCTGTTTACAGGAAGTGTCCCGGGACTGAATCCAAGATCCAGTCCCGTGGTTAGAAAAGTAATCCAAAAAGTAATCTATTGCATTTAACCAGAAATTTCCATTGAGCTCAATGTATAATTGTGTTTAAAATTGTGTTGCATATTGCAACAACTGTAACTATTGCATTCAAAAGTCTATTGCCAATTGAACAGTAGTTAACTAAAGCATCTCATTCTGAGAAAGTATATTTTGACACCCATTGTTGGTTCTAAAATAAAACAACTATATTTTTATATACAAACCATTGGCCTAGAGTTCAGTTCTTGAGTGTGTGGCTTCATTTGCTGACTGAGTGTGTACAACAAATGCTTTACACTGTCCTCTGATACTGCCTTACTGCTCGACCAAGCTACCACTTTAGAGAGTAAGGTTATATCTAACTTTAGCCTCTGCCAAACCTCTGGGGACTGTGGACTCTGTGCACACTGAACCTTACTTTGGTGCAGTATATACAGAGCCACTTTCTTACATTGGTGGATCAGCGGTGGGATACAAACTTGCATTGTTGGACTACTTGGTTACCATCTGATCACACGACAGAACTCTTAAATTGCCTTTAGAATTCTGATTTTTTCAAATTGGCATTTTTTACCAAATTACTAAAAGTCTTGTTAGGGCCTTGCTTAAGTCCCTTTAAAATTGTAGAAAATAAAAAGTCACTATAGTCAAGGGTAGAGGGGTTAGAACTTTTTGTTAGAATGTCTCAAGAAAACAACCCAGCTATTAGTGAAAATAATAATGACATACAGGACATGGTTGAGGAGCTCGACCTCACCCCTTATCTTCATTTGTCTTTCAAAGAGATAAGGTCCTTATGTAAACTTAAAAATATACCAATGGGCCAGCATCCAACCAAACAAGGGCTCCAGGAGCTCCTGGCTGAGTATGCTAAGGCCCACCCCTCTGAGCATGGTGATGACCACGCAGAGGAGGAAAGGAGTGAGGAGGATGGGGATGGTAACCCACCTCCACCACTTCCTAGGGAAGACAGGGTCACTGCACCCTTATTTCCAAGAGTAAACCTCTGGGGACCTAGGGGCCACCTAGGTGGTTCAGGTCCCAGAGAGGACACTGAGGATAGCCTTAGTGAGGAGGACCACCTTTTAGCAAGGTTGGCCAAAAGACTGGACCTAGAGACCAGACTCCTGGCTCTAGAGAAGGAAAGACAGGAGATGGGTTTAGCACCCATCAATGGTGGCAGCAATACTAAAACTAAGGATAGGGAGGAAACTTCTGATCCTAAAATCCCCAAAGGGATTGTCCCTAAATTTGAGGAAGGTGATGACATCACCAAATGGTTCACAGCCTTTGAGAGGGCTTGTGAAATAAGAAAAGTAAAGAAACCTCTCTGGGGGCACTCCTGTGGGAACTGTTCTCTGGTAACTGCAGAGACAGGCTTCTGACCCTCTCTGGGCCAGATGCAGGGTCCTATGACCTCATGAAGAATACTCTGATTGAGGGATTTGGGCTCACTACTGAGGAGTATAGAATTAGATTCAGGGGGCTCACAAAACCCAGACCCAGTCCTGGATTGACTTCGTAGACTACTCAGTAAAGACACTGGATGGTTGGTTAGCTGGACATAATGTGCAGGATTTTCCTGGACTTTACAATTTGTTTATGAAGGAACACATACTAAGTAATTGCACAAACGAAAAGTTGCATCAGCATTTGGTAGACCTAGGTCTAATTTCTCCCCAAGAATTGGGAAAGAAGGCAGACCACTGGGTCAGAACAAGGGTAACTAGGACATCCACTGGGGGTGACCAAAAGAAAGGGGTCACAAAGCCTCCCCAGAAGAAAGATAGTGAACCCCTTAAGGATAAAAGTAAGGAGTCCCAGGCAGCCCCCAAAAACCTGTCCAGGAGGGTGGGCCCAAAGACACCTCACAAACTAAACCAGGGTACCAAGGTAAGAATTGGGATCCCAACAGAATATGGTGTCACAACTGTCAGAAGTCAGGACACCACACCAAGGACCCTAGCTGTCCTAAAAACAAGATCCCTAGTACAGCCCCAGGGGTGACTAGTGTAGCCCCAGGAGTTGCCAGTGTAGCTCTGGAGGAAGGGTCCTCAGATGAGGAAGTCCTCCTAGCTTTCAACTGGAAAATGGGCCCAAGAGGTAAGCTGGAGATCCCAGAGGGGAGTAGACACTTCCACCGCCTACTGGTGAATGGAATCCCAGCCACTGCCCTGAGAGATACCTGTGCCAGTCACACTGTGGTGCATGACAGGTTGGTACTCCCACACCAGTATGTCCCAGGGGAATCAAGGAGAGTAAGGGCTGTCCCAGGGGAGTCACTGTTAGGCCTGTGGCTGTAGTGCCCCTAGTCATAGCTGGGTCCCTTAGATGGAGAAAGGTGGTAGTCAGTAAAGACCTCCCCTTGATTGTCTCCTGGGGAATGACCACTTAGAGGTGGACCTGAGCCAAAGAGAGGCACTGGCCCAATGCCAGGCCTCACCCAAGAAACCTGGGGGGCTCAACCTGCAGTCAGTGCAGCTGAGCCCCAAAAGAGTAAAAAGGAACAGGGTAGGAAAGGTGGGCAACTGTTAGCCACAGTCCCAGAGGGCCAGGGAGATTCTATCCCAGTGAGGGAAAACTCCAGAAGTGGCCCTGGTAAAGCCCCCTAGCCAACAAGAAGACCTGACTAGTCAGGCAACTGTCCAGCCTGAGTTGGTGGCTCCTCAGCTGGCAGAACAAAGGGTGGAGGAAGGGTGCTCACTACAAAGTTTAGTGACCCCCACCCTAAAGCAACAGGCAGACAGCCAGGACCCAAAGAGACCTGTAAGATAGCCCCTTCACTTGCCAGACAGGAGCTAAAGGTGTGGTTCTGGGCACTGACAGCTGTCAGCAGCCTCTGCTGGGTGTTAGCCTTCATGGCAGCCCTATCCTTGGCATGGTGGCCTAACCCCCTGCCAAATAACAAGCTAGGCCCCCTGACCCTATTGGTCATGGTGGGGTTGCTCAAACTGTGGGTGACCTCTGTGGGTAAGCTGGGCTTTGCCCTGGCTAAGTTAGACTTTGCAGAGGTGGGCACCTCTGAACCCAAACTTAAAAGATGGGGTGAAGACACTAAAGAGCAAGGAGAGGAGCTTTGGGAATTAGGTCCTGAAACTGATGAGGTAGGCCAGCTCCCCAAAGGGACTGACCTGGACAGAAGGATATAAGGCGGAGTAGGCCCTGCAACTTTCAAACCACTTCCCCAACTCTTCCTCGCCTGAAAGACTAGACAGGCTCTCCCAGCGTTGGCTGAGTCTCCTGGCCTTTGGGCTGGGGGGCTTGTGTAGGAAAGTGGGTTTCTGTTGCAGTAACCCCCCACTTTTGCCTGATAACTGATGCACTTTTCCTTGGTGTGCCCTGGATCCCTGCCAATCAGGTACCCAGGGCCTGTGTTCCTTCCCTAAAAACTGTACTCAGCCTAAACCCAATTGGCATCTCTGGCCACAGGTAAGCCCCTGGTAAATGGTACCCTAGGTACCCAGGGCACTGTGACCAGAGAAGACCCCTAAGGGCTGCAGCACTTATTGTGCCACCCTTAGAGGCCCTGTACCCTGACACACACACACTGCCCTTGCAGGCTGAGTGTCTTGGTGCAGAACAAAACAGAGAGTCGACATGGCACACATCCCTGTGTGCCATGCCCACAAACACACTGCCCTGGCATACCTCAGTCACCCCTCTAGCTGGGTGCCCTATGCCAGTGGTGAGGGCACAGGTGCATGAGCCCTGTGCCCCTACAGTACCCAGGCCCATTCCTGGGCACTGTAAGTGCAGGGCTGCCATTCCGAGTATATGGTGCTGGGAGGTCGTCAGCACGTACTCCACAGCACCATGATGGCTGCACTGAAGACTGAGAAGTTTGGTATCAAACTCCTCAGCACAGTAAACCCACACTGATGCCAGTGTGGGATTTACTGTAAAATGCACGTCAGAGGGCAACTTAGAGTTACCCCCTGAACCTAACCTACAATCCACGTCTTGTCTGAGGGGCTGCCTAGGCTGCCACACAGCAGACATGTTGCTGGACCCCTGGGTAGAGAGCCATCCGCTCTCCCGGGCCTGCAACAATGCACGTCCTGGGTGAGGTGCTAGGCCCCTCCCCCAGGATGGGCAGGGGAAGCTTCAAAGGCATTCCGCCTTTGTGAGCTTCCCAGACCACTTGCTGTACTCAGCAACTGGTCCCCACCGGTTCCTCCCCCATCCTGGTGGGAAGACTGGAGGGAAACACCAAGGGAGGAAAGGGGGTGTGCCACCCTCTGCCAACCCCACCCCTCAGGTGGGGGAGGCGAGGTGAAGCACATCTCCGGGCTCTCGCCATCTTGAAGATGGGGAGCCCTGCCCAATCAGGACTAGGCTCCTGCCCCCTCCCACAGGAGAGTGGCAGGATAGGGGTGTACCCACCCCAGGGCAGGGACCCATTGGTCCCTGCCCTTTACCTACCTGTAACGCCCCTAAATCTAGTATTTAGGGGCACCCTGAACCTTCCTTCCTGAGATTCCCGCAACCTAAGAAGAAAAAGGACGAAAGAAGACGCCCAGCAGAGGAGACTGCAGAGAACAACTGACTTGGCCCCAGCCCTACCGGCCCGTCTGCAGTTTCCAGAGATCCTGCGCCAAAAATAGTCTTGTCCTGCAGCCAGCGACCTCCAGAACCCCAGGGAGGACTGACTGCCTTCAACAAAGACCGGATCTCCTGTGAACAGCAGCTCTGTTCAAAAGAAACACCAAACAAAGACTCCGAGCCTGCTGAGGAGAAAGAAACCCGACGCCTGGAACCACCACTGCACCCGTCGCCTACAGCCCGAGTTCAAGTGGCCCACCGGTCCCAGCGAGGTCCCCCAGCTCTCCAGAGTCCGAGTCCACCGTGGGTTGACCCCTCCAGGACTCCCCGACGTCGCCTGCAGCCTCTGCACGGAGAACCCCCAACCGCGAGTGGCCCGGTAAGGTGAAATCCGACCTCAAAAGACACCCCTGCATCCAGACGCCCTGCGCCCTGGAGAAAGGAACCCGAGGTGCACCTACGTCCCCGAGCCCTCCAACTTACCTGCCCAGCTGTTGGTTCCTCCTGGAAGTCTTCCTGGACCGAGCCTGCAGCTGAAAACCAAAACCGAAAATTTCCATTGAAATCAACAGGGCACCCGACCTCAAAACAGCACTCTGCACCCGGCCGCCCTAGTGCCGCTGAGGGTGCCTCTTTGGTGCTAACTTGGTCCCCAACGTGCCCTGAGCTTAACCCTAGCAGCTTTGCTCCCACAACCCCGTGGCCTGCTTGCCAGCCGCCACCAACCGGAGTCCCCCTATCCTCCATAGGATAACATTGGGCCTCAACACTCTGCACCCGGCCGCCCTAGTGCCGCTGAGGGTGCAACAACAGTGCATCACTGACCCTGGGAGACCCCTGAGTCTAACCCCAGAACCCTAACTCAAAAGACCGATTACTTACCTCGAGACCGATAACTCATTTTTCCTCATAGGATAACATGGACACTTTTTCTTCCAAAAGTTTCTAAGTGTCGACTTTTGAAAACAAGAATATTCTTTAAAAATCGTACAGACTACCAAAACGTAATTACTTACCTGTTTTAAGTAAATGTCCCAGGGCTGAACCTAGGAGTCCAGCACTGGATTACAAAAAGTAACGTTAAAAGTAACTTACCGGCGAATTGAATTTTCTTACATAGGGATCCATTGACTGGTTTTCTGTGAAATTTCTTCTAAGTGTCCACTTTTGAAATACCAAAATATTGCTTAAAAATCACAACAGTAACGAATTCCGAATTACTCACCTACTATCAGGAGAGACCTCAGTACTGCATCTTTTAGTCCAGTACCGACCATGAAAAGTAATTTTTACCGTACTTACCAGTAACTGGAAATTCCTCTCATAGGATATCATTGCCTGCTTTTTGTTGAAAAAGTTTCTAAGTGTCGATTTCTGAATCATACAAATATTCTTTAAAAATCGTACAAACTACAAAAACGTAATTACTTACCTGTTTTAAGTAAATGTCCCAGTGCTGAACCTAGGAGTCCAGCACTGGATTACAAAAGTAACGTAAACATACTTTGCTTGCAAACTGTATTTCCTTCCCTAGGATAACATTGGTAATTTTACCCAGAAAAGTTTCTAAGTGTCAACTTTTGAAATACAGTAATATTCCTCAAAAATCACTACCATAACCAAAACGCTTTTTCTCACCTGTTTACAGGAAGTGTCCCGGGACTGAATCCAAGATCCAGTCCCGTGGTTAGAAAAGTAATCCAAAAAGTAATCTATTGCATTTAACCAGAAATTTCCATTGAGCTCAATGTATAATTGTGTTTAAAATTGTGTTGCATATTGCAACAACTGTAACTATTGCATTCAAAAGTCTATTGCCAATTGAACAGTAGTTAACTAAAGCATCTCATTCTGAGAAAGTATATTTTGACACCCATTGTTGGTTCTAAAATAAAACAACTATATTTTTATATACAAACCATTGGCCTAGAGTTCAGTTCTTGAGTGTGTGGCTTCATTTGCTGACTGAGTGTGTACAACAAATGCTTTACACTGTCCTCTGATACTGCCTTACTGCTCGACCAAGCTACCACTTTAGAGAGTAAGGTTATATCTAACTTTAGCCTCTGCCAAACCTCTGGGGACTGTGGACTCTGTGCACACTGAACCTTACTTTGGTGCAGTATATACAGAGCCACTTTCTTACATTAGGACAGAGCCAAAGAAAGTGTGGACAAAATATGAAGATTATGCTCATAATCCAAAATGGCTGTGTGGAATCTCAGTGACCCCCACCTCCACAAATTATCATTCTCAAGCCACTTCAAAGCAAGTCCGAGTCCCACAATACATCCAAAATAACTTTAATTTAAGTGTTGAGCAATGAGCTCCGGTAGTCCCTCAACTGCTTTGGCGTCCTTATGAGATTTTTCAACAAACTTGGACAACTTCTTCGTGAAATCTCTGGTCACACCTACAAACCCAAAGGTGGAAAAATAAACTGAAATGGTGGGCAAGTAAGGGGGAATGGAAGGCTTATGCCTGAAGTCATATCCAGCCTCTAAGTCGATGCTCAGCAGGAGTAGACAAAAAACATTTGTAGTGAAAAACTTCCAGACCCGACCATTAGATGGCAAAACTATGCATATTAGGTGAAATTTCATAGGTGCAAAAATGTAATTCTATAGAAGGTTTCATGTTGTAATATTCAAAGGCTAAATTATAATTGGTCACAATAAGCACAGGCAGACATAAATTTTAGTGGGACTCGCGAGTGCTGCATCACCAGCTCCATAACGCAGTCAGAAGGAATAGAACGTAACGTTTCACATGGAAAACAATAGCCATACATGAAAAATATACATTACCTTGTATATTTTAGCTTTTACAAGGAAGAGTTCTATCAAGGTTGGTGTGCTATCTATAGCCGCATTGATGTAATCCAGAGCTATACATGGTTGTCCGATATTGTCATAATGTTGTGCCAAATAGTACTGCACCCACAATAATGTGGTGGGAGGTTCTTCTTTACCATCATCTATTTACAAACAAAAATGAAATGGGAAAAGATATAATGATCTGCATTATATCAATAAACAAATATTTTTCACAATTCTAACTGGTTGCCTTCCTTAAAAACCAAAGCAACCATGTCAGCCCACTGTAAACACATGATGCTATGCACCATTTAAGAAAGACATTTGAAAAGCAAGACTGGCACTTTTCGGTCTCTTTGAAAACACCAAAATCTACTGTCTAATGTATCAGTGGCCAAATTGCATACTAAGAGACCTTTGCATACTGCATTTATTCAAAAGACAACACTGTTCTCTTTCAATGCTACACCACAGACACAAACAAATGCTCAACAGTTTAAATGGCTGCTATATGGAAGTTCTTAACAGCTTGAACTAATTGTGGTGAACTATTATACAGTTTTGTTACAGTAGGAGGCCACTGATAAAAAGTATACAATTTAGAACAGAAGGCGTGCAGCTGGACAGATTGTCCATGATTTAAATATAAAAGAAGTAAAAGCTTTTTCACCACCCATGTAGAATAATTGGATAATTCAAACATAACCGTCCTAAGGCACATTCAGCTAGCTTGCTGATTAAAAGTTTTGCACTTCAGAGAAATCTAACTTTTGTTTCCATGATCAGGGAAGCATGGAGTTAATGAGGGAGCTGTGTGGAAGTTAAAGAAGGCTGTTGAGGCTAACTGTTCATTCCTATAAGGCAAGGATCACTGCAAACTTTTACACCTTCTCCCCAATTCGGTCCATGTGTGGACATCCCAAACACAAGTCTGAATGAGCTAATGGATGAAAGAGTATGGAAAATATTACTTAACTGCAGCAATCTGTTTGCAGCCCATAGTGCTGTAGGTTCAGATGTCGTAAACACTCCTGCCATCTAGTGTGGGCTCACATTACAAGGTTTTCTTCAAATAATGAGTTTTGGTTTCAAAATGACCCAAAGCACCTCATCTAAAACCCCAAAAAAGTACCAGGACACAGATTCCATTTTAGTTACACACTACTTTTGGTATTAAAAAAACGCTAAGGCAAGTATATAACAACTCTATCCCCATGTACCTGTATAATAGGTTCTTCAACTGACAATGCTTGAAGCTCGCGAACTTCAGATCAAAGTAATAGCTAGAAGAAATTCTACCATTAGAGACAGAAAATATAGTGTATGCAAGGCTGCATGGGATTGAAGGTGGCTCCTACGAGTCTAGTGGGATCAATATTAAGGTCCTAGAAGGGACTATGTGCAGTTTAACTAGGACAATCCTTTTAAGACATTCCATGAATATGCCTTGATGACTGAAATCATCCAAACAAGAGATTATTGATCTCGGTTTTAAATGTATGCAGCAAGTGCCACTAAATGATCGTATATCAATTTGTTGACCAAGCTGACCTTTTTTGCAGGAGTAACAGAGAACGTGTTTTACTGTAGCTAATAATGGCTCAACATGAATGTTTTAATAATGAACGACACTTCCATTTTGAAGCATAAAACTTTCTTGCTTCTTTTAAGATATCTATATAGTCCTCCGGAAGGTGTAAGTAACCAAATTCTAGGCCCTCATATGCCAGATTGTAAGATCGATGCTTTCAGGTTGGAATGCAGTAGCTTCCGGTGTGCTAAATCTGGACAAAGCTGTAGCTTTTCGTGTACATGAATGGACATTTCCAACAGTTGAGAGCACCAAGGTTGATTGATGTGCACACATTTAAGCAATGGGTATCAGCATCACTGGTGCTTGTTTCATTTTGCATTCTATATAAGGAATCACTGGTAGCCGGGTATAATAACAAGCAAAAATCACTGACCATTTTATCCATAGGAAATTCCCTAAAGACTATGGATGTGGGTACTTGAGGCGAAGCTTCTGCATTTTGTGCTTCGGGGGTGGAGGGGGGGCGTTTAGCACCCAATCACGAGTTTCTTGGTGTTTCTGACTTAGCAGATCGGCAGTCATTGAACACCCTGAGGCAACATTCTGCCACTAAGTGCATTTGATGTTGCAAAGCCCAATGCAAAATGTTCTGTACTAACTCAGACTTTTGCAGAGAATGTATACCCTCTTGTTTCTGTATCCAGTATACTATGGTAATTTTGTCTCCGCAAATTAGGGCCACTATATTGTAGCAGGCATAGCAATGCTGAAAAAGCTAGTTTAACTGCAATTAATTTTCAATACATTGATGTATAGAGCACTCTCTTGCGGTAACCTCCGCCTTTAGGACATTAGATAGCCTAAGCGCACTTTCCAACCAGAAAGGGCAGCATTTGTTATGGTAACTGTGGCTGTAGGTGGAGGTATGATCTGCCCAGCACTAAATTCTTTTTGTGCCACCAATGCAATTTATACTTTACACTGAGCATCACCAGCACTAGATCCTCTCACTTACTGTCACTTGGGAACCGACTAGACATTCTGGTGATGGAAGGATATGCAATATTGCACTCTGGACCAAAGCAATGCAAGAGGCCATCATTCCCAACATTTTCATTATTGTTCTCATTGTCAGAGGACATGAAGCCTAGTAAAGGTGAAGAACTGTTAGAATACCAGCACTCTCATTGCTGAGATAAGCTTTTGCTGTAATCGCATCAAGTGTCAACCCCAGAAAGACTTGTGTCTGTTGGGAACTTAAACGTGGCAACTTTACATTTACTTTGAAGCCTAAGCTGCGTAGAAGTTGAATAACCTGTGGAGTGGTGACAAGACATTGCGCCTGACTCATACCCTTTAACGGGAAATTGTTCATTTACAGGAAAGCATGAATGGGACTGCTTTGCAAGTGCCAGGCATTTGGTAAACACTCTTGAAGCAGTTATCACTTCAAACTAACACTTTCAAATGATAATCAATTCCACTTTACACAAACCTCAGGTACTGTTAATGTGCCTGATGATAGGAATTTGGAAGTATGCATCAGTCAGGAGTGTTGTGTAGGTGCCCACCCTCAGTAGCAGGATGACATCTTTAGGACTGACCAAGTGACGAACTGGTATAGCAGCTGGGCGCTCTCGAGTCCAGAACTAGCTTTAATGTTCTGCTCTTTTTGGCGATCAGGAAGTAGAGAAAGCAAACTCTTTGTTCTCAGTGATGTATTGGCACTATTTTGATTATAAAAGTGACTGCATCTCAACCATTAAGTGATTGAGATGATAATCTTGTATTCAGTGAGGCTGTGGCGATAGATTTAGATGGATGGTGTAAATCTACAAAGAATACCCATGGGGGATGGTGAACAACACCCATGATCTAATGTTATTTCCTTCGGCCGGGGAGGATCTAACACTAATCTGGGGTCTTCCCTCTTCCATTGCAATAAAAGCTTCCTCTAGAATATTATGGCTTTCTGGCAGAGTTGTCTTTCTTGAAAAGCTGTCTGCTGATGCTGGTATGCTTGCTCGCTTTAAAGTACCAGTTTCCACATTGGTAGAAGGATGTGGCTGCGGTCCATGGAAACCTACCCTTCTGCTGGTGTGGATATTGTAGGGCACCCAAAGCCTTTGCTATGTCCATTTCTTGATTTTTTTAAATTCCACCATCTTATCAACATGTGGTCCTAAGAGATGCAAGTCACTGAAAGGTAGACTGAAGTGTTGCTGATCTTCTGGCCTGAAAAGAGAGGTTCTAAGTCATGTATGGCATCCTAGCAAGACACTTAATGTGCATCAAGGCTGTATCCACAGCGCATGTTGCCATTAGATATAATCTTGCCCTCACCAATAATTTTATTTGCTTTTTTTAATATGTACTTGAGAGATGTTTCATCATTGACTGCCTTCCAATGATTATTTCACTTTGTGAGTAAATCCATTGATATTGTGATTCGCTACTGCATATCTGCTCCCAAGCACACGCTTTCCAGCTGCAACAATTCTTTTTACTCTAAGGTGGGAGAGCTGCCCCTGTTCCTTCCACTAGTGCTCTTTTTCCAACAACACGGACAGCTAGCATAATAGGTTGTTCATAACTCCAGAAATGGAATTTCATTGGAGCTGGATGCATGTTATCACCACTCTAGGTGTTACCACTCTGACCGTAACTAGGTTTCTTAAGTTCTCCATTAAGCAATTCATCACAGTCTTGATCACAGGTAAAAAATGTGTGCTGGTTTCCATTTTGGACAATTTGTCTATCAAAACGTAATACTCTTCCACCTTTGCATGTGGCTAAACATGATGGTCAGCTGACCTGACCATTACTGCATAGTAAGCTACTATCAAGTGGGGAAGCTTTAACTGGATAAGACTTCAAGGAATCATGTAATCATCCGAAGCTTCTACTTGCTGCCCCATGGGTGACGTGTGGATCAATGTAAATTGTCCTGCCTTGCATCTGGTTGAGGTGAACAGTGACAGTCAGTGTCTACTCTTGATATTGTGATCACCGTCAAATGGCTTTTTTGCTTTGAAGTCTGCCTCAGAGTCAATGTTACAGTAAATCTTCTCTATGTTGTAAAGTAGTAGATCTTCAAGTTTCCGTGGTTGTTGAATGGGCCTTTGGCACTGAATGGTCAAGACTACAGTTGGCAGGATAGAAGTAGTGAGGGTTTTTGCGGCACTGGCATTTCTGGCAAGGCATGGTGCTCTATGGGCAGATTCTTGGCATGGGGGCCCAACTCCTTTCAAAGTGTATCCCCAGAAGTAAGATCCTATTTAAGTGACTAGGTTGTGTCCTTGCAGACTGGCTTTGCTTTCACCGATCCTTTGTGGCCTAGGAAACCTTAGTGTTGTGGCAGTCCTGAGTGCAGGATTGGGTAGGGCAACTGGAGGTATTTGTTCACCTGAGTCTTCAGGTCACACAGATATTGGACATGTGCCTCTGCAGTGCCAGAAGGTCCCCCTCAGACCCCCAAAAATCCTCAGTGTCGAAACCCATGACATCTTCAGCCACCGCACCAGAGGTTGCTTAAGTAGAGTGCTGGAACTGCATTTCTGCGTGAAGACCCACCTTCGGTACTTTTAGTGTCACATTTGTCTTTTAAAAGCATAATGTGTTGCATGCTGAACTGGTCCTCTCATCATGGCCCTTGGGATGACCGGTTACAAATCAGATACTAGTGTAACCACAGAAACTTTCTATTGTAGGAGGGGTAAAATCCAAACTGTATTTTCCATAAACTCTATAAACGGGTCACTCATGAGATCCGAGTCCCCCCTTTTATATAACGCTCATTTCCGAGGCAATCGGGTATTCTTGTAAGTTTTAATATCTCGCTTTAAGTTTTCCTTGCTTCTCTGGTGTCAAAATGTTGAACTATGTGACAAAAGAGCAGCTGAAACATTGGAACACAATAGAGAAAAAGCCACTTCCAAATTGAAACTCCTTTCCAAAAAAAAAAAACTTGCAACATCACAGTTAAACACTGTGGCGAAAGTGTGCAAAGCATGTGATGAACAAGTTACTTATCTTCGGTAACGATGTATCTGTAAGAGACATACATTATAGATTCCTTACCATAGAATTACCCCCAGGCGTCAGACTTGATCCGGAGAATTTTTCTTCAGCAGTACCCCTGAGCGTCGGTAGGTGGCGTCCGTCGACTCAGAGTCCATCGCCGGCGTCGTGGTCGCCAGGATGACGTCGCGGCGCCTACTCAGACGACGCCCCTGCGCGCTGACGTCAGTTCTGACACGACTTTTCACACCAGAAGCGCTGAGCCATGAAAACCACTGAACACTAGTGCGCCATACTAGGGCCCTGCAAGTGAGTCCCTATCCCTAGAAGTCAGTTCGCAGAGCGGGGAGGATGGGTGGGGTGGTAGGGAATCTATAACTAATATAGGTCTCTTACAGATACAGTGTTACCGAAGGTAAGTAACTTGTTCATATGAAAGAGACTATTAGTTATATATTCCTTACCTTAGAATAGATACCCAAGCAATACCAACCCCAGAGGAGGGACTGCGAACCAAGTTCACACTAGAAAGTCCTGGAGGACAGAACAGGCAAAGTAGCCGTCCCTCCGGACTGGACTATCCAGGCAGTAATGTCTGGTAAACGTGTGCATAGAAGCCTACGTAGCCGCCTGGCAGATGTCAAGGAGTGGGATTCCACGTGACAAAGCAGTAGTTGCTGCAGTAGCTCTAGCAGAATGAGCAGCCCTACTGGAGGTTCCTTTCTAGCTAAAGCGTAACAAATCTTTATACAAAGGATGACCCATCGAGAGAGGGGATGCTTTTGCACCACCCGACATTTCTTGGCACCCACACAGCCACTGAAGAGTTGATCGTCCACCCGGAAAACTTTCGTGCAGTCAAGGTAGAAAGACAGCGCAAGTTTCGGGTCCAGACGGTGGAGTCTCTACTCCTTGGAAGGGTGCGGAGGCAGGAAAAAGGTGTGCAGAGTAATAGTCTGTCCAATGTGAAAAGGAGTGACAACTTTAGGAAGGAAAGAGGGCCTCGTTCAAAGCACCACTTTATCTGAATAGACCGAGAAGAAAGGGGACTTAGAAGAAAGAGCCTGAAGCTCACTCACTCTGCGAGCAGAGGTGATGGCAACAAGAAAGGCAGTCTTAAGAGTGAGAATCCTAAGAGGACAGTTGCGAAGAGGCTCGAAGGGAGCGCACATAAGGTAACTCGAAACAAGGTTCAAGTCCCACTGAGGCATTATGAAAGGAGGAGGAAAGAGATAAATAATGCCTTTAAAGAATCTACTTACAATAGGCGACTTGAACAAACAGGGCTGATCTGGTAGCCGAAGAAAAGCAGAAATGGCTGCCAGGTAGCCTTTAAGAGTGCCCAGAGCAGAGCCCTGCTGGGCCAAAGAGATAAGGAACAAAAGAACCTCAGAAAGAGGAACAGAAAGGGGAACCCCCAACCTTTGCTGTGCACCATGCCATGCGTATACCATCTTAGTGGAGGGACGCCTGGCTGCCAAGATGACATTACAGACTTCGGGAGGAAGGTCAAAAGCTGTCAAATGTCACCGCTCGATCGCCAAGCAGGAGGTGGAGGCTGGACAGGTTCCGGTAGAGGACAGTCTCCTGCTGCTGCGACAGAAGATCCTCCCGAAGGGGCAGTCTGATCGGAGCATCGATGGCCTTGATCAGGAGCTCGGGGTACCAAACTCTTCGTGCCCAGTCCGGAGGCACAAGAATGACTTGGCCCGGTGGCCTGTCATCATCTTCAGCACTCTGGGCAGAAGTGGTTCAGGCGGAAAGGCGTACAGGAGGCCGCAGCTCCACTCAACGAAAAGCGCCGCCGAGCGAGTGCTGCCTTGGAAACTCCAACGCGCCCAACTGCTGATATTGCGTGTTCTCTTCGGTGGCGAACAGTTCGAACCAAGGCTCTCCCCACTGCTGAAAGACCTTGCACCACCTCCGAGTGAAGACGCCATTCGTGATCCACCAGGTACCGGCGGCTGAGTTTGTCCGCCCTGGCGTTCAGAGAA
Organism: Calotriton arnoldi; assembly: GCA_963921515.1. NCBI lineage: Eukaryota > Metazoa > Chordata > Amphibia > Caudata > Salamandridae > Calotriton > Calotriton arnoldi. Next base: position 3,804,939 of record CAWUFW010000124.1, on the reverse strand, counting down.
CCTGCCAGGTGTTGAACCACCAGGGTCATGTCCTGATGTTCCAGCCATGTCCAAAGGCTGAGAGCCTCTTGACAAAAGGTCCACGACCCCACCCCGCCCTGTTTGTTGCAGTACCACATGGCGGTGGTGTTGTCCGTAAACACCTGCACTGCCTTCCCCTTGAAAGAGGGAAGGAATGCCTTCAGTGCCAAGCGAATCGCCCGGAGCTCCAAAAAGGTTGATATGGAGACCGGACTCAGCCGTAGACCAGACTCCTCTGATCTCAGACTCTCCCAGGTGGCCGCCCCATCCCAGAAGTGATGCATCGGTCACCACCGTGAGGTCTGGTTGGGGAAGGGAGAGGGATCTGCCTCTGACCCAATCCTGGTTCGCGAACCACCACAGCAGTTGTTGCACAGTTCCCTCCAAGATCTGGGAGTAGTTGCAAAGATTGCCGTGATGCTGCGCCCACTGGCAATTCAGGTCCCACTGCAGAGCCCGCATATGCCATCTGGCATGATCCACCAGCAGGATGCAGGAGGCCCAGCAGACTCAGGGTCATTCTCACCGATATCAGGGATAGGGACTGAAACATGGTGAACTGAAAATGCTCGTGGCCTACTATGAACCGCAGGTAACGTCTGTGGGCTGTCAGGACGGGGATGTGGAAATAGGCATCTTGCAAGTCCAACGCCACCATCCAGTCTCCAAGGTCGAGGGCAGATCGGACATGAGCCAAGGTTAGCATTTTGAACTTCTGCTTCCGGAGGAAGCGGTTGAGGGTGCTGAGGTCCAAGATAGGACGCAGGCCTTTGTCCTTCTTGGGCACCAGAAAGTAGCGGGAATAGCAACCACAACCTACTTCTGGAGCCAGGACCCTTTCGATAGCTCCCTTGGCCAAGTAGGCTGAGACATCCTGGCGGAGAAGTGCCAAGTGATCCTCCGACATGCGATCGAAAGACGGTGGCATGGAGGTAGGGGTAGTCTCGAAGGGGAGGGAGTAGCCCCTTCGGACTATCTGCAAAGCCCACCTGTCTGACGTGATGGATTGCCAGTGGGGGAGGTGATGGCAAACCCTGCCACCCACTGGCCGCTGATGGACCTGGAAGATCAGGCTAGGAGGGACTGGAGACTGCTGCAGGGGGGGAAGGGTGGACTGGCCCGCCCGCTGGGTCCCACGACGCGGGCACGCAGAGGCTGGGCAGCTTGAGTGGGCCGGTGGCTGGACTGGGTCGGAGGTGGTGGGGGGCCCCTTCCGTAGCCACGAAAGGAGCGAAAGGCAGACTGTGGTGGATGGGAGGACGCAGCGAGGCCCAAGAATCTGGTCGTAGCCTGAGAATCATTAAAGCGATCCAGCGCAGAGTCTGCCTTGTTACCAAAAAGGCGCGGCCATTGAAGGGCATGTCCAGCAAGGTTGACTGAAAATCCCCCGAAAAACCAGACGTCCTCAACCAGGAGTAGCGCCGAAGGGCTACCGACGTGGCAATCGTTCTGCCCATAGAGTAGGTGGTATCCAGTCCACAGCGGATTGTGAATTTTGCTGCGTCTCTCCCATCCGCCACTGCCTGGGAGACAACTGCCCGGGCCTCCTCTGGGCACTGAGGCAGCACGTGCACAACCGTATCCCGGACTGGATGGGTATAGCGGCCGAAAAGGCCCAAGAGGCCTGCGGAATTCACAGACCGCAGCGCCAAGCTGGAGGAAGAGAACATGCGTTTTCCAAGATGATCCAGCATCTTGGATTCCCTATCCAGGGGTGCAGAAGGGAATGCGCCTGTAGGAAGCTGGCTCTGTATATACTATACCAAAGTGAGGTATAGTGTGTAGAGAGTCCAGTGGAACCCTGTGAGAAAGTGCCATCTTTCTTGCATGGTATGTCCCCACTTTTTGCTGAATTGCTGATGTACTTTGACTGAGTGTGCCCTGGGCTCCTGCCAATCAGGTACCGAGGGCCTGTGTTCCTTCCCTAAAACTGCATTCTAGCCTAAACCCAATTGGCATCTCTGGCCACATGTCAGCCCCTGGTAAATGGTACCCTAGGTACCCAGGGCACTGTGACCCGAGAAGGCCTCTAGGGACTGCAGCACTTATTGTGCCACCCTTAGAGGCCCTGGACCCTGACACACACACACTGCCCTTGCAGGCTGAGTGTCTTGGTGCAGAACAAAAACAGAGAGTCGACATGGCACACATCCCTGTGTGGCATGCCCACAAACACACTGCCCTGGCATACCTCAGTCACCCCTCTAGCTGGGTGCATTATGCCAGTGGTGAGGGTACAGGTGCATGAGCCCTGTACCCCTACAGTACCCAGGTCCATTCCTGGGTACTGTAAGTGCAGTGCTGCCATTAAGAGTATATGGTGCTGGGAGGTCGTCATCACGAACTCCACAGCACCATGATGGCTACACTGAAGACTGAGAAGTTTGGTATCAAACTTCTCAGCACATTACACCCACACTGATGCCAGTGTGGGATTTAATGTCAGATGCACGACAGAAGGCAACTTAGAGTTGCCCCCTGAACCTAACCTACAATCCACGTCCTGCCTGAGAGGCTGCCTAGGCTGCCACCCAGCAGACATGTTGCTGGACCCCTGGGTAGAGAGCCATCCGCTCTCACGGGCTTGCAACAATGCACGTCCTGGGCGAGGTGCTAGGCCTCCTCCACCAGGATGGGCAGGGGGAAGCTTCAAAGGCATTCTGCCTTTGTGAGCTTCCCCAGACCACTTGCTGTACTCAGCAAATGGTCCCCACTGGTTCTAGCCCCCACTCTGGCGGGAAGACTGGTGGGAAACACCAAGGGAGGAAAGTGGGTGTGCCAGCCTCTGCCAACCCCACCCCTCAGGTGGGGGAGGCGAGGTGAAGCACATCTCCGGGCTCTCGCCATCTTGAAGATGGGGAGCCCTACCCAATCAGGACTAGGCTCCTGCCCCCCTCCCACTGGAGAGTGGCAGGATAGGGGGTATACCCACCCCAGGGAAGTGACCCATTGGTCCCTGCCCTTTACCTACCTGTAACGCCCCTAAATCTAGTATTTAGGGGCACCCTGAACCTTCCTTCCTTAGATCCCGAATTCGAAGCAAGAAGAACAAGAAGAAAGAAGACCTGCCGTGCAGCTGCTCACAAGAGGACGACACCAACTGAATTGGCCCCAGCCCTACAGGCCTGTCGACCCTCGAACCTGCTCCTGCTAAACCCTGGCGTCTCCAGTGGTCAGCAACCTCGAAAACCCCGGAGGACCTGACTGCCTTGTGACTCTAAAAGAACTGGGACTCCCACGAGCAGTGGTACTGCTCAAAAGCAAGTAAACCCCTGGTTCCAGCCAGGAACCTTGACTCCTGCACCCTCTGCACCCGCCGAGCCCGGCCTGTGCCTGAGTGGACAAAGACCACGAGGACGTCCCCCCGGCGACTGTGACCCAGAATCCAGCACCCAAGGACCCTCCTCGACGACCCTGACGACGCCTGCAGCCTCAGAACCTGGGCCCCCTCCAACCGCGACCAGCAGAGGGTAAGATTTCCTGACGCAAAAAGACACCCCTGCACCCGGCGCCCTGCGGCCTCCTGTGCCCAACTCCAGGGTGCCTACCTATCCTCCAGCTACCCAACTTACCTCTCGAAGTGGTGGTCGCACCTGAAGAATCTCCGTGCCCGAGCTTGCAGCCTTTGTTCAAGCTCCAGCTTCTCCATTGAAATACATTGAGCGCCCGACGTCTCAAAAGCACCCTGCACCCAGCCGCCCGAGTGCCCCTGGGAGTGCAACACCTATCCTATTTTTCTTCCCCACTTGCCCTGGGTAAGTGACCAGGAGCCCAGCTCCCACAGCCGCGTGGCCTGCTTGCCAGCAGCCACAAACCAAAGGCCCCCTGCCCGCCATAGGCTAACATTGGGCCTAACTCACTCTGCACCCGGCCGCCCCTGTGCCGCTGAGGGTGTACCAACTGTACCTACCTGACCCTGGGAGACCCCTGAGTCTATGCCCAGAACCTTAACTCTGCCAGTCGAGTACTTACCTGAAAACCGATAACCTACATTTTCTCCATAGGGTAACATTGACTGGTTTACACTGAAATTTCTTCTAAGTGTCGAGTTTTGAAACTTTAAAATAATCACTAAAAATCGTCCAATCAACGAAAACGAAATTACTCACCTGTTATCAGGAGAGATCCCAGTGCTGGATCTTGGTGCCCAGCACTGACCCTGAAAAGTAATTACGACTGTACTTACCGATAACTTGATTTTCCTCCATAGGATAACATTGCCTGGATTTCTCCAGTGTCGATTTTTGAAACATACAAATATTCCTTAAAAATCGCCTGTGTAACAAAAACGATTTCTTTCAACTGTTTACAGGAAATGCACCAGGGCTGAATCCAGGATCCAGCCCTGAGTAAGAAACTCATACGTAAAGTAATTGATATTGCATTTACTTAAAATTCCCCATTGAGCTCAATGTTATAATTGTGTTTGAATTAAGTTGCCTATTGCAACAACTGTACCTACTGCATTTAAAAGTCTATTGCTTATTGAAAGTATACAACTACAGCATTTGATTCTGAGAAAGTATTTTGATACCTATTGTTGGTTCTAAAAATCAAACTATATATTTTTATATACAAAACAATTGGCCTAGAGTTCAGTTCTTGAGTGTGTGAGACCATTTGCTGACTGAGTGTGTACAACAAATGCTTTACACTGTCCTCTGATACTGCCTTACTGCTCGACCAAGCTACCACTTTGGAGAGTAAGGTTATTTCTAACTTTAGCCTCTGCCGTACCTCTGGGGACTGTGGACTCTGCACACTGAACCTTACTTTGGTGCAGTATATACAGAGCCACTTTCTTACAAACCCCAAAGGTAGGCAGAGGTAAAGTTAGATAGCACCTTACTCTCTATTTGTGGTAGTGTGGTCGAGCAGTAAGGCTTTATCAGAGGACAGTGTTAAGCATTTGTTGTACACACTCAGTCAGCAAATGAATTCACACACTCAAAGACTGAACTTCAGACCAATTGTTTTAGTATAAAAATATTCTTTGTTATTTTTATTTTCTACAACCAAGCAAGCCTGGCACAGGTTAGCAATAAATACTTTACAGTGGTAATGCAGTTTGTAAACAGTTTGAATTGTATATGCACTTTGTTTGGATTACAGTACTGGGACTGAGAATGCAATGCTTTGGAAATACAGTACATATACTTTGTATAGGCTTTTTAGTAAAGTTACAGGTAAGTTACTTTTGAGATTATTTTTCTTACACAGTGTAGTATACCTGGATACTACACTGGGACATTTCCTGTAAACAGGTAAGTAAAATCGTTTTTGTTAGTAAAATTTTAAAGAATTTCTTTGGGTTTTCTAACACTACACTTAGAAACTTTTCATAGAAAAACAGTCAATGTTATCCTATGGAGGAAAATAGTGTTATCGGTTTTAAGGTAAGTACTTTGTTGTGGGAGTTGGTGTTCTGGGGTTAGACTCAGGGGTCCCCCAGGGTCAAGGATGCACTCTTGTTAACTCCTGAGCGGCACTAGGGCGGCCGGTTGCAGAGTGCTGAGGCCCAATGTTATCCAAAGGGGGATAGGGGGCCTCCTGTTGGTGGCTGCTGACGAGCAGGCCACTGGGTTATGGGAGCAAAGCTCCTGGACTTAAGCTCAGGGCAAATGGGAGTTTAGGCCAGCACAAAAGTTGCACCCTCAGCAGCACTGAGGCGGCCGGGTGCAGAGTGCTGTTTTGGCGTCGGAAGCCCTGTAGCTTTCAATGGGGAGTCTCCGGTTTGCAAAAGCACTGTAGGCTCAGGGACGAAGGTCTTCTGGGTGCGACCACCACTTGGAGAGATAAGTTGGGATCTTGGGGGTTGGTTAGGCACCGTCGGTTGGGCCACCCAAGGCCGTGGGGCGTTGGGTGCAGGGGTGCCTTTTAGCTCCTGGTCGCGGTTGGCGGGGACCTTCCGATTTGAGGCTGCAGGCGTCGGCTGGAGGCTTGAGGCAGGTCAGGGGTCACCGGATCTCGGGTCAGGATCGCTGGGGAGACCTCCTCTTGGTGTTGGGCCGTGGGTGTCGGGTGAAGAGTGGTGCAGACTCGCGAATCCTGCCGGAGCTGGAGTCTGTTGGTGAACAAATACGGAGTTCACAGGAGAGTCTTTTCTTTTGAAGGCAGGGCAGGTCCTCTTGAGGCTGCTGGCTGCAGGACACATCGGGGTTTCGCTTCTGCAGGTTCGAGGTGGGGACAGGCGGGTACGGCTGGGGCCAAGTCAGTAGGCGTCCTCCTCTTGTTAGCTTCGGCACGGCTGTTTGGTCCTTTTCTTCTTCTAGTTTCTTGTCTGAGGAAGCAAGGTTCAGGGGTGCCCCTTAATACTCGATTTAGGGACGTTACTGGTAGGTAAAAGGTTGGGACCAATTTGTTCCTTCCCTGGGGTGGGTACACCCTCTATTATGCCACCCTCCAGTGGGAGGGGGGCATAAGCCTCAACCTGGTTGGCTGGGTCCCCCCCATCTGCAAGATGGCGGGACTGAGCATTGTGCTTCACCTCGCCTCTCCCATCTGAGGGGTGGAATTGGCAGAGGTGGGCACACCTCTTCCTCACTTATTTTTCTCGCCGGTTCTCCTGCCCAAAGTGGGGGTCAGAACCAGTGGGGACCAGTTGCTGAAAGCAGCAAGTGGCCTGGGGAAGCTCACAAAGGCGGCAAGCCTTTGAAGCTTCCCCTTCGTGGAGCCTGCCCATCCTCGGGGAGGAGGCTTGGCACCTCGTCCCAGGATGTGCATTGTTTCAGGCCCCCGAGAGCAGCAGGCTCTCGACGCAGGGGTCCACAAACATGTCTGGTGGTGGCAGCTGAAAGCAGCCACTCAGCCTGGACTCTAGTGGTAGGTCGATTTTCATTAAGTTCCACACTGGCATCAGTGTGGGTTTAATGTGCTGAGAAGTTTGATACCAAACTTCTCAGTATTCAGTGTAGCCATTATGGTGCTGTGGAGTTCGTAATGACAAACTCCCAGCATCATATACTCTTAATGGCAGCACTGCACTTACAATGTCTAAGAATGGACTAAGACACTGTAGGGGTACAGGACTCATGCACCTGTACCCTCACCACTGGTATAGTGCTCCCAGCTAGAGGGGTGACTGATCTATGCCAGGGCAGTGGGTTGTAGGCATGGCACACAGCGGCCGGCGCTAGGGGCATCGTCTCCGGGATCTGTGCCGGGGAAGGTCGAGTAAGGTCGAACGGCGTCAATCCAGATCCAGGCCTAGATCCATGGGGACCCTCCGGCGCCGGCATCGAAGGCCCAGGGCCCCCAACCGCCTCCGCGGGGCCTGAAGGCACACCAGCGGTGAAGGGCTGCCCAAACACACGGTGGACGGCTTCGTAGAACGTACAAAGCTGGGCAGGGGACACGCCGGCTCCCGGAAACAGGGGGAAACGCGGAGTCGTCTCCGAGTCAGGCGCCGGAGACTGAGCCTTAGAGCGATGACGCTCCAGGTCCCGCGTTGCGTCAGCCGACCGACGGGGGGGGGGGGGGAGGAAACGGGGGGGAAGGGAACGGGGGTGGGGAGGGGGGGGGAGCGACGGTGCTTCCTCGCCTTCTTCTTGTGCTTCGACTTACCCGAGGAGTGTGAAGACTTAGACGAGTTGTGATGGCTCCGCGACTGGTCTCAAGACCTTCCCCTCAAGTGACACAGGGTGCGACGCGGAGCCGACTACCGGGCCTCCAAAAGCTTTCGGGACCGCTCCTGCAAAGACTTCGGGTTCATGGCCCGACAGTCGGAGCACGACTTCGGGTCGTGGTCGCGCTCTAGGCACCAGAGGCACACGAGGTGCAGATTTGTCATGGACATCAGCTTGCGACAGGAGTCACAAGGCTTGAATCCGGTCCAACGATGGGACATCCCTCGCGCACCAGGAGTCGAAGACTCAAAAAAAGACGTAGACAAAAGTCGAAAAAGGTTTAGTCAAAAAATGACTAAGGGGCAAGCTCTCTCCGCATCTGCGCTAGGCTGGCATGGAAAAAGATAGAACTGGCGTCAGCGCGCAGGGACGGCGTCTAAAAAGGCACTGCAACGTCACCGCAGCGACCATGACGCCAAGGACGGACGTGGAGTCGACCGACGCCACCAACCGACGCTCAGGGGTACTGCTGAAGAAAGATTCTCCGGATCCAGTCTGACGCCTTGTGGGTAATTCCAAGGTAAGGAATCTATAACTAGTAGTCTCTTTCCGATCTACACCTACACACAATGCACTCCCTCTGTACCAAATTTACTACAATGCATTAATAATGGCAGATTGTGCAATATAGAAATGCCACATAACACTAACAGGGAAACAATCCAAAAGCTATTTTGTTATACAAGTACGGCTACTTTACTGCTTCAGTATCTGGTTAATATGGTGTAATAATAACGTATCTATATTGTTGTAATACGTCTGCAGCAACATGTAACCACTGCACAAAGCAATCATACTGAAACCTCTATCAAACGGACTTCTAAATGTCAAGAAATCTGAATCCTCAAGTCTTATACTTTGTTTTCCACAGCCACAAACCTATCTTGAGTAAATCCTTCTTAGCAAACACATTTAAAACATGTATTTCCTGCAACAATTCACCTGCTATGCAGTATTTCAAAAATCATTATGTATTAAAGTTTTAGACTTAATTACATGTTCTATAGCTACTTTCGAGTTATCACATCCAAGAAGCTATAAACTTAGCAGCTTGCAGTTTATCCTGAGCAAACAGCATTTCTTAATTGGCATACAGAACTTTCCAATTTTATACCATGTATATTATTGTCGTCAAGATCAATTTCAAACAGATCAAATGAAATTCCCTGTGTAAAAAAAAGTAGCATAATAAGGGCAGGAAGACAAAATGTGCCTAAATATCACAGTACAAAGCCTCAACAAATTAAAAAAGTTATGAACTGCTATTTCAAAGTATGTGAAAAAACCCAAGACCCTTGAAAATGACATCTTTCCTCCAGAAGCTACTTTTGACCTTTTCTGCAACCGAGTTCCAAGTTAGCAAATAACTAATAAGCACAGATGTAAGGAAAAGGGATTTTGCATTCATACAAGTACCCCATTTGTCATACTATAAGCACACTTACAGCCCTGACACAATACCCAGGTGCATGAGTGAAGAGCTGCTCGCTTTTGGTTTTTCTTTCAATCCTGGGACCTGCAGTCTTTTTTATTCCATTATAAAACAGGCTACATGTCTCAGAATTCAAATGAAAAAACCTCGACTGGAGCAGCACATCAAGAATGAACCTGGGAAACTTGGCAGCTATGCACATAAACATTTTGCCAACTGGATGAAAATGTTAGTTAGTTAAAGGAAATACTAAAATACATGTGATTGTCTGGAAACAGTCCTTCGCAAACAAGTACTCCACAAAGCAGTGATAGATCAATATGTATATTCTTTATATTAATTTATTTAAAACATGCAATTAGGACACATGCAAACTTACCATTCGGGTTAAACAACCTGCAGCTTTTTAATGAAGTTTCATAACCTACCACCAACTCTTCTATGATAACCACCTAACAGGGAATATAAATAAGTGAAAAATCAATCAAACTAGTATCCCCTTACTCACACAAATATTACACATCCAAGTAAAGCTATATAACCTTCAATTCATTCTTCATATTGAAGAGAAGAAAGACCCAACTTAACCCATAATTTAAGGTTTGTTCCAGGAGTTCTAAAATAATTTTGTCCATTAACTTCACCCATAAAAAAAAAACTATTCCGGGAGCAACCAACATAGGCAGATGTGTGCAAACAAATTCATGCAGGAAGCTGGGTTTCTGTTGCAGTAACCCCATTACTTTTTGCCAGCTTTCTGATGCACTTTGACTTGATGTGCCCTGGGTCCCTGCCAATTAGGTTCCCAAGGCATGTGTTCTTTTCCAAAACTATACCTTGGTACTCACAATTGACACGTCTCTGGCCACATGCAAGTCCCTTATAATAGGTACATTGGGTACCAAGGGCACTGTGACCAGGGAAGGCCTCTAAGGGCTGCAGCACATATTGTACCACCCTTAGAGGTCCTGTACCTTAACACACACACACACACACACTACCATTGCAGGCTAGGTGTTTTGGTGCAGAGAAAAATGGAAAGTCGACATGGCGCACACACTTGTGTGCCATGCCTGCAACCCACTGCCTACGGTTTAGGTAAGACACCCCTCTAGCTGGGTGCACTATACCACTGGTGAGGGTACAGTTGCATGACCTCTGTACCCCTGCAGTGTCTAAGCCAATTCTTAGACATTGTAAGTGCAGTAATGCCATTAAGAGTATATGGTGCTGGAAGTTTGTCATTACGAACTCCACAGCACCATATTGGCTGCACTGAAAACTGGGAAGTTTGGTATCAAACTTCTCAGCACATTAAACCCACACTGATGCCAGTGTGGGATTTAATGAAAAATGCACTTGGAGGGCATCTTAGAGATGCCCCCTGAAAAACAACTTAACACTAGTGCCCTGGCTGAGTGGCTGCTCGCCAGCTTCCACCACCAGACATGTTTCTGGTCCCCTGGGTCGAGAGCCTGCTGCTCTCGGGGGTCTGATACAAAGCACATCCTGGGACGAGGTACCAAGCCTCCTCCCCCAGGATGGACAGGGTCCACGAAGGTGAAGCTTCAAAGGCTTGCCGCCTTTGAGCTACACCAGCCATTTGCTGCTTCCAGCAACTGGCCCCCACGGGCTCCGACCCCCACTTTGGGTGGGAGAATCGTCGGGAAAACCAAGTGAGGAAAGGTACTACCTCAGGAGGAAGGTCAAAAACCATCAGCTGCCGCCGCTCAATCTCCACGCATGGAGGCACAGAGTTGACAGGTTTGGTTGGAGGACCCTCCCTTGCTGCACCCCATAGTATGCCACCCTCCAGTGGGGTATATGCCTCACTCTGGTTGGCTGGGTCCCCCATCTGCAAGATGGCGGGAACTGAGAGTTGTGCTTCACCTCACCTCCCCCACCTGAGGGGTGGGATTGGCAAAGGTGGGCACGCCTCCCTTCCTCACTCTGTTTTCCCGCCGATTATCCCGCACAAAGTGGGGGTCAGATCTGGTGGGGGCCAGTTGCTGGAAGCAGCAAAAGGCCAGTAAAGCTATTATGGTACTGTGCAGTTCGTAATGAAACTCCCAGCACCATATACTCTTAATGGCATTACTGCACTTACAATGTCTAAGAATTGGCTTAGACACTGTAGGGGTACAGGGCTCATGCACCTGTACCCTCACCACTGGTATAGTGCACCCAACTAGAGGGGTGGCTGATCTTTGCAAGGGCAGTGGGTTGTAGGCATGGCACACAGGGACGTGTGCCATGTCGACTCTTCACTTTGTTCTGCACCAAGACACGCAGCCTGCAAAGGCAGTGTGTGTGTGTAATGGTACAGGGCCTCTAAGGTGGCACAATAAGTGCTGCAGCCCTAAGAGGCCTTCCCTGGCCACAGTGCCCTTGGTACCTGTGGCACCATTTACAAGGGGCTGACCTGTGGCCAAAGAGTGCCAATTGGGTTTTCTCTTAATGCAGGTTTAGGGAAAGAACATTGGCCCTGGATACCGGTTGGGCAGGAGACCAGGGCACACTCAAAGTACATCAGCAGTTTAGCAAAAAGTGGGGGCAACCATGCAAAAAGAGGGCACTTTCTTACAGCACCCACCCCACGGAAGGGACCCATTAGTCCCGACCTTTACTTACCTGTAACGCCGCTAAATCTAGTATTTAGGGGCAACCCCGAACCTTGCCTCCTCAGACAAGAACCGACCAGAAGAAGAAGGACCGAAGAAGCCATGCTGAACTAAGAAGAGGACGACGCCCACTGACTTGGCCCCAGCTCTACAAGCCTGTCCGCACCTCGAACCTGCTCCAGCAAACTCCCCGTGTGTCCTGCAGCCAGCAGCCCTCAAGAACCTGAAGGACCTGCCCTGCCTTACAAAACCAAGACTTTGTCTCCCGTGAGCACCGGATTTGCTCACCAACAGCCTCTGGCACCAGCCAAAACCACAAGTGTGCACCACTCTGCACCCAAAGCCCACGGCCTGAGATCTGGTGATCCCTGACCTGCCTCGCACCTCCAATCGACGCCTGTAGTCTCTTTCTGGAGCATCCCCCGACCACGACAGGAGCTGGTAAGAAAACCCGACACCTAAAGACACCCCTGCACCCGACGTCCCACGGCCTTGGGAGGCCCAACCGATGGTGTCCCAGCATCCCAACTTACCTCTCCAACCGGTGGTCACCTCCAGAAGATCTTCAACCCGGAGCCTGCAGTCTTTGTTGCAACCGGAGAATACCCATTGAAATAAACAGGGCACCCGACGCCAAAACAGCACTTTGCACCCAGCCGCTCCTGCGGGTGTGCTAACTCGGATCCCCCTTTGCCCTGAGCCTAACACCAGAAGCTTTGCTCCCACAACCTGGTGGCCTGCTTGCAAGCAGCCACCAACCGGAGGCATCCTATCCCCCATTGGATAACATTGGGCCTCAGCACTCTGCACCCAGCTGCCCTAGTGAGGCTGAGGGTGCTTTGAGAGTGAAGCATTGACCCAGGGGGAACCCTGGTTCTAACCCCAGAAGACCAACTCCCAAACCCAAGTACTTACCTTGAAACCGATAACTTCATTTCCTCCCATAGAACTGCATGGCCTGCTTTCTTATGAAAATTGTTTTAAGTGTGGAGTTGGTTTTGCATGAGAACTTGAAAAACTGCAAATATCTAAAAACTGCTTTACTTACCTTTTCTCTAGGAAATGTCCCAGTGTGATATCTAGGCATATCACACTGAGTAGAAAAAGTAATCCATAAAGTAATCTGAAAAGTAATCAAAAGTAATCTAACTGTAATTTCCACTGTATTGAAAGTATTTACAAACCTGTAACAAAGTCATTTTCATTCAGCTCGATTGTATTCTTCAACCTGCCTTGAAAAGTACCTTTTACACTTACATATGCCAGGCTTGCTTGGTTCTAGAAAATAAATATACTAAATAATATTTTTATACAAACAAATTGGTCTGAGTTCAGTCTTTGAGTGTGTGACATCATTTGCTGCCTGAGTGTGTACAACAAATGCTTAACACTACCCTCTGATAAAGCCTTACTGCTCGCCCACACTACCACAGATAGAGAGTAAGGTGCCATCTACTTTTACCTTTGGGGTTCCACTAGACTCTGTGCACACTATACCTCATTTTGGTATAGTATATACAGAGCCAGATTCCTATAGCGTGGGTGGAAACGAGTGAGCCAGCCCTTTTAGAAATCTATGTACATTATGAGACTTTAAGAGAGGGTTGATCTGGCAGCTTCAAAAAAGCAGACAGAGCAGAGAGATAACCCTTGACAGTTCCCAAAGCAGAGCCCTGTTGGGCAAGGGTTCGAATAAATAACAGTAGAAAGAGAAGCAGAAAGTGGTTCAATAATCCTTTCTGGACAGTATAATACAATTTTCTGCCAACGGTCTTAGTGGAGGGTAGCCTGGCTGCCAGAATAACATTACAAACCTCGGGAGGACGGTCAAAAACTATCAACTGCCGCCGCCGCTCAATCTCCATGCATGGAGGTCCAGAGTTGACAGGTTCGGGTGGAGAACCCTCCCCTCCTGCTACGACAGAAGATCCTCCTGAAAAGGCAGCCTGATCGGAGGATCGATGCTCATCTTCAGGATCTCTGGATACCAGACTCCTCACCCAGTCAGGACCCACACGAATTACTTGGGCTCGGTCGCTTCTGATCTTCAGAACCCTGGGCAGGAGTGGTATGGGCAGAAAGGTGTACAGCAGGCCTGAGCTCCACTCGCGACTAAAGGCGTTGCCGAGTGATCGCCGCCTTGGAAACTCTAGCGTGCAGTATTGCTGACACTGCGCGTTCTCTTCGGAGGCGAACAAATCTAAACAAGGTTCTTCCCACTGTTGAAAGAGACCTTGCGCCACCTCCGACTGGAGACGCCATTCGTGATCCGCTAGGCATCGTCGATGGAGTTCGTCCGCCCTGGCATTCAAAGAACCTACCAGGTGTTGAACCATCAGGGTTATGCCCTGCTGTTCCAGCTATGTACAGAGACTCAGAGCCTCTCAAAAAAGGGTCCACAGCCTCACCCCACCCTGCTTGCGCAGTACCACATGGTGGTGTTGTCCATGAACACCTGCACCAGCTTCCACTTGACAGAGGGAAGAAATGCTTTCAATGCCAATCGAATTGCTCGGAGCTCCAACAGATTTATGTGACTCTGCCGGAGGCCAGTGTCCCCTGATCTCCACCTCTCCCAGATGGCCACCCAATCCTAGAAGTGACGCATCTGTCACCACAGTGAATTCTGGTTGGGGAAGGGAGAGGGGTCTGCCGTTGACCCAATCGCGGTTCGTCAACCACCACTGCAGATCTCTCGCAGTTCCTTGCGAAATCTGAACCATGTCGGTGAGATTTCCTCGATGCTGTGCCCACTGAAACTTCAGGTCCCACTTCAGAGCCCACATAAGCCACCTGGCATGCTTTGCCAACAGGATGCAGGAGGCCATGAGGCCCAACAGCCGCAGAGTCAGTCTCACCGAAATCCAGGATAGAGGCCAAAACATCGCAATCATAAACTGAATATCCTGGACTTGCTGCTCAGGAGAATAGGCCCGAAACTGCACTGTGTCCAGAACTGCTACGATGAAAGGGAGCATCTGAGGAGGAGTTAGGTGGGACTTCGGCACGTTTATAGAGAACCCCAGCGAATGCAGGAGGTCCGCCGTAGTCTGTAGGTGAGAGACAACTGCCTGGGGAGAGGACACCTTTAACAGCCAGTCGTCGAGGTAGGGGGAAGACTGACACCCCCAACCTGCGCAGATGAGCTGAGACCACTGCAGTCACCTTGGTGAACACCCGAGGGGCACTGGTAAGACCGATGGGGGCCACGGCACACTGAAAGTGCTTGCGGCCTACCTTGAACCGCAGGTAACGCCTGTGGCCCGGCAGGATGGGGATGTGAAACTACACATCCTGCAGGTCCAACGCTACCACCCAGTCACTTGGTCTAGGGCAGACAAAAACATTTGGTGGCAGAGTCGGCGGGAAAATTTAGTAGTCAGGAGAGGTGTGTCCCCTCTCTGCCGGGACCATCCCCAAGGTGCCCTGGACCGAGATAACCCCCTCCTTAGAAAATCCTCCCTCTTGAATGGAAGGATTTTAGGCAATCAGGTTAGGGGATGCCCCCACCCCAAAGGGAGGGGATATGCAAAGGGCATAGTCACCCTAAAGGCAAGTAGTCCATTGGCTACTACCTGCCACTTCCTGTAACGCCCCTAAATTCAGTATTTAGGGGCACCCCTGTACCTTGATCCTCAGATTCCTGCAACCAACAAAGGACAAAGACTGTGTTGTGCAGCAAAGCCTGAAGACGAATACTGACTTTTCCCCAGCCCTACCGGCCTGTCTCTAGCTTAAAGAACCTGCGAAGAAGACAAAGACACCTGTCCTGTGGCCAGTGACTTCCAGAAACCAGAGGAAGACTGCCACTCTTCAACAAAGACCTGATCTCTCAAGAACAGCGGCCCTGTCCAGAAGAATCCAACTACAATGACTCCGGATCCATCTGGATCCGCATCTCCAGCCCACTAGGCACCCGACGCCCACAGCCTGAGTCTGAATGGCTCACCTTTCAGTGAAGTCTTCCCCAGCGACCCTGACCTCGACTCCATCGGTGGCTGACCTCTCATGGACTCCACAAAGATGCCTGCAGCATCTTCACGAAGGGTACCCCTGACCGCGCCCGGCTCCATAAAGAAAATCCGACACGTAAAGGCTCCCCTGCATTCTCTGCTCCCGACTTTAGAGAGGCAAAATGTCCCTCCCTGCAGATGGTACCCAGGCGCCCGATACTTCTACTTACCTGCTCAGCTGTTGGGCACCTTCGTCCAGCCTCCTACTCACAGCCTGCAGACTCTGTGCAACAAGAATAGTCCTTTACTTGCATTGGGCGCCAGATGCTGATTTGCATCCTGCACCCGGCCACGCCCGTGCCACTGGTGGTGCAGAACCTACCCTGATCTGCCCCTTACCCAGTGTTGGTCTAAACCCCTGAAGTCTGGATGTGTAAGTCCAGTACTTACCGGTAAATGTACAAAACTGTTTTCCTTCCATAGGATTGCATTGCATTTCTGCCCATTGCACTAAATGTCTATCTCTTACATATGTTAAGTTTGCTACTGTTTGTTTGCCATTACCAAAATATTTTTAATACACCTGTAAAGTACTTCTAAGCCTTTACAACACAATACCTATTGTTTTTGAAAAGTATTGCTATTCTAGATACTGTTACTTACCTGCAACTGCGTTTCTCTTGGTTTTAAAATAAAATAACAAAAGTAATAACTTTTTATACAAAACAATTGCTCTTGGATTCAGTCTGTGTAATTATTTCTTGCCCGAGTATGTACAACAAATGTTTAACACAGACCTCTGATAAGCCTACCTGCTTAACCATACTACCACAAATAACGTTTTAATGTTACCTACTTAAGCCTCTGTAAGCCTCTGGGGATCCACTGGACTGTGCACACTATACCTTACTTTGGTATAGTATATACAGAGCCAGCTTCCTACAATTGGTGTTGGATTTCTTGTGTTGATTTCTTCTTCAGTTGTTTTGGTGCTGTTTAAATGCCTAACACCTGTTCCTCTGTGTAAGCCTTACTGCTCAGTGCCACAACTAGCTGGGAATGAGCGGAGGGTTTAACAGACAAAACCCAAGGGTCCTAAAGAAGTTGGTACGTGTATTACACAGTGACGTTGCACTACCAAACCATATAATGCACCCTTTTCCTCACAGAGAACATAAAAAAGCAAGTTAAAGGGTGGAGAGTAACTTGTGGCAAAATGATAAGAGATAGGGTACATAACTTCATTACAAAGTAACCATTAAACAGACGAGAATTTAAAAATCAAAACATGTAATGTTGAGTGACTCGACATTAGACGGTAACAATGGGTAACTGTACAAAATTTACATTAAAGTCATGAGAAGTGGATGCTTGCAGAAACATGTACATCATAAAAACAGAAAAACTAACCCAGAATGGGATTTGGTACAAAAGTATGCTTAATACAAGATATTTGGATGTGAGGGTTGATAATCATCAGGACTGAGTATAATAATCTTCTCAAAACCTGACCACTTGGCCAACTGAATGCTTATTGCTCAAATTAAATGGTCAGTACATCTCCTTCAGGGTAGTAAAGGGTACAAACAATAATAAACCGTCGCTCTGTTAAAAAATGTAATATGTAAAGTCACTAATATTACACACTCACGGTATGTGGAGAATTTAACTGCACACTTGATACAACTGAAGAAACAACTAACTCACAGTAGATCTTAAATATTTAAAGAGCATGAGGCAACAAAGATGAGCATATATTATTCAAGAGACCTCTGTAGGGATCAAAACCCACGAGTGGGCATCAATACTCGAGAACAGATATCCTTACAACTGCAGAATTTTATGTTTAAAATATATTAGAGATGAATAAGTTGCTTACTTCATACTCTTTCTGGTGGATCTTCATCTAACCACAAATTCTTCACCTTGTGTATCTCCCCAGGCACCAGTCTGGATCCGGAAACTCTTACAATAGCTCCTGTGGACCGGCAGGTGACACCACTGGTTTCTGTTGAGACTGTCTCAGGGCTCTTGGCATGATGACAGAGCTGCAAATAAGCGTCACCCCGGAGCACTGACAAAAGTTACCTCTAAATCTCAGATGCGGAGCTTGGCTGACAACACTGACTTGGTATTTGCAGTGTGGCAAAACACATTTATCATCACTGAAAATTCACTCCACCAAACAGGGGATGCAGGCAGTGAGGAATCTGCGATTAGATAAAATATCCACCAGAAAGGAAATTAACCTAATTCTTTCTATGGATACTTCTAACCACTGATTTCTCACCTTAAGAATCAGTAGCAAAGCAATGTCCCTTCCAAAGAGGTGGATCTGGGGACTGTACTTACACTAGGAAGTTCAGCAGGATCGAGCTGACAAAATGTTCCTCCCTGCAGACTTGAGAATCGATGCTGTAACGCCTGGTTAACGTATGGACAGATGTCTATGGGGCAGCTGCACAGATGTCCAAGACCAGAACATCCTGAGCTAAGGCCATAGTGGTGGCTTGCGCACTGATGGAATAAACCCTAAGGTCCACAGAAGAATCCTTTAAAACCAAGGCATAATTGTTAGATGGAAAGAATGCAGCTCTATCGAGTCCGTTTTTTGACTGCTTTTCCTTTTTTCGTACAAATGAACCCCACAAATAGCTGATCAACAAGACAGTTCTCTTTAATCCTATCAAATAAAAGTAACAGACACACCATGGGTTCAACTGCTGTAGCCTTCTCCCCTTTTCAGATGGATGTAGCAGAGAAAGCATTGTAGGGAGAAAGATGGACTGTCCCACATTGAAAAGTAAAACTACGGGTGGATGCACAGGTTCTAAGTACCAGCTTATCAGGGAAAAGGGTGCTACATGGAAGCTGAACTGACAAGGCCTTGGGTTTGGTAACGCAATACAGAAATGTAATACACTCACAAACCCAGTCTTCAAGGAAAATAGCCTCAGAATACAGCTGTGGGGAGGCTTGGGCGGTGCAAATTCCCAAAAAGTTAAGACCAAGTTAAGATCCTACTGCAGTGTAATTAAGGGAACACAGACTCGTGGGTAGGGGTAGTATGAGAAAACCCTTTCAATAAAAGCACCACAACAGGCAACTGAAATAATGAGGGCGGCTCATGCAGTCGAAGAAAGGCCAAAAGGGTAAAAAAAAATAACATCTAACAGTGCCCACAGCAAAGTCTTGTTAGGCCAAACACAGTATGAACAAAAAAAAACATCATATAGTCTCAACTCTCGTGTCTCCAGATGATTTTCCTGACATCAAGCGACAAATTAAGCACAACAGCCTGAATGCACAAATTGGGTGCAAGTGAGATGGGCAGCCAGAATGACTAACACTTAAACGGAAGATCAAAACCGCTCAGTTGGTTGTGATCAATCTCTGCACACAGAGTAGACTGAGGATGGTCCGGTGTAAAACTCTCCCTTACTGCTGGGATGCAGATCCTCTAGAAGAAGTAGACTAAGTGGAGGGAAAATACTCAGCCAAACTTTTGTGTCACCTTAAGTGCCAAGTTTCGGGCTATCAAATGAGCTGTGTTTAATCTTTGCTGTTTTTCTTCAGCAGACACTGGACCAGGGGCAGAAGTGGAAAGGTGTACATGGAGGGTGGAGTCCCGCCAAAGGCCAATCTCATCTTCTTGAGACCCATGAGAGATAAAATCCAGAACACAAAATGCTTGGAGGTGGCAAAAAAGTTCGCCCGATGGCTCGCCCCAATGTGCGTAGATATCCTACGTCACCTCTTGGAACAGATGCCACTCATGGTCAGGAAGAGAACACCTGCTGAGAGCACCTGTCCTGAAATTGATGGATCCCGCCAGATGACTGGCCAACCAAGATCCCATGCAGTGCCAGCCAGCACTGCACCTCAATACTTCCAGACAGACCAAGCATGAACCCACACCAATGTCCTTGTTGCAGTACCACATGGCAGTCATGTAGCCCCTTATCCCATAGATCAACCTGCCCCTGATGGAAGTCAGAAAGGCAGTGAAAGCCTATTGGACAAATACAGTTAGGCCCACGGCAAGCGCTGGTTCCAATATAGAGCTAGCACACCACCAAACATTAAGTACCAGCAGGATGCAAGAGGCTAAAAGACCCATAAACCTGAGAAAAATCAGAGCTGGAATAGTAACTTTCGTGCAAACCACTATTATCATAACCTGTATGTAGGAAGCTGGGTTTCTGTTGCAGTAACCCCTCCACTTTTTGCTAGATTTCTGATGCACTTTGACTTGATGTACCCTGGGTCCCTGCCAATCAGGTTCCCAGGGCCTGTGTTCTTTCCCAAAACTGTACCTTTGTACCCCCAATTGGCACCTCTCTGGCCACATGCAAGTCTCCTGTAAAATGTACCATGGGTACCAAGGGCACTGTGACCAGAAAAGGCCTCTCAGGGCTGAAGCACATATTGTGCCACCCTTAGATGTCCTGTACCTTAATACACACACACTGCCATTGCAGATTGTGTGTTTTGATGCAGAACAAAGTGATGAGTCGACATGGCACACATCCCTGTGTGCCATGCCTACAACCCACTGCCTATGGCATAGGTCAGCCACCTCTCTAGCTGGGTGCCCTATGCCACTGCTGAGGGTACAGGCGCATGAGCACTGTACCACTCCAGTGTCAATGTCCATTCTTAGACATTTAAGTGCAGTAAAGCCATAAAGGGTATATGGTCTGGGAGTTTCTCATTAGGAACACCACATTATAATGGCTTTACTGAATTCTGGGAAGTTTGGTATCAAACTTCTCAGCCCACTAAACCCACACTGATGCCAGTGTGGGATTTAATGCCAAATGCACTCAGAAGGCATCTTAGAGATGCCCCCTGAAAACCACCAGCCTCTGGTGGGTTCCCTGACTGGTAAACACCAGCCTCCCACCACAAGACATGTTTATGGACCCCTGGGGTGGGAGCCATTGCTCCCTGAGCCCAGAAACAAAGCCTTTCCTGGGCAGAGGTGTTCACACCTCCTCCAGGACAGGAAGAGCCATCTGTGGCAGGGGAGCTTCAAAGGCCTTGCCGGCTTTCTAACACAACCCCTAGACTCTCCTGCTATTAGGAGCAGGCCCCCTTCCTCCTCCCCTCCTTTTCGGTGGGAAGACAGGCGGGAAAAATTAGCACAGCCCAGAAGGTGTGCCCACCTCTGCCAACCCCACCCCTTAGGTGGGGAAAACCGAGGTGAAACCCACTCTTCAGTGCCCGCCATCTTGCAGATGGCAGGCACTCTCTAATCAGGATTAGGGTTTGTGCCAACTCCCCCACGTGGGGTGAGCACATCAAGGGTGTAGTCGCCCTAAGGTCAGTAGCCCACTGGCTACTGACCTCGAGACCCCTAAAACGCCCCCTAAATACAATATTTAGGGGGCAGCCCTGGACCAAGAAGACAGATACCCGCAACCTACGAAGTAGGACGAGACAGACTGAGCCTGCTGAAGACAAAGAAACCAGACGCCTGGAACCACCACTGCACCAGACGCCTACGCCCCTAATCCGGGTGGACCACTGGTCCCAGCGCTCCAGAGTCCGAGTCCACCATGGGTTGACCCCTCCAGGACTACCCAACGTCGCCTGCAGCCTCTGCACTGAAATCCCCCCCAAACGCGAGTGGCCCGGTAAGACGAAATCCGACATCAAAAGACACCCCTGTATACAACCGCCCTGCGCCCTAGAGAAGAGAACTCCAGGTGCACCTACATCCCAGAGCCCTCCAACTTACCTGCCCAGCTGTTGGTTCCTCCCGGAAGACTTCCTGGACCAAGCCTGCAGCCAAAATCCAAAACCGGCAACTCCCATTGAAACCAACAGGGCACCAGATGCCAAAACAGCACCCTGCACCCAGCTGCCGCTGCGGATGCACCTTGTGTGCTAACTCGGATCCCCCTGATGCACCAGGAGTGTTTTGCACCAATCAACTACTCTCAATAAACCCAGGCTGTAGAAAAGTGCCCCTTTTTGCATGGTTGCCCCCACTTGTTGCTAAACTGTTGATGTACTTTGACTAAGTGTGCCCTGGGTTCCTGCCAAGCAGGTACCCAGGGCCTATGTTCTTTCCCTAAACTGTACTGTTGCAAAACCCAATTGGCAACTCTCTGGCCACATGTAAGTCCCTTGTTAAAGGTACCAAGGGCACTGTGACCAGGGACGGCCTTTAAGGGCTGCAGCGCATATTGTGCCACCCTTAGAGACCCTGTACCTTCACACACCTACACACACACACACCTACACACACACACCTACACACACACACACCTACACACACACACACACCTACACACACACACCTACACCTACACACACCTACACCTACACACACCTACACCTACACACACCTACACCTACACACACCCACACCTACACACACCCACACCTACACACACCCACACACACCCACACACCCACACACACACACCCACACACACACACCTACCTACACCTACACCTACACACACACACACACACACACCTACACACACACACACACCTACACCCACACACACACCTACACACACACACACACACCTACACACACACACCTACACACACACACCTACACACACACACACACCTACACACACACACACCCCTACACACACACACACACCTACACACCCCTACACACACACACACCCTACACACACACACCTACACACACACACCTACACACACACACCTACACACACACACCTACACACACACACACACACACACACACACCTACACACACACCTACACACACACCTACACACACACCTACACACACACCTACACACACACCTACACACACACCTACACACACACCTACACACACACCTACACACACACCTACACACACACCTACACACACACCTACACACACACCTACACACACACCTACACACACACCTACACACACACCTACACACACACCTACACACACACACACACCCACCCTACCTTGCAGGCTGCGTGGCAGAACAAAGTGAAGAGTCGACATGGCACATATCCCTGTGTGCAATGCTTACAATACACTACCCTAGCATAGGTAAGCCATCCCTCTAGCTGGGTGCACTATACCAGTAGTGAGGGTACAGGTGCATGAGCCCTGTACCCCTACAGTGTCTAAGTTAATTCTTAGACATTGAAAGTGCAGTAATGCCATAAAGAGTATATGGTGCTGGGAGTCTCTCATTACGAACTCCACAGCACCAGCCTACCTCAACAGACGACTCCTCTTCTACGTCCCCAACCGCCAACTCCGCTCCGCCGACCTCTCCCTCGCCACCGTCCCTCGCATTCGAAGAACCACCACTGGCGGCAGATCCTTCTCCCACCTCGCCGCCAAGACCTGGAACACCCTCCCACTAAGCCTACGACAGACCCAAGACCTGCTGACCTTCAGGAGGCTACTCAAGACCTGGTTGTTCGACCAGTAGCAGCACCCCCCCCCCCTTTTTTTCCCTCAGCGCCTTGAGACCCTCGCGGGTAAGTAGTGCGCTTTACAAATTCTGTGATTGATTGATAGATAATGGCTACACTGAATACTGAGAAGTTTGGTATCAAACTTCTCAGCACATTAAACCCACACTGATGCCAGTGTGGGATTTAATGCAAAATGCACTCAGAGGGCATCTTAGAGATGCCCCCTGAAAAAACGACCTAAGTCTAGTGTCCCGGCTGAATGGCTGCTCACCAGCTGCCACCACCAGGCATTTTTCTGGACCCCTGGGTCGAGAGCCTGCCGCTCAAGGGGTCCTGAAACATAGCAAATCCTGGGAAGAGGTGCCAAGCCTCCTCCCCCAGGATGGGCAGGGTCCACGAAGAGGAAGCTTCAAAGGCTTGCCGCCTTTGTGAGCTACCCCAGCCATTTGCTGCTCCCAGCAACTGGGCCCCACCAGTTCCGACCCCCACTTTTGGGCGGGAAAACCGAGTTAGGATGAGAGGTGTGCCCACCTTTGCCAACCCCATCCCTCAGGTGGGGGAGGAGAGGTGAAGCACAACTCAGTCCCCGCCATCTTGAGGATGGGGGGGACCCAGCCAACCAGAGTGAGGCTCCCACTGGAGGATGGCATAATAGGGTAAGTTACTTATCTGTAATCCTAGCTCTCTTCCAGGGGTATACTCATCAAAGTCATAACCACTGAATAGTCCCGCCCACGTGCGGGGACCCCGGAGCAATAACCAATTATATGCATATACCTATATATATATATATGCATATACCTATATATATATATATATATATATATATATATATATATATATATATTCACTGAAAAAAACATAGGTTCAGAGACCACGCTCCTTTTTACACCTCTCTGCAACGCAGCTCTGTGGTGCTTACTGGGGGTACCTGGTGGGCTAGTTGGACCCCAGGGACCCTCAGGATTCAAGGGGACTTTATCCCCCAACTTAAAACGCGCCACAGGGCGCGTTTGCACAGTGAAGGGAGGGGGCGGGGCCTGAGGTGACATGTGTGCAAACACGCCCTGTGGCGCGTTTTAAGTTGGGGAATTAATTCCTCTTCAATCCTGTGGGTCCCTGGGGTCCAACTAGCCCACCACGTACCTCCAGTAAGCGCCACAGAGCTGCGTTGCAGAGTGGTGTAAAAAGAGGCGTGGCCTGGGCCACCTCTCTGCAACGCTGCCCTGTGGCGCTTACTGGAGGTACGTGGTGGGCTAGTTGGACCCCAGGGACCCTCAGGATTGAAGAGGAATTAATTCCCCAAATTAAAACGCGCCACAGGGCGTGTTTGCACACATGTCACATCAGGCCCCCCCCCCCACCTCCCTTCACCACTGTGCAAACGCGCCCCGTAGCGCATTTTAAGAGGTAGTTTTAATCCCCCTGCCCTATTATGTACTAGGGCCTTACAGAGGTCATGCTAATCACAGGGGTGCCCCAAAGCATAGTGTTCCCTAGTGTATGTAGGTGTTTTCACTGTATTCTAAGTGTCTTTTAGCATAGCACTGGCTCTAGGCCTGGTTAGTCAGTCAGTTACCACCAGTACCCGTCTGAAAATGTTGTGGGCACAGGATGATTTTGGAACAAGGCGTCTTTCTGCTCCTCTGTTGGTTCTTTCTGCACGTCTTGCTTCTTCCTGCACTTTTCTTCGGCTTTGTGGACTTCTGTTGCTTCTTTCTGCATTTCTTTTGCTTCTTTCTGTGCGTTTTTCTTCTTTCTTCACATGTCCTACCTCTGTAGGCATAGTTAGAGACTAGCATTTAAAAACCTTTGAAATTCACTTAAAAACCATAGGTTTCAGGCATGTTATAGTTAGAAATTAGCATTTAAAAAACCTTAGAAATGCACTGAAAAAACCATAGGTTTCAGGCACGTTATAGTTAGAAATTAGCATTTAAAAAACCTTACAAATTCACTGAAAAAACCATAGGTTTCAGGGACGTTATAGTTAGAAATTAGCATTAAAAAAACCTTTGAAATTCACTGAAAAAACCATAGGTTTTAGGGACAGTTATAGTTAGTTGGACATTTCACTCGTACAAAACCCGTGAAATTCCCCCGTTATAGTTAGTTCAGCTAACTATAACTCGCGCCCCGCAATGCACTGCTGATGACGTCACATATTACATCACTCATGACATGGTCAGTGACATCACTGATGACATCACTGATGACATCATCCAGTGACTGTTTCTGTAAAGTTTAAATATGTTTAATATATATAGGGAAAGGCGTATTGAAGAATGAGTGGGTGTATAAGTGTCTGTATGGATGATTTAGTAGGTGCGTGACGGACTCTAAGTGAGTGATTAAACGTATCTTACTGAATGCATGGGTTAGTGACTAAACTGTGTGAATGTCTGTATCCGTGTGTCTGTTGGTGTGTAAGCGGCTGCATGGGTTTGTGAATAGCTACAAGAGTGTCTATATGGGTTATTGATTTGTTGTCCGAGTATCTGTATGGGTGCCTGAGTGTTTGTGTGGGTGGGGTGTGTGTGACTGAGCATAGATGTGTGAGTGGGTGATTCACTGGGTGCATGGTTTCAAGAGTGCATCTGTGATGGACTGTATGGGTGGGTGAGTGTGTGTATGGGTGTGTTAGTGAGTGAATGTATATCTCAGTGGTACATGTGTGAGTAACTACATATGTGAAAAGTAGTATATATGTGTGTTGGGAGTACATAATTGGCTACAAATGAGTGTGTGTTATTGTGAGAGTGGCTGTATGGAGGAGTGGGCTTGTATCATTGATTGTATAAGAGCGTAAGAATGTGCTATTTGTATGAGTAATTGAGCTGGTGTGTGTATAACTGTACATCTGAGTAAATGGGAGTGTGATTAATTATTTGCATGACTGACTAGGTGTGCGAGTACCTCTATGGATGAGTGGCGGTGTGTGAGTGTCTATGTAGGTGTATGAGTGCATATGATAGTCCTGTGCTGAGTGACCGTAAGTATGAGTGACTGTACGGGTGAGTGAGTGGATGTGTGTGTAGACCTAAGAATCAGTGAGTGGGTATGTAGTTATTGGTGTTGGAGTGTCTATGGTTTTGAGAATGGTAGTGTGTAATTTAGAGTGGGTGTATCAAAAGTTATATTAGGGTGTGAGAAGATGCATGAAATTTTCACATGGATGATGTCATCAGTGATGTCATTTGAGATGCCATCAGTGATGTCATCAGTGATGTCACTGACCATGTCATGAGTGATGTAATAAGTGACGTCATCAGCAGTGCTTTGCGGGGGCGCGAGTTATAGTTAGCTGAACTAACTATAACGGGGGAATTTCACGGGTTTTGTACGAGTGAAATGTCCAACTAACTAGAACGCCCCTGAAACCTATGTTTTTTTCAGTGAATTTCTAAGGTTTTTTTTATGCTAATTTCTAACTATAACGTGCCTGAAACCTATGGTTTTTTCAGTGAATTTCTAAGGTTTTTTTAAATGCTAATTTCTAACTATAACGTGCCTGAAACCTATGGCTTTTTAAGTGAATTTCAAAGGTTTTTTAAATGCTAGTCTCTAACTATGCCTACAGAGGTAGGACATGTGAAGAAAGAAGAAAAAACGCACAGAAAGAAGCAAAAGAAATGCAGAAAGAAGCAACAGAAGTCCACAAAGCCGAAGAAAAGTGCAGGAAGAAGCAAGACATGTGCAGAAAGAACCAACAGAGGAGCAGAAAGACGCCTTGTTCCAAAATCATCCTGTGCCCACAACATTTTCAGACGGGTACTGGTGGTAACTGACTGACTAACCAGGCCTAGAGCCAGTGCTATGCTAAAAGACACTTAGAATACAGTGAAAACACCTACATACACTAGGGAACACTATGCGTTGGGGTACCCCTGTGATTAGCATGACCTCCTCTGTAAGGCCCTAGTACAAAATAGGGCAGGGGGATTAAAACTACCTCTTAAAACGCGCTACGGGGCGCGTTTGCACAGTGGTGAAGGGAGGGGGGGGGGGGCCTGATGTGACATGTGTGCAAACACGCCCTGTGGTGCGTTTTAATTTGGGGAATTAATTCCTCTTCAATCCTGAGGGTCCCTGGGGTCCAACTAGCCCACCACGTACCTCCAGTAAGCGCCACAGGGCAGCGTTGCAGAGAGGTGGCCCAGGCCACGCCTCTTTTTACACCACTCTGCAACGCAGCTCTGTGGCGCTTACTGGAGGTACGTGGTGGGCTAGTTGGACCCCAGGGACCCACAGGATTGAAGAGGAATTAATTCCCCAACTTAAAACGCGCCACAGGGCGTGTTTGCACACATGTCACCTCAGGCCCCGCCCTCCCTTCACCACTGTGCAAACGCGCCCTGTGGCGTGTTTTAAGTTGGGGGATAAAGTCCCCTTGAATCCTGAGGGTCCCTGGGGTCCAACTAGCCCACCAGGTACCTCCAGTAAGCGCCACAGAGCTGCGTTGCAGAGAGGTGTTAAAAGGAGCGTGGCCTCTGAACACCTCTCTGCAACGCAGCTTCCTGGCGCATACTGGAGGTACCTGGTGGGCTAGTTGGCACCCAGGGACCCCCAGTATTCAAGGGGAATTAGTTCCCCAACTTTAAACGCGCCAGGGGGCGCGTTTGCTGAGTGTTGCAGGGAGGGGGCGGGGCCTAGCCTCAATGCCGGCTTTTTTTTTTTTTTTCTTTTTTTTTTTTTTAAGAAGGGGGGCTGTGTGGCCCCTTTTCTCTTGCCTTTTTTTGTGCCCTGGGGACCCCATCCCCCAGGGCCTGCTCCTCTTGTTTTTTTGTTTTTAAATGTTAATGGGAGGGGGGCCGCGTGGGCCCCCCTCCCGTGGCCAATTCCGGCCCCGGGGACCCCATCCCCCGGGGCATGGCCACACATTGTTTTTTATAGGAAGGGGGGGCTGCATGGCCCCCCTCCTAAGGCCTCCATTGGCCCCGGGACCCCATCCCCCGGGCCCACCTTTATTTAATAATTTTTTGTTGGGAGGGGGCCGCGTGGCCCCCCTCCCGGGCCACTTCTGCCCCGGGGACCCCATCCCCCGGGGCCTGGCCATCCTTTTTAAAAAAAATTGTGAGGGGGCCGCGCGGCCCCCCTCCCGGGCCACTTCCAGCCCCGGGGACCCCATCCCCGGGGCCTGGCCTCTCGTTGGGGACCGTGGGGGGGGAGGGGTCGCCAATACCCCACGGTCCCGCCGGCTCTCCGCGTCCTGCGGGAGCCGGCATTGCTTTTCCACATGGGGGGCTGCTGACATGCAGCTCCCCTTATGGAAAAGCAATCTGCTTTGCTTCATTGAAGCGAGAGCAGGTTTCCCTGCTCTCGCTTCAATGAAGCAAAGCAGTTTGCAACGACAGGGCGGGAGCCGCTAAGCTGCCGCCCTGTCATTGCAAACAGCAGTGTCTCGGGGGTGGGCACCCCGGGACACTGCAGGAGCCGGTGGCGGTCCCCAGGGCCATCAAGGGCTCCAGGAGGGGGGCCGGGGCCGCGCGGCCCCCCTCCCAACAATTGCAAAGCCCCGGGGAGGTGGTGGTCCCCGGGGGTCCGTTACGGACCCCAAAAATTTAAATATTAGTGCCCCGGGGAGGTGGCGGTCCCCAGGGCGAGTGGGGGGGCTAGAGCCCCCCCACACAGGTATATATATATTTTTTTTAATCAAGGCCCGGAGGGTGGCGGTCCCCAGGGCTGCGGGGGGGGCAGTGTGCCCCCCGCTATAATTAATTAAAGCCTTGGGGGTGGCGGTCCCCGGGGCTAGGGGGGGCCTTAGAGGCCCCCCAAACTTTAAAAAAAAAAATCCCCGGGAGGTGGCGGTCCCCGGGGCAGTGTGGGGGGGATTGGGGCCCCCCCACACTTTTTTTCACTGCCCCCGGGACTTGGCCCAACCGGATGCTAATTATTAACAAAGCGCTGGAGACCGCGCTTCGTTTTTTTTTTTTGTTTCGCGGCCGGATCTGCAACTTTGGCGCGCATTTTGCCGATTTTTATTTTTTAAAAATGCTTTTTTAGGCCCTGGGGTCCTTGTGGGACCCCTAAGCTAGGCCTAGGGGTCAGGGTGTTTCTACCCTGCCCCCTTTTCTTTTTTTCGCGTTTCTTTTTCTCTTTTCTTGTGACTCGGTTAACGAGTCACAAGATGGCTGCCAACACTTCCTGGTTTGGAGTGTTGACAGCCAATTAGCACGAAGCTCGTGGTCGGGAGAGTGCGCGGATCCACTGCGGCCATAGATATCGAAACTTTTATTATTTGAATTTCTAATCAACTACTGAACGGATTTACACCATTTTTAAAAAGGTCGCTTTCTGAACCAAGCACTACATTTTTGCCAAATTTGGTGTAATTCCGTTCAGCAGTTCGGGCTGTAGCCGTGGCTAAAGTTTCCTATGGGAATTAACATGGAGAAGGAAAATGCTACTTACCAGTATGCATCTGTTCTTGGCATGTAGAGCTGTAGATCCTCACACTGAGCATTAGATCGCCATCTGGTGTTGGGGTCGGATTCTTGCACTTTGTTGTTGTCTTAGAAGAAGTCTTTGTAGTTAGGAGATAGGTGACTCCTCCCTTGGACGATAGTGCGCATGGGCATCGACTCCATCCTCAGATTGTTTTTCGCCATGATGGGAAATGATGGAGTTAGTAGAAAAGAAAGATGTCCATGTGTGTATATCTAAGTAAGATAGGACTGGAACACATACAGGTCCCGGTGAGGTGGGTGGGCGTTTGAGGATCTGCAGCTCTACATGCCAAGAACAGATGCATACTGGTAAGTAGCATTTTCCGTTCGAGGCATGTGAGCTGCAGAGCTCACACTGAGCATAGACTGTACAGCAGTATCTCCCCTAGCGGTGGTCACCTGTATGTGTTGCAGTAGTTTGAAAAGTGTTTTAAGAACAGCTTGGCCTACAGAAGCTTGTTGCTTGGCTTGCACGTCAACACAATAGTGTTTAGTGAAGGTGTGTGTTGTAGACCATGTGGCTGCTTTACAGATTTCCTCTAGGGGAATGTTCCCTAAGAATGCCATGGAAGCCCCTAGTTTGCGTGTTGAGTGCGCTCTAGGGGGAATTAATAATGTGCGCTTGCCTTTTTGGTAGCATATTTGAATACATTTAACGATCCACCTTGCAATCCCAGCTTTTGAGATGGGGTTACCCTTATGTGGTGGAGAGAAAGCTACAAACAATTGTTTTGTTTTGCGAAATGACTTGGTCCTGTCAATGTAATACATTAGAGCTCTTTTGACGTCTAGGGTGTGGAGAGCTCTTTCTACTACGGAGTCCGGGTTTTGAAAAAACACGGGTAGCTCCACAGATTAAGGTGAAAAGGAGAAATGACTTTAGGAAGGAATTTTGGGTTTGTTCTGAGAACTATTTTGTTACGATGCATCTGTAAAAAAGGCTCTTGTATGGTTAAAGCCTGGATCTCACTCACCCTCCTGAGAGAGGTGATTGCAATAAGGAAAGCTACTTTCCATGTGAGGAACTGAAGTTCACATTTATGCAGAGGTTCAAATGGGGGTCCCAAGAGCCTAGTAAGCACAATGTTAAGATTCCACACTGGCGAGGGTGGTAATCTGGGAGGTATGATTCATTTAAGGCCTTGCATAAAGGCTTTAATTGCTGGGACCCTAAAAAGTGATAAGTGTTGTCTGTTTTGTAAGTAAGCGGCAAGTGCTGCTAGATGAAGACGTATGGATGAGTATGCCAAATTACATCTTTGCAAGTGTAGTAAGTAACAAATGATGTTCTGGATGGAGGAATCTAGTGGCTGGATATTATTGTTATTGCAGTAAGTGGTGAATCTTTTCCACTTTGCTGCGTAGCAAGCTCTGGTGGTAGGGCGTCTGGCCTCTTTAATGATGTTCATACAGTCCGGTGGAAGGTTAAGGTAACCGAACTGTAGGACCTCAGGAGCCAGATCGCAAGATTGAGTTCAGTTGGATCGGGGTGCCTTATCTCTCCATGGTTCTGCGTTGTTAGTGATGGGGAGAGGTGCAGTTTTTGGTGTGGGACTAGTGAGAGTTCCAGTAGGGTTGTGAACCATGGTTGGCGTGCCCATGTGGGAGCCACTAGGATCATCTTTAGAGACTGTTGTCGGAGCTTGCGTACCACTAGCGGAATGAGTGGGAGTGGCGGAAAAGCGTACGCAAATCTGCCTGACCAATTCATCCATATCGCATTGCCCTTGGACAGTGGGTGTGGAAACCTGGCGGCAAAGGTTGGGCATTTTGCGTTTTGGTGTGTGGCAAACAGATCTGTGTGTGGTTGGCCCCACCTTTGGAAAAAAGGTAGAAGAACTTGTGGATGTAGTTCCCATTCGTGAATCTGTTGTGTCTGTCGACTTAACAGATCGGCAATCTGATTGTGAACTCCTGGAAGGTGTTGTGCGAGAAGGTATATGTTTTGTGCGATGGCCCACCTCCAAATGTTCTGTGCAAGTTGGGACAGTTGTAGAGAATGTGTCCCCCCCCCTGCTTTTGTATGTAATACATGGCCGTGATGTTGTCCGTTCGGATCAGGACGGCTTTGTTTTGTACATGGAGTTGAAACGATTTTAGAGCTAGGAATATTGCTAGTAGTTCTAGATGATTGATGTGGAGCAGTCTTTGCTGAGTGGTCCACTTGCAATGTGTTGTGTGAGCTAAGAGATGGGCTCCCCACCCTGTGAGTGATGCGTCTGTTAGTACTAATTGTGGAACAGGCTCGAGGAACGGCCGCCCTTTGGACAAGTTTTTTGTGTTCCACCACTGCAGAGAGCGATGTAAGCGGCTGTCCACCAACACCAGATCTGTAAGTTGTCCGTGAGCCTCATTCCATTGATGTGCTAGACATTCTTGTAAGGGAAGCATTTGAAGTTTTGCGTGAGGTACGATGAAAATGCAAGACGCCATCATGCCTATGAGTTGCATGAACACTCTGGCTGGGAGAGAGTGTTGGACTTGAAATTTGGTGATGAGAGCTTCTATACTGGATATCCTGGCTGGGCTGGGATACGCTAGAGCTGTGGAAGGATTTATTGTGGCCCCCAGATAGTGATGTATATGGGAGGGCTGGAGGTGCGACTTCGTATAGTTGATTGTGAACCCCAAGTTGTGTAGTGTTTGAATGGTCTGATGAGTGTGTTGTACACACTGGTTGAATGATCTGGCTTTTATTAGCCAGTCGTCCAGATACGGGAAGACATGGA
Organism: Calotriton arnoldi; assembly: GCA_963921515.1. Lineage (NCBI taxonomy): Eukaryota > Metazoa > Chordata > Amphibia > Caudata > Salamandridae > Calotriton > Calotriton arnoldi. Next base: position 3,772,687 of record CAWUFW010000124.1, on the reverse strand, counting down.
TCTGTTGTCTTCATAGGTGCGCTGCTACTACTGCAAGGCACTTGGTAAACACTCTTGGAGCAGTGGTGACCCCGAATGGAAGGACTTTGAACTGATAGTGTTGTCCGTCGAGTACGAACCTTAGATACTTCCTGTGAGCAGGATGTATGGGAATGTGGAAGTAGGCGTCCTTGAGATCTAGTGTGGCAAGGAAGTCTTCCTGTTGTAGTAGGGGAAGCACCTGTTGGAGAGTGATCATGTGAAAATGATCCGAATGTATATACTGATTGAGGGGTCTGAGGTCGAGAATTGGCCGTAGGGTCCCATCCTTTTGGGGATTAGGAAATACAGGGAGTAAACCCCTGTTCCCTGGTGTAGTAAAGGGACTGGCTCTATGGCATGCTTTTGAAGCAGTGAGAGAACCTCTTGTTTTAAAAGTGTAAGATGGTCTATGGACATTGGACGCTGCTTGGGTGGTATGTTTGGGGGTAGCTGTAAGTTCCAGGCAGTAACCATATTGGATAATTTGTCTCACCCACCTGTCTGTTGTGATGGAGTTCCAGACAGGTAGGAACTGTAGTTAATCTTCCCCCGACAGGAGTGGAATGGTCGGGGGAAGTGGAGGGAAGTCACTGTTTAGCAGCAGGGGAGGTACGAGTGTTGGTGCTACCTCGGCCTCTCCCTTTACTCTTGTTCCCTCTGTAACCTCCTCTGAAATATCCTCTATTGGGGGATGTTTGGGTGGTGTTTTTAAAGGAAGATGAGCTATCTGTGCCCATGTTCTTGGAGGCTCCTCTATAAAAGGAGCGACTGAAAGGAGCCACGCGTTTGCGGAGACTGCAACGCTCCCATTGACTTGGCAGTCTCTGTATCTTTTTCATTTTTTCAAGAGCAGTGTCCACAGCCGGTCCAAAAAGTTGGTTTTCATTGAACGGCTGATTTAGAACAGTGGTTTGGACCTCCTGCTTGAAGCCTGAAATGCGCAGCCATGCATGTCTTCTGAGCAGTACGCTAGTATTGACAAACCTAGCGGCAGTGTCAGCTGCATCAAGGGCACACTTAATTGATGCATTGGTGATTAGTTTGTCCTCGTGGATTAGGTCTTCTGCTTCAGTTTTATACTGGTCAGGCAAATGCTGTAACAGGGTTTCCAGCTGGTCATAGTGGGCCCTATCATATCTAGCCAGCAGTGCTTGAGTGTTGGCTATACGCCAGTGATTGGCCGCCTGCGCAGCTACTCTTTTGCCAGATGCGTCTAATAATTTAGATTCTTTATCAGGGGGCGGTGCGTCCCCTGAGGTTTGTGAATTAGCTCGCTTTCTAGCATTGGAGACTACTAATGAATCTAGAGGCAGCTGACCTTCGATGTACGCAGGATCGTCAGGGGCAGGCCTATATTTTTATCGATCCTGGGATTAAGAATCCTGGCGCGTACAGGATCTTTAAATATGTCGGGAGCATGCTTAATGACCCCTTTAATCATTGGCAATATTTGAATAGTTTTTTGGGACCGTTCAAATGTGTCTAAAAGAAAATCCTTCTCTGGTGCGTCTGAGTGCATGTGTACCCCATGAAATTCAGCAGCCCTATTGATGAGTTGTCCAAACCCAATATCATCTGGAGGAGAGGGTTTTGTTGGGTATGGTATAGGGCTTGGGAGGTCTGGAGGATCTATTTGATCATTATAATCCCAATCATCTTGTGGTGGGTCATCTGGATCGGTGAATGGGTCATGAGGGTCCCCACCGTCCCCTAGGTCATCCTGATAATTGTATGTAGGTGGTGTATGTGGTGGAGATGTTACAGGCTGAGGCGGTGTAACAGGTTTGAGGAGGGGTGTTAGATGGAAGGACAGGAGAAGAAGGAGGCATAGGTGATGTGGCACAGTCCTCCTTTTCCACAGGTACTGGCTTGTGGCGTGGCACAGCTGTGAGATGTCCTGTTTTAGGGTTGATGTGGATCTTTTTCTGCTTAGGATCAACAGGATCCGGATGAAAAAGCTCCTCCTCTTGGATAACTGGTTTCGGCGCAGATTTTTTCGGATCCGAGCGGGGCTGTGGCGGAGTCTTATGCTCTTTGGCCTTAGGAGGCGTGGAAGAATCCTTAGGCTTGGTTGTCGGTTCCGAAGGCTTTGGGTTAGGGGCTGTGGCGTGATTTTTAGGTTTCGACGCCGGCTTAGCCCCATGCTTCGACTTAGAGGTGGAAGGAATCGGAGCCGATTTCGGAGCCGAGTGTTCTTTTGGCTTCGGTGCCGAAGGTGCCGGTGGGACTAGCACATGCGGTTTGCTCGGTGCCGAGCTACCGGAAGGCTTGAATTTTTTCTTCGGAGCCGGGATGGAAGGCGGGGCTTCTGAAGTGTGTTTTCGGTCGCGACTGAGGCCTACAGGCGAAGTGTTGACCGGTGCCTTGTGCTTTGGTGTGGGGGTTTGGGTAGGGGCAGTAGTACTCACTTGTTGCCCAGGAGTGATGGGGTCGTCTGAGTCTTCTGCCTCAGACACGATTTGGAGATCCTCGGAATCTTCTTCAGGGACATCTGGGCCTTCGTCGAAGATGTCCACCGGTTCCGGAGCTGATCTCTGCGCCATGACGTGCCGTCGAGCTCGACGATCTCGAATAGTTTTCTTTGATCGAAAGGAGGCGCAGGCTGGGCAGCTGGATTCGTTGTGATCCGGCGAAAGGCACAGGTTACAGACCTTGTGATGGTCACTGTGTGGGAATTTTGCTCCACACTGGGGGCATTTTCGGAAAGGCGTCCTTTCCATGAGCCGTAGGCCTCACGGCGTTGATGGGCCCAACGGCCCGCGTCGACGGCTGAAAAGAAATCGAAGAAAGGCGCGTCGAGATTTCGATGTCGATTGGAAAAGTTTGGAAGTTTTGCGCGTTGAAAAGTTTGAAAATTAAAGTTTCGAACCGGTGCGCAAAAATTGCATCCGAACCCAATGGCAGAAAAAAATCTGAGGATGGAGTCGATGCCCATGCGCACTATCGTCCAAGGGAGGAGTCACCTATCTCCTAACTACAAAGTCTTCTTCTAATTCAACAACAAAGTGCAAGCATCCGAGCCCAACACCAGATGGCGATCTAATGCTCAGTGTGAGATCTGCAGCTCATATGCCTCGAACAACACGTTTTGGGACCTCCCTTTTTTCTCGGCCCCCGCTTGCCGAATCACCCCGAAACTTTCAGGACAGGAGCTGACCGGAGCGCCCCACTAGTTTTGAAAATTTCGCGATGATTCGTCAACCGGCGCCAAAGTTATTGGGAAAAGAATGTTACGAATTTCCTATGGATAATAGGTCCTAACTATAACTATCTACTGGCGACCGCCAGTAGATATATATATATATATATATATATATATACACACCTACATATATATATATATATATATAAATACACATATATAATATATAATATATATATATATATAAATACACATATATAGGTAATATGCATATATACATATGCAGCCTAAAACCATATTACTAGGCTCAAATATGCCAACATTGCATTGTAAATATTTTTACATTTGAAATAATAAAGAAAACATACACCATGATATTTTCATGATACAGAGAGAAAAACTGTTTTCAGTTTGTTTTGAAAACACAGCCTTTATTTTCAAAGGTAAAAAGGCAAGATCATAGAGGCAGATTAGCCTAGAGAGGATGCATACAGAAAAGTTGGGGGGAAAAAAACTGGCGCCGTGCCTTTAAGACCTCCAGGAACCTCCAGGCTCCCATCATGCCCCACAGGTGACAGTTAGGTCAGTTCTTTTGGACGGCGTATAAAAGTGTAAGCACAGCATGGGTAACAGATACATATTTATGGACATGGTATTCGTCCGGGGAGGAGGGAGGGTTGCTTATGACTTTGATGAGTATACCCCTGGAAGAGAACTAGGATTACAGGTAAGTAACTTATCCTTCTCTTCCAGGGGATACTCATCAATAGTCATAAGCACTGAATAGAGTAGCAAGCCCATCCCTATACCCTGCGGACGAATACCAGCATATCATAACCTGTTAAACATATTACCCAAACAAGTTTCTCAAGGATGCTTGTCCAAACCGAGCATCTGCTTGAGTGTCAGAATCAAGGCAGTAATGGCGTGCGAAAGTGTGAACCGAAGGCCATGTGGCTGCTTTACATATTTCCTGAATAGGTACATTTCTAAGCATCGCTATCGTAGCAGCTTTCCCCCTTGTAGAATGAGCTCTCGGCTTGCCCAGGAGCTGCTTGTGTGCCAGCTGATAGGATAACATGATACATGACACTATCCATCTAGCAATGGACCTTTTAGAGGCAGGAAAACCAGTGTTCAATGGACCATAATTAACAAAAAGCCGGTCCGCCTTTCGTACACTCTGTTTTATCTAGATAAAATTTTAACACTCTATTCAGATCTAGAGAGTGAAAAGCTCTCTCAGCAGGAGTGACGGGGTTCGCAAAGAAAGTAGGAAGAGTGATTGACTGGTTGATGTGAAACTCCGAGACAACCTTAGGAAGGAACCTCTGGTGAGTTCTTAGCACCACTCTGTTCGCATGGAAAACAAGATAAGGCTCTGTAGAGCACAAGGCTTGTATCTCGCTCACCCTGCAAGCAGATGTGATAGCCACGAGAAATGCAGTCTTCCACGAAAGATGTTGAAGGGAGGCTTTGTGGATAGGTTCGAATGGGGCACCCATTAACTTAGAGAGGACCACATTAAGCTCCCAGGAAGGGGATGGAGACCTAACGGGTGGGTAGACCTTTTTAGTCCCTCCAGGAAGTCCTTAACAACTGGCATTCTAAAGAAAGAAGCCTGAGTGGGGGACTTTCTATATGCTGTAATCACTGCCAGGTGTACCTTTATGGAGGAATATTGCAAACCTGCTTTGGCCAAATACAGCAAATAGGGTAACAGTACCTGTTCCTGACCTCGAATAGGGTCATGACCCTCAGCAGTACCCCACATGTAAAAACGCTTCCACTTAAAAGCATAAGACTTTCTCGTAGAAGGTCTCCGTGCCTCCTTTAAGATCTGCATGCAGTCTTGAGAGAGACCTAAATGTCCATATTGGATGAACTCAGGAGCCATGCTGCTAACCTCAGGGACGGCAGATTGGGATGGAACACCTTGCCGCCCGCCTTGGTCAGCAGATCCGGATGACATGGCAACCTCCTGTGTGGTACTTTGGACAGATGAAGAAGGTCCGGGTACCACCACTGGCGAGGCCACTCTGGTGCAACCAGGATCATCTCTGTCTTGGATTCATACAGTTTGTTGATCACCAGGGGAATGAAGGGGACTGGTGGAAAAGCGTAGAGTAATGTCTCTGACCAGTCTATCAACAGAGCATTCCCCTTGGAGCCTGGTTGAGGGTATCTGGAGGCGAAGACGCGGCATGTTGCGTTTTCTGCGTCCGCGAAGAGATCTAGGTCTGGTGTTCCCCAGCTGCGAAAGATGTCTTGCGCAACCTCTTGTTTTAGCACCCAGTCGTGCGCTTCTGCGAAATGCCTGCTTAGGCCGTCCGCTTGGACGTTGAGGACGCCTGGTAGGTGAACTGCGGAGATCTTCATGTCTCGTGCCAGAAGCCACTTCCAAATCGCTTGCGCTTCCAGAGACAGGGGTCTGGACCTGGTGCCCCCCTGCTTGTTCAGGTAATACATCGTTGTTGTACTATCCGTCTGAACAAGCAAAGCAGTCGACTTGATGGAGGGAAAGAACGCCTTGAGAGCCAGATGCACCGCGCTGAGCTCTAGCATGTTTATGTGGTATAGCTGTTCTCGTTCTGGCCACATTCCCTGTATCTGTAGGGACCCCATGTGAGCGCCCCATCCCTGAAGGGACGCGTCCGTCACCAGAGTCTGCTTGGGAAGCTCCTCGTGAAAGGGAACTCCAATCAGAAGATAAGAGCCGTTGCATCCACCATCCGATGGAGAGCTGGACAGACAGAGGCAAGGTTACAGTGTCCTCCCAGTGATTGGAGATTTGAGACCATTGATCCTCCAGAGTTTGCTGCAGAGGTCTCATGTGAAGTCTGGCGTTTGGGACCAGAAAAATGCACGAGGCCATCGAACCCAGTAGAGATTAAATCTGTCTGGCCGTGGGATGAGGTATCCTCAGGAGGGTCTGACACTTGTGGAGCATGGATGATAGTCTCTCCTCCGAAGGAAACGCTTTTGCGTTTGCTGTATCCAGAGTTGCGCCCAGGTAATGTATCCTCTGAGTTGGATTGAGGATGGATTTTTTAAAATTGACGTGTAGACATAACTGATGCAGTAGCTGAATGCAGAAAGCGAGGTGTTTCTGCAGAAGAGTTGGAGACGCACTCTTGAGTAACCAATCGTCTAGGTAAGGGTAGATGAAGATTTTCTTCCTCCTCAAGAACGCAGCTACTACAGCCATGCACTTCGAGAATGTGCGAGGGGCCGACTTCAGCCCGAAAGGCAGGACCGTGAACTGGAAGTGGTCTGACTGAATCTGAAATCTTAGAAACTTCCGATGCCTTCGAGAGATTGGGATGTGGAAATAGGCATCTTGAAGATCTATAGAACACATCCAATCCCCTTGATTTAAGTGCGGGATTATTTGGTGTGAAGCCAGCATTCTGAACCTCTCTCTCAGAATGAACTTGTTGAGAAGCCTGAGATCTAGTATAGGCCTGAACTCCTTGTTTGGACCTTTCTTTGGGACCAAGAAGTATCGGGAATAGATTCCCTGTCGACGCTGGTGCCATGGAACCTACTCGATGGCCTCCTTTAGGAGTAGAGCGGATACCTCCACTCTCAGAAGATGTATGCGATGGATTACATTTTTTCGAGGAGGAACAGAAGGTGGAGGGGACTTGAATCTGATGGAGTACCCATTCCTCACAATATTGAGCACCCACTTCTCTAGTGTTATTTTGGTCCACTCTTCCAAATGAAAACAGACGAGTGAACCGATTGTATGATCGGAGACCTGGAAGGAGTATGAGCCGGCCTTGATATTCTCCGAATCTTTCACTCTCTTATGCTCCCCAGCCATCTCGGAGAGAAGTTAGTTGGAGGGGGTGGATCCGGTGGCGAGGCTTCAGGAGTGACCTGCACTATCCAGAGTTCCGGGGAAGAAGAAACACTCCTGGAGGTTACCACCTGGACGTCCTTCGGCGTCGATTTGTCCCTCGACGTCGCCCTAGGTCTCTTGGCAGGAGGGGACCTGTGACTGGACTGCGACTTCCTCGACGTCTATCTCCTCGACATCGATCTGGACCGCTATGTTCTCCGCGGTGACCGTCTAGGCCCCGAGGGCGATCTGCGTGGTCTCGACGTCGACCTCGGTGACGGATGCTTAGACGCCGAGTGCCTCGATGGCGACTTTCTCGTAGGTGACGTCGACCTCCTCGACGGCGATCGCCTGCTATGACGCACAGTCGGAAAATGACTGCGTCTTACCGGCGTCGAGCCCCTCGGTGTCTGGCTCGACGTCGATGTTTGTACCACTCTGGACGTCGGTGGCGTCTTCGACGTCGCCACAGGTTATCTCGGAGGCGGGCTGTTCTGTCAACGTTGATATGTCAACGTCGAGCAACTGCCTCCCACTATGAGCGACTGCCTCCCGCCGTCGTAGGCGAGCCAGAACTGGACCGCCTACGAGCTGGTGTTGAGACTTCGTACCTGAAGTCGTTCGCTTCTCCGGCGAAAGGGGCCTCGACGTCGACTTCGACGCTGAAGGGGAGCACAAGGGTACTTTTGACGTCGATCTGTCCCCCGAAGGCATATGAGACCAGTGTTTTCTCTTCTCACCCTTGTCTTTGCGCTCCAACCTTTTCTGAGAGGAGGGCTTCTTCGAGGGATGTTCTTCTCGGCCCCTTGCGGATTCCTTTCCTCTCTCCTGCATAGCATGCAGTTTGATTTTCTCCCTTTCTCTAAGGGTTCTTCTAGAAAAATTTCTGCAGTGGTAGCACTCATCTGGTCTGTCAGATGAAGGTAGGCAAGCAATACAGACCGAGTGCGGATCTGTTTTAGCCATCTTTTTTCCACAGGCCGGGCACTTATTAAATAAGGCCGGCATTTTGACAGGAAAAAATTGACCAAAGTCAGAAAAATAGAAGGATTTAGTACCCCTAGTACTAAAGACGTCGCGTGAAAGTAAAAAAAAATCACTTTAGACAAACAATTTGTGACAAAAAAACACTAACTGACGAGCTCAATGTATTTATGCATATTACCTATATATGTGTGTATATATATATATATATATAAAATATATATATATATATATATATCAAGCTCCATGGTTGCCACACACTTGGGAAGCACTCGAGCAGCTGCGTAAGGCTCAACCTTAGCCTTTCATCACTGGTACGGGCGGCACACAGCATGCAGGCAGAAATGAAAGCAGTCAATCTGCCTCGCCTGACGCGTTTCATTTATTACTTTCTCAGAGGCTTGGACGAAAATGGCGTGCTGAACACTCCCCAAACTTATACCTATGACACGCCCATGATGGGCTGCCCAGATGGGACCGTGGATGTTGCATTCTGGGATTAGGAGTGTTCCTGATTAGTCCATAGATGGATGCACATTTCTTTACTGCGTCCCGTTTTCAAGCTCTGTATGAGCCCCCACAAGCGTGTCTGCCCTCAATCCAGCGCAGTTGCTCCACAATAAGGTAGGTAGATACCGCTCCTCGTGGCCCCCAATGTTCGTGGGGTGGTGCATTCCCGACGGCTGCGTTGCCGCCTAAACATCAAGCTCCATGGTTGCCACACACTTGGGAAGCACTCGAGCAGCTGCGTAAGGCTCAACCTTAGCCTTTCATCACTGGTACGGGCGGCACACAGCATGCAGGCAGAAATGAAAGCAGTCAATTCGTCTCGCCTGACGCGTTTCATTTATTACTTCCTCAGAGGCTTGGACGAAAATGGCGTGCTGAACACTCCCCCAAACTTATACCCAGTAAAGAAATGTGCATCCATCTATGGACTAATCAGGAACACTCCTAATCCCAGAATGCAACATCCACGGTCCCATCTGGGCAGCCCATCATGGGCGTGTCATAGGTATAAGTTTGGGGGAGTGTTCAGCACGCCATTTTCGTCCAAGCCTCTGAGGAAGTAATAAATGAAACGCGTCAGGCGAGACGAATTGACTGCTTTTATTTCTGCCTGCATGCTGTGTGCCGCCCGTACCAGTGATGAAAGGCTAAGGTTGAGCCTTACGCAGCTGCTCGAGTGCTTCCCAAGTGTGTGGCAACCATGGAGCTTGATATATATATATATATATATATATATATATATATATAGGTATATGCATATAATTGGTTATTGCTCCGGGGTCCCGGCACGTGGGCGGGACTATTCAGTGCTTATGACTATTGATGAGTATCCCCTGGAAGAGAAGGGGTGTACCCACCCCAAGGAAGGGACCCAATTGGTCCCGACCTGTACCTACCTGTAATGCCCCTAAATTTAGTATTATGGGGCAACCCCAAACCTTGCCTCCTCAGACAACAAGAGAGCAGAAGGAGGACCGAAGAAGCCGTGCTTAACTAAGAAGGAGGACGACGCCCAATGATTTGGCCCCAGCCCTACTGGCCTGTCCCCACCTCGAACCTGCTCCAGCGAAATCCCGGCATGTTCTGCAGCCAGCAGTCCCAAAGTACCCGGAGGACCTGCCCTGCCTTCCCAAACCAAGACTTTATCTCCCGTGAGCACCGGATTTGCACACCAACAGACTCTGGCTCCGGACAAATCCGCGAGTCTGCACCACTCTGCACCTGTCGCCCACGGCCTGAGTTCAAGTGGCCCAACACCACGAGGAAGTCTCCCCGGCAAACCCGACCTGAGTTCTTGTGATCTACGACCTGCCTCGAATCTCCAATTGACGCCTGCAGCCCCTTTCTGGAGGATCCCCCCCGACCGGAGCTGGTAAGAAAAACCAGACGCCTAAAGACACCCCTGCACCCGTCTCGCGGCCTTGAGTGGCCCAACCGACTGTGTCCCAGCATCCCCAGGCATCCCAACTTACCTCTCCAACCGGTGGTCGCCACCAGAAGATCTTTGCCCCCGAGCCTGCAGTGCTTATTGCAACCGGAGAATTACCATTAAAATCAACAGGGCATCAGACGCCAAACCAGCACCCTGCACCCGGCCGCCCCAGTGCCGCTGTGGTGCACCTTGTGTGCTAAATCGGATACCCCTTTGCCCTGAACTAAACCCCAGGAGCTTTGCTCCCACATCCAATTGGTGTGCCCGTGAGCAGCCACCAACCGGAGCCCCCTATCCCCCATTGGATAACACTGGGCCTCAGCACCCTGCACCCGGCCGCCCTAGTGCCGCTGAGGGTGCTTTGAGTGCACATCCTCGACCCTGGGGTTACCCTGGTTCTAACCCCAGAAACCCAACTCCCACAACCAAGTACTTACCTGTAAACCGATAACTTAATTTCCTCCCATAGGATTGCATTGACTGCTTTTCTGTGAAAAATCTTTGTGTGGAGTTGGTTTGTATGGAACTCTAAGAAACTGAAAATATAAAAAAAACTGATTTACTTACATTTCCTCTCAGAAATGTTCCAGTGTGATATCTACAAAGTAATCAAAAGTAATCTAACAGTAATTTCAACGGTATTCAAAGTATTTACAAACATGTAACAAAGTCATTTTCATTCAGCTTGCTTGTATTGTTCAACCTGCCTTGAAAAGTACCTTTTATACTTACCTGTGCCAGGCTTGCTTGGTTCTAGGAAATAAATATACCTGAATAATTTTTTTATACAAACAAATTGATCTGAGTTCAGTGTTTGTGTGTGTGACATTTCTTCCCTGAGTGTGTACAATAAATGCTTAGCACTACCCTCTGATAAAGTCTTACTGTTCGCCCACACTACCACAAACAGAGAGTAAGGTATTATCTACTTTTACCTCTGCCTACCTTTGGGGTTCCACTGGACTCTGTGCACACTATACCTTACTTTGGTATAGTATATACAGAGCCAGCTTCCTACACACACTGATGCCAGTGTGGGATTTATTGAAGCATGGAAACCTACCAACCCTGGTGTGGTCTGACTGGCTTTAGGCAGCCTGTCACCACCAGGCATGTTTCTGGACCCCCTGGTTAGAGAGCCCCTGCTCTCTGAGGCCAGAAACAAAGCAGATACTGGGCAGATGTGTCACCCCTCCTCCCCCAGGATGAGCACAGTGCTCGAGAGGTGAGCTTCAAAGGCCTTGCCGCCTTTCTAATGAGACCCCAGCCTCTACTGCTAGCAGCAGATGGCCGCCCCCAGTTCAAACCCCCAGTTTTGGCGGGAGAGCCAAGATAGAATAGGATGTGTGCCCACCCTTAACAACTCCACCCCTCAGGTGCTGGCGGCGAAGATAAATACATTTAACAGTGCCCATCATCTTGAAGATGGTGGGACTTATCAAATCAGGGGTAGGGCTATGCCCGACCACCCCACAGGAGGGTGGCATAATAGTGGATGTAGACACCCCAGATAAGGCAACCATTGGTTACTCCCCTGTAATACCCCTAAATCTAGTATTTAGGTGGCTCCCCCAGACCCTGAAAACAGATCTATGATTAATTAAGAAGCCAGACACCAAAGAGCCGCACTAGCACGAGAGAAGAAGGACCAGTGACTGACTCAGCGCCAGCCCTGCCGGCCTATCTGCTGCCTTTCACCTCTGCTACAAAAAGACAACGCGTCCTCCAGGCCCAGCGACCTCCAAAGCCCTGGGAGGAGTACCTGCCTTCCCAAAAAAGAATCGGAATCTCCCGTAGACAGCAGATCTGTCCAGAAGAAACCATCCACAAAGAAAAAGAACTCTGCCCTAAGGAACCGCAAACTCACCTCCGGATCCACCTCTGCACCCGACGGCCACGGCCTGAGTCCAAGTGGCCCACCGGTCCTGTGAAGGTTCGCCAGCACTTCTGAGAACGAATCCACAGTGGGCTGACCGCTGCCGGACTCCACCTCGATGCCTGAAGCCTCAACTCAAAGTCTCCTCCTGACCGCGACCTGTCCGGTAAGCTGTTTTCTGCCGCCTAAGGACACCCCTGCACCCGAAGCCCCTGGGCCTTGGGGATCCTGACCGACTGTGTCCCTAGGTCCCCTAGCTGCAGCTGTCGGTTTCTTCGTCGGGCCTCCTGACCTGAGCCTGCAGCCTTTTTTAAACCTCGATCTCCCCCATTGAATTGCATTGGGTGCCCAACGCTGTGTGTTGGCACTCTGCAACCGGTGGCCCCTGTGCTGCTAAGGGTGTAAGTTTGGTGCTGCCTTATGGCCCCCCCTTGTACCTACCTTAACTCCAGGAGTTCGAACCATGACACCGCTTCACTCACCTGTGAGCCGCGCATCTCCAGTCTCCATTGGTTAACATTGGGCACAGACCTCGAATCGGACCTCTGCACCTGGCCACCCCTGTGCCGCTGTTGGTGCAGTTTTAGTGCCAATCTGAACCTTGCCTGGTGTTGACCTGAAACCCTTAAGACTGGAACTGTATTGTATTGTAATTGCATTTGTATAGCGCTTACTACCCCTGACGAGGCGTCGAAGCGCTTTTTTTGGCGATTAGCACGCTACTCCGGGACCCATAGAGGATTAGTGTTGAATTAGTATAGTGAAACATGCAAGTAAATTTTAAGTGGTGGATAGGTTAGTCAGTTATTTGGATTCGGAAGGATAGCAGAAGGATAGAAGAGGAAAAAAGGTTTGTATTTATATAGCGCTTGTTACCCCTGATGGGGTGTTGAAGCACGCTACTCCGGAAACCCATAAAGGATTAGTGGTGAATTAGTATAGTGAAATATGAAAGTAATTTGAGTGGTGGATATTAGTCAGTTATTTGTAGTGAGAAGGATAGCGGAGGGATAGAAGGGGAAGAAAGGTTTGCATTCATATAGCACCTGTTACCCCTGATGGGTGTTAAAGCGCTTTTCTGGCGAGTAGCACGCTACTCCGGAACCCATAAAGGATTAATGTTGAAAATTAGTATAGTGAAATATGAAGTAATTTGAGTGGTGGATATGTTATTCAGTTATTTGGATAGAGATGGGTAGGGTGAAAATATATAGATAGATATATAGATATGGTAAATGCTACTTACCAGTATGCATCTGTTCTTGGCATGTAGAGCTGCAGAGTCGTACACTGTGCATGAGATCGCCATCTGGTGTTGGGTCTCGGATGCTTGCACTTTGTTGTTGTCTTGAAGAGTCTTTGTAGTCACGAGATAGGTGACTCCTCCTTTGGACGATAGTGCGCATGGGCATCGACTCCATGGTTAGATTGTTTTTCGCCATGATGGGAAAAGATGGAGTCAGTAAGAAGAAAAAGATGTCCATGTGAATATATCTAATTAAGATTATACTGGAACAGATACAGGTTCCGGGAGGTGGGTGGGCGTGTACGACTCTGCAGCTCTACATGCCAAGAACAGATGCATACTGGTAAGTAGCATTTACCGTTCGAGGCATATGAGCTGCAGATCGTACACTGTGCATAGACTGTATAGCAGTGTCTCCTCTAGCGGTGGTCACCTGTATCAGTTGCAGTAGTCTGAAAAAGTGTTTTAAGAACAGCTTGGCCCACAGCAGCTTGCTGCTTTGCGTGTACATCAACACAGTAGTGTTTGGTAAAGGTATGTGGCGTAGACCATGTTGTTGCCTTACATATGTCATTTAGGGATGTTCCTAAAAATGCCATAGAAGCCCCTAGTTTACGTGGTGGAATGTGCCCTAGGGGGAATTATTAAGGTGCGTTTAGCCTTTTGGTAGCAAATTTGAATGAATTTGACTATCCATCTAGCAATGCCAGCCTTTGAGATGGGATTACCTTTATGTGGTGGGGAGAAAGCTACAAATAATTGTTTTGTGTTTCTGAAAGGTTTGGTCCTGTCAATGTAGTAAAGTAGGGCTCTTCTGACATCTAGTGTGTGTAGAGCTCTTTCTGCTACAGAGTCTGGGTCTTGGAAAAAGACGGGTAACTCTATTGATTGGTTAAGGTGAAAAGCAGAAATTACTTTAGGTAGGAATTTGGGGTTTGGTCTGAGAACTACTTTATTACGATGGATTTGTAAAAAGGTTCTTGTATGGTTAAAGCCTGAATCTCACTCACTCTTCTGAGAGAGGTTATTGCAATTAGGAAGGCTACTTTCCATGTAAGAAATTGTAACTCACATTTGTGCAGAGGTTCAAATGGGGACCCATGAGCCTGGTGAGGACAATATTTAGATTCCATGCTGGAGAGGGTGGCAATCTAGGGGAATGATTCTTTTAAGGCCTTCCATAAAGGCTTTAATTGCAGGTACTCGAAACAGTGACAAATGCTGTCTGTTTTGTAAGTATGCGGCTAGAGCGGCAAGATGTAATCTTATGGATGAGTATGCTAGGTTACATGTTTGCAGATGCAGCAAGTAACAGATAATGTTTTGTATGGAGGCATCTAGTGGGTTGATATTGTTGTTATTGCAATAAATAGCAAACCTTTTCCATTTTGCTGCATAACAAGCCCTGGTAGTGGGACGTCTGGCTTCTTTAATGACCTGCATACACTCAGGTGGAAGGTTAAGGTAACCGAACTCTAGGACTTCAGGAGCCATATTGCCAGATTGAGTTGACCTGGATCGGGGTGTCTGATCTCTCCATGGTTCTGAGTTAAGAGGTGTGGAGAGAGGTGCAGTTTGTGGTGTGGAACTACTGAGAGTTCGAGAAGTGTTGTGAACCATGGTTGTCTTGCCCATGTGGGAGCAACTAGGATCATTGTTAGAGACTGTTGTCTGAGTTTGCGTACTACTAGGGGAATGAGTGGGAGAGGCGGAAAAGCGTATGCAAATCTGCCTGACCAGTTCATCCATATTGCATTGCCCTTGGACGACGGGTGTGGGAACCTGGCGCGAAGGTTGGGCATTTTGTGTTTTCTTGTGTGGCTAACAGGTCTATTTGTGGATGGCCCCACATTTGGAAAAAAGGTTGTAGAACTTGTGGATGCAGTTCCCATTCGTGAATCTGTTGTGTCTGTCGACTTAACAGATCCGCAATGTGATTGTGAACTCCTGGAAGGTGTTCTGCAAGGAGGTAAATGTTTTGAGGAATGGCCCATCTCCATATGTAGCTTGCGCCAGGCGAGACAGCTGTAGAGAGTGTGTCCTCCCCTGTTTTTGTACATAGTACATTGCTGTTATGTTGTCTGTTTTGACTAAGACAGTCTTGTGAGTAAGATGCGGTTGAATGACTTTAGCGCTAGAAATATTGCTAATAATTCTAGGTGGTTGATGTGGAGCAGTTTTTGTGACTTGGTCCAGCTGCTCTGCGTTGTGTGGGTAAGGAGGTGAGCTCCCCACCCGGTGAGAGATGCGTCTGTTGTGAGCACTATTTGTGGAACTGGCTCTAGGAACGGCCGCCCTTTGGAAATGTTTTGTATGTTCCACCATTGCAGAGAGCGATGAGTGCGGCTGTCTACGAACACCAGATCTGTAAGCTGGCCCTGAGCTTGGTTCCACTGACGTGCTAAGCATTCTTGCAGGGGCCGCATTTGAAGTCGTGCGTGAGGGACAATAAAGATGCACGAGGCCATCATTCCTACGAGTTGCATAAACACTCGAGCTGGAAGGTAGTGTTGAGGTAGGAATTTGTTGATGAGGGCTTGCATACTTGTTATCCTGGAAGGATTGGGGTATGCAAGGGCCCTGGAGGTATCGGATTGTGGCTCCTAGGTACTGATGTATGTAGGAGGGATGGAGATGCGATTTGGTATGGTTTATTGTGAACCCCAAATTGTGTAGTAGCCGAACTGTTTGGAGTGTGTGCTGTACACATTGGTTGTGTGACTTGGCTTTTATTAGCCAGTCGTCTAGATACGGAAACACGTGAATGTGTTGTCTTCGTAAGTGCGCAGCTACTACTGCTAGGCACTTGGTGAAAACCCTTGGTGCTGTTGCCACCCCGAATGGGAGGACTTTGAACTGATAATGTTGTCCGTCCACTATGAACCTTAGGTATTTCCTGTGCGCAGGGTGAATGGGAATATGGAAATAGGCGTCCTTGAGATCTAGTGTGGCAAGGAAGTCGCCTTGTTGGAGTAGTGGAAGTATTTGTTGAAGAGTGATCATGTGAAAATGATCTGAGTGAATGTAATAGTTGAGGGGTCTGAGGTCCAGTATGGGCCTGAGGGAACCGTCCTTTTGGGGATTAGAAAGTATAGTGAGTAAACCCCTGTGCCCTGATGTTGTAGAGGGACTGGTTCTATTGCGTGCTTTTGGAGCATAGAGAGAACCTCTTGATTGAGGAGCGTTAGATGTTCCGTGGACATGGGACGCTGTCTGGGTGGTATGTTGGGGGAGTAGAAGTGAGTTCGAGGCAGTAACCATACTGGATAATTTGTATTACCCACCTGTCGGTGGTGATGGAATTCCACGCAGGTAGGAACTTTGACAGTCTTCCCCCGACGGGAGTGGAATGATCGGGGAAACGGAGGAAGTCACTGTTTGGTGGTAGGGGAGGTGCGTGTGTTAAACCCGCGTCCTCTACCCCTGTTGTTATTACCTCTGTAATTACCTCTGGAGTAACCTCTATTAGAGGAGGTTTGAGTGGTGTTTTTGTAGTTAGCAGAGGTGGTGTCTGTGGCTGTAGTTTTGGAGCCGCCTCTATATAGGAGCTGACGAAAGGAACCTCTGCTAGGTGTGGCTTGTAGAGCTCCTATAGCTTTGGCTGTGTCTGTGTCCTTCTTCATTTTTTCTAGAGAAGTGTCCACATTAGGCCCAAACAGGTGTTCCTGGTCTAAGGGTTGATTGAGGATGGTAGATTGTACCTCCTGCTTGAAGCCAGATATTCGTAGCCATGCGTGTCTGCGCAGCAAAACGCTTGAGTTTATTGTGCGTGCTGCTGTATCTGCTGCGTCAAGGGCGCACTTTATTGAGGTGTTTGTGACAATCTTGCCTTCTTGTATTAGATCATTGGCCTTGGTCTTATACTGATCTGGAAGGTGCTCAATGAGCTTTTCAAGCTCGTCGTAATGGGCTCTGTCATATCTCGCCAGTAAGGCTTGGGAATTGGCGATGCGCCACATGTTTGCTGCTTGAGACGCAACTCTTTTTCCCGATGCGTCGAGTAATTTGGACTCCTTGTCTGGTGGTGGTGTCTCACCAGTAGTCTGGGAGTTTGCCCTTTTCCGTGCATTAGCAACTACTAATGAGTCTAGAGGGAGTTGGCCTTTAATATAAGCTGGGTCAGAAGGGGCAGGTTTATATTTTTCTCGATCCTTGGGTTAAGAACCCTAGCCCTAACTGGGTCTTTGAAGACCTCAGGGGCATGTTTAATAATGCCTTTAAGCATAGGTAGAGTATGGGTAGACTTTTGAGGCTGGCTAAAAGTTTCTAGTAAAAGTCTTCTTCCAGGGGGTCTGAGTGTAACTTGACACCATGGTATTGTGCTGCCCTGTTTATCACCTGTGAAAACCCTATAGCATCATCTGGAGGTGAGGCTTTTGATGGGTATGGTTCAGGGACAGGTATATCTGGGAGGTCATAACTGTCCCAGGGGTCTTGTGGTGGGATACTGTGAAGGTTGTCATCAGTGTAGGTGTTGTGAGGTGACTGCATGTCATCATCATGATCCTCCCTGTCTGTATCCCTTGTGGTGAAAAACAAGGTGGAGGAGAGTGAGGCGGGGAGTGTAGAGGGCTGAGGTGTTGTGGAGGTGGAGAGAAAGACCTTATAGGTGATGTGGAAGAGTCTTTCTTCTTATGAGGTGGCTCAGGTGTGGTTGGTTCCTGTATCTTCCTCTTGTGAGGTATTACTGATTGTACCTGTCCGGTAATAGGGTCAATGTGCAGAGTTTTCTGCTTTGGGTCGATGGGAACCAAGAGTTCTTCTGAGCTGGCGTGTTTGGTCGGCATCGAAGATTTCGGCTCCGAGTGTTGTTTGGGCTTGCGAGGTTGTTTGGTGTCCTTTGGTGAAGTTTTCGACACCGAGGGTTTTTTTGTCGACTCCGAAGGTTTGTTATGCTTCGGTGTCGAGGTGTCTGGGACCTTGGACTTTGGCGCCGAAGGGTCTGTTGGTGCCGAGACCTTAGTCTTGTGTTTCGGTGCCGATGAGTGTTTTTCGGCTCCGGGACGTGGCTGGCTCGGTCCCGAGCTGCCAGAAGGCTTTAGGTGCTTGGGAGTCGAGCCGGAAGGCGGGGCTCCTGAAGCTTTGTGATGGTGCAGACCTAGGCGCGAAGGTGTGACCGAAGCCTTTTGTTTCTTGGGGGCAGGGGCATCGACGTCAGTACTCACAGTACGTTGGTGTGGTGTGATGAGTTGGTCGTCGGACCCTGAGTCTTCGGCTCCGGAGGTGTCGATTTGTAAATCTCCGGTGTCCGGGTTGTCGGAGCCTGTGTCAAAGATGTCGTCCGGTGCGGGAGCGGCTGACCTGGACATTTCGTGTCGTCGGGCCCGGCGATCACGGATGGTCTTTTGGACCGAAAGGAGTCACAGGCTTGGCAGTGTTGGCTCTCGTGTTCTGGAGAGAGGCAAAGATTACAGATCTCGTGGAGATCTGTGTGTGGGAATTTAGCCCCACACCTGCATCTTTTAAATGGAGTCCTTTCCATATGCTGGATGATGGCGCCGACACGCCCAACGGACCAACGTCGGCGACCGGACTCGAAACAGTGTTGGAGTGGAGACGCGATGAGGGGATCGCGATCGAAAACAATACCGTCGAACGGTAGGAGGTTCTTCTGCGCGTCGAGAGGGGAACCGATCGATGTGGATCCGGAGCGCAGCAAGGTACATCCGAACCCGATGGCGGAAAAAAAACAATCTAACCATGGAGTCGATGCCCATGCGCACTATCGTCCAAAGGAGGAGTCACCTATCTCGTGACTACAAAAGACTCTTCCAAGACAACAACAAAGTGCAAGCATCCGAGCCCAACACCAGATGGCGATCTCATGCACAGTGTACGATCTGCAGCTCATATGCCTCGAACATAGATATATAGATATATGGTGTCCCCAGGGGCAGGCCTTGCCGGATCAGATAGCAGGGACCCCCCTTGGCGACCAGAGGGACGACACGTCATCGGAGGGACCCGGAGGCGGGCGGGAAGCTGGGCACTGCATAAGCTGGCCTGGGCCGTGTGGCTGGGGTCTGGGGAGCTGTTTGGCGGCCTGCGGTGGCCCGCTCACCTCACTACTAAGCCGGAATCTTGAGACCCCCGGGCCCGTTCCACTGGCGGCAAGTGGAGGGAGCGTGGCCGGGGTCCCCGTGTGGACAGCGGACAGGGTAATGCTGGTTCATCTGGTCCATGGACTTTGTGTGGGGGTCCCACACCTATTGTCAACAGAGATCGAGTAAAGTCTGCGACCTCTGTGCACGGCGGTGCGCCCTGCTGATTTCTCTGCAGTGGGTGCTCCTCATCCATTCTCTTCATGGGGAAGGGAAGACTGCCTGCGACCTCTCAGGGGAACACTATAGAACAATACGCCACCCTCACGCCCGCCACCCAACGAGCACGCCACGGGAGTTCGCGCAGTGACACAGGGCAAGCCCCCTCCCGGGCTGGTCTTACGGTGGCTATCCAGGGCAGCCTTAGGGGAAGATCAATTCAGTCTCCATAGAGGTGAACCTCCTGCGTACGAACCTGCGAAAGGTGTCTGACAAGGTTAAAGCAGCAGAGGGCTCCACCGCTGATCTCCAGTCCTGAGTGGCGACTCAAGAAAAAGGCAGCCACCCTTACATCGAAAACGGGGACACTGGAGGCGAGGGCCGAGGACGCAGAAGGGAGATTCTGAAGAAACGTCTGCCTCCTGGGCTTCCCTGAGCGTGCCGAGGGGGACGAGACAGAGGTTCGTAGAGACATGGATTCAGAATGCTCTGAAACCCACAGATCCGTCTCTGCAATTTGCAGTCGAGAGGGCTCATCGTGCTCTGGTGGCCCCTCCGAGGCAGGGGGCCCGTCACCACGCGCTATCATAGCGCACATCCTGAACTATAGGGACAGGGACTGCCGCCTTCAGGCGGCTCGTGAAGTCAATAATATCCTGTTTGAGAATCACAAGATCTCCATCTTCCTGGATTATACACAGAAAGTGCATGCCCAAAGCAAATCTTTCCCAGAGGCGAAGAAACAGCTACGGGTGAGGGGCCTCAGATATATGCTTTTATACCCTGCCCGACAAGGATTCCAGGAGAAGTCACATTTTTTCGACATAGCGGAGGATGTTTGGAGATGTGGGACAAAGTGGCAAACGAAAGGCGAGGATCCTGGAGGGCGGGTATTTGAGGCGGAGCGACACCCCAGCATTCATGGACTGGCGGACCTGGGCTGACTCTGGGACTGTAAGTCGCGAACTTACCTAAAAAAACGCTTTCTTGTTTTCCTCCATAGGGTAACATTGCAAAGCTTGACAATTGCACTAAGTGTACACTTTTTAAAGTATTAAGTATTTTTCCTGAAAAAAGTTCTTACCGTTTTTGCAAACATCTTTGTCTCAAAATAAATCTTGAAAGAAGCTTTTTTTTCTAAAATTGGTGTGGCTCTCCTTTTTGAGTCGTGTCTCATTTATTAGTAACTGTGCATATAACAAATGTCTCACACTCCTCTGGGTTAGGCCTAAGGTTGCTTGCCCACACTACCACAAATAGAGCACTTTGGGTTTACACTGAGCCCTGTACACTTCTGGGGGAATCTCTTGAAATCTGTGCACAGTATAACCACTTAGTGGTTTACAATATAAAGAGCCAGCTTCCTACACTATTGAAAAGAGCAACTGAGAGGAGATGTCCAGTTCAGAATGTATGAACTGCTTACATGCATCTTGGACCGTTTGTGCAAAGGCATTATAAGGGACTTCCGGTAGCACAGGAAGAACCTCATATGCCATGTTCTAGCAGTGCGGCTGTAGAGCCTCTATAGGCAAGAAGACATTTTACAAGCACTACGGTTTAATGTTGAGTATCCAGTGTGATTGCCAGTTTACGACCAATGTCCAGGACCACAATAGTATTGCAATCCAATTTGATAACCAAGAAACCGCACTTTGGGCACCCGACTCCTAAACAGCGAGGGTGAGCACACAAGGCTTACTCTGGGAAGTAGCAGGGAACAGAAATGTAGATGTAATATGGTACTGTAAATAACTTTTATCAAATCAGTGCTTTATCTTTTAAGGACAAAAATACTTCAAATCAGAGATATGATAAATAGAACAGTTGTAGACAGGATCTGCAAGGAAGTCCATAAGGTGGAAAGGTCTTGAGCAGAATATGATGTCCAACACTTTAACCTCTTCTAAGCACCAGACTTTTCGGTAACATTTGCCTTCGCACCAATGCTAACCTGTGGAGTGGTTAGATTCCTATAAGGAATCAGATGAAGGAATTCTAGACCAAGACACTGTACAGTTCCAACCTTGGGTACCAAATGCAGAATTCAGTGGACAGAAGCTTTAGCTGCAGAGGTTCAAACTGCCCCACACACATTCTCAGCTCAAAAAACAAATAGCACAATGAAGTCATTTGTGCAATCCAAATAAAGTATTACAATAACAACAGGTGGTGCCTGTAGGAGAGTGTCCCTTATTGACATGATCAGCCCCACTTTTTGCCTGGTATACGATGCAATTTTGACAGACGTCCCCAGTGCAGAGTCTTTCCCTAAAACTGTACAAGTGTTCCCCCTAATTGCAATACCTTTAGCACCCCCTGTATGTCCCTAGTACACGGTACCCCCTGGTACCTAGGGCAAGAGACTAAAGAGGGTTCCTAAGGGCTGCAGAATGTATTGTGCCACCTTAAGGGACCCCTCAGCAGAGAAAAGTGAAGACACAACATGGCACACACCCTGTGTGCCATGACTGCAGACACTGCATGCAGTATAGGTAAGTCACCCCAACAGCAGGCCTTACAGCCCGAAGGCAGGCTGCACTATACCACGTGTGGCCATATATGCATGACCAGATATGCCCCTGTGATGCCCAAGTCGATTCTTACTTATTACAAGTGAACAGGGATGCCACTTTAGGTACATGTGCTGGACACTGGCAATTACTGGTTTTGCAGCTACATGATGGCTTCACTGAACCTACTGATGATTGGTATCAAACAATTCGTATTTATATACCCACACTGATTCCAGTGATGGATTCATTAATACGTGCACCTAGAGGGCACATTAGAGGTGCCCCCTGAATGCCTACCGACTGCTAGTGTACTGGCTGACTGGTGTAGAACAGCTAGCCCCACAGACAGGTTTCAAGCCCCAGCAGGTGAGAGCCTGTGTTTTCTGAGGGCAGAAATATTGCCTGCTCTGGCCAGAAGTGTTGTCACCTCCTACAAGAAGGATAGCTAAGAAATGAACATATCAATTTGACTTTGATATGCGGCCAAAGGCTTCCCCAGAGAGGAAAAATGCCACCCCCTGCCCCGGGCCCATTTGGCACCAGGACAGACGGGAAAAGTAGCGAGTCAGGAGGAGTTTTCCCCATTAGCTAGTCCCACCCCCAAGGTGGGCTACCTAATGTGAACATAAAACTTACAATTCCACTGTAGGAAGCTGCTTCTGTATCTGGTATTACCACTAGGTGGTTATACCGTGCAAAGAGTCCAGGGATTCCCCAGAAGTGTACAGGGATCAATGTAAAACCCAAAGTGCTCTATTAGGGGTAGTGTGGGCGAGCACCCTTAGGCCTAACACACTTGAGTGTAAGACATTTATTGCACAAAAGTGATCAATAATAGACAACTTAAGAAGGAGATCCAGACCAATTTTAGAAAATTATACTTTGTTTGTACTTTATTTTAAGACCAAGATCTTCGCAATATGGTAAGTATGTTTTTAATTACTTAATACTTTCCACTTAGAAACTTTTCAGCACAGTTCAATGGTATCCTATAGGGAAAACCATATTGAGGTTAAACAGGTAAGTAAGGCACTTACAATCCCAGTCTTTGGAACCAAATGTCGGCGAGTAGCAAAACTGCACCACCAGTGGCACAGGGGCGGCCAGGTGCAGAGGTCAAAATTGTAGTTCGGCCCAATGCTTTTCAATGGAGACTGGGGATGGGTGGAGCCACACTGCTTGCAGGCATGTAAATCCGTTGCAGGGGCCAGGCTTTGGGGGTTAGCACCAGCACAGGGGGCCACAAAGCCGCACCTAACATACAACCCGAGCGGCACAGGGGCGGCAGGGTGCAAAACCAGCATCAGGCGCCCAATGCTTTTCTATGGAGATTCTTTTTTTTGGCAAACAGGCTGCAGAAATGGCACTGGAGGTTGCAGGAGAGAGACCAACGATAGCCAAGGGAAGTAGAGATGTAGGGGGTCATAGGGGCACAGTTGCTTCATCTCACCAACGCCCAGGGGCTTCAGGTGCAGGGGTACCTTTCGACATCAGAGTCCTCTTACCAGGGCCAGTTGCAGTCAGGGGGAGCCCCTGGATTCACACTGCGGGCACCGTTGTGGACATCAGGAGAGGTCACCCAATGCTGGACACGAGGTCAGGATCGTTGGTGAGACTTCACTGCACAGGTGAGCCACTCAGACTCGGGCCGTGGGCGTCTAGTGCAGAGTGGGCAGGAGACGCGGATCCGCCTGCATCTGGGGTCCTTGGAGCTGGTTTCTTCTTGGACAGGTTCGTGGCCACGGGAGATTGGAGTCTTTTTCGAAGGCAGCAGTCCTCCCCGGGTTTTCAGAGATCGCTGGATGCAAGACTGGCTGCAGGGTCGCAGAAGCTGGAGACAGGCCAGCAGGGCTGGGGCCAAGGCAGTCGTCTCAAGTCTTCTCTTCAGGATTATCTTCTGCTTATTAGGTCATCGCAGATATAGTTTCTAAGTCTGGGGGAGCCACCTAAATACTCGTTTTAGGGGGTTTTAGGGGAGTAGCAGGAAGGGCCAACAGGCACCTTACTTGGGATGACTACACCCTCTATTGTGCCACCCACCTGTAGGATGGTGTATAGACCTAGCCCTGATTGGAGGGATCTCCCTATCTTCAAGATGGCGGGGACTGAAGGATGTGCTTCACCTCGCCTCCCCCACCTTAGGGGTGGAATTGGCAGAGGTGGGTACACCTCCTATTCTTCCAAGTTTTCCCGCCAGTTTTCCCGCCAAAAGTGGGGGTGTAAACCAGGGGCTGCCATCTGCCTTTAGCAGCAAAGGGTTGGGGTTGCATTACAAAGGCAGCAGGCCTTTGAAGCTTCCCTCTTAGAGCACTGGCCCATCCTGAGGTATAGTGCACCCCGCCTTAAGGCTGTGAAGCCTGCTAGAAGGGTGACTTACCTATGCCTTCAGGTAGTGTTAGCTGGCGTGGCACCCAGTCAGGGTGCCATGTCGACCTTGTAGTTTTCTCACTCACAGGGGCATGCAAGCTGCAAGGGCAGTGGCATGGTCCCAACTCAGGCCTTCAGCTCCCAGGGCGTAGGTACCCAGGCGCCATTTACTGGTAGATGTACCAATTGGGGATTTTTTTTTTTAGGGAAGGACTGGCACAGGGGACTTGGTTGCCAGGGACCCTGTGCACTACAACTGAAACCACATCAAAACCAGGCAAAAAGTGGGGGCTAACCATGCAAAAAGAGGCAGTTTCTCAAATCCACCATCTTGGTTTTTGGTGGAATTATGCTCACTGGGTCAGGGTTATGCCCACTTCCAACAGGAAGTGGTCATATAGAGGGACTAGTCACCCTAAAGGTAAGTAGCCCATTGGCTACTTGTCATGCCCTTAACGGCCCTAAATTGAGTATTTAGGAGGCATCCTTGATGCCAGGACTCTAATCGGCAGACCCAGAAGAGGACGACAAAAGAGAGCTGTAAGACAACGAGCACTGAAGACTGCTGAGGACTTTTGGCGCCAAACCCCATTTGCCTGCACCAGTCTCGGCAATAGTGACCGAGTGACTTGTCCTGCAGCTGAGCAACTACCAAGAACACCGGCAGACTGCCAGCCCTTCACAAAACGCAACGTGCCTGCCTTTGGTTTTCTCGTGATGAAGCGCCCCCTGCCAGGTTCACCCGGGATGGCGGATCACTGGCCCCTCCGGTGAGACAAAACATCCAGGCGTCGGACCAAACCCTCGGCCCGCCTGGCACGTTGATGTGGCTCTGAGCCCCCACCCTCGCTGTGTGTGTGTGCCTCTAGACGACGCCATAGCGCCCACTGGGGTGCCTGACACCTGCTCCCACCTCACCAATAGCTTCAGCGCCCACCGAGAAGATTCAGGCATCCTCGATGTGACGCTGATTCCCACACATCCATTGAGGCAGGGCTGATCACACCGACTCTTAGGTCTCCATGAGAAGGCCATTGAATTGCTCCACTCTGCCCGGCTCTCCTTACTACTTACTTCTTAATACTGTCTCTTCCCTTACCCTCTCCCAGAGTGGCCTCAGAACTGCGACGCACCCCCACAACTCCGTTTGACTGGGGTTAAACGCACCCGCAATCTTCTCACTCGGAGGGGGAAACTCTTACTGACTTCGTCCCCAGTGACCAGATCCCTCTAAGTGACGGCAACCGGCACGATCTCACCCCACAAAATAGCAGAAGATCCTCCACCTAACTTTCTATAAACCTCCTCTCACTGGCAGCTCACTGGGCTGGACTCTCACTATTTAATCTAACCTGAAGACAGCGTCAATCCCACTAATAATCCTGACCTGTTGGCTGAACTGGAAATTTGTTACGTCCTTGCCACCAAGACTACCAGCCTATGCTATTAGCTTTGCAACATATACTGTCATTTCTTTTGATCACTGCCTAACCACTCCCATAGTGGAGCTACAGACTGCCTAATGATGGTTTGAGCCCTTCATGCTCCTTGTATTGTTTCTCATTGTGATTTACTTCTATTGCTCACTATTTGTTGCCACCATCTCACTTAGTTTTTCACTATATCCTCAATGTCTTTCCGTCTCTCCTTGAGTTTACCATTTCTCCTCCCCCTTGCTCCGATCCCTCTTCCTTCCCCTACTCCTACCTATTCCTACACTTGTCCAGGTTCTCCAATATGTGTACTGACTGATTTGCCCACCTAACACATGACTCCGACTTATGGCTTCTCCTCCTTCCAACTCTATCCTCTCACTCCTTTCCCCTAACACGGCCCCCTCCCCTTCTGATTCCTACTCTATTCATTCACTTTAACCCTGCCGCTATTCTGACCCCCACACCTCCCAACGCCTCGCATCAAGTCTTCCACCCTCCCTCTTTTCCCCTCCCCTAGCCTCCTTAATCCAACCACCATGCCACCCTCACACACCCCCTCACTACAACAGAATTCAGAATCAATCCACAGGACTCATCCATCACTAGACATGGCCCGAACTCTTGGTCCATCCTCTACCCACCCAATCTCTCCAAAAACGCTAAAAGAAACTTCAAACACAAACTACTTATCGGTCACCATGAAACCCTATTTGTTGATAACTACCTTAGTCTCTCCTCCATAATAAAAAAAAACTACATTTTTTACTCCAAACGCCCCTCCAAATGGAAAAGCATTTTTCTCCATTTTTCTCCACCACCTCCCCATCACTAAATCATGTAAAATCCCATATAGCTTTAAATTGTCCACCTCCCCCTCCCATACTTTCCCCGGCGAAATAGACATCTCCATTTTCAAATCCGGTAACATCCTAATCCAAGCCTCAGAAAATCACCTCACCATCTTTGAGCAACACTTCAGCACATTATCTTTACCTACTATCCACCCCAGCTCATAACACTGCAACCTCCCAACTGACTGACGCCCTCTCACCCTCCCCTTCCTTGCCCCCAATCCCTCTCCTTTCAGGCATCAATACTACGTGTGATGACTCTCTAACCCAATCCTCCAATCTCCCCCCCTCGCTAGCAACCCCCCCCTCATCCGGACACCTCAACAGCATGCCCAATCTCCCAAACCCTTTCTCTCTCTAATAACTCCCCCCTTCCCACCACTAGACACACCCCCTCCCTCACTCCCGCCTTCCAGCACCCTCCTCCCGACTTTGCTATTATTCAACCGCATGTACCAATTTCACCTTCTCTAAACTGCCTTCCCACCCCCTAGACAAGATGCTATTAGCTCAAGATCTCTTACCACCTCAGAACACCGACAATAACTCTATGCACTCCCCTCCCGACGACGTGGACTCCCCCTTGTCCAACAACCTGGGAACGCCTCCCCTTCACCCCCCGCCCCCGACCTCCCAACCCACACACTCCACAGACCGTTCTTCCCGAAAAATTCAAAGGCTAATCTAACACAGACCCTATCTAACATCGAAAGCGCTCCTCTTACCTGGTCGTCTGAACTCTCCCAGCTCAGAAAAGATCTTTCCTGGTCGTCTGAACTCTCTCAACTAAGGAAAGATTTTAACTCCCTCTCCTCTGAAATCCTCCTAAACCGGGCGATTTACCCTAACTTAGATGCACAAAGCACCTCCAAGCTTCAACAATGGAGAACCTTCCCTCGTTGCAACTGTTCCCACCGACCCCCCCGTGCCTCAAGCCATCTCTCCCCTTCAGACCTCCTCGACCTTTGTAACTCCTACCTCCCTAAATACCCAATTGACCCTCCCCCCCCCCACTCTACCATTCCTGTGATCCTGGGGACGTGCAGAATCCCTTCTTCCCCCGTCTACCCTAGACCCCCAACTCAACTCACCGCTATCCATACATGCCCTCTACCCATAAACAACCCGAAACCCCTAACATGCATGCTGGTCAACTGCCGCTCAGCTGCCCAGCATGCGACGGAAATAGCTGAAACCATTCTCAGCGAAGACATTGACATTGCCTTCCTTACGGAAACTTGGCTCAAGGCCCACTCTACACCTATCCTTGACCTACTCATCCCACCCGGTTACTCCATACTCAGGAAAGATAGACCTGAGAGAATTGGAGGTGGTTTAGCTATCATCTTCAAAAACGAACTTCAACTCTCGCTTGTCAAGAACTCCGACCCTGCCACCTTTGAATACCTCGGTGCAGAACTCAAAATCCAGGGCGCCCCACCTATACGCCTACACAATATCTATCATCCCCCTGGCGAATCCCTTCCCTTCGCAGAGGAACTTTCTGACCTACTCACTCAATGCTCTTTCAAACTCTAAAAATCTCTTCCTTGGAGACTTTAACCTCCACTGGAATGATATCAAAGACCCCGCTATTAATCTCCTCATGAATCTTCTGGAGATTAGTGACCTTAAACAAATTTGCCACTCCCCAACCCACACTAAAGGGGCTACTCTTGATGCCATCATAACAAATAACGATTTAGCCTCCCTCTCCAACATCGTCCCCATCAACTGGTCCGACCATCACCTCATCCTCTTCTCGATCACCACCACGCCCCCCCCCCCCCCCCCTCCACTCCAAAAGCATCAAACATAAGAAATTGACCAGAAATCTTCATCTTATCCCCCCCGGCGAACTGGAAGCGAAACTCAAAGCCCAATTCCTGCTCGCACCTCACTCCCAAAATGCGAACGCCCTCACCGAACATTACAACAAATCAGTTACCGAGGTCCTAGACCAAGTGGCCCCTCCCAAAATGAAAGCCCAAAGAAACATACCTTCCAAATCCTGGTTCAACTCTGATCTCAACAATGAAAGACGCTCTCTTAGACTCCCCTCCCACCTAGCCCTCCTCCGATCCGCTAGGTCCAACTACAAAAAACACATCCTCAATGAAAAGGCCTCCTTCTTCCGCACGCAGCTTGACATGGCCAAAAATAGACCTAGAGAACTATTCAGCATCGTCAAAAATCAAACATCCTCTGCCCCCCAAAAGCTGATGGCCACAAATGAGAAATGTGAAGAAATTGCTAATTTCTTCTCTGATAAAATCACTAAAATAGATCAATCATTCCTTTCCCCACCAACCCACTACTTTCTTATGACATTTCTCCTGAATCTCCATCCCCATCTAATCTTCCCCAGGTCCCTTCCCGTCTCTCATCCGTCTCCCCCCCACCTAAACCCAACACCTTTGCCCCCCAGCAACTAAAAAACAATGCCTCCTGGCATAATTTTCACCCTGTCACGGAACACGAAGTCTAACATCATCTCTAAGCTTAAACCATCCTCTCACACCAAAGACCCCATGCCCTCTAAACTTGTCCAAGACCTTAAACATATCGCCCCACTCTGGACCACCATTATAAACTCATCCCTGACCACTGTGTGTTCCCGCCTCCCTCCAACTGGGTCAAATCACAATCATCCCCAAAAATCCCAACGCAGATCCCAACGACCCCAATAACCTCCGACCTATCTCTAACCACCCTCTTCTCTCCAAAGCCCTTGAAAAATGCGCCCTGATTCAATTGGATAATCACAAACACTTTCGACCTCTTTGACTCGCTGCAATCCAGCTTCAGAAAAGGATGCAGCACAGAATCTGCCATACTCAATATAGTGGACGACATTCATCACTCACTTGACAATGGCGAAGCTTGCCTACTCATTCTCCTCGACCTTTCCGCTGCTTTCGATACTGTTAACCACACTGCATTACTTAACACTCTTAAAGCCCATTTTGGCCTCAATGGCCATGTCCTAAACTGGTTCACCTCCTTTCTCCAACATAGAACCCAACAAATCAAAATCGAGAACTGCCTCTCTAACCCCACTCCTATCCCCCTCGGTGTCCCGCAGGGATCCATTCTCTCCCCCGCTCTTTTCAACCTATTCATGGAACCCCTCACCCTCATTCTCAAACAAGCAGGAATCAACTACCACCTCTATGCCGACGATACTCAACTCTACTATAAGATTACATCCCACTCTGAAGTGCTACACCTCAATGACACCCTAACAAAGATCCAATCTTGGTTCCACCAAAATCATCTCAAACTCAACCCTAACAAAACGGAAATCATTTTCTTCTCCCCTAAAAACAACCCACTCCCCATACAAAACTGGATATCTGACCTTAATGCGCTCAACTGCTCTCTCACCACCTCCAATTCAGTTAAATCTCTAGGCATCACCATTGACAATAACCTTGCCCTTACTGCCCACATAAAAACCACAGCCAAAGGACTCTTCACTCTCTGTCAACTCAAAAAAATCAAAACCTTCATCCCGATAGATGACTTCAAAACTGTTGTCCAATCACTGGTCCTGTCGAGAATAGACTATGGTAACGCTATCCTCGCTGGAACTCCCAAAGTCCATCTTGCACCACTCAAATCTGTACTCAACCTAGCTGCTAGACTTATCTCTGACTATAAACATTTCAACCACATCTCCCCTGCACTTAAAACCCTCAAATGGCTTCCCATCGAAGGCAGATCCACCTATAAGATTGCATGCATCACTCACAAAGCCCTTCACCAAAACACCCCATGTTACCTATCAGACAAACTCCACAAAGCGGGCTGCACTCGACCAACAAGGAGCACCAACGCCCTCATTCTTATCCCCCCTCTGCTAAAAAAGAAATGCACACAAGCTCGATCCTTCTCTGGAAACGCTCCGTCCATATGGAACTCCCTGCCTAAAGACCTACGCTGCAACCCCTCCTACATCAACTTCAAAAAGACCTCAAATTGTTTCTCCTCAACAAATACTGGGGTCAATAATACCCTCCTCTGGCAACGTATCCTACTCTGCGCCCCACCAGGCTCCCCCTTGCCATCCAACTCTCTCACCCCCTCACTCTCCCTCCTAACTCCCCTCCCTCACACTACTCTCTTCCCCTCCCCCTAGCAACCCCTCCTTGCCCCCACCTTTACCTATGACATCTAACCTACCGCACAGCCTCCCTCTGATCTCCCATTCCCCCACTCCCCTAACTCCCACTCTCCTTATCCCCCTACTTCATCTCACCCTGCTCACCTCCACACACCCACCCGAACCTAATTAATCTCTACCCACGTGAGCTTATTATTTGACCTTTGTAAATAACATTCATATTTAGCTGCTCTCCTTATATTGGCTCTTATTGCAATGCTTTTGACCAAATATATTGATTATTGTACCTCCTCATACTCC
The DNA here is from genome assembly GCA_963921515.1 of Calotriton arnoldi. Classification (NCBI taxonomy): domain Eukaryota; kingdom Metazoa; phylum Chordata; class Amphibia; order Caudata; family Salamandridae; genus Calotriton; species Calotriton arnoldi. The sequence goes on along the minus strand of CAWUFW010000124.1, from coordinate 3,741,773 downwards.
TGTAAAGCGCTCTGATACCCCTGGGTCTAGCCAGCGCTATATAAAACCTTTTAAATAAATAAATTGCCAGCAATCTCCCTTGGAGTAGAGGTGCTACCGTGCTTCCCGGCAATAGCACCCCCCCACCCCCACCCAGGATGTGGAACCTGTGCTCCTGAAGGTCACTGAGTGAGAGGAAACCAGGACTGACCGGAGCAGCATAGGACCCATACCCGGGGTACTGGACCCCTTGCAGCAACCAAGGGCTGTTTAAGTCTAGTCGGGATTAGCAGCACAGAGACTGAGCAGCTGTCGAAGGACAATCTGCAACGCAGAGACCCACTTCCACAGTGGCCCAGCTGTCTCGATTACTGCACCCGCAACCCGCAACCCAGACCACTGCAAGGACCTAGACGCACAGAGCCCAACCGATCTATCCACTCTGCACCTGAATGCCCCAGCACGTGTACCGATGAACCAGCTGTGTGCCCTTGTTCCCAGGATCCTTCTGACCGAGCCCCCCCGTTGGGAGCTCACGGACCTGACCCAAGTTCCCCTCTGCAGCCTGTTTTTAGGTGCCCCCCCCACCACTTCTTTCCAAAGGTGTAGCGCGCAAAGCTACTAACCCAACTAGCACCTCTGCACCTGGACGCCCGAGGGCAGGTAACGAGTAACTGCTGGTGGTACTTTGGACCATGGCCCCATACGACCCTAAGTCCCGAAGGAGAACCCCAGAAACCGATCGTAAATAACTGTGTGCAACATATGCCTTTTCTCCCCTAGGGAAGCATTGCTGCATAAAGACGCATTTAAGTGAACTGTTTACTTACCTGTGAAATTCAATATTTACAAAAGTACTTACTTGGTAACGACGTTCTTGGTATTAAAATGTATTTAAAAATACGACTTATTTTTCAAAATTGGGCTCGGATTTATTGAGTGTCTCATTTATTGCCTCTGTGAGTACAACAAATGCTTAGCATTACTCTCCGATACACCTAAACTGCTCACCCACGCTACCACAAATGACAGTATTTAGTGTTATTTTTGCCTCTGTAAACCAATAAGGGTTGCCAGGACTCTACACAGTGTACCTCATTTTGGTCCACTATATAAGAGCCAGCTTCCTACAGTGCCAGTCAATATCTAGCTAGAGCACAGTTCAAGTGACTGGAGATCAGGCTCCAATAGAGTTCTCTCTTTTTAATGGGACACAGAAGTGGGTCAGCACCAACTAAGTCGCCTCAAGAGTACCTGAACCTTAAGCAACTGGAATAATGATCTACAATCCATGGTCATGATTTTCAAATGGTAGTGGCTGAATTAACAAGCATCACCTGTTCGCATTCACAACTGGACACAGGGTAAGGTTATCATAGACTAATAGCTATAAAATCGCACAAGACAAAAAAAGGATTCCTTTATCAGGACAACTTCCTCTCTAAAAAAAAAAAAAAAAAAAAAGTAACGTGAAAAATTAACAGATTGCCTCAGGTTCACGATAAGCAAGAACCAACACCTGTACCAAAAGATAAGAGTCCCTAACACCTTCAAAACAAGGCAATTCATGCCTGAAGTAAAAAGCCCAAGCCAAGATCAAGCGGACTCATTCACCCTCTTCCCCACCAGTAAAAGATATAAAGCGGAAAGGGCACCTTTCTTTGAAGAGTACAGAAAGTGTTCCCAAAGAGGTAGAAACTCTGTTCATCCGAACGAAAAAGGTTTCATGGCTATAGACTTTGGCCATGATGGTAAATCACTGCCAGGTGGTGAAATCAGGATGGAAGGGTGCAACATAGAAGGCGGATACGACATGGGGATAGGAGTAGAGATAGTACCAGAATATTACATTCCTAAGAATAAATGCTACCAGGATTGCTATCAACCTAGGTGCCACGTCAGAGAAGAAATTAATGTGGAGGCAGGAGGAAAAATGAAAATGTTTACGTAATATTCGGACAGTGAAAAGTAAATTATACAAATTATTTTCTTACCTTCTCCTTATCATGGTAAAGCGACCTCAAAGTATTAAAAACTGGTGGACAGCCTTTGCTAAAATTCATTCTTAAGTATCTGTCCAAGCATTCCTTAAACATATCACCTAAAAAGACAAGAAGACAGATAGCTAACCTCTCAATCACAGATTCATTTGAGTATTCAAAGTACGTTTTAAGGAGTGCCAAACAGAAGCAATCTGCTAATGGCAGTCCAAAGAACTCTGTTCTGAGTATTTGTATAATAAATGAGAAGAGATTTTGCTTACCAGATAAAAAGTTTAATGGCAATCTTCGTGATACAAGTCCCCTCGGGTATCTCATCCATCCATCCTCATAAATCTTTAACCTCTCTTCTACACTGGCTAGGAAACAATAGGGTATATTCACATATAAATAAACAGTTTGATTTCCATTTGCAAAGAATATAACATAAAAAACTACAGAAAACATTAAAGAGATGCACCTGGAAAAATAATGTTCTGAGTAGTAAAAGATTTGTATCAGCAGCTTTAAAAAGATAAATATATACACCTGGTTTAAGTGCAGTCTCTAACCCTTTGTAGTAGGCCCAGTTTTCTGGACTCCTCTCTTGCAGTCCTCTGTAAACATTGGCTGCTTCATCCAGTCTACCCAAACGTAACAGAACCTCCCCTACAAAAAGCAGAAATGAATTCATTAACAAGGGTTCAGTCCTGTCTTCAAACTAAGCAGTCCTTAATCACTTCTAATCAAGCAGTTCATGCAACAAAAGTATTTGAAAAGCACAACATTATATTAAGAAAAGCGAGTGCTTAACATAGTCTTGTGGTTGAGGTATACACTAAGCGCAAATGAAACTATGATTGACTTTTTTTTTATTTTCTTTTTTTTTTTTTACAAGGATTCAACATTTCTAACTTGTTAACTAATCAGCAAGTACTGCCTTTGTGCATCAATGTAGCGAAAAATGTTATTAGTAAAGAAAACACGTTTAAATATTGCTCACCAAAATACCCAATACAACACAAACATTCAGACAAATAATTTCCATCAATAGTTCCTCTCCTAGTGCAGAAAAACTAGTAATAGCATGCCAAATTACAAATATTTATCATCTTGTCTATATTTCTTTAAGCATATTGTTCCAAACAATGACAGAATGGGGAATATGCAGTAAGGTATTCTTGCTACCATTGACAAAGACAAAAGGGAAAAAATGCTGTCTGACCATTCTTTCGAATGGAAACAAAATAAGTGAGCAACTGAAAAGCAAAAACCACAAAATTAGTCTGAAACCAATTAATCATAGAAACCAAGGTATGAAAAGGATAAAACACTCAGTGTGCCCAGGCCATTGTACAGAAGGCGATTGTTTATCTAGAACTTGTGAAGGATATACTGTATGAACTATTTACAACACAAGCAGCAATAAAACTACAGGAAAGTCACTCCTTTGTAAAATATTGCGTTTTGCCATTTCGTGTTGCACATGCTGGTTTATTTCCATACTTTGCGGTACTCAACAGCCAAAAGAAACACTTTAGTTGGTGCTAGGATTAGAGCCTACCACTTTCAAGAAAGTCTATGCTAATCAAATAGGGCTTAACTCACCGAGTCATTTTGAAAGGTTTGTCTAAACTAAAATGTATTTTTAATATTTATGCTTAATTGCACCAACTACCAAAATGGCAAAGCCCACTGAAAAAACGACAGCTAACGTCTTTAAAAAAAAATGTTACAACATGGCAATCATTCACTAGCATGCAAGTATCCCCACAAGGCAAAATCTCTGTAATACCTTTAGTTTCTTCAACAGCAAGCTTATCACAGATTTGCTTTTCATAGGTGACGAGATGATCAAGGGCTTCCTTATAGAGCTCTGCCTCGCGCAAGACTTGATTCTGATACAGAAGTAGTTCACTGTATTCATAATCTACTTTATCAGGAGACGTCTGCAGGAGTAAAACAATTTTTGTTTCTTAAAAATCAAAGCTCATAGTTATATAACTTTGTAAAAAGTAGGTTAATAATTGATGCTCAATAACACAAAACAGCTTCAATCAGAGTGTGAGGACCCAAGATGATTGCAATGGAATGAGGCATGGGGTGCCTAGAGCCAGAGACTATATTTCACATTATCAGTCACTCCTTTCCCCAATGGTTATTTGTCAATGGACTGGAGACAAGAGTTGCTGGATCATCTGCAACAAAAAACAGTTCCTAATAACATTTATACACAAAGAAAATTGGATTTGAAATTTGCAGCCTACCGTTGACAGGCCTGGACTGCCCGTTTTTACCACTAAGTATTTCCCTGGGGGGCTGGAGCCTTTGGATGCCAGTTTTAGGGCACAGGCTCCTCTTTCCCCTTCTCCAACTTCCACAGGAAAATACAGCAGGAACAAAGAGGGGGCAGGGTCTTTAGGAGAGGGGGTGGGAGAAGGGAGTAGGGCTGATTTGAACATTTAACATGTTTGGCTTTAGCTCCCTGTGAGAAAGTGCCCTCTTTCTGCATGGTTGCCCCCACTTTTTGCTGAATTGCTGATGTGCTTTGACTGAGTGTGCCCTGGGCTCCTGCTAATCAGGTACCCAGGCCTATGTTCTTTCCCTAAAACTGCATTGAAGCCTAAACTCAATTGGCATCTCTGGCCACAGGTCAGCCCCTGGTAAATGGTACCACAGGTACCCAGGGCACTGTGACCAGAGAAGGCCTCTAAGGGCTGCAGCACATATTGTGCCACCCTTAGATGTCCTGTACGCTTACACACACACTGCCTTTGCAGGCTGCGTGTTTTGGTGCAGAACAAACTGAAAAGTCAACATGGCACACATCCCTGTGTGCCATGCCTACAAATCACTGCCCTGGCATAGATCAGTCACCCCTCTAGCTGGGTGCACTATACCAGAGATGAGGGTACAGGTGCATGAGCCCTGTACCCCTACAGTGTCTAAGTCCGTTCTCAGACGTAAGTGCAGTGCTGCCATTAAGAGTATATGGTGCTGGGAGTTTGTCATTACGAACTCAACAGCATCATAATGGCTACACTGAAAACCGAGAAGTTTGGTATCAAACTTCTCAGCACATTTAACCCACACTGATGCCAGTGTGGGATTTAATGAAAAATGCACACAGAGGGCATCTAAGAGATGCCCCCTGAAAACTAACCCACCTCTAGTGTCCAGGCTGAGTGGCTGCTTTCAGCTGCCACCACCACACATGTTTCTGGACCCCTGGGTCGAGAGCCTGCTGCTCTCGGGGGCCTGAAACAATGCACATCCTGGGACGAGGTGCCAAGCCTCCTCCCCCAGGATGGGCAGGGTTCACGAAGGGGAAGCTTCAAAGGCTTGCCGCCTTTGTGAGCTTTCCCAGGCCACTTGCTGCTCTCAGCAACTGGTCCCCACTGGTTCTGACCCCCACATTGGGCGGGAGAACCGGCGGGAAAAACAAGTGAGGAAGAAAGGTGTGCCCACCTCTGCCAACTCCACCCCTCAGGTGGGGGGAGGCGAGATGAAGCACAACTCTCAGTCCACGCCATCTTGAAGATGGGGGGACTCAGCCAACCAGGGACAGGCTCATGCCCCCCTCCCACTGGAGGGTGGCATAATAGGGGGTGTACCCATTGGTCCCTGCCTTTTACCTACCTGTAACGCCCCTAAATCTAGTATTTAGGGGCACCCCTGAACCTTGCTTCCTCAGACAAGAACCTGCAACAAAAACAAGAAGGACCGAACAGCCGTGCAGCAGCTAACAAGAGAAAGACACCCACTGACTTGGCCCCAGCCCTACCGGCCTGTCTCCACCTCGAACCTGCTCCTGCGAAATCCAGGCGTGTCCTGCAGCCAGCAACCTCGAAAACCCCGGAGGACCTGCCTGCCTTCAAGCACAAAGACTTTGCCTCCCGTGAACACCGGATTTGTTCGCCTGCAACCTCTGGCTCCGGCCAGACACCGCAAATCCACCCCACTCTGCACCCGCCGTCCACGGCCCGAGCTGGCAAACACCACGAGGAGGTCACTCCGGCGATCCTGACCCGAGATCCGGTGACCCCTGACCTGCCTTAAGCCTCCAGCCGACGCCTTCAGCTTAAATCCAGAAGGCCCCCCTAAACGCGACCAGGAGCTGGTAAGAAGATCCGACCCCAAAAGGCACCCCTGCACCCAACGACCCACGGCATTGTGTGCCCAAACTGATGGTGCCTAACCAACCCCTAACTTCCCAACTTACCTCTCGAAGTGGTGGTCGCACCCAGAAGACCTTCGTCCCCAAGCTTGCAGTGTCTTTCCAAACCGAAGGTTCTCCATTGAAAACAAGAGGGCGTCCGACGTCCAAACAGCACTCTGCACCCGGCCGCCCTAGTGCCGCTGAGGGTGCACCTTTGGTGCTACTTTATTTTCCCATTTGCCCTGAGCTAAAGTCCAGGAGCTTTGCTCCCACAGCCAAGTGGCCTGCTAGTCAGCAGCCACCAACCGGAGGCCCCCTATCCCCCCATTGGATAACATTGGGCCTCAGCACTCTGCGCCCGGCCGCCCTAGTGCCGCTGAGGGTGTCACTAGAGTGCATCCTTGACCCTGGAGGACCCCTGAGTCTACCCCCAGAATCTCAGCTCCCACTACCAAATACTTACCTCAAAACCGATAACACTATTTTCCTCTATAGGATAACATTGACTGTTTTTCTGTGAAAAGCTTTTAAGTGTGGAGTTTGAGAAACTAAAGAAATTGTTTAAAATTGCATAATCTAACAAAACCGATTTTACTTCCCTGTTTTCAGGAAATGTCCCTGAGTAGTATCTAGGTATACTACTCTGTGTAAGCATAGTAATCTCAAAAGTTACCTGCTATTTTACTAAAAACCCTATTCAAATCTATGTATTGCATTTCTCTGCATCCATACTGTAAATCAAACCAAAGTGCATATACAATTATCATTCAAACTGTATTTCAATTGCATTACTACTGTAAAGTATTTATTGCTTACCTGTGCCAGGCTTGCTTGGTTCTAGAAAATAAAACTAAAAGAATATTTTTATACAAAAACAATTGGTCTGAAGTTCAGTCTTTGAGTGTGTGAATTCATTTGCTGACTGAGTGAGTACAACAAATGCTTAACACTGTCCTCTGATACTGCCTTACTGCTCGACCACACTACCACAAATAGAGAGTGAGGTGCTATCTAACTTTACCTCTGCCTACCTTTGGGGTTCCATTGGACTCTGTGCACACTATACCTCACTTTGGTATAGTATATACAGAGCCAGCTTCCTACACTCCCGAACCATGGACGGGTGAGCGAGAGCTACGATCTCGGGATGCTCATTACGTTAGCTGGTAGTGGCTCAAAGCAATAAAGACCCGGTCTGACTGAGTGAATTGAGAGCTTGGCTGGGGACCATGACTAAAGGACGCTGCATGGCCTTTGACATATGACAGTCCTCCCTCTTTGAATTTGCTGCAGCACATGTGCATTGCACCCCCTCTTCTGGATGGTGAAGGATTATGTTACTTACCTTGTAAGCATCTGTTCTTGGTGTGAAATGCTGTAGATTCCCTGCTTTGCAAACTCATGCCATCTAGTGTTGGGTCCAGATGTTTGCAAGTTGTTTTTCTTCTAAGAGGTTTTTCGAGTCACGAGGTAAGGTGTCTCCTCCTCTTGGTAATAGTGTGCATGGGCATCAACTCCATTGTTAGATTGTTTTCCCGCATGAGGGTGAGTATGGAGTATAAGTGTAAGTAAAGATGCCCATGCGTATGAAAATATAGATTTAGAACTGCAATGGCCACAGGTGTCCGAGGAGGAGGGTGGGTGCATGTGAATCTGCAGCACTACATGCTAAGAATAGATGCTTACATGGTAAGTAACAATCCGTTCGAGGCATTTGTGTTAGACTTTCCATAGACTGTATAGCAGTGCCCTCCAAAAAGCGGTGGCTTGAAAAAGTGCACATAGCACCGCCTGTCCTACATTAGCTTGTTGGCGTGCTAAAACATCCACACAATAGTACCTGGTAAAAGTGTATGGTGTCGACCATGTAACTGCTTTACAAATGTCAGCTATGAGAATGCTGCCCAAGAAAGCCATAGCTGCCTCTATTTTACGAGTGGTGTGTGCTCTAGGGGGTATAGACAAAAGTCCATTTGGCTTTGAGATAGCACGTCTGGATGCATTTAATGATCCATCTAAAAATGCCTGATTTTGAAATGGGTTTCCCTTTATGAGAGGGAACCAACGTAACAAGGCTGTTTTGTTATGCGAAAATCTTTTGTCCTGTCAATATAATACATTAAAGCTCTTTAAACACCTAGTGTATGAAGAGCCCTTTCGGCCACAGAATGTGGAAAGGGGATACTACCTTTGGGCGGAATTTTGAGTTGGTATGAAGAACTACCCAATCCCTATGAAGCTGGAAGAATGGTTCTTCTAAAGTTAGTGCCTGGAGCTCACTAACACACCTTAGTGAGGTAATAGCAATTAAGAAAGCAACCTTCCATGAAAGAAAATGGAGAGGGCAATTGTATAACGGTTCAAAAGGTGGACCCATACGTCTTGTCAGAACAATATTGAGATTCCACGCAGGTGCAGGTGTGACGCTTGGTGCGATCACTCTTAAATCCTTCAATATAAGCCTTAATAACTGTGACTCTGAACAAATCTAAGTGTTCCCTGATGTGAAGATAGGCAGCCAGGGCTGCAAGATGTAGACATATGGAAGTGTAAGAAAGACCTGAGCGTTGTAAATGCAAGAACAAACAAATAATGTTATATCTTATAATGTTATAGATGCATTGAGTGGATCAACCTTTTGGTTATTACAGTAAATAACAAATCTTTTCCACTTAGCTGCATAGCAAGTTCTAGTGGTAGGTAGAAGTGCTTCCTTAAGAATGGTGATGCATTCTGCTGGCAGATTTAGACATCAGAATTCTATGATTTCAGGAGCCAAATTGCCAGGTTTAGCTCCTTTGGGTTTGGATGTCTGATTTCGCCATGGTTCTGAGTGAGATGGTTTGGGTTGAGGCGAAGCTTCTCGTGTAATATTACTGAAAGTTTGAGTAGTGTGGTGAACCATGGTTGGCAAGCTCATGTGGGAGCTACCAGAATGAGCTTGAGAGACATCTGCCTGAGCATCCGAACCAGAAATGGAAGAAGAGGGAGAGACGGAAAAGCGTAGGCAGTTATTGATGACCAATTCATCCATAGGGCATTGCCTTTGTGTGAGATGGTGCCCTCTTTCTGCATGGTAGCCCCCACTTGTTGCTGTACTGCTGATGTGCTTTGAGTGTGCCCTGGGCTCCTGTTAATCCGGTACCCAGGGCCTATGTTCTTTCCCTAAAGAACAAGTTACTTACCTTCAGTAACTATATATCTGTAAGAAACATTAGTAGTGATAGATTCCTTACCTTAGAATATCCCCAGGCGTCAGTCTGGATCCGGAAAGTTTTCGTCAGCAGTACCCCTGCGCGTCGGAAGGTGGCGTCGTGCGGCTCGGCGTCCGTCGTAGGCATCGTGATCGCCAGGATGACGTCGCGGCAGCTACTTAGACGCCGCCCTCGTGCGCAGTCAGTTCTGTACACGACTTTCCGCGCCAGGAACGCAGAGCCATGCAAAATACTGACTACTGGTGCATTGAAACTAGGGCCCTGAAAGGGATGACCTTAACCCTAGAAATCAGTTCACAGAACGGGGAGGATGGGTGGGGCGGTAAGGAATTTATCACTACTAATGTTTCTTACAGACATATAGTTACCGAAGGTAAGTAACTTGTTAATCTGAAAGAAACACGTAGTGATAGATTCCTTACCTTAGAATAGATAGCCCAGCAATACCAACCCCGGTGGTGGGTCTGCGAACCAAGATCACACCAGAAAGTCACGGAGAACAGAACGGCCAAAGAAGCAGTCTCTCCGGACTTGGCTGTCAAGGCAATAATGCTTAGTAAAAGTGTGCAGCGAGGCCCACGTGGCTGCCTGACAGATGTCTTGCAGGGGGACACCACGTCCCAATGCAGTAGTAGCTGCTGTTGCCCTGGTAGAATGGGCGCGCAGCCCCACTGGAGGCTCCTTTTTAGCTAGAGAATAGCAGGCTTTTATACACAAGACAACCCAGCGGGAGATAGTCCTCTTGTGTACAGCCCGGCCTTTCTTGGTGCCTACGTAGCCAACAAAGAGCTGGTCATCCACCCACAACTGTTGTGTGCGGTTGAGGTAAAATGAGATCGCACGTTTTGGGTCCAGACGGTGGAGCCTCTCTTCCTCTCTGGAAGGGTGCGGAGGCGGAAAGAAAGTGGGCAAGGTGATAGTTTGCCCGATATGGAAGGCAGTAACAACCTTTGGCAAAAAGGATGGACGTGTGCGTAGCACAACCTTGTCCGGATGAACAGACAGAAAAGGAGGTTTACATGAGAGCCTGGAGCTAACCCACGCGCCTAGCGGAGGTGATGGCAACCAGGAAAGCAGTCTTCAAGGTTAATAAACGAAGAGGACAGTTGTGAAGCGGCTCAAAGGGAGCGCACATCAAATAAGTAAGAACCAGATTCAAGTCCCACTGTGGCATCACAAACGGAATAGGAGGGAAAAGGTGAGTAATGCCTTTGATAAATCTATTTACAACAGGGGACTTGAAAAGAGAGGGCTGATCAGGTAGCCTGAGAAAGGCTGAAATTGCAGAAAGGTAGCCCTTGATAGTGCCCAGAGCAGAGCCCTGCAGGGCTAAAGAGAGAAGGAACAGTAGGACCTCAGAAAGAGGGGCAGAAAGGGGATCCACAGCCTTTGCTGTGCACCATGCCACAAATTTGTTCCACCTGCAGGCGTATACCGATTTAGTGGAGGGACGCCTGGCTGCCAGAATGACATCACAGACTTCGGGAGGCAAGTGAAATGGAATCAACTGTCGCCGCTCAATCTCCACGCAAGGAGGTGGATGCTGGACAGGTTCGGGTGGAGGACCATCCCCTGCTGCTGCGACAGAAGATCCTCCCGAAGAGGCAGTTGGATCGGGGGATCCACGCTCATACTGAGTAGCTCGGGATACCAAGAATGACTTGGGCCCGGTCGCGTCTGATTTTCTTCAGCACGCTGGGCAGAAGTGGTATAGGCGGAAAGGCGTACAATAGACCGCAACTCCACTCGCGACGAAAAGCATTGTCGAGCGAGTACCGCCTTGGAAATTCCAACGTGCAGAACTGCTGACATTGTGCGTTCTCTTCGGTGGCGAATAGATCTAACCAAGGCTCTCCCCACTGTTGAAAGAGACCTTGCTCCACGTCCGAGTGAAGACGCCATTCGTGATCCATCATGCACCTGCGGCTGAGTTCGTCCGCCCTGGCGTTCAGGGAACCTGCCAGGTGTTGAACCACCAGGGAAATGCCCTGATGTTCCAGCCATGTCCAGAGGCGCAGAGCCTCCTGACATAGGGTCCACGACTCCACCCCGCCGTGTTTGTTGCAGTACCACATGGCGGTGGTGTTGTCTGTGAACACCTGCACTACTCTCCCCTTGACAGAGGAAAGGAATGCTTTCAGTACAAGTAGGATCGCCCGGAGCTCCAGAAGGTTGATATGGAGCCGGGACTCCGCCGGAGACCAGAGGCCTCTGATCTCCGCCTCTCCCATGTGGCCGCCCCATCCCAGGAGGGACGCGTCCGTCACCACTGTGTGCTCCGGTTGGGGAAGGAAGAGGGATCTGCCGCTGACCCAATGCTGGTTCGTGAGCCACCACTGCAACTGTCTTGCAGTGCCCTCCGAGATCTGGACGCAATTGGACAGATTCCCCTGATGCTGCGCCCACTGGAACTTCAGGTCCCACTGCAGAGCCCGCATATGCCATCTGGCATGATTGATCAGCAGGATGCAGGAGGCCAGGAGGCCCAGCAGCCTCAAGGTCATCCTGACCGAAACCCAGGACAAGGGCTGAAAGATTGGAATCATAGCCCGAATATCCCGGACTCGCTGTGTCCAGAACTGCTACGATGAAGAGGAGCTTCTGAGAGGGAATCAGGTGCGACTTCGGCACGTTGATGGAGAACCCCAGCAAATGCAGGAGGTCGGCCGTAGTCTGGAGGTGGGAGACGACTGCCTGGGGCGAGCCCGCCTTCAACAACCAGTCGTCGAGATAGGTTAAGACTGAAACCCCTGATCTGCGCAGATGAGCTGCGACCACCGCCATCACTTTCATGAACACCCGAGGGGCGCTGGTAAGGCCGAAAGGAAGCACAGTGAACTGAAAATGCTCGTGGCCTACCGTGAACCGCAGGTAACGCCTGTGGGCCGGCAGGACGGGGATATGAAAGTAAGCGTCCTGCAAGTCCAACGCTACCATCCAGTCTTGTGGGTCTAGGGCAGACAAGACCTGAGCAAGTGTGAGCATCTTCAACTTCTCCTTTCGGAGGAAGAGATTGACATTCCGAAGATCCAAGATAGGACGCAGGCCCTTGTCCTTCTTTGGAATCAAAGTAGTGGGAATAACAACCACGACCTACTTCTGGCGTTGGAACGCGCTCTATGGCCCCCTTGGCCAAGAGGGCCGCAACTTCCTGCTGGAGAAGTGCCAAGTGATCCCCCGACATGCGGTGGTATTGAGGTGGCATGGCTGGAGGGGTAGTCTCGAAGGGGAGGGAGTAGCCCCTTCGGACTATCTGTAAAACCCACCTGTCCGACGTGATGGTGCGCCAGTGGGGGAGGTGATGGCGAAGCCTTCCACCCACTGGCGTTTGGTGGGCCTGAAAGGTCGGACTAGGAAGGTTTGGAGGCAGTGGTGGCTGGGGTGGTGGTGGACTGACCCACCCGCTGGCCCCCTGAACCGCCGTGGCGGTTCCCACGTCCGCTGCCGCGTGTGGACTGTTGCGCCGGCCTGTGGCTCTGTTGCGAACGTGGTGGGTTGCCCCTTCTGCGAGCACGAAAGGAGCAAAAGGCAGAAGGCTGAGGAGGCCGTGTGGCCGAAAGGCCCAAGGACTTGGCCGTAGCCCGTAAGTCCTTAAATCTCTCCAAAGCACTGTCTGCCTTGTTGCCAAAGAGACGAATGCCATCAAAGGGCATGTCCATCAAAGTGTTTTGGACATCCCCAGAGAAGCCAGTTGTTCTCAGCCAGGCGTGGCGGCGGAGCGCCACTGTCGTGGAAATTGCCCTGCCCAGCGAGTCGGCGGTGTCAAGGCCACAACGGATCGTGAACTTGGCTGCATCTCTCCCCTCAGCAATAGCCTGGGAGAGTAGTGTCCGAGCCTCCTCCGGACACTGAGGCAGCACCTGCCCCACCGTATCCCACAGAGAGGGAGAATAACGGCCCAAGAGGCATGCGGTGTTCACCGACCGCAGTCCTAGACTGGCGGAAGAAAAAACCTTCTTCCCAAATTGTTCCAGCCTCTTGGATTCCCTGTCCGGGGGTGCGGTAGGGAATGCGCTTGGGAAAGCGGAGGCTTGGACAACCAAGCTCTCAGGGGTTGGGTGTTGGGAGAGGAAGATGGGGTCGCCCGGGGCCGGGCGATGGCGTCAGGCCACGTTCCTGTCCACAGGAGCCCCTGTGTTGGGCCTGGACCAAGAGCCCAAAAGAAGGTACGAAAGTGCGTCATTAAAGGGTAGCAGTGGTTCCGCAGAGGTAACTGCTGGCTGAAGCACTTCCGTCAGGAGGTTAGTCCAGACAGCCACAGTAGGTAGCTCGAGGTGGAGAGCCCCGGCTGCCCTACGCAACACCACAGAAAAAGAAGCACCCTCCTCCGTAGCCACGGTAGGAGGAGACAGCATGCCAAGGTCTGGAGAGGTGTCCAGACCACTGGCATCCCCCAACTCCTCTGCCCAGTCCGGGTCATACTCTCTTTGAGCAGCGAGAGGGTCCTCAGACCCCTCCCAGTCCTCCCCTTCCTCCTCATGCTGTTGTACAGGCCTAAAAGGAGGAGGATAGGGATAAGGAAACAGATTCCCAAACGGCGTCTGAATCGGCGTCGGTCGACACCGTTCCGGCACCGTCTCCACTTCGGGGCTGAAACCGGGGACGACTTCGTCCGGCGTGCTGTGGGACGCGAAACGTGGTGCCGGTGGGGTCGGTGGAGGTGTCACGAGGTCAACCGGCGTCGACCGGGATCCACGACGGGATCCATGGGAGTCCTGCGGTGCCGAGGCCGGAGCCGCCGGCGACACTGGGTCCGGAGCCGCCGGCGTCAAAGGGCGAGGACTCCCAGTCGGGCCCCGCGGGGTCCGAAGGCGCACCGGAGGGGCCAGACGGCCCAAATGGGCGAGCCATAGCGGACAGGAATTCCTGCACCTGGGCCGGAGTCGCCAATGAACCCGGGAAGGGCGGGTAGGTCACAGGCGACAGCATAGGCTCCGCCGGAGCCGCGGGGGTGGCACCATCCGCACCCTCAGCCAAGTCGCGCGACTGGCGAGGAGAAGTCGGGGAACGATGACGTTTCTTCGACTTCTTTTGGCGCTTCGCTTTACCTGACCCCGAGTGCGAAGACTTCGATTCGGACAACTTCCGATGGTGGTGCCTCCGCGACCAGTCCCTCGACCTCTCTGGACCGGGACCTTTCACGGCGCAGAGCCGACTGCCGGGCTTCAAGGAGCTTTTGGGACCGCTCCCGCAAAGACTTCGGTGCCATGGACCGGCAGTCGGGGCACGACTTGGGGTCGTGGTCGTGCCCAAGGCAGAAGAGAGGCACGCGGTGCGGGTCCGTCACCGAAATCATCCGATGACAGTCCTCGCAAGACTTAAACCCGGGCATCCCTAACTGCACCAGGAGTCGTATCGACTCAAAAAGGTGAGACACAGGGGGCGTGGCTTCCAGCCGCAGAAGATGGCCGCAGGCTAATAGTGCTGCGCTAACAGCCGTCGATACTTGCCCGAAATCCGTCACTATCCGGCACGCTGTGGGACACCCGGCCGCACCGAGGGACATCGGAAAGGTGCTGCCGCAATCTGAGGCGTGGAAATAGCCCTTGCATCCACCGGAGGCGACGCAGGGGCCCGACTCGCCGGACGGCCCTGACCCTCAAGATGGTGGCCACTGCGGGGCGGTGAGCGGAGACCGCCGGACCTGCGGGGAGCTCTGGCTGCGAGGCCCTGACGGGGTGAGTTGACCCCCGCGACATAACTCTGGAGGAGGCGGTGGTTGCGGCCCCCGCCCCTCCATGTCTGTGGCGCTCTGCGAGTGCTGGGAGCGGACCAGCAGGAGTGCCGTCTGGTGCGTCGCCCGAGAGCGGGGGGCTGCACTGGTGCTGTGAAGGTGCGTCTGCACGGTGGACCGCGGCAGGGAGGGGGCCACCCACGGCCCCGTGAAGGCTGGCCCGCTTTCTGGCTTGCGGAGCGGAGGCGTGACTGTCCTCGGAAGAGCCCCAGTGCGGGCCTGGAAGCTTGCTGACGGGCGGGTGAGGCCGCCGATCATCTTCCGGCTGGAGAGCTGAGGCCCAGGGGAGCTTCTGGAGGTGGGTAGCTCCTCTGCCACTATAACCGGCTGGACGCTGGCTGGGCCCTTGCGCTGCGACCAGGCTGCTGAGGGGGCGACGGCCCTGGCGTGGGCTGAAGACTGGTGAGGTCCGTAGAGACCCGAGGCCTGTGAGTGGCGGTCGGATCCTGATCGGCCGCATCTCGCCTCTGGAGGGAAGAGTCTCCGCCCCCCCCTCTTTCCAGAAATACCTTATCAATATAATTAATCCGATCTAAACTCGGCAATAGCGCTGCGACCAGTAGGAACCAGACGATCACGCGGAGCCTGGGCCCAGATCCTAGGCCTACATCAAGCGAAGGATGGGGCGTGGGCGCGGACACGACGCTGCATGTAAGAAGGCGGGGGCCTCCCGACAGCGACCAGCAGTGAGACGTGCCAGCTGACGGCCCACCCGATTGGGAAGACACAGGCGACAGACCGCTGCGAGCGCCAGCATGGGCCGTACCAAACCACCCGGCCCCGGCCAGGCAAACCAAATAGACAAGTACACGGTCGCCATGAGCCGTGACGAAGGTTCGATAGGAGGAGGCTCGCAGGGCGCGGAGGATGGGGACTCCGACCCCTCACTCAAGGACATCATGAAGGCCATCAGAGACTTTCGAGGCACCCTCGAGCCCAAATTGGACTCGGTGACAGAAGAGGTTAACCTCCTGCGGGCGGACTTCCGCAAAATGTCAGAGAAGGTCTCGGAAGCTGAGACTGGCATTGGCAGCCTTCAAGCTAAGACTAAACGTCTGGAGGAGCAGGTGGCTTCCCTCACCAAAAACCAAGACGACATCTACGCGCGCCTCGAG
This sequence comes from Calotriton arnoldi, assembly GCA_963921515.1. Taxonomy (NCBI): domain Eukaryota; kingdom Metazoa; phylum Chordata; class Amphibia; order Caudata; family Salamandridae; genus Calotriton; species Calotriton arnoldi. The sequence goes on along the minus strand of CAWUFW010000124.1, from coordinate 3,725,592 downwards.
GATCAGGAAGGCCGGGCCCGCCGTAATAACATCCGCCTACTGGGGGTTCCTGAGGGCATGGAAGGCCCATCGGTGGACTGGTTTGTCGAAGACCTGATCCTCAATCATTTAAAGCCCAAGCGCCTGTCAAATTTCTTTTCGGTGGAACGGGCCCATAGAGCGCTGGGAGGCAAACCAAAACCGGGGGCGCCGCCGCGTACCATCATTGCCCGGGTTCTCAACTTTCGGGACAGGGACGCCATCCTACAGGCCGCACGGATGGCAGGAGACCTCCACTTAGACAACGCCACAATCCGCTTCTTTCCGGACTTCACACTCAGGGTCCAGCGCATGCGGCGCTCCTTTGATGGAGTCAAAAGGGCTCTTCGGGAGCAAGGCGTAAAATACATGATGTTATTTCCTGCCAAACTCAAGATCCTTGACGGTGGGAAAGCCCACTTCTTCGACAGGCCGGAGGAGGCCAGTGACTGGCTCGAGGGGTGGCGCACTGTGAGCAGGCGAGACAAGTCGGATCGACCTGAGCACCGGGCCGAGCTGGAGTCAGATGACTGGAGGAAACCCAACGGCCAGAGACCGGAGCAGCCGTCAGATAAGTGACAATGGGTGGGGCCACATGACTATGGAAGGCTATCCTAGGAGGGAGACGGTTCTGCCTCGAACCTTGGCGACATGGCACTAGATGTGCTCTGGTTGATATGGGAGGGCCGGTGAGGGACACGCGACTACTACAGCCCACTGGGGCGATTGAGCGAATGAGGGGGACGAGGGGGGTCGCGGCCTGGCCCCACAGTGAAAAGCTGCGTTTTGTTATAGGGGCGATTATTGTAATTATTGGAAATGTCTATCTTCATGCTGGCTGTAGGCACACAACCCCACACTATTGTTTGTGTTTATGCTATGGGGCGACAGGCACTCTGCCAGTTCCGAGGGTGGGAGGTTGGGAGCTCACCTAGCAGGGTCGCAGGGTGGGAGGTGCGGGGGGGGTGTTCGTTTTGTTCATTGTTGGGGGGGAAATGGGAGTTAGCTCAGAATCAGCATAGCGGCAATCTGTGGCAGTACACGCTAAACACTGCGGCGGGGGAGGGGAGAGGGGGACCCACAACAACAGCCACCACCCCGCGACAATGGGTGACCCAGTCAGCTTGCAGGTGTGGACCTGGAACGTAAACGGACTGGGGGATAAAATTAAACGCACTCTAGTCCTGCAACACCTGAAGCGACACACGCCGGACGTTGTGCTGGCCAGGAATCACACCTTTTGGGTAATAGATGTAGGGCCCTAGACCGATTTGGGTACAGAATGGTAGCACACGCGGGCTACACTACCAGTGCTCGCGGGGTGGGAATTTTGGTACGCACCACACTGCCATTGGTGATAACGGGTACATGGGCGGATAGCACGGGATGCTTTGTGGCGGCCGGGGGCACCTGGGAGGGACGGCCTTTGGTTTTTTGCTCCTGCTACCTTCCCCCGGGCCTTCACTCTACTTTTCTTCCTAAACTGGGGGGTTTCTTGGCAGATCTCCCCTTGGGAACCCTTATCTTTGGGGGCGATACCAATGCCGTAATGGACCCATCACTGGACCGCTCCAGTCCTCGGACGGAGGCACGAGGAGAGCGTGGATTGGCGGGCTTTGTCGCAGCCCTCGGTCTTGGTGATATATGGCGGGCACATAACCCTCAACATAGGGAATACACATTCTACTCGACCAGACACGGGACTTTCTCTAGACTCGACCATTTTTTCACCCGGCTTCCACAGCTGGGGGATTTTATGGACGCCAGGCACATGGCACGTGGGATCTCGGACCACTCTCCAGTGTGTGTCCTCCTGCGGGGACCGGTGGTGAACAGGGCCCCCTGCCCTAGACTAGATTCCTGGCGTCTGCGAGACCCGGAATTAAGCGGTAAGCTCAGAGAGGGCTCTAAATTATACTTTGAGGAGAACCTGGGATCCGTCGACTCCCAGATCATCCTGTGGGAAGCCTATAAAGTGGTTTTACGAGGCCAGGCGCAGGCGTTAATAGGAGGACAGAAGAAAGAGGAGGCCCTACAGATGCGCCAGCTTGAGCGGGAGGTGGGGACGTTAGAGCGCGACCCCGCGTTGACGGAGTCAGCGGACCTGCGGCACGAACTAGCTCTAAAGCAAAAGGACCTGAGGGCGATAGCGGAGAGGGAAGCGCGAGCCTATGCTCTGGCTACCCAGCATCGGTTATATGATGTTGGGGATAAGGGACTGAAGCTACTGGCGTGGCTAGAGCGTCGAGACAGGGAACGCTCATGGGTGGCAGGAGTCTGGAATAAATCGGGAGCCTGGTGCTCCAATAGCGGGGAAATAGCAGAGGCATTTGCAGTCCACTTTGAGCAGGTATACTCGCCAGTAAGCACTCGGACTGAATCGGACTGTGCGGAGTTTCTACGAGACTTTGCGCTGCCCGTGCTCTCTCCGGAGGCACGTGATAAGCTAGAGGCGGACCTCACGGAGAAGGAACTAGGTACAGCCTTAAACGCCCTGCAGTCAGGAAAGGCGGCTGGGCCAAATGGACTGCCGGTCGAAATCTATAAACGACAGGCGGCAGTGGTACTGCCTCCCTTGCTGCGGATGTTCAATGAGGCGCTGGAGGTGGGGCGGCTCCCCCCAGATCAACGGGAGGCCACAATAGTGACCATCCATAAAGCAGGGAAACCTCAGGATCGGTGCGAGTCGTACCGCCCGATTTCATTAATAAATGTTGAAGCAAAGGTGCTTGCCAAGGCCCTGGCGGATCGGTCATCACGGACCTAGTCCATGTGGACCAATCGGGGTTTATGCCCCATAGGAGCACGAGACATAATCTACGGAGACTTTACGGAGTACTCCACATGACAGAGGATGCCGGGCCTGTGCAGACGGCGGCGGTGGCCCTGGACGCATCCATGGCTTTTGACAGCATGGAGTGGCCATATCTTTTTATGGACCTCCAACGGCTGGGATGCGGGCCGGTCTTCTGCAGCTGGGTGCGGCTGCTTTATGGGCTGCCCACGGCGCGAGTCAGAGTCAATGGGGCTGTGTCCAGGTCCATTCCCTTGAGAAGGGGCTCTAGACGGGGATGCCCACTGTCTCCTCTCCTGTTCGCCTTGGCGCTGGAGCCCCTGGATAAGGAGAGATCCTATGATCTGGGGCATTGTAGCCCCGGGGGGGTGGGAGGAGCGGGTGTCCCTCTATGCGGACGATATTCTCCTATACCTGGCCCGGCCGTATCATTCGCTGGCCCGTGTCCTACATATTCTTGAATTGTTCGGCAGCTACTCTGGGTATACCACCAACTGGTCAAAATCTGTGATTTTCCCGCTTTCGGGCCCCACGCCACGAATTCCGCCCGCTGTGCGGCACCAGTTGTCATGGAAGGGTTCAAGTACTTGGGAATCCACATCACAAGAAACAGGGAGGTGTTCCTGGCTAAAAACCTGGAGCCCCAACTCGCCCGCCTAGGTTCGGATGTAAGCCACTGGCGTGCTCTCCCGCTTACACTCATGGGCCGTGCGGCCCTTTTTAAAATGCTCATGCTACCAAGGTTACTATACTGCCTTCAGAATACGCCATATCCGGTCCCGCCGCACTCTTTCAAGCGGATTTCTCAGGCGGTCCGTTCCCTACTGTGGGACGGTGGGTCCCCGCGGATAGCGCTGCGCAAACTCCAGAGGGGAGTTTATGATGGCGGCCTGGCAGTCCCGGACATCCAGCTCTACTATTGGGCGTCACAGCTACAGGTCGTAAATGATTGGGTTTACGCAGACACCTCAGAACCGGCGTATCTGGTCGATAGGATGGCCATGAGCAGGGGAGCCTGCGAGTCGCTACTATACACGGCAAAGATGCAGCGGAGTTGGCCGACACACACACGGGTAGTGGTGCAATGTTGGAGGGAGGCCAACAGATTCCTTGGGTGGGAATGGAAATTGACCGGGAAGACCCCGCTGTGGCTTGGAGACCAGCTTCGAGACGTGGCAGCATTGACGGGGTTCAGGGGCTGGAGGTCCATAGGAATCGAATATCTGGGAGATGTATGGGAGGGTGATTCCCCCCACTCATTTGAATTCCTACGGAAAGAATATGACATGCACCCGTCACAAAGTTTCCACCACCTCAGACTTGTGCATGCCCTCAGAGTGTACATTCAGCGGGATGTGTCCATACCAGATTACTCCCCATTGGAGGACCGGTTGCTACTTGACCCGATTGCGGAGAAGCCCACATCGACGATTTACCGCAAGCTGGTCAACAACAGTCCAGATCCTCTGGTGTCCCTTAGGGCAGCGTGGGTGGTAGACCTGGGCACCCTGGAGGACGAAGATTGGCAAGAGGCGCAGCAAAGCCCAGGAGAGGTAGCAATCCGGGCCAGATTCAGACTGGTGCAACTTAAAATACTACACCGCACATATTATCCTTGCACGCTTTTGTATAAATGGGGCAGACTACAATCGGGGTGTTGCAGAAGGGGGTGCCAGCAGGAGGGTACCTTCTTCCATATTCTATGGGAATGCCCCGAGATATCAACCTACTGGGCAGGAGTCACGGACACTATGTCCAGAGTGGTGGGACAGGAGGTTCCACGGGATCCAAAGTGGCTACTCCTCATGATACGGGGGAAAGGGACCTGGTCCAAACACGCCGAATTATGGCTGTTTCTAGCGGCAGCAGTGGCTAAACGCAATATCGCAAGGAGTTGGGGAGTGCAGGCGCCACCGCAGCTCATTGATTGGAAGCGGGACCTGGATTGGTGCCAACGGGCCGAAGAGATGGTGTATAAGAGCAGGGGGTGCGCCAAAAAATGGGGAAAAGTGTGGGGGCCCTGGAAGAGCTACAGAGGCCCTGGGCCGTCAGAGGAGGGGTGCTGAGATGAATCATTGTTGGGCCAGAGAGTGGTCTCCCCGGACCTTTGTCCCTGCTGCTAGTTGTAACACGACGTTTTGTACAATTGTCACACCACAGATGTAATGATATAATATATGTTCTTCTGAGCTGTGTTAATAAAAATAAAAAGATTTTAAAAAAAAAATTAAAAAAAAGGTGAGACAAAAAATCTCAAAAAATTCAGTCAATAAAGACTGGGGGTACCGCTCTCTCCGGATCTGCGCTTGCTGGCGCGGAAAAAGAAAGAACTGACGTCAGCGCGCGAGGGCGGCGTCTAAGTAGCTGTCGCGACATCAGCCCGGCGATCACGACGCCTACGACGGATGCGGAGCCACACGACGCCACCTTCCGACGCGCAGGGGTACTGCTGACTAAAACTTTCCGGATCCAGACTGACGCCTGGGGATATTCGAAGGTAAGGAATCTATCACTACGTGTTTCTTTCAGATTCTGCATTGAAACCAAAACCCAATTGGCATCTCTGGCCAAAGGTCAGCCCCTGGTAAATGGTACTACAGCTACCCAGGGCACTGTGACCAGGGAAGGCCTCTAAGGGCTGCAGCACTTATTGTGCCACCCTTAGAGGTCCTGTACCATTACGCTCACACACTGCCTTTGCAGGCTGCGTGTCTTGGTGCAGAACAAAGTGAAGAGTCGACATGGCACATATCCCTGTGTGCCATGCCTACAACCCACTGCCCTGGCATAGATCAGTCACCCCTCTAGCTGGGTGCACAATACCAGTGGTGAGGGTACAGGTGCATGAGCCCTGTACCCCTACAGTGTCTAAGTTCATTCTTAGACATTGTAAGTGCAGTGCTGCCATTAAGAGTATATGAATACCCGTCAAGGTTGCCCATTGTTCCCCCTCTTATTCTTATTAGCGATGGAACCTCTTGCTTCGCTTATTCGTCACTGGTCCCAGATTCAGGGTATACCTATACCGGGAGGGGTATCCAAATTCTACTTATACGCTGATATCCTTCTTACGATTAAAGATCTTCGCCGTTCCTTACCAAATTTGCTTGAAATTATTAAGCAGTTCTCTGTGATTTCTGGTTATAAAGTGAACTGGGACAAATGTGAAGTTCTACCACTCTCTCCTTGTACCATAAAAGCTTATATTGATGGCTATCCTTTTTGCTGGAAATCATCTCAATTAAAATATCTTGGAATCCTGATCAATCGTAGATTGGCGAGAATGGTTTCAGATAACATCACTCCTCTCATAGCACAAATGGAAGTTGATTTTGCCAAATGGTCTCTTGAGTTTCTCCATGTGGGGAAGAATGCAGGCGGTGAGAATGGTTACTTTGCCCCGATTTACTTAGGTCTTGGGAATGCTTCCAATTATTATACCCCTAGCCACACTTCTTCGCATAGACTCTAGCATTCGATTCTTTGTATGGGGAAATATGCGACCTCGTTTGTCTGCTGCTAAACTAATAGCACGCCGCTCCCATGGTGGTCTAAGTCTACCATCGATAGAGCACTACTCCCTAGCTTTACACCTTTCACAGCTGTCTTACTTGCTCTCAGGTGCAACTGACTCCTCAATGGGTTACAATATAACGTTCAACACTTGAATGTGAGGATGGTCATTTTTTTTTTATACAATGTTCGTAAACCTAGGACTACTCCTGCACATGCTGTGCTCTATGCCACATATCAAACATGGCAACGTGCACATCGTCTACTGCGAACTGCCCATCGTTTACCTTCTAAAGCTCCAATCTGGAAGAATGAAAGCATTCGTATTAATGGACAAGCACTTTTCTGGCCTGATTGGAGCTCAAGAGGAATCTTAATCTTAGATCAGCTTATAGTAGGTGGTGAACTGAAATTTTTTGAGCTTCTCTGTTTAGAATTTGATCTTCCTTTACATCAGGCTTCGAGATATTTACAACTTCAACATTCTATGAAGAGATGTCTTGGCCTTCCCCCTTGGGACATTACAAACTTCTCCGATTCTTACTTTTCTTTGCACTTGGGGCCGACATAAAGGTGTTATGTCGGGAGTATATAGAACTCTGATTAACCATTTATACTCACAGCCACTTCTTACTACTCTCCATGATAAATGGCAGGAACGGCTTCATATCACCATAGACGAAAATACCTGGCCAGACATATTGGAAGCCCTGGATAAGGGCACTTGTGAAGCACGAATGAAGTTCTGTGTTTTTAAAACTTTACATGATTGGCATTGGACTCCCTTAAAGTTGCAACGAGCTGAATTATCATCGCATTCTAGGTGTTGGAGATGCTCTGGAGCCAATTGTGACCTTCTACATATAATTTGTGAATGTCCCTTTATAAAACAATTTTGGTTACAAATAGGAGCTACACTACTAGAAACTATTCCTCTTACACTCCCTCTTACACCTGCCACTATTTTGCTACATGACCTTAGAAGTTTTCCTATTTCACGACCTCAGAGTCGACTCTTACACACTGCACTTTCTACTGCTAAACTATGTGTTCTAAGACTATGGCAATCACCTAGTCCTCCCTCCAAAGAGGATTGGATGGTTGCGATGATACAGACAGCATCATATGAAAAGGTAATATATAAGATGCAAGACCAAGAACAATTATTCCAGCAGGTGTGGACCCCTTTTCTTCGAGATTCCTGAAATTTTAATTCCCTTTTCTTTTCTTTCCCTTCCTATATATAGCTTTTTCCCTTTTCCTTTTCCTCCTTTTTCCCTATTCTATATTATATTACAGATGTATATTATTTGTCACATACTGATTTATGATTTACTATATTGTTTTGTGTTTTATATCCTGTGAAATTGTCCATCTTTAATCTCCAATAAAAAATGATAAAAAAAAAAAAGAAAGTGTATGAAGCTGGGAGTTTGTCATTACCAACTCCACAGCACCATAATGGCTACACTGAAAACTGAGAAATTTGGTATCAAACTTCTCAGCACATTAAACCCACACTGATGCCAGTGTGGGATTTAATGAAAAATGCACACAGAGGGCATCTTAGAGATGCCCCCTGAAAAACGACCTACCACTAGTGTCCAGGCGGAGTGGCTGCTTTCAGCTGCCACCACCAGACATGTTTCTGGACCCATGGGTCGATAGCCTGCTGCTCTCGGGGGCATGAAACAATGCACATCCTGGACGAGGTGCAAAGCATCCTTCCGAGGATGGGCAGGGTCCACAAAGGGAAAGCTTCAAAGGCTTGCCGCCTTTGTGAGCTTCCCCAGGCCACTTGCCGCTTTCAGCAACTGGTCCCCACTGGTTCTGACTGCCACTTTGGGCGGGAGAACCAGCGGAAAAAACAAGTGAGGAAGAGAGGTGTGCCCACCTCTGCCAACTCCACCCCTCAGGTGGGGGAGGCGAGGTGAACCACAACTTTTAGTCCCCGCCATCTTGCAGATGGGGGGGGACTCGGCCAACCAGGGAAAAGCTTATCCCCCCTCCCACTGGAGGGTAGCATAATAGGGGGTGTACCCATCCCAGGGAAGGGACCCATTGGTCCCAACCTTTTTACCTACCTGTAACGCCCCTAAATCTAGTATTTAGGGGCACCCCTGAACCTTGCTTCCTCTGACAAGAACCTGCAAGAAGAAAAAAAGAAGGGCCGAACAGCCGTGCCGAAGCTAACAAGAGGAGGGCGCCCACTGACTTGGCCCCAGCCCTACCGGCCTGTCCCCATCTCGAACCTGCTCTAGCGAAATCCCGGTGTACCCTGCAGCCAGCAACCTCGAGAAACCGGGAGGACCTGTCTGCCTTCAATCCCAAAGACTGTCTCCCGTGAACACCGTATTTGTTCAAACACCAGACTCCAGCTCCGCAAGGATCCGAGAGTTTGCACCACTCTGCACCCGACGCCCACGGCCCGAGTTCGAGTGGCCCAACTCCAAGAGGAGGTCTCCCCGGCGATCCCGACCTGAGATCCGGTGATCCCTGACCTGCCTCAAGCCTCCAGCCGACGCCTGTAGCCTCAAACCGGAAGGTCCCCCCAACCGTGACCAGGAGCTGGTAAGAAGATCCGACCCTAAAAGGCACCCCCTGCACCCGACGCCCCACGGCCTTGGGTGGCCCAACCAAGGGTGCCTAACCAACCCCCAGCATCCCAACGTACCTCTCCAAGTGGTGGTCACACTCAGAAGACCTTCGTCCCGAGCCTGCAGTGTGTTTGCAAACTGGAGACTCCCCATTGAAAGCTACAGGGCGCCCGATGCCAAAACAGCACTCTGCACCCGGCCGCCCCAGTGCCGCTGAGGGTGCAACTTTTGTGCTGGCCTAAACCCCCATTTGCCCTGAGCTTAAGTCCAGGAACTTTGCTCCCACAACCCAGTGACCTGCTCGTCAGCAGCCACCAGCCGGAGGCCCCCTATCTCCATTGGATAACAATGGGCCTCAGCACTCTGCACCCGGCCGCCCTGGTGCCGCTGAGGGTGTAACATGAGTGCATCCTTGACCCTGGGGGACCCCTGAGTCTAACCCCAGAACACCAACTCCCACAACAAAGTACTTACCTTTAAACCGATAACACTATTTTCCTCCATAGGATAACATTGACTGTTTTTCTATGAAAAGTTTCTAAGTGTTGAGTTGGAAAACCTACAGAAATTCTTTAAAATTGTACTAACAAAAACGATTTTACTTACCTGTTTACAGGAAATGTCCTCCCAGTGTAGTATCCAGATATACTACACTGTGTAAGAAAAGTAATCTCAAAAGTAACTTACCTGTAATTTTACTAAAAATCCTATACAAAGTATATGTACTGTATTCTGAAAAGCATTGCATTATCAGTAACACTGCTGTAATCAAATCAAAGTATATTTACAATTGCAATCCAAACTGTGTTACAATCTGTATATTTACTGCAAAGTATTTATCACTTACCTGTGTCAGGCTTCCTTGGTTCTAGGAAATAAGGAAAATGCTACTTACCCAGTATGCATCTGTTCTTGGCATGTAGAGCTGTAGAATCTCATGCTTTGCATAAGATCGCCATCTAGTGTTGGGTCCGGATGTTTGCACTTTGTTTTTCTGGAAGAAGGTTTTCCCTAGTCACGAGGTAGGGGACTCCTCCCTTAGGTGATAGTGCGCATCGACTCCATCTTCAGATTGTTTTCCGCAGAGGGTGAGAGAATGGAGTAGTAGTAAAGAATAGAGATGTCCATGCGTTAGTATGTATAGTAAAATCAGAGAACTACAACAGCTACAGGTACCCGGGGAGGTGGGTGGGCGCATGAGATTCTACAGCTCTACATGACAAGAACAGATGCATACTGGGTAAGTAGCATTTTCCGTTTGAGGCATGTGAGCTGTAGATCACATGCTTTGCATAGACTATACAGCAGTCTCCCTGAAGCGGTGGCTATCCTGTAACCGTTCGAGTTGTCTGAAATAAGGTTTTTAGCACTGCTTGACCCACATTAGCTTGTTGTCTTGCTAACACATCTACACAATAGTGTTTGGTGAATGTGTGTGGTGTAGACCATGTTGCAGCTTTGAAGATATCAGTAATAGAGATATTCCCTAAGAAAGCCATTGTAGCCCCTAACTTGCGAGTGGAATGTGCTCTAGGGGGTACTGTGAGAGTCCTTTAGGCTCTTTGATAACAAATCTGAATACACTTAACAATCCACCTAGCAATTCCTGATTTGGAAATAGGATTGCCTTTGTGAGGTGGTGCAAATGCTACAAAGAGTTGTTTGGTTTTACGAAATGATTGTCCTTTCCGTGTAATACGAAAGAGCTCTTCTGACATCTAAGGTATGTAAAGCTCGTTCTGCAACAGAGTCAGGTTGAGGGAAGAACACAGGTAATTCAACCGACTGATTGATGTGAAATGCAGATACAGCCTTAGGTAGGAATTTAGGGTTGGTACGAAGAACTACTTTGTCTTTATGCAACTGGAAAAAGGGTTCTTCTATGGTTAGTGCCTGTAGTTCACCCACTCTCCTCAATGAAGTGATTGCAATGAGGAAAGCTGTTTTCCAAGTAAGGAACTGTAGTTCACATTTGTGCATGTGAGGACTATGTTAAGATTCCATACTGGGGCAGGTGGAAGTTTTGGTGGTATTACCCTTTTTAGCCCTTCCATGAATGCTTTGATGACGGGCACTCGAAATAGTGATAAGTGTTGCCTATTTTGAAGGTAAGCTGCTATGGCAGCAAGATGCAGTCTGATGGATGTATAGGCCAATGCGGACTGCTGCAAATGTAATAGGTAGCACAGTATATTCTGTATGGAAGCATCAAGAGCGTTGATATGATTGCTATTGCAATAAATAACAAAACGCTTCTATTTGGCTGCGTAGCAGGCCCTTGTGGTAGGCTTTCTAGCCTCTCTAATAATGTTCATACAGTCTGGTGGAAGGTTGAGATAACCGAACTCTATGACTTCAGGAGCCAGATCGCAAGGTTCAGCTGTTTGGGATCTGGGTGTTTGATTTCTCCATGGCTCTGTGTGAGGAGATTGGGAGTTGAATGTAATTTTTGGTGTGGTACCAGAGAGAGTTCCAACAAGGTTGTGAACCAGGGTTGACGTGCCCATGTTGGAGCTACTAGTATTAGCGTGAGTGATGCTTCAAGAGTTTCCGAACCACTAATAGAATGAGTGGGAGAGGCGGAAAAGCGTTGGCAAATATCCCTGACCAGTTCATCAATAGAGCATTGCCTTTGGACAAAGGGTGTAGATACCTGGAGGCGAAGCTTTGGCATTTTGCGTTTTCAGGTGTTGTGAACAGGTCTATGTGAGGGACTCCCCAGGCTTGAAAGTATGGGTGGAGAACTTGAGGGTGAAGTTCCCACTCGTGTATCTGATAGCTTTGCCAGCTGAGGAGATCCGCAATTTGATTGTTGGCTCCTGGGAGATGTTCTGCTAGGAGATAAATGTTGTGGTGTATCGCCCACCTCCAGATGTCTTGGGCTAAGTGGGACAGTTGGAGAGTGTGTGTTCTCCCCTGCTTCTGTATGTAATACATAGCTGTCATGTTGTCGGTTCGGACTAGTACAGCTTTGCCAGACAGGTGATCTTGAAAGGCTTTGAGCGCTAGAAAGATTACCATGAGTTCTAAATGATTGATGTGAAGCAATCTTTGTTGTAGGCTCCACTGCCCTTGCACTGTGTGTTGTTGTAAATGAGCTCCCCAGCCAGTAAGGGAAGCGTCCGCTGTTAACACGGTTTGTGGAATCGGGACTATGAACGGCCGCCCTTTTGACAGGTTTTGTGTGTTCCACCACTGCAGAGAGGGATGAGTACGGTCACTTACCAACACTAGATCGATTAATAGACCTTGTGACTGATTCCACTGACTGGCTAAGCACTCTTGAAGTGGACGCATGTGTAACCTGGGGTGGGAAACAATCATGATGCAAGATGCCATCATTCCCAGCAGTTGCATAAATACTCGAGCTGGAAGTGACTGATTGGGTTGAAATTTCAGAATGAGCGCCTGAATGTTTCGAATTCTGGCTGCATTGGGATACGCTAGAGCCTTTTCAGTGTCTAGAGTGGCTCCTAGGTAATCCTGAACTTTCTTTGGCTGAAGATGTGATTTTAACACATTGACTGAGAACCCTAGCTGTTGAAGCAGCTGAATGGTTACTGAAGTGTGCTTGCTACATTGCTGATATGTGCTGGCTTTGATGAGCCAGTCGTCCAGATATGGAAAGACATGAATGCTTGTCTTCTGAGATGCGCAGCTACTACCGCCAGACATTTTGTGAAGACTCTGGGGGCAGTGGTGACTCCGAATGGGAGCACCCTGAATTGGTAGTGTTGACCTGCTACAACAAACCTGAGAAATTTGCGGTGAGCCAGATGGATTGGAATATATAAATAGGCGTCTTTTAAATCTAGAGTAGAAAGAAAATCGCTTTTTTGCAAAAGAGGCAGTATCTGTTGCAGTGTTACCATGTGGAAGTGGTCTGACTATGTAAAGATTAAGTTCTCTGAGATCCAATATGGGTCTGAGAGAGCCGTCCTTTTTTGGACTTAGAAAGTAAAAGGAGTACACGCCCGACCCTTGATGTTTTGGTGGTACAGGCTCTATGGCTTGTTTGAGTAACAGGGATTGTAACTTCCTGTTTGAGAAGATCTAGATGATCCTGTGAAAGTCTGTGCGACTTTGGGGGAATGTTTGGAGGAGTGTTGGTGAACTCCAGGCAGTAACCAGAATGGATAATTTGGAGAACCCATTTGTCGGTTGTTACTGACCGCCACTTTGGTAGAAACTGTGACAGTCGTCCCCCTAAGGGTGTTAAGTGGTCAGGGGGAACTATGGGCAAGTCACTGTTTTGTATTGGAGAGCGAGGTACGTGTATTGGAACATCTACCTCTGCCCTTGCCGTTATTACCTCTGTAATTACCGCGAAAGAATCCTTTGGAACCTGAGGGTTGGTTATTGCCCTTATAGATGGACGCAGTGTCAGAGGAAGTATTTTTAGATCCTGCTCGATAGAAGGAGCGACGAAAGGAACCACGCCCTTGTGGAGACTGAAGGGCTCCCATAGATTTAGCCACTTCAGTATCCTTCATTTTATCCAGTGAATTGTCTACCACCGGTCCAAAAAGGTGTTCCTTGTCAAAGGGTGTGTTTAATATGGAAGTCTGAACCTCGGGTTTAAACCCTGATATGCGCAGCCAGGCGTGTCTTCTTAAAAGAATGCTAGTGTTTACTGCTCTGGCAGATGTATCAGCAGCATCTAGGGAGCATCTAATTTGGTTATTAGAAATTAGCTGTCCCTCACGAAGCAGGTCTTGCGCTTTGGATTTATGTTCCTGAGGAAGAAATTGGGATGAGTTGTTCCATTTCATCCCAGTGCGCGCGGTCATAGCGTGCTAGCAACGCCTGTGTATTGGAAATACGCCAGAAGTTAGCAGCCTGGGAGGCTATCCTTTTCCCTGAAGCATCAAGGAGTTTAGACTCTATCTGGGGGTGGTGCGTCTCCAGTAGTCTGGGAGTTTGCCCTTTTACGTGCATTAGAAACTACTAATGAATCTAATGGTAGTTGACCCCTTATGTAGACTGGATCTGATGGAGCAGGCTTGTATTTTTATCTACCCTAGGGATAAGGATAGGGTAAGGATACGTGCCCTAACAGGACCCTTAAAAATGTCGTCTATGTGTCTGGTCATGCCTTTCAACATGGGCAACATGTGTGTAGACTTTTGTGTGTTGTGCAGAGTCTCGAAAAGGAAGTCCTCTTCAAGGGATTCTCTATGTAGCGGAACTCCATGGTAAGTAGCAGCCCTACTTAACAAATCAACAAATCCTACACTGGCATCTGGTGGAGAGGGCCTGGTAGGATATATGTCTGGGTCATTGTCAGTGGGAGAATCAGTATTATAGTCATCCCACACGTCTCCAGGCTGATCGTCATCATTATTATCCCCATCACCCTGATTGTCAGGTGTGTGTGGTGGTGAGTGCTCAGGTGAAGTTTGCACAGGTATAGTCTGGGGTAGAGAAGGTGAAGGAAGAGGAGGGGAAAAATGTGTCCCGACAGTTCTCTTTTTCAATGGTATGTGGTATTCATCTTGTGTAGTAGCACCTCTCTTTAAAGTCACTTTAGTGGTAATGTGTCCAGTCCAGTCTTTGGGTGTATAACCAGAATTTTTTGTTTCGGATCTGGTTTGTCGAGCGGATCACCGAAAGCATGCTTTTTAGGTGACTTCGGCGTGCCCGTGTTTTTCGGCTCCGAATGGTTCGGTGCTGATGGTTTCTTGGCCGGAGTTTTCGGATCCGAAGTTTGTTTCGGTGCCGACAGTGTGTTCGGTGCCAGATTTCTTCTTCGGCTCCGAAGTCTTTGGCTCGGTGCCCGATTTGGCATGGGGCTTTTCAGAGCCGGAAGGCTTTTTACTAGGCTTTGGTGCCGAGCCTGAAGGTGGGGCTTAGGAAGCTTGATCTCGGTGCCGACCGGGGCCCGAGGGCACGTGTTGGTCCGAAGCCTTTTTCTTCGATGGAAGTGGAAGGTGGGGCGAGGTAGGGACTGTACTCACGGTACGTTGTCCATGCGGGATGTCTTCATCCTCGTCGGAGCTGTGCTCGGAAATGAAGATATCTTCCTGTTCCTCATCGGCTCCGATGGGCTCGCCGCCTTCCTCCTCAGATTCAGGTCCGAAGAGGTCCGGAATGGAGTCTGTCTCTTGTCTCTACATGTCGTGTCGTCGGGCCCGACGATCACGAAGAGTCTTCTTGGAGCGGAAAGCTCGGCACGCGTCACAGTGTTCTTCTCTGTGATCGGGTGACAGACACAAGTTGCACACCTCGTGTGAGTCGGTGCGAGGGTATTTCGCGTGGCACCGAGAACAGAACTTGAAAGGAGTTCGTTCCATCGACTGCGAGTCGAACCAGGGGCTAAGCCCGACGGCCTACCACAAGCTTTCCGATCGAAATTGGCTTTAGGAATTACGATCCGCGAAGCGAAACACGATCGGAAACAATACCGTTGAGTGTGAATGTGATACGCGCCGAGAAGGACCGAAGGATCGCCTTCGAACCGGAGCGCAGCGAGTTACATCCGAACCCGAAGGCGGAAAAAAACAATCTGAAGATGGAGTCGATGACCATGCGCACTATCACCTAAGGGAGGAGTCCCCTACCTCGTGACTAGGGAAAAACTTCGCCAGAAAAAAAAAGTGCAAACATCCGTACCCAACACTAGATGGCGATCTTATGCAAAGCATGTGATCTACAGATCACATGCCTCGAACAATAACTAAAAGAATATTTTTATACAAACACAATTGGACTGAAGTTCAGTCTGAGTGTGTGAATTCATTTGCTGACTGAGTGTGTACAACAAATGCTTAACACTGTCTTCTGATAAAGCCTTACTGCTCGACCACACTACCATAAATAGAGAGTGAGGTGCTATCTACTTTACCTCTGCCTACCTTTGGGGTTCCACTGGACTCTGTGCACACTACACCTCACTTTGGTATAGTATATACAGAGCCAGTTTCCTACACCCACGGAATCCCGATTCCGGTGACTCCGTGATTCTGCACCACTCTGCACCCGACGCCTACGGACTGAGTTCGAGTGGCCCAACACCACGAACAGGTCTCCCCAGCGATCCTGACCTGTGATCTGTTGAGCTTCGACCTCCCTCAAGACGACGCCTGCAGCCTCAGCTTGAGGGTCACCGCGACCTGCGCTGGTAAACCCAGCGCCAGAAGACACCCTAGCACTCGACGCCCCACGGCCTTGGGTGGCCGTGGCGTTAGTCCATGAATAATGTATTCCAACTCAATAATATCCAGTGTGGAAGAAGTCTATTAATAGATCATCATTAACATCCTTAGAATCGGGACGCTGCGGTCGGCAGCCGCATCCGCTGGCGTTGTATCGTCCAAGTGAGCGCGGATGGTCTCGGTGCACACTAAACCATACTTTGGTATAGTATATACACAGCCAGCTTCCAACATATAGTAGGAAAGAATGTGATTTGTGGGCCCGTACCATTCTGTACAGAAAATCTGTTACAGTCTCCTCGGGCTTCATTGTCGCCACCATTAACCCACCTACGTCAGGGCGGTCAGGGAACATCTCCCTCAGGGCCATCCATATTTGGTGCCTGTATGAATTCAATGCAGCCCGTCATGCTAGGTGTTTGTCCGCGAACTTGCTGGGATGCGAGCTCGGCAAACACCCTGTTAGTCTGCTCTCCTATAAGGCTACTGAGCAATTTGAAACCGCATATCGCTAAGTTTATTCCCATGGTGTTCTTCTCAAAACATAAGATCCACTTCCCTGCTCCATCCAGCAATGGCAGTAACTTTGTCCTTAGTCCTTCTTTATCCATTTGAGCCCACAGCACATTGATGGTCCCTGACGTGCCCTCTTGTAGGAGGGGGTACATATTTTGGTTAGTGTAGGAAGCTGGCTCTGTATATATTATACCAAAGTAAGGTATTGTGTGCACAGAGTCTAGTGGAACCCCAAGGCAGGCAAAGGTAAAAGTAGATAATACCTTACTCTCTATTTGTGGTAGTGTGAGCGAGCAGTAAGGCTTTATCAGAGAGTAGTGTTAAGCATTTACTGTACAAACTGAGGCAAAAAATGATGTCACACACTCAAAGACTGAACTCTGACCAATTTGTTTGTATAAAAATTATTATTTAGTTATATTTTACTTTCTAGAACCAAGCCAGGCCTGGTGCAGGTAAGTATAATAACACTTAGCAAGAATAATGCAGTGAAATACAGTTTGAATGCAGTTGAATGCAATTGGATTGGTTACAGGTAAGTCATTTGTTTATAAAGCAGTTTGAATTGCTTTTCAGATTACTTTTTAAGTTACTTTCTCTACTCCGTGTGATATGCCCAGATATCAAACTTGGACATTTCCTAGAGGAAAGGTAAGTAAATCAGTTTTTGTACATTTGCAGTTTCTTAAGGTTTTATACAAACCAATGCAGCCCTATGGGAGAAAACAATGTTATAGACTTAATGGTAAGTACTTCGGTTTTGGGAGTTGGTTTTCTGGGGTTAGAACCAGGGTCCCTCTAGGGTCAAGGATGCACTCTCAAAGCACCCTCAGCAGCACTACGGCGGCCGGGTGCAGAGTGGTGATGCCCAATGTTATCCAATGGGTGATAGGGGGCCTCCAGTTGGTGGCTGCTCACAAGCAGGCCACAAGGTTGTGGGAGCAATGTCCTGGACTTAGGCTCAGGGCAAAGGGGGATCCGATTTAGCACAAATGGTGCACCCACAGCAGCACAGGGGCGGCCGAGTGCAGGGTGCTGTTTTGGCATCGGGTGCCCTGTTTTCAATGGGGATTCTCCGGGTTGCAACAAACACTGCAGGCTCGGGGACGAAGATCTTCTGGAGGCGACCATCGGTTAGAGAGGTAAGTTGAGATGTCTTGTGATGCCGGGACACCGTCAGTTTGGCCACCCAAGGCTGTGGGGTATCTGGTGCAGGGGTGTCTTTTGGCATCGGGTTTTTCTACCGGCTCCGGTCGCAGAGATCGTCCAGAAAGGGGCTGCAGGTGTCGGTTGCAGACTTGAGGTAGGTCAGGGATCACAAGATCCCAGATCAGGATCGCCGGGGAGACCTTGTGGTGTTGGGCCACTCGAACTTGGGCTGTGGGCGTCGGGTGCAGAATGGTGCAGACTCGCTGATTAGACCAGAGCCAGAGTCTGTGGGTGGGCAAATCCGGTGCTCATGGGA
The DNA here is from genome assembly GCA_963921515.1 of Calotriton arnoldi. Lineage (NCBI taxonomy): Eukaryota > Metazoa > Chordata > Amphibia > Caudata > Salamandridae > Calotriton > Calotriton arnoldi. The sequence goes on along the minus strand of CAWUFW010000124.1, from coordinate 3,707,535 downwards.
GAAAAAGTCTGGTTTGAGAAGGCAGGGCAGGTCCTCCAGGTTGTGGGGGGTGCTGCTGGTGCAGAACACACCAGCATTCCACTGGAGGAGGTCGGGACAGGCCGGTAGGGCTGGTGCCAAGACAGTTGGTGTAGTCCTCTTCTTCCTTCAGCATGGCTCTTTGGTCCTTTTTCTTCTTTCTTTCTGATGAGGCAAGGCTCGGGGTTGCCCCTAAATTCTAAACTTAGGGGCATTTTCAGGTAGGTACAGGTAGGCTATGCCCACTATTATGCCACCTTCCAGTGGGAGTGGGGTTTAAGCCTCACTCTGGTTGGCTGGGTCCCCCCCCTCTTCAAGATGGCAGGGATTGAGAGTTGTGCTTCGCCTTGCCTCCCCCACGTGAGGGGTGGGGTTGGCCAAGGTGGGCACACCTCTCCTCCTATCTTGATTTTCCCACCGATTCTCCCGCCCAAAGTGGGGGTCAGAACAGGTGGGGGCCAGTTGCTGGGAGCAGCAAGTTGCTGGGAGCAGCAAGTTGCTGGGAGCAGCAAATCGCTGGGTCAGTTCACGAAGGCAGCAAGCCTTTGAAGCTTCCCCTTCGTGGACCCTGCCCATCCTGGAGGAGGAAGCTTGGCACCTCTTCCCAGGATGTGCTTTGTTTCAGGACCCGGAGAGTGGGAGGCTCTCGACCCAGGGGTCCAGAAACATGTCTGGGGGTGGCAGCTGGCGAGCAGCCAGTCAGGACACTAGAGTTAGGTCGTTTTTCAGGGGCATCTCTAAGAAGCCCTCCGAGTGCATTTGTCATTAAATTCCACACTGGCATCAGTGTGGGTTTAATGTGCTGATTTCCATTATGGTGCTGCGGAGTTCATAATGACAAACTCCCAGACCATATACTCATTTATGACTTTACTTCACTTACAATGTCTAAGAATGGACATAAGCACTGTAGGGGTACAGCTCTCATACACATGTACCCTCACAAGTGGTATATATAGTGCACCCAGCTAGAGGGGTGGCTTACCTATGCCATAGGCAGTGGATTGTAGGCATGGCACACAGGGATGTGTGCCATGTCGACTCTTCACTTTGCTCTGCACCAAAACACGCAGCCTGCGATGGCAGTGTGTGGGTGTTGAGGTACAAGGCCTCTAAGGGTGGCAATACTGAATGAATGTGCAGTTCCTAAAAGTGAAGGGGAAAGGGGAAGGAATCAGGTCTCTTGCGGATTGCCCTCACACACCCCGGAGGATGTCATGCATCATCATAGGGCTTGTGCTCCTCGTCGGGCCGGTGCTGCAATGCCCGACGGGCACCCGCGAAGGGGCTCTTTGCCGGAGATCTTTTTTAGATGAAGCCGTTGGGTGTGTGAGGGTAAGTGGTCAGGGTAGTGAATGTGTGAGTGATTTAAAATAGGTCTAGTGCTGTCCTAAATAATACTTTTATTCTGAGGGTGTACTAGCCTAGCTAAAAAATCAGGGAACCCTGTCTGGAGTTATTGGACCTATAGGGTTCTAAAAGTGAGGGTGGTCAACATGTTTCTTGCCTTTTAGCCCCTAATGCGTCTAGTGGCAATTCGTCAGGACCGGTGTATGAAAGAGAAGGTGCTCTAGACTCTTACACTATCGCATCGCTGGTATAATGCGTCATTGAGTAACTAGTGGTACTGCCTGGAATCAGGGCATTTTGCCAGAACTTTTGAGACCCAGGATAAAAGGCAATAATGACGACGGGGCGGAACCAGAGCACTTTGTTGCTCAGTCAAAAGGGTGGCATAGCAACTAGCTATCGTCCTACCCCTGCTCTGAGCCCCATGAGGTGCCCGTCGGGCATTGCAGCGCCGGCCCGACGAGGAGCACAAGCCCTATGATGAAGCATGACATCTTCCGGGGTGTGTGAGGGCAATCCGCAAGAGACCTGATTCCTTCCCCTTTCCCCTTCACTTTTAGGAACTGCACATTCATTCAGTATTGGCACATTTTAGTTGGGAGTCCCTGTGCAGGACCTGGTTAAAAAACTCCCGGTTCCTCCTTTTGAGAAACCTCTAAGGGTGGCACAATATGTGCTGCAGTCCTAAGAGGCCTTCTCTGGTCGCAGTGCCCTTGGTACCCATGGTACCTTTTACAAGAGACTTACATGTGGCCAGAGAGTTGCCAATTGGGTTTGCAACAGTACAGTTTTAGGGATAGAACATAGGCCCTGGGGTACCAGGTTGGCAGGAACCCAGGGCACACTTAGTCAGAGAGCATCAACATCAGGCAAAAAGTGGGGGCTTATCTGCAAAAAGGGGCACTTTCCTACATGCGCTTATATGGAATAGGGCAGGGACACCCTTTGAACATACTGAACAATCGATAAAGAATATCACAATGTTCTGATTAATGGTAGATTGCTTGGCAAGGAGATTACATCGGGGAACGTGTATGCCCCGAAGCAAGATCAGGTGTGTTGTTTTTTTTCCCCAAACATTGTCAACCCCAAAGGCTCCACTGGTTGTGCAAATGATTTCTGAGCGGGAAACTTTAATTGCAAGGCCAATGTCATGCTGAATCACTCCCTCCCCCACCCCCCCAGTCAGATCTGAATCACCCAGATCCGTTCGAGTTACGCCACACCGCTCTATTCACCAAGTGCGATAAAACATGGCATTCATGGAATATTACGAATCCCTTTATGGGCATCCGTAGCCAGTAGCCCCGGAGAAATTGTCTATTTTTCTAGACTGCGTCCCCCTGCGGAAGTTAGACCCTGAAGACCGGGAGGCCAGGTGTCAGTCCAGGAAATTAGGGCCTCCATTAAAGTCATGGCCACTGGGAAAAACCGTGGAATTTTATCTTTACGCTGCTTTCGCTGGAACTTTGGCCTCTTGACTGGAGGCTCTATATGCAGAGTCATTACGCAGGGGTTCTCCGTTTGACTCCACCAGGGAAGCTATAGCAATTCCCCTCCCAAGTCCTTGAAACTGAATGCCCCTGTTTCTGCGTTCCGTGTTCCGCCTTTATAAATGCTAAATATGGACTTTAAAGTCCTCAGCAAGGTCTTGGCGCTCTGGCTGCTGCCTCACACGTCGGCATTGATACACAGTGATCAAAACCGGTTGATTCTAGAATGGAGTACATCCCTTAACCTCCGAAGACTACACCACGTCTTGTACCACCCAGATGTGTTGACCCCACCCTCATGCTAGCATTATGTTGATCGACCTGGAGAAGGCTTTCGACTCAGTTAGGTGAGATTACCTGTTTGAAATAATGCTTAGGATGAGGCTGGGGGAAAGGTGGGTGAAATGGATTCGGCTATTGTACTCGTCCCAAACTGCGTGGGTTAAAACGGGCCACAGCATCTCTGCACAGTATAATGTTTATAGAGGCACTAGACAGGGATGTCCGCTGTCGCCCCTCTTGTTTGCTCTTCCCATAAAGCCACTAGCTGAGCTTTTTCGTCAAGAGGGCGCAGGCTCTGGAGTGAAAGTGGAGGGCAGGGAACATATTCTATCATTATATGCAGATGACCTGCTGCTTTATCTGGATGTTGGCTCGATGGGGGCACTGCAAGCCATGACCTTACTGGAGGAATTTGCAATGTATTCGGGCCTCTGAGTCAATAAGACTAAGACCTGCATATTTCCTGTAATGGCTGGTGCCCAGAGACCTGATCATATGCCGCAAGGCCTGAGCTGGTCCCCTACGAAATTTAGGTATTTGAGGATACAAATGTTTCACTCATTGGAGGATTTTGCGAGAGGGAAACTTGGAAGGTGCTCTACAGTCCCTTAAGTTCTGTTTTTGGCATTCCTTGAAATTACCCATCATGGCTCAGGTATCTCTGTCTATAATGGTCATGTTGCCACGACTGTTATTTTTCTTCACTTATCTCCCAGTCAAAATTCCTGGTTCCTGGTTTAAACACTTAGTCACCCTGCTTAGGGAGTTAATGTGGGATGGTGGCCATCACAGAGCGTCACTGGAGATCCTCAGGCGTCCCCCAGACAAGGGTGGCCTGGGGGCCCCCGATTTTGAACTCTACTATTTGACGGCGCAATTACAGTGGGTGACTCAATGGCTGGACGGCTCCAACCTGGAGGAGCTGGGCCATGTGGAACAATCTGCCCAACAAGGGGCTTTGTTGGCGAATCTCTTGTCCCAGACAGTCGAGATTCCGGAGCCAGGCGTGCTGTTGTCTGTGACACTACAGTGCTGGAAACAAAGCTTGCAGAGAACTTTGGGGACCACACTGTATGCTACGGCGTTGCCAGTGGTGGGGCTCCCTATGGAGGACTGCTTACGTTTTATACAGTCACGCAGATGGCGGCGTGGACGGATGCAGGATTAATTATAGTGGCCGACTGTTTCCAGCTGGGAACATTGATCCCACTGGAGGACTTACTAATGCAATGTGACCTACCCCCGGGTCAGTTCCTGACTTATGAAGCATTGACGCAATCGTTCGGGGATTTGAGGTCCAGTGGTAGAGAAGAACACAAAACTCATGCAGTACTTCAGCTACTGTTGTCCATGGGCACTGCTCAGCCCCTAGTTAAATGGTTTTATAGAGCATTATCAGAAATGGCATGAAGGCCACTTATGGCTCTTCAAAGTTGATGGGGAGCTTTGCTAGGACAAGACCTATCGGACCAAGAATTGGGTAGGGTTCTGGCATACCCCAAACAGGTATCAAAGAATATGAAGCTGAAATTTGCCCAATTCAATTATGTACATATGACCTTTTTAACAGGATTCAGGTCATCTATGGTGGGGAGTTACGTCCGTGTCCTAGAAGTGCAGTTCTAGACGTGGAATTTGAGCATATGACTTGGAGTAGTCCTTGATTGAAGCCATTCTGGTAGGGAGTGGTACGCAAATTTAACACATTAGGCCGCACACACGCCTGTACATGGAACACATGACAGCTGGGACTATTTTCTAGGCCAAAGGCGAAGAAAGTAGGCACCAAGTTTCTAGATTTAGCACAGGCCCTACCCAAAAGACATATAGCGCTAGTATGGAAATCAGAAATGGGACCCAAGATAGAGGCATGGGTAAGAGATGTCACGACCTGGGATAGAGGAGAGGGCCCTCATTAGGTAAGATGCTAGGGGCATACGTAGGCACCCCATTGCGGGGTTGTAGTCGGAGGTGGTTGGGAATAGGGAAAGTCCGACTGAAGACGCAAAGGGTAATGCAGACTAAAGGGGAGAGCGCATTGGGGGAGGGGGGTCTGCACTGCACGACAGATACAGGAGATAAAAACTAGCAGTGACTTAGAATTACGTATCCAGGGACCTAAACCTGTACCTAGGGGGTTGCACTACACCATTTCTCTTATTTAGAAGCCAACTGCCACAGACAGATAGCCAGACAACCCTGGGAATGTCCAGGGGTGTCTGGCTTCTAGAACTTTCCGCCCTCACTTTAAAGGTTTTGCAACTGGAGAAGAGAGTGCTTTTTGTGTGCTTTTCTTGGAGCTGGACACAGGAACTGGACAGCAGCAGTCATGGACAACTGAAGAACCCCCTGATGCCCACCTGGATTAAGGACTCCAACTACAGTTAACCCCAGGACCAGGGGGCGGGGGGTAACTAGACTTTTTTACCAAGTAGAAGAGAAGCTCCAGAAGAGACAAGCATTGCAAAGCGCTTTTTAATTTTTTTTACTTTCAGCCATGCTGCATTGCAGCCAGCGATGCTGTACAATATGGCTAAAAAAAACATTGACAGCCAATAGATCCTGCATAGGCGAGGCCTACTGGCTTTGCCAATGCTTGTGTTCATTGAGCAAGCACTTCTGCGCCATTGAACAGGCTACCAACATGTAAACAAATAGGATCTTAAATATGCAGGCATTGGTGAGGTTTTTGCTGACTGCTTTGCTCAAAATAGCATTAGAGGTTGATCTCTGAATTGCTCTAATAAATCTTTCCAGTGTTACTGCTTGGCTATATACATAATATACAAAGGGCCGTCCCTTAAGTGGTACATATCGGCAGGGTGACGCTTACATTCAGAATGCAAAGCCCTGCTCCACGTAAATAAACAACGGCATATATTTTACATTTTCCAGATATTGTTTTTTAATCGCAGCATACTGCGCACAACTCTGTAGGATTCCTTTTGGGGTTCCTGCACATCTGCATTGACCTCAAAAACAATCAGTTAATCTGTATGAGTCCCCCACCATCCACCCCTCTGCTGAAATGTGAGAGCTCTATGGCATATGCGATTGCGGTTGCCAAGAGCAATGTAGCTTGGTCACTGCAAGGAGGCTAGAAGGAAATGGGAGAATTAAGGCTTCTTTGTGAACAGCCCTCAAACAAATCACTCTCTCTTGACTAACTCCTTTATGGCGAGGAACATCTTTAGTGGAGACACTGACGTGCTACTCTAAGACAGCTTTCTATGGTATGCTACGTCATCATGCAGTAAACCCGGCAGCAGTCTCCATAGATGTACTCACGGCCACACTGGCACATTAACTGATCTGTGATTTGTGGAAAGGCCAACAGGGCAGGAGCAAGTCAGTCATATGTAATGAGTCTGACACAGGATATCTATTGGCCTTTCAGAGGCACCAACCTGGTTAATAAACTGACTAGTTTGCCATTATGCCACCATCTCTTTGAATGTACGGCATATAATTAGATCTGTATTTTCTGCTCTCGCCAACAACCAAATGTGGAAAACACTAATTTATAAAATACTGCAATCTTGGCATACAGTCCAATATGAACGCACAATTTAAATAAAAAAATGATAAAACATGCAATGAAGAGAACGTAGCACGAACACAAACTGTCAAATTTTCCATGCTTCTGTGGCAAAATAAAACCATAAACAGGCATACAATGTACCATAAAATCAAAGGCTTTCCAAAAGACACGGAGGTACCTTTGCAACAAGAGGAAGAAGATAGGTTTCAGTAACAAGAAAAACAAGCATTTGCAATGCAATAGGTCTCGCATTTACGAGAGTTTGAGCTATTGGAAATGCAATAGCTTAAACTCTTGCAAATGCAAGACCTATTGCATATTACTAGCGCCCATGTGGCGCTTTCACATTCATGGAGGCCGTGCCCTTTCTTTAGACAAGCCGCGTCTAAAGAAATGGCCGTGGCCGACATTAAAGTGAAACCATGGCATGGGGCGCTTTGACAAAAACGAATCAGTTTGTCAAGTTGACAAACTGATGTTTTTTTATTGAAAAAACACCCCATGCTGCGGTTTGACTTTAATAGCACCGTTCCCCTTTCTTTAGACGCCGCTTGTCTAAAGAAAGGGGCGCGACCTCCATGAATGTGAAAGCGTCGCATGGGTGCTAGTAAAAAAAAAGAAAGAAGAAAAAAAAAGTAAGCGCGCCCGCTATACTTAAAGCAGACCGCGCTGCTAAAATAATTAAAGAAACGCGGCTGCTATAGTTAAAGCGGACCAACATTAGTAAATAAAATAAAAGCGGGCGATGTGCTGCGACGTAGTGGGTGGTATAGGGGCAAATCATTAAACAAAATAGTGCTCACAGCCAAGATAAAGCAGACCGTGTAACAAGACAAGTAAAAGGTCCAGTCGTTATGGAAGCTAATAAATGCAGACAAGGCGGTACCAAGGAGGGACTAACAAGCCTAATAATGAATCGGAAGCCATCATTTACGAAGGACAATGAAACAAGCCAATTAAAAATATGGGCAGAGAGTGGGCGGGGCTTCAAAGCCATACTCCAATACTGCATGCCTCGCAGCAGCGCATGCACTGCCCAGGCTCAACCTAAAAATGAGCGAGGCTAGGCAGTATGGAGCTGAGGTTCTAGTTGTATATGTTTATGCAGTTAATAAGTCTGGATATGATTCACCGTAAGCTGATGGTGCCTGGTGGACTGACTGCTGTGCGGCTGCAATGTTTATGGATGTTTAGGTTGCTAGGGTAGCATGGAGTTAATGTTGAGGACTTGGGAATTCAGGAAAAATGGGTGAAAGTTATGCTGAGGTAAACTTTACAAAGAAAGTTAACAGATGCCGTTGCTCTCCAATAAAGGGTACTATCATAATATAAACATAAAGAAGGGAGCAATCAACTACTAATAAACACCCCTGATGGCTTAGAGGTGTTAGTTATATGATATGCAACAAAACATGTACGCCCCTTTTGGGATAATAGTGTTGCTAAGTGAAGGAACTCGTCATGCAACCTTTCAAGGAAAACATAAAATCCAGGGCTGACATAAGCTCTAAAGCCGCAGTATTCCACAGAATGAATAAATAAAAGTGTTTTGTAAAGTGCCCGGCTACTCCTGGGAGCGTCCTAGCGCTGAGAATCATCCGAGCAGGTACACGAGAATAGTTCATTTTCCTTAGCAAGAAAAGTGGTTGGAAGACTTTTTAGAGTGGAGGAAGGCAATCGTAGTATAATGATATCACGGAACGTAAACAATCAGTGACAGCCATTAAGTACCGTCCGACAAGGGGCGTGCCGCTTTTCTGAAGAGGACAGCACTACTCTGCTTTTGCAACCACCTCCGGATTGCAGGCTTTTGGAGCTATGTTCCTTCCCACCATGCAGCGCGTGCAGCCTCCCCTGGACGCTGGTGTCCTCTCGCTGCGGTGAAGGGCGCAGCAGTCTCGATTTATTTGGCGCTCTGACTCACGCTACATGCCGTAGAGCCCCAAGTGTTGCCCGTGCATGGCCAGCTACAACGAGCGTTGATCTGCCCCCCTCTACTGCGCTGCCCCTGAGCCGCCAGGCGTTTCCCCTCCTTCACGCTGCCTCTTACCTGTTCCCTGCCGGGCCAGACTCTTATTTTGACCATCAAACGAACAGCAATTGGCAAGAATGCGCCTGCGCCGGGTGTGTACTGCACAAGCGCAATGACGGGCCGGGGGTGGGGGAGACTGGTTTGGCAGGAAATTAGTGGTGGCGTTTACTTTGCTGGGGCCATGCCTATCTCCCGGGCTTAACAGGCTACCAACGACAGCGCCCCCAAGTCTAACACCCGCAGCAGTAGCAGTACATGAGACTGATGGATATGTTTTTTTTGCAAGTGACAGGTGAACACCAAAGGAACAACCGGTTTCTCTATACTGTACACGCCAAGAGACAGGGCTCCAAGTGGACCGGGTCCTGTCAGTTCTCAGCGCCGCCAGTTCTTAAAACCAGGTGCTGAGACGGGACCGTATCGGCCCTCCATTTTTGCCCTCACCCTCAGTATGAAACAAGCTCGCGACATTGCGCAAAAGGCTCTGAAGCCCGCGAGCCGCCGTGCGTGTGCACATCTGCTGTCCGGCGCCGGGCGACGTCAGTTGCGTGGGGCATGGGCGGGGCATGGAGCGCGCGGCCGGAGGTGTCCGGGGCTCCCGTGAGCTGAGGGAGCCCCGTGTGTTGGAGAAGCGAGACGGGAGCCCACCCCGCAGAGGGAAGTATGGCGGGAGCCCACCCCGCAGAGGGAAGTCCGGCGGGAGCCCACCCCGCAGAGGGAAGTCCGGCGGGAGCCCACCCCGCCTTCGTGAATGCCGCATGGTGCGGCCGGAGCAAGATTCAGCGCAGAGTCCCCACAAGAGCCGGTGAGTGGGGTTGAGCGGGAGGCATGCTGGACGCCGCGCCTGGACAGGACATGTGCACGCGTATGGTGCGAGCAGGAGTTGTAAAAAGACGCGAGCCGTACGCGTGCACATCTCCTGTCTGTTAAGCTCGAGCACAGACAGTCGATGTGCACACGTACGGCTTGCGGCGTTATTACAACTTCTGCTGGCACCATACGCGTGCACATCTCCTGTCCAGGACTTGCCGTACGCGTGCACCTGTCCTGTCCCGCATCGCAAAGCAAGTCGGCAACAATAGATCTCGCCTGGCGAGCAGCGCATGGCGCTGCATCGCTAGGCGAGACCTAACAAGTTCCATCGGAAGACAGCGCCAGACATTTGGCCTTGGTCTTTGAATGCCCAGCAAATGTGAAAATATAAGAAAAAGATTTACTGGCCTGTTTTTTACAGAAAACGAGTTTGCAGTAGAATATAGCAAACCCAGCTTTTGCATGGGGAATTTCGAACTCAAGCTGGAGACCTAAAGCAAATAAAGCCAACAAACCGGAAGCAAGAAAACATGAGTTACAAAGCACAAAGCCAATGGCAAGCGTAGGGCAGAAGGCACTCCCCAGTTCCACTTTCTGAATCTCCACAAGATGTCTTTCGCATTCCACACAGCTGCGCTGACTGGTAGGCTGCAACCTAAGCAAGAATTGACATAGCCAACAGGTCTCGCATTTGGGATCTTGTGTTTAGCCAGAGCTATTGGCTTTGCCAGTTTCTTTAAGCCATGTTGTAGAGCATTGTGGCTGCTGTGCAGCATGTTTAAAAGTTATAATAAAAAAAGTGTTAAGTATTTTTGTTACCTTATATGTAGCCAAGAAGACATTATGTATTCGCATTTGCTGGAGTTAGAGCTAATGGCTTTATAAATAACAATGTGTTTTACCCATGTGTTATGGAGTGTATGTATGTGGTGTGTAGTTGAATAATGTGTGTTGGACTGGAATTGCTAGTTGTGGAATTGTGTGGTGTGCAAATGTGTGGTGTGGAGTGAATTTGCTTAGTGGAATTATGTGGCATGTGTGCAGTGTAATTAAGTGGATAGTAATTATGTGGTATTGAGTACTGGAATTATGTGGAGTTGCATTGTGGGTTATGGAGTGTAATTATGTGGAATAGTATTTTGTGTTGCTGAGTGATATAGTAGAGTTTAATCATGTGGTGTGCTGTTGAATTTTGTGGCATGATGTGGAATTTTGTGATGTGGATTAGATGTATGTGGTGTCTTGTGTTGAGTTGAATTATGTGGTTTGGTGTCAAATGATGTGGTGTGGATTGAAAATGTGTGGAGCTGAATTGTGTGGCATGGAACTGTGTGGATAATCAACACTAACTTATCAAGCGCAGCACACCACAGAAGCAACCACGTTCAACAATCACGCAAGATGACATATGCCAAACAGCAAGTATTAAAGAACACGAACACACGAAAGCATATGTACAACGGACACAACTCCACTACCATAACCCTAGCACACTGATCCTCACTTTATGGGTGTGTGCATACCAGAACCATACAGCAACTCTCAGTCCAGGCAGCACGTTGTACTGCTGCAAAACATATAGCAGTCAGTTGAGAGCCATGCCGCGCGCAAAGCTGAAAAACAAAAAGCACTAAAGGACAAGTAACATAACAATTCAATGCATTTCATTCTGAAGATGAAACCTCTCGCTGTTCCCAGTGATAAAATTGGAAATATACAAGTGTAGGTACTCACTATTTAGAGTACCTGTTTGCTCCTGAGAATTGCCAGTACTCTCCCATTAAATGTATTCCAGCAGTACTAAGAAGTGCCAGTGCTCTCTCTTTCAAATTAAAGAAGTGCAGGTACTCAGTACCGGACAGTACTTGCGCATTTCAAACACTGCCTGTTTCTGACCCACAAAGTTCCTCTTTGCAGTTTGAAATGTTAGGATGTGTGTGTATTTCAACTGCATAGGAGAGGAAAGAGTGAGAGAAAAGCAGCCACAAAGCACGACAAAAAGTCAAGTAAAGAGTGAGAGCAAGAGTTACAGGAACCCTGTAACAAGAAGGTAAAGAGATCGAATAAAAGGCATGCCAGATGGAGAAAGGAAGCAGGTGCGCGAGGCCAGGGGCCTTGAACAGTGTTGGAGCTGGGTCTGCAAAGCATAGTCGGGGGAATTGGCGCAGGTAAATGGGACAGGCAGGAACAGGTAGTGACTGCTTAATGGCTGGTTAGTGCTGCAGCAGAATTTAAGTAGGAGAGGAAGGGGGAAGGAGTTCCAGGGGCAGTGGGCAAGGCTGGAGTGGGCAGTAGGAAAAGCAGGTAGTAGCGCAGCGGTGGGGAAAAAAAGTGGGAAAGTCGCAGGGTGGTGCAGATGGGGGAGCGGAGAGCAAGAAAAGCAAACAAGCATTTGCAATGCAATAGGTCTGGCATTACTGAAAGTTTGAGCTATTGGCGTTGCAAATAATGCAACACCAATAGCTCAAACTTTCAGAAATGCGAGACCTATTGCATTGCAAATGCTTTTTTTTTTGTGTGTTTTTTAAACCACTATATCAGCCTATGGAGTGCTGTATGTAGTTTGGTATCATATGTGGTTCTCCGGGTTTCATTGTTGTCGAGAAGCTCTTGCTGGCCCACGTTTTGAAGTCCGTGCAGTGTGGATTTCTGCTGTAACTTGGAGAGGTGAGCCCGGCGTCGAGCACACCCCCATATGTCCTCTGCCTGCCCTTTAGTTTAAGTATTTCATAATCCAGTTTAAAGAGATTATGGTTAGTATGCCACGAAGAACAGGGGAGCAATCTGTTTATACCGGAGTGCCCAAAGACTTCTTCTGGTAAAATAGCGTTTTATGTATTCAGCAGGTACAAATGCTTAATGTTCCACATAAATAAAGAAAGGCGAGTAGCAGGCAATGGCGGCTGCACGCCTTTATTTACAAAATGAGCGCCTCGCCCCACTCCACAGTAATACGGCGGACAAACAACTTTTTATCCAATGTATTCACTTTTTTAACAATGGCGGCACGCCGCGTGTCGTGCCGCCATTACTACAAAAGTCAATAAATAAAAAGAAAGGTTGTTTGTCTGCTGTATTACTTTGGAGTGGGGCGAGGCGCGCATTTTGTAAATAAAGGCGTGCGGCAGCCATTGCCTGCTGCTCTGACAAAAAGAAAGGCGCACGACCACTATTGTTAAACCGTGCCGCGCTGCCCAAACATAAAATTGTTGATGAAAAGGTGAAAATTGCAAGGAGCACGGCTGCTATTGTTAAATCGTGCTGCACTGCCAAAAAAAAAGTGCAGCTGCAGGAAAGCATGTCGTTCGTGCAATTGGAGAAAATCATTTAAGAAAATAGTGCTCACAGACTAAATAAAACATACAGAGTAACAAAACATGTAAGAGGGCCAGTCCACACAGGTTACAAAAGGAGAAAAGGCAGTACTAAGGAGGGGCTACTAACCCCAATCACCAATCAAAAACAACCATTTAGAAAGGACAGTAACAGGAAACAATTGAAAAGATGGGCAGAAAATGGGCACAGCTTGAAGTCCATACAGCATGTCTCGAAGAGAGAGCGCAAGCGCTGCCTAGGCAAGACCTAAAAAGGCTGAAGCAGAGGTTAATGTTTTGCTCCTGATATGGAGGATATTTTTTAAGTCAAAAAACATTTTAACAACGGCTCGAGTCAAAGTTATAAAACCATGGAATGCCACCACTCCTATACCTTCATGTGCCCTTATGCCATGAGTCCACATTGCAGGCTTTGTTGGTGACTTAAAAAATCAAATTATACCATGGCATGGCAAATTATAGCTCTTTACATCACCACAGTGCGCAGCGTAACATGGAGATCTGCCAGTCACCTCGTGAACTCAGAAGAAGGCTAACTGATGTGGGAGTGAAAGTTTTAAGTAAGGAGGCAGACTCCAACCTTTGACCTTTATACTTCGAAGACAAGTAGAGTTAAGACCTGCTTCAGCACAGATTGTGACAGCCTATTCCTCTGAAGAGATGATGCTGGCAATCTCCCAAGAAGATGGCCCATACTAGAATCTTGAAAACTGGAGAAGGATGGGTGAAGCAGCAACGAGGGAGGGAATGGGTGGGGATGTAAACAGCATCCTGGGTGCTACAACATCTACAGATGCAGTATTTTTCCATTCCAGGTCAATGGAGTGCTATTAATAGTGGATCTGTCAGAGGATGCTAGCGGGTGCTTGCGCTTAGAAGCCATTCACCACGCTGTACTGGGGCACAGCCCTGCGCTTCCTTTTCTGATTTTAAACAGAGGCGCGAACCGGGTCCTCCTGGCCCTCGCCACTGCGAACCTTCAGTGGTTCCTGTGATTTATATTATGGGCATACCCTAAGTGCCACGCAGGACAGACAGCATGGGATTAACGAAGACAGAGAATTAGTTGCCAAAGGGCAAGGGAGGAGAGGTGCTGCCGGCGTTTAGAAAGCATTGCTGCAAAAAGATTTTACAGGACAGGGAACTGTGAAACGTTCTGCTGATAAACGTGTGGAAACACAGGAGGCTAGAGAACCCAGGAGGTTAAGGAACACCCCCCATAACAAGTAGGGTAGTGCACAAATGTGGGCACAGTAGCAAACAGTAAGAGCGGCTGGAATAAGGTACAGCAACATGACTAACGTGCTGTGAAACTAGGTTGGAAAATCTCCATTGAATAAGAAACAGGCAGCGCAGGAATAAATTAATGTAAGCGCTGCCTCAAACAAGATCAAGGCTTGTATGCTAATAATTATTCAAAGTTCACAGCGGTTTAGGGTGCATGGTGATTGACATTGGCGTTCCCTTAAAAGTCCGGAAACCAAAAATTAAGTGTCCATGAAAGTAGAAAAAGTTAAAGCAACTCTCGTGTAACAAGAAGCAGGGAGTGCAGGGATAATTTATGCAACCGCTGCCTTACAAGGTTTCAATACAAATGTGTATGAAAAGTGAAACTGTGGAACAAAGGTGCAGAGCACTGCATGTTCCAAGCGCTTACCGTAATGGAGGACCATTTCAAAATGTCTGTCCACCGCCATATTTGAGGGCAATGGCAATGTGTACAGCATCACAAACTGGGTGGGAGCAATTCAACAAAAGAAACAAGTTGCACGGGTTACGCATCCCATGCCTGCCCTCTGCTGCCCAGGCAGCCGTAACCATATAAAATTAAGTGTTGAAAAATATAGCGCAGCCATGTGGAAGCTGTGTTCATAGCACAAGACAAAGTAAAAAAAAAAAAAAATGTGAGCCGAACAAAGGATATGCAAATCAAAGAGTAAGGGTACATGTAACAGGGGCAGTCGCCACAAAGTGAAAAACATACCCAAAGGCGGGACAAAGAGCAACATTTTACCAATAAAAAAGGAAGAAATTCAGAAAGGGACACTAATGAACAAATGGAAAGAGGTGGGCATGGTCTAAGCACCCAGAGTAGATACAGCATGCCTCACAGAGCATCGCATATGCAATGCTAGGCTTGACCTAAAAAGGAAAAAGACTGGCGATGGGAGCGAGTTCCACCTTAGAGGCCAGGTGGCCTAAGGAAAAGGCTTCAGGCAGCGAAGGCTCGTCACCTGGAACAAAATCAGTCAAAGATCAAAGAAAAAGGACCAACAGGGCCCGAAATATGACAAGAAAAAGTATCTGCTCTTTTACTCCCAGAGAAGGCCCAGAATGCGTAGAGATTAGCTGCCTGAGGATTTCAAACCCCTGGGGTGGGCCACAGCTAGTGCAAGGACTGTCGTCAATGTTTTTCCCTGGGATAGGGACTGTTGGCCCCCCTCTCCAGAAATCAGAGGGGCCGGGAATCCCAAACCTTGGGCCGAACTTCATCTATGGGGGCTGGGGACACAAACTCCGGGCCCCCCACCAATAAAGAAGGCAGGGAAACAAGCATTGGGTTGATCTGCTACCCGTTGCAGTAAAGTGTTGATACGTAGTCTGCAAGCAGGCTTCAGGTAAGGCCAGTATCTCTGAGACCAGACACATTACAGTATGGTGGGGGGGGTTAAGAGCAGCCCCTCTCACTTTGGTTAGCGGGGGATATACGTTTAGCGTACCAATTCACCAGACCTAGACTCTGCTGTCAAGCACCTCTTGATAAAAGGGAGAGTAATTAAAGTCTACTCGCAGATTGTAAAGTTGACTGGCGGAAAAACAAGTAGGTCAGAAAAAAGCAGACAGGTGTATTTTTTTCTGTAGTGACTGTCATGAGATAATTTGACATTTGAGCTTTAAGTTGTGAGCAGCTGCAATCAATAAATCACCATCAAAATTAAAGTGCATAGTAATGCGATTTTCTCAAGTATGATACTGTTTGTCTCTTGGGATTTCCTGGACGCAGTCCTCCTGCGAGCGGGCTAGAGGCCAACTTTCCGCAAGAAGGTCCACCTCCTTTATAATGGCCCCATGGCACAGGTCCGGGTGAATGGTATTTTGTCCACCCCTTCCCAATCCAACGGGGGACGCGCCAGGGTTGCCCTCTTTCCCCATTATATGATCTAGCTATAGAACTCCGGCGTGCCTTATACGATGTGATGCACAGATACAAGGACGGCGGTGGGGAAGTGGTATTGAAGATCCAATAAGCGTTGTACACGGAGGACATTCTCCTGTTCCTTGGTGACCCTCAGGTCTAAGGACCCTGGTGCCTGGAGGTTCTTCATCTCTACTGTGAAGTCTCTGGCCACCAGATCAATATGATTAAGCCCATTTTGGGAGAGGTGAGGGGATGCCAAGGGGCGATGTTGGTGACTTCATTTGAATACTTAGGGATCCACGTGTCCCATCACCTGGCCCTAGCTCTCAATCAGGGCTGTGCTGCTGGACTGACTTACCCCTCAACACCATGAGGCGAATCACACTCTTTAAAATGCTGCGTCTTACTCGCTATTTAAATGTCCTGGTGAACTCCCCCTATCCTATTCCCCAAAGGTGGTTCCACTCCCTGACTTCTAAACTTATAACCTTTATATGGGCTGGTAACGTCACAGAGTGGCATTTCACTCAGGGCGCAAATAACCCTTTGACTAGGGTCTTGGGGTGTCCGACATTTATGTGTACTAACTGGATGCACAATTGGTACCTATTAATGATTGGTTTACTTAGGGCTGGGATGACCCTGTCTACCGCCTGGAGCTCCACCTGGTGAGCTTTGAGGGACTCCCCTGCCTCCTTTATGGCACTCTGCTACCCCAGACGATGTCATCTTCTACCTGGGTGTCGATTCTTTGCTGGAGGGGGTCCTTACGCCTTATTCGGTGGGACCGCCGCCTAATGGGCATGACACCCCTATGGCAGGTAACGTGGCTTCAACTTCTCTCTTCTATCGAGGGCTTCACCCACTGCGACCGCATTGCAATTACATACTTAGGGGATGTTTATAAGGAAGACAATCTGATGTCCTTCCAGGACCTGAAGGACCACTATGCAGTGGCCAACAAACAGTTTTTCGATTCCTTCAGCTGTGGCATGCTTTGCGGTCACACCTCTCCCCAAACACTCAACTCCCCGAGTACAGCCCGCTTAAGCCCAAGATTTTCTGGTGACGCCTGGGAAAAGGAGCAATATCCGTGATCTACTGTTCCCTGATAATCCCTGACCCGGACGGCTTTGACTCTCTTCGACAGAAATGGGTGGGTGAATTGGACGAAGACGATTGGTGGGAGGCCTGCTGGCACCCCGGAAATTGGCAATCTCTTCCCAGTTGCAGATGATCCAGGTAAATTACCTACATGCAGCCTAGATCTCCCCACGCACCAAATATCATCTACTACCCAGGCTGCATGCGCGTGTTGCGTACTTTCCGCCACTGATGTCTTTCATATGCTGTGGGACTGCCCAGCACTGCGATCCTTCTGGGATGGGGTAGGCCAGGAGATTTCAACGGTTTTGCGACATTCCATTGAGTTGACCCTGCATATTTTACTGCTGGGACACGTGGAGGAACTTGGAGGCCTGCATGCTGAACGGACCTTTATTGGGATGGCAAGTCTAGTGGCCAAAAGGAATGTGGCCCACTTGTGGAGATAACCCGCACCCCCCCCCCCCTCGATCCAGCAGTGGCACACGGGAGAAGATTGGTGTGCAAAACAGAAAAAAACTAATTTATCTTGCACATGGGTGTCCTCACAAACATGACTGGATATTGGGGGTGGGGGGGCGCGCTGGTCATCCCCTCATGGACTGTCA
Organism: Calotriton arnoldi; assembly: GCA_963921515.1. Classification (NCBI taxonomy): domain Eukaryota; kingdom Metazoa; phylum Chordata; class Amphibia; order Caudata; family Salamandridae; genus Calotriton; species Calotriton arnoldi. Next base: position 3,689,820 of record CAWUFW010000124.1, on the reverse strand, counting down.
ATGTGAAATGATTGATTCTGGCCAAAACCACAATATGTATTGGTATAATTCCAAATGCACAACTTTCGTTGATTGGGATGATGAAAAAACTTGCTGCATAAACACAAAGCTGATAAAAAAAAAAAAATTAAAATGAGTATGATACTGTTTATCATAGATACCATTTGCTTATGCTTTGAAAATGGTTTCTCTTCACTTAACGCCTGAGATCACTTCAAACTTTTTTTTAACACGTTTATGAAACTTTTACTTGGCCAACTAAACATTTAACTGTGTTTTCCAGTGATGCCACCGTCATAAGATTTATTCAATTAGGTTACATAAAGATTTGGAAAGACAACTTTCTTTGCTGCTACCTGCTGGGTCTTTCTGAATTCTTCTAAAATCTTTGCTGCCATTTCATAATCCTCCAAGAGGTGATAAGCTATAGCATAACCAATCCAAGATGCCCGTTGTGCAGGTCGAAGCTGAAGCAACTGGTACCTGGTTTCCTAAAAGATAAATTGAGTTTCATTACTAAATAGATTAGTTACACAACACAGTATCACTTAAGCAACCATAAAGCAGTCGTTTTACTGCGCACATGCTCTGGAACAGACTGAACGTTTGCAATCATGCAAATTAATTTTAACATTAACAAGCCAGCATTCTTATTCAAACAATTGTGTGTGTGATTGCTCGCTGTGCCACTGGATTCAAGCGAGCCTGGCTGATGAGGGTTAATACCCCGAAACCGGTCCTAGGATGCTTGTTTCCGGTCCAGGGAGGACCTGGCCCGACAGTTCGGGCTGGACTGTTCCCATGAGGAGCAGGGTCAAGGCTGATTTGCATATGGCTGGGTCCAAACTGGGGTGGCATAGTGAGCAAAAGAACTATGGATTAAACCCAGATCTGTGAAAGGGGGGGGGTGAGTTGTTGAAAAGTTTCAGCACTCTGTCCATCATCTTGTTGCGTTTGCTGTGATTAATTAAAACCATAACAAATTAGCATGAAATCATCAAGTAAAATACAATTGTTTAAAATGCACAAGTTGCCAGTACAAATGAATCCAAAAAGAATAGATTTTTAATATCCTGGGAAAAGGGGTTAAAAAAATTGTGCAAAGGTGCCGATTCCCACTGAAAACCAAGATTACAATATTTTTATAAGCCAAACTAAATATATAAATATTCCTCAGCTTCTTAGAAAAAATATTTGGAATTCAAAGGGAAATTAAAAATGCTACAATATATGGCTAGGTACGTTCTGAAAGAAATCTTCAAAGGAGGTGTGCAATTCATAAGCAACAGTGTGCATTAATCTGGGATGCTTCCCTTCCTACGAGCCAGAGCATTGGTTCTATCCATTACCTTTCAAGTTCTCCGATAGCAAGGTCAAAATATTTGACCAATCTACAGATTTGCTGTACATCTTGACCCAGCACACACAATGCAGTCGCCTCATTTATAGTGCGTATCCCCAATCTTAAGAAACAAGGCCTTAATAAACTAATTCTGAGCCCTAATAAGAGGAGACACACCGAGTATATGAGGGAATGATTCACAACTATAGTTACAGCCTCTATAATATTTACCGTGCATTGAGCCTTATTTCCAGCTCACTCATACGTCTCCTGAGAGAAGGCAGAACCTGATTTGCATAAATTTAATTCTGGTCTTCGGTCTCTTGTATAGGTAACGATATATCTGTAAGAAACATTAGTTAGTTATAGATTTCTTACCTTAGAATTACCCGCAGGCGTCAGACTGGATCCGGAAAGTTTTTTCGTCAGCAGTACTTCTGCGCGTTGAAATGTGGCGTTGGTCAGCTCCGCGTTAGTCGTAGGCGTCGTGGTCGCCGGGATGACGCCGTGGTAGCTACTTAGACGCCGCCCTCGCGCGCTGACGTCAGTTCTGTACACGACTTTCCGCCCCAGAAACGCAGAACCATGCAAGACACTGACCACTGGTGCACAAAACTAGGGCCCTGAAGGGATATCCTTAACCCTAGAAATCAGTTCGCAGAACGGGGAGGATGGGTGGAGCGGTAAGGAATCTATAACTAACTAATGTTTCTTACAGATGTATTGTTCCGAAGGTAAGTAACTTGTTCATCTGAAAGAAACACGTTAGTTATAGATTCCTTACCTTAGAATAGATAACCCAGCAATACCAACCCCGGTGGTGGGTCTGCGAACCAAGATCACACCAGAAAGTCCTGGAGAACAGAACGGCCAAAGAAGCCATCTCTCCGGACTTGGCTGTCCAGGCAGTAGTGTTTGGTGAACGTGTGCAGCAATGCCCACGTGGCTGCCTGACAGATGTCATTCAGAGGAACTCCTCGTCCCAAAGCAGTGGTGGCTGCTGTCGCCCTGGTGGAATGGGCGCGTAACCCCACTGGAGGCTCCTTTTTAGCCAAATAATAGCAGGCTTTACTACACAAGACGACCCATCTGGAGATACTCCGCTTGTGTACGGCCCGACCTTTCTTGGCGCCCACGTAGCCAACAAAGAGCTGGTCATCCACCCGGAACTGTTTTGTGCGATCCAGATAGAAAGCGCGCACGTTTTGGGTCCAGACGGTGGAGCCTCTCTTCCTCTTTCGAAGGATGCGGAGGCGGAAAGAAGGTGGGCAAAGTGATGATTTGGCCAATATGAAAGGAGATGACCACCTTGGGAAGAAAGGATGGACGAGTGCGTAGGACAACTTTGTCCGGATGTACAGCCAGAAAAGGAGGCTTGGAAGAAAGAGCCTGGAGCTCACTCACTCTCCTAGCAGAAGTGATGGCCACCAGGAATGCAGTTTTAAGAGTCAAAAGACGGAGAGGACAGTTGTGAAGCGGCTCAAAGGAAGCACTCATTAAATATGTCAAGACCAGGTTCAAGTCCCACTGAGGCATAACGAAGGGAATAGGAGGAAAGAGTTGAGTTATGCCTTTTAAGAAACGATTTACAACCGGGGACTTTAAGAGAGAAGGCTGATCAGGAAGCCTGAGAAAAGCGGAAATGGCCGAAAGATAGCCCTTGAGAGTGCCCAGAGGAGAGCCCTGCTGGGCCAAAGAAAGGAGGAACAAGAGGACCTCAGAAAGGGGGACAGAAAGGGGATCCACAGCCTTTGCTGTGCACCATGATATAAATTTGTTCCATCGGCAGGCGTATACCGTCTTAGTGGATGGACGCCTAGCTGCCAAGATGACGTCACAGACTTCGGGAGGCAAGTCAAACGACGTCAACTGCCACCGCCCAATCTCCACGCAAGGAGGTGGAGGCTGGACAGGTTCGGGTGGAGGACCGTCCCCTGCTGCTGCGACAGAAGATCCTCCCGAAGAGGCAGACGGATCGGAGGATCGATGGCCATGTGTAGCAGCTCGGGATACCAGACTCTTCGTGCCCAATCTGGCGCCACAAGAATGACTTGGGCCCGGTCGCGCTTGATCTTCTTCCGCACTCTGGGCAGAAGTGGTATAGGCGGAAAGGCATATAGAAGACCGCAACTCCACTCGCGACGAAAAGCGTAGCCTAGCGAGTGCCGCCTTGGAAATTCCAACGCGCAGAATTGCTGACATTGCGCGTTCTCTTCGGTGGAGAATAGATCTAACCAAGGCTCTCCCCACTGCTGAAAGAGACCTTGCGCCACCTCCGAGTGAAGACGCCATTTGTGATCCATCATGCACCGGCCGCTGAGTTCGTCCGTCCTTGCGTTCAGGGAACCTGCCAGGTGTTGAATCACCAGGGACATGCCCTGATGTTCCAGCCACTTCTGGAGACGAAGTGCCTCCTGACATAGGGTCCACAACCCCACCCCGCCCTGTTTGTTGCAGTTCCACATGGCGGTGGTGTTGTCCGTGAGCATCTGCACTACTCTCCCTTTGAAAGGAGGAAGGAATGCCTTCAGTGCAAGACGGATCGCCCGAAGCTCCAGAAGGTTGATGTGGAGCCCGGACTCCGCCGGAGACCAGAGGCCTCTGATCTCCTCCTCTCCCATGTGGCTGCCCCACCCCAGAAGTGATGCATCTGTCACCACTGTGAACTCTGGCTGGGGAGAGGGACATGCAGTTGACCCCAATCCTGGTTCGTTAGCCACCACTGCAATTGGTGTGCAGTGCCCTCCGAGATCTGGACGCAATCGGAAAGATTCCCCTGTTGCTGTGCCCACTGGAACTTCAGGACCCACTGCAGAGCCCGCATATGCCACCTGGCATAGTCCACCAGCAGGATGCAGGAGGCCATGAGCCCAGCAGCCTCAAGGTCATCCTGACCGAAACCCGGGATATATGCTGAAAGATCGGAATCATAGCGCGAATATCCCAGACTCGCCGTTCGGGAGGATAGACCCGAAACTGCGTTGTGTCCAGAACCGCCCCGATGAAAAGGAGCTTCTGAGAGGGGGTCAGGTGTGACTTCGGCACATTGATGGAGAACCCCAGCGAATGCAGGAGGTCGGCCGTAGTCTGGAGGTGGGAGACGACAGCCTGGGGCAAGCCCGCCTTCAACAGCCAGTCGTCGAGATAGGGGAAGACTGGAACCCCTGATATGAGCAGATGAGTTGCGACCACCGCCATCACTTTCGTCAACACCCGAGGGGCACTGGTAAGGCCAAAGGGAAGCACGGTAAACTGAAAGTGCTCGTGCCCTACCGTGAACAGCAGGTAACGCCGGTGGGCCGGCAGGACAGGGATGTGAAAATAGGCGTCCTGCAAGTCCAACGCTACCATCCAGTCTCGAGGGTCGAGGGCAGACGAGACCTGAGCCAGGGTCAACATCTTGAACTTCTCCTTCCGGAGGAAGCGGTTGACGTTCCTGAGATCCAAGAAAGGATGCAGGCCCTTGTCCTTCTTGGGTACCAGAAAGTAGTGGGAATAGCAACCACAACCTACTTCTGGGGCAGGAACACGCTCGATGGCTCCCTTGGCCAAGAGAGCCGCAACTTCCTGTTGGAGAAGGGTCAGGTGATCCTCCGACATGCGATGGTACGTAGGTGGCATGGAGGGAGGGGTAGTCTCAAAGGGGAGGGAGTAGCCCCTTGGGACTATTTGCAAAACCCACCTGTCCGACGTGATGGTGCACCAGAGGGGGAGATGATTGCGGATCCTGCCGCCCACTGGTGATTGGTGGCTCTGAAATGTCGGACTAGGAGTGTTTGGAGGCTGCGGCAGAAGGGGCGATGGTGGACTGGCCCACCCGCTGGCCCCCAGAACCATGGCGGTGGTTCCCACGTCCCCGGCTGCGCTGAGGTGGAACAGCCTGCGCAGGCTTGTGGCTCTGAAGGGAACGTGGTGGGGCGCCAATTCCATGGCCACGAAAGGGACGAAAAGCAGACTGCGCAGGGTGTAAAGACCCAAGGACTTGGACGTTGCCCGCGAGTCCTTGAAGCGTGCCAACGCACTGTCCGCCTTGTCGCCAAACAGACGACGGCCATCAAAGGGCATGTCCATCAGAGTGTTCTGGACATCCCCTGAAAAGCCAGTCGTCCTCAACCAGGCGTGGCGGCGAATCGCCACGGACGTTGAAATCGTCCTACCCAGTGAGTCGGCAGTGTCCAGCCCACAACGAATGGCGAACTTTGCTGCGTCTCTCCCCTCGGCAACAGCACGGGAGAGCACGGTCCGGGCATCCTCCGGACACTGAGGCAGCACTTGCGCCCCCGTATCCCACCGTATCCCACACAGAGGGGGAGTAATGGCCCAAGAGGCGTGAGGTGTTCACCGACCGCAGCCCTAAGCTGGAGGAAGAAAACAACTTCTTCCCAAAGTGATCCAACTTCTTGGATTCCCTATCCGGTGGGGCGGTAGGGAAGGCGCTCTGGGACGTGGAGGCTTGGACCACCAAGCTCTAGGGGAAGGGTGTTGGGAGAGGAAAATGGGGTCGCCCGGAGCTGGGCAGTGGCGTCGGGCAATCATCCTATCCACAGGAGCCCCTGTGGTGGGCTTGGACCAGGTGCCCATAAGGACGTCCGTGAGGGCCTCATTAAATGGCAGCAGGGACTCCGAAGAGCTCGCTGCCGGCTGAAGCACCTCTATCAGGAGGTTAGTCCTGACTGCCACAGTAGGAAACTCTAGGTTCAAGGCCTCGGCCGCCCTACGCAACACCACTGGGTAAGACGCTCCCTCCTCCGTAGCCACAGTAGGAGGAGACAACATACCAAGGTCTGGTGAGGTGTCCAAACCACTGGCATCCCCCAGGTCCTCTCTCCAGTCCTGGTCATGCTCCATCTGAGCAGTGAGAGGGTCCTCAGACCCCTCCCAGTCCTTCCTCTGGCCGCCAAACTGGCTGAAAAGAGCCAGGAGAGAACACAGGGACAAAATAGCCCCTCGGCGCCGGATCAGGCATCGGGCGACGCCGGTCCGGCTCCCTGCCTTCATCAAGGTGGAGGCCGGGGACGACGCGCCGGCTGGGAGGCCAGGCGGCGTCGGCAGCAGCAGCAGGTGCGGTGCCGGTGGAGTCGGCGCCGGTGGAGGTGTTACCAGGTCGACAGGCGCCGATCCGGATCCAGGCGTGGATCCATGGGGGGCCCTGCGGCGCCGGGGCCGGAGCCGCCGGCAGGGAAGGCCTAGGACCCCCAACCGAGTCCGCGGGGCCCGCAGGCGCGCCGGTGGAGTCGGGCTGCCCAAAAATTGCGTGCATGGCTTCGTAGAACTGGCGAAGCTGGGCAGGGGTCGCTCCGGGCCCCGGAAAGGGAGGGAAACCCAGAGCCGCGGGAGGGGCACCGCCCGCATCCCTCGTCGCGTCAGCCGACCGACGGGGAGAAGTTGAAGAGCGGCGGTGCTTCTTAAGACTTCTTTTTGTGCTTCGACTTACCCGACCCCGAGCGCGAAGACTTCGATGACTTGGATGAAGGGTGATGGCTCCGCGACCGGTCCCTCGACCTCCTTCGCGACCGGGACCTCGAACGGCTTGGAGCCGACTGCTGGCGCTCCAGCAGCTTTCGGGACCGCTCCCGCAAAGACTTCGGAGCCATGGACCGGCAGTCTGAGCACGACTTGGGGTCGTGGTCGCGCTCCAGGCAAAAGAGGCACACGCGGTGCGGATCCGTAACTGACATCAGTAGGGAACAGGATCCGCAGGCCTTGAATCTGGGCATCTCTCGTGCACCAGGAGTCGTAAACTCAAAAAAGACGCCAACAAAAGTCGGAAAAAAGTCAGTCAAAAACGACCGGAGGTACCGCTCTCCGGATCTGCGCTGGCTGGCGCGGAAAAAGAAAGAACTGACGTCAGCGCGCGAGGGCGGCGTCTAAGTAGCTACCGCGACGTCATCCCGGCAACCACGACGCCTACGAGGAACGCGGAGCCGACCGGCGCCACCTTTCGACGCGCAGAGGTACTGCTAACGAAAAAACTTTCCGGATCCAGTCTTACGCCTGGGGGTAATTCTAAGGTAAGGAATCTCTAACTAACGTGTTTCTTTCAGATTCCCGAATACCTAGAGTTCAACCACCTCCAGGTCCTCCCCAGCCCCAGGAAATTCGAAATCCTCAGGGAGGCAAGTAAACAGAGTACGCAAAGGTGCTACACAGCTAGGTTGGGCAGATACATCCACTGGTGCATGGACCACCAGAAACTTGACAAAGACTGAGGACAACAGCACAGTGCTAACATACTCATCCACCTACTGGGCAACAGCTTGATCTACACATCACTGAATGTCCACCTGGTCACCACAGTCGCATACACCAGAGGAATAACTGGGAACAGCTTCTTCACCCTACTTGTGGTGAAAAGATTCCTAGATGGATAAAAGAAAGTAGCACCACCAAGAGCTGCACTAACACCAGAGTGCAACTTAAACACTGTACTCACACAGCTGATGACAGAACCCTTTTAGCCGATGTAAAGGGCAGAACTAAAATTCTTACATCTAAAAACCGCCTTCCTAACAGGTATAACATCACTACGCAGAGTGAGCAAACTTCAAGCACTCACCACCCTAGAGTCCAACCTACAAGTTCACAAGGACACAGTGGTACTACGAACAAACCCTCAGGTCCTACCAAAGGTAGTATCACAATTCCACGTCAACCAGAGCATCCAACTACCGGCCTTCTGCCAGAATCCAAAGACTCGGGGTGAAATGGTGCTGCATACCTTGGACGTGCAAAGAGCACTTATGTACTACCTACAAGAGACAAAAACAATAAGAAAGGGTAACCAGCTGTTTGTCTCTTTTGCAAGGGGAAGCAGGTGCACACCATTAATGAAAGGAACCATCGCACAATGGATTGTAGAGACAATCCAAACCGGATACACCAGGGAACTCAAACCTTTGCCTACAAGGTCCAGGGCACATTTCACAAGAAAGAAGGGAGCAACCCTTGCCTAGCAAATGTGCCCACCAGCTACATCTGTATGGCTACCACATGCTTATCCACACAAACCTTCAAAGAACACTACTGTGTAGATATCCAGAAAAACAAGGAAGCACAAGTGGGACAGAGAGTACTACAACTCCTGTTTACAATCTCAAGCACATTTCAACCCAACCTCCCTAGAGATACAAATACCGTTACGAAATCAAAGCACAGCATGTGGGGAATCCAGAAAAGGATTCATGCTGAAAAACTCTGCTAAACTCTCCCTATGGTTTAATAACAAGCTTCAAATCCTCAAGAAGGCAGTCAAACGTGCCCAACATAGAGACGCATCTATGATGATGTCCTGAGAATTAATGTCAAAACCATTCTGCAAAATTAAACACTCTATAAAGCCTGTAAGCAGTCCTATTGCTCACAAAAGATTGCAATGGCAGGAAACAAAAAAGAATAATCAATTAACTTTCACTGGTCAGCACCTCAAAAGAACTACAGTGCTCTCAATCTTCTTGTAACGAACTGTCAGATTACTTTGTTCAGAAAATTGCACTTCTGAGAAGAGACATTGCAAAACATTGTTGACTAGCTAGCCTTCTTTTCCTTTGCCACAGCTTACATGGGTATCTTGTTGGCTAAGATTCTCTACTCTATAGCTAATCTGCTCTGCTTCTTTTTGTAAGCTAATGACATACTAGACAATGCCCCAATTTGCTTACGTTCCTACCGCAGCACTAATCGGTGCAAGACGCCCTTTGCCAAACAGCAGACAGTAGCCATTCAAGTGTCCCTATTCTTTTAGAGCGGTCTTCTGCTTCTTGACACCATTGAACAAAAAATTCTTATCAGGCAGTTATAATTCACTGGTTTTAAGGATAAGGCAACAGACTAGTTTCTTTTTTAAGTGCACACAGACAACACCTGACGTTGGGACACCTTCACTCCACAACTACTGCCTGTTCCTGCAGAGAGACGCCTGGTTCCATCTTCTCACCTTACTTTGCTTAAGCTTTATCTGAAACCTCTTGTTGCAGTCATCCATTCCCATAGTCTAAATGTTTATTCATACGTGGATGACACCCAACTAATTTTCAGGTCTTGTCTGAGACAGCACATGCAATGTAGCTTGCAATGATCTTTTGTTAACTTAAGAGGGCTTAGAGCCCGCCCATTCCTTACCATTGGTTGGCTTGATCACATATTTCCTTGTTTCTCATTGAGCAGCTTGTCCAATTTAACTTTCTTTTCGTGTCCCTTCTTGGCGTCGATGGAGCATGGACCAATTACGGATTAATTTCTTAATTGGTGTCTCCGCTATTTGCGCTCAGATGGAGGTACTTTTTTTTACCTCCCACTCCGTTGCTTGTTGCCCCGCCCCTCCAGCCCACTTACTTGTTGCCCCATCGCTTTATATACATAGCGTAAACTAGGCCAATGGCATTGGAGTGCTTTAAGTGATCAGTTACATTACACAAGGTTTCATTCAATTATTAATTACGGGGCGATTAATATGCCCAGCATCACAGAATGCTGAGCGGACGCCAGCAATCGAACCTCCTGGTCCTGTTCCAAAGTCAGCAGCCCTGGCTTTAACGCCATATCCTTTGCAACACCCCATTTTCTCTCAAGTTGCTCTGCCTCGGAGGAAATATTGCCACAGTTGGCAGTTTTCATCTGGATCTCTGACTTTTGCTCTTCATAGCCTCTGGTATTTCCCTGCACTGCTACAAACAAGTTTTTGCAGAGGTGCCGTAGAACAAATCTTCACAGGTGCCGGGTATATGGCTGACCTACAGCTCTTCCCTCAATGGAATCTCTCAACCGATACTGCTCCTCTGACCTCATGCCAGGTCTAGGGTTGGCACTCACTTCTCCACCAAAGAGCATGAAAAGAGAACAGTGTCAGAAGAACACACTTGGGGGAGAACGAAGGCACTTTGCAAGGATTCTTTACAAGACCCCTGAGAAGGTCCCTGGGAGTAGGCGCAATCTCCTAGTTTCATTTTGATGGGGATGGGGGCGTGTTTGGCGCTCCCTCCTCAAAGCCAATCTTGCTACCGGGGACCCCCTCGCCCAGGGGGAGACGCACCATCGACAGGCACCGCACTGCAGATTCACACTGTTTTCTGGGGGGCTCCAATTCCACAGGACTGAGGAGAAGACAAAAACTGTGCTCTCCTCCCGACCGCCCCCACATTCTTATGTCTGAAGGAGGGTGGAAGGCACACAGGGCTCAGCATTCTTCCCGCCCACATGGACCACAGGCAGAGGAGGGAAGAGAATGCTGGCTACTGCAAGGAAATTAGAAAAGAAAAAAAGGGACTGCATGCGAGTTACTTGGATGTATGTGATAAATGAAATTGTGGCACAAGTACAATAAAATACCTGCAGCAAAGCAGCTACCTACATATTCACATGGTCTCGATCAGCTGGGCAATAGAGCGCCCAACCAGTCCCAGAGTTGGCTCTCTGTTGCATATTTATCTGCTGTGGTGCCCTAAGGAGAGGCAGGAGCACTACCATCATTTTAAAGCATGGTTTGTGGGCTGCCGATTTGCGACAGCATTCCCACACACAAATGTTTGATTAACATTTTTTAAAAACAAGTCTTGGCGGCATTGTAATTATGACCCCAGGAGAGGCTCGCCACTATTTTAAAACACTCCTGAAGCAGGAACTTTTGCTCTGGTGAGCGGGAACCCTGCTGGTTGGTCCTTTGGCTACAGTAGCAGCATTATAAAAGTAAAGACACTCTGGGACATGTTATTTCATTTAAGGCTTTGACAAGGTCTATGGTTAACAATGGAAGGTTTTACAGCACAATGAGCGCTACTGAGTGTTGGTCCTACCCCAACTGAATTCAATGGTGGGTCATAACATGAGCTGAGTAATGGTACTCCCCCCATTGACTTTAAGGCTGTTGTATTGGCAAATTATAACAAGTGGAGACTTATACTGATGTGGTGACATGCTTACCAAGCAAGGATGCCTGCCTTATAGATAATGAATGAGGGTGGTTGGTGTGTGTTGGGGAGTGGGGGAGAGGTGTGCGTGTGTGAGAGAATGGATGTGTGTGTAATAAAAGTACTTAACAAAAAGGCATTCAATGGACAATAATTTATTGAGCGCTGTCGATGCTTACTATTGAGATGAGGTTACTAGCCTACACAACCTTCCTGAGTAGGCCTTGGACTGTGCTACTTCGCTACCCTGAGAGTCAAATGCTACAATGAGGTGGTACTTGGTTCACAGTAAAATGATAATTTAAGACTTACTACTTGTGAATGACTCACACCCCTCGCATGTTCTAACCCAGTGTTTCCCAAACTGTGGTCCGAGGACCCCCAGGGGTCCGTGACACATTCCCAGGGGGTCCCCAGGAGGCAGTTTTAAAAGCACTGCAAAGTTCCTTGTCTAATTAGCAGTTTTCGAGCAACAATAAAAGTGTCAAAATAACGCCAGTGATTAATGCACCTGCTGGAGAGATGAGTTTTGTCCAGTTGCAGCTTTGAGTAATCTAACGTAGCACAGATGGTTAATATGCCTACTACAAAGAACGTGTACCATGCATTTAAAAAAGTGTTTTATGTGCATTGGTCAGTGGGTTGCTGCTTTTGTCACAGAGATTTTTTTGTTACTCTGCAGTTCATAAGTGACAATCGTAATCTAGCACAGTGACCTATAAACTGTCATCAAAGAGCTGCTTGCAAACTGCATGGTACAAGTTAGTAACTTATGTTTTTTCCCAGTCTTTCATTATCCTGATGCTGCTAAAAAGGTTTATTTGGACGGAAATACATTTTTATTTTTTAAAGTCAATGCTAACCACTGGCTGATGTTCTGAATCCCAAGTTTGCGCTTCTCCGGATCAAGCACTCTTTAAAAATGCCTACCAGTATGAATGACATGTGAATCCTACACATTGTAGTATCCTTTGCCTTATGTAACATTTTCTATACACTGATTTACACGTATGATTCATTGTCGCTATATGTGTGTGATGTAAAGTGCTCTGACATCCTACAATGGTATGAGAGATACTATAAAACAAATGAAATACAAGTGACAGAGAGGCTATGGAGAGATGAGAGACACTGTTGAAGGGTGATAATAAGGGAATCATTGAAGAACCCCAACAAAGATTGTCGTATCCTGGTGCATAGTAAGGTCTTCATTTACTATTCGTTAAAAGCCAATACAATTTAATATATAATGATAAATGTGTTTTAGACTGCACCAATGTTTCCTAAATTTCTTGGGGGGAGAGCCTCCCAAAGCCCCCTTTGTAGTGGTCAGACTCACACACTGCACTTGGTGTGCACCGTATGGCGACTGGTTTGAAAACATTTGCCAGGGCTGCTTTGGGTTTCCAGTCTGGCCCTAGCAGGAGCCTCGTACTGCGAAATAAAACCAACCATTTAAAAGTTAGTCACGGGGATGCAGCACCAACTTTCCCATTAAAATGTTTTGTTTTTTGCAAATTCTTTGAATATAAAATACTAAGGGCGATATTTACAACAGAAGTGGCGGAGCGTGTCGTTAGCCTCCTTGGCTTAACGACACGCTCCGCCACTTCGGAAACACAGGGCTGCACCATATTTACAAGAATATGGTGCAGCCCTGCGTTTCCCTTGTGCTGGCGCTACACTTAGCAGTGTAGCGCCAACGGGCACCCTTGCACCATAGTGCAAGGGTGTGTGCATGCAGTGGAAGATTGTTTATGTGCAGGAAGGTCCTCCTTCAATCTTGAAATTCCGTTTTGTCACTTCTATGTGTGCTGCTTAATGCAGGACACATGGAAGTTACAAAATGGCATTTTTTAAAAAGATTGTTTATGTGCAGGAAGGGTCACCTTCCTGAACATAAACAATCCAAGGTGTTTTGCTTTTTCCATGTGTGCTGCACAAAGCAGCACACATTGAAAAAGCAAAACGAGGAGAAATAAAGGATTTCTCCTCGTTTTGCCCAGTTAAGACCTGGTTTTCCTGGCTTAATTTTGGCGCTACCTCCTATTTACACTGCCCTTGTAAATAGGGGGCAGCGTCAAAATCAATGGGTGTTGCGGTGGAACGCCCACCGCAACACCCACTGCCCACCCCTTTCACGCTAGGCATTGTGTGACAGGGGGCCTTATTTACAAGGCAGCGTTAAGCCATGTTAAGTGGCTTAACGCTGCCTTGTAAATAAGCGAAGCTTCTATCGCCACGGGAACGTTGCAAAAAGTGACGTTCCCATGGCGATAGGGGCTTCTAAATATGCCCCTAAAATCCTTAGTAATTTGAGTATTTGTTTTGTGTGCACGTGTGTTTATATTTTCTGAATTACTGTTTTAATGTTTGAAATTTAAATCATACAAATTGCTTGGGGGTCCTCGGCTTCCAGTGGTGACTCAATGGGGGTCCTCAGGAGTCAAAAGTTTGGGAACCACTGTTCTAACCCACTTTCTTACAGAAAGTCACAGACTTTATATTGGGCAAGAAAATAACCAGTATATCCAGAAAGATTTGCTGTATTCCATTGGGGAGGGGGCTGTGGAGGGAAGGGGGGCAGTGGAGGATTGTTTTTTAGGCCTGAAGTTATGTATTAAAGGGCTGTATAACTCCCTGTATTGATTGGAGATATTGGGGACAAGAATGGTTGAACGTGGACTTAGTTTTAGGAGTGTGCAACAGCTTCCTTTTGTGAGGAACCCTGGTTTTAGACTTAGAAAAAAGTATTTGAGGGAAGCTGCAATAAAACTCCACTGTGAGGGTGCTTTGGCACGTGGTGTTGGGGATGGTAGGAAAGGCTGGACTATCAACATACTCATGCCCACTGAGTTTGGGAAGGGAAGCTCCCTTTTGCTTCAATACAATAGTGACTTTGCTCTACGGAAGCGGTAAAATAAAGGTCTATAGAAGGCGAGCCAATTTTTAGGGTTGCTCCAGTAATATGTGTGTCATTTCGTATATTCTATCATTCTCAAGCAAATTTACTTATCCCAGAGATGAGAATGTTACCTTTTATGATATGAAAAGGGAGCTCTTTGAAGTCACAGAGGGCAAAAACTAGAGAGGCAACTGACAGCTTTCGTAGAGGTGCCGGACATTTCTTTAAATCGTAAAAGCTTGGTAATTAGGCTGCATAAGTACCCAGCCAAATTCAGGAGAGAATGAGAAAGGAAGTGGGTGGAAACCTTCCCCATGAGTTATAGAATATGTAAGAACGTTCCAAAGGAGTGATTCCAAACAAGCAAGAATGACCTTTAGAATAATGTACAGGTGGCATTATATGACCCTTGGCACATTTTAAAATTGTTCATGGGATTGTCTGGAGCCTATGCAAGAGATTTACTCAAAAGTTGGCATACTACCAAATATGGTGGAAGGTACAGAAGTTTTGAAATATTTTATGGAACTGTAGGGCAAAATAGAGAAGTTATGGACTGCCATCTCCCTATGCACATGGTCTAGATTCTGTTTGGTACTCCGGCAGTGGATGCAGGGATCAGGAAATAATTCATTTGGTAACAACTGGAGCTAGAACAGTTAAGGCTCGGTTATGGTAGAGTTTTTCTCCATGGAAAATATTAGCTTCAAGGTCTGAGAACAATACAAACTACAGAATCTAATGTATCAGGTTAGCAGCACATTTTTTAAGTTCCTAAATAATTGTGGAGCCTTCCTTATTAAATATTCCAGATTCTCAAACCACAGCAAAAGTCAGGTACCTTAATGTCCTTGTTCTGCTAGCAAAAAAGAGACCTAAATCGTGATAAGGGAACCAGAAATGGTGGTAAAAAGACTTCATTAAGAAGGCTTTTCTTTGGAACAGCAAAATGGAGAGGGACAACCAGTTGCGGACTGTTGAGGAATCCACTTTAGATGGTACAAAAGTATGGATTTTGGATGGTGATTATTATTGTGCAGGTGTATTCGTTGATCTTTTCTTAAACTGAAAAATCAAATGAAATGGGGGCTATGGGGTAGTTAAACATTACTCAATTTAAACGTCTTATTTTCCCATAATAATTCAAGGCAAATAGCTGACCATGCAGTACTTACCCGATAACCCTCAAGATCCCTCATCTGAATTTGTAATAGAGAGAGATCCCTTAGAATTTGAAGATTGTCTTTATCCCACTTCAGTGCATTCCTGTAACATTTGATTGCCTCGTCATACTTCTTATCAGACCTCTGAAGAAGGCCATAGACATGCCAACCTGTTATACTTGTTAAGGGAACAATATAGACGTGAAAACAACAAATATTCGCAATTTAAGAAAGACCTTAGCACAGAAGCTCAGCAAAAACAGAGTAGTAGAATATGTTTCCATGTGGTCAGCCTTACAACAGTTCATGGAAATGTTAGACGCTATATGCGCGAAATTAAACATACATATCACATTCCATCTCATTGTCTACTTGATTGTCAACTTAAGATATTATTATAAACACAGATTTTCATAAGTTGTAAGGGGGAAGCAGCCCGTTACTGGCAGTATCTTTTGAACTGTTCTTTCCCACTGTGGTGCCAGATCCACAAGACTGATGCACTCCCTACTGGGTAACCAAGTTGTTACTTCTAGGTACTTTCCTCTCAGGCTTGAGAGGACAAACAGTTAAGGCTTTCTCCAGGAGAAAAAGAAGTTATAAACTCAAATTTAGTTTGACACAGTAAATCAATGACTAATCATTTTATTTTAGGACAATAAAATAACTAGAGAAAATTATATAATTCGGTTATAAAGAGAAAAACGGAAGATGATGTATCTTCTGCAGCCAACCTACAACCCCAAACATTATGACAGCTTTTTAGCTACAAGTGCTAGATTTCTATCTGCATTGTCTCTACGGCCAATGCCATCTTACAGGGTAGGCTTTCGAACAAAGGCAAGGGATACAGATGTGGAAATACTGGACCCAACGTTGATCCTTGTATACCATTCTGGTATCAAGGAGTGGTACCTTCTGGTTTGTCGAGCTCCTCTTCGTGAGGTTCAGGAGTTGCTGCTGAATCGAAGGCATTCTCTTCCTCTTCGACATTCGAAGTTCTGAAAGGTCTGGTAGAAATCCTTTATTTCTTTAGTGTGTCATCGAACTCCTTTTTGCTTTATAAGAGCGCCGCCATTTCCGCCTCTAACCTCCTCTTCTTTTCCACCTCGAGGGCCTTTCGACGTCTTGTGTCGGAGATGCTCTCTTTCTTGCTGTAGCAGTTTTTGCCTCCAGAGGCTTGGTGTTTTCCTTTGAGGCCTCTCAGCCCGGGCTGGTCTTCGTTGATTTCGATAATCTGCCCTCGTCGGTATCCCTGGTATGAGATCCGTGGGACTCCTTTGGTCGCGGCTGACCCTCGGTCGTCGTTTTCTTTGACGCCTGGGCTGCCTAGCGCCCTTTTTTCTCATGGCCCTTGGTATCCGAAGGGTTTTTATTACCTTTTCAGGTCTCTTTTCGACATCCTTCGTCACCTTTCTTTGCCGTATGTTTTTTCTCAGTGTCCCCCTGAAGGATTTCGACGTCCGAGACTCTGTGGGCTGGCTCTGCAGCCCCATGTTCATCTTCGTCGCTTAAGAGGCCCAAGTCTTTCAGCGATACCTGTAGCTTCTAGCTGATGAACATTGCTGCGTTATGTTCCTCTCTCTGCTTTCGGCAGGTCTTGAGAGTTTTAAACAAATACGGTGCAGGCCCTTCAGTCCTTGTTCCCTTGGTAGGCAGAGGTTACAGACATTGTGCGGGTCGCTTTGTGCAAACTTCTGATGGCAGTTTGGGTAAAACTTAAAGGGGGTATTTTCCATAACGCCTACCTTGCCTCATTCTCGGTCCACGTGAGTCGTGTGATGTTCCAATGGGATTCCACCGTCAGGTTTCGTGACAAAGGTCCCCTTCCTTTGCCAGTACCTTATTGTTCTTCGTTCGTCTGTTTTTCCCCCCCAAAAATCCAAACTTTTCGGGAATCTTCTCCAAAACTTCGGAGCTTCACCCTTTGCTTCAAGACCAAACGGTGGAAAAAAGAATCTTAAGATGGCTACCACGGACAGGAACTTCCGGGGCGCTGTCTGACGTCACACAAGGAACAGACCTAGCACCAAATGGTGGTCGACGACAACCATGGGGGGAAAAAAACGACAATTATGGACCCAACCACTAGATGGCGAAATAGCATGTGAATCCAGAAAAGAATTCATGCTGCAAAATAAAAGGTTTCATCCCAAAAATGTGAACCCACAAGCCCACTATCCAACAACTAGGACACCATTGATCAAAATGTTTCTTGTGCTCCCTGTGTTCATGTGGTTTATGTTGATGGCACAAAGACCAAGTTTTAAGTCAGTGTGGCTTAACTACCATTTAAGGACCCATTAGATAGCTCTAATTTCAATTATGGCCAGATGGGACTAGTGAGCCAATATCCATTAAGTTGGTCCTAGAGGACTAGTCTCAAAAACTACAGATTAGCCATGGAAATCAGGACATCCATGCAGGTTCTACTCTAACCTGCGTCTTTAGCAACAGATGAAGACCACAACTTAATCTGGCAACCACATGGGCTAGAAATATAGCGCAGAGGATTCCAATGTCACCTCCACACAGCATAACTTAACACCACACAGAGGTGTGAAATTCGACTGCCTCCTAGTACTCTTGCCTTGACCACCAGAAGAGTATCCCATCTCTCCGGCAGTCAGCAGTTACAGAGTCAACTTGAGCTCTGCAACATCTGACTGCTTGAATTCTCACGCATTTGCTTTAAATCAGTAGCAAAGGTAATATCTTCCTCAAGGTTTCAAGGAGCAAAAACTAAGTGGCAGACACTATTAATTTGAGATTTAAGTAATAGGGAACTTCTGAGAACACCTAGGCTCCAGACCATGGAGGTCGGCATGGGAGAGTGACAAAGAATCAACTCTATTGTTCCTTTGTTTAAAAAGGGCGATTGTTCATCCCCTAAATGTTAAAGAACCATCTCACTTACAGATAGCACGATTAAAATCATTGGGAGAGCTGTCTACAACACCTAGTCTCATGGGCCAGCGATAACGACATTCTTTCACCATTTCAATTCTGGTGGCACCCCCATCTGGGCACAGTGGAGCAATACTTGAATTTGAGCTGGGCTGGTTAATAAACAAATATACTCAAGCTCAGCACTCTCCAATTTATGTGGCCTTCATGGACCGCTTTTGATTTAGTAAACGGGACTAAGCTGTGGACAATATTGGCTGACCTAGGGGTGGATCTTTCTCTAGTGAAGGTTTCATACTCTACACACGAAGATTTAACTGCAAGAGTACATATGAGTGCACGCAACAAACTGTCTCCCGAATTCTCTCAGAAACAGGGGGGGTGGGGGACGGGGGGGGGGCAGTGCGCGCAAAGGATGCATACTGGCGCCCCTGCTTTTTATCTTGTATATACTTTATTCACTTACATGATTTCTAACCTAGAAGATACTCCAAGGATTGCAGGCAGGTGCCAGTACTACTCTACACTGATGATGCAGTCCTTTAGGCACAAACTCCCAATGTTCTGAGATTACTGGTGGACAGTTTTGTTCTTTTTATGAGTAATCTTGATCTAGTGACTAACTACAGTAAGTCACCTACTATGGCATGCGGGCCCGGTAAATCCAGATTAACTAGATTTAACATCAACGGCAAGACCCTTACCAGTGTTAGAGAGTTTAGTTACTTAGGTGTAACCTTTAGTGGTCTAGGAACTTGGCATTCTCAGCAGTGTCTGCCTGAGACTCAGTAGGTCAGAAGGCACGGTGCTCAATTTGGCAAGATCTGGCAGCAGAGGGACCATCACACACACGCTGAAGGTATACAATTCGCAATGTGTTCCTACAGCCACACACAAAGCCTGGATTTGGGGCCTACATAAGAGTTCATCTTTGCAGGTGGAGGAAAATTATATTCTCTGTAGAATTCTGCAATTACCAGTGTCTAACCCAAGTTATATAGTCTATTCAGAGCTCAAACAGAGTTATATTGTAGATAAGATCCAGGTAGTCCCACTATTGCTGTGGATCAGTATATGGACCAATCCGGCGGCATCCCTGTGCAGGGACATCATTTTGGATGGTCTCAGCCAGGAGAAGGGTGCCACTATTCCATGGCTGAGTTACATCTGCAAATCGTTAAACACCTTGGGACGGCCCACCCTGTTCAACGACCCTAGCAAAATTAAAAGTTCGGCCAAATTAAATGTTAAAACTGCTTTTTAGAGCACTACAAAGAAACCAGAATAATACCATAATTATCTAAATGTACTGCGCTGACTTACTTCAGATTCTTCGCCTCAGTGGAACCTGTCTTATATTTAACCTTAGACCTCTTCCGCTGGGAGAGAGATCGCTTTTATTTCATTTTAGAGCAGGAACTATACACTAGCTATTGTGTTTTAAATATTTAACACCGAGGCAAATGTTGCACCACCTTGTCCATGTGACAACAAATCTGAGCAGTCTATTGCACTTTACTTTTTTCTGCTGCTAGTACAATTTCTCACGGAACCATTTCTTTAAAGCCCCAACTAATAAAGTCAGGCACCTTGGTGTAGAGAAGCTCTGTTTTACCTGAAATCACTGAGCTTCCCTGATGTATGTTTAAGCATGTCTTTTTTTAAATCAGCTACTAGAACTAGAAAATCTATGGAAGTGAGCTTTTAACAGGGTAAAACAATGAATTGACATATGAACTGTCTCATTAAGTATGTTCTTACTGTTAAAGAATTTTATAATGTGTTATTTAAATTGTATTGTATTTATTCTGCGTTTTCTTTTATGACCTCATTTAGGTCGAATAAATACATTTGATTGAATGAATGAACTCTACTACATTGAGGTCTTGCTAGCGGAATTGATCTGCAAAACTAGATACTTGGTATTATGAGGCTTTAATTTCAGTGAACTATCACACATTGATGATGTATTACCACCTTAATTGGTGAATTCAACATTAGGGTGTCCCAACCGGATCAGCAAATTAGTGTTTAGTGTATAAGGACAAAATAGGAATGCAGAAGAAAATAACTGGGAGGCCAGTTGTGACACTCACGCATTAAACGATGTAGGGCTCAAAGAAAAGAACCAGCCAAAGTGATTTTAAAACAAGGCACAACTATAATCTGTTTAAGATTAGTAAAGACGATTTCTGTTGTCATGGAGAAATTCAGACAGCAGTTAACAGAGGCAACATCCATGGAGATTGTTCTAAACTATGCAAGGGAACAAGGCTTCAGCACAATCCTCATGGGGGGGGAAAGGGGTCTATTAAAAAAAATAAAAAATTTAATTTAAAAAAAAGGAGAAACCAAAGACCTGCGGAGTTTAGGGAAGGCTGAATGATAATAGCTAAATATTTTGCCTGCTCAAAAATGTAAGAGTGGGGTAGCCTTCCAGGTATTCCTGATAATGAAGGAGACTTCTTTCGCAGTATCAGTTGCCATCTGCAATGTAAATGGTATATCCTGAATGGGGCAGAAAGAGCAGTGGCACAGGCAAACTTATCCCTGAGCCATGTCTCAGTAAGGGCTAAGAGATCCAGGAGATGGTCCACAAGAAAACTGTTTTATCGGGGCAGCATGATTTGAGGGGGGTATCCTTTTTTTAAACAGTATGGCTTTAAGACAAGATAAGATGGAGCAGGAGATTTATCTTCAGTGTGAAGTAAAGTGGTGATTGGAAGAGGGGGCAAGGAGTGCACAGCTACTTAATCTCTGAATTCTTTTTCTTCTCTGACCCTAAGAAGCAATCTGGAAAGAAGGGAGCTGTGCGTCTGTGACCCAGCAGGATGCCAGACATTGCTTGGAATTTCTCTTAACCTAGGAAATTATCCAAATAGTATCTAGCTCCTTTCTGTCCCCTAGACACACACGTTCTGAGCCCCAGGAGGGAGACAGACAGTCTTTTCTTAACCCTAAGAAAAATACTAAACAGTAAGGCTCTTTGCTGGGGCACAAACATATTGCAAGGAAGGAGCTCTGTCTAGCTAGATAGTTAGCATTCTTAGCACGGAAAAAAAAAACAACATCTGGCTCTTTGCAGGAACAGAGACACACAACTTTGGGCCAAAGCAAGGAGCAAGATGCTGTGTGGATTTTTTTTTAGTCCAATAAGTTACTTATGTACAGGAATGATCATTCAGGTGAATATCTACCTGCAGATTCCTCACCTCATGATTCTCCCCCAGGCGCTAATCTGGGAGGAGGGGGGTAGGGGGATTTTACATTAACTGTCATGCACCAACAGGTGTCGCCATGGCTCTAAGTTAGCTCAAGTATCTCCCCAGATGTGATGCCACAGAGCCATATATAGAGCCACTCCACACGATCAGTTCTCTTTTTTTTCCCCCGGCCGTTTGAGGTGTTTACAAGCCTGACTAACTTAAAAAGAATGGAATGCTCAAAATTCATTTCAATACCATACAACCAGTGAAAATCTAAAAAGCTGCAAAATTATAATTACACGTAAGTAACTGGTTTCTTATGCAGCGTGAAGTCTCTTCCAGGTTCACAAGCTATGACGTAGCAATGACATTGCCCCTGTGGAGGGTGGTTTGAAGAGTGAGTGGATGAAAACAAATGTTTAGGCATGGATTGTCCTACCGACACTTCTATGCAAGTGCTGACGGCTACACAATAGTGTGTTATGAAAGTCTGTTTGATGACCATGTGCCTGTTTAGCAGACGTCTTGTAGAGATAAAGTGGATATAAATGTACTTGTAATCCCTTTCTTTATGGTGGGATGGGCTCATGATTTCACTTAACAGTTTTTTGGCCATGGTGCAGCAATGCTCAGTTGTTTGTACTACCCATCTTGCAATGGTGTTTTTGGTTACAGTTATGCCCACCACTCACATTGAGAGTGCCAAAAAGAACTACAAAGACTTTCTGATACTTTGCATTTCCTGTACATAGTAAATTACCATGCCCTTTCTTCCTGCCTTGGTAGGCTTGTGAAAGAAGGTTGGCAGTGTTATGGTCTGGTTGAAGTAAAAAAGACACTACCTTTGATTAAACCCTTGGGTTTGTGCTCATAAAACATTTATTCTTCTAGATAGTAATGTATAGCCCTAGTATAGTGAGTGCCTGCAGTTCTTAAACTCCTGAATGACACGACTGCTATTAAGGAAAGCTGATTTTAGAGTGAGAAATCTGATGCGAAACACTTGCTTGGAGTGTGCTTTTTATGTATGCCACAATCACCAAAAGATGAACTCTTAGTGATGCATTGACAGTTTGCAGCCATTAAGTGAGTCAGATGTCTATTACAGTTTTGACAGATAATTGCAGAAGAAACAGTGTTTTTTTCTTACCATAGGAGGTATCTTTTCAACTTTAACGCATAGCACTTTAAGGATGGTCTGCATGATTCCATAATGATTCAGTCTCTTCTCGGGTAACCTCAGGTGACAGAATTCCACAATTTCAGTTGTCAAGCCATTAACTGTAATTCTTTCAGATTCAGGTGAACACCGCCACCCCCACCTCCCACCACATCCCTTTGCATTATATACCCTTGTGTATTGGTTCCTTCATGCAATACCCATCAGCTCTCTGGACTATGCATGCAAACCATGGCTCATGTGTACACTGGGATGGGAGATGTGGAGGGAAGTTATGGGTCTTGAGATCCTAAGAATTGCTGCTGTAAGCTTCATCAACCCAGATAAATCCAAGCTATTGGCACTGGGGAATTTGATTGGGGGCCCAATCGAGACGCTTCCATGGGTGGGACTCCAATGGGCGACGAACGATGTCTGGTATTTGGGTATCCGATTGACACACAGGTCCCTGGGTCAGCTTCCCCCGCTGCTGCAAGCTGAGCTTCCACTTAAGCCTGTAATAGCTGTCAGCCGAACACCTCGCCGCTGCTCTCAACCTCTCCCCATAACCTATTTTCGTTCCGCTTAACTTTAAGCTTATTGCCTCTATCAACAGTCTTTTTTCCCGCCTAAACTTAACCTTTTGCCTGCTTGCAGGAAACTGGCTCTGTATACGATATTGCCACTAGGTGGTAATACTGTGCACGGGGTCCAGGGTTGCCCCAAAAGTGTACAGGGCTCAATATAAAACCCAAAGTGCTCTCTTAGTGGTAGTGTGGGCGAGCAGCCTTAGGCCTAACTAAGAGGAGTGTAAGACATTTATTGCACAACAGTGATCAATAATGGACACGTTCAAGAAGGAGATAGACAATTTTAGAAAATTATACTTTGTTTGTACTTTATTTTAAGACCCAGGTCTTCATAATCAGGCAAGTACTTTTTTAATTAAAAATACTTTTCACTTTGAAAAATCGACACTTATGCAGATATGCCCTCATCTGTGGTATAGTGCACCCTGCCTTAGGGCTGTGAGGCATGCTAGAGGGGTGACTTACCTATGCCTTCAGGCAGTGTTAGCTGGCAAGGCACCCAGGCAGGTGGTTTTCTCCCTCCCAGGGACATGCATGCTGCAGCTACCAGGCCCTAGGTACCCAGGGTACTATTTACTAGGGACTTACAGGGGCAGAAGCAACGGCCACAGGGGACCTGGTTGGCAGGTAACCTGTGCACTACAATTGCAACCACATCAAAATCAGGCAACAAGTGGGGGGCTAACCATGCAAAAAACGCACTCTCACACTCCTTTTTGCCTCCATGACAAGTCTAATTTCATGCCTAAACTTAACCTTTTGCCTCCTTCTTGTCGCCATAAACAGTCTTTTTTCCTGCTTAAACGTAACCTTTTTGCCTCCATAAACCTTGTTTTCCTCCCGCCTAATAAAACTTTTGCCTTTTTTGTCTCCATAACTTTCTTTTTCTCCCACCTATTCGTGACCTTCTCTCCAGCCAATTGTGACTTTTTCCCTTGTTTTAGAACATTGCATCTTTTTCCTAATAGTGTTTTCTATTTCCAGCCTAAACTTAACCTTTTTCTCCCTCCTGCTTCTTGCCTTCTCCAACGCACCACCCAAGGAACCTACTTAATGGAGGCGGCAGGGTGGCCGTGCCACTGGCGCACCACCTGCGAGCGAAAGGCGACCCCATCTGCGCCAGTCCATGCCCAGCGCCAGGACCCCTGGATATCTAACCACCCACAGAGATTCCAGAGCAGAGTTAACTGCCCTGATCCCAGGACCTCGCAGCGTCATCTGCAGCCTCACTTCCCCTCGATCAATGGCAGGAACCGCCTCCTGCAGACACTGCCAATTCTCCTGCAACGCCGACCCACCCGCCCTCGGAACCCAGCCCATGCCCACTGACCAAAGAGAAATACAATGCCTTCTGAGCAACATCCGATCACTCCACAAACAACCCACAGAAATATGGGACACCATCACTTCTTTCACCCCCGACATGATCTTCTTTACAGAGACATGGCTCAACCCTGCTTCTGCACCAGACATCACCACCGCCACTCCCAGCGGCTACAAGATCATACACCAAGACCGAGTCAACAAACACGGAGGTGGTATAGTCATGATCCACAAAGAGTCCCTCCACTGCACAACAGCCGCCGACTACACCACTCCCACTATGGAACACCCCAATTTCAAACTCAACACAGAGAGCAAGTCCACCATCAGGGGCACCCTGGCATACAGACCACCTGGACCACGCCCTTCCTTTTACAAGGACATCTGACTTCCTAGCCCCTCTGGCCATCCGCTCCGAGAACTTTATCTTCCTCAGAGACCTCAATTTCTACATTGACAACCAAAGCGACGCAAACAAGGCAAACTTAATAGACAGCATGAACAACCTCGGCCTCACCCAAATCGTCACCGACTCCACGCACACAGCTGGACATACGATGGACCCGATCTTCACAGCCTGCAAATGAATCAAATGCAGCCACACTTCGGAGACCACATGGTCCAACCACTCAATCAGCCACTTCGCCATCTCCACCACCCCCAACACCAAACCAGCACCGCCCATAGGAGCTAGAGCAAGATAACGGAAAATCTATGTACCAATACCCTCTACACCAAACCCCCTACACTCCCCACCGGCCTCTACCCCGGACACCACCACCTACCTCAAAGTGCCGTCCAAAATTTCAACACCTGGATCAATGAATGCGCTGACAGTCGCACCCCTCGAACCCACAAAACAAGGCAGACCCTCCAAACACAGCAGCTGGTTCACTCCTGAACTAAAAGCCTCAAATGCAATTGCAAACGACTAGAAAGAACCTGGCGCACCAACAAAACACCCAGTGACCGAGTCAACTTCAAAGTGGCTCTCAATAAATATCACATACACCTTAAAAATGCCAAAAAGGAAGCCCTAGCCACCCGCCTCAAAGCTAGCTCCAACCATAGCAAGGAACTCTTCAGCATCATATAAGAGTTCACCAACCCCTCAGCAACCAAGAACACCGTAACGCACTTGCAGGAGCTCTGAGACACTAACGCAGCCTTCTTAAAAAAAATCGCACCCACCGACGAACACTTAGACCCACAACCAACCAGCGACAACTTCGCCGAACTCCTCAACAGCAGCAACTCCACCTCAAACACTTTAATCACTACATCGGATCAACTAACCCCACAAACCAGCACTACCATCACGAGCTCCATCCACTCAGGAGCACCCAGAGACCCCGGCCCCCCACCACATGTTCAACCTGAGTAGCAACTCAACTCATCCATCACCTATGCCTCCTTCCCAGAAGGATGGAAACGAGCAGAAGTAAAACCTTTGCTAAAAAAAAAAACTACAGTTGACCCAGAGGAACTCAAGAACTACCAGCCCATCTCCCTGGCTAAAGTCCTGGAGAAAGCAATAAACAGACAACTCTCCAACCACCTAGAAATAAACGACCTCCTGGATCTATCCCAATCGGGACTCTGTGCTAATCACAGCACAGAAACCTCTCTATTCGCAGCCACAGATGACATCCAATCTCTCCTAGACCAGATAGAGACCGCAGCCCTGATCCTCCTCGACCGCTCAGCAGCCTTCAACACCGTGCCACACTACACCCTCCTATACGGACAGCATCAGATGGGAATCCAAGGAGATGCACTTAAACGGATTGCTTGCTTCCTTCCTCACCGGAAGAACCCAGAGTGTCTGCCTCCAGGCTTACATCTGCAGCATTCCCCAAGAGAACTCAGAGTCCAACCCTGTTCAATACATGCATGGCCACGCTGGTCAAATCCTATGGTTTGAACATCATATCATATGCTGATGACACTCAGCTCATCCTCTCCCTATCCTCAAACCCTACTAACATCAAAACCAATTTCCACAGGTGAATGACCAGATTAGCCAGCTGGATGCAAAACAAATTCTTCAAACTCAATAATGATAAAACAGAGGTACTCATATTTGGGAGCAACTCATCCCCAAGGAACGACTACTGGTGGCCAGCGGAACTGGGCCCCTCACCCACTCCCACAGACCACGCCAGAAACCTCGGCATCATACTCTTCAACAAGCTCACCATGAAGATAAACATTATCTCCTCAGCTTGCTTCCACACCCTCCACATCCTCCGAAATACATTCAAATGGCTCCCCATCAACACCAGACGCACCGTCACCCAAGCCCTCATTATCAGCCACCTGGACTACGACAACTTCTTCCACATGGGTATCACCTCACAGCTACTGAGCAGACTGCAAACCATCCAAAATGCTGCAGCCAAGCTTATCCTTGACCTCCCGAGAAGAGCTCACATCACCCCCACCTCAGAGCGCTCCACTGGCTCCCCATCCAAAAAAGGTGCCAGTACGAACTGCTGACCCATGCCTACAAGGCTTTGCACAACAAAGGACCAGCCTACCTCAACCACAGACTGAACTTCCACCAACCAAGCAGAAAACTACGCTCTGCCTCCCTCTCCTTTGCCCACACGCCCCGCTTCCACAAAAGCGGAAGCAGCACCTTCTCCTACCTGACCGCCAAGACCTGGAATGGCCTCACACTCCACATCCGGACTGCCGCCACCCTACAGAAGTTCAGAGATGACCTAAAAACCTGGATGTTCGACTGACAACTCCCAGCAGCAGCCACCCCCAAGCCTGAAAACCCTCACTGGTGATAAGCAGCGCTCTACAAATCGATTGATTGAAACATCACATACCTTTCCAGCTCTCAATATTGGGAGAGTAGTGAAAGGACTCTGTGCTTCAATGTGCCTTTGGAAGGAATTGCTCCTGTTCCTCATGGGCAGAATAGCCATTATGAAAATGATCGTACTGCCACGGTTTCTCTATACGCTCCAGGGCACCCTCTACGCGATTCCTAGTCATTACTTCCGTACTATTGACAGACTTACGGTGGACCTGCTCTGGGGAAGTAAAAGGAAGCATGTCGGATTGAAACGAACCTGGGGTCGAAGGGGGTCGCGAGGTCCCCATACTGAGTTAAATTACATGGCAGCACATTTGCAACACACGGTCCATTGGCTCGACCCCAGGGAAAACTGGGAAAAACAGCTAATAAAAGGCACCCATAACGGGATGTCCTTGCTTGTCATGTTGATAAGCGTATCGCTGGTTTTGCCTGCTTAATCCTATTTTATCCATCTGGTAGCCAGCATCTGGAAATGCCTCTCACTTCAAAACCAATGAACCCTCAGTTGGGGTGAGGACAACTGTGGGTTCATTGGCTTTTAAGTGCCACCATGAAGACATGAAGTTCTTTAACACTGCGATACTCTTTTGTTGGTTTTAATCTTTTGTCATATGTATGTTACTTTATATTGAATGAATTATTGTTTTTAGACTGAGGGAAACCTATACCCAAATATTTTGTCCTGAAGAAGGTGGCTGAAACTTTTCCAAGTCCACAGAGACTTGTTTACTTACTCCTTACGCTAAATCAGATTACTCGGGACCAAAGATGAAGAACATCGGGACTCGTGACTGATAAAAATAACAGATCAGCATATGTGACAGATATAGTAGTACTGTTTTTTAGGGCGCTCCCATTTGATTGTTGCTTTTTTATTTGTCTTTGTGAGATTTGTTGCACCAATTAGAAGTGAATTATGTTTTTCATTTATTTCATATGATACTGTTTTTAACCGATACAGATATTTTCCATGCTCTATGGTGATATGACAACTGTTGGGCACCTACATGTGGTTTTTCTGATAATAAAGCTTTATGTAACTCTTTACCTTGGTGGTACTTGTTAAAGAGAATAGGACCTACAGTGGACGCAGGGATCGACTGGTTGAGTGGTGTGGTTGAGTGAATATATTGTGTGACACATTGCTTCCAAGGGGAGTTTCTTATTCTACTGGTTTTGTAGAGCCCAGTTTCCTTGGCGTGAGTGGCCCCTCATTTCTCTACTGCAGTATCTCTATAGCCTCTTCTTCCAATAGTTCTGACACCTCCATTTGCAATACTTACTCTTGGTCTTTCTTGCATGTTTGCTGTTTTGGGGGTATTGTAGGTGGTGTTTTTATGACCTCTGCACACTAGCTACGTCTTATATCTGTTGCAAATTGGCTCCCTGGTGCCTAGGAATTCCTTTATTCTCCCCCCATACAACTAAGGGTGAGTGTGTGAGAGAGTGAAAGTGGGGGTGAGGGGAATGCAACAAGTAAATTATCGGGTTCAGAGGCTGTTCCTCTAGAGCTGCTGCCTCTAAAACTAAGAAAGGTTTGGCTTGTTGCCACCTTGGCATCTGTCCAATCTAACGCTCAGTGGATTGTCTTTGTGATAAGGATGGATATGCAGCTCTCCCATGACCACTTAGTTTTAGCCATCTCATTTGCTTTCTTTATGGACTACAGAATGTAGTTCATCTCTGGTTGAATAGGTGACTTCCTAGAAGAGATGTGTCAACTATGTACTTGCCTATATATGGCATGTGCCTCAAGTTTAAACCCTGAAATAGGTAAACACGTATGTCTCCTTAAATATCAACAGTCAGATGCCTACTAGCTGTGTCTACTGTTTTGAGTGCAGCAGTGCTTTTACTCTCTTCCATGTCAGCCTTAGCCCTTTTTTTGATATTGTTCGAGAAGATGTGACAAAGTCTTCCATGTCTTCCCAATGTTGGTGGCCATACCTGTTAATAACTACATTAGAGTTAGCGATACGCCATTAAGTGGCCGTCTTCATTATTCTGCATGCTGCTTCAAACCTCTTGCAGTCTTTGTTTGGAGGTGGTCCCATGGATGCCAGTGACATGGCTCTTTTTCTTACAGTTGAGGCAATCAATGAATCAGGTTCCACATAGGATTGAATGCATTTTGGATCTTGTGTAGAGGCGCTATATTTATTACCTATTATAGGGCTAATAGCCTTGGTCAATGCCAACTTTTAAAAATCTCTTCCCCCCCTAATGCAATATACTAGGTAATATAGGCAGTATTTTTTCTACATACAGAGCTCAGGATCTCAGAGTAGATGTCCCAGAGTCTTTCCAAAGTGTTTCCTCTTCACAGTGTACTTCACATTTTGACACCTTTGCGTCAGGGTGCGTGTAGAAGAGCTTTTCCTCCCCTAATTCTGGGTCTGTCTCTCCATTCTATAGTATAACTGCAGTATTTTGTGCTTCTGTTTACTGTGTTGGCTTCTTAATGCCTTAACAAGTAGAAATCTTATAAGGTAGCATAGATTCCTCTACCAGTGCTTAGTTTGTAAAATAATAAGTGCCAGGGCCCTCGTATGGAAGCCACTGCAGCTTGAACCACCCATTTCCCCTGCCAGAGTTGCCAACGCCAGTACCTACACATCCACTAATCATCCAACTCGTACTACAATTGTGACAATTCAGACTATTTCAGTCCTCCGAAGCTATATGAATGGCGTGGGCAGCAGGTAGAAGTAGTTTTAATGTATACTGAATGAATAAACAACTGTTCTGCTAATCTCTAAATTACATGGACAGTGGCACCACATATGACAGACTGTCATAAGTGCCGGTGTTTAGAATTAAGTGCCTGTGCCAAGCACCGGAAACCACCAACTCAAATTAAGCACTGTCTAAGACCCTCCTGTTTTTAATCCGTAACTATTTCCTTTTCTTCTTCTCAACAACAGCGAGGTAGGAGGATATATTATCCACATGGGATTTCTCCTTCAAGGATTTATGTCCCGCCTTACTCTTCGAGTTTGGTCATTCTAAGAAGTCAAGCAGACAACTCCTTACTGGTCGCTTTTTCTTTTAACCTAGTAGGATGGGAAGAATCTCCAGCTTCTTCAATTGCATGCTTTTTCGGTCTTGCCTAGGCAGCGTGCATGCGCTGCTCTAGGAGGGCCTTTAGCCATCGGTCTGCTCCTTTTCAAGCACACTTGTGCTTGTACTGGCATCCACCTTGCGGGAGCGAGCAGCGGCGCGCGTGCTAATTGAAAAAACATATGGCTCTCGCGCCGCCGCTGCTCGCTCCCGCAAGGCGGATGCCAGCACAAGCACGAGTGCTTGTTTTTCTTTCCACTGCTTGTTTCTCGGGCTGCCAACTGTTCAAGGCGCACTTCAGATGAATGACGTGTAAGACGCCGGCGGCTCTTTTTTTATTTCCTCCCGCCAATTCCATCGTTCCTCTCGGCATTTTCACCTCTTCTCACCCATTTGCCTCTTACCCCCCAATATATTTCCTCTATAACCTACAACCCATAATACTTGTTTATCCCCACCACGACCTCCTATCGCCCCCGTGACTCACCCGAGCCTTCACTTACGACCGCCCTGGTGTTCTCCGCGGTGCCCACAGGGCTGTACCCCAGGCTGCGACTTCTCTTCACAGTAGTCAGTGAAGCCATGGTTCCAGGACTGACGGCTGCTGGTGCCTCAGTCACTGGGGACCCCAGTCTTGGTGGTCACGTCCTCTGAGCCCCTTTAGGATCTCAGCCCAAGTCCCTGATGGTCTGATCCTACGACTACCGGGATGTCAGCATCTAACCGGCTTCCGTCGCCCCCGCCACCCGGGATGCATTTCTGCCTGTGCATCTCTCTCGCGCTCTCTCAATCTCCCTGTGTTTTCCAAGGTACACACCGCCACCATCCCCTCCTTGTTTTCGAGAGTCCCACCTCTCGCTACGACCGGCGTCATCTTAGAACTTTCATCTTGTTGTAAATATGGGATAGAGACCCCGGAGCTAACACAATCTACACAGAGCTACAGGAGCCCCTCCCCCAGGCCCTGGCTGTTGTCAGCCCATGCAGCTGCTGTAGCCGTGTTTAACTTTCATTTATGGCATATGGAGGTTCGCCTATGTACAGTTTAATGCAGCTTCATTGGTGTCTGCATTGCAGCTTAAAAACAATTACTGCAACCGGGGAGATGCCAGTTACTGCCAAGATTGGTTCGTTTTGTGGGGCACTGAGCCGCGCAGTCCCCAAACTCGTATCACATGACAACAAATAGCCACTCCAACAATAAAATAGATTAACCCTTACGAAGAATTTGAAATACAGGAACAGAACTGGGTTTCATGTTCCCTGTAAATGCCTCGTGTGGATAGCCAAGTACATCTCAAAATGGATTTCTTTTAACAGGGTCCTCAAGATAAACAAGCATTTACAATGCAATAGGTCTCGCATTTACGCTGAAGTTTGAGCTACTGACATTGCAAATGACAATGCCTTTTATTTTTGTGTTCGTTTTTTAAACATAAATAAAAGGCATTGTCATTTACAATGCCAATAGCTTAAACTCGCGTAAATGCGAGACCTATTGCATTGCAAATGCTTGTATTAGGATACTTCAGTTGTATATAATGTTTTCTAGGTTATATATCAAATCAAATCAGGGGCATTTATACAGCGCACACATCACTCGAAAGTCTCATGGCGCTAGCAAACAGCTCTGAAAGGAAGTGAAGTGGCTTAGATGTCAAAAAGCCATGTCTTCATAACTCTTTTCGCAAGAGGCTGGTCAGGGACATTTCGCAGATGGATGGGAATTTTATTCCAGGATGATGGGGCAAGAAAGGAGAAAGATCGTCCTCCTTTTCTGGCAGTATGTATCTTAAGAGGAGTGAGCAAAAACTGATTGCTAGACCTAAGCACCCTGCGAGGTTGGTACCAGCATAATTTCCTGGTCCAGTATCTCGGACCTTTTCCGTACAACTGTTTGTGAACTAGACAGAGAACTTTGAAAAGAATTCGTTTCCTGACCAGTAGCCAGTGAAGGGATCTTAGGCAGGGTGCGGAGGGCGATCTGGGCGGAAGATCCAAGACCAGCCTAGCCGCAGCATTCTGCAAGATCTGTAGTCTGTCCAGAAGGTTATTGTTAATTGAAAACAGTAGGGAATTTCCATAGTCCATTCTGTTTATTATCAGCCCTTGAACTAATGGTTTCCTGGCCTCCACTGGTAGCCACTTAAAAACCTTCCGAAGGCTACGCATTACTCCAAAACACGTGCCAATGATATGGTTGACCTGGTTCTTCATGGACAGTTGGTTGTCCATGTGGAAACCTAGGTTCCGCACCGTCAAAGTGGGGGTGGGACAGAGGCCAAGATGGGATGGCCACCAGTCGGCGGACCAATGCTCCTTTGCATTGCCAAAGAGCATGACCTCAGACTTGGCTCCATTTAATTGTAGGTGATTGGAGCTCATCCACCTGTCGATGTGGGACAGGCATTTATTAAAGCGTAGCTGTGTTTCAGTAGGATCTGGGCCAATAGTGACCAGAATTTGAGTGTCATCTGCGTAAGATATGACATCAAATCCATAGGATCTGATCACCTTGGCCAGTGGGGTCATGTACAGATTGAATAGGGTCGGGCTCAAAATAGAGCCCTGTGGTACTCCCATCTTGACTGGTCTCTCACATGAGAGGTTGTTTCCGATCTGTACTATTGTCACGCGGTCGGCAAGGTAGCTCTTAAACCACTCGAGGGCCGTGCCTCTGACACCTATCTCCCAGAGCCGGTGCTCTAAGATGCCATGGGAGATGGTATATATAAAGTGACAAATGGTTATAACACTTTTTTAATTATTACTTATAACTTTTAAACATGCTGCGCAACATTCACAATGCTCTGCAACAAATATTAAAAACGTTAAAGTCAATAGCTCTGGCTAAACACTTATAAGGCCCCAAAGGCGAGACCTATTGGCTATGCCAATGCTTGTTCAGCTTGTACTTAAGCAGCTCTGCTTTTTCATTTACGACCTCGCTTCAGAGGTTTCCCAGGAAGATTAGATGTCCAGTCTTTCAACCTCCGTGTGACTATCCGGAGGCCTGGGTCATCCAGGTGCTCACCCTGAACTTTCTCGACAATCTTTTTCAAAGAAACCCATCTCCTCCAGCAGCGAAGTATTCTTCCTTTGCTTCTCGAACATTGATATCCCTGCCATATCTGCCACCGCCAATGAGCAAGCACTACATTGTCCCTGGGGGTAAAAGTTTTAGGTTTGAAAAGGAGGCAAGCGTAGTTGTCAGTTGATGCAAAAGTCCCACCATCCAATATTCAACATTTTAACCAATAAAAACAGTGCCTGATGTGTGCTTTTGTTTATCATATTAGTGGTAAACAGGCCTAAACTGAGACGGTATTAAGACAGTACATTGTTAATGAGGTCTTCACATGCCCCAGGTTTTGCCCATTTCTTGAATCATACGATAGGAAACCCACACGCTGGGTACTGTTTTTATCAGAAAAGGTGTGGGAAAGTTAGATGGTGGGACTTTTGATATTCAGCAGACGTTCTGGAGTTTGTATTTAGTCAAAGAAAAGGTGATATTATTTTAACTCATACTTTAACATTTACAGGGCTTTCTGTGTAGTAAAACTTGCTGGAATTCATACAAGCCACATCACTCTAGATTTCCCAGTCTCTTGACGTTTTTGAAATATCTGGGGTGGATATATTTTCCTGAGTGCTGGCCAATACTAGGCCTAAATATTCCAGATATCCAGTACAGAAGCGCACCATCAAAAACACTCACTGGTGTTTAATGTGTGTATCCCTGCTCAACTAATTGAAAACATGCATCTCTTGGAAAAAATCCGAGACTCCCCCAATCAGTGTGTGGTTCACGCGCCTATGGCACACTGTCTCTATGGAATTGCTCACTGCTCGCCTACAGTCTTGTGATTCCCATTTCACTAAACTGTGGCAACCACTTGTCACTCACCTCTGCAAAATGGAACACGCCCGCTTTCAGCCCCCGAAACTCCGAGCCCTACGCCTCTTCGAGGATGCAGTCTACCCCCCGGATAAAGAATAGACCCCCCCTTGCTTGCCGTTTGCTGCCCCTTGGGGCTTAGCGCACTCCTCTCTCCCCCCCTCGCTCACCTCCCCTCTGTCTCTCCTACTTTTTCTTTTCTTCTTCATCTTTCCCTTCTTTTTTCGACTTGCCATTCGCTCCTTTCATATTTGTGACACGTATTAGCAATTGCTCTCTGACGCGGCCGGCCCGCATTGGGTTGTAGGCGATACGCTGTGTCCACGAGCAGTCCCCTCCTGTCTTCTTGCAAAATAAACAGTTTGAACAGAAAACATGCATCTCTGGTACCCCAACACTTAAGAGATCCAGGGGAATAGAGAAGTGAGGCCTTGGCAGCAATATCTTCCTGCCCCAGGAAGACTAAAGGGAATGACATACTTAAGAGAAAATGTTTTGAAAATTGGACAATCATGTTTAATGTGGTCTCCATTCCATCCAATGAGGACTAGGGAGGTCCAACACCCACTGATAGAAACCTTTGAGATGTGTAAATTTCGAAAATAGATGTTTGTGGTATGTTTCCTCCTACGCCCTGGAATAACAACGGGATTTCATTTTTGGTTGCTTTCCAATTTCTCTAAATGCACTGCACCCAGCTTATTGTCTATGGACGCACAGAACCCATAGAAAACCCATACATGCCTAATAATGTCACCCTCAGGTAGCCCAAAAGAACACAGATGGGGGTCAAGCCTTAGCATAGATATGTTCATACAGTAGGGAAACCAGCAGTAATTACCATGTTTTAAAACAAAAATGCTAACATTTTGCCAAACTTCATGTTCAGTGTGCTCTACCAGCTAGCCAAGTGACAAAATTTTTTTTTTTAAACTGTAACCCAGATAGGCTTGTGCAGATAAAAGATTAAGTTGCTTGAATCAGGTTGCATTCTAGATTGTAGAGATACTTATTTGGAAGCCCACTTTAAGCAGCCAGTAGAAGTCCAGCCTTGACGTGACTATGATGAACACGTGGATGAATAAGTGGAAGGATGTCAAGAAGATATCCGTATCTTCAAGTCAGACCAAGAGTGGTAGATGTGATGGGTGCATTTAGTTCATATGCAAATTCACCATCTTCTGAAAGGTGAGCAAGAGCCAGCTGTGTTGCATTCAGTTCAAGACTTCTTTCAGTCAGTTAGCTTCTACAATCCGAAATGTATTTCTGGAAAGAGTGCTCAGACAAAATGTTAATTTAACTGGCCTGTATCATACGAGAACCTGAAAGAAAATTAAATTATATTACTGAACTCTCTGCTTAAGACATCAGCTAGACAAATTATCAGTGGGGAAAAATCAGTTTTAGATCTAGCACAATAATATTGAATACCTCTTCAAAATAGCATGTTAAAATACTAATCCCTTCTAAATAAAATCACAATAGGACACAGACATTTATTAAATCAAAAAGAAAACTTGGGTGAAAAACCAGAGATAAATGTGATGCTAGACTCCTAATGCCAAGTGAAACATTTAAAAAGGATACAAACATGACTCTTCAAGTCGTTGCGTAGACCCCTTCGCACCAAGTCATAAGCTTCCTCCTTTTTTCCTAAGCAATTCAGTGTCAATCCTTTCATTGCCAAAGTTTCTAAAGTCAAAGCAATAATTTTAAGAACATACTACCAATCTTAACCAAAAGCCTTAAACATTAACCAAATGAAAAAAAAAACAATTAAGGTATGCAGAATGTACAGAAGTATCAGCTTACAAATTCCTAAACAGAAGCCTGCAAGTCAATAAAACGTTACTTACCTGTAGCAACAGTGGTTCATGAGTCTCTTTCACGCTTCCACCATTGTCAAAGCGCCTGAATGCTCAGAGAATAGGATGCAGTATGCGTTTAAGTAATCTCCAACTTCAAAACACCACTCAGTAAAATTATGTAGCTTAGTTACAAATCTGAAGAAAGTTTTACATGAAGATCTACACACAAGCAACTCAGGTTCATCAGGCAATCTTCCTCAGACATCTATCCTTGAACAAAATACCAAGCAGTGACTATGTGAAAGAAAAGCAAACTTTCAGGAAGGCAACATTATGGATGATTGACCTAAAATTATCTACTTAAGTGCTGCAGATGAACCGTTCACATCCACTGACTACGTGTAGCAGTGATATAGGTGTCAGAGCACAATGCCATGAAAGCTTGTTTTACAATGTTGAGTTCGCAATCACACACAGCAGAATAAAGAGGTGTAATACCAAGCTCTGTGGGTGCCGTAGTCATTGGCGGGTACCCAGGCTGCGGAGGACGCTACAAATGGCGACGAGATAGGGGATCAGTAACCAGAAGAACAACTGTCCTCTCTCAGGCAGTTTACCATGATCCACGCAAACTGCTCATGCATGCCACGTGTGTCACTGTCAGAGAACGGAATTGACGTTTCATACATGTGGAGTCAAAGCGCAACTCCAGCCACTATAAACCAAGTGAAGACAACTGAAGCGCTGCAAAGAATCTACATGTCGATGGTCGAGAACCTGATGGTCGGGCCACGCATAAAGGCACATTATACGGAGCAATTCTGCAAAAGGTGGTTACGTACTGATACAAGAAAAAGCACTGGCTGACAGAATAAGTAAGAAGGAAGTATATTATTATTGTACTTAACAGAATCTCCATAAGCGGAGCTTTACGACCTCAGTACCGAGCAATGAGACCCAAGAAGAAGCATGAGAGCTGTGCTTGCTGAGCTGTCCAATACACGAAGTGGCCCACCACCAAGGCTGCCAGGTGACGTCTCAAAACAACTCCAAAGGTCTCCAAATGAGGGAGGTCCCCGTTTCTCAGATTGTCCATGATGACTCTAAGGTCAGTCTATTGCAAGACCTCAGTTATAGAGCGAATGACGCAGGCTCAAATGGACAGCCGACAGGAGAAGAAAGAGCTCCACCCTCCAGGTAAGCCACTACCAAAGCTAGTAACCATGTTGCCGCCTTCCGGAAACCACCACCACCTATTAATACTGCCAAAAAGCAAAATATTGTCTATAGATGGACTGCTTGAATAGAGACATTAGATGATTTCATTGATGCACTTGAAGAGACTGATGACAAAAAGATCAGATATCTCAAAAATCTTGCTGGAGATGGAGTGAAAGTAGTCAAAGAAAATGCAGCAAACTGACGCAGAAATTACATATTGTCAGATTAAAGAAACGCAGAATCTCAAATTCAATCCAGTACCAAACGTGTATTACAAAAGATACATTTTCAGTCAAGAACGGCAAAAAGTTGGTGAAAGCATTGCTGAGTTTGTGGAAAGCCTCTATACACTCAAACACTAAGTTCAATTAATTTAAGGACGAGGCAGCTGTGCGACTTAGTTGCTGATTGATGCTCTCAGATTCATTCAGATGACGAATGCTGAGATATACTCTTAGTCTGGAGTGAGTGTTGATGGCTGCCAGACCTGAGGAGCGTGCTAAAAGACAAGCTGCTGACATGGAGCCCGGAGGTGCCCAGAGTGAATCCGTCATGAGTATAAACAGTAAGACAAAGCAAAAGACTTAAGGACACAGTGATTTCTACACGTAAAAAGTTCTGCTTTAGATGTGGATTTTAGTTTCTACACCCAGGTAAATGTCCCGCCATTGGACAGATGTGAAAAGGCTGTGGGAAAGAGAACCATTTTGTGATGGTTTGTAAAGCAAAGGAAAAAGTTAAGTGCATCACGGCACGAAGACAAAATGGCCACCAGAACATTCCAGAAGCAATGTTCGCCGCACACCCATAAGGCCAAGCGGTGACATCAATTGAGGTAAATCTACGCTACATGAAGTCGTTTGTCATCTAAGTCATCGTCAAATGGTTCACCTGCCTCAATATCGAGTGAAAGTGAGGAAGATGGTTGCGCCATGTCGATGTTTACCTCAGAGAAACATGCACATGTCGGACTGGTTGCATGTGAGGAAAAATGTCAGTCAAAGAAAACTCGACATACCAAAGCACCAAAGTCATACAAACATTCTCCGAAAATTACAATGAAATTTAATTGCTCAATACATTTCATCATCGACATTGGTGCATTAATAAACAATGCCTGAAGAGAAATACAATGAATTATTTCCATTGCCCCAACTTACACCATCGAAAACTAAAAAGTGTACACATGGGCTGCATCAACGCCCATAAAAAGTTCAGGTTCATTTGTAGCAACACTGAACCACAAGAAAACGAAGGTGCAAGCACCCATCCATGTGCTTCAAGCTACAGCGGCAAGTGGTAAGTGCCTGTCTGCTCAGTTCAAGTACTGCAGCGGATTTGGGACTGATTTCTGTGAACGGCAACATAAATGCTCACCATGAAATAGTAAGTCAATTTCCTTTGTTTCATGGTTTGAGCAACCTTGAGACTATGAAAGTAAAGCTGCATATTAATGAAGATGTCCATCCTATTGCTGAGAGACAGACTAATTGCTTTTCATTTACAAGAGCATGTTGAAAAAGAACTTTAATTATTACTTAAGCATGACATTTTTGAGCGGTCAACTGGCCCGACACCATGAGTGCAAAGGTCTTCTCTCGCCTTGATTTAAATAAAGTTTATCAGTTGGAACTCGAAGATAGCAGGTATATTACAATCTTTTATCCAGCCTGCCGTTTACATACTGATGCAGGCCTGACTTTGAATGCAGACAAGCGTGAGTTTTACAAAACAAAGTTAAAGTTGGCGGAAGTGAGCTTCTAACTCTCCGCGAGCACACCCTTGATTATCCTGTAAAAAATAGTGTAATCCCACCGCTTCAACCCGTAACCGGTATCACACCTCCCTCCAAGATGCGGGTGGCTCCGGCCTGGTGATTGAGGCAGCAGCGAGACGAGGGATTACAGCAGAGACGAGCCGTCGGTCCCGACTGCATAAAAACAGCCAGATTCAGAGGCCACAGGTGCCCTCGGGCTCCGGCAGGTGAAAACACTGCTAGAAGCCAGATCGGAGAGGGCGTGAAAGCCAGCGACTGCCCTGAAAGTGCAGGCGGAGTGGCCTAAGACCAGCGGCGCTGCCCAGAACCAGTTGGGGCACCGGGGTGAGACCGGAGCCGCGCAGTGGTGAGTATTCGCTGCCCCTGCGTTACCTGGGAGGGATCGGCCGCGCTGACCTGTTGCGCAAGGACTCCAACTCAAGTGACAGAGACTGTACTGCCCGATCTCCTGTCAAGGCCAATAATTACACACAGTCCACGCAGAACAGCCCCGGGGGACCCGAGAGAGCGCAAAATGGGGCCGTACAAAGAAACACACGTGTGTTTAGAAACAACTGCAGATCTGAAAGCCCTACACGCAAAGTAACCTTAGACCCTCAAACGACAAGCACCAGCACCAGGGCTCGAGCCGAGGCACAGTCGCAGAGGTCGACCTCAGGAGAAGTCGACAGACAATGCGCGAGGGCAGAGAAACAAGCAGAGGCCTTTCAGTCAGAGCTCCAGCCACTACCTTAGAGACACGCACAAAGAGCCCAGCAAACGTTCAGGCATCAATATACTGGGAGTGGGGTGGCTGGCCTAAAGAAAACCCTAAAAGGCGCCCAGAAATAACCTCGCCTGGAACACCCCTGTGGATAATAAGCCACGGAGATAAGCAGCAGGGCAAGGGGCACTCACGGGAGTTCTGAAGATTGGGCCAGGCCCGGTCCTCAAACTGAGCAAAACGAGCACGGCAAAATACCACTGTGCTAAATCCAAGAACTAAATATACCTCTCCTCTCCCCCTCCTGTGTCAGGCGAAATGGAAAAACCTCAGATACATAAAGCCACTGTGCGACTTCAACTCCTTAGCCCTCAATTACAACGCCAGAGGGAGGCTTACACACGAATGTCTTATGTACTAAACTGGACCGGAGGGTGGGGGACCTTGCCACACTGCATCGGAGTCGCAAGCGGCAAGACATTGGGAACATCAACCCTAGCCAGCAATTGAAGGCGCATCTGACAGGCAGGAGCTTCACAGTGAAGCAGCTACTGGCAAGAAGCAACTCACCATCTTTCTGTTCTCAGCTCAAAGATCCAAACAAGCCGGCCAACACTATGAAAGTAAACCCAGTGCCTCTATATACCTTCAACACAAAAACTAGACATGGGCAGATTATGCACAAACGCACAGTCAGCAGCCATGCGCTCGGAAACGCAGGAAACTATGCAAGCAGAGAATGACAGCGCACATGAAGCCCCACACTCGATGCTCACCACCAAACTGGATTTCGTTTTGCCTGCAGTAGGCATCACTAGAGTCCAGAATAGACAAAGTCACTTCGGACTTCACGCTAACGAGAGCCGACCACTGCAAATTAGCAGTTAAGGTCCAAGCTAACGAGCTAAACATATCAGAACTGAAGCCGACCACGCATAGCCACGCGCCCGCTTTGCAGGACCTCCTGGACCGAGTAAACACGCTTAAGGACAGACTAGAAGATGTGGAGGGACGCTCCCACTGCAACAATATCCGCGTGCTTGGCCCTCCCGAAGAAGAAGAGGGACAAGACCCTGTAGCATACACCGAGTGCTGGCTGCGGAAGCTACTTCGGGAAGATGCACTATTGCCCCATTTTGTGGTAGAGCAGGCACATCGGGTGCCGGCATGCAAGCCGCCTCCAGGAGCCAGGCCAAGACCGTTCCGCTTCAAATTACTAAACTACAGAGATGCAGTACTGAGGGAAGCGCGCAAGTTGCCGGATATCAGGATACAGAACAGTCACATAATGCTATTTCCACACTACACCGCACAGGTACAGTGGCGGCGAGGATCTTTCAATGCAGTGAAACGCCAGCACAGATACCTAGACATTCGCTACTCTCTGATGTTCCCTGCCAAACTAAGGGTGGCAGCGAAGGATACCACCCGCTTCTTCGACGTGCCCTACGATGTCTGGGACTGGCTGGAGGATTCAGGCCTACGGATAGGGCCCAGGCCACCCGCAGACAACATAACACCTCGGTGAGGAAGGAGGGCTCGGCGGCAAGGGAATAGGCCCCAGCCACGTAATGCCATTGACAGCGTTCCTCGACCTAGAACAAAGATTTAATGTAGAGGTAGGAAGCAATCCATGTGGCTGCAACTATCCGATCCATTTCTCAGAACTCTGACCACTAAGAGAGATCCACTCATTCATTAAGCACAGCTGGGTCATCGCCAGCTGGATCAGAGGACCTGGAATCTCTGCACCCACCAGATGTCACACCGCAGACCGCGGATGACATAATATGAACATTCATGGACAATCTGTTGGATGGCCGCTGTCACACAATATGCGTATAGCACGCTGTCCTGTCTGTATTCAGTGTCCCAATAGATACATGCTTAGCAAGCAGGTCAGTCAATTAATATTCTACCAGACATAAAAGCCATGCAGGACCCAGCACCCCCATAACCCGGGCTGAACACGCACCCACATCTACAACTTAGGTGGGATTTCCTGAATTTGCTTTCCTTCTTTTCACATATCAAACAATGCCACATAAACCCATACCGCGCACCCACACAGCTAAATATAAGCCAACACAGCAGTTGCCAAGGTTGGACATTTTAGTTTGGGCGAATTTAGACTCTGAATTCACCCTCATACAGTTATGCAGACCGCAGTTGAACCCCTTGTTCGAATTTTCTTTATATCACCCCAAGGAGCTAAGAGTGATCGACCGGTCCCCCGCCGCACACTAGCCACCCCTCACAGTAGGGGAAATATCACTTAGCTATGGCACAGACAACCATACTTACGTGGGACGTGAGAGGAATGCACACACCCACCCACACAGATACTCCATATACTCCTATCTCAAGCGTAGAACTACAAGCATAGCCCTCCTGCAGGAAACACACCTGACCCAAGCAGAAACAGAACGCCTCTGTCGGCGATGGAGGGGGTAGGTATATTGCACTAACTACTCCTCCCAAGCATGAGGGGCTTTAATGTGGATAAGAGCTGGGGTACCTTATGTAAAGGAAGAGACTATTACAGACCAGGAAAGGCAGATGTGTGTTTGTCAAAGGTATATTAAACAGCCAAACACTCCTCATAGGCTCCATATATGCTTTTAATGTGGAACAAACACTATTCCTTAGTAAATTAACGGGGGTATTGGCCAGATGGAGTGAAATCCCTTGGCTTTTAGGGGATGATTTTAATTCTGTGCTAGACGTAGACCTAGATAGGTCATTCCATCCCCTGACGAGAACCACAGCGACGTCCAACGCACGGACATCATCGGAATGGCTGAATCACTGGTCGCTGGCTGACATCTGGCGTGCCCTCAAACCCAATACACGTATTTACTCGTTCTATTCCCCGGTTCACAGGTTGCATGTGAGATTGGACCGTATAGTGGGGTTGCACGCTCTCTTCCCGCTTATCAAGAGGGCTGAATACCTAGTACGCACACAGTCCGACCACAATCCCCAGCTACTAAAACTTGCATGGGAAACAGGTCCCCTCCCCAATCCCTACATGGCGGCTCCAGCCAGCAGCGCTAGAAGACCAAGCGTTCCATTCCTCCTTGGAAACGGCGATACTAGAATACATTGAGGTAAATTAAGGTATCATAGATGACGCACAACTAAAATGGGACGCCTTCAATGTAACCACGAGAGGGCACTGCTTGGGGGCCACCTGGAACATACGCAAACAATTGAATGATGCGCTTAGAGTTTAGAAACAATTACTACGCCACGAGAAAAGCAAGGAAATGGACACGGAGAACACCTAGCGTCTAGAAGCACTACGCGCAGAGCACGCTGATCTACTTGACAGACTTCGATGCAATAATTATACCGGCGCACTCCGCACACATGCCTCAGCGGACCGAGCGGGTCGGATGTTGGCATGGCTTATGAGTCAGGAACACACTCGCCAGCCAATATGCGCCTTACGAGCAGAGGCAGGACAAACGCTATACACAGCATAAAAAATGCACACGGCTATGACGCTCCACTACACTAAGCTCAATCAGTCATCGAAGCAATTACATGAACGACGCCAAACGCTTTCCTAGAATCAGTTCACTTGCCAAGGACAACCCCAGAACATAGAGAAATTCTGAATGAGCCAATCTCACCTGAAGACATCCGAAACGCAATAGCAGCCGTAGCAACCAGGAAAACCCCGGGACCAGGCCGGTTCCCGGCAGAATACTACAAGGCGTGTTCCACATCGCTGATCCCATATTTACACACACTTTACACTTCAGCCCTGACAGAGCAAAGACTCCCTCCTTCGATGCGAAAGGCGAGCCTAGTGTCTCTACTCAAACCTGACAAAGATCCCACAGACCAAGCTTCTTACAGACCGCTTGCCCTTCTTAACGGAGATTACAAACAGACTCGCACAGGTAGTCCCGTCCCTCGTCCGCGCAGACCAAAACGGGTACGTACCCTCCCGAAGTACCTCCCTAAATCTAAGACGCTTCTTCAGTCGCAACCTACTCTGTGTCTAATTGGCCACATTCAGGCTGCCTCATATTAGACCTGGAAAAAGGTTTTGATTCCCTGGAATGGGACTTCCTGTTGGCTGCACTGGCAAGATACGACTTAGGCGACACGTTTGTAAGTATGGTCCGACTACTGCACACTAAACCAACAGTCCGAGTGAGTGTAGGTCCATATATATCTGATCCAATCCCAGTGGGAAGGGGCACAAGACGGGGATGCCCTCTCTCCCCCCTCCTCTTCTCACTGGCCATAGAACCGCTAGCAGTAATAATCCAGCCTGAGATAAGCAACAGCATACCGCGCGTACAATATCACTATATGCAGATGACCTGTTGATATACAGAGACAGCAGTCGGATCCCTCAACAACTAGCACATATCCTGAGAGACTAAACCTCCCTTTCACGGTTGAAGGACAATGCTGCTAAGTCTCGTCTTTACCCCTGTAGCGAGGCGAGCAGAGACCTGGGATATGTCCTCAACGGGGTGCGCGTACAATGGAAGGCGGATACAATATGCTATTTAGGCATAAGCAGCCAGCAGACCTACTCGATGGCAACCTAGATAGAGCATTGACAGCCATCCACTCCCAAATGTCTTTTTGGAGTAAACTTCCACTATCAGTAACAGGAAGAGTAACTCACTAAAATGGTGATCCTCCCACAGAACCTTTACTACTTCGCGAACCTACCATTATATATCCCCCCCTTTTCTTTTTCCGTCCGCTAATAAAATTGATTAGAGACTTTATAGGGGTGGGACGCCCAGCATCGTGTGGCGTTTAAAAAGTTCTATCTGCCCACAGATCAGGAAGGCCTAGCTGCCCGAACCTGGAGCAATACTACCTGGCCGCCGAGCTGCAGTGGGTGGCCAGGTGGATGGCTGACCGTCATCGCGATGACACTGCAACTATGTGCCCAGCTTATACATTTGGTGGACCTGCGGTGGCTGTTCCACCCCTGTGTGAAAACAAAGCCACCAAAGTCGTTGCTTCATGTAGCATACAAAAGCTTCTGCAGAAGCCTATATCTTACCAAGAGCGTTACACCGTACGCACCCGCTTTGCTGCTGCAGGGAACACCCAGAAGTCGGGCTGTGACCACAGCCGCCGAACTGAGGAACTGGCATGCGGCAGGAATCCAAGACGTAGGAGAC
Source organism: Calotriton arnoldi (assembly GCA_963921515.1). Taxonomy (NCBI): domain Eukaryota; kingdom Metazoa; phylum Chordata; class Amphibia; order Caudata; family Salamandridae; genus Calotriton; species Calotriton arnoldi. The sequence goes on along the minus strand of CAWUFW010000124.1, from coordinate 3,644,855 downwards.
TTATACCGGGAGGGAATCCTTGTCCCGTATGAGACACTAATAGAGGAAGGCAAGCTCCCCTCAGGCCAATTCCTACTACACCGGCCGTTGTTAGCCGCCCTAAGCTCTAAATGGGCTGGCGTAACCAGAGAACCTCCAACCCATCTCACTATACAATATATACATGTCACTGGACAGGGGGGGGGGGGCATCTTATAAGGTGGTTTGCAGACTTCCTGCGACATCATCCAGCAATACATCTAAGGCCCCTTCCACTTCGCTGGGAAAGAGATATGCAACATCAATTCACAAACTACAAGTGGATCTCAGTGCTCGAAAGTCCTGTACACATCCCTAGGAACATGTGCTTACGCCAAAAACAGTATTATATCACGTAAAGGGTGTATCTTACACCCGCTAAAGTCAATAGATATTTCAGCCGCACAGATCCCGCCTGCCCCCGCTGCTCCCTAGTGGATGCAGAAATAATATACATGCTATGGGACTGTCCTCACCTACTCGCATACTGGAGGGAAGTCGCAGATACATCGACTCACTGTACAGAACGAACGCTCCCATTTGACTGGCATACCTACATCCTGCATCTCTATCACAGGACTCTTAGTAAAAAAGTGACCTCCAGATTCTTAGACTTGGGAATAGCGGTCGCAAAGAGACTGATCACAAAGAGATGGAAAAAGCCTGACCCGCCTCATACTGGCGCGGAGACGATCCATGCTCACGTGGGCCAAGGCTGAAAACATTGCACTCTGCCAAAAAGATACTATGGGTATACGCCAGATCCCACTTGCGGCACGCTGGGATGTGATGCTAAATGCAGTGTCACATATACATAACACCAATACGGAAGCCCTATCCTCAACCAGTCCCACAGCCTAGGGAAACATCCTCAGAGCTGAAAAGGTCTGGAATAGGACGTGGGCTGGACATATTAGACACTGAATAGAAACACGCATCACCCAGCATTACCCCTTGAGCACATGCTGAGATCTTCTATGCACAAAACAGCATACGAAATACCCCAAGCGGGGAAAGCTCTGACATAGTTACACACTCCCGGTTATATTTTGAGTTGCCCTGTTACATTATTACCCGCTGTAGGAAGCAGGCTCTGTATATACTGTACCAAAGTAAGGTATAGTGTGCACAGAGTCCAGTGGAACCCCAAAGGTAGGAAGAGGTAAAAGAAGATAGCACCTTAATCTCTATTTGTGGTAGTGTGGGCGAGCAGTAAGGCTTTATCAGAGGATAGTGTTAAGCATTTGTTGGACACACTCAATCAGCAAATGATATCACACACTCAAAGACTGAACTTCAGACCAATTGGTTTTGTATAAAATATTAGTAATTTTATTTCCTAGAACCAAGCAAGCCTGGCACAGGTAAGTGATAAGTACTTCGCAGTAATAATACAGTTTGTAAACAGTTTATATTGCCGTTGTATATATACTTTTGGTTTGATTACAGTAGAACTACTAGTAATGCAATGCTTTGAAATATTGTACATATACTTTGTACTGGCTTTTTAGTAGAATGTCAAGTACTTTACTTTACAGATTACTTTTCTTACACAGTACAGTGTACCTGGATACTGCACTGGGACATTTCCTGTAAACAGGTAAGTAAAGGCGTTTTGGTTATTTTGTTACAGTTTTAGAGACTTTTATATATTTTCCAACTCCACACTTAGAAACTTTTCACAGAAAAACAGTCAATGTTATCCTATGGCGGAAAGGAAAATGCTACTTACCCAGTATGCATCTGTTCTTGGCATGTAGAGCTGTAGAGTCACATGCTGTGCATAGCCTGCCATCTAGTGTTGGGTCCAGATGTTTGCACTTTGTTTTTGTTCGAAGAAGTCTTTTCCAGTCACGAGGTAGGTGACTCCTCCTTTCGGTGATAGTGCGCATGGGCATCGACTCCATTGTTAGATTGTTTGCCGCAGAGGGTGATAATGGAGTTAGTAAGAGATGTTCATGTATGAATGTATCTAAGTAAGATGTAACTGCAACAGATATCGGTACCCGGGGAGGCGGGTGGGCGCATGCGACTCTACAGCTCTACATGCCAAGAACGTATAGTTTCTTACCTGTCGGTGTAGTTTTGCAGCTTGAAGACTTTCTGGATTCACTATGCTGTGCATTATTCCGCCATCTTGTGGTTGGGTCCAGAATTGTAGTATTTCTTCTTTTTTTTTTCGTGGCCCAGGTGGGCGGCGACGTCCCACCATTTGGTGTCCTTCGTGACGTCGACGCGCTTCCTGCGGAAGCTCTCACCTTTGGTCGCCATTTTCGGATTCTTTTTTCCTCCTTTCTTGTCTTGTTGTCCGCTTGTTTTGATCCCTTTAGCTATGTATGCCATTTTTAGCCTCCTTTGTCCTTATGCCTCATCTTTCTGGCGGAGGAGGGTGGGATCGCTAGTGAATCCAGAAAGTCTTCAAGCTGCAAAACTACACCGACAGGTAAGAAACTATACGTTTTGCAGCGTGAATCTTTCTGGATTCACTATGCTGTGCATAGACTTAGTAGCGGTTTTCTCCTTATTGCGGTGGCTGGGTGGAAGATGAGCATTGGTTACTGAAAATATGTTGTAAGACCCTTTGTCCTACTTGCGCTTCTTTGTTCATTTGAATAGCCACACAGTAGTGCTTAGTGAACGTGTGCACTGAAGACCATGTTGCCGCTTGGCAAATGTCTTGGATAGGTGTGTTCGCTAGAAACGCAATTGTTGCTCCCTTCTTCCTTGTTGAGTGAGCCTGAGCTGCTCCTTGTAATTGTTGTCCTGCCTGTTTGTGGCAGAGTTGGATTGTCTGCGCGATCCATCGTGCAATGGTATTTTTGGTGACTGGTCGTCCCAGAAAACTGCTGGCAAAGGAGACAAAGAACTGCTTTGTTTTCCTGCACTCCTTTGTCCTTTCTATGTAGTGCATTACCGCCCTTCTGGCGTCTAGTGTGTGCAGCGCCCTTTCGGTTTGTGTGTTGGGGTTTTGGAAAAAACTTGGTATTTGGATTGTTTGGTTAATGTGGAACCGAGATACCACCTTTGGCATGAAGTGTGGGTCCGTCCTCATTACAATCCTGTCCTTGTGTATTTGCAGGTACGGCTCTTGGAGCGTCAGTGCTTGCAACTCACTTACTCTTCGTAGTGACGTGATAGCCACTAAGAAGGTCGTCTTTAGCATGTGCAGTTTTGTGAATAGGTTCAAATGGTGCCTTCATCAACTGAGTGAGCACTACGTTGAGGTTCCATGCAGGCGCTGGCATCCTTTTTGGGGGTGCGATTCTTTTCGCCCCTTCCAGAAATCTCTTCACAACTTGGGAGGTGAAGAAGCTTCTCCCTGTCTCTCCTCTTGTGTAGGCCACTACCGAAGCCAAGTGCACCCTCAGGGATGTGTAGCTTAATCCGCTTTGTAGCAGGTGCGTTAAGTATTTTAGTACCGTTGATTCCCTTGTGATCTTCCGTTGTAGATTCTCCTTGATGCACCATTCGGAGAACCTCTTCCACTTTGCTACGTAGCACTTCCTTGTGGAAGGTCTCCTTGCCTCCCTGAGTACTGCCATGGTACTTGGTGGTAATTTGAGGTGTGCAAATTTTAAGTCTTCAGGAGCCATGCTGCTAGGCTGAGGCTCTCCGGTTCTGGGTGTAGCACTTTTCCGTTCTGCATTGCTAACAGGTCTTTTCTTCTTGGAACCTGTGTGCTGGTTCTTGTGCCATTTCTCCTATCTGTGAGAACCAGGACTGCCTGGCCCACTGGGGTGCTATCAGTATTAGCGTCATGTTGCCGATTCTGCATTTGCCGAGTACCCTGTGTATCAGTGGTATCGGGGGAAAAGCGTATGCAAATGTCTTTGACCAATCTATCCATAGCGCACTCCCTTGTGACCAATGGTCTGGTTGTCTGGATGCGTAGTGTTGGCATTTTGCATTCTGGTGTGTTGCAAATAGGTCTATTTGCGGTGAACCCCATTTCTGGAATAGCTTCTCTGTTTCCTGTTGATTGAGCTCCCACTCGTGGGATGCTGAAGCCTGCCTGCTGAGTCGGTCTGCTTCCACATTGTCCTTCCCCGGGAGATGTATTGCCAGTAGGTCTATTTGTAGCGGGATGGCCCATTTCCATATCTCCTGTGCTAGCCCTGATAGTGCCACTGATTGTTTTCCTCCTTGTTTGTTGATGTAGAACATGGTGGTTGTGTTGTCTGTTTGGATCAACACCCTGTTTCCGTACAGCTGTTTCTGAAAGGCTTTTAAGGCTAGGAACACAGTTTTCAGCTCCAGGTAGTTGATGTGTTTGACCGCATCTTGCTGCGACCATAGACCCCTCACCCTGAGCCTGTTCATGTGTGCGCCCCACCCCAGTTGGGAGGCGTCCGTTGTGATGGTCACTGTCGGAGTTGGTTGTGTGAATGGCTTCCCCTGTGATATGTTTTCCTTGTTCCACCACGCCACTTCCTGCTGCACTGCGTGTGTGACAACCACAAGATCTTCCCAACTCCCTGTTGCCTGTGACCATTGCTGCTGAATCCATTCCTGGAATGGTCTCATGTGTAGCCTGATATTTGGGACTAGGTGGATGCATGACGCCATCATTCCCATTAGCTTGCTCACCGTCCTCACTCTCAGAACTTGCCCCTTGCGGTAAGGACGTGTTTCCTTTTGTATCGCCAATGTTCTCCTCCTGCTGGGGAACACTTTGGCCTGTATGGTGTTGATCTCGGCCCCCAAGAATATCTTGATCTGCTCTGGGTTGGTTGACGATTTCTCCCAATGAATTGAGAAACCCAGTTGACTTAGTGTTTGCACGACCTGCTGGATGTGCTCTTTGCATTTGTTGTACGAGCGTGTCGTCGAGGTAGGGATATACGTGTATTCCTTGCCTTCGTAGGTGCGCTGCTACTGCTGCTAGGCACTTTGTAAACACCCTTGGTGCGGATTTGAGTCCGAATGCTAGTACTGTGAACTGGTAGTGAGTCTGGTTGATTACAAACCGTAGTAGCTGTTTGTGCCTGTGGTTGATGGGGATGTGTAAGTACGCGTCCTTCAGATCTATTGTTGCCATGTAATCCCCCTTCTTGTATTTGTGGTATTACCTCCTGTAGGGAAGTCATTTTGAATCTTTGAGTTCTTATGAATTTGTTTAAGAATCTCAGATCTAGGATAGGTCGTAGTGTTTCGTCCACCTTTGGCACGAGGAAGTAGGTTGAGTAAACCCCTTTGTTCCTTTGGTTGTCCGGTACTGTCTCTATTGCCTTTTTGCTGAGCAGTTCCTTGGCCTCCAGCTGCAAGAGCGAGAGTTCTTTTGCTGAGTGGGTCTTGTTCTTGGTCTTTTTGTTGGGGGTTGCCTTTCCAGTTCTATGCAATATCCGTATTGTATGATGTTTAGTATCCACTTGTCTGTAGTGACCTTCCTCCACTGCTTGAGGAAGTTCTTTATCCTGCCTCCTACCGGTGTTATGTGTTCTAGGGACTGTTTCCTGTGGATTGTTAGGTTTTTGTTCTTCTGTTTGTTGTTGCCCCCACCCCGAGGTGTTGCTAGGGTGGTTGTGGGCTTGATGGTGAAGTCACTTGGAGGTGGGCTATTGGCCTCCTCTACGAGATTGTCCTCGTCCGTTTCCGCGCCCTCGAAAGGACTGGCCCCGGGGCTGATACTGCCAGCTTTGTTGCTGCTGTCCTTGCTGCTGCTGGCCTTGGTTGTTCCTCTGGTAGCCTTGCTGGAACGTTTGGTGCGATGTGTCAGGCACGTTGCCTCCTCTACCGCCCGGCCTTCTGGTGGGTGCCCCTCTTCGCATCCCTCTGAACTGCAGCGCTTCCATGGACCTTGCTGTTTTGTTGTCCTTTTTGAGCTGCGTCAGCTTTTCATCAACTGGCGTGCCAAACAGTTTTTCGCCGTTGAAGGGCGTATTCAAGATGTTACTCTGCACCTCTGGCTTGAATCCTGAAATCCTGAGCCATGCGTTTCTCCTCTCGGTCACTCCTATCATCATTAGTCTGCTGGATGTTTCAGCTGCATCCAAGGCTGACTTCAAGCATGTGTTTGCCATGCTTTTGCCTTCTTCCACCAGGTGAGCTGCCCTTTGTTGGTACTCATCTGGTAGATGCTTGAGGAGTTGCCCCACTTCGTCCCAGTGATGGTATGCGTGCCTGTTGATCAGGGCGTTTGAGTTTGCGATACGCCACTGTATTGCCGCATTTCTCTCCACCTTTCTCCCTGTCAGATCCATCCTCTTACTCTCTTTGTCTGGAGGTGGTCCGGTATTAGTGGGCACATTGGCATTTTTCCTGGCTGTTGCCTTAATTATGGAGTCAGCTGGCACTGATCCTTGTATGTATGTAGGGTCTTGTGAAGAGTGTTTGTACTTTTTCTCTGTTCTTGGAGTGACAGCCCTGCATACTGCTGGTTCCCTGAAGGCATCTCTCCCTTGGTCCAGCACACTAGGGAGCATGGGAATGAATAGGCTCCTGGTTTGTTGAGGCAGAAGAGTTTCCAGGAGGAAACATGCCTTGGGCTTCTCTTCTTCCATTTTCACCACATAGGTTTGTGCCGCCTTCAGGACTACCGTGTTGTAGACCCCGATGTCGTCTGGCGGCGAGGGCCTCGAAGGGTAAGTGTCTACCCCTTCTTCCGGCGATTCTGCGTTGAGGTCTTGCCATTCCAGGTCTTGTGCCTCCGAGGACGTCGAGTCCCGGCAGGATTGCAGGTCTTCGTCGCCTTCTCCCTCAAAGTAATAGTCTTCATCCCCCTGTTCCTCGACCGGTTCGGGCGTTTTCTGTGGTTCGGCATCTTCGTAGTCTATTTCGACTTCGAGCGCGGGTCTCGACGGGATGGAGTATTCGCTCATTTTGTGGTCGAAATCCTTCTTCCGCTGTAGGATGCTCGCCATTTCGGCCTCGAGCCTCCTCTTTTTCCTCTCCATCTCTTGTGCCTGTTCGGCGTCGAGGGCTGGAGCGGATCTCTTCGGGGCCGTCGACGTGGACGATTGCCCCTCCCTTCTCGGCGCCGATGTGTGCTTTTCGGAGGCAACCTTCGCCGCCTTTGGTTTTTCGAGGGTCTTTGCCGATTGGGAGTCCTTTTCGAAGGATCCGCTCGGCTGACTCGTCCTTGGTCGCTGTTGCCTTCGACGAATGTTTCGGCGGCAATGCTCCTTCGAGGACCTAGCTTCACTTCTACGAGTGCCGCTCGGGGCTTTGGCTTCACCCTTTCGAGTGTCGCTCGAGTGTTTAGGAGTCGACGACTCACTTACCTCCTTCGACGTTTTCTTTTGGACCTCGACGACTGTGCAGTCCTCCGGTCCGGCGATGTTGTCCTCCTCTCCACTTGAGAGGCCCAGGTCTCGGAGCGATGGGGGTGGTCCTTGCCCCTGCATGTTGTGGTTCGCCCTTCTCTGCCTCTCCCTCACCTTGAGGGTCTTGGGTGTAAACGCCGAGCACGCGTTGCAGTCCCTCGCTGCTGTGGTCGAGCGCGGCAAGCAGAGGTTGCAGACTGGATGCTGGTCCTTGTGGGCGTACTTGTGGTGGCAGTTGGTGCAAAACTTGAACGGGTGTCTTGTCCATACCCGCGCTCAGGGAGCCCCTGCGAGCGCATTCTCTGTAGGACGTCGAGATCTCGGTCGTAAACCTTCTCCCTCATCGTCCCGGCAACTTGACCCGTAGCCCCGTGTACTTCAAACTGATTTTCGTCGGTTTTCTTCTATTTGCCTTGATTCCTCTTCCAAACTTCTGGAACTCTTCGGCGACGATCCAGACCAAACGGCGGAAAAAAGAATCTGAAGATGGCGACCAAAGGTGAGAGCTTCCGCAGGAAGCGCGTCGACGTCACGAAGGACACCAAATGGTGGGACGTCGCCGCCCACCTGGGCCACGAAAAAAAAGAAGAAATACTACAATTCCGGACCCAACCACAAGATGGCGGAATAATGCACAGCATAGTGAATACAGAAAGATTCACGCTGCAAAACAGATGCATACTGGGTAAGTAGCATTTTCCGTTCGAGGCATGTGAGCTGTAGATCACATGCTGTGCATAGACTAAAAAGCAGTTATCTCCCAAAGCAGTGGCTAACCTGTAGCTGTTGCAGTGGTTTGAAAGAGTGTACGTAAAACTGCTTGGCCCACACTAGCTTGCTGTCTTGCTAACACATCTACACAATAGTGTTTTGTGAATGTGTGAGGTGTAGACCATGTTGCAGCTTTGCAGATATCATCTATGGGTATGTTTCCTAGAAATGCCATAGAACCCCCTAGTTTGCGAGTGGAGTGCGCTCTAGGGGGAATTGTTAAAGTTCTTTTTGCTTTTGCATAGCATATCTGAATGCATTTGACTATCCACCTTGCAATGCCTGACTTTGATATTGGATTGCCTCTATGCGGTGGAGCAAAAGCCACAAATAATGGTTTTGCGAAAAGGTTTTGTCCTTTCTATATAGTAAAGAATTGCTCTTTTCACATCTAAAGTGTGTAAAGCACATTCTGCCACAGAATCTGGTTGAGGAAAGAATACAGGCAACTCAACAGATTGGTTGATGTGAATGGCAGAAATTACCTTTGGTAAAAATTTAGGATTGGTCCAAAGAACCACTTTGTTTTGATGTATTTGCAAGAATGGTTCTTCTATGGTTAGTGCCTGGATCTCACCCACTCTTCTCAGAGATGTGATAGCTATGAGGAAAGCTACCTTCCAAGTAAGAAATTGTATTTCACATTTATGCAATGGCTCGAAGGGTAGACCCATTAGCCTTGTGAGGACAATATTGAGATTCCACACTGGAGCAGGTGGAAGTCTCGGAGGAATGATTCTTTTAAGTCCTTCCATGAATGCTTTGATGACAGGCACTCTAAAAAGAGAGAGATGTCTGTTTTGTAGGTAAGCAGCTATTGCAGCAAGATGTAAGAGTATGTAATAATACGCCAAATTGGAACGCTGTAGATGTAACAAATAGCAGATGATATTTTGAACTGAAGCATCCAGTGGATCTATGTGATTGTTATTGCAGTATATCACAAAACGCTTCCACTTTGGTGGATAGCATGCTCTTGCAGTAGGACGTCTAGCCTCCTTGATAATGTTCATGCAGTCTGGCAGAAGATAGAGGTAACCAAACTCTAAGATTTCAGGTGCCAGATCACAAGGTTGAGATGGCTGGGATCTGGGTGTCTCATCTCTCCATGGCTCTGAGTGAGCAGATTGGGAGTGAGGTGTAGTTTTTGGCGAGGAACTACTGAGAGCTCCAACAGAATTGTGAACCAGGGTTGTCGGGCCCATGTGGGAGCAACTAGGATTAATGTCAGGGAAGCCTGTCTGAGCTTCCGAACCACTAATGGAATGAGTGAGAGAGGCGGAAAAGCGTAGGCAAATATCCCTGACCAATTCATCCATAGTGCATTGCCCTTGGACAAAGGGAGTGGCTGTCTGGATGCGAAGTTTGGGCATTTTGCGTTTAGGTTTGTGGCGAACAGATCTAAGTCTGGAAATCCCCACATTGGGAAGAATGGGAGGAGAACTTGAGGGTGGAGTTCCCATTCGTGGATCTGTTGTCTTTGACGACTGAGCAGATCTGCAATCTGATTGTTTACTCCTGGAAGGTGTTCTGCAAGGAGAAACATTCTGTGATGTATGGCCCATCTCCAGATAGTCTGTGCTAGTTGTGAAAGCTGGAGAGAGTGCCCCCCCCCCTGTTTTTGTATGTAATACATTGCTGTCATGTCTGTACGGATCAGGACAGCTTTGCCTACTAGATGAACTTGAAACGCTTTAAGCGCTAGAAAAAACACTAGCATTTCTAGATGATTTATGTGAAGCTGCTTTTGTTGCAAGCTCCACATGCCCTGAATTGTATGCGTTTGGAGATGAGCACCCCAACCAGTGAGTGATGCGTCTGCTGTTAGCACTATCTGTGGAACCAGGTCGATGAAGGGCCGCCCTATTGAAAGGTTTTGTGTATTCCACCACTTCAGAGAGCGATGGGTGCGGCTGTCCACCAAAACTAGATCTGCTTACAGACCCTGAGCCTGGTTCCACTGACCTGCTAAGCACTCCTAAAGGGGACGCATGTGAAGTCTTGCGTAAAGGACTATTAGTATGCAAGACGCCATCATCCCCAGTAACTGCATGAACACTCGAGCTGGCAATGAGTGTTGAGGTTGGAACTGGCAGAGTAGAATCTGCATGTTGCGGATTCTGGCCGGATTGGGATAGGCCAAAGCCTTTCGTGTGCCTATTGTGGCTCCCAGATATGCCTGTGTGTTGGATGGCTGTAGATGGGATTTGGACAGATTCACTGTGAACCCAAGATCGTGGAGCAACTGCACTGTTTTGAGTGTGTGATGGAGACAGCTTTTTTGCGAGTTGGCTTTTATGAGCCAATCGTCCAGGTATGGGAAGACGTGAATATGTTGTCTTCGAAGATGAGCTGCGACTACTGCTTAACACTTGGTGAAAACTCTGGGTGAGGTAGTTACTCCGAATGGGAGCACCTTGGACTGATAATGTTGTCCTGCCACTAGGAACCTTCGGTATTTGCGATTAGCAGGATGCATTGGGATATGGAAATAGGCGTCCTTTAAGTCCAGAGTGGACAGGAAGTCGCCTTGTTGAAGGAGCGGAAGTACTTGTTGTAGAGTGACCATGTGAAAGTGGTCTGATTGAATGTATAGATTTAGATCTTTGAGGTCCAGTATAGGTCTGAGAGATCCGTCCTTTTTAGGATTTAAGAAGTATAGGGAGTATACTCCGGTTCCTTGATGTTTTTATGTGACTGGCTCTATTGCTCCTTTTTAGGTCGAGCCTAGCGCAGCGCGCATGCGCTGCCCTATGGGGAGGCCTCTTGGAATCACTCCAGACTTCCCCGAAACTTTTCCGTGTGGTTTTTCCAACTTCCACACCTTCTATTGGCCTTTGCGTGTGGCTTTCAAAAATGAAAGCACGCAATTGGCCAAAGGCGGGTGCATGTCCCACCTTTTCTCTAAATGTTCACTCCCACGGCCTCCAGCTGTCGGGAGCGAGGAGCGGCGCACAGGCTGCCAGCTGCATTCCTCCCTTGTCGTGGATCATGTTACAAATTAAACATAGCGCGGTCGCTTTCACTTTCGCGGCCGCGCATGCTTGTCTTCCACACTTGTCTGTGGTTCTTTTTCATGTTCACTCCTTTATTTGTTTCTCGCACTTTTTAATTTACCACGCTATCTCCCATTGGTTTATTTGATTGCAAGCACGTTATTTAATTAAAAGTCGTCGTCTAAAAAGGCAGCGCACGTCAGCTTAGCAGACTGACGCACTTCCGGAGCATTACCTGTGCGTATACCATGGCACACTAGGCTTTTACTGCCGGAGCATTACCCAGGTGTGTATCATGGACACTACGCTTCCACTTCAGGAGCATTACCAGTGTGTATACCACCATGGCACATTACGCTTCTACTTTTGGAGCATTACCGGTGTGTTTACCATGGCACACTACGCTTCCACTTCCAGAGCATTACCCACGTGTATACCATGGCACACTAGGCTTTTACTGCCGGAGCATTGCCCATATGTATACCATGGACACGACGCTTCCACTTCTGGAGCATTACCAGTGTGTATACCATGGCCATTAGGCTTCCACTTCCGGAGCATTACCGGTGCGTATACCATGGCACACTAGGCTTTTACTGCCGGAGCATTGCCCATATGTATACCATGGACACGACGCTTCCACTTCTGGAGCATTACCGGTGTGTATACCATGGACACTACGCTTCCACTTCCGGAGCATTACCGGTGCGTATACCATGGCACACTAGGCTTTTACTTCTGGAACATTACCCGTGTGTATACCATGGCACACTACGCTTCCACTTCCGGAGCATTACCCCTGTGTGTACCATGGCACACTAGGCTTCCACTTCCGGAGCATTACCGGTGTGTATATCATAGCACCCTACGCTTCTACTTTTGGAGAATTACCAATGTGTATACCATGGCCATTACTCTTCTAATTCCGGAACATTACCGGTGTTTACCATGGCACACTACATTTCCATTTTTGGAGCATTACCGTTGTGTTGATCATGGCACATTACGTTTCCACTTCCGGAGCATTACCGGTGTGTTAACCATGGCACACTATGCTTCTGAAGCATTACAGGTGTGCATACCATAGCACACTCCGCTTCCACTTCCGAAATGACCCACTTCCAGAGCATTACCGGTGTGTTTACCATGGCACACTACGCTTCCAGTTCCGGAGCATTACCGGTGTGTATACCATGGCATACTACGCTTTCACTTCCGGAGCATTACCGGTGTGTATACCATGGACACTAGGCTTCCAATTCCGGAGCATTACCAGTGTATACCATGGTACACTAGACTTAATTCCGGAGTACTACCGGTGTGTATACCATGGCACAGTACACTTCCAGTTCTGGAGCATTACCGGTGTGTATACCATGGCACACTAAGCTTCAACTTTTGGAGCATTACCGGTGTGTTTACCATGACACACTACGCTGGAGCATTACCGGTTTATACCATGGCACACTAGGCTTTTACTTCCGCAGTATTACCGGTGTGTTTACCATGGCACACTACGCATCCACTTCCGATTACTAAAAATGCCTCACTTCCAGAGCATTACAGGTGTGTTTACCATGGCACACTACGCTTCCAGTTCCGGAGCATTACTGGTGTGTATACCATGGCACATTATGCTTCCACTTCCGGAGCATTACCGGTGTGTATACCATGGCACACTACGCTTCCACTTCCGGAGCATTACCGGTGTGTATACCATGGACACTATGCTTCCAATTCCGGAGCATTACCGGTGTATACCATGGTACACTAGGCTTTTACTTCCGGAGTATTACCGGTGTGTATATCATGGCACACTAGGCTTTTACTTCTGGAGCATTACCCGTGTGTATACCATAGCACACTAGGCTTCCACTTCCGCAGCATTACCCGTGTGTATACCATGGCCATTAGGCTTCCACTTCCAGAACATTACCGGTGTGTTTACCATGGCACACTATATTTCCATTTCTAGAGCATTACCGCTGTGTTTATCATGGCACATTACGGTTCCACTTTCGGAGCATTACCGGTGTGTTTACCATGGCACACTATGCTTCTGAAGCATTACCGGTGTGCATACCATAGCACACTACGCTTCCACTTCCGATTACTGGAAATGCTCCACTTCCAGAGCATTACCGGTGTGTATACCATGGACACTATGCTTCCAATTCCGGAGCATTACTCATGTATACCATGGTACACTAGACTTTTAATTCCGGAGTACTACCGGTATGTTACCATGGCACACTATGCTTCCTATTCCAGAGCATTACCGGTGTATACCATGGCACACTAGGCTTTTACTTCCGGAGTATTACTGGTGTGTTTACCATGGCACACTACATTTCCATTTCTAGAGCATTACCGCTGTGTTTATCATGGCACATTACGGTTCCACTTCCGGAGCATTACTGGTGTGTTTACCATGGCACACTACGCTTCCAGTTCCGGAGCATTACCGGCGTGTATACCATGGACACTATGCTTCCAATTCCGGAGCATTACCGGTGTATACCATGGTACAATAGGCTTTTACTTCCTGAGTATTACCGGTGTGTATACCATGGACACTACGCTTCCAATTCCGGAGCATTACCGGTGTGTATACCATGGCACACTAGGCATTTACTTCTGGAGCATTACCTGTGTGTATACCATGGCACATTATGCTTCCACTTCAGGAGCATTACCGGTGTGTATACCATGGCACACTACGCTTCCACTTCCAGAGCATTACCGGTGTGTATACCATGGACACTATGCTTCCAATTCCGGAGCATTACCGGTGTATACCATGGTACACTAGGCTTCCACTTCCGGAGCATTACCGGTGTGTATAGCATGGACACTACGCTTCCACTTCCGGAGCATTACCGGTGTGTATACCATGGCACACTAGGCCTTTACTTCCGGAGCATTACCCGTGTGTATACCATGGCACAATATGCTTCCACTTCAGGAGCATTACCCGTGTGTATACCATGGACACTATGCTTCCAATTCCAGAGCATTACCGGTGTGTATACCATGGTACACTAGGCTTCTACTTTTGAAGCATTACCGGTGTGTATACCATGGACACTGCTTTCAATTCCGGAGCATTACCGGTGTGTACACCATGGCACACTACGCTTCCACTTCCAGAGCATTACCGGTGTGTATACCATGGACACTATGCTTCCAATTCCGGAGCATTACCGGTGTATACCATGGTACAATAGACTTTTACTTCCTGAATATTACCGGTGCGTATACCATGGCACACTAGGCTTTTACTGCCGGAGCATTACCCATGTGTATACCATGGACACGACGCTTCCACTTTCGGAGCATTACCGGTGTGTATACCATGGCACACTACGCTTCCACTTCCGGAGCATTACCGGTGTATACCATGGCACACTAGGCTTGTTCTTCCGGAGTATTACCGGTGTGTTTACCATGGCACACTATGCTTCAAAAGCATTATCGGTGTGCATACCATAGCACACTACGCTTCCACTTCCGATTACTGAAAATGCTCCACTTCCGGAGCATTACCGGTGTGTTTACCATGGCACACTACGCTTCCAGTTCCGGAGCATTACCGGTGTATACCATGGTACACTAGGCTTTTACTTCCTGAGTATTACCGGTGTGTATACCATGGCACACTACGCTTCCACTTCCGGAGCATTACCGGTGTGTATACCATGGACACTACGCTTCCACTTCCGGAGCATTACCGGTGTGTATACCATGGCACACTAGGCATTTACTTCCGGAGCATTACCCGTGTGTATACAATGGCACATTATGCTTCCACTTCAGGAGCATTACCGGTGTGTATACCATGGACACTATGCTTCCAATTCCGGAGCATTACCGGTGTGTATACCATGGCACACTATGCTTCCACTTCTGGAGCATTACCGGTGTGTATACCATGGACACTATGCTTTCAATTCCGGAGCATTACCGGTGTGTATACCATGGACACTATGCTTTCAATTCCGGAGCATTACCGGTGTGTATACCATGGCACACTACGCTTCCACTTCCAGAGCATTACCGGTGCGTACACCATGGACACTATGCTTCCAATTCCGGAGCATTACCGGTGTATACCATGGTACAATAGACTTTTACTTCCTGAATATTACCGGTGTGTATACCATGGACACGACGCTTCCACTTCCGGAGCATTACCGGTGTGTATACCATGGCACACTACGCTTCCACTTCCGGAGCATTACCAGTGTGTATACCATGAACACTACGCTTTCACTTCCGGAGCATTACCACTGTGTATACCATGGCACACTAGGCTTTTACTTCTGGAGCATTACCCGTGTGTATACCATAGCACACTACGCTTCCACTTCCGGAGCATTACCCGTGTGTATACCATGGCACACTACGCTTCTACTTTTGGAGCATTACCGGTGTGTTTACCATGGCACACTACGCTTCCACTTCCGGAGCATTACCGGTGTATACCATGGCACACTAGGCTTTTTCTTCCGGAGTATTACCGGTGTGTTTACCATGGCACACTATGCTTCAAAAGCATTATCGGTGTGCATACCATAGCACACTACGCTTCCACTTCCGATTACTGAAAATGCTCCACTTCCGTAGTATTACCGGTGTATACCATGGCACACTACGCTTCCAGTTCCGGAGCATTACCGGTGTATACCATGGTACACTAGGCTTTTACTTCCGGAGTATTACTGGTGTGTATACCATGACACACTACGCTTCCACTTCTGAAGCATTACCGGTGTGTATACCATAGCACACTACGCTTCCACTTCCGGAGCATTACTGGTGTGCATACCATGGACACTATGCTTCCAATTCCGGAACATTACCGGTGTGTATACCAAGGCACACTAGGCTTTTACTTCCGGAGCATTACCGGTGTGTATACCATGGCACACTACGCTTCCACTTCCAGAGCATTACAGGTGTGTATACCATGGCACACTAGGCTTTTACTTCCGGAGCATTACCAATGTATATACCATGGACACTACACTTCCACTTCCGGAGCATTACCGTGTGTATACCATGGCACACTATGCTTCCACTTCCGGGGCATTACCAGTGTGTATACCATGGCCGGCGAGGTACGTGGAAGTTGGTAAAAAGCTGCAATCCGTACAGTCCATGGGGCTGTTCATGTAATTAATCAAACAGGAGCGCAAGCCACTGTCTCCGGTCTCTCCAGCAGCCTTAAGCAGCATCTTACACTTTCACCGTCAAAGTGCAAGATGCTGCTTAACGCTGCTGGAGGGAGCGAAGTCGGACAGTTTGACCACATACATATTCCACTCTAGTCTATTTGCTGTCGCTAGCATTGCAGCAGTCTGCTATGAACTGTTCTCCGTGGCCAGTATTAAAAAGACTAATTGCATAGCAACAGCTGAATTATTGAATATGCATGCGATTGCACTTCTGCAGTACAGCCTGATTTAAAAAAAAAACAAAAAAACAAAAAAACAGACCGACGTGAATAGGTTCCTACTGTGTGAGATGGTAATAATCGGGGCCACCGGAATTATGTGGCAGGGGAGGGCAAAATATGCAGCAGGGTTGAGCAAATTATGTGGAAAGAAAAGGCAAATTACGAGGCACAATGCCGCACATTTTGTGACGGTATTACTTCATTATTTTGCCATTTTGTAAACATGCTAACACTGTCTGAGCTTTGGATTCACCTCATTAGTACCAGTGTAGCACCCAAATATAGCAATAAGCAGCAGATAGGTGATCAGTCAGGCTTTGTAAAGGGCTTTCAGCAGCGCTGCAAGGAAATGCATGGGTTCTCGGATTTCCACTTCCGGCAGTGCCACATACTTCAGTCCGTGTTAAACTAGGATAGTCCCACGTGATGTGACATTACATTAAACAAATCTGTGCCTGGGCCATGGGGTGAACAATAAGGAGGAAAGATTGCGGGCTTTCTCCCCTGATCGGGTTCCTGTTGTGAATAGATTCCATTTTGTGTGGGGCATCTGCTTTTGGTGAATACCATTCCTGTGGACGAGTGCCTTCTCTGGGTTCTTAGGTCTTCACAATCTGGCTAGGGAGCAGGCTTATGCATGGCCCTGTGGGACATTTTAAATCATGACTATGGCCACTGCAAAATATTCTAAAGGAAAACATCACAAAGTTATTGAAACATATCTGTTAAGGAGCTTAAATAATCGTAGCACAATAAAAAAAAATAACTCAGCTCTTCAAGAAAAATGCATTGAATGGAATCATGTAATGTGTTCTGGAGTATTAATGTTCTTTCAACAAATTAGTTATGAGATTTACTTAAAAAAACGTAATTTATGAATTTCAATTTTTTGTTATATAATGTTATAGACTGCTTGCAGAGCGAACACATTCATATGAGTTACCATGCTACAAAATCACTACGGATAACAGAAATATTTGCAGTGCGCAACACAAATGCTCAAATAATAATACAACATTTGGGGGGAAAGATGGGGCCCTGAGATGTACAGTACCTTATAGGGTGCCCTACTGCCTTTTAATGTTTATTCCTTGCTATCTCGTGTCCAGCCTGACAAATCACAATAATTTTTATTTTCTCAGTAGATTTCATTTCTAATGGTATATTATTAAATAAAGAAATATGTGAGGTACCCAGCATTGTAATCTCAAATTCTGTTATGATATATACACACATACATCCCCACCAACACACATCATATCACAACTCACCACTACATTCCACACCATGCCAGTGCCCTTACGTCTTTACACTAAGCACAACTTGCACACAAACTTTACAGTACTAAACACAGCAGCTACATTGCTCTACAACATACCTTAAAAACATTGCCAATATCTCTGGCTAAACACTTATAAGGTCCCAAAGGCGAGACCTATTGGCTATGCCAATGCTTGTTCTAACAGAGATTGAACCTCTTTTTGTAGAAGGGTGAGATGTTCCTGTGACATTGCATGTGGTCTTGGAAGGATGTTTGAGGGAGTGTCTGAAAGTTCCAGGCAGTAACCATATTGGATAATTTGTAGAACCCATTTGTCTGAGGTGATGGTGTTCCAGACATGGAGGAATTGAGAGAGACGTCCCCCGACAGGAGTGGAATGATCAGAGGGTAGTGGAAGGAAGTCACTGTTTGTTATTAGCGGGGGAAGTGCGTGTGGAGTTGCCTCTGCCTCTTCCCTTACCATTATTTCCTCTAAAACCTCCTCTAAAATATCCTCTTGATGAGGGCGATTGGTTGTTGCCCTTGTAAGAGGAGGAGGGATTTTCTGTGGTAGCAGTTTTCGAACCACCCCTGTAACAGGAGCGGCGAAAGGAACCTCTATTAGCAGGTAATTGTAAAGCCCCCATGGACTTTGAGACCTCAGTGTCCTTTTTCATTTTCTCCAGTGAGGTGTCAACTGCTGGACCAAATAGGTGTTCCTTGTCAAAAGGTTGATTAAGAATGGAGGCCTGTACCTCAGGTTTGAAACCTGGTATTCTTAACCATGCGTGTCTGCGTACAAACACGCATGTGTTCACGGCACGTGCTGCTGTCTGCTGCATCTAATGCACATTTGATGGAGGTATTGGTAATGAGTTTTCCTTGTATGAGATCATTCGCCTTAGATTTGTACTCATCAGGCAGATATTGGATAAGATTTTCCAACTCATCATAATGAGCTCTATCATATCTGGCTAGCAAAGCCTGAGCATTGGCAATGCGCCAGTGATTAGCTGCCTGAGAAGCTACCCTTTTACCAGAGGCATCAATTAACTTGGACTCTTTATCAGGAGGAGGGGCCTCACCGGTTTGTGAATTTGCTCTTTTACAAGTATTAGAGACTACCAAAGAGTCTAAGGGCAGCTGACCTTTAATGTAAGCCGGGTCAGTAGGTGCTGGTTTATATTTTTTCTCAACCCTGGGCGTGATTATTCTTGCCCTGACAGGGTCTTTGAAAACCTCATCTGCATGCTTAAGCATTCCCTTAAGCATTGGTAAAGTGTGTGTTGTTTTTTGAGTGGAGCTTAAGGTCTCGAATAAGAAGTCCGCCTCTAAAGTCTCTTAATGTAATTCCACTCCATGATAGTGAGCAGCCCTATTAAGAAGCTCAATATAACCGATATTGTCATCAGGAGGTGATGGCCTAGATCAGTGGTTCCCAATCTGTGCGCCGCGGCGCCCTGGTGCGCCCTCTCAAGTAGCCTGGGGCGCCGCGCTTCAAATGTTTCAGATTTTCGAATTCAACATAAATTGCCGGTAACATCTTTGAAATGTGCAGTTATTTAGTAAAAGCGTAACACCTCTGTCCACCAGATGGCAGCAGAGCATTCCTTTAGGTCATTTGTGACTGGCCATAACTCCTGTTCAAAGTTAAAGAAACATTTACCACAACGAGATTACACCAAAAAACGGCAACCTTCAAAAGTCAATGTTCCAAGAGCGCCATTTTGTTGTTAACGGACTAGTTACAAGCATAAATAGCATGACAGGAAACCAGCGGTAGTTATTACGGTTTTATGTGGGCAAAGGCTAATAAAAACACCCTGGTGTAAGACATATGGCAGAAGTAGCCAAAAATAAAGAGTAAACATGGCAAAATGGGTCAACAGTGGCATTAACCTAAGAGCGAAGTAGGTTGTAAATCTACCCGGCACACCCGAACTACATGTAGGATGCAGCACCTTTACCGAACACACAAAGAACGAAAGTAGAGCGGAACATTGCCTTTGAGACCACAATGCATTAAGTCCATGCACGTGTTCACATTCACAAAAGTAGCCTGCGAGCTTCAGAAAGAGGAAGTTCAATACAGTCTTTGTTCGTTTCCGGTCCATTAAATAGGTAACACGCCGCCGCAGCGAAGTCAGCATGATTGGAAAGGTTCCTTCAAAATAGGTTACCTTTGGCCTCAACTGAGGGCTTCTTACAACAGGCAGAGTTCTTTCTTGGGCTACTGCGACTACAAAAACTTTTAGCAACCTTGCCATTCAAAAGCTAGACAAAAATGCACTACCAATTCGTAGATACACAGAAAGTATTAAAGAAAACATAATATCAGGTTTGGCGCTAGCTTCATCTATGCCCTGCGTGCTTCACCTTACAGTTCATAAGTGATCACCGACCAGAAAGATGTCCTGCATCAGCCGCGTTACAGCAAGGATGGAAAGTTGGGCAGTGGCAAATGGTGCAGCATTAGAAGTATAAACACAGAAATTACCTTTAGAATCCGTATCTTCTCCCCTGCCTGTTCAAAGAAAGTTTCAGCCTAAAACAAGCACTGAAACACAAGTGCGGCCCCGCGCCGCGGCCGCGAAAGTGAAACAGTACTCCAAGTTAAAGAAGTGGGAGGGGTGGGGGGAGTGCGATTCCCTTGCGGGAGCGAGCGGCGCCAGGAGCGATAATTGCTACCATATGGCGCCAGCTGCTCGCTCCTGCAAGTGAATCGCCAAACGTGCACGCGTTGCCATTGAAGGCAATGGAACGCGTGCACGTTTTTGGCTGAAAAGCCGAATCGATTGCAAAAGGTCTTTTTGCCAGCAGCACATGCGCGCTGCGTAGGCGAGACCTAAAAAGGGAAGGATATCAAGTTTCCGGTCTGTAACAACAAAGGAGGGAAGGTTAAGGTCTCACTCACGCAATTCTGTCAATATATTTGACAGAGATTTATCTAGTCCTGAGTTACCGCCTTGGTCACTGCAGAGCGCCGGATAAGTGCTCTTGCACTCAAGCAGTCTGGCGCCTGGTTTGAAGCTGTGTGCTAGAGGAAAGTCCTCTGGTTTCCCGTAGAAGTGCTCAATCTGGGGGAATGCGGGGTTACCCAACTGAACTAGGCGTTCCATCCCATTCTACATCCGTCCACTCCACCCGCAAAAAAATGTCACATAATAATAGGGAGCCGCGGCCAACGATCAATAAGCCAAGGGAGCCATGGGTTGAAAAAGTTTGGGAACCACTGGCCTAGATGGATACAAATCAGGGACAGTGTCTGTATGTGGATCAGTATTATAATCCTCCCATGGGTCAACATCTTGTGGCCTGTTATCCCCTTCCCCATCCCCCTCTTCCTGTGGGTCAGGTGATAGTGGTGGTGGTGAATTAGTGGGGGTAATGAGTAGGTGAGGATTAGTAGGTGAATGAGGTGGAATATAAGGTGGAGATGGGATTGTATCCATATTCCTTTTCTTTAGAGGTATATGATGCTCATCCTGATGAGCCAATTTCCTTTTTTCAGGTAATTTGGCATGAATGTGTCCAGTATCTAGGTTGATAACCAGTTCTTTTAATTTTGGATCCGGAGGTGAAACATCGCACCGAAACTCTTTTGTTGGAGTCTTTTTCTCTTTAGTTGTAGTTTTCGGCGTCGAACGTTTCGGCTCCAAAGTCTTCGGTACCGAAGATTTAGGCTTGGACGAAGATGGAGGATGCACATGCTTGGTTTTTGGCACCGAGGATGTCTGTTCTGTGCCGCTAGGGGGCCGACTCGATCCCAAGCCGGAAGGCTTTTCTTTGTGTTTCGGCGCCGGGCCACGGGCGGGATGCTCGAACCTTTTTCACGGGGCTGACCTTGGCCCGCAGGCAGAGGAAGGACCGGAGCCGTTTTAGGTTTTGGTTGTTGGGGCAAAGGGGTTTCTGTACTCACGGTATGTTGACCCGGTGTAACTTGCTCCTGTTCTCCCATGTCGGAGTCGGCTTCGGACATGGAGACTTGTTCTTCTTACTCGGCTCCTTGAGCGTATTCTTGGTCGGAATCTTCTCCGAAGATGTCCGGAACAGAGCCGCCTTGATGGTGCATTTTGTGACGTCAAGCCAGACGGTCACGGAGCGTCTTCTTCGATCAAAACTATTGGCACGCGTCGCAGTCTTGCTCGTCGTCTTCTGGGGACAAACAGAGATTGCACACTTCGTGCAGGTCGGTGCGCAGAAACTTAGCGCGACACCCAGGACAGAGCTTGAATGGAGTCCGTTCCATCGACTGCTAGCGAGCCCGGCGCGGGTAGGCCCAACAGCCCTCCTAGAGTTTTCAGATCGAAGAATCTTGGTTCGAAATGATACGCGGAGAATGGGAAATGCGATCGCGAAACAATACCATCGAGGGTAGTGGATTGCGCGTCGAAGGGAACCCGAGAAACGGTGCCGAACCAGAGCGCAGCAATTGACATCCGAACCCAATGGCGGAAAAAAACAATTTAACAATGGAGTTGATGCCCATGCGCACTATCACCGAAAGAAGGAGTCACCTACCTCGTGACTGGAAAAGACTTCTTCGAACAAAAACAAAGTGCAAACATCCGGACCCAACACTAGATGGCAGGCTATGCACAGCATGTGATCTACACCTCACATGCCTCGAACATAGGGTTATCGGTTCAGAGGTAAGTGTTCGGTTGTGGGAGTTGGTATTCTGGGATTAGACTCAGGGGTCCCCCAGGGTCAAGGATGCACTCGTTACACCCTAAACGGCACTAGGGTGGCCGGGTGCAGAGTGCTGAGGCCCAATGTTATCCAATGGGGGATAGGGGGCCTCCGGTTGGTGGCTGCTTACGAGGAGGCCACAAGGTTTTGGGAGCAAAGCTCCTGGACTTAAGTTCAGGGCAAATGGGGGTTCAAGCCAACACAAAAGGTGCACCCTCAGCGGCACTGGGGCGGCCGGGTGCAGAGTGCTGTTTTGGCGTCGGAAGCCATGTAGCTTTCAATGGGGAGTCTCCGGATTGCAAACACACTGCAGGCTCGGGGACGAAGGTCTTCTGGGTGCGACCACCCCTTGGAGAGGTAAGTTGGGATGCTGGGGGTTGGTTAGGCACCGTCAGTTGGGCCACCCAAGGCCGTGGGGCGTCAGGTGCAGGTGTGCCTTGTAGGGTCGGATCTTATTACAAGCTCCTGGTCGCGGTTGGGGGGACCTTCCGGTTTGAGGCTGCAGGCATCGGCTGGAGGCTTGAGGCAGGTCAGGGATCACCGGATCTCGGGTCAGGATCGCCGGGGAGATCTCCTCGTGGTGTTGGGCCACTCAAACTCGGGTTGTGGTCGTCGGATGCAGTGTGGTGCAGACTCGCGGATCTTGCCAGAGCTGGAGTCGGTTGGTGAAAAAATCTGGTGTTCACGGGAGACGGTCTTTTCTTTTGAAGACAGGGCAGGTCCTCGAGGTTCTTGGGGCAGCTGGCTGCAGGACACACCGGAGTTTCGCTTCTGCAGGTTCGAGGTGGGGACAGGCCAGTAGGGCTGGGGCCACGTCAGTGGGCGTCCTCCTTTTCTTAGCTTCAGTACGGCTGTTAGGTCCTTCTATTCTTCTTGTAGTTTCTGGTCTGCCTTCTTGGTTCAGGGCTGTATTTAGGGGGCGTTTTAGGGGTCTCGAGGTCAGTAGCCAATGGGCTACTGACCTTAGGGCACTGAAGAGTGTGCTTCACCTCACCTCACCTCCACCACCTGAGGGGTGCGCTTGGCAGAGGTGTGCACACCTTCTGGGCTGGCTAATTTTTCCCGGCTGTCTTCCCGCCGAAAAGGAGGGGCGGCAGGAAGGGGGCCTGTTCATGATAGCAGGAGAGGCTGGGGGGTCGCATTACAAAGGCTGCAAGGCCTTTGAAGCTCCCCTGCCACAGATGGCTCTTCCTGGCCTGGGGAGGTGTTAACACCTCCGCCCAGGAAAGGCTTTGTTTCTGGGCTCAGGGAGCGAAGGCTCCCACCCTAGGGGTCCAGAAACATGTCTTGTGGTGGCAGGCTGGTGTGTACCAGTCTGGGAACCCTCCAGAGGCTCGTCGTTTTTCAGGGGGCATCTCTAAGAAGCCCTCAGTGCACTTTTCATTAAATCCCACACTGGCATCAGTGTGGGTTTAATGTGCTGAGAAGTTTGATACCAAACTTCCCAGTTTTCAGTAAAGCCATTATGGTGCTCTGGAGTTCGTAATGACAAACTCCCAGCCCCATATACTCTTAATGGCATTACTGCATTTACAATGTCTAAGAATTAGCTTAGACACTGTAGGGGTACAGGGCTCATGCACCTGTACCCTCACCAAGGGTATAGTGCACTCAGCTAGAGGGGTGGCTGACCTATGCCAGGGTAGTGGGTTGTAGGCATGGCACACAGGGATTTGTGCCATGTCGACTCTTCCCTTTGTTTTGCACCAAAACACGCCTGCAATGGCAGTGTGTGTGTGTAAAGGTACAGGGCCTCTAAGGGTGGCACAATGAGTGCTGCAGCCCTTAGAGGCCTTCCCTGGCCACAGTGCCCTTGGTACCCATGGTACCTTTTACATGTGGCCAGAGAGGTGCCAATTGGGGGTACAAGGTACAGTTTTTGGGAAAGAACAAAGGCCCTGGGAACCTGATTGGCAGGGACCCAGGGCACATCAAGTCAAAGTGCATCAGTAGTCTGGCAAAAAGTGTGGTGTTACAGCAACAGAAACCCAGCTTCCTACACCCGCCTCCCTAACACATTAGACAATACACAGCAAGAACCTGTAGCGCCGATGCACCCGGCATGCATGTACATTATCGATAGCAAGTGGACACCAATAGCCACTGTTAAGGGCATCTATATTAGTATTTCCGCATTATATATGTTGCAAATCACAGTTCAGATCGCATCTATAAGAGTCTTGATATTGAATACTCACTGCTACAAACTCTACTGCACGTCTATCACATGATCTGTGTACTATGTATATGTGTACAGTTGTCAAAAAGTGGAAAACTTAATAAAACAGATTGCACAAAAAAAAGTTAAATAGAAATATATAGAATTCTTGGAGTGAATCTCATTCCCTACATGACTTCGATGTTTAACGTTTCTTCTTGGGGATGCCCTACAGATACCTAATTCTTGGGGCTAGCAATAATAACACTGATACAAAAACCACGAAAAAAATCTGGCTCGGTATGAGTCGTACAGGCCGATAGCTCTGCTTAACGCAGATTATAAAACCTTTGCAAAGATCTTAGCAGAGAGGCTAAGTAAAGTTATAGGGGGGATAGTACATGGTGGCTTTATGAAGGGTAGGCATCTTCATGAGTTAACATACAGTCTGATAGGTGCGATTGATTTGGCCTTGACCTACTCTATACCATTGTCAGTTGTGACTTTAGATGCCGCAAAGGCGTTCGATAGAGTTAATTGGTCTTATTTAGGGATCATATTGAAAAAGTATAACCTGGGTGATAATTTCTGTAATGCTGTGCAGTTAATGTATCAGAACCCAACAGCTAAGATACTTGTCAATGGTATTCTGACGGAGTCATTTCAAATACCCAGGGGTACTAGGCAGGGTTGTCCCCTGTCTCCGCTCATGTTTAATTTATATATAGAGCCTTTTGCACTAAAATCAGGGACGCAGTGGACATCCCTAGCTTTTCTTACGAGGACTGGGAGAAAGACAGCGCTTTATGCAGATGATTTAATGATTTATACATCTGATCTTTCAACTGCTATCCCGGCCATTCTCCAAATCGCCTCATTGTTCGGAAGGGTGTCAGGCTATGAAGTTAACGCAGGGAAAACTGAAGTGATGGTATGGAACTGTGAAGATGAGAGCCCATTGATCAAGAAGGAAATGAGATACTTGGGTGTAAAAACCATACAAGAGGTTGATAGAATAACAGGAGTGAATCTGGATATCGTTGAAAGAGTGCGTGTTCAAATAATGAAGAGCTGGGCGCATTTACCGTTAATCTTTCAGCGGGTGAATCTAATAAAGATTATCATTTTACCCAAAATAACCTTTTTATTCAGTACAATCCCTCTGCACTTTGATAAATCTCGGTTAGACAGAATTCAGCAGGCCATTAACTAGTTCATCTGGGCTTCTAAGGGGGTGAGAATCTCTTGGAAGAAGTTACGGCAAAAAAGAGAGAAGTGGGGTTTAGCCTTCCCAGACATCCAATACTACGAGTGGGCTTTCCAGCTCTCACATTCTAGAATGTTTTTTAATCTCCCGGATGGCTCGGATCTGGGGGTTTTGTTTAAGGTGATGTTAAAGGGAGCCAAATTAGGCACTGCCCATTTCTTGTTTAAGTTTGGTGATCCGAAGTACTTTAAAAAGAAGAAGATCAAGCTGAAAGTACTACAGGCCCTTCCGAAAAAATGGTTTAGAATCTGGCGACTTATAGGCTTAAGCTACTATTCCAAACTGGCACCGGTATGGGATTCCCCTTGGACTCCGGACTGTATTAAGGACAAGTTAGCTATCTCCATGAAAGAAGCTGGGGTCTGTTGCTGGGGAGAGCTTACACACAATGGGGAATTCCTACCTTGGGCAGAGTTGAACCAACGAACGGGAGGGAAACTGTCAAGATTTAAATACATTCAGTTGAAAAGTTGGGAGCATAGTTGCAGTTTCTCAATGGGCAATGGACATACCTTGGAGGACCAATTGCTGGGAAAACCTCCTGGGAATAAGGAAGTTTCCATGTGGTACTGGGCTGTCCAGGACGCTATCGATGGAGTTTACCCTGGCTGAGGATCTGTGGGGCGAGTACTTGCTGAGGGAGCAACTGCAGTATACATGGCAAGTATCAATGCGCACTTTATTCTCGAAAGTTAAACCTGCTTGTTTAAGAAGAAATCTTTTTTTTTTCACTCCATAGAGCCTACATAACCCCGGAGAAGTTGTCTAAAATGGCGAGACGACATCAAAGGCAAGAAGTGTGGTTTAGAATGTGCCTCCGATATCCATATGTTTTACCAGTGCCCAGCCTTAAACTTTTGGAAGGAAGTGGGTAAGATAATCTCAACCATGTTGGGGGCCCATATTAAGGTGAGCCTCTTTTTGGTTATATTTGGAGTGGAAGAGGCCATGAAGGGCCCGGCAAGAAATTTCCTGTTTTATGCTATCTTACTTGCTAGAAGGGAAATCTACCGTAAGTGGGTGGGGGATACTACTCCATCGCACCTTGAGTGGCTTGACTCCCTGTTCTATGTATCGAAAATGGATTTATTAAGGAATCCTGTAAGCAATAACAAGGAGAAGCTTTGGAGTTTCTTATGGAGGTGGTCGTGGCAATCGAGCGTCCTATGATTACACCTAAACATCTCTTAGAGCTGCATGGGTTACCCTCCTTTTCCGTCTCCGTTATACGCAGCTTCCGGTTATCTGGAGAAAGTTGAGATAGACTTACCCCTTGGGGGCAGTGACTATCCTATCCTTCGACTGACGATGTGGGTGTACTGCAGTCTGGTGGTGAATGAAAACAAAACATTAAAAAAAAAAAAAAATTAAAACAAGTTTAAGCTCTTTGGCCATACCTTTCCAGATGGGGGTTTGCATCTGATCCAGCCAAAGTACAAGAACTGTCAAATTCTGAACCCCAACAAGATGTTTCTATGATACATTCATCTCTTGGCATGAACAGTTACTGTTCAAAATACATACTAGACGTTGCTACTATAAGTGTTCCCTTAGGAGAGTTAACAAAGAAAAATGCTTCATTCAAGTGGTCACAAGAATGTGAGGAAGTTTCAAGAAAATCAAACAAGCCATTGAAGCTGCTGCTGAAATGGCCTACTCCAATGGCCTACTCCAATACAAAGCTTCATTCAGAGGTTGTTGACGCTAGCCCAGTCGGATTAAGCGCTATCCATGCACAGCACAGCTGACACCTTCATGCTCAGAGGCATATTGTGGCATATGCCAGCAGAAGTTTGTCCCAGACAGAACGTGCTTACTCGCATTCGGAGAAGGAAAGTTTGGCCGTGGTCTGGGCTTGTGAACATTTCCATGTATTCCTGTATGGAAAGCCTTATATGCTGGTCCACTGATCCACAAGCTTTACCGACTATATTTTGGCAATCCAAAAGCCAAGATGCCTCCTCGAATTGAACGGTGGGGACTACATTTACAAGAGTACTATTATACCATTGAGCATTACCCAGGAAAGGATCAAAATCCTGCTGACTACTTTTCCAGAGTGCCTACACAAGGTCAGGGTACTCCATCCAAGGTGGCTGAAGCCTACCTTAATTTCATTGTATAATCAAATACGCTAGCTGCCACATCATTAGCCCAGATTGTCATTGCCAAGAGCCATGATAGTGACATGCTGAAGTTGAAAGATATAATCACAGTCATGGAACCGAAATACCTGACCTCTCACCAGTGATGGTGAATACCCAAAATACAAAAACATCAAAGGTGAACTGCCTATAACTCAGGAAGGTGTTCTACTGCGAGGATCCTGATTCGGAGAGCTTGAGACAGAAAATAATTGAAGTGGCTCACAAACACATCGTGGTATTTTTGCCACCAAAAGAGCTCTCCGCGACCAAGCTCGGTTTCCATATTTAGATGAGAGGGTCAAAAATGTATGTACTCAGGGACTGTCATCTATGTAACTGCCTTTCTTCTAACATTACTCAACATACTCTTACCATGTCAAAACTCCTTAAATATGCCTGGGAGAGAATAGCCATTTATTTCTTTGGTCCACTCGATAATGGACATCATCTGACGGTAATTGTGGACAAGTACTCACGTTTTCCATTAATAGAGGCTATCTCATCCACAGCTCAAGAGCGAGATACTGAGAGACTAGATGGCATCTTTGCGACATGGGGCGCTCCAGCCATTTTGAATTCTGATAATGGCCTGCCGTTTAACAGTCGAGATTCAAGGATTTCCTGGAGCATCTGAACGTGAAGCATCAGAAGAGTACAACTTTGTAGCCGCTGGCAAACTGATTCGTTGAGCGTTTTATGGAGTTCACTAAAGAAAGCAGTACAGTGTGCAACTCTTGAGGGGCTCAGCTTAAAAACTGTACTTAATTCCACCCTTCGAGCCTATCGTTTAACACCTCACTCAACCATAGGCGAAAGTTCCCCTGTGACTTTGATGTTCGGAAGAGCAATGACAACCAAGTTACCTCAATGGACCAACAAAAGGCAAGGAAATGAGAATACAACTCGTATGAAGGACTTGGTTAAAAAAGGAAAAATGTAAAGCCTATACAGACAAGAGGCGACATACAGAGAACTGAGTTTAAAACAGGAGATCTAGTGATTGCCCGACAAATGCAAAGGAGGAAATCTGATGCTCCATATGATGCTGACCCTTTCCACAGTGTCTACAAGGGACATATGGTGACTGCCCAGCGTCCTGGAAAGTCTGGTACCAGGAACTCTTCTCACTATCGGCATTTGATTCATCGGTCTTCTGATCGAGATGGTGAAGGAAAGACTGAACCTGAAAATTCAGTGACTTATTTCTTCACCATGTATGAAAATCTCTGATAGTGAAGATGACCATTCTCAGTAAACTACATCAGATCGAATGATTAAAGCGCCATGAATGATTGAAAAGGGGGGGGGTGTATATATTGCAATTGTTTAATAGAGGGGAGATGTAGTGTTTTGCAATGTTTTATGACAGACCCCTTTTGGCACCAAATAGACTCCATAGAGCTGTGACGTAGGTGTCAGAGCACAATGTCATAAAAGCTTGTTTTAGAATGTCGAGTTTGCAGTTACACGTATCAGAATAAAGACATGGAATACTAAGCTCAGTGTGTGACGTAGTCATTGATGAGTACCCAGGCTGGGGAGGACGCTACAACTAGGTCAGAAAATATCTGAAGAACAAAGGTATCCTCCATTTATATATGGGTGTAACCTGCCCCCTATGTGGCCCAAACCCATAGCTAGGATTAGGTTTGTATGGCAAGCTGTTAAATAAATGGTGGGCTTGTCAGGGATCATTACCAAAAAGGCACCTCTGTGGGGCTGCCAGGCCCCGAGATAGGTGGGAGCCCTAAAAGGTCTCAAGAAGTGGGACATCACCGGAACCAATATGTGATGGGGACAATGCGAAGACATAGGAAATGTTGCAAAGCGAATATGAAGTACAAAATACATAATTTTTCAAATATTTACAATTATGACACTATGGAAATATGCTGATCAACATATAGCAAAACAAGCCTCATCACCAATGGACCCGTAGGTAAGAAAGCTGTAATACAAGTTTATAAAACCTTCACACATAATGCACCAGAGCTATTGATACAAGTTAGAGAAAAAAGGGATCATAATGTAGATCTTATTGAAGATGATGAGTGGCAGGAAGCCAAGTGGGCCACTCAAGAAGTAGCAATTAAGGCAGTGTTATGACCGGTACAATTAAGAATTTCACAGCGAACATATTACCCTTAAGAAATTCAAGCATATGAGATACCACATTTTCTTAAACAGCGGTCCGACTGTATGTATGACAGGGACAATTATCTATATATGATGGGAATGCACTAACATAACTCTGTAAGGAGATAACACTACCTGCATAACTCTGAGCCAGTCATCAGTCGAGTTGTACCTCAGGACTGGCCACTAGCGCCTTGGTTCTTTGCAACTTGGAGATGACAATGAGATGAGTATGATTTAACCCCCACATCATGATCACAGTTTGTACCTGGTTTTACTAGAGGACAGTGGGCTTCATGGTCCCCCTGATACAGGGCTGATTTGCCCCTTGGGAAGCCCACAGAAGATATTACTTCCTTTGCAGTAGTCCGTGCCGCTGAGGTACTGTAATTACAAGCCCCATAAGTTGAGGCTAAAACTAATTTGCTCACTGAAGTCCTTCAGCCTGGGCAGATTTCTTCAGAGCCCTCCCCATCATTCACAGAAGCCCTAGCGGACACCCTAATGGGCACTCAATCTAATCTTTGTTTTTGCCCACCAGCTAACAGGCAGACAGCCAGGCATGACAGAACAGCGCCTGGCAAATCTTATTTTCTTACTCAACATAATTTCCTGAGAGCTTAGTGGTCCCAGCTTCAACCAGCAAAGTGAATTCTAATTACCCACCCCCACAAACACAGTTCTTCCATAAGTCTCGGTCCTCCAGAGGAAACTCCAGAGGTTTGGCATATAGACAAGAGCATGTTGCTCTGACCCCTCTGCAGCCACATCAACCCCTTCGTGGCCAGGGATGGGGATCATGCAGATAACATGCACATCACTAGGGACACAAATTGCCTGTGTCACCTTCCGCTGCAGCATCAGCCTACAAGCCGCTTTAGTTTGCCCTTTGCATCGCTCAACCACCCTGTGGGAGATCAGATCCAACATTTTCTCCCAGGGTGGCAGTCCATTACATACAACTCGTAAGAACTCCATATCATCCTCCATGGCTATGCTAGTCTGTTTCTTTATGACCCACCGCTCTTCGGCCCACATCAGAGCAGCACTCACAGGAGAACCTATCCATCTTACTGTAAGATGTGTAAGCCCTATTGCGCAAGCGCTCATCGAAACGGCGCTAACCTCGCAAATGGGGGCGGGTTGTTACTCCTGCTATTTCCTTATACCAAAGGGCAGAGGCCTTCGTCCTATTTTAGATCTTCACCCTCTGAATGCCTTCTTGCGGAAGAACAAATCCAAAATGCTCATACTAGCCCAGATTCTTTCTGCCCTAGTACCCGACAATTAAAAGGGTAGCTTTGAAACAGCAGAATTCTTTTTTTATTTGTCCGTCACACATTACCTGTGCAGGGCTCGAAAAATGTACTAACCCGCTCGCAAATGCAAGTCAATTTCTTTCAGGGCGAGACAGTTTTCAGGCCTACTTGACCAGCCTGGCGAGTGAGCTCTGTCGCTGTGCTAAAGTGCAGTGCCGGTAGAAGGCTCTAGAGGGCAGCTGGGTGAAATGTTCAGGAACTGCCGTGACAAAATGCGGGAAAAGCAAAGGTGTTGATTGGCGGATTGCAACGCGGGCTCAGTCTGCTGAGGCCTAGTTGCAATCAGCCAATAATCAGATGGTAGCTAATCTCCGCACAGTAAAGTGTATAGTAGCATGTTTACACGCTTCTCATTGGCCGATTACAATGAGCCGTGGCAGGATATACTGCCTGAGAAGCGTGTAAACTGCCTTTGCCAACCCCTGTACCCAATTCACTTGACCGGAGGCAGGCCATGAACGGCACTGGTGCCCTAGCGGAGCAGAAGTTCTCCTCCTGCACCTGGGGTGTTTTACCATGATCCTGGGAGCCCTGCAAGTGGAGCTCTGCCAGTGATGTAAGCCTGCGCCTGCTGAGGACGGCTCGATCTCTCTGCAGGGGGCCCTACGGTAGGTGCGCTCGGATGGGGACACAGCCGCGGGTCATGGGCTCTTGCTCAGATTGTTGGGGAGGGTGGCTTTGAAGGGGATTAACGCACAGCAGGGGCTATTGTTACGCTTGTTATTGTTTCAGACTTCAAGTCTTCTATCCTGGAAAAGCACAAACTTACCGGCAACGTAAATAAACCTAGTTGACTAGAAATTAGGCATCATTATAATTAACCTGTGCGATCACATTAGCACTGCGAACTGCCTGTGATAAGAAGGTTGATAGTGCTCAGAGAACACAGCTAGATGAGGCACATGAGAAAGGTGAAGATTGAGATTTCGAAACTGCAAAGCATTCATGAAATCTACTTGGAGGGCGGCACAGGCGGCCAGAGGGCACTCACTGCACGTGCCTCGTCCAGTGGTAGTTCGCGAGGTGCCAACAAGCTGCCTGCGGTGCCCATCAAGGAGCCAGATGTCAGCGCAGGAAATTTTGTGTTTTCTCACAGCTTAGAAGTTGGATTACCCTGCTCTACAAGGCGGGTGAAGTCGGGGGTGCACCGGCGGGATGCAGAGGTTAAACAGCGCCCTACAATTCCCTTTGTTATTTTAATTACAAAAATATTTAGCTGCATAATACGATCTATAGTAAGGAAGGAGTGAATGGGTGGGTTGGCAAAGATAAAAGTGGTATAAATATAAGGAGGCTGGAGAAAAGTGGACAAGAACGAAAATATAAGTCCACTCCAAATTGTACAACCAACCACGTTAAACGCATATCTTTTTATTTCCCTGGGTGATTCTCTGCAATTAACTGTATATGAATGACGACCGTTCACGAGGAGGACCTGGCTGGCGACGACTTCATTAAGTTTAAAGGCCAGGCCGTGGAGCCCACCAGGAAGTGAAACAGATGTAGGGGCAGGTTGTAATCACAATCTATGGTGTGAAATCGCACTGAGAGGCTTCACCGTCGCTTGACAGACAGGTCCCCACGTCAGCGACCTGGAAAGGAGAGTGATGGAAAATGACGATATCATGTCACGAGCAAGCAGGGCAGTATTGTTTATATGGCCCTAGTTGTGCTTACACAGCATGCCTGGTCTGATAGCAGGGACAAAATACAAATGCAAGACCCCGTAAAAACATTCCAGTCATACAGTTACTTCTGTTCCAAGCCATGGTGCGATCTGCCCTTTCCTAGGCCATGCTCTAGTATGTTTAAGGTACAGCGGTGTACCGAGTACTGGGAAGAGTGTTTATCCGGGGCCGTACTCTAATATAGGTACACCCCTGTACCCAAGTACTGCTAAGAGTGTTTTTTTTTTGCAGATTTATATAGCGATTACTCGACTTGAAGGTATTGGAGCGCTTTACATGAGCACCAGTTATGTTACACAAGGACACACTCATTTTTGTTAGGCACGGGGAGATTAAATAATTTGCCCAGAATCACAGGATGCTGAGCCACCGGGGCCGTACTCTAGTATGTTTAAGGTACAGCGGTGAACCAGAGTACTGCTAAGAGTATTCATCCGGGGCCACGCTCTAGTATGTTTAATGTACAGTAGTGTACCAGAGTACTGCTAAAAGTGTATCTGAGGCCACGCTCTAGTATGTTTAAGGTACAGTGGTGTACCCGAGTACTGCTGAGAGTTTTTATCTGAGGCCGCGCTCTAGTATGTTTAAGGTTCAGTGGTGTACCGGAGTACTGCTGAGAGTGTTTATCCGAGGCCGTGCTCGTAACTTTCAAACATACAAGAATAGTAATGAGGCTAAAAAACTTCGATCATGTCTTACTGGTCATAGATCAACAGCGCTGCAAATGTTTTGAAGACAATTTGTATGCAACCAATTTGTGGGTTGAGTGCATTGATGTTAGGTCGAGTAGAAAATTCTAGTCACTAGACCTGCAGGTCAAGTAAGATTTTTAAGATTTGTCGAGCCCTGCTCTGGCTCAAGGTCTGCCTAGAGCATTTTCAGTTTGCCATGCTTCCTTTGTCTTTATCATCACCCCTCGGGTGGTCATGAAAGTGATGGCAGTGGTCGCTGTCCATCTTCAGAAGTAGTGGATACCAGTTTTCCCCTCACTAAACAAGTGAAGGTGGGCTCACCAAGTCAGTCGTAGTCCACCTCCAGACAACAGTAAACTGCTGACATCGTTGGGGGTTCTCGATCACTGAGCCAAAGCCACCCTGGTCTCCGTCGCAAGACTTACTTTTATAGAAGCAGTCTTGGACAGGGTGCAATACAAGGACTTTCCTCAACAGAAATAAATCCAGGACATTCTGGTTATGATACCAATGTTGCAGCCTCGGTCCTGGATCTCTGTGAGAGCAGTTCTGAGAGTTTTGTTTGTTGGCCTCCTGCTTGTCCACTTCACCAGCTGGCAGATGTGGACTCGGCAGAGGGATTTGAAGTCTCAGGGGGCCCAGCAGCAAGAGAACCTGGCAAATATCATCCAGGGTTCAGAAGCAACTGCACAAGATCTGCAATGGTGGCTGCTCAACCACAACCTGACCAACAGCAGACCCCACACCTCTCCCAACGCAGACGGTGGAGACGACTGCATCACTGTTGGGTTGGAGGGGCCATCTGGGGAGATTCATTCTTGCAGAGACCTAGCTCCACATGGGAAGAGAGTTATGCATGGTAGAGGAACAGAAATGTGTCCATAGACAATATTCAATATAAATATAATACTAGGTCAGTCCCAAAGGTGGTGTTGGAAAGGGGTAAATATGATGTCAATGAATGTCATGATATGCATAGGCCCGACAGTATTAGCAAATGCAATGTGAAGGTGTGCCATAGCCTGTGCCCACACAACGTCAATGCCCGTCAATGCAATGTCAATGTATACCGTAATTTGTGCCCGCACAGCAGCGCCGACATTAGCAATATTGATACCAATCTGTCATAATCCATGCTCGTACGATATTGTTACCAATAACAATGTCAATGTACGTTCAAACCAAAGCAAACATAACTGTCAATCCCAGTAAGAACGATGTCAATGTACAAGATGACAACTGTATGCGCAATGTTGATAATGTCGATAAAAATGGTACCAGTGGCTGCCATATTATTCTTATGAGTTCCAATGAACTCACATCATTGCTGTCGGATTCACCCAAGGTGACCTCCCCATCAACCCAGAGTCAGAGATACGTGGTCAGGCAGGTCCTGCGGTCCACGTGCATCGAGTAACAGGTCACAGGTGGGGTCCCCCTAAAGTAAAGGCAAACACACACCCAAGGAAAACCCTGATCGATTCCACAGCTGGATAGTTGCACCATAAACAAGTCTGAGGTAATTGGCTCCAATAAAACACGTTTGGCCAAAAGGCTTGCATTCCCTAGAAATACAACAACGCTAGATACCACATGTAGATGGGTACAGTCAACCAATCAGGATACAACATGCACACCACACGTAGTGATCACATGCTGGACATCTGGACACACACACGGCCCACATTAGCTCTCCCCAAGGTCGCAAGCCATCTGTGTCCTTATCAGATTCACACATTTAGGACTAAGAATGAAGGGTACATCAACGTAAGCTATACGCAAGTCCTTTTACGAAATGTAGCACAACACATATAAAGATATACTATATATATATATATATATATATATATATATGTATATACACAATAATATCCATGTGTATAAATATATAGATAGAAGCCATCACCTCGCTGAAGCTGAGAAGGAAAATGCTACTTAACCAGTATGCATCTGTTCTTTGCATGTAGAGCTGTAAAATCATATGCTTTGCATAGATCGCCATCTAGTGTTGGGTCCGGATGTTTGCACTTTGTTTTTCTTCGAAGAAGTCTTTCCAGTCACGAGGTAGTTGACTCCTCCTTTCGGTGATCTTGCAGATGGGCATCGACTCCATTGTTAGATTGTTTTCCCGCGGAGGGTGATAATGGAGTTAGTAAGAGTAGTAAAAAGATATGTCCATGAATGCATCTATCTAAGTAAGATGTTACTGCAACAGGTATAGGTACCCGGGGAGACGAGCGGGCGCATAGGATTCTACAGCTCTACATGCCAAGAACAGATGCATACTGGGTAAGTAGCATTTTTCGTTCAAGGCGTATGAGCTGTAGATCATATGCTTTGCATAGACTACATAGCAGTTATCTCCCAAAGCGGTGGCCAACCTGTAGCTGTTGCAGTGGTCTGAAATAGTGCAAGTAAAACTGCTTGGCCTACTCTAGCTTGCTGTGCTGCCAACACATCCACAGAATAGTGTTTTGCGAATGTGTGAGGTGTAGACCATGTTCCAGCTTTATATATATCATCTATGGGTATATTTCCTAAGAATGCCATAGAAGCCCCCAGTTTGCGTGTAGAGTGCGCTCTAGGGGGAACTGGTAATGTCCATTTAGCCTTTGCATAGCATATTTGAATGCATTTGACTATCCACCTTGCAATACCTGATTTTAATATAGGATTGCCTTTGTGTGGTGGAGCAAAAGCGACAAAAAGCGGATTTGTGTTACGGAAAGGTTTTGTCCTTTCAATGTAATAGAGCAATGCTCTTTTCACATCTAATGTGTGTAGTGCACGTTCTGCCACTGAATCTGGTTGAGGGAAGAACACGGGTAACTCAACAGATTGATTGATGTGAAAAGCAGAGATGACTTTAGGAAGGAACTTAGGATTAGTCCTAAGAACCACTTTATTTTGGTGCATTTGTAAAAAGGGTTCTTCTATAGTCAATGCCTGAAGTTCACTTACTCTTCTGAGTGATGTGATGGCAACTAGGAAAGCAACTTTCCATTTGAGAAATTATTATGTGTGAACTCACATCTGTGTAATGGTTCAAAGGGTGGTCCCATTAGTCTGGTAAGAGCAATGTTGAGATTCCACACTGGAGCAGGTGGACGTCTCGGGGGAATAACTCTTTTGAGTCCCTCCATAAAACGCTTTAATGACAGGTACTCTCTAAAAAGAGACAGATGCTGTCTATTTTGGAGGTATGCAAGTATAGCGGCTAGATGTAAACATATGGACGTGTATGCTAAATTGGCACGTTGTAAATGTAACATAGCATATAATGTTTTGGACAGAAGCATCAAGCGGGTTCATGTTATTACAGTAAATAACAAACCGCTTCCACTTTGCTGCATAGCAGGCTCTTGTGGTAGGACATCTAGCTTCTTTGATAATATTCATGCAGTCTTGCGGTAGATTAAGATAGCCAAACACTAGGACTTCAGGTGCCAGATCGCCAGATTGGTTTGACTGGGGTCTGGGTGTCTTATGTCTCCATAGCTCTGTGTGGGGAGACTGGGTGTAAGACGTAGTTTTTGATGAGAACTACTGAGAGTTCCAATAGGGTTATGAACCATGGTTGACGTGCCCATGTGGGAGCAACTAGGATTAGTGGCAGGGACGCTTGTTTGAGTTTCCGAACCACTGATGGAATGAGTGGGAGAGGCGGAAAAGCGTAAGCAAATATCCCTGACCAGTTCATCCATATTGCATTGCCTTTGGACAATGGGTGTAGATACCTGGACGCGAAGTTTGGGCATTTTTCGTTTAGGTGAGTGACGAACAGGTCTATGTCTGGGAAGCCCCACATTTGAAAGAATGGGAGGAGAACTTGAGGGTGTAGTTCCCATTCGTGGATTTGCTGTGTCGGACGACTTAGCAGATCTGCCATCTGGTTGTTTACTCCTGGGAGGTGTTCTGCTAGAAGATAAATTTTGTGATGAATGGCTCATCTCCAGATGTCCTGGGCTAGGTGGGACAGTTGGAGGGAGTGTGTCCCCCCCCCCGTTTTTGAATGTAGTACATGGCTGTCATGTTGTCTGTACGAATTAGCACAGTCTTGCGTACTAGCTGAGCTTCAAAAGCTTTCAAAGCCAGAAAAATTGCTAACAGTTCTAGATGATTTATATGAAGCTGTTTTTGTTGCAAGCTCCACAACCCTTGAATTGTGTGGGTTTGGAGATGCGCTCCCCAACCTGTCAGTGATGCGTCTGCTATCCATACTATCTGTGGAACCGGGTCGCAGAAGGGCCGCCCTTTCAAAAGATTTTTTGTGTTCCACCACTGCAGAGAGCGATGGGTGCGGCCGTCTACCAACACTAGATTTGATAATTGACCTTGAGCCTGGTTCCACTGACTTGCTATAGGGGCGCATCCGAAGTCTTGCATAGGGAACTATGAAAACGCAAGATGCTATCATTCCCAGTAAGTGCACGAACAGTCGACCTGGTAAGGAGTGTTGAGGCTGGAACTGAGACATCAGGTTTTAAATGTTCCTGATTCTGGCTGGGGTTGGGTATGCTAGGGCTTTTCGTGTGTCTATAGTAGCTCGTAGATAGTCTTGAGACATTGATGGTTGGAGATGGGATTTGGTCTGATTTACTGTGAATCCTAGTTGGTGAAGCAGTTGCACAGTTTGTGTGTGGCGTAGACAGCTGTTGTGCGAGCTGGCCTTTATGAGCCAGTCGTCTAAGTATGGGAAGACGTGAACATGTTGTCTTCCCAGGTGGGCTGCGACTACTGCCAAGCATTTTGTGAAAACCCTGGGAGCGGTTGTTACTCCGAAGGGAAGGACTTTGAATTGATAATGTTGGCCTGCTACCACAAACCTGAGGTATTTGCGGTGCACAGTGTGTATTGGAATATGAAAGTAAGCGTCCTTTAAATCTAGATTGGATAGCAAGTCGCCTTGCTGAAGGAGAGGAAGCACTTGTTGGAGTGTTACCATTTGAAAATGGTCCGACTATGTATAGGTTTAGTTCACTGAGGTCCAATATAGGCCTCAGAGAGCCGTTCTTTTTGGGAATTAGGAAGTATAGGGAGTACACTCCTGTTCCTTGGTATTGTAAAGGGACTGGTTCTATTGCACCCTTTTGCAACAAAGAAAGAACCTCTTGCTTTAAAAGGGTGAGATGTTCTTGTGACAAGAGGTGTGACCTTGGAGGAATATTCGGGGGAGTGCTTGTAAGTTCCAGGCAATAACCAGATTGGATAATTTGTAGAACCCATTTGTCTGATGTAATCATATTCCAAATGGGTAGAAATTGTGAAAGGCGTCCCCCGACAGCAGTGGAATGATCGGGGGTATGGGAAATAAGTCACTGCTTGTTTGCAGGGGAGGTGCGTGTTGAATTACCTCTGCCTCTTCCCTTGCCGTTGTTTCCTCTAAAATAACCTCTTGAAGAGGGCGATTGATTGTTGCCCTTGTAAGAGGAGGAGGGAGTCTCTGTAGATACATTTTTGGAGCCGCCCCTATAGAAGGAGCGACGAAAGGAACCCCTATTAGGTGATTGTAGGGCCCCCATGGACTTAGCAACTTCAGTATCTTTTTTCATTTTTTCCAGTGATACATCAACAGCTGGGCCAAAGCGATGTTATTTATCAAAAGGTTGATTAAGAATAGAGGCTTGTACTTCAGGCTTGAACCCTGAAATCCTTAGCCAAGCATGTATACGGAGTAGTACACTAGTGTTTATTGCCCGAGCTGCTGTATCTGCCTGATCTAACGCACACCGGATAGAGGTATTAGTTATTAATTTACCTTCTTGAATAAGGTCACTGGCTTTAGCCTTGCGTTCATCAGGTAGAAATTCAATGAGCTTTTCGAGTTCGTCATAATGAACTCTATCATACCTTGCCAACAATGCTTGGGCATTGGCAATGCGCCAATTATTAGCTGCTTGTGAGACTATCCTTTTTCCGGAAGCATCTAATAAATTTAACTCCTTATCAGGAGGAGGGGCCCCTGTTTGAGAGTTAGCTCTCTTACGAGCACTGGAAACGACTAAAGAGTCTAAGGGTAACTGGCCTTTGATATATACAGGGTCATTAGGTGCAGCTTTGTATTTTCTCTCTACCCTGGGAGTGATGATCCTAGCTCTTGCAGGGTCTTTAAAGATATCCTCCGTGTGTTTGAGCATTGCCTTTAACATTGGCAATGTTTGTGTAGTCCTTTGAGATGAACTCAGTGTCTCTAACAAAAAATCCTCGTCTAAACTTTCCTTATGAAGCTCTACTCCATGATATTGTGCAGCCCTATTAAGGAGCTCAATGTACCCAATGTTGTCATCTGGGGGCGAAGGCCTCGATGGATTTAGGTCGGGGTCATTATCTGGTTGAGGGGCATTATAATGATCCCATGGATCAGGATCCTGTGGTGCATATTCATCCATCCCCTGCGTCTTGTGGGTCAGGTGATAGTAGTGTAGGGGAATGTGTAGGTGTAATCAGTAAATTTGGATCAGTTGGTGAAGAAGGTGGGATATATGGTGGAGAGGGGTTAGTGTCCACATTTCTCTTCTTCAGAGGAATGTGGTAGTCCTCTGGTAGGCCCATTTTCCTTTTCTCTGGAAGTTTGTTATGAATACGTCCAGTTTCTGGGTTAATAACGATCTCCTGTTTCGGATCGGACGCTAGATTATCGGTCTGAGGCTCTTTAGTTGCAGTACTTTCTTTTGATGCCGGTTTCGGGTTTATGCAACGGTGGCACGGAAACCAGAAGGTGTTTTGCTTTCGACGCCGAAGGTTTAGGGTCGGCACCGGCATGGGGACGGATAGAGCCCGAGCCGGAAGGCTGTTTATGTTTCGGCGCTGAGCCCAAAGGCGGGGCGCTCGAAACCTTTTCTCAGTGCCGACCTTGGCCCGAAGGCAGAGGAGGAACAAGAGCCTTTTTATGAAGGAGATGGTAGGGAAAGGAAGTCTCTTTACTCACGATCCAATGTCCCGGTGTGAGGTCTTCGGCATCGGAGTGGGCTTCGGACACGGAGATGTGTTCTTCTACCATTTCGGCTTCCTGCGCTTGCATTTCTTCGTGTTCGGACTCGTCTTCGAGGAGGTCCGGCGCAAAGCCACTTTGTTGGTACATTTCGTGACGTTGAGCCCGACGATCATGGACGGTTTTCTTCGACCAGAATGACCTACACGCTTCGCAGTCTCTCGTCGTGTTCCGGGGATAGGCAAAGGTTGTACACCTCGTGCAAGTCGGTGCACGGAAACTTAGCGCGACACCCGGTGCATACCTTGAACGGAGTCCGTTCCATCAGCTGCTACCGATCCCGGCGCGGGTAGGCCCAACGGCCTTCCACGAATGTTCCGATCGAAGGATTGCGCGAAGGGGGCCCGAAGAAACGGTGCCGAACCGGAGCGCAACAATTCACATCCGAACCCGATGGCGGAAAAAAACAATCTAACAATGGAGTCGATGCCCATGCGCACTGTCACCGAAAGGAGGAGTCACCTACCTCGTGATTGGAAAGACATCTTCGAAGAAAAACAAAGTGCAAACATCCGGACCCAACACTAGATGGCGATCTATGCAAAGCATATGATCTACAGCTCATATGCCTCGAACACAATTAGTATGGGCTGAGTAATTAGCAACACAGTACTAAC
Organism: Calotriton arnoldi; assembly: GCA_963921515.1. Classification (NCBI taxonomy): domain Eukaryota; kingdom Metazoa; phylum Chordata; class Amphibia; order Caudata; family Salamandridae; genus Calotriton; species Calotriton arnoldi. The sequence goes on along the minus strand of CAWUFW010000124.1, from coordinate 3,603,382 downwards.
CATAAAAATGGTGATAGAGAGAAAATGAGGGAGATCATACCCTCAATAAAAGAAATAGCCAGCCACATTGAAAACAAATGTAGCCATGTAGGAGCTCTTAATGAGTGTACAAGAAGGCCTAGAAGCAGGCCAAGGTGAGAGGCTAACCAATGGAGGCCTAGAAAAAGGTATTGAGCCTTATCATCCAATAGGAAAGGCATATCCGACAGAGCAATAAAAGGTAACGCATAGGTGTAATGACCAACCCTTGAGGGTAGGATATTAGGACACCGTACAGAACAAAATTAAAACAGTTGTCCGTTGAGAGAGTTACCTAAGGGGGCAGGCAATCCAACAAGGAAACTAAATCAAAGAAGATGAAACCATATGTTCTAGGAAGGAGTTTCAAGTATCAAGGAATCCACCAAAAGGTGGATGAGCCATTATCACACAAAGAGAGGCCACTGGAAGCGACAGCAAAATGTCAAGGAATCCCACAATGTATGGGAAAAGCATCTAAGAATGCCAGATGTATTAATGGAACGCAAAGCATAACTTGTGGAGAAGAAAATGTGCCGGCCACAAGCGTCCTGTCTCCTGGAATCTGCCTGACGGAACATAAGAAAGAGTCTATATTGTAGTGTAGTTCCTATTTCCCCAATAGGCTCTGCGCATTGGAATAATATAACCTATAGGCTTGACATAGGACTGAGGTCGGTATGTCCCGATCGAGTATATTAAACTTAATTACTTGTGCCAGCTAGCTCAGAGGCCACTAGAAACTCCTTGAGAATAAGAAGGGAGTAGTTTCTGGCAACCGCATAAACATGACCACTTTGTTTCCCTTTAGAATCGGAACACATCTCAGAATCGTGGAAACAATACATAACAGTTTCACTCAGTCAATCGTGCATGCTTAGTTTCCGCAGAGTTACACAGAAAGGAAAGACGGGCGTTTCAATAAAGAGGTTTTATTGAACAGTCTTGTTTCTCGTGTAAGAGATATGTGCTATGATCACAAGACAGTATGCAAGATAAATAATGTACAGCGTAAGCAGTAGAAATAAATAATACTGCGCTAGCAGCACAAGTTACTAACTTGTGTAACGATATATCTGTAAGAGACAGTAGTTAGTGACAGATTCCTTACCTTAGAATATCCCCAGGCGTCAGGCTGGATCCGGAAAGTTTTTGCGTAGCAGTACCTTGCGCGTCGGTAGGCGGCGTCGTGCGGGTCCGTCGTCGGCGTCGTGATCGCCGGGATGACGCCGCGGGCAGTACTTAGACGCCGCCTGCGCGCTGTCAGTTCTGTACACGACTTTCCGCGCCAGGAACGCAGAGCCATGCAAGAAGCTGACATAGGTGTCTGAAAAATACTAGGGCCCTGAAAGGGATGTCCTTAACCCTAGAAATCAGTTCGCAGAAAGGGGAGGATGGGTGGGCGGTAGGAATCTGTCACTAACTACTGTCTCTTACAGATATATCGTTACACAAGTTAGTAACTTGTGCATCTGAAAGAGACACGTTAGTGACAGATTCCTTACCTTAGAATAGATACCCCAGCAATACCAACCCCGGTGGTGGGTCTGCGAACAAAGATCAGACAAGGAAGTCCCGGAGGACAGAACGGCCAAAGAAGCCGTCCCTCCGGACCTGACTGTCAAGGCAGTAATGCTTTGTAAATGTGTGCAGCGAGGCCCACGTAGCTGCCTGACAGATATCCTGCAGCGGAACACCGCGGCCTAAAGCCGTGGTAGCAGCCGTTGCCCTGGTGGAATGGGCACGCAGCCCAACAGGAGGCTCCTTCTTAGCCAAAGAATAGCAGGCTTTGATACACAAGGTTACCCAGCGGGAGATGGTTCTCTTGTGCACCGCCCCGACCTTTTTGGCGCCCACGTAGCCAACAAAGAGCTGGTCATCCACCCGGAAGTGTTGTGTGCGGTTGATATAAAAGGAAAACGCACGTTTTGGGTCCAGACGGTGGAGCCTCTCTTCCTCTCTGGAAGGATGCGGAGGCGGAAAGAAGGTGGGCAAAGTGATGGTCTGCCCAATGTGGAAGGCAGTAACCACCTTTGGCAAGAAGGACGGACGCGTCCTAAGAACAACCTTGTCTGGATGGACAGACAGAAAGGGAGGTTTGCATGATAGAGCCTGGAGCTCACTCACCCACCGAGCGGAGGTGATGGCCACCAGAAAGGCTGTCTTCAGAGTCAGAAGACGAAGAGGACAGTTATGTAGAGGCTCAAAGGGAGCGCACATGAGAAAGGTAAGAACCAAGTTCAAGTCCCACTGAGGCATCACAAACGGAACAGGAGGGAAGAGGTGTGTAATGCCTTTAGGAACCTGTTAACAACAGGGGACTTGAAAAGGGAGGGCTGATCAGGAAGCCTGAGGAAGGCCGAGATGGCACAAAGATAGCCCTTGATGGTACCCAGGGCAGAACCCTGTTGGGCCAGGGAAAGAAGGAACAGAAGAACCTCAGAAAGAGGGGCAGAGAGGGGATTCACAGCCTTTGCTGTGCACCATGCCACAAACTTGTTCCACCTGCAGGCGTATACCACCTTAGTGGAGGGACGCCTGGCTGCCAGAATTACATCACAAACTTCGGGAGGCAAGTCGAAAGGAATCAACTGCCGCCGCTCAATCTCCACGCAAGCAGGTGGAGGCTGGACAGGTTCGGGTGGAGGACCGTCCCCTGCTGCTGCGACAGAAGATCCTCCCGAAGAGGCAGACGGATCGGGGGATCGACGCTCATACTGAGTAGCTCGGGATATCAAACTCTTCGAGCCCAGTCCGGAGCCACAAGAATGACTTGGGCCTGGTCGCGCCGAATCTTCAACACTCTGGGTAGAAGTGGTATAGGCGGAAAGGCGTACAACAGACCGCAACTCCACTCGCGACGAAAAGCGTCGCCGAGCGAGTGCCGCCTTGGAAATTCCAACGCGCAGAACTGATGACATTGCGCGTTCTCATCGGTGGCGAATAGATCTAACCAAGGCTCTCCCCACTGCAGAAAGAGTCCTTGCGCCACTTCCGAGTGAAGACGCCATTCGTGATCCATCGTGATCCATCATGCACCTGCGGCTGAGTTCGTCCGCCCTGGCGTTCAGGGAACCTGCCAGGTGTTGAACCATCAGGAACATGCCCTGATGTTCCAGCCATGTCCAGAGGCGCAGAGCCTCCTGACAAAGGGTCCACGACCCCACCCCGCCTTGTTTGTTGCAGTACCACATGGCGGTGGTGTTGTCTGTGAACACCTGCACTACCTTCCCTTTGACAGAGGGAAGGAATGCCTTGAGTGCAAGTCGGATCGCCCGGAGCTCCAGAAGGTTGATATGGAGCCGGGACTCCGCCGGAGACCAGAGGCCTCTGATCTCCGCCTCTCCCATGTGACCGCCCCATCCCAGAAGGGACGCGTCCGTCACAACTGTGTGCTCTGGCTGGGGAAGGGAGAGGGATCTGCCCATGACCCATTGCCGGTTCGAGAGCCACCACTGCAACTGTTTTGCAGTCCCCTCCGAGATCTGGACGTGATCGGAAAGGTTGCCCTGGTGCTGCGCCCACTGGAACTTCAGGTCCCACTGCAGAGCCCGCATATGCCATCTGGCATGATCGACCAGCAGGATGCAGGAGGCCATGAGGCCCAGCAGCCTCAGGGTCATCCGTACCGAAACCCAGGATAAAGGCTGAAAGATCGGAATCATAGCCTGAATATCCCGGACTCGCCGTTCGGGAGGATAGGCCCGAAACTGCGTCGTGTCCAGAACTGCTCCGATGAAAAGGAGCTGTGGAGAAGGAATCAGATGAGACTTTGGCACATTGATGGAGAACCCCATTGAGTGCAGGAGTTCGGCCGTAGTCTGGAGGTGGGAGACGACTGCCTGGGACGAGCCCGCCTTCAGCAGCCAGTCGTCGAGGTAGGGGAAGACTGGAACCCCTGCCCGGCGCAGATGAGCTGCGACCACCGCCAACACTTTCGTGAACACCCGAGGGGCACTTGTAAGGCCAAAGGGGAGCACGGTGAACTGAAAATGCTCGAGGCTTACCGTGAACCGCAGGTAACGCCGGTGGGCCGGCAGGACGGGGATGTGAAAATAAGCGTCCTGCAAGTCCAACGCTACCAACCAGTCTCCAGGGTCGAGGGCAGTCAAGACCTGAGCTAGGGTGAGCATCTTGAACTTCTCCTTCCGGAGGAAGCAATCGACGTTCCGGAGGTCTAAGATAGGACGCATGTCCTCCTTGTCCTTTTTGGGCACCAGAAAGTAGTGGGAGTAGCAACCACGTCCTACTTCTGGGGTCGGAACATGCTCGATGGCCCTCTTGGCCAAGAGGGCCGTGACTTCCTTCTGCAGAAGCACCAAGTGATCCCCTGACATGCGGTGGAATTGAGGTGGCATGGCTGGGGGGTGGTCTCGAAGGGGAGGGAGTAGCCCCTTCGGACAATGTCCAAGACCCACCTGTCCGAGGTGATGGCACGCCAGTGGTGAAGGTGATGGCGGACCCTGCCCCCTACTGGCGTGCTGTGCACCTAAAAGGAAGGACGAGGAGGGCTTGGAGGCCGCGGACGGGGCGGAGTTGGTGGCCTGACCCGCACGCTGGTGTGCCCTACCCGCCACGGCGGGAGCCGCGTCCTCGGCCACGCGAAGACGCTTGCTGCGCGGGCCGGTGGCTGGGCAGCGGACGTGACTGGGCGCCCCTTCCGTGGCCACGAAAGGGGCGAAAAGCAGAGGTTAGCGGAGGGCGCACAACAGAAAGGCCCAGGGACATGGCAGTAGCCCGTGAGTCCTTAAAACGCTCCAGCGCATGGTCTGCTTTGGAACCAAAAAGACAGACTCCATCAAAGGGCATGTCCATGAGTGTATTCTGGACATCACCCGAGAAACCAGTTGTTCTCAGCCAGGCGTGGCGACGCAGCGCCACCGTCGTTGCAAGCGATCTGCCCAGCGAGTCGGCGGTATCAAGGCCACAACGTATGGTGTACTTTGCCACATCCCTACCTTCCGCAATGGTGCGGGTAAGCAGTGTCTGGACCTCCTCAGAACACTGGGGCAAAACGGCCGCCACCGAATCCCACAGAGAGTGGGAATATCGGCCCAAAAGGCAAGCGGTGTTGACGGACCGCAAGCCAGCACTGGAGGAAGAAAAGGCCTTCCGTCAGCCAGTGCATCATTAAACGGCAGCAATGGCTCCGAGGAGGTAGCTGCCGACTGAAGCACTTCCGTCAGGAGGTTAGTCCTGACAGTCACAGTAGGCAATTGGAGGTGCAAGGCTCCAGCTGCTCTACGCAACACCGTTGCAAAATTTGCTCCCTCCTCCGTAGCCACGGAAGGAGGAGACAGCATGCCAGAGTCAGGAGAAGTGTCCAGACCACTGGCATCCCCAAGTTCCTCTGCCCAGTCCTGATCATACTCACACTGCTGTGTGAGAGGGTCTTCCGACCCCTCCCAGCTCTCCTGGTTGTCCTCTGGCTCAAAATATGGAGGAGGAGGGACATCTGTGACCCAAGGTATCATCGGCGCCGGGGCCGGCGTCGAGCGACGTCGGTCCGGCTCCATGTCCGGAACCGGAGAGAACCGGGGAACGACGCCGCCCGGAGCCCCGGGCGGCGTCAGGAACGGCACCGGGGACATCGGCGCCGGCGGAGGCGGAGGCGTGGTTAGGTCAACCGGCGTCGATCGGGGTTGCGGTACCACCGGAGCCGGGATCGGGGCCGGAGCAGAGGCCGGGATCAAGGCTGGCGGGACGGGCGAAGCCGGGACCGGAGTCGTCGGCGACGCCGGAGCAACCCCATCAGGGCCCGCAGGGCCCGAAGGCGCACCGGAGGGACCTTGAGGCCCGAAGAGGCGGGCCATGGCCGACAGGAATTCCTGTATTTGGGCCGGAGTCGCCCCCGAACCCGGAAAGGAAGGGTAATGCGGGGGCGGCTCCACAGGCACGTCCGGGGCCGCGGGGACGGTGCCGACAGGGGCCTCAGCCGAGTCGCGAGACCGGCGAGGCGAAGTCTTAGAGCGATGATGCTTCTTAGACTTTTTGTGCTTCGACTTACCCGAGGAGTGCGAAGACTTGGACTCAGACGACTGGCGGGGGCTCCGCGACCGGCCCCTCGACCTCTCACGGGACCGGGGCTTGGTGCGGCGCGGAGCCGACTGCCGGACCTCAAGGAGCTTTCGAGACCGCTCTCGCAAAGCCTTCGGGTGTAAGGCCCGGCAGTCAGGGCACGACTTCGTGTTGTGGTCTCGGCCGAGACAGTAGAGACACTCTAAGTGCGGGTCTGTGATCGACATCATTCGACCACAGACGTCGCATGGCTTGAAGCCGGGCATCCCTACCGACACCTAGGAGTCGAGATGACTCGAAAAGAAACAGTGAAAAAATCACCAATAATGTAGTCAAAAATTGACTAGGGCACTGCTCTTCCCGGATCTGCGCTTACTGGCGCGGAAAAAATTAGAACTGACGTCAGCGCGCGGCGGCGTCTAAGTACTGCCCGCGATGTCATCCCGGCGATCACGACGCCGACGACGGACGCGGAGCCGCACATCGCCGCCTACCGACGCGCAAGGGTACTGCTACGCAAAAACTTTCCGGATCCAGCCTGACGCCTGGGGATATTCTAAGGTAAGGAATCTGTCACTAACGTGTCTCTTTCAGATTTATCTTTTAGCATATATTCACGTACATAAATAACATGAGCTAAAAATGCGAGTACTCATACGATGCGTCTCTAAGCTAGTTCTACCACAATGTACCTAACCTAGTCTAGGTGTAGGTAAAGGTAAGAAGTAGGTGGAGTATTCTCTAGTATGGTATACAAAGAGTATGTTAAGTCTAGTATGCCAAGAGTCCCTCTAGGTTCTAGTCAGCTCCATACCTTGAGAATGAGAGAGGTGGGAATCTCTTGCCGGATCTGGAACTCTAACACCCCGCGAAGGGAGTCAGAACACTGGAAGCTGGATTCTTCTGCGAGCAGGAATGACAGCATCTTCTCAGTGCGTCAGGCCGGGATACGGGCTCCTCTGAAGTTGAGGTCTCCTCTAACTTGCTTGGGCAAGGGAAGGTATATTTATAGCTGGTAGGTGCCTCGGAATGTTAGCATTGACGTAAAGACGGACAGAGGAAGACGTCAGGAATGAACCCTTAAGGTATAACGGTTCATACATAATAGATGAGTTCTTGGAGAAATCAATAGTCCTGTGCTAGGGGAACTCCCGAAAGCTTAAGGGTCTGGTTTCTAAGAACTCGTTGTGACGTTAGGGTGGACGGATGTCGGTGACCATGCCTGTATTTGGAGTGCACGGCTAATGCCTAAATAAGGACTGGGATTCTATGCCTATATAAGGGCAATGCGAATTGTGCCTATATAAGGACATGTCTCAGGAAAACCTATATACGGACATCTAAAGCGGAATACAACACCCACTCCACTTTCAAATGAACGATAATACTAAATGCTAAACATTAAATGCTAAACATTAAATTGAGTACCACATGTTTCTATAAACATTTCTAAAAGCATATTAAAAGAAGTTTAAAAATAAACTGTTGAATGCAATAGGTACTGTACATTTAAAGCCTTGTTTTCATTCTAAGCATAAAATAGAAATAAATGCAACATGAATGAATAATCACAAATATATGCATATGATGAAATGGTTGACAAGTTGTCAAAAATCAAAGCCATTGCATATCATGGTATTAAATGAAATTTTAGACAAGTAAGGTGACAATGTGTCCCTGGAAGTATTGAAAGAAGTCAGTTTTATAAGAATAGTTCTACTGTAAGCAGATTGTTTTTTGCCATGTCATTTCAAAAATTAAAAAAAAAGTTCAATTCTGGGAAAAGTTCCAAGTTTTGAAAATTTGAAGGCCAAATTTCATTGCTTCCCTGGTACACTGTGAGACGAATCAAAGTCAGTGTATGGGTCTGGTGTAAACATGAGATCATCTATTTCCGTAGCCAAAGTATCGTCCACCGAAGTTGGTGACATTTGGAACACCTCGTTCAGAAGGTTAATTGCACAGAGATGAGAAACATCGCCTTCAGCAGAAGATGCAATGTTCGCGTCCGTTGTTACCTGTGTGCCTGTTGATCCATCTCGTACCTCAGCAGCTGCAGGAAGCGTCTGTGAGATCTCAATGAATGCCATCATCAGGATTGGTAGCCTCTGGGGACAACACAGAGCATGGGTCGTTATCGGGTCCAGCAGAGTATCGATATCCGTTGGCATGACTGATGGGAGTGTTAGACAGGTGTCTAGCACGCATTCTTCACCGCAAAGCATGCAGCGTAGAACAGGTAAGATGCAATCTTGCCAGATTGGTCTGTATGACAGGAACCACGTTGTATTAAATTCCCGTAGACGAGGCATGCCCAAAAGCTGTACTATTCGCTCACGGCATTTCCGTTCAAGGAGAGCTTTCTCCACTTCGCTCGGAGTGATGTTGGCGAATAGGCTTGCCATAGCGAAATAGGAGGAATAGAAATAGAATTCCTGCAACAAGTGCTAGAATTAATGGGACACCACCAAACACCGAATGTGCGAAGTTTGGGATGATTCCGAGGACTACCTGGAAAGGTGCTAATAGTCCGGAACAGATGGTATTAAATACATGTACAATTCCGCTCGTATCAGACATGTTAAAGATACGTCCCATCATTCCTACGAAATGTATAGGGCAGTGTGTACGAATTAAAGCCTGCATCTCAGCCTAAGTCCTTGCAACTTGTAAATCATAGATTTCTTTGGCCGAGGTCAGAGGCACTGTTTGTTGTATAAGCATGGCTTTCATTCTGCTTAAAGTATCAAATCGTATAAAAGAAACATTCAACGAAGGCCATAGAGGCGACTCCCTGACTGCGTCTACTGGGGGGAACAATACTTGCATACAGCAAGTGACCCTGGAGTCCACCGTTGCTAGATATGGGATGCCTGGCAACATGCCACAGCAACTCTGATCATTCAACATGAGGTAACTCCCGTTAGAAAGTTGGCCAAACGTTGGATTAATCACAGTAGCTGGTGTACCCTGCTGGTGGCAGGACAAATTTGCCACAGAACCATTACAAGCCCCGTGTAAAGAAATGTCCTGACAAATTAGTGAACCGCTTAGTGCACTTTCACAGTGTGTACCGCTCAGAAACACTTCACGATCCCCACTCCAACATCTATATGTGTAGGGTAAATTCCAGGATGTCTTAATGTTTTCTTTACCCAACCTTTCATATTTGCCTGCTTGCATTTGTTTGAGGCAATACTGAAACTGAAAAGTAGTGACAGGCAGAGTGATTTTGCCATGAATAAGCCATTCTGTAGCTGGTTTTTCTGCCACTATGAATGGTAATTTTTCCAGTTTTTCAATGCTCAGCACTGTATACTTTGCTCCTCTTTGTGCCAGTTCGATCTGTTTATCAGTTAGATTGTATTCTGCAAACAGAGCCGACGTGTTGATAAAACGCCGAGGCACATAGCCCGCACGCAAAGATTGCAGCGTCCAGCTTAATAACATAATAGAACGTAACTGAGATTGGCCTTGCTGTAACATGGCTAAATCTTGTTCCAGTATGTCAATAGCAGAGGATACAATAATGTCCAATGAATACATTCTGGATGACAAAGCTGTTAACCCATTGTCGACCACAGTGAGAGTTTTCTCTAAGTTAATACGATCAATTTCACGTATTTGTTCTGCGGCCTCTGCCTGTGAAACCTTCCATGCTTCATTATAAGCAGCATAGATGCCGGCATATATGAAACGTTTTTGACGCGGTTTTCTTGGTCCAAGCAAGAATTCCCTAAGGTCTGCGTCTTCTTTAAGTAAAGATAAGTGTTGTTTCACATCCTCAAGTGTAGATTTTTGTAGCCAGTTGAGGCACAGTTTTCCTACACTGTATGTCGTTACTACCCCCGGATGCTGTCTTTGGACGTATCGTGGGTCTGGCCTATGAATACTAAACCCCTGTTTTATTCAGGAATCTTTCTTGACAGATGTTTGTGTCTGTGGGTCAGATCAACCATTTTCTCCAATCAGGATATGTTCTGTTGATTTGTAGTATTGTGTCAACTGTGACCGCTGCCTGTGTATTGTTATTACTGGCAGGTGTTGGTACAGAAGGTGTTTTCATGTCTTTGATCTTGGCTAAAACCAAGGCAAGACGTTTGTTGCACAGTGTCATTCAAAAACATTATTTGCTGAGGGATGATACAGGCTCTAAACAAAGCTTCTATCCCCTGCACTTGCCAATCTTTAGTACCCCAGAAGGATTTTGTGTCTATTGTGTCTTTCCACAAGTCGAAACCATGTCTAGACAGTTGGGCAATAAATGCTGCAGAGTAAATCTGTTTTGTATTAGTTAACATAATTTTCAGTTGTTTTGTTTACATTTTTATAGTAAAATGTTTCCGGATCAGATGTATTGTATCCTGAAAAATATGGAAACTTTTTAGCAAACGTTTTGAACTACCTTTTGGTGGTGTAGGACAATGCTCCCATTGGTTAAACAAACATATCTAGGTGTTGCAGATTTATGCAAAAAACAATGACCATAGTGGGTATAGCAATACAGCTGTTCATAGTCTGATGAACCCTCTAAATATTCATTATTAGAAAAATGCAGCAGACCTTTCAAGGTCAAACATCATATCATTCACAGTTTCAAAGTCCCAATCATCAGAATAGGTACTGGATAAAATAAAATCACTTAGTGAAATTTTAAATAATTGTGGAATTTTCAAAAGTTCCGTAGGGCCGAAGATATCGAAATCTACTTTGTCCCACACTATACCATCCTGTATAGGAACGGCTGTGATGTTCACTGCTGACAAGTCTCTTGCTTCACGATGGGATGATTTGTGAGGTTTCAAAAGTTCACATTTTTACTCTTAATGTCCAAATTGATGTATCTGCCATTTATAAGCACGCTGATAGTCATAACCAGAGTTAGCAAAAGCAGAAAGAAAAATATTCCAGAAATAATCCAGAGTTCAATCCATGGTGAAACCAGATAAGTCTTTCTCAGAAAATGAAAAAAGTCTTGTACTTGTTGTTTAAAAGTTTTTGATGCTGGCGACGTTTCAGGCTCACTCAGATCCTCAGAAAACGTATCAAAGTTAATGAAATAGCCAGAAGCAGTTCTTTCAATTGTTGGAATTGCGTCAGGATTTGTCGAAATCGCTGGAACCAGTTGATCACTTGTTACATTGGTGTAGACAGGTGTAATTTGGACGAACTGTTACTTGAGTTTCAAGAGGGATGAGTTCCATAGCATTGTTGCTCAGTCCGTCATCTGTTACTGCTGAATTCTCGATGGTCATCAGTCTTTCAGTCTGAACCTCTTGGATAGTAGCGAGAGGAGTGCGTCTGCTACTAGGTCGGAGTCCACGAGGCCTACTATTTAGTATTGGCCACATACTGTGGTTTGATGAGGTCGATTGACACAAATCTTTTCTCCTTTTTTCCAGCAAGGGGCGGCAGAAGTACTGTTCTTGTTCCGTGTCCGGCTAGGACAGTTACTGGTTGTCTGTAAGAAGGTCCAAATTCCTTCCTGTCCGCAATCTTCTCTCTGACTAGATCCCCAACTTTTGGAATCCAGACAGGCCTTGCTGGGACTGCCGGTTTTTCCCCAGTGGTGGTTGGCTGCAGGAACACGTTGCTTTGTTTCGATCTTAGTTCATTTAGATCCTGTAAAACAGCCAAACGATCTTTGATATCAAAGGGTTTATTTTCCACCACTGTGCCTTTACATTCGAGATCAGGAACCCACATTCTTGTCCCAAATAAGACCTCATATGCAGTGACCCCCCTAGACAACTTCTTGGCAAATTATTTAATGAGCGTTGGACCCCATAAAGATGTTTGACCCACCCATCACCCGAACCTAATACCCTTGCTGTTATAGACTGCTTTATGTCCCGGTTTTTCCTTTCCACAACAGAATTTCCCTCAGGATGAAACGGAGAGGAGTATCGCAATGCAACGCCCAGACTGGCCATGGCTTCTTTGTAAGCCCGAGAGCTAAACGCAGGGCCCTGGTCAGAATGTAGCGTGCCTATTGCGTATGGGCCGATAAAGACTCGCAAATCTTTTATAACAGTTAGAGCGTCAGCCAAGCGCTGAGGCCATATCCATAGGAACCTAGAGCATGAATCCACTGCGACCATTATATATTTATAGTTACCGTCCTTTGCAAGGGACCGCAGTGGTCCAGGTAAACACAAGCTAATGGTTTGTCTGAAATTAACAAGGGTGTCTGCGCAGAACGTTTCACTGTGGAGACTCATCTGTTAGCAAATTTCACATTCCAGAACATAATTCTTGGTCTGTTTCCTAATGCCAGGCCACCAATATCTTTGTTTCAGTAAAGGTACTGTTGTAGAAATACCTGCATGGGCAGAGGCTATCCCTTCGTGTGCTGCTAGGATTAGTCCTAATCTACGTTCCTTGTTTGGAATTACCCTATCCCCCACTCCAGGGATTCGAGCAAAAGGAACGTTCGCATTAATTACATAAGAGTACTTGAGTGAAAACTTTTTTGGTAACGCTGCACCACTGCCTTTGCTCGTAGCATTGACAGCCAACATTATCTCAATGTCTATTCTCGTTTTTGAACGAGTGATCGCAGCTACGGAAGCCGCCTGAACAGCCCCCTTGCGGCTTCGTCAGCCAATGAATTCCTGCAACATGAACGCCATCACGTTGATGACTCGGCGTGTGTATCACGTGAGCCTTTGGTAGTTCGTTTTTTAACTGAACTACTTGTTCCCAAAGCGTTTATGCTTTATTGTGCCACATTTTGCATCTTTGAACCCATTTTCAAGCCAGTTTTGTATATATTCATTATACGACTGCACACAGTAGAAAGAATCGCACACTATTAGTGTGGGGAATTCGCGATCTGTACTTTCAAGTGCCAGTTTGAATGCTTGTAGTTCAGCTCGCTGAGCTGTACAATCTCCTAGAGATTGAGTTTTAGTGACCATTGGTCTGAAGTTACCATCGCACATGCGACCTTTAACGATTGCGCACGCTGCACTGTAAGCTTGCTTACTCCCTGTAGCGGGTTGTGCGGATCCATCAGTGTAAATTATAAATTCATACTGATCGAGAGGCAGAATTTCAGTGGGCAGAGGACATTCATGTTCATATTGCAGGAACGCTTGCGTTTTTAAATCAGGATCAAAAACATATTCAACATCTGTTGCAGCAAGAGAATTAACCCATTGTATCCATCTAGGATGTAAAGCTTTCGCATTCGGAATAATCGCTTTTGTTACCGCCTCTAAGGCCGGTACTGGGGTTACGATAATAATGCGTTTCCCTTGGGCTAGAGCTCTTTCTTTTGCTATAGAGGTTTGAACTGCTGTCAGTATTTTTTCTGTTGAAGTGAAGCGCATTTCTGCTTGTGTATACAAATGAGATTTGTATGCTATTGGTACTTTTTCACCCTCATTAAATGTTAAGTAGGTGAATCCGCATTGACCCGAAATTATTCGGATCACTAAGTTGCGTTGACTTACGCGTGTTTGTAAGTGATTTGTTGCTAACATGTTAGCTTGGAGTGAACGCAAGATTTCTGTGTGTTCATGTGTCCAATTTTTAATTGAAAAATCAGGTTTAATTAATGCGTAGAGAGGTTTAACCCTTTCTGCGTAATTTAGAATGCAAGTTCTTCCAAAATTTAGGAAACCCAGGATGGATTGTAAATTTTTCAGCGTTTTTGGAGGTTGGAGCAGCGCACACCTTTCTAAAAAGTTGGCTGCCAAGCTTTTGCCTTCACTTGAAAGCTCATATCCTAGAAAAAGGACATTGAGATGGGCAATTCTGGATTTTTTAAAGTTGAACTTCTAGCCCTCAGAGGCGAAACCCAATATAATGGTGCTCACCCTGTTCAAGTGCCTATCCAGGTCATCGTCTGTCAGATAGATGTCATCGACATATGACAATGCCTCATTATCATAAATTTGTAGTAACTCCGTTACCCTCGCTGAGAATAACCCCGGGCTGTTCTTGAACCCTTGTGGGAGTCGACAAAATTGACGCTGGGTCCCCATTATTGAGAAAGCTGTTAAGTACCTGCTTTCAGGTGCTATGTTTTGACAAAAGAAACCATTTGAGATATCCAATGTGGTTTTATATTTTTACGCACAATGTTATTCATTAATGCTGTACTATGTGCATTTTGCACTGCAAATGTTTTAGAACAAGTGTTTAAATGTCTGTAATCCAAAAACTAGACGATATGTATTGTCTGGTTTGGAGACAGGAAACAAAGGATTGTTCATTGAGGAGGTGCATGTTTCAATCACCCCTTGGTATTCAAGTTGATCTAAGATCTCCCTGACCTGTTTTTTAGCTTCTTGCTTTATTGGGTACTGCCTTTGTGCAGTAGGTTCATTTTTTAGATATATTTTGTGGTGAGGTCATCCCATTGTACATGATTTTTATATAATGCTGGGGCCTGGGCAACTGCCCATTTCCTGGCATAAGTATATTTTATGTGAATTGGTATATGGTTGGAGAAGGCAGGCATAATGATGTCTTCACCATGTGGGCACTCCCTGACAAATTGTGGTGGCCAGTCTTTTTCTTCTAGAAGTATATCATAACCCCTTGAAAGTTTCTCCCAAAAGAGTGTTTTCACCTTTCTTGGTATGTCTCCCTCCATTCGGAGTGTTATTTCATATAACTTTTGTGGAGTACTGTTGGACTTGGCCCTTTTGGCAGGTTCACCCCTGAACTTTTTGCCTAGTAATATGACCTGATCTTAGTAGTTTTTGGCCTTTGCGCACTTTAGCACTGGGTCCCAGTGTAAAGTGCGTGCGCGCTGAGTGCGTGTGGTGAGATTGTCCTGCCCTCCCATAGGAATGCATGGGGGATATGTGTGTCCATGGTAATTCCTGGTGTGAGAGGAGTGCAGGGGCGAGTTTAGTATGTGCGAACTCGTGAGAATAAATGCTGCGCAATAGTGTGCGCAGATTTATTATGACTGGTGTAGAAGTGCCACTTTTAGAAGTTGGCATTTAGGTGTGCTCTTTGTCTGCCTGCCTGATGTGAATTGCATGTCTGGCTTGTGAGTGACAGGGGCTGGGAGGTGTGTGTGGCTCCAGGAGGGGCAGGGTGAGTCAGCGCAGTGGTGAATAGGGAGATCTGCATCTAGATGGGAGGGAGGAGTTGCACCTGGGACCTGAATAGGGCTGTGCCTTCCCTCCACAATGCTGGCTCCACCCCCTGTGGTGCGTCTGATGTCCCTAGCCTGTCCTGTGAAAGGAGAGAGGAGCTGAGCAAAACAAAGTGCTCCAAAGCTCCCCCAAACCAGTTGCATCTGGTTTTTCCCCAGCCCTGTGCTATGTGACAAAGGAAAAGGGTGTATAAAAGAAGGGGCTGTGACCCCATGAATCTGTTCAGTTCTGTTGTCCTGGTGTGCTCTGTTCTGTTCCTGACTTGAGGGGGGGCCTGCTGCTGCTGGGCTCCAGGAGGAACCGCCACGAGGGACTGCCTCCCTGCTGGAGGGCCCTGTGTGCTGGCCTGCCTGGGCCCAGCCTTGTGCCTCCTGAACTTTGCCCTGGACTTTGGACTCTAGCGCCTTGTGAGCGCTTTGCCTTTACTGGTGGGAAAAGAGGAGCATTACTGTTTGGCTCTGCAGCGCTGTGCTGCGTGATGATCTAGAGGGAATCCCGGCGTAAGGATTCCCCCCCCGAGCTGCTGGGAGACCGCATTTGGTGCTTACTGGCGGGTGCCCACCCCGCATTTTGGTGTCTTTTACGGAGCCCACCCCGCAGTGATACCTTCGAAGCGGGAGCCCACCCCGCACTTTGCCGCACTGAAGAGAGGCCGCGCTCCGGGAGGCGACCCGGAAGCCAGGCGGCCTTGCCTGGTTGTGGGCGGGGCCACGTAACGTGAGGCGGAAGCAGCCCAGGAGCCTCGCAGGCTCCAGAACGAAGTCCCGGTCCCGAGAAGGGGGACCGGGTGAAGCGAGGCATTGAGAAAGCGGGGCTCCCATGAGTGAGGGAAGCCCGGAGACTCGCCCGGACGTCTGCCAGACAATCCTGAGGCCCGCAGGAGGAGGCAGCGCGACGCACGCAGGGCTCCGTGTGGTGAGAGAGCCCTGCATGTGGAGAAGACCGGGCGAAGAGCAACGTTGCCGCCTGAGACCGGAAGAGCGTCCCAAGCAGCCGGTGAGTGGGGGCTTGTGTGGCCCTGCAGGGCCGGTGTCTCAATTTGCACACAGCTGCACCGCTGGGGCAATTTGGTTCCCTGAGTCCCGGAGTGGGACTTGAGAGGCACGGTAGTGCCAGTGCTTGTTTTCCCAGCTGCACCGTGAGAGCGCGGGCAGCTGCAACGAAGGGGGCACTTTGATGGCCAGAAGAGCCCCGGAGAGAGGGGCCGAGTGGAGCAGTGTGGGCGCTCCCTGAAGCTGCACGGTGGTGCCGGTGCTGATTCCTTGTTGGGGGCAACTTGGTTATAGGAGTCCCGGAGTGGGGCTCCAGAGGCACCGTAGGTGCCAGGCTCATTTCGCTTACACAGCTGCACCGCGAGAGCGCGGGCAGCTGCAACACGGGGCATTTTCTTGGTGATAAGAAAGGAGTGAGATACACTCCCCCCATCCCCGCGCAGGGCGCACTCTGTGGTTGCTGCCAAGGCAGCCAGGGGGTCATTTGAGAGACCCCCCCCCCCTAGAACCCTGATATTTTGGGACAGAAGAGGCCCAGTGAGTGCCCAGGCCCATATTAATTATTCACAGCGGCCCAGCAAGTAGTGGGCAGCTGCCACGTTCTAGGCTTGCGCAATTGCGCACTTTGCTTTCGCTGCCTGTGCAGCCAGCCCGGACATTCTGGACATTGGGCATTTGAGCCCCTGTGAAGAGGCCAGTTGGCCTGGGGCCAGTTCCAGAGTGTTGCGCCCCGATTGGGGCACCCTGTGCTTATGCTAATGTGATGCCCAATATGGTTATATGATGGTGCTCACGCTTGCAGGTGTGGCATAATGTTCTGATGCTTGTGATGCCTACCTCATAATGTGTTATGCTAAGATGTGTGGGCCTAATGTAGTTTATGCCTAAGGTGATTCATGCGCAAGGTGATTTGTGCATCCCCTATCTTTTACATTACAGGTTCTCACGCTTAGTTCCTAACTGTACCAGTAGTTACTGGTTGTGCGCTACATTTATTATGTGCGCTACATTTATTATTTGTGCTACATTTACAATTGGTGATTTGTGACAGTGGCCCCATTGGCCCTGTCGTGTGTAAATAGTCCCCTGTGAATATTGCCTAGTGCCAGTTGGCACACTATATATGATGTGATTATGTTTCTAAGGTATTTATGACAATACAAAGGCTATTTTTATATAACCTTGTGTGGAGTTCCTTTTGTGGTGTGCCTAGTGTGTTGCTGCTGTGAGAGTGTGTTGCGCAAACGCTTTACACATTGCCTCCGGGATAAGCCTGACTGCTCGTGCCAAGCTACCAAGGGGGTGAGCAGGGGTTATCGTCGGCGTGTAACTCCCTCGCCCTGACTAGAGTGGTGGCCTCTGCCTGGCTTTGGCGCAAGCCTTAGCCAACCAGAGATCCCATTTCTAACAAGTACTAACCCTGGTGTCTACAGTCTCAACTGTGATGTACTCATTCAAGTACACTGTCTCCAGAAGTTCCTTCAGGTTCTGGTGAGCTATTGTGACTTCTGCCGCACTGTCCAGCATTGTCTGAGCCCATTCTCCGTTCTTGAGTTGTGTTCTCAGTATCCTCGGCATGTCTCATCTTCAGACCTGCTACCTTCTTTTTTGAGAATTGAGGTTTTGATTTATTTTTCTGAACCTGTTTGTCGTCTTTCGATTTCACGCGTTCTTCTCTATGTTCTGACCGTACTCTTCTTTCCGATGTCTGTGGCGATATCTGAAAGGTACGAGAGGAACGTGTATCAGTATCTTGATACCTGTCAGGCTTTTTTAAATTATCCCTATTCCTGAGGTTATACCTCCTTTCAGAGGGTTCCTTTTGAGGAGACCTACTCGGGATTGAGAACGTTTCTCGTTTGAATTTTGTTTATTAGTTTCCCACTTCTTTTTAGAAGATGTAGGAGTTTGTTTAATAGAGTCCTTCTCTGGACTTTCAGATAGTTTTGGCTTCAATGGTCTTCCACCCAAACTATCTCTGCCTAATTCTGCATAAGATTGTTCTATTATTCTGGGTAGTTCAGTTTGATGTTCTGTTACATCAAATTCCCTTAATCGTTGGCGGATCGCCACTGCTGCTGCCTCCTTTAATATTAGATAATATTATTGTTGAGACCTGGTCGAAATTGTTCAGTAATTTCATACCTAAATTCAGAGCAGGCTCTGCCCCGTATTCGTTTTGAATTTGTTTCAGGACATCTGGTATTACTGCAATTGACGGAACACCATGTGTTTTAGTATAGATGGCAGCAAAGACTGAGCCCCAAGTGGTGCAGTCTTCCAGTTGTGGTGTGATCCCCATTGGTAAACAGATTGTTAGGATTCTGTGTTTCTCATAAGGGCTAGGATTAGGAAATACTGCTTCTATTTGAGTAATTGTTTGAGCTATCCAGAATGGAATTTGCGCACGTTTTGTGGGCATTTTACCCATGACTGCGTATAAAGTCTGTGGTGTAATTTTTAGTGTATTCCCCTGTTGAGGGGTTTGATTTGGAATGGTCAATGGTGGTTGGACTGTGAAAGTCTGCATGACATATTGGACCAATTGTCTGTAAATTTTTATTAACTCTAAGTTGAGTAAGTAATTCCTCGTCTGACATCTCTTCAATGTCAGGATGAGGTGTGTAGCCGGCTAGAATCGGCCATGTTGCTCCTGGTCTACCTAGTGGACCGAGCCTGGTAATGTTTCTGTGATGTTTTAGGGCGCCTTTAAACTAGAGCTGATGCTCCTGGTATGTTAGTGGAATTTCGATATCCTCGAAAGGAATATATTCCTCTGATGGTTCATCTTCTTTGTAGAAGTGAAACAGTTTTGTTACTGGATTTAATTCAGGGAATACTATCCATGAATAGAATACCTCTGTCTGAAAGGATTCGTGTGCCTCTATCACGAAAACTGCTCTACCGCCTCTTGGTGGTAGGCCGTGTTTTATAAGTTTTAGAGTGATGGCTCTTCTTAAGTTTGGATGGATGTCTATACCACCCTCCTCGGTTTCATTTAAACCTGTTAAGTTAAAAACTGTTACGACTGGGTCAGCCGCAGCTACACCGTTCCCGGTGTCATTGTCCCCGTGTATGGACATTTGTTTTTTGAAAAAAGTAGAACAAGTTTCAAGGAAACAAAAGATAAGGTGCACAATATTTTGGAACACTGTATCCTTCAACGTTGAACAAACCAAGCAACTAACATATAGGGGTTTTTGTCCTATTTAGTTTTGGCGGATATTTAACCCTACCCACTCCAGACGTCTTATGGAGTATGTGAGTAGGGGTCTCTGGGAAAAGCACGACTGAGTTACTCAGTATCTAGCGTTAAATGACTGCCTTACCAAACGTTTGGGCGCCATGTAGTGTAGTTCCTATTTCCCCAATAGGCTCTGCGCATTGGAATAATATAACCTATAGGCTTGACATAGGACTGAGGTCGGTATGTCCCTATCGAGTATATTAAACTTAATTACTTGTGCCAGCTAGCTCAGAGGCCACTAGAAACTCCTTGAGAACAAGAAGGGAGTAGTTTCTGGCAACCGCATAAACATGACCACTTTGTTTCCCTTTAGAATCAGAACACGTCTCAGAATCGTGGAAACAATAGATAACAGTTTCACTCAGTCAATCGTGCATGCTTAGTTTCCGCAGAGTTACACAGAAAGGAAAGACGGGCGTTTCAAAAAATAATACTGCGCTAGCATTATCTTTTAGCATATATTCACGTACATAAATAACATGAGCTAAAAATGCGAGTACTCATACGATGCGTCTCTAAGCTAGTTCTACCCCAATGTACCTAACCTGGTGTAGGTAAAGGTAAGAAGTAGGTGGAGTATTCTCTAGTATGGTATACTAAGAGTATGTTAAGTCTAGTATGCCAAGAGTCCCTCTAGGTTCTAGTCAGCTCCATACCTTGAGAATGAGAGAGGTGGGAATCTCTTGCCGGATCTGGAACTCTAATACCCCGCGAAGGGAGTCAGAACACTGGAAGCTGGATTTTTCTGCGTGCAGGAATGACAGCGTCTTCTCAGTGCGTCAGGCCGGGATACGGGCTCCTCTGAAGTTGAGGTCTCCTCTAACTTGCTTGGGCAAGGGAAGGTATATTTATACCTGGTAGGTGCCTCGGAATGTTAGCATTGACGTAAAGTCGGACAGAGGAAGACGTCAGGAATGAACCCTTAAGGTATAACGGTTCATACATAATAGAGGAGTTCTTGGAGAAATCAATAATCCTGTGCTAGGGGAACTCCCGAAAGCTTAAGGGTCTGGTTTCTAAGAACTCGTTGTGACGTTAGGGTGGACGGATTTCGGTGACCATGCCTGTATTTGGAGTGCACGGCTAATGCTTAATAAGGACTGGGATTCTATGCCTATATAAGGGCAATGCGAATTGTGCCTATATAAGGACATGTCTCAGGAAAACCTATATACGGACATCTAAAGCGGAATACAACAATATCATGTGAGGCCGAAGCAGCCTGTGCCACCAAACTATGAGAAGTAGGGTGCCAGAGGAGACAGGCCAAATCACCAGGGTCCGTCACTATAGGAAAGCACCAGCTCCACCCGTTTGGTCTTGACTGAGAACGCCAATTAGGGGGGATCAGTAGATTTTTCTACAGAAGGAAGAGTTAAATACTAAATCAGAACCCTCCTCAGAATATCGGCCACTGAAGCAAGAACAGGAGGGGAATGAAGGTCCAAGCCTGGGGAAGACCCTAATCCACTAGATTTATCCAGTTCAGGTAGCCAGCTATCCTGCACAGGAGGCTGAGAAGCATCAGACATGGGGTGTAGAAACCTTGACTCGTCCCCATCACCACCTTAAGAGTGTTCCTCGGAAGGAAAAACATTGGAGGGCTCGACAGAAAGCGAAAGAAGGGTGTCAGAGATAGGCAGCACCACTTGCTCCACACTGAGCGTCAACCGGCACAGAGTTGACAACGCCTGGACGTCAGAAACGGGAAGTGGTACGATGTTGATTTGCAAGGCGTCGTCTGAGTCGGATGATCGGATACACACGCCAGAGGTGGGAACTCCAAAGGGCTGGACGCCGGGGCAGACACTGGGTCGACCATCAAACCTGAAGGCCTAACTAAAGCCGAGGTCGAACCCACCGGCGTTGACACAGTCGAGGCACCTCTCACCTTCTTGGGGCCCAAAGGCGCTCCTATTCAGACACCCATACAGCAACTCATGCTCACATATACGGACACTCATGCAGCTGCTTACTCACTCACACAACCACTTACATAAACATGCGCGCTTTCACTTCCCAAGCAGCGGGACAATGGCGGCCGCTTCTATGGAATGCCATAGGTCTCGCATTTAGGAGAGTTTGGGCGATTGGCATTGTAAATGACAAGAGCTTAAACTCTCGCAAATGCGACACACATTGCTTTACAAATATTTTTTGGGTGGGTTGTTTCCAAGCGCCCAATGCAGTGCTTGCACTTAATAGAGGCCACGCCCCTTTCTTTAGACGCGGCTCATTTAAAGAAAGGGGCGTGGTTTGTATTAAGTGCAAGTGTGGCATGGGGTGCTTGGAAACAAACAATATTTGCAACAATAGCTCACGCATTTGCGAGAATTTAAGCTATAGGCATTTACAGTGCCAATAGTTTAAAGTCTCGTAAATGCGGCGCCTATTGTATTGCAAATGCTTGTTTTAAAAAAGGTACTTGCCAAGCTACTGGCTTTGCCAATCATTGTTTGCATTAGCATTGTTCTGAGAATTTTTTTTTTTAAAGAAGCATTCAAAGATGGTCACAAATGCTTGCATATGCAGCGTGACGCAACGTCTGCTATATGGCATTATTTTTTTTTTTTTACTTTATCATGCCGCTATCTAGCCATTTTAGAACAGTACATTAAATTTTGATTGATTGTTGCCGCACAAAAAAACAAATAGCACGTTGGTAGTGTGCAGCTGCCTGGGCCTTTGCCAAAGCCATTAGATGTTTTTAAAAATATTGTGCTGTACGGTTACAAAACAGTGGATGAGTGGCGGGTGTGGTAAGGTTCGAGATAGAATGCTGGGCAGAGATGTCAAGGTTAACAATTGGATTGGGGAGACATCAAGAAAAGACTTGTCCTCTTTAGTGCTAAAATAAGTTAAAATAGTTTCTGCAGTCAAGAGTGGAAGTATCCATCTTTTCAAATCAAAAGGTTCTTCAAATCAAAAGGCTAGTGATAAAAGTACATTTCAGAGGCCGCCATTGTCCCGGCTGCTTGGAAAATGAAAGCGCACATGACGTGCTGAATGTTGCTGCAAAGCACGTCGTGCCTGCAGTAAGACCAAACTCACTAAAGAAATAGTGCTTACAGACTAAATAACACAGACGGTGAAACAGAAGTAAAAGGGCCAGTCCTCATGGGAGGTTACAAATTAAGACAAGGCGGTACTAAGGAGGGACTAACAAGCCGTTTACCGAATCAGAAGCCAGCATTTACAAAGGACAAAGACACAAGCCAATGAAAAATATGGGAGGAGAGTGGGCGGAGCTCCAAGTGCCTACTCTAATACAGCAAGCCTCGCAGCTCATGCACTGCCCAGACTCGGCCTAAAAGAGACCTATTGGTTTTGCCAGTGCTGGTTTATAGTTACTTTTCTGTTTACAGGGCTGCCTCTTGATAATCAGAACTACAAAAAAATGTAAATGAAACCGTGAATACTTTTCTGAAGAATTCTTTTGCACCTGGCAGTTCTGTTAAATTTGCTGCTGCCAGAAAATCTACCAACTCCATGTCATCACTTTCCAATGAGCCTGAAAAAGAATGATGGATGCATGGAACCTTTTTTTTTTTTAATCCTCCCGTCACGGGGGTACGCCAGGCCTGGTTAAGAAACACCAGTTTACATAATCTTGTTCTTAAGTTGTCTTCTCTACCTAAACAAGATGACATTTGACACATTCATGTGCGTGCACATAAAGGATAATATAATTCGAACTCAGTTTTGCTTACACTACCCCTTTGTAGGCATTCTATAAGATCACCTTGAACATTCTGTAAAAGGGGCAAGTTCATCACGCAGAGGAAATATTTTTTTGCCCGCGTGGCGACAGGGTAATCATAATAGAATAAACAATAGCAGCCTGGCTGGGGCTCCGGGATGGTGATATGGAGGATGTTATTATGTATATGACATCAAGCCTTTATTTACACAGGAGCACTGAGAGGTCGATCCATGCCAGAATTCCAGATCAGCTGATTCCCGCTTAACTCATGTGAGGGATGTTGTCCAGCTCTACACCAATATGGGCAGCTTGATGACACTAATCTACAGGCAACGGTGAGTTAAATCACCCTACAGGGATTTGACAGATTCACTCACCCTAGACATGATAGGTTAGGGTGCGCTACGTAGGAGTTCAATATGGTTGAAATGTTTATCTTTTTGAACCTTCCCGTAATGCTAATTACGTTATTCGGTTTCCTTCTATTGATTATTGCAGCACAAGTATTTTACTAAAGAATCACACGGCTTCAATAAATATTGAAACACTTTACTGTGTATTTCTTGTTTCTCGCTTTGGGTATGCATAAGTAACTAAGAAAAAGGGATCCAGATCTGCTAGCATTATTGCATTGGGGAGTCAGGGTTGTCATGTTCTGAAGATACACATTCATTTGCTACCCTGTAAGGTTAGGGGTACAGATGGTGCACTGTGAGCTAGCAGGACTTCGGCCAACATTTTCGGACGGTGTGCGCAGAATCTGTCCCGCACAATTCTGATGGTTATGTTGTCCAACAAACGCACAGTTTTACTTGGGAAAGTTTAAGTCGTACGACACTCCCCCCTTTATGCCTAAATCTAATTTATACAAGGCACCTTTCTAAGTACAATAGAGGATGGGGCATGCATCGACTAGCCCAGCACAATAATGCAATGACGGGCCATGATAAGCGGCAAGGGTAGTACTGAAATAGCTAAAGAGTAAGACGTGATGATCTAGACACTTTCAAGAATTTAAAGTGAGCTCAGGACGACCAATCTCACTCTTACATTGGATATCCTCTCCTTCAGTAAACGATTCTCACTGGGTACTAATTTTTTCAGAGCATATACAATATCTCGCCCATGGAATGTCACAAAATTAAGATGTCAGAGCTACTCTGCCCAAAGTGCTCACAACAGAACAGAAAAATGCCTCGACGAATGCCTGCTCTTGGTTATGGTGAAGTTTGTTTTTTGTTTTGCTGGTAATTTGATTTATACGGACTAGAAACGTTAGTAAGGTATGCATATGAGAAAGGTTATAATGACCACTCCAACTGAATGGGTGGATAGGATTATGTACCAATGACATGGGTTGTGCCCCCTTCCAAGTATCAATTGCATAATCAGTACATACTTCCAGACACTGAACATTTTTGTAAATGGCAGACATCTAAACTTTGCGTTGAATCGTGTTATGTGGGCAGTAAATAAAATAAATAATTAAACAATGTTCTGTTACACAACTTGTGGTGATATAGATCAAATCAGTCCATCATGAAGTTATACCTAGGGTCAAATAATATAAATTACCACACTGAACTAGTACAAATGCACATATGAGGGCACATTCATTTACTAAAATACAAACTTGGTCTTTGTGAGAATTACACTTCATTTTAAAAATGCTTAAAATTTTCAAGAATAGAATCACTAAGACTAGGACATTCACTTTAGCATATCAGCAAACACAATTTGCCAAAAAGCATACAATACTTAAAACCAGCATTATAACTCTCCTTATGTCAAAACAAGTTTCCAAAATGAGATCTTTGCTTTCATAAAATTGACACCATTAACCTCATATTGTAACATTCCTCTTACTGGTCATTTTAAAATGATTTCCTCTGTACCAAACCTATGGGTACAGTGCCCCTACATACTACCTCAAACGAATGCCTGGTCACAAACCAACCATGACATGGCATCCTTTGTAGGACTAAGGTTATGACTCGTGCCCATTACCCTTTTATTTCAACACTCTAAGTCAATATCCACCGGAAATAAAACCTCACATTTTAACAGTAGGCGATTCTCACTCTGAAAATACGCCTCCGAGATGTTGCTGTGCCAGACCACAGGTGCACCATAAGCGTTTAGTAGGCGCTAGATTCACGTGGAGATAGACATCTTCCTAGTATAAATATGAGCATGGGTGTTTCTTACTTGGAACATATCACGGTGTGGCTATCCAAGACCAGAGTAGTGCACCATAGAGTTTTGGTAGATGTCAACTTCACGCTACAACGGAAACATTGCTAGTATAAATCTGAGCGGGTATCCAAGCAAACTGTTTTACCTGACCAAGTCACAATCCCAGAACCAGGCGGTTAACATGCCTCATGGGCATCCAGCTCTTCTTAATTCAGGTATGACATATCATAATGTTTGATACTATTTAGAACCCTTTTCAGTACCTAGTTTAAGTCACTTGAACTTGAATATTTTTGAACATCTCAAAAATGTTATTCATAAAAGGTATTATTGTAGAATATAGTAATATCCAAGAGCTAAGACTGAACATAGATCAATACTTGATGCAGTAACTAATATTTTTAAATGTTATATCGCTAAACAACCCCCAATCAGAGAGAGAGATTTTCCTACTACAAACTATATGTCCAAGAGAGCCATTAGTGCGGTCCTCCTGAAAAAATAACCATATACAGCCATTTAGCTTTGCACACTGCTTATTGTCATAACCACATAAGTTATTCAGAAGCTTTTACATGCTACTAAATATGGGCCTACACTTTACTTCAAAATGTGTCTTTCAGACTATACCTTTGAAATTGCCTACATTTAATCTTGTAATTATTATTATTTTTTTACACCCACTCATTTATTTTGCTGTTCTGCAGTTTATAGTTTTTTTTCTCTTTACGATCAGAGGCCTGATGGAGCTAATTTTACAAAACATTTTGGCATGTGCAATAGTTGATGTAGGTATGAATTATTCTGTTACTTTGGTCAAACGTTATCACTGAGAAACAAATATGGGTAATTAAAAACCATCTGTCTCATCAGTACATACCGAGTTATTTCCAGGCTCCAAATGCGAAAGTGCTTTAACCATTTGGAGCCTTTAAATAATAATTTGGTGCACAAACCCTTATCTTTACAACACAGGATGGCTGAGCAAAATGTCCAAGTTCCATCCAGAAGATGACCAAAGTAAATAAACATTAGTCAGACTGGCTCAACTCCAGTCAGATTAAAGTGGAGACAGAGTTGACACCCAGCAATGCAAAACCCATTTATAGTGAGATACTTTGGTAAGAGATGTGATTTTTTTTGAGGGGTAGAGGGGAATTCTCAAAAGGATGATCTGTAAAAGTCTCCTCCAAGTTACAAGCCCAAATCTGAATTAAAAGCTTGTGCTTTTTTTCTCAACCACAGAACCCCGGCAGGGATGGTGTTCTGTTTCCTTCAGAAATGAGAACCAATCGCAAAAAAGTGGAAAACTAAAACAATATTATAAAAAAAATATACACTTTCAAGCCAGAAATAACAAGATTACACAAAATAGTACATTTCGGCCTCAAGTCAAAAAGCAATCTGAAGATTTTGGATAGAGCCAAGAGTCTGTAAATGCTAGTGCAAGTAAAGAATGCAGAAGAGCAAATAACCAAAATAGTGACAACAGAAAAAAAAGAGACCGGTTACAGCAAACAAAATGAAGAGAAGCATTGCCATGAGTGTCGATCACAGTGGAAACAAAAGCTGAAAGCTCACCTCCATGTTCAGCGAACTTTGGATTGGAGAGGATTTGCTTGCAGAATTTAAGCCCATTTCGATACTGCTTATGTTCATAACATCGCTGTGATGAGGAAAACTCAATGTCAATAACATATAACAATCATAAAACAGACAATACTGGAGGCATGCTACAATGCTAATCTAGGAGTTTCTCAAAATCAATTGATATTACAACCAGCAAACAAATGTTATATGCAAAATGTTGAGGGTACTGGAATTCCTCTCACATCCATGTGCTACATCACTGTGCATATCACACCCATGCCATCAGTTCCACCACATAACTGCTATATTAAAGAGCAAACCACAAGACTGAGCCAAATACAGAGGGTAAGTGATTCAATTAGAGGAGCCTATGGGCTGCAAGTTCCAGTACTACCACGATAAACACACTGTCCTTCTCAACTCTGTCATTCTTGCTTCATGTTAGGAAAAATAGATGTCAGAAGTATTTAGAGACCATACATACTCTGGCTTATGCCAGACAAAGCAAAAATATCTGAAAAGAGTAGCTTGATCGAACTGTAGGTCTTTTCATGGACAGGTATTCAGAGTATTTTCTCTGTACAATGCCCATGTCACCAGCATGGCTGCAATACAGAACTCCTTATTAAGAGTAACCGACAGGTCATAGAAGTTATAGCCCTGATGAAATGAGCATGAATAAAGTGAACAAGTTAACTAGAGGCAAATGACCATTAGGGTGGCACAAATCACCAGGCAAAGCAAGAGGTCTGAATCACTGAGGCATGCCTATTTAGGGTACACTAATCAGATATTGTTCTTGCACAAACCTCACTTAATTCATGGCCTTGCAAAACCAGACTTGTAAATGAAAGATACCAAGTGTAGGCACACAGAGAAA
Source organism: Calotriton arnoldi (assembly GCA_963921515.1). Taxonomy (NCBI): domain Eukaryota; kingdom Metazoa; phylum Chordata; class Amphibia; order Caudata; family Salamandridae; genus Calotriton; species Calotriton arnoldi. The sequence continues at coordinate 3,575,619 of CAWUFW010000124.1, read as the reverse complement.
CACACACAGACATCACATACAAATATGCTTTACTACAGTGCTTTCAGCAGTGTCCCAAACTGTCAAAGAAGAGAAGGGTGAAATATGCAGACAACCTCAAGAGATGACCCAAACCTGCATTGGAGTTTAATGGAGCTATAGTATTCTCTCACTCCACTATACCTTTGGAACCTCTGAAGGAGTACAGGATGGTGCATCTAGTTCACCTATCTCCACATTCTAGACTCTTCTAACAGTGAAGCAATTCAGACTCATTTGTCTCATATGTCCATCGCAGCAGGTAGGAATGCTTCCAATCACTGTGTGGTGTCTTTGCCACTCAGCCACTGTGATGCTTTTAGCTTCCAGAACCCTGTCATTGTACTTGAGGTGCGAGTTCTATTAAGGCAGTTGCTTATGTCTGTTGGTGGGTTAGGTAAAATAAATACCTTGTTGCTTTACCTGTGTTGTGTATAGTCTTACATCTTTACACCCTGCTTATTTTGTTTCAACATACTGAAGGGTTTGTTAGTTTAGAGAACAATTGGCAGCCTATTGTATTTAATGGGAATATGCAAGGTACTGCACGCTCTCACAAGCTGCTTCAGATAACCTCGAAGAAACAAGGAGTATAATTTCACCATCTGTTAAATGGGCAAAACCTCTAAAAACTAAGCAAAATCTGTTGTGAAAAAGAAATTAAATTTGACAAATTATTCTGTACCGCTTCCCTAAATAAATCCAATGAATGACTTCTACATCAAGTTACAAAAAACCCAGTGAGATGCTAAAAATTGAGGTGAATTTGGTTAATGAATCCAACACATCGGTCTTCAGACAACAAAGCACTGAGAATAGTAGAACAAATACAAGGGTAGACAGCCATGAAAGATCAGTAAGTGAGGAACCTACAGTGCATTGATAAGGGCCCTGCTACACAGTGACGGTGCAATCACCGAGTGACTATCAAGAGAAGGGTTGTGTGAGGCTGGTTCCTGCCTACCCAAATCTTCAGGTTCGGCCTGTTAGTAGGGCACTAACCTAAATGTCAAAATCACAACTTCTAGAGATTGTTTTCTCCAAAACAGTACAACAATATAGAGCTCAAGAAGAAGTGGAAGACAATTCTCACAAGTTCTCCTCCACAGGGCAGAATATATTTATGCACATCAGATGGCCAGCCACCTACCGATTAAAAAAATAAATAAAATAAAAACACAAACCTATCACCATCATATGCAAACTGAGAACACCATCATACGGCCACCCAATCACAATCACAAAATACAAATTCAGTGTAAATCTGTTCAGTAGCATGTGACAAAAATACATTAAGTAAAAGAAAACTGATTTTTTTTTAAAAATGAGCTTGTTTGTGATGTCACTAGTGAGGTCATATGACATCAGTGAGGCCTTCAGAGCCATTGGAGATATCATGAGTAACGGTCATGAGCTATGCATAGTGGGGATGCGACTTCTGTTTTGCCCAGTTTCCCACAACTGAAGAATTTAAGGGTATATAGATTTTGTGGTGGAACCACAACGTGGTTTTAGAATTTCTTAGGATATTTCCTGATGGAAAGGTTAAAAGTGTTTGCACTACATGTACCTCAAGTTATAACCGTGGTTATGTCAGCTCATACACATTTTTGTGTTTTAAAGGAACATTTTCATGAGTTATGTGCAACTTTTTACTGGTTGCTGTGTGGAAGCATCTGGTAGAGGCGAAGTTCCTCAGTAAGAGGTAAAAGCCAACCCGCGGTACATGGACATCAGATATGCGCAGCAAAGGTTAACTGCATCAAACCCACTGATGCAAATGCAGTTACCAAATTCAGACCAATTCTGGTATCTCAACTTTCATGAAATCCATAAAAAGGTGCTAAAATTATTAGCAAATCAAACCTTTTTTACTCCCACTTTAGACTTGACCCATCTCTTGCCATATGCACCCAAGATCCCTGCACCAATTATAACTTTGTGTGCATAATTTCATGCAGACTCATACAGTGGCAATGTTGTTAGTGAATGAGAATTTTGCCCTCCTTTAAGATTGCTTCCTAAGGAACTGTTCAAATATTGGCATACCAACAGGAATTTGAAAATGTCCAACTCCGCATGGTCTGTGTGAGGACATCGTAGTTATCAGACAATGGACACTACATAGCCCCTCCAATGAAGGATTTGTACAGAATTCAAGATCGCGAGTAAGCCGAACATGAAAAGTTTATGTCTAATTTCATGCAGATGTACAAATTGAGCTTAAGTTACTGGATTTTTTACCCCTCCTAGCCCCATTTAACTTGGCACACTCTTGGTGGGTCAGCAGAAAATTTTAGATTACAACAAACAACAACTTGCTAGCAGCTGGTAAAATCACATGCAAATGCAATAAACAATGCCAAGTTTATTAACTGAAAACTCTACCCTCCTCGCCCGATGGACCAGATAAAACTTGACTTGCCAACAGAAAACCAATATGCAAAATGTCTTTTAAATTCCATGCAGATTCATCAAGTGGGACAAGAGTTTGTAGCAAATTGACAGTTTCTCTTTACAACTTCCTCCTGGCCTCCCTCACACCTTTGATGGACCAGCATAAATCTGAAAATATCAAGAGGAAGCTAAACAAGGTAAAGGCTGCCAAATTTCCTGCAAATTCATAAAACAGCAATAAACTAAAAATCCTTACTTTCACGCTACCTATAACAATTAGTCCCCTCAAAGCCACCCAACATTTTTCAAAAGCAAATATCGCAAATACTGCTGAACGTATTACATCTAACCTCAACAAGCATTGGCAAAGCCAATAATGGCTCGCCTTTAAAAAAGTTAGCTTTGCCATTACTTGTTGAATTTAAGGGGGCCAAAGGATGAAAAACAATGCAAGGAAGGAAGGCCACTAAATAGGAATCAGCAAATTCGTGACAAAAAAGCCATTCAATGACAAAAAATAAACAGGAAGCTACCAAGCAGTTGTACATAAGTGTAAATTAAGTTGTAGCATTCAAAGTTCACAGCAGTGCAGTTCAGAGGACCTCCCGAAAGGGCACTAGAGAGCAAATCTTGAAAACCTGCCCAACCCCCAGTTCCAACTACTCCCCAGAGGATTTTTGTCCACAAACACAAGCAAAAATTGTTGTAAAGCATAGAGATCGACACTTTGGGCCAGATTCACCAAGGTAATGCACTTTTGGAGTAAATTTACACTTGCCAAAAAGTAGTAAACTTACTCAAAAGTGTAGGCTACCTTTCTAAAATCAAGGCCATAGTCTCCTGTATGTCAAACCAACGTGCCAGCAAGACTGGAGAATAATACTCAATTCTGGGGAGGGGTAGAAGGGGCTTGCATATTATCAACGATGTCATAGAAGATGTTGAGTGATGTAATATGTGAGGTAGTTAGCAGTGCATGGGGAGGGCGCGAGTTATAGTTACTTGAGCTAACTAACTAGAACTGCTGGATTTCTGTGGTTTTGTGTGTGTAAAATCTGAACCCAACTAGAACGTCCCTGTAACATGTTTTTTTTGTAAATTTCTAAGTTTAAAAAAAAAATGTATTTCTCAACTAAAACGTCCCTGTAACCTTTGGTTCTAGTTGGGGACGGTTTCCATATCACATGGATTTTTTGGTCTGCTAATAGCTTTGGCACCATTCGACGAATCGTACTGAAACTTTACAAAACATGGTTCATCCATACTCCGCGGCTAACGCCCAGTCTCCGCAGCTACCACACCCCAGTCTCCGCAGCTACCACCCCAGTCTCCGCAGCTACCACCCCAGTCTCCGCAGCTACCACCCCAGTCTGCGCAGCTACCACCCCAGTCTGCGCAGCTACCACCCCAGTCTGCGCAGCTACCACCCCAGTCTGCGCAGCTACCACCCCAGCTTAATGTTTCCGGCCCGGCTCCGGGTACAATATGCGGACAGAGTCCACTTCTTCAGTGTTCCGCAAGAGGCCACGGATTGGATGGACTCGGGCCTGGATGGGCAGGACCAGCACCAAGGATGGCATGAACAGAGGAGAAGGAGTGGTCGACAACGGAACCAGCATCGCCACACTGGAGAACAACGACCCAGGTCACAAGAGGTATTGGACAGAGGTCGAATCATGGTGGGGCCGGACGGCACCCTAATAGACGAGATGAGGGGAATATCGACGCAAAACCAGTTCTCCCCGTTGTGTCTTGTCCAAGAAACTCAATCGGAGCCGGAGGGCACTGCCAGCCCAGTCGATGGTGGCTCCTGAGACACTCGTGGGCAAGTAAAGAGACTGAAGTGCTGGGGGTAACGATCAGTGGAACTGTAAGTACGGACCTCGCCCGTGATGGGGTTGGACTCTGAAGCAGCCACTTGAGGAGGGGCTTCAGCCCAAGGGACTATAAGGGGGGGTGGGAACGTTGCTGTTGGGGTGAGACACTATTCCGCCACACTGCAGCTCGGACACTCCAACTGTAGTGCGCTGAGGCGGCCTGGCTAGACCGCTGGTTGGGCGGGGTCGCGCGTCGCCAGGCAGTTTGGCTGTATACCAGGGACTGAGGGTTCTTGCTGACGTCCTGTTGACTGCTGTTATTGCTTACTAAGTTGCGGGGGGAACTTGAGGGGAGGGTGGCGGCTGTGAGGCGGAGTCCTGCGTCCTCAGACCAGGGTTGGGGGGTGAGAATGCGGTACTACTGCCTGAGGGTGGGGGGTGGTGGGTGTTCACAATGTTATGTTTTGCAGTTCTATATTGGGAATGTTTTAAGCCGGGTCGCTAGAGGTCCTGGGAGCTTTCGAACAAGGGGGTCCCAACACAACACTTTTGGGTTTCTCCAGCTCATACGACGGGTACCAAGGAAACGTAGGATATTCGACTCATGTCAGGCGATCAACAGACTTATAAATTTATAACATGGAATGTTAGGGGGCTCAATAACATGGTCAAACGGATTCGGGTGGCGACGTATCTCAGACGATACAAGATAAGCATAGCATTTCTGCAGGAGACGCACCTCTGGGGAGACTGTTTGAAATATGTCCAACGTCGGTGGAGGGGCCAGTTTTTTGCGACTTCCTACTCGGGGTATGCTAGAGGGGCGCTTATATGGGTGGCGCCAGGAGTCCCCTTTAAGGATGTAAAGTGTGGTCTAGACCCAGACGGACGGTATGTGGTGGTGGAGGGGTCACTGGATGGGCGCCAAATGTGCTTAGTCAACATATACGCTCCGAATACTGACGATGGGGAATTTTTGGGTAAGGTCCTGGGCCAGTTAGGCCTGGCACCAGAAGTAGAACTGATTATCGCAGGAGATTTTAACTGTGCCCTTGATGGAGAGCTAGATAGGCACCCCCCGAAAGCGGAAGTTAAGCCCAAAACACGAGAAGCTATGCGCCGGATGCTTCACAACTATCATTTGATGGATATCTGGTGGCACCGCAACCCTGGCTGTCGAGGGTACTCGTGTCACACACCAGCAGCTAACACACACAGCAGACTGGATTATTTCTTTATACAGAAGGCGGCAGCCAATCGGATAGTAGAGACGCAATACCTGGCCCGCTATCTGTCCGATCACTCACCCCTGCTGATAGCCTACACTCTGGGCCGACCAAGATCCAAAATACCGCTATGGAGACTTAACACGGAGGCTTTAACGGACCCGGTTTACAAGGAGACAATAGCGGCAGGGCTAGATGGCTATTTTGAAGTAAACTGGAACACGGCCAGCTCGAGGGCGCTTGAATGGGATGCGATGAAAGTGGTGATGCGGGGGATGTGTGTGTCCACTGAGGTGGGGGTGAGAAGAGTGCTAGAGCAGGATTTGCAACATCAGGAGGAACGTTTAGCGGTCCTAGAAACAGAGCTTCCCACAGACCCGGAGGGGCCGGCCAAATGGGCAGAACAAAGGCGGAAGATAGGGGACATATGGGAGTCACTGGGCAAATATAATAGAACCATGAGTAGACGCCGATGGTACACAGAGGGAGATGAGGCCGGCCGCCTACTGGCGCGCTTGATCAGGATGGAGATGCAGCCTCTCCCGATACTGCCCCTTAAAACAGATCAGGGTCGAATGGTTTATACCCAATACGAGATTAATGGGGCATTTACAGCACACCTACAAAAGATATATTCCGAGCCCGAGCCCCATACCGCCCCCCCAGGCTTTGGAAGCCTACCTTGCCGAGGTGGACCTACCTTGCCTTGACCCAGAGAGTCAGGAGTCCCTTGGGGCTCCTTTTAGAGTGGAGGAGGTGAAGGCGGCGATCGCGCACCTGAAAACAGCTAAATCCCCCGGGATGGATGGCCTGGCGGCGGAGCTATACAAAGAATATGGGGCAGTCCTGGTCCCTAAGCTCCTGGAAATAGTTCTGGAAGCCGGTGAGACCGGCATACTGCCAAACTCCATGCGAGAAGCGTTGATCGTGATGATCCCCAAGCCGGGGAAGGACCCCCTGCTCCCCAACTCCTACAGGCCAATTTCTATGCTAAACATAGATCTTAAAATCATTAGTCAGATACTGGCAAGTAGATTACTTCCATATCTCAGGCAGCTGGTGCATGATGACCAGTCAGGTTTTATACCAGGGAGGAATGCACTGAGGAACATTCGCCGTCTTGCCCACGTTATGCAATCACTGGGGGGCAGGGCCCAACAGAGTGCCCTGGCATTTTTGGATATCGAACAAGCGTTCGACTCAATCAGATGGGAATATTTATGGCAGGTACTTCTAAAAATGGGGATAGGTGAAGTGTTTGTGAATTGGGTGAGACTCCTCTATACACAGCCGGTGGCAAGGGTCCGCACGGATCGGTATGTCTCGGATGCAATGCCAATAGCAAGGGGGACACGACAGGGGTGTCCGCTTTCCCCCTTGTTGTTCGCCCTGGCAAAGGAGCCATTAGCGTGTCATCTCCGTAAGGTTCTCCAGGGGCAGGGCATACGAGTTGGGGCCACAGAACATATTGTATCATTGTATGCTGATGATGCGCTGGTGTACCTACAGGAGCCGGCCCAATCGCTTCCGCTATTGCTGGCGGCTCTAGATCAGTTTGCCAAGGCCTCCGGGCTCTACGTTAATAAGACAAAATCACAATTATATATGATCAGGTCAGAGACCGAGAGGGGTGGAGTCAGACTCCCAGAGGTGGGCCTCCCGTGGGTGCCGGATACGCTGCGCTATCTCGGGATCTGGATCAGTAGAGATAAGGACATCTTTTATCAACATAATATGGGGAAGATACTCAGGGGTCTACAAGGCAGTATTGCCTTCTGGAACACACTTAAACTCTCACTGATGGGGAAGATCGCCTTAATAAAAATGGTGGTGCTGCCCAGATGTCTCTTTACAATGCAGGGCTCCTTCTTTGAGCTCCCGCATCAGGTGTTCAAGGAACTCAACGCAATGCTTATACAATTGCTATGGAACGGGAAACGCTGTCGGGTCAGCCTAGAAGTTATGAAACGCACATGGGGTAAGGGAGGTTTGGAAATCCCTGACCTAGAACTTTATTATTTCGCTTCACAATTACAGCACGCCATAGCCTGGTTAGATACAGACCCTTCCTGGGAAAGATCACTACTTGCGGACACTTATGGAGATCGACAGTTGGGTGCGCTCCTCTGGCCCCCACTGGGCAGATTACTTGCTGCCATATGGAACAGGGTGATCAGGAGACTTATTCAGGCACGGCCATTTGCCCCAGAGGCAGACTTCTGGCTTATGCCACCCTTCGCACTCATTGAGCGGGTCATGTCCACTGATAAATGGAAGGAGGGGGCTGTCTAATGTTGTCGAACCTCTACCCGGAACAAAGGTTTATAACGTACCAGGAAGCGGTAGATACTTTTGGGTTGGTATCGGGGCAATTTTTGCAATATGCCAAAATAGCGGCAACGGCACGGCAACTATGGCCTATGTTCCCGGACGCCCCTGGACACACATACCCTGGTCACACTAATTGCCATGGCGGGAGGGCGGAAACTTGTCACCCACCTATACAGGGCGCTAAGGGAAGATAAAAAATGTGGACCTCTCAAAGTAGAAGAGAAGTGGCAGGCGGCAACTCCGCAGGAGATCACGAGACTGGGAAAAAATTCATGAAAGTGTACGCAAGGTGGCGGTGTGCAATAGGTTTAAACAGATACAGTACAATATAGTTCACATGACCTACCTCTCACCCAAGCGGCTACATACCATAGACGGATCGAGAGATCCAAGGTGCCCCAGATGTCAATATGTACAGGTGGATTTTCCGCATATGGTCTGGACATGTCCGACGATTCAGGTATACTGGACGGCGGTCCTTGAGGACCTGAGCAAAATAACTGGGTGGACGATTGCCTTAGAGGTGCGTACCTGTCTCCTTGGTTTAATTCCCCGAGACCCTAACCGCAAAACAAGCAGGAGGTTCCTGGTTTTGGGACTTGTAACAGCTAGGCGGCGTATAGCGATCCACTGGCTAACACAACGAGGGCCGCAGATAGCGAACTGGAAATCGGATTTGAGAGAATGGGCACTGGCGGAGGAGGGGCACATGCGTAGCACTAGAAGGGATGTCAAACTCCCGGAAGTATTGCTGGCGTGGGGGTTGATGATCCAGAGATAGAGGGAAGCTCCCCAAATTCCACACAGGCATCGTCGGATGAGGCTCGTCACACGGGGAATGAGTCCCACAGACAAGAAGGGAGACAAGAGGATACCCTTGACTGATCTTATGATTGATGGACCTCTAGGGGGTTGGGCCCGGTTGGGGGGAGGGGTTGGGAGGGGGGTTGTCTAGTTACAAGTTTTAACTTACTATGAGTGAAAAAGTTCAAATTAACTGTCGGTTACGAAAACATCTTCAAGGGGCGGCTTAGATCAAAACTTCTCCTTGACTGGAAACTGCAATGTCCACTGTTATTGGTTGTCTATGGGATATAACTGTATATGCACGTGGATTGTACCTTGAAACCACAATAAAGAAACTGAAAGGAAAAAAAAAAAAAAAACAGACAAGTGTACCTGATTTGTGCGTTCACAAACTGGGGGCTCGTCCGGAATCCACCAAGTCAATCCAGGGGCTGATTGGTGAACCGACTGACTTCGAAATACGTACCCGCAGACGGGATTGTGTTTCCCGTGGTCGCAGTCTGAGGGGATCACCGATACCCCAAGACACGAGGTAGACGCTGCTGGATCCAAAGAAGTCAGAGGCAACAAAGTCGTCGAGACCTGGTAAGGAGTACCATGGATGTATGTACTGATGTGGAAGGTTATGAGAGACTTCCAATGATAAATATGGCCATAGGGACAGTACAGTGCATTGTACTTTGTTATGTGAAAGTCCCACATGTTGGTACTTTTTAGTAGCGAGTGGAAGCATTTGCATTGTAACAAAGATTCACCATTACCGCACTAAAATAATTATCTTATAGAAGTGGTGAAAAATGGGTGGTAGTTGTAGCAAATCGTGTGGTGTAAATAAACATTATATAGATGAAGTACAGGCATGTGCAGTAGAAGGAACTCCAGCATGGGAGATGACTAAACAAGGGATGGAGACTGAACTGTTTTTGCATTTATGGCATGAATATACTGAAAAGGATCCCTCAATACAGTTTCCATTGAATGGCTCTTTTGGTTATGATAAACTAAATTATCTAAGAGAATGTATGTTTGAAAGAGGAGAGTGAGACTGTTGTAGTTTGATGTGTTGAACAGGTGAAAAAATATGCCAGGCAACATGAAGGAAATAATAAAGACGGAAAGGGAGAAAGCAAGGGAATATGACAGAAAGAAAAGGGCTTATGAATTTGCTGAAGAGATGAGGGAACATTATATGAAGGAGAGTAAGACATTAGTGGTATATAAACCAGAACAGATGGCCTTAGCTCATTCCGTTTCGGAGGAACCTATAATTGAACACATTTTGACTAAAAGACAACACCCGCCACCCTATCAAGCGACCACTGATCAGTTAAGGCAAACATAGGCTATAACAGAAACCTACGGTTCAGAAATGCCTGCATTAGAATGGGGAGACCCAACAGAGGATTACCCTCCTTTTCCTCCACCTCCCCCCTATTTGCTGCCTACAGGGGGACCTACTCCCAGGAATAAATTAAGAAGCACACAACACCAGAAATGCGAGATTAAATTGAAATATTCATTAAGAACTGCATGAAACATGGCACTAGGCAATATAAAGATAAGGAGGATGGGAATTTGAACACTTGTGAAAAATCTGTGACAATCTATAATACAAGAAATGGGAAACGTTATACATCCCCTATACATTAGTTACAATTCATTAAGGCTTAAATAGGGTCAGCCACAGGACCTGACTTTGCCCAATAATTTCACCCATTATGACAGTGAATGAGACATCTGTCCATTGCTTAATTTGAGCCGGTGCTCCCCACCGGCACCTTATTGTCAGCACCGGGGCTATGACAGTCTGCCACATGGTGGCGCTGTCCTGCTAATTTCGGTATGAACACAACAGCAGCAGTTTATTTGTTCAATTTACATTAACAATGACTAATACCTGCCTCCCAATCCATTCTTCTGGCTTTGGGGGCATGGAATAGTCTGACTTGTCACACTTGTGGGAGTGTGAAGGTTAGTAGCTGTGTATGTAATGTCATTGGCAGAGCTGGCATGTGTTATGTGAGGTGCAAGCTGCAGTGGCCTCCCGACGAGAGCCCCGGCACTTATCCTTTTACAAATTAAGCACTGCATCTGTCCTAACGAAAGCTGAATGTAGTACTGTGTTTGGCCTATATCTTGAATGGATTAACACATACCAATCTTTATAGGCCTTCGTGAAGGCCCAAATGCGTGAAGTACCAGGTTCTGACACCACTAACCCTCGTTATCATGTATATGTCCACTGGACTAAAACAGAACTCATTACCTTTTCCAAAGACTATCCCGATATAAGGGAAAGCCCCGATGAATGGTATATCAGAACAGAAAAGATATTGTGCATGGGCCAGTTAACTTTGAATGACAGAAGACATGTTTTCCTGCATTCTCCCACCTGATTTACGGAAGAAGTGCAGGAAAAAAAACTTGAAGATGTCGGCTGGACCAATATATACTACATGAGATGCCCGGAAAGCTGATGGTCAAGTGACTGATATAATAGCAGCCCTGTCAGGCAAATTAATGGTTAGAATGCAAGAATTAGTGCTTCATAAGAAACTAGATTGGACAAAATTGAACAACATTAAACAATAAAAGGATGAAAATGTAGCAGCCTTCTTCTCCCTTATAGAAAAGGTGTTCTCTGCCCATAGTGGAATAGATGCTGTTGACAAGGGGCCCCAACAAGCCCTCTACAGTTGTTTTGTAAATGGCCTTCAAGAATCCATACCTATGAGCCAACACGTGGAATAAAGCCACTAACTGGCCATTGCCCAATATTACGCTGAGAGACAGGCAGAGGACGGACAGAATAAGGATAAGAAACACAAGGAGTTAAAGAGTAAAGTATCCTCCAGCAACTACAGCAGATCCACATTCCGTGACAACGGGGGGGGCCAACAGGATACTCTGCACCAACTTACAGACTCCAGAATGTCCAAATAGGTAATGGGTGCCACAATTGAAAAGACCCTAATCACTGGATTAGAGAGTGCTCGTTACTATAGAAAACTAACAGACAGCACTCCATGTCACGAGAATGCACCCCAGTGGGATACAGAAATTCTTTTAACAGAGGGTCCCAACAATATAATGATATGTCAAATAATGGACCCTATGTCCGATATTATGCTAATGACACCAGATGGTAACTGTCCCCTTGCCGGATTATGATTTTGCCCACTGGAGTGGCCCAAAAGGGAGAGAGGAATGGGTGGAAATTCCAGTGGCTCCACCAGGGTCATATGTTGAAGCAATGATATAAGGACAGAAGGTGAAATTCCTCCTGGACACTGGTGCCAGTAATTCCTACATTTCTTGAAATATTATCCCAGATGCACCCCTTTCGGGAAAATATAATACATCTGTGGGATTTTCGAATGTACTTGTGCACAGTCCCGTCTTTGCCCCCCGACATACCATTGGCACACTAGATGATAAACATTGTTTTGTACTGGCAGGCAAATGCACCCTTAACTTGTTTGGAATGGAGTTCCTTAAAAAATTACACAATAAAATGCACCGCAGAGGGCATATATCTTGAATGTACCGAAAACTCTCCTTTTCCCACTGTCTACTTTGCCCGACCCCAAACTACGGTACATGAATGGGTGTTTGACAAAGTAGACAACAATGTTTGGACCTCCGGTAAAAACGATGCGGAACATATGACAATAGCACTTGTACAAATAACTGTGAAACAATATGTTTCTCTCCCACAAATGCCACAGCACAAAATATCACCAGAATAAGAACAGGAAATGGAAGTAGTGATACAGGACTTACTTAAGAACAGAGTGATAAGAGATACAGGACTCCCCATGCAATAGCCCCATCCTTCCAGTATTTAATATTTTTTTTTTGTAAAAACAAGCATTGGCAAATCTAATAGGTCTCGCCTATGGGTGAGCTATTGTCGTCGTTGGCAATCAAGTGGGGTGGTGAGCGGGAGGGCATAATAATTAATGAGTGAGCAAGCACTTAATGGAACATCCCCAAAACAAAATATTTTTATTCCAGTTATAGAATGTTAAAATCCTTTTCAGAAGCGACAAATACAACCTATAACCTGCTAACAGTACGCACAGGCATGCATTTAGGCAAGCGCACACGTGACCAGTTGGTTCACTTTAAAAACAAGTAACCTATTTAACATTATAAAAAAGGAACAGGAACAAGGAAAAAATTGCCAATGCAGTACACCACCATATGAGAGATGATGCAAAACCTTTTTTTAACAACTTACGTTATATTTAAAAAGCTTGGTGTGATGAAAACCCTTTGCATCACACACTGTAATTACACCCGGGCAGATGGTCAAAAGAAAACTGGCGCACTCGTGGAAACAGCCTCTGACATTTGATCTCTGTCTTTAAATGAACAGCAAATGTAACGAGATGAGACAGCCCTGTTAACTGAAAAGCTCCCAGCTACTCAAAACCACGAACGCTTGTATGATGTGCTCCTTCCAAATTAAAAAAAGTTCCTGAGGCAGTAACTAAAATAAGACAACTGGAAGGCTACATGTAATGGGGTGCTGCTCTGTGGGAGTGAACAACCGAAGAGGGACAAATCGGAAAGTTTACCTATTTGGAAGCAAGGATTTTTAAAGGACACTGAATGAAACAAATGAAAAGAAATGGGTGGGCTGTAAGCCCACAAAGTATATACAACATGTCTCAAAGAGACCGCGCAAGCGCGGTCTAGGCTCGACCTAAAATGAGTAATGACCACATTAAGCAAGATGTTTTGGAGATTTTTGGTTTTTATTCGCAGGCACTAAAAACAACTAGATACCTTTCACTTGACACAAATCACCACTCTCATACAATAGATAGATTAATTATTAAAGTACCAGCGAAACAGACCGCGCTTCTTACACCATTGCCTTATTTAATTTCCTTGGTACACATGGCCACAAGGTATCGCCCAATAAATTGCAATTTGGTCAACAGGAGGTTGCCTATTTAGGACACCGCTTGTCGAAGGGGGAAAGGAGACTTTCAAAGAGTGAAAGCTATATTGAATATTCAACCCCCTACGACACACAAGTAGGACGAACCTTCCTGGGTTTGGCAGGCAATTGAAGACAATGGATCCCAATGAATCCCTACACTTTCTTTCCAAACCCTTGCTAAACTCTCACAGCTAAAGACATTCTTGGCTACTAAAAGTGAATCTGTATGCACCTCAGTCTGTAGATATACTATACTTTTAAACAAAACGCAAACAACATTTGACAAATGCCAGACTAACAAATTAGAAGTTACGTTTGTTCAGTCCTCACATTGCCATACATTGATGTAACACTTCATCCAGAGTCCCTCTTGTCCCTTCTCCAGAATTATACTGACACACCCTAGGATTGTGTACTGATCACAGAAGAACAGACCAAAGGAAGAATAGATTTACAGATCACACCAATAGAAGAAAGATGGTGACTTATGTCTTGATGGCTCTTGCTTTCAGCTCAAGGATGGGACAACTACAGCTGCCTATGCTGTTAGTGCCTCACACAATGTCATTGAAAATTGTAGACTATTAGAATTATCAGCACACGCAGCTATGTTAAGAGCTTTAACAAGAGCCTGTGAGCTGAGCGCTGGATTAACTGTTAATATATAGTGAGAGCCAATATGTGTTTGGAGTTGTGCATAATTGTGGCAGGCTCTGGGAAGAATGAGGTTTCCTCATGCCTCAAGGAATGAAAATAGAACATGATCTACTTATTGTTAAATTACTAAATGCTCATCATTGCCAAAAGATTAGCTATCATCAAATGTAATGCACACAAAAGGTATATGACAAAGATGATGCTTTTGCTGACATGATAGCCAAAGAGACTGCACAGAATGTCACGTCAATGTCACGTAATATGTTTCTCACTCAACGTTTATTTAAGAGAAAGAGTGCATATGATTTCAGTGATGGGGCGTAGCAGATTTATAAAAACAAGCAACTACAGAAGAGATACAAAAATGGCAACAATATGGTGCTATGGTGAATGGCTGTTGGAAGGATCAATATGGTTATCGATTCATTCTACCTGACCAACTATTATATCTTATGACATTGATGATGCACGGTCCTTCCCATTTGGGAAGAGATGGGATTGTAAAACAGCATGAAACGGTTTTGAAAAACGCTAGCATACTGAAATGTGGGTCAAAGGCTACCCTACTAAGCAATGCTTTGACCACAGCTCAATGCTTGCTGAAATAATTATTTCCACGCTTTGGTTTGCCCTGGATGATTTCAAGTGACAATAGGGTGTACTTTGTCAATAAGGTAATGAAATTGGTAAGGCAATGGGAGTACAACAGAAGTTTCACTCTGTGGGAGGATGCCTTGCCACTTGCTCTTATCAGTATGCTAACTACCCCAGATACTGTAACACATTTCAGCCCACATGAAATAGTGACTGGGTGAACCCTCACCTGTTGAGGAGTCCCAAAATATTGCTAACACACAAATAACTGATACACTGCTCCGAGAGTATTGTGCTCAATGGACAGAACATGTTTCTGCCATTAGTAAACAGGTGAAAGACGCCTTGTCATTGCCTCTGAAGGGACCTTGACACAATATTCAACCTCAGTATTGAGTGATGGTCAAGAGATCTAATTGCCTATAACCACGCTGGAAGGGTCCCGTACAAGTTCTGAGGGTAACACAAACAGGTGTGAAATATACAGGATATAAGAATTGGATTCATGAATCAAATGTGAAAAGAGCTCCTTTGCCTAAGACCTTGCCACCGATTGCAGCACACAGGATTGCCCTAACTGTGCCACCTCAGCCCATCAAGGACACTGGTCATCGATACAACCTGCGCCCACGCCCCACAGCAAGTCCATCTTCACCCAACCAACGATAGGTTACTATGGGGTCCGGAGGCGCGAAGTTCTGGTGACCTCTCACAGCCTAGTGATGGTAAAGAATAAGGAAAAAAGGGCTAAACTACTTAGGTGGGACAAGCAGGATGGAAAGGAACAATGCCGACAAAGAAATGATGCATACCATTTGACTTCATCATTACTACCCTAACAGCCATCGTCATCTACTTGTATTGTTTATACTTCCAGAAATTATTGGGTTCAAACACCACACTTCCTGAAGATCTGCATGGCCACTATTCCAAAGAGTATCAAGAAAACTTTGTCAAACGAATGATGAACGCCTATAAGAAAGAATTAAATGTCTCAGATTGTTGGATTTATCTAAAATTTCCTTCTGTAACACAACACAGGATGCCTTTGTTGCCTTGGAGTTTGGCAACTAACGATTCTTATTCTATTTAAAGCAGTGATCACCTGGTTTTCTGGCCCAAAGTGTACTGATGTCAGACGCAAATATAGAAATGAAATAGTTATACCATTGGGTTGCTTTGTCAGAGACGATGGTTCACAGGGATGCCTTCGATGATAGTGTCAGGAGTAAAAGATATAGACAATTCTTCCTAGGGATGAATATTTTGATTACCAACACATCCCCCCTTATTTAACAATCGCCCAGCTTTATGGGTAACAAGAGGCAGTTATGTCTCCCATCAAATGGATTGCGAGAGATGGGACGGAGTAACTATACCCATGTATTAAGTCCAGCCAATGCCTCTTGGCCCTCGTTATCAGTAGCAGCAGGGGAGGGCATTTAGTCAGTCTGTGGATAAAGGATTACCCTTGGCTACTCAAGGGTTGGGAAGGGTTCCGTTATCTGGGCTTAGTGCTTCCCCGTATTTGGACCATTCTAAGGAGCATGTTAGTAAATATCTGCAAACAAACAGCATAGCTAGAAGACGAAGAGAGGTGGAGCAGACGGATACCTCTGCTCACGAGTTCTTTAATTTGGCGCTAGGAATACTATTTCTTCATTATTTGGAGCCTGGGTTGTACTATATAAAAGGTAATAATAGTTAGTGCAATATTAGCTGTTTATGTGTAAATATGCTTCCTGTTTGCGGACAAGCATGTACCAAGTTGTGCACACCCCCACCAAGTAATGTTCATGTGTCAAGCGTCATGATACAGCAGGAAGAAGTGACTGCACTAATATAAATGAATATTGAATATCAAACATTATAACATGCAGTTATTCAATGGGTGGTTTGTAGGAGTAGAAATGTGATATTGAACAACTATTCTTTCATGTTGTTGTCCACTGATTTAATGAACCCTGCAGCTTTACAAATCCTTGCTTTTGTAGTTAGGCCAAGGAGGGTAAATGTCAATGACATGGTTATTCTTGTAGCTGTTCCTTTGTTTTCAAAGACTGAAGGATCAGGTAGATGAGAGGTAGATAAAGGACGACAAACAGCAGATATTGAAACCACACCTGTCCTCAGCACGGTGAGAATGTACTCTTGCTTTGATAACATTCCTATCAATATTTTACTTCAGCTCAACTTGCACAATCTTTTATGTGCATGCATGTCTGACTCAGCTATTTCAATATAGGTCAATTATGTACAAATGGTAAAAGTAGATTTGCCCCAGCTGCGTCTGGCAGAGCATACTTGGAAGCCAAATACTTTATCTCTCAGGCTTAAGCTTAAATAACTATACCTCCACGACTGTTTGACTGCCGTCTCTCATTTACAGACTAGTGTACCCAATTTGTGCGTTCACATTTTTTTTTTTTATAATTACAAACAGCTACGGTCAGCACTCGGGGGGCTGCTTTAGGTTTAATTTATTCACCACACAAGCACAGTTTATGCATTTTGGCTAACTCAGTCTTGCTCACAACAATCAGAAGCCACCCTGTGTAAATATAAATACCCTTTCACCCTTGGCGCGTCGTCCTAAACATAAAAATATATTTTGTCATCCTTACATTGAATCATGGAATTACATAATTTACATACTTGCGAAACGAATTCCAACACTAAATTCATAGATTTTTTCGGTTTTTGTTTTTTGGCGCAGAGCAATTTGGCTTTATGTTGTCCTGTACAGCCCTACGAGGAAATGCTACCAATCATATAGAAAAGAAACATGTTGACCACAAATTGAATTACATTTCACTGCATTATATACCCAAGTATGTAAATTCTACAATTCCACCGTTCGATAACATGACAACATACTAAGTCATATGTTTAAGATGACGCACTATAGATGAAAGGGTACTTAAGGTAACACAAAAAGGTGTTTGTTGTTGTGAACAAGAATGAGTTATTAGAAAAGTGTAAAGCTTGGTTTTGTGGTGATTAAAGGGCACTTCAAGCATATCTTCTCTCCAACCCCCAAAATAATTACTCACATTAACAGACTGGAGCGATTGTACTACAGAAAACGCCTGAGGACGATCAAATGAGGCATGCAAACTGACTGTTTTTAGGTCTTTTCAGCTGTCATAAAAATAGACTTATTCAGTGAGTATTGATCTAAAGTGGAGTTAATTTTCAAATCATGGTATATTTATTGGTTAAGGCCAACGGGAAACGGCCACTACAACGCGGCCGTTTCCACGCATAACCATAACCACGCATGCATTACAACGCATGCGTGGTTACAACGAATAGCCTTTACCACGCATACCTTTACTACGAGATACGTAGTAAAGGCATGTGTGCTAAAGTTAAAAGGAAAAAAAAGGGGGGGCTTGAGGGGGGGTCTCCCCCCCCCAAAAACAAAAACAAAGCGTGGGATTAAAAGAGGGGGCTGGGGGGACACCCCCCAAAATAACATTTTTAAAAACGCACCTGTTTCTGTAGTTTAAAGAAAAAGATGGAGGCAATCGGCGTAGTTAGAGGAAACGGAAGGACACTTCCGCTTCCTCTTAACGACGTACAACGTCACCTCGGAAGATCGAGGAGAGGTAAGGGGGAATGAGGGGGTAGTGTCGCGCAGGGGTAAATTTAAAGGGTACATTTTTAGGGTGATATCCTTTAACATGAAAATGCCATTAGCATGCATATTTTAACAACGAAAATCGTTGTAAAAGTATGGGTGTAAAAGGCATTTTCGTGGTAAAGGATATGCGTGGTGATGGCATTCACGTTGTAACGCATGCGTGGTAAAGGCATGCGTTACAACGGAATGCGTTGTAAAGTCATACAACCAAGGCCAACAAGTGTTTCACGACTACATGTTGCTTCTTCAGGGCCATGTGATAAATCCTATATACAGATGCTGTTAATAGTTAACAGCACGAATGGTTTTAATATATATAAAAAATAAAACATTGAAAGGAAAAGCAAAGATGTTTGTTCACCAGGAAAAATGAACAGAAAAAAAAGATGATTTATTAGCCAAGGAAAACAGATACACAGAATAGTGGAAAAAAATATAAAGGGATGGAAATACAAAACATATTAAGAAAAATTCACATATTGTAATTACATACTCATTTTAAGCCACATACGGAGAAAACAAAACTAGAAATTAGACTTTTTTTTTTTTTTTTTTTTTAAACAAACCTAAATCCCTTTATATAATATTAGTAAAAGAGGGGGGGGGAATATTTTGTTACACAAATCCACAAAGAGAAAGTATTTTTAAGGATGAGTCATAAAGAAGACATGCGAGAAACCCGATGATCCAGTGTGAATAAATAAGAAAAAGTATGATACAAAAATCAAGAATGCTACAGTTGGACTCAATTGCTAAGATGTTGGACAATTCATATCAATATAATGAACAATATTATAAAAAACAAAAAACACCCCGTTTGTCTCCATAAAACAAAATAATAAAAAGGTTAAAAGTTCATAATTAATAGGAAGGGGCTGTAGTAATAAATGAAGTATTTCACAATTTTCACAAACCTATTGGCGATGAAAAGTGCTGTTTGGAGAAAATCCTGCTTCACTGATTATTATATTTAGCTAATGAAGTTGAAACCTACTCGATATACTTACACTATGGGTCCAGTGTGTTTTGATATTATGTATTCTTATTCAATCCAAACGTAATATTCAACAATTAATTCTAGAAAAGGAATGAAAACAATATATAAAGAAATGTATGAAACGAAAAGGAGAGAGAGGGGCCATCTGGATGTTAACTATATTAAGTATCAGAAAAGAAAAGATTGTTTCACCAAGTGAAAGGCGTCTACCTACAATTCGCGATTTCTGAAAACCGGACAAAATACAAAGCAAACAAAAGGGCTGTATTGATAAAGAGCCCGCAAACGCCAAGTAACCTCAAAATAACTGATTAGGCTCCAAGTATCACTTTCGTCTAATGAATACCATGGTAATAATAATGAAAAAAGGGTCGTATCTGAGAACTTCAAGTTAAAGTATACTGCTAAAAGAGGCAGTGAGCAAAGTTATGATCATGTGGGTAAGGTAATCATGATCTTAAACAATTAAAAAATATATTTATTTAAGAGAGTGGCAGACGTGTGTTATGCAAAACAACCTGTCATGGCTGCACATGAGAACGGAACAATTATACACGAACATGACAGTTACCAACTAAAGTCAACAAAAGAAGCTCATAGAGAATATGTAACATATTTTATAACCTGACTTAAGTTAGCGTCTATCATGGTACGAGACCAAACCGTAAAGATACATCAATCTGACACGCGGTATGATAGCCAATGACTCAGTGAAGTCTGGGGATCAGTAAACACCCAATCGTCATGCATTTCCGCTATTTATGATGTGATGCGCAATATAGCTTACTAGTACCTAAACTTCACAATCATTTAAGGATCACTTCCGGATTCTTCGTGTTTTCCGCGTTGCGTAATATGTAAAAATAAAGGAGCTACTACCCGACTTTTTAAGTAAAATATTCAATAATCATGATAATTCAACAGTCAGATTGTTAGTATCCCACACAGGAGGGTTTAGTCCTGTGATTTCGTTTGGGGTCAAGTGTCAAACCCATTAGAGAGCCTCTGTTGCCCTCCCCCTCTCAAAATGAGGCACGTACACTTGCTAAGATCATCAAATGTTGTACGTTTCCCCTTCTGCAGAATCCTAAAGTGTGCAGAAACACTTTGTGGCAATGGTTTATAAACATACATCGACAATTGCAAATAAGGAGGGCATGTTTGTTTCGGAACAAGGGGCAATACAATGAAAGGTGGTGATAAGTAAAATTTACACAACAAACACTAAAAGCTTCTCATCCCACTACAGAGTTCTAAGAGATTTCATATCTCTCAATATTCCCCAAAAATATTTTGATGATGGAATAAGAAAGCATCATCCACAGTTGCTAGGACAGTATACAAATTTGCTCGAGTTAACAAAAAAATATTGTATTTCTATTAAATGAATGACAGGCAGCAGTGAGCAATGACGGGCGAAAAGGAGTGTTCCTTTTAACTATAAGTCCACAGTACCTCATCTAGCTCTATTACATTATGTATCAGGGCTTGCAAGGTCGGCTTCTACCTGCAATATGTGTCCAAAATTCACCAGGCGATTCACTGGAGATTTAAGCTTACCTGAGAGGGTAGGTCTCTTGATGGAAAGTAGTATTTTAAGTCCTCAGAAGGGAACTTGAAAAGCCCTTAAATAATCAGAATATGGGCTAACCATGAGAACGGACATACTGTGAGATGGGTGTGTGTGTGCACGGAGTTTAAGTGGGAAGAAATCTAGCACGTCTCTGTTGTGTTTTTAGGCTTACCTTGTTGTATGCTTTGTACTTTATTTATTGTCCACTGTTGGACACCGTAGCGCTCTCGTGCCATGCCAGCAGCTGAGCGTTCTAGAACGTCCAGCTGACAGTTGATGGGCAGTTACGAGCGGAGCCTGCCGTGTGCGGTCTTCTCCCCTCTGCTCTCTGCATTCTTTCTGCATTGTGTTGGTCAAGAATAAATACTACAACTACTACAACACTTTGCTGCGTTGTTTCATTACCACAGGCTCATCAGAAAAGTAATGGGCTATACTTACATTCATGAAATCAAACATCATGGGAGATCTGTGACAATCCACAGATATGTAGTAAATTCTGAAGGTTGTGTTAGAAATTGTACTGGTAAGACTCCCAGTGTGTGCGAACAACGTGGGCACCTATCTGAAATGTGTGAATGTTTTGCTGCTCACTGTTTACTTTCTCTTATCAATTTGTCTAATTAGATCTAGACTTTCTCAGGGGTGCTAGAGACACTACGGCAAGATGGACGCACATTAGTGTAGCTCTGCTGGCCAGGAACGTCAATCCGTTATTTATCTGCTTATCTATTTGACATCCACTCTTGAAATAAGGGGCATATCATATGGGAATCGCACTGCACCATCTCTGTGCTGCTGACGATTGGACAGCAAATGTGATGCCAGGAAAACTGTACCGGCTTCCCTCCAGGGCAAGAGCATTCCTTCGGTGAGAAAATGGCAGCACCAGATTGCTGTGCCCCTTGAGAGCGGACCGGCGCCCCTCGCCGAGCGGGGACCCTGAAGGCGGAAGCATACTACGCTTGCCGACACGGGCAGAGATTCCAGAACGAGGAGGGCTGTAACCCCTAAGGAGCCAGCCCTCGCCCGGGGGCTCAGCCCAGTGGAACTCCACACGCTGCAGGCACAGAGCGCAAGGACCATGGAGCTCTGCATTGGACTGTGACTGGCAGCCGGCATGCCACCGTTGAGCGTTGCTGCCAGAGTCAGACTCCACAAGAGATCAGCAGCCTGGTAGGACTGGCGAGCGGCCCACACGGTGTAGGTTTGGTGATCACTACCCTGAGGCGCCCGGTTGCTTGCCCAGTGGGGCGCTGTGGGGGGTGAGGTGGGCCTGCCGGCCTTGGAGCTGCCAGCCCTGCGTACGACTAGCCTGCATGGCCTAAAGGACGGAGTTACCATGCTAAACGGACCACTGCATGACGGATACACCCGGTGATCTGGGGACCCAGTACTAGCCAATACAACTGTGCTTCAACATTATAAACTGTCTTGACTGTGTTGCTGGCTAGGTGGTGTGTCTGGCGCCTATACAGCGACAAGTGGAGAGCGGAGCGGGCGTGATCAGGTTGCCCACCTGCGCTCTGTCCAGGGGGGACTACGTCGACCCTGGAGATTCATTAAACATCTTGGCGTGGAGGGGCACCTGGGGCCTGAACCGACCTAGCAGCTGGCTGGAGGTTTATCTGCCCACACTCATTGATGGCCAAACTTGATGTCCCGAGTGCAGCCCGCGCAGGGCTGGCGCCCTAGCTGTGGAGGACCCTTAGATCTCGCAACGCAGTGAAGCCCTAAAAACTATGCAGTATAACCACCGCCCCTAGCGCGTCATTTAGAGAGCACAGCGGACTAGATCAATTTGTTTGCCTGCCCATAGCGCAAGACAACGCTACGGACCCCAATATTGCCCACTGTAGGTCCCGACACAGAAAAAAAAGATTGTGTGAAGGAAAGGAGAAGCGTGTACATCACACACGCACTGATACCAGCTTCTGGGGCATACATAAGCATCAGCGGTGCATGTGGAGCTGGTTGCTCAGACCTCATAGGAACAAATAAACTGCCAGTGACAAGACTGAAAAGTCTGCTCCAACTCGCCAAAACAGTGCCTGCATACCTGACCACCATGGGGAAAACAGGCCCGACTCACGTTCAAATCAAAGCGCACAGCCAGACCGCAACAACACGCACACTCAGACTCTGAGCAAGAACCACCACCTCAGATCACTCCCTCATTGGAGATCAATCGATCGATGGGAAGATAAACACTTTAAACATTTGAATGGACAATATGGCGACCAACCTTGACAAGTACACAACACGATTGGCTATGGAGGAGACACGCATATCTACTGCAGAGGATGACATACAGACTCTTACCAACAAACAACTCAACAAGTACAAAGTGCTGGCAGAAGTCCAAGGTAAAAATGGAAATCTAGAAGCCAGATCACGCCACAGCAATCTCTGAATCACGGGTGTACCGGAATCACACAACACTGACCGTTTGGAAAACTATGTGGAGATTATGTTGAGTGAGATCTTTGGAAGAAAACAACTATCTCTGGTGTCAATTGTGGAGAGAGCGCACAGATATCTTCAGACACTCCCTCCTCCTGGATCCTTGCGGAGGCCGATCATCGCCAAACTCTTATATTACTGAGATCGTGATACAGTATTACGCCTCTCTATGGATAAGGGTACAATACGATACCAATGCAACGTCGCATTCTACCTTGACTTCACCATAGCGGTGCAGTCCGCTCGGCGCGAATACTTTCAGGTCAAAAAAGAAATTACAAGCGGCTGGAGTACCATACGCCAAGAGCTATCCCACCCACCTTCGTGTATCATGATGGAACGCAGAAAATATTCACTACAACGAAAGCAGTCAAGGACTTTGCTAAATCCCTCACTCAATCGAGACGCAGCTCACCAAGAGCAGAACCGGATACCGAGGAACTCTGGTGATAGCAATATCTATGGAACCTATCAATCTGTTCTCACTACCTTTACAAGGCCTTTTTTTGCTGTCACTGACTCGTTGTCCTTTTGTATGTCAAAGCTGGCTTCCTTCAGCGCCACGCAGGTTTTTGGGCTCGGTGGAGCAGGCGCCTCGGATTTACAACTAGGACTTCACACTGCAATCTGCACCTGCAAAAATTATCTTATTGAGGATGCTCGTGCAGGTTCTGCGCTCCCAGGTGGTGGCCTTCTAACAGTACCCAATTCACTGGACTGTTACCAGTCAGATTCCCAGCCACCTTCATCCAACTGGAGGCACTTTGGTCTATAGCTACCCCACGAGGATGCACCCCAACTTATCACAAGGAACGTTGACAAGGATATATTTGATTCTACTATCTGTTGGTTCAACTACAAGTTGGTATCTTTCTTTCTTGAATTGGGATGGCTTTGGCATAGTTAGAGTGCTGAAGTGGGAGGGGGTGGGTATTTTGTTTACTGTTTGACATTCTTTCCATTTGCCAGTCAGTACAAACATTGCACCGAGACCCTGCATGTCTCTGATTACGTACGCACTACCCCATGGTCGTTGCAGACTTGAATGGCAGAACAAGTAGGACAAGTTAACCTAGTCACTTGGAATGTGGGCGTCCTGAATAATCCCATGAAAGTCAGACAGGTGTTTGGCTATTTGGACCGCCACCACGTGCACATGGCACTCCTCCAAGAAACATCTCACAACCCAAGCGGCACAAACTTTCGGATCTAGGTGGGCAGGTGTCCGGATAGCCTCCTCATTTCAGGAGAGTCCTCATCCAAGGGTACACCATTCACTATTATGCACTTCGAAGTAGATGACCAAGGAAGATAGGTTATTGTACAAGGAAACCTTGGTGGCACGGTTGTCACCAGTATCAATTTAAACAGACCTAACAGACGACCCGGACTTCTTTACTAGAATATGGGGCCGCTTACATGATCTGCAACCCTCGACTGTTCTTCGGGGACGGGACCTTAATATTCACTTAGACCCAACACTAGAAAGGTCCGTTACTACGGACTGGCAGGACAAACACTCCGCTCAGACACTACGCGAGTTCATGGAAGACTTTGGCCTCAGATATATGGAGGACCCATCACCCTGGGGAACGAGGGGGCACCTTTATATTGTCAGTACACAATGTGTTCTCGGCTGAATTACTGGCTGGTGACTAGGGAGGTAAGCACATGGATCGTTGATTTAGGCCACCTGATGAAAATACCCTCAGATCATTCCACGGTACTGCTGTCAGTTGTCCTTCCTATCCACATACCTAGAAAATTTCAATGAAGGCTTCAAGCCTCATCACTCCTGGACGTGGTATTCTGAGACGGAATACGCAAGCGAATATACAATACTTCGAAGACAACAAGGACCCCGAGGGAAAGATGATTACACTATGGGAGGCATTCAAGACTACCATCAGAGGAGCCTCTATTGGTCTACAGGCAGGAATGCTGAGAGCCATCTGCTCTAGACTTCAATCCTTAGAGACCACCTTACTGGACCAAGAGAGAACCTACAAAGTCCGGCCTGACCCCGCAACATTAGCAACTAACAGAACACAAATTACAGAATATAATGATGCGGTAGACCAGGAGATATGACATGTCCAGACGATGGGTGGCGAGAGCCTATGGGGCAGGAGGGCGTCCTGGGCATAGCTTAGCTGCCATAATCAGAGAGCCCCGGGCGCATATGCATGTGGTGAGCATAGTGTGCCAAGATGGCAACATACACCATTATACTCCATCTTATGTAGGCAAATTTCTGGAGTTCTACACTAGATTATATGGTGCCAGCACATCAGCCACAGAGCAAGAGACAGCATAATATATGGATTTCTGAAGATGAGATAAGAGATGCAATTCACACGCTCCCAAATGGGAAGGCCTTTGGGAGTGATGGACTCCCTAGTAAATTTTATAAGACGCATATGGATCTACTTGTGCTCATCCTCAGAGATATGTATCAAGAGGCCTATGATAAACACTCCTTGCCACCAACATTAATGGAAGCTTTAATAACGCTTTTAAAACCAGATAATGCACCCGAGAGATGCAACTCTTACCGTCTATTGTCCCAAGTTAAAACAGATGGCAAAATTCTGGCAAAGATCCTAGCGGCTCAACTTCAGCCACTGTTACCCTCACTAGTATTGCCAGATCAGTCAGGTTTTGTCCCTTCCCAATCCACCACGCATAACCTGCGCACAATTTTTTAAGTGCTCCACCAAACAGACCCTTCACTCCAGGCGGCAGCGGTACTTCGACGCTGCCAAGCATTAGACTCTATACAATTGCCCTATATGTTCACGGTCCTGTTCCGCACAGGTATGCCACAAGCATTCTTGCGATGGATCCACTTTCTGTAGCGCGGGTCTGAGTTAATGGTGTTACATCGGAGACACAATATTTAGAGGGGGATGCCACAGGACTGCCCATTGTCACAAATTTCATTTGCCCTGACAGTTAAATCTCTGGCTTGCGTAATTAGACAATGGCATGCTGCCACCGCCCTGCGCTTTCGCCAGCGTCCCCTGCCCATATCTCTTTATGCAGACGATATGGTAATATAAACCTCTTAAATCAAAGAGAAAGATGACAAGCAAATAGCTAATCTAAGGGCATTCTTTTTACACAAATGCAAGACTCACCTATCAATGCTGGCATACTTCATCTTTGGGTCTGCTCCTCACTCAGATCAATATTCCTTTTGTCTGAATGGGCTTCTGATGTACGAAGTGTTTACGAAGAGCTTTTGCTGATAATGTCAAATGAAGTGCGATCCTATATTGAACATAATACCAATAAAATTACCCAAGGGCTGACCAGTGGTAATTTATTCAGGTTTGTCTCTGGTAAAGTTAAAAAGTTGAAACAGAGTGATGATTGAGGATACTATCACTCATACATACCCGAGATCAACATGTTCTAGCCAACCTACAGAGCCTAGAAAGTAAAACTTTGGCCTTTGTCAGGACCAAGGTATCCCTTTGAGATGGACCCTACCTTCTCGCACAAAGCTGTGTGCTGCGTGTTGCAGAGGGGGTCTGTTAAGTGTTATAATATAGGAGAATCCAAAGATATACTTGTGATTGCTTTTCAAGCAAGATATGTTGAACCTAAAAACAACACTCCATACTGGGGTTCGGTAACATCTGTGTGCCACACTGCACTTAGTGATCATGAAGATATAATAGGCTTTTTTGTGGTAAACTCCTGTCCTTGCCATAAACTGCAAGGATTCTGTGCCTCATGGAGGTGGGGTGGTGTCTCTTTACAGTCAAACATGATCATAAAAAAGTGCAAAATAATTATGAACTAGTAAATAGAGGGGGGTGGCTAACTACGCATGAGGATGGCCGTACTCTCCTAAGAGCTCCGCCGGCCAACTCCCGTCCCACTCTTATCCTGGAGCAGGCCGGAGCCCATGTCAAAATCATAAGGACCTCCCACATCTGCTGAGTTGTTGCGGATGTCCGGGGGGCGATTGTTGGGGCCCAGCACGCCCAAAATGAGCTCGGAACCGACAACACTGCCCACTGGGCCAAGAGCTAAGATGTCACCCACAGGCGTATGTCAGCGGAGCAGAGCCGTGCCCAAACGGGGACTGAGGCAGGAGCAAGCCGAATCAGGCTGGCAGGGCCGTGCAGGCTACCAGGAGGACCCGCTGGCTGGAACCGGGCCTGAAGAGATCGGCACGAGCTGCTGAAGGCGCAAAGGAGAGGGACCTCCTGGTGGGCTGGCACCCCCGGAGGCTGGGTCTTCTCTGTGCATGCCCTGACAAGAGGCAAGAGGGGAACTGCATACGAGTGTGCTGGAGGGAAAGTCTACCAGCTACGGGACCAAGCTGGGTCAGCTTGTGTGGCGCACTGAATGGAGCTGCCAGCCGCGGAGACGAGGGACAGGAGAGCGGAGACCACAATAGCAGAGCCTACCTGAGACGAGGCAAGGAGAGAGTGAAAGAGGTGGTGAAGGTCTTTCACCCTCCACCCCGGCCCTGCTCACTTGCTGTGGCAACTGCTCCCGTGCACCTGGGCAGGAGTGGCTGGACATCCCCATACGCATGATTTCTGGGCAGTCCAAGGTGTAGAACAAGGGGCCATCCAGGGCTCAGGTACAGCAAGAGCAGGCAGGGGCACTGAAACAGTGAACTCTTTCGCTGCCCTGAAGCAGTCCTCATCAAATGACAGTGCTGCAAATTCAACCTCGGAGGGCGAGGACATGGAGGAGCTCTGGCAGATACAAACAGGCCCACAGGTTCCACTCAGGCTGGCAGATGACCTGCAAGAGGAGCTGTAGAGAGTAGATAGACATGCCTAGACGAGACACAAATACGGCACTCCTGGGTAATAATGGGCATTACTGGGGGCAATGAGTACGGCGCAAGGGACGCGCCACACCGCAACATATGTTACAGAAGTGACTAACTGTGATGGACACAGTGCACTAGAACGCTACATTCTTCCATACTCCTACAGTGAGGGACTGTAGGTGGAGTGGCCCATCGGCACTGTTTATCGTCTGCCCACCCCCGACGAACACACTCCAACTGTTGTAGGGGTCTGGTTTAAGTCAGTAACCAAACGTGAGTTCTGTATGCTTATTGCTGTCAAGGTCATGTAAATGATAGATGAAATAAAAGACTGACGTATTCAAGATATATAATGAGATCATCACATGGTGAACTTCTCAAATCATATTGTACTAAGAAACAGGCAAACAAAGAAGTACCTAATCAAATTGATGTGAAACATGGTTGCATTGATAGAACTCACACAGAACTGAGCTGGGACCACAATATTTTATTACCACCATTCATAAGGGTGCAGAGTTTGAAAACCCACCTCTAGTAAATATTTTATATAGGATCCCAGCATAAAACCTTTTCTAAAACTACCCACTGCATTTCATTCTCATTTCAGTCTTTACCAAGAAGTGACATGTCATATGTTGTGCTCCTCTGGTAACTAATGGTGTTCCTGTGTTCACTAAATCTTACACATTCCTTTCTTTAGTCATGCCTATAGCGCTGGGTCCATAAGGACGGGATATCAAATAGAAAACATTTTCTGAAATGCAATTTGTGAATTTACAAAGTTGCCATTTATGCTTCAAATCCAAATTACTTCTTTTGTGGGTTTTGTAAAAGGGCAACCCCCATAACCTACAGGGGAAATGCCTCTTCAATGGTGATAAACCCAGTACTGTTCTACTTTGATTATTCAAAATGTTTTGGGAATGCACCAATAGGTCTAGTAAATTTGCATCTCTTAAACGGAAAATAATGAAACCAAGCAACCACCCTCACGAAGTCTCCGGGCCAAAAGCGATGGGAAATAGAACTAGAAAGCTCATTCATGGCTAAGGAGTGGTCAGACATCCTAAACAGAGCACAAATCTCTTCTGCAGGACAGTGACTCAATGTCTCGCACTACTGGTATTATACCCCCCCGTGAGGGCAGCAAGAAGGAAGGTTGGAATGCATGGACATCTGTTGCCGCAACTGCGGTCAAACCAGCACCCTGACACATCTACTGTGGCGATGCCCCAAACTCAATTGGTACTGCAAGGGGGGCTCCGGGACATCAAGAGGTTAGCCACAGATATACCAGACTTGCCCATCTACATACTATTGGCATTACCATACACACAAACTTACCCCTTGTGCTCCAATAAAGGACAGGCAATCATTACAATGACTCTTTGTGCAGCAAAGCATGCAATTAACTCCATGGGGCACAGGCTATCCCTGCTCATATCGATTGAATGCACAAATTATGGGATGTCATCGCAATGGAAAAATTAACTGCCTGTCTGGAAATCAGAGTGCCACAATTTGAAAAAATGTGGGGGTCGTGTATTCAGTTCCTGGCACGTGAATTTCGTGAACTCTCCTGCCCGATCTACCTCAGAATTCTCCAGCTTATGCAAGGAACCCAACCGAGTCATGCAGACGACGGAGCTGTGGGGCGGCTGCACAGACCGCCCCCCCCTGTCAGGACACTGAGCCCTGTCCGACTTGACATTCAAAGAGGTGGAGTGGCCTCTCCTTCCCGATAGGACTGTACCAGCTCCTCCCCCACATTATCCCCCTCCCCATGCCCCAGCCCCTTTCCACCTTCCCTTGCCCCTCCTGGATATGCCCAACTAGCCACTGGTTGTAGGCGAGTATTTGTGTTGCCACTTGAAAAATTATAAAAACAGATTTTTACTATAAAGGAAAATAAAGTTTTTTCTAGGGTCATGAATTCTATTTAGAATGTGCCAAAATATTTTCACCATCTTTATGTTATTGGATATGGTACAATATGTAGCGACACATGCTAATCTGCTCACAGAAAGGCGTGGTTAGGTTTATAACAGTACGTCATAGTTATTTTGTGCACTTTTTCTTGCTTTCTTCACTACTCTTTTGAGGTATTATTTGTCAATGACTTTGCGTGACAGGCCATCAATCCTGACTTTCAAAAACTGTAAGGTTAGTGTAATTCTTGGTCAAAGCCAAAAGGGCACATTCAATGATAAAATGTATCTGCGTCATGTGTTCCCATGTACTGTTCAGGAGGTCTTCAATAACACTCATTTCCTCTTGGGAAATACAGTTGTACAATGCTTTAAAGTATAAGCCAATCAATAATTCCTCTTCTGGAACGAAAGACAGACCTTACATAAAATATAATACTTCCTTTGTTGCCTTAAAGTATAAAGGTATAAAGGTATAGAAGATAGCTGGGTCTCAAGAACAATCACAGAGCTCGGAGAGCGGCTTCAGGGCAGATCCAATGCCGGACAATATGGGGCATCCAGGAGGTATTTTAGATAAAATACAGAAGTAAGGCTCCTGGGTTCCTTATTAACCCAAAAAGTCAGCCTTGTTCTTGGTGATCTGCCTCTGCTTCTTCTATCATTGTTTTAATTTCTGTCATTAGATCGTGGGTTGAGTCATACTCAATTATTTGTCAAGTGAAGAAATCCCCTAGAACTCGGAGGCACTCCAGGTGTACATCGACTTCGACTGGACCGCCAAAAACACTTTTGTCTACAAACCGTTAAATATGGAGCAAGAAAATCCAAGCCATGAAAAACACCTTAAAAATAAATCTATTTTTGATAGTTTTGTAACAGTCGTCTCAAACATAGCCCTATCACATTTGAAATGGAGAAAAGTGATACGCTCCGCTTATGTAAAATAGGAAACAATTACACTTTCTCATGTTCTTTCCTCCTAAAAATTTCCTCTGCTCCACACATCACTTTCAATTTTTATTTGCGTAGTTAATTAAAACTATTGCAATTCAAATAATTCTTTAAACTATAAAATTCATCTTATACAATGTTAAAATTCGACAATCATCCAAGTCATTAAAACAGTTGGCAAGTCTCCAAATAAAAATCCAATTATAATACAATTTGCAGTTAGCTTGGCCTCAGAACTGGACTCAAAATAACAGTCAAATAAGCCTCCAATTCATTCGATTTCTAGCCATTCACCAAGGTCTGAATGCTGAGACATAGGGAGGAGAGTAACTACTTAAGCCATGTAGGCTGGATCTTTAGAACGTTGGAAAAAAATTCTAGCACTACCTTATGAAGGAGCCATGCTATATTCAAGAGGTTATGTCTAAAGTGCATAGACGTCAGTTTGCAGGGGGCCCCCCATTCCATCGTCACATACTAACACCTCAGAGTAAAGTTCAAACGGCCAGGGTTTTGTAGTAACCCTGCAAAATATCCCTATGTTTAAACAAGTAAAGCCTTCGATAGCTGCCCCATGCCCTGCTAGCTAGTCCTCATTCACTCCTTTGCGTTCTGTGGCCACTATCCGCTGTTGTAGGGATTCTGCACATATACAGAGCTATGCACAGGATAATAGGACCTCGGAGTATAGTGGTGAACCAACCATGCACCTTAGTACCCACAATCCCAATCAGACTAGCTTTAGCGTCTCATTCGCAGCGAAGCTACCAATGATTAGACAACCCAGAACACGGTCTCTCTCAGGACTCGCGGGAGCAAGAACACCCTTTCATAACTCACTCATACTTGTCCACAACGTGCGTAATAAGAGACAGTATAGTTTAAAATGTTTATTTCAACATACGTGCTAAGATACAGTACACGTGCCAGTACTATCAGCATAATGCATAATGATAAAATAAGAAGCATAGTTACAATTCCATAGAATACAAACGGGGAAAGCATTTTATAAAGCAGTGGATATAGGGCTAAATGGCCTTACTACCCTCCCCGTGCTATTAACTAGTTTATTATAAAAAATAGAAGACCTCTGGGCTTTGTCAGGCGGACCCTCATACCTCAATATCTAGATGCAAGGTTTACATCATCAGACAAGCACAGCTCTTCTCCCTGGAAAGGTTTTCCTCCGAGTGCCACCAACAGGGAGCTCACAATATTAAAAGCACACAAATTTCTCCAATGCAGCTGTATTTCGTGTTATGTCTAATTGAGAGGGGCTGACCAGATCAGCAATAACAAGGGACGTTGTTTTTCGACCTTGTACATGGTGTGCAGACGAAACCCACAGGGAACAGGAGAAAAGGTGAAAGTCAAAAAGGCAGACAGTTCTAATATAGCCGGGCACAAGCAGAGTCTGGAAAAACAAAGTCACAGAGTAACGTGTGCAAAAAAGGCATCATGGCAGCCAGGCCTAAGCTAACTCAGCAATGTAGACAATGAGGCCACAAACCACACTACACCCTCCCCTGGTCAGTCCATAGGCCAAGACATAGGACGAAAACAGAGTTCAAATAGACGGAGCAGAATGGAAACGGCTATTTATGAAAAAATCCCCATGAAGGACGGTGAATGGAGAAAAAAAAAAGTTCAGGACAAAATAAATTGCAGATAGGGCCAGAAACCAGGGCACTAAAGGACAAAAAATAAAAAAATCCAGAAATGCAGTTCGTTGAAGGCGAAGGCCCCTAATCCAATAGAGTGTATGTGCAGAAAACTGCCACACCTTCCAAAAGTACATCATTGGTATCATCTGCAAAAAGAGATGCCATCCAGTTCAACAAATTAAAACTGCATTCATGTTCCTCACAATAGGGAGCAGTGATCAGCATTGCGGGACAACTTGCGGGATTCTCAATATAACTGCGTTGTAGGAGATCCTGAGCAGCCGCCCAGTTATCCTACTGCGCCAAAACTCCAAGTGCAGCCGCACACGCCATTAATCCTGCACCGGAACAGTCCCGTTCATGGGCCACTAAAGGGCCCATCAACTGGCCAAAATCCGGGTCCGAAAGACGTATTGGAGAGGCAAACATCCAAGGACCAAGAGAAAGGACATCGTAAGCATGACATCACAGGTTGCACGCAAGTGAAATACGCAAAGCGAAAAGAAAGGCTATAGGACACACCAAGTGTTGCCAGTGGTAAGATGCCGAAGCTGATGATCATGCGTTCACGGAGCATCCGAAGTCGGCCCTGGTCGAGGAGACCCCCAGGAAGTGCAGCCATTGCGCAGCAAACAAAGTAAAAGTAATATCCCAGCAGCTAAGGCTAGGAGCAATGGGAAGCCGCCAAAGACGCTGGAAAAAATAGAATGAATAAAAGCCGGAATTACACCAAATATAGTTTGAAAGGAGGTAACAAGGCCGGAGCCCACAACTTTAAAAAAGTGCACAAGACCTTCGGTGGCAGAAGCATTGAAAACGCGGTGAATCATTTCACCGAAATGTTGTGGGAGGTTCGTGTTCAAAAGAGCCTGTATCTCACTGTGGGTACTAGCCACCTTGAGGACGAAGGTCTCCCGAGCGGACGTGAGCATAACGTCCTGGTTTAATAATAGTGCCTTTATTCTGCTCAATTTATTGAAATCTGCCGTCAACGTTGGTATGGAAGGCCAAATGGAACTATCTATTATGTCCTGCGGGGGTGGAAAAAGCACATTCTTGCAGCACACTACACGGTGGGAAACAGTTACAATATAGGAGATGCCAGCCTGCATGCCACAGCATTCTTGATTATTCAGAAGGAGATAGCTACTATTTGCAAGCACAGTGAAAGTAGGTGATATAACAGGAGCCGGAATGCCTTTTAAAACACAAGCAAGATTCGGAGCCGAAACATTACAAGCCCCGTGTAACTTAATATTCTTACAAATTAGGGAATGACCCACTGTAGAATCACAAGACTCCCCTGTGAGAAAAACCTCTTTTCCATCCCTAAGGCATCTATACATGAAAGGTATGGACCAAAGTTCATGCAAGAAGGCACTGCCTAAAGGCTGAAAACGGCCAACAGGATAATGTTTCATGCATGAACTGAACTCAAATAAAGAAAAAGGCACAACGATAACCCAGTGAACTAGCCATACTGTAGAATCCAATTCCGCCACAGAGAATGGTAACGGCTCTATCTTTTCGATATGTAAGAGAGCGTATGTTGCATCTTTCATGGACATGAATTGCTGTTTTTCAGTTAAATTAAAGGGCAGGAATAAGGCTGACGTGTTTAAAAAATGCCAAGGAACTTTGCCCATCTTCAATGTTTGCAATGTCCACGCAAACTGCATCACTGAACGCAATTGATTTTGACCATGATATAACACAGACACATCATCCTGTACAATATCAACAACAGACGAAACAATATTCTCCAATGTGTAAATGCGGGAAGACAGGATGTTAATACTATTGTCAACAACAGAAAGCACTTTTTCTAAATTAGCTTGATCGATTTCCCGTAAACGGAAGCAGCTTCTATCTGCGAAAGCTTCCAGAGTTCATTGTAAGTTTCATAAATGAACCTCTTAGGTCGAGGACCACGAGGCCCTAGCAAAAAAATCAGACAGATCAATGTTGCCTGATAGGAGGGATAAATGTTGTTTTACAGAATCTAATGAAGAGTGCTGCAACCACTGTTTACACAATTTGCCAACAGAATACGTTGTAACAGTACGGGAGTCAGAAAACCTCGGATCTGGCTTATCCTGTTTGTACACTACAAAAACAGGGGGAGGTAGAGGGTATAAGGCTAGGTCCACCCTCCTTTCAATCATGTACGCAAAAAACCAGATTACCGGATAGAGGACCTAGTCAGGGTGAAGTTTGATCCCAAGTCAAATTGAAATGGAAGGTCAGGTATTTATGACAAGAAAAAACAAATGTTTTCTTGAGTCCCCTCACTCACCGGGGTTTCCCACCGGTGACATGCTTCATCATTAGGGTCCTCTCAATCCGCTACGGATTGAGGCGTGCTTCGACTCTGCGAAATTACGTAGGAGCACTAATAGGCGACTATGTGTGGTGCAATGTTTGGTGGAGTGGATAGAAAATCTAAAAATACCTGGCTAGTGGGCGAAACACTTTATTCTAGCTCCTAGTCGGTATATTAAAAACAGGGGTACTAGACAACGATGTAACCATGATGAGTTAAAAGTCTCTAGTGTTTAGTCAACATGTTTCGAGCCTCCCCACGGCTCTTCCTCAGGACCACACAGGGGCCAGCCCTGTGCGTTCCACTCCTAAGTGACCTAAAAGTGAGGTAAATAATTAGTTAAGTGAGAAGTGATGTATACACACCTACTGTGTGTGCACTATAATACATACGATTTTAAATTCAATTGATCGTAGTATTTCAAATGAGGTTCAAAATAGCCCCATGGTCTGGAGGGGTTGAGGGGCTCGTATTCATACTTTGAGTGGAGCTCGCCTCGGCATTAATTCGCCTACTTGTACCCCTGGAGACCGCATATATTGTAACCGGGAGCTGAGTCATGAAAACACAGTTGGCAGGCATTTGATGCTATGGGCCAAGCCAACCAAGGTGACTTAACAAGTGAAGAGATATTAAACGAATTGTTTTGAAACAAAGCTTGCAAATTGGCAAGGGAAATATTGAAATGCAAGCTCTCGTTGGGAGTGGACAATACGGGAATGGAGGGTGCATTCAATTGTTTTGAAGTAGCCAAACCCCAACAGGTTGTTTGATAGATCGTACGATTTAAAAATAAAATTTGGGTCGGAATCAGGCAAGCACGGTGTAAGGCTTCCGTGCCGCGTACCTGCCATGATTTGGTGCCCCAAATAGATTTTAAGTCAATGGTGTCCTGCCAGTGTTCATAACCACCCACTGCTAATGCGTTCAAAAAGGAACCCGAATATAGCAATTTGGTATGGGTTAACATGATCTTCTGAGTGGACGAAGCGTTCAATTTAAAATAATAGGACCCAGCGTTTGATCTATCAAAGTCTGTAAAATAAGTAAATTTACTTTTAAGTGTGTGGGAGCTACCTGGCAAAGGGGTTGGACAATGTTCCCATTGTGTGTAATTAAAAAGTACCCCTAAGTGTACTTGGTTTATGGAGAAAATGGTTGCCCCAATGCTGGTAACAATATAAATCAGCATAACTTGCAGAATTTAAGTACAAATCTTCAGCATTAAAAGCAGCATAATTTTTCAAATCAGAGAATAATGATTCAATGGCATGCACATCCCAATGGTCAGAATGAACATTACTTTTAACTACATCACCCATTGAAACACGGAGGACATTCGGTACATTAATTATCTCGGTTGGTCCATGAATTTGGAAATTTACCGCATCCCATACGATGCCATCAGCGACTGGGAAAGCTAAAATGTTCACAAATGTGTGGTCACGCTTCATGATGTGAGATGAAGAATGCGGAGCCAAAGTTCCAGCGACAGTTCACTGCAGAGCGTTCTGGTAAATAGTGACCATTTATGAGCAAGAAAAAAACTGTCACAAAGCCAATGGACATGAAGAGGAAAATCAGGAACAGTACCAACCAGATGTATGTCCATGGGGGGACCAAAAAATTGTCTTTGAACCAGGATATAAAAATACTGAAGCTGGACGGGATAAGTTATGAGGTGGAAGCCGAATCAAAGGAAAAACTGGTTGGGCTCAGTGGTGTTGTAGGTAAATGAGCCACCGACTCGTTTGCGGGGTATGCATACTCGGTCTCCACGTTGCAGGAGGAATCCGGGCAGTCGAGCAGGCGATCAGGCAAATCGACCATCTCAATGGCAACATCAGTGTCTGTGTAAGGTGTAGGGCCACAAACAGGAGTCCTTGAAATGGCTGGACATGATACTGCAGGTGTCACGCTATTCAGGATCGGCCAGATGTTGTAGCTTGACATTGTCCACTGAGATGTATCTGTTGTCTTTGCGACCAGGAAGCGGTGGTAAAATGACTGTACGAGTACCCTTCAAGCCAAGGACTGGAACTGGTGCACGATAAGAGGGGCCAAATTCTTTTTTGTTCTCCACCTTCTCTCGGACCAGATCTCCAACCTTCGGAAGCCAGCCGGCAACCGGAATCTGCAACGCAGCGTCAGTGGCTGAAGGCAAGTGGTCGTTTGCAAGTTTGTCACGGGTCTCTTGTAAGTCCTGCAACATAGTAGAATGATTATCTACGTCAAAGATTACGGTATTCGCCGCCATGTCTAGACCATCAAGGTCGGGCACAAACATTTGTATGCCAAAGAGCATTTCGTATGGGGTCCGCCCACCCAGAGGTTTTCTAGGGAGATTATTAAGTGCACGTTGCACGCTATACAAGTGAGCCAGCCAGTTTCTGCCAGTACCTAAGACTCTAGCTGTCAAGGATTGCTTTAAGTCATGGTTCATTCGCTCAACAATCGAGTTGCCCTCAGGCCGATATGGAGACGAAAATTGCACCCGCACCCCCAGTGACCTCATTGCGTTCTTGTACACGCCTTAGAGGCGAACGCTGGACCTTGGTCGGAATGGAAGGTGCCACAGGCAAAAATTCCCACAAAGACACGCAAATCCCTTATGACATTTAGAGCGTCAGCACTCCGTTGTGGCCAAACCAAGATGAAACGTGTGCACGAGTCTACTGCAACTAAGATGTATTTATATGCAGTATCAGAAGAAAAGGGACCGCAGTGATCAAGGTAAACACAACCAAAAGGTTTGTTTGAAATGCAGAGCTGTGTTTGCGGTGGTCGTGTAACCGTCGAAGGCTTAATTTGCTGACAAACGTCACAAGAAAGCACATAAGTACGGGTCTGTTTATATAAACCACGCCACCAGTAACGCTGCTGCAAGATGGAAACAGTCGCAGCTACGCCAGCATGGGCCGAAGCCAAGCCTTCGTGTGCAGCCGTTATCAAGGAAGGTCTGCGGTCCGCGTTGGGAATCAGCCGATCACACACGTCTGGAATTTTTACGTAAGGAACCTGTTCGGGACTTAAGTGATAAGAGTATTTGGAAGGGAAACCCCGTGGGTAATTAGCACCTTCCTTTGTTGCAGCAATAGCTGCCAAAATCTCATTATCTATTTTAGTCATGTATCTTGTAACTGCTGCTACTGAGCACGTGGCTACTGCTGATTTGGCAGCTTCATCTGCCAAACTGTTACTGACCGCTTGTGCGCCCACACGCTGGTGGCCAAGGGTATGAATCACAAGTGTGAGAGGCAGACGTTGTTTAAGATCTGCCACTCGAACCCAAAGCATTTTATGCTTAATTGTGCCGCCTTTTGCATCTCTATAGTCGTTTTGAGACCAAAAGAATAAGTTGTCATTGAAGGATTGAACACAGTAGTAAGAATCGCATACTATAAGTGTAGTCACGTCTGGATTCGCGAACTCAAGTGCGAGCACCAAAGCACGCAACTCGCCAATTGCGCAGTACTGTCTCCTAGTGCCTGTGTGTGCACTACAGTCGATTTGAACTCACCGTTCACCATAGTTCCTGCAACAATAGCACACGCTGCGGAATAAGCATGCTTAGAACCCGTGGCCGGTTGTGCCGAACCATCGGTGTATATAATACATTCGTACTCCTCAAGCGGCAGCAAAGACAGAGGAGGAGGATGAACAGATTCATACTGTAAGAACTCCTGTGTCTGAAGAGAGGAATCAAAGATAAAAGTGACATCCGGGGACGTCAGAGATGTAGCCCATTGTATCCAACGGGGGTGCAAAGCCTTAGAGTTCGGTACACTTGCCTTCGTCACCGCCTCAAGGGCAGGATATGGTGTTACCACCAGAATGCGTTTTCCCTGTGCCAGTGCTCGTTCCTTTAGAATCGCCATTTGCACCGCAGTCAAAACTTTCTCCACAGAGGAAAAGCGCAACTCCGCTGAAGTGTAAAGATGTGACTTGTATGCAATCGGTACTGTGTCACCTTCATTAAAGGTTAAGTACGTGAAACCCACTGCCCCTAGCACAATTCTAATCACCAGGTTTGTGTGGTTATCACGAGTCAACAAGAATTTAGATTCAAGTAGATCAGACTGCACAGAGTGCAGTATCGAGGAATGCTCAGGAAGCCAGCATGACTTCGAAAAGTTGGGCTGTATCAAGGCATATGGAGGCTTGATACGCTGGGCATATTCGGGAATGTAAGTACGCCCGAAGTTCAGAAAACCCAGTAATGACAAGCTTCTTCAGGGTGGTTGGGGGGGCGCAAAAGTGCGCACTTCTCCAAGAAATGGGGAGCTAAGCCCCTACCTTCATTGTTGAGCTCATAGCCCAAAAACAAAACGGTAAATTCAGCGATGTGTGATTTGGCAAAATTAAATTTGTATCCCAAGACCGCAAATTCAAGAATAATGCGGTCCACACGCGAAAGATCCGGCCATAATTCGTCGTCTGTCAGATAGATGTTGTCAATGTACGAACACGCATCTGGGTCTATGCTGTCCAACAAAGAGACAACACGGGCGGCGAAGACCCCCGGGCTGTTCTTGTAGCCCATGGGCAAACGCCGAAATTTAAATTGTTTTCCACCGGAAGTGAAAGCGCTCCATTGGCTGACTCCGGGGACAAATTGTGCGTGTAAAATCCATTGGATAGGTCAAGTGTCGTTTTATATTTTTTACGAACAAGACTGTCTACAAGCGCAGAACTGTGGGTATTTTGTACCGCGAAGGTCCGACAATGAGAGTTCAAATGCCGGTAATCCAAAACTAGGCGGTACGATACATCGGGTTTAGAAACCGCAAATAGGGGATTATTCATTGGTGACACGCATGTTTCAATTACTCCTTGATATTCTGTGTCAGAATGTCTGAAACGGGACCTTTAGCTTCCCGCCGGATGGGATATTGGGGTTGTGGGTGTGGCAGAGACCGCAATGGTATATCTTGGGGTGGAGAATCCTTGTCCCAACCCACGTGGTTACGGTATAGCGCCGGAGCCAGGGCTCCAGCTCATTCAGCTGCGAGAGCTTCCGCTTTGTCCTTGGGGACATGACGAGAAAAGCTCGGAAGGATTGCCTCCTCCCCTCTATGAGCAGCAAGTACGAATGGGGGCGGCCAATACGCCTCTGCCAACAAAATATCGTAAGAAGAGGTCAGATTCTCCCAAAAAATCCCTTTAATAACACGCTCAATGTCACCTTCAATTTGAAGGACAATATTAAATAGTCTGTCAGAGGGTGCCACTCGGGTGTCAGCTGTCTCGACAGTAATGAATGTGTCAGTTGCTGTCGCCTCCACATGAGGACGCAGTGCCTCCCGCACTATGGTAACTTCCGCGGCGCTGTCTTACGCGTCACTGCCCACGTCCAATTCAGGAGTCTCGTTCTCACCGTCTGTGGCATACCTCGCTGTTAGTGCTGCAACTTTTTTCTTCTGAAACTGTGGGCGAGAACATGGAAATTCTTCTGGTTTCCCTCGGACTGGTTGTCGAGGTTGGTCTCGTCCCTGTGGGGCCTCACGACCCCTTCCTCTATCCTGGCGATCTCCTCCACCAGTCTGGGAGGTCGATGGTGCCTGTGAAGAACGAGGAGAACGCGGGTCAGGGACTTGAAATCTATCTGGAGATTTAATTCTCGCTCTGTCGCGCAAATCATAAGTGCGTTCAGAAGATATGGAAACCGGGGATGCGGCACGCGACCCCGTTTTTGATTGTTGCTTACCCTGTTTTTTCAACCTCCAGTTCGAACGGTTTAAAGTAAAGTAAGTAAAGAAGTAAAGAACGGTTTCTCATCTTTCTCAGACTGAGTTTTTTGTTGTGGTTGTGATTGAGTTTGCGTTTTAGCAAAAGGCTTAACCCCCCAAACTATTGCGGCCAATGGTTTTATAAGCCTGTGCAATAATTTTCGGTAATTCGCGTGGCTTGTCCGGCTCTGGGACCAAAGCCAAAGCATTAGCGACTTGAAAGTTGACTGCATCACCCTTGACGTTCGCAAGGATTAGATCAGCCACTACATCGAACACTCCCACCAGTCTCATCCCCAAATCCACAGCCGCTTCAGGGCCATGTTCATCCTGCACTTGTTTAATTACGGAGGGGAGAACCGTCATGGAAGGAGTGCCGAAACACTTCGCATACACTGCTGCAAATACCTTGCCCCAGTTGTTGCATTCTGCCAACTCGGGAATTACGTTTTTCGGCAAACTAATCGTCAAAATCCTGTGTTTTTCCACAGGAGAAGTATTCGGAAAAACTGCCTTCAGCTGGTCAAATTTTTCTGCAAGCCAATAAGGTAAATCATCCTTATTTTGTGGGCGCTTGCCCATCACCGAATTAACCATGACGGGACTTATGGTTACACCGCCCGGTCCAGCTGGATGCGCTGCAACTCCAGGAGGGGCTCCCTGGACGTTGCCTGTAACATATTGTACCAACGCTCTGTGCACGCGGATCAAAGACGTATGCAATGCACGCAGTTCATCAACCGCGTCAAATAACGCGGATGTGGGGTATACCCGGCCAAGACTGGCCAACCGGCCCCGTCTATTGATAAGGGGCCTAAACGAACCGGGGTGACCGGATGTGGGAGGGCGCCATTAAACCAAATACGGTGTTGCCATGCCGTAAGTGGTACTTCAAGAGCCTGATAAGGCCGATAAGCATTGGGTAAGGCAGTGGGAGCGTACACATGAAACAAATTGTCCGCTCCTTCCACTGCCGGAAAAGTGACCCAAGAGTAAAACACCTCAAAGTGGTGAGCCGGGTCAGCCTGCACCACAAAGATGAGAGCGACACCCGCGTCAAGCACTCCATAAGCCCGTAAATGAGCCCGCCGCGCGGCTATGTGCCGGTATATTTACATCCTCCATTAAGACTAGGAATGTTCAACAACCTAATGCGAGGCAGCACAATATAGGGTTAACCTAAACACCTTTTAATAACTTCAAGCTTGAAAGAACCTATAAAAACATCAATATAGGAGGTAACACCCTCACACCCGTTTCCGGAAGCGTATGCGAAGGGTGTTGTGGACAAGCACAAGCACTACTCAAGCGTCTCGTAGATAAGAAGCCCACCACGTTGGTGGCGCCATGTTGTAGGGATTCTGCACATATACAGAGCTATGCACAGGATAATAGGACCTCGGAGTATAGTGGTGAACCAACCATGCACCTTAGTACCCACAATCCCAATCCGACTAGCTTTAGCGTCTCATTCGCAGCGAAGCTACCAATGATTAGACAACCCAGAACACGGTCTCTCTCAGGACTCGCGGGAGCAAGAACACCCTTTCATAACTCACTCATACTTGTCCACAACGTGCGTAATAAGAGACACAGTATAGTTTAAAATGTTTATTTCAACTATCGTGCTCTAAGATACAGTACACGTGCCAGTACTATCAGCATAATGCATAATGATAAAATAAGAAGCATAGTTACAATTCCATAGAATACAAACGGGGAAAGCATTTTATAAAGCAGTGGATATAGGGCTAAATGGCCTTACCACCCTCCCCGTGCTATTAACTAGTTTATTATAAAAATAGAAGACCTCTGGGCTTTGTCAGGCGGACCCTCATACCTCAATATCTAGATGCAAGGTTTACATCATCAGACAAGCACAGCTCTTCTCCCTGGAAAGGTTTTCCTCCGAGTGCCACCAACAGGGAGCTCACAATATTAAAAGCACACGAATTTCTCCAATGCAGCTGTATTTCGTGTTATGTCTAATTGAGAAGGGCTGACCAGATCAGCAATAACAAGGGACGTTGTTTTTCGACCTTGTACATGGTGTGCAGACGAAACCCACAGGGAACAGGAGAAAAGGTGAAAGTCAAAAAGGCAGACAGTTCTAATATAGCCGGGCACAAGCAGAGTCTGGAAAAACAAAGTCACAGAGTAACGTGTGCAAAAAAGGCATCATGGCAGCCAGGCCTAAGCTAACTTAGCAATGTAGACAATGAGGCCACAAACCACACTACACCGCTACTCCATGATACTGAGGAATTTTACCAGTGCAGTTTAGTCTTAAATCCATAGGATTGAAGCACGCCACAGCAGCCTCTCTACATGATCTTATTCCTCTCCTGTTGAACTCTTTGCGCAGTATATTCCGGCAATCGTCTAGGATAGCTTTGCAAAGGCACAGCACATGGATGATGTACTCTAGTGCTTCTCTGCAGAGTTCCCCACATTCCTTCCTTTTCCAAGGCGGGTAATGTTTCAGTGCGGGTAATTTCCCCAGTCTGTATTTTAAGAACTGCTCCTTTGTGCAGTTACTACAAGGTGTCACGAGGTTACCTTGAGGGGATATCTTTGTGTAATTGCAGAGGGTTAGCTACCCATGGCTCCTCCTTGCCAGTGACTGCTTGTCCTCCAATAGGGACAATATTTTTGTATTCGATTTTATTATTCTTTTCAGCTCACTACGGCTCAGGTTTAGGGCCCAACCAGTTGAACGGTCAAGAGTTGTGACTGACCTTTGTAGAAACGTTCTCACGTGTGATCTGTCCCTCCCCTATATTTCCAACCAGAGGTAGTAGCCCAAGGGTACCTCCTTTGCTAATTTTAGGCTTTGGCAGCAACTCACAAAAGCCGCCTGCCTACCCAAGTATTGTTAATTCAACACTACAAATTAGCAAAAACAATAGTTCATATAGAGTTTTCGGGTTCTTGCAACATA
The DNA here is from genome assembly GCA_963921515.1 of Calotriton arnoldi. Taxonomy (NCBI): domain Eukaryota; kingdom Metazoa; phylum Chordata; class Amphibia; order Caudata; family Salamandridae; genus Calotriton; species Calotriton arnoldi. Next base: position 3,531,796 of record CAWUFW010000124.1, on the reverse strand, counting down.
GGTACAATGTTTCTGTAGTAACAGCCAATGGTGTAACAAAGAGAAAAAGCTATGTAGACAAAATGTACATGTACTAGTGGTTGCAGCTCACAAACTGGGGACACTAACCACGAGTAACCAGAACTCATTGGATATAGCTCTAAAGTGTCGAAAAAGAACCACAAGATACTTGTTTTTATGTCATTCTGCATAATTATGCCCACTTCCAAAGAGACAAAAGTAGAATACTTAAAAAATGTTTGTGGGCAATGTAGCATGCACCGTGGTTTGCAGTATTATTTACTATCGCCATATTTGACTTATGTTGAAAATACCCATGAATTATGTTAAACCAATTTCAGTGAAAGATGGTTTTGTGCATCTGTTACTGGTACGGTGTGAATAAACAGGCAGAAACTAGAGCAGGACTGCCATAAATTCAAATAAATCACAAAACAGTGCAATTGTAACTTAAAGCATGCCAGAACTTGTGCAAGATGAAGAACTGGTTCTAGCTGCTGTAAAAGCTTCTTGACTGACCAAAACTACATATGTGCCTAAAGTAATTACATTTTGCGAGTGCAAATCTTTATATATATTTATTTTCTTTAACAGGTTTCTAAATTACATTAAAAAAACTCAACTTCAGTATTCTATGGTAGCATCATGACGTGGGTGTAGGCTAGAGCTTTCAATAATTTTTGTCTGATGTTTGTAAAATCTCCAGGTTAACGGGCGTCTCAACAGAATTTCAGAATTGTGAAGCTTTAGGTCAACGTTTCTCTCCGTTATGCGACAATCGTCAAAGCTAACTGCTAAACATCAGCTATGCCAACAATAAGTTGATAAGACTTTAAAGGCATCTTTTTCAGTTGACCATGGTCGATATAATCTCAATGGTGTTATATCCTCTTAAGTGTCTTTGAATGTAATCCAGTCTAGCTGTCTCCTGCTGCTCAGCCAGAGTGAGAGATGGTAACGGAATGTTGGTGTGACTGATGAATGGAATGCCTGGGTGCCTGTGTGGATGAGTGGTGACAGTTGGAGATGGGCTGAGCAGCAGGGAGGCTGCTCCTGGTGGGGCTGGTGTAAGAGCTGGAGAGGAGGCTGGCAGCTGGAATATGGACTGATGTACATATTTACCTGCAACCAATAAAGAAGTCTACTAAACTCTACCAGGCTACTTGTGTCTACATGTGTGCAAGGGCACAACATTATTTTGGCGACGGACGGACCTGGACTCTAGCGTCTTTAACAGTGAAAAGCTGTCTACTTATGGTACAGAAACTACAAGAAACTACAGAAACCAAGAGAAGCAAGATAGCAGAAAACAAAGCTAAAAGTGTCGTGTTTGGAGCAACAGGCAAGCCAGCCCCACCAGTGTCCTTGTCAACGGACGGCCCCAAACACTATTGCCCAGCCTGGACATGCTCCATTGGACTTCTACAAGTAGATCTCGAGCTGAACAGTACTACCCTGAGACCATTAACTGGAAACTGATTAGGATCTTTTGACCAACAGTTTGATACTGTCCACTGTGTACGCGCACGGAAGGCCGTACTCCCCTCTTGTACAGAGCTCGGATGAGCCCAACTTTCAGTTTACTGCCCAGCCTAATTGAGTTTCGCTGGATACACTATTAGGTGCTCTCTATCCTCACTGACCTGAAGAAGACCCCACCCTAAGGCTGGAATCACCTAGCTGTTCACTCAGGGGTCGAAACGTAGACTACAACTAGCGCACAAGCCCAGATAACTGTGAATTAACAGTGTCACTGGAAGGCTATGTGATGTATAGGAACAACTGACCTATGTTAGGCTGGAATTGTATCTCGAAAATGTGATGGATACATGTCACACCTCTTTTCCTTGTCCACCCTCCTCACGGTTTCACATTGACCAACAACACTCCATCTTCCTTTTCTCACACCTGAGCACCTTTCTTCTAAGTATCAGAACTATGTGGTGATGAAAGAGCAACTGCGTTGCCGCATTTAAATTGCGTATTTACTTTTGCAAATAAATTGCATTTATTGCGAATATCTAACATGGCTCTGTGAATGCTGGCTTAATTTCATTTTGTTTTCCGAAGTTGTTTATTGTTACTGTGACCACCTCTATATTGTATCGTACATGTGTGCAAGGGCACAACAAATGGGTCACAAGAAATTAACATGGTTTGTCCGTAGGGTTCTTTAATGTGTGCTTAACCATTTGTTGTTTTAAGTTTCAGGTCACGGTTTGATTTTAAGGCATTTCTTTGCCCCATAAAATTAGTCTGGCTACTGCGACATCACTACAAGTTGCACATGTTTCATATGAGAAAAGTCAGGGCTCTTGCGAAAGTCAAAAGAAATTCTACATTTTATTAAACAGAAACGGACAAGGTTAAAATTGAACACTTGCACAAACAAACCCTTCGGCTCATCGAACGTACAGAATAAAACATTTTATTCTTTTTAAGTCGCATTTCTTTTTCGTGTGAAGTAATTGGTATAATATACGCAATGTGCAAAATAGAAGATACACAAAAGCAGGTAATAAATTAGAAAATGTAGTACTGAATAATCAAATAAATTAACGAACAGGAAAGATTCCAAAAGTATACATGTGAAATGTTATTTTGTGCTTAAATTTCAACTTTACTATAACACACATTGACCCAATTACTTTGTCATATTGCAGGGCCCTGCACACAAACAAAGATCTCCTCTACTTGGACGTGAAGATATGCACACAAAGGAAGATAAGCACTCATGGGCGTCAACCGATACAATGCAGGCCAACTGTCCTGAAAAACAAGTTAACGTTTAAAGTGTCATTGATGGTACATATTGGGAATTGTTACTGTACATTTCGCAATAATTAAAAACAACTGATTGCAGAGGTTCAATTACTATGTGCAGTCAAAGCACAGACTAAAAATTAATCAATAATAGATTTAAGCAAATAGATTTAAGCATCCTCTGTCATTTGAAAATGTCTTTACAGTAGAGCCCCAACCGGCCTGCCTCTCTACACAAGATGAAAAACAAAATATTATCAAAATTATCTACAGTGATAAACAACCACTGGCAAAGCCATCAGGCCTGGCTTACAACTGAAAGTGCCTCCTCAATCACTAATGAGATTAGGCACTCAATGGCATCACAAATGCACTCTGGCATTTATCCTTGCGTTCATACATCCACCCCCTAACTTGTTCTTGAATTCACCCACTCATAATAAAAACACACAAAAGTTCAATAAGCATACAAGATAAATTAGATTAAAAAGTTAGAAAAAAGTAAACATGAGGCTGCATAAAAAGTATGCTTGCAATTAAAAAGGTAATGAAATATAACAGTGTCCGGCTATTTTTGCAATAATATTGTACATAGCATATTGTTGCTCTGAATCCCCAACATGGTAGCCACGTCTAACCCCTTCGCTGCGTTCGTCGGCCAACGGCCGTCGCGAGCACTACCTCCGTAGTGCTGCGCACGTCCGTTGGCCGACGCGGCCCCGCCCACTCCGCTAAACGGCCGCAACGGCGCGGAATTGCCGGCGCGGTTAAGCGGTTAGAGGCAAAGTGTTGACCAAAGGTTAAATGGTACACAACACCATTCCAAGATGGCTGTCCGGTTTAGAAGCACTGGCTGTGCAGGATGTGGCTCATTATAAATGAAATGAGCAGCAAGCACAGGACCAGGCAGCACTCACTACATGGGAAGTTGCAGTATGCTTTAAAAAAAATAATTGAAGAAAAAACTGACAAGGAAAGAAATTAACAGGAACCTACCAACAAAAAAAAAAGAAAAGTTAAGGACCGGCCTACCAGCCGTGGCAACATAGCATACTCATTTTTGGGCAGCAGTGCATATGATTACACAAGCTGAAGTTACATATAAGGCAACAGAGTCAATAGATGAAGCAGGCTGAGCCAATGCATTTAGAGATGGAAGGAGAATTAACTTGTCCCCATAACCAAATATGGCCTGTTCTAAGCATACATCAGGGCCACTGGATATGTGTGATTGGGCAGCTGCAGCGATTTCTGCATAATTTTAGATTTGCCGCATTTGTCACATATTTCATAGCCTTCAGCATAATTTGCAGTGGAAGGCCTTTGCAAAAGTTGACTGGTCACCTTCATGTAGCTTATTGCTGTGTTTTGGTGTTAAACTGGAACTAATGAGTTGCAACTAATGCCCAGACAGTGTCAACAAGTTTAAAAACAAGCATTGGCATAGCCAATAGGTCTCGCCTTTGGGGCCTTATAAGTGTTTAGCCAGAGCTATTGACTTTGCCAATGTCTTTAAGCTGTGCTGTAGAGAAGTGTGGATGCTGTACTGTGCAGCATGCTGAAAAGTTATAATAAAGAAGTGTCAGAAGCATTTTTGTTACCTTATATATCACCAAGAAGGCTTTATGTACAACTGAATGCCCATATTAGAAAAAGTATTTACAATAAAAATGTCCTCAGTTTTCTTTTGTCCTTGCAATGCTGGCAACTTGTTTCTGCCTGTTTCAATGGTTGTTTGTTATAGCTTTTTTTGAGGGGGCATAAACAATCGGAGGGTGAAGGTTTCGAACTAGTACCTGTATTATAACACTAGCAGCGGACGAACGCTAGGGGAGAATCAACGGATGCCAGATTCCGAGAGCAGGCTGAGGTGGTGCTGAGTGATGCTGAGGTGGTGGTGGTGGTGGCGACTGGTGCGGAGGTGATGCTCAGGTGGTGGTGGTGGCGACTGGTGCGGAGGTGATGCTCAGGTGATGCTGAATAATACTCAGGTGTTGCTGAGTGAGGCTGAAGTGGTGGTGTCCTAGTGCAAAGGCGATGCTGAGTGATACTGATGTGGTGCTGAGTGATGCCGAGGTGGTGGTGCTGCACTGGTGTTCCGGGGGTGCAGAGGTGGTGCTCAGGTGGTACTGAGTGATGCAGAGTTGGTGCTTTGCTGAGGTGATGTTGAGGTGGTGCTTTGCTGAGGTGATGTTGAGGTGGTGCTGTGCTGATGTTGAAGTTGTGCTGCGTTGGTGCTGAATTGCTGCTGAGGTGGGGCTGCACTGGTGGTGGTACACTGATGTGGAGGTGGTGTTATGCTGATGCAGAGATAGTACTGCACTGGTGATGAGGTGGTGCTGAGCTAGTGGTGCACTGATGAGGTGGTGCGGATGCTGAGATGGTGCAGAGTGAAACTGATGTGGTGCAGAGTGATGCCGAGGTGGTGCAGGAGCTCAGGTGATGCTGAGTTGGCCTGCGCTGGTGCACTGATACTGAAGTGGTGCTGTGCTGATACTGAAGTGGTGCTGTGCTGATACTGAAGTGGTGCTGTGCTGATACTGAAGTGATGCTGTGGTGGCGCGGGGTGATGCTGTGGTGGCGCGGGGTGATGCTGTGGTGGCGCGGGGAGATGCTGTGGTGGCGCGGGGTGATGCTGTGGTGGCGCGGGGTGATGCTGTGGTGGCGCGGGGTGATGCTGTGGTGGCGCCCCTGTGGTGGCGCCCCTGTGGTGGCGCCCCTGTGGTGGCGCCCCTGTGGTGGCGACCCTGTGGTGGCGCCGGAGTGACGCTGCGGCGGCGCCGGAGTGACGCTGCGGCGGCGCCGAGTGACGCTGCGGCGGCGCCGAGTGACGCTGCGGCGGCGCCGAGTGATGCTGTGGTGGCCCTGAGTGATGCTTTCTGGCATTGTGGTGGCGCAGAGTGATGCTGTGGTAGTGCTCAGTGATGATGAGGTGGAGCTGAGTGATGCTGTGGTGGCAGTTATGTAGCTTCAAGTTTATAAAACAGGACAGAAGTGTTTACACTAAATTTAGAAGTCCAAGAGCACAAACCTTACAGTCTCAGATCTATACCCTAAACATAGTCCTATCGGAAAGTTATGGTCTGATTTTCCTCATGGTCAAGTGGCAACCATGGTAATCTGAGCTTAAGTATTAGAAATGTAGGGTGGCTTTTCTGATCTGTGTACAGACAAGGGAGCTAGTTTCGGACGCCAGTGTTTTGAAAGAGGGATAAAAACAAGTTGAAATAAGCGCAGCTGCGAAAGCGACCGTGCTTTGTTTACTTAGGAACATGAGCCAAGATCAAGATAAGGGAGTTATGCAGCTGGCACAATGCGCGCCGCTGCTCACTCCAGAGACCCCCTAGGCCAGGGGAGTTAACGTTAAAAGAAAAGGCGGGACATGCAGCCGTCTTTGGCCATTTGCGTGCTTTCATTACTAGAATATGTGGGAGTTAAGAAACTCCCACGAAAAAGTTTAGGAACAGTGTGGAGTGCTCACAAGAAGCCTCCCATAGAGCAGCACATGCGCTGCGCTAGGCTCGACCTAAAAATGAATACATTATAAACTGAAGCTTTGAAGGCTTATTTTTCTTGTGCATTTCCACCTCGGGTAACCAATAATAGGGGAGTCAGTGTGACTGTACCTGGTAAAATCTACTACCTCACTGTACTTAGCAACCCAGATTAAGTTCTCAAGTGGAGTATGCATGATACGCAGCAACAGGAACACTGCACTAGAAAAGGACAAAGCGAAGCCCCAGGCATTCACCTGGTATGCTCCTAGGATGTATACCGCTATGCCAGTTCAGGTCTGCCGGGCTCATTCTCTTTGCTATTTAAGCAAGACCTCATAAGAGGGTGAGCACCTAGATTACCACCTTCAGAGACTTCCCATTACCATAGCAGCACTATTTTACTCCCCTCAGCTCTGCCACACCCCTGGCTTCCAAGCACTATATAATTTATTTGGGAGTTTCCCATACCCACTGCAGAGCACTAAACTTACAGAAACACCAAATCATTGCAGATTATCAAATCCCATTATGCGTGTAGGAGAGGATTGTGGCGTTACAGCCATATCTCCTGACTCTGGAACTGGGGAACTGGGGAACTGGGTTCGAGTCTCGACAGTCATTTCAACATCCTGTAATTCTGGGCAAATCAATTATTCCTTCCGTGCAAAAAAACCAAAAAAACTTGTGTAATATAGCCGATGCTCATGTAAAGCGCTCCAATACCTTAGGGTCGAGTTTGCGCTATGCAAAACTTCAAAAAATAAAAATACATATAAAATCCAAAAGTTTCTACAGCTCAATTGCTATGAGGTCTAGGAAACGGCCAGAAAAGCTAACTCTGGGTTTAAATGGTAAACTGATATTTCTTCAGGAATTAAGTATGCAGCTGCAGGAACAGTGATCACCTAACGACAGTGATCATAGAACCGTGGCATCTGTACGTTTCTTACAACATCATCAATTTGAGGCCTTTCTCGCGCTGAATGCTACGTACAATGGGACATAGCAGGCAAAAGCGATTTCTCAATTACAGCTTTACTCGCCACCAGACACATTGTTCCCTGCCTATCCTGGTCTTGGCGTCTTCTGTTGCGACCAAGGCCTTCGCGTGGACCCAGAAGATGCCCTCTGTGTCATATCTGGGGTGTGCCTCGTCCTTTGAGTAAACCCCACTCGTGCCTCCCAGCAAGGGCGCGGGCGGATGGAGGGCACAGAGCGTGGAGGAGTAAGTTTGTATAGTGCTTCATGCCAGACATGTAGCCCCGAAGCACTTTCCAAGCAGTTACGGAACCATGTAAGTTTGGGGGAGTGGGTGCGCCTCGCTTTCGGTGGTGGTGCCGGAGTGGGAGGCAAACCTAAGAGGGGGGAGGTGATGGGGACACAGAGGGAGTGTACCTCACGTGTGTCATTCATTGGGTGGTGGGGGCTAGGGCAGAAGTGGGTGAGCGACAGGAGCCAATGAGAAGAAGGGAGGGGTCGGAAAGAGGGTGGCTTATGGGGAGAAATGAATGGGGAGGGGTGAAACGGGAAGAGAATCGAGGGGAGGAAAAGGGAAGGCTTGAGAGAAGAAGGGAGGGGTCGGAGAGAGAGGGTGAGGGGAGAAGGAATAGCGGGGTGTGAAAAGAAAAGGAAGGGGTGAGAGGAGCGGGTGGACTCAGAGAAAAGAGGTAGGAGGGAGAGAGGAGGCATTGATGGGTGAAAGGACAGAGTGAAGCGAGGTAGCGAGCATAAGCTGGAGAGGATGCGAGAGCGAGAGCCCTCTCCCCACCCTGTGCAGGTGGACACGATAACACAGGGAGGTGGAGGCGGGGGTGTAAAGGGAGAGTCCAAGGAGGAGGGGGCGACGCCGGTGAGTGGAAGAGAACGAATAACAGGACTCATCAGAGGCAGATGAAGGCAAACGCATCGAGAGAGTGGAGGTCGGAGAAGAAATGAGGGAGGAAGCGAAGGTTAAAAAATAACAGAAGAGGCGCAGAGACAGGAGGTAGAAAGGAGTGAGAGGCAGTGGATGGGGAGAGGGAGGGATGCCAGAGAGCTGTTTGGAGTCCGGGGTTTTTAGAGAAGAAATGGGGAGCGCTAGAGGGTCCTTGAGTCTGCATCGCTTCTTGCGGTACGTGGTGAGAAATACAGTATTCATGAACACGCTCAAACTTCGCGATCTAATTTGAAGATTTAATTTTGATTGAAAGAGGGATAAAAACAAAGTTGAAACAAGCGCGGCCGCGAAAGCGACCGTGCTTTGAATACTTAGGAACATGAGCCAAGATCAAGATAAGGGAGGAATGCAGCAAGCACAGTGCGGGGCCGCTGCTCGCTCCCTAGGCCAGGGGAGAGAGAAGGCGGGACATGCACCCGCCTTTGGCCAATTGCGTGCTGTCTTTCTTAGAAAGACGCACGCAAAGGCCAATAGCGGGTGAGCAAAAAACAAAAAAAACCACGCACGAGCGTGTGGTCCGAGTTGGAAGTCCTTACTAGAAGCCTCGCAGAGCAACGCATGCGCGCTGGCTCAGGCGAGACCTAAAAATGGCAAAATAATACGATCCCAAAATGTGCAGCATATTTTGCCTTTTCTTGCCACATAATTTACTCAACCCTGCTGCATAACCTGGCCATCTCCTGACGCGTAATTCCAGTGGCCCTCACACAAGTTTTTCAATAAAGCAACCATTAAACATGCATATATAAGATTAGAAATATGTACACAATTACATTTAGCAAAGCAATATGCCACCCCTCTTATAGGGACATAATGCAAATCTTCTACTCCAGGGGTCTGTCTAAGTGGATAACCAACACCAGCAACTTTGACCTTCTCTACAGTCTTCAACATATTGTAACATAATACTCCCATAATGGCTTATTGGCTTTACAAATTGCTTTTCCCAGTAAACAAATCAGGCCTACTGGCATTGTCATAACTCTTCAAAAAAAAAAATAGAATTCATAGCACCCAACATAACTTTTTCCAGCAGACAAATTCAAGCCTTTAGCCTTTATCACGGTTTTGTCATCATTATCTGCTCAGGCCTCCTGTATTGTGCATAAACTGGACACTAGACATACTATCTTAACATTACAAATGTGCACAAAATTACTGTTGGTTAAACAAAATGCAAACCCTCTCAAAAGGGCATAACAAGGATCATTGCACTGCAGATCTTCAAACCCAATGATATGACAGAGGAGTATGGTAACCTGCCAGAATTCATGTAGCAAAATATCTGTCTACAGCCTTTAACACAATGTAATAACAATCCACCTTTAACAGTGTGTAGCTCTAACATAGGTTAACAAAAATATATCAGGCCTATTGCCTAATTGTCATAATAAAAAGCACAAACCTATGGCGTCTAATTTAACTTTTTCCAGAATACTAACTCAGGCCCTTAACTTTTATCATCGGCTTGCCACCATAACCAACTCAGGCCTATAATATTGAGCAGACGCTTTATTTACCATAAGGCATACTATAAAAAAAAAAATTTAAAATGTAAAATTCCAGCAGATAATCTCCTAAAATAGTTATGAGTTATCACATGACGGCTACAACACAAAACCCCTAGCTTACCATGACAATCTGTGAGATTCTATGTAAAAAAGCATTGGCAAGGCCAATAGGTCTCGGCAATGCAGGAGTTATTGGCGTTGTCAATGTCTTTTAGCCATGTTATATAGCAGCACGGCTGCTAATCAGCATGGCGGAAAGTCCTTGAAAAATGCAAGGTCTAGCTGCCACCTAAAAAGTCACATACAGTAACAACCTGCAACTCCGTTTAACTACACTGTAGCTGAAGAAAAAGTGAAGAAAGAACACATGATTAAAGAGTTCAGCAGGCTGTAAAAAACAGTCACAAAACAGTCTTCTCATTCTTTGGACCTCTCGGTTTATGAAAGGGGGTGGTTTGCAATTTCCGAAGTCCATATAAAAAGCGGGAACAACAGAAAGGAAACTGAGACAGTTGTGGCACGAAGTGGCCACTGAGATTATGGAAGTTCCACGCAGATTGAATATAAAACTGTATCAAAGAATGATACGTAATAAGATATTTACAAAGCAAAATAAATTATCTTAAACAGATTAACACATCCAAGAAAATTCTTCAAATGGCTAAATGTTTTGAAATGTATAAGACTTATGAAACCCATGTTCGGCAAAGGTAAGCGGTCGGTCTAAAACTTATACTTACTGCCGGCTCCTGTCTGTCGGGTCAGAGTGAGACATTCCAAGGTGGCAGCTCAGCTCGTTTCCAGTCTGACAGCCCATTGTCTGTGTCAGTGTCTGCAGCTGCAAGGGGGAAGGAATGGCGCCCAAGAGCAGCTGCTGAGTCCCAGGAGTTTTGTGGACTTTAGAACAGGTGAGCATTAACTTAATGTATGGGCGGCAGCTGCTGGCAAACCTTGCACAACAACCAGTCTTTAGGAATACCTGAGGAACCACGTTAATAGACACCTTGGCCTGTTTTGGATTAGATCTCTCTCCCTCTGACCTGGACAGACCATTATGCAGTCAATTGGCAGTTAACACCTCCAGAAAATTCCCTCTGGAATCCCAAAATAACTTTTCAAGTAGGGCTTGGCATAAAATACAAATGAGTGCATTTACCTCCTCCCTCATTACTGAATTTAGCAGAAAGCGTAGAGCAGATGACAGGATTATTCGAGTTGGTTGAATACCGCTATTGAGAATATCTCCTCAGTAAAAGACAGAAGCATCAAAATTAAAAAGCCATCTCAACCTTGGTTTGATGAGACAAAGTCTCCAAACAGGGTTGTCAAAGACAAGAGCGCAAATGGTGTAAAGAATATAACCTACTGGAAAAAGCAAAATATAAACAATGCCTTGCCGATTATAAAAAGCTTCTCTTGGTCACAAAATCTGACTACTTTTTCAGAGCTAATAATTTTAGCCAGGGACGTTAATAGAACTCTTTTCTATACTATAAAAAATCTAATCGTACTCACTGCTAGCAATCTAACTGAATTGCCAAGATTTTTGTGACTCCTTAGCTAGTTTTTTCAAGATAAGGTTGTGACCATTTATAATAAATTTACTGCTAACAGCGGGCTTAGTTTGGATAACAAGCAGCCTTTAAAAGTATATCTGGGAACACAGGATTCAGGCATTCTGAGGCTCCCACAGTAGTGCAGCTTGCCAAGATTATCCCCAAAATTAAATCCGGCTATCCTGGTCCTCCCAAAATAGTACATGCAGTTCCTGAGACAGTGACACAGCTTTTGACCAGTTTTTTCTCTGCCATGTTTAAGGTCGGTGTCTTTCCCTCCCACTAGAAGTCAGCCTCAGTTCTCCCCCTACTCAAAAAAGCTAATTTAAACAGGATGGATTCGAATAACTATCGCCCGATCTCTAGGCTTCACTATCCTGCAAAACTGGTGGAGAAAGTGATGAATGAGTAGTTGACCTCTTTAATGGACTCCAATCATCTTTTGGATAATACCCAGTTTGGATTTAGACAAGGCCACAGCACTGAATCAGTGCTGGTTGTAGCTACTGAGGAAAATCAGGGCAACATTAGACCATGGCAGAAATGCAGGTTTGGTCCTGTTAAACTTGTCAGCGGCCTTCGATAAGCTCAACTGCGTGCTGTTGGTTGACTGTATGCGCAGCCTTGGGATCGAGGGCCCAGCTCTCACTCTGCTACAGTCCTTTCTGTTAGAAAAAAAGTAGTGACCGTGGGAGTGTTTACATCAAGATCTTACTCTCTCCCCTGTGGACTGTCATAGGGTTCATCGGTGAACCAGACAACGTTTATAACTCCCTTAGCCACACTTATAAAATCTTTTGGCCTGTCATTAGCATCTTATGTTGAAGGCACGATAATTGTTTCACTCTCTAAAGACGAGTTCAACTCTGGAGAAGTATTTAGGAACTGCATGAGTGCAGTAGGCAAATGGATGAACCACAACTGTCTGAAACCAAATTCCTCCAAAACAAAGGTTATTCTGTTTAGGAACAATCCATCCTTTTGGTCTCGAGCTCGGTGGCCTTCAGATTTAGAATCTTTATCATCCCCAGTACCTAGGGTAAAAAACCTTGGGATAATTTTGGACACTGATATGAAATATAGAGATTCGATTAATAAGGTTACTACAGCTTCTTTTCATGCTCTGAAACTTATCAGAAAGAGTGAAAAATGTATACCTTTTGATCTTTTAAAAACAGTGGTCATCTCTCTGGTATTGACAATAATGGATTACTGCAACAGCCTCTATCTAGATCTTGGAGTGGGCTCACTTAAGAAGCTGCAAGTCCTTCAAAACGCTGCACGGCAATGTCTTTTAAAGATCCCTAAATTCAATTCCGCGAGCTCAGCTATCATCCAGCTTCATTGTTTGCCTGTTAAGTAACGTATTGTTTTTAAAGCACTCCGCACAGCTTATAAGAACCTTCATGGGCAGGGCCCTTCCTACTTCAAGAAAAATATGAGGTGATATATGCCTGGCAGGACCCTGCGTTCAGGATCTGCAGACAATATGTTGGTACCTACTTTTAAGCGTGTATCCTGGGATGGGTGTATCCTGGGATGGGAGACGTTTCTTCAGGTTGTCATGTGTTTTCTGCATGGCCCATTGTAGTTTTCCCTATGTTAGCTTAAATAGGCACGTTGTGGGCCTCATTTTCCTTTGCACAAGTTACTATGTAAACATGCTTGTTTTTGTGCCACATTGTACTTTCACACAGAACCTGAATATGTTTTTGCGTTCTGTTCTTTTCCTGAGATTTAGTCTGAGCAACAATGACATGGTCAAACAACAATGTCCCTTGTTATTCTTTCTGGCTAGGCACTAGCACCTGGACAGAACACAAGAATGCAGCTGTTGTAAATGTGCATAAATGTCCTAACATATAGATGAGTACATGAGCCACACAAAGACACATGGAACAAGAATTCGGAGACAAGAACACTGTATCAGCTGAGATGTTGAGCGATCATCTCCATATACGAAGGAACGGGGTCTGCCAATAATCCCAGAGATCTTTCATATAATCATTTAGCTTTACACGCAGGAGAGGGGGTTATTCTGTCTTATAAAATGACAGCACTTTTCATGGTAATTGGATTATTGACCATGCTAACAGCTTTTGTATTATGCATTTGTTTTCCAATTGTGGCACTTATACTGCATTTCAGAGCACAATAGTTTAATAAATATTCTAAACTTCCTTCTTGTCTCTTGTTTATCTTATTGTGGACGAGTGAGAGAAAAAGGGTGTGTCCTGTTACCACGAACCCTGAGAGGGTAGAGTGTGTTGTGTTCTGGGGGTACCAATTCACTGGTTTCTCTGGTAAGGTTAGGAGGGCAAGTGAGGCACTACAGCTAGTCGGACTCACGAGCACAGAGGTAGTAGGATGACTCCTTCCCTACATGCTTATGTTGCATGGTCCCAAGCACTGTTCTGTTCCAGAGCAGAATTGGCTTGTCACCCTCACCAACCCAGGCCTACTATATTACACATAAGCCTTCAAGGAGAGGGAGAGGGATATAGAGAGGGAGAGGGATATAGAGAGGGAGAGGGATATAGAGAGGGAGAGACGGAGAGAGACAGACGAGAGAGGGAGAGACGAGAGAGGGACAGACGAGAGAGAGACAGACGAGAGAGAGACGAGAGAGAGAGAGACGAGAGAGAGAGAGACGAGAGAGAGACGAGACGAGAGACGAGACGAGAGACGAGAGAGAGACGAGACGAGAGACGAGACGAGAGACGAGAGAGAGAGACGAGAGACGAGGAGAGACGAGAGGAGAGACGAGAGGAGAGACGAGAGGAGAGACGAGAGAGAGAGACGAGAGAGAGAGACGAGAGAGAGAGACGAGAGAGAGAGACGAGAGAGAGAGACGAGAGAGAGAGACGAGAGAGAGAGACGAGAGAGAGAGACGAGAGAGAGAGACGAGAGAGAGAGACGGGAGAGAGAGGGGAGAGAGAGGGGAGAGAGACGAGAGAGAGAGGGAGAGAGACCAGAGAGGGAGAGAGACCAGAGGGAGAGAGACCAGAGGGAGAGACCAGAGAGACCAGAGGGAGAGAGACCAGAGAGAGAGAGACCAGAGAGAGAGAGGGACCAGAGGGAGAGAGACCAGAGAGAGCGAGAGAGAGACCAGAGAGAGAGAGAGAGACCAGAGAGCGAGAGAGAGACCAGAGAGAGCGAGAGAGAGACCAGAGAGAGAGAGAGAGACCAGAGAGAGCGAGAGAGACCAGAGAGAGAGAGAGAGACCAGAGAGAGAGAGAGACCAGAGAGAGAGAGAGCAAGAGAGAGACCAGAGAGAGCAAGAGAGAGACCAGAGAGAGCGAGAGAGAGACCAGAGAGAGCGAGAGAGAGACCAGAGAGAGAGAGAGAGAGAGAGACCAGAGAGAGAGAGAGACCAGAGAGAGAGAGAGAGACCAGAGAGAGAGAGACCAGAGAGAGAGAGAGAGAGACCAGAGAGAGAGAGAGGAGAGAGAGAGAGAGAGAGAGACCAGAGAGAGAGAGAGAGAGAGAGACACCAGAGAGAGAGAGAGAGAGAGAGAGAGAGACCAGAGAGAGAGAGAGACCAGAGAGAGAGAGTATCCAGAGAGAGAGAGAGACCAGAGAGAGAGAGAGAGACCAGAGAGAGAGAGAGAGACCAGAGAGAGAGAGACCAGAGAGAGAGACCAGAGAGAGAGACCAGACAGAGAGACCAGAGAGAGAGACCAGAGAGAGAGACCAGAGAGAGATCCGTCCCAGTAGACAAACTGGGTGGCTAGTTAGGATTGTGTTTCCATAGGAAAAGCATTTTGATTTGCTTTTATCTTTGGGGGCGTTTGATGAATATCCACAAAAGTTTGCATGCCCCCCCGAGCATTTTGGGAGGCCCCGTGTACCCCATCTGCCAGGGCAGAGGTATACAATGAAGGGAAAGGAGGGCGCAGCCCCCTTCCTTGATCCTTTTGAGGCCGCAGGGACACTATCCCCCAGGGCTAAAATACGAATTAAAAAATAAAGGAGGGGCCATGCGGCCACCTTCCACGTACCAAAAAATGTACGGGGACCCTATCCCAGAGGGCTCCCCACCTAAGAGTTAAAAGGCCCCAGGGACCCTATCCCCAGGGTCAGTTCAGTTAGTGCCCCCACGGGTAAGGAAACATAGGTTTGCACCCGCCTGGCGGAAGAGTTTTTAAATTTCTCACCAGGCGGGAGCAAAATGCCTTCCCTACCTGCAGGAGTGCGGGCAGGGTCGAAAGATCTGCTCCCAGCTGTCAAGAGATTTGAACTTGCTCCAGCAGGTGGGAGCAGACTTCTCTGTCCCAACCCACACTCCTGGGAAACAGATATGGCTCCCGCCCAAAGGGAACAAGCATAAATAGCTGCTTCCTCAAGGGTCTCCCCCTGCAGACCCCCAATGTGCTGCTTGGAGCGTATAATTAAGAGGCCATAGGGAATGGGGTCACAATAGGCTCAAGGGGGTGGGGGAGGAGCCTGCTCGGCCCCCTCCCCGTTTATAATGGCAATGTGCCCTGGGGGATTGGGTCCGCTAGGCCTAATAAGGCTCAGGTGGGGGGCGGGGACTACGCGGCTCCCACACCTTTAATATCCTAATCGGCCACAGAGAATGGGGTTCCGAGGGCCTATTAAGGTTCGAGAAGTGGAGGGGGGGCTCAGCCACTCTCCCCATTTTAATGTCATGTGGCCCTGGGTGATGGCTTATGGCCTGCGCAGTGTGGGGTTGGCAGCCTGAGGGGAGGGGGGGTTGGACACAGGGCCTGCAGCCAATCCCACACTGTACACGACCAACAGACTTGGCTATGGCTGCCTCCGGGAAGAGGAGGTGGCCACAGGCCAGGACCTGCGGAAAACCCCTCACTGTGCACGGCCACAGGCTGTGGGGTTGGCTCTACGTATGGTAACAAATTGTAACTTAACGTTAAAAAAAAAAACTCCTATTAACTGAAGAAAAGAAAAAAAAAATCAGAGGTTAAAATAATGTTATAGGTAGGTGACAATTTCATTTCATACAGATACCCTAAACCCCTAGGACTGATGGTGGGGACCCAGAATGGGGACAAAACCTTTTTGTGCCTTTTTAAATTTGCTGCGTAATCGGATAGGATCCGCTGCAAAAATCTTTAAAATGTGGAAAATCCCTGGGGTAGGCTATGGCCCAGATGACTACGCTTTTTATTTTTTTGCCCCCAAGACCGCATCCCTCTGGGTTAAGTGTGTTTTTTTAGGGGAGAGGTGGCCGCACTGAGCCAACAATGGCCCAGGTGATCCCATCCCCAGGGGCCGGCTGACTTGCTGTGTCCCAGGGAGCCCATCCTCAGGACACAGCAATTTCCCTGCCTGCAACGGCGCGGCATGCAGGGAACCAGCTGGGGCATTGGCGCTACCCTTGCTTCTCCCAATAAGTATATGGTAGGTGCCCTGGTGGGCACCAGGGCACCCACCTTAAATAATGTGGTCCCCAAGGCCAATAAGGGCTTGGGGAGTGGGGCCTCGAGTCATGGAGCCCCCCTCCCTTTATTTGAAAAAATAGCCCTAGGGGATGGGGTCCCCAGGGACCAACAATGCTCAATGAGGGGGGCCCCTTTGGGGAAGAAAAAAAAAAATAAGGCCATGGAGGATGGAATCCTCAGGCCCTGTGACCAACCTCCCACCGCGCAGAGCCAAAGGATGTGTGCAAAAAAAACTCCTTGGTATTCAGAGGAAAAAAATTAATATTAAATACATTTTTTTTTTTTTTTTAAATCAAAAGTTAAAGTAACGTTATATTTAGGTGCCAATTTCATTGACAATGTAACATTTTGAACATACAAAACTACTGAAATTCACCAGCTAGTTATCTCTGGTAACCACAACTCTTGCTCTCGCCCTGCATGCTAATTACCCCACATATTATATCATGCATGGCATCTTCTAAGACATCATTGATAATATCACTGCAACATTTGCAGTGAAATTATTGATGAGAAAACTTTGCACAGCGGGGGCCAGAGTTATAGTTACTGTATGGCACAAGATATAGTTACCTGAGATAACCAACTATAACTGGTGAATTTCTGTGATTTTTAGAGTTTAAAAAGTTATATTGTTACTGAACATTTCACCTAAATAAAACGTTACTTAAACGTTTGTTTTCTTATAAGTGAATATATATCTTGAATTAGTCAACATGGGCACTCGAGGGAGCTTTTTAAAATCCTTATTGAAAGCGGTGATAAAACAGAGGTGTTTCGTGCTTACACCTTGATCACTGTCATCAGTGAGCAAGGCTTAAGCCAAAACACATCTGTTTTATCACAGCTTTCAATAAAAAGAGTCTGGAAAACTCCATGGAGTGCTCGAGTCAACTAGTTCAAGCTTTGAATATTTAATTCCGTGGGATCCCACTCCTGCACACAAAGTCACCCATCATGCAAGGGACAAAAGGCGAACGAGTGGGAAAAGATGATCCAAGATAGATATATATACACATACACAAAAATTCTAGTCTGAAAACAAAATAAGACCCTCATAAGAGGGACAAACAAGGATTATCAGAGTGCAAGTCTACTTCCAGGGTTTGTCAGAGTGGGTAACCAACACCAAAACACTTGCCTTCTATGGTAAACTGTGGGATTCCATATCACAAAATACCTGTCTACAGCTGTTAACAGTTTAACAATCCACCCTTAAACGCCTATTGGCTCTTACACATGCTTTTCACAATGAATATCACAAACCTACTGCCTTTGTCATAATTTAATAAAAAGATCAAGATTATAGCCTTGATCATTGAATTGGCACAATGACCAACTCAGTCCTTCCGTATTGAACATACACTTTCCCACAAGACAAAAAGTGCAATACACGCACTCTTTCACTCATAACAGGTAGCCATATCACTTCGGCCTGTTGCTCTGCAATAACATTTAAAGGAAGACACAACCTGGGGACAGCATTTTTCATCCAAAAACAATCGAAGTTCTAAACAAATTAAGATCTAGCCAGGCCCCAGGCGGGAATGGTATACCAAATTCTGTGTAGAAATCTGGTAAAGATTACTGGGAGCCATGACTTATGTCTATTTATAAAAACAAGGGCAGTAGAACAGATCCCTCTAGCTATCGTCAAATCACACTGTTAGATGTCAATGGTAAGGCTAATGTGAAGATCCTACTCCCAAAACTTGAAATTTGGTCAACCAATAATAACGGTTTTTTTTTCTCCCAAACAGGATTTAGACCAAATTGTAGTACCACGGATTACATGGTGAGAATATCTTTCCTGGCTCACCGTGCCACTGACTCCAAAGGCTCCCCGCTGTTTGCTTTTTTTCTCGACCACATAACCGCTTTGATAAGGTTGATCTGCAAATACTATAGAATAAGTGTGCAGCCAGAGGCATTCCATCCAGTTGCTTCAAGCAATAATTTCACTCTACTGATACCTGGGTTCAAGTCCAGGTCGGTAAAGGGTTGACTATTTAAAAAAAAATCTTTACAAACAAGATTCTGAAGCAGGGGTGCATTCACATCCCTCACCTTTGTAGCCTGTAGACATCGGGAAGTACCCTGGGAAAGCAAGTTCATTTCCCCCAAAAGAACAATATCATTATTTTACCAATTTTACAGTATGCAGGCAATAGTCCTTCTTGATCACACATACATGGGGCTGCAAAGGCTTTCAATGAATTACACACTTACAATTGTGAAAACAAACAAGAATTAAGCCCATTCAAGTCCAGTGTAATGATTTTTTGGTAAATCTTCTAACAAAAACAGTAAAAGCATGGCATTCCAGCGACTGCTCACTCGGATACTGCACGTGTTACAAATACTCGCGCATTTGGCTCACAAAAAAAGGCTCACCCAGATACCACTTTGGCGAAGCAGAGTCACAAAGGAACCTCAGTAGCATATGCTCTTTGTAAGGCCAATGCAAAGTTTCACAGCCCTTCTGCAAATCCAATCTTGATTGTAAATAGAGCAATGTTAATTCAATCAATGGCCTTTGGCCATCAGTACTTTCTAAGTCGTTTCGCCCCAACTTTAGACCAAACTTGTTTCATCTTCCCTGGACCGGTTCCTGTTCACGGATTCAACTGGAATTTGGCCTAATCCGTCAAGACCTTGCCTGTAAGGTAAACTTGTTGATGTACTGCTCCCTGGTTAAAAAAAACAATGCCATGAACACTAAAAGCTGCCATCAGGTCTTTCTTTTTAAGTGATGGCTCCCCTGCGAATCCATGGACTATGCATCTATCGACCTCTGTAAAGGACCTGGAGGCAAAGTGAATTTAGGAAAATAATATCCCCCATTCTGCCCTCAAATAGGCCTTAAA
Source organism: Calotriton arnoldi (assembly GCA_963921515.1). Classification (NCBI taxonomy): domain Eukaryota; kingdom Metazoa; phylum Chordata; class Amphibia; order Caudata; family Salamandridae; genus Calotriton; species Calotriton arnoldi. Next base: position 3,512,243 of record CAWUFW010000124.1, on the reverse strand, counting down.
AACAGGAGTCCTGTTGCTAAGCAGGATTACGGACGCTCTAGATCAATCAACAAAAAGAACTAGCACTACACCCTGGAGTCCTACCCATACCATCATGTTTGCTCAGCAATACTTATCAGAGCCATTGCGTAAATCAGTTAGACTATCCATCATTCGCATGCAGTACTTATCACTCCCAATAAAAGAACTTAGGTTATCCTGGCAGAACCAACAATTTGAGAACTATAGGAGCAGGCTATGCGATTACGAACAAGAATTCCTTGTGCATGTTACTTCTTGTTGTCCAGACAGGGGCAGGGAAAGGCAAGTTTTACTCAAGCAGATTTTTCTAAAGAATAACATCTGACATTGTAAGGACGCACTATCTTAACTTCCAGAATATTTCAGAGCAGTGTCAAGCTGCTTAATTCTTTTGTAAAGTTATCAAGAAACTTAACTCTGCATGTTCATAATTATGGTTAAAACCAACGTTTCGATATCTCTGCATTTATTATGACTGCTTGATCTGTTACTAGGTTATACGAGCGGCTCTTGAGCAATTAACATCTTGGGCACCAACGATTTCTAAAAAATTGCTTTTGATTTTAACTAAGATTTACGTTTCATGGGACTTAACTTTACTATCATTATATTCAAAGATGATTGAATTAAATAGTGTCATATAGCATTTTATGTGCATTTCATAGAAGAGTTTAATTAATCAAACATAATAAATTTGCCTCCTTACTCTAGTCAAGTCAATTTACTTTATTCGATCCACTTAAAACATAGATCATAAAAGTACAAGTCGGGTTAAAATAACAATTCAAGAAGATCACATAACCAATTACAGAAATAAGATTATATGAATTAGTTAACCTCTTCGAGCGACAAAGGGTCTCCTATAACCCAAACTCTTCTGGCCCATACAGACGCACACAAAAAAAAACTTGCAGTAAGCAAGTATAAATAAAACAGTTATAGGGTAAATCATAGCCATAGCATCTTTAAAATGAGATAAAAAACAACCATCAAATTTAAAATCCTTAAAAGCAAATGGTGATTGTCTCATTAAGAACATTGGCTAAAAATGATAAAATAATAGTCCCCAGACGTGATTCCTTCCAAATAAATCCATGATATGCAACAATTCTTCCTTAGCTAGTAAATGACTGGGTCAACAAAGTTTCCTCCTCCTTATACATGCCCAGAGGAAAGTGGCTAACGAAAAACATATAAATGGATCATTAAGTTTAAGAAAGTACAATGCAGGTCGACATTGGCTAAAATTATATTGTCTTAAAATCGGTAAGATATATCTTGCTCTTTCTTCCTTATAAAAACCTCAAAATAAAAATAAATGAAGATCTGACTGCTCTGAACTGTTATCACATGGGCAGGTTGTCAGTTCAGTAAGGCTAAACCTCCTCGTGGAAAACCCAACATCAGCGGGATTAGGTTCAAACGGAACCTCAGTAAAATAAGTCTGTGCTGTAGGTTCCCAGTTCTCTAAATAGGAGTACTCTCCAATGTGGGCGGAGTCAGTTGGTATAAGAGTACTGTTGACTTTGCATGGTTTTTTCCTATCTATCGTAAGCTGCCTTAGATAAAAATATTGCCTTTACTTCCTTCTTCGTAATCTTCAGGCATGCACTGGGGTTAATAAACAATTCAGCTAAACCCAATGAGGTCAAAGTTGACCTTACATACTGCAACCGTGTGATTTTGTGTGTGTTATCAAGTTTCAAACTGTTTTTTATAATAGTTTGGGTTAAATTTACAGTGTCCCTACACCATATTGAGCGCCTTAACAATATTGGTGCAAGTCTTATGGTGTCAGTCACATATGTTAATCCCAGTTCTAGGTGGCAAATGAAATTGGAGGCACTGGGGAGGGACACAACTCTCTTGAAGAATCTATCCTCAAGATTTTGAAGAGAAACTATGGGAGCCATACCCCACACCCCTGCCCCATAAGTTGCAGCAGATATTGTCTTTGCCCCATATATCTTTTTTATGGGTTCGAATGGTTTTGAGCCCAGTTTCTTAACGAAGCTGGAGATGGCTGCCATACTACTCTCCATCACTAAGGTACTATTATCCACCGTATTTGACCAAGACTGGCTTTTATCAAACGAAACCCAAAAAATAAGGAAATGTATCTACCATCTCTAATCTACGAGACCCTATATAAAAATGTGGCACTCCCCTAGAGGGAGCTACCCCTGTTATTAGGGCAAAAGATTCAGACTCATTGACCCTCAGGTCCAATGATGTTATAAAATTTGCATAGGCCGTTATCAGGCGTTGGAGTACCACCCCTGTTCTGGCAATTAGGACCGCATCATTGGCATAGGCCAGTATCGACAGAGTGAGGGTATCAAAAACAGGGACATCTGGTGTTGAACCTGCAAGTGCTGCCTCAACCTCATTTGTATAGATAGAAAATAGAAATGCGACGAGAACGCACCCTCGTCTAACTCCCCTTGTAATCTGGAATGGGCGAGAACACTCCCCATTTTTGCTGTATCGTACACGTGCAGCGGATTGGGAATACAATTGACAAAATTAACTATTGCTACATCAATCCGCATCATCTCCATTATATTCCACAATTTAGAGTGACTCACACAGTCGAACGCTGCTGTTAGGTCCATAAAGGCCATAAAAGTCTGGCCACCCTTAGCTCTGGTATATTTTGCTATAGTCGGCCTCAAATTCAGGCACTGATCTATCGTGCCCCTACCTCTTTGAAAGCCGTACTGAGCCGGGACCAGAATGTTCTTCTCCCTTGCCCACTCTTCCACCCTATGTAGCAGTAAGCGGCCCATAGGCTTCAAGGTACTATCCAACAGGGAGATAGGTCTGTAATTCTGGGGTTTCGCTTTATCTCCCTTTTTGTAGATTGGTACGATTATGCTAGTTTTCCACAAGGCTAAGGGGCCAGACTTGGCTACTGCGTTAAATACATTTGTTAGTAGTGGGGCCCACAAGTCTTGGTGCTCTAAGAATAGGTCAATTGGGACCTCATCCAGACCCGGACCCTTGCACTGCTGCACTTATCCAGCCCATTTCTTTCTTCCTCTAGAGAAAATATGAGATGCTCCGTTGGAGTATGGCTAAACTGGGAGGGTCGTTCATAAAGTTATTCTTTGAACCAAAAATCTGCTCAAAGTGATGCACCCAGGGGGCGTGGCTTGGCGAGATGGCTGCGCTGTAGTGCAGCTCCGCCGGCCGACCCGCTATAATCCTGCATTATCCTGCCTCACCGCCACGATCCTTGTTACAAATCGGGTGGCACTTTGAGCTCTCACTGTGGGGCGCCCGGTGTTGGCGATTCGGGGGCTGTGCGATGCCCCTAGGAACCTTCATCTCGGCTAACGACCGGGCGAGCCAAGCCGCTGCTGAAACTAAGGGGACTCGCCGCGGGTGCATCTCTACTCTCCTATTAAAGCTGCTGGCGTGAACGGAGCCTGCGGAGGACAACGCCCCGTGCTGTGGCTGTTATAAGGCGTTCGGAGCTATCTGGGTATAGGTGGCGTGCCGAACGCCCAACAGTTGAGGACTGATCCTTGGACGGCCCGGAGACTGCAAAGCCCGCGTCTGGGACCAGCGGAGGTGCAGTGGCTGGTGTGCGCGCTTCGATCGACGAGCGGAGGTGGGGGGCCGCGTATGGTATCCCGATGCCCCCCCCTGCTCTCAGGACAATTGTTGCCGATGTGGCCCCAGCTGCGTGTAATGGAACTTGCACCGGATGTGGTGGCCTGCTTGTGACTGGCGAGGCGTGGGGACGCGGACAGTGGGGTATAATTGTTTTGGCTGCCGGCTGGTGATTGCGGAGCCCCCCTGTGTCCTCCGGTGGCTTCGGGGCCTGTTTCGGCCTGCTACTTACCCCCGGTGAGATAGCCTACACGAGATGGAGGCGGGGTCTGCGCACGAGAGCTGAACGAGGCCTGGCCGCGCTTCTAGGGCTCCCGCGAACTGCTCCTCAACCTCGCCTGCGCTTGGGCTCCCGCTCCCTCCCCAGATTAACTGTGTCTTGCACCGGGGTGGAGGAGAGTACCGCACGATTGCCTGGGGAGTGTCTGGGCCCGTGTTTGCGGAACCACACGGCAACACGGTGTGCATGACAGTTGTGGCCTACTAGGCCTACGCACTCATCAACGTCTCTTTTCCGCCCACACGTGGCTGGGCCGGTGCACTGCTGACGTCTTCTTTGCGTTGGCTCCCCCCCCCCCGTGACACGCGTCAGAAGGGCACGATCACATATCAAGGCAACACACTGGCATTTTATCTGGACTTTACGGCTGCTGTCCAAGCGGCTAGAAAAGAGTATCAAGCAGTTAAAAAGTTTTTAATCACTGAAAAAGTACCCTATGCCATGTTGTACCCGGCACGGCTGCGCATCGGAACAGATGATGAAGCTAGAATTTTCACAAACCCGAAACAGGCACTGGACTTTGCGAAAGCTCTCAGCCGTAAGAAAAAGACTGCACTTAATGAGTCGGAGGACGAAAGGTAAGGTGTAATGCAGGTGACAATATATCCCTTTGCAGTGCTGGTCTGGTGGTAATCACTGATATCTGATGTAGTGCTTGACCGGACATGTGTAACGAATATGGATGGCTCCTACAAGTGCTATACTCATTTGCTTATACCCTTTATGTATAGTGTCTCTGATGTTCCTTCGCGATTGTGCGAGAACACTTTGCACTCTTGTTACTGTTTACGGATGGGTGGTTGTGAGAGCACATATCGTGGTGGTCGGCCACCTCCCTTATCACCTAGGGAGTATTAGTAGCGCCACAGCGTTCCCCGATGGGTATTCCCCACATTGCACTTTTTCAATGTTTAATTTTATGGGGTTAGGTTTGAGTTTAAGGGATGGCTTTGGCAAGTTGGGTGTGCTAAAGTGGGTGGGGGTGTTTTTTTTTACTGTTATACGAATGGGTTTGTTCAAAGTGATTGACCTGACACTGGGTTGCTGGTATACATATGGTAATATGTTGATGTGCAAATGGAAACTTATTATGACCATGTTCATCTTTCTCAATGACCTCCACAGACGATAAATTCACCTGCTTAAAATGGAATGTCCGTGGGCTTAATTCCCCCAAGAAAATTTGTCAGGTTTTTGCTTATTTAGACAGACATTGAGTCCAAATCGCTCTCCTTCAGCAGACACATCTAACTAAAATAACTGAGGATAAGATCGCTGTTAAATGGGCTGCATATAAGCTTGCCTCGTCTTACTCCTCCTATGCCAGAGGTGTTCTTATTCTGTTAAAACGTGGCCTGCTCTTTACGCCTATACAAACACACACGGATGCCGAGGGGCGTTATGCTATGGTGCACGGTAAATTGGGGGCTACGCTCCTGACCATTGTTAATGTGTATGGCCCCATTGCAGATGAACCTGAGGTGTTTATGCGTATTGTTAATGTACTGCGAGATTGGCCTTCTGCTGAAATAGTGTGGGGAGGAGATTTTAACACACATCTTGACCCACAGCGAGATAAGTCCAGTCAACAAGGGGGCCGCACTCCTAAAGCCGCCAGATACATTAGTGATGCTATGTTAGAGCTTGGTTTAATAGACGCATGGCGACTTCGACACAGGGACACGAGGGAGGGTACGCATGCTACGCCGGCCTCAGTGGGTACGCATGCTACGCCGGCCTCAGTGAAGGGGCAAATGATTGGGTAAATGCGATAGCTTCCCTCCCCCGCACTCTGTCCGATCACAATCCTGTCAGACTCAACATCGCTATACCCATCAACACCCACCGTCCATTTACCTGGAGATTCCGCTCAGAGGCGTTATTGGACCCTGTTGATGCGGATACCATCAGGAAAGAAATTGTGCAGTTTTTCGAGCTAAACAAGGGCACAGTAGATAGCGCTTCCACCCTGTGGGAAGCCTTTAAGGTTACTATAAGGGGAGCATGTATTAGCACCACGGCGGGCATTCTTAAGGACATTAGACGCCAGCTTGCGCAGATAGAGCAAACACTGTCGCAACTTGAAAAAGATTACACTGCTAACCCATGAGCAACCACATTATCTCTTATCCATGAATCACTTCGAGCATACGATGAAATGGCGGAGACAGAGACAAGATACCTTTCTAAAAGACATATCGCCCGTGCCTATGGGGAGGGAGGTCGGCCTGGTCGTAATCTAGCGACTCGACTTAAATTTAGAACTGACCACCACCACATCACCAAAATTGTAGATGATCACGGCAGGGAGCATTATACCCCGCAAGATATAGTTGAGCAATTTCGCGACTGCTACACCACCATGTACAAATCACGGGGAAGTGCAGACTCCCTTGATCTCGCAGAGTACCTATAAGACATTGCATGTGCATGGTTGGCAGATGGTCATCGCGAATACTTGAGTCAGCCGATTGAGGCTTCGGATATCCAGGCAGCAATACGCTCTTTGTCGAACAAAAAAGCTCCAGGGCCGGATGGCCTCACGGCAGAGTTCTACAAGGCATATGCCGAACTCCTGGTGCCCCATTTGCTTGAAGTATATGGCGAGGCGCATGAGACTGGACGTCTCCCTCCCTCGCTTCGACAAGCCTTGATCATTATGCTACTTAAAAAGGATAAGCCGCCATCAGCGTGCGAATCATATCGACCATTATCCTGAATCAATTTAGATGCTAAAATTCCTGCCAAAATTCTTGCCGACCGACTCAAGCCTTTGATGCCTTCCCTTGTTCTGCTGGACCAGTCCGGATTCATACCGGAGAGATCTACGTCTAACAATCTCCGCACGACATTCGCTGTTTTTCATGTTTTAGACCCCTCTCTTCCTGCTGCCGACGTAATGTTAGATGCGGCAAAAGCATTTGATTCTATTGAATGGTGTTACATGTTTCGTATACTGCGCCATATGGGGTTCCCTGAGATCTTTAGAGTCTGGGTGCGGCTATTGTACGCTGGTCCTTCGGCGCGGGTGAGGGTGGGCGGGTTGACCTCGGAGCCTTTTCAAATAGGGAGAGGCACGCGATAGGGATGCCCCTTGTCGCCGGTGCTTTTCTCACTTATGCTGGAGCCGTTGGCGTGTATTATTCGTCAGCGACACAGGGAGACCGCTCTGAACTTAATACACCGTCCTGTAGGTATATCTATGTATGCTGATGACATGGTGTTGTTTATAAGACAACCCCAGCAGTATCTGGCCCCCGTGTTACGCGAGTATATACGATTTGGCTTGTTTTCCAGACTAACTATTAACTGGAATAAGTCGGTGATTATACCCTTAACTGAGACAACACCTCCGCCCAGTCTTGAATATCCACTAGTGTGGTCTACTGACCCTGTTAAATACTTGGGTATCTGGGTGCATCGGGATCCTGATATTGTGGTCCGTGAAAATTATGGGAAGGCATGTGTGGCTCTGAACATCAAGTGGACAGGTGGATGGTACTGCCATTGTCTGTGGCGGACCGCATAGCTGTCATCAAAATGATAATCCTGCCACGTTTTTTATATCATTTTTGTAATATCCCCATCGTATTGACTAAACAGTTTATCACACTTCGTTCATCACTGCTACGACTCATCTGGGGAGGCAAACAGGCTAGGGTGAGCTGGGACACGTTGACATTAAATTATGACAAGGGTGGTTTCTGTGCGCCAGATTTTTACATTTATTATCTCTGCGCACAGGCGCAGTATGCATATTATTGGTATAAACCCCATGCCTTTACTCCCCATGTGGCGGTTGAGGATGGTGACGCACATGCCGTCCCACTGTCTGGCATCATCACGCATGCGAAGAGAGGTACTCCCCAACAGGAAATCAATACACTGGACGCAACTATAGCTGCATGGCAGGCTATTGGAAAATTACCTGACAAGCTGTCGTTGTACGCTCCGGCACTGCTGGTGACGCATCATGCGGCGTCGGTTACTCAAGAGAGGGGCCCGCTAAGTTCCCTGCGTGAAGTTAGTATTGACACAATGCATGATCTTTATCCTGAGGGAACTTTCCTTACCTCGGAGGAGCTTCAGTACATTACCAACCCAACAATGTTATTTCAATTCACTCTACACAGGCTAAAGCTTGCCATCAGGGCACACTACACCACATTCCCTGCGAAGCCTGCCTCTCTGCAATCATTGCAGCTGCTATTAGTTGCCCTTAGCTGGTGACTAAGTTATATAGAGCGGTTCGGGATGAGAAAGTTACAACCCCTGATAAAAGCTTGGCACGCTGGAACGAGACTATCACCACTCCGCTAACCCCCTCTGAGTGGGAACAGGTTTGTAAGCTTACCGGCTCCCTTACTCCCAATGGCAATCTGAGGATTCTCCATTTTAAATATATTCATCAGGTCTACTACACACCTTACAAGCTGCACAAACAAGGCCTTCGAGACAATAGTAAATGCAAGCGCTGCGGTCAATCAGAGGCAGATTTCTTGCACTTAGCATGGGATTGCCGGCTGGTGTTCACTTTTTGGGAGGATGTAGTGCAGCGTATACAGACCATGGCCGGGGTCCCTTTACATTGTACGCCACAGGTTTGTTTGTTATGTTATGTGCCTCAACTAAAGGGGGTCATTGGCAGGTTTGTTCGAATTGCTCTGGTTGTGGCAACACGCCGCGTGGCATTGACATGGGAAAGCCCATTAGTCTCCAAAGTGGACCACTGGATCAAAGACTTAGCATATTGTAAAGAAAATCTTGAACTTTATGCAGAAGAACTTCCATCGTCATCCAAGCCCAAGGATGATTTGGGAATCTTTGCGACAGTACCTATGTGCGCAGGTGCAGGACCACTCATTGCCTGATGTGGAATAATGTCAACATTCGTTTCTCCGTTTTTCTTCTTTTTGCCACACGATGCACACTACAAGTTATTATCAGAGGTCAGTCAATCACGTGTTGTTTGTTATTGCTTTTGAATGTACTGCCCTGCGAGGCAGTGAGGCTATTTATGCCTTTTAAAAATCAAATAAACAGTTTAAAAAAAAAAAGAAAGTGATGCACACCGGCATCCCTACTAACATGAGAGTCCAGTGAAGGCTCCTTAGAGTTTTTAAAGAAAGGGGCATTGATCACGTTTCAAAAAACTCTACTATTTTTGGTAATTGCTGCTTGTTCAAGGTTTTCCCAGGCCTCCTCCCTCAGAGCCTTTTTCCTTGCCTTCCTGGCTACTGTGTAGGCCTTACGCAAGGTCTTTATCAAAGAATGATCTCTGGGTTGGGCTTGAAGGGCTTTATGCAAATCTTTTAAGGATTTTGAACAGGCTTGATCGAACCAGCGATTTACTGGGGCTTTGTTTGTAAGTTTAAAGCGAGTCAAGGCAAGTTTCACTTCCGAGTAATTCTGAAAACTGTAAGGGCAGAAGGTCAAAGGGACACCCAGGGCCCAGACAATTTATTAGGTTCTCCATTTTGTTAAATAACATTTGAGTGACTACTTTCGCCTTAGCGATTTTTCCCCATTTTAATTGATAACCGTTCTTTCAGTTCAAAATTGGCTTCTGTATATTTAGTGTTGACAATGTGCTAAGGGCCTCCACTGTCAATGAAAAAATGATTTGCATGGTCACTAAAACTGGAGATTAGTGTGTCCACTCGTACAATCTTTCCTCTGAGGTAATCGGATACTAGTACAAAAAACAATTGTAGATTCGTACTCGTTACGAGTAAAGGTCTTTGTGAGGTCTCCCGTGAGTGGGTCTGCCCTATTAATTATTTCCATGTTTCTACTTCCTTACCCTTTTAGGGGAAGCACACAAACTTCTGACCCATCGAATTCTGTTGTCAAGATTATCAACATATAGGTGGAGCTTAAGGCCCTTTCGCAATAGTGCATCTGAATGTTCCTCTTCTGCTTATCTCATAAGGTATTGTTAAAGATGCAGTCAAGTTGATGTAGGGAAATAATAGGAATACATTTTATAGACATACACACAAATATAAAATCCCAAACCCCAATACAAACATTTCAGGTGAGGGATAGTTTTAAACCTATGTAAGTAGTGAACCAGCCAAGGCCTAATAAATGAAAGTGCTGAAAAATATAACTGTGTTCAGTAGAAATACATAGGTCACAGTGCACATTAGTTTTAGGAAACACACAGAAAAGTTGCATGGTCAATTTAGCTGCGCTGAAACACTAAAATAGATATTTCCTTGGAGATTCAAATTTGACAGAACATCAATAATTAGTATAGATGTCACAGAAAAGGTCACCACATTTCTATCTGTTAAACACAACGCGAGGCCGACAGAAGAAATTGTTTTTGCATTGTAATGGAGCATTGAGTACAGGCTGTAAACAAGGATTGACTCTGCCTTAGCACAAGCCTGTTGAGAGTATGTTAAAGCGGATAGGCTGGCTGGGCCCATTGACGTCAAACAAGAGATAATCACTCACTATGCAGAAAAACAAAAACGTTTTTCTATGATTATCTCACCCTTATTCTGAGAACTAAAAGAAAAACCCACAAGAGGGGGAATCTGCTAAACATGGACAGGTACACAATTCTTGGAAATACTTAAGCGTTTTGGCAATATCTCATTTGCCCAACTTGCTATTTGCGACATGGAAGAATTTGTAACCCGTGTTTTTTGTGCGGCATTTTTTGTATATATACTACTGCGTGTAATCCAGAACTTTGAACTTCAGACTTGGGTCTCTGTTTGAGACTGGCTGATTTTGCCAATTGATTGATTAAAACCATATTATTGAGTACATTTGTTCTGTCTTACTTTATTAATAGATTTTCCCTTCAACAAAGTCGAAACTAAAAAGAGAAAACCACCCAGTCCTAAACACAACAGTTTTGTTAATCCCAATTATGCATTTTGAATAACGGTATGTGAACAATCTACATTTCCTTCTCACTATCAAAGAATGTAGCTTATTTCCTTTTGTCCACAAACAGAGCAACAAGACAAAGCAAACACAGGAGTAAGAAACCCAGCAGGTTTTGGTATAATAGTGTCTGATTCACTCGCTTGAACGTAATACTACTAATTCACAAGCTTGTTAGTTGGGTTTCTCTTAACTTCCGTTATAAAACTCTGTACCTAGGTAAGTGAATCTAGGTAATAACTCCCTCATATTCCATTTTCAAATTTTTGTTCCACAATGACACAGACAATTCTTTTACATGTACGTGATAGGAAACCTTTTCTTGGAGTCTTGGGAGCATAGTTACTAAGTAGGAACTATCCTGTGTAGATACTGTAATTTAAAAAACAAAAAACAGTTGCGGGGGCGTGGTCCACGAAGGAAAATGGCCGCCTGAGTCAGGAGCTCCGCTGGGAGATGGGCCTCTGACAGGAGCGACGCTCTCACCTGTATTCCGGGGACTGAAATTTTGATGTTTCCTGCATCATTAGAGTCCGTGGAAGCGTTTCGCCTGAAGCCCGGAGTCGTATGAGGCCCACTATGACCCATTTTGAAGAGGTCGTGTTCTGAGGAGAGCGCAACGTCAGCTGGCCTTCAGTAATCTCGAAGTCCTCGGACCTCACATGTGCAGAGGCCGCGGTTCCTGTGGCTGCCTCCGCCCCTCTGAATGCGCCACCGTTGCTCGCCTTCAATTCCGGGCAGAGCTTTGAGGAGCTGCTGAGAGATCGGTTTATATAAATATGACTGTGGAAGTCCCGATAGTCATGTGGCAGTTCCGGAGTGAAGTATGCCATATAAAGGGAGGTGACTTTATTCCTTTTACACGCCTTCAGTAAATTGAACGCAGCATCACAGGGGAATGTAATTCTTAAACATTTATTGTATATCATTGAAAAAATCTAACGTCTAATATACCATGCCAAGCTTTATAAGTTAATTGGCCTCTCTGACGCCTGAATTAGCTCAGAAAGATATTAAAAAGAATGAGATGACTGAAATCAATATTTAATCTCAATTCCTGTCAGCAAGAACGCCGGTTTTCCTGAGCCTTATCTCCCAATGCTTACTGTTTTAACAAAATAAACTCAGCAGTCGAGGCCAACTTGGAAGGGTAGAAATGAAAAGCTAAATTTTATATTTATATGCTTTGTTCAATAGCCTTTGTACTTGCTACTTATTTTACTGGCATTGTTGGGTTTACTACCTTCCAAGACGTCATTTTGGAGTAGCAGCTTGGTGGGTTAAATCACGCAGGCAGGTTTGTTACCTGCCTTCGGTGATCTGGCAAAGTGAAACACCCATAACGAAACCTGCTAGTCTTTGTGTGAGTGGAAAGTGAGGTGGTGTCACTATAAATTATAACAGAGGAAAAAAAAGGACTCGGATTATCCATATAACTACAACGGAAAGTACCCCTAGATGTAAATTTGTCAACCTTAGCAAGACGGCGAAGGAGTTTGCCCATAAGAAATTAAGCGCAGCTGATTAAGAACAGTGCAAATCGCCAGATATCCCTTTTACACTGCTGCGGGGTTTTGACTCGGGGTCAAGGTTGAATGTCCAACAATAAGCACAGGAGTAAACTCTCCACACCACTCCTCTTTGCTGAAGTTCTTAAGCAGTCAAGCAGCATGCCCGCGAAAGGGATAACCCCTCCACAAAAGAGTCACCTCAGAGTGCCACTAACTCCACACAAGGTGACACAATGAATCGCATCTTACAGGAAATTTCAACTGTCAGTCGACGTTTGGAAGATATGGATGCTAATATATCATCCCTGGCAGCTGAGGCCAAAACGATCAGGGCAGAAATTGTGGGATTCCATACGAAAACTGAAGGATTAGATCTATGACTAACAGCGGTGGAGAGTCGTCTTGACTCAGTGCAACGCAAAGATCAAGAACTTCTATTCCTTCGCAGTAATTGACTTGGAAGACCGTAGTAGAAGAGATAACGTTCGCTTCTTTGGATTTCCAGAGAACATCTAAGGTCAAAATGCTAGAATGTTTTTACGTGACATCCTTCTGAAATTAGTCGGCATAACTTTTGACCCTCCATTAGAAATACAGAGAGCACATCGCATCAGCCCTCCACGAAAGGATCATACAGCCCGACCAAGGCCACTCATTGCTTGTTTCTTGAGGCACGAGCAAGCAAGACAGCTACTAACTGCAGCACGCTCTCAAGGTTCATTCTCACATGATGGGCATATCATCCATTTGGCTGCCGACTTCTCTAAAGAGACTAATGAACGACGCAAAGCATTCCTCTCTATCAGACCTCCACTACGACAAATGGACATCAAATATGGCTTATTTGAACCAGCTCGCTTTCGCATTACCAAGAATGGAGACTCTAAAGATTTCTATGATCCAGTAGATCTGCTACAATTCCTGGATCACATGAAAATACAAGATATGGACACACAATGTACTCCAATTGATCAAGCTCATACAAGCCTGAGTCTCTCACAACAAGCACTAGACAACAAACGACGTAACGTTAGCAATCCACGACACCGAGGAAGAGACCCTGAAAGATCTGTTCGCACCCAGGACGACAAATCCTCAGCGCTACATACTGTCTGTGCCTTTACGCAAGAGCAGCATAGAGACAAATCCCGCTCTCCTCTTTTATCTGCCTCAGATTCGGATTGACAACAGTAGTCTTCCAAGATACAGTTGATAACCACAATTCATCTCACTCCTATAAATTAAGATAAGCATTGTGTTAATAACTTACACTCCTATCATTAGAGTAGAGTTGATTGAGTTACAGGACATGTAATGAGAAGGCACTTAAATTCCGTGTAATTGAATGCTATCTTTAATGTATTACATTATATTATAGTAGATTATATATGTCATATTATACAATACTGCTTAATTTTTTATTTCTTAATGTATTCTATTTAGCATATTATATTTATTCAACTAATTTTTAGCATACATATATCTATACGTAATGAATATTACTTTCACATTTGATATATAAAATAATTATATTTGCAAAATAACAAAACCAATATAGTTCAACTAATCTCCCCCCCTCATATTATATATGTGATTATATTTCTTGTTTTCAAATAGGTGTGATGCATTATTATAGTTTTCATCTTTACATCATAGATGTATATTTTCTTGGTTCTGCCGTATTTATTATCCTTTTGTCGGGGCTCCTCTCTGTGGTGGTGCCCTAGGGGAACCAGACCCGCAGTTAACAGTTTAGTATTTTCAGTGCTTCAATTATTACACAGCAATCTACGCATTCTACTCACATTCCCTTTTATAACCCTATCACATTTACAAATTATAACACTTTTGATACTTTTTGTTTAATTGGTTGTTCATATCTTTGTTAGGAGCCAGGGACCCTTTTTCCTATCCCTCCCCTTCCCATATCTTTCCTCATATTTTATCTTTTCAGTGTGTCCTCCTCATCTCTAACGATTTACAGGACTGCTTTTAAAGTTTGCCCGAATCCATTTGTCCCCCCTTAGACATGTCCAATACGATAAACCCACATACCTTATGTGTATTAACATGGAATGTACATGGTCTCACACATTACATTAAAAGGAAAAAAGTACTCTCCTATCTCGAATCAAAACTGGCAGATGTGGCATTAATTCAGGAGACACACCTAGACGCATTGGAATCTGAAAAACTAAGTAGTGATTGGGTGGGCAAGGTGATCCATAGCAGTGTACAGAAGGGGGAATCTACAGACACAGGCCCCATTCGCAAATATGGAGTAGCAATCCTCATTCGCAAATCTCTTCAAGTCACGATATCAAAGTCATGGACAGATCCTGATGGTCGTTATGTATTCGCCAAGTTGCATATAGGGGACACATATTTGTGTAGGATCAATCTAAGCTCCAACAGGAACAAAAAAAATCATTCTTCCTTCATCTGAATCGCTTGCTAACAGAAATAGGCGCTTAACAATATCTCATAGGTGGTTATTGGAATATAGTGAGACAATTTTAGATAAAACAGGTCCTCTAGACCAGGGGTCTCCAACCTTTTGTGGAATAAGAGCTATTTATGCTCAATGAAAATCATCCTGGTCTACTATTATTATTAGTGTTCTAATAATAACCACATCAGACAAGATTATTTTGATGGCCATCCTATGCAAGATTACCAGCAGTGGTCACCTCAGTGCAGGGTTGCCAGCAATGATAACGTCAGTGCATCAAGCAGGGTTGCCAGAAGCAATGTAAAAAAGGCTTTGTCAATTTGGAATGCTTTTATATGGATAATACACAGCAGCCATAGCTGTAACCTGAGGCACCAAGGTAATAATATCAGTAAAGGCTTTCCCCCACAGTGATACATGATTTAGGGCATATATAGTGTGCGTGTGCGCGTGTGTGTGTGTTATATATATATATATATAGTTGCCCTTAAATTTCAGTTACCCATTTGGTCATAATGTGTGCATATTAGACAGTATGGTCCTTAATTTGTTCATTTCTTTTCATAGGTCTTGGACGAAATGTGAAATGGTTTTATACCATCTACATAGGGTTTTTATATCAGATGTCCATTTAATCCTCTCACTACCCTTTGAATTATATCACTGATTCACAATCTTACCTTGTTTATGATTAAGTAGAAGCACACATTTATTCTGTTTAACCCGAGTGTAAGGAACGGCATAAATATGAGAAATTGAGAGTTACTGTGATGGTCGTTCTGCGTATTTAGCATGGGACAAGGTGTAAACATTTCCTCTTGAAATTGAGATAAAGTTTGTTCATGAGCATTATTAAATGAATTGTTGGCATTGAAATTCTAAATGTCAAAAGTGCATGCTCTCTGTGAAAAATCTATATGTTTACATGATGGGAATATCTTGAGTTTAATCTATGAAATATTATTAGGTACATTACCTGTTAATTTGTTTAATTTTCTTTTCAGATATTGCTAATTGATTAACCTCAATGTTTATAAATTGTTGCACTCTGACACTTGTCCTGACATTTCACTGTTTTAGCTTGCCATATATGCCCAGTGGACAATTGCGCTAGGGGCACACTATGTTATGTATTTACCCCCCTTTAGATTTACCATACTTGTGCTTTGGCATCATGGATTAATTGTTCCACGGTTGATGAACTGTTTTAGTTTGGCATTTGTCAAATAATTGTCTTGGAATTATGAGCACACTTAGCAACGTAATGGGTTAAGTGAACACACCGTGAGAATTACTATTGGTGCTCTCGGTATTTTAACATTTATATTTATTATTTACTTTTATAAATATTTCCATACATTGTTCGTATGCATTTTGTTGAGCAGTTTATCAACTGATTCATTGCATATTGTATTATGTATTGTTGGATGTTAGCAGAACGACAAAGTAACTCTATTATGTCTATTATGACGTTTACTGCATATTGAAAATGCCGTCCGATTCACATCCGGGTAACTTGACAAAGGCCTTCACGGCTGAAACGCGTCGTTTTCAAGCTTAATAAAGCTCTCACTTTACCGGGATTGGTGTGCCGCTTCATTCCTTTGTGGTTTGGACTTTTCTTATGGATTGTGGTTTTTCGCGACCACGGCGGCAGGCACCGGCACGCATTGGCAGGCGTGCGGCTTTCAGCGAAATTTGACTTTTGGAAATATATATATATATATATTAATTCAGCCAAGCAAAAGACTCACATTTACTAAACTGGATTGCACTCAGTAGAGCTACTTACAGGTACCTGGAGAGCTACCAGTAGCTCATGAGCTACTCGTTGGAGAAGCATGCTCTAGACAAACAATGCTGCAGACAGAGCATTAATGGATGATATATTGGCAGATAACAGATTAATTGACCACTGGCGTCTTTCTTTCTTATCCATCTGATACAGAATATACAATCTCCTCTCCTACTCTCGGTACATTATCTCGCCCAGATTATTTTTTAGTGTCTCAAAAAATGGTCCAATTGATTCAAGAATCCTGCATTTTACAGGCAGCATTGTCCGATCACTCCCCGGTCTCCTTAGCCCTGGAAGTTGGAATACCTAGACCGGGACGCAAACCTTTGCGCATGAATATCCAGCAACATAAATCTCCTGAGGGTAAATCTCAACTAAAAACGTACTTTCAAGATTACCTTTCCACAGATCAGGGTTCTGTGGCCTCAGGCAGAATAATGTGGGCCACGGCTAAAGCTACTATTAGAGGTCCACTAATGCGGGAGGCAGCATTAGCCAATAGACAGAATGCTACTCGACAAAAAAAGCGAGCAGGAAATACAATCTTACACTCGCCTACACACATCAGCACCAACCCTACAAAACCGTAAATCATTAGAACAAGCCCGAATGGCATTAAATAGCCTCTTTACGTCCAAAGCAGAATTTGCTCTCCAAAGAATGAGGGGGAGACACTATGAACAAGGAGAAAAGGCAAGCTGACTGCTAGCGGCACAGTTACGTCAAAGGGAAGCAGCTATGGCCATCCCAGCCATTAAATCATCTCAAGGTAGTATACTCACTCGGCCACAAGACATAGTGAATGAATTTGCCTCTTTTTACAAATCTCTCTACACACCAGGGGCACAAATAGATTCGGAAAGGTTGACTGACTTTATCTTGAAGGTGGATCTCCCCCGTCTTTCTGACGAGGGTATAGCTTTTCTTGAGGGAGAGATTAACAGAGAGGAGATTTCACATGCGATATCCAACTTACCATATCATAAGGCCCCCGGGGAAGATGGTTTCCCAGCTGAATTTTATCGCTGGACCGGGCATAATGTTATCGACTCTACATGCTGCACTCCAAGAGGCGGATCACGACAACTCCTTGGGTCCCCTCTCTAACAAAGCGATTATTGCCGTACTCCCTAAACCCGCGAAAGATCCCTTGATATGTGCCAGTTACCGTCCTATTTCACTTTTGAAATGTAATTATTAAAATATTTGCCAGTATTCTAGCTTCCCGTCTCAAGAAAGTATTACCTTCCCTAATACATCCAACTCAAGTAGGGTTTGTTCCAGGACGTTCATCCAGGAATCATTAACGTACTTTGGCCCATACACTATGGTCTGCTAAAAACCTTTCACAAGATGCATTACCCTTATTAGATGCCGAAAAGGCGTTTGATCGCACTGAGTGGGAATACCTTTTTAAAGTACTGGAACGTTTTGGATTGGGGGGGGGGGATCAGTTTATAGCTAAAGTGCGACTATTGTATGACAACCCCTCTGCCCAAGTAAACTGTGGAGGTTTTTCATCTGACACATTCCCAATCCGAAGAGGAACTCGCCAGAATGCCCTTTATCCTCACTTCTCTTCCTTTTAGCTATGGAACCTCTGGCGGCCACAATTCGCCAATCAGATGAAGTCATGGGTATACATCTCTCTACGGGTGAATCCAAACTCTACTTGTATGCGGACGACATACTACTTACTCTTACTAATCTCTCTCGCTCCCTACCATCTTTACTTCAAATCATAGACAACTTTTCCTCCTGCTCAGGTTATAAAATAAACTGGGACAAAAGTGAAGCATTACCTATCTCTGATGGAGCTACACATGGATTCCCTTTTCATTGGCAGCCTTCACGCCTTAAGTATCTGGGGATCCTGGTAAACAAAAGGTATGGAAGGTATGGTTACAGAGAACCTGAATCCTCCGATCGCCCAAATGCAGCGTGACTTTGAAAAATGGAAAATTTTAAATCTCTCCATGTGGGGTAGAGTTCAAGCTGTTAAAATGGTCATTCTACCACACTTCTTGTACACCCTAAGTATGCTTCCTCATCACATTCCCTTGTCCACGTTGCGACTTATAGACTAAGATAAAAACCTTTATATGGGGTTCAGCAAAACCTCGCATAGCTGTGGCAAAATTAAGAGCTCTTCACTCTTATGGGGGAATGAGTCTTCCATCAATTGAACACTACACTCTAGCATTGCAAATCTCTCAATTAACATATATGCTACCGGGAATTTCTGATGTTCCACAATGGGTTCATATCTTATTCCTCTTATCCTCGGACCCAGGTATTTCCGCTTTATATGGTACAGGAATTAGCCGCCAGAAACCCAAAAATCCGATTTTATCAGCTATGCACAAATCCTGGCAACGGGCGCATCGCTTATTAGTCCAAATATTCATGAAAAAGCGCCTATATGGGATAACACCAGTATTCGCATCAATAGAAAAACATTATCCTGGCCCTTCTGGAAGTCAGTAGGCATTCAAACCCTAGATCAAATTTTTCAGAACGGTGATTTTAAACCATTTACACAATTAAGAGAAGAATTTGATCTTACAATGCATCAATCCTTGAAATATATCCAGCTTCAACAATAATTAAAAAAGCAACTAGGTTTGTACCCTTGGGCACTTCAAAACTCACAAATAGTATCATATTTAAATACGTGGGGCAAACAAAGGAGTAATATCTGGTCTTTTTAAAATTCTTACACTGCACCTTTATTCTCAACCTCTTTCCCAGGCACTACAATTCAAATGACAGGCTCGGCTTGCAATATCCTACACTACAGGGAATGGGAAGAGCTGATGAAAGAATTAGACAAGGGAGCCCGTGAAGCTAGATTAAAATTCTGGCTCTTCAAAATCCTGCATGACTGACACTGGTCTCCGGTGAAACTGCAGAAAGCTGGGCTACTTTCCTATGCTAATTGCTGGAGATGCTCGAATACCAGTTGTGTTACAGCAAACAAATGATGGACGGAATGCTGACAATGCAAACATTCTCCCCCAGTCAAAAGATCTGGGTTAAATCCATCGTTCTTTTGCCCACTACGCCACCCCAGTTTAGACCCAGCCATATGCAAATCAGTCTTGACCCTGTGCCCCATGGGACCAGTCCAGACCGAACTGCCAGGCCAGGTCCTCCCTGAACCGGAAACAAGCATCCTGGGACCGGTTTCAGGGTATGTCACCCTTCTTCAGCCAGGCTAGCTTGAATCCAGTGGCACAGTGAGCAAGGGACCCACGTCTGGGCATACTCCTCCCAATTAGGGCGAAAAGTGTTCCAGCAAACAAATGATGGACGGAATGCTGACAATGCAAACATTCTCCCCCAGTCAAAAGATCTGGGTTAAATCCATCATTCTTTTGCCCACTACGCCACCCCAGTTTAGACCCAGCCATATGCAAATCAGTCTTGACCCTGTGCCCCATGGGAACAGTCCAGACCGAACTGCCAGGCCAGGTCCTCCCTGGACCGGAAACAAGCATCCTGGGACCGGTTTCAGGGTATGTCACACTTCTTCAGCTAGGCTAGCTGGACTGTTCCCATGAGGCACAGGGTCAAGACTGATTTGCATACGGCTGGGTTCAAACTAGAATGGCATGGTGAGCAAAAAAACGATGGATTTAGGCCCAGATCTCTGTACTGGGGTGAATGTATGACATTGTTCTGCATTCTGTCCATCAACTGTTGTTTTTGCATTTGTCACCCTGAGTGGGACGGGTATGCCCAGACATGGGTCCCGTGCTCTCCATGCCACTGGAATAAAGCTATCCTGGCTGAAGAGGGGTGAAATCCCGAAACCGGTCCTAGGATGCTTGTTTCCAGTCCAGGGAGGACCTGGCTTGGCAGTTCGGGCTGGACTGTTCCCATGAGGCACAGGGTCAAGACTGATTTGCGTACGGCTGGGTTCAAACTGGAATGGCATGGTGAGCAAAAAAACGATGGATTTAGGCCCAGATCTCTGTACTGGGGTGAATGTATGACATTGTTCTGCATTCTGTCCATCAACTGTTTTTTTTGCTAATACCAGTTGTGACAACTCATATTGTATGTGAATGTCCAATGATAGTCTTTCTGGATATATGTGGGTAAAGTCTTACACTCCACAATGCCTTTACGCCTTCCACTAACCTCTACTAATATTCTTCTCCACGACTTACGACTCTCTCCAACGATCTCTAAACCACAACGCCGTCTTTTCCATACTATCAGAACATTTTACCACAGAGGAATATCGCTCTCAATCTTTTTCCTCTTTTTAGAGTCTACGCAAAAAAACAAAGATTCCAAGAGACATCACTTGCAGATAAAAACAGTCCCCAGTAAGTTTTGCCTCACCTTAGTCTATCCAAAAGGAAATTCACCAATTTATCTTTTAGTAAAACTCTGTTGTTTTCGCCATTTGTGCAGATCCTTTTTGGACACACGACTGCAGTCCACGGACAGACTGACACAAATGTATTGAAGTGAGTGGTGCATAACTTGGCATTCCTGCTTATTAAAACTCTAACTCAGTTCATTACAGCCATCGGGATGGTGAGACCGATTTCTTCTGCTTCTTCTTTTTTCCCTCTTCTCCTAGTTGTTTTTAGCATTTGGACTAGAATAGCACAGGTGATTTCTCATACCGGATGAGATCAGTTGATCTCAGACAAGGTCATTTTTCTTAAAAATTCCTAAATTGGAGGAAAGGTGTTGCAAATGAAAAATGTGGTATATATGAGGTAACAAAGGTGCTTTATTTCTTTTTGTTTTACAGCTTTGTTTGATGCTTTAGGTCCTGATGAGAACCCTTTATAAAGTATATTTGGGTTCGAAAAGCGTCGACCATCATGTGACCAAATAAGTGTGCTAAACTATACTATCAGGTTGACCCCCTTCTGCTTAAAATGTTGTTAAAATATTGTGAATATGTCCAAAAATTAACTGGGGGCCTTGAATAACCCGCTGTTTGGTCTCTGCCCAGTGTAAGGTTGTATACATTGTGGAATAATTCCAACCTGTTTTGGGCGTTTTTTGCACTGTCCTGTTTCACTTATGCTTTATCTATTATTATGGTTTTCTTTTTTGTTATTGAATGTATTCACAATTTGCATAGAAACATTGAACTTATTTGTTTGGTTTGTACAATTGTTTGTCTAGGTCTTGTTCAATGACAACTTGAATATTTTATGTGTATTTTTTTCTGTAAGTTCAGTTTGTGGTCTGTCAACCAATTTCTTTACATGTTTTTCTTGTGAAAACCAACTGAATCAGTTTACCATTGGTATTTCCCAAAAAATAAATGCTTATAAATGAAAGAAATGAACTAATAAACATATGTGTTTTTTGGTCACACTAAGTGTTGTGTGCCCTAATGAAATATCAATCAAACCAGCATCAGTATTGGCATGTGTGTTGATGTGAGCTTGTGTTTTCTATACAGCACTGGCCAAAGCACAAATATGCATATTACGACATTGGAAATCTTCATCCCCCCTTAACAAGAAGAATGGTTGACAACGATGATACACACAGCATCACATGAGAGAGTAATTTATAATCTTCAAAATCAAACTGACATATTTCTTCATGTCTGGTCACCTTTCTTGAATATGAATAGGGATAGCGATATTGATAATATTTCCACAACAAATACTCCTATCCCTTAGTGTAACATTATTTTCTTTAGTATTATTTTTCCTCATCCTTCTCATCCCCCCGGCTCCATTTCCTTTAACTCTATTTCATTCCATCTCATTATACCTTATTGTATCTCACCCCTTTTCTATTCTATTCTACTTTATTCCACTACTTATATAAGCTATTTTATTCTAACTTATTTATTCTATAATTCTGATTCACTTTATTTCATCACTACAATGTATTTATCCAAGTATTATAAAGCGATTCATCATATTACTGTTTGATTATAGTTGTAATGGTTTAATTCATGTATTTATTAAATCATATTGTGATTTGCTTCTCACTTATATGCACTTGTTCCTCCCTTTTCCTTCTTTTCTATTTTTCTCAACTAGTTAACTATTCAAGTATTTATTTATATATTCTATTTAACAAATAGTACTTGCAGCATGCATTTCTTCTCCTCCTTTTAATGTACTCATTTATCTATTATGAAATATTAGATGTTATTGCCATTATTGTTCTTGTGATGAAATTTTACAAAATGTTAATAAAAAATTACAACACAAAAAAAAAAAAAAAAACAGTTGCCCCAGGGCCCCAGTACTACTGAACTCTAGATACCTCACTCTTTTCTAGGCTCAACTTCCCAAAGGTAGCACAGCTGAGGAATCAAGGCGTATTCTATGTGGTGGTAGGGACACAAACAGATTAAGCATAAGAATGCACTGCACTCGATAACACCATTCCGCAGCAGGTGCACTAACTTTGACAAACATTGATTAAAAAGCTAATTATAAAAACAAAAAAAAAGTTATAATAATTATACATATCAAAAGCCAGACAGTGCTACCACATTCTAGGGCAGAGTAAACACAATTAAACATAATATTGCATTTAGATGCCAGATTTTACATTTATTATATCTTTGGCAATATAACTAATGTCACACTATGAGACTGTGCTCGGGTACACCCGTGGAACTTCATGACTCCTCTGCTTTCCTGGAATATTCACCAACAAAACCTTAGTCACTAGTACAGGTGAGCCAGGCAAAAGTATACAATGTTACTAACTTGCTACCATATGCCTGGCCATGCGTGTCAATTGCCTCAGACTTTGGGTTCAGCACTGCACAACCCAATGGACAGTATCCCCAGCTGCAGTTAACAGTCCTAAATAGTAAAATTCCTGACTCAAACACCGAGAATTGCAGGAAACATTACTAGAGGCTAAGGAGCAGGTGGCAGAGCAGGACAAAGACTGCGCTGCTTCGACTATAGAAATTACATTGTTCAAGCACATGCAGAGAGACCGCTCGGGGGCGCTCCTGGCGTGGTTGGCCAATCCCGCTAAAAGGGGATCGGTTATCCTGGAACTTGGGGATGAACACACTCCAACACTCCTTCGGTAGCAGGATTTTAATAAAGCGTTCTAGGAGTATTATGCCGATCTATACCGGAGCAGAGGATTCAGCTCGGAGTCAGACATTGATTCTCTCTTTGGGACCCTGAGATTACCAAACATATCTAGAGAGGAGGCGGAACTATGGGGGGGGAGGGGGGACAGAAATACAGGAAGTCAGCGCTGCCATTAAATCAATGGCCCAGAATTAAACGCCCGGAACAGACGGCCTGCCGATCAAATTTTACTCTACTTATATTGAAGTGCTGGGACCACGACTGGTGGAACTAGCGAAGCAAGGAGGGGGATGGGGGGGGGACTCACTGAGACCTCAAGGGAAGCCCTGATTGTGCCTCTATTAAAGCCTGGAAAACCAGCCTTCGACAAAACAGCCTATTGACCTATGGATTATAAGATCTTGAGCAAAATATTGGCCACCCAACTTCTCCCATACAGGACGACTGATTCATCAGGACCAAGCGGGGTTTATACTGGGTCATAACGTGGCCCTCAATATTCGGAGGCTCCTGCGAATACTGGAAGCGGATTCAGACTGTATGGAAGAAGGCGCCATTTTCGCAGTAGATATAGAAAAGGCAGGGGGCGCTAGGTGGCGCGCGAGCGGAATGGTCGTCCTGGAGTAAGGCTCCCGCAGCTCGGTGCCGTTATCCTTCAAGAAATCCTGCCCAGATGGCCATAGCAGACAAACAAATATAGAATTGCGGTGCCCGAAGCATTGGGAACTAACGACGCGAGCTTGACATCTGCCTGAGGCTGTTTCGCGCTGCAGTTGGTGGTCTTTGCCTCTGCCGCCGCGAGGTCCCGCTCTGCCCGGAGCTGTTGCCGGGCACGGAATGCTACGCAGGGACCGTGGTCCCCACGTGGTTGCTGGGCCTGACTGCTGAGATCGGATTGAGAAGCGGGGCGGTGAGTGCACTTCTATCGCTTTGGCGCAGACTGTCGGCTTCAGGTGGCTGCTGCACGGAAGGCGTCTGAGGCTGAGGGTGGCGGTCTCCTGATTACCGTGCGGCTGCCCTCAATTGATTCCCCGGAGTGCAGCGCCATCTTAAAGTAGGCCGCGCGGGTGGCGGATCAGCCATAAGCGGCGGCGCGCATAGTCGTTCTCCTGCGGTGCTTGCCGCAATTAACACACTGCGGATATTAACGCTGGAGGAGAGACTGTAATAAATAAACTTTTGACAAGGAAAGGGCCCTGCTGAATCCCTGTGTGCGCCCTAGTAGCACGCTGCGCAATCCGCTATATCCAGGCCATTGTGACGGACTTATTGTGACAGGCACTGCAGTGCAATGAGCTCAGTGTTTTTTCCTAAAAGTGGCACTAGGGTGATTTGACCGTCAGTACACTAGCTTGCTCATTGACAGGGGGGCGCCTAATCGCGCAACAGCTACTGCTGTAATTCTTGACATTGGGAGGGATCTGCATCACCATCACGGTCCCTTACATCTGATCCTCCAACGGTTATACTGGTGCACACCCACTCCTACGGTCTCCTGGCTTACGGAGCACGGGCATACTGAGACCTAGAGAGCAGCCATATCCTACAGAAGCCCTCACAGTGGGGGAAGATAACAATTCGTTTCTTCATCAGTATCTGGCGATCCTGGTGCCTCCCATCAAGTGCTAAGTACCAAACGCAAGACGGCCGAGTGCCGATAATGGGGAAGCCTGACGCTAGACAGCCACGGCTCACCTTCGATGCCAAAAAAAGTGCCCGCCTGCAGCAGACGGAGGTAGAGGGAAGCGCTGAAATGTTAGTGCAAGAGACACTCCCTTCCCAAGGCGAAGATGTGAAAGCAATCTTACTAGAGGTCAGGCAAGGCCTCGCAGCCATTGCAGACAAAATGGATGCCATGACCACACGCATGGACGCTATTGTTCATAAAATAGACGGCCACGAAGAGCGCATCAAGGAGACAGAACGTCGTATCTCTGATGCCGAAGACGCCACTTCTCATATTCAAGACTCTGTGTCGCAAATGGACAAACTACTGAAAATAATCGCTGCAAAGAAGGAAGATATTGAAGCGAGAAGCAGACGGAACAATATTCGGGTCCTAGGCATCCCAGAAAGTACAAATACGGGCAAAATGGAAGAATATATAGAGAAGATGTTGCTGGCAGTGTTGGGTGCGGAATCTCTCTCCCCTCACTTTATAGTTGAACGGGCTCATCGCTCTTTAGGTCCAAGACCTCCACCAGGAAGTACGCCTAGACCCATTGTCGCACGTCTTCTGAATTACAGAGTCCGTGATGTCGCCCTTAAAGTGGCTCGGGAAAAGAAACAACTACATTTTGAGGGAGTACCATTCACCATATACCCTGATTTCACGGCAGCTGTGCAGGAGGAAAGGCGTAAGTTTCTACCTGTCAAACAGAAGCTACAACAAGCCCAAATAGACTATGCCCTAATGTATCCAGCCCGTCTACGAATCACTCACCAAGGCAAGCAGATGTTTTATACGAAACCACAACAAGTTGAAGAATTTTTGAAACGTCTCAAGCGGCAGAATGCTGCAACGGTCGCCTCGGATACCTCGCCTAGATCGAATTCACCGAATATGGAATGATCCATTAATTGCGAGGGAGTCACAAACACCCTGCTGGGACTCGAGACACTGAGCTGATATGACACCACTGGCACTACCGCACCATGGTCCCATTGCCCTAGGATACCCGCCCCTATTGACCAGTTAAGTTGCATAACGGGTAATTGAAATAACTTGAACCGGGCACCTTCATAACCTCACAGGGGTCGAAGTTTCCATCTCGTTAACCCTTTGAGGGCGAGGGGTACTTGTGTGCCACCTAGGAGTTCCCCCCTTACGGGAGATCCCCCTTTTCTTTATTTTGTAACATCTCGCACAGTATTGTGCTGTTTGTTGGACTTTTGTTTTAGGGATTAGGGAGGGGGGGGGTCGGGTAGACATGTCTGGCATGATTGGGATGCTTCAGTGGGCGGGGGAGGATGGGGGGTTTGTTGTTAAGGCTTTGACTATGTATACGCTACAGCAAAACAGACAAAATTGTGAATATCTTCTTGTTCTCTATGCACAAGGTACAGGCATACACTGTCATTATTTCCACACCAATAGGGAATATGGCTGATTCGATAACTAGGCAACATTTACGGATAATATCTTGGAATGTCCGAGGGCTAGGTGACCCGCGGAAATGCCGGCAGATACTGGCATACTTAGACCGCCATCAGATACAAATTGCCATGCTCGGAGAAACCCACATTAATCCGCAGCAGACTACCACTTTCGCCAGTAAATGGGCAGACCACAGGATCTTTTCCTCGTACTCCTCCTATGCAAGAGGCACGGCTATACTTGTTAAAAAACGGACACCATTTGCCTTGGCCGGTACATTAATAGATCAGAACGGGAGGTACACAATTGCATGGGGACGCCTGGGTATGGACTCGGTCACTTTGATATGTTGTTATGGTCCCAATGTCGACACTCCTGATTTTTTTAATGGACTTTGGGGGAAGATTGTGGGAATAGGCTCTATCCATATAATCTGGGGGGGGAGACTTTAATGTGGCCCTTAATCCTGCAGTAGATGGGTCCAACGCCGCACCACATCACTATAATAAATCTCATGCAGTCCTACGGGGGATTCGGGAAGAGGGTGGCTTACTCGATGCCTGGCGCCATCTTCATCCTGTTACAAGGGAGGGTACACACTTTACAACACAGGCTGCATCCTGGGCTCGGTTGGATTATTGCCTGCTCTCCCGTGGCCTGGGACCATCTATACAAGACGTCACACATTTAGCTAGAACCTTTTCTGACCTCTCCCCCGTGAAACTCACGCTTACTCCTCCGGGTTATGATGTACTGCGCTGTAGTTGGAGGCTGCAGCCTTCAGCATTATTAGATGCTTTCTTTCATAGCGAACTGGGTGAGGAAATCCAAGATTTTTTTCAGAGAAATAGGGGCTCTGTAGACAGTGTGGAAACTCTTTGGGAGGCCTTTAAGGTCACGATCAGAGGGTTCTGCATCTCCAAAAGCTTTTGGGTGCTTCGAGATATACAGGGCACTTTACGGAAACTGGAGAAGGAACTTAAGACGCTAGAGACACCGCTTACTGCAGGGGGAGATGGACAAACGCAACATGAATTCCGTGAGAAACTGTCAGAGTATACTGCCACTGCAGCGCGTGAGACAAAATTCAGGGGAAAATACTGGGTAGATCGCAGGTATGGAGAGGGTGAGCGACCTGGGAAAGCATTAGCTGAGGCGATAAGGCGGCCGCGTTTCTCTAACTATATACTAGAAGTCTTAGGACCTGGGGAGGTGATTCACCGAGACACTACTGACATACTTGCAACATTTACCGCACATTACTCCACATTGTACACCTCGCAAAGGAGGGACCATTTTGAGCTAGATAGCTTCCTGGATGACGTGGCGCTCGGATGGTTGGGTGATTCACAGCGGGAGTTTCTATGCGCCCCATTTGAGATCGACGAAATCCGAGAGGCGATAATGCAGATGAAATCCGGAAAGGCACCTGGCCTGGACAGACTTCCTGCCGAATTTTACAAAAATTATATAGACTTGATGGCCCCAGTTTTGAAAGAGATCTAGGAGGACTCCCTGGAGAGTGGCACACTTCCCCCCCTATGAGAGAGGCGCTCATTACTTCTCTTCTAAAGCCTGGTAAGACCCCAGTATCTTGTGATTCATACAGGCCACTGTCGCTTATTAACTGCGACACGAAAATATTAGCCAAAGTCATCGCTAACCGGCTAGCCCTCTTAATGGACAAACTTGTCCTCCCTGATCAAGCGGGCTTCATTCCCGGACGTGCCACTACACACAATCTCCGCACCCTCTTTTCCATTCTGCAGAACGTAGCTCCCGAACTGCCACTGGCGGCAGTTTTTTTTAGCTGCAACCAAGGCGTTTGATTCAGTGGAATGGGACTACCTCCTTGGAGTGCTACAGCGCATGGGCTTTCCCCCCTTATTCCTCTCCTGGATACGGCTGCTCTATCAATGCCCCACGGCTAAAGTTTTAATAAACGGGCATTTATCGCCTGCATTCCCCATCTCGAGAGGCACCCGGCAAGGATGCCCATTATCCCCCCTATTATTCGCCCTCGCGATTGAACCCTTGGCGTCCAAGCTGCGGCAACACCACCAGGATAAGGCACTCCGATGTAACTTACGCCAAATCCTGATTTCCCTCTATGCGGATATTACTCTTTATGTAAGAGACTCTCAGCAAAATATTAATCCATTGCTGCGGGAATGGGAAACTCTCCGGGGTCCACATCAACTGGGGGAAGTCACAAATATTCCCTTTAACGTCCGCAGTCACTATATTCCCCCTGGATTTCCCGCTGGAGTGGTGTGATACTGACTTGCGTTACCTGGGATTCGAATCTCGGGAGACGGGGAAGAATTAATGCGCCTCAACTATGGCACCACTATGGAACGACTCGCAGGCAGCATCACTCGATGGATTTCCTTGCCGCTCTCGCTCGCAGGCCGTGCATCCTTAATAAAAATGGTAGTGCTTCCGCAAATATTGTATCTATTCATGAATATACCTTACAATCCTGGTCGATATTTTTTCAAGACACTCCACTCAGAAATAAGATTGTTGTGTGGAGGTAAGCAGCCTCGACTACAATGGTCGATACTTATGAAGCCATATGTGCAAGGAGGTTTCGATATTCCAGACTTCGAATTATATTATACATGTGCACAGGCTCATTATGCCTATTATTGGATTAACCCTCCTAGGTACATGCCACAGGTTGCGGCGGAGCAATGGCTAGCTGACCCTATCCCCTTGGATGGGATGCTGCATGCAATCAATCAATCAATCAATCAATCAAGCATTTGTATAGCGCGCTACTCACCCGGAAGGTCTCAAGGCGCTTGGGGGGGGGGAGGGGGGGGGGTCCGCTACTGTTCGAACAGCCAGGTCTTGAGTTGCTTCCTGAAGGAGAGGTGGTCTTGGGTAAGGCGGAGGTGGATGGGTAGGGAGTTCCACGTCTTGGCAGCCAGGTAGGAGAAGGATCTTCCTCCCGTTGTGGCTCTTCGGATGCGGGGGACGGCGGCGAGGGCGTGGTTGGTCGATCGTAGCTGGCGGGTGGGAGTGTAGAAGGTCAGACGGTCGTTGAGGTATCTGGGGCCTTGGTTGTGGAGAGCTTTGTGTGCGTGGGTGAGGAGTCGGAACGTGATTCTCTTGCTGACGGGGAGCCAGTGCAGGTCTCTCAGGTGTCCGGCGATGTGGCTTTGTCGGGGATGTCCAGGATGAGTCGAGCTGAGGCGTTCTGGATGCGTTGGAGTCTTTTTTGAAGTTTGGCTGTGGTTCCGGCGTAGAGGGAGTTGCCGTAGTCCAGTCGGCTGGTGACGAGGGCCTGGGTGACCGTCTTCCTGGTTTCGGTGGGGATCCACCGGAAGATCTTGCGCAGCATGCGTAGGATGTTGAAGCAAGACGAGGAGACGGCGTTGACTTGTCGGGTCATTGAGAGGGAGGAGTCCAGGATGAAGCCCAGGTTGCGTGCGTGGTCCGTTGGTTTGGGTGCGTTGCCCAGGGCAGGGGGCCACCAGGAGTCGTCCCAGGCGGAGGGTGATGATCCTAGGATGAGGACTTCCGTCTTATCTGAGTTCAGTTTCAGGCACCCACTCGTACACGCGACATAGCGCCCACCACGATCACAGGCACGGTTGATGCCTGGCATCGCATCTCGGGTCTCCTTAAATCTCCTATGTTGTACTCACCATTGCTACCCCTGTCCTATCATCCCCGTATGCAATTACTTCAAGAAAAGGGATTTCTTAAACTGTGCGAACGCACTAACATTACCAAATGGGGAGATCTATTTCATAACGGTACATTTCGCTCATCAGACAACATTTTTCACAAGATGCAACCCTCTTCCCTCGACATTTTTCTTTATGTCCGTCTCCGTCAGGGAATACGCTCTATTATCCCGGAATTTCCTCAGGAACCCACCAGCCTTGCCCCCTTACACCAGATGCTGGGAGCTACAGTGCCAGGGCATTTAGTCTCTACACTCTATCACACTATACGCACACAACAGTCAGATTCCCCTAGCTCTTCCCGTACACAATGGAACACAGAACTAGGGTTCGAAATGACGGACGAACAATGGAGATACTGTTGTTTACAAACTGAACAAATTTCTGTCAGCTGCAGATTGCGCATCACGCACTATAAGTTCCTGCAGCGCTTATATTATACCCCTATCAAAATGTTTCGGTTCAAATTTAAAGAATCAGATCGCTGTGAGAGATGTGGCAGTCCGGGGGCTGGCTTCATACACTTAGCCTGGGAATGCCCACAGGTACACGAGTACTGGGCACAGATCTTTGATGCCCTGGAGCGGATGACATCCGTCTCGCTGGAGTGCAGTCCCCTGATGGCCCTGTTAGGTTATACTGAACGTATCCCCAAGTTACACCGTCGGTACATTACGATAGCTTTGTTACTTGCCAAACGCAGAGTAGCTTGTAGATGGGGTAGGGGACGAGCTCCAAAGTTCAAGGAGTGGCTTGATGATTTAATATACTGCCAGGAGCAACTGACTACATATGCCGAAACACTCCCTCGAGCTTCGAGGCCCAAAGATATTTGGGACCCTCTCCAGAGCTATCTTCTGGCCCGAACATCGGAGGTCCTATCTGATACATTGTCGGAGGTGGGATCATAAAGTTGACTTCGTCATAAAAAATTTGTAATGATGTGGGGAGCATGTCCTGACTTGTCCCTTCCCCCCCTCCCTCATAATAAGCCCCACAATACTGTGTCGCAATGTGTCCTGAGATAATAATGTGCTGTCATTAAATGACCCTCTTGTGATTATTGCTGTTATTTTTTCTGTTAATTCCGAAATGGATGCCATGTTTACTGTATCGTAGTTCATTTACACAGAGACCAAACAAAATGTGCCATGTGAAATTAGACTGTACAAATGAGGGCTCGATTTGTTATGTCACACTACTGAATTGTCAATTATTTGTTCCCTTCCCTCTTTTTTTTATGAGACAAGAATGATGACCACGTATCCCTTTATTATGTCTGTCATTATACGCTAAAGACTGTAATGTATGCCATATTTAACTAAAAAAAAAAATCAATAAACAAATGTTAAAAAAAAAAAAAAAGATATAGAAAAGGCCTTTGATAGCCAGGAGTGGCCCTATCTCTTTCGAGTGATAGGACAGATCGGCCTGGGCCCCGGC
Organism: Calotriton arnoldi; assembly: GCA_963921515.1. Lineage (NCBI taxonomy): Eukaryota > Metazoa > Chordata > Amphibia > Caudata > Salamandridae > Calotriton > Calotriton arnoldi. The sequence continues at coordinate 3,480,358 of CAWUFW010000124.1, read as the reverse complement.
TTCGTAGAATTGACATGCCTATTCTATACAGAGTCTCGGGGAAGGGTACGAACCGGGGGAATAATTTCGGAAAGCTATCAGGTGTGCAGGGGTACTAGGCAGGGCTGCCCCTTATCGCCCCTAATATTTGCATTGGCTATGGAGCCTCTGGTCGCTCGGGCCAAAACAGGGACTCCATACCGGGGTTTAGAGGTAATGGGTAAGCACCATCACATTGAGTTATATGCTGACGATCTCCTGCTGTTTCTCCGGTCCGTGGGGGAGGATTTTGAAGGGGCAAGAGAGCTCCTTGCACATCTTGTAAGAGTTTCGGGATTATCCTGTATCTTCCCTACGGTGGCAGGCAGAGATAAACCGGCCGAGGTGAGTGACGTGATGTGGGAATCTAGATGCCTCCCATACTCCGGGGTAAAAATCTACCATGACCCGGTGGACCTGTTTGAGGGGAATATCGGGAGGGCTATCCGGGGTGTGAAGTTCAACATGGAGTACTGGGCGACCCGTCCCCTTTCAGTGATAGGTAGAGTCGCTCTCCTGAAAATGGTGGCCTTGCCCTGATTACTATACTTTTTTGTAGTACTCCCGGTGTGGATTCCGGCAAGAATGTTTCACACCCTACAATCACTGATAACGGCCTTTATATGGCGTTCCGGCAGGTGTGGAGTGGCGCTAACCACCCTTCAAAGTCCTAAGATGGCGGGCGGCTTGGCACTCCCTGACTTTGAGGGTTATTATTTAGTAGCACAGCTACAGTGGCTCATCCAGTGGACCCAGGGACCACTTGGAACCTGCACTGCAGAGCCTGCGACTGCTGTCCTGCATCGTGTTGCGGTTACCCACACCAAGGGTAGGGGATAGCTCCGAATTTAGAGTGCTTCATAAGTGATGGATCAGAAGCTTACAGAAGCTGAAAACTAGGTTCCCATACGCCCCAGAAATTCCATTGGAATTTTTTATGAAACTTCCTCATGGGGGGAGACTGGTGCGGGCTGAGAGTCTGGGGGAGGCCGGAGAAACAACCCTCGGTGCGCTCCATGAAGATGGTTCCCTGCTACCATTCGAAGACTTTCGAGAGCGCTATGATTTACCACAGGGTCACTTTTTGTTACATAGAGCCCTAACTGCAGCAATTCATACACATTGGGGGACAGGCCTTGCTGAACCTTCACTTTCCGGAGGGTGTCAATACTTGGTTGCCTCCTCTGGGACTCAAAGCAGTTACTTATTTGTACTGCCGACTTCGCAGTGAGGCGTTACCCACACTTAATATCTGCGACTCCGATGGGAGGGAGATCTAGGAGTTCCTACTGAAGAGAAAGTATGGAATGAACTGGTAGAGCGATCTCCTAAAGTCTCCAGAAATGCACGGTTCCAATTAATAAACTTCTTTATACTCCACAGGGCGTACCTTACACCTGACAGGATAAATAGATATTTCCAGACAGACACTACTAAATGCCCACGCTGTGAGGAGGTAGGGGCTGAATTTCTGCATATGTTTTGGAGTTGCCCAGAACTGGAAGGTTTTTGGGGGGCAGAGACAGATACCTTAGCAGAGGTGACTGAGAGGGAGGTTTCCTGCACTCCGGGACATTGTTTGATGCATTGGTTCCCACACACCTCTAAGACCAAAGTGACCAGCAAATTTCAAGATCTAGCACTCATCTTGGCTAAGAGGGAGGTTGCCAGGCATTGGAAATACCAGAGGGGGCCCTCAGTAGAGGGGTGGAAAAGAGAGGTCAGACGTTGGGCAGATTTTGAGGTGGCCATACGACAGATGCCTGAAGGGGACGGGGATCCATTGAGGCTGCCAGGGCATGGGAAGCATTAGTGACAGAGCTGAAACACCCAGATATCTCATCCTTAGAGGAGACACTAGATACCTCCTGAGAATGTATATGAAACTTCCATCTGCTGGGAGGAATACTACGCTGGAGCTAGGTGGATTCCCTGGGGTGGGACGACGGAGGGGGGCTTAAAAGTCTAGACAATATGTATCGTCATAGGTCGATACCCTCCATCGTTAGTATGTACCATTTCCTACGTTGACACTTACAGGCTGACTCAGTCACAGCACGCCAAGGGGGGGGGTGGGGGGGAGGAGGGATTTGTTTACTATAATGTTGACTTGCACTTTGGCCTTGGTGGCCTCTGGTTTAGACAGGTCTAGTAAGATAAGTGCGAGAGTAAATATATGTTAGTGTGATGGATGCATATAATATTCCTTTCGCACCGAACCACGATAGGAGAGAGATAAACCCGACCATAAGGTGATAAACGCCATATATGTGCTATTATATACCTGTGCATTACTACTTGTCAAATTTGACCTTGTTCTGTAAAACAATAAAAAACTGTTTTTAAAAAAAATAATAGTTAAATTCTTGGACTCAAAAACTGAACTGCCCAAGCAAACAGCATCCCACAAACATCATCATTTACATGATGTCAAGAGCCTTGGTGTCCACTTCAGTGGTAATAGAAGATTCTATAAGTGCTGTTGATGAAGGACAGATCAATTTTCTTAAAATAAGTTCAGGCATCACCTTTTCTTACGGTTTCTTGATAGCAGCCCTTGTAACAGTGGGTCAATACATACTACCAAGAACCACAAGAATTATTAAAGATTGGAGCCCCCATCTGAAGCAAGACCTGTTGCTAAATAGAAGGGGCATTCTCAGGTCCGGTAACAGGCATGACTACCAGGCTTCACCAGTTCAAAATGGTGACTGTGCTTTGTGGTTGGGGAACAGTTGCTAATTTTAACGGTGCTACCTCAGGAGCGAGAAACATTGTTCAGAGATCACAGCAGACATCTCCAACCACCGAGGCCAGGTCAAATATCCGAGGTTAAGAACCTGTACCTCTCGCTTGGGATTAAAATGAGCAAATACGAGGACCCTCAGTTCAGAAGAGGGGACTGGGGATGGAGAAGGTTCACAAGGTATGATGCAGTAGTCTCTGTAGCTCCATGACCAAGGTGATGCTGATCTGTATTATTTGTCTTGCTTCTTGTTCAGCTGGGTTGCAGAGACCTCATGGCTTAGGAGCTGTTCTGGCTCATCGATGTGCCACTAGCAGAGTTTTTTTATTTATTTTTTACAATCAGCTTGGCTTTGTGCAGAGTGTTCTGGAGTTCATCTTGGTTCGCAAGTTACTGAACAAGTGTCTACAGGAATCTAGGCTTGTCCTCAACCTAATAAGAATAGTGTATCCTCACAGAGGTTCCATGCATAGCAATGCGTCTGCTCTGGGTATATGAACAAAATCTACGCTATGTCCAGACTACCTAAAAGTTATTGGTACAAAGGGAGTAGTACTTTTCTTTTGGAGGGCAGAACGTGAAGCCTAAGCAATACGAAGCCTAAAATTCTATGTTTTTTCTCTAGCAAGAAAAATGGCATCTTTCTTCTGTGGGTCTAGATTTAACAGGGTTCTGAAGAAGATAGTCTAAGGTCAAACTAGTCTACAGTGGTGTAAGAGGATTTGTTACTCAAAGCCAATAAGAGCACGGACACAATGCCATCAATATTTTGGCTAGACAAAAACCAGGGTTATGGAGGATAGGAGGATCATACAATAATGAGGCAAACTCGCTGTGAACCAAGGAACAAGATGGGAAACCACACCCAGCCAAATGGTAAGACTGAGTTTCAGAGGAAGGTGCAGGTTGTCATGACAAACCCTAGACAAAGTGGAGCCAGCAGGAAGAGCACTATCTTCTCACTCATGTAGAGTACACAAAAATAAGTAACATTGAAATGGACACATGAATATAGGTAGGGATACCCAGTTACTGGGGATATACGATCCATTAACAGGAATCACCTGGGCCTTTTGGTGACGAATGGTAGGTTTGGTGGACGGTCTATTTAGAGGATGCCTGTGAATTGCATGGAAGCTGCTCCACTCAGGTTGCACTTGTTTGTGAATGAAGCAGCATGGCTTCTGCCCATCTTACATACCATTTCTTCATGCAACACCCACCAGTACCATTTGAAAGCCATTACTCTGACTGTGGAACAAAAGTTGTTTTCTATATGAAACCAACATCTCTATATTACATATTAGGTACAGTTGCACTTGTTAAAAATAATATCAGGCCTCAGTGTGCTGCTTTAGGGAAGACTTTAGTGGGAAGGGGGTTGTTATATGTTTTTGTTTTTTTGTAGTTTTCTTTTATTTGTATTGCTTTTTATGTCTCCTTGATTATGTTCTTGTAAAAGTCAAAGTCATGATGCTGTAAGTTTATTATGCAGAAGTTTCTGGGGTACAGAGCTCTGCCTCATATGTGCTATTTGACAAATAAAATCTGTTTTTCAACAAAACAAATTAATATCAGGCCTCGAGCAATATACACGCCCACTCGCTATGGCGAGTCAGATTTTATCAGGGCGAGCTATATTTAGGGCCTAGTCGCCCGTTCTGGTGAGCTGACAAAGAACAGGTGTTCTGTTCACTCCAAGTGAAGGAGCAATAAAGATACCTATAAATCATGTTTTTGTCTTGCCACATTTGCTGTGTATAGAGACAAAGATCAGTAGTCAGTTTACATCTTGTTACAATTACTTTTCTTTCTCTGACTGCAGAGTTCCATGATTTTGTACAGGAAACTTCTGACGTGCTGTACAAAGAGTGTGAAATGAACGGCTGTAGGGTGTCAGATATTTTTCTAACACATTTAAATAGCTTATAATTGAACTGCACAAACATTTGAAAATATGTCTGTAGTTACGAAAGTCCATTTTTTGAAATTCTGTGAGATGAAAAAGTATTTTAATAGGATGAAAACAAACCAGAACACTTTACTTAGTGATGTGTAAATGAAATGTTTGCTGAAACTCCATTTTTACAGATTTTTACACTAAATAGTTTCATCAGTAAAACTGCATGTTAATGGGAAAGTTTTTGGCTATTTCCATGGGAACTTTACTATCTGTAAATGACTGTGCGCTACCACATCATGCTTTAGTAATATATTTATTAAAAGCAAGTTTTTTAGCGTAAACTGAGGAACATTCCTGCCCTGATGGCAATACTATGAGTGAGCTAAGAGGCAAGTCAGAGATCACGTGTACCCTATCTATGTGGGTAGATTCTCATTATACATGGAGCAAATGTTTAGTCTATTTAATCAAACAAAAGATTTTTTTGTACAGCAGAAATGCAGAACTCATGTATTTGAAGGTGCTCTCAAACGTGATAATGAAGTTAAAGGTGGCTATGTAAAAAAAATATCTGCCTACGATGACCCAATTTGAGACCAGATTACGGGTCAGGTACACATTATTGAAGTTACTAGACCTGCAGGTCTAGTAACATTTTTATGATTTTTCAATGGCTTAATATGTGGATAGCAGTAGCACCTGGAATTGCACAGTCTCTCCCTACAAACATTTCTAATTATATTAGCTCAGTTAATGAATCAAATGAAAGGGGACCAGACCACTTCCTTGTTTTAGAAAGGCAAAATAAGCTCTATATATCAAAATACTTTTGAATCAGGATGTTTACCATGAAACTCCAAAGTAGTCTGAAACTATATAAATTTTAAAAAAAAGAGCTATGAAAATGTGGATACAAACACCCATCCCCTTAATAAACCCAAGAAAACAAAAATGTAAGTAATGTTTTTAGGTCTCGCCTGAGCCAGCGCATGCGCTGCACTGGCGAGACATTTAGTGAGTGGGCTTTAAAAAGCCGACCACAGCTTTTTGTGTGGCCTAGAGCGTGCGGTTACGCGCACAGTTACGAGCAGAGGCGCCATCTGGCTTTCCTCTCTCGTTATCGGCACGCGCGCACGCACCACTCGCGTGCTTGTTTTCTGATGTTTATTCTCTCTGGCTTTTCTATTGCTAGCATGTGCCTTCATATGTAGATCTATTTATCCACATTGGTAGCAATACTTCTTTTCTTTGAAGAGACAGTCCTTTTCTCTTATCTGGCTTTTGTGTTCCCGAGATCAGAGTTTGAGATCTCAATCTGTTTCCTTGTTCTCTACACATTTTTCTCATTGCTTGCCCTTTTAGGCCGAATGCCCTTTCTCTTTTGCCTGCTCCTGTCCCCGGTGGTCACGTCGCCGCTGCTCCTGCTACCGGTGCTCCCGATCCCCACGCTCCTGCTGCCGGTGCAGTTCTCTCTCCCCGAGTTACTCCTTCCAGTGTCTGCTCCCGGTGCTGCGGCTCCGGTGCTCACGGGGACAGGGGGCCTGTGCTACCCGGCCTCCTGTCTCTCCTCCCCGGCCTGTCTGAGCACCTCTCACCGCCAGCAGCAGCACCGCCCCTCCGCCTCCCTCCCCTCTCCCTCCTAATCTCCCAGTTACTTCCCTTAGCCTCGGCGCCCTCCTCTTTATTTTCGTTCTTCCTCCTGTCTGTTATTACCTCTCCTGTCTCGCCTCCCCTTTATACCCGACATCTACAGTCTATTTTTTTTGTCTCCCTTCAACGTCTGTCCGCAATTTTTCCGCCACTCTTTGTCTCTCCTCACTTTTGTCTCTCGTCACTCCCCGGATCCTTCATTGCACCCCTCATCTATTCCCACTTATCCTCACCCCACATGTCTCTTCTCAGGACACCTATATCCCCTCTCGCCTCCTGACTCTTTTCCTCCTGGTCTCCCAATTTCTCACGTTTCTCCGCCATTTATCTTCACCTTTCTCCTGTCTCTTTCCCTGTCCCTTTCACGCCTTCTGTCTCTTTTCAACCTTCATTTCTCTTTCACTCCTCCTGTCTCTCCTCACCCCTTCCTTCTCTTCCAACTCATGTCTCCCATCATCCCGTTTCCCGTCTCCCCGCACTTCTGTCTCGCATCACTCATGCGACACGTATGCTTGTTTCCCCTCACTGTCCTGTCTGTTCAGTACTCCAGCCTCCCCACCACAGATGTTCATCTTTATTTATTTTTTTCACACCTTGTTCGCACCCGTCTCTATTCTGTTCTGTTGCACAACAGAATCAAGGTGTGTTGACAAGCATTTCTACAGTCCTTCATGCAACTGTGGAGGAACTGACAGTTTCTGAGTGTTGAGTAAGAGACTTCTCTACTTCTTGCACTGAGGAAGACAAGATGGTGATGGATGGAAGGCTTGGATTAATCTCAGCCACTGGTAATTACTCTCACATTGTTGCCCACCGTGACACCTCAGACAGGAACCAGCCATATGCAAATTCAGCCTTGGTCCTGCTCCAAAAGTAACTGTCCAGACTAAACTGCCCAGCCTGGTCCCCTCGGAATGAAAACACAAGCAGCCCCACAGCAGTTTTGGCCTCGTCGACGAGGTATAACTTGAGTTGTGTGGCACAAGGTGCAAGGGACCCACGTCTGGGCATACTGGACACGCTTAGGGCATCACAATGAGGAAAACAAAAACAATTATAGGGGAGGATGTTTGAGTTAATCTCAACCAGTGCGAATTTCTCCAGGCTGCATTCCAGTCCATCTTTTTTTGTCCACCACAGATGGGCATCAGACAGTGGCTGGGATTAATGTAAGCATTTCACTCGTGATCTTTTTGATTTCTTCACTGCAACGCCCCAAGTGTGACAGGAATATCTAGATGTGGCTCTAGGGCTAACTATGCCATAGAACTCAGGTTATGCATCACGGACGAGGCCTAAGTAGACCTTTGATGTTCAGTTCAGTGCTTCCTGAAGCCGTCCCCTCTCAACCCCCAGCCCTGCATTTGCCTTTGTGACCGTCTTTCTCATTCTATATTTTTCCCTTGTTTTAAAAAAGCGCCCAGGCGAATACTCTCATCTGCCAATTGAGAAAACATGTTCAGGGCATCTCTCAAGTTATTAATGTAACATTTTATTAAAATAGGGTAAGCTTAGGGCTTTATAAATTTGCAATACTGGGAAGAAGGCACCTCCACCCCTGGGTTGTGGTAGGCTAAATAAAGTACCAGTAGATTTTGATAGTTTTAGCCTGCGGTGTGCCATTTGTAGGGCCCACGAATCGGTAGCAGCAAATGTTAGACCCAAATAAGAACAAGCATTGGCATAGCCAATAGGTCTCGCCTTTCGGAGCTTATAAGTGTTTAGCCATGCAACAGTTGATGTTGTTGCACCAAGCATATTGTGCTGCATAACTAAATACTTATAAGGTCCCAAAAGCGAGACCTATTGGCTATGCCAATGCTTGTTGAATATTGGCAGGCTTAGGAGACAAAAAAACAGATTTGCCTCGGACCAGGTAACCTCAGCTCATCCGCTAGATGTAGGTCAAATCTTTTATCCAAATATGAATACTGATTCGATCTTTGACAAACCTTAGGAGTTCAACTCAAACAAGGGGAGTAAATATGGAGGTTAATCTATTAACTAGGCATGGGATTAACTATGGCAGATAACTGATTAATTTGGCTTGGAGAACTGGCGGCGGTTAGGAGGAAAGGGATTTATAAAAACGGTTAGAGGTTTGTAAACATTTAATGTGAGCCACAGTAGGGGTCAACAGCTATGCAGTGGCATGGGAATATACACCTTGGAACAAATCAGACCTTTCCGCAACCGTCCTTGATATAATTATATTAGCTTTCGATCTCTCAGTTATGTCAATCAGAAAATATACTCAACTGCAAAGCATCATAGGACATGGCAGAAAGGGTAACATGTTATTGGGGATGACTATTGATTTATTGAAGGAATATGGATAGGACATTTAGTAAATTATCTGACATGGGGCTATTTTGCTAAAACCGTGGGATTTAGTTTAAATACCTGAATAAGATTGTTCCACTATCCAACCAATTCAATAACACTTCGACATTAATTACAAAAGAAATTAGGCAAACTGAGGATTATTATAGTTTATTACAAGGTTTCAATTATTCAACTTTAATAAAGAAAAATCTGTTCCCAGGTAGAACCGAATTCTAAACGGAAATATTCATTAACAGCTATAGTTAAAATCACAAAAATTAATAGTTTTTAAATGAAGTCACACCAACATACCATGGCAGATACCAAACTTTCCGATAAACTTTAACTATGCAAAAGTAAACTTTCTATACAATTTGAAACAAACTCATGTTGTAACATCTAACCTTTTCCTCCCAATAAACATAGGGCCTTAGCACTTCGAAATATTATAAGCACTGCTACTATGTGTACAAATAACATACATGGTAGTGTACAAATAGCGTGCCTGGTAATGTACAAATAGAATGGACTTAAAAATAAAAAAAATTTAAATGTTAAGATGCATAAACTCCAGAGAACAGACTTGTTCTTATGCAACCCAAAATTCTAGGATGAGATGACAGACTGCTATTTATCTATTACCTACTGGCGGTCGCCAGAAGACAGTTATAGTCAAGCCTGCTTTTACCTGGACAGAGCATTTTTTGGTTTACTGATAACTTTGGCCCCATTTGACGAATCTCCACGTCACATTCCCCCCAAAAAAAGTTCATCCACCTCAGCTCCTTTCAGTAAAGTTTTGGAGTGATAAGTCCAGCAAGTGCTGAGAAACGAGCATTGGCATAGCCAATAGGTCTCGCCTTTGGGGCCTTATAAGTGTTTAGCCAGAGCTATTGACTTTGCCAATGTCTTCAAGCTGTGCTGTAGAGAAGTGTGGCTGCTGTGCAGCATGCTGAAAAGTTATAATAAAAAAGTGTCAGAAGCATTTTTGTTACTTTATATATGACCAAGAAGGCATTATGTAAAACTGAACGACCATATTAAAAAAAGTATTTACAATAAAAATTCTCAGTTTTCTTTTGTTCTTGCAATGCTGGCAACTTGTTTCTGCTTATTGCAATAGTTGTTTGTTAAAGCTTTTTTTTTGAGGGGCATAAACAATCGGAGGGTGAAGGTTGGGAACTAGTACCTGTATTATAACACTAGCAGCGGCCAGACGCTAGGGGAGAATCAACAGATGCCAGATTCCGAGAGCAGGCTGAGGTGGTGCGGAGTGATGCTGAGGTGGTAGTGGTGGTCGTGACTGTTGCGGAGACGATGCTGAGCGATGCTGCTGCTGTGGCGGCCCCGAGCGATGCTGCTGCTGTGGCGGCCCCGAGCGATGCTGCTGCTGTGGCGGCCCCGAGCGATGCTGCTGCTGTGGCGGCCCCGAGCGATGCTGCTGCTGTGGCGGCCCCGAGCGATGCTGCTGCTGTGGCGGCCCCGAGCGATGCTGCTGCTGTGGCGGCCCCGAGCGATGCTGCTGCTGTGGCGGCCCGGCGATGCTGCTGCTGTGGCGGCCCGGCGATGCTGCTGCTGTGGCGGCCCGAGCGATGCTGCTGCTGTGGCGGCCCGAGCGATGCTGCTGCTGTGGCGGCCGAGCGATGCTGCTGCTGTGGCGGCCCGGCGATGCTGCTGCTGTGGCGGCCCGACGATGCTGCTGCTGTGGCGGCGAGCGATGCTGCTGCTGTGGCGGCCCCGGCGATGCTGCTGCTGTGGCGGCCCGAGCGATGCTGCTGCTGTGGCGGCCCCGAGCGATGCTGCTGCTGTGGCGGCCCCGAGCGATGCTGCTGCTGTGGCGGCCCCGAGCGATGCTGCTGCTGTGGCGGCCCAGCGATGCTGCTGCTGTGGCGGCCCGAGCGATGCTGCTGCTGTCGGCGGCCGGCGATGCTGCTGCTGCGGCGCCTCGAGCGGCGATGCTGCTGCTGCGGCCCCGAGCGATGCTGCTGCTGCGGCGGCCCGAGCGATGCTGCTGCTGCGGCGGCCCGAGCGATGCTGCTGCTGCGGCGGCCCCGAGCGATGCTGCTGCTGCGGCGGCCCCGAGCGATGCTGCTGCTGCGGCGGCCCCGAGCGATGCTGCTGCTGCGGCGGCCCAGCGATGCTGCTGCTGGCGGCCCGAGCGATGCTGCTGCTGCGGCGGCCCGAGCGATGCTGCTGCTGCGGCGGCCCGAGCGATGCTGCTGCTGCGGCGGCCCGAGCGATGCTGCTGCTGCGGCGGCCCGAGCGTGCTGCTGCTGCGGCGGCCCGGCGATGCTGCTGCTGCGGCGGCCCGAGCGATGCTGCTGCTGCGGCGGCCCCGAGCGATGCTGCTGCTGCGGCGGCCCGAGCGATGCTGCTGCGGCGGCGGCCCCGAGCGATGCTGCTGCTGCGGCGGCCCCGAGCGATGCTGCTGCTGCGGCGGCCCCGCGCGATGCTGCTGCTGCGGCGGCCCCGAGCGATGCTGCTGCTGCGGCGGCCCCGAGCGATGATGCTGCGGCGGCCCCGAGCGATGATGCTGCGGCGGCCCCGAGCGATGATGCTGCGGCGGCCCCGAGCGATGATGCTGTGGCGGCCCCGAGCGATGATGCTGTGGCGGCCCCGAGCGATGCTGTGGTGGCGCCGAGCGATGCTGTGCTGGCGCTGAGTGATGCTGTGCTGGCTCTGATTGATGCTGTGCTGGCTCTGATTGATGCTGTGCTGGCTGAGTGATGCTGTGGTGTTGCCGAGTGATGCTGTGGTGATGCTGAGTGATGCTGTGGTGTTGCCGAGTGAGAGATAGAGTGAAGATATAATGCCCAATTAGAGAGGGTGGTGAGAGAGAGAGAAAGGGTGTACATAGAATAAAGAGTGGAGCGGGATAGAGAGAGAGAGAAAGAAGGGGAGAGAGAGTGAATGAAGGAGTTTGAAAGAGAAACAGATAAAGGGGTGAGAGAATGAAAGGCTAAAAAAGATAGAGAGGGGAGAGTTAATTAAGTAGAGAGAGAATTAGAGAGGGAGAGAGAAGGAGAGAGACAATAAGAGTGGGGGGGTGTGGAGTTTAAATAGAGTGAAGAAGTGACGCGGAAAAAGTAACCTTAAATATAGCTTTGTGCTTTGTGCGAATAAATATTTTTTTTAAAATACCGGAGAGACAAAAATACTGGTAATTAGGCTGTGACTCCCAATATAAAACAAATAGCGATATAAGGTGAAATCAACCCACCGAAGCAATATTTCTAACGAGACAAAAAAAAGCTTGCATTTCAATGCTAATCGCTGTTGTTTTTCATGTGACTGTAGTCCAGGGCCATCAGTTGGTAATGTGAGCTGCTGCTGCGATTGAAACATCAGAGTCCAGAGAGTTAATGAGCCATGACGAGGAAATGAGGGATAGGAAACCCAGATGGCAGCTGCGCGCGTGCACGATATCGTGAACACAAGCTGGTCGCCAGCCGAAAGCCAGTGGGTTTGCACTTCCAAAACCCGCTTACTAAAACTCTCGGCCAGACCAGCGCAAGCGCTGGTGCAGGCCAAGACCTAAAAAGGGGGTCCCAAAACGTAAAATCTCCATTCATTTTCCATAGACTTCTTTAAGAGAGGTTTTCACAAAAAATACTAAACGGAATTACACCACTTTCGGCAGGAAGCTTGACCTTGGTGCTTTTTCTGATTTGGTGTAAATTGGTTCAGTAGTTTGAAATAAGGGTAAAAAATGATCGTATATTTTGGCAGTTGGGCTCGCGAGAGTCCCGCGAGCCTCCTGCAAGAGCATGAAATCAAAAATTGGGCCCTGCGATTGGTCAAGAGGACCGTTTTTATCGTGAGCCTTCACACTCTCGCGGGAGCAAGAGGCTCCTGCGAGTCTCGCGAGAACGAGCGCTCTGACTGGCTGGAATGTTAGAAAATAAATGGGCACCATTACTGTGAAAAATTGGAGGTGTTGTGGAAATGAAGCAAAAAAGCTATATAAGGGGGCAGCAGAAAGGCATGCTGTCCCCTTAGATTTAGAGAGATGTTGAAAGGATAACTACTGTGAAGATAATAAACGTATATTGTTTTCAAGAAAGTTTCACAGTCTTGGAGACTCTCGCGGGATTGCGAATAGTAAAAAGGAGTAGATGAGTTCTCAATACACTGCATTAATAGGAATGCATATCGTGGTCATTGTTTTTGAGAGGGAGAGTGTAAGTTAAGTACTGATGATTAGAAGATGAAGTTTCTTTTTTTTTAATGTTGCTATCTCTACGTGGAGAGGTGTGGTGCAGCAGCCAGGGCAGCTGACTTCGGAGCACAGGGCTCACGGTTCGATCCCCGGCTCCTGCGGCAGCTCAGCTCAGCACCATGTGACTCTGGGCAATAGCTCACTTAATTTCCACGACGGCCCCCAGCGCCTTGAGACCCGTAAGGGTGAGTAGTTTGCGCTTTACAAATACGGATTTACATTTTTACATTTATCTCGCAAGACTCTTGCGGATCGTGAAAAGTAGGAAGGAGTAGGTGATGTCTGAATACACTATGCTAAGTACACTTGTTACTGTATGAAGGAGTCTTATTGGAGATGGTGTTTAAAAAAGACTACTATTTATGCTCATTGGTTTGAGAAGGATCGCGAGTAGAGTTAAGGCTCATCTTAATACTCTACTATGTACACCCATCATCTGACAGAGGTCTGAAAGGAGAACCCAGTCCCTCTGCACACCCTACTACGCAAACCTATCATTACACAGGAAGGTCTCAGCAGAGAGGCCAGTTCCTCTGCACACCCTACTACGCACACCCATCATTGCGAGAGTAAAGACACCTTAAAACAAGCATTTGCACTTCAATAGGTCTCGCATTTGCGAGAGTTTAAGCTATTGGCATTGTAAATGACAACGCCTTTTATTTATCTGTTTTGATAATTCACACATAAATAAAAGGCAGTCATTTACAATGCCAATAGCTGAAACTCTTGTAAATGTGAAACCTATTTTATTTTAAAGAAGCGGACGCCATTGTCCCGAGCTGTTTGGAAAGTGAAAGCGCACCTGGCGCGCTGAATGTTGCAGGAAAGCAGGTCATGATGCAGTAGGAGAAACACATTAAGGAAAATAGTGCTTACAGACTAAGTAAGACATACGGTGTAACAACAGAAGTAAAAGGGCCAGTCGTCATGGGATGTTACAAATGAAGACAAGGCAGTAATAAGGAGGGACTAACAAGCCTATTAACGAATCCGAAGCCAGCATTTACAAAGGACAATGAAAAATATGGGGGGGAGTGGGCGGCGCTTCAACTCCATACTCGTATATAGCATGCCTCACAGAGCAGCGCATGCGCTGCCCAGGCTCGACCTAAAAAGATTGCTGGTGACATGTCTTGATATCAGTTACAATAACTGAGCAAATAAACAATTTCTAGTGAATATCTGTTTAATGCTCACACACATTATACAAAGATTTTGCAAACTGTGAACCATATCCTGTTTTGTTACAATAAAAAAAAAAAAAAAACATTCTTGTACTAAAATATCAGAACATATATAAAGTCATTCTACCATACATGAACTCACAAACATTTAATTTATATAAAAAAACAACCTAAAAGAAATTCACTGAAAAAAACAACCAAAGGTTTAAATAACGTTATAGTTCGGTGAATTTGTCAGTGTGAACATTAACGTTTTGAACCAAAAAAAAAAAAAAAAATGAAATTCACCAGTTGTAGTTAGCAACGCTAACTATAACTTGCACCCCAGCCATGCAACCCTGGCCCCCGCAAAGCGAAAGTGGAGGAGGGAGCAACGTCACGCCCCTCCCCCGGCGAATAGCGGTGGCCTCACCCCCCCTCCCATCTCTGGTGAGAGTGGAGTGGGGCAGCCACCGCTGAAGAAAGCACCCTGCCGCTGAAGTGGGCAGGGAGAAGGAAGCTGCCGGCTCCCGCAGCAGAACTGTTACATTCTATTTTTATATATTATCTTTTATGTTAACTCATTTGCTGTATTTCATTAGGTTCACACTGTATGTTATATAGCATGCGCTTTGTATTCCTTTGTTTAGGATTATATGTTCCACTTAGATTGTTACCATCTGCATTCTACCTGGTTGGCTTCAGTTAGCCCTGAGGATCAATCTGGTTAGATGTCAAGCCGTGCTGCTAATAAATCTACCTTTCTACTATTTTGGGATTTCTGTCATTTTCACAATTGGCGACGAGTTGAAGATCCAGGATCCACTCCTGTCTACATTGCAGCACGGGAACGGAGTGTTTCCCGAACCTACGTTGGAGTATTTAATTTACATGGATTAATGGAATTTATACTATTGGATACATCGATCGACGATCTGACAAATTCGCGAATTGCAAAGAAGGAGCGGCGCCATACGGAAATATATTATTTTTTGGGTCATTTACATTATTTTATTATTGTGGTGAGCGACGTATCGACATTCAAATCATAACAAGTTCAACAGACGCCTACCAGACTCGAGACACCATCACCGTCATCCGAGTCAGATAATCTACATTCTTCATTCTTCTCCGTATTCTTTGGAACTTTGAACACGCTTTCAGGCAAGCGTATACAGTCATCACGCTGCCTGTGCGTGCAACGTCATCACTCTACTGTGCGTGCAACGTACGTGGCGGCCATTTTATGGTTGCCATGACAAAGGAGCACCGCGCTGTGACCGAGTGCTGTTGTGAAACTCGTCACATTTAGAGGTGCGTGTATCTTTGGAGCAGGATCAATTATATCACCGGATAATTGGACAACTTCATATATTGCATAAAGTCATCATTACGCTTTACATCGTTTAAATACATAGACTATTTATTTTTTGTTGTATCATAAAAGTGCCAGTTTACTTTCGTTCTACCTTTTTAATTGTATTAGTATTGACAAACTCGTACATAATGCAATTTGATCCCCCGCTAAATTTTTACAAAATAAAGGGGATCCACCCATGCCTTAGTCGAAATGGAAGGAAGAATTTATCACCTATATGAAAGCTATAGATGGTGAGCGCATGGGGGCAGAAAGAAAGAAAAGTATTTTACTGCATTGTTTAGGCTCAGAAGTGCAGGATATTTTTAGAACTCTACCTCAAATTGTCGCACAAGATGGAGGTGGAGACAACATGAATGTATATGTTGAAGCATTGACTAGGATGGAAAGGCGATTCAAGACTGTTACAAATATTGCTTTAAATAGATTTAAATTTTACACCAGGGCGCAGAAGGAGGAAGAATCCCATGATGACTTTTTAACCGCACTTAGATCCTTGAGCTTACATTGTAATTTTGGTGGCATTACCGATGAAATGATACGTGACCAGATTATCATACATGTTAAAAACAAGAAAACTCAGGAAAAGTTGTGGGTCATGGGAGATCCCAATTTAGCAGAAGCAATCGCCACAGCAAAAGCTACTGAACAATCAGAAAAATGGATGGATATTGTAAAACAAAGGGCCAATAAGTCCACCAATGATGAAGAAATTTGTGTTGTCAAAGTAAAGAATGAATCTAAATATGATACTCCACATGGGAAAGGCTTTTCTAAACCCTTTAACAGTTATACTAACAGAAGAAATGACACTGTCAGTAACCACAATACGTGTTACAGGTGCGGAAGCAGATTTCACATTGCGTCCTTTCCTGGTTGTCCTGCAATTAATAAAGAATGTAAAAATTGTGGAAGAATAGGACATTTCGGAAGTGTGTGCAGGGATCCCAGGCGTCATCCAAATCAGACACGTAACACTTTTAGTACACCTGAAGCAAACAAAGTTACAAGTGTTAAGGAAATATTTGAATACAACAAAGGTTTAGTTGTGTCTATTGTAAACGAAGAGCCTGATATAGACTTAAAATCTCCTAAATGTATTTTCAATGTCATGGAAGCCGATATAGAACTTATGGTGGATACTGGTTCACCTTGGACAATTATTACTACACAATATTTCAAAGAAAAATTAAATGTGTGTAATTATGATAACTTACAGCCTTCAGATATTTGTGCAGAACGTTTTGATGGGTCAAGAATTGAAGTAGAAGGTTTCTTACAAGTACCTTTGTGTTTCAAAGGGAGATGTGCACAAATTAAGTTATACATTGCGGTGAGAAGTGTGAATGTGTTAGGTTGGCGTGATCAGTGGAAATTAGGAATAATTCTTAATCCACGGTCTAAAGAACCTGTATCTTTAAGTGAAGAACCCATGGAGAGTATATCTGTCATTAACCCAAATTGTTGTGATATTGATAGAGAAACAAAACTTATCAAGACCTACAACAATGTGTTTTGTGACAAATTGGGTAAGTTAAGAAATTTCACACACAAAATTATCTTGAAAGATAATGCGTTACCTGTTAAACAAAAGTTAAGAGGAGTACCCATAAACATAAGGGATGAATTAAGAGATATGTTGAAAGAGCTATCTGATGAAAACATTATTGAACCCATTGAATCCGCTGAGTGGGTTTCGCCCATTGTTTTAGCACGCAAACCAGATCAAAAGCTCAGGGTATGTGTGGACTTGAGGGCACTAAATGCAAACATTGTAATAGATTGTCAAACACTATCCAATATCAATGAAGTGGTCTCCATGCTGGAAGGTGCCAAAATATTCTCAACGTTAGATCTTAGATCTGCGTACCACCAGATAGAGCTCTCAGAAGAATCTAAAAAATTAACAGCATTTATTACTCCACAAGGACTCTTTCAGTATACTAGGATGCCTTTTGGTTTGGCGTCAGTATTTCAAAGGGTGATGTTTCTGATGTTTAGAGCTAGATGGTTAGGTTAAATGTTTCCAGGATGACATTAATATTTTCTAAAAATGAGTAAGAACATGAAGTACATTTGAACGAAGTATGCAAGAGATTAGACAGTCATGGTCTTACACTTAAGGCTCATAAGTGTAAACTATATAAACGTTCTGTAGAATATTTAGGTCACACATTATCTGGAGATGGAGTTGTTCAGAAGAAGTCAAATGTTGATGCTATAATCAATGCTCCCACTCCTAATAACAAGGAACAGCTGTTATCATTCGCAGGCATGTGTGAGTACTATAGCAAATTTATTGAAAATGTTGCCACCAAAATGGAGCCATTAAGGAAATTATTAAGGCAGAAAGTTGCGTTTTATTGGAAGGAGGAACAGCAGAAGGCTTTTGAGTGTATAAAAAAGGATGTAGTCAATGCACCCACATTGAAACCTTTTAGAATGAAGAAAGAATGCATTATTACAGTTGATGCCAGCTTGTATGGTTTGGGAAGTGTGTTATCTCAAAGGGAAGGCATGGATGAGTGGAATGTTGCTTTTGCATCAAGAACGCTCAATGAAACAGAACGCAAGTACCCAGTGATAGAGAAAGAGCTACTTGCATGTGTGTGGGCTGTGGAACACTACAGAATTTATGTCTGGGGTAGCAACTTTACAATCAGAACGGACCACAAACCGTTGGTTAGTATACTTTCTACAGGAGGAGGGTGGAATTCTACAGCCAGAATTGCTAGACTAGCGTCAAGGTTAGAAGAATATAATTTTAAGACTGAGTATGTGCCTGGGAAGAAAAATGTAACTGCAAATTTTCTGTCACGTTTACCGTGTAATTGTGAGGAGGTTAGTTGAGTTAAGGAAGTGGATTTTGTGGTAAGTATTAATGATGTTGTTCCCCTACAATACCAGGAGATTACATAAGATTTCTGGGTTGAAAGTGAACAGAGTGATGACAGATGGAGTGATCTCAAGAAATTTGTTTTTGAAGGATGGCCTAATAAAAACCAAGTAAGATCAGAATTGTTACCTTTTTATAATGTTTCATATCAATTGGAAATAGAGGGTAATTTAATTCTCAAGAATGGGAAATGTATTCCTCCAAGAAAGGTACAAGAAGCTATTCTAAGAATATCTCATAAGACTCATCCAGGCATCTCTGCAATGAAACGTTTAATCAGGAATTTTTTCTGGTGGCCAGGTATGGATAGATTGACCAGGTTGTCAGAGAATGTAATGAGTGTGTTTCTAGTGAAAAGATGCTAAAGGTACACACTCCTCCCCTCAAAACAGTTACGTGGCCCAAGGAACCTTGGCAGAAAGTTGCATTTGATATATCTGGACCGTTTAACATGTTACCTGAGAATTCCCATTTTGCCTTAGTCATGATTGACTATCATTCTAAATGGCCTGAAGTGAAGTTTGTTCCCAAGGCTACCACTAGTGCTGTGATTAGTTTTTTCAAGGAGGTATTTTCGCGTGAAGGATGTCCCTCTACCCTAATATCTGATAATGGTGTACAACTTACATCCTCTGAGATGGGTGTATTTCTCAATAATTCTGGCATGAAGCATAAATTTACCTCTCTTTATGAACCACATGAAAATGGACAGGTTGAACGCTTCAACAGAGTTCTCAAAAATGTTGTTTCCGAGTCTCTCAAACAAGGCAGTTATTGGTTGAGTGCATTAAGAGAACGTTTGTGGATATATCGGATCACTCCACATACCACCACTGAAATTAGTCCGTTCAAGTTACTAAAAGGGAGAGATCCTGCATCCAAGGTATGTCCATGGTGGTTCAGGGAAAGATACAAGGAATTTGTGGATGAAAATGAGAGTGTGCATGATACTGCCAAGAGGGTAGAACTCAAACATCATAAAACAAAAAAAAATGGTATGATAAATGGAAAACTAGAGTTCACCATTTCAAGGTTGGTGATTGGGTTAAAGTTTTGAGACCTGGTTTAGTCAATAAGGGCTCTGCAAAATTTGGTAAAGCGATGCAAATTAAGAAAGTGTTCAGTAATAGTGTCATTACACAAGATGAGAAAGTAAGCTATGCAAATTAAGAAACTGTTCAGTAATAGTGTCATTACACAAGATGGGAAAGTATGGAACACTAGGAGGATAGCAAAATGTCCTGTCAATGTACCTTCTCAAATGAATGTTCCTAGGAATGATTATCACAGTGTTAATAATCGCTTTTTGGGGCAGTTTGATGAGACAGTAGCCTGCAGGGTAAAAATCAACAACCGTTAAACAAAATCATTAAATCTTTTTGGAACATTTTTTTTAAACTGTAAAACCCTGTGGTTAAGCAATATTATAATATTATAGTTGTCTTAACTATATCTCATTTTTCCTTTTCTCATTCTCTAATAAGGGAGATGTGTTACATTCTATTTTTATATATTGTTATCTTTTATGTTAACTCATTTGCTGTGTTTCATTAGGTTCACACTGTATGTTATATAGCATGCGCTTTGTATTCCTTTGCTTAGGATTCTATGTTCCACTTAGATTGTTACCATCTGCATTCTACCTGGTTGGCTTCAGTTAGCCCTGAGGATCAATCTGGTTAGACGTCAAGCTGTGCTGCTAATAAATCTACCTTTCTACTATTTTGGGATTTCTGTCATTTTAACAGGAACTCAGAGGTGCACCCCACCGGGGGGAGCCCGAGGGACAGCAAGGGGTGGGCTCCCACCGCTGCCCCCTTTTGGGTGAACATGAGGGTGCCCACATGGGACTGGGCACCCCTAAACACAAACAAGAAAAACAAAAGAAAAAGCTTCACAGCTCTCCTAGCTCACCGACACTATGATATGCACTGCACTCCTGAGGAGCGCCTCAAAATTCCCTGCGGGGTCGGATCATTTGGACTGCCTTTTGAACTTCTCTCCCCTTGTGGTAGCCCCAGGACAGAGGGGTCACCACCAACGAGATCAGGAGGACGCAGCCTGTCCCCATAAAAGAATTTCCTGAGTCCCCACTCTAAGTTGGGTGGGACTCTAATAAGATAACTCCGCAGGATTTTGCTCACATTGTAAGCACTTCCAAAGCTGGAGCTTTTGCTCTACAGCCGGGAGTATTGCACCCTCCAAGGGCTATAAGTGTGGTTACAGTCATTATTGCCTGATGATAGTTAAAAGAAATACATGTGCTGAAAAGCCCTCTAGGGGCTAAGTGCATGGTTGCAATGCAATGTCATTGCAATGTGACAGCCCTCAAGAGTATTTTTAGAATAGCAATTTGATGGTTAACAATTGGGAAAAAAAATACACAAACACAGGTTTTACTCAAATATTGTATTAGCGGGGTTGTTGGGATAGGGTTTTCATATAATTGTCTTTCATCTGCATTGCTCTTCAACTTTCCTCGTTCTTATAATGAAAATGTCAAAGTCACAATGCTGTACGTTGATTATGCAGAAGCCTCTGGGTTACAGAGCTCTGCCACATATGTGCTATTTGACGAATAAAAGTCTGTATTAGCATTAATAAGTGCACTCATGCAGGATTAGGATTTTTCACAACTACATTTAAGTACAAAATGAATATTTTTTATGTGTTTTGTTGTTCTTAAACTTTGACAAAACCAACAGACTCACTAGATGTGGTTGTCTGACCCCTGGGGAGGGGGACGGGGTGGGGGTGTCACACAATGACACCCCCCACAATGTCTGGGTAGAAGTCAGGTCTGGTAGCACCCCTGGCTCTGTGGTAGTAGCAGTTTGTTTTGGACATTATAGTTAGGAAAAAGCATTAAAAAAGCATTGAAATCCGCTTAAAAAAAATAAAAGGTTACAGGGACACTATAGTTCGGTCCCGATTTTACTCACAAAACCACAGAAAAACAGCAGCTATAGTTAGGAGGCATTTCAAGTAACTATAACTCGGCCCCAAGGCGTGGTTTGGGCGTCAGTGAAGATGGCTGCGTGAGCCCTTGTCTCCTCCCGTGGGAATGCCAGAAACTGTATTTCCACCCTTTTCCCGCACTGACCGACATCATCCCTGTATATAAATTTATGTTGGAACAACCGAGGAACGCAGCGGCACCGAATTGAAGTGCTCCAGGACATCTACGAGTTCAGCGGCAGCTTCACCGTCTCTACCCCTCGCTGACCGGTACTGGAGCTGGCCATACGCCAGGCTGCATTGCGCTCAACAGTACAATCGGCGCTGGCGTTGCTGGTGTCGGAACCGGGTGTCGGAACTGGGTGTCACTGAACCTTCCCGACTGAGTGAAGAGCAACCACGGAGGCCGCTCCATTGCAACAAGCAATCAACCTAAAGAACTGCACAGTAAGACCGCGCGCTAGCATTTAAAATGGCGGCTGTATCCGCAACGTATATCTGGGTCTGAGCCAAGCTCTCACCCAACGCTCCTCTGCTCTCCACTGCAGCGTCAGAACTGATCAACAATCTGTCACTAAGCGGCATATAAGCGGCATATAAGCGGTATACCTGTCTGCCAAACACGTTTTGTACGATTTGCACCGAATGGGATGTAAAATAGACATGTAATGGCGGCCAAATCCGGCGCGAAAATCGGCGCGAAAAATGCAAACCCATCCAACTGACTTTGCGCTTAGATCGTCTGTAGCAGAATAGGCTTGGCATATTGAACAAACCTACGCAGCACCTTATGCACAACACCTGAGACAATCGTGATGCAATGGAATGCATGCCTGTTTCTTGATCTGCAGTCGGACGCCTAACTTTAAGATGGCGGCTATCATAGGGAAGCACTAGCATGTCTGTGATGAACCTGAACCTGCACCTCTCAACAACCACATGGCCAGAGTCATTCCAAATCTCCTCTGAACCGCTTTTAAACTGGTTACTTGGTATTGCACCCCAAGTTAATGCCCTAAGGGGATCACCTATACTTTAAATAAAATTTACCAGCTGCAACAACACACCTGACCCTGACATGGCTCTCCTGGTAACACTCTAGAAGAGTCTGAGGCTACGGTGTGTACTACTGTATCCTATATGCATCCTATGCGCATTTTGGAGGTCTCTGTGCTCACAGCTTACGCTACTTGTTATATTAGCTTTACATTAGCTATACATTAGCGCCGTGTGTGTTGCTGGGCGCTGTGTCTCATACGCTTTCAGCAACCCGCGCAGTAGTTGGTTCAGTCAACTAGTACAGGTACAGGTACAGGTGCCACTGCAACTAATCTGCGACCAATCAAAATAGAGCAATCAGTGCAGGTAGCAGGTGCTACTGCAACCAATCTGCAACCAATCTAAATAGAGCAATCAGTGCTTGTGCCTGTGCTGATGCTTGTACTATAAGCGTCAAGGTCATTCATATCAAGTGTACCAGCCACCCTGCAGTGAAACGGCAACCAACTAAAAATGGCTGACAAAGCAGCTAAAAACCTCAAGAGACTCAAAGCCGATCCTCCAAATCCAGATTCGCCTACCCAAGGTAAACGTGACATCAACGCAACGATGGACACCATATTAAGCAAACTTGCTGAGGTTCATGATCTCGCAAAATCGACAAAGGAAGAAATCTCTGCGATTAGACAGGATATTAGAGACACTAACGTCAGACTGTCTGAAACAGAGAACAGAATTAGCCAGCTAGAAGACACCGAAACTAAAGTATGTAAATCCCTCAAAAACCTAACAATCACAGCAGACTCTTTAACGAAACGCCTGTCAGGGCTCGAAGATCGGAACAGAAGAGGGAATCTAAGAATTTTTGGAATACCGGAAGGAGAGGAAGATCCTTCAGGCTCATGCATTGCCTTCTTAGAAAACTGGTTCGCGCAAGCCACTAACTTGTCTTTTAGCAAACCGCTGGAATTTGACAGGGCCCATCGGGTCCCAACTAGAGCTGTAGCAAACCAGAAAACACCAAGACCAATTGTATGCAAACCCCTCCGCTACCAACATGTACAGCAGATCCTTGCCTTCATGCGCAAAAACAACCATATCGTGTGGAAAAGCAACAAAATCTTCATCTTTCAAGATTACAGCAAAGAAACTGTGGACACCAGGAAGGGGTTCCTAGCACTTCGACCAAGACTACGAGCCTTGAGCTATCAATTTGCCTTCGCGGGCCCAGCAAAGTTTTGCGTCATAATTCAGGGGTCCCCGCACTTCTTCACAGACCATCTACAACTAAAAAGATTCCTTGATGGACCAGATGATCCTTTAATGGACACGGCGACCTCAAACGCCTCAAACGCCTCCACCACAGGCTCTTAGGCCACTTAACCAACCTTGACGTTTCCACTTAACCAACCTTGACGTTTTCATGTAATGTAATGCTCACGAGTATTTTATATCCATCAAGCAGGCTGTTTCCTTTTGTACAACGTTGTTTGTTCTCACTTGACTGCTGGCCTCTATTGGCCTCTATTGAACCTGTCTATTGAACCTGTCCTCTATTAACCCTGTTCTCCACTTAGGCCATAAACACAGGTAACCAGATATTCAAGTATCCTATTACGTTTAGCCAACTAACTAGCTCTACTGTCTGTCATTAGATATTGCTAGATTGGTGGGTACTGTCCTCTATTGAACCTGTTCTCGACCTAGGCCATAAACACAGGTAACCAGATACTCAGGTAATCTACAAAGTATAGCCAACTAGCTAGCCCTACTGTCTGTCTTTAGATATTGCTGGATTGGTGGGTACTGCCCAACATTTGCTTCACTCTGTGTCACGCTGTTAAATTGAGTAATGCATATACTAATGCATAGACTATAGTACGCTAATGCACAATAGTACACTAATAGTACACTATGTATGCTATGTACGTTATGTCCATTAAGGTAATGCAACGATCCGTACTACAGTTTAATGCAGCTCAGTTTCAGTTTTCAGCTATTAGTTCCTAGACACTGAAGTTTATTACTCCTTAGACCACACAATGGTCACATGCGTTCAACACACTCTTGTCTGGCTCCCATGGGAGGGGAGCTCTCTTACCTTGTCACCATGCTTGTTACCTACATTCAGGGGTGGGTGGGAGGGTTAGGGATGAGGGTGGGTAGGGTTAGGGTTTTGGATCTTGGTTTTCCTTACATTATTTTTCATTGTTTACTGTGCTTTCCATGTTATTCATAATTGTTTTCCTTGCTCAAGTGCCTGGCCTATTCCTTCAGGTGAGGATCTTCGCAGTGATTCCCGTAGTGACAACCTCGCGTACACAGGTGTTGCCAAACTGTATGTGATATACTATAGATGTGACATATCTTTTTACACAGGTACTAAGTTTTCCTACTCGAGGGTCATGACTTCTAGTACTAACTCTGCTATGTACAGGGTGCACCTCGCTGTTCGGTAAACACCAAACATGTGTCATATGTCATGCCTCTATGCCTGTATACCATGCCTTTTCTTTTAGATACCATGTCTTATTACGATATCTTTATGCACAAAGGTGAAACCACGTAGATTTGTATGCCCTATGTATGCGACAAGCCTCTCCACTCAAGTAGCATACCGTGCATCTCAAGACTATTGTTTCACAGTGATAACGTTGCAGATATGGGAGGTACCCCTCTGAATGATATGCCTCATACATGTGACATGCACACATGGCTAACCGATTCAACGCGAATATGCCTACTAATTTCATTGCATACACAAAATGGGAACACAACCTCTCTTTCACATGGTGAGTAAATGGCACAAAAATGGCCACAAAAATGGCTAGGGGCCCTCCTACAATGTTGATAACGCACCCATGATGTCGCAAATCCCCACAGGTACCTTAGCCCATAACAACCTCAAGATAGTCTCACTGAACGTTAAGGGCTTAAACCACCCTGTCAAACGAAGGAAGATACTTGATTACCTACATAAACAAAGGGTGACGTCTTCCTACTTCAAGAGACGAAGATCGACTCAGAACAATTTAATTCACTTAAAAATAGGTCTTACAGCGGCGTTGCTGGCTCTGACGCAATAGGAAAGAAAAATGGTGTCCTGACTTTGGTAACAAAGAAATCAAACATTGACATAGTAGCAAGCACATCCGATACTAAAGGGAGGTGGGTTACAACAAAATTATCAAAAGACAACACAGAGTTTTACATTACTAATATTTACGCCCCCAACAAAGGCGACTTGGAATTCTGGGAAGATTTAAGCAAACAAATTGACACAATCCCAGATTCTGCTATGCACATACTAGCGGGCGATCTCAATCTACCCATGGATCCGACATTAGACAGGGACTCACGCTGTCCGTTTCGCATCAACAACTCTCACAAAGCCCTTACTAATCTTTGCACACGTTTCAATCTGGTAGACACTTGGAGGCTACAGAATCCCACAGGAAGGGAATATACATTCTACTCCTCCCCACATAACTCCTACTCACGCATTGATTACCTACTTATTTCCGGTAAT
This sequence comes from Calotriton arnoldi, assembly GCA_963921515.1. Classification (NCBI taxonomy): domain Eukaryota; kingdom Metazoa; phylum Chordata; class Amphibia; order Caudata; family Salamandridae; genus Calotriton; species Calotriton arnoldi. The sequence goes on along the minus strand of CAWUFW010000124.1, from coordinate 3,454,571 downwards.
GCCATAGCTAGAATCGAGGAAACCTCGATCGAGCCAAGAGTGATCTCGGACCACTCATGCATCAGCTTATCTATATCAGATCCGAAGCCTTTCAAAAATCAACCTCTCTGGAGGCTCAACAATGAAGTTTTAGGTAAAGAGTCCCATAGACAAATCATTGAAAGAGCGATACAGAACTACCTTTTGGCTAACAAACAGGGTGACACATCGGACCTCACACGATGGGAGGCTTTGAAGAGTACCATCAGAGGAGAGATCATTAAAATTAGAACCGCCATGAATAAGGACTCCAATAACAATCTTGAACAGCTAGAAAAAGAAATTGCTATATTAGAGGGGAAACATAATATATCAAGAGTATACCTCAGTCCTGAACGAAATAGTGAAAAAGAAATACGAGTATAATAAAATTCTCAGTGACAGAGCAGGGATATGGATAAGTAAACAAAAAAGCATCAAGCTTTGTGAGTCCAACAAGGCAGGTAAGAGCTTAGCTTCATACTTAAAGTTTAAATTACAGAATAATACGATTAAGAACCTAATAGACCAAAAAGGTTTAGCTCACTCTGACCCTGACAAAATTACAGATATTTTCAAGGACTTTTATAGCAATCTGTATAGTAAGAACCAGGATTAGGATAGCACAAAAACACTAGACTATCTAAACGAATGCACACTTCCTACCCTCTCAGACCAAGAACAACTCGAAATCAATAGCCCAATCACTGCCTCAGAAATCGAAAGCTCAATTAAGTCCCTTAAAATTGGGAAGGCCCCGGGCCCTGATGGGTTTAATGCTAAGTTTTACAAATGCTTCTCATCGATACTAACTCTACCACTTTTAAACTTGTTCCATGAATTTAGTGACTCTGGCCAAATTAATGGGACACCAGCAGAAGCCATTATAGCAGTAATCCCCAAAGAGGGGAAGGATCCAACTCTCCCCAAAAGTTATAGGCCGATATCTTTAACTAAACCTAGACTGCAAAATTTACGCAATGATCCTTGCCAAACGGCTTCAAAAATGTTTGCCCAAACTTATCCACCCCTCACAAGTTGGTTTTTTAAAAGGCAGAGTATCCAGTGATAATACCCGTATTCTAGCACATATACTGGAGAAAGCCAAACTTATTGACTCGCCCACAGTTGCTATCACTTTGGATGCCGAAAAGGCTTTCGACAAAGTAGACTGGACCTACCTAAAAGCAACGTTGGATAAATTTAACTTGGGCGAGAATTTTACGCGAATGGTAATGTCACTATATTTTAATTCCTCGGCCAGGGTACGAGCGGGAGGCTGCCTCTCATGTTCCTTCAAACTAGAACAAGGAACAAGACAAGGCTGCCCCCTTTCCCCTCCCTATTCCTACTGGCGATTGAACCCTTCCTATTTCACCTTAGGAATAATAACCAGATCTCAGGTATAAGTTTCGGTAACTGTACGGTCAAGATAACTGTACGGTCAAGATAACTGCTTATGCCGACGACGTATTGGTTGTCTCCGAGAATGCCGAAGCTGCTATTCCTGCTCTCATGTCCTCAATAGGAGACTTTGCTGCACTATCCGGTTATAAATTAAATAAAGACAAGACTGAGGTTAAACTCCTGAATAACCTGGGTGGTAAAGAAATTATTGGTGACTCAGGTCTCCAGTGGCAACCTAGGTGCTTCAAGTACCTGGGCTTGGACTTCACGGGAGATCTGATCACCACCCTTCAAACCAATGAAAATGCCCTCCACAAGAACATCTCTTCATTGCTAGATGGCTGGTCACCTAAATTTTTATCCTGGTGGGGAAGAGCTGAGACTTTAAAAATGATGATTACTCCTCTTGTTAACTATTTAGCCAGCATGCTACCAATGACGTTTTCAAATGACTTCTCTGAATAAAATATACAAACTTTTCAATACGTTCCTTTGGCAAGGCAAGAAGCCCAGAATATCTATGAAAAAACTTCAATTACCAAAAGAGAAAGGTGGTCTGGGCCTTCCGAACTTTAGGAACTACCAAACAGCGGATCTTTGCAAGCAAGGCTCCAACTGGCTAATTCCTCAGACTGACTACACCCCAGTCTGGATAGATATAGAAAGATCAATCATCAATGATATGCCTTTACCTGCTCTCCTCACCATGGATATATCCTATCTCTCCCACTCAAAATACATCCTGCTTAATACTAAGAGAGCCCTATTACGGCTGGAACAACCCTCTACACTAAAGATAAATAAGTCAAATTTGGCCTCTCTCTGGCGCAACCCGAGCTTGAAGATTGATAAAGAGATGCTCCATTGGGAACACTGGTCTAAAAACGGCATAAATCTAGTCAAAAACCTTTTTACAGGGACCCTCCCATTACCTTTTTCCGTCCTCCAGACTCGTCACGAGCTAAAACCGATGGATTTTTATAAATTCCTGAAGCTAAAATCTCTCCTTTCGTTGCGTTCCATCAAACCCTCCGATCCGTCGATAGTCTCAAAGATGTCAAAGCTACTAAAGTCAGGACACACCGTCTCTAAAATATATAAACTTCTTTCCCCTAAGCAGCGCAAATCTCACAGGAAATGCGAAGTAAAGTGGGAATCTGAACCCAACTCCAGCAATATCCCATTTAACTGGGAGAAAATACATATCACCCCATTTTCGAATAAAATAGCTCCAATATTGTCGCAAACCAAACTCATGCTAATAAATAGGACATACTGGACACCCGAGAAAATCTTTAAACTTAATCTTAGTGAGAGCCCGATGTGCTGGAACTGTAAGTCCCACGTCGGTAACCTCGCCCACATGCTCTTCTATTGCCCTACCTTACAAACATACTGGGACAAGGTTTATGAGTGTATAAGCAATACTTTCAACATAATTCCTTCAAGGGAATTTTCCTATATTATATTAGGTGCATTGGACCCCAACATCGAAGAGGTGAATGACCGCCACTTGCTAGATCTCATGCTTACTTTAGCCTGTAAAATTGTATTGTGTAAGTGGAAAAATTCCAAAGAAGTCCCTTTTAGAATGTGGCAAGAATGGCTATCCTTCCTTAGAGGAGCAGATAATGACGCACTTCATACCTCTCCCTGGCGTAAATCCCACAGGAAACTATGGAAGTCCCTTGATGCCTCATCTTTCTCATACGATCCACCGTGAAACCTGACCTAAGCTCCCAAGTTATAATGCGTATTGTATGCTATAACCACAGCGATACTCCTGTAATGCATTGTATTTCCTGCCTCCGCAACCTTATAAATGGACCTGCTTGTCACACCTGTACCAAATACTGTGTTATGCTTGTTCACCCACCTGTACGTCACTGCGGGCTCACTGCGAATTACCATTGCTAGACACTTGAGTAACTTGTAGTTCTTTCTACTTATTTACTTAATTTTTATCATGATTTGATTTGCTTAGGATTTGTATTTCTCATGATTTCTCATTATTTCATTACTGTACTTTATAGTTATTTGTTCTTTGAAATTCAATAAAAAGTATTTGAAATAAAAATAAAAAAAACTCGGCCCCAAGGTAACTATAACTCGCGCCTCTGCCATGCACTGCTAATTACATCACTCATAACATCTTCTATGACATCATTGACGATATCACTGCAATATTTGTTGTCAAATTATTAATGAGAAAACTGTGCATGGCCGAGGCAGGAGTTATAGTTAACTTAAGGCACGAGTTATAGTTACGCGAGATAACTGTAACAAGAACTGCCGATTTTCTATGGTTTTGTGTGTGTAAAATCTGAACCCAACTATAACGTCCCTGTGACCTTTGTTTTTAAGAGAATTTCTAAGTTTTTTTTTAAATTCTATTCATATATATCTATAACCAGATAGGAAATGCGTGTTTTGGTGACCGGATAGCTTTGCCACTGTTTCACAAATCTTCATGAAACTTTTATAATAAAAAAAAAAAAAGCTTTTTCCTCAGCATCTAACAGCAAAGTTTCAGGGGGATTTGTCAAGCAGAGGCAGAGAAAAAAATGGGGTGGGGGCGTCCCAAACATTTTTCCATTGGAACTTTAGACAGTTACAGCCCAAACCGCTAAACGGATTTACACCAAATTTGTCAGAAAGCTAGATCTTGGCCAAGAAAAATGCTTTTAGTCATTTCGTGTAAATCAACTCAGTAGTTTTTGTGCAATTCATGCCAAAAGCTTTGCATATTTCACACAGCTGAGGATCCGCAGACCTGACAGATCGTTTGGAGAAATGAGACTGCCTGCCACCACATCAACAACAATGTGGCAATAGCCATCTTTGGACTCAGTCCCGAATCCTTTACTAAAAAAAAAAAAGAAAAGATATAAGGGTGCAAGGTAGGGATACCCGGACCCCTAGCGTGGTTGTAAATTGTGTACAAACGCTCTACAGTTGGCTCCAGAAACCTTTTGATCAACTAATTCCTGTGAAAAGTTATATGCATAACAAAATAAATCACGCCACTTGGATGAATCCAGAATTTTAAAAAAAAAATTAAAACCTCTGCTAAACTTCTGCATAAATGGCTAAAAAAAAAAAAAAAAACTCCAGACAAGATATACCTACACAGACAACAGAATATACACATCAATCAAAAAGGCAAAAAAATTATACTATTCCAACCTACACCCACAATGCAAAGTGTGCTAATAAGTATTTTTTAAATACTCACAGTATCTCATAAGCCAAAATGCCCTAGTTTCTCAAGAATTTTGTTACAAACTGACAAATCACTATACAACTAAAGAAAACATGTTGGATTCTTATTTAAACGACAAAAAAGGCAACAGCCTCAAAGCTTTTCCTACAAGCCCTCCAGGGAAAGGCAAACACTGCCTCTACACTCTTTCAAAGAACTATCACCGACTGAATTTTTGGATCTTGTCAAAGCGAGAAAGCCAGCAGGATGTCCCTCTGACCCTTATCCACCTTAAATCTGAAAGAACATTCCACTAGCAACTTCTGCAGCAATTCCTGTCAGAACACTCAAGAGCTCCTAAACAGGAGTTTTCCCAAAAGAATTTTAAAAAGGCATACATATGGGCAATGTTGTTTTACATGTTGCACAGCAGTGCAAGCTGCTAAACAACATGGCTTAATGCTTAAAAAAAGAAGAAAAAAAAAAAAGGGACCACGCCGTAGCGCTTTTTTTTTCCTTTGAGCCATGTTGCTCAGCAGATAGACCATACAGTGCCATGCGCTTTCTTACAGAGTGCTTGGCTAAAACTTTAAAAAATAAAAAAAAGTACCTGGAGCAGCACACAGCCAGTGGAAGGACACTGGCTGCAAACAGGAAGCTGTGCCGGGTATATGCTCCATGGTATAGACAGAAGCCCGATTAAGACTGCAGGAGGTGAGCAGGTGGCAGGAAGCAAGAGGCATGACTAGAAGAAAACAAGGAACCGAGAGTGAAGAGGACGCCAACCAATTGTAACTATTGGTAAGTAATGGCCGGGCTCAAAGCCCATTTTTAAGCTTTTTTTTTTTTTTTTTTTTTTTTTAAACAAATCGCTTTCACTGACAGAGCATGCACACTGTAAGCAACACCTAAAACCCTAAACTGACAATCAAGACCCTGATAACTACAGACCCATAGCTGACAAACCATTCCTGGGCAAACTTCTAGAAAGGGCAGTTTTAGCCCAGATGTCATAATTCATTGAATATTATTCCATCCTAGAAGAGGCACAGAATAGGCCCTAATCTCCATCTGGGATGGCCTTAAAAATACAGTAGACCAGAATGGGGGTGCTGCCTTTCTTCTCTTGGACCTTTCGGCAACCTTTGACACAGTGAATCACAACACTAATTAAAAGACTTGAGGAAGCCAGAATAGAGGGCACATTGTACTTACACGTAGAACAAGTATTATAAATACTCCTCCAATCTCTTCTAAACCATACCGCATTAAAGCTGGAGCCCAAAAATCATCTCAACATCTATAAGAAATCATTAGCAGATCTGATCATTGGCTTTGACTTCACCTGCTATAACTACGCATATGACAACTACTTCTGAAATTGAAAAACCCAAAGGTCATTGGAACATCCAAAATCTTCAGTTGCCTCCGGGCCGTTGACCAATGGATGGCATGGAGCCACCTCAAACTGAATGCCTCCAAAACTGAAATACTCCTCTGTAGCGCCTGGAAAACCTAAGACCCTCTCTGTACCTGGCCTGATGATCTAGGACCACCACCCAAAAAATACAAGGAGGTAAGAAACCTCAGATGCACAAGTGGGTAAAGTAGCCAAATCAGGCTTTCTCACAATGAAAACACTGCGCCGCATCTTCACGCACCTAGGATTCGCTCACAAAGGTGCCCACTACCATCTCTCATCATATTTAAACTGGATTACGCTAATGGAGTGCATCACAGCTCACCTTTATCAACTATAAGATTACAGAGAATTCAGAAGGCTGCCACTAGACTCCTCCTACATGTAAAGCCACAAGCACACATCTCCCATGCTTTGAGGGCCCTACACTGGTTACCAGGAGTTCCATCTTCAAGCTGCTTTGTATCACACACAAAGCAATACATGGCAAAGAACAACTTCATCAAGAAGAAAATCAACAAATACAACAAAAGAACATACGCTCAAGAATGGCTTCCTGCCTCAATGTTGTCAAAAACCAAGGGTGGATCATCTTTCTCTGTTCAAGCAGCCAACTTATGTAATTCACTACCCACACACACAAGATCCACTGACAACCGTCTTACCACCAGAAGATTAGTCAAGACCTGGCTCTTCCCCACATGACAACTATACTTACAACAGTGTACCACAGCAGTATTCACTGACATTACAAACTGCTTCTCACAGCATAAAGATGACGTTTGTTACACATTGAACTATGCTTCCTTTTATAAGCAGATATATTTATATAAGGGGAAAAATGTATATTACACCACAAGATACATGTGTATATAAGACAACGTCATAATTGCTGCTACCATGTACACATTGGTATTTATATAGAGGGGTAGTCTTTGGGTAATAAAACATTACAGAGTATCATGTGTACATTGTAATTTCAGTTTTTTCTATTAAACAAGAATAACCTCATTTCAACTTTTGTCTCATCCCTCCTCTCTACGACTCATACCAAACCTTTCTGACTACCATGAACACCCAAATATCCTTCTAAAGCTTTTATCTGCTTACTACTTCCCCTTTCAAATCCATTCCCATCACTACTCAAAGCTCTACCTAACAAAATTTTAAAAAATGTACTCATCTACTATTAACCTCATATCTTGGGTTCCAGAGCAGCGTGCTAATCGCCGCAAAGCACTTCAATTTCTGGTCAGGTTAGTAAGCGCTATATAGATACCATTATATATATATATACCGCTTTCTTCGCCTGGTAACACTCCTGTACCCAAAGAACTGGCGAACGCAGACCCAAGTATGGTGCAAATTGTTATTTATTCAGTGAACGCCCTGCAACACCGCCATTACGCGTTTCGGGCAACACAGTGCCCTTGATCACATGACGCGCATGTGGAGTGCTTCCCAATATTTAAAGTGACAGTGCATATACGTAGTTTCTTACATCACAAGGCATAGACATAGAAAAAATCCACCATTGTTTCATTTGTACACAACTTATTAATCCTATGCATAGTGCTTGGAAAAACAGCGATAAATAAATGTTATCTGCCATTTTATAGCAATAAAAGCAACACTTATGGTAAAAACATTTAAAAACAATTATTATATGTTTCAAACATTTTAAGACCTGATCTTCTAGATATCAAAAAGTAAAGATTTTCATCAGAATTTAATAGGAATAAAATCCTTGATATTTTAAATAATGCTTATAAAAACAGTGACAAATGAATATTTATCTACCACTCTATAGCATTAAAAACAACTTTAATGGTAAAAACATTTGAGACAGTTGTTATGTGTCTAAAACATTTTAAAACCAAGACTTTTATGCTGTCATAAAAAAGCTTTCTGAGAGCAGAACCTTGATATCTCAAATTTTACATAAACATATGTGAATTCCATATCAGGCCTAAACATACCAGTGTGCAAAATTAGCAAAGGAGAAATGTAAATAAGACTGTCTCAAATGATGATTCTGCCCAAGTGGGCCTAGGTTGTAGATATTTTCATTCATTGATATGCCAAAAGTGAATGTGCAAAACAGTGCAAATGTTCCCATATAGTAGTCACAAACGTGACTTACTATTGTGCAAATGTGCAAAAATTAGAAAGCTATAAAAACAATTGTCATAGATACAGCAGCTGAATGGGTTCAAGATCTTAATTAAAATCCCATTTAAAAGAAATTTATTTCATTCACAAACATGTGTAAAAATATATATATACACATACATACATGTACACACATACATATACACACACACACACGTGTATAATATTAATGTTCACTAAAAAATAAAAAGGTTACAGAACATTATAGTTAGGTGAAAATGTCTGTTAAAACAAATACCTTTTCAAACGTTAAAAAAACCACTGAAATTCACTGGTCGAGTACCAGTTATACTACACAATAAAAACATTTTAAAAGAGAACTTAATTTGTTTTTTCCCAGTTAAGTGGACCAACTGCAAAGCCCAGTGCAGACCCCACCTACGCAAACTCACAAGGGAACTGCGGATCCACAGCACTGCGGAAAAAAGGGGGGCAGGGGTGATGCTCAACATGGGAGTTAGCTGCCCAGAGCTTGGCTGGCCCTGAACCCAAACCACATGCAAGCCTGTATACCCACAGGTGTTGACATGGGGCCAGGCCACAGGCCATGTGTGCCCAATCCACACCATGCATGGTCTGTGGCCCTGCACAGCATAGGGTTGCCTGCCCACATGGGCTTGAGCGCAAGGCCTTATCTGTCCATGGGAGGTTGGGCGTAGGTGCTTGCTGCAAGCCAGGTGCTGCACCCAACCCCACACGCCTGCCTATGTTGGGCGAAGGGCCTGCCCACCTAACTATAACGTCAGTTTAACCTTTGTTTATATTTATTATACACACTAACATATATAGATTCAAATGTACAGATATCTCAACGGCTGGGTTCATGGGACTCTTGTGGGAGTCCCGCAGGAACACAAATTCAAATAATACAGCGATCTGATTGGTCAAGGGAATCGTAGGGGGAGGTCCCCTGTAGGCTGCCTTCCTCCAGTGAGCCTTTACAGGACATGGGGGCTCTGTTCCCTGAAAGTGAATGGAAAAAAAAAAAAAGGTATAAGGGGGCAGATTTGGGGTAGCATGACCTCCTGTACCTTGTGGGGTCCCATTGATGACATCACTGACGACATCTGAAATGACAATTAATGACAACACTGCATGGCGAAGCATGTGTAACAGTTAGTTCGGGTAACTAGAACTGGTGAATTTCAGTATTTTTTTTTGTTTAAAAGGTTGCATTTAAACTGGCATTTTCACCTGACTAGAACATAACTTTAACCTTTGGCTTTTTCAGTGAAAAGTGGGTGTGCATGTATGTGTCAGTGATGGCATTTGCACAAACAGGAATTTTAATGCAATAAAACAAATTGCCACCACATAGACTACCAGAAATCTGCCAGGCGTCAAAGAATGAGGGTGTATTACCACTCACCCTAAATTAGGCGAAACACCTATTAAACCAGTGGGGAATCCTTGAGAACTCGCATCATATATATTAAACTTAGATCAAAGATGCTAGCTAAAACACTACCAAAAAGACTCTCTTATACTGCTGGAACTTATCCACCCAGTCTACTACAGCTTTATTCCTGGCAGTAGCACATCCCAAAAAATATGTAGGATCTATCATCTGGCCAACGAACTCCCCTGTTAAAAGTTAAGAGTATTTTGTAACACGAACTGTCTAACAATCGTGTTGGGGTAAAAGGACAACATTTAAATAGCTTGTAAATGAACTGTAAAAATATTTCAAAATATATCAGCAGTTAGGAAAGCACTTTTTTATAATCATGAAGTGTGATGGAAACAAAGATTTTAACAGGAATGTTGTCCAAGATAAACACTCACTGAGGATTCGTCCAAATGGCATCACTATTTAAAAATGGTTACATTAAAAACTCCTAATTAGTCACTTTCAAGGTGCGTACGCATAAATGTTCATTAGTTTGGATGTTAAAGGGCAGGTCTGCCTATAATGGCATATTCAGCTATTTTATTACTGCAGTCTATGTTAACTAACCGATTAGTCCAAGCTCCACCTTTCACTCACAATTTAACTTACATTTTCTTCTTCTTTGCAATAGATTGATTTTATGTTTGTTATGGGATACATCTGGGGTTCCAAGTAGTGCAAGTATAAATACTATGTGGAGTATTATTTGAACAAGAATGACAGGAAAGCAGTAACACTGCATTATATGAATGTTGATACTTCTTCATAAGAAAAAAAATCACCAAAAACAATTACGTGATGTTGGCGCTTATTCTTGATAACCAAAATATTGAAGACTGACCGGTTATTATGGCCATCATTACAAGTTGACTGGTATTTGATAAGATTTATTGCACCTGATAAAATCAGGATTTTGCAGGTGTCGAAATAAATCAAGAGTAATAAATAGCATATATTATAAACAGTCCTCAATTATGGAGAAAAACATACAGATTTCGGAGCCTTACTATGGGGAATAACATGCAGATTTTGGTGCCTTACACACCAAAATCCCCAGGTCTCGATAATTGCCTGCCATTTTTCAGATGTTAGTTTCTGACATGTTTGACCGCTGGAAATTCAATTCTAGGAGTCTATAATTACCAGGTGTGAAAAAGTCTGCAAATCATAATTCCAAACCCTGTGCAACCAGGGGGATTTGCAGGGTTCGGATTTTTAAGGGCCACTCATAATGAAAGCTCCTGTGGTATGCTGGATTTTTCGAGAAAAAGATGAGAATTTCAATTAAAGGGCAAATCAACAGTTAAAAATATAATTACTACAATTTGCATAGCATGGTGATCTATTCTTTACAAATAAGGGAAGAGACAAAGCCCATATCACCTTCAGGACTGTCACCTGCATTTGCCCACATGAAAGACTTCAACACATCATGGATTCATAGAGTTTCTTTATGCTCATTTGACAAATACCTTGTCTCAATCCTACAACCACACTGCAGTTTTAAAGGAGACACTTCCCAGATCACAAAGCACAGAAATGAAATATGCTTCCTCAATTAAAATTTTACGACAAAAGCAAACAACTTCTCAGTCAAAAAAATTTTTTTTTTATTATCAAATTTCACTTTTTCTGAACACTATGCACACACTCCTCCTACAGGAACCACATTTATGTGATCTGGCACAGAATTCGACCATACAAAGATTGTCTACAATCCCTGAAGTCAAGTGGTCTGTCAAAATGAAAGTCAGGACAACATGTGCATCTTAACTCACTGTTCTTTAATTCAACACTGCTAGGAATAAGATGTATGCAATATAAACGACAAAGATGTACAACTTCGGATAGCTAGATATTTCAGACTGCAATGTTCTTTACAGCAGACATACTAATGATTCAGATCAAAATAGCAGATTTTAAGTTATATAGAAAGTACATTCGGCATTGCCCATCCTCTGTGAACCTGTGTACTGTCCCCCTAAATCAATTTATTTTCTAACGTACAACAGCGGTAAAACAGAATTAGGCAGGGGGAACACCAACATAGAGTAAAATGAAATCCAACTACACCTGCTGTTCCACCATGAACATGACAACTTCCCTTGGATCAGCATCTTAGGACCAGCAGGGACATGATTAAATCTAACAGGCAAAATGTATGCACCTCCAAATGAGAGTATCCTGTTAAATTCTTGCATTAAAGCTGTGATTCGTCTTATTTGGGACAATATGGCAGTTGGACATTACTCTATAGCTTGAATACGTCTCTAAAACTTAAGACGTTCATAGCTCCACTTATAACTTGACCAGCTGCAATTACAATTGAGAAGGTGTTAACCAAAAAAATGCAAAGCCTCTTCTTATCATATGCAATGAAATAATTTGGTTCAACCTTACAAAGTAACCAAATTCATCTTGCTTGACTCCAATGTGGCCTCCGCTGTAATTATTTATAAGATCCAGACTTTCCCCTTGAACACAGATACAAGCCTGCACATGATTCCACTACTAGACTTCACAGAAGCTTAGAAGAGATCAATGACCACATTCTGACATTAATACCCACATGCATACAATCTTTTATTTCTGTATTGTATTTTTGTGTGCATGAACTCATAAAAATTATTTTTGCCTGATGGGCAAACATTTCACATTAAAACTTTGAGTATGCTTTTGTTATTTTTAGGTCTCGCCTGGCGTTAGCAGCGCGCATGCGCTGCTCTCGCCATGCGAGGGCTTCTTGGAATCAATACGGTTCCAGAAGTCGTGTCTCTGCTCCGCCTGCACTTTTCATTCGTGCGCGTCGTTTGCGTCATGGATTATGCAAAACACAGTGTAATGATTGCACAGGAAGCATTTTAATCCCTCCTGGTTGCCACCCTGTCCGCTTTTGGCCCCGCCCACCGGGATTGGATCTTTTACTTTCGTCGGGAGACAGTGTCTCTTAATTAGCCGCTAAGCATTATTTTTTACCATTACCTCGTTGATCTTCAACAAAGAGAATGCCTTTCCGCAATGGCGACACCTTGTTTATTTTTGCATCGCGCTTTCACTTAAAAGTGAAAGCGCGATGCAAATGTAAACAAGCGGTTGCCTTTGCGCAATGTCGAGAGCTTGTGTTTATTGCCGTGTGCTTAAACTTTCCTTACGGGCGCCCCTTGTTTGAGCTTGTGTTTTTTGCCATGTGCTTAAATTTTCATTACGGGCGCTCCTTGTTTACTTTACGCGCGGTGTGTTACATTTTTATTGAACTCTTTCTTGTTTTTTATCGTTATCTTCGTCTTTCTTTCAAACTCTCTTGCCGCGCTCCTCAATATTGCTTTAGCCCGGAGTCGGATACTGTAAAACAAACCCGCTCCCCAAAACTGCTCACCGCGCCTGACCAACGTAAGCACCGGACAGAGCGGGCACATTTTGGCTTTCTGACGCGGGCCCTCGCTGCCTCAGCGCGCGGCGTTCGCAGGGAGCTATTGTCCTCACTATCGGCCCTTAATAGAAGACTCCGGCCTGCAGCCTTTTGATGCCGAGCGGAGAGCAATCCACTTCCAGCGGGACAAAGGCCGCACACACAAAATGGGTTATTTTGCCCCATTTTGACTAAAAAGTTTCATGACTCAGATTTATTCGCCCCATTTTTTAGAACGTTGGGTATGGGTGGAAGTGGGGAACGTTGTAGAGGCCGTTATGTTACACCCATAACCCGCTCCGTTGTCGAATTTGGGGGCTAGGACACACAGACCCCTCTTCCCACTTCCCACTTAAGAGCTCAAAAAAGCTGTGGGGAATACATGAAAGGGCCGTATACTAAGAAAGGAAGCGGCCATCTGCAAACTCTCCGAGAACAAACAGTGTTGCCTTTAATGTCTCATTGTGTCGAAGTTGTTAATTGCTCCGTGCATCATTTCCTGTGTCTCCCTTCTGCCCCAAGCACTCTCCCACCTGGCTCCTTTCAAGTGCAAACACACGAGAGAGAAGCAACACTTTGAACTGTAGCACACACACTGCTTTCCAGTACACACAGGAACTGTATACAAACAGAGAAGAACCCACAAACAGAATACCGCCATGCAGCGGGAAACACCAGAGCATTAAACGCACACAACACACACCACGTCTACAGTTCAAAAATGCACTGACACAGAAACAGGAGAAAAACAAATAAAGAGAAAAAAAACAGTTGCAGACAGTATGTACACAGAGAAACGCGTACACAAATATACACAGAATCATTAACACTAATAGAAGGGAACATACATAGAAAAGACAAACAAAATACACGCAAGGAGAAGCACGCACTGCGCACACAAAGTGAACATACATGCTTATGCACACAAACAGGTTAGAAACGCACATAGAGACACACACAATCCCGCACACATATCAACAGTATACATAGAAACCGACAACATCCACGTAGTCTGTTTTTAGGTCTCGCCTTTGATTAAGTTAAAGCCATTTGCTTTGCTATACAATACCATTAGCAAAGCAAATGGCTTTAACTTAATCAAAGGCGAGACCTATTGCATTTTCAATGCTTGTTAAATCTGGACATACCTTTTCGCCCATTAGTCTGTACAAGAGTGAATTACATTTTGGTTACACATGTCATAGCGTACATCACAGTGGCAGGCCACTTCATCCACTGGCTCTCTTGGACTGTGAATGATAGCAATTTCATTGTGCACAGCTGCCTGACAAGGGTTGCACTTTAGTGCCAGGTCTGGTGTGCCTGTGCTGCTGGGACACCTTTGAGTCTATATGTTTATATTTTATTCAAATATTTGTGCGTATTGCAGACATTGACAAAAAATAATAAACCATTGCACGCTTGCCATGTCCAAACCTACAAGCATTACCGATGTGTGTGTTTCTTAATGTTGACACAATCATACATGACAGCACTTGGAACAATGAATTAAGGTATACTGTCTTTCTTTAAAGGTGATATCGTTTACAGCATTTGAGGACAACTAGAGGGTATTTTGCAGCAGAATCTTACAAGTGTTCATATTCTTATGACTTTTAGGAGAAAAATATAGGTCCTGCTCAGGCCTCGACAAATCTCTAGCTCACTACTTATGGCGAGCCAGATTTTATCAGGGCAAGCTATATTTAGGGCCTACTCGGCCCTTCTGGCAAGCTGACAAACAGGTGTTCTATTCACGTGTTCTATTCACTCACAAAGTAAAGGAGCATTAAAGATGCCCTTAAATCTTGTCTTTATCTGTCACATTTATTCTGCGCTCAGAGCCAAAGGTCAAAAGTTAATTTAATCTACAATTACTTTTCTTTCTTCAAAATCCTCAAGGATTTTTTAAAGTGCACTGTCTGACAAACGTGCTGCACCAAAAAGTGTGAAATAAAAGGTTGTAGGGTGTCATGTTTTATTCTAACACACAAATAGCTAAAAAGTGAACTGTACAAACATTTCAAAACAGATCTCAGTGGTAATGAATGCCCTTGTTTTGTAATTCTGTGTGATTAAAAAATATATTTTATTAGGATGAAAACAAATCATAACACTCACTTGGTGATGTGCACATGATAAATAAGTTTGCTGAAACAATTTCCACAGATTATTGTTTATACACTATATAGTTTTATAAGTAAAACTGCATGCTGGTGGGAACGTTTTGCCCATTTCAATGGAAAATTTGCTGTCTGGAAATGGCAGTGCACTACCACCTCATGCTTCAATAATATATTATTTTTAAGTGAGTATTTCAAGATGAACTGAAAAAGATTCCTGCCCCTGCCCTGATAGCAATGCTATTAGTAAACTAAGAGGCAAGTCAGGGGTCATGCATACCCTATATGTAGGCTCGATTCTTATTACGCATAGAGCAAACACTTAGTCTATTAAATCAAACCAAACAGGCTGTTTTGTACAGCAGGAATGCTAATTTGCATAATGGAAGATGCTCTCATACGTGATGAAAAAAAGTGGCTCTGCAAAATGAGACATTTGCCTAGGATGACATAATGAGACGAGTTTCTGGGTCAAGTACATTTCAGTTATGTCGAGTAGATTATTCAAGTTACTAGACCTACAGGCCTAGTAACATTTTTATGATTTTTTGAGACCTGCTACTTAAGTGACTTGTATGCAATCCGCGTACTACGCTCTGAATGACTACATTTGTTATTCTACGGTTTGGTTCCATATCCTTTTATATCACGTGCGGACTAACCACCACTCAGTTACCCGATAGTTCGAATAGCTGAGGGTCCCGCTATATATCGAGAAGCCTTACTGCAAGCACAAAGACTAGAGAACATAAACCTAGTGCAAAAAGTTACGTTTTAAAAATCTGCAGATCATAAGCACAAGCGGAAAAGTCAGACCTGTCATAGGATGCAGACTTAATCCTAGCAAACAACCAAATTCAGCACAAAATTGTTGGTGGAATAAAGGACAGCGCTAACGTCAGTGACACTGCCACGAGTGAGCTGCAGGCAAATTGCTGCCAGGATGGGGCATGCCCTGGGCTTGCTCAGCAATTCGGAAAGAAGAGCTATTATAGTACACAGCGGAAGGGAAACATACTGAGACCCAAAGACAGATGACAAAACAAGATATGTAACACTAAAGGGCAGATCATGGGGTACATAATAAAAGCATTGATAGTGATGTTACCGGGGTCCTGGTGAACACCTGAAAACTGTCAAGTCTCAGGTTGGAGTGAAAAGTCCTAGAACTATGACAGCGCCCTAAACTCGCAATTCCTCGCTACTCAACTCCTATTCCTTCAGCCGAAGCAGAAATAATGTCCGTATTCGGTATGGTGACGCATAGTGTTTATTATAGGGTATGAACAGGTTACAACCACAAAAATCCCGGTCTCCGCAAACACCACAGTGACCCCAACCCAGGGTTCTCACCAATATGCGCTTAAACAGCGCGTTCTCCTTGGGCGGCAGGTTAACGCTCGGCATCTCTGCGGCTCCACTTCCCCCTTGGGCCCGTGTGGCTCCAGCCTCTGCCCGCCTCGCTCAGCACCCGAGCCCGCTGGCGGCGCTTCACGTGCTCGCTAAACAGAGCGACAGCAAGAACCAAAATGGCCGACACCCCGAGCTTCCCCTCCCGGGTCACAGCAAGCCACACCGCGCCTGCTCGCTGACCCCGCGTCACTCTGCGGCGCCGGCGCATGGAAGCCTGGGAACGCAGCATAGCCGCCCGCCATAGATGCGCGTACATGGACAGCGGGTGCGGTGCGCGTATGAACGTTAGCAGTTGACCGCTTGAGGGCTCCGGGCGTTTTGTACGGGAACAGTTAGCTGGTATATGCAGTGCTTTTTTTGTTGCCCTGCTAGTGCTAGAGGTGATTTTTTGCTGAAGGTCCATTTCGGTGGCACAGCGTGTTGTCTCGACTACACTACCTGAAACAAATAATCCCTTTACTGAAATGTGCATGTATATTTGTAAGAGAAATGAAGGAAGCCTGTTAGATATGCTCTGATTACAAACTGCCAACTGCAGTGAAGAAGGTGTTTTGCCAAAACGTAACAGCAACAAGCATTTGCAATGCAATAGGTCTCGCAGTTATGCGAGTTTAAGCTATTGGCATTGTAAATGACGATGCCTTTTATTTATATTTTAAAAACAAAAATAAAAGGCATTGTTATTGTCACTAGGCACACCACCAAGGCCTCACACTGGGCCCCATATGTGGAAATTCGTGCCCTCTTCTCCTGTTTTTTCAAGTTTGCGAACGCTTGTTAAACACTGGTTTTTAAAACGCACATAGAGGGCAGCTCCCGGGCATGTCTGGACATCTTCCTGCCAATACGAACATATGCTGGGAGAGCCAACTCTTATTAAGCCCCATTAATGTAGTGTACAGGTTTGCGGTGGAACTGATCCGCCCCCTTCATGTGGAGTGCAGGAGAGAGACGAGGCTCGATTAATGTGGGGGTATGGACAGGGTCACTGGAATTATGCGGCAAGGGAGGACCAAATTGTGAGGCAGTGTTGACTGTTATCTAAGTTATGCTGCATAATGCGGTTCATTTTGTCTTAAGATTACTTAATTACTTTTATTTATTTTATTTATAAAGTTTTATATAGCGCTAGCTAGACCCGTGGGTATCAGAGCGCTTTACATACACGAAGGAAGAGAAGAAGGAATTACAAAACATCGCTGTACATGAGGATGCATAAAAACGCAAGCAAAGACATAGCACTTATGTATCCAGGGAGGGGACAGGGACTCAGGTGGCTGACATAGTCAGAGAACCACCATCCTAGAAGGACAAAGTGAGCGGGGGTCTATTCAGTTATTGATGCCTGGGACGGTTGCCTTGGTTCGTAAAGTATTGGTTGAGAAGAAAGAGTTTCAGGTCCTTTTTGAAGCAAGAGAAGGAGGGGTTGCATCTGAGGTCAGTCGGGAGTGCGTTCCACATCCTGGGTACGTTGCCAGAGAAGGACCGGCACTGGGTCATTTTCTTTTTCAGTTTCGGAGGAATGAGAAGAAAAGCGTTGGTGCTTCTCAGAGTTCTGGATTTCCCTGCTTCTATTAGCTTGCTGTTAAGGTAGTTTGGGAATTGGGTGTGAAGGGTCTTGTGAGTGATGCAGGCCAGTTTGTAAATACATCTACCTTCCATGGGAAGCCAGTTGAGAGCGTTGAGGGTAGGTGAGATGTGTTCAAATCTTTTTACATCCGTTATGAGTCGGGCTGCCATGTTAAGGACTGACCTAAGTGGGGCTAGGTGAGCTTTTGGTGTCCCTGTTAGGATGGCGTTCCCATAGTCCAGTTTAGAAAGGACTAGGGATTGAACTATTGTCTTGAGATCATCTTGAGGAATGAAAGGTTTGATTTTCTTGAGGTGTTTTAGGGAGTAGAGCGCGCTTTTGCAGAGTTCTTTATGTGGTCTTTCATTGACAAGTTCTTGTCCAGGGTAATGCCTAAAGACTTTACTGAGTCGGATAGGCCGAGGGAGCAGTTTAGAGCATCCAGTTCCTTGAGCCAGACTTGAGTTGGTTGGTGGTTACTTTTCGGAGAGAACAGTATTAATTCAGTTTTATCCGGGTTCAGTTTTAAGTGGTTTGCGTTAAACCAGGTTTGGATCTTGGTAAGCGTGACGTTGAGGTGTCGGACGTCACTGGGCGATTTGATTTTGTAGTATATTTGAGTGTCATCAGCATATAGGTGGTAATGAACCCCTGCTTGTTTCAAAATAATTGCAAGGGGTTCCATGAAGAGATTGAAGAGGGATGGTGATAGGATCGATCCTTGCGGGACTCCAAGTTTGACTCGTGTTGGTACCGAGAGGCAGGAGTTGATTTTAATCTGTTGCGAACGGTGCTGAAGGAAGGAAGTGAACCATTCGAGTACTGTGCCATTAATGCCACATCGGCTCTTCAGAGTCTCTAGTAAAGCTCGATGGTTTACTGTGTCAAATGCCGCTGATAAGTCAATGAGGATGAGGAGGCAGGCAGAACCTTCGTCTAAGGCTCTGTGGATATCATCTGCAACATTGAGCATCGCTGTTTCGGTGCTACAACCTTTCCTGAAACCTGACTGAAAGGTGTCGAGGAGGTTGAAGTTGTCCATATGTTTGTTAAGTTGCTGGAGAACGCACTTCTCCAAAGTTTTAGCTAGGAACGGGAGGTTGGAGATAGGTCTGAGGTTGTTGAGCTCGTTGGGGTCAGCCCCTGGTTTCTTGAGTAAAGGAGTGATTTGTCCTAGCTGAAGGGAGTCTGGGACACAACCTGATGTGAGAGAGGAGTTGATGATTTTTGTCCACACAGGGGCAATGATGTGGTTGAGTTTTTTTACTACTGTGGATGGGAGAGGATCCATAGTGTGGGAAGAGGGTTTTAGGCTTGCAATTATATTGAAGACTTCGGTTTCCGACATGGGTTCGAAGATCGACCAATTAGCGTCATTTTTCAGTTGGAGGCAGGTCAGATTGCCCGAGGTAGGATTTCGATCTGTGTGGTCCGGGATGGTTAACGGGGGGCAGGTTGCAAGGGAGGGAGGATTTGCGGTTCTGGTGAAGGATTGCTCAATTTTTGTGACTTTATCAGTGAAGAAGCAGGCGATTTCTGAGCAACGATCTTTGGTGGCGTTTAATTCTAGTGGGGGTGTGCTGTTTGTTTGATTTTTGATAATGTTGAAGAGTTCTCTAGGTCTATTCTTCGCCTGATCTAGTTGGGTGCGGAAGAAAGAGGCCTTTTCTCTAAAAATGTGTTTTTTATAGGTCGACCGGGTTGAACGAAGTTGTGCTAGGTGAAGAGGCGAAGGGTTAAGTCTCCAAGTCCGTTCTGATTGTCTGAGTTGTCTTCTTTCGTTATTAAGATCCAAATTGAACCAAGATTTAGATTTGGTAGATCTCATATGTTTGAGTTTGAGTGGAGCTACTTGGTCTAACACCTCTGTCATTGTGGAATTAAAGTGTGCTGTGAGTTCGTCTGTCGTCATAGTGGAAGGCTGAGGTTGTAGATGGTCATGAATCCTGGATTCTAGTTCAGTTATGGGGACTCCATTGATGTTCCTGGTCCAGTGCTTAGGTTTGTCAGGTCGTGTTGGTTGGTTTCTGACATGCGCGTCAATATTAAACAGAATGAGGTGGTGGTCGGACCAGTCAATGGGAGAAATCGATCTCAAGGAGACCAGCTCATTTTTGGTAATGATAGTATCCAGAGTTGCTCCTTTGATGTGAGTTGGTTCGTTGCAGAGTTGTTTGAGGTTGGTAATTTCAAGCAGGTTGGAGAGGTTCTGGGTTGTGGTGTCTTCTGGGTTGTTCCAGTGGATATTGAAGTCCCCCAGGAACACGTCTTCCGTGTCAGTGAGGGAGAAACGAGTTATAAGGTCGGTTAGTTCTTCCGTGAAGAGGGTACGATCACCCGGAGGGTGATAGATGGTGTGAAATTTGATTGGCATGGAGCCTTTGGCTGTGAGTTCAACACCTAGGTACTCAAGAGTCAGGTATTCTGTGGATTTTAATCTGGTAAGCTGTATTCCTTCTTTATGGATGATAGCAAGGCCGCCACCAGTTTTGATCGGTCTGTCATGTCTGATGATGTTGTAGCCTGGGGGGTGAGAAGGTCTAGGATGGGGGTAGAGTGGTCATTGAGCCAGGATTCTGTGAGGAATGCGATGTCTAAATCTTCCGTGAGTATGACTTCAGCAATGTCTGTGGCGTGTTGTACTGCTGATCTGCAATTGAGGAGCATGCACGATAGAGGCCGGAGCGCCTCAGAGGTGGTGTGTGTTGTGTGAATGGAAGTGTATTGAGCAGGGGGTCTGGGCGAGAGGACCGGTCTAGGGATTCTATTAGAGCTCACTAAAACTGGGATTGTCAATGCGGCCGAGTTCTGGCTAATTTCGAGGTAAGAGTCATTGATAACATCAGCTTCACGTTCTGAAATGGGTCGGAATGTTCGGCTGGGACGATGAGGCTGATTCCTCAAAGGATTGGTGGGCCATGGGGTGCCAAGTGGGGCCATGGAGGAGGCAGTCTGGGGGAAGGTGTGTAGTTACCCGCCGTGTGTGAGCAAGGAGGATTAACTCGGTTGGGGAGGCTAAGATGAAGGTGTAGGATATCTGCCGCTAAGGAGTCTATTTTCTGCTCCATTCGGGTCAGTAGCTGGGAGAGTGTGCTGAGAGGGCATGACGTCTTCGTCAGGGGCAGTGTATGATCAGGGTCTGTGGAGGAAGAGGGTACTGGGTTGTGGGATTGGGTGGCATCCTTGGGGTTAGGAGTGGGGATAGATAGGACGTGAGGGGTCAGTTCGTTGGTACTTCCGGTCAGGTGTTAGGAGGAGGTGTTGTGGGTCTTGCGTCCGAGGGAGGGGAGTGAGCAATGGTAAGGAGTAAGTCCGTGTCTGGGGGATTGGCGGTGTGGTTAGCAGTGGCGGCTACTAGAGGATGTGGCGGAGGATCGGGGAGGGGGGAGTGGGCAGTGGCTAGCGGGAGGTCAGTGTCCGAGTGTGTGCTGAGAGGGCATGACGTCTTCGTCAGGGGCAGTGTATGATCAGGGTCTGTGGAGGAAGAGGGTACTGGGTTGTGGTATTGGGTGGCATCCTTGGGGTTAGGAGTGAGGATAGATAGGACGTGAGGGGTCAGTTCATTGGTACTTCCGGTCAGGAGGTTAGGAGGAGGTGTTGTGGGTCTTGCGTCCGACGGAGGGGAGTGAGCAATGGTAAGGAGTAAGTCCGTGTCTGGGGGATTGGCGGTGTGGTTAGCAGTGGCGGCGGCAAGGGCATGTGGCGGAGGGTCGGGGAGGGTGGAGTGGGCAGTGGCTAGCGGGAGGTCAGTGTCCGAGGTATTAACGGTGATGTTGGGTGTGGGGATGGTTAGGGCAGGCGGAGTAGGGACAGTAGTGGGGTTGGGGATCGTACGCGAGGGTAGGGTCGGGTCACCAGAGGTCGAGGGGGGGGTGCCTGTATTAGGTTCAGTCACGGAACGAAAGTCGTTAGAGTCCGAACTGGCAAGCTCCGAGTCAGGGGGGACAGTAGAGGAGTTGGGGATGGATTGCGAGGGAAGGGTCGGGTCTCCTGAGGACGAGACGTGGGCGCCTGTAGGAGGTTCGGTCATGGCAAGGAAGTCGTTAGAGTCCGATCTGGTTAGGTCCGGTACAACCTTGTGGAGTTTATTAGCAGAGCGTTTGCTGTATCTGGTGGTAGCCGTTGAGGTCATTGTAGAGGGTGTTTGGCGGCGGAGTGTGATGATGGGGGTAGTGCGATTGTAATTAGTGATGGTGGATGTCCATAAGTTGTAGCGTGGGTTGTCCGGGGCGGGAGATTGGATTGTATCTGGTTTTTTTGTCGGGGTGGGGGGGATTGGGTTTGATGGTATTGGTGGGTTAGAGAGGAGAGTAATGTTGGGAAGTGCCGATCAAAAATGGTGAGGTGCGGGTCGGTGGCCTGTACGAGAATGTTTCCTGTTCTGAAGATAGAGATTGTGAGTTCCCCTTTAAAGGTAGGGGTGACTGTTGTGGAGATTTTCTCTCCATAGGGGATATTAACTGATTTGGTGACTTGAAAGTGAAGAAGGAAGGTGTTTTTCCACTTAGTTGGGCGATTTGTGTAGAAGATGAAGTTAGTTTTCGTGTTGCCGTTGGTGGCGGTGTGGTAGTTGTCTACTATAAGTGTTTCCGGGTGCTGTTTTAAGGTACTGTGCTTTAGGTTCTTTTTCGCATTACTAGTCAGATTTTCTGGGTACTTTATGGACCATGAGTTGGGACCGTAGCGCATGAGGTTAGAGTTCCAGGTGGGGTTTGGCGGGTGCATATTTTATGGCTGAGAGATCGGGCTATGTAAGAATCTATGGGAGGAGAGGTAGGATGCGTATTTGCCTCTTGTTGCTGTGGATGGTTGGACTAAGAAATGAAGGAAAGTGTCAGATTATTGATCAGATCAAAATGGTTGTTATCTTCTTTGAATATAGGTTGTCCCTTTTTTCTAGATGCATGGGGGGATATAAAAGGTCAATTCCATGTATAGTTGTCTAGGGAGGCGGATGGTAGTATGAGAGGCCAGCCAGGCGCAGAAACTACAGTGGAGGCGAGGCATAGCAGCCTTGCAAGCTGAGCTGTCTCATCTCAGCTGGTTAGCGGAAGTAGGCGTCCCTAGAGGAAGTGACCATCTGCATTCTACGTTGAAGTGGCAACAAGGTTGGCTCCTGACTGTGATACTGTGATAATTCTTGTGTTGAATTTGAGATATATTAAGGTTTCCCTTGCAGAAACTACAGTGGAGGCGAGGCATAGCAGCCTTGCAAGCCGACGCTGTCTCATCTCAGCTGGTTAGCGGAAGTAGGCGTCCCTAGAGGAAGTGACCATCTGCATTCTACGTTGAAGTGGCAACAAGGTTGGCTCCTGACTGATGTACTGTGATAATTCTTGTGTTGAATTTGAGATATATTAAGGTTTCCCTTGCAGAAACTACAGTGGAGGCGAGGAATAGCAGCCTTGCAAGCCGACGCTGACTCATCTCAGCTGGTAGCGGAAGTAGGCGTCCCTAGAGGAAGTGACCATCTGCACTGTACGTTGAAGTGGGAATAAGGTTGTCTCCTGGCTGTGATACTGTGATAGAGTCAATGTCTTAATACCAAAATCGTAGGGTGTTAGCATTGAGCCAGGAGATGATAGGGTGGACCTGCTTCATTAGGTCTATATTCCATAGGGATACTCTTTCCCTTCATTTTCTGCCCTGTTTAGGGTTATTTTACACTGTTTCGTTTGTTGTATCTCTGTCTGGGCAGAGCATTGAATTAATGATAAAGGCCATTCCAAGATGGCTGCCGCTTTTGCATTGCTTGTTGAGACCTCTATTGCTGGCCATTATAGAGGGAGGTAGGCGCCATCTTCCCACTGCGAGCTGAGTGTCCTCGAGGCGATAACTGCCCAAAAATAGGGGACCGAATCCCCGAACAACAGGGGACTCGCCTCACCCTCCCTTTTCCGACCCGGAAAAAACAGAGCAGCTGATGCCGACGACAGGAGGCCTCAACGAGGGCCCTCCTCTCCACAGCGTCGGCAGGAGACCTGAGGACGTCCCAGAGGAGCCGAGAAGGACGCTGCACCAGTCCAGGCCGGTGCGATGACTGGTCTGTGCTCGGTCCGTAGCGGGGAAGCACCCGGAGGCGAGCGGCCGCTCCAGGGGCTCGGGCAGAGCCAGGAACCACCTCCGATCCCCTGAGACCCGTTACAGGGGTTCCGGGAGTCAGCCCCCTGCGGGCGTAGGAGCCTAAGGCGTTGAGTGGGTAGCGACCGGGGAACTCACCGGGGTCTTGGTTCCAGGTTTCCAGAGTCTTGATTCCTGGTTCCGATACACAGGGGTCCCGTCTCAGGGCTCAGGGGGTCAGCCCCATGCAGGCAGCAGGCGCAGGAGCCTGCGGCGCCGAATTTGCAGCACCAGGGGACCCACCCGGGTGCAAGCTCCAGGCGGGACGGTGCTTCTGGCGAAGACTTTATGTAGTGGGGTTTTCAAAGCTGACCACACGCTCGTGCACAATGGCCTTTTCTGTGCGGTTACGGGCACGTTTCAGGCACGATGCACGAGCGTGTGGTCACGCCTGCTGCTCGCAAGCGCGCGCGCACCACTCGCGTGCTAGTTTCGTTTATATTTCGCGGCCGGGTCAATTTTTTTTTTTTTTCGTTTCACTTTCGCATAATCGCGGCACCCGCGCTTACTTTTAAAATTAAAAGTAAAGCGCGGGTGCCGCGACTAACAAAAGTAAAGAAATAGATGTTTTTCTATTTCTTTACTTTTGTATATCACTGGCACCGGCGCTTTACCTTTAATTTTAAAAGTAAAGCGCCGGTGCCGCGATTACTGCAAAAGTAAAGAAATAGAAAAAACATCTATTTCTTTACTTTTGTGCTCCCTGTCCTTTCCTCTACCCTTCCCCACGCCTGCCTGCTTCCCTTGCTGATTCTTAGATCCTTTCACTGTACCGACCTCTGCTCCATGCTGCCTCAGTACTCCTTGCTGTTCCCTTTCTCAT
This sequence comes from Calotriton arnoldi, assembly GCA_963921515.1. Lineage (NCBI taxonomy): Eukaryota > Metazoa > Chordata > Amphibia > Caudata > Salamandridae > Calotriton > Calotriton arnoldi. Next base: position 3,429,504 of record CAWUFW010000124.1, on the reverse strand, counting down.
TCTCTCGCTTCCCCTTTCTCTCCCCTGGCATTTGTTCCTGCTCCCCTTTCGCTTCATTGTGCCTCTATCTTCGCTCTCCACCTCCACAGCCTTCTGTGATCCCCGTGCCTCCTTCCCTGCCCGGCTGCCTTTTTTTTTTCCATGTTGCTCTACCTCACTGCCCACCTCCTCTACCCGCGTCCCTATCGCTTTCTGTTGTCCTCTTTCTGGCCTCCGGTTTTCTCCCTCTTGGTCCCTTTCCCGGGGAGAGCCTGCCCTTGCTACTTCGTTAGCTCCTCAGGGCAAGGGTCAGAAGGAGCCCCACCTCGGGCTTTCATCTACCACTTCAGGGAATATTATGTAGTGCTCTCAACAATATGGCTGGAGACTCTAACCCATAGGAGGCGGCACCCCAAGGTGCAGTTGATGTAAATTCCTCACCTTTAGGGTTAAGGTCCCCTGGGCTTGAGGGTGCTGGAAAATAGACAGTAACCCCCCCCACACACACACACACACACGTGGCCCCTCCTCCGGGCCACTTGCTGCTCCGGAATCCCCATTGGCCCTGATTTTCTCAGTATATGTACAAGGAGTGCAGCTCTATGGTATTAATACTTAGGAACAGCGGCTGGTTGTGCAGCAGATGTATTGGCCCCTGGCCCCAACCACTGAGGGCCCCTTTGCACACCCATTATAGGTGTTTTAACCACGCGGCAGGGGTAACCAGGGCCCACTTCCATGCATGCATTCGGGCCCACGCGTCTCTTGCACGCCACTGACTCTCTGGGCGTGTTGCTAGAAGGGCAATGCTGGGCACTGGCAGGGACTGAATTATGTGGCAGGGGAGCCCCTATGCGTACGTGGAGCAGTGTCCGGGGCTGGTCAGTTCTACCCCCAACACCCATCATGTTGCCGTGCCCCAAAGCACCCTGTGGCTTCATTGCTACCCCTTGCCCCCCCCCCCACACACAAAACCTTACCTCGGGAAGAGCAACAGCCACGATCTCTGCAAAAGCCGTTTGGGTTTTATAAACTCTTGTTTTGTATCCACCCCTTGCTCCCAACCCATGCGTCGCCCTTTATCCGTAAGTGGTCTTATCAAAAGATTGCCAGCACATTTAAAGGATCTGTTAATCGTTCTTTTGGCCAGTTTTTTAAATGTAAAACTCGTGTTGGTGTCGTATCATCTATATACGTATATCTCCGGGTGTTTGGTAATGTACGTTTGTGGAAGAAATGGAAATGAAGAAACCTCTGCGATTTAACGCAGAGCGAACTGCGAAGGCAATGATGATGGTTTCCTACATGTAAACAGATATTTCATTTCCCCCAAATTACTAGCTTTTAACTGCTGACGTTTTATTTGTGGTATTTTTATACGTTTTCGAAATTCGAAAACTGTATTCCCTAATAAGAAGGTGGTTTTAAAGGGACTGTCCTCTTCCATCACACGTGGGACCCTGAGAAGGCGAGCAGAGGGTATAGCTGGAAGGGACGTATAAGGAGGGGGCATTTAATTTCGCTTTCTCCGTGTTCTGGATATGCCTTGTTTTTGTTGAACTGTTGATATAGTTTAACTCTTGCCCCCATTGTGGCTTGTGCGCTTCTATGCGGTTCTACCGCTTTGAATCTGTTTCTGTGCCCTTAAAGGCAAGGAAAGAAAGAGCATCTCCAAACAATGCCCTATACGTCTATTAGCTGGCCCTGGTGCACTGAACCAGTCTGCTCCTGTCCAGAGCTCCGATGGGGTAGCAGTTTCCTGCACACCCCTACATCAGAGTATCTCATCTCCCCTATCCCTAACATGTATGTGCAGTCCCTGGTGTCACCTGAGTGATGACATTCTGGGCATCTGGTCCTGCGTCTGAGATCTCTGCGTGCGGAAGTTGGAAGTCACGTGATTGGGTGTGAGAGGTGACCCTATGCTTTTGGGTGTATGTATGCACATCACAGATAGCGCAGAGAAATACAATGTATAACCCAAATGTGGCAATACTTGTATCTTTAGTCATGCCAGTCGGATAGTGGTGTACCGAGCTGATTAAACTCTACATCTGATGCGAAAATCTGTACTTCTGGCTGTGTGTGGTTGATTTGAGTGTGTTTATTTCGGGTTCTTTTTATTTGGCTGTACTTCTGGATGCGCGTGTGTGATATTTAACCTGCAGGCCTTTGTCCATTGGGGCTGTGTTTCTTATGTAGGTGTGTACTTGCATAACCCCCGAGCACACGGACATGACTCTTTGCTGGAAGAGCCTTGGGCTGAGGTACCCTCGGCCCCTCGCTTGTAAGCAGTGAAAGCCTTGACTTACTTCCTGCTGTCTAAGTGAAAAGCCCAAACTTCTGGTTTGACTGTAAAGGGTCAGGCCACATTATGGGCCCATTGAAATTCTCCAGCAATGAAAGTCAGAGCCTCATGTCATTCCTTAGGTTTTCTGATAGGCGTGTTCTGTGTTGTTTTTCTCTGAGCTCTGACATGGTGTTTGCGATGGATCTTTAGAAGGGGCGTCCCATTGGATTGATCTGGCGAGCGAAATCGAGTTTGCCCCTTAGTACCTGAAGCTGCTGCAATGTGACCATGTGTGCCTTAAGACCAGAATCCAATGAAGACCTACAAACTCGCACTTTCTCAATCTGTAGCCTGCATGCCCCTTTCTTGGAAACCACCTCAGTCCCCAGGAATATTAGAGTTGTGGCCGGGTCTGCAGTTTTTTTATGTGCCAGTGGTACCCTAAACTCACCCATAAGCTTTGTGATGGCTGATAATGCATTGGCGCAACTTTCTGAATCTCTGGAGCCCAGGAATAAGAAATCATCCTACTAGTTGATTACTACATGGGTTCCCAGATACCTGTGTGAAGACCCATTTAAACAAGCATTGGCATAGCCAATAGGTCTCGCCTTTGGGACCTTATAAGTATTTAGTTTATGTTGTTGCACCAATGATATTGTGCTGCATAACTAAATACTTATAAGGTCCCAAAAGCGAGACCTATTGGCTATGCCAATGCTTGTTACAAAAGGTAATGCTGTCTAGGCAAATATTTCACCTCAGTAGAACCAGTTTAACAACCACATGCTGCAATAAGCAACTGAAAAACGGCTAGTAAACGTTTGGCAAGGGCCTCCCACTGCGCTGCGAATTGTCGCTACGTTTTTAGTAACTTGTGATCCTTTTGAGCTAGAAACAACTTTGTTTGTTAAAATCTGCAGATTATGCTGCAGATGATGGAGTATGTGGCAAATGCGTGATCCATATTTATGCGGAAAACGCCGCGGCTACAGAATCGAGCTGGCTCTATAAGCGCTTTCTAGTACCATGGAATCTGCCCTGACCGTCCTGCGCGTAACCGTACACTTTGTGATCCTCGTGGCTTGCGGTTTGGCCTTGTCCAAACTGTCCCGGAAGTTGGCTTAGTCTTACTCGGTCTCCCTCGTTATCTCCACCCACCCCCCTACCAGGATTAGTGCCTGTCATACCCTGCCCGTCACGTATCCCCGCCTAGTGCAGCATGCAGCAGATTCGGACACCCTTCCACCTCTCCATAGGGTCAGGATCTCCGCTCCTGACAGGAGTCTGGTGTTTTTGTGTTCATGCACAGGGTGGAGTCACGTGCCTCTGGCCCCCTCCCAGCCTCTTGCGGAGGAATGGAGCCCGCAGCACTCCAATAACAGCTGCTAGGAGCCTTGGGTAGCAAAAACTACAGCTGGGCATTCCCACAGATAGAGGGAAACGTCCAGGAAGTTAACCTCAGTTATTTATTAAACTAAAAGGCCTCCATCGTAAAGTAGGATTTTTTAATACGCGGCACCGCAGCACTTCCGGAGTACGGATTCTGTAGATACTGATATTTTTTTCTTTTTTTTGCATGTTTTGTGTGGCCAGTGAAGATTGGTTTGTTCTAGGTTTTGTTTAATCAGCGAATGAAAAAAAAAAAGTGCTTACCGACTAATGAAGGAGACAGTGTAACGCCGCAAGTAAAAGATCCAGTCAAAGAGACATGGCGGTAACAAGGAGGGACTAAGAAGCCTCATAATCAATCGGAAGCCAGCATTTACCATGGACAATGACACCAGCCAATGAAAAATATGGGCGGAGGCTTCCACAGCACTTCTACAGTATACCCTACTACAGCATGCCTCGCAGCGCGAGCAGCGCATCCGCTGCAACGCTAGGCTCGACCTAAAAAGGACAGTGGACACCAATTAAAAATACAACCTTTGTAACTAAATCGTGTTGCAGAAATTCTGCGGACTCACAGAACTATGCTTGGGATCATAGAAACTTAGGAGGCATGGACTGAGTCATCCTACCACCTGAGTACCCATGATCCCGGGACCAACTAGTTCTAGTGTCTCACTGGCCCTCTGTGGGACTTGGCCCTTTTGGCTAAAGTTCCCTAAACATTTTGCTTTTCCCCTAGACCTCTTTTCTGACATAGTGTTGCCAACTTAGATGCTTTGGGCCTTTGCCACTGCTGATTAGTGTCAAAGTTCAAGTGCTCCCTGTATAAAGTATAATGGTAATTGGTTGTCCATGATTGGTATGTTTGCCTTACTAGTAAAGTCCATAGTAAAGTGCGCTATTTGTGCCAGGGCTGGTAATGCAAATGCTACTAGTGGGCCTGCAGCACGAATTGTGCCACCCACACAAGTAGCCTTAAAGAGGGAACTCAGGCCTGCCATTGCAGTGCCTGCGCGCAGTTTGTTAAACTGCCATGTTATTCTGACAAGTGCACCCACTTGCCAGACCTTACCCTTCCCTTTCTATGGACATCAGACACCCCTATGGTAGGTCCAGGGTGCAGTGCATGTGAAAGGTAGGACATGTACTAAGGTGTGTGCCATGTCCTGACAGTGAAATAAACTCCATTTTGTTTTTCACTGTTGAAAGGCCATCTTGCCCCTAGGACAGAATGGGGAGGCTGTGTAATATGTTTTCCAGCCTATCTTCCCAAAGGCTTAAGATGGAGAGGTGAAGTTTAGTATGCCTGAACTCACAATGTAATAACACATCTTTTTATGAAGGTGGTTTCTGCATTGTGTGTTTAGAAGCCACTCTTTTAGAAGTGGCTGGGTTTTTGTGCTCTAACATTTCTGTGTGTCTCTGCCTGGTTGTGGATTGACTGTCTGGATTTGAAAGTGATGGGATCTGGGGAATGTCTTGACCCAGGGGAGGAGGTGAGACAGCAACAGGCTGACCTGCATCTGGAGTGTAGGGGGAGGAGTAGCCCCTAGAGGTGAAGAGGCCTGGGCTGCAGCAATAAACCAATGGCTCCGGCCCCTGCTGAGTGATTGAGGATCCAGACCCCCACTATCAAAGGAATAAAGGTGTCACTGGCAGGGAGGCACCCAGAACTGGTTTGAACAGGGGTCAGTGCCCCCTGAACACAAAGACTTCAAAGCCATTGAGGGGTATACCTATGAGAGCTGAAGCCCCTGAACTTTGGAGAATGGCTTGATCAAGATTGAACAAGACTGGAGCTACTTCGTGGTCAAGAGGAACCTTTGCCAAGGAAGAAACAACTGAAGAGACTGAAGGAAAGGACTGACCCTTGCTGTGTGTTCTGGGGCTGGCCTGCAGTTTGCTGTTTTAACCAAGGAAAGGCTAAAGGGACTTTGCTGTGTGCTGTGTCCCCCTGCTTGAAAGGACTTTGCTGTGCTGGGTCCTGAAGTAACTTATCCCCAAGGGCCCGAGGTGAGCTGGCTCCCTGTTGCGGAAATTCAGGAACACAAAAGTTTCCAGGAGAGTCTCAGCGACGCTGTGTGCGTGTGCTTGTTGCAGCCTGAGACCCTCGTAAGAAGTGCCCTGTGATCGTGGGCACCTGGAGTCCAAGCGAGGATCAGCGATGCTGTGTGCGTGTGCTTTTTGCAGCCTGAGCCCTTCGTGAGGATCGTCCTGTTATTGTGTGCACCGGAATCCAAGTGAGTCTCAACGACGCTGTGTGCTTGTGGTTTGTGCAGCGTGAGACCTTCGTGAGGATTGCCTTGTTATCGTGCACCGGAATCCAAGTGAGTCTCAACGACGCTGTGTGCTTTGTGCAGCGTGAGACCTTCGTGAAGATTGCCTTGTTATCGTGCACCGGAATCCAAGTGAGTTTCAGCGACGCTGTGTGCGTGTGCTTTGTGCAGCCTGAGACCTTCGTGAGGATTGCCTTGTTATCCTGCACCGGAATCCAAGTGAGTCTCAACGACGCTGTGTGCGTGTGCTTTGTGCAGCGTGAGACCTTCGTGAGGATTGCCTTGTTATCATGCACCCGGAGTTAAAGTGAGTCTCAGCGACGCTGTGTGCGTGTTCTTCGTGCAGCCTGAGACCTTCGTGAGGAGTGCCTGGTGATCGTACACCCGAAGCTCCAGGGAGTCTCAGCGACGCTGTGTGCCATGTGGCAGCCTGAGATCTTCGTAGCAGTAGCGGCCCGGACCGGCAGCCCCGGAAGAGCTGAGCCGCCGGCCCGAGCCCACCGTTGCCAATTCACAAAGATTGCATCTGAGGCCCAAGTCGCTGGAAGAGGAGAGGAGAGTGAGTTTGCTCCCCCCAGGTAACGTGTGTCGACGCCTGGGGCGGGTGCGGGCTTGGAGGGAGACGCTCTCGGCCTCTCTCTCATTTCGGCATCGCGAGCCTCTGCTTCGGCTCGTATCGCGGCCCGTACTGGCCAAGGGAGTGGCAGTACCGGGGCCGGAGCGCGGAGCTGCACTTTTTGTTATTTTATACCCGTGTTGGGGGCAACTGTTGACGGAGTACCTGATTGTCGTATTACACATTGCATCATTTCTGCATAAGGAACTACCTGATTAGTGTATTACGCATTGCATTATTCCTGCATAACGAACTACCTGATTAGTGTATTACGCATTGCATTATTCCTGCATAACGAACTACCTGATTAGTGTATTATGCATTGCATTATTCCTGCATAACGAATTACCTGATTGTCGTATGACGTATTGCATTGTTTCTGCATAACGAATTACCTGATTGTTGCATTACGCATTGCACTATTTTTCCATAGCAGGGTGCCTGATTGTTGCGTTATGCATTGCATTATTTTTCCATTGCAGGGTGCCTGATTGTTGCGTTACGCAGTGCATTGTTTTTCCATTGCAAAGTGCCTGATTCTAGCATTACGAACTGCATAATATTGTATCAGGACTACAGTGGAATGTCTGGAAGTGCTCATTAATATCGTCAGAACTTACAAGGGCTGGCTGGCCTAACAACCAGCCAGGAGGAATATTACCCATACTCATAAGTTGGATTTATATTGTGTGGTCTTATCGTATATCTTTCTATATAAAATTTATACTCGTTTTTATAAAACTCGTGTGGAGTCCATTTGTGGTGTCATCATTGGGTTGCTGTGAGCGTGGTTGCAAATACTTTACACATTTTCCTTGAAGATAAGCCTGGCTGCTCGTGCCAAGCTACCAAGGGGGTGAGCGGGGGCTATCTCAGAAGGTGTCCTTCCTTTCCCTGACGTGGAAACGCGGGTCCCTATTTGGCCTAAGGTACCTACCTCAGCCAACCAGGGATCCCGGGTCTAACAACCTCCCAGTCACTCAAGATACAAGTGATTAGACACCCCAGAACACAACACTCCCGACCCTCTCAGGAATCGCGGTTGCAGGACCGACCCTTTCGCTCTCACATTCATACTAGTCCACAATAAGATCTGACAGAGACACAAGAGAAGTTTAAAATGCTTATTTTAACTATCGTGCTTTAGTATGCATTATACGTGCCACAATAAGTAAGAAAATGCCCAACATAAATACGCTCAGCTTAGTAAGTAGTCCGTAAATCATGAAAGGAGCTGTCATTATATAAGACCGGGAAGCCTAACCTCCGTCCTCTTCTACAGAAGCAAAATTATTATATATCAGAAGATCTCTGGGTGTTTCCAGCAGACCCCGTACCTTGGCATACACAGATGAAAGTTCTACATCTCAGATGCTGTCACGATCTCTTTCCTGGAAAGATCCCTCTCCAAGTGTGTTGTTACCTATCCGTGCATACCTATGTGACAAAAGTACATGTTCCCTAACATCAATTGCTCTATTTTTGTGTTATGTCTAGGTGCTAGTGCCTGACCAAAATGGAATAACAAGGGGCATTGTTGTTTGACCTTGTCTACAGTGTTCAGGCTAAATCCCAGGAAAAATCAGAATGCGAAAACAACAGCAGGTTCAGTTTGAAAGTACAGTGTGGCACACAACAAAATATGTTTGTGACGTAATGTGCGCAAAGCAGAGGGCAGTCTGCAATATGCTCATGCTAACATAGGGAAAACGACAATGGGCCTGCACAGGACATATGAGACCCTCCACTTGGTCAGGATGGTAGCACAAAAATGACAACAGAACTCAGGTGATAAGCAGAACCAAAGCGTTCAAAATAGTTTGTAGTCAGTTTCACTTATAGAGACTAGAGCCAAATTGGGAAAAAATATTTTTTGTGAAAATGTATCCAATTACAGCGTATCGCCGGGACCCAGGATGTAGGATGCCAGGTGAAAGGACAATGATTCCAGTAAGAAATCTGAACCTGCCAAATTAGAAATATCAGCCATCCAATTGAGCAGGTCAAAGAAACAAATGTGCTCCTTGTATCCAGTAGTCGACATGACCATGAATGGGCAACCTGTGTTGATTTCAATGAAACTGAGATCCAGTATACGCTGTGCAGTTGCACAGGGATCGCCACTGGCCACAACGACGGGTGGTACACGAGCCGCATACCCGAGGAACAGTCCTGGTTATGGGCCACTAAGAGACCTATCAACAGTTCGAAATCCAGGGCAGCGTGAGCTGGTGTAGCCAGGCAGACGTCCAGTGCCCATTGAAAGGGGCACCGGATACAATGGAACACAAGTTGCACACAGGTAAAGTAAGCATAGAGGAAGGTTTGACAGAATTCGGCATCCAGACCGTCTAAGGGCACCATTCAAATAAGTTGTAGCATTCGCTTACGGTACAGTTGCAGCAATGCCTGTCCAGGCAGGACAACAAATGGAGCAGCCATTGCGGAATAGAAGGAACAGCACGATGATGCTGCAAATCAAGACGAGCACCAGCGGGAACCCACCAAACTCGCTGGAAAAGATAGAATGTATAAAAGCTGGGATTTCTTAAAAAAAAGTCTGAAAAGATGTCACAAGTCCAGAGCCCACAAGTTTAAAAACGTTAGCCACGCCCGTGGTATCAGATGCATTAAATATTTGATGCATCAATTCCCTGAAATGTAGGGGGAGATTTGTGTTTAACAATAACTGTATTTCACTAGACGTTCTCGCCGCCTGCAATTCAAAGGTCTCACGTGCCAAAGTTAGAGCCACTTCTTGTTGAAACAATAACGCTTTGAGTCAGCTTAGCTTATTGAAATCTGTTTTCAGAGTTGGAATGGAAGGTCACAACGACCTATCTACACTCCCATGTATAGGGAGAAACAGGACTATGTTAAACAACTAACTAACTGGGAAACACACACCACATACGGGATTCCCGCCCACAGACTGCAACAGTCCTGATTTTTAAGAACAATATAACTGCCATTCGAAAGCAGTCTCAAAGTGGGAATAATTGTGGAAACAGGAGTCCCTTTCAAATAACAAGACAGATTGGGGGCAGAAATATTACAGGCGCCATTAATTTTTACCTGTTGACATACAAGGGAATTGGTTCTACGGTGGGTTTTGATAGGCAGGAAGAATGGCGCTCAAGCTAGTTTACGGTATGGTATAAGAGGAAATAAATAGGGTACGGTGCTACCAGGTCAGGGGAAAAACCCGGACAACCCCTGCAATTGTGTGGGTTCGGACCCACACTAATGTATAACACAAGGTCCTGGGCACACGTATGAGAAGGTGAATCAAAATTGTCAGTATACACACTGTAATGTCCAATGATGAAATCACAAAGGTCGACACCAATAAATGTTTTTAGTGAATAGTGTTTATACAGATCTTGCAGTATATCAGAGTATGAGTACCAGCCGACACGTGTTTCGTCACCCGGGTAGTAACCCGTGAATCTTCAGGGCTGACTGTAGATATTAAGTACTGTGTATAATCGCTGAACCGGTGATAATTCCAACCCGGTTACGGGCGCGTGTTAAAGTTGTAAGTTGGTACGGCTTCGCGGGTCAATCGGTAGGGTGGGTAAATTGGACCTGGACCCCATCGGTACGGATTCTAAAGTCAAAGGACAAACAAAACGGGCAGGTGCGTCCGTTTGTAACTTGGGTATGATGAATTAGTGAGGTAATAACTCTACGGAGACGAGAGGCAAGAATACTGGCCAAGATTTTAATGTCACAATTTAGGAGTGAAATGGGGCGGTAACTGCTACAAAGCAGTGGATCTTTCCCTGGTTTAGGCAGAACTGCTATTACAGCTTTATTAGAAAGACTACCTAGAGAAGATGCTTGCTCAGCCTCTTGAAATGCAGCATGTAAACAATCTACTATGTTGTTGCCTGACCAACGATAGAATTCCGCAGGGAATCCATCTTCCCCTGGGGCTTTATGATATGGAAGTTTGGCTATAGCTTGTGATATCTCTTCTTTACTAATTTCTTTATTTAAAAGCACTCTATCTTCTGCAGAAAGGAGAGGTAAATCGATTTTTGCAAGGAAAGATGACATTTTATCATGATCTATGTGGGATCCTGGGGTATACAGAGATTTATAGTAAGTAGCAAATTCATTAACTATATCCTGAGGACGGGTCAATATGTTACCACTAGATGATTTTAGGGCTGGAATAGCCATGGCGGCTTCCCTTTGTCTTAGTTGTGCTGCTAAAAGTCTACCCGCTTTTTCTCCCTGTTCATAGTGCCTCCCTTTCATTTTTTGTAGGGCATATTCTGCCTTGGAGGTAAAGAGACTATTCAATGCCATACGGGCTTGTTCTAAGGATTTACGATTTTGTAAAGTAGGTTTTTGAGTGTATAAGCGAGTAAAATGTGCAATATCCTGTTCCAATTCCTTCTGTCGGGCAGCATTTTTCTTGTTAGCTTGAGCAGCATCCCGCATAAGTTGCCCCCGGATAGTAGCCTTAGCAGCAGCCCACATAATCCTGCCAGAAGTCACAGAACCTTGATTTAAGGAAAGATAATTATGGAGGTGTTCCTGCAATTGTGTTTTACCCTTAGGTGTTTTATGACGCTGAATATTCATCCTCCACGATTTACGACCTGGTCTAGTGATTCCTATTTGTAAATGTAGTAAAACCGGAGAATGATCAGACACCGACGCTTCCAAAATATGGGAATCCTGAACTGATTGGACTATACTTTGAGAGATTAAGAAATAATCCAACCGTGAAAGAGTTCCGTGAGTGGGGGACATAAAGGTGTATTCAGTGTCATCTGGATGTGAAAGACGCCAATGGTCCACAAGGCCATTATCCTCAATTATGTCATTCATGAGCGCTCTGTCTGCCGCATTATGTTTATCTAGAGGACCTGTCCTATCTAGAACCGGATCTCTAACCAAATTCCAATCACCCCGTATGAGGTATTTTGAAGCATTAATCTCTGATAACAAGCGATTCAAATTCAAGAAGAAGGATTTCTTGGCACCTGTCGGGGCATAGACTGATCCCACACATAGATGTGTATCTCCAATGCGCAATTTAACGAAGACATAGCGCCCACTCGGATCTTTCCACGTTTTGGATACCATAACTGGGAGAGTCTTTCTAATGAGGATTGCCACCCCACATTTCCGAGTAGGGCCTATGTCCAAGGAGCTGTCATCATGTATACTACTGTGAAAAACCCTTCCCACCCAATCTCTAGACAGTTTTTTTGATTCAAGTTCATCAAGATGTGTCTCCTGAAGAAGAGCCACATCTACTTTTTTGGATTGGAGATAAGAGAGGACTTTTTTCCGCTTAATGTAATGTGTTAAACCATGAACATTCCATGAGATTACACGTAAGGCATGTGGAACAGCCATGTCTGTGAGCGTACTAGATAGTGTGTAAAAATGTGTTGATTTACTATCAGGTTAAAAGAAATGTATTTATATAAAAAATACACGTACAAGTTACAAGAGAATGGTATATAGAGTATTACAATATTAAAACTTTAACCACGGGTCTGGGCTCACTAGAGCACCGCTCCGGGTAGGACACCCACCAGGAGATACATGACTTATAAGGGTCCAGGGAATCCAGTTATGCTTAATGGTGTTCTATGAAGGGGGAAACCAAATACTATAAAACCTATATACAGCCATATCTAGGGTATCTAGGAAAGATACTTTAAGGACATCCTAAAGGGGTACCCCTGTCAATAATATGTAGAGATGGGAACATTTCATTTTAAATATAGTATGAGAAGTCTACAAGTAGAAGTGGGATAAGTACAGTACAATTGACAATCACCAGTGATAATGAACCTACCAGCTGGAGAAATATGAAAAATAAGCAGTAGAATTTCAGTCATTCATGAGAAATAATGAATCGTGACTATAAATATTGCATATTAAACATGTCTCTATAATAAGTAATATATTAGGTACATTTCAAAATGTAAGGAGGGTACAAATAAATATATATGCATTGCATTTGGAACTTTGCGGCAATAATAATGAAATAAATATAGATAGTGTAAATAATACTTATCTGATGCATACTGAGGGAATGTCATCTTATCTACAGTATGCAAGATACTTGTCTCCCTATGAAAAATGAACACAAAGGTCACAAGCTAAAAATTTTAGTTTACAATAGGAGAAACTTGGCAGTAGAACTATTCTCCATCAGCAGCGGATTTTAGAGGAGAACGAGATTTGTCTCTATGCTGGACTTGGGTGAGACTAGATACTGTCTGCAAAGCTGAAGCTCTATCGTCCTGGGTACGGGTCGACCTCTCAGGTTCTCTGCCATGCTGACGAGCTGCACCTTGGAACCGACGTCCACTATCCACGGGGTGTTGGGTAGATTGAGGACTTTGAGAACTTTGAGGGGTAGGTATATGCTGTATGTCCATATCCTGCAGTTTCATATCATCCAAGAAACGTTGTAGTTCTTCTGGGTTGTAAAAGTCTCTTGAATCACCATTTTTGGTGACCCGGAAGCGGGCTGGATCAAACAATCCATATTTGATGTCCATTTTGCGTAGTTGCGGTCTTATAGATAGGAATGCTTTCCGCCGCTCATTAGTTTCTCGAGAAAAATCAGCCGCTATTCGGACTTCATGACCTTTATAGCTGAAGGAGCCTTGTGTGCGCGCCGCTGTTAGTAGTTGCCTAACTTGATCATGTCTCAAAAAACAAGCGATGAAGGGTCTTGGACGAGAGTCTAGACCTTTACACAGGGGACCAAGACGATGAGCCCGTTGAATTTCAAGCATTGGATCAAAATGAATACCAACCAGTTTGGGAAGAGTATCACATAGAAAAACTCTAGTATTCTGGCCTTCAATTCCCTCTGGAAAACCAAAAAAACGAATATTATCTCTCCTGCTGCGATCTTCCAAATCAACCAGCTTGCTACGGAGAAACAATAGTTCTTGATCTCTGCTTTGTACTAAATCAAATTTATTTTCAACTACTGTTAGGCGCTGTTCCAGGCTTTCTGTTTTAGTATGAAATTGGACTATGTCTGCTCTTATTGATTTAGCCTCTGATGCAAGGGAAGAAATGTTAATATCCATTTCCGTTAAACGGCAGCTGATAGTAGAAATTTCTTGAAAAAGGCGATCCATAGCATCCCCTGTTAGCGCAGTTGAAGTATTGTGAGGCTGGTTAGATGACGGTGAGGCAAAGCTCTTTGTAGACATAGGGGCCGATTCTGATGCGGGTTGGAAAAGCTTCCCGACCGAATCGGTTGGGAAATGGTGTCCGACCCACTCGGATCCGGAAAGTCCGACCGGCGGAGTAGGATGCATCCGGATGCTTCCAGATACGATTTGGTTGAACTCCCATTGACTTCAATGGGAACATTTGTTCCTAACCGCATCAGAATTGGGCCCTCGGTCGGGAAGACACGTTCCCGATCCGATTTGGAAGGAGCAAATGCCGTTAGGAGGCCTTCCTAACCGCATCAGAATCAGGCCCTCGGTCGGGAAACTTTTCCAACCCGCATCAGAATCGGGCCCAATGTATTCGATTGCTTAAGTACGTCAGCGAAAAGTGGCTGCTTTGCAGACTTGTTCTCGTTCTTGTTTTTAGACATTACCTTCGAATATTTGAAGAAATAAAGAACAGTAATGGTTCAAACTTGCCAGTAGGAATGAAATTATTTATGGTTACGTAATGTTTGTGACGGAGTAACAAGCATATAAAATGTTGTTGGTTCTTTTTAGATTTAGACAGCCCAGTATGTGGTCCTGGCCAGTTGTTTATGTGAGACGTAAATTCAGGTTAAGAAGCGGTAAGTCCGTATTGATGAAGCAAATAATGACAAAGAAGTTTTAACTGAAAGACTTCATTCTCCAGAAATAGACAGCTGAGAAAGTATCGCTTACTCAATAAACATGAATTCAGTATGCAAATGACTTGGCAAAATGTTCATTATTTAGTCAGCAAGGCTTGCAAAACCCAGGGTAATTGGTATACAGCACAACGTGATAGCGCTTTTATTCCCTAATGTCAAGGAGGTGCTAACAGGATGTTAATACGGCATTCAACCACTGAATCTCTGTGTATAAGTGACCACTGCGATGTGAGAAAAACCACAATAGATTGACATTATTCACTGCAAGTACATCAAGCGCGAAACTCAGCTGAAAATAAACTTATTTTGTAGTTTGTGCATTCCAAGGTGCTCTATATGCAAATTGCAGCAAACTGCATATTAGGAAAAGGAAAGGGTTGGATTTTAATGTAATAACCCTAGGAACACGGTGGCAGGAACCAGAGCAAGATTTTGGCTGACAGAGGAATCAGCACTTATTTGGAAATAAATTGTTTTGGCACAAATGAGCTAAATGCAGGCAAGACTCTGAGCTTATTTATCTTCTTTTTAAATTCAGGAGCGCCTCAATTCAAGAAAAGCACCGGAAAAGAAAGTAAAAATTCTCCGTGACTGGAAAGTCTTTCATTTACTCTGTGAATAGCAACTTTGACACTGACCTTTATCTGTGAAGACCGACTTCACATTTCAAAGTTGAAAACCAGAGAATTGTCTCCCTCACATATCTCTGCTGTCAAGTTCAAGTGTTCATCAGGAAGGCAGGCCTGTGCATTACGCAAGTCCCGGGGATTCCAAATAGGTCACGAGGTCAAAGGCCCAGCAAGCGCTCCTCTCCTCAGGCCTTCCTCATTACGCGAGGCCCGGAGATTCCAAATAGGTCATGAGGTCAAAGGCCCGGCTGCGCTCGTCTCCTCAGGCATTCTTCAGCTTGAAAAAAGCCCGCCAAAAAAAGGTCACTAGTCAGAACAAAACACACTGTTCATGACCACGTAATTTCACCTTCTGGAAAATGTCTAATTATTAGCCCCAAGCTCACTGTAAATGAGGCTGCCTCTGGATGGGTGCCGTCCCGGAGCGGAGCTCTTCTCTCAGGCGGCCATTCACCCTCGTGGCCAGACCACGCCCCCCGGTGGTCCGATTCTTACATTGTTGCTCTCATAGTTTTATGTTTAATATAACCTTTCATTTAAAACAGCAGGATCACAGATTTTTAACGTTTTCAAAATCATCTTTAGAGTCGCACTTTCATCAAACAATCTACTACACTCTGTCTCGTGTTAAAAACCACAATGGTGCAACCTCAAACAGGGCTGGTCTGAGGCATGCACTCAAATATGGAGTCCTGCCCCTTATACGGTCATCCAAGAAATCAGGCATCCGAAAGCCCTGCCAAGCTAACTAACACATAAGGCAGCCTCACCCATGCAACCCAGGGCATTACAGTCAGGATTTTGAAAAAACTGCTTTTCTGAAAAATGGTCACATGTTGTTTTTTTTTTAATCTAATAAGGTGTCAATAAAATTCATCTTACTAATATGCTTCTTACTATTATGACCTCATTATCAATACTTTCAGCCACTGTAAAACTAGATCATAAATATGCCCACCAACACTTCCTGTCAATGGCATGGGCTGCACTGGCAATGTGGTGTCAAGAACACACACATGCTGGAGAAAGTATCTTTTTCTAATAAATATTACAGCCAATGGTGGCTTGCGTATTCGAACTGACATATTACTAACTTGGTAGCAAACCATAGCATCCTCAGTTGTTCTCAAAATAGCTACATTGTGTATTGTTTAATCCTTTGCACCGTAGCAATGACAAGGACCACTTCAAGACTGTGTTATGACGGAAAGACAGACATTGCACTGTAGAAAATACAGGGGCATACAAGGTAGGTCCAGGAGAGCCAGGGCCTTGCCAAATATTTAGGATATCCAAATAGAAGACATCTACATAAAATGACTCTAAATTGCATTTGTTTACATAGCGCATGGATAGCTGAATATCTTGCATGGATCCAGTTCTCCTAGACCTATGTTGGACACCCCTGAGAGACTCAACGTTTTCATTTCTTGCCGAGGAGGCACAGAAAGAAAAAGTAGCAAGAGTAGCTTTGTATTTCAAGTGGCTGCTGAATTTTAACAAGTGTAGATTTTAGAGCCGACAGTTCTAAAAGCAAATCTGCTACAGTGCCAAATGACCAACCATGGACAGACACACAGATAACCCAGGCTAAAAAGATGCATGGACATTTGAAAAACCGGTCTGCACCAGGGAAGTGCAGCCCAAGCCGATAAAAAAGTAATTAGTTGCAGCCTACAGAAAAGTTAGTGGAAAGTGCCGGAGGCGCTTTTCTGCCTGCAGATACACTCTTTTTGTGTAATCTAAGTATATTTGTTAATTTCAGAGTAAAAGAGGGGAGCGGAGATCTATCTTGAACAACGATCCGAAGGTTTTTCATTTTTTTATTTAATCAAAACAATGTCCACAGTTTTGTTAAAAAAAGAATTGTTCCAGTACTGATATGACGACCTTGAGTTTTCTCAAGTTGAAAGGAGATGGTCTCCTGCACTGTAAAGATTGCTTTAAATTGCTTTTGTTTGGGTTTTTCATTTGAAGTGTGTGTAGTACTGGGCAGTCTGACGAAGGCAGATAACAATTAGCAAAGGTGCTGAGGGCGGGTGGTGTGGACAGGCAGGAGAGCAGTGTCACAGAGACTTGTCCTGGACAGATAGACTGGCTCACAGGAGTCGGCTCCTTAACACTGAGCAGTCAACACTGGTGTGGCACTTGGTTATAGTGCGGCTGGGTCTCGGATTAAGGCTCATGGTCTCATACTGTACAGAAGAGCGGCAGAAGTGCGGAAGCAGGGGCCTCTACCCCAGGTGCATCCTCCACCTTAGCTATAGAAAATACACTTAGATGATCCAGCCAGTGCCAGCTCAGTGAAAGGATGTAGCAGACAGGCTCTCACCACTAAAGGCACACATCAACGGCTGAAATAGCAAATACATCCAAATCATACAGTGCATGTTGCACTCATTGAATAGTGGTTTCATCTGAATCTGTTTTCAGCTTAATGTTATGGCCTATGACACAGTAATGTTACTCAAAAAGTAAAACATACTAAGACGACTTTCTTCAAACTGCCGCCCTTTGCAGCAAGTCTCTTATTATCCTGAAAGGCATGAAGTCTTTCTGGAAGAAGCATGCATGCCAACAGCTGCGCCAACATAAGACGCCAGCCGACTTTGTGTGGCCTCCGACAAACAATGATGTACATATTAGCATGTTTAATTTATATTTCAAGGAGGAAACTGCAGGTGATTAGGCTGCATCTGAATTCTCTCCTGGCCTTAAAAATGTGCTTGTAATGCTTAACCGGTCTAACTCGGGACGGATGCGCGCTAAACTCCTCCATATCAGTAATTGGGACTGCTGACCTTTTGCTGTTACCAGTTGGTGAGGCATAATGAATGCTATGGTATTGGCCCAATACCCCCAGGGCCTGCCAGTTACTCCATGCCTCCCTTTATTACATCAAGGTAGAAAGAAAAGGGCTGTTGGTGGACTCACCTGTTTGGGAGACACCAGTTAGTCCAGCGCTAGCCTCACTACTTCTTTAATCCCCAGGAATCACAGCCCTTCAGCAGCTGAAGGATGCCAACATGGTCGGGGAGAAGGCTGCTGCAGGACGCATGAGACCCTTTTGCTCTTTGCTGCTTGCCACCTCTGTATTCTGACTCTGATAATGGACTCTTACTGAGGGTGTAGGCTGGATGTGGGAGGGTCCGCAGTCAAACACTGAATCCTGCTTTAGTCATCCATCCAGGCCTGCTGCAAGAGCCCTTCACCCACTCCTGCAATTAACAAAACCCTGGCCTGGCTTCCTGTAGAATCAGTGGCTTCCTAAAATGTAACAATAAAGTGTTACTTACATTTCTTCAGAGCAGTGTCAACCTATTGCACTGTCTCTGCACAAAGAACAGAGCAAGTTGCGGTCTGCTGAATATCAGGACAAGCAAGGTGCATGGCTGAGGGGTCCCGGGGGGCCTCCTGCACCTGGGTGGGGGGTGGGGTTAAGCCCCTTTGCGCGCACACACATTCACACACAGAGTTCTATCATCTGTCTCTACCTCACAGCATTGCTTCTTCCTTTGAACTTCCTTTTGACATTCTCCTGATCACTGCTCCTGTCGACTGTTTCTTTCTGCACTCCAGCACTCTGATTCACAGATAAATCCTGGGGTGCCTTCCCTTCCAGGCCTCTGTACACAAGCAAGAAACAAAAGCTATACATTGCAACTGTTTCTTTTTTGTGTGCAAGATCTTCAGAACACTGCTACCTGCCCAAAGACAGGTTGAAGCTAAACAGAACTGATGTGCATTGCTCAGGCCTGTGCTTCAGCACTCACTTCAGTGTGGGGGCCGAGGGGGCCTTTTCAAGTGTAGGGAAGCCTGGACCTGCAAACTTTCTCTGGCCCAAATCAGCTCTGTGCTGCCTCATAGGAGCAGTACCCTGCGTGAATACTCTCTCTGGGGCCCCCACCCTTGTTCCAGCCGGGCTCTGACTGAAGAGAAACAATGTAACTTGTTACTTTGTTTCTCTTCAGTCCTGGGTCAACCCGAGGAGCTCAGAGCAGGCTGCACACTGCAGCTGCCTGAGAGAAATCCACTCGCAGCTCTCTACCAATGAGCTGAGGGGGCCCCCCTTCATGTACTGAAGACTGGGGGCCCCCCCGCACCGCGGGGGCTGCAGGGGTGTTTGTTACGCCCCTGAGTACCTCCCCAAGTGCTAGTAATAAGGCGACTTCCGCATCTTTCCAAACGTGCAGGAGGCCGCTGCGCGTGATGTAAGTTTATCGCTGTGTTACTCAGGTCCAAATATCCAAACAGCCCATGTTCTACTAAGGACACTAGTGCGCGAGCTGCGAGGGGCCCACGCGCCCCGTAGGGCGGAGCAATCCGAGGAAACAATCACTGCCAAGGATCCTGCAGGGACCAGGGCGACCGAGAGGGGTAAAAACCCGGAAAGCAGGAGATGTCAGCCCGGGAGCTGCCCGAAGCGAGGGTTGGTCCTGAGCGCGCCCCCAGAAGCTGTCTGGCTGCGGGGCCTGGGCGTACAATGGCGGCAGATGCCGCTCATTATGCATGCAGACTTGGAGGCTCATACAAAAGGCTTTGTCTGCCCTCCCTTTTGTGCCGCCTCGCTGGGGCCCTTCAACAAGTCTGCACACACCCTCCACCCTTCTGCGAGGAACGTCTTCACTTGAACCCACAACTCTTCTTGTTCGACGTTGTCTTGTATATAGTGCTTTGGTTTGGTGCCGAAGCACTGTGCTCAAGGGCACCACAGCTAGAGAGAGAATACAAGCATTTACAATGCTATAGGTGTCGCAATTGCGAGTTTTTAACCTCTGGCATTGTAAAAAAAGAAAGGGTGCGGTGTCCCTGAAGCGGGCGCCGCACTCCGAATTAAATTAATAAACGGAGCACGGTGTCCCTAAAGCGGGCGCCGCGCTCCAAATTAAAGTAACAATAAATAAATAAACGGAGCGCCGTGTCCCTGAAGAGGGCGCCGCGCTCAGAATGTACATACAACAAAAAAAAAAGCAGCCGCCATTGTCAATAAACTAAATAGTGCTCACCCACTAGATAAAGCATGCCTTGTTAGGAGCGAAGTAAAAGGTCCAGTCCTTATGGGCGGCAACAAATGGAGACAGGGCGGTACCAAGGCAGGACTTAGAAGCCTCATAATGAATTGGAAGCCAGCGTTTACCAAGGACAATGACACCAGCCAATGAAAAATATGGGAGGTGAGTAAGCATACTCGACTACAGCATGCCTCGCAGAGCGTGCAGCGCATGCGCGCTGCCGCTAGGCTCGACCTAAAAATTGAAAATTATATAGCAGGTACTCCATACAACGCAAACACTATCATTTAAATTAACATGAATAGTCTCACAAGTGCTGCTTTGCAAAATGTAGTCGCAGACAGTAACTGGGTGGGATAGCTCTGCTGATTCACTATGGGAGGTGTGGCACGAGGAAGACATGTTGGTGAGTGAGGAACGTTATTTTAGTAAATTGTGCTGTGAAGGGAGCAGATGCTCACTGTTTGGACTGGGACAAGGAGGACTGATAAGGAGGCAATTTCAGTTCCAAGTGGCAATGGATTGATTGTTCTGTTGCATGTGAATCCCGCAATTACAAGAGACCATCTCTGCCTTGTCAAGGGTTGCAGCATACAGGTAATGTGGACACCACAAAGAGACTGAAAGTTTGCTTGTAACTCTTATGCCACAGCACACAAACTGCTGCCTTGTTGACCAGCAAAACAAAAGGGAACAGAAAGTACCACACTGAAGCAGCACAATTATGACAGAAATTGTAAATCATTAAACCAAAGAACAGATCCCTATAAATACTCAAGTCAAAGTAAGATTTACAAAGGTGCCAGTAAAACTAATTTCCAGTAAGTTTGAGATACAATGGGGGCGATTTATGTGTTAGGAGGGATGAAGAAGAAACATTTTCCAGTTTCACAAAATGCCCTCTCTAAGTCAGCCATGCAGTTTTCAGATGCCAAACCAAATACTGAGATTTATTTTACCCAGTTAACTATTTAAAAACAAAAAAGGAGGTCTATTTCTCAACTATAGCCAGGGCCACAGGAATTATGCGGCAGGGGAGGGTCAAATTATGTGGCAGGGTTGCACAAATTATGCGGCAAGAAAAGGAAAATTATGCAGCACATTTTTTCATAGTAGTACCTCATTTTTTTCATTTTTAAGCTTAACACGCATTAGTTGTACCTCATTATTACCAGTTTAACACCAAATATAGCAATAAGCTACAGAAAGGTGGCAGTCAACCTTTGCAAAGGCCCTTCCTCTGCACGGCAACACATGTCTGTATTTTTTCCAACTTTTGAACCCTTTGAGCTAGAAACAAAATTGAATTTGCTAAAATCTGCAAATTATGTGGCAGATGAATTATATGGCAAATGCGGCAATTATGCAATAATCGCTGCAGCTGCATAATTCCAGTGGCCCGACTATAGTTTTTCCAAAGCAAGAAGGGGACTGGACTTACAGTGCTTTCAATATCAATCTGAACTACGTTCCAAATTCTTGTCACAAAACGTGACCAATGTTGGTGATGCCTCTCTGATGGTGCAACTGTTCAAGTCTACAGAATCACATAGATGAAAATGTTACCACCACAAGCGTCAGCAGATAAAAAAAAAAAAATTCTGCCGTCTGTTGTAATCTTCATCCCATTTTCCAAGCGTCTGCAAGCTTTTACAGAAAGCCTAGTATGTACATAGATGGGTAAGCCGATCATATAGTCACTGCAATCAGGGCTGCTCCTATTCTATTGCCTGAGAAATGGGGTTACAACAGAGTAGATGAGGCACAAGTTACATATGGATTACTTGGAAATAAAACTACGTTGGTGTAACGGAATATGCAACAAAACCGACAATTAACCACGCATACCAAACAAACGGGAATAAAAAGGCAACATAGGAATTGTTTTATGAGAACATGGAATATTATGTTAGTTTTCTGCTCCTAACCATCACGAATACACTTGGTACTGCAGACCACTGGATAGTAAAGTGCAGGCAGAAAATGGCACAGGAGATAAGAAATGCAGTCAGGTTGAGTCTAGTAAAAATCCTTAAAAGGAAACATCACACAAGCATCGTGCATCAGCGCTTTATCAGAATATATTAGTATCTGGAAACTGATAGCTCTATTTCGCAATAACTGCGTGGCTGTTACTTATTTTGCACATAAACACTCTATTCATCTCCATCTAGGTCACCATCTCTCAACTGGTCCAGAGAACTGGTGCTCATTCTTTCCGCATGGTTTTCATGGAGTCCATGACGCCAGATACAGAGGGCAATAAAGATTTAAAACTAAAATGACTAGGGGGAACTTAGTGCATTGCAGTACCTTGACCCGAAACTAAGAAAACAGCAGAGCACCCGCAGAATCTTTTTCATTGCGGACAGACGGTGTCACGATTAAAATCGACAAGGATGTATCCGGCAGGATTTTCAACACCAACCACACGACAAACACGCTGTCATTTTAGAGCGCTTTTTTCTTCCATTGTCTGATCTTTAGGATCTCGCGAGTCATGGCTTTAAAAAATGTTTTTATTTTATTTATTCTGGTCAGCAAAAAAGAATAAAGGCATTGTTACACAACATGACGTCATTTGGTATATACAATTTCGTATCATAGAGGTCTTACACACATGTCTGCACATAGGTTATACAATATAGTATCCTTCCCCTGGTTGTTGCTTGTCGCCTTTACATATTCCTTAACATCCTCATCGCTAATCTATCTCTTTGCCAAATCAAGCATTATCTATGCCCTGTGGCATTAATTTTGTCAGTATCTTGTGTGGACCTAAGGTATTGTACAAAAGGTTCCCAGAAATCCCTCGGTCTCGATGCCTGTGGTATTTCTTCTGCCTATGACTCCAGTGTCTCTTTGCAGTAGGTCATATCGGATATCCAGTCTTTGTATTGTGGTGGGCGCTTGCTACCCCATCGTATTGCGATTCGGAGCTTAGCTAGTAATAATGCCACAGCCAGAAGCTTTCGTCTTCTAGCCAGCCGAATCTTGTAGAGTCCCAGCAAACATACTAGTGGAGCATTTGGTATCTGCTCAGATAGCATGGCCGTTAGGGTGCTAGTTACTTCCTGCCAGTATAGTTGGAGTTGAGAACATGCCCATGCCATATGTAGAAAGTCAGTGTTCGGAGCACCGCATCTGTGGCATCTATCATCTGGTCTAAGTCCATATTTATGTAATTTTGCTGGAGTGTAATATACCTGATGTAGGAATTTAAAATAAATAATTCGCAAATTGCAATTTGATGTTAACAGCTGCATTTGCGTGCAACTATAATCCCAATCCTTCTTATCTATACGGTTTCCGACTGCCCCCTCCCACCTCTGGAGCGATCTATTCTGGGCTTGGCTCTTTTCCCCCTGTGATGCGTTATACAGGCGTGTCACTAAGCGTTGGCGTGTGGGTGCTGTTAGCAGAATTTGTAGTGCGTTAAGCTGTGGGGGTTTGTCCGGGAACGATGGGTATAGCTCCCTGACTGCCATACGCAGCCGCAGGTACGCAAAGATCTTCAGTGGTGTGCGATGCACGCTAAGGGACGGGTCATCTTGCGTAATAAATCTGTTATGTGGGAAAATGTCGCCCGTTGTACGCAGACCCATTTCCCCCAGTAAAGTTAGCATGTTTTTCTCTTGTGTGACTGTTATTCGTGGGTGGTGCGCGATGGGCAACGCCGAAGCATATATCGGGAATTTCTGTGCGTGCTGTGCTAATGTATACCATGCTCGTGACGTGCTAGTTACAGAGTGTATTTCCCCTCTTGGAGTGTATCTCTTCGAATCAGATATGTAGGTGATCAGTGGAGACGGTAGCGCGCTCTCATGTTCCACGGCTATGTGCGGTATATGTGCATGTGGATGTAGCCAGTAGTGGGCATGTTGTGCCTGAGCGCAATAAAAATATAATTGAAGATCTGGCGCTCCGAAACCCCCTTGATGATATGGTTTGGTTAGAACTTCCCAACCAACTCTCACCTGCTTCCCGGCCCAAGTTAGTCGCTGCGTAGCTGAACGCAATTTAGAAAACAGCGCTTGTGTAAGCCAAATCGGGATGTTCATAAATAAGTATAAAAATCTTGGTAAGACCACCATCTTTTGTATGGCTATCCTATCAGCCAGTGACAGAGGCAATTTGATCCACCGGTCTACTTGTTCTTCGAATTTCGTTATTGCTTTACCATAGTTCTCTCAAACCACCGTCTCCGGATTCCGGTGTATCCATACACCAAGGTATTTTACCGGTTCGGTCTGCCATTGTAGTGGGAATTCCAAGTTGGGTTGTGTTGTAGCTAGTGTGAGTGGTATGACTACCGATTTGTCTCAGTTAATACTGAGTCCCGAATAGCTTTCAAACTTAATGTATTCCCTAATGAGTGGGTTTAAATTAGTATCCGGGTGACGGACATATAGAACCATATCATCGGCATATAATGATATGCCTATTGGAACATAGCTGGAATTGGAGAGCAGATTCAGGGTGCTGTTGGCGAATTTTACATGCTAATGGTTCTAGCGCTAATGTAAAGAGAAGCGGCGACAGCGGGCACCCCTGCCTGGTTCTGCGGCTTATATTGATCGGGTCAGAGGTATTCCCATTTATTCTAATGCGCGCACTGGGTTCTGTGTATAAGAGCGCAATCCAGTGCAAAAAGGGTTCCGGGAAACCCATCCTGCGTAGTACCGTAAACATAAATACCCACTCCATTGAGTCAAAGGCCTTCGCCGCATCCAATAAGGCTGCGGCTGCTGGCAATTCAGGATTTAATTGGTGAAACATTGCAAAAATAGTCCTGAGGTTTTGCGTAGTGGATCTTGTCGGTATAAAGCCGGCCTGATCCGGCAATATGAGATTCTGTAACAAAGGTTGTATCCGTGCTGCAATAATTCTGGCTAAAATTTTGGCGTCTATATTTATTAAAGACAGTGGGCGGTAAGATTCACACTTAACGGGGTCCTTGCCTGGTTTAGAGAGAGTGATCAGTAGCGCCTCTCTCAACGAGGTCGGGAACAAGCCATCCTCGTAAGCCTCTTCATACATCTCGGCTAGGGGTGGGATCAATAAATCTCGAAATTCTTTATAGAATTATTATTGGGAAGAGAGTTAATAGCCTCTTTGATCTCATCTTCCGTAATGTGATGGCACAGGTATTCCCGATGCTCATTCGATAGCCATGCCAGTGCAATGTCGTCTAAATAGTGGCAGATTTCAGAAGGGGACACAGTCGTTTGTGTGGAGTATAGGCGAGTATAATATTCTGCAAAGCAGTCTAGAATTGACGGGGTGTCATATGTAAGTTGTCCTTGCGTGTTTGCTATTTGTGTTATATATGTAGCCTGGTGTGGTGGCCGTATTCTATATGAAAGCGCCCGTCCTGGTCTGCCCCCCTCACCATAGTTACGTGCAGTGTATCTGCGTGAGATATACTTAATCTCATCTGCTGCGAATTCATGATATGTATCGACCTTCTGCCTAATATCCGCTAGTATCTTGGGGTTCTGAGTGGCCGCAAATTCTGTGTCTAACTTTTGGATTTCCCTTTCTGCTAATGATAATTGCTGTTGAATGTCTTTCAATATGCCTGCATGCTTCCCTATACAGTGACCTCTTATATTAGCCATAAAGGCCTCCCAGAGTGTTTTCGCACTTCTAACGGACCCTGCATTTAAATCAAAGTATTCTACTATAGCCTGATGTAGCTCAGAGCGAAATACCTGGTCAAGAAGTGCTCCCCTTTGCAAGCGCCAGGTAAACTGACGCGGAGTGTGTGTTGGGACGGCGAGCACTAGACGAACAGGCGCATGGTCTGACAGTGTCTTAGGCATGTGGTCTATCAGTGTTGTCCATGTACAGACTTCTTGTGTAGCTAGCCAGTAGTCTATTCTCGACCACGTATTATGCACCGTGGACGTGCAAGTGCCCTCCCTGCGGCCCTGGTGTCTAAACCGCCACAGATCAGTCATTGCGCATTCTTCCATACCTTCTCTAAGCGCCTTTGCCGCTTTCCTCCCATATCGTTCATTACCTGTGGACCTATCTGAGGCAGGATCTAGGCACGTGTTGAAATCCCCACCCCATATAATGGGTGTGGGTGGTAGATCTCGTAGTTTTGCCCATATATGAGCAAAATAAAACGGCTTGTCAGTGTTTGGGCCATATGTTGTGACTATGTGTTAGAAATGGGATCTCTAGTTGGCAAGGGCTTGCACCTTTGTCCAAGTAGGGACCCTTCTTCCTAGTCAGGGTAAGGGTGTTACACTCGTGAAGTAAGCCCTGCTCACCCTCGTGGTAGCTTGGCACGAGCAGTCAGGCTTAATTCGGAGGCAGTGTGTAAAGCATTTGCACATAACCAACAGTAATACAGTGTAAGCACTACAAACGGACACCACACCAGTTTAGAAAAATAACCAATTTTTATATACTCAAGGCAAGACCAATTACGACAAAAATCCACAATACTATACTTTAAAAATAATTGCTTGATAAGGTAACTTCTTCTTTGCAGGAATAACACAAAAGCAAAGTTCGTACGAGTCGGTAGCCCCGTCCGGGTCTACCGCGATGCTGAAAACCACAGAGTCTAACAGTTCCAGCCGACCGCGTCGATACGGGCCAGCAGAGTCGTGAACAGTCTCGGTCACAGTACTTTTCTCGTTGTGGCTGGTACGGAGTGTACGAGCCGGTCGGCGTTCGTCGCGGTTGCGGGGCAAGACGGAGCGATGCAAGGTGCGGTGTCCCTCGATGCGGTGCAGGCAGCGGCTCGATGAGCGTCGTGCAGACGGAGTCGGTGAGTCCAAGGCGTGCGATGCAGGGTGAGACGATGCTCGATGCGGTGCTGACAGGTTGCGATGAAGGCGACCAAGCCGGAGTGCGGGAGCTGGCGTCGGACAGCGGTGCGAGTCGGAGCGGTGCGTCGCAAACGTGCGAGCGGTGCCCCAAATGCGATGCGGTCACGACTGTTGAGCCAGTTGCAGCGACCGCGTCGGTCGGGTCCGGCTGGTTCAGTGAAGCGATGCGATGCGATGCGAACGGCGGTGCCCACAGGTCACGGTGCAAGCAGCGGCTCGATGTTGACGGCGTCGGACGTCGCCTACGGTGAGACCAGGGTTGCGATGCGAAGCGGGGTGATGCAGTCTGCGGTGCAAACAGGTCACCGGTCAGGGATGGATTCGGTTGACGGAGTCGGTTGCAGTTCCCTTCCTCTGTGGCAACTGAAACAGCGTTCCAGAGCGGTACCCAGAGGCTTGTGAAGTCTTTGTAGTCCCTGAGACTTCTTAATAGGAGGCCAGCTCGGTTCCAGGCCCTTGGAGATACTCAGCACAAGTTTGTAGAAAGTTCAGTCCTTTCACTGCCCAAGGCAGAAGCAGCAGCTGCAGGCCAACCCAACAAAGCAACAACACAGCAAAGGGGCAGTACTCCTCCTGGCAGCTCTTCCAGCTCTTCGTCTTGGCAGGTTCCTTGATTCCAGCGAGATCTAAATTCATGGGGTCAGGGCCCCAATATTTATATCCCAAATTCCTTTGTTCTCTGAAGGCAGAGAGGCCTTTGCCTAGTCCAAACCAGTTCTGGAGCACTTTGTTGACAAGTCTCCGTCCCTTCTTTCAGAGAGTAGGCCAGGGACATCAGACGCACCACAGGAGGTGGAGCCAGCATTGTGGAGGGAGGGCACTGTCCTATTCAGGGCCCAGGTGCAACTCCTCCCACCCATCTACATGTAGATCTTGCTATTCAGCCCTGTGCTGACTCACCCTGTCTCCTGGCATCCCCCAGCCCCTGTCACTCACACTCCAGACAAGGAATACACAACCTCGCAGGCAGGCTTGGATGGTTAGACAAGAAAATACCCACTTTCTAAAAGTGGTATTTTCAAACACAGAATGTTAAAACCAACTTCACTAAAAGATGCATTTTATCATTCTGAGTCCAGGCATACTAAACTCGAATTTCTACCATGTTCCCGGGGTCAGTTAGGATTGTAAGCTGTAATAATCAAAAACTGCCCGTTCTGGCCTATGGGGAACAGGTAGCCTTGCAATAGTGAAAAACGAACTAGGCTGTAATTCACTATCAGGACATGCCACACACACCAGGGCATGTCCTACCTTTCGCATACAATGCACCCTGCCCACAGGGGTACCTTGGGCATACCTTAGGGGTGACTAACATGTAGAAAAGGGAAGGTTTAGGGACTTGCAAGTGTGTGCACTTGCCAAGTCGACATGGCAGCCCCAGGCTGCGCACAGGCTCTGCAATGGCAGGCCCGAGTTACACTTTACGGGCTGTTTGCGTGGGTGGCACAATCCAGTGCTGCAGCCCACCAACAGCATTTGGTCTATAGGCCCTGGCACCCGCAGTGCACTTTACAAGGGACTGACACATAAACCAAATAGGCCAATCATGGAAACGCCAATCCATAACACATTTTATACAGGAGCACTTGCACTTTCCCACTGGACAGCAGTGAGGAAAGTGCGCAGAATCATTACACCAGCAAAAACAGAGTCAATACCGGGAGGTCAGAAAGCAAAAAGTCAGGGGAAACACGCCAAAAGATGCCAAGTCTAACACATGTCCCCTCCAGCTGAAAGTAGGGAGAACTACCCAACCCCATTGGAGTTCTCTTCACTAAGGCGGAAGAACCTGGACAGACCATCTGCGTTGGCGTGTTCTGTACCAGGACGGTGTTCCACCGTAAAGTCCATTCCCTGTAGGGAGATGGACCACCTCAGCAGTTTTGGATTCTCACCCCTCATTTGCATCAACCATCTGAGGGGCCTGTGGTCTGTCTGAACCCGGAAGTGAGTCCCAAACAGGTATGGTCTCAACTTCTTCAGCGCCCAGACCACAGCAAAAGCTTCCCTTTCTATGGCACTCCACCTCTGTTCCCTGGGAAGTAGTCTCCTGCTAAGGAAGACTACAGGCTGATCCAGGCCCTCTTCGTTCAGTTGTGAGAGCACCGCTCCCACACCATGCTCTGAAGCGTCGGTCTGCACGACGAATTCCTTGGAGAAGTCAGGTGCCTTGAGCACGGGCGCCGTGCACATGGCTGCCTTCAGGGCATCAAAAGCTTTCTGGCAGGATTCAGTCCAGATCACTTTCCTGGGCTGCTTCTTAGAAGTCAGCTCTGTTAAGGGGGCAACGATGGTGCCATAGCCCTTAACAAATCTCCTATAGTAGCCGGTGAGACCTAAGAAGGCTCTCACCTCTGTCTGGGTCTTGGGGGCTCCCAAGCCAGAATGGTGTCAATCTTGGGTTGTAGGGGCGCCACCTGGCCGCTTCCTACCTGGTGTCCCAAGTACACCACAGAACCCTGCCCGATCTGGCACTTACTGGCCTTGATCGTGAGGCCTGCACCTTGCAGAGCCCTCAACACTTTCTCAAGGTGCTGTAAATGTTCTTCCCAGCTGGAACTGAACACAGCAATGTCATCCAGGTAGGCGGCACTGAAATCCTCCAGCCCAGCCAACACCTGATTGACCAACCTCTGAAAGGTGGCAGGGGCATTCTTCAACCCAAAGGGCAACACCCGGAATTGGTAATGACCTTCTGGGGTTGAGAATGCTGATCTCTCCTTGGCCCCATCGGTTAAGGCAATCTGCCAGTACCCAGACGTCAAATCAAACGTGCTGAGGAACCGGGCAGCTCCCAACCGATCAATGAGCTCATCAGCTCTGGGGATGGGGTGTGCGTCAGTCCTGGTGACGGCACTGAGCCCACGGTAGTCCACACAAAACGGGAGTTCTGGAGTGGCACCGGGCGCAGCAGCCTTTGGGACCAAGACCACTGGGCTGGCCCAAGGACTGTGGGAGGGCTCAATCACCCCTAACGCCAACATCTTAGAGACCTCCTCCTTGATGCTGGCTCTGACCCGGTCAGTCAACCTGTAAATCTTGTGCTTCACAGGAGGGCTGTCACCAGTGTCCACGTCATGGGTACACCAGTGAGTAACACCGGGGGTCAGAGAGAACAGTGGGGCGAACTGTCCCAACAACTGGTGACAGTCCCCTGCTGCTCCTGAGTCAGAGTAGGGGAGAGGATCACACCTTCTACTGACCCATCATGCTCCTTGGTAGACAGGAGGTCTGGGAGAGGCTCACTCTCCTCTTCCACCCCATCATCTGTCGCCAAGAGCATACTCACTTCGGACCTCTCGAAGTGGGGCTTGGGGCGGTTCACGTGAAGAACCCTCAAAGGGTTCCTGGGAGCCTGCAAATCCACCAGGTAGGTGACGTCACTTTTGCGCTCCTTCACCTCATATGGCCCAGTCCACTTGTCCTGCAAGGCACAAGGTGCCACTGGGGCCATGACCCACACTTTTTGCCCAGGTTGAAATTCGACCAGAGTGGCATTCTGGTCATACCATCTCTTCATTTCTTCCTGGCTTGCTTCTATGTTCGCCTGAGCGAGTTTCCTGAAGCGGGCAGTTTGGTTTCTAAAGGCCAGCACGTAGCTAAACACATCCTGGGGAGTTTTCCTGGGAGCTGCCTCCCAGCCTTCCTTTACCAAACTCAGAGGTCCTCTGACAGGGTGGCCATACAGGAGCTCAAAGGGGCTGTACCCAAGAGACTTCTGAGGCACCTCCCTGTATGCAAAGAGTAGGCATGGCAAGAGGACGTCCCACTTACGCCTCATGGGTTCTGTTAGACCCTTGATCATGCCTTTCAAGGTCTGGTTGAATCTCTCCACCAGACCGTTACCTTGTGGGTGGTAAGGAGTGGTGAACTTGAGGTTACACCACACTCCTTCCACAGGGATGTCATATACTTGGATATGAAATTGGTCCCCCTATCAGAAACCACCTCTCTGGGGAATCCCACACGGGAAAAGATCCCCATTAACGCCCGGCCCACCACTGGTGCCGTCGTTGTCCTGAGAGGGATTGCCTCTGGGTACCGGGTGGCATGGTCCACCAAGACCAGGATGTATCTGTTGCCCATGGCTGTCTTGGGATCCAGTGGCCCCACAATATCCATCCCTACCCTTTCAAAGGGTGTTCCAACAACAGGAAAAGGTTGGAGAGGAGCTTTGACCTTCCTCCCACTCTTACCACTTGCCTGGCAAGTTTGGCAAGACCTACAGTGTGCATCTGACTGCCTTCGCATTTGGGGCCAAAAGAAGTGGGTGACAAGCTTGTCAAAGGTCTTGTCCTGCCCCAAATGTCCTGCCAAAGGCACGTCATGAGCCAGACCCAGTAGGAAGGTCCTGAAGCGCTGGGGTACCACCAGCACACGGGCTGACCCAGGCTCAGCAACCTTAGGCTCACTGTATAGGAGACCACTCTCCCAGTAGATCAGATGTGACCCGGACTGATTACCAGCTGCCTGGTCTGCAGCCTGCCTCCGCAGACCCTCCAGAGTAGGGCACTCGTTCTGCTCCCTGCAGAACTCCTCCCTGGTGGGACCCCCTTCTTGCTGCCAATGGGTCAGCTCAGAGATGTCTCCCAGTTCGGCTACCTGCTCCCCTGTAGGCACTGGGGCGTCCCCTCGAGGTCCGCCTCCTCCCGGTCCGTGGGAACTTCGGGGGCCGGTTTCCCGCGCCCCCTGCCCTTTCTCTTGGCAGGGACTTGGGCCACTGTTCCAGGCTCCAAGTCCTCTTGATCATCCTTTCTGGCTGCCATTGACCGAGTAGACACGCATGCCCACTCTGGCAACCCAAGCATCTGCAAGTGAGACCTGAGCTCAACCTCCTTCCATAAGGACTGCTCCAGGTCGTTACCTAGCAGACAATCTACAGGCATGGTAGGGCTCACAACCACCCTCAAGGGACCTGAGACCCCCCCCATTCAAAGGGAACCTGCGCCACCATACACTGGCGCTCAGAGTTGTCTACAGCAACTACTTGGTGGAATGCTCTTGGGACTACTTGCTTCTCAGACACCAGGTGACACCGGACTGAGGTCACACTGGCTCCAGTATCTCTGAGAGCCTCTACCCTGTTCCCATTGATGGTCACCCAGGTGCTATATTTCTTTGTGTTAGGGGGCACCTGGTTTCCTGGGACCATCTCACTGTCCCCTAGTGAGACAAGGGTCATTTCTGCGGGATCCCCACCCTCCTGTGGGCACCCCTCCTCCCCAAGCGCTACACTAGCCAACACTTTGGACTGTCCACCGGTGGGTGGCTGTGTCCCCTTTGGGCACTTGGGGTCCCCCTTAAAGTGACCTACCTGGTCACATGCATAACACTTGCGGGGGCCGGTCTCAACAGGCTTCCCTGTAGAGACCCCTTTCTTCTTATCACCGGGGGGCTGGGAACCTTTACCCTGGGTACTAGTTTGGGGAATCACTGACAGAATATAGAATACCAAAATATAGACCTGCCAAAATATCGTGGACAAAATATAGGATGCCAGAATATCGAATTCCTATCTACAAACAGGTAAGTACAAAAATATCGAATCCAAAATATCATTGTAAATAATATAGGGGCCCATTACGATGGCGGGCGGAAGCACAACCGCCGTGCTGGCGGATGCAAAAACCACCAGTTACCGCCGGCACGCAGCAGTCCACACGCCCGCCCAATTACGATGCGAAAAGCAGGCCAAACACCGCCGGCAAGCCAGCAACACCGTCCGCCATCAAAGTGCGCCCGTACACGTAGCGGCGCAGCCTAACTGACACACACCGTCCGACGAAACACGTCCCGCCCGGCGTATAAATTACGATGCCGCAAACAAACGGCTCCCACGGCTAAGAGACACCGCACGTGAAAGAGAGGCGGTAACACGGACGCAGAGCACGGACAACGAAGAAGCGGCACCCCGGGCATGAATCCAGCACTGCAGGCCCTTCCCATGCTTCTGCTGATGCACCACCAAGGACGCAACGTACCGCGGAGACGCAGGTAGGCACACACACAACAAGTGCACGCAAACAGCGCACACAGTGCAAGGGCGGAAAAAGCGGACAACCCCCACCAGCGCGTGTACACTACACATCCACCATTGCATCCACATATGACACACAGGCCAAATCCTAACATCGCGGAACACATGTGTACACACCACCTGGGACTAGGAACCAACCACCCCGTCACGGCCCCAAAGCGCCGATGACGCCGCCACACATGCGCACAACGCAGAGGCCAACCGCAGCGCCATGCATGCGTCGCACACAGACACAGGGACACAACCAAGCAGCACACACATCAGCCCCACCCCGAACGCACATGACACGTGACAGGCCTGCCACAGACATGTCCCCAACGCCCAATTCACGGACAACACCCAACGCCACACAACCGACGCACACATGTCAGTGAAGTCACGCAACAGCAGGACACACCCCAGTGTAACAAACATGGCGTAGCACACAGCGGCGGCAACACCAACTAGGAGAAGCAGGGCCCCTTCGGGAAGAGGAACGCCAGTACCACACTGAAAAACCCATACCACCCTGCACATAGGAACAAGACATATGAAACGGAACACCAAAGAGCCCGGGGACCGACAACAGGTGGCCCAAGAATAACATCCACACACAAGGCCCAACGCAGAGCGGAAAGGCAGCCTGCCGCCCACACAAGGGAGAGCAGACAGCACTGAATGACCTTCCATTCCAACTCCGAAACCACAGCCCTACGACAGAAGCCGGTGAATACAGCCATTGTCCAAGAATAGACCAACACAGGCATGCCGAGGAGACCGACCACAGGGCAGATAGCGCATATCACAGAAGCACACAACGGACGGGGAAGAAAGAAGAAAACACTCCCCCATGTCGGCCACATGCAAGTTAATTGGAAGGAGTCACACAGCACTGACCTTGAACTGTCTGAGAAGCATGTGGGAAGAGGGCCCGTGTCCTCCAAACAAGCCAACAGAACACAAGTCCTGTCTCCCTACGACTACACAGAGCTCACAGCAACCCCGGAGCGTGCACATTGCAGACTGCACACACAGCCGGAGCACGCCATCTCAACGAACCGCTGCGAAATGGCAACCGCAACACACCTACCCAACTACGCCGAACAGCTCAAGCTGTACAAAACCAACACGATACATACATTGGGATGCGATCTCCTGTCCCTGCTGAACGTAAGTTACCGACTGACTTACCGCATCACATTGTTCAGCTGCGTCATGCCCGTCTTCTACTGTCGGAGGTGTCCCTACCAGCATCCCGTCGAGATATGCCTCTCCAACCCGGCATGTCTGAAGGCGGACCTGCTACCACTACTCCTCCCTCTGGACGCACACGACAGGGCCTGCTCTGCCTATGGGGGCATGGCGTATGTGGCCAACATCGCACCCGCACTGAAATGGGACCACTGTGCCTCCACACGACGGATCATCGAGAACAGCTACATCGAATGTCACCCAGCATGCCCCATCATGGTCCTCCAAGGGACAACTTACGAACAACACCTTGACAGCCACCATCCGCTTCATTGGCTGGCAAACATGTACACCACCAATGACATGGAAGCCCTGCTGGACGGCATCGCATACCTGACAACCTGTAAATACGTCGGACCACAACGCAGGTTCCCCGAGTGACCTATGAAGTCCAACCCCGCACCCATGCTCAGCTTCCGCACGGACTGGCCAGTCACCACCACAACAGCCATACCAAACGACCGGCAACTGTAACCACACCATCAACGACATCGCCATGACATCGGATATGACCGGGACATGCACACTGTTCCCCATCACATCCAGGAACACCGCATGCATCGTGGGAGGCAGTGGCATGGGCTCTGTGTATCGCACCCACATGGACGGAACTGCACGAACAACCAGGACACGACATGGATCCAGCGCACATGGACACACACACCGCTCAGTGGACATGAATAGGTCGCCTGGAGTCTGTGGGTGCTGCACCCCTCCCACCCCCGCCCCGGGAATCCCATACCAGGACCTTTGCATGGACGACAAGTGCATACAACAACAACACGACCCCAGTGACTGTGACATGTCCAGTAACCACCACAGTGCAACAACAAGTGGCACGCCGCTGCATGCACGCAAGCACATGCCCTGATGTCATCTCACATGCACGCGTGCATGAGGAACAACCGCAGCAAACCTGTCACATGGAACTGAGATGGACTGTGCCCATGATGCCGAGCGGTCTGGTAGGCTACATGTATACCGTCTGTGTCAAAGTCCGCAGCTCCGCAGCTATACGTAAATGTACATTAGCACAGCCTTGGCCAAGCAGATGTAACTCTGAAGCCCACATCCCACATGCAACAGCCAATCACATGTAACCCCACACCCTATCCAATTTGTAATCATGCTCAGTATATCCTCAACATGTATTCCGCTGCCAGTAGTGTCCACTATACTGCATCACAGAGGACAGAAGACTCAATATAATGTTTGAAACCAAAACTGTCTCCGCTGACTCATTTCACAAGTACGAATGAGAGAGGATGAGAGTATGTGAAGTACACGGCAGTCGTGACATGACCATGTAGTCCACTGGTATTGGATGTCAACGCAAATGAGTAGCACTACTGTGGAAGACACACATGTGTCGTGTGAAGTCGTATGGACGCAGTGCTCAGGTGGGTGGGTGCGACGGGTAGATGCGCACATGCCAAGTTGGAGCACGCCGTGTTGGGAGGGGTCATGAACAGTACACCACCGCTTCCCTGGGCATTGTGAGAGGACACCTGTCGGGGGGAGTGAACACGTGTGTGCACAGCAGCCGGGCACACGTACAAAGCGGTACCAGGCGCACCTCAGCCCACCCTCTGTGGACAAGCTGGATCCTGTTGGGCGCCCGCCATGCCCCTTGACAAGGCACACACAGCCCCAGTCGACCAGGTGTAACCCCAACATAGTCAATCCGCACAGGCGATACAGGGCACGGGATGGCAGTGGAGCATGGTGTGTGAGAGGTCTCCTCGCGCTCCTCCTGGTCATATCACGCAGGCAATAGAACCTCAACGTCCAGCATGGCAAAAAGTCAAATGGAAGTGTAGGGGGACGCACCACAGCACGAGCAGCACTGACGTCACGGGAGGTGGCTCGCACCATCCCATCCATTGCCCATCATACCAACCACGCCACATGCCATTGCGACTAAGTGCAAGCGCGTGCGCCACCACCCCTGAGCCCTCCCCAGAGAGGCCAAAGAGTGAATGTGTGGGCCATCAGCCACAGACGGACGCGGCCTGGCCGCAAGGGCAGCCACAGCCACTGGGTGTCGCAGGTGGCGGATCCGGAAGGCGAAGACTGTGATGCATAGTCCATGCAGGCCGGGTCTCCATTTGGGGCACCACGCAGGTGGACGGCGTCCCGCCACACATCATACCCTGAGACAGCCCACTCGTGCAACTGGACCCACACATACACTCCTTGCCCTCTCTGGTGCGAGCTTGGGGCTGCCTGTGCAAGCGCTAGCCTCGCAGGTGAGCATGCATATTGGGGGGCGAGGGGAGGACATGAGGGCTGGGGCGAAGATGACTGTATCACTGTCAGTTAGTACAAGGGATGACCCAGATGTGGAAAGGAAGAGACGTGTCCCGTGTGTACTGCAACTAGTCGCCAATCCAACTACCCCCCATGTCCGGAATGTAAGCCCGCACCTAGGCCCGCCCATCCGCCACATCGAACATACCACCAGCACGACAACCTTCCCATTCGAAACACTGACTGGGGGTGGCGACCAGTGAACAATCATGTGTAGCCTACCCACGCGTACATGTGGGCCCTCCATGATCCATGTCACCTGCGGCAAAGACATGACATGCGCAATGAGGGAAGTGAGGAGAGCTGTCCGCCCCACGCGCAGAAGGTGCATCAGCTCCACAGACCCAGCAGCGAGTCCAGCAGGGGTCACATGTGCAGGGGCAGCTGTGCCTGGTGTGAAGGCACATGCATATAGACAGCACATCGACCAATGTGTAGTCTGCCCACATCCACAGTCCATCATCATGCGGACATAGGAATTGAACACAGGGCAACACATCTTAGTTGGTGCACCCACCGTGACCAACAATGCGCAATCATCGACGTACCCGCCCTGTGCATGGCCCCCACCCAACGGAGGCACATCCAGTGCCACCATCCCACACACACAAGCCTTCCACGGAACATGCTGTGTCCAATGGTCAGTACAGAGTCAGCGCCCATCTGGTGGATCCTGAACAGGAGACACATGCACACACATGCCAGCTCCCACTATGTACGTCTGCCACCTGGCACGTGCAATGTAACCTCTCACCTGTGACGTGTGACTGCAAGCACACAGCCGTCTTGGCATGGGGCTGTCAATGTGGACACCAGTCAATGTTTCGGGAGCTGTGATCCGTACAGTGCTGTACATAGGGTGCAGTGCTGACACCTACTACTGTCTCATATCCCCTCGTGCCACAGGTCCCACTTGTATTGGCCGCTCAGCCCGTGCCCACATCGTCGTCGTCGTGTGCCATACTCATCCAGCCTCGGAAGCAGTTCCATGCTCAGCAGACACTCATGTTGCCGTGGCGTTGCCGCTTGACGAATATGCAGTCAGTCCCCATCAGCACGCCCCGCAAGTCATTGGGGCCTAGATCCCCATGTGCATGCACATGGCAGTGGTATGTCTCACTTGCCATTGCCATTGTTGGGAGACCTGTGTAAGTGTATTGTGGCCGTGCCGTCCCAGCTTGACAGCTGGGCTGTGGCTCATGTGCTTGCTCAGTCATGTCAGTGATGTGTATGCGAAATTGCTATGTGCCGTGTTGCTTTGACATGTGTCCTCTGCCATTTACCCCAGGCGGAGACCAAACATTGACCGCCCATACCAATTGCTGGCGGACATGGACGATACAGAGGTTATCAGGAAGTTTCGGCTGGACAGGCCAACCCTGCATCGACTGTGTGCCATGTTAGAGCCCCATCTCCGTCCCCGCAGGGTGTATCCGACTGCTGTCACCCCCACGGCTAAGGTGATGGCCGCCATGCATTTCTTCGCCACTGGGTCATTCCAGCACACAGTGGGCAGTGGAGGAGGGATGTCCCAGCCCATGTTCAGCAAAGTGCTGAGGGATGTACTGGCAGCCATGATGCTGTACCGAAACAGGTACATCAGATTCCCCAGGGCTCGTGAATTGGCGGCAGTGAAGGGTGCATTCTATGCCCTTGGCAGAATCCCACACGTCGTGGGAGCCATTGACTGCACACATGTTGGCCTTGTTCCACCACAGGCCACTGAGCACCTGTACCGCAACAGGAAGCACACGCACTCCCTGAATGTGCAAGTGGTGTGCCTTGCGGACATGGTGATCACCCACGTATGTGCCAAGTTTCCAGGCTCGGCACATGACGCACACATAATGCGCAACAGCATCTTGCCACGACTGATGGCCAATCTGCAACAGGATCGTGGCTGTATTGTCGGTGAGTATGTGGAGTGGTGTAGCGTGCTGGTTGTGCGATGCTGTCCCCTGTCCAGTTGGAATAGCAACGGTTCTCTGTGTCCCTCACACCCAGGTGACTCTGCGTATCCGAATGGGGCATGGCTGCTCAGTCCATTGAGGAATCCTCGCACCCCAGCAGATGATCGATACAATGAGGCACATGGGAGGACCAGACGTGTGGTCGAGCGTACCTTTGGCCTCCTCAAGTCCAGGTTCAGGTGCCTGGACCGCACCGGGGTGCACTGGCGTACTCCCCACAGAAGGTGTGCCAGATAGTGGTGGCGTGCTGCATGCTGCACAATCTGGCCATTCGGAAGCAGATCCCCCTCATTGTGGATGACGGAGATCAACCAGGGCCCCAGCCCGCAGACCAGGACAGCTCGAGTGAGGTGGACAGCGGAGAGGAGGAAGCTGGGAATGTGCGCCAGCAGCTCATCGCCCGCTACTTCACTTGACGGTGAGTGTCCATGTATGACGGATGATGTGTCTGTATCTGTGCAGGTGTGTGTGTGCTGTGTCAGGGTGGCCGTATGTTCACTGCGTGCAGTGTGTCAACGCTCCATGGCCAGGGTAGTATGCCACTGTTGGTGACTGTGGCATTGTGCCCTATTGCTCTGTGCGATGTGTGTACATTGCTTGTAGTTGTTGACATGTACTGTGTGATGGGTGTGTGACACACTCATTGAATGTGCTCCTGTTCTGTCTCCCACCCCTAGGTCCCTACAGGCCCTCCGGATTCCATTGCCATGCCACGCATCAGGTGCCTTTCCGCCCAAGGTGGCCGTTGTATTCCGTACAAATAAAACACAGGGCACAAACAGCAGTTAGTGAAAAAGGTGCATTTATTCCAAACTGTGACATGTGATTGTGTGTAAGGTGATGACAAAAGTGGTGCGTGCAGTGACAATGAGCTGTCGGTCATGGCTGCGTGAAGCTCAGGGTGTACCCACTGGTTCTATGTCCATAGTCCAACACACACATGCCATCCAGCTGGCTGTGTGGAGTGGGATCGTAGAGCAAGTCAATGCAGTGGCTGGTCAAGGAAGGCTGGCGGCTGGCTGGCTGCCTCACTTGCGACTGGAGCGTGCGAAGTCCTCCCGGGAGATCTGTTTCCTCTTCGGACGGCCCCTTCCACGTTTGGGAGGGGGGTGTGTGGTGGCGACCTGCTGGTGGTGGGTGAGGTGTGCTCACTGGCTGTGGACGCAGGGGAAGTGGACACTGCTGCCCGACCCTGCGCCCTAGCAGGTGGTGGCGGAGGTGGTGTTGCTGGTCTTGCCTGTGACCCCACCGCCACCACCAGCTGGCCCATGAGGTCCACGAGTTGGTCCATACGGGACACGAATTGGCCCATATGGGCGTCCATGGACCTCAGCACCCCCAGCACCTCCCGCGTGTCTGTAGCAGACCTGACCCATTGTTCTTGGGCCTCCTCATAGGCCCCAAGGACTCTGGCCATTTGAGGCAGGGCATGGCTCCCAGGGAGGCTGGCGTTTCCCTGACCCTGCTCCTCCTACCAGTCCTGCTGCCACCGGCCTGCCCACTAGCCACATTGCACACCACGGTCCTCGCTGTGGCTCCCAGGGTGGATCCAGTCGGGCCGGGCCACCACCTGCGCTGGGGCTGGTGCCAGCGAAGACGTGGTGGTGGTGGTGGCGGTGGTGGTCGGTGCGGCGATGGTGGCGGTTGCGGCAGTGGTAGTGGCCGCAATGACCGTGGGTGTGGCCGCAACGACAGTGGCATCAGGGGGCTGGGACTGTTCAGCATCCCTGGATGATGGGTTGGTGGGTAGGAGGGGTCCTGGGGAGCGGCTGGGCCCTGCCACACCAGATGGGCCTGCTTGGTGGTCCGTGTCCGAAGAGGAGGACAGATCCTCCAGATCCGTGTGTCCTCGTTGGGGGCTTGTGGGCTGGCTGTGCTGGCTGCTGTCTCCATCCCCAGCATCCGGCAGTTCGTCACCTGTGGAGAGAATGAGATTTGTTATTGTGTTGCACCTGGCGAAGTATGTATTTGTCGTCTGACATTGGCAGTTCGTGCAATCTCGTACATGGGTTTCCCGGAGGCGAGTGTGTGGCTGTGGCATCTGTAGTTGTGTGTGCTAGGCAATGGGACTGTGTGCTGTGCACATGTGGCATGGGACGGATTGGCCATGCCGATGGGTGTGTTGCTGTGCCCCTACTCATTGTGACTCTGGTGTATGCGGGCTCCTGGCCCATCCTGGGTCTGGTTTGTACTTTGCTTTTGGGGTTCATATGGAACGCTTAGGCACCCATATGGCAACATGGGGGCCATGCCCCAGATTCACATTTGGGAGGGGATATGCTTTTGGGGTACATGCTGTAAGCCATGGGTGCCGAACGTGACATGTGTTGTGGCAGCATGACAGTGCATGGTTTGAGGTGTGTGCATGCTTGACATGGCCTGCATATTTGCTGTCTGTTGTGATTACTGGACATGGCATTGGACGCATCGTTATGAGTGAGTGTTGGTTGTGTGCCAGCCAACGTATTGCAGTTGTCCCATCTCCTTGGTGTGCGTGCTGCCCTGTGCCATGTGCATCACTGCAGTGCTCGGGGGGGCCCATGTTGTGTGTTGTTGCTCACAGTGTGTCGTGCGCTTCATTGACTTCTGGCACATGGTTGGTCATGGGCATGTGTCTTAGCGTGACTGCTGTATATGTGGCAGCTGTGCGGATGACATGCCTTTCATGAGACTGGGGCTGACGGATGGGATGGATGGTATGTTGTATGTGCATGGTGTGTCTGTGTGTTTGATGGGTTCAGTGGTGTTCGTGTGCATTTATGTAGTTCCGCTCTGTTGCGTCTAGTGTTGTTTGTCTTACATAGGCGTAGTTGTGGGGTGTGTGGTTGACAGGCAGTAGGGGCTACATGGACTGGACTTCAATGGTGTTTCGGTTGTGTGTGATGGGTTGCACAGTGGCTGCCGTGTGGTACTATGTTCAGTGTGGCTTGTGCATGCAGACGTGGCTCCTTGGGTGTTGCTGTGTTTGTGATGGGTCATGTGGGGTGTGAGTCTGTTGTTCATGTCCGTGTGCACATTGTTCACTTGTTCGTGACGGTGGGCGGTGCTGCGTGTTCGTCTGCTACGTGACATGTCCCATGTGTTGGTCGTGTTACGGCCCTCATGCCTCCAGTAATCCAGCCCTGTCCAGTTTCCCACCTGCAGGTTGTTCGGGCGTGCACTGTACTGGATGCCACATGGTTCTAAGCGGGGGTGCTCCATGTTGCAGGTCTGTGGGGGTGGGGGGGTGTTGTGGGTCGTAGTGGTGGCTGGACACCCACTGACACCGATTGCTGTGGACCGTGATGTCTACCTTTCGGCTGTCGTTGTGCACTGCGGTGGCTGACACGTGGCTGTGGGGTGTGGGGGATGCTCCTCCTTGCTGTACTGTGGGACTAGGGGCCTGGTGTGTGTTGTACTTGGGCTGTCCACCCTCCCACCCACTGCACTTTGTGTTCCTGCCACTTAACTGTTACTTGTCGGTTAGTGCAGCTATGGCGGACACATGGGTGTGGTGGGTGCTCGTTGTGGCGCTTCTGGCATATTTGGGGACCTGTTGGTGGTTACGTGGCTGGCTGAATGTACACATGTCCCCACGCATCTTACAGTTGTTCTGTTTGGGCTGTGTGTGGTGGTGTCTGTTGCATGTGTGTGTCGTGTATTGTGTGCTGGACATGGGGGTGTTTGTCCCTGGGAGCTGTGGCATGGTGGTAGTGCATGTGAGTACATAGCGGTGTGCTGGTATACATTAGTTTGTACTTACCAGCCTCCACTCCCCCTGCTAATCCGGCGAGGATCTCGGGATGTATGATGACTCGCACCTTCTCCTCCCACGCTTTGAAGGTCTTGAAGAGCGCGGGATTCCCTCCGCCAGTGACGGCAGCCAGCTCTCTGTTTTTGCCCTCCTTCTTCTTGACCAGGCTCTTGACGTCATTCCACCGTTTGTTAATTTCGACTCTGTTCCTGGGCAGGGTCCCGACTGCATTGACCTGGTCTACGATCCGGTTCCACATTCTGTTTCTGGTGGCTAGTGGTGTGTGTTGGACCATGTTCCCATAGATTTGTGGGTGCACCTTGATGATCTCGTCGACCATGACCGTCAGCTCCATGGGCGTGAACTTGGGCATTCTTTGTGGTGCCATTGTGTTTGTGGTGCTGGTGCGGTGTGTGTTGTGTAATGTGCAGGGGGTTTGTGGTGCCGGTGTTTGGTGGTGGTGGTGGTGGTGGTTGTGATGTGTGCGTTTCTGTGGTGTGCTGCTGTCCTTGCTGTGTCACTGTGTCCTCTCCTCTCCTCTCTAGTTTGCAATGTTGCAAGGGGTTGTGGTCTGTGGGAGTGCTGCTTTTGTACTTACCTATGTGGGTGTGTCCTCATGGTCTGTTGTTTTCAGGTGTGTTGTGTCTGGTGTTCTGGCCTTTGTATTTTTTGTTTGTCCAGGGGGGTGTTTTCGGGATGTGTACTGTGCTTGTGTATTTGTGCGTGCCTTGCTGTGTGGACTTATTGGCCATGTTGTGTGCTATTGGTTTTGTGAGCGGATGGTTTCTGTGCAGGGACGTGGGCGCCATGGTTTCTGCCGTGTCGATTGGCATCGGCGTTGTTTGCGCTGGCGGGCGGTATATTTGTGGTTTTCCCGCGCTCATGGCGGTGCGATCGTAATTTCACGTGCGGTGTGTCGGCCGTGTGGGCGGGCGGTTTTGTGTTGTCGTGCGTGTTTCCGTCCGTGGCGGGCGGTTTGACTCCGACTCGGACGATGGCGGGCGGTATTTTGTGTGATTTTTCCGCCGATGGCGGTTTTCGGTTTGTGTTATCGTAATGGCGTGGTCGGTGTTCAGACGGTGTATGCGGGCGGAATTTTGCCGCTTCCATGCCTGGGGGATTTATTTACTCCGGGTATCGTAATGGGCCCCATAGTTTGTTAAAATATCGAATTTTTTAAATGTCTTAAAAGTAATGTAAAATAATGAAATAAATATAATTAACTAAAACATACTTAAAAATAATTAAATAACCTTAAATGTAATAAATAATTAATGTAAGTTAAAAAAAATAATTAAACATGCATTTATATTTTTTAATACATATATATACTAACTTAATATTAATAAAAAATATTCAATATTTTTAGCGTAGGATAGCGGGAGGGTAAAATTTACTATTCCCACCCCAGTGAGTGCAACAGTAGGGAAAGCGTTGGATAGCGTAGGGGTAAATATTACTATTCCCACTCCAGAAAGTGCAACAGTAGGGAAAACGTTGGATAGCGTAGGGGTAAAAATTACTATTCCCACTCCAGTGAGTGCAACAGTAGGGAAAGCGTTGGATAGCGGGAGGGCAAAAATTACTATTTCCACTCCAGTGAGTGCAACAGTAGGGAAAGCGTTGGATAGCGGGAGGGTAAAAATTACTATTTCCACTCCAGTGAGTGCAACAGTAAGGGAAAGCGTTTGATAGCGTAGGGGTAAAAATTACTATTCCCACTCCAGTGAGTGTAACAGTAGGGAAAGCGTTGGATAGGGTAGGGGTAAAAATTACTATTCTCACTCCAATGAGTGCAACAGTAGGGAAAGTAATGATTTAATATTGAAATAAGAATAAATTAATTATCAATACCAATAAAAAAATAATTAATATTAATTACCAAATACAAAATATTTAATAATTAATTAATTATAAATACCGATAAATATTATTAATTAAAAATTAATTACCTATTAATAATTAATCAACAACCAATTCATTTTTCAATACCAAAAATGTAATAAGGAATAAAAAAATACCAATTAATAATTAACAAAAAATTAATCAATACACAAAAAGAATTTAAATAATTACTTAATTACAATTAAATTACTTCCCACCCTATTCCCTATAAACCCACAACCCGTGCCGAATAATAAATTAATACAATTAACATAATTATCAATTAATAAAAATTAATTACCAATTAATAATTAATTAACAATAAATTAATTATCAATACCAATAAATAAAAATAAATATTTTCTTAATTACAATTAAATTACTTCCCACCCTATTCCCCTTTAAACCCACAACCCGCTCTGAATAATAAATTAATACAATTAACATAATTATCAATTAATCAATTAATAAAAATGTATTACCAATTAATAAAAATTAATTACCAATTAATACTTAATTAACAATAAATTAA
Source organism: Calotriton arnoldi (assembly GCA_963921515.1). Classification (NCBI taxonomy): domain Eukaryota; kingdom Metazoa; phylum Chordata; class Amphibia; order Caudata; family Salamandridae; genus Calotriton; species Calotriton arnoldi. The sequence continues at coordinate 3,384,896 of CAWUFW010000124.1, read as the reverse complement.
TTATCAATACCAATAAATAAAAAGAATTATTTTCTTAATTACAATTAAATTACTTCCCACCCTATTCCCCTATAAACCCACAACCCGCTACGGAATTAAATTACGCAAAAATAATTTTACATACATTTCGTAATTTTAAAAAATATTAAACATACATTACAAAAATAATATACATTTTTAACTCATATACTAACATACAAAACACAAAAATTCGATATTATTAAAAATTCGATATTTTTTAATGCCTATATTATGTTCTTCTATATTTTGACAATCGATATTACTTACCTTCATTTCGATATTATTAACCACTATATTATGTCCATTCGATATTATGTCCATTCTATATTTTGAACTCGATATTCTGTCCATTCTATATATTTTTTTCGATATTATGTCTATTTACCAGTTTAGGGTCCTTTAGAGAACTCCTGTGCTTTACCCTTGTCCCCCCCACCTTTCTGCTGGGGACCCTGCCCACCTTTGGCTGAGTCTCCCCCAAACGCTTTCTTGTGGACCCTGGTACTCACCCAGCGGTCCGCTTCCATAGCAAGCTTCCTGGGGTCAGTTAGCTTACTATCCACTAGGTGCTGGCGCAGATCTGCAAAACATAGACTAGACAAGTGCTCCCATGCAATCAAGTTGTAGAGCCCCTGAAAATCTGTTACACTACTGCCCTTCACCCAACCATCCAGCGACCTGCAGAACACATCCACACATTCCAACCAAGTGTTGGCATCAGACTTCTTACTGGACCTGAACTGATCCCTGTACTTTTCAGGAGTAAGACCATACTTAGTGAGAAGGGCATCCTTCATGTCAGCATAGGTGAGGTGATACCCCTTACCCAAAGCTATCAGAGCATCCCTTGCTTCTTCAGGGAAAAGTGGCCACAATCCTGCTCCCCAATTTTCCTCAGGGACCCCATTCATGTGTATGACTGCCTCATAACCCTGGAACCACCTTTGTATGTCATCCCCCTTCTTGAACTCCTTGCCTACATTCTTGGGAATGTGCACAATCCTGTCTGCCTTTCTGGACGAATTGCTGCCACCATCTGAGCCTGACTTACTCCTAAGTTCTAGCTCCTTCAGTTCTCTCTCATGCTCTAAGAGCATCTTCTTCTCCTCCATGGCCAATCTCCTCTCCTCCCTCTTCTCCTCCCGCTCACCCTCCAGCCTGAGCTTCTGCAGCTCAAACTGCCTTGCCTCCCGCCTGTCCTCCAGCTCCTCTGGGGACAGACTGCTGCTGGCTGACCTGGCGGGTTCCCCCCCACCCAAAAGCACATCCACCCTGGAAATCGGCTCCTCCACCTCCTCACTGAGATTACCAGGCTGCCCACTGGCATGTCTGGCTGCTACCAAGGCCCTCAGCGCCGTCTGTAGCTCCTCCTTCCTTGTGAGGCCTTTAATTTGGACTTTCAGGTTTTTACAAATTGCTCGTAGTTCCTTTACGGCGTAGGTTTCCAACCTATCCTCCTCAAAGATAACTTCCAGAGATGCAACGGATGATGCAGCTGAGTCAGGCATGACAAAAGTAGTGAGTTGAAAACTGGCAAGATCAAAAATAGGCCAAAAGAATCAGTATGTGGTACGTAATGGTCTGCGATATGGTAGTAGTGCACACCAATCACTGTAAGTCAAGTGCAAACACAAGTCCTATCCTCACCGCTGACAACCAATCTTAGAAATGGGATCTCTAGTTGGCAAGGGCTTGCACCTTTGTCCAAGTAGGGACCCTTCTTCCTAGTCAGGGTAAGGGTGTTACACTCGTGAAGTAACCCCTGCTCACCCTCGTGGTAGCTTGGCACGAGCAGTCAGGCTTAATTCGGAGGCAGTGTGTAAAGCATTTGCACATAACCAACAGTAATACAGTGTAAGCACTACAAACGGACACCACACCAGTTTAGAAAAATAACCAATTTTTATATACTCAAGACAAGACCAATTACGACAAAAATCCACAATACTATACTTTAAAAATGACTGCTTGATAAGGTAACTTCTTCTTTGGAGGAATAACACAAAAGCAAAGTTCGTACGAGTCGGTAGCCCCGTCCGGGTCTACCGCGATGCTGAAAACCACAGAGTCTAACAGTTCCAGCCGACCGCGTCGATACGGGCCAGCAGAGTCGTGAACAGACTCGGTCACAGTACCTTTCTCGTTGTGGCTGGTACGGAGTGTACGAGCCGGTCGGCGTTCGTCGCGGTTGCGGTGCAAGACGGAGCGATGCAAGGTGCGGTGTCCCTCGATACGGTGCAGGCAGCGGCTCGATGAGCGTCGTGCAGACGGAGTCGGTGAGTCCAAGGCGTGCGATGCAGGGTGAGACGATGCTCGATGCGGTGCTGACAGGTTGCGATGCAGGCGACCAAGCCGGAGTGCGGGAGCTGGCGTCGGACAGCGGTGCGAGTCGGAGCGGTGCGTCGCAAACGTGCGAGCGGTGCCCCAAATGCGATGCGGTCACGACTGTTGAGCCAGTTGCAGTGACCGCGTCGGTCGGGTCCGGCTGGTTCAGTGAAGCGATGCGATGCGATGCGAACGGCGGTGCCCACAGGTCACGGTGCAAGCAGCGGCTCGATGTTGACGGCGTCGGACGTCGCCTACGGTGAGACCAGGTTTGCGATGCGAAGCGGGTCGATGCGGTCTGCGGTGCAAACAGGTCACCGGTCAGGGATGGATTCGGTTGATGGAGTCGGTTGCAGTTCCCTTCCTCTGTGGCAACTGAAACAGCGTTCCAGAGCGGTACCCAGAGGCTTGTGAAGTCTTTGTAGTCCCTGAGACTTCTTAACAGGAGGCCAGCTCGGTTCCAGGCCCTTGGAGATACTCAGCACAAGTTTGTAGAAAGTTCAGTCCTTTCACTGCCCAAGGCAGAAGCAGCAGCTGCAGGCCAACCCAACAAAGCAACAACACAGCAAAGGGGCAGTACTCCTCCTGGCAGCTCTTCCAGCTCTTCGTCTTGGCAGGTTCCTTGATTCCAGCGAGATCTAAATTCATGGGGTCAGGGCCCCAATATTTATATCCCAAATTCCTTTGTTCTCTGAAGGCAGAGAGGCCTTTGCCTAGTCCAAACCAGTTCTGGAGCACTTTGTTGACAAGTCTCCGTCCCTTCTTTCAGAGAGTAGGCCAGGGATATCAGACGCACCACAGGAGGTGGAGCCAGCATTGTGGAGGGAGGGCACTGTCCTATTAAGGGCCCAGGTGCAACTCCTCCCACCCATCTACATGTAGATCTTGCTATTCAGCCCTGTGCTGACTCACCCTGTCTCCTGGCATCCCCCAGCCCCTGTCACTCACACTCACACTCCAGACAAGGAATACACAACCTCGCAGGCAGGCTTGGATGGTTAGACAAGAAAATACCCACTTTCTAAAAGTGGTATTTTCAAACACAGAATGTTAAAACCAACTTCACTAAAAGATGCATTTTATCATTTTGAGTCCAGGCATACTAAACTCGAATTTCTACCATGTTCCCGGGGTCAGTTAGGATTGTAAGCTGTAATAATCAAAAACTGCCCGTTCTGGCCTATGGGGAACAGGTAGCCTTGCAATAGTGAAAAACGAACTAGGCTGTAATTCACTATCAGGACATGCCACACACACCAGGGCATGTCCTACCTTTCGCATACAACGCACCCTGCCCACAGGGGTACCTTGGGCCTACCTTAGGGGTGACTAACATGTAGAAAAGGGAAGGTTTAGGGACTTGCAAGTGTGTGCACTTGCCAAGTCGACATGGCAGCCCCAGGCTGCGCACAGGCTCTGCAATGGCAGGCCCGAGTTACACTTTACGGGCTGTTTGCGTGGGTGGCACAATCCAGTGCTGCAGCCCACCAACAGCATTTGGTCTATAGGCCCTGGCACCCGCAGTGCACTTTACAAGGGACTGACACATAAACCAAATAGGCCAATCATGGAAACGCCAATCCATAACACATTTTATACAGGAGCACTTGCACTTTCCCACTGGACAGCAGTTAGGAAAGTGCGCAGAATCATTACACCAGCAAAAACAGAGTCAAAACCGGGAGGTCAGAAAGCAAAAAGTCAGGGGAAACACGCCAAAATATGCCAAGTCTAACACTATGGTTAAGGCGGTGCCTCCAAAGTTGCCCTGTACTATGACGTATCGCCCCTGGTTGTCCTTGAGGGAGCTAATAAGATTAAATTGGGTGCCACGTCGAACAAGGAGCATTACTCCTCTGGCAAAGGTGGAATAGGAAGATGCCATTCGGTAAGAGGCCCACCGTGCGCCTATTTTCTTCTCTGTGGTATCTGTAAGATGTGTTTCCTGCAGACAAGCAACGTCTACCTTATGTCGATCTAGGTATGCCAGGACCTTGCAAATTTTCTGCGGATTATGAAGGCCTCTGACATTCCAGGTCAGGAATGTTAATGATCTAGTATGATGAGTACTTATATCCGTACGCAGCATTGCCCGTAAATCAGACTTGCCGGTGGCTTGTGTATTGGTCTCTGCCGTGTAAAATGATATCTTCTACATTAGTGCTGGCCAGGGTTTTCAAATCTTCACCCCGCCCATCCCCCTCCCACTTCACCAACCCCTTAACTGCGGCGAAGACAATCCCCAATAAACCAGGTAACTCCCCCCACCCCTTCCCCCCTCCCATTTTTGAAACTAGAACTTGGTGTGGTGCACACAGGTTGGCGGGAGCTGCCAGCCGAAATATTCCGGCTATATAAAATCGCACGGGTGGTCACATCAAGAAACTCATAGCTTTATGCACCCAGTGACCTGTCCTAAATAGTACAGCCTAGGGGCTGCCCCCTCTCCTCTCTATCGCAAGTGTCCCTTTTGTTTATCTAATCAGCAATAAACATATATCACATAGTCATGAAAGGGTTACTGAAACCCAGTATCAGATTTTGCACTTATCTGTGCAAGTGGTTACAGAGACGTGTTCTTGTAATCTGCATCCCGCAACCTCATACCGGCGGTGCAATTTGGGCAAGTCCGTTATTCGACGTCCGAGGTGTCCAACTGTTCATCTAGGCCGCCCCTCGGTGACCTCCTCCGTGGGGCCTGGGTGCCTTTCTGCTGTAAAAACGTGAGCACATCCTTAGGGTCATTATACACAGTTGACTTGCCACCATCCGTTATCCGCAACCGCGCTGGGTAGATCATTGCATATGGAATGTTCTGGTCGCGAAGCTTCTTCTTTACTGGCAGGAACTTCTTTCGGGCTTCCTGGACCTGCTGTGTGAAGTCAGGGTATATGGAAATGTCCATGCCTTCATGCTTTAGACTACTCAGTTCTCTGGATTTTCGGAGCGCCGCATCCCGATCTCGGTAATTTAGTAGCCTGGCAATGATCGGCCTTGGTTGGAATGATGATGGATTAAACCCAGATCAGTTGACTGGGGGTGAGTGTTTGATTGGCTCAAACGTTCCGTCCATCATCCCCTTTTGTATCGCTTTGGTCTGGCGCCCGGCGGAGGTGTTGGGGCCAGTGATCTATAGTCGCCCGTTCAACAATGAAAACGTCAGAGAAAGTTTCCCTTCCCATCAGAGTCGTTAGCGCAGTCCTTCCATATATTTTTCCATCGGGCCTGTGTTTGTTGTCTCTGCAATGCCCATGAGTCAAAGTTTGTTCCGTCTTGAGCGTGCCTCGGAGTCTTCAGCCCTCGCCATTAGGGCTGCTAGGGTTTTATCCATCTTACCCTGCCGCTGGTCCATTTGTTGGTGCACGTCTTCGGCGTCAGAGATTCGTCGTTCAGCCATGTCTATGCGCTCCGTATGCCTGTCCAGCCGTTCAGACATCCGATCTACTCTGTATGTGAGGGTGTCTATTTTCCCATCAATATTTGTTAAGGTGGCCTGTATCGCCGAGAACATTGAGTGCACATCTCCAGAAGCTTCAGCGCCCGTGGGTGCCAATGCGCTCTGTGTAGGTTGGTGGTTCTACTGACCACCCTCCATTGCTTTTTTTGTTTGTTCGAACTGTAGCTTTGATTGGGTCCTGTCCGTTTTCCCCATGGTCCTCCTGTAGGATTTATGGGGGTTGCGTCCCTTTGCTTATCCGAATTAAGTATCCAGAGTGCGCCGTTGTATTTTGACCATTTACCCCAATCTTTATGCGTAGCAGAGATAGTCCATTCAGGGGGTGCCTGTGATGGAGCAAGGTTTCATAAACGAAACTTGCTTGTATACAATCCTCATAGTATTAATTTATTAAACTTGTATTGTCTCTATTAATCATTGCATACACTACACGAATAGAAAGGATGCTTGCCTATGTGTTTTACTAATGAATAACGCTTGTCTGTAATCCAAAATGGCCGCCGAAACGCGGGAATATCACTGCGCATGTCGCAACCATATCACATGGTGTGACGTCTTTCTTTGCTTGGTGGGAAATTTCTGCTTCTGCGCAGTGTGCATTAAAATGGCTGCTTGATGTTTTCACATGCTTCAGCTTGCTCTCATGTCATTAGTAAATTGTCGTTTTCTTAACGCTACTAATGCGGGACAGTATTATAATTAAATGGGAATAGAGTAGGAAAGGTGGGCATACAGTGAAACATTTTATTTGTGATTTTAATATTTTCTTCTTTGACTTTTATCAGTTCGTAAACTTGGGCCTGGGTTTGGTGCAATGAAAGCTCGTGTGACAAAGATTCCGCACATGCGCCCTGCAGTAGCAGACCAGATAGAAAAAGATGAAGTCAATTTGGACATCACCCAAGGCCATGACCTGCTGGCCGACACCACTACATACCAAGATGTTCTTGCCGAAGAGAAACATTTTATATGAATAAATTGTAAATTTTGTCATGACGGGTGGGAAATAAAGCAAATGTATTAAATTGAAGGGGCGGTAGTTTAAAAACAATAGGCTTCATAAATACAAGGCAAATCAATATGGTGTGAGGATCAACCCCCTGTCCCTGTCCAATCAGAAGTAGTGGTCCCATATTTTAGCAACATTAAGGGGAGGTACATGGGCGTAGAAGGGTATAATAGAATATAGCATTAGTTAATTAGGGAGAACAGGCGTTCATGCTGACAGACAGAAGAGCTCCAGACCGCCAAGCTGACCGATTGCAGACCGAATCCCTGTCCAGAAGAAGTCCTGAGGAGGGGGCGGCGGAGTCCATTAGAAGGGAGACACGGGAGAATCGAGGAGAAGTCGAGTATCAGAGAGGGGAGCGACGCAGGCGTCGTTGTAGAGAGGTCACCGGTCCTGTCCTGATCCTGGAGGAGGTCTTTTGCTCTTCATCCTTCCTGGGTCCTAATCTTTCCAACTCCTTGGCCAAGGGTTTGGTTCTCGCACTTAGGTAAATATAATGCAACCTTTAGTTGCGCTGCTGTCTCTATCCTCTCCTTTCCTGAGGAACCGTCATTAATTAGCAATAATTATTCTATGCTTCATCTTGGGTATTGCGATTAAGTACCGTGTGGTTCTGTATTTTACTCTGCTAAATCTTTAGATAAACATTTTAAAACTTCCTGACTCAGTGGTTATTTCAGGATAATGTACTATAATGAATGTCACTCATTTTAAATTTCCCAATTAGCAAAGGATTCATTGGTAAGTCATTACTCTTCATTCAGAAGGTAATTGGTAGCAGGGATTTTGATAAAGAGTAACAACTGATAAAACCCAGCGTAAGTATTAGCGTAGTATGAATGTATGGGCCCAAGTGAGTATCTGGTGTATGAATGCTGTTTGCTAATATCGCGCTGGATCAGTTTTCTGGTAATCAGAGGATGGTTACTCTTTGTTAATTGGGTGATGAGAATTTTATTTTTATGAACTAACATCCGTGTATTCAAAGTTTTGTTTTATGTTGTCCAGAATCCCCGGGGTAAAAGAGAATAGCGGATGGTAAGTGGAAGCCATACTGCAGTGAGGTTATCTGTCAGGCAGAAATAGTACTGAAAAGTTAAGCAGGACTATCAGTACTTGTTAGGGACTCTATGCGTGTGAGTAATAGCAAAAGAGTACGCTGGTGAAAATTTGATGTTATATCACCTAGAAAGGGTAACATTGAAGAAGTAACAGGTACTTCTGGAGCTTGTGTGAAGAGTAAACGGAAGAGTTCTACTCGTAGTGTATGTTTAGTAAACGGAAAGGTTTTACTAAGTGTGAAAGAAACTATCTTTTCGAATTTAGAGAAACTGGCACGATAGCGAATGTTTTATGTTGTTACTGAAATTCAATTAGGAATTATAGAGAAAATAAGTTTGCGTAAGATTTTGTAAAGGGAGGGTCAGCTGCCGGAGAGGGAGCTGACGTCACAAACGCCGCGCTGGGATTGGTTGAATCAGCGGGTGTGGAACGACTCTTGTAAAGGAGGGGTTGAGAGTCAGGAGTAGTACTGACGTCACAGGAGCCGCGCTGGGATTGGTTAAAACAGCGAGGGACAGAAAAGCACAGATTGTAAAGGAGGGGTTGACAGACAAACGTCACCAAAAGGCCGCGCAAAGATTGGCTCGGAAATAAAAGATAGCAGACATTTGATTGGACGAAAAAAAAATAATAATAATAATAAAAGCGAAATTCTTAGTGGATAAGGATTGCATGTTAAAACGCGATCAGACTTTAACAGGAACTCGTCCAGATAGGGCATATTTAGGCTTTGCAGAATATAATTTTATACATCGGTACTTACCCAAGATGTACAGAGAAAAGAGAAAAATGTCATTTTTACAAAAGATTAAGAATTATTTTAAAAAGGACAAACCGATCAAAACTAGAGAAGGAATTATTATTCCACCAGCTAAAACGCCCGCTTCATTCATGATGATGGAGAGAGGTTATCATACTTGTGTATGGATGGAGAATTGGATAGAATATACCAAAAATGATGGAATACTAGCATTTCCCGAGAATGGCACGTTCAATGGGCGAATTCTGCAAAACTTGAGATTGAGGATGAATGACTTAGAACCCAGACCTAGATTAACTCATTACGAAGCTCTAGAGGAATGGGAAACCGAGGCATTTGAGCGTGACCGATCTAGGAGTAATAGGGTTTATCCAGGTTTTTTCCCCAGATACCTACATGAGTCTAGGGACGGTCAGATGAAACAATGGAGAAGGGCAATGATTACAGAAGGATTATATCCATTGTTAACCGCAGAGGAGAAATCAGGAAGTAAATGCACAGAAAAGACAAAACATTTAATGAGAAGTGACGACTCTGAAGACGAATTTATGGAGGAAATGTTAAGAAACCCCCCCACCATATCAGGAAGGGGCAAGTGGATGCACCCCAAGTGCACCACAGATAAAAACTCCATTAGTGCCACAGGTAATGCAAGAATTCACCCCTAGTAGAATACTTCATGACAAAGAAAGAGAAGCCCTAGAGAAGACCAGAGCAGAATTAATACAGAAAATAACACAGATAAAAGTACATCCTGATTCATTGACCATACCTGTAACAATTGGTCCAGTAGTTCCATTATATGGTACTCAGGGAAACTGTCCTCCACCGATACTTGCACCTACTCCTGTAAACGCTACAAACCCTGAAACAGTAGTAATGGTTGAAGATCACTTTAGTGACAGCGAATCCACAATATCATTGATGGATTTACCCATTCGAGATTCTGTCAATATTACTCCCAAGAGAACTACACCTGGGTGTTCAAAAGATATAAGTCTAGTGACTTCATCAGGAGCAAAAAGTGCCACAATAGTCACCCCTGAAGATTTAGAAAGGTGGGCACAAGAATCAGTTAAACATTGCACACCTCCGAAAATAATGGACATTCACAAATTGAAAGTCGAATTAGAAGAAATAATAGCAGGAAATGTAGGACTAGATCGCTTAAATACCTATGATGATGAAGAATTATTGTTCATGTGCAGGAGTATCACAAGAAATGTAAGGTTATTCCATGAAAAATTATCCAATCTAGCACTACAGATGGGAATAGAAATAGGGAGATCAAACGTACTACAGAAACCCTATAGAGCAGAATTCTCAGACAAAGATTTAGAAAATATGAATGCCTCTGGAAGAAAGTTACAAATAAGAGAATTAATGATAGTTTTGCAAAAATGGGGAGATTTGGATAATTGGAGAATTAGGTGGCCCAAGAAAAAGGAAGAAGCACGAACAAGTAGAACAGCATCTGAATATGTGATGAAAGAGACAGGGAAAGCAGACCAAATGTATCCAATGCGAGAAGTTGCGGGAGGAGGATATGTACATGTCCCATGGAGCAGACAGGATATTTTGTCATTTACGAATGATTTTCCAAAATTGAGAGGAAAACCAATTGAATGGTACAAGCAGGTTGACAGGTTTGTGAAGGTGTCAAAGGTATTGTTGAAAGATTTAGATGGTTTGTTTGACATAGTGGTACCTGCCGATTTGTGGACAGATTGTAAAATTACAGTTGATTGGCCAAGTGACGAGTATCCTAGAGATCCGAAAACAGGTGCCCCGTCAAATGATGTGATGAAAAAGTATCAGCAGGTGATAACTTACCTGAAAGGGAAAATACCACCGAAAGAAACAGATTGGGTGAAAATAGATCGAACTACCCAAGAAGCTAATGAATCGGTACATTCATACTATGAGCGTCTATTGCAGGTATTTAAACAGTATAGTGGATTTGAGGACATTGGAGACAAGAACATGAGTCAGTTTGTGTATCGATTTGTTTACGGTTTGAAGCCAGAAATTTGTCAGATGATTAAACAGCATATGCTATGTTGGCAAGGGAAGCCGATTGATGAAATCTTGAAGTATGCAAAATATTGTGGAGACGATATTGAGGATAGACACAAGAAATTGCAGGAAAAAGTGATGTGGGCTCAGGTGAAAATGGCTGAGAAACAGGGAATTAATTTGGAAAATCCGAGTGAAAGTCAAGGAAAAGATTCTGGAACGAATGGAGATACTGGGAATGGTGGAAAATTTAGAGGACGGATGAGTAGAGAAGAAGCTAAAAAGAAATTTCCTTGTCATGGATGCGGAAAATTGGGGCATTGGAAGGATGAATGTAAAAAGATCCGGAATAATAATGGCCCAAATCAAAATTTAAATCCACAGACGCAGAATGACTCACAGCAGGGTGTAAACCCTCAGAGTCAGTTGCCACCTGCACCTATTCAGGGTAATGTAAGCAGAGCAAAGCACGGTACAGACATCGGATATCAAGGAGGAAGTGGTAAGAATGATTATATAACATCACAGTTTCTTTTGCAGGACGATTTCTGTCAATACAGTTCATGACGGTGCCTAGGAGAGGGGAGAAGGAGTGCGTACTTGGCGCATCCCTACCGGTAGACCAGTCAGGTCCATATGTTGAAGGAAATGTGAAAGGTAATGATATTACTTTTCTTTTGGACACTGGTGCTACCCGGTCTACTGTAAGAACAGCAGACATTCCAGACCTTCCTCTCTCTGGTGAAAATATCCAAGTAGTGGGGGTAGCTAATCAAAGAATTAGAACACCTCTTACCGAACCAATGGAAGTTAAAATTGGAAACTTCAGAGAAATGCATCAATTTGTAGTGTGTGATTCTAGTCCAGTAAACTTATTAGGTAGGGATTTGTTGTGCAAGATGAACTGCACAATTTTCTGCACACCGGATGGTGTGGCAGTTCAGACACCAGATGAAGACCATGTATATAAAATTATGATTGCAAAACAGGGTACAGAAGTAGATGAGATGTTTTCGTTAATAACAAAAGACGAGTTGCCAGAAGAATTAAAAGGTACAGTAAACCCCATAGTTTGGGATTTCACAGGAAAAGAAGTAGGACTTATGGCTAAAATAGACCCAGTTAAAATTACTGTAAAGGAAGGTGCAATTTTCCCAAATACCAGACAGTACAAAATGAGTGCAGAAGTAAAAGCAGGAGTCATTGAAGAAATCGATCGAATGGTTGAACAAAACATACTAAAAGAAGTAATGAGTAGCCCATGTAATTCACCAATAATGGGATTAAAGAAACCTAGTGGAAAATATAGGATTGTTCAGGACCTGAGGAAAATAAATAAGATTGTAGAACCATGTTGTCCTATAGTACCAAATCCTGCAGTAATCCTATACCAGATTCCGTGGAGTGCAGGATGGTTCACAGTAATTGATTTGTGTCAAGCGTTCTTTTCAATACCATTGCATCCAGATAGCCAGTATCTTTTCTCATTTAAATTTGAGAACAAGGTCTATGTATGGAATCATGTTCCTCAGGGGTACACAGAAAGTCCTTCCATTTTCAATCAGATATTGAAAAAGTGCCTTGAGAAACTAGTGATGCCAGGAAGCTCAGTCTTAGTGCAATATATCGACGACTTATTGGTGGCATCGAACACCAGAGAGGACTGTGTTGTTGATTCCATAGCATTATTAAATCTTTTGGCAGAAGAAGGGCATAAAGTCTCACCTGAAAAGTTGCAGTTTTGTACAACAGCTGTTAAGTACCTGGGACACCAAATTGAGAGGGGAAAAAGAAGAGTAACCTCTGAAAGAGTAAAATTAATAAAGAAAATGCAAATGCCTGTAACCCAAAGACAAGTAAGAATGTTCCTAGGAATAGTAGGTTACTGTCGGCAATGGATACCAGGATTTTCCCTACTAGCTAAATCTTTAATTAACATGACGAAAAAGAAAGCAAAGGATCCTGTTGAGTGGGATGATGAAAGTGTAGGAGCTTTTGTAAAATTGAGAAATGCTCTATGTTCAGCACCTGCCTTAGGCATGCCTGATTATAAAAGAGAATTTGCATTATTCTGTCAGGAAAGAGAAAATTGTGCACTTTCTGTCCTAACTCAAAGACACGGGTTAGACAGACGTCCTATAGCGTATTTTTCTGCTACATTGGACCCAGTAGCAGCCGCGTTGCCAGGATGCTTAAAAGCAGTGGCGGCTACTTGTTTGAGCATTGAACAAAGTGAGTCAATTGTGATGGGACATCCTGTAAAAGTGTATGTTCCACATGCGGTTGTAATTCTGTTGACAAGAACTCGAACTCAGCATCTTACTCCTAGTCGGCTGACTAAATACGAAAGAATAATAATGGGTGCTGAAAATGTGACCATGGTAAGGTGTACTATAATAAATCCAGCAACCTTACTACCAGACCCATATCATGAGAGAATTAAAGATGACGAAGAAGATGAACATGATTGTTTACAGATTACAGAATTATGCACAAAACCACGCCCAGATATTGAGGAACAGCCTCTTAAAAAGCCAGACAGGGAGCTATTTGTTGATGGTTCATGTCAAAGACATGAAGACGGTAAACTAACTGCTGCCTATGCGGTATGTGAATTAACTGGAATAGTTGAAGCATCCTATTTACCAGGAGTAAAATCTGCACAAGTAGCTGAATTGATTGCGTTGATAAAAGCCTGCAAAATTGGGAGGAATCAAAAAGTAACTATATTCACCGATAGTCAATATGGTTATGGGGTTGTGCATGATTTTGGCCAACTATGGATGCAGAGGGATTTCCTGACTTCTTCAGGATCCCCCATTAAAAATGGACAGTTTGTAAAGGAATTGCTGGAAGCAATACAATCACCAAAAGAATTGGCTGTGGTGAAATGTGCCGCACATCAGTCAGGAGATGACTGGGTGGTAGTCGGCAACAGATACGCAGATCTGGTGGCTCAACATTGTGCCAAAAATAGATTGTCAGTCAATAAGAGGGTGGAAAGAATGGGAATCAGCTGCCAACTTATGCTGTATATGCCGCCTGAAACATGGAATGATGTTAAAAGACCGCAAGATGAAGTGGATGAAAGTGAAAAGAATTTGTGGATCAAAGTAGGTTGTTCCCAGAGACGAGATGATGAAGTGTGGATCAGTGCTGATGGCAGACCAGTCATGCCAGATTGTCTACTCTCACAAATGGCCAGAATGTATCATGGAGACACACATATAGGGAGAGATGCAATGATTAGGCTCTTCAGACAAAACTGGTATAATCCTAGGTTCAGGGCTGTAGCAGAAAGTCTTTGCCAAAGGTGTTTAACTTGCCAGATGCACAATTCAGGGAGGAAGATAATAATTGGGTTTGGGAAATAGGAAAAGCAGAAGGACCATTTATAAGACTTCAATTCGACTTTATTCAGTTACCACCATGCAGAGGGCTGAAATATGTACTGGTCATAGTATGTCTGTTTTCAAAGTGGGTGGAGGCTTACCCTACCAGGAGAAATGATAGCATTACAGTGGCAAAATTGTTGCTACGAGAGCTCATTCCTAGGTTTGGTTTCCCAGTAACTTTGGAATCAGATAGAGGAAAACATTTTAACAGTGAAGTGATCAAACTAATCTGTGAAGCATTCCAAATTCAACAGAAACTGCACTGTGCATATCGTCCAGAAGCTTCTGGAGTGGTTGAACAATTGAATGGCACTATAAAGTCAAGATTGGGAAAAATGTGTGCATCAACATCATTAGAATGGCCAGATGCATTGCCACTTGTTTTAATGGGACTCAGAAGCATACCTGACAGAAACACAGGATTGAGCCCACACGAAATAATGATGGGAAGAGCAATGAGACAAACACATGTTCCCACAAACAAACTATTGAATATATCTGATGATATGGTTCTGGACTATTGTAAAGGACTGGCTGACCTAGTGCGTTCTGTCTCTCATCAGGTTGGAGAAGACGCAGTTTCCAGGCAGCCTGAACAAGAACATGATCTGAATCCTGGTGACTGGGTGGTAGTGAAGAATCACACCAGAGAAACGTGTCTATCACCCAGATGGAGCAGTCCTTGTCAAGTCATACTAACCACAAACACAGCAGTGAAGTGTGCAGGATTTCCTAATTGGATTCACGTAAGGCACACCAAAAGAGTACCAGATCCTGAAGAAGAAAATTCTCAGACAGCATCAATCACTGAGGAAGCTGAAGGTTGCCCAGCTGAGGAATCTCTGGCTCGAGATTCAAGAAAAGCTGAAGAAGAACAACCGAGCACAAGTCAGGACTGGATACCGGTGGTAGAAGTTTCTGAAGTTTACCACAGAACCAGAAGTCAAACAAAATTGGAAGAAATTGAAGATCAGATAGGTGAAGAAGAAGCAGCTCAGGCACAAGAAGGAGACAATAAGAGAACCTGAGCAAGATCAGATAGGGAAAGGAAACTGGGCTCAAAGCAACGAAGATCTGATAAACTTTGAGCAGGGACAGACAGGTTTAGAAGAATCCGGTCAGGCTGCAGAAGTACAAAGTGCAATAAGCCCTGATCAGAACCAGTTAGATCAAGAAAAATAGCATAGAAGAAAAAGATCATGAAAATCAAGAACATGAAGAAATAAAACAAGATCAAGATCCCTTATTGGAAACTCACAGTGGAACTGTTGCAGAGAAACCAATCAGACCTGAAAAAGAGCAAACAAGAAACACAGTAATTGCAGAACACGAAACAGTACTAAGCAGTGAAAATAAAAAGATTTCTGAAGACAAAGATAAAGAAACAGTGCAAACAAAGAAAACAAGAAAAGGAGATCATTGGCCGAGTGTCATTAAAAGAGTAAAATACCACATAACAACCAGAAGTGAAGATCCAGATCAAGTGAATGAAGTAACAAGTCAAACTGAACAAGAAAATAAAACTGAGAAAAGAAGAAGTAAAAGACTGAAACTTGTGAATAACAAATTCAAGGGTCCTGATTGGACTTACATCATTCTTGAAGATTACGAAAGCTCAGAGTCAAGTGAAAGTGGTGACGAAGGAACAAGTGCAGAACTGACGTACGAAAAAGAAACAAGACCACCTTGACTAAGCAAAAGAGTCACATAAAGAAAAGGAAATAGATAAGAAGAGCGATCTTCCTTGTCGAAAATGCCTGACGATAGAGTTGCTGGGAGACCAAAACAGAGATGTTGTAGAAGATGCTGTGCAATATGCATATGTAGTCTAGTAATGGTGCTTATAGTATGGTTAGTCCTGATTGTAGCAGTTCCTTACCTTATGATAATGGATAAAAAGATTAATAATGAAACTAAGGAGAGGACAGCAAACATGAAGGGCAATAGAGTAGAACTAATGGCAGAGAATGAACCAGAAACTCATCATGAAGTAACTGACAACGACACTAGTTTAAACGTTTTCACAAAGTTATTGTTTCAATATGTAGACACAATGGAAGTTAGTAACTGTTATGTCTGTATGAAGTTACCTGAATCAGTAGCAGAAGGATTAACATACCATCACTTACCACTGACATATGGCATATCATGTAGTGTTTTGTCTAGTTTATTTTATAGAACAGGGAGACTTCAGTATTATTATTCAAACCTAGATGTGATATTTTCTGAGGTTCCGATTCGCAAGAGTATGAACCCAGTGCTTAGTAGTCAAGACG
The DNA here is from genome assembly GCA_963921515.1 of Calotriton arnoldi. Taxonomy (NCBI): domain Eukaryota; kingdom Metazoa; phylum Chordata; class Amphibia; order Caudata; family Salamandridae; genus Calotriton; species Calotriton arnoldi. The sequence continues at coordinate 3,368,575 of CAWUFW010000124.1, read as the reverse complement.
CACAGTTTATGGGAGAATTTTTCTTAACAATGAAATCAATAGACATAACACATGCACATAGACACAATCTAACATGTTCTTTACATGAAGAAGAAAAGATATTTTTGAATTTAGTAGAAGATAGAAGACAAGATTTTCAAAAGAAAGCTTCTGAGCATAAGACTCATTTGCCACCTTGGGCGGAGAAAGAAGGGAGTTACACACCTGGCAAGGCTCAAGCTGCTATGGCTCTGGATTTCGTAAAGACAGGGAAAATTTGTCTTCATAGGTTAAAGACTGATTATAACAATGTTTTCATTGGTACCACTGAATGTGAACACAATTTCTTAATTCTTGGAGGTTGGGGACTCAAAGGAGGAACAGATTCAGTTTTTCCTGGAATTTATTATGTGTGTGGGAATAAGGCTTACTTAAGGCTTCCTGCACGGTGGTATGGAAGTTGTTATTTTGGAATAGTATTTCCAAAGATATACCACGTAAAAAGAAACACTGGGAGCAATGAAAACAATAGTGAATTAATACGTAGTAAAAGAGCTAGTTTTTCTGAAATTGTAGGTGATATATTTGGTGCATTGATACCTTCAGTGGGAATAATTCTGAACTCAAGGAAAATATGTAAATTGTCTACGGTGGTTGATCGTTTATCAACGGATACTGCTGGAGGGTTTCTAATGATTAACGCGGAGGTGGTTGCGATTAGATCTATGGTGATGCAAAATCGACTTGCTCTTGATATTATATTGGCAAAAGAGGGCGGAGTCTGTAAATTATTGAAGACGAAACACTGTTGCACTTATATTCCTGATAAGAGTTCAGAAATTGGAACGTATATACAGAATATAACTAAACTTGAGAAGGAACTAAAACCACTGGAAGTTGATAGTGTATGGGAAAGATTGACAAATAGTATCTCGTCAATTGGTACCTGGTTTGCTAATATAGGAAAAGGACTTATAGGTCAAATATTAGTACCCTTAGCAGGGATAGCAATAATAATATTGGCAATAACAATATGGTGCAAATGTTGTAGAAAGAGTGGAACATACAAAGTGACAGGTAGAGGAAAGAAGCAAAAAATTGATGAAATAGAACTTGAAGAGTGGAGAAGTGAATTATACAAGAAATTGAAAGGGGATGGCAAAAATGGAAAGTGTAAGAATGAGAATAAAGTACTTTGCTAGAAGTTGGCATCTGATTGTGGGTAGTATTTTGATGGCTCAGAAACGCCATCAGAGAGGGGATTGATGGAGCAAGGTTTCATAAACGAAACTTGCTTGTATACAATCCTTCTCATAGTATTAATTTATTAAACTTGTATTGTCTCTATTAATCATTGCATACACTACATGAATAGAAAGGATGCTTGCCTATGTGTTTTACTAATGAATAACGCTTGTCTGTAATCCAAAATGGCCACCAAAACGCGGGAATATCACTGCGCATGTCGCAACCATATCACATGGTGTGACGTCTTTCTTTGCTTGGTGGGAAATTTCTGCTTCTGCGCAGTGCGCATTAAAATGGCTGCTTGATGTTTTCACATGCTTCAGCTTGCTCTCATGTCATTATTAAATTGTCGTTTTCTTAACGCTACTAATGCGGGACAGTATTATAATTAAATGGGAATAGAGTAGGAAAGGTGGGCATACAGTGAAACATTTTATTTGTGATTTTAATATTTTCTTCTTTGACTTTTATCAGTTCGTAAACTTGGGCCTGGGTTTGGTGCAATGAAAGCTCGTGTGACAAAGATTCCGCACATGCGCCCTGCAGTAGCAGACCAGATAGAAAAAGATTAAGTCAATTTGGACATCACCCAAGGCCATGACCTGCTGGCCGACACCACTACATACCAAGATGTTCTTGCCGAAGAGAAACATTTTATATGAATAAATTGTAAATTTTGTCATGAGACGGGTGGGAAATAAGGCAAATGTATTAAATTGAAGGGGCGGTAGTTTAAAAACAATAGGCTTCAGAAATACAAGGCAAATCAATATGGTGTGAGGATCAACCCCCTGTCCCTGTCCAATCAGAAGTAGTGGTCCCATATTTTAGCAACATTAAGGGGAGGTACATGGGCGTAGAAGGGTATAATAGAATATAGCATTAGTTAATTAGGGAGAACAGGCGTTCATGCTGACAGACAGAAGAGCTCCAGACCGCCAAGCTGACCGATTGCAGATCGAATCCCTGTCCAGAAGAAGTCCTGAGGAGGGGGCGGCGGAGTCCATTAGAAGGGAGACACGGGAGAATCGAGGAGAAGTCGAGTATCAGAGAGGGAGCGACGCAGGCGTCGTTGTAGAGAGGTCACCGGTCCTGTCCTGATCCTGGAGGAGGTCTTTTGCTCTTCATCCTTCCTGGGTCCTAATCTTTCCAACTCCTTGGCCAAGGGTTTGGTTCTCGCACTTAGGTAAATATAATGCAACCTTTAGTTGCGCTGCTGTCTCTATCCTCTCCTTTCCTGAGGAACCGTCATTAATTAGCAATAATTATTCTATGCTTCATCTTGGGTATTGCGATTAAGTACCGTGTGGTTCTGTATTTTACTCTGCTAAATCTTTACATAAACATTTTAAAACTTCCTGACTCAGTGGTTATTTCAGGATAATGTACTATAATGAATGTCACTCATTTTAAATTTCCCAATTAGCAAAGGATTCATTGGTAAGTCATTACTCTTCATTCAGAAGGTAATTGGTAGCAGGGATTTTGATAAAGAGTAACAACTGATAAAACCCAGCGTAAGTATTAGCGTAGTATGAATGTATGGGCCCAAGTGAGTATCTGGTGTATGAATGCTGTTTGCTAATATCGCGCTGGATCACCTGTCTTACAGAGGCGCTGCGCCCATGGAGCCCACTGCCAGCTTCCCTGAAGTGAAGTTGTTTCTCCTTGGCGTTGTGGGGTGGTTATCTTGCTGTGTGCTAGTCCGTGGCGTGGCAAATGGACTATCCTGTCAGCAGCACAACTATATTGCAGCTAGATTTGTACTGCTCTTTTTCCGGGCCCAGCTCCGTCGCAGCAGGACCCCAGCAGACTCTGGCAATGTTCGATGTTTGGTTCCACTTTTGTCAACGCTCTATGTCCCTCTGCCGCAGTCCTCTCCGGCGCACTAGGGTGGTGGAAGTAGTCGATGGAAAAAGCCGCCGCTGGTCACACTGTCACCTGACCCGCCTTCCTGTGGATTGGGGCTGTAGCAGGCAGACCCTGGCCTTGGTCTGCCCGATCGTGCTGTCTTCCACTGTAGGTTTGTGTGCTGTGTCGTCGGTGGCGCAGTCCCTCGCTAAAGGGCAGCTGTGGCGTATCTTAATTGTCGTGTCTAGCTAGGATCCGCTCCAGCTCACCACCTTCGCCCTTAGTCACCACCTCAATCGGTGCCCTCAGTGCGTGCCCCTCATTTCACGCAATATGCGCAGTGGGGCCCGGCATTCTCACCTTCTCAATCCTACAGCCTTGTGATTCACCTTTGTTTCCTCCAGTGCCGGTATCGCGGGGCCATCGACAGTGCAGATCTTTGTGCCCCCGGGTGCCGCTTCCAACACCGTCTTCCCGCTACGCGGCTACCACCGGAGCCGGTCCGGCGCTCGCCGTCCGTCCCCTCACAGCGCTGTTTTCTCCACCACTTGTTTTTTGCCGGCCGCGCCATCCCGGCCGTGTGAAGGGGTATTATGTTTCCTGTGCGCCGCCCTCCAAGAGCAGCCGCGCGCGCCCTCCGGCTCCCCGCTACTTGCAGCAAGGATCGCGACCCCGCACAGCAGGATGGTCTCAGCCGATTGCGTGCTCTGCTTCTCGGCTGGTGTTCACGCGAGCTCGCGGCTTCAGCCCACGTCTTCCTATCCTGGGCCTCACTTACGCCACACGTCCGCGCTTGATCTCCGGCTTCCCCAGGTCATTTCTCGCCGCAGAGCAGGTTTCTATGGACTGACCCAGTCCTCCGATGCAGTTATTCAAAGGACACAAGCCTCTTGTAGCTCACTGGGTGCAGGATAAATTAAGGATGTTTACGTGACCGAAGGAGCTCGTTCAAGAAGCGGCCATCTTCGGGCTTGGCTAGCTCCGCCCCCCGCGAGTCATGGTTTTACCCCACGGTGAGTCACTGAGGAGGAAGATGGTCCTCCCCGTCCTCAAGTGTGGGTACAATGCATTGTAAGAAGAGGGTTTTCTCCAGGGTGATCTTTCCTAAGAGGATAGACTTTTAATGAGAGCATCCAACTTAACCGTTAAATTACATCATGGGTTGGCCTGGTAAGGTACTCTCTAGGGGGGTGAAGATTCAGCCTTACGGCCTGCTGCACTATTTGTGATGAACGCCACTTGGTATCTGCGCCCTGTTCCCCGATTCCGCATCTACCAGTCGATGACTTACTCTCTTTGTCCTCTCCATCTCTGGGTTAAAGCCTCTCTATCAGAGTAGCGCGTGCGTCTACCACTTGTTTCCCTTGGCCCATACCTATTCATGAGGCTCTCTGTCCCGAGTGGCCGCCGCCACCCCCACTTGATACTATCACTGACAGTTTACAGTCCTGGTCTTTCATAACAATCTTTTTTTTTTTGTGTAGGAAGCATCGCAACTCTTTCCTGCCGCACTATATTTAACAAGTTGGTGTGCAGCTATGCTAATAAGCAATTAAACTGCATTTTAAAATGCACAACATTATCGACAACATGACTTCACCCATTCTCCAGTGAGTCCTCAACACACATCAGCTGCCGGGCTGGTCGACACCCTCTGCAGTGCAGTAGTGACCCTGGCATCCCTTATTGCAGAATCAATGCGCCTTTCACTTCTCGAATCAAGGCCCCGCAGCCCTTCGAGAATAAACCCGGTAGACCTAACAATATGACCAATTTATCTACAGATGTTACGAACGTAGCAGGTGGACGAGTGCAAGTAAATGACATAATTTAAGTCAAAACGTCTCTTGTGACGAAAATATAGACTAATAAAAGGGTGCACGGCATTCAAAACACCTCTTTCAGAACTTGAGGTGGTGGCTCAGTCCGACACAATGCCTGTGACGCCGGACGAGCGCGCTGCGATCTGTATTCCCTCGGTAGCTAATGTGGACGAACTCGTCATTGACGGGGTGTGGCTGCACCTTTGGGAATGTTGCACTCACGACACAACTATTGCTAGAATGTCTAATACTTAACCAGAGAATAAACAAGCATTTGCAATGCAATAGGACTCGCATTTACGCAAGACCTATTGCATTGCAAACGGGAGTGCGGGCAGGGGGGCAGGAGGGCGAGAAGGCACGAACAACGGGAGTGCGGGCGGGTGGGGGCGGGAAGGCATGGGAAGAAAATAGTGCTCACAATCTAAATAACACATACCATGCAACACTCGAAGTAAAGGGGCCAGTAGCCATGGAAGGATACAAATGACGACATGGCCGTCATAAGGAGGGACTAACAAGCCTATAAACCAATCGGAAGGCAGCATTTAGAAAGGACAAAGACACAAGCCAATGAAAAAGATGGGCGAGGGAGTGGGCGGAGCTTCCACTCCATACTCCATTACTGCATGCCTCGCAGAGCAAGCAGCGCATGCGCGCTGCAGCTATAGGCTCGACCTAAAAAAGGGGGTTGAATTCTATTTCCATAGAACAAAATTACAATCATTAAAGAAACTATAAAGTCACCCGATGAGTACATGTAGACTGACATTCGGGTAAATGCCTAGCAGGATAATTGACAAAGGTGGTAAGTGTCAAGCTGGGGAAGAGGGGGATTGTAAGTGGGAAGATTCTAGCATGTCAACTCAGGTAACCTCTACTCTGTCCTGCACTGGGTGGACCTCACTGGAGCCCACGCCGAAGATGCATTAGTCTGTGTTTTGTCTGCCATTGTAGTGAGGTGTGCATCCCATGCCCGGAGCACCTCCATACGCAGCTCCGCTACTGGGCGGAGTCGTCAGGCATCTCCCCTCATTAATGCCCTCTCCTCTGCCCTGGCCCAGGCCTCTGCATCTTTCTCCTATGCAGCTACTGTGGGTTTCACCCTAGACATCCACTTTAGGGCTATGCAACGTTTCGTTAGTATCAATGCTAGGTCTATTAATCTGGTGCCAATCTTGCATGCTTTGGGTCTAGGGAACAGGCCGAGCAGACAAACCTCTGCCGTACATGAGAGGAAGTGTTCCAGAACCCCGTTGATCGTAGCATTGACCGCCTCCCAGTAGCCCCTCAGCTCTGGGCACTCCTGTGTAATGTGAGCAAATCCCACATCAGGTGCCCCATATCTCAGGCAGGCCCTGGGTTCCCCTCTATACATAACCCGTAGTCGGTGGGGGGTCAAATATGTCATGTGTAGATAACTGAATTAGATATACTTGAAACTGGTGTTCTTAGAGATACGCTTATGGCTTTCAACAATTCTACTCCACTCTACATCTGTCAGGTCCCTGCCCAGCAATGATGTCCATTTGTCTCTTATCCCTGACAGCGGTCCTCTGATCATCTCTGATTGCGCTCTGTAGAGCCATTTCACAAGATGTTGCGCTGAGCCCAGCATTACCAGCACCTGCAGAACCGCATAAGTGTCCTGTTCCCCCTGACTCCCAGGCCATAGAGTTCTATAAGTCCTGACTACAGCGTGGTAGGTCAGGAACTGACCAGGTGGCAGCCCGCACTGTTCTATAAGGTTGTTGAATGGTAAAAGCTGTCCCAGGTGAAAACAGTCTCCAACTGTCACCAGTCCTGCCGTCGTCCAGTTGGCTAATTGCGCACCTGTAAAAGGGGAGTTAGGGTCTCCGTGTGGCAAACCCACTAGCAGTAAGTCCAGGGCATAGAGTGGTGCCCCGCGTGTACACCCCACACATCTCCGGCATTGTAGAGCTATTCATAACAGTACTCCAGGGGTGGGCGTATTCACTTTTGGGTTAATTATTTTCACTAATAGTAGTCCCTGATATGTGGTCCGTCCAGCAGGGCCTACTAACTTGAGGTCCTTGCCATCCAGCCAGTGAGCTAGCCACTGAAGCTGGGCCGCTAAATAATACAATTCAAAATCTGGTGCCCCCAACCCACCTTTCTCTGGAGCTCTCCGCAGGACCGTCAGGGAGACCCTGTACCACCCTCCATCCCAGACCAGTTCCCGTAGCAAAGAATCTAGGTCCCTAAACCAGGAGCGTGGCAACATGATTGGGAGGTTTGCAAAGTAATATAGAAGTCTGGGGAGCATAATCATTTTGGAGAGAGAGATACGTTTCAAGGACCACCAAAATTGTATGTTAGTTTTGAGAGATTGAATCACCAGACCCAGATTACCGTCCCTCAGATCGTCCAGTCAATGGAACACTTGTATACCTAAATATCTAAAAGACCGGGGTGACCACTCCATACCCGCCGGCACGTTAAGCAGCTGTGTCATGTCTGCTCTGACGGGGAACAGGGCGTCTTGGTCCTGATGACCCACAAGCCCGAAAGCGTGGAGAACTTCTTCAACGACTCGATAGCATTCACCACACTCATGTGCCCATCTCTCAAGTAGAGCAGCAAGTCATCAGCATATAGCGATATAACATGTTCTCTTCCTCCCACAGCCAGCCCATGTCCCGCTCCTCTCTGCCAGAAATACACCGCCAGGGGTTCAATAGCCAAGGCAAATAACAGGGGTGACAGTGGGCACCCCTGTCTAGTACTGCGATGGACCCCATATGCCGCCGAGATCACCCCTCCAGTCTTAACCCTCTCTGTCGAATTCGTATATAACACGGGTACTCAGCGGGTCCAGCCCTCACCCATTCGTCTCATGACCAAGTCTAGAAAGTCCCATCGTAAAGAACCAAATGCCTTCTCCATGTCAATGGACTTGATCCAGGCATCCAGATACTGGGGGGTGTCTGAGTGATGCAAAACGTGGAACAGCCTAAGTAAGTTCCCCGAGGTATATTTAGAGCAGGCTTCTCCAACGTGTAGCTCTTGAGCTACCAGTAGCTCATCAGCTACCTGTAAGTACCTCTCCTGTGTGCAGCCCAGCCTACTAGTTTAGAAGCTTTTGTTTGGTTGAATTAACATATGTAAACCAACATTGAAAAGTGTGCATTTGAGATGAAAAGTGTATATTTACAGAAATCAAAAGCTGATTTTTGGAGAAAATAAATTTCAAATTATATTTACAGGTGATATTTGGTTAAAAAATCATTCAGTGTTGGGAAGACTTATTACTAATGTTATTACCTTTTTTTTTACGTTACTTCTGACAACCATGTCTGATGCACTGAGGTGTTCACTTCTAGTAATCTTGCATGTAGTAGCCACTAACATAATATTGTCTGATGTGGTCACTGTTACACCACTTATAATATTAGTAGCTCTTATTACAGAAAAGGTTGGAGAAACCTGATCTAGAGGCTATAAAGCCATTCTGGTCCTCATGTATAAGCTCCTGCATATGGGAGAGTAGCCTCGTCACTAATACTTAGAATTTTAAAATCCGCGTTCAACATGGACAGAGGGCGATAACCCAATGGGCTCACAGTGGTAGACTTAGATTTAGGAAGAGGGACCACCATTGTTTCTCTGGACGACGCCGGTAAGAATCCCAGTCGCAGGGACTCAGCGAATACAGTTTCAAGTTTAGGGATCAGTATTGGGGCAAACTCAGAATAAAACTCTATCGGTAGGCCGTCTGGGCCAGGCATTTTCCCTCTAGCCATCTCTTTGATGACTTTTCGAATCTCCAATGCTGTCACGGGTCTTCCGAGGTCCATCTGAAGTTCCGGATCTAGGCTACGCAACGGTAGGGAAGTAAGGAAATCTTCCATCATCTCTAGTGGGATATATTCGAGCTGGTCATAGAGAGTTTTGTAATAGTTATGAAAAACTACATTAATAGCCCTTGGGACATACAGTGGTATCCCCTCATTGCTGAGTATCTGCGTTATGGGGGAGCCTCTTGTTTCTGGGTGCACCAACCACGCCAGGAGACTATCTGACCGACCCCCCCCTTTCATGCACCCGCTCTTGGAATTCTCGTACGTCGTTCTAAGACAGCGTTATACTAGTCTCTCACCTTCCAGGACCGTAAGTTCCCTATTCAGTTCCCTCTTTACCCTCACCGCCTGACCCATGCATTGGCCCTGCACCACCACTTTAAAAGCATCCCACTCAATGAGGGAGTCCCTGGCTGTACCCTGATTAATCCTGAAATAATCTGAAAATGCAGTCTGGAGTATGTCTCTGAAGGATGCATCTTCTAAAAGTTGTGGGCGGAGGCACCTTAGCGGGATCACTGGCGGCTTGGTGGTCAGACAAAGAGCGAGCAGTAGTGAGTTGTGATCAGACAGCATGCGACCCAAGTATTCAGTATGCGTGACCCCGGGGCAGACTCTGGGTGAACATATAAACATGTCAAGGCGTGAGTGTAAGTCATGGAGCTGTGAGTCGTAAGAGTAGTCGCAGCCATTAACGTGTTGTACCCTCCAAATATCCGTGATGTCCCAGTGCGCAGCCTATTCACAGAAACCCTTAGACGTTCTTTCCACAGCTGTCCCATGTAAAGGGGGAGTGGACCTATCCATATGGATGTCTGCCACACAATTAAAATCCCCTCCTAGAAGCAAATCATCCGCCACCAAGGAGGACAAGGGCACTGTTAGGGCCAGAAGAAATGATAGTTGATTCTGGTTGGGAGCATATACACTGCCCAAAGTGACCTCCCTCCCTAATAACCTGCCCTTGACTAGTACATAACAGCCTTCCGGATCAATGGTGGAGTGAATGACCTCAAAGGGCGATCCCGCTCTTATCCACAGTAGTGTGCCCCAGGAACATGCAGAGTATGAGGTAGCAAATATATGGTCCCGCCACCTGCTGCGTAATCGGAAAACCTCCTCCTTAGTGAGGTGGGTCTCCTGTAGCATGACCACTTGTGCAACCCTGCAGCACAAGTAGCGGTGAATACTATGCCGCTTGGATGCTGAACCCATGTCATGAACATTCCAGGTCAATACTTTTATTGCAGGACATGTATTCACCATGGTGTCTGGCTAGGACCCCCCCCCCTCCCGCATTCCGGCTTTAATTCCTTCCCTCTGCTTCCCCGGTCTCCCCAGTGCTGACAAGGCTCCCTCCGGTGACAAACCAAATGAATAAATTCCCCAAACATAAACTCCCTCACCTCAGGGCAGTCCAGCAACGGCTGGCCGTCCAAACCTGTATAGGAAGAAAACATTATTAAGGGAAAGTCCCCTACTGAGTCTCAATGGGGCAATCCAAGGGGGAGTTGGCAAACCAGTCCAAATAAAGGACTCTAGTACGTGCCAGCCCATCTATAGTAGGAGTCCAAATCCGCTGCGGCAGCTGAAGCCCAGTCAGCGGGAGTCCTTGTTAGATAATGTCGTCAACTGATTGCGGGGTGATAACCGGTATGTTCTTGCCTCCCAAGGCCGAGTTGCCTGAATCAGAACTCATGGAGCACGTTCTGAGGATTCGTCCCTAATGTCCACAGATCTCTGCGAGGTTACTTTATTAGCAACAGCCTGCAGTACCGCATTCTGTTCCTCCTCCATCTGTGATGTGGAGGGACCCCGTGAAGCGGGGCCCGAGTGGGCCACTTGAGTCATCTCCGAGACTTACGCCTGGCATTCCAGGGTTTTGCCCGGTGTCCCGCCGGAGGCACCCCCGATTTATATGTTTCTATCCATGCCCATACTGCATCTTGGGTGTCACAGAAACACGTTTTGCCATCAAGCATTATGCGGATCTGGGCCGGGAACATCAGAGAGTATTGAATGCCCTCTGCTCGGAGTGCCTTCTTGGCCTCCCCGAAAGAAGCCAGCCGTACTTTCGCCGTGAAGTCTGGGAAAATGTCCTGTTGGAGCATGGTTTTTGTGTCTGTGATAGCAGCCAATACCCTGCCAAGGTGGGCGCGTATCGATGTCTCGTCCTCCTCCCCATTCTCTCCGCCTCCATTTGGGGACAGGGAGGCTTCCCCCGTCTGTAGGGCACACTGTCTGGGTTTAGTCTTCCCCATCACTACGCCAGAAGGGAGTCGATAACACAGGTGCAGGCCACTGGCCACAGTCACACAGTTTCTGGATGATATTCTGCTCCCACCCGTGGGGGGAGGGGTTGGGAGGGGTTTGGAGGACCAAGACCAGGAGTCAGGGATCCCGCCAGTAGCAACTGCCGGACTCAGGGCAACCCCCCCAGTCAGATGGTTGCCAGCCAGTTCCACTAGGCCTCACCCCTCTTCGTCACCAAGGGTCCGCTTCACAGTAATGCCAGGCTACCAGCGCTCCAGGCAGGCTCTCAAGCCACCCCTCCTCGTCAGTAGAGGGGGTCTCAAAATCCCACAATCACCACCAGGTCAAGGCAGGGGGCTGACTCTACCTCCCCAGCACTCTGTTTACATCAGGGGCAGCCACCCAGAGAGTCTGGTCTAGGGCCTGGGACATCCACTCCTGTCACAGCATGTCTGAGCTTGGCCAATCACTCCTGGGGGGACCACACAGCAATACTGTATCACTCCACTTCCCTCCCACGAGGGACAGGACTCACCACGACTCTCCTCTGCTCCATAACGGTTGGCACTTCTCTATTGAGGGGCCGTGTCTCTTGTTCCCCCACACGGCAGTGGCGTAGCTTCAGGCAGGCCGGGCGTCTCCCGTGTCCTCGAAGCGGCCTCTGGGCCAGCCCCTCCCGGTCTTCTCTCCGGACCCCAGTATGGGTCTCGAGCCCTCCGAAGTGTTTCCCCACTGGTCGCCTGCTTCTACACACCATCAGGGCGGCTCACGTACCTGCCTCGCTTTAGCCACTTCTCCGAGCCCCAGCATGAGGCTCGGTCGCTCCGTCTTGTGACTCACGCTGGTGTCGGCCCCAGAGCTCCGCGGAAGTCTCCGGCCCCAGGCCAAGCACTCCGCCCCAGGATGGCATATACCCCGGTCCCAGGTTGCAGGTCGCAGCCGGCCAGCCCATAGCATCTCAAGCTTCAAGAGACGGATCCGCCATCTTGTCTCCGGGCCGAAGGTACTCCGCAGGTTATGGCCACCATCCGACACCCCCGGCCCCACACCCTGGCTGCAAGCGACTCCAATATCCCAATTGCCTCGCCCCCCCCCCCCCAGCAGTAGGGGGCCTCCAGGGACTAGGGTTGAAGGAGGGTGCAGGATTTCAGATGAGCCGGCGCAGAATCTCCGAGCTACGCGGCTCGTTGGCCACACTCCTTGGCAAAGCCAATATTGTCAATGTTTTAGTAGACATGTTGCACAGCAGCACAGCCGCTGGGCAACCTGGCTGAAAGTAAACAAAAACAAGCATTGGCATAGCCAATAGGTCTCGCCTTTGGGACCTTATGTGTTTAGCCAGAACTTTTGGCTATGTTGTAGAGCATTGTGGCTGCTGTGCATCATGGTGAAAAGTTATAATAAAAAGGGTTAAGCTTTTTTATTACCTTTATACAAACCAAGACGACATTATATACAACTGAACAACCTGATTAAAAAAAGATTTTAACATAAAAAATGTCTTCTATTTTTTTTGTACTTGCACTGCTGGCAACTTCTTCCTGCCTGTTCTCATGCTAGTTTGTTATAAAAAAAAATTGTTATGGGGGAGTGATGGAGCAAGGACTCACAATGAGACTTGCTCGGAAGCAATCCTCTCACAGTATTAATTAATTTGTACTAAAAACCTTGTAATGTCTTTATTAATAATGTGCAACACAACATATTTTATCTAGAAGATGCTTGCCTATGTGTTTTCCACTAATAAGTAATCCTTGTCTAATCCAAAATGGCCGCTAAAACGCGGGAATTCTACTGCGCATGTGTCAACCACGTCACGTGGTATGACGTCTTTCTTTGCTTGGAGGGAATCTTTTGCTTCTGCGCAGTGTATGCTAAAATGGCTGCTTAATGTTCTCACATGCTAAAGCTTTCGCTTTGCTGAAATTAATAATGTGGTATTCTAAAGCTACTAATGCGGGATAGACATTTATAAATAAATGGGATTAGTGTAGAAGTAGGAGGTATACAGTGAAAACATTTATTTTTGATTTTAATATGTTTCTTCTTTGACTTTCTATTAATTTCTATATTGGGCCTGGGTTGGCTAAACACCAGCTCAAGAGCCATGTGACCTGCGCATGCGCTCTGAAAATCACAAAGCAAAGCGATGAAGTCAACTTGGAGGACGTCCAAGGACATGACCCGCTGATCACCTTCTGAGTTCAACTGAATGTCCTGTTAAATGACACATTTTGTATATATTTTGTATCAATATTGGTGTGAAACGGGTGGGAAATAAAGCAAATGTATTAATTGAGAGGGGCAGGATTCTAAAACAATGGGCTTAAGAAAATTGAACTAAATTGACATGGTGTGAGGATCAACCCCCTGTCCAATCAGAATTAGTGGGCCCATAATTTTGAAACATTAATGGGAGGTACATGGGCGTAGAAGGGTATAATAGATATAGAATGAGCTAATTAGTTAGCTTTAGAAGCTTAGCGAGAGTGTGCAGAGATACAGAGACTGAATCGCTGTCCGAAGAGGTCGTGAGGTGGGGGCGGCGAACTGCATTAGAGGGAGACGCGGAAGAACCACGAGGAGGAACGAAGTGTCAGAGAGGGGAACGATGCAGGCGTCGTTGGTAGAGAGGTCATCTATCCTGTCCTGAACCTGGTCCGGAGGTCTTGGTCTTCATCCTTTCTTGGGGACCCTCTTTCCAACTCCTTGGCCAAGGGGTTTGGTTTTCACACCTTTAGGTAACTATAAATGCGTAATCTTTAGTTTGTACTGCTGTTTGTATCTTCTCCTTTCTGAGGGACCATCATTTGTAATTAATAGGTGACTATAAAGTGTGCTTCCTCCTTGAGATGCGATTAAGTACCATGTGGTTTGTATTTTACTCTGCTAAATAATTTTAGATAAACATTTTAAAACTTCCTGAGTCAGTGGTTATTTCAGGTGTTTAATGAAAATATTTTTGTATGATCTCATATCAACCCCAGTTATCAAAGGTCCATTGGTAAGTCATTACTCTTCAATCAGAAAAGGTAATTGGTAGCAGGGATTTTGATAAAGAGTACAACTGACCCCACCAGTGGTGATTGCTAGCTAGTGTGAATGAATGGGCCCAGGTGAGTATTTAGTGTATGAATGCTTGTTGCTAGTAACCCGCTGGATCAGTTTTCTGGCTATCTGAGGATGGTTATACTTTGTTAACCGGGTAATGAGAATTTTCTTTTTATGAACTAACATCCATTTTAAAAGTTTTGTTTTCTGTTGTCTAGAAATCCCCGGGGAAACTGAATAGCTAAGTGGTAAGGATGGTAAGTGGAAACCATACTGCAGTGAGGTTATCTGCCAGGCAGAAATAGTACTGAACGGTTAAGCAGGGCTATCAGTACTTGTTAGGGACTCTGTGTGTATGTGAGTGACAGCAAAGGAATACGCTGGTGAAATTTTGATGTTATATCACCTAGAAAGGGTAACATTGAAGGAGTAGCAGGTATTTCTGAAGCTTACGTGAAGAGTAAACGGAAGGGTTTTACTCGTAGTGTATGTCTAGTAAACGGAAGGGTTTTACTAAGAGTGAGAAAATCTATCCTTTTCAATTTAGGGAAACTGGCAAGATAGCGAATGTTTTATGTTGTTACTGAATTTTAATAAGAAGTGTTGAGAAAATAAAGTTTTGCGTACGATTTTTGTAAAGGAGGGGTCAGTAGTCAGGAGTAATACTGACGTCACAGGTGCCGAGCTGGGATTGGTCGAAACAGCGAGGGACAGAGAAGCGCAGATTGTAAAGGAGGGGTCGTCAGATAGAGTGAATAGACGACACAGAAAAACCGCGCTAGGATTGGTTCCGAGACAATTGTAAGCTGAAATTTGATTGGTTGTCAGAATAGAAGTTGAAATATTAGTGGACAGTGGAGATTGTATGTGGAAACGCGATCCAACTTTGATAGGAACACGTCCAGACAGGAGATTTTTAGGTTTTGCAGAATATAATTCAATAAATAGATATTTACCCAAAATGTACGGAGAAAAGAGAAAATTGTCATTCTTACAAAGATTAAAAATTATTTTAAGAAAGATAAGCCCAGCAAAACTAGGGAAGGAATTCTCATTCCACCAGCAAAAACGCCCGCCTCATTCATGATGATGGAGAGGGGTTATCATACTTGTGTATGGTTAGAAAATTGGATAGAATATACAAAAGATGACGGAGTACTAGCTTTCCCAGAGAATGGTCCATTCAATGGGAGAATTCTTCAAAATTTAAGAATGAAAATGAATGAATTAGAACCCAGACCAAGATTAACGCAGTATGAAGCCCTAGAAGAATGGGAGACAGAAGGATTTGAGCGTGATAGACCCAGGAGCAATAGGGGTTATAGGGGATTTTTCCCTAAATACCAGAATGAAACAAGAGAAAGTCAGATGAAACAGTGGAGACGAGCGATGATTTCTGAGGGTTTGTATCCAGTATTAATGGCTGATGAGCAGTTAGGGAGCAAATGCAAAGAGAAGACTAAACACATGACAGGGTTTGGAGAATCCGAAGATGAATTCATGGAAGAAATATTAAAGAACCCTCCACCATACCAGGAAGAGCTGGGTGGATGTACTCCAAGTGCACCTGTTTTGAGAACACCGTTAGTACCTCAAGTACTGCATAATCCACCAGTTAATAGGGTACTTCAGGATAAAGAAAGAGAGGCCTTAGACAGAAACAGAGCAGAATTAATACAGAAAATAACACAGTTGGATGTACATCCTGAATCTCTGACTATACCTGTAACAATTGGTCCCGTGGTTCCTTTATACGGAGACAAAGTAAATTGCCCGAAGCCCCTAGTTATTACTACACCTATGGATAACCGTAAAAATGAAGTTGTAATAACTGATGATCATATCAGTGACTGTGAATCTATGATTTCACTAATGGATTTGCCTATTCGAGAATCCGCAAATAGCACCCCCAGAAGAGCCACACCTGGTTGCTCAAAGGATGTAAATATAATAACCTCTTCAGGAACTAAAAGTGCAACAGTAGTAACTCCAGAAGACCTAGAAAGATGGGCACAAGGAATAGACAGACAGAGTTCACCCCCAAAGATCTTGGACATTTATAAATTAAAAGTCGAATTAGAAGAAATGATAGCAGGCAACGTAGGAGTAGATCATCTAAATACCTACAGTGAAGAAGAACTATTGTTCGTATGTAGGAGTATAACCAGAAATGTAAAAATATTCCATGAAAAGTTAACGGATTTGGCCTCAGAGATGGGGATTGAAATAAGGAAGTCAAAAGTGTTGCAGAGACCATATAGAGCAGAATTTACTGACAAATACTTAGAAAATATTAATACATCTGGTAGAAAATTACAAGTTAAAGAATTAATGACAGTTTTACAGAAATGGGGAGAATTGGATAGATGGAAAACTAGATGGACAAAGAAAAAGGAAGAAGCAAATTCAAATAGAATGACATCTGAGTATTTATTGAAGGAAACAGGAAAGGTAGAACAGATGTGTCCAATGCGAGAGGTTCCAGGAGGAGGCTATGTCCATGTCCCATGGAGAAGACAAGACATATTGTCATTTACAAATGATTTTCCAAAGTTGAGAGAAAAACCAATTGAATGGTACAAGCAGGTTGAGAGGTTTGTGAGAGTTTCAAAGGTTTTGTTAAAGGACCTAGATGGTTTGTTTGACATAGTGGTACCTGCTGATTTATGGACAGACTGTAAAATTACAATCGACTGGCCTAGTGAAGAGCATCCCAGGGATCCAAAGACAGGTGCCCCATCAAATGATGTGATGAAAAAGTATCACCAGGTAATCACTTACTTGAAAGGGAAAATACCACCCAAAGAAACAGATTGGGTGAAAATAGACAGAACCACGCAAGAAGCAAATGAATCGGTACATGCCTACTATGAACGTCTATTACAGGTGTTCAAACAGTATAGTGGTTTTGAAGATATTGGAGACAAAAATATGAGTCAGTTTGTCTATCGATTTGTTTATGGTCTAAAGCCAGAGATTTGTCAGATGATTAAGCAACACATGTTATGTTGGCAGGGAAAGCCTATCGATGAGATTTTGAAATATGCTAAATACTGTGGGGATGACATCGAGGACAGGCATAAGAAACTACAAGAGAAAGTGATGTGGGCTCAAGTGAAAATGGCTGAGCGACAGGGAATTAATTTAGATAATCCATCTTAAAGTCAGGGAAAAGAATCTGGATCGAATGCTGACACAGGAAATGGTGGTAAGGTAAGAGGACGAATGAGTAGAGAAGAGGCTAAAAAGAAATTTCCTTGTCATGGATGCGGAAAGTTGGGACATTGGAAGAATGAATGTAAAAAGATTCAAAATAATAATGGCCCAAATCATAATTTAAATCCACAGACGAAGAATGACTCACAGCAGGGTGTAAGTCATCAGAGTCAGTTACCACCTGCCCCTATACAGGGTAATGTAAGCAGAGCAAAGCACGGTACAGACGTCGGATATCAAGGAGGAAGTAGTAAGAATGAATATGTAACTTCACAGTTCCTTTTGCAGGATGATTTTAATCCATATGATTATCAATGACGGTGCCTAAGAGAGGGGGAGAAGGAGTGCGTACTTGGCGCATCCTTGCCGGTAGATCAGTCATGTCCATATGTTGAAGGGAAAGTAAAAGGTAATGATATCACCTTTCTTTTGGACACTGGTGCTACCCGTTCTACTGTAAGAACAGCAGACATCCCAAACCTCCCTCTCTCTGGAGAAGCTATCCAAGTTGTAGGTGTAGCAAATCAAAAGATTAGAACACCCCTTACCAAACCCATGGAAGTAAGAATCAGAAATTTCCGAGAAATGCACCAATTTGTGTTGTGTGACTCTAGTCCAGTAAATTTACTGGGCAGAGACTTACTGTGCAAAATGAACTGCACTATTTTCTGCACACCGGATGGTGTTGCAATACAGACCCCGGATGAAGATCATGTTTACAAATTCATGATAGCCAAACAAGGTACGGAGGTAGATGAAATGTTCTCCTTGATAACAAAAGATGAATTACCAGAAGAGTTAAAAACTACAGTGAGTTCAAAAGTATGGGATTTTACTGGAAAAGAAGTAGGTCTGATGGCTAATATAGACCCAGTAAAGGTAACTGTAAAAGAAGGTGCAATTTTCCAAATACCAGACAGTATAAAATGAGTGCTGAAGTTAAAGCAGGAGTTACTGAGGAAATTGGCAGAATGGTAAAACAAGGTATATTAAAAGAAATCATGAGTAGCCCTTGTAATTCGCCAATCATGGGTTTGAAAAAGCCTAGTGGAAAATATAGAATCGTTCAAGATTTCCGGAAAATTTATAAAATTGTGGTATCTTGTTGTCCTATAGTACCAAATCCTGCAGTGATCTTATACCAAATACCATGGAACGCAGAATGGTTTACCGTAATTATTCTGTGCCAAGCATTTTTCTCAATTCCATTACATCCAGATAGTCAGTATTTGTTTTCGTTCAAATTTGAAAATCACGTTTATGTGTGGAATCGTGTTCCTCAGGGGTACACAGAAAGTCCCTCCATTTTTAATCAGATACTGAAAATGTGCCTAGAAAAATTAGTAATGCCCAGAAACTCAGTCTTGGTGCAATATATAGATGATTTGTTAATTGCATCTAGAACCCATGACGATTGTGTCACCGACTCAATTGCATTACTCAATCATTTGGCTGAGGAAGGTCACAAAGTGTCACCTGAGAAGTTACAATTTTGTACAACAGCAGTTAAGTATTTGGGACACCAAATTGAGAGAGGAAAGAGAAGAATAACCTCTGAGAGAATAAAAATAATTAAACAAATGAAAATGCTGGTAACACAAAGAGAGGTGAGAATGTTTCTTGGAATAGTGGGATACTGTCGACAATGGATTGTAGGGTTTTCTCTACTAGCAAAGCCTTTAATTCAGTTAACCAAAAAGAAGGCAAAGGACCCAGTTGAATGGGATGATGAAAGTGCCAGTGCATTTGTAAAATTACGAAATGCTTTGTGTGAGGCACCTGCCTTGGGCATGCCTGACTATACAAAGGAATTTACATTATTCTGCTATGAGAGAGAAAGTTGTGCACTTTCAGTCTTAACACAAAGACATGGACTGGACAGACGTCCTATAGCATATTTTTCTGCTATATTAGACCCAGTGGCTGCAGCATTGCCAGGCTGCTTAAAAGCAGTAGCTGCTACCTGTATGAGCATTGAACAAAGTGAGTCAATAGTAATGGGACACCCTGTTAAAGTGTTCGTCCCACATGCAGTTGTGATTCTGTTGACAAGAACCAGAACCCAGCATCTTACCCCTAGTAGGATGACAAAATATGAGCGAATAATTCTAGGAGCTGAGAATGTGACCATAGCTAGGTGCACAGTTGTAAATCCTGCAACATTGTTACTAGATCCATATTGTGAAGAAGTCAGGGACGACACAGAATATGATTGCTTGGAAGTCACAGAGTTGTGTACCAAGCCGCGCCCTGACATACAGGAAATGCCCCTTAAGAACCCAGACAGGGAGCTGTTTGTGGATGGCTCATGCCTAAGGCATGAAGATGGCAAATTGAGTGCAGCTTATGCTGTATGTGAACTTACCAGAATAGTCGAAGCATCCTATTTACCAGGAGTCAAATCTGCACAAGTAGCTGAATTAGTTGCTTTGATTAAAGCCTCCAAAATTGGGAAAATTTTTAAAGTGACCATATTTACTGACAGTCAATATGGTTACGGGGTTGTGCATGATTTTGGCCAACTGTGGATGCAGAGGGATTTCATGACTTCTTCAGGATTTCCAATCAAAAAAGGGCAGTTTGTAAAAGAATTATTGGAGGCAATACAATCACCAAAAGAATTGGCAGTGGTGAAATGTGCCGCACACCAGTCAGGAGATGACTGGGTGGTAGCCGGTAACAGATATGCAGACCTAATCACTCCTGTGCCAGAAATAGAATGGCAGTAAACAGGAAAGTCGAAACAATGGGAATCAGCTGCCAACTTATGCTATGTTCAACACCTGAAACCTGGAATGATGTGAGACGATTGCAGGATGATGCTGAAGAGAGTGAAAAGGACGTTTGGATGAAAATAGGGTGTACCCGAAGAACAGATGATGATGTGTGGGTTTATTCAGATGGCAGACCAGTCATGCCTGATTGCCTGATTTCACACATGGCCAGAATGTATCATGGAGACACACACGTAGGTAGAGATGCCATGATTAGGCTTTTCAGACAAAGTTGGTACAATCTAAGGTTTCGGGCTGCAGCAGAGAGCCTTTGCCAGAGGTGCTTAACTTGTCAGATGAATAATCCAGGAAGGAAAACAGTAGTTGGTCTGGTGAAAAATTGGAAAGGCAGAAGGCCCATTTGTGAGATTGCAGTTAGATTTCATTCAGTTACCACCATGTAAAGGACTGAAATATGTACTTGTCATAGTGTGTCTGTTTTCAAAGTGGGTGGAGGCTTACCCTACCAGGAGGAATGACAGCATAACAGTTGCAAAACTATTATTACGAGAACTCATTCACGGTTCGGTTTCCCAGTAACTTTGGAATCAGATAGAGGAAGTCACTTCAATAACGATGTAATCCGAATAATCTGTGAAGCATTTAAAATTGAACAAAAATTGCACTGTGCATACCGCCCAGAGGCTTCTGGAGTGGTTGAACAAATGAATGGCACAATAAAATCCAGATTGTCAAAAATGTGTGCATCCACATCGTTAGATTGGCCAGATGCGTTGCCTCTTGTCTTGATGTCTTGATGGGACTCAGAAGCATTCCTGATAGAAATACGGGATTGAGTCCTCATGAAATCATCATGGGAAGAGCAATGAGACAAGCCTATGTACCTGGCAATAAACTGCTGAACATAACTGATGATATGGTTCTAGATTATTGCAAAGCATTGGCTGACCTAGTGCATTCTGTCTCTCACCAGGTTGGAGAAGACGCAGTTCCCAAGCATCCTGAACAAGAGCATGATCTGAACCCCGGTGATTGGGTGGTAGTGAAGTATCACATCAGAGAAATGTGTTTATCACCCAGGTGGGGCGAACCTTGTCAGGTTATATTGGTTACAAACACAGTGAAATGTGCAGGATTGCCTAATTGGATTCATGTAAGCCATACCAAAAGGGTGCCAGCTCCTGAAGATAGAGATCCTCAGTCAGCATCAATAGCTGAAGAAGCAGAAGGTTGTACAGCTGAAGAATCCCAAGTGATAGATTCAGAAGTAGCTGAAGAAGAACAACCGAGCACAAGTCAGGACTGGATACCAGTGGTTGATATACCTGAAGTCTTTATCAAAACAAGGAGCAGAGCTAGATTAGATGAAATTAGAGAGGACCAGATAGGTGAAGAAGAACAAGCTCAGGATAGGGAGGTTGAAACTATAAGGGAACCTGAGCAGGCTCAGATAGGGAAAGGAAATTGGGCTCAAACTGATAACGAAACAACAGAGTATGAGCAGGGACAGACAGGTTCAGAAGAATGCAGTCAGGCTGCAGAAGTACAGAGTGCAATAAGCCCTGATCAGAACCAGTTAGGACAAGAAAATCACGTTCAGGGAGAAGAAAAGCAAGAAAACATCGAACCTGAAAATATCAAGCAAGAGAATGTCAATCCTGAACAGGGCAAGTTAGCAGAGACTCACATTCAGGCAACTGAAGAAACAACAATAAGACCTGAACGAGAGCAGATAGAGAGGGAAACTGAAAACAAAGACAAACAATTTGTGCCACACATTAATGTGAATAAAGGAGTATTTGTAAAAGACTCAGAAGGTGAAGGTACAGTGCAAACGAAGAAAGTCAGAAAGGGCGATCATTGGCCTAGTGTTATTAAAAGAGTGAAATATCACATAATAACACGAAGTGAAGACCCAGAACAAGTGAATGAAGTAACAAGCTTATCTGGACAAACAAGTGGGTCTGAAAAACGAAAAAGCAAAAGATTGAAAATCGTGAACAATAAGTTTAAAGGTCCTGATTGGACTTATGTAATTCTCGAAGACTGCGAAAGTTCAGAGAATAGTGAAAGTGGTGACGATGGAACAAGTGCAGAGCTGACTTATGAAAAAGAAGTGAAACCGCCTTGATAACGTTAAAGCTTTTAAGGAAAAAGAAAGAAGAGAAATCTTCTTGGTCAAAAAAGGCTGAGGACAGAATTTCTGGGAGACCGAAAAGGAAATGTTGTAAAAGATGCTGTGCTATATGCATATGTAGTCTGGTAGTGGTGCTTATAGCGTGGTTAGTTGTGATTGTAGCAATTTCTTACCTTATGATAATGGACAAAAAGAATAACACAGATACCAAGGGAAGGATAGATAACCTGAAAAGTGACAGAGTAGAAATAGAAGCAGAAGATGAACCAGATTTTCATCACGTTGTAACAGATAACGATACTAGCTTAAATGTCTTTACTAAATTATTGTTTCAGTACGTAAATACAATGGATGTTAGTGATTGTTATGTCTGTATGAAGTTACCTGAATCAGTAGCAGAAGGTCTAACCTACCATCATTTGCCTTTAACTTATGGTATATCATGTAGTGTACTAACTAGTTTATTTTATAGAACAGGGAAACTTCAGTATTATTATTCAAATATAGATGTGATATTTTCAGAGGTTCCTATTCGAAAGAATCTGAACCCAGTGCTTAGTAGTCAAGATGCACAATTTATGGGAGAATTTTTCTTAACGATGAAGTCGATAGACATAACACATGCACATAGAAGCAATCTAACATGTTCATTACATGAAGAAGAAAAGATATTTTAAAACTTAGTTGAAGATAGAAGACAGAATTTCCAAAAGAAAGCGTCTGAGCATAAAGCTCACCTTCCACCTTAGGCTGAGAAAGAGGGTATTTACACACCTGCAGGGCTCAAGCTGCTATGGCTCTGGATTTTGTACAGATAGGGAAAATTTGTCTTCATAGGTTAAAGACTGAATATAACAATGTTTTTATTGGTACCAGTGAATGTGAACACAATTTCTTAATTCTTGGAGGTTAGGGACTAAAAGGAGGAATGGATTCAGTTTTTCCTGGAATATATTATGCAACTGAAACCGAGCACTCTATTTCCCAGCAGGATATATGCGTTTTTATCAAGGATTGCACCTGCCGCCTCCTTCAAAATATTGTCAAATACAAACTCTTCTAATATACCTATGGTCAGTACTGCCTATGGCAACCATACTAGTAGAATGCTTTTATGTATTGTTTAATACTGCAATTTTGCCGTTTCTAAGTGCTGTAAATAGCAGGTTGTGCTGTTACTTGAATTACTGGTACTCCATTTATCGACGTTGGGTGAATTTAAGGCTAGTCTGGGCTTGCTGTGATTCGAAGGAACAATCTGCAGATCACACCAGATGTCAAAAGCAAGAGTGTAACTCACTGATCCATCTTAAGAGCAGAAAGGTACAGCTCTAAACCAATGGCGCGATACAACATGATCGGCCTCCCTGCCGAACCACAAACAGCACAGGCAAATGAGAAGCCGTGGAAATCCGCATGACTGCTATGTAACAACAGATGGTTCCAAACCCATCAAACTTTGTGACTCCAAAGAGAAAATGGATCATTGAATCTAGAAACTACTTCCAGGGATCACTCGCCAGACCTCTGTCCCAGTATAAAATCAAAGCACCCGGTGAAAGTTAGAGCATGCCTTAGCGCTCCTCGCAGCACAATGTACACCAAAATATTTGAAATTACAATTGTTTTCTAGCGCACGGGTAAGCTTATCACATATGTAGAATTTTGCCATAGTTCCAGTTGAGTCGGAAATCTGTGTTAGAAGGGATATTTTCAACTCTGGAAAACTTCCACAGACGCAAACAAATGCACAGCGGCAGAAGCAACTGTTCGTAAACAAAGGGATCAGCTGAGGGGAAAGAGGAATGGAGGAGGGGTGCTATGTCTGGCTTCTGTCACAGTGGCGGCGAAAGTAACCTGATACTGGAATGCAGCCTGCCGTGCAGCTGGCACACTGCGCGCCGCTAATCACTGTGCTCGCTCCTGAGACACATAGGCTATGGGAGGGAACATTTAAAGATAAGGCGGGACATACCCACGCATATGGCCATTTGCGTGCTTTCTTTTGTGAAAGCCTTACGCAATGGCCAATCAAATGCGTGGGCGTAAAAAAACAACACGAGGAAAAGCTCTGGGAGTTGGAAGTGCTTACAAGAAGCCTCCCACAGAGCAGCGCATGCGCGCTGCGCTAGGCCCGATCTAAAAAGAGCTATGACGCGGTCAACGCTGGCCGCATCATAGGCCCTGATTACAAGCATAGGTGCTATTTAGTGCATTGGCGATCGGGTGCCATAAATAGCACCTATTGTGAGTTTGGGGGGAATAACATACGGATTTTGGTGTTCGACAATCCGTACATATTTCCCCCGTTAAATTTCGGCAGGTTTGACCTGCAGAAATGTAACAAAGCTTGTGGAATTTAACACATCTAATAATTATCAGATATGTTCAATACCTTTTAACTCATAATTCCAGACCATGCGTAAACTGGGGTTTACGCATGTGTAGGAATTAACCAGCCCACTCGTAATCAGGCTGATAGTGTTTTTTTAATTATCAGGCATATTGTACAGCATCCACGCTGCTGTGCAACATGGCTAAAAGAAACATTGGCAAGCCAATAGATCTTGCTTAGGTGAGACCTATTGGTATATAGACAATGGTTGTTTTTTAGATCGGGCAGCAAACGTACAGGTTATTTTGCGTTATCTGTTTGCAGCAAATGGCTGACAAGCAGCCTCTTCAACATGCTCAGAAATAGGGGACTCATTCAGTACACGACCCCATTCATTGTATACTGAGATGCCACATGCCCGGACAGCAGCGCTGGGGTTAGTATTTCGTTAATAGGATGCCTGGGCTCGGGCAGTTCCTTCAGAAGGGGACCCGCGAAGGGTAGAGGTGGCAAGAGATTTGCTGGTCCGGGTTGTCCCTGTGCTGAAGTGGGGAGATGCCGGCCAGAGGCATAAAGACTGGACATGAGAGCCTCTATGGTCATGAATGAAAAAATAGCAGATTAAATTGGTGATTCTGCACAAGCAGGATTTAAAAAAATCAATGTGCTCAACTTATAGAAATGTAACGTTACGACCATGCACAACTAGTAAGTGAGGAAATTCCATTATATTTCCTGCCCCATAACTCCTCTCTAGACCTGCCCCTTAATCCCTCCCCCTCCCCATTTCAGTTTGGAGAGCACATCTTTCTTCACATGTAAATCTCTGCTTCACTGTGGTGGGTAATTCTTCCTTATTTAATTGGCCCATGCCTTGAGAAGCTGTCTAGTTTCAGTAGGTGAAAAGTAAGATAGGACAAGCACGGTGTGCTTGTTTCAGGCCAGTAAAGACCGAAACAAGAAAGAGGGACACGCATTTGCTTAGGATTAAATTTGTTTTATTGTTACATCAATACACGCATTCTCAAGTAATGAGCTTTGCAATGTCATGTATATTACCAACAAATAGATTGCAGCCGTAAAGCGTTACATTTTACGAACAATTCCATTCCTCCTCCCAATCCACCCCACCTCCCTCGTTATTCATAGCCATACATAAATACGAAAAGAAAATAGAACGAAAATAAACATCACTCAGGTAAGGCCTCCTTGTCTCGTGTAGGGGCTGGTGCCGTTAAGCGAAGTATCCTCAAATAACGGGGGCAGGTCAATTCCCTGAATTCCTGAGATAGTAGGGTTATGTACAGTTGCCACAAGGTTCTGTGTGAGTCATCTTGAGCAGACAATATGATGGTCAACTTTTCCATGCCTAGAACGTGCGAGAGGTGATGAAGCCATCCCAGTTGTGTCGGTACGGCTTCCGTGCCCCAAAGTGCAAAAAATGGTTTGATGGGCCACCCCCAGTGCTATACTTATATGTCGTCCCCTTCGTGATGTGAGTAGGTATGTAAGGGCGTTAGGGAGTCCTAAAATGCTGTAAGACGGAAACCGGGGAATTTGAGTTTGGGGATGGGTGTCAATGTCGTTTAACACAGATTCCCAAAATGAGGTCAGCTCAGGACATTCCCATAAAATGTGGATAAAGGTGCCTTTTGTCGCACAGTGTTGCCAGCATTCATCACTACCGGATGGGTTGCCTCTATGAAGTCTAATGGGAGTCAGATACCAATAATTGGCGATTTTCATGGCTGTTTCTATGCTAGACGTATTGTGTGCTAAGCATCGCATTCTATAATATATATCTTGCCATTCTTTATTGGTTAGCTGTCTCCCCAATTCAGCTTCCCACCAGAGTTGTGCAGGGGATCTATGTTCAGCCATGGAAGGAAGAAGCAATGCATAGAGTTCCGTGATTAGATGTTTGTACGTTCATTTAGTGAGGAGCCATTTTTCATACTTCGTTAGCGGCCTTTGAACCCCCTTTCTATCGGTTTGTTTAAACTCCCCTCTAGTTTTGTATAAGATGGGGTGCTGTTGCCGGCTTTCAGCTATCCCATAGAAGCCTGTAAGATTGTTGGCTGTTAGCTGCTCCCAGAGACAGTTCAGTTTGTAGAAAGCACTATGTAATAGCGATTCTCCAAGTTAAATGCCAAGAGAATATTCATTTAATTAAAGACACATACGCTAACATTATATATTATTCCTTTAATGCAAGTCCACACAGCCACCTTAAAGTCATACATCATAAAGAAACTATTCCAGAACAGAACCTTCAAGGAATATAATAGACTCACGCACAGAACAGTCTACCTCTTTGAAATGCGAACGATACTCTTCCTTCATGTACATATAATGAAAATAAATCCAATGGCAACGGAAGACCATCAGAAGAACAAAATTTCATAGCTGAACGAAGATAAGGAAACCTCTGGCGGCGCCAAAGACCCGAAAGATGAAGCTCCATACAGGAATTGGAGTTTTGGAAATTATCTGAAATTAAAGAGAAATTTTAATACTCCATCTTAAAATTACTTTCAATATCGTAAAGAACAACCAAATCATGAGATAATAAGTGATTGCTTAAAGTATAGCATCTATTGTAGTATGTTTCCTTTCTTTCTTTATTTCTTCTTTTATTTATTTGAAATTTCAGTCACTTCATCAAACAACATTACCATTTCAGCTTTCCCTTTTTTTTTCTTCATGCACCCAAATCCTCATTTGAGATGGGAGGGTGGGATAATATTAGCCTCCATGTCTTTATTGAAATTCAGAATCGCTATTTCATTACAAGACCGGATGCTACCATTATACATGTTGGTAGCTCTGCAAAA
The DNA here is from genome assembly GCA_963921515.1 of Calotriton arnoldi. NCBI lineage: Eukaryota > Metazoa > Chordata > Amphibia > Caudata > Salamandridae > Calotriton > Calotriton arnoldi. The sequence continues at coordinate 3,341,292 of CAWUFW010000124.1, read as the reverse complement.
CCACATCAGACGTGCTCAATTGGCTTACAGTAGTGTTTTACAAAGGTAGCAGAATTGGACCAATCAGCGGCCCCCAGAATATCCTCCAGTCTGCCAACCTTCCAAACGGAGTGACTCATTATAGCTCCCCTCATAGAATGTGCTTGAAATTTCTGGAGGTCCAACCAGCTGATTGCATAGTCCATATAACCCATCTTGCAATTGTAGCAGAAGTCACCACACTAAAAGGTTTCACAAAGAAAATCAGAAGTTGTTCTGTACCATCAGGACAACTCTCGCTCATCCTGTAGTCATATTCTTTCATACAATTTACAACCCACAGTTGCTTGCAAGAGTCAAATTTGGGAAAAAGTATAGTGTCAGACATTGTTTTTGTTCTCCTAACAATCTCAAAATTCACCCCAAAGACATCATACACTCTGCTACTTACCTCTAAAGCTCTAACAACCAACACCCGCTGACAGGATATTAAACAGAGCAAGAAAGCTAGCTTCATAGAGAGTCTCTTTAGATCCAGATATCTATTACTTGGCCATGATGAGAGCAATTCCAAGATTCCAAGACTAAATTTACAACTCATAGGGTCTCGTACTTAGGTACTTAACCTGGTACTCTTAAGAACCCTACAGAACAGGACATTTTTCCCAATGCTTCTACCATTGACTAGATCATATCCAGCCGAAACTGCAGATCTATAGCCGTTAAGAGTTCTGTAGCTAAGGCCTCTATGAAACTGCTCCACCAAAAAATTCACCACTTCAACTATAGGGGCCTCCACAGAATCCAGGTCCCTCTCCAAGCACCAATGTACCCATGTTTTCCATATTCCTTTGTATTTACTGCGGGTTCCTGAAGGCCAGGAGTCTTCAAGGAGTTCCTCAGCTTTTGCCGAAAGGCCTGACATCTCACTAGCTCTCCTGATATTCTCCAGGAAAGAAGGCTCAAAGTTCCTGTCAGAATCAGAGGATGCTGCCTTCCATCCATGTCTCTTAAGAGACTTTCCTCGGCAGGAAGAAAAAAAGATTATGTTGCGATCCAGCTCCAAGGGCATTGGAAGCCATGCCTGGGATGGTCAAAAGGGAGTTATTAACACAAGTGAACATCTCTCCTGTTTCACCTTCTGAAGAACCCTCTGAATCATTGTGAATGGAGAAAAGACGTAAACGTGAGTTTGTTTTCAATCCTGTAGGAAAGCCTTTACTGCCAGAGCACCCGGGTCTGGCATACAGCTGATGTATCTCTTCGGCTGTAATGTCAGCCTGCTCGCAAGATGGTCTAACTCCAAAGGACCCCATACCTGAGACAGACCTCTGATATAGGTCTTGTTCAACTTCCAGTTGCTGTAATCCCTTAAAAACCTTGAGTTCTAGTCCGCCATTACATTTGTTTTCCCAGGAAGATACTCGGCCCTCAAGCTGATGATCCTGTTCTTTAAACAAAACATCCAAAGTCTCTTAGTTAAATCTGATAGGTCTGAGAATTTTGTACCCCCCAACCGATTTATGTATGCCACTGCAGACACATTGTCCATTTTCAGCAGAGCTGCTCTGCCCTACAAACGATGTTTGAAGCTCATAAGAGCATAAAGACCTGCGGTCATCTCCAGATAATTTTTGTGATGAGACCTTGCCATGTGAGACCACACACCCTCAGTGTCCTGCGCACCTAGTTGAGCACCCCAGCCGTGAAGGCTTGCATCCGACTCAAGGATAAATTCCGAGGAACATTCAAATATAGCCCGGCCATTCCAGGCATCCAGGTTCTCCATTCAACTCTAATATGGCCTCCTGATCTAGGTATACCCTGTCTCCATTCCACAAAACTTCTCACAGTCCTTTCGCCTTTACTCTGTGTAAGGCACAATAGTGTAATGGCCCTGAAAGTTAGCCTGAATGGAAGAAGAGAGGAAGCCCAGAAGCCTGGCAAGCTCCCTCAGAGTTAAGGACTCTCGTTTCAGTATATACCTTATCTCTTTTTGAATGTTGGTAATCTTCTTCAAGGGTAAAAGGAGAACCACCTTTAATGTATCTATAGTGAAGCCTAAGAACTCTAGGGATCTGGAGTGGGTAAGTATAGACTTCTCCATGTTTATTATGAAACCCAGCCTTTCCAGAAGAGTTATAACCATATCCAGATCTTTCAGAACCTGCGCCTGACATTGGGACATAATAAGGATATAGTCCAAGTAGACGATCATACATACCCTCCTTTCTATGATGAAGGAAGCCACCGCTCTCATTACTTTATTAAAGCACCAAGGAGCAGAAGAAAGACTGAAGGGAAGTGCCTGGAACTGATAGAGCTGGCCTCACCAGGTAAACTGGAGATAGCACTGGCAATCCCGGGCCATAGGGATGGTGAAGTAGGCATCCTTCAGGTCCCACTTCACCAACCAGTCCTTCTCTAACAACATATATCTCAAAAGATGGCTTCCCTTCCTCTTGAAATGTCTGTATACAAGGTACCTGTTCAGATCCCTTAGCTTTATTACGGGTCTCCATCCCTTGTCCTTTTTTTCCACAAGGAGGAGTGTGCTTACAAAAACCCTTCACTCTAAGAGTACTTCAACAATGACGCCCTTCTGTAGCATAGAATTCACCTCTACGTCTACACCCTACTGCTGGTCTAAAGTCAAATACATCTCTCTTGGGGAAACAGTCTGAATGGGTACCTCCAGAAAATCTATCTTGAATCCATGAATGGTTTCTAGAACCCATGGTTCCTGTATAATTGTTCCCAAGCCTGGGAAATAACTTGAGAAGGACCCCCACTCTTCCCAGGAAAGAAGAAACAGGAGAAATCTTTGTACTCACTCTGGAAACTGATTGAGCCTTGTCCAGGTGATCTGAATCCTCTTGCACAGTAGGCTTGTCCTCTTTGTGGGTAGAAGGATGCCTACACACCAGACTGAAAGCCCTTTCGAAGCCTCTTTGTCTAAAGTGGGGCCTCTGGGAGGCTCGGCCGGCATAAAAGGCCCCTTCTGCTCAGCCAAAAACACCATGGTTAAAGACCCTCCTCATGTTGGTTTTGGCCTTGTTAAGGGGCGTGAATGTTACCACATACTTGCCTAGAGTCTTAATCATATCCTCCCCAAAGAGGAGCCCTTGGGGTTCTCTGAAAGTTCCCCCTCACCAAGGTCACCTAACTTCAGATTGATTTTCATTAAAATGACCCTAAGTCGCTCGGTGTTGAGGCCAGCATCGGCATTCCCAAGAAGGACTAATGCCTTCTGGCTCCAACCCGTGAGTAGTTTTAGATCTACAGGGATCTCATTGATGTGAGTCTCCTCCGCCATGTCAATTATTCTAGCAAGGGGACCTATCACATCAAGGAGGCTGTCCTGGCAGGATTTAAGGGACCTTTAAATCCTAGGATCCCTGCCAAGTTTAAAGAGAGAAATAATGAGCTCTGGATCCAGGTTAGGGGTTAGACAAACTTTTTCCTGGATCACGGGCCTCGAGCACTCCGCTCTCTGAATATTGCGGGCTTCCTCCTCCAGAGGGTTTCTGATCCATCCCTTGATGAATTTTCCCACGTAATCCTGAAGCCACCAGTCAGTACTTCTGGGGTGCCTGATATTGTGTGGGGAAAACATTTCTGGTGAAAACGTGGGGAAAACATTTCTTCACAGAGACTGCGCCAACAACCAAGGCAGAGGCATAACCATAATTTACTTGGAAACCATCAGATGCCACATCACCACGACGACCCCACACCTCTCATTGAAAACATCAACTTCCTACTACAAACTGACACGAAGACCACGATAAGAGGCACCCTCGCCTACAGACCCCTGACACCCTGAGCAACATTCTGTGACGCTATACCCAACCTCAACACCCCCCTAGCAATCGACTCTCACCACTACGTCCTACTTGGCGACCGCAACTTCCACATAGACAACCCCAATGACACCAACTCTATCACCCTCCTGGAGAACCTGAACAACATCGGCCTCAGCCAACTGGTCACCGAACCCACGCAAAAAGCCGGACACACACTCAACCACATTTTCACCTCCAGCGACAGAATCAAATTCAGCCACACCACAGATTCACCTGGACCGACCACACCATCATCTACGTCACCATCACGATGCCCAGCACACCATCACCAAGCGTCAGATCTCCTCCCACTGCAGCTTAAGCAAGGGCACCGAAACTCAGTGTCACAGGCCTTCACCACCTCCCAACCCGAAGCCTCAACAGACCTCGACTAGGCCATCCAGAACTTCCCTGCCTGGATCACCGACAGCACCGACAAAGTCGCCCCACTAAAACCTACAAAATCCAACAAGAACTCAAAACATGCCAGCTGGTACACCCCAGAACACAGTACCACAAGGCGCCACTGCCACCAACTGGAGAAACAATGGTGTGCCACCAAGATCCCCGCTGACAGAGCAGCTCACAAAACAACGCTAAGCAACTATCACTGGCACATCAAAGAAGCCAAGAAAGCAGCCATCACCACTCTCATCAACTTCGCAGCCAACAACACAAAGGAACTCTTCAAAATAGTCGAAGAATTTTCCAACCCAACAGCCTTAGAGAAAACCATCCACCCCTCGCAAGAACTCTGCAACACCCTCTCAGACAACTTCCGCAGCAAGATCAGCAACATCTACACCAATTTCAACAGCCAACCCGCCACCCTCAACCCCAACGATCTCAACCAACCAACGAACACCAGCCTCTCGGTCACTGAGTACCCTTCCAACGCCAAAATCAACTTCTGCGACGCTATGACCACCGTAGAACAAATGGATGAGAGACAACTGCCTCCAACTCAACTCCGACAAAACTGACGAACTGATCTTTGGGAAGAACACCTCTGCATGGGACCACAGCTGGTGGCCTGCAGAACTTGGACCCACGCCGACCGACCATGCTTGCAACCTCAGCATCATCCTTGACAGCCAACTGACCATGAAACGACAAGTCAACGCAGTTACCTCCTGCTTTCACACACTTCACATGCTCAGCGGAATCTTCAGATGGATCCCAACCAACACCAGAAAGACTCACTCAGGCTTTTCTCACCAGCCACCTCGACTACAGCAACGCCCTATACGTCGGTATTTCCACCCAGCTCCTCAGAAGACTCCAGACCATACAGAATGTGGCAGCCAGACTCATCTTGGACCTCCCCAAATGAACCCACATTGCCCCCCACCTGAGAGAGCTCCACTGGCTCCCCATCCAGAAGAGATGCCAGTTCAAGATCCTTATGCATGCCTACAAAGCTCTCCACGACCTAGGATCCGCCTACCTCAACCACTGACTGAACTTCACCAACCCGTTAGACACCTGCTCTCCTCTTCACTCGCCCTCGCACACCCCCCCCCACATCCATTGCAGCCGCAGCAGTGGCCATTCCTTCTTCATCACTGCCAAGACCTGGAACGACCTTCCCCTCCAGCTCAGTATAGCCCCCTCGCTGGTCGACTTCAGAAAGAGACTCAAGACCTGGCTCTTCGACTGAGACACAGCGCCCAGATACCCCATGGGGTGACAGGGTCGCGCTTTACAAAAGCTGTCTGATTAATTGATTTCTTGCCCCAAAGGGCCCTTCACTATCCCCTTGGAGTTAGACAGAGCCTCATCCTCTGTAAGGAGGTCATCCACATCCAAGTCCCCCTGGTCTAAGTCAAAAATATGTTCGTCTAGGGGCCCCTTATTCGGAGGTTCTTACTCTCTCATGTTAGTATCTTGTGTGCCATTATGTGCACCTGAGACAAACGTGCCGCTTTGGACACCTTTCAAATTTGAGCCGCGTAGGACACCCAGTGCCTTCAAGGTGCCTAGACCTCCTGATGTCTTTGAGGTGCTTAGCCCTCCCGTGTATTTTGAGGTGCTTGGTCCTCCTGTATTTCTCAGAGAAGAAGCCTTTTCAATGTGATTTGTCTTTTTTACTCTCTTGCCCCCTTTATCGCCGCAGTCAGAGTCTCCCCCTGAAGGGGAACCACGATCAACCTCATCATCAGACACCAGTGGTCTCTTGTTACTAATGACTTGGCCTAATGTCTCGCGTACGCAAGAACGCATCTCTTGCTGTACGAGCCTTTTGATTAAGTTCTCATTTAATTTAGTATGCAGGACTTCAGGGCTATCAATCTCCTGATCTGACATTTTATTTTACTATATAAATATATAAGGTAGGGAGGTGCTCTTCCGAGCTCTAAAGCAATTAATATTAGTAAATATTAACCGAAGGGAGCTTTTCCAGATTAACCTTTTGGTTACCCTAGTTACTACAATGATAAAGGAGAGGTTCTTATTCCCCCTTTTTTTTTTTAATTACTGGAAGGACAGCAATGCCCTTATTAAAAAGGACGAGGAGGGCCAAATCAAATCAAACTATAAAAATAAGGCACTAGAAATCCGTCTGAGTTGCAAGGTAAGGAGAGGTGTACCGGAGAGACAGCTGATCCCGATGACACTGCAACTGACTTTGTGACATCACATTGTCTCTTGGCGATCAGCAGCATCCCACTTAGTAATAGGGCCGTAGCCCAATCCAAAATGGCGGCCCAATAAGCGCTGTGTCGGCAGAGCCATTGCCCAGCGCTTTCCTCAAATATTGTTTCCCTGGTGTCTCGTGCTTGTGAGACGCGTCGGGTAAAATGTGCCTTCAGTGATGAGAAGCAAATGGCAGTCGCTGGCTATCCATGCGTGGGCCATTGCCGTGAAGAGGCGCGGCCCTCCCACCGAGGAAAGGCGATGCAGGACCCACAAAGTCTCGGGGTCTGCAGGCGATGGGGGTAGAGGCTTCAAGAGGTGCCTCTGAAAGCCCAGAACAATGACTGGAGTCGGTCCCCATGACAGAGTTAGAGGTGTCGGGGGGCGCCTCTGAAAAACCTGAACAACGACCGGAGCCGGCTCCCGGTCCGGCCAACACCATCGGCAAGGCCAGACCCACGATAAGAGGGATGGGGCAAAACAGTGTCGGAGGCTAAATGGGAAATAGGAAAACACCCTTAAATGCCAACGTTAGATTAGAATGAAACAGGGGAAAAAATAAGCTAGGGGATGTTTCCATAAATTGGAAACTACCCAAAATGTTAGTAAAAAGCACTAAATGAAAATAGATAAAGACATAGAATGAAAGGCACTTATCTGCGTGGAGCTGCATTTAAAAGTGGCAGACTGTTACACACATGAGTCTATTATATGCCTTGAAGATTCTGTTCTGGAATAGTTTCTGTATGATGTATGACTTTAAAGTGGCTGTGTGAAGTGGCATTAAACGAATAATGCATAATGGTAGCCTCTGGTCTTGTAATGAAATTGCTAATGAGCAAAGTATTGTTAAACTCAACGGTAAAGAACTCTGTGCTCAGAGTGAATTATGCCCAACCTGCATGTTGAAGTGGGTGGGAGGAGGAAGAAGGATGTGGCAATATGTCCAAAAAAGCCAACTTCGTAACTGAGGAACCAGGTTCGAGTCTCTGCATCAAATCAACATCCTGTGATTCTGGGCAAATCACTTAATCTCCCTTGTAATTAAAAAAATGAATGTGAACTTGTGTAAAGTAACGGGTGCTCATGTAAGGTGCCTCAATACCTTCCAGTTTGCGCTATTTAAAAGTTCAACAAAAAAAAGAAATTGTACTTAAATCACAGCAGATGGACACTAATTAAGGTAAAACAATATGTACTTGGTCCATGCTCCACACGAAGACAAGGAAGTGACAGCATTGCACTTGCTGCCAAATTAGGCGGCAGCAAAGATGAGTGCTAATGATGCCAACGATTGGCAAGTAACGGGCAGGCTGAAAGTCCCTTCATTGAGAGTTTTTTCCCCAGATACAACAGATCGTCGCCATAGTGACACCGCATGTGCCCTGCCTTAGGCTCGACCTAAAAATGGAAGCATTAGAGAAAGAGAAAGAAATCACAGTAATGTGGATAGTAAAAAGGCACTTTAGGATAGTAACACAATGTAAAGAGGGGGACGGGGAGCTAGTTTTGAAGGAAATAGGTCCAGTACCAGTGCTCCCAAAGATATACGTTATATTCACTAATAGGTAACTGTTCCTGTAAAAAAATATCCGGTCGTCAACCTATTATGGTTGAGAGCCAGTGTCAATGTGGTCTCCAAATAAAGGTTAGGTTGGGTCTAGGTGAAGGTGGGAGAATGCCTCCTTTTGGAATTAGTGCCCTCACACACCCTTGCGAGTGTCATGCTTCATCATCGGGCTTTGCTCCTCGTGGGGGTGGCGCTGCTGTCCCCCACGGGCCCCGCAAGAGGGGGCTCTTTGTCGGAGATCTTTTGAAGGAGGTGCCGCAGTTGTGCATGCGGGTGTGTAGACCTGTGAAAAAGTGCGTGTGAGTGGATAAAATTACCTTACGGTACCCGAAAACAATTCGAGGGTCCGGAAGGTAAGGTTAAAAAAGCTATGGATAGGAGCCTCTCCTTAAAGCAAATGTTGCAGAGGGACAAGTATGATCCCGCTGCTCTCAAACCGTGGAAGTGATAAAAAAGTGCAATTTGGTCAACATGTTTCGCGCATCGGGCGGGTCCCTAGTGGATCCCAGTGCGCTTCATCAGGACCGTGAAAAGAGAAAAAAGAACTGTGGGAATCAGGGAAAGACACCCTATAATCCCACCCTACCTACAATGAGGTCAAGTGCGTCTTAGCGCTAGAAGGAACGTAAAGGTCTTATTCCTTAATCCCAACCTGATGGAGACACAAAAATGAGATATACAAGGTACAAAACAGATATGTAAAACATATAAAGTATGTGAGCATCCGCTGAAGGTAGAATGCTGTCATGGTGGTTCACATTCCACATTGATTACATAGCATGCTCGGCGTAACATGCCTTAGTAATCGTGATTTAGCATATGTATGCGTGGCAGAAGCCTGCACGCAATTGCGGCCAGTGTAAAATAAAATAAAAATTCCCACAGTCAGTTTGTCACCATCATTTGGCACAGTCAGAGGTGACTCGTTATTACATGCATGCATCAGTAATCGTAAGGATTGGCCTCGCCGGTGAATACTGCGGTCGCGAAGAGAGAAAACTGTAAGTGCGAGAAAGTGGGTAGAGGCTACGTCAGCTCGTGATGTCTCGAGCCCATAGTGCAGTAAAAAAATACCTGGGTCCGTAGTGGAGAGCAGCCGGAGCATACTTACAGTGTCCCTCTCCTTTGACAGCCCGTTACCTGCCTTGCCGATCAGGATCACCGGTGGCGTGTGGAGACCAAGCCCGCCTAGTTCTAGGCCGTTTACTTCCTGGAATCGGAAGGGCCGGTGTGGGCGTTTACCATGACACTTACAGTTTTCTCTCTTCGCGACCACAGTATTCGCCGGCGAGGCCAATCCTTACGATTAGAGAGGTAGGCGGCCAGGAGATTTCCTGGAGTGACGGATCTATATCTAAAGAAGCGAAATCCAAATCCGCAGAGGGGGAGGGAGGAATATTGCTAAGATATTCATCAATGAGTGGAGCAGATGAAGATGATTCGGGCGTGTATAGATTACTAAAAAATTTAGTGAACTCAGCTAACATATCCTTATCTTTGAAAAGGATTGTACCCTCCAATGATTGAATTGAGTCAATCAATGTTCTTTCTTTTCTAGATTTTAAATAGTTAGCAAGGAGTGAGCCAACCTTATTTCGGCCCCCATAATATCGTGCACTACTACGGAGTAAGGTAAAGGATGCATTATCAGTAGAGATTTTATTAAACTCCATCTTTGCTCGGATAAGTTCCTGTAAGGTGGAATCGGAGGAGGAAGTATAAAACTGATGTTCCAAGTGCCTTATGGAGGACAGCAGAGCTTTATATTTAAGAGAGCTCTGTTTCTTTTCTTAGAAACATAGTCTATAATAAAACCTCGAGCAGTAGCTTTGAAGCTATCCCACACTGAAACTGGGGAAATAGAGGGATCATCATTAAAAGAAAAGAATTCTTCAGCAAAAGAAGTGAAGGAGGAAGAAAAAACTGGATCCTGTAAGAGATAATTATTGAATCTCCATCTGGAAGATTTAGAGTGGAGGGGGAGCAAATCAAATTCGACAACCACCGGAGCATGATCCGAAATCAAAATGGGCTCGATCGAGGAGTAAACAAGGTTCTGGGCTAAGGGTATATAGTCAATCCGGGAAAGGGAGGGGAGAAAAAGGAGAATTCTGATTGATCTGGATTACATAATCTCCAGGCATCAACAAGGTTTCTCTGTAGAATTTTATCTTCATTTTTCCAATTTGCTATTACCACGACTTCTCAAACTCTTTCAACACTTTTCTTCGTCCGGTGCCGCAAGTGGTACTTTTCTAGAGGCTACTATTTGTCTTATTCACAAAGATGGTAAAGACCCCAAATTACCGCCCCATCTCCCTGATAAACGTTGACTATAAGATTTTTGCCAAATTGTTAGCATTGCGACTTGAAACATTTCTTCCTCATTTAATAGGTCCAGAACAATGTGGATTTGTCAAAGGTAGGTTAACCTCGGATAACTCTTGTTTATTTTTTAACGTTCTAAATAAGGCTTCTACGTTATCTTATCCTCTTGCAGCGGTATCCATTGACGCAGAGAAGGCCTTTGATAGGGTTGACTGGTCCTTTCTGTTTAAATCTCTTTGTTGGCATGGTTTCGGTCCTAAGTTCATTTCTTTGATTTCCCTCCTTTATTCTGCCCCCTATGCGTCCGTTATCGTTAATGGACAAGTCTCACAGCATTTTTCACTTCATCGAGGGGTTAGGCAGGGTTGTCCGTTATCTCCCCTTTTATTTATTCTATTTCTTGAACCTTTTCTCTCTCGCATTCGTCATAACTCTTCTATTTCGGGATTCCCGTATGGAGAGAATCATTTGAAATTATCAGCCTACGCCGACGATATTTTATTTTTTTATCTCTAATCCAGACTCTTCAATCCCCTCATTACTACAAGAAATCTCTGACTTTTCAGCGGTTTCAGGTTATAAAATTAATTCTGATAAGACAGAGGTTTTACCAATTACTAAATTTTGTTTTAAACAACAATTTGACTCTACCGGTTTTCATTTGAACAATGTTAAAATCAAGTACCTGGGTATTTGGTTTTCCAAATCTATCATGGATTCGGTTAATATAAACATGAATGCTGCTCTAGATCGTATTTCCAAACTTTTTCTTCCTGGAACCCTCTTTTCCTGTCTTGGTGGGGACGTCTAGACTCCATTAAGATGATGATTACTCCAATTCTGCTTTATTACTTTTCCATGATTCCAATTCGTATTCCCGTCACCTTTTAAAAAAAAATAGATTCTCTTCTTTCCAAATTTCTGTGGAAAGGCAAAAAGCCTAGAATTTCTCTATCTCATCTTAGAAAACCGAAACTTGTGGGCGGAGTAAATTTTTCAGATTTTTGGAATTATCACAAGGCCTTTTGTTTAAAACAAGCCTCTTATTGGCTTCTTCCGGAATCCTCCCCTTTTACTCCCTTATGGGTTGTTATAGAACGCGGTCTACTTGCCCCTTTCTCGTTGACGGAAACTCTTCTTTTTACTGCTAGGACAGCGATCACATCCCTTCCGCTTTTTAAACATACCTGTTCACTACTAATTCCTCTCTTTCAACCAAAAATATTATCCAGGAGTGCCTTTATACATTCTCCTCTTTGGCATAACCGGCTTATCACCATTAATAATAGACCTTTGTACTGGTCCTCATGGAGAATAAGAGGCATTAGTTGGGTCAAGGACTTATTTGATGGAACTTCTCCCTGTTTCTTTCCTGCTTTTCAAGCTACATTTGGCTGTCCTTGCTCTTTCTTATACAAGTTCTCCATTCTTATGGAAAAGATTCTCAGTATCTTCTACTCTCTCCCTTCTGATGACTCTTTAACTACACAGAACTCACTTCGTAAACTTTTGATTTCACTTCCAAGAGCCTCCTTGATTTATAAATCTTTTTACGTCATAAATCCGGAACGCCTTAAGACCAAGATAGAACTAGCGTGGGAATTAGACTTAGATTGTCAGTGGAGTATTGATATGTGGAATAAAATCTGGGCTCGATCGCTGAAGATCTCGAGGTCTGCCTCCACTACCCAGTCCATGTTTTTTCTATATCATAGATTATACTTTACTCCCACTTGTATAGCTAAGTTTACACACACAGATGATAAGAAATGTTGGTCCTGTGACTCTCCGTCAGCAGATCTTTCACACCTCCTTTTTCCTGCCCCCAGTGGCATCCTTTGGAAACAAGTATGGGCTCGATTATCCGGCATTTTTAAGATTTGCAATCCCATGTCCCCTCCTCTTCTCCTTATGGGAAGTTTATCGGATTCCATCACCTTACCCTCCTATGAAAAAGGATTGTTTGATCTTATGGTAGCTTTAGCTTTTCAACAAATTACATTCAATTGGAAATGCTTGACCAAACTTTCAATTAAGTCATGGTGGAACACTGTGTGCCAATATCATAGATTGGATGTTGCTTATGCCTCCCAATGCAAACCCAATGTAAACAGAAATGTATTTTGGTTGCCATTGACTGCTTATTTGAATAAGTTATCCATCAATACTGTTTCTCATTATCGTTCTGAAAATTTCCAACCCCCTTGAATTTCTTTCTCTTTAATCTCTCATTCTTTACCCTTTAATATTTGGTAATGTTTATATTCAATATTTATTCTGCTTAACATAGTTTAAGGTTTTTGAGCGTATATTTTCATTCGTATTTTCATTTGTATCTATGTATGTATGTATTTTCCCACCTTCCTTCCCACCTTCTTCTTCTTCCCCTATTTATCTCTAAATTATAAATAGCTTTCTACTCTGTTTTATGATGCCTACACTACTTCGTTTTTAAGTGATTCTCCATATTGTTCTACTTTAGGCCTCTGTTGTATCGTTCCAACATTTATGATTCAATAAAGCTTATTAAACATAAAAAAGAGAGGTAGGCGGCCACTGTTGCTTTGCAATTGTGTTGCACTACTATCATCTTCACCAATTAGACACTAAATGAGCGGCGCACTATGTGGCACTGCGATCATATTTACCTGATAGACATATCAGCCTCATTCCGCTGTATCACACTGGCTCTCAACCATAATAGGTTGATGACCGGATATTTTTTACAGGAACAGTTACCTATTAGTGAATATAACTTTTGGATAGTAAGCATAATCTCTTACTCACATATATAGAAGTAAAGGACACACTAAATGAAGAGACAAGAAAAAATAGGGAGTGAAATAGAGGGAGTCCCAGGTTTGAGTTTATGCGAGATTGATTATAACTTAAATTAGCTAACCTTCCATAAAATGTTCACAAAGGTTAAGGAGTAAGATGTGCGTGATGCCAAATGGGGTCCCATTCATACGTAGCAAATGTTTTCGATGGTTCGGAATGGGCTTGCGTGTTAATCTGTGAGGAAACTAGGCCACATCTCCTTTATGTAATGAAAAGGGAAGAAAGGTTGGAAAAGGATATGAGTACCCACAGGCTTCATATTGGAGACGTTTGCTCCCAGTAACGATGATGGATGGGTGACCAAAAAGAAGGGTTACAGGTTTGGTGCTATGCAAGTTATGACGGCCTTTCTTTTATATTACACAACTTAGCAGGCTCACTGTTATCTTCGGTATATTATGGGACAGCACATGTTATAATGGTGTCTGGTGGTCCCATCTTGTAGGTAATGTGGAGTTGCGCTGGCATTCCCCTTGAGAGATACGGAACCGTGCATGGTGGCCGCGGTCCCGTTTTGTCTCTGTTATGCTAATATGTGCATGCGAAAGCAGTGTTCTCTATGCATGCACATTCAGCTCATTTGGAGTCACGTCTTTTTTATTTCACCACATCAGTGTTCTCCTGTAGTAGTTACTATTTAACTGCAGGAGACACACATTAGAGGCGTTTATGGAGCCGAGTGTACTATCCCTATCAGTTCAGAATCTGGAAATGTTGAAGCAAAGACACTTTGTGGCAGAGGGCTCATCCTTGGGTTCCTGCTCTCCTCCCAAAAGATCCTGTTGAGGGCAAGATGAGGATTTTGAAAATAAAATCTGAAGAATTGTATTAGAAACTATGGTGGGCATACATGCTCCTGTTATTCCACAGACCCCGTAGCTTATATCCTCTTCTGGATCTGACTCTGAGGAGAAATAATCTACTATAGACCAATAGGGAAAATAAATTGACAAAGAAATATTACTAGAAAACATTATCAGACTGCATCACTATATGGGCTGGAAATGCCATCCACTTCTTCTGATACAGTCCGCAAATAGTGTTTGAAGGCTCCTTAACCAGGAATAGCTAGCTTCAACATGTTCTGGATGTTTCAAAGCATGAGTGGAACGATCTAGATAACATTTATGTGACCAGATTAATGTCTAGACTGTACTTACTAGACGACATGGATAAAAAGATTCCAGAGGCTAAGATGGTGTATTCTGTGGTAGCTAGTTTGGTCGGGCACACTTCTATTACAGCTGACAATATCCTCAAGCAGCAAATGGACAAATAGATTGATTCCACAATCAAAAATAGTTACACTGGAGCACACCTAGCCACGAGAGTGGGGATATATGGGGCCTGTACAAGCCAGTCTCTCATTTCTGATATTAAGAAGTTATTTAAAGCTGTACAAGAGGGAACTGAATGTTCTAGCTTACTGTAGGCAATCGAGAAACAAGCCAAGTTCCTTTTGGATGTCTCCTTTGATGTGGTGCATGCTTCAGCATTATCAGAAGAAGCTAATGAGAAGACAAGAAAAAAACTTTTTCCTGGCGTATTGATTCCTCGTAAAAGTCTACAGCTTTACAAATGCTTTTTGAGGGAGTGCGGTTGTTTTGAGCATAATTGGAAGACAAGCTACATTGTTTATTTAAGGAGAAGAAACATTCTACCTCCTTCAGACAACCTACTATGCTACCGTAAACCTTTCAGTCTTCATAGTAATCTCCCTTTCGTCAAAACTCAGGGAAATCATATCACATTACTCTGGGTTTTCCAAAAGACAGAGAAATAAGAATTTCAAAAATATCTTAGATCAAAGTCAAAACCTCTTTCTCCAAATAAACATCAGCGATCCTAACTATGCAGAGGAAAGATGTCCACCCATTGGGGGTCAATGGAAGCACTTCAAGATGGTGCAGGAAATATCCACTTCCATTGCTTGAGTCTTGTGTGTGATCAGAAGGGGTTGTCTTATTGAGTTTGCTTCCAAGCCACCAGAAACTGGGACCATAACTACTCTGTGTCCCTCAGACCCCATCTAAAATCAAGCCATGTGCAATGCAGTACGGATTATTGAAGGAAGAAATGATTCCTGTACCCTGGAAAGAAAAAGTAAAATAGTGCTATTCTTTTGTTTGCCTAGTACCAAAACCATTGGGAAAGTTCAGACTAATTATCGCCCTCAGGAAGCTCAACAATGCGATCAAGAGAATACCTTTCAAAATGGAAACTCTAAAGAACGTAATTCCCTTAATCATGAAGGGGCATTTCATGATTACTGTTGGCCTAGAAGATGCTTATCTATTTGCCTATCTACTTGTCTATTGTAGGAAAGTGCCCCTTATTGCATGGTTACCCCCTAACGTTTTGCCAGATAGCTGCCCTGGGTCCCTGCCAATCGGGTTCCCAGGGCTTGTGTTCTTTCCCTAACCTGCACCATTGTTTCCACAATTGGCACAACTCTGGCCTACCTGCGAGTCCCTTGTAAGGGGTACCTATGGTACCAAGGGCATGGTAGCCAGGGAAAGGCCTCTGAGGGCTGCAGCATGTATTATGCCACCCTCAGAGACCTCTCACCACAAACATGCACCACTGCCATTGCAGCCTGCGTGTTTTGGTGCAGCTAAACGTGAAGAGTCAACATGGCACACATCCCTGTGTGCCCTGCCTGCCCAGCACTGCATGAGGCCTAGGTAAGTCACCCTTAAGGGAGGGTGCACTATACCTCATGTGAGGACCTATCTGCATGAGCAGACAGGCCCCTATAATATCTAAGGCCATTCTTAGATATTGTAAGTGCACAGTGGAACCATACTGAGTATCTGATCTAGAAAAATTATGAGTTTCCTAGCACCATAATGGCTTTACTGAATCCTGGGATGTTTGGTATCAAACATCTCAGAATAATAAGCCTGCACTGATTCCAGTGTCAGATTTATTATCCCATGCACTCAGGAGTCCCTTCTAGAGGGGACTCCTGAACCAAACCAACCACTGGTGAACACCAACCTGCCACCATGAGATAGGTTTCTGGACCGCTGGGGTGGGAGCCTTTGTTCCTAGGGCCCGGAAACAAAGTATTTCCTGGGCAGAGGTGTTCACACCTCCCCGAGGTCAGGAAGAGCCATTTGTGGCAGAGGAGCTTCAAAGGCCTTGCCGCCTTTGTAATGAGACCCCCAGCCACTGCTATTAGCAGGAGCAGGCCCCCTTCCTATCTTCACCCCCTTTATGGCAGGAAGACAGGCGGGAAAATCAGGACAGCCCTCAGGTGGGGAGGCGAGGTGAAGCCCACTCTTCAGTGCCCGTCGTCTTGCAGATGGAAGGCACCCCCCAATCAGGGTCAGGGATTGTGCTCACTCCCCCACGTGGGGTGAGCACACTAAGGGTGTAGTCGCCCTAAGGCCATTGGCTACTACCTTGCTACCCCAGTAACGCCCCTAAATACAGTATTTAGGGGCACCCCTGAATGCAGCTCAGCAGTTCCTAACAACCTGAGAAGATTGGCAAAGAAGACAACGCAGCAGAAGAAGATCCAGATGACCACTGCTTTGGCCCCAGCACTACCGGCCAGCTTGCACCTTCAAGAAACCCCTGCAGCACGACGACTTCCAGCCTAAAGACCAACAACCTCTAAAAACCCTGGGAGGACTGATCAGCTTCAGAAAAGGTCCAAGACTCCTGAGGACAGCGGCCTTGTCTCCAAAAAGAACCCCAAGACCCTGTGGAACCGCGAAGACTCACCTTCCAGACCTACCTCTGCACCCTACTCCCATGGCCCGAGTCCAGGAGACCCACTGGTCCAGAAGAGGTTCCCCAGCAGTCTTGAGCTCGAATCCATCGAGGAGTGATGTCTCCCAGCCTTCGTGACGACGCCTGCAGCCTCTGCACCAAGACCCCCTTCGACCGCGGCCTGCCCGGTAAGGAGAAACCCAACATCCAGAAGATGTCTAGAACCTGGTACTCCTCATCATCAACAACCATAAACGCCCCAATTCCCACGGCAAATCATTTTTATGGTGGGGAAAGAATATTAAACAGTGTATTCTGGTGCATGAACTTTGCTATATGTGAGTGCCAATCGATGACGAGGGCTATAGGTCCTTTACATCTGCAGGTCTCTTTGGGTGCTGACAGAGAAAGCTATGCTCTGCAAAGCGCATCATTCCTAAAGAAGGAGTGTGACATTGCCAGATAACATGGGAATAACATGGTGGCCTTTACTCAGAGGCAACCAGCCAAGCAAAACATTTGGAAGCCACTCTTTGAACTAAATACAATCAGAGATTACTAAGAAAAGAATACAACCCTGATAAAAACAAGGCTGCCTTCCACGTGCTTTGAATTTCTGTTTTGCATATTGATATTTCTTTCATGATAAGTCTCTGTAGCCGGGCGCCCGAGGTCAAATGAGCCTGGTTTCTTTTCTAAATTCTATTTGTACACACAGTGATGACAAACTGTTGTTCTGCATTTACATGGAGACGGTGCATATGGCAGCAACGGACTGAGTCTGGGTGTTGCTTAAGAAATGGCATCCATCCAGGATTAAATTACAGTGTCTATGGCAGGGCTCATCCCCAGTGTTGGCTTATTTTATGCCTTGGCTTCTTATAGTGTTCTTAGAGCATTTCTACTGATTCTGAACACACTACAGCTCAAGGATTTTTCCACCAATTCGAGCTTGAATAACAAGTCTGCTACAGGCAGATATGGCTATAGTGGCACTGCTACTTCTAAGAACTCAGGCTGTCTCACAAGCATCAGACCAGCAGTGAGATGGTCATCGGCTGCCTCCCTTCGCTGCATTGTATTGCACTCTCAAAAACAATGTGACTGCAGTATCCTGTCTCCACTTTAAAAGAGGACCCATGATGTCTGACTGAAACGTGACTCCCATGTCTCCCTCCCCTCTCGCAAATACTCTTTGCTTTCTACACATAGACGAGATGAGGAATGCAGTGAGAGGGTAGAGGGGCAGGCATAGGATGTGGCCTTACAGGCAGGGCTGTCTCTCGACTTTGGAACTGGGGATCCATGTTCGAGTCCCTGTGTCAGTGCAACACCCTGTGATTCTCAGCGCAAAGCTTAATCTACCCTTGCCTAAAAAATTAATGTAACCCTGTATAAAGTAACTGGTGCTCAGTCTAAAGCACTCCAATGTCCTTGGGGCCCGGATTCCCACCAAAGAAAAATTACATGAGAAAGAAAGCAATAGGGGTGCTTGTCGGAGGCACAAAAGCACACTGTGACGGAGAGCGACCTGGGGTGTGAGGCTAGGGGTGGGAGAAGCTTACAAGGGAGACAGCTCGATAAAACATGCACTCTCTTGGAGTACTTCAGTCAAAAATAAATTTAAAAATTCCTGAAAAGCAAGCAGTTGTGGCCGTAGGAGAATAGAAGGAGCCAATCAGAGAGGTAGTAAAACGTCTATGCTTCACAGGAGGGACAAAAAAATGCTGGAGGGGCTAAAACAAATAGAGTCAGTGAATAGACAGCAAGCGAATTGAGTGACAAAAGGTAAAGCCAATGGGTGCAATGCAATCCCAGGTCAGCCTCAGCATGTCTCCAATATGTCTTTGCAAGCAGACATCTGTGCTGTCTTGTAGGATTCGACCTAAAAATGAATATATACAAGCATCTACAAAACCATTAGCAAGTCAAAAACAGCAAACTACACAGATGTGCTAATCTCTCAAAAATAAGGTAAAGAACTAAAATTCTAAGCAATACATGTGATGACTAAAACCTACAATATAATTAGTTAAATGTACTAACAGTTTGAGTAACTTAAAATGGAAAGACAGTCCTTAATGACAAGAACTCATTCACATTCAAAATCCACCAATACAGGCAATCTAAGGCCAACCAACTCAAATGCCACATCGTCCCATTGTCTAACGTCCCAAAATTCTGTATCACTTGCACAGCCATTTTTAGATCAGGAAACTTTGCATCTCCTTTCCTGACTTTACTCCTTCTTCACTCTCACTCATCTCACTTACATTAAGATTTACCTCACTGACATTGTTTTAAACATTGTAGTACTTCTTGTATATCTATTGGAACCCCTCAATGCACTCTTTCACTTCCTCAGGATTCCACTGCAGCACCTGCATCTACCCACTGAACTAACATTGCTTTTAGAGTTACACAAAAATGACTATTCCGGGTTGCAACATGGTGGAAGACCCAGTACGCCCACATCATTCTCTCTAACTCTGTATCCGAGTGCTTTTTAACTTCGTACACAAACTGTATAGTTCCTTTAATCACTTTATTAAATCTTTTAATCTCTGGTAAATCTTTCAGCTCCTCCGTTTCCAATGGATGTTAAATGAAGTGTGATTCTTAATTCCAGAGTACTCAGGAAAATCATTCATTTTCCCAGATTTGAACCTTTTAAATGTTTAATCACTATTAAATCTTTCAACCCCTCTGTTGCCACTGGATGTGTTGGAAAGCCTTCTCCTAGGAAAAATTCTTTCATATATTAGATCACCGATTGTATCCGCATTATCCACCACTTTAATTATCGCCCACTTTGAAAAGAACTCTATCAAAAGAATAACATCCTGCTGGAGCCATCCCTCCAAGGTTGCTGGCCCCATAATATCCATTTCAACACTCTCCCAAGATATGTTGGGCTTCTTTAAGAGACACAAAAGGTGGTGTAAAGGTCTTGCAAGATTTATCAGCGCTTTCACATGGAACACACTCACACATATCTTTCAACCATCAAATTTACACCAGGCCATCAATACCGATCTTTCACCCTCCTCATAGTGCAAGCAATTCCCATGTGTCCCTCATGCCATAAGTGGATAATTATGTGATGTAAATCCTGTGGTGGAACAATTTCCTCTTCTTTAGGCAAATACAAATTTTCCGCATTCAGTTGACAACTTACTTTCCAGAAGGGTTTTTCATCTGCCACCAACAATTCTTATTTCGGGCAACAACTACATTATAGTTAACCGCAGTCAAAATAACGTCTTTTTCATATGGCTCCTTCCACTCATTTTCGCTAATGTCACTTGTGCTTTCCTCATTTACTCCCCATACGCTGGCTAAACTGGATCCTTCCCTCTCATCATTTTGACTCTCAATCATAGCGGTATGCTGCTGATAAAATCCACAATTACATGTTTTTTGTTTTCGCAAAGAACATGTACAGCCTGGTAGATATAATCTAGAAGGCTTAAGGACATGCTAGCGATTCTGGCTAATGCTTTACTCAACCCATTAGTGGTTAATAGTATGACCAGCGGCTTTACCTCAAATTAACTTTTAAAAATGCTCAAGTGCCCACACACAGGCCAGTGTCTCATGCTCTATAACTGAATAGTTCTCTTCTGCCGGAGAAAAGAACCTCACTGAAAATGCTACCACTACCGCCTTGCCCAAAATTTCCTTTTGTATAGAAACAGCTCCTAAACCGGTAACTCTGGCGTCAGTGTTACCTAGGGATAAAACTATGTCGAATTAGGGCATTACGGATCCCATATTTGACCTCCTCAAAATCTTTCTGAGACTCCAACAGCCAATCAAATGTCACCTTATTTTTTAGAAAATGTATGAGCATATACACCAATTCTGAAAATGTATGGGCAAATTTAGAATAAATTCAGTCAATTCTAAAAAGGATCTGAGCTCAATTTTATTCTGTATAGCCAGATCTCCTGTGATAATCAGAGGCGAGGCATCTTTCACTTTGGCTTTCCGTCTTCAGGGCATAATATGTGATGCCCAACAAGTGACCTCTCATTCAGCAAAATTACATTTGCTGGGCTCTGTAGGTAACTCCTTAGCCTCTAAGATAGATAGGCCCTCCATCAGATGTTCATCATGTTTTTTGTGTGTCCCTTTCTATAACTAAATATGTCACCTTGAAAGCACAGTACCCCTTGCATGTTTCCAAATATTTCCATCATGAGTTTTGAAAACCGCAAAAGCTAACCCAAACAACATCTGAAGAAATTGAAAACAGTCAAAAGACACGGTGAATATAGTTAATTTTCTACTTTCTTGATGCAATGGCACCTGATGGTAGGCTGAAGAGAGATCTATCATTGAATACCACTCCGCCCCCTTACTTAATGTTACCATATTTTCACTATTTAGATGAAGAAACCGATCCATCACTATGTTATTATTCTGTCCCCTAAAGTCCACACCCAATCTAATCTTTCTGTTGGCACATCACTCAACCACCAAGAAGGAAAACTATACAGAAGACTCCAAAGGTTCTATAATTTTCACCTCCTGAAGTCTTAGCAATTCATTTTTCACATCTTCCCTGACCATCATCAGTGTAAACCCCATCTTATCTTATTGTAATCTTGAGAATGTCATTTTCCTTATTAACTAGATTTATAGAGTTCATGGCCACCCATCCAAAGGTTTCCCAGCGCTACATTACTGCATGGATACCAGTGAATGTCCTGATTGCTAATCCTAAAGTCCATGGTTAAAACAATCAGGTTTTAAGCTTCTTATGGAAATTTGAGCGTGATCTACATGCTCTAAGATCCGAAGGGAAAGAGTTTCACAGCTTTGGGCCCAAGAAACAGAAGGCACAGCCTCCTTGCCTGGATCTCCAAACTCTAGGCACTGCAACTAGATCCATGTTACTTGAGTGCAGAGGACGGTTTGGTGTATATGATAACAACAGAGATCTTAAGTATCTAGGACCAGAGTTTGAAGGGCATTTGTGCACATAACATAATGCTTTAAATTGGATCAGCCGCTCAATTGGGAGCCAGTGTAATTCACGAAGCATGCAGGCAGTGGGATGGTATTTGGGTGGATGGAGTAAGAGTCTAGTGGCAACATTCTGCACCACCTGGAGTCTCCTAAGAAGATACTTAGGGACTCCTAGGTAGCGAATATATCCATAGTCAAGCCTTGAGATGACTAAGGCCCGGATGAATGTTCTCTGGGCCGAATACAGGAGAAGCCCTAGTATCTTTCTAAGCCATCTCAAGTTGTCGAAACAAATGGTTGACACTTTGCTGGTTTGGTGGCTCATAGAACGATTATCATCCAGACACACTCCAAGGTTCTTGACTACGGGGGCTGGGGTTGGTAGAGCACCCATTGCAACTGGCCATAGATGGGGACCTCACAGGTGGCGACTATTGCCTAGCAGAAGGACCTCTGTCTTATCTCCATTTAACTTTATCCAAGTGGAGACTTGTTTGAGGCAGCTGTTCAGAGCCTCCGCAGTATGCTTCTCCTGGGAGGACAGGGAGACAACGATCTGAGTATCGTCTGCATAAGACAGATAGGTGAGGCCATATGCTTCTACGGTGTCCTCAAGGGGTCTTACATAAACATTGAAGAGTGTTGGGCTCAAAGTAAAGCCCCAAGGGACCCCACATGGCAAGTGATGTAGTATAGAACAGTACTGCTGCATGTGAACTTGAAAGACAAAGTCCTTAAGAAATTAACTAAGCCAGGACAAGGCCAACTTCTGTAGCCCCATCACCTCCAGTCTTTGGAGAAGGATATTGTGGTTCATTGTATCGAACACTGCACTGAGGTCTAACAGAATCAATGCAGCTGTGCTACCATTGTTAAGCTGTTGCCATTTAATTTTGTGAGAAAAGCTTTTCAATTTCCAACCTTGCCCATTAAACACTTTTGAAAACCTTTCTAAACCTGCAGTTTTCATGTATTTGATTGTCCCTATCCCAAGTACTTTTTCTTTGCTGTTAGGATGTGAAAACAAAGTGCAGCACTCTTTGAAACTTCCAGCCTAGAACAGAAGGCCCTTTTCTTTCAACAGAAAGCTTACACACAGCCTTTCTGTCCTTAAATTTAAAACGTAGTAATAACAGAATAGGTGACCCAGACTCTGCAACTATTTGCAGGCACACCCTAGCAATAGTCAGGTAATATACTGGCTTACTTTTGCACATTTGACACCCTTTAACATTCTATATCACATCACGTGAAGTACTTGTCATATCAGCTAGTGTTCTTCTTTTTCTAACAGCCTAGCAAAATGCCCAACTATACTACAGTATAACGTTTAGTGTTAGTTGCTGACATTTTTTGATTGAGATGTGAGATTGCGATTTTGACATCTGCAACATGGTGTTCCTTTATCACATTTACGTACAATGTATTTCCAGTTGCTGTTCCTATTTTTGTCTTTTCTCCTCTGTAATCCTGAAAAAGCCCTCTGTTTCATGTTTCTTTTCACCTGGACATCTGTTTTTGCACATCTGCCTGATTATTCATCCTTCTTAACTAGTGCAGTAACTTTTTTCAGAGGTTCTTTAACATGTAGCCATAATGTATCCTGTATAGCTTAGTTATTAGTATGCATAACAATCTATTCACCTACACATTCATCATGAAGAGTGCCTAAGTTGCAACTTATAGCGATTTTTTTTTTAACTAAGCCTTATATAGGCATCACTAGTCTCATTGGGTTCCTGCTTGCTATGAAAAAACGTATATTTGTATACGACAACACAAATTGATGGTGAGAAATGTGCATTCAAGTCAGAAAGATCATTTAATCACTTTCGAGAGCTCCCAATATTTTCCCTTCTGTTCGTATAAGCACAATCCCTCAGGACCCAATGAATGTGAGAATGTTTTATTTTTCCTTACTGGAGTAAGAATCAGAGGTCATGCTAAATTATTGAAACATAATTCAAAAAGTACTTTTCCCATTGTTGTCAACCCATAACAGGAACCCTAGGAACTTATAACAAGCGTTAGTAAATGCATTAGGTTTCATCTATGTGATTAATAATAAGCTTTTCTTGTTGTAAGTTGTAGCTTGCTAAGTAGTTGTACAATATAAGTTACAGAAAGTCTGTTAGAGTGTCATAACTTATTTATGCACAAAAAGGCAATATAATGTGCTATTACTAGTGGTATTATAAAGTGGGGAGATTAGGTAAATGGTGGAGGACAAAGATAACAAAACATATGCCTGATAAGTAGGCTTGAAAGTGATGCAGCTATGGGGAGAATAGATAAGGGTGGATAAAAAACCATACAAGTACAGTGTAAGGGCTGTTTTTGCAAACCCAAAAAAGCAAAATACCGAAAACTAGATGAAAAGGTGTTGTTTGGTTATTGTCCATTGTTTGAGCAGTTGTACAATATAAGTCAAAGAAACACACTGAAAGTGGGATTATTGTTTTATTGAGATGGGCAATCTTATTACAGATTTCTCTTACAAAGTTTTTTAACATTTTGCACCCACATTTGTTTTTATTATTGCAAAAAAACCTAAACATGAACATAAACTCTGAAACAATAATGAGCATCGCTTTACTATCCAAGGAATTCCATGAATTAACCTGTCCCAAATATTGCTGCTTCTTTCTCTTGATGGACACTGATCCCCAACACGAGAGCATTCCTTAAATGGATGCGTCCTGACATACCATGCCTTATTATATATATCATCACTTAGCACTGTGGTTCCAGGGTTGAGGGAGTGGGGGGAGTTAGGGAATTATTGTGTTTACTCATATCTATGCAAAGAAGATTGAGCGTTGCATGCTCTTGGTAATGCTTTGATTTTACTGTATTTTGAAACTTAATAAACAGATTTGAACCATAAAAGTATTCCAAAATAATAGATACCTTCCGGAAAAAAGAACAGCAGCACAAATCCCATACATTCACCAAACACGCTTGCTCACAAAGACAAGCTTTGACACAATGCGACAACAGAGCCCAGTAGCTGGAATTGTCGAATTAACTGCTCTTGAAACTATACAGCCTCCCTTCCCAGCCAGTAGAAGGAACAGGCTCCAATCACAAAACTCGAGGAATACTTTTAGAACAGGGTCATAACCGTGTTTACAGTTCAAGACTCTGCAGCAGTTGTCTGGGACTATAATATTATACAGAAACTGTCCCAATGGGTAAAGGAGGTTAAAACATCCCTTCAGAGCACCACGGAGCGGGCCCATCTAAAGCACTGGAATAACTTTGTTCCGGTTTACGCTACATAATGCGCAAACAAACACATGGCACAGTAGAAAAACAATTGTATTAGCGACAAACACGACACATAAAAAAAAAAAAAAAAATTGCGGAAAAATATAAAGAATGTGAAAATTAGTTAAAAGTTCCACCCTCTAAATCTGTGTAGCCAGGGGAAGATAAGTATCGGTAAACAGCCTTAACGTAAGGAAAAAAGTTCCACAACTTTTGGGCCCGGTGCCACTGCACCTGCTGCACCATTCATATCATGACCCTAGTGTCTGCAAGATACCTGCACATATGACTGCCTGATTAGTAGTAACATTTAGTAATAATCTGTGTTTAGTGGGGACCCTAGAGCTTTTGGCCCCGGTGCCACTGCATCTGCTGACCCATTTAAATCATGCCGCTTTTAACTGCAAGGTAACTGCAATTGTGACTGCCTGTTTAGTAGTAAAATATAGACATATTAGGTGTTTAGAGGAGTTCTGACAAGCTTTTGGGCCCGGTGCCACTGCACCTGCTGCACCATTCAAACATGACCCTAGTTCCTGCAAGATAACTGCATTTGTGACAAAACAATATAGCAATATTTGGTGTTTAGAGGAATTATGACAACTTTGGGCCCCGGTGGCACTGCACCTGATGCACCATTTCAATCATGATCCTATTGCCTGCAAGGAAACTGCACTTGTGACTACCTGTTTAGTAGTAAAATTTACCAATAATCTGTATTTAGTGGGGTCCCTAGAGCTTTTGACCACGGTGCCACTGCACCTACTGCACCAGTTCAATCATGACCCTATTGCCTGCAAGGTAACTGCACTTGTGACTGCCTGTTTAATAGTAAAATATAGCAATATTTGGTGTTTAGAGGGGTTCCGAGAGGTTTGTGCGCCGGTGTCACTGCACCTGCTGCACCATTGAAATTATAACTGTAGTATCTGCAAGGTAATTGCATTTGTGACTGACTGTATAGTAGTAAAATATAGCAATATTTGGTGTTTAGAGGAGTTATGACAACTTTTCACCCTGTGCTACTGCACCTACTGCACCATTTCAATCATGACTCTATTGTAAGCAAGGTAACTGCACATGTGACTGCCTGTTTAATAGTAAAATATAGCAATATTTGGTGTTTAGAGGGGTTCTTAGAGCTTTGGCCCGGTGCCACTGCACCTGCTGCAGCATTCAAATCACGACCCTAGAGCCAGCAAGATAACTGCACGTGTGACTCCCTGTTTATTTGCAAAATAAAGCAATAATCTGTGTTTAGTGGGGTGCCTAGAGCTTTTGACCACCGTGCCACTGCACCTGCTGCATCATTCAAATCATGCCCTTTTAACTGCAAGGTAACTGCAATTGTGACTGCCTATTTAGTAGTTAAACAAAGCAATATTAAGTGCTTAAAGAAGTTCTGACAATTTTTTGGCCTGGTGCCACTGCACCTGCTGCTCCATTCATTTCACGACCCTAGAGCAGAGGTCTTCAAACTTTTTTGCTCTGAGCCCCCCCTAAGCAAAATGTTTTGAGGTCGGGCCCCCCTCCAAAACTTCATGGAAAGGATTGGGGGAGCGGGAGGGACATGGCTACATGCAGGACTTATCGGATGATTTCAGGAGTACTTTTTCTATAGCTTATAAACCGCACTAAATATGACACTTATAAAACAGCAAATGCATCAAACAAAAACAAGTATTATCCCAAACATACTGCTCCCCGTAATTGGGGTGATGTGAGCCCCTCACACTCGTGGACCCCAATGCAACTACACCTGTTGCACTAATGCTAACTGCAGTCCTGAGTTGCATTCTATCTCCTTTGCATCTTTTACCTCTTCCCCCACCATTACGGACCATCACCTCAGTCCTAATGCTAGAAAGGAAAATAAGCTCCCATGCGCTTTTTTTTAAAGGTAGACAGTCATAATTGTGATGCAGTGGGCCGCTGAATCCCCTGGGCCCCAGTCCTGCTGCATCTGCTTCCAGCAGTGGCCATTTATACACCTGGCAGTATCTGCTGTACTGATAACTGGCCCTTTAAAATAAAAAGGCCACTTATATTGTCCCCTTCTTTGGGGTACCTCTCTGATGAAGCTGTCTATTGCCCTTTTAAACATAAAAATGAGTCCCCATACAGTGCTCTCTATTCTGGGCCATCTCTTTGACAATATCCATCAATCTCACTCCTTTCCTTCTTCTCCTGGACCATTACTGTGAGGCGCCAGAGGTCGAGACGATTAGGGCCCTGCATCTGAGTGAAACCCTGCTGGCCTTCTACCTGCCACCCCATGGACTCACGTTTCACACAAAAAACTGCCCCTGAACGGTTTAAGCTGACTTTGTGGTGCCTCTGCCTGAAAGCGAATGGTGTAGTGGTAGTGCAGAAAGTTAAAAAGGAAACCAGCCTACTTACCAGCCGCTAACTGATTGAGTCACTTAAAGTCAAAGCCACTGGAATTATGAGTTTCTGCAGCAGCAGTGTTTTCCACATAATTATGAGTTTTCAGCATTTGCTAAATCTGCTGCATAATCTGTAGATTTCAACAAAAACTTGATTCCTAGCTCTAATGGAACATGGGTTACTTAAAACGTGGCAACATGTTCCAGAGCAGTGGAAGGCCCTGTGCAAACATTCACTGGTAATCTTGTAGTTGCTTACTGTGTGTTTTTGGGTGTTAAACTGGTACTAATGAGGTGAAATATTTCCCCTGACAGCGTTACCATGAGTTAAAATGACAAAATAATAAAGTAATGCTAACCACAAAATGTGGTGCACTGTGCCGCATAATTTACCTTTTCTTGCTGCATAATTTAGTCAACCCTGCAGCATAATGTGGGTCTCTTCTGCTGAATAATTCCAGTGGCTCTGCTTAAAGCTTCAGGGCGGCAAAGATCTATTCTTTTTGAGATGTAATATAGGGGTGTTATCTGATATCTGGAATAATGGAGACACTTATAAATATGTCTGCATTAGATACAATTTGATTACTTATTACTAAAAAACAAATTTTGTAAGAACTTGTTTTATCTCAATCACTGCATCATTTTGCAGCAGCCTAGCTTAGACTATGTAAATACGATTTTAAAATGACGAATTACCTATTCCCAGTGCTTTCTGCCCCAGGCTGGGACCTCATAGCACTATAAAGAGGGCCACTAGAATTATGTGGCAGGAGAAGGACAATTTATGCAGTAGGGTTGACTAAATTATGCAGCAAGCAAAGGCGAATTATGCTGCATAATGCCGCATATTTTGTGCTAGCATTACTGCATTAGTTTGTCATTTTTACACCTGTTAACACTGTCCTTGTCATATTGCCCCTCATAAGTACCAGTTTAACAACCACATATAGCAAAAAGGAACAGAAAGGTGACCAGCCAACCTTTACAAAGGGCCTTTCACTGCGGGGGTAACATGTGTTGCTGCATTCACTTTTGAACAGTTTGAGCTGGAAACAATTTTTTTGTTAAAATCTGCAAATTATGCACTAGATGAGGAATTATGTGGCAACTGCAGGATATCAATAACTATGTGCAAAAAGCCAAAACCACACAATTTCATAATTCCAGTGGCTCTGACTATAAATACAAAGGTCACTATTCCTGTGCACCAATTAGGGTTCAATTATGTGTCGCTCGGCTTTAACACACACAGACATCTGCAGTGATGGTAGTCACTAACTGAGGTTTCATAACCTAAAAGAGTACATTTACCACCAGTTAGTTTAACTTGCATTTATTTTTCAATTAAGTTGTTACTGCGTTATTTTATACACAATTACATGACTGTGAAAACACAAAACACCTACTTTTTTTTTTTAGCAACCTCTTTGACCCCGCCTCCACTGCAGTCTGATCACAGTTCTCACTTCAAGGGCTCACAGGAAGTCTAACAGGCAAATTATAGCACCTGTTTTCTTTTCTGGCAGAAATAGGAACTTTTGCTGATTGTACAGGAGTGATTGTGGGAGACTCAGATAAAGAATTCAAGTTAAAATTTGGAAATACCCACAGAGCCTTCTAAATTGAGCGCAATTTCAAACGCACAAGCTAGACAAAATAATGAAATATGAAGACGAAGAAAAATAACTTTGTATTGTATAGCATTTGGTAAGCACATGTATGTGGCAAAATATTTAGACACATGACTGTAAAAACACATACTTTTTTTAGCAACCTCTTTGACCTCGCCCCCACTGCACTCCGATCACAGTTCTCACTTCAGGGGCTCGCAGTAAATGGAGACAGCCTGGAAATGCAGCAAATTAACATCGCAGCACTTCCAGGCCATCCTCATTTACATGTACTTACAGAGGCATTGGCGCCCCCCTGGGAACCCTTCCACGCCCCCCTAGGGGGGCGCGCCCCACAGTTTGAAGACCACTGCCCTAGAGCCTGCAAGATACCTGCACTTGTGACTGCCTGTTTATTTGTAAAATATAGCAATAATCAGTACAAATCACAATGAAACAGCGAGCCTATATAGCAGCCGCACCTCCCTCGTAATAACCAAAATAGAGTCCAAAGATCA
This sequence comes from Calotriton arnoldi, assembly GCA_963921515.1. Taxonomy (NCBI): domain Eukaryota; kingdom Metazoa; phylum Chordata; class Amphibia; order Caudata; family Salamandridae; genus Calotriton; species Calotriton arnoldi. The sequence continues at coordinate 3,311,610 of CAWUFW010000124.1, read as the reverse complement.
ATCGTTTTAAGCCACGTGGCGTGCACTTCCACTTGCTCCCGCTGTTTCCAGAGAGCGATCCAAAGACCAAGGCAAATCCTTCCACAAACGTGGAGTGCACCACTGATGCCAGTTTCCACAGTAAGTTAGTCCATCATGTCCATACTGTATATCACATGTTCTTTACTTCTCACAAGAAGTAGCATAAAAACAGCCAACGCGTTTCGTCCACTGCCTGTGGACTTCATCAGGGCATGATAAATTATCGTATTGGTTTCGCCAATGTGTCACCAAAGAATCTTCTCAAACCGTATGATTCACGGTTAATGGTACGTCCCTATATCCTATTGTATATCCTATTGGACCTTAGTGCAAATATTTGAAACTGTAGAACTTGGATAGCTTGATAAGTAGCAGTTGCCGCTTAGTCGGCAATAATCAGTGTTTAGTGAGGTGCCTAGAGCTTTTGCTCCGGTACCACTGCACTTGCTGCACCACTGAAATCATGACCCTAGTGCCTGCTAACTGCACTTATGACGACTGCTTGTTTAGTTTTTTTAATTGAACAATAATCTGTATTTAGTGGGGTTTCTAAACCTTTGACCACAGTGCCACTGCACGTGCTGCACCATTCAAATCATGCCCCTTTTAACTGCAAGGTAACTGCAATTGTGACTGCCTTTTTAGTAGTAAAATATAGTAAAATTAGCTGTTTAGAGGAGTTCTGATAACTTTTGGGCCCAGTGCCACTGCACCTCCTGCACCATTGAAGTCATGACCCTAGTGCCTGCAACATAACTGCATTTGTGACTTCCTGTTTAGTAGTAAAATTTAGCAATAATCTGTGTTTAGTGAGGTCCTTAGAGCTTTTGATAACGGTGCCACTGAACCTGCTGCACCATTGAAACCATGCCCCTTTTAACTGCAAGGTAACTGCAATTGTGACTGCCTGTTTTGAAGTAAAATATAGCATAATTAGGTGTTTAGAGAAGTTCTGACAACTTTTGGCCCCGGTGCCACTGCACCTGCTGCACCATTTCAATCATGACCCTATTGCCTGCAAGGTATCTGCACGTGACTGCCCGTTAAATAGTAAAATATACCAATATTCGGTGTTCATTGGTGTGCCTAGAGCTTTTGATCCCGATCTCACTCAGCTGCTGCACCGTTGTAATCATGGCCCCAGTGCCTGCCAGAAAACTGCCCAGTTGACTGTCTGTTTAGTAGTCATATTTAGCAATAATCTGTGTTTAGTGGGGTCCCTAGAGCTTTTGACCACAGTGCCACTGCACCTGTTGCACCATTCAAATCATGCCCCTTAATTGTGACCGCCTGTTTAGTAGTAGAATATAGCAATATTAGGTGTTTAGATGAGTTCTGACAACTTTTGGGCCTGGTGCCACTGCACCTGCTGCACCATTCAGATCATGACCCTAGTGCCTGCAAGATAACTTCATTTGTGACTGCCTGTTTAGTAGTAAAATTTAGCAGTAATCTGTTTTTAGTGGGGTCCCTAGAGCTTTCGGTCCTGGTGCCACTGCACCATTTAAATCAAGCCCCTTTTAACTGCAAGGTAACTGCAATTGTGATGCAGCACAAGATGGCGGCGGTCACAATGCAGCAGCAGTGGGGATCCAGCGCAGCCCCGCCTGGGAGCCGGACCGACCTCTGCCCCAACTGGATGGGGCGGGAAGTCAGCACTGAGACCACAATTATGGCTGTGGAGTTTATAGGAATAGTTGTCATTAGAGCATACTCTCGAACCACCACTGGGGCTTAAATTGCAAACAGATTGACAGGCCAACTGACTCTGATTCATGATCGCATCTTCTGCTGTTGCTTCGGCTCTGCTGCAAATACGCAAGCCATTGCTGATGCGGTCACCTACCAGCTTGGATTCCGCAGCATTGAGCTCGACGAGTCCCCTCTGATTCACACCGCTGTCAACCTTTTCAAGGAGATGTGCTACAGGTGTCGGGAGGATCTCATGGAAGGAATTCTTGTAGCTGGCTGGGACTCCAGGAAAGGAGGCCAGGTTTATAGTGTTCCCATGGGTGGAATGATGGTGCGTCAAACCCTTTTCCATTGGTGGCTCCGGCAGTTCCAACATCTATGGTTTTGTGGACTCCTCTTACAAGCCAGGAATGATAAAAGAAGAGTGCTTGACTTTTGCTGCCAATGCTGTTGCTTTGGCAAAGGAACGAGATGGCTCCAGCGGTGGCGTGATTCGTTTGCTGCGATTACAGAAGCAGGAGTTGAGCGCAAAGTCATCCTTAGCAATGAGTTGCTTTACTTCAATATTGATTGAGAGACATTCTCCCCTAACTATTCAAATGTGTCCCATGTTCGCTGTCGTTGTGGTGCAGCTGGACCATCTGCATCCATATTTTGAGTTCCTTATTTTGTTATTTTGATGTGTTAAAACAAATACACTGTTTAGTAGTAAAATATAGCAATATTAGGTGTTTAGAGGCGTTCTGACAACTTTAGGGCCTGGTGCCACTGCACCTGCTGCACCATTTAAAACATGACCCTATTGCCAGTGGCGTAACAAAGGCCCCCGCAGCCCCCGCGGTGCAGGGGGGCCCGAGCTCCATGGGGCACCCTCAGCACACTACCCTGGTGTGGCTGCTCCCGCTGAGTCCGGAGGGGGGGGCCCTCCATGTAGTTTGCAGGGGGGGGCCCTCAAGTTTCGTTACGCTAGTGCCTATTGCCTGCAAGATATATGCACTTGTGACTGCCTGTTTAGTAGGAAAATATAGCAATATTGGTGTTTAGAGGGGTTCCTAGAGCTTTGGGCCCCAGTGTAACTGCACCTGCTGCACGAATATATGATGTTACAACGCAAACAATTACAACGCATGCTTTTACTACGCGGTTTTTACATCGCAACTACAATTACATCGCATGATTTTACAATGCATGCCATTACAACGCATTTTCAAAAACTACCATTACAACGCATTCCATTACAACGCATACCATTACAACGCATACCATTACAACGCATAATACTTTTAAGGCTACAGTAGGGTAAGTGTTGGATAGTGTAGGGGTAAAAATTACTATTCCCACTCCAGTGAGTGCAACAGTAGGGTAAGTGTTGGATAGTGTGGGGGTAAAAATTACTATTCCCACTCCAGTGAGTGCAACAGTAGGGAAAGTGTTGGATAGTGTAGGGGTAAAAATTACTATTCCCATCTACCCCAAAACCCAAACCCACCCTAAAACTAAAAAAACTCCATTACTTACCTTATAATACGTTGTAATGGCATGCGTTGTAATGGTATGCGTTGTAATGGCATGCGTTGTAGTGACATGCATTGTAATGGTATGGGTTGTAATAGCATGCGATGTAAAGGCAGTTGCGTTGTAACAGTTGCGATGTAAAACCAGTGCGATGTAATGACTGCGTTGTAATGGATGTTTCCCCTGCTGCACCATGGAAATCATGACCCTTGTGCCTGCAAGGTAACTGCACTTGTGACTGCCACTTTAGTAGTAAAATATGGCAATAATTAGTGTTTAGAGGAGTTATGACAACTTTTGCCTCCAGTGCCATTTTACCTGCTGCACCATTTCAATCATGACCCTATTGCCTGCTAGATAACTGCACTTGTGACTGTCTATTTAGTAATAAAATTATGCAATACTATGTGTTTAGTGGGGTCCCTAGAGCTTTTGTCTTCAGTGCCACTGCACCTGCTGCACTATTTAAATCAAGCCCCTTTTAACTGCAAGGTAACTGGAATTGTGACTGCCTGTTTAGTAGTAAAATATAGCAATATTAGGTGTTTAGAGGGAAAGATAACAAAATGTAAACAGTGTGCAGCATTAACCAAAAGAAAAATAGTTCGAACCACCAACGCGGATGGAAATGAGTACTTAGGCCACAGGAAACTGATAAGAGAGACTTGCAAGCATACGGACCAATAAAAAATTATGGCGGGATGTAAGTCCCTTTTAAGATATATTAAAATCAATAGATTTCACAAGCACAGCGCGAAACCTAAAAATGGTAGCGGAAGCGTCAAAGTTAACTGTTGTACTGATGCCATATTTTTCTACTTTGACTGACAGTTAAATATAAATTAAACCCCCTTCTATGTTTTTATTTTTCCAAATATAACAAGTCTTGCCATAAATCAGTAAAGTAAATTGATCCCGCTGCTTCAGTATGCTGCTGGGAGTGCGCAACCATGCGTGCTCAGCTCGCATGGTTTGATTTCACATAGCTGTGCCAGCTGAGGGGGTGACGTGAAGTCACTACCCACATTGTTAACATCTGCAGCTCTCACGCATTATGTTATGTGAAACAAGAGACATTTCTCACAAGGCTGCATGCGAAGGTTCTGTGATGTGGCATCGCCAAAGAACAGTATAATTGGTGTGTCACGTGCTGAGGGGTGGTAAGAATGCGCAACTTCTTTGGTGAGCCAGGGGCTGACGAAGGAGGTGCTTCCTAGTGAAACTCAAAAAACCATAGTGGTGTTTAGCAACTAGCTCACAACTATTTAGTTGTATGGTTCCTCAATCATAGTTTTACCACTGTTCTCCCTTTCCTATACCTTTGTTTTTTTTCACGTTCTTTGCCGGTGTCCTCACATCCTTCTATCACAGTTGTGTGTTTTGTTCTTTGACTTATTGGATTCATTGACTACTCTGCACTACTGTCTGTACTTACCTGTGTCTTGTCCTCCTGTTCTGGCATCCTCCAGTCCCTGGATACTCTCCTCTCAATGTTCTCCGGCAGTATATGGTTTTCTCCTCCAGTCTCCAAGTTCTCTTATTTATGCGAAGGATTCCCGGTACTCGTTTGGCTCGCTACCGAGATTCCTCTGGTGAGACCTAATAAGTTGCACACTGGAGTGTTCTGTATCCAAGGTCATAATTGTGTGTTCTTGCTAATGCTGACCTTTACATACGCATAATGAATCAATCTGGTGGTTTGTGCGTCGGATACACCTTGGCCTGACAAGACATACCTATCTGAGCTGCAACCATTCCATCAAGGAGAAGTCACATGCTGTTCTTTCTCTCTCTCTTGATTCCATAGAGAGCAGTATTTTCCTAGTCATTTGTACAACTTGTGGTCAGGTAGCTCTCTTGGTGTGGAGGCTTGGGGATTAACATCGAAATAGTAACCCACCAATACAAGATACTCGCAGTTTTCAAGACTCAAAATCAAATGAATTATGTTCCTAATCCCATCCAGACTCTGGCACATGAGGATTAGGAAAAAGCTAGACAATAAAGTCCTTTCTAATTGAGTAAAATCATCAAAATAGAAACCAAGAAGGGAGTTCCAGCGACCAGTATTTTATGAGCAAATTCTAAAGCCATAACTTTTAAGAATCTTCCCAGTACAAGAACCCATTCCTATTATATCAGAAGCAGCTCTGGCTTCTCCTGAAAAATATGACGGCGATCCTCAGAAATCTCAAGCCTTTATGGCTCAAGGTAAATTACAATTCATAACTCAAACTCAAGCATTTCCTACAGAAATATCCAAAGATGTGTTTATTCTTTCACATTTAATAGGATGAGACTTAACATGCGCCACTCTTTATATTATTAACAACAGCCCAAATTTAAACAATTTACCAGTTTCTGGATCTCTTCGCACAAGTCGTTGATCAAAGACAAACAGAACAGTCAGCTCATATGGGATTGATAGTCTTGCGGCGGGAAATTGTGAATTAGTGTCCTATATTAGTCATTTTCAACAATTTCGGGCAGAAGCTAAATGGATGAATGAGTCTGCTCTGGCAGCTTTTTATAATGGCCTTCGTGAGTAACTAAAAGACATTATGTGTGGTGGTTAATCAACCTCCCATTAATGCTCAGTCATGACAGGCAAATCTAGAGTGAACTTACATCATTCTCCATAGTTTGCCATCAATAGAGCTCATATTCATGTAATAGTTACTGTTACTATATCCCAAGCACCAGTAATAACTATAGCGATGATCGACTGTGGGGTTTCAGCATGCTTTATCTCTTGAAGGTCTCTGTCAAAGGTTTGTCATAAATCCCCTAGGCTCGCCCTCCTTTCTTGACTCTGAGAGCAAAGTCACTACTTTCACATAGGCCTTCGAGAAACCACTAGCAGGATGGCCAGTAGGGTGCTCTCATCACAATGTTTTCCAACTGTTTAAGGCTGTATAGCTCATATTTATGTAATCAGGTAGGCCGCACCCCAGCGCCGTGAATACGCAGAAGTAGCGAGGGATTGGCCTGGAGGGAACAGCCTCGACCTTGGGGGCGCCGCCAAGCAAGAAACCAGTGGGGGACTCACACCTCTATGAAGTAGCAGGCCCAGAGGCTCGCAGGTTCGCCGCAGCTGTGGAGCGCAGATTAAGGGGCCTAGAGTGTGCATAGCGACTAGTGGGCGCTGCCACGGCCCGGCTGGAGTGGAGGAGCAGGCGCAAAACCGGAGCATCAGACATACTGCGCTGCGTTGGCTAGACGGCCCGCAGGAATAGGCCACAACTACAACCTGTCTGCACGCACTCTGGGGGTGGGCCTCCGCTGAGTGGCCCTGATAGAGAAGTCATCTTCAACCCTCCCATAACCTTGTCCTAACATACGCTAACTTGGGCTGGATTCTGCGGCAGGACTGCGACACACAGCCCGGGGTTGAGGGGAAAACCTGAGACCTACGGGGTGAGATCTCCCAACCGCGGAACAGAGTCCTAAGGGGCTTGGTTCCAAGCCGCACTGCCCGGCCACCCCAGCTATCCTCATACTGTGTAGGCCCTGCGTCAAGAGTCTACGTCTTGTGTCCCCCAGGCGAACGTGCATATGACTCACAGTGAAGAACTTGAACAGTGTCTGTAGTCCGCACCTCTCCCGTGCTGTATCCTCTTACTGAACGCAATGTCAATACTCTATGTGATCTTGGGCCCCCACAAGTAGCGATGACCACGCACAGGGCTAAGAAAGACTCCTCAATAAAAGATCTCCTCCAAAAACCAAACCCTAAGAAGACTGAGAGCCGAACCCTGGATCAACCAGTAGTCCACACCCAAGAGAAGGAAATGGACCCCGCCGGGGAGTGTTCGGAGGAGCCGGTCCCCCGCGGATTTCTAGAACAACTGTTCGGAACACTTAGAGAAGACCGCTGGCCTGCGACAGGATGTCACTTCCGACATCAAACAAATCAGAGCCGAGATGCAGGAACTAGGGAACCGCGTGGACACACTTGAACAGAATGGCGACCGCAGGGAGGAAGACCTCACCGAACAGACACAAGAACTGCTGGAGCTTAGAGACCGCAACAATGAGCTTTACCTGCGACTGGAAGATCTCGAAAATCACTCTTGGATGTCTAATATTCGCATCAAAGGTGTCCCTCTACAGGCGGACGGGGGGAAACTGGAGGAATGGGTGATCAGGTTCTTCCGACATGCAGCACCCGAGCTCGGCGACAAGGAGATAACCCTGGATCGTACACACCGCGCAGGGAGACCAGTCAATAATCCTGGGCAGCAACAGGACATTCTCAGTTGCCTCCACTCCTACCGGCAGAAAGAGATTATCATGTTCGCGACTCGAGATAAGGCTACCATTGCTTTTGAGGGACTGCAGGTTGGAGTCAGGACCTTTCACCGCTCACCCTACAACAACAGAAAACCCTGAAGCCGGCCACGACATTCCTGTGCGACAAAGGAATCCAATACCGCTGGGGTCACCCATTCAGGCTCTCCTTCGTTTGGAACAAAGAGTTACACTCGGTTAGATCCCTCGGGGAGCGCATGAGGTCTTGGGTCCAGAGTTCGATGAAGAGAATGTCCCTGGATCACAGAAAGATGATGCGACATCACTGTAGTCGCGGAAACCGACTCGGAGACGCGGGGGCAAAAGACAGAAAACTACTAAGCCTTCAGAACTAGAACGTCAACAAGAAAGAGAAGCCCTCTTGCGTCAGCTACAAAGTCAAGATGAGCCTGGAGCCTCTTTGAATGTCTGATCCTGTAGCATCCGTCGATGTCGGCTCATGGAGATGATAAAGAATAGCTGCGTCCTGGGATGGGCACACCCGGCCTTGGTGGGTGGACCCGATTCTCCTGAAGAAATGTCCGAAGTTCGACCATATGGACCCATGCACGTTAGTGCGAATCTTGCCATGTTACAGGCGAACTTTAGTTTTCTCTATTCTCTCTGCTTGTTTCTTTCGTTACTCTTCCTTCCCCTCGGCTCTTACCTATGGATGTCTGAGACTTCCCCTATCATGGGTGGGGACGGTTCCCCGATGGGAGACCCACGGGCACTTTGGAACGTTGGAGGGGTGGATATACGACCACGAGGGTTAAGGCGGCGACACTCGGAGCGATCTCCCCGTCTCAAGAAATACGCATGACACACATATAACCAGCTCGGTTGGCCACTCTGCATAGTTTTAGACCCTGGGTGGGTCTGACGGACGCTTGGCGACACTGCTATCCCACAGCACGGGAATACACGTTTTTCTCGGCCGCACACCACACTTACGCAAGAATAGATCTATTCTGGACATCGCCTCGGGTCACTAGCTACACACGGGACGTCATTATAGGCACAGCCACACTCTCAGACCACTCGCCAATCTCCCTGGAGTTAACCCTGCCTGGTGGGACCCCAGGTCGAAGACATGGTGCTTAAACCATACCCTACTCACATACGAACCCACGGTGGCCAAAATACGGGCAGCTATAAAGTCCTACCTGACACTTAACGATGACGGAACGGTCCATTACCCCGTGGTTTGGGACGCACTAAAGCAGTCATTAGGGGCCAATTTCTGGCCATCACGTCGGGGCTGAATAAGGATAGGAGAGACAAACGAGCACAACTGGAGGCAAGCGTCAGGGAGTTGGAGGGTCTCCATCGTCGCACAGGGGCGACCCAGGCCCGTCGACAGCTCTATACCGCCCGTAAGCAATTGAAAGCCTTAGATTATGACAGAGCGGAGTATGCCCTCTTGCGCACTAAACAGTGCTACTATTAGGGAGGAAACAAGGCCGGCAGGCTTTTGGCGCACCTCTTGAAATCCCAGGCAAATTCACGTCGTATCACCGGGATACGGAACTCCCGGGGAGAGATCCTCTCGGCCAATACTGACATTGCGGCGGAATTTGAAGCATTCTATACGGAACTTTACTCGGCCGAACACTTGAATACGAATGCCGCTGAGGCTTACGTCAGGTCTGCACCAGTGACGCCTCTCCTCACAGTGGAAGCAGATGCTCTGGAGGCAGATATTTGCCCCGAGGAGGTTTTACGAGCCATCCAGGGTCTTGCCTCAGGGAAAGCCCTAGACGAAGACGGCTTCTCAACGGATTTTTACAAGGTCTTTGCCTCAGATCTTGTCCCGCTACTTATGCGCCTCTTTAAGTCCTTCAGCGAAACGGGTGCTCTAACCCCCACCATGACTATGGCTGAAGTGGTGGTATTGCTTAAACCCGGTAAAGATCCTCATGAATGTGCGTCCTACTGACCCATCTCCTTATTGAATGTGGACCTAACCTAAAGATCTTTACTAGCATACTGGCTGGCCGCCTTGCCCCTCATATGCAGGGTCTGGTGGACCCGGATCAGTCCGGTTTTATACAGGAACGCAATTGTAGTGATGGCTCTAGACGACTGTGCCACCTATTGGATAAAACCCAACGCCTTCAACAACCTACAGTATTCCTGTCGGTTAATGCTGAGAAGGCTTTCAACCGGGTACACTGGCCCTACCTACGACAGATTCTGCAGAGATCTGGGTTTGGCGAGCGCTTCTTACGCTGGGTAAACTGTGTATATAACAGCCCGAAAGCCGGCATTAGGGTGAATGGGATAGCATCCCGACCAGTAGCAATCGCGAGAGGTACGCGCCAAGGGTGCCCTCTGTCACCCTTACTTTTCGCGCTCTACATGGAGCCATTTGCAGAACGAGTCCGACACTCCCCCAATGTAATCGGGATTAGGATGGCGGATAGCGAGCATAAAATCTCCCTCTACGTGGATGACGTAGTGGTCTTTCTTTCACGACCACTGCTATCCCTGCCTCCCCTTTTGGAGGAAATGGAGGCATTCGGCTTCAAAGTCAATATTCAGAAGACCCTTGCCCTCAGCGTCACTTTATCTGCAGCGGATCAACAGCAACTGACCGCCCGCTTCCTGTTTGCCTGGGCCCATAAGGGGGTAACATACCTGGGGCTGCAGATTTTTCCCACGATCGAGAAGACGATCCGAGCAAACTATTCATCCCTCTTGGAGGGGACACGCAGGGAGCTCCTTAACTGGAAGAAGCACAGAATGTCTTGGTTGGGCAGGTTAGCCGCCATCAAAATGACTTTGCTGCCTCGCATCATATATGTGCTGCAAACACTCCCATTGATCCCCCTCACCCGCCTGCTAGCTCAGATGCAACATCTACTGGAAAGTTTCATTTGGGAGGGGAAGAAGGCTCGTATGGTGAAACGCCTGACATATTTAAGCCAAGCAGACGGTGGCCTCAGAGTTCCAAACTTAGAGAAATACTGCCAGGCAGCGCAATTGCGCTACATGACAGAATGGTACAAACTAGAATCCGAGAAACACTGGTGCTTTATAGATCGAGCGATTGCAGGCATGCATATATGGAAAGTGCCCTGGCTCCCTAAGAGATGCCGTCCGGTTGGGGTGTATATCTCCCCAGTTCTGCGGGCAACCATGGGGGCTGGGGACAAGGTACAGGTGGCGTGTGGCCTCTCTACTCCGGTGTCACCCTTGACGCCCTTTATCAGTAACCCGGACTTCCCCCCCTGCCCTAGAAGGGAATAGTCACCTTAAGTGGCAAGAAGCAAACTACAAACGAATAGGGGACCTCTTTGATGAAAAAGGGATTATGGACTTCCCCCAACTAGTTTTAGGCTTTGGAATCCCTAAAGAGGCATATTGGCAATACCTAGCATTACGGCATTGGGTTACCCAACCACATATGCCACCCCACACAGGTCGCCCCCTCACTAAATTTGAATTGTGGTTCATAACCCGTACCTCGGACAAACACTTGCTCTCGGACATATATGCATTCCTGAATAAACCCAAGGAGAGTGACAAATCCCCAGCGCAGCGCAGATGGGAATCAGAGATTGAATACGAGTTTTCCCCCAAAGAATGGCAGGACATTTTCCACAGAGCAAGGGCCTCCTCTAGTAGCACGGCAGGAAAGGAGATATTTTTAAAAATTGCGCATTACTAGTACTATAGCCCGGCTAGAACTGTGCGCTGGAAACCTTGGGGGAACGACCAGTGCTGGCGTAATTGTGGGCAACGGGGTACACTCACACACATCCTTTGGCAGTGCCAGAAAATACAGGCATATTGGGATACAATCTTAAATGACATTGACACCATACATCAAACCGAAATTCCAAGGCTCCCTAGTTTCACTCTACTAGGCCTCCCTAACCCTCTTACCTACCCCCTTAAGTCCGACCGTGGGAAAGCAATCACTCTAGTATTAGGCGTGTCCAAGCAGACACTACTAGCACGCTGGGGTACAGCAGAAATCCCAACTAAGATGGCCTGGTTACACAAGATTTGGGAACTGGTAGGCATGGAGAAGATTACAGCAGGCCTCTCCCGCACTTTACCCAGATTTGAGAAAATGTGGGGCTACACCGTCACCTTCCTTTCCACAGAATTCCTAGAACTTACCTGCCCACGATACCTCCGGGTCCTCCGGCTTTCTAATGCGAACATACTACCCGAAGACCAGCCCCAGGTAACACAAACACCTATTACAGGAGTCTCCCCGACCCATTGAAATACAGAGCACACCCAGACATCTTAACTATCCCTCTTTCTCTTCTAATATTTCTCCTCTTTTGTTCTCTATCAATTCTTCTTGGATATGCTCCCCACCGGCCAGTGGATGTAGTTGGTGGTTAATGTAAATGAGTATATCCATTTAAAATCAATAAAAACGATTTAAACCATAAAGACATGGGCGGAGGAAAATAAGGTGTTATCAGATGTACAATTTGGGTTTAGGCCGGCAATCAGCACGGTTGAACAGGCGCTAAATCTACATTTGATAATTAGCAAATATGTGACGGTTAAAGAGGGGGCGCTACATATGGCTTTCATTGACCTGACCAGCACCCTTGATCTAGTTAACCGAGAAATTTTTGGGGAAATAATGCAGGTTATGGGAGTGGATTCCTTATCCATTTTAAGGTGACTCCATCAGGTATGCATTCGTTATGGCACCCAAGGCCAAACATCAACTTACATAGATTATCCGAGGGGGGTCAGACAGGGCTGCATCTTGGCCCCCATTCTCTTTCTATTATATATAAATGGAATGTCCCAATACCTAAATGATCTAGTAAGTTATATCCCACAAATGGGCTCTCATACCATCCCAATACTTTTGTACGCAGATGATGCGGTTTTGATGGCCCGTACGGCCAACGGTCTTCAGAGTTTATTAGATGGTTTTGCAGAGTTCATGGGGGGTTTAGATTTAAAAGTGAACTATTCAAAATCATACATAATGATGTATAGCCCTGCTGGTACAAAATCAATTAGGGTTTGCCATCTCTTTTGCAAGTTTTCTACAAAAATGAATTTTTACAAATATGTGTATATACCGAATCATTGACACCAGAGAACGCTAAAGAATCAGGAGGTATATTAACATTCATATACCATGAGTGCTTACATTAGCCCAATACACAATGGGTGCAGAGTGTCACAAATATAAATATTTGAATCCACAAGACATTACATATGTTACGCAATAGTACAAGACAAAAAAATGTAATGATGGTGTCCAGAAGTTTGTTCAAAGAGATTCAAGCTTATGTCCTTATTGCTAGGATGTGAGGTATGCTTGAACGCAATGCGGAGCACCAGTAATGATTGTCGACGTTTCGACCCTATAATGTCATGTGATCATATCTAGCATCACCACGGGTCTTCATCAGGACAAAGGAATATGAATAGATGGCCTGTGTGGTAAAGAATGATGGGTGTCAATGCGATAGATGATATATAAATAAATAAATAAATAAATGTGCCTAGTTGTGTGAGAATGACACATCTCACCTTAAGCAAATGGCATCTGGTTTGAATCCAGTATGAATCACAAGAATGGACTCTCCGTAATGGTGGCCCTACGATAAGTTACCTAAGTAAAAGAGTAACAATCTTATTCAAATAATTATTACTATTATTCATGTATTAAAGGGGAGGAGACCCTAGTAAGGTCTTATCTGGGCACCAGGTTGGTTGACCAGAATTGGATACATGAGAGGGCGCCTTGCAGCCCATGCGAATGGGGTTTGGTAAGAAATCATAGACCCCCGAGATCCAGTAAAGATTCTCTATTGCAATAAAAAATGATAAAAGGACCATGCATTAGTCCCAAGTCAATTGGGGTTAATTACTCTCAAAGTTAAAAATATATGTCTCTGAGACGATATTGGTTAGGTATTCTCACCACATAAGTTAGACTGGGAAAAGCGCGGTTCAGTCACGTCTTTCTTCACGGAATCAAAATCATCCTCTGTGCGGTCGGAGACAGAAAGGCTTTACACTGTCTTGCACGCAACATGCACGCTGCCCGGACCGCCTGAATAGATGCGGGCACGTATACTGGAGCCACGGCTAACCCGATGACGCAGGGAAAGCTGTAGTCATAGGTACGGTCACAGAGCTACGTTCCTACCGTTCACTGAAAGTATTGTCAAATACCGCAGCTTATGAGCTGTTTGCAAAAGCGGCTGATTGGGATACATGTATTAGTATGTAGCCTACATGCTCAGTGGAAGAAGCATTATATGGTAACCAGATCTCACTGAAAGTTTGTCAAAGGTAGAAAAAAAAAGCTGGGAATTATAAGAAAACTCAGGGAGACCCCACTCTGGAAGTTGCCCAACTGATACATCAGCCGACGCTAGAGGGCCTTAACGAGGAATATCTTAGCAAACATGAATTTGAATTCCTTAATAAGAATAACTCACGCATTCCTACAATATATACTCTACCCAAGGTGCATAAGGATAGGAATAAACCACCGGGCAGGCCAATTGTATCTGGCTGTGGCTCTATCTTAAAGCTATTGTGCAAATACATTCATCGTTTCTACAACCCTGGGTATTCAAGACCAGTTCCTACATCAGGGATGCCATAGAAGTTAGATGATAGAAGGACAACCCTTTGACAGGAACAACAGTCACTAGTGACTATGGACGTAGCCTCGCTTTATACTAACATCCCACAAGATCACGCCATTCAGGTAGTGCGTGATGTTCTTAACAAAAGAGACTGTCCTATATGGGTCCCCACAGAATTCATAGTGGAACTACTCAGGATCGCTATGAATAAGAACTACTTTATTTTCCAGAATGAGTACTATTTTCAGACCAAGGGCGTGGCCATGGGGGCGGGATTTGCCCCAGATATAGCTAATCTGTACATGGATAAGTTGAAGATAATTTCATCTACAGCACCAATAACCCCTTCTTAGATAACATCACCCTCTGGAAGAGGTACATTGATGATGTGCTTATGATTTGGTCAGGAGATGAGGACACATTAAAAGAGTTTTTTGACTGGATTAATGCAAAATCTACGGACATCCAGTTCACCTCCATATATGACAGGGAAGAGATTAACTTCTTAGACCGCACTATTAGGTCAAGTGCAGGCACACTATACACTACTCTCTATAGAAAATCAATGGAATGTAACACATTACTGAGATATAGTAGTCACCATCCTAGGAATCTGCGTGACAATTTACCCTATGGACAGTTCTTATGCCTCCATAGGAACTGTACACAAAGGACAGATTTCTTTAAGGAAACTGACCATCTTATAACACGGCTCAACGAAATGGGTTACCCTAGAGGTTTACTTAAGAGAGCAAGGAAAAGGGCGTGGTATTGTCCACGTGAGAACCTTTTAGAGGTACAGACTGACCGGGAAGATCCCAGTACCACAATAGTATGTGTAACGAATTTTTTTTTGTTGATAATCAAGTTTATTAGCATTTAAAGAACAAATCACAAAATATATAGGCAGTAAAATCAAGCACATCGGTTGGGTAGACACATTTGAAATAGAGACGACAGAGACTTGTAAAGCACTTTTAGAATGAGTACAAAAACCACACTTGCCTATGAACATTCCTGTACAAAAAGCACAAGCGCCCCCTAGGGCCATAGGTTGAACCACTTGCCCCATATTCTGCCAAAAAGCTCGGGGCAACCCCGGGCCTCAAAGAGGGCCTCCTCCTGAGTTCCACACCAATCCACTCCCCGCCTCCATTTCCGCAGAGTTGGTGGCTTGGCCTGGGACCAGTCTGCCGCTATATCACGCTTCGCCACCGCCAATGCTGTTCCTAGGAAGCGCTTATCGGCCCGGGAGCCATCAAGGCCGTCAAACACACCCAGGACCAAGCGCACTGGGTCGTGAGGGACTTCCCACCCCAGAGTCTGCGTAAATTCTAGTTCAACACCCGCCCAAAATGGCGCAAGGACGGGATATTGCCAAATCATGTGGTAGAAGTCCGCAGGGGTGTGATTGCAGCGCGTGCAGGACGGGAAGGGCCGCATACGGGCACTGTAAAGGCGCGCTGGAGTGAGGTAGGCCGTGTGGAGGTAATAGAGTTGGATTAGACGCAGCTTGGAGGAGGTCGTCAAGATCTTGGGAGCCATGAGGGCGTCTCTCCAGTCCGTCTCCTCCAGGGGACCCAACCACCCCTCCCAGCGGGCACGTAGCAAGTCTAGGGATGCCGGGCCATTGTTCACTAGGGAGCGGTAAATCCGCGATACCCCCCCCGCTGCCCAGGTTCCCCATCATCACCTGGGCCTCAAGGGGACTGAACTCCGGGAAGGAGGTGGGGGATGGAATGTGTACTCGGAGGGCATGCCTTAGTTGTAAATATCTATAAAATTGGGAGGAATGGAGTGAATAACGTTGCTGCAGGTCTGCAAACGATCTGATGTGGTCCCCTACCCAGACGTCTCCCACTAGCGAGATCCCGATGCGGTCCCACTGACAGAAACTTCGTCTCTCCGAGACTTCATTCAGCCAGACACCACTCCACAAGGGCGTCTGCCTGGTGAGTTTCCGGTCCCATTTCGTGTGGCGTAGGGCTGCACGCCAGGCCATGAGCACCGTTCGGGTGACAGGGGGGGAGGGCCTGTGGTATGGGGGCCCCATACAGGTAAGCCTGGAGCCGTGGGAAGTCCAATGACCGGAGTTCCACCTGCTATGCCGGGTCGGACCAGCCGCCTGCGAACCAGTCATGGATCACGATGAGCCTCATGGCCAGGTAGTAGAGGTGGAGATTGGTTACCCCCATGCCCCCATCATAGGGAGGTATGTGGCAGTGTGCCAAGGACATTCGCGGCCGTCCGCCCCCCCCCACAAAAACCGGGTAAGGGCACTGTCTAGTTCCCGAAACCAGCTCCCTGGGAGATGAAGGGTAATGTTTTGTAAAATGTTTTTAAAAACCGGGGAGGACCATCATTTTAAAAAGGGCACTTCTGCCAAGGGGGTTGAGAGGGAGAGATTGCCATTTCTTGAGGTCCGCTTTGGCCTTGGTAACCAGGGGTGTAATGTTCAGTGCCCATTCGAGTTCTGGAAGGAGGGCGACCCACATCCCCAAGTACTTGAACGACTGCCTGCGCAGGGGAATGGTCGTTTGCCAGTCGAAACATTCCCGGGACGGGTGTAGGGGAACCAGTGTGGATTTTGCCGGGTTGAGCCGGAGGCCAGAGACCCGTTCGAAAGCAGAGAGGGCGTCCAAGCATCTTGGGCCTGAGCTCTCGGGGTCCACCAGGAAAAGGAGGACGTCGTCGGCGTATAGGGCGATCTTATCGATCTGGCTCGGGTCCCAAGCCCACCCGCGGATGTGGGGGTCCTAACGGATGAGGGAGGCCAATGGCTCCATTGCTAACGCAAATAAGAGCGGCGAGAGCGGGCAGCCCTGGCAAGTGCCCCTTTGAATGGGAAACGTCTCCGAAAGCACGCCATTAATGAGGACCCTTGCCTTAGGACTGGAGTACAGGACCCGGATAAGGCGCCGAAACAGGGGCCCGAAGCCCATCACCTCCAACACGTCCCCCAGATAGCTCCAATCTACCGTATCAAATGCTTTTTCAAAGTCGATGAAAAGCAGGGCCAGATACGGGGTGAGGTGGTGACGGTGTGCGAGGGCGAGGTGAAGGCGGCGTATGCAGTGTCGTGTACCCCGGGCAGGCATAAAGCCGCATTGATCTGGGTGAACCAAGTCCTGCAAATGAGGGCGGAGTCTTTGGGCCACCGCAGTGGCGAAATTTTTTACCTCGGTATTTATGAGGGAGATGGGGCGATAATCCGCGCATGCAAGGGAGGGTGGCTGTGTCTTTGGGAGGACCACAATAGTGGCCACATCTGTCTCCGGGGGGGAAGGACCCCGTGTCCATAACAGTTTTAAACAAGTCCACTAGATGTGGGACCAGAGTGTCACGGTAAGTTGCATAATATTCTTGGGGGTAACCGTCAGGCCCTGGCGTCTTGCCGGAGTGTAAAAGTGAAATGGCCCCATGTATCTCCTCCGGGGTGAAAGGAAGATCCAGAGTCTCAGAGACCCTCTGGGGGAGGCGGGGCAGCTGAGTCCCGGTCCCGGACAACAGGTCAGCCAGAGAGGTTCCGGGAGGTCGCGCCGCGTAAAGGGCAGCATAGTAGCCTGCGAAGGTTTGGGCGATAGCTCGAGAGGTGACGTGATGACCGCCGATCTCATCACAGATCTCGGGAATAATGCAGTTGGCTTTGGGGTATGACACTAAATTGTGGAGTAATTTGCCATTCTTATCGCCCCACCCGTATACGCGTGCTACGGAGGATCGCCATAGCATTTTAGCTGACTCCAGTGAGATCCGACCGATCTCTTCGCGGATCAGTGTAAGCTGTCGGGCGGAGTCATCGCTATCAGTGTAAGCCTGGGCCCCCTCCATCTGTGCTGCTTGGGCCTCCAGCTGCACAAGTCGGGCGGTCTGTTCCGCGCGTTTCGCGTGGACCAAGCGTCTAGCCACCCCCGTATAGTGGTCTTTCCGGCCTCCCATAATGTTCCCGGCGAGGAGACCGAACCTGTGTTAGTCGAGAAATAGTGCCCCAGTTCCTGCCTGAGGGCTTCAACGAATTCGGCGTCCTGCAGGAACCAGGCATTCATCCGCTACGCCGTACGAGTACCATTAGGGGCGTTCCCGAGACGGAGGGAGACCGGGGAGTGATCTGAGATGCCTCAGGGCAGAATAGTAGCCCCGGACAACAATTGACAGTCTGGGGCTGGAAGCAGAAGCAAGTCGATACGAGAGTGGGTGTGGTGAGCCGCCGAGGTGTGGGTATATTGTTCTCGTCGGGGGTTCCACACCCTCCAAGCATCGCAGAGACCCAAGGCAGAGGACCAGTCAGACAAGCGCCTAGCAGAGGCAAGGCGGGATGCTGAGGGAACGCCTGACGTGTCGCGGGAGGGTTGCAGAACGGCATTGAAATCGCCTCCAATGACCGTCAGTCCCTGTGGGAAAGAGGAGATTACAAGTGTAAAACGGCGGAGGGCAGAGGCCGTGGCGGCGGGGGGGATGTATACACACAGGAGGTTGAATGGGTGTCCTTCAACCTTACCCGTCAGGGCCACAAAACGGCCTTGACCGTCTGTCTCGGCATGCGCCAGGGTAAAAGGAAGCCCCTTCCGAAGCAGTATGGCAACCCCCCGGGAACCCCGTGTAAAACCGGAATGCCAGACCCTGTCAAACCCATACCGGGCAAGGAAGTTGCATCGTGTGCCCAGAAGGTGTGTTTCTTGTATAAATAAGATATTGGGCATGTGTCGCTGGGCGCTACGAAGAACGGCAGTGCGTTTTATGCAGTCTAGTAGGCCGTTAACGTTCCATGACAGGATATGGAGGGGTCTATTTAGGGTCGACGCCATCCAGGTGGAAAGTGTGTGGAAGAAGGGGCGCAAGCGCAAGTGGACCCGGGTCCCAAGGGAGGCAGCGTTCCGCGGCCGGGGTCTTTGGGTGGAAGTTGTGCAGTGTGATAAGTCTCATGTCATTGTCATTGGCGTACATGCATAGATAGCTGCCAAGAAAAACAAAGAACGGCGGCCCGTAGGCGTCTAAAAACAACAAACAATGGGGAGACAACGGTCTACCCACCCTCCCATGCCCCCCAACACCCCCCACCCTACACTTCTGAAGATGAAGCATCTGTCGCCCTAAAAAGGAAAAACAACTTAAAACAACAACCCACCAATAAGTCTAGGTGCTAAGCTAAAACGGTTAGCAGAACATGGACATGGCGGAGATGGACCCCCCTCCTTAGAATCGGATAGGAATTTGTCAACAGCTGCAATTACTTTTAGAACAATTATGCAACAAGGGAACACAAATAAGTCCAGGCGTTGAAATATGAAGCATTCCGCAAAACATGGATGTATCGAAGACTGATCACCCCCATTATAAAGATGAAATAACACTCGTGGGTACAGGAGCTATTTGGGAGACTAATTAGGGAACCCTTGCTGTAGGCCAGAGTTCAAGTTCCCTCGTCTTCTCCGGTTCCACGAAGCGCAGGGCTCCGAGACAGGTCGGATTCGGATATGGCAGGACGCAAGGTCACGGATGGATCTGGGATCTGGCTCAAGTCGATCAGGGAGTTAGTCGGACTGGGAGTGGCGGACCTCTGAGTTGAAGCCCGAGAGGGAGGGCGCTGAGATGGCGCACCCGGTGAGCGGGAGGCCTCCCCTCGGCGATCGCCCTTCCTGCAGGACCTGGTCCGGCGTCTCTGGGATTTTGGCTGGGCCGGGCTGCGGGGGTCCCGCCGGGTAGGAGAGGGCACCGGCCGATTCAGGAGGGGCCGTTCTTCCGTGAGCCAAGACCACGCCGCCTGAGGGTTGTCAAAGAAGAATGTCTTATCCTGAAAAACAACTCTGAGCCGGGCCGGAAAAAGGAGACCGTAGCGAAGACCCAGGTTGCGAAGCTTTTGTTTAACTTCATCGTATGTCCGCCGCTGGGCCTGCACCTCCCTGGTGTAGTCCGGGAAGACCATGATCTTGTTGCTTTGGAACATCAGTGGACCCTGTGCCCTAGCCTCCTTGAGGATGGCATCTCTGTCCCGGAAATTGAGGACCCTCAGGATAATGAGTCGGGCGGGAGCCCCGGTTGGAGGTTTGGGAGCCAGGGAGCGGTGCGCACGCTCGATGGCGAACCAGGGCGAGAGGGACTCTTTGGTCATCCAAGAACGCACCCAATTCTCCACAAACGTGTCCGCATGACCCTGTTCAACCCCTTTGGAAAATCCTACAAGGCGTAGATTGTTTCTCCTCGACCTGTTTTCGGCGTCCTCGGCTCGTCGGTAGAGCTCCGAGGTCTGGGCCTGGAGGCGAGCCACTTGGGTCTTAAGTTGGCCAATGTCGTCTTCAGCCGTGGAGATTCGGGATTCCGCCTCCGTAATTCGCGCCGTGGCGTTGCGTAGGTCCTGGCGAATAAGGGCCATTTCTACCCTCACCTCGCCAATCTTGTTTTCAACGGAGGCCTGCGATGCGCCTATCGCCTGAAGGATGGTGGAGAGATCGCCCCCGGTGGGGACCGGAGCTTCAGACGCCCCCCCTCCAGGACCTCGGCCCGACGTGGTGAATTGGTCCATTTTGGTCTGGGTTGGAGGGGCAGGGTTCTGCAAGGTGCGGGTCCTGCCCATCGCCACTAAGGACGGGGTCCGGCCACCGCCTGGGCAGGGGATGAACCGCAGTCCCAAAGAGGAGGGCGAGGGGGGCCCCCGGGCACCCAGATCGTCGATACTCAGACCTGGGCGCTCAGGTCCACCCCCGCAGGTCCATTGTGAAGAGCCACCACTGAGCCAGTGCCCTGGGGTCGCCGGCGGGTCCGTATGGAGCGCTCCAGTAGAAGGAGGTTAGGCCAGTCCAGACGACAGCGACGGGTCAACAACACGGACCCCTTGTCCTGCAAGAGAGTAGTTGGGGTCAGATGGGGGCCAATGAGGAGCCGAGCTCTGCAATGGACTCTGCCGCCGACACGGGCCGGTCGGGGCAGGCGAGGCCCACCCACTCCCGCCCGTCCCTAGGCCGGCAATCCCAGGCAGGGACCCCTCGACGAGAAGCGTGGTGGGTGAAGGAGGGAGATTAGAACAGCAAGGGGGGAAGGGGGGCGGAGGCACCGGTGTTACCCCTCTGCACCGCCATCCGACCTGATGGCCGATCCCCCACCCCCCCTCCTCCGGTCTCCGGTGCACTGACAGTGGGGGTCACAGGAGAGTCTCGCCTGCCTCAGGGCCAATCGCCCCGGCATCAACAGTGAGGCCGGTGTACCCACGTAGATTTATGAGAGTGGGTGGGTTATAGTCCACGGCCGCCCAAGCGTCCGCACCAGGGGGAGGCCCCACCAGAGATCGTGTTGTTGGGGGCCCACGGCTCCCCGTGCGATACCAGGTGCCCCAGCAGCAGCGTCCCCCTCCAGGGCAGCGGGTGACTGCGATGGGGTGTTGGAAGAGCAGTCCCAGAACTACGAGGGAGGGGGGGGCTTAGGAGAGCGGTGGAGGAAGGGGGGGCGGGGGTATTAGTGCTACCCCTCCGCACCGCCACCCGATATGATGGCCGGTCCCCAACCCCAGACCCCACTCACCGGTGCGATGATGGCCACAGGATCGTCCCCGGCGGCAGCAGCGAGGCGGCAGCACCCCCGCTGGTACAAGGCAGTAGGCGCCCGCATCGGGGGAAGGCCCCCCCCAGAGGCCCACAGCTCCCGGGCGACACCCGGAAAGCCAGAAGCAGCGCCCCTCTCCAGGTCCACCAGGTGACAGCGCGGGCCCGAGGGAAGGTCCCGGGGCGCCCCCCCCCACCGGCTCACTCGAGAAGGCAGCTGGGCACCAGGCCGGGGGGAGACACGTGGAAAGGCCGGAGGAGGGTCCCGGTCCCAGCGCCGCCGCCCGACAGTGGCGGCCGAGGTCCGGTGGCAGATGCGGGGATGCGATCCGGAGTAATCCCCCGGTGCAGCCGGTCAAAGCAGGAGGCCAACCGAGGTCCCGGTCCGATCGAGACGCGGCAGCCGCCTCACCCTTGATTCCGCCCCTATGGCGCCCCACACAATGTCTGGTGCTGCAACCTCGAGGGCCCGCCACCAAGCAATCTCCGGCACCGGGGGCGTGCAGATGGGCCCCAGGTACCGCCGCCGCCTCGATGCAGCCGGGGGAGCCGGGCCGGCCGGGGAAGATATCAGGCCCAGGGCTGGAGTGTCAGCGGGTCCGCCACCTTAAGGCCGCCGGAGAAAGGGAGGCATCCCCAGGCGACCTGAGCTCCGATCCGCCGTCAGAAGGGATCGGGGTAGAGCTGAAGGTTCAGGGAAGCTCTGCGGGCAGATGAGGGAAGTAAGTAGCCGCTGTCGACGACGGGTGCAAGGCGGATGACGGAGGGGGTCCGGAGCACTCTTAGAGTGCGACCGCCATCTTGACGCCTCAGGCCACGCCCCATGTAACGACATTTAACACCAGAAGTAATGAGATTAAGAAAATCATTACCCAGTACTGGTCATTAATATCAGACGAACTGCATATGCAGCAAAAAACACTTTTTGCTTTCAAAAGAGGTAGGAACATTAAAGATTCTGTTGTCAAATCTTACCTGAAACCAGCCCCTACACCCGACTTGAGGTCCCTTTTGCTGTTGCCACCCTTAGTGGGCCATTTTAAGTGCAGTAACTGCAAAGCCTGTGTCCTCACGATAGAGAGAAAAGACTTCACGTATTCCAACCACAAATACATGCTTAAGCACCACACGAATTGTAATTCAGTAGATGTTATCTATGCAATTGCCTGCCCATGTGGTAAACTACATGTGGGCCAGACAAGACAGAAAATAAAGGTTAGAATACTGCAACACTGCTCAAGGGTCCGCTGTAAAACACCAGGAGCTTCACTGGTGGACCACTTTCTACAATATAATCACGCTATGGACAGTCTGAAATGGTGGGTCTTGGAGAGGGTGGTACGTAACCCAAGAGGTGGTGACCTGTTGGCCACCCTGGCCTTAAGGGAGTGCAAATGGAGACGCTTGTTAGATACAGTAAACAATGGGCTGAATGAGTTGGAGGAGATTTCGAGACAAACCTCACTCATCAGTACTGGTTACATACTTCTGCATTGCATGTTCTCTTCATGCATGTAGTCCATACTCTTGATGTAGTGCATGACTGTATTTCTGACATAATTCTTTATGACTGTATGTTGAATTACTAATCGCACATTTCAATTTAGGATCAATATTTCTCACCAATGAGTATCGTCTGACCTCATTGTGTGAATGTGTAATTCTATATTGATTATTAAGCAGTCTATGATAATTGTGTTTCCGGTCCTGTATAACGTACAACTATGGAGGATGTACATTTATACCACCCTGTTTACTATCAACATTGCCTGTTATTTTATGAATACTTGTTTTATATGTATACATCCAATTAATGAGATATCGTTACTGTGGCCATATACAGGATATGCTTTTTCCATTGAACATGTAGGCCACATATTAACACATGTAACCCAGACGGCTACCAGCTGCTTTTGTAAACAACTCATAAGCTGCTGTTTTTTTCTACCTTTGACAAACTTTCAGTGAGCGGTAGGAACGTAGCTCTGGTAACCATATAATGCTTCTTCCACTGAGCATGTAGGCTACATACTAATACGTGTATCCCAGAGGGCTATCAGCCGCTTTTGTAAACAGCTCATAAGCTGCTGTTTTTGACAATACTTTTAGTGAACAGTAGGAATGTAGCTCTGTGACTGTAACTATGACTACGGCTTTACCCGCGTCATCGGGTTAGCCGCGGCTCCAGTATATAGGCCCGCGTCTTCTCAGGCGGTCCGGGCAGCGTGCACATTGCACGCGAGACAGTATAAAGCCTTTCTGTCTCTGACCGCACAGAGGATGATATTGATTCCGTGAAGAAAGACATGGCTGAACCGCGCTCTTCCCGGTCTAACTTATGTGGTGAGAATACCTAACCAATGTCGGTTCAGAGACATATTTTTAACCTTGAATATGATTAACCCCAATTGACTTGGAACTAATGCTCAGTCCTTTTATAATTTTTTATTGCAATAGAGAATCCTTACTGGATCTTGGGGGTCTAGGATTTCTTACCAAAGCCCATTTGCATAGGTTACAAGGCGCCCTCTCGTGTATCCAATTGGGCAACCAACCTGGTGAACACAAGGAGATGATGGACGGAGTGCTGAAACTTTTCAAACACTCACCCCCAGTCACAGATCTGGGTTGAATCCATCATCATTCTTTAGCTCACTTTGCCACCCCAGTTCAGACACAGCTATATGCAAATCAGTCTTGACCCTGTGCCTCATGGGAACAGTCCAGACCGAACTGCCAAGCCATGTCTTCCCTGGACCGGAATCAAGCATCCTGGGACCGGTTTCGGGCTAACAGCCCTCATCAGCCAGGCTAACTTGAATCCAGTGGCAAAGTGAGCAAGGGACCCACGTCTGGGCATACCCTGCCAACTTAGGGCGAACAAAGCAAACACAAGGAGATGATGGACGGAGTGCTGAAACTTTTCAAACACTCACCCCCAATCACAGATCTGGGTTGAATCCATCATCATTCTTTAGCTCACTTTGCCACCCCAGTTCAGACACAGCTATATGCAAATCAGTCTTGACCCTGTGACTCATGGGAACAGTCCAGACCGAACTGCCAAGCCATGCCTTCCCTGGACCGGAATCAAGCATCCTGGGACCGGTTTCGGGCTAACAGGCCTCATCAGCCAGGCTAGCTTGAATCCAGTGGCAAAGTGAGCAAGGGACCCACGTCTGGGCATACCCTGCCAACTTAGGGCGAACAAAGCAAACACAAGGAGATGATGGACGGAGTGCTGAAACTTTTCAAACACTCACCCCCAATCACAGATCTGGGTTGAATCCATCATCATTCTTTAGATCACTTTGCCACCCCAGTTCAGACACAGCTATATGCAAATCAGTCTCCAGGGAGGACCTGGCCTGGCAGTTCGGGCCGGACTGTTCCCATTGGGCACAGGGTCAAGACTGATTTGCATATGGCTGGGTTCAAACTGGAATGGCATGGTGAGCAGAAAAACGATGGATTTAGGCCCAGATCTCTGTACTGGGGTGAATGTATGACATTGTTCTGCATTCTGTCCATCAATTGTTGTTTTTGCTGTCAACCAACCTGGTGCCCAGGTAAGACCTTACTAGGGTCTCCTCCCCTTTAATACGTGAATAATAATAATAATTATTTGAATAAGATTCTTGGGGCCAGATGTACGACCATTTCAGTTAGCGCCTCGCAATTTGTGACACATTGCGAGTCGCAAATTGCGAGGCGCTAAATGAAATGTACAACAGTGTGTTTAACACTGTTTGCGATTCCCAATGGGATCGCAAATTGCGAGGCTCATTAATATTAATGAGCCTCTCGCAATTTGCAAGTCCATTGGGAATGCCAGCCCTCCCAGGGATGGTGGCCTGCTGGGCTCAGCAGACCACCATGTCTGGGACTGCTTTTAAATAAAGCAGCTTTTTATTTTTTATTGCAGCCCGTTTTCTTTAAAGGAAAACGGGATGCATTAAAAAAAAAAATTAAACGTTTTCGTTTAATTTTTTAAGGGCAGGCAGTGGTCCCTGGGACCACTGCCTGGCCTTAAAAAATAATTTCGCATGCATTTGCATATGTGAATGCATTACCACCTACATCAAGTTGCGAGTGTTTTGCAACCGCAATTGCGGTCGAAAAACATTTGTACGTGGTTTTGAGACTCGCTATTTGGAATTGAACGCCCCTTCCAAATAGCGAGTCGCAAAACCTATTTAGCGAGTCGCAAAAAAATTGCGACTCGCTAAATAGGCTATGTACATGGCCCAATAGGTTTTTGCATGCGCAAACGGGTTCGCAAACCCGTTTGCGCATGCAAAAATGGGTCGTACATCTGGCCCTTACTCTTTCTCTTAGGTAACCTATTGTAGGACCACCATTACGGAGAGTCCATTCTTGTGATTCATACTGGATTCAAACCAGATGCCATTTGCTTAAGTGAGATGTTTAAATTACCTCATTCTCACACAACTAAGCACATTTATTTATTTATATATCATCAATCACATTGACACCCATCATTCTTTACCACACAGGCCATCTATTCATATTCCTTTGTCCTGATAAAGACCCGCGGTGATGCTAGATATGAGCACATGACATTATAGGGTCGAAACGTCGACGATCATTACTGGTGCTCTGCATTGCGATCAAGCATACCTCACATCCTAGAAATAAGTCCATAAGTTTGAATCACTTTGAACAAACTTCTGGACACCATCATTAAAGTTTTTTGTCTTGTACTATTGTGTAACATATGTAATGTCTTGT
Organism: Calotriton arnoldi; assembly: GCA_963921515.1. Taxonomy (NCBI): domain Eukaryota; kingdom Metazoa; phylum Chordata; class Amphibia; order Caudata; family Salamandridae; genus Calotriton; species Calotriton arnoldi. The sequence continues at coordinate 3,285,212 of CAWUFW010000124.1, read as the reverse complement.
GGATTTAAATGTTTATATTTGTGACACTCTGCACCCATTGTGGATTTTGTACCCAGTGTTTCTTGTTCACTCATTGTATAAATGAATTCAATGGCCCTTTGTGCTAATGGAAGCACTCATGGTATATGAATGTTAATATGCCTCCTGATTCTTTAATGTTCTCCGATGCCAATGATTCGGTATATATACATATTTGTAAAAAGCCCTAATTAAGTAAGGAACTAAGTAGATTGGAATCAAATACCCTACAGAACCAACTGTTTTTCATACCAATTATGTAAAACCCCAGCAGATCTGTCAAGCACGACTTGACATTTAAGCAGAATTTGACACAATAATGTCACGAGGCCCAGTGTGATTGGAGCCTGCCAGGCTAGGGGGACGGAGAAAGGGCACAGGTGTCAGCTATGATTTGCCTGTGACACGAGAGGCCTATATGAAGTGCGACCCAAGTGTTATATGTAAAACCCCAGCAGACCTGTCAACCAGGATTTGATGTTCAAGCTTGATTTGATAATGTAATGTCAAACAGGATGCGTACAGACCCACCCTGCATATTCTTCCAGGTTCAGAGGGATCATCTCCACCCGTTCAGGTCAGCCTATTGTCTTTTCCTGTGAGGTATTTCACACCAATTCACACCTATTCAAATGCTAATTACTGGCTGTCAGAAGTGGAAAGCAAGATGCAAATGGCTTAAGGCAGGGAACAGATCACTTTCGAAAAGTACCTTTTCCTTAATATTTATCAAACATTCAACTTCACCATTATGTTGGATTTTTAAAAAATTGTTATTTCATTGTTTTTTTAGCTGTTTCCTAACCAAAATTAGCATTATTAAATGTAATAATATAATCCAGTATTTTCCTATGGATCAGACAATCTTGCTACAGTGAAAATAGCTTTGGGGGCCTTTTCACTGTAAGGACATGTTTAACATTAAATTCCTATATGACCTACTTGTAAATACCATGCACTCTGCCCTATGGAGAATAAGGCCTACATAAGAGTGACTTATAAATATTTAACCGGAAGATTCTGACCTGTCAAAAGGGGTTATTTTTACAGGTCACATTTTCAGTTTAAAACTGCAACAGCCAGGCTACAAATAGTAGGCCTCAGTCATATTTGCACTGTCACTGTAGTGGATCGCACAATGAGTGCTGCAGTCTACTAGTGACATTTAACTTACAGAGCCTGGGTACCCTTTGTCTCACATATTAGGGACTTACCGGCAAATTACATATGCCAATCAGGGGTGTGTGAATTTCACCATGTTGAAGGGAGGAGGACAGACACTTTATAACTAGTTAGCAGGGGTAAAGTGCACAGTGTTCCACAGACAGAAAGAATATAGGGTGCAGCAAAAGGCAAAAAATCGGAGGTGAACCTGCAGAAAGGGGACATTTCCTATAGAACCCTAAATCCCTGCTTGGCACTGCCCTGAGTTCAGTGCGTACCCCACCTCAGCCTCATCCCGTGTCTCGAGTAGTGAGAAAAAGGGACCTAGAGAAAAGGCAATGTGCATCAAAGGCATCTAGCTATTCGATACAGACTTATATGAAATCTATATTGAAATAAGGATCTTTTTGCTTACTAGTGAACAAGAATCTGGAGTAGGGGCAGATGCAGCGGACCTTAGTACAACTAAGAAACTCTTGCCAATGGATTCACAGGCCTTGCATGTTGTGCCCAGTAAATCTGGGGAAATGTCTGGGGCTTTACTGTTAGTTGGTGGTTCAAATAAAAGTGATGACAAGATCAAAGGTATAATGAAAGTAAAGGCAATGGTCCATAGCAATGTGGATAGTGAGTCATGTCCTGAATTTAGTACTGTTGTAGGTATCCAAGGTTTGTCTTTAGGGTAGGGGATGTGCAGAAAGGGTTAATGGTGATAACTCCAACCAGCCCCAGTCCTACTATAAGTTGCACTTTTAGGGGAAAAAATCTCCAGCAGTCAGTTTGCCATGAAAGAGAAAATGAGTTCGAAGGGGGGCTAGGTAACGTTAGAGGTGGAATAATGATCTCAGATGCCAACATGAACTTATTAGGCGAGCAAAAAAGTGATAAATCTATTTTAGAGGATTTAGAAAGGAAGAGGGTGCTGGCAGATGAGTCAGACATGTCTATGTGTTCTATGCTTTAGGGCAATGCAAAGCTATGGGATATTAATCGGTACTCCAGCACCTATGTTGAACCTATAGAAACCTACAGAAAACTTATAAAAAAACTCACAAATAGTGAATTTGGAGCAAAATAAAACAAGGAGATGTTTTCTCCCATACTTACCCAATTTATCATAAACACAGGAGGCCAGTGAAACAAGGTGTTTGAAACCTGAACCACTGTTAGATAGTGTCCCACTGGTCCAAATAAGCCACCTCCTGAGAGAGCATACCCTGAATAAGTCAAGCAGGATGGCATCAATGAATAAAATATTGGAGTCTGTTGTCCATCTACTGTCCAAACTAGTAAAGGACAGAGAGCATAATGTGGACACTAATTCATTGATATTGCAATTCTTATCAGAATAACGAATAAAGGACCATAATAATAAGTGTGAGGAGACCATGGTTCCCTTGATAACAGCCTGTCATAAGTCGACCCAGATGGAAGCTGTAGAGGTGTCCCAGTCCCATCTTAGTGTGTTATTAAGGGAAGGTAGGGAGCCTGAAAATATGGTTGGTGTCCTTACTATGCAAATTGGTCTGACTGAAAATGATTCCATCAGGGCAGGAGAGGTCACAGAGGGCATAGGATTAGGGACAGAGAGTGTGAATGAGATGAAAAAGATAGATAAAGTGTTCCTGTTGAAAGGAATCAAAACCCTAATTTAGATTTAGAACCTTAATTATTCTGTTTTACCTGTCACTTGCCCACAAACTGTGAAATATTTTGTAAAAAAAGAAAAACAGTATAATGTGGTTTAAATGTGTGGTTAAACGTGCATGTTAAGTTGCACATTTGTATCTGGAAATAACCTACAGCCTGCTTTCAAAAAAAGGTCTAAATGCGGTCTGGCTTAAGTGTTTTTTCCTTACTATTGTATTCTGGCTGAGAAACTTCCTGTCTTGGAATATGTAACAGGAAATTCGGAGCAGCAAGAATGTTCCCATTGTAGTCTGTAAGTGTGGCGTGAGAAGTCACGAACACAGTGAAAACCTGCAGGAAATGTATGTAATCTGGGTGGGACATAACGGAAAAGCAGGAAGCTTTTTCTATTGTTAACATTGTATTAGAGTTATGGAAGATAGCCAAAATTAGTATTATAAGAGTAGACTCGAAGTGTATGTAAGTTGAGACTGACTTGTTCTTTCCTTTTAGCACATCACTCTCCCAGCTGAACTAGCCTGGCCTATGCAATAAACCTGTTTGTACTCCCTTTTGTTGCAGATGTGGTGATTAAATGATTTGCACTGCTTAAAGGATTTTTTCCCGACATCGTGGCAGAGCCAGCCAAGAGATCCCCTTTGCTCCGGCCTGCCGCTGGGGAGGTTCCCCTTCGGACAACTAATTTAGTCGTGCACAATTTGAGGAGGATGACAGACGCCCGTTGAGACGAAAGATCTGTTTTTTGGACGACAGGGGTACCGGTCTGGAGGACGTCTGCAGCGGCCAGATAAGGTAGGAAAAAAGGGCGATCGTTGAATCCTTGTGTATTGATCCACAACTGTTACAAACGGAGATGTGTATTTAGTTAATCCTGGCAGACCTTTGTTTAGGAATCGTCAGAGAGGAAGAGAGAGAATTAAATGTGTTTTGTTGATCCTGACAGACCTTTGTTTAGGAATCGTCAGAGAAATATATGTTTATCTAGTTAAACTTGGCAGACTGTTTTTCTTTCCCTTGGGGAATTATTAGAGAAATAGGAATTATATAAAAAGTTTATCCTGACAGTTTGAATTAGAAAAAAGTCAGAGAAAGAGAGAAAAAGTAGATATTTTGTATTAATATGTTATGTGAGTTGCTTTTTTAAACAAAAAAAAATATATATATATAATGTAGATTTGTGATTGTTATATCATGTGTAATAGATCATGAGTTCTCTTGCATTATCAGAGGTACCAACATTTTTTTTAGTGTTAACTCCATTAGGACAGGAGCCTTTAAGAATAGTAAAAGTTGGGTCTACTAGGATACCAGGTAGATTTATTCTGTGTAATATAGATCCATCTGATTTGAGTGTAGGTGTGTTGTGTGAAACTCTTGTAAGTATCCCACAACTTGCTTATTTAGGGATAACTGAAGACGAGGCTAAACAAAAGGGAGTAGTCTGTGTTATAGTCCACGAGTTTTTTCCCCACGAACAGGAATAGTAAAGGTTTTTGGTAGATTAAAAGAAAAATTGTGAGGTCATGCCTTTCTTTAAGAAATCTTCCCAGGGGAGGCAGGGAGAGAAAGGGACTCCTTTAGGCCATATGATTTCCACATTTCCAGGAGACTCTGATAGAATAAAAAGACATTGTCAGGAATGGGCAGAAGGCACAAAGACTTCCCTGGTTCCATGGCCACCAGATGGCTCTTTTGATAATACAGTGATAGCGCATGTAATATCATATCTTAGGAGCATATAAAGGTGATAAAAGAACAAAAAGATTAGCATCATTGGACTAGTGGAAGATATTCAGTCAGGATTCCCATGTAGAAGCCACAGCACCACCCCCGACATATTCTGAGATAATTAAAGGGCCCTTATGCCGTCAGGGTATGTATCCATCATTGTCAGTGGAAGATAAGGAATCCACTACCTCAATAGACTCAGTGGACATGGATGTTCCAACTTTAGGCTATAAAGATCCAATATTAATACCCCTGACTGACATAAACAAAGTTACACCAAAGGTTGATGACTTATTAAAAATGGGGGAGGTTGATCTTGCTCAAACAATTAATAAAGATTCTCTTAAACCTGAAAAAGTATATGAGGGAACAGTGTCCCTAACAGGAGATATTTCAATAAAATTAAGAAAAGAGAATAATGGAAAATTGCTGGAACAAAAGTCAAAAGACATATTAGAATGGGCTAGCAAGATTCCTCAAAACTCAAGTGAGGGAAATGGATATTATACTAGCACCCCACAGGTGAAGTTTGATTTAGGGGCACGATCAAAAATACATCAGGAAGAGGATAAGGGTTATCATGACATGACCACCAGTGTAAAGGGAATACAGAATATAATTAAGAGATTAAGCCTTATTGCTGATGACTGTTCAAATATATGTAATTCCATATCATTTAAACCAGATGAAAAGCCAGTTGTAAGGGACATAGGATATGATCTAGAAATCAAGAATGTGACAGGAAAGGATGAGAAAGATGAGGAAGAAATAAACTCAGTGGGGAGTGAAATTAGAAGGGTTCTTGACCGGGAACGCATGGAATTGTGGCAAGAGCCTGAGAACAGAAATGCTGAAATAAATAGGAGAAGATTAGAGGAACAAAGTGCCTTTAGAGAACAAATAAGAGGAGAGCAGGTGTTTCCCAGTAGTATAACAAGGTCTGGGCGTCCATTTCGAGCAGAGGGTATGATAGAGTTAGGACAAAGTTCCCCTCCAGCTGAAGTAAGATCCCTTCATGTACGAAATATGCAGGGAATGACAGGTTTTATACAGAGAAAAGAAAGGAAAGGAAAGGAAACAGTGACTTGACACCCAATGAAATAGTAGCAAAGGGAGATAATAGTTGGTATAATGTTGTCCCATTTACTAATAACCTTGCAGGATGGACAGCAGGTATGGTGCCACAGATGAAAGTGTGGCCAAGAGCAGGATCCTTTGACCCTGAATTGATAAATATGGCTGATTTATGTATTTTTCAAGGTTACGGTGACCCAGAGTGGGATTATGATTACATGCAACAAAGTCTGTGTGTGTGGAAGAAATATGCTTTAAAGTCTGAGACGCCTTATGAGGGACATGGTGGCAGGAATACCGCTGTAATGCAGATGCCACTGGTGTATAAGACACAGGGAGCACAGCCTGTCTATGTTCCATGGCAACACATGGATAAAGAAAATCTAAAAAAAGGCCTGCCTCCATTACACGAAGGAGCAGGGAAATGGATAGAAGCATTTGAAAATGCAACAGCTGGGATACCTTTAGCTCTTGGGGATGTAAAGAGCCTTTTGAGCTCCATAGTAGGGGATGAGGTGGACAGTATAATGAGAAGTGCAGGGATCCAAGGAGTAACTATTACTAAAGGAAAACATGATGGGTCTGCTTTTGGGGCAATGCGCTCTAGGGTGTGGACTGAATTAAGGAATAGGTACCCAGACCGACCAGATATTGGGGCATTGATGACACAAACTATGTCTCCAGGACAGTCCTGTGCAGACTACATAACAATGATGAAGAAAAAGTGGGAAGCAGATGTAGGACCTGTAGACATGGGAGGTAGTTGTAGATTATTCAGGGGCTACCAGGAGACATACAAGGTTGTGGCTTTAGATGTAAAACCCTGGGCAGAAATACAAGCACATATTATACATTTTTGTAGAAAAAAGGAAGAAAAGGAGAGGAGAAATAAAGACCAAAGTGACAGAGCCCAAGCTAAACTGGTGACACAAAAAATACAGAAAAATGAGAAGGAAAAGACAGGAAAAGACAGGAAAAGAAATGACTGTGCAGGTTCCTGTTGCAAACAGGGAGCAAGGAAGGGGTCAAAGAGAGGGGAGGCAAATGCAAGGAAGAAGAAATGTTATGCCATTACTGCGGTAACATTGGACATTTTATTGCTGAATGCCGCTTTAAGAAGAGTGATGAAGCGCAGGGAGTGATAGGAATAGGGAGAGGAAGGGGAAGACAAAATGTGAACACGTCAGGGCCAGCGCCTCAATATGGTCCTTATCCGTATGTCCCCTATCCTCAACAACAAATAACTCCACTACCACAGGTTTATATGCCACACCAGCAATTTGCCAGGGCCGTTTCTAGGTGTTTTGCCACCTTAGGCGAGAATTGAAAAATGCCGCCCCCTCCCTTGCTCTCATTAGTTGCACCTTACTCTCCCCACTGCCGATTGCCCAAACCTGCCCAAATTCTGCTGTTGTGTAAGAGCACTGACACCTTAGCTGGGTAGAGTTGTGCTATAAATGTGAAATAAATGCCATTTCAGGCAGAGCTGCCTCCCCAGGCCTCAGATCAGGTTTTACCCACTTCATGTGCTCCTTGCTGGCACCTTTTATCATTCAAAGTGCCAGTTTTAGTATTCTTGAAGATTTCAATTCTCACCTGGATTGCTGACAAACCCAAACTACGAGACGTGTCTTGTAATCCCAGCTTCGCCACTTGAGCACATTGTGTGAACCGGGGCCCATTAAATGCCGGACACATCACTTTACATCACTTATTCAAAGGCTCACACTACCGACTATCACCATAGTAAAAAAACAAGGCGAGATGCAGAGGGAAACTTTAAATAAGCAGTTCTGCAGCAAACCCAATAAAGATACACATTTCCGGATAAATCTAGACGCGCCTCAACCTTCCGTGCAGATGCACCGGTGGGTGTACAAAACGGGAATCCACACGAAATGCAATGTTTGCCTAGGTGAGGAGAAAGATTTTATTGTGGAACTTCAACAGTTTCACTTCATTTTAGCTGGCAGGTTCCTTTATCCTAATATTTTTAAATCACAGCAGCGCATTCTATAATGAGTTACTTTAAACTCATTCATTGTCTTCCTTTGGGATTCCGTAAAGGTGCCTGCCCCCCAATCAAATATAATACCTGGCATCTCGTTTTAAGGGGCACGATTTGGGCTTTAGAAATTGATTTGTCTTACTTCTTTTTCTAAAACATACATTCGGATCAAAGCATTTTCCACAGAATAAAAACACCTCTAGTGCGAGCTCCCTAATACAGAGTTTGCTGATCAGCAGCATCTTTACACAGGGCACACCAGGGGCGCAACGCAAAATTATTTTTATAGGGGGTGGGGGGGGGGCTTCTGCAGAATGTAACGAGGGGCCCGAGTCCATCTGTCACAGGTATTCACTGGCCTTGGGGTAAATGGGGGCCCCTGGAGGGTTGCCCCACCCCCTGCGCCGCAGGAGGCTGCGTTACTCCCCGGCCACAGCACACACTCCCTGGTGCCGAAGTCACCTACAAGAACTCAAAACTCTGACACAATAAACGTGCTCACCGGGTGCCTGAGTCACAAAATGTTAAAAGAATGAATAGTAAGGGGAGGAGAGATGTGAGAGGTACAGAGGGACAGGAAAAGGAGATAGGAAAGGAAGAGGGTGTGAGGACCCACAGGCCCTGGAAACAGGCTGTACTGGAGAAACTATCATTCAAAACTTTTGAACGGTCGAGTTCTGGGGGCTTCTTGAACTGCTGGGGCCCAGAAGAGAGAGGACAGCAGGGCGTGCTTACTATTGGGGCGTGGGGAGAACTCATGTTTTTTGCCGCCCTCCCCCTTTTGCCGCCCTAGGCAGCCGCCTAGTGTTGCCTAATGGTAGAAACAGCCCTGCAATTTGCTAATGTACCTGTTCAAGGGGCACCAGCACCTGTTGTACAGACAGGAGGCCAGCATCAGGTGCAGACTACTGCATTGGTGAACACAGGGAGTCAAGGAAAAGGGAAGTGATTGTTCAAGGCGGAAACCCCTTTTATCATACAGCCTGATGGGACGCACCAGGGAATCCCAATTGTTCTGTGGTAGCTAGGACTCTAGACCCAGAGGAAGAACCAATGGTAGAAATGATTATAATGGGAAGGAGGTATGCTTTCTTGGTTGATACAGGGGCAACAAAATCTTGCCTCTCAGAAGGATATGTTTTATTGTCCTCTGCCACCATGGATACGCAGGGCTTCTCTGGTGAAGTACAGCGCATTCCATACACAACACATGTGCCCATAGAGGTGGCAGGAGTGCGAACGCAGGAGCATCGCCTTTATTCTCCAAATTCACCAGCAAATTTATTAGGAAGGGATATCATGTCTAAATTAAACATGACAATAAGGTTTCCCTCTGATGGGTCCATGACATGTGAAATACCAGGGCAAGCGAAATGTGGGATACATCTGCTAAGAATACCAGAGGAAAATGTGGTTGGAAGGGCAGAGCCAGTGCATTATAAATTGCTAGCAGATGCAGTACTTACGGTTCTGAAGACAGATGAAATACTTTTAGGGAGATGGATGGAATTGCCACCTAGACTAATTTTCAGGAGACAAGCTGGTGGTGATGAACTGGGACAGGTGAATACCCTTTACCTTGAGTGTATGGAAATATCCAGTAGGTGCGGCGCTCTGGTAGCATCAGATAATGAAGGAGGAATTTGGAAGGTCCTGATTTTTCTTATGCCTGGTCTGAGACCACAGGACATTTCTGATTCAGAACTCTTTTCAGACGATCCCACCAGGACTGAGATAGTTTATACACACGCTACCCCCTTGTTAGTGCGTGTTTACTGTGCACAGACCACGTTACCAGCTGTGCCATCACCCTCCAGTGATATTGAAGCACTTGCAGCAGTCCCGCCTTGTCTCTGGACATCAGCTCCAGATGAGGTGGGACTGATACTATCTGCAGAACCATTTGAGATAAAGTTGAAGCCAGGTGCACAATTGCCACGTGTAAAACAGTATCCACTGTCTAAAGAAGCAAAAGAAGGTATTAGAGGGACAATACAAAGACTGAAGGATCAGGGAGTCCTGAATTCCTGTCCATCACCTTGCAACACTGCAATTTCTCCTGTAAAAAAATCTACAGGTAATACTTGGAGGATGGTTCAGGATTTTCGCCCCCTTAATGCCATAGTATTAGCAGAGTACCCCATTGTGCCAGACCCATCTGTGATATTGACTAATATACCAAGTGACAGCAAATGGTTTTCTGTAGTGGATTTAAAGAATGCTTTTTTTTAGCATACCTTTACATCCTGACAGGCCTTATTTGACAGCCTTCAGTTTTGATGGTGAACAAATCCAGTACTCTAGACTCCCACAAGGCTATTGTGAGTCTCCATCTGTGTTTAATAGAGTATTGAGAGATGATTTGTTAAATTTCCAGTTAGACAGTACAGTCTTGCAATATGTAGATGATTTACTAATATGTAGTAAAACAGAATCTGAATGTGTTTTGGACACTGTCAATCTCCTAACACTACTTGCTACTAAAGGATACAAAGTGGACAGGAAACAATTACAGTTTGTGCAAAAAGAAGTGCTGTATTTGGGCCAAGTGTTGTCTGCAGAAGGCAAAAAGAAAGCAGGTTCTAGAATACAAAGTATACGTGATCAGCCTCAGCCCAAGACAGTAAAAGACATGCAGGCCTTTGTAATTTTGTACGTCAGTGGGTATTTGATTATGCTACCATCATACAACCACTATTATATGCAATGGAGAAAGATAAAACTGACCACACAGGCATACAGTGGAGTGATGACAGTGTAAGTGCATTTCAGACATTGAAAGAAGCAATTGCTTCAGCCCCAGAGCTAGAAATCCAGACTATACAAAGATGTTTTCTGTTTTCTGCTGCCACAGAGGATTCCATGATATCAGTCCTTACTCAAAAATACCCTATGGGTCACGAACCCGTCGCCTATTTTAGTGGACTATTAGATCCAGTAATGAAAGGTCACTTTCCTTGTGAGCGAGCACTTGCAGCAGCAGCTTTTGCAGTGGAAAAGAGTAGTACTATTACAGCAGGATGCCCTGTAACACTGTATGTTGAGCTCTCTCCTTTCGCTGTGCTGCAGAAAAGTAAAAGTACATTGACCACTCAAAGAGCGACAGGTTATGAAGTAATACTGTCAAACCCTTCTATCTACATTGAGAGAGTACACTCAGTCAATCCTGCAACTTTTTTAGTGCACCCACTAGAGCCCACTGATCATGACTGTAGTGTAACATTGGAGGAGGACGATCACCTGGCACATGAGGACCCCTTGTCTGATGGCCGACAATTGTTTATTGATGGTTCCTCATGCATAGACCAGGAGACAGGTAAAAGACATACAGGTGCAGCTGTTGTTAAGGCTATTGGTACCCCTACTGATTATACCTTACACACATTGCACCTCTTACCCTTGCCATCCCAAGACTCAGCCCAAGTGGCTGAATTAAAAGCATTGATAACGGCCCTACAGGCTTGTCAGGGTCAGCCAGTAACAATATACACTGATTCAGCATATGTAGCTTCCACAGTTCACTCAGGGCTGAAGAGATGGGAACGGCGAGGATTTCTTAAATCTGATGGGACACCAGTAGCGCACCAACATCTTTTAGCTGACCTTATTGCTGCATTGCAAATACCATGTCAAGTAGCAGTGGTTAAGTGCCAGGCACATACAAAAGGAACAGATTTGGTGTCTAAGGGAAATGAAGCTGCTGATACAGCAGCAAAGGAAGCTAGTTTATATGCAATGAAAACATGCAGTATGCACACTTTAGATACAGATGATGAGGTTGAGATACAACAGTATGAGAATATTTCTACAGAGGCATTATTAGACATTCAAAATGCAGCACCACAACATGAGAAAGATCTCTGGAAATCAAGGGGAAGAGGCAATGGTCCAAGAAAAAAAGATACAATGAAGAGACAGTTAAATGATATTTTTCATAGTATAATAATGAGTTCCGTGGTTATGATTATTACTCTGATAATTTGCTATTGTATTATGTGTTATGTAGATGCAAAAGATCCCACCCATCGGGAAGAAGTATTATGCTTTCGTAGAGCTGTTTTAAATGAAACAGATATACATCCTCTGCATGATTCTTTACTTGATAATTTGTGGTATAAAAGCATGCATGATATAGGTACCAATACCCAAAATGATAGTTGTTATGTATGTTCTCTTATTCCCCATGCCATAGAAACACCACCTTTAGTGTATCCTAAAGAAGTGCCTGTTAATATGACAAAGTGTTTATTGCACCTTTTCTTGTGTAGGATAAAAGCACAGTTACAGCCAACGCATGTTAGTCCTATGACTGCCAGAGATAATACAACTAGATTTGATACAACCCCTGAAATTTTGCAAATTTTGACAGATAAAACAGAGATAATGAAAGAGATATCCAGAATGAAGGGTGCAGGGCAGAAATATAGTTATGTAAATTGGGAGGAAGCAGTATTGGAACCAGGTATTCTAGGGAGATCTAATCCACCATCCACCTGTAATAATTATTCTGCCAAACCACTGCCCCCAGATTGCGCAGCCAGGCCAGTATTAAGTATTGAAGCATCAGTATTTGCCAATAATAAATGGTTTACTGGAGCTAGGTTTTCATGTAGGGCCATATCTTTATGGAATGGCACAGAAACAAAAAATCATTTGAGATTTGATGATATAAAAGCATCATGTCAGCAAATATGGGATGAAAACATACAGAGATATACATGGACTGGAACTAAACGTCATCCTAAGCTGGCTGAGAAACTAATGAGATTTTCTCTTTGCTTTCAGGGAAATGGGATTGTTAAAGTGGGACGGAATCTCAATTGCAGCTCAACTATTTACAATGCCGATATGCAGGGCAGTACCTCCAGCCTTATGGATTTTTCTGGCAGTGTGGAGCTCGAATATACACTCAATTACCCCCTGACTGGAGCGGAATCTGCTCTCTGGTGACTTTGCATACCCCATCTATGGTAATACCAGCAAAAGAAATAAAAGATCTGCATTTGCATTCCATGAGTAAAGCATCAACTTTGCTGCATCATCACAGAAGAAAAAGGATGGCTGAGTACTTTGGAACTTCAGTGTGGCAGGATGTGCCCAAAGAGTATAGGTTGTTCAATGATACCCAAACATTTTTTGAGAGTCTGATACCTATGTTTCAAGCAAAAGCAACTGCTCGCTGGGTTCAGATCACCCGGTGGGAATTAATGAAAGCAATAAATGCTACTGAAGATGGCTTTAATGCAATTAAAGAAGAGCTGCTTTCAATCAGACTTATGGTGATGGAAAACAGATATGTTTTGGACTTAATGACAGCAATCGAAGGAGGAGTATGTAAAAAACTTAATTCAGTATGCTGTACTTTCATACCGGCAAATGATGAAGATGAAGGAAATCTAACTCAGGCCATATTGACTTTGCATAATTTGCATACACAGATGAACAAAGAAGGGGGCGCTCCAGATGAGTGGTTCACTGGCTGGTTTGATTGGGTGCCATCCTGGATGCCGGGGTTGTCTAAGGCCTTGTTGCCCATAATAGTTCTGTTGCTATTGATGTGCCTAGTATTTCAGGTTATCTTAGCATGTTGCAAGAGGGTTACAGCTAAAGTGGGAGGTATGTTCCCTATAATAAGAAATAAAGAGATGCAAAATACAGAATTGGAAGAAATGCACAGGGGTAGTGAGGAAGTAGTCTAAGAATCGACTAGAGAGGGGAATGAAAGGAATCAAAACCCTAATTTAGATTTAGGCCTTAATTATTCTGTTTTACCTGTCACTTGCCCACAAACTGTGAAATATTTTGTAAAAAAAGAAAAACAGTATAATGTGGTTTAAATGTGTGGTTAAACGTGCATGTTAAGTTGCACATTTGTATCTGGAAATAACCTACAGCCTGCTTTCAAAAAAGGTCTAAATGCGGTCTGGCTTAAGTGTTTTTCCTTACTATTGTATTCTGGCTGAGAAACTTCCTGTCTTGGAATATGTAACAGGAAATTCGGAGCAGCAAGAATGTTCCCATTGTAGTCTGTAAGTGTGGCGTGAGAAGTCACGAACACAGTGAAAACCTGCAGGAAATGTATGTAATCTGGGTGGGACATAAAGGAAAAGCAGGAATCTTTTTCAATTGTTAACATTGTATTAGAGTTATGGAAGGTAGACTAAATTAGTATTAAAAGAGTAGACTCGAAGTGTATGTAAGTTGAGACTGACTTGTGCTTTTCTTATAGCACATCACTCTCCCAGCTGAACTAGCCTGGCCTATACAATAAACCTGTTTGTACTCCCTTTTGTTGCAGATGTGGTGATTAAATGATTTGCACTGCTTAAAAGGATTTTTTCCTGACACTGTTATTCCAGAAAAAACACAAGGCAGGTAAGGTCTGTTGTAAATAAAAATCTAAAAGACTGCAGAAGCGTAGGATTACAAACAAGCATTTGTAATGCATCGGTTTCGCCTATGTAATGAATAAAGAGCTGCTTGCATCAATCATGCTCTGGGAGAAGGAAAGAGCTCCCTGACAGATAACACGGGAGTGGAGAGGATGTGGTGCAGCAGCCAGAGCTGCTGACTTGAGAGCTGAGGATCCTGGTTCAAGTCTCGGAGGCCCCTGCAAAATCCTATGATTCAATGCAAATCACTTAATCTCTCCGTGATGTAAATTGTTACATAAATATGCTGCAAGAGTAGAAGGCAAAACTTTATAAAAATGAAGTTCTTCCAACGCGGATGTTAACAGTATTTCGGAAGCGGGAAACTGATAAGAGAAGCAGAGGAGGCACAAGCATTTGTAAATGCAAGAATATTTGCTACTGCCAATAGAAATGGAGGAAAGGTAAGTGGCATGCACATGAACCAATGAGAAGCCAGGAAAGAGAGGAGGCGGGATGTAAGTCCCTTTTAAGTTTATATTAAAGACAATAGATTTCTCAAGCACAGCGCAAGTGCAGTGCAGGCAAAACCTAAAAAGGGGAAAAGAGTGCTACGGCTTGTGACAATGCCAGCAAGTGTAATTGAGGACCTGGGGGTCAAAAACCAGCAAGGGAGCCCCGAAACTCCAGAGATTACGGTGCAAAGGGCGGTTGATTTTAAGGATTGTATTGGTGTTACATCGTTTGTAGGTCCATGTGCTGATAATATTTGTAGAGATTCAGCAGACCTGGTATTGGTGCAAAATAGTTCACAGGTATGTTTTCCTAGACATGGCAATCCCTATAGTGTAAGGAAACAAAAAGGGGGGGGGACCGACGGGCTTTCTCCTCCTATCGGAATGGAGGAAGGTCCAGCATAAACGCCCTGAGTGAACTAATGAAAGTATACAGATATGCTGTTCCTGATGGTTGTCAACACAAGGGAAGTGACACCGACCTGATCCAAATTTGGTTCAAGGTGGGAAGTCCAATTATTGGATTGTAATGCCCTCACACACCCAAAGGGTGTCATGCTTCATCATCTGGGCTGCTCCTCGTCGGGTCGGCGGTGCAATACCCAACGGGCTCCCTATAGTAGGGGCTCTTTATCGGAGATCTTCTTCCAATAGCCGTATGGTGAAGTGGGGGTATGGGGCCAGAATTGTGTAGATGTGTAAAGTTGAATGTGTGATCTAAAATAGAGTTGGGAGTTCCATTAAATGTGATTTATTCAAATGGTCTCCTACCCTAATTAAAAGAGTGATAATGTGATGCTCAAAAGTGAGTATTATGTCTCAAGTAAGGCATCATCATTCTTAAAGGAAGGTCAACATGTTTCACGCTTGTTGTCAAGATCTACATGCGATTCGTCAGGACCTCTATAAAAGGTAGACTATCTACACATACACACGGTGCGGTGGCCAAATACTCACCGCAGCCGATTCATTACCTACGTAAGTATACCTGTCAATCCCTGATCCTACCTATGTTGGTGAGAAAAAGGAACATGAATCATAAATATACACATATAGGTATATAAACAGTGTGGTAACCCTTGTGACTCTTAACAGAATGTTGTATTCATTATGATGTGAGTAGCAGAAAACTATAGTGCCGAACAGTGAATGTCCAAAGTGTACTATAGTGAGCTATGGCCATAGCGGCACTGTGAAGCGCAGCAGATAAAAACAAGTAAACTCACCCCATAAAGTGAGTATAACCAGGCGTCATCAGTGCCCGGTAGGGATACAAACAAGAGGAGTTCCTCAATTGCTGGATAAAACCATTGAAATAAAAGTAAATCAATGTAAACAAGGAAAAGTGTGGTCAATTCAACAACCAACATCCATTCTCATACGTTATGATCGTACATGTAACTTGATATTGTGGCCCCGGGTTAAATATCCCATATCAATGGACAATCAAAGTCATCAGTAATCATGTAGCACCTCTAAACTCTGATTCCCCCATAAGGAAATGGGGAAGAAACAACACTCATACTGCACCTCTAGATTCTTATTCCCCCGTAAGGAAATGGGGAAGGAACAACACTCATGCTGGGATGACCAAGTAAAGTCTATCCGTAGCCCCGTTCATAAGCAGGTAAGGTCTATCCATAGCCCCGTGCATGAACACATGATATAAATGTAAGCCCGCACACGCTGCGTACTCTATACTATGCTGACATTCCCACCAAATAACTCACACTGGTTGGAGACAGTGTCTTAAAACTAAGAGGGTTTTACGGTGGGTACATAGTATGATGGTAGTAGAAAAATTGGTGGCCAATCCATTATTAAACAGATAACACTGTATTAACGGGGAGTATTACAGAATTTGCCGAGCGTCATGTAATCATAACTAGAATGGGGGTCAAGTTCTAGTAACTATAACCAATCTGTCGCGCACTAGTAGCGTACTTACTTCTGTGTCAATAGCACATCTCCAAGCGACCTACCCACATCTACCGGGTCCGGGAGGTGAACTGCTCTGTTTGCGGACTGAATTTATAGTCCCACCTTGCTGTCAATGAAGTATTACAGGCAGAAGTGGCTGGATGTATAGCGGCCATCTTGGAATGGTGTTATTTGGTATACAAACAGAGTTATAAAATAGCATGATAGGCAGTAAGAGTCTATAAATCCCCGACAATCGTAGTCAAGGGAAAGGTCGATAGAGAGTTGGCTTGTTTAAAGACTCTGTATGTAATCCATCCTTTCTGTTAAACAGAGCTGTGCGTGCCAAAGTGACCGGATGTATAGCGGCCATATTGGAAAGGTGTTTATTGTTTAAGAACTGGCACAAAAGGTAAATATAAGGGTCTGTCAGACAGCCAACAGTCATGATCAGAAAAAAGAAAAGAAAGCACTACAGTCAATCGAAGATTAACTGTCAGTGTCTCATGCACAGATAGAGTTAGAAAGATGTATAAAGCCATTCCATGAGTAAAATTAGTCTGTTGTCATCCCCCAGTCAAGAGTGATGGTGATTTGGACTGAAGGGGAAAGTATTCAAGTCCCTTAATATGTTAGCCAGAAAATTATATGCGAGGAGTATGTGAGGTTTATTGACACGCAGACCAAAGGAGAGTAGCGAAATATCGCCAGTGTTCCAAGGAGGATTATTGATGGGTAGGGTCCAAGGGTGGATCCCAGCCGCACCACAAAGCTAACCCATCAGTGCCCGGTCAGATTGTATTTCATCACCACCTTCTCTAGTTGTCAAATAAAGTCTCCTGACCCATGTTATAGGCCATCGATGTTAAATAATGAGAGAATTCCACGGGATTTCCTCATTCAGTCCTCCAATATGGGAGGACAATCTGTGCACCCACCTCTGTTCTTTGATAAGCAGTGCCGCTTTCGTGATTTTTGGAAATGATTCTAGAACAACCCATTCTAATGCTTCTGGAGTGTGGCGTTTCTCTAAATAGTGTGTGCACATTTTGGTATTGTTCTTCTGGCAGCGGAAGTTACTGCGATGTTCAGATATGCGTATTTTGATGGGGCGTGTGGTCATCCCTACATAGTATAGTCCACAAGGACATGTAATCAAATATACGCAGTTCTGTGTGTTGCAGTTTGTATGAGACCTTAGCTCCCAGATGAAATTAGTATTGAGAGTCACAGACTTATGTATCTTAGTGAAGGCACAGGCCGTACACATACCACATGGATAGTGGCCTTTGACAGGTGGTAGTTGCCAAAGTGTACATTGTTGCGTCCCCTTGCGCCCCTTAGGTCTAGTCCGGATCAACATGTCTTTGAGATTCATGGAGCGTTTAAATGCAAAACGCGGTTTCTCCAAGGCCAGCGTGCCTGTGTTGAGTATATTCCAGTGCTTTTTTATCACCTTGGTTAGTTGGTTTGACACTGGCGTGAACGTGGTGACACAAGTCAAGGTTTCACACTGGGATTTCTCTCTTGATTCTAGCAGACCTTCGCGGTTATTATTTCTAGCTCTTTTCCTCGAGAGTGATATACTCCGTGGTGGATAATCGCGTGCTGCTAAGTTCTTAGCAAGAATGGCTGATTCAGATTTGTAATCATCAAGAGTGCTGCAATTTCTCCTGACCCGTAGGAATTGACCAAATGGGAGGTTTTCCTTTAAGGTCTTGGGATGGTGACTGCTATAAAGTAGTAGACTGTTGCGGTCTGTATTCTTTCTAAACATGGTTGTAGACAATACGCCATTGTTCAGTCTGATGGTCAAATCCAGAAATGCAATCTGGTTGACTGAAACCGTGCCAGTAAATTTGAGAAATGGATTCTGAATATTAATCCACTCAAAAAATTGATTATATGTCTGTGAATCGCCCGTCCAAAAGATGAGGATATCATCTATAAAACGTTTCCACAGACGTATGTTGGATCGATATGGGTTGCCTTCTTGGAAGATAATTTTCTCCTCAAAGGATGCCATATAGAGACAGGCTAGACTAGGCGCAAAGGTACTTCCCATGGAAGTACCTTGTGTCTGGTGGTAAATCTGGCCATTGAACTCAAAAAAGTTCTCAGTAAGAGCTATAGTTGCACATTCCATGATGAATCCCGGTGGTGTCACGGATACCCACGTCTGTGAACTTAGTTCCTCCTCAATCACATCTAAAGTGGCCCTCTGTGGGATGTTGGTGTAGAGTGCTTCCACATCTAGAGTGATGAGGAGGTCAATGTCTGTGGTGAATTGGAATTCGTCAAGTAGACGAAGAACATCAGTAGTATCCTGAATGTAAGAGGGGATCAGTTTAACCATGGGCTGTAGAAAATGGTCACAAAATTGTGACAATGGTTCTAATATGGAGTTTATTCCTGAGACTATAGGTCGTCCCGGTACCGGAGTAGTCCCTTTGTGAATCTTAGGAAGTATGTAAAAGTAGGGAGTCCTAGGTTCTTGTTTAATGAGAAAGGATGCTTCCTTTTTACTTATCCAGCCTTGGGTCTCAGCTGAGAACACCAATGATGTAATAGCCCTGGTTAACCTTTCTGTAGGGTTTTTTGCAATGGGTGTATAATACCGCCTATTGCTGAGTTGTCTCAGGCATTCAGTCTCGTAATCTGTAGTGGCCATGATGACCGTTGCACCTCCCTTGTCTGCTTGTTTAATAGTTATTGTTGGATCATTAGCCAATGTCTTTATGGCCATCAATTCATTATTGGGAATGTTACAGAAATGTCTCTGGTTGGTGGTGGCACATATGTCCTTAAGAACCGCCTGTTCAAAGGTAGATACCTCATGTGGCACCATACCACCAGTGGGGGTGAAGGTCGAGGGATTATGTAGTCCTGAGTCATCTACCCTTGTCTGTGGTTTATTTACAAAGAAAGCCTTAAGACGAACTTTGCGGAAGAATTGTTGAACTTCACAAAGTTGTTTAAATTGATCAATCTTAGGGGTTGGGACAAAACCCAGACCTTTTTGTAAAACCTTCACCTCTATCTCAGTCAATATCCTAGTTGATAAATTGACCACTAGGGTCTCTTTTTCGTGTAGCTCCGTGTTTCCATTGTTCGTTGTTGTGGTTCTTCCCACTGAACTCTCTTTTCTTGTGAGTTCCCTCTTTTTCGCCCGCGCCCTCTGCCCCAACCTCTGCCTAAAAAAGGTTGGCCCATGCCTGGGGGTCCAAAGGGGGGGGGCCATGATTGTACATCGGGTATTGCCAGTAGCCTTGTCCCTGAAATGGAGGGGGTTGATAATGTGGTTGTTGATAACCAAAGTATCCTTGTCTACCACCTCTTCTATTCTGATCGATATTCCAGTTCTCTCCGCTAGAGTCACTATTATTAGATGAACTCCGTCTCGTGGAGTTCGAAGTGGTATCTGAGAGGTTGTCAGGTGGTGTAAAATCTTGTTTGAGGTATGGGTATACCTTCTCCTTGTCGAAGCGCCGAACATCCTTCTGGAGTTTGGCTACCTTTTGCTTCATAAGGTATTCCTTATGTTCGGCAATTTCATTGTTAAGCTCAGTGAGTTTAGATTTAAAGTTAAGGCTCGGTAGAGCACTTTTGAGGGTACTCTCAGCTAGTTGTATCCTGGTGAGTAGTTCATCTGCCAGTCTCTTGGCTGTATTGATCACCAGAATGAGTAAATCCCTCGTGCACTTCCACGCAATCTGGGACCATTCTGTCTTAAATATGGCGTCCTCCAAGAAAATCCTTGGGAAATTCTTTACAATCAGGCCATTGGGAGAAATATTTGCCCTTAAATATTCCGTCATGAGGGCCCCATGTAGGGTTATCCTCACCCACTCTCTTTTCATCACCGAGAGGGATTGCCAATCCTCTGACTGACTACCAGTGGCACCACCATTATCCGCTCCCAGAATAGATGGTGCCCTCAAAATCTCTGCTGCTAGTTCTTCTCCATAACTGAGGCCCTGGCCTTCCATAGTCGGGTACCAGATGAATCAGTAGGTTTAGAAAAAACTATTTGGGGAATAGAACGAACACTCGTGATAGTAGTGTCAGATTTAAATAAGGGGGGATAGAGCAAGTCTTTACCCACCAGAAAGAGGGTCCCACGGGGGTCAGCCGTGCTAAGTATAAGGAAACAAAAAGGGGGGGGGACCGACGGGCTTTCTCCTCCTATCGGAATGGAGGAAGGTCCAGCATAAACGCCCTGAGTGAACTAATGAAAGTATACAGATATGCTGTTCCTGATGGTTGTCAACACAAGGGAAGTGACACCGACCTGATCCAAATTTGGTTCAAGGTGGGAAGTCCAATTATTGGATTGTAATGCCCTCACACACCCAAAGGGTGTCATGCTTCATCATCTGGGCTGCTCCTCGTCGGGTCGGCGGTGCAATACCCAACGGGCTCCCTATAGTAGGGGCTCTTTATCGGAGATCTTCTTCCAATAGCCGTATGGTGAAGTGGGGGTATGGGGCCAGAATTGTGTAGATGTGTAAAGTTGAATGTGTGATCTAAAATAGAGTTGGGAGTTCCATTAAATGTGATTTATTCAAATGGTCTCCTACCCTAATTAAAAGAGTGATAATGTGATGCTCAAAAGTGAGTATTATGTCTCAAGTAAGGCATCATCATTCTTAAAGGAAGGTCAACATGTTTCACGCTTGTTGTCAAGATCTACATGCGATTCGTCAGGACCTCTATAAAAGGTAGACTATCTACACATACACACGGTGCGGTGGCCAAATACTCACCGCAGCCGATTCATTACCTACGTAAGTATACCTGTCAATCCCTGATCCTACCTATGTTGGTGAGAAAAAGGAACATGAATCATAAATATACACATATAGGTATATAAACAGTGTGGTAACCCTTGTGACTCTTAACAGAATGTTGTATTCATTATGATGTGAGTAGCAGAAAACTATAGTGCCGAACAGTGAATGTCCAAAGTGTACTATAGTGAGCTATGGCCATAGCGGCACTGTGAAGCGCAGCAGATAAAAACAAGTAAACTCACCCCATAAAGTGAGTATAACCAGGCGTCATCAGTGCCCGGTAGGGATACAAACAAGAGGAGTTCCTCAATTGCTGGATAAAACCATTGAAATAAAAGTAAATCAATGTAAACAAGGAAAAGTGTGGTCAATTCAACAACCAACATCCATTCTCATACGTTATGATCGTACATGTAACTTGATATTGTGGCCCCGGGTTAAATATCCCATATCAATGGACAATCAAAGTCATCAGTAATCATGTAGCACCTCTAAACTCTGATTCCCCCATAAGGAAATGGGGAAGAAACAACACTCATACTGCACCTCTAGATTCTTATTCCCCCGTAAGGAAATGGGGAAGGAACAACACTCATGCTGGGATGACCAAGTAAAGTCTATCCGTAGCCCCGTTCATAAGCAGGTAAGGTCTATCCATAGCCCCGTGCATGAACACATGATATAAATGTAAGCCCGCACACGCTGCGTACTCTATACTATGCTGACATTCCCACCAAATAACTCACACTGGTTGGAGACAGTGTCTTAAAACTAAGAGGGTTTTACGGTGGGTACATAGTATGATGGTAGTAGAAAAATTGGTGGCCAATCCATTATTAAACAGATAACACTGTATTAACGGGGAGTATTACAGAATTTGCCGAGCGTCATGTAATCATAACTAGAATGGGGGTCAAGTTCTAGTAACTATAACCAATCTGTCGCGCACTAGTAGCGTACTTACTTCTGTGTCAATAGCACATCTCCAAGCGACCTACCCACATCTACCGGGTCCGGGAGGTGAACTGCTCTGTTTGCGGACTGAATTTATAGTCCCACCTTGCTGTCAATGAAGTATTACAGGCAGAAGTGGCTGGATGTATAGCGGCCATCTTGGAATGGTGTTATTTGGTATACAAACAGAGTTATAAAATAGCATGATAGGCAGTAAGAGTCTATAAATCCCCGACAATCGTAGTCAAGGGAAAGGTCGATAGAGAGTTGGCTTGTTTAAAGACTCTGTATGTAATCCATCCTTTCTGTTAAACAGAGCTGTGCGTGCCAAAGTGACCGGATGTATAGCGGCCATATTGGAAAGGTGTTTATTGTTTAAGAACTGGCACAAAAGGTAAATATAAGGGTCTGTCAGACAGCCAACAGTCATGATCAGAAAAAAGAAAAGAAAGCACTACAGTCAATCGAAGATTAACTGTCAGTGTCTCATGCACAGATAGAGTTAGAAAGATGTATAAAGCCATTCCATGAGTAAAATTAGTCTGTTGTCATCCCCCAGTCAAGAGTGATGGTGATTTGGACTGAAGGGGAAAGTATTCAAGTCCCTTAATATGTTAGCCAGAAAATTATATGCGAGGAGTATGTGAGGTTTATTGACACGCAGACCAAAGGAGAGTAGCGAAATATCGCCAGTGTTCCAAGGAGGATTATTGATGGGTAGGGTCCAAGGGTGGATCCCAGCCGCACCACAAAGCTAACCCATCAGTGCCCGGTCAGATTGTATTTCATCACCACCTTCTCTAGTTGTCAAATAAAGTCTCCTGACCCATGTTATAGGCCATCGATGTTAAATAATGAGAGAATTCCACGGGATTTCCTCATTCAGTCCTCCAATATGGGAGGACAATCTGTGCACCCACCTCTGTTCTTTGATAAGCAGTGCCGCTTTCGTGATTTTTGGAAATGATTCTAGAACAACCCATTCTAATGCTTCTGGAGTGTGGCGTTTCTCTAAATAGTGTGTGCACATTTTGGTATTGTTCTTCTGGCAGCGGAAGTTACTGCGATGTTCAGATATGCGTATTTTGATGGGGCGTGTGGTCATCCCTACATAGTATAGTCCACAAGGACATGTAATCAAATATACGCAGTTCTGTGTGTTGCAGTTTGTATGAGACCTTAGCTCCCAGATGAAATTAGTATTGAGAGTCACAGACTTATGTATCTTAGTGAAGGCACAGGCCGTACACATACCACATGGATAGTGGCCTTTGACAGGTGGTAGTTGCCAAAGTGTACATTGTTGCGTCCCCTTGCGCCCCTTAGGTCTAGTCCGGATCAACATGTCTTTGAGATTCATGGAGCGTTTAAATGCAAAACGCGGTTTCTCCAAGGCCAGCGTGCCTGTGTTGAGTATATTCCAGTGCTTTTTTATCACCTTGGTTAGTTGGTTTGACACTGGCGTGAACGTGGTGACACAAGTCAAGGTTTCACACTGGGATTTCTCTCTTGATTCTAGCAGACCTTCGCGGTTATTATTTCTAGCTCTTTTCCTCGAGAGTGATATACTCCGTGGTGGATAATCGCGTGCTGCTAAGTTCTTAGCAAGAATGGCTGATTCAGATTTGTAATCATCAAGAGTGCTGCAATTTCTCCTGACCCGTAGGAATTGACCAAATGGGAGGTTTTCCTTTAAGGTCTTGGGATGGTGACTGCTATAAAGTAGTAGACTGTTGCGGTCTGTATTCTTTCTAAACATGGTTGTAGACAATACGCCATTGTTCAGTCTGATGGTCAAATCCAGAAATGCAATCTGGTTGACTGAAACCGTGCCAGTAAATTTGAGAAATGGATTCTGAATATTAATCCACTCAAAAAATTGATTATATGTCTGTGAATCGCCCGTCCAAAAGATGAGGATATCATCTATAAAACGTTTCCACAGACGTATGTTGGATCGATATGGGTTGCCTTCTTGGAAGATAATTTTCTCCTCAAAGGATGCCATATAGAGACAGGCTAGACTAGGCGCAAAGGTACTTCCCATGGAAGTACCTTGTGTCTGGTGGTAAATCTGGCCATTGAACTCAAAAAAGTTCTCAGTAAGAGCTATAGTTGCACATTCCATGATGAATCCCGGTGGTGTCACGGATACCCACGTCTGTGAACTTAGTTCCTCCTCAATCACATCTAAAGTGGCCCTCTGTGGGATGTTGGTGTAGAGTGCTTCCACATCTAGAGTGATGAGGAGGTCAATGTCTGTGGTGAATTGGAATTCGTCAAGTAGACGAAGAACATCAGTAGTATCCTGAATGTAAGAGGGGATCAGTTTAACCATGGGCTGTAGAAAATGGTCACAAAATTGTGACAATGGTTCTAATATGGAGTTTATTCCTGAGACTATAGGTCGTCCCGGTACCGGAGTAGTCCCTTTGTGAATCTTAGGAAGTATGTAAAAGTAGGGAGTCCTAGGTTCTTGTTTAATGAGAAAGGATGCTTCCTTTTTACTTATCCAGCCTTGGGTCTCAGCTGAGAACACCAATGATGTAATAGCCCTGGTTAACCTTTCTGTAGGGTTTTTTGCAATGGGTGTATAATACCGCCTATTGCTGAGTTGTCTCAGGCATTCAGTCTCGTAATCTGTAGTGGCCATGATGACCGTTGCACCTCCCTTGTCTGCTTGTTTAATAGTTATTGTTGGATCATTAGCCAATGTCTTTATGGCCATCAATTCATTATTGGGAATGTTACAGAAATGTCTCTGGTTGGTGGTGGCACATATGTCCTTAAGAACCGCCTGTTCAAAGGTAGATACCTCATGTGGCACCATACCACCAGTGGGGGTGAAGGTCGAGGGATTATGTAGTCCTGAGTCATCTACCCTTGTCTGTGGTTTATTTACAAAGAAAGCCTTAAGACGAACTTTGCGGAAGAATTGTTGAACTTCACAAAGTTGTTTAAATTGATCAATCTTAGGGGTTGGGACAAAACCCAGACCTTTTGTAAAACCTTCACCTCTATCTCAGTCAATATCCTAGTTGATAAATTGACCACTAGGGTCTCTTTTTCGTGTAGCTCCGTGTTTCCATTGTTCGTTGTTGTGGTTCTTCCCACTGAACTCTCTTTTCTTGTGAGTTCCCTCTTTTCGCCCGCGCCCTCTGCCCCAACCTCTGCCTAAAAAGGTTGGCCCATGCCTGGGGGTCCAAAGGGGGGGCCATGATTGTACATCGGGTATTGCCAGTAGCCTTGTCCCTGAAATGGAGGGGTTGATAATGTGGTTGTTGATAACCAAAGTATCCTTGTCTACCACCTCTTCTATTCTGATCGATATTCCAGTTCTCTCCGCTAGAGTCACTATTATTAGATGAACTCCGTCTCGTGGAGTTCGAAGTGGTATCTGAGAGGTTGTCAGGTGGTGTAAAATCTTGTTTGAGGTATGGGTATACCTTCTCCTTGTCGAAGCGCCGAACATCCTTCTGGAGTTTGGCTACCTTTTGCTTCATAAGGTATTCCTTATGTTCGGCAATTTCATTGTTAAGCTCAGTGAGTTTAGATTTAAAGTTAAGGCTCGGTAGAGCACTTTTGAGGGTACTCTCAGCTAGTTGTATCCTGGTGAGTAGTTCATCTGCCAGTCTCTTGGCTGTATTGATCACCAGAATGAGTAAATCCCTCGTGCACTTCCACGCAATCTGGGACCATTCTGTCTTAAATATGGCGTCCTCCAAGAAAATCCTTGGGAAATTCTTTACAATCAGGCCATTGGGAGAAATATTTGCCCTTAAATATTCCGTCATGAGGGCCCCATGTAGGGTTATCCTCACCCACTCTCTTTTCATCACCGAGAGGGATTGCCAATCCTCTGACTGACTACCAGTGGCACCACCATTATCCGCTCCCAGAATAGATGGTGCCCTCAAAATCTCTGCTGCTAGTTCTTCTCCATAACTGAGGCCCTGGCCTTCCATAGTCGGGTACCAGATGAATCAGTAGGTTTAGAAAAAACTATTTGGGGAATAGAACGAACACTCGTGATAGTAGAGTCACAAGGGTTACCACACTGTTTATATACCTATATGTGTATATTTATGATTCATGTTCCTTTTTCTCACCAACATAGGTAGGATCAGGGATTGACAGGTATACTTACGTAGGTAATGAATCGGCTGCGGTGAGTATTTGGCCACCGCACCGTGTGTATGTGTAGATAGTCTACCTTTTATAGAGGTCCTGACGAATCGCATGTAGATCTTGACAACAAGCGTGAAACATGTTGACCTTCCTTTAAGAATGATGATGCCTTACTTGAGACATAATACTCACTTTTGAGCATCACATTATCACTCTTTTAATTAGGGTAGGAGACCATTTGAATAAATCACATTTAATGGAACTCCCAACTCTATTTTAGATCACACATTCAACTTTACACATCTACACAATTCTGGCCCCATACCCCCACTTCACCATACGGCTATTGGAAGAAGATCTCCGATAAAGAGCCCCTACTATAGGGAGCCCGTTGGGTATTGCACCGCCGACCCGACGAGGAGCAGCCCAGATGATGAAGCATGACACCCTTTGGGTGTGTGAGGGCATTACAATCCAATAATTGGACTTCCCACCTTGAACCAAATTTGGATCAGGTCGGTGTCACTTCCCTTGTGTTGACAACCATCAGGAACAGCATATCTGTATACTTTCATTAATCCCTATAGTGTACCTGAGAAGACATTTGTGAACCATATTAATGTATGTTCAAAGGATGGGGAGGGTCAAATGGTTTCTCAGCAAGTTACAACTTGGTTGGGGAGTGGGGCATTGCCAGTTAATCCTTACAATACCACATACTGGGTTCTTCAGCTGGTAGACATTTTGGCAGATCATGACCTGGAAGGACCTCTCAATAGATTTAGGATATTAGTCCGCTTTAACACAATACTGAAGCTGTCCAAGTTAGTTTCTAAGGACATTGTCTTGGTTTCTTTTCCAAAGGCAATTGATGTTGCAGCATCTTGGCCATATGTAATGGTTCATGTAATTTTAGGGTAGTTGTTGAGGAAGTTTTGAATTCGATTGATGGATTGCGACGAGCAGTTTATGATGTTTATGAGAGACTTCCTCCCTCTTCAGCTCCATTTGATAGTCAGAGGGAGGCTGAAACCTACCAGCAGTGTTTCTGACATGTACCGAGTGTAACACAGCAAAACAAAATATTAAGTCATAGATCCAATGATAAATTTGTAGGAGTGGCAACAGAAAGGATTGTAATAACAAAGTCAGTGAATGGAAAACAAATTTATGCAAAGTTTGATAATTGATCTGTAAAGTGTGAATATGACTGGAGTTGGGTGGTTAGAGTAATTAACCCTAAATAGGTGGCTATAAGACCTCCATTTTAGAGCCCCCGACGGTGATGATGGTGTTTCTCTTGTGTCATTGAACATATCTGGTTTGAAAAGGAATTTGAAATCGTTATTGTCTACTTTAGAAAAGAATGATTATTCGATACTAGCTTTGCAAGAAACATGGACAATTTAAGAAATTATTCATAATGATTTCATGGTTTGTAGTGTGGATGCTGTTAAGAGACAAATAGATGGCCCGCTGGAGGCGTTTGGGGGGGGCGGGACCATTTTTGGTGTCAATAAAACACAATATAAAAGTTCTGAAATTTTCATTGATTTTCCTAACTTTTTAATCATTACAATTTATATTCTGAAGGAAAGCAAGAAAATACGGGCAAATTTTTTTTGCATAGACCTAATTATAGTGAATACTTATTTTCCCCCTAAGATACGCAGTTAAAAGAGTTAGTAAATTTTATGGAAAAACGTTTTGTGAAATTCCCCCAAATTCTGATCTTATTGGTAGGGAATGTTAATGCTAAAATCCCCAGTAAAACATCAGATGATTACTTTCAGACTGAAAATGATAATGCATTGGGGATCCCGGGTCAGGTCCTTGCTAACAATCTTGGGGATAGGAAAGGTAGGAAATGGTTGACTATATTGGATTGCCTTAATATGACACTTCAGTAATGGTAGGTGTAAGGGTGATCAGCCAAGGAAAAATACTTTATTTCCTCCTGTATTTTCAGCTTGGTAAAAGATTTTCAGATAGGGCAGTTAACAGGCAGTGACCATAAGCCTCTTTTTCTCAAATTACACAGTTGGGTATGTTTAAGGGACTTCTGGCAGATTAGCTCGGCAATACATTGGAGGAACAAGCGTAGGATAATATAGTCTGCAAAACGGAAACGTCAGACTGTGAATGAGGTTAATAAACTCTTGTGGGATCGGTTTAATGAAACACTGCAAGCCATTTTCAAAATGTATGATAAATTAATATACTCTTTAAGAGAGATTGCATTAATGTCACTAAAGAATGGAAAGGGTTGTATGGGTAAACCAAGATCACCAAAATAGTGGGCAAAGTTCGAACTAATAAGAAAATATGGTTGGTTTACAAAGTAGGTGGTGTTAATAGAGAGACACTAATTAGACAATATAAGAGTATAGAAAAGAAATAAGGAAAATTACATGGAAAGAGATAGATGCAGCTTGAACGAAGGTTATATTGGCTCTTTGTAAGGGATAACAAAGGGCTTTTGGGAGGCAGTGGGTGATATCCTAGCGTCTTTGAAAAGACCAGAAGCAATCCCGGTGGTTGAAAAGGAGTGGGTTAAGTATATATACAAGGTAAAAGATGGTAATATGGATAAGTTAGCATGCTCCAGATGTTAAAACTTCAAGATTACAGCAGAGGAGCAGCTTTCCCTAACTCCCACAGTAAAAGGGGTAGAAGATATCATAAAAAGGCTAAAAAGCTCACGGGCTCAAGGGATAGAAGGATTATTTGCTGATATAATAAATCTTAATCCTAGTCTGTTTTGACCACTGCGCTTCTGTTTATAATAAGTGGTGAAGACATACCTGAATCTTGAAAAGGAGGTAGAAGGGTTCCGCGTCATAAAAAGGGGCCTTGTGAATCTCCCAAGAGTTACCAAGTGATTACCGTGTTGGACATTTCGAGTAAAATTTATGCTAAACATCTTTTACAAGCTTTGGTGGAGTGATATTAAAAGAGGGAGTGCTCCCCAAGGTATAACTGGATTTTTGTAGGGGTTACTCTACTGGTGATGGATGTCTATTATTGAAACTGTTGGCTGAGGATTATGCCTTTAAAAGAAACCGGTCTCTTTATGTTTCATATATAGATCTGTCTACGGCATTTGACACTGTTAATTGGGCTATTCTTTGGGAAAAAATGGGCAATTGAAATATTCCACCTGGATTGTTAAACTTGATAATCCAACTTCACGACGGGTCATGGACAAGAGTGAAAAAGGGCAGTAATGGGGCATTAACAAGGAGGATATATACTCCTAATGGCTTATGGCAAGGGTGCATATTAGCTCCTTTGCTTTTTTCTATATATATTACCTTTGCACCAACAGCTTTAAGCCAGGTTCACTCATTTCCTCCAAAAATAGGCATGGAGGTTATTTCTTCTCTGTATTAAGCAGATGATACCATTTTATTCGATCTCTTTCAAAGGCAATTAGATGCTTTCTCAGAATTCTGTAGTGCAAATGATCTGACAATAAATGTTTCTAAAACAAAAGTGATGGTATTTTCCAGCAGAAGTATATGGAAATTTAACAGAAGTGGTGGGTAAATGGTGTACAATTAGAGGTGGTGAAGGAGTATGGGCATTTGGGTCTCCTTTTTAAATATAATTATCAATTTTAAAGAACACATAGAAAACAGGAGTTAAGAGCAAGGGCAATAGCAGATGTTTACAAAGACTGGATTTAGAGCTTGAACATAAATCGGTAGAAGTTCTTAAAGAAGCCTCTAATTCAAAAATAGTAAATTTGCTCTTGTATAGCTGCGAAGTCCTCCTAGACAAAAATATCATCCATTTCCACGTATTGAAATGAAGATTTGGAAAAGGTGGCTAGGCCTCCAGAATGGTACTGTTAACAGTGCATCCAGACTGCAGTTTGGCCTGACCAAAATAATATTTAAGTATCCGCAAAGGATCCTTAATTACTGGGCCTGTCTTAATTAAGTAGCTGATGGTTTTCTAAGGCAGTTAATTAAAGATTACTTACAGTCACATATAACTGCACCATGGAGTACAAAGTTTCACATTATCATGGATAGACTAAATGTACTGCCATTGTTTGATATCCACTGTATATCTGTGGGCAACTGAGGAGGGTAATAAATAGGTGTAGTTAGAGAAAAATCTAGAAATTGTGATCTAGAAGATGTGGATAAAAAAATAAGTTGCTCCACTTATTGGAAACAATCTCATTTGTGTGATGTAAAAAAGGTCTATGTAAGACGATGGTTATTGAAGGTTGGGCTTGGACAGGTGCCAGCCTTTATTAAGCAGAGGATGACTAATAAGGATAGTGTGGACATTCCTCTTTGCCTTTTTTGTAAACATTTCCCACTGACACTTGCTCACTTATTCGTTTTTTGTGTGACCTTTGTGAGAGATAGGAACAGTTTATTACTACTGATTTTTAGAGCTTTAAAAGTTCGCTGCATTCAAAACCTTTTAAAAAAATCTTAGGTTGCGACAATATGAGATTATGTTATGAGGCACTGTCATATGAGGCCTTTAGCAGATCCCTGACGACCATTATGTCGTCACGTCTCCTCCAAACTTCCAATGTTTCAATCTGTTCTTCAAGTTTCAATATTCCTGCACTTGCGGACTTCTAAAAGTTGCTCAGGTTGTTCGCTTATTTTGTAGTTGTCATGATAGATTTTTTCAGGTAGTGCACTCTTCCTTCTATCATCTCTGCTGCCTTTTCCAAACCGAACACTTGGTCACACATATCCTCCAATTTCGTTTCCACATTCTCAGCTTCACTACAAATCATGCTTGTTTTTTCAGCCATCTCTGTACCCAAGTTCACAATAGATTTCAGCAGAACCTGTTCCTCTTTTGTAAAACTCTGTCACCAGGCACCCCATGTGACTGCTTCCGGGCATTTCTCTCGGTTGTCACATAGGGTTAAAAAAGTCCTCTCTGGACTACTTTCGGGTCAACATAGCTGAGGGCTGAGGCACAGATCACAATCTCCATTGTTAAGTTTGCCTCAGGTGTGGGTGGGTGTGGGCCCCCTTAGTTACAGCCATTGGGGCCCACGAATCTGTAGCAGACCCCTCAATGGGCATAAGCCTTCTTCCTGCAGGGGTTGGATCACTCACTAGGAGAATGCAGTTCTACCCTGGCTCAGTCCTCCCCATGTGGGTCACATATTTAGGCACTGAATTTCTCTGCGGGTCAGGCCATCTGCTGCTCCTCTGTTGCCACCATGGCCTCAGCCAGGCCCACTGTTGTTGTCGGTGTTCCCCACCAGCCCCCATGTCTTTTTCCCTGTGGGAATTAGGTCTTCAGGGACTGCCACTACCAGTGCTGCTGTACTGCATGTTTACTCACACAGGGCTGATGGGAGCAAGAGAGCGCAGGGTTTACAGGTGCCATTGCCAGGTATGAAAAATATCTTCACCACCTGTGCAGCGATATTGCCTAGTTCTCCTCCCAATTTAGGGCACCCTCAACACCCCGACGCTTGGAGGAAAATGGGTTTCTGTTGCAGTAACCCCCCCCCGCAGATTTCTGATGCATTTTGACTTGATGTGCCCTGGGTCCCTTCCAATCAGGTTCCCAGGGCCTGTGTTCTTTCCCAAAGCTGTACCTTTGTACCCCCAATTGGCACCTCTCTGGCCACATGCAAATCCCTTGTAAAAGGTACCATGGGTACCAAGGGCACTGTTACCAGGGAAGGCCTCTAAGGGCTGCAGCACATATTGTGCCACCCTTAGAAGCCCTGTACCTTAATTCTCACACACACACTGCCATTGCAGGCTGCGTGTTTTGGTGCAGAGAAAAGTGAAGAGACGACATGGTACACATACCTGCCTGCAACCCACTGCCTATGGTATAGGTAAGACACCCCTCTAGCTGGGTACACTATACCACTGGTGAGGGTACAGTTGCATGAGCACTGTACCCCTACAGTGTCTAAGTACACTCTTAGAAATTGTAAGTGCAGTAAAGGCATAAAGAGTATACGGTCTGGGAGTTGGTCATTACGAACTCCACAGCACCATAATGGCTTTACTGAATTCTGGGAAGTTTGGTAGCAAACTTCTCACATTAATAAACCCACACTGATGCCAGTGTAGGATTTATTATACCATGCACTCAGAGAGCATCTTAGAGATGCCCCCTGAAAAACGACCAGCCTCTGGTGGGTTCTCTGACTGGTAAACACCAGCCTGCCATCATGAGACATGTTTCTGGACCCCTGGGGCGGGAGCCTTCGCTCCCTGGGCCCAGAAACATAGCCTTTCCTGGGCAGAGGTGTTCACACCTCCCCCAGGTCAGAAAGAGCCATCTGTGGCAGGGGAGCTTCAAAGGCCTTGCTGCCTTTGTAACACGACCCCCAACCTCTTCTGCTATCAGGAGCAGGCCCCCTTCCTGTCTCACCCCATTTTCGGCGGGAAGACAGGCGGGAAAAATTAGAGCAGCCCAGAAGGTGTGCCCACCTCTGCCAACCCCACCCCTCAGGTGGGGGAGGCGAGGTGAAGCCCACTCTTCAGTGCCCGCCATCTTGCAGATGGCAGGTACTCTCCAATCAGGATTAGGGATTGTGCCCACTCCCCCACGTGGGTGTAGTCACCCTAAGGTGAATAGCCCATTGGCTACTGACCTTGAGACCCCTAAAACTCCCCCTATATACAGTATTTAGGGGGCAGCCCAGAACCAAGAAGGCAGATTTCCACAACCTAAGAAAAAGAAGGATGAAAGAAGACACCCAGCAGAGGAGACTGCAGAGAAGAACTGATTTGGCCCCAGCCCTACCGGCCTGTCTGAAGTTTCCAGAGATCCTGCGCCAAACGTTGCCTTGTCCTGCAGCCTGCAACCTCCAGAACCCCTGGGAGAACTGACTGCCTTCCACAAAGACCGGATCTCCTGTGAACAGCAGCTCTGTTCAAAAGAATCTCCAAAGCAAGACTCTGAGCCTCAGCACTCTGCACCCGGCCGCCTAGTGCCGCTGAGGGTGCTCTTTGAGTGCATCCTTGACCCTGGGGGAACTCTGGTTCTAACCCCACAAACTCAACTCCCACGACCGATTACTCACCTTTAAACCGATAACCTGATTTTTCTCCCATAGGACTGCATTGACTGTCTTTCTGTGGAAAAAGGTCTAAGTGTGGAGTTGAGAATTGTATAAGAACCTAAGAAACTGTGTTTTGAGAAAAACTGACTTACTAACCTTTTATCCAGGAAATGTCCCAGTGCGTTATCTAGGCATATCACACTGAGTAGAAAAAGTAATCCTGAAAAGTAATCCAAAAGTAATTACAACTGTATTTGCACATTTTTACAAACCTGTAAGAAAAGTAATTATTCATCCAGCTTACTTGTTATCAATCTGTCTGGAAAAGTACAATTCTATTTACCTATACCAAGTCCTGCTTGGTTCTAAAAATAAAATACAACTAAAGAAATATTTGTATTTCAAATCTGTTTATTAAGATTTTAAGAAAGAACAGACATCATCATGAACAACATAGATCGCTGGAGAGGCAGTTTAAGATCATAGGGCTTCAAATGATGGGTGCACCATGAGCAGAGTATAAATATCATGTAACAAAGGGTACATCTGAGTTGGAAAAAGGGGTTTCATATAACAATTACAGATTAAACGGTATATAGATGTTATATGTTATAAGACACAGTTGAGTGGGAAGTCCAACTAGGTCCCAGTGGCACCAGCGTGGTTTCTGCAGCAGCTAATAAATGTTCTTCGGTGTTGACTAAACAGTGCAACTTGGAGAGGAAAAGGGGGGGAATGGGGAGGGGGGGCGGTATCGAGGCGGGGGTGGGAAGGGGCGAGCCCAGGGGACAATCGCTTAGAGTGTGAGTGGCGGTGGCGGTTAGGGAGAGGTGGGGCCTCTGTCTGATCTGTGTATCGGAGAGTCCGGTCGAGGGTTGCCTTGGGAGTATGTCAAGAGAGTGTCCTCAAAAAGTTAGAGGGCCCGCAGTCACGGGGTGTAGCAAGAGTTTTCTAGTTGGGAGAGGTGGTGAATGAGCGGTTGCCAAGTGTGGGTGAATTTGGTGTCCGTGTGAGTGAGGCGGGCAGTCAGTAGCTCCATTGCCATGAAGTGCGAAAGGTGCAGGAACCATGCTGAGATCAGTGGGGGGGAGGGTTTCTTCCACTGTTGCGCAATGGTTTGTCTTGCTATTCCCAGCATCTGTGCAATAAGGCGCCAGTCAGAGTGCGTCATGGCTGCGAGTTGAGTGGGTCTGATGCCCAGTAAGGCCACTATGGGAGAGTTCGGTATAAGGAAGCCCACTGTGTCTTTAATATGGCTTAGGACCTCTTTCCAGAACAATGTCAGGAGTTGACAAGTCCACCAGATATGGATGAAGTCGCCCATCGCTGTCTGGCATCTCCAGCAGAGAGGGGAAAGGGTTGGGAGCATTTTCTGCAAACGTGCAGGGGTGTAGTACCAGCGTAGTGCTTAATTTGAGCCAGTGGTTTCCGGTGCTCGGCACCGGCACTTAATTGTGAACACCGGCACTATAACAGTCTGCCACATGGTGGCGCTGTGTGTGTGTGTAATTTAGAGATGAGCAGAACAACAGCTGTTTCTTAATTTAATATATATAAAAAACAATTAATTCCTGGCATCCAAGCATTTCTTATAGCCTTGGGCCTGGAATAGTCTGAATAATCACACTTATAAGAGTGTTATGGTTGATATAGGTATTGTCGCTGCCAGCGCTGGCAAGGCAATGGGTGGTTAAAGCTGCAGTGACCTACTGGCGAGGGCCCTGGCACATATTTTATCACAAATTAAGCACTACCAGCATGCCATTAGTTTGTATGCTGATTCGCGTTGGGGAAAGCTCCTGTAGATTTTGGGAATGTAATGCCATAATTGTTCCCAGTTTTCTGGGGTCACCTCTTCCGTTGTGTCTGTCGTCCACTGCTTCTGGCATGTGTGGAGTTGATTAGGTTGTGAGTGTTGTAGTACCTTGTATGTGCGGAAGATTAAGCCGCGAGTGCCCTCAAAGGCTCGGACCAGAGCTTCGAAAGGGGTAAGCGGTCTGGTAGCTCCCTGAGTATAACTGGGGGCGAGCAACCATTGGCGAAGCTGGTAGTACTGTAATCTATCGGCTTCCGTGACACAGAAGGATTTCTTGCATTGTTCAAAAGTTTTGAGAGTGTCCCCCTCAAAGAGGTCTTGAATTATGCAACATTCTCCCTCACTCCAAGATAGGAATGAGTGTGGCTGTAATGCCGGTGGAAACATGGGGTTGCTGGCTATAGGAGTGTTGGGGGAAGGAAAAGATGTGAGGCCTCTGGGAGTCGCGATTTTGTCCCAGATGTCGAGTACTGTTTTCGTGGGGGTTGATATATATGCACTGCGGGGTTGTGCCGATCTGGGGAGCCAGGCCAGACCCCATAGGGGCCTGCAGGTGACTGCCTGGTCCATATGGAACCAATGTTTCTCGCTCTCGTGAACTACCCATTCTGATATATATCAGAGGTAAGATGCCCAATAGTATTCCAGTAGGTTAGGGCAGGCCAGGCCCCCCCTGGTCTCGGACAGCATGAGCAGTTTGTTTGAAAAGCGGGGACGACCCTTGCCCCATATGGAGTTTAAATCATGTTGAAGGCTCTGAATGTCTGCCTGAGGAATTGGTGGGGGTAGTGTCTGAAATAGGTAGAGTATTTTTGGTAGAAGTGACATTTTAACCGCGTTAAAGCGTCCCATCCAAGAGATTGGGAGTTTTTTCCAACGGCGTATGTCTTCCCGGACTTCTCGTCTGCAGGACGGCCAGTAGGTCTGAGTCCATGAGGAAAGTGTCGGGGTCAGGTTAAGGCCTAGGTATCGGATTGAGTGATCGGTCCAGTGTAGAGGGACAAGGGATTGGATACGATGGACCTCAGGAGTGGGGAGGGTGAGATTTAGGGCGTGGGATTTGGTCATGCTAATTTTAAAATCTGAAGCTTTTTCAAAGGAGTGTAGGAGAGAGGCTAGTGCCGGTAGAGAGGCAACAGGGGCTGTAAATGAGAGTAGGAGATCATCCGCAAACAGGGATACTTTGTGTTCGTGGCCTCCGAAAGCGATGCCAGTTATATCTGGCGACTGACGTATTGCAATAGCCAGAGGTTCCATCGCCGGAGCGAAGAGAAGGGGGGAAAGCGGGCATCCCTGCCTGGTGCCCCTGTGCACAGAGATAGAGGGTGTGAGTTGGCCATTGATACGAATCCGCGCTGTAGGGAGGGCATAGGGAGCCATTAATTTGGAGATCATAGCCGGGCCTAGGCCGATCTTATGTAGCACTGTGCGCAGGAAGTGCCAGTCAATGCAGTCAAAGGCTTTCTCTGCGTCTAGGGACACCAGGCAAGCCGGGATGTCTCTGCGTTGGACCTTCTCGACAAGATGGGCAATGCGGCAGATGCTGTCTGCTCCCTGGCGATGTCGAATAAACCCCACCTGATCCGGGTCTATCAATCCAGGGAGGTAGGGCTCAAGACGGTTCACCAATATCTTAGTATAAATCTTACCATCCTTATTAAGTAGGGCAATGGGGCGGTATGATGTGCAGAGAGAGGGGTCTTTCCCAAGCTTGGGGATGAGAACAACCTCAGCCTCTGACATTGTAGGGGTAAGGCCCGATACTTCGGAGAAGGTGTTAAAAAGATGGAGGAGGTGGTCCTGGAGCTGGGGGAGAAAAGCGCGAAAGAAACAGACAGGGAGGCCATCCGGTCCAGTAGTTTTACCAGTCGGGAGTTGTTTTAATGCCCTACGTAGCTCGTCCACAGTGATTGGATCATCTAAAAGTTTTGCGTTTTTGAAGGTTAATCGATTCCCAAGAGCATGCGCTAAGGAAGGAGGTGATCTCTTCCGGCGAATGGGTAGTGGCAACATAGAGATCTTTATAAAAAGTAGAGAAAGCCTGCCCTTTATCTCGTTCGGACATGGCCCATGAGTTGTCTGCACGTTGAATTATGGAGATATGAGCTTTGGTTGATTGGGCACAGAGACGGCATGCCAGGGATTGCCCCACCTTGTCTCCCCCGGCGAAGAATTTCTGTTTGAGTGTCAAGAGTGTCTGTTCCGCTCTATTGGTTCGGTGAAGTCTTAGCTGTCCCCGTAGCATGGCGAGGCGTTTCTTGTGTTGTTTCGAGGGTGTCATGTAATCTATGCGTTCTAGGGCCTTGATGTCATAAGCTAAGTTAGTTTCGACCAGACGGACTTCGCGAGATCGGGCAATGGCGATAGAAGAGATGACTCCCCAGATAGTTGCTTTAAAAGCATCCCATCGCGTGGGTTTGGGCGGTTCTGGGGGAATGTTTGTGTTAAAGAAAGCTGTAATCTCTTGGCGAAGCTCAGCAAGATCCTCTGAGTCTCATAATATGTGGGGCGGAAGACGCCAGCGGGGGGATATCCTGTCGTCCATCCAGGGCACGGAGGGTTACAGCTATATGGGCGTGATCTGATACGGAAATGTCGGAGAGAGAGGCTGTCTCCAGGGACCGTATCAGAGAGAGGGAAAGAAAGCAATAATCAATTCTTGAGTACGAACGGTGGATGTGAGAGGAGAAGGAGTAGTCTCGGGTGTCTGGGAATTGATATCGCCAGGCGTCTACTAGGCCCAGATCTGTAATGTCCCTCTTAAGGGCAGCCGACATAGCCCCTGTGCCCTGATAACTGGCGGAGCTACAGTCCATATCTGGATCCCAGGCCATGTTAAAGTCCCCCCTGAGAATCATTGATCCTTCCGGGGACCGCAGCTGTACCCTCAACAAGGACCTCAGGATGGTCTGGTTGGGTGCATAGACATTGAGGATAGTTAAGGGTTGTGTGCCTAGGTGGGTATGAACCTTTAGATAGTGACCTTCAGCATCTCGTACCACCCGAGGGGGCGGAGTTCCCAGGTTGGATTTGCATAGTATTGCGACTCCCGCTGATTTGGAGGTGGAGGACGCCCAGTATTGACAAGGATATTTGAGGTGGGCCATGAGATTTGTATCAGGGGATATCAAATGTGTTTCTTGCAGGAATATGATATCCGGGTCTTGTATAAGCAAGTATCGCCAGATCTGTCGCCTTTTGTTAGGGGAGTTAAGCCCTTTGACATTAAGGGACAAGAACTTAACAAGTGGGGTCATGTACATGGTGAATAGGAGAGTTGCTGAAGATAGTGGTAGGGCTATGAATGAGGAGGCTGCACCGCCTTGAGGAGGAGATGTGGGGAGTGGAAGTTGGGAGCAGCGTTGCACAGGTTGGGCCCATATGTCTGTGTGTGTATAAGGTGTCCCCCCTGTGAAAGGTGTAGCCAGTGAGTTGCAGAAAGATCTTTGTCAAGCTTGCCCTCTAACCATTGTGAGGTTGGAGGGAGGAGAACAGTAGTTGTAACAAAGAAAAGCCAACAGGGCCTGTAGGGTGTATTGCCATTCTGGAACAGCTCAAGGGTCAAAACAGGAGCCATTCGGAAGAAGTCACTCTTCTGAAGGACACTACGAGTGTTGGTGCCGCAGTAAGTAAGGGCTCTAATGGATCGGTCTTCGCTGACCGCGGCCAGGCTCTGGAGCGATGGCAAGGAGCGCCAGCTATTTATCCGCCTATGTCTAGGGATGGAGGCATAGCAGTAAGTTACCCGTTATAGGGTGGGGTGACCGCTTCATTAGGAGCCTTCCTGTGGGTAAATCCAGGCAGGACAAGATGGACACAGTGAGCCAATGAAGGTAATAGGACGATCCATGCGTTAGGGTCCATAGAGTTTCAAAATATAGAGGTTGTCTGAGTAGGGCTCAGAACACGGTCAGTGCAGGACAGAGTATATATTATTCCGAGGCTACAGGAGAGCGAACCGGTGATCGCGGTTCGCTCATGTTGCGGAGATGTTGGATGATTTCTTGTTTCGCTTGGCAGAAGTCCTGGTCCTTGCCATGGGTTCTGTGTTTGGGAGGGGGCACTGTGGCCCATTCCAGTCATATTGGTTCCCAGTGGGAACCCCGGGGAGAAGAAGGACTAGCATCTCTGGTTTACGTCAGGAGTTGGAGAAGTTGTTTCGCTTCCTTTAGCGAGCGGAGGGTGCGGCGTTTGCCCTCCCAGGAGAAAATCAGCACGAAAGGATGGCCCCATTGATACTTGATGTTGAGTTCACGAAGTTTGTTGGTAAATGGTTTGAAGTCTTTGCATCTACGTAGGGCTACTAGGGCGATGTCCTAGAAGATTTGGATTGGGTAGCCATTATATACCAGGTTCGTAGTTCCACGCACCTTCTGCAGGATAGCTTCCTTCTCGACAAAGAAGTAGACCCGCTTGAGAATGTCCGGGATGAAGTCCGAGCGTCCTCGGGGGCTAGTCACGCGGTGGGCTCTGTCGAGGGCAGGGGGGGGAGGCGTCCTCATCGGCTCAGATTGTCTGTAGCAGGTCTGCCGTAAAGGTCATAATGTTCTGTCCCTCCACCCCGCACAGGGCTCCTTTATTGCGGAGGTTGTTGTGTCGGCTCCTGTTCTCCAGGTCCTCCTGCTTCAGTTGGAGATCAATATGCTGGTCATCTAGCATCGCCATCCTGCACCACAAGCTCATGGTCTTCCGATCGTGCATTCATAGTGCGTTCGAGATCATCCACTCATCCCCCGATCTCCGTAATGTCTCGACGGATCTCACGGAGGCAGGTTTTAAATTCGATTTTGAGAGATCCAATTTCTGTTTTTATTTCTTGCAGGAAAGTGTTCATGAAAGCCTGGGTAACCTGAACCGGCGTGGAGTCCTCCGCTGCCACAGCCCCGGGGGATTCAGAGGTAGGCGGTGGAGGAGGGTTGGATTTCAGCCATAGTGAGGCCACTGAATTGTCTTTAGCCGGGGTGGGTAGAGGATCTTTACCAGATTTATTGCGTGGCACGGCTGCTGGGGCACCACCGGCTATGCACTGGTCGTGCGGAAGGATTCTGCGCCGGCTGGCTGGGAAGCAATTGAGGAGGCAGTCACAACGATGTTCACAATTCAGGCAGTGTTCAGGTGCGAGGCAACAGCAGTGCCTCAGGATGGGACACATGCCGCGATCAAGAGCAGGGCGTGGGGGAAACTTGTTGGGTCTTGCTGAGAGATGTAGGGGTCATGTCCATTCAGGGAGAGAGAGTTTAGGGGCGTGAGAGTAGTCTCTGGTCCCGGGGGGGGGGGTAATGGAAGAGTCAGTGAGAAGAGCTTAGTCTCCGGTATGACCATGGAAATGGGGTCTCCAAGAGAGCCACCAAGGTTGGCGCAATGGTCCCCCTGAACGAGCTATCCTTCAATGCCGTTTGGTAGAATCCAAGGGGTGCCAATGAATTAGGGCCTGTGTGACCAAGGACAGAAGAGGGCCCAGGCAAGAGCAGTCACTCCTAATGTCCTGTTCCCGACCCTCAGGTCGATCCCAGCCCCTGCATCCGCCTCACTTCAAGCCCACCTTACATTGAAGGTGCTCCCAGCGCAAGGTTCCCGCACTCCGGGTTGGGTGTCTCACGCGTGTAGGGGGGCCAAAATCTGTTCAGAAGACAAGGCACTCGAGAGGCGCGCCATCGGGCCCGGGCTGCCCGCCCGTATGACGCGCTTCAGTCAAGCAATAGAGAGGCCCTGCATGTAGAGCAAGTCACTGTGTGCTCTCTCGCACTATCAAGCAGACCAGGCCCCAACTCCCAGGAAGGGACCTACAACTAGTAAGCCCATAAGAGAAGACGGGGGGGTTCCTGCAGCCGATCCCCCTTACCTCCTCAGTTGCTGTGTGGAGCCGTGTCATGGCAGGAGTGAGTGTCCCAGCCAGCAGGCAGATGTTGCGGGGTTGGTTGCAGCCCAGACACGCTGCGAGGATCAGCGGGCGCATGGGCATGGGCCAAGGCCGGCTGTGCCTCTTCGCTTGCACCATGCTGTGGGATAGAAAAGCGGTTCCCAGGTGCAGTTCCCGGTCAGGCCGCATGCGTGGCTTGGGCCTTCGCCTGGCCCAGGGGCCTCGGGAAGAGTGGTGAGGTCGCACAGCTTCCGACGGGAATCTTCTTCACATGACCCCTCGAGCGCCGTCCGTCCCCAGCGAGGCAGGGCCCCAGGCTCGGGGTCTGCGCTAGGAGTGACTGAGCCCAGCAGTGCTGCTCAAACCAGGGGTGGTGAGGCTCCGGCGAGAGCAGGCAGAGAGGAGAGATGTCCATCATGCGGCTTCTGACGGGAGATCCAAGATGGCGGCCCTGGGCAACGCAGCAGCTCCAGCTCCGAAAACAAAATCTGGCCAGTGGGTCCCCCCAACGATCTCATGGGGCGTCCAGGACCCTCCGCCTCGTCCTAGCAGGTAAGCTTGAGTGCATAGGCTTGCAGGCGGGTTCCAGTTGCGGCGGATAAGCTAGGACAGGCCGCGGTGGAGCAGAGACTTGTCTCACTCCATTCATGGCTTGGCCACGCCCCCAAAAGAAATATTTTTACTACAAACAATTGGTCTGATTTCAGTCTTTGAGTGTGTGACATCATTTCTTGCCTGAGTGTGTACAATAAATGCTTAACACTACCCTCTGATAAAGCCTTACTGCTCGCCCACACGACCACAAATAGAGAGTAAGGTATTATCTACTTCAACCTCTGTAAGCCTTTGGGGATTCACTGGACTCTGTGCACACTATACCTTACTTTGGTATAGTATATATAGAGCCAGCTCCTACAACGCTGCACACAGGACATGAAGAACTTGGGACCCAGACAGGAGCCACAAGCCTTTACTATCAATACCACAAAGATGGACTTTGTACTTTCATATGTAACAAAATAACTACTTTTCTTGGCCAAATGTCTGATCAATGGAAGTAGTCCCCATTTTTAAAATTTTCAGGTGATTGTGGATCATTTTGCAGAATTGTTTGACCGACATCAAGCACCCAGAAAGCTCATATGACCCTGCTAACATTATGACAACAAAAATCGAGACACACAGCCTGATTTATTGTTTAGCAGGCAGGCAGCCAGCATCCATCAGGGTGGCAGAGGGCACAACGCCCGGTACTGTGGCGGACTACTTCCTACCGTATCTACAGATCACCGCCAGCCCAAGTTTAGTGTGCGGCCAAATTCCTTCAAATAGCTGAGTTCCAAACATTTGTGTTCTTCAAAAACAAAATTCTATAGCAGGAGCTTGTTATTGAAGTACAAAAAACTAATGGTCCTTAACCATGGGAGTTTTCCCCAGAGTGTGGGGGTCATTTTTTTCTGTGCAAGGACACTAGGCTTTTCTGGTGGTAATGATCAGAAAAAAACACATCAGACTGCCCGCTCTAAATAGGGCAGGTGGGCTGATGCCCTTACTTTGACAGCAACTACTATGTTGGGCCATTAGAATAAGCTTTACAATAGCAAGGCCAGAGTGCGCACTGCCATCAGAAAGATGACGTTCCACCTGACTCATAATAGAGCAAGTGGACCAAGGATGTGATGGGCAATGTACTCCGCCACACTTGTTGCAGCGTACTGTGTCTGCCAAACTCTAAATTGGGCCCATAGTTCCTTTTATTACCCAGTTCCTAAAATTAAGGGCTGAATTGGGCCAACGAGCTGCAGTTGCAGCATTCTAAAATGGCATAAAGTTGGGGCTAGTAGCAAATCAACCTACGGAATGTGGGACGTTAATTGATTTAACGCTACAGATAGGAGCATAGTAGGTTCACTCCAATTAACCCGGAAACATCTGATTCAGGAAAGACCAGTGATGAACCAATGCAGATTAAGTCAGCATGCAGGACTTGGTCTGTCGAAGAAAGAGGTTGTAAGAAAAGAAAAGACTGTGTTTACATTGTGATCAATGAAGCCATTCCATTTGGAATTGCCCTTTACTGCAGGGAAACTAACAAGCTCTCCTCTGAAAAGCAAACCTCAGCCAAACTTTTCGTCACCAAAAGTGTTCGCTGTCAAAAGAACTCACTGTCGTCTCCAACTTAGCATCGCCACGCTTCAAGGCCCAGTGAAAACTGTAGCATTGATAGACTATGGAGCATCAAACTGTTTTGCAAATTGTTTTATGAAAAACACACATTCCACTAATTCAAAAGTCTCTACCTAAAGTGGTATTTGGAACTGATGAAACACATTTGGTCTCTGGAGATGTAGAGTGGGAAACCGAACTCATAAAGAATGGGCATACAGAAATGTCATCTCCTATATTTACAATTGTATGAGGAACCACTTGAAAAACCACAAGAAGATCTACATTTACCGCCTACATATCATGACTTTAGAGATATTTTCAGCAAGAATGGAGCGTTAGCTCCTCATCGTGTATATGACTGTGCAATCGACCTTCAACTTGTGGCCCAGAATCCATATGGGAGAATATATTCATTAACATCCAAAGAAGATGTGGTACTGAAGGAATATTTAGAATATAATTTATCCCTGTATTGTTTATACCCAAACATAATGTACACAAACA
The DNA here is from genome assembly GCA_963921515.1 of Calotriton arnoldi. Classification (NCBI taxonomy): domain Eukaryota; kingdom Metazoa; phylum Chordata; class Amphibia; order Caudata; family Salamandridae; genus Calotriton; species Calotriton arnoldi. The sequence goes on along the minus strand of CAWUFW010000124.1, from coordinate 3,241,519 downwards.
TTTAATACATTTTAGAGAAGTAATACAATGAGTAAGACAGAACTCTTTATGCCAGAGCTGAAAAATACATCTTTTGAGACCCTTAAATTGTCCTTCCTTAGCTTTGTCATATCTGATCAGGGAATTCATATGCATCCAGATCAGGTGAAAGCAGTTGTGGTTTGGCCTACTCAAAAGATAGTCAAACAAATCCAGAAATGTGCAGGATTTCCCAGTTTTTACCAGATTTTCATTAAATATTTCTTGCAAATGATCAAACTATTAACAGAGTTGACCAAGGAGAATCACATGTACAAGTGGGGGAATAACAAGAAAACGTTTTCCAGACATTAAAAGATCTCCTTTACAATTGTGCCAGTCTTAAGACACTCCGGTTATACTGAGCTTTCCTTCGTACAGACATATGCCTCCTCTTTTTCCATTGGTGGCATTTTATCACAAACACATCTAGAAACTCATGTTAATAACCCTGTAGCGCATTTGTCTTGCACTCTTTTAAGTCTAGAAACGAATTGTCCAATTTTTGATTACAAACGTTTTGGCTATCAAGGAGGAGTTTACACACTGGAGGCATTAAGTGGAAAGTTCTCCACATCCCACCAAAGGGTAGACCAACCACAAAACAAATTGTTTTCTGAAAAGCATGAAATGTTCCAGCATTGAATATGCTCATTTGTCCTTTCCATTCCCCGATTCTTACACAACATTCTTTACAAATCAAGCCCTCCGCAGGGAAAGACGGAATCATTGTCATGGCAGGATACATAGAGTTGGCCCGACAATGTCTACAGCTATCTTGCCCCATGGTTCACTCTGCACCACCATACACACCATGGGCGATATGCAAGTTTTGCATGCATTGTCACTTGCATTACACTCTCTAATTACTTTTTTCACTTCCAAGTTTGGGCCAGGCCACCAAAAATCCTCACACAAGTGCTCTTTAGACTTCAATAAACCAAGATGCCCTTCATTCTATTACTCTCTTTCTAAAGCTACTTAGCACTATCACTCTCATGCCATGAATTACTAAACCATCTCATTTGGCTAATTCTTCCTTCACATTTCAAAAAAGACAATAATTCTTTAGTGACCAAGTTCTTCTAAGGCCATCCATCATTCATAGAGATCCTACAGCATGAAAGAACCTCACCCTTGTCCACCTCTTCTTCCCATTCCTCTTCCAAAACAACTCCCTTGGTAGCTATGCACGTACTCTCCTCAAATGAGATGTCATCTTCCACCATGTCAACCTCTGAAGAAGCCACTGGCACAAGTCTAGAAAGAAAGTCTGATGCATAGTTCTTCATTCCAGAAATGTACTCCACATAAAAGGTATACTCTTTCAGTGCAACCAACCATCTCCTGATCTGAGCAGACACAGAGTTCAAACCCTTCTTGGCATGTTTCTGCTTTAAAGGTTTTGATTCGGGGGCGTGGCTTGGCAAGCCAAGATGGTGGTCACACTCTGAGAGTGCTCCGGACCCCTCTACAATCCGATGCCATCCTAATCCTCCAGTGCCCAGTAATCAACGGGGACGCCGTGGGTGCCAAAGTGCCTGTAACTGTGGCGATCCTAATCTTTAAGAAAAAAGCCTGGATTGACAGCGAGGGGCCGTTGGAGATCACCGACGGAGCGGTGAGGCCAGGCAAAATGGTGCCCAATTAACCAGTGCTCGGGAGGCTAGCCGGGAGACAACCGTGACGATCCCTGGGCTCACGCTGCCGGAGTTGCCCAGAAAGACCGGAGTCCCGATCCGGTGCATGAAGTTGAGGCCCCGGTGACGTTGTGGCGCCCTGAGGCTCCGGTGTCGATCCACAGTCCCGGAGTGGGCAGGACATCCACCGCAGACACACGAGGTGAGCGAGGGCACTCATCACGGCGGAAGGGGTGCCGCACGGCTTCCTGTGGCGAACTAGTGAGGTGCTCGGCCCGCGATCGGCGGGACGTCCTGCGGGGGCCTGGTGGCAACAGCGAGCCAGTGGAATAATCCTGGGCCTGCCGCTTGTGGTCCCCCCCGAGGAGGCCTGCTGCCATGGGGCCCCAGGGGGAGAGTGGCGGAGCCGTCCGAAGGGGGCGCGAATCCTGTCACGAATGCTGAGAGGGTTGGAAGGGGCCTTGTAGCAGAAACGGAGCAGGTGCGCTACACCCTGGGGCGGCCCAAATCCAAGGGTGTGCTACACCTACTGACCGGCTGCGGACGGCCGGCCGATCGCTCGACCCGCGACCGGCGGGACGCCTCGTGAGCCTGGGGGTGTGAGGGCTCGTGGCCTGGGTCGGGTGCCCCCCCACCCCCCGGGCGGTCGGCGGCCTGCTAATAGAAGAGGCTTCAACCCCAGAACCGGCCCTAAAGACACTGTTGCTCCTTAGCCTCGGCCCGGCGGGGCCCCCGCTTACCTGCCTGCTGGAATCAATGACAGCTGCAGAGGCTGTGTGGCACGCGAGGCCCTCCCCGCGACTGCATCATAACGGTGAGCCTATGGGCTGCGCGGAGGGAATCCCGCAGAACTTTGAAGCGGCTGACTCATTCCTCTGGGGCCCTACATTAATGAGAGCGGGGGGCCGGCGGCCCGCAGAGTGTATCAGAGGGCCTGCCACTCCACTGAGCCTGATTTTTCCATACCACAATGCAGAGCAAAGATAGACTGATTCTCAAATGGCAAACCTCCCTACTCGCCTGATTAGAAGGCTTGCCCCCTCCTTTGGACCCGATCAACCAGGTGGACCCATTGCGGATCCTCAGAGATTAATATATAGTCGTCTTTGGGGCCCAATAATCTGTTTGCCGTCTGAGGTGCAACAGTGGTGGGAGAAGAGGCATCAGAATCCAACCAGAAGAAGGCCTGACCGCAATTGAGGGCTCGGTGAGAGTGAGAGACCCGTGGCCCGACCCGCGCCCAGTGGAGGAGACTAGTGGGACACTGCAGCTTACATATACGCGGCCGCATAGCTCTACATACTACCCACTAGAAGCCCAGACCCCTACTGCTGGTCCTGCGCTCTCTCCCCTTTCTGAACATTAGTCCACCTGCTCCAGTACACATCCCTGAGTCCTGTGGTGGTGTCGGCCCTGCCGGCCCGACCCTCGCCTAGACCCGACCCGGAGCAGCGGGCTCGCCCTGTCCCACCTGGCCGAACCGAGTGGTGCCGCAGTGACCCAAGTGGAGAAGTACGCGACGGGACTGACCAGGCCCCTCTCTTGAAGATCCGTTCCATCATGGGGAAGGATAAAGGTACGAAGGCCCAACCGACTCAGACTACAATGGAGCAATATGCCACCAGCGGCCCCACCCAGAACGGGACTGCGCCCTCCGCGACTGGCCACCGGACCGGAGACCTTGCTACCATATTACACGCCATCAAGATCTGCCAAGAATCTATAGAGACCAAGATAGGCGAGGTCCGGGTGGACATGGCCCTTCTTCGCCAGGACCTCCACAACACGACTGCCTCGTAACAGCAGCAGAATCCTGTCTGTCAGATGTAGAAGACGATGTCTCAACACTAAAAAAGCAGGTGAAGCAACACTTATCTCATACCTCCAATCTCCACAGGTGAGCCGAAGACGCCGAAAACCGCTCCTGCCGGAACAACCTCCGCCTGGTTGGCCTTCCCGAGGGCACGGAGCCCACTCAAGTCAACACATTCATTGAAGAATGGATCAGATCCCGGATGCCTGCGGACGCCCTGTCCCCCTGGTTTGTTGTGGAACGAGCCCACCGCGCTCTTGCCCCGAGAACGCCGCCAGGAGCCCCACAGCGTCCAATAATTATGAGAATCCTAAATTTCAGAGATCGGGACGCCATCCTGCAAGAAGCCCGCTCACGACCGGAACTACTCCACAAAGGGGTCAAGATCATGATCTTCCCTGATTACACCAGGGAAGTGCAGGCCCACAGGTGATCCTACAATCATGTGAAGCAGAAGCTGCGGGCCCTCAATCTGCCCTGCAGACTCCTCTTCCCAGCTCGCCTCAAAGTGATGCTCCAGGGCAAATCGTACTTCTTTGACACGCCAGAGGTGGCATGGACCTGGGCAACTGAGGAGTGCCGATCCGCCCAACGAAGAACGCCCCTATGACAGACTCTCAGAAGGAGCCACGTGGAAACACACCTGCAACTTCCCGTGGGCGACGAGCTGGGTCCTGGAGAAGGCGCAACGCCCGCGGAGCGACATCCGCCTCTCCGGCTGAATCCCCCCGGGGAGGAGTGGATCACCTAGACTCCGAAACGAATCCAGTAGTCTAGACCTGGTGACTGCGGTGGGCCCCAACAACTCCCCGGGGCCCAGCTCTGAGGACAATGATCTATCACGCAGCCCCCAAATCTGAACATACGCACTGTCACTATGAGAAACTCATCTGGAGGAACGGGAATCCTTGAACATTGAGGGATCCAATGAGTAGCTCTACTCTACGCCCCACAACTAACTAACTACCTATTTGTACTTCAAGCCTTGTTCATTGGACGACAGATGCTTCAATTGGGGAAGTTTGGGGTGGGGGGTTGGTTGGGGTTTTTGACTGGGACTGTTCTCCTAGCCTTCAGTTGTGTTACATTATGTTATGACAGCACCGTACACCACAATCCAAGAATTTCCCCTGGGCGATCCTGGTAGTGACCCCAGATGTGCCCTGCCCTTACCAGGGCCCGTGGACCCGCTCCACCTTAATCATCCCACCTGCTGGACCCTTGCACTGTTACAATGTCCAGTCCATGTAATGGGGGTGAACCCCTGAGAGTCCTTTCATGGAACGTTAACGGCCTTCTAGACAAAATCAAACGCACAAAGGTTTTAAAATATGCCCGAAGGGTTAACCCAGACGTCCTACTATTACAAGAAATACATCTGATGGGTAATCAGTGCCCCTTTTTAGCGCATCTGGGATTCAACAGAGTATGGCACTCTGGGTTTTCTAGGGGTGCGCGCGGGACGGCAATCCTCCTGCGGCGCTCCTTTCCCTTTTCACCGACTCAAATGATTACTGACACTCAAGGCCGCTTTACTGCCCTCACAGGTACTCTGGGGGAATCCACCGTCAACCTTATGTTACTATATGCCCCGCCAGCGAATCTAGAACCAACCCTTTGGGCTGCAATGGAGACGCTATCCGCCCTCCCTCAGGGCCTGACCATCGTTGGGGGAGACTTTAACCCTGTCCCTGAACCCACCACCGATGCCACGGGTGCCCCATCCTCTCATAGAAAACTGGGAGCCAGGCGCCTTGGAGATTGGGCCTCCAGACTGGGCCTCTGCAACGTCTGGCGCACTTGGCATCCTAAGACTTTGCAATGCACGCACACCTCTGTGGCACACCACACCCACTCTCGCATAGATCTAATCTTTATGCCAGCCCCAGACTGTCGAGCTGTTTCCGAAATTCAAATCCTGGCGCGCGGAGTGTCTGACCACTCCCCGCTCCTTCTGAGAGTGGGAGGCCTCACGGGAGCTTTACGACCCTTATTTCGACTTAACGCCTGGTTCCTTCAAGATCCAGATTACAAAAAGGGAATTGGGGAAGAACTCGACAATTACTTTCGCACTAACGAGGGTACAGTGCAGCATCAGGACACGCTGTGGAAGGCGGGCAAAGCCACGATTCGGGGATATGCCAAAGGGTTTCTCAAACACAAGCGACAGGTCCAAGACCGCCAGCTCTCCCAGCTTGAAGCCAGGGCCCTCCGTCTGGAGCGAACAGTAGCTGTGGCGGAAGGGGAAGTGGAGCGCCGACAACTGCAATTAATACGCGAAGAAATCAAAAGTATCTCCCTCGAATCTGCCAAACTGGTTTGGAGGTCCTCGGTAACCATCGTTTACGGATGGGGAGACAAGCATGGTAAGTTGCTCCACTGGCTCGCTACCCATCCCATGGCCAACTGAATTGTCCCCGAAATCTGCGATGCGCAGGGGCAACTCTCTCGCACCCCTGCAACAATTGCACAGACCTTCGCGGCCTATTATAAGGGGCTATATTCGGCAGATCCCTCGCATATGCCGCAGAGCAGCACCTCCTTTTTACAAAACATCCCTCTTCCTCGGCTCTCAGAAACAGAACTTAAAATCCTGACGAACCTATCATGCCTGAGGAAATTGGGGAGGCAATTTCCTCAATCGCTACCCACACTCTGCTGGAGAAAATGGATAATCTCCATTTTAAACATTTGTGAATCAATGGTATACTTTACACTCATGCATAGACTCCTAATGGAGACACACAGAATAATATATCAGCAAATGTTTCTACTAAAAGACCAAGGTACTTGTGTAGGTTACACTCTGCTATGATTTTTTCCAGCTATGGAGTTCCATCTAGCAGACCAAATCAGACCTAATATAGGTATCCATAAATTTTTCTCTATGGTCTACACATTTTTTTCTATGATCTACGTTATCTTATCAAGTTTTGAGGTAGCTATAATAAACATCTTCGTCATCTAGGATTTATCTGCCATTCATTTTACCTTTATTTTTGTCGCTTTGAGTTAATCTGTCATCAGTTTCATTATCTGAGTATGAACTCTACTGCGCTTGTCCATTCTTACAAGTGCTCCTAGATTGGATTGAGAAACGTATTATGAGATATAAGACTGCCGATATATATAGGGTTGCTATAATCTTGGTATAAGGTAAATAACCCCTGTAATTTCACCATAGTCTAGTATTTACATCATCCTTACAGGTGCCCCTAGATTGGACTGAGAACCGTATTATGAGAACCGTACTATGAGATACAAGACTGCCGATATATATAGGATTGTTATAATCAAGGTATAAGGTAAATAGCTCCTGTAACTTCACCACCACAGTCTAGCATATACACCATATTTGACCATATATATCTCTGGCATTTTGGAGTCTTTCTCCTTATTATTTCACCATTCCATCATGGCCGCCCCACTTTTACTAGCGTTAGTAGTATACTTCTCGGCCGGTGAGAAAGCACATGACACGTCACATGACTCCCCCTCGACCGTCTTTTAATCCGGGAGCGAATGCGTGTGCTGGTTAGACTCGTTCGGATCCGTTGCTCTATGTGTGCAGTATCTTTCAGCACACGAGGTGCACAACTCGTTTGGCGCCGTTTTGGACCCCCGGTTTGAAGACTATTCATCAGCTTCACTGTGGTAAGTCGGCCCAATTTATATTGCGTCAGCGCGTAATATAACTCCTTTGGGGCCCGCTTGGTTCCGCTTCGATTACTCATATAGAGTTTCCAGCACTAGGCTCACTCTTTTTTGAGCTGTGGCACACTTTTACAACTTGTTGCCACGGCATCAAACTCTATACTTATTGACGCTTCGACATAGGTACAGTCTGACATTATCGTTGTCAAATTACCATGCATCACTGTTTTTGAGAGTCACTATATTTTGGCACTTTGTCAACTCTATTGAGCCTTTGCTATCCTTAATAATCATTCGGACACTGTTTCCTTAGTCTTAGACCTGGCATAATATCACTCGGCTACCCCAGGCATCGTAATGAGGTCACAGGTCATAGTTTAACGCCTAGAATATATTCGTTTTTTTCCACCTGTATGCAGGCAACCATTCTATGGTTTCTGAGGTTGAAAAATAGAAAGAGAAAAAATATAACCGTCCACTGGTTTCTGAGCTTGAAGAATATAAAGAAGAAAAATATAATCATCATTGCTAAGGCATTATCCTCCAAACGGTCCAAAACTATTTTAATGGTAAATATGCTTCTGCATGTTTGAATAATTCCATGACCGGGTTTTAAGCTTTCACAGACCTGATGTTGTGTTCACTCCACATTTAGACAATATTGTAACGTTCCATCTGAGCACAAGATGCCTGATTTCTGCATTGGTCCGGCTGGACTTTTTTCAGAACTATTGGTAATTATTGAACGAATACTAAATTAGCACCCTTTGGAATGCTATAGGAGGGGTTTGTGCACTGGGCACATTCATTTCCACAGCAGCATGCATACAGATTATTGCAATGGCCACATTACCACTTGCATGAGTAGGTGATGTTAGCACCTTGGTGTCATTTGGTTTTTCTTCATTTTTTTCCTCTAATCTTTCTTCTGTTCATTCTGTTTGAACAATTCTTATAAGAATGATGGTCTTTAAATACGGAGCTTTTAAAATCCAAATTTTAAAATTGTATTACGTAGCCTTAGTACATTAGGACATGGTGAAAATCAATATCAAGTAGGAGAGACGGTATACACCATTGGTATGTTTATGTTTACAGATAGTACCTGTATCTGAGGTGGCTTTTCCTGAAGGCATTCCTATGCCGAAACGAGCGTAGAAACCCCCCGGGAACTGCAGTCGCTTCACGACACAGATACATTCTTCGTATTAAAAGCCTAAAGACAAGGCCCATCTTAGAAAAATGTTATAAACAAAAATAATCATTTGTTGTTACTAAGATCAAATGTATCACAACATGTACCGAATATTTTGATAGACGAGGTCTTAAGTATTGAATACACCTGTATATGTATATATTCTGATTGTTGAGTGCGTATGATTAGATGGATGTGGCGTGTATGTGGGTTGCTTATATTTTAATATTGGAAAAAAGAATATATTATTATCAATAAACAACTATTTTTGTACTTTTCCATTACACTTGTCTCTCCTGGCATTTACCTGTTGTTTTTGGATATTGTTGTTGTTGAAGTTGCCCTAGGCATCTACATTATGTATTATTTCCCTGCCTAGAGGAACTTCCTATTAGTAGCAGGGGGCCCTTTATCTTAACACTTATCAATACAGCTCTTAACAGCCTCCTGCTTTTCCGTCAATACACTTCCCAACCGTCATAGAATCCTCCTCCCGAAGAATTCCTAATTGACATCATAGAGGCTTTGCGTCATTTCATCATGCCTTGAACCACACAACCCACAATCCCTCAGATCTACACATAATCTTAATTTTCCATTGGATTTTTTCGCTACTATCGATGATGCCATCCAAGCAGAAGATCTGATTGGTTTGATTACTCCTGCAGCCTGTAGTTTATCTAACTCTTTAGAAAATTCTTCTCTTACCATTATTAGTATATTCCTTGATTTGTGGATGCAAGGCATAGCATTGTCCTTCAATATGATTCTGTGTTGGAATCTATCAAGTTTTCCAATCACATCCGAGAATACATTTGGAAATATTTTTTAATTGACAACTCAAACTCACACTCTGACTGCGCAATCTTAACAGGTTCCTCGCTGATCAGATCTAAAATTATTCCAAGATCTCCAATGCCCTTCCACCCCAAAACAGATGGCCCCTCTTTTGACACATACAATTTGCATTCTGTTCTTAAATCTAAACATTAATCTCCTGAATCCCGCCATCTCTGTATCATCTCCTGTAAAACGTTTAGGAGAAACATCAGGTGTTTTTAAGTATTCTCCTAATGAAGGTACACATTTTTTATACCATACGTCCCTATTTACAATAGTATAAGAAGACCCTGAGTCAGACGCTATCTGTAATTTGACGCTCTGGTTTTCCTATCATTGGAGATGTTTGCTTATCCGAGGTTTGTCCACCGAACCCTCATTTTCTCCGATATTTAAAACACATATTTGTGTTATTGTCATCCGAATCTTCTGTATCAGTTTTCACTTCTTCTTCCAAGACTTGTGCCACATTGTCTTTTCTTCCCCTGCGCACTCTGAAGAAATGTCCCACAATACCACAACCAGAACATTTTTGTTTGCGCGCAGGACATCTCTTATCGTTAACAAAATGAAAACATTTTCTATTTATTACTCAGGAACTTTCCTGTCTCCTCTTGAATTTTCTTATATTCTCTTTGATTCACTGATTTCCTAATATTAGGTTTTACTTTGATAACGGTTTCTGTATCCTTTCCCGCTTTCTTATTCTGAAATTACTGCTTTTGCACACCTCGCCTTTAGTTCTGCTCTTTTGACTACGTCAATCCCCTTCTCCAAAGTAGCTTCTCCTTTTGCCCATAGATTTTCCTGTATATTTGGATTTGCTGCATGCATGACAATCTGGTCACAAAATAATTTGTCATGCAGGTCACCAAATCGACATGTAAGTGCCAATTTTTTTAAAGATGCAACAAAATCTTCTATGTATTCCTGTTTGCCCTGTTTTCTATGGAAGAACTTGTATCTGTCTATACTCACACATACTCTGGGTTTAAAATATGCATCCAAATCCTTTAACGCATTAAAAAAAATGCATCTCCTTGTCCTTGCACTCTGGGTTTCTTGTTGCATCCTCATCATCTTCAAAGGTGGAGATGTAATTTGAGAAATATTCTCGCATGCTTCCCATTTGATTAGAGGTTCTCCCTATGCTGCAATAAAAGCTTGCGTGGAGTATAGTTCCATACATTAGATGACACAATACCGAGATTATTTTATGTTAATATATATTATTTTAACCTTAAGACAATAATCATGTTATTTAAAAATGTACGTAGTCAGTTCTCTGTAGAGTTATGCATCTGCAGTACACCCACAAAATATGCTCACTTCACAGAATGCAATATTATTTATGCCTATGTATCCTATGTTTTGCGCAGAGTCTACGTTGAGTATCTATTGTATCATGTTGAATATAGAAACCTCTACATAAAATGGTTACACCTGTAAATGTACCTACTTAAAATGGCTGTCCAGTACTTGCCATCAATGTTAAACAGTGTCAACCCCAAATTAAAATGGCTGCTCCTGTTGCTTTTTTTGCTTAATTAAAATGATGGCACTTATGTCAACTGCTGTCCAAATTAAAATGGCTATACTGCACTTGCTGTTTGCAAAAGAAAATGGCAGCTCTTGAAGTTTTACTTTGCTCGACTTAAAATGGCGGCGCGGTATGTATACATTTTCTATACAGTGGACTTACTAGGTTTTTTTTTCTCCTAAATGCGCACTGCCTCCTGCTTGTCTGACTGGTGTGTACTGGCAAATGGTGGACACATGCTTCCGGTCCGCCTACCAACTCTGCAGCTACAGACTGCCCTTGTTTCTTTTAAACAGTTGTGCGAGTACTCCGCTTGCAGCCTGCATGATGGGCAGCACTCCAGCTGCTCACCTTCAGCAGTCTGGCAGCTCACCTCCATAGCAGCGCAGCGGCTTCGCTCTGCTCACTTGCTGTGTCTTCCGCTTTCAGCCTGCTTTAGCATGTGGCACGCCACCAGTTCTCCTCATAGGCAGAACGGAAGCTCTGGTCTGCTGATTTGCCGCTTGCAGTCACGTCACTCTAAGAGTACGCACTCTCCTCAAATGTGACTCAGGAGCAGTCGTGATGTCGTGGTGCCGTATTTTCAGAAAACAAAGACACCGCTTCTGCACCTCACGTCGTAGGGCGCTTGTCCTCGTACCTGGTCAGATCGTCGCCAATTCTTTTTGTAGTAAATCCAGTGCTTTAAATGGGCTGGTACTGTCCGGTACTGAGTACTGGCACTTTTCTATTTTGAGAGGGAGAGTACCTGCACTTCTCAAGAGAGACGTAATACTTTTAATTGGAAAGTACTGGCACTTCTCAGAAACAAGCAGGTGCTCTGATACAGAGTACCTGCACTTCTATTTTTCCATTTCAAGCACTGAGTAAAATCCTTACACAATTATAATTTGAATGTATGTTTATTGATAGTAACATGGCATGGTAATCAATGCAGCTCTTAGCAGCCTCCTGCTCCTCTGTCAATACACTTCAGACTGTCATAGAATCCTCCTCCTCAAGAATTCCTAATTGCCATCATAGAGGCAGTAAAATTCAGTTTTTTTTTCCTTTGAATGCTGGGACTTGTAGTCTTGTTTATTGCATTATAAAACAGGACTACAAATCACACAATACAAAGAAAAACCCTGAACTGGAGCAAGCACATCATGCATGGACCTGGGAAACTACGCAACTATCATGCCATCATGCCTCGAGCCGCACATCCCACAATACTCTACGAAATATAGATCTAACAGTATACAACACTTTTAAGGCCCCTTTTAGGCAGTGCATTTCAGAAAAGGTGTAGTTTCTGAAATTAATCCCTTCTGCGTTGATTTTTTTTTTTTAATGCCGATTTATATAGCGCGAACTCGACCCGAAGGTATTGGAGCGCTTTACATGAGCACCGGTTACGTTACACAAGGATACATTCACTTTCGCAATTGATCCACTCATTATAACATGTCACTCTAAGTGTCACTGAAATGTCACACGAGCACGCTCCAAAGAAATGTTACACATAAGCAAACCGAAAACTTGGCAGCTATGCTTCTTTTCCCTAAAATATAGATAACTTCATGTCAGTCAGTGGTTAAACACAATTCACCCTCGTTATGTCTGGAAAAAAACCTCTCCCTGTTGGACTTTCCCAGATTTTGCGGATTTACGAAATAAGGCGAACAATAACGGAATCTGCCTACAATGGACCATGACGTTTCGGAAAGTATGCCGTAAACAGTTGAATTACTGGAAAAGATCGGAGTAACTATCAGTCATTTTTTTTAAACAAATATACATGATGCGCCATAACTTGCAAGATGGCGGCCGTGGCGGCCGGAGATGGACACCTAAGCAGGTCGGGCTGTTTAGTCCTGTTTCTTTCTCCATGTCTCGGTCTAGTGTACTGTATACGGTAGATGGTGACATTCTAATTCTCTTGACCCTTAGTTAGAACCTGCGTTTCACGTCAGGAAGGTTCCCAGGAACGATGCACCTTCATCTCTTCTCCCGGTTGCTCTACACCACAAGCCTGCGTCCCGGTAAGTTCCTTTTGGTTGGGAGGAGTGGTGACCTTCATCAGCTTGTTGTCTGTTGAATCCCCCTTCCATGCTGTATTTTCACCACCCGCTAACATTTGGATTGTGTCAAAGTGTGCAGACCGGTCGCGCTCTGGAAAACTGAAGCTCAGGCAGCTTAGCCTTTGTACCTACACACTCGACAAAAGCACTAAATACTTATGACAATAAATGTGAGCAACTACAGATGGTCGACCGAGATACATTTTTGCTTGTGAAAATGTAGGCAATGAGTCTGAGCTGAACCTCATTTATTTATGCGTTTTTATACAGCGAGAACTTTAACCGAAGGTGTCAGAGCGCTTTACAATAGAATCAGTTACATTACATAAGGACTTAAGAGTACATGAATTACATAAAAGACAAAACAGATAAACTCTAAACTCGCATAAGAATGGTAGTAAGTACAAATGTCTACTACAGATACTAGTGGTTAGAGTTACATATATACAAGTTGCAAATTCTGTCAAGAAGACCCTTACTTTAGATCTGGTATTCTAAGCTGCACTTTCGGTGAGTTTAGTGCAATACATATACCAAAATGCAAAGACAATGAGCCTACTAATTTAACTGCTCACATATGATCTGAATGGGAACAGGTTTGAAATCGAGAGTCTCAAAATTAGGTAGCGTTTCCAAACCCAGCGGGCTGAAGTTGTGGCACGACAAATGAGTGTAGCATGCCTAGTCTCTTGCTTTTTAGGTCTCGCATGCGCTGCATAGGCAAAAAGACCTTTTGGAATCACTTCGGCTTTTCAGCCAAAAACGTGCACGCGTTCCATTGCCTTCAATGGCAACGCGTGCACGTTTGGCGATTCACTTGCGGGAGCGAGCGGCGCCATATGTTAGCAATTATTGCGCTCGCTCCCGCAAGGGAAACGCTGCCTGCTCTCGGCCGCACCCCCCGTGGCTTTAATGAGGGGCACGCGACCCAACAATAAGCAGCCTCTGCAATCAGGCAGAGGGCTTTACTGGCACACGCCATGCCGCAGCCAGGGCTGTAACCATAGCAGCGACAGCACTCCAGGGACCGCAGCCAGACCATGGGCTGGCTGCAGGCGCACTCAGACAAGCACTGACAAAGGCAAGAGGTCTGGCGTTCTTAAGTAAATCCATGCATTGTTCCGCCGGCTCCATTCAAAGGTAAAACTCAACTAGCACGGTATTCCATTTTCACATTTATATGTCTATTTTTATGTTTTTGTGTGGACCATGACAGCCCAGGTGTCATACTACTTAATAAAGAAGTCACCCAGATACAAAACCATTCATAAATTACAAGAACATTGTTTTGGATAATTGTCTTCTGTAGGCAAATATGGCAAAACAGTTCATTATGGATTTGCAAAGGATGTACTTTAGCCCACACTTTACCCAGATACATGTCCTACCTTGGGGGACTCCAGCAGTCTAGACCCATGCCAGATTTTCAGTATAGGCAGCGTTAATCAGGTGGCACAAAGTAGTGTAGTCCAGGCGGGGCTAGTTAAGCAATAGATGCTGGGACACAAAGTTTGGTATGACATCACATTTATTAGCGGCATAAATGGAGTATCATAATATAATTGCTTGGTAATAGTTCTGGTGCTCACACAAAAAAGTGAAAGTGCGTGAAGTGAGGGGTGTTTGTGACATTAAAAATTTACATCGCATTGACAACAACAGTGTATAAAACTCCAAATTTAGTTAGTTGCAGTAATGGAGTTTTAAGTTGTAAAGGTCGACGGCGTTTCGATCTTATGAATGTAAGATCATCATCAGGATGGAACAAGTGTGAGCAAGTAGAATTTATGCTGTTCAATGTGAGCTGAGTTCTGAAGTGCAGCTTGGCAAAATAAAGTTGCGAGCGGGAAATTTCTATAAGTCTGTAGGGTTTTCAAGGCCACGGGGGCCACAGCTGGTGAAGAGACCCTGGATTACTAGGGCGTTATATCGTACTGCATCGGTCCAGTATCAGACGGATCCACCGCTCCTCGCCAGCAGGTCACTCACAAAGATTCACTCTCCTGCTTGATGCAGTACGATATAACGCCCTAGTAATCCAGGGTCTCTTCACCAGCTGTGGCCCCCGTGGCCTTGAAAACCCTACAGACTTACGCACAGTTTTGTGTGAGCACCAGAACTATTATCAAGCAATTATATTATGATACTCCATTTATGCCGCTAATAAATGTGATGTCATACCAAACTTTGCGTCCCAGCATCTATTGCTTAACTAGTCCCGCCTGGACTACACTACTTTGTGCCACCTGATTAACGCTGCCTAAAAATAATTCAGTAGCCTAGGCTACACGAGGACCCAAGCGGCCTCCCCTTGACCTTTGTTTTTTTCACTACGTATTCACCCCTGGTCTTACTACTGGGGTCCCCTTGTTGTCTAAAAATAGATTTTCAGTTTAGCCATATAATAACCAGCATTGGCATAGCCAATAGGTCTCGCTTTTGGGACCTTATAAGTATTTAGTTATGCAGCACAATATCCTTGGTGCAACAACAACTGTTGCATGGCTAAACACTTATAAGGTCCCAAAGGCGAGACCTATTGGCTATGCCAATGCTTGTTTTTTTTGCTCTGGCATAGAGACTCTCTTTTTTTTTAATCAATATACAAAAAGGTGTTGGTTTGGTCATGCGTCATTTGCATTTTACTCCCGCCCAACGCAGCAAGGGGAAATGGGTCAGCCCACTTCATCCATTGTCTGTGTTGCATTTTTGAGAGGCGGCATTATTAGGTCTCACCTAGGCAGAGTTGTGCTGTCTCTTCGAGACATGCTGTATTCAGGATATGGGTATAATGCTCCGCCCATCTTTTGAATTGGCTCCTGTCCTTTGTAAATGGTGGCTTTTCATTGGTCAATAGGCTTAGTAGTCCCTCCTTAGTACCGCCTTGTCTCTTGTAACCTCCCATGAGGTCATCCCCTGTTACATGTGTTGATACTCCCTAGGTTTTAATTATAGCCTCAAGGCACTATTTTCTTAAAAGGTTTCAGGCAAGACACACACTTGGTCCTAAGCTAAACTGGCAGTGGTTACTTCACTTACTAGAACATCTCACATTTATATGAGACGTCTATAAATTTCCCCTTCATCAGCTCCACACAGAGTACAACCTAATCCGAAATTAATGTAATTATTCTTTTGTCACATTTCAAAGCTATTAATTGTATATATGGACATTGCTATTTGAATGTACTTGTAGTAAGTACTGTTTTGCGTGCAATGCATTATGGGTTGGGTGGATTTACCATATCTTCTGCAGGGTGCAGTACCGTATGTGACCAAAAGAGGTCTGCAGTGCTGGTGCCTTGCTCACTAGGGACCTATAGGAGCGGTTTGCGATACTGCGCATAGACCTGCAGTGCTGGTGCCTTGCTCACTAGGGACCTGTAGGAGCAGCTTGCGGTACTGCGCCTAGACATGCAGTGCTGGTGCCTTGCTCACTAGGGACCTCTAGGAGCAGCATGCGGTACTGCACCTAGACATGCAGTGCTTGTGCCTTGCTAGTTAGGGACCTCTAGGAGCAGTTTGCGGTACTGCACCGAGACATGCAGTGCTGGTTCCTGGCTCACTACGCAAGCATTTGCAATGCACTAGGTCTTGCATTACTGAAAGTATGAGCTATTGTCATTGCATTATTATTTGCAACACCAATATCTCAAATGATCAGTAATGCGAGACCTATTGCATTGCAAATGCTTGTTCTTATCCTGCCCGCTGAAAAGAAGTACACCTGAGTGCCTGGCCTGCTATAAAACACGAAAAACATAGGAGTGGTCTATCTTGCCTAATATCTTTTACATATTGCATATATTAGCAAAAAAAAAAATGCAAGCTTGTTAAGACCAGATCTATTGGCTTTGCCAGTGGTGGTTGTTCTTTGCATTGACAGTTTTAATACGTGATTCATTGCACAAGCTGAATAATGACAATGTAAAAGTCAAAATCCTATTTTTCTCTCAAGAGAGGACCTCCATATTAGGTTATAGAATACATAAAATATTAAGCAGTGTTAACGTTTAAATGTGGCCCACAGTGTTTCATAAAGTAATAATATAGACCAAGCATAGTATTTCAGATGTGCACAGTAAGCTGATGATTCAAACCTCGAAAGTAACCACTGAGGCTACGTGCACACATTTTCCACGTAAAGTAATATGTTAGATTGAGAACCAGCATCTCTCTATTCTGTTTAAATCCACAGTGATTTTAAAGATGTATGCGCACAGTAGGAACTCTGGGTAGTATTCCATTTTAAAGAGCTTAACCCAGAGTTTATCACTAAGCGTCCTGTTGTGTCCTACCCAGCCTGGGTACATGCAAATGATCTCACCACACATCGAGCTTGGTTTTACACGCCTTTATTCCACAGTGTGTAACCATTAACTGAACATTTTACTTAATTAATTCTATCACCTACACACTTAAGTCACTGTTCTATGGAGTCCATCAGGAACCAAAAGGGTCCCATAATTTCTAACTCCCAAGAACCTACATCTCCCCCTTTGTAAAATTAAAAGTACAAATGATACATATTTACATCACAACTTTTCAATAAGTCGTTTTGGTGCTAAAATCAATTGCCCAACTATTGTCATGTGTGGCTGCGGAGATACAGGAGAAGTTTCCATGACTGGCACTGGTGACAGAGACACTGGTACAGTCGTTGGGCTCTCCGGATTCTCAGGTGGATAAGTCTCACTTATGACATCGGAAGTTGGCGAAAGTCGAGGCAGGTGCTTGAAATTTCGAAGAATCTCGTGTAATGGACTTTTCAGGACGGTGAGCAGTCATCATGCGTCCTTTCCTAGTCGCAACCCTCAGTGGGTCAGCATCAAAAGGTGCTTTAGACTTGCATTTCCGTTTCTGCCTGACAATTACTTGGTCTTCTCTTTTGAACACAATGCTCCGAGCCCAGCGACGTCTGCCTGCATAGGTCTTCATTTTGCGTTTGTGAGACAAATCAGTAGTGCAAAGTTTTATCAATGTCAATAGATCTTTCATTGGTCCATTGTGGCTCCTCTGGCTCTCCCAAACATTAAAGTGGCAGGGCTTTCACCCGTGGTAGAATGGGGAGCTGACCTGTATGCACGAAGCGTAGACTGAAGAATTGATTTGAGTTCAAGCTTTTCCAGCGCAGCGCGCTGATGCTCCTAAATCTCTTGACAAAACCATTCGCCGGTGGTCAGAGAGGTGTGCTTTTCTGGTGCTTGACACTGAGATGAGTGGGAACATCTTTACATTCTTGACTGTTGAAAGGCGGGCCACTGTCAGATTTCAGAATCGAAGGAACACCCCATGTTTCAAAAATATTTTCAAATCTTTCAATGACTGTCTTGAGTAGTTGACGACAGATCTTCCACAAGGGGAAAACGTGAATATTCATCAACAATTACTTGTAGATTATGTCCATTGTCAAGGGGTCCAAAGAAATCGATTGCAATCTTCTCCCATGCATGCTTTGGAAGATCAGATATGTTTAACGGATGCAGGGTTGTTTTGGATGATAAGCAGTTACACAAACGACATGCCCTTAACTCTTTTTCAACTCTTAGGTCAAGATGAGGGAACCACACTCAGTCCCGTAGAGCTTGTTTAGTAGCAACAACTCCACAATGTCCCTCATGGGCCAGTTCAATGACTTGCTGTCTCAGACTCTAAGGTATGACAATTCTCGACCCTCGTAAAAGGATGCCTTCTGGGGTGACTGAAAGTTCTACCTGCCCGTTTTTGAATTTCTGGTATTCAAGGTCATCATGAAAAAGTTGAGTATGTTTTCGCCACGATTGATGTGTAATAATGTCTTTGAGAATTACAAGTCTCCGTCAGTGCTTGTGGCAGCAATGATTTGTTCCACCGATGTGGCAGCAGGGGTACTGGATTTCGCGATGAAGTTAACATAAGCATCAACCGCTGTTGACATGGCATGGTGTTGTTACACATGAGAAGTAGTCAGTAGGGTTTTGATCTTTTCCTGGATGATGTACAATCGTATAATCATAATCCTGCAGTCGCAACCCCCACCTCTCAATGCAAGGGGGCATCTTGGCATTTTGATTGCCGAAAATGGTGAGTAATGCTTGTTCGTCGGTGACAATTGTGAACTGCTTCCCATACTAGGAACACATGAAAATGCCCACAAACCCACACCACAGCGAGGCTTTAATATTCAACTTGTGAATAGGCACGTTCAGTCAATGACAAATCCTGGCTAGCATTATCCACATTGTGTCTTGGGTCATTTGGATGACTAGCGTGCTGGACAAGGATGGCACCCAACCTCACTTGACACTGGACGTGCATCAACAACTTCCGTCTGCAATTTCGGATCTAAGTATATAATTTGAGTGGCATTCTCAATTGCATGCTTGATTTTCTTGAAGCTTTGTTCACATTCACGTGACCATCAAAATGGAACATTTTGTTTCGTTAAGACTCTCAATGTGGCCCTTTCAGTGGCAAAGTCATGTATATACCTTGAACAGTAACTGGCCATACCAAGAAAGGATTGCAGCATAATCTGGATCCGGAGTCATTCGCCCCATCACAAAAGATATGACCAAAAAACTTGAGTTTGGTTTTATGAAACTCAAACTTAGCAGCATTTAAAGTGAGACCTGCATCGACAAGTATACAACACACTTGTGTAAGAGCTTTATCATTTTCCTTTTGCGTAGCCCCAAAAACTAGTAAGTCATCACTGTAATTGAAAGCATTTGTGACTGGCTGTATTTTGCGATCAATTGCATCCTGAAAGAGTTATACAGCTGATTTCACTTTGAAACTTAGCCTTTTATATCTAAATAAACCGACATGAGTCGAAAAGGTAGTAATGTACCTGCAATTTTCTTTCAGTTTGAGTTGATGATCCCCCTTTGTTCAAATCTAGGCGGGAAAAGACTTTAGCTCCATTCAGCTGCGTAATCATGTCAGCAATGTTTGAACCTGGATGTCATTTCCTTTCAATCACTTGGCGCATATTAACAAAGTTGTGCTTAGCTCCTCCACTATCCTTCGGCATTACCACTATGGGTGGTACCCGGGGCGTCAGACCAGTGGATCGCTCAATGATGTTATGCTTTAATAGTGTCTCAAGTTCTTTCTCTATAGCCTCTTGTAAATGATATGCAATTCGATGATGTCGTTGAGCAACAGGACGGATGTCCTCATTTATGTGAAGTTGCACTTTCTTTGTTTTACGTCTTCGTAGTCCATGAAATAAGGATGGAAACTGATTCACTATCTCATGATAGGCATTGAAGTTATAGTTTACAGAAATCAGCCCCATGTCAGCAGCAGTACTGAAACTGAGTAAACATGCACTTGGTGAAAGTGCCTTGTAGGACATGAATTGGTGCTTGTACTTTAGTCTCTTGGTGCTTCACAGTTGCTATAAATGAACCTTGACTTTGCAGTGGCGTCAAAGCAGCCCATGTATACACTTTGGTTTTTGACGGGGTTAAACAGGGCACTGGAGACAGTTCGTTGTATTTTTCAAGTGGCATAATGTTTATCGACGTGCCACTGTCTATGATAAAAGGTATGGAGTACCCATTCACTTTAAGTTTGATTTTGGGACAGTGTCCAAATGAATTTCGCACTTTCTCTTGTCGATCTAGCTTCAGCGGGCATTCTTCCTTGCAAGAAGCTAATCCTACATGTGCACGTTTTCCAGCAGTCAACATTGACATCGCTCACCCATCTTCCTCACTGTTGCTTGACAATGACGGTGATGAACTTTTAGAGGAGGAATTTGACGACAATCGACATCGTTCAGTTTCTTCTTGCCTCAACTGATGTTGCCGCTTGTCCTTGTGGGTGTGGTTGGAACATCTCTTGAACTTTCTGGCATCCATTTTGTTTTCTCGATGTGATGCACTTGATCTTTCCCTCTCTTTGCAAGCGTTTACAGAATGGTGCTCTTTCTCGCAACCTTTGCATCCCTGTCAAATGGCAGAACATTTACCTTCATGTCGAAAGGAAAATCCACATCGAAAACACAACTTCTTTTTCTTTGGAGACATTACTTTATGGCATTCTAACTTACATTTAACACTTAGCACTAATTTATTTTGGGCCATTCTGGCTCGATGTTAGCTACTTGTCTGGCAGCTCTTTCTTCCTGCCCCCTGCAGCCATGAGTACTCGCTCCAAGCTGAGTGTCTCTTTCAGTATTCGTCGTCTGATGGAATCAGAGAGACAACCATTTATTACTCCAAGATGCATGGCCTCTTCATCATTGAACTTGATGAGCGAATCAAGTCTTTCTACAAACTCATCCATTGTTTCACCAGCTTTCTGCCTTTCTTGGTTTATAGTCGACATCTGACATTGGATTGAACTTTATGTTCAGCACCTTTTGATTTGACAGTACATCACTTCACCACTGTGTGGTATTTTCTTTATCACTTCTTTTACTCCTTCACCTGCCAAAATCTTCAGATATTTAATCTTTTTATCAATTCTTCCAGTGCATCAATAAAATCATCGAAGGTTTCGATCCAGGCAGTCAATCTGTTGCCAATATTTTGCTTTTCGGCAGTATCACAGGGAAGCGGTGGCCTCAAGAAGGTGCCGTATTTGATGCTCTGTTGGACAGCCGATTGGAAAGAAAATCTCACTATTTCACCTGCCACTCACTGCCTTTCAGTCAGTCCGACGTGATTCACCAGCCTCGTAAGCACAATCCCCGTGCTTCTGCTTGGGTTGCGGCACCTGGTGCTGATGTCGGATGGCTCTCTTTACTAAGGTTCTGGTAAGCGTGAGCGTATTCTCTATATATCTGGTTATCACAGCCACTAATGTTTCTCTACATTTATTTGCTTCTACTCACACCGTTCTCTTGCACCTGGCTGTCGCCACTCGTTGCACTTTTTCCGTACCTGGTTGTCACTGCCTTTAGCATTGTCGTACTGTATGAATGACTGCTCTGTGTTAGGCTGTGGGGCAATATCTCTTGTCTCGACTTTACCAGCAAATTTCTAGCCAAATGTTGGACCTGGCCCTTTTGCAGGGTTATCTCCAAACATTTTGCTTTCCTCTGCCTATTTTTCGGACCTTCTTTTTGTTGGCTTTAGGACTCGGGGCACTTTACCACTGCTAACCAGTGCTAAAGTGCATATGCTCTCTCCTCTAAAACAAGGCGTAATTGGGTTCTCCATGATTGGCATATTTGATTTACCAGTAAGTTCCTAGTACAGTGCACCATGTGTGCCCAGGGCTTGTAAGTCAAATGCTACTAGTGGGCATGCTGCACTGATTGTGCTACCCACATGAGTAGCCCTGCAAACATGTCTCAGGCCTGCCACTGCAGTGTCTGTGTGTGCAGTTTTAAACTGCCATTTCGACCTGGCAAGTGCACCCACTTGCCAGGCCCAAACCTTCCCTTTTGGTTAAACTTAAGTCACCCCTAAGGTAGGCCCAAGGTAGCCCTATAGGCAGGATGCAGTGCATTTAAAAGGCAGGGCATGTACTGCTGTGTTTTACATGTCCTGTTAGTGAAATATTGCTAGTTTAGTTTTTCACTACAGCAAGGCCTATCTCTCCCATAAGTTAGCATTGGAGCTGCCTTATATCATCTTACAAGTGTATCTACCAATTGGGAGCCGATAGAAAAATTGCGTTTGGTGTCTCTGGACTCACAATTTAAAAAATATATATTTTGGTGAAGTTGGTTTTGAAAATGCAAGTCTGAAAATGGCACTTTTAGAAAGTGGGCATTTTCTTACTGCCTCTGCCTGTCTCTGAATATACATCTGGGTTAGGATGACAGTTGGGCTGTTTGTGCATTCAATGTAGACAGTCACACAAAGGTAGCTGAGGTGTGCTCTTCATATCTTGATTGCCCATTACCAGGCTGATGGGCATTCCTGAGCTAGAGTGGTGGGTGGAGCTGTCACTGACACCTGAATAGGGCTGTGCCTGTCCCCACACAAAGCAGTCTCCACCCCCCTGGAGTGTCTCTGGAGCCAGGGCAGGGAAAGGCATGGTCTTGTGCACTACAAAGACTTTCCTTTGAAGTTTGTCTACTTCAAAGGCGGAAAGGGGTATAAGTACTGGACCTCTGACTCCATATGCTCAGAACACTTCTGGGTTGAGGACATTCTGCCAGGAAGAAGAGCTGGATTGCTGTCAGGAGAGACTGCCACTTGGCTGTGCTGGCCTGCTGCTTCTGTTCTGGAAGTGAAAGGACTGGACTTTGCTTTCTGTATCCTGCTTCCAAGGTTCTCCAAGGGTTTGAGTTGCGCTTGCCTCCTTTTAAGAAGTCTCAGGGTTATCAAAGACTTCACCTGCCAGTACCTGAGGTCTTCTGCTGAGAGTCCTGACTTGCCAAGTGGTGCTAAATCCAGTTCCTGGGCCCTTGGAGGTGAATTCTGGTAATCGCAAGAAGAAAATTCAAGTATCGTCTCCCAGCGTCATTCTGAACCAACGCTGATAAACTCAATGAATCGCCACTGCCAGCACTGGAGCGTGATGCCCACTTAATGCAACGACCGCGGCTTACAATGCAGGCCCCAGCTTTCCGTTGCAGTGCATCAGAAGAACCGCTGATGCGTGAGTTTCGAGCACCACATCACTGAAGTCTGCGACGCACTGCTCTGACATTGACGCAGCGCCTGCCTCATTGCTGTGGAACCGACGCAGCGCGACTGGATTTTTGACGCATTGTCCCTGGGCGCTGATTTCTTCATGTAATGTAAATATGATTTATAAAGCGCAGCTCATGCCCAAGGGCGTCTTGGCGCTATAGAAGTCTGACCAAGGCAGCAACAGTGTCCGCTACGGGTTGAGCGAGTGCGTAGGATGCCTTTCAACCCCCCCCCCCCGCCTAGTGGCCTTTCTAAATGGGGAAACCACCATGTTCCTAGCAGAGCCTGAGCGCAGCTCCCTTGCTGGTACGTACCATTTAAGTTTTCTCTTAAAATGCTCTGGCCCGAGTCCGTGCAGGGATTTAAATGCCAGACAGAGGGCTTTGAACTTACTCATCAACTCCGCGCAGCAGTAAGGATCCGACACATCGTATCCGCAAACAAGGCCTCACCTCCCCTGCAACAGTAAGGAATGGACGCATCACCTCCCCTGCCTAGTAGTAAGGAACCAACGCCTCACCTCCCCTGTAGCAGTATGGAACCAACGCATCACCTGCGCCTTGTATTTTCTTTAATTTTTGACGCATCTCAGGTGCTTTGTCCTAAACGAGCGCATCCATTGATTTCTATGGACTAAACCTAATCTTCTAAAAGTGATATCTTTGCTTGTGTATGTTGGATTTTTGTCATTTTGGTCTTGTTTTATTCAGATAAATAATGGCTATTTTTCTAAACTGGTGGTGGTCCTGGTGGTGGTCCCGGTGGTCCTGGTGGTGGTGGTCCCGGTGGTCCTGGTGGTGGTGGTGGTGGTCCTGGTGGTCCAGGTGGTGGTGGTGGTCCCGGTCCCTACTTGGGCACTGTGTAAGCCACTGCCAACTAGAGATCCCATTTCTAACAACGACAAGCCAACTTTCTGTAAGGCATTCACTTTCTTCACTGGCTGGAGTGGCGCTTTGACTCCACATACGCCAAACTTAGATTTTTACCTTCAACTGAGGCACACATGTCACGCACAAGCAGTTTGCTGGACAATGGCAAACTCTCTGGCAGAGCACTCTGTTCTTTGGGTCGTGAGGTTTATGTAATCCCCCCTATCTCGTCACCAGTTGTAGCGTCCACCCCTGCCCAGGTACATGCAAATGATCATGCCACACACAGAACCGGATTTTACAAGTCTTTATACATTCTATCACCCATGCACTTACGACACTGTTCTGCGGAGTCCGTCAGGAACCAAAAGGGTCCTGTCATTTCTAACTCACAAGACACTACATTTCCCATCGTTTTTGTTTCAATGCTACTGGTTGAAGTGCTCCTGCTGCACTCATTTGATCAGGTCTGAGAGCGAAACACCAGCGAGAAGTAGCTTTTACTCTCTTTCAGTGGTGCCACGATTGTATTTTACTAATTCACAAGCTGGAAGACTTCGCTTGTAACGTTAAATGTTTATCGGTTTAATTCTTGGCAAAAACGATAGTTTGCTAATCCACTACTTTGCTAAAATGCAGATGTTTGAGCCAGCGAAAACAATTCTGTGCTGGTCGTTTAACGATGTGTTTATCATGTAATGTTCTCTTTGTGAAACAGAAGCTTACCCATAGATGCATCTGTGGCTTAGTAGTCGTTTTAAATACCATTTACATATGTTAGTACATTTTCTTCCCATATGAAGTGTTTGTAACAATGAATCAAACCAACAAGTACTTTATAGTGAAAACCATAATGTAGCTGCACAGTGTTTCATTTATAACCAATAGCCACATGAACTGGTTGGAGTTCATATTTCAGCAGATACAATACTGCATTTTAAATAACTACAACACCTGATAATTTTCCTATGGCGTAAGCATGCCATACAAAGAGGTAGCTTTTATTGATTCTTGTTTGAGTGGTGTGGCTTGCATTTTCAAGAGCAGGAGTTCTGGTTCCGGGCCCTCCCAGGCACAAACCGGGTATTCACTTCAGCTTTTTACCTTACACGCTCTTAACCAAAGATGCCCAGGCTATAGGACACTGTCATGTGCACATAATGTAGAACTTTCAATATAGAATGAGAACTGTGTATGACCACTCCAGCGGAGAATGTTGATGCTCAAACTTGTGAGAGTGGTTAGCTGGAGTGGAACAAGACGGGCCTCTGGTGGATGGGGTCTCTGGAGAATCTTACTTAATAAAGGACAACTTCATTGAATACTTTGGGTGGTCTTATCTTTTCTACATAGGTGACGAGGATGGGATTTGGAAGAGTTATTTGAAAGAGAAGGTTTTCTGGTTTCCTTGCTGACTGACAAAGGGGTCCAACTGACCTCGAATGCTATGGGAGAGTCTGTGATAGAAAGAGGCATTCAACATAGGAAGACAGCTCTATATCATTCCGAAGCAAAAGGTATGATCGAGCGCTTTAAGTAGCCAAAGATTGCTTGCAGCAAGCTCTAGCTAATGGTCTAAATTGGATGGAAGAGTTGAAAAGGAAGGTTTGCTTGTACCGGCTAACTCCTCATTCGTCAACGGGTGTCACTCCTTTCTTGTTGAAAAAGAGATTTCCTAACAACATGGTGAGTCCAGCATGGGTGAACAAGTTTACAGAGAAAGGCGCTAAAGTCGTGACTGTGGATGAGAGAATTAAACAGGAATATGAGAAATGCATAAAGGAGGAGAAAAGTGTTTTGTGTAAAAGGAAGAAAGGCTTTGATGCAAGGATGGCTGTGAAGAGCACTAAGGTTGGATTGGGTGAAGATTAAAAATCTCAAGGAAGGTTGGTTTGTTAGGTAAGTTCACTCAGTCTATAAGAGTTACCAAGCTCTTTCGTAATGCTGTGAAAACAGGGGCTCATCGCCTTTGGAACCTTGGTAGGGTTGCTTTGTGGAAGAAAGCTTCTTGTGTGAAATCGGGGAAGAATGGTGTTGGTTCTGGCTAAAAGCTCCAAGGAGTTGCAAGGTAAACCATCTGCTAAAAGGAAGAGTGCAACAGAAAACAAAGAGGATCTTATGTTGTCTAAAAGGAGGAGTGGCAGTGTGTGTAGGAGGCCGGCTCGTTTACAAGATTTTGTGTAAATTCTTGTACCACTTTTATCATTTGTTATAAAGGAATGTGTGTATATATATATATATATATATATATATATATATATATATATATATATATATATATATATATATATATATATATATATATATATATATATGGTTTGTTATTTTGGGAATATGTATTTATTGCTTGTTAACTTGTCATTTGCTTTCTTTGTAGAACATATACGGTTTATCTTATTTATTTACTATTGTGGGGGAGGTGTGTGGCATATGCATGTAATGTAGGACTTTCAATATAGAATGAGAACTGTGTATGATCACTCTAGCTGAGAATGTTGATGCTCAAACTTGAGAGCGGTTAGCTGGAGTGGAACAGGACGGACCTCTGGTGGATGGGGTCTCTGGAGAATCTTACTTAAAAAAGCACAACTTTATCTAATATTTTGGGTGGTCTTATCTTTTCTACAGACACCCTGGGAAATGCAAAGAAAAAGGCAACAGTGTTGTCACATGACATTCTCAGAAGGGTCAGGCTAGCTATTCATAACATGGCCCCGTGGCCAATGCTTTAAATGGAAAAAAGAAGTGCAGGTACTCAAATTGTGTGGTGGACTAAGGGTGGCATTTAGGGCAGTGCTACAGGCAGGAAAGGGATGGAGCTAGGATCTAGGCACTAAATAAAATCAGGGATTTCTTGGTGTGCAACTGAGACATTTCTGACAACTGTAGAGTAATATGTCCGTGCTTCCTAGAGCTGTGGTCATTTTGCTGAAGGGCTGGCCGAGTAGACCCTGCAGAATGTCTTGTGTAAGTGTTCAGAGAGGGATATAATGCTAATGATTTTATAATCAGTCTGTTGTTAGAGCAGACAGTTTGAAAAGCCCTGTACATTATGTCCCTTTACGAGAATTTTCACAGCACTCTACAGGTTCTTGATGGTCAGTCCATATATCCTGCTGCCTTGCACCCTGGTGTGAAATGAAGAATGCGAAAAAGCTTCAAGTTGTGGGTTCTGTGTGAAAGACTGCGGGCAACTGATCTCTGCACTTCACATGTGATCCAGCGCTCGGGGATCAATACATTTGCAATAAACAAGGCCCAATTACATTACCCAACAATGTCCCTTCACACTGGGTTCAGTGTATAATGCAAAGTTCAGACCTAACTTGCCAATCTCCAACCGAACCTGCATTTCTCATAGAAAAATAATGTGGCGATGACATCTTTTTATAGTTGAATAGTTATAGGTAATAATTTATAAACACACCCTAAATAAAAACAGACACAGTGTGTATATTTACAATGTTTATCTAAATAATGTGAAATAAATGCTCATTCAAGTACCAATACACAGTACAAATCATGAAATATCACCGAATAAACATTTAGCAAAGAGAAATGTCAAAATTCACATCACATTGACAGTGCATTGAAGGAGTGGAAAGGCGAAGAGAGAAAAGTTTCAGAGACAAAATACATATGCAAAATGATTATGCAAATTCAGGTTTCTATCTATACTAACCCAGTAGGAACAGGAAATCTACTCCCTGGCCACGGGAGCAGCAAGGCCCCTCAAGAAGATTTGTAAGGGCAAAGTCTAAGTCAGGAATCGGGAACAGGAAGAAACAGGTAGGCCTCTACAGCAAACCGACAACAGCGAAGATCACCCCTAACGCCATCAGCGTCACCAACCTAACATGTCCCCTCCCACCAGAGCACCTCAATTATACCCTAAAACCCAAATGTCCAACCCACACTTGTTTCGATTCTGAGACAAAACTACATTTTGATTGGTTAAGGAAGGGGGTGTACTGTCACACCACACTCTGCTTGTCCAGCTTTCTCAATGTTCTATTGTTTTGTTTTTTCAACATCACAACTACATCATCCCAGGAAATAAAAGTTTACAAATATCAGACTTCAGCTTCCTTCTCTCTCTGCTAATGTTTCTAGTTCTGTTACTTCTTGTGCCGCTCGTGCGCTTCCAGAGGAAACGTTCATCACTTGTCGATTGTTTTTCGTCTTCACGTTTAACTTTTGGCAGGCATACATAAATTTGAAGGTTGCTCGCCTTTGCCTTCCCTCCACATTCTCTTTTTCTTTTTCAGTTAATAAATCTTTTTTTGCTTAACCCATGTTTCTACGGAAAATTAATTATATTTGTTTTGTCATTTTGAAATGCTTTTCTTTACGCACCCTTCCAAATGCTGCATCTAACCACGCGCAACCCATGTTAATGTTTTCCTGGCAAACGTTAATAACATGCACAAAAAGCAGCATTAGTCTCTTTATTTTCATTAGTCAAGCATTTGCGGCCTAGTTCAGTGCTTTAGTACGCGCTTGCGCAGTTTTATTTTCCCTCATGTTCGTTATTAAAACCACACGTTTTTCACTGCACACTGTTAGAAAATGTTACTAGGGGTCTCAATCCGAGCAGGTTTTATTTTTCTAAAACCCTGCTCCATCAATCCCCCCCTTTGATGGCGTCTTTGAGCCATCAACAAATACACACCAATACAATTTGTCACTTAAAAAGCTGTTGCTCTCTCGCGTTTTATCATTATTCCATTTAAATCCCTCATCATTTCATAATAGTTTCCTCTTCTATCCTCTAGTTCTATTTCTTCTTTCTTTTTCTTGCTTTTCGTTTATCAGATGTCTCTTTCTTGCATTTGCAACATTTATAAATGAAGAAAATCATTAATATCACTGTAATCACTGCAATAATAGGTGTTAATATTCTCCCTAATAGACTATTCCCAAGTGTAGAAAATTTCCCGCAGAGGAAATTTCCCACAGAGGAAAAACTCTTACCAAGTTTCTCCCAAGCACCATCAACCTTAAATTCGGATAAATCTTGATGAAGATTTGTAATATTCTTAATATACCCCTCAAGATTTTTACTCTTGTCAGGGATATAAGTACAACATTGTTGTACTTTCAACATATTACAGACTCCACCCTCTTTAGCCAATAATACATCAAGGGCAAGTCGATTCTTCAAAACCATAGATCTAATTGCAACCATCTCAGTATCAACCATTAAAAACCCACCAGCAGTGTCTGTTGATAAACGATCAACCACTGTGGACAAATTTCTAATTTTGTGCGAATTTAGTATAACTCCAACTGAAGGTATCAATGCTCCAAAAACATACCCTATAATTTCTGAAAAGCTCGCTCTCTTATTACGTATTAGTCCATTCTTTATTTAATTGATTCTATGATTCTCATCCATGTGGTATATCTTTGGAAATACTATTGCTAAATAACAACACCCATACCAATGTGCAGGCAACCTATAGTAGGCATTCTTACCACACACATAATAGATTCCCGGAAAGACAGGATCAGTTCCTCCTTTTAATCCCCATCCTCCCATAACTAGGAAGGTATGATCACATTCACTAGAACCAATGAAATAATTATTATAGTCAGTCTTTTGTCTAAGTAAACAAAGCTTCCCTCTATGATACCAGTCTAGGGTCATGGCAGCGTAAGTCTCGCCCTTCTTGTAATCTCCTTCTCTGAAAGCCCATGGAGGTACATGAGACTTTTGCTCAGCAGCCTTTCTCTGAAATTGTCTTCTATCTTCAACCATGTTAATGAATTCTATTTCTTCAAATTGTAATCTACAAGTTAGATTATGTCTATATGCATATACTGTATCTATTGTTTGTGTAGAATGAAAAAATTCTCCCATATATTCCGCATTTCTAGCACTTTTTTTTTTTTCATATTTCTTCTAATAGGAATTTCTGAGAATACTAAATCCATGTTAGAATAAACATATTGAAGACTTCCCCTCTCATAAAACAAACTAGTTAAGACACTACAAGACACACCATATGTTAAAGGTAGGTGATGATATGTTCACCCCTCTGAGACAAACGACGGTAATTGCATGCACACAACAATCTCTCGCATCCATTACATCAACATACTCATTCAATAATTTGGTAAAGACATTTAATGAAAAATCATTAATTGATTTATCATGATGATAGATACTGTCATCTTTCATCTTTTCCATTTTAGTATGGAAGTCTTCCTCTAAACCTTGGGTATCTACTTTTTCACTCATCACACCATTAGTATTAGTGTCATTCTTTTGATTAGTTACCATTAAGACGGGCACAATGACAATTAGTGTTAACCATACTATTATTAGTAGAAATATACTAAATAAGCAAGCATTAATACATTTACGTTTAAAACTACAATTTTGATGTCCAGTCTCTGCTGTATTTGCCATTTCTAATTAAATTTGTACTAATTCTAAAAAACTAAGAAAAACTTAAAAATCTAACTTAGAATCAAAAATATCTAAATAAAAAATCTAATCTATAAAAATATCTATCCAAAGTAGTGTATCCTCACACTTAATGGCTTTTCTTCTTTACCCCCTCTTTCATTATTTTTTTTTTTTAAATCTTTTTTCTTCAAATTGTTTGAATGATTCAGAATAATTTTCTTAAAATTGTTGCACCTTAATTTTCAGTTCTTTTAAGGTGGTTCAAAAGTGTCTCCTTCACCCTGCTCTGCACCAGTGTTTTCCTTGATCTGATCTGTGTTTTCAATTTCTTCCAACACCACATATGTCCATTCTGGTGCTATGTATTTCTTATTTGGAACCCTCACTCTTTTTGTTTTACGAACCGATTCTTCTTCAGACTCACTTTGCTCAGTCTGATCTAAAACTTCAATTGTGTCAGGTGATCTTTGTTTCAGAGTGTATTTCAGTCTTTTCACTCCTTCTGGCCACACATCACCTTTTCTTGCTTTCTTTGCTTGCACAGCTTCCGTTGCTTCGTTGTCAAGTTCTTTTATTTTGTCCTTTTCTCTGTTGTACTTGCTCTTGATTCTCAATATTCACTTTTTCTTTCTCAACAGCAGTCTTTTGAGACCCAGTAGCTGGTGCCCACTCTATTAGACTTGTTCCTTGTTCAACTTCAGAATCTGTAACTTCAGACTCTACAACTTCATTTTCTCTACTTTCTGCTTCTTATTGTCTTTCGAGTGGACTTGGGACTCTTCTTGTGTGACTTGCATGTATCCAATTTGGTAAGCCACCACACTTTACTGCTGTCGTTGTCACCAGTATCACCTGGTAAGGGCCGTGCCATCTAGGTTCCAAACACGATTTTCTCACGTGTTTCTTCACCAGGACCCACTCTTCTGGACTTGGATCATGTGCTTGTTCTTGCTGAGTTGTAGTTTTAATTTCTCTAACCTGATGAGACACGGAACACACTACATCAGCCAATCCTTTGCAATAATCAAGCACCAGATCATCAGTAATATTCATCAGTTGATTTGCTGGTACAATCGGCTGTCTCATTGCTCTCCCCATAATAATTTTGTGTGGGGATAATCCAGTCTTTTTATCAGGAATACTTCTCAGACTCATCAATACCAAAGGTAAAGCATCTGGCCATTTCAGTGCTGTGGATGCACAGACTTTTGATAGTCTTGATTTGATAGTGCCATTAATTTGCTCGACCACTCCTGATGCTTCTGGTCGATGGGCACAATGCAGCTTTTGTTCAATTTGTAACGCTGCACAAATCATCCAAATTATTTCATTATTAAAATGAGTTCCTCTATCCGTTTCTATAGAGACTGGAAATCCAAATCTAGGAATTCTCTCTTAAAAGCAATTTAGCAACAGTCAAGCTATCATTCCTTCTTGTTGGATATGCTTCCACACAACGAGAAAACAGACAAACAACAACCAACACATATTTTAATCCATTACAAGGAGGGAATTCTATAAAGTCTGCCTGAAACCTAGTAAAAGGTCCTGCAGCTTTCCCAATTCTGCCCCAACTAACTACTGTCTTTCTACCTGGATTTTGCTGCTGGCACACTGTACATCTTTGGCATAGACTCTCTGCAATGACCCTGAACTTTGGATTGTACCATGACTGTTTAAAGAGTCTAATTCATAGCATCTCTCCCAACATGAGTTAAACCATGGTACATCCTTGCCATCTGTGAAAGTAAACAGTCTGGCATTACTGGTCTCTCGTCTACATACACCCATACTTCATCATCAGATCTCTTTTTACATCCTGATTTGATCCAAATTTCTTTTTCTTCATCACTAGCTTCTTCCTGCAATTGTTTAATTTTATCCCATGTTTCTATTGCAGAGAACATCAAGTGACAATTTGTATTATTTTTCTCTTTTCCTCTGTTTATTGAAATTGAATTTTGTGCACAGAAACGAGCCACTTGGTCTGCGTATCTGTTCCCACTGGTCACATAATCATTTCCTGACTTATGTGCTGAACATTTAACCACTGCAATCTTTTTAGGCAATTGTAGTGCATTCAGTAAATCTTTTACAGGTTTACTGTTTCTGATTGGTGATCCTGAAGAAGTCAGAAATCCACGTTGCATCCACAATTGACCAAAGTCGTGCACCACCCCGAAACCATATTGACTATCAGTGAATATGGTTACTCTCAAATTTGTGCCAATTATGCACACCCTAGTCAATGCAATTAACTCAGAAATTTGTGCTGAATTTATCCCTCTTAGACAGGATGCTTCAAGAACCACAGCCACTGTACACACAGCATACGAAGCACTCAATACACCTTTTTCATCTCTCAGGCAAGATCCATCCACAAACCTCACACAATCTGATTCTTCCAGTGGTGTATCTTTTATGTCAGGTTTCGGTTTTGTACACAATTCTGTCCCATCCAAACAATCATGATCTGCTTTGTCTTTCACTTCTTCACAACTTGAACTCGGCAACAAAGTTGCTGGCTTCAATGTTGTACATCTTGTTACGGTCACATTCTCAGCACCCAGAATCACACTCTCGTATTTAGTCAAACGACTATACGTCATATACTGTGTTCGCTTAAGAGTTAATAGGATCTCAACAGAATGTGGCACATATACTTTCACTGGATGTCCCATAACAATTGACTCACTCTGCTCAAGACTCACACAAGTAGCAGCCACTGCTTTCAAACAACCCGGTAATGCTGCAGCCACTGAGTCCAAAGTAGCAGAAAAATATGCCACTGGT
This sequence comes from Calotriton arnoldi, assembly GCA_963921515.1. Lineage (NCBI taxonomy): Eukaryota > Metazoa > Chordata > Amphibia > Caudata > Salamandridae > Calotriton > Calotriton arnoldi. Next base: position 3,208,096 of record CAWUFW010000124.1, on the reverse strand, counting down.
CGACGTGCCATTCCGTGTGTTTGTGTCAGAACTGAAAGCGCACACCCATCTCTTTCACAACAGAACAATGGAAAATCTTTGGTATAGTCTGGAGAAGACGCGTTACTGCATCCCAGGTGGTGCATGTTTGTTTAAACTACCAAGCAGACCTGCTTTTTAACGTTCTTTTAAAAATACTGTAGAACTGTGTATATTGAAATTGAATTTGATGTGGTTTTAAGATTGGGGCACAGACCTGACTCCTAACTCACGGGGCTGTCGTCCTCTCCACTTCCGCTTCACGGACGTGGTCTAGTGGCCACGGGGGGAGTCAGCTGCTGCAGGGCTGATTGGCGGGGGGGGCGAGGGACGCGAGACGCCTAGAAATTGCACGCTGGAGCGGACGCGTAGTTAGAGAAGACGCGCTACTGCATCCCAGGTGGTGCATGTTTTTTAAGCTACCAAGCAGACCTGCCTTTTTAACGTTCTTTTAAAAATACTGTAGAACTGTGTATATTGAAATTGAATTTGATGTGGTTTTAAGATTGGGGCACAGACCTGACTCCTAACTCACGGGGCTGTCCTCCTCTCCACTTCCGCTTCACGGATGCGGTCTAGTGGCCACGGGGGGAGACAGCTGCTGCTGATGCAGGGCTGATTGGCGGCGGAGGGGCGAGGGATGCGAGACGCCTTGAAATTGCACGCTGGAGCGGACGCGCCGCTGGCGCGCCGAAGGCAAGCCCGTCTGCGCCTGTACGGGTCCAGGGGCCAGGACCCCAGGTCGAATTCGGTCATACTCTGGGGCAGAATTAAGGGCTCTACAACACAGGGTTGTCCCCCTGGAGCCACAGGTAGAGAGTCTACTCCTGGCAGAAGAACTCCTCATTTCGCGGAAGAGGGGGGAGAAGAGAGTTAAATCTCCCCATTCCTTTAAAGGTAAAGACCCTAGCCGCAGCAAGCACATAAAAATCTTGGTCCTCACACGCGCTCTCTCCAGAAGCCCGGCCTGGAGATCTTCACTCTCCTGCAAGAAGACTCTCCCGACATCCTTGCACTCACTGAAACATGGCTCGACGATGATTCTGGCCCAACTATAGTCGCAACACTACCTGCAGGTTATGATGCCCTTTGGTATAGCAGGCCTGACGGGAAAAGAGGAGGGGGGGTGGCGATACTGTATAACAAACGGTTGACAATAGAAAAATTAGCGGGAGAAAATCCGGAAGAAACCGATATTTTAATTGCCAAAGCTTCTACCAACACCAAGTATGGCTATTATGGTGGTGTACCAGCCCCCGTGAGCTCCCCCACGGTTCATTGACCTCCTCACCGAAAGGGTCACCGATCTTCGTTCACGGTTTCAGCAACTCCTGGTGGTGGGGGACTTTATTTACCACTGGGACCAGCAACCTAGAGAGGCACAGGCCCAACTGTTAGAGGAAACTATGTCCACACTGGGGCTGCAGCAGCTTGTGGTTACCCCCACCCACGAGAAAGGTCACACCTTAGACCTTATCTGGTATACTCAGCCACATGTTGATCTGGTGGCCACAACTCCCTGTGGGTGGTCAGACCACTACTTAATCAGCCTCCAGATCCCCCAAGCTAGCCGCTACACGCGCCCTCCTCCTAAATGGAAAATGGTGCGTAGCTGGAACAAAATTGAGTGAAAGAGCTTAGGGGACACTCTGCGAGATAACACGCCAAGTAATACTTAGACAGAGGATCTCGAAGAGAGGAGTGAATCCATCTCCAACCAACTGGTAACAGCCATCGACAGGCTGGCGCCAGCCAGAAAAATAAGAGTGGAAAACTAGGGGAAGGGTGCCCCCTGGTTCACGGAAGAGCTAAGGGGACTGAAACAGACCCTCCGTCACTACGAAAGACAGTGGTGCAAAGCCTATGAGCCGCAGGCGCTCACAGAGTACCATCTACAAAAAAGCTATCCTTAGAAGAAAGGCCGAATTCTATGAATATAGGATTATGGAGGCAGACAATAAACAAAAAGAAATCTTCAAAATCCTGAAGGAGCTTAGCCAAAAGCAGATGCAAGAAGCTCCCACCAGCCAGGAACACTGCAACAAGTTCCTGACCTTCTTCTTAGACAAAGTAAAAGACATCCTAGCAGACATAGACAATACCCCCATTAACCAGCACGTCTTGGCAAGGGCAGAGCCACATAAAGACAGGGTAGAATCGATCACCTCCTTCCAAAAGCTAGACCATGAGTCTCTGCTCCACATTGCTACCAGAATTAAGTCAGGCTCACCCGCGGATCCCTGCCCTCCAAGGATTTTCAAATTAGGCCTCCCTGCGATTGAGGGAGAAGTCCTTTCCCTGATTAACCTCTCGCTAGAAACAGGGAAGGTCCCCAGGAAATTCAAGGAAGCTAGAGTAATCCCCCTTCTCAAAAAGATAGGAGCAGACACCACCAACATCAAAAACTATAGGCCCATCTCCCAACTTCCTTTTCTGGCTAAAGTTATGGAACAACACGTCCTCAAAACTTTATCGATGTTTATGGAAGAACATCAACTACTCAGGGACAGACAGGCGGGCTTTAGAGCCCACCACAGCACCGAGCTGGTGATGCTGTCAGTACTGGACGAAATCAGGCTCACAGCTGACAGCAAAAAGCTGTGCGCTCTGGTCCTCCATGACCTGTCGGCGGCGTTCGACCCGGTCAACCACTGTCTACTCCTGACAAGAATCCAGGACATTGGCATCGGGGGGACAATACTTCATTGGATTACCTCCTTCCTGACAGATCGCACCCTAAAAATTAAGATGGGTGATTGTGTGTCCGACAGGGGGTCTATAACCTGTGGAGTCCCGCAAGGGTCGGCACTGTCCCCACTTCTGTTCAACATACATCTCAGACCACTAGTGAGGGACTTGGCCCAGATGGACTGCCAGGTGTTTAACTACGCGGACGACACACAAATTATCTTACAAATTGACAACACCACACAAGCCCACACACGGGTGCAAGACATACTGAGATATGTGGTAAACTGGATGACAGCCAATTCACTTAAGGTTAACCCCGACAAAACGGAGGTATTGGCCATTACTACAGACAGCAACCCATGGACCAACCAATTTTGGCCACAGGAGCTGGGAGACACTCACTCCGTTTCCAGCACCGGTGGTAAAAACCCTGGGTATCAAAATAGATGCCAAACTCTCACTGTCCAACCAAGTATCCACCGTGTTCGGGACCTGTGTGGGCCTGCTAAGGCAGTTGAGGAAATTATCACCCCTCCTTTCTTTCTCCACCATACGGACTGTGGTGACCGCCTTGATCATGTCACGACTAGATTATGGTAACTTGCTTTATATTGGGTTACCGGACAAGTTGCTTGGCAAACTTCAGGTGGTGATGAATGATGCTGCTAGGCTGATCTTTAGGCTCCCCAGACGCACTCGGGCCTCTCCCCTGCTGCAAAAACTGCACTGGCTCCCATTCAAACAGAGGGCGAGATTCAAGGGCCTTTGTATCGCCCACAAGGCCCTGTATGGACAGGCCCCAAGATACATCAAAGAGCGCCTGGGGAAATACGTCCCCGGCCGCACCCTTAGGTCATCCACGGATGGCCTACTAACTTGCCCACGGTTTAATTACACAACTAAAGGAGGGAGAGCCTTTTCTGTCCTCATCCCGCAACTGTGGAATAGGCTGCCAGGCCACCTCCGGTCCGAAAAAGCCCTCCTTCCATTCAGGAAGAAACATTAAGACTCTACTCTTCACAGAAGCCTGGGCATAATATAGACCAATCAGGGGCTAACATTCACTTGTGGGACTATAGCTAATCTCGCAGCGCTGAGAGACCTGCCGGGATTAAGCGCTCTACAAATCACAATTAACATTAACATTCCCAATGCAGGTGCTCGACAAAGAGTATCTCGCAGCTCAATGAATGCTTTCATGCTCTCTTTATCCAATTCAATCGGATCAGTCACATCTTTGTGAGTCAATCTCTGTAGAGGCTTGGCAATCGGTGAGCATCCACTAATCCATTGCCTACAATATCCTACTGTAGGACTTGGCCTTTTTGGCTAAAGTTCCCCAAAACATTTTGCTTTCCCCCTAGACCGTTTTCCTGACATAGAGTTGCCAATTTAGATGCTTTGGGTACTTTGCCACTGTTAATCAGTGTCAAAGTACAAAGGTTCCCTGTGTAAAGTGTAATGGTAATTGGTTGGCCATGATTGGTATGTTTGCCTTACTAGTAAAGTCCCTAGTGATGTGCACTGTGTGTGCCAGGGCTAGTAATGCAAAGGGTGCGCGGAGAAGGGAACTTAGGCCTGCAGTGTAGGGCCTGCGTGCAGTTTGCTAAGTTAGCATGTTGTCCTGACAAGTGCAACCACTTGTCAGGCCTTACTTTCCCTTTTACGTACACGTTGGGCACCCCTGTGGTAGGTCCCAGGTAACCCCTGGTCAGGGTGCCGTGTAAGTAAAAGGCAGGACATATACTGAGGTGGGTGTTATGTCCTGACAGTGAAAAACCCTCCATTTAGTTTTTCACTGGTGAAAGGCCCTTCTGCCCATAGGACAGAATGGGTGAGGCTGGGTATTGTGTTTGTTAGCCTAGTTTCCCATAAGTTTAAAATGGAGAGGTGAAGTTTGGGATGTATGAACTCACAGCGTCATAACACAGCTTTCTCTGAAAGTGGTTTTGTCACTGTGTGTTCAGAAGCCGCTCTTTTAGAAAGTGGCTGAGTTTTGTGCTTTAAGCATTTGTGTGTGTCTCTGCTGAATGTGGATTGACTGTCTGGATCTGAGAGGGGAGGGGTGAGATGGCACCAGGCTGACCTGCATCTGGAGAGTATGCGAGGAGAAGCCCCGGGAGGTGAAGAGTCCTGGGTTGCGGCTATAAAACAATTGACCCATCTCCTGCTGAGTGATTTAAGGATCCAGACCCACAGTATCAAAGGGAGAAAGGTGACACTGGGAGGGAGACACCCAGAACTGATTTAGGCAGGGGTCAGGGACCCCTGAGCACCACGAACTTCAAAGACATTTAGGGGTATATCTATGAGAGCTGAAACCCCTGAACGTTGGAATAGAAATGGATTGAGACTGAAAAGGCTTGGACCCATTTCATGGTCAAGAGGAACCTCTGCTAAGGCAGGAACAACTGAAGAGACTGCTGGGGAGGACCAATCCTTGCTTCGTGATCTGGGGCTGGTCTGCAGTTTGCTGTTTTAACCAAGGAAGAGGCTGTTGGGACTGCTTCGTGCGCTGGGTCCCCCTGCTTGAAGAAGACTGTGCTTTGTGCTGTGTCTTGTAACCCCAAGGGCCCGAGGTGAGCTGGCTCCCTGTTTGGAAACACAGGAACATAAAAGTTTCGGGAGAAGTTTCAAGCGACGCGGTGGGCGCGTGTTGTGGCAGCTTGAGACCCGCGGACGGTGTGCCCTGCGATCTTGGACACATGGAGGAGAAGTGAGACTCGGACGCGCTGGGTGCGTGTCGTGGTGCACAGGAGGCGTTGGTGAGGAGCGCCTGGTGAACGTGTGCATCGAAGGAGAAGTGAGTCTCGGACGCGCTGGGTGCGTGTCGTGGTGCACAGGAGGCGTTGGTGAGGAGCGCCTGGTAAACGTGTGCATCGAAGGAGAAGTGAGTCTCGGACGCGCAGGGTGCGTGTCGTGGTGCACAGGAGGCGCTGGTGAAGAGCGCATGGTCAGCGGGTGCATCGGAGGTGGAGTGAGTCCCCGACGCGCAGGGTGCGTGTCGGGGTGCACCGGAGGCGTTGGTGAAGAGCGCCTGGTGATCGAGTGCCCCGGAGGAGAAGTGAGGCTCGGACACGGTGAGCGTGTCGAGGTGCGGCCGAAGGCGTTGGTGAAGAGCGCCTGGATATCGGGGCACCGGAATTGGAGTAAGTCTCAGTGAAGCAGTATGCGTGCTGTGGTGCAACCTGGGACTGTGGAGGTGATCGGCTGATCATCGTGTGCACCGGAAGAAAGTAAGTCTCTGCAGCGTGGTGTGCGTGTCTCGGCGCCAACTGAGACCGCAGGAAGGAGTGCCTAGTGAACGTGCACTTGGAGGCGACGTGAAGTCCCATCAGCGTTGTGTGTGTGGCTTCGTGCCAGAAGAGACCCAGAGGGTGTGGTGGTGAACGTGCACCCGGAGTAACGTAATCTCAGGGGCGTGGGGTACGTGTGCCCTGCGGCCGCCTGAGACCTTCCTAACAGTCGCGGCCCGGACCAGCAGCCCCGGAGGAGCTGAGCTGCCAGGCCGAGCCGCTGAGGCCCATTGAGAAAGTTCTGCTCGGAAGGCCTAGTTCATTGAAGGAGGAGAGGAGAGTGGGGTCGCGCCCCCCAGGTAACGTGGATCACTGCCTGGGCAGGGTGCGGGCTCGGAGGACACTCTCTCGGCCTCTCCGTCCTTCTGGCGACGTGAGCCTTTGCTTCGGCTCAGATTGGGGGCCCGTACTGACCAAAGGAGTGGCGGTACTGGGGCCAGAGTGCGAAGCTGTACTTTGTCATCGTGGATACGTGTGGGGGAGGCAACTGTTATCGAAGAGGCTGACTGTCGTAATACACATTGCCAATATTGCTGCTAACAAGCTGCTGGACTCTCTTATGACGCCTGACATTATTTCTGCCTAACGAAGTACACGAATGTAGCGCTACCCATTGCATTATTTCTACCTTGCAAAGTACAGGATTGTAGCGGCCCGCATTGCATTATTTCGTCATTGCAAAGTACATGATTGTAGCTACGCATTGCATTATTCCTTAATTGCAAAGTACATGATTGTGGCGGCGCGCATTGCATTATCTCTTCATTGCAAAGTACGTGATTGGGGTGTGACGCATTGCATTATTCCTTCATTGCGCAGTACAGGATTGTAGCGATACGCATTGCATTATTTCTCCCATTGCAGGTACTGGGGTGTATCGTTGCGCATTGTATTATTTCTCCTGTGCCCAGCACAGGATTGTATCGTTACGCAGCGCACTATTGTTTGTCCATTGCAACGTGTGTGATTCTAGCATTGCGACCAGCATAGCATTTTGAAAGCGGTGGTTGGGATTTGAACCTACCAGCCAGCACGAACATTACTCTTTATTATATGTTGGCTTTTGTATCGTGTGGTCTGATCATATATCTTTCTATATAAAGTTTATACTCGTTTTTATCAAACTCGTGTGGAGTCCATTTGTGGTGTCACCAGGGGGTTGCTGTGGGTGTGGTTGCACATACTGTACACTCGTGCCTTGGAGATAGGCCTGGCTGCTCGTGCCAAGCTACTAAGGGGGTGAGCAGGGCTATCTCAAACGGTGTCCTTACTTGGCCTAACGTTGAGTGGGGAGTCCCGGGTCTCGCAATTGTGACAGTGTCGCGTGACTGGGACTCCGGCTTCCAACACTACCATGCCCAAAAACATTCGAACTTCTTTCTGTGTTTTGGGAGGTTCCATTTGCAAAATCACATTGATTCGATCCTGTAACACTCTCCTAACTCCTTTTTCAATTTTCTGTCCCAAATATTGAACTTCTTTCTGACAAAATTGTAACTTCGCTGGTGACACTTTATGCCCACCTTCTGCCAAATGGTTCAGTAGAGCAATTGTATCTGTCACACATGCCTCTCGTGTTTTTGATGCCACCAATAGTTCATCAATATACTGCACTAACACTGAATTTTCTGGCATAACCAATGACTAGACATTTTTTTCAAAATCTGATTAAAAATTGAAGGACTCTTTGTATACCCTCGAGGAACTCTGCACCATGCCAAGATACGGTCTCCGAACCGAAAAGCAAATAAATATTGGCTATCCGGATGTAAAGGTATCGAGAAAAATGCTTGACCCAAATCAATCACTGTATACCATTCCGCATCACAAGGAATTTGGTAAATAATCACTGCTGGGTTTGGCACTATTGGACAGCAAGGTACCACAATTTTATTTTTTTGCAAATCTTGCACTATTTTGTATTTTCCACTTGGTTTCTTAATTCCCATAATAGGTGAATTGCAAGGACTTCCCAATATTTCTTTCAGAATGCCTTGTTCAATCATTTGTTCTATTACAGGAATAACTCCTGCTATGGTCTCAGGACTCATCTTATACGGGGTGTTTTTGGAAACTCTGCACCTTGTTTTACTGTAATTTGAATAGGGTCAACACCCTTCATTAGTCCAATTTCTTTTCCTGTAAAATCCCACACATCTGTTCTCACTGTGTCTCTCAACTCACCAGCCAAATCCTCAAATGTGAGCAATGAATATAGATCATTTACTTCTGTCCCTTGCTTTGCTAGCATCATTTTAAAAGCAACATCTTCATCTGGTGTCTGAAAAGCAATACCATCCGGTGTACAATAGATGGTACAATTCATCTTGCAAAGTAAGTCCCTACCTAAAAGATTCACTGGACTCATGCATCGTTTTGTGGTATGTGACACATCTCTGAATTCTCCAATATGAACCTCCATTGGTTTGGTCACTGGAGTTCTAATATACTTATTTGAAACTCCTACGACTTGGATAGTTTTCCCCGAGAGGGGTAGGTTTGGAATTTCTGCTGCTCTTACAGTAGAACGGGTAGCACCAGTGTCCACAAGGAATGTAATATTATTACCTTCCACTTTCCCATCAACAAAAGGACCTGATTGATCTACCACTAGAGATGCGCCAAGCACGCACTCTTCCTCCCCCCTCAGGCACCGTTATTGAGATGAATCTGAATCACTCTCAGGACACTGCAACCAATATTGTTGTACATTTTGATTCTTACCAACTTGTCCACTCGAGTGAAATCCTGCATTCGCACTGTATCTCTGTACCTGAGCATTCACAATATTTGGCATAGGAGCTTGAGGTACTTGTATTTGTTGAACCTGTGGTGTAACTACCTGTTGCAGCTGTTGTTGATTCACAACCACTTCATTCTGCATCTGCGGATTGAAATTTTGAATCATTCCATTATTTCCTAGCAAGGACTTACACTCGTTCTTCCAATGTCCTAACTTTCCGCACGCATGACAAGGATATTTCTTTTTCATTTCTTCTCTATTATTCTTCCGCCATTTAATACACCATTCATTTTAGGTACCTGACCTTTTTGAAAATTCTGATTCTGTCCTTTCATTTGAAAATCTGTTTGAGAACAATTGACATTCCCATCTTTCTGTTGCGCCACTTTCACTTGTGCCCACATCATCTTCTCTTTTAATTTCTTATGCCTCGACTCAATATCATCACTACAATACTTCGCATATCTCAAAATCTCATCCACTGTCTTACTCTGCCACCAAATCAAATGTTGCTGAATCATATTACTAATCTCAGGTTTCAGTCCAAATATAAACCTATACACAAAATGTCCCATATCTTTGTCAGTTATACTTTTTAAGCCACTATACTGTTTAAACACATGTAAAAGCCTCTCATAATATGCATGGACTGATTCTTTTAACTCCTGTGTTGTCCTATCAATTTTAACCCAATCTGTTTCTTTTGGAGAAATTTTACCCTTCAAGTAAGTAATTACCCGATTATATTTTTTCATCACCTCTTCTGAAGGTGCTCCTGTTTTAACTTCTCTAGGATATTCCTCTTTTGGTCAATCAACTGCAATTTTACACTCAGTCCATAAATTAGCTGGAACTACAATGTCAAATAAGCCATCCAAGTCTTTCAACAAGACCTTTGAAACTTTTACAAACCTCTCTACCTGTTTGTACCACTCGACAGTCTTTTCTCTCAATCTGGGGAAATCATTAGTAAAAGACAATATATCCTGTCTTGACCAAGGAATGTGAACATATCCACCACCTGGAACTTCTCTCATCGGATATATGATTTCGATTTGCTCTGCTTTTCTTAATGGAAGTAAAGAAGATGCATTCACATTTTTACTAGCAATCATTTCTTCCTTCTTTTTTGCCCATCTACCTTTCCATCGTTCCACATCACCCCATCTCTTCAAGGTATTATTCAACTCTTTTATTTGTAATCGTTTACCAGATGTATTCAAACTCTCTAAATCCTTTTCAGTAAAGTCCAATCTATATGTTTTCTGCAAAGCTTTAGATTTCCCAATATCCACTCCATATTCTTGTGCAACCTCTACCAATTTCTCATGTAAATTCTTCGCTTTCCATGCAATATTTTTACACAAAAATAGCAACTCTTCATCCTGATATTTACTCAATCTCTCTGGACTTATTGTGCCATTAATCATTTCTTCCAGATCTACTCTAAATTTACCTATATCTATACTCCATTTAGACTTATTAGTTTCTATTCCTCTTATCCAATCATCTAACTCCTCTGGCGAAGGTCCCACTGAACCCCCCGATACTGGAGTCATTTCTCTCACATTCTGCACTAATTTCCTAGGATCTATCTGCACACTTCTTTTTGGTGTTTGTCACTTTTTCATTTATTGGAAGTTCATTTAATGAGGCACTCCTCTCAACTTGTTCCGATCCACTGGCATTCCTGACATTATTCATAGGAATTGTCAATGTATGCACTCTCGAAATATTTTGACCCTCACTGTACAATGGAACTATAGGACCAATTGTTACTGGTACTGACAACGCTTCTGCATTTAAACTCAACTGACTAATTTTCTGAGTCAACTTCTCTCTTGTTTTATTTAACATGTCAATCTCTTTTTCCTGTAACTCTCGAGTACCTAATGAAGACTGTGAAACTGCCGGAACATGTGTAACTTGTGAAACTTGAGGAGCTTGTGGAGCTTCTATTTCAATTAACGGTGCACTCGGAGAAATCCCATCCGGGCTCTCCTGATATGGTGGAGGTCTCTTTAATAGCATCTAATAATTCATCATCGATTTCATTTGGATCAATATCTAATTCTGAAGTCTCTACATTATTCTTTTTCTCTTTACATTTTCCTCCAGCCTGATCCTCTGCAACTATTACTGGATATAACCCATCCGCAATCACTTCTCTTCTCCATCTCTTCATCTGATCATCCCACCTAGCTTCTGAATATCTCCTCAATGTATTCCTGTATCTTATCCCATTCCTGTCTCTCTCCCTTTTATACGCTTCATGTTACCATTCTTCAAGCGCCTCATACTGCATAGGTCTAGGATTTGGTTTTAGTGAATTCATTTGTCTCCTCAAATTTTCCAATATCCTCACATTAAAAGTACCATGCTTTGGAAAAGCTAAAACTCCATCTTCCGTGTCACCCATCCAATTCTCTAACCATGTACACGTATGATATCCACGCTCTTAACATCGTGAAAGAAGCAGGTGATCTTGGAGGAGGTACAGGAAGCCCCTCTCTAGCAACTATTGACTTATCCCTTTTAAAGAAATCTTGTATTCTTTTTACCATCTTCATTTTAAACTCTCTTTTTCTCGCTAAATAACCCAAAAAACAAACCAGGGAAATCTTCCGGAAATCCTCTCACTCTATTAGCTGAATCTCAACCAATACCAGCGCGACTCACACCAACCAACCAATCACGGCTCACTACACACCCACTATCTCGACCAATGCCAGCGCGGCTCACACCAACTAACCAATCACGACTCACTACACACTCACTATCTCGACCAATGCCAGTGCAGCTTTTTGTGACGTTAGTAGAACTCCTGCTACTGACCCTCCCTTTACAAAATAATACGGCAATGTACTACAAGGCTTTTCTTAACTAGATTCTTGTAAGAAACACAAAACAATGCTGCTTTGTCTGCTCCACTAAATAAAGAGATAGTTCAATCATTCAAAGAGATTCTTTTACTTCTAGTAAAATAACGACCAGCGCTACTCAACTCTCTATCAAGTGAAAAGAGGTCTTGGTGCTCTTCTGGGGATACTAGCCAAAGATTTCTGAAGAGAATTTTCGAGTGAAAAAAGTCTTGGTACTCCTTTGGAGATGTAAAGCCAAAATTTCGGAAGCGGACTTTCCACTATTTCACACAACCTTTTTCTCAACAGAATGAATCCCTAAAATAACATCAGCAGCATCTCACTGTTTGATATTACGACAACAGACAAAGTACTTCTGCAGTGTGATACTTTTCTACACTATTCCTCTGCCCCTTAGGCTAAAATAACATCATCCCGGAATCTTAGGCAACTCCTTCCCCTTATTTCCAGACTACATGAAACAAAACTAACACTAACTTTTCATATTAATAACCAAAAATAAAAAATTAATTATTGCCAAACTAATCAATATAACCATTAACCATCCTCTGCTACCAAAACTGATCCAGCGCTGAGGGATCAATACATTTGCAATAAACAAGGCCCAATTACATTACCCAACAATGTCCCTTCACGCTGGGTTCAGTGTAAAGTGCAAAGTTCAGACCTCTCCAACTGAACCTGCATTTCTCATAGAAAAATAATGTGGCGCTGACATCTTTTTATAGTTGAATAGTTATAGGCAATAATTTATAAACATACCCTAAATAAAAACGGACACAGTGTGTATATTTACAATGTTTATCTAAATAATGTGAAATAAATGCTCATTCAAGTACCAATACACAGTACAAATCATGAAATAGCACCGAATAAACATTTAGCAAAGAGAAATGTCAAAATTCACATCACATTGACAGTGCATTGAAGGAGTGGAAAGGCGAAGAGAGAAAAGTTTCAGAGAAAATACATTTGCAAAATGATTATGCAAATTCAGGTTTCTATCTATACTAACCCAGAAGGAACAGGAAATCTACTCCCTGGCCACGGGAGCAGCAAGGCCCCTCAAGAAGATTTGTAAGGGCAAAGTCTAAGTCAGGAATCAGGAACAGGAAGAAACAGGTAGGCCTCTACAGCAAACCGACGACAGCGACGATCACCCCTAACGCCATCAGCATCGCAAACCCAACATGTCCCCTCCCACCAGGGCACCTCAATTATACCCTAAAACCCAAATGTCCAACCCACACTTGTTTCGATTCTGAGACAAAACTACATTTTGATTGGTTAAGGAAGGGGGTGTACTGTCACACCACACTCGGCATGTCCATCTTTCTCAATGTTCTATTGTTTTGTTTTTTCAACATCACAACTACATCATCCCAGGAAATACAAGTATACAAATATCAGACTTCAGCTTCCTTCTTTCTCCGCTAATGTTTCTAGTTCTGTTACTTCTTGTGCCACTCGTGCGCTTCCAGAGGAAACGTTCGTCACTTGTCGATTTTGTTTTTCGTCTTCACATTTAACTTTTGTATGCACACTAGAAGAGAAGAAGAAATGTACTTGACAATCACAATGTTCACAACAGTCACACGTTATACATCACCATAGTGCTATCCGATGAGAAAGTGGCGAATAGTTGAATGAGGCAAGCAAATTTGTACGGTTGCGTGTGTGAGAGGCTGTAGAAAACCAAGTACAGCACAAGCGTAACTGCCTCGTAGGTGCCCTGCCTTAGTGCACTCAATTTGGGTTTCCAGCCTCAGAGGAGCAGGGTAATCCTCCTGTGTTTCAACCAATGAGGCAAGCGGCAATAACAGCCGGTCTGCTCACCTCCAATCGGAAAGAGAGGTTAACAAAGCGCTCTTCCCAAAAGGGAAGCAGAAGAATCTGGCAGCCGTATCCAGCCAATCCATCGTTGAGATGACGGCGCTCCGCCCAAACAGGAAAGCCGGTGGCCATGCTGAAGAGACGAGTGCGGCAGCAGCGCGTCAGATGAGGTGGGCTCAGGCAGAAAACGAAGTAAAATAGGGTTCAATTCAATATCCTGTCGCCAAAAGGATGTTGTAGAGTAGAAGGAAATCCACGAACAAGTAGGTAGCTTTATTTTTGTTATTTTATTCAATATGAAGAAGTCCATGAAATGAGCCCATCCTCAAACGACCTCCATCCTCGCAGCTCCATTACTGAATGGCGTTAGAAACCACCGATTCAGCAACGAGACCCGCAGAACATGGAACGGCGTTTGCAGGATGCAAAGATTCATACAACAACAACAACATGGCGCCCGCTAAGGCGCGAGAAAAAACGCGCTAAACAAGTCGCGTGAAAGCGTGTGTCCGCATGTAACAGTGAGACCAGAAAACCTGGGATCTATCATAGCTTCCCTGCTTGACCAAATTTTTTGATCCTGAGCAGCTACTTTATTTAAATGTGCCCTTTTTTCCTCCATCACATTGTGAAGCTGAGCACCTTGTGCACATGACAACTGACTTGCCTCTTGGTTCTTTTATGGCATTGCTATCCGGGTCATGTGGGTCATGAATATTCTGATAAACGGCACTACATGAGGTGATAATGTCTAATGTACTAAGTAAAGTAAAACGCTTTCGCGCGTGTTACAAAATGTCACCTTTTTGATTTATGAAGAGTTGCCTCTTTATCATATTTCTACATGAGGTTTGTGCTCCATTTTTATGCCATTTGTATTGATGACAAGACTTTTAGAGCAAAGCTATCCCTTGGGTCCCAGTGCATCTACACCTGCTGCACCAAAGATACAGCTATACACAGATCTCGTGCCCTGCTTATGGCTTTGGTCCTGTCTCCCCTGGACCTGTTTGAGGGACGGGGGATAAGTTGCTCATGGCAGCTGGTACACCTGACATGAAACCGTGGGTAGTACGAGGACAGACAGGCCGAGCAGAGGTGGGCACAGCCACCCAAATGCGTGCACAGCAGGCTGCCATGTCCCTTGGCACACCCCAGCTGAACTAATCAGACAGTGGGCAGCGGAAGCTGATGGGAGGCTGGCGCCACGGTACGCTGGTCTGCACGGCGTCTACGTTGGTGTGAGCAATAGATCTGCTCTCTAATTGACTGATTACAGTGGGCCTCTGAAGTTTAAGCCCTCGTTCACTCAGACACCTGGTTCTGCTTGCAGAGGCGAGAAGTACAGTAACATTTCTTGCCTCTTGGCCCCGTTGACAGGGCCCCTATGAGTACTGGTATCTCCTTGTTGGACGAGAAGTACTGGTACTCAAAAGGAAAAAATAAAAAAGTTCCAGTACTCCGCAGCACTGGTGAGTACCAGCCAGTTTAAAACGCCGCCTGCAGCAGATGCTGGACACTTGTAAAACAGCACATTTGTCAACATAAACATCCAGAAATTTTTTTTTACACTCACACAGTAAAATCTGCAACTTTTCCACAAAGAAATGAATTGGAGCAAAAAGCTCTTCTAAAGCAAAATCCTACATTATTACACAGCAAAAAACTGATTTAGCAGTCAAAGAAACTGCGTGGCTGCTCTCGTGGAAGTGACAATTGCAAATACATGCATATTTACCCAGATAGAAAGTGCGGGGGTGTAGAGAGAGAAGAGGGTATGCTCTACTATGACTGTCAGATAATAAAAAGGTTAAGGTCAAAGCAGCTAACTCTACACTGAGTCAGACCTGTGTTATTTCCAAAATTGAAGTTCTGAAAGGCGCATCAGATGACTTGTATTTGTCACAGATTGCCAAAATATCCTGTTGTAAAACGTGTACATTGGCTGGTACTGCACCAGAGGGTAGTAAGCTGACCTCCACTTTGCCTTCAACTTCTTCAGTGTGAGCACTGACTCTAAAGATGACAATTTCACGTGCTCCCTGGCAGTTCTCCATTTCCTGCGCCCCTTATGGGAGAGAGACCCCTTGTGCTTCCATCGTTCACGCTCCTGGGACGTTCCCCTTTGAAGGACATATGTATTAAACAGCCACCAAAAGAAGACTAACCTCACTCTACCTAAACTTTCTGAGTAGGGCTCATGACAGGAATTTCTGAGAGGATTGTTAACCTACATTTTTTGTCAGCACTTTAAACCGGGTATACACTCCAAAAATGTAGATAAGACAGTTTCCAAGTTTTGCCAGCAGGTGCCACTGATGTTCAAATGTGCCTGGTGACACTGATGTTCAGTAAGTAGTGTGTGGGCCACTGATGCTTATCACTGCCCGGATTGCCTCTGAAAGGCCTCTAACAACCTAGTTCCTGGCCGTTTGGTCTCCCGCTGTTCGAGCGGTTACCCGACCACGGGATCTGGTGATCCGATCCTCGCAGCAACACAGCCTGCAGCCTATCCTGGCGCTGAGTCTGCCGATTTATAACTAACCCCTTGCCCCCCCTGTTTAGGCAATTAACGGTCGCAGTCGGGCCGTTTTTGGCCCCCCCCCCCCCATCGCTCTTAGCTGCGGCCTTTTCACAGATATTCGGGTCTGCGCCCTGCCACCATGCCGCCCGCGCCTATCCAGGTCCTGAGTTTGCCTCTCTGCCGCTGCCGACGATCCTCCACCCGGTGCTCCACAAAATGGCGGTGCCCGGATTTCCCCAGTTATGCCTCTAATCTACCGTGTGCCCGTTCGTCTGGGGCTCCAGCTGTGCTAGCGGCCGCACGATCTTGGAACTGGTGAACCGCACCTCGCCTCAACGCAACCCGCAGCCAAACTCTGCATCTTCGACCTCCACCATGCCCTGCTGTTGATACCTCACGCTGAATGCACCGCAAAATGGCGCAGCCCTGAGGTAAGGCTTATACCTACCCCTTACCTGGCTGTATTGGGCCCCCCTCTTTGCGTTTCTCTGCGGCTGGTTCTCTTGCTGGGTCTGCTCCGTATCTTCGCCTAGCCCACAGCCTACTCGGTGCTCCCTGACTGAGCTAATGCTCCGCTGAGGAATCGTCCCGCTGAAGAAGCCTTGTAGCTTATTTTCTACCCGGCGTTCCAGTCCTCTGAGTGCGCCTTGAAACTGATGAGGCCCTGCATGTACTTACCGCAGCCTCTGTTATGTATCACTTACCTGTGCTCGCTGTGACCGAGCCACAGGCTGACAGCCGTGTTCCTGTTTGTACCGGCATTGCCTTGGTCTTCTGCCTACCCTCCTGTCGCACTTCCCGCTACAAGACCTTCCTGATGCTTAATTTTGTTATGGCTCTTCGGCCGTGCTTTGCCCGATCCTAGCCGCCGGACTGCACCCGTGATCCGGGTCTTCGTCGATAACGGCTGAGACCGCGCCTTCCTTAACCCCCGCATTGTCTTTTGGAGGCTGATCGCGTGCTGGTTGTAGTCCTCGTTTTAACCTCCAGCTTACAGACTCGACAACTTTGCCAATGACTACGTCCATGTCTGTGTTATTCCCTCTCATCACCGGACTTCCTGGGAGGTTTAATGCTGTACCCACTGGACCGTTCTGCCTCTAACACGGATTGGAGCTAATACAATCGGATTAGGCATAGTTTCTGATGCATGGACTGGCTGCTCCCCTCTAAGCCCCATTGAAACCTCACCACATGGATGAATAGGATGCTCACTAAAGATCACGAATGCTGACCACCCTTAACTTTGTTAATACCACTGCTTAATTCTCTTCGTGCTGTTGAACATGCAAATTTGTCTAACATAGTCTGGCTACTGCCCTCTGAGACCTCATAGTTGACCGCCTCCTGATTGAATAGGATTCGCTGCATAGATCACAAATGCCGTTCACCCGGACCTTCTAAGCTCTACTGTTTAATCTCTTCTTTTTGCTGTAGAATCACACTAAAAATCTCTATCCGTACCCCCTTCTTCCTTCTCTCCCACAGCCCCATCTTGCGACCGAACATGTACCCCCCCCAATCCCCTCCACTCTCCCCCTGATCCTGCTCTCTCCAAACATGGCCCCAACTCTTGGAACATCTTATACCCGTCTAATCGCTCCAAAAGCGCCAGAATTTTTTTTAAACATAAACTTTTGATTCGTCTCCCCGAAACTCTTAATTGTTGATACCTACCATAGCTCCTCCTCTCCTATGAAAACAAATTTTATTTTCTACACTAAGCGCCCCTCCAAATGGAAAAACCCTTTCCTTCAGTACCTTACAATCTCTAAATCAATTAAAATCCCCTATGGACTCAAACTATCTACCACCCCATCCCCTACCTTTCTTGGTGCAATTGACATTTCTATTTTCAAAACTGGTAACATTCTTATTCAAGCCTCTGAATACCACCTCAACATTTTTGACAACCACTTCTGTTCCCTTTCCTACCAAATATCCCAACCAGCTCTTAATCCCTCCCCAATCTAACTGCCCGACACCCACATATCTTCTCCCACCTCCCCGGTATTGACCTCCCCTCCTATACACGTCTCAACCACCCCCACCGTCGCTGAAGAGACCCCAATGCTTCGCGCCGGATCCCCCCCACACTCCCCCCTTAACACTTGCTCTCTCCCCTACTCAAAACATCGATTTCTTCCACTCTGCCCCTACCCTCTACCCTGACTCTTCCCCCAACTCCTCCCCTACTCTCGGGCACCTTCCCGAGTCCTCACCGGTCCTCTCCCCTTTGTCCAATCCCTCTTCTGCTCCTCCTACTCCTTACATCGTCTGCGTCAGTTCCCCCTCCGACCCCTCCTCACCCCCTGAACCTCCCATAACATCTCCACCAACTCACTGTCCTCCCCTTGGTTCCCCCCCCTGTGCCGTCCTCTAGTTCCCACGCTCCCTTTCTTACTCTCTACCGACCTCCCCCCTCTAAACCCTACCTTCCTCCCTTTCTCTTCCTCTAACCATTCTTCGACTTTACGGCCCCCGCCCCGGGACTATCCTTTACTCTCCCCTACGCCTAACTCTCCATCTCCTAATAGCATCCTCCCCACTCAACCCGAAGTGGTTGTTCCCGATATCCCCCACTCTCTCCTATCCTCTCCCATCACATTCCCTGATTCTAGTACTGAACCGCCCTTCTCCACTCAAAATCCCGTGTTCAACAACCAGAACACTGTCCCTACTCCCGCCTCCTTCCTCACCCCCTCTCCGCTCATTAGACTACCTTCCTCTGTCAACACAGACCCCTACTCATCCCCCCCCCTTCTCCACGGACTCCCCCCCCCTTTATCTTATAGCACAAACACTAACCAACATAGACTGCAAACTCTCAGTCATGACGACTGAACTTTCACATCTCAGGGATAACTACCACGCCCTCATCTCCAGGACCTACGCCAATCTTACTGACTCATTTTGCCCTTCCTCCCACAACATTTCCCAGCATATCCGATGGCGCACTATCCCCCTCTGCAATCGAACTCACAGACCATTCCGTGCGGTTAGCAACCTCTCCACTTCTGACCTAACGAACCTAGTCAACTCCTACCTACCTAAACCTCTAATAACTGACCACCCGCGCCCTTACTCCAGCATTCCAGTGATTATGGGTATTAACAGAATACCTTCCTCGCCCATCTCTCCTCGACCTCCAGCTCAACTCACCTCCATCCACTCTTGCAAACCTGTCAATGTTCCAGTGATTATGGGCATGAACAGAATCCCTTCCTCTCCCATCTCTCCTCGAGCCCCAGCCCAACTTACCTCCATCCACTCTTGCAAACCTGTCAGAGACCACCCTAATCCCCTTTCTTGCTTTCTTATTAATTGCTGATCTGCAGTCCGACATGCCACGGAAATATCAGAAACTATCCTCAGTGAGGCTATTGACATCGCCTTCCCTACAGAAACCTGGCTCAATGAACACTCGACGGCTATCCTTGACTTACTCACCCCCCCCCCCCGGCTACTCCATCATTAGGAGAGACAGACCCGACAGAAAAGGGGGTGGACTAGCCATTAGCTACAAAAATGAACTCCATCTCACCACCTTAAAAAACTCTGATCATTCAACTTTTGAATACCTTGGCGCTGAACTCACCATTCAGGGCTCCCCCCCTATTAGACTACACAACATCTACCACCCTCCTGGCGAACCTCTTCTCTTTGCTGATGAATTATCCGACCTTCTTTCACACTCCTCCCTTTCTGACTCAAAAAATCTTTTCCTAGGCTACTTCAACATCCACTGGAATAATCTCGATGATCCCACTGTCAGTCGCCTCACCAACCTTCTAGAGATTAATGACCTGAAGCAACTATGTCACAAACCAACCCACATCAAAGGGGCCACACTTGATGCCATCATTTCCAACTCAGACTTGACCTCCCTTTCTAGCATCATCCCCACCGACTGGTCTGATCATCACCTCATCCTATTTAAGATTGCTTCCAATGCCCCACTACCCCCTACTATAAACACCAAACACTTGAAGTGGACCAGAAACCTCAAACAAATCCCCCCCGGTGTTCTTGAAGCTAAACTCCAAGCACAACTTCATCCCCCCCTCTCTCCCATAACGCTAACGAACTCACAGAACACTTCAATAAGACTATTAGCGACGTTCTGGATCAAATTGCCCCTCTGAAACTGAGCCATTATAAACAATGGGGTATTCCCAAATAGTCCCTGGACCTGGGTATCGGTTATTATAAAGAAACAGTGGTCCTGGACCAATTGTTCAAGGAAGAGATAGATTGACAGAATTATCAACTTATTTGAGCTTACATTAATCAGCTCCCAAACGTCTGTAAATCGTAAAAATAAATGTGCAGAAAAACCACTAAGTATTATTACAATATATTTATTTAGTCATTGAAAGGAATAATCATTAGAGGGTCAAGAAAAAAGGAGAATGTTCTAGGGAACGTGTAAGAAAAAGTGCTCAAGTGTATATATAGGAGTCAAAAGAGCTCAGTGTGTAGAAAAGTAAAGGGCATATATTTAAAAAACTGTACAAAACTGATATCCAATAAACAGTTAGATGCAACCTGGCCACATGCAAATTATTCATTTGAATTTGTAAGGAGAATTTCCTTAAGGCTGTAAACGGGGGTAATGGGGAAGGGGAAATTGGTCCAGGTGCGGTAGGGGGTAGCGTTGACGTTTCGATCCGGCTTATCGGCAAACGAGGGACTTTAATACCTCAGCTATGCGGATCTTCCTCAGGACAAGGGGACAGGTGAAATGACCCTACAGAATAAAAACAAGGAACTTAGAACCGGGACCTAATAGGTTACCCAGGCGTGGTGTCTGCACATCAGTTGGCGGGAGTAATGTATTAAACCCACCTCATAAATCTTGCAATGCTCAATTGGAGTCCAAAACCTGGTTACACCAATGCCTGCAATTCAATAATAACAACAGTTGTTGTTAAGGGTCCATAAGGATTGTACACTAAAAGTACACAAGGACTAGCTATAGCAACTCACACATGAAGTGGCAAGGGCCAACTAAGGACAATTCCCGTTATTCAGTAGATATAAACCATGGCGGTGGTGCCCAAACCATCCATGGAACATAATATTCTGGCCCGTGTGTGTGGCAAGAGTTTGCTGAATAAATCAGGCAATTCGGGGCACAGCGTAATTTTGCAACTAGAAAAAGGAAGGGAAATCTAATTAAAAGGCTATCTGAGGAGCGCAAGGCGTTCCTAGGTGATAGTCGGTGGTGAAAGAGAATTACCTGGAGACGATCTGATCGACGTCCTTACTCCATCGCGGTAGCAGCCAACAGAGCAGCAACCTGCGGGAGCATTTATACTGAGGAAAAAAGGGGCGGTGGCCTTAAAAAGGGGGCGGTGTCAACCACACGCTAGTAAAAAGGGTTGAAAGACTCAATAGGCTCACAGTTTCTACAGCATTGAAGAGGGCCTCAAAGTGCTATGTCACAGTTCTAATATTTGTTGATACATACAAGCATTCAATGTATATTAAGACATGCCAATGTACAATTAAGCAAAAGGCCCGCTCCTCTTTTTGTGGCTTCTTCAATGTAATTACAACACGCCTCGAGGTGCGATGTCACCATTCTAATATTTAAGATAGACTCAATCGTTCAATAAGTATTAAAAACAGACAGTGTACAATTAAACAAAAGGTGTAATCTCACAGTTCAGGTTTAGGAATCAGTGTGTATAGACATATAGCGACCAGTGTTGAAGCTTGGATATATTCACAGATGAAGTACCAACCTAGTGGTACGCAATTATTCACATATGACATCACAATTACACTTCACATTAAACATAAATACAGACACTTAAAAAGGGAAAAAGAAACAATAAATGATCACATCTAAAGGCATAGGACGCCAATTTCCAGTAGGAGCAAACAGGATTGGGTTAAAAAACAACATTTACATATGTGTTACACAGGAGATTGCCATGAGATTATGCATTTAAGACCTATTGTCAACAAACATTGCTGAGTGTGGACACCTGTCTAGTTATCTCCTCGTATTCATTTAATCCACTCGCTACAGTATCAAAGCGATGTATCCATCTACACTCGCATAGGCTCAGAACTCTACCAAAATCCCAACCCCGGGGGTTTCGGTGTACCTTCTCTATTACACACCAGCGTAGGCTCTCAGGTGTGTGCCCAAATGATGTAAAGTGTTCCACGAGGGGTGCTCCCTGTGTCTGGCACCGTATACGACTGCAATGTTGCAGGATACGGGACTTAACTTTTTGTATAGTTTGTCCTATATATACAAAAGCACATGAACAGGAAATGGCGTAGATTACCCCGCTGGAGTTGCAGTTAGTGTGATCTTAAAGTGTGTGTTGTAGTGTGTGAAAGTTTTCAATTCATTGGCCATATGACACGCCCTACATTGCCCACATTTAAAATGTCCCTTCACAGGCGGGATGTTCCATAGTGTCCTCTGTGAAGTTCTCAATTCAATGGGCAATAAGGATTTAACAACATGTTCCCTAACATTCATGCCTTTGCGGAACGCATGCGGTGGTAGTCCACCAAGTTCATCTGTCACCAAATGCCAGTGGCTGTTTATGATTTTCTTGATGGTATTGCTCTTTGTGCAGAATGTAGTCACACAAACTAACCTGTCTTGATCAGTAGTCCCTCTCTCTCTTTGGGTTCCAGAAGGGAATCTCTATTGTTGAACCATGCACGTTTGCGCGCCTTTTTCAATAATCTAAGCGGGTAGCATCTGTCAGTCAGACGTGACATAAGTTCAGCTGACTCCATGAAATAATCATCCTTTCTAGATCAGTTCCTCCGCAACCTTAAGAATTGCCCAAAGGGCAAATTGTCCCTAAGGTTGGGTGGGTGGTGACTCGAGTAACGCAGGAGAGTGTTGCGTTCACTCGCCTTTCTGTAAAGGCTGGTGTAAAGTTTGCCGCCTTCTGCTTTTATAGCTAGATCCAAAAAATTGACTGTGGAATTGCTATAGTCTAAAGAGAATTGTATATCCTTGGAGCAGTGGTTCAACCAAGAGTGAAATTCCTTAAGTAGGTTTTCACTCCCTTGCCAGATCAGTAGTACGTCGTCAATGTACCAACGCCATAGTTCAATACACTGACTGTAGGGGTTTTATTCGCTCAGGATGTAGTTGTGTTCGTATACATCCATGAAGATAATTGCTAGGTTAGGCGCGAAGCTTGCCCCCATAGCAACTCCCTTCGTTTGTATGTAGAAGTCACCCTGAAAGCTAAAGAAGTTTTTAGTCATAGCTATATCAAGGAGTTTGATGATAAATTCAGTTGGGACTCTATGTGGCCTGGGACGTTTGTTCAGAACTTCTCTCATCACTTTCAATGCCTCACCCTGGGGAATGTTTGTATATAGGGATGTAATATCCATGGTGACCAGGAGATTGCGATTCATATAAAATGGGCGATCGTCCACAAGTTGAATTGTTTGCATAGTATCCCTTAGGTAAGTGACGGTATTCTCAGAGATAGGTTTAAGGAATACATCAATATACTTACATAAAGGCTCTAAGATGGAGCTGCAACCCGAGATTATGGGTCTTCCTCCGTTCCCACCCATCTATCTCTAACCCGATGTGGACACACATCAACACCCCCTCCCTAACCCAGCAGGTGAACCGGGGAAGATGCGTGTTTAGAGGCAAATTGCTGATCTGATGTAACCAGCTGGAGTCTGGCCGGTGAAAAGCGTCTGTTGTCACATTTTATTCACCTGCAGTAGCAAGGGCAGCAAATATCTTTCCGCCACGGCGCTACTGCACCAAGGGCCTGCTCATAACACTACAGCGTGTTTGTTTATACCACAGAACGACTGCCTCGAGCTTTATGGAACCGTTTACTGTCATGACTAGAGGGCATTCCTCAAACAGCACCTTCATTGGCGTGAAAACGCGATGTACTTTGACTTTTTCTATAGGGACCCAGGCCTTTATCTTTCTAGCTTCCACCGAGATCATTTTGTTCACCATCCTAGGTGTAGGGGGATTGTGGGGACACATAACTCTAGTTTGAGGGGAGTCTCACGAATTTGGACTAATTTGAGTTTCCATGTGGTAAATCAGTAGTCGTATGCCATGCCAACATTTTACAACCGGGAAGTTTTAAAAAAGAAAATCAAGGGAATGCTTTTTCCCCGTTGCCATATATTGAACAAGGGGCAATTTTAGACAGGAAGCTGGTAAAATAAAAGCATTTTTGACTTAAATAAACGGGAGCATCCCACGTGAATTGGCTTGGTTGGCAGGTATATAGTTTATAGTAAGCTCTCCTTCTGTGCCAGAATACCCTCGTTTGAACTTTGGCACGTAGAGCGACTAGTGATTTATAATTTCAATTGTTTCATATTTCTTGCGTTTTAGCTTAGAATTCATAGACTAAAACAATTTTCGGGAAGAAAAGAAAACGATTCTAGGTTGATTTTGAGTTATATGAAGAGCATAGAGTTGCATGTTTAAGAAATCAAAAGGGTAAATGAACTAAATATTGTATCTGGAGCAGAAAGGTCAGAGGCACTAAGTGCATAAGAGTTCATTTATGATTTAAGATGAGAAATTATGGAAGTTATGATTTGGTGAGCTAGTGAAAACTTGGTAAAACAAGATAGTGAATGTAAAGTATTATTACTTCGGGAAAAGCAGTGGTTGCCTGGTACATGACAGCCCACAAGTAGAGGACTCGTCATCGTTCTTCTGTAAGATGACTAGCCTGGGAGTGTTAAGTGACCACTCAATGATCCACACCCAAAACTATGACACTGTCACCAACTATACTACCCACTCGTACTGTTCATCCAGAGTAAATTGTAGGAATCAGAATGTTGGTGCAACACATGAATGTTCAGCAAGCTACCTAAATAATCAAATCATGAAAAAACATAAAGAACATTACTTACTGTGATGTATTAGTAAACATACTGCGCCTACTAGAAGGGCACGAAAAAGGATTATATAACTATACTTTTTTTTCTTGAAGTATCAAAAAGTTGAATTATGGGTTTCGGAATAGTGTGCTAGTCGCCTAAACAGTACTTCAATACCTCATGAGGGGTAGCAAGCGCTATATAAATGCAAACCTTTTTCCCTCTTCTATCCCTCAGATAGCCTTCTCAATCCAAATAACTGTCTAACATATCCACCACTCAAATTACTTTCATATTTCAATATACTAATTCACCACTAATCCTTTATGGGTTCTGAAGTAGCGTGCTACTCGCCGAAAAAGCACTTTGACGCCTCGTCAGGGGTAGTAAGCGCTATATAAATGCAATTACAATACAATGTATGCAACCACAGTGTTGCAATCTCCTCGAAGATGTCTTTCGGTGCAGGACACCGCCAATATTTTTGTACTCCTAGTTACTCATATAAAGCTACAAGTGAAGCCTCACCGGGAGCATAATGGTTTTCTCTTTCTTCCCCTCCACCTCCCATCGGCCCAACTGCCAGGTCAATCAAAGATTGACAAACTCAACATGTTGCATCGTTCTCTCTAGGCTGGACAGGGAAACACGAGGAAGATGGTTGTCACTCGTGGAACAGGTGTAGAGTTGAGATATTCTTTACACGTTTGCGCCGTGAAAAGCAAAAGCACATGACGTGTGAGAACAGGTAGAAGAACATAGACAAGCAATGTGGAATTCCAAAGAGTAGGTTAGAAGTGATGACGGTCTGCATGTGTGAGGCTTGATATAAAAAAAGAGGCATAGTGGATAGGCCGTTAAACTGACCTCCCTCTCCTTTTAAACAACACTGTAGCGCACCATTAATCAGCAAAGACCACATTATCACTTATGTTTTAATACTATGACCTGAGCCACCTTTCAGTGTCCAGCTGCTCCACTTTCCACACTGCGCACATCATTGTGACAGAAATATTTAGCTGGAACAGCCCAAGAACAGAACACAAACCCTTTAGCAGTCTTAAATACAAAGTGAGAAGAAAAACATCAGAATACACCCGAGAAGTTGTCGCACAATGCCGTAAGTGAGGAATCGAACAAATTACGTCACAGGTGAGAAATGAGTGCAGCAAAGAGAGGACAAAGGTGTGAAGCTGTGCAATCCATGGCCGAGGACAGAGCACATATACCGGAAGAGTAAGGGCATCTAAGACAGGTGAGAACATCAAATCTTTTTTGTAGTGAGGGGTTGGGGAATTTATGTCATGGTGATGTAAAAGCACCACCAAGAAGTGAACAGTCAAAACAAGTTTTTTTTGTAGTGCACAGTTCCATGGTGATCTCTTTGCCTCCATTAGTGTAACTGACACAGAACGTCAACACGACTGCAGGAAAGTATTATCACGTAATGCTCTGATGACATTGATGCCATTCCCTAAAGAAGCTAGAAAACAGACGTGTATGGCAAAAGCCTCATGAAACCTGCATAAAACACATATGTTTATTTTATTATATTTTATAGACTTAAACATTGTCTGAGGGCTGTTTGGGACAGGGGCCGGGTTATAAGGAGAAGTGGAGGGTTTATCATTCACCAAGTGGAGCCTGTTTCTGGAGAAGGAAGACCAAAAGCTCATTGAACAACAGTGGTTTCATTTCTTTCGTGAATTAACTCTCCTCCTCACATCCAGCCCAGTCTTGTAGCCCAATTTGTCCACTTTAATCCCTCTCCTGTTTTCTCTCTACACCAGCTCCCCTCTATTGGACACAGCAGAGCACTGGGCAGTATCACCTGCAGCATAAGTGGGCCCTCCACCATAGAGGTCAGCGCATGCTAGAATGTGGTGTCACAGACTCCGTATCTACAGAGCAGATGTGTTACTTTAGAAAGAATTTCAATTTTGGAAATCAACGTAACCTTTATAGTTTTGAAACGCTTAACTGGCGTCTGTTTTGTTTAATTTATGCTGCAAAGACGCAGGCTACCAGTACAAGGGGCTGCTGCGGAGGTAGGGCGCTCCCCCATGACACTCTGCACGGTGCTTTTATCTTTCCTTTTTATTGCATCTCTGTAACTATAGGTTTTCCAGCCAGATTCCGACCCGTCCCGAGGGTCAGAAACATAATGAACAGTGCACCATATAAAATACAAGTTGTTTGACCATCACACTTTAATTATACTTCCAATCCAAATATACAGCGTGGGGATCGTGTGTCGGCCTCACTGAAGCTCTGAGGTTGTATACTAGCTGCACTCTGCAGCTCTCTCGAATGTTAGTTCAGACCGCCCCAGTAGTAGCACGTCGGCTCTGTGTCAAATTATGGGTTCCATGTTAAAATATAGGTTACAAAAATATAGTTGAAAAAAATATCGATGTAAAAATATCGATTACAAAAATATCGAATTGCTATACTTAAACAGGTAAGTACAATAATATCGACTCAAAAATATAGATGTAAAAAATATAGATGTAAAAATATCGATTTTAAAAAATAACATAAATTTAAATTAATTAAAAAATATTAAAATTATTAACAAAATAAATTAAATTTAATATATATTTAAACTAATTATAACAAATAAACTTAATTTATTAAATATAAACACCAAAAAATATTTACATATATATTTACTTAAATACATTTTATTAACTATTATCTTTATTTAATTTATAAACTTTTTAAATTATATAAAAATAAAATAAACACATATATAAATAATTTAAAATAAAATATTCTATATTTAATTAACATATTAAACTATTTAACAAAAATAATACATACGTTTAATAACAAAATAAAAACATTAGTAGAAAAAGCGCTGGATAGCGAAGGGGTAAAAATTACTATTCCCACTCCAATGAGTGCAACAGTAGGGAAAGCGCTGGATAGCGGAGGGGTAAAAATTACTATTTCCACTCCAGTGAGTGCAACAGTAGGGAAAACGCTGGATAGCGGAGGGGTAAAAATTACTATGCCCACTCCAGTGAGTGCAACAGTAGGGAAAGCGCTGGATAGCGGAGGGGTAAAATTTACTATTCCCACTCCAGTGAGTGCAACAGTAGGGAAAGCGCTGAATCCCAAAACAATAAAAAATAAAACCATCAACATTTTTATTAAATTTAATTTCCAATATTAACATAATTAATATATAAATTTAAATATATTATTAACAAAGATAATAAAAAATTAATTACCCATTATTTAACACTATTAAATCCACAACACACATCTACAATTAATTACACAATTAAATTTAATAATTACTAATTAATTAATGAAAATTAATTTATTATCAATTAATCAATAAAAATTAATTACTTACCACCTTTCACACCATTTACACATATTAACACCAAAACACACACCTAAAATTAATTACACAATTACAATTAATAATTACTAATTAATTGATGGTAATTAACTTAAAATAATAATTAATCAATAAAAAAATTAATTGCTTACCACCCTTCACACAATTTACACATATAAACACCACAACACACACCTAAAATTAAGCAATTAACCTAATTATTTATTAATTGACTAATTGAAATTAATTAACAACTAATTATTAAACTATTATTAATTAATCAATTAATAGATTAATTATTCAATAAATCTTATAAAATTAAGTTACTTCCCACCCTAATCCCCTATAAACCCACAACCCGCTACGGAACTAAAAACGCAGAATTAAACTTAAAATAAATTAATAACTAGTAAAACTCTAAAACATATAATAAAATAACAAACAATTCTCATTAAAAACACTAAAATACATAAAATTATTAATAAATCGATATTTTTGTAAGCTATATTTTTGTAAACGATATTTATTACAAAGATATTTATGTAATCGATATTACTTACCTGTCAGTCGATATTCTTGTCAACTATATTTTTGTTCTCGATATTTCTTCTCCACGATATTTTTGCGGCGATATTTCTGTCCCGCGATATTTTTGCGGCGATATTTCGACTCTGCGCCCAAATTATGTCATAGTGTGCACGTGCTACTTTCACCCACCACTTGGGCACACCACTCATTACTTTTTAGGTTGAGCCTGGGCAGCACATGCGCTGCTCTGCGGCATGCTGTATTGAAGTATGGAATTGAAGCCCCGCCCACCCTCTGCCCATATTTGTTATTGGCTTGTGTCATTGCCCTTCGTAAATGCTGGCTTCTGATTCGTTAATAGGCTTGTTAGTCCCTCCTTGTCTTCATTTGTAACCTCCCACGAGGACTGGCCCTTTTACTTTGGTTGTTACACGGTACGTCTTTTTCAGTCTGTAAGCACTATTTTCTTTATTGAGTTTCTCCTACTGCAGGCACAACATGCTTTCCTGCAACATTCAGCGTGCCTTGCGTGCTTTCACTTTCCGAGCAGCTCGGGACAATGGCGGCCGCTTTTTAAATAGGTCTCGCATTTGCAAGAGTTTGAGCTATTGGCATTGTAAATGACAATGCCTTTTAATTATGTGTTAATTAGCAAAACAGATAAATAAAAGGCATTGTCATTTACAATGGCAATAGCTTAAACTCTTGGAAATGCGAGACCTATTGCATTGCAAATGCTTGTTTACTGCCTGGGACCACTGATGATTTTTATTGGCTGGGGCCATTACTGTTTGTTAATGTGTGTGTCCGCTGCTGTTCATTACTGTCTGGTGCACAAGTGTTGGAAGTAGAAGCGTGGGGGAGGGAGGAGCCTGCAGTACCCCCAAATTAATCATGCTGGAGTTCAAGAAGTGAATGAGCCATAAAGATGCCTTTACATTTTATATTTTTCCTTCAGCATTTGTCATATGTCAGGCTACGTCTTCTGACAAACTGCTGCACATTCTTTTACAATGGGTATTGGTGTTTACTTCTCTTACTCCGACTCCATAGTGAAAGGATTGTGTAAAGTGAACTATCTGACAGCCCTCTGGGTTACGGGGAGTGTAAAAGGAAAGGCTGCAAAATGTCATTTTTTATGTAACACTTAACATTTAAAAACCTGCAAATTAACTGTACAATTATTTCAAAATATATCAGCAGCAGAAAGCACAAATTACCATTTTCAATTCCGAATTTTGATGGAAACAAAGATTTTAATAGTCTCAAAATGACTCAAGGCACTTTAGTTGGAATGCGCAAATGATAAATATTTGCTGAAAACCGTTTTCCGAACATTATAGTTTGTGCACAGTCTAGTTTTATCAGTAAAACTGTATGTCTGTTCAAATTTAGTGGGTAACGCATAATGCGCTGTCTGTAAATGACAGTGTGCTACCACACCATGTTTTAGTAATGTGTTTGCAAAAGTGCGCTCCAAAATGCACCTCTGGACACTTACTCGTGGCTACTTTGCTACACTTGTTCTTTGTCCGATGCTTGGTTTTTCCATAATCCACACGACTTGTGTGGTGTAATAATAATAGCACCCCCACTTCGAAAATTGTTTCAGCACCACTGTTCTGGGGTCATTGATGTATGTAATCCCTATTACCAAAGGTGCTGCCACTGCATGGGGCGAAATACTTTGGATAGCATGGTCTCCTTTCAGAGCATAATAGAAATGATAGAAAAGAAAAAAGATTCCAAGCAGCAGACCTGCTTACAGTGCCTGTTGAACCCACTGCATGCTCCATTCCACAGAGCATGGTTTTTGTGATCATCTTAAAATACCAGTAGCTTGCAAACACTTTTAAGAAACTGTGACATATAGGCAGGTTTCTTGGTCTTTTTTCTAAATAATCTCTCAGAGTAATCATGACCACTAGGAGATAATATATAGAAAAAGAAAAGCCCTAGAGGAGTTTAACCATTCTGTAAACCTAATTTTTACATTCTGGTGTAGAGCAATCCCAAGGGGATGTCTACACCCCACCCCTTTCTGCACACTCTGTGTTTGCCCACAAGTATGTAGGATTTAGGAATGGGTAGGTTTGATTAATGTAACATGGAAATAAGCACACACTTGATGCTAGATTGGCAGTACTGGACCTATAGCAGGATTATATGTAAAGGGGAAATGAAGAAAATATGAGGGTCTCTGTAGTGGTGGACCGCACACTTAAGTGGAGCGTGGTATTACAATGCTTTAATCGAATATCACACTTCACAAAAATAAGAAGACTCTGACTGCAGTAACACTCCTTGGAAGAGATGTGTATAAACCTTCGCCTCATGCACTTGTTAATGTTTTGAATGATACAGGTATTGCATTAACTCAGAAAATAAAATTTGCAGAAAGAAATGTACAAATCATGCTCTAGGGTAATTGCAGCTTGATTCTGTAAAGTGACAAGCGTTCTTTGAAAGACATATCAAAAGCCAGAATACTAAAGGTCCATGAAAGCTTAAAGGGGGCTAGGAATGCTAGTGTAGAAAAAGTTTCAGCCTTCTTGGAGCCTTCTATCTGTGTGGTGTGGGGGAGTGTTTTGTTATGTTCTCAAGGGCTAATAAAGGATATGAGGGTAAATGTGGCACAGGGAAGGGTGAACTTGTGTGCTTTCAGAATCGGGGTGCAGGAACAGTTGTGTTTGGTGTTGGTTACAGATTGTGTAAGCCTGCTAGTTTCAAGGAAAGCACTAAGTGTGGCAAATATGTTAATTTTACTAAGATGTGTAAAAAGATTAAAGAGAGAGGAGGTGTACTATATCCGAAGTTATACAGGAAATGGATTTGAATTTGCCTAATTCAATGTTCATGGTGTAGAGGGGCACAATGACAACCCCATGTATGAAGTCCTACCGCGGACTGTGAAAGTTAGAGGTTTGAAAGATCCAGGATCACCCATGTTATGTTTTGTCAAGTTATCTGCATGTTTCTGTCGCCTTCACCGTTTAGCATGGCAGCTGTGGTGTCCTCTTAATCTAGGTACCATTTTCGTACGATTCTGTGATTTAGGGTCAAGCTTAGTTGTATACTGGTAGTGATGTTCTACCACGCATTCAAAGTTTTAATATACACAGACTCTTACATCGATTACCAAAATAATGTCAAGGGAAATCAGTGTGGAATAAAAAATACAAACGTACGTTTTTATGGTTACGTTGATGTTATGATGGTGGCCAATATAGTGGAGTCGATAGAAGTGCTCAATATTAGTCACTTTACAATTGTGACACATTCATGGTCAGTGCAGACGTGATTAATGTCCATGTTAGTAGTGATTCATGTTGATTAATGTGAAAATAAAATCGGTTTGGGTGTGTCAAAGGTCTTGGCTGTTTATAGTTGAGCTGGGTGTTTGGTTTTCCAAGGCCCATCCAGTGGATATTATTTCATCTCCTGCGATGTTAGGCAGGTAGCTTGTTGTATTTTTTGTATCTGATTTGTAAGATTTATTTATTTTCTATTTTCCTCCATCACTGAACAATCCATATGGTGTTGGTGTGCTTTGCGTATAGCAGTGGACGGTAAACTGCCATGTACTGCTTGTTTACTCTGACAAAAACTGATATTAAAAATGTTAAACTGAAATGTTCTATTGAAGTACATGCACAGTGCAGTGGTGTTCCAGGAAGATGATCATTTCTATGCAGATCCTGTTTCTGAATATAACCATGCTTTGCTTTTAGTGCTTAACATCCGTAAGGATAGAAGATTAACCTTGCTAAATGTGTATCCAGTGTGACACAGTGAGCCAGAGGAAGGTAATGGATCACTCTCAGGCATGCAGCTATTATTAAAGCCGTTCATTGCCCAAAGTTGAGGTAGCAGCTTAATTCCCTCTTTGCTCTGATACTTCAACTATGTTTTCCAGCTTAGATGACACCCATTTCCCAATCAAATCCTGCTGCACCAATGCCAAATTTTCACCATCATTGTACAGCCAAGCGCTTGATGACTGCAACCACAGAATGAGATGACAAAGTTAGAATGTAGGTGAGCAGAGACACCAGATGATCACTCTCCACACCAAGCACAGGCGGCTCATATCAGAAGCAAAGGATTCCTTTTATAAGAATGTCTTCAGCAAAACTTCCAACAGAAGCAGGGAACGCCTCAAGGCGATTAAACACTCGTTAGTCAACCCACACTTTCAACCACACCTCTTCTACATGCATTCCCGCCTCCTTGTCAACTTGCTATTCCCCCAGTTAGCCCTTCTTAGTCTCCCTGACCAATTTGTACCCCTTTGCTTGGTGCTATCCTGCTTAACATTGTCCTTAAATTAATCTGTAATATTCCTTACTAGTACAGGGTATCGGTGCTTTGTAGTTAGGTTAGTGTAGTACAAGTTAGATACATATATAGAAGCAAGAAATTGCCAATTAACGGGGCAGAGTTTTCTTGGGGTCCTTCTAGGCAGTAGTGTTGTGTAAAGTCGAGCAATTTCTCGGAGCAGGTGCTCTATATTTCTTCTCCCACCTTTTAGTATTGCAAAATAACGTGTAGTTCACAGCAAATGAATCGGAAGGACCAATTGAGATAAAAGTGCACCTGAACTGTAGAGGAAAAGAGAAAGTTGAAGGAAGGCAAGACGATTAGAGTGCCTACTTATTAGGCTTGGTGCAGAGTGCTTTTAATCACATGCTTTATTGAAATCCTCTCTGGGCTCTACCAACCAGCAACAAAGGTGTGTGTACCTGAGAGTAATAATATTGTTTTGATTATGTATCATTCACACCATATGCATGCCATCTTTAGTACATAGTAGCAGTTATATGCAGAGTCCATGTATGCTGTTGTAAAAAATAGCAGTGCCACCCACAGAAAGAGTGTATAATACTGCTCCTGGAACCACCTACTCCAAACTGCTAGGGACCAGATGAGCATACAACTTGCTTCTGTCTTGCACGTATGATAAGGCAGGGATTAGGGTACCAAGTTCACAATGGGAAGCTGGTACTTTTGTTGAGTTGAGTTGAGACAAAGTCAAATATTTTCCGGGATGCACCTTTAGGGTATGATCAAAAGATGAACCTGTAGAAGAAAGTAAGCTATTCCAGGTGAGGTGTGGTTCTAGAACAGCGGGTTATAGAAAGTTGTGGGACAGTGGGTGGTTTTCACCTAAAGATGTTTGTTTGACACTTCTGTTCAGCATGAGTGGTAGTATTGAAATCAGTTGTATGTTTAAAAAATAAGTGGGACAAATACATTGGAGTAATAGTGTTAAATCAAATAACACTACTAGAGACTGAGCAGGATATGAGAGTAGGGAATTAGGGTGGCGAAATGGAGGCTGGTTGCCTTCTGTTTATTCAAACGTTTACTTAACAACAATTGAGAGAAGCTTAACTGCCTTTCATAACCACACACTTTTTCTTTACACTTTCTTTCAGCATTAACACGGTCTGCATATACAGCACGTAGACATGATCCCAGCAAACCAAACTGGCTACGAGTAGGGTTGGCATTTGGCAGCACTGCAGCTCTCTGGATTTTGGTAAGTATTGCATCAACAAAACTACAAGGACTGCCAAAACTTAAGGAGTTGAGGGGAAAGGGAGTAACATTTAAAGAAGACCGATAAAACAGTACAAAGTGATATTGTCTTAATTTGTTTCTATTGTTTTAAACAAACATTCGTGATAAGCCTATATGTGGTCCACTGTCTGCAGATTTGATCTGTTCATCTCTTAGTATTCCAAAGTATGTGTGAAGAGCTTCCTCTTAGCTTAATGTGGACTTATGCTTTGTCAGTATATCAGACCAGATGCTTAATACTGGATGGTGGGGTCAATGTGGCAGTTGTGTAGCTCTTTTAGAATTCCATCACCCTACCTACAGGGCAAGTTTAGTTTTTCAGTTTTTCTTTATTCACAAGATTTCATTGAAGGACCGGTACTAACATCACTACTAAGTATATGAGGACTTGATGTGATAACAGCTAATGCTGTAGTTCTTCCACTATGTTGTCTTTGGTTTTTACATCCAGCTCGCTACTTGTTGGTCTCCAACGATATTTAAAAAAACAAAACCAAAAAAAACGTAATTTTTAGTGACATAACTATGGAAAGCTGGATGTTTTGGGGGATTATTTAAAAGCTAGGCATGAATGGTTCAATATTCACAGATTATAAAAACTGGCCTCAATGGTGTTGACTTAATCGATTTTCAACAAACCATTGGAAAACCTCATTGGGATGGTTATTGAATTCAGATACCCCTAACGTTTTTTGGTTAGGTTAAGTTTCTTTGTTTAATGCTCCCCAAACTTTATTTCTGCAGAGAATAAATGATTTCACAGTGGCTGTATAAGTTAAAAAAAATAACTGTTTTCTTACTTAGAGAAAAAATGATTTTGTAAAGCGCATTTTTCTTTTTCCACTCACAAGTGGTCTTGCTTTCTAGCCTGTAACTTGAATTTCAAAGTCACAAGAGGCTAAATCACTAAAGTAGATGTTATCTAACAGTGTTGCAATTGGTTTTATGTAAAGAAAGGGTAGTTTATTCGTTCATGTTCGGGTGCATCAGTACCTAAGAGGAAAATTAATAGAAAACAAAATAACTTCTTTAATATTCCTAGTCACTTGTTGGAACAGCCATGTTTCTGTGTGAGCTTGGAATATTGCAATTAGTGTGGGGATGAGGTAAAGCAGAAGGTGGAATGTCCTGTGTGTGTCTCAGAGCAGACCAATGTGTGAGTAAGATCGATATCATGTCTCCAGACAACTCTTTGAGATATGCATCTTTGCTGAGGCGTTTAGCTTGGACTGTTACAGTAGAAGCAGTCACTCCCTACACTTAAAGCCATGCAAGACTATCCAGTTACCCTAACTAACCGTTCCACAGGGTCTCCCATCAACATCAGAAATGTCATGAGTTGAAGCGCCGGACCAAGATGGCTGCCTGAGCTCTCGGCTCCGCCGATACCGTCCCTCTAAACCCATTATCCTGACTTATCCTGCCCCATATGGACTGCAACGGCAAGCAGTGAGTGAGCGGCGCCGTTTGCTGCTGTCCCGGCTCTCGGACGCTACCAGAGACTGAATAAACGGGCTCCGACCGTCCGGGCCTGCCCGCTGACCCCAGACCGGGGACTGCGGTGGGAGAACGACGGCTGGAGCGCGAAGAGGAGTCGGCTGCCCGGACCGGAGGTCGCCGGTCGGAGCGCGTCTGCCTGGCTCTGCGGGATCTCGCTTTCTGGGACGGCGCGCGGACTGCGATTGGTGCGGCGGTGAGATCCCTCTCTCCCCCCCCCCCTTTTGGCGCCCCGTTCCCTCCTGGACCGGGTGTGGGGGCGGCGGAGTGGGCGAAGTGCTGGGACTGGCGCGGGGACTCGATGGAGCCAGAGCCTTGAAGATCTACCGGCGGAGTGGGAGCGACCTGCATCACGTCTTTCCCCCCCCCCCCTCGTCTTGGAGCCATCTGTGGAGGGGATGAGACCGGGGCCAACACTGAACTGCCTCCTTACCTGCGTCCTCACATTGGCCTGCGAGCGACTGGTGGCATCGCTCTGATCGGAATCGGGAGTGGTTGATCTGACCGTGTGTCCGGGGCGGCTGAGACACCGCGGGAGTTACGGGCCGCCTGTGCTCCCCGTCCGGGCGCTCGAGCCGGTCTATTCCACACGTGGCGGCCTTTTCGTAGTTGCTGACCCATCGACTGCTCGTAGCAAGGGACTTTGTCAGACACCACCTCCGTGTCCTGAGATTCGGGGGGCAAATGGCGAGTAAAGCGGACTCGGACAGGAGCCAGGCCAAGGTGTCCAGAGGGTCGAGGCAGGTCCAATCGAACAAACTGGACCGCTATACCCTGCCCAGAGGCTCGCCGGCGGATCCGCTTCATGCCCATAAGGTGGGGAGGTCTCTGCGAGCCCCACCTCGGAACTGACCCTGCAAGATGTTATGGCCGCCATAGAGGGGTTAAATCATCCCTGGAACATAAAATGGACACCATCTCCATTGAAGTAAACCTCATCCGGGCTGACCTAACAAAAATGAATGAAAAAGTCAAGTCCCTGGATATTAAAACGACCGGTCTGACGGAAGATGTGTCGCAGCTCCAGCGCGAGGTACGTGATCTTAAGTCTTTCTGTGAAACGGCCGAACGGAAACTTGACGACTGTGAAGGCAGATCGAGACGCAATAACGTCCGCATTTTAGGGGTGCCCGAAAAATCAGAGGGGCCAGCTCCTGACTTGTTTGTTGAGGACCTTATCCTGAACCACCTTAAACCCAAGGGACTGGGGAACTTTTTCACCATAGAGCGTGCGCACAGGGTCCCGGGTGGGCGACCAAAGCCCGGGGCGCCTCCGCGCCCTCTCATTGCACGGGTCCTCAACTTCAGGGACAGAGACGCTATCCTGCAATGCGCCCGAGCAGCACCCCCGCTACGCTACGAGAATGCCACCCTCTCTTTCTTTCCCGATTTCACACAAATGGTACAA
The DNA here is from genome assembly GCA_963921515.1 of Calotriton arnoldi. NCBI lineage: Eukaryota > Metazoa > Chordata > Amphibia > Caudata > Salamandridae > Calotriton > Calotriton arnoldi. The sequence goes on along the minus strand of CAWUFW010000124.1, from coordinate 3,170,867 downwards.
AGACAGCGTAGAACCTTTCTAGCTGTCAAGAAGAAACTTAGAGACAAAGGACTTAAATACGCCATGATGTTTCCGGCTCGTCTCCGTATCGAAGACAGGGGAAGAGTATGGTTCTTTGATAATCCTGAGATGGCTTCGGATTGGCTGGACGATCTTGCAGCCGGTGGCTCCCCGAGATGTAGTCGAGACGAAGACCAAGAATCACGGGAGCGGGAGTGACAATTGGCTAACGCACAGGCGGTTTACATGCTCATGGCCAGGTATGGGGGCCCGGGGGCCCCACAGTCGGACAAAAGCTCACGCTGAACAGTAGCTACTTAGAACTATACTCCAAGACCTTATGGGAACAATCTATCTGTGAAGTTTGGGTTTGGGGACGGTGGGAGGGAACGCCGACCTTCCTCCTCTTTACTACCTTTAGTTGCTTTTCAGTTTTAGGGTATTGGGCGACAGGCACTCTGCCAGTTTGTGATGGGCAGTTTTAAGTCCAGAGAGCAGGGAAGCAGGGAGGGGGTTGTTGGAAACAGGATTTGGGAGGGGGGTTGTTTTATCTTTGTTTGTATTTATCGACACATGATGTGTGTTAAAGTTGTGATCTCGGCAAACCTTATAATCTGCATGACCAAGGCACTAGACGACACTTACAAATATGACGCATACCCAGTGGGATAAAAGTGCGAGAATCCTGAGCTGGAATGTTAACGGGCTGGGGGACAAGGTTAAACGCAGCATAGTTCTCCAATATATCAGGAAGCAAGCCCCTGACGTCGTCCTGCTCCAGGAGACACACCTGATAGGTAGTTCATGTAAAGCACTGTGTAGATCTGGATATAAGTTAGTGGCACATGCAGGGTTCACCACAAGCTCCAGAGGCGTGGGTATAATGGTAAAAAACACCTTCCCGCTCACTATAGACCGTATTTGGACGGACGACAGGGGCCGATACGTGGGTATTACGGGGTTCTGGGAAGGACGCACTATTACATTGGTCTCCATATATGTTCCCCCTGGCCTCCAAACTACCACATTTCAGGACCTGCGTACCGCTCTCCTCTCACTACCTGAAGGGGTGTTATTGCTGGGAGGGGACTTTAACTCCGTGGGGTCAGGGGCGCTGGATCGCCACCCACCGTGGGAACTGGGGCCCTCGCATAGATGGCTGCCAGATTTTCTCGACACCATGGGTCTAGTAGATGGTTGGCGCACTTATAACCCTGACAAAATGCAACACACCTTTCACTCGGGGGCCCATGGCAGCTTATCCAGATTAGACTATATCCTGATCCCCGCCCCCCAAATCTCGCTCATCCACGAAATTAGACCCCTGGCAAGGGGCATTTCTGATCACTCACCAGTCTGGGTCCATGTACTCTTTGATCAAGCCCGGGTGGGTAGGGTCGTCCCTATTAACCCCTGGCATCTTCGCAACCCCAAAATCCGCCAAGAACTCACCAAGACAATGGATACATACTTTGCCGAAAATCTGGATACAGTGGCCTCCTCCCGGACACTATGGGAGGCATTTAAGACGGTGATTAGGGGGGAGGCCCTGTCCCTGATATCAGGACAAAAGAAAGAAAGACCTAGAGAGATCGCGGAAATAGAGGACGAGATCTATCACTTAGAGAGAGAGATGGAGACGACAGTCACACCTGATTTAACCCATTTATTGCGACTCCAACAAGACGAATACAAGGCACTACTGACTGAACGCGCAAAAATGCTAGGAAGAGAGACACTTGGTAGGATCTATGAGCTTGGGGATAAAGCTGGGAAACTATTAGCCTGGCTTGACAAACGCGAATGGGCGAAGAGGTTGGTCCCAGTCCTCCATGATGCCAATAACATTGAAGTAACGGACCCCCAAGAAATAGCAGACTGCTTTGCCAGGCACTTTAACTTAATATACACCGCAGTGGCATCTTACACTGAGGACGAATCCTTCGAACTGCTTCGTGACGTTAAACTTCCCACTCTCTCCTTAGAAGACCGGAGTCTTCTAGATAGCCCCTAACTGCAGATGAGATAGCCCAAGCAATCAGATCGCTACAATCAGGGAAAGCTCTTGGCCCGAACGGCATCCCAATTGAACTATACAAACTCAGCCCTGACAAATTGTCCATTCATCTCAAGAGCATGTTTGAGGAAAGTAGGGAATCAGGAGTGCTCCCAACTGACCAACGTATAGCCACCATAGTAACCATACATAAGGAAGGTAAGCCAAAAACGGACTGCGCTTCCTACAGGCCGATTTCCTCCTCAATGCCGAACCCAAGATCCTTGCTAAAGTCCTCGCCACCCGTCTCATTAACGTAATTTCGGAATTGGTACACCCGGACCAGTCCGGCTTCATTCCACATAGGAACACAGCATTGAACCTACGCCGTGTCCACGGTGTTTTGGGCAGAGTAGACACGATTCTTGAGCCGGCTGTCCTCGTGTCACTAGATGCCACCATGGCATTCGACACTATAGAATGGCCTTACCTTATTGCGGTCCTCCGAAAGTTAGGGTTCGGCCAGGAATTCATGCAATGGGTCCGCCTTTTGTATTCGGAACCAATGGCACAAGTCGTGGTGAATAACAAAAAGTCAGATTCCTTCGTCCTGAGCCGGGGCACCCGTCAGGGGTGTCCACTCTCTCCCCTTCTTTTTGCATTGGCGCTGGAACCACTGGCTGCATGGATCCGCCAAAACCCAGTTATTCGAGGCATGCGGTGGTCACCTGATTGGGAGGACCGCATTTCGCTCTATGCGGACGATATACTACTATATTTAACGGAGCCCAAAAAGTCTTTATTAGCAGTTCTGGACATTTGAGCTGTGTTTGGTAACTACTCCGGCTTCAGGATTAACTGGTCTAAATCCCACCTCTATGTCCTTCAGGGGGGCCCACCTGCTCTAGCCCGAAACTGCCCCATCCACATTAGCACCACTGGGTTTAAATACCTGGGTATATTTCTCTCCCGAGATCCTGTACTCCGCTATGAAAATAATCTTCTCCCTCCATTGCTTCGCTTACGGCGAGACATTGCCAGTTGGAAATCCCTTCCCCTCTCCCTACTGGGCAAAGCGGCTCTTTTTAAAATGATGTCCCTACCCCGCTTTCTCTACGTTTTGCAGAACACACTTGACCCAGTCCCCACAAAATACTTTAAAGAAATAGAATGCCTCCAGAGGGACCTGCTATGGAACGGGCCTCCCGTATAGCACTGAATACGCTCACGTTACAGTGGTACGATGGTGGCATCAGTCTGCCTAACATTAAAAAATATTACTGGGCAGCACATTTGGCAGCCATTAACCACAGCACATACGGAGATCTTGCCAATCCGGGCTATAAGATGGACAAGTGGCTCCTCCCTGGAGGGAACTATAACCGATCCCTCTACGCGAAATCAAACAGATCCAAGCTCACAGGGCCCACTGGACACACTGTTAAGATATGGCACACTGCAAATAAATCCCTGGGATGGGAGGGTAAATTAACATTGGCTACCCCCTTATGGGACTCCGCAAAACTTGGCAACCTATGGTCCTCGAAGGGATTTGATAAATGGGACCTGATCGGCATATCGCAAGTCAAAGATCTGTGGAAACAGGGTGGAGTAAAACCCTTTGTTGCCCTGCAGACTCAGTACAACCTTGCAGATGCCGAGCTCTTTCGATATAATCAGATTAGCCACGCGCTACACTCTCTCATCCCTAGAGGCACTTCCCTCCCCGACTCATCCCCTTTAGAGGACAGAATATTAGACGGCCCTGTCCCTGACAAGACCATCTCGTTAATTTACAATAAATTAATACACCACATGGATGATCCTCTACTAGCTTTAAGGGGGAAATGGGTAACTGATGGGATGGAATTGGACGATGAGGACTGGCAAGAAGCGGTCTCCTCGCCCCGGGTGGTGGCCATTTCGGCCCGACTACGGCTTGTCCAACTTAAAATCCTGCACAGAGTATATATGACCGGCCCTCGGTTGGTGATGATGGGGAGAGCCGAAACAGGGGACTGTCGCAGGAAATGTGGCCTCACGGGTACGTTCATGCATATTATGTGGGAATGCACCCTAATCCAAAGGTACTGGACAGGGGTAAACGCAACGATGAGCACGGTACTGACTGTCCCTCTTAGTCCAGAGGCACGTAGATGCCTACTAAACATATGGGAGCCGACCGATCTTAACGCTCACCAAATACAATGGGCAACGTTGGGCTTCATGCTGGCGAAAAGAAATATAGCTCAGGCCTGGGGGGGCGGCAGCACCTCCTACTTTGGCTACATGGGAAAACAACATGGACTGGTGCATGTTTAGAGAAAAGACAGTGTTTACAGCCCGAGGCTGCCCCCGAAAATGGACCCGCATCTGGTCACAGTGGAACGCTTACCGTGGCGATATTTGCATTCCCCCACAACCCGTTGCGCTTGATGATCTACTCCCCCCTTGAATGCCTCCACTGTATGTAATTCGCTATTGAACTGCCTTGCTTGTCATGCGTATTTCTATACTGTATTAATTTCAATGCTGATATGCCGATGTTTGTTAATAAAAAGTTAAATGAAAAAAAAGAAATGTCATGAGTTTATTGGCTTTAGTGGCTTTGCAACCGCACCAGTCTGCAAGACTCAACAGGCACACCATTTGCCCAAACCTTGAAAAGACCCCTCAACAGAACAGACCAGCACAGTTGATATATCTGGCTACACTGACTGATTGTTGTAACTGATAGGGCTTTCAGAAGAACTTGTTTGAGGTGTCACCCGTCCTGAATCCTTGACATAGTTTACCAGACAGCACAACTCAACTGAACGTTCTGTATGGTACACCACTGTCCTTTTCTCTCACTTCAACAATATTAGACAAATCATTTGGAACAAATTATTTCATTCATCATATCTGGTCTGACAAGCTAACATTTAGTATAACCCCATCAACAGTATCTGCCACTATTGGCTAAGCCCTTGATGTTGTTTACCAATATTAGCCATACCAAGACTCAGTAATGTTCACCACTGCCAGGTAACTAAATGACTATTTTCTAGAATCCACTTCAGCTAATCAAATTGGCTCAACCACTTAGGGCACCTGTCACCACCAGCAACACCTGTTGACCTTTACGTGTGATTGAGTACTGCCCTCTCCTGGCTGTTTGCTTCTTCAGGTTAAACCACTTAACAGTTCTTCTGGTTTCACCATTGCTGAGGATATCGGCCAAATTCCACTGCTCAATTCTCCAGGGGTTCAATCATGCAAACCAATTCAGTTAATCCTACCTGCCGACCCTACTGCACACAACTCCTTGCTGCTATCTATTCAGCCAACCATATCTTCAATCCCCTAACAGTTGTTTATACTTGCTTATCTGTATGCAGAGTGTGCTGTTTTCAACTATATCCAGAAGAAACTATGCAGGAGTCCCTTTTCCAAAGGGTGCATCATTACCGATCTCTCCTGCTAATTGTCTTTCCTATTGGATTATTAACTCCTAGCTACTCTAAAAGGCATGATCTACTTATTGACTAGTTAGACCTGCCGACCACTCATACTTCCTATAACTGTGAACTGTTCCATGAGGCCATTGCCAAGTGATTAAAGAAGCTAAATCCACTGACTATACATTTCAACAACTAACATTTTGCAGAATCCTGCTTTTGGAACTAGCTCTTCTTGCCAGCTTATATCTCCGGGTTTTGACTGCTAACTAAGAGCAAGTTTTGGGAATTGGGAATTTGGCCCATTTGCTAACCCTAATGCAGGGCCAAATAGCTAGATACTAACCTTGAAAGGTTTGGCCCACACCTTCACAAACCCCATGACTGAGTTGATTCCTCTGTTGTTCACAGGTGAGTCAATGCATTTCATCTCTGACAGAAATTATCTGTTTGGTTGTTCCGCACAACACATACACAGTATTCTTTAGGGCAGTGATTCTTACCTTGTGGTCCTTGGACAAATGGGGGTCCGCAACACCTACCAAGGGGGTTAGGCGATTATTCGCGATTGTTTAGAAAATTAAGTAATATTAGCAAATTAAAGGAATATGTATTAAAAACAAAGCTAAATTGAACAATTTAAAACTGTGCGAAGGAATTTCAAATTGGAGGATTGAAAAGATTAGTTGGAATCCGTATCTCAATTTGTGGGAACAGTGCAAGTACAGCAAAAGTAATTTAGTACGGATGATTGTTGGCACTAGTTAAAGCACTGGTAAACACTAGTAACCAGAAAGCATGCATTTGGAGCAAAAAAGATGAAATTATATGCTGGGGAACAGCGTTTAGAAATAAAATTAAATTAACAGGGCGACCAGAGCCACGAGTCTCACTGGGCTCTAAGTGTCTGTGAACCAGCCAAGCCTCAAAATATTTGGCATGTAAATCAAACAACTAGCTTCATGCAAAAACGAAAAAGTTTCCTCAAAATTCAAGAAAGTATATTTCTTTAACATGTGGAGGAATTTTACCTTAGTCCATCACAATATATCACTGCATTGAGATGCATTTATTAAAAGTGATAGTTTTTAAATATTCCCCCAACACTGCCCTGACAACAGTACCATTGGTGAACTAAGGGGCAAGTCACTTGTCATGTGTACTCTATTATATTTGGCCTAGGCTCTTAGATAGAGCAACGTTATAAACTATTAAATCAACACAAGAGGTTTCCGTACAGTATACATCCACGCAAGTCAAAAAGTAAAGAACTGCTGCTTTAGGCATTGCTTTCTTGCTTAGACCAACTGACACAAGGTGAGACAGTGTTAGAGTTGTTGAAACATTTCCCTCTGGATTTGAGCATTGGCTAAGATCTCACTGTTGAGATTGTAATTACATTGCACAATAGTGTGATGAGTTCTGGCACAAGCATATAAGCAGTTTGGTATCTTCCCCATGGCAAAGTGCAGGGGAGGGTGGGTGATGCCAAAACACGATGTCAGCCTAATCCTGGTGCTCTGCTCTGATGTAAAAGTATAAATGGTCATCCAGTACCATTCAATGCTCAAACATACTATCAAACACCTCCACCCAATAAAATGCATACCGGCTCAGAGGTTAATTCTGAAACCCATATGGAGAGGTAAACTTAAAAACGTAACTGGTACTTGCCTTCGGCATGTTGGAACCACCTAGGTCCCCTTAAGGAACGCCTGACATCTTTATACTCTTCTCGGCACTCACTCACTGAGTCTGGAAAGCTGCAATGCCACAACACCTGTTTAACAAGTGGAGTGGTGTGGTGCAGCGGCCAGGGCAGCTGACTCCAGAGCACAGGGTTCACGGTTCGATCCCCGGCGGCAGTTCAGCTCAGCACCATGTGACTCTGGGCAACAGCTCACTTAATTTCCACTCCGGCCCCCAGCGCCTTGAGACCCGTAAGGGTGAGTAGCTGCGCTATATAAAAACGGACTTACATTTTTACAATGCTGACATCAGACATCGACTAGCAAGGATATAACCTCAAAGGATATTGATTGTGGGACACTACAGGTATGCTATTCCCTGCTTGCCTCCCATAACCTGAGTTTGTGGTAGCTCAAAGGGCCTCGTGCATTCTGCATTAGAAGTAATGGGGCGACCCGGTGTCCCTCAGAACCTGGGTATTGGTACTATAGTAAACAATTGGTTCTGTTGGGCTATGCAATTGCTGTGATTACTGTACTTAATACACAGGTACAAGTATCTTGAAATTCCTTATTTCCATAACATGGAAAACGATTTTAAAAATAAGAACACACCCAAAAGACATAGATTGAGTTGATTTACTCTTATATTCTCAAGAAATATTGAATACTAAAAGGCTGTCATCAACACAACTAAATTTGCAGAGATACAAAAGTGAATATTGTGAGAAAGTGACGTAGTGACTAGTGAAGTGAAACGATACAATATATACACATCATAAATATGTGACATGAAATAAAGGAATCTTTTCAATTTTTGGTCTGTCTCCTTATTTAGTACATGTAATACAAGACACAATGATGATTAATGTGGTCAAGAAAACTGTATAGACATGTATGATACAAAAGTGTCGACGATTCGACACTGGACACCGCGCAAAAATTGTAGAGCGTCACTGTGTGTCTTCCTCAGGACTATGAAGGAGAGGACAACCACACACGAAGAAAATTCCAATCAATGGCTTTAGCGCGATATGATGATCTAGTTTGAAAATCAAGGGGTCAAGAAGGAGTAGGAGATCCTATATTCCTGTATTATTTTCCAGTGTTTGAAAGTAGTAAATTAAAGCGTCCGATGCACACAATCAATTGTGCAGTTCCTTTAAATGTGAAAAAACACCCCAATCGAGTATGTTGAAAGTCTCCACCAGCCGGTTAGGAGTCTTAAACGTGCGCCACAGATACAACTGACATCCACCAGCCGGTTGGAGTCCTGTGTTCCAGGCCTTCACTTTGCCTTCACTTAGAAATACTTGAGAGTAACGTGCACGCGTCTGTTCTCTGTCCCTGGATTCACTCGGAGTGATTGGGGTGTTTTTTCACATTTAAAGGAACTGCACAATTGATTGTGTGCATTGGATGCTTTAATTTACTACTTTCAAACACTGGAGAATAATATAGGAATATAGGATCTCCTACTCATTCTTGACCCCTTGATTTTCAAACTAGACCATCATATTGCGCTAAATCCATTGATTGGAATTTTCTTCGTGTGTGGCTGTCCTCCCCTTCATAGTCCTGAGGAAGACCCGCAGTGACGCTCTACAATTTTCGCGCTGTGTCCAGGGTCGAAACGTCAACACTTTTGTATCATACATGTCTATACAGTTTTTTTGACCACATTAATCATCATTGTGTCTTGTATTACAGGTACTAAATAAGGAGACAGACCAAAAATTGAAAATATTCCTTTATTTCATGTCACATATTTATGTTGTGTGTATATAGTGTATCATTTCACTTCACTAGTCACTACGTCACTTTCTCACAATATTCACTTTTGTATCTCTGCAAATTTAGTTGTGTTGATGACAGCCTTTTTAGTATTCAATATTTCTTGAGAATATAAGAGTAAATCAACTCAATCTGTCTTTTGGGTGTGTTCTTATTTTTAAAATCGTTTTCCATGTTATGGAAATAAGGAATTTTGAGATACTTGTACCTGTGTATTAAGTACAGTAATCACAGCAATTGCATAGCCCAACAGAACCAATTGTTTACTATTCTGCAGCAGATTTAGCTAAAAGCTCCTTCGGATTCTTAGAGTCTGGCTGTCATACTGTAAAGTGTTCTGCTCCAAAGAACTCGAAGTATCAACAAAATGGCTACCTGCACTCGATTATAGGCATGTTAGTTTACAGCGCTGGCAACTCCACTTTCTTAGCTCCGACCATGTTCAGGCAATTAGATCCACTGAATAGAAAAGCGCTGTCTCGGCTTACAATAAACCCCTAAGCTCGCACTTGGTCTAGTAAACCCAGCAGCAGGAGACTAAGAATAACTGAATGCTGATTCTGCCTGAATCACACCAAATAATGTTGCAAAGGTTTTGGGTTCTCACACATTGGATATCTAAATTGTGCTGATTCACTTGTGATGTTGTGCCATTTGTGACTCTAAACACGGCCTGGCACTGGCTTGCACGATCCCAGCAAACATGGCGGACTTAAAGGACAAAAGAACCCAAAGACATCAAGACCGGCCAGATGGGTACTATGTCTGACCCGCCAATTACAGACTTGCCATATTAAATCCAAATTAGATAATAATTCTAATTTGGACCTAATCCTACACAGACTATCAACTTTACATGACTTGGCCCAAATCACGAAAACCAATACGCACTTGATTTGAGATGAAATCTTAGGCATCAGGAAGGATTTCAAGAAAGTCACAGAAGCAGACATCAAGATCAGTCGCATCGAGGATGAGGAACTTCACTAAGATATAAACCAAGGCCCTTAACATGAAGACTACCTTGTTGGAAAAAAAACTAACTGAATGTGAGAACAGAAATCGCAAGGGAAACCTATGAATTTTTTGCCTTCCAGAAGGTATTAAGGATAGCGCAAGCTCGTGCACTGAATTTATAGAAACATGGCTTACAAAAGCTTTGGACATCTCAATTGGGATAGACTTTGAAAGAAAGAGAACTTATAGCGTAGCCTTGGGAGAGATGTCACACGACAAGCTAAAATCGATGAGACTGCCCAGACCTTTAATATTTAAACCATTATGCTACAAACACCAAAATGTTTCTAAATTACATGAGGAAAATTCAAAACTTCCATTGGAATGAAGCAAAAACTAGAATTGCGCAATACAGTGCCAAAGAAACAGCTGACCGGAGGTAAGGCTTTTTGGTGCTATGGAAGGTGACGAAGGACCTCTCCACCTCCTTTTCTTTCATAGGCTTATTTAGAGTCAGAATAATCCATAATGGGAGAACCTTGATTTTTCACGATTCAGAAGAGCTACAAAACTACATTGCAGATCTTTCAAAGTCCAATATGAACTCCTGAACCTTAGGATTTAAACAACGCTTACTGAATTGCCAGTCCTTTTGCTCCCCTGAAGGAAGAACTTTCCATATTCTCTTAAGCTTTTTCAATGATTTCTTAGGTACATCTCCCATTACAGGTTTTCTGCCCAGACTCTTGACATTGTCAAGCTAGCCTGTTACTTAATCAATTGTTATGCAGTTCTTAGGCCATATCCAGCAATCTAGGACCAGCATTTTACTAAGTTATACTCAACGGATCAGTGACTTTACTAATAAGTTACCCTTTGCATTAGTCTCATACTCGGCTAGACAAGAGGTTCTGGTTGTGAGGTACTTGTTGCTTCAATATCTCTAGTAAGATGTTCATCTTTATGAACATGTTCAGTCCATTCTCAATATGGTTTAAAAGTTTTTGATATTTGCATAAATATTACTTGTGCTCCAATTTCCTGTTGTCTGCAAATTACTATTCTGAGACCCGTCTCTCTAGATAAATGCCATTGGAGTGTCAGACTGCCATGGGTTGGCTGCTTGTGGTGCCCTAAGCTCCACAGCACCGATCGTGATAACCCACTATTTTGTTTGTTCTTGAAACTCTTCTCTATTATGCTCTTCTTTCGTAGCCTTTATCCCTATTACTGTTCTTTGTTATTGTCTTGGTAACCCTTAGCCACACTTTCTATGTGAGACATGTTTACATAATGCTTGAGAAGTTTTCAAAATAGACCCGAGTCGTGTATGACCTGCTGGAGCAAACAAAAGGTTACATAAAACAGCTGGCCCAGTCTGTACAGTAACATAACATCTAAACAGAAACAGCTAGCCAAAATATACGAGTGCTTTCCCTGAACACAAAAGGACTAAACCAGGCAGTTAGAAACAGGAAATTGAATGAGTACTCTTGCAAACCTAGAGGGGACAAAATCCTCCTTTTAAAAAGCCTGCATTAGTGACCGGGTAGCATCTCGTATGTGATCATTCTTGGTGGCGGTTACTGTATGTTCAGCAGTCAAAAAAACCCAGCGTCAACCAAAAAAACAAAACCGTGTCTCCAATCTCCATAATATCTGGCCTACGGATGATATTGAACCAAAAGGTTACAGAGAGCAGATGGTTAAACACAAAGGTAAAAAGGGATAACACAGAAATATTTGCGATTAACATCTATTCTCCTAACTGATGCACACCCACCTTCTTGGCAGATCTTAACGTTATCTCTGAACTTCAAGACAACATTGGAATGATTGTTGGGGTGTCTTCAATTTATCTATGGAGGGTATTCTGGAAAGGGTTTAGAATGCCAGGTTCAGACTTAACAGATGACACTGGCAAATGGTGTATTTGTGCGACAACCAATTTTAATGCAGACATCAGAAGACTTTATAATCCTACTTCTAAGGACTACTTTTTTTTTTTTTTTCCCAGCTCCCACAACACATTGTCTAGGACCAATTTATCTTTTAATGGGTCACATTGTGCCAATGCTCACAGCTCGAAAATCAAACCAATTACTTTCTTTGAGCACGGATACATGTCATTTGAATATAAACTAGAATGAATTGGACCAAAGCTTAAGGAATGGAGAATAAACAGTTTTATTAGAGAACGAGGATAGCGAAGTCCGACTAAAAAAAAAAAAAAAAATCATACTGTATGGTAATTGTGGGTAACAAAAAGACTGATACTCCCAAACAACTTCTAGGAGAAACCTTAAAAGCAACAATTAGAACAGCTATAATCACCATTATTGCGACAAAAAAGGAATAACAGTCTTATGCTTAATGTGGTTGAGACCAAAATAAGCTCTAAGAACACAAATCTCTACACACCATGGGTGTGGACAAACTCTCAGACCTTAGAAAACTCAAATATGACTATAATAAAGTCATGAGTAAGAAAGCCCATACCTTGGTGTCTAGAAATAGGACTTTTAAATTCTGAAAGAGCTACTTAAAACAGTGAAAAGAAAATTTCTATTGCAGGCATTAACGATACCAGTGGTACAGTTCACTCTTCAATTAAAGATATAGAGGTTTCCCTATAAATCTACAATATCTTACATAACAAATAAGGTAAGCACATCACAAGTGTGTAACAATTATCTTAAAAGGATCTAGCTTCCCCCACTAGATTAAGAGAGTAAGAAATCACATTTTAAGCTACCTTTACAATCAGAAATCAAGACTGCACAATCACTAAAATTTGGACCAGGTGGCATTATGGGAAGTTTTATGAAACTTTTTCGATAAGCATCATTAAATGACTTGAGGCCCGTTATATCCAGTTTGGCGAATCAGGGAAAATAGCTGTAAATGCTACAATAGTAGTCATTCCGAAAGAAGTTAAAGACCATCTAGAAACAAAACATTAGCGCCTTAACTCTCTTATAAATATAGCATGTAAAGTTTATGCTAAAATGCTAGCAACAATACTAGGTAAGGTATGACGCACAATGATTCACCAAACTCCCAAAAATATTTGGAAGATTCGCATCGGATGATATCTTTCTTTTTTGCCATGTGATTGAAAAAGCCAAAACATTGAAATCCCTGGCTGTTGCAAGTGCCTTATATGCAGAAAAGGCACTCAACAAAGTGTCTTTAACAACTTCAAGTCTAGGTGAGGACGTCATACACATGAGATTTGCCCTCTACTCAATGCCCGAGCCGCACATAAGGATTAATGGTACTCTCTCCGATCCCTTCTCTCTTACACAAGGGACAAGACAAGGATTTCATTTTCCTCTCCTTATTTCTTCTGCTAATTAAAACTCTCCTAAGAGTTAGCAGATCCATCCAAGATATTCCTTTTAAATCCAGTAACCTAGTTGCTGCTGCTTATGCAGATGATATATTTACCTTTACTGATGAGCCTGAAAATACTACCCTGAGGATACTGGAGGGGATCAACAGCTACTTTGTAGTATTAGGCTACTCGTTAATAAACAAGAATAAAACGAAGGTCTTTACTTTACATAACTTCTGCCTATCTTCTATTATACGCTCTACACAATTAAAATGGCAAAGTAAATCTATAAATTACCTGGGTATGTGGTTTTGCAACAACATGTCAGTCAATGACTTGTAACGAAACAAACACTGACAAAAATGAAAGAGTTTTTGACTGTTTGGTCCCCAAAATTTGCTACAGGGCGAGTTGTTTGCTGGAAGGATTATAGAATAGTGATTGCCCCACTGATCAACTTTATTACGAGGGAGTTGTTCTCCTCATAGCACGCTCAAAGATCTTTGTCAAGACAGTTGATAATTCAGTGTCAGATTTTTTTGGGGGGAAAAACGACCCCTAGAAGCTTAATACTAAAAGTAAGACAAGCAAAAAACTGGAAGGTGTCACTCTTCCTGACTTTGTAAAACCCATAACGCATTTCTTGTTGAACAAGGTGTCTGGTGGCTCAGAGATAATTGTTCTCCATGATCTCTTTGGTTTCTTATTGATCAAGATTTACCATACCCCCTCACTGTCATGCCCCTGTAACCATCAGATGTGTTAAAATAGAACACACTGACACTGTTGTAAATAATACTGTATAGGCACCTAAAACACTTGTCCGAAATATGCAATATGAAACCAATGGATCATATATTTCTTCTCCGACAAAACTGTACCATAAAAATACGCCGGTACACACTCTACAGGTCAGATTGGGCAAACAGAGAAAAAAAAAGGAACCTGCTACTCAAAGACTTTAGCTTGAGTAATATTCCTATGACCTTTTGCCAATCTCCAAAGCAAACACCAACTATCCAACATAAATTTCTACAGTTTTCTAAAACTTAAAGTGAAAAAAAGCACACTAAGTAAGCTATACCGTCTCGCCCTACCTATCCTTAATAATAGTATCATTATATCTGGCCATATAGCTTCCGAAGTGTATAAAATGTTATCACCCAAGAAAACCTCGCCTACTAAAAAAATAGTTAATTATTGGGTATCTATTTAGTCTGAATCCATCTCCCTCCGGTTCCCTTGACCAACTAAGTTAAGATTTGGAAGTCACTTTTTTGTGCCAAATTTGCAACCTTCTCTATCTCAATCCAGATTCTGTAATTCATAATGCATTCTGGACCACAGACCGACTCTTCAAACTAAGGATAGTAGACTCCAATAAATGCTGGAATTGTGATAAAGTTATTGGGGAACACCAACACATGCTAAACAGTTGTATGTTCATCAAATCTTTCAGTGAAGAGATGCAGATGTACATACCCAAATGTTTTAAGGTTTTGACTTCATCATAGTAGCTCTCCATGTCTCCAGTCTCTCCAACACTCACATTAAACTACAACAACTTGCTACTAGCAGATCTATTTCTAGCCCTTGGCATTAAAACCATACTGACTGAATGGAAAGGTTTTAAGAATATCTCAGTTCACACTTGGTGGGCTTGGCTCTGCTTCACGAGCAGCATCTACAATACCCTCTTCTCAAAACTGCACTCAACCAACTTATCCAAACAACTATGGAACAAACTCCATCTCTGTCTACAGAAAATCAAATCTCCATGATCCTTATGTACCATCATAACATCCCAATAATCATATCCCTCTTCTCCATGGTTGCACAAACAATGTTCACAGAAATGTGTTTCTATTTCCACACATACACTAACATCACAGCCTTTCTTTTGTTCCCTTCTTTACATTTTTCTTTAATCTTCCCACGTTTATGTGTACTTATTCTGACACTACAGAAAGCTGTATATCTGGTAATATCTGCATGCCAAGCTATATGCAGATTGTTCCCCGTTATATTTTTAAATGTTTACTTATGTTTGCCTAAACAGATCTAATCCTCCTGAAGATGATTCTGATTCAAACACTCTGCTTACCGTTGGATACAAGTTGTTATTCCAAGCTTACAATGTGCTCCACATTTATACTGGTAAAATACACATACCTAGAACAGTTTAGATATATACTGTTTTATCTCACATTCACTTTCATTTCAGTCAATCATCAGATTATTGTTGTGTACTCAATCTCTTGATACTATAGAGGTTGCTACTAACCACTAGACATAAATGTGTCTCTTACTTTGTATAAAACAACAAAAATGACTACTTATACCTTAAAATGGAAATGAGCACTAATCATGCTGTCATATAACAATGATAATCAATTGAAATTTGCCCAATCAAAGATGGCAACCTATTCTCAAGAAGACCCAAAATCTCAAAATGGAAAAAGGCATAATAATCAATGGTCTAATTAGTTGTTGTGTCAGGGGCCTGACATAAATGTGGAAAAGAATGCCAAGTAATTTTTACAAGCTTAGTGGAGACTCTTGGCTGAAAAAACAAACATCCCTGGCCAAATTCCACCTGGCCCAATTATATGGTCAATCCACCTTCCCATTCTGTAAATATTAAGGGGCCGATTCTGATCTCGGCCGGTAGGGCACCGAATCGGATTCGGCTTAACCGGATCCGATTCGGAGCCCTCTTTCCCGACCGATTCGTACGTGCGTCCGGCCGAGCGAGTACGATGCGAGCGCACACAAAATCGCCGACCGACTTGTTCGCGGGTGCGAAGCGCTCCGACCGACTTGCACGGACACGACTCGCACCGCGCAATGGAGACTTTCCCCGGCCGGGCGAGTACGATGCGCGCCGCGAGCAGTCCGACCGACTCGCGCCGTCCGGCTCGAAAGAGCTGTCGGAGCCGGACTTTGGGGGTCCGTGTCGGACCCCCCTGTACGCCTAGCCGCGCGAGTCGCACACAGGGGGGACCCATGGGTCCCCCCTACCTGTGCATGTACGCCGCGAGTCGCTTCGAGGCGTACCCGCTGTAGGGGGCACCCTTGTTCGCCTCGCACCCATTGAGTCAATGGGAGCCCGCGTACGCGTTGTACGTCCGGCTCCCATTGACTTCAATGGGAGTCCGACCGACTCGAGTCCGATTGCATGCGTGCGCATCGTACTCGTTCGGTTGGACTGCCAGAGTCCGATTCGGTCGGAAATCTCTCCGGGTCCGGCTCGGTCGGAGAGATTTCCGGCCTGTCTCCCCCTCGAACTTGCTCCTGCGAAACCCCGGTGTGTCCTGCAGCCAGCAACCTCAAAAACCCCGGAGGACCTGCTTGCCTTCCTTCCTCACTTGTTTTTCCCGCCGGTTCTCCCGCCCAAAGTGGGGGTCAGAACCAGTGGGGACCAGTTGCTGAGTACAGCAAGTGGCCTGGGGAAGCTCACAAAGGCGGCAAGCCTTTGAAGCTTCCCCTTCGTGAACCCTGCCCATCCTGGGGGAGGAGGCTTGGCACCTCGTCCCAGGATGTGCATTGTTTCAGGCCCCAGAGAGCAACAGGCTCTCGACCTAGGGGTCCAGAAACATGTCTGGTGGTGGCAGCTGAAAGCAGCCACTCAACCTGGACACTAGAGGTGGGTTAGGTTTCAGGGGGCATCTTCTAAGATGCCCTCTGTGTGCATTTTACATTAAATCCCACACTGGCATCAGTGTGGGTTTAATGTGCTGAGAAGTTTGATACCAAACTTCAGTTTTCAGTGTAGCCATTATGGGGCTGTGGAGTTCGTAATGACAAACTCCCAGCACCATATACTCTTAATGGCAGCACTGCACTTACGTCTGAGAACGGACTTAGACACTGTAGGGGTACAGGGCTCGTGCACCTGTACCCTCACCACTGGTATAGTGCACCCAGCTAGAGGGGTGACTGATCTATGCCAGGGCAGTGGGTTGTAGGCATGGCACACAGGGATGTGTGCCATGTCGACTCTTCACTTTGTTCTGCACCAAAACACGCAGCCTGCAAAGGCAGTGTGTGAGTGTAGTGGTACAGGGCCTCTAAGGGTGGCACAATAAGTGCTGCAGCCCTTAGGGGCCTTCTCTGGTCACAGTGCCCTGGGTACCTGTGGTACCATTTACATGGGGCTGACCTGTGGCCAGAGATGCCAATTGGGTTTAGGCTTCAATGCAGTTTTAGGGAAAGAACATAGGCCCTGGGTACCTGATTAGCAGGAGCCCAGGGCACACTCAGTCAAAGTACATCAGCAATTCAGCAAAAAGTGGGGGCAACCATGCAGAAAGAGGGCACTTTCTCACCTAGAGCCATTGTTGTGTCGGTAAAAAAGGAATCTGAGTTTGCCTGTTTGTTTCTTTTGCTCAGCACGAGGCACGGCCCTCTTAAATTAAATCTAGTAAAAATGGACTATTACTTGTCCTCTCGAGTGACTGTTATATTTTTTATGGTGATGATCCTAGCGGTCGTCAGACTTTTCCTTTCATATACCACAAACCTGAACTTTTTCGCAATTTTAAATGTTTGGTCTTTTAGAGGATAGTGTGCCCTTAAGTTGCTGTGCACTACAGTTGCCAAGCCCTGCTGACTACCTCTGTGTTTTGTTTTCCAACTTCTTCAAAACAAGCATCTAAAGCCTACAGACTGACCTACCAATGTTTACTGATCTGTTTGGAACCCTCTCTGTTTTAGCCGTCAACTTGAAATTAAGCTGGGTTCATGGTGGAGCTCCTGGATTGAAAAGTAGAGTTCCCACTTTTCTCATCACTGCTTTTTTATGATCATATCACCCGAAAAAGGCATATGTGCGATTTCTTTAGTATCTCCACAGATACATTTCAAATTTCCACGTTATTAAATCATACTAACCTGATCAAGTCCTAGACAAGGATTGGATGGTGACCTGTGAGATGGTAAAAACGGTCTTGGGTAATGCCTGATTTAAATTGATTGATTTAATGTTGTGCATCATACTTGACATTGATCAAGCTGAGTAATGTAATGTAATTGGGCATTTGTAAAGCGCAACTATCACTCCGAGGAGCATCATGGCACTATTCGGATCCCAGGGTTGGAACAGGACTGGGTGGCTGCAGGAGAGGAAAAGGAGTTAGATAAGTGTTCTGCATAGGGCGACAGGGGCTGAAAAGATCCACGTTTTTAGGGCTTTCCTGAAAAGCGTTTCAGACTGGATCTGACGGAGCTGGTTAGGGAGTTGGTTCCATGCTTTGGAGCCTAGCACTGCGAGCGATTTTCCTCCCTTTGAGACATATCTAAATGCTGTTGGTTTTAACAGGTTAGCATTAGAAGATCTAAGGTTTCGGGAAGGTATATACCGCGTGAATCTGGCCCAGAGGTAGTGTGGACTTGAAGAGTGAAATATTCTGAAGGTGATTATCAGAATCTTAAACAGGACTCTTTTATGGATTGGCAGCCAGTGGAGTGTTTCTAGGGCCGCCGATGCAGATGACCTCCTAGGCCATTTCAGCACTAGACGTGCTGCTGCGTGTTGGACCATTTGAGGTTTGTGTAAAACTGACTTGTTGGCACCTGCATAGAGGCTGTTGCAGTAGTCCAATCTAGAAGTGATTAGGGCCACAGCAACTGTCTGGCTGGCTGAGATGGGAAGCAAATCAAAAATCTTTTTGAGTGATTTTATGATATGGAAGCAAGTTCCAGCAACTGCCAGTGATTGCTGTCTGAAGGAAAGCGTGGCATCAAATTTGATTCCCAGATTTCTGACCACTTTCACGATGTTTGGAGGAGGGGGAGTGTCAGTTGGCCACCATATGTTAGGAGAGAAAGTGTTCCCTTGTCCTAGTGGTAGTATTTTCGTCTTTTCCGAGTTGCACTTTAGATGATTGGTTTTCATCCATTGGAAGGTAGCAGTGAGACATAGGCGGAAATTGTTTTCCGCCTGTGTGGAGTTTTTGTCCAATACCAGGATTAACTGCGTATCATCCGCATATGAGATGGTATCTATGTTGAAGGACGATATCAAACTGATCAGCGGGGCCATATAGGCATTAAAGTGCATAGGGCTAAGGATGGACCCCTGAGGGACGCCAGAGAGCAATGGTTTTTCTTTTGATTTGTATTGACCAAGAGTGATGACTTGTCTGCGGTTCTGCAAGAACCCTTTAAGCCAGGCCAGGGCTGTGTGGGAAATGCCGTAGGGTTCGAGACGGTCTAGAAGGATGACATGTGAGACCGCGTCGAATGCGGCTGACAGATCTAATAAAACCAGAACTGCGTTCTTTCCTTGATCAAGGGCAGCTTTGAGAGATTCAGTCGTGTACAGTAGAGCTGATTCTGTCGAGTGCTGGGATCTGAAACCAGATTGGTTAGGGTGTAGAATATTAGCTTCTTCCAGGTATGTTATGAGTTGGGTGTTAACAAGTTTTTCCGTGATTTTACAGAGGCATGGTAGTAGAGAAATAGGTCGAAGATTGGTGAGGATAGAGGGGTCCGCGAGCTGTTTCTTTTGTAGCGGTTTGACTGCTGCGAGCCTCCATTCTGCGGGGATCTTTGCTGATGACAGGGAAGCATTAATTATTTCATTTATGATTGGGTTTACGGTGTTGATTATGGTGTGTAGGATCACGGGAGGACAGGGGTCAAAGGGGGAGCCGGATTTAATAGCAAGAATCGCCTAACGAGATTGGTCAAGGCTAATCGGCTTAAATGTTTGCAAAGTCGGTCTGTCTTTGCCTAAGGTGGCATCGTTGTTAGTGAAGGGACAAAGAGGTGGAGTGAAGTCTTTTTGTAATGTCAGAACTTTCTGTTCGAATAGTCTGCTATGCTATCGCAAAGAGACTGCGAGGGGGAATCTCATGTTGAAATAGTTTAGGGTTGGTGAAAGCATCAACTACCTTAAAGATAGTTTTTTGATTTGAGTTGGCCATATTAAGCACTTCTGTATAGTAGGCTTTTTTGGCTATTTTAATCTGGATGTGGTAGTTTTTGAGAGCCATTTTAAATTTGCTTAATTCGGTCTGGTCATAGTTCAATCGCCATCTGCGTTCTAGAGTCCTACAGTGGGATTGTAATTCTTTCAGGGTTTGAGTGTACCATGGAGCGGAGGGCATCTTTTGTAGACGGCCGTTTTGTGGACCTGGGGATGCGAAACGGTCCCTCAGGGAGTATATCCACTGCGTGAAGAGCTGATTGTCTACTATTGGGTCTCCTGACAAGTTGGGTCTGCAAGCTAGCGCGGCTGGATGTAGGTCAGGATGAGCTGTCATCTCCCTCCACCTAGGCTTATCTTGTTGAAAAGGCAGGGTGCGCCCCTTAGTGTTTGGCATGCGCTGGACTCTGATTTCAAAGGGAATTAGCATATGATCGGTCCAGGTTAGGTTAACTGGGGCCTTGACTGTGAGGATTTTGAGGTTGGAGCAAATACTGTCTAGCATATGGCCAGCGTTGTGCGTAGCGGAAGAAATCCGCTGCTCTAGGCCGAGTGTGTCCATAATATCCTTGAAGCTTGTTGCCCCTGGGTCGTTGGGTGTGTCAAGGTAGATATTAATATCTCCTAACAGGGTAAAGTTGGAGAATCTAAGAGTGAGTGAGCTCACAATGTCTCCAATACTGTCCAAAAAGGCCTTATGGGGCCCCGGCGGGCGGTAGAGTAGCGCTCCTGCAAAAGCGAAGGAGTCTTCTAGTTGGAAGCAGAAACTGATGCCCTCTGCTCCTTTGAGGTCTGGTAGTTGGGATATTGAGCACTTCAATTTATTTATTTTATTTATTTGCTTGCAGAGTTTTATATAGCGCTGGCTAGACCCGGAGGTATCAGAGCGCTTTACATGAGGATCAGCGAGTTACAAGTTAACAAAATTACCAACAGTTACAGGAGCCAAGTATAACATAGGGAAAAACAGACAGTGTTACACAATAACATGAGTTAGTAGCGCAAAGCATAACCAAGACACACGTCCTAAGGGGCAAAGAAGGAAGAGGGGGGGAAGGTAAAAAGGGGTAGGGTAAGCAGATTCTGTCAGGCAGACCGGCAGGGGGGAAAGTATTTCAGGGGATGGATTTATCGGAGGGTGGGGGAGGAAAGGAGACACAGCGGAGAGACGAGGGAAACCATGTCCAATGTCCGGCTGGGTAGGTGATGGCAGAGGGGGTGAACCAGAGCCTAATCTCCTGTATAGCTGATAAAACCGCTCTACCGGGCAACGGCCATGATGGTTCGGGCTCCGCAGTTAGCAAAATTCACGGTCCATCGTAAGATCACGAACCAAAATTGCGGGAACTAGAGAGTTGAAGGGCCGCCGTCAATATAACCTCAGGTGAGTCCGAAGGTTCAAGGAGGGGGTAGAACACAGGGGATTAGAGCCGGAAAGGAAATCCCTAGCCGGGGAGCTCCCGGCCGTAGCTCCTCACATGTCGGCCATCTTGACCGTGGGAGCCTGCAGGTGCCTGGATGGTCTACTGTGAGAAGAGCAAACACCCGAGCTCCTGGGCGTGACCGTGCGCCAGGGCTCGACCT
Organism: Calotriton arnoldi; assembly: GCA_963921515.1. Taxonomy (NCBI): domain Eukaryota; kingdom Metazoa; phylum Chordata; class Amphibia; order Caudata; family Salamandridae; genus Calotriton; species Calotriton arnoldi. Next base: position 3,149,140 of record CAWUFW010000124.1, on the reverse strand, counting down.
CTGGGCACAGTGAGGGACCCCCAGCACCGAACAGAAGCAACCTGCCCAGTCCGATGCTCAGCCACAAGGCCGCCTTCAAAGCCCGAGCCCGCCTGACCTCCGCCATTTTAGGGTCAGGCAAACCAGGTCCCGGGCCTCGCCGCAGAGAAATCCGTGCAGAGACCTCTCATCCGCCCCCGGGGGCAGAGCGGTGGGCAGCGTTATGCCGGAGGACCTCTCCCGCACTTTGTGGGCCGCAGTTTCTCACCTCAGGAGCCCCACTGGAGCCTCAGCCTAGCCTTAGCGCATTAGATCTCAAGGATCAACACTGGCACCTCGCCGCCAGCACCACCTCTACCGCAGCCTATGTGGTTCTTCTCAGCCACCGCGCCCAGTGGGTCCCGCCTGCAGCCCCAGCCTCTACTGTGCCAGGCACAGCGGCGGGCCCCGCAACGGCGCGGCGCGTCTCAGGTCCCCAGTCAGTGGAGGCGCGGGCCGCCCAGTTGCGTGTTCGCTCTCGGGACACTTCTGCAATTTCCGGACCGAAGATCCGCCGGGCACCTCTTCTAGCTGCACCGCTGCTCACTGTTCACAGCGCGCGGGCCGCCATCTTCACCATTTCGGGCCGCACTGCTCAGCGACTCCGCACACAATCAGCCTTCCGCGCAGGTGAGACCTCGTATTTCCCTACTCAAGAGGGGGGGCGGCTGCACTCAGCTTCTTGCCGTGACTGTGCAGCCCTGCTTGCCACCACTCCCGGCGGGCCCACCAGCCACCTTCCGCTTCGGCCCAAACCGTCCCAGGCACTGCGTCAGGGCCCGAGTTCGTGTGGCGCACCTCAGCTCCTCCGCAAGTTGTGACGCCAGCTACGCTATCACCCGACTTCACCCAGTGCCCTTTCACAGTTTCCAGGCCGGAATGAGCTACGATAAATAATTGCCAGGCCTCCCCCACGTTCTGGTCTATCTAATCTATGAATGAGGTAGCCAGGGGGGAGGGCACTGACTGTCGGGGTTGCATCAGGCCTTCAGCCAGGTTTCGGTTACAAAAAGGCAGTCCAGTTTGTCGTTAATTATCAGGTCGTAGATATGTTACGTGTGTTTACACATTGATCGAGCATTTATTAGATCACTCCGTAAGCAAGTCAGTTTGGTGCTGTTTTCGGATACTATGTCCTGTATAGGCCTGAGGGTTTGTTTACAATTCTTGCAACAGATTGGCCCCTTCCAATTTGCTACATCTAACGAGTTTTTGCAGTTTAGGGGGTTCCTGTTTAGGGCTAGAATGGAATCCCTTGTGAGGCGCTGACCTGGTTGAAAAAGGGCGCTGGACGCGTTCCGGGCGTGGACGGGTGCAGACGGGCTTGCCTTTGGAGCGCCGGCGGCGCGCCCGCTGCGCGTCGGCGCCATCCCCCAGTTTAATACTGTGAGGCTGGTGGCTCTGGGGGGAGACTAGACCGTCTCCCTCCCAAAATGGCTTCCGCTGAGTGTGCTTGCGGAAGTGAGGGGAATCGAGCGTTGTTCCTCCCTCCACTCAATCAGCAATTGCTGCGGTGGACCGGGGAGGAAGTGCAGGCGGGAGATCAGTGATTGGGGTTGTCAGGTAAGAACCAGGATAATTTTAAAATTCTGTTTTTAAAAATACAATGCATGCAGCGCTACAGAAGTTTATTACATTCATTAAATTCCTTATATTTTAAAAGTAGTCACTGTGCAATTAGCGGCGCGGTATTAAAACACAAAAAAGTGAGAGCGAGAGGCTTAACGACTTATCTGGCACCTAGGTACCCGCTAGCAGCTTATCCACCTAGGCCATATCTACTGAATGCCTGAGCTGTGGGTTAGATGGAGTATCCGTTCTACATTTTGCTTGGAACTTTCCAAAGGTGTCAGAATTCTGTGTTGATGTTACTTTATGGTTGAAACAGGCAGCTGGGTTTTAGTTGGATCTTTCCCTGCACCACTGCCCTTTGAGCATTATCATGTGTCCCAAGGGGGAGAAAATGCAACACAGGTTTTTACAGTTAGCTTTGGTGTTGGCAAAAAAAACACAGAATAATTGGCTGGTGGTATACGCCGTTCCCCTATATTGGTTTAAGGGCGGGGGGGAGGGGCACAATCGAGTAGGCCTTGATGAAGGAGAAATATTTTAATTCCAGGAGGGATGAAAAATTGATGGAGTATCTGGTTGTCTGGGCCCATTCGTCCTCACTGACATGTCAGTATATTCTCTCACGTCCACAATGGTGATAATGTAGTCATCAATATCATCATGTAATTGCACATCCTCACTTAATGGGCAACCATTACTTACACTCACATTTTTCTTGCCATCGATGTGGGAAATGTCGAATTGACACTCATTAATGTGTGCAATTAACCTCATCATACAAGCAGAGCAGTTTACTCATTTTTCCAACTGATGATAAAATGTATACAAGTGGTTTATGGTGTGTCTGAATTATGAATCCGTTACCGCATAGACATGCCATTGTCTCTTTCGTTCACCGGATAACAACAATCAGCTAGCTTCAATGCTCTTGTCACAAATGCGATTCTACTCTCCTCATGGTTACTGAACTGGCTTAGTACAAGATCAGTATGATCATTGGTGTCTACTGTGATGGTACACTTTAAACTGGGATTAAAACAATTCAAGGCTTTAGTGAAGGTGATTTCGTCCTTGATGATATCAAAACCCTTTGACATGACTTCCCCTATACGAATGGTGTATTCTTCAACAGTATTTTGTTCAGTGTTATACACAAAATTCATTATGAACCTATGAATAATATTCACATAATCCCATAAAAGGCATGAGCTGTTCCTTGTTTACTGTAGCGATTACAGCCTGAACGTGAGTGGGTTTGAGTAAGTGTCCACTTCCTGTAATAGTGTGGTGTAAGTACTCAATCTCTTGCTTTTTTTGACTGCCAAGAATTTTTATGAAAGGAGCAGTTATCCAGTATTGGGGTATATTTCATAGATTCACATGTTTAGAATCATCCCCGCCGACGAGGTGGGAGTCTCTCGGTACAATAAAATATATATATAATAGTCATAAAACATATATAGGCTACTATGTACAGTAAAGTCACTACATTAGCCTATCCTAGTCCTTTTGTAAAAAAGAACCAAACTTGGAACACAGCCAATCAGGCTGCAGCACCCTCTTAGAACCTTCCCCCCAGAGAGGCAGACCCTCAGATTTTCTACCGCACGTCGTGTGACAGGAAGTCTCCCTGAGCTCTGCTCCGTTTTCTTCACCTTTGGCTGAACTTTGTAAGTAATTATGTCTGATTCTTCAAAGAAAAGCTTGTTTTTGCCCTGTCCTTCATGTGGGAAGAAGAGACTGCATTTTGAGGATCCCCACAAAGAATGCATCTACTGTCTTTATCCAGCTCAAAGTCAAGGACTGCAGGATTTGTAGAACCTTTCCTGCCAAGACTTTAAAAGACAGAGAAGGAAGATCGCTGGTTTGGCTGGAGAAGTTGAAGGCTACTTCTGACGTTGTTTCAGGAGATGATGGCAGTGATAGTCCTCAGGCGTCCACTCCTCTTGCCAAAAAGAGAGATAGATCTGATGATCCCCCTGAGCGACAGAGCAAGGCCTCGAAGAAGTCTCATTCCGAGACGGGTCACTCTTCCTCTAAAAAAGAGAAGCTTTCATTCTCTTCAGAGGTGAAAACTGTGGAAAAAATGAAGATTCCTGTCAAAATTGCTCCAAAACAGCAAAAAACTCACTCTGAGTCAGTCAGGAATCCGTCGACGTCGAAAAAAGCACCGTCGACGATGAAATCTCCTCAGACGGTGAGTGATTCCTCGTCGTCGACGTTACCGTCGACGATTGTATCATCGCCGTCGACGATGCCCATAACATCGACGCCTACATCGTCGTTGACAGGGCCCATGCCGGCGACACTCTCGACGACGAGTCTCCCGTCTACGGCTCCACCGTCGACGATAATACAGCTCCCGTCGACAAAGCCGCCATCGACGACGATCCAAATTCCGTCGACGGGTCCAAGTCGACGAGGCCGCCGTCGACGACGAAACACCTTCCGTCGATGAGTCCACCGTCGACGACGACAGCAACTTTGACGACGACAACTTCGTCGACGATGGGATTTCCGTCGACGACGTCAATGGTTACAACATCGACGACAACTTCCATTAGGGCTATTTCTGAGGCTAGTTCACCGTCAATGTATATTTCGACGGCGCTGAAGCGTAAAAGATCTACATCTTTACAAATTACGCCAGTGTTGTCATCAAGATTAACATCATCATTCCAATCTTCAAAAAACTATTACCAGGACGTTTCACATATTTCTCCCTTGCCTCCTAGTCACTATTTAGAGGAGTCTGATGATGGACTTTTTAGCCCAGCACGCAACCCTTCTCAACTCCGGATTAAATATCAGGATGAGGAGGATGAGGAAGAGTATTACGAGCCTTGCGAGTCTCTGCGAGGTCCTCAAGAGCCTTCATTTCAGCAGGAACCTATGGTGCAAATGCCTATTGCCTTAATGCAGGATCTAACTGCTATGCTAAGAGATTACCATACACGTTTCCCACCAGCGGCACCTATACAAGCACAACCTACTACACCTATAGGTTTGCAGATTGCAAGTCCTTCAACACCTATTATTCAACCGCAGGAAGTCCTACCTGCGCAACATCTATCCCATGATGATGATGGGGATACTGTGGCTGAAGAGGGAGAATTACCAAACTCACCCACAACTGTGGATGAATGGGATGAATATTTAATTCCTACGCCATCTTCACCAGTTCCTCAGGCAATAGATTCCCCTCCAGAGGATATTGGAGGATTTCACGCAATTATGGAGAGGGCAGCAACCCGGTTTCATCTTACCGTAACTGTGAAGGAAACTGATTGTTTTCTTTACGATTTTAAGGACCAGGGTAGGAAGTCCGTGCGTTCCATTCCCATAATAGATCACATCTGGGAAGAGGGAGCTAAGATAATGAAACATCCGTTTTCAGTTCCTGCGATTCTCCCTAGAATCGATAAGAAATACAAAGCACCGGATAATACTCCTGCTTGCCTCTCCGGACATCCTACACCAGATTCCGTTATTGCACAAGCGGCTCAACGGAAGTCTCGGAATCCATCCATTCCTGTGACTGCACCGCCAGATAAGGATGGGAGACGTCTTGATAACATCGGTAAGCGTTTCACCACCATGGCGGGTGCCTCAGTTCGTGCAACAAATTCTTTGGCCATTCTAGCGAGGTATGACCGCCAGCTATGGTCTGATATCTCCCCATACCTCGATTACTTACCTGACGATAAAAAACAAGAGGCGAGGAAAATTCTTCTTGAAGGAGAAAGGGCTGCATCAGAAATTATAGATATTTCTATGGACATAGCCTCCTTGGGCTTTCGCCAACTTGCCGGAGCAGCAGTCCTTAGACGTCAGGGATGGTTAAAATCTACCACCTTTCGCCCTGAAGTCCAAACTAAAATCTTGGACATGCCATTTGATGGTGATATGCTTTTCGGAAAGCATACTGATGAGGCTTTGCAGAACATCAAAAAAGATACTGACACAGCTAGAGCCCTTGGCACTTTACAGTATCGAAAGACTCCTTTTCGAAGATCTAGAGGCAGAGGATCGTATTCCTTTCGTGGTGGCTATCAGAGATACCAAAGCAACCAAGGAAGATATAATTACCAACAGCAACAACAGCAGCAGTCCTATAGAAATCCGCCAGCTGCCGCTTACAGACAGCAGAATAGAAGACGTCAATCTCAAGGCAGAGACTCTGCTAGAAGGCAGTGACTACTTCTTAGCACCTGCAACGGATCTGCCGCATCCTCTTTACAAGATCCCAAAAGTATCCCAATATGTCAACAATTGGAAAAGGTTAACCACAGACAAGTGGGTCTTGGATATCCTCAAATTCGGGCATACACTGGAATTTATCAGTACCCCCCCTCCTCATCCACCTTTAAAGAAACCACCTCCACAGCTTGTTCTTCTCAGGAAGGAAGCAAAGATCATGCTTTCAAAAGGAGCGATAGAAAGAGTGCCTCGCTCTCAGGTGGGGAAGGGGTTTTATTCCCGCTTTTTCCTGATAAAGAAAAAGTCTGGAGAATGGAGACCTATCCTGGATTTAAGGAAGCTGAACAAATATCTTCAAAAGAAAACCTTTCGCATGGTCACGCTTCAAGAAATCCTTCAGCTTCTGGACCATGCAGATTTCATGACAACATTGGATCTCCAGGATGCATATTTCCTTGTCCCCATTCATCCAAAACATCGGAAATTCCTTCGTTTTACTGTAGCAGGTGCTCATTTTCAATTCAAAGTCCTCCCTTTCGGCCTGCGTTCAGCCCCGAGAGTCTTTACCAAGTTCATGGCCCCGGTGGCGGCTTATCTCAGACTTCAAGGCATACAATTGTTCCCTTATCTGGACGATTGGTTGATAAAGGCACCTACTTGTCGGCAGGCATCTCGAGCAACGTCCACATGCCTTCAACTATTTCAGTCTCTGGGGCTGGCCCTCAACATCCAAAAATCAGTCCTCGTCCCTTCACAAAGGATTCAATTTCTGGGAGCGATACTAGATACTTTTCAGGACAAGGCATTCTTGTCCAAAGAAAGGCAAGAACGTCTGATTTCTCTGGCATCAGACCTCAAAAGAAAACGGTTTGCTTCTGTGAGAACCATCAAGTCATTCCTGGGAATACTTTCCTCAGCAATACTACTAGTACCTCACACCCGTCTAAGGATGAGGCCGATCCAAGAGGAGCTGGACAGTCAATGGCTGCAGATCTCGGGGTCGTTCGACGACCTAGTTATAATAACTCCAACTATGCGGAAAGCTCTTCTTTGGTGGATGCGCTCCAAGAATGTCTTTATCGGGCTTCCTTTTCTTCCTTCTGTGCCAGTGTTCATCCTGACCACAAACGCCTCCCTAGAAGGATGGGGCGTGCACCTTCAAGATCTATGCATAAGAGGAAGGTGGTCCTCGGCGATGGCAAAAATGCATATCAACTTCCTGGAGCTTCGAGCCATTTTCCTGGCGTTGCAATCTTTTCTCCCAAGGCTTCAAGGGTCAACAGTTCTCATCAGAACCGACAACACCACCTGCATGCATTACTTAAACAAGCAGGGAGGTACCCGTTCACACATTCTGTCTCAAGAAGCTCAGAGCATTTGGGAATGGCTGCTGTCTCTCAACATCACGATCAAAGTGGAACATTTGCCAGGAATTCACAACACTCTAGCGGACACTCTGAGCAGGACGTCGAAGTCCTGTCACGAATGGGAATTGGATCAGTCAGTAGTGGATCACATATTTCAGATGTGGGGAAACCACATCTGGATCTCTTTGCCTCCAAAACCAATCGAAAGTGCCCGTTCTTTGCCAGTTGGGAACCGGAAGAGGGCTCGTGGGGGAACGCCTTCATGATGAGGTGGACAGGGATCTTTGCTTATGCATTTCCCCCTTTTCCGTTGATCCCAAGACTCCTACGCAAACTCAAGATGGAGCCATGCTGCATGATTCTAATTGCTCCGCGGTGGCCGCGTCAGCATTGGTTCACGGAGCTTCTCTTGCTATCCAAACGCAGGCCATACCGCCTTCCTGCAGTTCCGACCCTGTTGTCGATTAGCAAGGGCCAGATTCTTCATCCTCGTCCAGTCCAATTGCATCTTAATGCATGGTTTCTGGATTCACAGAATTCAAGGAGATAGACCTACCCCAGGACTGCAGAGATATTCTTGCTAGGGCAAGAGCTCCTTCTACCCTAAAGACCTATGCGTTGAAATGGAAACGATTCTGTGCCTGGTGTGCTGACAAAGATATACATCCTGTTTGATGTTTTCCAGATAAAGTTCTGCCTTATCTCCTTTCATTATCTAAGTCTGGTCTTATGTTTGCTTCTGTCAAGTTGCATTTAGCGGCTATTTCAACCTACAGACGTTCTGCAGGAGCTGCATCCCTTTGCTCTAATCGCCTGATCAAGCAATTTTTAAAAGGACTGTTCAGAACTTTTCCACCTGTCAAAGCTCCTCCTCCAGAATGGAGGCTTAATCTGGTATTACAACAACTTATGAAACATCCATTCGAGCCTGTTCACAAGGCTGACCTCAAATACCTTTCTTGGAAAACGGCTATTTTAGTGGCACTCACCTCTGCTCGGAGAGTCAGCGAAATTCAGGCTTTCACTATCAAACAACCTTTTTTTAAATTTACCAATGATTATGTTCTCCTCAGAACTAATCCTACATTTATTCCGAAAGTTCCCTCTACATTCCATCTTAATGAGCCTGTGATACTGCGTTCTTTCTTTGCCAACCCGTCTTCCTCTGCTGAAAAGACTTTGCATACCTTGGACGTTAAAAGGTGTCTGAAATTTTATATTTCACGAACTGTATCCATCAGGAAATCGGATCAACTATTCATTTCTTATGGTGGTCAAAAGCCTGGAACAGCGGTTACGAAATCCACTATTGCAAGGTGGATTGCAGCTACTATCCAATTTTGCCATAATAAGGCTGGACATGCTTTTATCTTCAAGACCTAAGGCTCATTCTACAAGGGCAGTGTCCTCATCTACTGCTCTATTTGCCGGAGTACCTATAGACAAGATTTGCCGTGCTGCAACCTGGAAAACTGTGCACACTTTTACCCGGCATTACTGTCTGGATCTGGCGACAGAGGCTGAATCAGCCGTGGGTCAAGCAGTGTTGCAGAACCTTTTTAAATAAGGTAAGCCTCTGTATGGAGGTGATTACGTTATTGCATGTTCATATATACATGATTATTATTATTATTCTGTGTATTTTATATATATTTATATTTATGCATATTTTGTAATGTTTCTCCCTTATTGGGGATAGAATGATATATTACATGGCTGTATTGGTATTACGAGGTATCTATGGTTTTTTCTTATGATACCCACCATCCACTATGCGACTAAGGATGTTTTACTGCTAACTATTCTGATTCTAAGCATGTGAATCTATGAAAGATACCCCAATACTGGATAAGAAAACGAGTTGCTTACCTGTAACTTTAGTTATCCAGTATTGGTATCTTTCATAGATTCACATGCGACCCACCCTCCTCCCCGGAGAGGCTTACCTTATTACTGGTATATTACTGTCACTTGTGCTACGAAAATCTGAGGGTCTGCCTCTCTGGGGGGAAGGTTCTAAGAGGGTGCTGCAGCCTGATTGGCTGTGTTCCAAGTTTGGTTCTTTTTTTACAAAAGGACTAGGATAGGCTAATGTAGCGACTTTACTGTACATAGTAGCCTATATATATATGTTTTATGACTATTATATATATATTTTATTGTACCGAGAGACTCCCACCTCGTCGGCGGGGATGATTCTAAGCATGTGAATCTATGAAAGATACCAATACTGGATAACTAAAGTTACAGGTAAGTAACTCATTTTCTTCCATATAGGTTTTTGTGCAGTATATGTGTGGATTATTTGTGACTGCGATTTAAAGGTTCAACAATAGTGCAGCAACTCCTACTTAGCAATCGTAACGATAATGGCTAAGCGGTATCCTTCTGCATAGTTCGTAGGTAGCCTTCATCATGAGTTACTCATGGTCCTCTAAGCGCAAGTAAAAGAAGCTGGGATTCTGAAATTATGTTCAGGTGAGCAGTAGTCTTCTGAGCTGAGCAAATCTTGTGTTTAGGCGACCGCGTCGCAGAGTTGCACTGGTGGTCTTCATCTGCTGTTATGGCACGGAAGAGAGATTAAGAATTAGATATAAAGATATTTCTACAGGCAATAAATGTATGCTGCACAGTAATTTCGTTTTGTAAGAGGTCATGCATGATAAGCTAAATGGATTTTTGTAATGGTTTGTCTCTGCTTGTATTAAGGCAAAACCATGGATGGAGTCTACTTGGATTTCAGGAAGGTATTTGACGCTGTTCTTCGAAAGGTGTGAAGGCAGACTAATAGCTTTGTTATTGCTCCTAGGGTGGTCACCTAATTAGAAACTAAGGGTGCTGGTGAATGGCATTTGCTCAGGCAAGAGCGAGTGAATTGTGTAGTTCCAAGAAAATCCATTCTAGGAAATCAACAAGAGTGGTATCTCAAAGTGGAAATGTTCGACTAAAGGTAATATAGAAAGGTCCGCTTGGGAAACTAAGATTCAGTGCTGCAGTAATACATTTGAAAAGTAGGAAAGGGCAGTGAGAGAAGGGTAGGCTCAACAAGAGTAGGATTTTGGGTTTATTGTACTCATTGATGTGAACAATTACAGATTTAGTGACAAGGTAGTGTGGATGGCAGGTTAAAGGTGGGATGTATAGGGAGAGCGTTATTCAAATGAAATGATTAGACTTATCAAGCGCATAGGTACTCCTTCAGGAGTGTACCAGCTCTAAGGTCAAGTTCCCAAAAGGAGACGCATGAAACGTAAAAGAAACAGAAGAAGAGCCACCTATCTAAAAAGCCATGTTTTTAGTTTTTTCCAGAACAGAAGTTCTTTCTTGGATAACTTCAGCTGAAGTGGGAGAGAGTTCCATAGCTTAGATGCAAGGAATCTGAAAGAGCCCCCCACCCCCAGACGAGCTCTCTCCACTCCACCTGCAAAGCATCAGAGGACGCAAGACGTCTCAAAGGAGAGTAAGGTGTGATAAATGGGTGCAGGGAGGCTGCACCTCTCATCTGATAATTCTGTAGCAGACACAAAGGGCCTTGAAAACTAGTTTTTTCTTAACTGGGAGCCAATGAAGTTTGAGAAGGGCCGAGCCCAAGGAAGCCCATTTCGGGAGATTTCCTAAAAGCTAGGCTGCCAAGTTCAGAACTCGCTAGAGACTCATCATCCTAGACTAGGAAACTCCCAAATAAAGGACATTACAATAATCCAGCCTAAAACTTGTATCACTGGCGTTTGGGCAAGTGTTAGGTCTTCGGCTGAACCTCGGGAAATCAGTACTGGTCCCACTTCACCTGTCAAGGGACTGTTACGATTGGCAGTCTAATATTCCGATCCGGCACAACTCCTTTAAATACCTGGGAATATGGATTACCCTGCTCCCGGAACTGGGCTGGTCCCTCAACGTAACCCCACTGGTCAAAAAGGCCAAAGAAGACCTTCAGAAATGGAAGACACTGCCCCTGAACCCTCTGGGCCGGGTTGCCTTGTTTAAAATGCTGATCCTCCCCAGGTTCCTCTATGTCCTCCAGAACACCCCGTTCTGTTTCCCCAGATCCTGGTTTAAGGAGTTGGACGGCTTACTTACCAAATTTTTATGGGGCGGCGGGAGGTCGCGTCTGGCTCTCGCCACGTGTCGGATCCCTTCCTTTGACGGGGGCATGGGCATGACGCATCTGTACCTCTACTTTATAGCCACACGGTTGGTGGTGGTCCATGATTGGTTCAACGGGGGATGGACTGACCCGGCCTACCGGCTGGAGTTGGGCGAACTGGGATTTTCTAAAGTACAGGCCATGTTGTACGGGGGACCTGTCCCGATCCAGCTGCCAGACGTGACACGTTCGGTATTCCTGGCTTGTCGGGCTTCGCTGCGCCATACCGGCTGGACTGGCAAATTGACCCAATGCACCCCCCTCTGGCAAGGGGCTTGGCTCCGGGAAGTGAGTGGCCTACGGGGGTTCAAAACCTGGGACCTCATAGGCATAACACAGCTTGGGGACGTCTGGGTTGGGGGCCACATGCTTTCCTTCCAGGATATGCGCACCCGTTATTCCCTGCACCCCTTCCAATTTTATAAATATTTACAGTTGAGGCACGCCCTTCACATACACATCATAGACGACACTCGGCTCCCGGAATACAGCCCTACGGAGGCCCAGACGTTATTGGGGGACCTGGGCAGGGGGGGCATCTCCCGTATATACCGCACTTTAATCAACAACACTCCCACCTCGTTGGATAAACTGAAGGACCAATGGACAGATTGGGTGGGGCCACTGGATGAGGTGGACTGGCGCGATGCGCTCATGGCGCCCAAAACAATTACCGCCTCCGCCAAACTTAGACTAATCCAATTATATTACTTACATGCCGCTTACCTCACTCCGGTACGCCTTCACCGAGCGGGCCTACGCTCTGATGCGTCCTGCGCTAGGTGAGGCCAGGCCCCAGCAGATTTTTTTCACGTGGTCTGGACCTGTCCCCGGCTGGCAAATTTTTGGGGAGCCATTGAAGAGGAGCTTACAGAGGTCTTGGGGTGGACAGTTCCTCACGATCCACGACATTCATTATTGGGGATAACAGATGGGCTAGATGGGTCCCGGAACGATAAGACCTTCTTTAACACAGCTATGATAGTTGCCAAGCGTGACATAGCGGCAGCATGGATTTGTCCCGATCCACCGGCTCTGGGAAAGTGGAGCAAGGGAGTGGACTGGTTCGCGACACAAGAGAAAGCTCTATACGCGGCACGTGGATGCCCCAAGAAATACCGGAGGGTGTGGGGTAAATGGCTGGGCGCTGTCGAAGAAAGTGAATGATACTCTAATTCTTTCTGTGGTTGTACACCCTGTGGGGTGCTGAATTGGGGTCACATGGATTTTGATGATGTAAATGAATATCTGCTATCCGTGATTTTGCTGATTTGTTTGTATGTGTTTAAAATCAATAAAAACTTGAATATCAAAAAAAAAACTTGTATCACTGTCTGCTGGATGGAGTGATGCAGCAAGCTGTTGATATTTTTGGGAGATTTCACGATCCCAAAGCACTTCCCTGCCAAGGCCGTGATTTGGCTGTCAAAGCTGAGATGTTAGTTAAACCACGTGCCTAAGTTCTTAATCCTAGGCTTTGGCAAAGGGAAAGAACCTAGAGACACTGGCCACCAGTCAGGAGACCAGATCGAAGGCTGCCTACCAAGGATGAGGACCTCAGTCTTACCTGCGTTCAATTTCAGACAATTAAGCAGAATTTTCTTTTACCCCTTGATAACTAGTGAGATGTTGCTTGTCAAGTATTTTTTGCAGTGTTGGTGGCCGCATGTCTAAAGGGGAAACAGCTTTTCCAACGCAACCGTTACCATGCAATACCATTGCCACACATCTTTAATAATGCATAAGTCTTCTTTGGTTTGTTTATTGGCCATGCATTTATCCATCACTACTTTGAATTCTGTAATACTGTACGGCTCTGAAAACTTAAATAAAAGTTAACAAAAAAACGCATGTCTTTAGAACGCATGTCTTTAGAACGCATGTATTTACCATGCAAAATGTTACCACGCATATACTTTTACCAAGCATGCCTTTACTATGAAAATGTAAGTATTATGCAGGTAAGTATAAAGCTGATGCATCTAAAAATTTTATATATATATATATATATATATATATATATATATATATATATATATATATATATATATATATATATATATATATATATATATATATATATATATATATATCCGCTCCGTTGCACCTTGCCAGCGCACTCGTGAACGGGTGCTTTGTTCGCGGAAGTGCGTCCACGAAAATTATCCACGCTCACTTTTCTTGCTTGTTTATCTTCAAGAAAAAAGCACTCTCGGGGATTTTTCCTCCCCATCCATTTTATTTTGGAGCAAACATGACGCGTTTCGGCATCCGCCTTACTCTAATGTTCGAATGGCGCGCCAAAAGGACGGGGTATTTTTTTATAAAAACAATACGTCACATGATGCATGTCGACAAAGACAGTAATAACGGACAACCAAAGACAACAGATTGTCTAGCAAAGTGGGCGCCATATTGGTGCATCTCCCTATTGCATATAGCTGTCCTACATTATGGATTATGTTACTTGTCTCAGACTTTGTTACAATTTAACGCCGAATCGGCATGTCGATTACATCAATAATAAACGAAATTCGCAACACCGTCTTATATCAAAAATGACAGCATATGTGTTGTATCTTTTGGTGAAATCACACACTCCTTATCACGCCATGTATTGGCCTAAATTCATAAAGTAATCGCAACTAGCAAAGTTTCTGCTGTGCATCCTTATTACTCCGTGTATCGGCCTTTGCGATTTAATCACCTTTAAAAATAAACATATGCTTAAAGCCATCTATGATTAAAAACCCCTTTTCCCCCTCCGGTAATAGGACATATTTCAAATCTAAAAGAATTCATACAATATACATTTAGTCTTCAATAGTTAACCACAGACAATCACATATTCTTACATCTCTTTAAATTATCACATTTAATCTCCCAAATGTATTGCCAACTCTTCTCCACTGTTCATCCCTTTCGGTGTTTTGGTCTGTAAATCAATGATATACCTTGATTCTAGCCTTCGTAATCTGAGCGCACTATCACCCCCTCTAGTATTAGGCAGCACTTGGTCAATTCCAAAATAGCGCACTATGTCCCTATTGCTGCCATGTTTTTCTGCGAAATGCCTAGCCACAGGATACGTTGCATCCTTTTTGGCTATCGCTCGCATATGCTATAAAATACATACAACAGGGAAAGTATATAGGGAAGGCAATGTATCCATTTGAATACATGAAATATACAATATTTACACAAATAGGATGGCGAGCTTCTACACATGACGATTTCTACTGGTGTTGCTGCATGTGTAGAAGCTCGCCATCCTATTTGTGTAAATATTGTATATTTCATGTATTCAAATGGATACATTGCCTTCCCTATATATTTTCCCTGTTGTATGTATTTTATCGTGATTAGCGACACTTCTATCAATTGAGGGTGAAAACCTTTCCAAATTGGCCCATCCAGGGCGGGATTTTTGTATATGCTTTTATATTCGGATAAGCCATGAACTGTGAGAGCCCATTCAGGGCGTGATTTATGAGTGTCCTAAATAATTGTATGGATATTTGTTTTACCGTGTGCCTTTAATGTATCGGCAAGACACCATGTAATAATTTATATGGTTATTGGATATCGAGAATTCATGGTGTTCAACACGATGTAACTTATTAAGGAACAGTTCTTTGACATTACAAGATGGCGTTCGCTATATTTGATTTTGAAGGCTTACTGTGATCTCACGTGAGTCCTTTGTTTATGTTGTGCACGGAAGTGATGTGGTTTATAAACAGGGATATCGGCGTTCTCGGTAAACATAGAAGAAGGCCGTTGCCGAAACGCGTCTGTTGTTGAGTGCCAGTGTTCTGAGAAAATAAACTTACGGAACCTGCCCCCGTGAGTGCTGTCTTCCTTTGGGATTTCCCTTGGTTTGGAGGAAAGTTGGAGCGGGATATATATATATCAAATGCAGGCACTCCTGGTAAGCAGCATATTCTTTATTTATTCAGTCATGGCACGATGTCCGTCCTGACGCGTTTCGGCTGTACACAGCCTTTGTCAAAGTGATTTTTTTGTTAGATTTTTTTCTATTTAAAGGCACAGTACAATAGACATAAAAGACAGCATAACCATTCTTATTATGCTTTCACACTAATGTAACCTGTTCACCTTGCACACTTCATGTTTCAATACAATTTCCATATTTTATATTTTTCTTTCAAAAAATAAATTTTACGCTTTTTTCCACACATTTTTATATATGTAAAACCAAGCCTCTTTGGCACCATCATAACAATCTAACAAATCCTGGACCGGGAATCCCAGGGAGAGGGCATTCTCTAGGGCCAGTGCCCAATGATCTATGGATTGCGTCAAAATGCTAACCAGAGGTCAAACATTTGACAATATGCATAGCTTGAACCCTCTCGCATTTGACAACTCAACGGAAAACCAGCACAAATAAATATTCATTAATTATTAGGGTAACAATATAGGGATATCTATAAATGAATCAATACCTGAAATAGTAGGATATGATTCCCCATTGATCAATTTCCATAAAATATGTATTATGTAGATCATTATAGGTTAGTTCATTATCCCAATGTTGAATTTCATATAAAGGAAAGCATCCCATCCTACCCATAGATACAATAAATAACTATACATGTGCAAAATCTGATAAGTATATGTAAAGTGCCAAAGTATCACACAATTATAAACTGGGAGATAACATCACAGTATGTAAAGTGCTATAGTGCGGGAATCACCCATCTTATATTGCACTTACTGTATTCCAACCTAATTTAAACTGTGCAAAAGCTGCTATGCATATATAAAGTGCCTAGCAGGAGAGTAGGAAGTGTACGCTGTTGCAGTAAAATGGCAGGTCAGGTGATACCAGTGAATATTACTGGTCATGAAGGTATATTTTAAACACTTTACTGGAGGAGGTGACCTCGTCATAGCCTTTGTCTCTTGAGGTCAGACGTGGAAGGGGAATTAAGCAATCAGTCAGCTGATGCCATGGAGACCGTCACAGCTTCATGCTGTGGTGCACGTAACTCTTGCAGGCGCCACACACTCCCAGGAGGCTAGGCGCGTGGCCCAATGAGCTGGGCATTGTATTAGAGGACATTGTTTAATGCAAGGCAAGGACATTTAAACAGACCCGGCTGCCGCATGTCAAATATCTCTCCATATCTCATTTGGTTTTGTCATTTGTTGAGCGTTTTTCTGTTTCCTTTGGTATTTGCGCTGCAGGCTGTTTGTGCTACTTTTAAGTGATCGCTTCTTGATGCATGTGCCACTAATGCATCTTTCTGAACACACTCCCAATCCTGTGTTTAAATATCACTTTGGAGTTTTGAGCTGTATTATATCTGTCATACTCGGGCTCCTTCTTTCTGGTCCCTTAAAATCAACTTGTGAACGTAAAATTGCATACAACTGTGTGCATAATCTCTTTGTGTACTGTGAAGCACCTCGTGCAACATCTGCTGTTTATATGCTGTGTACCAAGAGCATGAGATTTTAGCGCATATGAGCATTTCATGCAGGGATACTTCCTAATTCATGACCATTAAAATAGTGACTTCTTTAAGTTAAGGGTGAGCATTCAGTCCTTCACTATGGATTTGTAAAGTGCAGCCATGCTTCACTTTGCCAAATCTCACGAGAATCCCCGTCATCCTAAGTGATCTGTGACCACTGATCTTGGCTGACTGACCCTCAAGTCGCAGAAACTATGATATTCCAAGAGCCATTGCTAAGCTTGTTCCCCAAACTAAGACTTTAACGTGTGTGTGTGTGTGTGTGTTTCAGCTTTTTTAGGTCTCGGCCTGCACGAGCGCTTGCGCTGGTCTGGCCGAGAGTTTTAGTAAGCGGGTTTTGGAAGTGCAAACCCACTGGCTTTCGGCTGGCGACCAGCTTGCTTTCACGATGGCGTGCACGTGCGCAGCAGAGCTGCCATCTGGGTTTCCTATCTCTTCCTCATTTCCTCGTCATGGCTCATTAACTCTCTGGACTCTGATGTTTCAATCGCAGCAGCAGCTCACATTACCAACTGACGGCCCTGGACTACAGTCACATGAAAAACAACAGCGATTAGCATTGAAATGCAAGCTTTTTTTTTGTCTAGTTAGAAATATTGCTTCGGTGGGTTGATTTCACCTTATATCGCTATTTGTTTTATATTGGGAGTCACAGCCTAATTACCAGTATTTTTGTCTCACTCTTTTTTTTTTTATATTTATTCTCGCAAACCACAAAGCTATATTTAAGGTTACTTTTTCCGCGTCACTTCTTCACTCTATTTAAACTCCACACCCCCCACTCTTATTGTCTCTCTCCTTCTCTCTCCCCTCTCTAATTCTCTCTACTTAATTAACTCTCCCCTCTCTATCTTTTTTAGCCTTTCATTCTCTCACCCCTTTATCTATTTCTCTTTCAAACTCCTTCATTCACTCTCTCTCCCCTTCTTTCTCTCTCTCTATCCCGCTCCACTCTTTATTCTATGTACACAATTTCTCTCTCTTTCTCTCTCACCACCCTCTCTAATTGGGCATTATATCTTCACTCTATCTCTCACTCGGCAACACCACAGCATCACTCAGCATCACCACAGCATCACTCAGCGCAACCACAGCATCAATCAGAGCCAGCACAGCATCAATCAGAGCCAGCACAGCATCACTCCGCACCAACACATCTCTCAACGCCATCACAGCATCTCTCAACGCCATCACAGCATCTCTCAACGCCATCACAGCATCACTCAACGCCATCACAGCATCACTCAACGCCATCACAGCATCACTCAGTGCAACCACAGCATCACTCAGTGTAACCACAGCATTACTCAGCACAACCACAGCATCACTTAGCGCCACAACAGCATCACTCAGCGCCACCACAGCATTACTCAGCAGCACCACAACATCACTCCGCGCCACCACAGCATCACTCAGCACCACCATAGCTTCACTTAGCGACACCACATCATCACTCAGGGCCAACACTGCATCACTCAGCGACACCACAGGATGACTCAGCACCACCACAGGATGACTCAGCACCACCACAGGATGACTCAGCACCACCACAGGATGACTCAGCACCACCACAGCATCGCTCAGCACCACCACAGGATGACTCGGCACCACCACAGCATCGCGCTCAGCACCACCACAGCATCGCGCTCAGCACCACCACAGCATCGCGCTCAGCACCACCACGGCATCGCTCAGCGCCACCACGGCATCGCTCAGCGCCACCACGGCATCGCTCAGCGCCACCACGGCATCGCTCAGCGCCACCACAGCATCACTCGGCGCCACCACAGCATCACTCGGCGCCACCACAGCATCGCTCGGCGCCACCACAGCATCGCTCGGCGCCACCACAGCATCGCTCGGCGCCACCACAGCATCGCTCGGCGCCACCACAGCATCGCTCGGCGCCACCACAGCATCGCTCGGCGCCGCCACAGCATCGCTCGGCGCCGCCACAGCATCGCTCGGCGATGCCACAGCATCGCTCGGCACCGCCACAGCATCGCTCAGCGCCGCCACAGCATCGCTCAGGGCCACCACAGCATCACTCAGCATCACCTCAGCATCGTCTCCGCAACCGTCACCACCACCACCACCACTACCACCTCGGCATCACTCAGCACCACCTCAGCCTGCTCTCGGAATCTGGCATCTGTTGATTCTCCCCTAGCGTCTGGCCGCTGCTAGTGTTACAATACAGGTACTAGTTCCCAACCTTCACCCTCCGATTGTTTATGCCCCCTCAAAAAAAAAGCTTTAACAAACAACCATTGCAATAGGCAGAAACAAGTTGCCAGCATTGCAAGAACAAAAGAAAACTGAGGACATTTTTTATTGTAAATACTTTTTTTAATATGGTCGTTCAGTTTTACATAATGCCTTCTTGGTCATATATAAAGTAACAAAAATGCTTCTGACACTTTTTTATTATAACTTTTCAGCATGCTGCACAGCAGCCACACTTCTCTACAGCACAGCTTGAAGACATTGGCAAAGTCAATAGCTCTGGCTAAACACTTATAAGGCCCCAAAGGCGAGACCTATTGGCTATGCCAATGCTTGTTGTTTATATGCCACTGTAGGCCTGTGAATGTACTGTGCTACTAGAGCCCTGCTCGTAGTTATTCTTTGATCAAAAGCAGCTCCCTTTGTGGCTGAGGCAAATCTGGGGCCGGATGTATAAAAATGATGGTCGAAAAAAGCGGTAGCAAATTGTGATGCGACCTATGTACTAATAGGTCGCGGTGCAAATTCTCCAGTCGCAAGGGCTCGCAAAAGACCTGACTAATGAATAATTAATAGACATGCTATTTGTGACCGTCTGTGATGGGTTACAAACACACAGAGGTTGGCAAGGTGTCCTGCAAGGAACAACGTACCACCTTCTTGTGTTTATATTCTCATATTCTCAAGCAGGATTTGTTTTTAAAAATCTGCTGTGTTCTTAATGAAACCAGTGTTCTTCTGAGACACTGCCTGCTTTCTTGAAATCCTACCCCTTAAGCCCCTCTAGCCCCCCTCTATTGACCTCCTCCTCTGATTCCCTCACTACCACCCTCCACCAGCGCCCCTCATCTCTCCGTAGCCCCCCCCTATTGACCTCCTTCTCGGACACCCTCACTGCCACCCTCCACTTGCACCCCTCATCTCTCCGTAGCCACTCTCTCATATGCATTTCATTTGTTGTATAGCGCTACTCATATCAGTGTAGGGTGTCACAGTACTTTACATCATGCACACATTATACAGACAATCATGCAAGTATGTAAATCAATCTACAGGGAATGTCACATAAGCCAATGAGGATAACAATGTGTGGGAATCCCGTGTCATCCATACTGGTGGCCAGTATATTTTAAGAGGGTGTGGTCTGGAGAAGCACAACTCCGGATTTAAAGCATACCCCAGTGGTTAGGGGTTGGATTTACTGATAAAAATGTATATCTGCCTAAACAAACTCTTTTTAGCAACATTAGAATAATGAAAGACTGGGCAAGTTCTAACTATATTACAACACAAGAAAAAGCGAAGTTCTAACTGTATCATTTAGGTTTGCATGCCGCTCTTTGATGACAGCTCATAGGTCACTGTCCTATGATAGGATTGTAACTTCTGAACTGCAAGTAACACAAAAATCTCTGTGACAAAGGCAGTAACCTACTGAGCTATCCACATAAAATACAGTTTATCTGCATTTCAAAACTACCAACAGACAAAGGATTGGCAGGATCATTAATCACCAGTTATCTGGACATTTTTATTGTTGTCTTACATCTGTGGCAGAGCCCCCGGACTTGATAATGATAAAAACTGTTTAAATAAAGCATACAGGAAGTATGTCTCTTGCTGGGCCTTCCCTGATGATTTTCAAAAGAAGAACAAATAGCCAGACATTCTCTCACCTGCTCGGCTCCTCGTCACAGCCCGATCTGATAAGCAGCTGCAGGGGCCAGGAAAGGTAGATCAGGAGAAACAAACTTTTTTTCTCCAGCATGGAAAAGAAAAGGAAATATTCACACAGCAGAATGGTTAAGGTTACCGGGTGCCAAACAGAGGATTTGTCCCCTTTGATATGCCCCTATTTTACCTGCACGAGTGGGCGGGGACACAGCCCACCTTTCTAAAAGGAGATGCGTGATTGGGGGTGCCTGTGAGAGAGAGCCCAGGCCCAATCACGCAACTCCCAGAACAGGAAGAAAAACAACGTTAGGAGGAACGTTTTCAATGAAAGTGGCCATTTACTACTGGCCTTCGTGACGTCACTGTCGGAGCCAAGGCTCATGCTTGGTGGGCCTGGCCCATCTGCTAGAACCGGGCCTGCCCCCGTCCTTTATCACCCCCCAGGTCATACATCACGATTCCCAAAGGGGAAGCTGCCCAACAGGGTAGTGTTCCCTATTCAAATCTGTTGCTACCTACATTGAGGAGTTTGTAACTTTTCAAAGTGGTCACAAACGACTGACAAATACCATTTGGAATCTCAATTGGGAGTGGGTGCTGCTTTTATACTTAATTGTGATTCATAATCGGTCAGTTGATCTTTTTTATGAATCGGAAATAGGTTTAGTACCTAGCAAAAAGCGAATTTGCAGTAACAAACCCTGTGATTTTGTGAAACGCAATCAATCGGGGCTTAAAGCGCGCTACTCACTGTGAGGGTCTCAAGGCGCAGGGGGGAGGGGGGTTGCAGCTCCGATTCAGCCAAAAAGCCAGGTCTTGAGGCTCTTCCTGAAGGTGTGCAGAGTAGGGGAGCGTCTGATGTTGACTGAGAGCTCGTTCCAGGCTTTGGCTGCGATGTAGGAGAAGGCTCTTCACCCGCTCTGGTTCTGCAGATTCGCAGGGTGTCTGCTAGGGCGAGGTCGGCGGAGCGGAGGTTCCTTTTGGGTACGTGGAAGGAGATTCTTTCGTTCAGGTATTTGGGTCCGGTGTTGTGGAGGGATTTCTAGGCGTGGATGAGTAGCTTGAAGGTTACTGTCTTCTCAACGGGGAGCCAGTGGAGGTCTCGCAGGTGTTGGGTGATGTGCTCATGTCGTGTGATGCCGAGGACGAGTCGGGCCGCGGAGTTCTGGATGGTCTGGAGTTTGCGTAGCAGGGATTTGTTGATTCCAGCGTAGAGGGCATTTCTGTAGTCCAGTCTGCTTGTTATGAGTGCGTGGGTGACGGTCTTTCTGGCTACGGGGGAGGGGGGGATCCACTTGAAGGTCTTGCGGAGGATGCGGAGGGTGTTGAAGCAAGTGGAGGCGACGGCATTGATCTGTTGGGTCATGGTGAGGGAGGAGTCGAGTATGATGCCGAGGTTCCAGGCGTGGTCCGTGGGGGGTGGGGGGGCTGCCGAGAGCGGTGGGCCACCAGGAGTTGTCTCAAGCTGAGGGTGAGAGTCCTAGGACGAGGACTTCTGTCTTCTCCAAGTTGAGTTTCAGGCAGCTGCTGCTCATCCTGGCTGCACGTCTTTCATTCCTTCTTGGAAGCTGAGTCTAGTGGTTTCGGGATCCTTCGT
This sequence comes from Calotriton arnoldi, assembly GCA_963921515.1. NCBI lineage: Eukaryota > Metazoa > Chordata > Amphibia > Caudata > Salamandridae > Calotriton > Calotriton arnoldi. Next base: position 3,126,835 of record CAWUFW010000124.1, on the reverse strand, counting down.
TAGGGAGAGGATGAGGTGGGTGTCGTCTGCGTAGGATACAATGCTGAGTCCATGCTGTCTGACGATGGCGGCAGAGGGGGGCCATGTAGATGTTGACGAGCGTGGGACTGAGCGATGATCCTTGGGGTACTCCGCGGTTGATCGCTGTGGGTTCGGAGAGGAAAGGTGGGAGTCTGATCCTTTGGTTTCTGCTGGCGAGGAAGGAGCGGAGCCAGTCGAGGGCGGTTCCCTTTATGCCGGCGTCATGGAGTCTGGCTGCGAGAGTGCAGTGGGAGACGGTGCGGAGAGGTCGAGTAGGATAAGGGCTGCGGTGTGGCCTTGGTCGAGGAGCGTGCAGATGTCATCTGTGGCGGCGAGGAGGGCGGTCTCGCTGCTGTGGTTACTGCAGAAACCGGATTGGGAGGGGTCGAGGATGGTGTTCTCTTCGATGAAGTTTGTCAGCTGGGCGTTGACGATCTTCTCAGCGACTTTGGCTGCGAAGGGAAGGAGAGAGATGGGTCGGTAGTTCTTCAGGTCTGTCGGGTCTGCCGAGGGTTTCTTGAGGAGGGGTTTAACTTCTGCGCGTTTCCAGTCGTCGGGGAAGGTGCCGATTCGAAGGATGCGTTGATGGTGCGTCATAGCTATGGCGGTGGCGGCTCTGTGGAAGATGTGAGGCGGGCAGGGGTCCGTGGGTGCTCCTCATGGTCGTGGAGGTATCTTCGGTGGTGACCCGGGTCCAGGCAGTGATGGTGGGCTGGCTGTCGTTGCTGGAGGGAGGAGTGGTTTCTGGAGTCTGTTCGCTGAAGTTGTCTAGAGGGCATTGATTTTCAGGTTGAAGTAGGAGCCGAGCATGTTGCAGAGGTCCTGGGTGGGAGTGACGTCCATGGCTTCGCAAGGGGGTTTGGTGAATTGCTGGATGATGTTGAAGAGTTCTTTTGAGTTGCTGGAGTGGGTGAGGATTTTGTTCTGGATGAAAGTCTTCTTGGTGGATCTTATGAGTTGGTGGTATTCGGTCTTGGCGTTCTTGTAGGTGGTCAGGTCTTCCATGGTTTTGATGTTTCTCTATCGTTTTTCGAGACATCTGCAGGAGCGTCTGGCCTCTTGGAGGTCGATGGTGAACCAGGTGGCCTTCAGGGGGCATTGTCTGTTGGTAGTGCGGAGGGATGCAAGCTTGTCTGCGCAGTTGGTGATCCAGCGGTGTAGTTCCTTGGCTGCAGAGTTGGCATCGGTCGAAGCGGGGGGGGGGTTCGTGGATGAGGGTGGAGTTGAGGTGCTCCTCTGTGACCTTGCTCTAGTTCCTTTGTGGCGGGTGTGGAGTGGGTTTGTGAGCGGTGGCGGTGTTGAAAGAGAAGTGTACGCAGTGGTGGTCTGTACAGAGGGGTTGCGTGGTGTGGCTGAAGCGGATGTTGTTCCCGCCTGCAAAGATGGGGTCGAGAGTGTGTCCTTCCTTGTGGGTAGGGGTGTTGACGAGCTGTTTCTGTCCGATGTTGGCGAGGTTGTCCAGGAGGGCAGTGGAGTTTGGGTCGCTGGGGTTGTCGAGGTGACAGTTCAGGTCTCCGATGAGTATGTAGTCCAAGGAGGCGATGGCGTGGGGTACGATGAGGTCAGCGATGGTAGTGGCGAACGAATCGCGAGGTCCGGGGGGTCTGTAGGCGAGGGTGCCGTGAAGTGTGGCTCTAGGGCTGGTCTGGATCTGGAAGTGAAGGTGTTCGGTGGTGGAGGAGGAGGAGTTGCTTGAGGTGGAGAGTCGGAGGGAGCTCTTGTGTGCGATGGCGAGTCCTCCTCCTGGGCGGTTGGGGCGATTCTCACTGCAAAATGGCTTTGTACAGCCAAACCTTTGTTCTCAATGCTGCTGTTTTTGGAGGAAAAAGAAAGGATTTTGTATCTTTCTTGTAAGGGAGACCTCCACTCTCGGGCAAGGATTAATATTAATCTATTTCCATTAGTGTATGGCTATAGTGGCTTAATTAATGGACTTGTAGCAATAGGAACCTCTCCGGTACCAACTTTGCACTCCTGCAGAGTATTCGGAAATCATTGCGCAATCGCAGCACAAAAGGAATTGACTTTTTCCTTTTAGCGATAGCTTATATACAGTTTTAGCTGTCTCACAAGCTTCATGTAATCAAAATAAATCATAAATCTATAATGTATACATATATACATAGAGAACTTTGGGCGTGGACCATTGTCAAGGGATGGCAGATTATTTTGCAGTGTAACAGTAGAAATACAATATCATATGAAAGACATGATAACTGAATAAAGATAAGAGGGAGTATTAGGTTAAGAAATGAGCTCTGCAACAGGTGTGTTGTAGAGCAGTGAGTAGTAAGAGCTTTCTTATAAAAGGACAGTAGAGCCAATTGTAGAGTAGAGCCTCTGGGGAGCAACAGGCGTTTGTGCCTGTTTTGGCACCCCGAGGCACTTAACTTTTGCTTTCTCTTCTGTAATGGCTATGCATTTTATGGCGGCATGAGCTCAAGGGGTTGTTCTATCACCACGTACCATGGCCCCATGCAAGTAAGGGACCAGTTTGCCCATGCTCCCAAACAGTAATAACGACACAGGGCAAAAAAGCTTGAGAGGCTGCCTAAAAACTGGTGCAGTTAGAGCTCACTCTCTGAGGCGTACTTTAAGCAGGATTACTCTAACCCCCTAATAGGAGTAGGTGGGGTACCTGCCGTAACTTATAACAGTGCCTCACCGCTGCCAGCAATGACCTAAAACTGGAAGTCAACAGAACATGGAGGGTGAGCGTGGATTGTGTAGGGGTTACTAATGTCAGATATACAGTATTGTAATACCTCTTTACGGTCATGCTTGAAAGAAGTTTTTCTAAAGTTTGATTATTTTTGAGATATTATGTCAACACCATTTTCAGTATGCAGGTTCTTTATGATATATGTACAGCCAAAATTTGAAGTATTCAGGATCACATACACTTCAGAAGACAATTGGAAACATGGCTAATTCCAAGATAAGTAAATCATCCCACAATGCTTGGATAGAACCTGGAAAGATAATCGCACCTTCTAGTACAATCTACAGTTTACAGCCCAAAGATACGGAACAACCAAACCAGCACACTACTTTATGTAACCAGGTTAGCTAAGAAGTACTGGCTTGTGGTTAGCCGGAGTATAACCCTTCTGACCCACGTTTTACCTACACTGTAACGCTTAGAAGTCACTTTTGTTTAAGTTGAGTTTGTGAAGGAGAATGAAAACCTCTATTTTGTCTAACCACCAGTAACTGCTGGTTAACCTTAAAGGTGATGGGGAGCAAACACGCATGTCAAAACGCACCATGCAAAGGGGCAAATCAAATAACCTCCATCGGTGATGTGTTGATTGCTACCTCCCCCAATTTCCCCACTCCACTGACCTCACCCTGCTCTCCACCATCACCTCTGCACAAACCTACTAACAACATTTTGGGGGAAACACTCAACCAAATGGTGCATTTTAAAGCCGAATTTCATGTAGTACTCCAATAATTCCATGATATACCTGGGAAGCCTTGCCCGTCTCAAGAACTTGGGGGTTCACCATTCCCACAAAAGTGTTTGGGAATAGGGTGGTTAATGAAAATATCTTTCGCACAATTGGCACATGAATTAGCTAAAAAGCTGTAGATCTTGAGGCAGTTCTATCACTTGGGGTAGACAATTTTACATGGTATGCCAATTTTCTACGAATATATATAATATTTTCCTTACATTTTCTACCATTCTCCTTCCATGTAGATTTTCAGTATGTTTTGACTATTGATTACAAGGAAGGATCATTGTGCCATAGATCAGCAGAACAAAATCACAAATGCACACAATATATCTAGGATAGCCACCATTATGCCGTGGCTGACATTATACCATTTATGGATGCTGTCATTTTCTGAAGGGGGGAGGGCCTTACGAGGGTCATCTTGTTTGACAGGGTCCAATTTAAATTAATACTCGAACCTCCCCAACAGGTAATGTAGAAACTCATCACACACTTCAGCTCACTCAAACGCATTACCTAACAGATGTGTGCACTTGTAGACTCTTCATCCAGCCCACTATCCCCAGTCATGCCCCTCGAACTTACCTCTGACACCGGTGGCAGTGGGGGCAGTTCTGAGGCTCTGTTTTCTGCTCAAGTCCTGGAAAACAAATAGTGCAGCAGTAGGCGGGATTTGTTAGGATACACAGCTTCTGCCTTCCAAGAGAAGGTCCCAGCTGGCTCTACTCATGGCTGAGCCTTATAGGCAGTCTCAGCCACACAGCAGTGGAGGAAGAGATCTGCAAAAGGTCGTTGTGAGGGTGGGTGCACAAATACTGCTGTACTTTTTTTTTTTTTTTTTTTTTGTAATTTACAGATAGAAGGGTGACTGCTCAGACCTCCCCTAATGCAGGGTGAATGTTAAAAGGCAGTATCAAAGCAAAAGCCCAAGCATTAGAAGGTAGCTCGAGAGGTGACACGGTTTAAAGGAGGATAAATGTTTCAACTGGTTGAAAAGTATGGGCTGTTTGAAAGTTGAGTGCATTTGAGCTTACCTTCTTACCTTACCTACTTCTGAATGGACTGTAGTCTCTGGCTGCGTGCTGAATCTTTCAGGAACTCCGTCCTCAGCCATACAGTGTTTCCTAATCTTGGTGCCATGGAAAGTATTTTCATCTCTATATACTATTTTAATCTCAGACTATAAAACTTTTCTCATCTTTTTGTTTTAAATATTTTATAGAAGTATCGTATGTCCACTCAACCATTTTATAATGACTTTTGGATTTCAACAGCACATAAGTATCTATACATCAGGTTGTTAGTTAAAAATGTCTTCTCATTTACATATTTCGGCATGTTTACACATTCTGTTTTGCATCACATGAAACGTTGAGGAAAATATAAAAAAATAATTTAAAAAATGAGTTCTACAAATACAAAAATTAATAGGCTTCAAGTACAGCAACACTTGAAATTCTGAGTTTATACAATACACATTTAAATCTCAATATATTGTCTTCCTTATACATGTATACCCTTTCTATTTAGTTATGTACCTATATATTTATTACTCTACTCCCACTGTAGAAAACAATAAACTTTGACTCTCTCCAATGCACTACTCAATGTCTCACCCTATACCACTCTCAATATATCTTCTACCTCCACTCTGACTCATCTCAAATCTCTTTCTACTACTATGATCTCCAAAATAACCTTTTCTAGACTCTTCCCTCTGCTCAACCCAAACCTCATTTTACTACTATGATCTTCCAAAAACCCTTTCTAAATACTTCCCTCGTGTATCCCTCCTTTGACTCATCCCAAACCTCATCTTACAACCATGACCTCCCAAATAACACTTTGTAGACTCTTCCCTCTTATCCTCTTTATCCTATTCAATCCACCACTAATCCTTTTTGGGTTCAGGAGTAGCGTTCTACGCGTCGAAAAGCGCTTCAACGCCCCGTCAGTGGTGGTAATCGCTATATAAATACAATTACAGTGAAATTTAGTGACACTCAACTGAGTTCTTCTTGGTCACTTCTAGCTGATGTACAAATGAAAGACATTCACTTTTAGTGCCTGAGCCGTAGGCAATTTTTTTCTATTTAAGATGAGATGATTGGCTCAAACTATCCATATATTTTCACTCCAATCAGCAGGCAAATCTTCATATCTTGTGATTTTCTTGACTTGGTTTGTGTAGTTTGTACTGTTTAAGTGAAACTGTACTGAGAAATATTTGTATTGTCTGTTTACTAGACATTTACAGACACATTGACTGTAAAAAATGGTAAGTCATTCAGAAAGTTATGTAAACCCATGACATTGACTGCAAATATTTTATTTTATTGATTTCTTGAACATTGCCTTAGGTGATTCAGTCACTGGAGTTCTGTGCAGTATCTTTGGCCTGGTTTGAGGCCTTACTGAAATGCAGAAGTAATGACATAGGGCAACGAGCAGTACATATGTATTCATTGATCTACTGAGATGGATTGTGATTGTAAAGGCAAAACGAATTAAACGATAGTTGATACTGAATCTTTAGTGCTGAGATACTTCATGAAATGAAATGTTTCATGTTGACGGACTAGTCTCAATTTAACTGTAAATTCAAAATTCTTTTAATTGAGTGTTTGCTGCTTTCTGAATGACTGTAGTAGTAGATGTAGTAATTCCTTACTATGTTTCAAGGCTGTGCTGCTAGATCATGAGTAGTCTGCCATATTGCTCAGAGAGCTGGGATGAATGGCTTAGTATGTCAAGTGAACACCCTGAAGCTAGAATGCCTAACAATAGTGAGCCAATAACGGGATGTGTGTATTACGTTAATGAGATCATAGAAGCAAATACCTAAGATTAGTTTATTTATGGGCCATTCCACTGTTCTTAGGAGAGTTAGAGGGTAAAGTAGTTTGGACCAGATCCATTGGAATTCTTTGGTGAACAGACAAGAGATTGAGGGGCCGATTCTGATGCGGGTTGGAAAAGCTTCCCGACCGAATCGGTTGGGAAATGGTGTCCGACCCACTCGGATCGGGAAAGTCCGACCGGCAGAGTAGGATGCATCCGGATGCTTCCAGATACGATTTGGTTGAACTCCCATTGACTTCAATGGGAACATTTGTTCCTAACCGCATCAGAATTGGGCCCTCGGTCGGGAAGACACGTTCCCGATCCGATTTGGAAGGAGCAAATGCCGTTAGGAGGCCTTCCTAACCGCATCAGAATCAGGCCCTCGGTCGGGAAGCTTTTCCAACCCGCATCAGAATCAGGCCCTTAGTTTCTGGTAGCCTACTAGGCTGATATTGCAGATTTAGGATACAATATTCTCCGGTGACTTTAAAATAACTTGTTTCTCTTGAACTTATTTGGTGATTGTTAACAACCAGGATGCCAATAGTGACTACAACTGGTTTCTTGTTTAGGATAAGGAGAATGTGTGGATTGATCCTTTAGAAGCAAACAATGGCATAGGGACATGGAGCTTGAGTATTTATTATGTAGCTCTAATTAGGTTTGTAAATAGAATTGTGTTTACATTGCTTGTGTCTTATTAACCAAATTCTATTTTTTTTTATGTTAGCTTTTCAGACAGCATGCTGAACATGTTGCAGACTACAAACGCTTAAATGGAATAGAATAATCCTATTGCAACTTTATCCTCTGGCTCCAAGGGTAAGTGATTGAAACATTTTCTCTTAAGAACAGGGCAATGCAAAAACATGTTTATCCTGAACATTTTTTGTCAATTTAATGAATTTCTTATCTAATTGGCTGGGAAAACTGTCCTGACACAGTACAATCTGCACGCTTCTTTGTTCCAGTCTGAAAATGATGCATAGTATTTTGTTTTTTTGCAAAAAACAAAATACTTATCTTAATATCTCCCGCAAGATTTCATCAGAAAAATGACTATCAAATATATTGAAAATGTTTTGATTAAATAAACCCTCCATTAAATAAATAAAACTCTATATAAGAGTGATGGAAAAAAGTAGCTTAATATTTTCAAAGTGAAGTGGAACTAAAGCTATAGATTAAAAAGAAGAAAGGGCAGAATCATTTTTCACTGAAAGTCATTTGTAAATCTCCTTCAATGCCCAATCCGCTATCTTCCAGTCAGGGCTCACTATTCCAACAAGAACAAATACACCTTCCACCTATCTGGAACTCTGACCCACCTCTTGCTTTCCTTAAGAATCACCCCTAGGTAAACTTAAAAATTTCAAAGTCAGTTTGACTTTTTAAAGGCCACTTTTCATCTATGTCACCAAACATCCTGTTAAAAAAGACATATTGTATACATTCCTTTGACACAAAGGCAGGATCCAAAAAGAACAGTGTAAATAAGGATTTGACAAATCGTTAACTTGGAAATAATCAACGCAATGGTAAGTCATTTGCTGCAAAGTGATTTCAAGACCAGAACTTACGATCATTAAAAAACATAGAAATGAATAACTAGTAATCAAATGAATTCAGCTTTCTTTGATATCCCATCCAAAATACCCAACAGCATCCAGCAAAAATTCCAGTGTAAAGATAAAAAAAAATACAATTACAAATAGTGAGTTCAAGAAAGAGCTTACCCCGTTCTAACAATGTATATAGCTGCACCCAAAAAAGTTATGCAATATCTTTGAAAAAGTGTGAATGCCCTTTACTCTATAAGTTTACTTTTTAAAATGATGAAAACATTTTCAAGGCAACAAAAGCATAATTATTACTTGACATTAAAGTACATTAAGAGTTTGAAGGAGGTGGGCCGGTCTATCATCTTTCTTTATTGGTTTAAGTCCTTTCTGGAGGTTCATACACAAGAAGTGAAGTTGAGCAATTTCATGTGAAGGGAATCCAATGTCTCTTTTGGAGTGTCGCAGAGTACATCCCTTTCCTGTATAATATTTACATTCTTCAGCTTGTCAAACTAATCCCCACCTCCAGGTCATCAAATAAACTAAACAAATGCAGTGGTGCTGTGCAAATCTGGATGGCCCATAACTTCCTAAAGATAAACTCTGATATAAAAGAGATGCTATTACTGGGAAGAAATGTAGACTGTTGGGACAATTCATACTGACCTACTAGCCTAAGAGTACCTCCTATTCCCCAAAAAGTAAAAACAGTAGGTGGTTTTTTGGACAACACTCTTTCAAGGAGTGTTAAAATTAATGCAGTTTGCAATTCATGTATTTTATTCTAGACCTTTTGAGAAGAGCCCTCACCTTTTCCACCCAACATGCATGCTCACGGTTTCAATCTGTGTCTCCTCAGAGTTGGATTACTGTAATAGGTTATAGCTTGGTCTCCCAGCCAGGTCTATTTCCAAGCTGCAAAGGTTGGAGAACATGGCTGCAAGAATTATGTACCAGCTGAAAAAATAAAACCGTCTCTGCTGCCCTTAGAAAAATCAACTGGCTCCCCTTGGAACAGGGAATCGTGTTTGGATTGCTCAGCATGCTTCACCAAGCTTTAATTTATTTTTTATTTTTACCAAGCTGGACTTTTGCTATCTACCCAAATATTTAATCACTATAAACCAATGTACTCGCTCAGATTGGAGGGCTGGCTTCCTCTTAAAGATTCCACCTCTACAAATAAAGTCCTGCATAGTGGGCCGATGCATTAACTAAAAAGTTTGAATCAAACCAACTGTTTAGTACAAGACCAATATCAAAGTTACTTCAGTTTGGCAAAGCTTTCAAATATTTTCTTTTCTGCTAACTCTCCACAGGGTATGAGCCACAGTATAGATGGTACAGTTCTTCTTTTTCCGTGCATGGGCCATGAGCAAATTAGGGCTTCCAAACTCTGTGCCACAGAAAGCTGTATGAATTGAGTTTTCCAAATATATACACTTCAAAGTGTACAGGTAATGGCAGAACTTCATGTGCAAAGGATATATATGTTTGCCAAACGGAGATGTCATTTCAATATCTAATACACTGTTCTCCTTCTTAAGTCTTCAGATGTTTGCTTAAATCATTATTAAGCCTTCTAGTGGAAATATGCACCACAACCTTAACTGGAGAATGGAATAAAGAAGGCTTTTTAGTAAAGCATCTGGAAACATACAGGGAGTGCTGTTATTTTGACGTTTTCAAGATGATGTCAAAGATTAAAAGCATGGACTTGTTAAAATACAGATTACTGATTAGAGGTTTCTTTATTTACTGGCAAACAAAAAGATTTTTAAGGCTTTTTTTGGCTGAGGAGGTGACTGGGGGAGGTGGCCGGGTACTTTGACATCAGCTTACACTGTAAATAAATGTACGTCAGACTCAACATGCTTGCTGTTTGAAAGTACAGCCAAAAGCTATCCCCATAGGCACACCCAGGGTTTTTATCACGACCGGACCCTGAGATCTAACCACCAGTGTCTCCTTGCCATCCACCGCTTTCGTAAGGCCAGGATGGGTGGCAGAGCCTTTGCGGTTAGAACCTCTAAACTTTGGAATGCCTTGCCACTCTCCATCCGCTTATCGGAGTCAGAACTAACTTTTCGGCGTGCCCTGAAAACCTGGTTTTTCACCAGCACCTAGTTTTCTTTTTCTCGCCTGTCATCTACAGTCTGCCTCAGCTCCGGGACACCCCCGTTGGGGGTAGCTGTGCGCTCTACAAATTCCTTAATAATAATAATATAGTCTGGCTTGACAACACAGCTGTCGCCAGCATATTTTGTGAGCATCTCCTAGAGAAGGGCTTTGACTCTGCCCTCATGTTGGGACCCCCGGTGTATGTTTTGATTAGGGTGATGTTGTGTGCTTCCACAAAAAAGTGCTTGCCCTCAATTAGCTGTGACTATTTTGTTTATTTATCCAGCTTCTAAGCTTGAACTTTCAGGACACACATGACGTTGGAATGTTATTAAAGTGCCATAGATAACTAGGTGATTTATGTTGTTTTTCTCTAGCAGCAGCACAAATGGGAAGAGGGCAGTATTTAACCTAGATGGATTTTTAGGTCTGGCTTTACTGTGCAACTGCCACCTGACCTTTTTACATAAACTAATATTATTCTACAATTCTTTGCTTACACGTAAATTCAGATCTATCCCCATGCTATTTATTTGTAATGCTTCACATTACCGTACCACATTCCTTTAAAGCCAGACGTAATGGCATTGCCAGTGCTTGTCTATTTAGTGGTGCCCCTATTAATCAATCAATCATGTCACTTATAAAGCGCACTACATACCCGCGAGGGTCTCAAGGCGCTGGGGGAAGAGGGGGGTGGTGCTGCTACTGATCGAAGAGCCAGGTCTTGAGGAGTCTTCTGAAGGCCAGTAGGTCTTGGGTCTGTCGGAGGTTGGTGGGGAGGGTGTTCCAGGTCTTGGCGGCGAAGTGGGAGAAGGATCTGCCGCCGGCGGTCGTTTTCCGGATGCGGGGGACTGTGGCGAGGGCGAGGCTGGTCGAGCGGAGCTGGCGGGTGGGGGTGTAGAAGCTGAGTCGTCTGTTGAGGTAGGCTGGTCCAGAGTTGTGGAGTGCTTTGTGTGCGTGGGTGAGGAGCTTGAAGGTTATCCTCTTGTTGACAGGGAGCCAGTGCAGGTCTCTCAGGTGGCGTGTGATGTGGCTGCGTCGGGGGATGTCGAGGATAAGACGTGCAGAGGCGTTCTGGATGCGTTGCAGCCGTCTCAGGAGCTTAGCCGTCGTTCCTGCGTAGAGGGCGTTTCCGTAGTCCAGCCTGCTGGTGACGAGGGCCTGGGTGACTGTTTTTCTTGTTTCGGTGGGGATCCACTTGAAGATCCTGCGGAGCATTCGGAGGATGTTGAAGCAGGATGAGGAAACGGCGTTGACCTGCTTAGTCATGGAGAGGGTGGGGTCGAGGATGACCCCTAGGTTGCGTACGTGGTCGGTGGGTGGCGGGGCTGTTCCCAGTGATGTTGGCCACGAGGAGTCGTCCCAGGCTGAAGGGTTGGAACCAAGGATGAGGACCTCCGTCTTGTCGGAGTTCAGCTTCAGGCGGCTGGTCCTCATCCATTCGGCGACGGCCTTCATTCCTTCGTGGAGGTGGGCTTTGGCGGTGTGAGGGTCTTTGGTGAGGGAGAGGATCAGCTGGGTGTCGTCGGCGTAGGAGATGATGTTGAGGTTGTGCTGTCGGGCGACGTGGGCGAGGGTGCCATGTAGATGTTGAACAGCGTTGGGCTGAGGGAGGAGCCTTGGGGTACACCGCAGATGATCTTGGTGGCCTTGGATCGGAAGGGGCGAGGCGGACGCTTTGTGTTCTGCCGGAAAGGAAGGTGTGGTCCAGTCCAGGGCCTTCTCTTGGATCCCGGCGTCGTGAAGGCGTGTTCGTAGTGTGTGGTGGCAGACCGTGTCGAAGGCGGCTGATAGGTCCAGGAGGATGAGGGCTGCTGTTTCTCCGTTGTCTAGCAGGGTCCTGATGTCATCGGTGGCGGCGATGAGGGCGGTTTCGGTGCTGTGGTTGCTGCGGAAGCCGGACTGGGAAGGGTCCAGGATGTTGTTCTCCTCGAGGTAGCGGGTCAGTTGTTTGTTGACGATTTTCTCGGTGACCTTCGCGGGGAACGGGAGCAGAGAGATGGGTCGGAAGTTCTTGAGGTCCTTGGGGTCTGCCTTGGGTTTCTTGAGTAAGGCGGTGATCTCGGCGTGCTTCCAGCTTTCCGGGAAGGTTGCTGTCTCGAAGGAGATGTTGATTATTTTCCGGAGATGGGGCGCGATGGCTGTACTGGCTTTGTTGAAGATGTGGTGAGGGCACGGGTCTAGCGGTGAACCGGAGTGGATGGTGTTCATGATCTCGCTGGTGTCCTCGTCGTTGATGTTGGTCCAGGAGAGCAGGCGGTTGGTGGTTGTGGGGGCAGTGGTCTCGGTGGTTGCCGGGGCGGTCGTGGTGTTGAAGCTGTCGTGGATATCGGCGATTTTGCGGTGGAAGAAGGTGGCCAGTGAGTCGCACAGGTCTCGCGACGGCTGGATGTCGTTGGTGTTGGAGCTGGGGTTGGAGAGTTCCTTCACGATGTTGAAGAGCTCTTTGCTGTTGTGTGCGTTGTTGTCTAGGCGGTCTTTGAGTGAGGCCCTTTTGGCGGATCTGATGAGGTGATGGTGAACCAAACCCTCTGAACCCTTTGCGGTGGATATAAAAGTAAAAATGTGCTGTGGGCTCTGGTGCACATCGATATTTGTCATTGGAAATTGACCACCAAATCCATAGTCTTTTCCATCATCATACAGATTTTCCTAAATCAGGAAAGTTCTGATTTTGTTAAAGACACAGAGATGGGTATTATTCCATTTACCTTGTTTTATCCCGGGCTGCTATCAAATAAAAAAACAAACTACACCTCCCTGGAAATTTGGGAAACATTATCAACGTAGAAAGAGAAAGTTAAAAGCAATTAGCAACTATTCCTCTCAGGCATTCCTTTTCGTGACATATGGACTGTAAATTTTTCTAAGTGAAATCAAACCTATGAGCAGAACAGAAAAACTCCCAAAACAAACTTCAGTTTCAGCCTTGTTTTCATTATACAACTCCTCAAGGGTTTCCTGGAATGGAAGGTGTTGGCGCTAGGAAGAAAACAGACCAGCATAGGTTGTAGGCTTTGCTTAAAAGGGAGGAATTCATCAGTGAAAGAGTCAAAAACAAGATATTAGTCTTGTGTCTTTAATAAAATCAGGACTTTCCTTTAATATTTTAATTAAGAAAATCTACATTCCATAGCAAAACCAGAAGCTGTTTATTTGTATAAAGTATTTTGACAACTGCCATAAAAGCAGGACTGCATGGTTTGAAATAAAATGTTGAAACATAGAACTTTAGATCAGTTCAGCTAACCTAAGAAAGTTTGTTTGATATTCTTTTACACATCTGACAATACATAATTTGGAATCATAAAAATATTCAGTAGTCATTGAGCTTCAACACCCCATCAGGGGTAGCAAGCGTTATATAAATGCAAACCTTTACCCCCTTTCTATCCCTCCACTATTCTTGTGAATCCAAATAACTCACTAACATATTCACCACTCAAATTACTTTCATATTTCACACTATACTAATTCACCACTAGTCCTTTTTGGAATCTGGAGTAGCGTGCTACTCGCAGAAAAAGCGCATTCGACTCCTCGTCAGGGGTAGTAAGCGCTATATAAATGCAATTACAATACAGTACAACTACTTTTTGCCACTGGTAATAGAAAAGAAACCCAGAGAGAGAGAAAGCTATCTCAGAAAAGTTTCAGAACCTCACTTCAGAGACCCTTTTGAACAAAATAAAACAAGGGAACGTAGGTAGTTCGGTTGAAACCTTTTTACACGTGCAAACATCATCATCTGGCAAGTTTAAAAGAATGATGTAGAAGCAAGGTAATATCCCAAAGGGTGGTGTATATTAACTTGGTGGGTTTAGCAAATCTTATACTGTTTAGTAATCTACAAATCAATGGTTGTTCTCCAATTTGTTTGCTCTGTTTTTTTGTGTTCAGCAGAAATAGCTGAACTGTAACCATGAAAGGCCAAGAGTCCACGAAAGAGTAAAACCGAAGAGACATTTTCTGAAATGGGATCAACCCTCCTATCCATGCACCAACAACTACACCTTGATCTATAAAGTTATTTGTAAACTTTGGGAAGTCCCAGGGCTCTGGAGTTCCAAACGAGGACTGGAGTTGCCTGTTAAGAGACCAGACCGCCCCAAAATTACACATGCTATCAGTTGAAGGGAATCTTACAAAATGAGACTGTAACTCGCATTTAGGGTTGTGAACTAGCAATTTGGACGAAGAAAAAAGAATCCTAGCAGCTGCAGATAGTTCTAAGTGCATTGGAGGCCACGCATAGGTTTTTCATAGCGTAGTAAATAGAACCAGGATGCTTTTTCTCTGAAGGTTTGAGAAATGGCAAAAGGAGGAATAGCATAGGAATGTCACTGTGACCAGTTTTGTGTTAAAAATAATCTCTTTCTAAAGCCACTGGATCCACTCTCCAGCTGCAGAAGAGAGGCAATTGGATTTGTTTGCATCTTGAATCAAAACTCAAACAGTGACTCCTTTTATTGAGAATATTTAATGCTTTGAGGTATAGATACCAGATGCAGTAATTCTTCAGATATGTCATACTAGTTGCTGCCACATTGGGAATCCATGGCAGATGCTCTGTCTGACTTGACATTCTGTGTTAAAGGCAAAGTTTCCCTGTGGATTTTGTTAACTCTGTCAGAGGTTTAGGTCAAGAAGTCCACAAATGATTGTTGGCTCTTAATGTAGAAAATATAGTCTGTATCCAGAAGGACTGAACTTTGAATGCTGTTAATTGTGAAACCGCTCACAACGAAGGATCTAACCTTGATTTGTAATGTGGACTCCTCAGAAGACCAAGTTCCTCCACACAAGAGTTGGCTGCATCACACTCCTCAATCTGATTTGTTTTAATTAGAATCTTAAGACTGGTTCTGAGAAAGAACCAAAGATTGCTTTTCTGCTCCTCATGCCTAGATGGTCTAGCACCCATCCAGTTTCTTAGAGTCTCTCTGTTTAGAACAGCTAAGTCTTAATAGGAGAATCCTTTTCTGAGGTAACAGATTTTTAACATTTAAAGAGCTCAATGATGTTGAAGGCCCAGGAAAACTGCACTGAAGAAGACAAAAGGTCTTGGGTCTGACTGAACCATATGACATTTGAAGAATCTCATTCCACTCTGTTTTTAGGTCCCTAGTTTGAACTCTGGCAGTTGAAGGATTTTCTTCACTGAATAGACTCTCTAAACTTAGGAATTAATGGCCTGAATTATAATTTGATGGATGATTCTCCGTCTTTCAGGATGACTTAAGACATTACCTCTGCTATCTTGACGGACTACCGTCTGTCAAATTTGGAGATAACCACCAGCCCAGCAATCATCTCTGTACATTGAAAGGAACAACCGTCACAGCAGTTCTTTTTAATGTACACAATCTGGTGGACGGCTACCGTCCGTTTTGATGGCTGTTCACCAAATGTTTTCAAAATTGTTTTGTTTATATGACACAACCTACCAAAGTGAGGTTTTTTTCTGAAAAACTAATGACTCCCCCCCCCCCCCCCTCCTCCCCCCCATACCTTGGGAGTTTTCTCCCAGGGTACAGGGTATAGGGAGTCATTATGGGTTTTTTCTGTCTCTTGCTGCTAGGTTTTTCCTGGCGGTGACAGACCAAAAGAAAAAAAGATTACCCTGTCCACCCGAAATAGGGCGGGCGGTGTAATGAATTGTCCTTTCTCCGATGACCCCTATTTCTTCAGACCAAAGTGAGTTCCATTGATGGAAAACGTAAGGTCTGCCTGTATCTAAATGAGCCGGCAGACAGAGTTTGGTGGACAGGGTACTCCATTGTGTTCGAGAAAGCGCTTATAAATTTGTTAGGCCCCTCAAAATGGCAAACAATAGTTCTCATTTATTCGATATAATGTTAAATAATGTAAGCAAGTTAAATAATTTCTTGGGGCTGGAGGTCACACACTCTAACAAATATAGTCAAAGCTGATTTGTAGTAGCAGTTATCAATTCTTCATAACTAGATATATAGAAGGTAACATAACAATCAATCGAGTACATCCTTACAATTCTAAATGCGAATTTACAAGTCACTAAATGCAATGCACTCCTGGCTAAAATAGCAGGACTGGTTGAAGATGTTTCACATGAAATGGAGCCACTTGGCAGCACTGAACAAGTTTAACAATTCTAACATTGCATTTATGTTACTTTTATTCCTCTCAAATGTGCAGTGAAGAATGTGAATGTGCTATTCTTAGACCAAGCACCCCGAAAGCAGCCCATCATCATTTATCGGAAATGAGGTGTGACATGTTTGGTGTTATATGGGGGTCCCACTAAGAGACCTACTCCCATCCAAGGCATGACTGACTATAAAAAGTTACTAATTGCCTAAATAGCTCACCTCCTCTCTTTTTCCTTCAGTTAAATCACAGTGCTATTTATTAGCATGCTATTTGTCTGTGTTCCCAAGGGCATAATAAAATCTTTTCTTGCCAACAGCCTGGTGCCCTAAATGCCCCTGACAACAATTCATTCCACAGTTTGAAAACATATGTCCTAGGACAAGATACAACCCCAAAAATTATTATAACCCCTCCTTTGCAGCTGCGTTCAGGTTGACTCTGGGTTCTTGAGGACCTCTTGTTTCTCTAAACTTGCAGGTAAGCTTTTTTCAGACAATTGTCATAATGGTGTCTGCAAGGAGTAATGATTTAGGTACTCTGGACAAAACTTGCTCTTGGGCCAACATTGGGTACCACACTGGTTAGCTCAGTAGGCTGAAGCCTCGGGAGCGGAGTTTCCTTTAGCCAAACACTTCTAAAGCCCACTTTAATTAACAAGTCATCTCTAGATGCTAGAAAACAATTGTCTGTCTAGGTGGGAAAAAGTCTTTAGAGTAAAGAGGAGATCAGAAAGGACTTGAACTGCATTAGTGTTTTGGACAAATGTAACTGTGATGGAAGCCTCTTTCACAGTCGGGTGCCCTTCATGAAAACCTAATGTGTGTGCATTGTGTTTTTCCAAGCGAGTAAAGGGATTTCCCAGATTTATGCGCAAGGATGTGTTCTGTCTAGTTCTGAGGATTTGATCCATCTCTACCTCAAACATGCAGCCTCCATACATAAATAGCTACCTAAAAAAATTTGACCTATATTTAATTCCTAAAATCAGCTAGACTCGCTTTCCACATACCCAAGAACTAGATTTATTTACTACTCTAACTTCATTCTTAGCACATATGGGGTACTTGCTTGCCAGTGGGATTAGGTAGAGGTTGACCGTTTGTAGGGGAATATTTATTTTTGCCAAATATGAATTTGAAGTCTGTTTTCACATGCTACTTACCATTCTAATCGCAATGAAGGTTCAGCGGGTGAAGTCTCACATGATTTTGTCACCAATTTGTTAAAATGTCTGGTGGAACTCTTCAATGATCAAGCAACGAATTTGAGCTTTTGACATCGTTATGGCTATTAGTTAATCCACCAGAGAGCATTCTTTGTAATGTAGTAATGTTTGTATAAAAATATTTTATGGAAGCCGTTATAACATGTCCTATGTCTTTTCATTTCATTTTAGGTGGATTGGGCTGCATATTGACTCGCTGAAGATCTGTTCAATGGAAAGCCATAATTACTTTTTCAAATAAGTTTCATGTCCACTACCTGTTTTCAGCTCTGTGAATAAATTTAAAGTGTCTATGAACATGTTTTATATGTTTCATCCCATACTGTGGTAACAGCAGAATAACTAGATCATTCAATTACAGGGCTTCATAAAAGCAAATCATCTTTGGGGAATGTGGTTACAATCGTAGGTTAATGCATTTCTGAGTGACTATTGAAACTTAATTGCAGGTAACAGCTTTGAATTCTGGCCAGATCCTCACAGCTTTCTTAGGTCTGGCTTGACAGCGCAGCTGTCTGCCATATCTATTGTTCCAAGAGTGGGCTTTGGTTCCACCCATACGACTATTAGTCACTCGCTACATGCTGTTTCGTCTATTATTCCTCCTCCTATGGAGTGTTTCCATTACAATTCATGAGGGACTATTTTACATCTCAAAGAACTTTGATTTGTCACACTAATATTCATCTCCTAGGTGCCTTGTATAGGAAAGCGTCGTGTTTTTTGTTTTGTTTAATTACTGTAGCAAGGTTTTTAAATGTTTCAGTCAAGACTGAAAGTGCATGCCAGATCTGTTGACTTTGTCAATTATTGCTATTCTTTGAAGTTTGATACAATGAGCATTATTGAATTGGATAATAATGCAAAATATGTGCTGAGTTTTGATTCCTTGACTATATCATTGGGCAATATATGTAGTATTACTTGAAAATGTTATTTGCAATGCTAACGCGAGTACTGCTTTCTGGGAATTGATCAGTAAGTTCCAGATCGCTGATGACCTCTTTAGTCCTTGATACTGAAACAGAATTTGCTACTTTTTTAAATTTTACAAAAAGAAGCAGCACTTCGAAATTAGGTGGGCAGGCTTCAAAGTTCTAAAACAGTTTGTTATGACTAATATTATTTCCCCCCCTTTACCAATTGTGTAGAACCACAAGAGTTTGTTTCTTTGGACGAGGTTAGTCTCAATGGTAGTGGTGGGAAGTCCATAATTGAGATTTCCCCAGGAACTGCTTGGTGTGTACACCCATAATTGTATGTTCTACACAAGACTGTGTCAGTGTTACCTTATCTCAGCATGCAACAGCAGTGCTATCCTCCAGGCACACAGAACAGTGACAGCAAGAGCAGCACCAGTGCAAGCTACATGTGCAATTGGAGCAGATACAGGAAAGGAATCGTTACTGAAAGCATGGCTCCCCTAGAACAAGTATAGCACAGGCAGTTGCAGTGCAAGCATTGTTCACACAAAGGACAATTATCACTCGGGGACCGCTGGACAATTCTGCTCTAGTCCCAGCACCAACACCTCCACCAAAACAGACAGGAGCAGCACAAGCTTCTATCACAACACTGGGCAAGTGCAGTAGAGCTAACTCTTTATCAAATGGAAGTAGTACATCCTTTGTTTTTTAATTTCATTACATTTGTTTAGTATTTACAGTTTTAAAAAGCAATTATAAATGAGGACCTTAAGGTACCTGTGTACGCAGACAAAGCAGTGATTGGTAAAGCTGACATATCTGCCAGGTGCAGAAATTCCTTCACCATTTGCAGCCCATAGTCTGGGCACCTGTTAACAACAAGCATTTACAAATCGAATCGTTTTACAGTCAAAATGCCTTTACCAGTCTTCACTAACACACAACGGAGATACAGCATGACCTGGAGTGCCGGTTTCCCTGATGTAAAGAACCGATGCAGTGAATGGCAGCATCAACTCTGGAAGGTCCACACAGAAACCAGGTACAATAGCAAATAGCAGCAGTACTCCTCCACCTTTCCGGGCTTGGACGTTTCTTCCTCCGCTTTGGCTGGGGGACGGCCGGCTTAGTGTGCAGCCATCGCCCACGGAGGAGTTGCTCTCCCCACCGCGTTGCCCTACGGAAGCGAGTGCTGTTTTCGCACGGGTTGTTTCCACGGCCGCTGGGATTTTGCGCATGGGCGACACGGCTGCACATTTCCCCGCGGACCACTTGCTTGAGGTTCTCCACCAGGGCTCTGGTGGACGGGAGCTGCTTCTTCCCTTCGAAGCTTCGCTCCACAATTCTCTCTTGGGGGCCTGGGGGCGTCCTGCCACGGGGGACCCGGTGCCCCAGTCACTTCTGCACTGTCACCGTCCTGCTCTGCATGATCCTGTCTGTCTTTCCTTCCATCCTTCTACTCGGGGCCCTCTTCTGCAGACGGCCTTTCCTTCCTTGTCTTCCATTTTGTCCCCTCCCTCACGGGAGGCCCGGTGGTTAGATTCCTGGGGGCGTAACATCTTCGCTTCCTCCAGTGCTGCCTTACGGGCGCTCAACACGCTTTGTGTGTTAGCCAGAGCCACTTCCAGTTTGTGGGATTCCGCGGAGTCCCTTCTGTCTCGTGCCTCTCAGGAGGGTGCCTGTGTTGATCTGCGGCACCATGTGTTGGATGGCCGGGAGCTGGCCGCGTTTATTCTTTGCTCGGCTCTTGATGTCTCTGAGGCTCTTGGTCGCACTATGGCTAGTTCGGTGGCCCTCCGTCGCCATGCATGGTTGAGGGATAGTGTTTTCCCTGAGAATGTTAGGGAGCGTCTGGTTGACCTCCCTTTTGATGGCACTCTTTTGTTTCACGCCCCTGCGGATTCTGCCATTCAGCGGTTCCTTGCGGGGCTTCGTCCTCCTCCTCCTCCTCCTCCTCCTCCTCCTCCCCCCCCCCCTCAGTGAACCTGGATGTCGGTCCTCTGGGGTGTTCTGGGAGGTGTTCTCCCGTTGTTTTTTCTGGAGCTTCGTGCTCGGTAGCCCGGTTGTGTGTTCTGTTTGGTCGGTGCCCCTTCAGGGTCCTTCCCTTGGCCCTTCGGTGCTGTTGGCTGCTGGTCCGGCCTTCTGTTTTGCCTTGTGATTTTGGCTGTTGGTAAAGCCGTGTTGGTCCTGAGATTGGACCTTCTGTGTCTTCTTTGTTGGCTGCTTGGTAAGCCGTCTGCGGTTTGTCCGCAGCTCTTTCTGTTTTGCCCTCTGCTGCGGAACTTTGTTCCTAAGAGGTGTTCCCCTGTCTTTTGGGACGTAACATACCCTATGTGGGGTACTTGTAGCTATTGTATAGCTCTGTCATGGGCTGGGACGGCGCGGTTTCGGGTTCCGTGCCCTCCGCGGCGTCACGTTATGCCGCAGGTGCGGTCTCTTTACCTAATCTCTTGGCGCAGTTTGCGCAGCGCCCCGCTTGCCCTTCTCCAGGTTTGCTTCGTCGCTAGACCTGCCTGGCATGCTGTCTTTGGCGTTGTGTTGTGGCGCTTCTGCCTTTCCGTCCGGCGTTTCGGCCTGGTCCTCTGTCTGGTGTTCCAGGGGGGACTAGCTTTTCTTTTCTGTGTTCTGGTTGCCGGCTTGGACCGTCCTCCCGGTCTCTCTCTCTCTCTTTCTCTTCTGCCTCGTCCCACTTCTTCGTGGGTCGGTGTGTCTCTGGCCCGGCTCCTGGCCTTCTCTGGCCTCTGCCTTCGGCTTGCGCCTGGTTTGTTCTGGGTGCACGGCTCCTTGTTGCAGTCTCCGGCTGGCTGCGCATGCCTGCATGCTCTGGTCCGCCGATGTGGCCCTTGGTGTGTTTCCTTGTGCCCCTGTCTCTTGTTCTGCTGGGGCTTTGCGCACCTGTGCCTTTCTCCTTACGCCTGCGGTTCTTGGCTGTGGAGGCGTTTCTGCCTTCTCCGCTGCCTTGAGGCTGATGGCTGTCCAGCTGTCCCCCGTCGCTGGGTGTGTGTGTGTTTTCCTCCGGCGGGCTCTGCCTCTGATTCTTTTCATTCTGGGTGCTCCTCCGCGGCTGTCCGTCCCTCGGGGGTTTTCTGGCAGTTCTTCCTTGGATGGGCTTGGGGTCTCCTCGTCTTCCCTTCGCCTTGTCCTTGCTTACTTCTGCTTGGTGGGGGCTGGGTCGCCCTTCTTGTCCCCGTGACACATCCCCTGCTGGGGCCCTGTGTTTCTTTCTACTGGGGAAGTTCTCTCGCAGGCCCTCCTCCCCTCTGGGTATGGCTAGGGTATCTATTCTACGTTAAGGAATCTGCGGCTAGTAGTCTCTATCAGATGTACAAGTTACTTACCTTCGGTAACGGTGTATCTGGTAGAGACGATTCTAGCCGCAGATTCCTTCACGACCCACCCTTCCTCCCTGTTCTGCGAGGACCTTCAGCTTGGTTTTTCTGCACTCGCCTCCCTCCGGGTGGCCTGTTTTCTGTGGGTGGCCTCTTCGCTCCTCCCGGACAGGATGCCTCGTTTGGCTTGATTATTCCACCCCCTTTCTTTCTCATACAGGGTCGGTTGGTTTCTATGTGCCTGCATCCCTCCGGCGGGTTTCTCTCCAGCCTAGGGGCCTGCTTTTGCTCTTTCCCTTTTACTTGCTTTGGGTTTCTGCTCCCTTCGCGGTCCTCTGTGTTTGGGGTTCTTTTGCCTGTCCCTCGGCCTTTCACTCCTTTCAGAGGATACGGCCCTCCTTGATGGTGTAGTCTGGGGGTGGATTGCTGTTACTCCTCTGTTCCGGGCTTGTTGCCCTTCTCTGTTATGGATTGTGCTTCCAGACTCTCTCTTCTGCTATGGCGTTGTTCACATGTTTTCTGCCTCCAAGGTGTATGTGGCCTTGGCTTGCAGGGCTGTTCCTCAGCGCAGTGTTCTGCTCTTTCCCTGCTATGGCTTCCCTGCTATGGTTCCTTGGTACCTTAGTGCTGGCACTTTTCCAACTGGTGCTGTTCCTCACCTTTGGTTTCTCTCTTCTGTTTTTTGCTGATTTTTCGCACACTGTTCCCATACTCTCCGCAGTTTTGTTTGTGATGGCTCCGCGTTGTGGCGCGGAAAAGTTCTCCGAAGAAAACTGATGTCAGCGCGCCGGGGTGGGGCTTAGGTCACCTCGCTGACGTCACGCCCGCGGAGGACGTCGGGGCGGAGTCGCGTGGTGCCGCCCCCCGGCGCGCAGAGATGCTGGGGCAAAGAAAGTTTTCCGGGTCCAGTCTCACGCCTGGGGATAATTCTACATTAAGGAATCTGAGGCTAGAATCGTCTCTACCAGATACACCGTTACCGAAGGTAAGTAACTTGTACAACGAAGCCATAGTTATTACTTATTGATCTTATGCAACAAACAACCATTGACAATGCCAATAGTCCTGGCTTGTTGTAGATGTAATGTTACTTGTTGTATTATATATCTGGATGCAATGACAGAAGCAGCAAAATACCAACACATTTTGCTAAGCACAGATTTTTAGCCTAGGTGTTTTTAAGCCACACCCTTAATTACATAGGCCACGCCCCTTTGGGAGACACCCTTCCCCAGTTTTTTCATCCCGCTTAAAGCCCTGATCATGACGATGATGATGAAGTTAATGATGTTGCTTTGGAAAGGAGCAAGGACGGAGAAGGACAGGGCGTGTTTGATTTGATGAACATAGGGTTTCTCTATGAAAATAGGGACATGTAAAAATGGCTGATGCCTGAAGACAGTCACCTGTTGCTGCCATGTTTGTTTGCTGGTGCTGACTCTGCCCACTGGACGCTTTCAGCTCGAGGGAGGAGCTCGAGACGTGGATGTATGATTGCTACTTGTGGCTCGTCCCGTAGCAGCTCTCATGGGCCCAGCTCAGCACCTGGTCGGGTTCTTTGTGAGAAGGTGTCAAGGGGTCGACACTACAAACCGCATGCAACGCAGTGTGAAGATGAGTCCTTTGTTGGGGAGCTGCCTCCACCCCTCTGAGGGGGAACCCCCTGTCCATGCTCTCTGTGACTCACTGAGCAACAATGCACATTCTTTGCTGATGTAATGTGTACGCATGACGTCAGCAAAGAATGCGCATTGGATAACAGAACGCTGAGTACAAGATGAACCGTGGCCTATTGGTGTTTTCTGTTGTATTTTTTAAAAATATCAAAGGGCTGGCTGCCCCATCTAATGGGGCCTTTCAGTGAATGACGTCACTAGACATCAGCAAACAAAAGTCACTTCTGGAATGTAAAACCCCAGCTCCATAGAGTCAAAGAAGTGCAGATTTAGCCACGTGACGCTTGCAAGATACAATCGAAACATGGGCCGGGGGAGGCAAAGCCGGACCTGATAGCGGCCCGTGTCGAACGCCACCCGGAGGTGGGAACCCCCCAAGCAAGACCGCGAAAAAGGGGGCGCACCGCATTGGTTGCCCCCCAAACCAGCTGCTAACCACCCAATCCTGGAGGGAGATGGTAAGCAATCAGTCTGAAGCGGAAATTACCTGGTGCCTGGGATCCATCGCCGCCGAGAGGGACCTGCGGAGGACGGAGCTGCGGTCGCCAGGAAGAAACAGCGAGGAACAAAGGAACATGCCGAGGATACCGAGGAGTCGCCAGGAGGAACAGCGAGGTCGGCGGCTCCAAGCAGGGAGTCGTGATCGGGAGGCCTGCGCAGATTGAGGAGCGGCGGCGGCTATAACTGGCGGGAACCGGTCATCGGCGGCCCATTGGCGACGAGTGCGGCTGCTTCGGAGGTGTTTCCACGTCCTGCATGGCACTGATGCTGAGCCTGCGGGTGGGTTGCAGGCGTGAGACGGAGCCAGCAACGTGGGCAGGAGCGAAGGAAAAGCCGGCTGCAGCAGGAGCGGAACAGCGGTCCAGCCTCGCCGAGGACCCGGGAAGTCTGCCGCTCACCAGGAAACCACGAGGGAGGCGGGCGCCTCCTACAGCACGGGAACAGCCGAGGAGCGAGCCACAGGAAGCAGGTACGCGAGGCTCGAATGCATCCTTGTGTAGCGTAAGTGGTATTCATGGTGGAGTTTGCGCTATATAAAACGAGGATAAAAACAAGATGTGCGGCCACATTATTTAGTATGCTGAACAAAAAAAAAAATGCGCCCGCCTATGTTGCTTATTAGGAGCAGCGTGCCACTGTCTTTTGTAAAAGCCGGCGCTTGCTGTGAAGGAAAAACAAGCCCGCGAGCGGTGCGCAGGGGAGCGAGAGTAGAGAAATGTCAACAAGCGCGCGCGGCCACGCTAATTGGAAACAGATGGCCCCTGCGCGCCGCTGCTCGCTCACGCAAGGTGGATGCCGCCACAAGCACGAGTGCTTGAAAAGTGCAGACCGATTCCATAAGGTCATCTCCTAGAGCAGCGCATGCGAGCTGTGCGAGGCTTGACCTAAAAAGGTGGGCATCTTTTATTGGCAGTCTTAGGTATGCTGAGAGTAGAGGTACGTACTGATTTGGCTCTAGAAGATTTGGTCAGTAGTTGCTGTTGGCAAACATCCTTTGGCGTCACAATAGCTGTGACCTTGTGTTCCAGTTAGCTGCTACACTTCTCCTCTACCAGGCTTACTACCTTTTAGGCTGTGGCACCTTTACTGAGAGTACGAGACACAGGGTAGCAACATCTGTGTGTGCCATGTCCCCTTCGCCCCCAAAGAGATTAAGAAGTACAGCAACAGCGCCATCCTATGTGGGTTGAAAGGTGTACAGAGTTCAATTGCATGGCATGGTCATAGGTTTTCTTTTGTTGATACCATAAAATGGACATTTTCTGGGCCTCCAGGTTTCATTGGAGTTGTATGTTGATTGGTCCTTCTGAACACATGCATCATTTATTACAGTGCTACCTTTAAATCCTTTCTTGGTTTTTGGTTTAAAAATTCCGGTCACCCATAATGGGAGGGAACTGCATGATATCCTATTTGCTGTATTTTTTTCATTGTCCATATCAAAAGATTCTGCATCTGCTCCTCCAGTTGGAGGTTGAGTATAGATAATTACTGTTCGCCTGATCTCAACATGCCCTCTTCCTAAGATAGGCATAGTGTTCCCTCATCTACAGATGACACAGGAGACAGTCCAGGTTAGTTTATTCCAGTGTACTACATTGAGCTGCTGGTGAGCCCATCAGACCAGCTCAACAACCAACTGTCATTTTCTCAAAAGCACAATATTCCAAAACAATAGACCCAGCTTATTCCAGCATTCTTAAAACATGCACAACCTAGGTGGAATGTTAGAATCAACAGGAATGCATGCAGGATACTAAATTACGGCCTCCTTCTATAATTTCAACAACAATAAAAATTCATATAAAGAGAGTTGAACAAAATCCTAGCAAGAGTAGACCTAACAAAAACTCAAAACAGAGTAGAAATAAAATGACTGGACTTCTTAAAATACAGATTACTGATCAGAGGTATCTTTATTTTTTATTTTGTGTTACTCTTCTCTTACCATCACATCTAGCTCTTCCATACACTTGTTTTTCTTAATCCACTTAGCCATCCATGCAGGAGCAAAATTCAGGACTGGTTACCACCTGTCAGTAACTCAAAAGGGGAAACCCCAGTGGTAGAGTAGTGCAATAAAAACACAACTTGAATCTAATTGCATTAACCACAACACAATTGTCTGTAGCCCATTGAATACACTTGCCAAGTACTCTATTCATCCTTTCAACTAAACATTTTGTATGAGGAGGTTATAGAGCACTCATTTAAAAAAATCTCAGCTACATCTCTGGCGATAAACTGTGCTCCATTGTCTGAGACCAAAGATGCAGGGTATCGTGCACTCACCTGGTCCCAACCGTGGAGATGACACTGGAGTTGATGCTGATCCTCTCAGATAAGCGCGAGATCCAGGGATGAAATTCCTAAATGGCGCACTGTTCCGAGGGGGGTAGAGGGCTAGGGACAAAATAAGAAAAGAGAGGCATGCGATACTGGTTCTGCTCTGCGGCGATGCACACTGCTTAGCAGGATGTGTTGCTCCTGAGACCTTCTGTGCCTGCAAAAGAAGGAATGTAGGGTTATGTGATGACGCAATACAGTGGAAACAATAAGAAAAGGCAATTACCATCAGTACACTATCAGGCCTTATTATACATTGTTATTGCATTAACTTTAGAAACATTCACTTACATGCTTCTTCTCAATACAGAATAAAGGTCGGATACCAGATTCACAGATGGGAAACTCTGGGACCCTCAGGAAGAGCTTCAAATACTAGTTAAAGTCTCTGACACTCCCAAGGTAAATCTCGAAGCATGGGTTGGAGTTTCTGGGCCTCGCAAGGTTACACTGGAAACATGGATGAAGTTTTTGGCACTCCCAAAGTACATTAGGAACACAGATTGAAGTATTATACTCCCAAAGCAAAAACTAGGCACACAGGGTGGAGTATGACACTCCCAAGGTATACAAGGCACATTGATCTTAGTACAAGGATCATAAATGGATCAAACGCTCAAAGGAGAATTCCCTAGGCACTACTGTTCATCAGAGAAACACAGAGCGGTCTCCAGTTCTAGTAGAAACACAGTTCAAATGCCAAGATTGCAGGAAGGGTCCGGAGCAAGAACAATCAAGGTGACCTGGAGGGAAGTCACAGAGAGGAAACTTGAAGATAGGTCTATAGTCTGAGGACGAGGATACTCCAGCCTGCTCCCTACTATAAAAGGGTAGTGTGCACTAATCTGATATCAAGTTCTTAGCCTAGTACTTCAACGTGTCCTAAGTTTGAAGAAGGTCACGAGGTCTTGACTCAGGAAGTCGCTGAGGAACTGGAATAGCTGAGCAGGAGGCAGAGACGAAGGATGTGTTGAGGGAACTGGAGCCAAGGGAATCACTGTAGGACTTGAACTGTAGCCGGGAAGAACGCTGCCCTGGTCCAGTCGATTCTTCATGTGAGTGGTAAGGCAGGAAGCTTGTTCCACTGGAAGCGTGGCCAAGCAAGGGGCTCTGGTTTGGTTGTGGTTGATGTACAGGCTCAGGGTCCAATGGATACAGCAGGATCACATGGCAATCTGGATGTTTCTCCAAGATTCATTAAGTAAACGTATGTTAGTACACTGGCTTAACCCCACAGGAAGAGCAGGTGCAAACTAACGGATGGAATCATTTAACAAGAATCAAATGTTTCGTTTTTTCTAAACGTGCACAAGAGAAAACATTCAAAGATTCCAGCAACAGCTGGAGCAAGGCAAGCCATTGGTTCACGTGTTCGGAGAATGCTTGCAAGCTCGGGCATAATGGAATACGAGGGAGAGGGAAAACTCAGGCATGGAATCCTAGCATTCCATAAGGCACCACTGGGATAATACTACACAGGGTCAAGGATTAAGGCCAATTGTGGTTTTCGGAATAACACTACACTGAATCCAGGTTATTGGATCAGTGGTTTAGGGGCAACTCAGGCAAGTTATCATAGCGCGCCATAAGATGCCACAGCGGTAAAACGACATGAGCCCTGCGTGCTAGGCCAACTACACAAAGGGCGCATGAGGGGGTCAGTTGTGACAGGGAAACCCTCCCTCAAGAAAACATCCTTACGAAAATCAATTACAACTCTACACACGACTACACTGACTTGTGGCCATTTACTATAATAGTCAACAATGTCAAGAGCAAAACAAGAATGGCTGGAAGCAGATTGAAAGGTCCTACAATTTCAATTCTCACAGAGACCTTGTAAAACTGACAGGCTGAAGAGAAAAACTAACTTTCAGTGTGTCACGTGGCCGATGGGGACATTGTCGACATCGCTAAGTTAGCATGAGCCCAGCGACCATGATGCTGCTTTTGAGCACGTTATTACGTGGCTTTGTTTTTGCAGGACTCTGTTTATGCCTTTCACGTGAGACCCGTCTTCTTTGTTCGTTCTCTGCCTGTTCCTGGAGTTTAGTCTGAACACTGTGAGCAAGGACGATAAACAATGCCCCTTATTATTCTGTTCTGGTCAGTCCCTAGCACCTAGACAAAACATGCTAACACAGCTGTTGCTGGAAAACTCGTACTTTGATATTATGGTGATGCATGTTTAGGTAAAACACACTTGGAGAGGGAGCTTTCCAGGGAGAAGAGCAATGCGGTTCCTATGATGTAGATATACCATCTAGGCACTAAGGTATGGGGTCTGCTGACAAAGCCCAGAGATCTTCTATTATATAATAATACTTCTTCTTACCAAGGGGAGGGTGGTTAGGCTTTATAGTCCTTTATCCACTCTCTTTACATGATGACATCTCCCTTTATGATATATGGCCTTGCTGCATTGCTAACTGTATTGATATGCATTTTGCTGCTGGTTGTGGCTCATATACTGCGTTTTAGAGCACGATAGTTGAAATAAACATTTTAAACTATATTCGTGTTTCAGTCAGTTCTTATTGTGGACAGGTATGAGAGTGTGAGCGAAAAGGTGTGTCTTGTTACCGCGATTCCTGAGAGATCCGGGAGTGTTGTGTTCTGGGGTGTCTAATCATTTGCTTCTTGAGTGTGTAGGAGAGCGAGTGAGACAATCTAGCTAGTCAGTCCTGGGTTCGTGGGCACTAAGGTGGTGGGAAGGCTTAGCCCCTATACACGGAGGTCCCATTTTCCTGCGCATAGTTCTGTGTATGTGCAGAATCCCTGCTGGGCGCCATGTTGCAGGGATTCTGCACATGTTGCTAGGCATGGGATAAACATGCTCATATTGAAGAAACTCTTGTTTCTGAAGACGGGTCAAAGAAAGTCTACAGCAACCGCCGTTAAGGATGTTGCCCATTGTATCCATCTAGGATGAAAGGCTTTGGCTTTAAGAACCCTAGCTTTTGTGACAAACTCTAAGGCTTGAACGGGAGTAAAGGCAATAATGGTTTTTCTTTGTGCAAGTGGACACTCTTTAAGTATAGACATCTGTACTGCAGTCATTATTTTCTCAATGAACCAAAACACATTTCTGCGCTGGAATATAAATGTGATTTTTATGCAATCGGCACTGTCTCACCTTCGTTAAAGGTGACATAGGTAAAGCCAATGGTACCAGCAATTATACGGGTGACCGGGTGGGTCGTGTTGACAGGTGTATGTAAGTGTTTTGTTGCAAGAAAATCAGATTGTAGTGATCTGAGTATGTCTGTTTGTTCTGATGTCCAATGTAAACTGGAAAAATCTGGATGAATTAATTCATATAATGATGTTATGCATTGTGCATGGTCAGATATGTAGGTTCTGTCAAAATTCCGGAATCCTAACAAGGATTTCAGTTTCCGTAAAGTATTAGGAGACTGCAGCAGAGCACACTTCTCCACGAAGTGTGGTGCAAGGCATGTGTAAGTTAATATCCCAAAAATAGGACACTCAGAAATGCTAGATTAGATTTCGTAAAGTTGGACTTATAGCCAGTTTCAGTGAATTCCAAATTTATTCGATCCACTCTGGCTAGAAGTGTTTAACTCATCGTCCATCAAGTCGATATCATATGTAGGACAATGCGTCGGGGTCAATCTCTTGTAGAATTGACACTTTGCGGGCAGCAAACAGTCCAGGACTGTTCTTATACCCTATAGGAAGACATGAAAAACTATGCTGAAAGCAAAGGGCCGAGAAGGCAGTCTAATCTCTGCTCTCAGGCGCTATATTTTGGCAGAAAAAAATGTTGGAAATGTCCATTGTTGCTTTGTATTTTTTTCGGAGTGCTGTTCTGTGTGCCTTTTGTGTTGCAAATGTGCGTGTATGACTGTTTAAATGTCTGTAATCTAAGAATAAGCAATATGAATGATCCGGTTTCATACCCAGAAAAAGAGGATTATTCATTTGAGAGACGCAGGGTTCAAATACTCCCTGGTACTCCAACTACAGGTGCTTTACCATCTCGTTTTATTGGGTATCGAGGTTGCACTTGTGAGCTGGACCGTATGGGTATTATATGAAAAGGAGAATCCTTATCCCAGCCAACAGCTGGTGCTAATGAAGGAGTCCATTCTGTTGCATAGGCTTGTTTGACTTCGTCAGGGACTAGCACAGAGAAAGACTAAAGTATTACATCTTCACCTTGTGGGGATGTTCGGAAAAACTCCGGGGGCCAATCGACCTCCGCTTGGAGAATGTCGTATGACAAAGTTACATTTTCCCAGAATATTACTCTTTTTCTTTAGATTTGGGTTTGCCCCATTGTTTTTAGGTCTCGCCTAGCGTTGCAGCGCATGCGCTGCTCGCTCGGCGAGACCTATAGTGAGAGAGTAAATTTGAGAAGGGGACTCGAAGCCCCGCCCCTCATTTTCATTGGCTGGCGTCACCGTTTATGCTAAACGGTGGCCTGCCATTGGAAATGTTTTTTTGTTGACGCCCTTTCACCTTTTCGTCCGGCCGATCCGGACAGGGTCGTCTGCTTTGCTGCTGTCGCAAAGCAATTCCTTATCTTTATGGGGGCCATCTGGTTTTAATGAGCAGCGGCGCGCAGGGGCCATATGTTTCAACCAAAGCTGACCTCTCCTTGTGTTTATATCTTTATTCTGCATTTTAGTCACCCACTCGTATCTCTTTGCTTTACTGCGTCCCTTCTTTGATCATGTATCCAGTCTTCACCACAGATGTTTTTTACGAGCCTCAGGACTCCCTCCCCACACGGCTTTTTTGCAGCGCGAGTTGTGTATCAATCAATGATCGGCTAACTCTGTTCTTGGAAGTTGTGTTTCCTGTAGTAACCGTGGGAAAACGAAACAAGACTCCTCATTTCAGCTGTGTTGGTGTTTATTTTTTCAAAGGGCGCTTTTCATTGCTCATTCACAGAGAAGCCTCCCTGCCTCATCCCAGGAGGGCAGAGATTGCAAACCCCGCATCTGATCTGCGACCCCAGCCCCGGTGCTGTGATTGTCCGCCTCTAAATTCTGCGGATTACAGTAAATGGACATTTCCCACAGGGCCCAGCGGGGTTTGCTGGCGTTTAACTGTTTAACCTGGTCTGTATGTGAAGCAGAGGGGAACAGCAGATTTAGGAAGGAAGGGTCGCCTCGGATGTAGGCCGGGGATGCCGACCCTCGGAGACAGACATGGCCCAACTTCCTTCCAGTCAGCCTCGCAGCTGAGCCCCAACTGTTCCCTGAACGTGGAGAAGTGGCAATGTTAAAATACTATTTTCAAAGTACAATAGAAAATAGAAACAAAAGAACGCTGCCTCTATTTCTGTTACTTTGTTCTGGGATTTTTTTGCTTTGATATTTATATATTCTTTTCTCTCGTTTCTTTTGCTCTGCTTCCTCCTTTTTGTTTTTACTTCCGGAGCATTTTATTACCTATGTGCTTAAAATAATGTGTATCATTTGATTATTATTCAGGGGATCGCTACCCCTCGCAGTCAGTTTCTGCACGTACAATGTTGATATTATGACGAGTGAATACAAAATAATCTTAAACCACAGGAAAATAATTATTTGACTTGGCTTTCTGAGCTGTGCTTCACTTCATTGAGTTTTATGTTTCCGGCTTACTTTTGCCCCCTGATTTTTTTTTTACGATGCTTGCTAAGGTTGTTTTTTTTTTTTTTTTTAAAAAGCTTAGAGCGAACCTGCCGCATTCTCGCTTACTGTCTTTGCGATTTTGTTACCCAAGGCTATGCTGCTGTTTCTTTTAAAGTTTTTTTTTTTTTGAAGCGCCATTTTCTTTGTTGTTTCATAATTTTGCAACCCTGTAGGTTTGCACGACTTCCATTCACACTTGCTGCCAAGTTGGTGGCTTTAAGACCGTCCCAGCCAATAGGTGGAACCAAAGTTCCACTTCAAACATCCGGTGCGATAGCTCTGTTGAGTTTGTTTAGCTGCGGAAATCTGTTTGGAGGCTGCAGACACCCCGTACTGCCCTGAGAGAAAAGGGAACAATGGAGTATGTTCTTTATAGCTCAATAAAGGTGCAGGAGCGTGGCAACAAACGCTACATGACACAGGCTCTTAGCACCTCTGCGAGGCCATGCTGATAGCAGGAACGCGCATACGCTCAAGCTACGTATAGTATAAATGATATGTTACTGTGTTCTTGGATAGTGCATGCCAACGGCCCCCAAAAGTCTTGCTCTAGTCCACTATCAGCTAAATGCTGTGCTCGACCCTGCACAGGAAGCCCTTATTTAGTGTGCTGTCCCCAGTTGATGTGTCATGGACGGAATCTGTGAAGCCAGCTGTGTGCAGTCTGTTCGAATGTTGCTGTGGAAACTAAAAATGAAAGATGTAGGCCTCGCCACCAGTGCATTACCACATATGAGAGCTGCCAAAATATGTTTAACAGCTTGGCCGTAGGGTCCTGTTGATGAAAAGCTTCTCGCGACATGATGGCATCAAGCTCTCCATTTAAGCCTTTGCTTTTTTTTCTGAGTAGTATGGAATGCTGGATGGGTGAATGGGAGATGGGTCACTTCCGCAGCGTAGCACGCCAGCCCCTGTTGAGAAGGAAGCTGGTGTGTCATGTCACAGAGCAATGACCAGATATCACGCAAAACAGCTTTGTTGCTTTCCAAAACACCCACTCATCTCTTTCTTGCCTCTCGGAGAGCTGCGTGCAGGAATTCTGGTTTGGAAAGCTTTTAATTATTTTAAGCACATTTAGCATACTTTTATAAGGGAATTGCAGATCCGATTCTTCTGAATTTTGTCAGCAAGCACTCTTGTGGGTAAAAGCTTCAAATCTCACATGAAGAGTCAAGAAAGAGTGAGTGGCAACATAACTGGCCATGTGCTAATTGACCTGGGGGCAAGACTAACTCCAGCAAATGTCTCCTTGCTTGCAGCTTTCACCCGTAAACGGTGAGAGCCAATGACCAATGACATTGATCTGCTCCTCCGTTTGTAATGTTAAGTTAGTACCGGATAATTTTAATTTTCTGATAGAGAAAGAAACATCTGGCTATTAACACTGCCTCAAATCTTTCAATTTGCTCATAATTTATATTCCCGTCCAAATTGTTCTGTTTTTTCTAGTTCATGTTTTCTTCTGGTTGTATCATACAACTGACCTTTCATTCTGCATTGTTTGTTAGACCCTAATGCGCCCAAATTTAAATATTATATGCTTCCTTAATTTATGTACCTGTCTTTGGGTTCTGAACACAAACACCACATGAACTAAGATTTTGCTAGTGTGTGCCTTATTGAACCAGGTGAACACCATTTTCAGATATAGCTCCCAGGTTATCTCCTTTTTTATTGCACACAGGCGCTGGTTGCACCATTCTTGCAGTGTTTGCATTTTGTGTGGAATAAGTCTCTTGACATACTAGACTAGCCAAATTCATACTGTCCAGCCTTTGCACAGGAATTACACATTAAAACACAAACAATCTGTGAATATTTTATTTTCTGCACCAAACACTTAACTGCAATTGGAGTTACCACACAAATGCATAAGAAAAAATAAAGCATATAAAGTTAACATAGATTAGTTCAGTGATTAAAGTGCTGCTGGGTGCTTAAGTCTGATAATACAGAGTTGATTCCATTTCAGCTGAAGCAGCAATCATATATAAGACCTAAAATCATTGGGTACACACATACACATACATTAAAAGCATTGTTATTACAATCACAATAGCTCTCAACATCTTGCAAATGAAATAAGTCTCGCGTTTACATGAGTTTATGCTATTGGCATTGTAAATGCATTATATTTATGTTGTTTAAAAACAATAACATTAATAAAAGACATTATCATTTACAATGCCAATAGCTCAAACGCGTGTAAATGCAATAGGTCTGGCATTTACAAGACTATAAACTATTGCCATTGTAAATAACAATGCCTTTAAAAAAGAAAACAAAAAAATATTGTCATTTACAATGTCAATAACTCAAACTAATGTCAATGCGAGACCTATTGCATTGCAAATGCTTGTTTTTAACAAATTCCGGGTTCGGACTGGCAGTCTCCTTGTCAGAACTAGGTTTGCCAAGTTGTGGTTTATTGGGCCTGGTTCTCAAATTATTGCGTCATATAGAAGTATATACTTGAGCAATAATTATAAGTAGCTCACGTTCCTGGTTGAGCTGTGCAACCTGCGCAAGCCACTGGCACATAGCTAGAGAAGCCGATTCGCTTTTAATGTTAAACAGAATCATTGCGGACACAACGGGAAAGTTTCTTGTTAGTTTCATCCCCAAATCCAGGGCAGCAGCTGCCCCATGTTCGTTCTGTATTTTTTTTTAACACCTCTGGCAAGACTGACCTAGATGGAGTGCCATGTGTTTTGGTATAGGCAGCGGCAAAAACTGTGACCCAAGTGATGAAGTCACCTGTTATGTGAATCATCCCATGGGGTATGCACATAGTCAATATTCTGTTCTTGTGGTCCTTAAAGAGGAAACACAGCTTCAATTTGATAGATTTTTTTGGCGATCCAAAACGGAATTGTAGGAAAGTGGGTTTCTGTTGCAGTAATCCCCCCACTTTTTGCCTGATAACTGATGCACTTTTCCTTGGTGTGCCCTGGGTCCCTGCCAAACAGGTACCCAGGGCCTGTGTTCCTTCCCTAAAAACTGTACTAAAGCCTAAACCCAATTGGCATCTCTGGCCACAGGTAAGCCCCTGGTAAATGGTACCCTAGGTACCCAGGGCACTGTGACCAGAGAAGGCCCCTAAGGGCTGCAGCACTTATTGTGCCACCATTAGAGGCCCTGTACCCTGACACACACACCCTGCCTTTGCAGGCTGAGTGTCTTGGTGCAGAACTAAACAGAGAGTCAACATGGCACACATCCCTGTGTGCCATGCCCACAAACACACTGCCCTGGCATACCTCAGTCACCCCTCTAGCTGGGTGCACTATGCCAGTGGTGTGGGCACAGGTGCATGAGCCCTGTGCCCCTACAGTACCCAGGGCCATTCCTGGGCACTGTAAGTGCAGTGATGCCATTAAGAGTATATGGTGGTGGGAGGTTGTCATTACGAACTCCACAGCACCATAATGGCTACACTGAAGACTAAGAAGTTTGGTGTCAAACTTCTCAGCACATTAAACCCACACTGATGCCAGTGTGGGATTTAATGTAAAATGCACGACAGAGGGCAACTTAGAGTTGCCCCTGAACCTAACCTACAATCCACGTCTTGTCTGAGGGGCTGCCACACAGCAGACATGTTGCTGGACCCTGGGTGGAGAGCCATCCGCTCTCCTGGGCCTGCAACAATGCACATCCTGGGCGAGGTGCTAGGTCTCCTCCCCCAGGATGGGCAGGGGAAGCTTCAAAGGCATGCCGCCTTGTGAGCTTCTCCAGGCCACTTGCTGTACTCAGCAACTGGCCCCCACCGGTTCTGACCCCTCTCTGGCGGGAAGACTGGCGGGAAACCCCAAGGGAGGAAAGGATGTGCCAGCCTCTGCCAACCCCACCCCTCAGGTGGGGGAGGCGAGGTGAAGCACAACACCGGGCTCTCGCCATCTTGAAGATGGGGAGCCCTGCCCAATCAGGACTAGGCTACTGCCCCCTCCCACAGGAGAGGGGCAGGATAGGGGTGTACCCACTCCCAGGAAGGGACCCATTGGTCCCTGCCCTTTACCTACCTGTAACGCCCCTAAATTTAGTATTTAGGGGCACCCTGAACCTTCCTTCCTCAGATTCCCGCAACCTAAGAAGAAAAGGACGAAAGAAGACGCCCAGCAGAGGAGACTGCAGAGAACAACTGACTTGGCCCCAGCCCTACCGGCCCGTCTGCAGTTTCCAGAGATCCTGCGCCAAAAATCGCCTTGTCCTGCAGCCAGCAACCTCCAGAACCCCGGGGAGGACTGGCTGCCTTCAACAAAGACCGGATCTCCTGTGAACAGCCCCTCTGTTCAAAAGAAACACCAAACAAAGACTCCGAGCCTGCTGAGGAAAAAGAAACCCGACGCCTGGAACCACCACTGCACCCGTCGCCTACAGCCCGAGTTCAAGTGGCCCACCGGTGCCAGCGAGGTCCCCCAGCACTCCAGAGTCCGAGTCCACTGTGGGTTGACCCCTCCAGGACTCCCCGACGTCGCCTGCAGCCTCTGCACGGAGACCCCCTCCCCAACCGCGAGTGGCCCGGTAAGGTGAAATCCGACCTCTAAAGACACCCCTGCATCCAGCCGCCCTGCGCCCTGGAGAAGAGAACCAGAGGTGCACCTACGTCCCCGAGCCCTCCAACTTACCTGCCCAGCTGTTGGTTCCTCCTGGAAATCTTCCTGGACCGAGCCTGCAGCTGAAAACCAAAACCAAAAATCCCCATTGAAATCAACAGGGCACCCGACCTCAAAACAGCACCCTGCACCCGGCCGCCCTAGTGCCGCTGAGGGTGCCCCTTTGGTGCTAACTTGGTCCCCAACGTGCCCTGAGCTTAACCCTAGGAGCTTACTCCCACAACCCCGTGGCCTGCTTGCCAGCAGCCACCAACCGGAGTCCCCCTATCCTCCATAGGATAACATTGGGCCTCAACACTCTGCACCCGGCCGCCCTAGTGCCGCTGAGTGTGCCACAACAGTGCATCACTGACCCTGGGAGACCCCTGAGTCTAACCCCAGAACCCCAACTCAAAAGACCGATTACTTACCTCAAAACCGATAACTCATTTTTCCTCAGGATAACATTGACACTTTTTCTTCCAAAAGTTTCTAAGTGTCGACTTTTGAAAACTGAAAATATTCATCTAAAATCAGCCGAATTACGTAAAACGAATTTACTCACCTGTTATCAGGAGAGATCCCAGTGCTGGATCTTGGTGCCCAGCACTGACCCTGAAAAGTAATCATAACTGTACTTACCGGTAACTTGAATTTCCTTCCATAGGATAACATTGCCTGGTTTTTGCTGAAAAAGTTTCTAAGTGTCGATTTTGCAAACTTACAAATATTCGTTAAAAATCGCCTGTATAACAAAAACACATTCTTTCAACTGTTTACAGGAGATGCACCAGTGCTGGATCCAGGATCCAACACTGAGTTAGAAAAAGTAACAATAACCCCACTTACCTGCTAAGTGAATTTCCTCCCATAGGATAACATTGGTGATTCTATGTGAAAATGTTTGTGTCAACTTTTAAAATACAATAATATTCCTTAAAAATCACAACTGTAACCAAAACGTTTTTACTCCACTGTTTACAGGAGATGTCCCAGGACTGAATCTAGGATCCAGTCCTGTGGTAAGAAAAGTAATCCAAAAAGTAATCTATTGCATTTAACTAGAAATTCCCATTGAGCTCAATGTATTATTGTGTTTGAAATTGTGTTGCCTAATGCAACAACTGTAACTACTGTGTTCAAAAGTCTATTGCCTATTGAAAAGTATTTAACTAAAGTAACTCATTCTGAGAAAGTATATTTTGATACCTATTGTTGGTTCTAAAATAAAACAACTATATATTTTGATACAAAACCATTGGCCTAGAGTTCAGTTCTTGAGTGTGTGAGACCATTTGCTGACTGAGTGTGTACAACAAATGCTTTACACTGTCCTCTGATACTGCCTTATTGCTCGACCAAGCTACCACTTTAGAGAGTAAGGTTATATCTAACTTTAGCCTCTGCCAAACCTCTGGGGACTGTGGACTCTGTGCACACTGTACCTATTTGGGAACAGTATATACAGAGCCACTTTCTTACAGGAATTTCTTCACGATTTGTGGGAATTTTGCCCATAATTGTATGAACAATTACATGACTTATGGGGTGAATTGGCGCTCCTAAAGTTTTGTGTAGTTGTTTTAGAATACCAAGTACAATCTATTGCGGGGCTCAAAGGGAGCGGGATCACCCTAACCCTCCAAACGTAAGACCCTGGGGTCGTTACTGAATTATGCTAGCAGTCTTTGGCTCACGCATGCATCTGGTGTGACAGAGAAATTGCAATGGTTAAACAAAACAGAAGAAAAATGCGTTGCTCTTTTCAATCTTTGTCTTTAATTCTTTTGGCCCAGCCAACACATGTTTCGTCGATAGGGGGATACCCCACGACTTCTTCAGGGCTGTATGGCGTTATTATCTCAATATCCTCCACCTCTCTACCGGTTCTACTTCCGACCCGGCTGGTCAAAATATTGTAGTCCACTTGTAATGAGTATGGGACTCTCCGTTGTGGCGAGGGCATAAAGTCCGACCGAGTTAGGTCCCAGTAAGTTCAGTATAAAAGGCCACCTCTGGTGCACAGTGTGAAAGGCTGTTACAGCCTTAACAAACATGACCCCATGCACGTGAAGTCAGGCTGGGGGCTAATGTCAGAGGCAGAATGACAATGGGCTGCTCAGACTGTCACAGCATGAGGTGTGACAGAGTGTGCAAGGAGATGCAGATGGGAAGCCATTAGCATTTACTTTTCAGGGCACTTAAGCACGGGCGAGGACTGGAGCATCGGGTGGTGGGGGTTGGTAAGAGCCAGCGAGGGAGCTCCTCAGTTTATTTTTGTCCTCCTCCACTCCATGCAAGCAGCAGAGATAAATCAGTCTCTGATCTTCTCCTTTGTCTGCCAGATAACAATTACTGCAGTCAACAGGGACAGGTTGTGGCCTTAGTTGGCTTTGAAACTGGGAAATCAGGTTCAAATCCCAACGTCAGTTCGACATCCTGTGATTCTAGGCAAATCACATTCTACATGAAACTAAAAAATAAAAATAATAATGTGATCCTCTGTAATATTATCAGGTGCTCGCGTAAAGCGCTCCACTGCCTCTGAGCCTAGTTCATGCTATATAAAACTGCATGTAAGGAAATGACACTATTTTTTTTTTTTTTTTGCATTTACACACTAGCATCATTCCCTTTGTCAGAATATACATGTGATGCAGGCCACAAGTAAAACAAAAAACACAGATGCTCTTTTCACCAGTCTCGGAACATTGGAGGGCTTCTCTTAAGTACTGCAAAAAAGAAAATGAATATCATAAAAAAGTGAGTGTAAAAGACCGTTTAGGTCTGTGCCATATCATGTTCCCCAGTGAACATTAATCAAAACATCCACAGCAAATGTATGGATAAAAAACACAATTAAAAGTGAGTTACTAGTATTTTTGATAATTCTGTTCTTTTAAAGCATATTGTTTTCATTGTAATGTTAATTTCCTATTTAAGTACTCGCCCTATAAGCTTTAAAATACTTTTATTACCACAAATGTTTGTCATCATTTAGCTTCATTATCCTAACTAAGAAGTGTAATGCGAAAGGCTGTGATCTGTGAATGTGGACCACTTTTCTTTGGCTGCCCGGGCTGAACTGAGGTCCCAATTGAACCCTGCCCAGACCCAACCACTACATGGCAGAATTATGCATGTGCGAATCTGGAAGATATTCAAGCTGCAAAACCATTATTAAAGGTAAGTAACTGGTTTATTTTTAGTCATTGCTTGCTGGAAGCAATTAGCTTGATGTTTGGCAAGATCGGAATAAAGGTTGATCAGAGTGTTGTACATGTCAAGCAAGTTGGCCTTACGTTCAGCGTGGAGTTACCCGATCTGTAAAATTTGAAAAGAAAAAACACCTTCAGTAGTTTACATTTTCTCAGTTTTTAGGTCTCGCCTAGCGAACGCAGCGCATGCGCTGCTTCGCCTTGGCGAGACTATTGTTGTCGGTTTTGCTATCGAAGGGAGACAAACCATGTGCGCGCACGGACAGGCGATGTGCACGCGCATGGCGTCTCTTCTCTGGCTCCCACGCTCCCACCGCGCGTTTGTTTAAGAGTCATGCACGCGTCTGGCGCACGGCGTGATCACATGTCCTGCTCGCTTGTTGGGATTTGTGGTAGGGGTTGGGTCCGTACAAAATTTTAATTACCGCCGAGGCGTTTTCTGCTTAAGCCAGTCTACTGCCGTATACCATGTGACTTTTTTTTTTTAACTCAATCACCTTGCACATTGCAAAATTGTGTATGAAGGCCAAAACCAAGCACGTCTCGGCTGCTAATAAGGCCGTTGCAGCTCACTGTGTTTCCATCGTATTCAGATACTGACTCATGTTTTCGTTTCTAATTTTACTGCATCGATATATTCAACTGAATTACAGTTACTTATTTTCCACTGTTTCTAGTTCTCATTTTTGATATCCTTTGTTTTTTGTCGGTAAACCGCCCGCAAGCTCAGAATTCAGATCTTGTGTTAGCGAAGCATCAAACGAGTTCCTCGGGTGAATATATTTCTGGACGGATGCGAAGTCCTGTGCGGGAAAATAGAAGTGCAGGTATCCCCTGTCATGCTGTCACTACTGAGAGGTGCCGGTACTCTCCAATTAGACGTATTGCACCTCTGCTGAAAAGTGTACGTACTCTCCCTCTCCAAATAAAGAATACCGGACCCTTTAAAGCACTCCCTCCATCTCACCGAAAGCCTGCCTGGGCTGCATCTCTCCTGGTTGTTTAAGCAGGCAACACGAATCCCATCTGTGTACATAAAGCCAGCCCTCAGCTGGGACTCTCACGCGTCATTTGTAGGCCGCAGAAACTTAGGGGGCAGTGTGAGTAAAGGCCCCTTTTAAAGTTTAGCGGGACAAGAGCATCGCCATTGCAAGGCTCCTACCTCGCCAATCTCGCAGCTCCCCCTGCCTCACTTACGAGTCAGGGGAAGCCGCAGGGTTGAAGACAGCAGGGTGCCTCTGCCAACAGAAACCCCTGACCCGGAAGTCTCTCCAATACTGGCTCGGCAGGTAACGGTTGCAATAGCCCCGCCCAAGTTAGGGTGGAGTGACCATTACTGATTCTGTCAGGTGATTAGTCACCCTCAGCAGGGGGAATAACGGTTAAAACCAAGACTGTGCTTTGTCTGGAAGAGCAGCCTGCATTCACCAGCCTAAGATAATAAGACAATTTACACTGAAGCACCATTAAAAGAGATTCCAGTTAATGCGCTGGTGCGCATCACTGCTGGATCGCTTTTTTAATGCTAATATAATGGTTTATAAAAAAGGAAAGCAGGGCCACATTTAAAAAGCAGAAAAGTCTCCCACAAAGGCAAAAATCTGAGAACACAATCTAAAATGAGGCGCACATTTACGCATACATAGAGCTTGGTAATTGAACAGGTCTCCTTTTATGGTTAATCCTAAATCCAGGGTAGGACAGGGACCAAAAATAAGCCCGGGCACCCTAAAACAAGCATTGAAAATGCAATAGGTCTCGCCTTTGATTAAGTTAAAGCCATTTGCTTTGCTAATGGTATTGTAATCTAGCTTTGCATTATTTAGAGGAAATTTGTGATATGTGCATATATTTGCTCTCCCCTCGGCCCTTTCGTCTGCCTCATGCTATTGTAATCCTCACTATATGAAATTAACACACACTATTTTTCTATTCATTCACCTCCCAAATCTGAAACACTGCTCTTTTCCTACTACCGCTATGCTTTAAACTACTACACAGCTAACAAAGCAATTCTAACTACATACAACTACAACATATCACAAATATGCACTAAATAATGCAAAGCTAGAATACAATACCATTAGCAAAGCAAATGGCTTTAACTTAATCAAAGGCGAGACCTATTGCATTTTCAATGCTTGTTATTTGTTTCAGCTGACGAATTTGAAAGTGTTCAGCTTTTAAATGCAGTTGTCCAGAACAGTGTATATTCTATGTTTTGTTTGCAAGAACATCAATAAAAATTGTGTGGGCAAAAAAATGCAGTTGCTCATATCCCATTGTTAATAGCCCAGGGATTAAGTAAAGGACTGATAGCCCCATGCACAGCCTTCTATTTCTACTCGCTGGTGTCAGTCTGCAGTTTACTCTGATCGTTATATGTCTTTAAAACATGTGCCTTTACCATGCATGCCCTACCACGCAAGGTAAGTATATTTAAGGTAAGTTAAAGGTAAACACCCCCACCTTTTTAAAAAAAATTAAAAAAAAATAGATTATATATTCACAGTTTTCTTTTATTGGGAGAAAAAAAACTAAATGGCTCTTTTTTTTAATTACTTTTACAACCCGATAACTTACCCATCCTAAAACCCTAAAAATACCCTTAGCACACTTTACCCCTACCCACCCCAAAACCCTAAAAAATACCCTTTCCACCCTATTCCCACACCCAAACCCTAAAAATTATCCTTTCCACTTTATACCCTTACCCACGCATAATCTCTAAAAATACCCTTACCACCACTAAACCCTAAAAATACCCTTAGCACCCATACGGAACCCCAACAATACCCTTACTACCCTAAGTGCACTACTGATCCCAGCATGCAACACTAAGTTGGACTCACCTGTGAGGCCCACTGAGGGCTAATTAAATAAAGGACATGCAGAGGAGAGTGCCTTTCCATCTATCCTGCGCAGTATCATGAAGCCTATGACCAAGGAGCTGCTGCTCTGAAATGCGTAAGGCAATGAAATGCATCTGAATGAAAATGCCGGTTTTCTTTCAAATAAAGAATCAGTGGAGTTCATCTGTTTTTGGAGTGCGTCTTCAACTGGGGATGTTTTGATGAGTTATATATATATATATATATATATATATATATATATATATATATATATATATATATATATATATATATATATATATATATATATATATATATATATATATATATATATATACATATATACACACACACCTACACCCTAAATAAAATAAACTGTGCACAAACTTTTTGTACCAAATAAATTCTAATTTTACAATGTTTGTGAATGCCCAACATTACCCTATGAATTGTCAGCACAAATCACTGTTGTGTGAAGTTCCCACACCCTATAGAACATGACTGACAAGTAAGCTAAGGGTGTCGAAGAGGATATTAAGTAGGAACAGAACTTTTGGGTTATAGACCATTCATTATGGTACTGCTGCCCCTAGACACGCTTTAGGAGCATATCGTCCCAATGCAGAGTCTTGGCATGTCAACAATGCAGGGCATACTGTGGAATTTACTGAAAGGTCGTAAATCTCCAATTGCAGTTGGAACGGAGTTAACACCCTTGATAAACTTGCTGGTAGTATTTTATATACGTCCCTATGGCTCCTTCCCACCCTGGCTCTGTACCGCTACAACTTTGGCTTTTCTTCTTTCACATTTTGCAGAAGGTGGCCCTCAGTCCATCTGGGAGTACTTAACACCTGTATAGATATTTCCCAGCACTTCTGCCAGAGTTAATGTCACCCGTTTTTTGCGCAGTAGTTGCATTCTCAGATCTCATAGAAGCCATTAATTGCACCCATATGCAACTGATATCACGAAAGGTAAGGGAAAGTGGTGTACCACATTAGGAAAGTGCAGACCATGTCAATTTTAGACATGATCACGTATTGCTGTACTGATTAATTAAGAACACATGAAATCCACATAGATCAGCATCTGAAGGTGCTTTCCACATCCGAATTGGATATAGAAATGAGTGAGCATTTGGTCAATAGAAGAACAGATTGGTATGTTAACACAACATAGAGAGGAAGAGGTTGTGTTTCAATATGCTTCATGTAGTGCAATTGAGTGGTCCCTTGATGATAGATATCCTATTCCCTCAGATCAAGATTCACAGCGATTATGATGATTTTCTGCTCCATCCCTCAGCTCAGCCGTAGATACAATTACAGAATGAACATATCCTTTTTAGTTCAAGCCTACCAGACCGCTCACGCGGTCTAGCTGAAAAAAACATTTGTGGGGTTATTAAGAACTTACATGAGCTAACAGCCCACCCATTGCTTACCATTGGTTGGTTTTATTATGACTGGCATTTGATTGCTTCTTATTCTGTGGCTTTCATTGTCCATGTGTTTGTCCCTCCTCTGGAGCATGGCCTCTTTACCATCTCTCTGATAGGCTGGATTCTAACATGCTACTGCTTTTTTTTAGGGAACTTTCTGGGTAAGCAATCCATAATAGTATATGTATTTTCCAGTTGTCTCCCTGTTTTACTAGTCTTACTCCCCCTCCCCTCCTGGTCCATGTTACTCTATCTCATCTATGTGCTTTTTCGACTGCTTCCCTGCACACTGTGTTGCGCTCTCCCTTATGTACCTCTCCCCTTGCCTCTGTTTTTTTTTTTCTTCTTTGTTTGCTGCATCCACCACCCTATGTGTTGCTCTCCTCCTTTGGTGCTGCTTTTCCCCTCCTCTCGCCTTTATTTTTACTTAAGACTCCTCCTTTGATTCCCCCACAACCAATACAGACTTTTTTTTTTTTTAGAGGAGCAAGAAGCAAATT
This sequence comes from Calotriton arnoldi, assembly GCA_963921515.1. Classification (NCBI taxonomy): domain Eukaryota; kingdom Metazoa; phylum Chordata; class Amphibia; order Caudata; family Salamandridae; genus Calotriton; species Calotriton arnoldi. The sequence continues at coordinate 3,082,428 of CAWUFW010000124.1, read as the reverse complement.
GTTGCTGGCCCCTCCACTTTAAAATGAATAGTGCTTTTTGCCCTTCTTCGTATTTATTTTTTTCAGCGATCCATCATTTTGTTAGCATGTACATTCGTGGTGACACCAGCGAGTCTACAAAATGACGCTGCCATTGGCAGCCATGTTATTGCGCCTTTTTTCTTCATTTTAGTCATATACAGGCAGGTACTAGACTGTGGCCTTCTATTATGAATAGAAGATGTAACACTATGCGTTTGTGGTTCAATCTTGTCAGTCTCCCACCATCCTCATATAACGCTAGAGACTGCCATGTTTCTGAAATTGGTTTGCTGTGAGTCCATATTCCTCTGTCAGGGCCGTCGGGATGTTAAGTTCGCCAGCCTTATAACAGTCCACCACTGTTTTTATACCCATTACATTCCATGCTGCCAGCTTCTTGGCTTTAAAGGAACTCTAAAGGGTATGGGACTCCAAACATTGGAAGGTTTGGAACCTATAATGGCTTATGCTTGGCTCTCCGTCACACTTCTTCCACCATTTCAGTGATATTAGGAGTAGCCTGGTTTTATCTCATGTCTTATTCTGTCCCCTTCAGGAATAATGTAGCTAGTGAGCTTAAGTTTCGCTTTTTGCCGAATTTTCTAGTTTCTTGAAGGTGTAATTCTTCAAACCATTGGGCTGCCCACTGTATCTGTGAGGCCCAGTGGTTAATTTGTAAAAAATAAGTGCTGGGGCTCTCGTCAGGAGGCAGCTTGCTCCAGCCCATTTCTCCTGTTAGCACCGCTTAAAACAAAACCAACTACTAACCATGAAATCCTACAAGTGGGGAGAGGATGTGGCATAACGGCCAGAGCTGCCAACCTTGGAGCTGAGGAACCAGGTTCGATTCTCAGTGTCGGCTCAACATCCTGTGATTCTGGGCAAATTACCTAATTTCCCGATGCCTATCAAAAATTAATGTGACTTTAACTGGTGCTCATGAAAAGCGGGCCAACAGAGTTTGCGCTATAAGCGCCGGTGTTCATGATTAAGTGCTGGTGCTGAGCACCGTAAACTACAGGCTCAAATTAAGCACTTTGATGCCAGATAGAGCTCAAAGTCCGGTGTGCCTAAGTACCCATCTGATGCTGGCAGATTAAGCTTTGCTGAGTTTTACTCTGTCTGCTTTTGCCCATCTGCAAGGTTGGTTATCATAAAACTCTATCTCTCCCAAACTGCTCAAGGGTACCTGGACTGGTAAGCTGATAGAAAATGTAATAGCCTAGGTAGCAGTAACATTTTATCCAAAGCAATTTGGTCTATAATTAATAGATGGAGGGATTTCAAAACGCATTACAAGTCTTCTGGGACCTTATGGTTACTTATATGTTCCAGCCTTGAGGTCATCTTCAGAGTGGTAAACTTCCCCCAAATATCAAAATGTATGTTGATCAAAAGTAATAACCCCATTATTCAGTTGCGAGGGTTTTCCCATCTTCTCCAGAGCTGTTGGAAATGTACAAGTCTTTGCCTAGTTAACACCGATACAAGATATTGTGCGGAATTCCTCGAGTGTCATATCATGGGTCCCAGTCCTACATTTCCGTCTGTCAAACATGAAAGCATATTGTCAGTGTGTAACTAAAACCTATGTGTGCATCTGCAAGGGGGATGCCCCACCGGTTGCCCTCTGTTCTCGGTATTTAAACAAATGGCTCCATGGCCGGTGCAAATAACATGGGGGAGAGCGGGCGCCCCGTCTGGGGCCTTGGTATATTCTGTATGAGATAGCAATGAGTTTGATTCTGCAGGCTGTTTCGCAGGGTTCTCCAAAGTCAGTCCTGGAGGGCCGGATCTGTGCCACATTTTTAAGATAACTACATTTATCTAAATGGGGATATGTTAAAAATCTGGCATGGACCTGGCACTGCAGGACCGACTTTGGAGAACCCTGGTTTAGAATATAGAAAAGACCTGATCCAGTCTCCCTCCATCCCCAGCCGTCTAAGCAGAGCTGGTAGGTACCGTCAGTTCAGTGTGTGTCACGCTTTTTCTAGATCGACCGACACTTCTGTAGACCCTAGGAGGAAGTTATGCGGGGTCTCCTCCAGGATTCTGAAAACTCTTCTCATGTTTAGTGAGTTATTTCGAGTCGGAATGAAGCCATACTGGTCTTGGTGGACTAATAATAGGCCGGGACAATCTTGGAGAGGAGGCCAGGCCACAACCGTGCACCTGGATTTTCTTTTTGGCTTCCTGTGGGCCTCTCTTTCCATTTACATCGCACCAGAATGTAAGATGATGTGTGATTTGACTGCCCTATCAGAAGTTTTAGAGCGCACGTCTCACTCATGACTTGCTGGCTACCACCATCCCCCATCGAAAAAGCAACATTGTTGTTCCTGATGGAAATAATGGGGAAAAAAGTTGTCTGTCACCGACTAAAGGTTTTCATTTGCTCAACTTGATGTAAATAAATAAACTGTTTGATTGAAATTGAGACCACATCACACACATGGTAGGTAGCAGGGCAGCTTGTGTTTTTTTTCTTCTTGTGCAGGTTTGGGTGTCACCAGAACAGGCAACTAAATAAAGCAGATTGGAGTGTTTTGTTAACCTCCCTCCATTTTCTGGAACACTGTTGTTGCTTTTCCACTACCTGTCCGCTGAAAAAACCTTTAATATCCCAGTAAGAACCGAGACTACAAAACAGAGGTTATTGAGTGATGCGTGCATGTACACTCCTTCACAGTTACCTACATAAATATGATGAAAACATGTTCCTTACTGCGTTTTTCAATTCCCCACATTCATGTAGCTGTTTATTTAATCAACCGTTGATGGGAGATCTGTTAATTATCCATGCTTATTGTTCAGCACAAGAGAGTAACATGAGTCAGAGGGAAGCAGCTGCCTACAGCTGCGTGTGTGGCTAATTAGTAGGTTTGCCACTATGGATCTAGCTTATAATTTGCTGGCGCGTGCTCAAGGATGCTTGAAACACAGGCATGAAAAAAAGAGTGCAGGGTTGCGGACGTCAACATAACTGAGCTTTAAATCAATCTCGAATGCTTCTACAATTAATTGAGCTGCATGTTTTATTTTATTCTTTTATTCTTTTTATTGAAAATTTTCATAAGAGTAAAGATAGACAATGAAAAGAACCCCACTGGACTGACCACCACTGCATCCACTTCACCTACAGGAAGCCCACCACGCACCACCGCACTGAACAAATGCCTCGCCGCTGCTGGAGCAGAGTCACGGAAGACCAGCTAACCACAACCCTCGCCCTGAGCCCACCCGCCGAACCCTCCTACCCCGACACCGCCGCCCGCAACCTCAGACAGTGGATCAACGACTGCGCCAACACCCTCGCCCCGCTCAAGAATCCGCCCAACAGCCACACCAGCAAGAAAGCCACCTGGTTCACCGAAGACCTCCAGGCCTCCAAACGAACATGCCGAAAACTGGAGAAGATCTGGCTCCACGAACGGACAGCGGACAGCTACGCCGCCCACAAGAGCGCCACCCGCAGTCACCATCACCTCATCAGATCCGCCAAAAGGGCCTCACTCAAAGACCGCCTAGACAACAACGCACACAACAGCAAAGAGCTCTTCAACATCGTGAAGGAACTCTCCAACCCCAGCTCCAACACCAACGACATCCAGCCGTCGCGAGACCTGTGCGACTCACTGGCCACCTTCTTCCACCGCAAAATCGCCGACATCCACGACAGCTTCAACACCACGACCGCCCCGGCAACCACCGAGACCACTGCCCCCACAACCACCAACCGCCTGCTCTCCTGGACCAACATCAACGACGAGGACACCAGCGAGATCATGAACACCATCCACTCCGGTTCACCGCTAGACCCGTGCCCTCACCACATCTTCAACAAAGCCAGTAGAGCCATTGCGCCCCATCTCCGGAAAATAATCAACATCTCCTTCGAGACAGCAACCTTCCCGGAAAGCTGGAAGCACGCCGAGATCACCGCCTTACTCAAGAAACCCAAGGCAGACCCCAAGGACCTCAAGAACTTCCGACCCATCTCTCTGCTCCCGTTCCCCGCGAAGGTCACCGAGAAAATCGTCAACAAACAACTGACCCGCTACCTCGAGGAGAACAACATCCTGGACCCTTCCCAGTCCGGCTTCCGCAGCAACCACAGCACCGAAACCGCCCTCATCGCCGCCACCGATGTCATCAGGACTCTGCTAGACAACGGAGAAACAGCAGCCCTCATCCTCCTGGACCTATCAGCCGCCTTCGACACGGTCTGCCACCACACACTACGAACACGCCTTCACGACGCCGGGATCCAAGAGAAGGCCCTGGACTGGACCACATCCTTCCTTTCCGGCAGAACACAAAGCGTCCGCCTCGCCCCCTTCCGATCCAAGGCCACCAAGATCATCTGCGGCGTACCCCAAGGCTCCTCCCTCAGCCCAACGCTGTTCAACATCTACATGGCACCCCTCGCCCACGTCGCCCGACAGCACAACCTCAACATCATCTCCTACGCCGACGACACCCAGCTGATCCTCTCCCTCACCAAAGACCCTCACACCGCCAAAGCCCACCTCCACGAAGGAATGAAGGCCGTCGCCGAATGGATGAGGACCAGCCGCCTGAAGCTGAACTCGGACAAGACGGAGGTCCTCATCCTTGGTTCCAACCCTTCAGCCTGGGACGACTCCTGGTGGCCAACATCACTGGGAACAGCCCCGCCACCCACCGACCACGTACGCAACCTAGGGGTCATCCTCGACCCCACCCTCTCCATGACTAAGCAGGTCAACGCCGTTTCCTCATCCTGCTTCAACATCCTCCGAATGCTCCGCAGGATCTTCAAGTGGATCCCCACCGAAACAAGAAAACAGTCACCCAGGCCCTCGTCACCAGCAGGCTGGACTACGGAAACGCCCTCTACGCAGGAACGACGGCTAAGCTCCTGAGACGGCTGCAACGCATCCAGAACGCCTCTGCACGTCTTATCCTCGACATCCCCGACGCAGCCACATCACACCCCACCTGAGAGACCTGCACTGGCTCCCTGTCAACAAGAGGATAACCTTCAAGCTCCTCACCCACACAAAGCACTCCACAACTCCGGACCAGCCTACCTCAACAGACGACTCAGCTTCTACACCCCCACCCGCCAGCTCCGCTCGACCAGCCTCGCCCTCGCCACAGTCCCCCGCATCCGGAAAACGACCGCCGGCGGCAGATCCTTCTCCCACCTCGCCGCCAAGACCTGGAACACCCTCCCCACCAACCTCCGACAGACCCAAGACCTACTGGCCTTCAGAAGACTCCTCAAGACCTGGCTCTTCGATCAGTAGCAGCACCACCCCCCTCTTCCCCCAGCGCCTTGAGACCCTCGCGGGTATGTAGTGCGCTTTATAAGTGACATGATTGATTGATTGATATCAGCTTCATGGCTCAATGCATACAGTGAACAGCTTCGTGTTAAACCGAGTGACCTCAGTGGGTATCCATACATAATCCCAAAGCATATAATTAAGACAGTATCCCAGTTCCTTTATGCATTCTGCTGCTCTCTGTGGCATCCATCTTCCTGAGTTGTGTTCCAGGGCTCTTCACTGGCCCCAGTGAAGGAGGGATGAAGATACAGAGGGAGGGACATTAGAAAAAAAGGGGAGGGGGGAGTACAGAGAAAGATATAGAGAAAACCGAAAGGGGAGGGAGGAAGGCGATTTCCCTCTGGTTCAAGCAAAAGTGAGATTCTCCAGCAACATCTGTACTTCCAACTGACTGGACGTAAGGGGTGTCCTATACGTAGTATCCGTGCTTAGGCTGCTGCGCTGTCATCATTGTGCGAGGAGGTAGAGTCTACATAAGTCTGCAATGGCGCCCATATGTCTTTTGGGCGAGCCTATGCAGGCATCAATTCCCAGTAGTCGGACAATTGATTATGGCAGTACCCTGCGTCCTTAAGCCACTCCGTTACCCTCTGACTGCGCCTGTGACCCCAACAAATGGCTACACTTCTCTTCGCCAAGAGTAATAACATTGCCACCAATGCTCAGCAACTATTCCACGCACATAACCCAACAGAGCCACCAGGGGAGAGCATTCCACTGCAGCGCCTATCAGTGAGGCCAGCACCTCAAAGACACTTTTCCAGTAACTTGCCACTTCCGGACACTCCCAGGCCAGGTGCAGGAAGGAGGCCTCCTGGGCCCGACAACGCACACATCTTGCATCCTCACTTAAACCGGCCCTATGTAACCAGGCAGGGGTCCTGTACAATCTGTGGATAAACTTAAAATGAATAAGACGCAGCCTGTAATTGGGTGACATTTCTTTCATTTGCGTGCAACAGTAATCCCATGTTCCCTCCTCTAGCGGGCTTCCCAGGATCCTATCCCACTCACGCTGTGCCGGGGGTGAGCATATAGGAGATGTACGCTGCATACCCGAGTAGAGTCGAGAAATAAGCTTGCGCGGTGAGGGGTTCACCAGGAATTCCTCCAGTACTAGGAATGTTGGTGGTGCAACAGGAAATGATTCATACAGTGTACGCAGCGCCGCTCTCAACTGATAGTAAGTGAACCTGTCCAGCATCCCTGTGTGATCGTCGCCCAGCGCTTCGTCTATGGTAGCAAATACCCCATTGCGAAATGCCTACCTCAGTGTGTGAAGTTGAAGCTGCCGCAGTCTTTGACCCACCCCCGCCTCTGCAGTGAAGGGCAGTTCCGGGTGTCTAATGAGTGGGATAGAGGGGGCAAATGTGATTTCCAGTCACGTTCTGCGTCTGAGTTCTCGCCCTGCCCACACCGTGCAGCCCACAGTGTCCACTCTAGCCCGTGGTCTCTTTGGGGGTCCAAACAACGCCATGTGTAATGGCGTCGGGTCCGACCTGTCGCTTTCCGGGGCAGTGTGCGCCATAAAGAGGGTTGGGAACACCCAGTGATAAGAGAATTGTGCTTGAGCACAGTTATAGTAAAGCTCAATATCTGGAGCCGCCATCCCACCCTGCTCAAATGGTAACGTCAGGACCTCCCATTCCACCAGGGGCTGTCTGCCCGTCCAAGCCAGCGTTATCAAATTAGAGTGTAGTCGGCGCCTAAATGCAGCAGTGAGGGGGAGCAGCAGGTTAGTGAAGGTATATAAAAACTTGGGGAGGACTACCATCTTGGTGATGGCCAAACAACCCGCTAGGGATAGAGGGAGTGCTTTCCACCTGTCCAGTCTACTCTCCAGCCGCTCCATGAGCTTGCCGTAGTTGTGGCTCCAGAGTTCGTCCACATTCCGACTCAGCCAGATCCCCAAGTATTTCACCGGGGAATTCGCCCACTGAAGTGGGAATTCCGACTGAAAGGGGTTAGTGGCCTTGTCGTGTAGTTCCTATATATCCTATACAGGATCTGCGCGTTCGGATAACATAAACTGTGGGTTTGGTGGCAGACTGGTTCCGAGCACCCCCACCGGATACGTTAGCCTGTTTGCGTTAGCTAGCTCACAGTGCCACTATAATCTCCTCTTATCGGGGAGAGAATAGTTTCTGGCAACCTCAGAACATGACAACCCTGATCCCCCAGGATCGTGGAAACAATATACTACTTTACGCTCAGTCACTGGTGCTCACTTAGTTTGTCTCAGAGATACACAGAATAAACATACTGGGCGTTTGTCAATAAGGATTTATTGAACAGTTGTTATTCTAGTGTAGAATAGATGAGCTGCAACAACCATTAGACAGTAGCATAGATATATGGTTAGCAGTACTACGAAAGTAAAGGGATGGTACAGTTCTATCATTTTGTAGTAATCATGAATATACACAAGAACATAAAACACGTGATAAAGTGCGTACTCCTACGATGTCTCCCTAACTAGATGTACCTAAATGTACCTAGCATCTGTGTAGGTGTTATGCCAAGAATCCCTCTAGGATCTAGTCAACTCCCATTACCTGAGAGTTAGAGAATGTGGGACCCCGTCCTGGTCTTGAGTTGGACACCCCGCAAGGGATGTTAGACCACTGCTAGCTGGAGCATCTGCATGCAGGAACCTCAGCGTCTCTGGTCAGTGTGTCAGCCGGGAAGTCACGGTCTCCTCTCTCTGTTTAAGCAAGACATGATGTATATATACCCACAGGTCTCCCCAGGGGTCCTACCTTGCTGTGTTACTGTGTCGGCCTAAAGGATGACGTCTGGCTTGAACTTTAACATAGATATTATACAGGAGATGTTCGTCCTGCTGCGAGTCCTGCTGTGCTTCCAATGTATGAGTTTCGAACCAGGGAAAAACCCGCGTTCTGAATGCAGTGTCGTATCTAGGTAAAAGGTCAGTCTGTTATGTATGTAATGTAGGGAAGGATATAGGTGAAAGGTTGCAGTGTTACCTGTGCCTATATGGAATATAACACCCACTCCTCTTCCGACTGGACGACATATGTAACCTATAAGTGTACTACCATTCTAACTAGACATTGGTACGCACCAAGGGTTAAAAAACATTTCTTTCTAAAAATGTTTAAAAACGTCTAACAAATTTCTAAAATTATTTTAAAAAATGTAAACAGAAAATTTGTTGCAGGCCCTAGCTCTAAAAGTGTCCGTTTATATAGTCCGAACCACTATAAGCATTCGAAAGCCATTCATGCCCAAATAAATTAAAAAAGAATGTAAATTTTGTCTGAGTTCCAAATTGAGCTTGTTATAAAAAAGGGCGAATTTCTTCCAGCACATGACAAGCCAAAATGAGTCAATTGTTTGTGTCCTGGCTGGTAGACGCAACATTTTCTTTGCTTGCTTCCGCAGTAGACGGCCCCTGTAACACCTAGCAGAGTACGTCAGCAGAGCACAGATGATGTTCTACGCTTTCCACAGCCGGTGCCGGGGCAGCCTGTGCGCCGTCCAAAGCCTGGGTGTCAGTGGAGGAGCCGGTGTCCATACCAACAGGTGGAGTTACTACCTGCGGTGGCTCAAGGAAGGCCGCCATCAACATAGGAATACGCCGAGGACATTGCAGAACATGGGCCGTTATCGGGTCCAGTAGAGCATTCACGTCCGGTTGCGCACATGATGGGAGTGTTAAACAAAGGTCTAACACGCATTCTTCTCCGCAAAACCGGCATCGGAGGACAGGTAAGATGCAGTCCATCCAGACTGGTTGAAATGACAAGAACCAAGATGCACTTAGTTCTCTCAGGCGAGGCGTCCCTAGATTTTGTACCATTTGGTCACGGTATTTACGCTCCAGGAGTGCTTTTTCCATCTCCTTGGTGACTGGCACGTCCATTGTGTAGCAGAAAAATAACAATCAGGATACCTGCTATTAGAAACCGGATCAGTGGTACACCTCCAAAGATGCTTCTAAATACAGAATGTATGAAGTTTGGTATAACTCCAAGTACCGTCTGAAAGGTGCTTAGAAGTCCAGAACCTATGGTCTTACATAGGTGGACAATCCCAGTCGTATCAGACATGTTAAAGATACGATTTACCATTTCTACGAAATGGAAAGGGCAGTTTGTATTAATAAGCGCCTGTATCTCAGCTGAAGACCTTGCAATCTCGAGTTCAAAAGTCTCTCGAGCGGAGGTTCTGCCTAGAGTATCAAACCGTATTAAAGAAACATTCAGTGAAGGCCATAACGGCACCTCCATGACTGTATGTGTCGGTGGAAACAATACTTGCATAGAACAAGTAACCCTGGAGCTCACGGTTACCAGATATGCGATGCCCGGGAGCATTCCACAGCAGCCTTGACTGTTCAGCATCAAGTAACTCCCATTTGAAAGTATCCCAAACGCTGGAGTAATCACTGCAGCTGGGGCACCCCTCAGATGACAGGACAAGTTCGCCACAGAACCATTACAAGCCCCGTGTAGTAGAATGTCCTGACATAAGAGCGATCCTCTTAAAGCGCTCTCACAGTTTGTACCACTGAGAAACACTTCTCGATCCCCACTCCGGCATCGAAATCTGTATGGCAATTCCCAAGGTTCCTTAATGTACTCCTTACCCATTTTTTCATATTTGCCTGCCTGCCTTTGTTCAAGGCAATATTGAAACTGAAAAGTAGTGACCGGTAGAGTTATGTGGCCATGGATTAGCCATTCTGTGTGTGGTGATTCTGCCACTGTGAATGGTAATCTATCCAGATTTTCGATACGCAGCATTGTATATTTTGCTCCCCTTTGTGCCATTTCGATCTGTTAGATTGTATTCAGAAAACAGAGACGTACTTTTGATGAAACGCCAAGGCACATAGCCTGCACGCAAAGATTGCAGCGTCCAGCTCAATAACATTATAGAACGTAACTGAGATTGCCCGTGTTGTAATATGGCCAAATCTTGTTCTAGAATGTCTATCGCAGAAGATACAATGTTGCCTAAGGAATATATCCTGGAGGTCAACGTTGTTAACCCATTGTCTACCACTGCTAGAGATTTCTCTAAGTTAATACGGTCTATTTCCCGTATTCTTTCTGCGGCCTCTTGTTGGGATATTTTCCAATTTTCATTGTAGGCAGCATAAATGCCAGCATATATGAAACGTTTTCGACGTGGTTTCCTGGGACCTAGTAAAAAATTCCTAAGATCCATGGCTTGTGTGAGTAAGGATAAGTGTTGTTTCACCTCTGTGAGTGTTGAGGTTTCTAGCCAAAGAATGGCACAACTTCCCAACACTGTATGACGTCACTACCCCTGGATGTTGTCTCTGTACATAGCGCGGATCTGGCCTATGGATTGTGAACCCTTCGGTTTTACCCATGAATCTTTCCTGACAACTATTTGTGTCTGTGGGCCAAATCAACCATTTCTTCCAATCGGGGTCTGATCTATTGTATTGTATGATGTCATCTAATGTAATCCCTGTTTGTGATGTTTTGTTTCCCTCGGTGTTTGATGGAGTCGGCACTCGAGGTGTGTTCAAGTCTTTGTTCTTGGCTACTCCAAGGCAAGACGTCTGTTGCACTGTCTCGTTCAAAAACATGATCTGCTGAGGGTTGAGACATGCTCTAAACAAAGCTTCTAACCCCTGCACCTGCCATTCTCTAGTACCCCAGACTGATTTTAAATCTATGGTGTCTTTCCATAAGTCGTAACCTTGTTCAGACAACTGGGCAATAAAGGATGCAGAGTAAATCTGTATGGTGTTTGTTAACATATTTGTCTGTGCTGATGTTGGTGCAACCGTATAATAATATGAGGCTGGGTCAGACATATTAAACCCTGAAAAATATGGAAACTTCTGTGCAAATGTATTTGAACTGCCTTTCGGCGGTGTTGGACAATGTTCCCACTGGTGGTATGTGAACACATTTCTAGGATTAGCAGATTTATGCAAAAAATGATGACCATAATGCTGATAACAATACATTGATTCATAGTCTGATGTGCCTTCCAATGTTTCACTATTGGAAAACGCAGCAGATTTTTCCAAATCAGACAACATGTTGTTTACAGTTTCAAAATCCCAATCATCGGAAAATGTACTTGAGGTAATGATATCACTTAATGATATTTTAAATAAATGTGGATTTTTTAAAATTTCCGTTGGGCCAAATATATCGAAATCAACCTTGTTCCACACTATACCATCAGGTATAGGAACTGCTGTAATGTTCACTGACGACAAGTCTCTTTGTTCTCGATGAGATGATTGATGTGGTTTTAACATTAAGTTCACTTCTTGGGCAGCAGAGCTTTGTCGAATGTATTGTCCACTAATAAGCATGTTAAAAACTATAACTAAGCCTAACCAGAAAAGAAAGAAAAGAATCCCGGAAGTTACCCATAGTTCTACCCATGGTGATACAGGTAAGTCTTTCTAAGAAAGTTCATAAAGTCTTTAACTTGCTGCTTGCGTGATTTTTGGGCTGGCGTTGTTTCAGGTTCACTTGGATCCAAAGAAAACGTATCAAAGTTTATGAAGTAGCCAGAAGCAGTTCGATCAATTGTTGGAATTGCATCAGGATTTGTTGAAATCGTTCTTTGCTCTTGTCGAGGAACGTTGACGTAGACGTCTGTATTTGGTCGAATAGCAACTTGTGCGTTATTTTGAGTTTCATTTTGAAGTCGAGCTTCAGGTTCAAGAGGAACGAGTTCCATAGCGTTGTTGCAGAGTCCATTATTCCGTACAGGTGACTCTTCGAACGTGATGAGTCTTTCCGTTTGAACTTCTTGTATTGTAGCGAGAGGAGGGCGTCTGCTACTTTGGAGTCCACGTGGCCTACTGCTTAGTATCGGCCACATAGTGTGGTTTGATTAGGTCAATTGAGACAAATCTTTTCTCCTTTTTTCCGGCAAGAGGCGGTAGAAGTACAGTTCTTGTTCCTTCAATTGTTAGGAACGGTACAGGTTTTCTGTAGGATGGCCCAAATTCTTTCTTGTCCTCTATTTTCTCTCTGACCAGATCCCCGACTTTAGGGATCCAGACAGGTCTTGCCGTGACTGATTTGACTTCCCCAGTGGCGGTCTGTTTCAGGTGGACATTACTTTGTTTTGTCCTGGATTCATTTAGTTCCTGTAAAACAGCCAAACGATCATGGATGTCAAAAGGCTTTTCATCCGCCACTGCGCCTTCACAATCAAGATCAGGTACCCACATTCTTGTCCCAAATAGGACCTCATATGGAGTGACACCCCCTAGAGAACTTCTTGGCATGTTATTATGGGCCCGCTGGACCCCATAAAGATGTTTTACCCAACTCGCACCCGTGCCTAATACTCTAGCTGTTAAAGATTGCTTTAAGTCTTGGTTTTTTCTCTCCACTACCGAATTTCCCTCGGGTTGGTACGGAGATGAGTACCGCAATGCTACACCCAAACTTCCCATTGCCTCCTTGTAAGCCCGAGAGCTAAACGCAGGGCCCTGGTCAGAATGTAGTGTGCCAATTGCGTATGTCCCTATGAAGACTCGCAAATCTTTTATAACAGTTCGAGTGTCAGCTGAGCGCTGGGGCCACACCCATAGGAATCTCGAGCAGGAGTCCACTGCTACCATTATATATCTTTTAGCCCCATCTCTTTTTAAGGGGCCACAGTGGTCCAGGTAGACACACGCTAGTGGTTTGTCAGCTATTAACAATGGTGTCTGCGCAGGACGTGTTACGGTGGAACCCTTCATCTGCTGACAGATGTCGCATTTCAAGACATAGTCTTTAGTCTGCTTTGTTAAACCAGGCCACCAGTAGCGTTGTTTCAATAAGGAAACAGTCACCGTAACTCCTGCATGAGCAGAACCTATCCCTTCGTGTGCTGCTAGTATTAAACCTAACCTACGATCCATATTTGAAATTACTCTATCCCCCACTCCAGGAATCTGAGCAAATGGAATGTTATTTGCATCTAACTTGTAGGAGTACTTGAGTGGAAATCTTTTTTGTACTGCACCGCTGTTTTTGCTTGAAGCAGTAACAGCCACCATAATCTCACCGTCTATTCTCGTTTTAGAACGAGTGATTGCAGCTACGGAAGCCGTAGGAACAGCCCCCTTTGCGGCTTCATCAGCCAATGAATTCCCTTCAACGTGAACGCCATCACGCTGATGACTCAGTGTGTGTATCACGTGAGTCCTTGGTAGTTCGGATTTCAACCTCACAACCTGTTCCCATAGCATTTTATGCTCAATTGTGCCACCTTTTGCATCTTTGAACCCGTTTTTAACCCAGTATTGCAAGTATTCATTGTAAGACTGCACACAGTAAAAGGAATCGCACACAATTAGTGTGGGGAATCTCGATCCGTATTTACAGGTGCCAGTATCAGTGCTTTTAATTCTGCCAACTGTGCCGTGCAGTCTCCTAGAGATTGCGTTTTAGTGCAACTCGGATGGAACTTTCCATCCCGCATGCGACCTTTAACGATAGCACATGCTGCGCTATATTGTTGCTTACTTCCTATGGCCGGTTGAGCAGATCCGTCAGTGTAAATAATATATTCATACTGATCCAGAGGCATTATTTCGTTTGGCAGAGGATATTCTTGTTTGTATTGCAGGAATGCTTGTGTCTTTAAATGTGGGTCGTACCTGTATTCTACATCTGTTGCAGTGAGGGAATTAGCCCATTGTATCCATCTTGGATGTAAGGCTTTAGCGTTGGGAACGCTTGCCTTTGTCGCAGCCTCTAAGGCTGGAACCGGAGTCACTACTTTTATTCGTTTCCCCTGAGCCAGTGCTCTTTCTCTCACTACAGCTGTCTGTACTGCTGTTAGAATCTTTTCTGTAGATGCAAAGCGCATCTCAGCATATGTGTACAAATGTGATTTGTATGCAATTGGTACTGTTTCACCTTCATTATATGTTAGATAGGTGTACCCAGATTGACCCGCAACTATACGGATCACCAGGTTGCGTACGTTTACGCGTGTCTGTAAGTGTTTGGAAGCTATCATGTCAGCTTGTAAGGAACGAAGTGTATCTGTGTGTTCCTGTGTCCATTGTTTTACTGAAAAATCAGGTTTTATTAAATCGTAGAAAGATTTTACTCTTTCTGCGTAATCCAAAATGTATGTTCGACCAAAATTTAGGAATCCCAGTATTGATTGTAAGTTTTTCAATGATTTTGGAGGTTGGGGCAGCGCGCATTTTTCTAAAAAATTGGCTGCCAGGCTTTTTCCTTCACTTGAAAGCTCATATTCTAAAAACAGGAAACTGAGGTGGGCAATTTTTGAATTTTTAAAGTTAAATTTGTAGCCCTCAGATGCAAATCCCAAAATTATGGTATTTACTCTGTTCAAGTGTTCCTCCAGGTCATCGTCCGTTAGATAAATATTATCCACATAGGACAAAGCCTCGTCATCCAATTTTTGAAGTAACTTGGTTACTCTGGCAGAAAACAACCCCGGGCTGTTCTTATACCCTTGGGGGAGTCGCCGAAATTGACGCTGGGACCCTAGCGCTGAGAAGGCTGTTAGATACCTGCTTTCAGGCGCTATATTTTGGCAAAAAAATCCATTTGAGATATCAAGTGTTGTTTTGTATTTCTTCCGCACAATGTTATTCATTAATGCGGCACTGTGTGCATTCTGAACTGCAAATGTTTTAGTGCAAGTGTTTGTGTCTGTAGTCCAAATCTAGACGATATGTATTGTCAGGTTTCATGACAGGAAACAAAGGATTGTTCATTTGAGAGGTGCAAGTTTCAATCACCCCTTGGTATTCAAGTTGATCTAAGATCTCCCTGACCTGTTTTTTAGCTTCTTGCTTTATTGGATACTGCCTCTGTGCAGTCGGTGTATTTTTTAAATCAATTATATGGTGGGTTGAATCCTCATCCCATCCAACATGGTTTTTATATAATGCCGGAGCCTGGGCTACCGCCCATTCCTGTGCATATGTGTGTTGCAAATGCCTGGGAATATGGTCTGAGAATGGCGGCATAATTACCGTTTCTCCTTTAGGACAATCCACGACGAATGCTGGCGGCCAATCTTGTTCAGCTAATAAAATGTCATAGCCAAACGTAAGGTTCTCCCAAAAGAGACCTCTCACTTTCCTACTTTTGTCCCCCTCCATTTGGAGCGTTATTTCATATACTTTATGTGGGACACTTACTCTAGTATCAGGTGTTTCTACCGTGATATAATCATTCAAGTCCGCTGTCACCAGAATTTCCATCAGGTTCTGGCGAGCTATTGTTACTTCTGCCGCACTGTCTAGCATTGTCAGAGCCCATTCCCCATTCAGTAGTTGAGTCCTCAGAATTCTGGGCATGTCTGATCTTTAGACCTGCAATTTTCTTCTTTTTGAACTGTGGCTTTTGCTTTGGCTTCTCTTCTTTTTTAGAAGTGTAATTTTGAGCGTTGTGCTTGTCCCTGGACTTTGTACGCTCTTCTTGTCTTTCTGACCGTCCTTCTCTCTCAGAGTTTTTCGATGAACCCTGAAAGGGACGAGAGGAACGTGTATCAGTATCCTGATACCTGTCAGGTTTCCTAATGTCATCCCTATTCCTAAGGTTGTACCTCTTTTCAGAGGGCTCCTGTGGCGGAGATCTACCTCGGGATTGAGATCTGTTTCCTTTAAAGTTTTGTTGTTTTTTATTATCCCACTTCTTTTTAGAGGATGTAGGTGTCTATTTCGAAGTGTCCTTTTCAGGACTCCCCATCAGTTGTGGTTTTAAAGCTTTCCCACCCAAACTGTCTCTGCCTAATTCTGCATACGCAGTTTCAATTATTTTGGGTAGTTTGTGTTGTTGATCTAACGGACTGAACTCCCTTAGGCGTTGGCGGACTGCCACTGAAACTGCTTCCCCTTTAATATTAGCTAGTATTATGGCTGATACCTGGTCATAGTTACCTAGTTACTTTGTTCCTAAGTTCAGAGCAGGTTCTGCTCCGTACTCGTTTTGTATTTGTCTTAATACGTCTGGTACCACCGCTAATGAAGGAATACCATGAGTCCTGGTATAAATGGCAGCAAAGACTGTACCCCAAGTGGTACAATCTTCTACTTGTGGTGTTATCCCCATGGGCAAGCAGATTGTTAGCATTCTGTGTTTTTCATATGGGGTAGTATTCGGGAATACTGCCTCGAGCTGAGTTATTTTCTGAGCTACCCAGAATGGCATTTGTTCACGTTTCGTGGGCATTTTGCCCATTACCGCGTGTAACGTTTGTGGTGTTATTTTAGTTGCTGTACCCTGAGATTGAGTTCTATTTGTTGCAACTGTTGTTGGCTGGACAGTGAATGTCCTCATGATGAATTGCGTCATGTTTCTATAGATTTTAATTAAATCTTTGTGTTGTATGAGTAAGTCTGCCTGTGGCATTGTGTCAATGTCAGGATGTGGTGTGTAGGCTGCTAATATCAGCCATGTTGCCCCTTCTCCTCCGAGCGGGCCTAATCTTACTCTTCTTCTTGTGTGGGGTAGGGCGCCTTTAAACCAGTATAAGTGTTCCTGGTACGTGAGTGGAATCTCTATGTCCTCAAACGGACCATATTCCAATGGTGCATCTCCCTCTGTGTAAGAGTGAAATGTCTGTGTTCTTGCATCTGCTGCTGGGAATGTAACCCATGAATAAAATACCTCTGTTTTGTTTGATTCGTGTGCCTCAATTACGAAAGCTACTAAGCCACCACTAGCTGATAAACCATTTTCTAATAGTTTCAGGGTGATTGTATGTCTGAATTTTGGTGCAATTTGTATTGCGTCTGTATCTTCTTCTCCTGCTGAGATGTGCAGATCCACTACTGTGTTATCTCCTGTATCAGTCATTTTTGTAAAGAAGAAGTTTGTTCAAGGAAACTAAGATAAAGGTTTTAATGCACAATTTTAGGAACACTGTGTCCTTCAAGCTTGATTAACCAACAGCCAATAAATAGGATTTTTTAGCCTCCTCAGCTGTGGCGGAGTTTGTGCCCACCCACTCCAGACGTCTCTGGTGTTTGTGAGTAGGGGTCTCTGAGAATAGCACGACTGAACTACTCAGATTCTACTGTTAAATAAGTACCCAATCAACGTTGGCAGCGCCATGTCGTGTAGTTCCTATATATCCTATACAGGATCTGCGCGTTCGGATAACATAAACTGTGGGTTTGGTGGCAGACTGGTTCCGAGCACCCCCACCGGATACGTTAGCCTGTTTGCGTTAGCTAGCTCACAGTGCCACTAGAATCTCCTCTTATCGGGGAGAGAATAGTTTCTGGCAACCTCAGAACATGACAACCCTGATCCCCCAGGATCGTGGAAACAATATACTACTTTTCGCTTAGTCACTCGTGCTCACTTAGTTTGTCTCAGAGATACACAGAATAAACATACTGGGCGTTTGTCAATAACGATTTATTGAACAGTTGTTATTCTAGTGTAGAATAGATGAGCTGCAACAACAATTAGACAGTAGCATAGATATATGGTTAACAGTATTACGAAAGTAATGGGATGGTACAGTTCTACCATTTTGTAGTAATCCTGAATATACACAAGTGCATAAAACACATGATAAGAAAGTGCGTACTCCTACGATGTCTCCCTAACTAGATGTACCTAAATGTACCTAGCATCTGTGTAGGTGTTATGCCAAGAATCCCTCTAGGATCTAGTCAACCCCCATTACCTGAGAGTTAGAGAATGTGGGACCCCGTCCTGGTCTCGAGTTGGACACCCCGCGAGGGATGTTAGACCACTGCTAGCTGGAGCGTCTGCATGCAGGAATCTCAGCGTCTCTGGTCAGTGTGTCAGCCGGGAAGTCACGGTCTCCTCTCTCTGTCTAAGCAAGACATGATGTATATATACTCACAGGTCTCCCCAGGGGTCCTACCTTGCTGTGTTACTGTGTCGGCCTAAGGGATGATGTCGGGCTTGAACTTTAACATAGATATTATACAGGAGATGTTCGTCCTGCTGTGCTTCCAAGAAGCCTCATGCATAATGTATGAGTTTCGAACGAGGGAAAAACCCGCGTTCTGAATGCAGTGTTGTATCTAGGTCAAAGGTCAGTCCCTATGAACCGTTATGTATGTAATGTAGGGAAGGATATAGGTGAAAGGTTGCAGTGTTACCTGCGCCTATATAGGGTACCTATATGGAATATAACAGCCTGAGTAAGTGGGAAGATGATTGACTTTTCCCAGTTTATGGATACACCCGATACTCCCCCCAAAACAGACAACCTCCCAGATGAGCGGGTCTAAGTTCTCGGCTGGGTGCAGAACATATAGGGTCACATCATCCGCATACATCAAGTCCACAACCACCCTGGGAGTAAAGTCAAGTCCTTGCCGGGCGTGATGGAGCCGGGCCGTGAGTGGCTCCGTCGCCATCGCGAATAACAGGGGGGAAAGGGGACATCCCTGTTGTGTACCTCGGGCCACCGGGATAGCGGAGGAGACCTGGCCATTGACTCTCAGCCTAGCCGACGGGGCGGAGTACAATAAAGCAATTGTTTTGAGGAAGAGGGGGCTAATACCGATACGGGAAAGGAGTGCAAACAAGTAAGGCCACTCCAAGGTATCGAATGCTTTGGTTGCATCCAAGAACACAGCCGCAGCGGGAAGAGAGCCTTCAATTACCTCCATGGTCGCGAAGAAAGTGCGCAGATTGTGAGATGTGCACCGCCCGGGCACAAAACCGCACTGTTCAGGCCGGAGCACTGCCGGTAACAGGAGGAGCAGGCGTGATGCCAGTAGTTTGGCTAGAATCTTATTGTCCAGATTAATCATGGACAAAGGTCTGTAGGAGTCGCATAGCTGTGGGTCCTTATCAGGTTTGAGGATGGTGACGATTAGCGCCTCTCGCAGAGAGGGGGGTAACATACCCCGTTCTAAGGATTCCTCGTACATGTTGAGGAGGTGTGGAACCAGGAGCGGCGCAAAGTCCTTGTAGAATGAAGCGGTGAGCCCGTCCAGCCCGGGAGCCTGGTCACCGGGCATAGCTAGGATCGCCGCGATCACCTCCTCTTCCTCAAAAGGCTCGTCAAGATATTTTCGTTGCCCATCGCTCAGCCAGGCTAGCTCAATCGAATCAAAGAGGGGGAGTAGGTCCGGATGCACCGCTGTCTGTTGAGCCGTGTACAGCAAGGCATAAAATGTAAGCAGTTCTGCCTGTACTGCTTCCTGTCCAGCAACAGTCTCCCCGCTGTCTCTAACCAATTCGCAAATATATTCACAGGCCCAGGGTTTCTTCAATAGTCCCGCCAGTGTTTTCCCGGCGCGGTCCCCCTCTCCGTATTGGCACGCCCGTGCCTCCCTGCCCAGATAGTGCGTCTCCCGATGTGCAGCCTCCTCAAATTCCGCTATTTTCCCTTTAATGCTGCCCAGTATTTCGGGGCTATTACAGTCGAAGTATTCCAGTTCGAGCTTCCGAATTTCCTCCTCTAGACGCCGGAGGTCCCCTCTGAGTGAGCGCAATACACCCACCTGCTTGGCGATGCACTTGCCCCGCACTACCGCCTTAAAGGCCTCCCACAGTACCGAGGGCGAGTCCACAGACCCACAATTTAATTTGAAGTACTCAGTTATATCGGCCTGAATTGATTCTCTAAATGCCTGGTCCCTGAGTGTCCCGGCGGGGAGTCTCCAGCTGGAAGGTGGATGCGCTGCATCCGGCAGCGCAAAACTCAAAAGCACGGAGCAGTGATCCGACAAAGTTCGGGCCAGATGCGTAACAGTAAGCAACCACGCGTCCATATCGCGCGTCGTGAGCCAATAGTCGATTCTAGACCACGATGGGCCTGCGGTGGATGTGCATGTGCCCTCTCGTCTAGCTGGATGCCGGCATCGCCAGACGTCTACCAGCTCATGATCTTCCATTAGTACACGAAGCTGTTCTGCCGCCCTGGGATGAGGCCGGCGAGAATCGCAAGATCTGTCCATGCTCGCATCTGGTATTACGTTAAAGTCTCCTCCCCACAGGACGGGTCCGGGCCCAAGCACTCTGTCAACCTCCAGACCTCACTGAAGAATTGTGGGACATCCACATTCGGTCCATAGACCGACACTAGCCTAACTGGTTGTCTTCTCAGTTCCCCCGCTACAATTACATATCTCCCCTGTGGGTCGCAAAGCGCAGCGCGCGTTCGCCAGGGAATTCCTTTCCTGAGGATTATAGCTGTGCCCCTGGCATAGTTGGAGTAGCCTGATACAAATTTCTCCCCCATCCATCCCGCCCGTAGCCGCGCACTATCCATGTTAGTGAGGTGTAATTCCTGCAAAAAGCAGATGTTCGCCCCATGTCGTTGGAGATATGCCGCCACCAGTCTCACCTTACGGCAATCATTCAAGCCTCGCACATTCCATGTCACTGCTTTGATCACAACCCTTTCCTTAGTGGTCTCGCCCACCCCCTAGTCCCCTTGGGTCATGACGTGCTGGATACCCCGACATACCTAGTTGACGCTGAGGCAGAGCCAGAGAAGGGAAAGATAGAAGTAGAAAGGGGGAAGAACATAGAAAACTCAACAGCACACCATGTGTGCACCCCACCCAACAAGCCCACCCACCTCCCACTACAGCCCCCCAACATGGCTGCTAGCTAAGCCCGTTACCCAAACTAGGCCCACAGCGGCCAACATTTTGAACATCCATGGGATTCATCCCTGCGGGAGGCACTAGGTGCACGGGAAAACCCCAGCGGTAGTGTGCTGGGTGGCCAGACAAGCTATGTTCAGGAGTAGGAAGGGGAGAACCCTCTCCCCCCTCCAATCGAAGGCAGACTAGGCGGGCCCCCGGGACCCAGCGGCAGGGCAAACAGTCACCCCGGCTAAGATAGAAAATGTATCGTGGGAGCAGCCCCATTCAGTCAAATGCTCCACTGTCTTACCGGCTCATTACTGCTCACCCGGTGCCTCAGTCGTTCTCGTCCAGGGGGCCTCCCTCCGCGTGCTCCCCCTTCGCCCGTGCGGCAGGCGCAGGCTGTCTGAGGGAGCGGGCAAACTTGGTGGCCGCCTTGGGGTCAGTGAAGAAGACCGTCTTGCCCTGATAGAAAATGCGGAGCTTTGCAGGGTAGAGGAGCGAATACTTGATGTCCAGCTGTTGTAGTAGTCTCTTCACTGGCACAAACTCCCTCCTTGCAGCCTGCACCGTTAGGGTAAAGTTGGGGAAAAAGGAGATTGCGTTTCCCTGGTACCTCATGTCCTGTAGGTCTCGGGCCCTGGGCAGCACGACATCTCGATCCCTGTAGTTCAACAGGTGCACAATGATAGGCCTAGCCGGGGCTCCCGGCGGTGGTCTCGGGCCCAGGGATCTGTGCGCGCGCTCCACTATGCAGACCTTAGAGAGGGAGTCCCCAAACAGCGCTCGGAGCATGTCCTCGACATAGTCCTCGACTCTTGTCATAGCCATTGTCTCCGGTACTCCCATTATGCGCAGGTTGTTACGGCGCGATCTCGCTTCGAGATCTTCATTTTTATTGCGAATCACCTCCAGTACCTTCTCCATTCGGAGCAGCTTTTCGCAGGTGGCGGTGCCCTCGTCCTCCAGTGCCGACGTGCGCTGTTCAACCTCCGTGAGGCGCTCTTCGTGGCTCGAGACCTTGTCTCGCAGCCTGTCCAGTCGGTCAGACATTGAATCAATTTTGAGGTCAATGGTCGAGAGTGACTGCTTTAGTTCCTTGAACATATCCCATATGTTGGGTTCCGATGGCTGCGTGGAGGACATCGCCACCTCTTCCGACTGCTCTTTCTCTGGTGGGAGCCCCCCCGGGGGGTTTTGCGCTGCTCAAAAGAAAACTTGGACTGCTTAGTGTCCGTCTTGCCCATGGTCTCGCTTCACCGCAGCAGCCCTGCACAGCGTGAGCCGCACCGCCGGGTTGCTACTGTGGCTCTGTCCGCTGTTGTAATGGCCTGCAGTGAGCAGTGCGCATTGTCCAGACCAGTTGCAGTGGGTGACCTAGTGTACCTCCTCCACCGCCAGTGTCCAGCCAGGTGTCTCAGGTCCGCCTCTGTTGTCTCACCCCCTCCAGGGATCGCTCGCTGGGCGCCCCCGAGTCGAGCGCTCCATCGCACCGGTCTTCCCCGACAAGGGGTGGGGGTCCAGACCGATTATAAGTTCAGGGGGGAGAGCCCCGCAGGCGCTGTTCCTTATATCTTTTTAGCACGTGCACTGCACCTGGGCTCACTAAGGAAGCAGGAATGTCAGGTTCCGCACAGTGCAAGCGCCTTCAGATGCGATTGCCATGGGGGGGGGGTCCCAGCCCCGGCGCGTCCAGTCTCTGGGCGATGCCGCCCGTATCGCCCCACTGCTGTGTCTCCGCCCCTCAAGCCACAGGGTCAGCAATGTGGCAGGGCACTCTTGCTGTGCTGACCACCTCCTCCGTGCAATTGCGGCCTTCCAGCCTGCGCCGGCTCTTCCCCCCTCGGTCCACAGACTCAC
Source organism: Calotriton arnoldi (assembly GCA_963921515.1). Classification (NCBI taxonomy): domain Eukaryota; kingdom Metazoa; phylum Chordata; class Amphibia; order Caudata; family Salamandridae; genus Calotriton; species Calotriton arnoldi. The sequence goes on along the minus strand of CAWUFW010000124.1, from coordinate 3,059,664 downwards.
CGACCGATGCAAGGCCCGCCCAGCTCGCAGGGCACTCGATTAGGATCCGTCCACCGGTGGTCTGCGTTGGTCTACCGCAGTCCTCAGTGCAGCAGCCGCTCTCGCCAGCCCCGGTAGGGATCAATGCAACGCCTTCCTCCCCGACTCAGTGGTCCGTTCGCGCTGCTTTCTTTAAAATGCTGATCTTGGGGCCGCCGTTTTGTTTCCCAAGGCGAGCCCCGCAGCAGCAATGTGCATTAGTGTTTTCTCGGCAGTGCGGGGGCTCCCAGCCTTCAAGAGCGCTCCCGCTGACTGCCGTGATGTTCCGGTGCCCGATCCTGTCATTCAGGGCTCTCAGCGTCCGCCAGCTCCGTTTGCGCTACTGCCTTTAGAAGACGGATCGCGGGGCCGCCATTTTGCTTCCCAAGGTGAGCCCCGCAGCGGCAGTGTACAGCGGTGTTTAAACGGCAGCGCAGAGGTTCCCAGCCCTCAAGTGAGCTCCCGCTGACTGCTGAAGTGTTCTGGTGTCCGCTCCCGCCGTCCAAGGCGCCCGCCAGCTCTGCCCGATAATTATCGGTCCGGCCAGCGGAGCCTCCTTAGATGGCGGCCATTTCGCAGCCGGCACACTAGCGCCCCACAGCTTGAGCTGCATGGTTAATGGCAAGAACGTGTTGTGGGGCCTCAGGATCGATATTGCACGTGCACTGACACTTAATTATTAGTATTCACAAAAGTGTCCAAATTGCCGTGTTCTGAGCCCATGTGATAGTTTAAAGAAAATAGAATGTTGCAGTATCTGAAAGTTTTAGCACGTGTGGTCAAAAAAGATCCAGAATTGGCTTGTCTGACCTGATAACAGGCCAACAAAGTTTTTTTTTTTGTATAAGTGGGGATCTAAAATATGTCTGTGCTTCATGTTATGTTGTATTACTTAAATTGTTGTATTACATTGCTCCGCTTTGCTTGTTGTCTTTCACTGGCCTCGCGCTGCTTCCCTGCCGCGTGCCCATGCCCAAGTGTTCTATGACGTCCTACGGTTCCATGGTAGAACCTTGGGCATGGGTGGCGGTTGGGGTGACAGTTGCCGAGACCTGATACTCCTGTGAAGACGTGCCCTCTGTTGTCAGTGGCAGAAAGTAAATAAAAGACTTGAAACTTACCTACTGTGTTGGGTCAGTCTCTACAAATTTGGCGACGAGTGGCCCCTGACACCATAACGAACCTGCGAGCGGATTTCTGCAGGTTACCTCGAATTCAATCCTGCGAGGGCCGTCCTGTAAACCCCTGTGGTCTCATTTTGAGGGGCTCACATTCGTGCTGCCGTCTACAAGTCTGCTGGATTTGCGACAGGAAGAGCGAAGTATGCCGGTGTGTCGAATTCGGAGTCTGTGAGCAGCATCCTTCAGGACCGGAGCGTCGAAGAGAAGAGGCACGCATACGAGCCCAGCTGAATGCAAGTTACACCGTTAGAAGCAGAATACGGTGAGATCTGCGCTTTTGTGGCTGCTTCATCGCGTATGGGCGAGGAACAAAGGATCTTTGGGGAGGTGCAGCGTTAGAGAAGGAAATTGACCTGCGCATTCCCGCCAAGCGGCGGATTGAGGAAATTCCAGTCAGAGAGCCTCAAATTACGGCGTGACGTCATTAGAACGCACGTTTTGGCAGCCATGTTTGTTTGGGGCATCTGTCATGAATAAAAGTACAGTGTTGTGTGCGATTAGCATATCGGTGACACACACACACCTTCTACACTTCATCGGTGTATTGCGCGAGTTGAATTGTGTGAAAAACATAATCCACGTGCGTTCTCCAGACCGGTGACACGCACACCTCATATTAAAAATAAAATACTAGGCAAGATACATCACGTAGGGGCTACGTGTGTCTGATACTCAGACACTATTCATTCAAATTGGAACACTTTGTGGTTCACTTCTGTGCAACACAGCCAATGTGCGTTCTCTGTACCAGTGACACGCACACTTTTATTCAGTATTGCCTAGCAAGTTCCTACGTGAATTGCCAACGTGTGTTTCCTGTATCGGTGACACGCACACCTCTAATCTTCAGTTTGCTGCGCAACTATTTAATTAAAGGGGATAATAGTGTGCCTTCTACGTTTAGTTACTTGTGACATTTCTCTTCCTTCATTTCTTACGACATCCTCATTATGGCGTCAGGTAACATATGGAATCTTTCTCCGCCACAGCCTTTCATTCCGTCTACAGGGGATGACTCTCTCAAATGGGAGGAATGGCGAGAATATTTTGAGAACTATATCTCAACATTCGAGGATGAAAAGAAACTCACTCCTGAGAGGAAAAAAAAATTCTTCTCCACTGTTTAGGCGCAAAAGCGATGAAGATCTACAATCGCATCAACAAAAAGCCTAGGGAGGGAGATGTCTACATGATTGCACTGGAAGATTTATCCCTGTACTTCAAACAAACTATTTCAGTTTCAGTAAACGGATACAAGTTTTTCAAACGTAAGCAGAGAACAGAAGAGTCGGTGGAAGACTTTGTGGCTGCATTAAAGAATTTAGCACTCACTTGCCGGTTTGGCGCATTGCACGACGAATTTATTCGCGACCAAATCGTCATGCGAGCTGCCAGTAAGAACATCCAGGAGAAACTGTGGGCTAAAGGGGAGTTGCCACTTGAGGAAGTCATTGAAATTGTCAAATGCACAGAGTTAACAGGCAGATGCGCAAAAGCAGTATTGTCTGAAGAAAAGGCAATTACCGAGGACAAATCTACGATTGCTAAAATCTCAAGTTCGAAATATCCACATAATAAACAGCGTACAAACTCCTGGCAGGTGAAAGACACCAACACGAAGTCAAAATTGACTGATGATAGGAAGTGTTTTAGATGTGGCAGTAGATACCATTTGGCAAATGATAAATTGTGTCCTGCACTAAAACAGAAATGTGCAAGATGTGGGTTGGTCGGTCATTTGCTGGCAATGTGTCAGAGGAAACAAAGGGGTGGAAGGAAAGTAAAACTAGTTGTACCTGAGGAACAAGGGTATGAATATTCGTCTGATGATGATGACATGAATTTATTTGTGTTACAAGTTGAAGATAATATGTTGTGTAAAGGTAGGAAACCCATGTGTCATTTAAACATAGGAGGGGTGGAGATTTCAATTGTTGCAGATTCGGGATCTCCTTATACGATTGTGAATAAGAATGTGTGGTTAGAAAAATGTGTTCCTGTTATTGGTAACCATTTACTCAACCCGGACATTTCTCCCAAAACATTCACTGGGGAACCCATTGAGATTTTAGGTTTCAGGGAACTGCAGTTCCAATTTAAAACACGACAAATGCTGGGAAAGCTATATGTCTCTGCGGTCGGTCCTTCTGTTTTGGGATGGATCGATCAAGGGGAATTGGGGATAATTCTTGACCCTAACAGCCCTGATCCCGTACTTTCTCTGCAAACAGAAGAGGATTACAAGGACATGATTGTCAAGAGGTATCCCCATGTATTCACGGAGGATATTGGTAAACTTAAAGGGTTCGTCCACGAGATTAAACTCAAAGATAATGCTATCCCTTGTATACATAAATCTAGGAACATCCCTTTTTCCATCATAGGCGAAGTGGAAGCTGAACTTATTAGGCTGCAGGAGTCTGGTATCATTGAACCAGTGGAGTCGGCTGAGTGGGTTTCGCCATTGGTCGTCGCTAAGAAGTCCAATGGTAAGCTCCGTTTATGTGTGGATCTACGCGATCTTAACAAAAACATCCTAATCGACCAATTTCCTTTGCCAAAAATCAGTGAGCTGCTGGCCCACACTAATGGGGCCAAATGGTTTTCAACAATTGATCTGAGTTCTGCCTACCACCAAGTAGCCTTACATCCCAAAAGTAGAAGCCTCACCACTTTTGTTACGCCAATAGGATGTTTTAGATTTAGAAGAGTACCCTTTGGATTGGCCTCTGTTGCGGCCATGTTCCAAAGATTGATGCGTACGCTCTTCAAGAATGAAAAAGATGTTCTCATTTTTCAGGACGACATTTTGGTAATGGGCACCAACAGGAAGGAACATGATGAAAAATTAAACAGAGTGTTAAGTAAACTAGACCATCATGGTCTTACTGCTGATGTACGTAAATGCAAATTTGCCGCTAGTGTGGTTACGTACCTGGGGCATGAGATTATGGGCAGTGGTATAAAACCAAAAAGAGACATACTCTCTGCCATTAAAGATGCCCCCGCTCCTAAAAACAAGGAGGAAGTAAGAGCCTTCCTAGGCCTCTCAGAATTCTATGCTAAATTTGTTAAAAACTTCTCCTCCAAAACATTTGCATTGAGAGAATTCTTAAAAAAATAGACAAAAATTTGAATGGAACAGTACTTGTGAGGAGGCTTTCAGTAGAATTAAAGAGGACATCTGCAAGGCTCCATCCCTTCAGGGATTTAATCCCTCTCTCCACAGCGTAGTCACCACGGACGCTAGTGGTTGAGGTCTTGGAGCAGTACTTAACCAAATTACAGAAGCAGGTAACGAAGTAACTGTGGCGTTTGCTTCACGCTCGATCACACCGACTGAAGAAAGGTACTCTGTGATTGAGCGCGAAGCACTAGCATGTGCATGGGGTTTAGAGCACTTTAGGCAGTACATATGGGGGTATTTGGTCACCCTTAGGAGTGACCATAAACCACTCGTTAAGGTGCTCTCTACTAAAGGCCTACAAAATGCCTCTCCCCGCCTCGCACGCATTTCCGTCAGGATGATGGATTTTAATTACAACGTGGAGTACGTTCCTGGTACCAAGAATCGTGTGGCAGATTGTTTAAGTAGGTTGCCTTTGCCAGACACTGGTAGTCAGACATTGAAACATTCTGCGTTGCTAACATCCTTGAAGAGGTGTCCTGCATATCACATTCTGAATGGTCATCAGGCATGGAGGGAGATACCACACTTCTTGAAGTAAAACAGTATATAAGGGATGGTTGGCCTGCAAAAAAGTCTGTTCCCAAACAGTTGCACACCTTCTGGGAACTCAAACGAATTGTCTAGCGAAGGAGATTTGATACTTAGGAATGGTAAAGTCATACCTCCGACTAGTTTACGTGCAAAACTCCTAGATATTTGTCATGAAGGACACCTTGGCATAGGAAAAACAAAAAGCAGAGTGAGAAACTCGTATTGGTGGCCGGGTTTTGATCTGGAAATCGAAAGAAAAGTTAGAAACTGCACAGCCTGCGAGAATTCTGACAAAACTCAACGTATATTTAGGCCACCCCTCCAACCCCTTGCCAGTCCTAGCATGCCTTGGGTTAGACTAGGCATTGATATTTGTGGTCCCATTTGGGAACATGGCGAACAGTTGTTCCTCATTGTGCTTGTTGATCATTTTTCGAAATGGCCTGAGGTTGAAGTGGTAAAGAATGCCGATCCGAGAACAATTGTAAGTTTCTTGCGGAGGTTATTCCTTAGAGAAGGTTTACCTAAATGTATTGTGTCAGATAATGGTCCCCAATTTATCTCTGCCATTTTCGAAACATTTGTAAGGGAGAATGGTATTAAACATAAGACTACTTCGTTGTACCACCCAGCAGGTAATGGAGCAGTTGAAAGGTTTAATCGTGTGATAAAAGGCATAGTGCAACTAGCCAACCAGAACGACCTTTCATGGAGGAAAGAACTCATCCACAATCTATGGGCGTTCCGTGTAACTCCCTGTGAATCTACAGGTACCAGTCCTTTTGTACTGCTGAGAGGCAGGACCCCTATTACCAAAGACAATGTGGGTTGGCTCACACCCAAGAGGGTTTGTTGGTCTTCTGGTAAGGTGAAAGAAAAGATGTTACACTCACAAATGACCAGCAAAAAATATTATGACTCAAAGCATGCATGCAAGAAAGTGAATTTAAAGGTGGGCGATAAAGTCAGGGTAAAGAGAACTGAGTTCGTAAGAAAGGGGCAAAGTCATTTCTCACAACCCATGGAGGTTAAGAAAGTTTTCTGTAACTCTGCCCTCTTAAGTGATGGCAAAACCTGGCATTTTTCTTCATTGTCTTTGTGTAGGGGTGATGGGTACGCTTCCCCCTCTCATGGGATTTATGACGACCAAGGTCTTCCCTCCTCACCAGACTATGATTGGATTCTTGATGGGGGTGGCAGTAGGGATTCTTACCCACAGAGGACGGATATGGCGTGTTCTGGTGGTGTGGGGGTTCCTGATGATATTCCCAGTCGGGAGAACGGTCGTAGTACTTTCTGTGGGGAATCATCGGAAGACGCCCAACCAATTCCTAATGTGTGCAGTGAAACTCTTGAACATAATAGTCATGATATAGACGATGTTTTCCCTTCTAGCAGCACTGTTAGGAAGGAACCTATGGTGAGCAGACACGGAAGGGTTGTCAGACCACCAGCTAAGTTACACGACTTTGTGTGTGACTGACGCCATTGGTTCCGCAGTTCTTTTTGTCTGTTCCACACTAGTTCCTCTCTTTTCCCTTTCTTTTGTTTCATCTATGAGAAGGAGATGTGTTATGTTGTATTACTTAAATTGTTGTATTACATTGCTCCGCTTTGCTTGTTGTCTTTCACTGGCCTCGCGCTGCTTCCCCTGCCGCGTGCCCATGCCCAAGTGTTCTATGACGTCCTACGGTTCCATGGTAGAACCTTGGGCATGGGTGGCGGTTGGGGTGACAGTTGCCGAGACCTGATACTCCTGTGAAGACGTGCCCTCTGGTGTCAGTGGCAGAAAGTAAATAAAAGACTTGAAACTTACCTACTGTGTTGGGTCAGTCTCTACACTTCATACGTCTTCCGAAAGGAATGGGGTTCTGTGAAACGTTACCCATAAGGGGTACAAAAACAGTTCTGGAGTCGTGGAATTTCGAACAGTTGGTGGGAAAGTGCCTCATTTGCCATATGAAAAAGTGTGGATAGCAGTAAATAGTGAGAAATAAAACACTGTCGCTAGGGAAACCTTTGGTTCTGTACACTGGCTGCGCTATGTAAACAAGCACCCTGCAGTGAGAATGCAGCATGAGGTATGGGGGGGTGGGGGGGTGGAGTAGAAAACAGATGTTTTGCTGGCAGTGGGGGTGAAGGCTTACACGGATTCCTGACAAATTCATTTAAAAAATGCCAGCTAGAGTTTAAACAAGCATTGGCATAGCCAATAGGTCTCGCCTTTGGGACCTTATAAGTGTTTAGCCATGCAACAGTTGATGTTGTTGCATCAAGGATATTGTACTGAAAAACTAAATACTTATAAGGTCCCAAAGGTGAGACCTATTGGCTATGCCAATGCTTGTTTTTATATCCTTCCCTGATTAGGAACAGCCCGGGTTCTCATATAAACTGCATATTTATCAAATCTGTTATATCAGCTGGGAAAAAGAGTTCCACACCGACAGTAAATTCACTTTCAGGGGAAATAACCTCAATACCCACTTCAGTATTAACATAAATTGCAGTATTCTCCGCAATGCATTCAGTGTTGTATTTATCGTTGAAGACGCTCTAGAGGCCTCAATAGCAAATCCATCCCGTGTACTATATATTAATTATATTTTACCAATAGAAGGCATATTCACCTCAACATAGGAGAATACCCAAGACAGACAAATGATGAAAGGACTTGGAACAACTTATTTTGTTTTTTTTTTAGAACGCCCGGACCCTTTCCTTGCATACGAGGGCTTATAGCCACTGTCATGTATGTTTATATAGTCATACAAGGTAATTCTTGGCTGAATATTCTGTACAAATTATATTTATGTATTGAGTTCTGCACCCTGCGCCCTCGGTCAAGCCACTACCACATCCAACGCCTGCGCAGCCCTTGTCAGGCACATCCCATGTCGGACCTAGAGAAACCTAGAGCGCTGGAAATCAAGGCCCTATTGTGTATGACTGGAGAGTGTCAAGCTCTGAGTCTTAACAGATCAAAGTCTAGGTCTCGAACTCTGGTGTCTCTCTCCGATAAGGACAGTAAAGCAGAAGGCATTTCTAGTTTACGACCACCCATTCGGGTGCAACATGTACAGTTGAGCAAGCTCACCAGTTTACCGTGTTTCAAGCGGAAATAAAATGCTTATTTTTATACTTGATTAGATGATGTACTCCACTACAAAAAATAACATTTCATTAAAGTCAGTAGCAATAGCAAACGATAAAACTTGCTGCGATACTTCCAACATAAATTGGGAAATGTTGGCCTCTAGCTGGGTTTTTATTCTGTTTCCTGTACATGGTATTACCGTACACTATTTCACACCCTCCCCCATCTCCAGCAGCTGAGCTTCCAAGACCCACTTTGTATCAGAAGAATGCAATACAACAACACGGAAAACCAGGTTAACCCTTCAGCATCCGCACCCTACCGGTGCAATCAAGGAACAGCTGTGCAGCTTCCACCAATGAAAATATACATCTCTTATCCTTCAGCAAGAATTATTGTCACTGTGAGCCGCGCATAGGAATCTGATTGTAGTAAAGTACAAATTTGTCACAAACTATGTGTTTTAGACGCCTGATACATTCTCGCGTTCCTAAAATGTATGAAACTGGTACTATGGTAAAGTGCTCCAATACCTCCAAATCGAGTGCGCACTATATGAAACATTGAAAAATATGTGGGCTGCTGGACTGTCCATTGGTAATGCAGGGATGACAGGAGTAACCCCCCCCATTTGAATTCCACTGAATGTTTTCCTTCATCGCAAGTCTGCTGCAGCTTAGGGTGGTCGCTGTGCTGCTGGTGGCCTTTGAGTTGTTGATAAAGACCCGTCCCCTGCTGCTGTAATGTACACCAACACTGTTGTGCTAAGTAAAAAACCATCAGGGGTTTCAAGACGGGGCTTTAACGTCCGGCTCATCACAGCACCACAGGCTCCGAGGAAGGTAGTACCTTTCAACCTATTCGTCGAATTAAAACGGACATGTAAAACCACACATTCCTTTTTTGTAAACAAGAACTGCAGCAGGCAAAAGCAATAAAAGGCTTTGTCAGTAAACAAGCAAAACTTGTGTCAAGGGAAAGACGCAACGCCTTAAACTCGCCATGATTTGATTTAAAAAAAACGTTCTGACATGCGGAGAGGTTGAAGCTCTTCAGAACGCACGAACACTAAATAGCAGCATAGGTTTAATTTCTGCTTAAAAAGACGAGCGAGGGTGTGGAGACGGGAGAGGGATAGCGAAGATAATTTCTGCTTATTGGTCCACTTACAAATCAAGCTTAAAATCAGTGCCAGGAAAGAGTAAACAAGGCTCCGGGAAGTGCGAGAGCTCAGCCCAGAGAAAGCCAAAGCAGCAAGTAATAAATGGGACCACAAAGAAAGCCACGGCCGTGAAAGGTGACACAAAACAGATGTCATGCTGGCTCCCGAGAGCAAAACGCTCTGGGAGTGAACATTTTCCTAAAAGCTGGGACATCCACACGCCTTTGGCCAATTGCGTGCTAAAGCCAGATGCAAAGGCCAATGGCGTGTGAGCACTACATGCACGAGCTTCTCCTGAAGCTGAAGTGATTCCAAGAGGTCGATTTCCTATAGCAGCGCATGCGCTGCTCTAGGCTCGACCTAAAAAATGATTTTCTGTAGAATGCATGTGTGATGGTCTATGTCCTTTTCAGATATAAAATAGTCACTCATGCATTCCAGTGGCACTCTGCATAGGAGGTAGAATGATGCACCAAACAGCCATTAAAATCATTAAAATCATTAAAATCATTAAAATCAGGCAAAAGAGCAGTAATCCTTTGGGCAGAGCCAACATGATTAACAATTCTCATCTGAATTCAGTAGTTAAAGGGTGCAGACCCAGGGGGGCGTGGCCATGCAGACATCCAAGATGGCAGCCTGGCGTAGAGCTCAGCTGGACAATAACACTCCTGGCATCCAGGAGCCGTTATATACAGGTGATACCCCTTCGCTGCATGGGGAGGATGAATTGAGCTCTGTGGGGCCCTGGGGTGGTGTTTTTGACCGTGGCGTGGTCTTATGCCGCAACCACGGCCTAACTGGGAATCCCGGCAGCAACAGGGCTGCTGGTGGACTAGAGGCCGGCTCCTTTGCGCGCTAGCCGTGTCGAGCGGACGTGTCTTGCTTTGTCCCCCCGGGTGATGTCTTCGTCCTACGCCCTGCAACGCATGTGATGTGCCCGCCTGAGTCCGAGAGTGGTTGGGGTAGGCCGGGTGGCGCGTTCTACGATGGCAGCATAGCATACACTGCGGAGGACATGCCAACACGACACCTGCGGCTCCCATAGGGAAGCCTTACCGGGCATACATCACTCTGACCACGTCTGTCTTTGGGCGCGCCTCTTTAGCCAATCGTAAATAGACTCGTCAACTTGCGTGACTTGTGAGAAAGGACCACTTCAACATCACGGTTCTGTGATAATCATTTTCATGGATTTCACTGCTGCAGTTAAAGATGCCCGCCGCAAATTGACGGAGGTGCGACGTACATTGCGTGGATTCAACGTAGGTATTCTATTTTATATCCAGCACAATTGAAGGTGGAACTCAATGGTAAGGTTCATATCTTTTACGCCGCCAAATTCCTCGCCACTCTTCCATGCACCGTTGGTCGTTGTACTTCCTTTCTGCTATCCTGATTTGCCACAAGGGTCATCCGATTAGACTTGCCTTCTCATGGTGTGTATCCCCTTTAGTTGGCTTTTGTTTTGTCCATGAATTTTTGCCTAATGTGGACTGGCACTGAATGTTGGGATTTCAGTGAGGGGTGGGTAATGAGGTTATCTTATATGGTACTGTGGTCATACACATTTTGGGGTTCTCAATGTAGGATCCTCTTTGTCACCTGGGTCTCGCACAACTCTGACTATTTTTGCTCTTCTGATCTATCACATCTCGTAAGCATGCTCTTAAATGCGGAACATCGGAGTCCTTAATGACTATCACAAAGTTAGTAGGGTATTAACATGTCTAGTCTACCATGAGGTTGATGTAGCTTTTTTTTTTATACAAGAGACACACCTTGCGCCCGAGTTCCTTCGTCCCAAAATGGTCACCTCATCAATACTTCTCTTCTTACTCTAGAGGAGTGTGCATTTTGCTACATCCCCACATAGCTTTCAAATTGCATCAGACTTATAAGGACTGCACTCATAGATATTTTATTCTAGTGGGCACTTTAGAAAATGCCAAACCAGTATTCGTTAATATATATGCATCGAACGTTGATGACCCCCAGTTTTCTTTAGCTGTCTTTACCAAATTGCTCAGTTTGCATATAGATACCATAATATGAGGAGGAGATCTGAATTTATTGCTTGATGCACAGTGAAACTGTTCTGGGACACATTGCTCACATCACACGCAAGCAGCGAAAGTACTACATGATATCATTGATCTATATGGGATAAAAGATCTGTGGCGTTCTGCACAACCGGCAGTAAAATACTACACTTTTTATTCTGCACCACACAAAACATCCTCCTGACTTGATTGTTTGGCATCTCCGGAAATTGCCACTTCTGTATTAGCAGTGCGTCATTTTCCCAGCACGCTTTCTAATCATTCACCAGTTATATTCGAGCTAGCACTTCCGTGCTCTAGATTCTATTGCCCTCACTGGCAATTTCCATCTTCCTCTCTGCTAGATCCAGTGTTCAAAGATAAGCTTCTCTCTGCATTATAGAATATTTTCAGATTAATGTTGATACAGTCCCAAAGTACGCCACAATATAGGAGGCCTTCAAGTCCTATATATGAGGGCAGACTATAGCAAAACATGCAGGGTCTGGAAGGACATTCGTAGGCAGTTAACCAGTTTCAAATTCGCTTTTGAGACTCTAAACATTTTGATCGGCTAAACACCCCTAAAGGTTCATCTGCAGGATCAGAACCAGCTTTTACATCGATTTATAGATTTGGCGGACCGAGATTAATCATTTAGGGAAATATGTGTTGGCCAGGCAATATGGTGAAGGGGTGAGGCCAGGCAAAGCTTTGGCTTGGTCGCTCGGGAGAGAGATACATAAATCACATATTGAAAGCATACAAGGTGAGAATGGAGTAGTGCTAACTGACAACAGAGTTATCATAGCTGAATTTGTACATTACTACTCCTGTCTTTATGCTACTGGGAGTGCTAGGTCGTGGGGTGATATTACTGGCAATTTGATGAGGTGGCGCTGGTGTGGCTTGTGGACTGTCATCGACAATATCTAGATCATCTAATGTCTCCATAGGAGGTAATTGCCACCTTTGACTCTCTAGCGGGAGCTAAGGCCTCAGGTACAGATGGGCTCACTACCAATTTTTTAAAAGCGTACAAACATATTCTTGCCCTCAACCCACTGAGGTATATGCAGAGACTGGGAATTGCTGTCCTTTATGTGGACCCAGTTATCTCCCTCATCCCTAAACCTGGGAAAGATCCCACTAAATGTGCATTTTACCAACCCCTCTCGTTATTAAATTGTGAAAACAAAATACTTGATAAAGTCATTGTCACCAGGTGCTCCCTTTTACGTGAGCGCATAGCTGGCCCGTACATTTAGATTTTGTCCCGCACAGATCCACAACATTAAACCTCTAAACAGAATTTGCAGTGGTCAGTCAAATTAATCTTAAGGTCAGGATAATGATTGTACTGCTTGATGCCGAAAAGGTGTTTGATTCCCTGGAATGACCATTTCTATTTGAGACCCTTTGACGGTATGGTATGCCCAACAATCTTCCTGCCATAATTCTGTTGTTTTATTCTCGACTTGTGGCTGGTGTTTTTGCTTGTGGTCTAACAAACATGTTCCCAGTAGCATGGGGGACACTGCAGGGCCGTCCACCCAATTCTAGCGACAATTTATATTAGCCATGGATCTTTTGGCCAAGAAACTTCGAGAAAAGCATTTGCCCAGGCACCTTGGCTTCCATCAAGCAGCCTCTTACTGTCTGTGTGCGGATGATATATTGCTTGTTGTGAGGGACGCGGAGGTCAGTCTCACTCCCCTGATTCATAAGATCATCCGATTTGGGACATATTCCAGTGTCCCCGTTTACTGGTCTACAGGTCCGACCTTTTCCCTATAACTGACAGCAGAACACATTTCAGCCCGGAATACCCTTTAATTGGGTTACAGATTCCATTAAATATTTGGGTATATTTCTAAGTGGATAGCAGGAGCAGGCTGTTTGGCTCAATTATGGCCCAGTGATCTATAGCCTATCACGTCGGGTGGATGTGTGGCACAAACTCCAATTGTGGATTGTTAACTAAAGTTGTCCTGAGCACTGCATAGTCTCTAGAGGGCCTCCTCTTGACTAAGGCCAGCATAACAGAATCCTCTACCCTCATACATTTGCTCTTTTTACCAAATGCTTTTCTGAGAATTGAAACTCTAGCGCTCAAGACTCTTCAAAAAATTCACAATAATACACAATGGGTGAAGGTTTTCCTTCAGTGCTAGATTCACCTTCACCCTAACCAAAGTCAAGATGCGATCTTCATTGAGACCTGGACTAGTAGAGGAGATCCTTGGTGGCTCGTGTACTACTCATCCAATGATGTCACTTAAATTTTGCAAAGGCAGGTATTTATTAAAAAAACATAGTTTAGGCTTCTTTGCACAACTGATCAAACAGACACTCTTCAAGGTTTTAGCAATGGTGCACAGCTGACCACAAATAACTAGAAGGAGCTAATGATTAACAAGGCTCACAGCTCAAAACGGGATCCGACCAATCTCATTGCTACTTTGAGAGTAAATAAAGATATGTACAGTGGTGTCTGTTGAATGTGAATTCTGATTGGGCAGACTTATTTAATTTGATTCTTCATAATGGCCAGAACTCAGACCTTCAAAAGGAGAACACCGTACCTTTATAACTTCCAGTGCTTTCTGAAAGCTACAATACTCTGCTTTGTAGAAGAAACATCTTAACCAATGGATCTTTGGTTTTGGTGAAGAAAGAGTGCATGGGTATCTGTTGAATAATCCTTCATTGATTCCTCTATGAAACATGAGCTTCAGGAGGACCCCATGACTGTCGTATGAAGTGCTGGATTGTGGAGGAGTAGTGCATACAACATAATGGTTCTGTCAGATTTAGTTTATATGCATCATACTCATTCAGGGAGTCCCAAAAGGAACCGTAGATCGTCCCTTTGGGTCAGATATTCCCCGTAATCAATCACATCTACACATAGATAAAAAAAATTGATTGAAAAAATAGATTTATATTATCTAAGCAAAATCCATAAATCATAAGGAACAACATTGATCAAAAATGTTTAACAAGGAACAAGAGGTGCTCCATAAGAGATGAATGTAAAGTGCTTGTGATAAACAAGGTTCTTGTGCTATTGCAATCAATCATGTGCAATTGGCTTGACCATTTTACAATAAAGTGTCCAATGCATAATTTTCTAAAACGTTGTTGCTGTACTTTGACAAATTTAGTCCTCCACAGAAAAGCCATTGCATCAGTTTCATATCAAAACTCTCTCCCATATAAATAAGTGGTGCATTCACAAGGATGAATTCTTAAGTATAACCAGATTAGAGATGCGCCTTAAATTTAAATAGTGTTCCTTGCATTTTTCCAGATAGCCATTGGATTGCCTTCGCAACTGCATCAGGACAAAGGAATTTCGGACTTTGGAATGGCTCTAATAGCCGGTAAATACGTGGCACATTTACAATTATGATCAGTACTGATTCTGGGACAGACAACTCACCCCAAACTTTGTTATAGTTTTCTTGTTCTATGCTTTAGAAAACAGTTTAACACGGAGCCCTCTGGCCAATTATACTGTGGGGAATGCTTCCGGTCATCTCAAGTCTTCTTGGAAGAGTTCATTTCTCTTGAAAATGGGGAGAAAGGGATACTTGTATGCAGGCTGTACTTTGACCTTGGCAGGGTATGCCCAGACGTGGGTCCCTTGCTCACTTTGCCACTGGATTCAAGCTAGCTTGGCTGATGAGGGCTGTTAGCCCGAAACCGGTCCCAGGATGCTTGTTTCCGGTCCAGGGAAGACATGGCTTGGCAGTTCGAGCTGGACAGTTCCCATGAGGCACAGGGTCAAGACTGATTTGCATATAGCTGTGTCTGAACTGGGGTGGCGAAGTGAGCTAAAGAACGATGATGGATTCAACCAGATCTGTGACTGGGGGTGAATGTCTGAAAAGTTTCAGCGCTCCGTCCATCATCTCCTTGTGTTTGCTTTGTACTTTGACCTAGCCATCTATGGTACCCTTAAATGCTGAAGAGTAGAGAAGTCACTTCTAAAAATAGGGGACACCCTATGGCTGTGGTCCATTAGTTCCTGCTTACCCCATGCCCCCTCTAATGAGGTCTGATGTTTGGCAGTGAGAGATCCTGCTAAGCCAGTTCCACCTTTCAACAACAGAGTAATAAGTTCAGTCTTTAGACTTCAGAAACCTACACAGCAATATGTCAGATACAAGGTTATTGGGATAGACCATGACACTCTGCCCTTAGATCAGTTGAGGGATATATGCTTGAATAGAACATGGACAGGGAGGATACCATGATGGAAACCCAGGGAGGGAATGCTGTATCACTAGGATCTCTTAGCCACTTAGCACAGGTTCCCCCCAAATACACGCAGGTGTATACCCATATTTTCTTTCCAACATTAAGTATAGCTGAGACCCTGAACGTGCATTCGCTCTTCAGAAAGCGGAGGAAGAGAAGAAGGCCAGGTTTGAGAGGGAGAAGTTAAGATCACATCACCAGGAACAGAAGAAAGGAGTAGGGAGAGACAGGAAGAATGGGACCATGAGGAGAGAAAGGGAGTGTGAGCAGTGGGAAAGGGAAAAGAAAAGGCCTGAAAAGGAGAGCGAATTAGAGGGAGAGGAAAGCTTAAAAGAGAGAGAAGCTCAAGATTGCAGCTGAGACAGTTATATCTTGGAAAAGTGATTCCACTTCCAACTCTTCAGGAATTCCTGCCAGGGTTACAAAGGCGATTGTGCTTATATACATGAAGTACAAGATATTTTGGAATGGTTTGTGAGTTTTGAGATTGCTTGTAAGGCTCAAGCTTTGAATGATGTGCCTAAAGATGACACTCTCTTGAGTGAGTCTCTTGCCCACTGAAGGTAAAGCAGTCATTGGAAGGATGTCTGTGGCTGAGCAAATGATTTATGAGTGGCTGAATGAGCCCCTAAACAGAAATTATAGGCTGAAGTCAGCCCAGTACCCGCAAATGTTCAACAATAGTAAGAGAGCAGATGGTGATGAGTGGGCGAGAGGGATGGAGGCCCAAGGCTTTTCATTCTTTTAACTGGTTAATGGTAGCAGAGAGACTCCATGAGGATTGCTCTATCCCACTTATTCAATACCCGTCAGAAGGATTCAGACAAGCTTTCAGTGTTGGCTGACAATAGGCTAGGTAGCAGGGTTAACAGTGGACTGGAGCAGCATGCCTCTAAGCCAAAGTGGGATATGAACTCTAAATAGACTGGTTCCAACCCACCTGGGTTATGGCCGTGGAGCTTCCCAAGGTTTCACCCGGGGGGGGGGGGGCAGAAACAAAAATTGGATTAGGTTCTAAGTCAGGAACCACACCAGGAGAAGGGAGGACATCAAGGTTATTCCAGGATCAGAGTGATGACTTGCTTTAAATGTCACAGGGAGGGGCAATTCAATCACTATCAAGTGAAAGAGCCTGTACCAGTGGCACCATCTTAGTGTGTTGAATGTGAGTGAAGAGACCTGAGCGAGGCCAATTGCACTTAAACCAGTTGCTGTGGACATTTGGTAGAGGGGCCCAGATGCCTTGATGAACATGCACCCAAACATGATGGGGTTTGTGTTGGAAGCTACTATTGATACTACTATTACTTCTTAATATTAGAAGGTTCCTGCCCTGAGCGATACAGGGTTCACAGAACTATGATTGAGAGAAACTATGTCAAACTGGAGGAGATTCTACCAGGTGACGATAGCACAGTGTGGGAGGGCTGGGCGGATAAATAGGTGTGGAGGCTGGATGTATTTCTTAATGATATTTATTGAGTTAATGTGTAATATAAGGAAATATATGAGCAGCACGTAGGTCATGATGAGCCGATGTATGGGTAATCCGTGTGGTTTCTTTTGGGTCTTTTCCAGAGGTTTCTTACTTCGAGTTGGGGCCAGAAGGAGGATCAAAGAAAGGGAGAACAGTAGCAGTATGCATAAGTCAGATAACTGTGTCTATTCTAACCCTCTACCACACCCTTCGGTGCATTTGTGAGGGCTTGTGGGATATGTAGTTTTTACAGAGCTTAGGGAGGGAGTTAGCAGCATGCAGCTGGAAAATAAAAGCTTTTTCTTCTCTTATGCGGTATGGACCTCTTCCCTTACATTCAGGGTTATCATACCGAGGTTACACTCACCCTGGTCTTATGAAAAGTCCTCAATTAAGTTCCTGTTGTCTTCCCCACACAAACATGCAGGCTGTCCCTTATTTTTAATGTAAATGCTGTCGGGCGTGGTTGTTAGTTTGGGGTCTGTTTGCCTCATATCCGAACGGAAGAAGTGCTTGACAAGGATTGGTTATGGCGCTTTATAAAAATTTAGTGCGCACTGTGCTTTTTACCCGTCATAGTGACACGCCATCCCCTTTTTCCACCCCAACCCGCAAACCTCCCGTCTCGCTGTCACTCACCCACGGGCTGCAACTCTCCAGAGGTGCGGCTGCTCTTCAGCCTCCTCCAGTGCACTCACCACTCCTCGCACCAGGAGTCAGTCCCCTCTTCTTTATCAGCGACGTCCTCCGGTTCGGCGTTCACCACCCTTGGTCTCCTATCTTGCAACTTCTCCTTTCCTTCAGTTTCCGTCTTGCTCTGATTCTCCCCTCCGTGACCCTGACTTCCGGGATCTATGTCCTTTTCTCCTCCTCTATTCTCTTGTGATTAGTCCGTCTTCCTAGGGGTGTCTCCTTCCTGCTTAAAGACACAAGAGCCTGTTTTTAGTGTTGCTGTTTTGTTCTTCACTTTCGTTTCTCCTTTATTTTTCCCAGAGGAGCCTCGCTGATGTTAACAGTCAGAGGGGAGGAGTCCTCGGGTTACATACCGTAAGTTTGAGTATGGAGGGCACAATTCCTTACATCCCTCTTCCCTTACTTTCTTGCCTGTAAGAAACATCCCTTCGGGATATTGGGAGAGGAAATCTGCATTAGCTGGTTCCTTGCCTTTTCTTTGTAGGGTACGGAACCAATGTATTACCCGTTCGCTAATTCCTTTATTCGGGGCCAACCATTCCAATGGCGCATGATCCGGAAAAAGGGTGAATTCTCTTCCTTCCAAGTAATGTAAGGACTCTATAGCCCATTTGATGGCCAGGGCTTCTTAATCTACCACGGAATAATGTTTTCTCTTGGGAACAATTTGCGGCTTATATACACAATGGGGCGTTCTTCACCTTTGTCGTCTTTTTGAGACAGAACGGCCCCTAAACCCCTTTCTGAGGCGTCCGTCTGTAAGATGAAAAGCTTTGCATAATCAGGACTGATTAACAGAGGCTCAGTTATAAGGGATTCTTTTAAGGTCTGAAACGCCTCAGGACTTCCGGGGAGGGCTGCAACAATTCTGCTTTGATTTTTGTGGTCTTTTTGAAGAGATCTGTTAAAGGAGCTGCTGTCTGAGAAAACCAGGGTATAAATCTCCTATAATACCCAAGGATACCTAAGAAGGCCCTGGGATCTCTTTTTCTCTTGGGCAAGGGAATTTTTGGAAATGGCAGTTATCTTCTCTTTCTGAGGGCATATATGCCCCCCCCCTCCCCTGCCAGAGGAACCCTAAGTACTTGACCTTCTGGGCAGTCAAATTGCTCTTAGCTAGATTGATCCGTAACCCCTGGTTGCCGGGTGCCTGTACCACGGCCTGTAAATGTCTCAAATGCAGTTCCCAGGTGAGACTGTAAATGATTGTCATCTATGTATGCTCCTGAGTATTCTCGTGAGGTTTGAGTATATTATTCATCATACACTGGAAAGTAGCCGGGGCCTCAAGAAGGCTGAATGGTTGAACTGTAAAGTGATACAGACCTCCAGGAGTAGAGAAAGCAGTTTTCTCCTTGTCCTGGGGTCTGAGAGGAACCTGCCAGTATCCCTAGCAGAGATCAAGTGTGCTAATGTATTTCGCCTCTCCCAACCTTTCTACCATTTCGTCTACGTTTTGGTAGCATTTAGGTGTCAAATCATAATATCTTATTGACCTCTCGGAAATCTGTTTAAAATCTGACTGGCCTGTCAGGTTTCGGGACCAGCACTATTGGGGAGTTCCACTCGCTGTTGGATGGTTCAGTGACCCCATACGGAGCATTTGTTGCACTTTCTGCTCAATAGTCTCTCTCCTCGCTTCCGGTATGCGGTATGGCCGCAAATGTACCTTTGTCCCTGGGGTTGTATGGATGGCATATTCTAACAGTGTAGTTTTTGCTGGTAGAAGAGAAAATACGCTGTGTAGGAGTTAAAGCTGTTGGATCAACTCCTGTCTTTGATGGGAGGGGAGATCTGTAGCTATACTTTGTGTGTATAGGAGGGGGTCCTTTCCGACAACCCCATTAATACAGGCAAAGCACCCTCCCATTTCTTTAATGGGTTAACATGATAAATTGGGAGGTTTTTAGGTCTCGGCCTGCACCAGCGCTTGCGCTGGTCTGGTCGAGAGTTAAAGTAAGCGGGTTTTGGAAGTGCAAACCCACTGGCTTTCGGCTGGCGACCAGCTTGCGTTCACGATAGCGTGCACGCGCGCAGCTGCCATCTGGGTTTCCTATCTCTTCCTCATTTCCTCGTCATGGCTCATTAACTCTCTGGACTCTGATGTTTCAATCGCAGCAGCAGCTCACATTACCAACTGACGGCCCTGGACTACAGTCACATGAAAAACAACAGCGATTAGCATTGAAATGCAAGCTTTTTTTGTCTAGTTAGAAATATTGCTTCGGTGGGTTGATTTCACCTTATATATCGCTATTTGTTTTATATTGGGAGACACAGCCTAATTACCACTATTTTTGTCTCACTCTTTTTTTTTTTTTAATATTTATTCGCACAAAGCTATATTTAAGGTTACTTTTTCCGCGTCACTTCTTCACTCTATTTAAACTCCACACCCCCACTCTTATTGTCTCTCTCCTTCTCTCTCTCTCCCCTCTCTAATTCTCTCTCTACTTAATTAACTCTCCCCTCTCTATCTTTTTTAGCCTTTCATTCTCTCACCCCTTTATCTGTTTCTCTTTCAAACTCCTTCATTCACTCTCTCTCCCCTTCTTTCTCTCTCTATCCCGCTCCACTCTTTATTCTATGTACACCCTTTCTCTCTCTTTCTCTCTCACCACCCTCTCTAATTGGGCATTATATCTTCACTCTATCTCTCACTCGGCAACACCACAGCATCACTCAGCATCACCACAGCATCACTCAGCGCAACCACAGCATCAATCAGAGCCAGCACAGCATCACTCAGCACCAACACAACATCTCTCAACGCCATCACAGCATCTCTCAACGCCATCACAGCATCTCTCAACGCCATCACAGCATCTCTCAACGCCATCACCGCATCACTCAACGCCATCACCGCATCACTCAACGCCATCACCGCATCACTCAGTGCAACCACAGCATCACTCAGTGCAACCACAGCATCACTCAGTGCAACCACAGCATCACTCAGTGCAACCACAGCATCACTCAGTGCAACCACAGCATCACTCAGTGCAACCACAGCATCACTCAGTGCAACCACAGCATCACTCAGCGCAACCACAGCATCGCTCTGCGCAACCACAGCATCGCTCGGCACCACCACAGCATCGCTCGGCACCACCACAGCATCGCTCGGCACCACCACAGCATCGCTCGGCGCCACCAACGCATCATTCGGCGCCACCAACGCGTTATTCGGCGCCACCAACGCGTTATTCGGCGCCACCAACGCGTCATTCGGCGCCACCAACGTGTCATTCGGCGCCACCAACGCGTCATTCGGCGCCACCAACGCGTCATTCGGCGCCACCAACGCGTCATTCGGCGCCACCAACGCGTCATTCGGCGCCACCAACGCGTCATTCGGCGCCACCAACGCGTCATTCGGCGCCACCAACGCGTCATTCGGCGCCACCAACGCGTCATTCGGCGCCACCAACGCGTCATTCGGCGCCACCAACGCGTCATTCGGCGCCACCAACGCGTCATTCGGCGCCACCAACGCGTCATTCGGCGCCACCAACGCGTCATTCGGCGCCACCAACGCGTCACTCGGGGCCACCACAGCGTCACTCGGGGCCACCACAGCGTCACTCGGGGCCACCACAGCGTCACTCGGGGCCACCACAGCGTCACTCGGGGCCACCACAGCGTCACTCGGGGCCACCACAGCGTCACTCGGGGCCACCACAGCGTCACTCGGGGCCACCACAGCATCACTCGGGGCCACCACAGCATCACTCGGGGCCACCACAGCATCACTCGGGCCACCACAGCATCGCTCGGGGCCACCACAGCATCACTCGGGGCCACCACAGCATCACTCGGGGCCACCACAGCATCACTCGGGGCCACCACAGCATCACTCGGGGCCACCACAGCATCACTCGGGGCCACCACAGCATCACTCGGGGCCACCACAGCATCACTCGGGGCCACCACAGCATCACTCGGGGCCAAGACAATATCACTCAGCACCACCACAGCATCACTCAGCGCCAAGACAATATCACTCAGCACCACCACAGCATCACTCAGCGCCAAGACAATATCACTCCGCACCACCACAGCATCACTCCGCACCACCACAGCATCACTCCGCACCACCACAGCATCACTCAGCACCACCACAGCATCACTCAGCGCCAAGACAGCATCACTCAGCGCCAAGACAATATCACTCAGCACCACCACAGCATCACTCAGCGCCAAGACAATATCACTCCGCACCACCACAGCATCACTCCGCACCACCACAGCATCACTCCGCACCACCACAGCATCACTCCGCACCACCACAGCATCACTCCGCACCACCACAGCATCACTCCGCACCACCACAGCATCACTCCGCACCACCACAGCATCACTCCGCACCACCACAGCATCACTCCGCACCACCACAGCATCACTCCGCACCACCACAGCATCACTCCGCACCACCACAGCATCACTCCGCACCACCACAGCATCACTCCGCACCACCACAGCATCACTCCGCACCACCACAGCATCACTCCGCACCACCACAGCATCACTCCGCACCACCACAGCATCACTCCGCACCACCACAGCATCACTCCGCACCACCACATCATCACTCCGCACCACCACAGCATCACTCCGCACCACCACAGCATCACTCCGCACCACCACAGCATCACTCAGCAAGACCTGAGTATCATTCAGCATCACCTCGGCATCGTCTCCGCAACAGTCACCACCACCACCACCACCTCAGCATCACTCAGCACCACCTCAGGCTGCTCTCGGAATCTGGCATCTGTTGATTCTCCCCTAGCGTCTGGCCGCTGCTAGTGTTCTAATACAGGTACTAGTTCCCAACCTTCACCCTCCGATTGTTTATGCCCCTCAAAAAAAAAAGCTTTAACAAACAACCATTGCAATAGGCAGAAACTAGTTGCCAGCATTGCAAGAACAAAAGAAAACTGAGAATTTTTATTGTAAATACTTTTTTAATATGGTCGTTCAGTTTTACATAATGCCTTCTTGGTCATATATAAAGTAACAAAAATGCTTCTGACACTTTTTTATTATAACTTTTCAGCATGCTGCACAGCAGCCACACTTCTCTACAGCACAGCTTGAAGACATTGGCAAAGTCAATAGCTCTGGCTAAACACTTATAAGGCCCCAAAGGCGAGACCTATTGGCTATGCCAATGCTTGTTTGGGATGGGATGGGATCTAATTCGATCCAGTAGGTGACAGGAGTTACCTTCTCAGTAACTACATATGTTCCCTGCCACTGTCCTAGCAATTTGTGGTCAGAGGAAGCCATCATCAAGAAGGACCTTTCGTTGGTCTTTTTATCATACTGGATTTTTTGACTGTTTTGGGCTTCTTCCAGATTAGACTTTACTCTGCTTCCGACTTCTCCTAACTAGGTTTTTAGGTTGTTTACGTATTCCAGCAAAGGTTTAGCGGCATCCTTCTGTTTCCCTCTTGGCCATTTCCAGGAAAGCATGGCTGTGGGCCATAGAGGAGTTCGAACGGGGAATACACTGTACTCTTCTGCTCTTTGCACCGTATAGCAAACAAGGCAAGGGGTAGCATGTCTTCCATTTTCCTTGTTTCCAAGTCTAATAGTTTCTTTAATGTGGTTGCATTATAATGCTCGATGAGCCCATCCGTTTGTGGATGCTAAGCCGCATTGCGAATTTGTCGTCTGTCCAACTGTTGGCACACCTGTCTCATTAGTTCTGAGACAAATGGAGTTCCCTGGTCTGTTAAAATCTCTCTTGGGAATTCTACCCTGGAGAAAATGAAATCATTGCTTTGGCTATGTATGAGGCATTAGGTTGCCGTAAAGCCACAGCTTCTGGGAAACAAGTGGCATAATCAACTAATACTAAAACATAGCGGCATCCACTACGGGAGGGTAGCAGAGGCCCGATTATGTCCATGCCCACTTATCAAACTCTTACCTATGTTTCTGCAGGAACGGCATGCAAGACGGAAGGTCCCAACTTCCCCTATTCACCCACCATGCCCAACAGCGTCAAAGCAACAATGGTAAATCAGGGGAAGAGATAAGGAGATAAAACAAATGTCCCACGATGTCTCCCGCTCAAGAGAAAGGCCAGGCAGTCAGGAGGATTTCCTACATGAGACCAGATGAACAGAGCATATGATTATGTGAAAGATATGAGCACTGAGTTACAACAATGATATAGCCGTGTGGTGTAACTACCTGAGCAATAGCCCTCTTCCACCATGTAACAACAAACTGTCCGAGTGAGATCTGTGACTCTTATCTACAGGGAAGTAACAGGAAAAAACACCAATGATATAATGCCCAATATCACAATGTAAAAAGGAAAATGAAAGAAAAGCAATTAGCACCCACTTATGTTATACAAGGAATGGCCCACTGTAAAAGGAGAACTGAAGAAAAACAAACCAATAAGTACCCTAGCTATTTGCTAGTTGTGAGCCTATCCGCAATACCTTCTACTTCCTTTACTTCAGGAAGAAGTGACCGAGTTTTCCATATGTTTTTTACAGAACACCCAACGATAGCAAAAATAAGAAAAGGCAGATCTCCAAGGACGAAGGTCTCATACTCAGATAAGTAACATAATCTATTCAGTCTATTGGCAGGCGCAAAGCGCGCTGTTACTGCAATATGAAAAGTGACTGGTTGTTGTTCCTTATCTTTTGTTTGCAGGGCTAAAGAAATCCAGGAACCGGAACGAGGACCGCAGGAGCTGCGATGAGATCTGAGGGGGAACACTGACACAAAGCCAGAGAGCCACGACACGACCCCAGGAAGCAGTGGGTGAAGTAGCACTGGAGCCGCGCCGAAGATGGAGAAGGAACGCCGAGATTCCGACGAAGGACCGGAAGCGCACAGGTAAGTGACCAGGAAGCGCTAATAAGATCCCAAAACACTAGATCGCAGAGCGTTCTAGTACTGGATCAGAGGAGTTTTATATTCCTCTGCCGTAGCCCGCTTGCTAGACGTAGCGGGCCCAGCAGGCTATTCTTCTGGCAGATGGTGCACTCTCTACAGTACAGTTTAACCATTTGAAAAATCCTGGGCCAATAAAACATGTATAGGATTGCTTTCTCAGTGCTAAAATGAGCCCCTGAAAGGTGACTGTGTGCCAGGAGCAGGACCTTTTCTTGGAAAGGTGCAGGGACTAACAATTGTGGGTGCTGGGTTTTCCCTCCCTTTCAATGCAAAAGTCCTTCTTTTAGAAAGAACTGTGGATCTACTAGAGTAGGATCTTTGTTTCAGTGGCTTTTTCCCAGGCTTCATGAAGGGTTGGGTCTTCACGCTGTGCAGCGTGAAAATTCCTGTCTGTTGTCCAAATATCCACTTCTGTATAGGTGGGTTGAACAAACCAGGGGGCTTTCTTCCTTTCCCGCTTTTGTCATCTGCTTTTATGTGGCTTGGCAGGGGGCCATTCGTGATCTTCAGTATGGGAAAAGGGTGCAATTTTCCACCAATCGTCTACTTCCTTCCAGGTTTCTTGGACCAGATTCTCTAGATGGGGATAGTCATTTCCCACAATGAGGTGTTCGGGTAGGTTGGGAACTAAGCCCACCTTCAGAGGCATTGTTGGGTTGGTTTGATGTTGGACACAGACCTCTGTAGTGGGATACCTCCTGCTATCCCCGTGAATTCACTGAATATGTACGGTCCTAGTAGTATGGGTGATGCCTACCGGTACACTCTGTAGCTGCATTATGCTCTGTAGACTCCCGGTATCTACTAGTGCCATACAGACTCCCCGTTCACTGATAAAGGACAATAATATGGCGATCTTCTTCCTGCTGAAGCACAGTATAGTGACCTCACCAATCCTATGTCCATAGGCTCTTCTTTCCATGGGCAAAAACGTGCTATGTGACCAAAACCGCCATGCTGGAAGCACTGTTGTCCTGGTAGAACAGGTCTAAGCACGGGCTTGGGCAACAAAATTACGGTTTCTTGGGAACAGGAGGTCTCTGGGGTCTTGGTGTACCCCCTCCGGGAAGTCTCCAGCTGGGTTCTTCCCATCCCTTCTGTATTTCATGAGCTCTGCTGAAAGCACTTGCTATTTCCACAGCTTTAGCTAGGGTAAGGTGGGCATGCTGGCATACCCACCTCTGTACAGGAGGGTGTAAGGAGGAGAGATACTATTCAAGGTAAATTATTGTCCGTATGTTTTCTTTGGAAGCCGCAAGCATCTTTAACCAATGATCGGTCAGATCCTTTACACAGTAATAGAGGGCTCGAGTGGTCTCCTGTGGCCCTTCCTTTATCTGCCGTAATCTGATACGATAGGTTTCCCCGTCCACATCCAGGAGTTTCAATATATTCTTTTTGATTTCTACATAAGGGATGGTTCCTTGGGGGTTAGCTGCCTGATAGGCTGTGTGGAGGTCTCCTGACAGCAGAGCACCCAGACACTGTCCCCATTTATCAGCTGGCTTTGCAGCTGCCAAAGCCATTCTTTTGAGGTTATTGAAGAAATCAGGATCCTCCCCACTAACGTACTTCTGTAGTACTACAGAGGGCAGGGCCGTATGGCCTCTGTTGCCCCAACACATCTGCAAGTCTTCCAATCGCTGTTTCTTGGGTCTGACTTTGACCAATCAGTGCTTGGTGGAGTTTCTCTCGGTCTTCTGCTACTGCCCGAAACTTCTCCATAACCTTCACAAGTTTCTCTTGGCTCTCTGCCATCTTGCTTAAAACAACCTCCATATCACTGTATCCCACTTCTGACACAAACTGTGGGAGGGCTGGGCGGATAAATAGCGTGGAGGCTGGATGTATTTCTTAATGATATTTATTGAGTTAATGGGTATTATAAGAAAATATATGAGCAGCACGTAGGTCAGCATGTATGTGTAATCCATGTGGTTTCTTTTCCGTCTTTTCCAGAGGTTTTTTGCTTCGAGTTGGGGCCAGCCGGAGGCTTAAAGAAAAGGAGAACAGCAGCTGTAAGTACAAGTCAGATAACTGTGTCTATCCTAACCCTCCATCACACCCTTCAGTGCATTTGTGTGGTCTTGTGGGATATGTCGTTTTTACAGAGCCTAGGGAGGGGTTAGCAGCATGCAGCTGGAAAATAAAAGGCTTTTCCTTGTCTAATGCGGTATGGACCTCTTCCCTTACATTCAGGGTTATCGTACCGGGGTTACTCTCACCCTGGTCTTATGAAAAGTCCTAAATTAACTCCTGGTTGTCATCCCAACATGCAGGCTGTCCTTTATTTTTAATGTGAACACTGTCAGGCATGGTTGTTAGTTTGTGGTCTGTTTTCCTTTGTAACTGTTACGTCCCGTACAAACACAGGCATAACGTAGTATCCCACTTCCTTGCAGTATGTTGAGGGGTATGGAGTATGATATGTGGAAACATAACTATTGTCTGTACGATGTGGGTGGAAATTCCCATATCGCTGTCCTTCTTTTTTGTGTGTTTGTTACAGAGTTCGGTAACTCATTGGTTTGAAGGCAAGAGCGGCCTACCCATCAGGAATTGCCGAGAGGCTCACATGGGGTCGCGACCCTGGTCTCCAGAGGTAGGACTATAGACGTCTGCCCAGACGCTTGGTTTTGTTTCGCTTTTGGGAAGGATTCTTGCAGCATCACTTGGATTTTCCTCGTTTTGGTCTTTTGTCCCCGCTGTGCATTCCTCTGCCTTGAAGGCTTTTGGACCTCCAAAGATCGTTGCGCCTTTTTCTATATTTTCTTGAAGTTACCCTCTGAGTCTTGGACATCGCGTTTGTCCTACTTTTACATTTATGATTTGCTGCTCGTTTTTTGTTTTCTTGGTGATTCTTCATAGAGCTGATGCCATCTTGTTTTCTCTGCCTACTTAGGAACCCTGACATGCAAGAGTGTTCCTTTTTTGTATTTTTACCAGTACACTGTTTTGTTTGTTTGTTCATATACACATTGGATTTATAGTGTCCTTTCTGGTGTTTTGGTACTTTCAAGGATTACTTTCGTGTCTCCTGCCTTTTTGCTTTGCTGGTCTTCCTGACTAGGACTACTCATCATCAACTGGCTACCATCCTTTTCCTCTGTTGCGAAAAAGGCCTTGAGTCACTTTACGTTCTCCAATGATGATGATAACAGAAGTGTTTTGGACATATGCCTATGGAATACTGGGAGTCATTTTCTGTGTTGTATGTCATTTATATCCTTTTCCACTCCTGAATATCTGCATTCGGAGTAAATGGTGAGAAGACTCCATTTTCTATGTCCTTGTATGTGCCAGAAGTTTTTGTCATCCTTGAATGAATGCATGGTGCTCTGTATGTCCCTATTCATAAGGTGTTCCTCTTTTTTCTTTAACAAGACTCTCCTGAATTTCTTCCTTGATAGTGATATCAGCCAGGGACAGACCCTCATCTTTGATACCTACCTTGAGTAAGCTACAGCACGGCACACAGAATCCTTTCCTTGTTTTCCCATCCCCCCCCCCCCCCGGTGTTTCATCGCTCACAGCTGTTTTCTTAGTCAGTGTGGAGGGTTAAACAGTTGGTGAGAGGAAGGACTATCTCCGTTCCCGCAGTACCTGGTTTTCAGGTGAGTGGACCTGGCAACAGTATCCAAACGGAAGAAGTGCTCAACAAGGATTGGTTATGGCGCTTTCTAAAAATTCAGTGCGCCCCTTGCTTTTTACCCGTCACTGTGACCCGTCTTCCACTTTTTCCACCCCAACCCGCAAACCTCCCGTCCTGCTGTCACTCACCCACCTGCTCTGCCGCAACTCTTCAAAGTTGCGGCCGCTCTTCTACCTCCTCCGGTGGATTCCACCACTCTTCGCACCAAGAGTAGGGCGCCTCTTCTCAATCAGTGATGTTCTCCGGTTCGGCATTCACCACGCTTGGCCTCTGATTTTGCGACTTTGCCTTTCCTTCAGTTTCTGTCTTGCTCTGATTCTCCTCTCTGTGACCCTGACTTCCGGGGTAGATGCCCTTTTCTCCTCCTCCTTTCTCTTGTTATTGGTTTGTCTTCCTAGTAATGTCTCCTTCCTGCTTAAAGACATGAGAACCTGTTTTTAGTGTTGCTGGTTTTTCTTCACTTTTGTTTCTCCTTTATTTTTCCCACAGTGGCCTCGCTGATGTTGACATTCAGAGGGGAGGAGTGCTCGGTGTACATACGGTAAGTTTGAGTGCGACGGCAGAATTCTTCACATGCAGGCTTAGTAGCCAGCGGAGAAGATGACATTTCCAATTGCTCGGGGGAGGTGGAATTTAATGGCAAGTCGACCATGGTTGATGTTGGGATGAGAGAGAAGCAACGTACTGGGTATCTGTTGGGCAGTGATTTGACTGCCTCAAATTTAGTACCAAGACCTGAAGCCTACATAGGTTGGACAACATCAACAGCCTTGACCAGAGCATTGGCTGCACATCAGTCTCAGGATGAGACTGGAGCTATTCACTATTTAGAGGCCAGAACAAGGTAGCAAGTGGATCTGGACAGGCTCTGAGAAAACATTGGCCGGGGCACTCGATGCCCCTGCTCCAGAGAGAGTGGAGAGTGCAATACCCAAAGCAGACCATGTACTATTGGGATGCAGGGGTAGTAAGCTGTTGGGGGGGGGGGGGGGTCCTACCCATGTGGAATTCTGCAAGTCACAAGTTGAGTGCTCTATGTTTGTTGGACTTTGGAAGAAAGACAAGAAACGTGTCAGCAAAGAAGTGGTATGAAGAGCTATGTTGGATGGGAGGATGATGATCTGTATAGTTAGCTAGTGAATCCTGAGCAAGGTGCTAGCAGGACACTAGTGGTTCCACTTGTGCACAGAAACTTCCTGTTGTCACTGGCCAAGAAGTACCCTTGGCAGGACACTGGGCATTAGAAAAAAGCCACGATAGGTTGGATCCTCTGTTCTTCTGTCCAGGGATGTGCTGAGATACAGAGGGATTTTGCAGAACATGTCCTATTGGCCAGCTGAATGGTAAGACTAGAGATAAAGCCAAGGCACCATTAGTGCCTCTACCTGTTGCAGGTACTTCGTTTGAGTCAGCTGGAATAGACCTTGTTGGTTCTCAAGCGTCAGGCAACAAGTACATTTTGGTTGTGGTGGATCATGCCATTAGATATCCAGAGATGGTACCTCTGAGTAGCACAACTGCAAAGGTAGTAGCTAGGGCTATCCTGGAGATCTAAGGGTTGGATCTCCTAAGCAAGTGATTTCTTACTGGGGAATCATTTTAATCTACTCTTACATGAGAGAGAGTGAGATGAGTAAAGTAAGCTGGAGGGACATACCACTTCTCCATAGTGACCACCTACAAACCAATGGATTAGTAAAGAGGTTTAACAAGAGCCCTAAGAGCATGATGGGAACTGTACCAGAGAACCTCAGAAGGAATTTGGATCTTCTCCTGCCGTGGCTCTTATTGGCTTACCAGGAGATTCCACAGAAACTAGTGCGGTCCAGTCTCTTTGAACTGCTATTTAGGCACCCAGTGCATGGCCCACTTATCTTGATTACAGAAGTGTTGTAAGGAACTTGTGAGCCTCCCCAGAAGGATGTGGTGAACTATGTGATTTCCCTAAAGAGGTTGATGGTGAAATACATAGGTCAGGTAAAGAAGAGCCTTCAGGGGAGCAAACAGCGGATGAAAGAATGGTGTGACCAGAAAGTGACGTTGATTGGATACCAGAAAGGTCAGGAGGTGTTAGTGCTGAAGTTACTTTCTCCCAGAGCTTTGGAGGATAAGTGGTGTGGGTCTAATAAGGTACTACAAAAAGTGTCTGCCATGAACTACTTGGTGGACACAGTTGCCATACAGGAACCTACGAGGGTGTTCCAGCTGAAGCCTTGCCTCTGGAGATTACACAGTGAACATCATGGAAATTGTACAGGAAATAGCTATTGGCAGATGGTTTTAGCATCTAATACCAAGGAGAAGACCTCATTTTCTATGCCAGAGGAGTTATTCCTGTTTAAAGTATTGCCATTTGGGTTGAAAATGCTTCTCCCACTCTCCAGTGCTAGGTGAACCATATTCTAACAGGTCAAGAAAAGTTCTGTGTGGCCTACCTGTGATGACATTGCGTTATTTAGAAATTCATGGGAGGACCACCTAGAATAGCTGTTGGTCAGGATACAGGGAACAAAACTGACCATCAAGGCAACCAAGTGCCAACTGGGGCAGTCCACTGTAGTCTACCTCGGGCATCAGATGGCTAATGGTAAGATTCACCAATTGGATAGCAAGATTACGGCACTGGGAGGTGCCCACTACCCAGATTCAAGTGAGAGCCTTTTAGGACTTGCTGATTACTAAAGGAACTTTGTAGTACTATAGTGACCCCTATGACACCTTTGACAGCCAAGAAGCAGCCCAAGAAGGTGATTCAGATTCAGGAGTGTCAAAAAGCTTTTGAGGAACTGAACAGAGCACTGTGCAAAGCAGCTGTACCGAAAGACCCTGATTAGTCAGTTCTTCGTTGTACTGATGGAGGCCTCTGGATTGACTCAACTCGATGAGAAAGAGCATATGGTGGCCATTATTATTCATATGGTACTACACAGAGAACAGAACTGGCAGCCATTGAGTAGTGTTTTGCCATAGTGTGGCCCTTGAGAAGGCTCTAAGTTACTAAAGTACTAGGTTTTAGGTCCAGACAGATCACAAACCACTAAAGTGATGGTGATGGAGGGGGAAAATCCCAAGTTGCTGAGATGGTCTATCTCTCTATAAGGTCTAGATTTCAATGCCTCGTTAGGGGTAGTAAGTGCTATATACATGGAATTTAAATGCAAATTCACTGTATAGTATAAACCCGGAATGCACCAGAGAAATGCAGAATATCTTTCCCGTTGGTTTTGCCGATCCAACAACCACAATTCTCCAACGGTGGAGTAAGGTTTTGGGTAGTCTGATCTGGGAGGGATATCTGTTGGGACAGAAATTTCCCCTGCATGTGTTCCATTGTGCTGAGTGCCCAACTGGGAGTATCTGGTATTTTTTTTTTTTTTATATATATATTTTGGCCCTGACCTCATGCTAATCTAGCGTAGGTGCAAAGGCCAGGGGCTTGGTCTTTTGACATGAAAGAGGTCCTGGACCTGTCATGGACCTGAGGGGGTGCACAAAGCACGGGATCATCAGTTAGCCAGTGGAATACTATCACTTACATAACCCTTTTTGGTTTCCAGAGTAGCCTGCTACTCGCCGAAAAGTGCTACAAACACCTCATCAGGGGAGCAAGCACTATATAAATGCAAAACCTTCCCTCCTCCATCCCTCCACTATCCTTTTCAATCCAAATAACAGACTAACATGTCCACTGCTCAAATTAATATCATAATTCACTTTACTAATTCACCACTAATCCTTTGTGGGTTCCGAAGTAGCGTGCTACTCGCTGAAAAAGCGATTCGACGCCTCGTCAGGGGTAGTAAGCGCTATATAAATGCAATTACAATACATTAGTTTAGAATGTAGCGAACTGGTGGCAGCATATCGTGTTTTGTGAATCTGTACTATTTTTGACTGTCACAAGAGTGGAGGCCTACTGGTCCATTTGGGTAAAGTTCCGCTGCTACACGCTAAACCAGGTCTTACTGTTAACATCCCCATGCACACTTGCATGTAGGTCTGAATGTGACCTGCATGGTGCGTACACTATGTGCATGAGTGAACTATAGTAGTGGATGCCTGTGGGTTAAATTTTGGAAGCCCCTTGTCTGTTCATGTGAAGAGCATGGTGGTGAGGTTGTTTTCAAATAGTCGAAGTGTGACATATCTGAAATAGGTGTAAGGAGACCTAGACACTAGATGTATGGGAATGAGAAGACTGCCCTTCTTTTGGAAATCTGATTGTCTTTTTGCTGCAGGAGCTGCTGATGAGTCTTCCTGAGCACTGCCATTTGGTAGCTGGTGGGAGTGAAGGGTGGGACTGCAGTCTGGGCCAGCCTTTTGTTTCTCTTCCTAATCACTGTTAAGCATGGCTGTTGATAGACTGCTGCAGAATGTTCACATCTCTTTGTGCTTCTGTTGTGGGTGCTGCAACTTGGAGACCACCTGAATTTGAAGAGCATGACCGTACACAAAAGCTTAGCCTGGGCAGGCCTGGATAAAATACATGGAAGGGGAACCTAACCTGTTTTGAAAGTGCTGGTAGACAATACAGACCCTTGCTGTTTAATTCTATATAAGTGGGAGCTGCTGACCCACTTGTTCAATTTCAAGTTCTCTATGACAAAAGAAAGGGATGCTGTAAGATTACCCAGAGGACTACTGTGAAGCTGGTGTCTGCCTGACAGCCAGCTTCCCAGAGTTAAGAGGACATCAGCTGGAGTGTAGCCTGGAAGGAAGAGCTGTCTGTCTGTCATGAATCATCTGGAAGCAGACCTGCCTGAGAAGAAGAGGGAAGGAGCGAACCAAACCTGCAGGAGGTGGTGACTACCAAGGCGACCAAGAAGCAGCTGATCCTGGAGTTGTGGGTCTGTCTGCTCGGCAAAGACCCGAGACAGAGTTACTAATGCCATCCTGAACTTGCATGCAGTCGCCAGTGCAGTGGAGCTTCCTTGAAATGTGCCCAAAGTGGACTGCATTGCTGTGATTTTGAAGAGGCAGAACCACAGCACTACCGAAATGTGCACAAGCAGACTGTGTTTCTGGGACCCTAAATGTGGGCAGTGCTGTGTTCCCGCCAGAAGTGACTGTGCCGCAGTGATTCTGAAGTGGCAGGGCCATGGCACTGCTAAAGTGTGCTTGAGCGGATTGCAGTGCAGTGATCGTGAACATTGTGCCTCAAAGCTGGCCAAGCTGGTGTGTCCCTGCACCGAGTGGCGTCGGAGCCACCCTGCTGGCTGAGAAGTTCCAACAGTGGTCCCATGACCTCTTGCTCTGCCTGACACACCATGTACCAGCGGGTGGGCCATCAGCGATGGTAGAGCCTGCTGACAGCCTGTCCTCGGGTAGCAGCCCCGAGGCCGATATGTTCAAACCTGGAGCCGGAGTGCTACCACACATCCAGTACATCGTTTTCTCGGCAGAGGGAGGAAAGACTGAACCCGTGCCGTGGGCCTAAACCTGGCCAGCAGAGGACTAAAACCAGCGAGACCGACATAGGGACTAGAAACTTTAAAACTGAGCGTACACCCCCTAATTGCCAGAGGGGTAACAGTGCACCTGTGCTTGAAGCCTGCCACGCTATCCTTACACAGAGTTATGGGGAAGGTAAGAGATAAGGGGGCCATGAATATTGAGTACAGTGGCCTCCGTGCCTATATACTGTGTGTAATATTTCGTTTTTGAGTAAATTAATGTATGTCATTTTCTAAAATGGTAAGCACTGGGTTCGGTTTTCAGTTGGTGCGCTGCTGGGTGCACTTTCACACTACCTTCCTGAGAAGGTTGACTCTGCTGGCCATTGCTACTATTGAGAGTTAAGTGCTGAAGGGATTGTGCTTGGCCAAGTCTGTAGGGCAGTCCCTGGGACATTGGAGACAAACAACCAGCCTCTACGGATGTGGCCAAGTACACCCTGCTTGCCCATGGCTCACTGAACAGGGTCTGACAACCACAGACATTAAAAATGAAGTCTATATGGGGCCGGTGCTAGCGAAAAATTACCCTAAGCAGTGCATAGAATGCACCAGCTTGTAATATTACCCCATAAGCAGCAAAGGCCCAAGTCAAAAATATCTAGTGTCTCACTAGACATTCACATTATACAAGCATAGCACCATTATTATCACAGAGAAAAACAAACGTAGTGCACTCAACATCCTGCTTTTAAGGTGCGTTGTACCTTAATACAATCATCAAGCTATCTGAATAAGCTAAAAGAAACATTGATTTCTCAGATTGCAATGAACATTTGATTCAGGATAGAACTAACTGCAAAACAACATATGTTTATACCCGTTTATTTTTTTTGTTTGAATCTTTTTTATTATTCAAGCTGAAACAGGGTTAAGGAATCATCAACATGACAGGACACCTTACATTGTCAAGCGTACATTAAAACCACACGTAAAAAGAAACTTGTGGAAACATTATTGTGGCACAAACTGTGCAAAATACAGTAGTTTCACATGTAAACAGGAACAGGCATGTGGCCGTACTCAAAGGTCAGTAGGTGTGACTTTCACTACTGAGCGCTCATGGTTATCTTACTGCATGGCCAACAGCATGTGATGTTGGCAAAGTGCGATTCCTGTTCAAACTCATCAATAAAGGAAGGCGGGGAGGGGGGGGGGGGAGGTAAAAGAAAACTTCCAGGGAATAACTGGCCTAACGTAGGTCTCCCCTAGACTCTGATAAGCAGTGACTCCGGCGTCTTTCCTCGAGTGCAGGGATGAAAAGAGCATCGCCAAGAGTGTCCAGGCAGGTGAAGGGCGTGGCAGTGTCCGACAGCTGAATCCCTGCTATCCATTTGGCCATCCTTTGGAGCTGGTAGGTAAGATAATATTGTTGCATATTTGCGACTGCAAACCCACCCTGGTCTGTAGGTAAATAAAGTTTAGAAAGTGCCACCCTACAGCAGGAGTTGTTCCAGATAAACTCTCTTATGGTACCTTTTGAAAGAGCGGAAGAAGGGAAGTGCAACATACAGGGGCACGTTGGTATGGAGCATAGAGTAGCCGAGGTAGGACCACCATTTTGAGAAGAGCTACTTGACCCATGACCAACAGTGGGAGTGTGCACCAGATGGACATCTGGATCTGATGGCAGTTGTCACCCTTCCAAGGTTACCCTCTAACCAGTCGGCTGGCTGATGATATACTCTGACCCCTAGGTATCGAGACAAGTTGGGCTGCCACAATATGGGAACACCACTAAGTACAAAGGCAGGGTCGGGGCATGTCTGGGTACACGGAAACCAGCACGATTTGCCCAAATTAACCCTCAGGCCAGAGAGAGTAGCGAAGTCATTGAGGGTCCGGCCAAGTACTTTGCCACTGGATTCAAGCTAGCCTGGCTGAAGAGGGGTGTTACCCCGAAACCTGTCCCAGGATGCTTGTTTCTTGTCCAGGGAAGACCTGTTTTGGCAGTTCGGGCTGTACTGTTCCCATGAGGAACAGGGTCAAGACTGATTTGTATATGGCTGGGTCTGAACTGGGGTGGCGAAGTGAGCTAAAGAACGATGATGGATTCAACGCAGATCTGTGACTGGGGGTGAGTGTCTGAAAAGGTTTAGCGATCCGCCATCATCTCCTTGTGTTTGCTTCACCCGGCCCAGTACAGCAGGATCTGAGCGCATGTCTCGGATGTACAGGCAAAGGTCATCGGCATATAGAGAGATTGCATGAGTTTCCTCTCCCAGTGGAATGCCTCGGTCTGCACTGTGTGCTCGGATTGCGACAGCAAGAGGTTCCTTGTCTAAGGAGAAGAGCAACGAGGATAGCGGCGGGCATCCTTGGCGGGTACCTCTACATATTGGGATTGGGTCTGATATGTAGGAGCCCGTCTTCACTCTGGCCATTGGCACTGTGTAGAGTAGCCAGATCAGGCAGAGAAAGCAGCATTCGATACCATAGCGAGGCAAGGTGGCAAACAGAAAATCCCATTCTAGGGAGCAAAAAGGCCTTCTCGAGGTCCAGTACCCGACACCCAGAGTGTGGTCATGGGAGTGTGGAATATGTTGAGACCCATGAGAAGCGTTGCAAATTTAACGAAGTATTACGGGCCATAACAAACCCGTTTTGATCAGAGTGGACCAGGGACACTACCAAGGGCGCAAGGCGGTGTGCGAGGACTTAGGCCAATAGTTTATAGTCTGTGTTGAGCAAGGCCATGGGGAGGTAGGAACCCAGGGCAGTGGGGTCCCTGTCGGGTTTAGGTAAGGAGATGAGCAAGCCCTCACGCAATGACGCAGAAAGATGGAAAGCTGCGAGGGCCTCACTGTATAAGGCATGCGGACGAGGGGCCAGTACAGGGTCATAGGCTTTGTAGTACTCAGCCGGCTGGCCATCTGGCCCTGGGGTCCTACCTATTGCTTGATCCCTGATGGCCTTGCAAATCTGAAAAAGCGCGATTGGCTTGTTGGGTTCCTCCTGCTGTTCAGGCGAGATGGTGGGTAGGCGATTTGTGGAGAAGAATACCTCAAGGCAGTTTTGACCAGCTCCCGCAATCGATTTGTAGAGCAATGTATAGTGACGTGTCGATTCTGCATGTATTTCATGTTGGGTGTGGAGAAGGTGCCCCATAGAGGAGCACAGCAAAAGAATAGGTTCCCAGGGCTGCTCCTGGTGTGTCAGCCATGCCAGTAGTCTGCCTGTGCGATCTGATGTTGCATGGGTGTGAGATGAGTGTGCAGTATAATTCAGACATCTCAGTTGCTCTAGTATCGAGGTATGCCAGCGGCATGCCTCTGCTAACCGGATGTACACTGGGTCCGTTACCGAGAGTGTCTCAAGCCGTTGAAGCGTGCGCTCAATGCGAGTGATGTCATCTAGCTATTTACGAAGATTCCAATTCAACGCCAGGCTGTTCCCTCTGATGGTCACATTAAAGGCGTCCCATTCAATCAATCAGTGGCCGAGTTGCTGTTAAACTCAAAGTAATCCTCTGTGGCAGTGCGTGGTGGGTCCTCTAGTGCTTTAGGTTGAAGGTGCCACGTGGGGTATGGCAGGTATGTTCTCTTTCCATGTGAGGTGTAGGAATTGAGGGTTGTGGTCAGTGTGTGCGTTCAAAGTAATCTGCTGGACAGTAGGGAGGAGACTGGCCCATCTAAAGATTGTCAATTCTAAAATGAAAGTTGTGCGGTAAGGAGTACACTTGTGTGCTAGGATAGCGGGCACAGCATATTTTTACAAGCTGCCAATGCAGTAGCCAGTCGCTTAGCGCTTGGGTATTGGACGTGCCTAATGTGCGTGATGGTGGGGGAAGGAGCGGTCCAGTGCTGTACTAAGGACAGAGTTAAAAATGCCCCCTAAGAGACACGGGATCCCACTCCAACTGGACATTGTGTTAGACAGTTTCTGGAGTAACGAGGCCCGATCTGTGTTTGGGTGTAGATTTCCAATCATAGGAGCTGGCAACCATTAAGGCAACCTTGTATTAACACATACCAACCCCCAGTGTCTACCACAACCTCATCTGCTACAAAAGAGGTCCTTGGCTTAACCCAGATCAGCACTCCTCTGGCATAGGAAGAATAGTCCGTTGCAAATACTTGGCATCGCCAACGCCTTCGAAGTCGGCTGGCTTCAGGTAGCGTCAAGTGTGTCTCCTGCAGTAGTGCTATGTGAGTGGATCTACATTTGAGGTATGAGTACACTGCCTTATGGTGCGAGGGTGTGTGCATGCCTCTCACATTCCAGGTGATGTTAGTGTGGATCATGTGGGAAATGTGCTAATGCCCCGCATGTGGATAAGTTGCATAGGGTGGGGGTTCCTGTTACGTGCAGCAGCATTGCTGGGCGAGGGCTATCTGGGGGACTGGACACTTCATGGCAACCTGTCATAACTTGGGAAAGAAAAAAGAAAAACCCAAGAAACATAAAACATTATCAGAAAGGAGGAACAGATATCTGCCCAAAATGCCAAACTACCTGTGGCAAATACCGGCCTATAGGCTGCTCAAAGGGAGTGTGGGAGGAAGGCGCAAAAGCTGAAGCTGCATAACCCCTTATGTGTAGGATCCAGAGATACCAACTGTAATTGTATGCTAACAGTTATGTTATGATAACTTAATATAGTGCAACGACTCATCCTCGAAAGGGCATCTCGGTGCTTGGATAGCAGAATAGTTAGCCATATGCCATTAAAAGACCCACGTCTTCAGATGTCTTTTAAAGCTTGAAAAATCGGTACATGTCCTAATGTGGAAGGGGAGCTGATTCCAATGGTGGGGGGCAAGGTATGAAAAAGAGCGACCACTGTATTTTAAAGTTCGAATACGTCGAGGTTGAAGAAGGAGCTGGTTGCTTGATTTGAGGTTTCTTTGAGGAAGGTAGAGGAGTAGTTTATCCTGCAGATATCTTGGTCCTGTACCTGACCTCGCTTTGCAGGTCAGACAGAGTAATTTAAAGATTGCTCTTTTCCTTACAGGTAACCAATAAAGGGTCCTGAGCAGAGGAACAGCTGTTTACTCACCAATCAGGCAGCTGTATTTTGCACCACCTGTAGTTTTGATAGAAGGGATTCATTGGATGCTGCGAATAGAGCATTTCCATAGTCCAGGTGACTGATTATAAGTGCCTGTACTAGGGTCTTCCGGGAGGATACCAGTAGCCGCTGGAATACTTTCCTAAGGAGGCATTCAACTGCATTACACTATAGAGTGTAGACTGACTGTATGATGCAAAGGCGGAACCCCCATAACGGCCGGACCCCCAGCTGCTGTAATATAAGGGAGATTAGCACTTTCATATATGAAACTACAAGAATAAATCAATGACAGTGAAGCAGGCACATTTACAGGATGGAGTGCTATCGGCGAATCATATAATGTCATCTGTAGTTTGTGGCGTAACATAATATGGGGCCAGCTAGTCTGCTGTAGATGGACACGTACCAGATTCAGAATATTTATATTGACAGTGTTTAAACATCAAAAGGGATTCTGCACCTCGGGACCCCGAATCCTGCAGATCCTCCGAGTGTTTGGACAGACCTCCGGACTCCATACCAATCCCTCAAAATCGGTACTCTTCCCAGAGTGTGGGGATCAGGAGCACAGCGCCTGGGCGGCACAGCTATCGCACTCGACCGCAGGTTTTAAATACTTTGGCATCTTCATTTCACCCTGTCCGAAGACCTTGTGGGCACACATTAATCCACTCATTACCAGCCTACGAAACGAGAAGCAATATGGTCTCATCTTCCACTCTCGCTATATGGGCGCTCAGCGATTTTTAAAATGATCTCTCTACCCTGAATTCTATATAGGCTACAGAACTTCCCATACGATATACCACGTATGTGGTTCGCGCAAGTTAATACTATACACAATAAGTTTCTGTGGAACGGAGGGGTGGTCCGGGTGGCGCCGAGTACATGAACGCAGTCTACGTACTGTGGAGGCATTGCAGCAGCGGATGTATATGCCTACTGTCAGGCATGCCATCTATTGATCATTAACGAATGGTGGCATAACTCGCCCACAGACCCTGCTTTCGCACTCGAGCATATAGCAATGGAGGGTACCCCCCGTCTACAGCTCCAATACAGTCACAGGAATCTGGATTTCCTACCCCCAGCCAGCAGAACCGTGGGTCGGCTCTGGAGGTATACGGTCAGACATATGGGGTGGCAGGGCCGCCTGACACATGCGACTCTGCTGTGGCATGGCACTTATCTATATCCTTTCGCGGCTCTATCAGGATTCCGTAAGTGGGATTCATTGGGTGTTTCTACTCCGGGAGATGTTATGCAGGGCACTACCCTCAAATCGTTCCAACAACTACAGACATATTTCAAGATACACAGTACGGAATTTTATACATACCTCCAGCTGAGGCGTGCACTCGCTCCCCTAATTCACTCACTCGACACCTTGCCTGACTTTCATCCCCTTGAGGGCCGCCTGCTAATGGGTGACTTGGGAGCACATAAGATCCATCAGATCTACCAGACATTGACCACCCACGCCCGTACAACACTACATAAGACTAAAGGAGCATGGCTAGAGGACCTACCTGACCTGACCGACGATGACTGGACAGAAGCCCTGGCCAGCTCCCGGGGCGCGGCGGTGTCTACTTGTTACCGCCTCATCCAATATAAATATATGCACCGTATATATTTCACACGATCCTGCCTATGGAAAATGGGTGTCATCCAGTCCCCCATGTGCCTTAGATGCGAGAGGGAGGAGGGGACCTTCCTGCACACAGTCTGGAGCTGTAGTGCGTTACAGCCATTCTGGCGTAAGATGGCGTCCTGCCTAGGCCGAGTCCTATCGTGGGATCTCCCACTTGACCCGAGGTTGTTCCTACTCCATAGTACTGATGGGATTGGTGGAAATCTTATAAGCAACACTTGCTCTTCCTAGCCCTCACTTTTGCCAAACGAGACATCGCTCAGTTGTGGAAAGGAACGTCCCCTCCAACAATAGGCGGGTGGAAGAAGGCCCTAGACAGATGCATGGGAGCAGAGATTGCGGTCTTCCTGGCCCGGGGCTATCCCCAGAAGCATAGAAAAATATGGTCCCGCTGGGCGACTTACCGTGGCATAGATCTACCCCCCCACCATCCACAGACCCCTCATAAGACTGCCCTTTTATATACGATTGGCCAACGAGCAACCCAGACAACGTAATGCTACCGTCTGAACTTACACACATTCAGATTCACTGAGCCTTGTGGGGTCTGGGACTACCTGTGCCATGTTCTTGTTGTTCTGCCTGCGGGTTCTGCAGGCGTCACAGTTTCATGTATTTATCGGTACTCCTGATATATTATGCCTTCAAAATGTATAGAGTGGGCCACAGCCCATTTTGTACCATGAAAATTCAATAAAATGTTTTTTTTTTATTTTAAAAGGGATTATGAATTATTTAGGCTTCAGAATCTGCACTTGATAATCATACTATCATTGTGGACACACCAATGTGTTCACAAAAATCTTTTTTCTGCACAACTTCATGAGTGTTTTCACAGAGTTGGTGTACTCTTATTGTACATTATCAAATGACTTTCGAGATTAAGGGATCATTTCCTTTTTTTGCTCTGTTTGACTAAAGTGACCAAGCACAGTGCATTATGCACGCACCGATGTGTTTGATCATACATTTTCTCTACATGACATCATGAATGTTTTCATAGAGTTGCTGTACTCTTCATTGAACATTATATAATATGATTGTACAACTTTCTAAAAAAATATGGATAGTATGGGATCGTTTACATTTATCCTCTTGTCTATTTAAATTGACCAAGTGTAATCGCCGCACATTATTTCTGTTGTGGATTTAATTGTTAAAGTCTTGGTTGGTTAATCCGACTACACAACCTATTTGCAGAACCACCGGGGCTAGCTGAGCACAACTACCTTTATTGGCACTTGTTCTGTGACTTCGCTTGATACTTCCCTTAGGGCGAATCTACATGACTATGGGTGCAGCCATTAATGAAATAATACGGGAATTACAATTTGTACTCCGGTCTCTAGTGTGCTCCCCAAACTGATCCTTTTCCAATATGGCGTCCAGTGTTTCCTACTTGGACTAGCGTAGATGGGACTAACACGAGTCCGTTGTCGCAGCATTGCCTTCATGAATTTAAGTGCGGTCAGTTCCATTGTTCATGTTTCATGCGACTACAGTGCTAGCCACTGCACGCCAATTTGCACAAGCACGGGATTATTCCTAAAGTAAGGGACACCGACCTATCAGTAGTGTCTTGTTTCAATTACGGCGACTATTGTACAGCTCCGGAATCTCAGTTCCTTTTTTTTTTTTTTAGCGTATCCGAAGACCTGACTTTTGGCTCACATCGTTTTCCTTAACGTATCTAGTATTCATTGGGATTTATTTCTCTTTGAACACCTCACGCTCTTTGGGGTAGGGTCTGTTAAGTTTTTCAAAAAAGATTGGCTAATAAGCGGCTTATGGTCCTGGTCAACTCTGTGAATCTAATGTTGTTTTTTATGCACTGGCCACAGCGGCCAAACACCATCGTAAACGGAATTGCTTCTGCAGCACAAATTAGAATTGACATACCTTGTAAGTTGACAACGAATTTGATCTGTTATTTTTTAACATTTCCTTCATGACGCTATAGACTGTGCACTAAATCGCATGTTACTGGGTCTAGCACTAGTTGAACTAGTTTTGGCACAATCCGGAGCATCACTTGCCTGTACAACTTAAAATTACTATATCGTGGTGGCATGCTTTGAGTTCTTGGGACACTGTGCTTTCGTTGTTATGATTGCGGATAATAGTGTGCTGGGATTACACTTCCTGCCCTCAATTAATATTACCATGAAACTTGGTCTTCATTCCGCTTATATCCATGTGTTTTTCCGCCTAAGGTTCACTTTTGTAATATACCACATGGATATCATATACTGATGAATGATAAATTTGTGTGTACGTTTTCACATCTGTACATTGAAGTATGTTTAATTTTACGTCTTTTCCAGAGGCCCTTGACAAAGGGACAGTGTGTCCCTAAATGCATTGGGTATTTGTTACTTGCATTGATTGATCATTGCTTTGCTGTTTAATTTTGGAAATCATTGTTTTTTTTCCCTTTTTAAGCACCAAACTGCTTTATTCTGGGGCTTGCATTTATTCTCACATTGTAAGTACAGGCTGAAATCACAAAATGGAAAGTGAAGCAGTTAAAAAGCCAAGGCTGCCTAGAATACTCATACATGAGATAGATGACTTGAATGCTATGTTGTAAACATTTAATTTTTAAAATTTTATTTATTAGCTTTTTGTAGTATAACAGGCTTACAGTACAGCCACGAGATTATTCTTAGAATGTTGAACACAGTATTGAAACATTTCATACACAAGTAAAGAACGATATTGTTACCTTCCTTTTCTGCCCCCTTACAACCATCACAGTAGTCATGTAAGTCCGAGCATCACTGTGCTACATCAATATGCCTGAATCCCCTACCTCCTGGCCCCCAAGTTACGTACTTTCCAACATACTTGACTCCGGGACTTCTGGCGCGCCCTCAGCTTCAGTTCTAAGGTGTGCAGTGAAGGGTTCCCAAATGTCTACTGGTGTAGAACGCTCAGGCATTAGTTCCCAGTAAGTATTGAGCTGTTCCTGACAGTATGCGGCGTCCCGTAACCATGCAGCGTGTACGGGTGCTGGGCGCCGGCCCCTGTGCATTGCCACTCTGTGCTTTGCCAGTAGCAGTAATATTGCCACCAGTCGGCGCCGCGCCACAGGTACCCTCTCCACATACCCCTAGCAAGCAGGTCACGGGATGCGGCTCCAGGGGAGCTCCCATAATGCCTCCAATTATCTCACACACCTTCTTCCAGAATTTCGCCACCCTGGGGCATTCCCAGGCTAAATGGAGAAACAATGCTTGCCCCGCACCGCAGCGGATACAGTTTGAGGTTTCGCAAAGCCCTATTTTGTGCAGCTGCAATGGCGTGAGACAGAATTTGTGGAGGTACTTAAAATGGATCAGTCGCAGTCTGTAGTTTGGGGATAGCCTTTCTGTCTGCGCCAGCAGTACGCCCATCTCTCTTCTGGGAGTTCATCTCCCAGTTCCCGCTCCCAAGCTTCCCTCGCTCGGGAAACATCCTGTTGGAGGTACGTGTTGTAATCGAGTAGTGACTAGTTTCCTCGGGGACTCAGTAGCGTATATATGCTCGAGAGCCTCTAGAGTTGGAGGGGCCTCCGGGAAAGTGTCATACGTCGCCCTAAATGTTGCCCGTAATTGGTAATAAAGCAGTGTATCTAGTGCCGTGATTTCCCGTGTGACTGGACTGGGTATCGAGTCAAGAAACTTTCCCCCAGGTAAAAAGTCTGCAATAGTTTTGAGTCCCATCTCTACTGCCCTGACCACTGCCCCTTTATCCTGCAGAGGGGGGTACAGTGGATTGTTTGATAACTGAGCTGATGGAGTGTGCAGGATCGGGAGGACAGCACGGCGTCTGAGTCCATCCGACGCCCACCTCACACATTCCACAGGGTCTATTTCGCCCTGTGGTGCCTTATATTTGCCAAACATGGCCGTCTTCAATGGTAACGGTGCCGCTCGATCTGTTTCCACCACCACGTGAGGCTGAATGGGAGCAGGATATAGCCAGTGATGCAGGTAGCTCGCCTGTACGCCGAGGGCCTACGCCTGTAGGTCCAGCGCTCCCATCCCACCCCTCGCTAATGGCTGGGTCAAATTTTGAAATTCATTGTTAAGATGTTTAAATGTCTGACTGATTTATGACATTTGTTATCAAGAAATGCTGACTTATTAAGTAACTGTAATAAATACATTATGGTTTGATCAAGTGACCAATTTGTGTAGACTAACAGCTGATCATGTAACAAAATATTGCATTAGAGTGGTGCACACCCTGTCCAAGTCACCTTTCAGGACTTTGCCTTCTTCCATTGACACGTACCAGAAAAGCCATCATCACTGAAGGATTTCATGTAAATCGCGTCCAGGTCGGACTTTGGATGAGATCTTGCATCACGGATGCGATCTGCAAGGCCTGGTGTCGTTCTAAGATTATTTGCTCCAGTTTGGTGTAGCGCTAGGCTATGAAAAGTGACGTGCCCGGTTGCGGCATCCGCAGCGGCAACCTCTTGCTGCATCTCGTGATCTCATGTCTCAGTGGGTGGGGGTTGCGGAGCCGCAAGTCAGGTGGACTCCATCAAGTCCCATGCCTCCATGAGGAGTCGAAGAAATGCGCAGTCCCATCAACTACGACGCAGAGACTGGCAAGGAACAGAAGCTAGTAGCGTATGTCCAACTCCCAGAG
Organism: Calotriton arnoldi; assembly: GCA_963921515.1. Lineage (NCBI taxonomy): Eukaryota > Metazoa > Chordata > Amphibia > Caudata > Salamandridae > Calotriton > Calotriton arnoldi. The sequence goes on along the minus strand of CAWUFW010000124.1, from coordinate 3,014,666 downwards.
ATGCCGCTTAACAGTTAGAAAGGAACTCCTCTCTCTCTTCACTGCCATGTTATAGTAGGGGAAGATCATGACCGATGCATTGTCCAACTTTATCCCCTGCAATTTTACGTGCCTAATGCAGGATGGAATCCCGATCCCTGTAGTTCAGCAGACGTAACAGAAAAGGCCTGGGATTGACGCCGGGTGGTAGTCTGCGGATCTGCACACGGTGGGCACATTTGACAGAGAAGGGTGATAGCATAGCATCAGTGTGAGAGGTTGGCTTAGTATATGGTGCTCACTCATGTAAGTGTGCTTATGTAAGTAGTGTAGCACCCTGCACTAATCCAGACAACCCTTATAGTGATTTTAGTGGTCTTAGACAACCTTAGAAAGCTCTCTAAGTGGTAGGTGTGGAGAGTAGCCTTCAGGCTTAGTCCAGAAGGAGTGTAAAGCAGCTTGGTTTACTAGTACTTAATCTTATGGTGAAGTGAAAAAGAACCATACAGTGTAGTTATAAAAATAGGTATTTATTATTAACACTCATTAACACAATGTATTATCTCCTACCCGGAGATACAACACAATACTTTGTCAAAAGAATTCGTAAATAGCACAGAATACACAGTGGTCCCCAGGGGGACACCAAACCATATACTAAAATAGTGGAATGCGGACCAAGGCCTAAGTTGAGAATGGACCGAGAATACGTAGAAGAGCCGGGGACCCAAGGAATCACCCAAGGTGAGTATCTAGGAACCCCATGAAGGTCGTGTGCAGAGTGGGAACACGACCGCGTGCTCAATGTTAGTCAATAGGTAAGTCGCGTTGCAATTTTAAAGCAGGACCCTTCCCAGTGGACCCCAAAGAAACACAGTGGAAGATGGAAGGTTGGAGAGTCACCCCACCCTTGGATACCCCAGGAACAAGGATATCTACACCAGGGAAGTCGGGTGCTTAGGTATGAAGTGACGTCGGAAACCGCTGTAGACCACAATGGGGGACTTCCGAAAAGATGCCACTGGCGAAGAAGGTGAAAGTGTCTGGTGGAACCCAAAGGTGGTTTCAAGGTGAGAGGTACCTGCAAGCAGAGTCTATGCCACTCAGGAGTGACTAGGAGGCACTGAAGACGAATGCCCACTGATGTCAGAGAAGCAGGAGAGTTGACGGTGCCCTTGAAGTTGCAGCTGTGCGGACCAGGTGACGCAGATGAGGACCAGGAGCCGTGCACTAGCTGTCCCACGTCCGATGTCAAGAGCCAAGGGGTCAGTGTCTGGCAGGGGCACCAACAAGCCTTGGCAACGGCAACCAACATTGGTGAAGAAAAAGGTGCAGTGTCGGGACCAGCAAAGTCCAAGTGACTCACCAGGAGCAAGTAAGTCAGAGCAGGCCCGAGCAAGCAGGGGAGCCCACTGGAGCCAAAGAAGACCCTCAAGAGGACCCACAGGCCAAAGGCTCAGGAGTCGCAAGAGGACCTCTAGCAGCTCACCAAAGGATGCAGGCGCACGGTGCAAAGGATGCGATGCAGGTGAAGATCTTGGCTGCAGGAGATGCTTGAGGTTGGATCTTCTTTGAGCCCGAAGATTTCTGGGGGAGAGAGTGAACAAGCCTTGGAAAGGCAAGTCGACGCGGTGCACAGGGGTTCTGTTCCAGCGGTTCCGACGAGGGATACTGGCCTCAAACTCGGTGAGAAGACAGTGCAGGCCTCGAAGGAGTTGCAGAACCACCACCTGTGTTACTGAGCCTTTCGGAGTCAATGGGAGCCCGGGATCAGCAGACCGGTCAGCTGTGTTGCGATGCCTGCAGATGCAGGGGAGTGACTCCTTCACTCCAAGGGAGATTCCTTCGGGTGTCTTGGATGTCCACAGGTCTTGTGAAGAACCTGTATGGAGCACAGGCACAGATGTTGCAGCAGACTTGCAGGACGACAAGACCAGGGGCAACAGGAGTCTTCCCAGTTGCAGTCTTGGTTCCCAATGCAAAGGCGAGGTCCAGAGTGCCCAGTTGGTTGAAGTTGAAGTGGTATGTGATCTGAATCTTGTCCCACGACGAATCTAGGGAGCCACCCACAGGTAAGCCCTTAAGTACCCTAAGGAAAGGGTTGGGAGGATACAGGGGTCCCTCCCTAAGGAGGGGCTGGACGGTGAGGAGGATACTCTTATGTCCTTTGTCCAGTTTCTCGCCAGAGTGGGAGCCAACGGCCCCCTAAACTGGTTTGGACTGGAGTATGCAAGGAGGGCACCAAATGTGCCCTTCAAACAGTCTGAGTGGCGCTGCCAAGCGCCCCCACCCTGTCCCAAAACACTAAGTCCTGTCTGGGAGGTGGTCAAACCGCTCTGTGACAGAATACCTATTGTCCTGCCTTCCTCTGCCCGAGCTTGGCTCAGCAGCAGGAGGGCAGAATCGTGTCTCTGGTCGGTAGCAGCCATAGTTTGCTGTTCGGGTTTAGAAGACTGGTACCGTGAGCATGGAGGGCCTCCCGGAGGAGCTTTACAGTGCAGCTTTACAGTGCATGGAATCATACCTCCCACACAGTTTATGATGTGGCAGTATGATTCCAACATGTTTGATACCAAATACAACAGGGTTCGTTACAGCCAGTTTAGAGATGGTCATCGCGTAATGACACATGGCCAACTCTATGTATCTTAATGGCTGATAGACTTACAACCTGAGAGAATTGACACAAAGTTTTAGGGGTGTCTTGCTCATGCAGGGGCACCCTCACACTTAGAACTGAGCACCCTGCCTTCAGGATTGAAAGGCCTACCTTAGGGGTGACTTATAGGTGTTAAGTGCAGTTACCTCAGATATAAGGAAACGTATATCTGTCGTAAGTGGTGCTAGCACCAGCTTACACAGGCTGCAATGGCAGGTCGTAGTCACAATTTGATTGGTCTCCCATGGGTGGCATAATAAATCCATGGGAGACCCCTGGTGTACCTATGCCCTGGGTACCTTAGTACCATATACTAGGGACTTATGAGGGTACACCAGTAGCCAATCTGGAGTGTACCTAAGTACTTTCCATGTCCAATTTAGGGAAGAAGCACAAACATAATGACACCAGCAAAAATGAAAGCAGATCCTACTTTCCTACAATCAGGCAGCAGGGTACGGATCCAGGCATCAGCGTAGGTCACTGCATCTTGGCCCTCCACACCCTCTGGAAGATAGACTACTCCTATGTTGTTTCTTCTAGAGCGGCCATCCGCGTCTTCTGCTCTGCATTCCAGTTTGTGTACACAATCTACCAAGGTCTGCAACAGAGATGCTTATTCGCGGGTTGTCGGTTGAAGTTTGGCTAGCATGTGCTCAGCATTGTGTACTTTGTCTGTGAGCTTGCAGTGATCTGCATGCAATAGAGTGAAGTCCGCTGTAACTTTATCAGTTTTGCTTTCAAGTGACATGCGTTTCTGCTCAAGAGTAGCTCCGATCTTCTCCACGGCTTGTAGCACAGTGTCTAGCTTAGTGCCAAGAGACATCGGAGTCAGGTGGTTCTAGCACCACCAGTTCTCCAGATGGCCACTCCAGAGCTGATGTGTGGCAGTGCAAGCGACCCATGGCCAACTGCCATGCCTTGGACATCATAAGAGTTAATGCCGGGTGGGGTGTGCCTGGGGTCCTTCCGTCCTGGCCACCCGCCAGGCCTCATGACTAGGAAGGGTGATGACAACACAGTAATCAATGTTCACCAGGGGCTGAAGCCGGCACCACTAGAGTGGTCACGCGTGTGCGTTGCATGCAATGGGACGCTGCAGCATGAGCAGCCCACAAAGGCAACTGGCAGGAGCACCCACGGAGAAGCAGAGGAGGAGCCGTAGAATGTGGGGCCCACTTACGCTCGGCAGGTGGGGAGTAATGGCGCAGCAGCACGAGCAGCCCCAGTCGTCTAGTCAACTGTGTCTGCAGGGTGAGGGCTCAGGCATCAATATGTGATCTTGGCTGTCGCATGACCGGGCTCCTATGGTGTTCCTCGGTTGGGCCCGCTTGCTAACACCAGTGGAGGTGTCTCAGCACGAGCAGTCCTGTGATGCTCCTGCTTACCCACCGCTAGTTCCCACCAGGCTGAGGCCCGGGCATTGGGCAGGCGACTGATCAGGCGTTTCTGCCACACCGCAGGCCAGCAAAGCTAAAATATTAGAAGAAGGGGTTCCTTGGTCGGCTACAGGGGGTGGGGGGGAAGAAAGTCATGCCCTCCAGTGAGTCAGGCCCACTCCAGTAAAGTGTGTGCGGGCAGTGATGTTCTGCGCTGGGGTATCTGGCGCCACACCTAGCACATGGGTCGCTGTGTGTCCCAGGTGCCCCGGGTGGGGGGTGAGGGGAGGATGGACTCTGGCTGGTCTGTCCCCAAGGACAGCTAGAGTGGTGCAAGCGCAGGTGACAGATGCTTGGAATGTACGGCCACAAGTCACAACACCAGGCCAGACAGGGCAGTCAGGAGGTATGTAGGAGCTCCCTCAATGGCAGGCATCCACCCCAACAGGGGCCGCTGGTCACACCAGTTTCACACAAGATGCCCAGGTACAGCAATTCCATGGAATTGTGTCCTTGCGGGCCCCATTCCCAGGGAGTGAATCAAAGTCTGCGGCAGCTTCAGTGACGGGGCCCGGGTCTGATTTGACCTCTGGGCCGCACCTGCCACCCCATGGGCCATAGCTCAATCAAGCTGCTTGGCATGAGGTAGGCCCCTATTGGCTGCAGCCAAATGCAATGGAAATCAAGGTTGCAGTGTGAAGTGGGCCTGGCGTGGCCCACAAGTCCTTGTTAGGCCGCATCACCAGCTGTGAACCACTCCGTGGCCACAGTGCACAGAGAACACCTCCAGTACCTCGGGCCTTCAACAGGTCCCCTGGGCCGCCACGAATTTTCAGAGCCACCTCACACATCACCCACGCCTGTGACCTGCATCGTTACACTGGTGGTCAGGGACAGTGCTCAGTCACTTACGGACGTGGGGGGCCCCAGCCAGGCTCAGTGAGGGGGGGGCTGAGGGTGCCAGCCCTGTATCAAGGCGCAATGTGGTGCAAGTCACCTCACTGCCCTCCCCGTGGCTGAGCCTAGGCCCGATACAACCGTAGCAGCCACCGCAGCTGGGGGACATAAACGAAGGGGCAGTGGCCCCGCAGTATTCTGTCTCACCTGATACAGTTGGATTCAACAGGTGCATCCAATCCAATCACCTGTCCCGCAGGCGCAGCTCTCTTGCCTGCCAGTGGGTGCGACTTCGGCACTAGGTTCAGCCCGGTTAGAGCTTCACCAGCAGTTACTACATCCGTCACCCCCTTGGGTGCATCAACAGGCAAGTTGGGGGCAATCAGGGCTGCCGGCCAGCACCCATCCACATCGCTGGAGAAAGTTGTGGCTGCAGTCGCCCTCATCCTGCCTCCACCCAGGCGTAGGCCTTAGCAGAGTTATCACCACAAAGTCCGCCTCTGATGGTTGTTCGGCCCGATAGCAGCATTGATCGGTAGCGGGTAGCGATGGGAGACAGATGAGTCAGGTTAAAGCGGCGGATGGCTAATTTTGGCCAGGATTGTTGGCCGACAATAGGGTAGGTGTGCAGAGCTTCTTTAGAGCGCGCCCACCATCTTGCGCTGCTAGCCACACCCCAATATTTATGCTAGTTTATGCTGCAAGATCACATAACATGTCCCAGTGTTTCAGGTGTTCTTACTGTACTGGAACAAGTAGTTTCTCCAGGGCATTAACCAAGCGACTTCAGGCAACTTTCACATTTACTTGATATAAAATCACTATTAGATTTTCAAGTCTCTAATAATAAGGGATCAACACTAAAGTAATAAAGGTACCCTCCTTGCAAGCCACTTGAACATATTTTAGGCACTGTTTCTTTACCTGTAATAGAGTTGCGGCTGTCATGTTTTCTTTCAGATCAAATATAAATTGTTCATAAATATTTTAGTTTTACTACTTTATTACTAAATTTCACTTTAATAAACAGACAAACAGGTTTGTGCTGACGCTGTTTTGACCTCTCAAGTTGAATTATTTAGGTTTGGGCGATTATCCCATGCAGCAGACTAGCCCAGGATATACTTGGATGCATAATAATCATGCCTTGTTTTAGTTTATTGGATTGTATTATTGAGTTGAAACTTTACTGATATTTGTCCGAGAACAGTACCGGTGAATTTTGGCAGTCTTGGTCTCGTAGGCTCCTGAGATAGAGACTTGTCTCTTTAGATGCTAGCAACCAGTAGGCTTTAAAGAACAAGTTACTTACCTTGGATAACGATATATCTGTAAGAGACATATATCAGTTATGGATTCTTCACCTTAGAATTACCCCCAGGCATCGGCCTGGATCCAGAGAATTTTTTCTTCAGCAGTACCCCTGCACGTCGGTAGGTGGCGTCGGTCGACTCCACGTTCGTCGTTGGCGTCGTGATCGCCGGAATGATGTCGCGGTGTCTACTTAGACGCCGCCCCTGCGCGCTGATGTCAGTTCTTTACACAACATTCAACGCCAGAAGCGCAGAGCCATGCAAGACACTGACCACTGGTGCACAAAAACTAGGGCCCTGAAAGGAAGTCCCTTACCCTAGAAGTCAGTTCGCAGAACGGGGAGGATGGGTGGGGCGGTGAGGAATCCATAACTAATATATGTCTCTTACAGATATATCGTTACCGAAGGTAAGTAACTTGTTCATCTGAAAGAGACTATTAGTTATGGATTCCTCACCTTAGAATAGATACCCCAGCAATACCAACCCGGAGGTGGGTCTGCGAACTAAGTTCACACCAGAAAGTCCTGGAGAACAGAACCCCCAAAGAAGCCGTCTCTCCGGACTTGGTTGTCCAGGCAGTAATGTTTGGTGAATGTGTGCAATGAAGCCCACGTGGCTGCCTGACAGATGTCATGAAGGGGGACTCCACGTCCCAAAGCAGTAGTGGCTGCCGTCACCCTGGTGGAGTGGGCGCGCAGTCCTACCGGAGGTTCCTTCTTTGCCAAGGAATAACAAATTTTGATGCAAAGAATGGTCCACTGAGTGATAGTCTGTTTTTGCACGGCCCGACCTTTCTTGGCGCCCGCATAGCCAACAAAGAGCTGATCATCCACCCGGAATTGCTTTGTGCGATCCAGATAGAAGGAAAGCGTACGTTTTGGATCCAGACGGTGGAGCCTCTCCTCTTTAGAAGGATGCATGGCGGGAAGAAGGTGGGCAAAGTGATGGTCTGTCCTATGTGGAAAGAGGTAACCACTTTGGGAAGGAAAGAAGGCCTAGTGCGAAGGACAACTTTGTCTGGATGAACAGCCAGGAAAGGAGGTTTGAAAGAAAGAGCCTGAAGCTCAATCACTCTGCGAGCAGAGGTGATGGCAACCAAAAAGGCAGTTTTAAGTGTCAAAAGTCTGAGAGGACAGTTATGCAGCGGCTCGTAAGGAGCGCACATAAGGTAGGTCAGAACCAGGTTCAAGTCCCACTGGGGCATTACGAAAGGAATTGGAGGAAACAAGTGAGTAATGCCCTTAAGGAAGTGATTTACAATAGGGGACTTGAAAAGAGAAGGCTGATCAGAAAGCTGGAAGAAAGGCCGAAAGATAGTCTTTTAAAGTGAAAAATAGAAATGGGGATATGCAGGAGGGGTAACTGCCCCTACATAGGTACTTGCAGTGGGGATGTAGGGGCAGTTACCCCTCCTGCATATCCCCAATTCTATTTTAATCCTGCCAAGGAGAACCAAGAATAAAGGTATCTATAAGGTATCTCCTTAGACAGTTTTACTTTATTATTTCTGCACTTGAGATCCCTTCTTAAGGGAATATTCTTCCCTATCACTGTATTTCTTCTCTTACTTTCTTTTAACTATCTCCCTCACCACTTTATACTAAAAAAAACAGCGCTCCGTCCAGTGTGTTGGTCTGCGCCTGGACGTCTGCAGTGGCCCTATGATGAAGCATGCCACTGCATAGTGGGTGAGGGCAGTATTAAGAATTTTCTTTTTTCCCTTTCTCTTTGTTTCTCGTTTTATTATTAATAAAGACTTTTTAGAATAAACAGGGAGCAGGAACCTTACGATTCCAAACTAGGTCTACACTCTTGGCCCTGTTTTTTTGTAGTCCTTCTCTCTTTAGTGAGTTTGTCTTTTAAAGTGCCCAGAGCAGAGCCCTGCCGGGCCAAAGAAAGAATGAAGAGGAAAACCTCTGAAAGGGGGGCAGAAAGAGGATCCACAGCCTTTGCGGCACACCATGCCACAAATTTGTTCTTTCTACAGGCGTATACCGTTTTGGTGGAGGGACGCCTGGCTGCCAAGATGACGTTACAGACTTCGGGAGGAAGGTCGAAAGCTGTCAACTGTCGCCGCTCAATCTCCACGCTAGGAGGTGGAGGCTGGACAGGTTCAGGTGGAAGACCGTCCCCTGCTGCTGCGACAGAAGATCCTCCCGAAGGGGCAGTCTGATCAGAGGATCGATGGCCATGTGCAGAAGCTCGGGATACCAGACTCTTCATGCCCAGTCCGGGGCCACAAGAATGACTTTGGCCCGGTCGCGCTTGATCCTCTTCAGCACTCTGGGCAGAAGTGGTATAGGCGGAAAGGCTTATAGAAGACCACAACTCCACATGCGATGAAAAGTGTCACCTAGTGAGTGCTGCCTTGGAAATTCCAACACGCAGAACTGCTGACATTGCGCATTCTCTTCAGTGGCGAATAGATCTAACCAAGGCTCTCCCCTTTGCTGAATTAGACCTCGCACCAGCTCCGAGTGAAGACGCCATTCGTGATCCATCATGCACCGGCGGCTGAGTTCGTCCGCCCTGGCATTCAGAGAACCTGCCTGGTGTTGAATCACCAGGGACATGCCCTGATGTTCCAGTCACTTCTGGAGATGAAGTGCCTCCTGACATAGGGTCCACAACCCCACCCCGCCCTGTTTGTTGCAGTTCCACATGGCGGTGGTGTTGTCCGTAAACATCAGCACTACTCCAGAAGGTTGATGTGGAGCCCGGACTCCGCCGGAGACCAGAGGCCTCTGATCTCCTCCTCTCCCATGTGGCTGCCCCACCCCAGAAGTGATGCATCTGTCACCACTGTGAACTCTGGCTGGGGAAGGGAGAGGGACCTGCAGTTGACCCCAATCCTGGTTCGTTAGCCACCACTGCAATTGGTGTGCAGTGCCCTCCGAGATCTGGACGCAATCGGAAAGATTCCCCTGTTGCTGTGCCCACTGGAACTTCAGGTCCCACTGCAGAGCCAGCATATGCCACCTGGCATAGTCCACCAGCAGGATGCAGGAGGCCATGAGCCCAGGAGCCTCAGGGTCAGTCTGACCGAAACCCAGGATAGAGGCTGAAAGATCGGAATCATAGCCCGATTATCCCGGACTCGCTGCTCAGGAGGATAAGCCTGAAACTGCGCTGTGACCAGAACCTCTCCGATGAAAAGGAGTTGCTGAGAGGGAATCAGGTGTGACTTAGGCACATTGATGGTAAACCCCAAGGGAATGCAAGAGATCGCCCGTAGTCTGTTGGTGGGAGACGACAGCCTGGGGCAAGCTCGCCTTCAATAGTCAGTCGTCAAGATAGGGGAAGACTGGAACCCCTGATCTGCGCAGATGAGCTGCGGCCACCGCCATCACCTTTGTGAACACCGAGGGGCGCTGGTAAGGCCAAAGGGGAGCACGGTAAACTGAAAGTGCTCGTGGCCTACTGTGAACCGTAGGTAACGCCGGTGGGCCGGCAGGATGGGGATGTGAAAATAAGCGTCCTGCAAGTCCAGCGCTACCATCTAGTCTCCAGGGCAGACAGGACCTGAGCCAAAGTCAACATTTTAAACATCTCCTTCCGGAGGAAGCGGTTTACGTTCCTGAGATCCACGATAGGACGCAGGCCTTTGTCTTTCTTGGGCACCAGAAAGTAGTGGGAATAACAACCACAACCTACTTCTGGGGCAGGAACTCGTTCGATGGCGCCCTTGGCGCAACTTCCTGTTGGAGAAGGGCCTAGTGATCCTCCGGCATGCAATGGAATTGAGGTGGCATGGATGGAGGGGTAGTCTCGAAGGGGAGGGAGTAGCCCCTTCGGACTATCTGCAAAACCCACCTGTCTGACGTGATGGTGAGCCACTGGAGGAGGTGATGGCGAATCCTGCCACCCACTGGCAAATGGTGGCCCTGAAAGGTCAGACTAGGAGGGCTTGGAGGCTGCTGCAGAGGGGGTGCTGGTGGACTGGCTGGTCCCCAGACCCACGAGGGTGGGTCTCACGTCCCCGGCCACGCAGAGGCTGGACAGCTTGCGCAGGCCTGTGGCTCTGGATGAAACGTGGCGGGGCACCCCTTCCGTAGCCACGAAAGGGGCAAAAAGCAGACTACGCGGGTGAGAGGTAGAAGCGAGGCCCAAGGACCTGGCCGTAGCCCTGGAGTCCTTAAAGCGTTGTCTGCTTTGTCGCCAAACAAGCGATGGCCATCAAAGGGCATGTCCAAAAGTGTAGCTTGGACATCACCCGAAAAGCCAGTGGACCTCAGCCAGGCGTAGCGCTGCAGGGCTACTGACATTGAAATCGTCCTGCCCAGCGAGTAGGCGGTGTCCAGCCCACATAGTGTGGCAAACTTCGCTGCGTCTCTCCCTTCGGCAACTGCACGAGAGAGCACGGCCCAGGCCTCCTCCGGGCACTGTGGCAGCACCTGCGCGACCATGTCCCACACAGAATGGGAGTAACGGCCCAAGAGACATGCGGTGTTCACTGACTGCAATCCTAAGTTGGAGGAAGGAAACATTTTCTTCCCAAGATGGTCCAGCTTCTTGGATTCCCTATCAGGTGGTGCGGTACGGAATGTGCCCTTGGAAATCGGGGCTTGGGCCACCAAGCTCTCGGGGTGGGGTGTTGGGAGAGGAAAATGGGGTCGGCCGGGCGGTGGCGTCGGGCAATCATCCTATCCACAGGAGCCCCTGTGTTGGGCTTGGATGTCCGTGAGGACCTCATTGAACGGCAGCAGGGGCTCCGTAGAGGCCGTTGCTGGTTGAAGCACCTCGGTCAGGAGGTTAGTCCTGACCGTCACCGTAGGAAACTCAAGGTTTAATGCCTCAGCCGCCCTACGCATGATGCACACTCCTCTGTAGCCACAGTAGGGGGAGATAGCATGCCAAGGTCTGGGGAGGTGTCCAGACCACTGGTCTCACCCAACTCCCCTCTCCAGTCCGGTTCTTCTAACTGGTCTGCCAGAGGGTCCACAGACCCCTTCCAGTCCTCCTCACCCTCCTCTGGTAGCCACTCAGGGCGATGGGGAACACCAGAGGGAGAACAGGGGTACAAAAGTACTGGTCAGACCCGGTCCAGACGTCGGTCGACGCTGGTCCGGCTCCGTGTCTACATCGAGTGGGAGGCTGGGGTCGACGTCGGTAGGGACACAACTGGCGTCGGAGGGGGTGGAGGTGTCGCAAATGGATTAGGCGCCAGAGAAGGTGTCGTAAGGTCGACTGGCACCGATCCGGATCCAGGCCTGGATCCCTGGGGGCCCAGTGGAGCCGAAGCCACCGGCATCGAAGGCCTAGAATCCCCAACTGAGTCTGCGGGGCCCGAAGGCGCGCCAGCGGAGTCGGGCTGCCCAAAGATTGAATGGAGGGCTTTGTAAAAGCTACGAAGTTGGGCAGGGGTCGCTCTGGCTCCCGGAAAGGGAAGGAGGCTCTGAGCCAAGCCAACAGGCTCCGCGGGCGGAGCCGGGCGGCTATCTTCCGCAACCCGCGTCGCGTTGGCCGACGGACGGGGAGAACGCAAAGAGCGACGATGCTTCTTGGCCTTCTTTTTGTGCTGCGACTTACCCGAAGACTTCGAGGAGTGGTGGTGATGGCTCTGCAAACGGTCCCGCGACCTCCCTCTTGACCGGAACCTCGAGCCACGTGGAGCCGACTGCCGGGCCTCCAGAAGTATTCGGGACCGCTCCTGCAATGACGTCGGGGCCATGGCCCGGCAGTCAGAGCACGACTTTGGGTCGTGGTTGCACTCCAGACACCATAGGCACACGAGATGGGGGTCTGTTACCGACATCCGCTTGAGGCAGGCTTGAAGCCGGTCTGACGAGATGACATCCCTGTGCACCAGGAGTTGTGACGACTCGAAAAGATGTTGACAAAAAGTCACAAAAAGAGAGTCAAAAGTGACTCGAGGTACCGCTCTCTCCGGATCTGCGCTGGCTTGGGTGGAAAAAGAAAGAACGGACGTCAGGGCGCATCAGGGCGCAGGGACCGCATCTAAGTAGATACCGTGACGTCTTTCCGGCGATCACAACGCCAACGACGAATGCGAAGTCGACCGACGCCACCTACTGACGTGCAGGGGTACTGCTGAAGAAAAAATTCTCCGAATCCAGTCTGACGCCTGGGGGTAATTCTAAGGTGAGGAATCCATAACTAATAGTCTTTCAGATAGAGGATTACATGTGAATAAGGTATGAATTGGAAACATTATTCTGTAATTGCCATATTTATTTAACACTTAATTTAAGTTCTAAAATGTATTCTAAACAAAACCATTAAAAAAAAAACTTTAAAAAAGCCACATATATTTGGGGAGTGAGAAACAACCCAAAGGGAAAAATGACTTTGTTACGAAGGGGGAAAACATCATCAACATATGCGTTTACATTTAAGTAAGACTTTCAAAACATTCAATATCAAGAAAACGAACTGTACATAGATCCTCAAAGCATAGTAAACAGAATAACAAAACAAGACTAGAAGGCTGGTTTAACACCCTAGACCGTTTCAGCTTCCGCTTTAGTGTCTTCAGAAGAACCGGACATTCTGTGTCCAGGCAGGTCAGGGACATGTCTTGCCATTGTCCAACCCCAGCTGATTCTTGATATGTCTTAAAGGGTTTCCTTGTCTCTCCGAATCAATGCACCTTGTCCGCAATGATGGAGGTGACTTTTTCAAATTTTTCCCCCAAAGTATTTATTAGAGTTTTATAGAAACAGATGCATACTGCAGTGCATGTCCCTAAGGTGTGTGGGGGGGAAGCACGGTGGTTCACTACATCACAATACATTGCAATAAAAAACGGTTACTAGTGTACTGTCAGGGACTGTCCGGGACTATGTCGGGAAAACAGTCAGGGACTTGAGCAAGGACTGGGGACTGGGTAGAAAACGTACCGTGCACAGAAAGAGTAGTACAGCGCTGCCCAGGATCACACAGGGAGTCAGAGGAGAAAAAGGGACCCAAAGGGGAAGCTTGTACAGTGAACAAGATGGCTAAGACTCAGAGAGGAAGGGCACTCACGAGGCAATTTAGCATTCAGACTAACTACACCCAGGACGGACGTGCAAGACATATATATAAAACAACATTAACAATAAAGGGAATGTGGGGTAAAGCACTCAGGAGCTCCACGCGGTAAGACTGAAGCTCAGTAAGTTCCTCACCCACAATTGCTGTTACAGATACTGACTGCAAATACCCACATATAGGATATGTATGCCAAGGCAGGGTCTGTGGAGCTGATACCTATGGTGATGTGATAAATGTAACTCAAAGACAATACTCACAGTGAACAAGAAACACCACCTAGGTAGTCAGCTGTGCCCACGGATCCTGGCGATCAAACAGGAACACGCAAGGCAGTAACAGCAAGGGGGTAGAACTAAGCACAAGCACAATAGACCAGGAGCTAGCAAGGAGGAGTGCTAAACAGGAAAGGAAGGAAATCATAGGGCACACTTGGCAGAAAGCAAGTAACAAACACACAAGGTATTTAGAAGCAAGGACAGCAGGAATAGAAAGACAGCAAACTAGGAACTGGAACCAAGGAAATAGGAAGAAAGGCAGGGTCTGGAAAAGGATATGCAGAAGGGGAGGCTACAAAGGTATACTAGAATAGTGCAGGTTCATGAATCAAGAAAAGAAAGTAGCATTGAAGACAGTGCTGGGGCAGGAACAAGAATTGAGCTAAGGCTCAGGAGTCAAGGTAGCACTGCAGGCAGTCCTAGTTCAGGAACAGGGAATTACTAAAGCTCAGGAGTCACGGTAGCACTGCAGGCAGTGCTGGTTCAGGAACAGAATTACTAAAGCTTCAGGAGTCAAGGTAGCACTGCAGGCAGTGCTAGTTCAAGGAAACATGAAATAGCTACAGCTCGGGAAACAAGGAGTCAAGAGAGCACTGCAAGCAGTGCAAATCAGGAACAAAAAATAGCTGAAGCCCAGGAATAAAGAATAACTATAGCTCAGGAACTCAGGAAACAAGGTAGCACTGCAGGCAGTGCTAATTCAGGCACAAGGTCTAGCTATAGCACAGGAATTCCGAAAACAAGGATATCAAAAGCTCAGGAAACACTGGAAACAAGGATATCAAAAGCTCAGGAAACACTGTAAACAAGGGTCGGTCTCACCGGTACACAGCTACAATGACCAACCTTGGCCTGAAGGGAGCTGGGGCTTAAAAGAGCTCACAGTAATCACATGCATCAGGTGTGAGCAGGCTAGCAGCAGCCAGCCACAGGTGAGGTGAATTCCTCCACCCATCCTTGGCCTGCAGGGGTGGAGACGAAGCAGTGAGCAGGGAATTCTAGGTACTGGAGTTTCAGGCATGAGCAGGCTGGCTTCCACAAAACCCGGCATAAATTGGGAATGGATGTCAATTTCCAAATAGTGTCCAAATGGCTGGAAGTCAGTATATGCATGAACAGGAGGGTCCAGTAGCTTATTATGACACTGGAGAGTCCCACAGTTCAGCCCCCTGGTGGTGGACACGAGAATGCAGGGAGCGAGTCGTGACATGTACAAGGCTGTATATCGAGAGCGGCAAATTCGTGTTTCTCGCCAGAAAAGGCTATGGGTGGGAACGCAAAGTAGGCAAGGAACAGTGGAGCTATCTGCCCAATGAGTGCGGAATCCCTGAACATGGGAAAGGAGGGAAGTGATTTGGTGCAGAAGTAGGCTGGCCCACGGGTAAAGGCAGCATCAGGATATCTCCGGATGCGAGCACCAGCTGCGGCAAAGACGATTCAGTAAAGTATCTGAGTGCTGGGTCAATTCGCTGAAGAGGTGATGGGGTAGATTGTGGAATCGAGCAGCTATGGGGTGGTTGGGATGGCAGGGGGAAGGGTGGGGAAGACTCTTGTGTAGATGTGTGTAGATGTCGATGGGGGGGGTCTAATAGGGTTCAGTGAAATTCATGGGGGAAGGTCATAGTTTTTGCGTAAGTTGTAGGAATTGGGTACGGTGAATGTCTCATTCGTGGGAGACTGGGTGTTTGCAAAGGTGGCAGACCTCTTCATAGCGTAGGGCTTCCTCCTTGGCTTTCCCCCATTTTCGCATCGCCCCATGCCATGCTATCACTGGCAGTGCCAATGGCGCACTCCACTGCAGAGTAAGTGCCCTCTTAGCTAGTAAAAGTGTGATGCCTGTGAAGCACGTCCTCACCTTGCAGTGTTTCCTATGTTTAAAGATGCCTAAGGCGCAGGCTTTCCAAATGTAAATGTTAGTGGGTGCCATGATCCCCTGAAGAGCGTTGTGAATCGCCCGCCAATAACATCGTAAGGGGCGAGCAGGACAGGAACATATGTTGTAGATTAGCAGTAGCTGAGAAGCAACTGGGGCAGTGCAGGCATGTGTGGAAATAGCGGTTGAGCTGCGCCGGTTTCAGATAGGCTCAAGGGAGGCTAGAGAACTGTATGCTTTTGAAGTGGGCGTTTCTAGATGCCTGCTGGGGGAACTCCAAGGCCTACTCCCTTTCAGTATCTTGCAACGCCCTCCTGAAGTAGTCCTCCCATTTGCCCAGTAAGGCAGTCAGGGGAGCACTGGTGAGCTCCCGTAGCACCTTATAAATCCATGTAATCAGGTTTTGGCCCTTACCCATGTGAATCAGAGTTTGTATGACGGTGTGAGTCTTGGGGTCTTCATCGTGTGAGGACCAGTGGACCAGAGGACCTGACGTGTTGCGTATTTGTCTGTAGGTGGGAAACTGCACCGGCAGGATGTCTTAGTCAGAGATAAGTTGGTCAAAGGTAAGGAGTTGTCCGTCAGAAAAGATGTCGCTGATTGCGGTCAGCGACTGCTCCTTCCAGCTCTTCAGGTCCGGGTGGAGTAAGAGATGGGGAAGTGTGGGAGACCCAGCAGTGGAAGTGCTGGAGCATACAAGGGGTGTGGCATGTGAGGTGGTGAACTCTAGGCATGCAACTGCGAGCTTCGAACACCTGCAGGGACCAAAGGGATTGGGGGGAGGTGATTCCAGGGAGCAGGAAGCCTCTTTTCGTGGCTGGTGCTAAAAAGGCCCAGTCTGTGACATGTCTCTCCCAGGTTGCGCCATGCTAGCCAATATGATACCCATTGCAGCTTCACCGCCAGGTAGTAGGCTTTGAAGGACTGAGCTCCAAGACTGCCTCTGCCAACTGGTAATTGTAGTTTTTCTGTGCTATTTGTGACATTTGTTTCCCCAGATGAGGTCGTGTCCAGGTCATGGAAAAAAAACCAAGGGGGACGACAATGGGTAGGCTTGCAAAGTAGTAAAGTGGCTGGTGTAGGATTATCATTTTTGACAAAGCTATCTTCCCAGTGGTGACTAAAGGCAGATTCTTCCAGATTGTACTTGTGATTTTAATGCGGACAGGGTGGTCCGCAGGCTGCTGTCAGAGAGGTGAGCCGGGGAGTGGTAGAGGCATATTCCAAGGTACTGAACTGTGGTCTCTCGTCACCTGAATGAGGTTCTCCTGAGACTCGTCTCCAGTGGAGCTGTGCCGGGTCGGAAAGAATACACAGATGACTTAGCCCAGATGACCTGGAGGCCCGCCACGTGCGTGAAGCGTTGTGTGAATGGGGAGAGGTCGGCATGGACATCTCAGAGTTAGAGGAGTAGGTTATCGGCATAAAGGGAAACTGCATGTGTCCTGTCGTCCAGGGGGATCCCCGAGGTTTGCTCTGTTTTACAAAGCCGAATTGAGGGGGGTTCTATTGCCACTGAGAACAGCAAAGGGGAAAAGGGGCACCCATGCTTAGTCCCCCTTGCCACTGGGAAAGGGGGCGAGATGAGTCGACCTAGGTGAATCCGGGAGGTGGGTTTTGTGTACAGTAGTTTTGTATATGCCAGTAGGTGCTTGCCCACTCCCATTCTGTCCAGCACACGGAAAAGATAGCCCCAGGCAAGCAAGTTAAATGCCTTTTCCAGGTCTAGTATTAGGCAGGCTGCAAACGGGAAGCGCTTCTGTATTTGATCCTGTACATGAAAATAGGTGCTTAATGTTTTGAGATGTGCTGTGCCCCGGGATGAAGCCGTTTTGATATGGATGGATAAGCTCAGGAAGCAGCTGCGGTCCGTGCAGGTAACAGCAGTGAGGCCGGGTAAGGGGGGTTTTCGAGGGACGATGCCGAGGGAAAATTATTTATTTATTTAATTTTCCCTCGGCATCGTCCCTCGAAATCCCCCCTTACCCGACCCCACCGCTGTTACCTGCACGGACCGCTGGTGTCAGGAAGGATCTAAGCATACCTGTTTGACAGGGTTATCCCCAGGGTCTTGTAATCTGCTCCAAGAATGGCAAACGGCCTGTGCGCAGATAGGCTGGTGGGGTCTCTATCAGGTTTTGGGATGGATACCAAGAGGGACTCGCAGAGAGACAGAGGTAGTTCCCCGGATTGCAGGGCATCATTAAACCGCTCTGCTAATAAAGGTGCAAGGCTTGTGCGAAAGTACTATAATATTCTATCAGCAGACCGTTGAGGCCTGGGGTTTTATTCTTTGAGAGGTCCCGGGTGGCCTGTTTGACATCCACGACCGAAATCACAGCATCTAGGCGTATCCTAGCAGCGTCAGGAATTCGGGAGAGGCCCAAAAGGAAGGCACCCAATGTGTGCACAGCTCGTAAATAGCAGAGTAGTACCTGAGGAATGCCTGTAGGATATTGTGTTGCGCGTAGAGGGTGTCGCCAGTGTGTGAGATTAATTCTAGAATGGGGCTTGCGCAGGCCTCTTGTCAGATCAGCCAAGCAAGGAGGCGACTCGATTTGTCACCTTCCCGGTTTGTTTGGCCACATATGCACCAATGTTGCAGCCACGCAGGAGCTCCAGAAGGGTTGCGTGATGGGTCTTGGTCTCAACCAGTGTGCAGGGGTAGGAGCCTTTCAACCTCCCCTAGCTCCCTGTCTTGTGTCCTGCGTACTCCCACTATCTCCTGCAGACAGACCCCTCTTGTGACCACCTTGAAGGCGTCCCCCTCAATTGCTCTAGTAGAGGCTTACTTATGGTTCTCAGTGAAATAATGCTGTATGTGGGACTCTTGTGTCTCACGAAAGATTGGGTCCTACAAACAGTCCAAGGGAAGTCCCCATGGAGGTGTTGGGGTGTTTCATTGCAGGTCCATCATCTGCGCTTCAAGGTCCGAAATGATGCGACCCGGGTAGTCCGCATTGCAGACTGTGGCTAGTATGGCAAGTTAGCATAGAATGCTTTCTAAGCGTATGTACAGGTAGTGGGTTGCAGAGTAGAAGGAGTAAAGTCAGGAGTTCGGGTGGGTGGCCTTCCAAACAGCTGCATGTGCCCATTGGCTAACCCACCCTGTGAAGCACTCCAATTGTGTGAGGGGAAGGGAGCGCGGCAGTGGGGGTGGCAGTGGTTGAGTTGAGTATCGAGCACACAGTTGTAGTCCCCACCCAGCACCCATGGTATTTGTGTCTTGTGAGCCAGCGCTCCTGAGAGCGTGGCCCAGTAGACCCCTTAGTCGGTGTTCGTTCATAGATGTTCCCTATGAGGATGTTCGAACCATTGAGTTAGCCCTCAGTCAGCAAGTATCACCTCTACTTATCTACTCTTGTGCCAAGCACCACGAAGGGGGCCCCCTAATGTTTCCAAACCATGCCCCTCGCGCATATGCTGAACAGTTGGTGCCGTACACCTACCCCCTCCAACTCTTTGGTATTTGCTGCAGCTCCCCAGCTATGGTGTGCTCATCCTGGCGCAATATTGTGTGTACATGTTGGGACTTTATATAAGAGTATATAGAGTAGCGTTTCCTTGCATGCCACGTACGTTCAGGTTAAGGAATCTTGTGTTACTCAGTGAAGCCATAGTATACAGGATAATAGGTTTGTCTGAATGGAGGGTGACCTTCAGGGGGTCCCCTCCGCGTGACCCGGCTTTACTGCCCTATCTGTGTAGCACGTGGTGCCCGCCTACCTGGTCGAATCGTGTGGGTAGGAAATGTAGGAGGATATCAACAAGTAAAAACACATGAGGCCTACCACAAACAGCAGTATGCCGAAACTTATTGCAGTTATCAGCTATTTAGCAATGTAGGGTGGTGGTCAAACAATTGGGGGCAAGGTCCAAGAACGTGATTGCCCCCTCTGTCAACATCTGAGTTGTACTGGGCCCGGCTGTGACAGTATGAGAAGTACGGTGACAACGTCCTCGCTCTAGTGGTCCGTGAGATCGTGGTCTCAGTCATTGGGAGGCAGACAGGCTGGTGACGCAGAAATGTGGTGTATGTATGGAAGCAAGTACTCTAACCGCCTGTATCCAGTCATAAAGGGTGAGACTAAATTTTTGTCTACAGTTTGAGGAGTCAACAGCAGTGGGGTTTAGGACCCCTGGTTAGAGCCGTCCTTCGTGAGGGAGTCTTCATCAGGGGAGAAGATTGCTGGCCTCCCTCGCTGTCAGAATTCCCAGTTCCAGCCCCCAGGGATGCTGCAACTTGGAGAGCCCAACAGCTGTCCTCGATAATTTGTTGCGGGACAGGGGACTTCGGCGGTGGGGACTTCTGGAAGGGCCCCTGTTGTGGGTGACTTTCATTTCGGCTCTGTCTGGGAAGGGTGAGGCACCCCCCCCGCGGCCAGGGTAGATGTTGCATTGTGATGTTTGTCGGCACATTCCCATGTGTCTTTAGGATCCATGAAGAGGGAGGCGCCATTCACCAGGATCTTGAGGCAGGCTGGGAACAGCTAGAAGTGTTGAATACCCAGCTGTCGGAGCCGTCTCTTGCCCTCCAAGAAGGTGTGTTGTTGTTGCACCGCTTAGGTGTAGTCCAGGAATAACATAATGATTTTGTCCTCAAGCTTCAAAGGTCCGGTCACTCAGGCAGCCATTAGGATGGAATCATGGTCCTTGAAATGTAGGAGCTTGGCCAACAATGGATGTTGAGGAACTCCCAGAGGGGGGGCGGCGTGCCGGCACCCGGTGGGCCCTCTCCAGAGAGTAGAAAGTGCTGAGGTCTGACGCAGAGACAAAAGATCTGAACCAGGTCTCTAGAAATGCCAGTGGAACACAGTCTGCGACTCCCTCTTATAGACCCCGGATTTGAATGTTGCTCCTGCGAGAGCGTCCTTCTGCAACTTCTGCCCTCTCCTTGAGCTTCCGCACCTGACCTTGGAGTTCCAGGAGAGCGCGTTGATTGTCTTTGGTTAGTGGTTGTAGTGAAGCCAATGATTTCTCCTCGTCGGTGACTTTGTCTACAGGTTTTTAGTGGTCGTCATGTAAGAAACAACTCCACCACTAGGGAGCCGTGCTTGGTCTCGCTATGGCAACGAGAACCGTGTCCAGTTTGTCAGTTGTGGGTGCAGGAGGGTGCTGTGTCCCCTGGCAGTGGGGATGTCCGGTACAGTGGTTGGTGGATCACCTGCTACGTGCGCCTGCGTCAACGCCGCTGACTTCGATGTGCTCATGGCTATACACGGGAGGGTACGGCTTGGCTTATGTTGCAAGAATCTTTGATACAGTGTCTGCATCCGGGATAATGCAGCACCAGCTCTCAGCTTTCCTGGCTCCTCCGGTGATGAGGTGGCAAGCCAGTGAATGCCAGTCTGGTGTCGCAATGAGTGAGGGCCGATTAGCGAGGTCCCGGGCCCCCGCCTTAGTTCATCATGGCCCCGAGTGATAGCTGTCTGTCACCGCTGTGGTGACTGGGAGCATGGGGGAGCTAGAATAGGCACCCCCTCAGTTCAAGTCCCAGCAGGGAGGTCACTGGGAACAGGAGCACCCCACCAGCAATGTTAATCCTCCACAAGGGGTCTTCAGGGGGGAGGGGGCGTTATATCATTCTTTTACGCCCCCCCTCCAACCCCTGTTCTCCTTATACTTTGTACAAATTGAGATTTTTGCAGCTCTGAACCACATGGCCTCCTACACCTCCTCACTGTAGCTCTGTTCCAATTCTTTCTCCCACTTCATCATGTAACAATACTCAGTTGTTGTGGGGTTCATATCTAATGCATGATACAAGAGTGAAGTGCTTTTCAAGGTTGATGCATTCCGAATATTATTTCTAACCGGGTCAATTCTTGGCCTCCCTGGTCCTGTCTCTCGGGTATTTCAGTCCAGTGCAATGCCTGTATTAGTTTATAAACATGTTGCGTCTGCTTTCTGTTCATTTTTAAAGCAAACCTGATGCATAGTGTTGGGTTGGAATTTATAATCCAATGCAATTGAATTGTAACCTAAAGTAACGCAAGGTAGTACAATGCGCTGCCTTGCAGTACTTTAAGGAGACGTTCCATAGGTGATGCATGGGCGTTCCCATGCATCCACCTATGGACTTGGAAGCAAATCCATATCTACAAAGACTTGTAAACATGGATTTACCCCAAAATTCTGCACCTCCCTGAGGCTGGCATAATGAGGAGTAATATTTTATTTCTCCTTGTTTTTTTCCTCTTTGCATGTGTGTTGTATTCAATCTGCTGCACACATGCAAAAAGGAAATTGCCTTTCAGCATAGTTGTTGTCCAGGAAGGAACTCCTTCCTGCACAAAAACGTTGCAGCCCACAAAAGACACCTTTTGCGTTGACGCGTGGCAGTATAAAGTGTACCAGAGCTAGGGAGAGAGCAGAACAGCTCCATGTCTTTCAAGATATGGAAATTGTAGGAAAGTGGGATTCTGTTGCAGTAACCCCCCCACTTTTTGCCAGATTTCTGATGCACTTTGACTTGATGTGCCCTGGGTCCCTGCCAATCAGGTTCCCAGGGCCCAAAACTGTACCTTTGTACCCCAATTGGCACCTCTCTGGCCACATGTAAGTCCCTTGTAAAAGGTACCATGAGAACCAAGGGGACTGTGACCAGGGAAGGCCTCTAAGGGCTGCAGCAAATATTGTGCCACCCTTGGAGGTCCTGTACCTTAACACACACACACTGCCATTGCAGGCTGCGTGTTTTGGTGCAGAGACAAGTGAAGAGTCATCATGGCAGACATCCCTGTGTGCCATGCCTGCAACCCACTGCCTATGGTATAGGTAAGACACCCCTCTAGCTAGGTGCACTATACCACTGGTGAGGGTACAGTTGTATGAGCACTGGCCCCCCACAGTGTCTAAGTCCATTCTTGGACATTGAAAGTGCAGTAAAGCCATAAAGAGTATATGGTCTTGGAGTTTGTCATTACAAACTCCACAGCACCATAATGCCTTTACTGAATTCTGGGAAGTTTGGTAGCAAACTTCTCAGCATAATAAACCCACACTGATGCCAGTGTGGGATTTAATGAAAAATGCACTCAGAGGGCATCTTAGAGATGCCCCCTGAAAAACTACCAGCCTCTGGTGGGCTCCCTGACTGGTTAACACTAGCTTGCCACCATGAGACAAGTTTCTGGACCCCTGGGGTGGAAGCCTTCGCTCCCTGCGCCCAGAAACAAAGCCTTTCCTGGGCAGAGGTGGTCACACCTCTCCCAGGTCAGAAAGAGCCTTCAAAGGTCTTGCTGCCTTTGTAACGCGACCCCCAGCCTCTCCTGCTATCAGGAGCAGGCCCCCTTTCTGTCTCCCCTCCTTTTCGGTGGGAAGACAGGCGGTAAAAATTCGAACAGCCCAGAAGGTGTGGCCACTTCTGCCAACCCCAGGCCAGGCACTCTACAATCAGTGTTAGGGATTGTGCCCCCTCCCCCACGTGGGGTGAGCACACCAAGGGTGTAGTCACCCTAAGGTCAGTAGCCCATTGGCTACAGACCTCGAGACCTCTTAAACGCCCCCTAAATACAGTATTTAGGAGGCAGCCCTGAACCCAGAAGGCACATTTATGCAACCTACGAAGAAGAAGGACGAAAGAAAACGCCCAGCAGAGGAGACTGCAGAGAAGAACTGACTTGGCCCCAGCCCTACCGGCCCGTCTGCAGTTTCCAGAGATCCTGCACCACAAATCGCCTTGTCCTGCAGCCAGCAACCTCCAGAACCCCTGGGAGGACTGACAGCCTTCAAGAAAGACTGGATCTCCTGTGAACAGCAGCTCTGTTCAAAAGAATCACCAAAGCAAGACTCCGAACCTGCTGAAGACAAAGAAACTCGACGCCTGGAACCCCCACTGCACTCGTCGCCTACAGCCAGAATCCGAGTGGCCCACCAGTCCCAGTGAGGTCCCCCAGTGCTCCAGAGTCCGAGTCTACCTTGGGTTGACCCCTCCAGGACTCCCTGACGTCGCTTGCAGCCTATGCACGGAGACCCCCTCCCCCCCCAACCGTGAGTGTCCCAGTAAGCTGAAATCCAACCTCAAAAGGCACCCCTGCATCCAGCCGCCCTGCGCCCCGGAGAAGAGGACCAGAAGTGCACCTACGTCCCCGAGCCCTCCAACTTACCTGCCCAGCTGTTGGTTCCTCCCGGAAGACTTCCTGGACCAAGCCTGAAGCCAAAATCCAAAACTGGCAACCCCATTGAAAACAACAGGGCACCAGGCGCCAAATCAACACTCTGCACCTGGCCACCCTAGTGCCGCTGAGGGTGCTCTTGGAGTGTATCCTTGACCCTGGGGGATCACTTGTTGTAACTCCAGAAACTCAACCCTCAAGACTGTTTACTTAGCTGCAAAACGATAACCCCATTTTTCTCCATAGGATCGCATTGACTGTTTTCCTCTGAAAAACTTCTAAGGGCCCGATTCCGATCTCGCTTGGAAGGGCTCCTGATGGCATCCGTCAGGAGCGAGTCCGAGTCGCGCGTACTATTTCCGACCGACACGTCCCGCCTATGATGTGAATATCACCTCGCGCTCTGAGCGACTCATACCCGTCAGCGAAGCCCTCCGGACGACTAAAACATGGCCGACTTATACAGCGCAATGGGTCCGATTTCCGAGCGACCAAGTATGATGCGCGCGTCGAGCAGCCGGATCGACTCGGAGCCTCCGACTCGAAAAAGCTTCGGGAAGCAGACTTCGGGGGGCCGTAGCGGGCCCCCTTTCATCCTTAGTCTTACGAGTTGGTCACAGGGGGAGACCCAAGGGCCCCCCTACACATGCATGCACGGTGCGGAGGGCACCGAGGCGTCCCCGCTATAGGGGGCACCCTTTTCCGCGACATACCTTTTTTCTGTATGGGAGCCTATGTACGCAACGTACATCAGGCTCCCATAGACGTCAATGGGACTCCGAGCGACCCGAGTCCGTCAGCGCGTACTTGCACCGTACTCGGGTGCTCAGAGCCCAGGAGCACGAGTCGTTCAGAAAGCTCTATGGGACCGAGTCGGCCGTAGGGCTTTCCCAACTAGATCGGAATCGGGCCCTAAGTGTTGAGGGTGTTTTGTATGGAAGCCTAAGAAACTGTGTTTTGATAAACTGTTTTATTTACCTTTTATCCAGGAAATGTCCCAGTGTGATATCTAGGCATATCACGCTGAGTAGAAAAAGTAATCTGAAAAATAACTTAAAAAGTAATCACCAAGTAATTGCAAAGTAACTAAAAAGTAAATTCAACTGTTTCTGAACATTTGACCTACCTGTAACTACATTCAACTGTATTACATGAGAAAAGCATTTTACTTACCTGCACCAAGTCTGGCTTGGTTCTAGAAATAAAATACAACAAAGTAATATTTTTTATACAAAACAATTGGTCAGAGTTCAGTCTTTGAGTGTGTGAAATCACTCCTTGCCTGAGTGTGTACAATAAATGCTTAACACTACTCTCTGATGAAGCCTTGCTGCTCACCCATACTACCACTAATGGAGAGTAAGGTTTCATCTACTTTAACCTCTGTAAGCCTTTGGGGATCCACTGGACTCTGTGCACACTATACCTTACTTTGGTATAGTATACAGAGCCAGCTTCCTACAGAAATGGTCTGCTCTTTCTAGTTTCACACACTATAGTGCAGAAACTTCACATGCTGTTCTACGTTATTTATTTGTAAATGTAGACCCTGGTTTATGGGTGAATTTGATCAAACTCTTCACACTCCTCCCTAGTTTTAAGGTGTCCTTTAGTTAAGAAATAACTTGGCTTTTGCAGGTCTAGCCCTCCTATCTCCAAGACATGTAAATCATGCAGTCCTGGCAGTAAGTCTGGGTTATAGGTCAAAGGGGACAAGGGTGTGATGAGAATATAATAACCCTCTTGCTTCTAATCAAATTCATCCAATGGCCCAATAATATGTTAAAGTGTTAGGGAGTGTGTTTTCATTGGCCTGTGACATGAGGGACGCCATTTTAAATGTTGAACCCCCAAAGGCTTTGTCCTATCAGACCCTCCTATCCAATCAAGTGCTCATTGAATTTGGGCAATGGGAGATCAAGCATCCCCCCCCTCCCTCCTCTGTCATCTTTGAAACCATGGGGGACTCAAGAGGGTGTCATCCTTGAAACCCTGGGGGACTTTACTTCTCATTAGAAGTGCAGTAAATTAGCCTGTATTTCCATTAGTATGTTTTTGGGAACTTTAAGGGGGGAGGGTTTGCACTATGCACAATATGTGAGGAAGAGAATTAATTTTAATGTTAACAATTCAGCTACTCTAGGATAGGTATAATCTGCTCAATTGATACAGATCCTTAACCCGTTGCAAGCGTCGGACGGCCGGGAGCTGTCCGAAGCCACGGTGGGCGTGTGCGTCGGACTAGTCCCGACCGTCCTAGAACCCACCCACAGGGAAAGCGCTGGCACTCCCCCATGGGCCGCCCATCTATGGGCCACCACGGGTGATGGCAGCGGAAGCCATTCTGCTTCCCCTGCACCCCTGTCCACGTCATCTAATGACGTCCGCGTGCACCGCGCGCAGACGAGGAATCATCTGATGATGAAGCTACTCTCAGTGTGGATTAAGTGTCTGTTCTAGAGGAGGACACTGATGTGTCGATGGTGCAGCAAGAGGCATCTGGATTGCAGCCTGGGGCTGCAAGGCTTCCCATTGGAAGTGCTGGACTCTGGGTTGAGCCAAACATGGTGTAGCCGGTGTTGCCTGCCTTTAGTGGTGATGCAGGGTGTAGAGTGAATTGTGAACATTTTTGCTTATACAGTTTTTCCAGTTGTTTATGGATGATGTATTTTTGGCTGAGATTGTTTAGCAGACTAATTTGTATGCTGAACAGTATTTGAGGGAAAACAGTGCCAGGCTTAGGCCCTGCTCTAGAGCTAACCGGTGGACTGCCACAAATCTGGATGAGATGAAGACATTTTTGGGTTTAACTTTTTTGATGGGCTTGATAAGGAAGCTGTCCCCGACTTCATATTGGTCTACCAGTCCCTTGATGGCAACGGCCATATTTCCTGCAATTATGAGTCGTGATCGATATTTACTTCTGCTTCGGATACTGCACTTTGTTGATAATGCTTCGGCGTTGCCACAAGATCACCCTGACTGTGACCGCCTATTTAAGATTCGGCCTGTCCTTGATCACTTTGTAGATCGATTTTCAGAGATCTATACTCCAGAGAAAGAAATAGCTGTTGATGAGTCTTTGGTCCTGTTCAAGGGCTGGTTGGTTTTTAGGGAGTACATTCCTATCAAGAGGGCAGGTTATGTAATTAAGATGTATATGTTGTCTGAGAGTAGGACAGGATATCTCTATAATTTCCGGCTGTACACTCGTAGGGATTCCACTATTGACCCCCCTGGTTGTCTGTCCACTTTAGGAGTTTCAGAGAAAATTGTGTGGGAACTTGCTAGAGGACTGTTTAACAAAGGTCACCATTTGTACCTAGATAACTTCTACACTGCTGTGCAATTGTTTAAGGAATTGTTCAATGTGGACACTCTTGCTTGTGGCACAATCCGCTCTAACCGTAAAGGTTACCCAAAAGAGCTTGTTTGCAAAAAGCTTCAAAGGGGACTGTGCAGTGCCTTGCGTAGTGATGAACTGCTAGCTGTGAAATCTGTGGTCAGGAGGGATGTCTACATGCTGACTACCATCCATGATGAAAGTACTTCACCTGTTACTGTTTGGGGTCAGGTTGCTGAAGTGCACAAACCTGTGTGCATTGTAGACCACAATAAGCACATGGGTGATGTAAATAGAGTAGATCAGAGGTTGGAACCTTACACTTCTGTTAGTAAGTCTTACATTTGGTATAAGAGGTTGGCCATCCATCTCTTCAACTTAGCAACTTTTAATGCTTTTGTTGTGTTCAAGGAGTGTTCTCCAGCGTCAAGGATGACTTTTGTAGAGTTGGAGTGGTGGAGGATGTGGCTAGATTGAAAGATCCATTATGAAATAATGGGGTAACCCAATAAACGTCAAAGGACCCGGGTACAATATATTATGAAAAGTTGGTCCTTGACTGGACTTGAGGAAATATATAATTAGGAAACCTAATGATTCAAGTGATGCCGAGAAGGTCAATCACAAGTATTAAATACAATAGAAGGTATATACACCCTAGAAAAACATAATTAATAAGTTAATCAACAATGCATATGTACAAAGTACACCCACACATATTTTTACTCAAATAGGTTTATGGTTTTTATATTTTGTGCTTAAATACAAACATCAAACAATTGGTAAAGTTATTACCCAATGGAGTTTAAGAGAAAGGTTGCGTAAGGGATAGAGAAAGGCGTACTCGTGAGGAGAAGGTAGAAGTCAGGAGGGTTAGAAGTACACACTGTTCATTATTACAGAAGGGCACTGGTCTGTAGAAGAACCAGTATTCTTGAACCTGTCCAATGTCTTTTGGTAATTCAATTTGTATCACTCATGGGTGCGTAATTGCAACATCCAGTTCAGTAGGGGATAAATATGTGGAACAGGTCCTTTTAAGGGGGGGGATGCGTCGACGTTTCGACCCGACTTGTGCGAAAAGGGCGAATTGAAGCCTCCGCATGCGGGTCTTCTTCAGGACAAAGTGGAAGGCAACCTGGGATGTGAATCAAACGTGAGTTAATGGGTGTAGCCTCCAACCAAGGGAGGAGTATGTGGGAAAAGGTCTGAATACTGACCTTTTATCAGTGCCAGGGATGGCGTCAAACTAGTTAATTTTAAAGTTGCTGGGAGTCAATGTAGGGCAACCAGGCTGTAATTCCAAGGTGGAAGGTCTAAGGGAAGAGCAGGGATAAAATCAATAGCTGCGCTTTAATTCGCTGGATAGTTGCATGTAAAGGGTGTATAGATGAGCGCAGGAACAACTTACCCGCAAAAAGCGGTGTGGCCGCGCTGGGTGGACAACCAACAGTGAAGTCCTCATATATTATATAGTTTAATTTAATTGGGGGATCTAATCCTAAAAGAAGCAAAAGGAAAGTCTAAGCACCAGGCATTACGGCTGGGAATGCAGCAGCATCAGGTCTGAAGCGTATGGGGGCGAAGTGACTAACCTTAATTGATTGGCGAAAAAGCAGCGCGACTTGAAGAGACCGCTCCGTCACGACAGGCGAACGCGCTGTGGTATTAATAGCCGGCCTCAGCTGGTCCGGCGTGCACCTTGCGCCCGTGGTGTACGTCTGAAGGGGACGCCACCAAGGAGACTGGAGGAACCCCGAGCGGACTACTGGTGCGAGCACTCGCTCTAGTGCGATTGGTTACTGTCTTCGAGTGTGAAGACGTCACCAAGGATACCGGGGGAGCCCCGAGTGGGCTGTCGGGAATAGTGATGGTTGTCTCGTGATAAAGCTTGCTAAATATAGAAGCCGTATATAGCGGTTTGTAGACAAAATATGTACAACCAAACTAAACATTTACAAAGGACATAAAATACATACAAAGGTTAATATACAAGAAAAATACGTATGTGATGATTTGGAGCAATATGTTATAATGTTATGGTAGTTATCACACGTGATACATTGTAACAACCGTAATCTGGCAGAACGATTAATGGACAGCGTATATACAAAACAATATGGCATGAATAGTCAAGGTGACAATATATACATGAGAAGAACATTGTACAAAGAAAAACGTGTGTAGCATAAGTGAAAATGACATTATTGTTAACATGAGGATGTCGCATAACGGGCAGAGCGATGCCAGGCTATGACTACTAACTAATATTCGTAGAGACAATCCTGGGACTATTGGTAGAATGTGAATCAAGGTAACCATCCTATTTACAAAAAATGGAACAATCCAACATACATAGGACAATCAATTGTTACAATACGGGGTAGCTTAAAATGAACCTGCCCGGGGGCCTAAAGTGTAATCAGTATGGCACGTTGGTAAGGACTAAACTTAAGGATGATGGTCATGTGTATATACAATTCCTATATCGTGCATTGTGGTGAAGGTATTTACAAATTGTAGTGTTTCAAAACTATATACAAAGTCTAGAGACATTGATAAAGACTAGACTTAAGGAAGACGGTCATGTGTATATACAATTGCGATATTGCGTATCGTGATGAAGGTATTTACAAATTGAGATGTATAGAAGCTATGTACAGAATATGGAGACAGTGGAAAAATCAGGCCAACAGATGTACTACATTCATCCATTGCTCAGATGTGCGGCCTGTCTGGCTATCTCCTCATATTCATTCAACCCTCTGGCTGTCGTATCAAAGATATGGATCCATTTGCATTCGTGGTAGTTAAGGGTATTCGAGTAATTCCCACCCCTTATATTTGTGTGAGCTTTCTCGATGATCCACCATTTAAGGCTCTCAGCCGATTGACCAAAAGTGGTGAAGTGTTCAACTAGGGGAGCACCCTGTACCGTGCAGCATATACGACTACAGTGCTGTAGAATGCGAACTTTCGCTTTCTGTGTCGTCTGGCCTATGTATAGAAAATCACATGGGCATGCAATGGCATAAATGACCCAGGCGGAGTTACAATTAGTATGCTCTCGCTTAGTGTGTGTGTACCCACTGTGTGAGAAACTTTTAATTCCTTGGTCATGGTACAGGCCTTACAATTTCCACATTTAAAATGACCCTTTATAGGTTGGATGTTCCATAGGGGAGGTTGGGCATTGGAGGGTCTGACCGGCAGTAACGATTTAACCAAGTGATCCCTAAGGTTTTTTCCTTTCTTAAAGGCGTACAGTGGGGGATCAGGTATACCAACCTCGTCCGCTACTAGGTGCCAATGTCTATTGATAGTTTTTTTGATAGCGTGACTCTTAGTACAAAAAGTTGTAACACATGTGAGTCGGTCCTGAGCCAGGGAATCCTTGCTTTTGGGTTCCAAGAGAAATTCCCGTGGGGAGAACCGAGCACGTTTGCGTGCTTTTTTGAGAAGACTATCCGGGTAGCCACGTTCTTTCAAACGACCTAGTAGGTCGGCAGACTCAGTAAAGTAGTTTTGTTTTTTGGAACAATTACGTCTCACCCTCAGAAACTGCCCATAGGGCAGGTTGTCCCTGAGACTGCGTGGACGGTGGCTTGAATACCTTGAGAGTGTTTCTTTCGCTTTCCTTCCTGTATAGGGTGGTGTGCAGTCTACCTTCCTCAGCCCTGATCGTGATATCTAAAAAAATTATTTCCTGTCTGTTGTGTTCTAAAGAAAATTGAATGTCAAGAGACCTTTCGTTTAGCCAAGAGTGGAAGAGTTTTAGACGTTCCTCTGTGCCTTGCCAGATCATGATGACATCGTCTATATATCTACGCTACATCTTAATGTTGTCTCTGAAGGGGTTGGCATCATTGTATATGTACTGATGTTCATAGTTACTCATATAGAGGATGGCCAGATTAGGAGCAAAACTTGCCCCCATGGCCACAACTTTAGTCTGTATGAAGTAATTACCCTGGAAATAGAAGAAGTTTTTTGTCATAGCTATTTCAAGGAGTTGGAGGATAAACTCCGTGGGTACTTGAGTTGGTCTGAGTCTCTCGTCTAAAACTGTTCTGATGATATCCAGAGCAGCCACCTGTGGGATGCTCGTGTAGAGCGACGTTATGTCCATGGTAACTGGTATTTCTTCCATGGTGTTGAAGGGAAGATCATCCACCAATTTTATGGTCTCCATAGTGTCTCTCAAATAGGCAGTGGTGTTGACAGCTATGGGTTTAAGGAATAGGTCTATGTATTTGCATAAAGGCTCCAAAATGGAGCCACAGCCTGAAATATTAGGCCTGCCCGGTGGTTTGGACATACGCTTATGAATTTTGGGTAGCGTATATATGGTGGGCATACGGGGATGTGAGTTATTTAAGTAATCATATTTATGTTTATTCAGAAAACCTCCTGAGAGACCTGATTCTGTAATGATTTTGATTGTCCTCGTGATTTCGTTAGTGGGGTCACCGGTCAGTCTGATGTAATTATCGGCTATTCCAAGTTGGGCCCAGATTTCTTGTTTATAGTCTGATGTATTCTGGACGACTATGGCACCCTCCTTGTCTGCCGGCTTGATGACAATGTTATCATTCCCTTTGAGTGATTCCAGAGCCAGACGTTCAGGTTTGGAAAAGTTGAATTTGACATATTCCTTAGTGTTAAGGGAGTGCATGACGTCCCTCATCACCACCTGTTCGAATGCCAAAACTTTGTGTGACATCACCTGAGAAGGAGGAGTAAAAGTAAATGGTGGTCTAAGACCCGTGTTAGAAAAAACTAGGTTAAAGGGGATTTTGGTAAAGTAGTATTTAAGACGGATCTTCCTAAAGAATTGATGTACATCCATCTTAAGGTTGAAGCTATTAGGTAGATTAGTGGGAACAAAGGATAGTCCTTTGTGGAGTACTTGTTCTTCTTCAGTACTTAAGACATAGTCCGATAAGTTAACCACAGGGTTCTGTTTCACAGTAAGTGGGGTGATTACCATCTGTAGTGTTGGCGTGTCTGAATGTCTCCGTGTACCTCGGGGGGGAAATGTACCTGTTTCTTGGCCCTGCCCCTGCCTCTGTTCCACATTGGTTCTCTCATGCCCCTGGGTCGTCCCCAGGGTCGGCCCCTCCCCCTGTGTTCCGGCCATTGGTCCTCGCCTAAAAAATTGTTCTGGTGCTCGTTGTATGAGTAACCCTGTGTGTGTGTTCCTGCACTGGTGCCTGGTCTTTCCGTCTCACTATCCGAACCACTGGCTATGGAAGAGTCAGAGAAGGTGGTGTATCTCCGATAACCCCCTCCGTCCTCTGCTGGAGAATCTTCCTTGGTTGTCCTGTTTATAATACCCTTCCTGTAAGTAGGGATATGTTATTTTCTTGTCGTACTGTTGGATATCTCGCGCTAGTTTGTCTAGTTTAGTACTTTGTGTGTATGAGTCAAAGTCTTTTAGGGTTCTCTCGAGCCTTTCTAAGGCTTCTTTGGCATTCGTCAGTGCTTTGTCATCTACAATCTCTTTTTTTTAGATCAGCTATTTCTTTCATCAGCCGTTTGACTTCTTCAAGGGCTGTCTCAACCCCCAGCACCATCCAGTGCCGGGAGCAATTGTTAAAAACAAAACAGGCGCAACGTGCACGCCGGACCAGCTGAGGCCATCTATTAATACCACAGCGCGTTCGCCTGTCAGGTCCTCCTGGAATCGTGACGGAGCGGTCTCTTCGAGTCGCGCTGCTTTTTCGCCAATCAATTAAGGTTAGTCACTTCGCCCCCATACGCCTCAGACCTGATGCTGCTGAATTCCCAGCCGTAATGCCTGGTGCTTAGTCTTTCCTTTTGCTTCTTTTAGGATTGGATCCCCCAATTAAATTAAACTATATAATATATGAGGACTTCACTGTTGGTTGTCCACCCAGCGCGGCCACACCGCTTTTAGCGGGTAAGTTGTTACTGCGCTCATCTATACACCCTTTACATGCAACTATCCAGCGAATCAAAGCGTTGCTATTGATTTTATCCCTGCTCTTCCCTTAGACCTTCCACCTTGGAATTACAGCCTGGTTGCCCTACATTGACTCCCAGCAACTTTAAAATTAACTAGTTTGACGCCATCCCTGGCACTGATACAAGGTCAGTATTCAGACCTTTTCCAACGTACTCCTCCCTTGGTTGGAGGCTACACCCATTAACTCACGTTTCATTCACACCCCAGGTTGCCTTCCACTTCGTCCTGAAGAAGACCCGCATGCGGAGGCTTCAATTCGCCCTTTTCGCACAAGTCGGGTCGAAACGTTGACGCATCCTTCCCCCCCCCCCCCCTAAAAGGACCTGTTCCACATATTTATCCCCTACTGAACTGGATGTTGCAATTACGCACCCATGAGTGATACAAATTGAATTAGCAAAAGACATTGGACAGGTTCAAGAATACTGGTTCTTCTACAGACCAGTGCCCTTCTGTAATAATGAACAGTGTGTACTTCTAACCCTCCTGACTTCTACCTTCTCCTCACGAGCACGCCTTTCTCTATCCCTTACACAACCTTTCTCTTAAACTCCATTGGGTAATAACTTTACCGATTGTTTGATGTTTGTATTTAAGCACAAAATATATAAACCATAAACCTATTTGAGTAAAAATATGTGTGGGTGTACTTTGTACATATGCATTGTTGATTAATTTATTAATTGTTTTTCTAGGGTGTATATACCTTCTATTGTATTTAATACTTGTGATTGACCTTCTCGGCATCACTTGAATCATTAGGTTTCCTAATTATATATTTCCTCAAGTCCAGTCAAGGACCAACTTTTCATAATAGATTGAAAGATCGCCACTTTCCCAATTTAATTCCTCCCACACTGGAAAAAAACAATCCCTGTAAGAGATGTAGAGTCTGTTTGCGAAGAGGTATGCGGAAGGAGAGTTGTATGCACTGCACTGTGCTGATTGTCCACTGTGCGCCCACATGTTTCACTTTCAAGAGTTTTTGGGAGCAACCGTAAGTCTAATAGTTAACTGCCTGGTCTGTTTTGTTTTATATTTGTAGTTCTGCTTCACGGTTAGCATTAGAATGATGAATTTAGTTACCGCTGTTGTATTTGTAGTTCTAGTTTTGTATCTAGTTCCAAATGGTTTGTGTTTTCTTTCTTGTAAAACAAATAATAATAATTGACGGTGTACGTGGACTGGCGGTGCGCGTTGACTGGCGCTTTGGCTGGCGGTGTGCGTGGATTGGCGCTTTGGCTGGCGGTGTGGGTGGACTGGCGCTTTGGCTGGCGGTGTGGGTGGACTGGCGCTTTGGCTGGCGGTGTGGGTGGACTGGCACTTTTGCTGGCGGTGTGGGTGGACAGGCGCTTTTGCTGGCGGTGTGGGTGGACTGGCGCTTTTGCTGGCGGTGTGGGTGGACTGGCGCTTGGCTGGCGGTGTGCGTGGACTGGCGCTTGGCTGGCAGTGTTTGTGGACTGGCGTTTGGCTGTTGGTGTGTGAGTTGTGACTTGCTGCTGGTCATTACACACACTGCTAGCCAAGCGCCACTGCACACACTACGTCAACTGCCAGCCGGTGTGATTGCTGTGTCAGTCATGTGGGCGTATGAAATTGACGGGCCCTTGAATGGCGCTGTCTGTTGATGGGAATGTTGTAATGTGTTGGGCCCACGGCTAGCGGTGTGAATGGTCTTGTGTGTGTCACGTATGAAAAGTGTGTGAATGGCCTGTAAAGAGGTTGGTGCCTTGCCGTGGCTTTACAGCTACCGAGCTGATAGTCATTGGTTCAGGTTTTTAACCTTTTAATTAACAGTGCATTTCCTTTTTGTGAAATCTCTTGTTAATAAAATTTTACGCTCTGAACCTTTACTCACCCTCGTGCCAAATCCAATCTGTATGTGTGTGTACTTAAGGAATAGTTCGTTTTGAAGTAATATTTATCTTTTCTGTCTTTCTCTGCCAGGGTGTACATAGTATCTACATTGTCTGTTGATGTGAGTGTTGTAATGAGACCTGACACGCAAAAGCGGCGTATGACTGAATCCCACATCTGGCAATTAGCATCGAGCAAAAAATATAATCGTCCTGCATTGAGCCCATCATCATGAGCTCTAAGCCATGGACGATTTAATCAAAGAATATATCGCTATCAATATATAGCACTGACATCCCCGAGGTACAAGTCGAGACTTAATCAGCATCATCATACTAGTGCTTCCAGGTATACCCAATACGAAATACGGTGCTGTTACAATAGTAGACTCAGCACAGATACATTGGATATAATTCGGATATCACTGTCGAAGCTTTGTGGCCCTTTTTTCCTGACGAAGGCACGCTTCTGTGCCGAAACGTGCGTAGAAGACCACTGTCAAATATAAATTGTGCCACACTTTTTTGTCTACGAAAATGACAATTGAATATCAATGATCATGGACAATGCTTTTAAAATTGTTTAGAGTCCATGAGATTGTATGAATGTAGACATGAATGGATCAGTGTAATTTAGTTATTTTATTTTATATATTTTGTTAAAAGATTTCTAATAAAATAACTTTTGTAATTTTCTAAGAAACACTGTCATGTTGGTTCTTTCTTTTACTCATTTGCTAATTGCTTTTTATCGATTGTAATATGATTGTTTTGTAATTGTTGCCTTAAGTATTTACATTGAATTACTCTAGCCCTGCCTTAAGGAACATTACCTCTTAGCAGGGGGCCTCTTCCTTTACATTGTAATGTGCTGGGCCCGCAGCTGGTGGTGTGAACGTGTGTGTCAAGTATGAAAGGTGTGTAAATGGCCTGTAAAGAGGTTGGTGCCTTGACGTGGCTTTACAGCTCACGAACTGTGAGTCATTGGTTCAGGTTTTTAACCTTTTAATTATTAACAGTGTATTTCCTTTTTGTGAAATCTCTTTTTAATAAAATATACATTTTGAACCTTTCACTCACCCTCGTGCCAAATCCAACGAGTATGTGTGTGTACTTGAGGAACAGATGGATAGGCAGTCATATTTGTCTTGTCTGTCTTTCTGTGCTGAGGTGTAGTTGTCTCTAGGGAAAATCTTCCAACCTTAGATATTTTGGCTAACTAAAAAAATGGGGAGTACTGGGTGGTGTGCCTCTCATGGATCCCAACAACTTTTTTTTACTCACAATGCCGTGC
This sequence comes from Calotriton arnoldi, assembly GCA_963921515.1. Taxonomy (NCBI): domain Eukaryota; kingdom Metazoa; phylum Chordata; class Amphibia; order Caudata; family Salamandridae; genus Calotriton; species Calotriton arnoldi. The sequence continues at coordinate 2,978,693 of CAWUFW010000124.1, read as the reverse complement.
AAACCTCAAAATGTGACTATACTCACATTTTCCTTGCATTACTGTGTCATAATCTTCTGGTATCAGAAAAAACACAATTTTCCTACCATCCAGCGTTCCCCAAGGTCTCCCGATAAAAATGATACCTCACTTGTGTGGATGGGCCAAGTAGCTGTGACAGGCAAGGGCCCAAAACTTATTGTGGAGACATCAAAATTGCTTATCACAAAACGACCTGGTTTTGCAAGGGGGGGTCACCTGGGTTTTTGGCCCCTTCTCGGCGGCCATCTAGGGAAACCTACCAATCCCACACATTTCTGAAAACTAGACACCCAGGGGAGTCCAGGGAGGTATGGCTTGCATGGACCCCCACACATTTTCCTACCCAGAATCCCCTGCAAACCTAAAATTTAGCTGAGAAAAAATCAATTTTTTCTATAATTTCTGTGTGGGAAAAAGTTGTAAGATCGCCGGGCTGACACAAATTCCTACCGCCCAACGTTCCCCCAGGTCTCCTGAAAAAAATGGTACCTCACTCGTGTGGGTGGGCCAGGTACCCGTGACAGGCAAGGGCCTAGCAGCGAAAGGGTTAAATAGAGTGCCTAGCAAAGAAAGTATGTTGCTAACATACAGGGCGCTATGGTCTGCTGATAATTAAATTCCCAGATAATGAAAGGGACCTTATGTATAGTTATAGCCTCCAATTTGTGAGTGTTGTCTAGGACTATGAGTAGAATTAGGATCTGACATGTCAAGATTTGGTATTAACTATGAATCCTTTCATTTCTATGTTAATACTAAACATTCTGTTTGACATTTTCTGGATTAGTATGTGTGGAAATATATGTAAAAGTTATAGGGGACTGAAACATCTGTTACACTTGATATTTTAAAAATGTGTTATTGAACTTTTACTGAAATTGTTAGAACAGTATTACTATATTGATCTTACTTGCAGCTCAACACGTTTACAGTAATCAAACACTGATTTCTAGAATTCCAAAATCTTTGTGGAGTGGATTTGGGACGCTTGGTGTATTTTTACTCCGTGCTAGAAAATATGGGATTGCCACACCCTAGATTTTATTCACAAATTCTTCATAGAATTACTGTCCCTCCTTGGGACTTGATGCCTAATGGTAGTATGGTACTTTAACTGTCATTGGGTAAGAGGGTCTGTGGCGCAAATCTGAATATTTTAAACAGTATCGACTACATGAATCGCCGGTGTCTGAGACACTAAAGAAAACATCTGTTTTTACAACTCTTATGAACGTACCTGGGATCAATACCTTAAAAAAACATCATCATTCGTATTAGTAGGTATTATCATCAGCATATGAAGAAGAAAGTTGGAAAATGTAACCATTTGGGATTGGGAAGTTTGACTCAAGTAAAGATTTGTTACTTTGCTATTAACACACAATACAGTGGAGGATATTTTCATATAATAAGATTGATAAATATATTTGGAGCTTTAGCTAAAATTGCAGAGCCTTTCCTCTTGAAGGGAACATTACTGAGAAATTTGGCAGCTGTCCATGCAAAAGCGTGAGGTGCACGTGTAGTGAGAAGGGAAGGTGAAACCCAGGAAATTAGATCTATTAATGGCACGCGGCTCTCTTCTGCAACATTCGCATTACTAAGCAACCAGGCTCCTCCTTTAATGGAAACAGACAGACGTGACCAGACGCACATACAAGAAAGTGACGTACAACGTGTTAAATCATGCTATAGAAACAATTCGCAATCGAAAAAAATTGGGCGGGGGGGTGTCGGGCGGGCTGGCCTTAGAGGGATCTCACATAGGCACGAATTGGAAGAACTGAATTTTAATATTAGAGCAAGTGCGAACAATTAAACTATAGAAAAAAGAACATCAAGTTCTCTTTGTAAATGAGAAGAGAAGGCAAATGTGAAGTAAAAGGCTGCTCAGTCCCATAAAACACGTTCACAAGACCCCATAAAACACACTGAGCCGCACGAAACCCATGGCTTCCGCCATCAAGTGAATGACATAAAGCCATGCAAATGGGCCTCTGTTGCCGGTGTTACGTGTCTGTGATTCAGAGACTCGTAAGGCTTTTCTTTTCTGTGTTGTATCACGAGCATGTGGTAATGCAGGCAGTGTTTGCAGAACAACATTGCATTCTCAAATATAGTACAGAATGGGTTATTTACGGAATTCCAGAATACAGATCTATCGCATACATATCGCCACAGCAACTTTACAGATATCGTTTTTCACTTTCGAGAGGTAAATTCATATGTTTTTGGATTTCGACATTTGTAAGGTGCAGCATATCTTTAAAGCCTTAAAGTGCATATTGTACCAGAGATTTACTGACGACGATTTTCTAGTTATAGATAAGATGGTCGGTCAGGTCTGTAGTGTCTGGATTTTTGTTCCTTTGGCCAAAGAGTGTCTTCCTTGTTGACTGTTCGCATGCACTTCTGTGGACTGTGTACATGGATGCGGGCATGTCATCTTTCAGGAGCGTATGGCGTAGAGAGGCAATTATGCATGGCGTGCGTTGTGTGCGTGCGGCATGCATATGGAATGTTGTGGTACAAGATTCTAGTGTTGATGTCTAGGGAACTGGATTCGCAGTACAAGTGAAGGAACCTTTGTAGGTGTAAAACGTAAGTGCCTTGAATGAAGTTCTATAAGTTTACCGGATGACTCCAAGTCAGCTATGCTGCAGTCCTCCTCCTTTTTTATTTTTTTATTTTTATTTTTTTACATAAATCATTCCTTTCAGGTATGCAAGTGCAATTTGATAAACTGAAGTGAACCAAGAAAACCAATTTCTGAATGCACTAATGTATTTAAAAGCAACTCCAGGATTGGGGCACTCCAAAGATAAAAATCTGAACTGTTTCAACTATCAAACCTGGAACTGAGAAACGAGAGCGCTGCACATTTGCTCTGTATCATGGTCAAAGCAAAAATATATGAGGTCTCTTCGAAAGGGAAACCCCATAATACATGTTTCGTAGATAAAATGGAGCACAAAGGTACAGTTTGAAATCAAATTTAATACATGGTTTATTTTGGTCAGCTCTTTCACACATGACAGTTTTCACAAGAGTAGAGCTAAACATTTTAAGTCACGGCATAACTTACCCATTTGTGCACATCCTGTACTCCCTCCAACTCCCATCACAGTTTGAAATCCTGTGGCTGCTGGAGCCGCTGGCAAGGAGGCTGGCTGTCTGCTTCTACCTGACAGATATATTGCGCACTAAGTGTGTGTACGGGGGCACTAGTGTCTGGTTGTTAACCTTGGCAAGGGCCCTAGATGGGTGTGTGACAGTTGCACTAATGCAGTGAGTTGGTATCCGGGCAGCCTAGGTGAGGTGGGCCAAGAACAGTAGTGCTCGGCAACAAGTGCCAGCCTAGTGGGGTGGAGTGGAGCGGGGACTGTAACTTTTAATGCCACCTCAAGGGGAGATGTGATAAGGACACTAGTGACTGGAGATGGTCAGTCTTGCACCCCAGGTTTGTGAGAAGAGCACTAGTGTCCAGAGACTCAGTGCCGCTGCAAGGAAGGTGCGACAAGAGCATTAGTGCCTGGAAACTATGGATGCCACTCTGAGGGGAGGGGCAATAACAAGAGCACCAGTGCCAGGCACTGTCAGTCACACATTTCAGGGAAGTGTGACAAGAGCACTAGTGTCCAAAGACTGTCAGTTGCGCTCCCAGTGGAGTTGTGACAAGGGCACTCACTAGTGCTGAGCACTATCAGTCCTGCAAGCCCTGGAAGGTATGACAAGAACACTAGTACTAGAATACTGTCAGTTATGCTCCCCATTAAAGTGTGACAAAGGGCCGAAGTGTTCTACACCTTGGGGCCGCCTTTCAGTCTTGCCAAGAGTGATAATGTACTTATAAATGCCTTTCTTTTCAAGGTGTAAAGTTATTTCATCTTACTCATATTGTTTCAGTGTTTATTGTATTTAGTATGTGATGTGCATTCATTAACTGCTGGAAGGGCATATATTTCCACTTCTGTAATACCACTACATTTGAAAGACAAACAGCACCAGTGAGTGCATCCCATCTAGTGCTGCAGAACCATTTGATTTGTTTCTCTTTCATGTGTGCTTCTCAGGGTGCCCTCCAGACACAGCATTTGTGTAAGCCAATGCTTCTCACAGTAGGTAGCACCGAGGCTGGTTTCAACTAGGTGCACCCACAACAATGGAACAGTGAAGTGGGAGATCTTTGCACCTGGCTGTCATCAGCCTTCCTGACTCAGTAGTCAAGGACAGACAAAAGGGCAGGCCTGGCCTAGAAACATTCTCTCCTTGAACAACAGAAACAGTCCCATTCTTCACCTCTAACATCCACCACATCCCAGTGTTCAGAAGAAACTAATCCGCAGCCACTTGCTAACAAAGTTGTTACGCTCTTCTAAAGGTGGCCCTGTAGCCCTCCATCTAACTTTAGTGTCTGGGTCTCCACCCTCCAGCCACATGAATGCAGGCAATAAACTTACAGTCCTCACCCCCATCTTGTGCCATGCAAAACCAGGGGCATCGAAATGGATACCACTTTGATTTTCTAATTAATACTGTGACCATTAAGTGTGAGCATCAGAAGATATCAACTCCAGCATCTGCAAAATGTAATTATCAATGTTTTCTATATATGCCCCATATATTCTCTCATGTTGCTATGATCATGAGGTTACTGCTTCCTTTGAAAAGCGCGAGGCCTTGGTGAGCGCGCCCTTAGGGCCCGGCCCCCCCGGTCCCACACCACACCCCGCCCATAGTCCGGACCAGTAGCCCGATTGGCTACTGGCCGGATGAAGTGCTTCCGGGTCGGCCGTGACGTGTTTCCGGCCGGAGCTGGGAGCGGAAGGGGGGGAGACAGGGGGTGGCTATTTAGGCCCCGGGTCCCCTTGAGGGCATCCTCTTTTCCTGTACTTGACCCCCGGGAGCAGCAGAGTTCTGGAATCTCGGGAATCTGCTTTCGGAGGACGTGCCGTCGTAGGACTTGGGGGGCGCGTAGCTGTTTGGCGCAGAGGATATCGTTGGGCGACGCGGATTCCGAGGTGAGGTGTCGGGGGCTTTGGGGAGCGCGGGGCGGCCGCTAGTAGCTGGTGGGCGAGATAAGTTATCTCGAAGAAACTGTTTCCCCTGCTGGACGCTGGTGGCCGCCCGTGGTCTCCCTTGCTGTGCTAGCACGCCTCGGGAGTGCTTTGTGTGGGACACCTCCCTCGGGAGATCCGGGGCCCGCAGGTCGAGAGAGGGTTAACGCGGGAAGACGAGGACGGGTTGTATTGTGCTTCGCAGTTTAGGCGCCAGAGTTTGGTGACTGTTGGGGGCGGAGAGCGGGCGAATTTGGTGTGGGGATACCGCAATATATCCTGCGTTTGTTGTCACCTGCGCTGGCAGAGGGTGCTTCTAAGGATCGGATAAGGATTTTGTTTGTTCTGCCGTCTTTCAATTTGGCTAATACCCGGCATTAGAGTCGACCGGGCAAAGGAGAGTAATTAAGTGCCTCCTGTAGTTCAGACGCTAAGATTAAATTGCATAGTAGCTGCAGGTTATGTTGTGTCATCCATCTCGATAACTCTGAGAAGAACCCGGTGAGCGCGGGGGTGGGTGCCGGCGTGGGTGCCGGCGTGGTTCCCCGGGGGGGCCTTGTTGACTGCTCGTCGTTACGGTTCACAGCCGCAGGGGGATAGCACCGGATAGGGCAGCACTGGGAATCCAAGTGAACGCGCTTGTGCTGTGCGGCGGGTAGATTACGGATTGCACGTGCGTGGTCTTGCGCACCCTTCGAAGGAGGGTTCTAGGACACATTCGTTGTATGTTTTAGGCCGTTTTGGGTGCTAGTTGACTGATTTCACGCGCTCAGTGGTATATCTGCAGTTAGGAGCAGCACGGTGGTACTGAGTAAACGTGCTTGTGTTAGCGCTGGGTCAGATTCAAAAGGGCGCGCGCACCGAGTAGAACAAAGGATGCCACCAAAGCGCAACCAAAAAAGAAAGGAGGGCGAGTCGGAAATAACGCAGCTGTTGAAGCTGGTGTTGGCGAAACTGGGCAGAGACGAGGAAGAGAATGAGGGGGAACAGGGGGGTGAGGCTCCAATTTCGGATAGTGAGGAGGTCCCGGAACCAGCCGAGAGGGCCCGCCCCCGTAGAACCATAGTCCCGCCCAAGGCGGCTTTCCCTCCATTAGTGAAGAGGCCCAGGGTGAGCAGGAAAGGGAGGGGGGGCAGGGGACTGGAGGAACAACTACCTGCACCGGCTTCTCCCTCAATGCCTCCACAGCCGGTACCCCAGCCGCCTAGTGGGCCCCCAGTCGCCTAGTGGGCCCCCAGTGCTAGTACCTTGTTTGCCCGAACCAGTGCCCCTTGTGCCCGCAGGGATCCCAGCGCCGCCCGGTGTACCGGCAATACCGGTTCCCAGCATGGATCCTTCACCTCCGCCGGGGGTACCCCCGCAGGCAGTCAGCGGGACACCAGGAGAGGGAAGGGATGATGTGGGTACAATACTGGCTGAGATTAGGGGGGTTTTGAAGGCCTTAATGCCAGCTCCTGCTCCCCCCATCGTTGTAATACCGGAGGTAGTGCCAGTGGCAGCCCCAATCCCGCAGGAGGGGACAGCGAGTGGGGTACTGCCTCCCACCCTAAGGCAACCAGTGGCAGCAGCGGAGGGGGGCCAAGCGGCCCCAGCTACTATATGGGCGACGGTGGCATCTCTTTTGGCGCAATTAGGCGCACCGGCAGTAGGGAGCCCGAATGGCAGCGCGACGGTAGCACCATGGGCGTCATCAGCGGGCACGGGAGGCGTGCTCAGCGAATTGAGTAAACAAGTGGCCCTCTTGGGCAAAGGTCAAGAAAAAGAGGCGTGTACGCCCCTCCAGGCGGTGGGTCAAGCGGCCCCCGCTCAATCAGTGACAACTGGGGTTGCGGCAGGTAAGGCAGTAGAGTGTTCAAGCAAAGAAGTAGATAACGGGTCAAAGGCAATTGGTGGTCATAATTCAGTGTTATCTAAACGGGGCAAATTGGCAACACATGTTACGCAGGACACAAGAGAGAAGATTTGGAAGGGGGAGTTTGACATATTCTCCTTAATTAGACCAAAGAGGAGGGAAGTAGATTCTAAAGAGAAAGAAGGTTCCTTCAGAGACAGGAAGCCAAGGGTAGAAGAATCAATTACTAACTGGTTGTTTGGTTTCAATGTTTTTTCCATAGTAATGCTGGAAAAGAAGCCGGAATTGGCGATACCCCTGATTTGCTATTCAAATAAGATTTTAAAGGCACAGACAATGTATGGGGGTGGCTTGGCTGGATTATGATAGAGACTTTAGATGGGCCAAAGTGGACGACCCCGATATGGGCTGGGACCAAACAGAGGTAAATGTGTGGTTGGAGAGCGTCAATAACAAAACACCCATGAAACAGCCCTTTCGGACTTCCCAGGGGGGCACAGGGGAGAAGAGAGGGACTTGTTGGGCTTTTAACCGGAAAACTTGTACCTGGCCCACTGGGGCATGTAAGTTCAAACACGCATGTGCCTACTGCGGCCACCCTTCACATCCCGAGTTTAAGTGTATTAAGAAGTCCAAAGAGAAAGGGAGGGAGGTTAAACCACCCCAACAGTAAGCTTCCCACGCCAGTAGACATAGGTAGACTGATTTTCTGGCTGAATCAGTACCCGGATAGGAAGGCAGCCAAGACATTGTATGATGGGTTCTCCTCAGGCTTTCGCATCCCAGCACAAGGGGTGCCCCCAATAGGGTATTGCCATAACCTACTGTCTGCACGCATGCAGCCCACAGTGGTGTCTCAGAAGGTCGGTAAGGAAAGGGCGCTGGGGCGGGTGGCCGGCCCGTTTACTGCTCCCCCATTGCCAGGATATGTGTATTCACCTCTGGGCGTGGTTCCCAAAAAGGAGCCAGGTCAGTTCAGGATGATTCATAACTTGTCAGCGCCAAGGGGGGCTTCAGTGAATGATGCCATAGATCCGTCCCTTTGCTCAGCGACATACTCTTCCTTTGACACAGCATTACAGAGGCTGCGCGACTTAGGTCCCAACGCCCTCATGGCGAAGACGGATATTGAGTCAGCATTCAGGCTATTGCCGGTTCATCCGGATGATTATCATCTGCTAGGTTTCCAGCTGAATTCCGAATTTTATTATGACAGGTGTATGCCAATGGGTTGCGCAGTGTCATGCAAGTATTTTGAGTTGTTCAGCACGATGCTTCAGTGGATGTTTGTATTCAGAACAAGTCACAAAGACGTAGTACACTACCTGGATGACTTTATGATCATGGGCCCCCCAGCATCAGGAGAGTGTGGCCAGGCCTTGAGCAGGCTAGTAGACATGTGGGAGGAACTGGGGGTGCCATTGGCTCCCGGCGAAGACGGTGGGCCCGGCCACCTGTATGTCTTTCCTGGGCATTGAGATAGACACAGTGAGGGGGGAATGCAGGTTGCCCCGGGACAAGGTACAGGCTTTCTCGCAAGCGATTGATTCGGCCCTGGCCGGTCCCAAAGTCACGCTGCATCAGCTCCAGGTTTTAGTGGGCCAGTTGAATTTTGCCTTAAGGATCATCCCGATGGGACGCCCCTTCTCTAGGTCAATTGCACGGGCAATGGTGGGGTTGACCCAAAAGCATCATCATGTGCGCTTGCAGGCAGATGTGAGGGAGGACCTGAGGGTGTGGCGAAGTTTCCTGAAGGAGTTCAATGGTAAGGTAATCTGGCCAGAGCCGCCGATATCCAGCGCAGAATTAGGATTGCTCACTGACTCCGCAGGTAGCATTGGCTTTGGAGCAGTATTGGGGTCCCATTGGTGTAGGGGCGATTGGCCGACATCTTGGCAGGTGAGTGGTTTGACCAGAAACATAGCCTTTCTGGAACTTTTTCCTATCATAGTGGCAGTGGACATCTGGGCTGGATTCTTTAAGAACAAATCGGTAATCTTTTGGTCAGACAACATGGCAGTGGTGGAAGCTATCAATAGGCAGGGAGCTACGTGTAAGCATGTTTTGAGGTTGTTAAAACATTTAGTGTTGGCCTGCTTAAAGCTCAATCTGCTGTTCAAAGCAGCACATATCCCAGGTGTGGAAAACCAGGCTGCTGATGCTTTGTCTCGCTCCAAGTTGCAGGATTTCCGGAGGTATCATCCTCAAGCAGAAGAGCAGATGACTGGGTTCCCGACATCTCTGTGGAGGATTGGAGCCCCGCCCTAGCAGGGCTGGTGGGAGCGTCATTGAGCGAACGCACTAGAAGAACTTATCAGCAACAGTTCAAAGCTTACAGGATATTTGCTGAGCGCGCTGGCCGGTTGGCCCTTTTTTCTACAGGGGCGCTCTGCGAATTTTTACTAGCTCTGAAGGAGCAAGGAAGGCCAGCGTCATATGCTAGAGCACATGTGTCAGCAATAGGCTTTTTTGCTAAACTAGCGGGAGAAGGTGACCCCAGCGCAGCTTTTGTAGTGAGGAAAGCACTATCAGGATGGGCCAGGCTAGAAGGGGTCAAGAAAGACAGTAGAAGGCCGTTAGATGTAAAAACTCTGGGCGACATGTTGGGGGTATTACAGACGATTTGCTCTTCTTATTACGAGAGCGTTTTATTTGGGGCTGTATTTACCTTAGCCTTTTACGGGGCTTTTAGAGTGGGGGAATTGGTGGGGGCCTCCAAATTAGATCACGCAGGAGGACTCCAGTGGCAAGATACAAAGCTAGTCCAAGGGGACCTGGTGGTGGTTTTGAGGAAATCCAAGACAGATCCATTGGGAAGGGGGGTGACAATTCGCTTGGGCCCTGCGCCGGGGGAGGATATTTGCCCAGTAAACAGAATGAAAGCCTACTTGGCGATTCGTCCAGTAGGGAGTGGGCAGGCACTGTTCATACATGAGCAGGGCGCTTGCGTGTCGCAGTACCAATTCAGGGCTGTGTTTGGGCGGGCGCGGGCGTGTGTGGGTCTGGATGCCAGGGGGTACTCTTCACACTCATTTAGAATTGGGACGGCAACACTGGCAGCAGGCGCAGGCTTACCAGCCGAAGCGGTCAAGAAGGTGGGGCGCTGGTCATCAACTTGCTTTAAGCGCTATGTGCGACCTGAATTGCTGTAAAACACAGGACCGAGATGTTGATTTGACCATGCTGACGTTTCCATTTCTCTTCCTACTATTAGTATGTCCTCAAAGTTGATATGGGTGTTGGGACACTCGTTCGTGCGGCGGGCCACAGTTCGGCTAAGGCAGAAGCGAGTGTCGAAACCACCGGGTTTAATGAGGGCGTCGTTCCTATGGCGCAGCGTGGGCAGTCTGCGAATTCGGCAGCTGCGGCAGCTGGTGGAGGAGACTAGGGCGCACGAGGGACAGCAGTCCCCGGATTTGGTGATCCTACACTTGGGCGGCAACGACATGGTGGAGTTGGGACGCATGCCAGTCAGGGAAGCCTTACTGACTGAATTCGCCTGGATCGGGAGAGCATTTCCTCATGCTCGGATTGCATGGTCGTGCATGATACCTCGCCGGACATGGGCCACTGGAGTCAGATCTCGGGCATTGAACGTATCAGTGAGACGCCTCAACCGTGAATTGGCCAGGTTGTGCTCAGGTCCGGACCGCTTGTGTCACATTCCACATAGACTGATCACAGGGGACATGATGTTTCACAAAGACGGCGTTCACTTGTCGGACATTGGCACAGACGTATGGATAAAGGGGATCTGGTCTTTTGTTCAGAACTTATTGGCAGGTGGGGAGGGTGAAGGACCGGTGGGCCCTGGTCACCCTAGTGGCGGAAAAGAGACCACAGAATAGTGATTTTCAGGGTTAACGGGAGGCCTGCTTACATACTCCCGAGGCCAGCACTGAGGGGAGAGACGGTAAGCTCTCCGCAGGGAGAATGGGGACACCGGCTGGGGAGGCAAGGGCGCCAGGTCACACGTGCCTCCTTGGCAGCCTGGTGGTAGAGGGGTGGGCCCCTCGAATGACGGACAAGGACCAAGGGCTGGGGGCTCACCGCTCAAGGACGCAGGTGGGTTGCGCCTTGCGTGGTTCTCAGTTAGGAGAGGCGAGCCAGAGGGCCCCTTGGTGCTGGAGTAAGTAGATAGTGCATAACCGGTGGTTATGATCAGTGATAAGGCTTGTAAATAATAAAAGTGTAAAGATTGACTTTATAAATGTGAATTTTATAAATGTTTTTGTCATGTTTATGAATGTTTGAAGTTGATTAAACATGGCCGTTTTACCCACACGCTTGGACTGGCAAGGTGTTTGTGGGACTGCATGAGGTTGGGACGGGGGACTTCCTGGGGGAGTCCGGGCTCTATGAAAAGCGCGAGGCCTTGGTGAGCGCGCCCTTAGGGCCCGGCCCCCCCGGTCCCACCCACACCCCGCCCATAGTCCGGACCAGTAGCCCGATTGGCTACTGGCCGGATGAAGTGCTTCCGGGTCGGCCGTGACGTGTTTCCGGTCGGAGCTGGGAGCAGAAGGGGGGGAGCCAGGGGGTGGCTATTTAGGCCCCGGGTCCCCTTGAGGGCATCCTCTTTTCCTGTACTTGACCCCCGGGAGCAGCAGAGTTCTTATGTGATGTGCATTCATTAACTGCTGGAAGTGCATATATTTCCACTTCTGTAATACCACTACATTTGAAAGACAAACAGCACCAGTGAGTGCATCCCATCTAGTGCTGCAGAACCATTTGATTTGTTTCTCTTTCATGTGTGCTTCTCAGGGTGCCCTCCAGACACAGCATTTGTGTAAGCCAATGCTTCTCACAGTAGGTAGCACCGAGGCTGGTTTCAACTAGGTGCACCCACAACAATGGAACAGTGAAGTGGGAGATCTTTGCACCTGGCTGTCATCAGCCTTCCTGACTCAGTAGTCAAGGACAGACAAAAGGGCAGGCCTGGCCTAGAAACATTCTCTCCTTGAACAACAGAAACAGTCCCATTCTTCACCTCTAACATCCACCACATCCCAGTGTTCAGAAGAAACTAATCCGCAGCCACTTGCTAACAAAGTTGTTACGCTCTTCTAAAGGTGGCCCTGTAGCCCTCCATCTAACTTTAGTGTCTGGGTCTCCACCCTCCAGCCACATGAATGCAGGCAATAAACTTACAGTCCTCACCCCCATCTTGTGCCATGCAAAACCAGGGGCATCGAAATGGATACCACTTTGATTTTCTAATTAATACTGTGACCATTAAGTGTGAGCATCAGAAGATATCAACTCCAGCATCTGCAAAATGTAATTATCAATGTTTTCTATATATGCCCCATATATTCTCTCATGTTGCTATGATCATGAGGTTACTGCTTCCTTTGAGTGCAGCCTAAAGTGCTTGATAATTCCTTATATATGTATTCAGCCATTACTTTACACTTCCAATCCCTGAGTTGATCAGCTGTTCTTGGTGAAGCGGTGGCCAAGGAGTAGCATAGCACAGACTGTCTGCCTGATTCTAGTGCCTATCAAAAGTATTTAATATAGCACTATCTCACATGCCACATATAGCACTATCTCACATAATGCTCTTTCTACAGTTTAGTATTTTCAGATTGCATGCTATCTCAAAAAGCATCCTCTATATTCTTAAAAAATCCTGCATGAAAAACTCACCATAACTTAAAACTTCCAATTGCCACCTCACTTTTTTTTGTTCTTTTGCATTATCTTCTCCCTTACGTTCTGTTCTCTGCTTTCAGTCACATGCACGTATGTTTTAATCTATAGTATGTTATTCCTGCAAATTGGTCACGCCTAATTTAAAAGATTACAGCCTCTCCTTCTTTGAAAATGTAATCTCCCCTAGCTCATCTATTAATGCGACCAACCATCTGCATGAACTCGCATCCCCCAAGTAATGATCGCACCAAACTTCTATTAATTTAATCTACCTCAAGGAAACTGGAGTAAGTGTGTGGAATTGTTCCTTTGACAGCAGAAGGCTAATCCCAATAACGATTGGGTTAACCACTACACTAGCACTTCAATGCCTTATCAATACACATGCAATTACAATACAATTATAGGTGTAATATGCTTCTTTCACAATAAACTGTCTCGATACAGCAATGTTTATCTTTAATCTTTATGGCAAACAGATGGGGAGAACCTAGCTGGTTAGAATCAACGGACAAGAACTTTCTTTCCACATCGAGGGGGATCAATACTCTACCATGATATAAACAAATCTATTATGTCAAAATAATTATTATATCCTCGTCAACAAATTCATGTGATTGAGTTAGGATCATTTTAAAGCCAATGCTAACCCTATACAAATATATACTCAATGCATGAACCTGTATGTTTTAATCGGACGGGTGTATTTTTTAATAGTACAGCTTAATACAGAGCACACATTCTGTATTTAAATATTTTGCACTGATGTCAGGCGGTCAGCACTAAGATCCAGACTGCCTACGTGTTTACAAGCCCCATACCCACTGTCCTTGCTTTCACCTTTCGTCCTTCACGATGCTTTAGACACTATAGAGAAGGGGCGGTTTAGGCGGGGATATGGGCGGGGTTGTACTACCCCACCGCTGACATCTAAAGGGCACCGTGCCCTTGGTATAGGCAGGCAGCATATTCCATTCTGGCAAATGTAAACAAACTTTAGCACTCTTTGCTAAAATAAGAACTATTGTAGTACTATGTTTTTTTAAAAAGAAACAATCAATTTCTACAATTGTGATACCTGAGGCGGTGTCCGGGAATGTAGAGTAGGCGGTAACTAAGGGGCGGGGAAATGCTTACAGAATGCGCAGAGCAGAAAGCGATTAGACCTTCCATCTTCAGAGATACGTTTAGTACTTATTCGTCTAGGTCGCCGTTCGACAAACAAAAATATTGGGAAGAATAACAACGTCATTCTGTACCAGTTAAACACTACCATATGTGACTCGTCCTAAAAATAATTTCTGACGTATTTTAAATACATGCTGGTGTATTAAAGGTAAATTGCTGTTAGGGGAAATAATGAGGATGATGCACGCGTTTACATTTTTAAAGCACTGATTTCGAGATGTATGGTTCAGGTATACTAAAAAAAAAACCATGGCAGTGCCAGGAACAAATACAAAGGTAGTGTGTCCCAAGATGGCGCTATTCGTCGCCACGTATATCGTTTCATTTGCTGGAATCCTTCTGGAATCGTGCTCGCGCAGTACGAGCAGTCTCACAGCTGGCCGTTGGAGGCACGCGTGCTGTCAAAAGCTCGCTGGCTTTGGCTGTGACATTTCGCAGGAGCCGCTCCAGAACTGACACCAGCATGTCCGCGCTGTGTAGAGCCGCCTGCCTGAGGCTGCTGCCCCTGGCCCGGGCCCCCCTTCCACGGACCGGTAAGCATACATATTATAAGTTCAGGGGACTGTCGAAATCATCTATTTGCGAAAAGAGGGGAACGTGTACGTGTTCATAGGATACAAATAATATTTTTCTTTCTCCCACTTAAAATATGAATTTTAACATCCTTTGACTCAAAGTTGTTTAAAGTTGGAAAAAGTTGAAAAGAAATTAAACGTTTTTACCATGAAAAAAACCTCCCTTTTAAATAGACAATGGCACATGTGGTTAAAAACAACAAAAAAGAGCTTGGTCGGTTTTCGAAGCAATGGTACCTGGGTTACAGGAATTTTGAGTACTGTAGTTAATTTTTTATATATATAAAAAAACTTTAACGTAGTTTTATTAAAATTTCTTCAGTACCCGAGGGTGATATTTGTGAGATCGTGAGCCATGAAGGTTACTTACTGGGTGAGGTTGGATTTCCGTTGACGCTTACTTGATAGTTCTGTCTATTTGTTGTGGGAGTTCGCTTCTTTATTTGGCCCATGATTTAATATACTAATATATTTCTACCCTGGATAAAAAGTAGTTACTCCTGCGCGGTTTCCTAAGCTTTCCTTATTGCTGCTTGCATGTGGCAAAATATCCGTAGTGTCTTTGAGTCGGGGTGCCGCCTTCCATGCCTCTGAGCTGCACTTAGCCCATGCCCTTCGCCTCCTGGTTGTGTCCGGAGTTCTTCCTTCTTGATGCTTACGAAGGTGACCCGTGCCTCCCGCAGTGCGCAGACTCTCCTTCCTTGCACCTTTCCCACTGCAAACTCTGCAGCTTCAAGAGGAGGAATTTTATTCAACATCCTTCCTTAAAAAAAAGAAAGCACATTCTAAAGCCATGAGCGTTCCTTCCAGGACGCACTATTGGCTGTTGTTTAAACCACGGGATCTTGTCTTTAAGTGGAAAAATACATATTTGGTCTGGTCAAAACAAAGGTAGGTATGCACTGTGCGGAAGAGAGGCGTTGAGTAAACATGCACCCTGCCGATAGTTAGATCTGGGTTTACAGCGTTGTCTAACTCTCGGGTTTGGAAGAAAATGCTTTTATGCGTTGATATTTAATGTCTCCGAGTACACGCTCCACTTAATATCAATATTTCTTCACTGTATAATATTCATGGCTTCAACCTTGAGATTTATGTAAATATAGCCTTAGTGCTTAAACACTCTGGTATTCGAGCACTTCATTTGATCCGATCCATAGGTTGTCTCTGATAACTGTTTTTGATGATGTCATTAGTGTTTTCTTAGTTGTACCTGAGCAGCATTTCGTGTCTGTAATTGCTGCTTCCTAATAGCAATTCTACGTCCTTTTGTTTCCTTGGTGGTTCATAATTACAGTTCTCCGGCATTTTGCTTCTTTTGGGTTCCCTAACAGCATTTTTCCTTAAGTAGTCTCTGAAAACACTTATGCAGCCTTTTACTTTGGAGTGGTTCATAGTTCGACTTCTGCTGCACTTTGTTTTCCTTGTGGTTCTCAGTGTAATTTCTCTTGTCAGGCCTCAAAAAATCATAAAAATGTTACTAGACCTGCAGGTTTTATGACTTAAATAATCTACTCGATCTAATTGTAATGCTCTTGACCCATAAACTTGTTTCAAATGATGTGATCCAGGGTGTTGGACCTGATACTTGTCAGTTAGCGTTTCCCTGAACGTTTTTTTGCTTTTTCCGCCTGGGTTTTGCTGATTCTCTTAAGTGGCCTCTGGGTTTTGGGCACTTTCCCACTATAAATATGGTGTGAAAGTGCGCGTGCCCTTCTTACCCGTGTTGGGAAGTGGCGCTGATTCGATATTCTGAAACATGGGCCGATCTGCCATGGCAGACCGATTGGTGCGCACATGCAACTATCATGAATAAACCCGTGGGCAGCTTGCCGCTGTATGTGCGCAACCGCACACCTGGTGCCCGTGACCGCGTGTGCTGCCAATGCAGGGTAGTGTGTGCACACACATTAGTTAAACCCTTGTCCGGTATTGTGTGCAGACTAGGGCGGGCGCACTTGCACCCCTGGTGCTGAGGACTGTTTCTCCAACCTGCCAACACAGGGCATGTGCACCCAGGGGCAGGGCAGGGCTCACTAGGGCCTGTGCACCCAGGTAGTGGGGAATACCTGTGTGTTTTCACTGCCTATGAGGCCTGCTCTTCCCATAGGTTAACATGGGGAAGCGGTTGACATTACTTCAGGCTGCAATAGTGGGTTGCAGTGGAGCAGCGTCATGATGTTTCCCATCAATGGATTCGCATTGCCAAACCTGTTCCATTGGGAGCTGGGTTTGGCATAACTCGCTTAGAAATGCCTCTTCTAGAATATAGACATTTCTATGCTCATAGAGTCTTGGGGACCGTGGTGCCTGCAGGAATGTTTTAAGGAATGGGGAAAGTGGGCTCTGGCCCAGGGCCCCAGCCTTTCAGGGGGCTCCCTGATAGAGCCTGCTCTGTTCTGCAGAGAGGCTTGCCCTTATGAACGTTAATAATTGTAAAAAGATTGTTTGTTTTAAATACTGTTTTCCTTTAAGTTATTTTTTACTGTGGGTGATGTGTGAGAGTCTGTTACAGACATTTTGGAGAGATGTTTGTTTCATGCAATATCCATAAAAAGTTTCTTCTAGAGACAGGCATACTTCCGCAAACAATGCGCGAAGCGCTCATTATTTCTATATTGAAACCAGGAAAACCAGGCCACAGATGCGACTCATACAGGCCGCTCTCGCTCATAAATTGCGACGCCAAAATCTTGGCTAAACTACTAGCCAATAGAATTAGCCCTCTGATAAGCGCTTTAGTATTGCCAGACCAGTCCGGCTTTGTGCCGGGCAGAGCGACCTCACATAACCTGCGAACTCTCTTCGCTCTCATGCAAGATACCGACTCAGACCTAGCTGCGGTGGCTGTCTTTTTATGTTTAAATCATGTTTATTGGAAGGAAACATTTTGGCACTACACAGCTTACTGCCTACATCCGTTGGCCGGCAGAGCATTTCTAGGAGGTCAATACACAGCGTTAATGCCACAACCCGGAGGCCGGCCGCGTAGATGAGTGATCCGTCTGAAAGGCTGGTTGCCCCCTCCGTTTTCTCCCAAAAAATCAAAACTCCCAACCAGTGAACTAATATAATAACTATCCCCCTCCCTGTCCCCCCGTCCCTCCCCCGAACCGATGTGCTGGTTGCTCCCAGTATTGGGTCTTATGGTCTGCAGGACCTCAGTTATTTGCTCCATGGGCTCCCTCCTCAGTTGGCCTATCTGTGAGACGGAGAAGGCGTAGATATTTCGGGCAAGTCACCTCGTTAAGTTCCCTCGACAACAGTGTCAGAAGTGGGCTCCATATGGTGTGGAAGGATTCTATTGAGTTCGTGAGTGTCGCTTGAATGCGTTCCATCCCCACTATATACCAGAGTTTATGCAACCACCCTGTATGTGTTGGTCTGGTCTGTGTGCCCCATAGTGAAAGTATATGCTGTACCGCTGCTCCCATCGCCACCCCCATCTGCTTCCCCTTATGGATTTCAACGGATATGTAAGTCCATTAGGCAGGCCTAGTAACGTGTAGGCTGGGAATCTAGCGATTTCGGTGTCCAAGCAACTGTCTATATCATCTAAGACCTCCCTCCAGTAATCTCGTACTTCCGTGCATTCCCATAGGATGTGCGTCAGTGTTCCTTCTTCATCGCAGCCCCGCCAGCACGTCGGGCTACGCTCTGGGTTCCCTCGATGCAGTCGGACCGGAGTCAGGTACCAGTACGTGGCTACTTTTACAGCCGTCTCCCGGCTGGCCACGTTCCGAGCTGTATGTGCAGCCCGATAGTAGATATCACGCCATTCCGTTTCGGTAAGGTCCCTCCCAATTTCCCTAGCCCAGCGCCTCTGGCCTGCCGAGGCGTAAATGGGGTCAAGGGTCGAAGCAGACCATATATTTCTGAGATTATTTTTTATCGGACGTTTTATCACGAAGCCACCGTTCGTATCTAGTGAGCCTCCGACCGACGAGGGGTTTCACTTCCGGTTGAAGGAGCCAGTGCCGGAGTTGAAAATATTGGAACTGCTGTGGAGCGATAATATCATAAGAGTGTTGTGTCTCGGCCAGGGACAAAAATCCCTCGAGGTTAAAAAGGTGACCCGCTGATTTGCATCCCGCGTTCCTCCATTGGGGGAAAGCTCTTTCGTTCATCCCTGGGACAAATTCCGGATTATCAAATAACGGCGTCATTGGGGAAGGGAAGGAGGTAAGGCCCCGTTTCACTGCCCCTGTATCCCAGATGTTTAAAATTGTACTCGTAATCGGCGAACCCTGTAGATTCGGGGGTCTGTCACGTTTTTTAAAAAAGGCACCTTCCATAACGAGAGTTTTGCCAGTGCCCTGTCTTGGAACAGCCACTTCTTTTCCGATTCGGGTCTGCTCCATTCCACCAGGGTTCGGAGTTGGGAAGCCCTATAGTAGTCAAGGAAGTTCGGGATACCCAACCCTCCCTGGTCTAGGGGTCGATGGGATATCTCTCTACGCATCCGGGGTCGCGCTCCGGCCCAACAAAAGTGGTTGACCTCTTTCTGGAGTTGCTGGAGGGCACCCTCGGCGGTCTGGCCTGTATGGTTTGAAATATATATAACGCTTTGGGCAAGATGCTCATCTTGATCGCCGCGACTCGGCCTAGGAGCGAGAGTGGTTGCTTGCGCCATTGTTGAAGACACCTCTGGATCTGGGAGAGGAGCCCTGCGTAATTCCGATCGACCGTCTGTGTTACCGTGGGAGCTAATTCTATGCCCAGGTACGTGATGGATTCCCTTGCTCTTAAGTTTCCGTAAGATGGTCGCTCTAGATCCGCGGCTTCTGCATATCGACCCAGGTGTAATAATGTGGACTTTCCCACATTAATTTTAAACCCGGAGACGCGGCCGAAGGAGGCCAGCTCCTCCAAAAGGCTGGTACCGAACGTTCCGGCTTCTCCAACGTGGCCAAAATATCATCCGCATATAAGCTCACTGTATGGTTCTCCCCCCAAAGGGAATCCCCTTATGTCCGGATTATCTCTAATTTTCTGGGCGAGCGGTTCCACGTATAATGCGAATAGGAGTGGGGAAGCGGGCACCCCTGTCGTGTGCCCCTCTGGATCACTACCGGCCGTGATGTTGTACCGTTGACTCGAACCATGGCCCTAGGCTCATCGTAACAGCTCGCCACCCACGCCCTGAAGCGTTCCCCGATTCCAAAATGAGCCAGGGTATGGTCCAGGAAGCTCCAGTTGACCCGGTCAAAGGCTTTTTCCGCGTCTACTGACAGTAGCAAAGCCTCCATCTTGGTTCGGTGCGCCTTATCTATCAAATGTAGTACCCGCTTGGTGTGATCGCTCCCCTGTCGGTTATAAATAAAACCGGACTGATCCGGGTCTATAATGCCCGGCAATCGTGGTCCCAGTCGTGCCGCTAGTACTCCAGTGAACAGTTTCAGGTCGAGATTGAGAAGAGAAATCGGCCTGTAAGAGCTGCATGTTGTCTTCTCTTTTCCGGGTTTGGGGATGACTACAATGTCTGCCGCTAACATATCTGGGGGATAGACCCACGCCCCTGGAAGGCATTGAAGAGTCGTGTTAGTATAGGGGCGATCAATGAGCAGAAGGCCTTATAGAAACCTGCGGAGTACCCGTCTGGACCCGGTGATTTGTGTGATTTAAGGCGAGCAATGGCCCCAATCACCTCTTCTATCCGAATCGGCGCCTCCATTGCCTCAGCCTCGGACTGATCTAAAGCCGTGGTCGATACTCCCTTGAGATAATCCTCCCCCTCGGTTGAGTCGGGTATCGACTCCCTATAAAGAGAGGAAAAAACTCCCGGAAAGCGTCTGCTATTTCCTCGTCCTTGACCACCTTCACTCCCTTCTCATTTATTATTGCGGGTACCCTATCCCGTTGGACGCGGGCTCTAAGTTTGCTGGCCAACATACGGCCGGTTGAATCCCCCCCAATATAATACGAGTGCTTAAGCCTCAGCGCCGCATACTCCGCTCTATCGATATCAAGAGCAGCCAGCTGCAGTCTTGCTGCTCTCACCTGACGCCAAACCCTAGGGGCCCCTGTGCGACTATGGATTCGTTCCATTTCCACTACCTGCTTTGTGAGCTTCTCCCTAACCTCTCTCCGCTCTTTAGCCTCCGCCGCTGCAATGGCGATTAATTCGCCGCGTGCCACTGCCTTCAAAGCCCCCAGAGGGCCGTAATGGGGGTATCTGCGAGGTCGTTGCGGGTTAAATAGTCAGTGATGCTTTTGTGTAGCGCTGTTACCACCCCGTGTCTCTGAAGCAGCGTTTCCCTTAATCGCCATCTCCCGGGGTCCTGTGTGTTGTAGGTAGAGAGAGAGTCAGTGTCACCGCATCATGGTCGGAAAGCGCCGCCGGAATTATATTTACCGTGTCCACTAATGCTGTCAGGTCAGACGACCCTAATAGATGATCAAGTCTAGCATATGTTCGGTGTGCGTGAGAGTAGAATGAATATTGTTTATTGTGTGGATGCTTTGTCCTCCAGATGTCTGTCAATCCCCGCTCCCGTAGCCAGTCCTTCCCTGCAGTAGAGAGTGCACCCTCCTGTCCGTAACGCTGACTGGAGCGATCTATCTCCGTGTCCATGACTAGGTTCAAGTCCCCCCCTACCACCATCATCCTATTTTGCGTGGCGAGTGCCTCTGAAAGTGCTGTGGTAAGGAACTTCTCCTGTCCCGCGTTAGGGGCGTACAGGGAGCCCACCACCAGTGGGACCCCTCCTACCCAGAATTTGTATGCCAACATCCGTCCTTTAATTTCTGCCACCCTCTCGCTCACCAGGCCCTGAAAGGATTTAGATACTAATATTGCCACCCCTGCTTTTTTCACCGCTATAGAAGAAAAGAATTGCTGAGGAAAGGCTCGAGATCTCATACGATGCCAATCTTTAGCCAGGAGGTGTGTCTCTTGCAGGAGGCAGATAGTCGCCCCGTGTGCTCCAAATAGGAGAGGATGGCCCTTCTTTTAATGGGGCTATTTAACCCTTTCACATTAAGGGTGAGAATCTGGAGTTTGTGAGCCATCCCAAGTGTTGAACCCTGGTGGGCGCTGAGTCTGGTAGGGCCCGCCCATCAGCTCGTTATCCCGTAAGCCTCGTCCTGCTAGGGCTAGGACCCCGATTTTCGGGAATCCACCCGAACCCAACCCCTTGCAGCACATCGGTTCCACCCTCCCCTTCCCCCCAACCCCCCAACCCCCCTGGACCCGTCCTCCCCCTCTCCTCCCCCTCCCTAACCCCAACAAGGAACCCTAAAAACCCTAACATTGTCCGTAGCCCCAGGGCCCCATGCCCTGGTACGTGGAAAGACGATAATCGGGGCATGTGTGGACCAAGTGTTCCCGGCTCCCCGCCCCCATCCCCCCAGCCTCAAATATGATAGCGTTACTGACCCCTTCCATGTTTTCAGTTCACTGTGTCGGGGCAGTATCCTTTAAGACGGCTTCCAGAGCTGCTTGCCTCTCCTGCGCCATAGCGTCCGAGTCTGGTCTTGCTTCCGAAGTCGGGAGCGTCTGCGTCCCACTCTTCGCCATCCGTCCCCCGTCGATCGTTTCGTGGTTGGAGGCAAACCTTCTGCATCGTGGACTTCAAGGCCCAGGAGCTTACACATGTCCTCCACTGACCTGAGTTGATGTACCTTGCCGTTCCACTTAAAAATTAGCCTAAATGGATGCCCCCAGGAGTAGGCTATCTCTTGTTCTCTGAGGTGCCGGGTGACGTCTTTGAAGGATCTCCTCTTCTGCAGCGTTATGGAGGCCAGGTCTTGATATAAAGCCACGGAGTGGCCCTGATAGATGATGGACTGTTTCAGACGTGCCTCGCGTAAAATGCGTTCCTTTAACGGGTAGTCTGGGAGGAAGGCCAGGATGTCCGGGGGCGCAGGGGCCCGCCGCGGCAAACCCACCCTATGCGCTCGATCTATGCGGATCTCAAACTCTTGGTTCTCTCCCAGGACCTCTCGGAATAACCCCTGCAGATAGCTTGCCACATTTGTCCCTTCGGATTTCAGTGGAACCCCCGTACGCGGATGTTATTGCGTCTGGAGCGATTTTCCAGATCCTCCGTGTGGGCCTGGAGGTCGATTTGTTGCTCTTTGAGTCGAATGACCTCTTGCTGGAGCTGAGCGAGTTCTTCCCCCGCTGCGTGTTCTCTATCCTCCAGTTCCGCCACCCTTTCCCCCACCGCGTCTACATCTCGTCGGATGTCCTTCACCTCTCCTGCGACTTCGCTCTTGAGCGCCTGGAAATCTTCCCGGAGGGTGTTGAATAGCGTTTCGAGGAAGGCCCGGGTGATCGGGATCGTGTCGTCTTCTGGGGCGACCCCGCTAGTTCTGACCTGGGGGATTTACTGCCTTTCTCCTCTACCACTGTATGTTTTATGAGCATCTCCCTCACGGACCTTTCCCCTTTCTTCTTCGCCGTGGCCATCTTGCTCCTGCTTCCCCTGCAGGGCCTTGGAGGAGTCTTGGGGGTCTTCTGTGGTCACGACTCGATCTCTTAGCGGGGCCCAACGACACTGCGGCCCACTCCTATGATTGAGAAGGGCCAAGAGGCACCCGCCCCACGAGCCCTCTTAGGATACGTTCGGCTGGTGCCCGTCGCAGGACCAGAATCGAGGCCTTGTGTTCGTCCACCCTTCTTGTGTGGTCCGCCGCTTTCCTCCCTTGTTTCCGAGCACTCTGGTCTTCGCACACGACCTCGCGCCCCTGTCTCCCGGCTCTCTGAAGGGGCGCCCCTGATCTTAGTCGCCTTCCTACACCTGCCTCGAGGTGCGGGCCTCCATCACCCCTGCCTCGCTGAACGCTCCCTCTCCAGCCCTAGGGGTCTCGTGTTCTTCTGGTGAGGGTGTGAGTTCCGCAGCTCGTGCCTTGCTCTCGTTCCCCCGTTAATTCCTCCAACCTCGGGAGCGCCCACCGATGGTGCATGCACCACCCTCTGCTGCTCCGTGTACCTCCGCCAGGCGGCAATCCCGGCCGGGTGTCTCCCAACCTGTCCGTAGCGTGGGGCCCTGTATCAGCCGTCCACACCGCCTATCTCATATAGGCCGCTGCCCCAGGCCGCGCCTCCTGTGTGCCCTTGGGTCTGCTCCCTCCGTTCAGCGCTCCATTACCCACCGGGGTTCCAGCCCAGCCTCAGCCTCACCTCCGAGTCGACGGGCCCAGCTTCCCGTCACCTCTGGACCCTGGACGAGCTCCTGTTACTGCTATCGTCGGGACCTGTGAGTCGTCACCACGGGGGCCTCTCTCCCCCTCTGTGCTGTCGTCTACCTCTCCCCCCTATCGCCTTCACCAGGGGGGGAGGGGGATCGCTCGCCACCGGCCCGATGGCCTCAGCTGCTCACCGCAGTTCTCTCTCCCCCTTTTGCGAGGCCTGCCGGGCGTTCTACGCCGTCCACTGGGTCTCTGCCCCGTGTCTCGTGCGTCTCTCAGCGGGCCCTGGGTTGCCGAAGGTTGTTCCTCCACCAGGGCAGTGCCCCGCCGCCCGCTCCGTCACTCGGCGGGGTGCCTCCTCCAGACGCGACGCCCCCGTCTGCTGCTTGGGTCCCGTTTCTGCCCCTCCGGTCCTCCTACCTCCCTCGGCGTCTGTTCAGACGCGATGCGGCGCCATTTTGTGCGCTCCGCTGTTCGCCGGCCGCCGCTCAAAAAAAGGAGGATTCGGGAGTCGGGAGTCGGTGCCCCTCAGCGTTATGTCGGACCCAGACCCTTCGCCTCCGCTTTCGGCTTTACCCCTTCCTGCGGGGTTTTGGGGCCGCAGGCACCGTAAATGGCTGGGTGGGAAGGCAAGGGACGAGGAGCCTCCGGAACTTGCGACTGTTCAAGTCGCCATCTTGGCCACGCCCCTCGTGGCTGTCTTTTTAGACGCCACCAAAGCGTTTGATTCCCTTGAGTGGGACTACCTGGTGAGCGTACTGAAACGCATGGTCTTTCCTCCCCCTTTCTTGGCCTGGATCAAGCTATTGTATACTAAACCGCAGGCCAAGCTGATTATAAACGGGGTGTGCTCCCCTAGATTCCCCATCACAAGGGGAACGAGACGGGTGCCCGCTCTCCCCTCTACTATTTGCCCTGGCCATGGAGCCGCTGGCAGCTAAACTTAGACAACACCATCGCGAATACGCTCTCCAATACCCCGAAAGGCAAATCCTAATTTCCTTATATGCCGATGATCTTACTCTATACATACGGGACCCGGAGGATAGTCTCAACCCCATACTACGGGCCTTTCTGCAGTTCGGGGGGTACTCGGGGGTCAACATCAACTGGAGCAAGTCACAGATGTTCCCTCTCACAGATGCGGTCAAGAGATACATACCAGACTTTCCCTTGACTTGGTGCGATAGCGACATTAAATACCTCGGGATAGTAATCACTAGGGACAGGGAACACCTTATGAGGGCCAATTATGACAAAGTGCTGGGTACATTAACAGATTCCATTACCAGGTGGATTGCTATGCCTCTTTCTTTAGCAGGACAGGTGGCATTAATCAAAATGGTGATCCTTCCAAAGTTACTCTACCTCTTCATAAACGTTCCTTACGAACCCAGCAAACACTTCTTCAAAGCACTCGAATCGCAGCTTATTCGACTGACCTGGGGAGGCAAGCAACCCCGACTTAAGTGGGAGACACTGACTCTACCCTTCGACAAGGGCGGGTTCGAAGTGCCGGACATGGAGCTGTACTTTTGGTGCGCCCAGGCGCACTTCGTTGCATACTGGATGCACCCGCCACCGTACATGCCACACCTTGCAGTGGAACATTGGCCTATGGTCCCAACTCCTTACCCGGCATATATAAGCGCACAGACTGACCCTAATTGTAGGGACCCCACTACAGTAGAGTGTACCAACAGGGCGTGGAGGGCTATTGCTGATCACATGAAAGTAGGTAAGATATACTCCTCTGCTGTTGCTACCAGGTTGCCTAGATTCCAGTCACACAAGAGGGGAGATGCAGACAAATGCTTCGGAAATTCGACATCCACTCCTGGGGGGCACTTTACGCAGGGGGGACGTTTCTCACCCGCGAACAGTTCTTTAAAGATTGCCAACCTACAACTATGGAGCTCTTTATGTACGTAAGGCTCCGACACGATGTGAAATCCGCCACCCTCGACTTTCCAAATGAGCCACCCACACTGCCACCACTGCACGCCCTACTTCAGAGGCCTACTCCGACCCATGTAGTGTCCCTGCTTTACCGAACCACTCAGATAGACAGCCCACCTACTACTCGGATTGCACGGACTAGATGGGAGGAGGACCTGGGCAATTCTCTTCGGGACGACCAATGGACATGTTGCCGCCAGCAAACGGGGCGAATATCGGCCAGTAGCAGACTGCGTATCATACACTTTAAATATCTCCATCGTCTTTATTATACTCCTGTGAAGCTATGCCGGTTCCGCCTCAGGGATAACGATAAGTGCGATAGATGCGGGAGGGAGAAAGCTGACTTTCTACATCTGGCCTGGGACTTTGCCCCCATTAGAGCAAACTGGGATACAGTACTGGGAATCCTCAGTCAGATGGTGGGGACTCAATGTCGCGTCTCCACTCCTCAGGATCGGAACGATGCTCAAAAATGGTCCACCTCTCGACCGCTTCAAGTCTGCTTGCTGTTATAGCACAGATCAGTGAAGTGATCGAGCGAGGGAAGGAAAGGATGGGAACTGCGGGGAGGGAGACCTGTAAAAATAAAAGAACAAGAAGTCTTAGATGAGCCCTTCGTAGTTAATATGTATGGTTCCTATTCATTTAGCATAGAACCTAGTATACATCTTCAAGTAAGGACCCTCAATATATTGCCAAGCCTGGCGTCACAGGGTAGTCAGAGAACGCAATTTTTGTCTCTTCCACTATTCTCTGCTACTACTATCGGCCTGTATGCGGAGAGAAACACATATCATTCTCGTTTTCTGTAACACCAAAACATTGATAGCAAAACAGTATAATGTCTGACTGTAGTGATCGTCAATTGAAAACAAAAGGTGCCAACCCTGTTGCTTCACAGTGTTGGAAATACGTTATGCAATATTTAGAGGTGTTTGCCTCATTCACAACAAAAGACACACAAACACTAAACAAAATAGCCTTTGCACCAATAGTCCTGCAAGAGCCTACGGTTAGTGCCAAGAAATGAATTATCAGTAGTCCGGACTGAGTATGACACTAGAACCCCCTCGATGTGTCAATGATGCCGGTATCCCTTCTACCTGCAAGAGACAACAAACGTGTGTCTCACCAACAGGGAGGGACACCGCAATGCATGCACAGAGTTGTCTTTGGTCCCCAAACAAACAAAAGGACATACGCGTCCTTTGAACACAGAATGGTGTATCGATGTGACGACACCCACGCTAGAACCTCCTCGATGTGTCAATGATGCCGGTATCCCTTCTACCTACAAGAGACAACAAACGTGTGTCTCACCAACAGGGAGGGACACCGCAATGCATGCACAGAGTTGTCTTTGGTCCCCAAACAAACCAAAGGACATACGCGTCCTTTGAACACAGAATGGTGTATCGGTGTGACGACACCCTTACCGGACCTCTGCTCAGTATACCACCTCGAAATAGTCGTGATCGGATTCCCCGATATCCAGCAAGTCACCAGAATTAGCGGCAGCGCTGCGGGGGAAGCGGAAGTTCTTTTATCCTCATCCGCTTCCCTGATGGCAACGCGCGTCGTCCCGATCACGTGACCCCTGCTCCGCGGCTTCTGGGAAATGTAGTTGTTTACTCTCTTCCGTGATCGCGCTAAGGAGCGTGACACGAGATACTACGCTGTAATGTTCGAGGCGAGACAGGGTGACCAAGGTAGCTCAATAAGGGTGAGGGGGGAGATTGTGACAGTACATCCCTCTTCCAGAGAACCCTGTCGAGAGTTAATCGTGTCCAGGATGTGTCTGATGGTACTCAGCGATTAATCTTGGGGCGTGTATTTTGGTTACTGGTTCCCAAGAATGTTCCTCTGGGCCGTACCCTTTCCATGCCACAAGGTACCATCTTCGTTTCCCTTTCAATTTGGTATCCAAAATGCGAGACACCTCATATTCCTGCTCTCCATTCACCCATAAGGGGTTAGGTCTTTTCTTCATAGGTGTAACAGAGGGTTTTAGCAAAGAAACATGAAATACAGGGTGTATTTTCAAGGTACAAGGTAAAGCAAGTTTAACAGTTACAGGATTCACACATTTCAATACCTTGTAGGGTCCTATGTATTTAGGAGTGAACACATTCTTTTTCGAAATGAAATATTCTTGGTTGCCAACCAAACAAGGTCACCCTTTTTATATACAGGACCTATACGACGGTGTTTATCTGCTCCTTGTTTGTATTGTAGTTTAGCTTTGTCTAGGTGTTTTTGTGTTTCCTTTAGAGTTTTCTGAACATGTTCTACTCTCTTTTGCACTTCTGGGAGATTAACTGTCGATAGAGGATGTAAAAGGGAGAAATCTTGGATGAAAACCATAGGTGTTGTAGTATGGCGTGGTGTGGGTAGAACAGTGTTTGGCATTGTTATAAGCTATCTCAGCTAACCATAAATAATCTACCCATTCATCTGTATTGGTGTCTACGTAGCAACGAAGATATTGCTTTATCGTCTGATTCACCCTTTCAGTCTGTCCATCAGTTTGTGGGTGGAAACTTGTGGATAAAGCTACCTGTATTTGCAAAGCAGAACACCATGTCTTCCAGAAGCGAGCAGTAAATTGGGATCCCCTATCTGAAACAATCTTTTTGGGAGTCCATGCAATCTGACTACATGCAACAGCAACAACTTAGCGAGTTGTTCAGCTGAAGGTATCTTTTTGCAAGCCACAAAGTGACCCATCTTAGTGAGGTAGTCTATTATTACTAAAACAACTGTGAATCCCTGATCTGATGGAAGACCTACTATGAAATCAACGGATATGTGTTCCCATGGCGTTTCAGGAGTAGGAAGAGTTTGTAACAACCCCTGTGGTTTGGTATGATCTGATTTCATCTGTGAACATATTTCACACCTTTTTATCCATTCAGTTACATCCCTTCGTACGGCAGGCCACCAGAATTGTCTAAGAATCTTTTCCGTAGTTTTTCCAATCCAAAGTGACCAGCGCTAGGTATCTCGTGACACCATTGATATACTTGTCTTTGGAGTGTTTCAGTAGGGATTAATATTTGATTGCCTTTTATAGGAATGCCCTGTTTTATATGCCACTCTGTGTGAAACTTGAACCATGTTTTCCATTTGATGGTCCGGATCCCACGAGCCACTTGCTGTAGGAAGTCACTCGTCTTTACAGCACAAACCACTTTAGTAGGAGGTAGTATGGCGTGTTCTAAACTTTCTTCCTCATCGTGTACGGAATCTTGCCTGGTTAACGCATCCGCCTTTTTATTATCCTTGCCTGGCCTAAAAGTGACAACGAAGTTATATTCCTCAAAAAACAACATCCACCTTAACTGTCTAGGTGTGAGGTGTCTAGTGGAGCGCATAAATTGGAGATTGCGGTGATCCGTATAAACCGTCACCCTTTCCTTGGCCCCCAACAGGAAATGTCTCCATTCCGTGAAAGCTGTCTTAATGGCTAGCAACTCTTTCTCCGCTATGGTGTAATTTCTCTCAGCGTCATTAAGCTTGTGTGACATGAAAGCTATAGGATGCAACTGACCAGTGGATTCATGGCGTTGGGATAATACTGCTCCTATAGCATATTCTGAAGCATCTGCTTCAACAACGTAGGGTTTCTCAGGATTCGGATGGGTAAGAACAGGTGCGGTGACAAATGCCTGTTTTAGGCCGTCAAAGGCTTCTTGTGCTTCTTTAGACCAATGAAACTGTGTTTTCTTCCGAGTTAACTGGGTGATAGGAGCGATCAGCTTGGAGAATTGATTAATAAACCTCCGGTAAAAATTGGCAAAACCCAAAAAACATTGCACGTCTTTAACGTTCTGTGGGACTGGCCATTCTTTGACTGCCACTACCTTTCTTTCCGCCATTTCTTGTCCTTTAGGTGTTAACATCACTCCTAAAAACTCCACTGTGTCAACATGGAATTCACATTTACTCAGCTTACAGTAGAGATGGTTTTCCCTTAATGCCTGTAGAACATTACAAACATGTTGGTAGTGTTCGTTTGTAGATGATGAGTAAATGAGTATGTCATCAATATAGACAACTACATATTGATCCAGAAATTCTCTTAATACTTCATTTAGAAAGTACTGGAATGCCGCAGGTGCGTTGCACAGCCCAAACGGCATTACCAAGTACTCGTATAATCCGTACCGAGTTTTAAAAGCGGTTTTCCACTCGTCTCCGGATCTCATTCTCACTAAATGGTATGCCCCTTTTAAATCCAATTTAGTGTAAATCACGGCATGTTTTACCTGCTCTAGTAGTACCGATATCAACGGTAAGGGATAACGATTTTTAATCGTGATGTCATTCAAGGCCCTGAAGTCTATGCACGTGCGCTTCTCACCATTAGCCTTTGGGATGAAGAATAGAGGCGAGGCTGCAGGAGACCTTGATGGACGTATAAATCCCAACTCTTGATATTTATCTAAGTACTTTCTTAGATGGTCGTTTTCAGGTTCTGTTAAAGCATACACTCTCCCACAGGGCACCACTGCTCCAGGTATTAAATCTATTTGACAATCATATTGTCGATGTGGTGGGAGTGTCTCTGCCTGTCTTTCATTGAATACGTCTCGGTATCTTGAATATTGATCCGGCAGTGCCGTGTCTTTTTCTGCAGCCGTAGCAACCCACTGACAGGTCGATAATGTATGGGAAGGTGGGATAGATGATCCGCAACAATTATCGAGACAGTATTGGGAGTCAAAAGAAAGGGTCTTGTTGGTCCAATCTATAGAGGGATTATGTTTTTGAAGCCAAGGGAGACCTAAAATAATACCATATTGAGGGGCCTTAATTATCTGAAAGACCATACGTTCGCAGTGTTCCACTCCATGTGATACCTCAATTGAACTGGATACAAAGTCAATGGGTCCTGACTCCAGTACTCTACCATCTACCGCCATTACAATTTCAGGATGAGCTTTCTTTACTAACTTTATTCCCAATGCGTTTGCTACCTCAACATCCATAAATAGGTCGGTGGCTCCTGAATCAATCATTGCTGGTCTTTCTTCCCAATGATTGTTTAGCTTTAAGGTAATGGAAATGAAAAAGAATCGTTTTAAATAAGCCTCTGACTTGTCTCTTATTGAGGGAAGGACACCAATGCTCGAGGATTCCCCTCTTTTGTCGCTCGAGCTCTCTAGTTTTCCGACTTTTTGTTGATGGATGATATTTCATCCCTTTTGTATCCCCCTCGATTACCTTGAGGTTTTAAACGGCATTCTCTAACATAATGCCCCCGCTTACCGCAATATAAGCAAAGGCCATTTTTTCGTCTCATATCTCTTTCTTCTGAAGTTAATGTCGCCCTAACAGTGCCGATTTCCATGGGCTCTGTGGTGTTTTTGGATCGTTGTTCTCCTACGCTAGGACGTTCATACCTGGTATAAGTTTTGTCTCTTCTTTTTGAGTCTCCTTTCCTATCGCCCAAGCGATGTTCTAATCTTAATGTAAGGTGTACTAGATCATTACATGTTCTGGGTTGAGGGTCAATCTGTGCAATAACATCTTTCAGCTCGTCTCGTAATCCTTGGTAATATATAGCGAATTGTATTTCTTCCGGCCAATTTGCCTCAGCCACTAATCTCCTGAACGTGGTAATGTATATGTGTAATTCTTTATTGCCTTGTCTGAGCTCTAAGAGTTCTCTATCTGCTGATAGTGTATGAGTTCGCCTATCAAAAATATTCTCGAATTCGGTTCGAAAAGTGTCCCAATCATACAGAAGAGGATCATCCTTCTGAATCAAGGGAACCGCCCATAATGCAGCATCTCCTGCTAAATATGAAATCAGAAAAGCTACCCTAGATTGATTAGTTGTAAACACCTTGGGTTTACAATTAAAATGTAACAACACTTGTGTAAGGAATACCTGTGTCTTATTGGCCTCTCCATAATATCTCTCCGGGGGTGCTAATGGTATCGGTGTAGGTATTTCTACAGTGATAGGATGAGAAGAAGAAAAAGGTGAAACCCCTCCTACATCAAAAGGGTTTCGTTGTAAGCGATCTACTTTGGCTTGTAAAGCCGCAGTTTCTATTCTTGAGGCAACAAGTTCTTGTTGTACCACTTGCAGTGTGGTCAACACATCCTCTAAAGTAGCCATGTTGGAGCAAAGAGACCGATCGGGAGGAGTACTATCCGTGGGCCGCTAATTCTGTCGCGTCTCCACTCCTCAGGATCGGAACGATGCTCAAAATGGTCCACCTCTCGACCGCTTCAAGTCTGCTTGCTGTTATAGCACAGATCAGTGAAGTGATCGAGCGAGGGAAGGAAAGGATGGGAACTGCGGGGAGGGAGACCTGTAAATATAAAAGAACAAGAAGTCTTAGATGAGCCCTTCGTAGTTAATATGTATGGTTCCTATTCATTTAGCATAGAACCTAGTATACATCTTCAAGTAAGGACCCTCAATATATTGCCAAGCCTGGCGTCACAGGGTAGTCAGAGAACGCAATTTTTGTCTCTTCCACTATTCTCTGCTACTACTATCGGCCTGTATGCGGAGAGAAACACATATCATTCTCGTTTTCTGTAACACCAAAACATTGATAGCAAAACAGTATAATGTCTGACTGTAGTGATCGTCAATTGAAAACAAAAGGTGCCAACCCTGTTGCTTCACAGTGTTGGAAATACGTTATGCAATATTTAGAGGTGTTTGCCTCATTCACAACAAAAGACACACAAACACTAAACAAAATAGCCTTTGCACCAATAGTCCTGCAAGAGCCTACGGTTAGTGCCAAGAAATGAATTATCAGTAGTCCGGACTGAGTATGACACTAGAACCCCCTCGATGTGTCAATGATGCCGGTATCCCTTCTACCTGCAAGAGACAACAAACGTGTGTCTCACCAACAGGGAGGGACACCGCAATGCATGCACAGAGTTGTCTTTGGTCCCCAAACAAACAAAAGGACATACGCGTCCTTTGAACACAGAATGGTGTATCGATGTGACGACACCCACGCTAGAACCTCCTCGATGTGTCAATGATGCCGGTATCCCTTCTACCTACAAGAGACAACAAACGTGTGTCTCACCAACAGGGAGGGACACCGCAATGCATGCACAGAGTTGTCTTTGGTCCCCAAACAAACCAAAGGACATACGCGTCCTTTGAACACAGAATGGTGTATCGGTGTGACGACACCCTTACCGGACCTCTGCTCAGTATACCACCTCGAAATAGTCGTGATCGGATTCCCCGATATCCAGCAAGTCACCAGAATTAGCGGCAGCGCTGCGGGGGAAGCGGAAGTTCTTTTATCCTCATCCGCTTCCCTGATGGCAACGCGCGTCGTCCCGATCACGTGACCCCTGCTCCGCGGCTTCTGGGAAATGTAGTTGTTTACTCTCTTCCGTGATCGCGCTAAGGAGCGTGACACGAGATACTACGCTGTAATGTTCGAGGCGAGACAGGGTGACCAAGGTAGCTCAATAAGGGTGAGGGGGGAGATTGTGACACTCAAATAGCAAACACCCCCCTCATTACACTATTGGGATATACAAAAGACTTTGAAACCCCACTCAGACGATTCATATCGCTTGGTTTACTGCTGGCTAAACGACGGGTGGCCTGCAGATGGGGAAGGGGAAGGGCCCCAAAATTTAAAGATTGGATGCATGACCTAATATTTTGTCAGGAGCAACTGACTATTTATGCAGAACTGATGCCGATCTCGTCCCGGCCTCAGGACATCTGGGAGCCCTTGCGGACATACTTACAGGCACAATCTGCTGAGGAGAGTACGGCAGAGGCAGACTCTGAATACCCAAGGACCACGCAACCGACAGCTAGATAGGCATGGGTATGGGTGGCGGGAACCCATGGGAGATGCAGAATGTGCAGCTGGGACTATTTTCGTGTCTTTTCATCGGAAGGTCACAAGTAACCAAAGTGGTGCCAGGAACAGACGAAATATGTATGTTGCTGTTGAAATTGTGTCTGTATATACACACCAATCACACTGTGTCGCTTTGTAAGGCTGGCCGTTGCCGGCTTATGTTAATTTCTTACGCTGAAAAATCAATAAAAAGAGGTTTTAAAAAAAAAAAAAAGTTTCTTCTAGATCAAAACACAAACTCACATATGAGAAATTGAAGGGTGTTAGAGATTATTTTCAATAACATTAGTGAGCTGCTGATGTTACAATATTAAAAACACAGGTCGCTATCGCTGAATATTTGATGTAAACAAATTTTGAATCTGAACGAGTTTGACTGTGCACCGTCAGTGACCTGGCCAAAGAGGGCATGAAAGAGCTCGAATTGAATATTTTGGATCAAAGCATTGAACGGGGCCCCCAAAATGTTTCACCCAGGGTCCCCAAATCCTTAAGATGCGTCTGGCTCCAGTGGACACCAAGGGGCGGGGGAGCATATATGGGCATTCCCCAGGTGACAGCCATAAACCATGGACATCCCACTGGAATGGCAGACCTCTGCTGTTTGAGGGACGAATAGGATAGGTTGAAGATAGAGGTTTTGACACTTAGCCTCTAGGGGCTGGATCATGGCCCCACTAAAGATTAAGATCTGGATTCCACGGCCCCATGGCAGACAGACCTCCAATTTAGGGGCGACATCTGTGGTTTGAAAGGAAACCCCCTAAACCACCCTTAACTTCAAAGACATACAACAGTATTGCTACAGGGGCCATCCTTCAGCAAAGGGCGAGATATGCTTGTGGGGACGTGGGACCGGTGAACCCGGTCTGCATGGTGTACATTACCAGAGGACTCTGTTGTGCACATGGAGGATAACTGTCTGAATAGTGGCTGGCCTTGGCCGAGGACCTGCTGATGTGTGGCACGGCCTGGAGTGTGCTGTCGATGGGCCCAATTGCGGGCCTCCTGTTTTCCCAGAGGTCTCGGGGACATCAAAGATCTCCCTCGAGGTACCTATGCCATCTACCTGTGACATCTGGAGAGCTGTGCACTCTCAAGTGCCCACCTAAGCTACTGAATCCCAACTGGGAGCGTGGAACTAGGACTTGTGTCTGGAGACCGAATTGTCTAGTATGTAGCCCCAGAAATCTAGCCCGCATCTAAGGCGTGTGGTTTCTGTACTGCAGGTACCCTGACGCTCATAGGCGTTTAGTGGTGGTGAGCGGATTCACCTGTTGCGGACCCTTCGAAGCCCGCTTTGTCGGTCTTGCCGCATCTCTCTCTCTCGCGCAACATGCCGACTGCATGCTCATTGCATGCGGTGTCCAATTCACAGGGTGCGACCCTCGAAGGTGGGGTGTACCCGTAGTAGGGCCACATTCTACCTCATGTGTCTCTGCTGTGTTTGTGTGTGTGTGAGACCGAACTGGTCTGGTGCAACCATATCATCGTGCATCTGATGTTGTGCCTCATTTCCAGGGAGGCACGGAATTGCAACTCTTCATGTTTGAAATCTGAAGTTGCTGGTGCGACCCATACTAAAGCCCTCCAGATGCTGTGCCCGGATCACCTGGGCATGACCCTGATCTTCGTGCCTCATCCCATCTAGAGGCTCCCCTGTGTTGCTCCCCATTAATCGGTTGTTCCCTTGTTGAACCTCATTGCTGTGGACCAACTGCCCTCTCCACACCTGGCCTCTCCCGAAGACATCTTGGCACCAGGTAGTAGCGAGAGACATTGACTGGGTTGAAGGAACGCTTCCGAGACCATACAGAAGTGGGTCAAGAGACTGCGTGACTCCTTTGTATTCTGAGACCTGTGGGTGATCCTCCTGAGTGGCTGCTGAACTCCCCTTGTTTACGTCTACCTCCTAATTTAAAACTGCTACATATTCCCACTTGCTTTCCAAGGACCCAGACTAAGAGTGACTTCGGCCGCGTGCTGCCCAGTGTCCGTGAGGCACGGGCAGTTATCTTCCATCTCGGGATATAGGACCATCAAGGTGAACTAGAGGGTGGAGGGAGGCTGGGGCCACGCAGTGTGCAGGGAGTGAGCCATTGACCTGCTGGGTACCAGAGGCACTGCATTAGGGTGCCGAGTGCGAACGTATGTGTAAGAGCGTGCTGTACGAACTGGCTGATACCTTTCGTACCGCATAGTGGTGCAGAGTGAGTGAGTGAGTGAGTGTGTGTGAGTGATAGTGTGCGGACCGCCTGTGAGTCACGATTCTGGCCGGCAGTGCCGCGTTTTACGTTGATTTTATGCCAAAAGCACAATACATTTGACATTGGGTTTACCAGCGTGGCTTCGGCCCGCGGTGCTGCTACAGTGTTCTATTTTGTAAACGTACATATTTTTTACATCGTGCACTGCATAAGGGTTCTCCCTGTCCCCTCCTTTCTCTTAGGTTGGGTACTGTCCACAGTGTCCTTACTATTGACATCATAACAATACGAGTGGGCCTAGTACTGCTAGTAATATTTCCAAATGTTTTTTATGCCCAAAAGTATATGTTCGTTTTATAATGATTAAGTGTGTTGAATATATAAGTTTTTACATACATCCTGTGTGAAATCTCTTTTGTGACACTCAGTGTATGTATTGCGAGTGACTGCTGTGCCTTTGCTTTCACATTACCTCGGATATAAGCCTGACTGCTCAGTGCCAAGCTGCCCAAGGGTCAGCACGGATTTGTACAGTGAGTGTAAACACCTGCCCTTGACAGGAGCGGTAGGTTCTGCCCGGCTGGGGTCATATGAAAGCACCTTCAAATATGAGAGTTCAGCATGTTTGCTGTACAAAAAAATCTTTTGTTTGGTTTAATAGACTAAACATTTTATCCATATAGAATACAAATCTTGCCACATACAGGATAAACATGACTCCCGACTTCCCTCTTAGTTCATAAACCACATTGTCATCAGGGCAGGGCAGGCATGTTTCTCAAATCATGTGTAAAACCTATCACTTTTCATAAATGCATAACTAAAGCATGAAGTGGTAGCACACTGTCATTTGCAATCAGCAGACTTTACATTGAAATGACCACAAAATTTCCCTCTGACATGCAGTTTTATTGATAAAACTGTATAGCTTACAAACAATGTTTGCAAATAGAGTTTCTGTAAATATTTGTCATTTGTACATCACTGAATAAAGTGTTCTGATTTATTTTGCTCATATTTAAATCTTTGTTTACATAACGCTTCTCAATTACAAAAAAGTGCTTTCCTAATCCCTGATATATTTTGAAATATTTATACTAATCATTTAGAAGCTAGTTAAATGTTGTTAGAAAAATAATTACCTTACAGACTTTTGTTTCACAATGATTGTCAGACAGCTCACTTGACAAAAACCTCTAACTGTAGTAAGAGCAAGTAAAATAAACTCAATTTTCCCAGCAGCAACTAGTAAAAAGACAAATATTTGACCGCTTTCCTTGAACGGACAGCAAATGTGTCAAGATAAAAACAATATTTAAAGTCCTCTTTATTGCTAATTCACTTTCTCAATGAACAGAACACCTGTTCTTTCCAGGTTGTTTTCACTCTCCAGAACAGACCAGTAAATTATAAAAATAGCTCCATAGCTAATGAAATCTGTCTCGCCATTGCGAGTGGGCGAATAGATTTTTCGAGGCCTGGTTGCGTTCTGTGACTGCACTGGTTCTTGATGCAACTTCTGTTTCCGTTTTTCCCCCATTCTGGTTCCTGCTAGTACTTCTCAAGCATTTGTTTCCTGGTGGTACTTCAGAAGCATTTTGTTTCCCCAGTGGCTCTTGATACTACTGATGCGGTATTTTGATAATCATAGTATATTTATTTCACTGCAGTTCCCCCATATAGGTCCTGATTCAGATAATGAGGGGCTATTTCTGATAATACTGCGATATAGTAATACTTTCATTGCTCTTCCAATTTTTTTTACCTGAGGGAGTTGTAAGTGAACTACAGGACACCCTCAGCTGTTGACTGGTTTAGATTACTACATCATGACGCAACAACCCACCCATCCACTCTTTTTGCCTTTACTACTTTTTTCTAAGTTAAAACTTCTTTCAGGTTCACCCACTGTCATAACATTCTTATCCTCTTTCTCTTTTGTATTCGTTGTTTTCACACATTATTCAGCAGTTTTGCACTATATCGTTGCAGTATCTTCCCTTTATTTATGGGTGTTAACAAGACCATAAACACTCCCTTGCTTTTGGCGTTCATAGTAAACTGATCCTGTCGCATTGCGTCATTAGTTAACTTTTAAAAACTGATGAGATGAGGCACCATGTCTTAACCTTGATATATATTTGTTAACGATTTGTTCTGGAATAAAATACTTAATTCTTTGTGATATTGTTTGTATGTGAGATAAAGTAAGTCACCCATCCAGTAGTTTGACTATGTTCTTTCTCATCCACGTTGGTTAGAGTGCAAATTTATGCATCCGTTCAGCACCCAAAGCAATTCAGTTTATGCATGTTTTCTGTCAGCTGTAAATTTGTCTCCTATTGCTTTTAAATAAACCTGGAACGTTGTCCTCTCTTCCTTTAATGGAATGTTTGGACGTGGACTCAAAACTTGGTAACCACACTATATTTTGTATGTAAGGAGCTTAATGCAGCTTTGTAAGATGATGTTCCTCAAGGACTAAACTAAATTTGAACTGAGAAAATATTTAACTTGTAGTCTTCTAGGTATCCTTCTGTTAACCCTCCTGCACTTAACGATGTTGACCAACCAGAGGGTTTACTCTAATATTTGACTTACTACCTCCAAGGTGTAGGAGACACAAAATTTCTGAGGGGCTTATGGGGGGCACGGACAAACTTGAGGAGAGCCGTACCAGGGTTCTGGCTTAGTTCTGACAGCCAAAGCATGAGTCAAGCAGTCAAAAGAGGTATTCGAGCAGCAAATAACAAAACAAAATTATGGCATTTAAAACGAAAATAAAATATTTATTGTGTTACTGAATTGAGTGACATTTATTAAAAATAATACTTTAAAAAAAAAAAAAAAAAACATTCCAAAATGCCACCATGGCCTGATGACGTTCCCAGGAGTCACTCAAAATATGTTGATTTGTCATGATTTCTATTTCTATAGTCTATATTGGTATTGAACGTGAAGCATGACTTTTATATTAACCGTATATGTGAGGTTTTTGTAGAGCGCTGCATTGCTTAAATCTGCTCTCATACTGGACTGTTAAGGAAAATGATACATAGTGAATTAAAGCAATAGACCGTGCATCAGACAATTTGGTCAAGTGAGGGAGCTGTGACTTGAGTCCGGGATTTCATATTATGCAGTTCAGAGAGTGTGGGGTTAGTTACATCCTCCACTTTTATGTTTAACACCACATGTCAGTGCTTTGTGTTCAGTTATTGCTATTCAATTTGTCTTAGTATATGGAGTTCAGTAAATACAATTAGTCCTCAAATCAAATGGATGCTTTGCAAACATATGTACTTGTGAGTAGTCATATGATTTAAAGTTGTGCTTTGCTTTTTAGAATGTTGACACGGACGATAACACAGGGAC
Source organism: Calotriton arnoldi (assembly GCA_963921515.1). NCBI lineage: Eukaryota > Metazoa > Chordata > Amphibia > Caudata > Salamandridae > Calotriton > Calotriton arnoldi. The sequence continues at coordinate 2,939,789 of CAWUFW010000124.1, read as the reverse complement.
AGAAGATGCCTGTTGAAATCATGATGCATAAGGCAAGCCTCTCCTGATAAGTGAGGGACCCTCTGAGGAGGGCAGGGAGAGCCAAGAACCAGACCCATCATTGGATTACCTATTCGCCCAAAAGTTAGAAAACTTAGCCTGAGACCCATCCTTTTGAACTTGAGAAAACACTTCTTCTGCTGTATTTATTACAAATAGGATATGAAAACAAAAATTGGATTAAAAAAAATTAACAATACACAACATTTACTTAAGTAGTTCAAAATATGCACACATAACCACACTTTAATCTCCTACATCTTTAATCATCTGTTCTCCATCTAGAGTAACGGTTGACCTCTCAGCTGGCCCTTACTGCACCGGAGAACCTATTGGGGCCCCCTTACTGAATTTAACCCAGGATAAATTCACCTGCTCCCCTATTAGAGTGAGTCAGGCCAGCTTGAAAGCTGAGCCAGAAACCACCATTCCAGAGCCAAATCTACTGAGGGATGATCTCCTGCGCCTTTTGTGTGAAGGGCCTGGACATCTAGGCAATAACTTGTTCCCTCGGTAGAGAAAGCATTGACCCAACTCTCTAGGGCAGTGCCGTAGAGTACTCGTGAAGTGCTAGGGACAGTCACAGAAGTTCCCACACCGAAGCCCCCCCTTGATCACTGAAGGCCCACTGCCCATGCTTGCGGTAAAAAAAATAGCTAAATGCCGAATTTGCCTGACGTTCTGGAATGGCTGATGCCAATGCTAAGGTGTCTGCCTTCTGGCCAACGATGAGCTCACCCTGCAATACAACCAGACACAAAGAAAAAAAAATAACACTTGTTTAATTCTCTAATTGTTTTTCCAGCAGACACATTTTATATCAGGGATAGCGGGGCTGGTGAAAAAGATGTCAAGGGCGTGATTTTTGTGAGACAGCTGCAGGGTGTCCAGGTAGTGTAAGAGGCAGAGGTACAGGCCACCCAGACTTAATCTGGCTGACCTGCCTTCCTGCTGCTCCCGTAGTGTCCCTCTCACCAGTTAGAGCAGGAGCCAGAATTTGCGGGCTTGTGCGAAGTCCCCTGCCTCCCACAAATTCAAAAGATACCAATGGCATTGGTCACTCCCTGCCCCCAAACTCCAGTCGGAGCCCCCACCTATTCACACAGGGCACCCCTATGCGGGTGCCCCCTCTGTTTCAAGAGCTTGCCTGACAAACGGCAATTTTAGAAGCGTCTCAACACCCCAGTGACCACAATTGAATAACAAAACAAACAGATCATAGAGCCCCACAGAATTTGCTCCTCAGGTTACAGTGCTTGAAGTAGACTTGGGCGATGTGCAGTATGGCTACAGAGAGACATGTTTGGTCTGCCACTGTTTAATCGTCAGTTTCCGTTTTATCATCTGGTGGGAAGGTTCCCCTATTATTCTCTTTATTTTTGTCTGATCTTCCAAACTTTTTAAAGAACGTGGACGGCCTCTGCCCTAAAATGATTGGGACCCACGTCCCATGCCTACTATACAATTTGGTGGTAGTGGACATGGCAGAAGTGGGACTACAAAAGAAACTGGACTCCTTCCACGACTATTGCTTAAGCAAAAGCCTCATGGTTAACTTGGACAAGACGAAGATAATGGTTTTGGGGAAAGGAAAGGGGGTTTAGATTGGTGCTTTGGGGGGAATAAAGTTGATGTGGTAGACAAATATAAATACTTGGGTATGTTGGGTATGTTGTTTGATGCCGAGTTGAATTAGAGTGATCACATTGAATCGCTAAAAACAACTGCATTGTCTTCTGTATGGGGCTTAAAACAGTTTTACCGGAAGTATGGAGGGCCCTCTCAACGACCCATATTGTCTGCCTTTAATGCAATGGTTTGTCCCTAATTCCAGTATGGGCTGGAAGTGCTAACCATAGGTGGCAAATTGGATTGGAATACTGAAGAGGGTAAATGTGTGAAAAGGCTCCTCACATTGACACCCTCAACCATGATCCAAGCCATAAGGGTTGAATACCAGATAACGACCTGAAGCTATTTGGGGGGTACAAGCTACACTGACACTCTAGCAGAGACTAAATGGAGAGGAAATCCCCCAAAATATCACACCTCTGCAAAGCGGAAATAGAGAACAGTGAACTGACCTGGGCCTCCCAAGTAAGACATATGTTAGGTAAGCTCTGCTTAAAATTGTCACTAATGCCAGATCAGTGGATGAAAGGGATACAGATCCCTAAGCAGGAGCTACGCAGCATTAGAACCAAAAGTGCTAGAGAGGATGGTCTGCTTTACTTGAGAGTTAAATCGTCCATTCAATTTCTGGTTAAAGGTTGGAGTGATGATGATAAATTTCCTTATATTGAGGCCTTACCAAACCCCAAGCTCAGGAATACAGTGTTAAAATTCCGGTTTGGGATCAACCCATGTTACATAGATAAGAAGACAAAAGTAGCAACGAGAGATGAGCAGGGCAAGTGCACATTTGGATGAAGGCAAAATGTAATGTTTATGGTTTTTAGCTGACTGGAAAACATTTTTAAAACAAATTCTTTTACTTATGGAATTACTAATCGGGATCAAGCCCTCAACTTGTTGGTAGATATGACCTTTTTAAATGGCGTTTGTGCAATTGGGAGATTTTGAAATCAATATGGGAGTCATTCAAAGGTCTGTTGAATAATTTGTAAGGGACCTTGTGGGTTGATAGACCCTCCGCCAAACTGCTTTTTCCTTTTATATTGTTGTATTTATATTGGTGATATTTGTTTTAACCACTTTTATCTGGGTATGATTTTAGGATGTATTTATGGGAAGGTTTATAGACTAAGGTCTAAATAAATAACTATTTGACTGACTGACGCCAAACATCCCTGTTTTCAGTGAAGCCCTCATGTAGCTGGGGAACTCGCTTTCACCAGTGTCCAGCACATGCTTTTAAAATAGCTTCCCTGATCACTTCTACGGGCAGTAATGGAACGGACCTGTACACAGGCGTATCTGCTCATGCAGGTATGCCCTCACATGTAGTATAATGCACCCTGCCTATGGGCTGTAAGGCCTACTGTAGGGGGGCTTACCTATACTGCATACAGTGTCTGCTGGCATGGCAACAAACAAATGATTGACGGAATGCTGACAATGCAAACATTCTCCCCCAGTCAAAAGATCTGGGTTAAATCCATCATTCTTTTGCCCACTACGCCACCCCAGTTTGGACCCAGCCATATGCAAATCAGTCTTGACCCTGTGCCCCATGGGAACAGTCCAGACCGAACTGCCAGGCCAGGTCCTCCCTGGACCGGAAACAAGCATCCTGGGACCGGTTTCAGGGTATGTCACCCTTCTTCAGCCAGGCTAGCTTGAATCCAGTGGCACAGTGAGCAAGGGATTGGCTGCATCCCCACTGATGTGAGGTATGTCCCCAGGGTACTGGTATTATGTCCTCTTGATGAGGTTAATCCGTTAAATCTCAAAATATAAATCAAAACGAGTTTTCAATGAAAATACATTTATTTGTTCTCAGTATTGTTGCTTCTCTATGAGTTCATTTATGTTGGTAGTTTAAGAACTGCATATCCCAACTTGCATTGTCAAACATTTCACTGGTCCCAATGCATTTCGGCCTTCCAGGCCTTCATCTGGGGACAATCTGCAAATGATAATAAGAGCCACCGCTCAATATACTAGACGAAAACCACCTCTAGAAACCACATTTTATAACGTAAACAAAGTGCTACTACACCGTTCTCTTAAAGTGATGAAACGAGAAAAATGTGCCGAATAGAACGTGCGGGTAATCTAGCGTGCTCCACCAACTAAAAAGCCGAGCTAGGTTGAAAACGTATTTAGATCAAGAGGTTTTCAAAACTGTATTACATTTTGTAAACGTGTGCCCATTATACGTAGTGGCTGAAGAAAACCGTGTCTTAACGGTTCGTTAATGCGTGAGCATGCCGTTATCCCATTTATCGTGTTTGTTGTGTGCCGCTGGTGTTCGCTGGTACACTTATTAGTGAATTAACACGACGGAGTCTCAAGGTTCAAGACGCGAGTAGCGCCCCTCCTGCTAGTGCACTCTGTGAGTTACGCGCGAATCCATATGAATGTTAAGGGTAACTGGAGTGGATGACGGACTTAGTCCAGTCTCCGCCTGATAGATAATAGGCATAAAGAAAAGACTTGCTAGCAATTTGTGATGCTGTGATTCGAATCTAATTTATGTGTGTTAGTACGAATTAAAAAAAGCGTGTGTTAAAGAAAAATGAAGAAAGTGCTCGTGTAAACGTTGGTGTAAACGTTAGAGTGAGAATATTTACATGGGGAAGGAAACACTCAATCAGAGAGTACAGGTTCAATACATACAAAATGGATACTGTCTGTACTTGTTTAAGCAATGTATATTTACAGATAACACTGAAACTCCATCCGGTCGTTTAACCCGTTCGGTTTAAGTGAGTTCAGCAATCGTATCCAATAGTTCTCGCGTTGCAAAAGGTAGATGTGATTATCTCTACCTTCACATTTTCAATAGTTTCCAGGACACAAATGCTTTAATTGCCAAATGTTATGTTTTGCCTCAATAAAGTGGTTTGCTACAGTTGACTTCAATTGTTTTGTTCTTATGTTACTTTTATGTTCGTTTACTCGAATCTTTAATTTCCTTTCTGTTTCGCCAACGTATACCTTCCCACAGGGACATTTCAAAAGGTAAATGATGTTAGCTGAATCACATGTAGGGTTCACTTTTAATTTAATGTTTTGTCCTTTCATGGGGTGTGATATGTTCGGACCTGTAATGACATTATGACAATTGTTGCAGTTCCAGCAGGGAACCGTTCCTTTATATACTCGTGGAGTAGGCTGATTCTTGGATTGTTTGATTACTTCTCCCACGTTCTTTCCTCGTGTGTATGCGAAAATATGCTCTTGATCAAATATATGGTTAAAATCCGGTTCGAGTTTCAATATTGACCAATGTTTCTTGATGATCTTCTTGTACATACCGCTCATTGTGGAAAATTTGGACACTACAGTTATATGTTCTTGTGTGGGTTTGTCTTTGAAGGTCAGTGACTCTTCCCAATTTGAGGAAGAACATATCTTGTCAACACCATCATGGAAAAACCATACCAAAATGTTTCTGAGGTTTATAGATGACATTCTCATCCTTTGGAACGGTTCAGCTACAGAGCTAGCAAATGAACTCAAGAAATTAAACAAAATAGATGGTAGAATACAGTTCACCCCTGAAGTCCAGAAACAGTCAATAACATATTTAGATGTTAGGATCACCAAAAATGACACAGGTTTTGCAACAGATCTGTTTAGAAAAGAAACTGACAGAAATAATACCTTGCACTATGGAAGCTTGCACCAACCCGCATTGAAGCAACACTTGCCTTTCGCACAACTATTGAGAATAAAGAGGATCGTTTCGGATCCCACGACAAGGATGGAACGAACAGGGGAGATGTTACAACGGTTTAAAACTCGGGCATATCCAGATTCGATATTGAAAAAAGCAGAAAGTCGTTGTCAACTCGTATCGAGGGAAGAGTCACTGACCTTCAAAGACAAACCCACACAAGAACATATAACTGTAGTGTCCAAATTTTCCACAATGAGCGGAATGTACAAGAAGATCATCAAGCAACATTGGTCAATATTGAAACTCGAACCGGATTTTAACCATATATTTGATCAAGAGCCTATTTTCGCATACACACGAGGAAAGAACGTGGGAGAAATAATCAAACAATCCAAGAATTAGCCTACTCCACGAGTATATAAAGGAACGGTTCCCTGCTGGAACTGCAACAATTGTCATAATGTCATTACAGGTCCGAACATATCACACCCCATGAAAGGACAAAACATTAAATTAAAAGTGAACGCTACATGTGATTCAGCTAACATCAATTACCTATTGAAATGTCCCTGTGGGAAGGTATACGTTGGCCAAACAGAAAGGAAATTAAAGATTCGAGTAAACGAACATAAAAGTAACATAAGAACAAAACAATTGAAGTCAACTGTAGCAAACCACTTTATTGAGGCAAAACATAACATTTGGCAATTAAAGTTTTGTGTCCTGGAAACTATTGAGAAATGCGAAGGTAGAGATAATCACATCTACCTTTTGCAACGCGAGAACTATTGGATACGATTGCTGAACTCACTTAAACCTAACGGGTTAAACGACCGGATGGAGTTTCAATGTTATCGGTAAATATACATTGCTTAAAGTACAGACAGTATCCATTTTGTATGTATTGAACCTGTACTCTCTGATTGAGTGTTTCCTTCCCCATGTAAATATTCTTACTCTAACGTTTACACCAACGTTTACACCAGCACTTTCTTCATTTTTCTTTAACACACGCATTTTTTAATTCGTACTAACACACATAAATTAGATTCGAATCACAGCATCACAAATAGCTAGCAAGTCTTTTCTTTATGCCTATTATCTATCAGGCGGAGACTGGACTAAGTCCGTCATCCACTCCAGTTACCCTTAACATTCATATGGATTCGCGCGTAACTCACAGAGTGCACTAGCAGGACGGGCGCTACTCGCGTCTTGAACCTTGAGACTCCGTCGTGTTAATTCACTAGTAAGTGTACCAGCGAACACCAGCGGCGCACAACAAACACGGTAAATGGGATAACGGCATGCTCACGCATTAACGAACCGTTAGACACTGTTTTCTTCAGCCACTACGTATAATGGGCACACGTTTACAAAATGTAATACAGTTTTGAAAACCTCTTGATATAAATACGTTTTCAACCTAGCTCGGCTTTTTAGTTGGTGGAGCACGCTAGATTACCCGCACGTTCTATTCGGCACATTTTTCTCGTTTCATCACTCTAAGAGAACGGTGTAGAGTTTCCGTTATAAAATGTGGTTTCTAGAGGTGGTTTTTGTCTAGTATATTGAGCGGTGGCTCTTATTATCATTTTCAGATTGTCCCCAGATGAAGGCCTGGAAGGCCGAAATGCATTGGGACCAGTGAAATGTTTGACAATGCAAGTTGGGATATGCAGTTCTTAAACTACCAACATAAATGAACTCATATTGAGAAGCAACAATACCGAGAACAAATAAATTCATTTTCATTGAAAACTCGTTTTGATTTATATTTTGAGATTTAACGGATTAACCTCATCAAGAGGACATAATACCAGTACCCTGGGGACATACCCCACATCAGTGGGGATGCAGCCAATCCTCATTTAATTCACTCGGGTTCAGGGAGTGACGCCCAGGAGGCACGGGACACCATGTTTTCATCAGGAGAATAAACATTTGGTTGTGCACGCACTTGCACCATTTGTACAGTGTGCAAGGGACCCACGTCTGGGCATACCCATCCCACTTAGGGCGAAAAGTGTTACAGCAAACAAATGATGGACGGAATGCTGACAATGCAGACATTCTCCCCCAGTCAAAAGATCTGGGTTAAATCCATCGTTCTTTTGCCCACTACGCCACCCCAGTTTGGACCCAGCCATATGCAAATCACTCTTGACCCTGTGCCCCATGTGAACAGTCCAGACCGAACTGCCAGGCCAGGTCCTCCCTGGACCGGAAACAAGCATCCTAGGACCGGTTTCAGGGTATGTCACCCTTCTTCAGCCAGGCTAGCTTGAATCCAGTGGCACAGTGAGCAAGGGACCCACATCTGGGCATACCCATCCCACTTCGGGCGAAAAGTGTTACAGCAAACAAATGATGGGTCAAAACTGGAATGGCATGGTGAGCAAAAAAACGATGGATTTAGGCCCAGATCTCTGTACTGGGGTGAATGTATGACATTGTTCTGCATTCTGTCCATCAATTGTTCTTTCTGCTGGCATGGCACACAGGCCATGTGCCATGTCGTGTTTTCACCTTTGTCTGCACCAAGATACGCATCCTGCCTTGGCAGTTTTGCACGATCTTAGTGAGGGGTCCGTTAGGGTGGTACAATTCTTGCTTCTGCCTTTGGGGACCGTCTTTAGTACCTCAGGTCCTAGGTAAAAGGGGTATCCTTTTTAAAAAAAATTTATTAATGTATTTTATTGTTTTCCCAAAAACAAAACATTAAATCAAGAGGAAAGAAAAACAAATTAGAAACATTCAGCAAGAAGACTCAGTTACAGCAGGGTCTTACACAGCACACATATAGGCGATCCATGACTTACATCACTATACATCGACATTATCCAAGGGGGGAACTATTGATGGTATTTGTCGTGCATGACTCTCCCGCATGCCCACTCTTGAACCGTAGGTGATTAACAAATATGCGACATCTTTGTGGCTACCCAGGGGTTCTCAGGCATTGCATGGTCTTTAACTGTGTACTTGTTAGGGAAGATCGTTCGCTCTGCTGTTAATGATACAGAACATATATAGGCGATCCATGGCTGACATCATTATACATCAACATCGCCCAAGGGGGGGTAACTATTGATGGTGTCTGTCGTGCATGACACGCCCACTTGCCCACTCATGAACCGCGGGTAGTACCTAATATGCGTCTACATGGTAGCTACCCAAAGATTCTCAGGCATTACATGGTTTCTAACTGTGTGCTTGTGTGGGGAGATCATTGGCTCCGCTGTTATTTTTTGTGTAAATAAGTACTATATATTTCCCAGAAATATTTTGGGCGGCTGCGTTGTGGGAGTAGTTTGCTGTAGACTTCTGTTTGTGTGCAACAGTATGTCAGATCAGATTTCCATTGCACGAGCGTTGGAAGTGGACCTCTAAACCAATTTATAGCGACCCTGCGCTTGGCTATCAACAGTCCCATGTCAATCAGTCGCCTGACTCCTCTCGGGATACGCCTGGTACGACCTAGTAGCGCTAACGTCGGTTCCGGTTCTAGGGCCAGCTGCGTGACCTGACTCAACTCCCTAAACACTAGGACCCAGAAGGCTGCTATTCCCGGGCATAACCATGCTAAATGGAGGAAATCTGCCGATCTCTCTTTGCATCGTTCACACTCGGCAGTTTCCCGTAAGCCATACCTGTGAAGCCTCTCAGGGGTATAATAAACCCTGTTAAGGAACTTAAAATGCACCAATCGGTGTCGGCAATTGAGTGAAATTCGCTTAGTGTTAGTGCAGCAATAGAGCCACATATCATCTGCAATTTCCATATCTAAGTCCCTTTGCCATTCCAAACGCGCTTTAGTGTAATAATTAGCGCGGTGTGACATAGATGAGCCGTAAATTATCGCTACCATGCGTTTCGGGGATTTCGCGCGAATAGTACGCGTCAAGGCATCTAGTTCCGGTGGTTCCTGGTAATCATCTCCCAATAGCCTCTTCAGTGCATGTCTCATTCTATGAAATTGGAACTTCGTAAGGAGAGTAAGCTCCGGTCTATCAGCAGCAAGGTCCTCCCATCCCTTAGCTACTCCTTCCTCAAATAGTTCCCCTATCTCGTTAACACCCATCGCTTGCATTGCTTTTGTGACCCCTTTCTCCTGACATGGCGGCAACCACGTGCACCAATCTAACCGGGCTGCTGGGGAATACAATATTGCTCCCGCTTGCAGTTGCAGTAGGTGGTGCCAAGCATGCGTAGTAGCATTTATGGAGTCCAATAAGCAGGTCCGACGGTCTGCCGCTTTAAACAACAATGCGGGCAGTGGGAGTGGAGCAGCCACTTCCGATTCTATACGCAGATACGGTATGTCTGGAGAACCATGTATCCAATTATATGCATGTGAGCATTGTGCAGCTCTGTAATATAAGTTAAAATCCGGAGCCCCTAGTCCACCCATAGCGTAGGGGAGTACCAGTATCTGCCACTTCACACGTGGCTGCTTACCTGCCCACGCCAAACGGACCATCAACGAGGTGAGTCGATCAAAAAAAACTCTGGGCAGAACCATAGGAATGTTAATAAATAAAAATAGTAGGCGCGGTAGCACCACCATCTTCATGATGGAAATTCTTCCCAGGAGGGACAACGGTAGCTTTATCCATCGTTCCACCTCGTCCTCTAGTTTATTAAAAATCGTCCCATAATTTTCTCTGAACACCGTGTCTGCATCTGTATGCAGTTTAATCCCCAAATATGTGATCGCCTCAGTGGACCACATCAGCGGGTAGTCCGGGTCGGGACGAGGCGTATTGGGTGTGAGAGGAAAAATGATAGATTTTTGCCAATTGACATGCAATCTCGACAGCCCTCCAAATCTCACTACCTCCCGAAGAACAGCAGAGAGGTTTGTTTCTGGATGTCTGAGGTACAGCAGCGTATCATCTGCATACATGGATACTATAATCTTGTAGCGTGGGAAGCTTATTCCCCGATGTTGATGGTATTCCCTTAGAGCACAAGCCAAAGGCTCCGCAACCAGCGCATAAAGTAAGGGAGACAACGGGCAACCTTGTCTCGTCCCTCTGGTTATGCGAATGGCATCCGTCACTATGTTACCTACTTTAATACGAGCAGTGGGATTACTATAGAGAGTACCTATAAGTTGGAGGAAAACAGGACCAAGTCCCATCTTAGTTAAAACCTGCCGTAAAAATGGCCACTCCACGGAGTCAAACGCCTTCTCCATATCAAGGAAGACCGCCACTGCGGGTGTCTCCTGTTTAACATGTTGCATGATGCCAAAGATCGTGCGCAAGTTGTAAGTTAAATTTCTCCCTGGCACAAATCCCGCCTGTTCAGGTGCCACTAATAATGGGACTAATGGGACCAGTCGGTTAGCAAGTATCTTCGCGAACACCTTCGCATCCACATTCAGCAGAGAGCGAGGGCGGTAAGAGGAACACTCCTCCGCCACTTTGCTGGGTTTGAGGAGGGCAACTATAACTGCCTCCGACATAGATGGAGGCATGCGACCCGTGACGCACGTTTCGTCAAAGAGCACGGCTAACTGTGGGAGTAATAAATCAATAAAGGCTCTGTAAAATGGGACCGTGAGACCGTCCGACCCCGGAGCACCACCCGCTCTCATGTTAGTTAGAGCAAGGAGTATTTCGTCTTTTTCTATAGGTCGCATTAAAAATTCCCTATGCGTATCAGTGAGCCATGGGAGACGTATGTGCGATAGATAATCTATTATCTCCGCATCTGATGTCGCGCCACGAGACGCGTAGAGCTCAGAGTAAAATTGCCGGAACCTGCTCGCTACGCTGACGTTCTCGGTCAGGAGCTCGCCTTCCGCAGACTTCACCTGCACAGATCGTAGCGCATCTCTACGTTTCCTAATAAGTTGCGCTAAAACCGACCCTGGTCTTTCACTCTCACCGTAGGCCCTGGCGGTGGCATATTTACCAAGGTGTTTGACTTCATCGTCTGCCGCAGCGTTATATTCTCTTAACAACTCAGCTAGTACTCCCCCGTCTGGGTTGTTATCAGCCAGCAATCGCTGCTCTGCGAACTTAATTCTCCCTTCTAGTTCAGAAAGACGTACTCGTATTGACCAAAGGACCCCCGCGTGCTTTGAAATAGTGATCCCCCGAATGTACACCTTAAAAGCCTCCCACACCACTTGAAAATCATCTACAGAACCCTCGTTTTGGTCAAAGAAGGTTTCAATAGCTTCGGCCAACTCTTCCTTAAAAACTATATCCAGTAAGGAATATGGGGGAAACCGAATCGGTGAGTGATCAGAAAGTGTGCGAGGTAGCACCTGACAGTGACGGATCTGATCGCCAAGTGCTCTAGATGCGAACCAGTAATCGATGCGTGTATGTAGATTGTGGTAGGCTGAATAGTGTGTGTAGCCCCCTTCGTGTGGGTATTTCCAGCGCCAAACGTCAATCAAATTGTGCCGGATCAGGGCCGACTCTAGCTCTCTAGCAGCAGCTGATATGTTCCTCTCTGGTCCCCCTGACCTATCCAAAGCTGGGTTCCTAACTAAATTGCAGTCCCCGCCCCATAGGTATCGCCCCTCGCCATAACTATCCACCATGTCTGCTATCTTGGCAAAGAAATCTGGGGCATCAAAATTTGGTCCGTAGATATTAACAGCAATTAATTCCATACCCTTCCCTCTGCATCTGGTGATTGCGCATCTACCTTCAGTGTCTGTAAATAACGGTTGTATAGTAAACCCTGATCCAGGATTGGCCCACGTGATGACCCCCCCCCGCGCGTGTGTGGTGAATCCCGCAGCGTGTATGTTCCCTAGTAAGCCTCTGCTCCGCAACATCGGTGAATCAATCGGCAAATGGGTTTCCTGCAGAAGTGCCACGTCCACTTTGTGCCTCTGCAGGTAGGAGAGGACCTTGCGGACCTTTCTGTGGTCGTTCAAACCCCGGACATTCCATGTAAGAGCTCTAAGTGTGGGCACTTTAGTTCCGCCATCCCTCCCTATAGATTGTGGAATAGGGTCAGTCATATCTGCCATGCATCAATGATGTGCGGTATCTCAATGTAACGCAGCCAATGTGTTCGTCGACCCTGAAATAAACTGCAACATCTGAGTCTCAACCATTCCCCACCCCCCACCCACATCGAGATCCCCCCAACTAGGACCTGAGAGAACATTACCCAAAACCACATTACAACCAAAACATACAGTGCAATTTTATAATGTAAAGCACATAAATGCCCCGTCCCTCCCACCAGCAAAAGGGTGTAGGAACTTAACCCCAAGTGTGTGTTACACGTGTAGGCGGAGGTTACCGGCCCTCCCTTTTCGTACAACTAGACAACATCAAACTGTCCCCCGCACACCAACTGCTTATTTGAGCATCAGACCAAGGTATCGAGCATCTCGTCTTGTGACTAACATATATCACATCCCACAGCCACTCCGTGCCTTGCGACACACCGCAGCCCCCCCCCCCCCAGATCCACAGCCACACGGCTTAGCATCAGCTCGTCTGGACCCCTCAGTAAATTATATCTTAACTGTACATCGTCCAACGAGTTCAGTCCTGATCCTCCAAGGAACCACCAACCGCACCATTCAGGGATTCTTTATCAGGGCTCCGTCGTTTCACCTTAGTCCAGTCTTTTATTGTCTTTTGCAACATCTTGGGGTCGGTGAAGATATGCGACCTGCCCTGTCGATTGACACGCAGACGAGCCGGGTATAACATAGCATAATCAATGTTCTGTTCCTGCAGCTGCTTCTTAAGGGGCGCAAACTGACGGCGAGCCTCCTGCACCTTCATCGTAAAGTCCGGGAATAGTGCAATCATGGAGCCCTCGAATTGCAAGGTCCGTTTCTCCCTCGCCACTCGCAGTGCCGCATCCCGATCACGGTAATTGAGCAGTTTGGCTATTATTGGCCTCGGCGGAGCACCCGGGGCGGGACGAGGTCCCAGGGAGCGGTGCGTGCGCTCAACCACGAACATATTGGAAAAGGTGTCAGGGCCTAGTAGCGTTTTCAGTAGTTTCTCAACGAACTGTTCCATGTTTCCCGTGGGTGTAGTTTCCGACAGCCCAATGATACGGAGGTTAGATCTGCGAGACCGCGCCTCCAAATCCTCCGTCTTATCCAGCAAGCCCTGAAGTGCCCTGTCCAGGCGCTTGTGACTTGAGTCCATATCTGTCTGCGTCTCCTCAACCTCTGTAATGCGTCTCTCGGCCATGTCCATGCGCTCTGCCTGCTTGTCCATCCTTTCGGACATTCGGTCCATACGGTAGGATGGGGAGTCTATCTTCGTCCCCAATACCGTTAGCGAATTCTGCAACCCTTTTTCCATGGAGGTTAGCATGGATTGGAGCGTGCCCACGTGAGCGTCCTTACTTCGCTCTGCCGCCATCTCTTCATCTTCAGGCAGTCTCTGATCATCTCTGGGCTTGTGTTGATCGAAGGACAGCTTTTGCTATGTTTTGTCCGTCCGTCCCATGGCTGCTCCCCCTCTCAGGACCCCTCCACTCAGGGCGGAACCAGTGTTAAAGTATCCAGGGAAGCGGGCAAAGCGTCTGTTGCAGAGCGATCAATCAGCGCCAACCGGTGTCACACGCGTCGCGGCACACCCCCAAAGAACGATCCAGGGCCCTCAACGGAGCACAGGACTACTGCAGGTCCACTCCAGCTGTTCACTGCCGCAGGATTCAGCCAGCAGTTTACTCCAGGCCCTTATCAGTGCAACACCACTTCAGGTAGGCCAAGGGCGCCCACCGCCGCCACATGCTGCTGGCAACGGCCACTGATGACAGGCTTCGTGCTCCTCCACCCCCGCAAGAGGCGACAGCCCCACCGCGGCTCTCCGGTGTGCTCCTAGGGGGAGGGGACAGCCTGGAAATAGGAGTATCTCGTATTTATTCGAGGGTGGGGGCGGTCCAGGTGCTCCGTCCAGGTACTCCGCTTTGGCCAACTTCCTCCACCATCAGCGGGGGAGGGGCAGAGCAGGCCCGTGCACATCAGGGGGGGTGATATTCCTTACCCCGAATTGTCGCTCGCCGCAGGAGCCCCAGGCCGCTGTCCGTCACCTCCCGCCGAGCTCCGCTACTATTTGCGCACCGCTGCCCGATCACAGCAGCGCGAGCGCGTCGCCAAGTCTCTAGGTCAAATCGCTTCTTCTCAGCGCTCACCTCACTCGTCTGCAAGCGGCACACACCCGCAGCTGGGGGGGAGGGGGAGGTCCGTCCTACAGAGCCGCGGGAACCAACCGGGAGACACAAGCACGGGCGTCCGATCAGGCAGCGCTTCCTGCCCGTCTGTCGTGTACCTGAGCCCGGGGATCCCCAGGCCCAGCACGGCCGCCGCACCAGCTCAGCAACCCGACGTGCGTCTCTGTCCCGTTTCAACTCCTGGACACATCAATCAGCAGAGCAGACCCTCACGGTCACGAGTGGCCCCGGTCGCGCTGATTTCGGCCCGTGTCTGACGCTGGATTCCTGCCGGATAGTTCTACGATGTGCGGAGCTCCTCACTTAAGCGGCCATTTTCTACGCCGGCAAGCTCCGCCAAAAGGGGTACCCTTTACTAGGGACGTAGAGGGTGTTATAGGTATAGCCAATTGGGGAAAACAACTGCACAGTTTTGGGAAAGAGCTCTGGCACTGGGAACTTGGTTAGCAGGAGCTCAGTTCACTTCCAGTCCAAATCACATCACATACCAGGCAAAAAGTGGGGGTGACCATTGCAAAAAAGGGCACTTTCCTACACCATGCATGGATCCTCTGCTTCAACTCTCAAATGTCTTCTTTGCATGATCCTCTTGCATTGAGAAGTTTGCAAATGGCTGGTAGCGACATGGTGTGAATCCTTAGTATTATATCAGTGTGTCTGTGAAGCAACCATTTACTCCCCAGTACTACCCTTGATTTTTAATATATATTTTTAGACATTATATTGGTCAGAGCAGCCCCATCCAGATGCCCATATTGTTACCATGTTTTTATTCATGTTAATGCACAAGCTACAACTGTAGATAACTGGTGAATTAAACAGGACACAAAACAGTAGTTTTAGCGAATGGCTATCTTGAAAAGCCCATGAGTAGGGTTCGATGTCTGAACATGCACTGGGGAAGAATTAATTGAAAAAAGAAAGATTAGATGCAGCCAAACAGTGCAATCATTTAACCTTTAGTTACTTTCGTGCATATAAGTGCATTGCAGACAAAGCAAAACAAGAGATAGGGAATCTCAAGAACATCCTGGAAACCTCTAGATTAACAAGTATTACCTCAGTCTGCTTGTAGGAAACATTTGGGAGGGAGGAAGGGGTGCTTATTTTATCTCCTTTTTCTGAACAAGGGAGTACAGGTGAGGGGTGCAGGAACAGAGTGGGGGACATGAGGTGCTTAGAAGCAACTCTTGTTTTGGCCAAGACTTTTGTAAAAAGATTTAAGGGGCACGTTAATGCAACAAGTAGGGTAATTGTTGAGAACACTAGAAGTGCTGATTCTTTTAGGGGAGGGATAATTAGGCTTTCGGGGTCATGATTTACTCCGCGAACATTCTTCATCAGATCTTATCTATAAAAAAAAACTATTTTTTTTAACCCTTTATTTAATACTTGTCTCGATCCACGACATAGTACTACATCATATGCTATCAAAGTATCAGTACAAAAACTTAGTTTTGCAGGTTTTAACAAAGATACAGATTTTAACCGTGGAGGACAAGTATGTTTCCTCCAGGCCCATCACATACATTATCTTTTTTTTTAAAGCAAATTATTTTTGTAGTAGAATACATCCAAGAAACGCCCATGTCTGCACAATGTATCTCGCAGGATATTCATACATAGTTTCAAAGGAAGTCCCTGAAAAGCCCCTTCATCATATACGTTATCAGACATTAGTTCCCAGATAGGTATTGCCCCCTTACACCATTTGGCTTTGTGTTGTCAAGCTACATATTGATAGTTTAACGCTAGTTGGACAATTCTGCATCTACCTGGGTGAAACCTTCATCTGACGACAAAAGATGTGTCCTTAGTGGGTCCCAAAAGTCTTTCAGTCTGGCAGCGGGGTATATCACCCCTGGGATAGAGTCTGTCCCTCTCTTTCCAGTAAACCATGTCCTTTTTCTTTTCTACCATTGTATGCTCCGACCTCTTCATCTATCACATTGCTGCCCCTCCATTTCATGAGTAGTAAGGACATAGCCACAAATCGCAGATGATTCTTAGTAATGTCTTTCACATACAACAACAGTGTAATTATCATTGCCATAGGCAGCAGGGCTCCCAATCTACTCACCCCCCTGGTCCTTATTACCTGTCCCCCCAGTAGTCTGCAATTTCCGGGCACTGCCACGCCAGGTGAAAGAAATCCACCACTTCCCTTCGACATCAGTGGCAAACGTCTGCTGTTGAGGTATCAGATTTATTTATTGACTGGGAAGGTGGGAGAGGGGTGTAGAGGCAGATCACCTGCACAAGAATTTGAAGTGCGAGGTTATGCCTGTTATTAAAAGGCATCCTTCCTCTATACCAAGGAGGGGTCAATGTCCTGTATCCATTGTTCCTTCACTTTCATTTCAGTCATGATTCGTGCTTTGATAATTAAAGCATTCATAACTGAGACCATTCTGTCCATACTCCCCATCTTTATCACTTTTGTAAGTATGTAGCACTCTCTTGGCTGGTGGGCTCGAGAAGGTATTTACTGACTGCACGTTCTGTGTTGCAGTTCATGATACCCCCATATGTCTGAAGGAGTTATCACCCCTTTGTCCTTCAATTAAGATATTGAGATAAACTTGCCCTTGGAAAATAATTCACCTAGATTAGTCAAACCTAATTTATTCGGTGTGGCCTGAGTGCTGACTTCGTGAGTGGGTGTTAAGAGGGCGTGGTTAACTATTGGCAGGAGCAGAGTTTGGACACGAGGCAAAGACCTCAATTGCGCTGTACCACTCAGTGCATGTTTCGTATTATGAACATTCCTAGAGATTTGGGGTGTGGTGCAAACTGGGGTTTTCAGTGACCCCCAACTTTCCAGTCCGCTCTCTCGCCATTAATAATGTGTTTACAGTTTGGTGGAGGAAGGAACTGGAACTGTGCAAAATGTTCCTGTGCAGCAAGATAGAAGATTTGGGGGCCTGGTACAGCTAATCCTCTGGCTTCCTTTGGTCTGTTTAAAATTTCTCAGCCCACTTATGCTCCCTTCCCAACCCAAATTAGTTGCATCAGTATGGTTCTTAATTTTGTTTAAAAGCTCTTTGGGAGCCACGCGGGGATATTAATAAAATTACATTATGGTTTTGTGACGGAGGCCATTTTAATTATAGCTCTAAATCCAGTCATAAAATGTGGTAGTTTTATCTTTTTGTCCACATAAGCCTCCAGGTCCATTAATGTTTTACCTTCATTTTCTCTCGGCATAGTACTAATGTTTTAGGAAATAATATACCCAGACATTTAATATAATCGGTTTTCCATTGCAGGTGATTAAGGTGGGCCTGTAAGCTGCTTTATGTCTGAACCAGTATACCAGTCTGTTGGACTTGGCCCTTTTTGCAGGGTCATCCCTGAACTTTTTTGCCTTCCACCTAGCCTTTTTTTAGGTCGAGCCTCGAGTAGCGCGCAAGCGCTGCTTAGAGGCGAAGACTTTTAGTAAGCGAGTTTTGAAAGCAGTCCCAAAAACGCTCGTGCGTCGTGGCTGGCCTTTTTGAGATGGGTACGCGCGGCAGACATGTGTTTGCAATTATCGTGCGCGATAATTGTAAACACATGCCGGCAAAAGGCCATGACGCACGAGCGTTTGGTCAGCTGAGCAGGCTGCCGCGCTCGCTCGCCCTCGCCCCCGCTCCTCTCGTTGTGATTACATGAGCTCTGGAACAACGAAATCTGTTTCTAGCCAGACCAAAAAAAATCTTGTTCCGTGCGCCTCAATGATATATTAAGGCTACCCTTACTACAGGGAGAAATGGCCCTCATTCCCGCTTTGAAATGTTGACAACTGCACAGCAAGGCAGGGGAACGAAGCCATGTGGCGGAGCGGGGCATGGCGGATTGGAACAAGGGCGGGAACCAACGGGTTAAATCGGAGGACGAGGGCTGCGTGATAAACAAGGAAACTATGTCTAGTGTACAGATTGAGCAATTCTTACCAGGAAACCAGTGAGTGGCCACACCCCTGCAGCGCAAAACGTCCTGAGTGTACAGAAGGCATACTGTGGGATCATCACGAGCTCAGGGGCACGGACACCACCTCCCGGCTCTCTGCAAACATGGCACGACAACAGCAAACCCTTGCCAACCGGGCCTTGGGAGGAAAAAACTTGGCAATGTCGCCCAACTCCCGGGACACTTCACTCGTGCAAACACACAAGCGGAAAGCTTTAGCAGCAGGGCCCGCGAAGTGAGCTGCAATACATCCAATAGCGCACACACACACACGATAACCGCAAACCCTCGGCGTTAGGGACCAAGGCATAAGAACTGCAACAAACCCATCTCCCACATTCTGTAAACACACCACAACGGCACAGCATTCACAGCTCGAGGACGCAATCCCCAGACAGAATAATCTTTATTTGTCGTATAAGAGCCATTGCCAAATGGAGGTATTTACTACATTATGAATGACGCAGAAGAGGTCACGCACATAACCAATGACAGTAGGCTTTTCAGGAAGCTCGCAGACATACGAAAAAAAAGTTTCATTTATGGATTAATGCCACCAAATGGCTGTTTCAGGCTACAACTTAAAGCGAAAAGGGATGGACGTTAGGCAGGGAGCGAAAAAGAACGAAAACGTGTTAAGGGCAGCTTTTAAGCAGAGGCGGAGCAGCCAGCAGACTGTACAGAGTTTTGCTTTGCACTAGAATAATGTTAAAATTTCCCATTCAATTGGATAAGATGGTGACCTGGAAAGAATGAACGATTGAGTGGACCTCGGAGATATGAGCTCCCTCATCAATAGAGTCAACTTTTTATGGGCTGGCTTGACAGCGCTGCTGACCTTAGATACTCATGTATGTGAGCATCACTAGAGAGGGGCTTTGGCTGGTGGATTATGAAACTGGTGGGGCCCCCTGAAGCCCCAAAGCACTACGACAGACAGACACCCCCTACCCCTTGGGACAGGCCCACAACTTCTGGCTCCCCTGTGCCTCTGCAGCATGCTAGAGGCAGACCCATGAGACTCAATCCAAATAACTGACTAATATCCACCACTCAAATTACTTTCATATTTCACTGTACTAATTCACCACTAATCCTTTATGGGTTCAGGAGTAGCGCGCTACTCGCCGTTAAAAATCGCTTCAACACCCCATCAGGGGTAATAAGCGCTATATAAATGCAAACCTTTTTCCCTCTTCTATCCCTCCTCTATCTCTCCGCTATCCTTCTGAATCCAAATAACTGACTAACCTAGTGTTTAGCCATGCAACACTTGATGTTGTTGCACCAAGGATATTGTGCTGCATAACTAAATACTTATAAGATCCCAAAAGCGAGACCTATTGGCTATGCCAATGCTTGTCTGACATGGTGTTGGTGGTTTTAGGACTCTGGGCACTTTAGCACTGCTGTTCAGTGTAAAGTGCGTGTGCTCTCTGTGGTAAACATGGTAAGATTAGTCTACACCTGTTTGGCCTATTTAATTTACCTGTCAGTCCCTTGTAAAGTGGTATCTCATCTACCTGGGGCTGGTAAATTAAATGCTACTGGTGGGCTTGCAGCGCTGATTGCGCCACCCACCAAGGTAGCCTTTCAAACCTGTCTCAGGCCTCTGCCATTGCAGGGCCTGTGCGCGCAGTGTACTGCCGCTGTGACATGGCACCTAAAGTGTGTGCCATGTCTGTGACTCCCCTTTTACTGCATGTCAGTCACCCCTAAGGTAGGCCCTAGCTAGCCCCTATGGGCAGGGTGCATTGTAGGTAAAAGGTAGGACATGTACCTTAAGTGTGTGACATGGGGAGAGGAGTTGGCCTAACGGCTAGGCCGGTCGACCTCGAATCTGGGGAACTGGGTTCGAGTCTCGGCATTGACGCTGAACATCCTGTGATTCTGGGCAAATCACTTAATCTCCCCGTGCCTAACAAAAATGAATGTGTCCTCATGTAACGCAACTGGTGCTATGTAAAGCGCTCTGATACCCGATACCTTCGGGTCAAGTTCGCGCTATATAAAACTCCGTAAAATAAAAGAATAAATAAAAAAAAATGTCCTGGTAGTGACAAACAGCCATTTTGGTTTCTCACTGCTGTGAGGCTGCCCTCCCATAGGAATGCATTGGGGATTCCCTTATAAGTGTTTCAGTGGTAATTCCTGATATGAGAGGAGCAGCGTGGTCAAGTTTGGTATGGTTGGAATAGTAATAATAAATGCTGCGTAATGGTATGCGCAGATTTATTATCACTATTTTAGAAATGCCACTTCTAGGAGTTGGCATTTCTGTGTGCTATGTGTCTGTCTGCTTGATGTGGATTGCATGTCTGGCTTTGGAGTGACGGGGGCTGGTGAGGTGTGTGTGGCTCCAGGGAGGGCAGGGTGAGTCGGCGCTAGGCTGAATGGGACATCTGCATTTGGATTAGTGGGAGTAGTAGTCCCCTGACCCTGAATAGGTCTGTGCCTGCCTAGGTGAATGCTGGCTCTGCCCCCCTGTGGTGTGTCTGATGACGAGCCCCCACCTGACAAAGGGGAAGAGGAGCCTTGTCAACAAAGTGCTCCAAACCCCCCCAGAACCAGCTCAGGCTGGTTCCCCCAAGCCCTGTGCCAAGGGCAGACAAAGGAGGAATGATGTATAAGTACTGGGGCTGTGTCCCCATGAAGGGTTGTGCGTTTTTGGTGCTTCCTGGTGACTTGTTGCTGCTGGGCCCCAGGAGGAACTGCCACGAGGGACTGCCTCCCTGCTGGAGGGCCCTGTGAGCTGGCCTGCCTGGGCCCAGCCTTTGCCCTGTACGTTTTTGGGGCATAGCGCCTCGTGAGCGCTATATCTTTAATTCCAGGAGGGAATCCTGGTGCTCTGCAGCGCTGCGCTGCATTCCAAGGGAACCCTGGCGTGGGATTCCCCCCGAGTTGCTGGAGGAAGCGGGAGCCTACCCCGCATGGTGGGTGCATCTGCAGCAGAGCGGGAGCCCACCCTGCACTGCCGCTGCTGAGGATAGCGGGTGCCCACCCCGCACTTGTGTTTATTCGGCTAGCGAGTGCCCACCCCGCATGTGTGTAAATCCAAAGCGGGAGCCCACCCCGCTTCTGCCCGGAGAAAGGAGCCGCCGAAAGGCACCGCCGCGACCCGGAAGTCAGGCAAGCTGCCTGGTTTTGGGCGGGGCTGCAAGAGAGAGACACCGTCGACCTTCCGGCGGGAGCCCACCCCGCCTTCTGGTGGCCAGCAGAAGCGACTGGTGCAGGCAGGAAGTCAGGCGATGCGTGCCTATGGGTAGGCGGGGCTCCCGTGTACCAGTGAGAGCCCCGCGAGTCGTGCCCGTCAAGAGGAGACACCGCCGAAGCCTCCCCAGCGAGGGAGAAGTCCAGAAGGGGACCGGAGCCTCGCAGGCTCCATTCCGAAGTCCCAAAGGAGGCCGCCGTGAGCAGCGACGAAGAGCCCCGGTGAGTGGGGCTCCCAGTGAGCAGTGTTGGTGCTCCCTGAGGCCCCGTGGTGCTGGGGCCAATTTCTTTCCAGCTGACTCGCCTGTTGGCGGGCAGCCACAACCAAGGGGGCATCTCTTTGTGGCACCAGGAGGAGCCCGGTGATCGGGGCTCCCCCAGGCACGGTTAGTGCCGAAGCCACATTTTCACAGCTGCCCCGCCGGACAGTGGGCAGCTGCAACTTTGGGGGCCATTTTATTTTAAAGTCCCAGTGGGGACCCATGAGGCACAGTGGTGCCAGGCCTAATTTCCAGCTGCACCGCAAGAGAGAGAGCGGGCAGCTGCAACCCGGGGGCATTTTGTTTTCCTATTAAGGAGGTGGAGAGTTGCACCCCACGCCCCCAGCGCATTGCGCACCGTGGTTTCTGCTGCATGGGCAGCCAAGGGGCCAGTGGAAGGCCCACAGCTTACGCCCTGACTATTTGGACAGAGGGAATTTGAGCCCCAGTGGAAGGCCAGTTGGCCTGGGGTCATTTTTTATGGTGATGCCTAATATGATTATTGCATAATGTGTTTATGCTGATGATTTATGCACCATGTGTTGATGCCTAATGCTATGCTATAGTGATTTGTGCATAATGTGTTTATGCTGGTGAGGCCTATTGCGTAATGTGTTTATGCTAATAAGGTTTGGGCCTAATGTGTTTTATGCCTAATGTGATAATGCTGAGGTCATTATTGTACCAGTAGTTACTGGTTGTGTTTTATATTTACTACCTGCATTTTGATAGTTCTGACCGTGGCCCGATTGGTCTGGTCCTGTATATAATCCCCTGTAAAATATTGCCTAGTGCCAGTTGGCACAGTGTACATTGTGTGATTATGATTCTAATGTGTTTTGGATAATACAAAGGCTATTTTTATATAACCTTGTGTGGAGTTTCTTTTGTAGTGTGCCTAGTGTGGTGCTGCTGTGTGAGTGTGTTGCGCAAACGCTTTACACATTGCCTATGGGATAAGCCTGACTGCTCGTGCCAAGCTACCAAGGGGGTGAGCAGGGGTTATCTTCAGCGTGTAACTCCCTTGCCCTGACTAGAGTGGTGGTTTCTGCCTGGCTTTGGCGCCTGCCCTAGCCAACCAGAAATCCCATTTCTAACACAGTCCTTTGTTGGAGGGCATTCCTAGACCAGATTCTCCTCTCGATTAAACACTTGTTCCGGAATTTGAAGGATTTCCAGTTACCCTTCAATGCTAAATCAGACCTTATGTAATGAAATGAAATGAAAAATAGGTTTATAAAGCGCTCGAATGCCGTGGCGTCTTGGCGCTGAAAGCGGTGAGACAGTGATGCTCTGCAAGTTCATGTAGCTTATTTAGGAGGGAACAGCCAGGGTTTCAGTAGTTTCCTAAAAAGCTGCAAATTAGGTTGCAGCCTCATGACAATTGGCATCTTGTTCCATAGAGTGGCTGCACGGTAAGAGAAACTCCTGCCTCCCCATCTAGCTCTGCAAAATTTGGGAATTTGAACAAGACCCGCATTCGTTGATCGAAGGTTCCTCATAGGCGCATACCTTAGGAACAGTTTTTGGATATCAGCAGCTCCGCCCCCATATAGTGCCTTGTGGACCTGGCAGAAGGCCTTAAACTCCACTCGTTGCTGAATAGGGAGCCAATGTAATGCTCTTATTCCAGCTGAGGTAGAATGGCCTTTGGGGATGTTTAAAAGCAGACGAGCGGCTGCATTTTGTAAAGACTGTAATTTGGACACCTGAGCTTTGTCAATGCCCACAAAAAGTGCGTTACAGTAGTCTATTCTAGACAGAACAAGAGCTACCACCACCGTTCTCCTGAGTTCCTGAGGAATAAAAAGAAAAATCTTACGTAGGATCTTTAGTAAGAAAAAACATGAGGACGTAAGGCGGTTTATCTGACCTGCAAAATTTAGTTGATTGTCCAAGATGATTCCTAGATTCCGGACCTTAAATGTTGGACAGGGACACTCGCCCGCCTCTGTTGGCCACCAGGTTTGGTTCCACACGGAAGGGCCCTTACCAAATTCCATCACCTCAGTTTTCTCTGTATTAATCTTAAGGAAGTTTTGACCCATCCAGCTCATGATTTTGGTCAGACAGGAATGGAAGCTGATGGCAGTAGCTTCTGGATTTTTTGATACGGATATAATGAGTTGGGAATGATCCGCATAGGAGACCAAGGTGAAACCATACTCTCTGATGATTCTAGCCAGAGGAGTGACATAGATGTTAAAGAGGGTGGGTGATAGGGCCGAGTCCTGCGGCACACCGCAAGGAAGGTGAAAAGTGTCAGATTGCAAATGGTCCCAAACTATGCTCTGCTCTCTGGAGGCTAGGAAGGAGGTGAGGAGGGCCAGGGCCGTTCCCCCAATCCCCAGAACCTTCAGCCGCCGCACTAATACCGTGTGATTCACGGTGTCAAATGCTGCTGATAGGTCTAGAAGGATGAGGATGGCCCGCCCCCCCCCCCTGTCAACCTGACTGCGAATCCCTTCAGTAGCCATTATCAGCGCCGACTCGGTAGAGTGGCAAGATCGAAAGCCATGCTGACTAGGATCCAGCAAATTGTTAGATTCGAGGAATTGAGTCCATTCCATATTCATCGATTTTTCCAAAGTTTTGGCAGCTAATGGCAAGCAAGAGATTGGTCGGTAGTTTTTAACCTCGGTCGGGTCCAGGGCAGGTTTTTTAAGGATCGGCCTGATACAAGCTTTTTTCCAGGCACATGGAAAGATCCCTGATTCCACTACTTTATTAAGGAGGGGAGTTAAATAGGTGCTGATTGTGTCTGAAACTAGATGTAAAATGGCGGGGGGACAAGGATCATTGGATGAGCCAGACTTAGTAGTTAGAAGGAGGTGATTCACCTTCTCCTGTGAGAAGCTTAGAAAACTCGTAAGTTGGCTCTGAGAGTTAAACTCCTCCACTGCTGACTTACTCGAAGTAGTTGCTGTACTTACTGTAATGTATCATAAGTTCTTTTCCAGGGGATACTCATCAATAGGCATAAGCACTGAATAATCTCCGCCCACGTGCGGGACCCCGGAGCATATATAAAAATACATATATATGGGTATGTTTAGGCAAAGAAGTACAGAGTACTTCCAAAACATACATATATACATGTATACATATAAAAATATGCAGCCTAATGTCCTTCAAATAGGCTAATATGCCAAAATTACATGGGTTTTTTAGGAAGAGAAAATAATCTCTCATATAAACACTGCAACAGAGAACATACACTGTAATAGTGTTCCAACACAGCCCTTTATTTTCAGAAAAAAGGCAAGTAATAGGCAATTAGCTCATAGGCTGCATATAAGAGAAAAACATCACAGTATCAAAAAACTGGCACCCTGCCTTTAAGGATTCCAAGAACCTGGACACTGTGCCTTTAAGACCACCAGGAGCCCCCTGCTCCCATCATGCACCACAGGTGACCGGTCGGTTCTTTTTTCCGGCTCCTTCTGTGAGGACCCTGGAGCTTGAGCTCGTCAGTTTTTGGCTATTTCTAGTCAGAAATAGGTTTTTTTCCTTCTACATTCAACATTTTTCTCTGCTGGTAACTGTTCTCAGTTATTTTCTGACTAACTTACAATTATTTCTGTCAGAAATGCCAGCTTTATTCAATAAATGTCCTTCCTGTGGGAAGAAGATGGCAAAATCGGACCCACACTCTGTGTGCATCGTGTGTTTACCATCTTCACACAAGCCAGAGATATGCTATCACTGCTAGCAATTCTCCAAGAGAACTCTGCGTGACAGAGAGAAAATCAAACTTCATGCCTTGCTGGAGAGAGGAAAGGGTCAGTCCAAAAGTGGCCTTGGGAGCACTTCTGCTTTCAGAGAGCCCTCCTCTCAAGAAGAAC
The DNA here is from genome assembly GCA_963921515.1 of Calotriton arnoldi. Classification (NCBI taxonomy): domain Eukaryota; kingdom Metazoa; phylum Chordata; class Amphibia; order Caudata; family Salamandridae; genus Calotriton; species Calotriton arnoldi. Next base: position 2,913,993 of record CAWUFW010000124.1, on the reverse strand, counting down.
GCAGGAAACGGCGTTGATCTGCTTCCCCAGCTTTAAAAAAGAAGCAGATTCCTGACTGTTCGCCGTCGGCGTCGAGATTGACGTCGAGAAAGCAGGCAAGACATTCATCACAGTCGAGGGATAGATCGCCGTCGAGACGGCGAGAACCTCCGTCACCAAAAAGTAAGTTGACGTCGAGGCATGCCACTTTGGGCTCGAAGTGTGCTGGTCCTGAGAGGCCTAAGACTCCGGCGAAGCACCCGTCGACGTCGAGACACCTATCTTCATCTAGATCTCCGCCTCCTTCGCAAAGGTCGGCGTCGAGAGGTTCGGCGGCGAAGACTCTGCTGCAAGCCTATAGATTGACAGCTTCGAAGACTCCATTGCCGTCGAGACGCTCGCCTTTTAAGAAGTCGGCGTCGAAGAAAGACCATAGACGGTCGACGTCGAAGACTCATTCTTGGTCTCGAGGACAGTCGACGTCGAAGGGGCCGACGTCTAGGACATCTTGTCCTCCAGCATCTTGCCGCAGGGGCGGTCGACGTCGAGAGACAAAAACCCTGCAGTTGCTTCAAAAGAAGTGCCAGAAAGACCTAGATCGACGTCGAGGACCAGGCATTCGACGTCAAGGGAAGTTTCATCATCCCCTGGCATTAATATCATTCAGGTTACACCGGAGAAATCTCCGGTTCCGGGTGAGAAGACTCCTCTTGTCAATCTTTCTCCAAGGTGGTTAGAAAACATACGACACTGGAAGGTTCCTGCTGATGCCAGACGCAGAAATCCGGGCTCGGATTTCTCCAGGACATTTTCTCCGTCCAGAGTCTCTGGTGGACCGTCTCCTGCTGCATCCCCGAGGGTTTCTCCAACTAGGACCCCGAGAAGGAATAGGTCTCCATCAGCCCGTCGATCACGGAAGCGATCACGATCTCGTCAGGCTCCTACCCCTAAAAGGAGGAGACGAAGGTCACCTTCTTGGTCCACCTCTTCAAGATCTTCCATAAGGGACTACTCTCCAACTCTGTCTGCAACGCCACCATCCAGAGTTTCCCCAATTTACGACATAGGGACTTTTAGTGAGGTTCTATGCAGAGGAGCCACCAAACTGAACATTAGTATGTCGGCTCCGACAGTCTCTACATCTGTCATTTTTGAAACCTTGCATCATAGATCCTCGGCGAGGCCTTTGTTACCCTTAGTCCCAGGTCTCTTGGAACCAGCAATGCAGACTTTTCTAACTCCTGCAACAGTGGGGTCAGTACCCTCCCGTATTTCCAAGAAATACAAAGCACCAGATCAGGATCCATTTTTCTTGCAATCTGATCCACCTCAGGGCGCTATCATAGTGGCGGCGGCCAGGAAGGCACATCCTGCGGCAACCTCTTCTTCAGTTCCTCCGGAGAAGGACAGTAAAATCATGGATTCTCTGGGCAAAAGAATGTGCAGCACTTCGGCTTCAGTGATGAAGGTGGCCAGTGCTTCCGCTCTCTTGGGAAGGTATGACAGATCACTCTGGGACTCCTTGTCACGGTTCACTGAAAAGCTACCAAAGGAAGATCAGCAAGACTTCCAGGAAATCCTGCAGGAAGGTGGCTTGGATGCGAACCAGGTTATTAGTGCAGCGGTAGACTCATCGGATCTGGCTGCACATGGCTACTCCCATGGCATCTGTTCCAGACGCTCAGCCTGGCTGCGTCTCACGGGCCTTAAACCGGGACGCACAGCGGAACCTCCCTTTTAATGGCTCCTCGCTGTTCAGATCTCAAGCGGACAATGAGATATCCAAAATGAAGGCGGAATTGGACACGGTTAAGGCCGTTGGGTTGGAGAAGCGGAAGGAATTCCGAAGAAGGTTCCGTCCCTACGACCGGCGGGCTTTCCAGCAGAGGGTTCAAACCCCTCAGTGGTCCAATCAACATCAGCCCAGGTCACACTACCACACTACCACCAAAGAAGACCGGGTAGAGGAAGGGGACCTACAAGACAGCCGGCGTCTACATCGAAGTCACCAGCAAAACAATGAGCGAAGGCTTCCTCCATGCACGTTAGCCACTCCGGTGGCAGGAAGTATCACGTTTCACCTGGCAGAGTGGAAGACAATAACAAAAGACAAGTGGGTTCTGAATATTGTGCAGAATGGCTATTTGCTCAGATTCAAACCGCCACCAGTTCCTCCACGAGGAAAGGTCCTTCAAAAACACCGCTTGTTGCAAGAGGAGGTGAACAGTCTTCTGCGAAAGAATGCCATAGAAACTGTTCCGGTTCAACAACGAGGACAAGGTATACATTCTCGTTACTTTCTGCTACAGCAAAGTGGTCCCACCAGAGAATACAGACCAATACTCGACGTGAGGTTATTGAACAAATTCATCCGCAAAGAGAAATTTCGGATGTTAGCTCTGCACCAAATCTTCCCTCATCAACATCAAGGGGACTGGATTTGTGCTATAGATCTGCAGGACGCCTACTTCCATGTTCCGGTGTCCAAGAAACATCGAAAGTTTCTGCGATTTCTAGTGGCTCACCAGCATCTCCAATTCAAGGTTCTCCCGTTTGGGTTAAAATCAGCCCCCCAAACGTTTTCGAAATGCATTGCAGTGGTGGCAGCTTTTCTTCGCAAACGAAGGATTTTCGTTTACCCTTATCTGGATGACTGGCTCCTGAAGAGCTCCTCACCCTCTCTGCTTCAGAGTCATCTCTCGTACTGCCTCCAGCTACTGAGCAAATTGGGCCTACAGGTCAACTACAAAAAGTCGATCTTTAATCCGACCCAGAAGATCTGCTACCTGGGTGCTTCCTTGGATACCGTAAAGGCAAGCGTGTGTCCTTCGGAGGAGAGGTTATCCTCAATCGGAGAGAAATGTCGCAATCTTCTCATTTCTCAACGTCCCACAGCCAGGCAGGTGTCATCGCTACTGGGTTCAATGGCTTCATGCATCTTCATCGTACCGAACGCCAGACTGAACATGTGTCCTCTGCAGCAGTCTCTGGAGGACCAGTGGATGCAGACATCGGGCCTCTGGGAAGACCGTGTGTCCCTCCCCCAATCGACCAAGGATTCCATCAGATGGTGGATGAAGCGATCCCACCTACTGAAAGGAGTTCCATTTAACCAGGACCCTCCTACTCAGACAATCGTCACGGATGCTTCCCTTCAGGGCTGGGGGGGCTCATATGGGTCACCTCCAAGTGCAAGGTCTTTGGTCAGAAGCAGAGCAAGGATATCACATCAATCTTCTGGAGCTGAGAGCCGTACAACTAGCTCTCAAATCACTGTTACCTTCTCTCCAGTCCAGCTCCCTGTTGGTTCAAACAGACAACACCACAACAATGTATTATTTGAACAAACAGGGGGGTACCAGGTCGAGACCTCTCTCTCTGGAATCGCAGACCATTTGGAAGTGGCTTCTCGCAAGAAATCTAAACATTGTGGCCATTCACCTTCCAGGAACTCTAAACGTCCAAGCAGATGCCCTAAGCCGGGACTTCGTCGAAGCTCACGACTGGGTGCTCAACAACGTGGTCACGCAGGACATCTTCCAGCAATGGGGAGTGCCAGACATCGATCTGTTTGCAGACGCGGCAAACGCCAAATGCCCCGTCTTCGCATCCAGGTTTCACCAACCAGGTTCACGGGGCAATGCCCTTTTGATAAAATGGTCTCAGACATTACTATACGCCTTTCCACCAATTCCGTTGATTCCTGCAGTGATCAACAAATTCTACTGGACCAACACCAGAATGATCCTGATAGCTCAGGAGTGGCCCCGTCAGTGGTGGTACCCGGACCTTCTTCAGCTATCAGAGGTTCCACACAGTAGGTTACCATGCCGCCCAGACTTGTTGTCCAAGAACGAGGTGAAGGTGTTTCATCCCAATCTCTCATCTCTAAGATTGACAGCATGGCTCCTGAAGTCCTTCAGTACGGACATTTAGACTTTCCTTCGGAATGTATGAACATTCTCAAGGAAGCCAAGAGACCTTCCACCAGGAAATCGTACGCTTTCAAGTGGAAGCGATTTTACTTATGGTGCATGGACAATGGTCATGACCCTGTTCGGGGGCAAGAGCAGGTGATCTTGCCGTATTTGCTACATTTGGCCAAATCTGGCCTGCAGTTTTCCTCTATAAAAGTTCATCTAGCAGCTATCACTGCTTACAGAAAGTCTTCGACACAGGTTTCCTTGTTTCAAATCCCTGTAGTTAAAGATTTTCTGTAGGGGATAAAAAAGGTTTACCCACCGATTAGGTCTCCATCCCCACCTTGGGAGCTTAACATAGTTCTGGCTAAATTGATGGGTGCTCCTTTTGAGCCTATTCACTGGGCTTCTCTGCAGCACTTGTCATGGAAAGCTGCCTTTTTAGTCGCCATCACCTCTGCCCGCAGGGTTGGCGAGATCCAGGCCTTGTGTTGTAAAGAGCCTTATACTGTTTTTCATGCAAACAGAGTGGTGTTAAGAACCCATCCGAGTTTTCTGCCTAAGGTGGTTTCGGATTTCCATGTCAATGAGGTCATCACTCTACCCACATTCTTTCCCAATCCCTCAACTCCTCCTGAGAGGTTCCTTCATTCTCTAGACCTCAAGAGGGTTCTGAAGTTCTACCTAGACAAAACAAAGGGTTTGAGAAAGTCAGACCGACTGTTTATAAACTATGGTTCCATAAATACTGGTTCTGCGGCTTCCAAAAGAACTATCTCTAGGTGGATTGTGTCTTGTATATTTTTCTGCTACCAACTGGCCAACAAGGCCCTCCCTGGCAAACCTAGGGCCCATTCTACCAGGGGAAAAGCCTCTACCACGGCTCTCCTCAGGAACGTACCTATTGCAGAAATTTGTAAAGCAGCCACGTGGCGATCAGTACACACTTTCACTCGCCATTACTGTTTAGACTCTAACACACAAGCGGATGCTCAGTTTGGGCACGCCGCTTTAAGAAATCTGTTTGGATGTTATCTTTGATGTACTTATACTGCTGCTCGTCTGCAGGAAAGTGGGTATGGGGTTGCTATTCTATTCAGTGCTTATGACTATTGATGAGTATCCCCTGGAAGAGAAGGATAAGTTACTTACCTGTAATCCTAGTTCTCTTCCAGGGATATACTCATCAAAGTCATAAGCAACCCTCCTGCCTCCCCGGACGAGTATTGACCGTATAGTATTGTTTCTGCTTCTTCTGCCATGATTCCTTTATGTTTGTACACCGTAAAAAAGAACTGACCTAACTGTCACCTGCAGTGCATGATGGGAGCAGGGGGCTCCTGGAGGTTTTAAAGGCACGGTGTCCAGGTTCTTGGAATCCTTAAAGGCAGGGTGCGAGTTTTTAGGTCGAGCCTGAGCCAGCGCGCATGCTCTGCTCTGCGAGGCTTCTTGTAATCACTCAAAACTTTTCTGTGTGGGTCTGACTCCCCTCCCTCCCCCCCCCCCACGCCTTTGGTTGGCTGTTGCCTGTGTCAGTTTGTTTTTGTAGCCTGCAAATGGCTAAAGGCGGGGGCATGTCCCACCTTTTTGGCAAATGTTCACTCCCACAGCGTTTTGCTTGCGGGAGCGCGCAGCGGCGCGCAGGGTGGCAGCTGCATTCCTCGTGGGTCGTGCTTTCGCTTTACGTAGATGGATTGGCGCCCTGAGTTCTCACACAGTCAGACGCTTTTCTAGCCAGAGAGATCCTATTTTGGAAGCTCTCGCTTGCCTGCCAGCGCAGCCGCGTTTGACGGGTCGTGTGAAGTGCAGAGATGCGCACCGTTTCTGAACACTGCCATTTACCGGGATTGATTGCAGCGCATACAATTGTTTCAAAGCGCCGTGCGTCAGCGCCTGCTCGTGTTTCTCATCCTCTCCCCCAAAGAGGCGATCTGCGCCCCCTTGAGTGATGCATGAATGCGCTCGGAGCCAGGCTGCGCTTATTGGGAGGAGAGTGCCCAAACCAGAGGTTGGGCGTTTCTGCAAATTATGCACTGTCTGACGGCAGCAAGGCTGCCAGAGCCAGCACCCGACACGGGGGCCCGAATATCAGCACGCCTGTGATCAAGGCGAAGAGTGAATGAACCTTCCCAGGCACGGTAGCCTCTGGGAGATAAAACGGGGCCAATCGTGGCCGCCCTTCGGGTGCCTGCAGTTTGACTTTCAAGTACTTTAAGGCTTCGCCTAGCTGCAGTTCGCATGTTTAAAAGTCTGATTGGGGCTTATGTTCGATGGGCATTTTTGACTGTGACCCGTATTAGCCCGGAGCCCTGGGCTGCGAGTCGTGCGCTTCGATTTAACCCATATACTGTTCCGGACTAGACGCTTTGCCGGGGCTTGCGTGGGCCGAAGCTTGCCAGTTGTTGCGTGCCTCCGACCACTTTTGCTGTTTCACTGCCGCAGCCTTGGAACCTCGTTCGCATTTCATTCCTGTAATAAACAGTGCGGCTGCGGTTTCTGTGCGCTGGCGCTGTGCAGCGATGTGTGTCCTCAGAAGCTCGAATGTAATGGGTGTGCTCGCGATGGGCTCTAATGACTAATAACAAACTTTGGTGTACTTGTAATTTGCTTACAAACTCGGTTGCGGTTTCTGAGCTTGGTTGCAGTTCCTGTGATGGCTGTGGCTCGTGCACTGCCAGCTCAGAAACGCGGCTGTAGTTGACTGTTGTGCTCTTAAAACACCCGCTGCGTTTGTAAGCTGCATTGTTCTTGCTAGAACTGACGTGTAGGTTGAAGTCATTCCACGTTAGAGCTCCACAGAGGATTTCGAGAGGATTTTCTCACATTTTACTACTTTTGTTCCCGCCCCCCGTTGTCCATGTTGTTTTTCTCTCTCCCCCCCCCTCCCCATCCCCCCCACGCCATACTTTTGGTTGTACTTTTTCTGCTGGTCTCCCCGCTGCGTCGTCAATTATAGCCCACGGAGGGCCGGTCGCAGGCGGGTGGTCCACAGGTGCCGCAACCTACTCGGAGGAGGCGCCGATTCTACTGCTCTCACCCTCGCCCCTTCACTTGCGGTGTCCCGTGAGGTAAGGCACGTCACTGTGTTTAAATGCTGAACAGAGTCGGCGAAAACCATTGGCAAAGCCAAAAGGCGAGACCTATTGGCTTTGCCAATGCTTGTTTGATACTGTGATGTTTTTCTCTTCTATGCAGCCTATGAGCTAATTGCCTGCTATTACTTGCCTTTTTTCTGAAAATAAAGGGCTGTGTTGGAACACTATTACAGTGTATGTTCTCTGTTGCAGTGTTTATATGAGCGATTATTTTCTCTCCTAAAAAAAAACATGTAATTTTGGCATATTAGCCTATTTGAAGTACATTAGGCTGCATATTTTTATATGTTTACATGTATATATGTATGTTTTGGAAGTACTCTGTACTTGTTTGTCTAAACATACACATATATATGTATTTTTATATATGCTCCGTGGTCCCGCACGTAGGCGGGGATTATTCAGTGCTTATGACTTTGATAAGTATACCCCTGGAAGAGAACTAGGATTACAGGTAAGTAACTTATCCATTGTTACTTTTTAGATACAAGCGGCTCCCAGTACACCACCAAAGAAACTTATATAATTACAGCAAACACTAAAACAGTGGTTCATAGTGGACTCCTTTATCACCAGTTTGTTTAATTACTGGTTAAGAACTTACAGTAGACTATTATTCACATAATTCTATTCCAGCCATACCATCAAGACACATTTATTAGAATAGCTCAGAAGAACTTTTTATTCATGTAAATGCAATTTAAAAAAACGATCTTTTGCTCAGAATTGATCAAACTGTGGCAAGTTACAAAGTCAAGAGTGTGTATATACAAGTTGACAATAGCCGACTCGAGAATTAGAAAATGGAGGAACTAGTCAAGAGCAAATAATTTACAGTAAGGATTGTGCACCAATAGGGTGGGGTGGTCCAGGAGCTTAGCTGTGGAAGACTCAACGGTGATTCGACCTTAAAATAAATTAAAATTGTTATCCTCAGGAATAGAAAAGCTGGGAGCACAACAATGTGTGAGTCTGTATTTCCCAGAGATTATGGAGTATCCACTGGCTAGAATTCCCAATGGGCCTTCCTTAGTGGATAATTAAGGCTATTATATGAAGTGTTCATGAGGGTGAAACACTGCTGCCTTCGCAAAAGTCAGGGGGGATTGAATGATGTGCTCTGCAGTGCATAAGCCGCCATCGTAAGTAAGGCACAATATCGCCCACGAGTACTGGAAGGCACAGAATGTGAAAGTAAAGTCAGTAGTAGGAATGAGTCCAATGTAGAAGTTCCATGGAGTGCTCTCTTGCACTTCCAGAATAAGTCTCCACTCATACAAGCAGTTTAGTAAAAATTCATCAAAACCTAGATATGTGCAGGCTTTAAAAGAGAAAGGAAAAATCAAAGACAAAATAAACCAAATTTAACAAATTATAGGAGGAGCTCACCTTAGACAAGTGAACACCATGTAGTAAATTGTCCAGGAAGTAGTTGTGAGCTTAAATGTGCCTGATGATCAGATGACAACTATGGTAAACGAACAATTGGAGAAAACAAGTAAATAGTGTTTAAATGTAAGGATCCCGATGTACTCTTGCTTTGAGGACATATTTCCACCAGTAGAATTGAGTACTCACCTGGAGCATACATGATGGAGCACACATACAGTGTTTTAGATTAATATAGACAAGCCATCTTACGAAATGTTTTAGTGAAAGACATTCTTTCAAGAGCAAAGAAGTTTAAGCAAGCAGCTTTTGCAGACCAACGTTGGGTAACATCCAGCTAACAGTTTTGCAAACTGTAACAATCAGTATTTGACTCTGTACTGATTTGTGTCATTTCACCTTTGCATATCACTGTATGAAGGATTTGACCTTCTGGTGTACTGGGTTGAAGCTCTATGACTTAGATATGTGCCATCTCTCCTGATCACAGCTTTAAATCCCATCAAGAGTGACTCCTTTAATTCTGCTGCATTGAACACAATGAGTACCCATTTTGATTGGTTTACAATGATTGTATAGGGAATATTGTGATGAGTCAAGAATTGTTTTATCATTTTTGAGAGGTTATTAAAGCTAATGAGAGGCCACGGTGAATATAGCTGTCTAGTGGTATGTTGGTATTTTTACCAGATGCCTGGCTATTTAGTCAATTAGTAAGTTAATTTATGTATGATACCATTGAAGCTAAAGCATTGCTAATAGCAAATTCTTTCTTTCTTTCTTTGTACCAAAATTGCAAGAATGTGTCAAATATTTTTCAGGTTGCTGCTCATTACTTGCTGAGTTTCATGTCATCTAGGCTTGTTATACTTAACTATACTTAAAATAATCATAGCAGATGGGGTAAGGGACGTGCAGGTGTTGAAGCCTAAGGAAGATATAGTTGCATCCTTTCAGGAAAGTCTAGGCAATAGCAAGACTGTAGAAGTGTATGTAAATGATTGTTACCTGCTCTGAATTGTGTAGAGGTACACTAATGTAACTATTTGGTTGTTTTAGCTCTTGTTCGGCACATGTCTGCTAGCAACGTCCCTGGTTCCTCTGGCAGCGGTACGATATACTACATATTTGTTGGCGTTGCAGCCGCTGGCGGAGGATTTTATGTAAGTGTACCCTTCTCTTTTGACATTATCATCTTAAGTTAACCAAACAATGCTTTTTTTCTATTTTTCCAAAGAAAATACTACTGTTATGAAAATGCTGTTCTTGTTCATTTATCTCTGTTCTTGTGTACCTGCCGTTTTCAGTTGACATCCGTGTGACATCCAAAGGTTCAGAGAACTAAAGAGATACCAAACACTGGCTGTACTCGAGAGCCTCTACACAGTCCCTAAAGACAGATTCTCTCATTATGTAGAAAACATATTGTACACAATCAGTCTTTGATACAACTTGTTTCTTTAGTAATGCCCTCAAAACCTTATCATATATATTGTATTGTTATTCATAATGTGTCTGTACCTGAGCTTGTGCACCAGTGTTTCCAGACTGGCTGTTACTCATAGAAGGCCAACTAGAGCTTGGCCTGCTGCTTTGAATTTGTATGAGACCTGTGTTGGATGGTAGGAGGATAGTGTGGGCTGGGCGTACTGCTCCACTGCCCATGTTTTAGTCTGATTTGGGTGGTCTGTATTGAGGCGGTCTGTTTGTGTTCATAGTTAATCAGATCTCTAGGCATGTATGCATGTATCCTTGGAGTTTTTTTTCTTCTCCCCCATACCCTTTGACCTCCTAGCTCCAGGAAGGGAAATGAAAGAAAGGTATTTCACACATTAAGACTAGGATGGTTCAAAAAAGAGCCACTGAAGCCTTTTATTGGTAAAACAGTGTTATCTTCCGTTTACTCCAAGAGAACACCTTTCCATATGTTACTTTTCCAGGTTTCCAATGTAAGAAAGTGAATTATTAATTGGGATGAATGGTAGTCCACCTCAAGTAATAAAATCACCAACTTGTTAGGTCCAAAACAAGGTTACTGTAATTTAAACATTAGGTCAGTACAGCTAACACTCGGGAAACTGAAACGCTTTTCAATATCTTACACTGGTGGAATTGTGATGCTTTTAAAAAAAAACTTGCACTGATTGTTTTTTACTTTGAATTATGTGTGTGTTATACTGCGTGATGAATTGCTTCTAGTATACTGCGTGATGAATTGCTTTTAGGAGAGTTGCTGCTAGGAGAGTTGCTTCTAAAAATCAAAACCATTGTTAGGGGCTGCAAGGAGTACGAGACGAGGAAACTCTGCACATGCATTATATGCCTGCTGGATATTTTTGTCTGCCATTTTTGACTCTGACACGCTCACGTGTTCCGGCTGGTCCCAATAAATACGAGGCGCAGTGCGGACACGCAGCGGGCGCACCACCGTCCATGTTAATCCGGGTCTAGGGGCCAGAGACCTTGTTTTTTTTTTTTTTAAACCAAAATTAAGGTACGTTATACGGCGAGTCAATTGCATGCCCTTCATTCCCATGGAGCTGCTCTTTGCCTTCACTCGATTGACCCTAATCATCTCTCACTACCTTGTACTTACTGCGGCCTTCTACTTCAGTCTGACACAACTCAGCCACTTAGGCCTCCTTCGCCGAATGTACTTTTCCTTATGGAGACTTTGCTGCATGACAGTTCTGGCTCTGATGTGGTCCAAACCTCACCACCTGGCTATTCCATTGCTAGGCATGACCGGTTAGGTAAAGGAGGGGGTGGGATTGCTATTTATAGAGAAACCCTAAAAGAAATGTTTGCTCTCCTCCATATCAAGAACTGTGAAAGTCTCCTTTTTATCTTGACTTTAAGTCCCACTTTTAGCTTTTCTGGGGTCTAATTGTATAGAGCACCAAGCCCTTATGCCAAATTCCAGCAGGCTGTCCCGGATGTAATCGCAGATTTAGCTATAAACAGGGTGAACTTCACAGTACTTGGTGATTTAAACTTGCATATGGATGACCCCCGACAAAGTTGTCGCTAGGAATTTGTCACATGGCTTTCCATCTTCGCAATTGTTACAACTAGTGGAGGGCCCAACCCATGAAAAGGGCCACACTATTGATTTAGTGTTCAGCAATGCTATTAATCTTCAGGTGCTGAGCCCTATCCCTCTAATATGGTCTGATCACTTTCTGATCCCGCTAGTTTTATCTGTCCCCTCTGCCCTCATCATTACGCCTCAGCTTAAACACTGGAAAGTCTCTGATCTAAACAAAATAAACCTGGACGATGGTCAGTGGTCTTGCAGACACCAAGACCTGTCTGGACTGATAATGTCAGTTCCTCAACATGTAAACTTAATTATTGGATCGCTAATTCACTGGATATTTGTAGGAAACTGGGCTTTTGTTGCGGTAATCTTCCCCCCAACCCCCTCCACCCCCCCACCCCCCCCCCCCCCAACCACCTTTTGCCAGGGAATTGATGCAACTTTGACTGAAGTGTACTGGGTTCCTGCTAACCAGGTCCCCAGTACCAGTGTTCTTTCCCTAAAAACTGTACAATTGTTCCCCCAATTGGCAAAACCTTTAGCACCCTCTGTAAGTCTCTGGCAAATGGTATACCCTGGTACCTGGGGCCTGAGGTTCTAAAGAGGGCAGCAGCATGAACTGTGCCACCCTAAGGGATCCCTCACCAAGCACATGCAAGACTGCCATTGCAGGCTGCATGTCTTGGTGCAGACTAAAGTGAAAACACGACATGTCACACATCCCTGTGTGCCATGTCCCCTACCACTGCATGTAATATTTGTAAGTCACCTCTACAGCAGGCCTAACAGCCCTAAGGCAGGGTGATGAATATTCCATGTGAGGGCATACCTGCATGAACAGAAATGCCCCTGTGCTGGTCAGTCCTATTACTGCCAGTACAAGCGACCAGGAAAGCCATTTAAAATGTGCTGGACACTGCTGCAAAAGGAGTTCCCCAGTTACATGATGGGTTCACTGAAAATAGGTATGTTTGGTACCAAACATCTCGTATTGGTAAACCCACACTGAGGCCAGTGTCAGATTTACCAATACATGCACTCAGAGGGCACCTTAGAAGTGCCCACTGAAAACCTACCAGCCTCTGGTGTCCTTGCTGACTGGTTTCTGCCAGTCTGCCACCCGAGACGCTGTTATCACTTCATAGGGTGCAAGCTTTTTGCTCTCAGGAGACCCAGAACAAAAGACTGTATGGCAAGAGGGTGTAACACCCCCTCCCACAGATGACCTGCTGATCAGCCTCCTTGGGTCGGCGAGCTTCAAAGAAACTGCTGCATTTTGAATGCGAATCTGGCTCCCCCCAAAGGAGAGGCAGCCACCCACACCCCGTCCAGGGCCCATTTGGCACCTGGACAGATGGTAAAATTAGTCAGGTAGGCGTACCACCCCCAAGGTGGGCTACTGTGAGATAGACACAATTTTTCAGAAGTAGCCATCTTTGTGATGGCATACTAAGGAATTCTGGGACAGGGTTATGCCCACTTCCCACAGGAAGTGGTCATATAGGGGGCTTAGTGACCCCAAGGGTCAGTACCCCATTGGCTACTACCCTACACTCCCCTAACGCCCCTAAATTCAGTATTTAGGGGAGTTGCTGGCACCAGAGAAGCAGATCCTGACGCCTTACGAAGAAGGACATGAAGAGCCGCAGAAGGCTGAAGAGAGCACCTGACTTGGCCCCAGCCCTGTTGTCCAGTCTGCCGTTCTCTGTCAAACCTGTACCAAAGACGACTTGTCCTGCAGCTGTGGGCCTCCAAAACCTGGGAGGACTGCCTGACTTCAATAAAGACTAATACCTCCCAAAGAACAAATTAACTGTTCCCTGAAGCCTGAAGAAACTCCAAAAGAGAAGACTCTGAGGCATTCGGAAGCGCCAAAAACTGACACCCGAAGCCACCACAGTACCCATCGCCTCTGGCCCGATTTGAAGTGGGCCACCGATGCCAACATGGTTCCCCAGCCCTCCAGAGCTCCAGTCCATCGTGGTTTCAACCCTCATGTACTCCCCGACATCGCTTCCAGCCTCTGCACCCAGGCCCCCTCGACTGCTCCTGGTAAGAGCAACCCGACGCCAAAAGACACCTCTACATCCGTCGTCCCTGGGACATGAAGAAGAGGAAACCAGATGTCCCTACATCCCTGAGCATTGCAAGCCTTGAACCCCCCTGTGGCTTCACCCCGACTGACTTCCTAGCCGGAGCCTGCAGCCTCTTTTTACAGTGACCAATCCCTATTGAAACGCATTGGACTCAAGACGCTGATTTGCACCGTCCACCCTCGTGCCGCTGATGGTGTACTGCTGGTGCTGCCTTGGACCTTGCCCACTACTAACCTTAACTCTTGGAGATTGGTTCTGTAAGTCGATGTACTGTACCTGTTTGCAGAACTTGTTCTTCCTTCCATAGGATAACATTGCAGAACTCAGAAATTGCAGGAAGTGTACACTTTGTAAAGTGAAAATGATTTATATTTGAAAATGTATCTACCTGGACGATTTCTCTCTGGTGCCTGAGCATAAATAAAGATTCTCGATATTTTTTTATAAATTGGTGTTGATCTCCTTCTTGAGTCGTGTTGTCATTTATTATTCATTGTGTGTATTTGCAAATGTCTTGCACTCCTCTGCGTTAAGCTTACGGCTGCTTGACCACACTACCCCTTAATAGAGCACTTTGGGATTACATAGCAAGCCCTTTACACTCATAAGAGAACCCTTTACACTTTACACTGTATATCAACTTATTGATATATCACATAAAGAGCCAGCTTCCTACAATACTGTCCTACCTGCTAGATGGAAGAGGGTCACCCAGTGGGAGAAGAAATCCCCTTGGTTTAATGCCAGATTACTTGCTCTGACAAAAAATTTGTAAACAACTAGAACGATGCTGGAGAAAGTCCTATGATGAAGCTAGTAAAGCCAATTACAGGAGTGCCATTAGACTTTATCACACAGAGATAAAATCATCTCAATTTGCCTACTACTCAACTAAAATTGAGCAATCTGCCAATTCCCCCAATGAGATTTTCTAGATTCTTAGGGATATCACGGAGCCCAAGTCTGGTGACTCCATGCTTGAAGCTTCAGCTGAGCGTATTAATCTTGTTTTTTTCTTTCATAAAAAGATTCAGGACATTTATTCTTCCTTTCCCGACAGCCCAGTCATTGAGGTACCCTCACGTTATGAAGCTCCTCTAACACAGACCTCATGAGGTGGCCAGTTGGATGGCTAACTGCAAACTGAAGCTCAATGAAGACAAGATGGAGGTCATGTGTTGGCAATAGCCTAATTAGGAAAGGTCCAGTTCCTGCCCCCGATTGTTTGAATGGACTCCAGCCCCAAAGGGGTGATAAAGAGCCTCGGTATGTGGCTCGACTCTAGTCTCGCCTAACAAATATTCTGGCAGCTAATTGTTTCGGTGCCTTAGGGTTGCTAAGGAAGGTATTAAACCAACTTCCTTTCTCAACTAGAAGACCGGTTGTTCAGGCACGGGTCATCTCGTGCCTTGACTTTGTCATTGTCTTGTACCTCGGATTGCCTCACTATGTGACAAAAAGGTTACAAACTATTAAAAATGCCGCTACGTGGCTTCTGATGAATCTTCCCAGTCATCAGTCAGCTAAAACTGATCTGAGACATCACTGTCTTCCCGTGGAGAAGCGGGCTCAGTTCAAGGCTCTAAGTATTCTACATAGATCACTCTTTATGGATCTACAATACAGTTATCACATTGTGCCTGTACATTAAGACATTTCATGATATAATGATAGGTTATACATGTAAGACACGTTAGAGAGGACATGAACAGGGCCTGGCGGTAAAAAGCAGTTAGGCAGAGTAATGCTAACCTTACTCTCTCTCCCCCGCGCGCCCCCTTTCCCCACTACCAAAACGGTCACCTATCTGTAAGCTCAAGCATGAGAAGTATCGTACATGTGAGTGTGTGTGTGTGAATTCCTGAAAGTACCTGTATAGTAGCAGGTAATTATAGAGGTATAACAGTTACATTGGGGGAGCCAATTCTGTTATCCAGCAGAGATTTGGAAAAGAGTAGTATGTGCGCCTTCGCTGATGGTGAGAGAGAGGAAAGGGGGCAGGGTCTATAGTGTGATCAAGATGTTCCCAGATGGCAAAGAGAGTACTCTTGTGTTAATCACTCTTCCTCCGGTACCTCATCCTCACCTTGAATCCCTCTAGAAGGGTATCCCATTCAAGTGAGTTGGGCTTCTTACATAGACCTCTATACTCCTATCTCTGTAACACCCCGCTTTCCACTAGTCCCCTGTGTGCAACCTCCTCCCGCCACTGTTCCATCCGTGGAGCCCACAGAGATTTCCAGCGTCTAGTTATCAGTCGCTTCGCCAGTAAGAGGGCCAAATCAGTAAAGCGTAGTGCCACTTTTGAGGTCTTCAGCCTAGGATGTAGCCCTAGGAGACAGTGTGCTGGTGTATCCCACTGGTCTAGGCTGGTCAATTCCGACAATGTTGCTGAAATCTCTACCCAATAGGCAGACAATGAGAGGCATGCCCTTAATATATGCATGAGGTCGGCATCCAAAGCATGACAACGGGGTACACCGAAGAGGCAGAGGGAAACATGTTAAGCCTGCGCGGAGTTAAATATGCCCTTTGCAATATGGAGAATTGGATGAATTTAAATCTCGAGTTGCGTGTGACTTTCTTGGGATATTCCAACAGACAGGCCCATTCTTTGTCCGATAACTCCAGAGAGATCAGTCTCTCATTTCATTTTTAAGGAGAGAAGCGGTGTCCTGAGATGTTCCCGGAGTCCACGATCGAGCCAGCGTACTAGGTGTCTGCCATGTCCCATGGTATTCAACGCCTGAAGCAGTTCATGCGCCACTGGGCTACAGGTGCTCAGTACTGTCAAACATAATGTAAAATGCTGCCGTGTGTTAGAGTGCTTCCAGCAACACATGTGCATCTGCAGAATCGATATGAGATATCAGCATGCCAACCTGAAACAGGGAACCCACCGTCAGTACCCCTTCGGCCTCCCAAGCGCCCGGCATGCATGCGGTCAGCGTACCCGAAGACGTGGGGATACCGCACAGCGGTGTATTCGGTGTGTATGGCACTATGGAATCGGTATATTTCCTTGCCATCCAACAATAGGTCAGGCTATATGCAGTAAAAGGGAGCCTGTTGGGGGCACAGCCATACCTAGGTGCACCAAACGATGGAGGTGACCCCGGGTGATCCGCTTCTCCGTATAACATATTTCCATCAGGTTACGTCCAGCCACCCAGTAGGAAGGCCACTGTAGCTGCCCAGCCAGACAATATGCTTTAACATCAGGGGCTTCCAGGCGACCTCCATCTGTCGCCAACTGGAGCTTAGCTAGGCTTAAACTACGACGCCTGCCACCCCAGGTGAACTCCACTAGCATGGTGTTCAACAATTTGAACACCCATGCCGGCACTATGATTAGCAATTTCACAAAGTGGTATATCAGGCGCGGCGGCAGGACCATCTTTGCCAGGGCCAGACGCCCTGCCGCTGAGAGGGCCAGTGTGATCCAAAATCCAATTTGGGATCACACTGAGTTGATTGTGCAGACGAGATTGCCCTCGAGGAGGGCCTGTATTTCACAATAGATTTGGATGCCTAGGTATCGAAACGTGTGTGACGCTATCTGAATAGATGTCGTCCCAAGTGGCAGCGTGGGCTACGTATAAGTGGTGGCTAAGGAGAACGCACATGTTTTATCTGAATTTACATGGAGCCTAGACAGCTCTCCAAACATAGCAACCGGGCTACCTGATCTAGTCCCCCATGGTATTTTTTTAAATACAGGATCATATCGTCAGCATATAAGGATACAGAATGTATCATGCGGCCTATGGGGCCTATGCGGTCTATGGGGGATCCGCCACTCCCCTGCTTCCTGACTAATCTGTTGGGCAATGAGTTCACTGGCCAGCACAAACACAAGCAGCAAAAGGGGGCAACCCTGTCAAGTCCCACATGACACCTGGTAAGAGTCAGAGATGTAAGGCCCTGTTGCACCCATTGAATATAGGTTGGGGGTACTCCGTATCTAGCCAAGTCCAATCCCAGGGTGTCAAAGGCCTAACGGATATCCAGTGATAAGCAGCCAGCAAATGGGTGCTGCTCCTGAACGGCACCCATTATATGAAAAAAGCGACGGATATTTAAAGAGTTGTTACGTCGTGGAATGAAGCTGCATTGATCTTTGTGCAGTTACCGTGGAAGCAACGGCAGCAGCCTACTCACAAGGATTTTCTTTAAGATTTTATATTCTGTATTTAGCAATGACAATGGTCTGCACGAGCTGAGCTCTGTGAGTGCTTCGCCGGGCTTTAGCAGTGAAGTCACCAACGCCTCGCGGGGGGGGGGGTGGGGGTGGTGTGTGTGTGTGTGTGTGTGTGTGTGTGTGTGTGTGTGTGTGTGTGTGTGTGTGTGTGTGTGTGTGTGTGTGTGTGTGTGTGTGTGTGTGTGTGTGTGTGTGTGTGTGTGTGTGTGTGTGTGTGTGTGTGTGTGTGTGTGTGTGTGTGTGTGTGTGTGTGTGTGTGTGTGTGTGTGTGTGTGTGTGTGTGTGTGTGTGTGTGTGTGTGTGTGCTGTTCTCTATGGAGTAATTGTATAATTTTTTAGCTGAGGTATCAATCCTGTGCTGTACGTGGAGTAGAATTCGATAGGGATCCCGTCTGACCTTGGAGTTTTATTGCGGGCTAGTTCTTTGATAGCCCCGCGTATTTCGCCTGCTGAGATAGGGGGCCAAGGGCCTCCCGATCATCCGCAGGCACACTGGGTAAAGCCGCTTGGTGTAAGGAGATAGCAATTGCTGCCGGGTCAGGGGGGCGTCAGGGCAGTGTATAAAAGTCTTAAAAGACCATGTTGATACTCATTTGGGTCTTCACTGTTTCTTGGGTCAAAGTGTTTATTGCTAGAATAGGTGTGGGTGAGGGGGTCTGGCTGGATCAAACGAGCCAAAAGTGCGCATGATTTATCGGCATCGGTATGTGTTCTCTGAATGTATGCTCTATAATCTATGATGCCGAGGCGTTCAAGGAGTTCAGCATAGGTAATGTTGGACTCCTGTAGCCTATCTGCGGCCTCTGCATTCTAAACTGCAGCCTGTTCCAACAGGCCCAGCTTGCACTCTAGTTGTCTCCCACATGACCGCTCTTCTGGCCCCCACCACAGCCCCAATGGGCGTACCTTTAGCCACCACCTCGAAAGCCTCCCACTCCACTGGATGAGAGGAGATCGTACCCGAATTTTCGGAAAAATATGTATTGTGCAGGTGGCTAGTATTTCCCTAAACACCACATCTTCTAGCAATACGAGCTGCAATCGCAGGGTGGGTATTGTGGCAGGCACTCAGCCCCACATCAGGGTTACTTCCTGGGGATTGTGGTCGGATATTGTTTTCCCTAAATAGGTAGTGTGTGTAATGCTAGATTGGAGTTGTGAAGAGCAGAGGAACCTGTCAAGGCTAAAGTGTAGTGAATGAGGATGAGAATAAAATGAATATTCCATCATTCCCAAATTGCGGCTGTGCCATACATCCGAAAGACACCAACCGTTTATCCACGGTCTCATTGCTTTTGCCTGACGCTCCGGTGCTGGGCAAGGGGGGGATGCGAGTGGCCGAGAGCCGTATCCAGAACTGAGTTAAAATTCCCACTCCGTACCCACGTGTATAATGTCTAATTCGCAAACCCTGACTACAGATGGGCCATTAACACATCCTGTTCTGTGTTGGGCGAGTCTATGCATCCGATCACAATCAGAGCCCCATCCCTTCGCCCCTCAGCAAAACGTAGCGCCCCTGTATATCAATTCTAGCATCTAAAACTGCAAATGGGACCGAGCAGGTAGCCATATCGCAGCACCCCTCGCAAACACAAAGTAGGATGTATGAAATTGTTGCCCTCTCCACTTTTTACGTAGTTGTTGAACTTCAGAGGGCAGTAAGATGAGTGTCCTGCAGGAATGTGATATGTGCACGACGCCTATAAAGTTGGGCTAGCACCCTATTCCTTTTGTACACGGAGCCCATACCACACACATTCCAAGTGAGAATGTTAAAAGCATTTAACTCTGTAGGGGTTGTGTCTGTTGAGACCCACCACAGTAATAACAGTTCTCACAGTACATCCCACATTGCTACCTTCGGATAAGTTAGGTGACTGATTCCAACATTTAAATACATTCCCCCAATACACAGTCCAGCGATGCTGTGTTGTCCACCAAACAATAAAAACAGTAACCTAGCAACCATTGGAAACTGTGTGCCTTCTCTTAAGGGATGTGCAAAACTCAACTCAGAGTAGTTTCTGAGTACATGCTGGTGTCATGCCAACTAGTGTGGCCCTTGCTTATCCCGAACCCAATAGTACCAGCGAATCAAGCATGTACATCGCTAACAGAAAGTTCCAGCGACCAGTTCAGCCCATGAGTGGACGGGGCTATCCCATATACTGGAGCTGCAGGCGGCAACCTGAAAACAGAAAACAGCATTGCTTATTTATTACACACATCATTCAAACCAGTAAGTCTTGCGTCATCTGTGGGGTAATCAAAGGGAACGGTGCCATGCTGCCAACTGAGTTCGAGGCACTGCCCTGTGACGAGTTGGAGCTGATGGGCTTCTTGGTGAGTCGCAGTGGTCTCTGACCGGATCGCTTCCTGCTGCCCCTCCAGGACCTGCTATGGGTAGGGGGCTGCCCCCCGAGCCTTCTCGATTGGATGCCCTCCTTTGCCGTGAGCCTTTGGTGACTTGGGTCTCGGTGGTTTATGTCGCTGGGAATCTGGGAAGTGTTGTTCCAGCCAGTCCCATCTGGTGTGTCAAAAAAAGTGCGTTGCTCATGAATCACCTTGAGCCTGGCTGGAAACAGCAAAGCATACTTGAGGCCAGCTGCATGCAGTTGCTTCTTGACCTCTTGGAAAGAAGAGTGCTTGTGTTGGAGAGTGATCTTATAGTCTGGAAACAGAGAAATCCTAGCATTCTCCATGAGGATGGGCTCCTTTTGACGCGCCGCACTTAGTACTAATTCTTGGTCTTTAAAATTGAGAAACGTGGCCACCATGGATCTCGGCAGTGCTCCTGGTATGGGCTGTCTCAAGGGGACCTATGGGCTCTTTCAACCGTGAATAGTTCAGACAGGCCCGACAGGGTTACCACAGTCCTTAGCCAGTCATCTATGAATTGAGTGGCATGGGGGGGCCTCCGTGCCCTCTGGAATACCCAAGATTCGAACATTATTCCTTGGAGCTCTCCCCTCTACATCATCCACTCGGTCCTGGAGCTGTTCCACCTGCCGGCGCAAGTTGGTGAGTTCTGACGAGTGATCTGCCTGGCACAGGGCGGAGAGGGTCAGTTTATTCGTTTTGACTATCAGCTAAGTTGCGCTGGTCATCCTTAAGAAGGCTGATATCAGTCGTGGTGACCCCCAAGCGTTGCTCAATCGTCACGTGAGAGTCACGTATTTCCTGGACAATGATGTCCAGTTTGTTCATTTAGGGCACTGCCATTGTGGGCAGACCATAGTCCTCTGGTGTCTGGGTCAGTGAGCTCTCCGAGGGGGTGGAGCAGGAGTAAAGGTCTGGTTTATCGGCTTTATTCCTAGTGTGCCCCATGATATGTTACACTGGTCCTCGGTTTCAACTCTCCGCGAGAGACACATGCGCCTCTCCGTGCCTCTCACCGCCCCCGGAGTTCGCAAGTTTTCCAGGAGGGCCCTCTGGCTGTAAGACGGTAGGATCCTCGGCTTTTGGACAAATCACTGTGTCATGGGGGTGAGAGCAGTGGGGGGAGCCCTAGGACAGGAATGTGAATCGGTACTGTGCTCCAGGTCACTTACACGGTCAGCTGACTGGCCAAGGATGTCCTACCTCACCCACTAGACTCTAAAGCCACGATCAATCTGCACGGCTAGAAAGCAAGAGGGTGCATCTCCCGTGGAAGTGTATAGCCCTGCATTGAGGTTGATCTTGTGGTCCGCTCTTGAAATGGGTGTCAAGATGAAAACAAATAGAGGTGCAGCCAGTGGGCCCGCTTCTCTCCACATTATGCTCGGCTGTGTCCTCACCAGTCAGCCAGCTGGTAAAATCAGTCTAACCGAGCCCTTGTGTAGACAGCACAGCCAGGACTGGACCTCCAACATAGTCCTCGGTGCTAGGAGTATGCATTTAGGATTAAGCGAGATCGCTGCTGCCAGTCGCCAGGGCTGAACCCCGGGCTCCCCCCTACATGCACACCAGCGGCACTCTCCCTATGCAGCATCTCTGCGGCTCTGAGGAATCCAGTCGAGGCCCTGGTCAGGCCCTGCCATGGTCGAATGCCCAGATGACAGGGCGCCGAGTTCAGATTGCGCCCCATGGGCGTGCAATTTATACACAACAGGTAGCCAAGCTGGGCCCCCGTACAGCCAATAATGATACGTCCCTGTCGTGCTGCCTGGGCTACTGCAGTGCACCGGGTCTCCTGCAGTGCACTGGGGTCTCATGGGTTCACTTGCCGGGGGTTGCCAATTTGCCTGTTTGCGTAATGGGACCTGACCTGTGTGGTACATCGGGTAGCTCAGTGCATGTTTGGGACCTCTGTGGCACATCGGGTAGCTCTGTGCATGTGTAGGGCCTCCTCCTTGCTCGCCATGGGACAGCTCAGACTTGCCAGTGGGACCACTGTAGGCCGGCGGGTGCCGCAGAACCACATGAGGCTTCAGCAGTGCTCCACCCAGCGGGGCCCACACTCTCAGCCCACCTGCACTGCTCCTCACCTGGACGCCGCAGGAGGTGTTTGAGACCGATCTCCTAGACCGCTCCCTGGCCCATCAGGGGGGGGGCCCACGCCATTGGTAAAGCCCCCGCATTCACCACGATCCGCCCCGGCTCACTCTGTGGGTCGGCGCCTCACGCTGGCCTGGCTGCCATGTTCAGTCCGGCGCCAGGGGGGAGCAAGAGTCCGCGCACCACACTGCCGTGGCTCATTAACCGCTGATCAAAGTCTGCCCGCTCACCGGGGTTGCCTGCTCTTCAGTTCTATAGCCCGATGCAGCCGATTGCGGGGATATTGATGCGGATTGCCCAGCTTGGGTCTGGGAATCTCCGTGTTATGCAGCTACCATCTTAAGGGGTTAGCCACACCCACCCTCCTAGAAGGTCACTCAGGTCTTCCTCAGCTCACCTGTTACAGATCCTTAAGTTGGACAGATCCCATTAGGGTAGCCATTCTTTTTCCTATCAGGCCCCCAAGCTCTGGAACACCCTTCCCCTTTAACTCCACCAGCCGTCCAATGATCTTTCCTTCCCTAGGGCCTTGAAGACCTGGCCCTATGGTAGGTAGCTCTGCTGGTTAAGGTAGCTGCTTGTTAACTGACTGAGCACTGGAAGGCCTTCGGATAGCTATGTGCTGTATAAGTCCACCAGAATAGATTATCTCAACCACTGGTAGCTATGACATGAAGCAGATAGTCCTTCTTTGAGAAAATCTGTAAAATTTTTAGAAGAGTATAATATTGAAAGTAAACACACAGCACAGTAAAAATCTCACTCAAATATATAAAAATAGTAGAATGTAATAAATCAAAATGACACCAAAATGATTAAAAATCCAAAAAGCAGAACCAGAGAAATGAATTTTTAAAGATTTAAGGCAAAAAGCGCCAAGAAAAAGTAAAGCGCCAATCCACAATTACTGTTCGCGGTTGACTGGGACCTAGGTGCAATTTCAGGCTGACCTCGACAAAGCACCGGTCGGATACACCAAACAGGCGCACCCTGGTCCAAGATTTTACCTAATGACTTAGTATCTAAAATGGAATTCAAAATCCTCCAACTGTAGAATGCAGCTGGCTGTATCGGGCAAAGTCCATTGGAATTCAGGTAGGCATTGAGTGAGGTCCAACTAGGAAAAGTCACATTGCGCACCCTGGGAAAGTACTGTAGGTTGCCGGATACTTTTGGCTCCCCGCCTGGTAAAGATTTCTACCTTCTAACTTAATCTCTTTTTTGGAGCTCATATTCCTTCAGTGGGGCAAGGTAGCAGGCTGTATCCAAGAAGGTTGCACTGAAGTTAGGTAGGCATTGTTGTGAGGGTCTGCTGAACTAAATTTTCAGGCAGCAAAAAGTTCCAGGCTGGACTAACCTGTTTTATTTCCCCACTAAGGTTTCACCTTAGGCAGATTGATTTGGGTGATTATTCCCAGTTCTCCAGGGGTCTCAGAAGTCCATTTTTGTTAGAAAGTCCGCATAAGTCCTTCTGGACACCACCAAGGCTTACAGGACCTCGGAGACAGCATTTAGGGATCCAGACTCACTCCAACAGAGGCCACCAGCAGGGTCCAGTCCTCTTCAGGTTACAACTGGTCTCTGGTCGATCCAGAAAAAAAGGCCTCTTGTAGCTTTTGATGTCTCTCTAGTGACGGGAGGTCAGACCCTTGGAGTCCGCTTCTTTTTCCTGGGTACAAGTTGGAGCGGGTCTAGCCCTTCAGGTCTCCTCACAAGTTTCAGACAGCAGGTTCAGTCCTCTTTCTTCTTCAGCAAGGCCAGAAAGTGATCTGAGGAACTGGTGGTGAGGTTCCTTTTTGTAGAGTTCAGTATCCAGTTGGTGGGGGTGACTCCTGAACATTTTCTAACCGGGGGGATCCAGGAGTAACTGTACCCACCTTTTCATCACATCTGTTTGCCTTACTGCAAACAGTCCCACATTGCACCATTCTAAGGGACACCCAAAACGGCACAGGCCTCCTGCTCTTGAAGAGAACCTGTGGGCCTGCCAGCATTGTGTTTAAGGAAACTATTAGTACCTTCCGTCTCCTAAGCTACACCAAACTGGTTCTGGGACCAGCTACCCCTCCCACTGGGACATAGGCAGGCTGGCTACCATGTGGGTTGAGATCGAAGAGTTTACACTTCCCAGTTTTCTCCTTTCCCTAAATTATGAATGGGCAGCCTCACCCCTGCTGCTTTCAAGTTGATGAAGTTCCTAGGCCCTCCTGAGCTGCTTTCCTTGATCTGATAGGGGCCACCTGCCCCTCACCCAGCCCAACCTGTCATAGGCCTGAGCCATTGCCACATTCTCTGAGGAGCAGTTTTCATGGTTCGTTAAGGCCAAGCATTGACGGCAGCTTCTGGCAGGCTAATACAAATTAGCCTTCAGGACATAAAGACAGAATTTTAATAAATATTTAGGTAAGTTACCTTTTCTCTGACTTCACCATTGAATTGGATGTTTACTAAATATTAAAAATAGTGGTTGAAACATTTCTCTAGCTTGTCCCAGACACAAAATAGCAAAGGTAATGGGTCAAACTGCACTGTACTTTTCTTCATAGGACAGTCCAAGCCTTTCACAGTAAAAAATTGCTTTGGGGGAGGGGCATGTTACTGTAGGGACATGTCAACATTAATTTCTACTTTCCCACTGTTACATACTAGGCATCCTACCTTGTGGGCTACAAGGTTTACTTAGGGGTGAGTATTAATGTTTTAAAAGGAAGGATATTACCTCTGTTGTAAAGACTATTTTAACAGGTGGTGCTGCAGGTTTGAACTGCAGCATTCAGGCTACATTGGTAGGCCTAAATCCATGTTTTCCTTGTCACCCTAGAGGACGGCATAGTAAGTTCTGCAGTCTATAAGTGGCATTTAACTTTCCATGCCATGGGTTTAATTTCTGCACCGTATACTATGGCCTTACAGGGGAGTTAAATATGTAAATCGGGGATTAGCCAATTTTTACTTCTTTTGGGGGAGAGGCACGTACACTGGGCCCTGGATGGCAGCACCACATTTTAGAATCTAAAAACCAGCAGTAGAAACAGTAGAATTAAGCAAATAATATGGGTGACCAAGCAAAAGTATTGTACTTTTTTTTTTTTTTTGGTAGGGCCCAGCAGCTGCCATTTGCTACCAGGTGGCTCCACATTACAAAAAGTACTTTTGGTCAAGTAAAAATTTGGATCTGAAAATATAAAAATAAAATGACACTTGCGTCATTTCGTAGTTCATGTAAGTGTAGTGATGTGGGCGTATATGTCGCCATGTATATGAACCTACAGAAGGATTGGGCACCAGCAACTGCTATGTCATAGTGCCTTCTTTCTTTCTTTTAAAAACATTTTTTTGTTGATTCTGCACAGCATCGACAAAAAGCATCGGCAAAGCCAGTAGGTTAAAATGTTGAGAACTATTGGCCTTGCCAATACTTGTTTCTAATGGTTTAGTCTCTGTACATGTGACACACATAGCAATAATTTATGAAACGGGGACAAGATACACGAAAGTGGAAAGATTCATTACT
The DNA here is from genome assembly GCA_963921515.1 of Calotriton arnoldi. Classification (NCBI taxonomy): domain Eukaryota; kingdom Metazoa; phylum Chordata; class Amphibia; order Caudata; family Salamandridae; genus Calotriton; species Calotriton arnoldi. The sequence goes on along the minus strand of CAWUFW010000124.1, from coordinate 2,888,277 downwards.
CCCTCGCTTCCAGCTATCGTTCTAAAGAGAGCTGCTGTTAGATTTGCCCCCCCCCCCACTGCAGCAGGTATAGTATGCTGCTGCCCATCTTTCCAGTCAGCTTTCAGGACGAGACTACATTTCTCCAATTTGTAGGTTCCTTCACTGGGTCCTCATTTATGGCAGATAATAGTTTAAAAGCTTTTACAATTGTGAAAAAAGCCTGGTATGTTGTCATGCCCTCCAGGTTCTTGGCTTCCAAATTTGAGTGGTACATGTGGAAGATTGCCACTCTGTCTGTAGCCTCTAGAAATAGACCTTCGTCTGTTGTCACAGAAAAAAATTTCAACTCTGTGCTCAGTTTATAGGTTGAGCCAAACTTACAGATTTTCTGTCACTCCTGGACTTACTTTTGTCCTATCGAACACTGGTTCATTTTTTTTCTCTATTAATCTTCTCTACACCTTTTTATTCACATTGAGCAAGGTCACTCTTCTTTTAACAGTTGTAATGAAAACGACACCAAGAAGGCCTGTGAATGAGTGCTTTAGCAAATAAAATAATATGACATACTCTGCTCTACTAATGTGTGGTAAAATCTGTTGATATAGCCGTTGCTTACATGCTTTTTGCCTGCATCCCAGTTGGAGAGGTGGCTACGGATCCTGCCTAGCAAATCAGTGTGTAGTCTGTGTTCTAAATGGGCAGGAAATGTTGGCTAGAATACCTTTTTCTATTTACTTTGCAGTGGAGAGTACAAGTACCTCTTGGCATGAATACAATACTTCTACTGGGAGAGTACTGGCACCCGTCAATAGCTAACAAGTACTTTTGGATAGTGAGTGCCAACCAGTTAAAGCTAACGGCATGACTGGAACCCCACGCTGTTCTCCTTGAGATTGAGAGTACATTGTGTAGCATTGAAAAGGGTTTATCTTCCAGCAGTAGTCCTGCTTCCAGCTGCAGAAGAGTTTCACTTGGGACAGGATGGCTTGACGTAGATTGGGCTTTGTTGGGCTAAAAGCGATAGATTACTCAGCATGTTGAACTTAACTTAATAGCCCTAGAATCAAGTCCCAGTTATTGGTGCCAATGTTGTGAGTCACTGCCTGAAATGTGGAGTACTTTTAGGCCCAGAAATGCGTGCTGATGCCCAGCCTTCTCAAGATGCTATTGTTGAGAGCAGGCACTTTTGTAGTCAGTTGCTCCCAGAAGAAGAACATTTCAGTGCCACAATTCTCCCTTCACATTACATGCCTCCAGCCAGAGAACTTGACCGTGCGCCTTGGAAGCGCATGGTCATCTAAGAAACTCTTGACTCTGTGCATCGTAAGAATATGCATTCTCACCATTGACCAAAAACATGGCTGCGCATTTTCCAAATAGAGCATTAAGACTCTGCGTGGCATGCTTATGTGCCTACCTACGGTCTGCACACCTAAGTGTGAGTAGATGTAGAGTCCTACTGCTCACTTGTGAAGGGAGATTGTTCACAATACTTGTTGAAGCAACTTGCTGTGATGCTAAAGAAGAAACATAATGTTTGTGTCAAATTATCAACTGTGAAGAAAAAAGTAATATCTTTTTATGAAGTAATGAACTTTCAGGACAATATATTGCTCCAAACGAATCTTCTTTAGGTTGTTCTACCTGATATCAGACCCTTGAGTATGTGTTGACTGTACCCCATCGCAACTCGCAGTCAAATCTTTAAAAAACTATCACACTGCACAAAAGTTAGTCTTTACCTTCTAGATCCATGTCTCTTCTGCGTGAGGAACATCCCTATTGCATGGTAGTGTTTGTTGTGAATGGAGGGAAATGTTCAAGAAGTTTCAGGGACACATGGATACTGCCATCCGGATCAGCCAGGGTGCAGTTCTTAGTTCCTGCAACTTCAACCCTCTTCATTGTCAAAACATCCTGTGGGCATCCTGCACAATTTACTGTAAGCGGTCTGCTGTCTGCCAGTTGTGAAGATTGCATTACCCAAGCACCACTACTGGGCCTGACCTTTTGAATTGTGGAGGCCCAGCAATCCTCTTCGGCTTCAGACTGAGCAGTGTATTCCCAGATGGAAGGAAACGTATTCCTACTTAACTTGGTAATCTAATGGGGTCTGTCCAACTCCAGCAAACAAGCACTAACCCCTAGCTTGTGGCTAACTACCAATGACCCATTCATGACAGCAACGTCCCCAGGCGACATGTTCATCCCCATGCTCAAACAAGAACATGCACGCACGATCACAATGCTTGCAGAACAGGCAGGAATGTCTGAATAGCAAAGCACATATGCAGCACCAATGTCAATTAATTTGTGAACAAACATGCGTTCCTTGTGTCCTGCTACCATGCACTCATACTGCGCAAAAGTTTTAACGTGTAGGAAGTTAGACTGGCCCAGAGTTGTCTAGAATGTTTTTTAACTACACAAGCTTTGTATTTATACCACATTGTTATACTTCAAGAATAGAAGTTCTGTTCCTTTTAAGAGATTAAGAACAGTGGACAATCCAGTTATTGCATACTATTGAAGAATCCAAGTTTCTACCTCCGCAACACTGCATCAGTGAGCCATGATTGCTTACCCTTTCTACCTGTGGAGTCAATATCTAAAGGGGGCATTTTTGACATTTCATCGAGCTCTTAATGTCTAATTACATATGTTCCAGTGACCTATGACAGTACTTTAAAGGATTGCCTTGTTGCCCCTGAGCTCTCTTTGCCCTCTAAAACTGGTCAGAGACTTTTGTCTGCCTGTTTGTCTGTTGAAAGTCCTAGTTCCGCATCGTATGATCTTCATTGATAGTCATAAAACTTGAATAATTCTGTGCTGCCTGCGCGAACCCTTTAACACCTTATTCAATATATGTAGAATATCCAGGAAAAAGATCTGTATAGTGTTCATCACTGAAAGACATTTTCCATTCATTTGTAGTTTAGACTGTCAGAGTTGTATTTTCCTAGAGCATCCTGATAGAGACTTCAGGAGGCATGAGCTGCAAAGCTTACAACACTTTTCATAGGAAAAGGGACTGTGCATGAAAGCATAGAATGCAAAGGAAATAACAGCGTGATAGCCCAACACTAGAAAGCACATAATGTGACCTGTACCTTAAAGAATCCCAGAGGGACCCCATCCCACAATGCACTACAGTGACAGTTTGCCTGTGAGAGTCGGGTCTTTTATCCGGCTTCTACTGACATGAACTCAGAACTCCTCTGGTGATTTTTATTCACCTTTATCACTCTTTTAAAATACTCTTAGTGCTTTTCAAAGCTTTTTTTGACATTTTATCATCTCTTCTGTCAAGTGGCTTTTTCCGTTTTTTTCTGAGGAAAATTCTGTCAAAAATGCCAGCTCTCTTCACAAAGTATCCTTCCTCTGGCAGAAAGAAAGATTCCTCCCATGCCCACAAGGTTTGTGTGGTGTCTATCTCCTCAACACCTCACAAAAGGTTGTGAAATTTGCAGTAAAAATGTCAAAAAGGACACTTGAGTACATGGAAGGCATCAGACTTCGTGGATGGATGGAGGATTTGAAGGCAGACAAAGAAAGGAGAAAAAGGAGAAGACTGGGGAGGTCACCCTCTTTTCATTCTTCTGAGAAAAGGCACAAAACGGATAAAAACTCACTCAGGAGATCTAAATCCGAAAAATTTAATTCTTGACACAGCCACCTTCCTAGTCATGCATCAACGTCAACGCTGAGAAGTGTGCTACCGTCGTGCTGGCCTTCGAAGGATGGCTCAACATCAACGGCACATCGTTACTGTTTGACATCTTTATAGACTGCAAGGCCTACCTCAACACCAAAAACCAGTACGGCACCGCCGTCATGCTCTCTTTCAGCGTCTGCATCTATGGCAAGACGTCGATCGATCTCCGCGATCAACGTCACTTTCTCATCGTTCGCCCTCACGATCAGATCATTAGAGGTCAAGATCACGCCACACTTCGATGACGTAAAGCTCAACTTCGAAAAGACATGCCTCTCTTCTAAGATCTCCAGTTTCGTCTAAGAGACAGCGTACGACGTCGAACACCCCTCTATTGACGTCGAACATCATTCAGATGGAGGTCTCTTCGTCCTCTTCTCGCTGGTTTGGTTAACCCCAGCATATGGACCCTTCCTCACCGGAGCAGGACACAGGTTTTCCACCAGTATGTCCCATTATTCCTCCTTCTGATCCTCTTCAGGTTGCTTTAGAATCTCAATATTTCTCCTGTGCAACGTCACTCAAGAGCTACGTCAATGTCACCTATCCGCAAATGGGCAGCTCCCACAAGACTTAGAGTTTCCAGTCACATATTAACACCGTCAACTTCATCACAAACCGGATCTCCAGATTCCTCATCTTCATATACACCAGCGTCTCTGCCTTGCTCTCCATCTGGATCTTCTCCTGTTGATGATATTGTCACCTTTCAGGACGCTCTAGTCAGAGGAGCTTCTAAGCTCAACATCTAAGTTGATACCCACCCAACCGTTGGTATCTGTTAGAGTTACACCAAGGCCTCTTTTACCTCTTCTTCCAGGCCTCATAGACATCGTACAGGAAAAGTTTCTGACTCAAGCTACAGTAAAATCTGCAACTCCTAGCCTATTAAAGGAATACAAACCTCCTCCTTGGGATCTAGACTTCCTCAAAGCTGATCTAAAATGGACTCTGTAATTGTCACAGCAGTACACAGGAAACACGCCTCTGCTCCAGAGACTATGGCTCCACCTGACCGAGAAAGCAAACAAATGGATGCGATTGGAAAAGATGTGTAGTACAGCATCTACACCTTTATGCAATGCAAATTCAGCAACATTATTAGGCAGATATCATAGGGAGATTTGGGAAGGAATGAAGTTGTTCATATCTGATCTACCAGATCACAGACAACAGAATTTTATAGAAATGATCAGAGAGGGCTCTTTCATTTCATACCAATCAGTCAGCGCTGCAGTTGACTCTTTGATCTGTCTGCTACTGCCTTTTTCATATACAAAAAGAACAATTGATGGACAGAATGCAGAACAATGTCATACATTCACCCCAGTACAGAGATCTGGGCCTAAATCCATCATTTTTTTGCTCGCCATGCCATTCCAGTTTGAACCCAGCCACCTGCAAATCAGTCTTGACCCTGCGCCCAATGGGAACAGTCCAGCCCGAACTGCCAGGCCAGGTCCTCACTGGATTGGAAACAAGCATCCTAGGTCCAGTTTCGAGGTTTCACCCCATATCAGCCAGGATGGCTAGACTCCAGTGGCATGGAGATCTTTGTGACTGGGGGTGAATGTTTGTATTGTTCAGCATTCCGTCTATCATTTGTTCCTTTTGCATTTGATGCCCTAAGTGGGAAGGGTATGCCCAGACGTGGGTTCCGTGCTCACTGCGCCACTGGATTCAAGCTAGCCTGGCTGATATGGGGTGATGCCCCGAAACCGGTCCCAGGATGCTTGTTTCCGTTCCAGGGAGGACCTGGATTGGCAGTTCGGGCTGGACTGTTCCCATAAGGAACAGGGTCAAGACTGATTTGCATATGGCTGGGTCAAAACTGGGGTGGTTTGGTGAGCAAAAGAACGATGGATTAAACCCAGATCTTTCTGACTGGGGGTGAATGTTTGCATTGTTCAGCATTCCGTCCCTCATTTGTTCCTTTTGCAACTGCCTTTTGTCATGGCATTACCCTAAGACATATGTCCTGGTTGAGACTCATCTTTAAAGCCAGACAACCAACTGAAGATTGCTAATCTGCCCTTCTCCTGATCCTCCCTCTTCGGACAGTACACGGAAGAGGAAATGTTACGTATGAAAAATGAAGCGGAAACGCTTAAGACAGTGGGTTTAGAAGAACAGAAAAAATTCTTAAAACAATTCAAACCTAAAACAAAAGAAATTTCTACCATAGGGTTCAAACCCCGTGGTGGCCTTACCAATACCAACAGAGACAAACTCAACAGTCTTTTCAAAGCCAATAACAAAGACTAAGATCTTCTCTACACAAGCCCTCGCAAACCAAGGGGAAAAGTTCTCAATCAAAGAAATGAGGATCACATACCCCCTCCAAAGTTACCCACTCCGGTGGGGGTAGCGGTACAGTCTCATTGAGAAGAGTTGACAAAAATCACAACAAATGGGTTCTAAATATTATTCAGAACGGCTGCGCTCTACGTTTCACCTGCACCCCACCACCAGCCCCTCCACAACAAACCAAAATGGCCCATTTGCACAATTTCAAGCAAGAAACATCTGTCCCACTGCACAAGACAGCCGTAAAGATAGTCCCACTACATCAAAGAGACAAAGGAGTTTATTCAAGATGCTTCTTGGTCAAGAAGAAAAATCACCTATACTACTTTCGGCCAATCCTGGTCCTCCGGTTACTCAACAAATTTATAAAGAGAGAGAGGTTCAGAATGCTTTTGTTGCACTACATTTTTCCACACTTGAGGTAAGACTATTGGCTCTGCGCAGTAGATCGACAGAATGCGTATTTTCATATTCCCATACTTCTGCGTCACAGACAATGTCTTGGATTTCTAGTGGGCTCTCCCCACTATCAATATGCGGTGCTCCCCTTTGGTCTAACATCAGCACCAGGAACTTTTTCCAAATGCATGGCACTGGTTGCTGCTCAATTAAGAAAACAAGGTATTTTCTTGTATCCATACCTGGACAAGTGGCACATCAGAGCAGAGTTATTTCAAAAAGCAAAGGAGGACTACGCCACCACAACATCCCTCCTGGCAAAACTAGGTCTCCAGGTCAATCCGCAGAAGTCCTTCGTAACACCAGTTCAGTGCCTCACATTTCTCAGAGCTTCTCTGGACACTCCAAAAGAAAGCGTGTATCCTTCGGAGGAGAGAGTGTTTTCAATTCGAAATGTTCCCAAATTCTACAAGCAGACCAGGCCCACGTTTTGCAAGGTAGCGTCTCTACTAGGATCGACATGGCGTCCTGCCTCAGTATTGTACCGAACGCATGCTTGTACATGAGACCTCTATAGGCATGTCTGGAAGAACAATGGTCTCCGAGAACAGGCCTTTGGGAAGATCGGATTCACCTGGCATACACTGCACGCTAATCCCTAGCATGGTGGACCAACTCAGACAATCTGCTGATGGGGGTTCCATTTAAAAAACAAACCCCATCTCAGACAATCATCACAGATGCATCACTAACAGGATGGGGTGCCCACGTGAATGATGTGACCATCCAAGGTCTGCTGTTCTGAAAAGAAATATCTCATAAATATCCTAGAACTGAAAGCAGTTTTACTAGCCCTCCAAGCGTTTCTTCCATCTCTGCAATCGAAGGACCTCGTGATTCAAACAGACCACACCACCATGATGTTTTAAATCAAAGAACCGGGTGGAATAAGGTCCAGACAGTTGTCTTACAAGGTGCAAACACTACGGCATTGGACTCTGGTGAGAGGACTCTGCATTATAGCCTTTCACATCCCAGGAGTTTTAAACATGGAAGCAGATTTCCTCAGCCGCTTCAACGAAGAAAATCATGAGTGGGTCCTCAACGACAAAGTCTGTTTGCTACCGCCCTAAACTAAAAATGCCAAGACTTCGCATCCAGGGCTCCCGAAATGTAGTCTCTAGGCAGTGCCCTTTTGATAGGCTGGTTGACCCCATTTGTGAACGCTTTCCCATCAATTCCACTAATTCTGCTGGTGATCAAAAGCCTTCTGAGATCATGTAACACAATGATGCTCATAGCTCCCGCTTGGCCGAGACAATGGTTGTACACGGACCTACTACACTTATCTATAACCCACCACAACTGTCTCCCGGTCAGATCAGACCTTCTCTTCAGACATCAGGGCAGAATTCTCCATCCCTCAATCCAGTCATTAAATTTGGCAGCATGGCTCCTGAGGTCATCCAGTATGGACATCTAAATCTTCCCAAAAATTGCATGAGCATTCTAAAAGAAGCGAAGCGCCGTTCTACAAGGGCTTGCTACTCTTAAGTGGAATCGCTTCTGCATATGGTGTCATTCAAAGAACTATGATCCCATCACAGTACAGGAAGACATCATTCTTCTACCTTATTTACTACATTTAGCCAGGTCTGGCCTATAGCTGTCCTCTAAGAGTTCACCTAACAGCTATCACTGCATATCGTAAATCTTCAACACAAGAATCTTTTTTCAAGATTCCAGTTGTTAGACTTTCTAGAAGGCCTCAAAAAGGTTTTTTTCTCCTCACAGAAAACCCTCTCCTCCTTGGGAGTTGAACATAGTGCTATCTAAATTAATGGGTCCGCCCTTTGAGCCGATCCATAAAGCATCACAGCAACACATCATGGAAAATGGCCTTTTTGGTTGCACTTACCTCAGCTCGTAGAGTTACTGAATTGCAATCTCTATCTTCTGTAGAACCCTTTACAGTTTTCCACCACAATAGGGTTATTTTATGTACACACCTCTCTTTTTTTTGCCTGAGGTGGTCTCAGATTTCTATCGCAATCTGTCACTCTACCTACCTTTTTTCCCAAATCCCACTTCTGCAGCGCAGAGAACATTGCATACACTCCCTCAATCTTAAGAGTCCTTTGTTTTTACTTACATCAAAATCTATTCGAAAATCTTCCTGTTAATAGATTGTGGGGCCATGAGACCAGGTTTACCAACCTCCAAACAATCCTTAGCTAGGTGGATAGTTTCATGTATTACCCTATGTTACCAGATTGACAACAATCCTTTACCAGGCAAACCTAGGGCTCACTCAACAAGAGGAAAAGCTGTGACCACAGCTCGGGTGAGGCAAGTACATTTGCAGGGCAGCAACTTGGAGTTCTCTGCACTCATTCACAAGACATTACTGTTTAGAATTGGATATTCAAGCAGACTCTAAGTTTGGGCAAGAAACTTGTTCATATAGGTTTTCTTGTCCTCCTTCTCTACTCTAATTGTTCATGGCAGCCTCCCTTTTACGATCTTTACCGTCTCACAGGATATAGATGTATATATATATATATGTCCAATATCTGCTTCTTTTTATATAAATATATATCTGACAGCCTCTATACGGAGTTTGATTAGCTTGCTATTCTATTCAAGGTTTAGGACTATCAATGAAGATCCTACAATGCAGAAGGAAAAAGTACATACCTGCATCCTAGGTATCTTCATTGAAGTCATAAACACCCTCCCTCCTCCCTGGCTGTCAGGCTGTATTGTTCTCCTGTTCTTCCTGTACAAAAAAATAATCAATTGACTCTCACAGACAAACTGCCACTGCAGTGCATTGTGGGATGGGGGTCCCTCTGGGATTCTTAAAGGTACAGGTCCCATTTTGTGCTTTCTAATTTTAGCCTATCGGGCTGTTTTTTCATTTGCATTCTATGCTTTCAGACACAGCCCCTTTTCCTATGAGAAGTGTTGTAAGCTTTGCAGTTCATGCCTCCTGCAGTCTCTATCAGCGTGCTCCAAGAAAATACAACTCTGACATTCCACACTACAGATGAATGGAAAATGTCTTTCAGTGATGAACACTGTACAAATCTGTTTCCTTGATATTCTACATATATTGAATAAGGTGTTCCGGGTTCTGCACAGGCAGCACAGAATTATTCAAGGTTTATGACTTCAATGAAGATACCCTACGATGCAGAACTATATCCACAGGTATATAACGTTTCCATCTTTATTTTACTTGCATTCTGGAATATCTTATCCTTTAGTCAATACTTTTCCTGTGTGTTATGCTACCTAAGTGCAACGCCTTGCATTTACCACCTGAACTGACCTATCCATCTGTGTTCCAAGGTGTCCAGAACACTTTCTGAAATCAGTGTGACCAACATTTTATTTGTAATAGGTAGTTGGTGCAGAAATGTGATGTGTATACAGGGGGCGGCATCTATGTTCAGTTTTCATTGGGGAGACAGGCCTAATGTGGACTGAGTATCCAGAGATTCAGTTTGGAAACTGGTGTACAGAAATAAGGTGCCTCCAGGGGAGTTTAGGGACTAGGATTTTCCACGTTCGGGGGTTCTTTGAGTGATTTGGTTAACACAACTGGGTGCTTATAGAATACAATGAGATTACAACATCAGCTGTAAACTGCTGCAATTAAATCAACCTAACATTAGAGAATACAAAATGTATTGCCCTTACTGCTGAGAGAATAGGGTTAGGTACATGAATGAATATTTAATTATTGGCCTAGTCTTTGCTTCAATAATGCAGAACATTGCTCATAGATCCACCTACGGAGTCCAACCTGAGAAGTCCCAAATTGAAGATGCCTGCTGGCACACCGGATGAGGTATGATGACTATTACTTACAGACTGTTGATGAAGAATAAGGGTTGGTTCTGATGTTCAGTAGATTGGGGATGGAGTTAGGTCAGTGGTTCATTTACACAATAAACCACAAACCAAGATGGAAGTCGCCGGATGTGAATACGTCTGACCAGTCCTCCCTCTGTGTACATTAGAGGCTGTAGAGGCAGAATTATGTTTCATAAATGAGGCAAATTCCCTGTGTGAAGGAGAATCTGGTATAAGGGCAATCCGGCGTGGTGTAGCGGGAGCAAATATGTAGTTTCTTGGCTGGCAAAATGGCCTGATTTTATGAACATGTGGTCCAACACCATTGCAGGGGTTCATTATCCTCTGCAGAAATTGTCAAGGAAATTACTCTGTTTATCCAGTATTGGGGTATCTTTCATAGATTCACATGCTTAGAATCATCCCCGCCGACGAGGTGGGAGTCTCTCGGTACAATAAAATATATATATATATAATAGTCATAAAACATATATATATATAGGCTACTATGTACAGTAAAGTCACTACATTAGCCTATCCTAGTCCTTTTGTAAAAAAGAACCAAACTTGGAACACAGCCAATCAGGCTGCAGCACCCTCTTAGAACCTTCCCCCCAGAGAGGCAGACCCTCAGATTTTCTACTGCATGTCGTGTGACAGGGAGTCTCCCTGAGCTCTGCTCAGTTTTCTTCACCTTTGGCTGAACTTTGTAAGTAATTATGTCTGATTCTTCAAAGAAAAGCTTGTTTTTGCCCTGACCTTCATGTGGGAAGAAGAGACTGCATTTTGAGGATCCCCACAAAGAATGCATCTACTGTCTTTATCCAGCTCATAAAGTCAAGGACTGCAGGATTTGTAGAACCTTTCCTGCCAAGACTTTAAAAGACAGAGAAGGAAGATTGCTGGTTTGGCTGGAGAAGTTGAAGGCTACTTCTGACGTTGTTTCAGGAGATGATGGCAGTGATAGTCCTCAGGCGTCCACCCCTCTTGCCAAAAAGAGAGATAGATCTGATTATCCCCCTGAGCGACAGAGCAAGGCCTTGAAGAAGTCTCATTCCAAGACGGGTCACTCTTCCTCTAAAAAAGAGAAGCTTTCATTCTCTTCAGAGGTGAAAACTGTGGAAAAATGAAGATTCCTGTCAAAATTGCTCCAAAACAGCAAAAACTCACTCTGAGTCTGTCAGGAACCCGTCGACGTCGAAAAAGCACCGCCGACGATGAAATCTCCTCAGACGGTGAGTGATTCCTCGTCGACGAAGAAATTCCCGTCGACGACGTTACCGTCAACGATTGTATCATCGCCGTCGACGATGCCCATAACATTGACGCCTACATCGTCGTCGACAGGGCCCATGCCGGCGACACTCTCGACGACGAGTCTCCCGTCTACGGCTCCACCGTCGACGATAATACAGCTCCCGTCGACGAAGCCGCCGTCGTCGACGATCCAAATTCCGTCGACGGGTCCACCGTCGACGAGGCCGCCGTCGACGACGAAACACCTTCTGTCGATGAGTCCACCGTCGACGACGACAGCAACTTTGACGACGACAACTTCGTCGACGATGGGATTTCCGTTGACGACGTCAATGGTTACAACGTCGACGACAACTTCCATTATGGCTATTTCTGAGGCTAGTTCACCGTCGATGTATATTTCGACGGCGCTGAAGCGTAAAAGACCTACATCTTTACAAATTACGCCAGTGTTGTCATCAAGATTAACATCATCATTCCAATCTTCAAAAACTATTACCAGGACGTTTCACATATTTCTCCCTTGCCTCCTAGTCCCTATTTAGAGGAGTCTGATGATGATGAACTTTTTAGCCCAGCACGCAACCCTTCTCAACTCCGGAATAAATATCAGGATGAGGAGGATGAGGAAGAGTATTACGAACCTTGCGAGTCTCTGCGAGGTCCTCAAGAGTCTTCATTTCAGCAGGAACCTATGGTGCAAATGCCTATTGCCTTAATGCAGGATCTAACTGCTATGCTAAGAGATTACCATACACGTTTCCCACCAGCGGCACCTATACAAGCACAACCTACTACACCTACAGGTTTGCAGATTGCAAGTCCTTCAACACCTATTATTCAACCGCAGGAAGTCCTACCTGCGCAACATCTATCCCATGATGATGATGGGGATACTGTGGCTGAAGAGGGAGAATTACCAAACTCACCCACAACTGTGGATGAATGGGATGAATATTTAATTCCTACGCCATCTTCACCAGTTCCTCAGGCAATAGATTCCCCTCCAGAGGATATTGGAGGATTTCACGCAATTATGGAGAGGGCAGCAACCCGGTTTCATCTTACCGTAACTGTGAAGGAAACGGATTGTTTTCTTTACGATTTTAAGGACCAGGGTAGGAAGTCCGTGCGTTCCATTCCCATAATAGATCACATCTGGGAAGAGGGAGCTAAGATAATGAAACATTCGTTTTCAGTTCCTGCGATTCTCCCTAGAATCGATAAGAAATACAAAGCACCGGATAATACTCCTGCTTGCCTCTCCGGACATCCTACACCAGATTCCGTTATTGCACAAGCGGCTCAACGGAAGTCTCGGAATCCATCCATTCCTGTGACTGCACCGCCAGATAAGGATGGGAGACGCCTTGATAACATCGGTAAGCGTTTCACCACCATGGCGGGTGCCTCAGTTCGTGCAACAAATTCTTTGGCGATTCTAGCGAGGTATGACCGCCAGCTATGGTCTGATATCTCCCCATACCTCGATTACTTACCTGACGATAAAAAACAAGAGGCGAGGAAAATTCTTCTTGAAGGAGAAAGGGCTGCATCAGAAATTATAGATATTTCTATGGACATAGCCTCCTTGGGCTTTCGCCAACTTGCCGGAGCAGCAGTCCTTAGACGTCAGGGATGGTTAAAATCTACCACCTTTCGCCCTGAAGTCCAAACTAAAATCTTGGACATGCCATTTGATGGTGATATGCTTTTCGGAAAGCATATTGATGAGGCTTTGCAGAACATCAAAAAGATACTGACACAGCTAGAGCCCTTAGCACTTTACAGTATCGAAAGACTCTTTCGAGGATCTAGAGGCAGAGGATCGTATTCCTTTCGTGGTGGCTATCAGAGATACTTAAAGCCAAGGTAACCAAGGAAGATATAATTACCAACAGCAACAACAGCAGCAGTCCTATAGAAATCCGCCAGCTGCCGCTTACAGACAGCAGAATAGAAGATGTCAATCTCAAGGCAGAGACTCTGCTAGAAGGCAGTGACGACTTCTTAGCACCTGCAACGGATCTGGCGCATCCTCTTTACAAGATCCCAAAAGTATCCCAATATGTCAACAATTGGAAAAGGTTAACCACAGACAAGTGGGTCTTGGATATCCTCAAATTCGGGCATACACTGGAATTTATCAGTACCCCCCCTCCTCATCCACCTTTAAAGAAACAACCTCCACATCTTGTTCTTCTCAGCAAGGAAGCAAAGATCATGCTTTCAAAAGGAGCGATAGAAAGAGTGCCTCGCTCTCAGGTGGAGAAGGGGTTTTATTCCCGCTTTTTCCTGATAAAGAAAAAGTCTGGAGAATGGAGACCTATCCTGGATTTAAGGAAGCTGAACAAATATCTTCAAAAGAAATCCTTTCGCATGGTCACGCTTCAAGAAATCCTTCAGCTTCTGGACCATGCAGATTTCATGACAACATTGGATCTCCAGGATGCATATTTCCATGTCCCCATTCATCCCAAACATCGGAAATTCCTTCGTTTTACTGTAGCAGGTGCTCGTTTTCAATTCAAAGTCCTCCCTTTCGGCCTGCGTTCAGCCCCGAGAGTCTTTACCAAGTTCATGGCCCCGGTGGCGGCTTATCTCAGACTTCAAGGCATACAATTGTTCCCTTATCTGGACGATTGGTTGATAAAGGCACCTACTTGTCGGCAGGCATCTCGAGCAACGTCCACATGCCTTCAACTATTTCAGTCTCTGGGGCTGGCCCTCAACATCCAAAAATCAGTCCTCGTACCTTCACAAAGGATTCAATTTCTGGGAGCGATACTAGATACTATTCAGGACAAGGCATTCTTGTCCAAAGAAAGGCAAGAACGTCTGATTTCTCTGGCATCAGACCTCAAAAGAAAACGGTTCGCTTCTGTGAGAACCATCAAGTCATTCCTGGGAATACTTTCCTCAGCAATACTACTAGTACCTCACACCCGTCTAAGGATGAGGCCGATCCAAGAGGAGCTGGACAGTCAATGGCTGCAGATCTCGGGGTCGTTCGACGACCTAGTAATAATAACTCCAACTATGTGGAAAGCTCTTCTTTGGTGGATGCGCTCCAAGAATGTCTTTATCGGACTTCCTTTTCTTCCTTCTGTGCCAGAGTTCATCCTGACCACAGACGCCTCCCTAGAAGGATGGGGCGTGCACCTTCAAGATCTATGCATAAGAGGAAGGTGGTCCTCGGCGATGGCAAAAATGCATATCAACTTCCTGGAGCTTCGAGCCATTTTCCTGGCGTTGCAATCTTTTCTCCCAAGGCTTCAAGGGTCAACAGTTCTCATCAGAACCGACAACACCACCTGCATGCATTACTTAAACAAGCAGGAGGTACCCGCTTCACACATTCTGTCTCAAGAAGCTCAGAGCATTTGGGAATGGCTGCTGTCTCTCAACATCACGATCAAAGTGGAACATTTGCCAGGAATTCACAACACTCTAGCGGACACTCTGAGCAGGACGTCGAAGTCCTGTCACGAATGGGAATTGGATCAGTCAGTAGTGGATCACATATTTCAGATGTGGGGGAAACCACATCTGGATCTCTTTGCCTCCAAAACCAATCGAAAGTGCCCGTTCTTTGCCAGTTGGGAACCGGAAGAGGGCTCGTGGGGGAACGCCTTCATGATGAGGTGGACAGGGATCTTTGCTTATGCATTTCCCCCCTTTTCGTTGATCCCAAGACTCCTACGCAACTCAAGATGGAGCCATGCTGCATGATTCTAATTGCTCCGCGGTGGCTGCGTCAGCATTGGTTCACGGAGCTTCTCTTGCTATCCAAACGCAGGCCATACCGCCTTCCTGCAGTTCCGACCCTGTTGTCGATTAGCAAGGGCCAGATTCTTCATCCTCGTCCAGTCCAATTGCATCTTAATGCATGGTTTCTGGATTCACAGAATTCAAGGAGATAGACCTACCCCAGGACTGCAGAGATATTCTTGCTAGGGCAAGAGCTCCTTCTACCCTAAGGACCTATGCGTTGAAATGGAAACGATTCTGTGCCTGGTGTGCTGACAAAGATATACATCCTGTTCGATGTTTTCCAGATAAAGTTCTGCCTTATCTCCTTTCATTATCTAAGTCTGGTCTTATGTTTGCTTCTGTCAAGTTGCATTTAGCGGCTATTTCAACCTACAGACGTTCTGCAGAAGCTGCATCCCTTTGCTCTAATCACCTGATCAAGCAATTTTTAAAAGGACTGTTCAGAACTTTTCCACCTGTCAAAGCTCCTCCTCCAGAATGGAGGCTTAATCTGGTATTACAACAATTTATGAAACATCCATTCGAGCCTGTTCACAAGGCTGACCTCAAATACCTTTCTTGGAAAACGGTGATTTTAGTGGCACTCACCTCTGCTCGGAGAGTCAGCGAAATTCAGGCTTTCACTATCAAACAACCTTTTTTTAAATTTACTAATGATTATGTTCTCCTCAGAACTAATCCTACATTTATTCTGAAAGTTCCCTCTACATTCCATCTTAATGAGCCTGTGATACTGCGTTCTTTCTTTGCCAGCCCGTCTTCCTCTGCTGAAAAGACTTTGCATACCTTGGACGTTAAAAGGTGTCTGAAATTTTATATTTCACGAACTGTATCCATCAGGAAATCGGATCAACTATTCATTTCTTATGGTGGTCAAAAGCCTGCAACAGCGGTTACGAAATCCACTATTGCAAGGTGGATTGCATCTACTATCCAATTTTGCCATAATAAGGCTGGACATGCTTTATCTTCAAGACCTAAGGCTCATTCTACAAGGGCATTGTCCTCATCTACTGCTCTATTTGCCGGAGTACCTATAGACAAGATTTGCCGTGCTGCAACCTGGAAAACTGTGCACACTTTTACCCGGCATTACTGTCTGGATCTGGCGACAGAGGCTGAATCAGCCGTGGGTCAAGCAGTGTTGCAGAACCTTTTTAAATAAGGTAAGCCTCTGTATGGAGGTGATTACGTTATTGCATGTTCATATATACATGAGTATTATTATTATTCTGTGTATTTTATATATATTTATATTTATGCATATTTTGTAATGTTTCTCCCTTATTGGGGATAGAATGATATATTACATGGCTGTATTGGTATTACGAGGTATCTATGGTTTTTTCTTATGATACCCACCATCCACTATGCGACTAAGGATGTTTTACTGCTAACTATTCTGATTCTAAGCATGTTAATCTATGAAAGATACCCCAA
The DNA here is from genome assembly GCA_963921515.1 of Calotriton arnoldi. Classification (NCBI taxonomy): domain Eukaryota; kingdom Metazoa; phylum Chordata; class Amphibia; order Caudata; family Salamandridae; genus Calotriton; species Calotriton arnoldi. Next base: position 2,871,539 of record CAWUFW010000124.1, on the reverse strand, counting down.
TACTGGATAAGAAAACGAGTTACTTACCTGTAACTTTAGTTATCCAGTATTGGTATCTTTCATAGATTCACATGCGACCTCCCTTCCTCCCCGGAGAGGCTTACCTTATTACTGGTATATTACTGTCACTTGTGCTACGAAAATCTGAGGGTCTGCCTCTCTGGGGGAAGGTTCTAAGAGGTTGCTGCAGCCTGATTGGCTGTGTTCCAAGTTTGGTTCTTTTTTACAAAAGGACTAGGATAGGCTAAATTAGTGACTTTACTGTACATAGTAGCCTATATATATATGTTTTATGACTATTATATATATATATTTTATTGTACCGAGAGACTCCCACCTCGTCGGCGGGGATGATTCTAAGCATGTGAATCTATGAAAGATACCAATACTGGATAACTAAAGTTACAGGTAAGTAACTCGTTTTCGTCTTGCGCACGGCCCAAGAGCAGGACTCTTGATCACTGCGTTTCCTGAAAGCAACACCAAACCCCCATTGGGAGTCAGTACTCCCATATTGTGTTCGTCAGACATATGTATTAATATAAGTATTGAGGCCTGTCAGATTCTGATATTGAACAGGAGCTTTCAGGGGAGAAAGGTGTGATATTGGAATGTGATGGACTCTGGCTTGCTCTGATAACTGGGGCCATGTGGTGTTATTGGCTCACCTGAATGTTCTTGGGCCAGCGGAATTAATTGCAGCCTGCTGTAGTCCTCTTGCGAATATAGCATGTTACATCGCATGCTATTACATCGCGTTCCTTTACAACGCGGTCGTTACAACGACTGCGTTGTTAGAACACGATACTTTTACAACGCAAGTCATTAGATCGACTTGCTGTAGGGGGCGCGCTGGACTTAGGAATAGTATAATTTACTATTCCAACTCCAGCCTGTGCAACAGTAGGGAAGGTGTTGGAATAGTAAATTATACTATTCCTTAGGTTAGAGCGCCCCCTACAGCAAGTCGATCTAATGACTTGCGATGTAAAGGCATCGCGTTTTAACAACGCGGTCGTTGTAACGACCGCGTTGTAAAGGAACGCGTTGTAATGGCAGCGTTGTAAACGCTGTTTACCCCTCTTGCTTGCCCTGTTTAGACACTGAACGGGCTTGGGCGTGGGGTGGCTGTGCGGGCCTTAGGGCAAGCCAGTGGTAGGCTGGAGGTGGCAGGAGCCCGCCATTCCAGACTTGCCTGATTGTGGTGCCTGGGAAGCTGGGCATGCCAAGCCCCCACTTCCTAGGGTGCAGTGAGGGGAACGAGCATGACTACTCACTCTTTCACCGAGAGTATACGGGGGGGATTGTGACCTGGCTGAACACTGCCTGTGTGGGGTTTGGGAATGCATGCGAAAGAGGAAGGAGTGATCAGGGTGGTAAGCAGAGTTGAAAGTCCCCCTGCAACTCCTAAGTTTATAGAATAAGTGAAAGGGAGAACCCTTACATAGTCACTAGACTTCTCAGTATTGTGTTATAAACCAAGGCAGTAAGTAACATTGTGCCTCACATTCATTTAAAATCATAATGTAGAAGTATATAAACAAGCATTGGCATAGCCAATAGGTCTCGCTTTTGGGACCTTATAAGTGTTTAGCCATGCAACAGTTGATGTTGTTGCACCAAGGATATTGTGCTGCATAACTAAATACTTATATGGTCCCAAAAGCGAGACCTCATTGACTTTGCCAATGTGTTTGAGCTGTGCTGTAGAGAAGTGTGGCTGCTGTGCAGCATGCTGAAAAGTTGTAATAAAAAAGTGCCAGAAGCATTTTTGTTACCTTATATATGACCAAAAAGGCATTATGTCCAACAGAACGACCATATTAAAAAATGTATGTACAATAAAAACTTTCCTCATTTTTCTTTTGTTCTTGCAATGCTGGCAACTTGTTTTTGCCTATTCCAATGGTTGTTTGTTAAAGTTTTTTTGAGGGGCATAAACAATTTCGAGGTTGAAGGTTGTGAACTAGTACCTGTATTATAACACTAGCAGCGGCCAGACGCTAGGGAGAATCAACAGATGGCAGATTCCTGAGAGCAGGCTGAGGTGGTGTTGAGTGATGTTGAGGTGGTAGTGGTGGTGGTGACTGGTGCTGAGACGATGCTGAGGTGATGCTGGATGATGATGATGTGGTGGTGTACTAGTGCAAAGGCGATGCTGAGTGATACTGATGTGGTGTTGAGTGATGTTGTGGTTGTGCTGAGTGATGTTGTGGTGGTCCTGAGTGATGTTGTGGTGGTCCTGAGTGATGCTGTGGTGGTCCTGAGTGATGCTGTGGTGGTGCAGAGTGATGCTGTGGTGGTGCAGAGTGATGCTGTGGTGGTGCAGAGTGATGCTGTGGTGGTGCAGTGATGCTGTGGTGGCGCTGAGTGATGCTGTGGTGGCGCAGAGTGATGCTGCGGTGGCGCAGAGTGATGCTGCGGTGGCGCAGAGTGATGCTGCGGTGGCGCAGAGTGATGCTGCGGTGGCGCAGAGTGATGCTGCGGTGGCGCAGAGTGATGCGGTGGCGCAGAGTGATGCTGCGGTGGCGCAGAGTGATGGTGCGGTGGCGCAGAGTGATGGTGCGGTGGCGCAGAGTGATGGTGCGGTGGCGCAGAGTGATGGTGCGGTGGCGCAGAGTGATGCTGCGGTGGCGCAGAGTGATGCTGCCGTGACACAGTGTCTTTGCTAGTTACAGTGGGTAGAAGAGGGGTAGTAGAGGGGTAGAGGGGTAGTAGAGGGGTAGAGGGGTAGTAGAGGGGTAGAAGAGGGGTAGAGGGGTAGAGGGGGTAGAAGAGGGGTAGAGGGGTAGAAGAGGGGTAGAAGAGGGGTAGAGGAGTGGTAGAGGGGTAGAAGAGTGGTAGAGGGGTAGAAGAGTGGTAGAAGAGAGGTAGAGGGGTAGAAGAGAGGTAGTGTAGAGGGGCAGAAGAGTAGTAGAGGGGCAGTAGAGGGGTAGTAGAGGGGACTCGAAAAGGTTGTTCATGTGGAGGCTACTCTGTGATCAGAAGTGTTTTCAGTACAAGAACAACTAGCAACACAGGGCTGGGGAGTCCACCTTTGTTAGTAAAATAAATTTTACTGGAAGAAAGGAACAAGTACCAGCTCTACCTGGGAACTACACATCCGCATTTACGATGCATAACAAATGCTGCCCTGAGTTAACATTTGCAGATGAAGGAACAAGGCCTTACCTGGCAGCCCCGTTTTTCAATCTCCACTATGCACTTCTCCATTAGTAGAGGAGCCATCAAGCCGACATTTTCCATCTCAACAACTTTTCGAGCTTCCACCCCAAACATGACTGGCTCTCGATTCACACCGCTGCTATTGAACGAGGGTGATTTTCACATAGATAAGTCCCCAGGGCTCCAGTTTAACAGCCAATTGGTGCATCTTTGTCACTTGGAAAAGGGAGGGTAGGACGACTGTCCCGTGACAACAGACACGGTTTTTACGAGGTGCAGGTTCCCAGCTAAATACCACCAACTTCAGATGCTGAGCATTTTCAAGGTCTATGTTGAAAGTGTGGTCCATGTCTAAAAACGCAGTCCTGCAAGTAAGCAAGGCCGTCCTTGCCTTATTCACTGAATCAACCTGAATAGCACAAAACACATACTTGATATCGATTCGCGGCGGCTTTAAATCCTCTGCCCCGTAGAAGTGGACACTCATGAGACCCGATATATAGTGTGAACATTTTGGTTGATCAGAAAAATTGTAGTGCCTAAATGCATCAATGTCAGTTTTATTGTTATTGCTCTGAAGGGCTTCTTTTTCCTTTATTGGCTCTGTTCTCAGATGCATGCTTACCTGATTTCGTTAATAGCTCAGGGAGTCTCCATCACTGAGGTAACCGCCTTTACTAGAGGACTTTGAATTTCCTGTTGTTTTGTTTTTGTAGTTGTGTTGAGATGAGACACTACTGTCCAAATGATATCGGCTAATCACGTTGCGGCTTGCAGCTGCAGTGTTCCCAGAAGCTAAAGCAGAGGGGTGTTTTGAGCTCGGGCAATATCCCTTGGGTGAGGAAGAGGAGCTGTCATAATTATTATGGCTTGAACCTCCTTTGACGCTAAGCTTCCTGCTGAGTTCGGGAAGCTTTTTCATCTTCATGGAGAGTTTGCGCACAGTTCGAGGACATTTAATTTTATCTCAAAGACCAGTTAATCGGGCCTCCCCTTTCACAGGGCTAGGGCTTGAAGGTGGAGAGAACTCCAGTATGCTGGCCTTGTTCCCAGGACCTATATAAATAAGTATTTGTTTTGCTGCAAAAGTAAAGAAATAGAAAAAACATCTATTTCTTTACTTTGCTATAATCACGTGCACCCACGCGGGTGTCGCGATTATAGCAAAAGTAAAGAAATAGATGTTTTTTCTATTTCTTTACTTTGCAGTAATCATGCCCCGGCGCTTTACTTTAAAATTAAAGGTAAAGCGCCGGTGCCGCGATTGCTGCAAAAGTAAAGAAATAGATGTTTTTCTATTTCTTTACTTTTGCTACAATCATGGCACCCGCGCTTTACTTTTAATTTTAAAAGTAAAGCTCGGGTGCCGCGATTATGCTAAAGTGAAACGGAAAAAAAAAAAGTGACGCGGCCGCGAAAGATAAACAAAACTAGCACGCGAGTGGTGCGCGCACGCTTGCTGCAGCAGCAGGCATGACCACACGCTCGTGCACCATGGCCTTTGCTTGCTGTAACCGCAGGGAAAAGGCCATGACGCACGAGCGTGTGGTCAGCTTTTCAAACCCCCTAACATAAAGTCTTGCCAGAGCAGCGCTTGCGCGCTACTCGTGGCTCGACCTAAAAAGCATTGTTTTCAGTATTATACTACAAAGTGCAACTGAAAATACTGTTTGGATAGCCAGTTCTTACAAGTTAATTGCCATATTAAAAAAACATTTTGGTCAATGGTGGTTAATAATGCACCGTCTGGTGCAAATACCAATAATGAAAGTAGGTTTCTGTTGGTGTTAGTATGTCACAATAGTGTTGATTCATGTTTAAGCAGACTGACCGCTATTGAGGTACAACAGAACACGACACTAAAACACATTTCACAATTCCTTAACATCATACCGCAGTGATACAACAGCAATAGAATACTACCCCAGTAACACAACACCAAAATAAAACAGAGCAGCGCTTAAACAACACATAAAACAACACCACAATACCCGTATACCAAATAACCCAATAAAACGTTGGAGCATAAAATGATGCATGAACACAGTAGTGTGCCACATGAAAAATAGCAAATACTATTAAGTAATGCCAGGTTGTGTTGGTCATTTGCGTTGCTAGTTGTATTGCATAGTGATATTTAATTTTGAGGTTGTTATAACAGGTTGCTGTATTGCATTCTATTTTTGTGTTGTGTAGTGTTGCTCTATGGTTGTATTTTCAAAGTGGTCTGTATTTACAGATTTTTGTTATTTTATGTTCTGCTTTGTTAGATTGTGTTAGTTTGTTGTTTTGGTGTGCTCTGCAGTCCAGTTTTATGGAGTTGTTTCATTGTTCTGTTTTGTTATGTAATGCTTGGTTATGTGGTTGGTTTTCTGTACAGATTTCAAGTTTTACTTTTGTGTACCCACTCAAAAGCAGCACATTCCAGTCAGAGGTTTGAGAAAAAAAATACCACTGTCAAAGATATTAACAAACTGACACTTAAGCGCTACAGCTTCTCAATACACTCTAAAACCTTATCTCACAGCATTCTGATAAATAACTCTTCCGAAGGCCATACATGTAGAAATGATTTAAACGAACTTAGAATGTCATAGTCCATACTTTAGAATTGTTCTTCCTAGACTCGCTTTGTGCTATGACCTATTGTATCTAAACACTTTTGATGGCGATGTACTGCGTTTGAACACAAGGAATGAAAGGGGTACGGTTGAGTGCGCAGATTTGGGCATGGCCATAATACTCAGTGACCCATGAGGATTTTACACTGAAATGAAAAGGCACATCTTGGGTGTGTGCTGGAAAAAAGACGGTGTTTTTACAGCAGTCAGTCGTCTGCACCAGTTGATGCCTAAATATCTGCTGCCGCTGCACTCTGAGTCATTTGTATTTCCTAGGATTGTTTTTTTAATAAAGGAGGGAGAATTTGGTTCATTATTTTTCTTGCTCTCCAACCTTTTGCATAGGATTAAATGTATTTATTGCAGTTACAGCATTTGTCAGCTGCACTTCATCTTGGGGAGTTGTCTGCTACTGCGGTTGTTTTTCCATTCACCCCTGAGGTACTGTTCTTAAATTAAGTGTACTTGCCCAGAGCATTACGTCGCAAAATGAACCGTTTCTCTGTCCAGTTGTTTAACTACTTAAATGGTTTTGATATTTTAAATCTCCCTATTGAGCCTTTGTGTTGTAAGAATTTTCCCATCTGTAAGCATTATTGCCGAATCTTTTATTTGCTTAAAACCTTTGAGTCATGAGAATTTCAGGGATGAGTAGTGTGTTAACTGTACCAATCCTGAGTATTTTATGAAAAGACTGATATTTTATGAGGTCAGAGATGCAGTGAGTAGTATATTGGTTTTACTTGCAGTTACGCTGCCGTACATGAATTTAGCTACCAGTGAAGTATTTTGTTTTATGGCAAATTACATGTTATGTAGGCCTGACAAGTCATTTTGTCTCCTTGCAGTCATCAGCCAGACAAGCCTGCTAATATAATTCTCAAATGCTGTGATCCCAGTCCATTTAGACGTTGATAAATGCTGCTGCAGCAGATATTCCGGTTCATGGCATTTATGCTATATAAAAACAATGACTGTTGGGACACCAATATCCCTTGCAAGGTGGATAGTTGTTTTCCCTTCCCGAAGTACCCAACTGTGAAAATCTGGTATTCTGGTTTTTAGATTTTTGGCCCCAGCCTCGTGCTAATCTAGCATATGCATGAAGGCCAGGCCTGTCCCTTGACTTGAGTGTGGTCCTGGACTTGGACGGATGCACCAAGGGCATCCTATTTAAGAACCGCGTACTACCGTTCCTATTACGGGTATCAGCCTGTAAAGCAGTGTTGGTCGAATATCATGTCTAGACCTTTGTCACTGGATTGGTGGTCTATTGGCCCACTCACGTAAAGTTCTGCTGCTAAAAGCAAGACCCAGATCCTTGCGCTAACACCCCAGCATATATGTAACATTGCTTTGTGTTTTTTGTGTGATATATAAAACATGAGTGTCTGAACCGGAGTGAAGGAGGCCTGTAGGTTTCGTTTGGAAGATTCCTGGGCTGTTGATGCACACAAGGTTGAGGGGAGGTCACTTTACCAGCCAGTGGAAGTGTATTGCTGACGTTCTTGAGATTGGAGGGAGAGGAACTATACACTGAAGGCTGAAAATAGGAGTCCGGCTTCTTAGTTATTCAGTAAGGTTCTTTTGCTGTAAAGAGCTGCTGATTAACCATTTGGTGTAGGATGAAACCACAGGCTGCTTTTGTATGAAGGGTCCTTTAGAAGAGGCTAGCCTTTTGTCTCTCTTCCTGATAAACAGTCATTGTGGCTGTTGATAGCCTGAAGCTGAGTGCTCACACCTTTGTGTCTCCGTTGTGGGTTCTCCTGCCTGGAGATGACCCTGCTGTGAGAAGCATTCCTCTCCATGAAATGGCGTCTGGAACTAAGCCTGAAAAAGACACATGAAAGGAGAACTGACCCAAACCGGTTCTGAAAGTGCAGACCACGAATCTATATCTCCCGTCTGCTGTACCTGTATAAAAGTGGGAGCTGTTGACCCACTTGTTTTTCCAGTTCCTAGTTCTCTCTGTACAAGGTGGGAGGTGCTCCACAGAGTACCCAGATGACTACTGGGCACCCAAAGATGGTTTCTGCCTTCACAGCCAGCTTCCGAAAGTTGAGGGGACATCAGCTGGAGTCTGATTGGAAAGAAGCACGGTCTCCCTGGCCTGGAATGCCTGGAAGTGACCTGCCTAAGAGAAGAGGTAAGGATCAAGCCAAACCTGCAATAGTAGATGACTCCCAACATGAACATAGCAGTTGATTCCAGAACTATGGGTCCATCCTCCAGAGACTCCCGAGAGCGTGACCGTTGCTCCTGGTTCAAAGCCTGTCACCCAAGTTGAAGTGGACGATCAGTGGCACTACCCTGCCGAAGTGTGCCCAAGTGGCTCGGCCCAACTGAACCTGCCTCCTGCTGGTCTGTGGCATTTGCAGAAGGGTGCCAGAGCAGACTGCACCATCAAAGAACTGACTGTTACCAAGCCTATGACACTGCCAAGTGTGTCTGAACTGAGTTGAGAGGTTAGCCCGCTGCATGTACCCATGGTGTGCCAGAACAGATTACGTCACTATAAGTGAAGCTGCTGTCTCGAGGCACTTGTCCACTGTGTGCCCAAGTGCCTGCACCAGTCTGAGCTGCTAACTGGAAGAGTACTTGATTAAACAATGCTGCTGGACTGTCAAGCGCCTTGAAGTGGCACAGCTGTTGCCACCTCGACCTGAGACAAAAAACAGACTGCATCATTGTCTCGATCTAACACCCTTCAACCCCGTCCCCCCCCACTCCCACCACCTCCCGCTCCCACCCCCACCGACTGGGCGGAAGCAGGCAAGATTTCAACCAGTTAACGCTGAGGAATCTTGAAGAGAAAAAGAAAAAATCATCCATCATTTTCATCATGTTTATCACTATTTTATCATTGACATGTCAAACGGAATTTTGTGAAAGCACTGTATGTCTTGTGGACTTAAATGTGTAAATTTTCAAGTATATGCGGGCAGGGCACGAGTTAGGGGTACACGCGGGTGGACGGCGTCCACCCACTATTTTCACAGGGTGGACACCGTCCACCCTGCCAAGAAGTTGGGCCACACTGAAATATTTGTTGAATTCGTCCCGGTGTAATTTGCAGACACCGGGACACACTCAGCAGCGCCTGCACGTTGTCTGCTTTCGATCCACAACAACGTGCAGGCGGGGAGGGGGTTTTCTTAGTTCAGACTCCTGCTTGGCCCATAACAAAGGCCGAATTTGAGGGGTCATCAGGCATCCTTTAGTTCGAGTCTCCTGGCTGGTAGCAGTCAGGAGCCTCACACCTAGAAGCAAATGCAGCAGAGGGGTAAACAAAGGCTCACACCTTGGTAGCACTTCACACATACTTAATTAAGAGAGGCAGCTTTTCACTTTGTTCAGGCTCTGTTTAGGAGATATGCATGCACTGCAAGAATGTCAGATGTGTTGGTCTTTCCCAGCATTTACACAAAATAAATGGCATTGATATAGTGCTTACTACCCCTGAGGAGGCTTTGTAATAATTTGAATATCACTATTTTTTTCTTGTAAAACACTATGGGTAGAGGAAGTTTACGCTGACAAAAGGCAACATTGTTTTATGTGTAGCTTACAAAAGTGTGAATCTTCTGCCTAAATCAGAAGGGATTCCCTGTATACTCGAAATGTGCTCTAATATACTCATGATAGACCTGTTAAACATATATGTGAGGGCTTAAGATCTGATGTCACGCGCCGTGATGTCACTTGCATACTGTTAACTAGGTTAGTCCCCCCCACTTATTTTTTTTAGCACTTGTGCCCTGCATGTGGGAGTGTGTTAATAGGAGAGACGAAGTGGTTTATGGGACCTGTATTTCTTTGTGTTGTGGATTGTTTTGATTGGTAATTAGTCACGTGCAAGGTGGGAATTTACATGGGAGGTTAAGATGTTAGAAGTCACGCTCAGGGTGATTTAATTGGGATCGTAGGTAGCATCCAAGGGGTCGCGTCCCGCCTTAAGCAGGGAGACAAGGAGGCCATGGAGAGTGTTAACATTCCTTTGTTCACCACCAAGTTGTACAGCTCTGTTAATCTCAGAACTAGGAGATCCAAATAAGTGCTGTAAAACTCAATCTGAAGGCGGGACGTGCCAGGGGATTTGCATGGCACCAAGTAACCTATTGTGCACCAAATATCCAGATTTATTTTTAACGGGTCCTCCAGCGATTCCTTATAGTTGGCAGGTGTCTCATGTAAGTTTAACTCTTCTAAAAACTCAGCAGCTTAGGTCTGTGAGAGACGAACCTCTGGGCTATAGAGCATGCAAAATAAATGAGAATAGAAAGTGGAATAGCAGAGATGGAGGTTTTGACGGTATCCTGTTTCAGCCAGGCGAGTAACCTTACCAGATTTACCACACCCAGAGTGTGTTTTGGCCATAATATGTACTTTGTAATCTGTGCTTCATAGCGATTCGATCAGCTGTGTGTGACCTTCCTTAGCAGCTAGAAGCGTAGCTTTGGACATGTTATCAATGTGTGCAATCCACTCCAGGTCTCTAAGTGATTGTTTGAGTTTCCCTAATTCCTCATTTATTGTCTTACTGGCCCTGAGTACTGACTGTATGCATTGCTCTCTTAACACTGGCTTAAACTTGTCCCACTCAGTGAGGCAAGTAGAGGCTTCACCTCTGTTTTCCATAAAGTAATGCGTCATGGCCTCTCAAATTTGTGTCCAACCACCACGGTCCTTACCTTCTGCCCGCTGTGTGGCCTTGCAGAGACGATATGAACCTGGCTTCACTGTTCCTTTCCTCCCGCTTGTATACATGTAGTAACAGGACAAGAAGGAAGGCTGGGATACGAGGAAGGAGAGCCTAATAGTTTGGTACGACTATTCTCTTTGAGGAACACCTGTTGGTACCTTGAAATGTAAAGGGGCAGGTTCAGTAACAGAGAAGCATGTGATATCCCATGTGCCCCCACCCACCATAGTCCCAAATAACTACCTGAGAAAGGAGAGTGGAGTGCATGAAGGAAGGTTTATGTGCAGGCTGAAGGAACTGTACCATAGGTCTTAGGACTATCCAGGACAAGGACCCTGTAATATATATAATCATTGATAAGGGTTCTATAACATATTATACATAACACAATCCCGATCGGCCGATCACAGCAGGAAAAAGAGATAGAGAATAGAATGATATTAACCTGGTCAAGACATGTAGCCACGTTGTCCAGGATTCAACAAAAGACTCAGTTGGTATTCACTAAGTGCCTTCCGTTTTGTTTGGTTGCGTACTTCTTGTGCAATAAGAAATAAGCAGTGATAGTTGTTGTGTAAGATTTCCATTGTCTAGTTTTGTGCGTCCGGTGCTGATAACAAACAAAGGTAATCGCTCTGAAGCATTAAGCTTGGATAATGCTTTAAGGTGCACAAATGGGGAAAAAAACCAAGACCACCTAAAAGACACGCTTTGAAACGAATGTTGAGTTTGCAAGAATGCGCTCCACGCGCTTTCTGCCAAAAGGAATGCGCTCCAAGCATGAGACAGCAGTAGGTTGTAATAACTAACATGCTTCTACTGCATGTCAAAAGAAGGAAACCAAAGCTGCAGTAACAAGTGCTCCAGGCGCGTGGTAATTACTGCCAGGGGTATAGACACGCTCCAATGCTGCCTTCCAGAAAAGAAAGAGTTGGTTACACATAGCAAGCGGTCCAAGCGCGTCTTGGGTACAGTTGTGAATAAGCACACGCTCCTTTGCGTGTAAATACAAATAAGGAGTCCAGCAGTAGCACATACAGGAACTCATGAGAGGAGAAGCCTTTGACATGTCGCTTTCTATACTTGTTGATACTCAAAGTTCATTTTCAATCATGCCAAATACATGATGGTCAACCGTATAAAAATAGTGCCCAAATTAATATTTAAATAACATAAATACACATTACATCTTTAAACATAAACACAGGACACACGTGCCCAAACAGTAGGGTGGTACCCCAAATGAATATCTACACACACATCTCATAGTGAAGTGTGCCAAGGGAAAATTTAAATTATTGATTTAGGACTGGCTTCCACATCCAGTGGATTAGTCGTTTATGGAAGGGGGCAGCTTAATTTTCATTAAGAAAAAAGGAATGATAACCCATTTCATTAAGTTTAAAAATCTGTTTTGCCTACACGTGATAAGCAGCGAGCTACTGATATTGACGATGAGGGAAAGAGGTCCCGGGCAAATGCCTCCCTTCCATCATAGTCAATAATGCTTGGTACATTCATATGATAATCCCACCTTTTATGACTACAAATTTAGTATCATGAGGTTGCCACTGCTATTCGTCACATACAACAGTGGTAACTATTGTGGGCAAGTGCCCCAATTCCATATTATACCACAACATAGGTCAGGGACCAAAGTAGATGCTGCTATTACAACTCGAAAACCTGCTCAACTTTCAAATTAAGAAATTGAGCATAGTCCGCATCAACATCATTGTTAAAATAGGAAATATAGGCAGAGTTCTTAATGCTCACTCAGATTTTCAACCAGGTTTGTCTCATTCATGACTTAGAGGAAGATGATACTGATAGTATCAGAGGAAACATAGAGGGAATACTCATTACATGTAAAACAGATGTCTTCCCACATGTACTTCAAATGCTTCATCTTTGTTCAACCCAAAGGGAAATTTTGTATGTAGGTCAAGGATATAGTTGGGCTCCAAGTTTCTAAATCATTTTATCCTGTTCCCTCCTCGTATACTTTTATCCACTCTATCAATTGCGAAGAACCTCAGTTTTGAAACCTTTTTATCATGCATTTGCGAAAAAGTGACTCGCCACCGGGTATGAAAAATTCAAATTACCTATTGCTGGTTGAAGTTCCAGGATGCGTTTACCTAAAGGAAAGATGGTTCTCCCCACGTAAATGAGAGAGCATGGACATCACAAAATGTAAATACAGAAATCTGATACACAGGTTAAACACAGTTTAATTTCCCTCTTGTGTCGCCCAGACGTATGGAACTCAGTAGTATTAGTGATATATTTACAGGCGTTAAAATTGGCATATCTGTAAAATCGATTTCCTCTCGATAACCACATGTTAGTATTATGAGTCCCTGTGTGGTAACTGTGTGTGAGATAGTTTCCACGGGTCCTCCACCTTCTGTATGTAATAGAGGGTTTCATTGTTAATTTAGAACCTATTACCACATTCTTTTTCAGGATGTCCCAGTGTTTCCACATCAGATCCCTGACCCTGGTCGCAGAGGCATTATATGTTATAAAACGTATGCATGAATCTTTTCGATTTTTATTTTCATTTGGGTAAAGCAATTGATTCTGGCGTTGGTCCTCTCTCGTCTAGATTATTGTAACAGTCTCTATCTTACCATTAATTCAGGCCTAATTAACAGGCTGCAGATAGTACAAAACGCGGCAGCACGTCTAATTTGAAAAATTCCCAAAAATGTATCGGCGAGAGAAGCCATAAAAAATTACATTGGCTTCCAGCCAGGCAGAGATGTAAATTTAAAGTCCTCTGCCTGGCTTTTAAATCACTACATAATCAAGGACCAACACAATTTAGGAACAAACTAAAATGGTATGTCCCCAATAGAACCTTACGGTCAGGAACGGCCAGGAACATGGCAATCACCCCCTTCAAGAAGGCCACTTGGGGAGGTAGGAGCCTCTTTAGATCAGCAGCAATGCTGTGGAATACATTACCTATTACCCTAAAAACAGCACCCTCCTTGATGAGCTTCAGGAAAGGTCTGAAAACGTGGCTTTTCACACAGACCACCTGAAGGAACTCATCTGATCACTATCTGTACTAATGTTCTCCTGTTCTCAGTCTGTCCATAGCGCCAAGACGCCTTCGGGCATTAGCTGCGCTTTACAAATTTAATTTCAATTCAATTCCTGGTCAGTGGTGTTGCTTTCTTTTCAGCCAGACACAGTACCTTGCGCCCTGTCTTGGAACCTCAATTTCATGTTTGCTGATTGTTTCCTAAATTCCCGATTCCACGATACATACTCACCTGAAGGAGTAGAATCTCCCTATATGGGATGTTGTTGATTAAAGTTTGAGGATGGTGTTCAACTTCTGCACAAAATTCTTGGCTTTCTCCTTGGAGCCATTCCAAAACAAAAATAAATTGTCAATATAACTGGTCCATATTAACATATGTTGCATGTATTCCTGGTTGTCCTTAGCCCAGGCCACCTGTTCCTCCCACCAGCCCATCATGAGGTTTGCGAAGCAGTTGGCGAAGCAGGAACCCATTGCGGTTCTGACCCTCTGACGGTAGAATACCCAGTCATGTAAAAAGATGGTTTACTTTAGACAAATCTGTATCATACTTAGAAAGAAAAAATGGAATAGTGCACACTCATAAACGAATAGCAAGAGTCTTCAAGTCCATTCATTAGAAACATTCTTGCTTTATTCAAATCCAATTTTTGAAATTGAGATCCAAAAATTAAAACATCCATCCATGTTTAGATAATCATGGATCACGTTTAGTCCTTCAGTCTCAAGTAACCTTCCACATCAGATTTAGCAACCTCTTGTCTGAACTTCTAATCGATGTAGGGTTATCAATTTCCCCTATCCAATACCAGGATCCGTATTGTGGAGAAAGCATTCGCATTGATTAGATTAGAAGTTCATACAAAGGTTGCTAAATCTGATGTGGAAGGTTACTTTAGACCAGAGGTCTTCAAACGTTTTGATGGCGAGACCCCCCTGTCAAAATGTTCTAGGCGTAAGGACCCCCTCCTGACAAGAAAATTCTAGAACTTGGTGCTCCTCATCATTGACAACTATCGACAACCATAAAAGCCCCCAATTCCCATAGCAAATCATTTTTACAGTGGGGAAATATTAAACCGTGTTTATCAAACAAAAGATCAGTGAGCGTGGGGGCGTGGTCAAAGGTGTGGTTAAAAACAAAAGGCCTCCTTAATGAGGAATTGGCCTAGGCCAGCGCTGCAAGTCTTCTTGCTGCGCTGCCCTATGCCAATGTGAAAGGGCAGGAATGCACCTTATTTATGAAATATGGTGCATTGCTGTCCTATCCCACTGTGTTGACGAACAAATTGCTGCCTAGCGCCAATGTAGGCAGGATTGTTTTTGTGCAGTAAGGTGCCCCCAGAGGGGTTTTCCTCTTTCTTTGTCAGTTGCAGAATGCAGCACACATGGAAAGAGGAAAAAATTTGAGGAGACATAAAAACATTTCTTCTCATTACGCCTGCTGTGGGGATGCATAAGGTTTTGGTGCTGCCACAGGTTTACATGGTTTTGTAAATCTGGGGCGCAGTGTCAAAATCCATGGGTGTTGCGTAGGAACACCCACTGCAATGCCCATGGAACTCCTACTTGACAAACTAAGGCAAGGCAGCGACTTGCGCTGCTTTTTCTTACTCCATATGTATGAGGCCACTGAGCCAAGCAGGTGACTTTGCGTCGCCTCATAGATACGATTGCGACACTAGTGCTGCCGAAGCTTTTAAAAAAAAATGATGCTCCGGCGGCTCAAGCCTCTCATAAATTAGCCCCAAAATATTATGCTAGTTTTTTACGTCTTTCACCATCAGGTAGCTACATATAAAATAATGGGTAGCTTAAATGAAAAATAAATGTATCAAAGTCGTTACTCGGTGGGAAATACACTGTAGTACATTAGGAAACCTCTATTAGTTAATGCACTGCAGAAGTCTGTGTGTAACCAGAGAGCCACAGAATTAAATTTGGTTGGTGCAGAGGGGAATAGCGGCTTGTGGATTTTTAGTACTATGAGGTCACAGCCTGGTGACAGAAAGCACTGTGAAAGTGTAAGTCATTAATTTATTCTTGCATTACACACATTATAAGGTAGACTGCTACAAACTGTGCAAATAGTTTAAAGATATAATGGAGCTTCCAAAATGTAGATTTTAGTAATACTAGAACATAAGTAATTAAAAAAATGCTTGCATATCTGACCCTTTAACACCTCCTCAGGGGAACTAAGCGATTAAAAACATGCACTTCACAGCACAGTTGTAAACTCATCTTACTACCACTTAAAAAAAAAAAATCTTTGCCATCACAAAGCAATTAAAGCCAGACCCGCTACCAAGCAACATTTACATTTGCCGATTAACTCAAAACGCACATTTGTATTTCATTCAGGCAAGCAGACACCCTGGCACAAAGGATTGTTTCACCCGTCTGCCTAGCCTCTTCCTTTCACAGAACAGAAGACTCAATTACCTTCAGCTGAAGCATTTTAAAGACTGGAATGAAGCAGCACGGTTTTCTAAAGGAAGACCACATGTTTTAAATTCCAGGCAGAAGTGAGGCCTGGAAATGGGCGACCCCCTTCCCAGGACTCCGGGGCCCCCCTGGGGGTCGCGCCCCACAGATTGAAGACCTCTGCTTTAGACTGAAGGACTAAACGCAATCCATGATTATATATACATGGATACCATAGATTGATGCGATACAAGCTACAAGGAAAAGCCTTGAGGAAGTTAAATAGAACTTGGACGAAACGCGTTAGCTGGATGTTTTAATTTTTGGATCTCAGAATTTCAAAAATTGGATTTGAATAAAGCAAGATTTTTTTTAATGAATGGACCTGAAGACTTGTTCATGGGTGCACCATTCCATTTTTTTCTTTCAAAGTATCAATCTGCTTCCCAGTAATATCACACAACGGCTGATATTGGGATAGAAGTGCACCATAATATACTATTTGGAACTTTGTGAGGTGCGGTTGAGAGGTCTGCCGTTGATGAGTATTTTCCATTGCCTTTACAAATCTGTATCATGTTTAGAAGTACCATATTTTGTTGCAGAAAGCTAAGGGATCTTGTTTTAAGAAAGTGATCACATGCATGTAGCCCTAATGAGTGTTCTGTTTTTGTGTAAAGAGAAGTCACATTCATAGTTCTCATCAAAAACGTGTCATCCCACTGAATATTGTGTATTTTAGTGAGGAAATCCCCACTGTCCTTGCAGTATGCTGGTAGGACTTCACTAATGCGGACAGGAAGAAGTCAATGTATATTGCAGTATTTTCTAAAAAAACATCATTTGAGGAGACAGTTGGTCTCCCCGGGGGATCAGTTATACTTTTGTGCACATTGGGTAGGATATAAAATGGCGGTACCCTGGGATTTTCCTTTCTAAGGAAGCGATACTCATCCTCATCAAGAATCCAGCTATCTTGTCATTCAGTTAGGCAATCCTAACTGTAGACCGTGGTTCTAACCATGTCTGCAGTGATGACCTCGTAACACTCAGTCTGTGACAGCTGTCTCATTACCTCCTGCTCATACATGGTCACATTCATCACCACCATATTCCCCCCTTTATCAGAAGGTTTGATCACTATCATGGGGTCTGACTTTAGGGTATTGAGAGCTTCCTTTTGTGTAGGAGAATGTTTATCCCAATATTTCTGTGTTTTACCTCTTAGGGTCCCCAATTTCTTAATGAGTATAAACAAAGAAAAACATCAACGTTGTCATGTGGAAGGGATGATACAAGGCCGGATTTAGGTCTAAACCCACCATTACTAGGGGTATTAGTATCCACCCCCAATGTGTCCAGGATCTGAGGCAGGTCTACAGTTGGGTCCTCCGCATCTCCCTCCCTCTGCATGGTTTCCAATGCCAATAATCCCTCCACATCCCCAATATAAATTTCAGACAAAGAGGCTTCAGACTTTCACACTGTGGTTTTATATTTTGACATTTTTTGAAATTTATATAACTTCCATTTCAGAATAAACAAATATAGATCAATTTGTGTTTGTGCATAGTTCCCGTTCGTGGTAGGGCAAAAAGTGGATTCCAATTCTAATGAAGGAATCTCATCCTTGGTTAACTCTCGGTGGGATCGATTCATAACTGTGAGTTTATTACTCAGTACTTCGTGTTCTGGTGTGGTGTTCTGCCTGTTTGCGGGGCTCCGCCACCCACTTCTCTTGATCCTTTGCCTGCGCCTTTTCCTGATGCCCTTCCTCTTTCTCTGGGAGGAGGTTTGTCTTTTCTTGATTTGTCAGCCTGGCGCAAAAGGCGGTATTCGTTCTGAAGCTCCGACATGTCACCCATTCTTCCTAGGCTACTTGGATTCTCATTAGCTGTGCTCACATCTGAGCTGGACCCTTAAGAAATAGCATTGTGTATTTTCTGCATATCCTCTTGCCTCATCTCTTTCTTATGTCATACTTTCTTGCAAATGTTAAAATAAAATTCTGCCAACTGCATAATCTTGTTTGCCTCTTTGAAACTGATGTTTTTTAAGTTTCACTTCTTCATGATTACCCAATCTATCCATCATTTTGGCATTAAGGTCTTTCAATTGCGTTTGGTCTTCCTCATCCTCCAGATTCTTTCTTACATCTTTGATCTCATTACGTATGCATGCCAGGTCTAATTCAGCATATTTAACTAGGATCTGCATCATGCTTTTACTCATTTTGGCTGTGAAGTCAGCCCATTCCTCTAGGAGTCTCAGGTGGGGAGTTTAATAAGTTGGTATTGTGAATATGCGGAGACCCCGGGGAACCCGATTGACTTCAGTGTATCTAATTAGTGACGTTAACTCCCACCATTTACTGATTTCCTTTTTCATCAATTTTTTTAAGGCAAACCGTTTTTGTTTCAAAGTCAGAATACCTGCTTTGTTGCTCGTTGTTCCGCTAGTGAGGCGCGCACTTCCAGTTTCCTCACTGTCACAGAAAAATTGTTTTGCCGCCTCCAACCTCGCAGAATCACCATCTTTTGGATCCGCTGCCAATACGCCACTCTGTGCCGTAGCTCACGCTCCTCGGTCCTCCCCGGTCACCTGATTCCCCCGGCTGCTGTTCATGGTACTCCTGCTGATAATGCCAATCCACATGAGTAGCCAGGAGAGCCCTGGAACGGCTGCGACCTGCAAGCTCACCCGACCGGCGCTATATAGGAGGGGGGGTGTGTGTGTGTGTATGTGTGTGTGTGTGTGTGTGTGTGTTTTTATATATTTATATAATGCTGTTCATAGGTCACATTGTTACGTTTTGTATTTTAGTAAAGATAAGATTCCATGTAGATCATTCTAGCCTTTGGTAGCTGTATTGAACTTCTCTATCTTTCTTGCTTCTGTTCTGGCCAAAACAGGTGAGATAGGTCCACCTCTGGGATTACTCTTTGCAACAAAAATGATTGTCCAATGCAAGTCATTCTCTGAATGGTTCCTTTTCTTGTAATGTTCTACCAGTGGAGCCCATTGTACAGAACCTTCAATTCTCGATCTGCGTTCTGAAATACACTAATTGTCTGGTTCAGTGGTTTGTCCTATGTACACTAACTGACACAGACATTTTACACAGTATACCGCATTCTTGATGTTGCAATTTGAAAACTTGGTTTGTTTGCATTTTTAGGCTTTTTGTTATTTAACTGAAAACCTGCACTTTTAGTGTTTTTATTTATTTATTTTTTATAGCTTCACTTTGTCATTTTATATTTTATGTTTCGTCCTGCATTTTTTGTGGGAATTTACTTTTTTTCTTCTACCTCTCTCAGAGGTGTTGACCGGATGGATCAGTTTGGGACAGGTATATCACTAAATGGGAAGGGAAAAACGACAGCAGTGGTTGAGATGGTTGGGTGGGCAACAGCCACAGTTAAATTCCTAATATAACCTGACATGTCCCGCACTGGCTGCTGCTCAGGGTTCTGTTGGAGGTTTGCTGTGTGATGGATTAGGCCCCAATACATAACTGGACATACCTTTAACCCCCATGATAAAGAGGGTGTTCGTCCCCGTGAGTCATATACCATATATGCAAGAGACTGAATGGGTGAAAATTATCTAGTAGAATAGTGGAATTGGAGTTGCTATGCAGTTATGATAAATGTTGCTGATGAGCGGGCATGAACTCGCATTGTTGTACTTTTGTTGAAAACCAATAAAGAAATAAAAAAAGAAATCTTTCTCAGAGGTGTTATTTTCTTTCTTTTCCCTGAGCGTTGTACCAGCTGTCTTTGAAAGATGCCTTATGTGTGGAGGTAAGAAGTCTTGGAAGAATTAACATGCCTATGTTGTCTGTTTTGTTTGGCCTTGTTCGGGGAGCAACTGGACAAGTGCCCGAGGGGGTACTGGACCTCCTCTGTGGGAGCTAGAGTGATTTGCTTTTGTCCCTGAGTCCATCCTAGTATTGCTCTCTAAACTGGGCCAAGTACGCCCCCGTCAGCACTTGACTGTGGTAGTAATGGTGAGGAGCCACAGGCTCCCCAGGGAGGTTAGCATGGTAGTGCAACAAGCTCAGTAACACCCATCAGCGTAAAAAATGATGGTCCAACTCAGTGCTTGTCTTTATATATATATATATATATAAAAAAAAAAAGGTAATTGAATACGCTTTACAACACAATACTACACTGTACAATATGCAGGTACCTTGATTCTCTGGTGCAGGGTCACTGTACCTCAGGCAAGGATACTTCCAGTGCTCTCAACCCTGCCCCTCTATGATCAGGTCAAATTTGTGACAGGTCTCTGGTGCACTGCTCCTCCCCCCTCCCCTCTCAGGCAAAGTTGGACACTCCGTTTCTTGGTCTTGGTTGACTCGCCAAATGTGAGTTCTTATGCTAGGCCTTCAATCAGGTCTCGGCACGCATCTGTTCCTGTGCTTCCTCTGCATTTGTAAAGCCACATTTGTCACTAGTGCGTCCGCCTTCCACACCGGTCCCAGGAATAGATGCAGGGGCCCTAAGGCGAAGTCAAACGCAGTTAGGTTCTCATGCTGTCTTCAGAACACTAGCCTACTTCCGGGCATGCAATGAGTCGACTGGAAGTCTGAGGCCGCAGTCACTATAAGCTCCTCTCCTTCCGCTGCGGTGTGGCTGTAGCGCAACGCACGCTGGATGGGTTCTCGGCAGGTCCACGTGTTGTGGTGATGATGCAGTCCCCTTCGGGTCATGATTCCATCTGGCAGCTATTGGGCTGCTTCAGGGTGCTTTTCAGGCCGAGCTGCGGCGATGCAGACCTTTTGGGCACACTTCAGGTCAGCTCCTCTTGACATCAACAGCATTAGCCCTGATGCCATCTTAATCTACTTCCTTCTCCTGTTTGATACTCTTGTATACCTTTTGTTCAAAGTGTATTATGTTTCTCCTCACATGTCCTTTTGATTTATTGCTCTGCTGGAACTTTACAGGTCCCACGAGATTGGCTGACTACCATGGGTCACCTTTCTTATTTTGTTTTCCTGTGCCCCCTATGACCTTGTTATTGTTAAGGTACCTCATTTGTTCCATTTTGTTGTACTCATTCTTTTTCCTCATTACACTTACTCTCCTTTGTAAAGCGTTCTGATACCCGTATGAGTCATGTTCGCGCTTTATAAAACCTTTCAAATAAATAAAATAAATCTGCATTCAGGGTCACAACTTAGTCCAATTGGCCACACTTCACCCAAGTGCCACAGGCTAACTGCTTTAGTTTCAGTGCTGCAGTCCATTCGGGTGCACTTCAGCTAGTGTAATGAGCTAGTGACTTCCGAATCTGTTTGGGAAACTTCATGCAAGTGCCTCAAGCTAGCAGAAGGCAAGTGTGGATGCAGCAGTCTGCTGCAGCCCACTTCAGGCTAATGCTGTACTTCAGCAAGGGTAACAAGTTCTGACTTGGGAGCATTACAGTCACTGTCTTGGGAACCTCTGGTGAATTGACCCATGACTCCAGGGCCAACTGCCTTTTGTTCACATTGGCAGTCCGCTCCTCTTGCAGGGTTGGATTACTCCTTCCCTCTCCTTTCTGACAGGGTATTTTTAGGTGCTTCAGGACAAGGAGACAGCTCTTATTTCAGAAGAGACTCAAAGGGATTCCCCTCTCTCTTCTGGGAAGCTGGCTGTCAAGCAGACACCAACTCTGATTGCACAGCAGTCCTCTTGCGTACATTGTGGAGCACTCTCTCCTTCGTCAGAGAGAACCTGGAACCGGAACAACAAATGGGTTTCTGACTCCTACTTTAATACAGGTGCAACAGACTGGATGTGTGTTCTGTGCCCTTTCAGAAACGGTTTGGGTTGGTTCTCCTTTGATGTTCCCTTTTCAGTTACGCTTCCAGACTGGGCCTTTGTGTAGAGCGATATTCCTCACAGCAAGATCAATCTTCAGTTTGGAGCACCCACAACAGAAGCACTGAGAGGTGTGAGCGTTTTGCATATGGCTATCAACAGCTATACTGGCCTTGATCAGGTAGTGTGACAAAAGACTAGCCTCATTTAAAAGACCTTTCACACTCTGAACAACAGGTACTGCAGTTCCAACCTCCACCCAACTATCTACCTAATGTCGGTGCTCAGCACAATTACTTAATATAACTTTTAAGGGAAGCTCCCTACTCACTTCTCCCATTTCAGTGTCTAGGTCCCCTCTCTTCAGTCTTAGGAATGTCTGAGAAAGTAACTTCACCTCCTTCTTGTGCACATGAACAGGTCAGGAACTTTGAAAATAGAACCCACAGGCCTCTTTCACTCTGGCTCAATCAAACACCTTCTATACATGTATTGGTGATGGCATAAACACAAGCATGCATGTGCTGGGATGTTAGCACAAGTATCAAAGCTAGAGTGTGGCAGCAGAAATGTACACGAGAGGACCAGTAGGCGCCCACTCCATTGAGACAGATAAAAAGGTCTGGTCAGGACGTCTGGTTCACTAAAACATGGTATGCTGCAACCACTTCTCTATAGGCTAACTCCTGTCAGGGATTGTAGTCTGCTGTTGCAAAGGAGAGTGCACATAGTGTACCACTCCAGTTCCAAGACAGGTCCAGAACCTCACTCATATCAAGGGATAGCCCTTTGCACACATGATATAGTAGAGTGAGGCCAAGAAGCTACCGATACTTGAACACTGTGGGCTGTCAATATCACTGTACACCATGCAGGGAACATTTCTATCCGAATATATCTTCAATACGCTCACTCCATTACGAAGAGAAAATCAGATTGGAGATGCCTTAAACACATCTCAATTACAAGGAGAATGTTGGTCTTTGGGCGAAGCAAGGAAAAATGGGTCACTCTGCCTCGTAGTCAACTGCTTTCAGAGAGACACAACCGCTTTCAACCTCCTCCTCTGTCCTGGGTTCTGATTACTCTTCGGGACCCTCTGACCACTGGATTCGCCTACTCCACGTCGAGGCACGCAACATTGAGATGCTCGAGGCATGGTCTGTTAAAGGTAGTCATCGATTTCAAGGGTCTCCTTGTCTTGTAGTTACTTTTCAATGAGATCCTTCTGTTGAGGCCCACAAGATATCTACCGGTCACTTCTTTTGCTCGGACAGGTCAGATGTAGACTTCAAGTGAGAACATCAGGATTCGGAGATGCATCCTGAATGTCACAGCATTTTCAGACCTTTTCACTGAAGTTATTCTTTCTGGTCCATCAGTAAGAGTGATACTAGCACACCCAGAGCTCCATTTCCTCCATGTTTACCACATGGAGGGATGGATTAATGAATTAGCCTATGCTGCTGCATCCAGCTCCTCAGCAGCAACATAAGGAGAAGAGACATGAATGCCATTATTCTCCCAAGCACGACCTCTCCAAGGAACTGAGAAAAGAGGATCTTCAATCCAAATGCTGAAGAGACATAAGTTCACAAAGGTATTTCTGATACACATCAGTCAACTACGAAGGCCTTTATTCTTTTAAGACTGTGACATCAGTGCTATTTTGGTCAGGTCTCTAGGCTCTTACCTCTAATAATCTTCCTGGTGGATGATGTGGCTTATCACAAAGTTCCTGATCGAGTGGCTCTGAAATTCAACATTGAAACTACAGCTCTAGTCTATGAAGCATCTATCATTTTTAAAAATGTTATTCTGAAACCTCAAGTGAGACAAATGATGGCTTTAACCCAGGTCTGCTTGAATCAACCATGCTTACTTACGTAACCATCCTCGCATCCGCTCTGTTGACCAATGCCAAGAAAAGAAGTATAGGGCATCAGATTAAGATCATCTCTTCCTGAGAGAAACAACAGCTCCTAAATCCTTGGTGGTTGGTGCATCCAGGAAATGTTACAGTGCTTCTGACACAACTTATTCAGCTCCTCCTCCCCATGCCATGGAATTTCAATCAGAGGAAGTTCCAGGCTGAGACACTTCTTTATTTCCTGAAGCTCTGCAAAAGATTCTGGACATGCCTTTCTTGTGTTATTCCTTTTTGTTTTCCTGCACGCAGACTAAGTTCTTCAAAGAATAAGGACAGGGTTTGAGACTCTTAAATCATTCGGCTTAGAGAACAGAAAGGAGTTCCTGAAGGTGCAGTTTGACTATTATGGGAAAGGCCTACTTCTCTTCCAGGGGATCCTCATCAATAGTCATAAGCACTGAATATTCCCGCCCCCGTGCGGGGACCCCGGAAATAATAAAAAAATATATATGAAAACATATATATATATACAGCTATATATATATATATATATATATATATATATATATATCATTTTTTCTCATCCCAATGCAGCCCCTATTTAGGAGGCTAAAAACAGTGCAATAATAAATAACTGCTTTTGTAATTACATATAATATACATAGACCACAGGAGGGCAAGTATCACTTGAACTCTTTTTAATGAGTAGACTCATGAAAACTGCAAAAGAGCAAGCATTGTTAGCCTACAGGCTGCATTGGAAACCAATAGTATAGAAAATGAAAGCAATTGTAACACAAAAACTGGCACCGTGCCTTTAGGCAGTCATGACCCCTAGCTTCCCATCATGCCTCAGGGGTGAGAGTTAGGTCAGTTGTTCTTTCCGGCTCCTTCAGTCAGGACCCTGGAATTCACAGCTCTGACTTTTTGACTTTTTTGTCAAAATAATTCTACTCTTATTGTGGTTTTCTACCTTTCACTCAACATCTTTTAGTCTTTAGAGTGAGGTACAACCATTTTTTTGACAGAAAGTGATTTATTTTCTGTCATAATGCCATCTCTTTTTGACCCTTGCCCCTCTTGTGGCAAGAAGAAGGCCAGGTCTGACACACATTCTGTGTGTATTCTCTGCCTCCCTGACTCTCATTCCCCAGAGACCTGTCAGCATTGCAAGAAGCTGTCCAGGAGAACCCTCAAGGAGAGCGAAAGAATCCGCCTCTATGGGCTCTTTGAAAGAGGTAGGTCTCCGGTGAGACAGAAGAAAAAGAGAGCAAGATCGATGTCGAAAAGCAAGATTCCGATCTGTTTCCCGTTGGGATCGGCGTCGAACTTACCAGCGGCGAAGAAACAGAGGTCGTCGTCGAAGTCTTCGGCGGTGCAGGCGCACCAATCGAGTCCAAGACCGAAGACGACAGTTCCAACGTCGAGTCACCAGGTACTGGACCCTCCGTTGACGTCAACCCGGCGACGATCAACGTCGAGGAGCAGGTCTCAGTCAGCATTGGGCGAACGTTCGACGTCGAGGCATGATGCTCCGTTGGCGCACTCTCTCAGGTGGTCGACGTCGAGGCACAAGTCTCCGTCGACGTCTTCTCGTAGACGATCGACGTCGAGGCATAAGACTCCGTTGGCGGCTTCGCGTAGAGAATCAACATTGAAGCAAAAGTCTCCGTCGTCGAAGCAAAAGACTCCGTCGGCGTCGTCTCAGAGGAGGTCGACGTCGAGGCACAAGACTCAGTCGTAGAGGCGCTCGACGTCGAGAGACAGATCCCTGCCGACGCCTTCTATTAGGCGATCGACGTCGAGACAAAGGACTCTGTCGGCGTCAACACAGAGACGTTCGACGTCGAGACGAACTCCTCCGTCGTCGTCGACCAGACGCCGATCGACGTCAAGGCACAGATCTACCCTCAGAGAAAGATCGACGTCGAGACATTGGTCTCAATCCGGCTCACGTCCAGTGAGCATTTCCCTGTCGCCATCACCGACGTCGAGGGCAGAATCCCCAGCGCTGGTTCACACAGTGACTCCACGTTCAACGTCGAGACACTCTCACCAGTCGGCGTTGACCCATCGCACTGTTTCAAGACGCTCTTCGTCGTCCTCCTCAAGATCACCGGAGGTGGTTATCTCGACGTCGAACAGTCCGGCGTCTTCACCTGAACGCCCCTGTTCATCTGAGGCTCCTGCACGGGAAGAGAGGTAGAAATCTCCATCCATACACCGCTCTCCTAGATGGATGTTACCTCTACATCACTGGCAGAAATCTGATACTGCACAAGCACGAGGTAATCAGGACTACTCCAGTCCTCTGCACAGATCCCCTCTAACCCGACTGGTGCAAGCTGTAGAGCTCTCTCCTACTACTCCATCGAGGGGTCGAGATCGTACACATACTCCTGCACCCTCCTCAAGAAGGAGATCCAGGTCTCGAGGTCAGAGGAGAAGACACAGATCTCCGACACGTTCACCCTCTTCCACCCATTCTTCAAAGAGGGACTACTCTCCTACTCTTACAGACAGCCCACCATCGAGTGTCTCTCCGGTGGATGACTTCAGTACCTTCCAGGACGTTCTGGCCAGAGGGGCAAATAAATTGAACATCGTTATGCCCACTCAGCAGAGTTTATCCTCAGTGATTTTTTAGACTTTACATCAGAGATCAGCAGCCAGACGGTTGTTACCACTGGTGCCGGCGCTACTTCAACCGGTGATGGACACTTTTCTTACGCCGGCGACACTCAAGACCACGCCATCGAGGATCTTGAAGAAATATAGACCCCCGGAAGAGGATCCATTATTTCACAGACCTGACCCGCCTCCGGACTCTGTAATTATTGCTGCTGCTAAAAAGACCCATGCAGTGGACTCCTCATCAACAGTCCCACCTGATAAGGAGAGCAGAGCACAGGATTCATGGGGGAGAAAGGTGTGTGGCACGTCAGCCTCCATGCTGAAGGTCTCCAGCGCCTCAGCGCTATTAGGGCGCTATGATAGATCCTTGTGGGACTCGCTTCAAAGATTCACAGAAAAGCTGCCCAAAGAAGACCGCAAGGATTTTGAGGAGATATTGCAGGAAGGCAGCTTGGTGGTAAACCAAGTTATCAGCGCCGCAGCTGATGGAGCGACGCTGTCTGCACACTCCTACGCGCACGGAATCTGTGCCAGAAGGTCATCCTGGCTCCGACTACCTGCGCTAAAACCGAAAGCGCAGTCTCGAATTCTCAACCTCCCTGTCTCAGGCTCATCCTTGTTTGGCACTCACACGGATGAGGAAATGTCGAGGATGAAAACGGAGCTTGATACCCTGAAGGCGGTCGGGCTTGAAAAAAGAAAAGAATTCAGGCGCCGTTACAGGCCATACGATCGGCGGCCCTTCCATCAGAGGGTTCAAACCCCTCACTGGCAGAGGCAAAAACATCAGCAGAGCCAATCAAGATCACATTATCAGGGCCGTCGTGCCCCCAGAGGAAGAGGAACCCCTCGTCAATCTACTGCCTCAGCGAAGACCCCATCTAAGCAATGAGTGTCCGCTTCCCCCATCGCCGTTTCCCACTCCAGTGTTGGGAAGTATTGCCAACCATCTAGAAGAGGGGTGTGGTATCACAAAAGACCAATGGGTGTTACCTACGCTGCAGAATGGGTACTCTCTACGTTTTCGGCATCAGCCTCCCACGATCCCTCCAGTAAAAACGTGACACCAGATGAAAATACTGCAACAGGAAGTATCCATCATCCTGCGAAAATCAGCCAATGAGGAGGTTCCTATATCGCGTCGAGGGGTATATTCAAGATACTTCCTAGTGAGGAAGAAAGGTCGGAAAACAGAATACAGACCTATTCTGGATCTTTGGGCCCTCAGCAAATCCATCAAAAAAGAAAAGTTTCGCATGTTGGCTCTCCATCAAATATATCCACATCTGCAGCAGGGAGATTGGATGTGTTCGCTGGACCTGCAAGATGCATACTTTCACGTCCCGGTCAGTCCACATTACAGGAAGTTCCTCCATTTTCTGGTGGGATCGACCCATTATCAGTTCAAGGTTCTGCCCTTCGGGTTGAAGTCAGCTCCTCGAGTGTTTACAAAGTGCTTGGCAGTAGTTGCAGCCACTCTACGGAGCAGAGGCATCTTTGTGTACCCCTATCTCGACGACTGGCTTCTGAAAGGTCCCTCCCCCCAGAGCGTGAGGAACCATTTTCAACAATGTCTAGACCTTTGCCAGCAGCTGGGTCTCCACGTCAACTTCGAAAAATCGACTCAGCAGCCCACGCAAAGAATTCACTATCTGGGTGCAACAATAGACTCCGCAATAGGAAAAGTGTTTCCTTCGGAGGAGAGACTGTCATCTATCACACTGAAGGGCAAGCAGATTCTACACAGCAACTTGCCTTCGGTCCGTCAGGTTGCCTCTCTCCTACGGTCGATGGCATCCTGCATCTTTCTTGTCCCCAATGCCAGGCTGAGAATGCGTCCTTTACAGCAAGATCTGGAGGACAAGTGGGATCAACGAACGGCGCGGTGGGACGACAGGATACAGCTGTCAGAAGCAGCCAGAGCATCAATTCCATGGTGGATGTGGCAGGAGAATCTGCTGGTAGGGATTCCATTCCATCAGACACCTCCCTCTCAGTCATTGATCACGGATGCCTCCCTCCAGGGTTGGGGAGCTCACATGGGGTCCCTCCAGACTCAAGGTCGATGGTCAACAAAAGAACAGTTGTACCACATCAACGTGCTGGAACTGAGAGCGGTACATCTAGCTCTCAAGGCTTTCCTCCCTTCGATTCAGACCAACTCCATTCTAGTACAGACGGACAATACAACCACCATGTACTATCTGAACAAGCAGGGAGGAACTCGATCGAGGGCCCTATCTCTGGAAGCCCAAGCTCTCTGGCATTGGCTCCTTGCGAGGAATCTATCGATAACAGCAATACACCTACCGGGAGAGCAGAATTCGCAGGCAGACGCTCTCAGTTGTCACTTCGAGGACCAGCAGGATTGGGTTCTAAACTACGAAGTCGTCGAAGGCATTTTCCAAGAATGGGGTCGTCCAAGCATCGACCTGTTCGCGGACGACACAAACAAAAAATGCCGAAACTGCGTATCAAGATACTACCGACCAGGGTCGAAAGGGAATGCCCGTTTGATCAGCTGGTCAGGGGCATTTGTGTACGTCTTTCCTCCCCTTCCACTCATCCCGAAGGTCGTGACCAAGCTCTCCCACTCAGAGACGAGGATGATTATGATTGCTCCGGACTGGCCCAGACAGTGGTGGTACCCGCACCTGTCAATGTCCACACAGGAGGCTGCCGTGCAGACCGGACCTGCTGTGCAAGATGAACGGGAGCATTCATCACCCCAACCTTCCCTCACTGAACTTGGCAGCATGGCTCCTGAGGACCTCCAGTATGGTCATTTAGGTCTTCCGCAGGACTGCATGACCATCTTGAAAGAAGCTAGAAGACCCTCCACAAGGCACTCCTATGCTTGTAAATGGAAACGTTTTTATTTATGGTGTGTGCAAAATAATTGTGATCCTACCAAGGGACAGGAGGAAGTGGTTTTGCCCTACCTGCTTCACTTAGCTAAGGCGGGCCTAAAATTCTCTTTCATTAAAGTACACATAGCTGCCATTACGGCATATAGGCGTTCTCCTTCTCAGCCTTCCTTTTTTCAACTGCAGGTAGTAAAGGACTTCTTGCAAGGCTTAAAGAAGGTCTATCCTCCAGTTCGGCCTCCTTCACCTCCCTGGGAGCTGAACTTATTTCTATCTAAATTGATGGGTGCCCCATTTGAGCGTATCCACAAAGCAACCTTACAACACCTTACGTGGAAGGTAGCTTTCCTAGTGGCGATTACCTCAGCTCCCAGGGTGAGCGAGATCCAAGCTTTCTGCTCAAAAGAACCATACACAGTGTTCCATCTCAATAGAGTTGTTTTGAGAACCCACCCCTCCTTCCTTCCGAAGGTGGTGTCAGATTTCCATGTCAACCAAACCATTTCGCTACAGACCTTTTTTCCTAATCCCTCTACTCCAGCTGAGAGGTCACTCCACTCCTTAGACCTAAAAAGGGGATTTAAAATTCTATTTGGACAGGTCTAAATCGATTAGAAAATCTGATCAACTATTCATTAATTATGGTTCGATCAGAACAGGTTTTCCAGCCTCCAAGCGTTCCATCTCCAGGTGGATAGTTTCATGTATCAAACTGGCTTATCAGTTAGCACAAAAGCCACTTTGGTCTAGGCCCAAGGCTCATTCCACTAGAGGAAAAGCTGCTACAACTGCTTTCCTTAACAACGTACCGATTTCCGAGATCTGTAAAGCAGCCACTTGGAGATCTATACACACA
The DNA here is from genome assembly GCA_963921515.1 of Calotriton arnoldi. Taxonomy (NCBI): domain Eukaryota; kingdom Metazoa; phylum Chordata; class Amphibia; order Caudata; family Salamandridae; genus Calotriton; species Calotriton arnoldi. The sequence goes on along the minus strand of CAWUFW010000124.1, from coordinate 2,841,523 downwards.
TTTACAAGACACTATTGTCTTGATTCAGATACCAGAGCAGACACCCAAGTAGCCCAGGCCTCCTTGAGGAATCTGTTCCAACACTGATTAATTCTGGTTGTTTGTTAGGTCATTCCTTCTCATTTGCCCGCAGGCGGAGGATGGGCTTGCTATTCTATTCAGTGCTTATGACTATTGATGAGGATCCCCTGGAAGAGAAGGATAAATTACTTACCTGTAATCCTAGTTCTCTTCCAGGGGTATCTCATCAAAGTCATACGCAACCCACCCGCCTCCCCAGGCAAATGAGACTGTTTTATTGTTGAGCTATATCTTTGTGCCCTGACCTTCGGGTCTCCGCAAAGAACAACTGACCTAACTGTCACCCCTGAGGCATGATGGGAAGCTAGGGGTCATGGCTGCCTTAAAGGTACGGTGCCAGTTTTTGTGTTACTATTGCTTTCATTTTCTATACTATTGGTTTCCAATGCAGCCTGTAGGCTAACAATGCTTGCTCTTTTGCAGTTTTCATGAGTCTACTCATTAAAAAGAGTTCAAGTGATACTTGCCCTCCTGTGGTCTATGTATATTATATGTAATAACAAAAGCAGTTATTTATTATTGCATTGTTTTTAGCCTTCTATATAGGGGCTGCATTGGGATGAGAAAAATTATATATGTGTATATATATATATATATATATATATATATATATATATATATATATAGCTGTATATATATGTTTTCATATATATTTTTATTATTTCCGGGGTCCCCGCACGTGGGCGGGAATATTCAGTGCTTATGACTATGATGAGGATACCCCTGGAAGAGAACTAGGATTACAGGTAAGTAACTTATCCAACCTACCCGTATTCCCTTTTAGAAAAGACAGCAACAACTTCAGTAACAAGAACTAGATTCATAGAAGTGTGTTTTTTTTTAAAAGGCAAAAGTGCCAAAAGAATATGGCTTTTCACATCCTCTAGAGGCTGCGGGCAAATTCCTTCTTGCAAAACAATGACTGCCTTGAGTTGCTTGTTCCGTGTAGCACCCTGGTGGGTGGAAATATCACAATGGATTTTCTCCCATGGCAGGAAATAACAGACCACTGGGTGCTGAGTATTGCAGAATCTGGTTACAATTTCACAATTCTTTCTTCACCACTTTCCATTCTGCCAAAGACTTCCAGACATCTACGATTGAAGCATCTCACTCAAAAAATAAAGTTTCTCCTTAGGGACTCATGTTATATCCTTGGCCCAGAAGAAAAGTTAGAAATGGGAATTTAGTCCCATACTGGACCTCAAGTACACCAACAAATGGGTGAAGAGGGAGCAATTTTGAATGTTTGTGCTCCATCAGATTTTTCCCCATCTACACAAAGGGAGATTGCATGGTATTGACATATCTGCAGGATGCCTACTTTCACATAACCATCTTCAAATCGCATTGGACATTCCTTCGCTACAAAGTAAGTCATTCTTGCAACCTATTTTGAGTCCCCTCTTTTTGCCTGATGTGAGCCCCAAGATATTTTCTGAAAACACATGTTGGAGGTAGCGGCGAATCAGAGGAGGTGGATGTCTGTCTACCTTAAATAAAACAACTGGATGGTGAAGGTCAGTTCTGCATCAAGCACTCAAGCAGGACTTGTACAGCATTCTAGCAATCCTAGACATCCTGGGTCTTCAAATCAACTCCTCCAAATCAAATCTTCAACCTGTTCAGACAATTAAATACTTTGACTCGCTCCAGACAAGAGTCTTTTTCAGATGAAAGACTATCCTACTTATGTATGAAGGTTGCTTCCCTAGGAGTAACAGCAGCTCCCTCAGTCACAGTTGCCATCTCTTCTTGTCAACATGAGTTCGTGTATCTTATTTGTGCTCAATGTCAGGCTGCACATGCATCCTCTTCAGGAATGCCTGGAACATCAGTTGTCAGAAGACTGGGGACTGAGAACAAGTATTCATGTTTAACATCTCAACCATTCGGTCTCTAGACTGAAAAAAATATGCTGAAGGGAGTTCCATTTCAGAACCCTCCAACCTCCCATCTCAGTTGCCCAGATGCATCGCTAGAGGGCTGGGTAGCGCACATAGTGTTGGCTGAGAATCTCTCCTTATGAATTTGCTGGAACGCAGAGCTGGACATCGGCTACTGAATTTGTTTCTTCCATCTGTATTGTTTGAGGGTGCTCATTCCTAAAGGACAGTACAACCACTTTGCATTAAGTCAATAGCCAGGGGGGGAACGTGATAGAGCCTTAAGGGAAGCACCACAGATCTGGCACTGGGCATTAGTAATAAATATCTCCCAGACAGTGTTATATATTCCAGTACATCAGTCAGGTTAACTCAGCAGACATCTGCTAGAACAGCACAAATGGCTGCTAGACGATTCTGTGCTTGTCGGCTTCCGTGACTGGGGCACTCCTGAAATAGATGGGTTTGGCAGAGGAGAAAAGGCAGAATGCCAGTCCTTTGTGGCAATATACCCAGAGCCCACATCTAGGGGCGGTGCCTTTTATGCCCTTCTGCCAATGCCACCACTTTACAAGATAATCATAAACAAGATGCAGTGTGAAATGAAGATGTTGATAGCACTGGACTGGCTGAGGCAATGGTGGGACTCGGACCTCCTTCACCTGTTGCTTCAACATCACATAAGACTTCTGCCCAAGCAGAACCTACTTTCTATAATGTCAGACAGGATCTTTCATCCCTGCCTTTAATGGCTGAACTTGACGTCCTGGCTCCTGAGCTCCTTCAATAGGGTCACTTGAATATTCTTAATGAATGCATTAAAATTCTAACGGAATAGACTATCTACTAGCTGCTTATGTGCTTTTAAGTGGAAAAGGTTCTGGTTATGGTGTCTCCAGAAACAATTGGACCTGAGATTTTATTAAGAAGACAATATGTTACTATGGTACCTTACTGATTTAGCTCATCCCGTAAAGGTACATTTGACTTGAGATCACTGCTTATAGTCCCACTTGGGCAACTTTTTTCGCTGTGCATGTGATTAAAGTCTTTAAAGAGGGGCTGAAGAAGGTATTTCCACTAGCTAAAAGACCATTTCCTACTTTGGAATTTAACATTGTTCTTTGGAATTTAACATTGTTCTTTCCAGGTCGATGGGTCCCTCTTTTGAACCAATACAAAAAAGCTGTCCACCATATATCATGGAAAGTTGCTTTTCTACTAACGATAATCATTGGATAGAAGGGTGAGTGAGCTTCAAGCTGTGTTCGGAGGAGCCATTGCTGGACTTCCATTGAAACAAAGATTTCTTAAGCACTCACTCTGCCTTTTTACCTAAAGTGTTTTCCGACTTTCATGTCAGTCAAACAAGTTCTCTGCCTTCATTCTTACTTAACCATTACTCTCTTGTTGAAAGGGTGCTCCATGCCTAGGATGTAATGAGAGCTCTAAAATACTCAATCAATCCAAATAGCTTTTTATAAACTATGGTGCTTTTTGTGCAGGTTTCGCTTCTTCAAAGCAAACCATATCTAATTGGATTGTATCAATACTTTCTATCAAAAGGTGAATAGCTTGGTTCTCATTCTGTTAGTGGAAAAGTAGCTAGCTTGCTCTCACGAGGAATGTGACTATTCAAAATATTTGTAAGGAAGCAACATAGCAGTAGGTCCACACCTTAGTCAAACATGTCTGTATTGACTCCAGAACGGATACTCTGGTTGGTCAAACCTCTTTGCACATTTTAATTGCTTGATAATGGTTCTTGTCCCTTTGCCACTGTCCTCCGAGAACCCTCCTTCAGGAAGAAGCATCTTTTAGCTTGCTACCTTATTCAAGTTGTTTATAAATATGGATACAAAATTGATCCCTCTGTGATTCGAGGTGCTCCCAGTTCCATGTATCCAACCACAAACTGTACAGGCAAACTCAGAAATTCTACCATCCTATCCTTCCTCTGACTAGGAATTGAGCTATCAAGAAAATTGTGGATAAAATCATACCATTGAAAGCGAATATAGTCAAGGAGACATTGAAGAGTTATTGAAGTTAAATTCAAATTGACATCTTCTTTGAGAATCTAGGGTATCCCATGACTGTAAAATCTCGCTCAATTGGTTCATGCGAACATTATTTATAAGTGTGATTTATATAAAAATCTACGAATTATTTTTTGCACGCTTCCTAATTGACAACCTTATATTAGTAATATTTTGCACAGCTCGTTTCTCTCCTTTTGTGACTTTAAAATAATGGTGGGGGACATTGTTGATGGCCAGCTGTCTTGTGTACCCTTATTAGATTATTTATTGCTAGAGTATTACATTTGAAATATGCCATACAGGGGCTAGTTTAGCTGAACATCATCTCTCTTCAAAAAGTAATGTGTCAAATTCAAACGAGAAGGTAAACTTTGTCCTTAGACATTCTTACTACAACCCCCATTTTCCAAGAACATAAATCTAATCTCTGCTTGTCAAGTGTTGAAAACTGAAGTCGGACAGTAAAGCCCAGATGGCTATATGTAGGGCCCATTTGAGGGAAAGTGGGCTATAGGCAGACTGGCTACTAGGTCTCAACCGTAGTGTTTGATGTTTGCCACAAGTGTCATTGTGTCTGCCCTATATTGGCTCTTCAAGCTAGGTCTAGTGGACTTTTTCTGCACTTGATACATAGGGTAGCGAGGGAGATCAGTCACAGGCTTCTAAAGGTGTGTGTGTGTGTGTGTCTGTGTGTGTGTCTGTGTGTGTTTGTTTTTTCTTTGTCTCTCTCTCCTCCCCCCCCCATCCCCCCCCCCGGCTTTAACCAGACTCAAGTTTATTTTTCGGTGCTCCACAAGTAAATTGCACAATCATTTCGTACGTTTCATGTGTTCTCACCCGTGGTGATGTCGTGAGAAATGAGTTAGTATCTTAGTTTCTTGTGCTTGTCCAGCACAGATCCGTCTTCCTCCCGCAGGTGGAAGCCAACAGAGATTGATGGCAGCCTTAGGAAACTGCTGAGGCGAACAAATGTGGCCCATATTTCTGTACGTGGCCGCCCGGGCTCAGTCTGGCGATGTTTGTCAGTCTTGGTGCTTCCTTACAGGTTTGAGCATGACTGCTGCTACCCTTTCCAGCCAAGGAAATGGAGACCGGCCAGACTGGGCTATTTGGCTGGCACCAAAGCAGGTACATGGTCTAATAGACTTGTCACTGTCACCTGGACAGTTGCGTTCTAATCGGACCGACACTATCACCATGGCAGTTGCAGCCTCAACTGGGCAGGCAGTCGCCACAGTAGTTGCAGCCCTGATTCTGCTGCCACAGTCACCAAAGCTTTTAACGGTTCCTGCCAGGAACATTTCTGAGAGACTTTGGTACCGTCTACAGAACGGGTTGCTCCAAGCTTTGCTCTCTGGCAAATCACTTTCTCTGGGTGTCCCACTATCCCAGGGACATGCTTTGATTCTCCTTCTGTACAGTCTCCTTCCCCCTGCAGACCCAGCAGACTCCTTTTTCTCTCAGCAAACAGATTTCTAGGTACTAAGCCGACCCTCTCTAGCCCTCCTCCATAAAGTGGTGACCTCCAGTGATATCCCCTCTTCTCTGGGAAACTGGCGGTCAAGCACACAGCAGTCTTTGAGCACTCTGCGGAGCGCTCCTTCCCTTTGTCATGAAGGACTAGGACCTGGAACCAAGTGGGATGGTTTAGGTCTTACTTCTATATAGATTTTCTAGACATGGTTGTGGATCCACTGTCTTAAACTTCAGAACTGGTTTAAGATGGTTCTTCTTTCAAATGTAATTCTCAAGCTTGAAGCAGGGTCCCGTTTTACCATATGTAATGGCTCTTTGCCCCACACCCTACATTGCCCATGCCAGAACAGAACGGCTTTACGCTTATTTGCACAAATTTACGTCCATAACAAATGGAGTGCCCCAGGTTACTTGAGGTATATAGCAGCGTCCTTAGGGCAACATAGGGTAGACTAGGAATATGAAGATGGGATAGACTGGAGTATACTTGGGGTTGGGGAGAAAATGTCCAAAATTATTAAAAAGGATTACAAATTGAAGTGACCTCTTCTCTGATTTCTAGGAAAATGGCACTGTACCTGTTGGGCGCAGCTCTTGGATGCAACAGCACCTTTTTTAATTCGGACATTTAATATGGCACCTCCAGCCTAATGGACTTTTACTGGGCCTGCAGAGAACGTCTCTATCTCCAACAGCCCTCACGAAGGAGCAGCCTGTGCTCACTAGAACATTGCACAATGTCTCCATGATAGTTCCAGCAGCAAATATCTCCCACATCGATGCCCATCTATGGCTCTGGTAGCTTGCTCCACCGACATTGGCAGTATGCTGAGTACTAAGGGTGGACAGCTTTCAAAGACATACCAAAGGAGTTTTGCCTATTGAGCAGGGTCCAGCTCTTTTTTCCAACACCATCATTGTGATGTTCCAGATCAAGGCAAACGCACTCTGGCTTCGAAATATCAAGAGGAGGGTATGCCTTTGGATAAGGAGTTTGTGCTGCACATTGCCAACAATGAAGAAAATGGCTCCATCACCAAGGCCATCAACGACTTGAACAAGATAGAAAAGAAAAGGATTGCTGGAGGAGGTGCCATAGCAGACACAGCCACTGATTGGTTGAACATTGACTGGATACCTTTGTGGCTGTCTGCCATTCTAAATGTATTTGCTGTTGCTCTTTTTGTTGCGTCCTACAGATATGTCATTGTTTGAAAAGATTAAGTACTGAAGTAGTAGGGATGAACAGTGCCAAGATAGGGATATACAGGAAGTCCATACGTAGGGTCAGTGGACCAGGGGATAGGGATAAATTAGCACTATTAGAGATAGTTGAGCTCACGACGACTGGCTCACACTTGTTGCAGACCCCTCCTGACGTCAACTAGTAAGTACATACCGCTCCCCCACTTCCCCCTAGTAGACACCTCGTACGGGAGGATCCCAGTGTAGATAATTATGAACAACTAGCTGACAGGCCTGAAGGAGAGTATCTAGAGTTAAGGAAGACGTAGGAGAGCAAATGTTCCAAACATGCTAATGTTCCAAGGTGAATGACACCCCTGGGATACACCAATTAGAGGGAGGGCCTGAAAGGTATGCTGTAAGAAGTTTGTTCAAGAATGAATAAGAGGGGGGAATGAAGCAGGGTCCCGTTATACCATATAAAAGCCTTAAACAAATTCCTGCCCTACACTTGTAGCATGAAACCCTTATATAGGCCCCACCAGCCAGAATATAGGAATATGTTAACTTGATCATTCTATCTAAAGCATTCATTAGATACCATAGGCCCCATGCCCACCTAGGAGCATACACGTCCCCCCCACAAAGAAAGTATAGGCCTCAGCTCACTGTTATCTTGACATACAAAGTTACCAAGCCCATTGGTCTCAAATGTGCATTTCGGTCGTACACAGCACAGTGAGCTAGCTTAGACACGAAAACATCCCCGAATTACAAGAACAACATTAGGCAGAATGTGGGCGGAGACTAGCTGGTACATTTCATTGCTTCATATCTGATATTTGACGTCTTTCTGCTTGCTTTTGAAACCACGACGGCACCATGCCATGAGAAAACGACCTGTGACCTTTGCGACAGTTCTGCTTTTCTATAAAATTTCCAGAAGTAATGCAAATTATTTATGATAAATGTCTAAAAATTCTTCATGATCTACGGTCGAGTATCAGTGACCCTCCGATAACACCTTTTGCACCATAATGCCACTTCTGCATTTTTGATATTGTGACGCAGTAACTAAAGGCTTGCGGTCAAGAGCACCTGTCAGTGTTCTGATTTTGTAGTTAATGGTTCCGCATTAAACAGGTATAAAAAGATGTGCTCCACTGCTCAGCCTTTGAACCACCTATCGCAGTATCTATGCGTGGTGCTTCCCGGTCGACCGCAGTCTATCTTGGGCCTAGCCTATTTGAGTATGTAGTGTTCAAAGTAGATTGAAAGTCTTTGTCTCTCTCTCTTTCTCGGTCTCTCATCCCCTCCCATTTCCTTGCAGTGAAGTATTCTTAAAGCTTATAATATTGCATGGTTTAGTTTATTATTTGAGGTGTCTTCTAGACACTTGATTATCTGCCATAGATTGCATGAAGCTATTTGATTGATTGAAACTGTGGTTTTTGATATTTTCCTTGTTTAAGCTTGTTCTTTAATAAAGTGCCATTCCAACTCAGTGCCTACGTTTCACACAAGTGTCTTATTGCTTTTAGACAGCAGCACCCCTGCTCAAATTAAGCTGGGTGAAAAGACCACCCTGCAACAAGCTGCTCTCCAGACTCTGCTTGTGTGTAGAGATATGCTTCTCACAGCGGGTATCTCTGGGGTTGTCTCCAAACTAGAGCACCAACAACAAAGTCACAATGAGGTGTGAGGTTTCTGCATCCGGCTGTCATCAGCCTCTCTAAATAATAATCGGGATAGACAAAATGACAGTCCTGACTTAGAAACTTATTGCCTTGACCAACAGTAACTGCAGCCCAACCGTTCACTCCTTCCATCAACCAAATAGGGCTTGTGAAGAACTGATTCGAAACCCCTTACTAACTTAAGTCCTCATGGAATTGCTAAAGGTATTCCTGTATGCATCCTCTTCACACCAGTGTCTAGATATCCACCCTCCACTGTCTGGGGAAGCTCTCCTTATTTCCGTCTTTCAAACCATACCACACAAAGTACGATAGCCCAACTGTCAATCGGTCCACTATGTAGGGATACCTATCATGCATTTCAGGAACATCTATTCGATATTAGAGAAGTAGAGAAGACCCCTCACCCGTCATATGGTGGCATGCTTCAACCTAGGTACCTCATCTCACCCGGATAGGTGAATACCACCCAGATGGGTGCAACCAAGTCTAAGGAGGGTGTTTGGGAGCTCATAATAAAGAATTTTATCTGGAAAGTTAAGCCAGTTTCCAGTTAAAAATGACTATGGATAATCCCTAGATTTCTCTTTAATAAGTGGGTGTCCCTGTCATAATAAAAATAAAATGTATATATAACTGGATGTTTTACTCAAACATACTGGTTTTAACATCTATCAACCGAACCATGCCACTATCTGCATTCTAGGCCAATCAGCAACATCCTGTGACTGGGGCAAAAAACTTAACCACCTTGTGTTTCCCAAAAAAAAGTAACGTCTGGTACACTGGTGCAAAATGTTTTTGTTCTATAAAGCACGATATTTAGCATATAGAAACACAAAGCGTACCATCTCAAACATCCATCGTCTTCCATTTGGCCGTAAGAAGCCCAAATGTCTGATCGACTGTTCCAAATTGTGGCCCAAATCCTTGGAGATGGAAAATGGCGTTGTTAGCATCTATCCAAGATGTAAGTTGCCTCAAAACTTGTTTGCAGAACATTTTCTGGGAATTATCAAGAGAAAGAGAAATAACGACTCCCCTTTTTGTGGATAGGCACAATTTCACGTAGGTGGCGGTGCAGAGAAAGAATATCGAGGAAGAAATATCGAATTGCATAAATATCGTGGTAAAAATATCATGGGTCAGGAATATCGACAGAAAAATCCTTGTGGTCAAGAATATCGATTTTAGGTAAGTAATATCGATGTAAAAAATATTGAAGTGTTTAATATTGTTTGTGAAAATATAGTTGTTAAAAATCGATTTTTTTAAATTTAATAATGTTATATACTAAAATACATATTTTATATGTGTGTGATGTTTGATTTTTTGTATAAGAATGGTTTGTTTTTTATTATATGTGTTAAAATTTTAGTAGTTAATATTTTTTTAATTTAATTTTATGTTTTTAGTTCCGTAGCGGGTTGTGGGTTTATAGGGAAATAGGGTGGGAAGTAATTTAATTATATAACATTTATTGATTATTTATAGTAGTTAATTTTTTTATTTGAAATTTGTGTTTTTAGTTCCGTAGCGAATTGTGGGTTTATAGGAAATACGGTGGGAAGTAATTTAATTATATAAAACTTATTGAATATAATTTTTATTTATTAATATATGTTTAATTGTGAAGTTATAGTGTTAAATGTGTAAATAATTTATTAATTGTTTAATAATTGTTAATTTAAATTGATTAATTAGTAATTAATTATGGTAATTGTGTAATCAATTTTAGGTGTATGTTGTGGTGGTTATAGGTGTGAATGGTGAGAACTAATTTATTTTTTATTGATGAATTATTAATTAGTTAATTAATTTAAATTGATTAATTAGTTATTAATGATTGTGTAATTAATTTTAGGTGTGTGTTGTGTTTATATGTATAAATGGTGTGAAGGGTGGGAAGTAATTTATTTTTTGATGAATTATTTGTTAATTTAAATTAATTGATTAGTAATTAATTATGGTAATTGTGTAATTAATTGTAGGTGTGTGTTGTGGATATTATAGTGTTAAAGAATGTCTACTCAATGAATGTTAACTTTTTCTTATTAATAATATATTTTAAATTCATTATTAATTATGTTAATTATGGAAATAAATTTAAATAAAAATGTTGTCTTTTTTATTTGTGTGGTGTTATAGGGTAGGAAATAAAATAAATACATTTATGTTTTAAATAATTTGTTTGTTAATCATTGCTCCTTTTAAATAGTTTATAAATGTATTTATTTTATATAATATTTGTACCTTTTTGTTGTATGTAATTAACATTATATGTGTTCTTTTTATATGTTTAATATATTTAATTGTATATTTTTAAAATATTTATTTATTTTTAAGATTATTTAATTTTTTTCAATTGTTTAAATGTTATTAGTAATTTTTGTTTCTCTGCTATACAACACTTTCTGTACTGTTGCACTCACTGGAGTGGGAATAGTAATTTTTACCCCTTTGCTATCCAGCACTTTCCCTACTGTTGCAATCACTGGAGTGGGAATAGTAATTTTTACCCCTCCGCTATCCAATACTTTCCCTACTGTTGCACTCACTGGAGTGGGAATAGTAATTTTTACCACTCCGCTATCCAATACTTTCTCTACTGTTGCACTCACTTGAGTGGGAATAGTAATTTTTCCCCTCCGCTATCCAACATTTTCCCTACTGTTGCACTCATTGCAGTTGGAATAGTAAATTTAATTATTTTGCTATCCAACATTTTCCCTACTGTTTTATTTATTGTATTGCGAAATGTACGTTTTAATTTTGTTTTAATAGTTTGTTTTAATTAATTATTGAATGATTATTTTTAATTATTGATATATGTATATATTTTATTTTTATATAATTTAAGTTTAAAAATTAAATAAAGATAAAAGTTCATAAACTATTTTAAAGTAAATATATGTATAAATTATGTTTGCGTGTTTATATTTTTTAAATTAAGTTAAATTTTTATATTTAGTTAAAATGTATATTAAATTTAATTTATTTTGTTAAAGATAATATTATTTTATATATTTAATATATTTTATTTTATTTATATTTTTAAATCATTATTTTTTACATCTATATTTTTAACTTCGATATTTTTGATTCAATATTTTTGTACTTACCTGTTTAAGTATAGGGAGTCGATATTTTTACAATCTATATATTTTTACCATCAATGTTTTTACCATCGATATTCTATTAGTGAACCGTAGGTGACATAGGTGCACCTGTTAAATAGCATTTGAGACTGTTAATATATGGCACCCAGATTGGAAGGTTAGAACGAAACATTTCAGATGGAATCCTATCCAATTCAGGGGCCTTGCCCTGCCTTTGGGAACAAATTGCAGCCAGTGCATCTTCAAAGGAAAAACTAAGTGCCATACTCTCATGATGGGGGTTGCTGAAAACCTATCAAGGGATGGCAGCCAGCTCTTGAACGGCTATATGGGATTGCAGTAAAGTATTTTGAAGTGGTATTCTGGCTTTGGCACCCTGGCTTATTATCTGCCAAAATGTCTGAGTCTGTCTTAACTGAGGCCTCTAAAAGGTCTCCCCAAATTGCTTCTTTCCACAGTGCCTTAGCTGATCTAATAGTTTCCCTATTAGCTGTTCTAGACTACTTAATAACAGGCCTATTGCCTTGCTTTAAGGTGATCACTAGGTTATTCCTTGCCTTCTTACACAGGGCTGATAACCATCCCTGGGATTTTAAATTCTTTTTTTTAAAACACACTTTATTGGTTTTTCTTGGTTTCTCAAGTCATACATGATGTTAGGTACTTTGGATACACGATTGTGATAGAATACCATGCATTATATCATGTACAAACATTAGTATTTAACTATAGGCAAGCAACGCGTACCTTTCCGTGCATTATACATTACATAAGCATTCCTTGGGTGGCATCAAGAAAATAACTAGGCATGCTTGCAAGTGCATTAACATAACTCCTAAACTTCCTAGAACCCCCACCCACCCCTACTGGCTCTATTCCGGCTAGTATCAGTATTGTCCAGTTTTGCCCTGATTCCCACTTTTGTCCATATTAGCTTGCTTGGCGTGTACGATGTGTGTAATGGCGCTGCGCTGCGTTTGGGTTGATCTTGGGTCGGATTCAGGTGGTCGGAGACCAGTCTGCAAGCCTTTCTCTATGCATTGCTTACTGCAGGGACGGGCGCAGGTTCAAGGGCTTTGAATTCCTCTGAGTATGCCACTACCGGCTGTCTCCCCTATGGGAATGCCTGTCACAGTTCTGATGCTCTGGATGACACCCGTCCAGAACTCAGTGAGTACAGGGCAGGACCACAGCATGTGCAGGATGTCGACATCTTCCACCCTGCACCTGGGGCAGTGGTGGTGTGTGTCCGGGAACATACGCTGTAAACGGTGTGGAGTGAGGTAGGCCCTGTGGAGGATCATATGCTGGATGAACTTGGCGTTACGTGACACCTTTTTAGGATATTCTAAACGAGCAGTCCATTCTCTACCAGTCAATTCCTTTTCAAGGTCCACGGACCATCTGCTACGTAAGTCAGTGAGTGAAATCCCAGCGTGTGCTCTAATACCTTTATATAGCCATTTTGTGAGGTGACTCCCTTCTCCCATTAGATAGTCTGTACCAATTCGTGCGTTGGAGGTTCTTCTCTGGCAGTGGCCCAGTGTCTTTTAACGTAAGCAAGTATTGCTGCGTGTGTCATGTATAGGTTGCCCGAGACCCCGTTTTCCCTAGCAAAGTTCTCATGGTCCATGAGAGCTCTGGCACTGAAGAGTGCCCCCACTGTGGTGACTCCCCCTCAGACCAGCTGAGGGTGTTCCATTTTGTGATTAGACCTGCGGGTATAGGAATACCTAGTAATGGTGTGTTGTTTGAGTATGGGGTACGCTGGCGCATGTACTGTAGTGCTTTATTCCAGTACGTAAGTGCTGTGCGTAGCAGCGTCGGGGCATCCTGGGGGGTCTTGGAGCGAGGCAGCAGAAGGGTGTGTAGAACCCCGCGGTTGATGTCCTGGACCGTTTATACCAGTTTGTGCAGCTTGCGTCCTGCCAGCCAGTTCGACAGCCATTGTAGTTGGCTTGCATAGCAGTTTGAGCGGAGGTCAGGTGCACCCAATCCCCCCTTATCTGTCTCTAATTACAGTTTGGCTAGACCCACCCGCCCACGGCCAGTTCCCCAGATCAAGACAGATAGTAGCGTATCGAGTGCTTTAAATAAGGGAGTAGGGATTATCACCGGGAGGTTCGTAAAAAAATATAATATCCGTGGAGGGACCAACATCTTAGATATTGCCACACGATCCATTACGGATAACGGTAATGAGGTCCAAAAGGTCCTTTGGGAATGGAGCGCCCTAATCGCTCTGGTCAGGTTGCCCTCTATTAGATCCTGCAGGTCCCTATAAATATTGATGCCTAGATATTTGAACGTATGCTGCGCTACGGTCGAAGAGAGCTGCCCAAACTGTAACATATCTGGGCGTACGCCAGGGCGAAAGAAGAAGGCTTGACACTTAGCCTCATTTATAGCTAGGCCAGAGACCAGTTCGAATTGTCTGAAGATACCCGGTGTCGGCCCTAGGTCATTGGACAGGTCCTTGGCATATATGATTATATCGTGAGTAGTGATACTAATACTTGTCATGGGCTTTTGGAGATCTTGCTATGGCAGAAGAGGGGACAAGTTGAGATGTGGAATTAAAAAGTGCTCCAGCAATCCCTGTGGGATTAAATGCTAACAAAAGAAACAAAGTATTACCCATCTGATCGCCAGCGAGATCAGCTCTTGCAGATTGAACTCTGTAAGTCTCTGCATCTGATTCGCAAGAAATGGGACCAACAGACAACGTCACTATGTCTCTGTGCTAGCCCTACATGAGATTTGGCAGTGTCTCCAGCTGGGTTGCTGTGTGTACAATTGTTAATACAGGTGCAGAAATCAGCTTGACCTTTGGGCGACAAAACAGTGTCTTAGACCTGGGTGTTTGCGTACAAGTGTTAAAAAAACTATTTTAGCTTCAATAAAGAAAGAATGGTGAATTAAGTCCCTTTGCTTGAGCCAGACCCAGGAAAGGTTGGATCCTAAGGTTAGCTCTCTCTCAATGGAAGGCAGTCATTTGTTCTCAGTCAGCATGGTGAGTGCCATGAAGCGATTGGCAGTAAGAATTTGGCGGACATTTGACCCTTGCTTCAGGGGTTCTTCATAGAGTTAATCTTGAGATGGCAATAAAAATAACCTGGGGAGATAGCTTTATGCCATGCTCGTGTGTATCGATTTGGCCATACTTAAAAAACAAATTATCTACAAGCCTTGGATGGCTGAAATTAGTTATCTCCCTCTAAAGTTTTCTCTGATGGGCCCACCTATCCTACCCTGCGAATCGTCATAATGTCATGGAAATTTGTGGTCAGAAAAGTTGTTTTGAATTTGAGCCAATGCTGGACTTTATTCCTAAACTGTGAGAATGATTCTGCGGCATGCTGGAACAAATGAGGGACGAGAGTCATTACCACTACATATGGGCAAGCAGCGGGGGTAGATTGATAACAACACTATGTGAAGATTGTTGTGTTGCATCTCAACCCCTATTACAAGTATTCCCCCCCACCCCCAATAACCTGTCATGTGTATGGTGTGGGGCCAAGTTAAGTATGGAAGTTGTACCACTAACCTCCCGATCCCTCCCAATAACAATTGCCCCTGCACTATCATGATGAGATGAGAGCAGATGGGGGGGCAGCCAATGTCCCTTGACCCTTTAAGTCGAGCTATTACAGCTGGAAGTGCTGCTGAAGAAGAACCGAGCTTCCATGCTGCTTTGGGTAGATGGGAGACCGCTTTGGAAGGAAATTGACTTTGTTGACCAGCCCTTGGCCCTGACGCACGGAGCACTTTAGCCAGAGCCCCTGGAGGGGCTTGAAAAGCAGCGCGGCGGTCCCGCGAGGTGGGAGACCGCTTTGGAAGGAAATTGACTTTGTTGACCAGCCCCTGGCCCTGACGCACGGAGCACTTTAGCCAGAGCCCCTGGAGGGGCTTGAAAAGCAGCGCGGCGGTCCCGCGAGGTGGGAGACCGCTTTGGAAGGAAATTGACTTTGTTGACCAGCCCTTGGGCCTGACGAACGGAGCACTTTAGCCAGAGCCCCTGGAGGGGCTTGAAAAGCAGCGCGGCGGTCACGCGACGCGGGACGCGCGCGGGCTCGGCCCGGGCCAAGACGGGCCTGTCTTAGACTGCCAGAGACTGGACTGGGCCACGGCTCTAAAGCCCACACTAAAAGGTACTTTGGACATAGATTTCCTCCTCCCCAAGCTTTTAAAGGGAGAATATCCACCGCACATAGAAACGAAGGAACTAAATAACATATTGTGCAAATGTTTAGTGGGGTAGAGCGGGGTTCCTTAAAAGTGTAATAGTTTAGCTTTGCTTGTTTTCCTTACCAAGGAGATTTATGAGGGCACAGTGATATCTTGGAAAACGATGGGGAAGAGAAAAACATTAAGTGCCACCGTAACAAAGCAAAAGCAAAAGGACCTAGGGATGCATCCACGTGAAAGTCTGCTTAGTTACCTCACGGGAGCCATGGGCGCAATTGAGCGTCAGATTGTAACAGTAGAGGAAGCTCTTAATCCAGGTATTCCGGGGAGGGAGGGGGGAACCCCAACGCCCAATATATCAAAAGAAGGGCCCGTTTCATCTTTACCCTTATCGCTATCTAGCAGTTTATCAAGAGCAAATGGTAGCATAGTAAATATACAGGATAATATAGCAGTTAGCGATGAAGATTTGGATATTCAACCTCGGATAAAGCGGGCTAGAAACCCGGATAGTTCAATTCACACTATAGGGGATAAGAGTTTAACGGATAGTGAGTTAGCACTTAAAGTGCCGAAAAAGTCTAAAAGGGATAAACCTTCATTAGTGATAAACAACACAGCTAGAAGGGGTAAACCAAAACCTACTAATAACTTGTGTACCCAGAATGAGGTTATTAATTTAAAAACAAAATTGGACGAATTAGATACATTTCTGAGGGAAAGCCTAGGCGGTTTAACACATAGGATTGGCATAATAGAAGAGATTTTAACTAAAAGCTTAGTTAAACCCCAGCCTCTCGATCATCAGTCTTCTGTTCAATTGGTAAATCGGGAATATCTTTCCAAATGCAGGGGACTTTGGGACATTGGAAATAACTCTAGCCCTCCCGAGGATACAACATCTGTTTCACAGATGATCGTACAAAACATCCCTATGGTACATTCAGTAGCCTCGCCCCCGGTTGCCTCGACAGCCCCTAATAGGATTGAACATCATCCAGTATCTAATAGCCCAAAGGCAGACAGTAATACGAACATATTTGAGACTGATAGATTTATAACACGTCTGAGTTTACCACCGGCAGCGACACCATATGGGGTGGTTTTAATTAATGTTCCCAAACTTCAGAATAGGGTGGATGAGGCGTGGGAAAGGGAGAGGAATAAGGCCCTGCAGTGGTTAGGAGCAAGGACGGGTCTTACTGAGAGACTATTTAATGAATTCAAGATGATTAGAAGAGTGAGTTGGGTAGGAAATGGGCCAAAGAACCAGATAGGGGACTGTCTAGTGCTGACCTTTAAAACGCCACAGTTAGTTAGATTGATTCTGACCAGAGTAGGTAATCAATGTTCACAGGGACAAGGTGTTAATTTGGTCCCATTGGGATACTTTTACCAGCCCATACCCTGCGCTGACCCAAGTGATATGGGATCTCAAATTCGGCATCATAATCGTGGGTTTAACCTTTTAACTTTTAATCGATTTGAGGCACTTGCCAACCTGGAATCAGTGGATTGACAACTAAAGGGTGTTCCCACATCGTACGATACAATTGAAATAGTAAAGGCCACCCCTAACCTGTGTGAGAAGTTAAAACCAGTTAGTATCGACCATACTTCTCCATCTAACATAACTATGCATACAATTATAAAGTTCGTAAATGACTTAGATTTAGACCCCTTGATTGACCCAGCCCCCCCTTCTATGGTACAACCTGCGGAAAAATCTATGAAGCAAGTGGATCATGGGGGAAATAGTAAAGGTTTGGGAGTAAAAGATATTTGTAAAATTTTGTTTTGGAATGTGGCAGGTTTAAAAACAAAGGTGTCTAATATATTATGGTATGATTTTGTGAGTAAGTATGATATTTTGAGCTTACAAGAAACTTGGGTGGAATGGTCAACACATATTTGTGGGTATAAAACCTTTCACACGCCTGCAGTACCGTCATTACATGGAAGAGCGAAAGGTGGCCTCTGTATTTATATTTCAAATTTTTTTAATTTAAGACAAATCGTTTTTAATGTCACAGATCAGTTTTATCAGATCATTAGCCTTCATATAGATCAAGCTTTTAGTATTATTTTATTGAATTTTTATAATAATGCATTATCTGAGCAAATTGAGGGATTAATGGGAAAAGTGAGTAGTGATTTACACAAATTACAATCATGTATTTCAAAGGAGACCTGTTTCATCTGAGGTGGGGACTTTAATTCCCCTATATGCCAGTACATGAACAATGGGGTATGTGGCATATCGTATGATAAGGGTCCTAGTGTCGCACATTTCCCACATACACCTTATGGTGATCTCTTGAATGATATCTTGTTTACATTTGATTTTGGGTTCGTTAATGATTTATGTGTGCCCATGGTCCCTTTTCAGCCCACCTTTAATGGCCGAGGGACCTTTTCCACTATTGATTATGTACTGGCTTCGAGTAGATTTGCCACCCGTTTAAAAGATTTTATTGTACATGATATGGCTCTTAGTGACCACTTTCCCATTAGTTTTGGAGTGAAGGTGAATACTAAGAGTGCTGGTATTAGGAAAGACTCTACCCATTTTGTGGATAATATTTCTCTGAGTAGACCAAATGGTTACCAACTGAAATGGGATAATGTGGATCCTGAGACTTTTACTAGTAAGGTGGTATTGAATTGTAAAGATATGTTTTTAACTTGTCTGGATGACAAATCAACTCACCAGGATATTTTAGATAATTTTTTAGTCATTTCAAGTTTTATCAAGGAAACACTTCATATGAACCCAAGTAAGAAATCGAAACAAAAAACAGGCTGGTTTGATAATAGCTGTACAAAGGCCTATTCTAAACTTAAAAGAGCCCTTCATGCTGGGGAAAGAAATCGTGACAATATTAGAGACGCAAGATGTGAATACAAGAAGGCATTGAGAGATAGAAAGTTGGCGCTTAGAGAGGAAGCCTGGCAAGCGTTGCGCGATGCCTCGGTTAATCGGGATCCCGCAGCTTTTTGGAATGCGGTTAATGCACCTTTTTTGGCAGAAAACGATAAGGCAACCATAGAGATTGCCATCACTGAACCCGAATGGATATTACATTATTCCAATCTGTATAATATTCCATTGCCAGATGATCAGGGAATTCCAGTAAGTGTTGAGGATACTTTGAAATCTTTGATTACATCAGATTTATCAATAGATTTTACTCTTAAGGAGGTCAGCTCGGCGATTAACTTAAGCTCAGGAGGGAAGGCGGCAGGACCCGACGGCATCCCAGTGGACCTTTTTAAGTTTAATTTATCTCTTTGGGGCCCATTGTTAACACAGGTTTTTAACGCTTGCTGTTCTCAAGGCTTTTTATCGACCTGGTATGATTCAATTATAGTGCCCATTTTTAAAAAAGGGGACAGGGTAAACCCAGTGTGTTATCGCCCAATTTCACTACTGGACTCTACAATTAAAATTGTGGGTCGTGTCTTGTTAGGTAGGTTGCAAGTGTGGGCAGAGGAACACTCAATTTTAAGTGATTTACAATATGGGTTTCGCAAAGGAATGGGCACAATAGAACAGGGATTAAACCTACATATTATTTTAGAAAAGTACACAAAAGCAAAAAAAGAGAGGTTTTATGTAACTTTTGTCGATTTAACAGCGGCGTTCGATTGCGTCATTCATGAGAAGCTCTGGTTGGTTTTAGAGGAGATGGGTGTAAACGTTTTAATAATCACTTTCTTGAGGCAGCTTTACTCAGGGGCAAGGGCTAGGGTTAGATTTGGGAGAGGTGGTGAATGCACTGAGCATTTTAGTGTTAAAAGAGGAGTAAGACAAGGGTGCATTTTTGCCCCGTTCCTTTTTTCACTATACATAAATAATCTGGAATCAGTATTAATACAGGAGTGCAAGGATTTACCCGTAGTTGCAAATCGCCCTATTCCGGCACTCCTGTATGCGGTCCTAATGGCCCGCACACCGCTGGGTCTCCAAAGGGTGGTAAATGCCTTTGTTAACTTCATGGCGAGCTTGGGTCTCGCGGTAAATTGCTCTAAAACTTTCACAATGAATTGTGGGAGAGGACAAAAAAAGAAAAGTATGACCATTTTTATAAACTCAAAGGCCATAGACCGTACTAAGACTTTCTCCTACTTGGGGATTTTATTTGATCATCTAGGGATGTGGTCACCGGCGATTAAAGCAAGAAGGTTGCTATTGGTCAAATCGATTATGGCCCTGTTAAATTGTTGTAAAAAATTAGGAAGACGTGCACCTGGAGAAATCTTACCAATATATAGGGCAAAATGTGTATCTATTGCCACGTATGGAGCCGGAATTTGGGGCTTTGTAGGGGTCAATGCCCTACAGCTTGCAGAAAATATGCTTCTGAGGTACCTTTTGGCAGTACCAGATAGCACTTCAACTTACATATGCCACCAAGAACTTGGGGTACCATATTTAGAGGATATAATTAAGATACAGCCTGTCCTCTTGTGGCACAGAGTATGGACTGCAGATGAGACAGAGTTGAATATGGAAATATTGAAGGATGCCTTGGTAGTGGATGGGGTGAGAAATATAAGATGGTTAATTTATGTCAAAAAGTTTATGATTAAACTGGGCCATCCTGAATATTTTAAAGATCCACACACTATGCAAAATGTATCTAGGAAAGATTTAAAAGTAAGTTGTATGCATTATTTGGGCGAAGTGAGGACTTCAATTGAATTAAAGAAACCAACAGTGCAAGCATATTTTCCGGTTTTAGTTACCCTCCCGATGCAGCCATATATTTCTCTGATCACTGATGATTATGAAAGGTTTCTCCTGACACGTTTTAGGTTGAATATTTTATATCGATTGTTTAGTTTCCCCGTACAGAATGACTGGTCGAGAGTTTTATGCAATTGCCCATGTGATGAGGTTTCGGCCCAATCGATGATACATATATTATTTTTCTGTAAATTTTATTCCATACCAAGAAGGAGATGGATCATCCCTGTGCTTAAAAAACTTGGTTTTAGACAATGTTATCCTGCATTTACGACTCTTCAACAGCTAGATGATTATTTTATTATTGTATCTGTTATTGCTTTTTAAAAAGTGTTTTTAGGTCCCGAAAATCAATTGTGACGTGATTCAATTAATTTTATGTAACTTCAAGCTGGAATGATGGTTTAATATTTTTGATATATGCACTGTGCTTTTATGGTTAACTGTAATAGTTGCCGAATAAAGAACTTTTGACTTGGGTAGATGGTTGGTTGCTTCGTGAAACTAAGGTGTGGGTGTATGCTGGTAACTTTTTTTCGTTTCCAGAAGTGTTTGAGTCACGAGGTACATGGTTACTTCTCCTTATGCTTGCGTTGTGCATGGGAAAACTCCATGTAAGATGGGCACCGTCCATGTATGCGCGTCACCGGACTCCATATAAGCCTCTCCCTGAAACACTGACGTCAGTTTCTTCTTTTCTGCGCTTACAACGTGGATCGGGAGAGCGGGTTACCTCCAGCCATTTTCTCTCTGCTTATAGACACGTATTGTAATTGTATTGTAATTGCATATATATAGTGCTTACTACCCCTGACGAGGCGTCAAAGCGCTTTTTCGGCGAGTAGCACGCTACTCCGGAACCCATAAAGGATTAGTGTTGAATTAGTATAGTGAAATATGAAAGTAATTTGAGTGGTGGATATTAGTCAGTTATTTGGATTGAGAAGGGTATGGGGAGGGATAGAAGAGGGAAAAAGGTTTACATTTATATAGCGCTTGTTACCCCTAATGGGGTGTTGAAGCGCTTTTTAGTACATACATACATATATACACATGCATACATTTACACATGCATACATATACACACACATATATATATATATATACACACACACATATATACACACATATATACATATATACATATATACACATGCACAGTGTGCACAGTATATTTAAACAAGCATTGCCATAGCCAATAGGTCTCGCCTTTGGGACCTTATAAGTGTTTAGGATGTCAGTTCCAGGGTGAAGAGGAGGCAGGGGTGAGAACAGAGAAAAGGAAGTCAGCCCTGAGGTGAAGATGGGGATGGTGTAAGAACAGCGGAACAGCTGGTCAGTGTGTGGGTGTAGAGGAGAGAAGAGGATGGTTGTAAATAGAGGAGAATGTGAAGAAAAAAAACGAAAAAAGGGTGGTAGCGCTGGAGTGAACCGAGGACAGGGCAGTATGTGCGGAGACTAGTGATCAGAAATGTAGTAGTATGTCAGAGTAAAGGGGGGGGTGCGACACAGAAATGGAAGGGCACTTGTGAAAGTGAAGAGGAGGCAGCTGGACTGGAATAAGAACAGAACAGGACCGGGCAGTGCCATAAAGAGATGGCCTAGTAGTGCCAGCTTGGGGAGACAGCGGGACTGAAATAAGGAGGAGGGCCAGCGTGAGGAGACCCAGGGACTGAAATAAGAACAGGGCCGGGTAGTGCCATAAGGAGAGGGCCAGGCAGAGCCAGCGCGAGGAGACCGTGGAGCCGAAATGCGGAGCCGTGCCAGCCTGAGAGGAGACTGCGGGGCTGAAATGGGGAGAGTCTATGGCACGCCTGGGTGGAGAGAGGCTGTGGGCAGTTAGGGGCGCACGGATCTGGACCCACATGAGACCACTGCGTGAAGACTGGCAGGAGGCACCGCACTGGGCTTAAGGACTGTGTCCGGCGAGACCACCTTAGCTCAATGGGAGGGACCAGTTCAGATTGGAAGGCGACCCTGAGCAGGGCAACATTACTACAGATGCGACCCTAGCACCCAGCAGCAGAGGGGGTCTGATCTGGCCCGCGGCAGAGCTGTGGGCCTCGGTTACTTAGATTATCAGCTCTGGGAACATGGGTGAAGAGACCACGGGTGGAATTGACAGCGGCGGGAGGGGGGGGGGCGATCGCAGGCCAACAGGTCTTTACAGATGAGGAGACCTTGGCGGCAACTTTGGGCAGAACACACACCCCACGCCCCTCTTAAAAGCATTAAGCAGAATAGGTAGCTCGGATTTACAGAAAATATTTGAAGAATGTCAAATGTTTATCACCCAGTGGGAAATGGTCCGCCCACGGTGGTTTGTTAATCAGGTACCTGCACCCATCCTGAACTTTGCGAAATTGACCTCCGGGGTCTGGACTCCCCTGCCACACCACGGCCCCAGCGCCCCATTGCTTCGGCTCGAAGCAATGGCCGAACTACCAAAAGCGCTGTGACACCTTTGTAAAGGCACCAGTGCACTTCACAAATGCCAAATAATAGGAACCATAGATTCATGTGTCCTTGAAGTGGGTGTTGTGTTTAGCGCCGGCACGGAGGCTGCTGGGTCCTCGCAGCGCAGTGTCCGCCCAGGCTTGCATCACACTGCTTAGCTGCACCTCGCAAGCACAGGTCTGTCTGCCTGTGACTGGCGGCCACGCACTCCTGCCTACAGGTTCTGCACTCTGCGGGCTGTGCATTAGTGTATGGGGCTGTGCACAGGAAGTGTGTGTGGCAGTCGTTTCGCGCTGTGCTCTTATTCTGTGACAGGACTCCAGAAAATGGAGTGGGGACGGTGCTGCGTGCAGGCTCACGCAAACTAGATAATGCACTTTGCAGAGTTGTATTCGCGTCTAGGTGGTCTGTGGACATTTTCCCTGCACACCCCGCGGTCAAAATCCAGGTAAAGTATTCTTAAAATTTTGCAATCCCGTCCTTCGCAACACAAAATAAAACCCCAATTAAAAAAAAACAATCAAGATTCGGAAACCCTTCCGTCATTTTGGCAAGATGCTGATCTAACCACGCCACTAAAAGCTCTCAACATTTAAGCTTTACGGGTAACTAGTAATTAAGTAACCTTCGCTAGCAAAGTGAATAGGTTATAATCGCAGTGTAAACATGGAAGGCTTTAATCCTCTGCCAGGCATCTAACATTTCAGTCGCACAGACAAGAGGCGCACTGAACAGAACCCGGGGGCGCGCGCCGCTTATGAAAAAGGAAGCCCGCACCGGGATCCAGTCACCGCGCGCACCGTCAGTGCACTTGACGGCGGACGTCTGAACACACTGTAATCAAAATCAACAGCCTGTGAATACTGTGTTTATAGCGTGACTGAAATTGCAATGTAGCGCCAATGTGCATTCATTAAGTGTCAGCCTCTCTACACTACCCACGGGTGTGTCGCTGTTCTCCATTTAGCGCGCCAGAGGCCCCTTGTTCAAGGGAGGGTAACCGTTTTTCACAATCTCCCTGTCACGCGTGGGGTTGATTGGACGTAATCTGTGCCGCCCTCGACTAGTACTTTCAATTACAATCGGAAAATGATATAAAGCAATGTAGAAGTGGTCGAAGGCGGGGTGGGGGGTGTGTAGTACAAACACCTCGTGTCACGGCCCAAAATAAAAATAAGTGAGTCAATTACTCATCCAGCTGCACGCGCACTTCGGACGATCGCGTAGACCCATTACTTTTAAAGTAGAACGCGAGTCACGGAGAGAACTAGCATTGCGGCAAGAGCTGCCGCCTTTGGAACTGGAGTCTGGGTGTCGGCTCAGCATCCTGTGATTCCGCATAACTCACTTAATCCTCCCGTGCCCTTAAAATACAATAAAAAACAAGCGCTGTGCGCGCGCACTGCAAGGAATGTGAGGTATGCAGCTAGCACCCGGCCGGAGAGAGAAGGCGGGACATGCACCCGCCTTTGGCCAATTGCGTGCTGTCTTTCTTAGAAAAACGCACGCAAAGGCCAATAGCGTGTGAGCAAAAAAAAAGCACACGCACGAGCGTGTGCTCTGAGTTGAAAGTCCTTACTAGAAGCCTCGCAGAGCAGCGCATGCGCGCTGGCTCAGACGAGACCTAAAAATAAATAAGGTAACATTTTACAGGCTGATAAAAATGATAACCTAACAATCAATCAATCTCAACAACATACGCGAGTCAAACTACAAAATATAAAAATGAAAAATACTACGGGTGCAGAAATCTACAAAACACAGCACTAACAGTAATTTTTTACAAAACAAGACAGCAGTAATACGCCGATAAATAACCCAATGCTCTCGAATTTCAGTGCAACTTGAAATCAAAACCCATGTGCAGTCAGTCAGCCATGAAATCAGGAAGATCTCAAACCACATCATAAACGGAAAGCTTGCAGGAGAGTTAAAACCACACTGTTTGGGAGCATTCTCCAGAAACAATGTCCTCAAAACACACACGATCAAGTCTGGGCCCTCTTGTTCTCAGATGACCAGGTCAGTAAGTGGACAAACCGGTTATAAAACTGACATAACGCTTCACTGCACCCATGGCAGTAAATGGCAACAGCTTACTCATGAAAACTAAAATTGTGATACTGTGCACTCGAATCTGCGTGTGATCAAATTAATCACGTTTGAACAGGGAGTGTGCGCTGTTCTGAAAACGGACCTGCCTGTGTCCATGAAAATATTGCTATGAACTAGAGAACCAACGGTTAACTAGGTTCAGAACGCACAACAAAGGACAGCACGTAGGCTGAGTTTCATACAAAGCAATCCAAAGTTAATTCATAAGTTACATTGTTTATTAGTAACATAAACCAACATGTTTTGGTAAACACATTCTCAAATGAAAAGCTCTGATAATTTCCATGAATTTGCAATGCAGTCCTAACTCGCATAAGATTTATGTTTGCTTGGGGTATTTAGGCCAACTATAAAATAGTTAATAATATTCTTTTGATGTGGTGAGTGCATTGAGCTCATTAGCTTCTAGGAGGGTGGGGGTGGAGAACAAACGGACGGACGCAGGAGGGAAAAGCAGCAACATGGATGAGAAGGGGAGTGAAAAGAAAAGAAGCAGCACTGACAGAGATATATAAGGGAGATGGCTTGGAAACACAAGCACTTATAAGGAGTCCTTAAACACCCCCCCCCCCCAATTTTTTTTATATTTATCTCCAAAAACTGGAGCAGTGGAGTGACAAGTACTTGGTCCATGCTCTAGGGGAGGTCCAAACATAAGTAGAGGACATGACGCTATCATGCCATGACAAAAGGGAACAGAGGAAATGAGAGCAATGCTGAAATTAACTAATGGTAAGCTATTGGTGGGCAGTAAGCCCACTGTATGTAAACAAAATGTCTCCAAGCGACAGCACATGCGCTGTCTAGCCAAGACCTTAAAAAGGAGCGAGGCCCAGACATTTTAAAATACTGTACAGGGTGCAAAAAGCCTGTATCAACGCATTCTCTTTCCGCATGTATGGTTTGTGACTTTTGAGAATGGAAGGAACCTTTTGCGTCTAAAAGAACCCCAGAAGTATTTATACTCGTCAAAAGTGTCCTGGGGTAGGCCTTGCAGGTGCCATTTATGGTTCCCCCTGAAGCTGTTACTAACCAACAGGAATTTAGATTTTTTTTCCGGTTGATAAGCATCCCACTGGTGATGGAATAATGATTTAGTGCATCAAGCAGACATTGGAGGCCGATTTTGTCAAGGGGGTTGGCACAAAAATCTTTCATCACAGCTCCCAGGTCAGCATTCCTCCATGCTGAGCGAAGCCCCTGTGACATAACAGGGATGACACAGGGTTGCCACTAGCCCTACAAAATGCAGTCACTCAAAGGAACGTTCACTAGAGGCTTAAGTAGACTGACCCATTGCCCCATGCTGTAGTGGGTGGAAGCAAAACAAGCATTATAAATGCAATAAGTCTCGCATTTGTTGGAGCTAGAATTACCGGCACTGCAAATGCCAATGTCCTTCACCCAGCCACGTCGAAGGGTGCAGCACCACACGTGGCCAAAAGAGGTCCCATGAGGCAGGGTGCTGTACCACATGTGTCCAAAAGAGCCATGGGACCTCTCCCGGACACACACGGCACCGCACCCTGCAACACGGCCATGCAAAAAATGCTAGCATTCACAATGCCAATAATTCCAACTCCAACAAATGCGAGACCTCTTTTGGCCACACACGGCACCGCACCCTGCAACACGGCCAGGCAAAAAACAACGGCAACCACAATGCCAAAAATTCCAACTCCAACAAATGCGAGACCCACTGCATTTCTTTGCGTAGTCCTCTTTCGCGAGTTTTAGATGGTGCAGCCATTCGCAAGCATTTTGTAATACTGTCACCCACACAAGTGCAAGCCTTTCTTAGCTTTTCTAGTGACTACCCTGAGACTGTCAGTTGCCCGTATTTTAAATACGGGGTGATACCTTGCTTAGCTTTTTCCATGGAATTACAAAAGACACTCACTTACAAGATGCAAGCAAAATTCTCAATTTTTATGCAACAGTCTGGCACAGGTACGTAACTTTGGTAGAGGGAGGTGGGTTCCAGGCAAATAACTTTTATTAGGAGGTTGTTTGGTGTCCTGTCAGTGAGAAAATAAAATACACCCTGAGCTGTTACGTCTAAGCATTTTTTATCCTTCAGCAACACAGTGCAGCTCAGAAGTAGCACACAAGCTATCTGCTGCATGCCACAGGTTAGCACTTGATATATCTGAAAGATATAAAGGGGGGGTGCTGTGTAGTGGCAATAAGGAGAGACTGTCTTGCAAAACGGTTACCCACATTGGTCTTTGGAGAGGCAGGCTTGTTTTCTATTTCTTGTCTCTAGTTCCGTGTTTTATGTGGTATTTAAGATAATGGGAATGAAATCAGTAACTCTGTTGGCCATGGTTGTGTCCCGCAACGAAACAAACCAGGAAGCACATTAAATAGCGGCCATGTTATAATGGGAAACATCCAATTTGTATTACACAATGCAATCGGGGCACTCTGGCTTTAGCTGTAAACATCTTAAGTTAAAGCGCGGGTGCCGCGACCGCCCCAAAAACAAAGAAATAGAAAAAAAAATTATATTTCTCCACTGTTGAAGCATTTGCGGCACCCGCGCCTTTGCTTAAGCCAAAGGACGGGTGCCGCAATTGTGAGCAAAGTAAATAAAGAGAAAAAACAGGCATGTGGCCCTTCGGCAATCGCAACCAAACGAAAGGGGCGGCTGCCATTATTCTAGCCAAGGCGTGCTGCGTTGGATAAATGCAATTTAAAAAAAGCTTTGCGGGAAAGTGTGTCCTGTCAGCAACAGCAGGCAGGACAAAGCTATTTAAGAAAAATAGTACTCTGAGGCTGTATTTAAAACGGAAGGAGTAACAACACCTGTAACAGGGGGTGTCTTCATGGGAGGTTACAAGAAGTGAAAAAGCAGTACTAAGGAGGGACTACTAAGCAAATTGACCAATGAAAAGCCACCATTTACCAAAGACAGTGACAGGAGACCATTAAAAAGATGGGCGGAGCTTCATGCTCATATCCTGAATACAGCATGTCTCGAAGAGACAGTGCAAGTGCTGCCTAGGCGAGACCTAAGGAGGAATGACGCAACTACAGTCCAATAGGTGAACAGAGGTGGCTGAAAGCTCCTTTAAGTACATTATACATATTATTTTAGCTGCCAGACCTAAAAATGTAAAGTTAACTTGTTAGACACCTTTAAACCTGCAATTTTCTCTGACAAATAATACTCAGCAAAGCAGAAACAGACGGAATAGGTCACGTCCTTCTATAATGTAACGATCGCTTGAAGGCGGCGTTTCATATCATGTTCTGACACGTCTCCAACGGGCTGGTGGAGCATACTTGAACATCGCTGATTCAGACCACAACCTCCTGGTATAGGTCACTCAGCCCTTCGAAATCTGAAGCCATTCGAAACCCATTTACCTTATAGGATTCCAGTGAATTACTCCTTTGAAATTGAAACCTCTTCGGATCCTAAAACGTTACCAGATAGGATCTTGGCATTTATTCCTAGCGACTGTCCAAATTTGGTTTTCTCACTCCCCAGTCCTGATGAAGACCCGCCTCTGACGCATAATAAGCTGTGCTTCCACCTAGTGTCGAAACGTCGACGTTGCAGTCTTACTAGTCCACACAGCTTCCTTGACTCCAATATAAAGTCACTTTTGGGTCGTGTATTCATGCATTAAGGAATGGACAGTACAATATAATAACCATTTGTCTTATGTGTCACCTATTTGTATAGTATATGTATAGCACTTTTTTCACTTATCACCACAAGTCACTTTTCTTGCACTTCAATCTCCTTATCGCCGTGTATTGTGTTGTTTTATTGACAGCCTCATTTATTACTATGTGTATATAATACCTTTACAATATAATTGTCATTTTTGACCAAAAAACATTTTGTCTTTGTGGTGTGTTCCGCATATTTTCATTTGGTATTTGTAAAGTACCATTGAAGAAGTAGTATTGGTTGCTACTCTAAATTGAATGTTCGGGATATATTAATTACTTTGAACAAAGAAATTGCTACTTCCCCGACAGAACCACTTTCTTACATATTATTCTAGCCAAGGCGTGCTGCGTTGGATAAATGCAATTTTAAAAAAGCCTTTGCGGAAAAGTGTGTCCTGTCAGCAACAGCAGGCAGGACAAAGCTATTTAAGAAAAATAGTACTCTGAGGCTGTATTTAAAACGGAAGGAGTAACAACACCTGTAACAGGGGGTGTCTTCATGGGAGGTTACAAGAAGTGAAAAAGCAGTACTAAGGAGGGACTACTAAGCAAATTGACCAATGAAAAGCCACCATTTACCAAAGACAGTGACAGGAGACCATTAAAAAGATGGGCGGAGCTTCATGCTCATATCCTGAATACAGCATGTCTCGAAGAGACAGTGCAAGTGCTGCCTAGGCGAGACCTAAGGAGGAATGACGCAACTACAGTCCAATAGGTGAACAGAGGTGGCTGAAAGCTCCTTTAAGTACATTATACATATTATTTTAGCTGCCAGACCTAAAAATGTAAAGTTAACTTGTTAGACACCTTTAAACCTGCAATTTTCTCTGACAAATAATACTCAATTTTAACTTTTGTAACATGCAATAGTTTTGTGTTTTTACCAGGTAAAAGAAAATGCTTTAGATCACTATCATATGTCTGTGTAACGGTCTCAGTAGCTGATTACAGCCGTGCAAACCACCGTGTTTAACACCGTCCTTTCCGAATCAGACCTCTTGGCTATATCGCAGCCAGGTTGGTATGTAATGGTATTTTTCTAGGATAAAAAGAGTTTTTACTACTTAGTCCTTTGATTCTGCCAAAACAAGGTAAATGTCTGCGGGCCCATGACTATAGGGACACCACCGCTGCTCGAATACTTAGCTTCTACTGTTCCTTGATGCTTTCTTAATCTGCACTCATGTTTCAGAACAGGCATTTGCAATGCAATATGTTTCGCATTTGCGAGACTTAGAACTATTGGTTTCTTAAACATAAAACCGAGCGTCGTGCTCAAACATAAAGCGCAGCGCCCATGTTGTAAATATGAAAGCGGGCACCGTTCTGAAACAAAGCACGGCGCCCGTGCACATAAAAGTTATGTACATGGCAACCATGAAGCAGCTGCCATGGTAATAAAAAAATAATGATGAAAACTGGCGCCGTGTTAAAACATGAAGCATGGCGCTCGTACATATTGAAGTTATGCGCGTGGCGGCCTATGAAGCGTCTTAAATAAGGGATTGAACCGAAATCATTTTCATCCTTCTGAAGAAAATATAGTAAGTAGCACTGAATTTGGTTATGATAATACCTAATTAATCTGCAGGACAAATGATTAAATCCGCAAAGGTATATAAATCTCTGCAGCATGTGCTCAAGCTACTCACAAGATCTATGTTCAGGAAAATGTTTGGTAACATTTCCTGGAGCAGCTTGTGTTCATGCCAACTCTCAAAAATTATATTTGTTTTTATAAACCAGCGACATGGGCAGATTGTTTCCTGATGAGGTGGAAGGAAAATGAAAACAGCATTAACTTTTTCATGCATTAGTTCCCTGATATTCCCACTACACAGACTTTTCTGGGGTGATGTGCATTTTCCCATTTTTGGGGTGATATTTCACAGAGGTTTCTGGTTGAGGGAACTTACTGAGCAGGCTAGGCATTTTTATATGGGAAATGCAACGAGACAGATTTTAACTTCGTGCCTCAACCATATTACTAGCTTACTATGCTACAAACCTAGTTAAAAGATTTCTTTAAACATACAAGGTGTCTGATGCGTCCATCCTTTTTAAGAACAAGAGAACAGTGATGGCATCTTCCAGGAGGGGGCTGGATTAACACAGGCTGGCAATTTTGTCCAAACCACTAAAGAAAACCTGACCTGGAAGAATATGCTACAAGTGATATAATGTCCAGCCTGTCGGCAACTCCTTCATCCAGATTGTCGCTCTAGCAAGAGTCTTTTCTCGGTCTTTGGAAAATGTATAGGCGCCCCTTCCGTCACTAACTCAATCAGCACAATATGACCCTCCCATGCCCCTGGCAGATGTGAAGTCTGAAGATGCTCTGTACAAGGCTGTCAATGATGCTGTGAGATTTGCCTTTTCACGAAGAAGACATACACTGAAACAAATTAATAATTTTGATTCCAGTAGCAATATGTTGCCCCACACACATTGCAGACTTTCACTAACTCCGAACATATTTTACAGGATTTTTCTGTCATTACTATGGCGTGAATTTACAAGTGACAAATTGTCATTGATGAGGATTACTGAAGAGGATAGAAAAAGTATCCCCTGCTTGCCCCCAAAAGTGGCATGCGGCAACAACTTTTCAGATAAACGCACATGCAGTACTGATGCATAAACTGGCGGTGTTGATCAATTTAGGAGGAGGAGATGCTGTAACACCCTATTCAGTTCATCTCTTACTCTTCACTCAGTGTTAATAATAATTGAATCACTATGCATTAAGTGTGTACAATCTATATGATTTGATGTTGATTCAGTGCATAAACGTACATTTCCCAGCAAGCAGGTTAAGCCATGAAAGGTACAGACTGTGCACAGATTCACTGTCAGCCCTTCAAGTAAACAGTAATGGTCTTTTACAGACTGGGCTGCATCATGGATTTCGCTCATGCCGCCAAACCATTCCCTGAACTGTAAACAAGGGGGGTTGGGAAAGCTGGAGAAAGTGATGGCAAGCTGTCTGTAGAATCTAGGAACAGCACATTGCAAAAATCAGCACAGTGGCCAGTGGAAACAAGGGGCAGCAGCAGGAGGGGGATGAAGCAGGAAAGGAGAAGACTATAATAACACTGTTTAAATGTAAAGGAAAGTAAAAGCGGCGCTGTTAGAAATGGGGGTCTCTAGTTGGCAATGGTTTGCACCTTGTCCAAGTAGGGACCCTTACTTATAGTCAGGATAAGGGAGTTACACTCCTAAAATAACCCCTGCTCACCCCCTTGGTAGCTTGGCACGAGCAGTCAGGCTTATCTTAGAGGCAGTGTGTAAAGCATTTGCACATAACCAACAGTAATACAGTGTAAGCACTACAAAATGACACCACACCAGTTTAGAAAAATATCCAATATTTTTATATACTTAAGGCAAGACCAAAAACGATAAAAATCCACAATACAGTACTTGGAAATCTTCAGTTATCAAAATAACCTTGAAAAACAGTTCCTTGAAGTTGATAGCTCGCGCTGGGGCTATCACGGCGTGGTGAACAAACAAGTCCAAACAGTTCTGACTGACCGCAGCATCGCGGGCCAGCTACGGTGTCGAGAAGACCCGCAAAACAGTACCTTTAGAAATGCAGGGCGTCGGCGACCTCTTGTTGAGCTTCCGAAAGCACGGCGTCCGCAGGCGTCTGTTCCGGAGGACAGTGCAGGAGTCGTCGGGCCCTTGAAGTCACACGCGTTGCAGATCGAACTCCTCGCGGTTGAAGTCAGGAGCGCTGGCGTCAACAGGCGTCTGGTGCTGCGGTGCGAAGTGCAGCAGTGCGGCGTGCGATGCCCTCAGGTCGTGTGCGAGCAACGGCTCAGTGGCGGCGTCAGATGGTGGCGTCTGTGAGACCAGGGTCGCGGTGCGAAGTGATGCGGTGCTCGTCACGGTGCTGGCAGGTCACGGTGCAAGCAGCGGCGTTGTTGCTGAAGCGCTGTCATCAGCTGACGAACTGGAGTCGATGGCGTCGGTAGGCCAAGGCTGCGGTGCGGGATGAGGGCGGTGCGTCATGTAACTTTACGAGCGGTGCCCTCTAACCACGGTGCAGGCAGCGGCGTCTATTTCCGCGTGGAGCGGCGTCGTCTGGGATACCAAGGCGGCGTCGTGAATAGAGGCGATCCGGAGTGCGGTGCCCACAGGTCGCGGTGCGAGCAGCAGCTCGGTGGCAGCGTCAGCAGGCGTCGTCGGTGAGACCAAGGTCGCGTTGCGGCGGTGCCCTCTGTGGTGTCTTCAGGACATGTAGTCGGCAGCGGCGTCGTAGACAGCGTCGGGTTGCTTTTTCTTCTGTTGCAGCACAAAACACAGTCCCCAGTGCTGAGGGCAGAAGAACTTGAAGTCTTTGCTGTTACTGAGACTTCTTGAACAGGGGGCAAGCTCTACCTCAAGCCCTTGGAGAAACTCACAAGAATAGATTGCAGAAAGTCCAGTCCAGTCCTTTCACTGCCCAAGACAGAAGCAGCCACTGCAGGCCAACACAGCAAAGCACACAGCAAAGTGGTAGTTCCTCCTCACAGCTTCTCCAGCTCTTCTTCTTGGTAGTCTTCTTGGTCCAAAAGAGTTCTAAAGTTCAGGGGTTTAAGCCCCACTTTTTATAGCCCAAAATCCTTTGTCCTCTCAGGCAGAGAGTGTCTGTGCCCAGACAGAACCAGTTCTTCCCTCTCTGGTGTGGCTTCCTGGCAGAAGGCAGAGATGGCATTGTCAGAGGCAGACCAGGCCCATTCAGGTTAAAGGAAATCTCCTCCCCCTACTCCAAATGCAGCCCAGATCTCTTCAGCCCTTTCCTGACCCACCTAGACTATCTGGAGCCACAGCTCCTCCCCAGCCCCTGTCATCCAAAACCCGGACAGTCAATCCACAACCCCAGCAGAGGCCTACTGGATGGCTGAGCAAGAAAATACCTACTTTCTAAAAGTGGTATTTTCAAACACAGAATGTAAAAATCACCTTCACTAAAAGATGCATCTTTAGATTCTGAGTTCAGGCATACTAAACTTTATTTTTCTACCTAGCTCCCAGGGCCAGTTATGTTTATAAGCTGTTATAAACAAACTCCCCATTCTGTCTTATAGGAACAGGTAGCCTTGCAATAGTGAAAAACGAAATTGGCAGTTATTCACTATCAGGACATGCCACACACACCAGGGCATGTCCTACCTTTCACATACACTGCACCCTGCCCACAGGGGTACCATGGGCCTACCTTAGGGTGACTGAAATGTAAGAGAAGGGAAGGTTAGGGCCTGGCAAGTGGGCACACTTGCCAAGTCGACATGGCAGTCCCAGGCTGCACACAGGCTCTGCAATGGCAGACCAGAGTTGCATTTACAGGCCGTTTGCATGAGTGGCACAATCCAGTGCTGCAGCCCACTTACCGCATTTGATTTACAGACCCTGGCACGCTCAGTGCACTTTACTAGAGACTGGCAGGTAAATCAAATATGCCAATCATGGAAACACCAATCCATAACACAGTTTACAACAGGAGCACTTTCACTTTACCACTGATCAGCAGTGAGAAAAGTGCGCAGAGACACTAAGCCAGCAAAAACAGAGTAAAAACCGGGAGGTCAGAAAGCAAAAACTCAGCGGAAACACGTCAAAAGGTGCCAAGTCTAACGGGCGGGCTGCTTAAATAAAGACAGGCACGGCACGAATGTTAGGGAAGTCAATAAACAGTGCTTACATATAAAGGAAAAGGAAAGCGGCACTGTGCTGAAATAAAGAAAGGCAGGCCGCAAATGCTAGAGAAATCAATAACAGTGCGCAGACATTCAAACTCCTCATCCACGCACACAAGGCACTCCACAAGACTGGCCCAGCCTACCTCAACAGACGACTCCTCTTCTACGTCCCCAACCGCCAGCTCCGCTCCGCCGACCTCTCCCTCGCCACCGTCCCTCGCATTCGAAGAACTACCACCGGCGGCAGATCCTTCTCCCACCTCGCCGCCAAGACCTGGAACACCCTTCCACTAAGCCTACGACAGACCCAAGACCTGCTGACCTTCAGGAGGCTACTCAAGACCTGGTTGTTCGACCAGTAGCAGCACCCCCCCCCTTTTTTCTCCCCAGTGCCTTGAGACCCTCGCGGGTAAGTAGTGCGCTCTACAAATTCTGTGATTGATTGATTGACATAAAGGAAAGTGAAAGCTGAGCCGTGCTGAAATAAAGAAAGGCGTGCCACGAAAGCTAGAGAAGTCAATAAACAGTGCACAAAACACATTGGAAAGTGAAAGTGGCACCGTGCTAAAATAAAGAATGGCGCCCTGCAAATGCTAAAGAGTAAAACTTTCTGTGTAATAAGCGGAAGCCTGTGCTGCAGGAAGCCACTAAACAAGACCTAATCAGGAAAAGAGTGCTCACAGAGCACCATAACTAACAGTGAAAGTAGAAACACATGTAGCAGGGGTAGTCCTCATGGGAGGGTACAAAAGTTTAAAAGGAGCCTATTCACGAATGAGAAGCCAGCTTTTGCAAAGGACAGTAAGGGGAGCCAATTGAAAGGGTAGGCGGGAAATGCGCCGAGTTTAAAGTCCATACCTGAATACAGCATGTCTGGAAGAGACAGCGCAAGCTGCCTAGGCGAGACATAAAAAATAGTCTTTGATTGTTATGAGGATGTTTATCTAAAATGCACCTAACAAACCGAGGCATGCGAAACGTTGCAGTGGTCAGAAGGATGCAGCAGCGTTCCAAGATGAAGACCTGGACGCCCCACCTCCCCCTCCTAAGCCAGGGGGGAGAGTTATCCTTTCAACTGATCCAACCAACCAGCAACATGTATCCAGTCTCAACCAACAGCATCCACGTGACGTAGCCCCAATAAATAAATAAATAAAATCATCCTCACCTTCAAGTAACCTTTAAGCAGTAGCTAGAAACTGAACACGACCGGTGCCAAGACAGGTGGATGTATGCTAATCCCCTTGAGACAGGGAAAGAACTCCACCAGCATCGAACCAGGAAATCCCGACGACCCACCAAAAAGCCAAGAACAAAGGCTCGGCGCCTGGCAGCCATATTAGACTAGTATTAACCTGGTGCCTACCCCGACTAGAGTTCCCTGGTTCACCCCCCAAAGTTTTCCTATCCAGAATACCTTGCAAACCTCACATTTTGCATAAAAAATCAAATGTTTCTCAAATTTCTGCGTGGAAAAGTTGTGGGATCACCGGGCTGACACAAATTTCCTACCACCGAACGTTCCCCCAGGTCTCCCGATAAAAATGGTACCTCCCTCGTGTGGGTGGCCCAAGAACCCGCGACAGGCAAGGGCCCAAAACTTATTGAGGAGACATCAAAATTACCTATCACAAAACAACCTGGTTTTGCAAGGGGGGTCCCATGAGTTTTTGGTCCCGGGCTTGGCGGCCATCTAGAGAAACCTACCAAACTCACACATTTCTGAAAACTAGACACACGGGGGAGTCCAGGGAGGTATGGCTTGCGTGGACCCACCAACGTTTTCCTACCCAGAATCCCCTAAATTTTGCAGAGAAAATCACATTTTTCTCAGATTTCTGTGTGGCAAAGTTGTGGGATCACCGGGCTGACACAAATTTCCTACCACCCAACGTTCCCCCAGGTCTCCCGATAAAAATGGTACCTCACTCGTGTGGGTGGCCCAAGAACCCGCGACAGGCAAGGGCCCAAAATGTATTGAGGAGACATCAAAATGACCTATCACAAAACAACCTGGTTTTGCAAGGGGGGGGTCTTCTGGGTTATTGGCCCCGGGCTTGGGCGGTGGGGGCATTGGCATGCCCATTCTCGGCAGCCCCCACCCCTAAGTATTAAAAAAAAAAAGACATCCCTGGTGCCTAGTGGGCTTTTAGCCCCCTCCGGGGGGCAGATCAGGGGCTATTTCCCCCATCTGCCTCCTGGGGTGGGGGGCAGAAAGTCTTTTGCCTTTTTGGGGGGGCAGGGTGGGGGCATTAGCATGCTCATTCTGGGCAGCCCCCACACCTGGCCTATAAAAAAAATCCCTGGCGTCTAGGGTGCTTTCTGCCCCTCTCGGGGGTGCAGATCAGGGGCTACTGCCCCCATCTGGGGGGGGCAGAAAGACTGGGGCAAAATTAAATAGGAGGAGCAAACTCCCTTGCCCAAGGGGCCGCTCCTCCCTCCCTGGTGGTTAGTGGGTGGATCCCTGCTTGGGGAGCACCCTCCTGAGGCGATCCCCAAGCAGGGATCCACTAGGGGGTGGTACCATTGGAAAGGGGAGATTCTCCCCTCTCCAACAATACCCCTCCCATGTGTTTCGGTGCTCGGGGGGGCTGAGTCAGCCCCCCCGAGCACCGAAACGGTGAAACTGCAACTAAGTTTCAATTTCGTTTTCGTTGTAATGACGACATTGCGCCATGCGCGCGATCGTCATTGCAAGGAAAACCAAAACCATGCCTTGAGAGGTTAGGGAAGCTCTTCCCCACCTCCCTTGCACTTGTGCTCATGACGGAACCATTCTGTCATGAGCACAGAAGGGGTTAAAGGGATGTTGTATGGTTATGTAAAGTATTAAATGTAAATATCAAGGGAATATCTATGTATTTGTGTGGAAGCAAAGAAGTGTACAATAATATTGGCGTAAGTTAGAAGGTCAGGTAAAAGGTGCACTGTCAAGCCGCACTTAAAAATCCCCTTGGGTTAATGACTGCCCACCTCCCATCTGTGCTGCTGTTATGTTTCGTATAGAGGCCCTAATATAGACACATTCATATATGCCGTGTATGGTCATAATCGTATATGCCCTATTATGGTCATAATCGTCTATGCCCTATTATAGTCATGATCTCCTATGCCCTAATATAGGCATGATCTTTCACCTACATTAGTTCCCTACAGTACACAACGAACTCTGAGGGTTGAACGTTATCTAGTCTGTGGTTTGAACACTGCAGGGTTTTTCCCGAACACAGGCCTACAATGTACTCATAAATTATGCATGAGTATTCACCAGCTACATCTCCCGCATAATATGTATGTACAAAGTTCACCCCTGACGTATTCCTCATGTCCAACAAAGACCAATACAAACCATACTAAGGGATGAGACACTTTAGGGTATAAATACACCACATCTTGCCACGGTAAGACTGAGGGAACCGAGACTTCCATGCCGACACACTGACCAGAGAAGCTGAGGCTCCTGCATGCAGTCGCTCCAGCTGACAGCGGTCTAACACAGCCCTTGCGGAGTGTCCAACTCGAGACCAGGACGGGTCCCACACTTTCTCTATTCAGGTAATGGGGTTCGACTAAAATCCTAGAGGGATTCTTGGCTCTTAGGCTTTTAGACCTACACACATGCTAGGTACACTTAGGTACATCTAGTCAGGCATCGTAGGAGTATGCGCACTTTTATAATGCATTTTATATATTCATGTATGTAACCATTATTATTGCAATATGGTAGAACTATACTATCCTTTCACTTTTATCGTACTACTGATAATATATCTCTGCTATTGTCTGCTGGTTGTTGAAGCACATATATTCTACAACAGAATAACAACTGTTCAATAAATACTTATTGAAACGCCCAGACTGTTTATTCTGTGTAACTCTCTGAGACAAACCGAACAAGTAAGCACGAGTGACTGAGCGAAAAGTAGTACATTGTTTCCACGATTCTGAGGGATCAGGGTTGTCATGATCTAAGGTTGCCAGGAACTAATCTCTCCCCGATAAGAGGAGATTCTAGTGGCACTGTGAGCTAGCTAATGCAAATCCGGCTAACATACGCGGTGGGGGTGCGCAGAGCCAGTCTACCACCAAGCCCACAGTTTATGTTATCCAAACTCGCAGGTCCTGCAGGGGTACTATAGGAACTACACGACATGGCGCCACCAACATTGGTTTGGTACTTATTTAACAGTAGAATCTGAGTAGTTCAGTCGTGCTATTCTCAGAGAACCTACTCACAAAACACCAGAGACGTCTGCCGTGGGTGGGCACAAAATCTGCCGCAGCTGAGTAGTACGAAAATACTATTTATTGGCTGTTGGTTATTCAAGCTTGAAATATGGATCGTAGGCAAGGCTTAATTCTAGCAGCACACGAGGGTTTGGGTTCTGCGCATACAGGCGTTACAGCGACTATGTCTTTACTGAAACAGCGCTACTGGTGGCCGGGGTTAACAAAGCAGACCAAAGACTATGTCTTAAAGTGCGACATCTGCCAGCAGATGAAAGGCTCCACCGTAGCACGCCCAGCGCAGACACCATTACTAAAATCAGACAAACCTCTTGCATGTGTGTATTTGGACCTCTGCGGACCCCTACAATCTGATGGGGCCAAGAAATATATCATGGTTGCAGTGGATTCCTGCTCTAGATTCCTATGGGTCTGGCCTCAGCGCTCGGCTGATGCTCGAACTGTTATAAAAGATTTGCGAGTCTTTATCAGCACATACGCAGTTGGCACGTTACATTCTGACCGTGGCCCGGCGTTTAGCTCTCGGGCTTACAAAGAGGCCATGAAAGGAATGGGCGTAGCATTGCGGTACTCCTCTCCGTACCATCCTGAGGGAAATTCTGTTGTGGAGATGAAAAACCGTGACTTAAAGCAATCTTTAACAGCTAGGGTATTAGGCAAGGGCGGTAGTTGGGTCAGTCACCTTTATGGGGTCCAAAGAGCAATTAACAACCAGCCAAGAAGCTCTCTAGGGGTGTCACTCCTTACGAGGTCATATTTGGGACAAGAATGTGGGTACCTAATCTTGATTGTGAAGGCGCAGTGGCGGATGAAAAACCATTTGATATCCATGATCGTTTGGCTGTTTTACAGGATCTAAATGAATCCAGGACACAACAAAGCAACGTCCACTTAAAACAGACCGCCACTGAGGAAGTCAAGGCAGTAACGTCAAGACCTGTCTGGATCCCAAAAGTCGGGGATCTGGTCAGAGAAAAGATTGCAGACAAGAAAGAATTCGGACCATCCTACAGAACAGCTGTAGCGGTCCTAGCAATCCAAGGCACAAGAACAGTACTTCTGCCGCCTCTTGCCGGGGAAAAAGGAGAAAAGATTTGTCTCAATCGACTCAATCAAACCACACTATGTGGCCGATACTAAACAGTAGGCCTCGTGGACTCCACAGTAGCAGATGCCCTCCTCTCGCTACAATCCAAGAAGTTCAAACAGAAAGACTCATCACGTTTGAAGAGCCACCTGTACGGAATGAAGGACTAAGCAACAATGCTAAGGAACTCGTTCCACTTCAACAAGAAGTTCGACTTCAAAATGAAAATTAACTTAACAACGAAGTTGCAATAAGACCGACTACAGTCGTCTACGTCAACATTCCTCGTTAAGAGCAAAAACAAATTTCAACAAATCCCGATGCAATTCCAACAATTGATCGAACTGCTTCTGGCTACTTCATGAACTTTGATACGTTTTCACTGGATCCAAGCAAGCCGGGAACGACTCCAGCCCAAAAATCACACAAACAGAAACTCATTGACTTTTTGCACTTTTTTAGAAAGCCTTACCTGGTGTCACCTTGGATAGAACTTTGGTATATCACTGGGATTCTATTTCTTCTTTTTTGGCTAGGTTTAACTATAACTTTTAGTATGCGTATTAATGGACGATATATCCAGCAAAGCTCTACAGCCCAAAGAGTCAATTTGATTTTAAAGCCACACCGGTCTTCACATCATGAACCAAGAGACTTGTCTTGAGTGAACATCACAGCAGTTCCTATACCGGACGGTATAGTATGGGACAAGATTGATTTCGATATATTCGGTCCGACTGAACTTTTAAAGCTTAAACATGTATTTAAAATTTCTTTGAGTGATATCATTACCTCCAGTACATTGTCTGATGATTGGGACACTGAAACTGTAAATAATATGATGTCTGATTTGGAAAAAACTGCAGCATTTCCGAACAATGAAATGTTAGAAGATACTTCAGACTATGATACATTGTACTGTTACCAACATTATGGTCATCATTTCTTGCACAAATCTATAACACCTAGAAATGTATTTGAATACCACCAGTGGGAACACTGCCCAACACCTCCAAAAGGTAGTTCGCAAACTTTTGCACAGAAATTCATACTTTTCAGGGTTTAATACATCTGACCCGAAGTCATTTTATTACAAAGTGGCAACAACATCAGCACAGAAAATTATGTTGACTAACACCAAACAGATTTACTCTGCTTCCTTTATGGCCCAGTTGTCTACACAGGGTTTCGACCTATGGAAGGACGTTATAGATTTAAAATCAATCTGGGGTTCTAGGGACTGGCAGGTCCAGGGAACAGAAGCGCTTTTTTAGAACATGCCTCATTCCACAGCAGATGATATTTCTAAATGAAACGGTGCAACAGACATCCTGTCTTGGACTAGCCAAGAACAAGGAAATTAACACACCTGGGTTTCCAGCACCATCACAGATGGGTGGGGGGCAGAATTCAACTACACATGGGGTAGGATTAGATGACACTCTCCAGTACAACAGGTCAGATCCCAATTGGACAGAATGGCTGATTTGGCCCGTTGACACAAACACATGTCAACAGAGATTCCTAGGTATAACCGAGGGGTTTAGTATCAGTAGGCCAGATACACGCTATGTACAGAGACAACACCCAGGGGTAGTGAAATCCTATAGTGTTGGGAAGTTGTGCCTTGATTGGCTAGAAACCTCAACACTCACAGAAGTAAAACATCACTTGACCTTACTCACACCTGATGTAGACCTTAGGGATTTCTTGCTAGGCCCAAGGAAAACACATCAGAAACGTTTCATATATGCTGGCATTTATGCCTATTATAATGAAAACTGGAAATTATCCCAACAGGAGGCCGCAGAAAGAATACGGGAAATAGACCGTATTAACTTAGAGAAGGCATTAGCTGTAGTGGATAATGGGTTAACAACTTTGACCTCCAGATTTACTCCTTAGGCAACATTGTATCTTCGGCAATTGACGTATTAGAACAAGACTTGGCCTTGTTACAACACGGGCAATCTCAGTTACGTTCTGTTATAATGTTAAGCTGGACGCTGCAATCTTTGCCTGCAGGCTACGTGCCCTGGCGTTTCATAAACACCACGTCTCTGTTTTCGGGATACAATCTAACTGATAAACAGACAGAAATGGCACAGAGGGGAGCCAAATATACAATGCTGCGTATTGAGAAACTGGAAAGGTTACCATTCACTGTAGCCGAATCACCATCAACAAATGGCTAATTCATGGCCAAATCACTCTGCCGGTCACTATGTTTCAGTTTCAATATTGCCTTGAGCAAAGGCAGGCAGGCAGATATGAAAAGATGGGTAAGGGATACATTAAGGAAACTTGGGAATTACCATATAGATATCGATGCCGGAGTGGGGATCGAGAAGTGTATCTGAGTGGTACAAACTGCAAGAACGCTTTAAGCGGTTCTCTCATGTGTCAGGATATTTCTCTGCACGGAGCATGTAGTGGTTCGGTAGCGAATCTATCTTGTCACATGTCAGGGACCCCAGCGGCCATGATCACGCCGGTTTTCCAGCTGCTCTCGAATGGGAGTTACTTGATGCTAAACGATCAAGGTTGCTGTGGGATGCTTCCGGGCGTCACCTATCTGGTCACTGTTAACTCCAGGGTTACTTGCTGTATGCAAGTATTGTTTCCGCCACTGAACACAGTCAGGGAGGCGCCGTTATGGCCTTCGTTGAATGTTTCCTTTATACAATTTGATACTTTGAGCATACTGAAAGCCATGCTTTTACAGCAACCCGTGCCCTTAACCTCCGCTCGAGAAACCTTTGAACTTCAAGTTGCAAGGACCTCGACTGAGATACAGGATCTTATACGTACGAACTGCCCCTTTCATTTCGCAGAAATGGTGGGTCGTATCTTTAACATGTCTGATACGAGCGGTATTGTACACCTATTTAAGACCATAGGGTCAGGACTATTAAGCACCTTTCAGACAGTCCTCGGAGTAATCCCAAATTTTATACACTCCGTATTGGGAAGCGTGTTTGGAGGTCTCCCGCTTATCCTGTTCCTAATTGCAGGAGTCCTGATTGTAATCTTACTGCTACGCAATGGACGGCCCAATTTCCGAGGAAATGGCGAACATACTCATGGAGCGGAAATACCGTGAACGCATGGTGCAGCTTCTGGGTATACCTTGCCTAAGAGAACTGAACGCCTCTTGGTTTCTATCGTTTAGACCAGTCTGGGTGGACTGCATCTTACCTGTTCTTCGATGCCTGTTTTGCAGAGAAGAATGCGCGTTGGATCTCTGTCTAACGTTTCCATCAGATACGCCTCCGGACATGGATGCTATGCTGGACCCCCTAAAGGCCCATGCTCTGCGTTGTCCCCAGCGTCTTCCTATTCTGATGAACGCATTCCTTGAGAATTCACAGGTGCCGTTTGCTCCTGCTGGGTTAGGTGGCTCCTCCACAGGCACCCAGGTAACAACTGCAGCACAAGCTGCCCCAGCACCGACTATCGGCAGTGCTACATTCCATCTATGTGCGATTGACGTTCTCTGTGAGGCATTGGATTTGTCGTCTGCAGTAGCTAACACCGATAATGCTGTATCTCCCAGCCAGGACACTTAATCTTGAATTGGCTCATCGCGTCCTGGGAAAGAATTCGGCTTCTCCACTTCGTTTCATAAATAAACGAACAAAATTTAAAACATTTCCTAAGTTGACACTTTTGCTTGAAAAGGCATGGCCTTATTCTGCTTGTAGTGATGCAACTTTTATAAGTGGGACAGAATTGACTTTTTCAAGTGGCAAGAAATTGTAACATTTTTAAACATTTTTTAAATGTCTTTTTAAAACCATGTTTTTAGCTGTTTTTTTTTTTTTTTTTTAAATTGTCCAGATTTTAAGTATGGTCATTGTCATCCAATTCGAAAGAGGAGTGGGTGTTATGTTTCGTATAGAGGCCCTAATATAGACACGTTCATATATGCCGTATATAGTCATAATCGTATATGCCCTATTATGGTCATAATCGTATATGCCCTATTATGGTCATAATCGTCTATGCCCTATTATAGTCATGATCTCCTATGCCCTAATATAGGCATGATCTTTCACCTACATTAGTTCCCTACAGTACACAACGAACTCTGAGGGTTGAACGTTATCTAGTCTGTGGTTTGAACACTGCAGGGTTTTTCCCGAACACAGGCCTACAATGTACTCATAAATTATGCATGAGCATTCACCAGCTACATCTCCCGCATAATATGTATGTACAAAGTTCACCCCTGACGTCTTCCTCATGTCCAACAAAGACCAATACAAACCA
Source organism: Calotriton arnoldi (assembly GCA_963921515.1). Lineage (NCBI taxonomy): Eukaryota > Metazoa > Chordata > Amphibia > Caudata > Salamandridae > Calotriton > Calotriton arnoldi. The sequence continues at coordinate 2,797,540 of CAWUFW010000124.1, read as the reverse complement.
TACTAAGGGACGAGACACTTTAGGGTATAAATACACCACATCTTGCCACTGTAAGACAGAGGGAACCGAGACTTCCATGCCGACACACTGACCAGAGACGCTGAGGCTCCTGCATGCAGTCGCTCCAGCTGACAGCGGTCTAACACAGCCCTTGCGGGGTGTCCAACTCGAGACCAGGACGGGGTCCCACACTTTCTCTATTCAGGTAATGGGGTTCGACTAAAATCCTAGAGGGATTCTTGGCTCTTAGGCTTTTAGACCTACACACATGCTAGGTACACTTAGGTACTTCTCGTCCGGCATCGTAGGAGTATGCACACTTTTATAATGCATTTTATATATTCATGTATGTAACCGTTATTATTGCAATATGGTAGAACTATACTATCCTTTCACTTTTATCGTACTGCTGATAATATATCTCTGCTATTGTCTGCTGGTTGTTGCAGCACATATATTCTACACCAGAATAACAACTGTTCAATAAATACTTATTGAAACGCCCTGACTGTTTATTCTGTGTAACTCTCTGAGACAAACCGAACAAGTAAGCACGAGTGACTGAGCGAAAAGTAGTACATTGTTTCCACGATTCTGAGGGATCAGGGTTGTCATGATCTAAGGTTGCCAGGAACTAATCTCTCCCCGATAAGAGGAGATTCTAGTGGCACTGTGAGCTAGCTAATGCAAATCCGGCTAACATACGTGGTGGGGGTGCGCAGAGCCAGTCTACCACCAAGCCCACAGTTTGTCATCCAAACGCGCAGGTCCTGCAGGGGTACTATAGGAACTACACGACACTGCTGCCAGAGAAAAACATATTATCTAGTTATCAAAGCCATGTTAAAATCATTCCAGTGTCATGTGTGTGCCCCTGAAAGTTCAAGCTTAGGCAGCTGGATAAATAAACAAAATGATCACATCTGAATGGAGGACAAATGGGTTTTTGTGAAAGCACACAACTTCTGTCCAATCAAAACATGTACTGCTGGCTCCCAACATGTGAGCGGGATTAAAGGCCTTCAATAGTGATGCTAACTTAATTGTCCTGAGACAACTGTTAAACCAGATCATAAAAATGAGCCACACTGCCAATGCTTGTTTTAATGCATAATGTTAGTGAATGTGTGAACCCTCACAAAATATGTGAGCAGAGTTTACTTTTGATTTTACGAGTGAAACAAGCATTTAAAAAAAAAAATTAAATGGAGTTGGCGACTTTGTAGAATTTTACAAGATCGATGACAAGTTGGTCCATATCATGAATAACACCTCCGTTCGATTTCAGCGTTTTAGTCAACTGCACTTTGCATGCTGAGATTCTGATCTCATATTGAAAGTGTTAAAAGCAAAACTAAAAGCCCCACAATGCAACATACTGTAGGCTGGGGGGGAAATAGATGATGGTATGTATGTTGTAGAGCCAAAGAACAGAGTTGTGAAATGCAAAATAAAACGTAGTTCCTGGCTTTTCCCTTTTTTCTTGTGAGCAATCACCGGTTGAGCAGTCTAGTGAGTGGGAGGGCAGAGAACACATTTGAGACATCAATGTCTGCATCTCCTGCTAAAGGGCTAACATTAACAATCCTTAGAAAACCAGCTCGCTAAAAGGAACTATTTACCAGAGCAATGCAAGCATCAGCAAGTCATACGTTCAGAACCTGGTGAGAGCTACATTTCACCCCATCCTAGATTCCCCTAGGTGTCTAGTTTTCAAAAATTTATAGGTTTGCTAGGTTTCCCTAGGTGCCGGCAGAGCTACGGTTCAAAATCTACAGCTAGGCACTTTGCAAAAAAGGGTCTGTTTTCACTTTTAAAATGTGGAGTGTCCACGTTGCGGGCACTAGGCCTACCCACACAAGTGAGGTACCATTTTTATCGGGAGACTTAGGGGAACACAGAATTGTAGAGCAACTGTTATTACTTATTGACTTTCGATGCATTTCTGCCTTCCAGATGTAAGACAATGTGTAAAAAAGAAGTCACTTTGAAAAATGTCCTATAATTCACATGCTAGCATGGGTACCCACAATTTCGGAGATGTGCAAATAGCTACTGTTTCTAAACTCTATATTTTGTTCCTATTTCAGAAATATATAGTTGTCTTTCATATCGATTTTTCACTATTTATATTTTCCCAAATGAATTGCTATATACCCGGTACACAATAAAAAACCATTGCAAGACGCTGATCAGTTATTGGCTCTGGGTTCTTCGGGTTCTTGGTGAACCTACAAGTCCTATATATCCCCACAACCGGAAGGGTCCAGCGGATGTAACGGTATATTGCTTTATAAAATCTGTCATACTTAGAAGAAGTTACAGGTGAAAATGTTGGCACAAATGGCTGTTTTTTTCAACTCATTTTCAATTTTTACTATTTTCAACTGTTAGTTTCCATAAGAAAACCTTGAAGGATCTACACAAATGACCCCTTGCTGAATTCAGAATTTTGTCTACGTTTCAGAAATGTATATCTTTCAAGGATCCATTATTGCTTTCATGCCAATTGTTACCATTAACTGGAAGGAGGTTGAAAGCACAAAAAATAGCAAAAGTAGGCTATGTCCTAGTAAAATGCCAAAACTGTGTAAACAATTTTAGTTTTCTGACAAAGGTCTGTCAGTCCCTGAAAGCAGGGAAGATGGTGATTTCAGCACCACAAACCCTTTGTTGATACCATTTGCAGGGAAAAACCAGAAGCTTTCATCTGCAGTATTTTTTTCCCATTTTTTACAAAAAACATTTTGCTGTATTTTGGCTAATTTCTGTGTCCCCTCCAGGGGAATCAACAAACCCTGGGTACTTTTAAAATCCCCATGATGTTGGACGAAAAGGACACAAATTTGGCGTGGATACCTTATGTGGTCAAAAAGTTACAGAGGCCTAAGCGCGAACTACCCCAAATAGCCAAAAAAAAGGGTTAGCATAGGGGGGAAAGGGCTAGCAGCGAAGGGGTTAAAGCCAGGCCTATTGGCATTGCCAATGCTTGTCTAGTATGTCAAGTGGAATTTGTTTTACCAAGTTTCACAAACAAAGGTACAACATGGACAGCTGCAGTCCTGCCTTCTCTAGCACAAATAAAAATTTAAGGACAGGTGGGGGCAGCAGAAAAAACATCACACAATTCTCTTATACATACAGGACATGTACAACACGGGTAGCTTACACACTAAAGAGTGAGTGAGAGGTGTTAAAGGACTGTTGTATAATTTTAGTAAACAGACCTAATCATAAGGAAAGTACAAAATCCCATAAAGAAATAGCCAAACCTGTAATAGAATTACCCTACATTCATCTACTCTTTTCGGATGGTAAATGCTCACCTACCTAATGTGGTATGCCTTATCAATGGGGTCCATATCTTGCACTGGGAAACTTTCAAGAGTACTAGTGTACACTGGTTATACAGGCTCCTAGTTATGCGATCCCTAGGTTGGGTGAGGTTATGTCACTTATGTCGACATTTATGTAATCCTTTTGTTAACCGGTCAGACCTGTATTAAAATATTTTATGTGGCAGGCACCAACCAGCAGACTTCTACCATATGGTCTGGTCTTGCCCCCGCCTCACAAAATACTGAGAAAAGATAGAATCCGAACTCTCACACATCCTGGGCTGGCATGTACCTCACGACCCTATGCGCCTCCTCCTGGGCATTATGGATGGTCTAGACTGGTCCCGAGCAGACAAATTATTCCTGGGGACGGCCATCATGGGAGCCAAACGCAATATCACCATGGCCTGGACGCAACCTGACCACCCGCAATAGCTAAATGGCGCCGAGGTGTGGACTGGTGCCCCGCTCAAGAGAAACCCTTATTTGAAGCCAGAGGCTGCTCTGCCAAGTACCAGAAAGTATGGGGCAAATGGACGGACCAACTGGGTTAGTGGGGTCCGTGGGGATGGCTTCTTGCTTCCGATAGGCTGCTTGTTTTTGCTATGTAAAGTGCTCGATCGCTGTGCTTACTGTATAACTTTACTGCCAACACCCTCATAATGTCTTATATGCGAACCTGTGTACTGTGCTGTTGCTGCTAATCTTCTCTTTGTTTTCTAAAAAGCAATAAAAGTTGATTATGAAAAAAATATATATTTTATGTAGGTGAGCTAAAACGTTTTTTTTGGTAACTGTGATCTGCCTACCCCATGATTTAAACCAGGAGAACTGGGCAACTGGCCCTACATCACTTTTCCATCAACATGTTTTGGACTTGAAATATTGCCCCTTTAGGCTCAGACTTCTTTCACAGAAATATAGTAGCTCACATCAAATATTGTGGAACAATCTCTGCTTCATAGAGTCTGTTCACCAGCCTCAGCAGGGGGAGCGACGATGGAACAGGTGTTGCAACAGGCTATTGGCGAGGTTGTCAGTATGCAGCAGTTTCCCATGGTGAGCCACTGTAATCACAACCGGCACTGTGAAACTGACCATGCCCAGGCTGCAGAAGCCATGCTCGCAACTGATTGGGTGTAGGCAGTGGGAGTGCATAGGTCTTGAGATAGTGCAATATGTGCTCAACACCAAAGCATCTTCTGCCTTGCTGCAATTACCAATAGGTCAGTGGTAGTCAGTCGGTGACCACTGGGTCCCATAATTCTGTCTAGAAAAGCAGTGCTATGGAGGCTTAAGGGAAGAGCTCTTGGCTCAGCCATGACCTTCCGTTCTGCAAATGTCAGTGACTTCCACTTTACGTAAAAGTTTGTACCTCAGCTATAAATAAAGTGTATTTTAGGTTGTTTTTACTTTAGCACCTTAGACTGTAGCACTGGTCTTAGGAGGTTTTATCAATATTAGTGAGCTACTGTGAGAAGCTGGCTTGGTATATGGTGTACACTTATGTAAGTGGGCACCTTGCACCAATCCAGACAACCCTTATGATGATTTTAGTGGTCTTAGACAACCTTAGAAAGCTCTCTAAGTGGTAGCTGTGCAGAGCAGCCTTCAGGCTTAGTCCAGAAGGAGTGTAAAGCAGCTTGTTTTACCAGAACATAATCTTATAGGTATAGATTAAGTGAAAAAGAACCACAGAGTTTATTTATAAAAATATGTATTTATTATAAGACACTCACTAACACATACAGATATCTCCTAGCCGGAGATATACACAATACTTTTCAATAGAAACAGGTAAGTAGCACGTAATACACAATGGTCACCAGTGGAGACCAAACCATATACTAAAATAGTGGTATGCGAACCATGACTCGAGTCAAGACTATACCCAGAAGACGTAGACGTGCTGGGGACCCAAGGAACCACCCAAGGTATGTAACCAGGAGCCCCACGGAGGCCGTGTGCAGAGTGGGAACACGACTGCGGGATCAATGCAAGTCAATGGGTAAGTCGCAGTTGCAATTTTAAAGAAGGACCCTTCCCAGTGGAACCTGAAGAAACCCCGTGGAAGACAGAAGGTTGGAGAACCACCCCATTCATAGATACCTTAGGAACCAGGATACCTGCACCAGAGAAGCCGGATGCATAGGTGTGAAGTTGTGTCGGAAACCGCCGTCAAACTCAAAGGAGGACTTCAGAAGATGCTGCTGCTGGAGAAGGTGAAAGAGTCCAGTGGAACCAAAAGGTGGATTCAAGATGTGAAGAACCTGCAAGCAGAGGGGACAGAGTCTATGCCACTCAGGAGTGACCAGGAGGCACGGAAGACGAATGCCCACCAATGTCGATTGTTGCAGGAGAGCTGACGGTGACCTTGAAACTGCAGCTGTGTGGACCAGGCTCCGCTGTGGAAGACCAGGAGCCGTACACGAGTTGTCCCACGTCGGATGTCGAGAGTTGAGGGGTCGGTGTCCAGCGGGAGCACCAACAAGCCTTGGCAACTGCAACCAACGTGGAAGTTGAAGAAGATGCAATGTCGGGACCAGCAAGGTCCAGGAGACTCACCACAAGCAGGGGAGTCAGGGCAGGCCCCGAGCAATCAGGGGAGCCCAAAGAATTCAAAGATGACCCTCAAGAGGACCCACCGGCCAGAGTCACTGGAGTCGCAAGAGGACCTCGAGCAGCTCACCAAAGATGCAAGCCCACGATGCAAGTGATGCGGTGAGGACGAAGATCTTGGTCACTGGAGATGCTTGAGGTTGGGGCTACTTGGAGCCCGAAGATCTTGGTGGAAGGAAGCCAACAAGCCTTTGCAACTGCAAGTCGACGCGGTGCACAGGGGTTCGGTTCCTGCGGCTCCGACGGATACTGGCCTCAAACTTGGTGAGAGGACAGGGGAATCCTGGAGGGATGAGAAGAACCACCACCTGTGTTGCTGAGCCTTTTGTAGTCCGTGGGAGCCCAGGATCAGCAGACCGGTCAGCTTAGTTGTGGTGTCTGCAGATGCAGGGAAGTGACACCTTCACTTCAAGGGAGATTCCTTCAGGTGTCTTGGATGCCCACAGGCCTTGAAGGGTTCTTGGACGGTGCACAGGCACAGACGTAGCAGCGGACGAGCAGGGCGAGTAAATCAGGAGCAGCAGGAGTCTTCCCGGATGCAGCCTTGATGCCCAGAGCGAAGTCCAGAGTGCCCAGACGGTTGAAGAAGTGGTGTCTGAAATGAACCCTGTCCCATGACGAATATAGGGACCCACCCACAGGTAAGCCCTTAAATACCCTAAGGAAAGGGTTGGGACGATTCAGTGGTCCCTCCCTAAGGAGGGGCTGGACAAGGGGGAGGATACTACCCTGTCCTTTGGCCAACGCCTCCCTGAACTGGTTTGAACTGGACTATGTATGGAGGGTACCATGTGTGCCCTGCACGCAGACTATGTGGCGCTGGCAAGCGCCACCACCCTGCCCCAATACACTAAACCATGTCTGGGAGATGGTCACACCTCCCTGTGACAGGATACCTATTGTTCTGCCTTCCCCTGCCCGAGCTTGGCTCAGCCTGAGGAGGGCAGAAACGTGTCTCTGGCCTGCAGCAGCCCTAGCTTGCTGTCCGGGTCTGGAAGACTGGTACTGGGAGCACCAAGGGCCTCCCAAAGGAGCTTTGCGGTGCATGGAATCATAACTCCCACACCGTGTACGGTGTGGGGGTATGATTCCAACATGTTTGATACCAAACATGACGGTTCGTTACAACCAGTTTAGAGATGGTCATCGCGGAATGGCGCGGTGACCCTCTATATGTTATATGGCTGTCTCACAACCCGGGAGAATGGACTCTGTAGGCTGTAGGGGTGTCTTGCTCATGCAGGGGCACCCTCACACTTAGAACCGAGCACCCTGCCTTCAGGATTGAAAGGCCTGCTTTAGGGGTGACTTATAGGTTTAAGTGCAGTGTCCTTAGATATAGGTAAACCTATATCTTTGTTAGTGGTGGTAGCACCAGCTTACAAAGGCTGCAATGGTAGGCCTGTAGTTACAAATTGAGTGGTCCCCCATGGGTGGCATAATACATGTTCAGCCCATGGGGGACCCCTGGTGTACCTATGCCCTGGTTACCTCAGTACCATATACTAGGGACTGATCAGGTTGCACCAATGTCCAATCTGGGATGTACCTAAGTACTTACCAAACCAATTTAGGGGAGAAAGCACAGATACTGGGGTCCTGATTAGCAGAATCCCAGTCAGACTAGTCAGAAACAGCATTACATCAAGCAAAAAGTGGGGGTAACCATAAAAGCAGATCCTACTTTCCTACAACTACACCCTTTCAGCTGTGACTGTTTTATTAATGACTCAAAAGGCAAGTCAGTTGTCTTGTTTTCTCCTATATAAGCCATATATAGATAGATAGATAGATAGATATAGATATGGATGGATCAACAGTATGTTTCATTATACGATACTCAAGAGAGGGTGTTGTACAGTGTGCGGTCATAACTATTTAAAGGTGCTCTCAAATGTGATCATGGTAAAGGAGACAAAGTGGAGAAAAGTAATTGCCTAGGGTTCACACTATTTGGCCAAGCTTGGAAGCTGGTTTTCTAATTAAACACTGTGCAATTCATATACTGGATGGATATTGCGTTCTTTTCCCCTTCTGTCCTGATGAAAGCTTTGTTAGGGACCCAAGAGGTAAGTCGGTTGCCTTATGCCTCCTATACAAGGCCTTTACTGTTGTCATAAATGGAGCAACATTGTTTTTTTTAAACCATACATGAGGTTGTTGTACAGCGCACATCCTGAACTAAATTTCTTCAAGTTGCTCTTGGATGTGATCATCACTGAAAAGAAAGCAGAGGAAAGGACATTGTCCTGGGTCACACAGTTTGGTCAAGCTGTGAAGCTGTGATTGAAACCAGGATCTCTGGGTTAGGGCCAGGCAACTAGTTTTACCCTGGGTCCAATAAAAGCTCCTGAATAGCCTGGGAATGTAATGCAAGGACATTCAAATTATCTTTTGTTTTGATTTTATAAGATAGAGTAACAGCAATGGAAACACCGCTCTTCACACAACAGCTGCACCTTGGGCATTAACAGTGCATTCATCCCTCCTTCAGAGAATAGGTATAGCCAGGGTAGTATCGGCATTACAGCAGGTACCAATCTGGAAACAGCAGTGCAAGCTTTAGTTCCTCACAGAATAGAGACGGCATGGAAATGGCAAAGAAAGCTTCCTTCTCTCGCAGAAGGCAATAAGTGCAGTCCTTCATTTCCTCAGAACAGATTCAGCATCGCAGAGTTGTGCAAGCTTTCATCACTCACAGAACATGAATGGTTAAGGCATGAGTGACATAGGCTACAGACAGATGTCTAAAACAAGGTGCTTAAATTACTGAAAGAAACTTATAAGTGGATGAGTGAGTGAATATGAGAGTTCTGCCAACATTCTCACATAGGTGATAATCCACGTCAACACCCTGAAAATCCTGCTAATGTCACTTTGAGGCCTGTGTTAATTGATTCTTTGTTTTTCCACATATTAAGACATTGCAGTAACCTACGTACGTAGCCTCGTGTAAATGATTATTCTCTAGACCGGCATACAGGAGTGAACCTCTTTGAAAAGGTTTTGAATGTGAATGCTTCAGGCTGTGTGCAGTCCGAGCCTCAGTGCTGCACCTGTTCAAAATGTTGAGGGCTGCCAGTGCGCACAAGCTTTCATCACTAACAGAACATGTATCGTTAAGAATGAGTGGCATGGAGGGTCCAGACAGATCTGTGGAGCAAGTGTTTGCCTCGCTGAAAGGATTGTATATGTGAGTGTATGCGAGATTTGATACTAGTCTCTCTTAAGTAATATTCAATGTCCGCACCCTGCCAATCCTGCTGCTGTCACTAAGACCTGCTGTTTGTCTCAATAATTTGGTTTTCTACCTGTTGAGAAGTAGCTGTAAGCCCATCCACAGCCTAAGTAACTACTGTAGATAGATGCCAACCTCTTTGAAAAGGTTTCCCATGCCTGCTCGCCAGGTGGATTGCCATCCCAGGATCGGTGCTCAACAGGTTCGAAATGTTGAGGGCCGCCACTGTCTGCTGGGCTGTCTGTAATGTGCTTGAGGGCTGACTCGTCGCGGATGCTCTGCATCAACGTGCAAATCCTTAAAGGGAGATGAGTGGAAGCATGGAGGCACTCTTGATAATAGCCTTGTGAGCAGCACAAGAGTATATGGCAGCCAAGTGCCACACTGTAGTCGGCCGCGAAGCCTCTCTGCCTTCGTTCTAAAGTTCACCAAAACTGCAAGTGCAAAATCAGTGCTTCGGCAGGAGCAGAGTAGAAAAGTCACAAAGACCGTCTCTAGTTTGCTTTGCTTGGTTTGTATACAGCGTCGTTATTGAACCACATTGCTAAATTTGCATGTAGCCTTTCTGACCACTTATTTTGAGAATTCTTATCCGTATGTTATCATTCCAACCATTAAGCATTTAATTTGTTCAAAATTTCATCCACCACTTGACAATAACCGGTCTTTTGTTGCTCTCACCCTTTCTCTTAAACTCTGTTTCTAGTTGTGTTGGGTTTTGTCTTAATCCTTACAGAATTGCTGTTTGTATTCTAGCTGCTCACTGGCTATTTCCTTGTGTTTTAGCTGTACAGAACTCTTTCAAGTGATAAAACTCGTTTTCATGAACGTGCTGCTCACCTTGAAAACCAAGCAAAAACGGCAAATTCAAAGTGTAAGTAAGGTATTTTAATGTGCATGTTGTCTATATTTGTTGGATAAAGATATTTGTGTCCATGTTAGTTTATTTTTAGGTCTAATGATTAAAAAGAAGTCGTTCTAAAAATTGAGTGTCATTTTTATTAACCGTGACTGTGAAGTGAGCTGTTGTCTCACCCTGCCTGAAAACCAGGGTACGATCTAATGCATTCACTGACTGGCGGAAACCAGTCAAAGGCCAACTTGGCTACTGCAGAGCTACACTAAATGTTAGCACAGTGACTGTAATGCCAGATTTTGTAGGACAGTACTGTAAAATATCTACTCTTATGTCCTGGCTTTTTGCTTTTTCGGCTCGACTGTATCCTGCTTCCAAGTGGCAGGGCAGACTAAACTTCTATGGCTGTTAAATCAGCTTTGAGTAGCGATATTGTGTATGTATTATATGGAGCACCACCATCTATCTCTGCGCTTTAGTACATCCTTGACAGATTCTTGTGTTTTTTTTCCTGATAAACGTTTAACCTGCTCCCCCCCTTTTTTCTGCTTCTCAAACTCAACAAATTCTCAACATCTGTGCTTTCTCTGACATTTTTAAGTAGATCTCTTTTGTTTCCTTCTGCCTTTTTAGGTCGAGCCTACAAGGCGCGCATGCGTTGACTGCAAGACCTGATGTAAACAGTATAGCGAGAGTAATCCCGCCTGCTGCTTGCAATTGGGTCATTTATGATTCACTCAGATTTCCGGGCTCCCTATTGGTTGCTGCTCCGTTCATCACTTCCGTTTTTATCGGAAGCAGCACCGACCGACTACAGTTTTATTGCGCTGCAACTGTACTTATGTTATGTTTAGGGACTACTTGTTTTTCGTCATGGCACGTAGCATGGCGCCTGGTCTCGTCATTTTTTTTCACCATGACGCCCGCTTCACGGGACGCCATGCACATACGCCCGTAGCTTCTGGTTTCCTTTGTGCTTCTTTAATCTCAGGAACTGCACGCCGCCCATGCTTGTTTCAGCAATAGCTAAACACCATTATGTACATCTATTGTAACTAGACTGAAGATCACTAACGCGCAGGTACGTTAAACCTCAGGGTGACACGAACGCCATGGAAACGCTGCCGCTCTATCCACTTCCGCATCTATGGGCATGAGTGACAGCGGTGGGCGGGCCTGAGGTGCTAGCGTCACTAGGAAGATGGCAACGTCCTTGGTTGTGGTCCGGACAGGAGCAGTGCGATGTTAGCTGAAGGCTACATGGGGCGCCGAGCGTCAGGTAATTTGGGGGTACCTTTGGAATAGCATGAGCTCCCTTTAGGAGACCCCTACATGGAGAAACATAGATTTCGAAAGGTCTTTACCGTTTGCTGTAACCTTTCACTAGTTATGTCATTGCAGCATGGCTTTCTAGTAACTCCCTATTCAGTGGATTCCAAACTCTGTGTTCTCATTTGTACAAAACACCTAAAAGTTTCTTTCGCTGAAGGAGTAACACCCGTTTCCCTTCCGTGGCGATTATAAGTTGACCAGTGTATGCTAATCAGTTGGCCCTAGTTACTGGTTTTCCCATCTCTCTGTGCCTCTGAAATATACGCATTATTCAAGACAACACAGAAAGTGACATAGCGCGATCTTTGGACTGATTACACCACATGAAGTACTGTGACGTAACCTTTAAAAATATTACAGGGATTTACTCCATGAGAAGTAGCAATGCAGTGAGTAAAATTATTAAAAAATGACAATTTTTAGCATTCGTGTACTAATAAAATCAACAATAGCAATCAAATCTAGGTAACGGTGACTTAAATCTCACTGTAAGAAATTATGGCTGAAAGTGTATCGGTGGTTTATTGTCTGTGCTGTGCTATACAAGAGTACATTCTCACTCAAGCCTTAAGAATTTACTTGACATTTTTCATCAACCCCCATCAGCACTCTTTTTCCACTATTAAGTACTCTCTCTCCCCTCATCTTCTTTTCCACAAATTGTTATTTCTTTCCTCATATGACCTCACTTTCTGCCTCTTCCTGAACCGCTTACTTTATTTCTCCTCCCCTCCTCTTTCTCTCCTCGGCCATCTCATGTACTCTCCGCTACTCAACCATTTTCTACAGTTCCCTCCACCACCCAACCTCGTTCTCTTGTCACCATTTCCTTCGTGATTCTAGCCCTCTACTCTGCCCCCCCTCCTCTCCAACTTTTCTTCTTCCTAGTCCTTCCCCCATTCTCCAGGACGAAAATCTGTAAGGCTGTCAGCGCCCAGCCAGTATTTAACCCTGCCTCTCCGCTATCGCACAACAATTCACCTTGTGTCTACAGTACAACCCTCCTAAGCATTTCCCCTTGTCCTCCTCCCTCAGCCTTACTTCCTGCTACACCAACTTGTCCCCCACCTCACTTTTTCTTTCCTTCTCATTATCCTACTTTTAACCCGTCCCCGCTGCCTCTACTCAAACCAATAAGCTCCCCCCTCATTCTCATCTTAACCATTGCCTTTTGTCATTTTCATTTGTTAGACTTTTGCCCACATAAACGTTTCCGATGAAAAACAATATAAACTACATTCACCAGAATTCGTTGAAATAAAATTTCTTAACTCATTTGAAAATGGCATTAAGATTAGACCACAGCCAACGCAATTCTCTCTGAATGTAAAGATAAAAGATAGTCAAGTGCCAAACATACTTTTGCTAGCCAGCCTCATAAATCACTGGTCTAAGGCATTCTTTTCTCCTAGTCAGTACTTAGGGGCATGTTCATATTAAATGTTGAAGATTATGTAGTGCTTATGTTTCATACAGGGGTTATTACTTACACACTGTGGGCTCCTGCTAGCACTGCTTTGCCCACAACTACTCCAAACCCTGCACATGTTATCTATTTACTCTACCCCTCCCCTTAGCACACCCTTTGCTCGTCTTTTACAAATATTCATTCTGCATGCTAGCCCTCCTTCGAACTTTTTTCTCGGGTTGCAAAATGCTTTACTCCCATTTAGGAAACAGCATAACTTTATTTTTCTTTTCTATGTACGTCTGTAGAAATTCAAACAAACGTTATTACAAGTGTATTTAATAGGTAAAAACCATTGCCAATTACAACGACAATAGCTCTAACACAAGCAAATGCGAGACCTATTGCATTTCTAATGCTTGTTTTTTCCTTCCTGCATTTGGGTTAACTTTTCCACAGTGCTCCTGGTTTTTAGGTCGAGCTTTAGCGTCAGCGCACATGCGCTGCTAGCTCTGCGAGACTGCGGTAGTAGATATGGGAGACAAGCTGCCGCCACTCTCCGCCCATATTTTTGATTGGCTTCTGTCTTTGTCCTTCGTAAATGCTGGCGTGTGATTCCATAATTGGCTTGTTAGTCCCACCTTAGTATGGCCATGGCGTCATTGGTATCCTCCCATGGCTACTGGCCCCTTTACTTCGCTGTTACACAGTGTGTGCACTCTGTTACAATGTTTTGACCAAAACAGGACTGGACACAACCCGGCCGGCATCACTGCGGAGTCACTGCCCAATGGCTTGGCTTCTTAGACAATTACAATGTAATTGTGAAGACTAGAGAGGTTTTAATAGGTGGAGGGGGGTGAGGCACAGGGTCAATACTGCAGTGCTGCAGGAGCCATAGAAAAGATAATCCCTTGGCCAAGGAATAAATTGAAGTTACTGAGTCCAAGACTATCTTGTACACAGAGAATGTTTTTTTCAGGCCACCCACACGTTGTACCAATAATCCACAACTAATGCAACCCATATGGTAGATCCAAGTAATTACATGAACAACATGAATATATTCAAAAATAAAATCATATTTATTTACATTAAAACATCTCATGAATCACAATCTCATAAAACAACCCCATACATTTAACAAGGGTACAGATAAAATTTCATATACACAAGAACATTTAATGACAACAGACACAGGAGAGAAACAACAAATAGACAGTACAATTTGTCATCAAACAGCACATCTACAAAAGACACTTCTTTAGCTTGTCCTAGATACACTATATTATCTTTAGTCTGTAGGATAAGCTGATTCCAAAGATTGTGCAACAACAGCGTCGACGCGTTTCGATGGCTTAATTTATTTTTCCATCTTTTTCAAGACAAACTTTTATTTCTATTTCTCTCTCTCTATCGGCACTGAATGGTTGCCATAGAACTGACCCTGTTTAAAATAAAAACATACATTGGTATAAAACTCTCAACCATACTGTAGTACTACAACTCTATAAATACTCCATTAAATAAAATTCCACTACATTATATTTCTTCAACGTGAAGGGAAATTCCTCACATGATAAAAATCATATTCATCTTCAAACAGGAGTATATAGTCTTATTTATATTTAAAAATTAATTTCATATCCACTCATATTGCAAAAAAGACATATGATAATTACCTCACCCAATTATTTTGCATAATCCCACTACTATTTTCATTCCTAAAAAAACCTCTTTAGAAATATGCTAATATGCTGTTTAGTAATGATCATTGTAGGCATAACTCAAACATAATTTTTTTATATTATATATATACATCCGCTTAAGTCTCTATCATATGGGCTGATCTTCAAGTACCCCCCACCCTCAATCAGAAACCAACCCACCAAAGTCATAGGATCAGGTCATACTCAACGATCCCTTACGCATCAAAAAGAAACCTCATATAATCTATATGCCAGTAATGGTAATTTTTACCTTATTTCATATGAAATTCATCTTCACTGTCTGACTGCGAAGCGTAATAGCGGTCCTCATTACCCCAAGTCTATTATGAGAAAGAAAGTATATACCAGAGTATTCTTTCTGCCCTACTGACATCTATGCCTCGTTGATTAACACAAATGCCTCGTCAGTTTGTTACCTGAAAACACTCAGAAGGTTTTTCGCTTCAGATTTCTTTTTCTCTTTGAAAAAGCTTTTTTATTTTTAGGTTTGCTGCCGTTGGGATCTAAAGATAGAAAAATTATTGTTTACTATCTAAATTTCAACTTTACTTTAGCACTATCCTATGAGAAGTATCTTATTACAACAAGCATACTTTCCTACCTGTATCTTATTTTTATGTTGCCAGCCTGGAGTCCATTAGATAGTTTAATATGTATCCTTAAAAGCCGTAGACACTAAGGTGCTGAAGAATCTTATGCCTTAGCAAACACTGTAGGAAAACACAAAATGGTTTCTGTTACTCATAGGCACCACCTAACTACCTCTAAGGACACATGGCCCCAAAGGACAACACTCACGTTTAGCTTCCCTTCCTATTCCTTACCTTATAATGTTGGTATTAATGGACTGCTAGAGCTTCGTCACGCCAGCGTAACACGGGAGTACTCCTCACCTCAGCGTTGCTTGAACGTTACTTACCACACCTCGCTCTGTTTAAATACCATGTTTCCTACTATCTGATTGGTTCCAACCACCGATTCACAATAATTAACAGCTGCGTATAGATCTACTTCTATACATGCCTGCTCTGCTAGCTGCACCCCGGAAGTTATCCACAGGTCGTAAGTTCAATGGAACACTAGAATGTCAACTTCACTAATTTGCAACCAGAAGTTGCTTAACTCCTCAAACCATACGGTCTACACAATGCACGCCACAGCGTACCGTGCGATCTACAAAATAAACGCCACAGCGTACCGTGCGATCGCGCACACCTTCTCATTTCTAAATGCTAAATATCAGCTCCACTCAAATTACCCCGGAAGTTATACGTGGGTAATAATAAGACCATACCGTGTCTCTTGTAGCTATTCCAGCGCTTGCGTCTATTTTATCTCTAAAATTGTCCGTCAGCTCTACTCCAATTGCCCCGGATATTATACATGGGTGATGATGTTACTAAACCACTAGAACAGCTGACTCCTTGCTCCATGTCCGGAAATACCTAACTCGAGAATGCGTGTCATCACATCTTCAAATATTCACCATAACAGTCATTCAATTTGCTCTCACATAAAATTTCTTAGTGTTATGGCCAATACTGTACGGCTTCCCACCGCTTTACACAATTGCCGCAATGTGTTAGATATTAGCGGAACCTCTAAACCAACTAGCTGACTATTTAATTCACACAGCAGACTTTGTAAGCTGCACAGCATTGAATGAGATAGCGGGAGCATTTAATCATCACTGAACCACTCGACCGCTATCTCGCTAACTCTATACCAGAACATCCCTTCCTCAGCACAGCAACTAGTGCAATTCTTAGCCGTTAAAATACTACTATCTCCCCAATGGAGAAAATAAATGTATATTTCCACAAATAACATGGAACTCGGCAGTACTTACTGCGCTATTCAACTAATACAAAATATCAATCAGACAGTTACCGCGTAATATTAGACTTAGCAAAACTAGCTACACTAATCAACCCAATCATAAACTCTAGAATATAGTCTGCCACATAGCACCAAACAATGTCACTATAATCAGAACTATTGATTCGCAATCAGTTTCATCCACTCCTCCCGAGAGTTAAGGCCTTTGTCAATGGTATCCAAATAACACATATACCATTGTTCACGCATTTTTCTTATAGTATCCAAATTACCTCCTCTTCTACTCATACTTGCTCTTTCCAATATAAACCAACTAAACTGGTTGCAATCATGGTTATTCTTCAAAAAGTGTTCGGTCAAAGGAGCATTTTCTTTTTTATTTCTCAACGCTGATTTATGTTCCAATAACCGAATCCGCAATTCTCTACTCGTTTCTCCTACATACCCTATTCCACACGGGCAGACTAGTAAATATACTACATTTTAGTTCTACAGTTATTAAATGTTTTTTCTACTAGCGCAGTAAGTACTGCCGAGTTCCATGTTATTTGTGGAAATATACATTTATTTTCTCCATTGGGGAGATAGTAGTATTTTAACGGCACGTTCCATTGAGAAAAGGTACATCTGATAGCAAGTGGCTGAGAGCCGGGTGCTTTTTAAGTCTAATGAACCACTTACTCAAGGGTTTCAGTAACCCAGTTAATGCAATAATTGACAAGCCATTGATGTCAAGAGGCTAAAAATAGGATGCTCTTATGGCATTAAACATGCGCTCATAACTGGGCATATTATTTATTGCTTGTATAACAACAATATGACATTCTCTCTGGCGATGTCTGATTGTACTTACATTGTTAACATATACTAAATGGTTTTCAACTTGCTCCTAAGTCATGAGGAATTCTTTTAGTAACTCCTCGAGAGCTAAGTACAGATTTTTAGCTTAAGTGTTTTAAGCCACACCCTTAATTACATCGGCCACGACCCTATGAGAGACCCCCCCCACCCCCCCAGTTTTTTCATCTCACTTAAAGGTCCCAAAGGCGAGACCTATTGGCTATGCCAATGCTTGTTTTGTGTAACTGTTTATTAACAATTCCATGCGGAGGCAGACAAAAAATAAAATAAAAGCCATATTTCTCACAATTCCAAACTAGGGGTGCAATGTATACCTTCAAATAATACAGTTCCAGGATTCAGCCGAGAATCAACAAACCCCCAGATATGCCAAGCCAAACAGATGGCTAAGACTCTCAAGGGCCAAAGCCACACCCGCCAAGACTGTTCCCCTATTCATTTCAACTGGGGGGATAAAAGGAAACATATTGCCCATCTCCACAAGCACCAAGTACAGACAATATAAAATGGTTTACCCCCAAAAACCATGCCAGAATACAACACAGTTAAAAACAGTTAATTTCAGTCAAACAAGCCCAAGGATCGTCAGTGGGGCAAGCCATTGCACAGCAGCCTATACACTGGTTTCCATGTAGCTTCAAAACAGGGGTGTGTTCCAGGTATTTTCTTGAAATGGTGTTCTATGGCCAGGAGGGACCAGAGTCTGAGAAACCACTGAGTAAGGAGTCTCCGCTTTTTTTCCCCCGTTATGTGCAATAGTTCGTTTGGCTGCTCCCAAGCATTGTAATACCCAGTGCTTTAAATGGGCCGGTACTGTCCGGTACGGAGTACCGGCACTTTTTTATTTTGAGAGGGAGAGTACCGGCACTTCTCAAGAGAAATGCTATGCTTTTAATTGGAGAGTACCGGCACTTCTCAGAAACAAGCAGGTACTCTGGTACAGAGTACCTGCACTTCTATTTTTCCATTTAAAGCACTGGTAATGTCAGATGCTATTCATCCTTTGACATGGAGTCAAAGGACCCCTATGAGCGGCAACTCGGCGAAAAAGGCAGACTAAATCCTAATATCCTCACCTCAATGTGTCTGTGACTTTTACCCAGAATGGCCTCACTTTGGGACAGAGCAACCAGATGTGCCGTGCATCCACAGTAGCCCCACATTCTTTTCAACAGCTAAGATTAGCAGCGGAATACATTTGGTGCTAACGAGATGGTGTAATGCTACCCAAACCAGACCTTGTAATGTAGTTCTCTGCCTTGAATAGATGTGGAAGACGAGTGAATATCACACCCAGTGAATATCGCACCCCAGTCTTTCCCACTTTTTCTGCATAACCTGTATTCCCATAATTCGCTCCTATGTCTGGTTGTGTTGCTAAACCTAAGGGGACTTGTGAGAGAGTGGTTTAAAAGTAGTGCCCCTAATGCCAATGAGTTTAGAGAAGAGCGTTTTCAAACTGGGTTTTCAACTCCTATGACTGCTTAACAGACCTCGGGATTCAGCACCCAGTGCCGGAGCTGAGCGTAACCTAGGCTTTCATTTTCAGATAAGCGGAAGTCTGCCTTGCATTGCAGAAACTATTTAGTGAAGGAGGTGTTAAACATATCCGACAACTACCTTTCCCCCACACTCTAAAAGTGAACCCATTCCACGCTGGGGTGAAGACATTATTATAGCGTAAGAGGCAAAGTATAACTTAATAACAGTCTGGCCACCACAAAAGAGTCCCATGCCCTCAGGAAGGTGCTTATTGGTGTACTGAAATCTGCATTACGAAGTGTGTCGTTTCTCCAGCCAAGCTAGCTCCCATAGTGGGCAAAATACAATGGCGGCAGCCATCTGCCTCCAGTTCTTTTCTGATTCAAGCATGGACCATTCCACCACAGTCTGCAGATGTGCAGCTGCATCATAATGGGTAATGCTAGACATCAATATTCCCCCTACTTCTCTTCCAGGGGATACTCATCAATAGTCATAAGCACTGAATAATCTCCGCCCACGTGCGGGAACCCGGAGCATATATAAAAATACATATATATGTGTATGTAGTAGAAAAGGAGTACATAGTACGAAATAACACACACATATACATGTATTACATAAAAAATATGCAGCCTCAAACATATCCAATAGGCTAAGAAGCCAGAATTACATGTATTTCTCTAGTATGAAAATGCCATATAAACATATAATGTAAGAGAAGGACATGTACAGTAAGAGCATTCCGCAAAAACCTTTTATTTTCATCAAGAAAACAGTAATGCCAGGCAATTAGCCCAAATAAGGCTGCATAAATAAATAACATCCCTGTACAGAAAAGGAAAAACTGGCACCTCGCCTTTAAGGCCTCAGAGACTCTGAGCACTATGCCTTTAAGACCTCCAGGAGCCCCTGCTCCCATCATGCACCACAGGTGACAGTTAGGTCAGTTCTTTTTCCGGCTCCTTCTGTGAGGAACCTGGAGCTTGAGCTTATCTGATTTTGACTTTTCCAGTCAGAATTTATATTTCTAACAATATTTCTTTTTACTGGTTTTAATATCAGTCTTTTTCTGACTAATTGACATTCTTTTTAGTCAGATATGCCACCTTTATTCGATAAATGTCCTTCCTGTGGGAAGAAGATGGCCAAATCCGATCCTCATTCGGTCTGTGTCGTGTGTCTTCCTTCTTCTCACAACATAGAGACATGCTACCACTGTCGTCAACTTTCAAGTCGAACATTGAAAGACAGAGAGAAGATCAGACTTCTAGCCTTGATGGTGAAAGGGAAGAAAAGTGGCCCAGAAAGTCATCATCCATCTGGAGGGCCCTCTTCTCCAAGGAAACGGCGAAAATCTACTTCACCAAAAGCTGGAAGTAAGAAAAAACATCATAGCATGTCGTCGACGTCGAGACCAACCAAACAAGTCAGGTCGGCGTCGAAGACAAGATCGCCGTCGAGAAGTAAGTCGACGTCGAGAGCTATGACCCAAGTGAGATCGAGATCGACGTCGAAGGCAAGATCGCCGTCGAGAGTGAGACCGACATCGAGATCGACGTCGAAGGCAAAATCGCCGTCGAGGAGTACGCCGTCGACGTCGAGACATGTTTCGGGCTCGAAGCATGATAGACCTCGGTCGACGTCGAAACGTCCGTCGACATTATTTCAGAGGTCGAAGTCGAGATCTCCCCCACCTTCTCGAAGGTCGGCGTCGAGTCTCTACAATTCACCCTCTCGGACCCGTCAGCGGTCTACGTCGAGGGCAGGGTCGACGTCGAAGACACCGCATGAACACCAGCGGTCGTCGTCGTCGAAGAGACCGACTTCGAGGGCTTCGTCCCATAGATCTCCACCGTCAAGAGTTTCACCTCCACGGTCGTCGTCGATGGTGGCTCATTCTGGTTCGACGTCGAGGCGTTCGACGTCGAGGGACAAGCAAGTTATTCCAGCTGAAGGTTTAGAAAAATCATCTTCAAAATCACGGTCGACGTCGAGGGAAGCTTCTTCCTCTCCTGGTATAACTATAATTCAGGTTACACCGGAGGGCTCTCCGGCGAGAGACAAATCTCCTCCCATCAATATGTCACCCAGATGGTTGGAGGACATTAGGCACTGGAAGAACAAACCCAAATCTACTGAAAGACTTCCTCCCACGGAATCCGCAAGATCTTCCGCTGGTAGGTCCCCGAGACGTTCCAGATCTCCATTAAGACGGCATTCACGTTCAAAAGAACGCTCAGAACCCCGCCGATCACATACGCCAAGGAGAAGACAGAGGTCTCCTACAACGACCTCATCAACAAGGTCATCGTATAGAGACTATTCCCCTACTATATCGTCAACCCCACCATCCAGAGTTTCTCCTGTTGACGATATGGGGACATTCAACGAGGTTCTCTGTAGAGGTGCCAGCAAGTTGAATATAACCATGACTGTGCCTCAGGTTTCTACATCTGTTATATTCGAAACTTTGCACCATCGAGCTTCTGCAAAGCCTCTTCTACCTTTGGTACCAGGATTATTAGAGCCTGCGATGAAGACTTTTTGACACCTGCCACAGTGGGCTCGGGTCCCGCAAGGATTTCAAAAAGTATAAGGCCCCAGACCAAGATCCTTTATTTCTGCGGTCTGACCCGCCACCGGATTCTCTTATAGTCGCCGCCGCCAGAAAAGCACATGCAAATACCTCTATGTCATCTGCTCCTCCAGAGAAGGATAGCAAAAACATGGATTCTTTGGGACGGCGAATGTGCAATACATCAGGATCCGTTATGAGAGTGGCTAGTGCAGCCGCTCTACTGGGACGATATGACCGGTCTTTATGGGACTCTGACGAGATTCACATACAGATTACCCAAAGAGGATCAAAAAGACTTTCTAGAGATTGTACAGGAAGGGGGCCTGGTTGCTAATCAGATCATTAGTACAGCGGCCGACTCTGCAGATTTGGCAGCTCATGGGTACGCACATGGCGTTTGTTCCCGAAGATCAGCCTGGCTTCGACTCACAGGTCTCAAGCCCGATGCTCAAAGAAAGATAGCCAATCTGCCCTTTAATGGATCATCGTTGTTTGGTTCACATGCTGACGACGAAATGGCAAAAATGAAAACTGAGTTGGATACTCTCAAGGCTGTAGGCCTCGAAAAGAAGAAAGAATTTCATCGTCGTTTTCGCCCCTATGATAAACGCTCTTTTCAACAGCGAGGTCAATCATCTAACTGGTCATCGCAGAACCAAGGTCAGACGCAACAAAGATCCCAGTTCCAGCAACGCAGACCTGGACGTGGCAGAGGTGGAAACAAACAACAGTCAACAGTACCAAAGCAGCCACAAAAGCAATGAGATGTGTCTTCCTCCAAAGCTGTTGTCCACTCCGGTGGGAGGAAGTGTTTCATTACATCTGGAGGAGTGGAGACGTATAACAAAAGACAAATGGGTCATCAACATTGTTCAGAATGGCTATCTTCTCAGATTCATAACTCCTCCTCCATCAATACCTCCAAGAGGCATTTCTCACCACAACAAACGATTGTTACAAAAGGAGGTAAACACCTTAGTGAAGAAAGGAGCTATAGAAAAAGTCCCCGCTCCTCAAAGAAATCAAGGAGTCTACTCTCGTTACTTCCTTGTAAGAAAAAGAGGCCCCGCCACAGAATACAGACCTATTCTGGACTTGAGACTGTTGAACAAACACATTCGCAGAGAAAAATTTCGAATGTTGGCACTCCATCAAATTTTCCCACAGCTTCATCAAGAGGATTGGATGTGCTCCATCGACTTGCAGGATGCATACTTCCACGTACCAATCTCAAAGAAACATCGCAAATTTCTACGCTTTCGAGTGTCTTTTCAACATTACCAGTACTCAGTTCTCCCGTTCGGGCTCAAATCAGCTCCCCGAACATTCTCCAAATGTATGGCTGTGGTGGCCGCTTTTCTCCGCAAGCAGAAAATATTCATATATCCTTACCTGGACGACTGGCTCCTGAAGAGCTCATCTCCAACTCTGCTGCAGGATCATCTCACGTGCTGCCTTCAGCTTCTCCACAACTTGGGCCTTCACGTCAATTTCAAGAAATCCATACTAAATCCAACGCAAAAGATCCATTACCTAGGCTCCTTCCTGGACACCAAAAAAGCAAGCGTGTGTCCTTCGGAGGAGAGATTGTCATCAATCCAAGGAAAATGTCTGACTCTTCTTCACACGCATCTCCCAACAGTTCGACAGGTGTCATCACTACTGGGATCGATGGCATCGTGCATCTTTATAGTACCAAACGCACGATTACACATGCGTCCACTACAACAATGTTTGGAGGACCAGTGGATGCAAGTATCAGGGCGCTGGGAGGATCAGGTAATTCTCCATCAATCAGCCAAAGACTCCATCCGGTGGTGGATGAAGCGATCGCACCTGATGAAGGGAGTCCCTTTCCATCAGGACCCTCCAACCCAGACTTTAGTCACGGACGCCTCTCTCCAGGGTTGGGGTGCTCATATGGGCCCTCTGCAAGTACAAGGTCTATGGTCCGACTCCGAAAAGAGCTACCACATCAACCTGCTAGAACTGAGAGCAGTACATCTAGCACTCAAGTCCCTGGTTCCGTCGTTCAAGTCTCGCTCCATTCTGATCCAAACGGACAATACAACGACGATGTATTATTTGAACAAACAGGGAGGTACCCGATCAAGGACACTCTCCATAGAGTCTCAAACCATATGGAACTGGCTTCTAGCGAGAGACCTGTCAATAGTAGCCATTCATCTACCGGGCTCTCTCAACTCCCAGGCGGACTTCCTCAGCAGAGACTTCGTCGAAGCCCACGATTGGGTTCTCAACAACGAAGTCGCTCAAAGCATCTTTCGAGAATGGGGAACGCCAGACATCGACCTGTTTGCAGACGCGGTAAACGCAAAATGCCCCTCCTTCGCATCCAGGTGTCCCCAACAAGGATCTCGAGGGAATGCCCTTTTGATCGAATGGTCTCAGAGCTTACTGTACGCCTTTCCACCGATTCCGTTGATACCAGTTGTAATCAACAAGCTGTACAGGACCACCTCCAGGATGATCCTAATAGCCCCGGAGTGGCCTCGCCAGTGGTGGTTTCCGGACCTCCTTCAACTATCGGAAGTACCACACAAGAGGTTGCCATGCCGCCCGGATCTCCTATCCAAACAGGCAGGGAGAGTATTCCATCCCAACCTGTCCTCCCTCCGGTTGACAGCATGGCTCCTGAAGTCATACAATATGGACACCTACAATTGAATCCATACTGTATGGCTATTCTCAAAGAAGCGAAAAGACCTTCCACGAGGAAATCATATGCCTTTAAGTGGAAGCGGTTCTTTCTATGGTGTGTGGACAATGGACATGATCCCATCAGGGTCAGGAACAGGTGATTTTACCCTATTTGCTGCATTTGGCTAGATCTGGTCTTCAGTTCTCTTCTATCAAAGTCCACCTTGCAGCAATCACAGCCTATAGGAAGTCCCCCCACCAGGCTTCTTTGTTTAGAATTCCGGTGGTAAAGGATTTCCTTGAGGGCTTAAAAAGGTTTATCCACCAGTCAGGTCTCCCTCTCCTCCTTGGGAGCTTAACATTGTGTTAACAAAGTTGATGGGGTCTCCTTTCGAGCCTATTCATAAAGCTTCCTTACAGCATTTAACATGGAAAGCCGCGTTCCTGGTGGCCATTACTTCTGCTCGCAGGGTCAGTGAGATCCAGGCTCTTTGCTGTAAGGAACCTTATACTGTGTTTCACGCTAACAGAGTAGTTCTCAGAACTCACCCTAGCTTTTTGCCTAAAGTGGTCTCGGACTTCCATATTAACCAGACTATCACTTTACCTATTTTTTCCGAATCCTTCGAATCCTCCGGAAAGATCTCTTCACTCACTAGATCTCAAGAGGGTTCTGAAGTTTTATTTGGACAAAACAAAGACACTGAGGAATTCGGAACGTTTGTTTATTAACTATGGTCCTGTTAATACAGGTTCTGCAGCTTCCAAGAGATCCATTTCTAGATGGATAGTTTCTTGTATTCTACTGTCATACCAATTGGCCAACAAATCCCTTCCGGGGAAGCCTAAGGCACATTCCACTAGGGGAAAGCTTCTACCACGGCTCTCCTGAGGAATGTCCCCATGGCAGAGATTTGTAAAGCAGCTACATGGTGATCAGTTCATACCTTTACTCGCCACTACTGTTTAGATGCTGACACGCAGGCAGATGCTCAGGTTGGGCAGGCCTCGCTGAGAAACTTGTTTGCAAATACTGTTTAAAATGTGTATCTTAATTGAGTTCTCTGTGTTTTGCTCGTCCGCACGGAAGTGGGTATGGGCTTGCTACTCTATTCAGTGCTTATGACTATTGATGAGTATCCCCTGGAAGAGAAGGATAAGTTACTTACCTGTAATCCTAGTTCTCTTCCAGGGGTATACTCATCAAAGTCATAAGCAACCCGCCCTCCTCCCCGGACGAGCATTGACAGTTTACTCGATATTCTTGCATCTTTGATGCAGGTTCCTACAGGTTTCTTATACCGTACAAAAGAACTGACCTAACTGTCACCTGTGGTGCATGATGGGAGCAGGGGCTCCTGGAGGTCTTAAAGGCATAGTGCTCAGAGTCTCTGAGGCCTTAAAGGCGAGGTGCCAGTTTTTCCTTTTCTGTACAGGGATGTTATTTATTTATGCAGCCTTATTTGGGCTAATTGCCTGGCATTACTGTTTTCTTGATGAAAATAAAAGGTTTTTGCGGAATGCTCTTACTGTACATGTCCTTCTCTTACATTATATGTTTATATGGCATTTTCATACTAGAGAAATACATGTAATTCTGGCTTCTTAGCCTATTGGATATGTTTGAGGCTGCATATTTTTTATGTAATACATGTATATGTGTGTGTTATTTCGTACTATGTACTCCTTTTCTACTACATACACATATATATGTATTTTTATATATGCTCCGGGTTCCCGCACGTGGGCGGAGATTATTCAGTGCTTATGACTTTGATGAGTATACCCCTGGAAGAGAACTAGGATTACAGGTAAGTAACTTATCCTTCTCTAGTTTAGCAGGCTGTGGGAGAGCCTGGTTTATTTGCCCCTCCATACAAAACACAATAGTCGTCACTGAATTTGACTTAAATACCTAGAAGCTCCTGGAATAAATAAATAAAGGCGATGCAGTAGAATATTCATTTTAACTGTATTGTTCCTACCCATCCACGAGATAAAAAAAAAATATTCCACAACTCCAAATCCCATTTAATAGATGTCATCAGTGGAGGATAATTCACTTCAAAAGTTCTCCCAGGTTCATTCTAAGGTATTTGATGAATCGTTTAGCCCAATAAAATGAAAGGGTATGTATGGTTCAGCTCAGATATTACATTTTTCGCCAAGGGTCAGATTCAGGGCCCACAGATTTATTAAAGTTAATTTTATAGCCAGATGTCGATTAGAAAGACCAAAGGAGATGTAAGACTGCGGGAATAGAGCACTGACGGATACCCAAGGTGAGCAGGATGTCATCCACATACAAAGCGATTTTATACTCTACCCCAAAGTGGATTCCCATCACTGACTGATTACCTAACCATGCTAGCCAGCAGTTCAGTGAAGAGGGAAAAGATCAGGGGCGACAGCAGATTCCCCTGTCCAGTTCCCCTTCCCAACCCAAAGGCTCATAAGGTTTGACCATTTAAAGCCACCCGAGAAGTTAGGGAAACGTTGTTGGAAAAGACCATCTCCAAGAAGCTAGGGCCCAGTCCCATCCTCTGGAGAGCGAGTCGCAAAAAGACCAGTCTAACCAGTTGTAATCTTTTTCTGTTTATTGAAAGAAGCACTGCGGGAACCTTATTAATAATAGCTTTTTTTGACCAGGTGGAGAGAGGATCTAATATTATTGTGTGTCTGCCGACCCAAAGGAAACCATTCTGATCAGCATGAATTGGGGCAGGTAGAACCTCATTAAGTCGAGTGGCTAAGATCTTTTTTTTTTTTTTTTTTTAAACTCTTTTTATTAGATTTTCAACATAGTAAAGTTACAATGAGTAGCAGCCAGCAGTTGTAAATAGATCATCTTTGCAATGATACATACCAGCTAGAGATATCAGTCACTGTCAATCGCTGTATTTAAAAAAACCGGGGATAGGAAGAACAGAGAAAAAGAAGAGAAGAAAGTATCTTATTTTAAGTGACGATCTCGGTAGTGTCCAAAGCATACATTATGGCACAAAGGTCTACAACTGTTGAAGCAGGACAATACAGGTCAACATTATACATTAGCGCAATCCTCAGGCTCATCTCCCAGCTCTGCTAGCTCATCCTCTGCAGTGTCCCCATAGTGCCTAGCACGCGCGTCTCTACCCAGATAATGTGTTTCTCGCAGTGCAGCCTCTTCAAAGTCATAGAGTTTATCACAAATATCCGCACGTGTAGGGACATCATGATCACGAAAAAATTGCAGTTCAAGGTCTCTTATTTCTTTTTCCAACCGCACAAGTCACCACGTAAGACCCGAAGGACAGCCACCTGTTTAGCAGTGAATGCCCCTCTAATAACATATCAAGAGCTTCCCTTTGGGAAGCTTTTAAGGCTGTTATTTTTATCATTATGTTCGAAATAGTCTACAATTGGTGTTCTAATATTTCCCCTGAACACCTGATTCCCTCAAAGCACCTCATGGAAGTTTCCATTTGTAGGGCCAGGAAGGGCCACCCGGAAGCTGCAGTTGTAGCATGACAGGGGCATGATTGAATAATGTATGTGGCAAATGGGTTATTTGGGTAGTCCAGGACATCTCACGATGCCAACCAATAATTTATCTGTTACCATGATGCATGTGCGGTGTTTATGCACGTGCCTTCCAAACTGTCAGCATCATGCACGCACCAGAGGTCAATTAAGCCAGAATCCTCCATAATTAGTCACAACTGGGCGGCTGCGCGCGGATGAGGATGTCTAGTGTCACCTGATCGATCCAAGATGGGATCAAGTATTACATTAAAATCCCCTCCCAAAAGAAGTGCACAGGGACCCAGCGTCCCTGCCAGGCGCCACACCTCCTCAAAAAATAGAGTCATTGAAAATCGGACCATAGTTGGAGAGGATCCTGACTGGGTGATCCTGTAGAATTCCGGATAAAAGAACAAATCTGCCCAGTGTGTCACATTTAGCCTTACATGTGCGCCATGGAATCCCCTTCCTAATAAGTATCGCCACCCCGCGACCGTAATTGGAATAGGTGGCTACATGCCTATCTCCAACCTGGCCAGGTTGCAAACGGGCCAAAGATCCCTCTGTTAGATGTAGTTTCTGTAAGAGGCAAATAACAATGGCTTGCCTTCGTAGACATGCAAAGACTTGACGTTCCTTGCGGCGATCATTAAGACCGCGAATGTTCCACGTAAGTACTTTTAATGGACGCATATGGACATAGTATGCAAAGGAAAGAGCATCCATCACCGCAATGTGTAACGCTTAACGTGATTGTAAGGATTACAGATTGAGTGGTATGGAACAGAACAATGACGTAGGCAAATAAAGAAAAGACCCACCCCCCACCCACTTTGACCCCCCAAACAAGCTGAATACCCCCTTCCAACCCAGAGCAACAACCCCATACAATAGTGAAAGTAAACCAAGCTGGGAAGCATCCCATGGGAGCGGACTAAAAGACCACCTCTCTAACCAGCTTCAAAGAGCTAAGTGGTTGGAGAAACATAGAGGCATCGAGATAAAATTACATTAAGTCAGTGACTGCACCATGCACTTCTGAATCAAAAACACCAATCTCCCGCAAGAAACAAGTAAAAATAAATTCGCACAAGTTCATACAAACCATCACCACAGGCGTTAGAATCCAAATAGAGGAAATTGATACTCAACAACAGTTAAATTTCAGACCCAAAGCCCATACTTGTATTTCTTATAGGTCCACAGAGAGTAGTACAGGTGGTCAGTCAATCCGTTTCACTCAGTTGCGACCCGTCCTGAAAGTCACTGTTTTCCGATGAGTGTCTTGCTTTAAGTGGAAGTGTCCTGGCGTATTTGGCAGCTTTCTTGAGGACAGTAAAGTAGAAGGTTTTGCCAGCGTGCTCGATCCTTAATTTTGAGGGTATAAGAGTGAGTACTTGGGATCTGTGCGTTGGAGAGCACGTTTAATCGGCAGGAAGTTTGTGTGTGCTGGCTGAACCGCAACGGTAAAATCAGGAAACATTGACACTTCAATACCATTGTAATGAAGAGGCCTGCGCTCCCTGGCCAGGCACAACGCAGTATCTCGGTCACGATAATTTTGCAATCGTGCGATGATGGGCCAGGCTGGGGTACCCGGCTGTGGTCGTGGGCCGAGTGATCTATGGGCTCTTTCAACCATGAGCATTGGCGAGAGATAGGAGGCAAACAAAGTGCGCAGCATATCCTCTACAAAATCTTCCATTCTACCCGTGTTGGTTGTTTCTGACACACCAGTAATGCGCAGGTTGTTCAGGCAGGAATGGGCTTCCAAATCTTCATTTTTATTCCTAATTACCTCGAGAACTTTCTCCATGCGAAGTAGATTTTCCCTGTCTGTAACACGGTCCTCAAGTTGATCGAGGCGGTCATCATGCTTGTCAACATTCTCCTTTAACCTGTCAAACCGGTCCACAAGGAGGTCAATTTTGGTGTCTATCGCTGTCAGGCTTTGTTTCAGGTCCAGGAATATGGTGCGAGCATCCAAGTTGGGGGTTGAATTCTAATTGCTCAACGGCATTCCTGAATGAATGCAACCCAAGCTGCTGTGGTTTTTTCTCACTTATTGCTCTGCTACCCAGGCACCATTCTTATGAGATGTACGTCTCGGTAAGTACTCGATAAAGCTGTGGTACTCTGAGAGTCAATGCAACCCAGGCACAATTCTTATGAGATGTATGCCTCGGTAAGTACTCACTTGAGCTTCAATGCAGAGCTTCTGAGAGTCCATGCAACCCAAGCACCATTCTTATGAGAAGTACTTTCTTGAACTGTGGTACTCCGAGTCAAACTGGATTTGGTTGCAAGGGTCTCTGTTCACACTTGTACCAACAGAACAGGTGGTGCTTCTGTGCCTGGTCAGTGTTACTGTCGGGCAGATGATGAAGGGAGAGAGTGAGCGAAACAGACAGACTGCGTTATTGATGTTTCAGAAATTTCGCAGTAGTAGTTGAGTGTTGTGCTATGGAAAGGTTCTGTTAGTTTAATCTGTGTTTTAACAGGTGCATGTGAAGAACCTGTCCTTGAAATTAAGCATGTTTCTCCAAGACATAGACTACATGTTATCTATAGGCTGAAGGGTGTCAAGTGTAGGCTGGATGTATACTGTAGTTCGAGGCATATGAGCTGTAGATCATAAGCTGTGTATAGATCGCCATCTAGTGTTGGGTCCGGATGTTTGCACTTTGTTTTTCTTCGAAGAAGTCTTTCCAGTCACGAGGTAGGTGACTCCTCCTTTCGGTGATAGTGCGCATGGGCATCGACTCCATTGTTAGATTGTTTTTTTCCGCCATCGGGTTTGGATGTATATCGTTTCGTTCCGGTTTGACACCGTTCCTTCGGGTTTCCCTCGGCGTGCAAGATACTCACCCTCATATTCCCAATCTGTCCTTCCATGGCCCATGTCTGGCATTTACGGTCAAAGGACAGTTTTGCTTGTTTGGTATCTCCCTTCCCCATATTTCAGGCAGATCTCTCGTTGTATATCAAAAGAGCCATCGCCCAAGGTGTTTCAACAAGGTCAGCAGTGTATCCAAGGGGAATGGTAATGGGTGGTCACTCCACAATAAGGGGCCTCCACTGCACCATTAAGCCCCATATTGCGTACCCAACCTAGTATTGAGCAGTGAAACCGTGTCACAGCCGACTTGCAGCCAAGAACACTAGTATAGGCTCCAGTGCAGGTATCGGGCCCTCCTCACCCCTTGGGTCTCCAGGGAGCACGAGCAGGCCAGTAGTAGTGTAGAGGAGGCGCCGTGTGAAGGGTCACAACTCGGCCTTTAGATTGTTCAACACTATAGCGTATTGGACTCACTTGTCACCACAGTCTCATAGACCCCGCCTCACCCCAACCGACGAGCAGGTCCGCAGTGTACATCAGACACACATGTATGGTGGTCTCAGCCAAAGCTCGTAGTGTAGCACTAGTAGCCACATAATAAATCATTATCTGATTGGGCGCAACCTGGAGAAGCAAACTGCAACCCAGATAAAGATTTAATGGAGCGCTGGGGGGGCGGGGGGGGCCGTTTAAGTGCACGCCATGCTAATAATCTTTTTTACTGAGGCGGCGATCCATCTGTGCTCCAACGTCCCCCTCAGGATCTAAAAACCTATCTAAGATGTAGCCAGCACCCAGAATGACGCGACACCAGCCTCTAGGCCTTACTGCGAGAGTGAGCGCAGTAGTCTCAGATCAGTTCCCCTCATCGGGCAGCTCACAGGCACCAGTGTAGCTCCGTAGCGCTGGCAGCACCTCCTTCCCCAAGTACCACTCCCCCGACAGGAGTCAGCAGAGTCAGCGCCGCCAGCCACAGCCGCAACCCCAGCACAGTGGGGCAGTGCTCGGCAGCGGCCCACCAGCAGCGCACCACAGGCCGGAGCCCACAGGCCACACTGTCCAGGGCCACCGTCTGTCCCAGAATTAGAAACGTCATCCCCCCAAAATCCATGAGGGGGGCACTCACCAGTCTCAACGGGAAAGGGACCGCACTCCGACAGGCAGTATCAGCAGTTAACTCCTTGCACTCCAACCACGGCTCCCAACAGCCACAGCGATATCAGCAGGCCCACTTACGGGGTCGCCTTGTAATGTTGTATTTCCGCACCACGTGGCGTTTTCTGGGACAGGAAAGACAGTAGTTGGGTGCAGCACTAAGCAAGGGCGCAATAGACCTCTAGATTTCCGCTCGATGCCTCCTAAAGGGACGGATAAATGCCGGATTATGATCTGCAACTGGCAGAGCCTCAGCAGAGTGTGGCCATCCTGCGGCTGTGCGCTCTTGCACCCCCCCCCAAGTGGCTAAGATCTTGGTGTATAGCTTTGTGTCAATGTTTAAGCGAGCACTTGGTCAGTATGAGGTGCACCATCACGGATCTTCACCTGACTTGAGAATAACTAAAATGATTGCTTCGGCCTTCAAAGCTGAAACTGCTCCTACACTGACACAAGAATTGAACAGGGACATGAGTTTGGACAAGAACCTGGAGGCAAATGTTTTGTAAAATTGTGCAGTATAGATATCTGACCCCGGTTCCTTGTTGGGTTTCAAAGATTTGATGGCCAGCCTGACCGCTTGCAGTTTTTTCCAGCTCTTTCCTCTGTAAGGCATTAGCCTTGTCATTGTATTCCAGTCGACATGTCAGTGAGCATGTTTCCTTAGTATATAGGCTAGCGTCCGCAGTTAACAGTTGCGTCATTTCCGAATTAAAAAGGACATGGAGATATTCCCTTTCTCGCTTGCCCTGAAACAGTCTAGCAAGCGGAGCTCCTACCTTATAGCCCCAACACACAGGCACTTTTTGAGATGCACGAGGGCCATTTCCACCCTAACTGTGTAGTGAAGTCGAAGTTGGCCTCTAGTCGCTATCCATTTACTTGTTACTTGCGGTGTAGGAGAAGTAGCCCTTTCCTTCTCCAGGTCTCGGGTATCTTGCTCTAAGTACTGAATTTCTAATTTATTCTGATGGCGGTGCTACGCCACTAGGGCAATAAACCTGCCTCTAATTACTTACCTTAAAGGCAACCCAAACCCTGGTAACAGAGACCCACCCCTTCATTAAGCGTAAAATATATAACTTCCCATCTCCTCACATATATCACTGGATCCCTCAGTAGGGGTGGATGGAGACGCCAACTTCTAGTGTGACCCATGACCATAGTGCTAGGGTGAGGGAGACGGTGGTGCGTTCTGAGACCGAGATAACACCAGTGTCAGCCGAGCCCACGGCTGCCATGAGTTCATTACTAATCAGGGCATAGCTACATTAGTGGGTTCGATGTACATGGAAATAAAATGTGTATTCCCTGTCAGTAGGATGAAGCTCCTTTCATGCCTCGCACAAGCTCAATTTGCATCGATATCTCTGTAAGTGTCTGGAAAACGCACTTGCCTGTCCCACCCGGGAGCTCTCCCGATCTCTTTCGGGGGTCCCACACTGTATTAAAGTCCCCAGTAAGCACTATCTCACTGCCTCCCCCAGTATGCTCATCAACTGTATGAGAAAGGCATCTTGCTGTTGTCTAGGCACCTAATACAGCGCAAGAGGGAGCGGCCGGTCCTGTAGTGTCGCAGCTAAAATGCGATCTGCCTTCCATAAGGTCTGTGGTTCTAAGCGTTAGATCTTTTTAGAGATCAGAACTACCGGGAAAGTAAAAAAAAAACTGCTCTTTTAAAAAGCGGGAAAGAAGCGCTGCACAATATTAGTTTAGAATAGTTCAAAGTCAATCTTAAATAACTTATTAGTAAACTGTTTTAATAGTTGTGAAACTGTCTTAATATTGTACCTTACCTTTGTACAGAATCCGGCGGTCCTCACATCCCATTAGTCCCGCCCATCAGTTCCCGTTCCGCGGCGGCTGGTGCCGTTTGAGCGGAGGGACGTTTGTTCACATGACAGGAAGTGAATACTGCCAGGCGGGGAGGTTAGCGCTCTTGTGGCCGCCCTCCCACCCATTCATTCCCACTAGGCCTGCCTATTTAGAGCAGGAAAGGGCGCACCAAAGGCAAGCCTGTCTGCCCTCGTCCCCGCCTGGCTGCTGCCAGCCACCAGAACCCCTGTGCATTTTTTTTGTTTATCCATTCTCCTACAACGGTGAAACGAAAGAATCACTGAGCAGCTCTTAAACAGTGGCACTACACTGCTATTCAAGTAGGGAACTCAAATTAATAAAAGAGCAAAACAAATTAAAAGTTACGTGCAACACCGAAAATTCACTTAATCTCCCTCCAAACTGTGAGCTACCATTTAACTGCAGCCAATGTAAGTTTACTCTTTCCAAATGGCCATCAGCAATCAGTACAGACGGAACTAAGAAAGGGGAACAGAACAAAGAGATAGTGGGGCTTTATTTTAATGCACAATCCATCCCGAAACATGCATTAGAGTAATGCAGTCTATTAGATGCCGAAAAACCTGACATCTGTCTCATAACTGAGACATGGTTACAATCCACAGCCATTCCAGACGTGGTATCAGCGTTTCCACCAGAATATAAATTAATAAGACTAGACAGAGATAAAAAAATAAGTAAGGGGGGGCCTCGCCATATCATATGGCGAAAGACTAAAGATCAGCACAGTAGAATTATTCACAACTGACTGGATCGAGCTGTGTATTTTCAGAATAGATAAATTAGGCAGGGTATCCTGGAGAGGTGCCCTTGTCTATAGACCTCCAGGGCCCAAGACAAATTTTAGCAATAAATTCACAGAACTTATTGCCCCACACATTTTGGCCACAGAAAACCTTCTACTCATAGGAGATTATAACTCTCATGCAGAACTCTATTTAGACAGGGATATCAGGCAGTTAATTTCTAATCTTCACACCGTAGGGCTGGTTCAGATGGTGATAGGAGCCACGCACACAGCAGGGCACACCTTAGATCTCTTGTTCACCAATAATTCCAATATCTGGGTGAACGTGCCCGTCCCTCTGATCTGTTCAGATCACAGACTACTAAAGTTCCACCTACAAGCAACTCCAACCCGCGAAGGCACCTTATCGAGTCAGAAACCAATCAGATCCTGGAGAAAAGTAACCAAGTCTCCTTCTCCTCACACTATAGCCACCTATACTATCTGGCCAACAGGACATTGACAAAGCATTAGACACTTTTGAGGAATCAATCATATTAGCCTTAGATAAAATAGTACCAGTAACAAAAAACAGAGGCAATGTCAATCACAAAATTAAAACCTCACCCTGGTTCACTGACTCCCTGAAAAAGAAAAAGCAAGTAGGAAAGCCGAACGCAAATGGAGAGTAACAAAAACCATAGAGGATGGACAAGTCTACAAAAGAAAGTACAGGCAATATCTAAATAACATCAAAAAAGCCAGGAAAGCGCATATTATAAGTAGAATTGAAAATGCAGCCAATTCTCAAATAATTATATACAACTCTAAAAGAATTTACAAACCCTACATCTTGTCAGACTACCATTCCAGCCTCACAAGACGATGTAGAGAAACTATCCATGTTTTTTGAGGAAACTATCGATAAAATATGTAACACTTTTCCCAAAAGCAGGACAGTAGAAGTAAATTTAGATGACAATAAGGAAATCATATGCCCAGCACAACTAGATGAGTTCACCACACTAACCCAGGAGGAGGTCAGAACAGCATTAAATAAGATTAGATCAGGATCACCAGAAGACCTAGCTCCACCATATATCTTGTCCATCCTATCCCTGGTCCTCCTTAAATGCCTCACTGACCTCCTAAATATGTCTTTAAACCTGGAGACTTTTCCAACAAAATGGAAATCAGCAAGGGTCAAACCTATACATAAAAAGCCAATGGCAGATCATTACGAACTGTGCAACGTCCGACCAATCTCCTTGCTTCCCTATTTTGGGAAAGCAATGGAATTACTGTTCAAAAAAAAAAAACTCCCTGCCTATTTAGAAAGCAGTCAATTATTCGACCCCTCCCAGTCAGGCTTTCGGGCAGGACAGAGCACCGAAACTGCTCTTGTAGAAGTAGTAGACAATGTTAGACTTTTACTAGACAAGGAACAGGCAGCAATGCTGGTCCTATTAGGTTTATCGGCTGCTTTTGACACCATCTCTCATACAATCTTAATACAAAGGCTATCGGAGATCTGGGTCGTAGGAAAAGCCCTCAACTGGTTAAGGAACTACCTGAAGGGACGGACAATTTCGGTTCAACTGAAATCCTATGTATCTTGCAACAAAGCCGTCGACAAAGGAGTCCCTCAGTGGTCTGCACTAAGTCCCATGCTGTTTTTTTTTTGTAAACATATTTTATTGTGTCAAAAGTTGTACATAAATGAGCATGTCGGAGCTTTATCGTATGAACATTTGTACAATGAGACATCCAGAAAACAAGCATCAATTTTATCGCGTTGAAACAAGAACATAACAAATAAACCTGTTGTGCCATGTTAACAGTACAGTCACTTATAAGGTCTCCCCCTGGCCATCTTAACGGGTCTATCTTTGAATTGTAGCCTGGTATGCTCTCCCTCCGCCCTTACACTCCTGCGTCTAGTATTGGGGAGTCCCATGCTCTATACCATATATGTCGCCCGTTGGCAAGGGTAATCAGATCATATGGATTTGATGTAGTTTCGTATGCAGATGACACGCAACTGGTAATAACTATGGGACATAATCCAGCCGACACTAAAATCAGATTAAAAAACGGTATGAACCATATTACCAAATGGATGCAGACAAATTGCTTATAACTTAATTTAAGCAAGACGGAGGTTATGTTATTTGAGAAAGCACCGGAACACTGGTCAGATGACTGGTGGCCGACTAGTCTTGGCCCTTGTCCTTCCCCAAAAACAACAGTACGAAACCTAGGTATAATAATAGATTACGAACTGTCGTTGAAGGATCAGGTAAACCATATTCTGGGTACCTGCTACAGCACCATGAAAAAAATTCAATGGATCCCATTGCAGCCCAGGAAAGTCATGGTACAGCGACTGATCATAAGTCGCCTAGACTATAGAAGCGCCTTAATGGCATCCATAAATGAGGAACAATATACCAGGCTTCAGGTGTTGCAAAATACCGCAGCGCGACTGGTACTACACCTCCCATCTCGATGTCCATCTGCCCCATCCTAAAAACCTTACATTGCCTACCAATAAGGAAAAGAACACGTTTCAAGCTTATCTGTCTCACACACAAAACCCTACATGGGTACGGGCCAAGTTACCTATTGAGAAAACGTAATCATTATGTGCCAACAAGAAATCTCCGCTCAGGAGGAAAACATTTATTGACCCACTTTAGGGCCAGAACTGCTAGAAATGGAAGCAGATCTTTTTCCTACTTAGCCCCTCAACTGTGGAACCAGCTCCCCACACACCTCCGGGCATTACTGACCACAGATTATCTTAAAAAGGGCTAAAAACCTGGATGTTCTAAAGTACTTCTAACTTCGTGACAAACATTCTTCTGATGCTTTTGTTAACAGCGCCATGAGACCCTGACAGGGTGATATGTCTGCGCTCTATAAAAGCCCATAACATAAAGGGGATGTTTGGCCTAATGAGTATCTCTACCCTGTGTTTAGTGGATGCAGAAGAGTGGAAAATCATTGTATAATTCTGATGTTGGTTTCACACTAGTCTTACCAGTACCTTCACCTCCAGTGGACACTGTTCCCAGACAGCCACCTCCACATGATGCTAGAAATCGGACAATGAGGAGAGCTACTAGAATACCCTCTAGATCAGCCAGATAAGTGGGTTGTATACATTGCACAAACCATGTTTGAGCCAAGTCCATCTTTTGCAGAATCCCTGCCAGATAACATCGCTCCTTCCTCTTCTCACATGGCAAGAGCTTCCAAGAGATTTCAATTACCATTCACGGTTTCAGACGCAGACTGTATGTTGTATGATTTCAATGAGAGTCCCAAGAACTCTTATCAATGATTTTCTTTATGTTGACTTTGTTTGGCACGAAGAAGTAAAGATAATGCAAACACTGGCATCTGGCCCTCTCTTAGACAAAAAATATGGGGCACCGGGTAATACTCCCACATCCTGATATGCCATCTACATACAGACGTTATATAGGCTGCAATTCACTCCTCAGATCCCACCTTGTCCTCCACTGCCCCTCCGGCCAAGAAGCCTAGAAAATGGACAGTTTTGCCAAGATGGTGTTCTAATTGCAGCACCATCAGTCAAAGCTGCTAAACCTATGCACTGCTCACAAGCTAACTGATATTTGGAGGCTTTTCAACCCGACAGGTAGCAAGTTTACTTTCTACTCAAACCCACATAGCTCCAATTCAAGGATCGATTACATCTTGACTAGTCAGAAACTAACTCCTTCCTGCTCTAACCCCAGGATCGAATCCATCATTATCTCTGATCACGCCTGCATTTTTATAGACATCACATTAAACCACGTTCAAAACCCTGTCAGACTATGGCACCTCAATGACACCCTACTAAACAACCCCAGCTGCAGAGAAAAAATAAGCTCTGCAATTGTTAACTACTTCAAAGAGAATGCCTCCCCGTATAGATCTTTAGAAACCCTCTGGGAAGCAATGAAAGCAACAATCGGAGGGAGAATGATTAGTATCATGACCAACAAAAATAAAACAGCCAACAAGACTCTGGAGGAACTCGGAACTAAAGTTAAACAGCTTGAGCGTCTCCTAGTCTCCAAACATTCAACCTACACAGCCACGAAACGCAAAACTCTTAAATACCAATATAATGAACTAATAAGAGCAAGAGCTCACATATGGCTAAACACCAACAAAGCAGAAAAACTATGTGAATTCAACAAGGCCAGGAAATTCCTGGCCAACTACCTAAAAGTGAATAGTCTGAGCTCCTTGATTATTGCAATCAAAAGAAAATCAGGGAAAACAGTAACTGAGACTAAGAAAATATTAAGCTGTTTCGCACAATACTACAGGGAACTCTGCAATACAAATTGGCAACCAAATATCACAGATTGCAAAAAATACCTCTGAAACAATCTACGCACAATTTAAGAAGTAGACCAATGTGCTCTGAACAAACCTTTTGAAAGAGAAGTGATAGATAAGGCAATCAAAACGTGTAAAACTAAGAAAGCTCTTGGGTCGGACGGCTTCATAGGCCTCTTTTACAAAACTTTCCAACCACTACTTACACCACACCTAAAACCCATCTTCGACTTTTATGCCTCCAAAGGCATAACTGGCCCGAACTTCACAGAGGCGATAAAGGTCATCCACAAAGACAATAAAGACCCCTTGGACACAAAAAACTATAGACTGATTTCCCTACTCAATGTAGATTGGAAATTATATGCAAAACGTTTAGCCACAAGATTGGAAAAATTACTTCCACCAATAATATGTCCCTCCCAAACTGGCTTTATAAAAGGAAAACTGCCCTCTGATATCAGGCTTTTTGAGATGTCCTAGAAAAAGCTTCCCTTCTCCACTCCCCGGCGATGGCCTTGGACGCTGAATAGGCCTTTGACAAGGTGTCTTGGCCCTTAAGAACAGTAATCCACAAATTCAACCTAGGCCCCTCCTTCGAGCAGATGGTTTTCATAATATATGATAACCCCTCTGCCAGAGTCAGAGTAAATGGGTCCCTTTCTGAGAAATTCAAACTATCCAAAGGTACGAGGCGAGGATGCCCCCTCACACGATTACTCTTTCTACTAGCCATGAATTTCTACACAACTCTATCATCAAAGGCCTCCTATTTGGCTCCATATCCCATAAGGTGGCAGCATATGGGGACGATGTCCTTATCTTCTCGGAGGATGCGGAATCTGCCATTCCTGAATTCCTGAATCTAATCAACTCCTATTCTAGAGTTTCGGGCTACTTACTAAACAAAGACAAAACAGAGGTCTTTCCTCTCAATCCTATATGTACCCCTGCAATCCTCTGAAACAGCAACCTCAAATGGCAAAAACCACTACCTTAAATACCTGGGCCTTCAACTAGGCAAATCATTGCCCGAATCGCTTATAAACATTGAAAGTACGCTCCTCAAAAAAATACAAGACCTCATAGAGACATTGTCGCCCAAGCCCATGACCTGGTGGGGTAGATTGGAATGCACCAAAATGCTAACAGCACCGCGGTGAATTTCATAAACGACATGTTCCCTCTAAAACTTTCCAATACCTTCGTTAAACTTCTCAACCAGACCATTATCCAATTTATTTGGCGTAGTAAAAGCCCCAAAATCGCAAGTAAGGTCTTACTATTAGACAAAGAGGAAGGCGAGTGGATCTTCCCAACTTCAGCAAAATTTAAATGGCATTTATTCTCAAACAGTGCATACATTGGTTTCTTCTGAACCCACTGCTCCCCCTGCTCATATCGACAGACATTGAGAGAGATCACTTCCTCCCTTTCAGCTCTCTTGTCGCTATTTTGATGAATCGCTTCAAGCCCCTACACTCCACATATATACTCAGAGACACAAAACTAGCAGTGAAACATCCAGACAGCAAATGTACGGTCAAAGTCAAACATTCTTCCTATGCATCACTCTGGCATAACCCATTAAAAAAAATTGACAGTAAAACCCTTCACTGGCAATCCTGGTCAACACTCAATGTCCTATTCATCAACGATGTGATTGATAGAACCAACCCCATTCTGTTCTCTCTTCTACAAGCAGCCTTTGATTTACCCAACAAGGAATTTTACAACTTCCTCAAACTCAAAGTTGCGAGCAATCGTAACCAATCCTTCCGGAACCCTCAGCACTAAAGTATTCTAGAGAAACATGCCCTACTTCCACCCCAAGACCACCAAGCCTCTAAAATCTACAAAATTCTCAAGGAACACACTCCCAGCCCCATATAGAAACATCAAAATAAATGCTCTGACCCTTGCCCTAGGAAAGGCTACACTCGCCTAACTGAGGATATGAGGATAATTGGTCGTTAGTCTGGAAACACACTAACAAGCTCAAGATCTCCCCTGTCATTCTACAATGTAAATACTGGCTCCCTTCACAGATCCTTATGGACCCCTGGAAAACTGGGCAATTTGGGGCTATTAGCCTCAAGCAAATGCTGGAACTGCTCTTTCGATGTTGGTGACCTCGAACACATGAGTTTTTTACTGCCCCATGCTCTCAGTCAATCAGGGGTCTGTAAAGCATGGCTACTCACCCGTGAGGGTCTCCAGATGCGTGGTGGGTAGGGTGCGGTAGGGGGGCTTTGGCGTGGCCAGGGACTTCTGATCCGTCTGGGTGTGGATGTTCAGTCGAAGAGCCAGGTCTTGAGGTCCTTCCTAAACTGGGTCAACGACGCGGATTGCCTGAGGTGGAGGGGTAGGGTGTTCCAGGTCTTCGCAGAGAGGTAGGCGAAGGATCTTCCTCCTGTTCTGGTCTTGTGGATCCGTGGGATGGAGGCCAGAGCGAATTGAGCAGAGTTATCTGCCGTGTGTGTGGAAAACGAGGTGGTGGTTCAGATATTGTGGTCAGATATTGTGGTTCAGATATTGTTGGTAGGGAGCCAGTGGAGTTGTGGTGGAGCCAGTGGAGTGGTGTTAGTGTTGAGGACCAGTCTGGCTGTGACGTTCTGGACATTCTGTAGTTTCCTGAGCTGTTTCTGGGTGACGCCGGCGTAGTGTGTGTTGCCGTACTCAAGTCTACTGGTGAGGAGTGCGTGGGTGACCGTCTTTCTGGATTTGTGGGGAGCCATCTGAATGTCTTTTGAAGCAGGCAGAGCGTGTGGAAACAGGATGAGGATACTGCATTGATTTGGCGGTTCATTGAGAGCGAGGAGTCCAGTATGATGCCGAGGTTGTGTGCTGGGGGCCACCAGCATTCGTCCCAGGGTGAGGGGGTGGGTCCTAGGATGAGTACTTCGGTCTTGTTCGAGTTAAGCTTGAGGCAGCTGTGTTGCATCCAGGTAGCAACTGCCTTCATTCCATTGTGAAAGTTGATTCTGACGGCTGTGGGTTCGTTGATGACAGAGATGATCAGCTGTGTCGTCGGTGTAGGAAACTATGTTGAGTCTGTGGCTTCTGACAATGGCTGCGAGGGGAGCCATGTAGATGTTGAAGAGGGTGGAGCTCAGGGAGGAGCTGTGGGGCACTTCGCAGCTGATCTCTGTAGGTTCTGAGAGGAACGGGGGTAGTCTGACTCGCTGTGTTCAGCCAGTCAGGAAGGAGTGGATCCAGTCCAGTGCCTTGTTGCGGATGCCGGCGTCGTGGAGTCTCATCATTAGGGTGCGATGGGAGACGCTGTCAAAGGCGGCCGAGAGGTCCAGTAGGATGTGGGCTGTGGTTTCGCCCCGGTCGAGGAGGGAGTGGTGTCTGTGACGGTGAGGAGAGCGGTCTCGGTGCTGTGATTGCTTCGGAACCCAGATTTGGAGGTGTCCAGGACTTGGTTCTCTTCGATGAACACGTAGAGTTGGGTGTTGATGGCCTCCCAATGACCTTGGCTGGGAAGGGGAGGAGGGAGATGGGTCTGAAGTTCTTGAGGTCTGTCGGGTCGGCGGACGGTTTCTTCAGCTGCTGGTTGATCTTGGCATGTTTCCAGTCAGGGAATGTGGCAGTTTTGATGGAGCAGTTGATGGTGCGGCGAAGCTGGGGGGCGATGAAGGCGGCTGCTCTATGGAAGATGTGGTACGGGCAGGGATCCGATGGGGTTCCTGAGTGAAGGCTCTTCTCTTCCAGGGGATCCTCATCAATAGTCATAAGCACTGAATATTCCCGCCCACGTGCGGGGACCCCGGAAATATAAAAATTATATATGGAAATCACATATATACAGCTCTACATATATGCATATACATATATCATTTTTTCTCATACCAATGCAGCTCTCAATAGGAGGCTAAACAGTGTAATTACACATAAAAAACTACATTTGCCAATATATAAAAACACCAGAGGACAATTAGTACTTGAACTCTGTTTTTTAATGAGCAAAACACTCATAAAGAGTAAAAACTGCAAAATAAGTAGACATTGTTAGCCTACCGGCTGCATTGTAAACCAATAGCATAGAAAATGAAAGCATTTTCAACAAGAAACTGGTACCGTGCCTTTAAGGCAGCCATGACCCCTAGCTTCCCATCATGCCTCAGGGGTGACAGTTAGGTCAGTTGTTCTTTCCGGCTCCTTCAGTCAGGACCCTGGATTTTCAGCTCTTGTTTTTTTGACTCTCTGTCAAAAAATATCTATATAAACTAGCTTTTTTCTACTTTCACTCGACGTCTTTTGGTCCTAGAGTGCAAGTAACTCCTTTTTGTGTTACAGAAAAGGTTTATTTTTAAAATGCCTTCTTTATTCGATCCTTGCCCGTCCTGTGGCAAGAAGAAGGCCAGAACAGATACACATCCTGTGTGTATTCTCTGCCTCCCGAGTCCCACTCTTCTGACAACTGCCAGCATTGTAAGAAGTTATCAAGAAGGACTATCAAGGAGAGGGACAGGATCCGTCTCTATGGCCTCTCTGAAAGAGGTAGGTCTCCTGTGAGGCAGAAGAAGAGGAGAACTCGGT
This sequence comes from Calotriton arnoldi, assembly GCA_963921515.1. Classification (NCBI taxonomy): domain Eukaryota; kingdom Metazoa; phylum Chordata; class Amphibia; order Caudata; family Salamandridae; genus Calotriton; species Calotriton arnoldi. Next base: position 2,754,606 of record CAWUFW010000124.1, on the reverse strand, counting down.
CGACGTCGAGAGGAAAAGTCCCGACCTGTTCTCCGTCGGCGTCGGTATCGACGTCGAAGAAATCGGCGACGAAGAAATCGGCGTTGAAGACTTCGGTGATGCCGGCGCATCATCATTCGACTACGAAATCTTCGTCGACGAAGGTAACAGGTCCTCCGTTGACGTCAACCAGGCGGCGCTCAACGTCGAGAGACAGGTCTCCGTCGGCGCCGGGTGGGCGTACGACGTCGAGGCAGACCGCTCCGTCGTCGCAGGCGCGATCGACGTCGAGGCACAGCGCTCCGTCGTCGCAGGCGCGATCGACGTCGAGGCACAGCGCTCCGTCGTCGCCTCATCAACGGCGATCGACGTCGAAGCACATCTCCCCGTCTCATCAGCGGCGATCGACGTCGAGGCGCATCTCTCCGTCGTCGCCTCCTCATCGGCGATCGACGTCGAGACACAGATCCCCGCCGGGATCAAAGAAACGATCTTCGGTGTCGAGACACATGACACCTCCTTCGGCGTCGAAGCAGACTCTAATGTCTATCCATCATTCCACGCCGTCGAGGCGGATGACTCCGCCGAGTGGATCTTCGGCGTCGAGACCAAGACCTCCGTCGCCGGCAGTCCAACGCCGGTCGACGTCGAGACAGCAATCTCCTGAAAGGGTGCAGGGAGTGTCAAAGCATGACACTGCACCAGTGTTGGAGAGACGTTCGTCGTCGAGAAGTCCACTTTCTAAGAGAAGAAAGTCAACGTCGAGACATACGTCTCCGTTGAGAGGGCAGTCGACACTTAGACGCTCCAGATCAACGTCAAAGCGCCCTTCTGGAGACGCCTCACCTCCGGTGAGCCTGTCTTCGTCACCTTCAGGTTCGTCCAGATCCCCGGAGGTGGTTATCTCGACGTCCAGCAGCCCAGTGTCAGGGGGTCACCAAGATTCTCCAACAAGGCATGAAGAGCTGAGCTTCACGCCTCCGGCTCAGTCTCCTAAGGAAAGAGAGAGCCACAGATCGCCTTCCATCCATTTATCGCCACGATGGCACAGGCCTCTACATCACTGGGCTACGGACAGGAATTACTCGAGCCCTCAGAACAGATCCCCGTTGGCTCGTTTAACTCAGAATAAAGAGCGATCTCCTTCAAGAACAAGAGCTCGCAGCCGCACACCGGTGCACTCACACAGGAGGAGGTCTAGATCAAGAAGCAGGAGGAGAGCACACAGATCGCCTACTCCGTCCTCTTCTTCCACTCATACATCCCATAGAGACTATTCGCCTACTTTGACGAACAGTCCACCGTCAAGAGTCTCTCCGGTGGACGACATCTACACGTTTCAGGACATTCTTGGCAGAGGAGCTATAAAGCTGGGTATCCCTATGCCAACTCGTCAAAGCAAGTCCTCTGTGATTTTTGAGACTCTACACCAAAGAGCAGCAGCTAAACCTCTGCTTCCCTTGGTACCAGGCATCAAAGAGCCAGTGATGGATATCTTTCTCACGCCAGCGAGTGTTAAGACCGCCCCAGCGAGGATCTTAAAAGTACCGTTCACCAGAGGACGATCCGCTCTTCCTCAGGGCTGACCCTCCTCCGGATTCAGTCGTAATTGCGGCGGCAAAGAAGACTCATGCAGTGGCATCCTCCTCTACTGTCCCACCAGACAAGGAGAGCAAGGTGCAGGATTCCTGGGGAAAGAAGGTTTGTGGCACTTCGGCCTCCATGTTGAAGGTCTCCAATGCAGCGGCACTCCTGGGACGCTATGACAGATCTCTGTGGGATTCACTACAGAGATTCACTGAAAAGTTGCCGCAGGAAGACCGTAAAGATTTTGAAGAAATCTTAACAGAGGGCAGTCAGGTGTCTAACCAGGTCATCAGTGCTGCGGCGGATGGAGCTACCCTTTCGGCACATGCTTATGCTCATGGGGTATGCGCAAGGAGAACATCATGGCTACGTCTTACAGCACTCAAGCCAGAAGCGCAGTCACGCATCCTCAATCTTCCGTTCTCTGGTTCCTCTTTGTTCGGGACTCACACGGATGAAGAGATGACGCGGATGAAAACGGAACTGGACACGCTTAAAGCGGTGGGCCTGGAGAAAAGAAAGGAATTCCGTAAGAGATTCCGTCCTTACAATAGACGATCCTCCCAACAGAGGGTTCAAACCCCTCATTGGCAAAAAAATCAGGATCAGCAAGGCCAGCAAAAAACGCAGTATCGGGGCAGACGCTCCTCCAGAGGAGGAAGAAACCAGCAACAAGGCAACAATTCCGCCAAGACGCAATCAAAACAATGAGCACTCACTTCCCCTGTCGCCGTTCACCACTCCAGTGGGGAAGTATCGCAAATCATCTCGAAGAGTGGCGAGCTATCACAAAGGATCGGTGGGTACTAGCCACGTTGCAGAATGGGTACTCTCTACGTTTTCAACATCGCCCACCATCAATCCCTCCAGTTCCTCCGTCGTGTCATCAGTTAAAACTCTTGCAGAAAGAGGTTGCCACCCTTCTCAGAAAGTCAGCCATCGAGAGGGTCCCAGTATCTCAAAGAGGAAAAGGGGTTTACTCAAGATATTTTTTGGTAAAGAAAAAAGGCCAAAAAGCAGAGTACAGACCCATTCTGGACTTGCGGTCACTCAACCTATCCATAAAAAAGGAAAAGTTTCGCATGTTGGCTCTCCATCAAATATATCCACATCTCAGGCAGGGGATTGGATGTGTTCGCTGGATCTGCAAGATGCATATTTTCACGTTCCGATCAATCAGTATCACAGACAGTACCTGCGATTCCTAGTGGGATCCGCTCATTACCAGTTCAAGGTTCTACCCTTCGGGTTGAAGTCAGCCCCCAGAGTGTTCACGAAGTGCATGGCGGTGGTGGCAGCCGCACTGCGCCGCAGGGGCGTCTTCGTATACCCGTACTTGGACGACTGGCTGTTGAAAGGTCCTTCCCCAGACAGTGTGAGGATTCATTTCTTGAGCTGTCTCGAGCTGTGTCACCGACTGGGCCTGCATGTGAATTTCGTCAAATCAACTTCACAGCCAACACAGAAAATACATTTTTAGGAGCTCTGCTAGACTCCACGGTAGGAAAAGTGTTTCCTTCGGAGGAGAGACAGTGTTCCCTCATACAGAAATGCCAGCTGGTTCTGCGCAACAGAAAACTGCCTGTGCGTCGGATTGCCTCCCTGCTAGGGTCGATGGCATCCTGCATCTTCCTGGTTCCCAATGCCAGACTACGAATGCGTCCTCTTCAGCAGGATCTGGAGGACAAGTGGGACCAGCAGACCGCTCGTTGGGACGAAAAATAAGTCCATCAAACGCGGCTCGAGCTTCCATACCTTGGTGGATGAGAAAACAAAATTTGCAAGTCGGAGTTCCTTTCCATCAACCTCCGCCTGCTCAGACACTGATCACCGACGCCTCGCTGCAGGGTTGGGGAGCCCACATGGGTTCTCTCCAGACTCAAGGACTGTGGTCTCCAAAGGAGCGATCCTATCACATCAACATGCTAGAGCTGAGAGCAGTACACCTAGCCCTCAAAGCTTTCCTCCCCTCGATTCAGGCAACCTCAGTGTTAGTACAGACGGACAACACCACCACCATGTACTACCTGAACAAACAGGGGGAACTCGCTCACGCACACTTTCCCTGGAAGCTCAAGCACTCTGGCATTGGCTCCTGGCTCGGAATCTGGCAGTCACAGCAGTCCACCTGCCAGGAGAACAGAACGTGAGAGCGGATGCACTCAGCCGTCACTTCGAAGACAGAGAAGACTGGGTACTCAACGACGAGGTCGTCGAAGACATCTTCCAGACATGGGGTCGTCCCATCATCGACCTCTTCGCGGACGACGAAAATGCCAAATGCCGAGACTTCGCCTCACGGTTCTACCGACCAGGATCGAAAGGGAATGCCCTTTTGATAGACTGGTCAGGGGCATTTGTGTACGCCTTTCCACCCCTTCCGCTGATCCCGAAGGTGGTGACCAAGCTGTCCCATTCGTGCACGAGGATGATACTAATTGTCCCGGACTGGCCGAGACAATGGTGGTACCCGGACCTTCTGCACCTATCAGAGTGTCCTCACAAGAGGCTGCCGTGCAGACCAGACCTGCTGTCCAAGATGAACGGGAGGATTCATCATCCCAACCTTCCCTCACTGAACTTGGCGGCATGGCTCCTGAGGTCCTCCAGTATGGCCACTTAGGACTACCGCAGGACTGCATGTCCATCTTGAAGGAAGCAAGAAGACCGTCCACGAGGCATTCGTATGCATGCAAGTGGAAACGGTTTTACATGTGGTGTATGCAGAACAATTGTAACCCAATCAAAGGTCAGGAAGAGGTCATCCTTCCTTACCTACTTTATCTGGCGAAAGCAGGTTTGAAGTTTTCTTCCATTAAAGTGCATTTAGCAGCTATAACTGCATATAGGCGTTCAGCTTCTCAACCTTCCTTCTTCCAGTTACAGGCTGTTAAGGATTTTTTGCAGGGTTTAAAGAAGGTCTATCCTCCGGTACGGCCTCCTTCACCACCCTGGGAGCTTAACCTGGTGCTATCAAAATTGATGGGTCCGCCTTTTGAACCCATACACAAAGCAACCTTACAGCATCTTTCTTGGAAGGCGGCTTTCTTGGTAGCGATCACGTCAGCTCGCAGAGTGAGTGAAATACAGGCGCTCTGCTCCAAAGAACCCTATACAGTCTTCCATCTTAACAGGGTTGTGTTGAGGACGCACCCCTCTTTCCTTCCAAAGGTGGTGTCGGATTTTCATGTGAATCAGACCATCTCTCTACCCACCTTTTTTCCCAATCCCTCCACTCCAGCTGAGAGGGCTTTGCATTCTCTGGACCTCAAAAGGGTTTTAAAATTCTATCTGGATCGGTCCAAATCTATAAGAAAATCTGATCAACTATTTGTTAACTATGGGTCGATCAGATCTGGGTTCGCAGCTTCAAAGCGCTCCATCTCCAGATGGATAGTTTCATGTATCAAGCTTGCTTATCAATTAGCGCAGAAGCTCCTGGGGTTTACTCCCAGAGCGCATTCTACTAGAGGAAAGGCGGCTACTACTGCTTTTCTTCAGAATGTGCCCATGTCTGAAATCTGTAAGGCGGCAACTTGGAGGTCCGTCCATACATTTACGAGGCACTACTGTCTGGAATCAGACACCAGAGCAGACACCCAAGTAGGCCAGGCCTCCTTGAGGAATCTGTTCAACAGCTGATTTCGGCTGTTATGTTTCTTTGTGTTGGGTCACTTTACTCTCATTTACCTGCAGGTGGTTGATGGGCTTGCTATTCTATTCAGTGCTTATGACTATTGATGAGGATCCCCTGGAAGAGAAGGATAAGTTACTTACCTGTAATCCTAGTTCTCTTCCAGGGGTATCCTCATCAAAGTCATAAGCAACCCACCCGCCTCCCCAGGTAAATGAGGGATTTCTAAAGTGTTAAAGGATATCTTTGTGCCCTGACCTTCAGGGTTATGCAAAGAACAACTGACCTAACTGTCACCCCTGAGGCATGATGGGAAGCTAGGGGTCATGGCTGCCTTAAAGGCACGGTGCCAGTTTCTTGTTGAAAATGCTTTCATTTTCTATGCTATTGGTTTACAATGCAGCCGGTAGGCTAACAATGTCTACTTATTTTGCAGTTTTTACTCTTTATGAGTGTTTTGCTCATTAAAAAACAGAGTTCAAGTACTAATTGTCCTCTGGTGTTTTTATATATTGGCAAATGTAGTTTTTTATGTGTAATTACATTGTTTAGCCTCCTATTGAGAGCTGCATTGGTATGAGAAAAAATGATATATGTATATGCATATATGTAGAGCTGTATATATGTGATTTCCATATATAATTTTTATATTTCCGGGGTCCCCGCACGTGGGCGGGAATATTCAGTGCTTATGACTTTGATGAGGATACCCCTGGAAGAGAACTAGGATTACAGGTAAGTAACTTATCCTTCATGGTCTTAAGTGTGTCGTCTGTGGTGAGCGGAGTCCAGTTGAGCACGATCTGTTGGGGTGCGGCATGGTTGCGTGTGGTGGTGGTGGGCGTAGTAGCGGGATCTTGGGTGTCGAAGCTGTCGTAAATCTGCCTGATCTTATGGTGGAAGAAGGTGCCAAGTTTGTTGCAGAGGTCTTGGGAGGGTGGGACGTCTGTGGTCTCTCTGTTGGGCCTGGCGAACTCCTTGACGATGGCGAAGAGTTCCTTGCTGTTGTGTGTGTTGGCGTTTATTCTGTCTTGGAAGGTCGTTTTCTTTGTGGTTTTGAGGTGAAGGTGGTGTGCGTTGACGGCGGATTTGAAGGTTACGTGGGTTTCCAGGGTTTTGGGGCTCTGTTCTTAATGAGAACACATTAACAAAACCATAAACCACTTCTTCCACTATAAAATGACTCTGGACCCAGTGTTAATCTGCGTAGGCCCCTGGATTCTTACCAATCCTTCATCATTCAACAAAACAGAACTCTTACTATTCGAATTGCTCCTTACATTAGATGTCAAAATGATCCTTTGCGATAGGAAAGACTTCAAATACATTTCTTACCACACTTGGTGGGCCTCGGTATGCTTCCTCAGAAGTTCGGACAACACTATCCTCAATCGAAACTTCACCTATAATAAATCTAGACTGCTTTGTCTATCCCTGTATGCTTACACACAGACCTTTGCTCTCTCAGATAAGGGAACAGAAATCCCAGCTAACTACACCTTTTCCATCAACTAGATACTTGGGATATTGCCCCCCACACCCTACTATCTATCCCTCTCTCTCTCTCTCCCTTTTTCTCTTCCCAATCCTCTTGCCGTGAGAAGTAGACCCCCTTCTCACCATGTTAGCTAATGTGGTAGTTGTAGCAACCAGGTATGCCCATGTCCGGTCTCACTCAATTAATTTTAGTGTCCTAATGTACATTGTCATCACTCCTTCTTGTATGAAGCTTACAAGTGATCTCCATTATTGAACTCAATGGTATTATACAGAAATCACTGTCCTGCCTTTGCTTCTCGTCTGTACTATTTTGTTTTTTCTTTTATTTGTTTTTATTACTGTACTTCTGTACTAGGAAACATATCTAATAAAATATCAAATAAATAAAAGCTGCTAATGCTCTTCCCTTTGTGGGGCACTATGATAGGCAGATATGGGTGGGCATGGCACCATACTTTGACTTTTTCAGAGTATCAGAGGCCAGAAGCAAACGCCATCCTAAAAAAGGAGAACATTGATGAGGCTCTAGAGAAAACCACCACCGGCTTCAGACGTATGGCTGGTGCTGTAGTCTAAGACTGCCAGAGTTGTCTGCGATCCACATCTTTCTGCCTGAAGTACAGTATTGCATACTAGAAATGCCATTTCATAGTGAACACCTATTCAGATGTCATGTTGATTAAGTCATAAAAACATAAATACTGCCAGTTCCTTATGGATCCTTCAATCTAGAACGCACCCCTTTTGGGTTGCAAGAGTCAAAGGTATGCCAACAGTTCAAAGGAGCTTCCAGCTATCAGAATTTCCATCACTTCAATGCCTTCTGTTCGGCAATCATAATATTTACAGCAATAACACCCAACGTCATCTTCCCCCAGTAGCAAACAGTTGTACCAGAAGAAATAATAAATCAGTCCTAGCATGACTTCTCATGCAAACACTAACAGACTGCAGGCCCCAACTTCACATGTTACTCCTCCTTTTTCCAGCCCGGTAGGAGTAATTATCTCAACTTTCTGTCGCCGATGGGCAGAAATGACCTCAGGCAGGTGGTCTTTGGAGCTAGTCTGTTATGGGCACACACTGGAATTTGTACAAAAGCCCACCTACCCTACTCCAGAAAATTACCCATCAAGAATATTTTCAATTTGACCAAGGGGACGTTGGCACATGTCCCCCAATACCCAGCGAAATACAGTCTTTTTTTACTCAGGATTTTTCTTATTTAAAAAAAAAAAAAAGTTGGGAGAATGGCGACCCATTTTGGACCTCTGACAACTAAACAAGTAAATGGAAAAAATCCTTCAGAATGGTCACTGAGCAGCAAATGGTCCAATTGCTCCAAATGGATAATACAAGACCTCTTTGAATCAGGACACATTTTTCATATTCTGATATACCCCAAATCCAACTTTCAGGAACGCTTTTGCATTGCAGGAAAGAATTCTGAACTTAAACTCCTTGGCATTTCGTATTCAAAGCATGATGACAACAGTTCAGACTTTAAGTCTCGTTTGAGGATGATTTCGGCCTGCATCCTGCTGATTCTTCACGGCAGGCAATTATTTTTTTTTTGTTGCAACAAGAACTGGGGATTCAGTGGCTGCAGATGTCTGAATCTTTTATGGATAGACTTCAGATCACAGCCAGAATGAAGGCGGTGCTGAACTTGTGGATATTACCATCCAGCATGACTGAGGTCTTGCCCCTTGTGTCAGTTAGATGGTTGGGAAGGTCACCTACGAGAACAAGAAGCCAAAGTTCATTTGTCGGACTGCGCCATTTAAACATGTAAACATCTTGGAGCTCAAGATAGTCAAAGAAGGCCTTCAGTCATATCTTTCAAGGTTGGACAGCTCTTTAGTGCTGATGAAAATTATCAATATGAATGTAGAAAAAGCAGGGCGGTACTGAGTACCAGTTCTGTGAGTCTCAAAATATGTGGAATAGGACCATCACTCGCAGCATTTCACTGATAGCAGAACATTTACCAGGAGTGAGCAGTTCATGGGTAGATGTACTGTGTTAAGAAGTGAAAGAGATTATAATCCAGGAATCCAGAGGAACACAGGAAGCTGTAACGTGAAGTTTTCCTCTTTTATTCAGGCATTAAGGTACAGCAGAACTCCACATGTACAGGTTACAGTTTTGAATACCCTAACGGCGTAACGTACCAGAATAAATACCTGCATCCCACATTTAATTAATCACAACCCACGAGCTCCCAACAATATATTTAAAAGACACACCGCGTGCAAGGAGCACGCGTGTCACAACATCCCCACTTCATAAATAAACAATACCATACACGCGACCGCGCAAGGATACCTAGATACCTCGCGCGCTCGTGTGTATGCAACACACCTTCCCCCTTGAAATTGTTTTTTTTTTTTTTAACTAAGAACATAATCTGCAAATTTAGCAGGAGGGCGTCTTATTCTATCCATTTTTTGCCTTGTAGTATCACCAACATGTGTACGTTCCATACTAGCATGTTGATGCGGTTTAGTTACATGAGTACTAACATATTGATGCGGTTTAGTTACATCCAAAAATACATTACTTTCAGAAAAATCACAACTAGTAGTATTACCTTTAAACAAAGACACTCTGTTCAGATTCCATACACTCCCCCCTTCCACCCGAACAGCACTCCTAAAAATTTGTATAACACGAATGGGATCAGACCAAATACTCCTCCCCTTCCCATCAGCTTTGGATTTTTTTATGCGTACCACATCACCAACATTTACTCTTTGGTTGCTAGCAGAACCCCTTTTGCAACTCATGTCTTGCTTCATTTTGGATTTGTAATCCTCAATTTTGCGTCTAATTTCCTTGAAATCCAACTCAACATAATGGACTGTATTACCACGCTTGTTCCTTAACCACCATGGCACTAATTTGGATCCAGGTTTACGTCCCCTGAGTAGTTCAAAAGGACTGACTGATGTAATAGCATTAGGAGCTGTTCTATAAGCTAATAGCATGGAATGTAACGCAATTTTCCACTTTATACCACCTTTCACACTCAATTGAACTGCTTCCTTGACGACTCTGTTAAAGCGTTCCACTTGGCCATTTGCCTCAGGATGGAACACAGCAATTTTCTTATGTGACACACCACAATTATGAAGATAATCCTCAAAACATTTGCTGACAAATTGTGGTCCATTATCCGTGACCAGCTCTTGAGGAATACCCTCTCTGCAAAATACACTGTCCAAAAATTCCACAACAACTTCCGAGGTTACATCTTTCACCATCTTGACCTCAGGCCACTTGGAATAATAGTCAATGAGAACTAATCCATATGACTCATGTTTTGGCAAAACAGCAAATGGTCCAATGATATCAAGACCTAATTTCCGCCATGGGCCATCAGGAAACTGAACCGGTTGCGGTTCAGTACACAAAGCTTTTGCCGATTTATCACTTAATGCACAATGTTGGCATAACCTTACATGCTGTTCAATGCAAGCATCGATTCCTGGCCACCAAAAACACTCTTTGACCCTTCTTCTGGTACAGGAAATTCCTAGATGTCCCTCATGAGCCAAAGAAATGATAGAATTCCTTAAACTGAACGGAGGAATGAATTTGTCCCCCCTTACAACTATACCGTTTTCAATAGCTAACTCCTCGCGAACTTTAAAAAAAAACAGCCAATTCATTTTTTACTTTCCTTTTGTTCTGGCCATCCTTTAATAATACACTCTGCCACATTCTTGAGTTCGATATCTTTCTGCATTTCCACCAACCATTTATCCTCTTGAACAATAGGACAGGAACTCCCAAACAAAATAATATCTTTATGTGTAAATGCTACTTCACACTCAAACTTGTCATCCTTCTCAGACTGATCTGTAGCTACTGGCAACCTTGACATACAATCGGCATGTACATTGTCTTTCCCATTCACATATTCCAATTGGTAACGGAAATTCTGCAATCTGGAAGCCAACCTTGCCAACCTAGCAGACATTGTGCGACCACCACCTGGTGCCATCATGTATACAAGGGGTTTGTGGTCTGTTTTTATAATAAACTTGGTGCCCCATAAGAAGGTCCTAAAATGTTCGGCACCCCAAACACAAGCTAAAAGCTCCTTTTCTATTACAGAATAATTTTTCTCTGCATCACGTAAAGCTCTAGATGCGTAAGCAACTACCCATTCCCTGCCATTGTCCCTTTGGATGAGTACTCCACCCAAACCACTATTGCTAGCGTCAACCATCACAATGCTTTGTTTGCCAATTACAAACGGTTTTAAACATGGAGCATTAATTACACATTCTTTTAGCATGGAAAAGGCATTGCTCATTTCTTGAGTCCATTTAAAAACAGCATTTTTCTTCAACAGATACCTAAAAGGGTCCACTTTAGAAGCATAGTTAGAAATAAATTTTGCCACTAACTGTTCTTTTGAATTAGGAATGGGTGCATTAATAATACTGTCAACATGACTCTTCTTGGGTTTGATACCTTCCCCACTAATATTGTGCCCAATATACTCCACTTCCAATTTTTAAATCTGCATTTGTCAGCACGTAAGGTAAGACCTTTTGATGATAATGCAAAAGGACTTTCTTGAGATTGTGATCATGTTCCTCGTGGTCTTTCCCAAAAACTAGGATGTCATCTTGAAACGCAATAGCTCCAGATAACCCCTCCAATGTTTCCTTCATAAGTCTCTGGAACACTGAAGCTGCACTTGCAAGCCCAAAAGGCATTCTACAAAACCTAAATAATCCTTCAGGTGTGATAAATGCAGTGAAATTCCTAGATTCCTCATCTAAGACGACTTGGTGGTATGCGCTGGCAAGATCTAGACATGAAAAAACATTGGCGCCCGCTAAAGTTGATACCATTTCATGTAAATTTGGGAGAGGATGAGCATCAACCCAAATGGCGCTATTTAAACTGCGCAAGTCCACACATAATCTCAGTTCCCCAGAATGTTTAACCGAAATCACGATGGGAGAAACCCATGGTGATGATTCTACAGGTTCAATAATGTTTTTGCTACAAAGGTCTTGTAGCATATCTTTTAGTTTATTTCTGTAAGAGATGGGAACATTTCTTACTTTATGGCGCTTACAGGAATGGCACCCTCCATAACTCTGATGGAATGTTTAAATCCTTGATAAGTTCCTAACTTGTCACTGAACACTTTAGGGAAAGACTCTTTTAATTCTTGTGTGATTTTGGTGGAACCATTTGTACTAGTAGTAGGACTTCCTATGGTAAATACTTGAGGATTAGCATTAGGGTCAATTTTTATTCCCATTTCTTCTTGATGTGGCCAACCCAAAAGCGATTGCCCTTTCTTGGATACATAAACTTTTCCATATGTGGAGCGGCCAGAAAAACTTAAATTGGCCCAAAAATAGCCAACCAACTCAATTTTGTGGCCAGTATATCCACCAGGACTAATATCTGGATTACTTAATTACTTAATTCTAAATTGGACCAGTTTTTGTTGACAACATCATGAGACAAGATAGTATACCAAGAACATGAATCCACTAATACATGTGTACGCACACCATTAATTGTGACATGGCAAGAAGGAAACTTATTGCTACTTTCACCTAAATTCAATATAGTGTTTACATCTTGTTCATCATATTCATAGGAAGAATCAAAATCATCAGAAACATGTACAAAATTTACTCTTTTAGGAATAGATCTACATACTCTACTAAAATGTCCTTTCCGCATTTAATACAAGATTTTTCTATAGCAGGACAATTTCTGGAGTTCCCTAAATGCCCACTACTGCCACACCTGTAACATAAATAAGGGCCTCTTTTATTATCTTGTCTCGGGTCTTTATATTTCTCATTCCTTTGAGATTTACCAAACTTGGGACGGACATTTTTTTTGTTTTTATCAAATTCTTTAGGTACAACTTGTACTTCACACTTCTCTGTACCTCTTATCTCTTGTACAATCTTCTCAGAATGTTCAATTGCCTTGGCAATATCAATAGCAGCATTAAGAGACATGTCAGACGTAGTCCACAACCTCTCTTGAATTTTTTTATTATTTGTTCTCATTAATATTTGGTCCCTTAACACTTGTTCATATGAGATGTGTTCAAAATCACATGTGACAGCAAGAGATCTTAACGCTGAGACATAATCGTCAATAGACTCATTAGCTAACTGTTTTCTAGAATAAAATATAAATCTCTCCATAACAATGTTTGTTTTCTTCCCATACCTTAAATTTAATTGCTTGGCTGCATATTCATACACATTAATATTTCCAGGATTAACTAAAGGCGAAAGATTCTTAAATTCTTTTAAACCCATACCCCCTAAGCAATGTTTCAAAAGTGCCAGTTTCCTTTCAGGTTGACACACTTCCCCTTCAAGTATGCAACACACTCCTAATGGCAGTCTTATCTTATAAAAATCACATATACTCTCCACGAGATGTCTGTCTGCAACAGCGCATTATATGATGCTGGTGTTCCACAATCTGATATCTGTTAAGCAGCAAGTGGAAGAGCTCCACACATTTGTGAAATATTCTTGCCTGAACACGGAGGTGTCTAGTGCAGTGTTCCCCCAACTGTGGGTCGCGAGTCGACTTTTAGTGAGTCATGAAAGTCCAGGCAACAAGGATGCCTTTAAATTCTGTATTTATCTTCTCATGTTTGCTGCGCTTTTAAAGACAGAGGTCAAATGTCAGGCTATGTCTTATGATAAATTGCTGCGCTTTTTTTTTGACACAAGGATGGGTGAACTCCTCTCACTTTGCAGTCAGAGAAAGAAAATCAAAGTGAATTCTGAGACAATCTTGCTGGGGTACAGAGAGTGTGAAAGGAAAGGCTGTCATTTTTTGTAACACAACAACATTTAAATACCTGCAAATGAACTGTACACACTTGCAGGCTAGCAAAAAAGAATTACATTATTGAATGCTGAAGTGTTATGGAAGCGAAGATTTTAATAGGATCAAAACAAATCAAGACACTTTAGTTGGTGATGCATAAATAATAAATATTCACTGAAACCTGATTTACACACACATTGTCATTTGAGTTCAATATAGATTCATCAGTAAAACTGTAGGTCTGTGCAAATTTAGTAGCCATTACAATGGAAAATGTGCGGTCTGTAAATGACAGTGCGCTGCCAAACAATGCTTTAGTTGCTTTAGTTACATTAACAAATCGCCTGCCTCATGTCCATTACAGCTAGTCGGGGCGCAAAAGTTTGTCATTCTAAAAAGTGGGTTGTGGTTCTAAAATGTTTGGGTAGAAGTGGTCTAGTAATTTGGCTGTGAGCCCAGTATTCCTTTGTCATCTGGTTCTCGAAGGTAAGCCTCTTCTTGCTCTCTTTGTAGATTATTAGTTCAATCAATGTTCTTAATTCTAGTGATTCATAATGTGGCTTATGATATGCATTCTGAACATTGGACAGTGCTGGCTATTGTGAATCTATAAGAGCTCCAATGCAAAAGTAGAAATACGGTACTTGTAACTGCAGTTCTCCAGCATTGCACCCTTCCCTCCTCCCTAGTCAGACTGTTGAAAATGTATGTTTTCAAACTTTTAAAATCTGAGGTATGGTGGCTTCTGTAGGGAGTGGGCATCAGTGTGCCTTCACCTCACTTTTATTGTGTCAATCTTGTTTGTATTGAGATTTTTCAAAGTATATCACAACATAGAAAATTACGACCCACTTCCTGTATCTCAATACAATAAATCTATATGATAGATCAGTTGCCTCTATTTTAGGAAGAAATGTGAATCGCAAGGAGGCTTATCAACAAAAAAAAAAGCCCCAGGTTGTTACTTCAGCATAAGAGTGGTAAATTATAAAATTCCCCCCAACTCCAGCCCCTCCCTCCTAACCCATCCCCAACATTAAGGGTGCACTGTACTACCATCTGCGTGCTCCTTGATATAGGAATCTGGCATGTAACTGCTAGGTGAGTAGAGATGTTCCCCTGTGGGATCGCCTTTGTCTCCTAGTTCTACCCTCCCTTGCATTCTGCTTTTTTTAAATTGGAAGAGGTGAAGTGCCCAGATACGCTTCAGGCAAGCAAACAGGGGGAGCCCCTGTGATAAGTACTCCACTAGTCCGTTATTACGCTTGCCATCCTTTCCATAATGATGGCTTGCCACAAGCGTGAGTGCCACTGATATATATAGATGGTGCCTCTTTTTGTTTCCATGTCGCTGCCAGTGCTGTTTTCACTGCCCCAGGCATAACCATAGAATGGCTCTGTCGCAAACTGTTGGTCGTTTGAGAATGTCTGACCGTAAGCCTAACAGCGTCGAGCCTGGGTCCAAAGGAATGGGATAGCTTAGAATATCTTTGATTTGTGCCAGTATTTCTGACCAAAAGGGCCTTATCATTGGGCAATCTACCATATGCGTTTGAAGTCTCCTTGTAGCCCGCACCCTCTCCAGCATAGATCAGAGGTTGTGGGGAAGATCAATTTAAGTTTTGTTGGGTATAAGTACCAGTCGTATAGCACTTTATAGTGGGCCTCGCACATTGCATTGATTGATTACATTTGTGTATATCTCTATATAGCCTGTCTCACTGCCTATCTGAGATTTCCATCCCGAGTTGTGCTCCCAAAAGGATTTGTGTCGTGGTTGGGTATTGCAGTGTGTGGCTTGTAGTATCGTATAGAGACATGATATTGTACCTTTTGAACCAACCCCTGTCTTTGCCAGCTGTTCTATTGGCGCCAGGGCCCTGGTGGCCACCTCTCTAATTTCCCCCTTCAGCACCCTGTGTCTGAGGTGTGTGTAACTGTAGTGTTCAGTAACTGGCAGGTCAAATTCCATCTGGCAATGCTCAAACATAAGGATGTCCCCATTGTGAAATAAATCGGTGATCGTACGGCAACCCCCAACTCTCCATGCTTCAAAGAGGCCTGGATATTGTGCAGGAGGGAATGCTGGATTGAAGTGTATGGGCGTGAATGGTGACGGAAAGGTGGTCAGAGAAGAGGTCCCATGAATGTTGTCCCATACTTTTAATGTGGTTTTGGTAGGAGTGCTCAGGTAGGTATTGGGTGGTCGGCCTGCTTTAGGTTTCCACAGTAGTTCCCATATGCATCTCCCCGTCACTGCCCTGTCCGTGTGTAGCCAGTGCTTGTCCGACTCTCTGGCTGACCATTCTGTGATCACCCTTCATTGAGCAGCTTTGTAATATAGGGACATCTCTGGTAGAGCCAAACCCCCTCTATTTTGTGGCAGGCAGAGCTGTCTATAGGATAGCCTTTCCCTACGTCCTTGCCATATGAATCGGGTGATCATGGATTTCACGGTGTCGAAGAGGCCCCGTTCCATCTCTTTTGGAAGGTCCTGGAAAAGGTATGAGAGTCTGGGCAATGCCATCATAATTGCCTGTATGCGACCTAACCAAGATAAGTATAAGGGCGTCCACCTGCGGAGGTCCTTTTTTAATTGGTGGAGAAATGGGGATAGTTCGTCTTGTAGAGATCCTTGAATCTAGGGGGTAATTTTTTTTCCTAGGTAGGTAATTTCCTTTTTTGCCCACTGGAAGGGAGTGGCATCAACCAGAGATTCCATTACTCTCTGCGGCAATGTGAGAAATTCTGCATGAGGCCTGCTACCCGTTCAGAGCGCCCCAGCTCCTCTATCACCAGCTTCAGAGAGGATTCCGGGTCCGTCACCGAGAGCAGCATGTCGTCCACAAACAGGGATATTTTGTGCTCACCTGCCCCAAATCTAATGCCCTGAACAGTAGGTGCCGCTCTTATTCTCGCCGCTAATGGTTAGATACTAAGAGCGAACATTAATGGTGAGAGGGGGCATCCCTGACAGGTCCCTCTTCCTAATACAAAGGTTTCGGCACTCACCCCATTGACTAGTACCCGAGAACTCGTACCTGTGAAGTTAGCTCTAATCCTAGCTATGAATTGGTCACAGAATCCGTTTTCTTTAGGGTGCGGAATAAGAAGGGCCAATCCATGCATCTAAGGCCTTTTCAGCGCCTAGCGCAAAGAAAACCGCTGGAACAGTTTTTTATGTACCTTCTGGACCAGGTGTAAGACCCTTCTGAGATTGTGGAGAGTTTGTCGTCCCTGGATAAACCCCGATTGATCTGAATGTATTATTTCAGGCATTCGTTTCTCCAATCTGCTGGCCAAGATTTTCCTGTAAATCTTGGCATCCAGATTGAGGAGCGCTATTCGATGGTATGAGCCACACAAGTGAAGATCTTTCCCTGGCTTGGGCAGAACTGTGATAACGGCCTCGCCCATAGATGCAGTCACTGTCCCCAGCTCTGGGAATGAATTGTATAGGCTCACTAGTTGTGGGATTAGTTCTGTCCTGAATGTTTTATAGTAATGGGATGTTAGTCTGTCTGAACTCGGCGATTTATGTGGTTTTAGGCTTGCTATGTCCTGGCTGACCTCTTCTGCATCTATTGGTTTCCCCAGTGCCTCATTGTGTCACCAACACTCTCGGGAGTTCCACCTCCCCCAGATATTGGGTTTGCTCCGTCCCCTCATAGCTATCTGCCTTGTAGAGAGTTTTGTAAAAATTGCCAAAGGCCTGGTCTTTTTCTAAATCTGAGGTTACCCTGTTTCCTCCTGGTATTGTTATGTCTCCTATATATTCCCGTTCTCTTTGGAGCATAAGCTGTTTGACAAGATGTGTGCCTACTTTGTTTCCCCTCTCAAATAGCGTAGGTTTTAATTGCAAAAGGGTAAGTTCAGCCCTATTATTATATATGGCAGTTAATTTTCCCCGTAGTGCTGTCTCCTTTTTCGGTAGGCTGAGGATAGTGCGCTTCTTATGGGCCCGCTCGGCCTACATAAGCTCAATGTCTAGGGTCAGTCTCTCCTGTGTCCTTTGTTTATTTTGGGCCAGGTGGAGAGCTATGCACTTGCCTCGAAACACGGCTTTGAAGGCGTCCCAGTTAGTAGTCGGTAAAGTATCTTTGGGATCGTTCAGTATGAAATAGTCCGTTATTGCTTTCCGTAGCTCATCGCTTAATAGGCGATCTTGTGTCAGTGTTGCTGGGAAAAACCATCTTTTATATTTTGGTGGCACGGTCCCCCAAGCTAAAGTCAGTGTGACTGGTGCGTGATCAGACATAGTAATGGGATGTATGGAATTGGCCTGTAAAGCAGGGGCTAGGTTCTTACTCACAAAGATGTGGTCAATCCTAGAAATATGTCCGATGTGAGTGAGAAAAAAAGATGTAGTCCCTAGATGTGGGACAAAGCGTGCACCAGGTGTCTAGCAAGCCCATTGACGTAAACTCCCTTTTCAGACTTTTGGTGAAGGTGCTTGAGGTTGCCCTCTAAGGTTGTGTACTGTCTAGGCAGGTATCCCATGTGAGATTGAAGTCCCCCATCAGGAAGATTTATTTCTCCCGGAACCCTCCGAACAGTGTTAGTACCGAGGTCAGGAAGGTGGCTTGATTAGAGTTAGGTGCATAGACAGAGGCGAATGTGCAAAGTCGGCCATGTAACCGACCTTTAACCATGACTATCCTTCCCTCTTTGTCTGTTTTGCTACCCTCAGGCTGAAATTGAAGGGAGCTATGGAAAAGTAGGGCCACACCATTATGTTTAGTCGGCGCCGACTATCTTTATACGTTAGGATAGGCCCTGTGTCTCAGCCGGTGTTCCTCCGATCTTTTAATATGCGTTTCTTGTAGAGCTACCACATCATATCTCTGGTCTAGGAGGTATTTCCATAATTTATGTCATTTGGAGAGTGAGTTATAAGCCCCTTGGTGTTCAACGTGAGTGTGGTGAGAGCCATCATTACCTAGAGTGTGATGTTATAGAGTATTGTGTAAGCTGTATATATTGTCTTTGAACGAAGCCCCGCTCTCCCTGCCCACATTGTGTCATCCCATTGATCTTCTCTTCTATCGTATGTATGCCACACCTGTAGATGATAGTACTTGTGCACCCTCCCTTAAGATGGTAAACAACTCCCCCCACCCCCGAGTTAGAAACATAAGGTTCAATGGGACCCTGTAACTTGGTAATTGCATCATTAACAAATTTGTGTACTGAACTTGTTGTAGACGTATTGGTCAAAGTCCGCATGTGGCGAGCCTAATTTATACCAAGTAAGTCACTGGCTGTGTGCTACTATTGGGAGTCTCCAAGTGCCCATCGCCTCCCTTTCCCGTTAGAGGTCGCTTGTCCCATATAGGACCGTCTAGTCATAGCCTAGACGTCAGATGTCTCAATGACCCCCAACTGGACCATATCTTCTTCTAGCTCTTACATGACTAGTCGGATTTGTCAGGGATAGCTTCTCAGATACTGTTCATCTATTTCCTGGAAGGGCCCCACCCTAGTTATGTTCCCCGGTACTCTGATTTACTTCCTCTTGTCTTGCTTTTGACTGTTCTGTGTCTGCCATCGCCCTTCTCTGTCATCTTCCTTTGCTTTGTCCCCCACAGTGGGTGGGGTCCTCTCATCTCTGAGTTCCTCGTGGTGCAGCAGAACCAAGACCTCCGCCGCTTTCTCGTATGTGGTGACATGATGGTGTTTGTTTTGTAGAGAGAAGGCCACTCCAAAAGGATAGATCCAACGGTACCTTATATTATTGTGCCATAGTTTTTTCTGTTATTGGTCTGAACTGTTGGCTGCGTGCTAATGTCGCCGGGGCACATCCTGGAATAGGGTGCACGTAAAACTCTGGAAGGAAATTTCGGCTCTTGCTCTCGCTGCCTGGATCACCGCCTTTTTCATCTTAAAAGAATGCAGCTTGGCTAGAACATCTCTTGGTCGTCTATTTCCTCCAGGCGTGTCTTCATGCCGCCGGGACCCAGCACTTCTCCGAACAGGCCCTCCACAAATGCCTCGAGGTCAGGTCCCTCCGCTCCTTCCTCCAGGTTGCGTATTCGTATGTTATCCCTTCGGGCCCTATTCTCAAGGTCTTCACATTTCAGGACATTGGCTTGTAGTTGTTCCCGCAGTGTTTTTGTCGTTTTTTCCATTCCCAACGTCTTGCTGCAGGGATGTTAGCTTGCCCTGGATGTCTGAGCAGAGGGCCTCCAGGAGCCCTCAAAGTCAGCCTTGAGCTCTTCTCGTTGTTCCTTCTTGAAGTCTCTCAGTGAGTCTAATAGGTCTTCCTTGGTGAGTGCCATACTTTCCGGCGTGTTCCCTTTGTCGGAGGTTCCCCTTGTCTCTGTAGGTGTAAAGTAGCTGGAGACTCTGTTCGTTCAAGTCTTTTTAGGTGGCATAGAGCCAACGATGTTTAGCGGGTACCCTCTACGCTCGTGAGTTGGTCCCCCATCAATGAGGATGATTGTGCGTAGGATCTAGTAGCTCAGGAATTAGTCTCTTAGCCTGCAGGACTCTATTCTTGTAGGTGGAATGCTTTTATCCTAGTCTGCCTTTGTAGTAGTTAGGGTATCCCTTACTTTTAAAAGTGTCTCACATATTGGTGACTATGTTGTCTGTCCTTCTGTAGGTCCTGGTGGGAACCTCCCTCACAGGGTGGACTCATTCATCTCTCTCGACTGAAGATGGCTGTGCCGAATTCTAAGTTACTTTCCCAACATGAGTCTTAATTATGTCCATGTGTGACCCTTTCCCTCACTTGCTATGCCTTTTGTTGGTTTCCCAGGTGCAGCAGGGTGCAATGATTTCTGTCCATCCCTTTGCCTGAGCTGTGACAAGCGGTTATGTGGCCGGATCTCCTGAAACGTGAGGGTATGTTGCACTGCAGTACAGCTTCCTCTGGGTTTGCGTTATCCTTCCTGTGTTTGGTGTACTTTTAACCCTCTTTGCCATGTGCATTGAGGTATTTTCAGCGTCCTTAAGTGGCTGGAAGTTGCTCAGGTTGTTTGCCTCTGTATAATCCTGACGCCATGTTCGGGTTAGGCAGCAAGTGGGTCCGTTACTGTTGGATGTGGCTTGAATTTGCTTGCTCCCCGTATCGTTCTCTTCACCCGTTAAGTTGCGGCTTGTGACGTCCCACCCTCCACTCAAGGAGGCATTCCCCTGTTCACCAATCTGCTCTTTTCTCATTCGGCCGCCATTTTAAAGTCAGGCGCGGCTTGCCGCGTGTCTTTTACCTCTGGGTTTGAGGATTCCAGTGTCAATTCTCTTCAGGTACTGGTCCTGGCATGTCTCCCGGTGCAATCATTATTTCTTTCCCGCGTTGTTTCCTCACTGTCGGGGTTGTGGTCTCGAGCAGTTTGCGGTGTCCCCGAATCCCGCCTTCATTCCTCCGATGTCGGGCTGCGCAAAGCCTCCCCCTCAGGTGAACACAAGGAAGTCGTACCCTTGTACTTATTACTCCGATGGGGTACGTCGGGAAACTGTGTCCTTCTGTTGTATCACTTCCCTCTCTCCGCGGCGAACTCCCTGTCCCGTTTCTCTCTTCACGACCGGGCCGCGACAGCGTGGTATGAATCCGACGCCATTGGCTCCCAGAACAGCTCTCCACCCCGCGCAGTCTGACTTATCCAGTGCTGCCACGTCAATCCTCAACCTTAGAGTGAGTTATCCCCCATTTGTGCTCCAATCTGTGACTTATCTAACAATCTCGCTGCGGAGCCTCGTCAAATTATGTTCGATCGGCCATTTTGGTTGGCCACACCCCCCTTCAACTCACTTTTTAAACTTTAGGTCATTCCTTATACTGTGAGGGGGCAACTAAAGCAAATGTTTCCCAATGTATTTTTTTTTTAAACGTTCTTTTTATTAAACCATTGCTTCTGGCACATTTCCATATTACATTCTTGTACAAGTGGAACATTAGGCAATGAGTCATGAAAACTGACAATAGTGTTGTCGAATTCACAGCTTATATGAAAAAGGAGCTGAGAGGGTTACATTGGCCACACAGCTTCCCCGTCTCAACGTCTCCCATCCCTCCTCCCGGTCCACCCAACCTCCCATTCTCATGATGCAGTCCTATTCTTGATCCATGCAGTCCATTTCTTTTCCCACTTTTTGGGGCAGCCCCTACTTTGGTACACAGTCTGTTCGGTATGTTGACACCAGTCCACATCTTTTGCCCATTCTTCCATCTTTGGTATGGTTGGTTTCCCCCATGCCCGTGCTATGTTTCTCTTGGCCACCCCAGCCACAGTGTGAGCCATATTGTGGTGTATTTTGGCCAGCCAATCTCCCCTTTGACCCCCAGTATAAGCCATCTCACCTCTACTGGTACTCGGGATCCCACCACAGCCATCCCAATGTATTTTTAAGGAATTATTACTTTAATTTTATTGTAATGTTACCTTGGGAATCCTAGCTCAACGACTGGGAATGATTCAAGCATGTGAATCTAAGAAAGATAACAGTGCTCAAGAGCTGCAGTTATAAGTAAAACGTATTTCTTGATGCTCAACAATAGCAAAAAAAGATATGGACCAAAATCTGCCGTTGTCTTAGGAATGCGTAAGCAGTCGCGGCCGGCATAACTAGCGGGTTGGGGGATCGCACTGGGGTTCGTGCTGGGGGGGATTTAAAAACAAAAAAGAAACTTACCTTACCGGGTTCCGTGCCGCCTCCGCTCCTGGCCGGGTCCCGCGTTTTCCTGCTGCTCTCCTGCCGGAAGAGGAAGCAGGCAGCCTCCCTCCCCTAAGCCACTCACAACGCTGCAATGGCAGCGTTGTGATTGGTGGGGACAGCGCCCAGCCGGGCGCCTATGGGGAGGCCAATTTCTCTATGTAGGCTGCATGCAGAGTGCACATGACTGGTTTGGTCGGCCCCAGAGGGCCAACCAATCAGTCAGGGCCCACAGCATTGGGCAAGCCACTCCTCCCCGACCCGCCCGCCCCCAACCAGGCATACCCTTCTGCTTTCTCGCAGCGCGAGAAGCAGAAACATAAAATGGTATTTAAAATACCATTTTATGTTTCTGCTTCTCGCTCTGCGAGAAAGCAGTGGGGCGACGCTCCTCCGCCCTAATGGAGGAGCCGCCCCCGTGCATAAGTACTGCTGGCAAAACTCCAGTCTGGCCAAGCACAGGCCATTATTGCCTGTTTCCTTGAAGCTGGTGATGGAGCCGTAGGAAAAAGCAGTCAACCTCATATTCAGTAGACAGAGCCTGTTTAAGCCCTCTACAGAATAGGACCTTCGGCAGGGCAAGACTGACACAGTAAACGCAAAATTGCTGGGAATTGTCTAAGTGGTACCTCGGACTTCTTTTCTTCTGCTGGAGAACGCCTTCCGGTCTTGGTCCATTAAGTACAAGACACTGCTTGAATTCTACTTTTCCAGAAGCAGCAGGCGGTTGAACGGTAGCTATTTCAGAGGGATTAACAAGCCATATTCCTTGGCCTTGACAGGATGTGAAATCCCAGTGATTTTCCCAGGGGCCTGCCACTATGCTTGACACCTCTTCTGGAGGCCCACTCCTGTCCATGAGGACCTAACTAACCTAGGTTAGAGTCCAGATGGTGACGAAGAGCTCCCACATTCTCTACCATTCAGACGGCCTTTGGCTCATTGGCATCACAAGACATGTGCAAGATGTGGAATGGCTCCTCCTTTTATAGGCAGTGTTGCTGCTCCCACACTCAGAACGAGAGCAGAGTTTATCCTCCCGGTTTACTCCTAAGGAAAAAGGGGCTCGGCTCTGCCCCATCTTAGAGTTAGGTGCTGTGACCTGTTCAGACCAATAACTAGTTATGTTCAGTGAGCTTTTAAAAGTTTTTCATGTGACCAATGTAGTAGTGACTGATTTAAAAAAGAGGATGTTGAAAGTAAATATTTAATCGCTTCCTTACTCCAGACACAGGAAAGTCAGGCAGTGCGTTCTCCCAGATCTGCCACTTATGTGAAAAATGGAACACAAATGCTTCTTTGGCTGTGTTCAGAAATCCTTGCATACATTTGCATACAACCTCCCAAATGGCTATAGAGGCCTTTGAAGAATTTGTCACGGAAGCCCGTCTTGGTTTCTGATCAAATCATCAATGGAGCAGCGGACTGCTCTAGCATAGCAGTGCATTTATGCAACCATGGGTCGCCCTTCTAAAGTTCTGCATGGCCTCGCTGACATTAATCACTTCAGTGCTAAGTCTTCTCCCTCAAAAAAAATAAAACACAACCCTGCCACACTGAGCAATTTCTTTTGTTACATAAGACATTTCACACTTAAGCCTTTAAGGTTTTTCCACTAGATAGTACAAGTCTGCTCCACTTCACCATTATGTTGAGGATTGTAAAGGTGCCTAGAATTTTTTTTTGGTCCCATTTACCCTAGAGGGGCCTAAAAAGATAACCTAGATATGGGAAATATTTGCTTTTCGGCAAAAAATGTGTTGTACGGTAAAGTGTATTCCTGCCCCCAAATAAAGCTGTCAACAAAAGGTTTACTGTGCTAGCATCATCCTCTTCCCAACTTCCAGAAACTGGAAATGTTGAAAAAGCGTTTTTGCGGTTTTGGCAATTTTCTAAGTAATGGTCAGTATTTCAATTTTTGCTTTTTCTAACCAGTTTGTAGGGGAAACTGGTATCAAACCCATGGATGAACACAGAAAGCTATGCAAGTCTGAAAACTAGACACATTCCTCAATTTAGCATGGGGTTCTTTGTGTGGAACGCTCAAGATTTTATCAAAGAACTAATTGGTTAACAAAAAAAAGCGAACATAAGGTTAGACAAATACAGACATGGGCTACAAGGTTTTAATCTGTAACTTTTGTACTGAACCCGAATTATGAAAGTAATGTACAGTTATGTCTGCCAGCCACTTTGGGTTGCAGAGATATATAGGTTCATAGTTTTTCCTCAAACCTGCAATTCTGTCTGTCAATCGAGCTGTGGCTTACAATTAATTTTTATTGTGTTCAACTCACTTGATAATGAAAACGCTAACTAATGAAGAAAATATGTATTTTGTAAATGTACCCAGGACTCAGAGTTTAACGATAAGCGTTACTCATTCTATTATAATTGTATTTTATTGCCTATAATGCCACTGTTTTTTTATGGGCCCTAATTTACAATTAGAATCCAAAATTATAGAGACTTTAAGGAGATAACAGAAGTCCTACCTTCCTGTGTTCCTACACTTCTCTCAATAAAAACTGTACACGTGTTGGTGGGCCAATCGCCCTAGAAGGGAATGTACCAAAAATGCAGCCAAGGGAAAGGGAGTGAAGGTTCCTATGCAATATCCTTTTTTTTTTTGTTATGTGTGAAGCTGCTGTATTTTGGCATGGAGTTGGCTGGCACCCAGGCATGGTTAAGAATCTCAGACATTTCTGAAAAATTGAAACTCAGAGTCTTGGATAGGGTCTTTCGTGGATCCCACTTGTTTTTTACACGTTGCCCTGCAGTATGGAAAAGAAAACTAAATTTCTTCACATTTATGTAATGGACAACATTTGGAGCTACCTGCCAGTATAAAAGTTCAACCATCCTTTGCCTCATATTTATTCCAATCTGCACAAGCAACTCCATACTGGCTTACTCTCAGATTCTAGTATTCAGAAAGTCCAGTGGATGGTAGTGGTCCGTGGAGACCGGCTGATATTGGGCATAAATACTAGGACAACCCCCTTGGAAGTGGAGAAGTTATTGTGTGTGTGTGTTTTTTTTAAGAGGTAGCATGATGTCTGCAGGGTATTTTGGTTTAATAAATTTGCACCACTCACTTACACAAGCTACACACCCTGGATTATTTTCGGCCTCTAGTTTTTTTAAATGCATGCTTCTGATAGATACATCTGCCTGTGGATTCCTCACCTTTTGAATTATCCCAATGCGGAACATTCCACAGAAACGTTTCTCCTTAGCTCTCCCACGTCGACGAGGATGTCACAATGGAACGACTCCGCACGCCACTACGCGTGACATCATCGGAGTCATAAGAAGACCTCGTCAGCATGCTGATGTTAGTTCCCTTTTTTCCACACTGTCGACCCGTAACAGTTTTTTTCCCAGGTTCTTAATTTCTGGGAGTTTTTTGGTTACGGATTGTCATGACTTTGTAGCCATCAAGGATGACTACTCCAAGAAAATCAGGTTTCAAGCCATGCAGAGAATGTGGGGGTCAGATGTCCATCACTGACCCCATGAAGACTGTTTATGGTGTCTTTCGTCGGACCACGACGTCGGGACGTGCACTTCGTGCAGGCGCATGAATCCTAAAGCTCTGAAGTAGAGGGAGGCCAAATTATTTATGGCCAAGACCAAGAAGCAGAAAAGGAGTAGCAGGAGGTCAAGGACCCTTTCAAAGTCGCCGACTCCACATACTTCGAGGTCGTCGAAGAAACATAAGAAAAAGCGTCGCCATGGGGGGCGGAGCTTGCCTCATCTCAAGATGGCCGCGCTCTAAGCGAGCTCCACTAGCCATCGTAACTATCCGCCAGGATTTCTGTCATCTGAGCAGTAAAATACATACCTGCTTTCGCCCTAAAGAGCGCTTGTAGTGAGCTATCCATTGGTGTGCCCATCGTGCCCCTCCGATCAGCTAGAGGACTCTGAGGCGGAGCGGACTCTCAGGGCTTGTCGCGCCAGCAGTGCAGCCTAACACCGGTGACGACGAGGCAGAGTGGCCTGCCGCCGCCTGGAGACCCGAGGCCTTATTTGTCCTTCGCGGCTGGGGAGAGAGACCATCTGGCCCGCTCGTTGGGCTGTGGATCCGGCTTTGCCTGGCCACTTGGTGACTATACTGAGCGTGGGTGTGAGGCCGGAGCAGGGTGCCGCGGCCTTACATGCCGTGTGAGCGGCGGCCTTGGGACTTGAGGCCGGGTCCTTGCGCCCGTGGAGGTATGGAGTAGGCCCCACGCACAGACATCGATCAGCGGTGAGAATCGTGCCTGGATCGCTGGCGACTGGGCGGAATCCCGGTAAGCAGCCTGAGGGGCGTGGCGTGGCCTGGATCGGATGGAGAGCGCTATTGGGTGTCCCAGTGAGCCAACTGGGGACTGGTGACTGCCGGAGTCTGGACGCTTCAGTCACCGCGCTTGTGGAGACAGCGATTTTTACCCTGCAGCATCGGTCCCCCCGGCAAGGTAACGGGCTTCGAGTTGGGGCCCGGTGGGATTGCAGGAAGCCGGTGAGTGCGTGCCTCAATTACAGTGTGGCGGCAAGAGGACGCGATTGGACCGCGTAGCGGTATACGGGGATCTTTAATCGATGCCCAGATACCAGAAGGGAGTCTGGAGAGCGCCCATATTCTTCATCTGGCTGCTATAGACTGTTGCGCTCTATGTGCGGCCTATAAGTTGTCCTTCTCCCCCCCCTGGTGTTTCTCTGCTCGATCACCTATTGTGCCTGCGCCTGTCGATTTTGGCTAAATAAAGGACTTTCACTTGGTCTTGGTGCTTGACCTGAGGAGCAGGGAGACTTGTTCTGTGGCCCCCCCCCCCATTTACGTGTGCTGTGGACGGTGTGGCCGGGGGCGCAGCGTCAGCTGCGGAGAGACTCGGCCTATCTAGCACTATGGGCAAGGTGGACAAATCACAATCCAAGCTGCAGTTTGAGCAGCGCAAGTCGAGACACAGGGAGGCAGGCGCTGACAAGACCCTTGAAAGGCAGAATTAAACTGCTGAGGAGGCTGCAGGTGACATTCGCCAAATCTCAACAGCAATGCAGAAAAGCTTGTTCACCATTGATGGTAAAATCGACTTTCTAGCCTATCGTATGGATCGTATGACTGAGCGAATCGATAAACACGCCGAGCACCTGGATATGGCTGAGAGACGAGTGTTGGAAGTAGAAGAGGCTAAGTCAGAGACAGATAATGCCCAGAAGCAGATGGGGAGGCTCCTTAGCGTGCTGCAGGACAAAGCGGAGGTCTTGGAGGCAAGATCAAGGATATGTAATCTTCGCATCACTGGCCTTCCGGAATCCACTGCCATGGGCAATATGAAGGTGTTTATTGAGAAGCTTCTGGTAACCCTCCTAGGCGGTGACACTTTTTCTACTATGTTTGTGGTCGAGCGCGCCCATCGTTCCCTTGGCCCCAGGCCCCCGCCTGGTGCTCCACCGCCTCCTGTAATTGCTAAATTACTGAATTATAGGGACAGGGACGCTGCGCTGTGGCAGGCCAGAGAGAGACGTGATCTCCAGTTTGAGGGCTCCTCAATCTCGCTTTTCCCAGACTTCACCATGAGGGTGCAGGAGGCGAGGCGGCAGTTTGCTCCTTTGAAACGGCGGCTACGGGAGCACAATTTGGAGTATGCAATGTTGTACCAGGCCAGATTGAGGGTCACCATGGATGGTAAATCAAAGATTTTTACGGATCCTAAGTCCCTACAGAAGGCCCTCGGGGAATACACCAAAACCGATGAGCGGTGTAGAGATTTGGAGAAGCTGGCCGGGGCAACTGGCGGCGACCTGGAAGAGCAATACTAACATGGTGACTCTCTGGTTCCTTTTCATTTCTCTGAAGGGGTATGTCGAATAGGGACTGGACTCCAAAGTACACTGAAGGTGCTACGTGGATGCCTGTTGCCTGGAGGTTAAGGGGATAAAGCTGCATGTACATTTGAGGCTGCTGCCAGCGCTTATTGGGACTGATATAAAGTCATTAGACTCGCCGCTGTCTGTTGCTGATACGCTCCGGCCTGGCCGGTAGGTCTTGAAGATGGCAGCAGCGGGCTACCTCTAGTTCTTTGGGGTCTAGCTAATTGTTATTTGATGGATGTACATATTGTGCCCAGATGGCAGTGTCTTATTTCTATCTTTGTGGGACTCTTAGCGGTGAGCTAGTAACATCCGCCCCTGTGTGTTACCCACTGTATGGCGTTATGCCAGAAAAGTTCTTTGATTGATGCTGTAATTTTTGTTCGATCATTTTCATATATGGGGAGGAGGGAGGAATTTTGTCTATGCCAAGTTGGGGATTGCATAGTGTGGTTGGGGGGGGGGGGGTGAGGGGGGAGCTATAAGGTTTTGTTTCGCGATCACAGTGTGTATATGGTACCTACATATTTCTTGTACGATTCACCAACGCAGGAGAGGGTGTTGGGGCAGCATGGTTGATATATATAGTGCAAATTTAGTCAAGGCAACTTGTAATGGCGCAAGGACAAAGCAGTAGAGTACGGTTCCTAATATGGAACATCAGGGGCCTAAACAATTTTAGGAAAAAGCTAAAAGTGATTGCTTTTCTTACTAGGTACGCGATTGATCTCGCTCTCTTGCAGGAGACCCATTTGCCCACAGACAACAAAATGCTAACGCGCAGACGCTTACTTGGTCCTTTTCACGCGGCAGGGTTTACAACACATGCCAGGGGGGTGCTCACTTGGGTCAACCCTAGATCAGGGATTACGTTGGAGACGATTGAGACAGACCATGGGGGCTGGTTCTTCATTTCTAGATGCAGAGGGAGGGGTATGGATCTGCTTATCGCTAATATTTATGGCCCTAACTACGATAATCCACAATTTTACCAAGATTTGCTGGAGCGTCTGAGAGGGAACACCACACTGCCACAATTTTGGGGGGGTGACTTTGACTGCGTGCTAGATCCAGCATTGGAACGCTCCGGGGGCCCTGTTCGGCGCCCTTTGGCTGCGGCCAGAGCGATCACAGATGCGGCTGTCCAGCTGGACATGCTGGCCGTCTGGCGGACATGCTCACCGGGGGCGGGGGGTTTCACCCATTACTCAGCCCCTCATGACCTCCACACCAGAATCGACTACTGGTTTATCTCTAGATCTCTGTATCCTCAGATACGCGCTTGCTCGATTCACCCCCACTCTTATTCTGACCATTCCCCAATTGTGTTGGACATTGAGAGTCCGCAGAAGAGGCCTGCCCCTTTCATGTGGCGGTTCCCGCCATATTCGCTGCTAGAGAGCGTTTTTAGGTCCGAGATGTCTGAGGCCATAGAGAATTTTTTCGAAACAAATATTGGTTCTGTACGTCAGTTTTTCACGGTGTGGGAGGCTTTCAAGGGCTACATACGGGGGATAGCCATGGCCAAACACTCTTGGGTCCTCCGATCTCTCAGAAGGAGATTGACCAGCCTGGAGGAACGATTGGCTGACCTAGAGCGAGATGCCTTGACGGGGAGGACGACCAGGCAGCGGAAGAATAAAAAAAAAACTCTGGAGGTATATCACGAAACCACGGATGACGAGGTCAAACATATGGGGAAATATGTGGTCGCCAGAATATACGGGGAGGGAGAACGGCCTGGTTCGGCCTTAGTGACCCTGTTGAGAAATAGAAGGGAGTCAGCTGGTGTGACTGAATTGTGTGCAGCGAGTGGTGAGCTACTGAGGGATCCCACCGAAATAGCAAACAGGTTCAACCAGTACTATTCAGACGTGTACCGCTCTAGAGCGACAGCTGACGAGGCAGTGATTCAAGAATACTTAGAACACATCAGGATGCCGTGGTTGACTGACGAGCACAGGGAATACCTAATGAGGCCGTTAAATGCTATTGAAGTACTTGCTGCACTAAATGCAATGCAAGTTGGAAGCGCCCCAGGGCAGGATGGCCTGACGGTCGCTTTTTACAAGGAGTTTAAGGTGTTACTTATCCCGCAATTAATTACACTGTTCGAGGAGATGGGGGAGGAGGGGAAGATGCCTCCCTCTATGAGAGAAGACTTAGTAGTTACATTATTAAAGCCAGGAAAGCCCCCAATGAATGCTCGTCTTTTAGGTCTCTGTCTCTTCTCAATGTTGACACCAAATTATTTGCTAAAATTTTAGCTAACCGACTGGCCCCTCAGGTGCCGCTTTTGGTAGGACCTGAGCAGGTGGGGTTTGTGCCAGGGCTTAACCTGACTTACAATCTTCGGACTGTGTTTGGAGCGATACAGCATATTAAGCCGGAGTCCAAAGCTGCTGCGATCTTTCTGGACGCAGAAAAGACCTTTGATTCTGTCGAGTGGGCCTTCATGCAGCTAGTGCTGAGGCGGATGGGTGTGGGAGACGTCTTCCTACAGCTAGTGGGTGTCCTATACAATTCCCCTACAGCCAGGATAAGAGTTGGGGACTCCATCACTACCCCTATCAAGATCTCAAGAGGTACTCGCCAGGGCTGCCCCTTATCACCTTTACTATATGCACTACTGGCGGAACCCTTGGCATGCGCACTCAGGGAGTACCATGGACACAGAGGGGCACGTTTCCCGAGATACAACCTCATAGTATCAACCTATGCTGATGATACGCTTTTGTACATCCGGGATCCGGAGTCCAATCTGTCCCCGGTGCTGAGG
Source organism: Calotriton arnoldi (assembly GCA_963921515.1). Taxonomy (NCBI): domain Eukaryota; kingdom Metazoa; phylum Chordata; class Amphibia; order Caudata; family Salamandridae; genus Calotriton; species Calotriton arnoldi. The sequence continues at coordinate 2,723,770 of CAWUFW010000124.1, read as the reverse complement.
GAGGTAGTAAGATATGGTGAGCTCTCAGGTCTTAAAATCAATTGGACTAAGTCAACTATTTTCCCATTGACCCCGGCCATGGAACCTATCGAATTAGATTACCCACTATTGTGGTCTACTGAGCCGGTGTGCTATTTGGGTGTGAAAGTTGATACAAATTCCGAGTTGGTTTTCAGTGAGAATTTTGGCAAAGCAATTGTTAAATTAGAAGAAGATGTGGAACGCTAGATCCGCTTACCCTTGTCCTTATTGGGTCGTATTTCCCTGATGAACTTGGTGGTGCTGCCAAGATTCTTATTCTTGTTTCTAAACGTCCCGATGGTGCTTTCCGCGCACTTCTTCAGAGGCATTAGATCATTATTGGTGAAGTTAGCCTGGCCCGGGAAACAATCACGTGCCAAGTGGGACACACTCACACTACCCTACTCTATGGGTGGCCTTGGAGCCCCGCATTTAGAATTATTCTATTGGTCGGCGCAAAGTTCACATGCCTACCACTGGGTCCACGGGCAAGCTGGCTTACCACACTTGCAGATAGAAAGGGTAGTGGCGGCGCCTTCCCCCCCCCCTCCCGACACTGCTGTTTCAGGCTCCATCTAGGCGCGCTGTTGTCTTAGATTCTGTTAATGCTACCACTCATGCATGGCAGAACCTGTTGAAGAGGCAGGCGGGCATTATCCTGTATTCCCCCTCGACTCCGGTGGAGTGGTGCCATTGGTTGCCGGTGTGCAGGGAAAGGGAGGTGACTCACGCTCTAGCAACAATTAATATTACCAAAATTGTGGATTTGTTTTCTGAAGGCGCGGCACGCGGGTGGGCTGAGATTGAGGCTGAGGGACACGATTTCACACCGTTCGCTCGGTTTCATTTCCACAGGGTGAGACATGCTCTTTGTGGGGTAGTAGGGGAGGATGTGTTGGAGCCACTTGAGGTGGCCTCCTTCTCTTTCCTACTGCACACTGACTCCCCCAGTAAGATAGTCTCCAGCATTTACAACATAACACAGGACTATCGTAGGAATCATTTCACTAAGGCTAGGTTGGAGTGGCAAAATGATCTTGGGGAGGCTGTCGATGACCCCACTTGGCGATATTGCTGTGAGATCACGCAGCATGTTTCCTTGAATGGGAGACACCATTGCATTCATTTTAAGTTCCCCAATAGAATTTATTATACGCCTGTTAGGTTGCATCAATATGGTCTCCGAGATACTGCAGAATGTGAGCGAAGTAGAGCCACTCCAGCTGCGTTCCTGCATATCGCTTGGCTATGCCCGGAGATGGCGAATTACTGGAGATTAATATTTCAAACGCTGAGTGAAATCACTGGCCTGCCGCTGCTGCCGGACCCACTATTGGCTCTACTGGGTTATTCAAGGCGATTGCAGAAAGACGCTCGTCTATTAGTGGACATGGGGTTATTGCTTGCAAAACGCAGAGTTGCGATGCGAAGGGCCCGAGGGCCAGCGCCCACCGTTACTAACTGGTCAAAAGACATGGTATATTGTTTAGTAAATTACTTCCTCCCCAGAATCGACCTACAAGCTTTTGGGGCCTGTATCAGAGCTACTTGGCCAGAAGGGAGACGAACGAGTCCGGACGAGAGGGCCCGGCTTGAGGAGGCGAGCTGAGTCGGGGGGCTTGCTCTGTTGATCGAATTGTATAGTATCCTGTTCTTCGCTTCATGTGTTGATATTCTGCAAATGCTGGGTCTCACCGGAAGTGGATTAAGCATCGTTAGTTGTATAATCATACATTTATAAGCTCCTGATGGTGTAGATGCAGCTCCTTTTTCTGTACTGGTTAAGTGCTTTGTATTCTCTTTAAGATTGTAAACCCTGCTCAACATAGATGTACCACTGTGATCGATTGTTTTTTATGTCATTCTTATTTCACTGTTTGTAGAACATTTCCAATAATTAAAAAAAAAGCGTCGCCATTGTTCTCGCCGTCGCTCATCGAAGGATGCGACTTCGAAGTCGGTGTCTCCTTATCCCAGACGTCATTGAAGGGATGAGATCTCTCCGTCTCCTTCACCTGAGGGAACCCCGGCTCTGAGAGCAGTGACTCCACCGGCTCTGAGTGATGCAACGCCTCCACCTTTGCCGAAGTCGACCACTCCACCTCTGGTTCCGGGGTCTCCGACGCAGCTGGAGCCAAATTTGGTGCTTCTGGAGCGGCTTCAGAGCCCATAGTACCGGATCCGATGTAGCCTGCTTTCCTGACTCCGGGTTTCCAAAGGGTCTGCTGACGCAGGAGGTGACCACTTATCACGCTGCGATCAGGAAGGCTGCGGATCTCTTGGAATTGCCTCTTCCTACAGCAGAGTTAAAGTCTAATGTCCTGATGGAGGTGCTCCATTCTCCTGCCTCTATTTCAGAGCCTTTACTTCCCTTCGATGAGGCTTTGACAGAGCCCATTCTCGATGTCTGGCAAAAGCTTATGTCTGCTTCAGCGGTTTCCAGGACTGTGGCAAGGAGTAGAAGGTGGCACCGGGGTATCCTGCTTTTCTGTCCAGCCATCCTTCGTTGGAAAGCTTGGTCGTCCAGGCTTCTTGCTCCTCGAGGCAGTCTGCAGGTTCCTTCCCATCTGCACCTGTAGATAGGGAGTCAAAATGCATGGACCAATCGGCAAAGAAGATGTTCTCGTCTGGGAGTATGGCCCTCAAGTCGACGTATGCCACATGCCTTTTGGGTTGCTACATCCAAGCCCTCATGGACTCAGCAAGGGAGGTGGTCCCAAAATTGCCCGAGGAGGTGCAAGGGCATTTCTCAGAGGTGTTGGCGGATGCCCAAGCTGCTACCCGCCAGGTGATACAGTCTGGTCTGAACACGGCCGATTCGGTAGCCAGGGTGATGGGATCATCTGTTGCTACTAGGAGGCACACTTGGTTGCGTGGTTCAGGGTTCTCTCCTGATGTCCAAGCTACTTTACTGGATCTGCCATTCGATCGATCTCACCTCTTTGGGGCTAAAGCGGATTTGGTGCTTCAGCGCTTTAAAGACAGTAAAGCCACAGCAAGTTCATTGGGACTTCATTCTCAGCCCAGTAGCTTTGGACAGTTCCACAAGTTTCGTGGCTTTGGGAGGAATTTGTCCTTTTGTGCCAGGCAGCAGCAACAACAACAAGCTAATCCCTTATACAGATCCTATAGGGAAAAGGGCAGAGGTCGCCTGCGGGGTGCTGCGTGACAACAGGTCTCCTCCTCTTCTGCCCCTCCAACTGGAGCGGCAAGGAAGCAGCTCTTGCTCCACCATCCTAGAGTATACTTGTCCCGTGGGAGGACGGGTGTCCCATTTTCTACAAGATTGGAGGTCTGTTACTACACATCTCTGGGTGTTGAACATAGTAGAGAATGGGTATGCCCTACTCTTCCGGGAGTTCCCCCCTGCTTCCCCTCCCCATCAGTGCTTGTGCTCAGAAGAGCACCTTCTGCTTCTCCAGCAGGAGGTTCTATCATTGCTGCAGAAGGGTGCAATTGAGGTGGTTCCAGAGCAGGAAAGGGGTCAAGGAACATGAGAAATTCAAAATGTTGACCCTGGCTCAGGTTCTTCTTGCGCTGCAGAAGGAAGACTGGATGGTGCCGATCGATTTACAGGATGCGTATTTTCACATTCCCATCCTGAAGTCGCATCGGAAGTATCTCAGTTTTACGGTAGCGTCTCAACACGACCAGTTTGCGGTCCTTCCGTTCGGCCTCACTTTTGCACTTCGGGTCTTCACAAAGGTGATGTCGGTGGTGGCAGCTCATCTCAGAAGGTTGTGAATTCCGACTGGCTGCTCAAAGCAAAGTTGCCAGAGATGGTGTTACATCATTTGCAAGTAACAACACAACTGGTGCCCTCTCAGCGCAACCTGTTCATAGGGGCAGTACTGGACACTACTGTAAGTCATGCCTTCCCACCTCTACAGAGGATTCAAGACATCCAGGCTATGATTTCACTTTTTCTGAATGGAGCGGCTGTTCCAGTCCTGAAGGTCTTGCGCCTGCTAGGTCTGTTCACTTCCGGCATACTGTTGGTCACCCATGCATGCTGGCATATGAGGGTCCTCCAGTGGTGCCTCCGCAGACAGGGGTTTCAACACAACGGAGATCTCGAAGAGGTGGTCAGAATCTCCAGAGACACTGCAGCGGAGCTGTTATAGTGGAGTGTTCCAGGCAACCTGTCTCAAGGGAAGCTGTTTCAACCTCCTCCTCGGATGGCCACAGTGATAACGGATGCCTACACTCTAGGGTGGGGAGCCCATCTGGGGGATCTGGAGGTCAAAGATCTTTGGTCTCCAGAGGAAAGATTGTTTCACATAAATCTTCTGAAATTGCGGGCAATACGTTTGGCTCTCAAGGCCTTTCTTCCCTCCCTTTGCGGCCAGTCAATTCAGGTCCTAGCAGACATTCTACCGCGATGTGGTACATCAACAAACAGGGAGGAGTAGGGTTGGATCTTCTTTGCAGAGAGGCTCTGGTGCTGGGCTCAGGACAATCAGATTTGTGTGATCGCGACTCATCTGGCCGGAGGACTGAATGTGCGTTGCAACAGTCTCAGTTGGCAGTATTTGGCCGATCACGAGTGGCGTCTCCATCCGGAGGTGGTCCTTCACATTTTCGGGGTGTGGGGGTTTACTCAGTTGGACCTGTTTGCCACTCACGAAAACGCGCACTGCCCGTCATTCTGCAGTCTCTGGTATTCGATGCGGGAAGCGTTGGGGGACGCGTTTCAGTTAGATTGAGGCTCACAGCTTCTTTACGTGTTTCCTCCCATTCCCTTGATTCCTCGAGTTCTGAGGAAGATTCGTCAAGACCGGGCCCAAGTCATATTGATCGCCCTGGATTGGCCTCAGAGGGTGTGGTACACAGACCTTCTTTATCTCTCATTGCACCCTCCGCTCCGTCTACCTCTTAGGGCAGACCTCCTCTCGCAGGGGCAGGTTCTACACACCCACCTCCAGAGCCTGCACCTTCATGCCTGGAGATTGAACGGGTCAACCTGAGCTCTTTCTCTCTGCCATCAGATTTGGTGGATGTTATATTATCGGCCAGAAGACACTCCACCAAATCTGTCTATTCTGGTAGGTGAGCCAAGTTTGTTAAATGGTGTGGAGAGAGATCGATTGATCCTTTGCAGGCCCATTTGTCTGATGTTCTGAGTTTCTCTCTTTCCCTAGCACAACAGTTTTGTGCACTACCTACTGTTAAGGGCTCCTTTTTTTTTACTAATATGTCTTACAGTTGTTGTTTAAGCTTTAGTTACATACAGGAGGTAACGTAGTGTCTACAGCCCTTCTGAACTGATAACATCAACTGAACATGCACATCTCTTATCTTAACAATTTTATACATTCATCTAATAAATCTCATGCTATGATAACTCTTAAACTTCCCAACCCCCTCCCCTCCCTCTTCCCATGTCAGTGTTACTTCCCCCTAGAACATTCCGGTAGTGCCCATCGGTCAATGTCTCCCACCTTTTCCCCCTGTCGGTCTCCCTCATATATGGTATCTAGGGGTCGGTTTCACCTGTCATGTTCTGCTCAGTCGGGTGCATGGGTGTCTGTGGACCCCTCGCGTCCGCTATCATTGTTGCCCAGGCTCTCAGATCATCCTCCAATTTAGCATCTCGTCTAATCTGTTTCATTCGAACTGCCTCTGCAGTTGCCCATTCACATACATCTCTCGTCCATGCCTCAGTCTGCGGTGGGGTGGGGCTCAGCCATGCTATGGCAATTCGACGTTTTGCTAGTACGAGCCCCAAAAGTACAAACTTCCTGCTTAATTTTTTACTGTTAAGGGCTACTTGTCTGCCTTGTCGGCTTTTCTCTGTTTAACAGATCAACCCTTGTTGTTTAAATCTCCCATAGTTATGAGATTCATTAAGGGTCTCACAAATAGGTCTCCTCATACTCCTTTTATCATGCCTCAGTGGAATTTGAATTTGGTTCTCACTTTCTTGATTGGTTCACCCTTTGCAACCAAAAATATTGTTTTAAACGCTAAGAACCCTAAGGGACAACTATGTAATGGTTCAATCACTTCCGCTAGGAGGGTGAGTGAGTTGCAGGCTCTTAGCTCCAAGCCTCCTTTTAAATCATTCCATGCGGATAAGATGGGTCTTAGGACCAGGGCTGGTTTCCTGCCTAAGGTGGTCACTCCTTTCCACTTAGGGCAGTCCATCACTTTACCCACTTTCTATCCTCCCCCTCACCTTTCTAAGGAGGAGGAGAGATTTCATCACCTGGACCCCAAGAGGGCTGTCAGCGTCTACTTGGACAGAACCAAGGACTTCAGGTTGGATGATCAACTCTCACATTGGTTATATGGGCAAGATGAAGGGCAAGGCTGTCCACAAAAGAACGCTGTTCAGGTGGATCATCCTCTGTATCAATATCTGCTACGCCTTGGCCAAGAAGGAGCCTCCTGAAGGTATTCAGGCTCATTCTACCAGAGCTAATGCTTCTTCTTCAGCTTTAGCTAGAGGTGCCATTGTTGTGGACATCTGCAAGGCGACAACTTGGGCCTCCCTCAACACTTTTGCGGAGCACTATTGCTTGGATTCGGAGGTGAGGAGGGACGGCCATTTTGCACTTTCTGTGCTGCAGGATGGTTTGGTATTGGCAGGCAGGCACCCTCCACCGGGAGCTGGACTGTTTGGGGATTTAATTCAAAAGGTGAGGAATGCACAGGCAGATGTATCCATCAGAAGAACAAGTTACTTATCTCGGATAACGCTTTTTCTGGTGGATACAGTATCTGCGTGTGGATTCCTCACTGACCCACCCGCCTCCCTGTTGCCTGTCTGCTTATACCGAAAAATAATCAATGTATATCTCTTGTGATTTATTGTTGGAATCATGTAATGCTTGGCACTAGGAAATGTCTATGATGAAGAATTTCCACCTTTGACTGTGTTTGTATACTGTGTATACTTGTGAAAATGTTGTCGGTTCACCCGTTCGCCTCGAAGGCACAGAAAAAAAGGGTGGAACTGACGTCTGCACGCCGACATTGTCTTCTTATGGCTCCAATGACATCACGAGGAGTTGCGTGTGGAGCCGTTCCATTGTGACGTCTTCGTTGACGTGAGAGAGCTGAGGAGAAACGTAATTCAAAAGGTGAGGAATCCACAGGCAGATACTGTATTCAGCAGAAAAAGCGTTACCGAAGGTAAGTAACTTGTTTGTTTGGTAGCTTTCCTTGGGTGTTGACAGACTTTTGCCACAACACTCCAGTCACCCCGTTTGAAACTAAATGGAAATGTTTTTTCATGGCATCCTGGGTAAGAAAAGGTGCTGAGGCAGGCATAAGACACTCCTCCCTGAAGTCCCCTTGTAATTTAGTTTTCTGAAATCCTGGGCTTGGTAGGGGTTCTCCGGTTTCATGTGAACTCTCGTACCGTAAGGCATAAGCTGCGCAGGAAAGGAGACAATTAGACCTTCAATGGATTAAGCACCTTCCACCAAAGTCGTTCTATCTTTTTTTTTCCCCAACAAATTTTTATTGTTTTATAAAAACAAGTCAATCCAAATCACAGATGATACATAGCCATCACACTCGCAGGCATGGAAAAGTGAAAAATATGGAAATAGAGCACAAAACAAGTTAGCCAGGCCTCACCCTCCCTCTCCTCCCTCTCCTCACTCCCCATCAACAGGTTCATACACACAAAAAAGAGTTCTGTCTTGCCAGGCAACACCCAATATGAAAGGCCAGTGTCACATTGTAGGATCCCATGCGTATCTTCAGCACTATTACACAGTGGTGTCCTGTTCAGTCACAGTCTGCACCCTTGCCAGTCATGGGCCCCAGATCTTTTCAGATTTTCAGGTGCATCCCCTAGTGTTATGTAATGCTCGTAGTCCAAAGTAGTAGAAAACAGTAGTTTATTCGTATAAATGCAGCACCACCAGTAAGCATCCAGCTCCGTCTGTTGCCAACCTCCAACTGCTAACCCGACAGCACGGCACGGACCCAAAGCTCTAGAACATCATGAGAATACAAGGTCCTTGCCGAGAGCATAGTTACCAACATAACACATCTTCCCCCTTTAAACAAAATTTAAAAAAAACCACTAAAAATAAATCATGAGTACAATTTATCTCTAATGCGAGTAACAAAATCAGAAAACCATATAGGTTTTTTGCGTAAGCGCTTTAGCTTCAGGAAACTGATGAACAGAAATACTTTTTTTTCCCTGAGAATTATCAGAACTGTTAGAAACAATAGGAGTAGGAACATCAACAATATCAGAATAAGAATTATCAGAACTGTTAGAAACAATACGAGTAGGAACATCAGCAATATCAGAGCAACTAGTACCCGGATTACTGTAATCTCTATTGCTGCAGACATCAATGGTACTATTCTTGACGGTGTCCTCAATGTCAAAATCATGCTTGGGTGCAACGTGTACTTCTTTATATAATTTTTTGTTGCCCTTGAGCACAGCAATTCTGTTTAAATTCCATACTTTACCATTAGAAAGTCTGACTGAGTTTTTAAAACATCCTTTACAACAAAAGGTCCCATAAACTGGCTTTCACCTTTGGATACTCTCCAAGGTTTCTTAACTTTCACAAGCATTCCAACTTGAATAATAGGATCTTTCTTAGAACCTTTTCTCAAATCGAACCTGTGCTTGTTGACAATGTGGGTTCTCTCAATCCTTTTCTTAACCTTTCCAGATCAATGTGACATTTGGTAGAGGATATTAACCAAACTGGATTGGTTTTCATCCTCGGTAATCTGCCTCTCATAATCTCTAAAGGAGCACAATCAGTCATATTATTGGGAGTGGTTCTGTACTTCCACATGGTTTTTACCACTTGAACTTCCCATTTGTCATTTTCAACACCAGTCATTTGTATAGTGCCCTTAAGTACTCTGTTGAATCTCTCAATAATCCCATTTCCACTAGGGTTATATAGAGACGTAGTACAATGAATGACACCAGTCTTTTGAAAATAGTGCTTCGCCTTATTAGATAAGAACTGTACTCCATTATCCGTAATGATTCGTATAGGTAAACCTTCCTCAGTAAAAGCCTCATCTAGAAACAATAAGACAGTATCGGTATTTACTCTTTCAACCACTTTTATGACAGGCCACTTAGAAAATACATCTATGGCTGCCACAATATATTTGCTCAATGGGCCAATGGGACCCATGATATCCATGGCAATGGTTTCCCAAGGACCATTGGGAACAAAATGTTCCCCCATATTGGGTTTCAAGGACTTGTCTGAATTAGCACAACTGACACCATCTCGAACGATACGTTCAACAAAAATGTCTAGACCTGGCCACCAAAACGTTTTTTTGACTGATTGCTTTGTTCTAACAATACCATTATGACCCTCATGGCCATGTAGAACAATGATGTGTCTGATGCCAGTGGGAGGTACAGCTTTATCTCCTCTCCAAATGGTACCCTCTGTATAAGATAATTCGTTTCTCACCTCCCAAAAATTCCTAAGTTCAGGAGTGAGATGTTTCTTGGAAGGCCAACCCTTCATTTTTTTTTTTTAAATCTGTTTTTATTTGTTTGACATGAATAACATAGGTATGACAGACAACATACATTCGGTTTTCTATTATGTACACAGTTCTCTGTTGTGTGTTGGCATATAGGTCACAAGACTATATTAATTTAAAACATTTCACAGTTTCAATATCTATGTCATTTTTAGCCCGTCGACCCAGTAGATCCATCTACTCAGTGTCATCTAATTGATCAGAGGTCGTGCATTAGTTCAGATATTTTTGCCGACGTATCGTTGTGTATAGTTCTTATAGTTCATACCGTATGAGCTGTGAAACAGTTGTTAAAGTTGATACAACGTTAAAACAATATTGCAACATTAACAGCAGCCATATTGTGGACCGACACAGTCCCCTCGCTTCTATTAAGTGTTTCCCCCTCTCGAGCACCTCAATTGGAAATATCCCTCCATTTATATTTCTTCGCATTTTTAGCCATCTCATCTTTGTCCCCTGTTATGTGTGTATGTGTGGAACCCTACGGTATGGTCTGCACAGGGTATCGATCTCCGGTCATTATTCCTGTCTCTCCTGTTCGGATTGACTCTCCATATTGTCTCCATCGCCATTTTGTAAGCTGTGGTATAGTCCCTCCCATCTATCTGCTATGGGTTCCCTTCGTAGTCCCAGTGTTTCTTCCCTCCGGATTGCAATTCCCTCTGCCTTGGCCCATGCTAGTAGGGAGTATCGCCAGGCCTGTATGTGCGGTGCGTCCCTTGCTTTCCAGCGTTTAGTCAAAAGCCGTTTAGCTACAACGAGTCCCAGATCGAGGAACCGGGATGTAACTTTTGTGGCTGGGGTTCTCCTGAAGTGGTGGAGCAGGGCTACAGTCCATTCAGGGGTAAGTCGCGGCCTGTACATTGCTGTAGGGTGTCCCTGATTTCGCGCCAATATGTGTGTATGTTGGGGCAGCTCCACAGCATATGTATCAATCCTGCCCCCAGTGCATCGCATCTAGGGCACGCTGCATCGTTTCGGTTGAAGTATTTATTTATCAGCTCAGGTGTGAGGTACGCTCTATGGACAATGAATAGTTGTATTTGTCTGAATCTCATATTCCTGGGTATGCACACTGGGCTTCTGAGGATCTTCTCCCATTCCTTATCTGCTAGTTGTCGCCCCAAATCCAGTTCCCACTTTCGGCGGAGCGGATCTAGGCTGATCGCTACGTGTATTCGGAGTGACGATGCAAACCAACGAACCAGGTGTCTTCCACGCCCCATAACATGAAGATATTGTATTGTGAGGTGCTGCTGCGGTTCCTCGGTTATGTCCCCCAGCTAGCTACTAACGTCGCCAGTAATGAGCGGTGCATGAGGAACTGCCCTGGCGGCAACCCTTCCTCCGTCACCAGAGATTCATATGGTATTAGCGCCCCGTCTCTGTACAAGTCCCCCAAGGTCTGTACCTCCGCTGCCCCCACTCCGCTAGGGCATTGGCGGAGAGCACCCCCAGCCCGCTAGGGAGCCCTCCAAGGGTATTGCAGGCGCATACGGGATAATGTGCCTAGTAAGATATAAACACCTACGGTAGCACCTGTATGCCACTGCCAATAGCAGCGGCTTCGGCCTTTTTTGTCGGGCAGCAGGGTGGAAGAGGTTACTTATTTGTTCCAATGTGTGCGGCGGCAGTGTGGTCGCCGTGTCATCTCTGTCCCTGTCAGCGAGCCATCTGGCGATCCACTGTAGTTGAGCAGCGAGATAGTAGTGCTCGAAACAGGGCACCGCCAGGCCTCCCTTGTCAGTCGGTAGGCACAGCTTTGCCAGTGCTACTCTGTGTCGCGCAGCCCCCCATATAAAATCTCTGAGCGTTTTAGTGAACGCAGTGAAGAAGGCAGCCGGTACGTAGAGGGGCAGGTTTACAAAATAGTACAAAAGTCTGGGAAGGATCACCATCTTGGTCAGGGCTACTCTGCCTGTTACCGTCAATGGGAGCGTCCCCCAGAATTTCATTTGCGACCGGACCGCCGTCACTGCTCTCCCCAAATTACCATCTAGCAGGTCTTGTGATTGGCGATATACCTGGATCCCCAGGTAGCGGAAGGTGTTCTCTTGCCACTTTATCCTCATGCCGCCTAGCTCGTAATCTGGATCGTGTAGTCCTTCCCGGATCGCGTAGAGACAGGATTTATCTACATTGACGCGGAGCCCCGAAATGTCTGCGAATTCCTGTAGGATGTCCGCCAGTTGCGGCGGTATGTTATATACGTCTCGTATATAAACCAGTAGGTCGTCTGCATAGAGGGATACATGGTGCACCGCATCTCCCAGAGGTATACCCTCCCCCACCATGGCTCGCAGCCTCATCGCCACCGGTTCCATGGCCAGCGCAAACAGTAAGGGCGACAGGGGGCAACCTTGTCTGGTACCCCTGCACACTGGCACAGCATCGGAGACATACGGCCCCAGTCGTACACGGACCACAGGAGATCTGTAGAGCAGGTCGACCATCCGGAGGAAGTCAGGGCCCAGTTCGTATTGGAGGAGAACCCCCGCCAGGTATCCCCATTCGAGGCTATCAAATGCCTTTTCCAGGTCCAGCACTAGGCATCCGGCCCTGGGCCAGTTCCGCTCGCTATCTGTGGCCACTCTGAAGAACCGTCTAAGGTTTAGCGACGTGGACCGGTTGGGGACAAAACCATTTTGATCAGGGTGCACCAATGTCGGGACCACTGGTGCCAAGCGTTCCGCCAGGATTTTGGCGAGGATTTTACAATCCACGTTAAGCAGCGCCAGGGGTCTATACGATCCTAGAGATGTGGGGTCACGGCCCGGTTTTAACAGGGACACCAGATACGCTTCTCGCATTGAGGGAGGCAGCGCGCATTCCTCCAGCGCTTGGGCGTACAATTTATGCAGGGGCTGCACCAAGGACTCGCGGTAGGCTTTGTAGTATTCGGCCGGTAGTCCGTCTGGGCCTGGTGTTTTCCCGGATGCCATCTTTCCTATCGCGTCTCCGATCTCCTCTAGTGTGAGAGGGTCATTAAGTGCGCCCTGTTCAGTAGCTGTGACCACGAGCAACTGGGTCGATTCTAGGAACCTCTCCAGGTCGGTACCGGAGCACTGTCCTCGGGAGCGGTACAATTGCGTATAGTGGGCTGTCAATGCCTTGTGTATTTCGCTTTGTGTGTGTACTAAGGTGTCATCCGGCAGTCGTATGGCGCTAATTGGTGACCGCTTCTCCTCCTGAGCTAACAGCCAAGCAAGCAAGCGACCAGCCCGGTCCGCCGAGGAGTGAGTGCGTGCCGTGTGAGCCGTATAATTGTGACATCGCAGCCGTTCCAACAGTTCCGCATGTTGGGTGCGTATCTCCGCTAGTTGAGGTGGGCACTCACCCCTTCCACCGTCCCGCCCTCGCACTGCAGCAGCTGTGCTTCTAGACGGGCAAGAGAGAGCGACAGCTGTCTGCGTATATTCCATGTGGCCCCTAGGCAGTGTCCGCGAACTATTACCTTAAGGGCATCCCACTCCACGAGAGGACTGCTCGCCGTATCTTCGTTGAGTTCTAGATATGTGAGTATAGCCGTCCCTAGTGAGGCGCGAAATTCTGGGTCTTATAGCGCGGCTACTTGAAGCCGCCATGTGGGTATAGGGGGCCGGTCGGCTTTCCAACCTAGTTGGATCCGTAATGGATTATGATCGGAGTGTGTCCGCCCCATGTATTCTGCCTGCATGACTAGTGGAAGTAAGGACTGGGACCCCACCACCCTGTCCAACCGCACATGAAGATCATGTACCGCCGAGTAATGAGAGTATATGCGCGTGTCAGGGTGTAAAATGCGCCATATATCCAACAGTGCCCAGTGTGCTAGCCAGTCGGTGAGTGTTTGCGCATTGGAGGTAGCAGGCGTCTTGTGGAGGGGAGGGTAAGACCTGTCTAGGTTCACGTTGAGTACCGAATTAAAGTCTCCTCCCAATAGCCATGGGATCCCAGTATATGGAGTCAGGGCCAGTGACAATCTTGTCAAGAAGGATGTCTGATCGACGTTCGGGGCATATATCGACCCTATCAGTATTGGTTGACCATTTAGCGTCCCCCGAACCAGAGTATACCTTCCTTCCTGGTCAATTACTGTGTCGTCGCTGACAAAAGGGACCCCCGCCTTCACCCAGACCAGTGTGCCTCTCGCATGCGCAGAATAGGTTGTGCCATATATCTGCCCTCTCCAGCGTCTACGGAGCCTCTCAAGTTCTGTCTGTGTCATATGTGTTTCTTGCAATAGGGCTATATGGGAGGAGTGTCTTTGGAGGTATGCAAATATGGAGTATCGCCTCGAGGGCGTGTGCATACCCCGTATGTTCCACGTAACTACGTTAGCTGTTATCATCGCTAGGGCGGTAGGGTCGTCGCATCAACCAGCATATGATATTTGTCAGCGTGTCTCGGACTGGGGTGTGAAAAAGTGTGTCAGTCAGCTGCAACCAGACCTGTGGGTCAACTTTAAACATTTAACTCGTGGGGCGAACTTCACAAGGAAGTCCGTCCAAACTTAGCACTACTTAACAAGTATGAACTATTACTATATACTGCCTGGTGGGGTCGTGTATTTGAACAGTGTAGCAGTTTGATTACCCCCCTTTGCTGCATATAGTGAGAACGCCATCCAATTAATTGCTCGGGATAACGTGTTGAGTCCGCCCTAGGCGGGGGCCTGGGCATCCTCCCCCATGATCCGATTGTGTCTCTACAGGAGCATCCGCAGCGCGGTCACACATATTATTTGTTACCTTCTGGGTAGCCATCTATAAATGTCTGCCGACCTCCAGCACTCAGCGGCCTCCCCCCCCTCCCCCAGCGCCCCACAGAGACAGTTCAGTTCATAAGCCTCATTGTACTTGCATGGGCACCCTCAGCGTTTTCCAGCTTCCCATCAGATGATCCCATCAGCGGTCTGTGGGGTTACCACTGGCAGGCCAGCATCGTCTGATATCACGGTGGAGGGCGATGACGCCCACTGGCCACCGAGGAGTCTCGTCTGCTTGCTCCCAGATGCTCTTTACCATGTGGCGTTCCGAGTGTCGCAACCGCTTCCAGTACCTCCCGTCTCTCCATTCTGCTTCTCTCAGGGCTTGGGGCCGCCGCTCCCGGTTTAGCGTAGCGTGGTGTTCCGCGTCGTCCCCGTCGTCGCGGCCTTCTGTTTGTGGTTCCTTCGCCGTCTGATCCCGATGGTCTTTTTCCCGTCCATAGGCCCGACCCTTCGAGCCAATCCCATGCCTCTGCGGGGGTGTCAAAGAATCGGGTCTCTCCACGTGCAACCACTCTCAGCCGAGCTGGGAAGAGAAGGGAGTATGGTAGCTCCAGTGCTCGTAGTTGGCGCTTTACTGCCATGTAGTTGCTTCTGCGGCGCTGTACCTGGGATGTATAATCGGGGAACATCATGACTCTGGTGCCGTTTACTTTGAGATCCTCCAACTTTCTGGTTTCACGTAACACCGCATCCCGGTCTCGGTAGTTGAGGAGTCTAACGAGGAGTGGGCGAGGCCTAGCGCCCGGTTGTGGTCTCTGTGTTGGCACCCGATGCGCCCTCTCCACAACAAACTGCTGTGACAGTGTTCCTGGGGGCATCAGTCCCCTCAGCCAGGTCTCAACATGCTGCTCCGGGTTCCTCCCTTCCTCGCCCTCCGGCAGGCCCACCACGCGGATATTGTTGCGTCGGGAGCGTCCCTCCGCATCTTCGATTCTATCTTCCAAGGCATGCATGCGATCCATCATGTCTTGCAGCGCCGCAGCATGGCTATGGGTGACTGGTTGGAGTTCTCTGATTGCCTGTTCGTGAGTGGCCACCGTTTCCATCAGTTTCCGGTGGTCCGCGTGTAGGAGCGTGAAGTCAGATGTCACTTTATCTATTCGGGATTCCAGGGATGTCCTGGTGTTGTCGAGCGCTGTCCCGATTCTTTCTACTGCGGCGAGCACCGTGTCTAACTTGGCGGCCATCGCCGCGGTCGTTGGCTCCGTCGCACCGTCTTCACGTATCCTGTCGGCTTCCATCCCCCCTGTTCGTAGTGGCCCCTGCTGGATTTTCGCCCGCATTCGGCCCATCACAAGCTGTTGCGCCGTTAGCATCCGCCTTCGGATCAATGCTGTCTAATCTTCTTCCGGGCGGAACCGTTATTCCTTGAGCCCCAGCGGTATATCACCCCACGGTTTACAGAGGTTTACCCAGCCTCGTCGTCAGGCTGCAGTCGCTGTTCTTCGGGTGACCACCACGCAGTAAGCCGCGATGAGTTTCCTCTCCCTTGCAGCCCCCGCGTAGGCGCCCAGTTTCAGTAATTCAACTCAGAAGTGGCATCCTGTGTCAGTTCCTGGGACTGGCTGTCTGTGTATTCTCTAGGGCACCTCGGATGTCCTCAGATGCTCTCTAGTTCCCCCGCTGGCAATGCTCGACGGAGAGCTGGTCTGCAGGCCTTCCCCTCATTAGGCGCCCGTTTCACTATCTGTGGGGTGACGCGCCCTCTGTCATCCAGTGTGCATTCACTGTATGCTGCACAGTCTCTCACGGTGTCAGCATCCCGGTCTTCTGCCACACTGTCTTCTCCCCGCGGCGCAAGAGAGGGGTGGGGGTAACCTGTCCCCGGAGTCCTTATGCTCCTCGCTGCCCGTTTCTCAACAGCGACGCGGTGATCCGTTTTGTGCCTTCCAAGCGTGGCGGGGCTTTGATCAGCGCCCAGGCCCCTCAGTATTCATAGCGGCCCTAGAGCCGCTCCTCAACCTGGCCGTCTCCCAGCACCAACAGAGGTCAGCGGGCGGCAGGGCGGCAGGGTGCCCGGCGGGCCTTACCTCGCGGCTCCCCTCCATGGGTCCAGCGCTAGTCCGGGTAGCCGCAGGTGACTCGCGCAGCAGGCTCGCCTTCCGTGCGCGCTTCCCCAGTCCAGCACAATCGGAGCTCAGCTAGGCCCAGCCTCCGCCGTCTCCCGGGGGGCCCCCGAGCAGGCCACAACGTGGTCCGCACCGCCGTCTCCTGCCGGGTCGCAGCGCGATCTCACCGTAGGTAGGGCAGTTTCGTAGCAAGCTGGGTATCGTATCTGGTGCCAGCTATCTAGTCAGCTCCGCCGTCACAGTGGTAGGAGGCCTCCTCACGCCCACGCCTGTCGCATCCCGTTGTCAGCCACTTCAGGCAGGGCCCAGTAGGCGGCGGACGCCGCGCGATTCCCTGACAGCGGCCCCCGTTCGCAGCTGTACCTGAGGGTATGGCAGCAGGGGGTCCGATCTTCGACCTCGATCCGCTAGCGCTGCCGCGATCTCATTCCTCGGGTTTGTTCATGTGCGTGCGACCTCCGTCGCCCGATCGGGTCCGGACTCCGCCCGGGTGCAGCGCGGCAGTAGGCAGGCCGCACTTCGCCTCTCAGCCGTTACGGAGGTCGGAGGTACGAACACGGTGATTTTCGTGTTCCCTCCGTCGCAGTGTCACCTCGCCGTCTCGGACCCTCAATATAGCTCCGAGGATGGCGCTCGTCAGGAGAAATGTGGCGGATAACCAGGGGTTATATGCCGGAGCGCTACAGACTCGCGTCCGCCATGTTGGCTGGTTAGCCACGCCCCCGAAGGCCAACCCTTCATAATGTACTTTTGGACTTCCTGTAAAATACCATCTTTCAAATATTCAGCACACCAATTCTCACTCTTAATGGGTAAAACACCTTCATCATGCACTAACGCGATTTGAAAATAATCCCATGAATTCTGAACACACTCATTGAGGGGCAAAGGAAGTCTGGATAAGAAATCAGCAGTCACATTATCTTTGCCGGGGACATAAACTATTCTGTAAATGAAATCCTGCAACCTCATAGACATTCTTGCGATTCTAGCAGAAGCTTTGATCATACCATCGGTAGTGAGTAAACGCACCAAAGGTTTATGGTCACTCCTAATTTCACACTCCTTTCCCCATACAAACACTCTAAAATGTTCTAGGGCCCACACGCAGGCTAATGTTTCCCTTTCAATTGTAGAATATTTTTCCTCAGAAGGAGACAAGGCCCTTGAAGCATAAGCAATTATAGCTTCACCACCGTTTTCTATTCTTTGTGCCAGTACAGCTCCCAATCTTTTAGAACTCGCATCTGTAGTAATAATACAAGAAAGCTGCGGATCAAAACTATTAAGTGCAGTAACATTTTCAATGGCTGACTTCACATCTTTGAATTCCTTTTCACATTCAGCATCCCATATAAATTTACTTTTGTTCTTCAATAACTGTCTAATGCTGAAAACTCTACAAGAAATTTTTTGTATGTATTTGGAGTAAAACTCCGTTAAACCCAGAAATGACCTTACATCATCTTTGGAATTTGGGGACGGTGCTAGTCGAATTGCCTCTACAAGGTCAGGTTTGGGTTTAATGCCATCTTCACAAAGCACATGGCCAAGATACGTTACTGAATTAACACCAAATTTACATTTTGCATGTTTTACAGTTAAACCGTTAGCAGATAGTCTGCTTAGAACTACTTCTAGTGCTTGGTCATGAACAGTCTTGTTGTCGCCAAAAACAAGGATATCATCCTGGAAACAAATAGCATTTTTACAATCACCAAAAATGTTGTGCATAATCCGCTGAAAAACAGCCGCAGCTGACGCAAGGCCAAAAGGCATTCTCTTAAATTGGAAACATCCAAATGGTGTAATAAATGCAGTGTATTTCTTACAACTTTTGTGCAAAACGATTTGATGATAGGCAGCTGATAAGTCTATACACGAAAAGAACTTAGCTTTACCAACTAAAGCCAACATCTCAGTAATACGAGGTAAAGGAAATTGATCGACCACAATGTTATTATTAAGATGGCGCAAATCAATACATAATCTTATATTACCATTAGCTCGTCTGGCAACTACAATGGGGGAAACCCATTCGGAAGATTCAATCTTCTCTATGATGTTACTCTCCACAAGTTTATTGAGTTCTTTTTCTACTTCATTCCTCACCATAATGGGGATATTTCTGGCTTTGTAAATTTTGGGACAAGAATTGTCCTTTAAAACAATCCTGTGTTTAAAATTAACTAACTCTCCAATGCTATCCCTGAAAACTTCAGTAAACTTATTTAACATATCTTTACTACATTCATTTGGTTCTCCGATGACCATGACAGGGTCAGGACTGTTGGGATTAAGAATGATAAGTTTACCTTGTTCTAACCATCCAAGAACAGAAGGTCCATGTTTGGATATGTACAATTTAGCTACGCATTCACGGTCTTTAAACTTAAAGACAAGCAAACGGAAACCAATAATCTCAATCTTCTCTCCTGAATATCCTTCAGGATTAATGTCACAAGGATCTAACTTGGATCCAAGTTTGTCTACAAATTTGGATTTCCATACGTTTTCATTAATTATGGAATAGGGAGACCCCGAATCAGCGTAGATTTGTATCTCCACTCCACCAATCGTCATGTCGCAAATAGGTTTCTTTTTAACAGCATTATTATCAATGTTCCAAATTACCGAAGGATCCTCTCTAATATTCAACATGTATGACCTTTCAAAATCCCTGTCTTTAGTGTCACAATCACTCTCACCCGACTCACCTTCTTCCACACATTTTACTTTCTTATTTTTGCATTTCCTGCACACTTTAGCCAAATGTCCTAAAACGCCACAAACCGAACATTTTTGTTTAATGGCAGGACAACTTTTGTTATTTGCTAAGTGTAAGCTACTATCGCACCTATAACACCTGAGTTTATTTTTGTCAGAGACATTACTACGTTCCTTTTTAGATATTTGTTTTCTAAAATTAACTTTAACTCCCGCTCCTTCCACTTTGGCTACAATGTTGCTTGTTTTGCTATTATCCTCTACTTTAACTTCTTTGGCACGTCTACAAGACATTTCTGCCTTTCTTACTATAGCTAAGATATCCTCAAGTTTGGAATCGCCATTAACCCACAACATATCTTGAATAGAGGTATCTTTTAAATGCATAACCACTTGGTCTCTAATAAAATCTTCCTGTAAGCCCCCAAATTGGCAATCCAGAGAAAGTGTTCTTAAGGCAGACACATAACTATCAACTGACTCATCTGTATTTTGCTTTCTCTGGAAAAATTTGTATCTTAGAATGCCAATGCACACCTTAGGAGAAAAATAACGATCAAAATCATTAATTGCAGCAGTAAAAACATTTTGATCACTACCACCACCAACTTTAGTCATCTGATTGTAAGCTTTGAGGCCTTCAGGACCAACAGAAAGTAAAAATATTCCTTTCTTTTTTGCAGGTGACATTTTTGCGTTAACATCCAAAGTGTCAATGTAATTAAGAATATATGCCTTCCATTCTGGCCATTGCATGCAGGGAGTGCCACCAGCAGGCCTGAAGCACTGTGGAGGAGCTAAACTATAATTCTGTGTAGACATTGCAGAATGGAAAAATATGCAAAAGTCAAGAAAAAGGGAATTGTTCGCTATATAAATAACGTCCAAACTTCACTCTTAAAAAGGGAATTGTTCGCTATACAAAAAAAGAATAACAAATAGCGTCCAAACTTCACCCTTTTAGTTTTTTTCCCAATAACGTGGAGAAAGAGAAACCATGTTCAAGGAACTGAAAAATATAGCTTACCAGTTGTAAAGATGAATACTCAATCCAGATCAATAAAACGCAGAGAAAATAACACAAAAACAAAAATAAATAACGGAGGCATGCGAAATATGCAGAGTAGAAACCTCCGATCTGCAACCACAGTGGTTGCTAAGCAATTGCATGAAATTGAAGATG
Organism: Calotriton arnoldi; assembly: GCA_963921515.1. NCBI lineage: Eukaryota > Metazoa > Chordata > Amphibia > Caudata > Salamandridae > Calotriton > Calotriton arnoldi. The sequence goes on along the minus strand of CAWUFW010000124.1, from coordinate 2,703,513 downwards.
GCGGCACGTAACGTGCGCGATGACGTCATGCGCAAAGCAACGAGTAGAACGTAGGGGCAAGAATGCCCGTAACCATCGAGACGTGGGAGTTCAGAGGGAAGACGTCGTCACTCGAACTCTTCGAAGACCGAGAATGTGAACTCTGTGAAGTTCTCTGGAAAGATGCCGTCACTTGGAGTTCCGTGGACAAAAGTAATCCTGTCTCAACGGAATTCTAACAGCAACGGTGAGTACAAGGAGCAAAATCTTTTTTTGAAAGATGCATAAGCGACAGCATATGAGAAAATACACAAGAGAGAAAAACGAAAGCGATGTACCCAAATCCAAGCAGAAATCCTCAGGCTGAACAACAATAAAAAAAATTCCTTTCTTTTTTTTCTTCGAGCGTAAGCGTAAGTAAGGGTAAAATCCAGAAAATGCACACGTAGATTCGTATGGTGGTGCTGCCGGGTCCCAGATCGTCGCCAAAATTGTTATTTAATGCTCGTAGTCCAAAGTAGTAGAAAACAGTAGTTTAGTCGTATAAATGCAGCACCACCAGTAAGCATCCAGCTCCGTCTGTTGCCAACCTCCAACTGCTAACCCGACAGCACGGCACGGACCCAAAGCTCTAGAACATCATGAGAATACAGGGTCTGTGCCGAGAGCATAGTTACCAACATAACACCTAGCCTTGTACACCTCACTCTCCATAAGGGCGCAAAGGCACATCCCCCTTCGCCATTCCTGCATAGTCAAGGTGTCTTTAGAGAGTTACTTGCGTGCTGTGCCTCGCTTCACTATAATACTCCCAGTCCGAGGAACACACTACTGTATCTGGGACCACCATCTTCATCCAAAATCCCCAGCAGTGCCAACATGAGTCTTGGAGCTTCTCGTAGGGCTTTAACTCCCTCTCAGTATCTTGAATGATTGGGCATTTTCAAACGGTGCGCAGGAATGTTCCTCTCCCTTTAGGGCATCTGGTACATCCGAGGGTTGATCTACTGCCCATTTTTCAAAGCCTATCTAGTGTATAGTAGATCCTGTGCAGGTATTTCATTTGGATCAAACGTATGCAGGTAAAGCTTGTAAGAACCCTGGGTACCCTTTGTGCCTCCCTTCATTCATCGTCATACAAAATCCTCAGGTCCTCCTGCCAGCTGGCCCTCATGTCCTCCATGGGGTCAGGGGCATTGGCTTCAGGGCCTGGTACAACCTGGATATCCCATGGGCGCCTTTTGGCTTTAAAGTTAACTTAGCCTCCAGGGGATTGAATTCGGAAATGGGCATTGGATTCTTTCTCAGAGGTTCAATGATGCTATGTAGTTGTAGGTAGCTGTTAAACTAACTTATGTTATGTACAATCCTCTCTAAGCTCATCATCTGATTTTAAGGATGATCCAAACCCCACTGCACCCAGTTTAGATATCCGGATGCAGTCCTATTTCCTAAAGTCACACACTCTGCTGCTACTAGTCAACTTTCCCCAAGCCAGAGTGGTCTCATTTTAGGTGTTTTCTATGGCTAGGGCATTTCCCCAGGCCCGCAGGGTTACCCTCGTGACCTCTGGAAGGGACGGTGGGATCCGAGAGCTACACATGAAGTTAGATGCACCCTTGGCGCCGAAACCCTCCAGCTTCAGGCAGTATGTAGGGTCCTCCCTATCTCTAAAAGCCTGTCATTTATTGCAACCATGTGAAAGGTCCAGTAACAGACCAGGATATGAGTTGCTCCTAATCCCCCGCCCCTGCTTCCCTCCCGTTATGTGGATGGCATACCACTTTATTAAAGGATACTGGAAGTTGCTTGCCTTCCCAGAGTTAGGACCTATAGAAGGACCGCAGTCTCTCAAAAATTGTAATTGGGACAGCAAGTTGAGTTTTCTGAATGATATACAGCCATATAAGCAGGGCCACCATCTTATAAAGGCCAATCCTGCCAAGCATAGAGAGCGGCAGGGAGGCCCTTCTGTTAAGAACCTCTGCCCATCCGTTCTAGAAGTGAAGTGATATTGAGATCCCAGTATTGTTGATGATGCACTGAAACATTCATACCTAGGTAGTTGATAGTATTTTGTTTCTCCTGCAGCTGCTTTATTTTGCCGCAGGAGTACAATGTCCAGACCAGGACTATGAGATTATGACGACAGTCATCCTGCGCAAAACCTGGAACATAAATTCCCAAAGGACCAAGGCTTTCTCAGAGTCCAGTAGGACTAAAGCCAGTGAGTCATTAATCTCATGGTGTCTTTCCGTGGCCACGTGGAGCCGCCTAAGACTGTGCTGAGTGCCAGGCATAAAGCCATTTTGATCCTCATGTGCGACAAACCTAATGGCCTTCCCCAGCCTGTTGGCCAAAATCTTGAGCCCATAATAATGAGATGGGTCTGTAGGCGATCTCAAGGTCTGCGGTGTGTCATGTTTGGAGATTTCGACTATGGTGGCTTGAGTTAAATCCTTGTGCCGCCCTCCGGCCCCACAGAGCCTCTCAATGGCGTAGTAGATGTGGCGCCACTACTGAGGCTAATAGCTTAAAGAACTTTGCTTCGTGCAAAGGGGGCACACTATTTCTTTTGTATGTATTATCTTGCTTCTCCAAGATTGGCTGTTTACTGGTAGTGAAATTTCCATCTTCAAATATTGCCTTTTGTTAAGGACCACATCAGTACAAGCGACATATAATAATGTGTAACACTTTTGCAAGAAATATGTCAACATTCAAGGGTTGTTCTAGTGGGGTGAGCAGCAGCAATTGCTATAGTTATAAAAGTGCTACAACAGCTGTACCAAACACCTTTTCTGCCTTATCGCACCATATTTTATGGAATTCGTTTTTGCTGGTATTATGACTGTGCACTGTGATCCTGAATGTCCATGTCACAGTGTCTACTGTCATTTAAACATACTGTGAATTTGGTTACACTCAATTGCCTTATTTAACTTTCCATTTAAGCCGTGGTAGGTTAGTGCAGAAAGTGCCCCAGTGCAGTCAATGTTAAATTTTAAATATTGTTTATGGGCTGCAATGTATATTCCCACCACCCACATATGGCTCCAGAAGACATCATGGTGTCTAAGTTAAGATACACTATTAATCACTTATGACCTATGGTGAGGAAATGTAGTTATCCAAGTAGAACACCATACTTCTATACATTTGGTAAGTCATCTCTAAGTTTGCCTTGCGAGCCCATAGGGCTGGATGCTGATAGTATGAAGGTGGAACATATTAAAACAAAGTATGTCCACATTGAAAAGTGATCAAAGCTTTTGTTGCTGTGTAGGCCAAGTTAGTTTTTCCTCTGAGCAGGCCTAGGTCTTAATATTATTGTTAATGTGGCTTAGATAGAAAGAAACTTAACTCAGAGTTACTTTTCACTCTGCAAAAATCTAGATCAGTGGCGAAAGTACATTTTTGATAAGTGTAATTGAAATGTAATGTTAAAAAGTGCAGTTTATGCTGCCTGATAGTAAACTGGAATTAAAACCAATTCATCTGGCTGCCTCCACACCAGTGACTAGAATTACCATGTTAGATTATATGGGAAGGACTGGCTTTCTGAATGACAACAAAGTTACTTCTGGGAACAAGAGTGCTACAGCGTTGTAAACACGGACGACTTTTTAGGTATGAGTCAGCTTGATGTGTACAAGAACATCCGCCAAGACAGAAGGCTTCACAACAGCATTCCTTACAAGTGAAAATCCCAAATGGGCATCCCAGGAACAAAAAATCTGTTCAACTCCAGAGCCCTTTCAGATGTTCCTCTGTGCCCACAGCACAAGCGGTGTTCACGTCATTTCCTTTGGGGGATGCCTAAAAGGAAAACCGGGCTGTGGGAATGGGAATAAGCTAGGGCCAGCTTAAATGCAGGGCTCTGAGAAGACTTAGAGTAAAGGGAGAAACTAACTGCTTCTACAAGAGGTTAATTGTTTTCATGAGAAAGTTGCCCTAGTGACATGATTGTGCTTTTATGCACCATCGGCCTTCGACTCCTAATCCTCTAGAGGTTTCCTGCCATTTCCTTTCACCCAGTGGGCCATGTGAAGGTTCTCCCCTGCCCCCGCCTTCCGTTCTACGTTTTTAGGTCTCGCCTGAGACAGCGCATGCGATGTCTCTTCGAGACATTTAGTAAGTGGCTTTTAAAAGTGCCACCAGAGGCTTTTGCTGGCCTCCAGCTTGCGTTCACGAGCGCGTGCACGTGCACAGCTGCCATCTGTGTTTTTATTGCTGTAATCAGGCTCCTCTGCTTGCACTACCCCCTCCCTTTTCCCCCTCCCTCCTGGTCAGCTTGATTTGTGTCTTCTATCGCTGTGAATGCTCCTCTGCTCGCACTCCCCCCTCCTCCCCCTCCCTCTTCGTTTTTACTTGGTTCTGCCCCAAGCTTATATACATATACTGGCCACGTGTGTAGGAGAGTAGGATCTGCTTCACATGGGTACCCCCACTTTTTGCTGATGCTTCACTGTTTTTCGACCTTAGTCTGGCTGGGGCCCTGCTAATCAGAACCCCAGCCTAGCTGCTTCCTCTTTAAAATGGTTTCCATGTGCCTTAGGCACATCTCTGATTGGAATCTGGAGTGCCCTTATAAGTCCCTAGTATATGGTATACTATGTACCCAGGGCATAGGTACCTCAGAGGCCTGCCAGGGGCTGCAGCATGTATTATGCCACCCCTGGAAGGCCATCCAAACTGACACCACAGGTCTGCTACTGCAGCCTGGGTAAGGTGGTGCATGCACCCCTTACTGTGATATAGGCTACCTATATCAATACATACATACACACATATAAACCTATAAGTCACTCCTATGGCAGGCCTTGTCAATCCTGAAGGCAGAGTGCATGGTTCCTATGTGAGAGGGTGCCCCTGCATGAGCAGGGCCCCTCTGCTGCGGTCGGAGACCCTTCTCTGATGCTGTTTGTAGTGCAGCCTGACCATATACTCTTAAGCGCATTATAACCTCGCGTTAAATGCTAACTTTGGGATGGCTGCACCAAAACATGTCGTGTTTGGTGTCAAACATCTTGGAATATTACCCCCCCGCCAATTCTGGCGGCGGGGGTAGCATTCCACCCTTCTAGAGGGAAAGACATGTTAACTCTGGCTTGCCCGGTAACTTCTTTCTAAAGCCCTGGCATCACAAAATGGATGCTGCTGCCACAGACACAAGTCTGGCCTCCTGCTGCTGGACGAAACTCCGGCAGGGGAGGCCTGGACAATAGGTTTCCTGTCGCAGGGAGGTGTAACCACTTCCCCAGACAGGATAATGTGTATTGGGGCTGGGCGGGAGCACTCTCTGGGTGCTTTGAAGTCCTGCACTGGGGGCACATTTGGTGTCCCTGTGCATACCCCAGTTCAAACCGGATCAGGGGCTTCCAGCCCCTGCTTTGGCGTGAACTGGACAAAGGAAAGGGGTGTAGCCACCCCTCTGCCCTGACCCACCCATAGGTGGGGCCACAGAGTAGTCCAACCCCTAAACTTAGTATAAGTATAGGAACCCAGTCCTTAGGACTTTAGATTATCCCTGGACGAAACTCTGACACTGAATCCTGGACCTTCGACGCTCTACTACAAGATTAGAGGACTGAAGAATCTCCCTTGGGGTCAAGGAGTGACTCCCCTGCTTGGCAGGCACCAAAGAAGCAATTGTCCGGTCTGCATTTCTGAAGCTCCGTCGGACGCCGAAGTCTTCGCATCACCAGAGGTGGATTTCCAGACTTCCCGAGGCTGCCCTGAGTCCCCAGCAAAGCTGAGGCCCGTAGCTGTCGTGGGTAACGTGGAACCGTGACCCCTGGACACCAAGCACATTTGCAAGTGCATCCTCTTCTGGGTCTCCCACGAAGTCGTGCTTTGGGCTCCGAGTAGCCCCAGCCTCCAGCACCAACTGCACCGAAGATCACTGGCCTCCACTCCACGAGTGTCCTGTGAGCCAGATCCACGTGCACCGTCTCGAGGCTCCTTCGCGGTCGCTAGCCCGTTGGCTAGTAGCCCTTCACGAAGGCCAATCCTTTTCTTCTTGGGCTCCCTGGTTGCTCCAGGCTTGCCCTCACTTACCCTTGCTGGGTGAGTTCCTCAGACCTTGCTGGTCTGAATAATCGTCAATCTTCAACTTCATCGAGACTTGCCGTTGCCAAGGCTTGTTGGGTCCAATCCGGTCGCCGACACCTCAGCACTCGACAGAAATCGTGTACCAGCCCGAATCCTGCTCCTGGTCGCCGACAACGCCTCCTGGACTTCGTGGCTGAAGAGTCAAGACGACTGTCAACGCACCGGACGCACCCGACATCGGTGGGCATCTGCTCATCGCCTTCCTGGTCACTGGCTAGTGACCCAGACTCTGTCCCCTCTGCTTTCAGGTTCTTCAGATCTCCTATCCACTCTTGGATCCACCCGGACACTTTCCACTTGGTCGCCAGCAGCACTTTGCAGCAGATTGCCATTCAAATCGACTGACGAAACCCGACCCCGAAAGGCACCTATGCACCCGGCTTCCTGGGTGAGGTAACACGAGTACTCCGGTGCTCCCGTGGGTAGAGACTCTAGAAAGTCCTAGTTCTCAAAGGGTTTGCTCCAAGTCCTCCTTTAAGTGTCCCTTTTCTTTAATTTCCTGATCGCGACTTTCTCCATAGAAGTTAACGGCGTATCGCGGTTGTGTATTTACACTGCACGCGTCCCCCGTGGGTCCCCTGTGTCACTACCTTGGGTGGTTCCTTGTGGTCCAAGCACTTCTAGAGGCTCTAGGCCTAGTGTCTAGCTCAGTCGTGGTTCTTATACCACTTTATTGGTATATGGTTTGGTACGCCCCTAGGGCCCAAACGTGTATTTGTGCTATTACTGTGTTTAAATAACTTATAACTTGTGTACTTCGAACTCTAGCCTCATAAAGAGACTAGAGGGTGTGTTTAGCAATAAATACATATATTTTGAATATATACCTGGTGTGGAGCTCTTTCATTTGGTCACTCAAGAGATTATAGACTGGTAAAACAAGCTGCTTTACATTCCTTCAAGACTTAGCCTGAAGGCTGCTCTCCATAGCTACCACTAGGATAGCTTTCAATAAAGGTTGTCTTTAACCTATCTCCAATAAGCGGTTGTTTGGACTGGTGCAAGGTGCCCACTATAATTAGTGGACAGCATATACCAGGCCAACTTCTCACAACGTGCACATCGCCCCTTTGGCAGGCTGCTCCTTGCATGTATATTGCTTCCTTAGCCACAGCCCTGCTATCCCATTCTTTTTCATACTGACTGAAATGGCCTCTCCCTAATAGAAAGCTCCAGAATGTCCAGAGGTCATGCACAGGTTACTGTACCCGTGTGTTGTACAAAGTAGGTATATTCCTACCAGTATCTTCCTGTGTTCTGTAAAGAATGTTGTCATCACTTACCAGTAATAGTCATTTCTCCGAAACTTACGCGCCAACACCCCAGTCATTACTACTAGGATCAACTCCACCTCACTGAGGCAGGACTCTCCAAGAAATGCTGAAAATGAAAGCCCTGCCGCCCCCACCCTCACCCCCCCCCCCTCCCCACCCGAACTGGGTGCTATAAAGAGGCTGCCAGTCCGAGCATCGTCAGCAGCGCATGTCTTGGCCCCCACTCCCTTTATTTCTTTATTGCTCTCTTTGCCCCCTCCATCATTCTCCCCCTTTCCCTGTATCGCCTCCTTCTCCGCGTTACCCCTCCCGCTCCCGACCTCCCTAAGCCTCCTTTGCTGCGTTAACCATTCTTTCACAAACCCCCTTTTCCTTTCTTTCTTCACTCTTTCGTTAATTGCCTAACCCCCCTCCCCCCCTCGCTGTACTTCGTTATATCGAGCCCTCTTCCTCTCTTCACCTTCTCTCGCTTCACTATCACCATGTCTCTTTCTGCCTTCCATTTTAAAGCTTTCTCCCCCTTTCCATGAGTCCATCTTTATCACTATCGACCCTCCTTTGCCCGATTTCTGTTTCATTGTATACCACATCTCCATTAATCTCTCTAGCCCTCTCCCTTTTCATGGTCTCCCTCTCTTCATTGCCCCAAGTCTCCCCGCTCTAAAGCTTCTCTCGTTCCTCCTTTCCTTCCGCCCTCTATCTCTCTGTGCCCTGTAGGGTCACAAGTTCCTAACAAGGTCAAACGCCCCCACACCTTCATCCCCGAGAGGAGAATAAATGGAGTCATTACATTTGGTAGTGTTAAAGTTGTCAATGTACTACATTTTGGAATGGATAGAGCTGTGGCATTAAGCGCTATCTCACGGGTGCAGCAGTACACAGTTCAGTAGGGCCAACACTGCATCACTCAACAACACCACAGGATCACTCAGCACCACCACAGCATCACTCAGGGACACAACAATATCACTCAGCGTCACCACAGCATCAGTCAGCACCACCACAGCATCAGTCAGCACCACCACAGCATCACTCAGCACCACCACAGCATCACTCAGGGCCAGCACAGCATCGCTCAGCACCACCACAGCATCAGTCAGCACCACCACATCATCACTCGGCACCACCACAGCATCACTTGGCACCACAACAGCATCACTCAGGGCCACCACAGCATCACTCACCTTCACCACAACATCACTCAGCACCACCACAGCATCACTCAGGAACACCACAGCATCACTCAGGAACACCACAGCATCACTCAGTACCACCACAGCATCACTCTGCAGCGCCACAGCGTCAATCAGCATCACCACAGCAACAGTCAGCACCACCACAGCATCACTCGGAGCCACCACAGCATCACTCAGGGCCAGCACAAATTCACTCAACACCACCACAGTATCAGTCAGCACCACCACAGCATCAGTTAGCACCACCACAGCATCACTCAGCACCACCACAGCATCACTCAGCACCACCACAGCATCACTCAGGGCCACCACAGCAGCAGTCAACACCACCACAGCATCAGTCAGCACCACCACATCATCACTCAGCACCACCACAACATCACTCAGGGCCATCACAGCATCACTCACCTTCACCACAGCATCACTCAGCACCACCACAGCATCACTCAGGAACACACCAGCATCACTCAGTACCACCACAGCATCACTCTGCAGCACCACATCATCACTCTGCAGCACCACATCATCACTCTGCAGCGCCGCAGCATCAATCGGCATCGCCACAGCATCAATCGGCATCGCCACAGCATCACTCAGGGTCACCACAGCATCACTCAGGGCCACCACAGCATCACTCGGGGCCACCACAGCATCACTCGGGGCCACCACAGCATCACTCGGGGCCACCACAGCATCACTCGGGCCACCACAGCATCACTCGGGGCCACCGCAGCATCACTCGGGGCCACCGCAGCATCACTCGGGGCCACCGCAGCATCACTCGGGGCCACCGCAGCATCACTCGGGGCCACCGCAGCATCACTCGGGGCCACCGCAGCATCACTCGGGGCCACCACAGCATCACTCAGGGCCACCACAGCATCACTCAGGGCCACCACAGCATCACTCAGGGCCAGCACAGCATCACTCAGTGCTTCTTACACTTTTTAATTACAACTTCTTAGCATGCTGCACAGCAGCCACACTTCTCTACAGCACAGCTTAGAAACATTGGCAAAGTCAATAGCTCTACCTAAACACTTAAAAGGCGCCCCAATGCATAGCCAATAGGTCTCGCCTTTGGGACATTGTAAGTGTTTAGTTATCCAGCACAATATCCTTCATTAAACAACATCAAGTGTTGCATGGCTAAACACTTAGAAGATCCCAAAAGCGAGACCTATTGGCTATGCCAATGCTTGTTATTGTTTCTGTGAGGCGGAGGTCTTCTTAAATTACTTTAGTAATATGCCTGGTCATGGAGTGGCTGCGGTAGCGCAAGGCCCCCTTTCCAAAATGATGGCCTTCCGCAAAGCACCAGCCCTTGGGTGTATGGTGAGAACGCCTCACTCTTTAGGTAGATTTCAATTCCTCCACCGCATTTTCTGGGCTTCTGGCGAGGACTTCTTAGAGCTGTTCTGCATGTGGTCTCACAACATCTAGTTCTTTCCCCCGTTTTGTGCTGGGTTATTCACAGGATCATGGCAAATCCTCAACTGTTAGGCAGGCATCAACCTCCTTATGGTACATTTGGCACTGATACCCAGCTATTCCTTTTGGATGCCCTGATAAATCATGCTTCTAGATACTGTCATAAGGGGGAAGGCCTGGATTGGGAGCAAGAAGATGCTACCTACTCCTTTAGAGTCTTAGCCACGCCGTTTGCATTTGTCTACTTTATGTAAATGCACCTAAAATAAATAAAGCCAGCAAAAAGAAAGCAAGCAAAGTGAGTTACAAACCACAGAGCCAGTGGTAAGCAATGGGCGGAATGCATTCCTAGGTCAGATTTCAGAATGTCCCAAAGAAGTCTTTAGCAACCAGACAGCTGCGCTGTCTGGTAGGCTTCGACATAAAAACTAGAGGGAATATATATAAAGCATAAGTTGCTAAAGGGCTGCTGTTCTGAACTGATGCAAAATCTAAACAGACCGGATCCAAGGAATATGGTGGACAGTGTGGCAGAGGGTCATATACCTTATTAAAAAAAAAAAAAACAGTTAAAGAGCTGAAGCTGATAGTATGTTCAACATTTCATTTTATAAATGGCAGACTATTGCCTTCCAGCCCTCTACCTAACAATAAGACTGTTGTTGGGATGCAGAGGGACTCCCTGTGCATTATGGGGTGGACTACAACAATGGCGAGAAAAATTCTGCACTGGGCCAGGACACTTCTGCCCCTAGGTCACAGCTCTGAAGGGCTTCCGGGGCTGGGACACATTGGGCATTTCTACCATGGGGATGCAGTTACATAGAGGTGCGAACGAAAACATGAGAAGATAATGAATAGGTGGATGCGGTACTGAGGTCTCCCCCGTAGAGAGCGCTCCTTCACTCGCGTTATTAGATGTAAAACGCCATTTCACGGTGCCTATTATCTATTGTCCCAGTAATTCCGTGTATGCAAAGAGTCATCCTGTTTGGTGTTTGTACGCTGTCAAAAAAAACCTCAGCCGTTTGCGTGCAAGCTGGCAGATTGTGTGTGGTGTTATATTTTGCTTTTGAAATGGAGTTTAAAACGCTTATAATATCAAAAGCTAAAACTGTACAGGAGTAATGAGCTCGAAAGTTAACTCCGTTGTTCGAGTAAGATGTTCCTGTGCACTTTTCATCAAGTTTGATGCATTTTATCAGATAACGCCTGTCACCGGCAAACCAAAGTATATTGCAGATTTGCTGTTTGTTTAGGGAGACAGATTTTTTAATTGTGCCTGCATATTTGTTTTTCTGCTGAATAACTTATTGTATGTGGCTCTCATTAAGGAAGCACATTGCTAATTTTACTATGATGTACTTGAGTCAATAAAAATGTTGATGATACTTAGGACTATAAAGCCTAGAATTATGTTTGAAATACAAGACTCTCAATTGTTTTGTTTTCCTGCTATCTCTATCCACTGATTACAGTTAATCATTGACAGATTGAAAATGAATTTGCACAATTGATTTAATATTTTGTTTTCTTCCTTTTTTTCCTCCTATTTTTAAAACAGCTGGTGAGTATTTATTTCTCTTTTTTAACCAATACATTATTATTTCTGGGTAGCTAAAAATACTGTGTAGATCTTTGGAAAACAATGGAGAGTTTGAACACAGCAGGCAAAATGTTTGACTGAAAATTGTTTCTGTATTTGCTAAGACTATGTTCATCTCCTCCTTTTCCCAATCAATGGAAATCAGTCGCCTTGTGGTGGGGCTGAGATGTTTTGTATAAAAAGCTCTTGAACCAAGTAGTATGCGGTAACCATCTGATTTTTTTTTTTTTTGAGCCTCCAACCCCTCTCCACATTGTTTCCACTATCATATCCCTGTTTTCTCAGTGCTTTGGTTTATACTCAAAAAGTATTGCCTATATACAGTGCATTGTCCTTCTGCCCTCCCAAGCAAAAACGGTGGCCAAGGGTAGCTTCTTGTCCAAATAGAGCATACTTCAGTCCACACATTCTATATCTTCTTAATATCACGTTTGTGCAGAAGTATACTTCCTGAATTTTAGGTCTGATGTTAGCTTGGAACTTGTGTTTTTACTAAACTTGCATGTATATGATACAATTATTTATATGGGCTTTCAGACAGCTTTCTTCATCCATTGTTCTGTTCTCATTTACATTTTTCTTCCACCAACTACATGATACAGCATGGGGTGATGGGAGAGCTTTCGTCAGCTATTGGTTGAAAGGTCATATGGGATGGCACCCATCTTAAACCTGTATTCCTATGCCCCTTTATGCCTCTTTTCTTAACAGACAGTATTGTCAGAGTTAAGCTGTCAAAGAATACTGTTACAAAAAGTCAGAAGATGACGTTTTGTTTTAAGTGGTCAACTTGAGACATCCACAAAAAATATTGTATGGTAGATAATGTTGACAAATCACCATTATTTTCATCTTTATGAAACCCTGAGTGCATGTATAGCCATGGAAACCTTATAAAAGCTAATGGTGAAGACGCCATTTACAAGCCCGCTATCTCTCTGTACTTCATCCTGATGTTCATTTTTGATCATTTAATGACATCAGGTCTTCAGGAATAGCTAATGCCTCCTCCACAAAACCTAATGGGAACTTTAATGGGATAATGAACAATCCATGTATTTCTCTGGCATTGACCTTAAGCCTATCAAAGTAATGGAAAACCTTGAAAAGCACATGAAAGCCAATGGCTAAAAGAGGCTACATGCAAAGTCTACTCGCTCTCTAGTTCTTCTAGTTGTACATTTTTTGAAGAATTGATGACATGATTTCTTCCAGACAGCTGGAACGTTCTATAGCCAGGCTGAAGATGTCTTAAGTCCTCTTTTAGCAGACAGCACATGGTACTTTTCTGTCTACTGATGGAGAGCTAATTTTGGGAGCTTCTGTGCCTATGAACTGCAGTCTGCAACTGACCAGAGGATGCATGTCCGTATTCTGAAGCAAAGGGCATTACGATTAATGCTATAGACCTTTTTTTTCCTCCTCACACTTAAAGACAACTAATCTTCATCTGGGCTGACCATACCACAAAAAAAGTCTGCCTCAAAAAACCAGGAGAACATGATTGCGTTGCGGTAAGGAAATTATAAGCAATGAGCCTAGGAACGCAGGCAAAGCTCAAGGTGCCAATGATAGCATGCCACTGTTATTGGAACATTGCTTTCTTTTTGCATATTTCTTCTTGCCTCTGTGAGGGAGGAAGTGAGTGATCAATGGTTATTTTTATTTTAGGGTGCATTTACTTTGGTCGCCCTCTTATCTTAAGCTTCAATTTAAAAATGGATCTTTCAATAAACTTGGATATCTCATTTGTGAAGATCATCCTAGCATGACTGTGATGCCACTGCATATGCTCCCACCTATAAGGGCCTCATGGATGTCTTGACTGCATGCAGCTGCTTCCTTCTCTGAGGCTCTCGAGAAGCATCTGGAAAGAACAGTACCCTCTTTCATTAGCAAGTAAACACTTTACTGAGCTGCAAACCTCCCTCCTCTTCTGTAAAGTATAAATGCTTTCCTTTGCTTTGAACAAGCAAGCCATGCCAGTTGAGGTTTAGTATGGTAGTCAAAATTCACTATAATCTATTTCATGATGTCATTTTCCATTGTGGCTGGCAATCTCGCAATTTGCAGTTTAGCTCCTTTCATTGAGTTGCTCATCTTCTGTTCACCCCCTCTGAAAACTATTGGAAGATGTATAATTTTAACTGAGATGGGGTAACCTGCTAAACCTTAAGTGATCGTTAACTCCCCCATATTTCTCCGATGCTGTGCTCTGGGTTCTACAGCTGCCAGGCTCCTCTTTAAAGGCTGCACGCCACCTCTGGTTTCAGATTTTCAATAAAGGTTTATGGAGAATCAGGCAGGGGTTTGTCGCTTTTAGAGTGCCCGCCTTTTTGATAATTATTAACGTAACATAGTGTTTCCCTACACCTGAAAGGTTCTGTGGGTTCTCTCGTAGGGGATTTCCATGTATAGTCATAAGCACTTGAATAGTCCCGCCCATTTGCGGGGACCACAGAGCATTTCTTTTAGATATATCGTCTTAAGTGGATATTATTCGCCTTTCTTCAGGAAGGCCTGAAAAGAGACTTAAGAGAGAGACAATAATGCTGCCTAAATATATAGGCTACACTGGCTGCATCTTCATCTTAAATTGAAAAAAGGATGCCAGTAATCTATATTTTGTGCAATTTTGTAGTGTTTAACAGAGGAGAATCCCCTTCACAAAACTCCTTTTTCATGATAGAGATGAGAGAGGACAGAATAGCCCCATATGCTGCCATTATATGTCTTGAAAATAGAAGCTGTGCCTTTAAGAACCTAGAGACCACCAGTATCCCATCATGCACAGCTAGTGGCAGTTACTTCAGTTCTTTTTTCCGGCTCCTGCTAGCAGGACCCTGGAGCATTGAGCTCGACCGATTTTGTTTTTTTCCTTCAGAATTCACTTCTGAATTTTCCAAATAATTACTTCACTCGACGTCTTTGGCCTTTCCCTACCTTTTTCTGTCAGGAACTTGTACAGTTTTCACTTCAAAATGCCATCGCTTTTTGATAAGTGTCCTGACTGTGGTAGAAAGAAGAACAAGACTGATCCTCACAGAGTGTGTATACTCTGTTTGCCTGAAAGTCATGTTCCTGACTCTTGTAAGATCTGTAAGACTTTCTCAAAGCGCACTCTGCGTGACAGAGAGAAGATTCGCCTCCAAGGAGCAGAGGAGCGGAAAAAACAGCAAGCACAGTCTTCAGGTGGGACTTCAGGGCGAGGAGAGGGTCAGTGCTCTACCAGAGCTCTGTCTTCAGCCTCTGGAGGACTCTCTAGCAGAAGAAAGGCTGAAAACGACGCCAGTCCCGCTCTAGGACAAAGACGTCGAGAGGAGGTACAGTGCCGACCTGTTCGCCGTCAACCCAGGGCTTAGGGTCGAAAAGACGTTGACGCTCCACGTCGAGAGGAAGGATTTCGATGTCTAATACGATGCCGAGGGCACCCTGTTCGGCGTCAGGAAGCCCACTAAGAACAGTGACACCTCGCAGGTCGCCGTGGAGGTCTTTATGAGCGTCAACACACCGGCATCACCGTCGATTGCCAACGCACTCCCGCCGTCAGTCGATGCCAAGACATCGACGTCGAAACAACGACGAGACCCACCGTTGAGGCGGTATCGACGTCGAAGAGGATGGAAAGATTGTCTTCAGTGACTTTGTCAGCCTCTTCAAGGTGCAGAGAAGACTAATCTATACATTGGATTTGGATTATTCCTGGACCTATTCTCCGTCTCGGGATGTCCGCTCTACCAGATGCGGAACCAAGACCTCCAACACCGCCGCCTCCTCCCCCTGCGCCGCATCCACCTCCTCCGATACCACCTCCACCACCAAGTTCTAGGTCTCATACTCCACATCGGTCTCACAGATGAAGACTCTCCTCTACTCCCTCAAGACGCTCCCATCGTCGGTGCCCCGAAGATAGGTCTAATTCGAGACATACCAGGGATACCTCC
Organism: Calotriton arnoldi; assembly: GCA_963921515.1. NCBI lineage: Eukaryota > Metazoa > Chordata > Amphibia > Caudata > Salamandridae > Calotriton > Calotriton arnoldi. The sequence continues at coordinate 2,687,969 of CAWUFW010000124.1, read as the reverse complement.
TCCTCAAGCACAGGAAGATACACACCGACTCCCCTCCCACACACATTCCATCAGTGGATGACATCTCAACCTTTAAAGAGGTTCTGGTACGGGATGCTTCGAAGTTAAATATCCCAGTGTCTATTCCAACGCTGACGACTTCTGTAATATTTGAGACCCTACAGCACAAAGAAGCTTCATGCCCATTGTTGCCTCTTTTTCTGGGTCTCCTGGAGCCTGCTATGGAGCTTTTTCTGACACCTTCAATTAAGTAAGCTCCATCAAGGCTGCAAAAGAAATATCATCCTCCAGAGCAGGACCCTGCTTTCCTGTGCACAGACCCGGCTCTGGATTCCGTCATTATGATGGCGGCGAAGAAGCAACATGCCACGGCTCCAGCCTCGACAGTGCCTCTGGACAAAGAGAGCAGAAATATTGACTCCGTAGTGAGGAAGGTTTGCAACACAATAGCGACTACCATGAAAGCAGCTAGTGCCACAGCCTTGCTAGGACGATCTGACAGGGCACTGTGGGAATCGCTCCAACAGTTTGTGGACTACCTCTCTAGAGACAAACGAGAGGACTTTAATGAAATCTTGACAGAAGGTCTTATATTCTCTAATCAAGTCAAAAGCACTGCAGCAGATACATCTCTTCTTGCTGCACACGACTATTGCCACGGCATGGCTCTTTGGCGGCACTCATGGCTGCGTCTGACGTCGCATAAACCGGAATCCCAACAGCGCATCCTGAATCTCCCATTCTCTGGGACAATTCTTTTCGACACTCACACCGATGAAGAAATGGCCAGAATGAAGGCAGAAATGGAGACGCTGAAAACTGTTGGCATAGAAAGACTTAAGGAGCAGCGTAAATCTTTCAGACACTTTCAACGTCGCTTTCCCACACCGAGTTCAAACCCCTTGGTGGTATCAGGGTCACCAGTCGTGTACACAACCACAGTACCAACGATCCTATCAGCCTTATCAGAAGAGACAGGCCAGAGGAAGATCAGAACTACAACCTGCATAAGGAGGAAAACTACCAGCAGGGTCGAAACCCTGAGTCCTTTCTTCCCCCCTCTTCCGTTACCCGCACCAGTAGGGGGAAGCATTCAACATTACATGGCAGAGCGGCAAAAAATCACGCAAGACAATTGGGTGCTGAATATTGTTCACAATGGATATTCTCACAGATTCATCAGTCCTCCACCGTCGATACTTCCGAAACAATCCAGGTTCCAACTGCACCAATTACAGTCGGAGGCCTACAGAAACAGGCAGTGGAACCTGTACCTCATCTACAATGAGGCACGGGGCTATATTCAAGATTCTTTCTCATCAAAAAGAAAAACAAGAACGAGTTCAGGTTCATTTTCGACCTCAGGACGGCCAACAAGTGGATTCGTAGACAAAGATTCAGAATGCTGGCATTGCACCAAATTTACCCTCAGTTAGACCAAGGGGATTGGCTATGTGCTATCGACCTTCAAGACGCATACTTTCACATGCCCATTACCAGAAAGCATTTCAAGTTCTTGAGGTTTGCAGTGGGGCACAGCCACTATCGGTACCGAGCACTTCCATTTGGCCTGTAGTCAACACCCAGGACTTTCTCAAAATGCATGGCGGTAGTTGCGGCCCATTTAAGAACACACAAAGTGTTCGTCTATCCCAATCCTAGATGATTGACTAATCAAAGCATCCACGTCTCAGGAGGCTCAACTTCACTTTAATTAGACTTTCCGGCTGGGCCTTCATGTCAACCATACAAAGCCAACCTCGATCCTAGTACAGTTCCTACAATACTTGGGGGCCTCTATCGATACTCTCAAGGCAAGTGTGTGTCCTTCGGAGGAGAGATGTTTATCGATCCTTCGGAAGGCTCAGGCTCTCATGGCAATCTCTCAGCCAACCGTCAGGAAGATCTCCTCACTCATGGGCTCGATGGCCTCCTTCGTATTCCTCACACCGAATGCACGTCTCCACATGAGGCCACTACAGGAATGCCTAGAAGACCAATGGGACCAGCGGACAGGAGATTGGGAAGACAGGATTCGATTGTCTCAGCTTGCCCTGTGGTCCATCAAATGGTGGTGCTATCCAACCAATCACCTACAAGGGATCCCCTTTCACAAGGAGATACCTGTTCAGACTATATTCACGAGTGCCTTGCTCCAAGTATGGGGAGCCCACACAGGCCACCTTCAAATTCAAGGCAAATGGTCACACAGAGAATCCAAGTACCATATCAGTCTACTAGAGCTACGGGCAGTTCATCTGGCGCTGAAAGCCTTTCAGCCATCACTCCGCTCCAACACCCTTATTGTTCAGACGGACAATACAACATCAGTGAACTACCTCAACAAGCAGGAAGGCTTGAGGTCCAGACCCTTATCTCTGGAAGCCCAGGCGATCTGGAAGTGGCTTCTGGCCAGAAATCTCACGTTTACAGCAGCTCCCCTCCCAGGTGTTCAGAATGCTCAGGTCGATTCTCTCAGCAGGCTACTCCAGGAAAAGCACGAGTGGGTCTTAAACGACAACATGGTCCACGATATCTTCGGAAGATGGGGTACTCCGGAGGTCGACTTGTTAGCCACCGCAGAAAATGCCAAAGATTCGCATCAAGGTACTACCAACCGGGAACCCTGCGGAATGCCCTATGGATCAACTGGTGCGGCAGATTTCTCCAAGCCTTTCCACCAGTTCCCCTAATCCCGGCAGTCCTCATCAAGCTGTCGCAGTGATGGGCCAAGATGATACTCATAGCACTGGAGTGGCCACGTCAATGGTGGTTCACGGGCCACCTTCATCGATCTATCCGTCCACATCTCAGGCTATTATGCAAGACAGATCTGCTGACAAAGTTTGGAGGCCAGATGGTGCACCCCAACCTCTTCTCCTTGAATTTGGCAGCATGGCTCCTGAGCTAGTACAGTATGGACACTTGAACTTCCCTCAAGACTGCATGGACATCCTCGGGGAAGCAAAGCTGCCTTCCACACTGTCCTCCTATGCCCATAAATGAAAGAGATTCTGTATTTAGTGCTCATCAAAGAATGAGAATCCTTCCTCTTGCCAGGAAGAGATCATCCTTCCATATTTGCTTCATTTGACACACTCTGGCCTTCAATATTCTTCCATTAAGGTTCACCTGGCGACCCTTACTGCCTACAAGAAATGCCCTTCGCAAACTTCCTTTTTCAGAATTCCTGTCATCGGAGATTTCCTGGTGGGTTTGAAGAAGGTTTTTCCTCCCATTAGACGTCCTTCTCCTCCTTGGGAGCTTAATGTGGTTCTCCCTCGCCTTATGCAGCAACCTTTTGAACCCATACATAAGGTGTCTCTTCAGCATCTGTCTTGTAAGACAGCTTTCCTTGTGGCTTTAACATCTGCCCAGAGGGTTAGTGAAATCCAGGCACTTTGCTATCCAGAGCCATACACAGAGTTGCATGCATCCAAAGTATTCCTGAGAACTCATCCGAAATTCCTCCCTAAGGTGGTTCCGGATTTCCATGTTAACCAGACAATCTCTTTACCTACCTTTTTCCAACACCCATCTACTCCAACGGAGAGATCCCTTCATTCACTGGATGTTAGACGGGTTCTTAAATTCTATTTGGATAAAACTAAAGATCTACGGAGATCTGACCAATTATTTGTAAATTATGGCTCCCTCTGTACAGGTCTAGCGACTTCTAAGCAGACCATCTCCTGATGGATTGTTTCGTGAATCCTACCTTATCAAAAAGCTCTCAAATCTCTAGCTGCTAATCCTAGAGCACATTCTACCAGAGGAAAGGCAGGTACTGCGGCTATGTTCCCCAACATACCCATTCCAGAGATATGCAAAGCAGCAACCTGGAAATCAGTTTATACGTTCACTAAACACTACTGCCTGGACTCGGATGCCAAGGCTGATGCTCAAGTAGAGCAAGCTTCCCTTAGGAACCTTTTTGCTTAAATCTGTCTATCTTTATCCTCTGTCTCCTCCACCGCGTTCTTTCTGGGTGGGCTTGCTAACCTATTCAAGTGCTTATGACTATACATGGAAATCCCCTACAAGAGAAGGAACAGTTTCTTACCTGTAACTCCAGCTCTCTTGTAGGGGTATTTCCATGATAAGTCATAAGCAGCCCTCCTGCCTCCCCGGTGGAATAGACAGACAGATCCGGACATGAGACATGCATTCACTTCTTATCGCCCTCAAAAAGAACTGAAGTAACTGCCACTAGCTGTGCATGATGGTATACTGGTGGTCTCTGGGTTCTTAAAGGCATAGCTTCTATTTTTAAGACATATAATGGCAGCATATGGGGCTATTCTGTCCTCTCTCATTTCTATCATGAAAAAAGGAGTTTTGTGAAGGGGATTCTTCTGTGTGTTAAACACTACAATATTGCACAAAATACTGTGTACTGGCATCCTTTTCTCACTTCAAGATGAAGATGTGGCCAGTGTAACCTATGTATTTAGGCTGCATTATTGTCTCTCTCTCTTAAGTGTCTTTGCAGGCCTTCTTGAAGAAAGGCGAATAATATCCACTTAAGAAGATATATCTAAAAGAAGTGCTCCGCCGTCCCCACACGTGGGCGGGACTATTCAAGTGCTTATGACTTATCATGGAAATACCCCTATGAGCGAATTGGAGTTACAGGTAAGAAACTGTTCCTTCCTCTGCTGCCCACCGGATTTAGAGCTGAGTTTCTGCGCTCACCGCTGCAGTTGATTCCACCTCCAATAGAGTTCATGCTGCATTTCCGTTCCTTACTGCACCTTTGGAATTTTGCTGTTCCTCAGGAGACTTTGGGGTGGGTTGCCCGGGTGAGAAAGGAAACACTGTTAGTGTTTCACCAGGGTCTTTCTTTGCTTGCTCGGGAACGCCTCCCCTCAATGTGATGCACCTGTAGGCTTTGGTAAAAGTGCAGTTACAGATGGCGATATTTTGGATCATGGGCTGTACTTCTGCTCAGCTCCCACCTTTATTATTTTAAGAGACTATGAAAAAGTGACAATATATTTGCATTGCTGGGTTGTTGGAGAGAGCCTAAGGACTTCTTTACTACAAAGGTGACATACTAATTTTATGTTACGTTACAGTCATTTGTATAGCTGCATTGGTTACTATCTCTTTAATGTCTTCAGAAATGATCAGCCTGTAAACTATTGCATTATCCATTTTAAAACCTAAAAGTTGAACTTGATGTGCATTATATAAAGAAAATCTTTGTTTGGAACAAAGGTCTACACAGTATGCATGGTGTTAAAGCAACCCTATTCTGAACAGCAGACTGGAAGAAATGGTTAACCTCTTTACATTATGGTAGTACTTACGAGAAAGCAATATGGCTAAAAATATCGAAATGATTTATTAAGCTGTAGTTGCAGCAGCATTAGAATCTTAATGGCATGCGATTCTTGACGTTTTTGTCACCTTCATATGCAGTACCATTTTACCTGAACTTTGGACTCTGGATCCAACTCCTTGTTTCTCGTTCCTCCCATCAATTCAATCAGTTTGTCCAGTTGCGTGTTCTATTTCCAGAGGGAGGAGCGCATGTTATCAAGCATGCATTGCAGATTTTGCCAAAATTATTATAAATAAAGATGTACGTTGTTACCTTCCTAAATTCTGTTCAGAAATGGTATGCTGCAAAGTGTTCTTTCATTTGATTTGTGGCGTCCATACAAGACTGTCTGTGTGTGTTTGTATTGTTATTGCCCTCCTTTTATTTTTATTATGGTCTTCATTGAAACTGGTTTAAATACCTGTTTGAATGAATCGCCCTTATATGATTTTGAAAGTTAAGAATAGAGTAATTTTCTAATTCTTACTCTGCTTTTTACACTTTCCAGAGTAAAATGTCTTTGCAAAGTTGGAGGGAAAAGACCAGGAAGGCCAGTCCTTCTCCACTGTATGCCTTGCAGTCTAACTGGGAATGTTTTGTTTCACCTCCTGCAATAAAGATTTGTTTATCTTAAATCTTTGTATAGTAAAATACCACTTGTCTTTTTGACGGGCGCCACTTGTTTGCAGAGCGTTTTGCAAATTAACCTGTGCTAGGTGCCAATATCGGGTTAAAAACGGTTTGAGTCATGTTGAATGATTAATGGGTAAATATGATTGTCCAATAAAATGTTCTGAATGTATTTGGTGGTGTGTCTGTTTTTGTCTAGCTGGGTTAGCAGGATTGGGCTAAAAGATTTCGGTTTTCCTTAATATTGACGGGGATGTTTTAGACCCCTTTGCTTCGTAGTATGTTAATTTGTATATTTTTCTCTCTCAAAACGTATGGGCAGCAATTGTCAAGCATAGAAGTGGGTCACAATGGGGTTTAAAGCTTTATTCTGTTGCATGTTCACTTTGTTGCTGGTCTCATTTGTTTTGTTCTGGAAATCAACTAACATAAAAAGTGTGATTTAATGACTTACTGCATGCACCTTTCTTAGATTTTCCTGCTCCTATGCTCACTTATCACTGCAGTTGTGTGTTATCTTATCCTGAATGCCTATAAGACTTAACCTTGCTACATTTTGGTTCTCGAATAGCATGTCTTAATCTAAGTAGTTCCGAGTCAGTTAATACAACATAGCGTGAGGGTGAGGGGGCTTTCAAGTGCTAGAAAAATTGAAGAGTACAAAGGGCAATCCTGTGTTGGTCAGACATCCTCTAACGTATTTAATACGTTTCTTGCTTATAAGTAATTTCAATATGTACAGTTTAGATAGTGATTTTTGTTATTTACTAGTTCTAATATGCTTCTTGCACACAATGTAACTTTTTCAACTAATTTGGGTTCTAGTATCAATTAACTAGAAAGCAAATGTACATTAATGTTCCAGAAGTGAATCTGATTTAATCACGAGGCACAATGAGAACAAGACATGCCGTTATACTTAACTGTTTTTCCTATAGTGAATTTATGCGTGTAATCTGTGTGGTAAAAGCTTGCTTTGAACTAGATTTCTCACTAATAACGGAAGTCATTTTGAAGTAAACCACATTCCTTACTTTGAGCAGAAATTTGCTTTGGGTGTAGGTCCGCCGGTGATTTGTATGCACAGCAAATTATGTTCTTGAGTTAACAGTTAATGCATGCAAAGGCTGTGTCGATTATACTTTTCGCTGCCACATCTAAAGAGCACTACAAATAATTCTTGTGCTGTTGTATATTCACACTTCGATCTCACTACTGACTAAACAGCTATTGAAATGTAACCTGTGTACTCCAAGTGATAATCTTCGAGGGCACAGCAAAGAGAGGGGCAATGCAGAATCCACCATTAGTCCCTCATGGCCGTCATCTATCTAATTAAATATGTGGTATGCTTCAGAGCGGCAGTCGATTCGCGTGGAAAATATGGTCTAAGGACAATGGGTTAATGCTGTTTGGTGTTTGCTCTGCAAGACTTGCTTCATGCTTTTTTTATGTTGTTAAATAAATTCTATAAAAGGTGAGGAGGATGCTGGGTTCTTGGAAACTCCTGAGGTGAGTGAAGAGATCGAAGAAGTTACTACAGTTGAAGCTGTAGCAATAGTAACCGAAGAAGTTCAATCGAAGGACGAAAGCTACAAAGAGGCAAACTACACAGACGAAGCTAAAGCTCCAGTGGAAGGCATACATCTTACTGCAGAGGAAGCAGTGGCACCGCGGGAAGAGAACGCCACCTTGGAGGAGGTCCATGAACAAGGTTAATCTATTACATAGCTTAGTATTGAAATGCGAAAAACAATCTGTGGTATCCGTTTTTCTCATCTTTTTATGGAACCATTTCCTGAATTAGAGGCATTGTACTTATTTTGCCAATATGCTACACCTATAGGGAAAGCATAATAAACTTCCAATATTAACTTAACAGTGTTGGCTACTGCAAAATAACCAGTTGCCAAGCTCTGCCTAGGAACTGTAACACATTGTTAAGTAAAATGAAAAACATGTTTATTTGCGCTGTTTTGTGTGAGGAATTTTACTATGTACCATTGGCAACTTACTTTGTAGATGTATATTCCAGCTGTATTCAGGTCTTAGGTGAAGCCTGTTGTGTTTTAAGAGTTGGAATTTAAAAAAAAGACACTATGTAAGACAGTTTCTTGAATAAACTGTTGAAGACCCACAACTATCAAGTACTGTATAGGTCTGGTAGGCTACCAGCGCAGAGGAGCGCATATTTATTTTAGGTCTCGCATAGGCAGCGCTTGCGCTGTCTCTTTAAGAGTAGTATTCAGGATATGAGCATAAAGCTCCACCCACTTTTCACCCATCTTTTTAATTGGCCCCTGTCCTTTGTAAATGGTGGGTTTTCATTGGTCAATAGGCTTAGTAGTCCCTCCTTAGTACCGCCTTGTCTCTTCTTGAAACCTCGCATGAGGACAGCCCCTGTTACATGTGTTGTTACTCCCTAGGTTTTAATTACAGCCTCAAAGCACTATTTTCTTAGAGGGCTTCAGGCAGGACACATGCTTGGTTCTAAGCAAGGCTGGCAGTGGTTACTTTACTCACTAGCACATCTCACATTTATATGAGACCTTCTATATATTTCGATTCATCAGCTCCACACAGAGTACAACCTTATCCGGAATTAATATAATAATTCTTTTCACATTTCAAAGCTACTAATTGTATATATGGACATAGCTATCTGAATGTACTCATGATACTGTCTCGCATGCAATGCATTATGGGTAGGGTGGATTTACCATATCTTCTGCAGGGTGCAGTACCATATGTGACATCTTTTGGCCACATATGGTACTGCACCCTGCAACATGGCTAGGTAAAAAGCATTAGCATATTTAAGGCCAATAACTCCAACTTTGCAGGGTACAGTACCATATGTGGCTAAAAGAGGTCCCATGGGTACTGCACCCTGCAACATGGCTAGGTAAAAAACATTGGGATTTATAATGCCAGTAACACCAACTCCAACAAATAGGTCTTGCATTTGTTAAAGTTAGAGCTGTTGGTGTTGGAAATGACAATGTCAGTAGTGCTATGCAAATATAATAACTCCACTGCAAATTAAAAAAAAAAGTAAAAAACGTTGTTTTCAACGCCAACAGCTCTAACTTCAACAAATGCAAGACCTTTTGCAATGCAAATGTTTGTTTTAACCTCTTTCTATTCAGTTTCATACCTCAAATTAGTCAGTCACCTCTCTTATTGTCTTAGTGCCCTGAAACAATGTTTGGGCTTATTCTGAGGTCAAAGTATCTTGTTTATCAGAATGTTTTATTTGTTTATAAATCAGTTTTTGTAGGAATGTGTAAATTTCCTCTACATATTTAGGAAAACTGATATTAACAGATGTATTTTGTGTAGAAAGTCATGTCAAAGGTCTTTGAGAAGAACCACTGGCTCATCCTAAAATGTGAAAGGCCTACATTTATGTTCTCTAACCATCGTTCTATGTAATTATTCCTAATATAGTTCTCTTTTTTCTAGTCCCATGCTTCCTACAGATACCATTTCAAAAATAACATCCTCTTTAAATAAAGGAGGTGGAAAATTGTGGGCTTTCCAGTCCATTTGTCCCAGGAGTTAAGTGATCATTGAACAAAGCAAAAAAAAAAAATCCTCACTCCCCTATCCAATTCTCAAAAATCTTCCAAAAGTCTGAGTACTTCCATTTGACAAAAAGTGTCCAGTTTACAACTTAACTAAATGCAGCCATTATTTCTTCTTGGTCTTGAGTTTATGACCCTTTTAAAAAAAATTGTATTTATTCATTTTTACTTCAATTTCATTTTCTAGCTAATACCAGCTAAAATATGTTTTTATTTTCATACATCGGATTTACTGTAACACCAAAGAAAACCAGTTTGACACTTACCTCTATATTTAGCCTGAATGTAGAGGGTAAGCAAGTGCTCACAGTAGAGTTGGAGTGTGACATATTAAAAACATATGGACGTTATCTACAGTCAAAATTGATGACATTTCGGACATGGAACTTATGTTCTTTCTCCCATTTTTGCATTTTTGATCGGGGTTCAATAGATCCTGTGGAGGGTTAAAGAAGGGTTCTTTAAGTGATGCAGATTTAACAATAATGTATTGTGTGTTCATAGATACTTGTCATCAATCCTGTAACTCCAACACCTGAAAGTATTTACACCACGGCCATCCAATAGAGTCATCTGTCATTCTGTGGCCTCACATAGTACATTGTACCACTTAGCCTCCTTTTTCAATTTAGGAGACATGCCTTGTAAATATACTTCCATTTACCTTGGTCATTAACCTCTTACAGTTGGGTTATTGAAATTCAGATGATCATTTAGAGATATTTAGACTGGTATTGTCCCCCTCTTATAGCATAAACATCATCCCAACTCAAGTTTATTATCCACCAAATCTCCCCAAAGATTGATACCTCTTACTTGAAGGGGGATACTACGATGTCTCTTGAGCTTGCAGGTGTACCCAGAGAATCCCAGGAGATTTTATTATCCAAAGATAATTTTCTTGTTTATATTTTTATTACACTTGATTCTCCTACCTTCGAAGAGCCAGTAATTTACTCCTCAAATAAAGCACCAGTCCTTCTTGACACTCCATTCTTCTCTCTGTATGCCAGGCGAACATGAATGCTTTTCCTTTTAGCTCTAAAATACTTTTTTGACCCAAAACAGCTATTAAGATTTTGCATCTCCCTTGTTTTCCTTTCTGGCTGTTTTACAATTCAACAGTTAATTGAGGATTCTCCAGAACTCTGGTGGAAAATGCACCTCAGTTTGGAGTAGGAAATGTTGACCAACTACAGGAGCGGTAAGGCAGCAGATGCTCTCTGGTGCAGTGAGGAGACCTGGATCTACTGGCCACGATTACCAACAAGAAGCGGGCAGGCACTGAAGCAACATTCCAGGAACAAGTGATGGACTTGAGGGAACCTGCACTGTAGGTTCCTGTTGGTTAGATGGAGGCTGCTCTAGTGGGCCCCTCAGGACACCATGCTGCCTGTTATACAGAGAAGCGCTAGTGAGTCATCATATTATTACACAGGTGTTGAAGTGGCAGTCTGCCCTAAAACCTGCCACAAACCTTGAGTGCTGAACCTAAGGGAGAGGGAAATTATTCAGTGGAATATCAGCCTATGGAAAAAAGTATGGGCTTATGCTCCTGTTATTTTGGTGCTAGCGTGAAGCACCAGTTTGTCTGGAAAAGCAGACCAGAATGGAGGCCTGGAGGATAAAGCCTGCGGCTCACTCACCCTAAGGGCTGATGTTTTTGCCACAAGATATGCTGTTTTGATAGTGAGCAGCCGGAGGAGACAATTATGAAGAGGCTCGAAAGGAGCACACATTAAGAATGTGAGGACCAAATTAAGGTCCCACTGAGGCATAATGAAAGGAGAAACATATTTACAAGACCTTTAAGAAGCCTATTCTTAAGGAGACTTAAATAAAGAGGGTTGGTCAAGCAGCTGCAGAAATGTAACCCTTTAGAGTGACCAGAACAGAGCTATGCTGGACAAGGGTAAGAATAAAAAGAACATCAGAAAGGGAAGCAGAAAGCGGTTCAATAGACTTTTCTATACAATTTAGTACAAATTTCTTCCACCGGCATCTTGGTGGAGGGACACCTGGCTGCCAAGATGACATTGCAGACTTCCGGGAGGAAGGTCAAAAGCTGTCAACTGTCGCCGCCTAATCTCCACTCAAGAAGGCGCAGAGTTGACTGGTTCGGGTGGTGGACCCTCCCCTGCTGCTTTGACAGAAGATACTCCCGAAGGGGCAGCCTCATGAGAGGCTCGGTGCTCATGCTGAGAAGCTCGGGATACAATACTCACCGTGCCCAGTTTTGGGCCTGGTCATTCTGATCTTCTTGAACTCTGGGCAGAAGTGGTACGGGGGAAAGGCTAAGAGGAGGCCTGAGCTCCACTCGAGACTAAAAGTGTCTCAAGAGCGAGAGCCTCCTTGGAAACTCCAGCATGCAAAACTGCAAACTTTGCGTGTTCTTAGTGGAGGCGAACAGATCTAACCAAGGCTTTCCCCACTGTTGAAAGAGACCTTGCGCCACCTCTAGTTGGAGATGCCATTCATGATCTGCTAGGCATCGACAGCTGAGTTTGTCCGCCCTGGCATAAAGGGAACCTGCCAGGTGTTGTACCACCAGGGATATACCCTGCTGTTCCAGCCATTTCCAGAGACGCATGGCCTCTTGGCGAAGGGTCCACGACCCCACCCCACCCTGTTTGTTGCAGTGCTACATGGCGATGGTGTTGTCCGTGAACACCTGCACCAGCCTTCCCTTGATGGAGGGTAGAAAGGCTTTCAATGCCAGTCGGATTGCATTGAGCTCCAGCATGTTTATTTGGAGTCAGGATTCTGCCCGAGACCAGAGTCCTCTGATCTCCACCTCTCCCAGATGGCCGCCCCATCCCAGGAGTGATACATCTGTCACTACTGTGAGTTCTGGGTGGGGAAGGGAGAGGATTCTGCCTCTGACCCAATCACGGTCCGTTAGCCACCACTGCAGGTCTTTTGCAGTTCCCTCTGAGATCTGGACAATGTCAGAGAGATTCCCCTGAAGCTGCGCCCACTGGAACGTCGGGCCCCACTGCAGAGCCCGCATACGTCATCTGGCATGTGTCACAAGCAGGTGCAGAAGGCCATGAGGCCCAGCAACTTCAGTCATTCTCACCAAAATCCAAGCTAGAGGCTGAGACATTGGTATCATAGCCTGAATATTCTGGAGTCACTGCTCGTGAGGATGAGCCTGAAACTGCACCGTATCTAGAACAACTCTGATGAAAGGGAGTTTCTGAAATGGAGTTGGGTGTGACTTTGGCACGTTGACAGTGAACTCCAGCAAATGCAGGAGGTCTGCTGCAGGCAGGAGACGACAGCCTGTAGCGAGCCAGCCTTCAGCAGCCAGTCATCGAGATAGGGGAAGACAGGCACTGCTGATCTGGGAAGATGAGCTGCGACCACTGCCATCACCTTGGTGAACACCCGAGGGGTACCTGTAAGGCCAAAAGGAAGCACTATGAGTTTTAAAATGCTTGTGGTTTAGTATAAACCTCAGGTAACGTCGATGGGCAAGCAGAACGGGGATACAGAAATAGGCATCCTGTAAGACCAGCGCTACCATCCAGTGTCCTTGGTCCAGAGCAGACAAAACCGAGCCAGTGTGAGCATCTTGAACTTCTCCTTTTTGAGGGAGAGTTTGAGGGTTCTCAGATGTAAGATAGGGCAAATCCCTGTGTTCTTTTTGGGAATCAGAAAGTAGTGGGACTAGCAAACGCTACCTACTTCTCACACTGGAACACTCTCTATAGCTCCCTTGGCCAAGAGAGCTGTGACTTCCTCATTGAGCAAGGACAAATGATCCTCAGTTAGCCGGTCATGAAATTGAGTCAAAGGGGGAGGGGAGGATTTGAAGGGGAAGTAGTCCCTCCGAATAATCTGTAAAAAAAAAAAAAAAAACACCTGCCCGATGTTATGGACTGCCAGTGGTCACCTACTGGATGCCCATGATCTTGAGGGCAAGATCTGAAAGAGACCCGTTAGTGACAGATTCCTTACCTTAGAATATCCCCAGGCGTCAGGCTGGATCCGGAAAGTTTTTGCGTAGCAGTACCCTTGCGCGTCGGTAGGCGGCGTCGTGCGGCTCTGCGTCCGTCGTCGGCGTCGTGATCGCCGGGATGACGTCGCGGGCAGTACTTAGGGCGCCGCCCCTGCGCGCTGACGTCAGTTCTTCTTTTTCCGCACCAGCAAGCGCAGATCCGGGAAGAGCAGTGCCCTAGTCATTTTTTGACTAACTTTTTTGGTGAATTTTTTCACTGTTTTTCTTCGAATCGACTTCAAGGTGTCGTAGGGATGCCCGGGTTTAAACGTTGCGGCGCCTGTGCTCGGATGATGTCCATCACAGACCCGCATCAGGAGTGTCTCTTCTGCCTCGGCCGAGGCCACGACACGGAGTCTTGTTCCGACTGCCGGGCCCTCAACCCGAAAGCTTTGCGAGAGCGGTCTCGAAAGCTCCTCGAGGCCCGGCATTCGGCTCCGCGCAAGCCCCGGTCGCGTGAGAGGTCCAGGGGTCGATCGCGGAGTCCTCACCGGTCGTCGGCATCGAAGTCTTCTTCGTCCGGTAAGTCCAAACACAAAAAGTCCAAAAAGCATCGTCGCTCTAGGACTTCGCCTCGCCGGTCTCGCGACTCGGCTGAGGCCCCTCCCGGCACCGTCCCCGCCCCCGCGGCCCCGGACATGCCTGTGGAGTCGCCCCCGCAATACCCGTCCTTCCCGGGTTCGGGGGCGGATCCGGCCCAAATACAGGAATTCCTGTCGGCCATGGCCCGCCTCTTCGGGCCTCAAGGTCCCTCCGGTGCGCCTTCGGGCCCCGCGGGCCCTGATGGGGTTGCTCCGGCGTCGCCGACTGCTCCGGCCCCGGCGTCGCCCGTGCCTCCAGCCTCGATCCCGGCTCCTGCCTCGATCCCGGCTCCACAACCCCCATCGACGCCGGTCGACCTAACGACACCTCCGCCGGCGCCGATGTCTCCAGTGCCGTTCTCGACGCCGCCTGGGGCTCCGGGCGGCGTCGTCCCCCAGTTCCTTCCGGCTCCGGACATGGACCCGGACCGACGTCGCTCGACGCCGGTTCCGGCGCCGATGGGACCTTGGGTCCCAAATGTCCCTCCTCCTCCTTATTTTGAACCAGAGGAGGACCAGGAGGACTGGGAGGGGTCTGATGACCCTCTGACAACAGTGTCAGTACGATGAGGACTGGACAAAGTGTCTAGGGGATGCCAGTGGTCTAGATACTTCCCCTGACACTGGCATGCTGTCTCCTCCCGTGGCTACGGAGGAGGGAGCCAATTTTGCAACGGTGTTGCGTAGGGCGGCTGGGGCCTTACGTCTCCAACTCCCTACTGTGGCGGTCAAGACTAATATCTTGACAGAGGTGCTTCAGCCGGCAGCCTCCTCTACGGAGACTGTGCTGCCGTTTAACGACGCCCTCACTGACGTTCTTTTGGGCGCCTGGTCCAAGCCCAACACAGGGGCTCCTGTGGATAGGAACGTGTCCCGACGCCATCGCCCAGCTCCGGGCGACCCCTGTTTCTCTCTGTCCACCCCACTCCTGAGAGCTTGGTTGTCCAAGCCTCCGCTTCCCAAACCGCCTTCCCTACCGCCCCTCCGGATAGGGAATCCAAACGCCTGGATCAATTTGGGAAGAAGGGTTTTTCTTCCTCCAGTGCTGGCTTGCGGTCCATCAATACCGCTTGTCTTTTGGGCCGATATACCCACTCCTTGTGGGATTCGGTGGCGACTGTTTTGCCCCAGTGTTCTGAGGAGGTCCAGACACTGCTTTCCCGCGCCATTGCGGAAGGAAGGGATGCGGCCAAATACACGATACGATGTGGCCTTGATACCGCCGACTCGCTGGGCAGGTCTATTGCAACGACGGTGGCGCTGCGACGCCACGCCTGGCTGAGAACCACTGGTTTTTCAGGGGATGTCCAGAATACTCTCATGGACATGCCCTTTGATGGAGTCGGTCTTTTTGGGTCCAAAGCAGACCATGCGTTGGAGCGCTTTAAGGACTCACGGGCTACTGCCAAGTCCCTGGGCCTTTCTGCTACACGCCCTCCGCTGACTTCTGCTTTTCGCCCCTATCGTGGCCACGGTAGGGGCGCCCCGTCACGTCAGCAGCCCAGCCACCGGCCCGCGCAGCAGGCGTCTTCGCGTGGCCGAGGACGTGGATTCCGCCGTGGCGGATCGGGCAACCAGCGTGCGGGTCAGGTCACCACCTCCAACCCGTCCGCGGCCTCCAAGCCCTCCTAGTCCCTCCTTTCAGGTGCACAGCACGCCAGTAGGGGGCAGGGTCCGCCATCACCTTCCCCACTGGCGTACCATCACCTCGGACAGGTGGGTCTTGGACATTGTCCGAAGGGGCTACTCCCTCCCCTTCGAGACCACCCCCCCAGCCATGCCACCTCAATTCCACCGCATGTCAGGGGATCACTTGGTACTTCTGCAGAAGGAAGTCACGGCCCTCTTGACCAAGAGGGCCATCGAGCGTGTTCCGACCCCAGAAGTAGGGCGTGGTTGCTACTCCCACTACTTTCTGGTGCCCAAAAAGGACAAGGAGGACATGCGTCCTATCTTGGACCTCCGGAACGTCAATCACTTCCTCCCGGAAGGAGAAGTTCAAGATGCTCACCCTAGCTCAGGTCTTGACTGCCCTCGACCCTGGAGACTGGTTGGTAGCGTTGGACTTGCAGGACGCATATTTCCACATCCCCGTCCTGCCGGCCCACCGGCGTTACCTTCGGTTCACGGTAGGCCCCGAGCATTTTCAGTTCACCGTGCTCCCCTTTGGCCTTACCAGTGCCCCTCGGGTGTTCACGAAAGTGATGGCGGTGGTCGCAGCTCATCTGCGCCGGGCAGGGGTTTCAGTCTTCCCCTACCTCGACGACTGGCTGCTGAAGGCGGGCTCGTCCCAGGCAGTCGTCTCCCACCTCCAGACTACGGCCGAACTCCTGCACTCGCTGGGGTTCTCCATCAATGTGCCGAAGTCGCATCTGATTCCTTCTCCACAGCTCCTTTTCATCGGAGCAGTTCTGGACACGACGCAGTTTCGGGCCTATCCTCCCGAACGGCGAGTCCGGGATATTCAGGCTATGATTCCGATCTTTCAGCCTTTATCCTGGGTTTCGGTACGGATGACCCTGAGGCTGCTGGGCCCCATGGCCTCCTGCATCCTGCTGGTCAATCAATCCAGATGGCATATGCGGGCTCTGCAGTGGGACCTGAAGTTCCAGTGGGCGCAGCACCAGGGCAACCTGTCCGATCACGTCCAGATCTCGGAGGGGACTGCAAAACAGTTGCAGTGGTGGCTCTCGAACCGGCAATGGGTCATGGGCAGATCCCTCTCCCTTCCCCAGCCAGAGCATACAGTTGTGACGGACGCGTCCCTTCTGGGATGGGGCGGTCACATGGGAGAGGCGGAGATCAGAGGCCTCTGGTCTCCGGCGGAGTCCCGGCTCCATATCAACCTTCTGGAGCTCCGGGCGATCCGACTTGCACTCAAGGCATTCCTTCCCTCTGTCAAAGGGAAGGTAGTGCAGGTGTTCACAGACAACACCACCGCCATGTGGTACTGCAACAAACAGGGCGGGGTGGGGTCTTGGACCCTTTGTCAGGAGGCTCTGCGCCTCTGGACATGGCTGGAACATCAGGGCATGTTCCTGATGGTTCAACACCTGGCAGGTTCCCTGAACGCCAGGGCGGACGAACTCAGCCGCAGGTGCATGATGGATCACGAATGGCGTCTTCACTCGGAAGTGGCGCAAGGACTCTTTCTACAGTGGGGAGAGCCCTGGTTAGATCTATTCGCCACCGAAGAGAACGCGCAATGTCATCAGTTCTGCGCGTTGGAATTTCCAAGGCGGCACTCGCTCGGCGACGCTTTTCGTCGCGAGTGGAGTTGCGGTCTGTTGTACGCCTTTCCGCCTATACCACTTCTACCCAGAGTGTTGAAGAAGATTCGGCACGACCGGGCCCAAGTCATTCTTGTGGCTCCGGACTGGGCTCGAAGAGTTTGGTATCCCGAGCTACTCAATATGAGCGTAGATCCCCCGATCTGTCTGCCTCTTCGGGAGGATCTTCTGTCGCAGCAGCAGGGGACGGTCCTCCACCCGAACCTGTCCAGTCTACACTGCTTGCGTGGAGATTGTGCGGCGGCAGTTGATTCCTTTCGACTTGCCTCCCGAAGTTTGTGATGTGATTCTGGCAGCCAGGCGTCCCTCCACTAAGGTGGTATACGCCTGCAGGTGGAACAAATTTGTGGCATGGTGCACAGCAAAGGTTGTGAATCCCCTTTCTGCCCCTCTTTCTGAGGTCCTTCTGTTCCTTCTCTCTCTGGCCCAACAGGGTTCTGCCCTGGGTACCATCAAGGGTTATCTTTGTGCTATCTCGGCCTTCCTCAGGCTCCCTGATCAGCCCTCCCTTTTCAAGTCCCCTGTTGTTAACAGGTTCTTAAACGGCATTACTCACCTCTTCCCTCCTGTTCCGTTTGTGATGCCTCAGTGGGACTTGAACTTGGTTCTTACTTTTTTAATGTGCGCTCCCTTTGAGCCTCTACATAACTGTCCTCTTCGTCTTCTGACTCTGAAGACCGCCTTTCTGGTGGCCATCACCTCCGCTCGGCGGGTGAGTGAGCTCCAGGCTCTATCTTGCAAACCTCCCTTTCTGTCTGTTCATCCAGACAAGGTTGTTCTTCGGACGCGTCCGTCCTTCTTGCCAAAGGTGGTTACTGCTTTCCACATTGGGCAGACCATCACTTTGCCCACCTTCTTTCCGCCTCCGCATCCTTCCAGAGAGGAAGAGAGGCTCCACCGTCTGGACCCAAAACGTGCGCTCTCCTTCTATATTGACCGCACAAAACACTTCCGGGTGGATGACCAGCTCTTTGTTGGCTACGCGGGCGCCAAAAAAGGTCGGGCGGTGCACAAGAGGACCATCTCCCGCTGGGTTACCTTGTGCATCAAGACCTGCTATTCTTTGGCTAAAAAGGAGCCTCCTGTTGGGCTGCGTGCCCATTCCACCAGGGCAACGGCTGCTACCACGGCTTTGGGCCGCGGTGTTCCGCTGCCGGTTATCGGTCAGGCAGCTACGTGGGCCTCGCTGCACACGTTTACAAAGCATTACTGCCTTGACAGTCAGGTCCGGAGGGACGGCTTCTTTGGCCGTTCTGTCCTCCAGGACTTCCTTGTCTGATCTTTGTTCGCAGACCCACCACCGGGGTTGGTATTGCTGGGGTATCTATTCTAAGGTAAGGAATCTGTCACTAACGTGTCTCTTTCAGATGCACAAGTTACTAACTTGTGTAACGATATATCTGTAAGAGACAGTAGTTAGTGACAGATTCCTTACCGCCCACCCATCCTCCCCGTTCTGCGAACTGATTTCTAGGGTTAAGGACATCCCTTTCAGGGCCCTAGTATTTTTCAGACACCTATGTCAGCTTCTTGCATGGCTCTGCGTTCCTGGCGCGGAAAGTCGTGTACAGAACTGACGTCAGCGCGCAGGGCGGCGCCTAAGTACTGCCCGCGACGTCATCCCGGCGATCACGACGCCGACGACGGACGCGGAGCCGCACGACGCCGCCTACCGACGCGCAAGGGTACTGCTACGCAAAAACTTTCCGGATCCAGCCTGACGCCTGGGGATATTCTAAGGTAAGGAATCTGTCACTAACTACTGTCTCTTACAGATATATCGTTACACAAGTTAGTAACTTGTGCATTAGGAGGGCTTAGAGTTTGCGGCTTCAGGGGAATTGGTGGTTGTGGCAGACATCTGGCTACCTGACCCATGGGGTCGGTATGAACTTCGCCCCGCACAGTCTGGAAATCTTGCATGGGGCAGTGGCTGGAATATGGTTGGCACGGTTGAAAGCCCCTTCCGAAGCCATGTAAGGGACGATAGGCAGACTGGGGATGATGCAGCGGCAAATGTTAGGCCGAAGCACTTGGCCGTAGCCTGCGAGTACTTATGCGCTCCAGCGCTGAGTCTGCCTTGTCTCCAAAGAGACAGTTGCTGTCAAAGGGCATGTCCACGAAGGAAGCCTGGACATCCCCTGAAAAGCCAGATGTTCTCAGCCAGGCATGGTGTCTAAGTGTTACCGTCAACAAAACCGTTCTGCCCAGCGAGTCAGTTGCATCCAAACCACAACTAATGGTGAACTTCGGTGTGTCTCTAGCGTCCTTGACTGCTTGGGAGAGAACGGCCAGGGCCTCCTCCGGGATCTGTGGCAGCAATTGCGCAACCGTGTCCTACAGAGTGTGGGAGTAGCGGCGCAGTAAGAATGTGGTGTTCACCGACCACAAATCAAGGCTGGTGGAAGAAAACATAATCTTACCCAAGCTAACCAGCCTCTTGGATTCCCTTTCCGGGGATGCGGCAGGGAGCGCGCCATGGGATGTAGAGGCTTGAATCACCAAGCTCTCTGGGGTGGTGTTTTTTTTTTTTTTGTTATTGCATTTTTTCAAGAGTTGTCACCACATTACGAACAGTCAAATGCTCATGGATCAAAAACACGAGCAATAATGATCGCAATGGCAACATGCATTTAATATATAACACAGTAACAGTGCAGGAATATATAACAGATAAATATACATTTGTCATGAGTGGCTGGTTAGTATCGCACTAATTATGGCTGAAACACTAGCATTGAGTCATATGATAGACATAAGATGGCTAGGAACGGTGACAGGTCAGTCAGTCAGTCACTTCAGGGTGAAGCAATAGATAGGAGCGAAGTGGCTGCCAGATATTCTTGGGTCGGGAGGAGAGAGGCAAAAGTGTGGCATATACATCACTAGTAGTGTTGCAATACATAAGATCTCTCAGCCAGGCTTGGATCGTGGGAGTAGTGGAACCGCCCCAGTGCACAGAAATCTGTCTCTTAGCTAATAATAGAGCAATAGCCACAAAACAGCGGTACCCAGCACTTAATGGTTTGGTATAGTCCAATAGCACAAGGAGCAGGGAGGGGGTCAGATCCGCTTCCATCATTAATGCAAGATGTTGAAAGATTGCCTCCCAGAACGCTAGAACCAGTGGGCAGTTCCACGCTAAATGTATAAAGTCGGCATTATCATTTGTGCATCGGGGGCAGGCATGGAATCTGGCGTGGTCCATCCTAGCAATGAGCTTTGGAGTGATGTAAGCCCTATGTAAATACTTAAAATGGAGGAGCATGTGTCTGTAATTGCAGGATATGTACCAAGTTTGTTCACAGCATTATGTCCATGTTTTGCCTGGTAGGGGGTGGCCTAGGTCCCTCTCCACGCCGCACGAGCTCCCTCTCCCAATGCTGGGCGAAGCACCTGCGCTGAATGATATAAACGGGAGACGAGATGTGCACTGTCGGGTGATACAATAATTGTAGAAAGAGGAGGAAAGTCTTGTGGTTCTGCAGTGGAGGGATATATAGCAGCCGCCATGGCGGCTCGTGTTCTATGCAGGAGGAATCTGTCCATCATGGATTCATCGTGGCCAGCCGCGAGGTCCGAGACTGAGCGTAGTTGGGTCTCGCGGGACAGGTCCCCCATAGTATTAAGACTACAGCGCTGAAGTGTTTGTCTTGTTAGGGCCTCGGTGGTCGGGGACAGCCATGGGTTGTTGTTTAGCAGCGGTATATGAGGGGAATAAATGCGATCGGCTAGCAAGTACCGACAGAGCCTCTCCCAGGCCCAACATGTGGTGTGCGGAGTTTGTATTTCAGTAGGCGACCTCGCGAGTCCCTGTGGAAGGACCGCGGCAAGAGGACAGGGGCGAACCTGCGAGTGTTCAGGTTTCAGGTATTGTAGGCGCACATCCGGATGATACCAGTAGTACGTGTAATGGAGCTGCGCCACAAGATAATATAGGTAAAAATCTGGGACCCCGAACCCACCACGTACAAAGGGCATGGTGAGCATTTGCCAACTGATGCGAGCCTGTTTGCCCGCCCAAACCAGCTTAATCAACAGACTACGGAGTGTTTCGAAAAATTTAGACGTGAGTGAGATAGGAATATTCAGAAAAAGATACAGAACCCGTGGGAGTACCACCATTTTAGGGATAGCAATCCTGCCGGCCACAGATAATTGCAGTGCAATCCACCTCTCCACTTGCGAGGACAGGTGGTCTATCGCAGGACCGTAATTGAGACGGATGACTTCTGACGCTGTGCGGTGCAATATAATACCGAGATACTGGGGGGGATTGTCGCACCAGCACAGAGGGAAATCCAATGTGAAGGGCAGCGTGGCATCTGTGAGGGGAAATAATTTGGATTTGGCCCAGTTAATAACCAGGCCAGAGAAGACTTCAAAACGCACCACCTCTTGAAGGAGCGGAGGTAGGTTGATCGCGGGCTCGCGGACAAATAGCAGGAAGTCATCCGCATAAAGGGAGGCCAAAAGAGGGCCCCAGTGAAATTGAAGGCCACGTTGAAGATGCCGCTCCTGGAGATGCCGCACTAGCTGGTCCATAGCAATTATGAATAACAAGGGCGAGAGGGGGCAGCCCTGTATAGTGCCCCTCGACAGTGGGAATTGGCCCGTGAGCTCACCTTTTACCCGAAGTCGGGCCACTGGGTCTGCGTAAAGAAGGCGGACAAGGCTACAGAATCCACGAGGAAAGCCCAGTTTATTGAGCACGGCATGTAAAAAGGACCACTCCAGAGAGTCAAAAGCTTTTTCAGCGTCTAATAGTATTGCCACTGCTGGAAGCTCTGGGTTCATTTGGTTCAGTACAGCAAATATGGTGCGTAGGTTAATAGATGTCAACCGATTCGTAACGAAACCAGTTTGGAGCAGGGAAATGATTTGATCAATCAAGAGAGAGATACGCGTCGCAAGGACCTTAGCCAGGATTTTATAGTCCTGATTAAGAAAAGACAGGGCTCTGTAGGAGGCGCATCCGTCAGGTGGTTTGCCTGGCTTGAGGAGTAGGGATATAATAGCCTCTCGCATAGTGGGAGGCAGCACCCCCTATTCAAGTGCCTCTGCGTAAACCTCAAGGAGATGAGGGATGAGTAATTCTTTGTATGTCTTATAAAAAAAATACCCGTGAGACCATCCATGCCAGGGGCACGGGATCCATCGAGATCGTCAATAGCTTGCGGTACCTCGTCAGTTCCCACAGGGGAGGCTAAGAATTGGCGCTGGCCTTCTTCAATCCAGACCATCGCCACCTCCGCCAGATACTCAGAAAGAGAAGTCCCTTCCGGTGGGGCACGAGTGGTATATAGACGAGAGTAGTACGAAAGGAAGGTCGACAAGATGTCCGCATTATGAGTGACCTACGTGCCATCCTCCAGTTGCAGCTGGGTGATATAAGAGGTCTGGTGTTGGGGGTTAAGCAGTCTGGCCAAAGTTTGCCCCGGGCGCTTCCCCTCCCGGTATACCCGGCCCGCTCATATTTCCCCAAATAGGTCGTCTCGCAGGCTGCAAGTTCTTGGAACTCCTCGAGAAGTTTCGCTCTCCGGTGGAGGGAGGGTCGCCCACCAGGGCACCCGCATCAAAATCCCTTAATGCCTTTTCCGTTGGGTCGAGATCGCGCCGAATGGTGTGCAGCACCCCCGTCTGCTTAGCCAGGCAGACGCCCCGAATATAAACCTTTAAGGCCTCCCATAGCGTAGCATAGCGAGGCACTGAGCCGGTATTAAAGTCGAAAGTATTCAGCTACAGCCTCCGCAACCTCACTTTTAAAGACAGTGTCAAGGAGCGCATCAGAGGGGAAGCGCTAGGGCATATACGGTCACGCCATGCTGGGGATTGTCAGTGAGAGCAGTGCTGGTGAATGGTCCGACAAGGTCCGAGGCAGATAATCTGTCGATAGTGTGTGATCCAGGAGTTCAGGAGACAAGTACCAGTGGTCTATACGCGACCAGGTGCCGTGCGGGGCAGAGTAAAAGGAGAACCCACTGGTAGCAGGATGTTGACGGCGCCAGGCATCCGTTAGTAAGTGAGTCTGCAACAGGGTCTGCAGTTCCCTAGTAGAATGCAGTTTGGTGACCTGGCCAGTTCCCGTAGTGTCTAGTGCGGGCTGTAGTGTGAGATTGAAGTCCCCCCCCAGCACTATGGAGTCAGCGGAGGAGCTGGAGATGTGTGTGGATACGCCAGAGAAAAAGCCACATGCATCTACGTTGGGGGCATAAATATTGACCAGTAGTATACGCCTCGTGCCGAGGCTACCCTCCACCAACAAATATCGGCCCTCAGGGTACCTGGTTACTGCATGCATCTGAAAGGGTATGGACTTGTGAACCAAAATGCACACCCCACGTGAATAGGTGCTATAGTTGGCTAAGAACCGATTAGCCCCCTATGTAGAGGCAAAGCGATTATTAGGAATTTGGGCATAATGGGTCTCTTGTAAAAAAAAACAGTGTGTACTTTGTGATGAGCAAGGTATGCCAACACTTGTCTACTCTTACGGGGGTTAGATAAGCCCCTCACGTTCCATAACACACACTTTAGTTCCAGTGCTCCTGTTTTCCTAGTCTCTTGCGTCATGGCAGCCATAATAAAGCATGTTGGGGCATGTTAGCATACGCAACTCTGCGAGACCAGCCATAAGTATCCTGCATGTAACAAACATTATCAAACCAACATGAAAGAACACCCACCCACCACCCACATCGGATAACCACCCAACCTGTATCCGGTGCATCCAATTATGACCCCAAATAAGAACAGCAGGAGATCTCCTAGGGGGGAGGCAACTCCCAGAGCGGGCCGCTAGAGTAAACAGTGGTGACATAGCAAGAGAAAAACATTTGCAGTATATAAGTGGAAGAAAAAAGAAAAATGGTCCGCAGTCAGAGGCCCTTCCAGTAGTGCCTCAAGGAAACAGTGCCGGTTCCGGCCCTAGCAAGGGCAATGCATAGGAGACTCGACCCTGACAATATTCAGCAAAGGCGGGGTAGGCTAGAACAGTTCACTTCACAGGGGATGAGCTGGAGCCCGGTTTGTTGTGTTTCCAAAACTCTGCAGCGTCCGTAGGCACGTCAAAAACATTGGTCTTGCCGTTGAGCTGAAAGCGAAGGAGCGCCGGGTCCCGCGTAGCGTACTTGATGTTTGCACCTCTCAGGGTCCGCTTTATACCGTGGAATTTGCTCCGTGCCTCCTGAACAATGGGGGTGAAGTCCAGGAAGAAAGAGTGACATGCCCTTGTATTGCAGTTCCTCCGTGTCCCTAGCCCTGTGCAAGGCCGCGTGTCGATCGTGGTAATTCAAAAGCCGGGCTACGATCAGTCGCGGTTGAGCGCCAGGGGCCGCCCGGGGCGTGAGTGTTCTGTGAGCGCGTTCTATTGCGAAGGTGGAAGAGGACGCGTCTCTTCCAAAAAGGTCCACCAAGAGCTGCTCCACATACACTTCCATGGGTCCGGTGTTGGCGGACTCCGCAATCCGTATGTTATTTCGCCGCGATCGGGCTTCTAAATCTTCCGCCTTAGCCGCTGTGACCTTAAGCAGGCGCTCTGTCCGCTCCAGGCACATGGCCACCGCCGATTGCGCATCTTCCGTCTCCGAGACGCGGTGCTCCACAGCATCAATGCGGGCTTCATGCTTCTCGATATGGCCATGCATACCATCCAGTCGAGCCGCTAAGGTATCAAAGCGAGCATCTATTGCCTCAAAGCCAGCGCGCATATCCGCCATGATTGCCGCCATGGTGTCCGCGGAGGGCTGGGTGCTTTTAAGGGAGTCCGCAGGTCCCAAAGGGTCATCACGCGGGGGGGTCCTCATTGCTCTCGCCTCGCGGGTTTCTCGTAGTTTCAAACGTTAGTTGCCGCTGTTTGGGATCGCTTCACCCCATGATGAACGCCTAAAAGAGCGCTACAATTGTTCTGCCGATATATGGAGAGTTCAATGTGAGGTAAGCACTGGCGCCTCCCAGGTGCGTCAGTACCAGCAGACCCAGCAGCCAAAGTCACCCAGACACCATTGCAACACCAACAGTAGTCAAGGCAGGTGAGTATGCATATTTCAGGCTGCAGTCCCCCACATAGAGCCAACACGGGGCCTACCTATGCCCCAACTGCATTATGAGTGACATGGGGGGGGAGCCTCGCACAGCAGGGCGTCCCACAGAATCCAGCCGCAGCTCGCAAACGCAGTAGCAGGCCCTACTGCCGCCAGCAGAGGGGCCCACACTGGAGAGGTGGCGCAGGGCAAGCAGGCCGGTGGGGGGATGGAGGGGGGCCTACCGCCAGTCCGTTGAAGCATGCAGGAAGGAGATGCCCCCATCGCCGGTTTCGATTTTAGAGCTGCCGCGGTCCCGCCCTCAGGCTCGCCTGCGACCCCTATCGTCGCGGGGCCGTGGTCGGTGAGAGGCGACGCACGTCTACCGGAGCCACGATGCTGAGTCCCGGAGACACTGGGGCCGCCCCCGAGACGGCGGGCATCCATAGGGGGGGGGGGCACCACGATGATGAGAGCCTCAGTTGAGCGGAGTGAAGCTGCCTTCGTTGTGCGACCGCTCCGGAGCTCCTGAGTCAAGCCGCCATCTTGGTGCTCGGCCAGGCCACGCCCCCTCAGGGGTGGTGTGTTGAGTGAGCAAGTTTGGGTCCCCAGGTGTGGGGCAGTGGTGGCGGGCAGATGTCCTGTTCACAGGAGCCTCTGTTTTGGGCTTGGACCAGGTTCCTAGTAGGGCATCTGTTAGTGCTTCATTAAAAGGGAGCATGGGTTCGGAAGCTCCTGATTGTAGCACTTCGTCAAGATGTTAGTCTTGACTGTCACCAAGGGCAACTCGAGATCCAGGACCTCAGCTGCCCTCTTCGCCACCTCCTCCTCCGTAGCCATGGTAGGGGGAGAAAGCAGACCAGTATCTCAGGATGGGTCCAAACCACTGGCATCACCGAATACCTGACCTTCTAACTGGTATTCTAAAGGGTCCCGTGACCCCTCCCCATTCTTCCCCCAGGACTAGCCCTTCAGAATAGGGCTCAGGCTCCGACCTAGGACGCAGAGGTCCGTCTGCATCTGTTGACGCAGCTCCGCGTCGTTAGGTATCAGAATGGGGCTGAGGCTGGCGACGGCTTTGGGAGCATCGGGCTGGTCCAGATCCATGACCGGATGGGAGCATCGGGCTGGTCCAGATCCATGACCGGATCCATGGGGGCCCATCGGAGCTGAGGCCGGAGCAGTCGGCACGCAACCTGATTGGACCCTCTCAACACAACTAAGAGGAAGAATTTCCTCAAAAAAAGAACTCAACAAAATGTCAAAGAAATTCAGTCAAAAACCAACCATGGAGTAGCTCTCTCTCCTAACTAGCGTGGAAAGAAAAGAACTGACGTGCGCATGCCAACGTGGTGCCTATATAGGTGACGCAGACGTAATTTCTGGCTCGGCTGACGACGCTGTGCAGAGCTGATCGATGTCACCTACTGGCTCGCAGGGGTTCTGCTCATGCAAAAATCTGCCAGATCTAGTCTGATGCCTGGAAAATTCAAAGGTAAGGACTCTGCGGCTAGATGTCTCTATCAGATAGCCTTAATTATGTGACTCAGCTTTATCTATGTGCTGTGGACTGGCAGATATGTTCCTGAGTTGATACGAGGCTGCGTATCCATCAACAATCAAGTGGCTACACTATGGGAGAGGGTGGACACATAGAGGTTAAAAATGTATTGACTGTCCCACAACTGGGCCCCTCTCCTACATAACACAAGCTGTGTCTGAGATTTCAGAGTATAGAGAAAGAGGATCCAAGTTGATAAAGATGTTGGACACCTTCTAATGTCAGGCGAGGGGAGAAAGCAGTAAGTTGTGGAGATAGCAAGTGAGAAGTTGGCATTAGTAAGTTGTAGAGATAACAAGTGAGAAGTTGGCCTCCATTAAATGGGAGCCTCCCTCATTCCTGTGCATCGTTTGAACCAACTCAGAAGTTTAAGGTAGGAATCTGACAGGTATGATAGCTAAGAGCGGCCCCTCTAAAAAAGATTAACTGATAATGAAATGGGGAATGAGGTGAGAGCGCCACTGGTTAAAAAATATTGAAGCAAAAAGAAAAAATTCATAGAAGGGTTATCTCAAAGCATGATGGAGGACTTTTCATCATGCAAGCAGACCTCAAAAAGGACCAGAAACAGGTGAGTAGAGATATCATTGAACTACGGATAGTGCCTTTTGCCTAGATAAATTCAATTGATGGAGATCAGTGCTAGAATTCCTACTGCAGCTAGCTGTCTTCTGAAGAACAAAGTGTCATCCTCCAAGAAAACTCTTGAGGATTTGGAAAACCACTCCAGGCAGAACACTATTCGAATCTGGGCATAAAAGGGATGTTGACTGTAATCAAATTGAAGGCTACATCAAGAGACTTAATTTGGCCCCTACTGGAGGTGGCAGATATGTGGCTATCTAGCTACACAGAATTCACAGAACAGCATCTGAAGGCCAGCAAAGGAATTTGCTGCCTAATATATTGACACCATTTTCATTTAAATGCAAAATCGTAAAACCGGGTTGCTCAAAAATTTAACTTTTGAAAGGCACAGTATCCACCCGCCCTTAGTGCCTGTTTTCCAGAAGGAGGAGCAGTTACACATGGCAAAGTCCCTAGGAGAAGAAAAACATCTGTTCTGCATACTGGAAAAGATCAAACGGATGATGGTGATATCCAGCTAGATAGCAGGCTTCTTCTTGTGAGGAATGTTTAAGAGGTTAGACAAGAAGTGAGGCCCCAAATAGGCAGTGGAAACCAAAGGAAAGAAGCAGTTCAGCATCTGCAGAAAATAAGCCTCCCGGTGGCAGAGGATGACTGAAGGCAGGGATGGTTTTCATCTAGAACAGCATGTCCAAAAGCTAATGTTCCATTTTCAGATAGTAGAGTTGGAAGGGCTAGAATGGCCAAGCACCCATTGCTATTAGTTAGTGTATTTCCCTGTTTTTTCCCAAATCCAGAAAGGATAACTAGATCACAAGAATTATTACTTGTTTAGGATTCAATCTGCTTCTGGGGGTTTGGATCTACAGTTCACTTCTCAGTTGCAGGGAAGTTTAAAGCAGGGAGAAAGTCTGGTTCATCCATGCTGAGGTTCTGCACCATGCCTAAGAGGTGGAATCAGTCTGGTCAAGATCAGGAAACCCTAGCACACGTGGTGGTCAGAAATGCTTTCTTGATGGGTAAGAGGTTAACTATTTGTTAATGTCTGGGATCCAATGCTCCCTTTAAAAGGATGAATATTGTGTACTCTCCGAGAGGCTAAAAAGGGCTGTGTTTCTTATGAGACAAGAAGGCACATGGAGGAGGAGGTCTAGATATTTCCTTACCCAGTTGTAGTCTTTTACAAGGGCTAAAAGAGCAGAGGGTGGATGTCCTTCCCCCCAATAGAGTTTGCAACAGACCCATTGATTGTAGAAGTCTGTCAGCTTGTTTTGGAAGGGATAACACAGGACGAATCTTGACAAATGAGTGGAATCCATGGATTCCGAATATTGGCTTTATAGATGCGTTTAGAGCCCTGTTTCTCGACAGGATTAATTTTTCAGATTTCTTTAGACCTCACAAAGCAGACATGATATTCAATGTAATGCTAATTGATCAAAGACTGAGAGTGCCGCACAACTGACCATGCACTGATGCTGTGCAATTTGTCCTGGAACAGGAAAAATAAGTCACCATAAGGTTTATGAAGGTTTAATGAGAGCCTCATAAAGGGTCCATTGGCCACAGCTACAATAAAAGTACAGTTCTTGGAGTTCTTGGCATTTTAAGAGCATGTACTGTTGACCTCAAAATGGAGAGCCTAGCAAGCTCATCTCGTTGTAGA
The DNA here is from genome assembly GCA_963921515.1 of Calotriton arnoldi. Taxonomy (NCBI): domain Eukaryota; kingdom Metazoa; phylum Chordata; class Amphibia; order Caudata; family Salamandridae; genus Calotriton; species Calotriton arnoldi. The sequence continues at coordinate 2,658,716 of CAWUFW010000124.1, read as the reverse complement.
GGCATTCAGAGACTAGAGAGATGAGACATGACTCACAAATGGAAGAACATGAGTATTGCATGGGCCACACATGGACACTGACACCTGCCCAAAAGAGCTGCTAGAGAAACCAGTTTCCAAAGTGGAAGTCTGTAGCCCCCCTCAAAGGTGCCCTATCCTAATGGTTTTATGCCTGCTTTCTGTAGGGGTTGCTGTCCTTCTGACCAGACTTTGTGATTTGCATCTATAACCCTTAATGTCAAAGGCCTAACATTCTCTCATGCTTAGGCATGGAAAATACCCAGAGAACTTCAGGTCATTGAGGTAGATCTCAATGGTGTGAAGATTGTCACAACATGTTTTAGTAACGCACTAGAAAGTGTCCTGCCTTACCGCATAGATCTTTATCAGACGGGCTTCATAAGAAAGCAACATGTGGTAACTCTTCACAGCTTACCAGGGAGAGAAACTGAGAAAGCCTTCAACAAGGTGGAGTGGATATTCCTAAAAAACCTTGGTGGCCAGGCGCTTTGGAGAGAGGATCCTGAATATGGTGAGGCTAGTTATATAGACAATTTCTTGAAATAAGTGTAGATTGACTGAATTGCTCATGAATCCTGATAGGAGAGAGATTGGGCAGTGTGGTCTGTTGTCCTCTCCTCTCTTTGTCCTGTACTTTGGCTCACTTCAACAAACAATCAGAGAGCATAGGGAGATATGGGGGGGGTGGTTCTCAGAAAGGATCTCTTCAAACTGTGTTTATTGATGATATCTTAGTATTGCTTTTCAACCAAACTTCCTCCATTCCGTCATTGCTCCAGGCATTTCAGACTGTGGCTGGCTATTAAATCAACATAGCCATGTCTGTGATCCTCGGAATCTTTCAATATCACATCAGGTAATAAGACACCATCTACCATTTTGATGAGGGAGCTCATCTATTAAATAAATTGGGATCCAGAAAACCCTGACCATGCGGTGAGGGGGCTAGAACCATTTCTTTCAAGGTAAAAAAGCACTGATCTCCAGCAGCAGTATAATAAGTCCCTCTACTGCTTTGTGGATAGCTTTGGTGATGTTGATGGTTCTCCCGAGGGCCTTTACCCTCTTCCAGGCGTAGCTGGAAGTTTTGCTTCAAACATTGTTGGACCAGGTGCAGCAGCTATACACCTACTTTTATTGTAGGGGGTCAAAGATTTCGGATTTAGAATGCCTCAAGTGATTTAGTACCTCAGGGAGGGAGGAATTGGTATCCCTAATTTTACATTGTATTATCAAGTGGATCACTTACTGTTTCTTCTGGAGTAGTCTAGGAGACAGAGTGACTGGTGTTTTATTGATCACTTGATTTTTGAGTGCCCTCTCAGGGCATCCAGATTCTATTTTTATTTTTGTTGTTAAATGTTTTTATTAGAGTTTAGTACTAAACATGAATACAGCAATATAAAAAGAATCCCTGGTTAGTAGTAGATTTATTGTATTAATCAAAAGATTACAAAAAATATAAACTATCACAAACGGTCCGGGAGGTATTCATAATTTTACGATAGGTAAGGGAGACAGCTTTATCTATCATTGGATCTAGTAATAATCTGTCTTCCAGTGACTAATATTCAGGCAGTGTTTCCCTTTCCGGTATATGGCACCACAGGGCATGTCTTAACTGTAAGTATCGGAAGCGTTCCGTATCAACCAGCTGTAATTCTATTTGCAATTCTTCAAAGCTAAGCATGGTTCCTTGTTGCCAGATATCTCCTAAGCGCTCTATACCAATAAGGTTCCATTTCCGAAAGCCCTGGAGGTGTCCCACTTCTTTGAACAGGTCTCCTACCCAGAGTGGGGATTGCTCAGTTAATTTCGCCTCCCATCCCAGTAGCTTCGTGGTCTCGTGCCAGGCTCTCACCACTGTCTGTGTGTGTGTTGGAAGGGGTTTCCTATGTTTTTTACTGTATATTGCGGCCAGGTATCTCCCACTTCCGGTCTACCGGTGCGTGGGCTCACCCCTTGCATTTGTTATCACAAGGTTCCCTTTCCTGTTGCTTTCTTTCAGGATGTGGCTCTTACCAGCCATTTTCCTTTAATCGGCTAGCATAATTTCTTAGTGGTCTCCGGTTTGTCTTTTGTTGAGGGTGTGATTTCCCCCCCTCTTTTCCTCTATTTCTTTGTACTATGTTGCTAATTGCTCAGCCCGATACTACTTATGTTCATGAACGTCAGCATGGCCCTGCTTTCTTTCTTTCTTTCTTTCTTTCTTTTATTCATATATTTTTATATATCACTGTATTATCTATGGCATATTGTAGGAAAGTATGATATTTCTGGCATAGATACCCCCACTTTTTGCCTGGTATTAGTGTGTTTTGACGGTAGTTCACTAGGATCCTGCTAATCAGGACCCCAGTGACTGTGCTCTCACCTCTAAATTTGCTGGTAAGTACTTTGTACACCCCACAATTGGCATACTGGGGTACCATTGTAAGTCCTTAGTATATGGTACTGAGGTACCCAGGGCATTAGTACACCAGGGGGGCCCCCATGGGCTGAAGCATGTATTATGAAACCCATGGGAACCCATGCAGACTGTGACTGCAGAGCAGCCATTGCACTCTGCATGACAGGGTGCATGCACACATCACTTTAGCTATAAGGTTGCCCTTACATCCTGGTCACTGCACTTAAAACCTGTAAGTCACCCCTAAGGTAAGCCCTTCAGTCCAAGGGCAAGGTGCACAGTTCTAGGACTGTGTGTACCCCTGCACAAGCCAAGGTACCCATATAAACCCCAGACTCCATTTTCTGGGCTTTGTAAGCGTTGGCCGCCATCTTAAGGTATTTGGTGGACACAGGCATGTTGAGATGTCCAGCCACATGATGGCTACCCCGAACCTAATCTTGGTTGGTATCAAACATGTTGGAATCATGCAGCTACACTGATTCCAGTGTTAGTTGCATGATACCGTGTACTGGGGGGCTCCTTAGAGGACCCCCCCCCCAAATACCTACCTGTGTAGCCTTTTATGGTCTGCCTGCCAGCCTGCACTGCTGCTGGCTTCAGACTCTGTTCTGCCCTCCTGATGATGAGCCTAACTCGGGCAGGGGAAGCTGAACAAAGGATTTCCTGCTACAGATAAATGTGACCACCTCTCCTTTAGAATTAGATAGGGTGGGGGTGCTTCCGAGCACCACCTGACTGCATTGAAGGGCACATTTGGTGCCCTTCTTGTATAAACTAGTTTCACTCAGACCTGGAGCCCTTGGCTCCCACTCTGGCGTGAAACCACACACAGGACAGGAGTGTCCACCCCTCTGTCCAGCTCCTCCCTAGGTAGGTGCTCCAAAGCTCCTCCAGGTAGCCACTTGATTCTGCCATGTTGAATCTTGGCCTTTGGGATTATCTGACTGGCTAGGACATCTGAGTAGGCGTCCCTGACCCCCTCTGATAAGTGGATTGCCACAGAAGAGGTTCTTCACATTTTTGGGGTTACTTAAGGGCTCCCCTGAAGAAAGGCCCTTAGATTCTTCCCAAGAACAACTTCTGGAACCGACAGCAGGTCTTCTGAAGCTTGTCCAAAGACTCTTCTGCTGGTGGACACTGGAACTCTGCTGTTCTACAAGCCAGGACCCATGACAAGTCTGCTCCCGGTAGGAAGATTCCGGCTGCATCTTCGTACTTGTGCTTCTTTAGGATGTGCAACTCCGTGGCCGTGCATCTTCCGAGTCATCAAGGACTCAGCCTGCATCCCAGCCTGAAGGAATCTACCTTGAAGTGAACGAGTCACTTATCTGCATCCGTAGGCACCTCAACGTTGACGACCGGTTTGCTGATCCTCTTGTCCCATGGACATCTTCTGGCGCTGCAACACAGTTGATGGTTTGTTGGTTCTCCATAGGCCTGATCAGTCTTCCCTGCAAGTTGGGAGACTGTAATCCTTCTCCAGCGAATGGTGACCGCCTCCCTGTGTGCTGCGTCTGTTAGTCGTTGCCAAGGCTTGTTGGCTCTCTTCACGGAAGACCTTCAAGCTCCAAGCAGCCGCTGGGGCTTCGTCTTCTGTCTACTGCTGGGACTTCCTTGCGACCTCCTGTGCCTGCTCGCAGAGGGTCCTCGAGGAGGGCTACACCAATTCTTCTGGCTGTCCATCGTGCTGAGGGCCGGTCCTAACTTACCCTTGCTGGGTTAGTCCCTCAGACCTTGCTGGTCTGCATCCTCGCATCTTCACTCACGAACCATTGTTTTTGCATTTGCCAAGGCTTGTTGGTGGTCCTGCTGGCCACTGCACGCCCCACCCCCTTTCTCCCCTTGCACTCGCCGACCAGCATGGGACAGCTCGTGAGACGCTCCTGTTCTGCCACAACGGCACCTGGTCTCCACAGCTGCTGTTTTCTTCTCACCACATCTCAGCAAGAACCTTCAACCAGGGCTGGTATTGTGCTCCTGCGCCTCTTGGTCACCTCCGGGTGGTTTGGACTCTGTCCCCCTGCTTTCGGGTTCTTCTCGTCTAGATTCTTTGGCCTGGTTCCACTGGCCTGGTCTACGAAATGCTGTAGCTGCAGAACTTCCTCGACTCTCCATTGGCATCAACGGAAGTCATCAATCAATCAGGGAATTGTAAGTGCACTTTTCACCGTGAGGGTCTCAAGGCGCTTGGGGGGGGAGCAACTCCGTTCAGTCGAACAGCCAGGTTCAGGGAGGGGCTGCGTCTGATGTTGATCGGTAGCTCGTTCCAGGTCTTGGCCGCGATGTAGGAGAAGACTCTTCCTCCTGTTCTGGTTCTGGGATGTGCAGTGTTTCGGCGAGGTTGGTGGATCTGAGGTTTCTTTTGGGTATGTGGAAGGACATTCTCTCGTTGAGGTATTGGGGTCCGGTGTTGTGGAGGCATTTGTAGGCGTGGGTGAGTATCTTGAAAGTGGTTCTCTTCTCGACGGGGTGCCAGTGGAGGTTCCGTAGGTGTTGGGGGATATGTTCGTGTCGAGGCATGCCGAGGACGAGTCTGGCTGCAGTGTTCTGTATTGTCTGGAGCTTGCGGAGTAGAGACTTGCTGATCCCGGCGTAGAGGGCGTTTCCGTAGTCTAGTCTGCTGGTTATGAGTGCGTGGGTGACGGTCTTCCTTGACTCGGGAGGGCGGGGTGGGGGGTCCTTTTGAAGGTCTTTCGGAGGATGCACGGCGACGGCGTTGACTTGTCTGTTCATGGAGTGGGAGGAGTCGAGTACGATGCTGAGGTTTCGGGCAAGGTCCGTGGGGTCGGGGGGCTGCCGAGGGCGGTGGGCCACCAGGTGTCGTCCCATGCTGACTGGGAGGTACCGAGGATGAGGACCTCTGTCTTCTCCGAGTTGAGCTTAAGGCAGCTGTTGCTCATCCAGGATGCGACGTCCTGCATTCCTTCCTGGAAGTTGAGTCTGGTGGTGGTGGGGTCCTTTGAGGGAGAGGATGAGCTGGGTGTCGTCGGCGTAGGACACTATGCTGAGGCTCTGCTGTCTGACGATGGCAGCCAGGGGTGCCATGTAGATGTTGAAGAGGGTTGGACTGAGCGAAGATCCCTGGGGTGCTCCGCAGTTGATTTCCGTGGGTTCGGAGAGGAAGGGTGGCAGTCTGATTCTTTGGGTTCTGCCCGTGAGGAATGAGCGGATCCAGTCGAGGGCAGGGTGCTACAGCTTCCCATGATTTGGATTGTCTTCCTTATACTCCGATTGACCGAGATTCCCGGAGGCAGGGCCCTTGTGGAAAGCATATTTTCTCTTCCACCAGTGCTGCTTTACCTTCCATTACCACACCTTGCGTCCTTGGACATTTTTCTCATACCTTATGGGATTCGTTGGCACAGCTTTTGCCATCATTCCCGGATGCTAATCGGAATGATTTGCCCCAGTTGATTTCGGAATGGCAGCAGGCTGCTAAATTAAAAGTTCAGTGTGAGTTGGACACCACCAATTCGGTTGGCCGGGCCATGGCTTCTTCTGTGGCATTGCGCCGGCGTTCTTGGCTTCATACCACTGGGTTTTCTGAAGCAGTCCAATCAACTTTAGTTGACATGCCTTTTGATTGCCTCCATTTATTTGGCGCCCATTCCTGACGCTACTTTGCGCCTGTTGCGAGACAGATGGAGTAGTGCAGACCCTTAGCTCTTTTTCTTCTCTCTCAAACTTGGTTGTTATTCTATAGCTGCGTTGTTCACGTTTAACTTGTTATTCTATGTTGTATCACTGACTCACATCTGTGTTCTGTTACACTTTCTGGAGTGCCCCTATGTGGATCTGCTCCGTATAGCACATCACCAGGAGTGGTGTTCCTGCTTCTGCAGGTCTTATTTTTAACCCTACGTGGGTCTACTACCTATCCTATTGAATACGTTTTTCTGTTATCTCTGCTGAAGGGTACCTTGCCCAAGAGATCTTTTTTACTATGGTATTTCTTTCTCGACGAGATTCATTACCTGTGTTACCTGCTCTTAAGGGCACATGCGGTAGGCATATTGCCATTCATTTTGCTAATTTACTATATCTTAAGGGATCCTTTGGCTTGTTTTCCCCTTGAGGAAGGTTGTGTACAGGTTGTGGATATACCACTACTGGTGCATCATTAGTCTCTCCTGGTTCACTCGGGGAGCACCCTTTATATTAAAGGGATTTCCACTGGAGCAGTGGAACGACTGGTATGGTGTCTACTTGGCAGTCCACGTTCTGGGCCTGACCAGTGATTTTCGTTGGGACATCTTTTCCTCTTGTGTCCCCATTTTCTTTTGGCGACCTTTCTCTCCTTTCTTCAGCAGGGTGCATTTTTTATATGTTATGGTACACAGATTGGTCCTGCTGATCTCCTTTATTAGTGGTCTATTCCACATTCTTTATCTGTGTGGTCGTGCATGAGAGTCTCAAATTCTCTATCTTTCTTTTTACGACCAGCTTCGTGCCCTTGTTCTGACTCTTTCTCTCCGGTCCTGAGTACTATTGTTGCATATATGCGACTTATTTATCCTTGCTGCCTCTATTTTGCATGGCATTAAGGTATTTACCTTTTTTTTCTCTTGCCATGCTCCTTCTGTGGGTTAATGGCTTCATCCATCTGCATTTGGATTCTTGGTTCTTACTACTTGTTTCTAACAAATGGCGCCGTCTTTAGGCTTCCTTTCCTGTAAGGTTGGTGTTTTTTCACAGACGATTGTTTGGTTGTGCCATATGGTGTCGTTTAGCCTTGTCCTCGGGAATCGCTTATTGCCACCGGTATCACTTTTGGAGCTCCGTTCTTTATTAGATGATTTTCTCTTCTTTATACTGCAGTTATGTCAACTCTTTGAACACACTGCATTTGGCATATCATGTACAGGACTCTGTCCTGGTGCTTGTTTTTCCTTTCACTCGAGGCCTACAAGTGATTACCCTTCTCTTGCCTTCAATTTTGATGAATCCTACTTTTTGTGGAACTTCTGTTCCTCTAATGAATATATATTGTTTTTATGTTATTGGCCTGTCCTTTCGATTGGCTTTTTCATTGTTGGTTCAAAATTTTAGACCTTATGCTTTATGCAGCTTCTTTTTCCTACGGTGCTGTTTTTTTTTTTTTTAACTTTTTCATCGGCTCCTGCTTTCTGATAGCCTTTACCGTTCCGACAGACTCCACATTCCCGCTATGTTCCTCTTGGCCACCCCGAGGCCAGCATGAGCCAGGTCTTGGTATGTGTGGTCCAGTCTGTGTCCCCCGTCACTCCCAGGAGATGCCACTTTGCATCTACCGAGACCTGCTGATTCACCACTCTTGACATAATTCGGGGAATTCCTTTCCAATAGCGTTGTATTTTAGGGCACGCCCAAATGATATGGAAGAAGTTTCCCACCTCTCTGCAGCCCCTGCCACAATGGTCAGTGTCACAGCGTCCCAGTTGGTACTGGAGCGATCTTGGGGCATATTATCTATGCAAGATCCAGAGCTGGACCAGTCTAAACCTTGCTCGTATAGCAATCACTCTGGGGCTTTGAATGGCATCTCTCCAGTACTCGTCTTCTAGGTTCCCAAAGTCAGCTTCCCACGCCCTCCTCTGGGTGACCAGCGGGTCCGGGGAGGTATTCATAATTTTACGATAGGTAAGGGAGACAGCTTTATCTATCATTGGATCTAGTAATAATCTGTCTTCCAGTGAGGAATATTCAGGCAGTGTTTCCCTTTCCGGTATATGGCACCACAGGGCATGTCTTAACTGTAAGTATCGGAAGCGTTCCGTATCAACCAGCTGAAATTCTATTTGCAATTCTTCAAAGCTAAGCATGGTTCCTTGTTGCCAGATATCTCCTAAGCACTCTATACCAATAAGGTTCCATTTCCGAAAGCCCTGGAGGTGTCCCACTTCTTTGAACAGGTCTCCTACCCAGAGTGGGGATTGCTCAGTTAATTTCGCCTCCCATCCCAGTAGCTTCGTGGTCTCGTGCCAGGCTCTCACCACTGTCTGTGTGTGTGTGTTGGAAGGGGTTTCCTATGTTTTTTACTGTATATTGCGGCCAGGTATCTCCCACTTCCGGTCTACCGGTACGTGGGCTCACCCTTGCATTTGTTATCACAAGGTTCCCTTTCCTGTTGCTTTCTTTCAGGATGTGGCTCTTACCAGCCATTTTCCTTTAATCGGCTAGCATAATTTCTTAGTGGTCTCCGGTTTGTCTTTTGTTGAGGGGTGTGATTCCCCCCCCCCTCTTTTCCTCTATTTCTTTGTACTATGTTGCTAATTGCTCAGCCCCATACTACTTATGTTCATGAACGTCAGCATGGCCCTGCTTTCTTTCTTTCTTTTATTCATATATTTTTATATATCACTGTATTATCTATGGCATATTGTAGGAAAGTAGGATATTTCTGGCATAGATACCCCACTTTTTGCCTGGTATTAGTGTGTTTTGACGGTAGTTCACTAGGATCCTGCTAATCAGGACCCCAGTGACTGTGCTCTCACCTCTAAATTTGCTGGTAAGTACTTTGTACACCCCACAATTGGCATACTGGGGTACCAGGGTAAGTCCTTAGTATATGGTACTGAGGTACCCAGGGCATTAGTACACCTGGGGGGCCCCCATGGGCTGAAGCATGTATTATGAAACCCATGGGAACCCATGCAGACTGTGACTGCAGAGCAGCCATTGCACTCTGCATGACAGGGTGCATGCACACTTCACTTTAGCTATAAGGTTTCCCTTACATCCTGGTCACTGCACTTAAAACCTGTAAGTCACCCCTAAGGTAAGCCCTTCAGTCCAAGGGCAAGGTGCACAGTTCTAGGACTGTGTGTACCCCTGCACAAGCAAAGGTACCCCTATAAACCCCAGACTCCATTTTCTGGGCTTTGTAAGCGTTGGCCGCCATCTTAAGGTATTTGGTGGACACAGGCATGTTGAGATGTCCAGCCACATGATGGCTACCCCGAACCTAATCTTGGTTGGTATCAAACATGTTGGAATCATGCAGCTACACTGATTCCAGTGTTAGTTGCATGATACCGTGTACTGGGGGCTCCTTAGAGGACCCCCCCCCCAAATACCTACCTGTGTAGCCTTTTAGGGTCTACCTGCCAGCTTGCACTGCTGCTGGCTTCAGACTCTGTTCTGCCCTCCTGATGATGAGCCTAACTCGGGCAGGGGAAGCTGAACAAAGGATTTCCTGCTACAGATAAATGTGACCACCTCTCCTTTAGAATTAGATAGGGTGGGGGTGCTTCCGAGAACCACCTGACTGCATTGAAGGGCACATTTGGTGCCCTTCTTGCATAAACTAGTTTCACCCAGACCAGGAGCCCTTGGCTCCCACTCTGGCGTGAAACCACACACAGGACAGGAGTGTCCACCCCTCTGTCCAGCTCCTCCCTAGGTAGGTGCTCCAAAGCTCCTCCAGGTAGCCACTTGATTCTGCCATGTTGAATCTTGGCCCCTGGGATTATCTGACTGGCTAGGACATCTGAGTAGGCGTCCCTGACCCCCTCTGATAAGTGGATTGCCACAGAAGAGGTTCTTCACATTTTTGGGGTTACTTAAGGGCTCCCCTGAAGGTAGGCCCTTAGATTCTTCCCAAGAACAACTTCTGGAACCGACAGCAGGTCTTCTGAAGCTTGTCCAAAGACTCTTCTGCTGGTGGACACTGGAACTCTGCTGTTCTACAAGCCAGGACCCATGACAAGTCTGCTCCCGGTAGGAAGATTCCGGCTGCAACTTCGTACCTGTGCTTCTTTAGGATGTGCAACTCCGTGGCCGTGCATCTTCCGAGTCATCAAGGACTCAGCCTGCATCCCAGCCTGAAGGAATCTACCTTGAAGTGAACGAGTCACTTATCTGCATCCGTAGGCACCTCAACGTTGACGACCGGTTTGCTGATCCTCTTGTCCCATGGACATCTTCTGGCGCTGCAACACAGTTGATGGTTTGTTGGTTCTCCAGAGGCCTGATCAGTCTTCCCTGCAAGTTGGGAGACTGTAATCCCTCTCCAGCGAATGGTGACCGCCTCCCTGTGTGCTGCGTCTGTTAGTCGTTGCCAAGGCTTGTTGGCTCTCTTCACGGAAGACCTTCAAGCTCCAAGCAGCCGCTGGGGCTTCGTCTTCTGTCTACTGCTGGGGCTTCCTTGCGACCTCCTGTGCCTGCTCGCAGAGGGTCCTCGAGGAGGGCTACACCAATTCTTCTGGCTGTCCATCGTGCTGAGGGCCGGTCCTAACTTACCCTTGCTGGGTTAGTCCCTCAGACCTTGCTGGTCTGCATCTTCGCATCTTCACTCACGAACCATTGTTTGCATTTGCCAAGGCTTGTTGGTGGTCCTGCTGGCCACTGCACGCCCCACCCCCTTTTCTCCCCTTGCACTCGTCGACCAGCATGGGACAGCTCGTGAGACGCTCCTGTTCTGCCACAACGGCACCTGGTCTCCACAGCTGCTGTTTTCTTCTCACCACATCTCAGCAAGAACCTTCAACCAGGGCTGGTATTGTGCTCCTGCGCCTCTTGGTCACCTCCGGGTGGTTTGGACTCTGTCCCCCTGCTTTCGGGTTCTTCTCGTCTAGATTCTTTGGCCTGGTTCCACTGGCCTGGTCTACGAAATGCTGTAGCTGCAGAACTTCCTCGACCCTCCATTGGCATCAACGGAAGTCATCAATCAATCAGGGAATTGTAAGTGCACTACTCACCGTGAGGGTCTCAAGGCGCTTGGGGGGGGCAACTCCGTTCAGTCGAACAACCAGGTTCAGGGAGGGGCTGCGTCTGATGTTGATCGGTAGCTCGTTCCAGGTCTTGGCCGCGATGTAGGAGAAGACTCTTCCTCCTGTTCTGGTTCTGGGATGTGCAGTGTTTCGGCGAGGTTGGTGGATCTGAGGTTTCTTTTGGGTATGTGGAAGGAGATTCTCTCGTTGAGGTATCGGGGTCCGGTGTTGTGGAGGCATTTGTAGGCGTGGGTGACTATCTTGAAAGTGGTTCTCTTCTCGACGGGGTGCCAGTGGAGGTTCCGTAGGTGTTGGGGGATATGTTCGTGTCGAGGCATGCCGAGGACGAGTCTGGCTGCAGTGTTCTGTATTGTCTGGAGCTTGCGGAGTAGAGACTTGTTGATCCCGGCGTAGAGGGCGTTTCCGTAGTCTAGTCTGCTGGTTATGAGTGCGTGGGTGACGGTCTTCCTTGACTCGGGGAGGGCGGGGTGGGGGGGGTCCTTTTGAAGGTCTTTCGGAGGATGCACGGCGACGGCGTTGACTTGTCTGTTCATGGAGTGGGAGGAGTCGAGTACGATGCTGAGGTTTCGGGCAAGGTCCGTGGGGTCGGGGGGCTGCCGAGGGCGGTGGGCCACCAGGTGTCGTCCCATGCTGACGGGGAGGTACCGAGGATGAGGACCTCTGTCTTCTCCGAGTTGAGCTTAAGGCAGCTGTTGCTCATCCAGGATGCAACGTCCTGCATTCCTTCCTGGAAGTTGAGTCTGGTGGTGGTGGGGTCCTTGGTGAGGGAGAGGATGAGCTGGGTGTCGTCGGCGTAGGACACTATGCTGAGGCTCTGCTGTCTGACGATGGCAGCCAGGGGTGCCATGTAGATGTTGAAGAGGGTTGGACTGAGCGAAGATCCCTGGGGTGCTCCGCTGTTGATTTCCGTGGGTTCGGAGAGGAAGGGTGGCAGTCTGATTCTTTGGGTTCTGCCCGTGAGGAATGAGCGGATCCAGTCGAGGGCAGTTTCTTGTATGCCGGCTTTGTGGAGTCTGGCGGCGAGTGTGCGGTGGGAGACGGTGTCGAACGCTGCTGAGAGGTCGAGTAGGATCAGGGCTGCGGTGTGTCCTTGGTCGAGGAGGGTGTGGATGTCGTCTGTGGCAGCGAGTAGGACGGTCTCGGTGCTGTGGTTGCTGCGGAATCCGAATTGGTAGGGGTCGAGGATGGAGTTGTCTTTGAACCTGGTTAGTTGTGCGTTGACGGTCTTCTCGGCGACTTTTGCTTTGAAGGGGAGAAGGGCCGGTAGTTTTTGAGGTCAGTGGGATCTGCTGAGGGCTTCTTGAGCAGGTGTCTGACTTCTGCGCGTTTCCAGTTGTCGGGAAAGGTGCCGGTCTTGAAGGTGGCATTGATGGTGCGTCGTAGTTCTGGCATGATGGCGGTGAACGCTCTGTGGGAGATGTGCGGTGGGCAGGGGTCTGCGTGGGCCCCCCCGAGTGGATGCTTATCATGGTTGAGGCGGTTTCTTCGGTTGTGACCAGTGCCCAGGAGGAGATGGTGGGCTGGCTGGTGTTTCCGGAGGAGGGAGTGGTTGCGGAGTCCGGTGTCCGATCGTTGAAGTTGTCGTAGAGGCTCTTGATTTTCAGATGAAAGTAAGATCCGAGTTGGTCCTGGGAAGGGGTGATGTCCGTGGTTTCGCTGGGGGCTTGGTGAATTCCTGGATGACGCTGAAGAGTTCCTTGGAGTTGCTGGAGTTGGCGAGGATTTTGTTTTGGATGAAGGTCCTTTTGGTGGTTCTGATGCGTTGGTGGTATTCCGTAATGGTGTTCTTGTAGGTGGTGTGGTCTTCAGATGTTTTGCTGTTCCTCCAGATTTTTTTTAGTCGTCTGCAGGTGCGTCTGGCTTCTTGGAGTTCGGAGTTGAACCAGGTGGCCTTCCTGGGGCGCTGTCTGTCGGGGTTGCATAGGGGTGCAAGCTTATCTGCGCAGTTGGAGATCCATTTGTGTAGTTCTCTGGCTGCAATGTGGGCATCTGTCGCAGTGGTGGGGGTGTCGCGGTTGAGGGTGGAGTTGAGCTGATCCTCAGTGACTTTGCTCCAGTTCCTTCGCGGAGGGCGCGGAGCAGGTTTGGGCAGTTTGGGTTTGTCGACGAGGAAGTGTATGCAGTGGTGGTCCGTCCATGGGGGTTGCGTGGTGTAGCTGAAGTGGATGTTATTTCCTCCTGCGAAGATGGGGTCGAGGGTGTGTCCTGCCTTGTGTGTAGGCGTGGTGACAAGCTGTTTCAGTCCGATGTTGGCGAGGTTGTCCAGGAGGGTGGTGGAGTTGGGGGTCATCACTTCACCTCTATGCACCCGGGCTCCCTGGTGCAGGTATGTGCCTCTTCTGGGTATCCACGGTTGGGGTGACTCTCCAACCTTCCTTCAAGTAGTTCCTTTGGGAAGGGTCCTAGAACTCTAAAATCCAAACCATGACTTACCGGAGTTGTTCTATGGACGCCTTACCCGGTGTAACCACTCTGCACCCGGGCACCTTGGGGTCCTTGGCTACTCACCTTGCGTGGTTCCCCGTTTCCCCTGGGGGTCCTCCAACCTTGGGTCCTAGTCCCGTTTTGGTACCTATTCCGCATTCCACTATTTTAGTATATGGTTTTGCCCACCGGTGGGGCCCTATGTGTTTTTCTATGCTATCTACCTGTTTAAGTATTCCTTGTGTGTAATTGATATACCTCCAGGTAGGAGTTATACCAAGTTAGTGTCTAATGTGTAGTAATATACAGTATTTTTCTACTCACCTGGTGTGGTTCTTTCTTGTGAGAAAAGCTTACTGACCGACTAAAGTGGTACATGCATTGCTTTACACCCTCCTGGATAAGCCTTAGCTGCTCTCCACAGCTACCTCATGAGAACTTTAGTTTTCAGGGACCTAAACATTATCACTAAGCGTTGCCTGGACTCCGTGCACAGTGCCTCACCATAGGTGTACACTATATACTGAGCCAGCCTCCTACACTCTAGGCATCTATCAGTTTGGCAATGCTCGTTGAACATGTGTATGTCTTAGCTATAGGTATATACATATATATCTGTATCTCAATGTTTATAGATCTTTATTTCTTTTCATAACACGGCCTCCGTGTCACCTTTTCGAGATAGTTCTGTATGCATTGCTTTTCTTCTCCACCTCTCTGTAGGTTCTCCCTGTTGGGTGTTTCTAGCGGTGTCCCTCTGTCTGGAGTTCTCCCAGGATGGAACTTGTTTTTGTTTTGTCCTTGCGGATTTGTAGTGGAAGCAGGCCTCATGCTTCCTCTACTGTACGTGTATTTGAGATTTCTTCTCGGTGTTTTCACCCAAGATGTTATCAATTTCTGTTGGTATGCAGAGCTTTGCTCTGTAATGGTTTCTCTGGCCCTGGTCTTCTGGGCTTCAGCTATTCATGGTTCCAATTCCCACCTTAGGTCTGTGTAATATGTCGTATCATATTGATTAGTGTCTTTTAACACGTTTTTCCATTGCCATAGGTTCTGCTTACCCATGCCTCCCTTTCTCTCTTTTTTTTTTTACTGTTATTGTCTGTGGTTCTTCCACATTTCTTATGGTGAGGTGTATTTTCCTTCTCACTTGATTTTCTCATTCCACTGGTCTTTTGGTCTTTCATTAGACTGGTTGGTTCTATGTACGGATTTTTTGTAAGGTCAGTTCACAGACCCACCTCCTGGGATGGTGTTGCTATGGTGTCTAATTTTAAGGTAAGGATTCTGCGGCTAGATGTCTGTATCAGATGGACAAGTTATTTACCTTCGGTAACGCCTTATCTAGTAGAGACATATTCTAGCCGCAGATTCCTTACTGACCCACCCACCCTCCCTGTTCCGTAAACTATTTTCTTCTTACCTACAAGATCATTGTCTTGAAATTATTATATAGTACAATACCCCTTGTAGTGGTTAATTCAAAGATGTATCTATCTTTTTGGTCACACTGTTTCCCTAGCCAGTTTCTATGGTGGCTCCGTGTTTTGGTGCGAAAATTTAGTCAAGGAAGAAACTGATGTCAGCGAGTTTGGGAAGGGCTTATATGGACTCAGTAGACGTCGCATCCGGTGGATGGCGTTGCTACAAAGTTGCACGATGCCCTCAACCAACGCGCAGAGGTTCTGCTGGAAACATTTCCGGATCCAGTCTGGCTCCTGGGGAGAATTCTAAGGTAAGGAATCTGCGGCTAGACTATATCTCTACCAGATAAGGCGTTATCCAAGGTAAGTAAGTTGTCCTACTTGGACCTCCCAGCTTGGATGGAATACCAAGATATGAATCCAGAGACTCAGTTAAATCAGCAATATACAACGAAAATAATGGGGGCCAGAATACACCCTTGTTTTAGGCCATTCTCAGTGCAAAGTTTGGATGTCAAAGCCTTGTCAATGGATAATCTTACCTGGAGTCCTGTGTCCGTATGTTATTCGACCTGGAAATGCAATAAGCACGGGTCAATTTTCCACTTCTTGAACTTTGCCCATAGTCTTTGCCTATTCACTTTGTCAAACGCAGTGCAATAATCCACAAAGCAGGCATACAGCAGCGTTTTGTTTTTTAATGATTCTTTTTGCTAGAAGGGTCAGGACCATGATGTTGTCAACAGTTGAACAGCCACAGCGGAATCCATTTTGTTTTAGAGGTATTAAAAGTTGTTTCGCAGCCCAGTCAGCCAGTTTATTTAATAAGTGCTTAACAAATAGTTTCCCTTCAAAGTCTAGGAGGGCTGTTAGTCTATAGCTGGCTTATCCCTGGGTATGGGGTTACATATTCAAGCATGAAATGTGCAGTACAATAATACAGAACATTTCTTGATCAGAGCTGAGCTTCCTCCCGGCCTACTACACTGGAGTGGGTAACTATTCGTCCCTTCGGACTAAGCCCGTTTTCCTGGATCACGACACTGCCGGTCGTGAACAACCCCGTGCACTAATCGCTCCGTCCACCAGACATCAGTTCCCTTGTTGCCGGTGGAATTGAACACCAAGAAGCTCAGCTATTTACACGCCGGTCTCCGATCGATTGACGTCCTAGAGCAGTTCCAGACCAGCGGAATTCTCCCCTGGATTCTCCCCCTCTCGCGGATTCTCCCTCTCATAGTGCCATCAGCACTATTCCAGAATTATGTAACCATCGTCCTGATGATGACCTTGATTTAAATAGGTCGAAACGCCGTCGACTCCACAACGCCATTCGCGGCCACCAAAGGGTCATTTGCAAACAATGAAATTGTATTTGTAATTGAAAAAACATCTGTTTGACCCCCACAATTTATTGTTTTATTGCTTTTTCACCGCTTCACGTTGTTCTTTAATCACTTGTGTCACTGCGCCGTTCACTCACAGCAACACTTCCAGTGCACAATTGGTTGTTATGGTTCTCTTCCAGGGGATACTCATCAATAGTCATAAGCACTGAATAGTCCCGCCCATGTGCGGGGACCCCGGAGCAATAGCCAATAATATGCATATATCTACATATATATACACATAAATACCCATATATACATATATATATAGATAATATGCATTATATACATATGCAGCCTGAGAACATGTCACTAGGCTTAAAAAACTGCCGTCATTACATTGTAAATCTTTTACCTTGAAAACATAAAGACATATAAATCATAATATACTTATGATACATATAAAGAAAACTGCTGTGAGTTTGCTTTGAGAAACACAACCTTTATTTTCAAAGGTAAAAAGGTAAGATCATAGAGGCAGATTAGCCTAGAAAAGGCTGCATAGAAAACAATTGAAAAATTGGCGCCGTGCCTTTAAGACCCCAGGAACCCCCAGGCTCCCATCATGCACCACAGGTGACAGTTAGGCCAGTTCTTTTTTCCGGCTCCTTCTATGAGGATCCTGGAGCATTGAGCTCGCCAGTTAGTGATTTTTTATCACTTTTTTCTGGTTTCAAGTGAACTTTTTTAGTTTCACTCGACGTCTTTAGTACTTGTCTATCTAATACTACTATTTTTTCTGACTTTTGGCTATTTTTTCCTGTCATAATGCCGGCCTTATTTAATAAGTGCCCGGCCTGTGGAAAAAAGATGGCTAAGTCAGACCCTCACTCGGTCTGTATTGCTTGTTTACCTTCATCCCACAAGCCAGACCAGTGCTACCACTGCAGCAAGTTTTCAAGAAGAACCCTTAGGGAAAGGGAGAAGATTAAGCTGCACTCCATGCAGGAGAGAAGAAAATAAGCAAGTGGGCGAGAAGAACATCCTCCAAGGAAGCCCTCCTCTCCAAGATTGGAGCGCAAAGAGAAAGGTGAGAAAAGGAAACATCCGTCGAGGGACAGATCGACATCCAAAATACCTTTGTGCTCCGAGTCGGCGTCGAAATCGACGTCGAGACGTCCTTCGCCGTCGAAACATCTGATTTCAGGTGAGAAGACCCATAAGATGAAGTCGACGCCAACGCGTAGGCGGTCCAAGTCTGGCTCGCCTACGACGTCAAGAGGCCGGGGCTCGACGTCGACACATCAACGTCGAAGCCCGCCGCCGAGAGGGCCAACGGCGACGTCGAGATCACCCCCGACGTCGAGAGGGCGAATTGCATCGACGTCGAGCCGACCACCAAGGGTTTCGACGCCGGTGAAACACAGGATGTCGCCGTCGAGACGCATGACGTCGACGCATCCGTCGCCAAGGAGGTCGACGTCGAGGAGATCGCCGTCGAGGATATCGACGTCGAGATCTCGGAAAACACCCTCTGGGTCTAGATCAAGAAGATCGTGATCTAGATCGACGTCGAGGAGGTCGACGTCGAGGAGATCACAATCCAATCTCGGATCTCCTCCTGCAAAGAGACCTAGGGCAACGTCGGGAGACCGCTCGACTCGGGAGACCCAGGTGGTGACGTCAAGGAGTGCTTCTTCCTCCCCAGGACTTCAGATAGTGCAAGTCTCTCCGGAACACTCACCAAGACCGTCACCAACCCCTCCAACTAATATCTCCCCGAGATGGCTAGGGGAAATAAGGGAGTGGAAGATCCGCAGAGTTACAGGACTGCCACGTTCCTCTACAAGATCCAGATCGCCTATGGTTCAGTCAGTGCACTCATCTGCAAGACATGAGCGACAGGCCACTCCACAAAGGTCCCCACCTTTCAGAAGGCGCTCGTCACGTTCTCCTAGGAGTCGGGCATCCAGATCTCGACACCGTTCTCCTAGAAGACGAAGCCATAGATCTTCTTCGTGGTCTTCAGACTCCAAGGCTGATTACTCTCCTACTCTTTCTTCCTCTCCTCCGAGTAGAATTTCACCCATTGACGATATCCTGACCTTCAATGAGGTTCTCTGTCGAGGAGCTGCGAAGCTTCAGATTGAAATGCCTGTTTCCACCACCAAGACATCAGTCATTTTTGAAACACTACACCAAAGATCTTCTTCTAGACCATTGCTTCCCCTAGTGCCTGGCCTGCTGGAGCCTGCGCTACAAAAATTCCTTACTCCAGCTTCGGTGGGGGCGGCCCCGTCTCGGATTACTAAAAAGTATAAGGCTCCTGAGAGGGACCCCTTATTTCTGAGGTCTGACCCTCCACCGGACTCAGTTATCGTTTCAGCGGCACGGAAGAATCAGACGGGGGCAGCATCATCTGCGGTACCCCCAGATAGAGACAGTAAGGCCATGGATTCTGTTGGCAAGAGAATGTGCACTACCTCAGCCTCGTACATGAAGGTAGCAAGTGCCTCAGCCTTACTGGGTCGGTATGACCGCTCTTTGTGGGACTCTCTTTCACGCTTCACCGAGAAGCTCCCAAAAGAAGACAAGCAGGATTTTCTGGAAATTCTGCATGAAGGTGGTTTGGTGGCCAACCAAGTCATCAGTGCAGCGGCTGACGCCTCTGATCTCGCTGCCCATGGTTATGCACATGGGATTTGTGCCCGTCGCTCTGCCTGGCTGAGATTGACGGGTTTGAAACCAGAGGCGCAACATCTGATTCTCAATCTCCCCTTCAATGGCACATCGCTCTTCGGCTCTCATGCTGACGACGAAATGTCCAGGATGAAGACCGAACTGGATACAGTGAAGGCGGTTGGGCTCGAGAAGAAGAAGGACTTCAGGCGACGCTACCGCCCTTACGATCGGCGCCAATACCAGCAGAGGGTTCAAACCCCTCAGTGGTCCTCCCAGCAAAATCAAGGAAGATCACAATCCTACCAGCGTCGTCCTGGTAGAGGACGAGGAGGGAACTCCAGACAGTCCACACCTGCTGCCAAGCAACAACAGAAGCAGTGAGTTCTTGCTTCCCCTAACTCCGTTACCCACTCCGGTGGGGGGAAGTGTCCGTTTCTACCTGGAAGAGTGGACCAAAATCACACTAGACAAGTGGGTGCTAAATATTGTAAGGAATGGGTATTCCATCAGGTTCAAGTCCCCTCCACCTTCTATTCCTCCTCAAAAGACTTTCATCCATCGCATAAATCTTCTGAGAGACGAGGTGTCCGCTCTACTCCTAAAGGAGGCCATCGAGGAGGTCCCATGGCATCAACATCGACAGGGAATCTACTCCCGATATTTTTTGGTCCCAAAGAAAGGTCCAAACAAGGAGTTCAGGCCTATACTAGATCTCAGGCTTCTCAACAAGTTCATTCTGAGAGAGAGGTTCAGAATGCTGGCATTACATCAAATAATCCCGCATCTACATCAAGGGGAATGGATGTGTTCCATAGATCTTCAAGATGCCTATTTCCACATCCCAATCTCTCCAAAGCATCGAAAGTTTCTAAGGTTTCGCATCCAGTCAGACCACTTCCAGTTCACTGTCCTGCCCTTCGGCCTGAAGTCTGCTCCTCGCACATTCTCAAAGTGCATGGCAGTAGTAGCTGCTTTCTTGAGGAAGAAACAGATTTTCGTCTATCCTTACCTAGACGATTGGCTTCTCAAGAGTGCGTCTCCAACTCTTCTACAGCAGCACCTCTCTTACTGCATTCAACAACTACATCAGCTAGGTCTACACGTAAATTTCAAAAAATCCATCCTCAATCCAACACAGAGGATTCATTACCTGGGCGCAACTTTGGACGCAGTAAACGCAAGAGCGTATCCTTCGGAGGAGAGACTATCATCCATTCTCCACAAGTGTCAAACTCTCCTGAAGATACCTCAGCCCACGGCCAGGCAGATCTCATCTCTGCTGGGCTCGATGGCCTCGTGCATTTTTCTAGTTCCAAACGCCAGACTTCACATGAGACCTCTACAGCAGACTCTAGAGGATCAGTGGTCCCAAATCTCCAATCGATGGGAGGATCTTTTAACTCTACCTCTGTCTGTCCGCCTCTCCATCAGATGGTGGATGCTACGGGCTCATCTCATCGTAGGAGTCCCTTTTCAACAGGAACTGCCCAAGCAGACTCTGGTGACGGATGCGTCCCTTCAGGGTTGGGGTGCTCATATGGGGCCACTACAGACCCAAGGAATGTGGTCAGAGAAAGAGCAGCTATACCACATAAACATGCTGGAACTCAGAGCGGTGCATCTAGCTCTCAAGGCTTTTTCTCCTTCCATCAAATCGACCGCTCTACTTGTTCAGACGGACAATACAACAACGATGTACTACCTGAACAAGCAGGGGGCACCAGATCCAGACCCCTGTCGCCGGAAGCACAGGCGATTTGGAAGTGGCTTCTGGCTCGAGACATGAAAATCTCTGCAATTCACTTACCAGGTGTCCTAAACATCCAAGCAGACAGCCTAAGCAGGCATTTCGCAGAAGCACACGACTGGGTGCTAAAACAAGAAGTGGCGCAAGACATCTTCCACCACTGGGGAACACCGGACATCGATCTCTTCGCGGACGCAGAAAACGCAAAATGCCGCGTCTTCGCCTCCAGGTACCCGCAACCAGGATCCAAGGGGAATGCTCTGTTGATAGACTGGTCAGAGACATTACTCTACGCCTTTCCACCTATTCCCCTCATTCCCATGGTGATCAGGAAACTGTACAATTACAAGACAGAGATGATCCTGGTTGCTCCAGAGTGGCCTCGCCAGTGGTGGTACCCGGACCTTCTTCATCTGTCCAAAGTACCACACAGGAGGTTGCCATGTCATCCGGATCTGCTGACCAGGGCGGGCGGCAAGGTGTTCCATCCCAACCTGCCGTCCCTGAGGTTAGCAGCATGGCTCCTGAGTTCATCCAATATGGACATTTAGGTCTCTCTCAAGACTGCATGCAGATCTTGAAGGAGGCTAGAAGACCTTCTACGAGGAAGTCTTACGCTTTTAAGTGGAAGCGTTTTTACATGTGGTGTACTCCAGAGGGTCTTGATCCTATTCGAGGTCAGGAACAGGTACTGTTACCATACTTATTGTATTTGGCCAAAGCAGGTTTGCAATACTCCTCCATAAAGGTTCACCTGGCAGCGATAACAGCATATAGAAAGTCTCCCAATCAGATTTCTTTCTTTCAAATGCCAGTTGTTAAGGATTTCCTGGAGGGTTTAAAAAGGTCTATCCACCCGTTAGGTCTCCATCTCCTCCCTGGGAGCTTAATGTGGTTCTCTCTAAACTAATGGGTCCCCCATTTGAACCCATTCACAAAGCTTCCCTTCAGCATCTTTCGTGGAAGACTGCTTTTCTCGTGGCAATCACTTCTGCCCGCAGGGTAAGCGAGATACAAGCCCTATGCTCTACAGAGCCTTATCTCGTTTTTCACGCGAACAGAGTGGTGTTACGTACTCACCCGAGGTTCCTTCCTAAGGTGATCTCGGATTTTCACATCAACCAGTCAGTTACTCTTCCTACTTTCTTTGCAAACCCTGTCACTCCTGCTGAGAGAGCTCTACACTCTCTAGACCTAAAAAGAGTGTTAAAGTTCTATCTTGATAAAACAAAAAGTGTACGAAAGTCTGACCAACTATTTGTGAATTATGGTCTGTTGAACACTGGTTTCCCTGCCTCTAAAAGGTCCATTTCTAGATGGATAGTGTCATGTATCACGTTATCTTATCAACTGGCACATAAGCAGCTCCCGGGCAAGCCGAGAGCGCATTCTACAAGAGGAAAAGCTGCTACAATAGCGATGATTAGGAATGTACCTATTCAAGAAATTTGTAAAGCAGCCACATGGCGTTCGGTCCATACTTTCGCACGCCATTATTGCCTTGATTCTGACACTCAAGCGGATGCTCAGTTTGGTCAAGCATCCTTGAGAAATTTGTTTGGGTAATATATGTTTTGGTAAAATGGTTTTGATATGCTGGTATTCGTCCGCAGGGTAAGGGGATGGGCTTGCTACTCTATTCAGTGCTTATGACTATTGATGAGTATCCCCTGGAAGAGAAGGATAAGTTACTTACCTGTAATCCTAGTTCTCTTCCAGGGGTATACTCATCAAAGTCATAAGCAACCCTCCCTCCTCCCCGGACGAATACCATGCTCATATATATGTACCTGTTACCCATACTGTGATTATACTGTTATACGCCGTCCAAAAGAACTGACCTAACTGTCACCTGTGGTGCATGATGGGAGCCTGGGGGTTCCTGGGGTCTTAAAGGCACGGCGCCAATTTTTCAATTGTTTTCTATGCAGCCTTTTCTAGGCTAATCTGCCTCTATGATCTTACCTTTTTACCTTTGAAAATAAAGGTTGTGTTTCTCAAAGCAAACTCAAAGCAGTTTTCTTTATATGTATCATAAGTATATTATGATTTATATGTCTTTGTGTTTTCAAGGTAAAAGATTTACAATGTAATGACGGCAGTTTTTTAAGCCTAGTGACATGTTCTCAGGCTGTATATGTATATAATGCATATTATCTATATATATATATGTATATATGGGTATTTATGTGTATATATATGTAGATATATGCATATTATTGGCTATTGCTCCGGGGTCCCCGCACGTGGGCGGGACTATTCAGTGCTTATGACTTTGATGAGTATACCCCTGGAAGAGAACTAGGATTACAGGTAAGTAACTTATCCTTACTGCAATCTAGTTGTATCATAGTGCTACTATAACTACATGCAAATAACAACCCTTCCACCTTAACTTGGTCTCCCTCGTTCCCCTTTCTCCCCCCCCTGTGCTGTGTGATTGATACACCTTCTATGAACAGTCCCCCCTGAATGATATACCAGTTGAGACATTGTTCTTTTGTTATATATCTATTGCAGTGCACCGGGTAGGGTCCTGTTCCACCTCCCGCTCCCCCAATGTAAAGCCCAGCTTCTGCGATCTCTTTTTCGAGGGTCCTACAGCCTCCTTCTATTTCTTGTATACAGATTCCCTGAGTGACCACCTTAAAGGCATCGGACTCAACTGTCTTTGTGGAGGCTGTGCCTCTGTTGTCAGAGAAATAATTCTGTATGTGGGATTCCTGGGTATCCCGAAATACTGGGTCCTCCAGGCACTTCCGGGAAAGGCACAACATAGGGATGGGAGGACGGGGAAGGCTCCATTGCACATCAGCAACATGGGCATCATGGTCTTTTACCAAGCGGCCAAGGTAGTCCGAGCTTTGGACCAGTGGCAGGAGGGAGAGAGAACAGAGTATTTGGTTCAAGTGCACGTTTAGATTATGCGATGCTGAATAGAAGGAGTAAACTTAGGACCTCCATACATCCGCCAGCTTTTGGTCACAATTTAAGTCAATCCCCAGTATCCAAGGAATGTGTGTTTTGTGCACCAATACACTAGAGAGCTTTGTCCAGAATGTATTCTGGTCGGAGTTAGAGGCGTAAATGCTCCCTAGTAAGACATGGAAGCCGTCTAGATGCCCCTCAAGAAATGCATATTGCCCCGCTTTGTCAATGATTACATCCAATACCTGAAAGGCAACACTCAGGCGAACCCAAACTAGAGCCCATCTGGTAAATGCTGAGTAGGTTGTAGCGTGGACAGTTCCTCTCCACCATTTCTGAAGTTATCATTGTGTGTGTCTCTTGAAGGAAAGCTATTTGCGCCTGCTGCCTTTTGATGTAGGAATGTATGGAATAATGTTTTCGTGCAGTGTGCATCCCCTTTACATTCAGTGTAAGAAATTTAGTGGTGGTTCGTGGAGCCGTTATTAGTACACTGAGAGTGACCTGGGCACATGAAGCCAGTGGATACTAGTGAGGACTCCCAAGTGCCAGTGATGCCCTGCCCATTCTCCAGTGTCTCCTGATGTTCGTCTATTCCTGTGCTTCATGAAGGGGTAAGGTGTCATCGGTTTAGGGGGGAGGGCCCCAAACACCTCTTCTCTGCCTCTCTCGTTGCAACCCTGGCACTAATTCTGTTGGGGAGTAGCGCTTTGTCGGGGGGTGGGCGCAGGTGCTTTCGCCTTCACTCACTATGTCTGTTGGACTCGTAACAGTCGCAGACGCTTTGCGCTCCACTTATGTGGGGCACTGCTGCCTTGACAGTGTTTGCTACCGGCTTTCTATTGCGATTTGGGATATTCAGCACTTCCGGCAGATTCTCAGATGGAATGGGGGCTGGGGGTGCTGACACTCTCGGTGAGGGTCAGGCTATCGCCCACAGTCTATCCTATGACATCCTGAGTCTCTAGGCCCATTCCGCCAATAAATGCCTAGGTTTGAAGGGCCGTCACTGCGTGTCCCGACTCGGACACAGAGAGCCGTAGCAGTCTGCTCGCACGCGTCGGGCGCTGTTCAGGCCAGTCGCAGCCTGGCTCAGCAACTGCATTCCCCCTGTGTACTCCGGACTCCTGTGGCATCGGAGCCTTAGCTCTTGGATAGTGGCCACCTTATACTCACCGTGTCCCAGTGTGGGCACCAAGGGTCCTACCCGCTTACTGTGTCTCACTGTGAGCACTAAGGGCTTTCTAGACTGAGCCACTGGCAGGTTAGATCATTTAGCGGCTGCAGCCTCGCTTTCTGTCCCCAGCATAGGCTGTCATCCACCAAGCGAAGTAGTCGTCCGTCAGTCAGCCTGGGGAATATTCAGAAGTTGAGGACTCTGCGGCTAGATAGTCTGTACCAGAGTATTACTGAAGGTAACTTGTTCTTCAATTTCACAAGATCAGAAATGTGGTCATGAGTGTGTGAACCTCTCGTAGACACACAAAAGAAGCTACCCTGAATGATTAGTCATTAACAAAATGCAACCATATCCTTACAAAGCACTAAGTCAATAAAGAGCTAGGCATCTAAAAAAATGTAAAGGACTGTCCTCACACACCACCTGGTGTCATGCTTCATCATTGACAGTCCTCGCTCTCTAAAAACCACGCTTGATAGAGAGCGGGTCTACACCTAGAGACAGGGCGGCACTTCTCATAAGCTAAGTGGGGGCCCGTGGTGATTTTAAAAACCAAGGTAGTCACCCAAATACATTTATTCGCTGGGTACTACTTGGTATTAAAAGCTGAAGTGTGGGGATTGGGGGGAACTATTACCCCATCACCACCTCTGCCGTCAACATGTTTCTGCCTTTGGCCCAAATGGGTCCGTGGCATTCATCAGGACGAAAAACAGGGCTCCTATCTTACCAATGTGGTCAGATGTTACCACTATGTTAGGGTGACCTGTGTCATCCTCTAACTAAACTAGTGTTGCTTAAACCTGTAAAGAAATGTACGTATTTTCAGTGAAATGCGAAGTTACATAAAGAAGGAATAGGAAACATACACTCCATGCATATGTCAGAATTGCATGTGAGTGTGAAACACGTGACACTGCAAACGTGGAATATATTATCAAAAAGCGAAAAATGATTTTCATTAATTTTGTGAGACCAGCTCACATTCTTACCTCAAGTTAGGGTCCTAATTGCCCCATGGGAAGAGGGTAAAAGGGACCCCTGTAGTCACACTATGTAAGGTAAAGTTGGTGATTAAAAGAAGTATATAATCCCAAACATAAGCCAATCAGCATCCCAAAATGAGCATTACATGCTAAGATGCGCATGAATTCCCATTCACACATCCAGTCATACTCTTACTGCCTCAAGGTGCGTCCCTAGCCATCCTCCTTGAGATGTCCATTCCTCTTCCCTGACGATGTCAGAGTGGAGTGAAAGCCTGCTTTTATATAGGGGTGTGTTAATCACTTAATTAACCTACCAGTAGCATATGTGCGCAATTACAGGTTGCCACTGCTAATTAGCTACCAGATCCGGTGTCTGCGCTGCTGCCTGGAGGATTCGTCGTAAATAAGGTGCACCAGAGGTCCATAGGCGCGGCACAAGCCACGTTTCAATTGTGGAGCCTGGGGGCTACGTGTGACGCGGCGTCCCAGGTGGAAAAAGAGCAACATAATCACTTGCAGGCAATCACCGCTATCATCCACTGTGATCTTGTTTCCGGCGTCCTGTTGCATATGCCTGGGGGCCACGTGATGACGGATCAAGACAGCCGGCATCCTCAGTCAAGGACAGGCGTATGGTGCTTCATAATCTGAAGCTTGTGCGCTTGGCGGACGCTTGGTGACGCGGTGCGCCCTGGGTTGTGGCCAAAGTAATTGACAGAGTCCTGGCCGAAGCTCATGTCAATAACAGTGCGAGGTGTCTGTAATCAGATGCCATTCTAGAAACCATGCAACCAGGGTATATATCTTAAAAATTAAAAGCCTTGGTGCCTCAATGAAAAGTAACAGATTTCCTAGAGTATTACAACGGTTCGTGGTAAAGTTCACCATACTAGATCATTAATCTAGGTCTATGTCTATTCTCTGTGCATTATATATTTGTACAGTGAAAAATAGAAACCTAATTGTGTACGCCAGTTTTTCCTTTTGTTTATGGGTTTACTTATAACCATATTCTGAAAGACACTGGATCTTTATAGAGTAAATGTCCCAGCCAGGATTAGAAAAAAAGGGCTGAAAGAGGCAGGGAGGAGGTGGGAGAGTAGACCGCATTCTTCTGTGTGGAAGGAGGATAATCACACGTGACTTTATAAAAACACTGGTGGTGCTGTAGTTACATTAAAAAACCTCGTTTCTTTCTTGGTCTTCCATATGCACCACTGTTTTCTGGCGGTTTTTCTCTTTTATTTTTTTTTTATATAAAAGTGTCAGTATATCCCTATTGCTAGAAGGGACAGCCAGTAGTGTTACTCATTGTCCGATCTGTAGTCACGGGATGTCATCATTCAGTCCAGACTCCCACGTTCTTAGGCGGTACACCCATCACTGTTTTTAAAAAATAAAAAATAAAAATGTATTGTATTTTATTATAATCAACAAAACATACATCAAAAAGAAACAAGCAGGCCTGCAGAGGCACTTATTACCCTTACAATTCGTTACCATGCCTAATGTACTTAGCAGTGTGCAACATACTTTTCCATTATTATATAGAAACAGAGCATCTCACTTTACAGCTGGGTGGTTTACACGTCAATAGGGTGTGTTTGTAAGTACCTCGTTAGTGGCATCCAGTAGTCTTTGGGTTTAGCACTTGTCGGAAGCTCCTCCCCATAAGTTTGTAATGTGTCCCTACAATATATCATGTCGTGCAGCCATTGCTTACATGTGGGGTATTGCTTGCCATTCCAATACATAGATACTCGTCTTTTTGCCAATAATAAGGCTATTACACTGAATTTTCGCTTGATCGATCTTACATTCGTTACAAGCCCCAGTAGACAGACACGTATCGTACAATCCATCTTAATTTCCAAAATATTGCTCAGAATACCAATTACCCTTTCCCAGTAATCTCTAATCTGTGGACAGTGCCACGCCAAGTGTATGAAGTCGGCATCAGCAGTTTGACATCTCCTACAGCATGCATCAGGGCGGAGCCCACATTTCTGTAGTTTAACCGGTGTATGGTATGTTTGATGGATATATTTATAATGTATTATTCTCAGGTTACCGTTCGGAGTGAGCATGTCTGTTAAGGCACAGCAAGTGGCCCATTCCTCCTCTCTAAGGGGTGTTTCCATAACTTCGGACCATCTCTCTTGCGCTTTCTGCGTAGTACCTGCTATATCAGCCTGCAATAGCCCATATAGTTTAGACACTAAGTGCATAGTATGTGGAGTGGTTATAATCATTTGCAGTGCTTGAAGTGTCTCTGGCTCTGCGGGGAAGGTCGGGTAAAATTCCTTAAGAGCTCGTCGCAATCTATAATAGGCAAATTTAAATAGGAGAGTCTGGTTACTAATGTAATTAAGGTCATCTGGTTCTATGAAGACACCATCCGTATATAAGTCACCCATCGTGACACCCATCACTGTTCACGGGTGTGGAGCCTTTTCTGGATATTTGGACAGTTTGTATTTATCTTCTCCAAGATTACCCATTTCAAATTTACTTCCCGATTGCCTTTTTCCAAGTAGTGGCGCGTAAGTTTGGTGTTATTCTTCTTGCACCTGATTGTGCTTCTATGTTAATTGATTCGTGTCTTAATTTTCCTGGTTGTCATTCCCACGTAGAGGAGGTGGCAAGGGCAGGCGATGAGATATGACATTCTCACTATTGCAGTTGGTAAAATCCTTCAGAATCCATGGTTTACCAGTCTTGATGTCAACTTCTTTTGTGGTCTTGGTATATTGGCAGGCTATGCAATTTCCACATGGGTAATGGCCAACCGGCCGCTGGTTGTCCCAAAGTGTTGTTTGGGTGTGCAAGGGTAGTGTTCCTGCGTGAACCAGTTTGTCCTGAATACTCGTGTTCCTCTTAAAAGCCAAGAGGGGTTGAGACCATTGTTTTGTTCCTCCATTCAGAATGTGCCAATTCTTCTGCGCTATATTTTGGACTCTGTTAGATATGGGGGTATACATGGTGACACACACCATCTTGACGTTCTCAGATCTCACGTGGTTCTCAAGGAGGGGCTCTCGATTGTTGTTTCTCGCTCTTTTTTTCGCTTTTTTCACCAGTTTCCTGGGATAGTGACGTGTGATTAATTTGTCCTCCAATGTTTTCGCATGTATGTCAAAAACTTCCAGGGAGGAGCAATTCCTTCTGATCCATAGGGACTGACCCACGGGCAGGTTCTGCCGCAGTGCTTTTGGGTGGAAGCTGTCAAATAGTAGGAGGCTGTTCCTATCAGTTGCCTTGTTGTGGATTCTCGTCTTTGTTTTCTTGGTACATTGTAATGACCAGGTCCAAAAATACTGCTTCATCTTTGTTGATGGTGTATGTAAACTTCAGGTGTTCATCCTTGGTGTTCACTCACTCCGCAAATTGTATTGTCTGTTCCTTGTTACCATGCCAAATTATTAGCACGTCATCAATGTATCTGCGCCATAATTTCATATGTTCCCTGTGGGGTTTTCCAGATTGAAGATGTAGTCAACCTCAAATTGGTGTACGTATAGGCATGCCATACTGGGGGCAAAAGTGCTCCCCATAGATGTACCCCTTACCTGGTGGTATGTGGTTCCCTCGTACTCGAAAAAGTTCTCAGTGAGGGCCAGCTCCGCACATTCTAAAATGAAGTGTCTTGGTGTCATGAATTGCCAATCCATCTCTTGGAGGATGAGTTCGACCTCGTTCAAGGTGCGTCTCTGTGGGATACTGGTATACAGAGCTTCTATGTCCATCGTGATAATCCAATATTCTGTAGGGTTAATTTCCATGTCTCTGAGTAAATAAAGGACATCCTTTGTGTCCTTCAAGTATGAAGTAGATGTCTTCACAATGAGTCTGAGGAACCAGTCGCAGAACTGCTAAAGCGGTTCTAACAATGAACCAATGCCCAACACAATCAGTCTGCCTGGTGGGGAATCTTGTTTTTGTGGATTTTTGGTAGAGTATAAAATCTTGGTGTTCGTGGTGTGCTGGCCACGAGAAATTCTGCCTCATGTTTTGTGAACTAGTCATTCAAGAGACCCTCCTTCACTACGGTTTTTATCTTGTTGGTTAGTCTAGGAGTAGGATCAATCCGGAGAATTTCATAGCTGACCGCATTGGTAAGATAGGAGCCCTGTTTTTCATCCTGATGAATGCCACGGACCCATTTGGGCCAAAGGCAGAAACATGCAGAGGTGGTGATGGGGTAATAGTGCCCCCCAATCCCCGCACTTCAGCTTTTAATACCATGTAGTACCCAGCGAATAAATGTATTTGGGTTACTACCTTGGTTTTTAAAATCACCACGGGCCCCCACTTAGCTTATGAGAAGTGCCTCCCTGTCTCCAGGTGTAGGCCCGCTCTCTATCAAACGTGGTTTTTAGAGAGCGAGGACTGCCAATGTTGAAGCATGACACCTGGTGGTGTGTGAGGACAGTCTTTTACATTTTTTGAGATGCCTAGCACTTTACTGACTTAGTGCTTTGTAAGAATATTTTTGCATTTTGTTAATGACTAATCATTCAGGGTAGCTTCTTTTGTGTGTGCATGATAGGTTTGGAGGACAGCTCACCCTGAACACCCCGTAGCCTCTAGTCCCTCTCTTGGAGAATTCCAAGGTGTTGTGTTGATATGTGAACCTCTCCCATCTCATGTGTGGGTGTTTGCTCCTGAGTGATTGTTGGGAATGGGGCCGAAGTGACATAGACAAGACTACATGGAAGTTATCTTCTGGATGCCCACATTGAGATGGGAGAATTGGAAACATGCCTGGAACTTGGCTAATGCTTTGCTACTTTAAAACAATATAGGTTCTGTTGAGCAGACGGAGCAGTCATCCCATCTGTAATAGATAGGATGTGGTGCATTGGGATGGAGAAGGTAAGGTATGCTGTTAAGGGGAGGAACACCAATTTTGTAAGATATGGGAGACTGAAGGTGTACTTAGGGTTTCAGATGTGCCTACAGAACTTCCATGAAAGCATGATAGCGTTTGTTATCAAGAGACCTTGAGAGGCAAGAACAAGACTGTTATTTCCATGAAATTAGACTGTATTTCCCAGAGTGCAAACTTCCTTGCTATGATAAAGTGCCTTGGTATGGTTTGGGAGGAAAGTTTCAGTAGGGAGAAGGTAGGGAAGGAAAGTGGATGGGAGATGCAAGTTTTGTTGTGAGGTTTGCCTTGTTTGATAAAACAAACACCCTAAAAAACAACCTAAAATATACTTTGAAATGAGCTAGAGTGTGCCAGATTATAAAGAAAAAATGTAGCCTGCTAAGTCAAACGGAAGCCTGCTCTACTGTGCATGCTGGATTTCTGATGGGTGCGTTTAACTACAGATTTCTCTGTTTTTTAATATTCCCTTCTTGCATCAGACTGGATCTGGAAATTCAAAAGCAGTACTCCTGTGGTGTAATGCAGCTCTGCACCAATGTCGTCTCGCTCCGAATTTGACAAGCGGGCTGCATAGAAGCGCCATCCAGGCGCGTTGACGTCCCTACCTTTCTTTCTGCGCCTTCAGACTTGGATCGTAGGCTTTACTACTCTCATTGACAAGTCTTTTTCAACAATTTTGTCTTTCTTTACCAGTTTGCAAAGTAAATATGAGACATCAAAAAATGACAGGGCTTAAATCTTGTAGGGACTGGTGCAAACAAATGTCTGTAACGGACCCCCACGAGGTATGCCTGTGCTTTCTTGGGTCAAGCATGACGCCAGGGCGCGCGACGAC
This sequence comes from Calotriton arnoldi, assembly GCA_963921515.1. Classification (NCBI taxonomy): domain Eukaryota; kingdom Metazoa; phylum Chordata; class Amphibia; order Caudata; family Salamandridae; genus Calotriton; species Calotriton arnoldi. Next base: position 2,627,140 of record CAWUFW010000124.1, on the reverse strand, counting down.
TGTTTTCGGAAGAACTCGAAAGCCATATAGGACTGCAAGGCGAACTTCTGTCACTAAACATTGGAAGACTCTACGCTCTGACCGGTCGAAGTTGAAAGGAGGGTCCCATTCCCTCAGCAAGTCCTCGTTGCAGTCGAAGTCTTTGGATAAGTCCAAACAAAGCCCAAGTAGTCAAAGTGGGATTCTGCCCCTTCCCTCCACTCTTGAACTCCAGAGAGGAGCAGGGGTGTAATTGTGCCTCTCTCCTCAATAACCAATTCTTAGTTTCGTCGCAATGCAACCTTAATTTCTGGGTCAGGCAACGACATCACAGTAAATAAAGACCTTTAGAGATGCCATTCTGCACATATATGGCACACATCCGGTTCCCTCTGGCATGCCGCTGGCCCCCAAGAGTCCTGCTGACGGGTTTGGCCGCTGCACCATCTGTGCCTCTTGAATCTGTTTCGGGTCCCACACCGGCTTTGATGACAACTTTGGTTCCAGCACTGGTCCCTGTGCCTGTTCCTTTTCACATCGACCCTGGTGCTGGTTCCGGAACAGGAGCTGCTGCCTTAAGGGTCTCCAACTTGGAGCAGGTTTCATCTTGACCTCGACCGAACTTGCTCTCTGATCCCACTAGAGTGCAGCCTGTAGCCAGTCCTCCTGACTTGATACAGTGTGTTTACTCTGCAGCAGAGCTCATCCTTTACATCAGCTCGTTGGCTCAGATTCTGACAATACTATGATAAAGGAGACACATTTGCCAAACAATATGATGAGGACAGTTGGTATGTCGACTTACAGGATGCCGGTGGTCTTGATAACTCCCCAGACACTGGACTTGTCTCTCCTCCTGCTCCTTCCACAGAGTAGAGTGGTTCTTTTCCTATTGTTATACAACATGTTGCAGAGGTTCTTGAGCTCCCTACAATGGAGGTCAATACAAACGGTCTAACAGAGGTTCTTCTTGACCCTGGTGAGGCACCCACTGAAACTCTAGCCGTTTAACATGGCGTTAACAGATAACTCTTGGGCGCCTGGGCAAAGCCATGCCCTTGGCCTCCAGTCACCAGGCAAGTTGCTCGCCACCACAGACCGGCACTAGACGTTCTGGACATCTTGACCCAACATTCTACACCATCGTGTCTGATCAGGCATCCACCAGTAGAGTCAATTTTAATACCTTCCCTGTGGCGACTCCTGACTGTGTGTCTAAATGCTTTAAGACCTTTGGCAAATGCATGTTCTCTTATGCTAGTCTTGCTTTACGCTCAGTCAATGCCTGCTGCCTTTTGGGCTGCTACAATCCTGCTTTATGGGATGGAGTTGGTCAAATCCTGCTGACAGTTCTGGAGATCCTTTGGGCATCTTTAGCCCAAATCACACAGGACGGTCAGGATGTGGCAAAGTTTATCATTAGGTCTTACCTCGACACAACTGACTGCTTGGGCGGGGCAGTGGGCACAAATGTGATACTTCAGCACAACACCTGGATGAGGTCTACGGCCTTCTCTGGTGATATTAAAGCATTTTTAATAGACCTGCCATTTGATGACTCGTGCCTCTTAAGTGAGAAGTGGCCTCTGGACTGCAATTCATAAAAGAAAGTCAACCAACAGCGCACAGTCCCCAGTGCCAGCACAACACCTTTCTTAGCCATTTAGATGTTACGGCTCCCAGACAAAACTTTTAAGACATCGGGGAAGACGTGCTGCTCGTTTAATGTGCCTTTTTCATCATACTCACATCCTACAAGACGCGGGGTCAGACATTTTCTTCAAGGGTGGTGAGACATCACTTTGGATGTGTGGTCCTCCAAACTTGTCAAGAGGTGCTATGCCCTCCTATTTCTTTCTACCCCGTTGCACCACCTGCCTCCATCAGTGCAGCTGACTGAGTAACACATGTCAGTTTTGAAGCTGGAGGTCTGGCCCTTTTGGGTAAAGGGGCTGTAGAGAGGGTTCCAGCCTCTGAAGTAGAAGGTGGGTGTTACTTCCGCTACTTCCTTGTGTCGAAGGACAGAGGCCTTTATCCAATTTTAGATCTCTGTCCTTCTAACACCTTCTTTCAGAAGGACAAATTCAAGATGCTCCATCTGGCCCAGTTTTTATCTGCCCTGGATCCTGGAAACAGGATGGTAACATTGGACTTGCAGGACACTAATTTAAATTTTCAGCTGGCAGTGCTTCCCTTTGGTCTTGCAATGCTCCTCAGATATTCACATAAGTGATGGCGCTGGTCGCAGCACACCTTCGGAGGTAAGGTGTACCAGTTTTCCTGTATCTTGATGACACAAGCAGTCGTAAACACCTCCAGACAGTGAATCTCCTAACATTGTTGGCGGTTCACTATTAACATGCTTAAGTCGGAGGGGGGCGTGGCCACGCAAGATGGTCAACAGGACACGCTCCTGAGAGGCTCCCGTACGAACCTGATAATTATCCTGTATAATCCTGCTTCGGGTGCTGTTGCTGGCTGCAGATTCTTGCCACGCGCAGTCTTGCGGTGCGCTCACACCTTGGAATCCTTTTTCCCAGGGCGAGCAGATGCCCGGGGGCACATTGCCGTGAGGGGGCTTGTACCGGGCATAGGCCTCCACGATGCAGGATCGGCTGCCACTGCTGCTGCAGCCTGCGGAACGGCTGCTCGCCCCTAGCCCTGCTGAGCCCTTTACAGATCGGAGGCGCCCCCTGCTTCTGGGCTTCTGCTGTGCTGTGTAGAGGAGAAGTGCGCACGGAGGAGACCTGCACCGGGATCTGCTCCCTGGTTTTACTGGGCAGCCATGTTTAGTACTGCTGCCAGCTCTGTTGAGAGACGCGGTGGAGGAGGCCCGGTGAGAGCCGACGGTGCGGAGCACGGAGGAGGCGGACACCATCGGCTGGGGTTGCAACTGAGGGGTCCTGGTGTGCGCGGCTGCAGAGGAGCGGGAGCTGTGGCTCCATATGTTGCCCCCCTGTGGGAGGCCCTCTGAGTCTGCTGGTCCTCTTGGCTCCCCTGGCAGGATGAGAACCAGGCAGTAGTTCAATGAGGCGGACGGTGAGGTTTGCCGCTACTGGTCTGGGGTCGCGTCTCCCGAGCGGCCCGCAGACGTTGGAGCATAGGCAGGCGGCCGCATGTACGCCGAAGCGGCCATTGTGACTGTTGGTCCCCCAGGGACGGCCCCTATGTTTCCTTGTCTCTCCGGCATAATATGGCCCACCTGGTGGGCGTTCCTTTCGGGAACCTGGTTGGTGTTGCGTGGCTCAGGACTTCTGTGGCTCTTTTAGCCTCTTCCCTGGGGGTGACGAGGTAATCGCGATTAGAGCTGGGACAGGGTGATGCTGCTCTGCGGCCTGCCTCCTTCCGCTCCTGCCCTTGGTAGCCCCTAGGAGCTCCTGTGCTGGTTCCAGCAAAGGGGGTGCTTGCTGTGGCAGTGGACTTTGCTCTTGTGGCCAGGGCCCCGCACCTCATGGATTCTGGGGGCTATTGGAGCATTTTGGTAGATGGGGGAGTGGCTTCAAGGGGACGCACTGCTGCATCCAGCTACCTTGTGAGATTTATCGGCTGCTCAGAATCGTACCTTGTGGGTGACCTGGGGATCTGGACATGGAGTGCTGTTGAGCCCCATTGTTTTTCCTCATGGGAAAGTATAAGCAGGGGAGCACCACGGACCATTACACCACTACACCATCTTCTTCGCAGCGGCACACAAATCAGACCACTGGCAGGGGAGAACAAGACCCGGCGCTCTCTCCTCGGGAACCCACAAGAGCAAAGTTATTGGCGGCCATTCAGGGCTCTAAAGCGGCCCTGGAGAACATGATCAAAACAGTGGCCCTGGAGGTCAACCTGCTGCGCACGAAACTCTGCAAGGTGTCTGACAATGTCTGTGTGGCTGAGGGTTCTATAGTGGAGCTCCAGGCTGAGGTGGCTACCTTGCGGAAGCAGGTAGCAATGGTCATGTCCAACGTGGGGGCCCTGGAGGCTCGAGTGGAGGATGCTTGAGGTCAAGGCCAAGCTTCGATCAGTGAGCCTCTGCTATATGTTGCTGTATCCTGTTAGACTGAGGGTGTTGTCAGGAGGCAAATCTCATTTATTTGTCAATCCAGATGATGTGTGGCGGTGGTTGGAGGTTTGGGACAAAGTGCCCAGGGAGAGAAGTGGCTCTTGGAGACCTGGGACTCGGGGGTCTGTTGGGCCTGGCGTTTCCGATTGGAGAGTTGGAGTGGAGAATGTGTCTGGAAGCGAATAGTCCTATGGGGGACGTAGCCCCACTAGGGTTGTCATTCAGGATGATAGCATCATGGCACTGGCCTCAATGGAGCAGGGGTCGAAGCTGGGGGAGACTGATTCTGCTCTAGGGCCGCCACTGTGGCAGGACGATCTTGTGATTTGATTTAAATACGTCATGGTTATGCTTATGTTTCCGCATTGTCTGATCACACATCATTTATTGTAGTAAGGGGAGTGTTGCCTTGGTTGGGGTGCGATTGTTGCCTTGGTTGGGGTGCTTTTTACTGCTGACGGGGAGGACCACTGGGAGATCATTGATTGAGGGGGCACGCTGTTCTGGGTTGACATAATATCCTTAGCGTGCACCTGAGATGGTCTTATATGGGGTTCTCGGGTTGCCTCTCCATGTTTAGTGGTGGGCAATGGTTGGGGATCTTGGGCTTAGGCTGTGAGTCCTGACAGCAGGAAATGTATTGGATTTGCAGTATAATAAGTTGCTGATATACTGTTTATCCCGGGTGGGGGGAGTTGGGACTACTTCTTTGTTCCTTGACCCTACTGTTTGGGGTTGTTTCAGTGCCAAGAGGTATACAGTGCACACAACCCCCTTACTCGTGGACTATGCTGGGGTGTCCAGTGAGGACCCTGAGACAGGTGGGATTGCTGATGGGGATATATGATCAGATAAATATTGTCACATGCAATGTCAGGGGGCTTAGAGATTATTCCAAGCGCTATAGGGTCCACTCGTTCCCCAGGCGACAAAGTGTAGATAGCATGTCTCTAGGAAACGCACCAAGTTGGAGGGGAAACTCAGAAATTGGGTAAGAAATGGAGGGGTCAGCTGTTTTCTGCCTATTATTCCTCGGATGCCAGGCAGTGGTAATTTGGGTGCCCGCCAGGGGGCACTTTTAGACATGCCTTTAGTGAAGCAGATGTGATGGGGCGCTATCTGTTGTTGCGGGGCACACTGGATGGCAAGGACATTACTATACTAAACTCATATGCCCCTTGTGGGAGGGCAGGCCGGATAAACAGACGCGGAGGCTGGATATATTTCTTAATGGTGGTATTTTATTTGGTCTCTCAAATTTCACAGCCTGGTTATAAGGGACTTCTCGGTGTATCTCGGTTCTTCCTCTTCCTTCCAGTATCCTTGTTCCTTTTTCTCACCGTCTCCGGGTTGGATGCTTTCCTCAGAGGCTCAGAAAAGAGGAAAACAAAGGAGCAGTCAGTAAATGGGAAAAAAGGGAGAGACGCAAGCCCTTCACCTCACCCGTTCGGTGCACCTAGGAAAGAAGGGGTGGGGGGGGGGGGGGGTTTAACAAAAAACAATAGAAAGAACAAATAATTGCAGAATGCTTCTTCCACGGTTTTCTCCAACGTAGTTTGCAAGTTCTCTTCACAGTTCGGTGTGAACACCAACTTCATTTAACAGCTTATCGGCGGTTTCGTCCAATGCCCCGTCTTTAATTGCCCACTATGTGTCCTGGATCAGTGCTGTGAGGGTTTTCTCGGGATGTGTCTAGTGAGGACAGACAAAAACAGTGCCAGGTGCTCGTTTCCTAAACAGCTACCCTCCCGTCAGCACTCACCTGCTCCGCCGCAACTCTCCTGAGTTGCGGCCGCACTTCCGCTTCCTCCGGTGGACACCACCACTCCTCGCTCCAGCTCTCTGATTCTCCCTCTGCTCCGCCTTCCTCTCGTGTTCCCTCCTCTGGATTTCTCAGGACTTCAGCTTCTGTCGAGTTGTCTCCGTCTTCTTTCCACAATTCTGAGTCTCTCCTCGTTGTCTCCGGATCGTCCGTTTTCTCTCTCTCTCCACGAGAGTCTTTCCGGGGTTAGCTCCGCCTTCAGGTGTAGGGTTCAACCAACCTGTCTCGTCCTGTGATGACACATGACAGGGAGGGGTTATTTCCCAGAAGTGGATTGGATCCTTGTTTGATTCCGGGTCACGTCCTTCCTCCGGTCGTCGGAGCACGGACCCTCGTCCGGTTGTGCAGGTAAGTTTTGGGGGCCGGGATGGATTTCCTCACATCCCCCTTCCCTAGCTGTCTTTCTAGTGGTATTGTTTTCCTGTGGATATCTGGATAGAAAATCCACATTGACTTGGTCTGTCCCTTTTCGATGTTGGGTGAGAAAGCGATATGGCTGTAGGGCTAGGAACCATCTTAGCACCCTCTCGTTATTTCCTTTGTTCCTGGCCAACCATTCTAGGGGGGCATGATCAGTGAACAGTACGAATTCCCGTCCCTCCAAATAGTACCGTAAGGTTTCGATAGCCCATTTGATGGCAAGTGCTTCCTTCTCTATGACGGCATAGTTTTTCTCTCTGGGAAACAGTTTACGGCTTATATACAGGATGGGTTTTTCTTCTCCTTGAGGTGTCTCTTGGGATAACACCGCCCCAAGGCCCCTTTCTGAGGCGTCGGTTTGTAGTATGAATGGTCGTGAATAGTCAGGACTGGATAGGACGGTTTCGGAAGTCAGGGACGTTTTTAGGGAATTAAAGGCTTGAAGTAGATCAAGAGAGGGATGCCGTAATACTGCTTCTGTTTTAATGTTCTTCTGTAACAAATCCGTCAGAGGGGCGGCTGTTTTGGAAAAATTCGGAATGAACCTACGGTAATAACCCAGAAAACCCAAGAAGCCTCGGAGATCACGCTTTGTTTTGGGAAAGGGAATCTGGGAAATAGCCGCTACCTTGTTGCTTTGGGGTTTGATAACCCCTTCCCCTAACAGGTACCCCAGGTAACGGACAGTTTGGGCAGCCAGGTGACTTTTAGCGTGGTTGATCTTCAGCCCATGAGCCCCCAAGGCCTGTATCACCGCACATAGGTGGTCTAAGTGTTGGTCCCACGTGTCACTATAAATGATGATGTCATCTATATAGGCCGCCGAGTACCTTTCATGTGGCTGGAGAATCATATTCATAGCCCTCTGAAAGGTGGCTGGGGCTCCATGCAAACCGAAAGGCAATACGGTGAATTGGTATAGCCCGTCAGGGGTGGAAAAGGCCGTCTTCTCCTTATCTTGTTCTCTAAGAGGTATTTGCCAATACCCCTTACACAAATCTAGGGTGCTGATGTATTTAGCCTTGCCCATTCGTTCGATCATCTCGTCCACCCTAGGTAATGGATAGGAGTTGAATTCTGATATTTTATTGACTTCCCTGAAGTCTATACAGAAACGAACCGATCCATCAGGTTTGGGCACCAAGACAATAGGCGAACTCCATTCACTAACAGAGGGTTCTATGATGCCCATGTGCAGCATCTGTTGAACCTCCTCCTTGATTGTTGCTCTGCGTGCTTCAGGTATCCTATAGGGTCTCATGCGTACTCTTTTCCCCGGAAGGGTTTTTATGGAGTGCTCCAGTAAGGATGTTTTTCCTGGAGACAGGGAAAACACCTCCCTCAAAGGGTGGAGTCTCTCTATCAGGTTCTGTTTTAAGGGTTGTGAGAGGTCCGTATCTATACATTGGTCAAACAGCGGATTATGTCCTGACGTTACCCCCACCAACATAGGAACAGGACCCTCCCATTTTTTTAGCAGATTTTTATGATGTATTTGGGATGTACGCCGGTTGGCGTCTAGCTCGATCCGATAGGTGACAGGAGTCACCTTCTCAAGTACTCTGTAAGGGCCCTGCCATTGGCCTAACAGCTTATGATCGGACGATGCCATCATCAGCAGTACGGGATCGCCCACGTTGAAAGATCTCTCCTTGGCTTTCTTGTCGTATTGGGCTTTTTGTGCAGCCTGTGCCTCTTCCATGTTATTTCGGACGTTATCCCGGATTTGGCCTAAATGGGTTTTGAGGTTGCCACATACTCCACTAGGGGTTTGGTTATGTCTTTCTCGTTCTCCCATGCTTTGTGAGCCATCTCCAATAAAGAACAGGATTGTCGGCCGTACAATAACTCAAAAGGAGAATAGCCTGTACTTTTCTGAACCTTGCACCAGATGGCGAACAGAGCTAGGGGCAGCATCTCCTCCCATTTCCTGGTTTCAAGAGCTAGGAGTTTTTTTTAGAGTACTTTTCAAGGTGGCGTTGTACCGTTCCACCAACCCATCAGTTTGTGGGTGGTACGCGGCCGTGCCGATCTGTGTGATTCCTAGCTGTCAGCATACATGTCTCATGAGCTTGGAGACAAATGGTGTGCCTTGGTCGGTTAATATCTCCTTCGGGAACCCCATCCGAAAAGATATTAACAATAGCTTTTGCAATATAGGAGGCATTCAGGTGACGCAAGGCTACTGCTTTGGGGAAACGGGTGGCGGAGTCAACCAAGACCAACACATAACGACACCCGCTTCGTGAGGGTAACAAGGAACCTATGATGTCCATACCTACTCGACAAAAGGGCTCGTCTATGATGGGGAGCGGATGAAGGGGTACTCGGGCAGGCCTACATCGGCTATTCTTCTGGCATATGGAGCATTCACAGCAGTAGGTTTTTACCTGCTGGTATATCCCTGGCCAGTAGAATCTCTCCAAGATGGCCTTCTCGGTTTTTTCATTACTGAAATGCCCACCCAACAGGTGACTGTGTGCGAGGTAGAGGACTTTATCACGAAAAGGTCCAGGTACTAATAACTGTGGATGTTGTGTTGGGCCCCCCTTTCTATATAGCAACCCATTCTTCACAAAAAATTGGGGACCTACTTGAAGGGGGTCTTCTTGCGTTGTTGCCCTATTCCAGGCCTCTTGCAGAACAGGGTCCTCTCTTTGAGCTGCATGGAAATTTCTGTCGGTTTCCCAGGGGGTTTCCTCTCTTAGGACAGGAAAAACCCAGACATGATTCTTCTTCTTTTCTCGTCTTTGCTTCCGTCTTTTTCTAACTTTCGAAGTTGGCCATTCCGGTTTGTCATCCCGGGAAAGAGCAGCGGTGCCCCACCACTTTTCTCCCTCTTCTTGGGTTTCTCAGAGTAACTCGGTCAGGTCGGGGTAATCTATTCCGACGAATAACTGTTCTGGTAATTGTGGGATGAGCCCTACCCGTAGGGTTGACGCTGGTTCTGACCTGCGTTGGATAGAAACATGCGTGGTAGGGTACTGTTTTTTTGTCTCTGTGTACACATTGTATAGTCACAGTCCCCGTAGTGTGTTTTATCCCTTGGTTCAGGTCTTGGGGTCGTAGGACACTCTGGAGGCAGCCTGTGTCCACCAAGGCTGTGACTGGTTGTCCATTCACGGAAAGCCGGCAATGGTAGGGAGGTGTTTTTTTCTCTGGAGGGGAACAGTAGTAGTTTCTTACGACTCCAATCTCCATAGGTTCCTCTTTCTGTGGGCAGAACCTTGCTATATGCCCTATACCACCACAATGAAAACACTGTGGTCCAGCTGTTGGTGGTCTGAGTACAGGAGGACCGGGTAACAGGGTCTGATTTCCTCACGATAGAGGGTCGAGGAAGACGATGACCCCCCACTTCCTCTGGGTCTCCAAGGTATCTCCTCTCGGCCTTTCTGGATTTCTTGTGCTCTGCTGTAAGCATTGGCTATCTCCACAGCTGACTCTAGTGTGAGACGGGCATGCTGTCAAACCCACTTTTGTATTGGGGGATGAAGGGACGACAAGTACTGTTCTAAATAAATTTTGCCCATTATCTCTTCCTTGGTTGTGGCTATGGGTTTCAACCACCTGTCGGCCATGTCCTTTACCCGAAAATACCAAGCTCTGGGTGTCTCTTGAGGCCCCTCTTTAATCTGTCACAGTCGTATCCTATATGTCTCGTCGTCAACACCCAATCGTTCCATTATACACTGTTTAATGTCTGCATATGGGGTCACTCCTTGCAATTTTGCCGCCTGATATGCTGCCTGTAGGTCTCCTGATAATAACGGACCCAAGTATTGACCCCATTTGTCTGCGGGCCAGGCTGCCGCCAACGTCATTCGTTCAAAATTGTTGAAAAAGTAGTCAGGATCTTCACCGCTCGCATACCTCTGCATGACAACGGAGGGTAGAGAGGTATGACCCCTCTGTTGCCCTATGGCCTCAGCTAGCTTTCCCATGGCGGTTTCTTGTGTCGGCTTTGACCGGTCAATGCCTGTTGTAGCTTTTCTCGGTCCTCTTGGGCCACCGATAAGAACTTCTCCATGACCTTTTCCAAGTTCCGTTGGCTCTCTGCCATCTGGGTAATCATGGCATCCATGTTTCCGGATCCCACTTCTGACACCACCTGTGGGAGGGCAGGCCGGATAAACAGACGCGGAGGCTGGATATATTTCTTAATGGTGGTATTTTATTTGGTCTCTCAAATTTCACAGCCTGGTTATAAGGGACTTCTCGGTGTATTTCGGTTCTTCCTCTTCCTTCCAGTATCCATGTTCCTTCTTCTCACCGTCTCCTGGTTGGATGCTTTTCCCGGAGGCTCGGAAATGAGGAAAACAAAGGAGCAGTCAGTAAATGGGAAAAAAAGGGAGAGACGCAATCCCTTAACCTCACCCATTCGGTGCACCAAGGAAAGAAGGGGGGATTTAACAAAAAACAATAGAAAGAACAAATAATCGTGGAATGCTTCTTCCACGGTTTTCTCCAACTTAGTTTGCAAGTTCTCTTCACAGTTCGGGATGAACACCAACTACATTTAACAGTTTATCGGCGGTTTCGTCCAATGCCCCATCTTTAATTGCCCAATATGTGTCCTGGATCAGCGGTGTGAGGGTTTTCTCTGGATGTGCCTAGTGAGGACAGACAAAAACAGTGCCAGGTGCTAGTCTTTTCGTGCTACCCACTTTCCCGACGTGCTCATTTCCTAAACAGCTACCCACCCGTCCCGTCAGCTCTCACCCGCTCCGCCGCAACTCTCCTGAGTTGCGGCCGCACTTCCGCATCCTCCGGTGGACACCACCACTCCTCGCTCCAGCTCTCGGATTCTTCCTCTGCTCCGCCTTCCTCTTGTGTTCCCTCCTCTGGATTTCTCGGGACTTCAGCTTCTGTCGAGTTGTCTCCGTCTCCTTTCCACGATTCCGGGTCTCTCCTCGTTGTCTCCGGATCGTCCGTTTTCTCTCTCTCCGCGAGAGTCTTTCCGGGGTTAGTTCCGCCTCCAGGTGTAGGGTTCAACCAATCCGTCTCGTCCTGTGATGACACATGACAGGGAGGGGTTATTTCCCGGAAGTGGATGGGATCCTTGTTTTGATTCCGGGTTACGTCCTGCCTCCGGTCGCCGGAGCGCGGACCCTCGTCCGGTTGCGCAGGTATGTTTTGGGGGCCGGTATGGATTTCCTCACACCCCTAATGTAAACAATCAGCATTTCTATGCTGGCCTCCAGGACCTGTTGGAAGGTAGTGTGGGCCTATCCATATTCTGGGCTGGTGATTTTTATTTGCATTTTGGATGGCGAGATGGATTGGTTTCCACCCATTGAGGGTACAAAACCTTTAATGGTGGGCTCCCTCCAGGCAGTGATGCGTAATGTTTGGCTGCACCCAGAGGGGCGTGAGTACACATGCCACTCCTGGATACCCAATACCTATAGTCGCCTAGACCGATTCTTAATAGGAGGGGTTGAGCATTCATGGGTGACTTCAGTGACGCATTTGATGCAGTTTCTCTCGGATAATGCCCCTGTGCTGTTAGCCTTGGGCAGATACGCCTTGTGGGGTTAGAAGTCGGTGGATGGCCCCTGGTCTGTTTGTCGGGCAGCATTGGAAACATCTTTGGAGAACTATCTGGAGATGAAATGTGGGACCATGGACACTAGAGCTGTTGAATGGGAGGCGCTTAAGGCGGTAGGAAGAGTCACGGTCTGCGGGGTGCATACAGACTAAAAGCTGTTCTTAATGTACAAGAGGGAAGATTGACAGACCTTCAGAGGCACGAGGCTGGTTCCCGCTAAGTATGCAGGACTATGCTGGGGGTACATAGAGAATTGCATGAACTCTGGGACTCTCAAGATAGAACTACCCTCCAGTCATACCATCAACTCTTACACAGGGAGGGCGATAAATCAGGCAAATTATTGGCTTGGATTCTCAGACAAGAATCGGAGATACCACCCATTTTGCATATCCGGGATGCTCCAGGGGAAATGCACACCAGGCGGATGGGCATTTTGTCTGCTTTACTGGATAACTTCAAAGTGGTGTATCGGGCTGGTCTGACAGGCCCTGAAGGGGAGATAGATAGGTTTCTGGTTCGAGCTGGACTATTGCAGTTGCAGCAAGCCCTTAGGAAGGATTTGGAGGAGGAAATTACTGTGGAGGAGGGGAGTACCGCCATAAAAGCGCTCAATAGATCCAAAGCTCGGGTGGGGATGGATTTCCAGTGGAGGTTTATAAAGCTTACTCTACTATGCTAAAAGAGAAATTACTGGAGGTCTTTCTAGAGGCAAGGGGGGGGGGTCTTCTTCTGACAACCTTACGGGAAAGGGATTGTGTGCCTGGGGGAGACCAGGCGGACCCTTCCTCCTAGAGGCCCCTAACCATGCTCAATAGAGCTCTTAAGATATTGTGTAAAATTCTGGTATCCAGTTTGCAGGGGGTGGTCGATGTGTTGGTTCATGAGGACCAGTGCGGCTTTATGCCGGCACGTAGTACAACCTGCTCAGACTCATCCATGTATTACATGACACCATGTATAGTGTGGAGGAAATGGCCTTGGTCTCCCTTGACTCAAAAAGGCCTTTGATACGGTCCAATAAGGTTACTTAATGGCCGTGCTGCACAGTATGGGGATTGGGATCTGTGCCTAGATATGACTCCTGTCGAATGAGCCCTCCATACGTATTAGCGTGGGGGATGAGCTGTCCGAGCCGTGGCTGGTTAGTAGGGGCACTAGAAAGGGGTGTCCTCTTTCGCCCCTTCTCTTTGCGCTTGCAATTGAACCCTTTGCTTTGTTGTTGCGTAGAGAGATGGAATCCTGGGGGATCTGAGCGGGTTGTTCCAGCCTTGTCGTTTCATTGTACGTAGACAGTGCGTTACTTTGTCGGATCCCCTGGGGAATTTGCACCACTCTTAATGCAGCTGTTGGGAGCTTTTGATTTGATCTCTGGCATTAAAGTTATCTGTAAATCTCTTTTGTTTTTCTTGGGTGGGCAGGTTGGAAAACACATGGACCTGTTGCCGCCGTGGGATAATAATTGAAGAAAACACCCCTAGGCAACAATCGGTCTAAACAATATATAAGACCTGATCAAACACAAACATGATATTGGAGACTCAGTGTACACTTAAATTCAATAAAACTTCATTTTATTAATGCAAATTCTTTTACGATTATCATAGTAAATGTTTAAATAATTCCATAGACCTAAAGTGCTAGACAATAACATCACAACGTAATTCGCAAGGTCGACAAAAGAGAGGAATACAATCAACAAACATGTGCATTTTAACCGAACACAAAAATGACAATGATTAATATTCTACAGAAATTAATCAAAATAGGCAAAATAGATCAAATGAACAATGATTTAATCAAGTGGCTGGATGAGTAATCTTCTTAATATCTACGCGCGTTTCGGCGCACTAGACGCCTTCTTCAGGAAAGCCACAATAGTTCCTAAGCATAAAAAATGTAAAAATGTACACTGAGTCTAATTTAAAAATGACACGTAATACAAGTTAAAAACCTTCTTAATCTGTGATTAAAAAGAAGCAAGAGCGGTCATTGAAAAGAGACAAGAAAAAGAAAAATATCCTTCACCAAAAAGAATATACAGTGCACAGTATTTGAATAGGAAATACTTTAGAAACATGAAAAGACCTAATAGGAAAAGAAAATATGTGATAGAGTGGCGGAACTGTAATGTGAACCTGAAAGATAAGAGTAGTGACTTAAGAAATAGAAAAGAATCTATTGCTTACCGTAATGGGATAATGTATGGACCAAACAGAAGAGAATGGAGGAGTATGAACAATGATATAAAAAAGGGGTTGGGACTCTGAAAAATAAAGATGAATCATGTAAGCCTCAATGAATTCAATGTACATGAGAGGCTGTCTTCTACAACGTAATAGGGTACAGAATGTGTTAGATTACCTCGAGAATTATCGTAAGGCGCTTGAGCCCAAGCAGCCTTAAGTCCGATTCAAAGCTCAAGGAGAAGAGTTTTTTTTCAAGATAACTGGAAAGTAATAAAACTGAATGTGAAAGAATGTATATTAAAAACAAATGTAATGATAAACAATACAAGAAAAAATCAAAAACGACATATAGTTCAATCATCTATCTGAAAGCTAGTATGATTGATGCGTAGTTTATGGAAGTGAAAACCTTCTCGAAACAGGGCTAGATCCTCACAGTTGGAATAGGGATTTACGTAATCACAATGCGTGAGTTTGGCCCAAGAATTGCCCCTGAATAAACATCCCACTCTACAGAGAATGGAGGAGAAGTTATAATTACAAATAAAACGACATAGAGTTCGTAAATACTGCAGTCCAGAAATAATGAGTAATAAATAGTGCTAATCACGCAAAATGGGAATAGAAAAGAGGAATTTCCTAATACAGAATACAACTCAGTCAAATTGTTATTGGTGTGGCTCTGAATGATTACGGGAATCTGCGGTACAACATAAAACACAAATTGTGCTAAAATGTCACAGTACTACTATAGATGAAAGGAGAAAAATGGGATTGATGGTACATATCAGTGTCAAACCTTGTCTGCTGTGTCATCAGAACTTAGTATAGTTGTGACACTCGGCAGGGAAATAACAGGTATTGCTGACTTGAAGAGAATGAAAAGGCTCAAATGTCGAGGGTCACAGACTCATTAAGCTAACTGTTGTTTACTTTGATACTACAGCAAGAATGGTAGAACGACTTGCGAATGAGTCACGGCGAGATGGCATTCCGGTCAGTCAGGAAGAGGCAAGTTGGTCAACCGCGAAGAATATAAAAGCTGATACGCCATGCAATGACGGCGTAGCGTTGCGTGCACCATGATCATGTGACTAGCAACAGCTAGACCGTTACACAGTAGTTAAATCGGTTAGAAATGGTAAATAGACTATGAATGATTGACTGGATTGAACTGTCACAAAATCACGGTGGTGACAAAATAGACGGCTATAAATGACTCTAATATGCTATAATACCGCCAAAAATGAAAATGAATAAAGAAGAAAAAGTGAAAAATTATCAACCTTATAGGTAATACAGAAGAAATGTGGTGTATGTGAACCGAATCTCTGTAAGTGGAAAGAAGTGATTCCAGAAAGTATGCCTTCTGCCTCAAATATGAAAGTGCTATATATAAAGACAAAGGAAGAAGGGCAGAGTGGCAAACTGTACAAAACAACGAAGGCAACGATGCACATCCAGATGGCATAATGATCTATACCAAGGTGCCAAGTGATGGAAAATATGGTAGTGCAACAGCTGCTGAGGTCGGCGGGAGGGAACTAAAACTAGCTACTAGGGGATGGAGCTTCGCACAAACAGAAATAGAAAAATGGTGATACAGATCATCAAATACGGAACCGCGAAGAATATCACAATGACTGTAAGTGATACGAATTATATTGTGTAGCGTTTTCCCAAGGTATTTCGCTGTTGAGTCCACGTTTGTAAGTGTCTAGAACAAAAATCCAGAATACCTCTCTCCTTTTACGAATGTCATTACTTTTACTTTCCTCAGTTATTTCATTTTTTTCAATTATAAGCCATCTAATATCGTTGGCTGTGTGTTTCTGGTCAAGGTAGTGTTTAACTAGCGGCGCATTGGTTTTTGAGGTACGGATTGCTGATTGATGTTCTGTCAAGCGAGTAGTGAATGAGCGAGATGTTTCTCCTACATAGTCCTGATTTCAAGGGCATAATAGAAGATACATCACATTTTTAGTTTTGCAGTTAAAGAATTTTTTAGCTTGGATGGTATATATGAATAAATGTGTTGTCGTCAATTGCAGTGTCACATGACTTACATTGTGAACATTTGAAAGTGCCTCTCACTGTAGTGTAGTTCCTATTTCCCTAATAGGCTCTGCGCATTGGAATAATATACCCTATAGATTTGACATAGGACTGAGGTCAGTATGCCCCTATCGAGTATATTAAACTTAAGTACTTTGTACCATCTAACTCAGAGGCCACTAGAAACTCCTTGTAAACAAGAAGGGAGTAGTTTCTGGCAACCGCATAAACATGACAACTTTGTTTCCCTTTAGAATCGGAACACTCTCAGAATCGTGGAAACAACAGATAACAGTTTCACTCAGCTAATCGTGCATGCTTAGTTTCTTCAGAGTTACACAGAAAGAATAGACGGGTGTTTCAATAAAAGGATTTATTGAACAGTCTTGTTTCTCGTGTAAGAGATATGAGCTGTTATAATCATAAGCCAGTATGCAAGATATATTATGTACAGCGTAAGCAGTAGAAAGAAATAATACTGCGCTAGCATTATCTTTTAGCAATGACACATATATTCATATACATAAATAACTTAAGCTAAAAATGCGAGTACTCATAAGATGCTTCTCTAACTAGTTCTATCCCAGTGTACCTAACCTAAGTGTAGTGCAAGGTAAGAAGTAGGTGATGTATTCTATAGTAAGGTATGCTATAGTATGCCTAGTCTGGTATGCCAAGTCTGGTATGCCAAGAGTCCCTCTAGGTTCTTGTCAGCTCCATACCTTGAGAATGAGAGAGGTGGGAATCTCTTTCCGGGTCTCGAACTCTAACACCTCGCGAAGGGAGTCAGAACACTGGAAGCTGGATTCTCTGCGAGCAGGGATGACAGCGTCTCTTGTCAGTGCGTCAGGCCGGGACACGGGCTCCTCTAAAGTCGAGGTCTCCTCCTACTTGCTTGGGCAAGGGAAGGTATATTTATACCCGGTAGGTGCCTTGGAATGTTAGCATTGACGTAAAGTCGGGCAGAGGAAGACGTCAAGAATGAACCCTTAAGGAATAGCGGTTCATGCATATTAAATGAGTTCTTGGAGAAATCAATAATCCTGTGCTAGGGGAACTCCCAAGAGCTTAATTGTCTGGTTTCTAAGAACTCGTTGTGACGTTGGGGTGGACGGATGTAGGTGACCATGCCTGTATTTGGATAGCATGGCTAATGCCTAAATAAGGACTGGGATCTTATGCCTATATAAGGGCAATGCGAATTGTGCCTATATAAGGACATGTATCAGGAAACCTATATACGGACACCTAAAGCGGAATACAACACCCACTCCACTTTCGAATGAACGATAGTACTAAATGCTAAACATTAAACTGAGTACCACATGTTACTAAAAACATTTCTAAAAACATATTAAAAGAGGTTTAAAAAAACTGTTGCTAAACATGTAATGCAATAGGTACTGTACCTTTTAAAGCATTTGTTCATTCTAAGCATATATCGGAAATAAAATGCAACATGAATGAATAAACAGAAATATATACATATGACGAAATGGTTGACAAGTATTCAAAAATCAAAGCCATTTCATAACATGGTACTAAATGAAATTGCAGTAAATAAGGTGACAATGTGTCCCTGGAAGTATTCAAAGAAGTCCGTTCTATATGAATAGTTCTACTGTAAGCAGATTGAATTGCCATGTATTTTCAAAAATAGAGAGAGAAAAAAAAAATTCAATTTTTAGGAAGAGTTCCAAGTTTAGTTCTGTTTTGAAAATATGGAGGCCAAATTCATTGCTACCCCGGTACACTGTGAGCCGAATCAAAGTCAGTGTATGGGTCTGGTGTAAACATGAAATCATCTACTCCTGTAGATAAAAGATCGTCTACCGATGTCGGTGACAGTTGGAACACCTCGTTTAGAAGGTTAACTGCACAGAGATGTGAAGCATCGCCTTCAGCATAGGATGCTGCAGCAATGTTCGCGTCCGTTGTTACCTGTGTGCCTGTTGATCCATCTCGTACCTCAGCAGCAACAGGAAGCGTCTGTGAGATCTCAACGAATGCCGTCATCAGGATTGGTAGCCTCTGGGGACAACACAGAGCATGGGCCGTTATCGGGTCCAGCAGAGTATCGATATCCGTTGGCATGAGTGATGGGAGTGTTAGACAGATGTCTAGCACGCATTCTTCACCGCAAAGCAGGCAGCGTAGAACAGGTAAGATGCAATCTTGCCAGATTGGTCTAAATGACAGAAACCATGTTGTATTAAGTTCCCGTAGACGAGGTATGCCCAAAAGTTGCACTTGCGCTCACGGCACTTCCGTTCTAGGAGAGCTTTCTCCAAATTGCTGGGAGTGACGCTGGTTGATAGGCTTGCCATAGCGTAGTAGTAGGAATAAAAGCAAGATTCCTGCAACGAGTGCTAGAATTAATGGCACACCACCAAACACCGAATGTGCGAAGTTTGGAATGATTCCGAGGACTGCCTGAAAAGGTGTTAAGTCCTGAACAGATGGTCTTAAATACATGTACAATCCCGCTCGTATCAGACATGTTTAAGATACGTCCCATCATTTCCACGAAATGTATAGGGCAGTTTGTAGGAATTAGAGCCTGTATCTCAGCCGAAGTCCTTGCAATTTGTAGATCATAGGTTTCTTTGGCCGAGGTCAAAGGCACGGTCTGTTGTAAAAGCATGGCTTTCATTCTGCTTAAAGTATCAAAACGTATAAAAGAGACATTCAATGAAGGCCATAGAGGCGACTCCCTGACTGTCTATTTGGGGGAATAATACTTGCATACAACAAGTAACCCTGGAGCCAACCGTTACCAGATATGGGATTCCTGGCAACATGCCACAGCAACTCTGATCATTCAACATGAGGTAACTCCTGTTAGAAAGTTGGCCAAACGCTGGATTAATCACAGCAGCTGGTGTACCCTGCAGGTGGCAGGACAAGTTTGCCACAGAACCATTACAAGCCCCGTGTAAAGAAATGTCCTGACATATGAGTGAACCGCTCAGTGCATTTTCACAGTGTGTACCGCTTAGAAACACTTCACGATCCCCACTCCAACATCTGTATTCGTAAGGTAAATCCCAGGATGTCTTAATGTATTCTTTACCCAACCTTTCATATTTGCCTGCTTGCATTTGTTTGAGGCAATACTGAAAATGAAAAGTAATGACAGGCAGAGTTATTTTGCCATGGATAAGCCATTCTGTAGCTGGTTTTTCTGCTACCGTAAATGGTAATTTTTCCAGTTTTTCAATGCTCAGCACTGTATACTTTGCTCCCCTTTGTGCCAGTTCGACCTGTTTATCCGTTAGATTGTATTCTGAAAACAGAGACGACGTGTTGATAAAACGCCAAGGCACATAGCCTGCACACAAAGATTGCAGCGTCCAGCCTAATAACATAATAGAACGTAACTGAGATTGGCCTTGTTGTAACATGGCTAAATATTGTTCCAGTATGTCAATAGCAGAGGATACGTTGTTGTCCAGTGAATAAATTCTGGATGACAAAGTTGTTAACCCATTGTCGACCACAGTGAGAGATTTCTCTAAGCTAATACGATCAAGCTCACGTATTCTTTTTGCGTCCTCTGCCTGTGAAACCTTCCATATTTCATTATAAGCAGCATAAATGCCGGCATATATGAAACGTTTTTGATGCGGTTTTCTTGGTCCTAGCAAGAAATCCCTACGGGCTGCGTCTTCTTTAAGTAAAGATAAGTGTTGTTTCACATCATCGAGTGTAGACTTTTGTAACCAGTCGAGGCACATTTTCCTACACTGTATGTTGTTACTACCCCCGGATGTTGTCGTTGAACATAACGTGGGTCTGGCCTATGGATAGTAAAGCCCTGTATTCTATTCAGGAATCTTTCTTGACAGATGTTTGTGTCTGTGGGCCAGAGCAACCATTTTTTCCAATCAGGATCTGATCTGTTGTCTTGTAGTATTGTGTCTACTGTGACCGCTCCCTGTGTAGTGCTATTACTTGCAGGTGTTGGTACAGAAGGAGTGTTCATGTCTTTGATCTTGGCTAAACCAAGGCAAGACGTTTGTTGCACAGTGTCATTCAAAAACATTATTTGCTGTGGGATGATACAGGCTCTAAACAAAGCTTCTATCCCCTGCACTTGCCAATCTTTAGAACCCCAGACAGATTTTGTCTCGATTGTGTCTTTCCAAAAGTCAAATCCTTGTCTAGACAGTTGGGTAATAAAGGCTGCAGAATAAATCTGTTTTGTATTAGTTAACATAATTTTCTGTCCTGTTTTGTTTACATTCTTATAGTAAAATGTTTCTGGATCAGATGTATTGTACCCTGAAAAATATGGAAACTTATTTGCAAACGTTTTTGAACTACCCTTTGATGGTGTAGGACAAGGTTCCCATTGGTTAAACATAAAAATATTTCTAGGTGTTGCAGATTTATGCAAGAAATGATGTCCATAGTGGTTGTAACAATAAAGCTGTTCGTAGTCTGATGAACCCTCTAAGTTTTCATTGTTAGAGAACGCAGCAGACCTTTCTAGATCAGACATCATGTTATTAACAGTCTCAAAGTCCCAATCATCAGAATAGGTACTGGAGGTGATAAAGTCACTTAATGAAATTTTAAATAAATGTGGAATCTTCAAAAGTTCCGTTGGGCCGAATATGTCGAAATCGGTTTTGTCCTAAACTATACCATCCTGTATAGGAACGGCTGTGATGTTCACTGCTGACAAGTCTCTTGCTTCACGATGGGAAGATTTGTGGGTTTTAAAAGTAAGTTCACATTTTTACTTTCAGTGTCCAAACGAATATATCTGCCATTCATAAGCACGCTAAGAGTCATAACCAAAGCTAGCCAAAGCAGAAAGAAAAATATTCCAGAAATAATCCATAGTTCAATCCATGGTGAAACCAGATAAGTCTCTTTCAGGAAATGAAAAAGGTCTTGTACTTGTTGTTTGAAAGTTTTTAGGGCTGGCGTCGTTTCAGGCTCACTTGGATCCTCAGAAAACGTATCAAAGTTAATGAAGTAGCCAGAAGCAGTTCGGTCAATTGTTGGAATTGCATCAGGATTCTTCGAAATCGCTGGAACCAGTTGATCACGTGTTACGTTGGTGTAGACAGGTGTATTTGGACGAACTGTTACTTGAGTTTCAAGAGGGATGAGTTCCATAGCATTGTTGCTTAGTCCTTCATCTCTTACTGCTGAATTCTCGATTGTTATGAATCTTTCAGTCTGAACCTCTTGGATAGTAGCGAGAGGAGTGCGTCTGCTACTAGGTCGGAGTCCACGAGGCCTACTATTTAGTATTGGCCACATACTGAGGTTTGATGAGGTCGATTGACACAAATCTTTTCTCCTTTTTTCCAGCAAGGGGCGGCAGAAGTACTGTTCTTGTTCCGTGGACGGCTAGGACAGTTACTGGTTGTCTGTATGAAGGTCCAAATTCCTTCTTGTCCGCAATCTTCTCTCTGACTAGATCCCCAACTTTTGGGATCCAGACAGGCCTTGCTGGGACTGCCGGTTTTTCCCCAGTGGTGGTTGGCTTCAGGAACACGTTGCTTTGTTTCGATCTTAGTTCATTTAGATCCTGTAAAACAGCCAAACGATCTTTGATATCAAAGGGTTTATTTTCCACCACTGTGCCTTTACATTCGAGATCAGGAACCCACATTCTTGTCCCAAATAGGATCTCATATGGAGTGACCCCCCCCTAGAGAACTTCTTGGCAAATTATTTAATGAGCGTTGGACCCCATAAAGATGTTTGACCCACCCATCACCCGAACCTAATACTCTAGCTGTTATAGACTGCTTTATGTCCCGGTTTTTCCTTTCCACAACAGAATTTCCTTCAGGATGAAACGGAGAGGAGTACCGCAATGCTACGCCCAAACTGGCCATGGCTTCTTTGTAAGCCCGAGAGCTAAACGCAGGGCCCTGGTCAGAATGTAGTGTGCCAATTGCGTATGTGCCGATAAAGACTCGCAAATCTTTTATAACAGTTCGAGCGTCAGCCGAGCGCTGAGGCCACATCCATAGGAACCTTGAGCACGAATCCACTGTGACCATTATATATTTATAGTTACCGTCCCTTTGCAAGGGACCGCAGTGGTCCAGGTAAACACAAGCTAATGGTTTGTCTGAAATCAACAGGGGCGTCTGCGCAGGTCGTTTCACTGTGGAGACTTTCATCTGTTGGCATAGTTCACATTCCAAAACATAGTTCTTGGTCTGTTTCCTAATGCCAGGCCACCAATATCTTTGTTTAAGTAAAGATACTGTTGCAGAAACACCTGCATGGGCAGAGGCTATCCCTTCATGTGCTGCTAGGATCAGTCCTAATCTACGTTCCATGTTTGGAATTACTCTATCCCCCACTCCAGGGATTCGAGCAAAAGGAACGTTGTTTGCATCAATTACATAGGAGTACTTGAGTGGAAATTTCTTTGGTAACGCTGCACCACTGCCTTTGCTTGAAGCATTGACAGCCAACAATATCTCACTGTCTATTCTCGTTTTTGAACGAGTGATCGCAGCTACGGAAGCCGTCTGAACAGCCCCCTTTGCGGCTTCATCAGCCAATGAATTCCCTGCAACGTGAACGCCATCACGTTGATGACTCAGCATGTGTATCACGTGAGCTTTTGGTAGTTCGTTTCTCAACTGAACTACTTGTTCCCAAAGCGTTTTATGCTTTATTGTGCCACCTTTTGCATCTTTGAATCCGTTTTGAAGCCAATTCTGTATTATTCATTATATGACTGAACACAGTAAAAGGAATCGCACACTATAAGTTTGGGGAATTCGCGATCTGTATTTTCAAGTGCCAGTTTGAATGCTTGTAGTTCAGCTCGCTGAGCTGTACAATCTCCTAGAGATTGAGTTTTAGTGACCATTGGTCTGAAGTTACCATCGCGCATGCGACCTTCAACGATTGCGCACGCTGCACAGTAAGCTTGCTTACTCCCTGTAGCGGGTTGTGCTGATCCGTCAGTATAAATTATAAATTCGTACAGATCGAGAGGCAAAATTTCAGTGGGCAGAGGACATTCATGTTCATATTGCAGGAACGCTTGTGTTTTTAAATCAGGATCAAAAACATATTCAACATCTGTTGCAGCAAGAGAATTAACCCATTGTATCCATCTAGGATGTAAAGCTTTTGCATTTGGAATGCTCGCTTTTGTAACCGCCTCTAAGGCTGGTACTGGAGTTACGACAATAATGCGTTTCCCTTGAGCTAGAGCTCTCTCTTTTGCTACAGCGGTTTGGACTGCTGTCAGTATTTTTTCTGTGGAAGTGAAGCGCATTTCTGCTTGTGTATACAAATGTGATTTGTATGCTATTTGTACTTTTTCACCCTCATTAAATGTTAAATAGGTGAATCCGCATTGACCCGAAATTATTCGGATCACTAAATTGCGTTTATTTACGCGTGTTTGTAAGTGATTTGTTGCTAACATGTTAGCTTGGAGTGAACGCAGGATTTCTGTGTTCTTGTGTCCAATGTTTTGTTGAAAAATCAGGTTTGATTAATTCGTAGAGAAGTTTAACCCTTTCTGCGTAATTTAGAATGTAAGTTCTTCCAAAATTTAGGAAACCCAAGATGGATTGTAAATTTTTCTGCGTTTTTGGAGGTTGGAGCATCGCGCACTTGTCTAAAAAGTTAGCTGCCAGGCTCTTGCCTTCACTTCAAAGCTCATATCCTAGGAAAAGGACATTGAGATAGGCAATTCTGGATTTTTTAAAGTTGAATTTATAGCCCTCAGAGGCGAAGCCCAATATAATGGTACTCACCCTGTTCAAGTGCCTATCTAGGTCATCGTCTGTCAGATAGATGTCATCGACATATGACAATGCCTCATTATCATATATTTGTAGTAACTCTGTTACCCTTGCTGAGAATAACCCTGGGCTGTTTTTGAACCCTTGTGGGAGTCGACAAAATTGACGCTGGGACGCCATTATTGAGAAAGCTGTTAAGTACCTGCTTTCAGGTGCTATATTTTGACAAAAGAAACCATTTGAAATGTCCAATGTGGTTTTATATTTTTTACGCACAATGTTATTCATTAATGCTGTACTATGTGCATTTTGCCCTGCAAATGTTTTGGAACAAGTGTTCAAGAGTCTATAATCCAAAACTAGACGATATGTATTGTCTGGTTTGGATACAGGAAACAAAGGATTGTTCATTGAGGAGGTGCATGTTTCAATCACCCCTTGGTATTCAAGTTGATCTAAGATCTCCCTGACCTGTTTTTTAGCTTCTTGCTTTATTGGGTACTGCCTTTGTGCATTAGGTTGATTTTTTAGCTGTATTTTGTGGTGAGGTGAGTCCTCATCCCATCCTACATGGTTTTTGTATAATGCTGGGGCCTGGGCAACTGCCCATTTCCTGGCATAAGTATATTTTAGGTGAATTGGAATATGGTTGGAGAAGGCTGGCATAATGATGTCCTCGACATGTGGGGAATCCCTGACAAAGTTTGGTGGCCAGTCCTTTTCTGCTAGAAGTATATCATAACCCCTTGAAAGTTTCTCCCAAAAGAGTGTTTTCACTTTTCTTGGTATGTCTCCCTCCATTCGGAGTGTTATTTCATATAACTTTTGTGGAGTACTAACCCTGGTGTCTACAGTCTCTACTGTGATGTACTCATTCAAGTCCACTATCTCCAGAAGTTTCTTCAGGTTCTGGCGAGCTATTGTTACTTCTGCTGCACTGTCCAGCATTGTCTGTGCCCATTCTCCGTTCTTGAGCTGTGTTATCAGTATTCTCGGCATGTCTGATCTTCAGACCTGCTACCTTCTTTTTTGTGAATTGAGGTTTTGATTTATTTCTCTGAACGTGTTTATCGTCTTTGGATTTCACTCGTTCTTCTTTGTGATCTGACCGTCCTCTTCTTTCTGATGTCTGTGGCGATATCTGAAAGGTACTAGAGGAACGTGTATCAGTATCTTGATACCTGTCAGGTTTTCTTAAATTATCATTATTTCTGAGGTTATACCTCATTTCAGAGGGCTCTTTTTGAGGAGACCTACCTCTGGATTGAGAACGTGTCTCTCTTGAATTTTGTTTATTAGTTTCCCACTTCTTTTTAGAAGATGTAGGATTTTGTTTAATAGAGTCCTTCTCAGGACCTTCAGATAGTTTTGGCTTCAAAGGTTTTCCAGGATGAGGTGTGTAGCCGGCTAGGATCGGCCATGTTGCTCCTGGTCTACCTAGTGGACCGAGCCTGGTAATGTTTTTGTGATGTTTTAGGGTGCCTTTAAACCAGAGATTATGCTCCTGGTATGTGAGTGGAATTTCAATATCCTCGAAAGGAATATATTCCTCTGGTGGTTCATCTTCTTTAAAGAAGTGAAATATTTTTGTTACTGGATTTGATTCTGGGAATACTATCCATGAATAGAATACCTCTGAAAGGATTCGTGTGCCTCTATCACGAAAACTGCTCTACCACCTCTTGGTGTTAGGCCATGTTTTATAAGTTTTAGAGTGATGGCTCTCCTTAAGTTTGGAGGGATTTTTATAACACCCTCATCGGTTTCATTTAAACCTGTAAAATTAAAAGCTGTTACGGCTGGATCAGCCGCAGCTATACCGTTCTCGGTGTTAGTATCCCCGTTCAGGGACATTGTTTTTTGAAAAATGTAGAACAAGTTTCAAGGAAACAAAGATAAGGTGCACAATATTTTTGGAACACTGTATCCTTCAACGTTGAACAAACCATACAGCTAATATATAGGATTTTTGTCCTATTCAGCTTTGGCGGATACTTAACCCTACCCACTCCAGACGTCTTATGGAGTATGTGAGATGGGGTCTCTGAGAAAAGCACGACTGAGTTACTCAGTATCTAGCGTTAAATTAGTGCCTTACCAAACGTTGGGCGCCATGTAGTGTAGTTCCTATTTCCCTAATTGGCTCTGCGCATTGGAATAATATACCCTATAGATTTGACATAGGACTGAGGTCAGTATGCCCCTATCGAGTATATTAAACTTAATTACTTTGTACCAGCTAACTCAGAGGCCACTAGAAACTCCTTGTAAACAAGAAGGGAGTCGTTTCTGGCAACCGCATAAACATGACAACTTTGTTTCCATTTAGAATCGGAACACTCTCAGAATCGTGGAAACAACAGATAACAGTTTCATTCAGCTAATCGTGCAAGCTTAGTTTCTTCAGAGTTACACAGAAAGAATAGACGGGCGTTTCAATAAAAGGATTTATTGAACAGTCTTGTTTCTCGTGTAAGAGATATGAGCTGTTATAATCATAAGACAGTATGCGAGATATATTATGTACAGCGTAAGCAGTAGAAAGAAATAATACTGCGCTAGCATTATCTTTTAGCTGTGACACATATATTCATATACATAAATAACATAAGCTAAAAATGCGAGTACTCATAAGATGCTTCTCTAACTAGTTCTATCCCAGTGTACCTAACCTAATTGTAGTGCAAGGTAAGAAGTAGGTGATGTATTCTATAGTATGGTATGCTATAGTATGCCAAGTCTGGTATGCCAAGTCTGGTATGCCAAGAGTCCCTCTAGATTCTTGTCAGCTCCATACCTTGAGAATGAGAGAGGTGGGAATCTCTTTCCGGGTCTCGAACTCTAACACCCCGTGAAGGGAGTCAGAACACTGGAAGCTGGATTCTCTGCGAGCAGGGATGACAGCGTCTCTTGTCAGTGCGTCAGGCCGGGACACGGGTTCCTCTAAAGTCGAGGTCTCCTCCTACTTGCTTGGGCAAGGGAAGGTATATTTATACCCGGTAGGTGCCTTGGAATGTTAGCATTGACGTAAAGTCGGGCAGAGGAAGACGTCAGGAATGAACTCTTAAGGAATAGCGGTTCATGCATAATAAATGAGTTCTTGGAGAAATCAATAATCCTGTGCTAGGGGAACTCCCAAGAGCTTAAGGGTCTGGTTTCTAAGAACTCGTTGTGACGTTGGGGTGGACAGATGTAGGTGACCATGCCTGTATTTGGATAGCATGGCTAATGCCTAAATAAGGACTGGGATCTTATACCTATATAAGGGCAATGCGAATTGTGCCTATATAAGGACATGTATCAGGAAAACCTATATACGGACACCTAAAGCGGAATACAACAGCAAAGTACCATCAATAGTTTTCTGAATAAATGACGGCCCTTCTGTGAACCGGGAACGTACAATGATGTCTTTAATGTTTTTATTACGCTGATGAGCGAATAAAGGTTTAGGAAGTTTCAGCTCTTGGTCGGTGTCGCTGTTAAGGATATGCCAGTTCGAGTTAATGATCTGTCTGATCTTTTCATTCATGCTGGAATGTTTGGTAACACAAACTAGTTGTGTAACTGGAGGATGAATACGTGATTTCAATAGAAAATCTCTATAGTAAAATCGCGCTCTTTTATAAGATTCTCGAACAAGATGATGAGGGTATCCCCTAGCTAGAAATTTGGCTTTCATAGCTGTCGCTTGTAGATCGAAATCTTGTAAGTTGGAACAGTTTCGTCGCAATCTCAAAAACTGCCCCAGAGGTATACTCTGTTTCTGTGCTCGTGGGTGGTAACTGTCATAGTGCAACAGAGTATTTCTTGCAGTAGGTTTAGCAAAAAGGTCAACCTCCAAGATACCATTGTTGTGTCGAATAAGAATGTCTAAAAATTCAACTTGTGTCTGACTAGTATGGGCCGTGAACTTGAGATTGGTGTCACACAGATCTAGCCATTCTAAAAATTCAGTGAGGAAGTCTTCGGTACTGGTCCAGATGAAAAAAATATCATCAATGTATCTTGACCAGTATGTCACTGATTCAAAGAAGGGCGCAATCTCATTATGAATATGTTTCTTTTCGAATAACGCCATATAGATGTTAGCTACCGATGGGGCTACCGAGGCCCCCATACTCACGCCTTTGATTTGTTGGTATAAGGTCTTTCCGAATTCAAACGTATTTTCTGTTAACACAATTTTTAGGCATTCAAGAAGGGAGGTTTTAGGGCATTTGATGTTATACGTATCGATAAGCCATGTAACAGCCTCTATTGCTTCCGTCTGCAGAATATTACCATACAAAGATTCAATATCTAGTGTAACCAAGATATTACTTACATGATTGAATGAGAGATTCTCAACTTTGTTGATAATGTCTCTACTATACATGATGTATGATAGAATTTTAGGTATATGGGGCCTCAGTAAGTTGTCTGTATATTTGGAAAGGGGCTCTGTAATCGACCCAATGGTGGAAGCTATGGGGCGATACGGAGAATCTCTCGTGTTTTCGTGAATTTTAGGGACCCCATAAATGCATGGCATCTTGGGATCTATACAATTCAAGTAATCGAACTCTTTGTTACAGATGTCTCCAGTTTGTAATGCAGGGAGGTAAGATGTTGGATTTTAGACGCAACTTTCTTAGTGGGGTCTGAAGAGATTTTAATGTAAAAGTTGGAATCATTAAGTAAAGTCTTCATTTTTTGTTCATATTTAGTAGTATCTAGAACACTTGGAGACGGAAGGGTCTTGATACTTGGGGATTTGGGTTACCCTCAGAGAGGTAGAGCACAAGCTCAGGAATGTAGACAGTTGTGCGTGGTTCTGAATTTAGGTGAGTTCTGGAACAAACTCCCTCTTGCTGTGATGGGTAGAGTGGCCAAAGCAAATATGGTCTTTCTCCCGCGATGCCTGTACCTCATTCAAAACTCCCTTTTCCGACTTGAAGCCAGGTTCTTTCGCAGATAGCCTGTTGGTTTCCCTGATATGGGCTGGTAAGCGCAGTCGGGTGGCATTGGCAGTGCTCAAAATGGACATGGAGCATGGAGGATTGGCAGCTCCAGATATACAGTATTATTATGAAGCACTTTTGCAGCACGCCGCACAATGGTTGGTGGAGCCGAACAACTGCGAGAAGTGGCTGCTGGGGAATAGGTTTGGGGGGGGGGATACTTTTCCGTAGTTATTGATGCAAGGATGCAGGTCGGAGCACTCTGTGCCATATTTAGTTACGCTTACAGCTGTGATCAGGGAGAAGGGGGTTCGAAGAGTTATCCATAGAGTTCTCTTTGACAGAGAGTTGCAGCTGTAGGATCTCGTGCCCTTCCATGCTATAGATGCCGACATGTCCGTGGAACAATGGAGAGAGGGGGGATGCC
Source organism: Calotriton arnoldi (assembly GCA_963921515.1). Lineage (NCBI taxonomy): Eukaryota > Metazoa > Chordata > Amphibia > Caudata > Salamandridae > Calotriton > Calotriton arnoldi. Next base: position 2,597,961 of record CAWUFW010000124.1, on the reverse strand, counting down.
AGGTGGCAGGGGTTCTTTATCCCGAAGAGACATTCATCCCCTTCTAGGATGCCCAGCACTCCTTTGGGGTGGGCCCGGGCAATTTTTTACATTACGCCAGACTGAAGAATGTGGTGAAGGAGGTGTGGAGTGATTTCCCTACAATGTAGTGGTCCTCCTCTGAGGTGCTGGGTGGCTTAATTGAGTGGGTGGAGTGGAGACACCTGATACACACTTTATCTCACCTACATAACACCTTATACAATAAATAGAATGGATCCCTATAGAGGGGCTAAATGTGTGCGCTGTGGTGAGGTGTGTGTTACTTTTTTGCATTTGACCTGGGAGTGCATTGGGGTCCAATCCTTCTGGGGACAGGTGTTACCAAAAATTGAGGATGCCACCGGAGCAGTGATCCCTCTAACGCCGCTCGCCTGCCTGCTGGGCTTGGTACATAGAACCAGAGGATGCTAAATCCCCTACAAGCTCGCCCACATAGCTCTTTTGGCGAAATGTTGCATAGCCATTGGTTCGTTGGGCACTAGGGTGCTGCTGGTAGCTAAGTGGCTGAGAGACTTAATGGAATGGGGGCTGGCAGAGGAACACCACATGCGGTTGTCCCGCACTGATGAGAAGGCGGTGGAAGAAATATTGCTATGGGCCCAATTGCTTGAACACTTCAAGGAGGAGGGAAAACCTAGCACAGCGAACAGCTCTGAGGATGAGGAATGATTGTCCTGGCTGAAGTATATGCTGATGTGTATATGGTGACCAAGTGAGTTTCTGTTCTGCTCATTTATTGATGTTTTCTACTCAACAACTTAGTTAACTTAACAGGATACACTTTCCACTGTCTGGACCTCTCTGACGCTATAATATTTACCATGGAGAATGTACCCAGTTCTGTAGTTGCCTATGCCTCGTATTTCCTGGAACCTTATGTGTCATTCTGAAACTCTGGCCCTGTCTGTTCTTATTGTTTCTTGAAACCAATATAACACGTTTAAAAAAATCATAGCGAAGCCACACCTGACTTCCTTGCAGATGCTTTTGTTCATTGGATCTATCGTGGATATTGTGCAGTTTCTTGCCTTCCCACCATAGCAGAGAGTCCAAGACATTTTGGCTATGATCCATATCTTCCATCCTCTGTACTGAATCTCATTAAGGATGGCATTGAGGCTGCTGGAAATATTGGCCTCCTGCATCCTGCTAGTCAACCACGCCAGTTGTCACTTGTGGGCTTTGCAGTGGGACCTGAAGTCCCAGTGGGCACAGCACAAGGAGAACATATCGGATTCCATGGTTCGCTGCCTTTTAAACCAGAACACATCCTATCCCTTCTCTGGCTGTTTTATCTGAGATTGCAAAAGATCTGCAGTGGTGGCTGCTAAACCACGATTAAGCCAGGTTCAGACCTATAGCTGCCGGATGTATTATTACTGAGCTGGGAAGGCCCTCAAGGAGAGGTGGAGATCAGAGGACTTCCACATCTATTTGTTGGAGTTGCAATTGGCTTGACATTGAAGGCTTTCCTCCCATTCTTCAAGGGAAGTCCAGTACAGGTTCTCACAGACAGCATTACTGCCATGTGGCACTGCTACAAGCAGGGTGAAGTGGGTCCTGGGTCCTGTGCTAGGAGGCTGTGTGTACCTGGAAGTTGCTGACTAACCAGGGCATTTCTCTGGTCAGTCATGAACCACCTGGCGAGATCACTGAACGCCAGGGTGAACAAACGAATTAAGAGGATTTGTATGACGGTTACCCCTGGAGGTGGCGTAGTGCCTTTTCCTGCATTTTGGAGAACACTGGCTTGATCTTTTTGCCACCACTGTGAATGCGCAATGGTGAAATCTTTGGGCGCTGGAGTTTCCATGAATGCCCTCTTTGAGACTCACTCCACCTAGAGTAAAGCTCAGGACTCCTGTGTGCCTTTCTGGCTCTACCCCTCTTGGCTCAAGCTATGAAGATCAAGACCGACCTGGCCGAAGTCATCCTAGTGGATCCAGATTGGGCGAGGAGGATACGGTATCCCGAACATCTGGCTGTGTGCATCTGTCCTCCGATCAAGCTGCTGATTCGGGAGGATCTACTATTGCAACAACAGGGCGCAGTCCTGTACCGGGGCCTCTGCACTCTGTGCCTCCATGCATGCAGATATAGTTCCTCCTGAAGTCGTTGATATTATTCTGGCAGCCAGACTATGAAATCTGTGTGATCCAGGTGTGGGACACGTTTGTGGCTTGGTGCGGTGGCAATCAGATTGACCTGCTACAAACTAAGCTGTCTGAAGTGTTTGTTTTGTCGTTGGCTCAGCAAGGACTTGCGTTGGTCACTGTTAACAGCTATTTTGTCTGTGTTTTTTTTTTTAGGTTGCCAGATGAGCTTTCTTTGTTAAAATTGTTGTGATGAAATACTTTAAAGGTTTACAACAGTTTCTGTTGAAACCTTGTGTCATGCCACAGTGGGACTTGACTTTGGTTCTCACTTTTCTAATGTGCAGCTCATATGAACCAGAATTAATTGTCTAGTACGTCTCTTGATCCTGAAAATGGTCTTTCTAGCCACAATAAATTCAGCTCGTCTCGTGACTGAGCTCTCGGTCCAGCTGCTTTCTGTGATATTTCCAGACAAACTGGTGTTGAGAACTAGAGTTTTATTTCTGCAGAAGGTAGTAACACCTTTCCATGACGGCCAAGCTATTTCCCGTCCGCCTTTATTTGCCCTGCCTCACCGAAAGACAAGGAGAGACTGCATTTTTTCGATCCCAAGAGAGCCCTAAGTTTCTATATTGATCGTACCAAGGACCATCAGGTTGACAAGCAACTCTTTGTGGGCTGCACAGGAGCAATGAAGGGCAAGGCAGTGCAGAAAAGATCCATTGCTATATGGATAGTCCTCTGCATAGTAATCGGCTATGTGCAAACTAAGAAGCAGCCTCCTGAAGGTCTGAGGGATCATTCCACTCAAGCCAAAACTGCTATTTCTGCGCCAGCATGTGGGGTGTTTCTTGGGTATCTGTCACACTGCTCTGTGGGCATCAGTGCACACATTCACAAATCACTATTATTGCTTTGACAGTCATGTCTGTCAAGATGGGTGTTTTGCCCATTTGCCCTGCAAGACTTTTTGGTCTTAGCCATTCCACAGTCCCACCTCATGGGGAATTACTGCTTTGATGTCAGCTCACCAGGTGAAGAATCTGTGGTTAGAAATACCCTTCAGAAGAATAAGTTACTTCCCTTTGGTAATGCTCTTTCAGGTGGATATTCTATCTAACTGCAAATTCTTCACCAACCCTCTCCTCTTCCAGTTCTGTGAAATGAACCCTTTTCCATCTAAAACGGTCCCACACTATTGTTATGTGCCTGAGTTAGGCCCTTGTAGCAACACTGTCCATTTTCTTATGTTGCCCTCTTTCTGCACAATAACATTTTACGATACATTTTGCACATATTCGTGTGCTTGACAATATTGGATACGTTTCTTTCAAACTGCTTTGCTTACACGTTTCGCAAGATTATCATGATGCCTCGAAACACAGAGTACAAGGCCTTTTCACACACTACAATGTCGTTCTATCTTCATCTACAGGGCGACAGGGCTATCTGCTCACCCATAACAATGCTAATCCGTATATACATCACAAGGATGCTTTTTATTATAAATAAATAAGCTTTTCTGGGGGTTAGCCAGAGGAGACACTTCTGCTGATACGAGAGGTCCTTGCATGCTGAGGCTTCGCCAAGCAGCTGCCTAACATCTCTCTGAGGAGTGTCCAGTTTGTGACCAAGATGGGGTCCTACATTCTGTCCGCCCAGGTAATGGGGTTGGATCATGACTCAGGGGGGATTTTTGGCTATACACTCACACACACCCTTGACACACACAGGGTAGGGATTGCATAATAGGAGTATGCCTGATTACTTCCTTGTTTTATATGCTTGCATATATACACTGTTTTTAGCACCATGGTGGTACTGTACCTGCTATTTACTATTTTGGTGCTCGTAATCACTTTCATATGCTTCTGTCTACTGATTATTGCAGCACATGTACTCTATACAAGAATAACATTGGTTCAATAAATATATTGAAGAACGTCCCATTGTGTATTCTCTGTATACTTCTCTGAGGACAAGATGGAACGAGTGACTGAGCGAAAGGATTCTAGATCTGTTACCACGATTCCTGAGGGGGTCAGGGTTGTCATGTTCAGGGGTTGCCAGAAACCATTCGCTCCCTGTTCAGGTTGGTGGGGGGGTGATGGGGGGTTGTGGTGGCACTGTGAGTTAGCTGGTCTCCAGTCCAACATATACTGGGGTGGGGGGGTTGCATGGAATCAGTCTAGGCACCTCACCCAAGGTTTATGTTGTCCAGAAAAGTGTGTAGATCCTACTGATCAGTGGGAACTACACGACACTAGAGATCTGCACACTAGTCAAGCCAATTTGCAGATGGGCTCTGCGGCTGAGGGTGTGGACAAACCATCACTTGACGTCAGCGTGCCTGGCTGGTGCTTATTTGCAACCTCACTGGTAACTTCCGGAGCAGAATGACGTTGGTGCAGAGTTACATGATGGCACCTACCGGTGCGTAGGAGTACTGCTTTTAAGTTTCTGAATCCAGCCTGATCCCTGGATGTAGGAAAGTGGCCCCCCCACACACATTTTTTGCCAGATTTCTGATGCACTTTGACTGAATGTGCCCTGGGTCCCTTCCAATCCGGTTCCCAGGGCCTGTGTTCTTTCCCAAAACTGTACCTTTGTTTCCACAATTGCACACCTCTGGGCCACATTTGAGACCCTGGTGAAAGGTACCAGTGGTACCAAGGACTTTATGATCAGAGAGACTCCTCACCTAACACACATACACTGCCATTGCAGACTGTGTGTTGTGGTGCTGACTAAACCTAAAATTCGACATGGCACACACCCCTGTGTGCCATGCCCACACAACACCGCTTGTGGCATAGGGTAAGTCACCCCTGTAGACGGCCTCACGGCCCTAAGGCAGGGTGCACTACACCACAGGTGAGGGCATAGCTGCATGAGCAATATGCCCCTACAATGTCTTTGCCCATCCACAGGCATTGTAAGTGTATTGAAGCCATATTGAGTACATGGGCTGGGAGTTTGCCATTCCGAACACCGCAGCTCCATGATGGCTTTACTGAATGCTAGGAAGTTTGGTACCAAACATCACAGCATAATAGACCCACACTGGCCAGTGTTGGATTTATTACAAAATGCACTCAGAGGGCATCTTAGAGATGTCCCCTGAAAAATTACCAACTCCCTCATGTCCAGCTGACGGGTCTGCACCAGCCTGCCACACACAGACATGTTTCTGACCCCCTGAAGTTAGAGCCCTTGTGCTCTTGTGGGTCAGGAATAAAGCCTGCTTGGGTGGAGGTGCCTCACACCTACCCCTTAGCAGGAACAGCATTCAGGGCATTGAGCCTCAAAGGCTTCCTACTCTTTGTAATGCTAGCCAGGGCCTCCCCAGCCAGTGGAGATGCCTGACCAAGCCCCGCTTTTGGCGGCAAGGTCTGCGGGAAAATTAGTAGTCAAGAGAGGTGTGTTCCCTCTCAGCCAGGACCACCCTTAAGGTGTCCAGAGCTGAAGTTACCCCCTCCTTAGGAATACCTTCATCTTGAATGGAAGGATTTTACCCAATCAGGTTAAGGGGATGCCCCCTGCCCAAAGATGTGGACGCGAAGCTCTGCTGATCTAGGCCACGGCTCCAATTCCTATGAGGGCCCGGCGCTTGAAAGCATCGTAAAAGTGCAATTTTGCCTATCAGAGCAAGAGCAGCACATTTATCAAACACGGGATGTGACTATTTTTAATTGCAAACTTTCATCAACATTGGATCACGCACCTGAAACATTGAGGGTTTTCATTGGATGTTAATAGGACGAGAAGCAGATTGAGATACCTTTGAGATACCACAGTGTACATATGGCCCTGATGAAGCCCTATTCAGGGTGAAACGCGTTGGCTGCGTCTGTATGCTTCTTGCACCCATGTTCTGAAAACATTAAAGGAAGTATCATTCACACCAAAGACTCAAGAAATATTTCTTTGTGAGGTTCTACTGTTTAATGTATTGCCTCTCTGTGCTTCTGTTTTCTGTAATCTTAATGTAAGGTCCTGTAGCAGCGGATTTCTGAGGTGGGCAATAATATTAACAGTGACTTGTTAATAGTTTGAACGTAGTGACTAGTGGGGAGGTGCGGCTTTAATCATCCCTTGCTGCTAATCTATCTTGTTTATTGGACATTCTAAGGATGTTGTCACCCTAAAAGCAAGTAGCCCATTGGCTACCATCTGACAGTACCTGTAACTCTCCTAAATTCGGTATTTAGGGGCACCCCTGAACCTTGAACCTCAGATTTCTGCAACCCAAGAAGAAAAGGATGAAGAAGACGCTGTGCAGCCGAGCCTGGAAGATGACTGCTGATTTGGCCCCAGCCCTACTGGCCTGTCTCCTGCTCAAAGACCCTGCGAAGAAGACGATGCCTGTCCCATGAGCAGTGACTTCCAAGAACCCCAGGAAGACTGCCACTCCAAAGCCAAGACCAGATCTCCCGAGGACAGCGGCCCTGTCCAGAAAAACTCCGTCTTCAAGGATATTCCGGATCCAGATGGATCTGCGACCCCTGCCCACTCTGCACCCAAAGCCCATGGCCCGGGTTCGAATGGCTCACCTGTCCTGTGAAGTCCCCCCAGCAATCCTGACCTATTCTCCATCGGTGGCTGACCTCTCTTGGACCCCACGAAGTCGCCTGCAGCCTCAACATGAAGGGTCTCCCCGACGGCTCCGGTAAAGTAAACTGGACGCCAAAAGGCACCCCTACTTCTTCTGCCCCCTGACTCTGGGGAGCCCAGCCAATGGTGCCCAGGTGTCCCTCATCTCTCCAACTTACCTGCCCAGCCGGTGGTCACCTTTATCCAGCCTCCTGGCCCAAGCCTGCAGCCTCTTTGTGCGACCGAGATTCCCCTTTGAAACGTATTGGGTTGCCAACGCTGATTTAGAATCCTGCGCTCTGCCGCCCCTGTGCCACTGGTGATGTATCTTCGGTGCTTCCCTGTGGCCCCCCACCCATGTGCTGATCTTAACCCCCGGGGCCTGTGCCCTGAAACCCCGGGTACCAACCTGCAAACCATGCCTCTTCGAAGGCATCCCCAGTCTCCATCGACTAACACAGGGCCCAGTGAAGTCTGCATCTGCCACCCCGGTGCTGCTGCTGGTGCAGTACCTACCTTGAGCTGACCCTTGCCCAGTGTTAGTCTAAACCCCCAACGACTGGAATTATAAGTCGAGTACTTACCTGCTAATGCATAACACTGTTTTCCTTCATAGGATTGCAATGTAATCTGTCTATTGCATATAAAAGACAATCTAACTCTATTGTAAAGTTCTACTGTTCTAAACTGATATCACTAAAGAATTTCTATCAACGTAAAGCATTGTTTACTGCCTTGAAAAACAATTCCTACTGCATTGGAAAAGTATTGCTACTTTTAAACTGTTACTTACCTGCAACTGAGTTCCTCTTGGTTCTAAGAATAAAATAACAAAGTAATAACTTATACAAAACAATTGGCCCAGATTCAGTCTTTGAGTGTGTGCAATCATTTCTTGCCTGAGTGTGTACAATAAATGCTTAACACAGCCCTCTGATAAGCGTAACTGCTCAACCACACTACAACAAATAGAGCTTTTAGTATTATCTACTTAAGCCTCTGTAAAGTCTCAGGGTATTCACTGGACTCTGTGCACACTGTACCTTACTTGGGTATAGTATATTCAAAGCCAGCTTCCTACACTGGGTGAATATTCACAATGTGAGGAATCTGTGGTTAGATGGAGTACCTACCAGGAAGGGTGTTACAGAAGGTAATTAACTTGTTTATCTGCCCCTGCTGCACAGGACTGGGGTACCATTTCACATAACCAGCAAACCATCAAAAAGCAGCGGTCTAACCCTTCAGTGCAGATTGTAGACCAGCTGCTCTACAGTTTGAATTTGCCATGTTACTTGTTGGACTGGCACATTTTCCTTAATTGAAATGTATGCTAGGCCTGTATGGATTACCTTATTTACTCCCCATGTAAAAGAACAAGCATTGGCATAGCCACAGGTCTCGCCTTTGGGACCTTATAAGTGTTTAGCCATGCAACAGTTGATGTTGTTGCACCAAGGATATTGTGCTGGATAACTAAACACTTATAAGGTCCCAAAGGCGAGACCTATTGGCTATGCCAATGCTTGTTTTCTATGCCCTTGCTAGGCCTACCAGTGGCCGACTTTAACCCATGGGCCCCATCTGGGAAGGAAGGGGCCTGCAGATTGTGCAACTACAAGAAAGAATCATGGCTTCACCTTCAATGCTGTTGTCCCATGCTCGACGCCCCAGGAGATCTCTCCTGAAACCAGTTTATCCAAAGAAGGAATACTCCTGCCTGGAGGCCTCGTCATTGTGCTTCTCCCACACTGACACAAGAGCCCTATCGAGGTGCGGCAAATATGTCAAGAAGCTTGAAGACCTTCTCCGACCCCGTCTCGCAGTTTCCCACTCTGCCACCTTCGCTCAAAAACTGATAACAGACTACTTCACGGCGTGACCCAGAACTAGGAAAGCGTGTGGCAAGGGTCTCTCTGGTAAATTATAACACAGTAAAGGAAAAGTGGCCCACCTCGCTGACCCCTCCATCACTCTAACGCCCAACATGCGTCTTGCATAGGCCGAGCCCGTCGTATTTTGACCCCCAACACCCCTTGGGGGCACCAACATCCGCACTTTGCACTTTAATTGTTTTATTCACTGTCTAAAGCAGATCAGGCAGGTTGCTGTTTTTTAGACACTTAAATACAGATCGCAACTACGGCTTCCTCATTCACTGTATGACCTTATCTCTGGACATGGACAATAAAGGCCCTCTTTCTCATCTTTTTAATAACTGTTTTATTGTAAAATTGTAATGGTTTTAACTACAGCTGTTGAAGCTCCATTAAATAACATTCTCTCTTTTTAACTCCTTTACCTGTCATCCTGCACAGCTCTTGTGCCCGCAGTCATGACTCACAGCATTTAGAACCACTTTAAAAAAGCAAACTAATTTCTCTTCTATCCCTATTTAAAAAACAATACCGACAGGAAAATAGACGTGTTTGTCTGTATTTATCTGTCAAACCATTTAAAGCGAAAACCGGGAGCCTTATTTATAAATAAATAAATACAAATCCGTTCAATGTCAGGGACATGGCGTGTATCTTGTAGTAGTGTTCTTTGATGTTTTGAGGCATTATACATAATTGTGAACCTTGCTGTCATCAAAAACCACAATATATGAAAACTGATGCAAAGGAGTATTTGCACCTGCTGTTTGGGCATATTTTATGTTTCTTTTGCCACGTTTCGCTTTACAGGCGTGAACTCATTTCCTCCGGTATAAAGTTTCCATCTTTTGCTTCCCTTTTCTCAGAGGATCCAGTCACCACAGTACCTGAATACTCTTTTGGTCAGCGCTTCGACGGGCCATTGCTGCTGCCTGCCTGCGTGCATTGCCTCGCGCGCAGCGTGACTATCCGTGATGTTTGCACGCGACTGTGTATTTGTGGTATGTGTGCAGTTCCCAGTCTTTGCAGATAAGGTTTGAGGGGGCGAACGCACCAGATCTGTGATGCGAGCAGAAACGGGAACGGACGACGATGCAGCGCTTGTGGTGACATTGACTTGCGAGTTCCGTCCACTCCACCCTCTAGAATTTAAATATTTCAGTGGAGTGACATGCATGCGTAGCGCGGTGCGGGTCCGTGGCCGTAATGAGGAAGTTCTTACTCAGTTTCCTTTTCATTCTGCAGAGTTCAAACAGGAAACCGAGTGAGGGTGAGATTAACAAGAGAGGAGCGGGGACGAGAGGAGCGGGGGCGAGGGCGAGCGAGCGCGGCAGCCTGCTCAGCTGACCAGACGCTCATGCGTCATGGCCTTTTGCCGGCATGTTTTTCCAATTATCGCGCACGCGTCTGGGCACGATAATTGGAAACACATGTCTGCCGCGCGTAACCATCCGAAAAAGGCCAGCCACGACGCACGAGCGTTTGGACTGCTTCTGAAACTCCCTTACTTAAAGTCTTCGCCTAGCAGCGCTTGCGCGCTACTCGAGGCTCGACCTAAAAACGGCTCTTACAATGTACCATTCCAGAATACAGAAGTGGCCTAATGTAAAGTACACTGTGGAAATGGCCCCAGAGTGCCACTGTTTTTTCGAGAACGGAATCTTTTGTTTTTTTCCAAACATTTTTTCAAACTAGGACCTCTAAGCCATGCTCAAAGTGCAGTAGGCAAATATCGGTTTCTGACTCACATTTCTCTTGTTGATGGGCTGTTGGAGCTATGCTTTAACTCTGTTTTTTGTAAAATGTGTGCTGTTATGCTGGGAGAGATGCTTAAGCTATTTAATGTATCACATTAGTAGCAGCGCTCCTTTATTACACTGTGTGAGTCCTTCCTGAAGCAATGTGTCTCATAAGGAATAGTATCCATGCCATTGGCACCATAAATGTAAAAAACAATCCTTCTCATCCCACTGGTAATAAGATAGTCAAGCGAGATTTAAGCATAAAAAGAAACCAGGAATGGCCTATAAGGACCCTATAGCTACAATTAAAAAATGTCCCAAACAGGTAGATTGCTCAAATATGCCCCAGGCTACATCAGATAAGATTGAAGCCTTCAGCAAGGCTATGATGTTAATTTTTGAATTGTAACACAAAAAAAACCCACCTTTGGCAAGTCCTTCAGATCTTGACTGTTCACTCTACACCAGCGGTAATTGTGGGTCCCATGGTATTTGCAATGGTTTCCTCTTTGGGTCTGAGCACTTATATGACCAATTTGACTTTTACTATGTCACCAGACGAGTCAGATGCATCCTCTCTATATATATATATATATATATATATATATCTCCACCAAAACAGTGGTGCCACTGATGTCAGGATATTTGAGGTTGTCATCTGTAAATTCTTCTTGAAGCAGCCTACCCACTTTATTGAGTGACTTGATTATTCACACAGCTAAAAAGATACCCACTTTTGTTTAAACTAGCTATGACCCATTGAGAAAGGTATCACCAAACTCTGATTTTATTACAAGACCGGAGGCTCATATTATGCTGTCTTTTCTTGCCTTTTATTAAATAGCAGCCAAGAACTGAACGTAAAAACTACACAACCCAGAAAACTGGGAACAGAACTACCCAATGACATCACAATGGGACCATCCAATCAGACGTCGTACATATCGATAATTATCTTGACTGAAAGCAACAAGTCCTCCTTTCTTGCAAACGAGTCAAACCAGATAAGGAAATGAATGAAAGAGGATGACCAAGAAGATAGTAACCAAGATAAACAACAATTCTTGAATAAGGTCCAGCATCAAAGGAGACAACATATCCCGAGGAGCTGGTAGAGATCCGAGGAATTGTCCGCAAGAAAGAACATCCGAAGAACAGTCTATAGCCTTAGGTTGAGGTTGGAATGCTGGACGAAGGAGCTGGTACGGTGAAGAAATCATAGGGAGGGTTAATAAAAGAGTTGGGATAGTACTCACCTCGTATCTTTAATAAAATCTAGCCTTTCTTACACCAAGGCTAGGAAAATCTCAATTTTTAAAAAAACAGAGGCTCATGTTGAGCCTCTTTTCTTGCTGCTTTCAGTCAAGAGAAGTACCCTTTTTCTGTCTTTTTGTTTCTCAAATATTTATGCTATTGTGCTTACGTTTTATGGCTGTTTGTGTGCTTTAACATTGCGCTCATGACTCCCTTAGTGTTTTATTGCTTACGACCAGCCGGGTCTGGTGGCTCAGTTGACTAATGCATCCACTGCAGGGGCCTGTGTTCGACCTCATGGTCACAGGTTCAAATCCCGGCGGGTCCACTCAGCCTTTCATCCATCTGAGGTCGATAAAATGAGTACCATTGAGTTGGGTAACAATAAACATCTGTTATTCAGCGCCAAGAGACCTCGTTGGGTGAACGTGCGCTTTACAAATACACATGTTATGTTATGTTAATCAGTGCGCGCGCGCTCACAGTGCTCTCCTCACTTTGACGGCTCCTCGCGTCTCAAAAAAACGTTTCTTGGTGACATTCACCGGGAGCCTCATTATCACCTCCTCAGTCCAACGCTGCTCGTCCTGGTTTCACTGAGGTTTTTTCCCAACCCCTTCTTTGCTCTGATTCTCCTGCCTCCTCCCATTTGTGGGCTCAGCTCTTAGTTCGCCTCCCACTGCCTCACTGGCCCGCCTCCTTAAAGGAACTCCCTTTATTCCTGCTTTAGTTTAACCCTTGCTGGGCATTTAGTTTATTATACTGTTTCTATTAATTATTCTCAAGTGTGTCCCCTACATCTGTATTTTATTATGGAGAATGATGAAGAGGCTCAAGGTTTTAAAGATAGATTACAGTCCTTCATTAAGGAATCAGTGCAGAATGATGTATCCGTCTCTTTGTTAGCTGTTACAAAGAATTTAGAAGCCTCTGTGGCCAAAATGTTGCTTGGTGACATGAATGTGCCCTCAAAAAAAGGCAATAAACGTACTTATTCGCAAAATGAGTTTACTAAAGCTGTTTCTGGTAAAACTGGTCCTCCCACTCGGGAGCTTTATAAATCAGGCTTATTTCCTTCATCTCAACTCTCAACATTACTAATGTTAAGGACATTGATGATGAGGGTGATGTGTTTACCATTGTAAATAATCTTGATAATACTGCAGATCTGTATTTATATGGGCCTCCTGAGAAAAGGCGCAACATTTATCTTTGCAAGAGTGGGGAATGTTCTATCCCAGTTTCTTCAGATTTAGTGCACCATTTCAGGGAACCTATGTTTGACCCTACTCTTATTCATCACCCAAACTCTACTGAGTGGTTTCCTGCAGATGATGTTTCCGATTATGTGTCCTTTTATTTGAGACACCATTTGGATAAAGTTACCAAAAACAAATTATGCTCCGAATGCCCTTTTCCCTTCCCTCTCCGATAATGTCATTGCTACACCTCTCATTGACCCTAATATGTTATTATTTTTCTCCAAATTCGGTAAAGACCTGAAAAAGGAGTGGTAAAGGCCTGGTGTAACTGCCATGACAGAGTCTTAGATATGGTTGGTCCCTTATCAAGGATTTTTGACATGGCCACACAATCCAAAATGGAGGGTTCGCAGGTGGACCTGGATGATTTATTACCTCTGAGTAGCTCACCTGTGTGCACCCCAGCTTATTAAATTAGTAAGCTTTTGCTTGGTTGAATTAATATACATACACAAAAAATTGAGATTATACAACGCTAATAATATTAGTAGCTCTCAATGCGTTTCATTAAACATAAGTAGCTCCCAGTACAGAAAAGGTTGGAGATCCCTATCCAATGGGGCCCAAAGGGCTATTTATCTTTTAGGCAATGCAATTTCTGCCATCTCACCAGAGAGAAACTAGAGCTTTCTTTCTAAGATAGACCCTAAGCTGAGTAGTCACTCTACAAAAGAAGGCAGCACTCAGGACAGGGGTCTTTTATATGGGGATTCCTTTATCAAGGAAATGAGTAAAAATGTTGCCACGTTTGCCACCATTGATAAAGCCCAGTACTCCATGAAGATTTTCGCCTCATGTGTTTTTGGCAGGGCCGGCAAAGGTAGGAGTCGCTTTGCCGGCCATTATTCCTCAAGAGGAAATTCATTCAGAGACTCCTTCAACCAGGGATCACAGCGAGATTATTATCAATCCTACAGACCAAATTTCTGCCCCCGCCGTCCCAGAGGCTTCAGAAGCAAGGGGTTCAGAAATAATTCCAACCAGTTCACAGGTAAGCGTTTCCAATTCTGGCCCTCCTCCTGTAGGAGGTCGTTGTCTTTGTGTAAACGTTTGGTCCTCAATCACAACAGATCCCTGGGTTATTCAAGCAGTTCAAGGCTATTGTATAGAACTTTACCAAGTTCCAGAGCAACTCCAGCTACCCTGTCCCCTTCTTTTATCTCAGGAACAATCCATTCTAGTTTATCAAGAGGTTCTTTCTCTTCTCGCGAAACAGGCAATAGAACCCACCTCTGTCAACCCGTCAGGTTTCTTCAGTGCCATTTTCCTGGTTCAGAAGAAGAACAAAAAGTTTCGTATAGTTATCAATCTAAAAATATTCAACAACTTTGTAGTCTATAACCACTTCAAAATGGAATCTATAGTTCATCTCAGGGATATTTTTTTACAATAGGACTGGCTCGTAAGATTGGACCTTCAAGATACCTACCTCACGGAGCTGATTCATCCTCTTTACAGGAAGTATCTTCAGTTTCAATGTGGAAATTCTTTTTTACGCTTCAAGACTCTTCCCTTTGGCCTCGCCTCTGCCCCTTTGTGTTTCACCAAGATTCTAAAACCAGTAGTAGCTTTCCTTTGGGCTCCGGGCATCACTTATTGTCTATCTCGATGACCTTCTAATCATGGCATAAGACAAGGATCGTCTCCTTTCTCATCTGGATCTTTGTCTCTTTTGCAATACCTAGGTTTTCTAATTAACATTCAAAGGTCTTCTTTAATTCCTTCAAGATGGCTGGAATTCCTAGGTTTTCTAGTAGATACTCCTCAGGCTATCTTATAATTACCTCTTCAGAAAGTGTCCCTTATCAAGAAAGAAATTTGTTACACCCTCACTCTTAAACATATTCCTCTCAGAACACTAGCATGCCTGGTAGGTCTTTTGGCCTCTTCTGTTTTGGCCATTTTTCCGGGCCCTCTTCGTTACCGTGCTTTACAACGGTTAAAGATTCGCAATCTTCGCAAAGGCATATCTTACTCGGATCCAATCATTCTCTATTCGGATTCCAAAGATGAACTCAAGTGCTGGCTGATTCACTTAGAAGCCTGGAACGGGAGAACAATTTTCCCTGTTGCCCCAGATCTGGTATTAGAATCCGATGCAAGTCAAACAGGTTGGTGTGCAAGATGTGGTCAGTTCTCGACTGGAGGTACATGGTCCATTCAGGAGTCACACTTACACATAAACTGTTTAGAGATGCTTGCAGGTTCTTGTGCCATCCAGACCTTTGCCAAAAGCAAAATCAAATGCACAATTCTTTTAAGGATGGACAATCTTTCTGCTGTCAGATATATCAACCATTTAGGGGGCACAAAATCCAAACCTTTAGCAGATTTGGCCAAAAGTCTCTGGGAGTTTTGTCTTCAACGAAACCTTTCAGTGAAAGCGTAATATCTTCCGGGCAGTTTAAACCTAGTGGCAGACTGGCGTTCCAGACATCTTCAAGATTCCGGTGATTGGCGGCTTCATCCTTTCGTGTTCAGTCTGTTTACTTCCATCTTTGGCAGTATGTCAGTAGATCTTTTTGCCTCTCGCCTCAATTCTCATCTTCCCTCCTTTTATAGTTGGAGACCAGATCTGTTAGCTCTGATCACGGATGCCTTTCTCCAATCTTGGCCTCAGTCTCTTCTCTACGCTTTTCCTCCCTTTGTGATGATCTCCAGAGTCCTAGCTGAGGCTCGCAGACAGCTGTCGTCCATAGTTCTAATTACCTCCTTTTGGTAGTCCCAGCCATGGTTCCCAGCTCTTCTGGAGCTCTCTTCGGATTGCCCAGATCTTGTATTAGAATCCGATGCAAGTCAGACAGGTTGATGTGCAAGATGTGGTCAGTTTTCGACTAGAGGTACATGGTCCATTCAGGAGTCACACTTACACATAAACTGTTTATAGATGCTTGCAGGTTCCTTTGCCATCCAGACCTTTGCCCAAAACAAAATCAAATGCACAGTTGTTTTAAGGATGGACAATCTTTCTGCTGTCAGGTACATCAACCATTTAGGGGGCACAAAATCCAAACTTTTAGCAGATTTGGCCAAAAGTCTCTGGGAGTTTTGTCTTCAACGAAACCTTTCAATCAAAGCGGAATTTCTTCCTGGCAATTTAAACCTAGTGGCAGACTGGTGTTCCAGACATCTTCAAGATTCCAGCGATTGGCGGCTTCATCCTTCCGTGTTCAGTCGGTTTACTTCCAACTTTGGCAGCATGTCAATAGATCTTTTGCCTCTCGCCTCAACTCTCACCTTCCCTCCTTTTATAGTTGGAGACCAGATCCGTTAGCTCTGATCACGGATGCCTTTCTCCAATCTTGGCCTCAGTCTCTTTTCTACGCTTTTCCTCCCTTTGTGATGATCTCCAGAGTCCTAGCTCAGGCTCGCAGACAGCTGTCGTCCATAGTTCTAATTACCTCCTTTTGGCAGTCCCAGCCATGGTTCCAGCTCTTCTGGAGCTCTCTTCGGATTACCCAGATCAGATTCACATCTTTCCGGACTTACTTGTCAATCCTCAGGGTTTACGTCCTGCATTGTCCTACAAGGTTCCCTATCCCTAGTAGCTTGGAGGATTTTGAGTCTTCCTGGAGACCCCCTGGAATTTCGGAACAAGCTGTCAGCTTTATCCAGCAATCCTGGGTGCCAGGAACTGCAAAACTTTACAAGTCGGCCTGGAACAAGCTGTCAGCTTTAACCAGCAATCCTGGGCGCCAGGAACTGCAAAACTTTACAAGTCGGCCTGGTGTCGCTGGTGCATGGACAGGAATTCAGATCCCCTTTCAGCAGATATAACTCTTGTCGTCAATTTTCTAGCATCGTTAGAGTCTTAAGGTAAGGTTTACCGTACCGTAAACACCTATCGTTCAGCTATTTCAGCGAAACATGTCAGAGTGGATGCACAACCCATGAGAGAGCACCCGTTGATCTGTCAACTTTTGAAGGGAGTAAGATTTTCAAAACCTCCTGTTCCTAAGTATAATTCCATGTGAGATGTTAATTCGGTGTTGAATATGTTTAATGCCTGGCAAGATGATGTCTCTTTCGCTTAAACAATTATCAGCTAAGTTAACTATGCTTTTATGTTCAGTTTCTTTAAAACGCATTTCAGATGTAAAAGCTCTTGATGTTTCTTCTTTTCAAAATTCCCCCTCTAGGGTTTCCTTTTAAGTCAACAGGTGCAGAAAAAACAATTTAACGTCTTTTTACTATCCCTTTTTCTCTTCTCAACCTAAGTTATGTGTTGCAAATTGTTTGAAATCTTATGTTTCAAGAACTGCAGACTTGAGATCGTCCGCTAATACCCACTTACTCATCTCTTTATAAATAAAAAAAAACACAAACCTATTTCAGCTTTCACCCTTGTCTGCTGGGTCAAATGGATCATGTCCTTAGCTGGAATCAATTCTGATTTCTTTGGCGCCCATTCTGTCAGAGGTGCTATGGCTTCCAAAGCCTTCTGGGCAGGCACAGGGTTACACAACATTCTCAAGTCTGCAGACTGGTCAAATGTCAATACTTTTAGAACATTTTATTGTAAACCTATTTCTCATTTGTCTGATACTGTTATTGCAATGCTTTAAACAAGCATAATATGAGTCTCCGGTCTTGTAATAAAATTGAAATTTTTCTAGCCTTGGTGTAAGGAAGGCTAGATTTTATTATAGACATGGAGGTGAGTATTATCCCACCTCTTTTATTAACCCTCTATATGATTTTCTTTACAGCACCAGCTCCTTCATCCAGCACTCCAACCTCAACCTAAGGCTATGGACTGTTCTTCGGATGTTCTTTCTTACGGACAATTCCTCTGATTTCTACCAGCTCCTCGTTTTTTTCTTTTCGCCATTGATGCTGGACCTTGTTCAAGAATTTTCGTTTATCTTTGTTACTATCTTCTTGGTCATCCTCTTCCATTTCTTTTCCTTATCTGGATTGACTTGTTTGCAAGAAAAGAGGACTTGTTGCTTCCAGTCAAGATAGTTATCGATTTGTACGACGTCTGATTGGATGGTCCCAGTGTGATGTCATTGGGTAGTTCTGTCCCCAGTTTTCTGGGGTGTGTAGTTTTTGCGTTCAGTTTTTGGTTGCTATTTAATAAAAGGCAAGGAAAGACAGCATAATACTCGCCTCCGTGTCTTTAATAAAATCTAGCTTTTCTTACACCAAGGCTAGGACAATCTCAATTTGGCTTGTGTCAACATTTAGTGGCTCTGATTCGGATGCCCTTTACTTTCCAGAGTCTTGTTTTGCTGGGATATATATAACCCAGTGGTGGTCGCCACTCTGTAGTTCTAGTTAGGTCATCTGTTCCATAGTAAAAGCATTTTTTGTGTTGCTAATAACTTTGGCACTATTTGACGAATCTCCACTAAACGTTCCAAAAAGGTGGTACTTTTTGACTAGTTTGTGCCTGGAAAGGTCTGGGGTGAACGTCAAGCGGGGGTGGGAGGGGGGGGGGCAAAGAAAAAAAGGGGGGATTTCAAAATACAAAATCCTCATGCATTTTCCATAGACTTCTTTAGACCGGGCTACAGCAAAAACTGGTGAACAGAATTATACCAAATTTGGCTGGAAGCTAGATCTTGGTAGGCAGATTGTGCTTTTTGTGACTTGGTGTAAATCCGGTCAGTAGTTTTTGAGAAATTAAGGTAAAAAAAAATATAGATATGTGGACGGTTGGGCTCGAGGGACTCTAGCGAGAGTCCTTCAAACCTAGTTTTAAAAAATAGAGCATTCTGATTGGCCCAGAGAGCTTTTTCTTTCCTTTGGGCCAGTTTGCTCTTGTGGGAGTCAGGGTCCCGCAGGAGCGAGCGCTCTAATTGGCTGCCAAAATAATTAGAAAAATGTTTTTGGCAGCGATTACAGGACTCGGGGACTTGGTCCCCTGTCCTGAAGTAAAATAAAAAATAATATATAAGTGGACAGAGTAGGGATAACCTGCCTCATTAAGCCCCAAGGGGGCACCCACATCCCTCGGGCATGGCGACCCTCCTGCTGTGCCATTGAAGGTCCCGGGAGCCCACCTCCGGGACACAGTAGTTTCCCTGCCCGCACTGGTGTGGGCAGGGAAACTTGTGTTTGCTTCTGCCTGGCGGGAGCATTTTTTGATCTTCCGCCACATGGGACTAAACACAGTCTGCTTCGAGATGGCAGGAGCTTTAAAAATGCTTCTGTTTCCCTACCTGCACTGATGTGAGCAGGGAAATAGAGCGAGAGATTGCTCCTGCCCAGAGGGAGCAGCATAAGTAGCTGCTCCCTGCGAGCGGTTCAATGCCGGCTCCTGCAGCATGCGGGGAGCCATCTGGGTGGGCACCAGGGCACCCACCATGAAATAATGCGGGCCCAAGGTGCTGGGGTGCCAGAGGCCAAAAACAGCTATGTATTTTAAAGTGGGGGGGCACACAGCCCCTCTCCCTGAGCCTATTATGGTCTTCGGGACCCCATCTCCCAGGGCCATATATTTTAAAGGTGAGGGGGGCAGCGTACCCCCCTCCCTGAGCCACTTTAGGCCATGGGGACCCCATCCCCCAGTTCTTTCTTTTAAAGGGAAGAGGGCCGCCCTCCTCCCCTTTGTTGTACGTTTTGGCCTTGGGCTCCTTGGGGCCTATAATGTCTTGGGAAGGAGAGCCCTGTGGCCCCCTCTCCTTTAAAAAAATAAAATAAAATGGCTCTGGGGGATGGGTCAGGGTGGAGTGGCAATACGGCCTCCCTCCTTTTTAAAATACATAGGGTCCTGGAGGATGAGGCTCGGGGAGGGGGGCTGCTCAACTCCCCTTCCCTTTAAAAAAAACAAACAAAAAAACAGCCTATGGGGATGGGATTCCCTGTGGCTTTTTAAGGCTCGGGAGGGTGTACTGCAGCCCCCCTCTCATCTAAAAAGAAAAAAGAGGGGTCCCAAAATGCAATTTCCCCATTCATTTTTCCATTGGAAAAATAAACATCAATACGTAAAATGGCTGAACGGAATTAAGCCAAATTTGGGAAGAAGCTAGATCATAGTCTAGGAAGTGTGCATTTTGTGATTTGGTGTAATTCCATGCAGTAGTTTTTGAGAAATTAAAGTTACAAATTTTTGTATATCTGGATGGTTGGGTTGGCGAGAGGCTTGCGAGTGTTGCACGATTATGCTACTTCAAATAATAGAGAAATCATATGGGCCGAGGGTTCAACCCCCCCAACCATCAGCCATTTCGCTACCGTGGGAGCAAAAAGCTCATGCAAACTCCCGCAGGAGTTGCACTATGATTGGATGGTTGCAACATGAAGAGAAATGTTGCCTACGCCATTTCAGGACACAATCCCGTGGGAAGCCAGCAAGGCCCCCTGGACTCCTGCAAGAGTCCCATGGACTCCTGCAAGAGTCCCATGGGAGGGCAGGGGGCTGCTCTGACTCACGTGGGACACTCTGATTAATAAAATAAATATTTTAAAGTAAGGGATTCTAATCCCATGTACCAACCGTAGACATTCCTCTGCCGCAGCACCCCCTTCATTGCTTACCATTAATTTTCCCTTTAGTTAGTGGTGCCCCAGTTTTCCTCAAAGTAGGCCCCAATCACTGTTCCGAAGGCGTCAAAGCTAGCTGGATCTGTAAGGATTCCCGAAGGGAGACTCCAAGTAAATGGCATTCCAGCTGATCCCCCACTGCATACTCCAGTATCTGTGGTGAGTGATCCGACAGTTATCTGCCCAAGTAGTGAACCTATCTCATGATTACAGCTGTCAGCCTTGACACCAAAATACGATCTAAACATCTATAGGTGTCCAGGGTACAGGAATGAAGAGCATATTCTGCTGTTATCAGATGGAACACTAGCCATATATCTGTGCACCCCACATTCTCCCTCACTTTCCTTAATGCTTGTCATTCCTGGTTTTGTACCCTGTTTTGGTGTAGACCTATTAAGAAGCCCATCCACTATGCATTTAAAATCTGATTGAAATATCCACGAGTACAGTGGGAAGGCTCTGAATTTCGTAATTGAACAATTTATCGTCCACAGTAGGAGTATAAATATTTATTTTGCATACCTCCTTCCCGTCTAGCATGCCATATATGAGCACATAATGTCCCTCACGTCACCCTCAGAATAACTCAACTTAAAGGGCAACCTGGCCACCATCCAAATTGAAACTCCCCGGACATAGGCAGAGTACAACTGTCCCCACCATTTCTTTTTCACTTTTAATTCCTGTGCATCAATAAGATGTCTCTTGTGGACAGGTGATGTCTACTTTGTGTCTTCTAAGGAAGGGCAGCACTCTAAGGTTTTGTATCGGCATTTAATCAGCGGAAATTCCACATAATTATCTTGTAAAGTGTTCCCTTTCATGCATCAGAGGGCCACCTGTAGGGAGCTCTGAGTTCGCTCCTATCACTGGTATGGTAAAACCCCAGGCTCTGCGTTATGCTATCTTGGTATCAACTAAT
Source organism: Calotriton arnoldi (assembly GCA_963921515.1). Lineage (NCBI taxonomy): Eukaryota > Metazoa > Chordata > Amphibia > Caudata > Salamandridae > Calotriton > Calotriton arnoldi. The sequence goes on along the minus strand of CAWUFW010000124.1, from coordinate 2,576,679 downwards.
GAATTGAATGTGCCATTTTTTCTGTTCCACAAACCTCTTACACTACTTATAACTCCTAACCAACAAGTTATTCCCCCTCTCTGGGTAAAAACTATTCAACATCATACAAAAGTGTCAACCTATTTATTGCAACAAGTTGGAGCCCTAAATGATTGCTAGACTTACTCTTGGTGAATGCCCCCTCAACCCCAAATAAAAGAAAGAAAAACACTTGTGGGTTTATGGCTTTGTTTTTTAATACTATCTGTTGGTGTATTATGCTGGTGTATCTATGATCCACCCCCCACGACCCAACCTCCAAGTCCTGAGGCCTGAAAATGATAGAAGAGGACACTCACTCCAGCTACCCTAACCAGCAATATCAGTGCACAGACTTAAGCTGTTGATATTCCTTTGCCTAATTATTATATTGTATTGTTTACTTGAACCCAAATAGTCAGCCTTTAATGGGTAAGGAAAGTGTGTTCGGCCTGCCCATACAGTCTGGATAATTCCCCACTGTTTCCTGATGCCAGTCACGCTCCTCACCCGAAGCCTCTGTTGACATCGGGTCTGGGGAGGTCGCCTGCAAACTCCAAGTTCAATCTTCCTCAGCCACTGGCCTGCCCAACTCCACCTCACACCTGCCTCTCCTGCTGGGGGTGAGGGTGCCGCAGCGCCATTTGACCAGAGCCTCAGAGTGCTGCAGTCACTCCACGAATCGTTGCCCGGTCCCCCGCTTCCAGCCACTCTCAAACCCGTTCCTGTTCCGTAAAAAATTTGAGATTTCCCCTCATGCAGCACTTGCAGCTTGGCCAGGAATAGAAGTATATATTTTAACCTTGTAGCCCAGAGTTTCTGCTGCACTAATTCAGATGTTTACATACATCTCACTCTGCGTAATTGGGGAAGAATCGAATGACTGCCCACTCCTATCTTATCTCAGATATCTCCCTGGCTTGATGAAGGATGATATTCCTTGTAATTCAATATCTTGGCAGTGATGACGCTGTGAGGAGCCCCGGAGGTGGCATCCGGGACCAAAGCTCTGTGTCTCCTCTCACCGGTGAAGCAAAGAGGGAGACCTTCTCGGCAAAGTGCACTTCTGAGTTAAGCTTCAGGTATTTCTCAGGGAGTCGCTTCTCCACTCCCTCCTGAAATCCTACGAAGCATAAGTTGCCCCTCTGTGCTCTTCCTCCACCCTATTATCTAGCTAATAGGTCAAATCAGCTCATGAACGGACAGACTTTCCACTTCTGCCAGCTCGGTTTTCATATTCTGTACTCTCTCTCCTGTTTGGAGGGATCGTTCACTAACCTTGTATAGATCCGTTCTATGGAGATTAACCTCTAGGAATTCAGCATCTATCTTGGTCTCTAGATTATGGCCAGGCCTCTGTGGTGGCTAGGATCAGCACCCCCAAGGGTAGCACCTCTCCCCCCCCCACCCCCCGCGAGGGATGCGCAGGCTGCTCCATGACCTTTGTGCTAAAAACAAGCGGATCTATCTTAGTCTGTTTGGTGAAGCGGGTCACTTTATCTTTCACCATATTGAACTGTATAATGTCACACAGAGAGTCTCCACAAGTGGCTGGTCCTGAAGTACAAATGAGTTGTCTCTTGCACCTCGGAGGGTGGACTAATTCCTGCCTTGCACCATTGATATAGATGAGGATAACTCCAATACAATGTTTTTAGTGCTCTTCGGGTTGTCCCATAACCCGTCACCACGGAGCCCACTCAGTGACCATACATTGTAATGCCAGGTCTGGGATCTGCATACATGAGTCATCCTCCCTCAGAACCCTGCCAACAGTACACAGGATTGTTGGCGCATCCCATGGGCAACCAGCATACCTCTTCAGGGTGGGATACAATCAAAAAAGGTTGCCAACTGCAAGATGGACGCCCACTCCTTACGTCTGTATAGGTTTCTAAAGATATTGCCGGAGCAAATGCCTTCATGTGCGACACAGAGTCAATTTAAGTGTGGCTAATTGCAGTGTGGGACCTGTCCATGACACATGTACTATAAACTGACTGTCTGCAGTATGTCGGGCCAGTTGATTGGCTGTCTCCTCCTACTGGGCGAACTAGACCGCTTTGTCCTTAACAGCCCTCGAGCATGGGCCTGTGGCACCCGATGCAAGGCCCTTTAGTGGCAGACTGCATTCTCCCCTGAGCCGCATGTTGGCTGCAATGTATGGGCCATGGATACTTGCAAGCATTTTCTATGGGGGCCACAAAATATGGTCTGTGGTGTGCCCGATGACCGCACTGATGCCAGCAGGGTGGGAGTGGGGGTTTGCCATAAAGGTATGTGTGGGGGGAGAGGTAGGCTGGGCGTTGGGGAAGCAAAGCATGTACATAGTGTAGGCATTGAGTCATGGAGCTTTTTTGAGAGTTTCATTCCATCCGGCCCTGTTAATAATGCCTCTAGTCTCTTGAAAAGTCATGGATTTGATAATACTGTGTTATGCTATCTCTGAATTCCTATCTCTCTACTGCACCTTAGGGTACACCTTCTCTAGTTGCTATCACTACCTTGGGAGAGCCAAGTGTAAAAAAAGAAGTAACTTATTACTATAATCAATCCCGACTTTCCCCACTTGACCAAATTGTGTGATACTTGTTTTATTTCACTTTGACTCCTTTTCTTTTTTACGTCATTATCACATGCAAGAGCACCATAAAATACATGCAATCAGGATATGCAGTGTACAAAAACATCTCTTCTGTTCGATTTAATAAACTATAATGTTGTTCATGTATACTAACAAGCCAGGCCACCGAGAGGGTTTGGTGTGACAATTGACTTGCATTTTACATCACTATTGGCATTGTTGTTGGGGTTAGAGGAAGCTTGAATGTTTCTACGTTAATTTTTTAAAGCGATCACTTTTGAACAATACTTCTCAAAGCGGTCATATAATCTGATGTCATAAGGAGAAACACTTCTGAATGTTAATGACAAACTTTTTTGAATTTTGAAGATAATTTGTCATATTTTAAACGTTTGTTGCAAGATGTCTTAAAAAATGAATGTATTTCTAAAGTTGTGGTGCAGGATACCTTCATTGCTTTTTTTCTTTTACTTCAGTTAGCTTGAAAATAAACGCTTGCCCATCTTTTTAACATATTCCTGAATGTTAGTGCTCTCTCAAGTAACATGCAGCCCAGTGCGGTTGTTCAGGAGGGGGCTGCAAGCGCCCCCAAACCGTACTTTAAGTATCATTGGTATAAGCTTTATCCCTTCCACAAATGGGAGGAGAGTTTCAATGAGGAGACCGCCGCCGGAGCCAACAACACTGCAGGCCACCTCTGCCTCCTTTGTCAGCGGACCTCAGGAGAAGACGTTAGCCCGGTGTTCTTTCCTCTCTCCAAAGTGCCAGCTGCACTTATTCACCCCAAGACTTGGTGCTGGAGTCCTGGATAGAAGGCCCTAGCAATGCGCTGGGGTGAAGTCTATGCTTCCCCTTCTATGGGCCTGGTTTCACTTCCTACTAGTGTCCCTGATGTAGTAGCCGACCTCCGACACCTCTTGGAGGCAACCGGAATCACTGGTCAGTCTACTGACTCAGTGCCATCTTTAGAGCCTCAGTGGCTTGCAAATTTCAGCATAGCCTTTGGATTCAGCAGGCTACCATGCCGCTGCAGGGTGCCCTCGGTAACCGTCCTTTTCGCAGGGCCGCTGAGGCCGGAAGTCTGATTTCGGCTTGCTCAGGAAATGCGGACAGGAATATTGGGCACAGATTTAGTGTTGGTGCCACCGTTCCGGGTCAGGATGCAGCTGGATTACGAAAAGGCCACGGAACTCGGGATAGTTATGTCCTGGTAGCCAAGTTGCTCGGCCACCATTCCTTGTTTTGCTAGGTTAGATTACAAGGCTGATAATGTGTTATCACAAAACTCAGAGATAAGTCTAAATTGGGACCTTCTGACTGCAGGTGCGGCTCACCCTTCCCAAGAAGGGGGTTTTACTACTTCCTTTAGTCCCCAGGCAGAAGCCTGGAGCTTGTATGTATTTTCTATGACAACTAGATCAAACCACTTTACATGAGCTTCTTTCAAAACGTAGGGTGGCCAAACGTCCCGTATTTTCTCGGACAGCCCGGTTTTCAGAGGACTGTCCCGGCATCCCGATGCTTTTCCTAAGTTTCAGTAAATGTCTTGGTTTTTGGGACAGCAGAAATGAAACTATGCCCCTCTTTCAAGAGACGCCTCTAAAGGGATTACATTTATTATCTGTTTCTTTCAGCAAGCACAGGAGGAGGTTGGCTGCGTGGTTGCATCAGAGGGAGGACACAGTAGGGAGGAAGGCAGGGGCGGCTGTGAAGGTCCTCCCACAGCTAATGTTATATAATGTAGCCTTGTAAATGCTTGTGAATATAAATATATATAAAATGCATATACATGGCTACACAAAAACCGGGACAGGCAGTACATAAAAGTAACACAAAAGACTTTAGTCCTACCTTTGTCTTACCTGCTCCAGTTTTTGCTTTTCAAAATCCTGTCACCCTACCAAAAAGTCACAAAGTGGAGGATCTTATTCTTTTTAACAAAGCATTGAAGGACACTATCACATTTGCTTAGAAGCTGTAGTCGATGCTTACAAACCATAGGCAAGCAGCTCCGAAACCCAAATGTGCTCCTAGTGATCCAACATTTCTGTCAGCATACCCTGCTCCAGAAAGTTGAGTGGTTCAGTCATCTGCAGTACTAAAACCAAAAGCTTTTTTTATTACCCCCCCTCCATTGGTAGTTCGTCAGAAAGATTGGATTCACTAGTTGTAAAGTCTTTGACTATAGTAGCGTAGCCGTTTAAGCCTTTAACCCAAAGGGCATGATGACTGTATTTGTTTCGTCTTTGAGAAAAGAAATATTGATTATCCTCAAACTTGACTGACCATATAAAAGGGTTGTTTTTGCAACTCATGGAAGATGGAATTGATGCTGTTAATCAGGGATCTATGCAGCACTAGTTATGCTTGGATGCCTTTCAAAAGGTTTTGTGGGATTGTCTGGCTCAGCTGATGGAAATACCTCTCCCAGGCAAAGAAATTGTTTTGAGAAAGCAGGCAATTCTCTGGAAAGGTTTAAGCAAGGCTACTGCATGTTCACAAAGCTTAGCCTCTCCATCTCTTATTTCACAACCAGTATTGCAAACTTCAAGCTTATAAATGAGGATCTTACAAGCTATCTAGTTGAGCATCACACGAGCAGCAGCACTTTTCTTAACTATTAAGGTCAGAAATGCAGATAGTTAGATGGCATAAATGACAACCTTCAATTTTCTACTAGCACCACAAAAAATACTGTTATGGCTTCATAGTCAAGTCAGTCTCACTCCTGCGAGGGAATGACTGTTGGGATTTCTGACCAGTGGGTTCTTCCTATTGTATAGTTTGTATACCCACTTACATTCTGTAGGGTGTCCTCTCCGCTCCTCTATTCAAACATCTTGATGAAAGTAAATATGAATGTTGAGCAGAAGGGTCTTCTTCATATTTAACCACTAAAACCCTTAAACATAGCAAAAAACTATCACAAATTAGAGGGGAAAGAAGGCAGGGAATGGACAAGACCTGACCTTCAGATAAATGTGTGGGGAAGCAAGCAGAAGCTTCAGGTAGAGAAGGGAAATTCTACCCAAAAAAAAGGAGCAATGGTGATGCAATAAATAGCTGTAATGGCTTCTTGGTGATGTGGTTGTGATAATGGGTTTCATTATTGTTTTATTTGTTTTATAGGTCGAAGAGGGCATAGAGAGAGTGCATCCTTCAGAAAGAGGGAAAGGATGTTATTATAAACCTTTCTTTGTGTCAAAGGAAGGTGGTGGTCTCTGGCATATTTTTGGATCTATGTTTTCTTAACCCCTTTCCAAATAACCAAGTTCGAGATAAACATTCTGCAACAAACTATACTCCTCTACTTATTAAGAACTGAATGACTTCTTTAGATATTCAGGATGCCCACTTCCGTAGTCTTGTATGTAAGTACCGCAGATGGTTCCTCAGGTTTGTAGTGATAACATTTCCAATCTATTGTTCTTCCTCTGTCTTACCTCAGCCTGCATAGTTTTTACAAAGAAGATAGAAGTTATAGTAGCACACTTTTCCAGATGGTGCATTTTTTTTTCTTTAATTGGACAACTGTTTGACCATAGCAAAAATGTCAGAGGAAGCAGAGGATCACACTTTTGGCAAATATTTTATGTGTTGCACAAGTTATGCTTTTCTCTGAATGTACAAAAGATGGCTCTAGTTCTTTCAATCCATTCGAGTCATAGGGCTATAGTGGACACAAAAGTGGGAAAGGGGTCTTCCACTTAAAAAAAGATGCACACTCTAGACCAGGGGTCTCCAACGTTTTCTGTAGTGAGAACTACTTCTGATTAGTAAAAATAATTGTGAGCTATGGAAAGCTAAGCAACTCGTCCATTGTTCCCAGACACCCCCAAGCCCAGCTTCATTGACTTTAAGCCTAATGTCCATAGAGTCAGATACTATGGTTTGAACAAAATACTTTGACTAGGGGCACTAAGACAGGGCTGTCAAGTTTGTCAGTGAGAACGTGGTCTTTGGGGATGTATGGACCTGTGTGCGTATGATTGGGATATATGTGTATGGGTGACTGAGAGCCTGTGGCCTATGTACATGTGGCACAGGACATACCTTTCCCTATATGTGGCACCGTTACATCTATAACGCAAACATACAACCATTTTTTGAATGGAAGAAATTTAAAGTGCAGAAAAATGTTCTGCAAAAATGTTCATAATATTTAACATTTTTCTGCACTTTAAATTTCTTTCACTTGAAAAATAAAGCTTGTATTTTTCAGTTATAAATATGGCATGATCTCTACCCCACTGGGAGCAAGATGTCTGCTGTGTGTAAGGGCAACACTTTGAAATGGGAGAAAATTAAACGTTTAAAAGAAGTAACTTGGTTTATGTGAATTCTATAACACTCATCATTTATATTTTCTCCCTTTTCCAAGTGTCATATTTGTAAACAGCAGAGATCTTGCCCCCAGCTGCCTGTAGACATGGTGCCATATTTATAGCAGAAAAATACAGCCATTTGTTTCAACGGGAGGAATTTAAAGTGAAGAAACATGCTTCATAAAACATGAATACGTAATTGGCTTAATTGAAAGTGTATAAAGACATTAAGACTGATGTTTCATAGAAATATTTGTCTTCACTTTAAATGTCTCCCATTTAAAAAAAAAGACTGTATTTTTCAGTTATATATATGGTGCAGTGTCTACTAGCCACTTGTGAGCAAGAGGCCCGCTACTTGTTAATGCAGCATTTTGAAATGGGAGAAAATTAGTATGAAGAGTTAACTTAATCATTAAGGTAACTTTTGATTTTAATTTTCTCCCATTTAAAAGCATTCAGAAACATCATTATGTTCTCACGATCCAATATTAAGTTGACAAGGACTTTTATTTAAGAACTAAATACCTCAGTGCTTCAGTTCATCACCTCTGTGCCCCAGTCTGGGTCATAAATCTGACTGAGCACTGCTCATTATCAGGCCCTGCTGTCTGCAGCCTGATAATATAAAATAAACACAACCTTACCTTACCAAGCATTTGAAATGCAATAGGTCTTGCATTTGCTTAAGTTAGAGCTATTGGCGTTGTAAATGGCGTTGTAAATGACAATGTCTTTTATCACATACAAACATTTGAAATGAAAGACCATGGCGATTAACCCTTCGCTGTCGAGCTCTTCCCAAAGTACAACGTTTAAAACTTGGCCTACTTGGGAAACGTCGTCTGTTACAGGGGAACAACCACCACGATCGCCCAGTGGGTTTGTGTGCCTGCTACAGAGGTGTGTTTGTAATTTGAAGAACACAGGGCACAATTCTGACAATTTACTCTGCCTTTCTTCTTTCCCAGTAAATAAAAGGAGTACCACTGAGCTGGTAAAATGTTATATCTGAAAGAAACACATAGTGATCGATTCCTTACCTTAGAATATCCCCAGGCGTCAGACTGGATCCGGAAAGTTTTCGTCAGCAGTACCCCTGCGCGTCGGTAGGTGGCATCGTGCGGCTCCGTGTCCGTCGTCGTGGTCGCCGAGATGACGTCGCGGGCGCTACTTAGACGCCGCCCACGCGCGCTGACATCAGTTCTTTCCATTCCGCGCCAGCAAGCGCAGATCCGGGAAGAGCAGGAACCCCCAGTCAATTTTTGACTGACTTTTTGAGGCTTTTTGTCTCTATTTCTTCATCGAGTCTTCGACTCCTGGTCCAGTTAGGATGCCCGGTTTTAAGTCCTGCGGGGATTGTCACCGCATGATGTCTGTGACGGACCCGCACCGTGTGGGTCTTTTCTGCCTGAGGTGCGACCACGACCCCAAGTCGTGCCCCGACTGCCGGGCCATGGTGCCGAAGACTTTGCGGGAGCGGTCCCGAAAGTTGCTGGAGGCTCGGAAGTCGGCTCCGCGCCCGTTCGAGGTCCCGGTCCCGTGGGAGGTCGAGGGACCGTGCGCGGAGTCATCACCACCGATCTTCGGGATCCAAGTCTTCGCACTCGGGGTCAGGTAAGACAAAGCACAAGAAGTCGAAGAAACACCATCGTTCTCCGACTTCCCCTTGCCGGTCGCGCGACGCGGCTGAGGGTGCGGGTGGTGCCTCCCCCGCGGCTCCGGCGGAGCCTACGCAGTCGCCGCCCGACTACCCACCCTTCCAGGGGTCGTCGGCGACTCCGGCCCAAATACAGGAATTCCTGTCGGCCATGGCTCGCCTCTTTGGGCCGTCGGGTCCCGCTGGTGCGCCTTCGGGCCCTGCGGTCCCGGCTGGGTGTCCTCGCCTTTCTATGCCGGCGGCCCCGGCGTCGCTGTCGGCTCCGGCGCCGCAGGACACCCTTGGATCCAGGCCTGGATCCCGGTCGACGCCGGTTGACCTTGTCACACCTCCACCGACGTCGACTCCACCGGCACCAGTTCTGACGCCGCCCGCTCCTCGGGACGACGTCGACCTCAGTTTCAGCCCCAAAGTGGACGCGGCGTCGGGCCGGCGTCGATCGATGCCGTTCTCGACGTTGCTCAGGGATTTTTATCCCCATGTCCCTGCTCCTTATTTTAGACCTGTTGTACAGCCTGAGGAGCAAGGGGAGGACTGGGAGGGGTCTGAGGACCCTCTCGCAGCTGCTTGCGAGTCTGAACAGGACTGGGCTGAGGAATTGGGGACGCCAGTGGTCTGGATACCTCACCAGACCTTGGCATGCTGTCTCCTCCTACCGTGGCTACGGAGGAGGGCGCTAGTTATGCTGTGGTGTTGCGTAGGGCGGCCGAGGCCCTACACCTCGAGCTCCCTACTGTGGCCATCAGGACTAACCTCCTGACAGAGGTGCTTCAGCCAGCAGCTACTTCTGCAGAGCCGCTGCTTCCCTTCAATGAAGCCCTTTCTGACGTTCTTTTGGGCACTTGTTCCAGGCCCACCACAGGGGCTCCTGTGGATAGGAACGTGGCCCGACGCCATCGCCCGGCTCCGGGTGACCCCATTTTCCTCTCCCAACATCCCACCCCCGAGAGCTTGGTTGTCCAAGCCTCTGCTTCCCCAACCGCCTTCCCTTCCGCCCCACCGGATAGGGAATCCAAGAAGCTGGATCAGTTTGGTAAAAAGATTTTTTCTTCCACCAGCTCTGCGCTGCGGTCCGTAAACACCGCATGCCTCTTGGGCCGTTATTCCCACTCTTTGTGGGATACGGTGGCGAACGTACTGCCCCAGTGTCCGGAGGAGGCCCGGCCAGCTCTCTCCCAGGCTGTTGCAGAGGGGAGAGACGCAGCAAAGTTCATGATTCGTTGTGGCCTAGACACTGCCGACTCACTGGGCAGGTCGATTGCAACGACGGTGGCGGTTCGCCGTCACGCCTGGTTGAGGACCACTGGATTTTCGAGGGATGTCCAAAACACCCTTATGGACATGCCCTTTGATGGCCGTCGCCTCTTCGGCGACAAAGCGGACAGCGCGTTGGAGAGGTTTAAGGACTCACGGGCTACGGCCAAGTCCTTGGGACTCTCGGCAGTCCGCCCTCCTCCGCCTTCCGCTTTTCGCTCCTTTTGTGGCACAGGAAGGGGCGCCCGGCAGCGTTCGCAACAGAGCCACAGGCCTGCGCAGCAACAATCCCAGCGCGGCCGCGGGTTCCGCCGTGGCGGATCAAGGGGCCAGCGGGCGGGTCAGTCCACCACCGCCCCGGCCACCACTGCCTCCAAACCTTCCTAGTCCGAACTTTCAGGCCCATCAAACGCCAGTGGGCGGCAGGCTTTGCCATCACCTCCCCCACTGGCACACCATCACTTCGGACAGGTGCGTTTTAGAGATAGTCCGGAGGGGCTACTCCCTCCCCTTCGAGACTACCCCTCCAGCCATGCCACCTCAGTACCACCGCATGTCGGGGGATCACTTGGCGCTTCTTCAGCAGGAAGTTGCGGCCCTCTTGGCCAAGGGGGCCATCGAGCGCGTTCCGACGCCAGAAGTAGGTCGTGGTTGCTATTCCCACTACTTTCTGGTGCCCAAGAAGGACAAAGGCCTGCGTCCTATCTTAGACCTCCGGAACGTCAATCGCTTCCTCCGCAAAGAGAAGTTCAAGATGCTAACTCTGGCTCAGGTCTTGTCTGCTCTCGATCCACAAGACTGGATGGTAGCACAAGACTTGCAGGATGCCTATTTCCACATCCCCGTCCTGCAAGCCCACCGGTGTTGCCTACGGTAGGCCACGAGCACTTTCAGTTCACCGTGCTCCCTTTTGGCCTTACCAGCGCCCCTCGGGTGTTCACCAAGGTGATGGCGGTGGTCGCAGCTCATCTGCGCAGATCAGGGGTTTCTGTCTTCCCCTATCTGGACGACTGGTTGTTGAAGGCGGGCTCGCCCCATGCAGTCGTCTCCCACCTCCAGACTACGGCCGACCTCCTGTACTTGCTGGGGTTCTCCATCAACGTGCTGAAGTCGCACCTGATTCCCTCTCAGAAGCTCCTCTTTATTGGAGCGGTTCTGGACACGGCGCAGTTTCGGGTCTATCCTCCCGAACAGCGAGTCCGGGATATTCGGGCTCTGATTCCCATCTTTCAGCCCTTGTCCCGGGTTTCGGTCAGAGTGACTCTGAGGCTGCTGGGCCTCATGGCCTCCTGCATCCTGCTGATCAATCATGCCAGATGGCATATGCGGGCTCTGCAGTGGGACCTGAAGTTCCAGTGGGCGCAGCATCAGGGGAACCTGTCCGATCACGTCCAGATCTCGGAGGGCACTGCACGCCAGTTGCAGTGGTGGCTCACGAACCGGCATTGGGTCGACGGCAGATCCCTCTCCCTTCCCCAACTGGAGTTTACAGTGGTGACGGATGCGTCCCTCCTGGGTTGGGGCGGCCACATGGGAGAGGCGGAGATCAGAGGCCTCTGGTCTCCGGCGGAGTCCCGGCTCCATATCAACCTTCTGGAGCTTCGGGCGATCCGGCTTGCACTGAAGGCATTCCTTCCCTCTGTCAAGGGGAGAGTAGTGCAGGTGTTGACAGACAACACCACAGCCATGTGGTACTGCAACAAACAAGGCGGGGTGGGGTCGTGGACCCTCTGTCAGGAGGCTCTGCGTCTCTGGACATGGCTGGAACATCAGGGCATGTCCCTGGTGGTTCAACACCTGGCAGGTTCTCTGAACGCCAGGGCGGACGAACTCAGCCGCAGGTGCATGCTCGATCACGAATGGCGTCTTCACTCGGAGGTGGTGCAAGGTCTCTTTCAGCAGTGTGGAGAGCCTTGGTTAAATCTATTCGCCACCGAAGAGAACGCGCAATGTCATCAGTTCTGCACGTTGGAATTTCCAAGGCGGCACTCGCTCGGCGACGCTTTTCGTCGCGAGTGGAGTTGCGGTCTGTTGTACGCCTTTCCGCCTATACCACTTCTGCCCAGAGTGCTGAAGAAGATCAGGCGCGACCGGGCACAAGTCACCCTTTGGCCCCGGACTGGGCTCGAAGAGTATGGTATCCCGAGCTACTCAGTATGAGCATGGACCCTCCGATCAGACTGCCTCTTCGGGAGGATCTTCTGTCGCAGCAGCAGGGGACGGTCCTCCACCCGAACCTGTCCAGCCTCCACCTCTTTGCGTGGAGATTGAGCGGCGGCAGTTGATTCCTTTCGACTTGCCTCCTGAAGTTTGTGATGTCATTCTGGCAGCCAGGCGTCCCTCTACTAAAGTGGTATACGCCTGCAGGTGGAACAAGTTTGTGGCATGGTGCACAGCAAAGGCTGTGGATCCCCTTTCTGCCCCTCTTTCTGAATTACTACTGTTCCTTCTTTCTTTGGCCCAGCAGGGCTCTGCTCTGGGCACTATCAAGGGGTACCTTTCTGCTATTTCGGCCTTTCTCAGGCTCCCTGATCAGCCCTCTCTTTTCAAGTCCCCTGTTGTAAATAGATTTCTTAAAGGCATTACACACCTTTTTCCTCCTATTCCTTTCGTGATGCCTCAGTGGGACTTGAATTTGGTTCTTACATACCTGATGTGTGCTCCCTTTGAGCCACTTCATAACTGTCCTCTTCGTCTCTTGACCTTGAAGACTGCTTTCCTGGTGGCCATCACCTCCGCTAGGCGAGTGAGTGAGCTCCAGGCTCTTTCTTGTAAGCCTCCTTTCCTATCAGTCCATCCGGACAAGGTTGTGTTCTGGCCCCGTCCTTCCTTTTTGCCAAAAGTGGTTACGGCCTTTCACATTGGGCAGACTATTACCTTGCCCACCTTCTTTCCGCCTCCTTCCAGAGAGGAAGAAAGGCTCCACCGTCTGGACCCAAAACGTGCGCTCTCCTTTTATCTCAACCGCACACAGCAGTTCCGGGTGGATGACCAGCTCTTTGTTGGCAACGTTGGCACCAAGAAAGGTCGGGCGGTACACAAGAGAACTATCTCCTGCTGGGTTGTCTTATGTATCAAAACCTGTTACTCTTTGGCTAAAAAAGAACCTCCGGTGGGGCTGCGTGCTCACTCCACCAGAGCTACTGCAGCCACTACTGCATTGGGACGTGGTGTCCCCCTGCAAGACATCTGTCAGGCAGCCACGTGGGCCTCGCTGCACACTTTTACCAAGCACTATTGCCTGGACAGCCAAGTCCGGAGAGACGGCTTCTTCGGCCGTTCTGTTCTCCTGGTGACTGTGTCTTTCTGGTGTGATCTTAGTTCGCAGACCCACCACCGGGGTTGGTATTGCTGGGGTATCTAGTCTAAGGTAAGGAATCTATCACTATGTGTTTCTTTCAGATGAACAAGTTACTTACCTTCGGTAACGATATATCTGTAAGAAACATTAGTAGTGATAGATTCCTTACCGCCCCACCCATCCTCCCCGTTCTGCGAACTCATTTCTAGGGTTAAGGTCATCTCTTTCAGGGCCCTAGTTTCAATGCACCAGTGGTCAGTATCTTGCATGGCTCTGCGTTCCTGGCGCGGAAAGTTGTGTACAGAACTGACGTCAGCGCGCGTGGGCGGCATCTAAGTAGCGCCCGCGACGTCATCTCGGCGACCACGACGCCAACGACGGACGCGGAGCCGCACGACGCCACCTACCGACGCGCAGGGGTACTGCTGACGAAAACTTTCCGGATCCAGTCTGACGCCTGGGGATATTCTAAGGTAAGGAATCTATCACTACTAATGTTTCTTACAGATATATCGTTACCGAAGGTAAGTAACTTGTTCGATAAAGTCTTTGTGGGGGTCCCTCAGAGCTCTCCCAAAGAGGCTACTGGTATCCAAAATGTCCACTTTGAGCGAGCACGTGTAAAGGGTTTAAAGAACCCCTGCAGCGTCACCACAGGAACATGAAAACAGAATAGAAATGAATGCAGGTCCAGATGAGGGGAAACTGAAATCCTGACGTTTTGTGTTTATCCGTTTATTGCACTTTGCTATAGTACACAGTAAATAGTCCCAAAAAATAAAGATGCCGCAAACGTCTAAAGGTTTTAGTTGCTGTCAGATGGCCAACAAAGAAAAGGCTGTCGCCTAAAGTCCTGGGGCGGCGATCGGCGGCTGATTAAATATGAACCCATCGATGGATTAAAACGACATTTTAAAAATATCTGTTCTAACATTATGCGATCCGCGGGGAGCCCAGGAAACGAGCAGAGACGCGGTTGTAACTACGAAAATAACCCAAAACGGGCTAAGGGGCGGGGGGCGTTTAACTTTGCCCCCTCCCCATGCCAAGGAAGCCGTGTGCATGAATGTAGAAAGGGGAGGCTGGGCACCGGGTCCGGATAATATACACACCATGCAAAACAGAGTCCAAGAAGTGACAAACAACCCCCTTCACCCCCCCCCACTCCTCTGACTCCCCCCCACTCCTCTGACTCTTGCCCCCATCCCCCCCACCCCTCTGACTCTTCCCTCCCCCTTCCCCCCCTGGATCCTGCAGAAGAAGCCCATTGTTCTCCACGCTGCAGTAAACCAGTTGCAGCGCCCTCCGGTGGCCAACGCCGGGCACTGCAGCCTGCACTGGAGAAAAACAACTTTGATTGCAGTGATAGTATAGCGAGGAACTGACGACCCCAGGACAAGGGAAGGCAGGGATGTGGGACGGGGGTGAGTGCTGCAGCAGGGGGCACTGAAGTGCTGGAAACTAGACACGCTACTAAGAAACGACAATGAGTATTGGGGTCAGAATTTATATCAAGCAGATGTTTACTCCGAGCTGAAAAAGTTGGAAATGCAATAGGTCTCGCATTTTGTTTGTAGTTAAAGTTGACGGGGCCCTAGAATGTTGGTCCTTCGTATTACAATGTTCAATATTCGTTTTGTGATTGTTACTGTGGCAGCGGTATTGTTTTTTGTTTACATTTTGGACGGCTCACTCCCGGAACAAACTTCTGCCAATAACGTGTTTACCCTAAAATAGGGGTAGTGTATTTAAAGTCCCTAGAAGAACAGATGTATTAAACCGCACAAATAATTTTACCGAAAGTTTTGCTTCCTCCTACAATGAAAGTATATAAAGTTAATCTGTGAACGCCTGGGCTGCACTTCGGCCCGGCCGTGGCTTGCATGGGAAGCACCGGACAGCACTATTGACCCAACTTAGCAGAGAACCAACATATCAGCAAGACGCATAAAGGAACAAAAGTTTGAATCGATCCTGATGCCTGAAATAAATGGTACACTTGACTGGGGGTGAGTGTTTGATTGGCTCAAACGTTCCGTCCATCATCCCCTTTTGTATCGCTTTGTTCGCCCTAAGTTGGCGGGGGTATGCCCAGACGTGGGTCCCTTGCTCACTTTGCCACTGGATTCAAGCAAGCCTGGCTGATGACGGCTGGAATGCCAGAAACCGGTCCTAGGATGCTTGTTTCCGGTCCAGGGAAGACATGGCTTGGCAGTTCGTGCTGGACTGTTCCCATGAGGCACAGGGTCAGACTGATTTGCATATGGCCATGTCTGAACTGGGGTGGTGGAGTGAGCTAAAGAATGATGATGGATTAAACCCAGATCAGTTGACTGGGGGTGAGTGTTTGATTGGCTCAAACGTTCCGTCCATCATCCCCTTTGTATCGCTTTGTTCGCCCTAAGTTGGCGGGGGTATGCCCAGACGTGGGTCCCTTGCTCACTTTGCCACTGGATTCAAGCAAGCCTGGCTGATGACGGCTGGAATGCCAGAAACCGGTCCTAGGATGCTTGTTTCCGGTCCAGGGAAGACATGGCTTGGCAGTTCGTGCTGGACTGTTCCCATGAGGCACAGGGTCAGACTGATTTGCATATGGCCATGTCTGAACTGGGGTGGTGGAGTGAGCTAAAGAATGATGATGGATTAAACCCAGATCAGTTGACTGGGGGTGAGTGTTTGATTGGCTCAAACGTTCCGTCCATCATCCCCTTTTGTATCGCTTTGTTCGCCCTAAGTTGGCGGGGGTATGCCCAGACGTGGGTCCCTTGCTCACTTTGCCACTGGATTCAAGCAAGCCTGGCTGATGACGGCTGGAATGCCAGAAACCGGTCCTAGGATGCTTGTTTCCGGTCCAGGGAAGACATGGCTTGGCAGTTCGTGCTGGACTGTTCCCATGAGGCACAGGGTCAGACTGATTTGCATATGGCCATGTCTGAACTGGGGTGGTGGAGTGAGCTAAAGAATGATGGTGGATTAAACCCAGATCAGTTGACTGGGGGTGAGTGTTTGATTGGCTCAAACGTTCCGTCCATCATCCCCTTTTGTATCGCTTTGTTCGCCCCTAAGTTGGCGGGGGTATGCCCAGACGTGGGTCCCTTGCTCACTTTGCCACTGGATTCAAGCAAGCCTGGCTGATGACGGCTGGAATGCCAGAAACCGGTCCTAGGATGCTTGTTTCCGGTCCAGGGAAGACATGGCTTGGCAGTTCGTGCTGGACTGTTCCCATGAGGCACAGGGTCAGACTGATTTGCATATGGCCATGTCTGAACTGGGGTGGTGGAGTGAGCTAAAGAATGATGATGGATTAAACCCAGATCAGTTGACTGGGGGTGAGTGTTTGATTGGCTCAAACGTTCCGTCCATCATCCCCTTTTGTATCGCTTTGTTCGCCCTAAGTTGGCGGGGGTATGCCCAGACGTGGGTCCCTTGCTCACTTTGCCACTGGATTCAAGCAAGCCTGGCTGATGATGGCTGGAATGCCAGAAACCGGTCCTAGGATGCTTGTTTCCGGTCCAGGGAAGACATGGCTTGGCAGTTCGTGCTGGACTGTTCCCATGAGGCACAGGGTCAGACTGATTTGCATATGGCCATGTCTGAACTGGGGTGGTGGAGTGAGCTAAAGAATGATGATGGATTAAACCCAGATCAGTTGACTGGGGGTGAGTGTTTGATTGGCTCAAACGTTCCGTCCATCATCCCCTTTTGTATCGCTTTGTTCGCCCTAAGTTGGCGGGGGTATGCCCAGACGTGGGTCCCTTGCTCACTTTGCCACTGGATTCAAGCAAGCCTGGCTGATGACGGCTGGAATGCCAGAAACCGGTCCTAGGATGCTTGTTTCCGGTCCAGGGAAGACATGGCTTGGCAGTTCGTGCTGGACTGTTCCCATGAGGCACAGGGTCAGACTGATTTGCATATGGCCATGTCTGAACTGGGGGTGGTGGAGTGAGCTAAAGAATGATGATGGATTAAACCCAGATCAGTTGACTGGGGGTGAGTGTTTGATTGGCTCAAACGTTCCGTCCATCATCCCCTTTTGTATCGCTTTGTTCGCTCTAAGTTGGCGGGGGTATGCCCAGACGTGGGTCCCTTGCTCACTTTGCCACTGGATTCAAGCAAGCCTGGCTGATGACGGCTGGAATGCCAGAAACCGGTCCTAGGATGCTTGTTTCCGGTCCAGGGAAGACATGGCTTGGCAGTTCGTGCTGGACTGTTCCCATGAGGCACAGGGTCAGACTGATTTGCATATGGCCATGTCTGAACTGGGGTGGTGGAGTGAGCTAAAGAATGATGATGGATTAAACCCAGATCAGTTGACTGGGGGTGAGTGTTTGATTGGCTCAAACGTTCCGGTCCATCATCCCCTTTTGTATCGCTTTGTTCGCCCTAAGTTGGCGGGGGTATGCCCAGACGTGGGTCCCTTGCTCACTTTGCCACTGGATTCAAGCAAGCCTGGCTGATGACGGCTGGAATGCCAGAAACCGGTCCTAGGATGCTTGTTTCCGGTCCAGGGAAGACATGGCTTGGCAGTTCGTGCTGGACTGTTCCCATGAGGCACAGGGTCAGACTGATTTGCATATGGCCATGTCTGAACTGGGGTGGTGGAGTGAGCTAAAGAATGATGATGGATTAAACCCAGATCAGTTGACTGGGGGTGAGTGTTTGATTGGCTCAAACGTTCCGTCCATCATCCCCTTTTGTATCGCTTTGTTCGCCCTAAGTTGGCGGGGGTATGCCCAGACGTGGGTCCCTTGCTCACTTTGCCACTGGATTCAAGCAAGCCTGGCTGATGACGGCTGGAATGCCAGAAACCGGTCCTAGGATGCTTGTTTCCGGTCCAGGAAAGACATGGCTTGGCAGTTCGTGCTGGACTGTTCCCATGAGGCACAGGGTCAGACTGATTTGCATATGGCCATGTCTGAACTGGGGTGGTGGAGTGAGCTAAAGAATGATGATGGATTAAACCCAGATCAGTTGACTGGGGGTGAGTGTTTGATTGGCTCAAACGTTCCGTCCATCATCCCCTTTTGTATCCCCCCCCTTTTGTATCGCTTTGAAATAAATGGGCCATCTCACTCGTTAGAGCTCATACCTTGACAACTACGCCGATAACGTTTTTGCATGTATGTGCCAGTCTATATGTGCTGTAAGAGACTGGGTAGTTAGTATGCTAACATACCTGACGTGCTCCAACTTCCTAAGCTAGTTGCCGTTCACTAGGGAGAGGTGGGGGGGAACGGTGCACCACAGTTCACCAGAAGCCTCTTTGTCTCACCGGGGCTCTGACTCGTGGACCTCTCACGACCGCCTCCTAGCACTTTCCACCTGCCCAGGGCCCTCCCTCGCCATCACATGGACGGGGTGTTATATTTGAACATTGGGGATGGAGGAGTACTTGAAGAGTAATGAGGGCTGTATGGGTATAACTTGCGTTTGCCCCCTCCTTAAGTCTTATAAGACATCTCTCGCAACAGCCATGAACGGTACCCCACTGCCCATGGAGCCCTTAACAATCACGTCCCCACTGCAGGGACTCAGGCTCCCGGGCCCGCCCCGCGAGGACCTCCAGCCACGGGCTCGCGCCCCCCAGTCATCACGACTAATGGCACCAAGCGCACGACCAGCTTCAAATTAAGCCATATTAAATGAAGAGAGACCCTTTCATCGGGGCGAGGGCACCTCCTACACAGAAGCGAACCCCGCAGACTGCCTGAAACTCCGAACCCCGGCTGCGCCCCCTTCTCACGGTACGATCTGGTCTGCCCGGCTGCGATGGCACAACGAAGCAATGAGGGCAGTGAGTGAGATACTCCAGCGGAGGAGCTCACCTGGATGTCCGCCATTGGATGGAGGAGTGGGCGCCCTGCTGATCCATGAAAACATGTGTACTGAGCAACAAAACACAACAAGCGCAGCCGAAGCGGACCGCGCTGAAAATGAAAAGAAAAGAGTGCTTACAAACTTATAAATGAGACCGCGTAACTCCGCCAGTAAATGATCCAGTCCGGGTGGGCGGGGCCAAAAGGAGACAGGGCGGTAACAAGGAGGGACTAAGAAGCCTCCTTTACAATGAAAAGCCACCGTTTAGCATGAACTATGACGCAAGCCAATAGGAATGATGGGCGGGGCTTCAAGTCCCCTTCTGAAAGTGTATCGATTACAATAAACCTTGCAGAGCGAGGAGCGCATGCGCGCTCCAGCGCTAGGTCTGCGAGACCTAAAAAGGAAAATGTGACCCTGTGCTTATTTAAAAAGGAACTGAAGGCTGTGAGCTACTGTTAGCTCGCGATCGACTGGTTGGAGACACCTGCTGTAGATGATACCTGCAAATTGGAATATATGTCTAAAAGTGAAAATCCTTCTGAGATTACTAGTTCTGATGGCTTCTTGCAACTTTCCAATATTTTCAAGCCAACTAGACTTAGACTGAGAATACTTTAATGGTGTCTCAGATCTCATTGGAACCAATACATCAACATTTTGTTTGACTCAATATGGGTTATTAGTTCAACAGCACTGTTCTGTTGTGGGGAGAAAGCCATTCTGGTCAGAATGGCCCCAAGAGATGATTTTGACTTGCATTATGCATTGACACCAATATTTATCAGCAGGTTATGTGGCCAAAAAAAGAAGCTTCACTTAAGTGTGCTGAATTTGAGAGCCATAAGGTAAGCTGTCAGGCATAGGTACTGGACAGAGAAAACTACAGCAATTCATTACATAAATAAAAGATGTGCTTCAATTTATAAGGTATCTAAGCTCTTCAGCCATGGTTTGGGGCCAAAGATGGGGGAACTTAAGTATCATTGTAGGTGGACAGTCTGATTCATGATACTTGCCACAGAAAATATTAAGAGCTGCGTGTCAAGGGCAGGTCTTCTTGTCAATGAAGGAGAGGTCTTCCTAGTTTGAAGAAAGCATCACACACTACTCCAGGATAGAAACAGAGGAAGTAACTAGCAACTAGAAAAAACTTTTATGAATTTGGCAAGAAGACTGGCAACAGACCGCAAGCAATAGGAGAATATACCAGAATGTAGCAGGAACAGACAGGCGAAGAGTCACAAGCAACTATCAAACAAGCAACATTATAACATGACTGCAACCTCTTTCGATCTGCTTATATTGGTATCCTAAAGATCGACCTGGCAATAAAGGCAAAATGATACTGGAAGTACTTTCCAGTAATAACCTTAAGACAAAGTATTCGCTTAAAAGAGAAAAAATGCCCTCCTCACATTTCAAAACAGAGTATTTGTAGAGGCATAAAATTCCTCGAGCAGCACTCTCGATGGAAGTTTCAAGAACTGAGATGACGCTTTAGGGCCTTTCTTTGATCTTCTCTCTCCTACAAGGCTCAGGAGTTGAGCAAGGCAGATCTTAGGAACGTGCTTCTCAACCCTGGGAAAGAAGGGCGCCAACTGTTACTAGTGAAAGAAATTCCTCACAGAGTGGGGAAATGCAGCCAGATCGGGCGCCTCCCACCAATGACCAGATCCGAAGGGACTGCTGTCTTCATTGGAGTGCACCAAGACCTGCCCTGCATGCAAGCCTCAGCACACAGCTTCCCAGCAAAGAGGTAGGAGAGCGCTGAGGAGGCTAACATGTTCACTAATGAGAGTTTTTGCACAAAGTGTATTAGATCTTTTCCAAATTGAGAGTTCCAGAAGTGATCCTCTGTGCACCCTACAGTATTCTCAGGTGAGTTGAATATGGCTTGTTATCAGTATGAACTGGATGTACATCATTCTACACCATACCTTTCCATTATTTCATTGTTGCTCAGAATAAATCAGAAAATGGACCAACATGGGCAGTTGTTATTCGAATTGGCCCAGATTGGACGAGATGGACGAAGTATCTGGAACTGTTGGACCTCCGTCTTAGTACTCCAAGGCCCCTTCCATTCAGAATGAATCTGTCACAAAACATAGATTTTGGACTGACACCTGCATTTGGAAACCTATCCTCATGCTTGGAGATTGAAAGGGGGGCCACATAGGCATACTCCCAGTCTAATTTGGTGATGGAGATAGTGTTGGCTATTAGACCTCCTTTAATAAAGCATGCATGTTTAGGTAAGTGGTATAGATTTTTGAAACAGTGTGCTTAAAATAGACTTTATCCATTAACATTGGCTGTATTATCACTACAATGTGTTCTTTTCTGAGCCAGAGAATGATCTGATTGTGGGAGCTGTTAACCTTTTTAACCTTTCAACTCTAGAAAAGGATTCCCTCTTTTGCTTAATGACTGTTTTTAACGGGTCTGGTCGATTAATGTCCTCTTGTACCTTATGTTTCTTCCTTGTGAACTCTGTTCACATTATTCCTAGTGGGGTCAGGACCCTAGAATCAATGCATTCTTTTGATTTAACTGTAAACGGTATTTCTTATTGGGATTAAATTGACTAGAGGAGTGTGCACTTATACGTTTAAAAGATAAACCCTTAAGTTACTAGGAATTTAAAGGTTTGTCTTTGTTTCTCCTCTTGTTTCTGATTGCCTTTTTATATCAAAGTTTGACTAGACATTCTAGCAGCCTCTACATCCATTACGATCGAGGACATTTTCTGTCTACTTTACCCCAAGAGAGGTGACCATTGCTGGATAGAGAGCTAAGGAACACAGTATTTGGGGATCAGCTCTTTGTAGTTTGCTCTGAGACCAAGGAGGTAGAGTTTGGTGGGCCATTTTCTGTTTTAAAATGTGTTATGAATTGACACCATAAAAACCTCCAGATGGAACTGTTGCCCATTCTAAAGAAAGTAGAGCAGCTACCACAGCACTTTTAAAAGTGGTGCTTTTCTCTGTGATTTGTGAAATTAAAACCTGGTTGTTACTTCCTCAGTCATAACTGTCTTTATTTGGATGTGAGGATGGATCTGACAGAGCTTTACTTTATTGCTACACTTGATGATATGAAAATAAATGCATCTACTTTTCTGAGACCTTCCATTTTTCTGTTCAAACTATTTATTTTGCAAAGAGACAATAGGGGGACTGCTCGTTGACACAGCGTTTCGCCTACAACCCTATGTATAGGACCGGCCGCGTAGGATAGATAGGCAGTCGATAAGTAGTAGTATGAAGCACTACTAAACAATATGGCATGTGGAATACACAGCAAGTCGCCTACAACCCAATGTGGGCCGGCCGCGTCAGAGAGCAGGTGCCAATACGTGTCATACATATGGAAAGAGCAGATGGCAAGTCGAGAGAAGAAGGGAGAGATGGAGATGGAGAGAAAAAAGTAGGGGAGACAAAGAGGAGGAGGTGGGCGAGGGGGGAAGGGGGGAGCGCTAAGCCCCGAGGGGTAACGAATGGCATGCAGGGAGGGGTCTATTCTGTATCCGGGGGGTAGACTGCGTCCTCAAAGAGGTGTAGGGCTCGGAGTTTCGGGGGCTGAAAGCGGGCGTGCTCCAGTTTACAGAGATGGGTGACAAGTGGTTGCCACAGTTTCTTGAAATGGGAATCGCGGGACTGTAGTCGAGCAGTGAGCAATTCCATAGAGACAGTGTGCCATAGACGCGTAAACCAAACAGTGATTGGGGGGTTCTCCGGTTTTTTCCAGTACAGGGTGATGAGCTGTTTGGCAGCGCCCAGCATGTGGAGGGAAATGTGCCAGTCTTTGCGTGTGAGGGCGCTCAGATTATCAGGTTTAAGGCCTAGAACAGCTGTGGCAGGAGTGGCAGGCAGGGGAAAGCCAAGCACCTCTTTGATATGACTAAGGATCTCCTTCCAGTATGAGGTCAAGAAAGAACAGGACCACCAAATATGGAGGAAGTCGCCCGTGGCGCTCAAGCACCTCCAACATAAAGGGGATGTCGCGGGGAACATCTTGTGCAGTCTGAGAGGCGTATAGTACCATTGGGTCATGGTCTTATAGGCGGTCTCCCGCAGGGAGATACAGCGGTAGACCTTCGGGATATCAAGCCATAGGCGATTCCACTGGGTGGGGGCTACATCCAAGGCGATGTTCGTTTGCCATTTGCGCTGATAGAGGTGGGGAGTAGTGAGTGAAGGATGTTGCAATACGTGATAAGTGCGGGATATGAGCCCTTTAGAGTCATCAAAGGCGCGCACTAGGCGCTCAAAAGGCGTAAGTGGTCGAGTAGCTGCCGGCGCCCAAGAGGAGGTATGTATCCAATGTTGCAGTTGGATATATTGCAATCGAGCTCCCTCCGAGAGGTGGAAGTCTGCCTTACACTGATCAAAAGTTTAAAGGCGTCGCCCAGGAAGAGGTCCCTAATGGTCCGACACCCACCATCAAGCCAGTCAGAGAACGCTAGAGGACGCACTGCCGGTGGAAATTGGAGGTTCCCGGCGATAGGGGTGAAGGGGGACGGGAATGTGGGGAGGCCCTTAGGGATTGCAATTTTATCCCAGATATCTAGTACCGTCCGAGTGGGGGGTGCCAAGTAGGCACTACGCGATCGCGAAGCCCGGTGCTGCCACGTGAGGTCCCAGATGGATCTCCCAGTCACCGCCCTATCCATGTGGAACCACATCTTTTCGCTTTGCCACGCCATCCACTCCGATATAAAGCGGAGGTGAGAGGCCCAATAGTACTCCAAGAGGTTGGGGCAAGCCAGCCCGCCCCTGTCGCGAGGGGACATGATGATTTTGTTGGAGAAACGCGGCCTGCGTCCTCCCCAGACAAACCTGGTGATGTCTCGTTGGAGGCTGCTGATCTGGTGGAGCGGGATGGGAGTCGGAAGGGATTGAAAAAGATACAGGATTTTGGGGAGCACCGACATTTTGATTGCGTGGAGACGCCCCAGCCAGGAGAGAGAGAGTGATTTCCATGTTCGAAGGTCTCCAAGAACCGACTTCCGGCATTCCTGCCAGTTAATTTGGGACCATGAGGCGAGAGTGGGGGTGAGCTGTAGGCCAAGGTATCGTATGGAGTGGGAGGCCCATTGATAGGGAACTAAGGCCTGGAGCACAGGGATCTCGTCCCGAGGGATCGTAAGGTTGAGGGCCCAGGATTTCTCGTGATTAATTTTAAGACCGGACGCCAACT
Source organism: Calotriton arnoldi (assembly GCA_963921515.1). Classification (NCBI taxonomy): domain Eukaryota; kingdom Metazoa; phylum Chordata; class Amphibia; order Caudata; family Salamandridae; genus Calotriton; species Calotriton arnoldi. The sequence continues at coordinate 2,552,515 of CAWUFW010000124.1, read as the reverse complement.
CGAATGATCGAAGAAGAACCAGGAGGGCCGGGAGGGAGACGTGGGGCTGAGAGAGTGTAAGCAGGAGATCGTCCGCAAAAAGGGCCACTTTATGCTGTTGGCCTCCGAGGGGAATGCCATGGATGTGGGGGGCCTGGCGGATTAAAATGGCAAGGGGTTCCACCACAAGAGCAAATAATAAGGGCGACAAGGGACACCCCTGCCGGGTACCTCTGCCTATCGAGATAGGGGAGGATAGCTGGCCATTGACCCGCACCTGGGCCGTCGGGGACGAATAAGGAGCCATCATCCGAGCTATCATTAACGGGCCGAGCCCGATTTTATGTAGAACTGCCCGAAGGCAGGTCCAGTCCACCCGGTCGAACGCCTTCTCCGCGTCTAGCGACAGAAGGCAAGCCGGGATGCTCCAGTGGTGGGCCTTGCTCCCCAGGTGTGCAGTGCGCCGCACGTTGTCCGCACCTTGGCGATGGCGGATGAAGCCGACTTGGTCCGGTTCTATGAGGCTGGGGAGAAGCGGATCGAGTCGTTTGGCTAAAATTTTCGTGTAGATCTTCAGGTCCGTGTTGAGCAATGCTATGGGACGGTAGGACGAGCAAAGTGCAGGGTCCTTGCCCGGCTTAGGAATGAGGGCAATTTCCGCCAGCCCCATAGACTGGGAAGGACCAGCGTTGGTAGCGAAAGAGTTAAAGAGACGGACGAGGTGCTTCCGAAGCTGCGGCAGGAACATGCGGTAAAAAGATAGGGGAAGACCGTCCGGCCCCGGAGACTTTCCGATGGGGAGGTCCTTCAGGGCCCCAGCGAGCTCTTCGCAAGTAATTGGGTCTTCCAGTTGCTGGGCATGGTAGCTACTGAGTGGGGTCCAGGGGCAGGCATCAAGCAGAGTCCGTATCAGGTCTGGGGAGGGCGTGGCTGGGGCATATAGAGAGGAGTAGTATGTTTGGAATGCGGCGCATTTGGAGGCTTCCGTGATCGCGCAGGTGCCGTCTCCAAGTTGAATATTAGCGATGTGGGCCTTAGCTGTGCGTTTCCGCAGGCGCCGAGCCAAGACCGTGCCCACCTTGTCGCCCCCCTCGTAATAGCGCTGTTTCAGTGCTAACAGAGCACCCTCAGCCTTGTTAGTTCGATGGGCCCGCAGCTGACCACGGAGGGTAGCCAGGCTCCGCTTATGAGCAAGTGAAGGGTGTTCCTGGTCGAGCTTCTCGAGGGCCTTCAGGTCCCTAGTGAGATTGGCTTCGAAGAGACGCGCTTCCCGTGCTCGCGCAATCGCGATGGAAGTGATATGGCCGCGGATGGTGGCCTTGAATGCGTCCCACACAACAGGGAAGGGGGTTTCGGGGATATCGTTAAGCTCAAAGTAGGAGTCAATGGCCGTTCGCAATTCCGCCACATCCACAGGGTCCCGGAGGAGGCGTGGCGGGAGGCGCCAACGAGGCGGGAGTGGGGTGCGTGCAGAACTATGGCATAGGAGAAGTTCCACGTGAGCGTGGTCAGAGACCGAGATGTCGGACATGGAAGCGGAAACCGTCTCGCCGATAAGGGCATGAGAGATAAGGATGTGGTCAATATGTGAGTATGAACGATGCACGTGCGAGTAATATGAGTAGTCGCGAGCTTCGGGGGAGTGATACCGCCAAGAGTCAAGTAGCGTGAGATCCGTCAGTTGCTTCTTTAAGGTGGAGGACATAGCCCCAGTGCCCTGAAAGGAGCCGTCGCTACGATCCAGGGCGGGGTCCCAAACCAGATTGAGGTCGCCCCCTATAATAAGCGAAGGGTCATCTTGCGGTACTTGTTCCCTCAAGAGGGCGCGGAGGTAAGAGTCCTGCGCCTGGTTAGGCGCATAAATACTGCACAATGTGAAGGACCGATGTCCGATCAAGACCTCAGCTCTAAGGAAGCGGCCATCTGGGCTGCGGAAGGTTTTAGATTTCCCCTGCCGGATGCCAGGGCCACAGAGTATTGCCACACCAGCTGTTTTGGAGGAGGCCGAAGCCCAGAATTGGAAGGGGTACCGGGGGTGAGCCATGCAAGGGACATCAACTTTCAACAGGTGAGTCTCCTGTAAAAGGATTATATCAGGATGCTGCTGAAGGAGGTATCGCCATATCTGATGCCGCTTATTGGGAGAGTTGAGCCCCTTGACGTTAAAGGAGAGGATTTTCAAGCAGGGGATAGTGGCCATGGCCCGTGGGGAGTGCGGTCTGGCCTAAGCATCCCACAGGGGGCAAGGCGGGGCAATGGCGAGGAGAAGGGGAGAGCCGCTGACTTCCGGAAAGTAGAAAGAGAACCACAAGAGGCGCCCCCGCCCACCAAGGAGGGAGAAAGGGACAGAGGAAGGATGCGAGAGGGAGAAAGAGAGAGAAGAGGAGCAGACGTTCAAAACGAAAACGATCAACATTGGCCAACAGGGCCACAGTGTCCTGTTCCGGTCCAGGGACAACCGAGGCCCAGGGGCACAGGCGGTCCCGGAGAAGTCACTCTCCCAGGAACAGATGGGGGGGCGAGTCGCCGGACACGGGAGATGTCATCTGGGCAGGTGATCCGACGCCGCCAACACTGCTTACAGGGAGCTGGGATGCTATCGAGTCATGGGGCTGCGCGCCACCACTTCAGGCACAGGAAGAAAGTACATAGTCCGGAGTGATCCTCCATCAGCGTGAGTGAGAGCCCTGCCAACTAGGTAGTTAAGGACGGAGGGCTGGGCGAGGGGCGATCCCCCTCCATGGAGCGAATGTGTTGGATGATGTCGTCTTTGGCTTGTGAGGACGAGTGCTCCCCGGGATGCAGAGAGCGCCGGTTGCAGCTAACCTGGGACCAGGAGGGTTTGGCGGGAGCCCTGGTACGGGGCTGCAGGCGTGCAGGACTTGAGGGTGGCGTGAGAGAGAGATGGAGAAGATTCGCCGCCTCCTGAAGGGATCGTACCATCCGACGCTTGGATTCCCACTGGAAGATTAGCGCGAAGGGGTGACCCCACTGGTATTGGATGTTCAGGCTGCGCAGTTTGTCGGTCACCGGCCTGAAATCGCGGCGTCTCCGAAGCGTCGTGGGCGCGAGATCCTGAAAGATCTGGATGTTGGCACCCTTGTAGGTAAGTTCCTGCTTGGAACGCGCCGCCTTCAGGATGGCCTCCTTTTCCGTAAAGAAATGGATCCGGGTCAGAATGTCAGGGAGGAGGCCCGGTCGGCCAGGGGGACCAGAGACCCGGTGTGCACGATCCAGCGCCGGTGGAGAGGCATCGTCGTCACCCCAGACCTCGTGGAGGAGTTGTGCCACGTAGGTCATGATGTCCGACCCCTCGGCCCCAGTTGGCACCCCCCGGATGCGGAGGTTGTTGCGGCGGCTCCGGTTTTCCAAGTCCTCCTGCTTTAATTGTAAGTCAATGTGTTGTTCCTCGAGGGTAGCCAGGCGCTGCCAGAGTTGCTCTTGGTCCTCCGTACGCGCATCCGCCGTTCGCTCGAGACTGTCGACTCGGTCCCCAAGTTCCGTAACCTCCCTCCGGAGTTCCCGGACACAGGAGTGGACCTCCGTGCGCAAGGAGCCGATTTCCGTCTTAAGCTCTGCCATGAAGCCGGCCATAAAGGACTGGGTGCGTGGTGGCGAATCCCCTCCATTTTGCGAAGCCATTGCTTCAGGGGCAGCAGCGCCCGTCTTGCCCCAGAGCGCAGCTACAGGATTATCCTTTGGGGGTGCCGCTGTGTCCTTTGCCGCCTAGGTGCGCGTCATCTCCCGGCAGAGTCCAGCACTTCCCAAAGCCGGGCTAGATGGTGGAAGGAGGGTGTAGAGCCGTAGGAGGGCAATTAAGGGATACAGCCGTATCTACCCCAATCCTAGGCAGCAGGACACGGTAAGAAAGGCCTCCCAGTGAGTGTGAGCGGGCGGAGGGGTGGGCTAGAGTGCCGCCGCCGTCGCAGGCAGGGTCGAACAGTGCAGGCCAAAGTATTCCCCAGAGCAGGCGCCCGGAGCAGGGCCGGTAGCTTGAACAGATCCCCGCGGCGAGGCAGCGCGGCGCCCCGCCGGCGGCCAGGGGGGGGGCCGAGCCCACCAAGGCGCAGCCGCACCGAGAATGTCCTCCAGAGACCCCAGCCAGCAGGGCACCAAGAAATCCCCAGCGCTCTGGCGCGGACGCGAGGCACCCCCGCAGGGCAAGCGCGCCCAGACCGCAGGGGGGGGCGTGCAGCAGGGTCCCAGCCCAACGCCCGGTGTCCACGCACCCCTAGGCGCTGTATCCCCTGTCCCGGGGCCGGATCGTTGCAGGGCCCAGGGGCCGCCGAAGGAGAACACAGGGACCCAGGACCGCAGGGGTGAAAGCGGTGTAAAGATGCTGGTGCAGCGTCCCGGTCCCACTAGGCCACAGAGGTCCAGGCGGTGTCAGGGTCAGTCCGTTCTGAGGGACGGGCGCATCCACGCCAAGCCGGTCCCCCCGTAGGCCTCAGCTGAATGGCCGAGTGTGTCAGTGACCAGTGGACCGGGGCAGGCCTGGAGGGCCGCAGGTGAGCCCCCCCCAGCAGCAAGTCCAGAGTGAGGCCTAACGCTCAGGCTGGGGCAATTCGGGCAGGGTGCGTGGTCCCCGCGGGGGTCCACACCCGCGCCGGTGCCACCCCTCCGCCTTCAGCAGGGCCCCAGCGCGGCAAGTCCGATGCGCCTCACAGCAGGGTCAGGCCGGGGCCCCTCCTCCGCCCACTGCCAACCACACAGCAGCGCCACTCACCGCCACCGGGTCCGGTCCTCAGGGTCGCTCCTCGGCTGCGGCCCCCCCCAGGTGATCTCGGCCGCCACCGGGCCCGCACCCGTCCTCAAAGTGGCGGGCAGTTGGAGCAACAGAGAGGAGCCCCCTGCGAGATCAGGAGACGCCGATGGCCGCCGCAGGCCGTCTCCAGCGCAGTCCGGCGCCTCTGCTGATGGGGCGCGGCACCAGGGGGGTCCGGGGGATTGTTTGTGGGCCGCAGGGGAGGCCTGGATCAGAAGGCCGCAAGATGGCTGCCGCAGAGCCAGGAGACCAGCGCTAGGCCACAGTCCCACCGCCACCAGCGAGCCCCCGCTGTTGTCAGCTCGTCGGTGGGGGCTCCTCACCCTCTGCGACCAGTGCGCCCCGAAAAGTGGCGCCGATTGAGCCCCAGCTCCGCGAAAATAGCCCTAATGTGCGGCGGTCAGTCGGAGCTCCACGAAGTGCGTCTCACGCCATTGACAGCGAGACCACGCCCCCCGACCTTCCATTTTTAGTTGGTGACATTGAAATCTTTCAAGGTGAGGAATCTTTTGGAAGATTTTTGTTAAAAGAACTTGATCGTTACCCATAAGTAATGCTATTTCCAATGAGTATGGTTTCTTTCCACATATTCCTCTTTGCTCCTTCCCACTGGTTTGTTTTTCTGTGGAGCTGACTGAGTGCCGTCTGTCCTAGACAGTGTAAAGCCTTTATTGGACCCATTACAACAAGCAGAAAATAAGAGTATCCATCAAAAACGCATTACCAAATAACATATTCTTTTTTTTTTTTTTTGAGATTTCCAATAAAAAAACAACAAACCTGTAAACAGCCATTTATATTTTCTTTAAAGAAACATTAAAGGAGAGAGAGGCTGCTCATGCAATTCTGTGCCATCACTTCAAGGCATCCAGATGTTTCCCCATATTTTTTCAATTGGCCAGGAGTATTCCAGAACATATTGGCTTTTTATTTTTGCCTAATTTTTTGTACCATTTACCGCATTACAATTACTGTTTTTTTTATTTTTTTCTAATGTTTTAATTGAATGAATATGAAAGGAAAGTGAATAAGGAAGATGGTCATTCCGACTTGTATGTTTCTTTTTTTTTGATCCCCATAATTGTAGCGAACCTGAAATATTTTCAGTCAAAGAAATTAAAAACAGAGAGCGATATAGAGATGGAAAATGACTCTCTTTCTGACTTCTGCCAGCTCTTCAAGGTGTGCAGAATTGTAAATGTGCCTGGATCCTAGCCCCCTGCTTAGAAAATGAGACTGCCTCATCCTTTCCCTTTTTCCCCCATGGATGTCATCACCAGTTCCCCAAACTTATACAAGGGGAGATACTAGATGGTTTCTATTAGTCTGTCTCTCAGCATGACATTTTCAATGCTACAGTTCTGTTGCACATTTTCAATTATGACAAGATTGTAAGCGGTCAGGTGTTGGCCACTGAACCTAGTGCGAACCTCAGATCAGTGTAAATAGTATTTTCGATGTCACATAATCTTTTAATGTTGAGGAATTCTCGTTCAGTACTGAGATGCTCAATCCCTCTCCTCCCCCAACCCCCCCCTCCCATTCCGTTTTCTCTGGGTTAGGACATTGTTCAGCCAAGCCTCTGCACCTGAAATGCCTTTTGCATTGCAGAGCTAAAATCATTTACTCTTCAGTTGCAACAGGAAGTGACCTGAAGGAGGCAGTGGAGAATGTTAGATAGAAATCAGGCAGAAGGAGCAGGAGTATGGTTGATATTTTATAACACTGAATTACTTTTCTGCAGGAGGGTTATTCAGGATTTGAGTTTCAATACTACATTTCTGAAAGAGAATGTTGGCTCTTCCACCGCAATTTTGTTCAATTCTGAAAGCCAATTGGCTGTATATGACTGACCTTCAGCCTCCCTATTTTCATGTGTCAATGCTTTCTTCATGCCAAAGGTTTCACAGGTTTTACTCTTCCTTATCTGTTTAAAGTCATCAAGAGGCTTCAAGTTGCATTGCTGTAGTGGCTGCTCACTTCTGAGAGGCAAGGCATTTTTGTACCCCCTTATTTGGACGATTGGCTGAGAATACACAGCACTTAGGTAGGGAAGAACACCGTTTTTACTGGACACCACTTCCCTTCTCCATCTCCTAGCGTGATCAGTGAATTGAGATAAGTCTGCCCCTTTCCCATCATGAAAGGTATAATTTCTGGGATCATTCTAAATACAAATATTTAGCTTTTCCTTCAGAGGAAAGGTATTGTTCCATGTTTCAGAAGAGTAATCACTCTCAGGGGTCAGTGTCTGACAGTGAGTGAGCACTGTGAAGTCAACTATAAGAACACTGTAATTGTACATTGGATTTTGAAACCCAGATTGCATGAGAGAGATACTGCTGGCTCCAGCGTGACCAGGCTTCAGGAAGAGAAATCACACAAATGGTATACGAGTCCATGAGCTAGTATTACATAAAAAGAAATATGACAAATTTGCCTTATCGAGATCAATAGGAAACTCACTCAACTTTGATACATTACTTCATGTTTGGGGAAGTTTCCCTGGCAGTATAATAGTACAGGGGTCCTGATCTGCATCAAAAACGTCTCTTTAGTTGAACTTTCTGAAACTCTTTTCTGATGGATACTTTTAACATCAGACACCGCACCTTGTGAATATTGCCCAGGCGTGAGACAGGATGCGGAAACTTTTCATCAGTACTCCAGCATGCTAGTAAGTGGCTTAGTGTTTTTTCCACACCAGTGATGATCTGCTCTGAAAGTGACATGCAAAGCCACATATAAGAGCCACCTATTTGCGCTGATGTCACTTCCTTTCTTCCCATGCCACCAGATGTGACGAGACCAATTTCTCTCAAAATCAAAACATACTCTTTGGTCATCTAAATGCATTATTGTTGGGTTTTCTTTGGAATCATCGATCATCCCCCCTCACCCCTCCCTCAGGGTCGCACTAACTAAATGTTTTAAATCTACGTTGGACTGAGGCATTGCAACACCAGATATTATGAATAGTGCAGGCTGGCACACTTGGTGGTTCAGTGGGTTCAGAGACGTTGCCTATGCATTTGAGAGATGAGCAATGCATGGAACACAACTTTCTCGGTTTCTATATTGGGGCACTCTTCCACGGATGCTCCCTCCGGCCATACAAGTGGAGCTTGAGGTATGGGGTGACACACTAGGGGCCCTTGAATGGTCCTGTCGCCTGATACAAGATATTATCAGCACTTCTAAATTGGGGAATGTTATACACGAGCACACTAAAGTTTTTTGAGAGTTACAGAATGAGTACGATCTCCACTGCTGTCAGTTCTAACGCAACTTGTGGATCAGGCATGCAATAAGCCCTATAGCCCAGAATACAGCCCACTAGCGCGCTTACTGAAAATGACTGGTGTGTGACCCTAGAACCCCTTAGGGAGGCTCCTATCTCCTCTCAATTCCATGGTATCCAACTGAATTATCTCGAACAGGCTTACCTTATGAGAGAGAAGCTGTGACAGATGATGGTTATCCAGTTACAGTCCTGCCTACGATGCACCACATACAGAGGAGACTTTCTACGCATTGTCTGGAACTGTGCTGTAATTGGGTCTTTCTTGGGAGGGGATGCTTTCATGGCTGGAAGAAGTTCTGGGTTGAATCCGCCTCAAGGAATCCAGGTTTGGTTTGTTGCACACCACAGACGACAAAGATATCAATAGGTATAAAATAGCCCTCCTATGGCTAGGCCAGGTTATAGCAAAGCAGGATATCACTAAGGCTTGGAAAGACACTGCGGTGCCTTTGATGGAGGACACTGTTAGACTGATGCCTCAGTCTGTAATGACCTATATACATTGCTAGAGGCTGCCCTCACTAGCATGGTAAAATCTGGAGGGATTGGGCCCAAGACAGGGTGATTCAACTTGAGCCTTTCAGAGATGGACCCTGGGTGGCCAAGATGGTGGATGGCTAAGACGCTAATCCTGATCGCTTCGAGCCGCCGCCGCTAATAGCACCAGTTTTAGCCCTCCGACTCCCCATCCACGACAGCCAAAGGGTGCCGCAGGCTGTTGAAACTGGGTGACCACCGGAAGCGACTCGCAGAGCCCCCCAAGAAACTGCATGGGGCTCTGATCACAGAATGGAGCGGGAGGCCTCTGATCCCTGGTGCGGCCTGTGGTGAGATCCTGTGGCGCGGCGTGGTCCAGAGGCGCGGCCTGTGGCGTGGTCCTGAGGCGCGGCCTGCGGTAGACCGCTAAGGGGGCTGCGACGCACGGGTGAGAGTCCCTCAGAACACTCCAGCGCTCCCTACTCATGGAGCCCCCACCCCATCCATTGCCGGAACGGCGGTGCGGAGAAGACACCAAGCACACACAGCGGAACATCGGCCCGGACATCGGGAGCTACAGTGCATCCTTAAGGTGAGGCGCGGCCAACAGCGAGACCCAGAGGTGCGAACTCTTTCCTCGGCGCCGGCCAGCCTACTGGGGGTGCGGGGGCGCCGCGGCCTGCGCCTTCGCATCGAACCAGCGGGGGCCCACTCCCCTCTTAACGCCCTGACGGCTGTGAGAGACGGGCCGGCGAGGGAGTGAGACACAGACGGAGCACTCGATAGACACCAGCTCTCTATACCTTCCCCGCATCCCGCCCTGGATGAGTGAACTGGGGAGGCCTTAAGAGACCGGAGACGGGCCCTGTCCTCCAGTGGGGCAGTGGCGGCCCTGCACACTGTGATCCTCATCGGGGGACTGCGACCACGGGCAGCAGTATCGGCTTGGGGAGGCTGATAGCGGCTTCTAGGCAGTAGCCTGACCCGGACGGACGTGGTGTGCCCCCCCTGGGAGCTCAAGCTCGCGCACGCCCTTATTGTCCAAGGAGCTGGGTCAATTTGCGCCACGTGCCAAAGAGAGAAGCGGAGGGCCCCGTGAACACTGCCCCACACTGTCGAGGTTGCATAGTGTGCCCGCCTGTGGGGCTCCCACAGAAGTCTGGCTGCTTTTGCGGCATAGGTGGGGCTGATTGTGTCTGGCAGAACAAGACAGTAGAGTGGCCCTGGAGCTGGTCGGGGCCCATTCAGTGACAGCGGCTCGCTCGTCGAATAATAGGGCCTGAGGGGATCGGGACGTTGCCCGTCCGGTCCTAGAGGCTCAGAGAGGTCCCTTCCATCGAGGCAGTTCCCCGGAACTGGGAGGAGAGGCGGCCCCTGGATGAAACTCGGCGTTCTGCAGCGCCATGGCAGCAAACGGGGCCAAAAAGACCGTTCCCTCAAGGAGATGTTCGGCAAACAGGGGAGCACTGCCCCAGACGACAAGCACGCGGAGGCGAGTGGCGATCCCAAATCAGACTCTGAGGACGGAACTGGGCCGGTGACTAAAGCCTTCCTGAAGTCGCTTTTCGTCTCCCTGCGTAGTAACCTACTGGCCATGAAAACAGAACTAGCGACAGAACTATGGGAGGTGCGCCGTGACACCGACAAGGTGGGCGAACGGGTAGCTGCGCTTGAGGACAAGGAAACCAACTGGGAAGAAGAACTGGGATGGCTACAACAAGAAGTCTTAAAACTTAAAGAGCAACACCTGGACCTCCAAGCACATAATGAGGACTTAGAGAACCGACCGAGGAGGAATAATATCCGCATCAGAGGAGTACCATCAAAAGCAGAAGGGACTAACCTTCGGGAATATATTTCTGACCTCTTCCGACACATCCTGGGCCAAACAGACAGACCCACTCCACAGCTAGAGCGGATGCACCGGATAGGATCCTCTCGATCGGGGAACACCCCCCCCCAACCCATGGTGAACATCCTAGTTTGTGTGCATGATCTTCAAATGAAGGAGAATATCCTTAAAAAGGCCCGGGAAGCGCACCCAATCCAGTTCAGAGGCCACTCACCGGTTCTCTATCAGGATCTCTCCAGGATCACCTTGCAAAAGCGCAAAGATTTCCGCCCTGTCACAGAACATCTATCCCGTATGCTTGGGGCCACCCCTTTCGCATAATTTGTCGTTTCGAGAGAGTCCTCCATCAGATCAGATCCCTCAAGGAGGCCTGCGCCCTGCTGCAAATCGACACGCCCGGGGACCACCAGGAGCGATCCTCCTGCCCCAGCAGCAGGAAGTTACAACGGCAAGCATGACAACTGGTCAAGGGTGTCCGTGCTAACACAAAGCCAGACCCGGACACCACTTGCAAAGAAAGGTAGGCAGTCATCCAAGCCCTCTCTGTGGACTCTGCCCTCTCCGAGTCGTCCTGAAACAGATACCACCTAGCTGCATTCGCCCGTGGTGGGACAGTCGGGGATACTGGCGGCGGCGGCTGGAGGACAGGAGGTTCGAGGACACTGAAGATATATCCCTCCTCCGCCTGTGCCCTCTTGGATCTGACAGTCCTGTGAAAGACCTTCCCGCTACAGGAACATACTGTATCGAACCACAGAGTCCCCCGAACGAAACAAAGCAGACAAACTTTGGTCGTAAGACACTATTGTTATGTTTATTCCAGTTTGTCTATGGGTATCTTTCTATCTTCTTTTGTTTCTTTCTCCTCCGCGCCATCCACACTGCCCAATGTGCGCCCTCGCTATGCTGACTAGGGCCCATGCACGCTCATCTTTCACCCCGACAGAGCGGCATAAACGCCGCGGCCTGGCCGGAGCTATGCGACTTACAGCCGCATGACACAGTCCCTGCGCATTCTGACCCTCAATGTCCGAGGCCTTAATAACCCAGTAAAGCGTGCAGCGATCCTATCACTCCTAGAGCGATCTGGATGTGACGTTTGTATGCTCCAAGAGACACACTTACTGGCCAAGGACACACACCGCATGCACTCACGATGGTTCCCACACCAGTTCTGGTCTTCCGGCACAAGCAAAACAAATGGGGTGGCCATCTTGCTGGCCTAAAAGTTTCGTGGGAAGGTCATCTTCACATCCATGGAAACTAAAGGCAGAGCATTTGGGATTAGGATCCAATGGGGGTCCATAAATTTCAGAGTGGCCACGCTATATGCCCCCAATGAGAATCAGGAGCGTTTTCTCAAATGCTTTTGAAGTGATCCTAACTTCCCATGATCGGGCCATAGTGATAGGGGGCGACTTCAATCTAGTTATGGACTCGAACTTGGATCGATCGAGCCAAAGCACAACACAGACAGAGGCCCTCTCATCTTCCGGACAGCAGTGGCTGGCAGACTGTGCGCTCACTGATATCTGGCGGCAGGCGCACCCCACCACCAGAAACTATACCTTTTACTCAGCAGCCCACAAATCTTATGCTCGCATTGACCACTTTTTCACTACGGCAGCCCTGACGCCCTGGGTAGAGGAAACCACTATCGAACCACGCTCTTTGTCTGATCACGCCCTGATCACACTATCGCTGAGCCTCTGTGCCCTTAATGGCCGCCCATCTAGATGGCACCTCCAGGATGCCATGCTGCAATCTGATCAAATGGTACAGATGATACACACGACCATAACAAAGTATCTTAGCGTTAACGATCGTGGGGAGACTCGCCTGGACTCGGTCTGGGAGGCGTTCAAATGAGTCGTTGGAGGCGAGATGATAGCTATCTCAGCAGGTGAGAATAAGCTGCGTGCTGAGAAGAGACAACAGATAGAGGCGTCTGTGGCGGAGCTTGAGTCAATACATAAACGAGCAGGTGCTCCCCTGGTATGGAGAGAATTCAAAAAGCAGCGCCTGGACTTCGATCAGGCGGAATACGCCCTGCTGCGTCTCCGACACAAATTCTTTGAGTGGCAACCGCTCAAGCCGTATGCTAGCCCACAGACTGCGGCACAAAGAAAGTTCTGGGTCGGTTGTAAAGATCTGGACCCCCTGTGGGGCAGAATCGTGCTCAGATCCTGAGATAGCAGAGGCTTTCCGAGCTTTCTATAGCAGACTCTATACAGGGGAGGACTCCCCCTCCGGTGCAATAGACTCTTATCTCCGGGATGTCCAGCTCGCACAGATCCCACCTGAAGTAGCCTCCCAGCTGGAGCGCCCCATCCAAATAGACGAGGTAATATCGGCGATCGCGTGCCTCAAACTCTCCAAGGCCCTGGGTCCGGTCGGTTTCTCCCCATTGTACTATAAGAAGTTTTGTCAGAATTTAGCTCCCTTGCTGACCCGGCTGTTTTAACTCATTCCACGAAGCAGGACGCCTACCGGATTTGATGTCTGAGGCATCCATCTCGGTAATCCTTAAGCCCCACAAGGAGCCTGTGGACTGTGGGTCATACCGCCCCATCTCATTGCTCAACACAGATGCGAAAATATTCACGAGCATCTTGGCTACGCGCCTCAACCCCCTCATGACGGGTCTCGTGGACCCAGACCTGGCGGGGTTCATCCCAATGAGGCAATGCGGCGATAACGTGAAGCGCCTCATACATCTCATAGACCTTATACACCGTTCTGGGAAAGAGGCCCTTCTACTCTCAGTTGACGCCGAAAAGGCGTTCGACAGGGTTCACAGGCCGTTCGTATTTAGCATTCTGAGTCGGTTTGGGTTCGGGGACACGTTTCTAGCATGGATACAATGCATTTACAGCGCCCCAAGAGCGACGGTCAGGGTCAATGGGTTTTCCTCGAAGCCCTTTCCTATAGGCCGAGGGACAAGACAGGGCTGTCCCCTCTCCCCGTTGCTCTTTGCGCTCTACATGGAGCCGATGGCCCAAAGGATTCGCAACAACCCACTGATCACAGGGACCGGCTCAGGGCAGACACGCAAATGATCAGCATGTATGCAGATGATGTGGTCTTCTCCTTGACCAACCCAATGTCCTCGCTTGCTGCATTAGTTGAATTCAGGAGCTTTGGGGATGCGTCTGGGTTCAAGGTCAACCTGGCGAAGTCCCAGATTCTGAATCGCTCTCTCTCTCCTTCCTCGGCCACGATACTTCGCCCGCAATTCCCCTTCTCTTGAGCCGCAGAGGCGATCCCATACCTGGGTATCCTCCTGGCCCGTAAGCCAGAAAAGACGCTGGCGGCCAACTATGGCCCCCTGGAAGAACAGACCCACAGGACACTAGCTATATGGAATTGTGTGGGTCTCTCGTGGGCCGGGAGTATCGCCGCAGTCAAGATGACGATATTGCTACGTATACTATTCGTGTTTCAGACCATTCCCCTAACGCCATCCCCTTCAATCCTACAGAACCTACAGCGCGCAATCAACCGATTCGTATGGGATAACAAGCAGGCGCATCTCAGCTTTCACATTCTCACTAAACCTGAAGTGGAGGGAGGGATGGGATTACCCATGCTCACAAGATACTTCCAAGCTACACAATTGCACTTTTTATTGGAATGGAACCGCCGGCTATCAGAAAAGCACTGGTCTTTTATGAGCATTTGGAGGGAGCTCTGTCTCTCCCACAAACACAGGGCCTGGGGGCTATATTCTTCCCTGGTATCGGCTACTACTTTAAAGATCTGGGACTCAGTGGCACTTTGATGCAACCTCACAACGTTCCCTTCCCCAATGACGCTGATGGTAGATAATCCCAACTTCCCACCCGGGTGTAAATCCGAGATATTTCGGCGTTGGCGTGAACAGGGCTGCAAACGAATAGGATCAATCTGTGACCACAATGGCTTCATTCCCTTTGACCAGCTCTGGGAAGACTACTCACTCATAGCATCGGATCTCTTCCCGTACAGCCAGTTAACGCACTGGGTAACCTCCCCAGGTATCAGACCGGGAGCTTCCCGCCCAATGACCCGTTTTGAAAAATGGCTCATAACCAAAGAGGGTGACAAGCACATCATTTCAGAACTGTATGCCATTCTCTCAGCAACCCCCACACCCACCAAATCTAAAGGGCAGTTGAGGTGGGAGGGGGAGCTGGGCGCACCCTCTCTGACAAAGACTGGCAAGACATTCACTAGAGAATTTACCACACAGCACATGACATGCCGGGCACAGAAGCAGCATACAAAGTAGCAACACACTGGTATCCCACGCTGGCCCACTTGCACGATTGGAACAAAGAGCGCTCAGCGCTCTGCTGGAGGGGGTGTGGACAAACTGGCTCCGTCGTACATCTCCTATGGAACTGCCCCAAACTGGTGCAATATTGGGAGGCGGTCCTCAATGATATAGACGATGCCTTCAACACAGCCATTCCACGCTTCCCAGCCTATACACTTTTGGGCCTCCCCAACTCTTTGACTTTCCCCTTGCGTTTGCTCAGGGGTAGGCAGATAGCATTAGCCCTGAACTCCGCTAGGCTCGTCTTGTTGGTTAATTGGGGCACGGAGACGGTTCCTGACCACAATGCATGGTTGAGGAGGTTATGGGTGGATCTTGCTATGGAACACATGTCTATGATGGTCGACAATGGGGCTGAAACCTATTCAGAGCTATGGGCACCGTTTATCACAATATTGGCCAAAGACTTTAGAGAAGTAACATGCCCTAAATACCTGCAGATCTTGCACCTAATGTCTGACAAACCTGATGAGCACGTCACTTAGCTGACGAACGACCGACGTGCCCGTACATGGTCAGGCGCTTCCTACTACTTGGCTATTCGAGGGTGTTCATGTGGTGGTGCGGAGGAGTATGGGGAGGGGGTGGATTGGGGTTAGACGTTTTCACTTGTTATTCTCTTGAATTAGTTCTTTGTTGTCCTATGTACCTTTCATTCCACTTATAAAAGGCATGAATCCTCTTTTGCTGAAACTCACAGCCGGCCTCCGGGATGTAGGCGTCAAGCTATACACTCGTATATACTTTCCATTCGCTGCCGGCTAGTGGTTGTAGGCGTAAGCTGTGTTAATGCCTGAGTAATCCTAAATAAAAAAAGAATTGTTCCACAGAGGTGGACCCTGGTCATTGGATATGGCATTGCCAATGTTTGAGACCCGTGCAGCCTAGGAAAGGGGGAAGAGGAGGGAGGTGTTCATGGTACTGCGACCCCCTAAAAGGGCTCATTTATAGAGTAGATGCCTGGTATCATATTGATCTGAATGTTTTATTTCAATTTCTAACTGCTGCCTCGTTTTGTAATGTACAAAAATCAGTAAAAACGTTTTATATTGAAAAAAAAAGTAATCAAAATTACCAGTGTGCAATGGCAATGTGACCTCTATTTCTTTACTACTCCACCAGACTGAGACAAAGCGCATTGAGGCCTTTGGCAAGTATGTTTTCCTCCACCAGCCTTCCCCTGTGCTTGGTCAATGCTAGGTGTCTCCTAGGCCACTACTCCCACACACTTTTGAGATTCAGTAGCCATTCAAGACTGCCACAAATGCAGCAAATTTTGTAATACGCTGTGCGCTCAACACTACTAATTGCCTAGGCAGTGCTTTCAGCACCAGTACAGCACTGACATCACACCTCCAGGAATGTCCAATCATCACTTATGGATATGCCCTTTAACAGTTCTCGCCTTTTTGGTGAAAAAGCAGTGTCGGCCCTTGAGTAATAGCATAGCAAGGCCACAGCATGCTCATTGGTTCTTTCTGCTCAGGTGCGACAGTTTCACCAGCAGTTGTGCCCCTCCCGTCTCAACACCATCCTCTACACCCAGTTCAACGGGAAACAGCGTTTATAACAAGGTTTTTACCACGATGTCCTTCACTACGCATTTTGTACCAAGTATATGCCTTTACCACACTTTTAAGATAAGTTGGGGGTTTGGGAGGTTTCCTTCCACAAATACATTGTTTTATATATATAAACAATGCGTGGTAATGGCATGTGTTGTAAAAGCATATGCGTTCTAAAAAAATGTGTTGTAAAGGCATGCAAAGTATTTCCCTGCGTTGTTCCGTCATACAACCAGTTCAACAAGCTTACCAGCCGTTTCGTAGATGAGATCGTGCATCTCACAAAGCAGATGGACAACAGAGGTAGCAGGTAGCCCTGTCCCTGCCCATTTGGCTACAGTGGCCGCAAAGCTGCTTTGGTATGTCTTTCCAGAAACACAACTACCCTGTCAGAGACATTTTCTTCCAGGGTGGAAAGCATTCACTGCGGACAAGTTTGTCCTACAAATTGTCCTTCCAATCCTTTCCACTCTGCCACACCTTCAACCACTCTCAGGCTGGCTGACTGAGGACCATCTGTCTGTTTTATGGCAGGAAGTTGAGGCCGTTTTGGCCAACGAGGCCATATAGAGGGTTCCAGCCTCAGAAGTAGGAACTGGGTGTTACTCCTGCTACTTCCTTGTACGGAAGGACAGACAGTCATCCTATTGTAGATCTTCGCCCTCTTAGCACCTTCCTGTGGAAGAACAAATTGTCTGCCCTAGACTGGATGGGGGTATTGGAACTGCAGGATGCTTATTTTCACATCCCTGTCCTGCAAGCCCATAGGCACTACCTGTGGTTCAGAGTTGGCCCAGGAGCATTTTCAGCTCGCAGTGTTCCCCTTCGGCCTCATCAGTTCTCCCATGAATGGTCACAAAAGTGATGAATGTGATGGCGGTGGTGTCCGCACACTTTCAGAGGTCAGGGGTACCAGTCTCCCCCTACCTCGATGACTGACTGTTGAAGGTGGGCTCGTCCCAAGAAGTCGTCAGCCACCTCCAGTCAACTGTGAACCTCCTAAAATAGTAGGCCTTCACTATCAATGTGCCAGAAGTCACACCTAACTCCGTGGATGCTCCTGTTCATCTGAGCTATCCAGAACACGGTATAGTTTTGAGCCTCCCCACCGGAGTGGAGAGTCGAGGAGATTGTAATGTAATGTAAAGGGCATTTCTACAGCGCAACTATTACTCCGAAGAGTGTCCTGGCACTCTGCACATTCAAGCTATGATCCCAATATTTCAGCCTGTAACCTGGATATCATTGAGGATGACTCTGAGGCTGCTGGGACTATTGGCATCCTGCTTCATGTTGAAGGAGCATGACAGATGGCATGTGTGGGCTCTGCAGTGGGATCTGAAGTTTCCTTGGGCATCACTTGGGGGATCGCTCTGATCCCGTCCAGATTTCAGAGGAGACTACGGAAGTGGTGGTTTGATTGTGATTGGGTCAGCGATAGACCACTATCCTTACCCCCCCCTCCCCCCAGAGCTAACAGTGGTGACAGATGCATTACTTCTTGGTTGGGGAGGTCATCTGGGAGAGATGTAGATCAGGGGCATCTGCTCGTCAGCGGAGGTCCTGCTCCTCATCAACCTGCTGGGGTTGTGAGCCATTTGCTTGGTGTTGAATGCTTTTCTTCCCACCATCAAAGACAGGCGGATAAAGGTGCTCATCAACATCACCACTGCCAAGAAGGGCGTGGTGGGGTAATGGGCCAAGCAGGGTGGGGAGGGGCTATGCCTCTTAAATTGTCTGCACTGCCACGGAATGTTCTTAGTGGCACACCACCTGATGGATTCTCTAAACACCAGGGCAGACTAACTCAGCCGCTGACATCTACCGGGACACAAATGGCAGTTACACCCAGAGGTGGTGCGGATCATCTTCCGCAAATGGGCAGAACCCTGGCTGGATCTTTGTCACTGTCAAGAAGGCGTAATGTCAGTAATTTTGCGAGCCGGAGTTCCCCAGTCAACTCTCTCTGACGCATTTTACCTAGAGTGGAGCTCTGGACTTATGCTGCTACTTTTCCTGTCCTAGGTTCTAAAGACGATCAGGAACGACTAGGGCCCAAGTCCTCCTGGTAGCACCGGATTGGGTATGGAGAGTGTGGTACCCAGAACTCCTGGGCATGAGCATTTATCCTCTGATCAGGCTGCAGCTTCACAGGACCTTCTCTTACAGCCGTTGGACAGTGTCTTGCACCCGGTTCTTTGCAATATTCATCTCCTTGCTTTGAGACCGAGTGGCAACAGTTGACTGCGTTCAACTTTCCTTCCAAAGTTGTGGATGTCATCTTGGCATCAAAGCATCCCTCCACAAAATCATTATACACCTGCCATTGGAACAGAGTTGTGGCTTGGCACGGCGCTTGACAGATCAACCCACTGTATGCCAAACTATCCAAAGTATTGGTTTTTGTGTGGTCACTAGCCCAGCAAAGACTTGCTTTGGGCAATGTTAATGGCTACTTATCTGCTCCTTTGTCTTTTTTGTAGTTGGCAGTCAGTCTTCCATATTTAATTAGTTTTTTTAAAGGTTTGCAGCATTTGTCCCTACCTACACCCTTTATTAATCTCAATGGGAGTTGAATTTAGTCTTCACATTCCTAATGTGTACTCCTTTTCCACGGTTTTCCCCATTGCCATAACATTGACATGGCATGTGAGTGAGCCATAAGTCCTCTTTGTTAAACCTCTGCACACTACATTCTTTTTGGACAAGGTGTTAAGGATGCAAACTTCTCTTCTACCAAAAGTGGTTACTCCTTTTCATGTTGGGGGAACAATCACCCTTCTGGCTTTTTTTTGCTCCACAACACCCCTCCAAGGAGGAAGAGAGACTTCATTGACTGGATCCTAGAAGAGCCTTTAGTTTCTACATTGATCATACCAAGGAATATCTTGTGAACAATAAGCTGTATGTTGGAATCTTTGGGATGAAGGACGACAAGACAGTGCAGAAAAGAACAGTCTTCCATTGGATCGTTCTCTGTATCTAATTCTGCTACACACTGGATAAAGAGCAGCCTCCAGGGGGCTTGCGGGCTTACTCCACCCGAGCAAATACCTGCAAACCATTGCGTTGTCACATGGAGTGACTGTCCTGGACATTTGCCTGGCCAAAGATAGACGTCAGTTCATTGGTTCACGTAGTACTACAGCTTGGACAACCAGCTCTTTTAAGATAGACACTGTAGGAAAGTAGGATCTGCTTCTTATGGTTACCCCCACTTTTTGCCTGATGTTACACTGTTTTGACTAGTCTGACTGGGATCCTGCTAATCAGGACCCCAGTCTATCTGCTTTCTCCTTGAAATATTATGCCATATACTTTGGTACACTCCAGATTGGATACTGGGGTACCCTTATAAGTCCCTAGTATATGGTACACACATGTACCCAGGCATAGGTACCCCAGAGGCCTCCCATGGGCTGAAGCATGTATTATGCCACCCATGAGAGGCCATGCAAAATGGAGACTACAGGCCTGCCATTGCAGCCTGTGTAGCTGGTGCTTGCACCACTTACTTTAGATATGGAGTTCACTATATCTATAGGTCACTACACTTAAAACTTATGTCACCCTTATAGCAGGCCTTAACAATCCTGAAGGCAGGGTGCTGAGTTTTACGTGAGAGGGTGCCCCTGCATGAGCAGAGCCCCTCTGCAGCCTTTGGAGACCATTCTCCCGGGTTGTCTGTGACTCAGCCAGACATATAGGTAGAGGTGCATTATAACCTCGCGGTAAATGCTATCTCGAAAACGGCTGAAACAAAACATGTTGTGTTTGGTATCAAACACCTTGGAATCATACCTCCACACCGGTAGCCGGTGTGGGAGGTATGATTCCACCCTTCTGAAGCTAGCTTCGTGGGGTCACTGGTCTTTCCGGTGCCAGCATTCGCGACCCGGTCAGCACAAAATGGATGCTGCCGACCAGAGACACATTTCTGCCCTCCTGCTGCTGAGCCAAGCTCGAGCAGAGGAAGGCAGCACAATAGGCATCCTGTCACAGGGAGGTGTGACCACCTCCCAGACAGGATTTAGTGTATTGGGGCTGGGTGGGTGCACTTCCAAAGTGCCTGAAAGTCTGCACCTGGGGCGCATTTGGTGTCCCTGTGCATAGTCCAGCTCAAACCAGTTCTGGGAGCCGTTCTGCTCTGGCGCGAAACTGAACAAAGGACATGGGAGGAACCTCCCCTCTGTCCTGACCCTCCCCTAGGAGGGTCCCCTGAATCTGTCTAACCCTCTCCCGTGGGTACATAAGGGCTTACCTGGCTGTAAGACTTTAGATTTTACGTGGACAAGATTCTGCAACAAGAAACCCCTGACCTTTGACCGTCTGGACACTCTGGACTTCCACTGGGCCTGACTTCGTCTCCCTCTCCGTCCAAAGCATCGTCTGTGCCCTTGCACCATACAGGCTCCGTGCAGGACCTGTGGAGCACTAAGGACAACTGAAGAATCTCCTTTGGGGTGAAGGAGTCACTCCCCTGCATTTGCAGGCACCATAACGCAACTGACCGGTCTGCTGATCCTGAGCTCCTGCAGACTCCAAAAGGCTCCAGCAACACAGGAGGTGGGTTCCGAAGTTCCTTGAGGTCGAGCTGCCCTCTCAGCAAGTTTGAGGCCAGTATCCCTTGTGGGGACCGCATAACCCGAAGTCCTGTGCACTGTGTACTTTTGCAAGTGCATATGCTTGTTGGCGATTCCCGAGCTTGTGCATTGGACTCCGTGTAGTCTTGACCCCCGAGCAGTAATTCCACCAAAGAACTCCGGTCTCCTCGCACCGAGTGCTCCGTGGGCTGGTACTTTGTGATCTTGCTCGAGGTCCCCTCGCGACTACTGGTCATTCAACCTGTGGGTCCTCTTCGGGGTCATCTTGATTTCTATGGGCTTCCCTGGTTGCTCCAGACGTGCCCTGACTCCCCACTGCTTGGTGAGTCCCCTGGACCTTGCTGGTCCACACCGTAACCTGCTTGACCTTCCTGCGTGGGTTGCTGTTGCCAAGGCTTGTTGGTGCTCCAGCCGGACACTGACCCCTGAGCACTCGACATCCTTCGTGGGACAGCTCTCATCCGGCTCCTGGCCGTCCTCGACGGTTCCTGGACCTCATGGCTGCAGAGTCAAGCATCCCTTCTTCACACCTGAAGCACCCGACATCGGTGGGCATTCATCTACCGAGCCCCTGGTCACCCTGAAGTGACCCAGACTCTGTCCCCTCTGCTTTCAGGTTCCTTCCATCACGAATCCACCCTTGGATTCCTACGAACACTTTCTTCCTTCCCGGCAGCAGCTCTTCTTTGAAGCCCTCCATTGAAAACGACAGCGGTTTCCGACACCACTCCAGACCTATGCACCCGGCTCCTCTGGGATAGGTAACTCGGGTACTCTGGTATCCACGTGTGGGGTGGCTCTCCAACCTCCTAAGTTCCAAACGGTTTCCTCGAAGTCCACCGAGAAGGGTCCTTAAACTTTAAAATTGTAACTGCGACTTCCCCATAGAATTGTACGGAGCCCGCGGTCGTGTTAGCACACTGCACCCGTCCTCCGTGGGGTCCCTTTCTACTCACCTTGGGTGGTTCCTTGGGGTCCCAGCGATTCTACGTGTTCTAGACACTGTCTCGACTCCAGTCGTGGTTCTGATTCCACTATTTTAGTATATGGTTTGGTCTCCCCCTGGAGCCCACTGTGTATTGTCCTACTTACAACTGTTTCTTTGCTAAAGTATTGTGTGCTTTGTGTTGTACCCTCATGTAGAGGATACTAGAGAGTGTTATATAAATAAATACATATTTTTATAACTACTGTGTGGTTCTCCTTTCATTTAGTTAATACTAAAGGTGATATTCTGGTAAAACAAGCTGCTTTCCATTCCTTCAAGATTAAGCCTTAAGGCTGCTCTCCACAGCTACCACTAGGATAGCTTTCTAAAGGTTATCTTTGACCTCATACATCATAAGGGTCGTTTGGACTGGTGCAAAGTGCCCACTTTAATTAGTGGACAGCATATACCAGGCCAACTTCTCACAGACACTCTAGGATTTTTTGGTCTGAGGCAGTTTACAGACCCTTCACCTCGAGAGGTATTGCTTTGGTATTTATTCACAAGGTGAGGAATCTGTGGTTAGAAGTATCCATCAGAACAAGTTACTTTTCCTCGATAACACTATTTTCTGGTGGATAATCTATCAAATCGCAGATTCCTCACTGATCCTCCCACCTCCCCATTTTGTGAACTGAGCTCCTTTTTCCATCTAAAACGGTCCCAAGCCTAGAGATCTGCACACTGGTCCAACCAATTTGCTATTGTGCTCTGTGTCTGGGGGAGCGCACCGCTTAGAAAGCAACTGACGTCTGTGCGAATGGGTGTCGCTTATATGCGGCTCTGCACGTCCGTTCCTGAGTAGAAGAACATCAGTACAGAGCTGGCCAATGCCACTTGCTAGCATGCAGAGGTACTGCTGAAAAGTTTACGGACCCAGTCTGACTCCTGTGGAATACTCCGAAGGTGAAGAATCTACAGTTAAAGTATCCACCAGAAAAAGATTCACCGAAGAGAAGTAACTTGTTCATCGATCCATCTTTCTTTAATGACCTTTCTTCCCATAATTCATCAGACGTCTTAGTTGAGGTGAATAAACGATGTACCACATAAAGAAAGAAAGGCCTTTTTTCAGGGAAGCATAAACACCATGGCATTCGGTTATATAGAAAGCATTATGTCTAATAGCAATTCATCTTTCAGGGAAGCCAAAATAAATAGCAGACACTTTAAAAGGGGCACTTTTAGAAGAACAGGAATGGCTTTGGCTACCCTATCCAAGGATCGAACCTGTGCGGGAACCTATCGTAGGGGATAAGGGCAGCTATTACTGCCCCAGCTCCTCCCTATCCATGCCCACCAGCTTCATCCACTTTTTTCTGTTGGGAGGGAGGGAAGTGTGAGAGAGGGGCAGAAGAAGCTCAGCCCCACCCTTAATCCTTCCCATCACATCCAACAAACAGAAGAACTGAATCAGGAGATGGGGATTGGACGAGGATGTACTGGGATTGTTACTACTCTAACCCCTTCCAATCCCCACATTCAGATTCAATTTCACAAAGCTCCTTCGTTCTACAACTCTTTTACCAAAGGGAAGTATTGTGAAATGAAGGAGCTGTGTCCTTGTGCCCAAGTAAAGAGTCAGATGCTGTCTAGATAATTTTTTTGCCTAATAAAAAATCCAGACAGTTTCACTCTTTTTTTGGGGCACTGGCATACAGTTCTCTGACCAAGTGAAAAGCCTGACACTGTTCAGATTTTTTTTTTTTACCAAAGAAGAAATCCAAACTGATTTTGGCTCCTTGCTGTGGAACAGCCATACACTTCTGGGGAGAGGGGTAACTGACCTGAGAAAACCCTATCAAACCTAGACATTTGTTAGCACTAGGCACCTGGAGGTGTCCTGGGTGGCCTGGCTTGTGTGGATGCGACCACTTTTTCTTACCCACATTTTCCAGCACAGGCCGAATATTGCTTACAAAAAAGAATCCCCTCATATTTCTGTGGTGGAAAGTGCCAGCATTAGTGGTGAACTGCAAAACTCTCACCACCTATTGTTCCCATACGTGTATAAATCAAAGCAGTACCATATGTGAATGTATGAGCTGATTTATAAAGCTCAAACAGCATCCCAGCGATAGCTAAGTAACTTAGGGCGCTGTAAGAGCATACATCTATCCTGCAGCAGTACCATATGTGAATGTATGAGCTGATTTATAAAGCTCAAACAGCATCCCAGCGATAGCTAAGTAACTTAGGGCGCTGTAAGAGCATACATCTATCCTGCAGCAGTACCATATGTGAATGTATGAGCTGATTTATAAAGCTCAAACAGCATCCCAGCGATAGCTAAGTAACTTAGGGCGCTGTAAGAGCATACATCTATCCTGCAGCAGTACCATATGTGAATGTATGAGCTGATTTATAAAGCTCAAACAGCATCCCAGCGATAGCTAAGTAACTTAGGGCACTGTAAGAGCATACATCTATCCTGCAGTTAACAGTCTTCAGGAGCTTCCTTCTCTTGCTTGATGGAGGGAATGACTAGAGGGAGTTTGTTCTGGCTTTGGCAGCTAAGAAGGGAAAAGACCTTCCTGTCTTTCTTTGCCATTTAAACCTTGGGATTTTGAGTAGTAATGCATTACTTGATGTCAACAGTCTGTTAGGAGCATACAGAGAAAGCCTTTCATGAATGTCAGTGCGACCAGTCAATTAGAAGGCTCTTTGAGCCAACCAAGAACCTTGAACTGGATCCTTTTTGCTATAGACAGCCAGTGCTTCTCTATGAGACGATGCGATATTGGGCAGCGCCATGGCAGTCCAAGCACCAGCTGTGCTGCTGTATTTTGAGTCACCTGCATTCGATTTAACAAAGTCTTAGGGATACCTAAATGCAGGCTGTTGGCGTTATCAAATATGGAAGTGATTAAAGCATGTACCTCTGATTGACATGCTTGTAGATGGAGAATGTCCAGGATATTTTTTTGTTTTAAAGAGCTTTTACAATAGAAACACATGAGTGACTGCCAGTACTTTAGGGCGAAAAGACAACTCCTTGTCGAACTTAAACCCAAGACTCGGGTGGTTGATACTGGAGCAGAGAGACTAGGCAGGCCTCGGGCCACCAGTCAGAGACAGACAAGTTATAGACATTCTCTCTATGACCAAAGACCAGGATTTCTGTTTTGTCTAAGTTGCATTTAAGCAGGTTGTTAGGCATCCATTCAGCAACTTTGGATAGACACCTTTTCAAAGAAGCCACTGGGATGTCAGAAGAGCAGCCCATTGAGAAACTCAGCTGGGTGTCATCAGTCTAACAAATTACCTTAAAAAACCAAAAGAGTCAATTGGTGTCGCAAGAGGAAACCTATACACATTCAAAAGGGTCTCACTCAGTGATGGCTCCTGAGGGACACCGCAATTGACCCGTATATTGCCTGAAAAAAAATTGGCTAAACTAACTGATTGTTTTCTTTCCGACTTGAAAGACTGAAGCTATCTAAGTGCCAGGCCACAAATGCCTAGCTCAGACAATAGTAAAGAATTAAGGGATGAGATGCAGTGTGGAAAGCAGCTGACAAATCGAGAAGGAGGAGGGCTGCTGTGGTCTGGCCCGGGTAAGGGTAAAGACTTGGGACAATGAACGGGCTTAGCACTGGGGTTTTTCCTTTTCTTGCTGCCTTTATTATGGTATGGTACATACAGTAGAAAAGAAAACATTCCAGTCAGTCTTTCCGTTGGCTCTCTTCTACTCATTTACAGTCTCTGTTTCCCCATTAGTCCAGTCTCTGGTCCCCAGGTACTGGTGTCTCCCTCCTACTCCAGTCTCCCAGGTACACAGGCTTCCTAGGGCTGAGACCCACCCGGGCCGCAGCAGAGGGAGTCAGCGCGTCCGCCTGTCTTCCTGGAAGGTGTAGCTCCCTTCTGCAGCCTGCTGCTCTCTTGTCTGTCGTCCCAGCAGTCTTCTCTTCTCCCTGTGTCCCCTCCGTGAGAAGTGGAATCACGGCGTCCTCTTTCTCTGCATCCACGTTATCCGCTCCTCTCGTCTCCTCCGGCTCCGACGTTTCTTCCGGCTCCGATGTCTCTCTCTGCGGCATCCTTCCGACCCGCCATTTGTCCCGTTCTGCCGGGGGGGCGCGATGATGTCAGCACTGTGGGCACGACCACTGCTGCTGTTTGTCCCGCTTTCGCATTGAGAGGGTGAGAAAGGGCCACCGCCGGACTACAGCTGCTCTCTCTCCATTGTAATTCGAGACTTACAGCAATGTTGATTCTGTACATTGAAATGGCCTAAAACCGGATTGTGATGCATGCAGCAAACCTGCTAATCCCAGGTAATCATATAATTGAACATTAACCAGTTATTCTAATGTTTTAGCCAAGGCAGGAAGCAGTGAAATAGGATAATAATTTGACAGAATTTCTGGGTTGACAAAAGGCTTTTTAAACCTTTCAACCTTTGCTTGTTTTCAGAGAGCTTGAACAAAGGCAGATTCTAACAATAAATTGAATAAATTATTTATCCAGTGGCGGCCCCTCCATTAGGGCAGAGGAGAGCCGCCTCCCCCGCCACCACACTCAAATAAAATAACGATATAAGGGGTTTTAAGCCTGTTTTATTATCATTTTATTTTAATCCCCTGGACCCGCCCCCAGGACTCTGAAGAGTCTTGGGGGCGGGTCCAGGGGGATGACACTTCTGGCGGGGGAATGGTAGTGCACTCCCTTCACTGCGCATGAGGGTTTGGCCGGCCGTCTCATGCTGGCCAAACCCTCATGCACAGTGACGCTCTCTCCAGCCCCAGCTGGTTTGCTGGGGCTGGAGAGAGCAGGCACAGACTCCCAGTCTGCCTGGGAGTGCAAGTTGCCAGCACCCAGGCCAATCCTGACTCTGTTTTCATGCAGCCTGAGGATTGGCTGTAGTGCAGTCTGGGAGCCTGTGCCCAGAAGAAAGAAGAGTGCGATGCGGCGTTCAGGTAAGTCTTTTTTTGGCTACTGAACCACCCTCCCTCCCCACCTCCATCCTCTAGCCCGCCACTTTGGCAGGTGATGGGCCGCTACTGTATTTATCACAGAATTAATTACATTGATGGCCTGAGCCAACACACTTGGAGGAAGGGGTCTAGCTGGGAACCCAATTTGCAACTAACTATGGCTAGTTAAGATTGCTTTTTCCCCTTTTTTTCAATAAATTCTTTTTTATTATTTTCTTAAGTCAAAGATCAAGAAACAAAAAAGCAAAGTTTTACATATAAAACCCTAGAAAAGACACAGATTTAGAACACACAATTGTAATACAAACACGGAAGTAAAAAGTAAGCAGTAAAAATGGCAAACATGTGTCTAGTACACCTAAAACCAAAATAGCTATGGCACAATAAATTATAAATAACACAATATAACATTGCATACGATGAGATAGGGTGGAATACCTCAATTTGACAACTTTCCTGACCTGCAAGCTTAATTGAACCCCAAGATATGTTGCTGTTGAACAGACCCCAGCAATCAGGGCGTCTGGTTTAAAACTAAGGAGACTAGAGTCTTAGATACATTAAGTTTGTAGCCTGAGAATATTCTACATCTATTCGCTTCCTAGATAATGTTTGCCAGCGTAACTGATGGATTAGATAAAAAGATGACCTCATCGTGAATGCTGTAATTTTGAGTTTAAGATCCCCAGAAGTCATAGGCTGAATTTGCTAATTCCTAAACAGAGATTGCAGAAATGGCTCCATTTAAAGAGCGAATAAAAGAGTCTGAATCAGACTTCCAATAGTGAAAACCACATCTATCCTAGAATAATGTCTGTGAGGAGAGGAGTAATATGTATAGCCCAGTTTAGTTGGGTGAAATACCCTCAAGACGTCACTCAGCCCGTATAATCGAGCTAATTCAAGAATAGATGCCCTTGTTTTCACTATGCGTGGAGCGGCAGAGTGATTTGTAGAATCAATACTATAGTCCATAACACAATTAAAATCGCCCATTATGATCTACTCCCCAGACCAATCTAATAATTCAAGTCCGAGCATACCCAGAATCTCAGGATCATTTATATTTGTCCCACTGACTGTACAAAACACTTATTTCATGCCATAGATTAACAGATTAATCAGTGCCTGAGACAGCCCTGTGAGATTATCCCCCCTCCCACCACTGCCCAACCACTATACACACCAGTAAGCAGAAAGAAGAGAAAAGAAAAAAGAAAGGGGGAAATAAGAATAGAATATCTATACATTATGATTTTAGCATTACCCTTTTGGCCCAAATAGGCCCAGCCAGGCCACAAAAGCATTCAAACTCCAACAAGTCATGCTTGTACCTAACTTATATCCAAGCATGGACACTAGCAAATAGAATTATAAATCTGGAATGCATTAATACAATGCAGTTCCTTGAAGTTTATGTAGCGCAGAGACAGCCTCTTGCCATTTTTAGTGATTTTTATCCTGACATAGTCCTGTAAGAAAACCTGTGCCCCAATAGCTTTTAGTGGATCGATGTGTTGGCGGAGCTTCTAACGTCTATCCATGGTGGAGTTACACAGATCAGAGCGAGCTGAGATCGACATAGCATCGACTGCTACAGGTGAGGCAGGGCGGGCTTTTAATGTAATGGCTTGCCTCAGCAAAACGTTACCAATGTATAGTCGAATTGGACGAGGATGCGATGATTTGTCATTGCCAGCAATAGCCATTACTACTCCGTAATTGAGGAAGGTGATGCGCAAGCTGGATTTGCATGTCCATGTTCCAAACACTGAGACCAGGGAATACATTCCCAAACAATTGCATGATAAACTGCCGGGGGTCATCATCCTCTTTTCATTCGGGTATTCTGAACACTCGGACATTGTTTCTCCTTTGGCGATTCTTCAAGTTTTCAATTTTTGCCTGGACAGAAGCCAACTGTCAATCATGGTTTCCAATGGATTTAGGAGTAACCATTCCCTATTCCAGTATCGGCCACTTGTTGCTTCAGCTCGGCCATATCAAGATAAGAGCCAGGACTTTACTTGTTACCTCTGACAGTGATTGCTGGATTAGGGCAATGTCCGCTCTGACTTGCATGTAATGATGCTGCACTTCCACTCTGAGCCTGTACCAGATTAAGTATTGCCAAAAGCGAAGGCTCATGTGCTCTGCCATTCTTAGGTAAATCTGTACTTTCTGCATTGGCGACTGGTGTGGAATAACCAGAGAGAGAGCCAACAAATGAGTCAAAACTACTTTTGGGGAGCGAAACCCCTTCAGGAGTGGGAGAGGTGTCAGGACAAAGCTTAATCTGGCTCTGGATGCCCATTGTTGATGCCGTTTGATCCATGGCGTACACAGTCAACAAACGAGATATCAACGTTTTTACATTTCCCCTTGATATGACCCAGTTTCTCAACAGTCGTCCCTTAGCCCAACCTTTAGTATCACGGTTTGCCGCCTTTTGCTTGTGATGTGGGGTTGCCAATTTTCCCAACAAATTGTATTTAGATATTTCTTTAGACTTCTTACTATTCCTCCCTATTGCCTTGGTGGGACTGCTTGTTCCTCTCTACTTGCGGTGCATCAGAAGCACACCCCAATGAGCCCCCGGCTTCTACTGAGTGCTCCACGTAGATCTTGGAAGCATCCTGTGAGGACACAATAGGATCCATGGCATCCAGAATAGACTGGAGCGGGTGTATCGGGGCTGGGAGGAAAGTAATGCCAAGACAGTTGGGAGGGGATGATCACCCCCCAATAATACCTCTTCCTGCAGCACCCCTGGTTTCACCTGCAGTGTCTTCTACACACCCTACGAAGTGGGGAAAAATAGTAGTGGAACTGTGGGCAGAGAAACAGAGGGCGGTAATAACCAGAGGATTGGATCAGTGGGCGGAGTCAGAGGTGTGTCCAGAATGCGCAACACATCCCAATTTTTAGTATGTGTTTGGCATTTCACTGACCACTTACAGCTTATTATGTTATTTAATTCAACCAATGGATACACATGATTATTTCACATTGTATATGAGTTATTGACATTAAAATACATTCACTAAGTGGGATATGTTTCCAATCACAGAATCTCCCAAATACGCTTAAAAGTGGAACCACAAGCCATTTGTCTCCGAGCCAGGCAGTTTCTGTCATCAGCACTTCTATTCCCTTTTCCCACAAGATCATTTCAACCATGAATGGTAAAATATCCTAGTTTGCTAATGCTTTCCATATAATTATGGCTCTGCCATATTTGCCACATAATACAACAGCTGCTGCATAATCTGATAATTTTAACTAATAAATTGTTTGTAGCTCAAATGGATCAAAAGTTACTAAAAAATGTGACTTGTGTTGCTGTGAAGTGGAGGGCCCTTTGAAAAGGTTGACTGATCACCTTTCTCACTGCTGCATTTGTATTTTACACTGGTACTAAAAAAGGCAAAATCTTTCCATAGGCTGTTAGCATGCATGTGTAAAAATGGCAAAATAATAAAGTATCAGAAAATATACTGCATTACACTGCAGACTTTTTTTTGCTGCATAATTTAGTCAACACTGCAGCCTCATTTTGTCCTCCCATGCTGCATGATTCCAATGCCCCCAAAGCAGGCAGCACATGTTAAAAGTGCTTGTGCATGAAGCAGAGAGACTGTGAAGTTTGCGAACTTAGTTTGGTGTGCGTGCAAATCCTTCATTGCCGATTCCTGGTGAGTTGCAGCTACTACTGCTGAAACAAGGCCACTGGAGGTACCAATGGGTGAGGCAGACTGGCCTCAAGGGCTTAGCCGGCTTTAGCGCTGGTGGCGCCCTGTGCAGCAATGTTTGTTGGTGCCCCCCAATGACCACCTCCGCCATGGATTCCCTCACTACCACCCTTTAACAGTGGCCCTCAAGTCTCCATAACCACACTCTCGCTCAGGTGCATTTAATTTGATTTACAGCGCCATTCATACCAGTGTAGGGTGTCAGAACACTTTACAACACACACTATACAGAGACAATCAATTATACGTGTATAAATCACTGTATAGGAAATGTTACAAAAGACAAAGGACTACAAGGTGTAGGAGTCACATGACAACCATACTAGTAGGCAGTATAGTTTAATAGTGATTGGTCTGGAGAAACAAAAACTCAGAATTTAAAACGTAATACCATGGTTGGGGGTTCTCTTTAATAATCAGAACTGATTTCTATCCAAATGAACACTCTTTGCAACATTAGGCTAATCAAAGACTGGGGAAAAACCATAATGCTCTAATTTATACCTTGCAGTGTCATGCAGCTCTTAGATGACAGTTAATAGCTCACTGTTCTATGTTAGGATTTCAACTTATAACTGCAAGTAACAAAAGGATCTCTCTGACAAAAGCAGTAACCCACTGACCTATTTACATTATGTGCACTTTGTGATCGCATGGCACTTGTTCTTTGGAGCAGGCACATTAACCCTCTGTGCTACCTTTCCATGAGTCAAAACTTCCACTAGACAAAACTCCGATCTCTCTCTAGGAAGAACATTAATCACCGGAGTTAGCATGACATTTTTATTGTTGCCGAAACTTGCTAATGGCTAGCAAGCTCTTTTAAAACCATAATATACTTGCAAACACGACGCCCCCGTCCAAAGTCAGCGCCTGGTGCGGTCACACCGGTCGCACCTCCCTAGAGCTTGCCCTTCTCAAGGGTCCTGTGACTTAGGTGAAAGAGTCGCTGTTGTTCTAGGGTGTGCTGCTTCATAGGCCTGCCTGCAAGACTGGAGGTGAACTTCAGTATGGATTGTGGCGGACAGGCCTTCAAGGTTAACCCACACTTGCCACCGCTAGGGTCCACCTTCAGGTGCTCGGACACTATGGCTTCTAAGATCTTGCAGGGCCTTCTAAGGTCTAGCATGGGAATGTGCTCCTTCAGGAGAGTGGTCTGGGGGACTGGTCATGAAGGCTGAACTTGCTTTCCCAGTACCCAATTCGGCAGCTCTGGCCATAGTGCCACATCCTCTCCCACACTGAACACAATACTGCCCCACTGAGCTACAAGCCAATTGTGCCCCGCTATAAACACCTGGATGCGACTCGATTCAAATTATGCACTAGACAAGAGCAATATCCTGCCTAAAAAAAAAGTATCAATATCATGGAAAAAGCAAACACTTGTAGGGAATGCATGATTAAGTAAAGCATGTGAAATGTAAGCAGGAACAACATAGTTACCTGACCGCTTTTACACTCACTATTCAGAAATCAGTGAGTGCTTTTGTCTGAAAAGTTAAGGACATGACTACAGGGCCTGGACCCGTTTCAATGTCCATTGCTTATATCCTTGCAAAACGTAAGCAGTATGGTTTAAAAACACCACATCCGTGTACACATTTTGTTTGGAGCTCCAGGATTGGTGCTCGACCCCACCCGGGGAAAACAATGCTCTTCAAAGAAAGACAAGAAAACAAAACTAGCGCGTCACTGGCAAACTCTGTAAAGTGAGGCTAATGTGTTTGAGTGTGAATATAATCAATCTGGCCACTTTGCGACCACTCTGGCTTGCTTTATTTAGTTATTTTACATATTTTAACCTTTTATTCCCTAGGCTGCACTTTGGAATAGAAAAATGTCAGAAAAAGACAACATTTCCAGCAAAAGTGTTTTTCTTTTTTGGATCCATTTCATAGGGAAACAAATAAACGAAAGGAGGAAAGAGAGGGTGAGAACTGTTTCTTGAAGTCACGGTTTTCCTTAAGTGAGGAGGAGCAAGACAGAAAGAGAGGGAGGAAGAGGAAGAAAGAGAGGAGGGGGCAGCGGCAGAAGTAGACACTGTCCTTGTCTTCTCTGTGCAAGAAGGAAACGAGAGAGTCCTTTTCCTTCTCTGCCCACCTGCCTCTCCCCGAACGGCAAGTGTTATCTATAGGCCTTGGCTATTACTGCCGTCCTGGGACACGTTTAAAATAAAAAAGTAGGGGAATGGAATCTAATGAATTAAAGAAGTAGGGTCACGCCATGCCCTGCCGATCACGCCCACTTCAACCACTGCTTCTACAGCCCCCTCACTTAAACTTACTGCGAGGTCTGGGTTGCCTGCCGTTGCCGGGCAGACACATTCTTGTGACCGGGTTACTCCAACTTTGCCACTTTGTTGCAGACCTGGTAATGCGGTAGCAATGTTTCTGCCTTGAACATTACTGTTTTTAAGGCAGAGGATCAAACCCTGTCTGCGCCACTTGCACCGCTGCCAATAAGGACGGCAAGCGTGGACGTCGAGTCAGGCGCAAACCTGGCTCTAGCTCAGTTAGAGGCCCTGTTAGGTTTCATGTGGCCTCTGGTTCCCTCCCTGAACACGAGCTGTAGTATTATGGGAAGAGCTGCTGACTCTGGAACTCGGAACCAGGTTCAGATCTCGGCGTCAGCTGAACCTCATGTGATTCTGGGCAAATCACTAAATCTTACCATGCATATAATACCTAATTTACAAACTGCAGAAGAATTCACTAAGAGGTCAAAACAAATCTTAACATAAGGAATGACAAATACATGCCCATTTACTGGCTGATTTGTAGAGTGCGCAACCAGAAAACCTGGATAAATCGTGGCTTCCCACCTTAAATTGTGTCTTCTTAGGCAAATATTTTATTTCACAAAAACTCTTTTTACCTCATCTTGTATGTAAGAAATCACTTTCGAATATATGTGTTCAGGCTACCAGTTGTACAAAATTACCACTTTTAGTAGTGCAGTGCTACAATGTGTCCTATTAATATCAAAGCTTCAACATGTTATAGAATTACACTTTTTTGAGCTTATAAGAGATTTTATTATATTTTACGTCATTTGTTGTGTGATTTACACAACATATATTTTCACAGCTTGGCTTGTGCACGGGCTCTGAGATCCAAGCAAACTCTCCCTGTTAATTTGTTGTCTTGTCCCCCTGTACTATGTACCAATGCAGCGCTGAGAGGGATGTCTTCTGACTCATGCACAACACCTATTGGTAAACAGCTGAAGAGCCGAGTTGGTCCTGCTATAACTGACCTAGTGAAATGAATGATAAAGTGCAAAATGGTAGCATGATGCACTTAGTACAACCAAATGAAGCAGGTTAGTCCTTATATACCTAGAAAAGCCAAGGCATACTAGCACATCACAAGAATACTCAAATATGTCATCAGTGTCCTTTCAAAACCTCTAGATTTCAAGCTAATTAATGTGCGATTGGGATCCAAAGTGAACATTTTGTTCTAATATTTTACAAAATGTTTGCAGCGAAGAATCCTTGAAGTAGGTTGTGCTCTCTAGGTTTGTGTGCTTGTTTATTCAAATTTGAAGAAGGTATTTACGCCTCACCACTTTCAAAGTTCACCAGCCGCCACTGATAGCACGCTGTCCGCCGAATCCGCCCTAGGAGCATAGAAAGCCCCCGTCGATAGAGCAGCCACATAGACGCCATGCCGCACCCGAGCTCGCGCAGCTAGGAGCAGGTGGCGTCACGATAACAGCTCAGCTGGAGATGAAAATCAGGCACACAGCTGAGCTGCGATCAGGAGCGGTGCGACCATGGTCATCGGTGGCCGGTGAGCAGAGTGGGGAGGAGAAAGCTCACAGCTGCAGGACCAGCCCACCATCTTCCAGCCGATGGCAAGTTTAGATTGCTCGAGAGTGAATGATTCAAATGTGTAAAGTGAGGATTTGGCTGCAGATATCGTGGACCGAGCAATAACTGCAGGTAAATTAACTTGGGTGATAGGAGTAAAATCTGCTTGTATTTTCCTTATTTTATTCTCGAAATCTGAGAGATCATTACATAGGTTAACTGAGTGAGTAATTTTTGAATTACATGCCTTAGGCTGAAGAAAAGATTTGGCAATTTAGAAGATCTCACATGGCTTACTGCTCGCTGCATCAATTAGTGAAGCAAAGAAATCAAACTGAGCCAAATTAATGGATTTTCGAAAGCTTTTTAACGTTTCCTTATCATTTTTCATATCTACAGGCCGGTGTAGTGTCACCCCTGTGATGTAACAGGTGCGACACGGGTGAACCATTTGGGTGCGGAGCGGCGGGGAAGTTGAGGTGTCCCCCCCCCCCCCTTCGCTTCCTGTGGCGTGTGGTACGTCCACTGACCCCGTGACCGAGGCAATAAACCTGTGCCCGGCCATATGTGACGCCAGTAGTGTGCACGGCCGGGCTACAGTCACACCACCAGACTGTGTCTGTGTATAATTTAGCAGTGCAGTGCGCATAAGTGGCCCTGCACCTGTCAAGCAACTCAAGAGCGTCGGACTCATCATGTGAGTCACAACGCTACATTGGCGACGAGGGCGGTCGCAGGACACCACCACGACAGCTCCGTGGCGGCCGGATGTGTGAGGCCTACGCACGCGGTGATCGTGCCACGGTGCTTAGGAGGGAGCAGCTAAGCTCCGGCAGGAACATTGAGGCACACATGGTGCCCATGAGGGGCAAAGGCGAGCCAGTGGGAAGTGAAAGTCCGAGCTGCCTGGCAGGAAACGAACACTGATGGTGCCACACAGCAAGTAGACACAGTGCCCTCTACTGCTCAGGTGAGAGCTGGTCCTGCGTGTGCTGCGCCCTACCTTGACACACAGCGCCCCCTCCTGCAGGTGATGGGAGACCAGCACCAGCCACCTGCTCACTTAACCGGCACAAGAAGACTTAGGCCCAGGCAGGGCAGCCATCATAGCACAACAAGAGAGGGTAACATCAGAGCGCCATCCACACCTAGACCTCCCACGGACTGGAGAACACGCATTCAGACGCTGGAGAGGGTGCAGCCTCACACAACAAGAAATAAAAATTAACGTACTTACCTGAGCAGTGCCCGGAGGAAAAATCATGGCCACCATACCGCCCATTGAGCCATTCCTAGTAGAGGGAGTCCCGTCAGCACAAGCGCCCAGATGGAAGGAATGGGTGGAGAGACTTCTTCATTCTTCGAAGCCACCAAGGTAGCCAATGATCAGAAGAGAGCCATGCTCCTACACCTGGGGGGAAAGAACATTTATAAGATCTCAAAGTCCATCACTGAAGCCGCCCCCAAGACACATCTTACCCTATAGCCGCTCTCTCAGCACACTTCGAGCCCATGGCGAATCAAGAGTACGAACGCTTCGTTTTTAGGCAGGCACGCCAACAAGCTGATGAGTCCATTGAAGCGTTCCATGCTCGCCTCAAAGACCTAGCAAGCACCTGCGGGTTTCACGATGAAAGGGAAGAGATACGAGGACAAATCATCCAAGGGTGTGCCTCTGCCAAGTTCTGAGAGAGAATACTGGAAGAGTCCGGAAAACCAATGGTGGACATTCTGATGCTAGGTCGGACCAAGGAGCTGTCACGAGCCAGAGCTACACACATGGAGGCGGCTCTAGAGGTCCCAGTGAAGACGGAACCAGTCAACGCCGTCATGACACGTCCTATGACCAAACCGAACCGAAAGGACAACGTGAACACCCAGATGTGCGGATACTGTGGAGGAAGCCCCCGTGGTCCGGCGGAATGCCCAGCGCGCGGGAAGAGATGTATGGGATGCGGTAAGCCACACCACTTTGTGCGAGTATGCCGATCCCGAAAGTAAACTGTAAACATGATCCCCGAAGTCAGGAGCGAAAACAGTGACATCAATGATGATGAGGCCGAAGAGCACACCATCCACTCGGTGTTCACAATAGGCACTTCTGCCCAATACTCGCGTCGACTTCCACAATGCCAAGTGCGAGTTGAAGAGCAAGACACCACCGCTGTCGTTGACACCGGAGCGGCCATTAACATCATGTCAGCCAAAGAGTATGAGACTCTGAAGCAAGCTCCGCCCCTGAACGCGGCAACCATTAAGGTGTTTGCGTATGGCCAAAATCAGCCACTGGTAATGCGAGGAAATCTCAAAACTACTCTCTCGTATGGCACCAGCTCCATAGTGGCACAGATATACGTTGCGGAGGAAGGGCACAGCATGCTGTTGGGATGTCGGGCAGTGGAAGACTTGCGGATCGTCACTTTCACCTTTGGAATCCACCAAGAGACCATCCAGCACATATTGGCAGAGTACCCAACAGTCTTTGAGGGTATTGGACGACTTAAGGGGTAGGAAATACATCTGCACATAGACCCCACCGTGCAGCCCATAGCCCTGCGACACAGGCGCATCGCTTTTCATCTGAGACCCCTGGTCGAAAAGGAGCTGGCCAAGCTGGAGGCCGCCGGCATCATCGAGAAGGTGACTGCACCAGCACCGTGGGTCTCCCCCATCATCGTCACCCGGAAGCCGAAGCAGCCCGGGGAAGTAAGGATCTGCGTAGATATGCGGCTGCCCAACGCCGCCATAAAAAGAGAACGACATCTCACTCCCACGATAGATGACCTCATCGGGGGAATTGAACGGAGCGTGCTGGTTCTCAAAACTCGATCTCCGATCAGGATACCACCAATTGGTGCTCGATGTAGAGTCGAGATACATCCGACCTTTTCCACCCATGTGGACCTGAGGAGGTACACTCGACTAAGCTTCAGCGTGTCAAGTGCGGCCGAAGTGTTTCAAAACACCATTCAAGAACTGCTGAGGGACCTTGACGGAGTCGTGAATTTCAGTGACGACATTCTCATCCACGCCAAAACCATTGCCGAGCACAACACCAGGCTGACCAAAATGTTCCAGAGGATTCAAGGAGCGGGACTCACCCTTCACCTCAACAAATGCGAGTTCCTCAAACTGAAGCTCCAGTTCTTTGGATACGTCTTCTCGGCATCAGGTGTGAAACCAGCCCCGGATAAGGTGAGAGACATTAAGGGGGAGCCCGCTCCTGCCACAGTGACGGAGGTAAGAAGCTTTCTGGGGATGGCCAACTACTGTGGCCGGTTCATCAGAGACCTCACCACCCTAGCACAGCCCTTGAGAGAGCTCACCAAGGGGTCAGTCCCCTGGTCCTGGGGCCCAGAGCATGAGACGGCGTTTTAGGCAATCAAAGACGCCCTTTCCTCCAACACCACTTTGGCCTACTTCGACCCGCAGAAAAACACCATGATTGCTGTCGATGCTGGCCCGAAGGGACTGGGTGCCGTCCTGCTGCAGAGAGGCCAGGTAGAAGAGGACTGGGCTCCGGTAGCTTTTGCCAGTCTCTCCCTAACCGACACGGAGCAGAGGTATTCTCAGATTGAGAAAGAGGCCATCGCCATCCATTGGGGCTGTCGCCACTTTCACTTATACGTATATGGACACCCCTTTGTTGTGGCGACCGACCACAAGCCTCTTCTTCCACTGTTTGCCGGTACAGCCATGAAACCACCCCCAAGAATTGAAAAGTGGATGCTCCAGCTGCAGGAGTACAACTGCCAGGTAGAATACCATCCCGGGTCGCTGAATCCTGCAGATTACCTATCGCATCATTTCGAGCAGCCACGCCAGAGGAGGAAGCTGAAGTGGAGGACACTGAAGAATACGTTCGCTACGTAACAGCCCGATCATGTCCCCTTCCGCTGTCCATGGAGGTCCTTGGGGAATAAACCCGCTGAGACAATGGCAGAAAGCCAAGAAGGAGTGGAGTGCTCTCACTTCGGAAGCACAACTGATAATGGAAAGCTTGTATCATGTCAGACAGGAATTAAATGAAAACTCAACCAGGCGACTTTTAAGAGGCCACCGCTTGGTCATTCCTACTGCACTTACGGACAGAGTCATACACCTCGCCCATGCTGGACACCAGGGGATGGTGAAAACAAAAAGTCGACTGAAAACCAAGGTGTGGTTCCCTCTGATGGATGAGAAGGTGGAGGAATCTGTGAGATCCTGTGAGTGGTGCCAGGCCCCTGGCGAGGCCAGTCTACTGGCTCCAGTCATCACAGAGCCCGGACCGCGCCGTCCGTGGTCATGTTTTAGCCTTGACTTTGGGAGTCTTCCGGATGGGAGGTACACTTTCTTGCTAATTGATGATCACTCCAAGTATCCGGAAGTAGAAGTAATTCCGTCATTGAGCGCTGGCGATGTGATCCCCAAGCTGGAAAAAGTGATGGCCACTCACGGGCTAATAAAGGAGTTGAGAACGGACAATGGTCCTCCTTTCCAGGGTCAAGAACTAGCTAATTACCTGTCCTCGCTCGGCATCACTCACAAGAAAGTCACGCCAAGGTGGCCCCAGGCCAATCGCGTAGACGAAAGGTTTATGCGTACCTTAAATAAGATTATTCGCAACGCACACACGCGCCAGAAATCTCTAGAACTGGCGATCTTCTCTTTCCTCCGTGTCTACCGCCAAACCCCGCAGTCAACAACTGGAACAGCACCTGGGCATCTATTGAATCACCGACGGAGAGCCAGGCCATCTGACCTCAAGGTGGGAGATGTCGTGCTGATACAGAATCGCAACACCAATAGTAAGTTTCACTTGCCTTTTGAGCTAGAGCCCTGGACCATCACTCATCGGAAGGGTACTCATGTCACGGTACAGAGAAGCTGAGAGACTGTCACCTGGAGTATATCCTTCTTCAAGAGGTTCCACCCTCAGTGGGGACCGTTTGGGGAATTAGACTCCACTTCCCCTGTGCTGGATGAAACTCGGGGCTCTGATGAGTGGGACTGTTCTGAAGAGGACTGCCCTTGACTGCTCATCCTGAGACTGGACTTACTGAAGCTCCGACGCCCCCACGGGAGACTCTCCTGTGGTGCCCTCGACCAATGTCCCTGGGTGTCTTACCTGCACACGATATGGTCTGCAAAAGAATCCAGAGCCATCCCGTAGACTGAAGGATCATTTCATGTAAGACGTTTCCATTTTTGTTATGTGGTTGGTCCTGCGCAGTTGATGTTTCTTATTGTGCTGATGTGGACCGGACTATGTTTTGTACTGGTTGTTCAGAATGTTTCCACTGTTATGTGATGCATATGCACTGTGTTCGTGAAATCTGTTTGGGGAGGAATGTAGAGTCGCCCCTGTGATGTAACAGGTGCGACATGGGGTGAACCATTTGGGTACAGAATGGCGGGGAAGTTGAGGTGTTCCCCCTTTGCTTCCTGTGGCGTGTGGTACGTCCACTGACCCCGTGACCGAGGCAATAAACCTGTGCCCGGCCGGATGTGACGCCACTAGCATGCACGGCTGGGCTACAGTCACACCACCAGACTGTGTCCGTGTATAATTTAGCAGTGTGGCACGCATAAGTGGCCCTGCACCTGGCAAGCAACTCACGAGTGTCGGACTCACTGCGTGAGTCACAACGCTACAGTCGGGAGTGTCTGCACCACTTGCGTTCAAAGTTTATACACTTTTTTCTCCTCAACTACAAGGTCAGAGAACCCAGGGACGGTATTCCTTTGCTTATGAGGGGCTAGAAGGGATTCTGGGGCTAACTTCTCCATAACCTTCTGAAACCATTGGCTCACTGAGTTTACATCTATCTCGATGTCACCTGTTAATACAGGAGCTGAGTTAGACAAAGTAGAGACTAGCTTGTGTTTCTTGATCTAACTCCATGTGCACATAGTGCGGGGGATTGAGATGGAACAATTATTGCAGAGCTTGGAGTCTGTTCACCGAAAATATATTGCAAAGTGGTCGGTCCATACCAGAGTGAGTGGCTGATTGATTCCTAATGATGAATTGCTTGATGCACCTAAGTCAAGTGTGTGGCCCACCTCATGTGTACCATTATGATCTAACTACATTAAATTGAGCGCTAAAAAGTGTCTTAGAGAGCTTGCACTGGGTGCAAATGTGTGGGTGGGCATGTCATAAATGACAGGAGCAGGCCAAATCTGTGACTGGCTGAAGTTATTATAGTGTCCCATTTATCGTCAAATGATCAGTGTTTGCATATTTCTATCCTGTGTAATAGTCCAACACACGTGGGGTACTATTGGTTTCAGAAGAAGTGTGACAACATTGTATGATTGGTCTTTTGCAGTTTGCCTGTAGTTCTGGGGTTTTCTGTAAGAGAAACATAAAGAAATTGTGATTGGTTTTTTTTAACCTATACTTTGATATTTATTGAGGATTCTAAGTAATAAAATGAGTTGATTCATGCAAACCTCATCAACTTGAATGCCTCTGTGTCTCTAGTTTTTAGAAACATCTGCAGTTGATAGACACACCTTGCTCTGAGTCTAGCC
The DNA here is from genome assembly GCA_963921515.1 of Calotriton arnoldi. Lineage (NCBI taxonomy): Eukaryota > Metazoa > Chordata > Amphibia > Caudata > Salamandridae > Calotriton > Calotriton arnoldi. The sequence goes on along the minus strand of CAWUFW010000124.1, from coordinate 2,511,638 downwards.
TAGGGTCCAAATATTGCAGACATCCCCCATCAAGTATACCCCTATCAAAAACATTCCCCAGTGTCTAGTGTAATGATCTCTGCTGAAGCCCATGGATAACCCACACGTCTAATGACTAAACACTCAGAAGACAGAGGAGAACACAGATTTTGGTCAATTCATGACAGGAGTATGTTACTGTGTGAAGAAGACTGAAGTAAGCTTCCATGTTTTGTGGTTAGGCAATGCTGAAAATCCGATAAAAGTCTTGTCCAGCGTGTCGTGCCAGCCAATCAGGGTGAGGGAAGTCTTGCGCCCAGCAATGGGCCTATTAGGATGTGTAGATGGTAAACATATATGGTTGTGGTACAGTGCAGGTGTGATACCTGGGACTACAGACAGGTAGCCTAAATTGGCATTTCACTTGCTTTATTTTCTCTAGATTTTCAAAATGCACTGCACCCAGTTTATTGCCTGTCAGCACACTGGGTCTGTAGAAAACCTGTACATGCCTGACACCCACATGCTTAAGACACGTTTTGTGCAGTTCTACTAGCCAGGCAATGAGGGCTAGGGCAGTCTGGCTTGAACTAGTAGATTTTTAAGGATGTACAAAAATAGAAAATGTATCGATTTTCCATATAGTATTGTATGTCATCAATTGGACTGTGCACAATAAAGAGGGATTTTGCCACAATTTTGAGATTTTCTCTAGTATTGCATAATTGTGCTGACAACATTCTGTAAGAAAACCCACGCACATTTGGTTTTGTTGGGCTCCAGACATTCAGAGCATTGTTTCCTTGGTTAGTATCGGGTATTTATGTTTGTTCATTTGACAGATGCAACAAAATATTGAACCAGTTGGTTTAAAAATTGAATTATCTCCACATTCTGATGGATACTTCTAACTGCAGATTCCTCACCCTTATAATGTTCACAGGATTGGAAACTTTTCTTAGCAGTATTTCCCCATGCTGCTAGGAGGCACAATGGGACTCCTTGAAGTCTTTGTTCACCCTGGAAGTGAAGAAGCAGAGCCACATGTACGTACCACCACTGCACGTCAACTTCAGTTCCTTTCTTTCTCTGTCTCAGAGTGTGCATCCAGAGCACCACTCACTCTTTTATCAGTTTCAGAAACCTTACAAATAGAAATCCAGTGTGCAAGGGAATTATATGTCCACCCAAACCTACAGGGTTCAAACTGTACCGTTGCTGTAGAAAACAGATCTTGGTAATGGGTGGTGTTGCGGCTTGGTTCCAAGTCCTGGGAAGAGTGCTCCCTTATGCACCTGAAGGTGATCTGGCACCTCATGTTAGGTCCTGCTCCAAGTTGAGGATGCCGACCCGCTCCTGAGGCCAACCCCGCGACAAGTCCTTTTCATGGTCAAAGTCAACTGGTAAGTCAAAGAGGAAACACATTAAGGTGAAGTGCGACTTAACCCCATTCGCTACTCTTTGTCTAAAGAGAAGTTGCAAGGGCTTGAAGGTGCCACACTGTCATGCTCCCTATATCCAATTGAGAAGCCAATTCTGCAATTGATCCCAATGTACCGTGAGTTCCCTAGGCCACTACCGATGCTACAGCATGTTGAGACCTTTAAGGAGGCCATGCTGGGCATTTTTGGCACTCTTTTGGCTCCCTTTGGCATGCCTTCAAGCCCCTGTGGATTCTTGGAGGCTGAAGGCACACCACCTTAAAGACCTCATCTCCTGCAGCATTACCGCTGTCAGAACCATCCTCGGGCCTGTCTGAATCCCTGGAAATTGCCTCGGGTTCCGCACCAACTTTTGTGCCCACTTCAACTCCATCTCCAAGACCTGTGCTTATCTATCTTTCTTTGATGTTAATACGGACTTCGCTGATGGTTCTGTGTACACTCTTTGACTCCACTCTGGCGCACCCGTTCCCATACAACCTGATTTCTACAATATACCTTCTTTACCATGAAGCATCCTCTGAGGCCATTATCTTTTTGGTTCCGATTCTGACCAGAGTTTACCGCCACTTGGAGATGGCTTATGATGATGACAGTTTATACATGAATTTACAGGAGGGGCCAGAGGGATTCATCCTTTTCCTGTTACAGGGTTAATTCCCCACCCTCCGCTTGGGCTGCAAATGGAAGCGAGTGCTTTCTTTACAGTGGGAATTTGACGTGCAACTGCCTTCTGTTGATTTTAAGGCAAACATCCTCACAGAAGTCATGCAAACTGGGCCTGCTTCATCTAAGTCATTACTCCTGTTCATCGAATCCCCAATGGGCGCTCTAATGGGCACTTGATCTAAGACTTGCTCTTGCCCACTAGTGAATAGGAGGCCAGATGCCACAGACTGGCAACCATTATTTTCTGATGCAGCATCCTACCACTGAGAGTTTAGTGGTCCAAGTTTCTACCAGCAAGGGCAATCCTAATTTGTTCCTCACAGTCACCCTCCTCCTTTCGCCAGACAGGAAGTCAAAAAGGATTGAGGAGTTTGGAATTAGGTCAGCCTAGTCTTGAGGTCGGTCAACGCAGTTTGCCTACTAGGCCATTATACACATGCCCTTTGGGACATGGCAAGCAAGATCATGCTGCTGGTCCCAGAACAGATTATGGCCTCCTTGGCTCAAACAAGTCAAGATGATCAGGATGCAGCCAAATATGTGATTTGTGCTGGCTTGAATACTACCCATTGACAGGAGCAAGCAATCTGCACTATTGTGGTACTCCGTTACCATGTATTGATGTGATCCACAGGTTTTTCAGATGTGCGGTAATCCCTTATGGATATACCCTCGATTGATCCCACCTATTTGGTGAAAAAGTGGATTCTGCCTTAAAACGCTTTAAGGAAAGTTGGGCTATGGCTAGTTTTTTTGGGCCTTTCGACCACTGCCAGACGATTTCCTCAACAGTTTCTGCCCTTCCGTAGCAACTGCAGCGGGTTGATGTACAGGCAATGCCTGGTCCCCTACAGTCACCCCTGTCCTTTATGTGGGTGGAGATGGGGATCCGGTAGGCAACAAGCAGGTCACCCTGGGCATCACTCTTCCAAGTCCCCTTCCGAAGACCTCTCTGTGTGGAAAGGAGCTGCTCCTTTCTGGCCTATGTGGGATACTCTAAGGACCCAGGCACCACTACTTTTTCACATGGGGGATATTCATTGCTGAGGAAAAGGAGCAAAAGCATCTGAAAAACATGAAAGCTATTTGGGTGGACCCACAGGTAAGAGGGTCATTGACTTACTATAGGGACATGACCTAATGTAGGGATCCATATGTGCTGACGAAGGCCGTTGGCCCAGGTTAGGCACTAGAGGTCAGTCTAAACATGTTGACTAAGAATTATATGAGAACGGTGGGCCAGTGCAAATCCAATACCACCCCGTAAAGTATAATTTTGAACCATATCAGTGTGCGTTATGGTGTGTGTCTGCTCCTGAGGCAGTTTCAACCTAAAAGATTTCGAAATAATCTGATCCCTAATTATAGTTTCCCGAGCTCCCACTAAGTGTTTGAGCCCATCCAAACACAATAATGTGTCTAGGATGTGGGAAAAGCCAGAAGATGAAGATTGCCAAAAGATGTGGGTGAGGGCTTCTTTTCCTAAAAAGAGGCATCTCCTTCATTCTATCACTGTAATTTTGTGTTTACTACTATCTAGTGCTCACTGTACCATTTGGTGTAATGCATACTAATTCTAAAACAGAAAGTGGATTTTCCAACATACACACCTATATCCACCACTAAATTTGATTTTTAATTTGTGGAGAATAGCTTGAGTGAAAGCTTAACCTACGCTGAAAGAAACAACTCTACACTAGTATTTAGCATGGCCCACTTTAATATGTTAATCACCTACCACTATGGGCTTACAAGGTGCACTTTAGGAATGACTTAACTAGTGCATAAAAGTAGAATTTCCTACAAGAGCAAGCACTTTTCCTTCCCAAGTGAAACAGCAGTGCTTTTAAGCAGTAGCTCGGCCAGAGTGCAGTGATGCTCTCTGTACCATACACTTTGTTAATTTGAGTGGGCAGTGTAAAGACACACTGTAACCCACATTTGATATTATACTTCCATCCAATTTTCTGCATCAACTTATGCCCTTATTGAAAAGTTGAGCCATTTAGGTGGGGCAAATTTACAGCACATGTTTTTGATTGAAAAAATCTCATGCACTATGACATGGGCAGTGTCGTAACACATACAATCCATCTTCAAGTCGAATAATATGGGCAGACAATGCACTTTAGCCGCCCCGCTGGTAGAGCCACCACAGGAGAACTGGGACTGGCTTGATCGCACACTGGCCAGCTCAAATAATCAGTGACACTCAAGGTGTGACAGAAATACAACGAATACAGGAAACACGACAAAGAATTCAACAATATTCGTAATCTCCTGGAATGTCGCAGGTCTCGAAAATGTATTAACCGATACCGAGGCAATGACCTTTTTTTGTTGTTGTAAGGTCTTTTTATTGAAAGTAAAGCAATAAAAGGCAAAAGGTCAAGCAAAGTGGGGACACATGTCCCGGCAAGGATAGCGGCAACACAACATCGCATACTAAGCTGTTCCTCAAAACAGGAGAAGAAAATCAAACCACAAGAAACACAGGCTGGGCCGTGCAAAAGAATAGCAATCCCTCCCCCGTATATAAAAAGGCTTAAAGAGAGAACAATGCAATCCACTCTCCCCGATCCCAAACAGCTAGATATTATTCCCAAAGGCAAAGGGATGCATACAAAGAACTGGGGATCAAGAACTGTTCCATAGTCAATTGTCCTGAGAGAGGGAGCTTCATTAGTACAGCCAGATGTTCCCATAGATTCCCAGAGGGACATGTAGGTGGTAGCCTTATCGTAGATAGGACCCTGCCACCAAAAAAGCAATGACCTTTTTAACAGCGCATAACATTATTTGCATCCAGGAATCTTGGCGAGAGAAGGAGACAATAATAGAAGGATACTGTGAGTTCTAGTCTCCTGCAACTAGAATGCACACAAAGGGCCACGCAACGGGGGGCCTGTCAATTTTCCTTTCCGCCCATTGGGATTTTAAAGTCAGAAAGCACGATACGGGCCATAAATATTTACAATGTGTGGAAATCAAAAATTGGCAACACAGGCATATAACCTGCAATTTATTTTTAATAAATGTCTACATCCATCCAGCAGTGGCAGAGAAACAACGGTGCGTGAAGAAACTAGAACATCTGGTTACTGCTATTAAACAAAAAAACACGAAGTCACATTTTCTGCTAACTGGAGATTTTAACTTAGATTTGTTAGAGAATTCCTACCGAAGCATGGCAGAAAAAATTGAGGATATCCAGTGGCGGATTCCCACACAAGTCTCACACCTGCAAAGATTAGACTCTTTGGGGTGCTCCCTACTTGCATCACTAGAGGCATTGTTAATGCAAGCACTGCATGGTCGCTTCGCAGGGGATCAACCTATACGCACTACGCATTATTGCCCAAAGGGTTCAGCAGTGTTGGATTACACTTTCATTTCCGTTACTCTCTTCAACAGCATTCAAACTTATTCTATCCAGCTGCGCTGCGAAAGTGACCATATGCCCCATGTTTGGGGATTTTGCACCACAATCAACAGCTACCCATCACTGTTAGCAATAGGGACAAATGATCTGCATTACACCTGGAGACGGATCAAATGGAGTTCGGAAGCCTTTATAAAGTATGATGATTGGAAAACAGCATTAGCTGACCAGGGGAGGCCATCAATAGATACCATTAGTGATTGGGAAAAGCTAACACAAACACTAACCGCCTCCTTGGTCAGCAATAAACCAGGCCCTGACCCCTTAAAATTCACGGACTCCAAACCCTGGTATACAAAGAAGCTGAGGATGTTAAAAAGAACACTGAATAAGAAGTGCTGCACACTTAAAACACAAGCAAACCCGAAACTGACTAGTGAGGTTAAATCCTTGCGCACAGAGTATAAAAAAACAGATTTGGCAAGCAAAACGAGATCATGAGGAACTGCTCCAAACCGAACTGTTCTTGGCTTACAGGCACAGAAACGCAAGACGCTTTTGGATGATCATAAATAGGCTGAACAGTGGCTCATCGTTCACTGCTACAAATGGGAACAATGTGACTGCAGAAAAATGGATAAAGCATGTTACCATGCTATATAAAGCTTCTCCCATACAGACCATCGAAGCGCCAGCTTTAAGCGAACAAAACCTGGCACAGTCCCCACCAACATCAACTGCGCCCAGAAGCCACCAATATGCAACATCTTTTGACGCTGGCAGAATTGAATCGTTAATCCGAAAAAGTAGAGGAGACAGTGCGCCAGGCCTGAATGGCATCCCGGCATCAATTTACAAACAGGACATCGATTTTTGGGCAGGGGTATTGCAAATACTATTCAAGAGATGTATAGTGCAGCACAGAGTGCCCTCGTCTTGGCAAGGCTCGATTCTCCATCCCATACACAACAAGCATTGGCATAGCCAATAGGTCTCGCTTTTGGGACCTTATAAGTATTTAGTTATGCAGCGCAATATCATTGGTTCAACAACATCAACCGTTGCATGGCTAAACACTTATAATGTCCCAAAAGTGAGACCTATTGGCTATGCCAATGCTTGTTTGTTTTGTTTTAGAACTCACTATACTTGGTCTTCCTGGTCAGTTCTTGCAGTATATTTTCTAATATGCAATGTCCTATTATTTATATAGCGTTTCGGGCAGCCATTTAGCAGATTTTTAAGCGCTTGAAACAGAGTCATGGTGCAATAAATTCATTTGCCCAGAATCACACAATGCAGTTAAGAGGGGAAGCTGGGATTTGAAACTATATTTCCGGAACTGAGAGTCAGAAATGTACTCATTGGTTGAGTCCCCTCCACAGAGACCTCTAAACTTTTGGCTTCTCAAAACCGAGTAATGTCAAGGAAAGGCTATCCATAATTCCAAAAGCGTGACAAGAAAGGAACTTAAACAAATGTTGTTTCCCCAGGTCATGGGTATCGCATTGTAAGGAGGGGAAGAGGCAGGGACATGAGGATCTTGCTCTGTGTAAGCTCGTGCCTTCCTTTGGCCAGTTACATTACTTTCATTTATTTACAGGGCACTCTTTAAAAACAATAACAGCAAAAAGGCAATAGAAGTGAAAAAATAAATAAAAGGCGTGGGTTCTGGTGGCAGAGGAAGAAACATTCCTTGAACACTGTTACTCTGGGTTTAGTTGGCACTACTCACAGACTGTCATTGGCATCATACCCGGAAGAGAACAACGTGTTATGTTTTTAGCTGTTTGCTTTCACGTTTAATATTTCAGACACCCCTGCCTCCCATGTCACGGTTATGTTACTCGAGTGTTTGTGTGTCTAGACTTGTCCTCAAGTGTCTTTTTTTGTTGGTGGTCTGGGCGAATAGCTGGAAATAAATACTTTATTTTTCAACTCGAATGGAAGTGTCTTCTGTTGATAGAGAGCGGGTAGGGATTTGCTTGACTGTGCCAAACATCTTTATACAACAGGTGCAAAAAGGAAAGTTGAGGATGGGGTTTGGAGGTGTGCCTCTCCGAGGGGGCTCTGCTTTATCAACTAGACCCATAGCGATTGCTCCTTTCATGTTTTCGTAAATGGAAACTATTTTCAGCGCCTGTATGACGTGGCAATACTTTTAATATAGCGCTATATTTGAGACAATGTTTAGCCTTTTTCTAAAGAGAATAAAATTGAAATGGGGTGCGTTGCCATTCGATTCTACATTTTGGGAGATATATGAATTACATGACGTGACTTATCCAGGATCACACTGCATTGTCAGTAGCGGAGCTGAGATTAGAATTCAGGGGAATTCCTAGCCGAAAGGCACTCCAGGATGGCTCACATAAAGGACATATCGACATGTTTTCATTCAATACTTATTGAATGAGATAAGCATTTATTTGATTGTGTACTGTGGAGCATGCCACCTGCCAGGGTCTGAATGAGCGGGCACCCTTCCGTACCACTCACTGCCTGCACGCCATCCTGGGACATAGGACTGGCTGCCCACATTAAGCTGAAGAACAAACGGTAGATTCTGCTGGTTAAGTGATTGTCATCAGGCACCAAAACCCACCAGTGACCACTTCCGGGATGGAAACAGAACCGGCTGGGATTTTTTCCACTTGGGTCAGTTGATATCCAAAAATCAACATGCCACCCACCGGTTCCAGTCACAGTCCATTCACAACTGCTTAAATGGTGTTGACCCTAGGGCTGCCAAGTTTCGGGTCATGTGTCTTTACACTACATATATCCTGTGTTACACAGCGCCGTGTCAGGAGGGCACGTGAGGTTATCTAGCCACCCCCCTAACTTGTTTCCTGTTTCCCTCTAAAAAAGGGAGGGGGGCTCAGCTCCACACCCACTCCCACCTCTTCCTGGAGACGGGCTGTGACTGCGGAAATGATAAACTTGCTGTTGCAGCAAGGATGAGTGTCCTAGGTGCGCATATAGGTGTGGTAGGCCATGTTTTGGAAATAAAATCTAACCTGGCACGCGGCTCTCGAGAGGGGATGCAAGGACCCGGCGCTGCACAATCATTACACCCGCAGAGTACCTCAGTCAGTTAAAGCAGCCAGCTGGAATTCAAGCAGTGCTGATTCGACCATTTATCATTAAAAGATTGAAGAAATGAGCACAGCTGTTTATTGACAGCGCTACGATACCGCACGACTATAGCAGGAAGCGCTAACGGGTTCTGCACAAAAATAACCGGATGAATTTCCCTCGCTTCCCACTATGCTCACATAAACTACAAACGAGCAATTACAAAACCTCTTTTGACACGTGTGCTTTTAAGTCCCTCTCTGGACCACGCACAGTTTAGGAGCTGCGTTTACAAACGCTGCGAAAAACATATTTTGGGGTGGCTGAGAAACTAAAACAAAGCAAACCTCTGCCTGGGAAAGAAAGTACCTGCGCGAATACAATCAAAGACAAGCGCCCGCCTTTGTCTCGGCTGCGCACGTCGTCCTGCCTGCAGTAAGAAAAGAAAAAGCGGGGGCGAGCGAGCGCGGCAGCCTGCTGAGCTGACCACACGCTCGTGCATCGTGCCTGAAACGTGCGGGTAACCGCACGGAAAAGGCCATTGTGCACGAGCGTGTGGTCAGCTTTCAAATGCCCACTACATAAAGTCTTCGCCAGAAGCAGCGCTTGCGCGCTACTCTAGGCTCGACCTAAAAATAGATGCTAACTGAATTGTTAATTTTCATAGGTCATCAAGTGGCTTCTTCTCTAAGCCGAATCCCATAGCAGCCCTTTTAAGGGTGGTAGATTTTTTTTATTTCCATCTCGTGTGTAGGCAAAAATAAGGGTGAAGGCGATACTGCAAAAAACAAATGTAATCGAACTACAAGTAGTGCATGCACAAGGAAGACATCTCTACGGAAAACACGTTCTCGATTACGACATTATACAGCAATACACGGTGACCTGCTCAGATATTGGGATCTACCAATACTCAACGAGCAGATCTATCAGTACAAAGGTGCTAAAAGAACTACTAACTTGGCACTGCCACACATGCACGAACACATAGCATTACACAGTTAAAGGTTACCAGGAACCATACAATTACCATACAGTGCAGGCACTTTCGAAAACCCCAATAATAACGGCGACTTTTTACCCTGTTCAACAGCCCGGATAACTTGGAGCTCGGAAAGATAAAGGTGGGAAAGGCCCGAACGGGATTCGAACACGTCGAACGAAGGCGCCTAGGAAGGCAGGCACAGTGACCAATGGGCTGCCTTAACCTACATCCGTTCCACGCACAGAAGACAAATAGGAGAAGAGTAAAGGGGCTGTGAGAAAAAGACAGAAGCAAAGGAGGATAGGTGATTAACCACCCTAAAAAACATAAAACTACTAAACACTCTTGTGGTCAAGTTTAGAGAAGAAGGTACTTGGACTCCAGCCAGCATTCCTCTATTTGGACAGATCATTTACGGAGATCGACTAATGTCAAAAAACCTAAAGTTATTCCACTGCACAGCCTTTAAATGCTTAACAGCGCATAGACTGCAGCGCCATAACTATTCCAACTATTCGTGACGCTAGCCAAGATTTACGAGAACTTGGCGTGTGTGTGTACTGTGAATAAATACTTCTGGGCAAGCCTACACCGACAGGGGGCAAAATAATAAAAGTGAAAAAGCCTACAACAAATTTCCCTCCGGCCCCTTGTCTAACATTTCAATAGCTGTACATTTTGTCGTGAAACCGAAGACGCCCTCTGGCAATGCAGTCTGCGACAGAGCAAATCAGTGGGATAAGAGCATAGGGCGAGAACAGACCCCAGAATGTCAACAGGCTCACGATACCCTGAGTGAAAGATCTCCGCCCCGCCCCTTTTCTTTCCTGCTCCCATGCAATGCTCGAGTCTGGAGGCTCCCAAACGCCCTGATCTCCCTGGATGGCTGCGATTAGGTTATCAGTGTCGAGGATCACACCATCAATCAAAACAAGGAAAAAACCAAGCACGCGAGTGGTGCGCGCACGCTTGCAAACAGCAGGCGTGACCACATGCTCGTGCACCATGGCCTTTTGCTTGCGGGTAACCGCAGGGAAAAGGCCATTGTGCACAAGCGTGTGGTCAGCTACATAAAGTCTTGCCAGAGCAGCGCTTGCGTGCTACTCGAGGCTCGACCTAAAAAAGACCCCATCGCTCTCCCAGACTGCTACAGACATATTGCACTACTGGATATTGAGGCAAAGTATTTTGCCTCGTTATTACTTGAGGATCTACAAGACTGGGCAATGTCAAACAATCTGCTCTCCCTTAACCAAACTGGGTTTAGAACGCAGGCCGGCACCACAGACAATCTGGTGGCCATAAGGATGCTTGCCACTAGACAAATACAGAAAAAGAAAGAGCTTTTATGCTGCTTTATTGACTACAGTAAAGCTTTTTACCGTGTCAATCGTCACCTACTGTGGGCTAAACTTACAGCTTGGCAAATCCCAGAACCATTATTACAAGGCATCATGCTGCTCTATTCCAACACGTGGGTGAGAGTAAAATTAGGACGACGCACCGCGGTTTCGGAAAAAAATCAACATTGAACAAGGGGTTAAACAGGGGTGCGTACTAGCACCTACCCTTTTTTATCTGTATATGAGAGATTTGGTCCCTGCATTAAATCAAGTTAATAGTCACGCTCCTAAACTGGCGAATCAACACATCCCTTCTCTGCTGTACGCGGATGACGTTGTCCTGCTCAGTCAGACGCCGTTAGGGCTTCAAAGACTGTTAGATGCCTTAGTCACGCATTGCTTGGCAAATGATATGAAGATCAACTATGAAAAAACAACTATAGTTATCTTTGGTCGGAAAATGAGAAAACATCAATGGCATCTTGACAATCATCGCCTGACCATTGTGAACTAATACAAATACCTGGGCTGCTGGTTAGACAACAAAGGAGGTCATTTACTGCACTTGAACTCACTAAAACCAAAACTAGCTTCGTTGCAAGGTGCTTTCCGAACAATATTCAAGAGCACAAACAAGTTCTCTTATGAAGCACTGCTGAAAATAGTCTCTGCCAAATTAGTGCCAACACTGTCATACTGATCAGAAGCCTATCCGGGAAAACTGTGGACTTTCTTAAATAGGGCACAGAGCGCAGTGTTTAGGTCTTTATTTCAACAGCCAGGCAACACCTCGCCAGCTCAAATAAGGATAGAATTTACACTACAGGATTAACTGCTTGTACAGATGGCCTGTATAATAAAATACCTGCACTCCACAAAATCTGCTGAGCAAGGATCCTTAAAACATCTCATTTGGCGGGAAACTGCGTGTTTTGACAGCACAAATCATTTAAACGCCTGGTCGCATGCCCTAGATGAGGCACTGGTGCAAACTCGCTCAAGGGAGCTGTGGAACTTAAAATTACCTCATCTTCAGTTCAAAACAGCCCTGAACAGAAATGTAAAAAGTATATCTTTTAAATCTGATCAAAGAGCATTTGCTAGAAGAGAACATGCCTACCTGGTCCTCAGCAGCTACGACAGAAAAGGCCCGCAATAATACATCAAGGAAACATTTTCCTCCTATTATAAAATGAAATTTCTGCAGCTTCGGATGGGCTCTTTTGCGTTCTTAGACCTGTCACCACCATGGGCGGTTAAACCAGAGTCGAAAATATGCAGACTATGCAATCTATTCCAGGAGTCAATAACTCATTTGCTCTGTATATGCCCTACACTACTGGAAGACCGCAGAAGATTGCTTAGGTTCCTTAGGGCTAAGGAGGGGACACGGACATTACCATCCGCTTCTTACTGAACAATGAGCAGCCGCAAGTGATCACAAAACTGGTAAAATTCTTGGGGTGTGTGGAGAAGCAACTAAAAATAAATTCAGAACCCCAAAATAAAGAAGGTGAGAATCCTTGAACCTTCGTAGTCTTAAAAACCCCCCATTTTTTAGCCTCAAATAAACAGTCAGCACTGCTTTTATTTTTAATCAAAGGCACTCTTATTAAGTCATTAGCTTTTTATCAATTGTCTTTTAACCATTTTTACCAGTGAGGAATTCTGAGGATGAACTATGAATTACTTGTCAAATTATGGAGACTTAAGAAAAATTTGTGACAGTAGCTATCATTCCGATTTTATTTGAAATTAATGCACTTTAACAGACTTCATTGTCTAAATAAAGTATTTTTGAATTTGAATTTGTTAGGATGCAGTAACTTTGTGCTCAGAATCCAACAAGAGCGATGTATTCCATCTCCCTCCACCTCTACCAATAAGCATATAGGAATATGAGAGCCAGTGTTCGAAACTGGAAAAGGGGAATGGCATAACAGAAAAACCAGACACTGGACTCCACCACTCTGATTTACCACTGTTTTCTCCCAGGTGTTGTGGATACCTAAAGGCAAAGAGATCTCTTTAGTAACATGCCATAACAGGTTCAACTATTAATTGTAAACGTGAATGGATATTCCTTAGTAGGATCTCTGTATCCAACTCTCTGTAATTTGATGTTGAACTTGTAATTCCTGAAAACTAAACAAAGAATGACTACCTTAAACATATGTTGAATAACACTTTTACTGTTATGTGTTTTCATGGCTTCATCTCTGTGCTCTCAGTGGAAGATGAGTTATAGTTTTTATTCGACTCTTGGAGCACTGCAAGATAATCCGCAATTTTAATATAATGCTGTTCACTAATTTATGCGTCTAGTATTTCTACACAAATTGCTAATATCATAGCACAAGCTACATATTTCAGGCTAAGAATCCTTGTTGTTCCATCACAGAATAACCTTTAGTAAAATGTAGCAACACCTCTTACTATTCATATAAATGATCAAAAATAGTTCTGTTTCTTTCAGTCAGCAAAGCGGATTTCTGAATTACTTCCCAATATTCCTAATGCTCTTCAATACAAATCCACAGGAAAACAAGTGGTACTTGGCAAAGGAGTTCCAAGATCTGCGTGGAAAGGTGTTCTGACTGCAGCAATAGTGTATCACAGTTGTCTAGCAAAGATGCTGTAGGTAACGAAGGTATATAGAAGATGGCTGCAGTCTCTCTAGACTATACAAAAATTAATGATCTGCTGAGAATTGTCGTTCATGGTTGGGATGCTGTTGTGTAGTGCTTTCTCTGCACATGTGAACCCTCATTTCAGACAGTGTCACTGCTCTAAAGGGACCGCCAGCCTTTACTTCCCCAAAACTCACCACAAGTGAGTTTGAAGTATTGTGCCCCCACATTCCCCTCCATGATCTCCAACTTCCAAGCAGTAAGCAATACCTCTAGCTCTGCTTCCGGACGGATTAAGCCTAAACAAAACAAAAGAAGAAACATTGTGGCGGTTTTGGTGGAGCCCCAGTGACTCATTAGGAAATTAGCCCCCCTCTTGTCCCACCTCTCTTTCCCCAACCTCAACGATCACCACCAAGTACCTGATTTTTCAGTCTGTTGGTAGGGCACACGGAACAAAGTTTTTAAACCCATCCCAATTTATTTCTTTGTTTGTCTCCTCTTTGAAGAAGGGGTGTTTTTTTGTTTGTTTAGTTCGAGCCTGGGTGGCGAATTCGATGCTCTGCGAGGCATGCTGTATTCAGATAGGTACTTAAAGCTCCGCCCACTCTCCGCCCATATTTTTCATTGGCTTGTGTCATTGTCCACTGCAAACTGTGGCAGTTCATTGGTCAATAGGTTTAGTAGTCCTGCTTTGTCTCATTTTGTAACCTCCCATTGCGACACCCCCTGTTACCTGTGTTTTTACTCGGTAGGCTTTAATTACAGCCTCCAAGCACTATTTTCTCACATAGCTTTGTCCTGCCTACTGTTGCAGGCAGGACACTCTCTCTCCTAACGCTATTTAAAGATTTTTATAGCACGGGCGCCGAACGCAATAGGTCTAGCATTTGCAAGAGTTTATGCTATTGGCATTGTAAATGACAATTCCTATTATTTATCTGTTTTAAAAACAAGACATAGCTAAAAGGCATTGTCATTTACAATGCCGATAGCTCAAACGCTGGTAAATGCGAGACCCACTGCATTGCAAATGCTTGTATTTCTCGATAATGAAAAATAAACATTGCCTTTCTCTGTCACTTGCATTCTCGGTGTGCTTCAAGCTATGTATTTTGTGCATTGAGCCTTTGTTGTAATTGTAGCCTTGCAAGGTCTGTCTCAGATTTCTGAAATTATCATATGGCGCGTGCCTGTTCTTTTTGTGCTAGAAGTTTCCAGAGGTCGCTGAAGAACCATTTGTTGTAAATGAAGAGGGGATATGTATGAAAGGACACCTTTGAGTTTGTTTGACGTACTTGCTATTTTTAAATAAGAGGGTTTTGGTGTGTGGTTTCTCTGCATCCTGTGTGCTTGACAGCCTCCTTGTAGATTGGTCTAACAAAAGAACATGGTACTGAAATAATTATCAGGAGTGCTTTTGCATCAGCTTGATACTGCCTGAAGCTCTTCTGGGTGCACCATGTTTCCCAGGTCAAATCTTTAAGTAGGTTGATTAGCCCCGAGATAAATCCCATCGCTCAGATTGAACAAGTATCCCTCTGGGTTACAGGACCAAACTGACTGTAGCGGTGATCTCTAATTCTGGTGTGCCTAAACTAAACTAAAGCATCCAAAAAAGCTGGTGCATGCAAAATAGCCGTTACTGTCTTCTTTTTAGGTATACATAAAATGTACCAATTGGTTCCAAGCCTACAAATTTCAGGTGCCTTCTCTTGCGTTGAATGTTGTACCAGAACATTTGTACAAGTTCAGGCTGCAGTCATTAACATTTTGAATTCGGTCATTGAATTGGGTGTTGAAAAAGAATGCCATTCTCTAAACCTTACTCTATCTTCTTTGCTGCAAATTTTCTGGAATAGTTACTAACGTTTTATTAAGGTATATAAAAGCTTTTCTGTACCAGCACTGGATGTTTCATAGATTCATATGCTTGAATTATTCCTCCTCAGTCTGGAAATCCTTAATAGTAAAGATAAAAATGAAATGATAAAACCCAGGCTGTCCTGGGACATACTTGCCCAGCCGTATAAACGAGGCAGCTACCTTCCCCTATGGAACTGTACAACCTGTGCATGCAGGCCCAGTTTGCGCACTACTGGATCCAACTACAGAAATATGTGGCCCATCTAGCGATCGAACGTTACATGGAGCATTCCAAACCCATGGAGATGCTATTGCATTACACGAGCGGCAGCCACGAGATCAACATGGTCCGCTGCACTAGCAGGGTCTGGGGCATACTCAAGAGAGTGGCTGGCTCTCCCCTACTATACTCCCTCCCCCACCAAAGTCCTCCTGAGGCTTGATCCTCGTTTTCCTTTGGTACTGGAGGCAAAGGTGACATCCCAACTTTGCAGCCTGGGAATCACAAAATGGGGAGATCCATACGAGGAAGGCAGGTACACTACATACATTTGGAGCACATGTTGAGCTCACCCTGCTAGATGCATTTCTCTACAACAGGTTAAAGAGTCCATTACTAAGCAGACCATGCCTGACTTCCCACCCGCGAGCCAGCACACTTTACACCACTGCAGCTCATCATAGATACCCACTCCTCTAAGCAACTCATTACTAAGCTTTACAAGGAAATGTAGGAGGTGATGCCCGCTCGGAAATTCCCTGCCAGCATAGTGTGGGAGGAGCACCTTAATGTTCTCATCTGAGACGCAGTGTGAGAGTACGGCTTCACCCAGACGGCGGAGCTCTTTCCCGCAGCCAACTTAGGCTAACACATTTTGGATTTATACATCAAGTGTACTACACCCTGACAACGCTGTGTAAATGGGGTCTGAGGGAGGATAATAAATGGAATAGATGTGGCGCATCTAGGCTGGGATTCCTGCACCTACCATGGGAATGCAGTGGTATTTGAGGGTTTTGGAACGAGATGGCACACAGCTTGCAACAGATGCTGGACCTGCCCATCCAGATAGCTCCTCAAATGGCGCTTATGGGCTATGTAAAAGACATTCCTTGCATCAACAGGAAATTCACTGCCCTGGCGGTGCTGTTTGCCAAACGCCTTGTAGCGAAGCATTGGGCCAAAGAACGCACCCCAACTAAAAAACAATGACTGGCTGATTTGACTTACTTTAACAACCAATTAGAAATCTATGCAGAGCTGTTGCCAGTAACCTCTTGCCCACAAGATACTTGGGCACTATTTTGAGGATTTTTTAAGGATTTTGAGGATTTCTGACGAGCATCGCTAACGTTGTCATAGATTCATTAACAGCACTGGGGAGTGATCTGTGCATGCAGAGGTTGACTATCATTAGTACTTTGTCTGAGATATGGTGCAATGTTATCTTGGTTGGGTTGCCTGTATATTTTACTCTTTAAAATGACACCAAAGTGATTAAAAAAATCTATTGTAGGGGACTGGAGCTATCAATTTTAGAACATTAAAAATAAATAGGTAGTAGATCACTGCAGTTCATTGCAGCTGTCAGCAGTTAGTCTCTCGAACGTCCAAAGATGAGCCTCGACTGAATTTTATCGTTCTGGTGGCATTTTAAAGAGTAACATTTATACTATTTTTTTTTTTAAATTGGAGTGGGATTTTTGTTTGGCTTCTCACTTTTTAGGGGGGGCTGGTCTCACAACCCTCATTTTCCTAAAGGCTGCCACTGTACAGGCTACTGTTGACCCGAAGGTGCTAACTACACTGTTACTGCGACACAGGACCAGACAGGTCTTCCTGAGACACCGCCAATGAGTGTCAACCAGATGGGAGGCTGTGTGCCCAACCAAGAAGTCCTGGATGGCTAGGCAATGTCCCTGAACAGACAGAAGGTGTAGTGGAAGAAGAGTGTCTGCCACTTGAGGTGGTAGTGCTCCGCTCAGAAAAACTTGAGAAACCTGTGATGGAAGTGGATGAATGTTTGCAAACCCATAGGCTGGAAGTGAGGCTTACTCTTAGCCAAAGGTAAGTCATCCACTTTTCAGTGGAGAGTTTTGTTTTTCTCTGACACCGACAGCTGTCAGGGGTCTCTGTTGGGTGCTTGCCTTTGGTGCAGCAATGAGTCTCTCTTGGGGACCTAAAGCTGACCTGGGAAGCAAAATAGGCTGCATGACCTTGTTAGTCTTGGTGGGGGCTTCTCTAGTGCTGGGTTTACTCTGGGGGCAGATTAGAGTTAGCCTTAGTCCAGGTGAGGTCCCAATGGCCTGGCACGAAGGTAAAGTTAGGGAATATATGGACATGGACCTAGTGCTGTCCAAAGTCCAAACTGAGATTGTGTCAAAAATTGAGGCAGACCGACTCCCCACAGGTGTTCTTGGCAGAAGGATGTGAGGCTGAATAGGACCTGCAAATACATAGCCACCTCCTCATCCTTTCCACTTAGGATCCCAGGAGAACTGTCAAGAGTCTGGTTGTTGCTCCTGGATGTGTTGGCTGGAAGAAGGGAAGGTTGTGTAGGAGGATGGCTTTTTGAAGTTTCACCCTACTTTTTGTCCCCACTTTTTGACGACTTTAGGTACTGGTAAAATGACTCTTCACACTGGTTCGCTGATGTCCAGCGCACAGTGTACCCCTAAAAGTGTGTACCAGTGGGTGCAAATTGGTTAATCCCTAATTGGCCGGGTTAACTTGCATGTACGTTCCTGGAGGTACTCAGAGTACCTATGGCCTATAAGTTAAGATACCTTTAGTGGACTGCAGCACTATTTATGCCACCACCAAAAAGGTCAAGTAAAGATTTGTCACTAGGCCTGCCTGCAGCCTAGATGGCAAGTAAAAAAGATATCCCAATTGGAAATCCTAGTTGGAAAGTTTGTCTACCTATAAGTTCCTAGTATATGGTAATCAGGGTATCAAGGGCCTGTAGGTTAAAAAGTCACTTGTGGGAGCTGGTGCACTTAAGTGTGCACCACTACAGTGGCCATTGAAAACATGACCGTTATAGCACTGTCAAATTAACCCTTTTTGACAGGCCCACACCTCCCTATTTATTACTTATAAGTCACCCTGAAGTATACCCTAAGTGCCCATAGGGTAGGGTGGATGGGTCATAATAGCAGGGCATGTATAAGGCATATTTTACATGCCCTAGTAGTGAAAGATCTCCAAAGTCGTTTTTCCCTGTTGGAAAGCTGGTATTCTCATTGGCTAGAATTAGGTAACTTTTATTAATTCAAATAAAATTTAACATGGGACTAGCTAGAATGGTGTTTCAATGTGTCGAATTAATAGTTAGCTAAAAATCCAACGTATTTCCAAAATCGGGTTTAACATAACTATTTTAGAGAAGTAGCTTTAGAAGCTTTATTTTTGTAAGTTGCCTAGAAGGTTACTGGTAGCCTTTTCAGAATGGCTAAGCCACTTACAGATGCCAGGTCTGCACTGTGATTAGGTGAGAAGTGTTTCAGGACCTGAGAGCAAACGAGCCATCTTCTTGGAGGAGTTTTCCTCTCCTGTGGGGGAGAGGTGCAGGGGGGCGTGCCTAGTGTGCTAATTACACTTCATAGGCACGTTGCCCTGCAAGAACAGATGTCACTGAGCCTGTGCCTGCCCTGTTTGCTGTGTTGGAGTACTCTGCTGGACCTGTGGAAAACAGGAGGACTGTGCCTGCGACCCCTGGACTACACTGAGAGGCTGCGCCAAGAAGGACTGCACCAAGGAGGACTGAGCCTGCTGTTTGGCTTGTGAGGAAGAACCCCAGAGGATGGACCTGCTCTCACTTCTACCCAGGACAGAAGAGTGGTATCCAAGGACTAGTTGACCAGTACCTGTTAAGCCACAGTGTCACAAAGAAGCTAAAGAGGACTGCTTGCTAAGTGCCACGCTGCTCCCGCCACTGGATTTGCCTTGTCCTCGCTGGTGAATGCTGGGAGATAGTCTTGACCCCCCTCGAGGTGCCCACCAGACCCTGGACCCTTGGTTGGCGTTAGAGTGTACTGTTTTTCTGCCCTAGCTGAAGAAAGCAGAAGAACCACAATGAAAGCAGCAATTATTTGGCCAGTTGACCAGTCACCGCTGGACTTGCCTGGAATTCCCCTGGTGCTTGCAGAGAGATTGGGTCCTCGATTTCAAGCCATGTCCTCAAAACAGTGGGCCCATGACTCGTACCAAGGGGGAATGTCCCCAAAGGACTTTCCCAGGAGATCCCAAGACCACTTAAGAACCAGAGGCTACCCCCTAAAGATTTCTCCAGGATCAAGCCGATCCCAGTGAAACCTTGTCTGAATGAGATTCACTTGTTGCCATTGGTCTTCTGGGTTGCCCGTTTAAAGGTAGGCTTGTTTTACCACAGAGCCTATTCAAGGCTCATTGCGGACCGCTGCAGTGATTTATTACCTTTTTTTTTTAAACAAATCTTTTACAATTCATATCTTTAGTCCCTAAAATAGATTTTTGTCGTTTTGGTGTCTACTTAGATATAAAAATATAAGATATTTTCATAAATTGGAGTTTTTTTGTGTCCTGTTTCTTACTTATTGACTGTTTTGGTGTTGGTAAATGCTTTAAACATGTTTTTCTCGTAAGTTAAGCCTGACTGCTCTGTTCCAAGTTACCAAGGGTTGAGAACAGGTTTTTATTTAATGAGACCTAACGGAATCTTATAGTAAATTGCGGCATTATTACTTGATGAGGTCTCACAACCCCATCAACTAATAACCCAGTTTCCTTCAAGATTTTCTGAAGAAAAAATATGCCAGAATTTATCTTTCGTAAAATATGGTCCACAGTGTTTTCTGCAAACATAGCTGTTAAAGTTTACAGGTGACAACTTTATTCTGATATTCCTTTTGTTCACCCTGCGAGGTTTTGGGAACTGTTGGAAGAACTTTGGTTCGGCCAGCAATTGGAAGAACCAGCTAATGTGGGTACATTAGGAAATTATTGTAATATTGTGTGGACAAAGTGGAAACGATATGGCTAAAACATTCCTCAATGAGTAAGGGCATTTGCTATTGAATTGAAATGATAAAACTCTGTGAACAGAAAATAAATCTACAGCTCTTGGGGCTGTTTTCAAAGAACAGTGTTCCCCAACCAATGGGTGGTGACCTGATTTTTGTTGGGTCATGAAAGTTCAAGAAATAGAGATGCCTATAAACTCTGTATTTACCTTGTCACATTTGCAGCGCTTCAAAGACTAAGGTCAAATGTCAGGCTGTCTCTTCTGGCAAATGCTTATTTTTTAACACAGTAAATGGTGTTTCCAAACTCTTCTCACTTTGCAGTCAGAGTAAGAAAAGTAAAGTGAATTATGTGACAATACTGGTGGGGCACAGAGTGTGAATCCAACGTCTGCAGGATGTCATTTTTTGTAACACTCAACAAAATGTAAATACCTGTAAATGAGGTGTACACATTCAACAGTTCGGAAAGCAAAAATGAAGCAATTTCTTTTGTAATTCTGAAGTGTGATGGAAGCAAAGATTTTTAATAGGGTCAAAACAAATAAATACACTTTATTTGGTGATGCACAAATGATAAACATTCACTGAAACTCGATTTCCACATATCATTTGTGTGCAATATAGTGTTCAGTAAAAATGTTCAAAAGAAAATGTGCTGGCTATTGTAGGGATTCTGCACATACACAGAGCTATGCACAGGATAATAGGACCTCGGAATATAGTGGTGAGCCAACAATAAACCTTAGCACCTAAAACCCCAACCCGACTAGCTGTAGCGTCTCATCAGCAACAATGCTACCAATGATTAGACAACCCAGAACACGGTATCTCTCTCTCTCTCAGGACTCGCAGTAGCAAGAACACCCTTTCATAACTCACTCATACCTGTCCACAACGCGCGTAAGAAGAGACACTGTATAGTTTAAAATATTTATTTCAACTAACGTGCTCTAAGATACAGTACACGTGCCAGTACTATCAGCATAATGCATAATGATAAAATAAGCAGCATAGTTACAACTCCATAGAATACAAACGGGGAAAGCATTTCATAAAGCAGTGGATATAAGGCTAAATGACCTTACCACCCTCCCCGTGCTAGTAGTTAGTTTTTTATAAAAATAGAAGACCTCTGGGCTTTGACTAGCGAACCCCCATACCTCAATATCTAGATGCAAAGTTTACATCATCAGATACAAACAGCTCTTCTCTCTGGAAAGGTTGTTCTCCAAGTGTTTCTAACAGTGAAAAACACAATATTAAAAGCACATGAATTTCTACAATGCAGCTGTAAATAGAGGGTTATGTCTAAGTGCGAGGGACTGGCCAAATCAGCAGGAACAAGGGACGTTGTTTTTCGACCTTGTACATGGTGTGCAGACATAGCCCAAAAGGGAACAGGAGAAAAGGTGAAAGATAGAAACGCAGACAATGCTAAAATAGCCGGGCAGAGGCTTGAAAAACAACGGCACAAAGGAACGTGCGCAAAAAGGCCTCATGGCAGCTAGGCCTAAGCTAACTGAGCAAAGCAGACCATGAGTCCACAAACCACATAACACTATAAGTGGCAGTGTTCTGCCACATGATGCTTTAGTTATAGTAAAATATTGCCCTCCTTCATGTCCATTAAAGCTAGGTTGGGTTGCAAAAGTTTGTTGTTCTAAAAAGTGGGTCCTGGTTCTAAAGTTTGGGAAGCACTGTGCTAGAACCATGAGCTGAGTAATGTTACTGCTGGAGAAACATAACCTTCAATTTGTCATCCAGCTCTTGAGATTTCAGTTATTACTTAGCTATGCAGATTGTATTTGTAGGGTTGGTAATCTAATAATATGGTAGTTGTAACCAGACTGGCAGTTTTACTACTTCTTTAGCTTTTGTATCTTAAGGCCTTGCAGCTGTTGCACTGTGAATGTATTTATAGAATTTTTTGTTGTGTGTTGGGGTATATGTTTGTTATTTTGGGTCTTTTATTCTTTATTTTATTTCTATTTTCATTGTGTATAGGTATGGTTTTTAGGTCGAGTTTAGAGCCAGCATGCATGCGCTGCTCTGCGAGGCTTATTGTAGAGGAGTAGGTGAATAGAAGCTTCCCCCACTCTCCGCCCATATTTGCGATTGGCTTGTGTCATTGTCTGTCCTAAATGCTGGCTTCTGATTTGGCGACAGGCTTGTTAGTCCCTCCTTAGTACCGCCTCCTCTTCATTTGTCACCTCCAATGGCGACTGGCCCTTTTACTTCGAGTGTTACACAGTACGTGTTATTTAGACTGTGAGCACTATTTTCGTTAATGAGGTTCTACTGCAGGCACGACGTGCTTTGGTGCATTCTTCCGCCTGCCCTCCCTCCCGTTGTCCGGGTTTCCTCCCCCCCTCGCCCTCCCGTTGTCCGTGCCTTCTCCCCGCGCCCTCCCTCCCTCCCGTTGTCCGTGCCTTCACCCCCACCCTCCCGTTGTCCGTGCCTTCAAAATACCCCCTGCCCGCCCACCCCATTGTCCGTGCCTTCTACCCCCTCCCGTTGTCCGTGCCTTCTACCCCCCACCCGCCCTCCCTCCCATTGTCGTGATGCCAATCATTTGCAATGCAATAGGTCTTGCGTCAATGCGAGACCTATTGCATTGCAAATGCTTGTGTTTTTCTACATCAGGTCACAGTGCTGGGACATAGAGGTTGCAGGTCCTGTGCATTCTAGAAATCGGCATTCACCGCTGGGCTCCAGAAGCACTTCCGGAGCAATGGAGGGAGGCCAAAGATGGCACAGTAGAACGCTTCTAACAGATCCAGACTCATTTAATTAAGAAATGGGACGAGGAAGGGATCAGGAGGTAACTTGTATTTGAACAGATGATCAAGCAGCCCTGCTGCCCCGCTGGTATAATGTGTGTGCAAGGATGAAAGACCCGCCCCAGTTCCCGCTACAGAAAGGGCTGGAAAAAACGTTGTGTGGCAAACCAACAAAGTGGCAAGCTTAAGCAGCCCTGCCACGGAACGCCACCATGTCAGGCACTAGCAACCCTGCAGCTGCCCGGCCTGCCGCCTGAAGAGACACGCCCAGGATGAAGTTTGCTAATGCAAGGCAGCCTTGTGCTCATGGTTCCACAGCACCACCCACTCCACCTGGGGCCCTGGAGCGGGACAGACCACAGCAACCATGCTGTGCAAAACACTGCCTTCTAAGCACAGCAGGGTTTGAAAAAAAATGCAATAAAAATTCTTGAAATCAGAGCTTTGTTTCATGGTGAGATAGAAAAAGCAGGTGGTGCCAGTGGCAGCTGGTGAACTTTGAAAGTGGTGAGGCAAAAATATATCACTGTATATTATCATAGGAGTGTGCGAAGGGAGCAAGCCTGACTCCCGGTGGGAATTGACAGGGAGTTCTAACACTGAAAACATATATTTTTTTTTTAAATAGTGTGATATTGATTTAACTGTCATCTACTAAATTCTTCTATGTCATTATTTTATAGCACTACTCACCTAAGTGTAGGGTGTCGGAGTGCTTTCATCAAACAGAGAGACACAATAAATCATATAAGTGTGTAAATCAATGTACAGGAAATGTTACAAAAGACATTGAGTCTTACAGGGTGTAGGAATCTCATATCATCCAAACTTCTAGACCTTCTATGTTAAGAGTGAATGGCTGGGAGGACCATATAGTTAGAATATAAAACGTAATGCAGTTGATTGTAATTGTCAGTACTAACAAGACTTTATCACTTCCCAAAGGAACTCTACTTTGCAATCTTAGAATAACAACAGATTGAGAAAAAATAACGATGTAAACCCAAGACTTACAGTTTGCATGCAGCACCTTCATGCCAGTAAATAAATCACTGTACAATATTAGAATATTTCAACTTAAGAACTGGAAGGAACAAAATGGCCTCAGTGTCAGAAGCAGTAGCCCACTTACCTAGCTAAATATTCTGTGATCTGCATGTTACACAGTGTGCCTTGCAGCAGGCACATTCATCCTCTATACTACTTTATGAGTCAAAACTGTGAATGGAAAAAACAAAGAACTCTCCCAGAGCTGTGTTAATCACTAGAGTCATAATTTCCAGCATAATCTCCTCAAAATTGCTTGGCGGACACAGACCTCTGCATCAGGTGTCTTACCTTGTAAAATAGTTTGCAATGCAGCCTCTTTCTGACCAGTTAGGTAATCTAAAACAGATTTACTGTCAAATATGTGCTTGATGCCAATTTCATTGCAGCAGATTTATTTTGAAATACATTTTGAAACTGACTGTCAGACTCTGGTTTTCAAGCTCTGGCCCTCATGACTTAAACCCCCTTTCCTTTGCCACACATTAGAGTATTTTGTTTTCCAAATTCAGCACTTCCACTCCTTGATAATTAAAGCAAACAAAGACAGAACAATGAGTACAGAATATCTAAATAAAACGTGTACAGAAGCGCGATTGTCATGTAAGATGAATTATATTGTATTGTATTGTAATTGCATTTATATAGCGCTTACTACCCCTGACAAGGCGTCGAAGCGCTTTTTTGGCGAGTAGCGCACTACTCCGGGACCCATAGAGGATTAGTGTTGAATTAGTATAGTGAAATATGCAAGTACATTTTAAGTGGTGGATAGGTTAGTCAGTTATTTGGATTTGGAAGGATAGCAGAAGGATAGAAGAGGAAAAAAAGGTTTGTATTTATATAGCGCTTGTTACCCCTGATGGGGTGTTGAAGCACGCCACTCCGGAAACCCATAAAGGATTAGTGGTGAATTAGTATGGTGAAATATGAAAGTAATTTGAGTGGTGGATATTAGTCAGTTAATTATGGTCAAAACGTCAGCATTCTGAAACAATGCGGTCTTGGAGAACTGTGCTGATAACTGCTGCCTTTCCAGGATCGTGTGCTCACTCAGGATGTCACCCCTAAAGGAATGTGCCCATCGCTGCTGATCTCCGTTATTCTGAAAAACCGCAATCTTACCAAAGAGTACTCATCATTCCTCTCACCAACCCTAGGTGAAAGTGGCGATCCTTGCCAATTTCCCAAGAATCTGAAGTACTGCTATCTCAGCGAAGAGTGCCATTAGTGAAGGTGCCTAGCACTGCTGATTCCCCAGGATCCTCAAATACTGCAATCTCAGAGAAGCATTCCTCTCACCAATACTAAGTTTAAAATGCCCATCACCGTAGATTCCCAGGTTTCTGAAACGGTGCAAGCATAGAGATGGGTGCCTATCAGTCTACCCCCCATTAAACCCTAGGCTCTAGTAGTGTGTGTCCATCGCTGGTACCTCCCCATGACCTTTACCACTAAGAAAAGCAGGGCATTACTCCTCACAGCGTTCAGATAGATGACTCCTGTGATCACGATATACAGCACTCTTCACAATTAATGCCCACTCCTATCCTGCAGATCTTAGGTGCTGGTGCCTACAACCGCTGATACCCCTTGCACTCTTGGAGTAGTGTGTAAGGCCCCTGCCAACCACAGTAGCGCAGTGCCAACCTCCACATGCAGGGAGAAGAGGGCCTCCTATTTTGCAACCTCATGTGAGTTTTCTCCCACAATAGGCTATTAGTGGCAGTGTATAACCGTGGGCCACCCTTGCGAAGCTGTTATCCGAGGAGAGTGCTTAACCATTGCGTGCGGTCTTCAAACTTATTGGAAACGTTTTTAAATGAAGGATTCCTTTCCATAGTTTACTTACCTGCGTGTTTCTGCCCGTCTTGAATGGCTCCATTAGGTCTTTCCACTGCAGCGCCAGGAACGTGCTGATCACAGCCGTATCAGGAATCAGGTTAGAGCTGAGCTTTAACCCTCTTTTCACCCCTACTCCATCCTGACTCCTGATAGGGCCTGGGGCGATTTGGTCTCACCGCCCGTGCATGCATCCATTCTTAGACAAGCTGCGCTGCAAAGAGCATGCGCAGCAAGTCTATGGGTTGCAAATGTGTGAAGAGGGCTGAAATGAAAGCGCTCTTCACACATGCGCAAAACATGCAGCTGAAGCACCCATGCCCTTTGTTGCTCCTCTGTGCACTTCCGTTGACACCTGCACAGAAATGAAAGCAAAACGAACTGGCAAATCTGTCAGTTCGTCCATTTTTGCATTTCTGGAGGCTGGAAATGCACAGAGTAGCTTTTCTCTCCTCCTGCGTGCTGGTGATGGGAGGTTGCCACTCTTGCACCCCTATGGACCAGCCGCCACTGGGTGGTGCTGTGGCAACCAGTCTTTCTTATGAATACGGGGCGGAACCGAAATATAACAAGCATTAGCATAGCCAATAGGTCTCGCCTTTGGGACTTTATAAGTGTTTAGCTAGAGCTATTGTTAAATTTAACAAGTGAAATGTTATCTCAAAAAGCACACAGTTTGAGTAAAAGACTGTTTAAAATAAGAATAATCTCTCTCACACCCACAAACTCCTTAATGCAACAGCAGGTGTGGGGAGGCACACACGGAGCAAACACATATCACAAGTACTTAGATTTCCCTTGGCAACTGCCATAGATATTAGATGGCTTGACCCGGCCCCATAAATACACAATTAGAAGGCAAAAATGCACACAAGGTAAACCAGGCAATGGGGGGCTGAGAAGGACCTGCGCTCGTATAATGTGAGCATCATTGCTTATAATATTAATGCATAAGAACTCATAATACTGTTGTGATGGCAGTATCTTTCATCTATTTCGCCAGCAAATGCTTACTGGCGTTTTCCATTACTGTTTTTAGTGTCACGCGTTTATTATTACATATTTAACAAGAAACCGCAAGCTTCCATATCAAAACCTTTATAATAGAAAACTAAGAGGAACTGAAAATGTGCAACGCCTCAACAACATGAAATACAAGTAGGCGCTATACCATTCTCCAAGTTACTGTTGAAAGAAATAAAAAATACAAATTGAAGGGGCAAAATGTGCTGAAGTCAGAATCCAGATCACAAAGACTTGTTTAAAAATCCCAGCTGTGCTCATGACCCTTCATGACAAGCACTAATTGTAACACAATCAACATTCAATGCAAAATAACTAAAACTGAACCGCAACATGATAAAACGTCACATGCAAAACATCTGCGTAATGAGAGTTCGGCACTCCACGGGATCACATATCAAAAGTAAAATAACTAGGAAATAAAGGTTATGCGCCGCAACACAATAAAATACCGAATGCAAAAATAATGGAGACACAACTGGACTGGACAGAGAGCGGAGTAAATGAGGGTGGCGAGTGGAAGGGGGGGGGGGCTCAAGGGCTCCCTCGCCTCACCGGGCTGCTGGAACGTGTGCGCGGCCCGTGGCACCCGCGCCTGTCGCTGACACTTCGCTTAGTAATGTGAACCTTGTACAGACATCTGCAGGGCAGACCGGTCCAGCGCAGGCGGTGTTTATTTAATAAAGAGCCAGTGAAGTAACTGCAATTGTACCAAATGCAAAAAAAAGCGACCGCGCTTTAAAGGCACGAAGCACGATATTGTAGCGTGTGCACTAAATGCACAGAGCATGCATGATCATATATACTTAATTTGCATAACAGTCTCACAAATGCACAAAATCCGTGAAGAATTTGAAAAGATGTACGACCTGATGCATCAAAACATTCGTCCTATTGGGCGTCTATGGGAAAAGGCTTTAGTGCATATGCGCCTGTGTACTTTGTGTGGTATACATGTACAATATGTGGAGTCGTGCATAGCATGCACAATTCAAAGTACATGGAGGATATACGACGTGCACAATCTGTGCAGTACGTAAACTACGTGCACAGTGGGTGTATGGTGTGCACAGAGGGGTGGCTGTACTGTTCTGCAAGTACCCAGCATGCACGGTATGTGTGTGTTATTATGGACTGTTATGTACACACTGTGTACCGTCCATGCACAACATTCAAGGTGCACTGGAACTAAACACAGTAAACAGACTATGTACGAAGTACATGAACATGTGCAGAACATGTATACTATGCAAAGTACGCATATAATAGCAATACTTTCTCTGATATGCACGGTGCAGTCACAGTATACAGGATATGTGAGTGATGCGCACAGCACATGGAAGAGATACGCAACATGTATACAATAGGCACAATATGTGGATGGTATGTGCAGTGTGTGGATTTTAAACTCGGTAGATGGATGACATGCAAAGTATGTATACAATGCTTTTAGTGCTTGGATGATGCGTACACAATGTGCATACGGCCTGAAACATCACATCAAGGAGATCTGTGGAAATGTGATAGTATATAAGAGCCATATAGTGCTTTAATAATCGAGTGGGTGAATGCAATGGCATCCGCAGGGAGGGGCAAGGAGGGGCGCTTGCTCCCCCCTGGATCGCCAGTGCGGGTCGTAGTGCTGTGGTGCAGGTGCCATTCTTTTTTGTAATACTGGCTCTCCAGCATCCCAGTGACTCACTGGGCTGCTGGAGTGCGAGCGATGTTACAAAAAAGAATGGCACCCTTCCGCACCACGGGCCGGAACTAGAGTGTCTAGTACGGGCTACTGCCGGGCGGTGCAGGCGCCATTGTGCAGAGGCAGTGCTAGGTGCCTCACTGTGCCTGTCATTCGTAGCTGAGCGCTATACTACTACCAATGAAACTTAGCATAGCGCTCAGCCACCAATGACATCGGACTGCTCCCGGCCGTGGGTATCAACAGCCACCCTGAGGCTCAGGCGTCATTGCAGGCAAGCGAGGCAGCACTGTCATTGGGTAGCTGAGCGCTACCAATGATAGCCGCCTGCCGCATCGCCTGACTTATGCAAGTCGAGAGCTGGTCTGGACCAATCATGGTCCGACTCCGACCTGCCCCCGCCCCAGCCCCCAGCAAGTGCACACTGCGCGCAGGCTCCTCTCCAGCAATGTTGCGAGATTGGGCTGTTTCCCGCACAAATGGGCGACATTTTTCCCATTTGTGCGGGAAAAAACGGCCCTGGCATGTTGCGGAAAGTTGGGCGACATTTGTCCATGTGTGCGCAAAATCCGTGGTTTCCGCGGTGCCCACAGATGATCTATAACAATCAGGGCCGTCAATCATTCATAGCGCGAACGCGCCACTTATGACGGCCCTGTTTCTTGTTTCTGGCCTGCCCCCAGAGAGAATGGACCAATGATCTCACGAGGGGCAGGCCTGTCACACCTGGCACACATCATGTCGGAGGTTGGTGATGATGTTAAAATTTTGCCCCCCCCTGGAAACATTTCTGCGGACGCCCATGGGTGAATGCACAACACGCTTAATATCCACTCGACGTGTACATTGGTGATATGCAATGTGCACAATATTCACAGATCGCAGATGTTGTGCTTAGCATGTACACATTATTCATACATGGTGCACGCAGCACCCGCTCCTCGAAGCCTCCAGTCATTGTAGTCACGCAGGGTCCCATTCAGCCCCCTCTGTCTTGTGCACGCGGTACTGCCCGAGCGCACTTCCGCTGCTGCTTGCAAGTCTCTAGTAGAACCTTGCGGTGTCCTATGCACGCAGAGAACCCTGTGTCAACGAGGCGCAGGAGCCCTCTTTTTCTAAATGGAGACAAAGTACTGAACGGCCCTGAAGACGTACTTCTTCCACCAAGCATAGGGCTCCTGGATTGTGTACACAATCTCTGCCCACCCCCCCTCAGGACAGTTCACGATGCACTCTTGTAAAACTTCCAACCTTACTTTTCTCTGCGAAGCGCCATAAAACCACCCAGAACCGATGTGCAACCGCTATACAAAATAAATAAACATACAGACTGCTTGCTTGATATGCGCAATAGATGCACAAGGCGTGTACAGTGCACGGCGGTTCACGCTCATAATATGAGCACCGGGGGGATACTCAGTACATGTGTGAAGTAAGCGGAAACCATTCCGATTTCCCAGCTCGTGGGTGATATATGCATATCACATAGGTTACACGTGAGATTCGTGGACGGAAAACCTAGTATGTGCAGGACTAGCACAACACACTAGTATTATGCACAGTACACGGATGGAATGTGCTTTATGCGGACGGTATACATAGTACGTGAAGGAAATAGACAGTGCCTACAAAATACGTGCATTGAGTGGGCGACATACATGATATATTCAATACAATATGCAATGTATATGCATGATGTGCACAGTGTATGCACCATTAGATTGCACGTGAACTATATATTTCAGAGCATATATACCAAATGTATGCACTTCGCTTAGTAATGTGAACCTTGTACAGACATCTGCAGGGCAGACAGGTCCAGCGCAGGCGGTGTTTATTTAATAAAGAGCCAGTGAAGTAACTGCAATTGTACCAAATGCAAAAAAAAAAGCGCCCGCGCTTTAAAGGCACGAAACACGGTTGAGGGGGCAGGGACCGGCACAACGAAGACAGCTGGAATAACAAGCGCGGCCGCAGTAACCTGATCCACGACGAGGAATGCAGCGCGCCGCTGCTCGCTCCCACAAGCAAAACGCTGTGGGAGTGACCATTTGCCAAAAAGGTGGGACATGCGCCCGCCTTTAGCCATTTGTAGGCTACAAAAAAAAAATGACACAAGCAACAGCCAACCAAATGCGTGGGGGGAGTCAGACCCACACAGAAAAGTTTAGACCGATTACAAGAAGCCTCGCAGAACAGCGCACGCGCGCTGGCTCAGGCTCGACCTAAAAAGGAAAAACAAGCTATCCAATATTTGAAAATGCCTTCTTTTTCATCATGGAATACAGGGTTATTTATATGCCTCAGAATGAGGACTCACCTCACATAATCAATGACTGGGATGAGGGAGACGAACAAGGTGCCTTATAATCGTGACAGATTGCCAAGCTGTGATTTTACCAGATATCGATCTTTATAGCCAATAGGTAAGATCATTCAATATGACCCACCTCCAGACCGGAAGAGAAGCCTGCAGGCTGGAATGTCGTTTACTGCTGCCAGACCACGTGTTTGTTTTCTATTCGTCTCTGTTTCCTTCCTGCCATTGTTTGTTTATTAACCAGATAAAACATCCATTATATTAGATCTGCCGAGTTCTGCATTGCATCAAAGCTTAATAACTTTCATCAGAGCAATAGTCCTAAAATTATACTGATGTTAGGTCGTCTAAATTTAAGGAAATAAAAATGTGTTGTCTACAACTATAGTTGTCAGAAAGAATGGATCAGTCTTGTTTGACATCACTTCCCTTCAAGTGATAACCTCTGGCCTTGGAAGTAAAGCTAATTAAGGGCCTCATTTAGAGTATGGCCTGATGTCCATCAGGGTGGTGGAGATAATTACCCTGGCCGGACTAAAGCCCTGCCGGCATCTCTGTGCCTGCAGAGGAGCCACCGCCACGAGAGGTTTGGGTTCACATAAAAGTGGAACTTTACATGAGAGGGGTTAGTAAACCGTGCTTTTCTTTGACGCAGGAAAACTTCTTGCCATATTCATGATTTAAAAAACTTGGTGCACTGTCACCACCGTTTTATATGTCTTAACTAGGGCATTGACTGTAGTGCTATACCAGCTACGATGGCACACTTGGTTCATCCCTCCAGGTCACATAAGTTCTGGACCTCGTGTTGCCATGGACAGAGCCTAACCAATGGCACCTGCCAGAGTAGCGGAGCAAAACAGAAAGTCTGCATGCCACTTTCACATGCACTCGGGCTCTGAGGGCAGTGCTTCATACCCGTTTACCATATCGGAAAAATTCATTCCCAAATGTACTTTTACTTTTTGTTTCCTTCAGGATTTGGTCCTCTAACTCCTGCTCACAACATATATCTCAAAGTAGCTCTTTACAGGTAGTGCCCCTATTGCCCCAACATACTCTCAGTAGATTCACTTTCCTGTTTTCCTAGAAAAAAACTTAAATCTTTCAGTCATCACATTCACTTTTCTCCATATCTCAGCCCCATTTGCTTTACAGCCTAGTAAAAGGAATTCATGTCAAATTGAGTTTCTAGGTCTGTAAGTGTTCACGTGTTGCTGCCTCTAATGCGTGCACTTGGTCCCTTCCAATACCTCGGTGTAGGCTAGAAACATTCCTTACCAAGTTCCCCAATCCTCATGAGGTTCACCTCATAAAGTTTCTAGAAAAGGTGAAGAAGCTACCACACTGGCCATATTATAAATTAACTACGTGAGATACAGTGCTAAAATATACCAAATTAAAACAAGTCGTCACTGTTGTCTAAGGTTAAATAACAAATTAACATTAAACCAAGTAGTCACAGTTGATCTTGTCTAAAGACTCCAATACATACTTTTTATTTTGTATTTTGTTTTAACTATTTTATTGGTAAAAACATAAACAACAGCACAGCAATGCATTGAAGTTATCGCATGCATGAGATGAACATGTATACAAGCATTATGAATTGGTCGATACTACATTGAGGCATTATTATAGATTACATCAATAACATCACAATCCCCCACTTGGAGGTGACCCATCAACTGTGAGCGCATTGTCAAGTCTCATTTCGTCACATCGCAGTTCAACTGTTGGAGACAAACATATATCTCCCCTGTATTTGTTCCACATACCCCACTTGCGGTCCCACTTTTTGGGGCATCCCCTGTGTTTGAAGACATCTTTTTCGGCTATCATGGCTATGTCCATGTCAACCGCCCAGTCACGAATACTAGGCATCGCTCCCACGCCCCATTTCTGTGCCATGTTGCGTTTTGCAATGGCCCATCCCAACGAGGCCCATGTTTTCTCGGTCTGTGTAAGGTCGGTGGCGTCCCACACATTGAGTAAGCAAAGTTTTGGGGACGACGTCAACTTCTTACCCCCATCCCTCTCCATTTGTTTGGTAATGGGGTCCCAATATGATCGAGCAGCTGGGCAGTCCCATATAATGTGAAAAAAGGTCTCCCCCTGGTGACATTGTCTGAGACAAAGGGGATCTGTCCGTCTGCCCATTTTGACTAGGATGCCCGCATCTAGATAGGCTCGATGGAGGATCTTCAGTTGGACCAGTCGCAGTCTCATGGGGATGCCCACCTCTCTAGGGGAGGCCAATCATCTTCCTCGAGAACGCACAGGTCCACCTCCCAATGTTGCCGCAGACGCCCGAGAGGGTCCTGGCGGTTATTAATCAGTTTTTTGTACGTGAGGGATATGGCTTTTTTGTTCATGGGATCCAATAGTAACCTATCTTCCAGTGGAGAGGCCTCGGGAAGTGGGTCACCCTTTGGCAGCACTGCTTTGAGTGCGTGGCTGATCTGTAAGTATCTGAATGCCTCGGTCTGTGCGAGCTCGTACTTCTTCTGGAGGTCTGTGAAAGTGGCTAGTCTCCCCTAGTTCCACAGATCGCCAACAGTTGAGATGCCGATCAGGTCCCACTTATCAAACCCTGGGGAGGAACTCAGGTGCCCCAAAAATTCAAGCTCCCATAGTGGTGTAGCACGAGTAATTCGATTGTGCCAACCCATTTGTTTATTGACCCTATGCCAAGTTTCGATAGTGCATGCAGTGGGTCCAGTGAGGTTTAACTTTCGGGGGTTCGTTTATAATGCCCTGTTATATCCGCCCTGCCCCATGAGCCATCGGTCAGTTCAAAAGTTCGGGTCTTCATGATTCCTATGTGCCCACCGATTGATTGCCACTAACTGAGATGCTTGATAGTATGTCTTGATGTCAGGTTGTGCGATGCCCCCCTCATACCATCCCGCCGATAGTTTTTTCATGGCAATCTGTGGTGCACGGCCGTCCCATTGTCGATGATAGTGAAGTAGGAGTCAGGGATTTTATCAGGGGTTTTCTGCAAGACGTAAAGAAAGCGCGGCAGCGCTCGCATTTTAAAAAGGGCTGCCCGTCCCAGGGGAAGTGAGCCCCAGTGTTTAACGTCGGCGCGAAAGCATCTCAGAGGTTCCTGCAAGTTTGCTTCATAAAATTGGGCTGGGTCGGTCGTTATGTACATACCTAGATAGCGAAAGCCCCTCGTTGCAATAGGGATGTCATATCCTCTTGGATTACGCGGTTGTGACCCCCATAGTATGTATAGCTGGGATTTAGACCAGTTAATAGTGTATCCCGAGTGAGCGCCAAATATGTGAAAAATTTGAAGGATACGGTGAAGTTAGATGAGGGCGAAGCCATATATAACAGGATATCATCTGCGTACAACGAGATGCAGTCTTCGTGATTCTCTGTCCATTAAGTCCATGGATCAGGGGGTCTCCCCTCACCCAGACCGCTAGTGGCTCCAGCACCAAGGCGAATATTAGGGACGATAGGGGACAACCTTGCCGGGTTCCCCTTCTCAATTGGAACTGTCTCGAGGTATGCCGATTCACCACAACCTGGGCGACCGGGCAGGCATACAGTAATTGTACCCACTTTATGAATTTGGGACTGAATCCCATCCTCTCCAGGACTGTGAACAGGAAGTTCCATTTGATGGTATCAAATGCCATTTTGGCATCTAGGGACAGTAGGACTGCATCTTCCCTAATTGTGTGATGTCTGCCCAGCACCCCATTTAGTTGCCGTAAATTCAGGGCGGTATTCCGTCCAGGCATGAAGCCAGATTGGTCTGGGTGTATCAGTCCGGTGATATGGGGAATAAGTCTATTGGCAAGTAATTTGGCAAGTATTTTTGCTTCTACCGTGAGAAGGGAAATAGGTCTGTATGCCTTGCAATCGTCGGGTGGTTTGCCCTTCTTGTGGATGACCACAATTGAGGCCAGTCTGATATCTTTTGGCAACATTCCTTCAGCAAAGCACTCAAGATACATTTGGCGCAAATAGGGGGACAATCTGGAAGCCATCGGTTTGAAAAATTCAATCGGGAACCCATTAGGTCCCATAGCCTTACCCGATCGGGTGTCGCGAATGGCCAATTGGATTTCCTCCTCCATGGGTTCTCCCTCGAGGGAGTCTCTTTCTTCAGGGGACAAACAGGGGACCTCGATAGTTGAAAGCAGTTCCCTAGCCGCGAGTGGCGTGGTCGTCCCGGTTGAGGTATACACTGATTCGAAATAGGTTGCAAATGTGTCGGCTATCCACTGAGGATCAGTAATTCTCTCGCCGTTCGGCTCAAGCAGTTGATGTACCCATCTAGATAATTGCTCTTTTTTTTCAAGCCAGGCAAGGAGCTTGCCTGTTCTCTCCCCATGTTCGTATATCTTATGACAGGTTGATTTGTATTTCGCCTGTGCCGCCTCTGTAAGGAGTTGTTTGTAGTCTAATCTCATGACTGCCAGTGATTGTTGCGCATCGTGATCAGGGGTTTGTGCTAGTGTTAATTCCCTCTGTAGGATATCCGCCTCAAGTTCCTCTATACGCTTGGTTAGTTCTCTCTTATGGCCCACCATCAGAGCAAGAGCCCTCCCCTTTATCACCGCACCAAACGCGCCCCACAGGATTTGGGCTGAGGTGACCGAGCAGACATTTTCTTTAAAGTATAGCTCGGTGTCTTTAGTTAACGTCGCTTTGATGTGTGGTATTTTGAGCGCCCAGGGATTTATGGTCAGGGTAGTGAGTCGAGGTGGGGAGCCAACTGACAACTTTGTGAGAATGGGAGAGTGGTCCGAGATTCCCCGAGCGAGGCAGCAGGACTCGGAGAATTCATGAATGTTCTGTGCGTGCGTGAATATGTAATCAATTCGTGACTGACTGCCATGGGCCCCGGAGTGAAAGGTGAATTGTGTGGTATTGGGATTAAGTCGTCGCCATACATCGACCAGGCCCATGGCGGATAAGAATTCAGCCAGCTGGGATCCCGCCGCATGGTGCCTACGCGGGGGGCAAGCGATCCAGTGCGCCGTTTACTGTAAGATTGAAATCTCCCCCTAGCACCAGCGTGCCGAGGGGGAGATCAAGGAGAAGCTTTCCGAGGTGTTGCAGTGTGGAGCGCTGCAGCCCGGGGGGAAGATACGTCGAGATCACATTAAGTGCTTTCCCCTCCCAGGTACCTAATGTAACTACAAATCTCCCTTGTCCATCCGAGGGGGTATTGTGAACCATGTAGGGGCAGCCCTTCCGTATAAGCACCCCAGTCCCCCGTGAACCCGAGGTGAAACCAGCATGTGCGATCAGCTGATACCCCCACCTATTCAGGGCCTTACAGGAGTTGCCAACCAGGTGTGTTTCTTGGAGGAGGACAATGTCCGGTGCCTGCCTCTTCAGGTATTGAAGGACTATCCCTCGTTTGATTTTGTCCCCCAGCCCATTGACATTCCATGTCAGGAGCTTAAGATCTACGTGTGGTCCCATATGTTGAGGGGGGGAAATAACATCATGTGTAACAGAAGCGAGGGATCTGTACAACTGGGTACACCCTGTTGGTGCGGTCTGTGCATGTTCGTGTTGTGAGTCCGCGGACAGCTCTGCTCCACTGTATATTTTGAAAGCAACCCATCGAGTATGTACGGGGGCACCCCTTCCAATACATACTTTTGTGTCACGTTTAAGGAACCCAGATTTTCTTGAACTTGTTAGGAAGTCATGCCTCGGTGAATTTCCTGTTGTAAAGTTTGAGTGCCTCAATGTACTGTGTAACAGTTTCTTTACCACTACTACTTACAACTGTGGGTGAAATAGAGCGTTGGTGCCTCTGATCATTGGCCCTTTCCAGAGGCACCACTGAAACCTGTTCAGCAAATGTGAACTTGAAGAGCGGTCAGTGCTGTGTTGAGCCACCTCATAAGTGCTGAGGAAAAATGCACTTGTGCTACTAAAATGGTGGACAGATGTGTGTGCATATGCAACATGTGTAATGTGGAGCATGGGACATGATGACTTCACACAATAACAGTGCGCATCACTGTTCCTTCGCAGTTCATTGAGCAGGCCTTGCCATAAAGTTTTTAGGTCGAGCCTGGGCAACGCATGCGCTGCTCTGCGAGGCATGCTGTATTCGAGTATGGATTTGAAGCTCCGTCCACCCTCCACCCATATTTCTCATTTGCTTGTGTCATTGTCCTTTGTAAATGCTGGCTTCTGATTCGTTAATAGGCTTGTTAGTCCCTCCTTAGTACCTCCTTGTCTTCATTTGTAACCTCCCATGAGGACTGGGCCTTTTACTTCTGTTGTTACACGGTATGTCTTATTTAGTCTGTAAGCACTGATTTCTTTAATGAGTTTATCCTACTGCAGGCACGACATGCATTCCTGCAACATTCAGCGCGCCATGCGCACTTTCCAAGCAGCCCGGGACAATAGCAGCCGCTTCTTTGAAATGAAATAGGTCTCGCATTTACAAGAGTTTGAGCTATTGCCATTGTAAATGACAATGCCTTTTATTTATGTGTTAATTATCTAAACAGATAAATGAAAGGCATTGTCATTTACAATGCCAATAGCTTAAACTCTTGCAAATGCGAGACCTATTGCATTGCAAATGCTTGTTATTAATTACTGTTGGGACAGGAATGTCCTCTGCTTGGTTTATGCATTATTCCCCATGCCCAGAGTGCCTATCCAGGCTATTTATTTTGGCCCTGGCATCACACTAACCTATGCACAGAGGCCTATGCCTGTCCCAGACTGAGTGGTCCTGGAATTTTCCTGTGACTTTGAGTGGAGCACCAAGCTTGCCCTCAATGTCGACAGTGGACTACTGTCCATGTCGTGGGTTTAGCACTTAGCCTGATGGTGGCGGCAACCTACCATGGTTAAGAAAATCAATAGAGTGACCGACATTTTCTTTTATCTGGGTCACTCTGTATAAAGTTCTGCAGCTATACACTTGCCTATATGCTGACATTCCGACTGCATGTTAAGTGTGGTTGTGTTTGTAGCCAGTGCACCCTATGTATAATGTGAGAGTGAGCCAGAGTAGTGGAGGCCAGTGGGTTCAATTTTGGATACCCGTGGCCTCACCTACCATAAGACGAAGGGTGAAGACTTGTATTCCCAGACTGTGGAAGTGTATTGAAATATTTTTTTTTATACTGACCTCCTTGAGAATTTTTACATTACTGGGCTTTCCACTATCTTACCTCCCAGTTGTCCAGGGAGGGAAGCTATTATATTACTAACTGACTTTTCCATTACTTAATGACAGAAACTTCTTAAAAGGCAAAAAGCTCCCTATTGAGTTGTGTCTATTCTGTGGTACAAAAGGAAATTTTCTCTGATGGTATTCAAATGGAGTCAATTTACTTGCTGTATCCTGATCATGTTCCTGAATATTGTGGTTTCAGTAAGATTTTTTTCCCATAGAATATCAAAATTTGGAATTACTGACTGCTGTTTTTTTGTCAACTGGAAGGTATTGATCCTAAATGCTCCTTCATTCTCTCCTAGCAAAAACACCAAGCAAAGGAAACATGGAGATCGAGCTGTCTAAAATTAAAAGGGTAAAGGTTGCGTCGATGGAAGAGTTGGTTGCCAAACCTTGTGCAGCTGCCTTAAATTTGCAGACGTCTGGTTTGCTGCCAAAAGTGCTGTCATCCTCATTTGTGACACCAATGCATCTCCCGTCAATGATCTCTTTCAGTACAAGTTATTTCCAACGCAAAGGTTGGTCATCAATGGCCTTGTGTGCAGAATTTCATCTATGAGAGTCCTTGTCTAAGACAATAATATTCTATGGAAGGCATCATATTTAAATCACTTTCATGTGTGAGAGCCATCCTTGGCAGTGTTGAGGCTTGTCCATAAGAAGTATCATCGATGAGGGAATTAGGCTCTTCTACTAGCGGTCTCTTCCAATGAGAGCTTTTGTACGCCGGGCCGGACTGGCCGTAGCGGGCACCGGGCATTTCCCTGGTGGGCCGGAGGGGTGGGGGCTGGTTTTCTGGCCGTGGGGTCTGGTTTTGTCACTGCCCCCAACTCCCTCTCCCAGGGCCGGTCGAGCAGCAATCTGCCAGGGCTGGTTGCTCTTCCCAGTCCGGCCCTGTTTGTACGTGAGAGATCTTGTTGAAAACAGGACTAGACCATGATTGTGTAGTTTCTTGTAGATGTTTTAAATTCCTTAAAAGGTATGCTGTAAAAATGTTATGTAAGATTCATCTCTCCCTTGCAAGCCTAAAGCTCAGGGCATTTCAATGTTACCCTTGCCGGGTGATGAGGAGGAGATGGCTGGTGGTAGTGGTGATGGTGGCAAAGGCTTTGAAAAGGAACAGGATTCAATTCCAGACTTATACTAAAACACTGAAAACTGTATATTGGACGGGTACGTAGCGTTGAAGGAAGGTCTAGATGATAAAATTATATGAAAATCCCCTTCTTAATGCAGGAAAATCCGCCAGCTTGACGAAGTGAGCCTCCACTAAATTCAACCTTTCAGTGTCCACATCAGAAAACCCTTTTTTGTGTGAGTTCAAGGGCAAACCTCCACGTTAACTAGAGACATTCCAATAATGGTCACCTTGGTTACATGGTAGAAGAAGTTTATGTACTGCATTGTGCAGGCTAATTCGGTGATCACAGTAGCCACCCCCGCCTTGCTCGAGAAATATAGCCACTCCATGCACAACCTCACAAAAAAAGAATTAAAGTAATGTTCAAACTGATAATGCATTTGTATCAAACAGTGATCTTAGATGTGGCGCGAAGTTGCAGCAGACACTAGCTACCATTTTACAAAACTTACTAAAACTCAAAAGGTTTAAGCTGGGGAACAGACATTGCCTGCCATTACTAATACTATGATTGCTCCAACTGAATAATAAAGCAGATCTTTAACTCTATTGTTGGCTTTGCAGCACTTCTGTCTGTTTGGAAATTTGAGTAAGGAGGATTGGTGTTATGCATTTCTTTTTATAATCCTCTTTTGGCAAATGTGGTTGAGGCATTACTAACGATAAAAATGGACAGTCTGTGACATAGCTATCCTTGCTCCAAACGGCGCTTTCGTATCTGTTAGAAATGAGGGTCTCTAGTTGGCAATGGCTGGCCACTTTCCAAGTAGGGACCCTTCTTCCTAAGTCAGAGTGAGAGGGCTACACCCTTTGATAACCCCTGCTCAAACCTGTGGTAACGTAGCACGAGCAGCTAGGCTTATCTCAGAGGCAGTGTGTGAAGCATTTATGACCATACACAGTAACACAGTGAGGAACACTACAAAGGGACACCACACAAGTAGTTATCAAAAATAAGTATCTCTATATATAGACTTAACACAAGACCAATAACGATAAAAAGCCACAATACTGTAAAATAGGATTACTCTTGAAATGCTGCAAAAATAGTTCAAAGTGTGCCAAGAGGAGTTCAGTTCAAAGCAGTGGTCTCTGCGACCCTTTTACTTACAAAGTACCTGGATTTCGTAGCAAAACCAACAAATTGTCGCAAAGAAGCTGTAGCGATGATTTTCTGCACGCGAGGCCGGCGATGCGATAAATCCTTGCCGCGAGGGAGGATGATGCGCCGATCTGCTGATGCGTGCGGAGACGATGCGACAAACTTCTGCACGCTAGGCCGTTGATGCGATGACTCCTTGCCACGAGGGAGGAGGCGATGCGGCGATCCTGTTGCGTGTGCGATCAGGTTGCGATGCGAAGAAATGGCGCTCCGCGAGGGAGTGACGATCCTGATGCGATGCGATGAAAATGGCGGACGCCCGGCATCCGCGCTGCGATGTCGTGAAGCGGTGATCTTGGTGCGATGATCTCTTGGAGTTAGCGAGCACTTGGAAGACCGCAAACGTGCGATGCGATGATCTTTGGTTGCGAGCACTCAGCGGCAGCAGAGCGATGATTTTCCGGGCGATTTCGGCTGCGGCGGCTCGCAAACGTGCATTAGCGACGATTTCAGCACTCTCTTCTCTGTAGTAGAACTAGAGGCCCTGGAACTCACAGGAGCCTCACCTGCAGATAGAAATCCTCGCTGGGAGGAATCGGGAGGCTGGTGGTGAAGTCTGATGTGCCTGAGACTTCAACAGGAGGCTAGCTCTCTCCTAGCCTTTGGGTGATTGCTTTAGCAAGATTAATAAAAGTTCTCTCAAAGTCCTTTTCCCTCTTCTTCCAAGTCCAATGGTAACCACTGCAGGCCAATCCAAGAAACAGCACACAAGCACAAGGATAGTCACCTCCTGCAGATTCCTTCAGTTACACGGACAGAGGTTCGTCTTGATGTCCAGGAGCAATACCCCTTGTAGGGGTTTCAGCACAGATATTTATACCCCAAAAGTCTTTGTTCTCAGAAGCTACAAGTCACTGAATCCACCCAGAACCAGTTCTGCTCAGTCCTGGAGCACTTTGTTTACCAGGCTGCATCCTTCCTTTCAGAAAGAGGGGGTCTGCCATCAGACGCACAGTAGGAGGTGGAGCCAGCATTCACCTTGCCAGGCACAGCCCTATTCAGGTCAAGGAGCCACCCCTCCCCATACTCTAAATGCAGATCTCTCTATTCAACCCAGGTCTGACTCAGCCTGCCCTGTCCCTCCAAAACCAGACAGCCAATACACATAACAGCAGAGCACACTGGAGGGCTTAGGCAAGAAAATACCTACTTTCTAAAAGTGGTATTTTCAAACACAGAATATAAAAATAAACTTCACTAAAAGATGTATTTTATTATTCTGAGCTCAGGCATACTAAATTCGTTTTTCTACCATGTTCCTGGGGTCAGTTAGGACTATAGAATGTAATAGTCAAACTGCCCATTCTGGCCTATGGGGAACAGGTAGCCTTACAGTAGTGAAAAACGAAATTGGGTGTAATTCACTACCA
This sequence comes from Calotriton arnoldi, assembly GCA_963921515.1. Classification (NCBI taxonomy): domain Eukaryota; kingdom Metazoa; phylum Chordata; class Amphibia; order Caudata; family Salamandridae; genus Calotriton; species Calotriton arnoldi. The sequence continues at coordinate 2,469,684 of CAWUFW010000124.1, read as the reverse complement.
GGACATGCTACACACACCAAGGCATGTCCTACCTTACACATACAATGCACCCTACCATAGGGGTGACTTACATGATGCCAAGGGAAGGTTCAGGGGCTGGGAAGTGGGTGCACTTCACAGCCAAGATGGCAGTTCTGGACTGCACACAGACTCTGCAGTGGCAGGTCTGAGACACACTTTACAAGCTGCTTCTGTGGGTGGCGCAAACCAGCGCTGCAGGCCCACCAGCAGCATTTGGTTTACCAGCCCTGGGCACACACAGGCCACGCTACTAGGGACTAACAGGTAAACCAAATAAGCCAATCATGGATATACCAATTCACATGTCATATTTACACAGGGAGCATTCGCGCTGTGGCACTGAAGGGCAGTGGCACAGCGCCCAGAGCATCTAACACCAGCAAAAACAGAGGAGACAACAGCGAAAAATGGAAGGGAGAACCACGCCAATGGTGCCAGGTCTAACACGTGTCCCCTCCAGATGAAATGTGGGGAAAACTACCCATCCCCTTGGAAGTTCTCATCACTAAGGCGGAAAAATCTGGATAGACCATCAGCATTGGCGTGTTCTGTACCAGGGCGGTGTTCCACCGTGAAGTCCATACCCTGTAGGAAATGGACCACCTCAACAACTTAGGATTCTCACCCCTCATCTGCATCAACCATCTGAGGGGCCTGTGGTCTGTCTGAACCCGGAAGTGAGTCCCAAACAGGTATGGTCTCAGCTTCTTCAGTGCCCAGACCACAGCAAATGCCTCACGCTCAATTGCACTCCACCTCTGTTCCCGTGGAAGTAACCTCCTACTGATGAAGGCTACAGGTTGGTCTAGTCCCTCCTCATTTATCTGTGACAGAACGGCCCCCACCCCATGCTCTGAAGCGTCTGTCTGGACAATAAATTCCTTAGCAAAATTGGGCGCCTGGAGTACGGGTGCTGTACACATGGCAGTTTTGAGGGCATCAAAAGCTTTCTGACAGGTGTCAGTCCAGTTCACAATCTTTGGCTGCTTCTTGGAAGTCAGCTCAGTCAAGGGTGCAACAATGTTGCCATACCCCTTGACAAACCTCCTGTAGTAACCTGTGAGTCCTAAGAAGGCCCTCACCTGGGTCTGGGTCCTTGGGGGCTCCCAAGCTAGGATGGTTTCAATCTTGGGCTGCAGGGCGCCACTTGGCCACTCCTACCTGGTGTCCCAAATACACCACAGAACCCTGCCCAATCTGGCACTTACTGGCCTTGATTGTGAGGCCTGCTCTGCGCAGCGCCATCAACACTTCCCAGAGGTGGCGCAAGTGGTCCTCCCAGGAGGAACTAAACACTGCAATGTCATCCAGGTAGGCGGCACTGAAATCCTCCAGCCCAACCAACACCTGGTTGACCAACCTCTGAAAGGTGGCAGGGGCATTCTTCATCCCAAAGGGCATCACACGGAACTGGTAGTGCCCATCTGGTGTGGAGAATGCTGACCTCTCCTTTGCCCCATCAGTTAAGGCGATCTGCCAGTACCCAGACATCAGATCAAACGTGCTGAGGTACCGGGCAGCCCCTAACCGATCTATGAGCTCATCAGCTCTGGGGATGGGGTGCGCGTCGGTCTTCGTGACCGAATTGAGACCTCGGTAGTCCACACAGAACCGAAGTTCAGGGGTGGCACCAGGCGCTGCAGCTTTTGGTACCAAGACCACGGGGCTGGACCAAGGGCTGCTAGAGGACTCAATCACCCCTAGGGCAAACATTTTGGAGACCTCCTCCTTAATGTAGGCCCTGACCCTGTCAGTCACTCTGTAAGCCTTGTGCTTGACAGGAGGACTGTCCCCGGTATCCACCTCATGGACGCACCAATCAGTGACACCAGGCACCAGGGAGAACAAATCATAAAATTGCCCCAACAGTTGGTGACAATCTCTCTGCTGCTCAGGGGTCAGTGTGGTGGAGAGGACCACACCCTCCACTGACCCATCCTTCTCTTCTGCACACAGGAGGTCAGGAAGAGGCTCACTCTCCTCCTCCATCCCAGCATCTGTGGCAAGAAGCATGCCCACTTCAGACCTCTCAAAGTGGGGCTTCAGGCGGTTCACATGCAGGACCCGCAAGGGATTCCTGGGAGATTGAAAGTCCACCAAGTAGGTAACTGGACTTTTGCGCTCCACCACCTCAAATGGACTGGTCCACTTATCTTGGAGCGCACAAGGCTCCACTGGGGCCAGTACCCAAACCTTCTGACCAGGTTGAAACTCGACCAGAGTGGCATTCTGGTCGTGCCAACGTTTCATTTCCTCCTGGCTGGCTTCCAGATTTGCCTCAGCAATCTTTCTGAAACGCCGAGTCTGGTTCCTGAAGGCCAACATGTAGCTAAATACATCTTGGGGAGGTTACCTGGGAGATTGCTCCCAGCCTTCCTTGACCAGACTCAGAGGCCCTCTAACCGGATGGCCATAGAGCAGTTCAAAGGGACTGAACCCTAAGGACTTCTGTGGCACCTCACGGTAGGCAAACATCAGGCATGGCAAGAGGACGTCCCACTTACGCCTCAGGGGCTCTTCTAGGCCCATGATCATGCCCTTCAAGGTCCGGTTGAACCTTTCAACCAGACCATTACCTTGGGGGTGGTAAGGAGTGGTGACCTTACAAGTTACCCCACACTCCTTCCACAGAGACTTCATGTACTGGGAGATGAAGTTGGTCCCCCTGTCAGACACCACCTCTCTGGGGAACCCCACACGGGAGAAAATCCAGTACCCAAACCTTCTGACCAGGTTGAAACTCGACCAGAGTGGCATTCTGGTCGTGCCAACGTTTCATTTCCTCCTGGCTGGCTTCCAGATTTGCCTCAGCAATCTTTCTGAAACGCCGAGCCTGGTTCCTGAAGGCCAACATGTAGCTAAATACATCTTGGGGAGGTTACCTGGGAGATTGCTCCCAGCCTTCCTTGACCAGACTCAGAGGCCCTCTAACCGGATGGTCATAGAGCAGTTCAAAGGGACTGAACCCTAAGGACTTCTGTGGCACCTCACGGTAGGCAAACAACAGGCATGGCAAGAGGACGTCCCACTTACGCCTCAGGGGCTCTTCTAGGCCCATGATCATGCCCTTCAAGGTCCGGTTGAACCTTTCAACCAGACCATTACCTTGAGGGTGGTAAGGAGTGGTGAACTTATAAGTTACCCCACACTCCTTCCACAGAGACTTCATGTACTGGGAGATGAAGTTGGTACCCCTGTCAGACACCACCTCTCTGGGGAACCCCACATGGGAGAAAATCCCCATCAGTGCACGTCCCACCACGGGGGCCGTCACTGTCCTGAGCGGGATGGCTTCAGGGTACCGGGTGGCATGGTCCACCAAGACCAGGATGAACCTGTTGCACATGGCTGTCTTGGGGTCCAGAGGCCCCACAATGTCAATGCCCACTCGCTCGAATGGGGTACTAACAACTGGAAAGGGCTGGAGTGGGGCCTTGATCTTCCCCCCACTCTTCCCACTTGCCTGGCAAGTCTCACATGTCCTGCAATAAGTGTCTGAACTCTTGCGCATCTGGGGCCAATAAAAGTGGGTGGCCAGCCTCTCAAAGGTCTTGGTCTGCCCCGGATGTCCTGCCAATGGGATGTCGTGAGCCAACCCCAGTAGGAAGGCTCTGAAGCACTCGGGTACCACCAGCACACGGGCTGACCCCGGCTCAGCAGCCTTAGGCTCGCTATACAGGAGACTGTTCTCCCAGTAAATCAGATGTGAACCAGACATGTCACCTGCTGCCTGGGCTGCAGCCTGATGGCGCATACCCTCAAGAGAAGGGCAAACTCTTTGCTGCTCACAAAATTCCTCCCTGGTGGGCCCCCTTTCCTGCTGCCAATGGGTCAGCTCAGGCAGGTCCTCCAGTTCGGTGATCTGCTCCCCGCTAGGCTCCAGGGCATCCCCCTCAGGGTCTGCTCCCTCCTGGGCCGTGGGAACCAAGGGGGCCGGCTTCCCGCGCCCCCTGCCCCTTCTCTCTAAGGCAGGGATCTGGGCCATACTCTCAGGCTCCAGGTCCTTCTCAACACCCTCCTTGGCTGCCATGGACCGAGTGGTAGCACACGCCCACTCAGGCAGACCCAACATCTCTAAGTGAGATTTCCTCTCCACCGTAGCCCACGGGGAGTTCTCTAAATCATTGCCCAACAGACAGTCTACAGGCATGGCGGGCCTCACAGCCACCTGAAGAGTTCCTGAGACCCCCCACTCAAAGGGAACCTGAGCCACCTCGCATTGGCTCTCTGAGTTGTCTGCGGACACTACTGGGTAGAATGCATGGGGGACAACCTGCTCTTTGGACACCAACCGGGAGCTGACAGCAGTTACACTGGCTCCTGTGTCTCTTAGAGCCTCCACCTTATGGCCATTGATGGGCACCCACTGCCTGTACTTTTTAGTGTTATCAGGCAGTGCAGGCTTAGGGACCATCTCAAAGTCTCCTAATGAGACAAGGGTCAACTCTACGGGATCCCACTCACCTTGGGCACCCATCTCTTCCCCTCCCAGGGCTACACTAGCAAGCTGGTGGGGTGGTGCACGGGGTGGTGCACTAGTGTCCCTCTGAGGACACTGGGGATCAAAGTATCTGTGGCCCACTTGACCACACTTAAAACAAGTAAGGGGCCCCCTCTGAACAGGCCTACCTGTCGGGGCACTGGCTTCTTCTCTTGGGGAGGCTGGGACACCACTGCTTGGTTCCCTTGGGAATTACTTTGGGGCCCTCTTTGGAACTCCCTCGGTTTACCCCTGTCCCCCCCACTTCTCTGCTGGGGACCCTGCCCACCTTTGGCGAAGTCTCCCACTGGACCCTTGCGAACCCAGATGCGAACCCAGCGGACCGCCTCCTCAGCAAGCTTCCTAGGGTTAGTCAGCTTGCAATCAATCAGATGCTGGCGTAGCTCAGGAAAACAGTTACTAGATAAATGCTCCCATGCAATCAAATCATAAAGTTGCTCAAAAGTTTCTACTTTGCTACCTTTTACCCAGCGTTCCATTGCTCTGCAAAAAAAGACACATATTCAACCCACGTGGTACCCTCTAGCTTCTTGCAGGTCCTAAACCTCTGCCTATACATCTCAGGGGTCAAACCATAGCGGGTCATCAATGCTTCCTTCATGTGGGCATAAACCATCCGACTTTCTGGGGGCAGGTCCAACAAGGTATCCCTCCCCTCACTCACAAAGCGTCCCCACAACCCCGCTCCCCAATCCTTCTCAGGGACCCGGTGGGACACCATGGCTAATTCATAAGCGGCAAACCATTGCACAATATCTTCACTTTTGTGGAAATCCTTAATAACCTCCTTGGGTATATACACTCTATTCTCAGTATGCACTACAGGTATGCTGCCACCAGAGGGGAGATCTCTACACTCTTTGCTTTAATCTCCAACTCCCTCAATATTCTCTCATGCTCAAGTTTCATTCTCATAATCTCAAATTCTAACTTCTTGTTCTCTAGGTCCCTGTGACCATCCATTTTAAGCTTAGCCATCTCCATATTATGCCGCCTATCTCTCTCCCTGTCCTCCATCTCTTCTGGGGACAGACCCCTGGCGGACACACTAGTGCCCGGGCTGGAAATTGCTTTATCTCCCACCAAATCTACTACCTCACCCTGCTGCTCTCCTGCATTCTCTTCCCCCTCCACAGGCTCTCCCATATTCTTAGGGGCATCCCTGGCTTCTAGCCAGGCCTTCAGCGCCTTGTAATACTCCTCCCTTTTAGTGAGACCTGTGATAGGGACTGTGAAGAGTTTGCAAAAATATTTGAGCTGCTTGGCATTGTAGGTTTCTATTTTCTCTTCTTCCCAGGAGAGATCCTCTGAGGCATTGGATCTGGGCTTGCCCATTGTGGCAATAACTGGCAATATTAATCAAAAATAGAATCAGAAAAACCTCAAAACGTATGTGGTTGCGTTATGGTCTGCACTCACTAGTAGTGTACACTATAATTAATGTATGCGATCATAAATGCAAGTCCAGATCCTCACCGCTGACCACCAATGTTAGAAATGAGGGTCTCTAGTTGGCAATGGCTGGCCACTGTCCAAGTAGGGACCCTTCTTCCTAAGTCAGAGTGAGAGGGCTACACCTTTTGATAACCCCTGCTCAACCCTGTGGTAACGTAGCACGAGCAGCTAGGCTTATCTCAGAGGCAGTGTGTGAAGCATTTATGACCATACACAGTAACACAGTGAGGAACACTACAAAGGGACACCACACAAGTAGTTATCAAAAATAAGTATCTCTATATATAGACTTAACACAAGACCAATAACGATAAAAAGCCACAATACTGTAAAATAGAATTACTCTTGAAATGCTGCAAAAATAGTTCAAAGTGTGCCAAGAGGAGTTCAGTTCAAAGCAGTGGTCTCTGCGACCCTTTTACTTACAAGGTACCTGGATTTCGTAGCAAAACCAACAAATTGTCGCAAAGAAGCTGTCGCGATCATTTTCTGCACGCGAGGCCGGCGATGCGATAAATCCTTGCCGCGAGGGAGGATGATGCGCCGATCTGCTGATGCGTGCGGAGACGATGCGACAAACTTCTGCACGCTAGGCCGTTGATGCGATGACTCCTTGCCGCGAGGGAGGAGGCGATGCGACGATCCTGTTGCGTGTGCGATCAGGTTGCGATGCGAAGAAATGGCGCTCCGCGAGGGAGCGACGTTCCTGAGGCGATGCGATGAAAATGGCGGATGCCCGGCGTCCGCGCTGCGATGTCGTGAAGCGGTGATCTCGGTGCGATGATCTCTTGGAGTTAGCGAGCACTTGGAAGCCCGCAAACGTGCGATGCAATGATCTTTGGTTGCGAGCACTCAGCGGCAGCAGCGCGATGATTTTCCGGGCGCTTTCGGCTGCGGCGGCTCGCAAACGTGCGTTAGCGACGATTTCAGCACTCTCTTCTCTGTAGTAGAACTAGAGGCCCTGGAACTCACAGGAGCCTCACCTGCAGATAGAAATCCTCGCTGGGAGGAATCAGGAGGCTGGTGGTGAAGTCTGATGTGCCTGAGACTTCAACAGGAGGCTAGCTCTCTCCTAGCCCTTGGGTGATTGCTTTAGCAACATTAATAAAAGTTCTCTCAAAGTCCTTTCCCTCTTCTTCCAAGTCCAATGGTAACCACTGCAGGCCAATCCAAGAAACAGCACACAAGCACAAGGATAGTCACCTCCCTGCAGATTCCTTCAGTTACACGGACAGAGGTTCGTCTTGATGTCCAGGAGCAATACCCCTTGTAGGGGTTTCAGCACAGATATTTATACCCCAAAAGTCTTTGTTCTCAGAAGCTACAAGTCACTGAACCCAGCCAGAACCAGTTCTGCTCAGTCCTGGAGCACTTTGTTTACCAGGCTGCATCCTTCCTTTCAGAAAGAGGGGTCTGCCATCAGACGCACAGTAGGAGGTGGAGCCAGCATTCACCTTGCCAGGCACAGCCCTATTCAGGTCAAGGAGCCACCCCTCCCCATACTCTAAATGCAGATCTCTCTATTCAACCCAGGTCTGACTCAGCCTGCCCTGTCCCTCCAAAACCAGACAGCCAATACACATAACAGCAGAGCACACTGGAGGGCTTAGGCAAGAAAATACCTACTTTCTAAAAGTGGTATTTTCAAACACAGAATATAAAAATAAACTTCACTAAAAGATGTATTTTATTATTCTGAGCTCAGGCATACTAAACTCGTTTTTCTACCATGTTCCTGGGGTCAGTTAGGACTATAGAATGTAATAGTCAAACTGCCCATTCTGGCCTATGGGGAACAGGTAGCCTTACAGTAGTGAAAAACGAAATTGGGTGTAATTCACTACCAGGACATGCTACACACACCAAGGCATGTCCTACCTTACACATACAATGCACCCTACCATAGGGGTGACTTACATGATGCCAAGGGAAGGTTCAGGGGCTGGGAAGTGGGTGCACTTCACAGCCAAGATGGCAGTTCTGGACTGCACACAGACTCTGCAGTGGCAGGTCTGAGACACACTTTACAAGCTGCTTCTGTGGGTGGCGCAAACCAGCGCTGCAGGCCCACCAGCAAGCATTTGGTTTACCAGCCCTGGGCACACGCAGGCCACGCTACTAGGGACTAACAGGTAAACCAAATAAGCCAATCATGGATATACCAATTCACATGTCATATTTACATAGGGAGCATTCGCGCTGTGGCACTGAAGGGCAGTGGCACAGCGCCCAGAGCATCTAACACCAGCAAAAACAGAGGAGACAACAGCGAAAAATGGAAGGGAGACCCACGCCAATGGTGCCAGGTCTAACAGTATCCAAACAACAAAGAGAACCTTCTGTGTTGGTGCTCTAAGAAAGATAGCACAAAAACAGTCCCAATGCACAGCTCCTCCTTTGTTTGAAAGCCATTCTAATGAAGGTGAGAAGCAGGATTGATCATCTGCCAGGGCGACGGGGCATAACATTTGACAGATTGGTATTGAACATTATCCCGTATGACATTCTAAGAAATGTTCAGCAAAGTGCCTGACACTCTGCTACCAATGCAGGAACAGCATTAAAGTATCACTTCACTACTAGAAGAGATTCTGAATATGTTATCAAAAGGAATGTGGAAGAGGCTCCAAAGGCTCGAAGAGACAATGTATTCTTTTCCAGGTTCGTGCACGTCCAGAAGAAAACAGGTGATTGATGTCCAGTTGTAGATCTTCAAAGGTTAAACGTGTGCCCAAGGAAAGAATGGTTCAGAATGGGGAACACTGCAAGGCATTCTTCTACCTCTTGACTAGAATGACTGCCTTACTTTTGTAAAGACTTTCAGCATGCTTATTTCTCTATCCCACTACATATCGGTTACTTTGGATTTGTGGTTGCTGGTCAACACTATCAGTGGACGTTTTACTCTTTGGGAGCACTGTATATAAGAAGCCACTCACTGGAAGTTTTGCAATACCTTGGTGTGTTCTACAAAACGCGGATGCCATTAAAGGTTGTCTTGCAATCCTTAGAGTCTAAGGGTACATAGCACTATACAATTGATAGTAATGCATTGATAGATGTATCCCACAACATCAGCACTCCAACCCTCCTTCCAGTACGAACAGTAATTTTGCCTGGTACAGACATCACTCCATTTGACACCGGAGTGTCCCTGTCCAGGGAGAGGGGAGAATAGGTGATGCAGCTGGTAAAGACCTTGGAAGCACAGACAGCATAGTGCACAGGTATGAAGTCCTCATGCATGTCATCTTGCATTCTTTTAATGCTTCATTGCTTCTTCCATATGGTGGTGTATTCTGTAAGAACTGGATGCCCAATGGCATGAGGTTTCTGGAGCATGGGACAACCTCATATGGATTACATTGCAGCTTCTGGTGATCATACAATGATGTCCAGTGGTTGTTAACCTTTTGAATCCTGTGGAACCCCACTTAATCATCACGTGAATCATTACTGGAATCCGGGGACCCTCATTGAATCAATATTGAAAGCCGGGGACCCCTACTGAGTCATTACTGGAAGCCGAGGACCCCGGCCTAAGTATTTTTGATTATTTGAACTACAAAAGAGTACGCCAAAAAAATGAAGAAACAAGCATTCATCAGACAAATACATAAATGATGAATTTTTTTTATTTAATTCACAAATTTTAATGGGAAGGTTGGAGCTTTTCTAAATTCAATTGAGGTCCCTCATTGTCCATATACTATATTCTGTCCGATGCACTTGCACTGCTCCCTCAAATCCATCTGAGAATGCTAACTTAATTTTTAGCCTGCAATTTCATATTCCTTCAATTGACAGATTTTATATTTTGCTTCTTTATTTATTTACACTATTATTAGTCTGTTAATATTTACTTTTCTTAGCAGTCGTGGACCCCCTTAGTAGGCTTCGCAGACCTCTAGGGATCCCCAGACCATATGTTAAGAACCACTGGTGGTGACAATTCAAATGCAGTGGCAGTTCAGAGAAAAACCATTAAATCAGAAAGAACCGCAATAATATCAGACCTCAGAAGCTTTTCTAACAAAGGCTTGAATGTTCACCTTAGCGATCTTCTGACAAACTCTCACAGGTCCCAGGACGAAATGACTTTACATGTAAATGTGCTGGAACCCGGGGCTGTGTGGCTGGATCCCAGTTCCTTTCTCCCGCAAATCAAAGGTGCATAAGTCTGGATATGCATGAGCAACTTTATATGTGTTTTTTACGTTTGCGAGCAGTGAAACACAAAATCCCTCCTTTTGTCAAATTTCAGCTTCTAGGGCACTACAACAGATCATTTCATTCTCAACTGAACATGTATGTGATCTGAGCAACAGCTCTGCTTGCACACTCTGCAGAAATATGTCAGTCTGCCATGAGCAGGACCTGGTCAGCTAACACTGCTCACGTTCCAACACTAGGGCATGCCAGATTGCGATCTGTTCACCACTCCTGGTACATTTTACACTCTGAGGACTTAGGGGGCGATTCCGATGTCGGACGGACCGGAGTCCATCCGACATCGTTTGGGAACTGGGAATGAATGACCTCCTATCGTCGGTCCCAACCCAGGAAGTAGGATGGTCGCACTCCTATTCTTTACCATGGGAGCATGCATTCCGAATAGAATGCATGCTCTCATGGTAAAGAGCTGAGATGCAGTTCATCCCTGTCTAGGTGCCTGCCACGGGGTGCAGGGATCACTGTGGGGGCACCATAGGTGTTCCCTAGGCCACCATCTGGCTGCCTTGCAACCATGGGGCCCTGCTGAGGGCCCCCAAAGTGGAATTCCCACAGCCTTTCTGTGTCGGAAAGAACGGCACAGAAAGGCTGTGGGAATCCTCCATCGTAATCCCTCGGCCGGAAAGAGCTGCCCGGGGGATTGATGGAGGCTATCCGAATGGCAGACGGGCTCTCCGAGTCCGTTGCAAGCCATTCAGAAATCCGGTTCTGATTCCTTTCCTACCGACCCCATCAAAATGGGTCGATCGGAAAGGAATCCGAACAGCCGATTCCAATGCGGTCGGCATGGCTTCGACCAACGGTGGGAGCCGTTTCTGACCGCATCGGAATCGGCCCCTTAGTGGTGAGGTAGGGAGCATTTTGCAATTCCTTAATAGGGAATTTTACTGCATGCTTTTCTCCCATTTCCTTAGTCCCTCACCTCCTCTGGAAGATGAAAACCGAATCATGCATCAACCAAGTTGCATTGGCTGGAGCCAGACTACGCTGCTTTATAGATATGTGGAAAATATTGGTTCACATAACAATGGATATTGCACCACTGGAGATTTAGTTTTGCTCCACTTAAGAGCCTGGCTGCCACTGACCTAGAGTTTGGTGCGCTCTAGGTGCCTAAGATCCAGTGGCGGCTTCTCCGCTAAGGTGGAGGAGCGTCGCCCCACTGGTATTTCAGCAGTCCAAAAAAAGAAAATGATAATAACATGATGTTATTATCATTTTCTTTTTCTATGCGGGAGTCGGGCGGGCCTGACTCCGTGATGCCAGAGATGGGGAGGAGTGGTTTGCACTCCTCTAAGTGCACATGACAGTTTGGCCTGCCCTCTAGGGCTGGCCAAACCGTCATGCGCACTTGGCATGTTCTCCATTGGGCTATGTTGCACAGCCCTCACTGCCTTAGCGTCCAAACAGGACGCTCAGACCAATCACGACATTGCTCCTGCAGCGTTGTGATTGGCTGGGAGAGCCTGGAAGCCTGAATGTTTCCGGTGCTTCCAGCAGAGAGGTGTGCGGTGGCTGGAGAGGCGTGCAGCAGCGCAGCAGACAAGGTAAGTTCAATAAAAAAAAATGTTTTTAATCCCCCCCCCCCCCCAACACCACCCCTGTTCCGAGCGAGCTGCCTCTTCTAAGATCTGTAGACTTATTTTGAGGGAAGGAAGAGCACAATCCTTATTCACTGACATGGAAAAGATTGTGTATCTGGGTACTTTTCATTCTTCCATAGCGCTTGGCCAAAGCAGGCCTATAATGTTTGTAAGAGATCACTTAGTAGGTCATGTCCATTATTCAAAGACAATCAAGCACAACATCTATCTTCACACAAAGAATCATTACATAATTTATGAAGGAGTGATTTAATATATGTCCACGAGTGGTTAAGGTTAAACCTTTTTGGTAGTTTAATATATTTTTAGGTGTATTGATGAGAGCCTCTGTGCAATTTATTTCTGGGAAAAGAGTTCTTCTTATGGAAATAACATCTACAAGGAGTGTCAGCTTTTTAAATTAGACAACTATGTCAAATTCTTCAGAGACAAATCCAAGTTTTATTTCTAAAGTATCCATGTCTTTCATTTGAACCAGCAAATTCTTTTACCACATACTGTGACTGCGGCAGAAACATCACTCCACATGCTCAACATCAAGAGATGTCTACAATGTTATTTGGAAAAGACGAAAGAGTTTCACAGATCCTTTAATTTATTTCTAGCCATTGGTGTTTCCAATAAAGGTCAAGCCTTATCAAAGCATTAGATTATTTGCTGGATAGCAGCTTATATTATCCTTTGCCACTCTAAAGGTAGTATTTGTTTTATCACACTTACTCCCAGGGGTCTCTTGACACCGATTATAGAATGGATCAAAGGAGGAAAGAAAGGAATCATGAAAATCGCCAGGTTTTAAGATCTATTCTGAACAAGAGATGGTTGTTCATATGTTGGAGAGAAATTGGCAATGTATTCCAAATATAGGGGACTAGGACTAAAAAAAGCCCTGTCACCTAGTCTAGCTTTGTGGAATCGAGGAATAGAAAATAGTACTTAAGCCGTAGAACAGATCCCTCTCATGGAAACTTATATCTTCCAGCCTTCAAGAAGTGAATCTGGTGGTCTTGCCATAGAAGAATTGGCCAGTTTCACAAAGCATATGAAAGGTAGTTAGTTGCTGGGCTGGAAGCCAGTGTAGATCAAGTAGGATAGTCCTGGAGTGGGGGAAATGGGGAGCCCCTGTTACCAGAAAAGCTGTCTGGCTTTGAATTGTTTGTAAATGGTTAGCAGTAAGCTTTGATGCCCAGTTGTAAGCCGTTACAATAGACAAAAGTGAAGCTATCAGGGTTGCGACACAAGTACGTCTATAATCTAGTGGGAGCAAGGGCAAGACAGAGATGACGCTGCAATAGGTAGAAGACTTCTTCAGAAGATAGTGGAAGCTCTTTCGACCATCCGCTTGCCTTCAACTTTAACTTTGTTAACTGGTGTACTGCGCACTTAAGTTTGCAATTTGCAAAGCTACAACATCGCAATCTATGCACACCTTCAGAAATCAAATCTGGATGCACAGGCAACATCAGAGATGGCTGTGATACTAGTGATGTAATGCAACCTTTTCAGATGAGGTAATTTCCATTTCTCCATTCCACTGTATTGCTACTAACCACTTTCTAATCTTAAATCAAGCATGTGAATCTATGAAAGATCCAATGCTATGACAGCTTTTCAGTATTAGTATCTTTCATAGATTTTTATGTGGCTCTCCATTCTGCTCTCTTGACACTGTTTGCTCTCTTCCTGGTGCTGTTCCGGTGCTGGCACACACTTGTCCTTCGCCACGGGCCTTGGCTGATGCTTTGGCGCCAACACTTTCCCTGCCGCCATGGGTGCCTACTTTGAACCTGCTACAAAACATAGCACGTTTTCTGAAGATGAATGCTGTTTTGGTCAGATCCCATTGCAAAGCACACCAGTTGATGAAGGACTTCCCCTACAAACCCTTGCCTCGTCATGAGTACCTTGGTAGGTTGGAGAGGCTGTTTGTTTCTGATTCTGACTCCATTCAGTTACCGAACATTGGGGCCGATTCACAAAGGCATTTATGATTACAGTTAATAGCACTACAGTATTATCGTTTAAGTTCTCACAAATGCCTGCTTGAAACGGTCCGAACTGTCCATCTCCATATTAGATTACTAAAAGTGCAAAAAGAGCACAGGTGTTTCTATTTTTAATAATTGTATATGAATATTCAATTTTTATTTCCATTTTAGATATTTTTAGGCCAACGTACAAAGGTAGGTAAGAGCACTTAAAGATTGCTACAGGAATACTACTTTCCATACTCTAAATTAACTTTATGATTAGGCCCTTATGTGTACCTCAGTGACAGCAGTGAGGCGGGCACCTTTCTCCAACTCTCACCCCCCGCTGAGACAGATGCTGGCGTTCATCAGGCCTCGCAGAATGTATGAATGTCAGAGCTTATGTACTACGAGAGTAGAGTATAAACTACACCTCATCTTCTATAGACAGTACATAGTTCTATGTCAAAGTACAGAGAATTGGTTACACAGAAATATTTCTAAATAGGAACTGCATCCTGCAGACATCCTTGACCAGCAGAAGCGATTAGGTAGAGTGATTGAGTCTAGCCATATTTTTCCATCTTATCCCATTCCCTGTTTCTACCACTGGCCCCCATATTCCATTGTATGTTGTCATTTATGAGAAATGGATAGGTACATTGCTCTTGTAGAATTATGAGTGCATTGTTAGTGTATCCTTAAAGGGTCTTTCGGGCCGCTCATAGAGGAAATTGCCTACTTTCCAGCTATACTTTACAAAACTATGGAGGTCCTTGATTTGCCTTGGCCTGTAGAGGAGAACTAGGCTAACCCTTACTCCCCTTTAATGAGGTATTAAAGGATCCAATTTAGTTTGCTTGGAGCAGGCTAGTGTTTGCCCCTGCAAAGAGTCGCCATTGTCTTCCACCTGGGTACCCAAAATGTCTTTCCTTTTTTCATTTTATATTATGTAACCCCCTTGCTGGGATGTCTTGTAATACAGTTGTTGATTCCACAGGCAGGCTTGTGCCCCCCCCCCCCATGCATTTCTGCAACAGAATTGCTTTCTTAATCAGAGTATGGGTGAGAGGACGCGTGGAAAGATTCCCTCCAGAGTATAGTCTTTTCAGCTTTATTAGTTCACATTCCTCCTATATCACAGAGTAAAATGTTGAACACCTTCTCAGTCACAGAGGCTAGTTCTTCTGGCCAGGTCTGAACATTCAGGATATCTGCAATTTTCAAATCTTAGGCGGCTCATCTGAGCCTGCAAAAACTTCATGTGGGTGTGATCCGCTAATGCCCTTCAGCAGTCTCTCCCGAGCAACTTTATTAATGCACTTATTTATAATGCGAACTCTACAAATGTAATTGTCTCTAGATACCAAAATTAAAAAGAACTCATTTTATACAACTAGTTGCTGTGCACAATAATGATAAATAGTTTCGGTTCAGAGAGCTGTTCTTTTTAAACCCTTGGAGGAGATAATGTTTTTTTTTTTACTGTCCTCTGGCTGTATCTGTTGGCCCAATGCAGAGATCTGATATCCCTGCCAATGTAGTATGGGTGTTGATTCACCAAATGCCAGGGGTAGCGAAAATGACATCACATGCCCTTTGAGCCAGTGACATCACAGGAAGTAACATTATTTGACTGTGACCCTGGTGAGTTCACAGGAAATGATGTCACACGATCATTGACGTGGTGTCATTAACAATAGTGGCATCACTGAAATTAAAATAAAAACTACAATAAGTGATAACAAGAAAGTATACAAAATAGATAAGTGTACTGTAGTTATAAACCACATATTTTCTAGGTTGCTGTGATGTGCCAGGGGTGCCAATTTTAGCCAGTTTTGTGCAGATGCTGGTTTCAGGTGCGGTTTCGAAACTAGTAAATCTCTTGCAACTCCTGCTCCCAGTTAAACAGCCTCTTAACAACACCTGTTGCACTTTATGCAAGCACACTGACTCCCTCTATACTGGGGCGGCTCATCTGTAATGGCGGAGGAGCGTCACTCCACTGGTCAGTCAGTCAGCGGTCTAGCGAAAAATAAAATGACAGCTGACTGATTGAGCCATGCCAGCAATGTAGGGAGGGACGGGGCCGGGCATAGCAGGGAGGAGTGGTAGGCGCACTGTAAGTGCGCATGTCTGTTTGGCCGGCCGTCTTAGGCCGGCCAACCAGACATGCGCACTTAGGTTTCTCCAAGCCGGGTTTGAGGACCGTCACATGTTCCTAGGCACTGTCTGAGCGGCAAACCACGCCGCTCAGACCAGTCCTGGAGCTGCTCTCATATGAGATCAGCACGGGGATTGGGTGGTGAGCCTGTGCCCCAGTGCATGCTGGGACTCGAAGAGAGCCAGAGAAGAGGACTGAGGCGGCTGCCGCGTACTCGGTAACTTTTTAAATGTAATTATTATCCCCCCGCCCGCCGCCCACTTCAGTATTGCGGCAGCCACCACTACCTCTATCACAAAATAAGCAAGGCTGTACTCACTAGATGTGGGCGAGTTCACCCAAGTGGGAAACGCTTGTTTGGTGCAGATTCTGTAAGAACAACCTCCTGCAAATATCTTCAATAAATGAAACCAGACTCTTTAGCCCACAGTGCCAGTAAAGTCCTTAAATATTTAAAATGTGTCCTTCAAAGTCTAAGTGTGATTACAAGCAGAGTCAAAGAAATACTGAATAAAACTGTTGTGTATCTCCAAATCGCAGCTTTACCAAGGCAAGAAGTAAGCCCAATAAAACTAGATTTAATTTTGAAGACGGGTCGCAAGCAACCTGTCAGGGATCGCAAACTGCAGTCTAGGGGGTCGCAGCTGTGACCTCTGGTGACCTCTAAATGACGTTCATGCAGCGTAGCTGAGTCCTTTCAAGCTTTGGCTGAAAACAGGTCTGCTGAGATTTTCTGCTATCCCCCAATCTCTATGGAGATATTGATAACTCAACTACCTCACTAGCAAAAGAAGGGGAAAATGGCAAAGGGCGAAAGATGCAGGAGTGCCTGCTTGAGAATTAATTTGCTAACTCATTCTCACGTGTTTTGTGAAAACAAAGCTGATTTGAAACGAAAAAGATAGGTAAATGTGTATGCAATAGTCAAAAGTAGGAAGTTGTGAAAGGTGTTATGACCTACAGAGTAAGCGTACTTCTAAGAATTCAGGGAAGAAGGTATGGTGGTGATCCATCGTCAACCAGGATACTGGCCCTCTTCCCCCAGGATGCCCCGAGTCATAGGCCACAGGACAGAGGCAATAAAGAGACAATAACAAGGCAAACGGAAACTAGGCAAAGGTACACAAGGGAACGAGGAAGGAGAAAAACAATTTTGGAGCGGAAAAACAAAACAGGTGGTTAAAATAAGTGGAGATCGAATACATGAGTCATTGCTAGGCACAAAGGGCTGCTCGCAGTGCGGTTAAGTATGCTGTACCACTAATGACCTGGAAGTGGCCTCCTGTGCTGGGCAGTTTCTGCCCACGCAGTAGTTAGCGGTCTAGTCTTTCCTAGTCGCCACTGCCCAGTCTTCCAGATTTTATATTTCTTTCCCTGTCTAAGCCTACTGACTTAAAAGTTATTCCAAGGAACACATCGAAGACATTACTTTTTACCAGGGGCCTTTCTGACTGAATTCGTGCAGGTCCTCAGTATTTTCAAGAACATCTGACTTTCTGAAATATATGATCGCCCTGAATTAACTTCTCTAGATAGCTTGTCCTGCTAGTAGCTGTAGGCAGTATCTTAGACATTTGAACACCAGGTAGACCTGTGAAAGTGTTTCACTCAACTATGGATAACCAGTGTAGAACACCAGGTCACTCCTGATAGCACTTCAGTTTTAGTACTAGTCTTCCTGCCATATGTTGAAGGAACTGCAGCTTCTTCATTGGTTTCTTTGGTAACTCTCTATTATTGCATTTAGATAGTCACATGTAGCATCGACAGACTTTAAAATTGCTTCATGTTCTACTTCAAAGTAGGGGAGCCCTTGGTAAGGTGCATATGCACAAGAAAGCTGATTGCAACGCCGACCCCAATATATACTTCAAAATGGAGACTGAGAACCCCCAGTACCCTGAGATTTTGGATGTTTTACCAAAGAAAGCGGTAAGGCCGAACAGTTCAGTGGGCTGAGGCCATTTTTCTAAAAGTGTAATTAGTATATTGATACTAAGAATAGGGAACTCCATTTGGCTCTGTTCAGCTTCAGTCCACTATGTTGTATCCACTGCTTTATTGTCCAATCCACTTTTAAGTGGAACCTACTCAAGCAATGAGGGGCATTGCCCTCAGACAAGAGGCCAGTCTTAAGGAAGGCATATCAGTCAGGAACTGACTGTGGGGTGCGGCTCACTCTGGGGAAGTTACTGCAGTTACTATCAAAAGACTATTGTGATGCCTTTCCCCACCTACAGATGCAAATGGCCATGAGAAAAGAGAGTCTAGGACTTGTGTACCTTTAGGATCTTGGGTCCAAGATGGTACATAGGTAGCCTTACATAGAACAAGTAGTGTATGTACATACATGGATTGCAGTGGACGCCACCATGCAAAGCTTACATGTGAACCCACACACATGTAAGGAGTTTTCACACATTTCCCAAACATGAGGGAGGCAAAGACCTAGTTAGGGAGAAACTGTACAGGCGCTACACAAGGGAAAGAGTAGTCTGTAACTACAGAGGAGTACACACACATGCCTGTGCCCATTGACTCTAGATTGCATCTTATCATTGCTACATTAAATCAACAAAGACACAATTCAGCATAAATACTAGTACAACAACACAGAAAAACACCTTATTACTAACAAAATAACCTAATATCTGAATTTGCTTTCCCAAGACCTCACTTCACCATCTTAACAATCATTTACTTGTCCCTCGTCACTCCCAGGATGTCTTTCAGAGCTCTCTGCCTCATACACTGAGTATAAACTACATAGGCCCACGCTTTTTGTAAATGGATTTGGGAGCACAGAGCTACGAGAAGCAGCTACTCCATTTCAAAGAGGCAAACAGACTGATAAACCAACCAATCAGAAGCATGGAATGGCAGGCACATCATTGTTAGTATTATGTACCAAACTTCAGAAAACAAACTGACCATTTGACCTTCAGAAGATCTATCAAAACTTGACTTTATCCCAAAATAGCACTGGGATTGCAACTAAAACGGAAGGGGCCTGGTTTGTCCTCTTAATGTTAACACTGCCATTACCTTCACAGTCACTGGCAAATAAATGAGAGATGGTGCTAAACTTTAACCCTTGCCTGAATTCTATAGCTCACTTTCTTCCAGCTAGGTATTGAACTATTGTGCAGAACATCATATATTGATCTGGGTTGTCTGTAATAACCTATTGAGGTCTTGACATCCAGTAGCCTTCATTTTCCCTGACCAACGTCTCGAACCTCCACATCTATCTTCTAGCTCCTGTGTACTGACAAGGACATCTAGAGCTAAATGGAAGCAAGGCCTCCTCATCTCCTTCACTTCCTCAAAGGGTCCTAAATTCATTTACAGCAATGAAACAATTGATGCCCTCATCAGATGTGTACATAAGCTCTAGGTACATGTGAGCCCCGAGTCTTCTTCTCTGTTCTAGACAGTCATGCTTCCATTTGTAGGACTGTCCTCGAAGTCTTACTGTCAACATCGAAGACTTCTTACTTATGCTATCCTTCAATATTAGGCTCTCTTAAACATGCATATAAGCTCCAGGCTGCAAGGGCAAGGTAAACACTATGAGTTGAGTGCTGTATAAGTGTCCGTAGCATAACACGACACATCACACCACAATTGTATTGCAGTGTTTATTTGTTGCATAATGTTGTAGGTTTGCTACATTGTATTGTTTTGGTACATTGCGGTGTGTTGATCTGTAGGGATGAGCTTTTGTTTTGTTCTTTGGTGTGTTTTTGTGTTGTTTTATTTTGCTGTTGCTTTGACATGTTGTGCTCTAGTTTTATTAGTGATTCGTATTTTTTGGTGTTGTGTATTGTGTTGCACCTTAGCTGCATTCGGTCTGTTTAAACACACAAAAGCACTCGTCATACTATTGCAGCCCACGATCCACTTTGGTACAATGTTTGTAGCTAACACTTTGGTATTTACATGTGATAGATCTTACAAAAAAATGTTTTGAGATCTAGCCCCAAGTGCAAGTCATGATATATTCTCTCCTAGGAATAAGTTGCTATTGCCACAATGCACTTTTTTTCTGACGAAATGGAAATGCCCCCAGGTAAATTGCATTAACAATTTAAAAACGCATTTCTGATGGATACTTCTACCTGGAGATTACTCAACTCATGAATCCTTACAGGAGCCAAACTGGATCCGGCAACATGAAATAGCTCTCCTGTGCCAGCAGGTTGCTCCATGCCGCAGACTCTACTTCAGTTCCTCCCCAGATGTGACTTGTGCACCCATGAAAGGCTCCTTCTGGTGCATTGATGTGGGTTCCTATATTTCTGCACACTTGACCACAAATCGGCAGTTCTATCCTTGATTCTTTTCTTCTTTTTCAGTGACAGTCTTTGAATTTTGGTGATGGTTTGCACCTCGTCTTGTTGCAGACTTGACTTTGTCATCTTCATATTCCTCCGGTGGGCATCCAGATGTCTTTGAGGGACTGCGCAGGTCCCACTCTGGGTTTGGCTCCAAGAGCTCTGAGGACATGGCTCTGCATTCTGAATTCCTCACCTTAGAAGATTTCCCAGGTGCCAGACTGGATCTGGAGATGTATTTTTTTAAGCAGTGGTTCTGGGTACCGCTAGTTAGTCTAGCGTGACTCCGCAATCGCTCCACACATCCCAGAAGTGACATAGTGTAGCTCCATGTAAGCACCAGCCTGCATGCTGACGTCTGTTCCTTTCTTTCTGTGCCTTTCGATGCGAATCCGGAGCTCCATTTTCTGAATTTTACTTTTTTCTGACGAATTCCAAACTTCACACATTGTGCCAGGGAACATGTCTCCATTGAAAATGACAGGATTCAAGCCATGCCATGACTGCAGAGAGCAGATGTCGGTTGCGGATCTGCATGAGATGTCTTTGGTGCCTGGGCTTCGGGCACGACTCTAAGACGTGTGATAAATGTGTCCTTATGCATCCAAATGCGGTTCAAGACAGGGAGGCAAAGTTGTACATCACCGAGCACAAGAAGTAGTTGCAGCCTTCATGTAGGTTGCACTCCTGCTCCAAGTCACATGCCAGGACTCAGTCCCACCTTCCACTTTTTGCTCAGTCTTCCAGTGAATCCAAATGCATGCGTAAAATAGGGAAACGGGACTCTACCCTATCCCGCTATTCCGACTCCAAAAAGAAGAAAGTGCAAGGGCATCAAGATGCAAGTCGCACTCCATTGAGGTTGCCTGTCTCTAAGCAGATTCCTCAGCTTTTTCCGCCACACCCTAAGTTCCCTCGTCCACTGTTGACCCATTAGCAGATTACGCCTTAGAAAAGGCTATGCTGCAAATATTCACTACACTTCCTGCTCCGTCTGGCATGCCTTTGAGCCCCAAGGAACCACAGGGGCCTCCAGTCTGATTACCGTCTGGGAGGTTTTCCTCCGCACCATTTCCCCCCCTTGGGACCCGTTACTGGGCCTATACCGACCCCAGTCCAGACTTCCACACTGGTCCCATGAGCCACACTGGTTCCTACCACCTTGACCCTGGTGCTGACACAACTGGTTCTGGAGGATGATCTGGTTTCGACACCCATGTCAGATCCCTAACCAACATCAGCCTGAGCTTGACTGATGTCACGCTACAAAATTACAAAAACACAACCAGTGATCATGCAGCCTGACTCTAATCCTGTGCCACTTCTGCATTGCAGCTATCATCAGAGGCTCCATTATCTTTTTTTTGGTTCGACTCTGATCCTGTGCCAAAGCAGGACGCACTCCAGGATGCTGGCAAGGGGGTTACTTGCTCTCCCTTCATTACACTGATGATGCCTTATACCTTGATCTACAGATCATAAGTGGCCTTAACACTTCTCACAAGACAAAACTTGACTCGCCACATGAGCAACCAACAGAGGAGAGTGCCTAATTTGCAGTGGTGGTTAGGAGGGCAGGGGAGTTGTTGGTGATGGAGCTGCAGCTGCAGCTGCAGCTGCCCTCATCGAGACAAAACCAAATGTTTAAATGGGAATCCAACAGTCTGGGCCAGCAACATCAGAGTCCTTGCTTTGTTTCAGTGATGCTGTTACAGATACTCGGATGGCTACTTCATCAAAATCATATTCCTGACTGCTTGTGAGCTGGCAGGTGGACAGTTGTCTTATACCGGCTCCTGGTGACTGTTTTTTTTACCAGGCGCCCCACTCCAGAAAGTCTTACTGTACAGACCTCGACCAGTAAAGTGACTCCCAGTTCCCTAATTCGTTCCCCACCACTTCCCCAAATAGGGAATCTAAGCAGAGTCTTTTGGTAAATTCATGTTTTCTCTCTAACCAGTCTAGTGTTGCGGTGAATTAATGCAGTCTGCCTGTTGAGCCGTTATACCCTTGCCCCTTGTGACATGGCCAGCGAGCTCTTTCCTGTAGTCCTGGGAGATCTAAGAGGCTCTTTGGTGCAGATGATTCTTGATGGACAAGTCATAATGAAATATGTTATTCATATAGGTTTGGATACACCGGATTGCCTTGGCAGACAGGTTGGTTCCAGTGTGGTCCTTCGTCTGCATACCTGGATGAGGTCTGCTGGGCTCTCTGACGATGAGCAGGATTTGATGATGGACAGCCTCTGATTGGTCCTGCCTGCCTCATATCCGGACAGATGACTTTGACTAATCTCGGAGCGCGATGGAGTGAGTCTGTCCGGATATGGGACAACTGATCTTTACACCACTCACACGTTGGTATAAGAGACTTGTCATATTGAGTACTTAGAGACTTCATATTGGGGGAAATTGCTTTTAAGGATATTATTCAGACCGACCGGGATGGAATTACAACCGGATACAAGATAAACGTTTCGAAAGATTGACAGCCTTGACGAAGTTGCGGGTGTGTCCAGAACAGCGACGAAACACGTGTTGGCTTTTGTGGCTAAGAATAAAAGAATTAGACCCCAAAAGAAAGACAAAAGAGTTATCTGAGATTTTCTATGATTGCTAACATTGTTACTAAACTACATATAATGTCTAATAGCGTGTGCTTGGGATAAAAGATATTTGTATTGATGATCGTAGGATCACACTTAGGGAGTTTGGTGAATCTCCCAACCTTTAAGCACCGCATTGAGATTACTGAGTGCCATTAACCTTGTCTGATCACTCATAGGAAATTTGTGCAGGGTATCTTCCACCAGTGGGGAGCACCCTGGTTAGATCTTTTTGCCACCATCGAATGAGCAATTGTTACAAGACTCATTCTGGCTGGAATGGAAACAGGTACTCATGTATGCCTTCCTGTCCTGCCTAGAGTTCTTAAGACAATCAGGAACAACCAGCCCCAAGTAATCCTGGTGGCCATGGATTGGACTAGGAGAGTATGGTTCTTGAATCACCTGAGCATGAGCATCTGTCCTCCGATCAGCCTGCCACTTCTAGAGAACCTCCTGTCTCAGCAACCGGGCTGGGTCCTCCATCTGAATCTGCACAATATACACCTCCATGCATAGTTATTGAGAAGCTGCAATTGACTGCATTTGATTTGCTACCTGAAGTGGTAGGTGCCATTCTTGCTACCATACGCCTCTCCACAATGTCCATTTTAGCTGCACTCTGGGCCATGTTGTGACTTGGTGCAGTGCCTGACATACAAACCCATTACTGGCAAAGCTGTCAGACGTCCTTTTAGTTTTGTCTTTAGCCCAGAAGGCCTTGCAGTGGGCACTATAAAAGATTTATTTGTTGGCTGTTTCAGCATTTTTTTTGTTTGCCAGACCAACCATCTTTGTTCCAATCACCTGTTATGATGAGATTCATTAAGTTTAACACATATTTCTTCCCGCATTGTGTGTGATGCCTCAATGCTCGCCCTTCAAGCTGATGCATGGCTGGTTGCTGCGTTTCCTGACCTTGAATACTGTCTTCCTTATTGCGAATACGTCAGCATGTCGCTTGGTTGGACTATTAGCACTTTCAGTGCTCCCGCCCCACACCTCCTTTTTCCCTGACAAATTGGTGCTAAGGACTCACACGACCTTCTTTCCTAAAGCTGTAACTCCCTTCCACATTGGGGAATCCATCATTCTACCAGTGTTCTTTTGTCTCCCCTCGCCCTTCGAAAGAGGTGTAAAGACTTCATCGGTTGGACGCTGAAAGAGCTGCAAGCTTTTACATAGATCACACCAATGTTCCTCGAGTGGACTATCATTTTTTTGTGTGTTATCTGTAGAAAAAAAGAGAAGGCTGTGTAAAAGAGACCCTTGTTGAGATAGATAGTTCTCTACACTTAGATCTACTACGCACTGCCCAATAATTAGTCCCATAAAAGTCCGAGCACCCATTCCACCAGAGCTAAGGCTGCTACTAATGTGGGCATCAGGACATATGTTCACAAAGCACAACTTCCTTAACAGCCAGGTCCAGCGGGAAGGACACTCTGCCCACCTGGTTCTGCAAGACTTCTTGGTATGAGTTCACTCTACAGACCCTCCACCTTGGGGAGGTACTCCTTTGGTAAATATTTTAAGGTGAGCAATCTGCAGTTAGAAGTATTCATCAGAAGAACAAGTTACTTACCTTCTGTAACTCTCTTTCTGATGGATACTCTGTCTAACTGCAGATTGATCAACGCCATCCCACCTTCCTGTTCTGTGAAGTGGTCTCTTTTTAACATCTAAAAAGGTCCCAAGTTATTACTCCACACACACTATTCAACAAATGTTCATGCTTCGCATCTGAAGGTGTGGAAAAGACAGACTGACACCAGCGGGCATGTGTGGTGCCTATATGCGCCTCTGCTGTGTTAGGACAGGACAGTGTGGTGTCAATGAGAAGCCGCACAACGCCACCTAGTAGTGTGCAGCAACACTCCTATGAAGAAAAAAAATCTCTGAATCCAGTCTGGTGCCTGGGCAATATTCTCTGGTGAGAAATGCACAGTTCTTCAGAGCATACAACAGAAAAAGCATTACCAACGGTAAGTAACCTGTTTGTCAGAGCCTTACTCTGTAGAATGCTTCACCTTTATCCACTTAGGGGTTGTCAGTCCCCAACCTCCATGGATGGCGCTCAGCAACTTAATTCCCTTGGCATAACCCTCCAGTTCAGCCCCTGCTTAATCAAGAAGAGGCTCTTTGCTTGGCTGTGTTCCTGCTCCATGCTTGGTTCTTTCCTGGTGCTGAACCCACCCAGATGGTGGTGTTTACCTGGGATCTGCCATCAATGTTCTGCCCTCCTTTGACCCCCTTCTGGTGTGCCTCTAAGCCCCAGGGTTCCTTAGGGCCTTTCTACCTCACCTCTGTCAGTGGCTTTGCCTCCATCGACCTTATTAGGTTTGTTGATGTCAGCTGGACCTCAGAGGTTCCGATTGTTTGGCCAGAAGCCTTGCTGGTTTCCTTGACTTCAGCATTTGTGTCATTGATGGCGGTGTTCTTAGCTTCACCTTAGGTTTCCCACTTACCCTTGACACTGGGAGACCATTTTGGATTACACCAACCGCTTGGTCAAGGTGAGGAATCTACACAAGATGTGATGCCTGGGTTCCTGGACTCTGGGTGTTCTTTTCCCACTGGTGTCTGCTTTGGGGCATTGCCTATATCGTAATTCACAGGGACACTGCAGAGGAAGGGGATGCTGTTCTTTTTCTGAATGTAAAAGGAGTTCCACTAATTTTACATTCTGCCAGCGGTTGCTGCTCTACCTCTGAGTTAGACTTGGATTGGTCTTGATAGCTCCCTTTTGAAGGACTTTCTCTTTAAATTCCATCTTATGTACAGGGTCTTCTGTCTTGGAATTGCCCCTGCCCCGGTGGAGGTGAAGACATACTTGTTATCAGAAATTCTACAGCTTTGTCCCTCCTCATCGGTACCCTTGTTGTCCTTCCTTGCTGTGGTCAGTGTCCCTTTTCAGGTGGTGTGGAGTAGGCCTGCCTCAAGTCCTTCTGTTAATGCTCAGATTGCACGACAGTATCATCTGACAGAAGGGTCGGCCTTTCTGTCTTCTGTACCTTAATATATGACTTGGAGTGGCCTCCCTCATTGGTTCCAGGGTCTCGTGACTCTTCACTTGCTCCTCTGTCCTCTCCTCTGCACGTGAAGAGGCATTATGTGGATACATTGGGAAGAGAGTGTTCTTGTCAGGGGCCTTTGCTGTCCGTTCTTCTAATGTAATTTTCTTTTTGGCCTGTTATTCCATGCCCTTTTGGAGATGTTGGCCCCACTCCTTCCTGATCATGTTAGCAGCCCCTTTGTGGAGGTGGTGCGGGATGGGTTTGTGCAGCCTGCTTCTTATGTCTGATTCAGGGACTCCATCGCGAGGTCAATGGGCTCGTCTGTGTTCTGGTGTCTCTCTGCCCATTTCTGTCGATCCGGCCTCCCAGAGGAGGTTTAGGATGCCTGTTGGATTTGCTTTTTGCCTTCATCCCCAATACGTTCGAGTCAAGAGGGGCTTAAAACTTTGCTGGGTGAGAAATCCCTTCTACATCCCAGCTTTGAGGACAGCCAAGGTTTTCTCAGTTGCTCGAAGGCCAGTCTCTGGAGGGGGGAATGGTAGGTGGGCAGGTTTAACGTTCTTACCCTCCTTGTTTTCGGACATATAGTATAAAGCTAGAGTGGTTGAGATGTGGTGCATTTTTTATTTGTCATTTTCTCCTCCAGTTGGCTGATTGTTGTTCTTTTGGACTTGTTACTCCTTTTACCTGGTGCTGCATTTGGTCATTACGGATGCATTTTTGATTTGGGTGCTTTCGGTTTCCTTTGAGGTCCTAGATTCGGGCTGTGCTCTGTCGCCTCTGTTGCTGCTGTGGTAATGGTGTCTGCTGCTCTTGGTCCTGTTTTGGTTGCTCTACGGATAACAGTTTGACTAGAGTATGTTAGGGGTGTCCCTGGTTCCGGTGCCCTCCTTGGGGCAGGAAGGGGGACCCTTTTTCCTTTGGGCCTCTCTTGCTCAGTGAACTGCGTTGCCTTTTTCTTCCATCTTAGGTCCTTCCGCCCCTGGATGTCTCGTGGTGACTTCTCTCTGAGCATTACAGCAAGAACCTCATTTCAGGCTCAGGACGACTGTGGGCATGGACCCCATTTGTCAAAACATGTCCACATGTTAATTTATTTCATAGATCGATAAGCTAGTCAGCATTATAATCTATCAAAATTCTGTTCAAGTTTGTTCACTTCGTTTCCACCTCCGTGATGGCGCGGGTCATCCCCCAAAGTGTGTGTGTTGTTAACAAGTCCGGGGTGAATGATGCCATCTTATCGACATGCCGTTTAAGATGAGCCAAAGGGGATTTAAGAGTCCGTCGTCCGTGCTACACATCGGAGTTCGTTCCAGCGCATATATTTGTTGGTCATTTACCAGTAAGAAAAGGCACATAACACCGTAAATCACATATTGATTGCGGCATGTTCCTTATGTGCGTAATTTAATATTTTTTTGTGTACACCTTAGAAGACGTATTTGCATCTGGAGTGGATTGAAAATTCTAATTTCACATGTTCCTTGAATTGCCTGTATGTATCAAACTACATCTTAAATTGTGAATCCTAGTTTAGGAAATAACTTTAAAAATGCATGCATGGAATAATAATGTATATACTTGCAGTGTTTTAAATGCTTACAAAGTCCTAGCAACTGCCCCAGGCAAGGTTCCTATTTTGGTTCTCTCCACTTTTGGCATGTTAATTTAGTCTCCTTATGCGACCACTGTCTAAACACTCACACAAACACTTACTTCTGGTGCTGTGGAGGCCTGTTAGGAGTAGAAAACATTTGGTGATTCTTTCCGAGAAAAAGCTTTCAGCTCTGTGAAAGGAAGCCTTGTTGCAGTATGGCCCACTGGACATTTAATTAGAGGACTCCAATCCAACAGGTCTGTAGTTCTACGAGCAAGCCAGTCTTCATTACAAAAATGAAAAATGTAATTATTATCTATCGAACATATAAAAATTATATACCCAAGTCAATGTTTGTTTCACAGTCTATTTTGTGTCTTAACACATACGCACAAAGAATGGCATACGGTGGGTCCACATATTACTTCATACGACTACTTCTTCTCTGAAGGGCAAGCTATTTTTTAGACACACATCTCGTGGAGAAAAACTATATGAACAAAATCAAGAATTCCATGTGAACTTAAGCTGTGTTGCTTTAGAATCCACTCTACAAATCATATACTCGTATCCCTTGGGAGAGAGAGAGTATCTGTGTTGGCTACGTCCACATTTGGGGACTTCGATAGGAAATCACCCGTGTCTTTCAAGTATGATCCTGTTTCTGATGCGAAGACCTGAGTGAAGGCATACTTACTGAGGAAGTACCCGTTTGGTATCTAAATATACATTGTGCATTTATAAACGTATGTTTTATCAGTCGCATGTTTAAGTGTTGTGTCCTTGCGCCAGGTGATCGGAGTAAGACATATATAGGTTGGCAGGGTTTACAGATGGCAAACATGTATACTGGACCGACGGAAGGAGGGTGAGAGGAGGCTGAGTAACGCTCACAAAAGGCACACTAGAGAAGAGTATAGGGGCACAGAGATGATGTCTGGGCAAGAGAAGGATGATGGAAGCCATAGACTTGGTGGGAGGAAGGTGTTAAGGTTGGCAGAATGAGTTTTCACAGGAGCTGTAGGGTGACTGTTTAGGCATTGCTGCAGGGTGAGAATTGGACATGCTGGCCTGTGGGAAGGCAGTGGGCTGGAATAGAGTTATGAAAGGAAATGGCTGGTTAGAGAGGGCATATATAGGGTTCACAGTAGTCTTCTGTGGGCAAGAGGGATACCCAGAGGATTTCGTGAAATGTAGGTTTCCAAGGGTCTCCCTCCAAGCAGACCAGAGTGAGGAGTATGCAGCAGAATTATATGATAGATGTTTCAAGCCAATCAGAACAGGAGACGAAATAATGCCTAATTTATATTTTATTTAATTCCATGGTAGTGAAAATAAATGTGGTCCACTAATTTGTTATTTATAGCAACAATACCAATAAACGCACATTTATTTCTACAGGGGAAAAGCCAACTTCCAGTGAATTACACAATACAGCTGTATTGACAAAAGCACTGTTTACTGCACCACAGACTACATGTAACAATTCCTTTACTAAGTAAAACAGCTTTCTTGATAGTCTTGTGATATCTTCGATGGGATTTTATCATAATGCACACGTTTAACCCCTTAGATCCTGGTTTTGGGTAAATACTTTTTTATTAAAAACAAGTACACATGGAAAGAATACAATGCGTTAAACCATATATGCCTATGTGCAGAGTATAATGTTATTTATTACCATTGTGGTGGGAGGTAATTGGAATCATGACTTACTTGAGGCTCCGCCTCTCGTAAGTCATCGCCCCTCAACACACTTAATGATAATAAATAGCATATTACACTATGCACCTATAAAATATATATGTTGAGTTTAACCATCACCCAAAGGTCTCCTTGTGAGGTACCACTCAGTTTATTGATTAAGAAATTGAAAAGAAGAAAACACCACTAGGGGCAAACTGAATAAAGGATTCAGTCAGATTTGCATTCTTCTGGGTAGCCTGTTCGTGCCATTACAAGGAGGCGGGACTTTGACCTTATAATGTGTTATCTACCAGACACAGAATCTTGAGCATGATAGATTTCTTAAATGGAAGGCCGTTCAAACTTTTTAGACTGGTGTGATGAGAGCTTGGAATCTGATTCCACAGGAAAAGTGTGCGGCCGCTTTCTGCTTACTTCGAAAAGCACCAAATCAGAGTCCAGAAGAATATAGTCCATCCCATTAGCATGCTCTAGAATTCATTTGATCAATGCATTAGTGGTCTGAATCTTGTAAGATAGATCTAAATAAGATACAATCTTCTTTAAGTAAGTATGATTTTTAAAAACTGGGATAATATCTTGCCAGATGTAGGCGAGTTCTGCGTGACAGAGGAGTCTATATAGACACACAATGTCTTCACTACTGGAGCCTTTTAGGAAGCAGTGCCTAGTGGGCTAAGCCAAATCAAGAACTACTGAATCGCCAAATGCAATATCTTCAAACATTTGAGAATCGAAAAGCAGAACAATTACGATCATAACAGAGACAACCTCATTGATACATGCACTGAACATAATGGATATGTAAAGAAAATGAAAAATCCACAAAACGGTTAGTTACCGGTCTCAACATTTAGACAGTTTTGACCCAATAACTGTTTTTGGTGAATTCAATGTAAGTTAGTCTACCTCATTCATGTATCCAAAGCTGGAAGTCAAGATATTTTGTATCCGCTAATAGAGAGAGAGGCTGAGGCAGTATGCGTGGTCAGACTGTATATAATAAGTCATGTGTGCTGTGTATTTTAGATGATTGCGTATTTTGGGGAGGGGATGTGTAAAAAAATATTTAAAGCCTGATGTGGTATTAGTTGTTAAGAGCTGTTGGAAAATTGTCTTTAGTCAAAGGCAAACCAGAAAAATATATGTCTAAAAGAAAAGACATTTTAAAAGTTTTCAGATGTAGTCTCGGTGCGCACCTCCCTTTCTATCTGGGCTCAGGCCTCATCCCTAAGTGTATTTGCCGACTGTCTTCTCCAGTACCTACGTTTTCCATCTATTAGGAAGAATACGGTGAGTTGCTTCTCTGGGCATCCCCATACTGAAAGTCCTGTGATCTCTAGATATCCCCTTCCTAGAAGGTGGCACGTTTTACCTTAACAGAACTGGCAAAGAAAAACAAGCATTGGCAAAGGTAATAGTCTTGCCTTTAAAGTGAAAACATGCCTTTAAAGCAAAAGCATAGGAATGCACAAAATATATTTGCATGCATTGTTGCATTGAAACCCTGGCTATTGACTTTACCAATGCTATGCGACATGTGAGTGAACAGCATTAAGACTGCGATTGGTCTGATGATCCTGACACTTTCAGATAAGGATTTTTGTCTTTTGAGCAAGTCACTGAACGCTGAAACTCCTCAAGTCACTTAAGAAACACACACGGTGAGCTTGCAAAAACTGAAACCACTGTAAAAGCTTCCCTTAAACATAAACGAGGAAAGCATGGGAGATGTTTTGCAAGCTTCTTCCCTTACACAAAAAGTACAGCATGGACGAAGCATTGTAAGTGCCCCTTCTATCCTGATCAGGCGCAGCAGGAAAAGAGAAGTGCAAACTTTCCTCCTGCGCACTCAACAGGCACAGCACTGGTCCAGGGCATAGAGGCTCCTCACATGTAAACACATACTGTATGGGAAGCATGTGAATCACAAAAGAAGGAAACATCCAGCACAGTTAACACCAGTGCAAACAACACACTCCCCTTACGACTCTGCCCACCTCCGCAGCCAACAGTAACTACAGATGCAAACTCACACTTAACATATAAACAGTGCTTAATTTGTGCCTGTGGTTTCCGGTGCTCGGCACCAGCACTTAATTGTCAACACCGGCGCTTTGACAGTCTGCCACAAGGTGGCACTGTCTGGCTAATTTTAGAGATGCCCACAACAACAGTCAATTATTAATTCAATATGCACTAAAAATGACAATTCCCTGCCACCCAAGCGATTCTTATAGCTTTGGGGGCCTGACATAGTTCGAATTGTCACACTTGTGGGAGTGTGATGGTTAGTAGTTGTGTTGTTACTATTATTTGCAGCATGGTTGGGGCAATGGGTGGTGGAAGCTGCAGTGGCCTCCTAACGAGAAACTTAAGCACTGCATATACAGTTTGAAGAGCAACAGAGCACGATTCTCTTACACAGCATACGCAGTAGCACTGCAATCTTTCCTCATGCAGGAAAACAAAAAAAAACATACACAATGAAAGTGTAAGTTTCACACAAAAAATATACTTACAGACAGTTACACTATAAACTTAATTTCCACACACAGAAGAGGTGCAAGACAGGCTATATTAGCAAGCTTTGCACACTGGAAGAAAAGTCCTTAGCACATAAATAAGCAATTTTGATTTATGTACAGTCGTCTAATTGCAGTATTTTGGTCAGCATCCTGTAAGAACGTGCTGTGTTACTTTTAGGCGTGAAAGCCCACCCATGATAACACATCATCCTCAAGCAATTCAAAGTCAAAAAGCACAACTTGTATGATCGTAAGAAGAGAGACTGCTCCATGGGTAGGTGAAGTCTGTTACAGGTCTCCTCTCAACCTCACGCCATTCTGTCCCAGCTAGCGACATTCTACCAGAATACTGCTTTGCCTATTTTATGTATTTTAGCCTCCTTTCTTGAAACGAAAATGCGTTTTCGGGAGTGTATTTCAGACAACGTTTTTCCGTTTGTAACTTCAAAATGCAGGGAGTAAGAGAACCTGAAAAAAGCAAAGGGAATCGCATCTGGCATAGGTGCATTGTGAAGTGCCCAAAGGTGGCAGCTGCATGTTGCTTCTATCTCATCAGGACAAGATGGGCAGCGACAGTAACTCTGGGCTTGGGTAAATCAAGGGACGCTGTCCTTTTTGTGGTATGGAGTACAACTTGTTGGAAAATGTGACAACACATCTAATTACATGTTCAAAGATGTCAGAAGTATAACTTAGGGCAGCAGCTGTGCATTGACGGTGCAAGGTCAAACCTCGTTCAACTCTAATAGCCCTAAAAGGTTATAAAGCCAAGTGTTCAATCCAGCACAAGTGCCCAAATACAGCAACTGCTTCTCTGGAAGGCCTGCTGCTTGAAAAAGCTATTTAACTTTTACTCAATTTCAAAGTGGCAGCAAAGTACAATATATCATTAGGATCGAAGTGCCAGAATCCGGCACAGCTAACCAGGAAAGAAAATGCGTGATCTTGGCTAAAAATCCAGTACGGGAGTTGGTGCTCTTGACGTGGAGCAAGGTGACTGAGGACAGCAGAAGAACCCAAGTGCTCCTGTAGTGGCTCTGAATAGATGAGAAGGTGCTAAGTCCTACAATAACTGATTAGCTACTCTCTTCTTTCTTGTATATTACCACAGAAGCACCCAGGGGTGTAATGGTTTGTGTTTATCACCCAGAATGATGGCATGTACTTGTGGGTGAGGGGAAGGCCAGGAACAGGGAGCATCGTCT
The DNA here is from genome assembly GCA_963921515.1 of Calotriton arnoldi. NCBI lineage: Eukaryota > Metazoa > Chordata > Amphibia > Caudata > Salamandridae > Calotriton > Calotriton arnoldi. The sequence continues at coordinate 2,436,731 of CAWUFW010000124.1, read as the reverse complement.
CGATCAGAGTCCTCCCTACCTGCAGAGAAGTGGGGTGGATGCTCATTACCTTCAGCCCCTGGCACATGGGGACAGCATTTTCATGGCCCATAATTCTCAGCATAATTGGTTCAATGTACAACAGAAATGATGGAGTGACCCACAGGGATAGGAAACGCCAGGATGTCCTCTTTTACAGTACCAGAGTCCTTCCATTCCTACATAAGATAAACATTTAAAGATCATCAGACTTCAAAGTTACATTGTCTCTTGACACCTTAAGGAAAGGGCTTTCAGGGAGGCAAGTGTAATTTAAACAGGCTTTTCCATCTGGGAAAGCTAGGGAGCACCCCTTTTACCCATATCTCATTGACTTTCCACATAGCGCAGCAACATATTGAAAAAAAGCAGTTTTACAGAGTCCATCAGAAGTCCGTATTTTAGCAGGTGAAGGAGGAATCGTCATAACACCACAGGATCTAAACAAGCGATAGAAATGCTCTACTAGAGGAAAGCAGAGGCAAATACAAACACGGAAGACCCACTCTCTCGGACGAGATGGAATCCAATACCAAGGAGGACAACACTCCTGATTAAAGATATAATTCAGTTACTGACAGCTTTCCAAGCCAGTGGTCTGAGACACCTCATTAACTATCAACAATTTAGAAGAGTTCCTTAAAGTGTAACAACATTCATGCCAAAATAGAGGTTGACAGACAGCTGTAGGGAACATGAACTGAAGGAACCACCTACAGTGGGCGACAAAGCAAGAAAGCAAGTCTAGGCACACAAATGCAACAATGGGAAACTACAGAAAAGTAAATATGAGGACTTGGAAAATTGTTTTCAAGAAGGCTTTAGAAATCTGAAAAAAGGACAGAGGAGGTTGACATGATGAATTGTCTAAAAGCATCCAGCAGGAGTTTCTGGGGAGGAGAATCAAAAGGAAAATTGGCCTAGAAAGGGTGACCACTGTCAACCCCACAGCTAAGCACGAAGGCTCGCAACACCAATATGCTTCCTGGATTCAAACATACAACCGTTCCACGACATTAGGCATAGCACACAACAAAAGGCAACACAGGAGATTGGTAAAGTGCTGAGGAGTTGCAAAAAATGCAGAGGATCATTTCCACTCAAATTGCAATTTCATGTGGTGGTCACTCTCCGTGTATAGATTCCATCAAAATGGAGGGAGAAGCCATATACAGCAACTTTCTTTTACCTTCTTACATAGCACAGCTCTACCAGTTGCAAGTTCACTTTACATAAAACAGCTCCATAACTCAAACTCATTAAATCATAACCAAAACGAAACAGTATACATGAACATTAAATACATTTCTACCAAGAACCAATACTCCCATTTTAAAATCTGTAGTTGCATGTAAATAGAGGTGGTGGACAGAGATAGTATGAGAGGGGCCAAAGGGACGAGGATATGGTGAAATGAACCCCCATGAGCATTGGGGTCGCATAAGTAAAAGCATTATGGGGATAGAAAAGCTTGAACACAACGGCTTTACATTTTTTTCTAGCATTGTACACTCTCTTCTTGACACTGGAGATCATTGGGAAGATTGAGGGGGCACACCATAAAAGGACTAGGCTGAAGCCAGTTGTGATTTGAATTCTTTCCACTCTTAGAAGTGCCTTGCACCTGAGATTTGTCATCCTGGGTGCAGATTGTAACAATCTGGGCCTTTTACCTCTGGTGTCCTGAAGCTTTGCCCTATTATTGAGCCCAAAACCAAGCACCAAGTACATCCCTTTAGTACTTGCGTCTCAGGGTAGTAAAGTTGAGCAGTCCAAGGTTTATACAGGGAAACTCACAACTCAATAGAATATTCATTACCAGTCAATAATCCATGCACAGCTAGTGTGTTTAGTTATAAAAGAAAATGTACTTTGTCTAATACTCAACACAGTACTGTACAAAATCGTCAGATGGCACTTCAATTAAGTTACTACACTGATTTCTTAGGTGACAGTGTTGTGCAGGATGCAGCTCTAAGGCAGGTGTCAAGTGATAGCTCAGTGCATTAGCCCTCCCGGGGAGATTTTGTGGATGTTTATGGAAAACTCCTGTGGGCCTCGTGGACCCACTTTCCAAGAGCTGTGATTACTTATTCCCCAAACGCCATGGTTCAACCCCACTTTTTCCTTAATTTTCTTGTGGCATCTGCACAGTACTTTTCTGTCTTTTAGGTTGTTGCTCTGCTGTAGGCTATCCCTACAGGTGGCAGCGACATCAATGCGCAGCGACATCAATGCACAGCTCACTGACTGGGGATCTCCTTGATCCCTCACCGGCCCGTCTGATGTTGCTGCGTTCTACATTAAGTGTGCATGCGCCTTCCTGGTCAGGTGAGTGTTAGCAGGGCTTGTACTGACAAAGTCTGATGGATCTTTATTCTTTTGATATTCCTTGGGCCCAGACACAGGCCCATCACCCAAACATCACCACCCTAGGTCACAGCAATAATTGTGAGGTGTCAGTTGATGTTTCCCCCCAAATTGGGGAATGCCTTGCTTCTTGGCGCGGCACCTCCTCCGGCACTCTGGTTTGTCAGTTGGTACTGCCGAATGTGTTCATGATTTCTTAGCATCCAGCACTTCTAGGTGCTTCGTTTCTTTGGCGGGAAACCCATGAAGCATGTAGTCAGTCTCTGTGAAGCACTTCAGAACATGTGGGAGGGATACAAAACTCTACCAGGCCACACTGTCCAGCTGAGTCGTGCAGGACCTTCCCTGAGTCACAGTGGATAGTTTCAGTTCGTCCTACCTCAGTTACATTGCATTCACCTCTCTTCAAGGCATTGTCTTCATCATGCAGGGGCTCCACTTGTAGGCAGTCAATGGTCTTCTTCCTCTAAGGCAGGCCCAAGGCTGCTTTCTCCTGGCAGGCTTTCAAACTCTCTGAGCTTCTGATTCTGAATCAGACAATGGGGAGTTTGCAGTCAATACCCCAACCCTGGAGCACAGAAGAGCTTCTTTGCAACAACTGCTGTGGGACCCAGGATTCTAGGAGAGAAAACCTAGCTAGTCTTTTCTGCTCCATATTTATAACAAGTTTGCATATGGAATTTGTGTATTCCACAAGTTCAACTCTGGGACTGGTGTTCAAGCAGTTCCTGATCCATGCGTATTTCTTCCTAACTCATCCAACCATGGTCTTTTTCATGCAGTGTTAGCTGGACATTGGGGCGGAGTTAGGCGTCTCCTGTCAGGGGAGACTCAAAACATAGGCACAAAAAGGGAGAGGTTTCCCCACTTGGCCATCACTCAGCCTGCTCTGGGTAATACATCTTGGAAATAATAAATCAGGAACAGTCAGGGGTGTTCCTTATATTAAGGGACCATCTGTCTCCTATATTCCATTTCAAAGAACCCATTTCAAAGAACCTCAGAAGTTCTTGGAAAAAACCCTGTAATTCACATTGCTGTCGGGGCGTTCTCCAACCATACGTCTTAGGTTCCACTTCAGTGTAGGGAATCAATGCATTTCCCATGTGGTCACAGCCTCAAGTACTAATTACTATCTGAGCAGAGCCTACTGAATATACATGGGTTACAGACATACTTTATCCATGTTCCAAATGGATAGAGAAAAGGACCCAGATGTAGGTGACTGTCAGGCCAATTAAAAACAAAGCTAATCGGCAACTCTTCCTGGCAGGTACCAGGTAGAAAGACCTTCCTTGCCACTATAATCTATTGCTGCTACCACTGTTAGTCCTCTATCCCCAGGTGAGCTGACGGTAGACGCACTCAGTAAAGGAGTATGCACATGTTTTGCCCATCCAGACAACAAAGCCCCATTCTTGGTTACACTCCATGTCACAAAAAATCTTCACTGCATGCCAATAACTGTCATATGATCTGAGGCAAAAAGTAAATAAAACCTACAGAACTTGCAGTGGTGAACTGAAGGTAGGGGTGCACACTCTCTAGAGCCATGCAAGGGACATTTCCATCCCAACACACCCCAGACATTTTAAGAGCGATAGAAGAAAGGCAATTATTGATTGCTAAAGAGATTTGATAGTAATATATGCTAGCTTAAAAAGTACTCTGATCACTGGAAAGAAGAATCTATGTGTTGGTGTTTAAGTACAGTACAGTATCAGGTCTGACCAGTAGTGCTCCTTTGCTGGTAGTACTCTTTGTCCGTAGGGAAATGGCTTACCCTTTATGGTTTATCATAGAAGTAGAAGCATATGAGGGCTGAGGCATAGACTCAGGCCCCTGACCTTAATGGAGTCCAACACATGTGCGCATAGGAAGTACAAAAGGTTTAGGTGTTTTACAGTAGGTAGATACAATTCTTTGCAGTGCTTTTTTTTCTAAATTGAACATTTTTTTAATACGTTTGTCAGCCCTGGAAACGAGGTGCTGAGGTGTCCAAATTGTAGAAGACTGTGATATGTTAATATTGGCTATAAGAGATTCAAGTATAATGCAAAATGGCTAGATAGGCCATATTATTAATGACATATGACACTGGTGGTACATGTAGTAGTAAGTCCATCATGAAAAAAGGAAAACCCCAGCCTATTTAGGCTGGCTACACTAACTATTGTCTATAGAGCATATATCCTATATTGCCAATAATGTTCATGCGAAATTAGGGAAGACTGTCCTAGAATATGTGAAAAGTGATCAGGGGCAGTTGTCGGGTGACAAATCAGTTTTGGGGCATGGATTGCCACTAGGCATCCTACCGCTGTTAAGGGACATGAGTGGAGCAATTTACAGGTGGGAGACCTCACTAAACCGTTGAATTCTTCTTTATTGGACCTCTCCAATTTGATCAGGAATTCACAGGGCACTAGACCCAAGCTCATAAGTCAAATTTAGATAGAAGGTAAGATAAAGAATGAAGGAAAGAAGAACGCAAATATGGTAAGACAGAAATAAAAAAACATGAAAATATGTAAATACAGAAAAAACAATGGAAAAAACAAACGGAATGAAAAAAGAAATTAAGAAAGAAAGATGAAATTATGTAAGGACTAACTAGAATGAAAGAATTGGAAAGGCAGATAAGCAGGAACGGAAGCAAGCAAACAAGAAAGAAGACAGAGGATTAGAAGATTGAGAAGTGAAAAGGCAGAGGGAAGAAGAAAAAGATTAAGGAAAGCAGAAGATGAAAATAAAGATAGGGAAGGAAAGAAAGGAAGAAATAAACATGAAAGCCCAAAAGACAAGAACAAAAAAGATTGTGGTAGGAAACTGAAGAGAAAACGTTGATGGAAAAAATAACAATTGAGGCTAAAAAAAGAAAAAGTGCGGAAAACTAGAGGATCTTGTAAAAAGAACAAAAGGAAAAATGGGATGATAGAAAAGATGGAGATAGAAACAGTAAACCGAATAGGGAAATAAGAATAGAAATGTAGAGATAGACAGAAGGGACAAAGAACAGAAAAGGGAACAAAAGAAGGACAGAATAAATATAAGATGAAAGAAATGACCATAAGGAGTGAAAAATGCAGGAGGGTAAAAGTAACAAAAGAAGGTTGCTAAGAAGACAAAATTAAGGTCCATTCAAAGACATATAAGTAGGTGAACATTGCAAAGACAGAACAAGAGGGTGGTGAAATAAGGTGATAGGAGGGAGGCAGGTGAGATGCAAGGGAGAAGGAAAATATGAATAAAAGTGAAGGAAGAAAGGCTAACAAAGAAAATTGTTTTGAAGCATACCAAGGCAGATTCAGGTGAGACAGCTGGGAAAACTGAGGCAAGTAAAACTTAGACCTGCAGATGAAAGAATGAAAAATTTGGGGAGTAATGTCAAACTAACACTGGTAGACATTCAGGTGGGCATTCTAGGCACCATGATGATCCTAACAAAAGAGACCTTGTTTGCCATATAGTGGATATTATGTTGGCCCTGGCAAAAGTTGAGCCTCATCAGGGGTGGCTCCTCCATTAGGGCGGAGGAGCGTCGCCCCACTGCTTTCTCGGAGTGCGAGAAGCAGAAACATAAAATGGTATTTTAAATACCATTTTATGTTTCTGCTTCTCGCGCAGCGAGAAAGCAGAAGGGTATGCCTGGTTGAGGGCGGGCGGGTGGGCAGGTCGGGGAGGAGTGGCTTGCCCAATGCTGTGGGCCCTGACTGTTTAGTCGGCCCTCTAGGGCAGCCTACATAGAGAAAATGGCCTCCCCTTAGGCGCCCGGCTGGGCGCTGTCCCCACCAATCACAACGCTGCCATTGCAGTGTTGGGATTGGCTTAGGGGAGGGGAGGGAGGCTGCCTGCTTCCTGTTCCTGCCGGAGGCAGGAAAGCAGCAGGAAAACGCGGGACCCGGCCAGGAGCGGAGGCGGCGCGGGACCCGGTAAGGTGAGGTTTTTTTTATTTTTAAACCCCCCTCTCCCCCCCCAAGCGCGACCTCCCTGACCCCCCCACGAGTCATGCGAGCCGGGACTGAGCCTCATTGGCATTTTCTAGGCATCCATGGTAAGTAAGATGCAATGTGTTGACTAATGAGGTGTAATTGAACTGTTTAGTCTATATACAACAAACAAAGTGATGGTAAAGACTGCTTGAATTAATCTCAGCCACTGTCAATCACTCTGGTCGGAGTTCCTGTACATAGTGTTTCACCTGCTATGCCATGCTTGACACCAGCCATATGCAATTCAATCTTGGCCCTGCTCAAATAGGTGAAGCAGAGACCGAAATGTCAGGGCCAGGTCCCCTCCAGGCTGAAACAACCAAGACCAGTTTTAACATACTAATCAGTGACTTATTAGTCCAGAGACACAGCAAGCAAGGGACCTCATTTGATCAATGTGTCCTTTGTTCTATTACAGGACAGACATGTTGTGATACTCCAGAGGCAATTGCTTTCGGTCAGTCAAAACCACATTGAGTACTGTAAGGGGCACACACTTCTTATCCATCCAACTAACATATCTATTCTAAAGAAGAATGGTGTCTAGAGGGTTTGTAAGTCTGCCATCACACATGTAGTACCAGAGCCTCCCAATGATACTGATACTGAAGATTTGTTCAGCTGAAATGGCGTGGAACATTTGCTGTCTTACTCTAGGTGTACACCTTTATGGGAAGCAAGAAGCCTCAGACAAACCCTACAAGATCATTCGGATAGGCATCCACAACACAGTCCCAAGTTTCCAAAAACATGGCTTCATGAATAAACAAAGTATCTACTGCTGTGGAAGGGTTGTTGTGGGAGGAGAGTTTAACATGGTCAGGTTCCAAAACTGTCCCTGCGCCAGCTAAATGTTACTATCTCCGAGGGAATCACAATCTGTAACAACTGTTATGCTATTGGCAATCTTGCTAAAACCTGTTTTATGTATCTAGTTTTATCTGTTTAAAGAGTCCATGTCGTGCTATTTTATGATTGTATGTGTTGTGTTCTGTGCAGTACTTTTTGATCTAAAGTGATCGAAATAAAGTTTTTCTGAACTGAACTGAAGCTAAAATCAGTGATGGGTATAAGGATGATTAGTCCAGAATTTTTCCTTCTTGGAAGATATCATCAATGCTATTGCAGCCACTCATCTGCAACTCAAGATACGACCGCTGGAACTCTTGCACACAAGAGTGTACTCGCTCCAGGAACGGATGTTTTTTTTGGGCATTTTGTATCTTATAACACTAGACTGGACCGAAGTCGGTCTTACTTCATGCCTGATATTAGGGCCTAACTACTCTGGAGCTACGTGCTCACTTTTAATTGGACATTGCAATATTTGACCAGCCGGGTCGGAAGTAGAACCGGCGGAGAGGTGAGAGGAATTGAGAGATTGGCGAGCTGCACAGCCCTGAAGAAGTTGCGGGGTATTCCCCAATCGACGAAACACGTGTTGGCTGGGCGAAAAGAATTAAAGACAAAGATCTGAAAATAACGCATTGTTCTCTTTTTTGTATAATCATTGAAAATTCTATGTTACTCTTGATGCATGTGTGTGCCATGGGTTGTTGTCTGATTTAAGTAACGACCTTAGGGTCAAAGTTTGGAGGGTTTAGGGTGATTCCCCTCCCCTGGAGCACCGCATCTGATTATAACAATTTGTCACAAAACTAATACGTTAATATATGAGTGCCAGGGATTTCCTAGTTCCAATTCACCCCATTAGGGAATTATATCTACATTAGTAGTCCATCACTGGTTTTGGATCAACCACTAAGAACCAGTGATTTAAAAATAGACTAAGTCGCAACGATATGCATTCCTAGATCTAGCCAGTGAAAAAAGGAAGGGTTGTGCTTCAAATGACAACAGACGGGGCAGGCTGACTTAATCCATTTTCACACCCCCAATAGGACATACCAATAGGATGGAAACACAGAAGGGTGAATCCTCCTTTGGGTGCCTTATCTGGAATCTGGCTGGACTTTGGGGTAAGACCGAAGATGGAGATTGGCCCCACTTTATCCACTTCATTGACATTATGATAGTTTTAAGACAAATACGCTAGAGAAACCATTTCTAGGGACAATATTCCAATCTACAGTATTCAAGCACAGGCAGGCTCAAGAAATGTTCCTTACTCTGTCCCAAAAGGAACTCTAGTCGCTGTTTATGACTGTGAATTTCCTGCAGTGGTATAGTAGAGCAGAGTCTTGAAATTAAATGGCTTTAAACTGGGATCAAGTGAATTTGTGTTTTAAAGCAGATGCAGTTTCTTTTGGTATTCAGGGTAATATATATCTGAAGGCTGCCATGTCTGTGTATCATTTCCTTTTAAGAGATACGTTTTTAGTTCTTTTGTATGCCCAATAAACATATAATCTTTCCTTGATAACACTTTCTTTATTTAATTCCATAACATTAGTATTTTAACCTGTTCCACAGAAACTAAAGTCAAAGTTGTAAAGGGTGCAATGTTTACTGCACCAGGGGATGCATCACATAGTTCTGAAGAAACAGCAACCAGTGAAGAAGTTTTTGAAGTGTCATTCCAGAACCCAGATGCTGCCTCTAAACAAGGTACTGTGTGTGTTTTAATGGGTGTGATATTCTCTAGTATTCAAATCTGTGTTGCAAAACCTTGTAATTAATATATTCTGTAACATGGAGAATCGCTGGCTAATGAGATCATGCTGTCATTTATGGCAGACTGAAGTATACAACAAAGTGATGGGTGGAATGCTTGAATTAATATATGCCAGAGGTAATTACTTGGGCCGCATCCCAGTCCATCGTAATTTTGCACACCATGCCACCTCAGTTTGGAGCCAGCTGTATACTAAGCGAGTATACTTTGCGGCATGACTACATGTATTTACATTCAAAATATCTACAGATCCTGAGCATGTGAATTAGGATTTCCACTTTATAATAGCAAATCCAACTTTTGACACTTAATTGACCCTTGATATTTTATGAATCGGCTCTTTATTTCTAAACTAATGGGTACTCCTTGGAGAGCATGCACAGTTCTTTAAAAAACATTGGTTAAGGCTTTGCATTAGTGTGAGAAAGTGCCATCTTTCTTACATGGTATGCCCCCACTTTTTGCTGAATGGCTGATGTACTTTGACTGAGTGTGCCCTGGGCTCCTGCCAACCAGGTACCCAGGGCCTGTGTTCCTTCCCTAAAATTGCATTGATACCTACACCCAATTGACATCCCTGGCCACAGGTCAGCCCCTGGTAAATGGTACCATGGGTACCCAGGGCACTGTGACCAGGGAAGGCCCCTAAGGGCTGCAGCACTTGTTGTGCCACCCTTAGGGACCCTGCACCTTTACACACACACACTGCCTTTGCAGGCTGCGTGTCTTGGTGCAGAACAAAAGTGAAGAGTCGACATGGCTCACATCCCTGTGTGCCATGCCTACAAGCCACTGCCCTGGCCTAGGTCAGCCACCCCTCTAGCTGGGTGCACTATGCCAGTGGTGAGGGCATAGAGGCATGAGCCCTGTGCTCCTACAGTGCCCAAGTCCATTCTTGGGCATTGTAAGTGCAGTGCTGCCATTAAGAGTATATGGTGCTGGGAGTCTGTCATTACGAACTCCACAGCACCATAATGGCCCCACTGAAGACTAAGAAGTTTGGTATCAAACTTCTCAGCACATTAAACCCCCACTGATGCCAGTGTGGGATTTAATGTAAACGCACTCCAGAGGGCATCTTAGAGATGCCCCCTGAAACCAACCCGACCTCCAGTGTCCGGACTGAGTGGCTGCCCAGGCTGCCACCACCAGACATGTTTCTGGACCCCTGGGTCGAGAGCCTCTGCTCTCAGGGGCCTGAAACAATGCACATCCTGGGGCGAGGTGCCAAAGCCTCCTCCCCCAGGATGGGCAGGGGGAGCTTCAAAGGCCTGCCGCCTTTGGAGCTTCCCCAGACCATTTGCTGCTTCCAGCAAACTGGTCCCCACTGGTTCTACCCCCACTCCTGGCGGGAGAACCGGCGGGAAAACCAGAGGCAGGAAATGGGTTGTGCCCACCTCTGCCAACTCCACCCCTAAGGTGGGGGAGGCGAGGCGAAGCACAAACTCGAGTCCCCGCCATCTTGAGGATGGGGGGACCTGGCCAACCAGGGACAGGCTCCTGCCCCCTCCCACTGGAGAGGAACAGAATAGGGGTGTACTCCACCCCAGGGAAGGGACCCATTGGTCCCTGCCCTTACCTACCTGTAACCACCCCTAATTTAGTATTTAGGGGCTCCCTGAACCTTCCTTCCTCAGTTCCCAAATCCGAAAACAAGAAGAGAAGACGAAGCAAGAAGACCAGCCGTGCAGCTGCTAAAAAGGAGGCGACAACAACTGACTTGGCCCCAGCCCTACCGGCCTGTCGACCTCTGAACCTGCTCCTGCAGAATCCCGGCCTCAGCAACCTCACAAACCCCGGAGGACCTGACTTCTGTGCTACAGCCTTCGACCCAGGGACTCCCACGAGCAGTGGTACTGCTCAAAAGAAAACCTACCAAAGACCCGGCCCTGGCACGGAGCCGCGAAACCTGCACACTCTGCACCCGCCGAGTCCAGCCTGTGCCTGAGTGACCAAAGACCTCGAGGACGACCCCCGGCGATTCTGACCTGGAATCCAGTGGCCAAGGACCCTCCTCGACGACCCAGACGACGCCTGCAGCCTCAGGACAAGGGACCCCTCCAACCGCGACCAGCAGGGGGTAAGATTTCCCGACCTCAAAGACACCCCTGCACCCGGCGCCCCACGGCCCCCTGTGCCCAACTCCTGGGTGTCTACCTATCCTCCAAGACCCCAACTTACCTCCTGAAGTGTTGGTCGTCCCTGAAGAATCACCGTCCCCGAGCCTGCAGCCTTTCTTCACCTTTCACGACCTCTATTGTTTAACATTGAGCGCCCGACGGCTCAAAAGCACCCTGCACCCAGCCGCCCGAGTGCCCCTGGAAGTGCAACCTCTATCCTAACCTACTTCCCTACTTGCCCTGAGCAAGTGACCAGGAGCCCAGCTCCCACAGTCGCGTGGCCTGCTTGCCAGCAGCCACCAACCCGGGGCCCCCCGCCTGCCATAGGATAACATTGGGCCTTCTCACTCTGCACCCGGCCGCCCCTGTGCCGCTGAGGGTGTAAAAACTGTACTTACCTGATCCTGGGGGACCCCTGAGTCTTACCCAGAACCTTAACCCTGCCAGTCAAGTACTTACCCGAAATCCGATAACTCACTTTTCTTCCATAGGGTTCCATTGACTGGTTTTCTGCGAAATTTCTTCTAAGTGTGGAGTTCTGAAACTTTAGAATATTCACCAAAAATCAACCGAGTCACGAAAACGAAAATACTCACCTAGTATTAGGAGGGGCCTCAGTGCTGGACCCGAGTGCCCAACACTGGCCCTAAAAAGTAATCGCAACGTTACTTACCGTTAACTCACTTTTCCTTCATAGGGATCCATTGACTGGTTTTCTGTGAAATTTCTTCTAAGTGTCGATTTCTGTATTTTACAAATATTCTTTAAAAATCGAACAAACTACAAAAACGTAATTACTTACCTGTTTTAAGTAAATGTCCCAGTGCTGAACCTAGGAGTCCAGCACTGGATTACAAAAGTAACGTAAACATACTTTGCTTGCACACTGTATTTCCTTTCATAGGATAACATTGGTAATTTTACCCAGAAAAGTTTCTAAGTGTCAGCTTTTGAAATATAGTAATATTCTTCAAAAATCACTACAATAACCAAAACGCTTTTTCTTACCTGTTTACAGGAAGTGTCCCAGGACTGAATCCAGGATCCAGTCCTGTGGTTAGAAAAGTGCTCTGCAAAGTAATCAATTGTAATTAAGCATAATTTTCCATTGAGCTCAATGTTGCATTGAATTTGACCCTGTGTTGCCTCTTGCACCAACTGTGATAACCACTATCAAAAAAAGTCTACTGCCTATCTGTAAGGTGAATAACCAAAGCATCTCATACTGAGAAAGTATATTTTGATCCTATTGTTGGTTCTAAAATAAAACAAGCATATATTTTTTTATATACAAACCATTGGCCTAGAGTTCAGTTCTTGAGTGTGTGGCTTCATTTGCTGACTGAGTGTGTACAACAAATGCTTTACACTGTCCTCTGATACTGCCTTACTGCTCGACCAAGCTACCACTTTGGAGAGTAAGGTTATATCTAACTTTAGCCTCTGTCAACCCTCTGGGGGACTGTGGACTCTGTACACCCTGAACCTTACTTGGGTACAGTATATACAGAGCCACTTTCCTACATTGGTGGCAGCGGTGGGATACAAACTTGCATTTGTTGGACTACTTGGTTACCATCTGATCACACGACAGAACTCTTAAATTGCCTTTAGAATTCTGATTTTTTTAATTGGCATTTTTTTTTACCAAATTACTAAAAGTCTTGTTAGGGCCTTGCTTAAGTCCCTGTAGCATCTTAGAAAATAAAAAGTCACTATAGCCAAGGTTAGAGGGGTTAGAATTTTTTTTAAAAAATGTCTCAAGACAAGAACCCAGCTACTAGTGAAGATAATAATGACATACAGGAACTGGTTGAGGAGCTCGACCTCACCCCTTATCTTCATTTGTCTTTCAAAGAGATAAGGTCCTTATGCAAACTTAAAGATATACCAATGGGCCAGCATCCAACCAAACAAGGGCTCCAGGAGCTCCTGGCTGAGTATGCTAAAGCCCACCCCTCTGAGCATGGTGATGACCCAACAGAGGAGGAAAGGAATGAGGAGGATGGGGATGGTAACCCACCTCCATCACTTCCTAGGGAAGATAGGGTCCCTGCACCCTTAACTCCAAGAATAGACCTCTGGGGACCTAGGGGCCACCTAGGTGGTCCTGGTCCCAGAGAGGACACTGAGGATACCCTCAGTGAGGAGGACAACTTGTTAGCCAGGTTGGCCAAACGACTGGACCTAGAGACCAGACTCCTGGCTCTAGAGAAGGAAAGACAGGAGATGGGTTTAGCACCCATCAATGGTGGCAGCAATACTAAAAATAAGGATAGGGAGGAAACTTCTGAACCTAAAATCCCCAAAGGGATTGTCCCTAAGTTTGAGGAAGGTGATGACATCACTAAATGGTTCACAGCCTTTGAGAGGGCTTGTGAAATAAGAAGAGTAAAGAAACCTCTGTGGGGGCACTCCTGTGGGAACTGTTCTCTGGTAACTGCAGAGACAGGCTTCTGACCCTCTCTGGGCCAGATGCAGGGTCCTATGACCTCATGAAGAGTACTCTGATTGAGGGATTTGGGCTCACTACTGAGGAGTATAGAATTAGATTCAGGGGGCTCACAAAACCCAGACCCAGTCCTGGATTGACTTCGTGGACTACTCAGTAAAGACACTGGATGGCTGGTTAGCTGGACATAATGTGCATGATTTTTCTGGACTTTACAATTTGTTTATGAAGGAACACATACTAAGTAATTGCACAAATGAAAAGTTGCATCAGCATTTGGTAGACCTAGGTCTAATTTCTCCCCAAGAATTGGGAAAGAAGGCAGACCACTGGGTCAAGACTAGGGTGACAAGGACAACCACTGGGGGTGACCAAAAGAAGGTGGTCACCAAACCCCCAGGGGAAAGGTGGTGAGAATCCCCAAGATAAAAAGTCTGAGTCTTCCAAAGGGCCCCAAAAACCTGTTCAGGGGGTGGGTCCCAAACTACTCCCTATGTGCCTCAACCCTATAGGGGGAAGAACTTTGATCCCTTGAAGGCCTGGTGTAATAACTGTAAGAAGTCAGGACACCTCACTGTAGACAAAACTTGCCCCCACAACAAAGCCCCTAAGGCACCCAGTACAGCTACTCCTGGGGCAGCAAGTTTACAGATGGGATCAGAAGTGTACCCTGAGCAAATCTGGGAACCCACTGAGGCAAGTCTGGTCTCCCTAGGGGAAGTGGAATTTGCCACTGTAGCTGTGTGGCCACCCAACTTAAAGAAGTATTTGCAATACCCCTGGGTGAATGGAACTAGAGTAGAGGCTCTGAGGGATACAGGTGCCAGTGTCACTATGGTGAGGGACACACTGGTTTCCCCTGAGCAATACTTGATTGGGAAAACTTACCCAGTCACCAATGCTGACAGTGTCACCACTAGTCATCCCATGGCCATGGTGACATTAGGCTGGGGGGTTACTGGCCTGAAGCAGGTAGTGGTCTCTCCGAAGTTACCAGCTGCATGTCTGCTAGGAAATGATCTGGAAACCTCAGCCTGGGCAGAGGTGGAGCTAAAGGCCCATGCAGCCATGCTGGGCATCCCTGAATTGGTGTGTGTAAAAACAAGAGCACAGAGCAAAAGGCAGGGTGAAGAAATAGTGTTGGAGCCTGAAATGATGGCCCAGCCTACCAAGAGAAAAGGAAAGAAGACTGGCGGACCAGCTTCTACACAGTCACAAGAGCAGGACCCCTCTCCTCAGGGAGAGAACCTGGAAGCCCCAGAGGGAACTGAGCCCCTAGAGCTTGACCCTTACCAGGTTGAACTCTTGGGCCCAGGGGGACCCTCTAGGGAAGAGCTGTGCCAGGGACAGCAAGACTGTCCCACTCTTGAAAGCCTGAGGCAGCAAGCTGTTTCAGAAGCCAAGGGAGATGTCAGTGGTACCCACAGAGTCTATTGGGAAGAGGGATTACTGTACACTGAGGCAAAAGACCCCAACCCTGGAACCACCAGGAGAGTGGTAGTGCCCCAGAAGTACAGAGAGTTCCTCCTAACTTTGGCTCATGACATCCCCCTAGCTGGACATCTGGGCCAAACCAAAACTTGGGAAAGGCTAGTTAGCCACTTTTACTGGCCCCAGATGCACCAAAAGGTGAAGGAGTTTGTCAGCTCCTGTGTTACCTGTCAAGCCAGTGGCAAGACAGGTGGCCATCCAAAGGCCCCCTGATACCACTACCTGTGGTGGGGGTTCCCTTTGAAAGGGTAGGTGTGGACATAGTGGGTCCACTGGAACCTCCCACAGCCTCAGGGAACAAATTCATACTGGTGGTAGTGGATCATGCCACTAGGTATCCTGAGGCTATTCCCCTTAGGACTACTACAGCTCCTGCAGTAGCCAAAGCCCTCATTGGTGTCTTCACCAGGGTAGGGTTTCCTAAGGAGGTGGTTTCAGACAGAGGTTCCAACTTCATGTCTGCTTACCTGACCCACATGTGGAAGGAGTGTGGGGTGCAGTACAAGTTTACTACACCCTACCACCCACAAACCAATGGCCTTGTTGAGAGGTTCAACAAGACATTGAAAGGCATGATCATGGGGCTCCCTGAAAAACTCAAAAGGAGATGGGATGTCCTACTACCATGCCTGCTTTTCGCTTACAGAGAAGTGCCACAGAAGGGGGTAGGTTTCTCACCCTTTGAACTTCTGTTTGGCCATCCTGTGAGGGGACCACTCTGTCTTGTAAAGGAGGGCTGGGAGAGACCTCTCCAAGAACCCAAACAAGATATAGTGGACTATGTGCTTGGCCTAAGGTCCAGAATGGCTGAGTACATGGAAAAGGCATCCAAGAACCTTGAGGCCAGCCAGGAGCTTCAGAAGCACTGGTATGACCAAAAAGCTGCACTGGTTGAATTCCAACCTGGGCAACAGGTATGGGTTTTGGAGCCAGTGGCACCAAGGGCCCTCCAGGACAGATGGAGTGGCCCTTACCCTATCCTAGAGAAAAAGAGTGAGGTCACCTACCTGGTTGACCTGGGCACCAGCAGGACACCCAAAAGGGTTATCCATGTGAACCGCCTAAAACTCTACAATGACAGGGCTGACATCACCATGCTGATGGTGACAGATGAGGAACAGGAAGCTGAGAGTGAACCTCTCCCTGATCTCCTCTCCCACAGCCCAAAAGATGGGTCAGTAGATGGAGTTGTCTTTTCAGACACCCTCACTGCCCAACAGCAGACTGACTGCAAGCAAGTCTTGCAGCAGTATGCTGGGCTCTTTTCCTTGACCCCTGGTCTGACAAACTGGTGTACCCATGAAGTGGACACTGGTGACAGTGCACCTGTCAAAAACAAGATCTATCGTCAGTCAGACCAAGTTAAGGAAAGCATCAGAGCTGAAGTCAGCAAGATGCTGGAGCTAGGGGTTATTGAGCCCTCTGAGAGCCCCTGGGCTAGCCCAGTGGTTCTGGTCCCCAAACCTCATCAAAAGGGTGAAAAGAGAGAGATGAGGTTTTGTGTGGACTATAGGGGTCTCAACTCTGTCACCAAGACAGATGCACACCCTATCCCAAGAGCTGATGAACTGATAGACAGATTGGGTGCAGCCAAATACCTGAGTACCTTTGACTTAACTGCAGGGTACTGGCAGATTGGCATGGCCCCAGGAGCCAAACAGAAAACAGCATTCTCCACACCTGATGGGCATTTTCAGTTCACTGTTATGCCCTTTGGTTTAAAGAATGCCCCTGCCACCTTCCAGAGGTTGGTGAATCAAGTCCTTGCTGGGTTGGAGTCCTTTAGTGCAGCTTATCTTGATGATATTGCTGTCTTCAGTTCCACCTGGCAGGATCACCTGGTCCACCTTGGGAAGGTTTTAAAGGCCCTGCAAACTGCAGGCCTAACTATCAAGGCATCCAAATGCCAGATAGGGCAGGGCACTGTGGTGTACTTGGGCCACCTGGTTGGTGGAGGCCAGGTACAACCCTTACAGCCCAAGATCCAGGCTATCCTGGACTGGGTAGCTCCAACAACTCAGACCCAAGTCAGGGCATTCCTTGGCTTGACTGGGTACTACAGGAGGTTTGTGAAGGGATATGGGTCCATTGTGACTCCCCTCACAGAACTCACCTCCAAGAAGATGCCAAAGAAAGTAAACTGGACAGTCTGTTGCCAAAAGGCTTTTGACACTCTGAAAGAAGCAATGTGCTCAGCACCAATTCTAAAAGCACCAGATTATGCCAAGCAGTTCATTGTGCAGACTGATGCCTCTGAGCTAGGGATAGGAGCGGTCCTATCCCAGACCAATGATGAAGGCCAAGACCAACCTGTTGCTTTTATAAGCAGAAGGCTTCTCCCCAGGGAGCAGCGTTGGAGTGCCATTGAGAGGGAGGCCTTTGCTGTGGTCTGGTCCCTGAAGAAGCTGAGGCCCTACCTGTTTGGAACTCACTTCCTAGTTCAAACTGACCACAGACCTCTCAGGTGGCTAATGCAAATGAAAGGAGAAAACCCAAAACTGTTGAGGTGGTCCATCTCCCTACAGGGAATGGACTTTGAAGTGGAACACAGACCTGGCACTGCCCATGCCAATGCAGATGGCCTTTCCAGGTTCTTCCACTTAGACAATGAAGACTCCATAGGGCAAGGTTAGTCTCATCATCTTTCGTTTGGGGGAGTTGTGTGAGAAAGTGCCATCTTTCTTACATGGTATGCCCCCACTTTTTGCTGAATGGCTGATGTACTTTGACTGAGTGTGCCCTGGGCTCCTGCCAACCAGGTACCCAGGGCCTGTGTTCCTTCCCTAAAATTGCATTGATACCTACACCCAATTGACATCCCTGGCCACAGGTCAGCCCCTGGTAAATGGTACCATGGGTACCCAGGGCACTGTGACCAGGGAAGGCCCCTAAGGGCTGCAGCACTTGTTGTGCCACCCTTAGGGACCCTGCACCTTTACACACACACACTGCCTTTGCAGGCTGCGTGTCTTGGTGCAGAACAAAAGTGAAGAGTCGACATGGCTCACATCCCTGTGTGCCATGCCTACAAGCCACTGCCCTGGCCTAGGTCAGCCACCCCTCTAGCTGGGTGCACTATGCCAGTGGTGAGGGCATAGAGGCATGAGCCCTGTGCCCCTACAGTGCCCAAGTCCATTCTTGGGCATTGTAAGTGCAGTGCTGCCATTAAGAGTATATGGTGCTGGGAGTCTGTCATTACGAACTCCACAGCACCATAATGGCCCCACTGAAGACTAAGAAGTTTGGTATCAAACTTCTCAGCACATTAAACCCCCACTGATGCCAGTGTGGGATTTAATGTAAAACGCACTCCAGAGGGCATCTTAGAGATGCCCCCTGAAACCAACCCGACCTCCAGTGTCCGGACTGAGTGGCTGCCCAGGCTGCCACCACCAGACATGTTTCTGGACCCCTGGGTCGAGAGCCTCTGCTCTCAGGGGCCTGAAACAATGCACATCCTGGGGCGAGGTGCCAAAGCCTCCTCCCCCAGGATGGGCAGGGGGAGCTTCAAAGGCCTGCCGCCTTTGGAGCTTCCCCAGACCATTTGCTGCTTCCAGCAAACTGGTCCCCACTGGTTCTACCCCCACTCCTGGCGGGAGAACCGGCGGGAAAACCAGAGGCAGGAAATGGGTTGTGCCCACCTCTGCCAACTCCACCCCTAAGGTGGGGGAGGCGAGGCGAAGCACAAACTCGAGTCCCCGCCATCTTGAGGATGGGGGGACCTGGCCAACCAGGGACAGGCTCCTGCCCCCTCCCACTGGAGAGGAACAGAATAGGGGTGTACCCACCCCAGGGAAGGGACCCATTGGTCCCTGCCCTTACCTACCTGTAACCACCCCTAAATTTAGTATTTAGGGGCTCCCTGAACCTTCCTTCCTCAGTTCCCAAATCCGAAAACAAGAAGAGAAGACGAAGCAAGAAGACCAGCCGTGCAGCTGCTAAAAAGGAGGCGACAACAACTGACTTGGCCCCAGCCCTACCGGCCTGTCGACCTCTGAACCTGCTCCTGCAGAATCCCGGCCTCAGCAACCTCACAAACCCCGGAGGACCTGACTTCTGTGCTACAGCCTTCGACCCAGGGACTCCCACGAGCAGTGGTACTGCTCAAAAGAAAACCTACCAAAGACCCGGCCCTGGCACGGAGCCGCGAAACCTGCACACTCTGCACCCGCCGAGTCCAGCCTGTGCCTGAGTGACCAAAGACCTCGAGGACGACCCCCGGCGATTCTGACCTGGAATCCAGTGGCCAAGGACCCTCCTCGACGACCCAGACGACGCCTGCAGCCTCAGGACAAGGGACCCCTCCAACCGCGACCAGCAGGGGGTAAGATTTCCCGACCTCAAAAGACACCCCTGCACCCGGCGCCCCACGGCCCCCTGTGCCCAACTCCTGGGTGTCTACCTATCCTCCAAGACCCCAACTTACCTCCTGAAGTGTTGGTCGTCCCTGAAGAATCACCGTCCCCGAGCCTGCAGCCTTTCTTCACCTTTCACGACCTCTATTGTTTAACATTGAGCGCCCGACGGCTCAAAGCACCCTGCACCCAGCCGCCCGAGTGCCCCTGGAAGTGCAACCTCTATCCTAACCTACTTCCCTACTTGCCCTGAGCAAGTGACCAGGAGCCCAGCTCCCACAGTCGCGTGGCCTGCTTGCCAGCAGCCACCAACCCGGGGCCCCCGCCTGCCATAGGATAACATTGGGCCTTCTCACTCTGCACCCGGCCGCCCCTGTGCCGCTGAGGGTGTAAAAACTGTACTTACCTGATCCTGGGGGACCCCTGAGTCTTACCCAGAACCTTAACCCTGCCAGTCAAGTACTTACCCGAAATCCGATAACTCACTTTTCTTCCATAGGGTTCCATTGACTGGTTTTCTGCGAAATTTCTTCTAAGTGTGGAGTTCTGAAACTTTAGAATATTCACCAAAAATCAACCGAGTCACGAAAACGAAAATACTCACCTAGTATTAGGAGGGGCCTCAGTGCTGGACCCGAGTGCCCAACACTGGCCCTAAAAAGTAATCGCAACGTTACTTACCGTTAACTCACTTTTCCTTCATAGGGATCCATTGACTGGTTTTCTGTGAAATTTCTTCTAAGTGTCGATTTCTGTATTTTACAAATATTCTTTAAAAATCGAACAAACTACAAAAACGTAATTACTTACCTGTTTTAAGTAAATGTCCTAGTGCTGAACCTAGGAGTCCAGCACTGGATTACAAAAGTAACGTAAACATACTTTGCTTGCACACTGTATTTCCTTTCATAGGATAACATTGGTAATTTTACCCAGAAAAGTTTCTAAGTGTCAGCTTTTGAAATATAGTAATATTCTTCAAAAATCACTACAATAACCAAAACGCTTTTTCTTACCTGTTTACAGGAAGTGTCCCAGGACTGAATCCAGGATCCAGTCCTGTGGTTAGAAAAGTGCTCTGCAAAGTAATCAATTGTAATTAAGCATAATTTTCCATTGAGCTCAATGTTGCATTGAATTTGACCCTGTGTTGCCTCTTGCACCAACTGTGATAACCACTATCAAAAAAGTCTACTGCCTATCTGTAAGGTGAATAACCAAAGCATCTCATACTGAGAAAGTATATTTTGATCCTATTGTTGGTTCTAAAATAAAACAAGCATATATTTTTTTATATACAAACCATTGGCCTAGAGTTCAGTTCTTGAGTGTGTGGCTTCATTTGCTGACTGAGTGTGTACAACAAATGCTTTACACTGTCCTCTGATACTGCCTTACTGCTCGACCAAGCTACCACTTTGGAGAGTAAGGTTATATCTAACTTTAGCCTCTGTCAACCCTCTGGGGGACTGTGGACTCTGTACACCCTGAACCTTACTTGGGTACAGTATATACAGAGCCACTTTCCTACAATTAGCTAAAGCCTTACATCATTTATTAGGTAGTTCAGGCACAACTCAGGAATCCACACGAATGGCCAATAGACCTTTTTTGAGAAGACATCTCAGAATTAAGTATATAATCTTAACCTTGGTGGCCAAAAACTGTGTCTCTCCTTGTAGGGGTCCTAGACAATATAGATTTTCAAACCTCTTCCCACTTCAGAATTCCCTTTATACACTGTTTTCTTATGACACTTCAGGACAAAGGAAATGGGCTGGGGAGCTGGGTTTATATCAAATTGAGAATGGGCCCACAGATAAGTCGGGTTGCTTAAAGCTGGACCTATTACTTTTGAAAGCAGTAGTTACTAATCTTTCTGAGTCGGGTTACTGCAACATACTGTAACTGAGCCTTCCTAAAAAAAGAATGATTCAGAGATTACCATAAATGTTAAATACCTTTGATAGATACCTTTGATAGAGTTGTCTCAGCTTGAAGCAGATTAAGCAATCTGATGTCTTCACCACCACCCTGTGCCTTCTCCACTAGCTTCCCTTGGCTCCAAACATTACATTGTAAGTACACCGTTTATTCAGAAGTCTCTTCAAGCATCAGAGAGAGTCTGCTACTTTCCACAAATTGGTTACCAGCATTCCCCAAACTACTCCTGTCCAAGAGACCCACATCACATATACTTTACCATATACCCTTGGACTAGAAACTAACCTTTCCACTGTAACTTCAGGACTTATTTTTAAGCTGCATCTCAGCTCCTCCAAATATCCGAGATCTGCATCCCTCCTCATACCTTGTTTGAGTTATGTTTTCTCAGCTGTTTTATACCTGATTGTATGTTAGCTATATACACACACGCACAACTTCACAGTTGTATTGTAAGAACCCTTTCTTGCAAAGGTGTGTTGATGGTTGCAAACGTTTCTACAAGAAAGGTTGGTGAAATATGTGCTCTTGTAAATTGGACACTAGCTTACAATTCTTCATAGAAATAAGGGTGATCTTACAACTTATTTATGTTTAGTTGGTACTGAAGGTTGTTTCTGATATTCGTGGTATTAATGCAATTTTGGTTTTAAGAGTGAAACTATCAAATACATTAACAATGAAGCAGAACAGTCTTTTCATGACTCCCAATGCCAACAGGATCTTCTACTTCTATAATGTTGGGACTAAAGATCTACAATAAACAAGGCAACCTTAGCACTTGTCGTTCTGTAAGAAATGTAAGTCTGCAATATTTCTGCATGAAATATGGGGATAAGTACACACATTTGGTACACACTGCTGATTGGATCTTTTTGTCAAGGTCGACAAACCCATCTTTAGACACATTTTCTAGTAAAAGCAAAGTCCCTATGAAATTTCACTGTTTTACTACCAGTTGTTTCAGCTAACATTTTCTTAAGCGGTTACAGTGATAACCATTCTTAAAAAGTAAAGTGTTTTTTTTTATCTTTGAGTAAGTTTCTCAGGGCTAAATATGAACAGTTCCTTTACTTATGCTTTGGGGCGATAGGTGACTTGCCAAAGATGAAACATGGTCCAAGAGGGAAGCCCAGATTGAAACCAGTAAGCTGATTATGATCTGAGGACTTTAACCAGCAGTGTTTGTACCCTGAGAGAAAAGACAGGATTCCTACCCATTATTGCCTTCTCTGCTGTCTGTTTCATCTTGCTTGTCTTTATAAACTATACCTTATTTTGAAGTTCTCTTTAACTTGATATGCTATTTTCTTTCACTGCTTCATTCTTTAATAACGGTATTTACCTTATTCCCTAGAGATGCCAGCTGACAATGAAACGGCTTCAACTGTTGAGCAAACATCACATAGTGCTGAAGAACACGTGACACAAGCTGAAGATCTTTCCGAATTGTCATTGCGGAAGCCAGAGATGAACTCAGAAGAAGCTGTCTAGCTCTCAGAAAGTACGTAATAATGTGTAACCTTAAATTAAAACTTTCTATCCAAATAGTACTATTTAAGCAATACATGCTGTTGATATTGTAATATTGTCTACTGAGGCAACTGGTGTAAAATCCTAAAGAGAAAGTGGCACAGTTTATCATTGGACATGCTAATTGACAGAGAAGACATAATTGCCAGACCAAATGTTCTAATGAGCTGCGGCCTATATAATTTAATTATTTCTTGACAGATTACAGTAGCCCTGCCAAACACTGTATTTTTTTGTTTCAAGGACCAATAGGATACAATGTTTTAGACTACGGTAGGCACATCTTTGCACATCTTGTGCTATTATGTATGTTGTTAGAAAGGACTGCACTCAGCGTTCTCAGTATACGAACACATCTCTCACCTACGACTGCCTAATACAGACAGAGATGTCTTCTCTAAAAATATAGTAATTAGAAACCATTTAACTGCCTTCTTCATTTGCATTCTTTTGGGATCTTAATTTAGTCGTTGGTTCCTTAATGTACAAACCATTTGAGTCTATGACATCTTGTTATACTTAACTGTTTGCAAGAAATATTGCCTTTTAAGACACCAAAACTTCTGTAAGAAGGATTGCTGAGCTTCAACTCTCTATTTGGAAGATCCATAGGAAATAGGACAACCACCTTATTTTTGCCCTTCTGCGTTGAGAGATATTTATGTAAACCTATAAATAGTTTTTCTGGTGTTCCAACAACACCTCATTCTTCCTTATCATAGAAAACTGTATGGAACCTGGATTTGCCCAGGTTGTGTAAATTCTGTTTGGAAATAAAGAGACCTTCAAGAAGCCTTCCTTTCATCACGGTTGTATGATGGAACAACTACCACTTGAACAACTACAGTCTAAACAACTACTCCTTAACCACTACTTAGTCTAAACCACTAAACCACTACAGTTTTAACAACAACTATTTTTTTACAACTACTATGCCTTTACCACGATTGCCTTTACCCCATTAATGTATCTATTTTACAGGTAAGTATAAACCTATATATATAAATATATACATGTATGTATGTGTTATGGGTTTGTATGTACCTGTAAAACACTTACATTTCGTGGTAAAGGCATGCATGCTAAAGACGTGTTGTAAAATTAATGTTGGTAAGTATTAACACTATATACACACACACACCCCTATACTCACTATTTATGTTATAAAATCCCTTTCCACCCCAAAAACCTCCACCCACCCCAAACCCTATGAATTCCCTTTCCACTCCAAACCCCCACACCCACCCTAAAAATACCCTTGCTACCCAAAAACCCACACCCACCCTAAAATTACCCTTGCCACCCAAAAACCCATACCGACCCTAAAATTACCCTTGCCACCCAAAATCCCATACCCACCCTAAATCATAAAATGACCCTTGCCACCCAAAAACCATACCCACCTTAAACCCTAAAAATACCCTTGCCACCCAAAATCCCATCCCCACCCTAAACCCTAAAAAATACCCTTGCCAGCCAAAAACCCATACCCACTCTAAACCCTAAAAATACCCTTGAAAATCCATACTCACCCTAAACCCTTAAAAATACACTTGCAAATATATATATATATATATATCACGTAATACTTACCAAAATACTTACATTTTAAAGTATTTTTTTTGTACTGCGAGTATGCCTTTACCTTTAATGCATTTACAACAAAATTCAAACACGTTTTCACATAATAAACACTATTTCCCTAAACTTATTTTGTTTAAAAAAACAACACATCCACTCTACAAAACCATATAAAATGCGCCCATCCACCATTTTATCAATAGAAATACATCTGTCATATACAATCCAAGAGTGCCATCTACTGGCCAGAGGTAGTTGTAAATGCATTAGTGGTTAAAAGACTCGTGATTCAGGTTGAGGTCGTTGTTAAGGAGTCGTGGTTCAGGTCCTTCGTTGTCAATGAGTCGATGTAAAGGCTGTTTCCCTTTCATCACGCATGGTATCCTTGGCCCCGGTAATAAAGCTGCCAAGTCTTCTTCATTTACCCTGTGGATATTCTTCTGCATAACTAAAATGTACAACACAAGTAGGGCTTAACCTCCTTCAAAACGATATGCTTTTTCTACTATGAATAATGCGACTTTCCAAGGGCATGTCCCCATTTCAAACATTTTTCGGGCAGCCACTTGAGCTATCCCACATGACTTCTGTAAGCATCATTCCCTGGATGCATCATCCCATGAAGAATCAGGTTGCCAACGAGTTGTGAAGGATAGAGAGCAACACAAAAAAGTAAGGAACTGTTACCCCCATGATGATCCCGGTTATTTTTTCTGCTCTTTTTGCTTCACAGCACTCACAAAGCCACCTTCTTGTAAAACATGCTGTAACATTCTACAAAATACATGGATGAAAAAACTTATTGCGTGAGATGGCTGGTGAAGCATGGGAACGAGGCAGGTTACTTTTTTTTTTTTGTCCTCATATGTCTGATCAGTATATGACTAGAGAAAAAAGAGAATTCCGACTTAGTCTCTTGCCGTCCATACAAGGTGAATTATCGTGCCAACCATCCGCTCCAACCTTTTGGTCAAAATCTGTGTATATATTTTATAATCACTATTAAGCAATGATATCGGCCTGTATGATTCGCATGCTCTAGGGTTTTTATTGGGTTTAAGGAGAATGATTATAGTGGCTAGGTCCCAGGACGGGGGGGTCTCCTGCTTTAAGATATAGACTGAATTAAATAGATTGAGCAGGGTCGGGGCTAATTCTTCCCTCAGCAGGGCATATAATTCATTTGGAATGGCATCTGGCCCTGCAGCCTTGCCTTTTTTTTCAGATTCTTAATTGTGCTGTGGACTTCTGCCATTGTGAAGGGGGCGGATAGTTCCTCTCTGTTTTCATCACTTAACAGCGGGAGATCTATGTCCCGAAAAAAGGCAGCTATCTGATCATTGTTTATGTCTATATCGTCTGTATACAATTCTCGAAAAAAGAGAACAAATTCCTGTTCAATAGCCTCGTCCTCTGTAATAATATCACCCGTAGTTTGACTTTTTAGGTCCTTAATGTTATTTCTGATCCGGTCAGCTTTGGCCTTCCAGGCCAAGAGCTTGACGCTGCCCTCCCCGTATTCATAGTTGGCTAGCTTGCTTGCTTCCCATCTTTGTTTTACTTTTAATGTGTTTTTATTAAGAACATGTCAGCTGCATCTCTGTCCCTAAATGAAGATTAGCTTATATTGAACCATTTTGGCTTTATACCTTTGAAGTGATATGTATTTTATGAATCTGTAGAAAGCCAACTATATACCTCAAAAGTGGATTTCTCTTGTCCAAACCATTCACAACATTTGCATGCAGGGGTCATTTCCAATGAAAAAGAAATTCTTTCTCATTCAGTGAAGTGGAGGGGAGCCAGTCTCTCAATCAGGATTTTGCAGTTCATTACCTTCTTTCATTTGACTGGGCCTCCTGCATTCTGGTAGGAGTTTAACTCAAATAAGTATGAGGTCACCCACAGCAGTGCTGTCACCATAATCAAAACATAATGAAACCAACAACATTTCAAATAAATAGTCAAGATTTGTGTGTTCTGAACATCTACCCGATTGCCACCACAGACAACTTCAAATGACTCTGTGTGCCTCTTAGATGTAAAAGTGCCAACTATGATTAGGTCGGCGTTTTTCCAGATTGGGGAAGACTCTTAATACCCCTTCTACATTCCGTTACTAGAAAATACTGAAAAGTCCAAGGACTCAAACAACTGTGGGCCCGATTCACAGAACTAACTTAAGACAAAATCCTAAACTTACTACCATTTTGGCATTCACAGAAGGCACTTACTCATTGATGAGTAAGGCCGTTCTGTGAATACCAAAATGAGTAAGTTACACAAAATGAGTAAGTTACTCAAAATGAGTAAGTAAGTGCCTTCTGTGAATACCAAAATGAGTAAGTGCCTTCTGTGAATACCAAAATGGTAGTAAGTTTAGGATTTTGTCTTAAGTTAGTTCTGTGAATCGGGCCCTGTGATTCTTGTATCACCAAAATAGTCTAGAGTATAATGGTTCTCAGACAACCCTAGACAAATTCCTTGACATGCCTAAGGGCCTAAATCAGTTGTAACTGCACAAAAGGATTATTCTCATTATCTCCCTTTAATTTCTCAGGTTGGACTGTGTGGAGATAGCTTTTGAGTACATGAACATTTCATAAGATAATTGAACATGGTATGACACCAGTAAGGTTTTGGCCAAAAGACAGTACAGATGTAAATTGTAGTTCTGGTATGCTTGGACATGAACATCAATCCTGTTGTAGCCACCGATGACAAATTCATGCCTTTTAGAATGTACCGCTCATGCCCAGGTAGTTTGGTAGGCTTGTGCAAATGTTAACCTTCTGCAACTGTTGGCTATTTGAGTATACATGACAAGTTTCCATAAAAACGATGAAGTATTCAATAAATCTCCCCGAAACAACCATGAAGCTGAAGTTTTAACTATATCTAAAAGACCAGATACATCTTAACAACATATACATGGATCTACATTTAAGTTTAAATAGGAATCTCTGCAATTTGTATGTTTTATTTAAATAAATATTTAACTATGGTTTGAAGAAACCAGTTCAAACTTTACCCATTTATTTAAAAAAATCAAAAAAACAATAAAAAGCATGACAAGCCATAATTTAAACGTGTATAAAAACAATATCCAAATATAAATGTCTCAATAATACTTTTATCTATTTACTAGTCCAAATTATGAAGTTCTTTTACATCTTTTATGTGTCTAAACTACTTACTGTATTACTGCGATCACGTTTGATTTACCTCCTTGAAGAGCCTGGGAGGTTGCGTAATCCGGACAGCGCCCGTGCCGGTGCTCTTTGATCCAATTACGTTTAAAAGATCCCTGCGGCTGTTCTGAGCGACGGAGCGGCAGGTCTTAGGGGAGAGTTGGAGCCCATGCCAGATTAGGCCTGCAGGCTTCGCCGGACCAGCTGAACTGATGTTTTGGGCTCCGCTGTTGTTTTCTCGTGTCGCACTTCCCACTGCGCCCCGGATGGACGCGCTGCTGATGTTTTGGTGGTCTGGGTCGGCCATCTTGGGGGGAGGCGGCTGGGGTGCTCAGAGACTCCTTGTGAGCCCTTGCCGCTCGCTACGAGGCGGATGTGTCTCCTTCATGACGCCTGTCCTACTTGGCTGTGTTGTGGGGGAGGCGAGTTTGTCCCTGCTCCTGGACTTGCTGCTACGCCTCCGGAGGTGGCGCCGCAAACCCCTGAGGACCCGGACGCCTGTCGACTCCCCGTGGGGCCCCACGCTTTTCGCAAGGCGGTGGTGACTCCTTCTTTTCTGGACTCCTCAGGCTTCACGGTGGTGCAGTGAGTTTGTGTCCCTGCTCCCTAACTTGTTGCTGCGCCCGCAGAAGCCCTGGTTTTGCCAACAGGCTGCATCTTGCGGCCTCTCATGCCTTCCCCCCCTGACAATTGACAATTGCTTCGGCTCCACAACTACGCTACTGCAGCAGCTCAATGCGTTTGGGGGGACGTGGCTTGAGTCTGTTGCGCCCATTTGTTTTGAAACTCCTTGTACTCTGTTTTTCCTGACTTCATGTTTGGAAGGAATGCATTCTTCCATTTTGGCGTAATTTTATTTTTTAGATTCACCCTCCTCACGGAGTCTCCTCCTCAAGATGGCGGCCGAAGTTGGGTGTGTGAAAATAAACATAGGACTTGCATCCTTACCCCGAAGTAGACAGTTTTGATGGACTTTTTACATCTTACCAGTATGAAGTTGTCTTCCCTCTAAGATTGTTGTAATTAATCTTATGTCTTACTCACTTCCCCTCTCATTTGAAAGTATAATAGTGCTTGTAAATCTACGGCACTGGGTTCTAAATGGAAAAGAGGACCTCTCACTTGAGCAGCAGCCATATTTGTATGGTTTTTGCGCTTGGTTTATAGTGCACCGAATGCTTTGTATCTAAAGATGGATATTACACTACTCCCTGGTGATTTCTCTACAACGAGCAAGTGTTGCATTATACAGTACACCGATTGCTTGAAATCTAATGGTGGAAAATTACACTACTTTCTGGTGTCTCCTCATCATCCAAGATCCTCCCACATCCTCTCTAAGCGGGTCGCTATCCTCACCATGGCACAGCCTACCACTAGCTCATATGACATCCTGACCCAGGTAGGTCTTAATGCTTTTAAGATTGCCTATCCCCCTAACCTTTCCAAGAAAGCAGCAAAGACCTTCAAACACAATCTGCTCAAACATTTCCCTGAAACGCTCATCTCTGAGACCTATTTCTGCACGTCTAAGGGTGTTATGGTTACTGACCTTATTTTCTATACTACCAGAAGAGCTCAATGGAGAAGAGCCTTAACATCAACGCTTCGTTCCAAACCTATGAGCAAAACCCCTCATGGTTTCCAAATAACCATATTACCTTCACCTGACTTCAATGCTGATCTTGCCATATCCCTCTACAACAACGGAAACATCCTTATACAAGCTTCTGAACGGAATCTTGAATGCTTCGACAGAATCTTTATGAGGATTAAAAATACACTTGATAATTCAGTCCCTGCTAGTCTACCTAATCAAAATCTCCCCTCAGCTGCGGAATCTTCTGTTTCTTCCTCCTCCGTCTCCACCCCTCTGCTTCCCCCTCATGCCGCATGAGTCGGTCTGACAAATCCTCAGACACAGATGGTGAATGCAATACCAATAAATCTAACCCAGATATATCAACTCAAGTCTGCCTAAATACCGAAATGAGAGGTCTTCCTACCCCTCTCCCAGCCTCACACTCCAGTACTTCTTCCTCGAATCCTCATCATCCCGTCTCCTCCCCCAATACTTTCCTACTGACACAGGATAAAGCCACTTTTCCCCCCACCACTCCTCTCCAAGGGCTGTCTCTTCAACTAGTTACCCCTAGACCTACCATCCACAATACCAACCCTCCCCCATTGAGGATATTATGGCTGACCTCAGGCTGGATCCATCACCTCCCTCAGTGCGTTCTCTCGCACTTTAGAGGAGACTATTCTGCCTTCCATCACCCCTCTCCATTAGGGGTCCCATCCACCATCTAGTCCTAAAATGGCCGTCAACAGTGATAGCCTGCCCTACATTGAGGATAAGTTGGCTGACCTCAAGCAGGATCTACAAACTGTTAAGGATAGGCTGCAGACCCTACTACATTTCTCTTTGAAGATGGAGAAGTTTTGGAAACTCTATCCTACCCTTGAGACTAATCAACCCAGCCCTCCAGCAAGGGATAAGCACCGCATGGGGGAAATTTCTTCTTCCAAAAACCCCCTCAGCCTACTCTGGAAAACACGGCCTCTTCTGCACCACCACCCCAGACCCCATACGTCTACTCGCCATTTATCTGATGATGACACTTTCTCCCTACTTCTATCTTACAAGGGCTCTTGCAGTGTCTCCTCACACTCTCCACTCAACATCGAAACTATCTCTTCTGACCCGTTTAGAGACCCAAGTGTTAACCTGAGATCTGTGAACAAAAATAACTTACTACTTGTCGCCACTTCTCACCTAGAGGCCGTAGCAACTAACTCGCACATCAAATCGATGTTGCTCAATTGTAGGTCAGCAGTGAAGCATGCAGCGGATATTTCTGACCACATCCTCACGCAAGAACTGGACCTCCTGATCCTAACTGAAACCTGGCTTAATGACACCTCCCCAATTCTGGACATCTTAGTCCCTCCCGAATATGGCATTATCAGACTCGATAGACCTGTTAAAGTTGGGGGTGGCATTGCTTGCATCTATCGCTCCATCTTCACTCTGAGACAGGTTCAAACTTCCATTATGTCCTCCTGCGAACATCTAGACATTGAAATCGGGTACAATGGTAAGATAGTCTGTTTGCTCCACACAATATATCATCCCCCTGGTGACAATCTGCTCTTCATCGACCAAATCATGGAGTCAGTTGCCTCATACTCTGACCAACACCCCAACCATATCTTCCTCGGGGATTTTAACCTACACCGCAATGACACAATTTATCCCTTATTGTGCTTCTTCAAGTCTTTCCTCTCCAACCTCAACTTCATCCAGGCCTGCAAGGGACCCACCCACAACAAGGGCTCCACCCTTGATCTAATCATAGCTAAAGATAACATCATACAACTGGATGACATTTCACTTTGCGACTGGTCGGATCACTACCAAATCTCTTTTCACATCCTAGAAAAGGTTATGGTCAGATATGGTCAGACATGGTCAACCACTCAAAACTAAACAGCTGGCTCGAAATCTGAGAGACATCAACATCAATGACCTAACGTCCATTATCAATAATCTATTTCACCACCCCCTAACATGACGAACCAAGATTATCTTACGGATCATTACATCCACACCATGACAAATATTTTCGACACAATTGCACCGAAGCAACTCAGAAGGATACCAATCAAACAGTCCAAACCCTAGTTTAATGGCTCCCGTAATGAGGAACGTCACAACCTAAGGCTTATGGAGAGACTTTGGAGAAACTCACCCTCCATCACAAACCTCAAACAGTTGAGGATGACTAGAAGTGCATATAACAAGAATATCTGTAGTGCCAAAACTGATCACCTCAGGGCACAGCTTGATAGCACCAAAAATAGACCTAAAAACTATTCAAAATCATCAAACAACAAGCTAACCACCCCTCCAACCAACTCTCTGCACCCAAGATCTCTTGCCTCAGTGAGGAGGACTTCTCAGCACACTTCACAGATAAGGAAAGAAAAATTGAATTTGAACTGCAACGTGCCTCACCTAATCGACTGCCTCTGACTCCCCTCTCATCCTCATCTTGGCCAATGGTAGCAAGAGCACCTACTTCCTACCCCACAGATAACCCTCCAAAAAACAATGCATCTTGGAATTCCTTTCTATTTCCAGACGATGCGGAGCTGCTCCAATCTATGGCTTCTTTAAAACCTTCCAATCACTTCAACGATCCGCTACCTGCCAAGTTTTTCAAAGAACTCAAATCGGCTATTCTTCCACTCTGGTCCATGATTATTCATGAATCTCTCATACAGGGTAGGATTCCTGATTGCCTCAAGATGGGTCAAGTCACTCCCATCCCTAAAAAGCCAAATGCAGAATTAGCAGATCCTAACAATTTCCGTCGAATTACCAATATCATGACTTTGGCCAAATTGCTTGAGAAATGCGTTCACACACAGCTGTGCAACTACAATGAGAAGTTCCAGCTCCTTGACCTATACCAGTCAGGTTTCAGACAGGGTCACAATACTGAACCTGTCCTAACACACATCTGTTGATGATGCCTTGAGATCTCTTGACCAGAATGTTCCCTGTCTACTGATCCTTCTTGATCTGTCATCAGCGTTTGACACAACCAAACATGAAAGCCTGATTGATCTGCTTCAAAAAAGGATGGGGCTATCAGGCCCGGTCTTAAATTGGTTTGCCTAATTCTTAGGAAACAGAACGCAACGAATCAAAGTTAACCACTCCCTTGCAACCAGTACCACCTTGAGCATAAACGTTATCATACAAGTTACAGACATTGCCTCTTAAGCTGTTAGACTGAAGTATTGCTAGGTTATATTTAAAGTGCTCCCAAAAAATCTCACTAGCATGCTGCAAAGAATGAAAAATCAGGTGGCGATCTGAGGAGGATTTAGACTTATTCAGCTCAATATCCTACACTGAGCATATTTCACCAGAGCACGACGGTTTGCCATGGGCAAAATCGCAACGGAATGATGCCTTAGGGGATACACCCAACAGGCTACCGCTACACGCATACATACACTGTGGGACTGTCCACAGATACTTCCGTTCTGGCAGGAGGTCCGCCGTAGGGTGTGCCAAGCCTTAAAGGAGCCATTCGAGCTGAATCTCCAGGTAGCGATGCTCAGTATTTGAGGGTATCAAACATTTGATAGGTTTGCGCTCCTATTCTGCAATGTGACCCTAACGGCAGCTAGGCGAGATATTATACAAAAGTGGAGGTGCACAGCAGTGCCAACACTGGTCCAATGGGAGGCAAATATGGACTGGTGCATGAGAGCAAAAAAACAGATATATACAGCACAGGGATGCCTCGGCAAATTTGCCAAGGTGTGGAGCCCATGGAGAGGACTGAAAGAGGATCTCCTATAGGGGTGGATGGTTGCAGAGTGGTAAATAGAGTTGATTATGCTGCACAAAGGGCTGAGAGACGAATGGGCCAGACTACGAAGCTACCTCGTGGGACTTAACCTGACTCCAAACCAAGTGCGCTACTGGTTGGGGGTGGGCGGAAGAAGAGGGATATTGCTGATTGGCTCCGTTTTTTATTGTATTAAACCTGAATAAAACAGATTTTCAAAAAAAAAGAATGAAAAATCATGCAGCCAAATGCTGCCTCAACCTTTGGAAACATGATCCTTGAAAGAACTCCAATGGCTCCACCTGGAATCGAGGATTACATTAAAATTTCTGTGCACCATTCATGAGGTCTATTGGAACAAAGGTACCAGCTACCTTGAAAATATAGCCCCACTTTATATTGCTACCATCAAACCTAAACCCTATGCATTTTCTTGTTTTATTAGATTTTAACACAGGTTTACTTTAACAATTTTCATATACTTCATTCCTATGTTTCTATTTCGAGGAATTTAGTTTTACAGGTGGGTGTACTGAATAATATTTACTTGATCTCACTTCAAAGTTTGCCCATTACTGTAAGAATGGAATGGTGCTGTAATGAATCCTTTAGCCAATTTAGCGAAACATAAGCATCTCCACCAATATTATGATAAGAAACATTAAATCCATTGTCTCGATTTATCATTTCAGTGGCCAAAATAAACCTTGAGTGAATGCTCACGTTGTATCTGATTAGGCATTTGCCAATTTCTACCAGTATCTGCTCCAATGATGGCAGCTTTATCATTCCTTTCATGGTATTTTGTATGCAAGCAAGTAGCCTCTCATTAGATTAAAGTATGTGTGTATGCATCAAGACTTGTAGAGCACAAACTTAGCTCGTGAATAATGGAGCACTGATCAGGATTGGGATCCCTGAGTAACAATTCAGGATTGTACAGTGAAGCATGGTTGATGAATCCAATAATGTGGAAAAGCTGGGGAACCGGGTTCGAGCCTCGGCAGGGACGCTAAACATCCTGTGATTCTGGGCAAATCACTCAATCTCCCCGCGCCTAACAAAATGAATGTGTCCGTCTGTAACGCAACTAGTGCTCATGTAAAGCGCTCTGATACCTTTGGGTCGAGATTGCGCTATATAAACCTGCCCGCCCTCCCCCCCACAAAAAAAAGAGATGGTTCTGGGCTTATGTGTTATACACTTTATGGGAGAGGGAAGAGTTTTAGGGTCTACAGATAATTCTGCAGACTCTCGCTTGCCTTTTGGATGTAGGTGATTCGTGTTCACAAAAATGAATACAAACAGTTAATTCATAAAGGAGAACCAGTACAATGTACTCGTTCAATCGAGGGCAGTTGTGCTTTATCACCGAGCCCCACATTTTCCTGAGTAGTTGGTAGCTCACTAAATATCATGGCAGTCTTAGCAGAGGGGTTATACACTTCACTTGCTCTAGAATAATGTCAAATCTTCCAGACTCCCTTTTGTAGGCTAGATGAGAAATCTTCATTTTAATTCAGGCTTTGGTGGAGGATAATGCGGTGTGGGTGGAAGCGAGGTGGAGTGAAGGAGCATAATCCTAAAAAGTATGATGGTCTGACATTACCAGTTGATGAAGTTTTGCTTGAAGAGAGAGAGCCTTGGTGCTTTTCTGAAGTGAATGATGCATGGAACCTGGTACAGTTCTACCACAATTTCAGACAGATTGGTTGATGTACAATCATTGACGGACCCACACTAGATTTGTTTTGGAAGAAAATGCAAATGGGCAGATAGAGCCAGTAAAGAACTTTGGGGCATATCAGCAACGGACGGCGATGAATAACGCAAAGCGCGCTTAGCGCTTTTGTATTTATCGCCGTCTATCGCTGGAATTTATCACCCTGTTAGCGCGTTATTAACAACGCGTTTCTCCAGGGCGATGTAAATTCCAGCGATAGCGGGGAAATCGCTGTTTTGCAGGGAACATCGCTGGTTTTCCAGCGATGTTCCCTGCAAAACGGCGATATGCTTGATGATACGACCCTGTGGTCGTAACACAAGAATACACCCTCCATGTTAAACATACATGAGTCAGGATTTTAGCAGACGTTAGTTTTTTGGCGAAAACAGCGGTTTTCGCCCAAAACTAACGTCTGCTAAAATGCGTGGGCCGCCTTGTAAATATCGCAATGTGCACATCAGCAATATTTTACAGGTTGTACTGCCCAGTGACGCCCACTTTGCATCTCATTAGAGATGCAAAGCGAGGCGTCGGGAAAAAGGGTGCTAACATGCGCTACTGCATGTTAGCATCCCCTTGTAGATAGGGCGCTAATATTATCTCCGCTTTTTTGGCTTTTAAAGCCAAAAAAGTGGAGATAAGGCCCTTGTAAATATGCCCCTTTGTGTTTAGGTGTTACTCCTTCAGACTTTCAGAGTCCATTGATGAGGCATTCTGTAGCATGAAGAATACAGTTCATGGATAAAGGGAGGGGTTCTGTGCCTCTATTAAAGTGTGATAGGAATAATGCTCATACGGCCACTCTGAATTCATCTTCTGGCAGGAAAGATTTCACGCTTCAGAGCAGGGAGCATGGATCTGTGTGTTTTGGTGCTGAGTTGGTTGCCTATGTGGAAGCCAGGTGATGTGGCACTGTTGATAGTTGTGAAGTGATGACTTCCAGGTTTATTTAATCCCTGCCATCTTTGAACCTGCTGCTGTGTACTAGTGTTAAAGAATATGACAATCTCTGTCTTGCTAGCTTTTAGTTTGGAAACTTGTAAGATTATGAGACAAATGTCCAGCCATTTGATATCCATGCCTGTTGCGGTCCTTAGGTGCAGCTGGGTGTGCTCTCCTCCTTTTGTGACACTAACACCCATGTCTGCTAGTAAGACTTCCAAGGGTTTCATATGAAGACTGAACATTATTAGTGAGCAGCTGAAGCTTTGGGGGAAGCCACAAATCACTAAAGTGGGCTCTTATTTGTAGGATACTATGTGGAACAGATTGGCCTTGTTCTTCATATATGATTAGAACAACTGTAGGGCTGTGCGTTGGATTCACTTTTGTGTGCCACGGAGTCCAGACAGGTTTATTGATAAATGGTGATGAATGTTGCAGGATTTTGTGTACCAGTTTACTCCGTGCTATGTTGTTATTTGAAGCTAAATTGCTTGATCTTTTTTTTGGTGCAAGACCTGGAAACTGTATGTGAGGTAATTAGTATCGCAAAACTGACTCTTCTTCCTCCATATAGATCCACTGAGTATGCACACACGAGTAGCTGTCTTGCAATGGCTATATTGTTTAATTCAGATGACTTAGCTCCATGCCCTCACTTAGAACCAGGTGGGCCATGATCCAGGGCCGGACTGCCTACCGGGCGTTTTGGCATGCTGCCAAGCTGGGGACTGATTTCGTTGATGGGGACCTGCGTGTGCTTAAAACCATTTGTTTTGCTTTGTTTATTTAGAAGCACACGCAGGTCCCCATCAACTAAATCAGCCCCCACCACAGTGAAATCAGCCCCCAGCTTGGCAGCACACCAAAACGCCCGGTAGCCAGTCCGGCCCTGCCATGATCCCAGAAGATTTGTGTGAATATGAAGCACGTTATGGAGTGCCTATCTTTTACACCAACAGCTGGTTCTTACAATTGATGCTTGGGACAAAATCCCCTCCATTCAATGAGTAGAACCAACAACCCAGCGAAAGACATCAGTCTAGAATGGTCCACTGCCCTAATGATAACTGGTCCTGGAGGTAGGAATGGAAGGAGAGGCTGATGATGTAATTTTTATTAATGAAGTGGAAGGTTGTATACCTGCCAATGTGAGGGCAGAGTTAAACCAAGTTAATAATACTAGTGATAGAAAAGAATCCAACAAAAAGGCTTTGCAATGTTTAGTGAGAATCAAGAAGTCAAACATTATTAGTACCAAGCCACATGTTTAACAATCCGGAAGCTGGTGTTTTCACATCAGCATGCATCTAAGATACATTTGCAGCCTATAAGTGTGTATGAACTAGACAGTGGATATGGTGTAGAGTCTGAGCAACCTCACTTGGGGTGAGTGCTGCATAGCAGGGGATCGTCACTCAAAAACCTTGGCTAATGAGTGTTAAGACAAATACAAGGTAACATACCATAAGGTCCTTGACCAGTATTACAAGTAAACTCTCCTGTAGCTAAATGATTAATCCAATGACCTTGCTGGAAATTAATAAAACAAAATTTTTTACGTTATGGTATACAGCTATTAAATGGTTCAAAATGTACACAACCTTTAAAGACACACTCATGGATCGAAATGTGACTGGACAAAAAAATAGAGACGATGAATATACTAGGCAAATTCAGATTCCTGAAGACAAAAGAGAAATATGTTTTAGAAGAGACCCAGGTCTGATGGTTCAGAGGACTAATGCATCCACTGCAGGGACCTGTGTTCGACCTCATGGTCACAGGTTTAAATCCCGGCGGGTCCACTCAGCCTTTCATCCATCTGAGGTCGTTAAAATGAGTACCATTGAGTTGGGTAACAATAAACATCTGTTATTCAGCGCCAAGATACCCCGTCAGGGGTGAACGTGCGCTTTACAAATACACATGCTACAAATGTTTTTGCAACAAATAAAAAAAGTAAATACATAGAGAGCCCTGCAGATATAATAGAAACACCTAGTTTATTACTGGATTCAGAAGACCTGGCAGAGATTAAGAGAGGCAACTGTGTTGACAAAATGAGCCTTGTTGTGTCTTCCCCAGCCCAGGAGCATGCAGATGAGTTGCGTTATACAGGATCTGGTATCAAGCATTACTTCATTCTTCAGAATACACTCAAACACTGCGCATTACATCATACTTCACATTAACCACACCCTAACACTTCCCACGAGGGTCCTAGTGCGCATGACATCCATATGCTACATCTCCCCCTTTGTTAAATAAAAAGTGGCAGACATCACTAAAAATTACATTTTCTTAATTAGTCGGCGAGGCACTCGCACTTGTCTGCTGGCTCAGCTGATCCGAGGTGACTGAGGTCTACCCTGAATGATCAACAGCGACATAGGCACAGGCACTTGAGTCGGACCTGCTGGCGGGGTCGCCTCATGTATGGTTTAGGGACTCGACAAGTGTCGCGTTAGGTGTTTAAAATATGATGTGACCAGAGTAATGAATTGTCCAGGATGATGTACTGTCACCATATGTCCCTTGCAGGCCACAACCTGTAAAGGATCAGCTGCAAAAGGAGTGTCCGTTTTTCCATCTTTGTCTCTGCTTAACCAGTACCCAGTCTCCTTTGTCAAAGACTGTCTCCTGGGCATGGCGATGCTGATCTGCATACATTTTCCTTTTCTTAGTCGCGTTGGCACCCCGAACCTTGCCAGTGTTCACTGATCAATCCGGGGTCCATTGAGGCAGTTTTGTTCTGATGGCTGTCCCAAATAGCAAGGTGGCTGGACTCTCACCAGTTGTGGAGTAAGCAGTTGATCGATAGGCCCGTAGGGTCTGGCACAGAGCTTCGTTCAGATCGATTCCTTCCATGGATGCTCGTTGAATGATACTCTTGAGGGTGCCCATGAATCGTTCAACTATACCATTGGCTTGAGGCGAGAGGGAGCCAGACGGGTGTACTCTTTTGGTGTTTGATGTTGAGTCGGACAAGGATTATGTGAGCTCTTTGCTGTTAAAGGGTGGGCTGTTATCAGATTTTAAGATTTCGGGGATACCCCACATTGTCATCATGCCGTTCTATGACTTTGTCATGGGTTGTTGAAGATAGGTCTTCCACCAAATGAAAATGTAAATATTTGTCTATGACTACCATAAGATGTGTCCATTTCCTAAAGGCCCAAGAAAGTCAACTGCAACCCTCTCCCAAGCATGGGCAGGAAGGTCAGACATTGTCATTGGGTGCTGCGTCCCCTTGGATGACAAGCAGTTGCAAATGTGGCAAGCCTTCAGCTCCTTCTCGACTTGCTCATCTAGCCGAGGAAACAACACACGATCTCTTAAGGCTCTTTTGGTGGCTACAATACCACGGTGTCCTTCATGGGCTAGCTCGATAACCTGCTGTAATAGGCTTTCAGGTATGACGATTGTCGAACCTCGCAGTATTATGTCTTCTTGGGTGACTAAGTACTCATCTTGTACAGTTCTTTGATTATGGTCATGTCTTTATCTGCATAGGTGGCAGCAATGATTTGTTCCACAGTTAGAGCTGCTGGTGTGGTGGATCTCACAACAAAGTTAAGGTATGCTTCAGCTGTCTTTGAGGTCGAACTGTGACGAGATTGTGGCACTCATGTAAAGTAATTTGCCAGGTTTTGATCCTGCCCCGGTTTGTGCACGATTCCATAGTCGTACTCTTGATGCGAGCGGGAATCTTAGCTTTCGGGTTTCCAAAAATTGTAAGCAATGCCTGGTGATCTGTGATGACAGTGAATCATTTTTCATAGAGGAATACTTGAAAATGTTTGCAGGCCCACACCACTGCCAGACTCTCCTTCTCCGGCTGAGAGAAGGCATGTTCTGTTTCAGACAGGTTTCGACTGGTATAGGCCACAATGTGCCTCTGAGCATTCGGATGGCCATTGTGTTGAGCAAGGATTCCCCCTAGCCTTATTGGGCTTGCATCAATCGTTATTTTGGTATGTAACTTGGGATCAAAGTAGGCCATTTCATTTGCATTCTCAATAGCATGCTTAATGTCTTAAAAACTCTGGTCGCATTCCAGAGACTACTGATACGGTACATTTTGCTTTGTCAAGGTTCTCAATGGGGTACTCACTGTAGCAAAGTTGCAAATGAATCTTGAGCAATAACTGGACATGCCGAGAAAGGATCGCAGCATGGTAATATCTTGGGGGGTGGGGGGCTATGTGGATGACCGTGCTTGCACCTTGTCTGGGCCTGGAGTCATTCCCCCATCAGAGAATATGTGCCACAAAAACTTGAGTTTTGTTTTGTGAAACTCATACTTTGCGGCGTTCAGAGTGAGACCTGCATCAGCTAGTAACTGGCACACTTGTGTAAGGGCTCTGTCGTGCTCTTCTTGTGTTCTCCCAAAAACCATAATATCATCACTTTAATTGAAAGTATGTGTAACAGGTTGGATTACACGGGTGAATAACATCCTGAAATATCTCAGCAGCCAAAGATACTTCAAAAGACAGTCTCTTATATCTGAACAAACCAATATGAGTAGAAAAGGTAGTAATGTACCTGCAGTTCTCCTCCAGCTCTAGTTGATGGTATCCTTTATTCAGGTCAAGACAGGAGAACACTTTGGCTCCATTCAATTGCATGATCGTGTCCGCTATTTGTAGATCAGGGTGTCTCTTCTTGTCAATGGCTTTGTTTGCCTGGCGCATACCAGCGCAAATCTTCACCGCTACGCTACTGTCCTTTTTTCAGTACTACTATGGGTGAAACCTATGGCATGGGGCCTATGGAGCATTCAATGATGTCATGTTTTAGGAGTGCTTCCAACTCTTTCTCCACAGCTTCTTGTAGATGAAAAGCAGCTCTATGTGTCGCTGAGCAACAGGGAGAATGTCTTCATTGATATGAATCTTTCATTTTCTTGAGTTTTCCCTGGCTAAGGAACAACAACGGGAATTGGCTTGTGATCCCAGACTGAGTACAGAGGTTGGAGTTGAGGGATATCAACCCCATGTCAGCAGGAGTGGCAAAACTGAGCGAGCAGGCATTCGACGAAGTCCCCTGTAGAACATGAATGGTGGCTCGCTCCGATGTCTTTTTGTGTTGCATCGTCGCTGTGAATGACCCTTGGCTTTGCAATGGCTTATAAGCGATCTGGGTATACACCTTTCTGCCTGATGGACTGTGTGGACTGTGCGGGGCACACGGGATAAAGCTGTTGAACTTTTTTACTCGTATGATATTAATCAACACACCACTGTCTATGATGTAAGTGCCTGGTTGATCGCTCACTTTCAATGTGATTTTGAGACAGTGTCCAAATGAAGTTTGTTGCTTTATTTGGTAAGCTGCTTTGAACTGTGATTTTCTTTACAGGCAGCTTATCCCACATGTGCACTCCATCCTTTCATAGATATCATCAGCGCACACCCATCTTCTTCGCTGGTATTCAATGATGACATCAAAGAGCCTTTGTACAATGAGCTTGACGACGATTGATTTTGCCTGGTTTCTGCTTGTCGTAGCTGATGTTGCTTTTCGGTTTTAGTGGTGTAGTGAGATTGCTTCTGGAACGTTCTTGCATCCATATTTTCTTGCTGTTATAACACACTCGATTTTTCTTTAACACAGTTATGAAATGGTTCTCTTTCCTACAATCTTTGCAGACTTGTCCTATGGCTGGTCATTTACCTTAATTTATTTTAATTTAATTTGAAGCTTGTAGAGCGCACAGCTACCTCCAACGGAGGTGTCCCGGCGCTAACGGATACAGGAAATAGAAGCAAGTTGCCACAGGCTTCAGAAGCTTAGGGAAGGCCAAAAAGCCAGGTTTTTAGAAGTTTACCTTCATGGGGAAACGGAAATCCACATCGAAAGCCTAGCTTTGTTTTCCTTAAAGATGTTGACTTACGTGT
Organism: Calotriton arnoldi; assembly: GCA_963921515.1. Taxonomy (NCBI): domain Eukaryota; kingdom Metazoa; phylum Chordata; class Amphibia; order Caudata; family Salamandridae; genus Calotriton; species Calotriton arnoldi. Next base: position 2,395,103 of record CAWUFW010000124.1, on the reverse strand, counting down.
GTCTTGTTGATGCCTGTGCTTGCTTTTCACTCCATCACCTGCAAGGTTTTTCAAATATTTGATGATCTTCTTGTCAGCTTCTTCCTATAGTGCATCTATGAAGTCATCAAAAGTTTTGATCCAGGTGGCCCACCTGGCACCAATGTTCTGTTTCTTAGAAGTGTCGAAAGGCGATGGTGGCTTCAGGAACATGGCTGCAATGTATTTCACGCTCCCTTCTGCCGCCATTGTGTTGGCATTTTCAGGCTTTCGCGATGCATGTTGTCTCTGACACCTCCTGCAAGCAGAAGTTGTCTTCAAAGCATGTGTCTCAATATGCTTCAATCACCTATGACAGTGAGCAAGTTCTCGGTTTCTCATGTCTTGCTGACGTGACCATTATCTCTGGTTTCATCTGATTAGTTGCTCTGTATTGAGGGCACAGCGCAGTGTCTCTGTTGACTACCTCGTCGGTGGGTTTGGTGGGCGTTTCGAATATGCTCCTCTTGAGGGCCTTTCTTTTTTTCTGCGGCCATGTATGTGCTGGAGCAGGGCTTTGACTCCACATGTGCCAGTTGCAGACCGCTCTGCATCGATTCTGGGCACATGTAGCATGCATGAGCAGTTTACGGTATCGTTACAAACTCTCAAGGAGAGCAGTCTTATCCTCTCGGGCACGTATCCCATACTCATCGCCAGTTGTAGCTCCTTCCCCAGCCCAGGAGCATGCAGATGAATTACGCCACACGGGAGCAGCTATCAAGCATTACTTTACTCTTCAGCATACACTCTCACACTGCGCATTACATCATACAACACATTAACCACATCCTAATACCTCCCCGCATATTACGTGTTTCCTCTTCAGAGTCCGCCCAGAACCACAAGGATCTTAGTGCGCATGACATCAGTATGCAACAAGCCTGGCTGCACTTGCCTGTTTTTAAAATCTATGCTATCATGAGAACTGGGTCTCATTTATTGTTTACTCAGAACTTTCTCAAGCCATTTTAAAAAACTCAAATTAAATTGACTGTTTTCCATTTCTTATCGAACTTTGAGATTCCACTTTCAGTCTTTTATTATATGTTATGTTATCAACAATATAGGCCGATATTGTCTTTCTTTTTTTATATTATAAAATGAGAAAACTGTTTTAAAAAAATAGATTTGTTAAAAATTGTGGATGGCAGGTCGCACAAATAGTCTATGTATCTACAGATATATATCGCAATTTGGAGTGGGCTCTCTAAAATTCATACACGAATCGAGCATGGTTGTGAAATAAATCCTCTGTTAAGCACTAATTCCATGAATTACATGTAATTAAACTCCACGTTGCTCTGTTGCCTTACACGTTTTCATTTTTTTCTTTTCAGATTCATCAGACATCAGGTGTTAAGCTGCTAAGGAGATTCTGTGTGGAGTACGTGCAACTTTAAAACAAAAGACCAACTCCTCCCCCTACATTTAAACAACGTGCATTATGGGAAAAGCATCTTCCGTGTTTACAACTGATTGTGAAAACCATTTAGTCAATGCTGTGAGCTTCTTTTATAAGCTAATATTCTAGAACATTTTTTATGGCCTCAATTCATAAAATTAAATTCCACTTTACTTATGCCCTAAAGCTACGACCATGGAATGGTTGGAATAACTAAAGTAAAGATGCACAATACTGGGAGCAGAGACACAGCACTTTTTCCAGTTAATGTCATACAGTGAGAGTGATGAACCACTGGCTACCTGAGCTTTTATAGCAAGATTATGATCAATTTTTATCAAAACTCTAATCATGTTTTACTACTTTAAATATCTGTATTTTTGAGGATGAAGTGTTTACATTTTATACCTCAACCGGTATTTTAATATATTTCCTGAAGTCATTCTTGAAGTGTTTATAATATTTGTAAATACATTTTCAAGAATACTACCATTCCAGCTTTCCTACATGAAGCAGCCCGGTTCCATTTTGTTAAAATGAGATCTTTAGTAGTGGGATGAGTTAAGTTGGAGAACTTATTAAAACTTACATTCTTTGCTATAACTTGCTCCTATAACTTGCTTCATATGGTGGTAGTGCTACAGCTTTACTTTATTTATGCACTTGAAGCACCACAACCAACCAAAGAGTAGCAAACATAGAGTAAACCTGAAGTGTTATCCTTTGACCTGCGGCATGACAATCTATTTAGGTATGTTGAGAAAGAAGCCAATATCTGTTGGACTGTAAAGAAGATGTTAGACAATCCGGAAAGAGCAATAACAAATATTCTACTCTATATCTCAGCAAGGATATATAACACTCAGATGCTAATTAATGGTTAGCTAAACAGTTTCTCTTGATCAACTCACCTTCCTTCTAAAGGTCATTATAGTGCAACCTGTCTCTTACTGCCATTAACAAAAGCTTAACTGCCCAAATGAGGTATTTCTCTTTCCAGTGTTTCTACCAGAAGGACTTCAATTTAATACCCTCTCATTGTCTTTTTGTGCTCTACCAAACACCAGCAAATCAAGGCACCAACTATAGAAGGGCCGCCATGTTGGCTGTACAAGAGAAATTCTCTCTTCAACACATGGTGCTAATACATTGTGTTCTCATAACGGAAACACTATTCCCATAACAGCGCCCCATCGAGATAACCAAAGACATGAAAAATCCTTGAAAACACTTCTGTTCAGTAAAGCATTTAACAAACCTAGACTTTCTTATTCCCTGTAATATTGTTCCTGCAACTTTCCTCAAACCCTGTACCCAAAATAACACCTCAAAATATATGGAACACAGTCTTCCTGTCTTGCAAACCCCCAATGCTGCAAGAAAGCTTAACTGCACATGCATATAGTCAATCAGGATAGAGGCTTTGTACGGTTGTGTCACATTGGTTTTGTATTTTTAAAATAATGGCGAGGTAGATTTGTACATTGATACTGAACTGTCATAAACTGTCATAAATATTTCCCATACAACTTTTAGAAAAGCAGCTACTATTCAAAGGGTCAGATGTACAAAGGGTTTAAGCATTCACAAACTCTATGGTTCTGTAAATCGGAGGGTTTGCACACTCTAAAATCCTTTTTCAAAAGGTTTTCCGAATCGTTAAGTGGGTTTAGGAAACCATACGGAATCAGTATTTTGAAGGGTTGTGTTTAGGCAGTCCCTTTCAAATAGTGATTCCTTATGATATGTATTATTAAGTTACTAATACTAGGTCACAAATCATTAATATTTTAACCGACTACACAAAGGTAACGGTCACCCACTTGCAAATGGGAAGGGGTCACCAAGGGACTCTTTCCCCTTTGCGAAAGCTGCAAAAATCATTGCCACTGCCTAGTCTTAAAAAAATATTGGGAAACTTTTCACTTTTTTTTAATGCAGTAAGGAAAATGAGATTAATTAAAAAATGATTGCTTTATTTAAAAGCAATCACTGGCATATGGTGGTCTGCTGATTTCAGTAGGCCACCATCCCTGTGATGGCAGCGAGTCATAATGGGTAGCAATTTCCAACCTACCTCATTAATATTTTAGTTATTGCAACTCACTATTATTCGCCCTTTTGTGAACCGACTTATTAGTACATAAGTTGGTTTGCAAAATACCAGTGCATTCCGTAAAGGTTGGTGTGCAAATTGCTACCACTTTTACAAAATTAATTCTTCATACATGAGGCCCAAATATCCTTGTGGGTGAATTGAAAGTATGCCCTGTGGTCTTGAACGAAGATGGTTGGGTGATGTTATTTGATTTTCTGAGAGCGCTTGTCCACCCAAAGATTCCTTGGCACTTTCTGAAACAGGCTAGAAAGAAAGATTTGCTGTAGTAATAGAAGGACTTAACTTCGTGGAGTGAAGAGCTAAGTTTTCATTTTTTGTGTGTTTTTAAACCATGTTTATTGATTATAACATTAAGTGAAAATAGAAACATTCTCAAATCTACGAGTTCATATTTATCTGTTCTTCTGTGGAGTTCCAGTCCTTGACCATAACATGTACAAAGTAATAGAAAAAAATAAAGGTGAAATCAGGTTGGGAAGCCAGTCCATGACAGTAAACATTAACTAGAGGTCATAGTCAAAGCAATAAGACCTATGGAAACTCGTGACCTAGGTGCACAATTTACAATATTGGCCTGTAATCCATGAGTGTTGAGGCAGGACTGAGAACACCCAACCTCCAGTTTTCGGGTAGCACACTTTACATACTTTCAGGCAGAGATCTTGGGGAGAGTGGGCATAACATTTAAAAACAGCCATTAGGAAAGAGAGCCCAGTCTTGTCTTCGTGGGGAACTGTTGCCTCTTAGATGCACCCATGAGCAAATGCTGCAACATTCTGAAAGCTCTCAAGGAGTTTGATTAAATCATTAGCAGGCTTGAGTAGAAGCTGTAAGTAATCTGCCAGGTTGAAATAAGTGCAGAATCATCCCTGATTAGATGACATTATGGTAACGTGAGCAGTACTCATCCAAGGATTTTTAGTTGAAAAAAAGCAGGAATTTGAGAGTGCTTCATCTTGACAAAAAAAAGAAAAATTTTCATCAAACTGAACGTGCACGAGCCAGACTTTTGAAACATCTGATGGACAAAGACCCGGATGGCGGGATCAGAAGTGAGTAGTCCAGACTTGTTTGTTTCTACCAAAGACTACTCCTTGGGTTGTTTATTGCTGTTCTGATTGAGAGCAGTTTTCTGCATTTAGGTTTCTGAGTGTCAAAGAGATAGGAAAAGATCATTGCGACATGGGATTTATGTACTTGAAATAACAACAGCATATCATTTATGTTGTAGAAAAAGTTGCAGATGAAAAGATTCAATAACCTCTCCAGTGGGATTTACATAAGTATTAAAAAGAGACATGGTCAATGAAGAGCGCTGAGGAGTTCCTCAGGACAGCAGCGGAGGAGAAGTATAATGAAGAATAATGACCCGCTAAAAGCAATATGAAATAAGAGAACCACCAAAGGGGATAGAATGTGATCCTTGTCTGTGCTCGTGTAGCTGTCCATCTCTGGCGGGGTCAATAATGACTGAAGTTGATATGCAACCACTGTTTCCAGGATATTTGCATTTGTGATATAAAAACGAAATATTTGAACTATGGTAGTGTTAACCTGCTATGCACAAGACACATGGAGAAGTGTAGTTGTGCCTGCCCAACCATCATAGCCGATACAAAAGAGGCATTTTATTAAATTCCTGATTTACTTACCCTCATTAACTCTTCTATCTAATACATTGTTCCATTGTGAAAACGAGAACATTCGTGTTATGTGCAATTCACTGGAAATTGTGTTTTTGAGAGACTATAAAGGTACCTGGGCACTAGAGTCACTTATTGTCCCGCTGTGGGGTTATTACGTTTCCTCTTGAACCCGTATGAAAATTTCATATCCATATTTAGGAAAGCCGATTTCCTAAGCACGTTTATGTTCCTGCACTGCCATTGGGTGTCTAAGAATTAAAAAATGGGCTCATGTCACCGCACAGCTGCAGAAATGTCAAGGTGAAGGCTGCTTATTTCTCGAGGATTTCCACCAAAATATTATTGCGCAATTTTCTTGCGTGCGTCTCAGAAAAAAAGGGAGATTGGGATTAATTTTTAAGTGGGTTAAAATATTAATAGGGTTTGTTCAGAAATGGAAAGTACAAAACCAAGTTTGCTGGGAGTTTACATCACAATTTAGCAATACTTCAGAAAGTAATATATAAATGTATAACACATGAAAGCAGAGAGATTTACAAGGCTGCAAACCATGCAAGGTTTGTCTGTTGAAATCCTTGTTTCATCTTTAAACTGCGTAAAAACTACAAGGGAATTAGACCTGACATATAAAAACAACATTTTTCTTTACATAACGAGGGCCCCAGAGAAACATGTCATCCAATGCATAAATACAGAACCATAAGTCTTCTCCCACTCCCCACCCAAAATAAATTGTTTCGATGATAGCGCAGTTCTGGTCTGCTGGCGATGTCTGTTGCCCCGGGAGGGACTGTTGGGTTGGGTCTCCTGGGAAGGTTAGTCCAAATGCACAGCAAGGATTGCAGGGGTCTGTGTTACAGCCTTGGGTGATATCTGTGTAATAAAAGATTTTTGTATAGTACTTAATATTGCCCTTCTGCACACATTCAAATAACTGTTATTGTAACCCATAATACCTACTATTGGAAGGGCTGAATTGGCCTTGGAAGGATTTGAACTTATGACCAGCAGATCCTAGTGGGTGTCAGAAGTGATCATTTAACTGTGGGAACCATCTCACGATCATGTGTCAAGACACAACCAAACACTAAGATGCGAGTCACTGTGGGATTTGTGGCTGGGGAAGTTTAACAGGTTGAGTGGAACCTGATTTTACCAGTAAGATCTGTTATAACGGGGAGTGGTCAGGTATGTGTCTGCCTGCTTTACTGTTACAACATAAACATCTATTCAAATCACATTTCATTTCTGTTTCAACTGTGAATTTTTAATTCACTTTTTTGTATGCTTAGTTTTAACGTTTTGCTTTATTCAGAAACACTGCTGCTCATTGTACAATGCATGGATTCTGAAGATCTGTGTTCTGCGTTTTTCATGATGCACTTCTTTCGTTCGCGTTTGAAACATGCCTCAGTCTTTTATTTCCCACATCACATGTTGGGCATCAATTCTATAAACTATAATTTGTGATTCTGATGTACTATGTATTGATGCACAGTGCCTTACAGGGGAGGCTGTATCCACTAAGATATATTAAAAAACTAAAAGTATAATGATATTGCAAGTCACTGAGGAGTTCTTTGACCAAATAGAGAAACAAGGACACAGATCTAATACCTTTAGGAGAACATTGAAATCAAAAGATGATATTCTTTCAACCTTAAGTATGGGGAATTTTATTAATTTTATTAATTATAATAAGTGGTTACCATATCACTCTTCTTTAAAAGACCCTGATCAACAATGAGACCCCGATTACGATCAGGAGGAGTGAAATTACCACAATTGGTCTGTTGTTCTTGTACCTATGGAAACACCAGCCAGTAATTCTAGCACTCAAAATCATTTGAGTCTGTGGCTCCAACAGCAGCCCAACCTCATTCCCTACTCCTTGTTATCCTTTTTCTCTGCCGGGGGTGGAGGGTATGCAATGTTCTCCTTCTTAGAAATACCCTTTCCTCCCATATGCTTCCTACACACATTTACCACCTGCTTGGAGCAGGTGGTAAATGTGTGTGTTAAACCCCGGGTAATAGGGAATACCATGCAGAAGTCGACACATTAATTTCGTGTCTACACAATTATTTCCCATTCCAAGGGTTTAACTCACAATAGGCGGAATTCCATGCGGACATAACGGCCGATAACAGTAATTCTGGCCGCTGGGAATCTCAACATAAAATTCTGCCTTACACATAGCCGGAGCCTCAGACGCTTGCTCCTTACGATGCAGATATTCTCGTTGCAGATATGTAGAATAAATGTGGAACAAGTGCTGTAAACATAAACACACCCATATTTAGCTTGTAATTTGTGAAACAAATTTGACTTTTGGTGTTTAAAATGCAGAGAGATCCTGTTCTCTGTGAATTCAAGTAGTGCAATATAGAAAAACACATCCATAAATTTCTCATTCTCTGGCAATGTCTGAATTTTTAGGAAAGAAAAAGAGATAGAGCTGAAGAACACCCTTCCTCTAATTGTTTGAGTTGCAATTGATATCCTGCAAAGGAGTTACGTTTCCCGGGGTTTGCTGGTTCTGCCAGCAGCCATGTAAAGTCACAACTCAGTTGTAATAAATTATTACAGTAGCGTAGTGATGCATTTGTCTTATTTCACAGTGCATGTAGAGGATATAAAACATGCATATAGGCTCTTTAATTCCATGGAAGAGTTCTGGGCCTATTACAAAGCATTAGTAAGGGTAAAATGACATTAAAGACCTAGGGCACATGCAAAGCACTACTTGTCATTATACTACACATATAGGTATTTAGGCTTTCCATTAGCTGGGCCTCACAGTTAATTGGGCGGACGTCGGCTCTGAATTATGGATTTTTAAAACAAACTGCTCTTTGTGAAATAACTGTCAGCCGTGTAATATAGTGCTTTAATGAAATGCCTTTCTATCATTTATTATAATTTCAATCCCTAAATGAGAAGAGCAAATTACATTTTCCTCGTCTTTTTCTCGTTGAGAGTTGATTTTATGATTTGAATATGTTCTTGTCTTGACCTACCTCTCTTCTGTCTTGTAATGTGTTGTGATGTTGGTCTGTTTAAGAGGCAGTGATGACTTGCAGTGAAAATAAAGCAATGGTAAACATACAGACCCAATTCATATTTTTTTTCCCGTCAGTAGTTGTGTCTTACTACTGATTTAAGTGTAAATTACTCCCAAACATCCATGCCTGATTAACATTTTTTTCTGTTAAAACAACTCTTATTCATGGAATGTTACGAATAAGTAAGGCCTTTGTGAATGTGACACTATACTATGGAAGGTGGGGAAAAGTATTTGAAAGGGTAATATTTCTGTTGAGTCAACAAGGCATTAACATACAGAATTACTGAAATGGTGCCGTTTTTATTTTATTGGGAAGCAAAACTTTCCAACATTTCTTGGCCCTTGACTATTTATCCCAAGCAGCATCTTTTTGCTAGCCCTGCTCCTTTCAAAATAATCTAGAAGGCGTCTTAAAACCGTATGCCGTGGTCGAAATGTTACAGCTTCTTAAATGGTCATTGTTCTACACTATTCTTGACTGTTGAAATATCTGTTATTCAGCACCTTGATACCCTTGGGTGATACGTGCGCTTTACAAATACACATGTTATGTTATTGTGACCATGTACACTAGGGTAACCTTGTTTACTTAAATCCTATTGGCCTCTTAAATCCTATGTAAGTTGTGTTGTATGTAAATGTATCAACAGCAATATGGAGCATTCTTTTAGGGGGAAGGTGTGAGATACACTGACTACCTCCGGCAGTGAGTTTCATGGTATATGTAAGAGCGAGGGTGCTGGGCAGGACTAACATTGTTACAGTCGACAGGGAAATGGCCACTCCCATTGGGCCCAATGGCACTTTGTTTTTGTTTTTTAGGTATTTATGTACAGTGGAAAATCAAACACTGCAAGTTGTATAACACAGCGGGAAACTGTCAATCATTTGGTGTCTGTTTTGCATTTGTTTTCCTAACTGCTACTTTGCATTCCACAGAGGAAAAAAGCTACCTGAGCAGCATTACATTTGCATAATTTTCAATAAAAAGGAAACTTGACATTCAGACTTTTGTTGTACTTTATTTATAAAAATCTCAGTTCTCTTTCACTGTCTTTCGATAACAATCACTTGAACAAAGTACAAATTGGCCAAAGCTTTTTAAAAGCCATTTTTCTACAGCCATTATTCTTCTATTTGTGAATTATTTCCTAATAGTTTCCAAAAAATGATGAGCTGACAAAGGGAATGCATTTAATCACCAAAACAGGATTACATCAAAATCGGTTCTTGCATATAGTGTCTTCTATTAACCAACATCAAACATTCATTGTCTAACAACTTCTAAAATAGCACATAGAAGTCTAACACGTTTAATGCAAACATAGCCAGCAAGCATCCATATAAGCAAATTGCATATTGAATGGACTAGAACTTCTCCCCCTGGACTGTTGGAGCATGTAATGCTAAAATCCATACATTTTGGTGCTAAGTTTATACACTTTTTCTTAACGTGAAGACCCTGTCACAGACAGAAACCCAGTATGAGTAGTTGCTGGCCTCGTCTCGTGGGAAGAATGCAAGGTTTATAAACCAGGGAGACAATGCGGAAACAATAAGAACAAGATCCTACATGAGCTTGATTACGCTCACAGAAGTCATACACAGACAATCATCTTATCCATTGATTCAGAAGAAGCGTATGATCAAGTTAGTTGGGATTTTTTATGGGCAACGTTTAAGCCTTTTCAACTGGGACCTACATAGATAGGATCGGTCTTAGTCAGGTTATCAACAGCCGAAAGTGCAGGTTAGGGTGAATGTGGATCTTCCCCCTCCATTTTGATCTTCAGGGACGCAAGGCAAGGCTGCCCACACTCGACTCTAAATTACCCTTGTAATGGCGCCCTTTGTGGAGGGGGTCTGTAGAAACACTAACATAAAAGGGCTACTTTTAGTCAGGGAGAGTCTTAAACTGACCCAGTGAATGATGTCCTACTTGCCCTGATCGACCCACAACATTCCGTCTCAACACTCAAAGTACATCTAGGTAAGTCACAGGTCTCACAGATCTCAGTGCTTCTGGATCAACTGACAGCACGGCGGACTCCCTGCTTTCAAATGGGCTTCACATTTAGCTATACACTTGGGAGTGCGTGTCACCACTAGGGTAGAGCAGATAATTGGAGCTAACTATTACCCTTTACTTAGAGAGATCCAAAAAGAACTCCACGCATGGCATATTAAAGTTCTCTCCTGAGTGGGTCACACTTAAAATGTCTCTACTGCCCAAGCTCTTGTTTCTGTTTCAGACCCTACTGCTTCCAGTGCCAACAGCTCTCCTGAAGCATTTTCAGAGGGCCCTTGATTTTTATGGGATGGGAAATGACAAAGCATTTCTAGGAAGTTGTCGTGGGTACTGGGGCTAGGGAGGAAGGTCTGGGCTCCACATGAGTAATTCCGTACTTCCAGTGCAACTATGTTATGTGGTGGAAGGAATGAGGGAAGAGTCTGAAAAACAATGGTGCTTTGTCTGGAAAAATAATTTAGAAAGCTCTGTGGTTAGACAAAAGCCTTAGCCAACAGGTCTTACCGATAGCTCCTATCTATCACCAGAGCTATTATTGCAGTTTTTGACAAAGTGTCAATTAAACTGGGCACCATCATTTTACGTTATGCCATTGAGTGAAAGCTCTGTATGGCCGTCCCAAGACTAATGTAAGGGTTTTACCTTTGCCTTCAGCGCACCGTGGACTAGTGTAAATCAGGCTGGACCTGATGCTGCTTCTCCGTGCCACTAACTCACACCTCTCCGCATCACGGTCTTGTCCTTGGACGTGATGGCGTCCCAGGTACATAATCTTGCGTTTCCATGAAGCGCACTAGCACGTGTAGAGATTGATGGGGCAATCTCTCTGCATGACAGTACACAAAATGCAGGAGAAAAATAATTACACAATTGGCCTCAGTTTAACTGCGCATACTCAGGCAAACATATTCCCAGGTTATGATGCTTTTTGACACTGAAAACAAGATATTTTTCAGCTATGCATCATTGTTTGTAAACCAATTAATCATTATTTAAATGTATTTCCCAATCCAAGATGGGCAAACCACTTTCTGAGTTTTCTCACTTCCTGTTTAGTTCTATAAAGGAGAGTCCATTTTGAGTTCAGTTGCATTGCAAGTGCTTCTTCATCTTTGCTGGACTCCGTGGAATCTCTGTCCTCTCCAGTTTCTGCTGCTCTCCTGCTTTTCACCTTGCTGCTTGGCAGCTGGAAGGTTTTTTTTTTAATCTCCATTTTTTCATTCCTGCTGGATTTATTTTCTACAGCATTGCTAGACTTGCATTCACAATATGGCATCTGGCACTGCCTCTGGAGATAGAAGGCAATATGTACAAACTAAGAAGCCACTCAAAGCGTCGCCTAGAAGACCAGACCAGACCAGAGAGATTTAGATATTATCACACCAGACATTGGGTGATGCAGCCGTCTATTATACAAACAAAAACAATGGTTCTGTCGGGCATACGCACTATTTCTTTTTGGAAGAATTATTTCTTTATGTATTATTATACAACCTTCATTACTGTTATCCGAAATATTCAGAAACAATGGAACACATAGCAAAGAACACTGACGCAAAAATGATGAGTATTCTGGTATTTTATATAAATTCAAGCATTTATATATACTCACAGGTTTATAAACAAGGCTGTCAAAACAAGGTGAAGTTTACAGTGATGTGTACTAAAGTGACATTTGTGCTCAGTGGTAGAACGTAGTGCATATATTATGTACAAGGTGATTAAAACCACGGTATGTACAAGGGAAGAGAAGGCCAGAATATTACGACAAACACAATAACTCTGGTGCCTGTACAAATTATTCAATCATTTGCACCCAGAGCCTTGATAAATCTGGACCATAAGGGATCGTCGACATTTCAACCCAATCAATGCTTAATTAAGAAGTCAAGGCGGGTCTTCATCAGGACAGGTGTAGGGGAGTAGGGGATGACAGCCCTAAATAAATCACGGAATCAATCATGATATGTAGGTCATCACTAAATGCAATCAATACAAATGATGAGATCAGCCGTGATCTTGCTGCCGGCGTGGGAGATCTGTTGTAATGAAACGAATTCTAAGATGCGCTGGGTAGTTTTCATCAAGATCACAGCTGATCTCATCATTTGGATTGATTGCGTCCTACTCCCCTACACCTGTCCTGATGAAGACCCGCCTTGACTTCTTAATTAAGCATTGATTGGGTTGAAACGTCGACGATCCCTTATGGTCCAGATTTATCAAGGCTCTGGGTGCAAATGATTGAATAATTTGTACAGGCACCAGAGTTATTGTGTTTGTCGTAATATTCTGGCCTTCTCTTCCCTTGTACATACCGTGGTTTTAATCACCTTGTACATAATATATGCACTACGTTCTACCACTGAGCACAAATGTCACTTTAGTACACATCACTGTAAACTTCACCTTGTTTTGACAGCCTTGTTTATAAACCTGTGAGTATATATAAATGCTTGAATTTATATAAAATACCAGAATACTCATCATTTTTGCATCAGTGTTCTTTGCTATGTGTTCCATTGTTTCTGAATATTTCGGATAACAGTAATGAAGGTTGTATAATAATACATAAAGAGATAATTCTTCCAAAAAGAAATAGTGCGTATGCCCGACAGAACCATTGTTTTTGTTTGTATACCCATACCCAGGTTCTGAGGGACACAGGGTCACCCCATTGTTGTTTAACTGCAGCCGTCTATTAGGCTGCTGGTCTCTCAACACCTTGCCCAATTCGAGAAGTGGATCTACACTAAGAATGATAATAGGCAGATCACTGCAGAGTTTTATAAAATGTTAGTGAGCCCACCTAAACACACATGATTCCTTAGTCTAAAGTGTTGGGAGGTGCAGTCTCTGTCGAGGAATGGAGAAAAATACTTGTGAGTACTTGCACCACTTCCAAGAAACACAACAGGGATGGAAGCAATAGTTAAAATCAACATTTCAGAGGTGGGACGCATGCAGATTGGATGCATGCTGTCAGAAGCATGAAAGCGGGAATGCTGATGCGCATCCTTTGGCATAGCCCACAAATACACACTTTCTAGTGCATATATTAGATGATTTTGACTCCATGTTTAAAACAACTGTCCCTAGACTTCCAATATACACACTACTAGGTCTTCCCAACAGACATATCTGATAGAGATGTCTAGCTGCAGATTACTTACCTTTGAACTTCCCAGGCATCAGACTGGATCCGGAAACTTTTGCATGAGCAATACTCCTGTGAGCCGTCAGGTGGCTCCATCCGGCTCTGCATGACGTTGTTGGCATTGGTCATGATGTCGTGCTCACCTATAAAGGCGCCATCCAGGCACATGGCCTCATTTCTTTTCTTTCCACACCAGTTAGCGCTGATCCAGAGAAGAGCTACCCCTCTGTCTCTTTTTGACAGGCTTTTTTCGACATTTTGTCGAGAGATTTTTTTTCTTGTGTGTCGAGAGATAACCTCTAGATGAGTAGGTTTCAAGCCATGTGGCACCTGTTGCCACACCGTGCTGGTAACCGACCCCCATCTTGTCTGTTTGTGGTGTCTCAAGCGCGACCATGACTCAACGTTGTGCTCGGACTGCAGGGGCCATGGCTCCGAAGACCTTGCGGGAGCGATTCATGAAGCTCCTTGCGGCCCGGCAGTCGGCATCAAGCGCGACTCCTCAGAGATCCCGATCGAGAAAGAGAAGGTCCTGGGACCACACCAAGAGCCCCAAGTCCTCTTCGTCACACTCAAGGTCCTCGGGACACTTGGGGAAGAAGCATAAGAAGTCCAAACAGACTGCGACTTCACCTCGTCTGTAGTCTGTTGACAAGACTGGTGGGGAGCATCGTGCTCTAGACACGGTTCAACCGAATCGTTGCCGGGTCCGACTCTGTGCCTCCCCTCATTTCTGGGAGCTGGAGCGACCCCCGCTCAAGTGAAAGAATTCTACAAGGCCATGCACAGAGTATTTGAGTAGGTCAACCCCTCTGGTGCACCTTTGGGCCCCGCGGGGTCGGAAGATGGCCCACCGGGTCAGAAGTTGCACCACCTGGCTCCATGCCGACGGCTCCGGACTCGGGCCGGGTGGGTGTCATGGATCCGATACCAGATCCAGGTCGGTGCCGGTCGTGCCAATTGGACCTTCCCCAGCCCCATTCTGATACCCAATAACTAGGAGTCGGATCAAAGTCAGTCTACATCGACTCCAGCGTCGAAGGAGCCCAGAAGTTCTACTTAGTTGCCTGTTCATTTTGAAGAGATTTCCGGCTTGGGAGCAGAATGGGAGGGGTCTCTGGACCCTTTAGAAAACCAGTTGGACGCTCCTGTTGAGGAATTAGACTGGTATGAGCAATCAATAAACCTACCACCATTCACATTCGATTACAAAAAGATGGAGTTACACAGGGCTCAGCCCTGAGCCCTATTCTTTGCAATATATACCTATGGCCGCTGCTAACCCTGATTAAATCCTTTGGGGTAAAGTTCATAAACTACGCAGATGACACCCAATTGATTATCTCACGCGATAAATCGGATGCAAATCTGATAAACAACTTCCACGCCTGCCTGAAGGAGATGGCTCAATGGCACGACCAGAACTAATTCAGTGCCAGATCAAACACAATCAGTACGTAACCTAGGTGCCCATTTTGATGACAGGCTCTCAATGGAAGCACAGGTAAATAAAACAGTATCCGTATGCTACGGGTTACTAAGAAGAAAATCGTCCCACTGCTACCAGTAAAAGAGCGGTGCCTATTCAAGGCCCTATGTATACTTCATAGGGTGCTACACGGCGCTGGACCAAAGGCCTTAGAGCAGAAAGTTTCGCCCTATAAACCAACGCGAAAACTTAAGTCATCTGGCGCCCATCTGATAGTAGTACCCACATTCAGAAAAATAAGACAGGGAGGCAAATCTTTCCAAGTAAAAACTATGGAATAGCCTGCCACTACAGCATAGGAATAACTCAAACCTACTAAGTTTTAGAAAGAACTTAAAAATGTGTCTATTTCCAAGGTACAAAGGGCAAATGAAATATCTGTAAACAATTAGCCCATACCGCCCTCAAACAGTTACTCCCATGACAGTCTTTGCAGCGTCAACATACCCGCTGGGTGATAGTTGCGCTTTACAAATAGTTGTTAATAATAATAATAATATTATTATTAATAATGAGGATCTTGGGGAGGCCAGTGGACTGGACACCTCTCCAGATACTGATATGCTCTCTCCACCTAGTGTGGCAATGGAGGAGGGGGCATCTTATGCCATGGTGATGATGAGGGCATTGGAGGTCCTTAACCTGGAGTTACACTCGGTTCAGCATCTAGTATAATGGGGTAACCCAGTGCCCCTCAGAACCTGGGTGTACAAGAATGTGGAGAATGTTGGTTCTGTCGGGTACAGAATTGATTTTTTGGTTTACTGAATAATGAACAAATAAAAACAGTACTCAAACCTTTCAGTAATAATCAATGAAAAGGAAAGAGAAGAAAAGACAAGAAAACAAGTAAACACACCAAAAGATGAATAAATCAAAAACTGTATTGAGGGATAAGTCAATATATTCTTTTACATTTTATGGTGTCGAGATAACATTAGAAGGCTGTCACAGTTGATGAACACATAAATTGTTCGAACGGCGCAAGTAATTTAGTGACAAAAAGTGTGGAAAAAGTGCTAAATGTGAACAAGATATATACAGTGCTGTACGGATGGTTAAAACTGGACATCCATCCCTAGGTACATAAATATCGGAACCGCTTGGGATTTAAATTTCCATTTCACGTGGGGCGGAGAGAGTAGGGTCAGGATTATGACAAGTATGTTGACGTTTTGACCCAGAGAAGTGCGTGATTGACTGGTAGGCACAACGGGTCTTCCTCAGGACAAAGGAACAAAGGGACAGCCCGATTCAAAGAAAGGAAGGTCTGCAGGGTATGGTCCACCGTAGGTTGGATTCAATGAAGAAATGACTGAAGTGAGGTCCTTGATGAAGCCACTTCTCAGTTCCCGAGCAGCGCCGGAGAGCTACAGAAGTGTGCCGTGCCAATTGATGTGATTCATTTCCATCAAATCAATTCTGTACCCGACAGAACCAACATTCTACACTCAGTTCAGGTCAAGACTAATCTCTTGACTGAAATGCTTCAGCCTGGGGCTTTTCATCTGAACCCATTTTGCCCTTTAATGAGGCACTTATGGATGTCCTTCTAGGTTCTTGGTCCAAGCCTAGCACAGTGCTCCTGTGAACAGGACTATAGCATTCCGCCATCGCCCTGCACTGGGTGATCCAAGTTTCCTCGGCCAACACCCCACCCCTGAGAGTTTGGTGGCTCAGGCTTAAACGTCCAATGGCGCGTTCCCTTCCGCTCCCCCGGATAGGGAGTACAAGAGGCTGGATGCACTTGGAAAGAAGATGTTTTCTTCCACCAGCCTTGCATTGCATTGCCTTGCATTGCGGTCAGTGCATGCTTATTGGGCCTTTTCTCGAACTCCTTATTGGAAACGATTGCGCAAGTGCTGCCACAGGTCTCAGAAGAGGCCGTGCTCTCCCAGGCAGTGAAGGATGGAAGAAATGCATCAAAGTTCACCATCAGGTGTGGCTTAGATCTGACTGACTCACTGGGTAGAGTGATTTCGTCGTCGGTGGCCTTACGGCACCACGCCTGGTTGAGAACATCTGGCTTCTTGGGAGATGTCCAGGCTAACCTCATGGATATGCTCTTTGGCGGGACTCATCTCTTTCGAGAGAAGACCGACTCGGCATAGGAGCGCTTCAAGGAATCTCGAGCTACGGCTAGGTTCTTGGGCCTCTTGATTACACCTCGTGGCCAGTCTACCTTTCGCCCCTTTCGTGGCAATGGAAGGGGTTATCAACCGCGTTAGTCATACCCGAGCCACCGTCCTGCACAGACTCCCCAAGTTGTGCGAGGACTTGGATGCTGTACATTCCGACCTCGTGGGAATGGTAGCCAGAAGTCATCTGCCACCCAGTTCCCGGCAGCTGCAGCCTCCAAGCATTCCTAGTTTGGTTCTGCAAGACCTTGCCACTCCAGTTGGAGGGAGAATTCAACATCATCTCCTCCGCTGGAGGTCCATACCATCGGACAAATGGGTCTTGCAGATCATTCAGGATGGCTATTCTCTTCTCTTTCTTTCTTTTCCTCCTCCTTTACCGCCAACTCAATAACGGCTGGGGGAGGATCATCTATTATTACTCCCAGAGGAAGTTTCAGTTCTCTTGGCCAAGGGAGCTATAGAGAAGGTTCCGATTTCAGAAGTAGGAAGGGGTTGTTACTTCCGCTACTTTCTAATAACGAAAAAGAACAAAGGTCCTCCAGACCGTCAATCTCTTCCTCAAAATGGAGAAATTCAAGATGCTCACGTTGGCTCAGGTCTTGTCTGCCCTATACCAGGGAGACTGGCTGTTAGCGTTGGATTTACAGGATGCATATTTTTACATCCCTATCCCGCTGGCCCACAGGCATTACCTGCGGTTCAAGGTGAGCCACGAGCACTTTCAGTTCAGTTGTCAGTTCAGTTGGCATTACCAGCGCCCCTCTGGTGTTCACGAAATGTGATGGCGGTGGTTGCAGCTCATCTGTGTAGGTTAGGGGTATTAGTCTTTCCCTACCTTGACGACTGGTTGTTGAATGTGCCTTCGCTCCAGGCTGTCATCTATCTTCCCAGACTACAGCGGACCTCCTGCATTCGCTGGGGTTCTCTATAAACGTGCCAAAGTCACGCCTGACTCCTTGTCAGATGCTCCCTTTTATCGGAGCTATTCTGGAAAGTGCAGTTTCGGGCTTATCCTCCTGAACAGTGAGTCCAGGATATTCAGATTATGATATTGATGTTTCAGCCTCTATCCTGGATTTCAGTGAGAATGACTCTGAGGCTGCTGGGACTCATGGCCTCCTGCATCCTGTTGGTAAATCATGCCAGATGGCATATGAGGGCTCTGCAGTGGGACCTGATGTTCCACTGGGGGCAGCATCAAGGGAATCGCTCCGACATGGTTCAAATCTTGGAGTGAACTGCAAAGGACCTGCAGTGGTGGTTGATGAACCACGATTGGGTCAGAGGCAGACTCCTCTCCTTTTCCCAACCAGATCACAGAGTAGTGACAGATGCGTCACTCTTGGGATGGGGTGGCCATCTGGGAGAGGTGGAGATCAGGGGACACTGATCTCCAGTGAAGTCGGGGCTCCACATCAACTTGTAGGAGCTTCGGGCAATCCGACTAGCATTGAAAGCATTTGTCCCCTCTGTCAAGGGGAAGTTGCTGCAGGTGTTCACGGACAACGACTGCATGTTGTACTGCAACAAGCAGGGGGCAATGGGGTCCTGGACCCTTTGTCAAGAGGCTCTAGGTCTCTGGACATGGCTGCAACAGCAGGGCATGACCTTGGTGGTTGAACACCTGACAGGTTCTCTGAACGCCAGGCCGGACGAACTCAGCCATCGATGCCTAGCAGATCACGATTGGTGTCTCCAGTTGGAGGTGGTGCAAGGTCTCTTTCAGCAGTGGAGAGAGCTGCTCGCCTCCAAAGCAAACACGCAATGTCAGCAGTGTAGCGAACTGGAGTTTCCAAGGTGGCTATCGCTCAGTGATGCTTTTCGTCACAAGCGGAGCTCAGGCCTCCTGTATGGCTTTCGTCCCATACCACTTCTGCCCATAGTTCTCAAGAAGATCAAGAACGATTGGGCCCAAGTCATTCTTGTGGCTCTGGACTGGGCACGAATAGTCTGGTATCCAGAGCTTCTTCGAATGTGCATCAATCCTTCGATCAGGCTGCCCCTTGAAGAGGATCTTCTCTCGCAACAGCAGGGGAGGGTCCTCCACCGAAACCTGTCAACTCTCCGCCTCCTTGCGTGGAGATTGGGCGATGCCAGTTGATAGCTTTTGACCTTCCTCCCGAAGTATGTAATATTATCTAGCGGCCAGGCAGCCCTCCACTAAGACGATATACGCCTTCTGCTGTCGAACGTTTGTAAATGTTTGTTCAGAAAGGTATATTGACCCTCTTTCTGCTTCTCTATCTAATATTATTCTTTTTATCCTTACCCTTGCCCAACAGGACTCTGCTTTGGGTACTCTCAAGGATTATATTTCTGCTCTGCCTGCTTTCTTGCGGCTGCCGAACCAACCCTCCTTGCTTAAATCCCCTATTGTAAATAGGTTTCTAAAACGGCTTGTACATATGTTTCCACCTACGCCCTTTATCATGCCACAGTGGAATCTCAATCTGGTTGTCACATATCTCATGTGTGCTCCCTTTGAGCCTTTACACAATTGTCCACTCTGGCTGCTTATCATCAAGAGAGCCTTTCTAGTGGGGATAACATCTGCCCGGAGGGTGAGTGAGTTGCAGGCTTTATTGTCCAAGCCTCCCTACCTTATGCCATTCTTGGAAAAGTTGGTGTTTCGCACCTGTGCCATATTCCTTCCAAAAGTGGTGACCCTATTTCATACGTGTCAATCTTTCACACTGCCCACCTTTTTTGCTCCTCCGCATCCCTCTAAGGAAGAGGAGCGTCTCCATCTTCTGGGCCCAAAAAGAGCATTGTCGTTCTACCTTGACCGCACAATAGAGTTCCGGGTGGACAACCAACTCTTTGTGGGCTACGTGGGAGCTAAAAAAGGTCGGGCAGTGCTGAAGCGAACCATTTTGCGCTGGGTCGTTATCTGCATTAATATCTGCTACGCCATGGCTAGGAAGCAGCCTGCTGAGGGTTTATGAGCCCATTCCACCAGGGGGAAGGCTGTGACCACGGCATTGGCTCATGGAGTGCCAGTCCTGGACATTTGCCAGGCTTCAGCGTGGGCTTCACTGCACACGTTTGCGAATCACTACTGCCTGGACAGTCAGGTCCGTAGGGATGGCCATTTCACCCGTTTGATCCGGCCGGACTTTTTAGTCAAGTGAATCTGTCTGCAGCCCACCGCCAGGAAGTATGGCTTGGGTGTCTATTCAAAGGTAAAGAATCTGCAGCTAGAAGTCTCTGTCAGATGAACAAGTTACTTACCTTTTTTTTATTTAAATCTGTTTTTATTGTTTTATAAAGCCACACATAGCAATCATACATCAGTGACTAAAATTTGTACCTTACATCCTGTCGTCAGCTTCTGTGCCCCCACAGTTTCCTGTGACGAGACTTTCCTGCTTTACAATCTAATACAATATAGGTCACTGCACAGCAGACATCAGGATGTACACATACTTATTTCAATGGGTTCATATTGTCCTTCCTAGTACGTTATCTATTTAGCAATGTAAGCCATAAAATACTCAACAAACCATCGCAATCGAACTCCCTCCCCCTCCCTCTGCCTCCGGTGTGTCCAAACTTCTAAGCACTTAGTCTAATATAAATATCAGTTCCTTCAATTCACGTTTCGGGATAATTTGTGGGACAATACCTGCTGCACTCCGTACATCTCGCATTACCCCATTCACCCACCTCAGGGTTAGGCGCTTGCAGCCGTCTCTGCTCCGTGAGCGATCAGGGGGAGCCCACTAGAATCTTCCCCAGCAAGGCCCGCCTCCGAGTCAGTGTCAGGTATTTGTAGCGCTATCACTAGGGCCTCCCACGCTCTTGCTGCTTCCATCGCCTTCTCATTATTAGTACGTATAGCCTGTTGCAATCTAACTGTACTCTCGCTTTTGGCCCATTTAAGTAGCTCCGATTTCCACTTCCCTATGGTAAGTCCTCGTCGTGACTTCCATTGGGCCGTGATCTCTCTCTTTGCTAGCAGTAGGCCTAGGTCCAGAAACTTGCTCGTAGTTTTTGTCTTAGGAGTATGCGGAAACCAATGTAATATACAGGTACCCATGTCAGTGTCTATGTGGCGCTCTGTAATTCCACAAAGCAGTTCGACTACCTCCTTCCAGTACGTTCCCAGCTGTCCACAAGTCCATAGCATATGAGGTAAATCTGCCCCCTCTAAATTACAGCGTGGGCACTGGGCGGTATCCATCCGAAAATATCGATTAATCTTGGCCGGGGTTAAATAAGCCCTATGCAGTATAAAGAAGTGTATTAATTGAAACCTGGCATTCTGTGTACTCTTCCAGGCCCTTCGAACAATTGGGCCCACGTCGTTTCCGGTATTTCCTTCCCAAGGTCTTCCTCCCACTTTCCCTGTAACTCTGTCAGTGGGCGCAAGCCTTCCGTAACCAATCGCCTGTAGAGACATGTAATTGCCTTAACTGTCCCTGCCGCCATCACTACATATTGACACGCCATAGAAGTCCGGGGTTCCGAAAGCCCCTCCTTCCAGTGGCGCTGGATAGCTGAAACCAGGGCTGCAAGCAGCAAATAATCTCCTCGCGGCAGATCGTACCATTCCTGCAATGTTTGAAAAGGCAGTAGCACCCCATCTTCGTACAAATCCCCCATGACCTGGACCCCCAGCATCTCCCAGTCTGCTAGCGCCGACCAATCCCCCCCGTGGGGGAGGGCGGTGCACATGCCATGGGGAATCTCCGGTGCATATGGGCGACTAATACTGGCCCTGCGGTGGCACCGGTTCCAGCATTGTCTCAACGTCCGCTCCTCGGCAGTGAGCGACCCAAGATACAAGGGTTGTTGCAATATGGTAAACGATAATACATGACATAGTATCCACCGACCCTCAGGACCCTCTGGGCCCCGAAATTCTCGAGCCACCGCCTGTGTGAGCCACTGCAGCTGAGCTGCCAAGTAGTAAAGTTCGAAGTCTGGCACCGCCAGTCCTCCATCCGCCCTGGGTCTCATCATGGTATGTAACGCCAATCGCCTTCTGCCAGTTCCCCACAAGAAGCCGCTAACCATGGATCTGATCTGCCTGAAGATCGCCCCCGGTATCCAAATCGGCAATGTCCTAAAATAATATAGCAGGCGGGGGAGCGCCACCATCTTCAGGAGCGCCACCCTTCCTGCAACCGAGAGTGGCAGCGCACTCCAAAAAGTCAGGTTCCCTCGCAGCCCGCGCAAGGCCCTTCCCACATTCCCTTCCAACAGCTCCGCTGGGGTATGATATATGTTAGTCCCAAGATAGGGCAAACACGACGGTTCCCACCGAATTCCCGCTACTTGATCAGGGCCCGCTGCTACTGGAAGCACCGGGAAGAGACAGGTCTTCCCCCAATTAACCCCCAGCCCGAGATCTCTCCGAACACCCGCAGTAGGTTTGTCGCTCCTTCCAGCGCCGCCCCTGTATTAGCCAAGAAAATTAGTAGATCATCGGCATATAGGGATATATATTGTTCAGCGCCCCGCAGAGCCAGGCCCCGATAATGGCGCCCCAGTCTAGCCTGTACCGCAGTGGCTCAATGGCCAACGCAAATAACAGTGGTGACAGCGGGCATCCTTGTCGTGTTCCCCGACCTACTGAGCAGGGAGAGGATATCATCCTCCCCGTCCGCACCCTGGCTGTCGTGTCTCTGTACAATAATCCAGTCCAGCCCACGAATGCCTCCCCAAGGCCAAATGCGCACATAACGTGGTACAGATACAGCCACTCCAGGCTGTCAAATGCCTTCTCTATGTCCACTGAGAGCACCGCAGCACCAGGAGTGTCTCCGTGATCCGCATCGAATATGCGGAGGAGGCGCCGTACATTAACGGCCGTGTTCCGGGTCGGAATTTATTTATTTATTTATTCATTTGTAGAGCGCATGGTTACACCGCCCGGTGTGTCCCCGCGCTGAGACATAGCTAGTGAGACTACTGCTGCCCCCTGCAGGCCCGACAAGCTGTATTTACACAGTTTTTGTGAACATCCAGGTCTTCAATTGTCTGCGAAAGATACTTTCGCTTGGTTCAGTTCTTATGTCAATTGGCATAGTGTTCCAAGTTTTTGCTGCCAGGTACCTGAAAGAGCGGGCCCCCATTTGTGCTCTGAATATTCTTGGCACTGTCACCAGTGCCTTCCCCAAGGATCTTAGACTGCGCCCTGGGGTGTAATTAGTCAATAGTGGCTGAAGGTAGCTCGGACCCTTATTAGATAGAATGCGGTGGCAATAGCACATTGCCTTGAACATGACTCTCTTTTCCACTGGCAACCAGTGAAGGGTTGTCAGGGCCTTCTTCGTGTTCGCAGTCCTTGGGAGGCTGAGAACCAAGCGAGCAGCCGCATTTTGTACCCTCTGCAGTTTGGATAGGCCTTTTTGGATGCGCCAAGGTATAATACATTCCCATAGTCCAATTGGGAAGTGATTACTGCATGTACTATGGTCTTTCTGGCCTTAGAAGGTAGCAGGTCAATGACCTTCCTCAAGGTTTTCATTGCCCCATAGCATTTCCCGGCTACCTTCCGAATCTGGTTATCAAAAGTCAGTTTGGAGTCGAACCAGATTCCGAGGTTCTTCACCTCTGTTTTCGGGGTGGGACTTGTCCCAGTGATTCTGGCCACCATGCGGATGACCATATTGATGGCGTCTTGCCTACCACCAACACCTCCGTCTTATTCCCATTTAGCTTGAGGCAGTGGTTTGACATCCAGTCCGCCACCTCTTCTAAGCAGTTGGAAAAACGGATAGCTGCCTGCTCCTTGTCTTGGGACAGCATTACGATTAGCTGCGTGTCATCTGCATAAGATACTATCGACACCTTATGCTTCTCCACACATTCTGCCAGTGGACCCACATACAGATTAAAAAGGGTGGGACTCAAAATTGATCCCTGTGGGACCCCCTGGGGCAGAGGGAAGCTTTCGGACAGATACGTCTGTTGTACAACTTGGAAGCTCCGTTCAGAGAGAAACGATGTCATCCACTTCAGGGCATTCCGCCTGATACCACAAGCCTCTAGTCTTTGAAGAAGCAGTTGGTGTGAAATAGTAGTCAAACGCCGCACTGAGATCTAACAAGATCAGTGCGGCCGTTTGCCCTTCATCAGCATATTTTCTCAACGTCTCAGTAGCCATCAGTAGTGCTGATTCTGTGGAATGCGCCATTCTAAAGCCTGACTGGGATGGATGTAATAAGTCATTAATATTGATGTGGTCAACCAACTGTTTATTTGTGATTTTTTCAGCGATCTTAGCCACAAATGGTAATAATGAGATTGGACGTAGATTCTCTAATACTATATATTCTAACGATGCCTTTTTCCTGAGTGGTTTAATGATGGCCTGTTTCCATTTGGTTGGGACCACACCAGTTTGGAAGGAGCAGAGAATGAGTTCCGCAATATACGGCATGATCGTGTCTGCCCCTTCCATTACTCTTTCTGGTCGGGCGGGGTCTAAAGGGGAACCAGATTTTATTCCCTTTGCCAGGTCTATGAGTTCCTCAATTTCTTGCATCTTGAATTCATCCAGAGTAAAGGAATAAAACCCGCTTGGTCACGATGGACCAAATGTACCATGTGGGGTAGGAGCCGAGTCGCCAAAATCCTGCTTAATATCTTATAGTCAGATGTCAGCATAGATAACAGGCGGTACGCCGATCTGTCCAAAGCGTCCCTTCCCGGCTTCGGAAGTGGGACAACAATAGCCTCCCTCATAGAGATTGGAAGCCTCCCCACTGCCCGCGCTTCTTTATAAACCATCAGCAATTTTGGAGCAAGTATGTCAATATAAGTTAAGTAAAACTCAATAGGAAGGCCATCTGAGCCCGGTGTTTTGTTACGCGCCATATGCTTAATGGCACCTTGTATTTCCCCCAGCGTGATGTCCTGCCCTAGTAGCTCCGCTTGGTCCTCTTCCAGCTGGGGCAAGTCCATACCCGCCAAAAATCCCTCCAGTGCTTCGTCGGGGCCCTCGAGCGACTTCTATATAACCCATCGTAATATTCTAGGAACAGGTCGTTAATCCCTCTCTGGGTATACACCGGTGCTCCCAATGAAGAGTTCAGCGCCAGGATAGGCGTGCCCCGGGGCATTGGGTTAGCTAGCCAAGCCAGTAGCGTACTCGCCTTGTCTCTTTCCGCGTGCGCCTATGCCAGGTAAGCTCTGTGATCATAACAACGCAACCTCTCTATCTGACTCGCCACCTCCTCCCGTGCCCTCAATAGTTCATCCTGCACTTCCGGGCGCCCAGGCCGTTCTCTCTCTGTTCCTCTCAGCCGAGTTTCCGCTGCTTCCACTTCCCTAAGCAATGTCTTCCTTACACCCGCCTGTTTGGCAACACACAGTCCCCTCACCACCACCTTAAAAGCGTCCCACTCTATCGCTATGTCAGACGCTGTCCCTTCGTTCTCAGCAAAATATTGCTCAATGCCCGTTTCTATTTCCCTACGGAAAACAGCGTCCTCCAGCATCTCCGGCCTCAAGCTCCACGTCGGGATTACAGGTCTCTCCTGTGCCCACCTAATCGTTAGTATTAGAGGGTTGTGGTCCGATATCATTCTAGCCAAATATTCACTATTGAGGACTTTTGCGAGTATGTCAGGTGTGCACAATATGGCATCCAAACGCACATGCAGGTCGTGCAAAGCAGTAAAGAAAGAGTAGTCACGGTCTTCGAGATGCTGCATTCGCCATGTATCTACCAACCCCCATCTGTCCTGCCATTCTCTCCTGGCCTTTGATATTCTATGCACAGGGGCCTCCGGCAATGGCAGATGTGACCTATCTATATCAACATCAGTTATGGAGTTAAAATCTCCCCCCAATATCACAGGGCCAGTCAAGTAAGGTGCCAGTTTCCCTGACAGTTGTTGAAAAAGGCCATCTGATCAACATTAGGGGCGTATATGCTACATAACGTTACATCTAATCCATTCAGTCGCCCCCCCACCACTACGAACCTCCCTTCTGGGTCAACAAACTGGCGAGTCATCTGGAAGGGCACCCCTGCTCGGACCCATATTAATGTTCCTCTGGCAAATGCTGAGTACGTTGTACAATAGACCTACCCCCGCCATCTTCGCTGTAACGCGCTGTCCTCCGCCCGATCAACATGGGTTTCCTGCAGGAAAGCAATATGTACCCCCCTCCGCACCAAGTAAGCATGGACCTTGTGGCGTTTCCGCATTGTATGCATCCCTCTCACATTCCACGTTAGGCACTTAACATCAAGCAGGGTCCCCATAGTAGTCCTCCAATCCCTGGAACCTCTGCACTGTCACCATGGACACACCAGAAGCCCCTATAACCCCAAACAACATGCACAACATTCCCCAACTACCCCTCCCCAGAACAGGTCCTAACAAAGCAGCACCCATCCAAATTCTCAACTAAATTGCTTCCTCGGTAGCTACCGGGGATCACCAACGACAATAACAGGGAGGTGCCGAGGTGCCCAAAGGCCAGACGCTTCCGAATCAAAATTGTTCAATCGTCTCGCACCTTTCCCCATTCCCATTAATGCCACAGCTCCTGCTGCAGCGCCCCAATCTGAGGGAGCACCACCCCAGAGCCCCCCCCACACCCCCCCCGCCACCACCACCTCACATTCCACATCATTAAAAAAACAAAGGGGGAGTGTCAATACACAAAGGCACCACCCAGTCCTGGAGAAAGTCTTACTGTGCTACGCATCGACCAACTCATCCGCAGTCCCTGGCGTAACATGAGGGAGAGTGACGCTCGCTGAATCCGATTCCTCCGACGCTGTTCCAGCTGACCCCTTCTCAGAGTCGGTCGCTCCCTTCGGTTCCGGTCCTTGCACCTGAGATATCTCAGTCACTGCTTTAAGCGCCGCCGACCTTTCTTGTTCCGTCTGAGACATCGTTGGCTTCTGGGAACGGAGCCGCCGCCTCTCTGAACGCCGTGGCCGATGAGGGCGCGACACCCCCTCGGCAGCAAGTCTCCAGCCAATCCCACGCTTCCTCCGGGGTGCTGAAGAAAAAGGTTTTACTGTCCACTGCCACTCTTAAACATGCTGGAAATATCAGTGAATATTGTAAGCCTTCCGTGCGGAATGCTTTCTTGACTTCCAAGAAGGAGGATCGCTGTCTCTGCACATCGAAGGTGTAGTCGGGAAACAACGTCACACTACTATTATCTACCTTGAAGGGGCCTACAGAACGCGCCTTATTCAAAAGCAGATCTCTGTCCTTGTAGTGGAGTAAGCGTGCCACCACAGGCCTGGGTGGTCTCCCAGGAGTCACCGGGCACGCCGGCACCCTATGCGCCCTCTCCAAGGTATAGAAAGGGGACAATCCCTCTGGGGCTACTTCTGACCTCAGCCAGGTCTCCAGATAGTCCACCATACTGGATCCTTCCACTCCTTCAGGCAGTCCAACCACCCGTATGTTGTTCCTTCTGTTCCGCCCTTCGGCATCCTCAGCTCTCTTTTCCAAGACTTGCAAGCGACGGCATACTTCTCCCATCTGTGTCTCAAGCGCCTTGTGTGCTGGATCCAGTACTTCCAGAGTGGCTTCGGTTTGTTTTACCCGGTCCGCCAGTTTTGCGTGATCTGCTCGGAGTAGGCCCAGCCCCACTGATACCTGTGCTATGTCCTGCTGAAGGGCATCTCTAGTATCCGCAATGGCTTTAAGTATCACTTCCACTTGTTGCTGCGCCATCCCCTCAGGTTGGGACTCCAACGCCTCCGTCTTTCGATTATCCGTTGCCTCCTCCTCTTGTTCCGGGGGTGCGCCCCCCTGCTTGCCCCGCGGCTTACCCATTATCGACCTCTTCCTAGGACCAGCGCCCACGGCGGCTCCCTGCCGGTTCTCCTCTGGTCCCCAGCTCCCGCCAGCGATGCAGGTCGATGTTCCTCATTGCGCGACGTCCACCCCACACTTCTCAGCAGAGGCCGGCTGCCCCGCGGCCCTCAAGGCTCTCAGGACACTCTCCAAGTTTCCCCTTGCCAGTCGTGACTCTGCCCGGTGAGGCGTTCAACCAGTCCCCTGGCTTCCCAGGCGGGTCCACTCTCAGGGTCACTCCTCAACGCTGGGTCCCCAGGCAACAGGCGCGACCCGCCTTATCCCAAGAGTAATGCACCCGGTGAAGAGTGTTTAGTTCATCTGCTATGGCACCTGGCCGTACGCTGTCTTCCAGGGTCCAATACCTGTTCTCTGACCTGAACTTGCGGATCACAGCCCTTGCTCCTCACCCTGGTGCCCCACTGGGTGTGTACTCACGGCCTATCAGGTGGAGTTCGTTATCCCTAGGCCGTCGGTGATAAAGGCCGCACGTACTCCTCTACAGCTACTAGATAGTTCAGGGGTCTGTTCCTGGCAGCCCTCTTCATGCCACTGAGTGTCCGCTCCTGACTCCTCGCCGCCTCCCCATGCCGCACTGGTAGTAATCCAGTCAGTCCCCCAAGTCTCTGTAGAGCTGTCCCGGAGGTTGCTGCGTAGTACGTCAGTGCCCGGTCCTGCCCTCAAGATCCACACTCACTAGGGCCTCTCCCCCAGCAGCCCAACCTCCAGGTCAATGGGTGACCGCCTCGTGAGCCGCTCCCCTCACAGCTCCGCCGCACCTCCGTGGATTCAAAATGGCGGTCGCGTAGGGATCGCGAGCCGTCCTCTTCCTGCTCGTCTTGCAGTTCCAGGCCAGGGAGATCCTCTCAACAACACCTTCAGTGCACTCCCGCATCGAGCCGGGGCTCCGCGCTATGTCACTGTCCTCTGCCGCTGCTATCTCAGGCGCCCCACGCGCCACCAGGAGGAGGGGGGTGGGGGGGAAGCCCCGTGTCCCTCTGCGGCGGCCGCCGCACCAAAAGCACCGCCGCCGCACTGCTCTCGGCCCGCCTCAAGATACCTTCAGTGCCAGGCAATCAGCGGTAGCGGTCCGATCTCCCGCTCTGCTATCTCGTCGGATATGAGCCTCGCTCCTCCTCGGGTCTGTTTACTGCGGTCGGACCCGGCACCAGTTTGAGCGACCGGGGTCCCGCCGCATTTCTTCTCCCGGTCTTCGGCGGCGGTATCGCTTCTGCTAATAAACGGCGCCGGCACCTACAAGTATGCCTGACACGCCACCAGATGTAGTTTTAGCGGCAAACTCAGCCCCCTACCAGGATAAATAACGGGGTTGGCGCGGAGCTCTCAGCTCACGCTGCCATCCGCGTCGGCGCCTTAGCCACGCCCCTCAACAAGTTACTTACCTTTGGTAACAAATTATCTAGCTGCAGATCCCTTACAGACCCACCCATGCCTCCCCGCTCTACGAACTCATTTATAGGGCTTGGGTTGTTCCCTTTTACAGGGCCATAGTTATGACAGACAATAGTCAGTTCACTTCATGGCTCTGCGCTTCTGGTGTGGAAAAAGTGAAAAGGAGCTGACGCCCCATGTCTGGTGGCGCCAATCTCATGCACTGCATAAACTTGGAATACTGTAATGGGTGGATCTAACATTCCTAGAACACTTGTCGATGTCTGAGATATTTAGCTGTATGATGCTCTGACTTGTGCATAAATGGTTTAATAAAAAAAAAAGATTTGATCATTAAAAACAAAAGACATATGCTGTACTGGAACTATAGACTGGCATCTAACATGGCTTTCCACTCCAGAATCCTTGAAAAAATAGCCACTATCCAGCTCACCTACTAAATCACACGTAACCACCTTCTAGGCAAGTGGCAGACAAACTTCCTATCTGGGCGAGGAACCAATACTCCTCTCTTTGATATAAAAGAGGATCTAAAACCTACATTTGGATCACTTGGGAACTCAATATTATGAGGGGGGCAATAAAGCAGGGTCCCTACTAGACAATATGCTGTTGGCCCAGAGAACCAAGGGTTATATCCAGGATGCTGTGTATCTAAGAGGAGGAGAAAACCAAAGCAACGAATACGATGCTTTTCGCGCCTTACCAAAGCTCCGTCCTTCAAAAGATCCGAGAGCCGGAGGGGATCCGGTGGGGGGTGCCATTTCATCACAGCAAGTTTAAGGTTTTGGCTTTTACAGATGATATCCTACTCACACTGATCGATCCAGCTCACTCCCTGTGGAATCTAGCTCCACTTCTAGAAGAATATGGGGAGTTTGCAGGCCTTTAAATAAATCCAGATGACCTTGTGAGGGGGAAGACACTCCTTCACGAGTTTCACTCGGGAACCACATACCGCTAGACACTCTACTCCCTACCATAATTATGAATGAACCTGACTCCATACTTGCACTCTAAGCAATTTCAAGCGCTTGGCACATTCACTCAAAACTCAAACTGTCTCTTGGCACCTCCATGCTCTTTTTTGGTTGAGGAGAATAGCCTCCTTCAAAATGTCCGCCTTCCCTAAGATCTTGAATATGTTCCAGGCCCTTCCTCTGCCCCTCCTGAAGACTGAACTGAAGGAACTAACGGACATCTGCAGATCTTTAATCTGGGCTGGGAAAAGACCCCGGCTTTGATACCACACTAACACGAGACTTCGGAAACATGGAGGCCAGGAAATACCAAATACCCACCTCTGCTACCTGGCGACCCATGTGCGATATGTAGTGGAGTGGCTTCAAGATGAAACTGTTGCAGGGATTCTGTGGAGTCACAGAACTATGCCTGGGACCATAGAACCCTAGTAGGGAGGGACTGAGTTATCTTACCTCCTTAGTACCAACGAGCCAGGGACCGACTAGCTTTAGTGTCTCACTTACCCTTCTACTAACTCACAGAGGAAAAAGCGATTAGACACCCCAGAACATAACACTCCCGACCCTCTAAGGAATCGTGGTGACAGGACACACCCTTTTGCTTTCACACTCATACTTGTCCACAGTAAGATCTGACAGAGACACGAGTAGTTTAAAAGGTTTATTTTAGGTATTGTGCTCTAGTATGCAGTATACATGCCACAATAAGTAAGAAAATACATGTAAGTAATCCATAAATTATAAAAGGAGCTGTCGTGATATCAGAAAGGATAGACTACAGAACCAAAGTGATTATATATCAGAAGATCTCTGGGTGTTTGCAGCGGACCCCGTACCTTGGCATGCACAGATGAAAATTCTACATATCAGGTGTAGTCGCAATCTCTTCTCTGAAAAAGCTCTCTCCAAAGTGTGTGTCTGCATGCCTGTGCATACCTATATGACAAAGAGTACGTGTTCTCAAACAACAGCTGCATTTGTGTGTTTTGTCTAGGTGCTAGAGCCTGTCCAAAACAGAATAACAAGGGGTATTATTGTTTGACCTTGTCTACTGTGTACAGACTAAATCCCAGGAAAGAACAGAACGCAGAAAACAACAGCAGGTTCTGTGTGAAAGTACAGCGTGGCATGAAGCAAAATACTTTTAGTATAGTAACGTGCGCAAAGCAGAGAGCAGCCTGCAACGTGCTCATGCTAACATAAGGGAAAAACAACAATATGCCTGCATGGGGCATGTGACAAAACAGACAAGCTATGATGTTTCTGCAACCAGAATATGACTGCTTGACCACTTATGGAGGTCCGTTGGCTCCCTAAGAGCCGGAGGTCCGTTGGCTCCCTAAGAGCCAGAGGTGCTGCAACCTATACATTTCTCCCATCACAAGAGTCACCCTTCACAACTGGGACTACCTCTCTACATATAAGGGGGTGATGGAGCAGGGTAAATATAAAAATTTTAACCTCCTAATATTTTCGTACAATATTAATAAACATGTTCGTTCAAGTAAATAACCAACAATGTATGTAAAGGGTTAATGGTAACACGCAATTCAGTGTGCAAAGTAATGGACTAATAATTGTTTACGTTTCTAACATAACATAATATTTTGCGTACTAAAATAATAATAAAATGCATGATTTGTGCTTTTAAATAAAACGTGTGGTTGCAAAATAAAGTGATGGTAAGTAAGGGATAGCTTTATATGTTGCTTCTGCTAGGTAATACCTAATTGGGGTAACGTAGAAAGACGGGAGGGAAACGAATGGGTTTATATTTCTTTGTTTAATAACATTTTGTTTTCTTTAAAAATAGTGCGCTTAGGCCTGCCGAGCAGCAATATAAAATGGCCGCGAGTTACTAGAGTGCACATGAGCGGATGCGACCATGTGATAGAGGAGAGAGGCTGTGGAAAAGGGATGATCACGTGCTGATGCCGAGAGGCTAAGATGAAAGTATGGTCAAGGCTGCTGTGACCCTTCTGAGCAGATGTGTGCCAAGATGATCAGCAAGAAGCGTGAGAAGCCTGGTTGAATCAATAGAAGGAACTGTATTATACAAAATGTAGCAGAAAAAGATACAATTTGGACTGATCGAAACGGATGAGCAAGTGCATGAACTGTGGGAAACGATGCTTGCATGGACATTCCACACGGAACTGGTTAAGACCAGGAAGTTTGATTAAAATGTATAGGGACCTGAGTTTTTGACCAATGAGAATGAATCGCGCCATGTAAGAAGAAACATTTTATGCTGTAAGCTAGAATTAGGGTATAAGAAGACCTACTCTTGGTGGGAGGGGTTAGAATGCTGGAGTAGATGCTGCGGGATGCTGCGGGAGATGCTGGAGAAGTTAGATGCTGTAGATGGGAGAGTTTGCGGTTGCTGATGCTGACGAGCTGATGCTGCTGCTGTTATTTTCCTTTTCCAGTTGAGTATAAGATGCTGCTTTAGGAGAGCTCTTATTTGATAGATTTTTATTAGAATTATTAGGATTTCCCAGAGAGATAGATAGGTTGATCTATAGAGTTCTTAGTATGAAAACCTCATTTTCCGTCTAATAAAAGTGCCATGCAATTTCAACTATTCTTATATTGATGATAAATGAAATGATCTGAATAATAAGATTAATCTCAAATTTTCTGCATTCAAAACTTTATATAAACTTTATTATTCTTTAAACAAATGACTCAGTGATTTTTCTTTAGTATAATGACTAATAATGAAATAGTAAAGAGTTCATTGTGATTGAGCTGGTCTTAATCACCATCAACTGATTCCTACTAGTTGGTCCATCGACCAATGAGCGGAATACCTTAAAAACAAATGAAAATTATTGTGTCATTATAAAAGAGGTATCCCGTCTCCTTCCAGCGAATCGTTTTTCTCCTAGGTTTCATGACGGAGGAAAATCCAGGGAACAAATGAGTAAGTGAATGTATATGCGGTGTTATGGGCCCCACCGTCATATGGATATAGTGTGTGTGTGTTAGAGAAATAATTGCACCTGGATGACCAAAAGCATAATAGGAGAAATTATTTTATTGTAAGCGCTGGATCAGATTTCTTGGTAGCAGAGTTATGGTTACTATAGATTAGTTTGGTGATTATTGATTTCTGATTATAGATTATTGATAAGTTTATGTCTAACCTTTTTTGTTGAGTCGCGTTATGTTATATGTAAGTTTTCACGCTTCCGGGAAGTAGGAAGTGGAACACGTGTGGCAAGAGAAGTCGCCTGGAATTTTACACTGTCTGAGTTCATTTTGGTAATAACACAGGTTGTGTTAATTAGGGACATTTTGCGTATAAAAGTGTGTGTAAGTGAAATAGTGATCGGTTTTCTTGTGAAACTCTGGCCTTAATTCTCAGGAGCAGTATAGTCTCCACATGTGTTTTATCCCCAGAGAAACGGGTTTACCGCTTGCTTGAAAGAAGGGTAAGGTAGAGGGAAGTGCTACTTTATCGACGAAACTGAAAGTTCTGTGGTAGGGTAGAGGTAAGCGCTGCCTACTGGAAAATACAGAATTTTTGTGTGAATGGTCAAAGCTATCTTTTCGGTTTAGCGAATCAGACAATGGAAATGTGGATAAAATGTTGTAACTAACAAGAATTGTTGAAAAAGAAATTGCCGATAAATTTTGTAAAGGAGGGGTCAAGAGTAAAAGTGACGTAGACAAGAGCCGCGCTGGGATTGGACAGTGCGCCAGTCACATGAGAACAGGAGCAAAGTGACGTAGACAAAAGCCGCGCTGGGATTGGACAGTGCGCCGTAGACAGAAATCGCTGTGATTGGAGTGTTGGTGTGAGTCGCGCTAGCATTGGTTGAAATAACGCATAGGGAACAGTGTTGAATTGCAGATTGTTTAAGGAGAAAAAGGTTGTGAATCATGTCGTACTATGAGTATGGAAAAGAGAAAACGTCTTGGATGTCGAAAGTTAAGAACTTCTTTAAGAAGGACAAAAAGGTAGTGACTAGAGAGGGACAAATAATTCCTCCGCCGAAGTCACCAGCTTCACATATGATGCTGAAATATGGATATCATACATGCATATGGTTAGAAAATTGGACAAAATACACAAAGAACGATGGAGCATTGGCTTTTCCCGAGAATGGTTCCTTTAATGTAGCTGTATTACGGAACTTGAGAGAAAAGATGGTAATGTTAGAACCTAGACCTAGACCGACACAGTTTGAAGCTTTAGCGGAATGGGAAGATGAGATGTATGAGCAAGAGAGATCCAGGGGATTGAAGAATCATGAGTTTATACCCGGAAGGTTGTGGGGAATAAATCATGAGGACAGAGTAAAGCGTTGGAGATACGCTAACATGGCAGGAGGTTTGTTTCCAGCTTTTGCGGTTGAGGAAGAAGCAAAGAGAAAGTGTACCGAGAAAAAGAAACATGTAGTGGTAGAAAAGTATGTGTATGGTGGTAGTGAAACAGATGACGAATTGCTGGAAGATATTTTAAACAGAAACCCACCTCCATACCAACAGACTTCTGTGGTGGTGACACCTAATGCACCGCAAATGGAAACAGGGAGGAATAAAAAACCCGAACGAAGAAATGAAATAAATAGGTCACAAGAAACATTTAAAATTTCACAAAATGAAGAAACAGAAAGTGACAATGCAACTGAACTAGCAAAAACGACAAAAGAATTGACTGAGAAAATAAGAGAATTGACAAAGAATATGCAAGCTGTAACTGTACCAGTAACGATAGGTCCAGTAATGCCAATTTTTGAGAATCAGCAAATAAATGAACATTCTTTGGTGATTCCCATGAATTCACATTTGCAAAGAAAAAGAGAAGGGATGGAACTGAATAATGAAGGTGCACACACTTCGGCTAGTACGTGTAGACCAAGTCCACCTACAAATTTGACGATAAATGAGAGTGAGATTAGGAGAATGCCTATGGTGACAGAGTCCGCATCAGGAACACCAGAAAGAAGCAATGATTGGATAGAATTAAATAGTACGCCTGTGGGTCCGACTCCAGAAGAGTTAAATGAATGGATGAAAGCGCTAAAAGCAAAAGAACCAGAAGAAAAACCATTAGATGTAATAAGGTTGAAAATAGACATGGAAGAGTTGATTTTAGGAACAATTGGAACAGAAAAACTAAAAATTATCAGGAAGACGAGATTATGTTTCTGTGCAAGAGTCTTACTTGGAGAGCTAGAAATTTACATGACAAATTGGAAGAGATTGCAGGTGAACTAGGAGTGGAATTCGTGAAAGTGAGGACGTTGCAGAAACCGTACAGAGTAGATTTTTGTGAGAAAGACATAGAAAATTTGAACACATCAGGAAGACTGACCCAGATAAAAGAGCTGATTGTTTTATTGAGAAAATGGGGTGATGTGGATAGATGGAGAAATAGATGGACAAAGAGGAATGAGAAAACAACAGATAAAGCATCTTTGGCTTTTGCAGTGACAGATAGGGAACCAGTTGCTAGGGAATACCCGATGAGAGAAACACCAGGTGGTAGTTATGTGCATGTTCCGTGGACCAGACAGGATATACTGTCATTTACAAATGACTTCCCAAAATTGAGAGAGAAACCAGTAGAGTGGTACAGACAAGTGGAGAGATTTGTTAAGGTGTCAAAAGTGCTGTGGATAGATCTAGATGGATTGTTTGATATAGTAGTACCTGCTGATTTATGGACAGAATGTAAGATTACAATTGATTGGCCAACTAGAATATCCAAGGGATGCCAAAACAGGAGCGCCAGGTCCAGAAGTGATGAGGAAATATGATCAAGTAGTTACCTTTTTGAAGAATAAAATTCCCCCAAAAGAAACAGATTGGGTAAAAATAGACAGAACAACACAGGAAAGCAAAGAATCAGTGCACGCGTATTATGAGAGATTGTTGTTGGTTTTTAAACAGTATAGTGGTTATGAGACGCTAAGTGAGAAGGACATGAGTCACTTTGTATATAGGTTTGTGTATGGATTAACACCAGAGATAAGTGAAAGGATTAAGCAGCACCTGATAGGATGGCAGAATAGCACAGTAGATGAAGTTTTGAGATATGCTAAGTATTGCAGTGATGAAATTGAGAGTAAACAGCGTAAATTGTGTGGGCACAGGTGAAAGTTGCAGAGAAGCAAGAAGCTCAATTGAATAATACTAGCAGTGAAACAGGACAGTTTAAATCCCGATCTAATATAGGTAAAGGAAAAGGACAAATGAGCATAGATGAGGCGAAGAAAAAGTGGCCATGCCACAACTGTGGCAAGCTAGGGCATTGGAGAAACGAGTGTAAATTTCCTCCAAAACCTAATGTGGAAAATCAATCATTAAATTCACAGGTGCAGAGTGAGGTAGTTACTCAACAAGGTCAGGTGCCACAACCACCACTTCCCAAGAGTGCTAACCAACAGAAATACAGTGCAGAAACAGGATTCTACGGAGGAGAACAGGTAAAACAGTTGTCACGTGCAGCTGAAATGTCACAATATTGGTTACGACAGAATGAAGATGAGTCGTATGAAAGTTCATGACGGTGTCTAAAAGAGAGGGAAGAGTGTGTGCTTGGCGCAACTCTAGAGGTAGATCAGTCAGGTCCATTTGTGGATGGAGAAGTGAATGGTGCAAATGTAACATTCCTTGTTGACACTACTGTTAGGTCAGTGGAAATTCCAAATCTTCCTCTCTCAGGTGAACATATACAAGTGGTTTGAGTTTCCAATCAGCAAATTGAAACGCCTCTTACTAGATTAGTAAAGGTAAGAATTGGTCCATTTAGTGAAATGCACCGATTTGTGGTGTGTGATTGTAGTCCCGTGAACCTTTTAGGACGCGATTTGTTGTGTAAAATGAATTGCACAATTTATTGTACTCCAGACGGAATTGCATTTCAGACCCCAGATGAGGATGTGCTGTATAAAATTACAATGGTAAATTTAGAACCAGAAGTAAATGGCTTGTTTCCTGTATTTGATGCAGAGAAAATCCCAAATGAATTGAAAAGGACAGTGAAAGAAGAAGTGTGGGACTTGACAGGAGAAGATGTAAGATTAATGAAAGGAGTAGATCCCATTAAAATAACGGTAAAAGAAGGAACGAGTTACCCAAATACGCCCCAGTATAAATTGACTCCAGAAATAATTGAAGGAATAACGCCAGTAATAAATAAAATGATTGAACAAGGGATTCTAAAAGAAATCATGAGCAGTCCATGTAATTCGCCAATAATGGGACTGAAAAAGCCAAATGGAACATATAGAATCGTTCAGGATTTAAGAAAGGTAAACAAAATTGTTGTGCCTTGTTGCCCAATAGTACCGAACCCTGCTGTGATTCTATACCAGATTCCACGCGAAGCAGAATGGTACACTGTAATTGATTTATGTCATGCATTTTCTCTATTCCATTGCATCCAGATAGCCAGCCAATATTTGCGTTTAGGTTTGGAGAGCGTATTTTGGCATGGTGCCGAATTCCTCAAGGGTACACAGAAAGTCCCTCAATCTTTAATCAGATCCTAAAGAAATCATTGGAAGATTTAAGAATGCCAGAAAAGTCAGTAATAGTTCAGTATATTGATGACCTACTGGTGGCATCAAAAACGAAAGAAGCATGTGTCAATGATACAATTGCTTTGCTGAATCATTTAGCAAAAAGAGGACATAAAGTGTCCCCTTCAAAATTGCAGTTTTGTCAACAAGAAGTCCAGTATTTAGGGCATAAAATTGAGAAAGGAGTACGAAAGGTAACGACAGAAAGAATAAAAATGATTCAAGGAATGAGAGCTCCAATGACACAAAGAGAGGTAAGAATGTTTTTGGGAATGGTTGGATATTGTCGACAATGGATAAGCGGTTTTTCACTAATTGCTAAACCATTGCAGAAACTGACAAAGAAGGATGTTAAAGATCCTTTTGAAATGAATGATGAAGAAATGAAAGCATTCAGAGAGCTGAAAAAGAAATTGTGTGAGGCTCCAGCATTGGGAATGCCTGACTATGAGAAAGATTTTGAACTGTATTGCAGTGAAAGAGATGGATGTGCATTTTCAGTTTTGGTGCAGAGACATGGAACTATGAAAAGACCAACTGCATATTTTTCAGCTGTTTTAGACACCGTAGCGAAAGCGTTGCCTGGATGTTTGAAAGCAGTTGCTGTTACTTGTGTGAGTCTGGAACAGAGTGAAGGCATAGTGATGGGGTATCCATTGAGAGTGTATGTTCCCCATTCTGTGGAAATTCTTTTGACAAGAACGAAAACCCAATACATGACACATAGTCGGCTGACTAGGTATGAAAAGGTAATTTTGAGTGCAGATAATGTGACCATTGACAGATGTATGAATGTGAATCCTTCAACATCATTGCCAGATGAAGAGAATGTGATTGAAATGGATGAAGTAGATCACGATTGTCTGAATGTGCTCGAATACTGTACAAAACCAAGAGCTGATACGAGATGAGCCTTTGAAAGAATCAGATTATATTCTGTTTGTGGATGGCTCATGTTTGAGAACAAGTGATGGAGTTCTAAGTGCAGCATATGCAGTTTGCACAGTAGCAACTGTGTTGGAAGCATCTTGTCTGAAAGGTGTACGGTCTGCCCAAGTTGCAGAATTAGTAGCTCTGATTCAAGCATGTAAGTTGGGAAGAAATGTACGGGTTACGATTATGACTGACAGCCAGTACGGCTTTGGGGTCGTGCATGATTTTGGTCAGATTTGGTCACAAAGGGGTTTCTTGACGTCTGCAGGGACGCCCATCAGAAATGGAGATTTTGTGAAAAAGTTGCTTGAGGCGATACAGCTGCCTAAACAGATCGCTGTCGTGAAGTGCAATGGACATAAAAATGGGGAAGACTACATTACTGTTGGCAACAAATATGCTGACGAAATGACACAGTACTGTGCAAAGAATGTGGTTTCTTTGAATAAATGTCGTGAAAGAGAGCATATTTCTTGTCCTTTGCTTTTTACTAACTCAATTGAAACATGGGATGAGGTGAGACAGTTACAAGAAGCTGCAGAAGACGAAGAGAAAGATACTTGGCTAAAAGCAGGATGTAGAAAACATGAAGAAACTGATGTATGGGTTTACAGGGATGAGAGACCAGTTATGCCTGATAGCATGATTTCTGACATGGCACGGATATACCATGGACAAGCCCATATTGGGAGAGATTCAATGATCAGACTTTTAGACAAACATGGTACAATCCAAAATTCAGAGCCATAGCTGAGAGTCTTTGTCAGAGATGTCTTATTTGTCAACAGTTAAATCCAGGAAGGAAGACAGTAGTGAGTCTAGGAAGAATAGGACGAGAAGGGGGTCCTTTCACCAGAATGCAAATGGATTTTATTGAAATGCCACCTTGCAGCAGATTGAGGTATGTTCTAGTGGTCGTCTGTTTGTTTTCTCGTTGGGTGGAGGCATATCCAACAAGAAGGAATGACAGTATAACAGTAGCAAAACTTTTGCTGCGAGAATTCATTCCAAGGTATGGTTTTCCAGTCACGATTGAAACAGATAGAGGAACACATTTCCAGAACGAATTAGTTAAACTGATTTGTGAAGCACTTAGTATTAAACAGAAACTGCATTGTGCATACAGACCAGAGGCTTCTCGAATAGTAGAGCAAGTAAATGGAACGATCAAGAACAGGTTAGGAAAAATGTGTCAAGCTACAGGACTCAAATGGCCAGAAGCTCTGCCATTAGTTCTGATGACAATCAGAAGTATTCCGGAAAGGAAGACTGGACTCAGTCCACATGAGATAATCATGGGACGAGCAATGAGACAAACACAAGTACCTGTCAACAAGCTACTGACTATAACTGATGATCTAGTACTGGATTATTGCAAAGGATTGGCTGATGTGGTGCATTCTGTGTTTCATCAGGTTGGACCGGATGCGACCACTCTTGAAAGAAAACCAGCTCACGACTTGAATCCAGGAGATTGGGTTCGAATAAAAGTCCACCGGAGAAGAAACTGTTTGGTTCCTCGCTGGGACGAACCACGACAAGTGATCCTAGTGACGACCACCGCAGTCAAGTGTGCAGGAGTGAAACACTGGGTACATGCCAGCCACACCATCAGAGTTCCAGAACCTAAAGATCGACATGTGAGTCGGCATCTGGAAATATCAGATAACAGTTCAGCATCAGAAAGAGAAGAGGAGACAAACAGGGTGCCAGAACCTGAAGATCGACCTGTAAGTCGACATCTGGAAGACCCAACTACAAGTGAAACGATAGAAGAAGAAGAGGAAATAGAAGAAATAGCTGAAGTTCCAGAATTTGAAGATCGACCTGTAAGTCGACATCTGGAAATATCTGATACCAGTTCAGAATCTGATACAGAACATTCAGAAGGAGAAGAAATTACAAAAGAAAGTGGAATTTTGAAAGCATAAGAGAAGAAACTGAGCCAGAAGACAGTGACAGTGAACAACCAAGTACAAGTTGTGGTAAAATTCCTTCGAAGATAATATTAATAGATGAAGAAGGGAGAGTTTCAAACCAAGAGTTAGAAAAATCGGAAAACCCCGAGGAGCAGTAGGGACAGATAGTCAAACACAAGAACAGGGAAATTTAGAAGCAGATAGAGAAACTGACACAAAATCGGAAGAACCTCGAGGAGGGACAGAAATAGGTGAACGAAGGAAGATAAGAAAAGAAGCACAAGTAGAAGAAAGCGAAATCATAAGCTTCAAAATAAGAGGAAGTAACGAAAAGATTGAAACAGAATCAGAAGAAAAAAGAAATGAAAAACTAGAGACAAGAAAAAGAAATTGGAAAACTGAAAGAGAGGAAAAAGGAAGTGAAGCAAAAAGGCCAAGAAAAGGAGACAATTGGCCCAACCAAGTAAGAAAATTAAGATACAGAATAATAAAATTGGATGGGAAAAGTGCTGAACAAGTGAATGAAATAACAAGTCAAAAAGGGCAAGGAAAACAAGGTGGAAAACACTTGCAGAAAACGAAAAGAATAAAGAAAGTAAATCAAAAGTACAGATCGCCTGAATGGTTGTATCGTGCTTTGACTAGTCACAAAGAAGAATTGAACACTCACGAAAACCCAGAACAAAGAAACCTGATGGGAGAAAGTGAAGTGCAACAAACTTGAAGCAACAAAACTGAAGAAGTTTAGATAGTTTACCGGATTTGACAAAACACTGAACTGACGAATTTACCGGATGTGACAAAGAAAGAATTCTGAGAAAGAATTAAAAGAAAGTACCAAGCAAAGACAAAATATTGGAAGTACAGAGTGGCAAGCAAGTAATTTCTGAGGTGTAGTGACACAATTTTCTAGAAAACAAGTAAATAAGGTTAAAAGACACAATGGAGAATATTAGAGATAGAAAGTGTAGATGTGAGTTTTTAAGTAGATGGTGCAAGATGTGCTGTTTTTGTACAGGTTTATTAATAACAGTATGGGTGGTTTTAGCAATAACTATTCCAATTAGTTTAGCGGTAGTGGAAAAGTCTAATAACACTGAGAAAGGAAAAGGAGCTAACACTCAAGAGCCAGTTATTTTAAAAAGTAGTGCAGAATTACATAAGGATAAATCAATAACAGATTTTTCAAAAAATGTTTTTACTAAATTACTGTATGAGTATGTAGAAACAATGGATGTAAGAGATTGCTATGTTTGTATGCAGTTGCCTGCATCTGTAGCAGAGGGTGTGACTTATCATCACCTCTCTTTGACATATGGAATAACATGTAGTGTTTTAGCAAGCTTATTTTATAAAACAGGTAGATTAGAATATTATTACACTGATATAGATAAGATTTTTGCCAAAGTTTCTGTAGTTCCCGAGCTTAACAAAATAAAAGAGGGAAAGACGTTTGGTGAATATTTCTTAGAAGATAAGATTTTAACATCAGATAATATATTTAGGTACAACCTTACCTGTGAGTTAAAGAAGGAAGAAAAGGTATTTCTAGAAATGGTTGAAGAGAGAAGAGTGAAATTTCAAAGAAAAGTAATAGAAGAGACAAAAACACCTCTTTGGGCGTTTGAGGAAGAACATCATGACAAGAAAAAGACAAATGCAGCTATGACTCTGGATTGGCCCCAACAGGGAAGGTTGTGCATTAGAAGAAATAAGACAAGATATGACAATTATTTTGTGGGTTCCAGCAATTGCCATGACAATTACCAAATTCTAGGTGGATGGGGATTCAAAGGGGGAAAAGATCCAATATTTCCAGGGATTTATTACGTTTGTGGGAATAGGGCTTATTATAGGTTGCCGGACCATTGGTATGGGTCATGTTACTTAGGCCTGGTCTTTCCAAAGATTTTTCATGTGGATAGAAAAGAAAAAGGAACACAGAAAATGATAAATACCTTTACACGTAGAAAAAGGGAAAGTTTTTCAGAAATAGTAGGTGATATTTTGGTGCATTGATACCAGCAGTGGGAATATCTTTGAATGCATTTAGAATTCAGAAATTATCCACAGTGGTAGATCGTTTATCTACAGATACTGCTGGAGGGTTCTTAATGGTAAATACCGAAATGGTTGCCATGAGAGCTATGGAGATGCAAAATCGTCTTGCCCTTGACATTCTTTTGGCAAAAGAGGGCGGAGTCTGTGGAATGCTGAAAGTCCAACATTGTTGCACTTACATTCCAGATAAAAGTGAAAATATACAGAAGTATATAACAAATATTACAAATTTGCACAAAGAACTTGTTCCACTAGAGGTTGAAAGTGTGTGGGGAAAACTTGGTAAAGGTTTTTCTTCTGTAACAAATTGGTTAACAAGAATGAGTGGATTAATAATAGGG
This sequence comes from Calotriton arnoldi, assembly GCA_963921515.1. Classification (NCBI taxonomy): domain Eukaryota; kingdom Metazoa; phylum Chordata; class Amphibia; order Caudata; family Salamandridae; genus Calotriton; species Calotriton arnoldi. Next base: position 2,352,060 of record CAWUFW010000124.1, on the reverse strand, counting down.
AAAGTTATAATAATAGCAACCATGATAATAATAATAATATTAGTACTTAAGCTTGCAGTAACATGTATAAAGAGAAGAAGAAAGCAGAATAAGATAGAAAAAGAAAACATGATAAACAAGGAAAGAGAGAGAGAAATAGGTGAAATAGAGTTAGAAGAAATAAAAGAGAACATGTACAAGAAAACGAAGAAACAAGTTGAAAGGGATACAGAAGTATAAACTAACAAAAGCAAATGGATAAAAGATATATGCTGTCTGAGAAAATTGTATAACTTGGTTTTTGTGGTGATATTAAAAATCACCAAAGGGGGAGTTGATGGAGCAGGGTAAATATAAAAATTTTAACCTCCTAATATTTTCGTACAATATTAATAAACATGTTCATTCAAGTAAATAACCAACAATGTATGTAAAGGGTTAATGGTAACACGCAATTCAGTGTGCAAAGTAATGGACTAATAATTGTTTACGTTTCTAACATAACATAATATTTTGCGTACTAAAATAATAATAAAATGCATGATTTGTGCTTTTAAATAAAACGTGTGGTTGCAAAATAAAGTGATGGTAAGTAAGGGATAGCTTTATATGTTGCTTCTGCTAGGTAATACCTAATTGGGGTACGTAGAAAGACGGGAGGGAAACGAATGGGTTTATATTTCTTTGTTTAATAACATTTTGTTTTCTTTAAAAATAGTGCGCTTAGGCCTGCCGAGCAGCAATATAAAATGGCCGCGAGTTACTAGAGTGCACATGAGCGGATGCGACCATGTGATAGAGGAGAGAGGCTGTGGAAAAGGGATGATCACGTGCTGATGCCGAGAGGCTAAGATGAAAGTATGGTCAAGGCTGCTGTGACCCTTCTGAGCAGATGTGTGCCAAGATGATCAGCAAGAAGCGTGAGAAGCCTGGTTGAATCAATAGAAGGAACTGTATTATACAAAATGTAGCAGAAAAAGATACAATTTGGACTGATCGAAACGGATGAGCAAGTGCATGAACTGTGGGAAACGATGCTTGCATGGACATTCCACACGGAACTGGTTAAGACCAGGAAGTTTGATTAAAATGTATAGGGACCTGAGTTTTTGACCAATGAGAATGAATCGCGCCATGTAAGAAGAAACATTTTATGCTGTAAGCTAGAATTAGGGTATAAGAAGACCTACTCTTGGTGGGAGGGGTTAGAATGCTGGAGTAGATGCTGCAGGATGCTGCGGGAGATGCTGGAGAAGTTAGATGCTGTAGATGGGAGAGTTTGCGGTTGCTGATGCTGACGAGCTGATGCTGCTGCTGTTATTTTCCTTTTCCAGTTGAGTATAAGATGCTGCTTTAGGAGAACTCTTATTTGATAGATTTTTATTAGAATTATTAGGATTTCCCAGAGAGATAGATAGGTTGATCTATAGAGTTCTTAGTATGAAAACCTCATTTTCCGTCTAATAAAAGTGCCATGCAATTTCAACTATTCTTATATTGATGATAAATGAAATGATCTGAATAATAAGATTAATCTCAAATTTTCTGCATTCAAAACTTTATATAAACTTTATTATTCTTTAAACAAATGACTCAGTGATTTTTCTTTAGTATAATGACTAATAATGAAATAGTAAAGAGTTCATTGTGATTGAGCTGGTCTTAATCACCATCAACTGATTCCTACTAGTTGGTCCATCGACCAATGAGCGGAATACCTTAAAAACAAATGAAAATTATTGTGTCATTATAAAAGAGGTATCCCGTCTCCTTCCAGCGAATCGTTTTTCTCCTAGGTTTCATGACGGAGGAAAATCCAGGGAACAAATGAGTAAGTGAATGTATATGCGGTGTTATGGGCCCCACCGTCATATGGATATAGTGTGTGTGTGTTAGAGAAATAATTGCACCTGGATGACCAAAAGCATAATAGGAGAAATTATTTTATTGTAAGCGCTGGATCAGGGGCGACTACTTACCCATTCCTCCTGACACCACTATATGGGAATAGAGACTTCTTCCAGGGTTTAGAGAGACCCAAATTCCAGCTATGGATCACAAAGGGCTGCTATAGACTTTGAGATCTATTCCATAAGAGACCTATCCTTTGAGGGCATTAAACATACATACCATTTTGCGGAACAGAGAGGTTCCATTACAGATCAGGCACTAGGTCCTCAACCCAACATAAAGGCAGAGCCTCAAAACTCTTGTCATTTTATTTCCCAGCTATACTCTACCCTGTTATCTAATATTCTGCAAGCACTCCCTCTCTATAGGAGAAGCAGGGAAGAGGACATAGGTGTTGCATTAGATGATAAGCAATGGGATATGATCCATACACGCGAAACAAACTTTGCAAAGCATGCCCAGGTGAGGGAGGCCCTCTCTAAGATAATGTACAGATGGCATTACACACCACCGCAACTCCTATAATAGACTACAGCAGACCCAAAGACAGCTGAAGGGGATGCGGGGGTGAAGACCATATATCACATTCTTTGACCTTGGCCCCGCTTGAGCTGCTCTTGGGATGATGACCTGGCTACTATAGCAGACCTCGAAGAGACACCCCTAACTTATGATCCTCGTCAATCCTCCTGGGCCTGCCCCAGAAGAATGCTTATCCCTTTACTCCCTTAAAGGGAAAATAATTTCCACCTTCTCTGAGCAGACTATACTGAGTCTCTGGGTGAAGGACCTCGTACCGAACACCACAATGTGGCTGCAAAAGGTCTGGCAACTCTAGCTTATGAAAAGATTGCACATGACCTACAAGACGCATCTGACAAGTTCACTAGAATGTGGTACGCCATCTTAGACTACCTTGACCAGAACAATAGAGACCTTACATGCCCTAACCAACTATGGGAATTGGTTCTCTGTCCAATAATAGAACACAAACAAAGGAAGTCCCATGACTACATCCCAGATGTTTGTCCGCTACTCTGCTATTTGCATTAACTATGGTCGTGTCGAGGGGCGGGATGGGTGGTAATGAGGGGGTGGGGGGCGGAATCTCAGGTTACCGTGTTTGAGAACCTTTGATCATTTAGGTGGAAATGCATGACTTGTGTACGAAAACAAATAAAAAAGAATGAAACTAAAAGATGATCCACTCATCATAAGTAAGAGAGGTACAGTCTTACTCATCCTATTACCCAATCGTCTGTTTTTTAAATCCAGCTCATTAATCTGAAAGTTGGGCCCCGTGTAACAAGTAAGAGACAAATTGTATATATACCTCGTTTTTAAACAACAACAATGGACCAATTTATTGAAAGTGCCCTGGGGCATAATGGGTATGCACACTTAGGGTACTTTTCTATTACAGAAGGGGCTGAAGACGCTTGTGTGGATCATGCTGGTGAAAATATGCACCACAGCAATCACATAGAGGTGGCACACAGTTCCCCCCTTCCCCCCATGGAGCCTGTAAAAAGGAGGGAAGGAGTGGCCCAGGGAGCCGCCAGGCGTCCTGAGCAGGAGTGTGTAGTCACTCACTGACCCCTCCTGCAGGGGGATTCCTGCCCCCTTTTAATCTGAGGTTGGGACTCTGTCTGCAGTGAAAGGCAGATTGGTGGCTTCAAACATCCAGTCCATCTTTCACAAATTGCTGTTTAGAGTGCAGACACAGATTTTCGCCTGCACTTTAATTCTAATAGGTCATTAAGTCCCAGTCTGTGCCTGGTGCACCGAGTTCCTCAAAGGTAACTATGGAAAAATTCAACTCCCCAACACTTGAATCATCTGTGACTTTCAATCAGGATCAGCTCTGTCCCCCATTATATTCACATAGGTATGAACCACCTACAGAGCCACAATAAAATAATACTGTAAGCTTTAGAACTAAAACTGACAATGACAAATTTCATAATTACTGGACACAATAGTAAACACAAACATACTGAACAGCCACATTTCCCAAACAAATAAAACTCTACAAAGTCTTATTGGTTTTGCCTGAACAATGACAGAACTGCTGGTAGGCTCTAAAAATCATAGTATGGGGCCATTTTTTGAGCCACTCCTGTGAAGCAACACCAATTGGAAAAAACGCTCTGTAACCCACCACGATGGGTCTCAGCCACTGACTGAAGGATGGCCAACAGGGCTGATTCAACAATAAAAGTTTGGCCCAGGGAGCCACCCCAAGTGAACACCTCTGGTAAGTCAATATTACCTAGAGCCAACTGCATGCATGGATCTTGAGACTGGAACTAGGCATCAGTAGTAGAGTTCACCAAGAAGCTCCTAGCTATAATGCATTTCTTGTGTACTATACATTACCCACATTTTTACACTTAGCCAATGTCTCACATGCTGTTTACTGGAAATCCACTTTCCTTTTCCTTTTAAAAAGAAAATGAAAAAGTTACTTACCTTTGGTAATGCCTTTTCTGGTAGAGACTATCTAACTGCAGATTCCTCACCTTGAATATCACCAAGCATCAGACTGGATCCATAAATTTTTGATTAGCATTTACCTGGCACGATGACAGGTGGAGTGGTGTGTGGTCATTCTCCTTCATGCCGTTTCATCCCATGCAGAAGTAACTTTGGGACCAGTATATATTCACCACATTCTCACGCTGGCGTCAGTTTCTTTCTGACCTGTCCGTGCCAACAGACGTGGAGCCTATAGAAGCTAATGTGAAACAGTGTGCAGAAGTTTTGAGATGAAATCTTATTAAGATTGGACTGAATACAAATATTCCACTGAACTCGGAGGAGAGAGGCCAGATGAGGAATCTACGTTTAGATGGAATCTCTATCAGAGAAGCTTTCAGAAGGTAAGTAACTTTATCTTCTGCTAGAGACATCTAACGACAGATTTCTCACCTTTTGAATAGATATTAAAACAGTACATCTCCTCAGTTGTTGGGACTGTGGAATGGTTCAGAGCCCCTCCTCTCTTCTTGAATTCTGAAAGAAGCTGAAGACCTGGCTTTTCAATTAACCAACCTACCATAGGTAGGGCTAGGTACACACACCTACTCAGTGCCAGGATACCCTCGTGGGTGATAGTGCGCTTTACAAATACACATAACAGACCAAGACATCCTGCAGGACAGATCGGGTAAAGTGCCCATCCCGCCGAACCTGGCTGCCCAGACAGTAATGCATGGCGAATTTGTGGAGGAACGCCCACATAGGAACCTGGGAGATGTCCAAGACTGGCAAACCACATGTGCTTTGGTGGAATGAACGCGCAAACCTTCTGGGGGCTGTTTCTTGGCTAGCCCGTAACAGATCTTAATACATAAGACAATCCATATAGAGATGGTTCTTTTCTGTACCACTTTGCTCTTTTTTGCTCCAGAAAACCCGACAAACAGTTGATCCTCCTGTCTAAATTCTCAAGATGCAGGCTGGAGAGGATGTGTCGTGGAGTGCACACTGAAGGACTAAGCTTCTCCTCTCAAATGAAAGGAATAGTAATGCCGCGCCTCTGCCCAGACCTATGAAACCCTTCTAAAACAGAAACTAAGGACTGGACAGAGTCACATATGACCAAAAAAGAAGAAAAAAACTTCAAAAGTTGGAGGGAAAGTGTACCATTTGATTTGATTTAATTTGACTTTCTGAAGGGATCCTATAAAGCAACCTTTCGGTCCTGACGAAAGCCATCGACCCATAGGGCGCAAAGTTGGCTGAAACATGTTGACCTGGTTCTTCCAGAGATGGATGTGAGAGACACCTAATACCTCTCTTTTCACATCCTGGATTTTTTAATCATACCGCTACCTTTGATCTTCTTAATAAAATACGTCCTTTCTAAAGGTAGGTGGTACTTTTAAACTTTTTTTCCTCACATGGTGGATACCATATGGTCTCAGATTCAAGAGACAATCCCTCCTGGTGGAGGAAAAGCCCCAATGATGTAACTATCAGTGGCTAAGTACGCCAACGGGAGACGTGCCTTTGGCGGAACAGCACTGTTGAGCGTCTTACAACAATTTAGGTGTTGCTCTCCCCACCCCCTATCTCAACACAACTTTTCCACTTCTTTTGATTTTACAAAAATTCTCTGGTCCTCTCGTGGTTAAAACTAAGGGCCCTCTTAGGATCAAGGCAGTGTAGTTGGCCCTTCTCCCTTGACAGAAGGAGGTGCATAAAATATTGATAAGGTGATGGATTGCCCTACATGAAAGGGGGTGACCACCTTGGGCAGGAATGCTGCCTTTGTTCGTAGGACCAACTTGTCTGGAAAATAGGAGACAAACAGTGGAACAGAAGATAAGGCCTGAGGCTCACTCACCAATATGGCAGCGCAGATGTTATGACAATGAGGAACACCGTTTTAAGCGACAGTAGGCATAATGAACTGTGCACAGGCTCAAAGGGCAGGCACATCAAGTAGGTCAAGAAAAGATTTACATCCCACTGTGGCGTTATAAAAGGAGTAGGTGGGAACAAATGGGTCAATCCCTTTTAAAATGCTTCACAACAGGGGATTTGAAGAGGGATAGCTGATCCGGTAAATGTAAAATGGTCAAAATGGCCAATAAGTAACCTTTAACTGTGGCCACAGCAAGGCTATGCTTGGGCAATGATAAAATAAAATTTCAGATAAAGAAGCTTGTATGGGTTGGATGGGACGAGAGGAACACCACACAACAAACCTCTCCCAACGTCATGCATATACAGTTTTGGTGGAAGGACTCCTGGCTGTCAGAATAACGCTACTTCATGAGGATGATCAAATGACATTAACTGTTGATGCTCAATCTCCATGCATGGAGGTGTAGGTTGTGCAAGCTCCGGTGCTAGATTCAGCCCTGTTGCTGCGACAGGAGATCCTCCCGAAGAGGCAACCGTATTAGGGCACATGTGCTTATGGGACAACATCTAGGAGAAGTGAGCAGTAGCTGTACGGTTTTACCCTCAGCTTCCCTTTTCATATATAACAATACTTGAGGAGGGTTAACTTATTTTGTTGGATCCTATTACTATCCACAAGACAGAATGTTGCGTTGCCACTGTCTCACTCGGGTGTTCACCCAGATAAATTGGTGAAAATCACTGTGCCCTTGTGGGATATATTTTAGGGTCCTCATCCACAGGTACCACCTATGGCTTGCTTCATCATCGGACCCTCGTCCCACTCACCTAGTGTGGGGGGACGGGCTAAACATGTTTGTAAGTGGAGTTCCTTGGCTATGTGGTTTTGGGATTGTGAAAGGAAATTAAAATTGCCTGCCGGATCCTACTACTTTTCTAATGGTTGCTCCATTGGCAAAGTTAAAAACAGTGCGATGTCATAGGGGAGTAGTGACCCTATACATCTGAGGTTGACATGTTTCAGCCGTTAGAATCGCCCATGTGGATCGGTCGACTTTCTTCAGGACCTTATTTTTGTGCTCATCCTTATAAGTGTAACTGTCCTTTATCGCCGTGTATATTCGGTTTAAAAAAAAAAGTTTTTAAGATAGGCATGCACTCAAATCATACAGACCAGTATTTTGGACTTTTTCCTTTTTGCATTGGTCTGAGCTGGGGGAGAGAGAATCAATAGTATTATGCAGTAATGAAATATCTAATTTTTTTATGCACTGTACGTATTTTTTCCCATGCAGTTGTGCGTCTTGTCATGCACACTCGTGTTAAAAACCTCTTACAGTCTATATTACAGGTTGAAATAAGTATCAGGCATTTATAATAAAATCAAGTGATATGGCACACCATGCATGTGATTTCAAAAGTGTACATAATCTACATCTACTTGGCCTATTTAGTCAATAAGGCTTCATAGGGTTAATCTAGGGGGTTGGGGGCGCTCCTTATACTTACACTCTGTTGGAACAAATGGGGAAATATACTCAAGCAAAGATTGTATATTAGGTGCTCTGAAAATGGATTTTTAAACAGAAGGTGCATCAGGGTCTCTCCTTCGTTTGTATTACTTAATTCCTCAAAGGACAGCGCCCGCGTCTTTACCTATTCGGCTTCCCGCACCCTGTATCAAAGGGCGGAAGCCAGCTGTCTCCGGTTTTATCCTCTTTCTCATCATGTGACCATCACATGATCGGGAGGTCTGTGAAAGAACTACAAATATTTTGGGAAATGTAGTCCTAGGTTTTATCTTCCTTGGTGGGATGTGAATCAGTGTTTTATTGGTCTTTGTCATGTATATTAATACCCAGTATTTTAGACTCGGATTCCTAGTAGTGATTACATTGTAAATTACAGGTTTTTGTTTCTTGTACAGAAAATTACTTCCTCTTCTCTGTCATGTGACAGTCACATGATCTGCTTATGAACTACGGAACTACCAAATTTGTGGGAATTGTAGTTCTTTCAAGGATGTGGTGTAAATCCATCCTATTGAGTACTGTGCCCATGTTGGTACCTGGGTGATGTAGTTCTACACTTCAGAACCATCCATGATGTTGTCATGCATGATCTATTGTATATCTTATAGGATGTTTCCCCACTGTATTTCATCGTTCAGTCCTTTATGTTGTGTGGATAATTTATAAATCCACGGTTGTTCTTTTTAAACAAAAACTCTCTCTATGTCTCTTGATTCTGCTTGGACTTGTTCTAGAACTATCCACCTGAGTTCTTGTGTTGTATGACCTTTTGTAAGGTAATGTTCTGCCATTTTTGTTGTTGCTCAACTGCAACGTACATTGCTTCGATGTTCTCCTATTCTGACAATCACTTTTCTTGTCGTTATGCCTTAACGCAAATCGCAGGGGCATGTTATCATATAGATAACTTGTTTTGAGTTACAATTAGTGTATTTGCGTAATTCCCACTTTGTATGTAGTCCCATATCTATTTCCTTAGTAGATGTCGTCAGGTGGCAGAGTGAGACAGTGGCAATGCAACATTTTGTCTTGTGGATAGTAATAGAATCCAACAAAATAAGGTAACCCTCCTCAAGTATTGTCACATGTGCTCATGGCCAGAAGTTCTGGGTACCATACTCTCATCGCCCAGTCTGGAGCAATTAGGATGAGTTGGGCCTGGTCTCTCTTGATTTTCTTGAGTACTCGGGCAGGGGGTGTAAGGCGCAGAGGACTCTTGAGCCATTGGGGCGAAAGGCTTCTTCTAAAGGAGACTGCCTTGGGAACTCCAGCGCTCAAAAGCTGGGGAACTGCCCGTTCTCTGTGGTAGCAAATAGATTGAGCCAGGATTCTCCCCATTGCTGGAAGATGCCCTGTGACACCTCTGAGTATAACTGCCATTAGGGATCTGCTAGGAAACTTCGGCTGAGTTTGTTCACTCTGGAGTTTAAAGATCCCATCAGGTACTGTGCTATCAGGGAAATGCCCTGTGCTTTCAGCCCTTTTTAGAGTCGAAGAGTATCCTGGCACAGAACGCAAGATCCCCCTCCACCCAATTTGTTGCACTACCACATTGCAATCATGTTGTCTGTGAGAACCTGCACCCGTTTTCCTTAATGGTTCAGAGGAACGCCTTTAGCACCAAGTGAATCGCTCACAACTCCAGCAGGTTGATTTGGAGCCGAGCCTCCACCAGAGACCAGAGTCCTTTGATCTCCACCTCTCGCAAATGACCGTTTCAGCCCAGAAACGATGCATCTGTCATGAAGGTCAGTTCTGGGTGGGGTGGGGAGAGGGGTCTGTTGCGGGTCTCATTGCCGTCAAGCAGCCTTCACTACAGATATTTTGTAGTCTCCTCCAACACCTGGATGGAATCTGATAGATTTCCTTGGTGCTGAGCCCACTGAGACTTCAAATCCCATAGCAGAGCATTTGTGTGCCCCCTGGTGTGGTCTATAAGCAGGATGCAGGAGACCAAGAGGCCCAGAAGCTTCACAGCCGACTTCACTGAGACCCAGACTGCAGGTTGAAACATCAGGATCATAGCCCGAATGTCCTGGACTCATTTTGGCAGAGGGATAACTCTGTGGCAGTTACTAGCACACGTCCCTATACTGGGTGCACAATGCCACTGAAATTGCTCCCAGCGTGTGCTGCTGGGAGCCAAGGAGTGCAGTCTAGTGTTTGGTTGATCGCGCCCTGAGTGCCCCGTACCTAGCATCACAGTACGGCTCCTGAGGTGATTTAGTACGCGCATGGGCGCAGACGCATTTGTGGAATTAGGAAAGTATTTCTTTAGCGTTTTTGTCTGCGTTTTTGGCTCTTATGCTTTTTGGCTTGTTTTGCACCATTTCCTGATATTTTGGAAACTTGATCCTCTGATTTGAATTTGTTTTGCCCTTTTGTTTCCAGGAGAACTGAGGCTCTGACAGCGTTTATTTTTTTAGAAACCAGTAAAGCCTTTTGTTTGTTTCTTTTTGGAATTCACTCACCTGATTTTCCCTGCGAAGGCATTCACCTATCCATGGAATCCAGGAGGCAGTAAGCCCAAGGGTCCTAAAAAGAAACAGCACATAAAGACATTTTGAACAACAACAAACTCTTCTACAAAGAAAATGGAACTTACCATTCTGAATGGACTTGTAGCATCCTCCGTGGGTGGTGAGCCCTCCTCTCAGCATTGTCACCTTCAGTGGTTGGAGGGACTCTATAAGGAGGAAAGATACAAGACTTTAATGTATATATGTATATAGGTGTTCAGAGAAAGACTATTGAAGATGTAAAGTTTGTACCAGAGACAATGTAGATTTTCCACAGCCTGATGAGCAGAAAATCTGGATTTTATTAAGGACACGGAGGCTAAGATTATGCAATCTCCTTTTATTGCCAGCACACACAGCAGTAACAATTAACAAGAATTTAGAACTTTGAAAACATTCTAAACATCTATATAGTCCGGCAACAGGCAGCCATCTTCCTTCTTTTCTTGCGCTGCGAACAAGATAAACTTTAAATCCAAATGAATTCCTGATGAATGTATCCAAGAGGGGCAACCTTCCACATCTAAACCACGTTACTCTGAAAGAAAGTATAAAATAGGTTATTCTACCCGGGCAGGTATTAGTGGTGGGATAATCTTAGCCTCTGTGTCCTTAATAAAATCCAGATTTTCTGCTCATCAGGGTGTGGAAAATCTACATTTTATGGCATGACATGGAGGCCAATATTATGCAAGTTCAAAGTGCATTCAACACATTATCAATCGCATTAGACATTGGTTTAAAGTAACAACTTTTGAACATGCTCTCGTTGGACCAATCGGCCGCTCTTAAAATGTCCTGTAAACCTCCTCCCAGGATGAGAGCTTTGGAGGCTGAGGCACCTCTAAGCGAATGAGCTCCAAAAATAGAGGTGTCTACAACCCCTTCAATCATAACATCTTTCACCCATCTAGCTAAGGTAGCGGGGGAAACGGCTTTGTGAGGCTTTTTATGAGAAATTAATAGTTGTGCGACGCCGTTTCTCAGATTAAGGGTTCTTTTTCGTATTCTTTCAAGCATTGCACCACACACAGTCTAGGGTTTCCTAAGAACTAAGGATAGAAAATTGTTGAGGAAAGAGTCTTAGTTCTTCTTTTAATATAGAAACATACTCCCTCAGGTTGGTATGCCTTACTGGTGACATCTAAAGCTCTAACATCAGATGTACGCCTAAATGAAACCAGACATAGGAGGGTTGTGAGTTTGTAAGAGAGTTTTTTAGCGATAAAGATTGATTGTCACCCCAGTTCTCTAAGACTTGTAGTATTAATTTAACATCCCAAAGAGAGGTGTACTTAGGTATGGGTGGTTTGAGAACCCTAATGCTTCTCATAATTTTCCTTGTTAAAGCATTCTGGCCGACAGGTAGACCATCTACCAGGCAGTGACCGGCAGAAATGGCTGATCTATAGACGTTGATCGTCCTATAAGACAAACCTGACTCAAATAATTCTGTTAGGTAATTTATTACATGCACTACATCAGTTGAAATGGGATTGATACCCCATTGAACACACCGACAAATCCATTTATTCCATGCCAGTCTATATGCCTTTCTCGTGCCAGATGCCCATGACTCAGATATGAGTTTGAAAGCATCTGGCGAAAGGCCAGGGATTTCCCATTGTCTCCGGAAATCCTACATGCTATCAGTGTGAGGGACCCTTCTTCTATCAGAGGGTGTATTTCCCCTCGCGGGCCTAGAACTAGGGTCTCGAAATGTGGTAAAAGTAACGGGAGGTCTACTGACATCTCCGGGATTACCGGGAACCAGGCTTGGGATCTCCAAAGAGGAGTTACCACTACTACTGTTTCCTTGAATTTGCATGTCTGTAGGAGGAATCTGGGTAGCATGACAAATGGCGGGAAGGCATATGGCCTTAGACCTCTCCAGTCCTGTAGGAAGGCGTCTACCCCAGCAGCTTGAGGGTCTGGTTTCCAGCTGAAAAAATGTGTCAGTTGAGTATTCAATCTGTCTGCAAAAAGATCTATGTTGAAGGGACCCCATATGTGTTGGATATGTAGGAATATCTCCCTGTTCAGTCTCCAGTTGCTGGAGTCTCTGAAGCTCCTGGAGAACCAGTCTGCTACTCCATTGCTCAAAACAGGAATGTGTTGTGCTACAACTGAAATTCCTTTGCTCAAACAATAAGCCCAAAATTCCTTCGCTAGGTCTGCTAGGTCTTTCGAATGTGGTCCTCCATCTTGCTGACATATTGGACTGCTGAAATGTTGTCCATGCGAAGTATTACACAACATTTAATTCTTTCTTGAGTGAAACTCCGGACTGCGAAGGAGCCCGCTAAGAGTTCCAGGCAGTTGATGTGCATGTTCCTCTTTTCGTCTGACCACAGTCCCCCTGTGGAAGAACTTCCGCATTTCGCTCCCCAACCCTCTAGGCTTGCATCTGAATCTATCACTATTTCGGGTTCCTCCCTGAAGATTGCCCTGCCATTCCAGGCTTGTGCGTTCTTCAGCCACCATTGCAGTTCCTCCCTTGACTCCTGATCTAGGGACAAAGTTTGAGAGTATGAGTGGTTTGTGCGAAGGCATCTCTTTTTTAGTCTTTGGAGGGCTCGATAGTAGAGTGGGCCCGGGAATATGGCTTGGATGGTTGAGGATAGGAGACCCAGTATTCTCGCTAAACTCTTTAGTGTAATAGTCTTTTCTAACAAAACCTTCTTTATTTCCTTGTGTAACTTTTTTAGCTTGTCTTTGGGTAAGCGTAGTTCTGTGTGGAGGGTGTCTACAATGAACCCCAGGAACTGAGTGTCTTGTGCTGGAGTTAGGCATGACTTTTTTAGGTTTATTACAAATCCTAGCTTCTCTAAGATCTCTATTGCATACTGAGTATGCAGGGATACAATGTCCTTGGACTGACCCATAATTAGGATGTCGTCTAGGTATATTATTAACCTTACGCTTTTTGCCCTGAGCCAGGCCGCTACCAGACGGAGTACCTTTGTGAAGCACCAGGGTGCTGAGGATAGTCCGAACGGGAGACTGGAGAACTCCCAGATTTTGTTTAGCCATGTAAAGCGGAGGTATTTTTGGTGTGGAGGTCAGATGGGGATAGTAAGGTAAGCGTCCTTGAGATCTAATCTTGTTAACCAATCCCTTTCCTTAGGATGTCTCTTAAGAGGTATATACCCTCCATTTTGAAGTGTCGGTAGACCACCCATTCGTTCAAATCTTTGAGGTTTATTACTGGCCTCATCTCTTTGTTCTTTTTCTCCACCAAAAAGATGTTGCTGATAAAGCCAACCCCTGGATCCGTTGCCTCTCTGATGGCACCTTTGGCCAATAGGTCTTGAACCTCCTTTGTTACCAATTTTGAGTGGTCTTGGGAGAAGCTGATTTCCCTTGGGACTTTGTCTTGAGAGGGTGTGTCTGTGAATTCTATTCGGTATCCCCTGACCGTTTGTAGCACTCAAGGGTCTTGTGTCACCAAGTTCCAGTTTCCACAGAACTGGGCTAGTCTCCCTCCCACCTTTATAGGGGAATCTGAAGGGTCTTTCATGTGACGTACCTGATGAGAAGTTTTTCTGTCTTCTGTCGCCTCTGGTGTTCCGGAAGCGGCCTCTCTGTCTTTGGGGATAAAAGTTGAAATAGGAGCCATAGATTTGTTGAAAGGGCCTATTGCCTCGTGCCATGTAGGGTCTTGAGGAAGGTGTATACCGGCCGGGGAACCGACCCCTTGTTCGCCCGGCCCTTGCAAAAACTCTATCATGAAACACCTTTCTTATATCCTTTTGGGACTTCTGTATGGAGCTGAAGATTCCCACGTACTTCGCCATCTCTTTTATGAATTCATCGCCAAAAAGTTGGCCCTGGGAAGAAGGTCCCCCTTCTTTATTGGCGAGTTCAATCAGTTTGGGGTCCAGTTTCAAGAGGATGCTCTTCCTTCTTTCGTTTGAAAGAGCCGTATTTGCGTTACCAAGGAGGCAAACAGCTCTTTGCACCCACTCTCGTAGTTCTTTTGGGTCAACCTGAGATTCGGTCAGGTAAGCCGTCTCGGCCATCTCGAAAATGTTGGTAAGGGGGCCAGTAAGGTCCAAGAGTCTATCTTGGCAAGACTTCAAGCCTCTGTCTAGGCCTCTTCTGGGGTCTTTTCCTCCCTTATTGATGAATGACACGACCTTTGGGTCGAGTTCGGGCGTCACGGTTATCTTATCAGGGAGGGATGGCCGGGGTCATTCTGATCGTAAACGAGATCTCACTTCCTTAGGGATCTCCCTTCTCAACCAGAAGGTAATATAATCAGCCACATGTTGAGAGGGGGTCCATTCAGGTGACAGGGGATGTTTTATCAAGAGGGGATCAAACATGTTGTCCCCAAGTGGGTCAGGAAACCCCATCTTAGACCCAGAGGCCTTTGATGCCTCGTCAGATGTCCCTTTTCTGGTCGTGGGTGAGTTCTCGTAATCAGAGTCGAACTCTGAAGAGCAGGACAGTTCTAGTTCTGGCTGGTATGTCTGGTCGTCATCAGACTCGCTGGATATAGGGACAACCGGGCCTCTTTCATGCCCATCCACAGTGTCGAACACACTGAGTCCATCACCGGCGTCATCCGGTAGACCCTCAATGACCCTTTTAGATTTTTTATGAGGGTGGTCACCTGATGGCCTTTTTTTCTGAGATTTATCAGGCCAGGAAGAGCATTCGGGTTGGTCACTTGGTTGATTATTGGAAAGGACTTCTAGTTTTTTATTGATGGTGTCATCCAGCGACCCCATCAATTTGCCTAAAGCCCTATTTACCAGTTCCTCTAATCTACCCTCAACTAATGAGTCAAACGTGTTTTGCAATTTAATTTTGGGGCAGGCCTACTACAGTAGGGTTACTGGCCACATTGGGAATCATAGCCAGATCCCTCGCATTTCAGTGGTTTTGAACTGTTCTTTTCCAAATGTTTTTGATTATCTTCATCTGTCCTTCCCTCTCACATGAGCACCAACTTTCACTTCCTTCTCCTTCCTTGGAAATAACCTTCTGAACATTACATGCTGGACACTATGCCCCTTTGTTTGTGTATGTTCTTCATCTAATGCAGGTGAATAGGAGGCCAGCTCACTGATCCTTGGAGTCCCTTGGCTTTGTCTGAGTTTTGGAGATGACTTCTCCTTGAGCAGGACACAGCAGGCGCAGTCCCTCTCCTTTGCTAGCCACCAGTTTCAGCAGGTGCAGTCCACGCCAGGTCAGCCTCTCTTTGCCTGTTCCACAGTGCAGCAGGGCAGTTCTTCTACGGTCCTTCTTCCAGCCCAGTCGCGATCTGAGTTTGGGGTGACATTGGTGCCCTACTTATGCTCAGAAAATGCCCACAGGGCAGGATGTGGTTGATAGCCAATGAGCTACCAGGTTTCCTGCCACCTGATGACCACTTCCAATATGGCAGGACCCCTTTCCCGGCATGTGGGGTTCCTTAGCCCAACCCAGAGGTATGGCAACCAAGGGGGCTACATGCCCCTGGAAAACTGGTTTGTCAACTGGCTTCCCCTTCCCTGTCCCTAGTGCCAGCCTGTCTACATAAACAATAGAGCAGCTCCTCTAGAAGTGTTCCCCATTTGCCATTCAAAGGCGACCTTGTCTTTGAAGCTCCCTTTTGGGCTAAAATCCATGTGGCTTCCTGCCAGGGGAGGTAAAATCTCCTCCAGTGGCAGGCCTCTATTGTTATATTTCCTGGGAGTCTTTAGCACCTCTCCCCAGGAGGGCAGAAAGCAGTCTGCAGGACAGAACAAGAGTACAACAATAAACGTGCACTGGAAACCATGGGCACCTAGGGATTTAGTGCACTGATTTTGTTGATACCCTGCAGTACCAACTTTAGTAGTCTCATTCAGAAGTTTGCAGGGCCGAGGGGTCAGCCTGTAACTTTGTACTTGCCAATGGGGCTGCTAGCTCTTCCACAATAAAAATGGCAATTAAGGGTTTTTACTGTTGGAACATGTAAAAGTACATGTTCCACTTTGTAACACACAGCACCCGGCCTTAAGGCTCATTAGGCCTACCTTAGGGTTGCCTTGCATATATTAAAAAGGGAGGTTTGGGCTTTGTCATTACCTTAAATGGCAAAGTTGAGTTAGCAGTTAAAAACTGCCCTTCCAGTCTGCAGTGGCAGACTGGGAGCCATGTTTTACCTTGCCCCACTCAATGTGGAACACCAAGTGCGGCGGTCCCTGGGGGACACTCTAACTTACAGGCCCTAGGTACCTCTGGTACCATATATTAGGGACTTACAAGCAAGTTAAGCTATGCCAATTAGGAAAAAGCCAATTAAATATGCACCATGTTGTGGGTCAGAGCATGTGTACCGAGTCCTGTTTAGCAGGGCTCGGGCATTTCAGAGCCATTACACCAGCACCTTGTAGTCAAATTGGGGGCAAAAGGTGGGGGTAAACCTGGAAAATGCATGTTTTCTTACAACAGGAATATGGAAATATGTGTTCCTAAAGTCAGGCTACCATCCGGTTACTTGGATCGAGGGAAGACAGACCTTGGGCCAGGGTGAGCATCTTGAATTTCACTTTACTTACGAAGAAATTCAGATGACAGAGATCTAAGATGGGACAAAGACAGGGCCGGACTGGCGGTAGCGGGCACCTGGTGTTTCCCTGGTGGGACGCCAGGGTGGGGGCCGGTTTTGTTACTGGGGGCCGGTTTTGTTACTGGGGGCCGGTTTTGCAGCCTCAATATCTGCCCCCAGTAACAAAGGCAGCACACAGCTTTCCACTAGCACCCCCTCCCCCCCACCCCCCCAAGGCCCGGCCGAGCTCTTTGCCAGGGCCAGTTTCGGTTTCCAGTCCGGCCCTAGACAAATCCTTTTTCAGTATCAAAAGTAACAAGAGTAGCAACCATTCCTGGTTTCTGAAACCGGCACCCTCTCTACTGCTCCCTTGGCTAAGACAGCTAAAACCTCTCCTTGGAAGATAGAGAAGTGATCCTCAGGGAGATGTTGTGTTGTGGATGGTATAGAGGAAAGAAAGGATAGGGAGTAACCTTATTCCACAATCTGAAGCACCCATTGATGTAAGATGTTGCTCCTTAGTCCGGGGAGGTGATCTGACCTCTAACCGGGAGAGGGGGGGGAAGGGGGGGGGAGGGTTGTGGTCTGAGTAGAATGTTGCCCCTGGGAATCTGAACGCTGTCAACCAGGACGAGGTCCCCAACCTCATACCCTAAGAGATTGAGAGGTATGCTGTTGCTGAGAGGAATACTGCCTTTGTCTTTGCAGATAACCCTTTCCAAATCCTTGAAAATGGCATTTTTGTTGCAGAAGTTGTCGGGTTTCGGGCCAACCACAGCACCGAGACCGCCCTTATCGCAGCCACCGACGACATCAGAACCCTAACCGACAACGGGGAAACAGCTGCCCTCATCCTCTTGGACCTCTCCGCGGCGTTCGACACCGTCTGCCACCGCACCCTAGTGAAGCGCCTCAGCAACATCGGAATCCGAGAGAAAGCACTGGAATGGATCATCTCGTTCCTCGCCGGAAGAACCCAGAGAGTCCGCCTCCCCCGTTCAGATCCGAAGCCACCGAAGTCATCTGCGGCGTTCCACAAGGATCCTCACTCAGCCCAACCCTCTTCAACGTCTACATGAGCCCCCTCGCAGCCATCGCACGCCGACACAACCTCAACATCATCTCCTACGCCGACGACACCCAGCTGATCCTCTCCCTCACCAACGACCCCACCACCGCCAGAGCCAACCTACACGACGGGATGAGAGACGTCGCCGACTGGATGAGGAACAGCCGCCTTAAACTGAACTCAGACAAGACGGAAGTCCTCATCCTGGGCTCATCACCCTCCGCCTGGGACGACTCCTGGTGGCCCCTGGCCCTGGGCACCGCGCCCAAGCCAACGGACCACGCACGCAACCTGGGCTTCATCCTGGACTCCTCCCTGTCGATGACCAGACAAGTCAACGCCGTCTCATCTTCATGCTTCAACACCCTGCGCATGCTCCGCAAGATCTTCAGATGGATCCCCACTGAAACCAGGAAGACCGTCACCCAGGCACTCGTCACCAGCCGACTGGACTATGGGAACACCCTCTACGCCGGAACCACAGCCAAACTTCAAAAGAGACTCCAGCGCATCCAGAACGCCTCCGCACGACTCATCCTGGACATCCCCCGACACAGCCACATCACCGGACACCTGAAAGACCTGCACTGGCTCCCCGTCAGCAAGAGAATCACGTTCAGACTCCTCACCCACGCACACAAGGCCCTCCACGACCTGGGCCCAAAGTACCTCAACGACCGCATGACCTTCTACACGCCCACACGCCAGCTACGATCAACCAGCCACGCCCTCGCCACCGTACCACGCATCCGCAGAACCACCGCCGGAGGAAGATCCTTCTCCTACCTGGCAGCCAAGACCTGGAACTCCCTCCCCACTCACCTTCGGCGAACCCAGGACCATCTCTCCTTCAGGAAGCAGCTCAAGACCTGGCTGTTCGAGCAGTAACTTACCCCCTCCCCCAGCGCCTTGAGACCCTCCCGGGTGAGTAGCGCGCTCTATAAATGCCGTGATTGATTGATTGATTGTTGGTTGACCTAAGCCCAAGGAATGGGCAGTGGCCTTACTCGTCTTGAATATTTTAAGGGGAGAGTCAGCTTTTGCCCCAAACAGCTTGGAGACGTCAAAGGGCATGACCATAAGGGAGTGTTGGACATCAGTGGTGAAGCCCTTAGGGGGAAATGTAGGCATGGCACCTAAGCACCATGCTGGTGCTGACTTCCCAGACAGTCAGTAGCATCTAGACCTGACTTGACTGAGAATTTTCCCGCATCCTGACCGTCAGAGACTAAATTTTGCAAAATCTGACGTACTTCCTCAGGGACCTCTGGCAGGACATCCAATACTTTTTCCATTATGCATTAGAATATCTCCCCAGGAGGCATGATGTATTAACCGACCTAAGGATCAGACTAGTCAAAGAGAAAATCCATTCTGGAAATGCCTCCAACTTTTTTGACTCCCTATTAGGTGGGATCGATGGAAAGGCATTTGGGATTGTACGACTTGTAGAAGCTTGTACAACAAGGCTCTCTGGAGTTGGGTGTTGTAATAAAAAAAAATCAGGATTTCTAGGAGCAGGATTATGTCTTCTTGCCACTTGTTTATTAACCGGAGGACAAGATCCTGGATTTGTCCAGGTGCCTACCAGCACATTTGTAAGGGCTTCATTAAAGGCTATATGGACTTGCTTCTGAGTGGAGTGTGCCAGGTTCAAAAGCTCTGTAAAGAGAATTGTCTTTAGCTCCTGAGTAGGTAGGATAAAATCAAGGTTCTCTGCCACCCTCCAGATGACTGCTGTGAAATATAGTCTCCTCAGAGGTGATAGGGCGAACTGGGCCCCAAATACTTAATTAATCAAACAAAATGATTTCATCATTTGTTTATCCATCACTTGCTGGGTTAGGCCCTGTTTCCACACTAGATCCTTCTTTTCTCCAATGATGGACCTTTGAATATCGTATTTTGAATCGAGGAGCAATTCAAGCATTTCATAGTTAAATCGCGTTAACAGTTTTAAGTTGAGTCAAAGATGAGAGTTTGGTTGAATTTCTAAAACCTTTATTCTCATTAAGAGATTAGTAACATTCTTTTTCTGGTCGTTTTAGTTGGATTAGTCCACAAATCAAATAAGTTTACAGAAATCTCATCAAAAAGAATGGTTAGAATAATCATCAAATAGTTAATCAAGTGCGTTCCATAAAGGAATAATTCCCTATCTTAAGATCAGGATCCGAGTTTTAGATTAGTAGAATCCATGAAGAGTTCGAATTTAAGGAAAAAAGTGAGATCAGAGGAGCTTAATGCTCTAAGTCAAATTAAGCAAAAGAAACAATTGATGGACGGAATGCTGGACAATTCAAACATTCACCCCCAGTCACAAGGATCTGGGTTAAATCCATCATTCTTTTGCTCACCACACCACCCCAGTTTGGACCCAGCCATATGCAAATCAGTCTTGACCCTGTTCCTTGTGGGAACAGTCCAGCCCGAACTGCCAAACCAGGTCCTCCCTGGACCGGAAAAATTAAAGCAGCAGAAACTTCCCATAAAGAGTAGTTCATGAAACTCAGCCGATTCTCAGTAAATCAAATTGAATCAATATACAGTTGCGGTAGCAATCTGTAAAAATCGAGCATCAAGTAATAAGGTAAACAAAGGACGGTAGCAGCAGTAGCCACAACCATCAAGGAAAGGGTCTAGGAAGTGGTGTGCAGCAAAGCACTGAACAGTCGCGGCCGGCATGACTCGCGGGTTGGGGGGTGGGTGAGGGGTTCACGCGGGGGGTTGCGCGGGTTCGCTGTGGGGGCAAAGGCGGGGGTTGTTTGATGAAAAAAAAAATTAAACTTACCTTCCCGTGGGGTATTCATGTATGTATCTTTAGAACACTGTATGTGACGCTTGTTTAAAGTACTGATCCAATGTACTGTTATGTCGAGCTACGCGCCTATGTATGGGAATTGTTGGTAATCACGGGAATTGCTCTGCACTGTGTCTCTTTTGTTTTGGTCTTTTTTGTTTCTGTTGACTCAATAAAAAGATTTGAGAAAAAAAAAACTTACCTTCCCGGGTCCCGCAACATCGTGGGTCCTGGCCGGGTCCCGTTTTCCTGCTCTCCTGCTGAACAGGAAGCAGGCAGCCTCCCTCCCCTAAGCCAATCACAACGCTGCAAAGGCAGCGTTGTGATTGGTGGGGACGGAGCCCAGCCGGGCGCCTATTTCGAGGCCATTTTCTCTATGTAGGCTGCATGCAGCCTACATAGAGAAAAGTCAGAGTGCGCATGACTGGTTTGGTCAGCCCAAGAGGGCCGACCAAACAGTCAGGGCCCACAGCATTGGGCAAGCCACTGCTCCTCGACACGCCCACCCGCCCGCCCCCAACCAGGCATACCTTTGTGCTTTCTCGCACTGCGAGAAGCAGAAACATAAAATGGTATTTAAAATACCATTTTATGTTTCTGCTTCTCGCACTGCGAGAAAGCAGTGGGGTGACGTTCCTCCGCCCTAATGGAGGAGCTGCCCCTGGCACTGAAGCAAACTGGGAACACACATGGTTATAAAAGACATGAATACATGTTGCAGACATTGTAACAGGCTTCTTCTCCGGACCAATCAGATGAGCAGGTTCAGCTCCTCCGCTCCCACGAAAATACATGTGACTTGTAAAGTTTATCACAAAGTTAGCTACAAACATTCTTGCGTAGTTAAATTCTGGAAACATAAGCCTTAGTTCCTATGGGCAATTGAACACAGCTTGGCCTTCTACAGCACATTTGTTTCACTGCGAGAGCAATGAACTATACTAACTGAGAGGCAAAATCACTGTTAGGTAATGTATTCTATTTATTATGAACAAGAACCTTTGTTTATAATGCACAAATATTCTATTCAAGCATTATGTGAGATATGAGAGAATAGGAAGTTCTTGGCATTTATAAATAAGTGTTGCTTATAAAGTAACACATTTGTTAAACTGGAACATTCTGCAGTTGTGACGAGCATTTCTAAGCATGTCATTATAAGGTCAAACCTCTAGTTCATGTTTTGCTCATTTCATCAATATTAGGTTTGCTTTCAGTTAAAGAAAACTTGGTTCCTAACTTTTCTATGGCCTATACCAGTGGTTCCCAAACTGTGCGCCGCGGCACCCCGGTGCACCGTAATGAGGTGCCAGGGGCGCCGCGCGCACGATGTGGGAAATTGCATCCGCAGCGTAGGGGGAGTGAAAACGTTTTTGTCAACATGATAGGACGATTTCGCATCAATAGATTTTTATTAACAAGAATTTCAACTGTAAGTACAACTTGCCTCTGCAGTCACACTGACTTCAAAACATACACCTGAGTGAGGTAAAGTTTAAGTAGTAAGTAGCCAGCTGAACGCTCAGTATTCTAGTTAGCGCCGCAAGGTCTGAGTGTGATTGGTAAAGGAACTGCCCACACGGGATGGCTTGCGATATTTCCACGTCTGGGTGATGTAGAATAACTCCGGAGTACGCTATGTTTTTGGAATTACCCTCTGGGTCTGAACGTGATTTATCCCGAACCATGTTATTCTGGGTGTAGGAAGAAGACTTTAATTTGGATTGGTCTGATCAGGACCTATTAACCTTTACATGGGGCCTGTCACTGCACATCACCATTAAAGTAGCGGCTTGAAACACAACTAAAGTTGCCGCCACGAATGCCAGGGTCAGCACCAGACTCGCAAGCTCTACAGCACACTTACAAACACGCTCTGACTCATGCTCATTTTAAACTCACTCACTCACACTCTTTCTCACTTCCATACTCACACTGATTCAGTGCAATGCACTATCACTTTCACTCACTTGCCCTCATTCTCAGTCTCACTCGTTCTAAGTCACAATAGCAGTCACTCACTCCTGTCTCTTGCTCACTTTCACACACATGCTCACACACAAATACACACTCATCTGCATGCCCACAACGTTTGACAGATTATTTTTGCACTTCCATGTAGCTGCCTGCCCTGGTTCACTCCAGCTCCTCTCTTGCTAGCGGTGAA
The DNA here is from genome assembly GCA_963921515.1 of Calotriton arnoldi. Classification (NCBI taxonomy): domain Eukaryota; kingdom Metazoa; phylum Chordata; class Amphibia; order Caudata; family Salamandridae; genus Calotriton; species Calotriton arnoldi. The sequence goes on along the minus strand of CAWUFW010000124.1, from coordinate 2,329,186 downwards.
TGAGTTCTGAAGCCAGGCACATAGCTTTCTCCGCATAGGCCTGCGCGGCGGCGAAGCCTTTGCGCAGGTACTGAGACGCATAGTCCTGCACCTACATGCGTCACTCTGGGTCGGTGTTGGTGAAGCCACTCATAAGGAGCCCGCCTTTTTAGTATAAAAATAATGCTGGTGATACTGATTACGACAGACCAAACTCAATGTTCCATTTTCTCAGAGCGGGTCTCAGTACCAAAAGCTACTGAAAGCAGCAGCTGGCATAAATAAGGGTTTGGGACCAGGCACTCTGTTGGGGAAAAAAACGATGGATTGGGATGCAGCCAAAGTGATTGCCAGTGGATGAGATTAATAATTCAAGCATTCCAACCATTATAATTTCTTCATTGCGCCCCAATTACTTTAAGGAAGACAACAGGAAGTACTCCCGAGGTCGGGCTTACATCCCCCCCACCCGCCCACCGGTAAAAAAATGGTGGGGTGCCACGGCCAACTGCCGATTAGGTCAAGGGAGCCACAGGTCAAAAAAGTTTGGGAACCACTGGCCTATACAGATAACTATGAATGCCTATTGCAAATCGGCACATTTTAAATGCATCTCATTTCAGCCTTGAATTTTACATTAATCATTGCAAATTTAGCTACTAAGCTAAATAAGTTTGATGTTAATTTGTGGACTCTATCAGTGGCAATGGCCAGTTTAGGAGAAGCCAGACCAATGTCTGGAGAGGTATCCAGGCCACTGGCTTCCGCGAGTTCATCAAAAACATCACCTTGCTCAAAGGGTCAATATTCTTCATCAAAAATGAACTCCCCTCTAGAATAGTTAAGTTCAGAATGAGCATATATGGGCTTCAGTATCCGAAAAAATGATGGGATATTCTGCCTGAGTCAGCAACACCGTAATAGGCGCCTGTATTGCAGTGATTAGCGTTGGTGGTAGCAACTACTGTGCAGCGCAGAGGATGGAGCCAGATATTTTGTCAGATCCTGAATCAACAGAACCGGAGCTGGTGACATTATCAACCCTGGGTTGAGGTTCAGAGTCATAGCTGGCATCAAAGATGAATCCGCTGATGGTAACTCATTCAGAGGTCTCCTCGGATCCATGGAGCCCAAAGGCATTCTAGTGAGATCTGGTGTGGCACCAAAGAACTTTTCCATAGGCATTTTAAGCTGCTGGAGCTGATCTGGTGTCTTCATCTAATCAGAAGGGATCTGAAACAAGATCAGCATGGTAACCAGCTCCACTGGGGGAGAATGGCTCCAAGGCCTAGAAGTGACAGCTGCTTCATATGACCCTAAATGGTGCAAGTGGGGAGTCGCAGATGAACCATGCTTGGACCATTTATGTATTTTATGGCTCTTTTTCGACTTACCTGACTTTGATGAAGACTGGTCACAAGAACGACCTCTGGAATGGGAATAATTTTGCATCCTCGACTTCAGCTGAGATCGTTGAACTTTGATGGGGCACGGGTCATTGAGTTCCTCATCTCAGTGACCGCAAACTTTGTCTCTCGGTCGCAGATGGCCTTTTTGTTCATATTGGCACACGACTAACACAACTTTGAGTCATACCAGGAGACGTGGTGCTGGAACAATTTTCAGAGTGGGGAGCTGTTATCACTGTTAAATCACCGAAGTCATAGGGATTGTAAAAAAATCTTAGCGCCTCGCAAAGAACAAGTGTAGCAAATGAGCAATGCCTATTCGGCAGGAAAGTAGTAAGAGTGTGGTATAGAGCCGATGGTGCATTTTGGAGAACATTGTCGCAAATTTATTATAGCATGCTATGGTAGCACACTGTCATTACAGACAGCACATTTTCCATTGAAATGGCCACTAAATTTCCACAGACATGCAGTTTTACTGATCAAACTATATAGCCCTCAAACAATGTGTGGCAATAGGGTTTCACCGACTAATTGTCGTTTGCACATCACTAAGTAAATTGTCTTGACTTGTTTTGATACCATTCAAATTCTTTGCTTCCATCACACTTTCAGAATTACAAAAACAGTGCTTTATTTGTGCTTTCTTAAATGCTGGTATATTTTTAAAAATGTGTACAATACATTTCCTTATATTTAAATTTTATTTTGTTAGAAAAATATGACATCCTACAGTCTTTCCTTTCACACTTCTTGTACTCATGCAAGATTTTCACATAGTTCACTTTACAAAATCCGCTCACTTTGCAGTCAGAAACCGAAATGTAAATATCAGTCTCCATTTTCAAGGAGTAAGCAGCAATTTGTCAGAAGACGTGGCCTGATATTTGACATCTGGCTTTGAATATAACAAAACAAAGATACAATTTGAAGGCATATTTATTGCTCATTCACCTTCTGAACTCCAGCATGGTTATTTTTGGGGGTGCTGAGGTACCCCCAGCATTCCTGCTTCCAGCGCCTATGGACAGAAGCCAAGACACTAAAGGCAGACATGAGTATCTGTAAATATAATCTGCTGCATACATGCCTTAACTGGTTTAAAACCTAGGTTTAGGTGACATTATCTGCACATCTTCGAATATTTTTTTTAGGGAAAGCAAAATCTGTAGCATGAGAGTTGAAGCTCTGGACCCGCATCGTCTGGTACAGATAGAAAGGAACTGACTCCAGCATGAGCAGGTGCCGTATATATACTGGTCCTGATGTCACTTCCACGTGGGATGGAGTGGAACGAGGTAGAACAACACTGCATGACGCCACCTTTCGGCATGCAAGTTAAATGCTATGCAAAAGTTTCTGGATCTGGTCTGATTTTCAAAAGGTGAGGAATCTGCAGTTAGAAGTCTCTATCATAAACAGTTATCATTCACAGTAGATTAGTTTGAATAAATCCTACTCCTGTCTTGGCTGGTTAGAAAACACAAGAACTAGTGGTGAAGCTTGTTGGGGTCTAGAATGGATTCCAGGATCAGGAACTCACCATAGTGCGAGACATCATCAGAGATTTCATTGTAATGCTTGTGACCCCTGGAATATACCTGATGTCCGAGCCTCCCCCTCAGTCGGTACCTACAAGAATAAGTTAAGGTTTGTTGTGCAGTTCAGAAAAAGCATGACAATGTACAACAATCACAACTTATGCATCCATTCATTAATTCCAATCACCACAGACTTCACACCAATTAAAAATAAAAGTTAAGAACATGCAACGTGAGAAATTATACTTATTTAGCCATGTGCTGTTCTTCAAAACAAAATCCACAAAGGCCTTATTAGTCACAGCAAGGGCCTTAGTGTATGGGCAGGCCGCAATAGACAGCTAAGATGGCACTGGTAGCTCTTCTCACCTTGAGTGATATGCTATTGTTGTGGCCAGTGCATATACGTCAGCACCCTCAGGCCTCACAGTGAGGGACAAAAGAGATGTTGGGATGCAACCAGGATGTCTGCAGTGTCTAAAGACATAAGAAGAGTCTCCCGCTAAGTGCACTGTGCTAGAGAGGACAACCCAGGTAGAGGGTTGTTTTAGAAGGATTTCCAGGTCCTGTAAGCATGAGGAATGAAAATGGTTGCATGACACAACCATGCATGCCTTACTCACGTGGTCTTTATATAAACCGTGTCTTTACCATTCATGCCTTTACCAAGCATGCATTTACAACAAGTTTCGTTGTAAAGGCATGTTTTGGTAAAGGTATATGCATGGTAAAGATCCCACCTTAGCCTCCTGCCCTGAGCCCTTAAATCCGGCCCTCCTGCATTCTAAACTCCCCGCCACAGCCCTAGTAGCCACCCCGCACATCTACCCTGAGCCCTAAAACCCGGCCCCGGGCCAGAAAAACTACCCTGACTGCAGCTGCGCTGCCCTGAGCCCTAAAAATTGGCCCCAGCCCTGAAGACTGCCCCTTCCCCTTCTCCTGCCCTGAGCTCTAAAACTCCACCCCCTGCCCTAAAACCTACCCCGATCACAGCCCCCCCGCCCTGAGCCTCAGCCCAACCTACTGCACTGCTTCCCGGTCTTTCCTGCAGCGATCCTTCCGGTTCCTCTTCCCGCCTGCTCAGACACAGCGTCAGCCCCTCCATTAGCGTGGAGGAGCGCCACCCCCCGCCACCACCCTCAAATAAAACGATAACAAAACAGGTTTTAAAACAGTTTTATTATTGTTTTTTTAACCCCCTGGACCCTTCCCCAGGACTCTGACGAGTCTTGGGGGCGGGTCCAGGGGGATGACACTGTGGTGGGGGAGTGACAGTGCACATCCTTCACTGCACATGACGGTTTGGCCGGCCGTCTCAGGCCGGCCAAACCGTCATGCGCAGTGAAGCTCTCTCCAGCCCCAGCTACGTTGCTGAGGCTGGAGAGAGCAAGCACAGGCTCCCAGTCTGTCTGGCAGCACAAAGTCCTGACGCTGCTTTCATGCAGTGTCAGGATTGGCTGCAGTGCATTCTGAAAGCCTGTGCCCAGAAGAAACCTGGAGAAGCGCGATGCAGCGGGCGGTGGCGGCGATGATCAGGTAAGTTTTATTTAAAATTGTATTATTATTATTTTGTACCCCCACCCCCCACTAACCCCCACCCACAGCTCCCTCCTCCGGCCCACCCCGGCACTTTGGCAGGGGACGGGCCGCTACCGCTCAGACAGCTAGAACTCCGACTGCCTTAAACAAGCATATGTGTAGTTGAAGCATATCTGTGGTTAAGGCAAGCATTGTTCAGCTTGCGGGGAAATGGCATGCGTGCTAAAGTCTGCGTTGTAAAGACCGTTTCCCAATGAAAATACCTGGTGATCTTTTCACCAGAATGTGAGCCTCGGGCTGAAACCAGATACAGCTAGACATTAGAAAGTCCAGTTTTGAACTCCCCAAGAAGCACCTGTTGGACATTTGCATCATACATCCAGTATGTGACATGGTCACCCAAGTTGTTCTAAAAACTCCCCCAAATACAAGTAGCAAGCCTAAACTATACAAAGGATATAAATAAGCCATTTTATGTGGGAATTAAGGAAGTCCCACAAAGGATTTCACTATAAGGTTGCAAGAAATGATGGATAGTTCAAATACAATAGCACCGTTCAAGGGATTCATGCCCAAGCGTGCCACCAGACACAATATTGGTAGAGTATACTATGCACTCGCCATCTCTGACCATCTAACTGGTCCGGCAGCATTATTGCTGGTGGACATAGAAAAAGCGTTTAACTCTGTGAATTGGAGGTACTTACTAGCGCTTCTCCAGCGGCTCCACTCTGGACCCAAGTTTATCAAATACGTCAAATGCCTTTACACAGACTTGACCGCTCATGTCCGAGTAGGAGCTGCAGTGCCCTAACCTTTACCTATTCCAGCAGGGTACAGGGCAGTGATGTCCCCTGTCCCCGCTGCTCTTTGCGACACCATAGTGCCCCTGGCCTAGTGGCATTGAATTAACGCACAGGTTCGGGGGTTTGAGTGGGAAGGGGTCCTGTGGTTAAAATAGCACCTTATGTAGATGATCCCCTGATCTTTTTAACCAACCTGGAAACCTCTGGTCCCTGAGTACTCCAAATACTTCGAATCTTTAGAGAGACATCGGGCCTCTCCATCAACATAGCTAAGTCTATCGTATTGCCAGTTCCCCCTATCCTCACAACTTGTGATGGGCCACTGGCCTGCAAATAGCCACACACCACTTCAAATATGTGGGAGTACATGTCACCCCTGGCACCTATCTGTCATGGGAGATGAACATCCAACCGCCTCTGGACGCACGACACACTGACTGCTTGTGTCAAAACTTGGTCAGCCCTCCGTCTGTCCCTCATGGGGTGCTCAGCCATGTTCAAAATGGTTTCCCTTCCCCGGTTCCTATACCACATACAAAATTACCCTTACCCTCTTCCACGCCAAACATACCGAACTCAAATTCTTGCCTGCCTGCGCCAAGTACTGGGGTGCCCCATACCATGGGATCCTAAACTGATCCTCCTTCTTATATCACCAGGGTTCGAGGGCGACTGATATACAACCACCTTCCTCTGGCTGGTCCTGATGGTGGCCAAAAGAGACACCGCTTGATACTGGAATGCTAACGCACCGCCCCCGATTGCGGAGTGGAAGAGGGGTCTAAACTGGTGCCTGAACAGAGAAAAACTGGTGTACGAGGAGATGATCTCAAAAATATGCACAAATATGACAGAGATGGGCGGATTACTGGGAGATCTCCATTGCACGCTCTCACAATCCTATGACTGCACTGCATATGGAAATTCAAAATTATAGCGGTCCGGAACTCTGACACTGATACTGGCACTGTTTTTGGGGATCACCCTCCTTATACGTACATGGGACCTGCAGTTTGTCGGGGTGAGTGAGGGATGTGTGGGAGGAATGGGACCTTGTTATATGGTTACCAAGTTGTGTTGTATCGCAATATCTTGTTTTCATTGAACCAACATAAAAGTCAGTAAAATAGGTTTTTAAAAAAGTAAGCACCAGTCAAAACTGCATGGACTTGAAGCAGGCTTGTTCGTTGGCATATGCCCCTCAAAGTTACAGGTAGGTTGTTCGAAAGGTGCTGTACAAAAGGAGACTTTTGTCAGATATCGACCAGCAAAACAGGTAGGCATGATAAAGGATAGGTGATTGTGTGAGACTTGGATGGGCCCATTTGAGGCCTGTGGTCTGGCTGAGGACACTAGTTCCATCTCCAGTTAGAAGAGCACTAGATGGGCAGGCAGCAGCACTGCCTCTAAGACTCTGAGTAGTGGTTTCACGGTTTGTATCTATGATCCGTCTCTGTAAAAACCTCTCCTTGATGATGCTTGCATGGCACCTCCCATTTGGATCCTACAGAGTCCTCAACTTCCAAAATTATGTACATTCTCATCTCTTTCCATGCAGTATACTCATTGCATTGAATGTGGCACCCTCTTTATAGATATTAAACCATTTTTAAAAAATATAGATACTCCGTTATAGCAGCCGTTTGTTACATGGTCTTTTCAGATCCACACTGCTGCTAGTTAGCTTACTTGCAGTCCTCCTCAGCAGGCATATTGACCTAATATACTATCTGGCTCCTGCAAACAAAATAAAGAACTCTAGGGCTGATATATTATCTCACCAGGCTATATTTCACAGCAGGCCAGGTCCCCTGAAAGGCTGAAGGCTTGAGCAATGTCAGCCAAATGTTAGTACCTGACTTGTGATGACTCTGCCCCAGCCCTGTTGGCTAATCAGAGCACTATGCCATATTGGAATCTGTGGTTTCTTGATTGGACATTGCATCTGAGGGGGTGGTAGATTTAGGTAGTGACACCCACTTATGTATCAGGAATAGGAAACATCATGGACGTTGCTGGCTTAAGAACATGACTCAATGTCCCGTACAGTTGTACAATCTTTCCCATAGTAAATTCTTGTTTGACATACCATATGTGAAAGGTGAGAAGGAAGTTCAGCTAATGCCTATTGAGTTATTGGCCTCTCAGCTGTGACTCTGAACTAATGTAGGTACCACCTTTCACATCAGATCCCCTCACACAATACTGTGGCATCTCTCAGGGGTCCAACATATTCGCTCTATTATTCAACATCTACCTAACCCCCTTACCAAATCTGATTGAATCATTAAACATTACCTGTTACAACTATGCAGATGACACCCAAATCATTTTACAAATGGATGGCCTGGAAGACATCTAAAATTTAAAACTTGATCATTGCCTTCGGGCCATGAACACTTGGATGACGAATAACCATCTAAAGCTAAAATACCACAAAGACAGAGAATATGACCTGCAGACAATGGCAAAAATACTATCCTCACACCATATGGCCTAAGGAACATGAGGCGCGCTCCAACAATATCAAGAGAAATCAAAAACTTAGGGGTAACCATGGAGTCAGACCTATATTTGATACCACATCTTAACAACGTCCACCTCCATACCACCTCCAAAAACTCTGCAAGGTAGGAGGAACTGTTCTCCCGGTCCTGTTGGAGGACTTAAACTCTTAAACTCCTCGCTAGCGAGTGGACAGGTACCGCTGACATGGAAACATGCCATGATAAAGGCTCTCCTGAAAAAACCTAACCTTCGACCCAGAGGTGTGGAGCAATTATCGACCGGTCTCTCTACTTCCCGGGACCAGTAAAATACTGGAAAAATATATAAATAAACTCCTCTCAGAGCACCTGGAGAATCACTCTCTTCTGCATTCCACCCAGACATGCTTCCGCCCAAACCATGGGACAGAGACAGCTTTGTTAGCAGTTGTGGAGGAATCCAGGAAAATTCTTGATCAAGGAGGGACAGTGGCGGTCATCTTACTGGACCTGAGCCCCGCATTTGACACTGTCAATTATAACATCCTGATTGACAGGCTCAGAATGGTTGGAGTCTCGGGCAAGGCCCTGTCATGGATCAAATCCTTCCTGAAGGATAGAACATTCCAGATGTTCGAGGGGGAGTGCCCTTCTAAATGTTTACAGCTCTCGTGCGGAGTCCCCCAGGGCTCATCATTGAGCCCCACTCTTTTTAATGTATATCTTAAACCAATGGCCGAATTAGTCCTTCCTTATGGAATCCAAATTATCACCTATGCGGATGATACACAACTGGTGGTAGTGCTAAAGCACCCTAAGAAGTCACAGATCAACAATGAAGCATGTATGGAAGCGGTGGCCTTGTGGATGGATCAGCCTTGTCTCAAACTCAATGGAGACAAGACGGAGCTAATGATTTTAAGCAACCACCCTGGGGCGGCTATAGAGGCAGCAGGACTAAGCTGGCCCAAATGCCTTGGTCCCCCCCCAACCCCGAAAGAGCAGATAAAAAGCTTAGGAGTCTGGCTAGATAAAGCTCTTAACTTCAACAGCCAAGCAATTAAGCTAGCCGCAACATGCTTTGGAATCATCAGAATGTTACGGAAAATCCTCCCATTGCTCCCAGTCCCGGCACGAAGAGTGATAGTACAGGCATTGGTACTCGCACGGCTGGACTATGGGAATTCCCTTTACTTGGGTACCACAAAGGCCACTATAAAGAAAATACAGGTGGTACAAAACTGTGCAGCTAGACTGCTCCGGCCTGTGCCCCACGGTGAGTCAGTGAAGCCTGTGTTAAAAAACTTCACTGGCTGCCGATAACAGAGTGGATCAAGTTCAAAGCTCTGTGCATAGCTCATAAAACGCTATGGGGAACAGGTCCCAAGATAAATCAATCTCTGGTGGCCTTTTACCACCCAATGAGATGTCTTCGGTCTGCAGATCAATTTTTGGTAGTGGTCCCAAAAATTAAGAGAGTGCGATCCGGGGGCCGCATGTTCTCCTATAATGCAGCCAAACTCTGGAACGCCCTCCCGCTTCAATTGGGCTCCACCCCACACCATCTTACCTTTCGTAAACAGTTGAAGACTTGGCTGTTCCAGAATCTGCCATAATCAGCATGCCTTCCGACTCTTCTTGTCACTGACAGCGCGGGGATGCCTAAGGGTAGCCAGGCGCTTTACAAATACTCAATAATAATAATAATAATAATAATAAAAATAATAATAATAATAACAACATCACACAAAGTGCTTCATACACAATGAAAACACTACATCGCATCTTCCCATGCTTGGATACCAACAGCAAGCCATCCTCAGACTCACAATCTCCAAGCTTGACTATTTCAACAGCCTATACCATGGCACACCCACATTCATCAAATGCAAAATACAACTAATCAAAAATGCTGCCACCATCACCCAAGAGGACACAAGACTCCAGTCTTCCAATCACTCCAATGGCTACCTACAGCTAGGTGCACAATGTCCAAAGCACTTTGCATTGTCAACAGAGCCTCCCAAGAAAATGGACGGCTATACCTACAAGTTAAATTCAAGCAATACAAACAAACAGGACACTTCGCTCCTGGCTTGCACCACTTATCACCTTACCATAAGAAATCTTTAGCAGGCGCTTCTTTCTCAGTACATGCCGCTAACCTCTGAAACTCACAACCCGCAAGCATATGAAGCATCCAAGTGTATTTACACTTCAGAATGCAGTTGAAAACATGACTATTTCCAAGACAACTACTCCAACCCACATCCCAGCTACTGAACCCAGAAAGACAGTTGCACCCTCCAACTCAATCTTCAGCTTACAATCACAGATTGGAAACAACGCAACCAGCAAACTACTTTCTATAGGCAGGTAAGTTAAGGAGGGCTGACCTATGGTTTACCCGGGTATTATATAGTTATTTCTTTTCATATTTGACATTTCCGGCCCAAACTGATACTAATATCATAAACCTCGGCAGCAAACTATAACTTACACCTCTGGCATTCTTGTCCATCACCAGCACTGTGCAGCCAATAAACCAGCCATCACCAAATCAACAGGCATGGAATAACTGAAGAGATCCTTCACACACCTCTGGTTAATTGGAGGATTTTAATGTAGTCCACCTCTTCAGGTCCTAAATATCTATACGCTATGGTTGCTTCTATACATCGCACAATGGCACTCAGATATGGGATGATAGTAACAATGCCCATCCCAGTCGCTCTCCACTTCTCTGTCCCTCCAGTCTCCAGCCATGTCAGCTTAGTCCCACAACTATACACAGCATTTATGATTGGCCAACCTAGTGCAGTAACCGGCTAGGCAGACTATAATTATAAGAAATACCTTAAAGGGACCAGCAGAGCTGCCAAAGTAATGAAAAACCATGTACTACACATCTGTATCTCTCACACCTCCACTATCCATCACTCTCCTACGAGATGCGTCCCTTAAAATGATAACTGCACCTCTGTGGTCATCATGCACGACATGGAAACACTTCCCACATAGGATCACAAAACAAAGGCAACGCCCTTCCAACAACACACTCTATATGGCATAGCTTGCAGCCCATGTATGTAAGAGCTTCAGTGCCCCACAAAGAGGTAGTAAGTGCTATACAAACGCTGCAATACAATACAATATTTATCATTTGTGCATCGCCAAGATTTATTTGGATTCTATTAAAATCTTTGTTTCCATTCACTTCAGAATTACAAAACATAATGTAATTTGTTTGTCCATTCATAACTGCTGATATATTTTGAAATATTTATACAGTTAATTTACAGGTATTTAAATGTTGTTGTGTATTAGGGAAAAAAATTACATCCAACAGTGTTTCTTTTCCACTACATGTAGCCCTGCGAGATTGTCACATAGTCTACTTTACACAATTCTCTCATCTTGCGGTCAGAGAATGAAAAGTAAACAACATCTCCATGTGAAAAGTGTGAGAACTAATTTGTCAGAAGACATAGCCTGACATTTGAATTCTTTCTTTGAAAGCACAGAATATGAGACCAGATAAAATCAAAATGTATAAGCATTTTTATTGCTCATACACCTTCTGAACTCCAGCATGGGTATATTGTGAATGCTGCACCACCCCCGTCCCTACTTCCAGTGCCTATGGGGTTTTTTCGGTTAGATTTTATGCATTCAAAGGTGAATGCAGTTTGTTTAGACAAACCAAGTTTTTGATCCATGTTGTGCCAGCTGCCTGGATCACTTGGGTGGGGAGGAGGTTGGCGGGGCAAAGATTAATATGGGCTTTCTTTCCCAGCTCTCAAATGTCTCCATGACTATGGCCCTGATTGGTAGAGTTTACCATAATTTGCCATACCGGGGGTGCAGGGGGGTCATAAATGCCTCTAGACACCAGAAAAAAACAACAACAAAACAAGCACTGCCAAAGCCAATAGATTCACCTTTGAACAATGTCAGGTGATCTATGCTTTTTGCAAGTGCTATTTAGCATCAGCAAAAAGAAAAAAAAACAGAATTGTCAATGCTTATTTGCTCATGGTTTTTTTGTCAATCTTTATGGTTTGGGGAGTTGTTAGGCCCTTGCCAAGACATAAAAAATAAAAGTGGCACACATTACTATTCTAGTCCCAGGCACTGAAGAGAACTACTTTGTATAAGGATGTGCGCCTTGTGAAAGAGCAAAATGCTGTGACTCATAGTGAATTTAGCCAATGTTTGAAGTGGGTTGACCCATTGCTTATGTTGTATTAGGCTGATGAAAAATATGAATGACACAATTACAGACCAAGGAATGAAGAGGGCTCTAAGTGAGAATAATATAAATCTTAAACAAGGAAGGGGGACTATTAGGGCTTGTTAACTGGGTCCAGCACACATGCCCAATCAATAAGTAACACGAAAAGTAAGCTGTTCCCCAATAAAAAGGTGTGGACAACGTGTGACAGAGGTGGGGGATGAGGGAAATACTCCTTTTCGGAACTAAAGTCCTCACACACCCAGCAAGCTAGGTGTCATGCTTCATCATATGGACTTGCTCCTCGTCGGGTCGGCGCTGCAATACCCGACGGGCACCCATAAAGGGGCTCTTTGGCGGAGATCTTCAGTTCCTTGCCGTATGGTGCTGTGGGTGTGAGGGCCCTAGAGAACAGTGTAGATGTGATGTGAGTGGGTGATTATAAAAAGGTTGGATAATCCAAATAAACTTTTTATTAGGGTGGCTATCCACCTTATTAAAAGAGAAATGGAGTGGCTGCTCTCTGGCACAATGGTCCAGCGGAGCAGAGCTCAACTCTTACAAAGTGGTCAACATGTTTCATACATTGCGGTCAATACTGATCCATTGCATTTCATCAGGACCTAGGTGTAAAACTATCTACACTTGGTGGTGGGTGGAGGAGTTCCTACCTACCACTCTTCGTGGAGGACGAGCACGAGGTCCCGCCAATCCTAGTTGTAACCTATCTGGAGGGAAACACTCACTCCATTCGGTCTTGTCAGCTCCAGACACCAATGTGGTGGTGTCCTGCCCAAGAAGGACATGTGCCGGTAATCTACCCGCCGCAGAGCTGGAAAGCCGGATACTGTCCATAAATACAATTTTAGTAAAATTAAAACATCTCGGCTAATGCAAGACGTAAAAATGATTGTTGATGATGGATGATGCTAAACAACATCAGCAAAAACACACATTAAAAAAAAAATCCAAAATGGCCAGCCCTCGCGAGATTACAAATATGTGCGTCACCAAGCATGCGCAAGTATGCATGATGATGCGGTGGCTGTGTACCAGGCAAAAGAGGCTACCCGACTCAATATAACAATAAAAATAATAACACACCAGAGTTCATAGCATGAACATTCAGCATGTCCAGAATCACATTGCAGACAGAAGAGTCCACTCCGCGTTCACACCAATGTGGTCTAGGAGTAAAGTAACTGAAACTTGGAAAATGGGTTTAAAAGCCCCAAATCATAGTTGTTAAGGTATGTTTTACATTAAAAAAAAATTGCCCACCCCATATTTTTTAACCTGTGAACCTAAAGATTGAGCTCGGGTATGGAGAAGGGTTAAATATTAAAAAAAGGAAGAAAAAAAAATAATCAAACAAGCCAAGTGGAATGGGGAAAGCAGCTCCGAGAGCCCGTAATGGGGGAGGGAGAAGGGGAAGGAGACACAGGAATGTGAAAGGTAAGCCGCTCAAAGGGTAGAAATGGAAGTTTATGTTTTTGTGTAAATTAAATTACTCGTTCAATTTTTTTTTTTTCCGAGGTCCATGAAGGTGGATTTTACACAGAGGTGCTGGGGAACACTGGAGAGGGGAGTCGGCTTGGGGTAAAAATAAATGCAGTCATCCTGCTGCAACTAAGGGGAGGGGTGGGGAGGTAAATGATACATTAAAAAAGGCAATTTTGTACTTGCTATTCATGTTGCAAAGGAAGGATGAAGGAAACGCCTTCTTTAAAACTCAATTGTGTTTGCATGATGTTGAGGAGGTTAGCAGTGCTAGAGGAGAAGCCATGGCCTGAAGTGAGAGAAAAATTGACTCGCACATGGGTGAGAGAGAGAGCAATGTGGAACTGGGGGAGCAGCACAAGGGAAAGGGAGAGCAACACAAGAGCGGGTGGGGGAAAGAAGCACATGAGGGTGACATATGGAAAATACATGCACTCTCGTAGAGTGTTTAACCAAAATGAAAAAAGTAGTTCCTTATAAGTGGAATGACACAAGTAAAGAGGATCTGCTCCAGGGGAGGGACAAACAAAAGATTGACAAGGCAAGCAGTAGAATAAGAAACAAGCACATGAGAGTGACAATAATGCTAAACAATGGGAAGCAATGGGCAAGCTTTAAGCCTGCTGTAAGATATTTTTCGAACCAGACATCTTTGCTGTCTTGTATGCTCAAGCCAAAAATTAAGGGGTGATGGCAGTCCACCCAGGAATCGGGCCATAGCCCCACCCCAGAACAGGTGCTACAATCTATCCCTCCCTTTGGCGGATTGGGAAGTGTTTACCCTCAATCTACCAAACAACACAAACACTCCGTCGGGCCCACCTACATTACAACTTTACTAATTAATATACATATATAATTAGTATATTTAAATACTATATTATATATATATATATATACATATATATATATATATATATATATATATATATATATATATATATATATATATATATAACACAGGCTCAAAAGGTTCCATGTATCTCATGTTCTCATGTATGTTTTATTACAAAATAATTTTTCCTTTTTATATAAATATAATGTCTTATTCATTGTGTACAGATATATAAAGATTGTTTTAAATGTAACCATTTTTCCAAAAACATATCACAAATTTGGTGATAAAGACGTGCTGAATCTAACTCTTCTAGTCTAAATAATACATAAAAACCAACCGACATTCACACACACACAGTCAATGCACACACTCCAATCATCCCAATCAACCTGACAATCCCATACCTCAACACTCTTGCAACCTATAAAAACATCACAATCTCTGATGCCTCACAGATTGATAAATCAAAACATAATGTCAAATTCATCAATAATATTTTGCCAATATCGTTTCCGCAATTAACTTTATAAAAGGTAGCTTCACATTTATATCCAAAGCTATGTAGTGACTAAGAACCCTGTATATTTTTCAAATAATTACAGTTAGTACATTTATATTAATTCATTGGGTGACTGTAAAGATCCAATGATTACACAGTTAATACATGCATATTAATTAATTGAGTGGCTGTAACAATCTACGCACATTTCAGCGGAAACGCCTACTTCAGGAAAGCCACTTTCAGTCGAATCTCAAACGTATTGCCAAACGACCTGCAGAGGACATAATACAAAACTTTCTGAGTGTTAATTGCATTACAATAATCATACATAGCCATACTTTACAATGATCCTCCACAATATGTGAAAAAAACCTTTTGCGCATCAAACATGTGCACGGCCCACCACCAGACTACACCTGAAGTTTGTGCATAACATACAGCTGTACATGGGAAACCACCATCACCTACTAAAAAACCTGAAGAGCGAGCCTAATTACATACCTTATGCCCTATACATAAATAGACAATACCTACTGGGACACTTGTACCAAGACCCCATAGTCCGACACCATACACTTATGACTGCAGGTTTTTATTGCACACCTCTGCTATTATTTCTTTATATTCTCCACACATATTGATGTTCAACAGACGTCCATAAGTGTTCTCCATAGTTAAAATTTGTCCCCAGTTACTAATATATATCCACCATTTAGGGAGAAGGAAGGAGAAGGGCGATACCGCAAGGCCCCTACAGTATAAACACAAAAGATCTTGGGGCAGATTTACAAGAAAGTGACGCATCTGTATAGATGTGCACTTTCCCTGCGCCACCCTTAGAAACCCTTGCGCCACCATAGATGCGCCGTATTTACAATACGGCGCACTATGGCGCAAGGATTGACAGATGCGTCAGAAATTCTGACGCATCTGTTGGCGGAAAAGTCACGCATTGCTGGAGTCGTGTCGCAAGCAGGACGCAACTCCAGCAATGCATGTTGAGGCCTATTCCCACTACACTGCGTCACTCCTTACGCCTGCTTCAAGCAGGCGTAAGGTTTTGACGCAGTGGCTTCCTAAAAGTGGCGCAGTGAAATCTTGTAGATTTCACTGCGTCACTTTTACGAGGCCTTCCTGCGTGGGAACGCCCACCCTGCATACATTATACCTGACGCAGGTATAATGTGACGCAGGGCTTTACAACGTGACGCATCTCCCTAGATGCGTCACGTTGTAAATAGGCCGCATTTTTTGCGCCGCCATTGCGTCAAAAAAAGTGACGCAATGGCGGCGCAAGAAGGCGCAAGGGGCTTGTAAATCTGCCCGCCTATGTGGAAAATTGTCGCCGAGGGGAATAAAAAAACAAATTCTGCGTCCAATGCCAAATACCTGGGGATATAGCACGATATATGACAAACTTGGCCCTCCGCTATTTAGATAGTTGTCAGTAGTAAATCACTGTTGATAAAGCCTGAGAGTACCAGTACCAAAAAGAAGGACGGCCACAAGGTTCAATCATGAATAAAGCAATTGGGAGAACCTAAGAGAAACAGAACTCCAGGGTATGCACTGTAGTATGTAATCCCTAGGGCAATATAATCTTGCCTCAGTACTTCCGTGTGCTCTTATTTCAAACCAATATTCTCTGTATCTAGTATAGCCAAATGAGCAATGGTTTACAAACACGACTAAATATCCAGAAAATTAAAGCACCGCTTGTTTGCTTTATTGAAAACAAAGTAATATATGTTGCCAAAAAGACAGCAAGCTTATCATACAGTACTATTTTCAAAAACAAGTGGTGCTTTAATTTTCTGAGTATTTCTGAGTACCCTGCATTTTTGGAAAATAGTACAGAAAGTGGCTTTCCTGATGAAGGCGTTACTGCCAGAATGCGCATAGATTGTTAAAAACACCTAAAGAATGAATAAGAATGGGGGGCGGGGCTTGCCTGGCTCAAAGATAGTCGCGTTCTAGGGTAGCTCCGTGAGCCACGACATCAATCTTTTATGATCCTGCTTCTTGCCTTAAATAATTTAACTCTACTCACCCCCTCCCGAGCCAAGGTGAAGTCCTGGACGCGAACGGAAGCTGAAACCCTGAGAAAAACGCTGCTGGGGCTAACAAAGAGTGACGGGTCCCGGCCTGGTGCTGGGGCCTACATTGAGACGCACGCACGATCCATCAGCGGTGCCTGAGAGGGGAGGGTGGCCCCGGGTGGTGAAGGGACGGCGGCTCGGTGGGTGTCTCCCATGCACAAGATACACGCGACTGGGAGTGATGCTCAGGCTTCCGCCGGACCCCCGCAACTGGTGCTGGCGATTGTGTGAAGCTTTGGGCAGCGCTTCGGACCGCGGGCAAGTGGACGACTCTCCGGAGCCTTGGAGCTGCATAACGTGGAGAGCCGCACAGAAAAAGGTAGCGGTGAGTCGACATCTGACAGACTTCTCCTCGAGGTGGGGGAGGCCAGAGTAGACCCTTAGCTGGTGCGGGACCCAGGCGACTCTTCCAGTCCTTTTGGCAGGCCCGACGCGCAGAGCGCCATATACACCCAGACTGAGGCGGGCGGAGGCGTCGCATCACTCGGCTGCGGAGGAGCCCTCGGGCTCAATTTCATGACGGAGGGAGGCCTGCGCTCGCTGAGCCACCGGAGGGCCCTTCCTGGGACAGACTCTGGGAGAAGAGTGCTCCTAGCAGTTTAAGGAATAAAGTGTGACCGGAGACAGTAGCACTGCCAGTGAGGCAAAGACAGTCACTATATTAATTCGCAGTACGGGACAAAGCTGGCTTCACAAATGCTGCGGGCCCTGGAACGGTAGTGGTGTGTGAAGGCAGCAACGGTGCGGGAGGACACACGGGAAGCAGTGATGTCCTGCTCAGTGATCCTGAGACGGAACCCCGTCTGTGAGCTCCTAACTGACGCCATCCTACACCATAGGTGTTAGAAATGGGGGTCTCTAGTTGGCAGAGGTAGGTACCTTTGTCCAAATAGGGACCCTTGCTTCTAGTCAGGGTAAGGGGGATACACACTTTAGATAACCCCTGCTCACCCCCTTGGTAGCTTGGCACGAGCAGACAGGCTTATCCCAAAGGCAATGTGTAAAGTATTTGTACCAACACTCACAGTAACACAGTGAAAACACCACAAATGGACACCACACCAGTTTAGAAAAATAAAATATCTTTATCTAAACTAAACAAGACCAAAACAACAAAAATCCAACATACAGATACTCAGAAAAATGTCTTTAGAAAGGTTGTTGCAAAAATAAGCTTGAGAAATCAAATAGCACCAACTGGGGCTATCACGACGTCAGGACAATACAAAATCCAAAGTACGGCGAGGATCGCGGCGTCGGGCGCGGAGTCACACAGACCCCCCAACAACAGTACCTTGAGAAAATGAAGTCGGTGACGATGCACGGCGTCGACGAAGAACGATGTCGTCTCCGGTGGTGATGTGACGTCGGCGGTTCTTTCGAGTCACCCTCGGCGGTTATCGGCGCCGCGATAACAGGAGGCCGGCGCTTGGCGAAGACACGGAGCCGATGCGAGCGCTGGCGTCGGTCACGGCTGATCACTGCCGGTGTCAGCGGGCGTCGTAGGGCTGCGGAGCAGGCCGGGCGCAGCGTGGTCACTTCACGAGCGGCTCCCCGGGCCTTGATGCAGGTCGCGGCGTCACAGCGGCGGCGTCGACCGCGTCGGAGAACAGATTGTCTTGCTTTTCTTAGTTTCTTTCAGCTCCCAACAGCAGAAGCAACCTCCAGGGCCTCACACACAGTTACAGGCACCTCCTGGCAGGTCAGAACTCCCCGCAAGGAAGTTCAGGGAAGCTGGGGGTGAAGTCCTTTTGTGCCTGGGACTTCAGAAACAGGAGGCCAGCTCTACTCAGGCCCTTGGACACTTGTCTTCAGAGGGACACAGCACACAGCAAAAGTCTTTCGTCAAGCAGGGGGACACAGCACACAGCAAAGTCCCTTAGTCCTCTCCTCAGTGGATACAGCAAACTGCAGGCCAACCCCAGACACACAGCAAGGGCAGTACTTCTCCTCAGTCTCTTCAGCTGATCTTCTTTGGCAGGGATTCCTCTTGATCACGAAGTAGTCTAAAATTCAGGGGTTTCAGCTCTCATATTTATACCCCAAAAGTCTTTGTTCTCTATGTGTGAGGGGTCCTGGACCCAGTCCAAACCAGTTCTGGGTGCATTCTGCCAGTGCACCTCTTCTTCCTTTGTGAGTGTGGGCCAGGGTCATCAGACACACCGCAGGAGGTGGAGCCAGCATTGTGGAAGGCAGGCACAGCCCTATTCAGGCCCAGGTGCTACTCCTCCCACCACTCCAAATGCAGCTGGTCTATTCAGCCTAGTGCTGACTCACCCAGTCTCCTGAAGCCACCCCCAGCCCCTGTCACTCTCAAACCAGACAGTCAATACACAAACAGGCAGAGGCACACAGAAAGGTTGAACAAGAAAATAGCCACTTTCTAAAAGTGCTATTTTCAAACACTGAATTTAAAAACCATCCACCCTAAAAGATGTGTTATTAAATTCTGAGTTCAGGGATACCAGATTCCAAATTTCTATCTTGCTCCTATGGGAAGATATGCAGGTAACCATGTTACACAGCATTCCCCATTCTGTCCTATGGGCAAGATAGCCTTTCAATAGTGAAAAACGAAATTGGCAGTATTTCACTATCAGGACATGTTACTCACACTAGTACATGTCCTACCTTTCACATACACTGCACCCTGCCCAGGGGGGTACCTTGGGCCTACCATAGGGGTGTCCAATGTGTAAGAAAAGGGAAGGGTCAGGCCTGGCAAGTGGGTGCACTGGCCAGGTCAACATGGCAGTTAACAAACTGCGCACAGGCACTGCACACAGGCCTGAGACATCATTTTAGGGCTACTCATGTGGGTGGCACAATCAGTGCTGCAAGCCCACTAGAAGCATTTGAATTACCAGCCCTGGCACACTCAGTGCACTTTACTAGGGACCTACTGGTAAAACAAATATACCAATCATGGATAACCAATCACAATAGCAATTTATACAGAGAGCATATGCACTTTAGCACTGATCAGCAGTGGTAAAATGCCCAGAGTTCTGTAGCCAACAACCACAGGTCAGGAAAAACAAAGGAGGAAGAAGCAAAAAGTTTAGGGATAACCCTGCAAAAAGGGCCATTTCCAACAATAGGCATAACCCCTATAGCAGCACAGCAGTAGCGCATCGGCCGCTGGTTGTACCTGGAGATCACGACGGTGAGGGAACGGCGGAGGTGTGACGGCGGGGTTGACATTTAAATCTGCATGCATAACAGTGCTATAACTACAGAAAGCGCCCCCATATCCATACCAGGTGAGGACGCCCACGGACCCAGGACGCGGCCATTAAGGGAATCATGGGGCGCACGGAAAAATCCCAGTCTAAACTTCAATTCGAACCACGCAAAATCCCCAGGCAGCAAGACTTGGAGAAGACCCCCTCGGGTTTGGGGTGAGAGATGAGGGACACGACGACCGACTCAGACTTAAAGCAGATCTTGACGGCGATGCAGCGCAGTTTAACAAAAATAGACGGGAAGATCGATGCCCTCACCTTCAGGATGGATAGAATGTCTAAGCGGCTGGACAAACACACGGAGAGGTTGGATACCGTGGAGAAGAGAGTTTCGGACGCTGAGGACTCCTTGAACACTACCTTGAGCACGACTGCTAAGCTAGACAAGCTGTTACTCTCCGTCCAATCCAAGGATGAGGATTTGAGAGCACGCTCAAGGAGAAATAACGTGAGCATAGTTGGAATAGCGGAATCTACAAATATTCAGAACATGGAGCTCTTCATTGAACAATTGCTGGTGACCCTCCTGGGCAAAGAAACTTTCTCACCCATGTTCATCATAGAGCGGGCCCGGGCCCATCGTTCTCTGGCCCCCAGGCCGGTGCCGGGTGCCCCGCCGCGTCCCATCATTGCCAGCGTACTTAATTACAGAGACAGAGATGCCGCACACAGAAAAGCCAGACAACTGCAATCATTGAGGTCACAGGGTATGGATATATCCATCTATCCAGACTTTACGCAGCAAGTGCAAGAGGCGCGGCGAATGTTCCTGCCAGAAAAGCGCAAGCTGAGAGATCTTAACTTAGATTATAACATGATCTACCCGGCAAAGTTGAAAGTGCAAGCGGATGGGAAATCGCATATTTTCAACGACCTTAAACAGGCACTGCAATTTCTGAAAAAAATAGAGAAAGCGATAGGCCTAAAGGAGACTCCCCGAATGCCCGAAAGTCGCAGGATGACACCAACTCAGACCCTGAGGAACAGTGAACTATGACTTTTTAATTATCCTTGCTTGGGTCTCAAGACAAAGACACAGTTGATTCCCCCTCTGGTGGATGGCGGACGCTGGCTGGTGTCGCCTTTTCCACTTGTTATGGCATAAGCACGGTTTACTCCTATGAAGGAGGGGAGAAGTTCATTTTTGAATGGCCTGACCGAGATTGCCCCCCCTTTCGTTGCCTGACACAGAGCGTGCACATAGCCTACGATAAAACACTGAATCAAAGCGGGGCAGAAAGCTCCATAGACAAGGGACTAGAGGAGGGGAATAAGAGGCTAAAAATGAGAGAAGCAACACAGAACTAGCGGAGTGGACTCAGGAGACTCAAAACCAGGTGAAATGCCGGTAACATCTGCCCCTCCATGTAATCCACTTGGTGCAATTGGTATTGTTATTGTTCTTAGTTGTTTTAAGGTTTTTGTTCTGCAGCTTCATAGCGGGGGGGGTTGGTATTGTCTATGCTTAGTTGAGAAAGGCATAGCGTGGGCGGGGGTGG
Organism: Calotriton arnoldi; assembly: GCA_963921515.1. Lineage (NCBI taxonomy): Eukaryota > Metazoa > Chordata > Amphibia > Caudata > Salamandridae > Calotriton > Calotriton arnoldi. The sequence continues at coordinate 2,307,509 of CAWUFW010000124.1, read as the reverse complement.
GTTATGGGCGAAGAGTCTTATACAATTGCAGAGGGTACGTTCTAGGGAAATCTATTTAGCAGGATATAGCACAACCAAAACTAGGATTTCGAATCTAATCGCACATGATTTCACATTGATATCCCATACATGGTGAACAGGAAAATTAGGCTCTGGACATGGAATGTCTGCAGATTAAACGATTACAGGAAACTTCGAAGGGTGGTGGCCACTCTTAAGAGGCACCAGGTTGATGTTGCACTAATTCAGGAAACACATTTAGCTCCCCAAAATAAGATGTTGACCTCAAAGAGGATGCAGGGTCAGTTCCATGCAGCAGGCTTCACATCGCACGCAAGAGGTGTACTCACCTGGGTTAAACCCAGATCAGGCATTATGCTGCTGGTCGAGGAGATTGACCCTAATGGCAGGTTCGTTGTAACTAGGTGCCGTGCAGAGGGATTTGGAGCCAGATTGGTTAACATACACGGTCCCAACTATGATGACCCCAATTTTATCATGCATTGGCGGTGCGTCTGCACAAGGCAGATGACCAACCGCAAATATGGGGAGGAGATTTTAACTGTATACTGGATCCCCTCATTGATAGATCGAGCGGCCAACCCAGGAGGCAAGCAGCAGCTGCATGCGCTATTATCGATTTGATGGAACAGCTGAGCCTAGTAGATGTGTGGAGGCAGCGCCTTAACACTTCCCAAGGGTTTACACATTACTCTGCTCCACATAACACCCACACCAGGATTGAATACTGGCTGGTGTCCAGAAGTCTTCTTCCACAGGTCAGAAGCTGCGACCCCCTCCCCAGGACCTACTTGGATCACTCTCCGCTCCAGTTGGACTTGGAAATCCCCATTGAACATTTAGCACCATTCACATGGAGGTTCCCCCCGTACTCCTTGCTAGACCAGGTGTTTCGCTCGGAAATGGCAATGGCTATTGAAGCATTTTTTAGGGAAAACATTGGGTCGGTCTCCTCCTTCTCGATGGTCTGGGAAGCCTTCAAGGTATTTATTAGGAGGGAGGCTATATCAAAACATGCCGGGGTATTGCGATTGATTCAAAACAGGCTCACAATTAGAGCAGGAACATCAAAGGACTGGGGATAGTAAATGCTTAGATAGCATCAAGAAAACCCTAGAAGAATACCGAGACATAGCAGAGAGCGAAGTTAAACATCTGGGCAAATACGCAACAGCGCGTGTGTATGGGGAGGGGGAGCACCCTGGAGCACGTCTGGCCAAGTTGCAGCGTCCCCCTAGGGACATTAACACCGTCGTAGAAATTTTGGGGGAAGACGGCAGAATCATACACGACTCGTCAGGGATAGCTGACAGATGGCGCAGATATTATGCAGAGCTGTATGGGTCATGTATAACACAGGACGATAAAGCCACAGAGGAATATCTCACACATATACAGATGGCTTGGCTTACCAACTCCCACAGAGAGTATCTCATGGCACCACTGGACCCTAGGGAGGTAAGGGTAGCATTAACATCGATGAGGGGTGGAACGGCTATGGGATCGAATTGCCTGACGGTCGCTTTTTATAAAGCCTTTCAAGACCTGCTTATACCACAACTCGTCTCCATGTATGAGGAGATGGCAGAAAATAAAAGGATGCCCCCCTCGATGAGAGAGGCCATAATAGTCACCCTGCATAAGCTGGGGAAACCCCCTAATGATTGTACTTCCTACAGACCTGTGTCTCTGCTAAACGTAGGTACGAAACTTTTTGCTAAAATACTGGCCAATCGAATCACCCCCCTGCTCCCTAGCTTAGCGGGAGAGGAACAGACTGGGTTTGTGCCGGGCGTAACTTAACATCTAACCTTAGAACCGTCTTTACCACGATTCAGCACATAAATCCAAGTGTCAAAGCAGTAGCTATCTTTCTAGACGCTGAGAAAGCATTCAACTCTGTGGAATGGCCCTTCATGGAGGCGGTACTGAGATGCGTAGGGGTGGGGGAGGTCATCCTTCAGCTTGTAATGGTATTGTATGAGGCACCGGTAGCCAGAGGCAGATTAGGGAATTATGGGCCATATGTATCAAGCTAAATTGCGATCGCAAATGCTGAAATTTGCAGAATTTCAGCGTTTGCGATCGCAATTTAGCAGTGTGCAATGTATCACACAAAAACTCACCCGCAAAATAAGGAATCGCAAAATGTGCGATTCCTATTTATGCGAATGCATTTAAGGAATCGCAAATTGCGATTCCTTAAATGCAATGTAAGAAGCACCAAAAAGTGCGATTTGCCCTTAAGGAATCGCAAATTACCACCAACTTCAAGTTGGTGGTAATTTGCATTTCTTTGAAAAATTCACTTTTTTGCATTTTTCAAAGTGCCATGTGGCCACATGTGCACACATGCACATTTCAGGGGTGCAACAGGGTGTCCTTTTGACACCCTTGCACCCTTGAAATTGCATTCGCAATTTGCGAGTACCTAATGGGTATTCGCAAATTGCGAATGTCTTCCCATTCATTCCTATGGGCCTCTAGGCCCATAGGAATGAATGGGAAGGTATTCCTTAATTGTGACTCGCAATTTGTGAGTCGCAATTAAGAAATGTCAGGGAATAGCAAAATATTTGCAAATCTTTATTTACATCTCGTTTTGCGATTCTCAAATAGCGATTCTCTAAAAATCGCTATTTGAGAATCGCAAAACGATTGATACATATGGCCCAAAGTAACAACCCCTATTCCCATTTCACGAGGCATCCGACAGGGATGTCCCCTTTCCCCTTTGCTATATGGGCTAGTCGCTGAGCCCCTACTGTGTGCACTTACGGAATATCACAGTTATAGAGGGGTGCGCTTCCCAGATTATCAACTAATAGCATCAGCCTATGCGGACGACATGCTCTTATATGTAAGAGAGCCTGCTACTCACTTCACCCTGGTGTTATCTGAAGTGGTCCGATTTGGGCAGCTGTCTGGCTTAAAGATCAACTGGACTAAGTCTGTAATTTTCCCGTTGACCCCGTCTACCCAACCAATTCACATGGAATTTCCATTGCGGTGGACCACAGACTTGGTCCGTTATTTAGGTATTCAGGTGCACTCTGACTCAGAGGTAGTCCTCACTGACAACTATGGGAGAGCCCTGATTAGACTAGAGGAAGACGTGGCTAGATGGATAAGACTACCCCTCTTGTTGATGGGACGGATCTCATTAATGAAAATGGTCGTCCTTCCAAGACTGTTATTTCTCTTTCAAAATATCCTCATGTTACTCCCGGCACACATATTCACTAAGATGAGATCGCTTTTAATCAAACTAGCCTGGGCAGGTAAACAACCCGGGGTCAAATGGGACACTCTTACTTTGCCATTTTCCATGGGGGGTCTCAACGCCCCAGATCTAGAGCTATACTACAGAGCAGCTCAGTGCTTACACGCACACGCGTGGATACATGGCCCAGAGGCTCTCCCACACATACACATAGAGAAAATAGCAGCTGACCCAGACACCCTCCCACAGTTGCTATTTAAGCTGCCCTCTAGAAGGCATAGCCTACTGGACTCTCTTAATCCCCACCATACACTCTTGGTGCAACCTACTTGATAGACAGGCAGGCACGTTATTGTACTCGCCTTTGACACCTCTAGAGTGGTGCACCTGGCTCCCGACGTGCAGGGAGAGGGAGGTTGTCAAGGCACTGCACAAAGTTAACATAACGGAAGTGGGTGACCTATTCAAGGATGGTGCATTCCGAACTTGGGAGAATATATCTGCCGAGGGACACGCTCCTTCGCCTTTGGTTTGCTACCATCACTTCAGAGTGCAACATGCATTAAAGGCACAATTGGAGGAAGGTCTCCAGGAACCACCTGAGGTACTAGCCCTCACGCACACCATTCGCGCTCCTCCCTCACTTAAGCTGGTCACTAGGATCTATAATATTACACAAGAGCACAGAAGAACGTCCCATTTGAAAGTGAGGCAGGACTGGCAGAGAGATTTGGAGTGAGCAATAGGAGACAAGGAATGGCGATATTGCTGTGAGGTAACAAGGCAAATATCATTAAATGGTAGGCATCGCCTCATACCCTTCAAATATATCAATAGAACATACTACACACCAGAAAGGTTCTTCAGTTATGGTCTGCGAGAGTCGGCTGCCTGCGATCGCTGCAGAGAGCCAATTGCCAGTTTATTCCACGTAGCGTGGTGTTGCCCAGGAATATCGAAATTCTGGGAGAAAATATTCCACACTTTAAATGAAATAACTGGACTCACTCTTGTCCCAGACCCTTTCCTGGCGTTGCTGTGGTACAATAAGGTGATCAAAAAGGAGGACAGCAGGCGGCGATGGGGCTGTTACTTGCTAAAAGATGGGTGGCGATGCAATTGGCTAGGGGTCTGATTCCAACTGTGGAGGAATGGACTAGAGACATGATTTATTGTAACACTCAATCTGGTGCCTATAGTGAACTCTTACCACCGCAAGCTAGACCAAGAGCTTAATGGAGCATATTCCAGCAATACTTGGTGGGTAAGGAAACCGGAGAACCGGAGGGAGTAGGGGATGGGGAAGAGCTAAATGACCAAACGGGGAGCGGACGGCAATACCTGAGTAATTGTGGAAGTGTAAATGAACGCGCAGTGCCCTGTCATGTGCAGCCCTGTGGAGTTTCCAGTAGAACCATGTCTAGATAATTTTAGTCCAATGTGATTCAAATAAGACAGACAAGATGTGTTTGGCAAGAGTTACCTGAATTGTACCCCTCCATTGACAATGTATAAATGTTTTTAAGTTGTGTTAACTGAAAAAATCAATAAAAAAAATAAAAAATAAGAACCTATTAACTGTGTAATCATTTGATCTTTTACAGTTACCCAATGAATGAATATAAATGTACTAACTGTGTAATTATTTGAAATATATACATAATTCACAGTTCCTACATAGCTTTGGATATAATTGTGAAGTTACCTTTTATAAAATACATTTCCAAAACGATATTGGCAAAATATTATTGATGAATTTGATATTGTGTTTTCATGTATCAATCTGTGAGGCAATAGAGATTGCAATATTTTTATAGGTTGTAGGACTGTTGAAATATGGGTTTGTCAGGTTAAGTGGGATGATTGGAGTGTGTGCATTGACAGTGTGTGTGAATGTAGGTTGTTTTTATGTATTATTTAGACTTGCAGAGTTGGATTCAGCACGTTTTTATCACCAAATTTATGATATGCGTTTTTGGAAAAAATATTAAATGTAAAAACAATCTTTATATGTCAGTACACAATGAATAAGAAATTATGTGCCATATTATCAAGAACAGGCGATAACAATATCTGGTGTGAAGGACATCAAACCTGGGCTTCTATTGGAATTCTATAGGGCATATTATCAAGCTCCTTATTGCCGCTTTAGCGGCAGTTTCCTGCCGCTAAAGCGTTGATAATGTATCGCCAGTTCTTGATAATATGGCCCTATATTTATAAAAAAAGGAAAAAATATTTTGTAATAACGCAAACATGAGATACATGGAACTTTTGAGTGTGTGATATATATAGAGATTAACTAGTAAAGTTGTAATGTAGGTGGGTCTGATGGGGGTGTTTTTGTTAATTTACAATTGCCCAGCCCTGGTACCCTATTGATACAGGGAGTACTTCGTCTTAATGTACCCTAAATCTACCCCTTACCCACCCTGGGGGACAGAAAGCCCTGTACAAAAATGTTTTAAAAAAACAGGTGGGTGTGGTCCACCCAGGCTTGAGGTTGTGCGGCCTACCCAGGATGGACCCAACAGTCGTTCTGTCCATATGGGGGCAGATTGGGGATATTTACCCCTAATCTGTCAGGGCCAAAAGGTCTCCAAACAAGGTAAAAAAAGAAAAGAATGGGTATGGGCTTTGCCCCCACCTCCTGAAGGGGTGCATCAGAGTTCTTGCTCCCATGAGACACCTTGGGGGGGGAGGGGGTTACTCCCATTCTGACCCTCAGGGAGATGGAAAGCTTGCTAGACAACATGGAGAAAATGATCAAAAAAGAAAAGTAGGGATTGGGGTGGCCTGCCGAGGCATTGGACCATCACCCCATCTCAGAATGGGCATAAGAGTCTTTCTGACCCCAAAGGGGGCAGGTGGGGGGTTTATCGTCAATCTGCTCTCAGCGTTTGTCCACTAGACACCAAGGATATATTTTTGTAGGATAGTTCTATGCCAGCCAGGCATGGGCCTATAACCCACCTGAAAGCCCCAGCAGTCTTTCTGCCTGCCTGGGGGCTAGAGCATCCCTTAGCACCCACAACAGGCATGGATCGAATCAGGACCCATACAAAGTCAACACAGTCTTCACATGGTCCCTGGTTTGATTCATTCCTGAGGCAGGTTGTAGGCCCAGTCACAGAAGTAGGGTACCATTTTTATCGGAAGATATACGAGTTCACTGGGTGACAGGAATTTTGAGGATCACTGAAGATTACTGAACTTTCTCTCACATAAATGTGAGGAAAATGCATGCTTTTAGACAATGTTTGAGGTTTGCAAAGGATTGTGGCTAACAAAAGAAATGAGATTCACACAAGACAGACCAACCTGGACTTCCCTGAGAGTCTAGTTTTTTGAAACGTCTAGGTTAGGTTTATTTCCCTGGGTGGCGGCCAAGCCCAGGCCCAAATTCCCCAGCTACCCACATAGCAAAACAAGGGTTGTTTTTTATGATATCCAATTTATTCTCATTTGGTTTCACCATGTTGTGTTTTGGTGTACAAATAGCCACTGTTTGTAAACACTATCTTGTGTGGATTCGAAATATATAGGTTTGCTTCATACCCATTTTCCATTTATTAGATATACGTATATGAATTGCTGCATGGTACTATACAATGAAAAAACATTATAAGCTGAGTTGTTAGCTCTGGATTGCGATTGTTTTTTGGACAACTATATATCCCTGCATTCAGAAGGGTCTGACAAACATAACATTATGATATTTATGTACGTCGGCCAACGGGGCTAAAAATTAGTTGAAAATGTTGTCACCAATTGCTATTTTTCACTACATATTTTCATTATTTTTTATTTGAACAATTAGGTTCTTCAGGAAAAAACATGGGCAATCTACACCAATGAGACCTTGCTGAATTCAGAATTTTGTCTAGTTTTCAGAAATGTATAGCTTTCTGGGTTTACCCATGAGTTTCCAACTGTTTCCACCAATGCACATAAGTTGAAAAGAGACAAAATAGGAAAAATGGACCACCAAATGCAAAAACTGTGGTGAAAACATTTCTTTTTTGGATATGCACGAAAGGTGGGAAGATGGTGATCTAAGCACGACAAACCTTTTGTTGATGCCATTTTTAGGTGGAAAAATCCATGCTTTCATATACAATACCTTTTTCCATCCCCACCCCCCCTCCAAAAAAAGACATAAATTGAGTTATAATTTGGCTATTTTCTTGGTTCCTCCATGGGAATGCATAAACTCTGGGGGGCATATTTACAAGCCCCTTGCGACACATTTGCTCCGCCGTTGCGTCACTTCTGTGACGCAGCAGCGGCGTAAACCATGCGCCACGTTGCGACTTATTTACAACGTGACGCATCTAGGGAGATGCGTCACGTTGTAAAGCCCTGCGCCACATTAAACCTGCGTCAGGTTTAATGTATGCAGGGTGGGCGTTCCATCGGAAAAAGCCTCGTAAAAGTGACGCAGTGAAATCTACAAGATTTCACTGAGTCACTTTTCAGAGGCCGCTGCGACAAAACCTTATGCCTGCTTGAAGCAGGGGTAAGGAGTGGCGCAGCACGTTAGGTATGAGTGGTCCCTGAACATTGCTGGAGTTGCGTCGCGCTTGCGACACGACTCCAGCAATGCGCCACCCTTACGCCATCAGATGCGACACGCATCTGTCTATCCCTGCGCCACGGTGCGCCGCATTGTAAATGCGACGCATCCGTGGTGGCGCAAGGGTAGAATTGCATGTCGCATCGGTACTGGTGCATCCCTGCTAATATGCAGGGATGCGCCAGTCCTTGTAAATCTGCCCCTGGGTACTTATAGAATCCACAAATGTGAGGAAAAGTAGCGGCAGATCTTACCTGAGGACATTTTGTGGGGAAAAAATGATGGAGGCTTAAGCACGAAGTGCCCCAAACATTAAAACAGGGCTTAGCACTGGGGCAGGAAAAGCAGCTAAAGAGTTAAAAGCAGCTAGTTGTGGTCTCAGTCTTCCAGTGACAGTGGCAGCCAGGATTGCTGGCACTGTCTGAACTTGTACACATTATGAATTCGAACTAGAAATAATATTTTTGAGTTAGGATCCATTGGTCACTTAAAAAAGACTATTTTCCCTTATTTACAGTTGGGTGGATGAAGGCCACCTGCCAAAACTTGGCAGATGTATTGTTCACAATATTAAAAGTGCATTGATGTCAGTGGCACTTTAAATATGGCAGGATGGGGTAAACAATAGCTGGCTGATAATGGCTTGCACGATGTCTGGCGACTCAAGCACCCTGCATTGCGGGATTACACCCACTACTCTGCTGCTCACAAATCTTACGCGCGAATAGACCTGTTTCTCGTCTCTAAAGCGCTATTGCCCAGGGTAAGCGGGGCCTCTATAGAACCGCGTTCTTTATCAGATCATGCACCGATCACCATTAACATCTAATCAGGTGGGGGCACGCGCGCTCCCGCGAGGTGGCGCCTGCGGGTGGGTCTACTGCACTCTCCTAGCACTGTAGAGAGCCTACGCGCAAAGTTAATTGAATACTTACAGCATAACGACAACGGGGACACCCCGCTGGCTGCCATCTGGGAGGCTCTCAAACTTGTGTTGAGAGGAGAACTTATGGCGATATCTTCGGCTGTCAACAAAAAACTCCAGGAAGTCCGGCAGATCATCGAACAGGAAGTGAGGGAGCTAGAGACTATTCACAAACGTACTGGAGAGCCGAGGGTCTGGAGGAATTTAGAGAAGAAGCAGCTCCTCCTAAGACGCTTGGAACTCTATAGGGCGGAATATGTGTTGTTACGCCTCCGCCACAGGTTCTACCTGAGTAGTGATAGGTGTGGGAGAATGCTGGCACAGAGATTACGAACTAAAACTATGGCTGCTGCCATCTCATAGCTTAAGCAGCCATCAGGAGTGGAGGTGCACTTGGACTCCCAGATTGTGGACGAGTACAGGCAATTTTATCAGTTCTTATACAGCGAGGAGGCGACGGGTCGCTAAGATGCAAGTGCCTACTTGGATTCAAGCAAATTCACTCGTCTCCCTGAGGCCCAGGCGGCGCAGCTTGAGGATCCCATACGCCGGGAAGAGGTTATCTCGGCCATTGCTAGACTGAAATTGGACAAATCCCCGGGCCCAGATGGCTACCCGGCACTATTTTATAAAACCTTCTGTGGGGAACTAACGCCCGTACTGACAAGGCTTTTTAACTCTTCTGGACAGTGGAGCGGTCACAGACTCCATGTCAGAAGCTGCAATCTCGGTGATTCTCAAACCCCATAAGGACCCTAGCCTATGCAGCTCCTACCGCCCTATCTCGTTACTTAACATTGACGCCAAAATCTTCGCTGGTATTCTGGCGGCCCTGTTGAACCCACTAATGGCGGGTCTGATTGACCCGGACCAAGCAGGGTTCATCCCCACTCGCCAGGGAGGAGATAATACAAAATGACACCTACACCTCATGGACAGCATTCACAGGTCCCGCAAGGAGGCCATATTCCTGTCCGTAGACGCGGAGAAGGCGTTTGATAGGGTGTGGTGGAATTACTTATTTGACACACTGCGTGGCTTTGGGTTTGGGGCGCGCTTTATTCATTGGGTTCAATGCATATACCACTCTCCCCGTGCTTTTGTTAGGGTAAATGGAGTATCCTCGACCCCCTTCCTGATCGCCAGGGGCACAAGGCAGAGTTGCCCGCTTTCACCCCTCCTCTTTGCCCTATATATGGAACCCTTCGCCCAAAAGATCCGAGACCACCCAAACATTCAGGGCCTCCGATTTGGAGGCGACACCCACAAAATAAGCCTCTATGCAGATGATGTCATCCTATCTTTCTCCGATCCCCTCACGTCTCTGCCCGCGCTTTTGAATGAACTGGAGACTTTCGGAAGGGTATCGGGATTTAAGGTAAATTTCAGTAAGTCCCAGGTCCTCAACTTGTCCTCGCCCCAAGCACATGTCGATCTACTGAAAGAGAGGTACCCGCTGCAATGGACCAACGGCCCGATAACCTACTTGGGCATCCTCCTTGCCCCTATGCTATCACGTACACTAGAGTTGAACTATTCAGCTCTGGTTGAACAGACCATGAAGGCGTTGGACGGGTGGACCAGACTTAAGCTGGCCTGGTTCGGGCGCATAGCAGCGGTGAAGATGACGGTGCTACTGCGGATTCTGTATCTGTTTCAGACCCTACCCCTGGTGCCCCCTTCGAAAGCTATGCAAACTTTGCAGCTGGCCATAAATAAATTTGTTTGGGGAGGTAGAAAGGCGCGCCTGACCATATCCCAACTGACACGACCCAAGAGTGAGGGCGGTGTGAATTTCCCGTTGGTCCATAGATACCTACAGGCCTCCCACCTTCGCTATGTTCTAGAATGGAACCGCCCTCTTTCGGAAAAACACTGGACCTTCATGGACCAGGTGGTAGCTGGAGCGAATATCTGGAGGGAGGTGTGGCTACAGCATAGACTGAGAGCCTGGGGCATATACTCCTCCCCGGTAACAGCGGCAACGCTTAAGACCTGGGACGCGGTGGCGCTCAAGAGGGGTCTTACAACATTCCCCTCCCCAATGACTCCGATGGTTGATAACCCAGATTTCTCACCAGGCTGTAAATCTGAGGTCGCCCAGCATTGGAGAGAAGTGGGTTGTAAACGCTTGGGCTCCTTGTTTGATGAGAAGGGCATCCTTTCCTTTGCCCAGATACGTCAGGACTATAACCTACCCGACTCTGATGGGTTCTACTATCTACAACCAGACCCTCCATCATTTCGCGATTCACGAAAAAATCGCAAAACCAGCTGGCTAGCGCAAAGGCCGCGATATTTACTAATTCGGCCGCAAAATAAGGGTCTCCCGGCAGGCATAAAAAATGGTGGCTTCTTATTGGCTGTACGCAAACACGTCACTACGTATCTCCGTACAGCTGAGCCTTAAAATAGTTGCTTCCTCCAGCCACACTGCGACAAGCAGAGTCAACGCAATCGGACTCTGGCTGTGCGTGTGGGAAGCCTGCTCATCAATTAGCAGATAGGTGATATTTTAGGCACATCGTTTAAGTGGCCGTTGAAATCCCAGGCCCCCTCTCATCCTCTGCTCCCTTTCTGAGGGGCATAAAAACACGGCCGCCCAGGAATGTCAACAGCCAGATTAAACTGTTTTCTTATCTTTTTTTCGAATGTATGACAGAATATCGACGGACAGAAAATCGACCTACAAAAATATCGACACAGAAATATAGAAGTCAAAAATATCGAAGTCCAATCTACATAAAGGTAAGTACAAAAATTTCGAAAAAAAAATATAGGGGCTCATTACGATACCCGGCGTAAAAAAATCCGCCAGGCATGGAAGCGGCAAAAATCCGCCCGCACACACCGCCTGAACACCGACCACGCCATTATGAGTACACAAACCGAAAACCGCCATCGGCGGAAAAAGCACACAAAATACCGCCCGCCATCGTCCGAGTCGGAGTCAAACCGCCCGCCACGGACGGAAACACGCACGACAACACAAAACCGCCCGCCCACACGGCCGACACACCGCACGTGAAATTACGATCGCACCGCCATGAGCGCGGAAAAACCACAAATATACCGCCCGCCAGCGCAAACAACGCCGATGAGAATCGACACGGCAGAAGCCATGGCGCCCACGTACCTGCACAGAAACCATCCGCACACAAAACCAATAGCACACAACATGGCCAACAAGTCCACACAGCAAGGCACACACAAATACACAAGCACAGTACACATCCCGAAAACACCCCCCGGACAAACAAAAAATACAAAGGCCAGAACCCCAGACACAACACACCTGAAAACAACAGACCATGAGGACACACCCACATAGGTGAGTACAAAAGCAGCACTCCCACAGACCACAACCCCTTGCTACATTGCAAACCAGAGAGGAGAGGAGAGGACACAGTGACACAGCAAGGACAGCAGCACACCACAGAAACGCACACATCACAACCACCACCACCACCACCAAACACCGGCACCACAAACCCCCTGCACATTACACAACACACACCGCACCAGCACCACAAACACCATGGCACCACAAAGGATGCCCAAGTTCACGCCCATGGAGCTGACGGTCATGGTCGACGAGATCATCAAGGTGTACCCACAAATCTATGGGAACATGGTCCAGCACACACCACTAGCCACCAGAAACAGAATGTGGACCCGGATCGTAGACCAGGTCAATGCAGTCGGGACCCTGCCCAGGAACAGAACCGAGATAAACAAACGTTGGAATGACGTAAAGAGCCTGGTCAAGAAGAAGGAGGGCAAAAACAGAGAGCTGGCTGCCGTCACTGGCGGAGGGAATCCCGCGCTCTTTAAGACCTTCAAAGCGTGGGAGGAGAAGGTGCGAGTCGTAATCCATCCGGAGATCCTCGCCGGATTAGCAGGGGGAGTGGAGGCTGGTAAGTACAAACTAATGTATACTAGCACACCGCTATGTACTCACATGCGCAACCACCATGCCACAGCTCCCAGGGACAAACACCCCCATGTCCAGCACACAATACACAACACATCACACGCACATGCAACAGACACTACCACACACAGGCCAAACCGAACAACTGTAAGATGCGTGGGGACATGTGTACACTAAGCCAGCCACGTAACCACCAACAGGTCCCCAAATATGCCAGAAGCGCCACAACGAGCACCCACCACACCCATGTGTCCGCCACAGCTGCACTAACCGACAAGTAACAGGTAAGTGGCAGGAACACAAAGTGCAGTGGGTGGGACGGTGGACAGCCCAAGTACAACACACACCAGGCCCCAGTCCCACAGCACAGCAAGGAGGAGCATCCCCCACACCCCACAGCCACGTGTCAGCCACCGCAGTGCACAACGACAGCCGAAAGGCAGACATCACGGTCCACAGCAATCGGTGTCAGTGGGTGTACAGCCACCCCCACGACCCACTACACCCCCCCACCCCCACAGACCTGCAACATGGAGCACCCCCAGCTTAGAGCCATGTGGCATCCAGTACAGTGCACGCACGAACAACTTGCAGGTGGGAAACTGGACAGGGCTGGATTACTGGAGGCATGAGGACCATAACACCACCAACACATGGGACATGTCACGTAGCACACGGACACGCAGCACCGCCCACCGTCACGAACAAGTGAACAATGTGCACACGGACATGAACAGCAGACTCACACCCCACATGACCCATCACAGACATAGCAACACCCAAGGAGCCACGTCTGCATGCACAAGCCACACTGAATATAGTCCCACACGGCAGCCACAGTGCAACTCATCACACACAACCGAAACACCATTGAAGTCCTGTCCATGTAGCCCCCACTGCCTGTCAACCCCACACCCCACAACTACGCCTATGTAAGACAAACAACACTAGACGCAACAGAGCGGAACAACAGAAATGCACACGAACACCACTGAACCCATCAAACTCACAGACACACCATGCACATACAACATACCATCCATCCCATCCGTCAGCCCCAGTCACATGAAAGGCATGTCATCCGCACAGCTGCCACACATACAGCAGTCACGCTAAGACACATGCCCATGACCAACCATGTGCCAGAAGTCAATTAAGCGCACGACACACTGTGAGCAACAACACACAACATGGGCCACACCCCCCCGAGCACTGCAGTGATGCACATGGCACAGGGCAGCACGCACACCAAGGAGATGGGACAACTGCAATACGTTGGCTGGCACACAACTATCACTCACTCATAACGATGCGTCCAATGCCATGTCCAGTAACCACAACAGACAGCAAATATGCAGGGCATGTCAGGCATGCACACACCTCAGACCATGCACTGTCATGCTGCCACAACACATGTCACGTTCGGCACCCATGGCTCACAGCATGTACCCCAAAAGCATATCCCCTCCCAAATGCGAATCTGGGGCATGGCCCCCATGTTGCCATATGCGTTCCTAAGCGTTCCATTTGAACCCCAAAAGCATATCCCCTCCCAAATGCGAATCTGGGGCATGGCCCCCATGTTGCCATATGCGTTCCTAAGCGTTCCATTTGAACCCCAAAAGCATATCCCCTCCCAAATGCGAATCTGGGGCATGGCCCCCATGTTGCCATATGCGTTCCTAAGCGTTCCATTTGAACCCCAAAAGCATATCCCTCCCAAATGCGAATCTGGGGCATGGCCCCCATGTTGCCATATGCGTTCCTAAGCGTTCCATTTGAACCCCAAAAGCATATCCCCTCCCAAATGCGAATCTGGGGCATGGCCCCCATGTTGCCATATGCGTTCCTAAGCGTTCCATTTGAACCCCAAAAGCATATCCCTCCCAAATGCGAATCTGGGGCATGGCCCCCTTGTTGCCATATGCGTTCCTAAGCGTTCCATTTGAACCCCAAAAGCATATTCCATCCCAAATGCGAATCTGGGGCATGGCCCCCATGTTGCCATATGCGTTCCTAAGCGTTCCATATGAACTCCAAAAGCAAAGTACAAACCAGACCCAGGATGGGCCAGGAGCCCGCATACACCAGAGTCACAATGAGTAGGGGCAAAGCAACACACCCATCGGCATGGCCAATCCGTCCCATGCCACATGTGCACAGCACACAGTCCCATTGCCTAGCACACACAACTACAGATGCCACAGCCACACACTCGCCTCCGGGAAACCCATGTACGAGATTGCACGAACTGCCAATGTCAGACGACTAATACATACTTCGCCAGGTGCAACACAATAACAAATCTCATTTTCTCCACAGGTGACGAACTGCTGGACGCTGGGGATGGAGACAGCAGCCAGCACAGCCAGCCTACAAGCCCCCAACGAGGACACACGGATCTGGAGGATCTGTCCACCTCTTCGGACACGGACCACCAAGCTGGCCCATCTGGCGTGGCAGGGCCCAGCCGCTCCCCAGGACCCCTCCTACCCACCAACCCATCATCCAGGGATGCTGAACAGTCCCAGTCCCCTGCTGCCACTGTCGTTGCGGCCACACCCACGGTCATTGCGGCCACTACCACTGCCGCAACCGCCACCATCGCCGCACCGACCACCACCGCCTCCACGACCACCACGTCTTCGCTGGCACCAGCCCCAGCGCAGGTGGTGGCCCGGCCGACTGGATCCACCCTGGGAGCCACAGCGAGGACCGTGGTGAGCAATGTGGCTAGTGGGCAGGCCGGTGGCAGCAGGACTGGTAGGAGGAGCAGGGTCAGGGAAACGCCAGCCTCCCCTGGGAGCCATGCCCTGCCTCAAATGGCCAGAGTCCTTGGGGCCTATGAAGAGGCCCAAGGACAATGGGCCAGGTCTGCTACTGACACGCGGGAGGTGCTGGGGGTGCTGAGGTCCATGGACGCCCATATGGGCCAATTCGTGTCCCGTATGGACCAACTCGTGGACCTCATGGGCCAGCTGGTGGTGGCGGTGGGGTCACAGGCAAGGCCAGCAACACCACCTCCGCCACCACCTGCTAGGGCGCAGGGTCGGCCAGCAGTGTCCACTTCCCCTGCGTCCACAGCCAGTGAGCACACCTCACCCACCACCAGCAGGTCGCCACCACACACCCCCTCCCAAACGTGGAAGGGGCCGTCCGAAGAGGAAACAGATCTCCCGGGAGGACTTCGCACGCTCCAGTCGCAAGTGAGGCAGCCAGCCAGCCTTCCGCCAGCCTTCCTTGACCAGCCACTGCATTGACTTGCTCTACGATCCCACTCCACACAGCCATCTGGATGGCATGTGTGTGTTGGACTATGGACATAGAACCAGTGGGTACACCCTGATCATCACGCAGCCATGACCGACAGCTCATTGTCACTGCACGCACCACTTTTGTTATCACCTTACACACAATCACATGTCACAGTTCGTAATAAATGCACCTTATTCACTAACTGCTGTTTGTGCCCTGTGTTTTATTTGTACGGAATACAACGGCCACCTTGGGCGGAAGGGCACCTGATGCGTGGCATGGCAATGGAATCCGGAGGGCCTGTAGGGACCTAGGGGTGGGAGACAGAACAGGAGCACATTCAATGAGTGTGTCACACACCCATCACACAGTACATGTCAACAACTACAAGCAATGTACACACATCGCACAGAGCAATAGGGCACAATGCCACAGTCACCAACAGTGGCATACTACCCTGGCCATGGAGCGTTGACACACTGCACGCAGTGAACATACGGCCACCCTGACACAGCACACACACACCTGCACAGATACAGACACATCATCCGTCGTACATGGACACTCACCGTCAAGTGAAGTAGCGGGCGATGAGCTGCTGGCGCACATTCCCAGCTTCCTCCTCTCCGCTGTCCACCTCACTCGAGCTGTCCTGGTCTGCGGGCTGGGGCCCTGGTTGATCTCCGTCATCCACAATGAGGGGGATCTGCTTCCGAATGGCCAGATTGTGCAGCATGCAGCACGCCACCACTATCTGGCACACCTTCTGTGGGGAGTACGCCAGTGCACCCTCGGTGCGGTCCAGGCACCTGAACCTGGACTTGAGGAGGCCAAAGGTACGCTCGACCACACGTCTGGTCCTCCCATGTGCCTCATTGTATCGATCGTCTGCTGGGGTGCGAGGATTCCTCAATGGACTGAGCAGCCATGCCCCATTCGGGTACGCAGAGTCACCTGGGTGTGAGGGACACAGAGAACCGTAGCTATTCCAACTGGACAGGGGACAGCATCACACAACCAGCACGCTACACCACTCCACATACTCACCGACAATACAGGCACGATCCTGTTGCAGATTGGCCATCAGTCGTGGCAAGATGCTGTTGCGCATTATGTGTGCGTCATGGGCCGAGCCTGGAAACTTTGCACACACGTGGGTGATCACCATGTCCGCAAGGCACACCACTTGCACATTCAGGGAGTGCGTGTGCTTCCTGTTGCGGTACAGGTGCTCAGTGGCCTGTGGTGGAACAAGGCCAACATGAGTGCAGTCAATGGCTCCCACGACGTGTGGGATTCTGCCAAGGGCATAGAATGCACCCTTCACTGCCGCCAATTCACGAGCCCTGGGGAAGCGGATGTACCTGTTCCGGTACAGCATCATGGCTGCCAGTACATCCCTCAGCACCTTGCTGAACATGGGCTGGGACATCCCTCCTCCACTGCCCACTGTGTGCTGGAATGACCCAGTGGCGAAGAAATGCATGGCGGCCATCACCTTAGCCGTGGGGGTGACAGCAGTCGGATACACCCTGCGGGGACGGAGATGGGGCTCTAACATGGCACACAGTCGATGCAGAGTTGGCCTGTCCAGCCGAAACTTCCTGATTACCTCTGTATCGTCCATGTCCGCCAGCAATTGGTATGGGCGGTCAATGTTCGGTCTCCGCCTGGGTTAAATGGCAGAGGACACATGTCAAAGCAACACGGCACATAGCAATTTCGCATACACATCACTGACATGACTGAGCAAGCACATGAGCCACAGCCCAGCTGTCAAGCTGGGACGGCACGGCCACAATACACTTACACAGGTCTCCCAACAATGGCAATGGCAAGTGAGACATACCACTGCCATGTGCATGCACATGGGGATCTAGGCCCCAATGACTTGCGGGGCGTGCTGATGGGGACTGACTGCATATTCGTCAAGCGGCAACGCCACGGCAACATGAGTGTCTGCTGAGCATGGAACTGCTTCCGAGGCTGGATGAGTATGGCACACGACGACGACGATGTGGGCACGGGCTGAGCGGCCAATACAAGTGGGACCTGTGGCACGAGGGGATATGAGACAGTAGTAGGTGTCAGCACTGCACCCTATGTACAGCACTGTACGGATCACAGCTCCCGAAACATTGACTGGTGTCCACATTGACAGCCCCATGCCAAGACGGCTGTGTGCTTGCAGTCACACGTCACAGGTGAGAGGTTACATTGCACGTGCCAGGTGGCAGTCGTACATAGTGGGAGCTGGCATGTGTGTGCATGTGTCTCCTGTTCAGGATCCACCAGATGGGCGCTGACTCTGTACTGACCATTGGACACAGCATGTTCCGTGGAAGGCTTGTGTGTGTGGGATGGTGGCACTGGATGTGCCTCCGTTGGGTGGGGGGCCATGCACAGGGCGGGTACGTCGATGATTGCGCATTGTTGGTCACGGTGGGTGCACCAGCTAAGATGTGTTGCCCTGTGTTCAATTCCTATGTCCGCATGATGATGGACTGTAGATGTGGGCAGACTACACATTGGTCGATGTGCTGTCTATATGCATGTGCCTTCACACCAGGCACAGCTGCCCCTGCACATGTGACCCCTGCTGGACTCGCTGCTGGGTCTGTGGAGCTGATGCACCTTCTGCGCGTGGGGCGGACAGCTCTCCTCACTTCCCTCATTGCGCATGTCATGACTTTGCCGCAGGTGACATGGATCATGGAGGGCCCACATGTACGCGTGGGTAGGCTACACATGATTGTACACTGGTCGCCACCCCCAGTCAGTGTTTCGAATGGGAAGGTTGTCGTGCTGGTGGTATGTTCGATGTGGCGGATGGGCGGGCCTAGGTGCGGGCTTACATTCCGGACATGGGGGTAGTTGGATTGGCGACTAGTTGCAGTGCACACGGGACACGTCTCTTCCTTTCCACATCTGAGTCATCCCTTGTACTAACTGACAGTGATACAGTCATCTTCGCCCCAGCCCTCATGTCCTCCCCTCGCTCCCCAATATGCATGCTCACCTGCGAGGCTAGCGCTTGCACAGGCAGCCCCAAGCTCGCACCAGAGAGGGCAAGGAGTGTATGTGTGGGTCCAGTTGCACGAGTGGGCTGTCTCAGGGTATGATGTGTGGCGGGACGCCGTCCACCTGCGTGGTGCCCCAAATGGAGACCCGGCCTGCATGGACTATGCATCACAGTCTTCGCCTTCCGGATCCGCCACCTGCGACACCCAGTGGCTGTGGCTGCCCTTGCGGCCAGGCCGCGTCCGTCTGTGGCTGATGGCCCACACATTCACTCTTTGGCCTCTCTGGGGAGGGCTCGGGGTGGTGGCGCACGCGCTTGCACTTAGTCGCAATGGCATGTGGCGTGGTTGGTATGATGGGCAATGGATGGGATGGTGCGAGCCACCTCCCGTGACGTCAGTGCTGCTCGTGCTGTGGTGCGTCCCCCTACACTTCCATCTGACTTGTGCCATGCTAGACGTTGAGGTTCTATTGCCTGCGTGATATGAGCAGGAGGAGCGCGAGGAGACCTCTCACACACCATGCTCCACTGCCATGCCGTGCCCTGTATCGCCTGTGCGGATTGACTATGTTGGGGTTACACCTGGTCGACTGGGGCTGTGTGTGCCTTGTCAAGGGGCATGGCGGGCGCACAACAGGATCCAGCTTGTCCACAGAGGGTGGGCTGAGGTGCGCCTGGTACCGCCTTGTACGTGTGCCCGGCTGCTGTGCACACACGTGTTCACTCCCCCGACAGGTGTCCTCTCACAATGCCCAGGGAAGCGGTGGTGTACTGTTCATGACCCCTCCCAACACGGCGTGCTCCAACTTGGCATGTGCGCATCTACCCGTCGCACCCACCCACCTGAGCACTGCGTCCATACGACTTCACACGACACATGTGTGTCTTCCACAGTAGTGCTACTCATTTGCGTTGACATCCAATACCAGTGGACTACATGGTCATGTCACGACTGCCGTGTACTTCACATACTCTCATCCTCTCTCATTCGTACTTGTGAAATGAGTCAGCGGAGACAGTTTTGGTTTCAAACATTATATTGAGTCTTCTGTCCTCTGTGATGCAGTATAGTGGACACTACTGGCAGCGGAATACATGTTGAGGATATACTGAGCATGATTACGAATGGGATAGGGTGTGGGGTTA
This sequence comes from Calotriton arnoldi, assembly GCA_963921515.1. Classification (NCBI taxonomy): domain Eukaryota; kingdom Metazoa; phylum Chordata; class Amphibia; order Caudata; family Salamandridae; genus Calotriton; species Calotriton arnoldi. The sequence goes on along the minus strand of CAWUFW010000124.1, from coordinate 2,287,407 downwards.
CATCTGCTTGGCCAAGGCTGTGCTAATGTACATTTACGTATAGCTGCGGAGCTGCGGACTTTGACACAGACGGTATACATGTAGCCTACCAGACCGCTCGGCATCATGGGCACAGTCCATCTCAGTTCCATGTGACAGGTTTGCTGCGGTTGTTCCTCATGCACGCGTGCATGTGAGATGACATCAGGGCATGTGCTTGCGTCCATGCAGCGGCGTGCCACTTGTTGTTGCACTGTGGTGGTTACTGGACATGTCACAGTCACTGGGGTCGTGTTGTTGTTGTATGCACTTGTCGTCCATGCAAAGGTCCTGGTATGGGATTCCCGGGGCGGGGGTGGGAGGGGTGCAGCACCCACAGACTCCAGGCGACCTATTCATGTCCACTGAGCGGTGTGTGTGTCCATGTGCGCTGGATCCATGTCGTGTCCTGGTTGTTCGTGCAGTTCCGTCCATGTGGGTGCGATGCACAGAGCCCATGCCACTGCCTCCCACGATGCATGCGGTGTTCCGGGATGTGATGGGGAACAGTGTGCATGTCCCGGTCATATCCGATGTCATGGCGATGTCGTTGATGGTGTGGTTACAGTTGCCGGTCGTTTGGTATGGCTGTTGTGGTGGTGACTGGCCAGTCCGTGCGGAAGCTGAGCATGGGTGCGGGGTTGGACTTCATAGGTCACTCGGGGAACCTGCGTTGTGGTCCGACGTATTTACAGGTTGACAGGTATGCGATGCCGTCCAGCAGGGCTTCCATGTCATTGGTGGTGTACATGTTTGCCAGCCAATGAAGCGGATGGTGGCTGTCAAGGTGTTGTTCGTAGGTTGTCCCTTGGAGGACCATGATGGGGCATGCTGGGTGACATTCGATGTAGCTGTTCTCGATGATCCGTCGTGTGGAGGCACAGTGGTTCCATTTCAGTGCGCGTGCGATGTTGGCCACATACGCCATGCCCCCATAGGCAGAGCAGGCCCTGTCGTGTGCGTCCAGAGGGAGGAGTAGTGGTAGCAGGTCCGCCTTCAGACATGCCGGGTTGGAGAGGCATATCTCGACGGGATGCTGGTAGGGACACCTCCGACAGTAGAAGACGGGCATGACGCAGCTGAACAATGTGATGCGGTAAGTCAGTCGGTAACTTACGTTCAGCAGGGACAGGAGATCGCATCCCAATGTATGTATCGTGTTGGTTTGGTACAGCTTGAGCTGTTCGGCGTAGTTGGGTAGGTGTGTTGCGGTTGCCATTTCGCAGCGGTTCGTAGAGGTGGCGTGCTCCGGCTGTGTGTGCAGTCTGCAATGTGCACGCTCCGGGGTTGCTGTGAGCTCTGTGTAGTCGTGGGAAGACAGGACTTGTGTTCTGTTGGCTTGTTTGGAGGACACGGGCCCTCTTCCCACATGCTTCTCAGACAGTTCAAGGTCAGTGCTGTGTGACTCCTTCCAATTAACTTGCATGTGGCCGACATGGGGGAGTGTTTTCTTCTTTCTTCCCCGTCCGTTGTGTGCTTCTGTGATATGCGCTATCTGCCGTGTGGTCGGTCTCCTCGGCATGCCTGTGTTGGTCTATTCTTGGACAATGGCTGTATTCACCGGCTTCTGTCGTAGGGCTGTGGTTTCGGAGTTGGAATGGAAGGTCATTCAGTGCTGTCTGCTCTCCCTTGTGTGGGCGGCAGGCTGCCTTTCCGCTCTGCGTTGGGCCTTGTGTGTGGATGTAATTCTTGGGCCACCTGTTGTCGGTCCCCGGGCTCTTTGGTGTTCCGTTTCATGTGTCTTGTTCATATGTGCAGGGTGGTATGGGTTTTTCAGTGTGGTACTGGCGTTCCTCTTCCCGAAGGGGCCCTGCTTCTCCTAGTTGGTGTCGCCGCCGCTGTGTGCTTCGCCATGTTTGTTACACTGGGGTGTGTCCTGCTGTTGCGTGACTTCACTGACATGTGTGCGTCGGTTGTGTGGAGTTGGGTGTTGTCCGTGAATTGGGCGTTGGGGACATGTCTGTGGCCGGCCTGTCACGTGTCATGTGCGTTCGGGTGGGGCTGATGTGTGCTGCTTGGTTGTGTCCCTGTGTCTGTGTGCGACGCATGCATGGCGCTGCGGTTGGCCTCTGCGTTGTGCGCATGTGTGGCGGCGTCATCGGCGCTTTGGGGCCGTGACGGGGTGGTTGGTTCCTAGTCCCAGGTGGTGTGTACACATGTGTTCTGCGATGTTAGGATTTGGCCTGTGTGTCATATGTGGATGCAATGGTGGATGTGTAGTGTGCACGCGCTGGTGGGGGTTGTCCGCTTTTTCCGCCTCTTGCACTGTGTGCGCTGTTTGCGTGCACTTGTTGTGTGTGTGCCTACCTGCGTCTCCGCGGTACGTTGCGTCCTTGGTGGTGCATCAGCAGAAGCATGGGAAGGGCCTGCAGTGCTGGATTCATGCCCGGGGTGCCGCTTCTTCGTTGTCCGTGCTCTGCGTCCGTGTTTCCGCCTCTCTTTCACGTGCAGTGTCTCTTTGCCGTGGGAGCCGTTTGTTTGCGGCATCGTAATTTATGCGCCGGGCGGGACGTGTTTCGTCGGACGGTGTGTGTCAGTTGGGCTGCGCCGCTACGTGTGCGGGCGCACTTTGATGGCGGACGGTGTTGCTGGCTTGCCGGCGGTGTTTGGCCTGCTTTTCGCATCATAATTGGGCGGGCGTGTGGACTGCTGCGTGCCGGCGGTAACTGGTGGTTTTTGCATCCGCCAGCACGGCGGTTATGCTTCCGCCCGCCATCGTAATGGGCCCCATAGTTGTCAAAAATATCGAAGTTAAAAATATCGTTTTTTAAAATGTTTTAATAATAATGTAAAATTAAGTAAATAATACATATAATTCAAAGAAATATAGTTAAAAATATTAAAAGATATTTAAAAATATTAACTTATACATTAAATGTTAAAATAAATTAAACGTATACAATTAAATTAATATATATACTTACTCCACATAGTGCAACAGTAGAGAAAGCGTTGGATAGCGTAGGGGTAAAAATTACTATTCCCACTCCAGAGAGTGCAACAGTAGGGAAAGCGCTGGATAGCGTAGGGGTAAAAATTACTATTCCCACTCCAGTGAGTGCAACAGTAGGGAAGCGTTGGATAGCGTAGGGGTAAAAATTAAAAATTCCCACTCCAGTGAGTGCAACAGTAGGGAAAGCGTTGGATAGCGGGAGGGTAAAAATTTCTATTCCCACTCCAGTGAGTGCAACAGTAGGGAAAGCGTTGGATAGCGGGAGGGTAACAATTACTATTCCCACTCCAGTGAGTGCAACAGTAGGGAAAGCGTTGGATAGCGGGAGGGTAAAAATGACTATTCCCACTCCAGTGAGTGCAACAGTAGGGAAAGCGTTGGATAGCGTAGGGGTTAAAATTACTATTCCCACTCCAGTGAGTGCAACAGTAGGGAAAGCGTTGGATAGCGGGAGGGTAAAAATTACTATTCCCACTCCACTGAGTGCAACAGTAGGGAAAGCGTTGTATAGCGTAGGGGTAAAAATTACTATTCCCACTCCAGAGAGTGCAACAGTAGGGAAAGCGTTAGATAGCGTAGGGGTAAAAATTACTATTCCCACTCCAGTGAGTGCAACAGTAGGGAAAGTAATGATTTAATATTTAAATAAAAATAAACAAATTATCAATACCAATAAAATATTTATTAAAATTATTTACCAATTACAAAATATTTTATAATTAATTAATTATAAATACCAATAAATATTATTTATTAAAAATTAATTACCTATTAATAATTTATTAACAACAAATTAATTTTCAATACCAAAAATGATTAATAAAAAAATTACCAATTAATAATTAATTAACAGTAAATTAATTATCAATTCACAAAAATATTTTCAATAATTACTTAATTACAATTAAATTACTTCCCACCCTATTCCCTATAAACCCACAACCCACTCCAAATAATAAATTAATACACTTAATAAAATTATCAATTAATCAATTATTAAAAATTAATTACCAATTAATAAAAATTAATTACCAATTAATAATTAATTAACAATAAATTAATTATCAATACCAATAAATAAAAATAAATAATTACTTAATAACAATTAAATTACTTCCCACCCTATTCCCCTATAAACCCACAACACACTCCAAATAATAAATTAATACAATTAATATAATTATCAATTAATCAATTATTAAAAATTAATTCGCAATTAATAAAAATTATTTACCAATTAATAAAAATTAATTACCAATTAATAATTAATTAACAATAACTTAATTATCAATACCAATAAATAAAAATCAATAATTACTTAATAACAATTAAATTACTTCCCACCCTATTCCCCTATAAACCCACAACCCGCTACAGAAGTAAAACTCAAAATTAAATTAAAAATAATTAATAATTACTAAAAAATATTATTTAATTTACTATAATTAAATTACTTCCCACCCTATTCCCCTATAAACCCACAACCCGCTACGGAATTAAATTACGCAAAAATTAAATAACATAAAATTCATTACTTTAAAAAAATTCAAACATACATAAAAATAATGCATACTTTTAACACATATACTAACACTTAAAACACTATAAAAAAATCGATATTTTTTACAACTATATTATGACTTTCGATATTACTTACTTCTATATTATGACAATCGATATTTCTTACCTGATTTTCGATATTCTGCACCACTATATTTTGTCAATTCGATATTCTGTCCATTCTATATTAAAAACTCGATATTTTGGCAATTCGATATTTAAAACTCGATATTATGACTGTTTACCCTTTTTTTCACTGCAAGTTTAAAACAAGGTTGTCTTTTGAAGGCCTACGTGAAACAGAAGACCGATTGTTCCCTAAAACCTCAACCACAAAAAAAAAGTTTTCTTTCTCCAGCAGCGCATTTTGAGTATGTGGCTGGACTGTAGAGGGCAGGGGCCACCGGCCCAGTGTAACGAACAGGACAGATGGGAGGGCTCCCCCATCTGCTCGTGTACCAGGTCCCCAGCCTTTCCCTTGACTGCCCAGTACTGCTGCTCCTCTGTGCAGCCCCCCCCAAGTTTCTCTGCCTCCTTCTTCGACACACATTCTGCCCCAAAATGCTCTACCGCCGGCCTCTTCCCCCCCAGCTCTCATTCTCATATCTCTGTGCCTCGAGCCTCTGGCTCTTAGAATCTCTGCCCCCCCCAACCCTTCCTCTGCACCCTGTCCCTCCACCCTCCAGACCCCCAAACCCATACGTCTCCATCCCTACTAGCTTCTGTCTCTAGCCAGACCCCCCAGGATATTGCGGCATGGATACGCACTCCCATACAGGGAGGCAAGCAGGGCACATGGTAATCTATCTAAGTGCCTCCTCCGATGAAAAAAACAAAACAGTTTAGGTTTCTTATTTTCCAGGAAGCCGGTAAGAGCAGCTACCAGCCCAAACAGGATTAGGAGAGCCAATGGAACTCTGCTGGCTGCTGAAAACACTTGAAGTCTTTGGGTGAAAGTATGATCAAAATCAGGGGAACAAACCTGAATTTACCAATTCTCTGATAATTATACTGGGCCCTATTTTCTTCATCCCTGAAGTAAACAATACTCTGTCTGGGTATTAGAAGTGTGACAGCCACTGAAAACCCAAGCTTATACCTGGCTTTGACTCAGTTTCCGGTACTCCTGGACCATCAAGCCCGAAACAAGCCAAACTTTCTTGTGGCTTCTGCCCACTATGTTCCGGTAGGTCAGGCCGCCGGTTTCTAACATATGCTCTTGGGTACCGTCATATGTAGTACTGGACTAGTTACCTCTGTACACGAAATGAGGGGGATTTGTATGACTAATTACACAACAATTTAAAAAACACTTATAATTTAATTTTTTTAATGCAATTCTTTTATAGCGCTATTCTTTCTAATGCAGGATGTTAGAGTGCTTTGCATCACACCCACATATTAAACAGAGACAGTAAATCATACACGTGTGAATTAAATGTCTATGACGTTACATATAAAAAAAGGGTTACAAGGTGTAAGAGTCCCCTATCATCCATACTACAAGGCATTAGGCTGTATTAGAAAGATTACAAGGTAAGAACTGCAAGTAACAAAAAGATCTCTGTGCCAAAAGCCTGGGGAGGGGGGGTTGCTCGCAGAGGAGTTGTGGTGGGAATAGTCTCATATTTGGGATGTAGACTGCACACACAGCACCTGTAAGTCACATTGAGGTGGGGTTGTATTGTGAAAGGGCTTACACCCACCCCATGCCACTGATCTGCGTAGCAGTGGCGTAACACAGGCCCCCGCAGCCCCTGTGGTTCGGTGGGGCCCCTGAGCTCCATGGGGCCCCCTCAGCACAATACTCTGGCTGGAGGGCTCCCGATTGAGTCTGGAGGGGGTCCCTCCACGTACCTTGCAGGGGGGCCCCCTCTGGTTTCATTACGCCAGTGCTGCGTAGAGCAATATTTAACATGCTTACATTAGCCATGGCAATGCACTTCCGCCCACTACGATCCTGTGCCCTAGGGCACCTGAGGACGAGGTATCATGCCTCATGGGTCCAGGTGGCAGTGGTGCCCGTCAGGGGTGCGTACATGGGTGCTAGAACATCCCAGGGAGAAATAGGACCCCCTCTCATGAGGTTAGGATTGGAGCTGTGCTTCCAATGAGCTGCAGACACTTTAAACATGCCTATTTCAAAGTGGAGTGCTCTGCTAAAACAGTTTCCATCGATTTAAGGCTGAAAATGAATGATTATCAGGAAAATAAAGTGCTGCAAAAATGCTGCTAAATTTCCATATTTGTGCCGCTAAATTTCCATATTTGTGCCGCTAAATTTGCTAATCCATGCCGCAATATCCTGGGGAGTCTGTACAACTACGACACTGGGTCGCCTCGGTGGCTTGCTTGCCGCATGTCTCTCGTCGACTTACCCCTTTCGAGAAATGGCTAATGAGCAAGAAAGATGATAAGCACATGATTGCGAAACTCTATACTCTGCTCGCAACGGGCCAGGATGGGAGGCGTACGAAAGGTCAGCTATGCTGGGAGGAGGAACTAGGGAGGGCCCTTTCAGAGTGGGCGAATATTCATTATAGGGCGCACCATACGGCTTACAACACCGCCGGAACCGAGTCTGCGTTTAAGGTTACATCATGTTGGTACCTCACGCCGGCTCGTATCCATCGATGGGATAAAAACCACACAGAGAAATGCTGGCGGGGCTGCGGACTGGCCGGCTTGCTGGTGCACCTACTCTGGCACTGTCCGAGGTTAGAACGATTTTGGGAGAAGGTGCTAAATGACATAGATGCTGCCTTCGAGACTGAGATTCCTCGTTTCCCGGCATACACACTGCTAGGGCTTTCCAATGCGCTAACGTTCCCCTTGCGCTCTCTGAGGAGTAGGCAAATGGCTTTGGCGTTACTAGCGGCGCGACAAGCGATTCTAGCAAATTGGGGCTCTTCTACAGTGCTGGATCATACGGTTTGGCTACATAGACTCTGGTCGACCCTAGCCATGGAACGCCTCTCTCTAGCGCAAGATCATAAGGGCGAAACTTACGCAGAATTATGGGCTCCCTTCATATCTTTACTATCTAAAGAACTCAGAGAAGTTACGTGTCCCAAATATCTACAAATCTTACAGCTGATCCCGAGGGCACAGGACCAGGTAGTGCCTCGCAGGTAACGTAGGGGGCTCCGGGGCTGGAGCTGGCTGGTGGGGGTGAGTGACTCCAAATGATCTAACAGGACATGGTGTAAGTGCCCTTTTCATTACTTTCTTTTCTTTGGCTGGGGGTGGGTGGGGGTTTCTGTCGCTCTGTTCTTTGTGTTTTTGTACTGATGTTTATTCTGTTCTTAGTGTAACCATATAGACTCAGGGAATCCAGACATCGCTGCCAGCCTCCGGGTTGTAGGCACTGAAGCTGTGTAAATATGTGTTGTGCATCTATCCCATGCTGCCGGTCAAGGTGGTTGTAGGCATACAGCTGTGTATTGTTGATTGATTGTCTTATAAAACGCATAAAAAGATTTGTTCCATAAATATGGCAGGATGGACATCTATCACGTTTTGCCAAATGTCCTGCTCAGCCAAAATCTTAAGGCAGGATATCTCCAGAACAGTTGAGGCTATGAAGATGGTTCACTTTCTGACTTAAAAGGATAACTCCAGCCAACAGAACTAGGTCCTATGATTGGGATGCAAGGTTTCTAACCCTAGAGCTGCTGCTCTGATTAGTAATGGGCAGATGCAGGGCAGCCAATCAGTAATGGACAGGTTAGGGTCACCATTGTCCTGCAAGAAGGCATCCCTGCAGCTCCGACACGCAGGTGATAGTTATCTGTAGACTTTATCTTTTTCTTGCTTCTAGGCCAACAGAACTGCAGGGATCTTCCCTGCCATGTTGCAGACTGCAAATCCCCCTCCCGTGATACCCAGGCGCTGGGGGTTTCCTTATGCATCCAAACATCCGGGCTGCTGTCTCCTTCCTACAGCGACAAACCTGAAGTCCATCTCAGGTTCCTGCACTACTTTCTGCCTGCTGGTATTTTGTACCTTACAATGTTAAGGCAGTGGAGGGTTCTATGATTGGTGGCTTGTTAAGAGTTTATGCAGGACACAAGCTGTCCTCACCATTGTCCAGGTTGCTCCAAAGGATTACACAATGCAAAGGATGAAAAGCTGGATGGAAAATAGCAACCTCCACTGGATCCATTAAACAATGATCCCTTTCCATTTTGCCTGCTCCATTGGGTTTTTTAAAGTAACTACTGGATGGCAGGCTGTGCTTCTGGGTCGTCTTTGGGGGAAAAATGACAAATTCCCTATATAACGTCAGGTAGCTCGTTCATGGGTGCATTGCAGTACTTCAACTGGGAATCCTTCTCCATAGCAGTCAACACCCTATGCACTATTTTCTCTCCCTTCTTTTATAAAACCTTGACCGCCGCTTCTCCTGTTTGAATTTTTTTGATGGCGAAGCAGCAGTGCATGTTTTGTTATTTGTATTTTTTCTGTTAGTTAGGTTTTCCTAAAATGTGCTTTTAATCCCCTCTCTTTTAGTTCCCTCTCATTAGGATGGTGTTATAGAGCTTTCCTCGTTTTTGTCTTCATTTGAAAGGACTTTATATATTTTTAACGAACAATCGTCTTAAGCTTAAAACAATTAGTGAGTTCAACTGTTTAATAATACACCGAAGACATTTCTCTGTATGGCTGCTGGTTTCCTGATTGAAACTGTTAAAAGCAAAACGACAATCGTGAACATTACCTGCGCCATCTTGTCTGGTGGAATTCTATGTGCACATAAGTTGCAGTCATTTTAATCTATCACAGCCATTTTGTACTCTGTTGGTCACCTTTGTTTCACCCTGCCCTTACTAGCATCCCTCTGACCCTCTGACCGACCTGGTACGTGTGCTGGGGGCTATAAACTCTATTTGCCGCAACAAACCTCAGCGCCACTTGCTGCCACAAACTCGTTTTTCCTCTCATCTCTGTTTTCAGGCAAACCTTTGGACACTCTACCCCTCACTGCACCTAGTTACACAAACAGGTTCCAAACACCAAAAAGACTCTTGCAACATGATTTATTGCACTGCAAACAGCAAGACTTGTTGTTACCAACAATGGGACCTGTTTTTATCAAAAGAACGGACTCTTAGATCTGGCCGTCTCACATGTTTTAGACCCTGAAGCAAGGTCCAGCTGCAAGATAAGATTGTCTGTTTGACCTGGGTGGGAAGAGAATTACTGTTGGGCTTGTGTGACAACCTGCCCGGGCGGGGACCCCAAGCTTGTGTAACCATGTTGATGAAACCAATGCATTGTGTCAAACCTGTATAAAAGGAAGAGCCAAAGGAGTTATCAGCAGAACACCTCCCTCAGACATCCCGGTGTCTGCAGTTGACGTGATCTCCTCATGAGAAATAAACCTTTTTCTTGTCTTCCAGTTTCCAGCGCTTGCCTCATTATTTTGATAGCGAACCCAAAGTGAATTAGAGGTGGAACCCTGCACCGGGCAGCATTGAGGGTCTTAGAAGACTCGCTGCCTTTCACAAATTGGCGCCCAAACGTGGGGGCCCATCAGCGACGCGTGGGTCCGGTAGAGAGGTCCTAACGACGGAGTGAACGACTAAATGATTGGTGTATACCTGCCTGAGAAGACCCTTGTCTGGCTGCCAATCGACTGAACTTCACCGGTTCCGAACGGACCTCTCTCGAGTGACCTGCGGTCCTGACTGGGACCTTAGAGGAATGCCGCATTGATTGTTGGAGTGAGAGGACAACCAGGCGCTGGAAGGGGAAGACGAAGAACCGTCCATACGTTCCGGGTAAGGTCGTGAAAAAACGACCTAAATTGATTGATTGATTGAATAGTTTGATTGAAATACTAGTATTCCTTTTTGATATTGAGTTATTTACGACATTTCCCTGCTTGCAAACAACGAAGAATAGGAATATTCTCTCACTTTGCAGGCAGCGAAGGACAGGTAGTGCAGACTTTTTGTCTAAATTGATTGATTGAGATATTCATTTTTGACCGATAAATACGTCATGCCTGTTTTCTCTAGATTGTTTGATTGTAATTGTTTTGGACCAGACCGTTCGTTAGAGGTCAGTCAGCCGGCACCGCCGGAAGGCACCCCTAACAAGGACATGTACGTAAAGTATGGATTAGCCACCGTAGCTTTTAGCAAACTATGGCATAAATACACTAGGAAGGACCGGGTAAATCAGTGGCCACTGACGGGATCTTTCGATCCCGCTAAAATAGAAACGTTAGAATTAGCTCTCCACAAAAAGAAAACTAGACCAGCCATGTTTGACAGTTTTGGTTTATGGCGAAAAGAGGCAGCTCAAAGAAAGAAAAGGGACGAAGCTAGACAAGATAAAGAAACGCGAAAATCAGCTTACCAAGCCTGTAAAAGATTAGAAGAAAAACTAAAAGAAAAGGAAATCGATAAAAAGGAACAGGAATCAAAAATATCAGGTCAATGCCCTGTTAGAACGCCCTCGACTCTTTACCCCAAGTTACCAGCAAAACAAAGGGTAGATGATGATTTATTGTTAGGTCCCCCAATCATATACATGCCACCCCCTTACGCCCCTACTCATCCCGTAGTACAACGCCAGGACCACCAAAGTATAGCCGGAGATGGCACGATCGCCTCAGTCTCCACCGCCTCTGCTCCCACCGAGTCACCCACACCAAATGCCTCATCAAAGGATACAGTAGTAGAGGTAGGATCAAAAGAAAAAGGAGCGCTCAGGGTCCCGCGATTAAGTAAAAATGAGCGAGCAGGCATTGATAAAATAGTTAAATCCCTCATAGATAGGAAGGAGACAGAAGAGTATGTAACTGACATATGCAACTCCTATGTTGAAAACCGCAAACGATACTTTATTGTACGTCTCTGTTACCACACTCTTACTGCATATGAAGAGAAGTACCAAGATGTAGGGCCCGAGCGGCTAGTGGCTCTCTATAGGAAGGTAGACACCGGAGATGAAGGCGACAACGATGTTACAGAACTCTTTTCATCCACACTGGAGGTATTCCGTCACCTCGTGGAACAAGGACGGATAGATAAGGACAGGACATCTAAGATAGCAGGACCCCCGGTGGAAGAACCAGATAGCATGATGCCGATAAAAGAAGCTGCCCCTTATAGGGTACCTCCTAGAGGACAAGGGACTCATGACGATATGAACCATCAAGGCGCTAGAGGAAGGGTGGTCTACAATTGGGTGTATCAACCATGGGACAGACAGGACATTTTGACGTTCCGTAAATCTTTACCGGATTTACGAAAGAACCCCACCGCCTTTTACACCGAGCTAGGTACCGCTCTGGGATCAACAATAATGACACTTGCCGACATAGACTTGTTCTTCGGGTTATGTTTGCCAGCAGATGTGTGGAAACAGATTAGGAAAATAGACCATACCGAACTGCTTGGTCATACCTGGGAACAACTCAACACACTAGATAAACAGCGGAACCCTGGTCAAAAACCGGTTAAAGCAATATTGGACCTCCCTGACAAAATAGTGCAGAAAGTGAAAACGCTGATCCCAGAGAAAAAGATAGACTGGTCCATAGTAACCGCGTGCCGCCAGAAACCACAAGAGGATGTCTCAGAGTATTTCTCCAGATTTGAAACGGTGTTCTCCGATTACAGTGGACAAGACATGTCCACCGCAACCGGACACCACTTATTTGTGCAGAACTATGTCAAAGGACTACTGCCAGATGTATCCCAGAAATTACAAGCCAGCGAAAGTAGTTGGGCAGCATCTAAACCGGCGGCCATTCTCCAAATGGCCCAGTACTATGAGCATCAGAGAAACGAAAATGACAGGGCTACAGAAAGGAAAAAGAAGGACTTGAAGGAAAGGGTAATGGTAGCAAAACTCCAGGGGGTGAATACAGGAAGGGAGCAATATAGGGGAAGATACCAGCAGAATACCCCTAGAGTACAGCCACCTAGAAACAATTCATCGACATCATATGTAGGACGCCAAGACCTAGGACAGGATCAATGTGCATTTTGCAAAGAATATGGACACTGGAAAACCCAATGCCCGGCTTTGTTAGGAGCTGGTAGGGGCAGAGGGGCGAGGGAAATAGCAAGTGGACAGAGAGGAAGAGGACGTGGGAGAGGGTACGCGAGTGAAGCAAGCGAGGAAAGGCCAGGAAGAGTGAACACATTCGACCATCCCAAACAGAATCAGTACCAACAGACAGATTATGACAATACGTACGACTTTGCATAGGACAGCCAGGGGCAAGGGAGGGATCCAGTCGAGCTCTATGTTGATCAGCAAGGCCCTTATGTTACCGCTGAGGTCCTGGGCACAAAGTCGCCATTTCTGGTAGACACGGGAGCAACACGTAGTGCACTATCCAAACGACTGATTCCAAGGGCACCCTTGTCAGGCTCACATGTGACCTCAATAGGATTTGACGGTACGCCCTCCACCAACCCTTTGTCCCGACCGATCCCTTTTAACCTTGACAACAATAGCGTCGAAACGACATTCCTCTCTTCCAACACCCCAGACGCCATTATGGGTCTCGACCTTTTGAAACACTTCCATGCGACTATCAGATGCTCACCAGACGGAGTGCGTGTCGTCCTGTATGACAACCCCCAGCGCCATAGAGAGAACCCTTCTCAGCACATGTTTCCCATCTCCAAGACTGACGCATCCCTACTTGACACTTTGCCATCACACTTATGGGCTAGGGTTGATTCAGACGTAGGACGAATGATGATTGACCCAGTACACGTAACAATACGACAGGACGCAACCCTACCGAAAGTACCGCAGTACAAAATATCGCCAGAGGGTGAGAAGGCACTGACAGAGATCATACACTCTTTGGTAGAGGCAGGGGTGGTAGAGGAAGTAGTGAGCAACGTTTGTAACAGTCCCATACTACCGATTGTAAAGAGACAGGGAGAGGGAGACGGAAAAGCCTACCGCTTCATCATTGACCTGCGGAGATAAACAAAATCGTAGTGCCACAATACCCAGTAGTTTCCGACATCACGACAATTTTGACTTTAATCCCCTCCACTGCCACCACCTTCACTGTAATTGACCTCAAAAACGCATTCTTTTCCATACCTATACACAAGGACAGCCGCTATCTATTTGGATTCACCCTAAACTCCCGTTCGTACAGATTTTGCAGAGCACCTCAGGGGTACACTGAGAGCCCAAGCATCTATAGCCAGGCGCTTAAAAGACAGTTGGACGCCATACAATTGCCAGATGGAGTGGCACTAATACAATATGTAGACGACATCCTTCTAGCAGCGGACACCATACCAATAGCCGTCACAGCCACCATCAAACTACTCCATTTTCTTGCTGAGAATGGTCACAAGGTCTCCCGAAAGAAATTGCAGTTCTGTAAATCACAAGTGACCTATTTGGGTCACCTTTTATCCAAAGAAGGGAGGAAACTCATGCCTGACAGGATCCAGACAATTCTAGACACCCCTGTCCCCAAAGATCAGAAACAAGTCCGCTCTTGGATAGGTCTCACTTCATTTTGCCGACAGTGGTTACCGAACTTTAGCCTCATTGTCAAACCCCTTCTCTCCCTCCTAGCTAAAGACATCCCCTCACCTCTCCCCTGGACCCCCGAATGCCAGTCAGCCTTTAAAGAACTACGCAATGCCCTTTGTTCAGCGCCTGTCCTAGGAACCCCGGATTACTCCAAACCATTCTTTCTCTACACGCACGAGAGGGAAGGATGTGCATTGTCTGTCCTAACACAATCAATTGGTCACAAACAACCCCTTGTGCATATTTCTCTGCCACCCTCGATCCAGTAGCCAGAGCGCTGCCAGCGTGCCTGCGCGCTGTGGCAGCTGCAGCAGTATCGATACGCCAGAGCGAAGGAATAGTACTCTCCAATCCAGTCACTGTTTTAGTACCCCATGCAGTCGACACACTACTAAACCAGACCAAAACCCAACACTTGACTAGCGCCCGACTGACAGGATATGAGTTGACCCTGCTAGCACCGCACATTACCCTAAAGCAATGCACCACCCTCAATCCAGCCACACTGTTACCCCTACCCGAAAATGATCCTAGCGTGACTCCACTACACGACTGTGTGACACTAACCGATGAACAAACAAAGAGTAGAATAGATCTCAGAGACACCGCCTTTCTAGAACCAGATGGAGAACTATGGGTGGATGGTTCGTGCATCAAACTCCCCGACGGCACCACCTCAGCTGCATACGCTGTCACCACAGCCCGAACCGTTCTGGAAACAGCCCGTATTCCCCAACGTTCAGCCCAGGCTGCAGAACTCATTGCCCTCACACAAGCATGTATCTTAGCGACTGACACGACAGTTAACATATACACCGACAGCCAATATGCCTTCGGGGTGGTTCACCATTTTGGGATCTTATGGAAAGAAAGAGGGTTCCTGACTTCACACGGTACACCCATCCTGCATGGAGATTTAGTCTCCGCCTTGACGCAAGCAGTCCTCCTCCCCAAGAAGTTAGCAGTGATAAAATGCCAAGCACATAGGAAAGTGACTGATCTCATTGGACAGGGAAATGCACTAGCAGACGTTACTGCCGAGCCATGGCAGGAGACAGAACTACGACACGAATGTATGTAACCAGGTCACAAGCTGAACGATGGACTGACGCTAGGACCACTGTAAGGGACATACAGACTACAGGCACACAAGACGAATTGACCGAGTGGGAAAAGGTGGGACTAAAAGACGAGGAAGATTGCTGGAGAACTAAAGACGGAAATAAATGGCTGTTACCCAATGCCTACCTCATCCCCATATTGACCATGGCACATTTACCAGCACACATAGGCTCCACCCCCATGATTGAACTAATCACCAGAGTATGGCATAACGTCAAGATAGCAGAATCTGCAAAACACCTAGTACAACAATGTATAGTCTGCCTACAACACAACCCAGGGAAGGGGACAGTGGTACCACGGGGAGGGTTTGGAGTCCCTGACCACCCCTTTGAAATCCTTCAAATGGATTACATTCAACTAGAGAGATGCCTTGGTCTAAAATATGTCCTGGTGGTTGTGTGCGCTTAGCAAATGGGTGGAGGCATATCCCACCCGCGACAATACCGCCTTAGCCACTGCAAAAGTATTGCTGAAAGAATTCTTCCCCCGATACGGCCTTTGCAGAATTTTATGGAGCGACAACGGCCCCCACTTCGTAGCCGAGGTGATACAGAACATACTGAGAGGGTTGGGGGTAAAACAAAAGTTCCATGCCGTCTTCCACCCCCAATCAGCGGGCCTGGTAGAGAGACACAATGCAACGTTGAAACTAAAACTAGCCAAAATAGTTGCCACGACCGGGTTGAAATGGCCCGACGCCCTCCCATTGGCATTGTTATCGATGCGCTCCACCCCAACCAAACACCGACTGACCCCGTATGAGGTGGTCTTCGGCAGGCCTATGAGCATTTGGGCGGCACCAAGACCCACCTCCATTAACGATGTCCCGAACATATTAATGTCGGATTACTTGCATAAATTGACAAACGAGCTAACAATTATCCACCAACAGGTGCAGCAAGCCCTGCCTGACGTATCCAGGGGCCCGGGACATGAAATAAAGCCAGGCGACCATGTATTGATTCGCAACTTCCAAAGAACGAAGAATCTGGAGCCTAGGTGGACGGGCCCCTGGCAAGTCCTGATCACCACCCGAACTGCCCTCCGAGTGGAAGGAAAACGAAACTGGCTGCACGCTCATCATTGCAAACGAGTCCCTCCAACCCTGGCAACCTGTGAAGGGGTGGAGGTGCAAGAGGAAGTACTCGCGAGAGACCGACCAGCTCTGAGTTGCTACCCACAAGAAGACACCCTCGAACTATCAGAATTTCCCGACCCCACGGTGCCATCCAGGAAAGGGTACAACCTAAGATCGACGAAAGGAGGGAGCTCCAACGACCAGGCCACTAACTAAGTCAAGGTCTCAGATCAGTAGCACAGTCAAACAACGCTACCAGGAAAGCGCCAGACAAAAGTCTGTGGTCCTAACAGTTGTTGAGCTCCTCGAAGATGATGGAAGAAACTGAACACCTGCAAAACCACCGCAAAGACACCAAGAGTGCTAACCTGCACAGCACAAAGACAATTGCATTGTAGCCGCATTTCTCACCTGTCTCCTGCTAATGGTCGCACTCTGGATCATTGAAGAGAATGCACCTGCATGCAGAACATTGTCACCCACCATGCAACCAACTACCAAGAAAGAACACTACCTGGTATCACTACCGCCACATCTCCGAGAACGACGCAAAGAATTCTGGAATAATTCTTTCGTGCAGATGTTGCACCAGCACAATCTTGCCACCAATGCTACCAACTGTTGGGTCTGTGGGCTGTTACCACATGCCACTGAACATTCCATCCCTTTCATCCCTTCGCCCTTTTCTATTCACGGATCTTGCCTTGCCTGGATGATGCTCCTTGTGGGCGGGCGGGTCGGATAAACAGACGCGGAGGCCGGATATATGGTCCAAGGACTCGTATTTTTATTGGGTCAGGTATCACAGTCTCAGGTTTCCCTACAGGGATGGGGTTCTCTTCTTTTATTGTCGGTCTCCTTCTCTGGGGTCGGGATTCGGGGTCGGGTCGTTCCTCCTCTTCCTCTTCTTCAACGGGGTGAAGGGGGTTGGAATCGGGTTCCTCCGTCGTGTCGTCACTCACCCGGAGGCTCGTACCGAGGAGAAGAGAAAATGGAGACCGTCAGTGATGTCTGGGAAGGGTGTGTGTGGAGAAGCCAAACCCGTCACCTTCACCCGGTGAATACTTTGAGCGTGATGTGAGAAGGGAACGTGCACTAAAGGGGCTGAGGTGCCGTGATTCTTGGGATCGGAATAGCCACCGGAAAGATAGGGTCGAACCCGTAATGCCAGAAAATAATACACCCCTTTTCTAGCCCTTGGTTTGTTGTTCTCACCCTTTGTGACCCATTTCCATCCTCCACCCGCCTCCCACGTTTATCCCAACCCACTATGCCCAATTCCAGCGTCACTCACCGGCTCCGCCGCAACTCTCCTGAGCTGCGGCCGCTCTTCAGCTACCTCCGGTGGATGCCACCACTCTTCGGTCCACTGGTCGTCTGCTTCCTCTTCTTCCTCCTCGATGTCGCTGCGTTCGCCGTCCTCTCTTCCCGCTCTTCGTCCTTCGTCCTCCTGTCGTCCCGCTCTTTCTCTCTCGTCCTCCTCCCGATCTCCTCTCTGTTCTCCGTCCTCCTCTCGCTCTCCGGTCAACGACGCCTCTCTCGACTCTTCTCCGTTTTTAAAGATCCCGCCGCCGTCCTTCCGGGGTCAGCTCCTCCCCTCTTCACCTCCTGGTCGCGCTGTGGAGAAACAGGAAAGGTGGGAGGGTCACTCCCCAGACAACGCCTTCTTCGTGCACGCCCCTAGCATGCCGATCGTTGCCCGCTAGGGAGTCTGGTAGTTGCAGTCCTCCCATCGCCGCCGGCGCGGTAAGTCCGGGGCCCGCTTTCTCACATCCCTTTTCCCTTGCCGTCTTATTACAAGGGCTCTGTTCTTGGGGGTATCGTGACAGAAAGTCCACGTTGCCTTGTTCTGTTCCCTTTCGGTGACGGGTTAGGAATCTATAAGGTTGTAGGGCCAGGAACCACCTCAGTACCCTCACATTGTTACCTTTGTTTCGCGCCAGCCATTCTAGGGGGGCATGGTCGGTGTATAGCGTAAACTCCCTGCCCTCCAGGTAATACCGTAAGGTGTCTATGGCCCATTTAATGGCCAACGCCTCCTTCTCTATGACGGCATAGTGTAGCTCCCTAGGAAACAGCTTCCTACTGATGTACAGTATTGGTTTCTCCCCATGTTGTGCCGTTGTCTGAGATAGTACCGCCCCCAGGCCCCGTTCTGAGGCGTCCGTCTGGAGAATAAAGGGGAGGGCATAATCGGGACTAGCCAGCACGGACTCGGACGTAAGGGACGTTTTCAAAGCCTCAAATGCCTGTATGATCTCCCGTGTAGGTGTCCTCAAGCTAACTTCTGTTTTCACTGTTTTCTTTAGTAAGTCGGTGAGGGGGGTTGCGATGTGTGAGAAGTTGGGGATGAACCGTCGGTAATAGCCAAGCAGTCCTAGGAAGGCACGGAGATCCTTCTTTGATTTAGGTAGCGGGATTCGGGAGATAGCCGTTATCTTGGAATCTTGGGGTCTAATGGCTCCTTCACCCAGCAGATATCCGAGGTATCGGACGGTTTGGGCTGCAAGACGGCTCTTGGCGGGGTTGATCTTGAGACCATGACGTCCTAGGGCTTCTACCACTCGAGTCAAATGGGCCATGTGTTGTTCCCAGCTATCACTATAGATGACGATGTCATCTATATATGCACCGGCATACCTCTCATGTGGCCGTAATATTTGGTTCATTACTCTCTGGAAGGTAGCCGGTGCTCCATGCAGTCCAAAGGGCAATACCTTGAATTGGTACAACCCATCTGGTGTGGAGAACGCTGTTTTTTCCTTGTCCTGTTCGCGCAAGGGTATCTGCCAATACCCTTTACAGAGGTCCAGGGTACTAATATATTTGGCCCTGCCTATTCTCTCGACCATCTCGTCCACTCTAGGGAGGGGATAGGTGTCGAACTCTGATATTTTGTTCACCTCTCTGAAGTCGATACAAAAACGTACCGAGCCATCCGGCTTCGGTACGAGGACAATCGGCGAATTCCACTCACTGATGGACGGTTCGATGACGTCCATCTGCAGCATTTTCTGTACTTCCTCTCGGATGGTGTGTCGGCGGGCCTCGGGTACTCGATAGGGTCGGAGACGTACTCGTTTACCGGGGGGGGTTTTTATGGTGTGTTCCACCAGGGACGTCCTCCCAGGGTCCGTGGAAAAGGTGTCGCGTAGGGGAAGTAGTACGTCAGCCAAGTCCGCCCTCAGACTGGGAGGGAGAGCCGGATCCATACACTGTTCGAACAAAGGAACCACCACCATCGCGTCGACAGCGAGAGCCGGAATGGGGCCCTCCCATCTCTTCAACAAATTAATGTGGTAGATCTGGGAGTTGCCACGAGCCGGATCCGTCTCGACTCGGTAAGTCACCGGAGTTACCTTTTCTCTCACAGTGTATGGTCCCTGCCACTGTCCCAACAATTTGTGGTCGGAGGAAGCCATCATGAGCAGAACGGCATCGCCTACTGCAAAGGATCTCACTCGGGCTTTTTTGTCATACTGTACTTTCTGTGCCATCTGAGCGTTTTCTAGGTTGATGCGGACGAGGGATCTGATCTGGCCTAGGTGGGTCTTAAGGTTGGAAACATAATCAACCAAAGGCTTAGTGTTATCTGGTTCGGTTTCCCACTTCTCCTGGGCCATGTCCAGTAGGGTTCTGGGTTGATGGCCATATAATAATTCAAAAGGTGAGTACCCGGTGCTTTTCTGCACCTTACATCGCAAGGCGAATAGGGCCAGGGGTAACATGTCCTCCCATTTTCTTGTTTCCAAGGCTAACAGCTTTTTAAGAGTGATCTTTAGAGTAGCGTTATATCGTTCTACGAGGCCGTCCGTTTGGGGGTGATATGCGGCGGTTCGTATTTGATGGACTCCCAACAGGGCACATACCTGCTTCATGACCTTGGATACGAAAGGGGTTCCTTGGTCTGTTAAGATCTCCTTTGGGAACCCCGTTCGCGAAAATACTGTAATCATTGCCTTGGCGATGTTGGTGGCGTCCGGACGGCGTAAAGCCATCGCCTCCGGAAACCGGGTGGCGTAATCAACAAGGACCAAAACGTACCGACACCCACTCCGGGAAGGCAGCAGGGGTCCTATGATGTCCATCCCTACTCTACTGAAGGGTTCCTCAATAACGGGTAAAGGGCGTAAGGGTGCTCGAGGTGGCTTATATCTGCTGTTCTTCTGGCAAACGGGACACTCCTTGCAATACCTCTTCACTTGTTGGAATATACCGGGCCAGTAGAACCGTTCCATTATCTGTTTTTCCGTCTTCTCTGTCCCGAAGTGCCCCCCAACAAGTGACTATGGGCTAGGAAGAGAACCTTTTCCCTAAAGGGCCCTGGAACCAATAACTGGGGGCCTGGGTAGGGTTCCCTTTTCGGTAGAGCAACCCGTTCCTGCTGTAGAAGTAGGGACCTACATGTAGGGGGTCTTCTTGCTCTAGGGCGGAGTTCCAGGCCTCTTGTAGGACAGGATCTTCCCGTTGAGCGGCCCGGGAAACTTCTATCCGTTGCCCAGGGCGTGTCCTCCTGTATAACTGGCAACACCAAGGGGGTTTCCTTTCTCGGCTCTTCTTTGTTTCTTACTCTTCCGTGGTTTGGGTTGGGTCCACTCTGGATTTTCCGCACGTGAAAAGGGTGCCGTGGCCCACCATTCCTCTTCTTTCGTAGGAGCGCTGTTTATCAAGAGGGGTAGGTTCGGGTAGTCGTCCCCGAGAATGACCTGTTCTGGCAGACTGGGGATAAGGCCCACCTTCAGAGTGGTGCCCGGGTCATTCCGATGTTGTATGTGTACCTGCGTAGTGGGATACTGCTTCGTATCCCCATGAACACATCGGATAGCAACAGTCCCATCAAGGGGTCCGATCCATGGATCCAAGACCTGAGGTCTTATGACGCTTTGGCGGCAACCCGTATCGGCCAAGGCAATCGCGGGTTGTCCGTTGACCATCACCTGGCAGTGGTACTGAGGAGGCCTCCGTTCGGTGGGGGAACAATAATAATTACGAGCCATCCCTATCTCCATGGGCTCTTCTTTTTGTGGACAAAATATGGCTATGTGTCCCATGCCTCCACAATGAAAACACTGGGGTCCCGAAAGAGGGGCTCTATGAACAGGAGGACCATGAGCTCCCGGGACGAAAGTTATGGGTTCCGGTCTTCGCGGAACAGACGGACGTAGGGGTCTGTGAGCTCCAGGGCCTCCTGACCTCCAGGAAGACTCATCCTTTCCCTTTTGGATATCTTGGGCGCGGCTATAGGCGCTGGCTATCTCCACCGCTGTCTCTAAGGTGAGATGGGCCTGTTGTCGGACCCATCTCTGTATGGGGGGTGAAGGGAGGACAGGTATTGTTCCAGGTAGATCTTTGCCATGATTCCGTCTTTATCCGTGGTGCCAGGCTTCAGCCATCGATCCGTCATGTCCTTCACCCGGTAGTACAAAGCTCGCGGGGTTTCCTGGGGTCCTTCTTTTATTTGTCTCAGTTTAATCCTATAGGACTCGTCATCTATACCCAGGCGTTCCATAATGCACTGTTTAATGTCCATGTATGGGACTGCTCCCTGGATGGTTGCTGCTTGGTATGCCGCCTGTAGATCACCAGAAAGAAGGGGCCCCAGATACTGTCCCCACCTGTCAGCAGGCCAGGCTGCCGCGGTGGCTATGCGTTCAAAGTTATTAAAGAAGAAGTCCGGATCCTCCCCGCTGACGTATCGTTGGAGAACCATGGACGGGAGGGTGGTGGGACCCCTCTGCTGTCCCAGGGCCTCAGTCAACTTCTCCATGGCCGCCCCATGGGTTTGGCCTTGCCCCGATAGCACCTGCTGTATCTTGCCCCGATCTTCTTCCACCACCGTCAGGAACCGTTCCATCACTTTGCCCAGATGTTCCTGGTTCTCCGCCATCTTGGCCATAGCGGCCTCCATGTCTCCGCCGGATCCCACTTCTGACACCACCTGTGGGAGGGCGGGTCGGATAAACAGACGCGGAGGCCGGATATATGGTCCAAGGACTCGTATTTTTATTGGGTCAGGTATCACAGTCTCAGGTTTCCCTACAGGGATGGGGTTCTCTTCTTTTATTGTCGGTCTCCTTCTCTGGGGTCGGGATTCGGGGTCGGGTCGTTCCTCCTCTTCCTCTTCTTCAACGGGGTGAAGGGGGTTGGAATCGGGTTCCTCCGTCGTGTCGTCACTCACCCGGAGGCTCGTACCGAGGAGAAGAGAAAATGGAGACCGTCAGTGATGTCTGGGAAGGGTGTGTGTGGAGAAGCCAAACCCGTCACCTTCACCCGGTGAATACTTTGAGCGTGATGTGAGAAGGGAACGTGCACTAAAGGGGCTGAGGTGCCGTGATTCTTGGGATCGGAATAGCCACCGGAAAGATAGGGTCGAACCCGTAATGCCAGAAAATAATACACCCCCTTTTCTAGCCCTTGGTTTGTTGTTCTCACCCTTTGTGACCCATTTCCATCCTCCACCCGCCTCCCACGTTTATCCCAACCCACTATGCCCAATTCCAGCGTCACTCACCGGCTCCGCCGCAACTCTCCTGAGCTGCGGCCGCTCTTCAGCTACCTCCGGTGGACGCCACCACTCTTCGGTCCACTGGTCGTCTGCTTCCTCTTCTTCCTCCTCGATGTCGCTGCGTTCGCCGTCCTCTCTTCCCGCTCTTCGTCCTTCGTCCTCCTGTCGTCCCGCTCTTTCTCTCTCGTCCTCCTCCCGATCTCCTCTCTGTTCTCCGTCCTCCTCTCGCTCTCCGGTCAACGACGCCTCTCCTCGACTCTTCTCTGTTTTTAAAGATCCCGCCGCCGTCCTTCCGGGGTCAGCTCCTCCCCTCTTCACCTCCTGGTCGCGCTGTGGAGAAACAGGAAAGGTGGGAGGGTCACTCCCCCAGACAACGCCTTCTTCGTGCACGCCCCTAGCATGCCGATCGTTGCCCGCTAGGGAGTCTGGTAGTTGCAGTCCTCCCATCGCCGCCGGCGCGGTAAGTCCGGGGCCCGCTTTCTCACACTCCTACAAGAAAGTTACAAAGACAATGCCACTTCCGACGGAACAATCGCCCAGTTCTACAACGAGTTCTGGCGAAACAAAACAGGAAGGACAGCCGCCCCCTTCTGCCCTCACACCTTCAATGCGACATTCCAGATTAATGTCCCCTCCAAAGAACGAGTGGAAATGCAAGTGTTCAATAATCCTAACAGAGCCACATTTTCCTACCTGAAGAAAAGAACTGCTGCAACACTGACTGTGGCCCTATCTGTGGTGAACGTCTCTGGCCTTGTATGCATTGAAGGCCGTGGGACTAAGAATGTGGGTCACAGCACCTGTAGCATTGTAAGGACTTTGAACACTGCCAACCCCCAGCGCTTGTTGCAACACCCAATATGTACTTTGTTTGTGGAACCAAAGCCTACACCTGGCTCCCAAGAAACTGGGGGGCACGTGCTACATCGCCTTTGTTTTGCCACCAACCTACACAGCCCCTGCAGAGCATCATCGAGAAAAGCGTTCTAAAGACATTGATCAAGCAGACTCTGCCTCATCACAGTTCCTCGATGCAGCAAAAGGGCTCGTCCCGCTATGGGGTCCGATGGCAAACAGCCGAGCCATCAGACATCTGTCCCAAGCGGTAGAGACCGCCCTGAACGTCACTGCTGGCATCCTCACCAACAACACTGCTGAGCTCCAAGCGATCCGTCTGGTTACCCTGCAAAATCGCATGGTCCTGGACGTGGTACTAGCGGACCGTGGAGGAGCATGCCGCATCATCGGTGCCAGCTGCTGTGTATACATTCCTGATAATTCACCTTCTGTCTATGAAGCAATCAAACATCTCCATAGACTATCTTCAGAAATTCATCAAGGATCAGAGACTTGGACAATTGGAAGTTGGCTTTGGGGCATCTTGAAGGAGTGGGGTTGGAAAATATCAATGATTCTCTTGGTCCCAGTATTGACAATATGTGGTTGTTGTTTGGGTATACACTGTATACCACCTTTGTGTTCTCTTTGCATAACTACCTTGCACCCTAAGACTATGGACACTCAGCTAACAAAAATGAGAGTAATGTATGATCAAGAGATACAGGACATTATGGAGATCGAAATAGACTGACAAGCTGGCTAGTTATGTTCAAAGGGGCCACTGTTAAAAGCAAAACGACAATCGTGAACATTACCTGCGCCATCTTTTCTGGTGGAATTCTATGTGCACATAAGTTGCAGTCATTTTAATCTATCACAGCCATTTTGTACTCTGTTGGTCACCTTTGTTTCACCCTGCCCTTTCTAGCATCCCTCTGACCGACCTGGTACGTGTGCTGGGGGCTATAAACTCTATTTGCCGCAACAAACCTCAGCGCCACTTGCTGCCACAAACTCATTTTTCCTCTCATCTCTGTTTTCAGGCAAACCTTTGGACACTCTACCCCTCACTGCACCTAGTTACACAAACAGGTTCCAAACACCAAAAAGACTCTTGCAACATGATTTATTGCACTGCAAACAGCAAGACTTGTTACCAACAATGGGACCTGTTTTTATCAACAGAACGGACTCTTAGATCTGGCCGGTCTCACATGTTTTAGACCCTGAAGCAAGGTCCAGCATCAAGATAAGATTGTCTGTTTGACCTGGGTGGGAAGAGAATTACTGTTGGGCTTGTGTGACAACCTGCCCGGGCGGGACCCCAAGCTTGTGTAACCATGTTGATGAAACCAATGCATTGTGTCAAACCTGTATAAAAGGAAGAGCCAAAGGAGTTATCAGCAGAACACCTCCCTCAGACATCCCGGTGTCTGCAGTTGACGTGATCTCCTCATGAGAAATAAACCTTTTTCTTGTCTTCCAGTTTCCAGCGCTTGCCTCATTATTTTGATAGCGAACCCAAAGTGAATTAGAGGTGGAACCCTGCACCGGGCAGCATTGAGGGTCTTAGAAGACTCGCTGCCTTTCACAAAGCGGGGCCTATGCTTTGATATATTTTTTGGTTTTGGTATTTTATAAAATCCTTAACTTGAACTTTTTGGGTTTGGATGTTGCATTCAAACAAAATAGTCTACACAATGAAGAGAAAACACAACTTGTTTATTAAGAGTGGTTAGATCTCTCATATTAACTGGGATTAGCTTGCAGAGCTGCAACTTCATTACGATCTTCCTGTGCGAATAGGTTCTCTTTCAAAGTTAGATTGAAATGTTTTCTGATTCCGGATTGCTCCAAGGTTCTGGATTCACCCACGTCTTTAACAGAGTCACAGGGTAAACTTGCGTTCACTATTTAAGGTCTGATTCTTCTGCGCCATAGGAGATTTTCTCAATCACCTTATAATGTCCAGGCCATGCTGCTAAGAGCTGGTGTCTCACTGTCAGTACTCTAAATAATGGGGTGTGCCGTTCCTTATAGACAAAGGAGGAAAGAGAGTTTGTAGGGTTCCTGGTCAGAGCTGTAGGGTCGACTAGAATCGAGTGCCCTCACACACCCCGAAAGGTGTCATGCTTCATTATTTGGGCATGCTCCTCGTTGGGCCGGCACTGCAATGCCTGATGGGTACCTACTAGGGGATCTTTGCCGGAGATCTTTTCTTTGCCTTATGATGTGGTGTGGGTAGTGTTGTGTATGTAGTGTGGTGATAGAGGGTGAATTAAAATAGGTGAAGTGATGCGAAATATAGAAGTATTTTAATGGCAAAGCTCACTACCCTAATTAAAAACTGTGATGCTCAAATGGGAAACAATGGTCCTAAGGAGTAGTCTGAATCATTAGTTGTAACGTAAGGTCAACATGTTTCTTGCCTATACCTGTCCTCAAAGGATCAAATGGGAATTCTTCAGGACCAAATAACCGCAACCTACACTACTTAGAAACTAGATTCAAAGGTTTGTGGTAGGTGCTAAAGTAATCAGTCACACATCAGACAACATAGCACAATTGTACCTTGTCTTGGAAAATGACCCTTATTAGGGCCATATCTGATCTCAGAGGATCAAGCAGAGTGAAACGCCCATTAGTGTCTCATACGCAAAGTGGCGCCTTCCTTAGGACCTACCTAGAAGGCACTGCTTCCTCGTGGAGACATCACAAGGAGCACGTGAGCTGGACCTACTCAAGCTCCTGGTTCCTCTTCTTAGAAGAGTCTCATTATCAGTAGCAGTATTAATACCTGACCCCATTTTGAAATTATCTTAATCTGGTCTTAATTATAGTATGTCTCCCATTGTTTTTGAGATTTTTGCAAGCTTCTCAAATGATATTTCTCTTGTACGCTATAAGCAATTTTGTAACCCAGCATGAACTATATACAAGGTGGTTAAGGGCTCTTTAGTAAAAAAAAAAAATGTTAAAGGGACTCAATCCCGTTGAATAATTGTACCAAAAGCTTTCCTTTACATCTGTTTAATAATTTGCCTGTCAGTTTTTCGACAGATACACGAATGTTTGGTGGTGTTTTATTCTAAGGTCAGAACACATTTGTTACAGTAAACTAGAAGAAAAGTGAGTTGCTAGCTATCTCATGATTTCTTTTTGCAGACTAACCATGATCTTCTCATTCCCATCAAGGTTCACAAGCACTATGATGTAATGATAACGGGGACCTTTTCTAATGAATAAATAATGTTTGTAATGTAATGTATATAATATTTAGTTAGAACGAACTTGCTGCAATGAACAGAATTGTTTCTTTAACTAGGTTCAGATTCCATTTTTAGGTTTTGCTTGCACATCGCTTGCGCTGTACTTGTGAAATATATTGTATTAAAAATAAATCCTAAAAGGGGCTTATATCCCGCCGCCTTGCTTTTGACTGGTTCCTGTGCTTGTCACTTAATTTTCCTCCATTTCTATTGGCTGCAGCATACTGTTTCCTGTACTTCCTTGTTTGCTTCAGTTTCCCGAGGACAAAGGACTGTTTTCATGTGCAGGACTTTTTTTTTATGCTCACATTGTACTCAGTAGCTGTGCTCTAGATGCCACTTTGGTGCCCTACCCCGTGCCACCAACATGATGTATACCTCACACATAGCTCTAATGTAAATGCTTATACAAAGGCAGACAAACGTTTGATTTTATATGTTATCAGCAAGGAATTGTTTTACATGAAGCTTTGAACGCATCGGTCTCCAAGCCTCGCGTTCAGCCCTGAGCCCCTCCCCCAGGTTTCGGGTCACCTCTTGGCTTGATGAACAGCAATGAGTTTATTTTGTGCTTTTTTCAATGTTTCATACAGCACGTCCGTTATTTATTTTGGTGATTATATTTTTACTGTGAACTCACATTATTTTTGTTTGACTCATTTCCGATAATAGTGCCCGTTCTGCTCCTACTACACCTTTTCAAAAATGGTTGCACTGCATTTCAAGTTCCGGATTGGTGATACTGCACGTTACCTTGTCTGAAAACATTAATGTCTGCACGTTATTGGTAAGTTATTACATTCGAATTAGTTTCTGAGTTTCCTCCAGACTGAGGAGATCAGGACCATTGACCAACCACATTCACTAATAGATTTATGGACTGGCAAACCATTCCGGGCTTCTTCAAGTTCTGCTGGAACCGTGAGCCGATGGGAAGGCCACAGAGTACGCGTTTTAATCATTCATTTATTATTTTTTTACTTTTTGATATGTGTCCTGAAAATGCACCATTTTCCTCTCTTCGACCGTTAATAGTGTTAGCTGCACGTTTTCTTCCGACAACTCCAGAAAAATCCATACATACATTTACCAATGCCTATGTCACTACCCTAAATTTGTGCATAGCAGTTTGGTGTGCACATGATTCATGTTTATGTTTACCTTGGAATGATCTGATAATATTCAGGTTCTTTTGTTGACTGGGTGTCATTCACAATGTTTTAAACATTGTAGTACATAAGTATATTGAATGCTTTTTTTGGCTTTCTTGGAAGCAGGAAACGAGTTGTTATTCTAGTTTGGACATATTTCAGAATTTCAACACCGTCCTTTGCCACATTAGTTTGCATGAAATGCCCTTCGGTATCTTGGGCTTAAAATTAGTTCAGGGGATGGCATCATTGGTATCTCTGCCATTCTATAGTACTGGTTCTCATCTCTGGAACACAATAGAACCAGTGAGAGAAGTCTAAAAAGGATTATTCAATTGTGCAACATCACAAATACAACTTACAACAAAACAATTATGTTATTAATCACTTAGGCGAAACCCAATGCATTTACTAATGCTTGTTGAACCTGTCCTGCTGTCTAAGGAACTGCTCTGGGAGATTTGGGATCATTTAAAGAGCCTGACAAGAAGTTACAAAACTTTAGCTACAAGCTCTGAAAATATGGATATTTACCTTCATCAGAATTTGGCACCTACTGCTGCAATTGTGTAAAAATGTGTTTTTGAAGGAAACCATTTTTGTAACAACCCATCTTTTAAAACTATTCTCTCGGGGAAAGCCCTTTTACAGTGCCAAAAATCAGTGCACTGCTGCCATCTGGTGGCCACTTTTTAAGAAGCTTTTTAATCCCAAAACTGCTGTGAATTAAAAAAAAAACCATTGCAATTGTTTTAAGGTTTCGCCTGCATATCGCTTGCGTTCTGTTTGTGAAAGCTCTTAAATTTCATTTATCTTAAAAGGGGGATCTTATTAGTTCCCTTTTCGAATTACTGTATTCATTCGCTTTTGTGTGCAACTTTTTTTTTGTTAACTTCCCCTGGCTGCACGCATATACGATACTTCTACAAAAGCTGTTCACACTGTTTAAGCCCCATTCACTGCCAAGATAAGATCTCTTCCCACGAAAAGGCAGACAGCTTCTAACAGTATGCTGAAATGCTTGCTTTTTAGGTTTCGCCTGCAGGGCGTTGTCCTTTTGAAATATCTTGTATTTAATATATCTTAAAAGGGGGCTCTTAGCAGTTCCCAATGCCGAATTACTGTGTTTATTCGCTTTTGTGTGGAACTTTTTTTTTGTTAACTTCCCCTGGCTGCACGCATTTACGATACTTCTACTAAAGCTGGTCACACTGTTTAAGCCCCATTCACTGTCAAGATAAAATCTCTTCTCACGGAAAAGGCAGACAGCTTCTAACAGCAAGCTGGAATGCCTACTTTTCATTACTTAGTTGTGTAAAGCAGATGCTTTAGCCTTAGATTGTTTGTGGCATTTCCAATTCATGCATCAGTACATATATTTGCACATTGTAGGCATTATCAGATTAATTTTTCAACTTCATCTATTTGGCCATTATGATCAAATTCTGAATATTGTAATAAACATTGCACGTTAACAATAAAGTTAATATACATGAGCTGTGCTATATATTACTACTAAACAGGCAGTCACAAGTGCAGTTATCTTTCAGGCACTAGGGTCATGATTTGAAGGGTGTAGCAGGTGCAGTGACACTGGGCCAACAAGTTGTCAGAACTCCTGTTAACATCTAATATTGCTACTACTAAATGGGCAGTCACAATTGCAGTTACCTTGCAGTTGAAAGGGGCTTGATTTAAATGGTGCAGCAGGTGCAGTGGCACCAGGGCCAAAAGTTGTCATAACTCCACTAAACACCAAATATTGCTATATTGTACTACTAAACAGGCAGGTCACAATTGCATTTATCTTGCAGTTGTAAGGGACTTGATTTGAATGGTGCAGCAGTTGCAGTGGCACCGGGGCCAAAAGTTCTACGGATCCCAATAAACCCAGAATATTGCTAAAATGTAAAACTAAACAGGCAGTCACAAGTGCAGTAACCTTGCAGACAACAGGGTTATAATTTCAATGGTGGAGCAGGTGTGGTGACACCAGGACCAAAAGCTCTAGTCACCCACTAAACACCTTTAATTGCTCTATTTTACTACTAAACAGGCAGTCACAAATGCAGTTACCTTACGGGCAATAGGATCATGATTTGAATGGTGCAGCAGGTGTGGTGGCACCGGGGCTAAAAGTTGTCATAACTCCTCTAAACACCAAATATTGCAATATGTTACTACTAAACAGACAGTCACTAATGCAGGTATCTTGCAGGCACTAGGGGCATGATTTGAATGGTGCAGCAGCTGCAGTGGCACCGGGCCCAAAAGTTGTCAGAACTCCTCTAAACACATAATATTGCTATTATATCAATGAATTCTATTATTTCCCTCTTTCATTTTTCAAAATTTTGCAATTACTTACCCGCACTATACCACTAGTAGCACAATAAATTGCCTTTTTGTATATAAACATTTTAACAGACTTTCTGTAACTTATATTGTACAAGTACTCAGCAAGCTACAACTTACAACAAAAACCAGCTTATTATTAATCACATAGGCGAAACCCAATGCTTGTTCATTCTGCACGCAGCCATGTTTTCATTTCTGTCTCTCTACAGATGCAGAAAAAATGTGCACAAGAAACTTTCTATTCAGTTTGTTTTCTCATTTGCAATGTGCTGACTCTTGCAAACTCTGGTGAAAGTTGTTCATCTTAAATGACACATTCATGGTCTCATCACGTGAGAATTTCTAAATTTATAAAATGAGTCTGCTATTCAAATAGCGGCATTTTGTACGGTTACATCTGATGTCAAAAGGGCACGGAGAAAGTTCATTGTATGTATTTGTGGGATAGTATTAAACGTGGTCAGAGAAACGTATCGCCCTTTTCTGCTCGCTCCGTGACTGGTTGCACATATGATATGTTTGCTCAAGTTATGCTCAATGTAGAATTCTCACTGTGAATTTTATTATAAAAACCCCTTTTTAGGGACGAGCCAGACTTTTCCCATGAATCTTAGGAGCGGTTCCATGTTGGTCTGCTTTCTGAATTATACTTTAACTAATTTTTGAGCTAGTTCTGGCTATTGCTGTTTGCATTATAACTAAGTATATATGAAATGCATTTATTTGAAGTATGACTTAAATGCTCTCTAACCCTTTTTGCCTTCTGTTATGATTTAAACCTTTAAAAAACATTCACGGTTTCTAACGTTATATTCTTGCCCTACGATTACTGTAAAGTGTAATGTGTTTTAAATTTGACTATTTTTGAAAGGCTGCCTAAATCCAGTTAGGGGAATTAAAAACCCCTCGATATGAACATCGCCCCCGGTTCATCTTGGGACCTTTATATTACAGCGATTGCACCAGTGGTAACAATTGCTATATGGTTCAAAGGTAACAGGGATGTCTATAGCTATCCGCTGGAACAGCTCTTCAACTAATTGCATTAGTTGCTTTGGGACCCAGCTCCATTCTTGAAGTGATATATGGGGCATTATTTACAGAATATGCTACCTGAGAATATGTTCCAAGCCAATTAAAAAAATTTAGTAAATTATATTGAGGCTTCACAGCCTCTTAATGTCTGTCACCTACTTACTATGTGCCAGTCATAAAACATTGCTGATAATAGTGACTAGAAATTAGATGTGCAATTTTTCTGAGGTCGAGGAATAATGAACGTAGGGGCATATTAACAACGGCCGTGCTTAGCGATAATTATATTATTGCAGGTTATCTCTGGTATTTATCGCCCTGGTAGCGCGTTATTAACAACGCGTTACTCCAGGGCGATAAAGATTCCAGAGATAGCGAGGTTATCGCCCTTTGCAGGGAACATCGCTGGTTTTCCAGCGATGTTCCCTCAAAACGGCGATAACCTTGCTGATACGACCCTGTGGTCGTATCAGCAGAATCCATCTCCTATGTCTAACATAGGTAAGTCAGGATTATAGCAGACGTTAGATTTTGGCGAAAACGGCCGTTTTCGCCAAAATTTAACGTTTGCTATAATCCTGTGGGCTGCCTTGTAAATATTGCGAAGTGCACATCGGCAATATTTGCAACGTAGCCCATCCGGGGTACGCCCAGTAACGCCCACTTTGCATCTCATTAGAGATGCAAAGATGGGCGTTGGGGAAAGGGCGATAGTGCAAGGATTCACGCGATAGCGTGACCTTGCTGATTAGGCGATAAGATTATCGCCGCTTTTCGTCCGAAAACGGACGCTAAAGCGGCGATAATTGTTTATCGCCTCGTTGTTAATATGCCCCAAAGTCTTTAATTTGGCAATATGGACACTATGGAGAAGTTCAACACGTTTTTGTGCTTGTGACAGTCGGTAGGCTAATAGTAGATCTAAGTTCTCTTCTCTGATGCTTCCTCCTTTGGTATCTTAACACCAATGTTTTTGTTTTGTTCCTTATTTACACAACCCAATGTAATTTCTCCTTATCCATCCTTTGTTGTAACCTGCCCTTTGGTGTGTTTCAGTTTGCTGGTTCAATATTGTCATCTTTTTATATTGGTTGAGCTCTCGATTGACTGGATTGGTCTTGCCTGAAGGGGCGTGGCAAGCAGACGAAGCGGAGTGGACGGAGAGACGCCACGCGTGGCAGCCCGGCATCCCGGACCCGAGAACCCAAAACTGAAGCCGTGGTATCGGTGGCCCGGGCAAGCCCTGTCTGGTCCATGGCAATGGCGGCGGCGGCGGTAGCTTGGCCCACCCCGGAGGATGTGAGGCGCGGTGCAGGGTGCGAGGCGGTAAGAGCTGTGAAGTCTGCCTGCGCCCGCGCTGCAAACAAAAGGCTGACCACCCGCCCCCCCCTCCCCCGACACACTATCAATATTAATACTACCAGTACCACCAGCCTTGCTTGCTTAGCGGTACGCAGCGGAGAGGTGCGGCAGTGCGGGCGAGTGCAGCCACCGTTAGTGGGTGGCTGCTGAGAGTGTGCCCCTGGCGTCACCGCAGAGGCGGCCCATCTAGGTGTGGGTGCAGCCTGAGGCATCGCCAGGAGGCCCCGCTTGCCGCACGGGGGGACTAGGGCTGGGGGGGGGGGTGACCAGGCAGTCAACATTTGGCTCAGCAACAGGAGCGCCAAAGGGAACAGTCAACGGCAAGTGGGGCGCTCCTACAAGGACAAGGCTAAGGCCTGCAGGAGACTTCCCCTCTCCCTCTCAAAGCAATTAAAGCAACGAAAGCAGCAGTATTCAGGGTCACTATAATATTGCTGTTCCTAGGTCAAAGGAATAAATGTTAATCTAAAAACCAACAAACACATTTACAAAAACAATACGGATTGGCCCTGGGAGAACAAATTGAAGCTCCAGCCTGCAGTAGCCATTAGCGGTTAAAGCTCTCGCTCACTGCCCAATTAGGAAGGGCTTATTTGAGCAAGCGGCAATAAACATAATTTCAGACAACCTAAGGATATACCAAGCTCCAACCTACAAAGGGTCATAAAAGGAGATAAAAGGACACAAAAGGGCAGCTATAGTATAGCACAGCACACCATGAGATCAGGACATGTGGGTGGAGGTCCTACGCTCACAAGCAACGCTAACAAGCGTAAAAGAAAACTCAAAACATCTGAGGGCTCCATGGATGAACCGCAGTCAAAGACCAGGCCTGACTCACAGCATGATGGCTCTTTAATTGAAATAATTTCTGACACAAATAAGTCAAGCAATGTCACTTCAAAAATGGAAAAAAACAAAGCCCTAAACCATCGCCAGATCCTTTTCCAGCCTAAAATTCATACGAAATTTTGTTTTTTTTAAAATGCGGGTGATACTCTCCTCTCGAGCTCCACAGCATTACCGGGCCTTCAGACACCCCTCCAGCCTACTCGCCAACTGTGTAGCGATAACAAAAAAGAAGAGAAAAGCCCAAGCACTGGGGTGGACAACTCCAGGCCAGCCTATTCAATATCAACCCCACAGAGCCAGACTATACCCAGAGTCCCCAGATCCCGGAAAACTTACTGTAGTCGATAAAGAGATAATTCGAGAGCACGGGCCCAAGGAAGTGCGGAAAACCTCAGTAGAAGGATTAGGTGACTGCACTCCAGATGTACTAAATGCACCAATGTCCGGATCCACACTCCACAGCAAAAACAAGGGAGGTAACTGCGTTACAACTGAGGCACTAACTATATGCGAGCTGGACAGCCCGAAAGAAATTCCGCAGTCGGAAAATACAATACATGAGCCCGCGAAGGAGAGGAAAGACACGAAAGCCACATTGGCACTACCTGTAACATCAGTGGATGATCTGGGCATAGAACATAAAACACCACTTGCTTCATCATCAATACAAACCAAATTGGAAATGTCGCTAACTTGCAAGACGGAGGACTCGGAAGACCACGAACAATTTTCATATCTAGGCAAAGAAGATTGGGAGGGCCTCCTGGCAACTTACTCTCAGGATAAGTGCAGGAATGACCCTCCTGCAAACTCACAAATTGATGGACACCAGGAACATCAGGTAGCCGGGGAGATGCAAGAGGGGCGAAACTCACTCAAAGACATAAGGGGTCCACCAGGAGACACGCAACAAACAGATCATGGGAGTGCCTGCACAAGTCTGTTAAAAACAGTGCAACTCCTGGTAGAGGCCCTCCAATACCAATCTGATAAAATGGACACACAATTAACTTTATTGACTACTCTGGCGGTCTTTGTGGTTGCAATCGACGGTAAGCTAGGCACGTTAAACACCTTTCTACAAATTATACAGGTTCGCACTCAAGCTAACAACCAAATCTGTGGATGCGGACCGGTTGTTGACAAACTAGCTTCTCGTCCATCAATGCTGAGTGATCTATGCTCACAAATTAAAAGGGCCTCCAAATGCGTAAATACACGCCCTCTAGATGATCAACCCTCTAATGGAAATCAAGAAGCTATGGCAGCACATTTGACCTTCAACCGTTAAGGAAGAGTACCCCTCCACTAAGATAAAACCAAAATACAACACCAAAAGAAATGAGGGCAGCAAAAAAGCAATAACATCAGGCCAACTGTCTGATCCTCTCATGGAAGATAAATGGGAAAGCAAAATGAATGCAAGACAAAGACGCGCACAAAGACGGAAAGGCCGAAACCAAAAAACAAGTACTAATCAGGATGGATTCTTGCGCCTCTTTGGGACAACACCATTGTGAAAAAAAAAATCGAAAAAAAAAATCTGATCTGGGAGGAACAAACAAAAAGAACATAGAAGCTATGATAGGATCAAGTCAAACCTCCCCTAGCGAAATGCAAGATATAAATATGATTCAGTCATCTGGGGAGGCAGTGTATGAAGAGATAATACAGCATCATTCAAAAGGAAATATCACTAAGCCTCAAGGAAATAAAGAGGAGGAGGCAGCAGGAACAACAATGAGAATCCAACCGCTTGAACTAAATCAAGAGTTTTCGCATTTTAGAAATCCCTCAACAGCACCCATCAATTACTGTGCCACCAAGGGCAATCAGGCAAACAAGAAAAATTTGGAAAAACATAAAGTTGAATGTATAGACAATAGGGAACCAGATGGAACAAGGATCAGCCAAACTTATCACAAGAGTACAAATAACACCCAAACAATCTCCATCATAAAACCAGAGGACCAACGGAGACAGGAAGTTCAAGCGTCCCCAAAACAAAACCGAATTAGCCTGGAACCATTCCGGCAGGGAAGCATAGGACAACTGGCAGGATTAGTACAAAATACACAGTTGAAAAATGAGGAAAGAAACACGGAGTATCCTAGCCACCTGCCCGTATCAGGACCATTATATAATGAGGCCATCATTCTGTCCCCAAGAAATCATGAAGCCCCCCCCTCCTGCGACATCTGGGAGGGTAACAAGCGCCTTATGGTTTACACCAGAATATAGATCTAAAGGAAGACACGACATCATGAATCGAGGTAATATACTGCGTCTGCTGTCTCACATACCAACCTTGACAGAGGTGACGACGTCGGACTTGGTTTCAATAGAATTTATTAAATGCAAGGACTGCGTGGAAGGAGAAAAAACAAAAACAACATGGACATCAACATCAATTGCACAAAAAATACTTCTAGAAAGCATTACCTTTAAAAACTGGGGGATAAGCATCACTCCATATACCAAGCCAGGATACCCCGATTTGCTAAGCCCAGAAAATATAAGGGCAGTCGAAGCAATTGCAAATAGACCAGTAACATCGGTGCTTAAAGGAGCTGTGGGGCACTGTCAGATGAGTAAGGCGTCTCCTCTAGTAAACTCCAGAAACCGCCAGGATTCTACAATGCTACTAAACTGGGAAACAAACCTAAGATGGATTTCAAGGACAATAAATAACCAAAAAAATTGACAACACCTCAATCCATCGCGAAGGACCAGCACAAAAGGGCTTCTACGAATATGCTCATGGAATGTAAACGGATTAGCCAACAAACTGACAGACTTTGTCACTTACATAAGGGCATTTGATATCGTAGCATTACAAGAAACTTGGCAAATTGACCCTCCGCACCTTCAGGTATTTTTGTGTTTCTTCACTAGTGCACTCAAGGGGGCAAAATATGGTGACCTGCAAGGAGGACTAGTAATGTATGTCTCGAACACAAGTATATCTACAGCCCATGAAATTGGCCCACCGTCTCCAGCAACTTTGGCAGTAAACCTACTTACTCCATCTTCATTATCAGATGCAAGAGGTACCGACATCACGATAAATAATGCTTATATCCATCAGAAACGGTAAACTAAAGCAGCAAAGGAACTGTGTGATTTTTTGGAAGCATGCATAGGCGAAGGGTCTACAACTGACCTTATTCTCACCGGGGACCTAATCCTCAATCTAATGGGTACCTCTTCATGTGAAGAAGTGCTACTTTAAAATTCAACCTGGAACATCCCACTGCAAGGGAAACCGCAATCGGGCAAACAAATTAAGATCGGACAGGTGGTTCTGGAGGAACTTGAACATCTTAACCTCAGAGCAATCAATGGAAGATCTGCTGGGGATACCCCCCCCCCGCAACAACACACAGCTCGGCAAAAACTAATACAATACTAGAATACACCTTCATCTCCTTAGCCCTTTTTCATCAAATATCTTCGTTCGACAAAGCTGATAGTGACCACCGGCCTCAAGAAATTGTGCTTAGAACAATCATCCCTATGTTTGAGCGGTCTTTGGGTCCTCAAGAATCAGTATTTACTATCAATCTCAAAAGAATCAAGTTTACGCAAGCAGCAGATAGCAGTATGCTGGAAATCGCAATACAGAACTTTGAATCGAGAGTCGGATCAAGTGAAGTTGGGAAATGAGAGAACTTTACCACAACTATGGCAGCATATGCTATTATGATTAAACCAATAACTCAACAGAGATATAGCAGTGCAAAGCCAATGTCACAAGCTGCCAAAGAAGAAATCAAGCTCACTAAAAATTCAATTTATCGTACGTCGAGACAACTTCGACATAATCCAACCGACAAAATGCAACTAGAGCTGTTACGAAAGCAAAAGGTGCTGCTGAGAAAACAAAAAAGGGACGCTAATAGATCTGCGGAGGATGATCTCTGGGCAAAATTACATGCTGATATCAAACAGAGTAATAGTGCTAGATTCTGGAGAACTATAAATCAATTCATTCGTCCTGCTCAGGAGGGAATCTCTTCTAACATTTCAGAGGAAGTATGGGTGAACTACCTCAGGACTCATTTCCAGCAAGATACTGAACTCATGGCTTTGGGACAAAGAAACCAAATCGCTTCAGGAAGCGTAACAACCAACATTCCCTGGGCAGCAAGTAACGACATCGTTCTTGGAAAACCAGAGGGACATCTACCAACCGAGAACCCTCTAAAGAGCAAAATTAGTACCATCAAGCGGCAAATAGGGAAGAGAAGGAGAGAAGGAACTCCAGGCCCAAACGGAATTCCACCAGCACTTTACAAACAAGATGCAAACGTATGGGCCATAGCGCTGGAACCACTTTTTACAGAAATAAGGTTGCTGAACACACTTCCGTGCTCCTGGAGAGGATCAATTATTTCACCAATTTTCAAGTCAGGCGAAAAGTCGCTACCACAAAACTATCGGCTAGTGGCTCTCATGGATAATGAGGCAAAGTTCTTTGCAGGAACGCTACTAGAGGAACTCCAAGTTTGGGCCAAAGAGAAATCTGTAATTCCACCAAATCAGACTGGCTTTGCAAAAACAGTTAGAACAACTACCAATATTCTAACTATGGCAATGCGAATGGATAAGGCGGAATCCACAAAGATGCCACTATACCTATGTTTCATAGACTGTAAGGCAGCCTTCGATCATGTAAATCGCAACAGCCTATGGTCCAAATTGCACAGCTGGGGCATTCCACAGCCCCTATTAAACCTGCTGATCAATCTGCATAAGGATACATGGGTTCAGATAAAACTGGGCGATGGGTCACTCCTGTTAAGATGTATACCAACTGAAAAAGGGCTTAATCAAGGATGTGTTTTAGCACCCACACTGTTTAACTTATTTCTAGCAGACCTTGTCCCTCTTTTAAACAGCTGTACTTCACACGCACCAAGACTAGGAGGATTAACACTACCATATCTCCTTTATGCGGACGACATAGTCCTGATCAGCCATACACAAGTAGGCTTACAACACCTTTTAAATGTCAAGCAGGACTACTCTAAAGCAAATGGTCTAACGATAAATCTTGAAAAAACAAAAACCATGACGGTCAGCAAAAAAAGGAAAAAACCTGCAGCTTGGTTCTGGGGCAAGACCCGAATGGAGGACACGTTGGAATACAAATACCTTGACGTGAAGATAGATAAAGGCGGCCGGTTCACTGCACAGAAAAACAGCATCAGACATAAAGGTCTTGCCTTGGCAATCTCTTTAAAAGCACTAGATATCAAATTAAACGGCCCATCGATTCTGCCCTTGGTACAAGTGGTACGTGCCAAGATCCTGCCTACAACTGCCTATGGCAGTGAGCCACAGAGAGGAAGAGATGCTAAAACACTTGACAATACAGTTATAGCTTCTTATATGGTCATTTTTGGTCTGCCCATTTATACTTCACCTGCGCAAATCAGGCTAGAGTTTGGTATACAGAAACAGTCTTTGGCAAGACAAGGGGCGTATATTATCACCTGGGACAAAGTGCGGAAATCCGCACAAGTAACTCTAAATGAACATCTGTGGAAGGAGTTACAAAAACAAACCACCTCACCAGCGGCTAAATATCTCAAAAGCAGCCTGCACAATATGGGGCTGAACCAGCTCTGGGATACCTCCACAAATACCATCACATTTAAAAAATTGGTCTGGAAGACGGTCAAATATCTTTCATGGATTGAGGACAAGGCATCTCTCTCGAAAAGGGCACAGGGATGGATGACCCTGAAAACCTACACGGCGCCAGCTGCTCAAAATTATTTTGATCTGGGCTATGCTAAAGCCACAAAAATCAAGTTCTTGAAGTATAGACTTGGTCTGTTATCCTGTATACAGCATTTCCCGCACTGGCTGAAGGAAAAAGCGGGCTCTACCTGCCGCTTATGCAGCTCAGCGTCAGAAGATCTGCTGCACCTGCTATGTACATGTAAAGAACTTTCACAAGAACGGAAACAACTGTTAAAATGCCATTTCATTCAGCGAGGGGTACGTACTAGGAGACAAGCTGTGTTGGCATGTTTTGCACCTAATGACCCACAACTGAACTGCTGTCTAGTAAAGTTCCTGAGGTTATGTGAAAAGAAAATGCCAGCTCAACAGTTATAAACCATTTTAGTCGGCAGGAACAAGTGCAATGTTAGTATGGAGGATAGAAGAGGAAGCTCCCTTTTATTTACTCTAATCTTGGCACCAATTCACTTTATCAAAATCTAAAGCACTTTTTTGCACTTTTTACTGAAGTCTGGCATAAGTAGTGAAGGGAAGAAATGGACTGAAACTAAGTACCTTCAACCCCTAATAATATGTGCAAAATTAAAAATAACTTGGTTAGTAGAACTTCTTTTTTCTGTTATAACATTGATTCTTTAAAAAATATATGAACTATAAAATTTTAATATGTAGAACTGTTTTTTAATTTTAATACATTGTATTGCAATGGTTTTAATTAACTATGCAAATAAATTAAACTTGAAACTATTGGTTGAGATGGAGGTGAGTAGAATACGCTTCCTTGAACTTTCGCCTCATTTTTTGTGCTGCTGATACCAGAGAAGATGCTTGGTACTGTACAGATGCACAATGTATAATTATCCTATTTATTATCATTGTTGTGTTTGGTTGATGATGCCCCCACCTTTGTCTCAACAAAGGTGCGAGATAACATTGCATTGAGTAGACCCTGTGAGAATTACCAGAAGTATATTTCTCTGTAAAGTCATCA
The DNA here is from genome assembly GCA_963921515.1 of Calotriton arnoldi. Lineage (NCBI taxonomy): Eukaryota > Metazoa > Chordata > Amphibia > Caudata > Salamandridae > Calotriton > Calotriton arnoldi. The sequence continues at coordinate 2,247,022 of CAWUFW010000124.1, read as the reverse complement.
TAACGGTAATCTGTGCAAAACTGTGTAGTATTTCTATGTGTTACATAAACTGTTTTACGGTAATCCTTGAACTCTGAATTGAAATAACCACGTGTTAAAATGTATTGCGGTACAAGTTGAACTTATTTTATATTTCATGGATGAGTAAAGTATCGTCTGTCCATTACTTCTTCAGCTTTCTTATTTAAGTTCTTTATATTTGATGTTGAGTACAAAGGAAAACAGGCCGCTGAGAACCTATTAGAGATCATTGCAGGCAGTTGATTCCCATGGTACCCAGTCCCACATGTGTTATTTGGGCATTCCTGCTTTGTTGGTCAGTCCAAGATAGGCTCAGCAAGATACCAGCAGGTACGCTATGCTAGTCCTCAGTTCGGGTCCGGCTAGGCACCCATCAGAAACCTCGTGTCACAGAACAGTTTGCCAGGGCTATTGAGGTGTGCCTTTGAGTGAAAGGACACTGGCATGTGATTGTGCCCATTCTTTCTTATTTTTGCTCCAGGATGGCTCTCTTTCTGCATGTGATTGTGTACATAGCAAAGGAAATCATGTTGACATGCTACTTGAGGCCCTATGCTAGAGAAGGCTCGAGACGCACATCAGGAAATGGCCCTCTAACCTATGAAGACATAATTGGCCAGCAGACTTGTTGGATAGAAACACGGGAGAATCATACTGAAAATTTACCAGGTTAGCATTCCTTCGATTGACTTTAACTCTTCCTTTACAAAACAGATGAGGACGTGCATATTCCAATTACTCATTACTGTATCATGAAGGAAGCAATCAAGCTCAAACTGCACTACCATATGCTCTGTGACTAGAAACAAAAGCAACCTTGTTGGGACTGAAACTTCTCTGCATGGTCCCGGAGAGCTGTCGTGCCTTGCCACACATCTTCTCCCTGTTGACTCTGTAGAGTTTCCCTCTGTGAGTTTGACATCAGTGTGAGCCCAATGAGTGCTCTATCTATAACTGGCCAGGAAACCCCAGAGCCTGACTCTGAGGTCTACAGGGCATCCAAAGGGAACCCCTCTTTTAGCTAGTGCCATATCTGTCCGATCTATGAGATATTGGAGAGTAAATTTGTTCCTCTGGGTAAAAGAGAGGGACAACGAGGTTTCTGAAGTAGCTGTAGTGGTTGTGTTAGTGTTGCCAGCTTCTCTCACTCTGCCTGCCGCGATTTGTGTCACAGGAAACACAATCTGCTCCATGGGTACCACACAGGGGGCTAATTAGTTGATGACAGAAGGGGAAAGGGATGAGTGGCTCCCCGTAGGGATGCTGACCTTCTCTCATTACTTGCCAGCCTTCAAGGCAGGGGAGGTGATGGGTAAGGGTGGAGTAGAGTAGAGAGTTGGACACCAGCAAAGGCAACTTACCGGCTCATGAAGACAAGGATCAACGGTGTACCGAGGTTCAAGATATGGGACAGAAACTTCAACGCACTGGCTTTTCTCTTCTAAGCAGCTTGAGAGTACAGAAGGCAAGAACTTCTTTTAAGTGGGTTGGGACAGAGGTGTAAGACTCTCCTATTCAACCGCATGGTGGTGTTGTGAAGTCACAGATTCAAGCTTTGCAAATACTTTCCATTTGGTAACGCAAAAATGCATACCAGTGTTTGTGGTTGAATCTCTGGCCAGACAGGAAATGAAGACTTCTTGGGGCATATTTACAATAAAGTGGCGAAGCGTGTCGTTAAGCCAAGAAGGCTAACGACACGCTTTGTCACTTTAGAAAAGCAGGGCTGCACCATATTCACTAGAATATGGTGCAGCCCTGTGTTTCCCCCTGCGCTGGCGCTAACTTTAGCTGCCTAGCGCCAACGCAGGCACCCCTGCACGATAGTGCAAGGGTGCCTGTGTTGAGGGGAAGATTGTTTATGTGCAGGAAGGGGTACCTTCCTGCACATAAACAATCTTTAAATGCCGTTTTGTAACTTCTATGTGTGCTGCTTAATGCAGCACACATACAAGTTGCAAAACGGCATTTTAAAAAAATTATTGTTTATGCACATGCACAAGGCAGCACACATGGAAACCAGCTGGGGCCCGTGCAGGTAAGAGCGGTTGGGCGGTGGGGCCGGGTGAGGGGGGATTTCGACAGATGATCGTCATCGTCCGTCGAAATCCCCCTCACCCGCCCCCACCGCTCTTACCTGCATGGGCCGCAGCTGATGAAAACAGCAAAAAGGAGGAGAAATAAAGTATTTCTCCTCGTTTCGCCAGTTTAAAGCCAGGTTTTCCCTGGTCCTAATTTTGGCGCTGCCTCCTATTTACACTGCCCTTGTAAATAGGAAGCAGTGTCAAAATCAATTCGTGTTGCGTTGGAACACCCACCGCAACACCCATTGCCCTCCCCTTTCACGCTAAATGTATCGTGAAAGGGTGCCTTATTTACACGTTAAGTGGCTTAACGCTGCCTTGTAAATAAGATGAGGCCCCTATCACCATCACAACGTCACTGAAAGTGACGTTGTGGTGGTGATAGGGGCTTGTAAGTATGCCCCCTGGTTTCTTTGTTAATCGTTGTTTTATGTGTTGTATATTAAAATACTTCCTTTTTTATAGTTCCAAACTTTTTATTGGAATAAACAGGTGTAGCTTGGCAGTGGAAAAACAACAATAAATGCACCTCTTTCAAATAAAACACCATATTGGCTGTCTCTTGATGAACAGCCAACATATCCACTAATTCATGTTAACCTTCCCCACATTCATATTTTTAAAAAACTGCAGCTATTTAGGGCAGTGCAAAGGCAGTGGGTAGATGGTTGGGTAAAGCAAGGAAAAGAAGGAGGGCAGTAAGACAAAGGGAAGAGAGCGCACATAATAAATCAGTCACATCTCCACAAATGTCGTCATCCCCCTCATTGCACATCATGAGCAACAAAAGCAAAATCTTGCAACATGTCATGTTAATGTCAGTCTAACATAAGTTGAGAGCAAACACAAGGAGATGATGGACGGAGTGCTGAAACTTTTCAGACACTCACCCCCAGTCACAGATCTGGGTTGAATCCATCATTGTTCTTTAGCTCACTTCGCCACCCCAGTTTGGACTCAGCCATATGCAAATCAGTCTTGACCCTGTGCCTCATGGGAACAGTCCAGCCTGAACTGCCAGGCCAGGTCCTCCCTGGACCGGAAACAAGCATCCTGGACCGGTTTCGGGGTAACACCCCTCATCAGCCAGTCTAGCTTGAATCCAGTGGCAAAGTGAGCAAGGGACCCACGTCTGGGCATACCCTGCCAACTTAGGGCAAACAAAGCAAACACAAGTAGATGATGGACGGAGTGCTGAAACTTTTCAGACACTCATCCCCATTCACAGATCTGGGTAGAATCCATCATCGTTCTTTAGCCCACTTCGCCACCCCAAACATAAGTTGTGGCCACCCGCAACATAAGTTGAGGCCCTCCTAACTCCAACTAGTAAGGATCTTGCTATCTTAGGATTTGTAAACAGAAAACCCCTAACATGATGAGGAGCTCATAGCTTAGCCAGGCTCCACCGTGATGCAGCCACACCCGCAATCAGGGGATCCTTTCTGACTGGAAATTCTGACGATGTTCAATGTCTATCTTGAGGCACTGTGCTCAGGTTTGAGAACAGGAGAATCCTCTTGCTGCTTTGAGATTTTACTGGATGGCACCACTCTGAATTGTTAAACGCCAACAAAACTGTATTCCCTGACATGGATGAGGGCATCTTAGCTGACCTCGGGTCAGGTGATAGTCTCGTTTTACCAATGAAGTGGTATAATCTGGGGAGCCCAATGCTTTACAATTAATGATCTCAGCATTTTAGCTATGTCTGCCTCCTCTACCAGAGTAGGGAACTACAGAAGATGGTTGCTGGTCACTCTCTGGCATTCTCCAACGTTTCCATTGTTGCCTCCAATAGAAGCATCGCTTTAAAGGCATCCCAGCTGTTCTTCTGCTAGGGCAGGGAATTATAGACAACCATGATGGCATTCTCCAACCTTTCTCTTTTCTCCTCCATTCCTTTGAAACAGTCCTGCTTGTACAATGCCTTTTCTGGAGCTCCGAAGTTGCTACTGCCAGACAGAGCAAATTTAGGGAATTGTCCTAAAATATATTCCACAATCTGGGCTCTGTAAATGTGTACAGGGCACTGAGTTTACTGTGGTTTCAGATAGGACTGTGGAGGGATTGGTTCTCAGGGAGGAAGGGAGATGTTGAGAGGGTAAAAGGCGAGTTAGGTATTTATGGAGAGGATACTGTTCATCTATATGTTGTACAGTGAAAATAAATATAAATCTCCTAAAACTTAAAATTGCATAACTTAGACGGAGGAATGCAGGGGCAAGACCTGTCTCCTGCACCATATTCAATGAGTATCAGTGAAATACATATTTAGTTACAAATCAAATGTTGCTCACCTTCCACGCATAGTTTTTATTACTTTCATTATATTAACTGCAAAGTGAAATGTGTGGTTAATTAATTAAAATCCCTTCAATTAATATCAGATACATACAAATTCATTATATTTACTTATTAAAAAAATGCTTCGAATCTGCATGTCATATTTCTTAGAACCAAGAATAAAATTGAATGAATTTCCACATTCCCAAAGGGGTGCCAGCACCACATTTCTCTTGCAAGTGTTCCCCTTCTGTGGGCAGTTCCTCGTGGCATAATTTAAACCTTCTCCCTTACTGAAGATACCCATCTATTGGTCTGGATTCTGGACACATAGTAGAGATTGCTTTCCTTCTTATAAGTTCTATTGAATTGCATCTGTATAAACATGCAAAAAACAAATTGTGCACTCTCACTACAGTACTACGGGCTTAATGAAAGAACGCTACCTGCCACCCCACCAGAAGAAGCAGAAATATGTACCAATGAGTGATCAATTAATGAAGCATAAAGAAAATACACGGTACACGTAGCTACAGTCCTGCCACCGCTCACGCTGTACTCTAGCTCATCCTGCAGCACCCACGATCTAAGGGCGAGGCCTGGCAGGAAGCAAGAAGTGAGAAACAAGGCAACATGAGCGAGAGCAATAAACGAGAGTTGTGGACAACAAGAGAGTATGATGCTGCAGGGAGCATAAGACATGCATTTGCCAGGTGTCATCCGCCGTTACCATTCTTTCAGGCGCAAAGTATCGCCTTTCTCCCGCCTTTTGGGGCACATTTACAATATTTTGGCATAGGGCAGCTCCGCAAGGCTTCTAGGTGCACTGCCCTACATCAAAAGAAAAGGGGAGGAATGCGCCGTAACTACAAGATACAGCGCCTTGTTGTCCTTTCTGCCAGCAGCAGCACACAAACTGCAGCCAAGCGCCAACACAGGCACCCTTGTACCATGGTGTTGTTGCCATGATTGTTTTTGTGCAGGAAGGGACACCTTCTAGCACAAAAACAATCAAAGGATTCGTTTTCCTCGTTCTATGTGTCCTGCAGAATGCAGAATATGTGGAAAGAGGAAACAAGCATTGGCATAGCCAATAGGTGTCACCTTTGGGACCTTATAAGTGTTTAGCCAGAGCTATTGGCTTTGCCAATGTCTTTAAGCTATGTTGTAAAGCATTGTGCAGCATGTTGAAAAGTTATAATTAAAAAGTGTTATAAGCATTTTTGTTACCTTATATATAACCAAGAAAACATTATGTACAACTGAACAACCCCATTAAAACAAGGTGAAATTAACTTCTCGTGTGCACAATAGCAAGGCGGGGTGGCTGAGAGGAGAATGAGGGAATCAACCCTGGGTATGTGGTATATTTAATTTTGCTATGCTTGTCGGAAATAAGGCAACTACCAGGTCCAATTTGTTTTCAGGGATAGCCATTAAACTTTTAAGTACATCAGGAAGGACTCAATTTCATGTTCCCTGCCCACAGACACTAGGCAGGAAAAATGACCACAGGCCTCCCAGCTTTTCACAATAGAGGGCTTATTTGCAAATATGTAGGTATTCGGTGTATTGCTGTCACCTTTGTAGACAAGGCAAGAACCAGCAAAATAATAAGACAAAAAACCGTAAACAATTCGCTATAGTGCTGCCAAAAGTAGCACCTTGAAATATTAAGTTGGACCGGAGACTGGGATGCTAAACAAAGTAGTTAAATGGGACCTCACCCGGCAGTAAAGAGAAAGGTAAAGGCTTCCTTTTAGCAGCAGGTTATTACGACCTCTAGGGGAGGGTGGGAAAGAGCTGAAGGAAGTAATGTCACTGCATTTAAATTTAGGAAAAAAACTGCAGTGGAAACTTAAAGAAGAATGCAGTTTTTTTTTTCATTTTCAGAGCCTTTAATGTGGGAGCGGTGTAAGATTTAAAGGGAAATGACTTCCTACAAATTGCAGGCAACTTCCTGCAAAGCATTTCGGAAAAAAGAACAAATCACAAACTAAGTGCACATGAACACAGGAGGGAAGGGGGCGTGGCTAACCGCCAAACATGGCACACGCAACTTAGCGGAGCTCCGCAGAAGGACCTGAAAATCCTGGTAATATCCCCGGAGCTGGGGGGCATCCAACAGTAATCTCCCCCCCCCGCTTCGCACAGACACGAGGGCGACCCACCGAGTGAAGCTCGGCCCCGAAGAGACGCCGCCGAGCGCACGGGTCCCGCAGAGAGTGCGATGACATACTGCGCACACTCTGGGCCCGGTGTGTAAAGTGGGAGCCTGGCGCTGCCCCTGAAGTCCAAGGATTTCCACGCCGTCACCCACGGGACTGTGATGCTGACCGGTCCTCGCGGACCGTGAGACTGCCTTGCGAAGGCTGGAGGGTGAGCTGTGTCGGCGGTGAAGGCAGCCGGCCTGCAGAGATCCGGCGCCCCTCCCCCTACGCTTGGTTACACTGAATGGACTACGTCGGCGACGGACCCGCGATACAGCCGGGAAGCAGTGATCCTGAGGTGGCGCACTGCAGGAGCCCTGCCGCAGGCGTGTGGGGGTACCGTTGTACCCGGTCTGACCTGCGGTGAACGTGAGCTACCGTGCAGAGTCCCACCGGCTGGCTCAGTAAGCTTCAAGCGGCGCTGATCAGTGAGACAGGCCGAGAAACACCCTTGGTGAATCCGGTGAGTTGACACCCCCTACGCAGCGGAGTGAAGCCCCGGTTCCTGGGCCTCTTTTGACTTTGAGCCTACACCCTTTGTGTCCCCAGACGACAGTCGGGAATGTCTTGGCACCCCTGTGCAGCGCCCTACCCAAGGACCGAGCGGCCTACACGGAGGGTATCTCCCAGAGCGGCGGGGGCACCAACAGTGGGGCGAACATATTCCTGCTGTGAGCTGTCCCATTGGCCCACCCTGTTACATGTGCGGCCTGCGGACTGGTGACCCTTAGTGCATGCGCTTACTATGGTCGCCCGTTTTGAGCTGAGCCCCCCGCCCCCGTGCGCTGCACCCTACCGACCCACAGAACGGGCTGAAGCCACCGCTGGAGTTGTCTCCTCGCATCAGTGGAGGTCCTCGAGGCCCTCCCCCTCCCCCTCCTGAGTCCACGAGGGCGACCTAAATACGAACTGCCAAGCAATGAATACTGCTTCAGCTGGCCGCTTTGAACACGCACCATCTAGCTAGCAACATTAACCTAGTTGGCACTCGCCAAACACTCCACCATGGGGCGCACGAAAGGCAAGACGCCAGAAGTAGCATCTGCGGGCTCGCAGATGCAGGAGGAGTCAGATGCAGCCACCCAAGCTCTCTCACTAATCTGCATCCCGCCAACTAATATGGACCCCACTCCGGACAAACTAGATTTAATCCTGCAGGAAATACGGGACTCACAGAAGTCAATAGAGCACCAAATAGGCTCCCTCACTACCGGCTTCACTCTCTTCAAGGCGGACCACGAGAAGCTCTCCACCACAGTGAAAAGAAACAAACAGACTCTGTCTGACTTACTGCCACAACACAAGGAACACTCAGAGCACATATCTCAAATGCAGCGACAACTGGCAAGCCTCCTCGATAGGGCGGACGATGCAGAGGGCAGGGCGCGACGAAACAACGTCTGCATAATAGAACTGCCAGAACGCGCAGAGGGCCCCAACGCCACCTGTTTTATGGAGCAATGGTTTCGAGACCATATAGCCCCGGAGGGCTTATTGGACGTCTTCTGTGTGGAGAGAGTGCATAGGATCCCCACTGGTAGACCGACAGCAGGAGATTCCCAGCGCCCAATGATAGCCTGCATCTTGAATTACAGGGACCGTGATATCCTGCTCCAAAAGGCCAGGGAGAAAGCACCCATACAGTACGAAAACCGTCGGATTTCGTTGTACCCAGACTACACGGTCCTGGTCCAAAGACAAAGAGCCTCCTACCAGGTTCTAAAAAAGAAGCTCCAAGCCCTGAATCTTAAATATGCTTTATTGTTTCCGGCGCGCTTCAAAATTATCTTCGATCAAAAGTCACATTTTTTCGATAACCCGGAGGCGGCAAATGACTGGCTGGAAATCACCTTCCCCTCTCAAACATTGGAGAGCTTTGAACAGAAGACACGTCGAGAACCACGAAAGGCAACGGGATAAAGAACTCACCGAGACCGATCGATTCGTAAACCCGCTGCCAACAGCCCCTCACTGGAACAGGCTGTGCAAGGACAGGAATCAGCTTTGGCAGCGGCGGCTGCCCTTAGAGACTCTAATCCCCCTTCATCACCGGAACAATCGGATGAGAACATTATGCACTCGGACTCGGAGAGCACCGACACGTTATTCCCCTCGATCACTCCACAGACAGTTAACGACTTATTCGGCTAATGATATCCCGAGGCTGAATGGCCCTCCAGAAACATTGTTATGCTGCTGCACCAAAGGGAAGTAAGACATTACTTATGCATGTAACTTTCTTCCCCCCCAGCTCCCCATAAACTTTGCTCAAATTAAGGGTCCTGTCATCCATATAGTTCCACCCTAGTTGGTGTAGTATGCAATAAATAGGAACCACCCACCTGCAGCAGATGCATATCGAAACCAAATGCAAGTTCAGATTGTTCTGTATAATGTTTGGACCAGCATAGTTTATGCGCTACTCCTAGTATTGGGAGTTACAGTTGCTGTTTTTAGTTGGGTTCCTGGCTCACCCTGCAACATAACACACACACCACCTATCATACGACCCTGGTCTACTGCAACAGCGAACGGACTCATATATGGCCACATTGGGTAAATACACTGTAGATACCTGGAATGTCAGGGGGATGGGATCAGTACACAAACACCACAGGATCCACGCACAACTGAATAGACGAAAGGCACAGATCGCCTTAATCCAAAGAGTCCCATCTCAGTGACTCCGAGGCAGTTAAACTCCGCAAAAAATGGAGAGGCCAAATATTCACCACATCATTCTCCGCATTTGCGAGGGGGACAGTTATATGGGTCAGACATGGGGTCCGGTTTGTGGCTATTGAGCAACGCACAGACACTGAGGGCAGATACGCGATTGTCCACGGCATGTTGGATGGCATACATATAGTTATCGGCAGCATATACGCCCCAAATTACAAGCAAGACAAATTCCTCACGAACCTCAACGCGGTATTGGTAGATTGGGCGTGCTTCCTATGGGTACTGGGCGGGGACTACAACTCCATCCTGGATGTTCAGCTAGATCGTTCCTACCCCCCTCCTCCGGGGAGCTGCCTCAATCAAACAAGCGGAATCTTTAAGGACATGGGCGGAGGGCTGGTCACTAAAGGATGTATGGCATCTCAAAAACCCTAACAATTTTTTCCCCACCCCACCAGCTACACACCAGACTTGACAGAATATTCTGCTCCCTATTCATCACACCCCAAGTCTCTCATACTACATATCTGGGTAAAACCCTGTCTGACCACAACCCACTCGAGATCACTTTAGCTTGGGGTAGAATACCCACCCCTGTCCCTACATGGAGGCTTTGGCCGCAGGTGCGGGAAGACGCGGTCTTTCGTGACACATTGGGGTCGACCATAACGAACTATTTCAATGAAAACGCCAACTCAGCCTCCTCACGGCTTATAGAGTGGGATGCATTCAAGATAGTGATCCGGGGCACTGCTATTGGTGCCACGGTGGGGGCCCGACATGAGATCCATAAAAATCTAACAGCAATAAAGGCCTCTTTAAATGCACTAGAGCAAGAGGCGAGTAACAACCCCTCCAAACAAGAGAAACTGCAAGAAGGGTGAATACGACATGCTGAACTCCTTGAACAACTCCGATTGATAGACTATCGGTCATACACCCAACATAAACACGCAGAAGCAGATAAATCTGGAACATTGCTAGCGCAATATTACGAGAAGTACCCCCTTCTGTCCCCATACACGAAGTGGCCCTGCCAGACGGCGCCATAGTGCACACACAAGAAGAAATAAACCTGGCCTTTAGCAATTACTATGAGACATTATATAGTGCCCCTAATACGGCAATATCAGAGCCCATAGCAACTTTCCTAGATAACTTAACCTGCCCCAAGTTGACAGAGGCCGCCCAAGAGGATCTAACCGGCCCCATTACACAGGCTGAAATCAATGAGGCTATCCGCGAGCTCCCCCGTGATAAAACCCCTGGCCTAGATGGTCTTCCGGCAGAATTCTTCACCACCTTTGCAGACAAATTAACACCACACCTTGTACGTTTGTACCAATCAGCTCACGAGGCCCATTCTCTTCCACTCTCCACTATGCAGGCCCTGGTCACTTCCCTCCCCAAACCGGGCAAAGATCCATGGGACATGTCGGGCTACCGTCCGCCATCTCTCTTACCCACGGAATAGAAAATCCTCAGTAAAATCCTGGCCGGTCGTCCTCTTCCTTACCTCCCAAAATTAATTCATGCTGATCAGTGCGGCTTTGTCCCAGGTCACAGTACATCCCTGAACATCAGGCGCTTGCACTATATCATGGAAGCTGCCCCCGAGGTTTCCCGTGAGGCTGGATGCATCTCCCTTGATCTGCGGCAAGCTTTTGATACTTTAAATTGGGAATACATGGTAGCAGCCATGAACAAATTTGCCATTCCACCGGGATACATGAGTTGGGTCAATCTTCTATACATGGCTCCCACTGCCCGGGTCCGCACTGGCTCTCATATTTCACGCTCCTATCCAGTAGCAAGAGGTACGCGACAGGGCTGCCCCCTGTCGCCACTGTTATTTGTGCTACTTCTTGAGCCCCTTACCATCAAACTCCGGAAGGAGGAAGAGAACAAAGGGATCCGATTAGGAGGTACGGCACATGTAGCATCGGCATATGCTGATGACCTCATTCTATACATTCATGACCTGACAGATGACTTAGAACCTATTCCGAGCATATTCTAACAATTTGAATGCATATCAGGTCTGGCCATTAATGTAAAGAAATCACACGCGTTCTTTGTTCGCCGGAGGGAGGGCCCGGATGCCATCAACTGTGGACAGCTCACCCTAGCAATCGCCCCACAAACCTTCAAATATCTGGGTATTCAGATATACAGGGCCGCACAAGATCTTATAGAGGGCAATTTGATGAAAGCGACCAGAGCACTACGTGCCCAGATCTCCTTTTGGACATCCTTACCCCTTTCGGTGATGGGTAGAATAGCCATCTCCAAGATGGTGGTTCTCCCACGACTGTTATATTTCTTTACGAATCTTCCGGTCCTGATCCTCGCCCCTATCTTTCGGACATTAGACTCTCTCCTATCGGACCTCATCTGGGGAAAGGGGTGCAGAAGAGTGAGCCTGGCCAAGATGCAATTGAGGCCAGACGAGGGAGGGCTGGGAGTCCCGGATTTTCGTGAATACTGTTTAGCTAGCCAACTGCAATGGCTATCATATTGGCTGGCAGGCCGCAGCCTACACGAAATCGATCACACGGCACAAACACTGGGCCGGGGCACTCTGCACACCCTGCTATTACCCGGGAATAAGATACCCTCTGGCATCCCCCCTCTGCTCCGAATAGCGCTCCTTTACTGGAAAAGGGCCCTACAATACACCAGACGGAATCTCCCATACGCACCCAACACTCCCTTACTCGGAATTCCCACCGCAACAGGGCTAGTCACTAGACATAGTCTCTCTCACTGGACACGAGAAGGAGTATCCACTGTCGGAGCGCTGTTCATTGACGGAATGCTAGTGGACCACGAGAACTTCGCTCGTAGCCAAGGGGTCCCGCGCTCCCTGTTTATATTACACGCTACCATCACCTGCTACGTTAAAAAGTACTGGTCCCCAGATGGGAGTGAGCCCTCTACGCATGAATTAACACATGCCGTATACCTGATGGGTGAAGGACGCCACCTAATCAGATGGCTATACAGGGGCGTCCGGGCACATGCAGGGAACTCTCTCACGGCTACGAGAGAAATGGACTAGGGATCTTGGAAGAGACCTAACCGACAAGGAATGGTCCTCTCTCCTGGAATTCCCTAAAAAGGTGTCTCGTAATGCCAAATTTAAACTTATACAGTATATGATCCTACACAGGGCATACCTTACCCCACATCGCCTTAATTGCATATACCCTGAGGCACAAGTCTGCTGCCCTAGATGCCAGACGGCAGACGCGGACATATTGCATATGTTGTGGGCATGCCCACGCTTGGATGGGTTTTGGTTCACAGTTGGACAAATAGTGAGAGACACAACGGGCACCTCTGGTTGGGACACAGCAGAGAGCTGCCTGCTAGGACTACGCCGTCGCCTGAAATCACAGAAAGTACAATACCGTTTCGCGGATATGGCTATCCTCATAGCGAAACGTGCTATCACAATGAGATGGAAATCAGCTTTCCCCCCCTACGCTAACCACTTGGCACAAAGAGATGGTCCGATGGGGCGGAGCAGAGAGTGCTATCATCAGGAGAGAGGAACTCTGGGGGGGTGCGTAAAACACCCATTTCCATGGATTGGGACCAGATGTTAGAGACACTCAAGGCCACTGACCCCTTTACGCCTTCTGATACACAAAACATGCCGCCCCTCCCCCCCCCCCCTGTCGAGTCATAATATAGTCATCCCACATAGATCCGCTCTGATTATTAGGTCGTCCAGATTGAATGCCATCTTTAGAACATAATGACCCCTATAGGACATTTCTACGAACAAAAGGTACAACCCTGGTCCGCATTACATGATCTAGGGGTGAGCCAGATAAGTGGGTGGGTAGTTGTGAGATGTTACGTTCTTTACTCGAATTCTTTGAAAGTGTACAATTGTAGCAGCTAATGCTAATGGTAGATCTGGTAATGCAAATCCCCGACAAGGACTGCTGCAGATATCCATGGGTTATCTCTAATGACAAGACATTGCTTAAACTGTTTATACGCAAAGTTCGCAATAGTGAAACAATGTACCATTGGCTTTGGCACTGTATTACTGCGACATACAATGTAAAATCAATAAAATTATGTTTAAAAAAAAAAACACAAGAGGGAACAAGTGGACAGTGCAAGTAGGACTGCTGAAGTATTGTAGATATAAAGGGGTGGGGGTCTTGGTGTCAAAGGTTTAGTCTGATGAGAAGGGGTGGATGCCAGAGTCTGGCCGATAGTACCACCTTAAAAACGAGTGACTCCGACCTACATAATTTTCCAGCTTGCGGTGCATGGTCTCCCAGTGGAACAAGGGGATCCCCGCAGCACCAGGGCATGCAGCCCGACGAAGTCACTGAAGTTTATCTATGAGCTCCGAGAGTCTTCCGCCTCGTCTATGCTTCGCGATTCACACAGATCACATAAACTGGCTTTCATGGTGTGATTTGCTGCAAGGGAGTGCAGCGGAGCACCGTTGATTCACTGATTGCACAGGCAAGGCTCGGCTCACAGGTCACACGGGCTATTCTTGGCTGAGGTCTGTAGACAGGAAACTGCAACCCTCTGGGAGGTGGTGAACATGGACAACGGGAGAGGGGCAGGAGCAAAGGCAACAGGACAATGGGAGGGGGCAGGAGCAAAGGCAACGAGGACAACAGGAGGGGGGCGGGAGCAAAGGCAACATGGACAACGCGAGGGGACAGGAGCAAAAGCAACACGGAAAATGGGAGGCGCTCGGAGATAGGATAGGGTGACCGGACGTCCCGGTTTTCCCCGGACGGTCCCCGTTTTCGGAGCAGTGTCCCGACACTTTGCTCCAAATTACCGAAATGTCCCGGTTTTTGTGTAGTGCCCGGGTTAAACAGAGAAGTGTCCCGGTTTTTAAATAGTGCCTCGCACTAAAAACAAAAACGGAACATTTCTCTGCTTACTTTTTTGAACATCGAGACACTATTTAAAAACCGGGACATTTCTCTGTTTAACCGGCACTAAATTGGGTAACAGATGCTCAATGGGGAATCTGTAAGCACTAAAAGGGTCAGGTGTTTAAGTGCATCATGACGAATGAAATCCACGAACTTTGCAGAATGCAGGATGCAACTCTCCATAAATCAATACTTTTCTCCTCCCTCTGCCAGTGTTTTTAAAGAGGATCAAAGCGCCTTGAGATTGTGCTATTACGAGGGACTGCCATTTCAGTGCCAGTGAACGAAACAATGCCCCGTTTTTCTAAAAGTTTTTTTTTTTTTGCCTTTAAAATGTAGCTTTGTATGTGGGCTTTACTCAGTTACTTTGCCTGTGCAGGGGTTCAGACTCGAGGATCTGACACTGGTCTTTGGTATCTTACCGGAGGTCCTATTTTCTGGATTTTTCACAAGTGAGACACTGGTTCTATATACACTAGCACAATGTTCTATTTTTACTGTAATGCCACAATGACAAATGATGTTTATTCTTTATATTTATTTACATGTATATGAAGGGCAGCTACACGGGTATTACTCTTTTATGTCTATTTGTCACGTGCACTGTTGCAGGGCATATAAATGTGAAGTTGTAATGGCACCCGTTGTGTGAACAAGGCCAGTTTTGCGGCCGAAACGCGATACCTGCAACCCGTATCACTTGAAGAAAGAGCTGCGATGGGAATCTGTGCTGTGTCTGTCCTATTTCCTTCGGAGGGGCAGGTTTTTAATATATATTTATATATATATATACGGCTGTCATTGTAGTCCTTTTTCTATGACAGCTGTCAAATAGTCCTACTTTTATGTTGGTGGTTAATGAAAACTATAGTCCTACTTGTATGTCTATGAACTGTCCCGGTTTTTTGTTTTGAGAATCTGGTCATCCTAAGATAGGAGCCGAGCTCAGAACACAAGCAGGACAGTAATAAAACAGGTTGAGGCAAAAGAAAAAGTAGTGTACCAATACTATATATGGCCGATTGTGAAATAATCCAGGTAACAGAGTCAGTCTCGAGGGCGGGAACAAAACAGCCAAAAGAGGGACTAACATAAAGCATTTAGCAAACAAACCAAAAGAATTTCGAAAGGCAGGCCAAGGAACGAATGAAAATGATGGACGTGTGATGGGTGTGGTGAAAGCAAACAGAAGTAGATTACAGCATTTTGAGAGACAGCGCATGTGCGCTGCCTAGGCTCGACCTAAAAAGGAACTTGTCTATACAGCATCAACTGCAGGGGGTCTATTGAAGTGACCCACATCAGGGAATTAGGGAGACTGGATGCTGTCACACAATGCCTCCAGTGAGAAATTGTTGTTTAACTAAAAACAGTGCAAAGTAATCACTCCAAAGAACACTGTTGTAGGCCAACCACCAAGCCCATGCAAGGACCAACTTTTCAACCTGGCAGGTAGGAATGCACTCCAGTACTGGCAGCGGCCTTTTGCAAACTTACTCCAGTATATATGCTTCCATAGAAGAAAAAATTAATTTGGTGCCCACATTAAACCTGTAACTCATATCCCTGTATTTCATCATACAACACAACTGGTTGTGAGCTGGGAGTACAGGTGGGCAACTTAAAGGAGTCAGATGCAGTCTTAGCGTTTCAATGCAAAAAGAATCAATGATTGTCTGGTGAGGCAGATGCAACCTGAGCCTCTCACAAAGGTCTTGCAGCAAGCATCAATCCTTTCCTTGAAGCAATTATGGGTCCAATTAATAAAAGCCGAGCGGGGCACATTTAATTCCAGTGAGGACTAAAGACTTTATGCGCATGGGGTTGGACTTGAAACGTGACGCCTGCAAGCTGGGGTCGGGTGACAAATGGAGCAAATAAAATCTTGGCCACTGCACGCACAGTCAACAAAAGGCGTCTCTGAAATCAACAAAAAGATCAGCATGGTTCCCGCCGAGAGAGACTGGATATGGTCAGAGGAATCCCCTCTCCAGTCAGCCATGCTGAAATCACTTGGTACTTGGTGCCACAACTTGACTCTTTATTACACAAGAAAGTCCCTCTGACTAGGGTGACCAACCGTCTGTAAATTTCACGGACTGTCCGTAATTTGGACCTCACGTCCGTTGTCCGTGAGGATCCCTTTTACGGACGCCTTTTGTCCGTAATTATGGCCATTACAGGGAGCAGCACTGTTCCCCTGAGAGAAGCCTCAGCCCCCTGATGGGGCCGCCTCGCACTCCTCCTCGAGCACAAGGGCAGCCCCATCCCGCCCATTGTCATTCTGTATGCTGGCTGATTGCCACATACAGAATGACAATGGGGCAGTCTGGGCTGTTAAAGCATGTGGCGGCCTCCTCCTGCCTTAGTGTACAGCAGGGCATTCTGTTAGATGGATAAAAGGTAAAACGCCCATGCTGCAACATGAGAATACAGTTTATATAAAGAAGCCTGTGAAACAAGTTAAAAAGAACGGGTTGTAGTTCCTTCACTGTCTCATCATTTTAGAACTGACGCATTTTCAATATTATATTCAACAAAGCCATGGTTGCTGCTTTTTTATTTTAAGCAACTAACAACCATTGACAAAGCCAATAGTCCTGACTTGTTGTTGGTGTAATGATACTTGCTGTATTATATATCTGGATGCAATGACAGAAACAACATACCAGTCGGGCGGAACACTATGCAAAGCACAGATTTTTAGCCTAGGTGTTTTAAGCCACGCCCTTAATTACATTGAACACCCCCTTGAAGAGACCCCCCCAGTTTTTTTACCCCACTTAAAGCCCTGGAAACAACACCATGTCACAGTCACCTCACGTCCTGGCACTGTGCATCATGCATGACTCATGACTTCTAAGTATTCAGATTGCCTATGTGCAGGGGCATAGTGAACCCTCCCCCACCCCACCCCACCCCACCCCTTGCTTTAGGAACTACAGCAAGGTGAAGTTCGTGACGGGCCTCTTCTGTCTGCAACTCTGCAGACAAAGGCTAAGCTCATAATGTGAAAAGGTGGGTGAATAAATAAGTGAAGGAATGTGTGAATGGCTGGATGGATTAGTGAAAGGATGAATGGATGAATGAAAGGGTGAATGGATAGATAATGAAAGGATGGATGGATGAGTGAGTGAGTGGAAGGATGGATGAGAGAAAAGGTAAATAGATGGATGTATGGGTGGAAGGGTAGATGGATGGGTAAAAGGGTGGATGGGTGAGTGAAAGGATGGATGGATGAGTGAAAGGGTAGAGGATGGGCGAGTGAATGGGTGGATGGATGGGTGAAAGGATGGATGGATTGATGAATTGATAAGTAAAAGGGTGAATGGATGGATGGATGAGTGAAAGGGTGGATATAAGGACTGATGAGTGAGTGAAAGGGGGTAGAGGGACAAAAGGATGGATAGATGAATGAAGAAGTGAAAGGGTGGATGGATGAGAGAACAGATGGATGGATGAGTGAAAGGATTGATGCATAATAGGTTCAATGGATGGATTCATGAATGGATGAGTAGATGGGTGGGTGGGTGGAAGGATGGATGGATAAGTGAAAGGTGATGGAGAGAGAAAGGGAGGATGAATGACTGAAAGGGTGAATGGGTGGAAGGATAAGTGACTGGGTGGATGGATGAGTAAGTGAAAGGAAGGCTGGATGGATGAAAGGGTAAATGGCTGAATGGATGAGTGAACAGATGGATGGGTGGAAGAGTGGATGGATGAGTGTACGGATGGATGGGGTGAAAGGGTGGATGGATGAATAATGGATGGATGAGTGAAAGGGTGGATGGAGGGATGGATGAGTGAAATGATGGATGGAAGGATACATGGTGGATAGGTTTGCAAATGGTTGAATATGTTTGGATATAGATGGGCACACAGATGGAAGGACAGAATGAATGGTGAAAGACTGAATGATAGATAAAAGAATGATTACACCTTGTAGCACCCATTATCTTAAGTAACATTTCCTATACATTGTCTTTCACGTTTATATGAGTCATTGTCTCTATATCGTGTGTGTGATGTAACGCACTCCGACACCCTGCCCTACATACTTGGGATGAGTAACACTATAAAAGAAATTAAATACACATGAGAGACGGTCTATGTGACGATGAGGGGCACCATTGGAGGGTGGTAGCAAGCCCGGACTGGCCGGACCGGGCATCGGGTGTTTCCCTGGGAGGCTGGAAAGGGGGGGGGGCAGTTTTGTTACTGGGGGCTGGCACTGCAAAGTTCCTTGTATATCCAGTAGTTTTCAATCAACAATAAAAGCGGGCTCACTTGTATTCAGGTGTGGTTCACCATTGTCTTGTGACTAATGTACATGCTTGAGCGAGATGCGAGTTTTGAATCGTCTAAGGTAGCAAGCTGCGGGCATACTGAAAAAACGTGAAGTGCACGATTGTCTCATCCTAATATAAATATTTGGACTTGTACTTAAGTGGTTGTCAATTTACTTACTTATATACAATTGCGCAACCTCCTCTGACGTGTCTGTAAAACTTACCTTTTGTCCCGAAGTTTTGTCCTGATTTTGACCTCCTGTCCTGAATTTTTGTCCTGAATTTTGACCCTTTGTCCTGAATTTTTACACTCACCGTCCTGAATTTGCACCCATGCCAGTTGGTCACCCTACCTCTGACCCACTTCTTACGCGGACCCTCCCTCCTACACGTGCATTCATTCGTCTTAACCCACGACTTTTTGTAAAGGCATCTCTGCATTTGTAAACAACACACCCATGTTAGACGTCTGTTTGCCATATAAAATATGTCACTATCCCATTGATCTAGGTTAAAGCTAAACAACAAACGGGACATTTCTTAATTTAATTACACACTGGAAGATATGATGTACCCAAAGGTATCACACAAGGTAAACAGGCTCACAAAAAGGATGCATGGCGATCTATTTTGCTACATGCCGCCCCCCCTTACTCGGTAAACGATGGACGAGCATCCTAAAAGAACATAGAATGAGCGTCACTATACACCGAGAACTATATGTTGCACAGCCTGACCTTTTGGTTTCCTACAACTTGTCAACAGGCGCACGTTGCAAAATGCCTCACTTCTCTGTTCCCACCACAATATGATTTGTCTTTCGGTCAGACTGAAAGGAGTTGAAGTGCAGACTGAATGAATAGCCATCAGCAGACTAGCTATACCACTGAACCTCTGCTGTGATTCTGCCACAGCCTAATTTGTGGTCTAGTGGGGTGTAGCGGGTTAATGCCTGCGCATGGCCACCAAAAACCAGTCATGTGATGGAAGTCAAAACTACTGGACGGTCGAAAGGTTTTGTAAACGAACTACTGGGGAGTCAGTTCCGGAGGCTCCAGCATTCCTTTACATGAATCATGTATAAAGGAAAAAAGTAACATAATCATTACTTGTTTAGCCAGCTCCTCGCAGCGGAGAGATGTAACACTCCAATGAACAGCGCCTCGAATGGTTAAAGTAAAAAGCCCCTCCTACCCTGCATAAAAACTGTGTGTGTTGTGGTTGAAGGACTCAAGTAGTCACCAGGTACAAGAAGCACGCCAATGGTGGGCTGACCTATACATTATTCTGCAGACTGAAAGGATGTTCTGGTAAAGCAGGTGCTAAGAACTCATTTGTGACAGCTGTACGCTGACAGTCAAATATTTTGCCGGGTTTTAGCATAGCACCTTGAAGAAGATTTCCTCCACCATATGCTATCTCACACCTGATTAGATATCAAGTTAATTATTTATGAGCCAACTTTAAGACCGAAAAAAGCATCCAACTCTTGCTGGTATGTATGCCTGGTTCAACTGCAACTTGAAAAAACACAGCTTAAAAACTGCGTCCGATTTTTAATTAAATGCCTGAATTAGAAATCTTACACTGCATATTTACATGACTTGGGCAGTTATTTATTTTTTCTTTTTTAAATGAAGGTATGCGCGCAAGTAAACTGCTTGGTGCTTTAACAGATTGTTATATGTATGGGTAAAGAGCTATATTCATTCAGTGCCTGTGAAGAGAAGGACAGATTGGGTAATGAAGCTGGAAGAAGGTGGAGGCAGAACTGTTCCTAACTCTGGGGAAATTCGGTGCTAGGCACGGTGGAAAAGCATCAACTTGGGCTGGAGCACAGCAATAATAAAACAAGCATTGGCATAGCCAATAGGTCTCGCTTTTGGGACCTTATAAGTATTTAGTTATGCAGCACAATATCCTTGGTGCAACAACATCAACTGTTGCATGGCTAAACACTTATAAGGTCCCAAAGGCGAGACCTATTGGCAATCCAGTGAATCTAGTGAGTGTTAGAGCTGTGCAAGACAGACAGATGGGATGCAGGGGAGCAGTAGGGTGAGGAGGACCTCAGCTATGAACATAGTGTTGCTCCAACCCAGGAGACAAGGCTTAACTGGGAGGTGGTGAATAATGAGGTAGGGTTTCTCCTGAGTGCAATGCTGAATATGTTTTACGCATCCTATTTTTCTCTGGGTGATACACAATGGCCCACTGTTAACAAAATGCCATTTGCGTGCCTCAGAGTAGACCAAATTATTAATTGTGGTGAATACAATTTTGAATAGGATTGGCTGAACTGTATAGTTTTCCTTCTTTAGAGCTGTGTATTATAGTACTGGAATTCCTGTATACATAACTGACAAGTAGGTCACAGAACAGTTGTATAATTTGCATTTGCGTAATTTAAGTTTTGTTTTTCTTTCCTGTGCCGCATAACTTGTTCCTCCAGTGCCAGATAATTTCAGTCGCCTTATCTATATTGATGTCTCCGTTTCTTGTTCCCTATAAATGGCAACAAAGCTCATGTCTTAAAGTAAGTAAATAATTACAATCCCGATGTTCTCCATTAAACGATGACGTTTAATCTTTTAATATGCAGTTTAAAAACTGAGTTAAAACATCAAATTCTGTGCCTGACAATACGCATGGTTTGCAGCGGCACCCAGCATATTGTAAAGAATTGCTTCAGCTTTTGATAGTTGAGAATATTTGCATCAAGGTGACAGATGGTGCATATTAAAGATATCGATTTTAATCAGGTGTGAATGCATACAAGTGCGCCAACTTGTAAATCCCTGAGAGCAACGCCGTCTCTAAATGCAACACGCATGGGCAACTTTAAATGTGGCACGTCTGTGTTGTTGTTGTTGTTTTAAGTGATTGTCATTCTGCGGTGAGGACATTTGAATAGAGTTCGCTCATTCGTATGGCAAAGAGAGAAAGTGATGGAGGGAGAAAGACAGGGAAGCGGGAGGCATGTAAAGAGAGTAGAAAGGGGAAGAGAGAGGGCCGATAGGCAAAGAGCGGGAGAAATGGGGCGAGAGATGGGCGGAGCGAGGCGCTTGGGAGAGCAAGCGAGAGGAAAGCCAGATGGCGCCTCATCGCGCGCTGTAAGGGTGTCGCGAGGAAAGCCAGATGGCGGCTGTGCGCGTGCCCGCTCGGGTAACCGCAAGCTTGAGGCCAGCAAAAGCGTGTGGTCGGACTTTTAAAAGCCCACTTACTAAATGTCTCGGCCAGAGCAGCGCATGCGCTGGCTCAGGCGAGACCTAAACATGCAGCAAGCAAAACATTTTTAAGGCAACAGGACAACAGGAGGGGGTGAGAGCAAAGGCAATAGGATGATAGGAGTGGGGCAGAAGCAAAGGCAGAAGGACAAGGGGAGGGGGCGGGAGCAAAGGCAATACGGACAGTGGGAGGGGGCAAAAGCAAAGGCAGCAGGACAACGGGAGGGGGCGGAGCAAAGGCAACACAGACAGCGGGAGGGGGCGGGAACAATGGCAACAGGACAGCGGGAGGGGGACGGAAGTGAAGGCAACATAGACAGCGGAAGGGGGCGGGAACAAAGGCAACACAGACAACGGGCGGCGCTCAGAGATAGAAGCAGAGCTTGGAACATGAGCAGGAAAGTAACAAAACAAGCCGAGGCAAAATAAAAAAGTTGTGCGCCGACACTATATATGGCCTATCATGAAATAATCCCTGTAACAGGGTCAGTCTCCAGGGTGGGAACAAAACAGCCAAAAGGCGGGACAAACGTAAAGTATTTACCAAAAAAAAAACATTTTGAAAGGCAGGCCAATGAACGAATGAAAGGGATGGGTGTGGTGAAAGCCCACAGAAGTAATTACAGTATGTCGAGAGACAGCACATGCGCTGCCTAAGCTTGACCTACAAAAATTTCTCCTCCTTACGCCTGCTTTGGGAAAACATTAGTTTTGGCACTGCCCCAGATTTACGCCATGTTGCATATCTGGGTCAGTGTAAAAAACCATGGGTTTTACATGGGAATACCCACAGTAACACCCATGGAACGCCCCTTCCATGCAGAGTAAGGCATTGCCTTACTCCATATTTACAAAGCCATGAAAGGCCACGCAGGGTGGCTTTGTAAATATGGGACGACATCCTGTGCCTCTGGAGCTTCACAAAAGTGCCACAGGGGCATTGTAAATATGCCCTTCTGTTTGCAGTGTGTCAGCTCTGTCAACTCGACCCAACTTCTGTAAACGAAGAGCACTGTCAGTGCCACAGGAGCTAAACGGCAGCACAATCAAGATGCCCTCCATGTGATTGTTACGTACATCTTCATTAAGCAGCATTTGCAGACATGAGGCAGAGAGTTGGTTCTGTGCCCTGGTGGCCTTTCAGCGTTTCTACAAGGATGTAACTAAAAGTATATTCGATGCCTTGGCAAAGGGCCATATGTTCAGCTTATTTATAAAAATAGCAAACAGAATTCAGTTCTTGTGTTAATGAAAGTATGTCCATTCCCCAGAAATGAGGCATACACCATTTTGGCTCATGTTTTGACAAAATTGAAATTCTGCTTTGGTGAAATGTTATCTTTGAATCCTTTTAAAGCAGGACAGCTTGCTGAGTCAGCTGCTACCAGAGGTCATGATTCCGTCTGCCTGTGCGTTAAAGAGAGAGAGACAAGAGGGTAAACAAACATTGACCAACATTAGTTTGTGTGGCTGAACAGTGCATGATGACTGACATCTCCCACTGAGATGTAACTAAGAGGCAAGCACACAGATATGAAAACACTATTTTTAATATGATCTAATAAGAGAAAAAGCTTTGTACACAAAGAAATCTACTCATATTAGTGGTGGTTTGTTTTTGTTTAGCTCTAAGGCCATTCATGACTTGGTCATTTGTGACATGATGGTATATAAAAATTAACTTAATATATAACTAAGCTTAATAATAAGAGAGCGTAAGAGCCGTGAGATATGCCAAATTAAATGATAAGAAGTATGTAAATTATGTGTACCCAAGTCACAGCATACGTATGCTTGTGCTTTGTAGATGTGCTGATAACCAAGCTTAGGATGTTAATGCAGAGAACCGCATATAACCTGATGTTCACTGGTTTCAATCCCATTAGGAACAGTTCAGTGTTTCATCTTTGATGTGGATAGCTAACATATCCTAGAACTGGGTATTAGTCATTTCCTGTACCAATGAAGACCCTGGTATCGTCTGTCGATTTGCATCAGGTAATCATAAAAGAACTCATAACCCACGAGAATGGGGACATGTCTACACTGAAGAGAAGAGGGGTGAGAGGTGAGCCTCAAGGAACACCTCTCTGGTGTACAACAAGAGACCACACTTAGAAAGTAGGAGGTAAGTGAAGCTTTAATTGATCACACCTCATCCAACGGCATCGGCTCAGTAACTGCCGTTCACAGAGTTCTACTCCTTCAAGAACTCACGTTCTTACATTCCGTTTCTGACCTCATTGCTCACGAGGTTCCACTCCACACTTCGACCTCCCATATAACAAAGTGTACAGATAAAAGTAGGACCAGTAATGAACAGGATATGAACACCCAACCCCACAAGTGTTTGACACAAAACACATCGCCAAATAAAACAGAATAAACAATACACATAAAATGAAAATAGTCTTATACAATAAAATCCTTCAGATATGAAGGTTTCCTGATCTCTCTTCCACTCCTCCAGTGAAGAGTTGGAACACCTCTGCAATGACCCTGTAAACCAGAATCACAGACTCTACTCTCATTTGGTTGAGGAGTAAGTTCCATTTTGGAAGAATAAATGTGAGGTTGTCTAAAAACTGCAACCCTATTTTTGTTCCAAATGCGACCGTCACGTGTCTTCACAGCATTCTTAAAACACTGGGGCATATTATCAAGGGCTTTATCGCCCTATTAGCAAGCTGCCGTTAACAGGCGTTAGCGACAGCTTTCAGGCGTTAGAGGCCGCGTTTTCCATCGCCTTGCATGTCAGCGATAATTATCGCTAATGACATGCAAGGAAGGCGTTCCCTACTAAAAGCGACTGAAAACAGTCGCTAACACCACTACCCCCTATTAGCAAGGCAGGCGAAGCGATAAAATAATTCACGCTAAGCGCGTTTATCGCTATATTTTATCACCTGCTAGTGAGGATGACTTACCTGTTTAAAGTATAGGAGGTGGATTCTAATGCTGAATCCACCTTAGCGATAATGCGAGAATATCGCTGCTTTTCCAGCGATATTCTCACATTTTGCCGCTATTGCTGGAAATATTATCACTATGGAGATAAACCTTACTAATAGGGTGTTATCTCAGCGATAATTTCCAGCGATAGGCGGCGTTAACAAAAAATGCGCTAAGCACGCTCCTTGCTAATATGCCCCACTATCACTTGTAATTTTCTTGTAAATTTCGACCAATTAGCACATCCTTTTGGGGCTCTGATTTTGACAAAATCACCCACACACATTAACACCGCTCACATTCTTGTTTGAGTCAAAATGTTCTTTTATTTTGAGTTGGTTAGATATTTCTTTCTCTCTCCATTCACCAGGCGTGTTATCAACACAACCTTTATTCCAGTGCATCCACCCTGGACACACACTTGTTGACGGAGATCTCCCTTTGAACAACTCAAAAAGAGACTTACCAGTAGATCCATGTGGGGACAAACGATAACCCATCAATCTGTTAGACAACTCTTTCTTCCAATCTAAATCATTTACTCTAGCTAGTTGTATTCCTTCTTTTAATGTCTTTATAATAGTCTAGTGGAGAGGTGTGGTGCAGCGGCCAGGGCAGCTGACTTCGGAGCACAGGGCTCACGGTTCGATCCCCGGCTCCGGCGGCAGCTCAGCTCAGCACCATGTGACTCTGGGCAATAGCTCACTTAATTTCCACGACGGCCCCCAGCGCCTTGAGACCCGTAAGGGTGAGTAGTTCGCGCTTTACAAATACGGATTTTTATAACTCTTTCTATTGCACCATTTGTTTCAGGATGATATAAAACTGAGGGGCATATTAGCAAGACCCACGTTAAAATTATCGCCGTTTTAGCGGCAGGAAACTGCCGCTAAAACGGCGATAATGGGCTTTCTAATATGCGTTATAGAATTCCAATAGAAGCCCAGGTTAGATGCGCAGGACATCTAACCTGGGCTTCTATTGGAATTCCATAACGCATATTAGGAAGCCCATTATCGCCGTTTTAGCGGCAGTTTCCTGCCGCTAAAACGGCGATAATTTTAACGTGGGTCTTGCTAATATGCCCCTGACTTCTTATGCTCAATTCCACATTTCTTCAAATATGATTCTGTCTCATGAGAGCAAAATTGCACACCATTATCGGTGAGAAGATACCTTGGAAAACTCTCTCTTCTGAATACACCTTCAAGAAATCTGATCACTGCCGAAAAGGAAATATCCTGCACACAAGACACCTCCACCCATCTGGAATACAAGTCCATCAAACTATAATGTAGGGAGTAGAATGTTCACCTCTTATAGGCCCCAAAATATCCATCGCAACTTCCTCCCATGGATATTTTGGTAAACTTCTGCAAACTATGGGCAACTGATTAGTCTTGAGTCCTTTATCAGAAATGACACACTCTATACAATCTCTAATCAAACACTCTACATCATGATCAAGAGAGGGCCACCAAAAATCTCTTCTAAGTCTCCCTTTAGTTTTTACAATACCCATGTGACCCTCATGGGCAAGCTGTAGAACTTTATGTCTCAGCTTAGTAGGTGGAACCAGTCTAGTACCTCTTAACAAAAATCCTTTGTCAACTGCCAATTCTTCCAAAAAGTTTCCCCACTTCCCTTTGTGAGACCCTAAGTCAGCTGCACACAATTTGCCCAAACTCATTACTCGCATGACACAAACCAATTCTTCATCCTGCTGTAATTCGTCTAACCATTCCTTCTCAGAAATGCTCCCATCAGTGACTTCACAAACACTTACAACATCCCCTTCCTCACAATCATCACCATCAGTACAATCCGTTTGAGCGACATCCACTAATCTAGACAAACAATCAGCCGAGTGATTGCTTGCTCCTGGAACATAAATGACATCAAAACTAAATTCCTGCAAACTCACAACCCACCTTCGAATGCGGGAAGATATAGAATCAAGACCTTTTCTTGAAAATACCTCAACCAAAGGTTTGTGATCAGTATGGACAGTGAATCTTGTCCCCCACAAAAATTGTCTGAATCTGTTGATAGACCCATGTACAGCTAATGATTCTCTTTCAATAACAGAATAGTTACATTCTGCATCTCTCAACGACCGCGACATACATGCTATTAACTGCTCCTTACCATCTTTAATCTGAGTCAAAAGCGCACCCAAACCCTTTGCACTTGCATCACATACTACTCTTGTGTCGCACAAGGGATCATAGGCACTCAAACATGGTGCATCACTCAACTCCCGTTTAACTTCTGAAAACTCACTCTCACAATGCATGTCCCACACGAACTCCACATTTTTCTTTAATAATTTCCTCAAATTGAATGTTTTACTTGCAAAGTCTCTAATGAACTTGCTGTAGTATTCTAACATCCCTAGAAATGATGCAAGTTCTTCTTTAGTTTTTGGAGTTGCTAATGATTTGATTGTATCCACAAGTTCTCTTTTCGGTTTGATTCCAACTTCAGTGATCTTATATCCAAGATAACATACTTCATTTACTCCAAATTTACATTTTTCAGCTTTTAGTGTCAAACCTGCTTCTTGTAATCCACTCAAAACACTTCTAACTCTGTGATCATGCTCCGAAACATCTGCTCCAAAAATGAGAATGTCATCTTGGTAACACTTAACACCAGGTAGATCCTTCAATATTTGACACATGATGCGCTGAAAAACAGCAGCTGCTGAAATAAGTCCAAATGGCATCCTTTTGAATCGAAATGTACCAAATGGAGTAACAAATGCTGTGAGATCTTGTGAGTCTTCATGAAGTTCAATTTGATGATAAGCTGAAACCAAATCAAGTGTTGAAAAAATCTTGGCTCCAGCAAACGTTGTTATCATTTCCTCGATGTTAGGCAAAGGAAACTTATCAACAATTACTTCTTTATTAAGAGCTCTTAAGTCCACGCAAAGATGAATGTCCCCATTGCCTTTACGTGCTACTACAATGGGAGCAAGCCATTCAGTGGCTTCAACAGGTTCTATGACACCACAATCACACAGACTCGCCAACTCTTTTTCAACTGCTGCTTGCATGTGGAGGGGAATCCTTCGAACTTTTGCCACAGAAGGACATGCACCTAACCTAAGTTTAATCTTATGTTTGTATCCTAGAAGCATTCCCAGTCTATCTTGAAATAAGCTTTTAAATTCCATTATAAATTTCTCTTTAGAGATAGACACTTCGTCAACTTGAACCTGAGGGGTCTTATTGGGATGTAAACTAACACCTAACTCACTCTGGTGAACCCATCCCAACAAATCATCGCCTTGACAGGATACATATACTTTTCCAACAGTCAACTTATCACCTAGTCTTATGTCAGCTACAAAATAACCGAGCATCTCTATCTTTGCTCCACCATAACCACCAGGCTGTATATCCATGGGTAACAGTTTTTTTTTTATTGAAAAGATTTCCTGAAATGTCTTACTGGAGACAATAGTAATGCGTGAGCAGGAATCGAATTTCATTGAAACCAGATTCCCATCAACCTCAACCATCTCAGTGGGAAACAATTTATTAGAACCTCCAACATTGAGTATGACCTCCTGACATATTTCATTCGTCTTAGTTTTAAAACTTCTTCTGCTCTTGTTGCGACAACACCTACTAAAATGTCCTCTTACACAATTGTTGCACATCTGCGATAAAGCAGGACAAGACCTGTCATTAGCCTTGTGACCATCCATTCCACACCTGAAGCATGTAATTTTTAATTCCTGATCTAACTTCTTCTGACCTTTTACATCTGATTCACCTTTTTTTACCCATCATTTTTGTGACTTAACCTCACAAACTTCCGTCACTTCTTCCTTCTCTGTAATTTTTTGTTCTTTACTCGTTTTCAACTCCCCCACGCATTTCATCATATGCTCCACACGTTTTGCAACAATCAGAACTTCATCTAGTGGTGGCTCATCTTTCATCCACAACTCTTCACGTATTTTGTCACTATTGCATCTTAACAAAAATTGATCCCTGATTCTGTCCGCAATAGAAGCCCCAAATTTACAATTAGATGCTAATTTTCTCAGACTAGTCACAAATTCTTCTACAGTTTCATTTTGACCTTGAGACCTCAATCCAAAATTATACCTTTACAGAATTGTGCTTACTTTGGGAAGATAGTGTCGATCTAATCTAGCAATTGCAATATCAAATTCATTCAAATCTCGTGCATCACATTGTGGTAATTCTGGGAGAATTTCTAAAATGTCTTGTCCCTCTACTCCTAAACAATGTAGTAATAAAGCATGCATCCTCTCAGCACTTAAATTTGTGCCACAAACACGAGCATAATTTAAAAACACTTTTTTCCATTTTGCCCACTTAATAAGTGGTTCTCCTGGAGATGACAAGAAAAAAGGTGGTGCAGTTACATTCTGCATAATCCACTCCACAACCTCCCCAAGAGGTGAATGGTGCTGAGCAGAATGCAAAAGGTGTGACAATTTGGTCTCGATCAAAAAGGTAGAATTTGAATCTATTAAGGACCAACATAGGATTCCTGTGTCACTTAACTTTTGGAATGGGAATTGGTGGTCAACAGTGTTGAAGGCTGATGAAAGATCAAGATGGATGAGGGTAGCAAGTAAATTCAATGAGAATAGCTAATAGGGCAAACTTGTTCTCTACAGTGATTTCAGGAGGAGGGGT
Organism: Calotriton arnoldi; assembly: GCA_963921515.1. NCBI lineage: Eukaryota > Metazoa > Chordata > Amphibia > Caudata > Salamandridae > Calotriton > Calotriton arnoldi. The sequence continues at coordinate 2,217,661 of CAWUFW010000124.1, read as the reverse complement.
TTAGCATATGCTAGGGTGTTCCTGTAACCTGCATGAGGAAAGACCAAACAAGAACTGGGAATTATTGTGGGCCGTGATTGGAAGATTTCACAGGAAGTGGGTAATGCATACAGAAGATAAAACTAGAGACATGAACAGTACATGAACCAACAAAAAGACAATAACATAAACAACATGAAAGTACATCCATAAATGATAGTTTATATGCTCCATGAAAATATGTCTATAACGAAAAGATATCACAGTAAGGCAGTTTTAGAAGACATTCAGCAACTCTTAGGGAAGAAGAGCTCCAAGAGAAGTGCAATATTTGTCATGTTTTTCCCATTCTAGGAATCCCCTTTTGGACAAACATTTATTGACCAACATTGAATATTTAGATGTGTGTGTTAAATTCAGAATACACATCTAATAATGTTCTTTTGCCACATGATATTCAAATCTGCTTTAATTCACAGTATTTAATATGATACAGGGTCGGACTGGCCTATAATGCAATTAGGCAATGCCTAATGGACTGGTCTGACAGATAAGTGTGTGGGCCATTTTTTTTCAACAGTTTGGGGGTTATGGTCAGGTGGGACAGTTTTTACAGTTGATTTCCTTGATTTTGCCACAGACATTGCCTGTAGCAACCATAAATGCATGCAGTCACACTTGCCTTACAAAATAAGTTTACAGCGTGTCTTTACAAGTTCAAAACTGGCCTGCTTTGCAAAGTGGGGCTCTTTTTAAGCTATCCGGTTTGCTAATGAGGGCCACTTTTAAGTTTGGTGCCCAGGCCGATTTTTAAAACTCTTTTTTATTAAACAAAGCTCATCATACAAGGCAGAACATGAGAGTACAGTGTGAGTCTAGGATTACAACACAATTTAGCATACAATACACCACCCGGCTCGGCAACATCTTCCAACAGGCAGCTGATAGACAGTTGGCACTTTTACAGCCACAAGCATTGTTTATAGCGTTACCTTCCCCATGATAGAAAGCATCAGACCCAAATAGACAATCATACTATGTTTACAGGGTCTCACCATACTCTGTCCCACTTCTTGGGGCAGCCCCTACTGTGATAGACTACCTCTTCTGCCCTCTGGCACCAGTCAAGGCCATTCTTCGACTCCACCACTGTCGGGGGGAAGGGTCTCTCCCCAGTGTCTAGCGATGTTGCGCTTTGCCAGTGCTGCCACAAGAGCTAGCCACATCTAAGTGTATCGGGCCAGACCTCCTCCTCTTGCACCACCAATAGCACCATTTGGCCTCCATGGGCACCCTCACAGACATAACCCCAGTCATCACCCCTCGCCAATACTCCTGGATCAGCGGGCATTCCCAGAGAATGGGGAAGAAGGAGCCCTCCATGGAGCACCCCCTCACGCAGAGTGGTGTGTCTAGTGCTCTGATTTTGTGCAAAAGTGTGCTGGAGTAGCACTAGCCTGAATTTGGCCCAGATCACTATTTCCCTGGGGCCCTGCAGGGCCTCCGTGCAATCTTCATCACCTACGTCTCCCAGATCGTCTGCTTAGGATTGTCGCAAAGGTCCCATTGGGTCTGGGGAATTATTCATCAATTTTCGATAGATCATGGACACCCCTTTGTCAGGGATAGGTTCTGTAAGCAAACAGTTTTCTAAGGGAGAGGAATCTGGCAGGCTCGTCCCCTCCAGTATATGGACTCTTCGGGCATGCCCAAGCTGGAAGTAGCTAAGCCTCTCGGCCTCAGACAATTTATATTCCTGACTAAGCGTCTCAAATGTGACCATAAAATTATTCATCCACACATCACCCAGGTGTTCAATCCCTATTGTTGCCCACCTCGAGAAGTCCTTCAGGGTGGACACCTCAGCCAGTTGATCGCTGCACCACTGGGGTTCATGGCCGCCAGTTGGGCCCGCTAGCCCAGGTGTTTTTCTGCCTCACTCCAGCCTCTGACGACTGTAGCCGTGTGCAGTGGCAGATTGTTCTGTCGCCGGCGTCTGTAAAGGATGGCTTCATGACTCCCACTGCCCATTGCCTCTCTGTCGACCCTATATGCTGACTCCGCCCTGTCTGAAAACACCCAGTCATTAATTATCAGGAGTTGTGATGCCCAATAATATTTTTTAATGTCTGGGACGGATAATCCACCATCATAGACTCCCTTCTGAAGTTTCGCCAAGGCGATACGCAGTGTGCCTCCGTCCCATATGAGAACCCGGAGTTTATGATCCATTTGTTTAAAAAAACGCAATGGGATGGGGTCGGGGGAGTTCTGGAGGGCGTAGAGAAGTCTCGGCAGGGTCATCATTTTGTACAGTGCCACTCGTCCAATCAGGGACAGTCGGAGGGTGCGCCAGTGAGCAATGTCGGCGCAGAATCGTTCTAATTGGGGAGTTAAATTGTAGCGTATGAACAGCTGCTGGTTGCGAGTTATGAAAATTCCAAGGTATTTGAAGCCCTCCCTCGCCAACGGTGCCATGCATTCCGGCAGGAGCCTTGGGGTGGGGGGATCCCACGAGGGGAAAAAAATCACCAAATTGGACCAGTTAATTTTATAACCCGAATAACTTCCGAAGAGCTCTAAGATATGGAGTAACCTCGCTATTGAGTAGTATGGCCTGGAGACGTATAGTAGGATGTCGTCGGCGTAGAGGAAGATATGTTCCACCCAGCTGCCTGTCAACGGGATGCCCCATATCAAAGGGTTGTGGCGGATCCATGCCACCAGTGGCTCCAGAACCAGGGCAAATATCAGGGGCGATAGCGGGCACCCCTGCCAGGTGCCCCTCCACAGTGGAAAACTTCTAGACCATTGACTTTTACTCGGGCCATCGGGGCTTGATAGAGCAACCTGGTCCACTCACTGAACCTCAGCCCAAAACCCATCCTGGTCAAAGTGGCGAAAAGGTACGGCCATTCGATGCTTTCAAACGCCAATGTGGCGTCCAGCGCCATCAGTACTGAAAGCTCCACCTGTGGCAACATGTGCAGGACACCGTAGAGCCGTCTCAAATTGAGCTAGGTACTTCTGCGGGGCATGATGCCTGATTGGTCCACATGGACAATAGATGTGAGGAAGTTAGTAAGCCTCGTCGCTAGGGCCTTGGCCAATAATTTAGCTTCAACATTGAGGAGTGAGATGGGCCTGTAAGAGCTGCACTCCTCCGGTGTGAATCACCACTATTGTTGTTGTGCGCTGATCTTCTGGGAGACAGCCAGCCTTCCTCACTGCCTGAAAAATGTCTAGCATGGGTATGGCAATATTGTCCGTCATACCTTTATATAACTCAACAGGCCATCCATTGAGCTCCACTGCTTTCCCTGATTGTAGGGTTCTGAGGACTGTCACTAGTTCGTGCCCTATGAAGTCCTCATCTAGGGTTCTAACTGCCTCAGGTGTTAGTGTTTGAAGAGGAAAATCCCGCAGGAACTGCTCACAGCCACCCTGGTCCTGGTGCTTGTGGGCGTGGAGAGGCCCTCGTAGTAAGACGCGAACGATTCTGTTATCACCGCACTCTCGGTGTGTTAGACTCCCACCTTATCGCGTACACTCACAACCCAGGACCGGTCCCTATTCCTCCTCTCTAAGCACGCCAGTAATTTGGAAGCCTTGTCCCCAACTACATACAAGCGGCGCTGAATGGTCAGGGCGTGTGCCCGTGCTGCATCTTCCGCAAGCACTCTTAGGTCCTGTTGAAGCAGCAGGAGTCTATGACATAGATCCCCCCCTCCTCCTCTACTCTAGCCTCCAGAGTAAGGATTTCCTGTTCAATGACCCTACATTTCACCGCAGCGTCCATCTTCTGCCACCCTAATTTTGCTTGGGCCTGCCCTGAATTACTGCTTTAAAGGCCTCCCACAATATATAGGGTGACTCCACCGTCCCTTGATTCTCCTGAAAGTATAGGTCATCCGCAGCTCTTCCCTGACCTCGCCTTCCCTAGACTAGGTTCTAGTCTAGGTAAGGTAAACGTGTCAAACCTCGGATCCCTGAATTGGACCCCCACTGGAGAATAACCCGAAATCCCCAGTGCATTGTGTACCACCTCCCCAAAATCTCCCACCTGGGCATGGTGTGTGAAGAAGTAATCAAGCCGAGAAAAGGAGCCATGTGTGGCCGAGCATTAAGTATATTGCTTCAGGTGTGGGTTGTGAGTTCTCCAAAGGTCAATTAAACACTTTGGAGACACAAAGGCTGGGAGAGTCTCGCCATCCATACACCCCATGCGGTGCTTAGCCTGTCAAGGCTGGGATCCATTACTGAATTCATACACCCCCAAGCAGTAGAACCCCAGGGGGCAGCTTCAACAGAAGGGCACTGACTTTTGGGAGGACCGTGGCCTGAAGCCTCGGTGGCACATATAGGGAGCAGATACTCAAGGCACGGCCCTCCCACGTACCTGACAGGGCAACATAGCATCTCTGGGGGTCGCACCACGTGCAAATTAGGGTGAAAGCCAACGTCTTTTTAACTAATATTCCCACCTAAGTGCATCCATCGAGTAGTCTGCATGGGCCAACAGTTCATACCCAAAGCGATCCAAGGCCTTATAATGATTGCCTCAAAGATGCGTTTCTTGCACCAACATGATGTTCGGGGAGTGGAGCCTAATGTGTTGCAGTACTAAAGTACGCTTGATTTTATTACCAAGCCAATTCACGTTCCAGGTCCAGAGGTGAATGCAACTCTGTCATGTCCCCGCCATAGGTGTGATCGTGTGAAATGGCCCTTCCCTAGCCCGGAATTCTCGCAGCATACCTAGTCCTTGCACCCGTTAGCGTATTGTGCTGATGAGCAAATGGTTTAAAAAACTCCGCGAATACCAGTAACCCCGTGAACCCCCCTCCTTGCTTCCCTGCATCTTGAGTTGCAAACTACCCACTTCCCCAACCTGCAGAGTGCCTGTCGCCCAAACTTGTGCATGTAACTACAGGAGAACGTTACTGCCGCCAACGTGAACTGTTCGGAGTATGATGCAGTTCATCTCCAAATCCCCTGACAGTAGGATGTAGAAAGGTCCAATCACCTTGGGGGGTGGGCCCACTCTCCCTACCTGACTTAACACCCGGTGTTCCAGAACCTGCATCACTCTCCGCAGACCCTATCGCTGCGGGACCCCCCTCCATAAAACTTTCCCACCCGCCCCAAAATAGAAATTAAACAATGGTAGCAGATCAGTGTCCGTTCAGTCAGAGTTCTTCATTTATCAGGAGCAGTCTTTCGATGGGACGGGCCGGGCGAGGACACCAGGGCCTGTCATCCAGGATTATTGTCTCTAGGAGAGGTCTCTGCCTTACGGCCCCTCCCACGTCCAGCCACTCGCCAACCCTCCAGCCAGTCCCAGGCCTCCTCTGGGGTTGTTAAGTGTAGCGTTTTACCATCAGCAATGATGCGGAGTTTGGCAGGGTACAACATCATATACTTGATGGCCTTGTCCCTAAGGGCTTTCTTGACTGAATCAAAGCTCCGTCTCAAGCGTTGCACCTGGAGGGTGAAATCCAGGAAAAAAGGGATAGTAGATATCTCATGATGTAAATCGCCATGGGATCGGGCCACTTGTAGGATGGCATCTCGGTCTCTGTAGTTAAACACCCCAGCTATCAATGTACGCGGGGGCCACATGGCGTGGTGGCGGCCCCAGCACCCGATGCGCCCTTTCAATGGAGAAGTACTTGGAGAGTCTTTTTGGGCAGACAGTGTTTAAGATGAGGTCCTCCAGGAAGAGATCTGCAGCTTGTTGCTCCGCCCCCTCGGGGTACCCCCACAATGCAAATATTATTGCAGCTGCCCTGCCCTCTTGGTCCTCCAAGTGAGCTGCGACCTCACTTTGTTGTTTAGTGAGCTTGGCAACCTGTTCTTCCAGTCTTTTGGTTTTAGACATGAGGCTCCCTATCTGCGTTTCGGCTGTGGCGACCTTGTCCACTATGTTTAAGAAGTCCACCTGCAGCAGGTTGACATCCAAGGTCACTGCATCAAGCTTGGGCTCTAGTGTGCCCCGAAGATCCTTAATGACTGCCATGATTTCTCTCAGGGACGGCTCCAAATTGGGATCGCTCTCACCTGTTGTTGCTGTGCTTGTTCCAGTCCCCCCGCCTCCCACGGCGCCGCCATTGCCACAGTGTATTTGTCAATTTGATTAGATTGCCAAGGGTGGGGGCCCTTGTTTCTTACCATGTCCCTGAGGTCTCCTCGCAAGGTGTCGAAGTGGGCAAATTCCTCTCCCATGCTCTACCCAGCTGCAGTACCTTTCCTGAGCTAAGCTCCAGCTGCTCTGTCCCTGCAGGGTCGATTCCCCCTCTGTAGTTGACCTCCAAATGATATCTATCCAAGTTGCAGTCTGTAGGATCCCTGTCGAATATGTACTGGTTCAGGCAGAGGTCACAATATCAACCGGGCCACAGTAAGTTCTGGTCCATGAGGCCGCTCTCGCCACGCCCAGAATCTCCCCAGAGCCTGACCCAGCACGTGCCCAGTGCTTCAGCTCCTCTGCACCCCCAATTTGTACTGACCTAGGGTCTCCAGGATAGGGTGGGAAGATGAGCCCGGCTGGCCTCACACTGTCACCTGCCAGGGCGCCCGGCACCGGCGAAGGAGTCCTGTACCGAGTCCTCCAAGCAAATTCGGTGTTGTTCTTGGGCAGGTAGGTCCCCAATTAGTGGATGGCTAGAGGAATTCTGGACGTGGCCAGGATCCGGACCTTCCTCAGGGCCCCCGCCTGGACTCGCAGGGCCGAGCCGCTTGCATTGGTCAGGTCCGCCTGCCCCTCCGCCGGCCTTAGTGTCCGGCCGTCGCTGGCCGACTCAATCCGTTCCAAGGCTGGCTGGTCTTTATTATACTCATTTGTATGGCGCGACGAATCATCCCCAGGGGGATCTCTCGGCGCCAGAGAAGAGGACACCTAATAAACAGTGAGATCTTAAAACAGCCAGGTCTTAAGCAGTTTCCTAAATCGAGACAGGCTGGAGCAGGCACGGATCTCCTCAGGGAGATTGTTCCAAAGGCTGGGGGCTAGCTGAGAAAAAGCCCGACCACCCATCTTGGCCTTCCTGATTCTCCGCGTGCAGAGCAGATTGTGATTGCTAGATCTCAGCTGACGCACGGGTAAATACCATTCAAGTTTTTTCTTAAAATAAGAAGGGCCAGTCTCCTGGAGAGCCTTAAAAACAGTACATAAGAGCTTGAAGATAGCTCGTTTTCTTATAGGAAGCCAGTGTAGTTGACGAAGGAGAGGTAAGGATGGGGTGCGAGCTGGTTTGTTGAGGGCAAGGCGGGCTGCTGTGTTTTGAACCACCTGCAGTTTTGATAATCGGTCTTCCCTTATTCCCACCAGCAGAGCGTTGCCGTAATCCAGTCGACTAACCAAGAGCGACTGAATGAGGGTTTTTCTTGCCGTAAGAGGGATCCAAGGGAAGATCTTTCTAAGCATCCGCATTGTTCCGAAACAGGTGCCTGACAACGTCTTGACCTGTTCCTCCATAGACAGTTTATTATTTATTTTAATGCCTAAATTCTTAGCCCATCTTTTTGGGGAGGGCGCCTCTCCTAGTTCTGGTGGCCACCAATCTGGGGTCCACAGTTCCTCAGCTTTACCAAACAGCAGTATCTCTGTTTTAATGGAATTGAGCTAAAGGAAGTTCTTCCTCATCCATATTGCTATATTAGACATACAGTTTAAGAACTTTACTTTGGTCGCTGCAGGGTCCGCCTCTATAGGGACTATCACTTGCGTGTCATCTGCGTACGATATAGTCTCAAACCCACAACTTCTAATAATTAGGGCCAAGGGGGCCACATATATATTAAACAAGGTGGGACTTAAAATGGAACCCTGCGGGACTCCCTTATCCACCAGAGTGGTCTGAGACACAAAGGAATCCAACTGGACACATTGAGTTCTGTTGGACAGATAGCTCTGAATCCATTTAAAGGCCATGCCTCTGACACCAATCTCTCGAAGCTTAACCAGAAGGATACGATGAGATGGTGTCAAAGGCTGCCGACAGATCGAGGAGAACTAACATTGACGGAGTTCCACGGTCTGCCACAAATGCTCTGCAGATCCCGTTGCCGAGAGGGCAGGGGCCGCGATCGAGTTCCAAGGCCACAGCACCACCAGGCCGCAGAGCTCTCCTCCGCAATCCACTGCAGCTGCTCCGTCGGAGCCTAGTCCCTGCTCGTGGAGGTCCCCCGCCACTGGCTGATCGTCAGTCTCCTCCGCAGCACGCCCTCCAACACTAGACTGGGTGCGATTAGCCACAGGTCTCCCCCGTTGGACGATATCCTGACCGGCGTTTTCTCTCCCTAGTCTGCCAATCAACTGAGCTCCAATGCGAGATTAGGCGACGAGCCCCGCAGTTGACGCCACCATCTTGAGATGTTCGCGCCGGCCGGCTCCCGCTCCATCAGGCCTCCAGCACCGCTGCTTCAACAATCCTGAACGTCGCTTTCGGTTCACTTCATCTGACCCACACGGACTCCAGGCTGGTGGGGCAGAACCCAGACGGATTGTGACGGATATTAGGGGACTAGCCACTGACGGCTTGGAGAGCCCGTTCAGTGTGCGACCATGTTAGTCAGCTGCTAGCCACGCTCCCGCCATAAATAATTGTTTTAAGTTATGAACAAGGTTTCATGGAAGCTGATAATATAATTTCTTGATTATTGTTCTTAATTTTTGAGGCACAATTCCACAGAACGAAAATACTTAAAAGGTTACCCTGGCCTTTTTTTGCTAATTGTTTATTATAAAAGATTCAACAATTACCATATAATATTATATAAACTAAGAACAGAGTGTGTTGAGTTAGAGGAACTTTGTGAAAACTGAGACAGGCCATGCTGAATCTTCACTTTGCTGAAGACTAACAGGAGGCACAACTATCCTTGCCTTGCTGGGCTTATCAGCTTTCCTGTCAACACAGACAAGAATAGCATACGATGCTATTACACTATTTGCCTCATTGCTCAAAGCAGGTATGCAGGTAAGATTCGAAATAAGGCTTTTTCTTTGGTGCTAAGATTACTTTAGTTAGCCAAAGAAGAGAGGATGGGTTTTTAGATATTGACATAAAGAAAGCTTCATGAATTAACCAATATGTTTCAGTATTTTCTGCTCTTCACACTGCTTGTAAATGTTGCAACTACTTGTTTTTATCATAGTAACTATTCATATTGTGTGCACTAGGATAGGATTTTAACTTTAAAATAAATCTTTAAAATATATTCATTGTTTCATATTGTTCTTGAGTGTGCCTTTCTATTATGAAAGAGGGTTTGGGTTCTACTGATAATCCTTGTGATATCTCACAGAATTGATGGCTACCTGAAAAACTTCTCACTCAGATATTGCTCAGTGGCTTGCAGGGAGGTTGCAGTCTAACTGGCTTTCTGGCTTGGATTGGCACATTGATAAAGTCCCTACTGCCAGGTGGTATAGAAAGCCGATCTGGGCTGTGTTCTGGAATACTGATTCAGAAAATGTATCATTGTCGCCCTGCCACAAGGCACATTCTTCTAGACCTTTGACTAATTTTAGATGACACACTCAAGAAACCAAATATTGCAATTAGCGAAGACATTAGTTGTAATATTTGACACCTCCTTCAGCTAAGATAGGTGCTTTCTCCCTGCTATGAGTTTGTCAGGTGCTTGACTTAGAAAAGGCTATTCCCCATTTTAAATTCAGTTTTGAATCTCATGTTTTGAATCTGTTAGTTAATAATGGAACAACATATTGAAATAGGAGATGGTAGGAGATGTGTCCCTAACACAGGGGTTGGGGTAATTGTAGCTGTAATTGCACAAGCTGCATACTCTTTTGAAATATTTTACTCATGGGTGGATTTTTTTGCCGTAGATCCCGATACGGGGAATTTCCATACATGCAGAGCAGCTACAACACAAGCTACTTGTGAACCATATTGTGATTTAGAAGCCCTGTTCAAGAACATCAATCATGGTTTGCTGGCCAGCTACCATATGTAGATCAAAATATTAGAATGAGCCCCGTATTTAATAAAGGGGTTGCCTGACCAATATTGGCTGGGTATACACCATACCCTGGCACAGCAAACCTGGCAACTGTAGAAGTAAGAAAGTTACTTAACCAGACTGTGGCATTTTATAGGCGACTTTGATAATATGTCCTACAAACTACTGTTATAGGAGCATTTGTTCCCGGTACTGCACAAGAACAACTCACAGTATAGTCAATTAGTCCATAGGCTATTAATGCCATCATGGGCCAAGTGCAAATAAAGCGAGATGAGATTCCATTCTGGATTGCTCGCAAAACTAATGTAAAAGCAGTTTACTTCATACAACACCCCAGAATAGATGTATATATGTGTCTTACACCTTGTATGGTACCATCTGTGAAAAAGTGTACAACTTGGGGAACAATATTTGTGAGTATTTAAATTGCTAAGCATGGCACACCCTAATTAGCGGTCATACCGGAGGCGTTAAAACAAATACAAAATGAGCATGGGGCTGCACCCGCTCCTGATTTAGAAAACAAATTAATGGGTACATTAAATAACGTTTCCTCCATAGTTCTGAGTAGTGGTCGAGGAGAAGACACGGTTCTGGTAGTTTGTTCCAGTAAGGAAAAAGTCACACCAGAGACTAAGAAGAAGCAGAAGGCGAAACAAAAAACAAGAACTGGATCTCCTCCATCACAGGAGTCCAGCAAGGGTTGATTAAATTTGAGGGATCATGATAAATTTAGAAAACTGGATCAGTATCTTGATAGCCATTCTTCCTGTTGTTTAAGGACTCTGGGGACAATATAATGACAGAAAGAAGTGGAAGGACTGAGTATCATAGAAAGAACAAGCACGTCAAGCAGAAAAGTAAATGAGCACATGAAGTTAGTATAAAGAAGGACGAGAACGGTCCAGACTCAAAGACTCACTATAAAAAGAAAAAAATAGCTGGTTTACCAAAGAAGCATGCCCTTCAAATTATGGATACTTCTGTGGAACAGTACTTGGATGGTAATGCTTCTGGACAGCGCAGCAGAAGTGACAACAGTTCATCAGACTCTCAAAGATTATCTGGTAGTGACTCCAGTTAAATAATACATTCAGTGAAAACCTCAAATACATGATGCTATTCTCAGCCAAGCTGAGAGTGCTTGACAATGGCAAGTCATGGTACTTTACATCACCCGACGAGGTATGGGAATGGCTCGAAAAAGGGCAAAAGATCAACTGACAAATGCGACAGGGACACAATTGGCGGCGCGAAAACCGGAAACATGCCTCTCCCCGGAGAATCCACACCGAGATGACAGAAGCCGATCCCCTCTCTGGAACTGAAACCTTGGATCTGACTAAATGAGGAGGGGGGGGGGGTGGGGGGGTCGGGAGGGTATGGAGAAGTCACCCACAGCGATGGTGAGAATTGGTGACTGTGCTCGATCTGAGAGGCGACAGGGGCGTCGAAGGCTACAACAGGTAAAAGGGACTCCTTCTATGTCCAAAGCAGATATTGGAGTGGGGTTCACAACTTAGGCGGAGTACAAGACACATGTCTAACTAAATGATGCAACGAGGGCGGGAGGGCTGCTGCATATACACGAGTGGCAGAGCTGGCCAACCCCAAGTTGTAGATTATGTTTCTATTTGGGCGACAGGCAATCTGCAAATTGGGGAAGTGGGTAGTTCTAAACCTACGGTGTAGGGTAGCAGGGAGGGGGGATTCTATAATGGGAATTAGCTCACAAAGTTCAAGCTGATGTTTGCTATATGTTGATTATGACTCACTCACTGACCCACCATTGCAGGAAAGACACAGTGGGCGGCAGCTAGGGGACAGAGGGTTGGGGAGGGCGAAGGTATCAGGAGTCCAGATACCAAACACCTGACCACAGATATGACACCACAGTCTACAAACCACACTGAGAGTCCTGACATGGAATGTTAAGGGCTTAGGGGATAAGATCAAGCGGACCATGGTCCTACAATACCTACGTAGGCACTCCCCTGACCTAGTCCTTCTCCAGGAAACGCATCTGCGAGGTAACCACCACCTGGCATTAAATAGGTTCGTATACACTCTCATAACTCACGCTGGCTTTAAGTCAGGTTCCTGGGGAGTGGCAATCCTGGTTAAAAACCCCTAATACAGGGCCGCACCTGGCAGGTAGATTTGTGTCTCTTGCTGGGACATGGCAAGGACGCAATCTAAACTTATGTTCCACATGCATCCCACCAAAGTTACACGCGGAGACTTTCCCTGAGCTAAGCAAAACACTACTAGACATGCCCCCCGAAGTGCTCATACTAGGAGGGGACATGAATGCAGTAACGTCGCACGACCTGGACAAGACGGCAGTGTCGGCCCAGGTGGGGGGGACGGAACCTCTGCAGGCATTCGCGAAGGCGATAGGCCTATCGGACCTATGGAGATTGCACAACCCGACCAGCAGACAATATACACATATCTCTGCGGCACATGGTAGTGGGTCACGTTTGGATTACCTTTTCACACAATGTATGCACGTGGGACACTTCTGTGGGACACAGCACAAAGCAAGAGGCATATCCGATCATTTGCCGGTTGAAGCCCTGTTCCAGGGCTCAGCCGGGGACCACACCCTGCCGCCACGCATAGCACCCTGGCACTTCGAGAATAGAGAATTTCTAGACAAGTTCAGAGAGCGAACGCAGCAATAATTTGACAAAAAACTCGGGGTTGGTTGACTTGCAGTGCACTCTGTGGGAGCCATACAAAGTGGTGGCTAGAGGATACATACAGGGAACGACAGGGGTACTTAGGCAGGAGAGGCGCTCCAGGTGTGAAGATTTAGAACACGAGATCGACGCCCTAGAACGAACAATACAGCGAGACGAGTCACATGACCCCGGGTTGAGACACAGGGTTCGCCTTAAAGATAGGGAGCTTTGAGATCTGGAGGATGATGCAGCGCGTCAACACGCAGTAGCCACACAAAGGTGGCTGTACGACCTAGGGGACAAGGCTAACAAGCTTATTGCATGGCTAGAAAAGAGGGACAGAGAGCGAAATTGGGTCGCAGAAATCCGCATGAAAGACGGAAGGATGCGAGGGTCTAGAGCAGACATAGCCGAGGCCTTTGCGTCCTACTACAAGTCACTTTACCAATCAGCGACAGGTCAGAAGACGAGAGTGTGGAACTGCTCAGAGACATCTCTCTGCCAACTCTCTCAAGGGAGGACAGGGACACCATTGACCGGGACTTGGTGAAGGAGGAAGTGAAGTGAGCCATCTGTGACGTACAATCCGGGAAAGCGGCTGGCCCGAATGGGCTATCCGCAGAACTTTTTAAATGTGTAGCAACTGGGGTGGCATAACCGATGCTAGATATGTTCCATATGGCACTGCAGGACGAGTGCCTACCCGAGGATTTGAGACTAGCCACGATCGTAGTCATTCCAAAGAAAGGTAAGCCTATGGAGCTTTGCAGCTCCTACCAGCCTATCTCCCTACTTAACTTCGAAACTAAGGTTCTGACGAGGGGTACTAACAAACCAACTTATTCCCATTATTTCCACCATAATACATCCAGACCAATCAGGATTCATGCCCCACAGAAGCACCTTACTGCTGAACCCCAGACGCCTGTATGATGTAATACACGTTACGTCGGCGAATCTGCATGAACCTGCCGCACTAATGTCATTGGACGCCCGAATGGCATTTGACAGCATTGACTGGCCCTATCTCCAAGCAGTATTGCTCAGGCTGGGCTTTGGTCCGAACCTTTGCGAATGGGTCTGTCTCCTCTATCAGAACCCAAAATCCTGCGTGCGGGTGAACGGGTCGGTCTCAAGGACGTTTGCACTCCATAGAGGTCCGCGACAGGGGTGCCTACTCTCCCCAATAATATTTGCGTTGCATTAGAACCGCTCAGGGCATGGGTCCGCGGGGATCCCTTTAATCCGAGGTATAGATATCAGGGGGGGGTGGGAAGAGCGCATTTCATTATACACCGACGACGTATTGCTTAATGTACACAGACCTAAACAGACGTTCCACAGACTCATTAATATCCTCCGGCTTTTCGGCACTTACTCAGGATACCAGATAAACTGGGACAAATCCCTCATCAACAGTCTCTCGGGCGAGCTACCACCACTCACAACTGACTGCGCTGCCCTGACACAGCACAATAAGTTCAAATATCTAGGTATATGGATCACAAAGTCAGCCGAGGAATTCCTAAACTTAAATATACATTCCCAACTGGCGAGGTTGCGTGGTGACATAACTCACTGGCGACGACCACCGATCTCCCTCATGGGCAGAGTAGTACTGTTTAAAATGATGGCCCTACCGCGCCTACTCTACACCCTACAGAACACCCCACTCAAGATCCCAGATACCTTTTTCAGGGCCATTGAGGGGGAACAATGCAACCTTCTGTGGGAGGGTGGCAAACCACGCATAGCACTGCGCAAACGTCAGCGGGGGTGTACGAGGGCGGACTGGCGGTCCCAGACATCCGGAGCTACTACCTAATGGCCCAACTTATTAATGTCAATGGCTGGGTTTTTGCGCCCCACTCTGAGCTGGCATGGTTGATCGGCACACAATGGGAAATGGAGGACACCTCGCAGCCCTATACCGCGGATGAAGAGAAAAGTCACTACCTGTTCACACACAAGAGGTGGTACGAGTGTGGCGAGTAACAAATAGGCTGCTGGGATGGGACTCTAGATTGACCCAACACACACCACTTTGGGAAAGTGACGCACAGGGTGACTTGGGGCACCTGCAGGGTTTTCGCAGATGGAGCCTCATTGGCTTAGACACCCTTGGAGACATATGGCGGGGTGGGAGCATGATCTCTTTTAAGGAACTCCAGACAGAATACCAAATGGCTGATGGAGAACAGTTCTGTTACCTACAATTGAGACATGCCCTACGACGTTACATACCAGAAGGGGAAACGCTACCCAACTATTCCCCGCTGGAGGATCGACTCCTCCTCTACCCAATGATAGACAAAGCGACATCCCTCACATACCGGAAGATAATGAACAACCTCCCCGACCTCCTAGGACCATTGAGAGCAGCCTGGGAATCCGACTTGGGACTACTGGAAGACGACGACTGGCAGGAAGCGATCCAGAGCCCCAGGGAGGTTGCCATACGGGCAAGATTTAGACTGATCCAACTCAGAGTCCTACACAGATCATACACCCCCCCCCCCGAACGCTCCACCACAAACTAGGCAGGTCAGACTCGCATCACTGTGTCAGGGGATGTGGAGAGACAGGCACTTTCTTTCACATTATCTGGGAGTGCCCCAAAATTCAACGCTACCGGGCTGGGGTGGTTGGGGTAATGTCTGAAGTGCTGGGCATACACATACCCCCAGATGCTTGCTGGCACTTACTGGGTGTCACAGGAGAGACCAGGAGGCCCAAACACATGAAAACCTGGCTCGCGCTGACCTCAGGGGTGGCAAAGCGAAATACAGCTAGATTGTGGGGGGCACAGGAACCACTGAAGCTCTTCAGCTGGAAACAGGACCTGGACTGGTGCCATTTAGCAGAAAAAGCTGTATATCAAAGCAGAGGTTGCCCCAAAAAATAGGATAAAATATGGAACCCATGCGAGAAATATAGCTCTTAGATGGGTGAAGGCACGAAAGCGGGGGAGGGATAGCAAAGTAATGAAATGACACTACAATGCTGGGCAGGCGATCCTTCCCCAATGTAGGCAATATTGTATCTTCTGCTCTGGATGTTGCTAAGTGTGCTGATTCTGATCGTAATGGTGGTCTGATTACTTGTTCAATAAAAAGATTTATAAAAAAAAATAATACATTCAGGTTGAGACACCAGGTGGGCATGTAAACCCTCCAGATAGCGTTGATGATGTAGGAATACAAAGTGAGGGTGATATACTGTGCAAAATAAAAGCTATATACTTCCTCATTTATCTGATGCTTATGATATTGTTCACGGAGCGGATGACTGACGTCCGGTTTCTGTAAGGGATGCACTTCAAGTTGAGGAGGCAATAATGCAAGCATTTTCCTTCTTATTACAGAAGAACCCATGGAAAAATATGAACAAGAATGGGCTTTGAAGCAGACTCCAGCATTGTATAGAACCCATCAAGTTTGGACAAAGAATCGGTTCTACCTGTGATCCTCTTTTTTTTTGCTTCAATCTGTTTATTAGGTTTTTCATTTCACAGTACAATAAAATTGCAGGAAATAGGCCGGACACTATATAGCAGCAGTACTCACAACTGACAGGGAATGTCAACAAGACATGGTTACTGGAGAAGGAAATTAGGTCTAAATATCAGTCCCAATCGACACACACAGATCAACCATGGTCCGCTGGAAAATAGAGGAGATCTGCATAACAATTCACACTGCAAAATAGCAAATCCATCATCAGGAATAATGAAAGAGGTTCATGTTTCGTACTCAATACACCACAACTAAAGAAACAAAAAGAAGCCAACAGACCACACATATGTAGACCCAGCCCACATACCATAACTGACATACTAATAAGAAAGCACACACGACTTTACTCTTGTTTACGCTCAAATAAGTACCTGCAGAAACGTGTCTGCAAGGAGAATCTAATAGCCAACACTGTCTGACATCGAACCATCAGTAAATGGGAGAAAATTATTTTAGCCTACCTAAGTTAAGTCCACAGGCTTCAACATTAGTGTCCGTCTGGAGTTCGGTCTAAATTGTGTTCCAGCAGGTTGCAGGAGGGTATTTCTGTAATACAAGTTATTTCCCTAGACAGGGCAACACTTTCAACTCGAGCCCAATGCAGAAGCGAGCGTGTCCAGGCCACCAATGGCGGGGGGTTCAGGACACTTCCACCTGAGAATGATAAAGCGTTTGGCCACTATAAATCCCAAATCTAGAAAACGAGGAGTAGCTTTATGTTTTTTTTGTCTATGATAGACACCCAGAAGACATATTTAAAATGTATGTAGATCCAGGCGCCCAATCCATGCGGACAGGTGGTTGTGGCACCTAACCAGTAACTGTGTAAGCGTGGACAGGTCTAGAGCATATGGAGTATGTCAACATCAACCTCGTGACACTGAGGGTAAGCAGCATCTATTCGATGATAAAAGTGGTTAATTTTGTCAGGTGTGAGGTAAGCACTATGCATGATGTAGAATTGAATGAGCTTAAATCGAGAATTACGTGGTACATGCACTCAGCATTCCAACAAGGAGGCCCATTCTTTATCTGTGCAGGGGCATGCCAAATCGGCCTCCCATCATTGACGCAAGTCCGCAGTTGGCAAACCAGCAGACGAAGATTCTACCAGGCCCCATGACATGGAGATGTTGTATCATAAGATGGGTAGGGTGTTCATGGGACATGTCGCCCCATCTGTAACTTAAGGATGCAATAACAGAGTTATGTAACAAAAACTGACCGGGGGTAAGCCATCCTCCTCTATTAAAGTCTCATATGGAATTAAGGCTCCCTCCTGATAGAGATCCCCTAGAGTGTGTATGCCTGTGGCATGCCAAGCAGTCAGTTCTGCTGGCAGAATGAATCTGCCACTTATAGGGTGTCCCAAGTATGGCCAGTGGTGGCGCGTAAGAGACCATGGAACAAGGGAGATGGAGGCACCTGCGGTAGCAGCGATATACCACACCCAGCAACAAGAAGTTGGGCGGTTTTGCCTGTGTACAGGGGTGGAACAGATACAGGATGGTGGGCATGAAAGGGAACAGACTAGACTTTGCCCAGTTAAACTTCAACCCAGAACAGGAGGCAAATGTGTTGAGTGTCAGGGCTATCGTGGCAGGGATAGTGTGCATGTCCTTAAGACAAAGTAATACGTCATCAGCGTAAAGGGATATAATGTGAATCCTATCCCCTAAAGGTATGCCCCATGGACCTCCCTGATCACAAAGTGCAATCTCAAGGGGCTCTATTGCCAAAGTAAAAAGCAAAGGGGACAGTGGGCAGCCCTGTATGATACCTATGTGCATGTTAATTGGGGCTGAAATAGGGGGCCCCGTTTTGACTCTAATCGTCGGCTGAGTATATAACAGTCTCACGAGTCGGAGAAATCAGTGTCCGAATTCATAGCGAGGCAAAGCATTAAAAAGGTAAGGCCACTCCAGAGAGATGTGCAAGTCCTAAATAGTCTGTGTGTAAAACAGTGGGGAGCAAAGAGAACGTTCCCACAAATCTAACTATGCGGATGTGAAGCTGATGTGGGAAGGAGATAAAAAGAGTACACTTTCATGTCTGGGTTGCGAGATCACCAAACATCAACTAATCGCTGATGCAGCAGCCAGTCATGCAGCGCCTGGGCATTAAATGTCGTAGGGGTATGAGGCAGTGGAGACAAGGAGCTGTCGAGGGCTGTATAAAGGAAGCAATTGAAATCCCCTCCTATAAGCCACAGTAACCCACTCCAGCGAGACAATGTCTCAGATAGACTGCGTAGGGATGCATCTTGTTCGTGTTGGGGACATAAAGGAAACCCAGGAGGATTTGACGGCCGTCAAGATGACCCAACACAAGCACATTTCGACCTTCTGTTTCTATAGCAGTGTCTTCTACCACAATTGGGGTACCCGGCTTGAACCATAAAACATGCCCCTAGCATAAGAGGAGAAATTAGTAGTGAATACATTCTCGCCAGCGCTTTTGTAACCTAGTAGCTTCCATATGAATTAAATGTGTTTCCTGCAATAGTGCAATGTGCGTTGAACGACATTTCAGATCCGAATAGACTGAGTAGCAACGTGAAGAGGGGTGCATTCCTCCCACGTTCCAGGTAATTAAGTTAAAGTGTGTCATGCATATATTGAGAAAGGGCACAGCAGAGAGCCGCTGCATATGCAGCAATGTGTGTGGGCTTGCGCAGTATCAGTAGTGCAGACGGATGAGATGGAGGGCTGGGACATGAAGGGCCATAAAAAAGAACAAAACTATTTTGAGCTCGGAACCACAAATACCATAGGAGTCGACGAACAACATATTTCCACCCAAACCTCAGAGCAACAAAGGTCCATTGTATCTAAACAAGCTAAGAGGCCAAAAGGGGGGAAGTCACGACAGCCAGGGAGGAGGTATCCCGCAGGAATGAGGATGAGCGTGCGTTAACCCCTGTAAGTGTGGCAACCCGGGAACCTGCGTGGCAGTCAGACGCAAAGCTGCTATCACACTTTCAGTCAATGTAACCTCTGCTGTGGTTTATTATGAGCCACGGACAGATCCTATATCTAATGAAATAATACCACTACAAGAAATAGTGCTAAATGAAAATGATTCTGATGCAGATTTTGAAAGAAGAAAAATAATAATTCATCCTCCAGCCAATTAACATTACAGATGAATTTTTCCTTGCTGTTGGGTTCATGACAGATACATTTTTCAACGATAGTCATACATCTGGATTAGTACTAGAGTGCTGTCTAAATTAATGTGCATTATAATGTTGATTATAATTTGCTTCTTGTGCACAGGAACTATATTCCTGATAAGACAGTGCAATTTGCTGTGGTCCAGGAATTGCAGCCTCAGCTTTCTTCTCACAGAGCACATCGGGATTATCATGTTCTGAACATCACTGCACATCCTGTGCTGGAAGGTGTTGTTTGGGAAAAGGTTCCTTATCAGATTATGGCTCTGGCAGATATTATTCAAATTCCCTATGTTTTGAAAATATTCATGGATAACTTAATTACTGGCCCTTTGCAAATTCAAGGGACACAATTGATGTTAAACAATTAATGCTGAATTTACATTCGTATGCCTATTTAGATAATGAAAATCCTTATTTAAATGCAGAAAATAAATATGAGTTGTTTGTATTCATCATTATGGATACCATTACATTCACAGATCAAGCGGCTCCTGAGAAATATATAATTATACACAGTAGGAGCATTTCATTGTCAGGCCCCACCCATAAACAGATACAAAAGTTTCCCAAAAAGGTTTCCTTATTTCAATAGTGATCACAGGTCTGACGGATCTGCCTTTATTTCCCAAAAAACAGAAAGACGTATAAAAATACTTCTGATCACAAACCACAAGTTTATTTATTCTATGCAGTTTATTGATTGCCTTGCAGTCCAAGGTTATGCATAATGGACAAAAATATAAATGAAAAAGTGGGAACCAAGTTTTGGTAGATTAAGGATACAGAAAATGTATTCAGAGCATGCATGATTTCCGTAAAAACTGTATTTTTAAAAATATATATTTTTATTTTTTAAAAGCAAAACAAACCATTTCCACAATCAGATGATATACAACACAGTGTCATCAGAGTTAAAAAAGTACAGAGACTGATCAATACATTTAAATCACCAGGAAATAGACCACCAAGACAAACCCACAAAGGCTGTCTTCGCCATCTCGGTTTCCAGGCTACTTCAGTATGCAATACTGTTCTCTCCATTTGCTCCACAATTTATCGAATGTATTCGGTCATCTTCTACTAACATAAACCACGGTCTTCGCTTTCATGCATGTATACGCACTCAAGAACAAATGACGCTTGGTTGGCAATTGAGTTCCACTCCAATACATGGCAATGACTCTCTTTGCCAACATGAATCCCAGATGACAGAAGTTGAACTTGTGGAAGATCTACATTGCATGGGACTCTTAGCAAGATAAATTGAGGTGTTGCAGGGATATCGACCTCAAGAACGTCCTTAAGTTCCACCATGATTTCCACCCAGTACCCATCGACAGTGGGGCACTGCCAGAGTGTATGTAGGAAAGTACCCTCGCTCGCCGAACATCTCAGACACTGAGGATCCTGAGTTCTGCCCATCTGATATAGTCTGCTTCTGTGATAGTAGACTCCATGAAGGATTTTTAGTCATACCGATCTCAATTTCGATCTGACAGCTACCTCCCTAGGGAGCATCAAGGCTGCCTCCCAGTCTACATCCTCCATGGGGCCCAAGTCTCTCTCCCAGGCTTCTTTGAGTTTCGTGAGAGTATTGGGTTAGCTGTTAATTATGCAGCAGTATGTGAGTGAAACTACTTTATGAACCATCTCCTCCCTCAGTAGCCTACTTTCTAGTGAGCTACAGTTGGGTACCTTTTTCCATTCTGTTTTCCGCCTGTAAGGCATGGCATAGTTGTAGTAACCAGAATTCCTGGGTGGAGCTTAGGTCACAGTCAGACTGGAGGGTTTCGAACGACTTCCCCATTCTGCGTTTGCAACCTCTCCTACCATGGAGATGCCAATGTCATTCAAGCCACGAAACACAGTTGCCTTCCCTCAACATGTGCCCTTTCCATAGTGGTGTCCACTTGGTCACCCTATATAGCCAGCTTCGGTGCCTGTTAGCCTTGCGGCATGCATCCAACTTGTCTGTGCATTGATTAGCAGGTGTCACCTACTCTTCATGCTGCATAAGTAGAGTCTATGTGCAAGATCCTCTAGTCCCATTCTCTCGTCTCGTTGTCGGGTCCGAACGCGGGGCAAAATCCCATTCGTTGAGATTCTGCAGTTGCTGGCCCACCAATAAGCCTGGACATCTGGCAATGCAATACCCCCGTTTTAGGTCGACCGTTGAAGGGTCCGCAAAGCTTTCTGGGGTGTTTACCCATCCCAGAGAGGGCACCTGGTAGTAGCATCAATTTTATCAAAATACATCTTGTGAACTGTAAAGGTTGTGTTCAGCAGGATATAGAGCAGTTTGGGGAGAGTGATCATCTTGAAGACCGCCGCACGCCCCATCATAGACTGTGGCAACAGTCACCAATGCTCCATGTCTCTAATACTCCCATAGGACCTTATCCAGGTTGATATCTAGGAATCTCGCCTTGTCCAGGATCATCAAGTAGCAGAATCTGTTCCGTTCCACACATAGGAACCAGCAGGAGTCTCCCATAGACTACCACTCACCCAGGGTAAACAATGTCAACTTCTCCCAGTTTATCCTGTATTCCGAGCATTTTTCAAAGGGTTGGGAAACTGACAGGGCCATTGGGAAGGCTATCTCCAGTTCAGAGAGGTACAGTAGGATATCTTCAGCATATAGCACATTTTTTTCGTGTTGTCCCATCATCTGGGGAAATCCAGTTATGTCTGCTCGCAGTTGTATTCAGCACGCCAGTGGTTCAATGCACAGGGCGAAAAGGAGGGGCGATAAGCGGCACCCCTGACATGTGCCGCGTTCCAAAGGAAACCCTACTGAGAAATTGTATTTTTGAACAAGGCAATACAGCAGAACCATGCATGGGCTTTGCGTCCAATAGAGAATTAAAGACAACATCCATTGCAAAAATGAATTTAACACAATCCTTAGATAGGCAATGGAAAGAAAACATTCATGATGCTGAGCTGAATGAAATGGTGCAGAAAGGAACATATAATTTAGCTACATTTATTTCAGATTGAATTGCTTTGTGGCTGATAGATACTGATGTGTGTATGACAGGTTTCGGTCCATAGCTGCTGATCCACTAGCAAGTAGACCAGATACCCGGTATAACATATATACCCCTATTATAGTAACCACTTGTAGTGTTTATAAGTTATGCCAGTAATGGCTAACACATTCCACTTTAAGCGATGTGTAAAACACACTTGTCAAAACAGACATGGATTTGAGCAATTTCCTATTGACTCAACATCTTGTAAAAAATAAAGGATTCATACCCACTTTAATAAATGTTATTATAGCTAGGGGATGTCCGCGGAAGCATAACAAAATCTGATACAAGTGGTGGGAATACCACAGTCTGAGTGGGGGACCATAAGGGTATATGATTACTGGTTAGATGCTGCTTACTGTATTACACCTTGAGGAGATAGAGATTGACTGTGTTATGTTCAGTTTGAAAATCAATAACATTTGCTTACTAAAAATATATGCTATTATAAAAAGAATAGATGGCATATTCTGAAACAGCAGCTGCAGAACAAAAACTGACAAAAAATTAATACAGACCACACTTAAAGTTATGAACAATGGCTTTCAAACACTCTCAAAACAGTATACACAATGTTGACTATTATTTTTTCCATCCTCAACCTTTTGAAAGAGAATATATGTATTTTACAACGAAGGCAGGCTCAGATGTGAACTATACGACAATTAAATTGGGTGTTACATACTCTGAAACGAATAAAAAGCAATGACAAGGTGTTTGGCCCTTATTGTTTAACCTCAAGACAGATAACATTTGCTAAAAAAAAAAAGAATCATTGTAAAACCTCTTGTCTGTAGAAGAGATAGAGAGTGCCTCATTTTCTGTAGCAGAAGACCTTCATTATATGTGGCTCCTAAATGGAGTAATCTCTTTGCCAGTTACTGCGTTTTTTTCAGACTGTCAAAAACACAAATCCTTAGACTGGAATGAGAAAATACATAATGCTTTCTTTTCCATGATTTGAAACTTCTGCTTGAATTCCTTTCCTCGATAAAGAACAATCCTGTTTTATGAATGCACTAACCCACTAGGACATTTACTCTTCTGTGATTCTATCTTGTAACCCTTTGAAGCTCAGCTGTACTAAATTACTTGCAGCACCTATTTCATTTATTCCTTTTTATCATATACTCCGCGGGAATGGTGCTTATCGAATTTGAAGAAATGAAAGCTGCTGAGGGATTACTCCCAGTTACACGTTTCTGTTAAAAAAAACAGTATAAGGTTGTGGCATTACATTGTAAACTTTTGCATTGCAACTAGCCTGGTCTGCATCTGAAATCCAGCAACTACTGCAGACACAACTTCCAACTCATTTCGCAGACTTATTGAACACTATCTTCCATTTATCAAACCCAACAGGCATTATCCATATTTTTGAAACCATAGGATCTGCCCTACTGATGGGCTTTACAACAATTTTGGATTAATTTTCTCATCCTTTAGATCATTGTTTTCAAATCTGTTTGGTGGATTTTCAATGACATTTCCG
The DNA here is from genome assembly GCA_963921515.1 of Calotriton arnoldi. Classification (NCBI taxonomy): domain Eukaryota; kingdom Metazoa; phylum Chordata; class Amphibia; order Caudata; family Salamandridae; genus Calotriton; species Calotriton arnoldi. The sequence goes on along the minus strand of CAWUFW010000124.1, from coordinate 2,193,779 downwards.
ATAGCCGACTGTTCAATTCTTATTTTTCTCCTAGTAAATGAATAAAGCCAGTTTGAATGCCAATGTGAATAGAAGAGATACCCGCCCAACTGAACGTCCTCAACCTATGGCATACTGCTTTAGACGGCAGTAATTTAATCAGATAAGTGAATATTAGACTCAGTCATTTCGCAAATGCCAAACTCCTCATACAAGATCTGCTTTTTGGTGTATGAAGTGGTCTATTTTGATGTGCCGCAGGAGCAATCACCAATAGTATCAATCAATATGAGAGAAGCGATTCAACCAATACTGTACTTCGATGCAATTAGCAATCCTGAAATATGCAGTATATGAAGACCAACCAATAACAGTGGTACCTGCTCAATTACCTTCAATTCCGACGCTAGTGGCAGATTGTCAGCAGTGCCTGCATTCTTCGATTCCATTGGTGTAGCACTCCAACATGCACAAACGTCATCAGTAACGGCAAGAGCAACACAGACAGATTCAACTGATGCTCAGTTCTACAGAGATCACAATGACCACACAGCTATACAAGGCACTGCACGAACACCTGGAGTGTAATTTAACTTGGTTGAGACGTAAGTGGGCGCGCAACTTGAGTCAAGATTCGTCAGTCCAAGACGGGGTTACTGCACTTGAACACCCATACCAAATATCTAGGAATGCTCAGTTTAAATTACAGTATTAGAATATAGTAGACAGGGGATATCTTGCCCCCCAAAAGATTGTCATTGATGTACTAGACTACTTCCTCTGGGTGCCCTGGAGCAGGGAGTAGGAAGCGGTTTCTTCTATCTAGCATGGCTGTGTCCCATGGTGATGAATTTTTGGAAAGAGTAAATGGGGTGGTAAAAACAACGAAAGGTCTGCTGGAACCTGGGTGTGTCTTGATGGGCTTTTCTCCCGCCCAGTTAAGAGAAAAGTGGGCAACAGATTCATTGATTTGGCTTTACTGTCAGCGAAGCAGCGAGTAGCCACAATCTGGAATTCTGCCCAATGTCCTAAGCTGGCACAATGGGTCAGAGCAACTTATGACTGGGCCAAAATAGAAGCAGAAATGCTGAGGAAGGTAAGAGGAATAGTGAATTTACGCAAGGATAGGATAAAGTATTACAAATAATTAGAGAGGCAAGCAGCTCGAATGACACAGTGGAAGCCTTAAGACCCAGATAAGGGCAAGCTTAACCCGAAATTTAAAGGGCATTTTGAGAGGCTACATAGTTTACAAATGGTGCTACTTCTAAGTTGTTAATAACAGATAAATGACTCATTTAGCTGGGCTTCCGAGTCCCGTTTCCCTTTTCCTTCCCCAAGTGTTAACACTCAATAAGTAACACCTACTGTACCTTTTGCGAGAACTTAACCCCTGGCATGAGGCAGCAACATCAAACAACTATGATATTTGAAATATACACTGGATCAGCATATCAGACTCCACCTTGATATAGATTTCATTATTCTTACTGCCTGTGTTATTGCTTATCTTTTGTTAGTTCTATTCTTGGTCTGTTTTTATCTTTTACTTAAAGAAATGTACAACAAGAGCACTGAGCAGATAATGTAAACATGAATCGTACTTTAATATATTTGATGTTACTAGTAAGATGTAAAAACAATAAAATGGTTTAAAAAATCATCTAACAGCATCAACAAACAACACCAGTTGACGATTTAATAACTCTTCCAAGGAATTATCAGTTTGACTGTCACATACACCTCTGTTTCAATACTATTCCCTATAAAACACAAGTTAACAAAAAAGCCTAAAGTCTCAATAACATGCCCTTCAAAATCAACACCCCTAATGTCACTAGTTTTCAAGTTCATGGTACTCCATAACCCCTTACAAGTACTTTCATCCAAAATAGTCAGAGGAGATACTGAATCATCCATCACTTTGAAATTTACCTCACAATACTCACTTCACAAAAAAGGACCTATTTTCATTGCTAGTGAGCTCACATTATCCACCACATCAAGAGTCAAAACGTCTCCTTGTTTTATCATTGACATCACAAGGTTCTTGGGTAACCTGGTTAACTTTTGCAGTATTATCTTCTCCTTCCTTGCATACTTTGTAAAAATGACCAATTTTTACCAGATCTGTTTTTGTATTATTATCAAAATGACGTGTAGAGCCACAAACTACTAAAGACAAAACAAACTATAGTTTTCTCTTTCTATATATTTCATTTCTAACAACTGCATTCACACCCAGGAGTTTCAAACATTCCCCTTCTCCAACTAAAACTCTTACAGAAATCCTAGCTATTGCTATTCTTTTTGCACAAGTCACAGTTTTCTTCAAGGTAGGATAACTGCAACATAATATTCTTTCATTCCCTTTTTAGAGTACCGATTAGTCGCTATTTGATCCCTTAAATATTGGTCTGTAAAAGTTTCAAACTTGCATGTTGCAGCAAGAATGCAAACAGCAGGTACATATTCATCAATGGATACACTGCTGCCTTGTTGTCTTGACTAAAAATGATGCTGTTTAACAATCACACTTAATTGTTCACTTAAATGTAGGTCCAACCTTTTGACTGCCTCCACATCCCATCTGCCAAAACCAGCTGCTGTTGGTTCTGTTTCTGGTAAATTACTGGAGACTTGTGGACCCTCATTGCCTAAAGCATTAAATAACAGGGTCAATTCCTCCATCAAATGTCTTACCAATGGCTACCAAGTAATTGTCAAATGCGCAGTACTACTATTTCCACTTTACCACAGGTTTGCCTGGTTCAGGCAAAAATGATTTAATGGTTGCCCACTGTAAGAAAAGGCCGTGTTTTGGCTGCCCAAAATGTTTATCTTTGCAGAAATAAGTACATTTCACTGTTTGCTAAATTTGTAACTAATTGGGCGTAAAGTTGTTAGGAAGCTTCTTGAGCACATTCTCTTGTGTATTCTCCTAACGCTCGAAAATGCCAAACTCGTTTAATTTTCCTAACTACGTTGAATTTTTCCCTTGTAAATGTAATACACATTTTATTTCACCCATAAGCAGGATGTATGTAACAGAAATTTGGATCTCCTGCACAGCCAGAATACACACAACTGCACAAGACGGCAACCAGATAACAGTCTGTATGACTAAGTCACTTTGTACCACATGTTTAGATGTATAGCAGCTTTACATAGCTGGCTGCCTGACTTTGATGTCCCAGCAAATCACAAGACCACTGGCCCAACCTGGTTAATTAATTGCTGGGAATCCATTAAAAAGTTCCTGTACCCCCACTGCACAGTAATATACTGGAAATTTAGCTGATTGTCAAGAAAAGTTCCTCAAAGTACAGCGTGGGTTAGCAAACTACATAGGTTTCTTGCTGTCACACCATGAATTTGTCTCCAAAAATAATGTAAGAAAAGAGCACTCTGACACTGAGTTAAGTGTAGGGAGCGACCTGGCCCCCACATAATTTCCAAAACAGTACACACACCCTGATGGCCAGAAGACATAAATAACAAGCATTGGAAATGCATTAGGTCTCGCATTTGTGGGAGTTGCAGCTATTAGCATTGCAAATGGCAATTATTTTACTTATGCAATAGGTCTTGTATTTGTTGGAGCTATTGGCATTGTAAATGGCAATTTTTTTTACTTATGTGTTATGGAGTGTATGTATGTGGTGTGTTGTGGAATTATGTGGGTTGGATTGGATTAGTTAGTTGTGGAATTGTGTGGTGTGGAATTGTGTGGGATGGAGTGGATTTGTGTATTGGAATTATGTGGCATGGTGTGCTGTGGAATTATGTGGATAGTAATTATGTGGTACTGTGTGTACTGGAATTATGTGGAGTGGAGTATAATTATGTGGAATGGTATTTTGAGTTGTGGAGTGGTTTGTAGTGGAGTTTAATGATGTGGTGTGCTGTTGAAGGCTGCTTTCCATGGCACACAAACACCTATGAATAATAGTTTTAAAATTACATAACACATGATGTAAACGGCCAAACATTAATGCACTTGGTAAGGATATGCCCTGCCCACCTTAATAAATCAAAGAACTCCATTGTGTGTCTTCTTCTGTAGTGTATGTACTCTGACATCAGTAATGCACAGTTCTGTGAGCCAGGCTGATATTGGTATGTACAGCTCCTTGTGTGACAGTCTGACATCTGGAGAAGTCAGCTCCATATATAACATTGTGATTTCAAGGGCGCACAGTTCTATGAATACACGGCTCTATATGTGACAGACTAGCATCAATAATTAAACACTGCATATGTGACGCCCAACATTTGGAGTTTAAAGGGTTCGTAAGTAGTCTAATGGCACACTTCACGCACTTGCCGTGACACTTATCGAGTGAGTAGCATTGCAGCGGGTGCCCTGCTCTGCCTGCCCTCTGCTGCCTGCTTCTGCCCTGCCCGCTCTGCCCAACCTTCGCTCAGGCCCTCCTCTGGCTCCCATAAATGCACAGATGCAGTGTGTACTAACTAGTCCGTGCACAAGGGGCCACCCAGTGACAACCATTGGCACGTCCTCCACCCCTCTCCCGCCTTCCCCCCTAAGTTTTCATTTCCTGGCAGAGGCTCTCGAAAGTGAAACTTATGGCTCAGAGACATGCGCGCAGCTCCGTGTGCACAGACTGTGGCCCCACACCCTCTGCTGAATGCACACTTTTAAGAAACCACAGGCATATAATATTCATCTAGACATGACTAGTGATGGAGGGAGAGCTCATTTCCATATGTATATATTAGAATATATGGGTAGGCATATATAAACAACACATGTATTCTCACATAAGCTCATGGAAATATACTGAAGCATATAGTCATTGGTACAGATAAGGAAAGATTTCCTAGCTATCGTAACAGAAAATTTCAATTCCATTAACGACTCGGAGGCAAGGATTATGCTTTATCTTTCTCCACTTTTAATGATAGCAGCCATTTTAACTTGAGAAACAAACTAAATTTCCCATGAAACACTGGGAATGGTAGAAACAAAAAATGTCCAACAGTCCCACAATGCTGCAGGACCAATCAGAGGCCAGCACTCTCCAACTTAGTCCTTCTCCTCTGTCACCAACTCCTCTTTAGTTGAGCGAGTCATGTCACAACTCTGTTCCTAAGACTCTGATTTGCCATTGTCGATTCATGAGAACCAGGTAATATTAATAATTTGAACTCTACCAGGTTCGTAAGACCATTAAGTTGTCAGACATAAGTTCCTGCAAAAAATACAGAAGGTAACCAACAATCCTTAAGCAGTTACAATGTAGCTTTCACATTAATGCAAAATTGCTATACCGTAGCCAACACAGTAATCATACATTTAAGGTTTAAACCAGAAGCATTGTATCATGTACAGTAATTCGAAACCATTACTCACTAGTTACGCTGAGGGTTTTCCGGATGCATAATCCGCGGGTGGGATAATCCTCGCCTCGGAGACCTTAATAGAATTGAAACTTTCTGTTACGATAGCTAGGAAATTTTTCATTCTATGTCAGGACCAGAGGCAAGGGTTATGCTGATTCAAAGCATACTTACCACTAGCCGAGCCATATACAGCATCGGCTTAAAATAAAACTGCTTAAAAGTCGAGTCTGAAGCCCAGTCAGCCGTGTTCATGAGGTCTTCCAATTGAGCCTCCAGAAAAAAAGCTTTAGACGCCATTGCTCCACGGGCAGAATGCGCCCCAAAAATCTTAAGGTCTATTCCTGCATCACCCAACGCACCCAGCGGGCTATGGTTGAAGAGGACACTGCCTTGTGCAGTTTCCTGAGGGCGATTAGAAGCTGGTGTTCCGCCATGGCCCGAAACTCATCTTACATTGACTCGTAGGCTTTGAGACACTCCACTACACACAACTTTGGTGATTCTGGAAAAGCTGGGTATTCAATGACCCTGGTATTAGACTTTGTACGTCTAGTCATCGTAAAGATGACCCCTGAGGGAGAGAAGGATCTTCCTGTGATGTCAAGGGCTCGAACATCCGACACCCTCCTGCAAGACACCAAGCAGAGTAACATTGCGAGCTTCGCAGATAACTCCTACCTTGAAAGGAACCAATTAGGTTGCCACAAGAGAAACCGGTTTAAAACCTTATTTAGCGTTTGATTGTGCCTTCAGACCATGCCTTAGACAGAGGGTCCCCAGCTTGTGCCGAAAGACCTGGGATCGACCATCGTCCCCTGTAATCCTCCATGCCATGAGCTGAAGTGACCCTGCAAGGACCATCTGATGTGGATTCCGAGCTGCATTGAGGAGGAGAGTCGGAAACAGGGGGAGTGGGATTGTAGAATCCCAAGAAAGTTCCAGAAGAACCGGAAACCAAACTTGAGCCCTCAAAATTGGGGTGATCAACACCACCTCTGCCCGTTGGCGTCTGATCTCGGCCGAAGCTCTGGTGATCACCACGACCGGGGGAAACGCGAAGCCCCTCTGTATGTGCCAGTCCTGCAGGAAGGATCCGGCCTCCAGCTGAAAAATCTGGGAAGCTGGTGGTGCAACCTGGAGGTAAAAAGGTCCACGAGAAAGGGCCCCATTTCTCTTGAAGATGGGCAAATATCCGAGGAAGGAGCTTCCAAAGACTGGAATCTCTGAAGTGGCGAGACTGCCAATCGGCCACCATGTTCTCCTGCCCTGGAAGGTATTCGGCCGTGACCGATATCCGATGGTCCAGGCAGACTGCCAAAACCCGACTGATAGGTCCGACAGAACCTGGGACCGAGTACCTCCCAGATGATTTATGTAACGGATGACCCAAACAGTGTCCATTTTCAAGAGGACACATGACTGCACTCTGTCTCACGTCCAGCAGCGCACTGCAAATGAGCCCGCCAGTAACTCTAGGCAGTTGATATGCAAACTTTCTTCCTCATATGTCCCATGACTGGTCGGAGAACCTACGTGAAGCACCATGGACCGAAGAGAGGCCGAAAGGAAGGGTTGTGGATTGAAACACCTATTCTCGCCATATGAACTGGAGGAAACGCCTGTGGGGCAGAAAAATAGGAATTGCTAAGTAAGCATCCTTCAAGTCCAGGCGTACCAGCCATCCCCCTAAGCGCAAGACATATTGAAGGAGATGGATCCCCTCCATCTTGAAGTGGCGATAGATCTGCCACTCATTGAATTTGCGTAAATGATAACCGTCCTTTGTCCCCATCCAATTTGTCTACCAGAAAAAGGTTGCTTACAAAGCCCTGGGGATGAAGAGTAGTGGTGCAGATAGCTAGTTTTTCGATCAGCAAGGTCACCTCTGCATCCACCTGGGCCACCTCATCCTGTGAGAACTGCAGAGGCCTGGGCCTTGTACCCTGATAAGGACACCCGCAAAACTCTATGTGGAAGCCTCGAACTGTTTGCAATACCCATGCATCGTTTGTAATGGAGTACCAATTGTGTGAAAAGGACGCCAGGCGGTCCCCCTACCTTCAACATTGAAGATGGTTGAACACTCACCGGCATTAGAGGCAGCAACATATCCCTTGTATTCTCTGCCTCTGGACCACAATCCGTGGGTCTGGTAGAAATTTCTGAAGCAAGCCTGATCCTGGTACTGACCGCGTCTGGAAACTTGCCCTCTTTGGGCATTCTGGGAGTAGGCCAGGCAGACCGAGAAGCCCCTGCCTTGGCCGGCCCCACGGAAAACCTGTGAGGAAAACACTTTCTTAATAGATGACTGGGCCTTGTCAAGAGAGGTGAAGGTACTAACAAACTTCCCCAATTTCTTGATAAAAGGCTCCCTACACAGGCCACCTTGCGCCACAGCCCCAGCCTCTGAATCCATCAGGTCCCCTAGCTTTGGGCCCACCTTTATCAGAAAAGAGTGCCTACGCTCTGTGGATAGCGCACAATTTGCATTGCCCATAAAGGCCAATGCTCGCTGCGCCCATCCGGAGAGACCCTGGGGGGGAAATATGTTGTCCAGAGGCTTTGGCATCCTCTGTCATATCCAACATCCTGGTGAGCGGGCCAGGAGCATCCAGGAGCTTATCCTGGCACACCCGCCAGGATCGGTCAATGCCCTTTCTGGGATCCTTTATAAACTTAGCTAAGAAGGTAGCCATTCTAGGGTCCTGTTCTGGGGTCAACGCTACCCTGCCCTCCAAGGAGGGGCATGGGCATTCAGCCTTCAGGCAATTTCGGGCATCCTTACCCAGTGGGGTTCTGATCTGCCCTGCCCTATACGCAGCTATTTTAGGGGAAGGAGACCACTCCCCCGACCGCGGGTGTATGAGCTCCTCGGGGTTCAGCATATCGAACCCATCATCCTGCAGCGCAGGCTCTGAGGTCAGAAGGGCAGGGGTGCCACGGTCGCGAAGGGCCAGGCTCTTCGTCCGTGTCCCTGTGGGCATCGTCATCTGGGGGCGGTGGTGTATTGGCCGATTCCCCAACAGCCTCCTCAGGTCCGGAGGCCGGTGGGGCCTGTTTCGAAAGTGTTGTGATCCACCCCCTCCTCCCGTGGGCGTTTAGTTGGGGTGGTCTCCCCTGCATTTGGCTGGGGGAAGGGAAGTGAGTAGACTCTGGGCACTGGGGACCTGAGTCTGGCCCCATTAGCACACTCCTGCGCAATCTTCTTGGCTAAGCACTGCTCCATGGGAACCATTGCCTCCTCAACAGCGCGGTATATGGAGGCATCCACTGCATCATAGAACTTATCATCCAATGGGAGGGCATCTAGAGGACCTTCCCCATAAAATTCCCTGTCCCTCCATGACGTGTGCTCACACCTTAGAGGAGTACTGAAAGCGGGTTCTCCGCTATAATTACAGGTGCCAGCTATCTGGGTATGGGTCAGTTGACCCCTACACAGCGCAGAGCAAGCCCACCTGCAGCGCTATGAAAATGCTGTACAGTGTGGCAGATGCTGGAATTAGGAGGCTAAGTGCTAGGCTTTGCCGATATGGGGCTGGAGTACAGCAATTCAATAAAGAGCAGACGCTCCCATTCAGGGGGCGGGTCACAGCCCCAGGCACACCTCCCACCTGTCTTCAATCAAAATTAATATTAATGTCCCCCACCAGGCTTTGGCACCTGCAAACAGTGATACAAACCCCAGTGGGGCGTCAGTCAGCACTACAATACCGGCCTTTCAGGCATCAGGTAGACTTTGCACCAGGCTGAGAAGCCTATATAGACCCCAGGACCGGGGCGTCACTCTCCAGGGGCGAGCAGAGGCTGAGGCAGACAGCACAATTTTGGGATTCCAGTCAGAATTCCAAAATTGTGCTGAAAACCATAGGAAAAGGCACTCCAACAGCACACCCAGGGGTGGGGGGACCCTACAGCACTCTGCACCTGCCAGGCACCCACTCTAGGTCGAGTAGGAGCGCAGAGCGTTCCCGCGACAGTAAAGAATAACACAGCACAGTAAAGCACAATTACTTGAGAGCAAACAGACAATAAAATGCCAAGGGAAGGTGAAAGGAACTTATCTGGGTTGCGAGCAGCGAAGAAAGAGGAGTTGGTGACGGAGGAGAAGGACTAAGTTGGAGAGTGCCGGCCTCTGATTGGACCTGCAGCATTGTGGGACTGTTGGACGCTTTTTGTTTCTACCATTCCCAGTGTTTCATGGGAAATGTAGTTTGTTTCTCAAGTTAAAATGGCTATCATTAGAAGTGGAGAAAGATAAAGCATAATCCTCTCCTCAGGTCCTGGCAGAGAATTCAGGTTATATTAATAATCACACTCCACATTTCCATCTGCTGAGATGTTCAATTTAGTCGCCAGCTCTGTTCCTGTGCACTTGGTTCTATTCCCACACACAAGACCCGCATGCGCAGTGATGAAAGCACGGATGCTTGTAGCCCGCTTAAGGTGTAGTTTGTAAAATACACCTAACCAGTCACTTCAGTGAAATACTACTCCTGTTGTGTACGATGGCCGACCACGAGGAACACGGGAGGGGCCATCGCGCACTGTGCCAATAATCTGCCATAAACATAGAGTGAAGTATTAACCTTTTCAAAACCAGGGAGTTAGAATTCCATCGCACGAGCAGCGGGAGGAGCAGGGGAGGCGGGGCTTTAGCAAGAAGCAATCCAGACAGGAGGAGGGGCCATCACATGCTGTAACAGGAGGAAGCGTGATAGGAGTACGATGGTCAACAAAAATGTTCTCTTCGTGAAATCGCCTGGGCATCAATCAAGCACCCAGGTGAGGGACTTTGGAAAGCAGTCCATCAATAGGGGGGCAGCCTTTGTGATTGGCACAGCAGAGAGCAAGTGGCAGTCGATGGACTTGGTTAAAGCCCATATTGTAGATACATAAAGTCTCGCAGAGCAGCGCATGCTCGCTGACTCTAGGCTTAAACTAAAACAGAGCATGGCCACGTGGGGCTCATTTCCGTACTGTACACAGTGTCCTGTCTCTCTGTGGACAAGGTGTTTTGTGTTGGAACCTGCCAGCAGCCGCTAATTCCAGACCACCTCCGCACCCAACGCCAGTAAAACGGAGATTGCAATTGCTGAAGAAAGGCACAGAATAGGAAAAAAGGAACACAAAATGAGCAAAGAGGCAGCAGCCTAGAAAGGATGCAAGTAAATTCACAGTAAAGCCTTCAGAAACAAAGAAACCCAGCAGGGCTGGGGTCAGACCCACAGTAAGGCCTTGATGAGAAGGAAATAGCGAGATATATAAAGCACTTTAACCTAAAACCAATAACATCTCTGCACAACTCACAGAAGCCTCAGGGTGAGAGGGTCATTATCTATAGCAGTAGCACCTGTACCAGTCCGAGACAAATGAGGGGTGACAATCGGTGAACTCCAAGCAGAGCAGATGAGTAGCAAGGAGTACGAGACACACAGTCAATGGCACCACATTAAACACACCTGCAAGGAGGGGTTACTACATACGTCAGTGACTGCCCTACCCCCCTGCAGTGAACTGACTGCCCTGACCACTGCGGGCCGCCGATGGAACAAATGCATCAACTACCTTAACAATTACTTCAGAGCCACGATGCAGATAGATGACACCATGAAGAGGCTACTACACTTTATGGGAGAGGAAATCTATAAACCCTTTGACTACAAAGCAGCAATTACTGTGCTAAACACACACTTTGATCCAAATTTCTCCCCAGATTCGAGTGATTCAAACTGCAGCAAGCTCAACAAGCAGATGGAAATAGATGGGTTTTATGCCCGGTAAGAGAGCTGACCATTACCTGCACCAACGACAACCAACAGAAAGAAGTCCAAGCCTAGTTCATACAAAGATGCAGATCAGTGTTAGGGCGGCCAACCGAGAATTAAATTAGAGGGCATACTGATATTGGGAAGGTTTCACAAACTATTTAATAGCCAGGCAGATGAAATGGTGGAAGCCCTGACACGTGGCACGGCGGCACAGAGTCACAGGAGAGTGACGCCATTGAAACATGATGACGAAATTCCAAAGATGGTGGGGTAGATGACCACGCAATAGAAAAGTGCCCAGCCCAGGGAAAGATGTGCTCCAAATGTGGAAAATTGAACCACTTTGCCTGAGTGTGCAGGGTGGAGGCCTGGGAAGAAGACCCCCAGGGGAGACACCATATGGCATCAACGCTTAGACAAATGACAGTTGAAGAAGAACATCAAACTGGTGACCCTCAGTCCATCAAAGAAGAAACACAATGTGAATATGACGGGGAAGACGAAGGAGTCTTCTCAGTCTCATACACCGGGCAAGGAAAGAACAAATGATGGCCACAGCCTATCTGTGAAGTGGCGATCACAGGCACACTGGTGAGGGCATCACTTGACACAGGAGCATTCGTGAATGTGACGGACATCAAACAGTATCAGAACCTGCATCCTCAGCCCCCTTTAGCCTCGAAACGAACCAAGATCTAAGCCTATAGGGGACCAATAGCCCCTAACACTAGCTGGAGTGATCAATGTAATTGTCTGTAATAGGGCTGCTAAATGCAAGCACGTTTTCATGTGACCACAGAAAGGGACATTACTAGGCTGAAACATGGCAAAGAAATTCGGCCTGGTGTTCATAGCCCAACAAATACATGACCACCAAGTGAATGACATCCTCAAAAACCTTCCGCACCTATTTCGTGGGTTGGAGTGGGGGTGCCTCAAATGCATGTCGATCTGACAACAAATTGACAAGACAATACAGCTGATTGCCCTCAGATACCGATGAGCACCCTTCCGCCTGTCATCACTGGTGGAGAAATAGTTGGTGAGAATAGAGCAAGTAAACGCCATTCAAAAAGTGGGTGTCTCCTATGGTCATAACCACCAAACTAAGACAGAACGGAGCTGTGTGGCTCTGTACTGATATATGTCTACCCAAGAAACAGATTAAGCGTGAGCGACATGTCATGCCTACCATGGAGAATATTACCAATGTCATTTGCCCTCCAGTGGGCTGCTTTCTGCTATCCTGACGTTCACATGTTTGTCTATCAATCAAGACAAAACGGGACCCGCTTTGAAGTCACTGTGGTGGTGCACTTTCCCAGCCAGAACTGCCGTAATATTTCCACCGAAATTGTCCAAAAATGAAAGTGCACTCCACATACAGGTAAGTTATTTATTGATTTTAAGCTGTAACACTTTGGTAATCCAATTCCATGTCACGTGAACGTCAGGATAGCAGAAAGCAGCCCACTGGAGGGCAAAGGACATTGGTAATATTGTTGGACACTGCAAACCCACCAGAGGGTATTAACTGTAGCTGAACAGAACTACGCTGCCCAAGATGCTTTGTAAATTATAGCTCACATGAGAGTCCATAACTAACTTTACTGACATTCACCAAGAGGAAAACATGGTCTGCAGCAGCTGTTTTGCATTGTCCGACATTCAGCCTTTAAAAAAGAACTTTGTTAGTTCGAAAAGCGTCAGGCAGATGGAATTGGATTACCAAAGTGTTCCAGCTTAAAATCAATAAATAACTTACCTGTACGGGGTGTGCACTTTCATTTTAAGGCACTTTCGGTGGAAATATATGTGTTCTTAGGGGGGTTACTACCCTACGATCCTAACTTCTCGTCAACATGTTTCAGCCCTCTGAATGGCCTGTCAAAAGGTCCTGGGCTTTCAGCAGGACTAACACTATGTTGATGTCCCGTATTAATATTGGTTATGTTGTCTGTCGTTTTTTTTGTCCAAGTCTCCTAATGTCAGACAGAGGACACACATGTACCACAAAACATATTGAGGCAGGCCTACTTGCCTGTCTCAAATTTTTTTGGCGTGTATTAATGCCTGTTGCCATCCAATGCGATGTAGATCAGTCAACGGGGAGAAACAGATGTGAAGGAAATGATAGTTTCATTGATATAACCCAGCTGAAATCCGGTACACAAAAGACAAACAGATACAGATATGCAATATACATTTACTATGTATATCACGCTTTTGGATGTTACATAATGCAAGGAGACAAGCTTCCTCTGCATCGGTTGACAGAACAATATATAAATACGCCAAAGGTGTGTGTATCTCTGTGGTTGTGGGATCCACTTCAGAGCATCCAGTTTTCAGTGTATCACTGCACATGTGTAGGAAAGTGCTAGCATACTCAGTGCACACCTATGTAGTAGTAGTCATCAGAATCTTACTCTGAATGGTGTATACTTGCACCATATCCAGGTTGGTGGAAGCACGTTGTCACACACTCAACATTAAAGGAGGGTGAGGATTCCTTTAAAAATAATCTTCAAGCTGCCATCAGGTTTTGTGTAATATTGTAAAAATGTTTTACTTACCACTCCAAGGGTACCACTCCACCATTTATTACCTATTTGGGTCACCGAATCACCCGAGAGAAGTCATGCACGTCGGTTATATATATACCGTTTCTCTAGTGCTAAGCGTTCTGGGCCGAGGGCGTGGTCACGTGATCACCCGCACATCCTGGCATGACATGAGCGTACCACATGGCCTGATGGAATGTTGAGAATTGTAGTTTCATAACATTTGTGATGTTAAACCGGCCATTTCTCTTTATTGTGTGACAATTTTTTAAATCTTAGTTTAGGGAGTGTTAACCATTATCTCAAATTGTATATCTTGGGACTCAGTATTATGCTCCACGTGCCTGTCCTGTTATTATAGTGCTATCACTTCGGAGATCGTGGAAGACAGTAGATATTGTTGAACATCCCTTCCAGAGTGACTGCCTGTTCAAAAAGAGGTGTACTCAAAAATGTACGGGGTTGATCTATCTCAATGAATTTACTTAGTACTCCTTATTTATATTTCATTGGTAGGTCATTCTCTGTTACTTTCTAAAAATGGGGGTGGCATAGTTGCATTATTTCTGTGGGTAATTAATCAGGTTTCACATGATCTCATCATTTAATCCGTTAATATGGGTCCTGAGTCTATATACCCATCTCTGTTCCTGAACAGTCAGAATCCTGATTACGTTTGCTGTCACTATCACTTTCTTGATTACTGTACCTGCTATGTCATTTTCACCATGACCATTGGACAAAAAATGATTTGTCATTTTTGTTGTGCTCAGCTCCAACGGCACCTGATAGTACTGCGGTGTTCAATAATGCGTAACCTTATCTTTCTGCTCATCATGCCTACGTACATTAAGTCGAGAGACATTTGATTAGGTAAATTACATTGCTTGATTGCAATTAGTATGAGATCACTGTTCCCAAGGGTATTGAAGACCTAGTTGTATGGTACTGGTATGGGTAGTGTATGAGCAAACCGAACAGTGGCCACACGGGAAGTGGCCTTTCACTGAAGGGAGACCGCAAACTGTTTCTTCATTTTTACACACTAAATTAAGTGGGTGATAACTAGGAAGCCAAGGAACCTCCTAAAATTAAGGAATGTATGATAAAATTGAAAAATGACCGAAGAAACAGGTCTTGGGTACACAGATGAGATGGCAGCACCACAAATTCTATTACAACCTTCATTATTGAGTGAAGGCAACAAAACACAGGCTCTAGCACAGATTGAAGGGTGTGATACCCTCAGCAACTTAAAGAAAAAAGAAGAAGTCAGAACACAGTTGTACAAGACAATAATGACAGAATATTTATGATCAAATGCAACACCTACCGGAATGAAAGTTAGTAACGAACCATGGGTATTTTTAGAGGATAAGCAGTTCAGAAAGGATTGGTCCCTGATAGCATGGAAAAGCAGCCGGGATGGGCTGATTTTAATTATAAACACAGCCAATAGCTTATCAGACGCCATGATTTAAAAAATAAAACTAGCAAAGACCATTTAAGAACTCAGGTACAGATTGGAATGTACAAGAAAAATTGGATGAAGTGAATAAAGCGATCTCAGATTACAAAGACTTCCTTACACAGACCAAAGTTTCCAAATTACAAAAGAATGCCAAAACAATGTTCCCACACTAAGGTACATCGGTATACAACAGATGATTATATCAAACAACGAAACATCCAATCACATTCTAAACGAGGGACCTCTGTTATTGACTGATCCTTCAATTCCAATTCAGAGGGGTGGAGTAGTGACAGTTCTGCATAAAGCAACATAAACAGAAAAAACAAAATTGGGGCAGAAGATTAAAAAAGGATAACCAATACCAGGCCCGCCCCCACCACCCCCATTACAGTGTATATGTACTATTGGCCTACATTGTATGGTCCAGCCCCTACAGCAACACAGCCTCCATTTCAACCAAACAACTGTCCTTTTTTAGGTGAAGAGGCTGGAAGGGAAGAAAAGCAGAATGGAGAGTCCGATGGGAAGAGCAGGAAGGGGTGGTGTCTAGGAGCAAGACCAGGAAACAACAACAACCACAACCAGAGAAAAGCAGTACCTAGATTTAGTGGTAAATTTGACACCCCTTGAATTCAAGGAGAAGAAATGTGTGTCCTTAACAGAGGTCTAGGCTTTGTTCCCACCAAAAAAACTGACAACTTCAGCCTGAGATGAGAACTAGCAGAATTTTCTATAAAAATTCAGATTAAATCTTCCCTCCCAGATATTCCTGATATGGTGGCGGCCACAACACATACTACCTTAATGAATAAATCCTTTCATATTCCTCCTACAAATACGATATCACCCGATGTTTTAGCCTTTGAACAAGCAGGCATAAAAGATATTGAGGCACTAAACACTAATGAGGTCTGTTACCATAGCTTAACTTCCAGAGAACAGAAAGTACTGGAAGACCCATGGTCTTGGGAAGACATAGTAATCAAGTCCATTGACAAAGGGAGAGCAATAGTAATCTAGATAGCTGAAGATTACAAAATAGTGTGCATTGAACTACTTAGTGACAGAAGAAAGTACAAAATTCTTGTGCGGGATTCCACGAAGAAACTAAAGAAAGAGATAAGAACCATTGTTGAACATGCAAAAGAACAACAATGGGTAATTTAAAAAGTGGCTGAATTTTTGATTAATGAAGAACTAAAAACCCCTTACTTTTATACCATTCCTAAGATCCCAAAAAATAAAGACTCCACCCTTAGGATGTCCTTTAGTTTCAAGAATAGGGTCAGTAGTAGAACCTTGGTCAATATTTGGGGACTGGTTCCAAAGACAACTAGCGTCCAAAATGCCTTCATATATTAAGGATACGAAACACCATTTGAATATTGTTAAGGTTATACAATTTGATTGAACAGAAGAGATGACGATGGGGCTATATGTGGAGGCCCTTGTGAGGAAGATGGCCCAGACCCCCTTTATATACCTGAAAGGGCAAGGGCGACTCCGCTCTCCGCTGGCAGGAACCAGGATTCCATATGTGGGAGAAGAGGAAACGAGACATTCATTTTCACTCCCACAATAACTCCAGCCTCTCCCATATCACAGCAGGGAGGTGGAGAAGGGAGAGAAAGGATCCAATCGTGGAGGGTCAATGAAAGAGAAAAAGGACAGGAAGTCAGGCAGGACAAATTGAGAAGAAGGAGGACAAATACGGAAGAGAAGGAGATCACACGGGGAGCCCAGAGCCGAAGGAGTATACCGCCGAAACCCGGCAAGTCAGACAGAAAGGTCCCCGCCACCAGGAGAAAGCAAGGGAAGATACCAAGATGGAGGAAACCCCTGAGCAGTGGAGCAAGGAATGGCGGAGCCCACCGGAGGATGGGGAGTTGCGGCGGAGCGGGTGAGTCAGTACGGGACGGGCAGCAAGTCTTTAGGGGAGGAAGGGAGGTAGGGGGTCGGGGAGCACGGAACGGATATTCTTTATTTTGTTTATTGTTTGGATTATTCTTTTCTCTTTGGAAAGCCTCCAAAGGTGATGTAAAGGCACAATAACATGTTATATGGTGTGAGGAAACTCCCCACTGGGAGAGAGAAGTGCATGTGTTCTGGGTGAGAGATATCTAGAAATGGTCTAAACTGTAGGCTCTTTTGTTATGCCCTCTATTTTTCTAAAACTAGGAATCTTTCTCTTTTGTGGTTATAAAGGGAAAGGATTCCATGGAACACTCGGGTCCTGTAATTACCCTGCACATCCCCTCCCTCTAACACTCCTCGGCCCGAACACCTCTTCAGAGAAACGGTGTAGTGACGGGTAGATAAAAAAAAACTCCTAGAAACCCAATCAAAATACTCACCGCTGCTTTGTCTCCTCTTTTCTAAACCTCCAGGAGGTGCCATTCGGGAGAGGAAGAAGAAAGAACATCACCAACCTGATCATATTATTTCGGTTTATTAATATTTCATTAAAACGTCATCATTAAGGGGTATATTCAGCCTCCGCGTCTGTTTGTCTGCCCAGCCCTCCCACAGCCCTCTAATCTAGCATACAGTTATATGAATGTTTGAGGGCTATAGAGGACCCTCTAAGACACAGAACATGGGAGTTGGCAGCATCAATGAGAGTTAATCATGACATTGGCTAGGTTGGTACTAAAGAAAAACCAATTTGATGGAACTATATTTGATCAAAAGCACTGAAAATCAACGGGAACTACTTTTGCCCCTAGAATAGCATGCCTGTATGTTCACCTGTTTGATAATGAAAACATCAGGCAAAATAACCCATTCCAAAATGAAATAAAACTTTGGCGACGGTACATAGACAACATCTTTGTAATTTGGCACGGCACAGCAGCAAAAGCAGACAATTTTTTGACTTGGTTTAATGCACGGAACCAGTCCCTAAAGTTTACAATGACAAATGACCAAGAACTCCTCTTTCTAAATCTACTAATAAGGCCATCAGACAGGGTTTTGACCACAAAGGTGTAAACAAAACCAACAGATAGAAACAGCCTTCTCCAATTAGACAGTGCACATCCAAGAGCCTTAAGAGAAAACTTACCAACAGGCCAGTTCTTACGTCTAGACAGAATTGTTCCAATCTGGATGAATATAAAGTTGAGGAAAAATTACTCTCTGACAAATTGAAAAATAGAAACTACTTGCAACACCTGGAAAGAAATGTAGAGGAACGGTCTAGCTATAGCAATAGGGAACACCTTCTAATGGATAAAGAAAAAAAAATGTCAATCAACAGCTCAATTGTGTTAGTACATACAGTAACAACTCTGGCTTGAGGGACACTCGCCCAAGAAAGAGGAAAGAAAAGAAGAAAATACACTTTAGGGTCTCCCTTCAGGTAAAGGCCACTTCCCGTGTGCCCAAGGTTCGGTTTGCGCCTACATGACAAATATCAACACCATAGAACTAGGACTTCAATACCCTTGGGTACCGAGAACTCATACCAATTGAAAATCAAGCAATGTACTTTACCCACTCAAATATCCCTGCGACCTAAAGTACATAGGCATTACGTGCAGAAAGATAAGGTTATGCATTATAGTACATTGCAGTAATATCATGTGCCTTTGGAGCACAAGAAATATGACAAATCATTTTTTGTCCAGTGGTCATAGAGAAAATGACATAGCATGAACAGTAATCGAGAAACTGACAGTGGCAACAAATGTAATTAAGATCCTAACTGAGCAGGAACAGAGATGGGTGTATAGATTCAAAACCCATATCAACGGGTTAAATATGAGATCCTTTGGAACCTCATTAATTCTCTACAGAAATAATGCGACTATTCTACCCCCATTTTTAGACAGTCACGGAGAAAAACCTACCAATGAAATATGAATAAGGAGTACATAGAAAACATATTGAGATAAATCAACTTCGTACTTATTTGAGTAGGGTACCTCTTTTTGAATAGGCTGTCACTCTGGTAGGGCACCCCATAATTTTTTGAGCAGGGCACCTCTCTGTGAACAGGCGGTCACTCTGGTAGGGATGTTCAACAATATCTACAGTTTTTCACCTGGTCCGAAGAAATAGCACTATAAAGCACTATATTAACAGGAAAGGCATGTAGAACATAATACATTGTCCCACGATATACAATCTGAAACAATGGTCAAAATTCCCTGAATTAAAATTTAAAAAAAATTCTAACACATTAAAGAGAAACGGCTGGTTGATCGTCATGACCGTTGTGAAACTAAAATTCCCAACATTCCTAAAATTCCCAACATTCCATCAGACCTTCAAATGGATCCCCCTTGAACACCGAAAGACCGTCACTCACGCCCTGGTCAACAGCAGACTCGACTACGGCAACGCACTCTACGCTGGAATAAACAAAAACCTCACCCGCAAGCTACAGAACATCCAGAACGCCGCCGCAAGACTGGTCCTCAACCTGCCAAAACACTGCCACATCTCCCAGCACCTGCGCACACTCCACTGGCTCCCTGTCGAGGCGAGAATCACCTTCAAGATGCTCACCCACGCACACAAGGCCCTCCACGGCACCGGACCAGCATACCTGAACAGCCGACTCAAATTCCACGCACCCCAAAGGACCCTACGATCAGCCCAGCTCACCTACGCCGTGGTCCCCCGCACCAGAAAGACCAGATCGGGAGGCCGCTCCTTCTCCTTCCTCGCGGCCAAAGCATGGAACGCCCTTCCGCTCCACCTCAGACAGACAACATCGCTCCCCATCTTCGCAAGAAACCTCAAAACCTGGCTTTTCGAAAGACCCCCTCCTTGATGGATGGAACCTGCACCCCCCCCAGCGCCTTGAGACCCTTACGGGTGAGTAGTCGCGCTTTAACAAACCCCTGATGTCAGGATGTGTACGTGATCATGTAACCATGCCCCCGGTCCAGAAGACTTGGCGCTAAGGAAAAAACATGCACATAACCAGCATGAGCTTGACTTCTCTCCATCGGCACAGTTGATTTGGTGGCCTAAATAGGTAATATGGTGGCGTGGTACCCTTGTAGTAAGCGCTCAATTTTCACAATTTTGCATAAACATGACAGTAGCTTGAAGGCTATTTTGAAAGGCATTCTTGCCCTCCTTTAATGTACAGTGTGAGACAACAGGGACGTGCTTCCACCAACCCATATATGGTGTTAATATACACCTTTTTGAGTAGGATTCTAATGACTACTACTATGTAGGTGTGCACGGAGTATGCTAGCACTTTCTTACAAGTGTGCAGTGATACACTGCAAAACAGGATGCTCTGTAGTGGATATCACAACCTAAGAGATACACGTCTTTGGCGTATTTATGTATTGTTCTGTCGTCCAATGCAGAGGAAGGTTGTCTCCTTCCATTATGTTGCATGCAACAGCATGATGTACATGCTAAATGTAGACTGCATATCTGTGTCTATTTGTCTTTTGAGTACCTGATTTCAGCTTGTTTATATTAAATAAACTATAATTTCTTAAGTGCCTGTGTCTCCCTATTGATTGATATACATAGCATTGGATGACAACAGGCGTTAATACATGCCAAAAGAACTTTGAGACAGGCAAGTAGGCCTGCCTTGATATATGTTTTGTGGTATATGTCGACTGACTGACATAAGGAGACTTGGACAAAAAAACAACAGAAAACCTAACCAATATTAGTATGGGGCATCAATATAGGGTTAATCCTGATGAAAGCTCAGGACCTTTTGATAGGCTATTCAGAGGGCTGAAAAATGTTGATGAGAAGTTAGGATAGTAACCCCTCTAAGAAATATATATATATATATTCACTGAAAAAACCATAGGTTTCAGGGACGTTATAGTTACAAATTAGCATTTAAAAACCTTTGAAATTCACTGAAAAAACCATAGGTTTTAGGGACAGTTATAGTTAGTTGGACATTGCACTCGTACAAAACCCGTGAAATTCCCCGTTATAGTTAGTCCAGCTAACTATAACTCGCGCCCCGCAATGCACTGCTGATGACGTCACATATTACATCACTCATGACATGGTCAGTGACATCACTGATGACATCTCAAATGACATCACTGATGACATCACTGATGACATCATCCAGTGACTGTGTGTTTCTGTAAAGTTTAAATATTTTTAATATATATAGGAAAAGACGTATTGAAGAATGAGTGGGTGTGTAAGTGTCTGTATGGATGATTTAGTAGGTGCGTGACTGACTCTATAAGTGAGTGATTTAACGTATCTTACTGAATGCATGGGTTAGTGACTAAACTGGGTGAATGTCTGTATCCGTCTGTCTGTTGCTGTGTAAGTGGCTGCATGTGTTTGTGAATAGCTACATGAGTGTCTATATGAGTTATTGAATGCTTGTCTGAGTATCTGTATGGGTGCCTGAGTGTTTGTGTGGGAGGGGTGTGTGCAACTCTGTGCATAGATGTGTGAGTGGGTGATTCACTGGGTGGATGGTTTCAAGAGTGCAACTGTGATAGACTGTATGGGTGGGTAAGTGTGTGTAAGAGTGTGTTAGTGAGTGAATGTATGTCCCAGTGGTACATGTGTGAGTAACTACATATGTGAAAGGCAGTATATATGTGTGTTGGAGTATATAAATAGCTATAAGCTGAGAGTGAGTGATTGTGATAGTGGCTGTATGGATGAGTGTGTGCTTGTATCAGTGATTGTATAAGAGCGTAAGAATGTGCTACTATTTGTATGAGTAAGTGAGCTGGTGTGTGTATAACTGTATAGGTGAGTAAATGGTAGTGTGTTTAATTATTTGCATGACTGACTAGGTGTGTGAGTACCTCTATGGATGAGTGGCAGTGTTTGAGTGTCTATATAGGAGTATGAGTGCATATGATAGTCCTGTACTGAGTGACCGTAAGTATGAGTGACTGTACGGGTGAGTGAGTGGATGTGTGCGTAGACCTAAGAATCAGTGAGTGGGTATGTAGTTATTGGTGTTGGAGTGTCTATGGTTTTGCGAATGGCAGTCTGTAATTTAGAGTGGGTGTATCAAAGGTTATATTAGAGTGTGAGGAGGTGCATCAGATTATCACGTGGATGATGTCATCAGTGATGTCATTTGAGATGTCATCAGTGATGTCATCAGTGATGTCACTGACCATGTCATGAGTGATGTAATATGTGACGTCATCAGCAGTGCATTGCGGGGCGCGAGTTATAGTTAGCTGGACTAACTATAACGGGGAATTTCACGGGTTTTGTACGAGTGCAATGTCCAACTAACTATAACTGTCCCTAAAACCTATGGTTTTTTCAGTGAATTTCAAAGGTTTTTTTAAATGCTAATTTGTAACTATAACGTCCCTGAAACCTATGGTTATTTCAGTGAATTTCAAAGGTTTTTTAAATGCTAATTTGTAACTATAACATGTCTGAAACCTACAGTTTTTTCAGTAAATTTCAAAGGTTTTGTAAATGACAATTTTTAAATGTATTAATTGTTATATAAATTTTTTTCATACTGATTTCCAAATTTTTTAGAAACAATTTCTTTTTACATATTTTATTTTTTAAATTACATTGTCATTACATTATACATTACATTACAAAAAATACTTTCTCAGAATGAATTACTTTAGTTTAATTACTTTGCACATAGGCAATAGACTTTTAAGTACAGTAGTTACAGTTGTTGCAATGGGCAACACATTTTCAAACACAATGCAACATTCAGCTCAATGTGAATTTCTAGTTAAATGCAATTAGTTACTTTATGGATTACTTTTCTAACCACATTACTGGATCCTAGATTCAGTCCTGGGACATCTCCTGTAAACAGTTGAGTAAAAGCGTTTTGGTTACAGTCGTGATTTTTAAGGAATATTATTGTACTTTAAAAGTTCACACTTAGAAACTTTTTCTCATAGAATCACCAATGTTATCCTATGGAAGGAAATTCACTTAGAAGTTAAAAACTGTTATCGTTACTTTTTCTTACTCAGTGTTGGATCCTGGATCCAGCACTGGTGCATCTCCTGTAAACAGTTGAAAGAATGCGTTTAAGTCATACAGGCGATTTTTTAGGAATATTTGTAGTTTGTGAAAATCGACACTTTGAAACTTTTCTGCTGAAAACCAGACAATGGATTCCTATGGAAGGAAATTCAAGTTACTGGTAAGTACGGTTAAAATTACTTTTGAGGATCAGTACTGGGCTGAAAGATGCAGCACTGAGGTCTCTCCTGATAACAGGTGAGTAAATCGGAATTCGTATTTCGGCTGATTTTAGAGGACTATTTTAAAGTTCCAAAACTCCACACTTAGAAGAATTTCCAAGTGAAACCAGTCAATGTTAGCCTATGGAAGGAAATTCAAGTTACTGGTAAGTACGGTTAAAATTACTTTTCAGGACCAGTACTGGGCTGAAAGATGCAGCACTGAGGTCTCTCCTGATAACAGGTGAGTAAATCAGAATTCGGATTTCGGCTGATTTTAGAGGAATATTTGTATGTTTCAAAAATCAACACTTAGAAACTTTTTCAGCAAAAAGCAGGCAATGATATCCTATGGAAGGAAATTCAAGTTACTGGTAAGTACGGTTAAAATTACTTTTGAGGATCAGTACTGGGCTAAAAGATGCAGCACTGGGTTCTCTCCTGATAACAGGTGAGTAAATCGGAATTCGTATTTCGGCTGATTTTAGAGGAATATTTTAAAGTTCCAAAACTCCACACTTAGAAGAATTTCCAAGTGAAACCAGTCAATGTTAGCCTATGAAGGAAATTCAAGTTACCGGTAAGTACGGTTAAAATTACTTTTGAGGATCAGTACTGGGCTGAAAGATGCAGCACTGAGGTCTCTCCTGATAACAGGTGAGTAAATCGGAATTCGTATTTCGGCTGATTTTAGAGGAATATTCTAAAGTTCCAAAACTCCACACTTAGAAGAATTTCCAAGTGAAACCAGTCAATGTTAGCCTATGAAGGAAATTCAAGTTACGGGTAAGTACGGTTAAAATTACTTTTCAGGACCAGTACTGGGCTGAAAGATGCAGCACTGAGGTCTCTCCTGATAACAGGTGAGTAAATCAGAATTCGGATTTCGGCTGATTTTAGAGGAATATTTGTATGTTTCAAAAATCAACACTTAGAAACTTTTTCAGCAAAAAGCAGGCAATGATATCCTATAGAAGGAAATTCAAGTTACTGGTAAGTACGGTTAAAATTACTTTTGAGGATCAGTACTGGGCTGAAAGATGCAGCACTGAGGTCTCTCCTGATAACAGGTGAGTAAATCGGAATTCGTATTTCGGCTGATTTTAGAGGAATTTTTGCACATTGGTGATGGGAGGGGGCGGGGCCTGAGGTGACATCTGTGCAAACGCGCCCGTGACGCGTTTTAAGTTGGGGGATTAAGTCCCCTTGAATCATGAGGGTCCCTACGGACCAACTAGCCCACCAGGAACCTCCAGTATGCGCCAGGGGCTGCGTTGCAGAGACATGTACAGAGGCCACACCCCTTTACACCTCTCTGCAACGCAGCTCTGTCGGGCTTTCTGGACGTACCTGTTGGGCTAGTTGGCCCCCAGGGACCCTCAGGATTGAAGAGGATTTAATTCCCCATCTTAAAACGCGCCACGGGGCCTGTTTGCACACATGTCACCTGAAGCCCCGCCCCTCCCTTCACCACTGTGCAAACGCGCCCCGTGGCGCGTTTTAAGTCGGGGGATTAACTCCCTTGAATCCTGAGGGTCCCTGGAGTCCAACTAGCCCACCATGTTCCTCCAAAAAGCGCCACAGAGCTGCGTTGCAGAGAGGTGTAAAAGGGGCGTGGCCTCTGTACACCTCTCTGCAAGGCAGCTCCCTGGCGCATACTGGAGGTTCCTGGTGGGCTAGTTGGCCCCCAGGGACCCCCAGTATTCAAGGGGAATTCGTTCTCCTCTGCAAACGCGCCAGGGGGCGCGTTTGCAGAGTGGTGAAGGAAGGGGCGGGCCTGCGGCCCGATCGTTTTTTCCCCTGAAGGGGGCCGTGTGGCCCCCTTCCTTTTTCCTATTTTTAGGCCCTGGGGACCCCATCCCCCAGGGCCTTACCCCTTTTTTATAATTAAAATTAAAAAAAACGGGAAGGGTGCCGCGTGGCCCCCTTCCCTGGGCCTGTATTGGCCCCGGGGACCCCATCCCCCGGGGCATGGCCTCTTTTGTTTTTATTTGGAGGGGGCTGCGTGGCTCCCCTCCTCAGGCCATTTAAGGCCCCGGGGACCCCATCCCCCGGGGCCGGCCTAGCACTTTTTTTTTAAATTTTTTAAATTTTTTTACTTTGGGGAGGGGGCTGCGTGGCCCCCTCCCGGGCCACTACTTGCCCCGGGGACCCCATCCCCCGGGCCTGGCCTCTGGTTGGGGACTGTGGGGGTCCCCAATCCCCCCACAGTCCCGCCGGCTCCCCGTGTCCTACGGGAGCCGGCATTGCTTTACACATGGGGAGCTGCTAAGATGCAGCTCCCCATGTGGAAAGCAATCGGCTTTGGATATTGGAAGAGAGAGCAGGTTTCCTGCCTCTCTTCCAATATCCAGCAAGTTTGCAATGACAGGACGGGAGCCGCGAGGCTCCCGTCCTGTCATTGCAAACAGCAGTGTCCCGGGGGTAGGCACCCCGGGACACTGCAGGAGCCGGCCCTGGGGGTGGCGGTCCCCAGGGCCACCACAGGCTCCAGGAGGGGGCCGCGCGGCCCCCTCCCTACATCGAGAAAGCCCCGGGAGGTGGTGGTCCTCGGGGCTTGGGGGTCCAAAACGGACCCCCATTTTCATTTTTCTTAGTGCCCCGGGGAGGTGGTGGTCCCGGGCGTGTGGGGGCTGGAGCCCCCCACACAGGTTTTTCAAATATAAAAAAAGAAGCCCCGGGGAGGTGGTGGTCCCGGGGCTGCGTGGAGGGCTCAGAGCCCTCCCGCACCATTATCCATAAAGCCCCGGGGGTGGTGGTCCCCGGGGCTTGGGGGCCCTTAGAGGCCCCCCACACATAAAATGAACCCCCCCAGCATGCCCCCGGGACTTGGCCCACCCGGGGGCCAATTAACATCGAGCGCGGGAGACCGCGCTCGATTTTTTTTTTTTCGGCAGGGTTCGCGCTCCCTGAGCGCATCCTGCCGATTTTTTTTTTTATTTACATTTTTTTTTTGCCCAGGGGTCCTTGTGGGACCCCTGAGCAGACCTAGCGGGTCAGGGTGTTTCTACCCTGCTCCCTTTGTGCGCTTTGCGCACTTGTTTCTGTCCCTCGGTTCTACCGAGGATAAAATGGCTGCCAACACTTCCTGATTTGGAGTGTTGACAGCCAGCTGACAGCCAATTAACATGCAGCTCGTGCTCGGGAGGATCCGCGGCCCTAGATATACCTATCTTTTTTTCTTTTGATTTTCTCAGCAACTACTGAACGGATTTACACCATTTAACAAAAAGGGTTCTTTCTGAACCAAGAACTACCTCTTTGCCAAATTTGGTGTAATTCCGTTCAGCAGTTCGGGCTGTAGCCGTGTCTAAAGTTTCCTATGGAAAATTGCATGGGGAAAACGCGTTTTGGGACCCCCTTTTTCTCGGCCCCCGCTGACGAATCCCCCGAGACTTTCAGGGTAGGAACGGACCGGAGCGGGCCACAAAGTTTGAAAATTTTGCGAAGATACGTCAACCGGCAAGAGAGTTATTTCAAATAGAATGTCGTGGATTTCCTATGGATAATAGGTTGTAACTATAACTATCTACTGGCGACCGCCAGTAGATAATATATTTTTAACTATACCAAACAGGGTGTCCTTTAGGCATTTTTAATCTTTTAGATCCCGTTAGGAATAATATTCAAAGAGCTTCCTAAAATATGGTTGAGCCCACAGGGTGAGACCCGATGAGGAAGTATGACACCAATAGGGTGCATGAGGGTCCATAAACAACCCTTTTAAGTTGTCCTTTTTTTCTACAGAGAAACAGGTCTGAACTGAGTCTTAATGGTGGTAGGATATCCTAGTGAAGAATGAACATCTTTAGCATAGCAACAGACACAGAAAAGAGGTATGTTCAAATCGAGCGTAGGGGTGCCACCACTTCCATCTACATTTCTATGGATGGACCTACAGCATTATCACAGACCACAAATCACTGATCCCCTAATCACGGGGACAGCCCAGCACCCCCAAACAAGGATTGAAAGGTGGGTTGTACAACTCCAGCAATATGCTTTCACCATACTCTACAGGGCAGGAGGCAGTAAGGCAGCAGGCTACTTCTCAAGACATCCACTAGCATCCCGGCATTGCACTATGGTTGGAGACGCTGATGGCGAAGACTACATTCACATGGTGGCACAGAGCGCCTGCCCGAAGGCCATGACTCTGGATGAATTGGCGACAGCATCCACAGAGGATAAAGGAATACAGAGAGATATTGAGGCAACGCAACAGCACAACTGGAAGGCATTCCCATAAGACTTAAGCAGGTGGACTAAGGCTGACAAACGGATGCTATTCCAATTGTGTTTAATAAGAGAAGAATTAGGCAGTATGAAGAATACAATCCTTTTAAGGGGAAGCAGAACAGTGGTGTCCCTTGCCCTTCCAAAAAAAAAGAGAGAGAATATTGAAATTGGCACACCAGAGGCATATCAAGGTGTTGCCCAAACGAAAGCACGAGTCAAAGAAACGATGCAGTTCCCTGGAATGGATGATGGTGTGGGGGAGGTAGTAAAGGCATGCCTGGGTGCCAATTGACTGGCGGACCCGGACCACCAGCCCTGGTTACAACGGAAGAGCCATTTGACAGTCTGTGGAGGAAGGTTAGCATGGACTTTGGCAGTTTTCTGCATGGGACACTGTCATTGGAATTGACGATGGACATTCAAAATATCCCATAATAGAACTGACTGACGAGTGCCACCCGGCCTCTACAATAACATGTTGCAACTGTGACACCGAGGGCCGGGTGCAGCCTGAGGCAATAAATAAATGAGCGAGTGGTCGCTCAAGGCCACTGCTGATACCATTACCTAGTGTGCATAAATGTTCATTGCTCGTGTGTTGTAATTAATGTATTCGCAGCTGATGTCCACCATGCCATGGGCACCAGACTTGTGACGAGGCTGACGACTGCTGTATGCATGCAGTGTGCCAGCAGCCCTGCAGCAACCTGTGATCGCACTGAACAGTGCTCACTGAAGCCTGCTGCTCAGTCGGGGATTGAAGTGGAGACTGGGGTGCTCCCCGGCGACTGGCCGATGCTGAAGTGAAAGCGTCTTACCTGCCTGTGAAAATCCGCCCCAGCCTTGTGGCCCGGCCCAGTTTCGGCTCTCACCCCCATTGGTGACCGTGCTCATCTCTGCATGTATGGGGCCCCAGCCTGTAAATAGAGCGCTTTCCAGCGCACAGCGCTGTGATCACAGTGCCACCTGGTGGGCGATAAGGGCACTACACCCTAAGCCGCCGGGCCAATTTGGGAAGGCGCTGCAGCGCTGTGTGCCGCAAGTAAGAGCAACTCAGCAGCAGTGACACGTGTGTGTCAAGGGGACATTTGAGCAATTCAGACATTGGTCCCAGGGTCGTGAAGGGATGAAGGACTGAGTCCTGACCATGGACCTAAAAAACAAAAAACTCAAATGAAAATAAGACAGTGAAGAGGAAGAAATAAAGGGAGAGAAGAGACAAAAAAAGAAAGAATAAATGAAAGGTAAGAGTGTGCATCTACAGAGTCGACATACATTCAAGTGCAGGGGTGAACATAAGACAATAAAATGACTGACCAGTGACAAGATCAGGTGCACCAGCTACCCGCTGATCAGCCGCAACAACTACCAGCCCTATATGCACATGCCTATGTAGCCCCACTGCCCCCGTTCAGTGAACGAGCTACCCCCGCCTCAGCATCCTCATGATGGTGCTCTTGGATCGGTCGCCTCCAACATTATTTCCGAGCTACCCGAGAAACTAACGGAACTGTGAAAAGATCACTACTGGTGCACTTTGGTGGGGCAGAACTTTATGATCTTTTTGAGATTCTTACAAACACCAGCGGAGATGCAGACTTCGATGCTGTTGTAGCGGACCTCAACAGACACTCCAACCAGCAGCTCAATTCTGATTATAAGTGCTTCAAACTACGTCAAGCCAGGCAAACAGAGTTGGAATCAGTTGACATGTTAGACGCACGCTTGAGAAAGCTAGCCAGCACGTGTGTGAATATCAACGAACAGGAGGAAATAGGTGCCCAGATAATACAGGGATGCAAATCAGCGGTGCTCCGACGTGGAATTCTACTGCTGTCAGGCATCTCATTGGATGAAGTACTAATACTAGCCCAGTCCCATAAACTATCGAACAGCAGGGCAGATGACATGGAAGCAGACCTAAGTAAAGGCGCAGCCATGAGTGGGCCCCTGAAGAGCATGAAAATAAAGGAAGAACGATTCGATGCAATCCGAAGGTGACTCGCACCCCCCGTCCAGTAGGTGTCTCGAGGCCACCAAGTAGTACTGGATGCAGAAACTATCGGTTTGGAACACAAATTACACAATGTCTGCCCGGCTCAAGGGCGTACCTGCTCCAAATGCGAAAAAGCAAAATACTTTGCAAAGGTGCACTGGAGTGGGAAGCAAGGGTACAACATAGGATACCTGAAGACGACGGTTGCCACACTAGGACAACTATCCCTTGACGAACAGGCGGATGAAGACGCACCAAGCAGTGGTGGGGCAGGCGCCCATTTGGAGGTCGAAGACGACAAAGACTTCGTAATATTATTTGCCAGGAGGATAGGCAACAGGAAGAAGCTGTCCCCCATGTGCACGGTTGAGGTTGGAGGCACTACCATCGAGGTGCTGATAGACACAGGCGCCTCTGTCAACGTGATGAATTCAGTGCATTTCAACTGGATCACGCAACGCCCCATGCTATCCACGACAAAGGTACAGATCTACACATACAGAGGCATGGAGCCACTGCCCCTCAAAGGATCAATTGAAGTTGATGTAGCGAGTGAAGGCCGGTCGACCCAGGTAACGTTCCTCATCACTGAAGGGTGCACCGGCACGCTGTTGGAGTGCTACCAAAGGAGATGATGGACGGAGCGTTAGAGCAAATCAAACACTCACCCCCAGTCAACTGATCTGGGTTTAATCCATCATCATTCTTTAGCTCACTCCACCACCCCAGTTCAGACATGGCCATATGCAAATCAGTCTGACCCTGTGCCTCATGGGAACAGTCCAGCCCGAACTGCCAAGCCATGTCTTCCCTGGACCGGAAACAAGCATCCTCTGACCGGTTTCGGGTTCAAAACCCTCATCAGCCAGGCTATCTTGAATCCAGTGGCAAAGTGAGCAAGGGACCCACATCTGGGCATACCCTGACAACTTAGGGCGAACAAAGCGATACCAAAGGGGATGATGGACGGAGCGTTAGAGCAAATCAAACACTCACCCCCAGTCAACTGATATGGGTTTAATCCATCATCATTCTTAAGCTCACTCCACCACCCCAGTTCAGACATGGCCATATGCAAATCAGTCTGACCCTGTGCCTCATGGGAACAGTCCAGCCCGAACTGCCAAGCCATGTCTTCCCTGGACCGGAAACAAGCATCCTGGGACCGGTTTCGGGTTCAAAACCCTCATCAGCCAGGCTATCTTGAATCCAGTGGCAAAGTGAGCAAGGGACCCACGTCTGGGCATACCCTGCAAACTTAGGGTGAACAAAGCGATACCAAAGGGGATGATGGACGGAGCGTTAGAGCAAATCAAACACTCACCCTCAGTCAACTGATCTGGGTTTAATCCATCATCATTCTTTAGCTCACTCCCACCACCCCAGTTCAGACATGGCCATATGCAAATCAGTCTGACCCTGTGCCTCATGGGAACAGTCCAGCCCGAACTGCCAAGCCATGTCTTCCCTGGACCGGAAACAAGCATCCTGGGACCGGTTTCGGGTTCAAAACCCTCATCAGCCAGGCTATCTTGAATCCAGTGGCAAAGTGAGCAAGGGACCCACATCTGGGCATACCCTGCCAACTTAGGGCGAACAAGCGATACCAAAGGGGATGATGGACGGAGCGTTAGAGCAAATCAAACACTCACCCCCAGTCAACTGATATGGGTTTAATCCATCATCATTCTTTAGCTCACTCCACCACCCCAGTTCAGACATGGCCATATGCAAATCAGTCTGACCCTGTGCCTCATGGGAACAGTCCAGCCCGAACTGCCAAGCCATGTCTTCCCTGGACCGGAAACAAGCATCCTGGGACCGGTTTCGGGTTCAAAACCCTCATCAGCCAGGCTATCTTGAATCCAGTGGCAAAGTGAGCAAGGGACCCACGTCTGGGCATACCCTGCAAACTTAGGGTGAACAAAGCGATACCAAAGGGGATGATGGACGGAGCGTTAGAGCAAATCAAACACTCACCCCAGTCAACTGATCTGGGTTTAATCCATCATCATTCTTTAGCTCACTCCACCACCCCAGTTCAGACATGGCCATATGCAAATCAGTCTGACCCTGTGCCTCATGGGAACAGTCCAGCCCGAACTGCCAAGCCATGTCTTCCCTGGACCGGAAACAAGCATCCTGGGACCGGTTTCGGGTTCAAAACCCTCATCAGCCAGGCTATCTTGAATCCAGTGGCAAAGTGAGCAAGGGACCCACGTCTGGGCATACCTGCCAACTTAGGGCGAACAAGCGATACCAAAGGGGATGATGGACGGAGCGTTAGAGCAAATCAAACACTCACCCCCAGTCAACTGATCTGGGTTTAATCCATCATCATTCTTTAGCTCACTCCACCACCCCAGTTCAGACATGGCCATATGCAAATCAGTCTGACCCTGTGCCTCATGGGAACAGTCCAGCCCGAACTGCCAAGCCATGTCTTCCCTGGACCGAAACAAGCATCCTGGGACCGGTTTCGGGTTCAAAACCCTCATCAGCCAGGCTATCTTAAATCCAGTGGCAAAGTGAGCAAGGGACCCACGTCTGGGCATACCCTGCCAACTTAGGGCGAACAAAGCGATACCAAAGGGGATGATGGACGGAGCGTTAGAGCAAATCAAACACTCACCCCCAGTCAACTGATCTGGGTTTAATCCATCATCATTCTTTAGCTCACTCCACCACCCCAGTTCAGACATGGCCATATGCAAATCAGTCTGACCCTGTGCCTCATGGGAACAGACTGATTTGCATATGGCCATGTCTGAACTGGGGTGGTGGAGTGAGCTAAAGAATGATGACGGATTAAACCCAGATCAGTTGACTGGGGTGAGTGTTTGATTAGCTCAAACGCTCCGTCCATCATCCCCTTTGGTATCGCTTGTTCGCCCTAAGTTGGCAGGGTATGCCCAGACGTGGGTCCCTTGCTCACTTGCCACTGGATTCAAGCTAGCCTGGCTGATGACGGCTGAATAGCCAGAAACCGGTCCCAGGATGCTTGTTTCCGGTCCAGGGTAGACATGGCTTGGCAGTTCGGGCTGGACTGTTCCCATGAGGCACAGGGTCAGACTGATTTGCATATGGCCATGTCTGAACTGGGGTGGTGGAGTGAGCTAAAGAATGAAGATGGATTAAACCCAGATCAGTTGACTGGGGGTGAGTGTTTGATTAGCTCAAACGCTCCGTCCATCATCCCCTTTGGTATCGCTTTGTTCGCCCTAAGTTGGCAGGGTATGCCCAGACGTGGGTCCCTTGCTCACTTTGCCACTGGATTCAAGCTAGCCTGGCTGATGACGGCTGAATAGCCAGAAACCGGTCCCAGGATGCTTGTTTCCGGTCCAGGGTAGACATGGCTTGGCAGTTCGGGCTGGACTGTTCCCATGAGGCACAGGGTCAGACTGATTTGCATATGGCCATGTCTGAACTGGGGTGGTGGAGTGAGCTAAAGAATGATGATGGATTAAACCCAGATCAGTTGACTGGGGTGAGTGCTTGATTAGCTCAAACGCTCCGTCCATCATCCCCTTTGGTATCGCTTGTTCGCCCTAAGTTGGCAGGGTATGCCCAGACGTGGGTCCCTTGCTCAATTTGCCACTGGATTCAAGCTAGCCTGGCTGATGACGGCTGAATAGCCAGAAACCGGTCCCAGGATGCTTGTTTCCGGTCCAGGGTAGACATGGCTTGGCAGTTCGGGCTGGACTGTTCCCATGAGGCACAGGGTCAGACTGATTTGCATATGGCCATGTCTGAACTGGGGTGGTGGAGTGAGCTAAAGAATGATGATGGATTAAACCCAGATCAGTTGACTGGGAGTGAGTGTTTGATTAGCTCAAACGCTCCGTCCATCATCCCCTTTGGTATCGCTTGTTCGCCCTAAGTTGGCAGGGTATGCCCAGACGTGGGTCCCTTGCTCACTTTGCCACTGGATTCAAGCTAGCCTGGCTGATGACGGCTGAATAGCCAGAAACCGGTCCCAGGATGCTTGTTTCCGGTCCAGGGTAGACATGGCTTGGCAGTTCGGGCTGGACTGTTCCCATGAGGTACAGGGTCAGACTGATTTGCATATGGCCATGTCTGAACTGGGGTGGTGGAGTGAGCTAAAGAATGATGATGGATTAAACCCAGATCAGTTGACTGGGGGTGAGTGTTTGATTAGCTCAAACGCTCCGTCCATCATCCCCTTTGGTATCGCTTTGTTCGCCCTAAGTTGGCAGGGTATGCCCAGACGTGGGTCCCTTGCTCACTTTGCCACTGGATTCAAGCTAGCCTGGCTGATGACGGCTGAATAGCCAGAAACCGGTCCCAGGATGCTTGTTTCCGGTCCAGGGTAGACATGGCTTGGCAGTTCGGGCTGGACTGTTCCCATGAGGCACAGGGTCAGACTGATTTGCATATGGCCATGTCTGAACTGGGGTGGTGGAGTGAGCTAAAGAATGATGATGGATTAAACCCAGATCAGTTGACTGGGGTGTGTTTGATTAGCTCAAGCGCTCCGTCCATCATCCCCTTTGGTATCGCTTTGTTCGCCCTAAGTTGGCAGGGTATGCCCAGACGTGGGTCCCTTGCTCACTTTGCCACTGGATTCAAGCTAGCCTGGCTGATGACGGCTGAATAGCCAGAAACCGGTCCCAGGATGCTTGTTTCCGGTCCAGGGTAGACATGGCTTGGCAGTTCGGGCTGGACTGTTCCCATGAGGCACAGGGTCAGACTGATTTGCATATGGCCATGTCTGAACTGGGGTGGTGGAGTGAGATAAAGAATGATGATGGATTAAACCCAGATCAGTTGACTGGGGGTGAGTGTTTGATTAGCTCAAACGCTCCGTCCATCATCCCCTTTGGTATCGCTTTGTTCGCCCTAAGTTGGCAGGGTATGCCCAGACGTGGGTCCCTTGCTCACTTTGCCACTGGATTCAAGCTAGCCTGGCTGATGACGGCTGAATAGCCAGAAACCGGTCCCAGGATGCTTGTTTCAGGTCCAGGGTAGACATGGCTTGGCAGTTCGGGCTGGACTATTCCCATGAGGCACAGGGTCAGACTGATTTGCATATGGCCTTGTCTGAACTGGGGTGGTGGAGTGAGCTAAAGAATGATGATGGATTAAACCCAGATCAGTTGACTGGGGGTGAGTGTTTGATTAGCTCAAACGCTCCGTCCATCATCCCCTTTGGTATCGCTTTGTTCGCCCTAAGTTGGCAGGGTATGCCCAGACGTGGGTCCCTTGCTCTCTTTGCCACTGGATTCAAGCTAGCCTGGCTGATGACGGCTGAATAGCCAGAAACCGGTCCCAGGATGCTTGTTTCCGGTCCAGGGTAGACATGGCTTGGCAGTTCGGGCTGGACTGTTCCCATGAGGCACAGGGTCAGACTGATTTGCATATGGCCATGTCTGAACTGGGGTGGTGGAGTGAGCTAAAGAATGATGATGGATTAAACCCAGATCAGTTGACTGGGGGTGAGTGTTTGATTAGCTCAAACGCTCCGTCCATCATCCCCTTTGGTATCGCTTTGTTCGCCCTAAGTTGGCAGGGTATGCCCAGACGTGGGTCCCTTGCTCAATTTGCCACTGGATTCAAGCTAGCCTGGCTGATGACGGCTGAATAGCCAGAAACCGGTCCCAGGATGCTTGTTTCCGGTCCAGGGTAGACATGGCTTGGCAGTTCGGGCTGGACTGTTCCCATGAGGCACAGGGTCAGACTGATTTGCATATGGCCATGTCTGAACTGGGGTGGTGGAGTGAGCTAAAGAATGATGATGGATTAAACCCAGATCAGTTGACTGGGAGTGAGTGTTTGATTAGCTCAAACGCTCCGTCCATCATCCCCTTTGGTATCGCTTTGTTCGCCCTAAGTTGGCAGGGTATGCCCAGACGTGGGTCCCTTGCTCACTTTGCCACTGGATTCAAGCTAGCCTGGCTGATGACGGCTGAATAGCCAGAAACCGGTCCCAGGATGCTTGTTTCCGGTCCAGGGTAGACATGGCTTGGCAGTTCGGGCTGGACTGTTCCCATGAGGCACAGGGTCAGACTGATTTGCATATGGCCATGTCTGAACTGGGGTGGTGGAGTGAGCTAAAGAATGATGATGGATTAAACCCAGATCAGTTGACTGGGGGTGAGTGTTTGATTAGCTCAAACGCTCCGTCCATCATCCCCTTTGGTATCGCTTTGTTCGCTCTAAGTTGGCAGGGTATGCCCAGACGTGGGTCCCTTGCTCACTTTGCCACTGGATTCAAGCTAGCCTGGCTGATGACGGCTGAATAGCCAGAAACCGGTCCCAGGATGCTTGTTTCCGGTCCAGGGTAGACATGGCTTGGCAGTTCGGGCTGGACTGTTTCCATGAGGCACAGGGTCAGACTGATTTGCATATGGCCATGTCTGAACTGGGGTGGTGGAGTGAGCTAAAGAATGATGATGGATTAAACCCAGATCAGTTGACTGGGGGTGAGTGTTTGATTAGCTCAAACGCTCCGTCCATCATCCCCTTTGGTATCGCTTTGTTCGCCCTAAGTTGGCAGGGTATGCCCAGACGTGGGTCCCTTGCTCACTTTGCCACTGGATTCAAGCTAGCCTGGCTGATGACGGCTGAATAGCCAGAAGCCGGTCCCAGGATGCTTGTTTCCGGTCCAGGGTAGACATGGCTTGGCAGTTCGGGCTGGACTGTTCCCATGAGGCACAGGGTCAGACTGATTTGCATATGGCCATGTCTGAACTGGGGTGGTGGAGTGAGCTAAAGAATGATGATGGATTAAACCCAGATCAGTTGACTGGGGGTGAGTGTTTGATTAGCTCAAACGCTCCGTCCATCATCCCCTTTGGTATCGCTTTGTTCGCCCTAAGTTGGCAGGGTATGCCCAGGCGTGGGTCCCTTGCTCACTTTGCCACTGGATTCAAGCTAGCCTGGCTGATGACGGCTGAATAGCCAGAAACCGGTCCCAGGATGCTTGTTTCCGGTCCAGGGTAGACATGGCTTGGCAGTTCGGGCTGGACTGTTCCCATGAGGCACAGGGTCAGACTGATTTGCATATGGCCATGTCTGAACTGGGGTGGTGGAGTGAGCTAAAGAATGATGATGGATTAAACCCAGATCAGTTGACTGGGGGTGTGTTTGATTAGCTCAAACGCTCCGTCCATCATCCCCTTTGGTATCGCTTTGTTCGCCCTAAGTTGGCAGGGTATGCCCAGACGTGGGTCCCTTGCTCACTTTGCCACTGGATTCAAGCTAGCCTGGCTGATGACGGCTGAATAGCCAGAAACCGGTCCCAGGATGCTTGTTTCCGGTCCAGGGTAGACATGGCTTGGCAGTTCGGGCTGGACTGTTCCCATGAGGCACAGGGTCAGACTGATTTGCATATGGCCATGTCTGAACTGGGGTGGTGGAGTGAGATAAAGAATGATGATGGATTAAACCCAGATCAGTTGACTGGGGGTGAGTGTTTGATTAGCTCAAGCGCTCCGTCCATCATCCCCTTTAGTATCGCTTTGTTCGCCCTAAGTTGGCAGGGTATGCCCAGGCGTGGGTCCCTTGCTCACTTTGCCACTGGATTCAAGCTATCCTGGCTGATGACGGCTGAATAGCCAGAAACCGGTCCCAGGATGCTTGTTTCCGGTCCAGGGTAGACATGGCTTGGCAGTTCGGGCTGGACTGTTCCCATGAGGCACAGGGTCAGACTGATTTGCATATGGCCATGTCTGAACTGCGGTGGTGGAGTGAGCTAAAGAATGGTGATGGATTAAACCCAGATCAGTTGACCGGGGGTGAGTGTTTGATTAGCTCAAACGCTCTGTCCATCATCCCCTTTGGTATCGCTTTGTTCGCCCTAAGTTGGCAGGGTATGCCCAGACGTGGGTCCCTTGCTCACTTTGCCACTGGATTCAAGCTATCCTGGCTGATGACGGCTGAATAGCCAGAAACCGGTCCCAGGATGCTTGTTTCCGGTCCAGGGTAGACATGGCTTGGCAGTTCGGGCTGGACTGTTCCCATGAGGCACAGGGTCAGACTGATTTGCATATGGCCATGTCTGAACTGCGGTGGTGGAGTGAGCTAAAGAATGATGATGGATTAAACCCAGATCAGTTGACCGGGGGTGAGTGTTTGATTAGCTCAAACGCTCTGTCCATCATCCCCTTTGGTATCGCTTTGTTCGCCCTAAGTTGGCAGGGTATGCCCAGACGTGGGTCCCTTGCTCACTTTGCCACTGGATTCAAGCTAGCCTGGCTGATGACGGCTGAATAGCCAGAAACCGGTCCCAGGATGCTTGTTTCCGGTCCAGGGTAGACATGGCTTGGCAGTTCGGGCTGGACTGTTCCCATGAGGCACAGGGTCAGACTGATTTGCATATGGCCATGTCTGAACTGGGGTTGGTGGAGTGAGCTAAAGAATGATGATGGATTAAACCCAGATCAGTTGACTGGGGGTGAGTGTTTGATTAGCTCAAACGCTCCGTCCATCATCCCCTTTGGTATCGCTTTGTTCGCCCTAAGTTGGCAGGGTATGCCCAGACGAGGGTCCCTTGCTCACTTTGCCACTGGATTCAAGCTAGCCTGGCTGATGACGGCTGAATAGCCAGAAACCGGTCCCAGGATGCTTGTTTCCGGTCCAGGGTAGACATGGCTTGGCAGTTCGGGCTGGACTGTTTCCATGAGGCACAGGGTCAGACTGATTTGCATATGGCCATGTCTGAACTGGGGTGGTGGAGTGAGCTAAAGAATGATGATGGATTAAACCCAGATCAGTTGACTGGGGGTGAGTGTTTGATTAGCTCAAACGCTCCGTCCATCATCCCCTTTGGTATCGCTTTGTTCGCCCTAAGTTGGCAGGGTATGCCCAGACGTGGGTCCCTTGCTCACTTTGCCACTGGATTCAAGCTAGCCTGGCTGATGACGGCTGAATAGCCAGAAACCGGTCCCAGGATGCTTGTTTCCGGTCCAGGGTAGACATGGCTTGGCAGTTCGGGCTGGACAGTTCCCATGAGGCACAGGGTCAGACTGATTTGCATATGGCCATGTCTGAACTGAGGTGGTGGAGTGAGCTAAAGAATGATGATGGATTAAACCCAGATCAGTTGACTGGGGGTGAGTGTTTGATTAGCTCAAACGCTCCGTCCATCATCCCCTTTGGTATCGCTTTGTTCGCCCTAAGTTGGCAGGGTATGCCCAGACGTGGGTCCCTTGCTCACTTTGCCACTGGATTCAAGCTAGCCTGGCTGATGACGGCTGAATAGCCAGAAACCGGTCCCAGGATGCTTGTTTCCGGTCCAGGGTAGACATGGCTTGGCAGTTCGGGCTGGACTGTTCCCATGAGGCACAGGGTCAGACTGATTTGCATATGGCCATGTCTGAACTGGGGTGGTGGAGTGAGCTAAAGAATGATGATGGATTAAACCCAGATCAGTTGACTGGGGGTGAGTGTTTGATTAGCTCAAACGCTCCGTCCATCATCCCCTTTGGTATCGCTTTGTTCGCCTTAAGTTGGCAGGGTATGCCCAGACGTGGGTCCCTTGCTCACTTTGCCACTGGATTCAAGCTATCCTGGCTGATGACGGCTGAATAGCCAGAAACCGGTCCCAGGATGCTTGTTTCCGGTCCAGGGTAGACATGGCTTGGCAGTTCGGGCTGGACTGTTCCCATGAGGCACAGGGTCAGACTGATTTGCATATGGCCATGTCTGAACTGCGGTGGGTGAGTGAGCTAAAGAATGATGATGGATTAAACCCAGATCAGTTGACCAGGGGTGAGTGTTTGATTAGCTCAAACGCTCTGTCCATCATCCCCTTTGGTATCGCTTTGTTCGCCCTAAGTTGGCAGGGTATGCCCAGACGTGGTTCCCTTGCTCACTTTGCCACTGGATTCAAGCTAGCCTGGCTGATGACGGCTGAATAGCCAGAAACCGGTCTCAGGATGCTTGTTTCCGGTCCAGGGTAGACATGGCTTGGCAGTTCGGGCTGGACTGTTCCCATGAGGCACAGGGTCAGGCTGATTTGCATATGGCCATGTCTGAACTGGGGTGGTGGAGTGAGCTAAAGAATGATGATGGATTAAACCCAGATCAGTTGACTGGGGTGAGTGTTTGATTAGCTCAAACGCTCCGTCCATCATCCCCTTTGGTATCGCTTTGTTCGCCCTAAGTTGGCAGGGTATGCCCAGACGTGGGTCCCTTGCTCACTTTGCCACTGGATTCAAGCTAGCCTGGCTGATGACGGCTGAATAGCCAGAAACCGGTCCCAGGATGCTTGTTTCCGGTCCAGGGTAGACATGGCTTGGCAGTTCGGGCTGGACTGTTCCCATGAGGCACAGGGTCAGACTGATTTGCATATGGCCATGTCTGAACTGGGGTGGTGGAGTGAGCTAAAGAATGATGATGGATTAAACCCAGATCAGTTGACTGGGGGTGAGTGTTTGATTAGCTCAAACGCTCCGTCCATCATCCCCTTTGGTATCGCTTTGTTCGCCCTAAGTTGGCAGGGTATGCCCAGACGTGGGTCCCTTGCTCACTTTGCCACTGGATTCAAGCTAGCCTGGCTGATGACGGCTGAATAGCCAGAAACCGGTCCCAGGATGCTTGTTTCCGGTCCAGGGTAGACATGGCTTGGCAGTTCGGGCTGGACTGTTCCCATGAGGCACAGGGTCAGACTGATTTGCATATGGCCATGTCTGAACTGGGGTGGTGGAGTGAGCTAAAGAATGATGATGGATTAAACCCAGATCAGTTGACTGGGGGTGAGTGTTTGATTAGCTCAAACGCTCCGTCCATCATCCCCTTTGGTATCGCTTTGTTCGCCCTAAGTTGGCAGGGTATGCCCAGACGTGGGTCCCTTGCTCACTTTGCCACTGGATTCAAGCTAGCCTGGCTGATGACGGCTGAATAGCCAGAAACCGGTCCCCGGATGCTTGTTTCCGGTCCAGGGTAGACATGGCTTGGCAGTTCGGGCTGGACTGTTCCCATGAGGCACAGGGTCAGACTGATTTGCATATGGCCATGTCTGAACTGGGGTGGTGGAGTGAGCTAAAGAATGATGATGGATTAAACCCAGATCAGTTGACTGGGGGTGAGTGTTTGATTAGCTCAAACGCTCCGTCCATCATCCCCTTTGGTATCGCTTTGGAGTGCCACACAGCGGAAGACCTGGGGATATTGTTTTTCGCTAAAAAGATGCACGAGTCGCATGCCAGAGCCATGCTAGCCGAATTTCCCCAACTATTCACCGGACTCTGGAGACTAAAAGGACAACAGATCCAGTAGTACAATTACGGCTCATGCCCTAAGGCATCGATGGGTCCCTTTCCACCTGTGGCCGCAAGTGGAACAAGAGCTGCTGGACCTAGATGAAAAGGGGGCCTTAGAGAAGGTGACCGGCCATACACCATGGGTGTCCCCACTAGTCATTGCACCAAAGCCGAAGTAGCCTTGGGCCATCAGACTGTGCGTTGACATGAGGCTCCCGAACCAGGCCATCCAGAGGGAGTGTCACATCACGTCAACCATGGATGTCATTGTGGCGGACCTAAACGGTGCCCAATGGTTTTCGAAACTAGATCTAAATGCTGGGTTCCATCAGGTAGAACTTGACCCGACACATCACCACGTTCTCCACGCACGTAGGCCATCGACGATATCAAAGGTTTAATTTCGGTATCTCATCTGCTGTGGAGGTGTTCCAAAACACCATAAGGGAGACTCCCTCTGGACTGATCGAGGTGATCAGTATAAGCGATGACAGCCTAATTGTCTCAGATAACCTCGAAGAACACCACGTGAGACTAACAGCCTCCCTGCAACAACTAGCAGATTGCGGCCTCACCCTACACGTACAAAAGTGCTCATTCTACCAAAACTCAGAGTTCTTCAGCTACATATTCTTTCGAGATGGCCTAAAGGTAAACCCGAGGAAAGCTGACGCCAACCGTAGTGCAGCCATACCCCAAAAGCTGACCGAAGTGAGGAGCTTCCTGGGTATGGCAACGTATTGCGGGAGATTCATCCCAGACCTGCCCACCCTGTCGGAGCCGCTGAGGGCACTAACGAAGATGGACACTCCTTGGGAGTGGGGACCAGTGGCAGACAAAGCATTCCGCAAGGTGAAAGAGGACCTCCTGGACGATGGCACCATGGCATATTTCAGCCTGCAGCGAAAAACAGTGCTACTGGTTAACACCAGCCCAGTAGTATTAGTGGCGGGGCTCCTGCAAGAGAAAAGGGAAGGAGTGTGAGCACCCATTGCCGACACAAGCCGAGCGCTCTCCGACACCGAGACCAGATATGCTCAAATACAGCGAGAGGCGTTGGCCATCTGGTGGGCATGCCACCACTTCCACCTGTATCTTTGCGGCCGGCGATTCTGGGTGGTCACAGATCACAAGCCGTTGGTCCTGCTTTTCACTGGGTCAGCCCGCTGCCGCTTCCGAGGATCGAAAGGTGGGCCGTACAGCTGCAACCATACTTGTTTGAAGTCATCTATCGCCCAGGGGCCAACACCCCAGTAGATTATCTATCGAGACACCCTCCACCTCCTGACAGCAGATGCTCGGCAGAAAACGATAAGGGAGCACAGTAGTTTGTGCGAATGGTTGCGCATGGGGCATGACCTAAGGCACTCATCATTCACGAGATACAAGAAGCGACAGAGAAAAATGAGAGTCTCTCCCGAGCCAAAGAAGCCCTTGCACGGAGACAGTGAAAACACTTCCTCAATGGGTCCCGGTCGCTGACACACTCGGAACAAACATCACGGACTCAGCTGTAGAGAGTACGGCATGAGCTGAGCGCAAGCGAGGAATGGCTGTTGCTCAGGGGTTAGCAGATCGTGATACCACAGAGTCTGTGGGCCAGGGTGGTCAACCTGGCACACCAAGCCAACCAAGGAGTTGTCAAGACGAAGGCCAGTCTCCGGGACAAGGTGTGGTTCCCAGGAATGGACACTCCGGTTGATGAAAAGGTGCGAAGCTGCCACTTATGTGTTATCACCAGTGGGGAATCACCACAAACAGCAATTATGACCAAGGAACCCAGCCTGAAACCATGGTTGAAGATAAGCATGGACTTTGGGAGTTTCCGGATGAACATCTCACCGTCGTTCTCGCTGACTCCCACATGAAGTTCCCAGTCGTGGAGCTAGTACAGTCAACCGCCTTCTCAAGAGTAAAGCCTGTGTTGGAGAAGGTAGTCACCCTGATCGGCCTACCACCCGAAATAAAATCAGACAACGGTCCTCCGTTTCAGGGGCAAAAGTTCCATGAATACTTGTCATCCCTAGCCATTCACAACCGAAAGGTAAGCCCCCCCCAGTGGCCTCAAGCTAACGGGAAGATCGAAAGATTCATGAGAATTCTAAACTGAGCATTAAGAATCGGCGTTGACCAGGGCGAAGATGCTGAATGCTGTCTGCATTGATTCTTGAGAGTTTATCGCCAGACCCACAGTACCACCAAAACTGCACCCCGGCAGACCTCCTGTTTCGAAGGCACACAAGAGACATACATGCCACGCAAGAGAAGAGGCGGGCCACCAACATCAAGGCCAGCTTAGGAAGGAGAGCAGTGACCCCTACTATCCAGTAGGGGACAACGTCATCATGTGAGACCGCCATCCAGGGTGAAAGTTCTGAACCCCATTTGAGGCAGAAACATGGCAAGTTGTGAAAATGAACTGCACCATGATCACTGTGCAGTGGGGACACCACATCGCTGTCAGAAATGTATCCTCGTTCTAGAAGATCTACGGTCAAGATGAGAGGCCCGAGGAAGATGGCGAAATCAGTTGAAAGGGACCAATCATACCAATCTCGCCATGGACAAGTGCCCCGTGGGTAATCCAGATCCCTGACTCATTCTGGTACTCACTGGTTTACACCTTCGAATAATCATGGGCCGTCAGGCTCCTCGGCTGGGGAGGCCCCGGGTGCGTTGGATCCAGTGAGCAGAAGTGAAGAAGGAGCACGGAGTCAGGGGTATGATTTCTGCCCGAACCCCGCTCCCAGCCAGAGACTAAGAGATCATGTGTGTCCCATGTGGACAGTATAACGATCGATTGTAAAAGTTGAAAGGGATGTAGAGTGCCACCCGGCCTCTACAGGAGATAAATAAACGAGCGAGTTCGCCCAAGGCCACTGATGATACCGTTACCTAGTGTGCGTGTATGTTCATTGCTTGTGTGTTGTTATTACTGAATGTGCAGCCGGTGTCCATCAGGCCGGGTACACCACAGACTTTTAAACTAGTCAAGGGTACTATGGTAAGAGCATGCAGAAGTAATGAAACAGTGATATAAAGTGCCTCTTGATTCAAGAAGGTTTTCACCTTTTAAGTCATGGAAGTCCCTCGGCAGGAAGGGAGGTGGGACATGTAGTGATGTACCTTTTACCTTTTTGGACTCGGCTTCGTCCAGTCCCTGCTTTCCGTTGTTTAGAACGTTCTGTCGCTCCGTTCTAAGAGCGACAGTTGGAGTTAGGCTGGCGTGAAGATAACACTTCCTACTTGCTGTACTGCGAAACTGCTTGGGTTTGCTAATAAATCCCTTTGCCTACGTTTATGTGTCCGGTGTCATCACTATATTTCTTGGCGACGAGCGCCAGCCTTATGTAGTGACACCTGTGCAGCAAGAGACGTGTGCAGTAGATGTGTCCGGCCGCCCTTACAGACCAGTGAAGGGAGCCGTCTACTGTAGCGAGGCGCTCGCTGAAGCGCAAGAAGATCGTAAACGAAAAGAAGTTTCCGGGACGTCTACGAGAGATAAAGAAGAGCAGAAGTAAAGTCAGCCAAAGGTATCAAGACTCCGTGTGGGGTTGTGGACGTTGTAGAACAGTTTGCCTACGCAATCATCAAGTGATGAACGCACTCGCGGTGTGTCTTACCCACTTATTGGGAGCCCCGCATGAGAGAAAGTTGTCATCAGGAGAAGAGTTGCAGCAGTGAACGACAGACGAGCATAGGAGACTGTGTTGCTGGTGATTGACAGCGGGGTTATCGCGCGTCGGATCTATGTACGTTCTGACTCAGAGCAGCTGAGAGGGAACGGAACTCGGCGATAAGCTTAAGAAAAAAAATAAACGTATTCTAAAGGATTATGAAGGAGTGTATATCGTCCCAGAGAAAATTACATAGGGAATTTTAACAAAGCGCGTTTACCTCAGGTATTTGTCTCCTCACAGAAAACAGCCAGCTTCCGTGGTTACAGTCACGTGATAGCCTGAGTAATAATAGATCTTTCGGTGTAGTGAGCCCTCTTCTGGCTGTTGGGCGAATTACATGCAATCAAGTTGATAACCTTCTCCTCATCCTAAGAAGCTTTGAAGTTGCAAGGGAAAACTGCTGTCTGTTTAAATAAATTAAATATCAGTAATGGCTGTATCCTCAATTGTGATTCCTCCTTCCTTCCTG
This sequence comes from Calotriton arnoldi, assembly GCA_963921515.1. NCBI lineage: Eukaryota > Metazoa > Chordata > Amphibia > Caudata > Salamandridae > Calotriton > Calotriton arnoldi. The sequence continues at coordinate 2,148,862 of CAWUFW010000124.1, read as the reverse complement.
GCACAACCGGGGCAACCTTCTATGCCATAGGAGGAATGGATTGACCTCTTTGAAAATTACATCGTGGCTTTGGATGGTCTGGAATTCTCGGCGGAGAGGAAAAAAGCACTTCTTTTGGGCACTATAGGAAAGGAAGCTCATCGCGTCTTTAAGTACTTGCCACAGATGCTCGGAAGTGGGAATCAACCAGTTGAGGATGTGTACGAGGAAGCAAAATTAAGATTGGAAAAAAGGTTTGCAAAAGAAGAGAATGTCGTGCTCTCACGATACAAATTCTACACTAGACCACAAAAACCAGAGGAGTCTGTGGAAGATTTTGTTTCTGTTTTGCGTGAGTTGTCCCTCAAATGCAACTTTGGGCAAATGGCAGATGAACTTGTTCGCGACCAGTTCATCGTTCAATGCCACAGCAAGAAGTCACAAGAGCGCTTGTGGGCAGCCAAGAACCCGACACTTAAAGACGCCCTTCCATTGCTAAGGTGATAGAGGAGTCTGAGCGGTGCATGTTGGTCATGAGAAAAAAAGATGAGGTTGCAGAGGAGGTGGCAGCCGTGGGGAGGAAAGATCACCAATTGAAGTCAATGAGTGATAAGATCAATTTAAGAGTGCAGAAAGGCACAAAGCACAGGGGCTGTACGAGATGTGGGAGTTCAGTACACAACAGTGATTCCAAATGGTGTTTCGCGAGCAAACAAGATTGCAGAAAGTGTGGACGCAAAGGTCACTACGCAAGGATGTGTAAGACGACGGAGCGGTCTAGGGTTGCTGTAGCGGAGGATTCGAGTTTTGACGGAGACAACGAGGATCGTGTTTTGATGGTCCTTCCCGGCAACGAAATTGACGGAAAAAGAAAACGTCCAAAAGCAACATTTAGCATCCAAGGCAAGCAGATGGAACTGATGGTGGACTGTGGTTCTTTGTACACTATTGTGCCGTAATGGATGTGGAAAATGGAGTGGCCGCAAGTCACTCTTGTACCAAAGGACATTCACCCAAGAGGGTATCAAGGAGAGACCATTGATGTCCTAGGCTTCTTCACTGCTCCCATCATCTTCAAGTCCAGGAAAATTGTAGGGAAGGTCTACGTCGCTGAGGATGGACCTCCTATTCTGGGATGGGGCCATCAGTTTGATCTACATATCATCATAGATCCACATGCTGAGGGGCAAGTGCTCAGTTTGTCTGATGCGTCCACTGATGAAGTATTGAGAGAAATGGAGGGTGTTTTTGCTGGTGGGCTCGGAGGATTGAAGGGGTACACCCACAAAATTGTCCTGAGGAACGGCACTGTCCCTGTGAAACATAAAATGAGGAGGGTACCTGTTGTTGTAAAAGATGAGGTCAAAAATATGTTACAGAATATGTTGGAAGAAGGGGTCATAGAACCGGTGGAGGCCTCAGAATGGGTCTCTCCCATAGTCATCAGCAAAAAGAGTGATGGGAAGTTGAGGCTCTGCTTGGACTTGCGCAGTCTTAACCAGCATATCGTAACTGACACTTTTCCCCTTCCAAACATTAACGAACTGTTGTTGCTTTTGGGGTGGTAAGTACTTTTCAAAACTTGATTTGAAAAGTGCTTACCACCAGATCAGGTTACACGAGGAGTCAAAAGATCTCACATCGTTTATCACTATGGAGGGTACCTTTAGGTTCAGGAGACTGCCTTTTGGGCTATCTTCTGCAGCCAGCGTTTTTCAACGCATCATGACCGAAGTTTTGAGGGGTGTAGAAAAAGTAAAATTTTTCCAGGATGACATCCTTGTGTTCGGGGAGTCCATTCAAGATCACAACAAGTGTTTGAGGGAAGTGTTGGGTAGGCTAAGGGATGCTGGCCTGACCCTGAGGAGAGAAAAATGCAAATTTTTGGAGGAAGAAATTGAATACCTGGGACATACCATCTCAGGTCAAGGTGTTCGACCCAAAGTTGATCTCATAGAGGCTATACGCGATGCGCCCATCCCCGAAAACAAAGACAAACTTAGGTCCTTTATGGGCTTAATTGAGTATTATGCTAAGTTTGTCAATTCATTTGCCACCAAAACTGAAGCATTGAGAATGCTGTTGAAGAAGGGATGTTCCTTTTTTTGGGGTGAGGCACAACAGGCAGCTTTCGAGTTAATCAAAAGAAACATTTGTGATGCTGGCGTACTTGCACCTTTTGACACCCAACTTAGCACCTTCCTCACTGTGGATGCAAGTGCGTGTGGTTTGGGGGCTGTCCTTTCCCAAATCCATAAGGGGCGTGAACGTACTGTGGCGTTTGCCTCCCGAACTTTGACCGAGTGCGAGTGCAATTATTCGGTCATAGAGCGGGAGGCATTGGCTGCAGCGTGGTCTGTCGAACACTTCAGGACCTTCTTGTGGGGTCTCGAGTTCTGCATCCGTACAGACCACAAGCCACTGGTTAAAGTGTTGAGCCCAGGGGGAGCTGGTAAGGGGTCAGCTAGATTAGCCAGACTCGCATCTCGGATGCAGGAGTACAGGTACCAGGTCACACACATTCCAGGGTGGAGAAACGCACAGGCTGACTGTTTGTCTCGTCTGTCATTGAGTAAGAAGAGTGAGGCGGATGGAAGTTCTTCGTGGGAGCAAGATGGGGCAGTTGCCTCCTTAGGCGATGTGGCTGAATGTGGTGGTGGGGCATTTTCTGCAGAGGAATGGAGGTCGAGCATGGATCTTGATTCCACACTTAGAGGTAGAAAGCATGTTGATCACAGGCGGAAGAAGAGAAAGCACGGTTGTGCCCACTGTTAGACCATACGTCAAGATATTGGATGAGTTGAGCATGAGTGAGTCAAAGGTGTTAATGAGAGGTGACAAATTTGTACCTCCAGGTGGGTTGAGATGTAAGATAATCGCTCTTGCTCACGAGGGCCATCTCGGTCAAACCATGACCAAGAAACGCGTGAGAGAAAACTTTTGGTGGCCCAGTATGGATGAGGAAATTAATGCGTGGGTGGTCGATTGTCAGGTGTGTTTGCAAAGCGAGAAAAGACTAAAGACTTGTCCCATGTCTGCCATCGGGCATATTGAGGATCCAGGATCATCCTGGAGTACCGTTTGCTTAGACTTCATTGGACCCATGCAAGGTGTTGATGAGAAACTCAAAAATGCGTTAGTCATGGTAGATGTCCACTCCAAGTGGCTCATTGTGCAATTCATGCCTGAAGTCACTACTTGTAGCACCATTAACCAACTTAAGGCTGTTTTCCAAGAGGAGGGTCTACCACGTGTACTGATCACTGATAATGGGACCCAACTTGTCTCGAAAGAAATTAGAGATTTCCTAGACAAGTGTGGGATCACTCATCATCGTACAGCTTTGTACAACCCTCAGGCCAATGGCATGGTCGAACGGGCCAACCGTCTGGTCAAGGGTACTATTTCCATGGCCATCCAGAGTGGTAAGAATGTGAGAGTGATGGTGGATGAAATGGTGTGGGCGCATCGAACTACTGTGCACGGAGTAACTGGGTTTTCTCCGTTTGAGAAAATGCGTGGGAGGAAGCCCGGCACCAAACTCATACCTGCTTGGCTAGTCGCACCCACTTCTACTAGCGTGAAGGAGGTTGTCTCTAGCTCGAATGCTTCAAGTATCTGTGCCGGAGACTTAGTCAAAATCAGGCACGGGAGGACTGTCAGAGGTCTGTCCAAGTTTTGGGGCCCATTCAGAGTGAAGCAAGTGTTCACAAACTATGTGGTGCTCAATAATGGTAACAAGTGGAACAAACGCAAAGTTGCATTGTTTAGTAAAGGTGGCGGAGGGGAGCAGAAAGCAGAAGGGAAAGACATTATTCAATCTAAGAACTTTGCCAATGACTTTTGGTTATTGAGTGATGTTGACCACAGCACTAACGACAGTTTTGTGGGTGGCGATGGTCGCCTTAGGCGTTCCTCAGGTGGTGCACAAGACACTCTACCCAGTACCTCTTCCCTCCCTTCGGGGGATGAGTCCTCGCGCCCCGGCCGTGACCGGAGACCACCTTGTTATTTGGCTGACTATGTACTTACATGATTTCCTTTGTTCTTTTCCCCTGTGCATTCTCCTTTCTTGCCTTCTCTTTCACCTCTATCTCAGATTTTGTTATGCTTTTCTTTCAGGTGAAGGGAGGGGGGTGTGTAGTGATGTACCTTTTTGGACTCGGCTGCGTCCAGTCCCTGCTTTCCGTTGTTTAGAACGTTCCTGTCGCTCCGTTCTAAGAGCGACAGTTGGAGTTAGGCTGGCGTGAAGATAACACGTCCTACTTGCTGTACTGCGAAACTGCTTGGGTTTGCTAATAAATCCCTTTGCCTACGTTTATGTGTCCGGTGTCATCACTACAGGACACCCTGTGACTTCTGGCGACAGCGTGGAACAACAGTTGTTAAGCACATTCCTCTGGACTGGCTCAGGGGTTCAGGTGAGGGTCCCTTTGTGACAAGTGGGAACCCCAGAAAAAGATGGACCAAGTTGCGAACAAAGTCAGGGCAGAGAGAAGCGACCACCACCCGGCCCTCAGTCAACGCGAATATGTGTGCCATTATCTTATGCAAATATTAGAGGCTGGGGAAGGTGGACAAGCCTTAACCGAAGTGGGTAGGGATGCAGAGATCCACCTGGCCCCCATGTCGTGTCCAGGACATCGCACGCACCCAGAAGGCCAGTCGGGGACAGAAAGAATTATTAAAAGAAAGCACAGTCGCTTGGGGCTCACGCCCGTGCAACACTATGTCCTGTGGGCCAGGTGTTTTGCATAGGGGCATGGTAACGGCCACCGATACCACAGTAAGTGATGATTTGAAGATTGCAGTTCAGCACCTGTTGGGAAAAAAGCAGCGTCTATCCAGCACGCAGGGTAATTTTCCTTCCAACTATAAAACCTGGAACTTGGCCACCTCGCTTCAGAACCTGAAAATAAACGAGCACGCACACCGTGAACCCAGAATAACATAAACAAATAAACATTGCCTAACATCAAAATACAATATCATCTAAAACCGAACAACATTGAATTTGAAAATATTATAACTACAACCAGGATACTACAATCGTCTCTGTTAATTTAGTGAAAGAATTGAGTTGTTTCAACGCAAAACAGGCCCTACTCAGTCGGCTCCTATTGGCTTCGTGTCTAAAAAAAAACCTATTAAACCGCTTCCAAACACAATCTCGAAAGAGGCAGCTCCGGCTCGGTGTGCCGCTGCTTCAGTCTGCTCATGCCCAGGCCGGGCAGAGGCACGGCTCTCCGCGGGGAGGCGGGGCCAGCACAGAGCTGTCAGAGGCAAGCCGGTACGGAGTCGCACAGAGCCAATAGTTCTTCACGCGGGAGGAGTCCCGAGGAGAGCCGAGCAGCAGCCTGGGGATAAACAAACGGATTCCGTGGGGGTACCAAGTGTTGTACAACACCCGCGCCCAGACCCGAAGCGGCAAAAGGATCCGTGGTGCAAGGGTTGATGAGGAGACCGTTCCCAAGGTGGGCTCAGTCTGACTGGACGCCGCGTTTACCTCGCAGCAGCTTTTTGTGGCGCGTTCCGCCGCCTACTGTCACCCGGCCTGTACCAGCTTCGTGCTCGCGTCACCTCCTGCGGCCCCCACCCTCCCCCTCCTGCTATTCCCGAGCACTGGGGCTTCCCAACCTAGGCCCCTCCCTGAGCAGTCACCGCGGAGCCCCCCTGGCGTGTAGAAGGCTCCGTCGACCCCCGTGGCTCCCGCCTGGCCACCACGTCGCCTGCTCCTGCAACCCCCACACTGGGCCTGCTCTGTGCTTGTCCTCCTGGAGCCCGGTAAGTGTGCTTCTCTCCTAGCCTGTTTGTCCGGGCTCCGCATGCATCTACCCGCGGGGGCGGGGCTCTGTCAGTTTTTACTCCACTTCTTACAGCTCCGCTCAGACGAGTATGGGCCAACGTGGTCACCTCGCTTCCTGTCATCACGACATTGTTTATTGACCATCTCGAGCTTTCGCGTGACAGCATAATGGGTGGTGGTGTGTTGCATACACAAAGATGACATACCTGGAATTGGTCTGAGATGTGCCATCCCAAGGTACCCACTGGTTAGTCAGCTTCTTATCTTCCTGAGCTTCCTTCCTCGCTCACATAACTGCCAAGTGGCTCAAAGGCAAGTCACTTTGTTTTTGAAGTGATTGTCCTTTAGTTGGAGCGGTATTCCCAGACATGTGTTCCGAGCTGGATGTGCCACTGGATTTATGCTTCCACCTCACTAACGAGACTACTTTGTGCCTCTATTCAGCGGGGATATCGCCTCACAGTTTCAGCTGGATGTGTTAAGAATTATTGCTAATTTTGGCACGCTTATACATGCTTGATCCCTGTCTGTCATTTCACAGAAGAGCTAAAGTGATAGAATGCACCTAAGTACAATCTGAGGGATGGGGCTGGCCTACCCTGAATTCGACTTTCACCACAACTAGGGATACTTCACTTGGCTGCTTTTGATTTTAGCTGTTTAAAAGTTCCCTCGGGTTCTTAACTGCTAGTTTCCAGTAGTAGCCCATTGAATTGCATGGGAAACAATGGACATGTGCTTCTTGATTGTGCAGAGCTATGCATTTTTATCCTCCTTAAATAATATTTGTTAAAATAATTTCACTCACTTGTTTTGAATGTTTTTCTTATATTTAATGTATGTTGCACTCTCTTTGGTTGTTATCGGTCTCTTAATATAACTAAAAATTACCATGCTGGGAATTTCGAGGGGCCATGTTTAGCCTTCCCTGTTGGCTCCTCGTGTGGTGCTACACTTGGATGGTGTGTTAAGAAACTGAACAGGTGTTAAACTTTTGCTAAACTAGCCAAAAAGGAGCAATTACAACTCATTGAGAGCCTGATATGCAGTCCTACCACTGGTGATGCGATGTGCTTTCACACAAATCACTTGGGTACTGTTTACATAGCAGTCATGTAGTATCTGTATTGCTCTAAAAGTTTTTTTTGGGGGGGAGAGCTTTGTCCGGATGCAAAACTGTTGGTTGAAGATGATGATCTCGCTTCCAGCTGTTTGTAGTCTTTCTCTGAACTTCTTGTTATCCTCCTTCTCTCACTTAGACTCGTAGGCAGGCCACGTGCAGTGACAAGTGGGAGACATTGCACAAAGTAACAATCAAAGCCGCAATAGAAGAGCACTTTTGGTGGGGGGAATCGTACGTAGCCATGTGCTAATAGAAAGAGAACGTCCTATTTTAGGGACAAGTATCAGTAATGAAGAGGTACGTGTTAGCATATTGAGAAAAATCCTATTGCTTCCCTACATTTTTATTCACTAATTAAGTAGAAAAGACAACATACAGAAGTTAAGGATTGTTACTTCAGAAACAGTAGTAACGTAGGTGTATGCAGCCCCACTAGTCAGCGATCAGCTGTACATTACTTGCGACAACTAGAGGAAAGATGAAACAAAAAAGAACCTAAAGTGGTAACCAGCATTGGCAAAGCCAATAGCTCTAGCATGTGTGAGAGCTATTGGCTTTACCAATTTGTTTTAGCCATGTCAGCATGGCTAAAAGTTAGTACCATAGAGGAAAGGGGCATGGAGTGGAGTGACGTTCAGTGCAGTGGTGTAGAGTGTCATAGATTGGAGTGGAGTAGAGTGTTGTTGAGTGGCCAGAGGAAAGTGGCATGGCATGGAAGGGCATAGAGTGGAGTATATTGGAGGGGCGTCGAGTGAAGTATGCATGGTGTGGTAGCGCACTGCCATTACAGACAACACATTTTCAATTGAAATGATCATTACATTTGCAGAAATCCAATTTCACTGATAAAACTATACAGAGCACAAATGGTAATTTGTGGGAATCGCCATCCCCTAGTGTACAGATTTGTTTTGATTGTATTAAAAGTTTTGTTTCCACCGCACTTCAGAGTTACAAAAAATGTGCTTTATTTGTGGTTTTCTAATTCAGATATATTCTGTAATCTTTGTACAGTTCATTTACGGGAATTGCATTTTGATGTGTGCTAGAAAAAATATCTCCCTGAAGCCTTTCCTTTCACACCCCTAGTACCCAGCAAGATTGTCACATAAATACTCTCACTTTGCGGTCAGAGAAGGAAAAGTAAAACACCAAGCTGTCTGAAAGACAGAGCCTAACATTTGTCCTTTCTTTGCGCATCAAATGTGTCAAGATGAAAACAAAATGTAAAGGGCTGTGTATTGATCATTCACTTCTGAACTCCAGCATGGTTTTTTTTTTTTTTTTTGAAGGTGCTTTAGCACCCCTCCCCCATCCTGCCTTATGACATGGGTGTGAAATTGAGGAAAGGAATTGTTCAGGGGTCTCCAACCTTTTCTGTAATGTGAGCTACTTCTGATCAGTGAAAATCGTCATGAGCTACTGAAGGCCAAGTAACTTGGGCATTGTTACCTGACACCCTCTCACCCAGCTTCATTGACTTTAAACCTAATGTCCATGGAGCCCGATACTATGGTTTGAACAAAATACTGTGACTAGGGGTACTGTGATAGGGCTGCTATGTGTGTCAGTGATTTCCTGGTCTTTAGGGAAGTATGAATGTGTGTGAATGAATGGCATATATCTGTATGGTTGACTAAGAGCCTGTGTCGTATGTACTTGTGCCACAGGACATACTTTTCGCCATATATGGCACCGTTACATGTACAACACAAACCTACAACCACTTTTTTTTAAATGGGAGAAATTTAAAGTGCAGAAAAATGTTCTGCAAAAATGTTCATAATAAGGAACATTCTTCTGCACTTTAAATTTCCTCCATTGAATAAAAAAGTGGTTGTATTTTTAAGTTATAAATATGGCAGCATGTGTACCAGCCACTGGGAGCAAGATGCCTGGTGTGTGTAAATGTCACACTTTGAAATGGGAGAAAATTCAACTGAAGAGTTAACTTTGTTTATATGCATTACATAAAACTCACCATTTTAATTTTCTCCCATGCCAGTGTCTTTACAAACAGCAGGCATATTACTCCCAGTGGCCTGTAGACATGGTGCCATCTTTATAACAGGAAAATGCAGCCATTTGTTTAAATGTGAGGAATTTAAAGTGAAGAACCATGCTTGATAAAATATTAGGGCTTAATTTAAAGTAGAGAAAAACATTAAGACAATGTTTAATAGAAACATTTTTCTTCACTTTAAATTTCTCACATTGAAAAGAAAATTACTGTATTTTTCAGTTATAAATATGGTACTGTCTCTATCAGTCACTGGGAGCAAGATGCCTACTGTATTCTAAATATGACACTTTGAAGAGGGAGAAAATTAAAATGAAGATTTAACTTAATCATTAAGTTAACTCTTCGTTTCAATTTTCTCTCATTTAAAAGCATTCAGAAATATCATTTTGTTCCTATGCTCCAATATTGAGTTGAGAACCAAGTTTTAATTAAAAGTTAAATACCTCAGTGGAGCACTGCTCATTATCAGGCTCTACTATCTGCAGCCTGATAATAATGTCAAATAAACCTAGACTTTCCTTAACTTTAAAAGGAAAACACAACACTTATTTATCGCAGTTCTTAGTTAAAAATGAACTCAAGGCTGGGAGCTACTCTGAAGGTTTCTGCAAGCTACTGGTAGCTTGCGATCAACTGGTGGGAGACACTTGGTTTAAATTATGCTATTAGTAATGTGCTCTGACCAAAATAAACAACCTCGTAGATAGAACTTAGCACCTCACAGGCATGCAAGATTGATGTACTGGCAGAGATCAGTAGAATCAGTCAAGCAGAAATATAGGAGACAGGCAACCTTTTCAAAGCAATACAGCACATTTACTGCTGTGTACTAGCATATAAGAGACCAGTAAAAAACATGTACTCTCCTGGAGTGCCTCACAAAAAAGAATTAAAGGAGTTCCCAGAAAGCAAGCACTCATAGAAGAATACAAGGAGCCAGTCAGAGAGGTGGTAAACAGGCTATGCTCCACAAGAGGGGCCAGACTTGCTGGACAGCCTAAAAAAAGCCAGCAAATAGAAAGCAAGCAAATATGAGTTCCAAAACATCAAGCCAATGGTAAGCAATGGGTGGAATGGATTCGTAGGGAAGCTTTCAGCATCTCACACATAAAAGATGATGGGAGGGAGGGGGCGTGGCCAGGGAGCAGATGAGGACGGACGCCTGAGCTAAGAGCTCCGCGCCGACCCCATACATTATCCTGATTGAGCCGAGCTGCAACGCACTGCCGGGACCCAGGGACTGCCCCGATTGCCCTGGTGCATAGCGAGAGACGCTGCAGCCCGAAAAACGGGCCGAGAGTGGAGGCGGCGGGTCGAGCGAGGCGACGGACCCGGACCGGGAGCACCCAAGATGGCGCTGGCGACCTGAGGCCTGTGAGGATGCTGAGGGCGGCGATAGAGCGGAGCGCCGGAGGCCAGGAGCATACGGTGGAGCGGGAGTACAGGCGGTCAACTCCGGACCGCGGCGGGAGTGCACACAGTGGGCAGCATCGAGAGGGAGTCGGCGGCCGTAAAACAGCCGCGAGGCCCTGAACAGCCGGAGCAGAGGCGGCACGAGTGCGGTGTACCGGAGGCCGACAGGCATACAAGGGCACCCCCCGACGAGTGGCATCCAGTGGGAAATCGAGAAGGTGCCTTCCGGTTGCGGATTCGCTGGGCTGGAGCGGCCCCGATGAGAACACCCGCTGCGTAGGAGAGCTGTGGGCCTCCCGGCGGGACCGGATTGGAGCCGTAGCATAGCCGCAACACGGCCTGGTGGACTTTTGGCAGGTGAGCAGGGCCGCACCGGCTAGTATGCCGAGCGAAGACTCCCTTGCGCGGAGGCGAGAGGAAGCTAAGAGTGGAGTGCTGGGGTCGTGAATTTGCCACGCTGGGTGGAGGCCCGGGAGGGCGGGGGCCCGCTGTAGTGCCCTGAGAGGACCGGCAGTGCTTTGGGGATGGCATTGAGAAGCGCTGAGCGGCTAGGGGGCCCGGCGGCGGACTTCCACATTGGGACCTGAGGAGCGGCCTGGAAGAGGGGGGGCCTGAGAGTGGACCAGACTGCCATCCCGGACAGGTGCAGGACTCTCCCACATAACATTGGGGGCCCTGCTGAACTGAAGGCCGGTGTGGAGTGCTGGAGAGGGAACTGATACCTGGGGGTTCACCGAGGGCAGAGGAGTCGGCATATGGGCACAGCGCTCAGGGCCCGCAGGAGAAGGTTGAGTGAGACGGCGGAGGCGGCAGGCCCAACTGGGGTGTGGTTCTGACAGTGGCTGTGGGTCGCTATCTGGCGTGGAGGACTGGGCCGGGGCTTCGGCACCTCTAGGAGTGACTGAACTGGAGGCCGAGACTGCAACACGGCATGGGGAAGCCACGGGGGAAGCAGGGGGGAGCGACCCCGGATCCTGATGACTCGGCGACCGAGCCCGGGAAACAAGATGTTGCGGAACACCTCCCTGGGACCCTGGGGCAGCAGCAGGTCGCCCAAATATTGCAAGCCATCACCGAGACAAGAGCGGCCCTACAGCAGGATATTGCGCAGGTAGCGACGGGCCTGGGCCTTCTCCGGGCTGACCACGCAAAATTAACTGATCGGGTGAAGCAGACGGAAACGAAATTGGAAGATATGGAACCGGCTCAGAGAAAATTGGAGTCACAGATGGGGGAGGCTATGAGTCGGTTGCAGGCCCTGGAACGGAGAGCTGAGGACGCGGAAGGGCGAAACCGCAGGAACAACATACGGGTGGTGGGACTGCCGGAAGGAGTGGAAGGGGCCAATATGGTGGCCTACCTGGAGCACTGGTTGAGAACAGAGGTGGCGCCGGAGGGCTTGTCTCCTTTTTACACCCTGGAGAGAGCACATAGGGTGCCGGCGCGCCCGCTGGCGGCTGGGCGGCCCCCGAGACCGGTTATTGCATGTCTGCTCCATTATAAAGATAGGGATTTGTTGCTGCACAGAGCCCCCTCGTCGGGTCCTTACAAGGTGGACAATGGTAATGTAACGCTGTTCCCGGATTACACCTTCGAGGTGCAGCGCCGTCGGGCTTCTTTCATGGCGGTGAAGAAGGCGCTAAGAGACGAAGGACTGCAGTATTCGCTGATGTTTCCTGCGCGCCTGAGAATAGTGATGGACGGACGGACACACTTTAGCTACAACCCGGAGGAGGCGTAGTCTTGGCTAGAGACCTACCGGGTGGGCACGGGAGCGGCAGAGCGAGGCAAGGGACTGCCGGCGGAGGGAACTCGCCCCCGCAGATTGCAGCGTGTCAGGCGGCGACGCCCTGGTGCCGGGGGCCCACGGCGACTCAAACAGAAATGGAGAGGTCGGCGGCTTTGCAGGCAGTGGCTGCAATCTCCCAGGAGAAGATTTCTCAATTGGCGGAGGCCACGGAATCGGAAAAGGGCTCAGGAGCAACGGATTCTGACGAGACAGGGGCGGGAAGCCCTGCTATCCCGCATGTCACACCTGGGACAGCTGATGAACTTGTTGATGCCTAGGGATCCTAGAGGGTCTTTCACTCTTGCTAGAACAGGGCCTAGGAAAGCTGGGACAGTATTATTCATGAGCACGATTCACGAACTCGAATAGCAGGGAATCGGCAGGCCCTGGGGACCTTTATCCATTGGTAAAGGGGCGGGGCTTACTAAGTTGCGAGTCCCCGGAGAGCTCGGGGCTGAGTTAGTACTGGGGGTACGGCGCCGACCAGTGACGGCATCCTAAGCAGGGTCTTGTTGGCCCTTGGTCGCCTCCCCTGACTGGTCTTGAGTTCGCAGGTCCACAGTAGCTACTGTAGGACGTAGGTTGGGGGTTGTAGTTTGGATGTGAACTAGTGTTGTAGTGCCTGTTCTGGGGGGGGGAGGGATTCGGGGAGTTAGAGGGGGGAGGTTTGAGGGATGGGGGGTTGGTGGGGAGGATCATATTTTTCGGGGCCACCGGTGTGTCCAAAACGGGCGAGCAGTTGCATACAGGACATCAGATGAGGTATGGGGACGATCCAAGAAGTTAAATGCATAACATGGAATGTACGGGGGTTACACACAATGCAGAAGCGCCATAAAGTGCATGCGTCCTTGGTGCGTAGGGGGCCCAAATAGTGTTTCTGCAGGAAACCCATATTAACCGCGCTGAAGGATTGGCGCTTTCACGGAGGTGGAGAGGGCAAGTATACTATACAACATATTCAGCGTATGCCAGGGGGGCGTTAATATGGATCAGAGCGGGGGTCCCCTTTCAGTTAATAAGACAGGTGGTGGATCCAGAAGGGAGGTTTGTGGCGGTGGCGGGACGTCTGAATGGGAGGGATGTGACTCTGTGCAGTGTATATGCCCCCAACGTGGACCAGATAGACTTTTTCTCCTGGTTATCAGGGAAATTGGCACCATACCTGACCGGGTCGGTGCTCATGGGGGGCGATTTTAACTCCATAGCTGACGTGGACATGGATAGATCACACCCGCCTTTGCCCGAAGCACCTGTACATAGGCTCTCCAAAGTCCGACGGGACTGGCAGGATAGATGGGGGCTCGTGGACACGTGGCGTGCACATCATCCGGACGAGAGGGATTACTCCTTTTTCTCGGCTGTGCATGACTTGCATATGCGGTTGGACGTGCTACTGTGTTCCCCGGATATACACGCTAAAGTAGGCCATAGTGAATACCTAACACGGACAATCTCTGATCATAATCCGCTACTGATGAGGCTACAATGGGCCCCAGAGCGGCCTGCGATACCGGCCTGGCGGTTACGACCGGAGGCATTGGAGGACCAGGTCTTCCGCGAGGAGGTAAGGACTGGGATCGAACAGTATTTCCTAGAGAATGAGGGCACAGCGACGACGGCACTGGAATGGGACGCATTTAAGGTGGTGGTAAGGGGAATATGCATTTCCAAAATGGTGGGAGTGAGGAAAACCCTAGTGAAGGAAGTTGAGGGAGCAGAGCAGCGTTTGCGGGAGGTTGAAAGGGCCCGCCCTGAGAATCCAGGACTACAGGAGGAAGTGGTCGGAGCTAGAGAGGCGGTGGCGGCACAGTTAGAAAGGTTGCGCTGTTTTGACTACAGGAGATATTTGGCACACGCAGAGAGGGACAAGGCGAGTACGTTACTTGCCTGCCTGGCTAGCCCGGTACCCCGAGGCACCCCCATATTAAACTTGGCATCCCCGACGTGAACCCTGGAATATACCCAGCAGGGGATTAATGGGCTGTTTTTGGATTACTATCATGAACTATATCGGAGCAAACTATGGGTGGCGGAGGTTGATATAAGGGAATTCCTAGATGGGGTGGTGTTGCCCCACTTATATAAAACGCAGGCAGACTCGTTGGGACAGGAAATTACACTAGGGGAAATTAGGGGAGCGGTGAAACAGATGGCGCGTAACAAAACCCCCGGGACGGACGGACGGATTGCCAATAGAATTCTATTCGGCCTACATCGACATACTGGCCCCGAAACTGATGGCGGTGTTTAGGGAGGCGCGGGAGGTGGGAGTGCTACCGGCATCCGTCCGCGAAGCGGTGATTATCCTGTTGCCAAAATCGGGAAAGGATCCAACGGACAAGACAGCTTATCGTCCCTTATCCATGCTCACAACCGATTATAAAATTCTGAGTCGGATACTGGCGACCCGACTCCTCCCATATATGGTACAGCTGGTCCACCGTGACCAAGCGGGATTTATACCCACCCGGAACACGGCCACTAATGTGCGCCGTTTACTCCGTATATTGGGAGAAGACCGCCAGGAGATCACAACCGAGGTTGTCCTATCAGTGGACATAGAGAAGGCATTCGATAGCCTGGAATGGCCATTTCTGTTTCAAGTTCTACGGACGTTTGGACTGGGGGAGACTTTTGTGGAATGGACCGAAATCCTATATCGATCAGTGACATCAAGGGTTCGGACAGGGAGTATGATTTCCCCCTCCTGTCTAGTGGGGAGGGGAACGCGGCAGGGGTGCCCGCTCTCTCCGTTGTTGTTCGCGTTGGCCATCGAGCCCCTAGCAGCGTATGCAAGGTTGGAGCGCACGTATCAAGGGTTGAGCCTCCGCGGAGTTACGCAATACATATCATTGTACGCGGATGATTTGCTTATGTTTTAGCTAACTCAGGAGAGGCGTTAGACGGGGCGATGGGGTTACTTCGAGAATTTGGAAAGTTGTCAGGACTCTGGGTGAATTGGGCGAAGACTTGCATATTTCCGGTGCGCTGATCGGAAACTGGCCCCCCCAAGGTTGAGGGCATAAGGTGGGAGCCAAGGTGCTTGCCATATCTCGGCACCCACATTTATCATGCGCCAGACGATATTTTAGCAGGGAACATAGGTAGGGCTGTGTGCGGACTTAGGGGGTAGCTTTAATTTTTGGAGAACTTTGCCACTCTCTGTGGCGGGTCGGGTGGCCTTGGTCAAGATGGTGGCGCTCCCCCGGCTGTTGTACTTCTTTAGGACGCTCCCGATATGGATACCGGGATCCACTTTTCGACAGCTCCGTTCCATGGTTGGGGGGGTTCTTGTGGGGAAATGGTAGGCGGCAGGTGGCATTGGACACCATGATGAGGCCGAGGGGGGTTTAGCAGTCCCGGATTTCGAGTGCTATTATTTGGCAGCCCAGCTACAGTGGCTTACCCAAGCGGTGGCGGCGGAGTTTAGGGGCCCGGCCAACCTAGAGGTGAAATGGATACCACGCCATGTGTTGTCCTTTATAGTGCTCCAACAGCGATTGAGACTGGGGACGCTCACCAATGAGGAGCGGACACTGCGATTATGTTGGAACCAGAGCCAACGCATGGCAGGCATTGATCGGCCGTATGCCCCGGAGATACCACTGGGGATGTGTACAGCTCTCCCGCATGGAGGGGATTGGACTGCGCTGGCGGAATGGGAGGACCTGGGAGTGCAGGTATTAGGAGACCTCTGAGGACGGGGCCTTGTTGCCCTATCAAGCCCTGCAGGAAAGACGTGGACTCCCTCGCAGGGATTATCAATTGCACTCGGCACTGGTTACTGCAGTGCAACGGCACTGGAGGGAGGGCCTTGCGGAACCCCGGACGTCTATGGCGTGTCAGTACGTAGTGATGGCGCGGGAACCTACAAGGCGGTCATGTGTCTATATAGACACATGATAGAGGAGAATATTGAGCCACTAAGGGGGTTACAACAGAAATGGGAGGTAGACTTAGGAAAGAAGATTCCTGAGAAAGCATGGGCTCACATTGTCGAGAGAGCGTGGAAGAGCACGAGGAACGCTAGGTTCCAGCTGGTTCACTTTTTTATACTGCATAGGGCATATCTAACCCCGGCCAAAATAAATAAGTATTTTAAAACAGACACTGCCCAGTGCCCGCGCTGCCATCTAGAGGGGGCGGAGTTTAGCCACATGATGTGGAGCTGCCCACAATTGGGTACCTATTGGGAGGAGGTAACGGAATTGCTGTGTAACATCACGGACCGACAACTTGAGGCCGACATGGGTACCTGCTTACTACACTGGTTTCCACACACCTCCAAACTGAAGGTCACAAGTAAATTCTGGGATCTGGGACTTTTGCTAGCTAAAAGAGAGATAACGGCACACTGGAAATCGAGAGATGGGCCTACCGTGGTGCGGTGGAATGCAGAATTGATTAAATGGGCAATGAGCGAAAGCACAGTTAGGTATCAGCACGCCAGGCGGACAGATAATGAAAAGGCGCTGGAGACTGCAAGGGCATGGGAGGCGCTAGTGACCGCGCTGCAGGCCCCAGAGGAAGATTCAGAGGGGGATTCAGCCCCGGAGATATAGAAAGGAAGGTGTTGGACGGCGATGGGCGGTGTGGGTACCCCCGAGACAAGCATGTTGTGCAGACACTGTACTAGAGCAATTAGGAGCGAGGGCGTATTGAGAGGAGATGACCATGTAGAGTATTGCAGCGGGAATAGTTGAGGTGGATTGATTAGACACTCGAAGAAGGACACACCGGTGGAGGGGGGTGGAGTGGGAGGGGGTGGGTGAAGGGTTACTTTATTTTATTAGTCATATTACCCGGTTCTCCTGGAGCGGATAGGTGTCGCTGAATAGCAAGAGAAGGACCGCTCCCCGACAGTAATTTGAAGTAGGGGGGGGAGGGAAAGTAGCGGCTAGTACGGGGAACGTCCGCATATGCTAAGAATGAGGAGAGAATGAGGAGGGATTGGATGGGTGGAGGGCCGACTGCAGGGAGTGGTATTGTATATACGTAATATGGCTTATATGTTTGCTGTTGTGAGAGAACTAATAAAAACAAGTTACAAAAAAAAATAAAAGATGATGGGAGGAATGCTTGCAATTTGTCTAACCACTGACAATTGCTCGGGGTAGCAGCTCAACCCATTGTTCTTTTGCTCACCCTGCCACCTCATTTTGGACCATATGCAAATTAGCCTTGACCCTGCTCCGCATGGGCACAGTTCAGCCCGATCTGCCAGGCCAGTTCCTTCCGGAACACAAGCAACCCAGGACCGATTTTGCCCTATTCCTGGGTTTTGCGTTTTGGTTCAGGAGGGTCTGGGTTAGTATTTCAGGATTGACTGTTCCTATGAGGAGTAGGGTCAAGACTGATTTAAATATGGCTGGGTCCAAACTGAGGTGGTATGGTGAGCAAAAGATCGATGGGTTGGAGTGCTACCCGAGCTATTGCCAGTGGTTGGGTGTATTACTAGCAGTCTCCCATCAGGGTCGGATTGGTAAGTTGGGCACTCGGGCAATGGCCGAGGGGCCGGTATCGAAGTTCCAGCTGTGGGCTGCTTTTCTGGCAGCCTGGGGGGGCCGATTTGGGCAGTGTCTGGACTGTTCAGATGTCGCCAGAGGCCCAGTGGGGTCCTGAGTGGCCTTTCTGGAGGCAGATGGGCCTCCATTGCCTCCCTTTTATCAATGGGCAGAGGTGTCACTCCCTTTCTCTCGCTGGGCCGGCCAATTAATGTGTGCATACTGAGTGGGGGCAGGGGGCCTGAGCACAAGTGGCCTCACTTGTGTTCAGGTGTTTATAAAACTTCGCCGAAGCAGTGTTTTGCTGAAAGCCAATATGCAAATGTGGGCCACTTTTTTTTAATTTTTTTATTTTTTTAGCGTGCCCGGTCCCATTTCTAATCCCAATCCAACCCTGTCTCCCATCGCCTTTTGCGTGTTTCATGTACTGCCCTAAGTTGCATGGGTATGCCCAGAGGTGGTTCCCGTGCTCACGGTATTACAGAAATCAAGCTGTACCTGGCTGATTAGGCCATAAGTAGGGCAAAACTGGTTCTGGGTTGCTTGTAGTCGATTCCGGGAAGACCTGGCTTGGCAGTTCAGGCCTGACTGTTCCCATGAGGAGCATGGTCAAGACTGATTTGCATGTGGCTTGGTCCAAACTGAGGTGGCATGGTGAGCAAAAGAATGATGGGTCAGAGTGCTACCCTACATACATAGAACAATGTAGATAACATAAAAAATCCCCCAATTAATCTAACTTAAAATGACAGTGATAGGGCACAACTACTTGCATTGGTAGACAGAAGACAAGAAACGTCATTATAAGCGTGAGCTGATAGTCTGTAAATGTTCAGTAGCTCCATAAGCACTGCTGTCCTGTTTCAAACACCACAATAAATCTTATAATGACCCGGAAAAGTAGGCATTGTAGTTTTGTGTATTGCATTCACCAATAGCGTGTTGTGCTTTCTACTAGTTTAAATAATAAAATATCGGATGACAACTTGGATTGTGTTGCGTTCTGTGTACTGATCTGCTTCAGTATAATGTTTCTGCATAGCAAAGCTACAGTAAGCAATGTAAAAAATGTCAAAGATAACCATTGCTCTCAATCAAAGTTGAGACTTGGAACCTCAGTGTTTTCATTACAGATAACTTGAGATAGTTGCAACTGCACCACCGATCACTAACCGCTGCGGAAAGGGCGTTGCAGGGAACGCAAGCTGTGATCCTCTGCCACAAGTAGCTGCCGCGGCTCCAAAAATTTATCGGCCAGCCCATAATTGGAGTTGAAATTATCTGCTGCTTGGGGGCACGAGGTGGAGCTAGCCTGGCACGCTCGCAGTCCCCGGCTTCCCGCAAAAAGGAAGCCGCGGTGAGAGGCTGAGGTTAAGGCAGCGATGAAGGGGAAGCCGCAAAATTGACTGCTGAGCGGCAAAAAGAGTGACGTCAGCGTGCTATTGGAGGAGGAGTGTGCAGCGAACCTCGCGGAGGCACGGAGAGAGCCACCGGGGCTGGGAGCCGCAGGAGCTGCCAAGCTGTTGTTCACCTAAAGATACCTACCTCTCGCATCGGCAGTATCGTGAGCATTAATGGTGTCCGGGGATTAAAGAAGCCAGCGGAGTCAGTGGGAGCCAGCGGTCTGGAGAGTGCTCTGAGGTCCAGAGACTTTCAGCAGCATCCAGTGCGGGGACGGAGGTCCAGAGACGAAGAGGAAACAACCCCTCAGCAGGCTCTGGAACTGGGCTGGCCTCAGGTTTGGGAGCAGGAGAGCGCAGCTGAGGCGGACCTGTGGAGCAACTGGGGAACTTGCACCCTATCCTGCTCCTACTCCCCGTGTGCTATCACCTTGGGGTAGTGTGCTGCAGTTCATTCTTGGCTTCTGTTTATAACTAGATGGATTATCTTGGAGTAACTGACCTGGAGGTAACAAAGGGAAATGCTGCCGAAAGGGAAAACACTTGGGGCCAACATGGGACAGACCGATGCTCTACAGAAAAATGCTCTCCTAAAAATGTGCAAGCACTAAAACGCCCAGCATTGTAAGTCAGTAGAGAGTATTATTATTGATCCCATTAGAAGAGAATTCGACTCCTAGTATGCTAGATATTTAGGTACACCCTGTGGAAGAAGCAAGTGGAACACCCCATGGACAATCTATAAAAGATTTGCGGGGAAATATTTTAAAAGGAAACCAGACGCCTGTGAACACACTTTACTGCCGGAAAGTCTTCAAGGTAGTGACTGGAAAGAGGGTGAAAAGAATGTATTGAGTGTAACAAGTGACTCTATTATTCTCGAAACACTACCAGATTTGGACCAAGTATTGAGGGATGAATGGGGTTATCAATGGAGGGGGTGTTGTTTCTATTTGAACCTAGGTTATCATCGTCACCCTGCTTCTCCCTTAGTGGAATTGATAGCCCAACAGAAGACAGAGAAGACCGAGAAGTCCTGCAACAAACAGTGACTAAACAAGAAAGGGAGGGAACGGGAAGTGGGGGTAGTGACTCGCTAGGACTCACTGGGGAGGATACCCCTCAGCAAGGCCTTATCGCCCGATACCCCAGTCCTCGTTGGCACTAGACATGACAGCAATCTCGGCCTCGTCATTCGTTACTAGAGGTGGTTTTTAATGCAAAAAATCCTTCAGGCAATATTAGAAGCCCTAGTCGAGAATAATGGCCAGGGGAAAACCCCCAAAACCCTATTACAGAAGATTGTGGAGGAGCTAAAACGAATTAACAATTGTATGCCTACTCTAGTACGAACAGTAATAGAGGAGAGATCAGGAGGTAAATGCGTCATCCCTCATTGATGAGGGACAATACGCACAGCCCTAAAATTCCCTTATGGTATATATTTAAAAGTGTCCAATGCTGGTAATGAAGAGGGGGCAGTGCTGGAGAACAAAGAGGCATATGCCCCATTACAAGACGAGAGAGAAAACACAATGTTGAAAAAGAAAGGGGGTCTAAATCAAAGTTGGAGGAAAGGGCAGGGTGTGGCCCCAGTACTAGAGAGACGACGGATAAATGGAACAGGAAGTAAAGAGGGAACTAGGGGGAATTTGAATAGATTAGGTGTAGTAAGCCATGAGGAGAAAAACATCTTGCTTGGAAGTACACAACCCCGAAGACCTGTAGAAGAGAGAAAAAAAAAGAGTAGGCCCTCAAAAAAGTGGGTAGCAGGGCGAATGGTGAGTTGCCTGGTATAATAAAAAGGGGAGCGCCCTCCCCAGATCAACCTGGGAAAAGAGAATTCTTAAGGCCGGATGGAGTACCTACAGACTGGAGGAGTAAAGGAAAGTATAATAAAAGGGATAGTCTATGGGTATTTATGGAACCATGGGGGCGAAGGATAGGGAGAAAACGTCCGAGTAAGTTAAAGCCCCTGAATCGCTCACACCTATTACAAATACTGGTTAAATATCCTACCCTGGGTGAGGTTACATCTGACCATATAAGGCAAATAGGCTTTACAACAAATTTGGAAGGAAATAAGGTGACAAAGGTCCTCTTCTATTCTGAATGTGTAAAGCAGATGGTGGTAAGGGCTGAAGAAGAACTGGAAAACGAGGGTATAAGACTTGTGCAAGTTGGTGAATTGGGTATAGAGCGGAGTAACCCCGGGAGCCTTGATGCTCTCACCTACCATGCAGGACTACGCCCTGATCAAATACAGTATGGCATACCAGAGGATCAGCATTGAAGAATATACACTGATAGAAGCAGGGGAGGTCTACAAGTAGCAATAGCAAATGCTGTAAAAGGTCCACTATTGAGCAACCGATTTGAATCACTATCTGACTCGAGCAATTTGTGATGATAATATAGTGGGAGGGTTGAGTGATCTGGATTAGGAAATGGTGTACTCTCACAGCCTACGGATACGGACGTGGAATATAGGGGGATATAAGACATTTAACCCAAGATACCCTCAGAGAGATGTTGGGAAGCTATGAAATTATGTGCTTCCAGGAGTCTTGGCTGTGCAAGGCACCTGAACCAATAGATGTTTTTTTATGCTTACTTATGAAGCAGTGCTCACGAACCTAGGATGCCCCTCAGGGGGATTGATTAATTTAGTACCATCAACAATAGCCAATAAAGTAACTGGGCTAAAAGTAAAAAGTCTGGCTATTCGCTAGCCAGATAGAACTCTATAGTGGCCCCCGGGCAAGAAGACAAATAATTGTGGTCAATATACACATATAGCCAGGGGCTATAACAGATTATGAAGGGCAGCTGGGACTGTTGGAGGAAGATCTGGAGCTCATATGTACAGCAGATGCATCACAGTTGATAATGATCCTAGGGATTTCAACCATAATTTGGATCCCTCTTTTAGCGATAAATTGTATACAGATCTATTAACCCTGGCACAGGTGCCCCAGGCTATCTTCCCTAGTGCAGGTGGTTCTGTATGAGATGAATCCCTAGCAAAGTTCTTAGGATCTATTGTACTATTCTGTGCCAATGGACACGTAGATACTGACCGCCCCGCGAGAGACTTTTTGCATAGCTAACCAGAGCTGCCCAATCAACTCCGCCTTCATAAATGCTTGGCACTTTACTGAAGTAGAAGGGTTTGAAGTGCTGCAATGTGAAGGCAGTTATCATTGGCCCTTATGCGTATTACTCTGGATAGAACAAGGGCCGAAAAGAGGTGGGAGTGATCCCTCTGCAGATAGAACACCCTTGACGCATAACCCCCCGTATAACCGAGGATAGTTTGAAATTGGTTAATGAGCTGATGATTGACTATACGTCTCTGTAAACCAGAGGAAAGAGAGAATGCCCTAATATGGTATGATTAGGTGACAGAGCAGGTAAACTGTTTAAGGGTACAACTAAAATCAAGATCTGTGACCAAGAAAGGTGGTTACAAGAATGGGGGGGAAGAAATGGTTGGTTTAATAATGAGTGTAGGAGCCTAAAATTGAGGGTATGGAAATGAGAAAGACTGTTTAGAAAAAGACAGGATAAGGTAATAATGGAGTGTCTCCGCTTGTCAAAACTTGAGTATAAAAATAAGTTGAAGGAAAGGAAATCGGAATATGTGACTAAAAATTGGCAAACAATGTTTGAAGTGATGGTCACAAATAACATAAGATCATTCTGGCAATTGGTGTGGGAGGGGAATGTGCAAGGGGAAATGCGGTGCTTAGTGGGAGAAGATGACTGGATTAATTATTTAAGCAATCTGTATAAGAGCGACAGGTTAGATTAGAATCTGGAAAAAAGGATTAAGGTTTGGGAAGATGCATTTCTCTTTCCAAAAAGATAAAATAAACCATCCAATCCCTAAAACTAACTAAAGCAGCAGGGCCAGATAATTTACCAGCAATTATATTAAATAATGTGGATTGGTGGGCTATTTATTTTTTATTTTTTTAAATGTCATCTTCCGAAATGTCTTAACTTCTGGGAGTTTCCCGTAAAATTGGAAAGAAGCAATAGTCGGACCAATATATAACCAGCATTTGCAAGGCAATCAGACTCTCCTTTGGGACCTTGTAAAGTATTTAGCCATGCATCACATTATTCTGGGTGCTGCCACATGTACTGTTCTTTAACATAGCACTGCATTGAGAAGTACTTGCCGTTTGACCCCATTTCCCGGTCTTTCAAGAGCTTCACTGGCTAGAATCAAGTTCAAAACCAGATGCCTGGCTCATAAAGCCACTGACTTGAAAACAATTCAACAACTGCTAAACTACTGATCATATCTGGGAGTAAATAAAGCCTAAGAAGTAAAAACTTCTTGCAACTTGACAATCATAAATGTATAGCTTAAGCATTAAGACCAATCCTCCATGGAGCATCAACCCGCCCATGGAACTATCTATTCATCTGAGCAACTAACCAGCAGTGCGTAAAACTTTCTTATTCAAGATTTACTTTAGTATGTCCTGGATGTCATAGAACTCTCTTCGGAATGTTTATTTTTTTGCCTTCTATCCATTTTGAAAGTTGTCCAGCCCTCTAATTTCTCTCCTCCAAAATTAGACATTGTCCTTTTCAGCTGGTGAACTGAATATTAACTAACTATATATATATATATATATATATATATATATATATATATATATATACATATACACACACGGCTGTCCCTCTGTAAATAGTGCTATTAAAATATGTAACAATATTTAAAATAATTCATACAAATCAGTAAAATTTAAAAGGCAAATAAAAATGTTTTGAAAAAAAATATTTAAAGCCAACATGTGATGTAAAGAACCCATGGCCTATTTACGGTTGTCATCCAGGTCGTCATGACATCATGCCTCCTGGACTTTTGTAATACAATTCACTGTCACTAGGTATGGCAGAGTTAAAGTGCTCAATCGAAGCAGCGCGTGATTACAACTCTCATAACAAAGTAGTTGTCAAGTAAAGGTCAAGACACGAAATACGATGTCCTGGCGGCACGGAGCTAGGTAGGCACTCTAATTCTACTGCCTCGTGGGCATTCACGGAATATCCAATGTATACGCCTACCACCCCTGCCCCCTTTTTAGGTCGAGCCTCGAGTAGCGCGCAAGCGCTGCTCTGCGAGACTTTAAGTTAGGGCTTTTGAAAGCTGACCAGACGCTCGTGCGTCGTGGCCTTTTCCCTGCGGTTACGCGCGCGGCAGACATCTGTTTCCAATTATCGTGCCCAGACGCGGGCGCGATAATTGGAAACACATGCTGGCCGTGCGGGGAAAAGGCCATGACGCACGAGCCATTGTCAACATGTGCCTTCGAGAACTGCCTACACATTGCCGAGCGTAGGTCCGATAAAAGTCACTAGCCCGACTGGAGTACAGGAACGCGGGCAGCAACCAAGAGTGTCAGCGCAGCGGTAAATAATCAGAACAGCCGCTGCGGTGTTCTCTGCGTGGGGCTGTTCCCGACCACCTTTCTTTACCCTTCCCTCTCATCCAAAACAGCAGATAACTAAACCTCTCCAAGCCCTAACAGGGTAAATACAGCACACTCCAACATGAGCCAAACCACTAACTGACGGTAGCCGACACAGACGAGGACGTGCGAAACTGCACAGCCACTCAGCACGTCAGAATCCTGTGCGGCGCGCTACGATATCCTATATCACCTTACTTGTTAGCAGTACCTCCTCTAAGTCCAGACAACTCTCAGGATATGTTCTGCCTCGGGATTGGTTTTAAACCGACCCGGGATGCTAAAAGAATTATGAGCAAATGAGCATCCGTTAAAAGATCAACGACGGACGTAATCAGCAGAGTGAATTACACTGATGGTCAATGTAAGCAGTGAACAAGTTGTCTTTTTCAGTTTGTCGCATACTGACACGGTAAGACGTTGACCATGGGCAACAAGAGTACAGCGAAGACGGATCTTTAAAGATAACCGGACATTTGGAGGCACAGCTTGGCACGAAGGCCAGACTTTCGATGCCCGAATACTGTGATATAGGAAGAAGCCGCTATTCCTGAAATCGACACAAACAATGCCTTAGAAGTGCTCTGTTGAACGTATACCTGGAATTTATTCTAATAGAAGGGCACTAGCTTTGATTTTGACTCGGACGGAGGAACACTGTGCCCGATTGGATTGGAAAAACAGAACACAGTTCTAGGGTCGCACTAGAACAGTAGGATGACACACTGTGAGGGGACCCGACACAGACCCTCTGGGGTAGAAGTGGGGAACAGTCGCTTTAAGAGATCCTTTGGGATCTGCCTCACGCGGGAAGAAGTATGCTTCATTCTCTGGCTTTCCAAGGGCGCGGCTGGTCCTTCCTGTATCACCTCTACCTGCGGTGTCCAGCGATATGCAGCCACAGACCCTATCACGGTCAGTCATTCCCTCGTGAGTTTAGCAGGGTGTACTTCAACCAGCTTGCTACTGCCTTTGCACTTGCAGCTTTAAATACCCCTTTGATGAACCCTCTACTCCGCCATGTTTCATCTTAGTGTATTCCTCAGAATATGGGTAGTATACCCAGTATACAAGTGCAATGTTTCTTACGGATTAATTTGAATTTAACAATAAGCAATTTGAGAAGTGTGTTTGCATCCTCTTCAGGCTATTATCTCATTCAATTAACAGACAATGAGTCCAAACTCCAAACAATGAGCAATATTTTTATGACAAATTATTGTATTGATACTTAGGTGGTCATCAAAGAAAGTGCGAAGTGAAGGTGTTCTGCTTGTGAGTTGTAAACACATTGAGACAAATAAACACAACAACTACAATATAAGCAAATTCAAGACTGGCTACAATAGTTTTTTAGATTAATAAGCGGGATTGTGAAATTATTGTCCTTTGGTCACTAATCCAAAGTGAAGACCAGGTGATATATTTTGCTGATGTTTTGACTCCTTTAGTGGATAAAGGTCAGTATGGTCTTCTTCAGGATGGTGGCAGTGATGCACGTCAATCAATTAGAATTTAAATGTGGTAAACATTTTTATCTGTCCTAGAGTTCCAGGCCCACCCTGCAGCAAAATCCTTGGGCAATAGTTCTTTGCAGTCAGCAACCAGGTATGAACTCCTTGTGTTGCTCTGAACAAATTCCATTACGAATATAACTGCTTTCACTTTGTGAGGAGCCAGCAGATTCAGGCAGTATAGGCAAGACAAATCGAACTCAGTGTCCATCTTGCCAATTGGTTTCGCTGCTGTTAACTTGAAAGCTGCTTTCTTCACAGGCATGGTGTGCCTTATTTATTGTTGCCTTTTTGTTTAGCTGACATTATTTGCCCAACAGTGTCTAAGCCATTAATTGACAGCAGAAGCTATTTGGCAGCTGTACGCATCCTTCTCTGTCAGTGTGTGGAAAATTGTGCATGCTATGGATTTTATTATTTGTTTCCTAGTAGAACTGGGCTAGTGAGCTTTTCAATGACAAGGCTGCACTGTGTGCTTTTACCCAAATTTCCCTCTCACTTCGCTGCCCTTTCACCTGCGGAGGCAAACAGTATTGCATTCACAGTTGCCAATTGAGGGCTGAAATGGGAAAGGCTATTTTTTGCTCCTCGCATCTACCCCAAATGTATGACAAGACTGATGCTACACCAGCAGCCACCTTCAAGTAGGCAGTGACCAAAAGGTGTAAATATCTGCTCGGGAAGACACTACCAGGAGATGGGATTTGATTAGAGTTCCAAACCTGATACCCAAAACGTTCTATCTAACCCTAGCTGTTAAGATCATATGTAGTAGTTGGCGATTTTTTTGTATTCATTTTATATTGCAATCCTAAGGCTGCCAATTTTAGGCAATCACTTTTTTGTGACCTATGCTTGCTGTAAGAAATAAAAATAACCATTGCACTAGTTTGTCAATGCATGACAGACCCATTGGCTTTGCCAATGCTTTCTTTCTAAGTGCCATCCGAGTACTGAGGTAGGTGTTGGATGATTAATTTGTGTTTACCTATGTATTGAGAGGGACTTTGGGCCATGATTGTGCTCCAAGTAGTTGAGCAAATAATACGTTAGAATTTTTTCCCTGATTTCTTCAAACCTTTCCATCCAAGTACTGTACTCTGAAAAATATCCCACAAGCTCTCTGAAAATTCCACTCGAATTGGCCTCAATGGTTGTCAGTTGGAAATGGTGATGCATTGTTGTTTTTTTTTCTCAGTACCCTTCCCTACCTGTGAGTTTGTTGCTCAGCTAACTATCAAGATGACTTCAGATGTGATGGTGGAAAGCGAAACGATGAGTCTCGGCCACCAGCTGCACCTTAGACCGCAGGAGCTCTGCGTCCTGGCTGAAAGTTGGGCACGGAGCCATGCGCTGGTGACAAAGCGCAGATTGTACGATGTAGGAGACAAGACAAATAAATTACTGGCCTGGCTGGAGAAGAGGGATCGGAGTCGGTCCTGGGTATTTGTGATTGAAGATAGGGTTGGAGTAATGCAGAAAACTAATGCAGCCATAGCTGAAACCTTTGTGGCTTGTTATGAGCTGGGATGAAGAGGGCGGTTGCCAATTATGGAGACTTTCTGGCCGACATCACACTACACACTCACGAGAAGGACCGGGAGACCCTTGATGCCGAGCTGACGGTGGACGAAGTGATAGCAGGTCTGCGGGACCTGCAGCCTTGAAAGGCGGCGGGCCCAATGGCCTGGTTATAGAACTGTACAAGGTTATTGCTGAGAAAGTCGCCAAGCCTCTGCTCTATATGTTTCAAGTGGCACGAGAGGTGGGCTTTCTACTGGCCGATCAACAGGTCAACCACCATAGTAGTTTTCCATAAAAAGGGGAAGCAACCGACAGACTGCAGCTCTTACAGACCCATATCCTTACTAAACGTGGAGGCGAATGTGTTTGCCAAGGTTCTGGTGACAAGGTTCTGCAAAGTCACTGCCTCCCTCATGCACACCGATTAGTCTGGATTCATGCACCACAGAAGCCACTGCCTCAATCTGAGGCGCCAGTATGGAGTACTGCACATGACGGAACAGTCCAGCGAACAGCAGGCGGTGTTGATGGCCTTAGACGCCAAAATGTCTTCGCCACGCTAGCTAGTATGTGCTTTGGGCCAACATAATGCAGTTAGGTCAGACTCCTCTACCAGGCGCCCCTGGCGAGGGTGAAGGTCAATGGAGTGGTGTCTCTGGCATTCACCGTGCACAAGGGAATGCGGCATGGGTGCCCCCTCACCCATGATTTTTGCACTGGAGCCGCTGGTGGCTTTGATGTACCAAGACCAGGGGTGCAACTAGACTCAAACTTCGGGGGGGTTTAAGACTCCCAGGTAGGGCTGACTCAAGCGCTGGTGGCAGCCATCACAACAGTTTTTTGGTGCTCTCCTCCCCATATCCTCCTTCTACATGAATTCCCTCACCTCATCTCTCCATAGCCTCTCTCTGACGTACATTTCATTCTTTATAGTGCTACTCGTAACCCTCTCACACTCCGTTCTGTGATCTGCATGGTACACTTTCTTTGCAGCCGGCACATTAACCCTCTGTGCTACTTTGATGAGCCAAAACTGCCACCAGACAAAATTCGGAACTCTCTCCAGTAGGAACATTAAACACTAGAGTTATCTTCACATTTTTTTGTTGTTGACTGAAAACTACCTGATGCACAAGGAAGTTCATGTGCTTTTAAACCAAACATTATTTTTGAACACAGCGCTCTCCACTAAAGTCAATACCAGGCATGACAAGCTTTTCCAGAAAAGGCATGAGAACTAACCTCATAGCCATTATATGAGGAATAAGATCTATGTAAGTGGTGGGGTGCAATACTCACCCCTCACCCCGACTTCCAGCAAACAAAACAAGTTTGTGGCTCCCCGCAGATTCCAGAACTTTCCATTTTTTTTGTGAAAGTTTGAGGTTTGCAAGGGATTCCGTGCAAAATAACCTGGTGAGAACCACGCAAGTCACCCCATCCTGGACGCCCTTCGGTGTCTAGTTGCCATATGTACAGGTTTGGTAGGTTTCCCTAGGTACCAGCATAGCTAGGGCCCAAAGTCCATAGCTATCCGTTTTTTAGGTCGAGCCTAGTGCAGCGCGCATGCGCTGCTCTAGGAGATGACCTTTACAAATCGGTCAGCTCTTTTCAAGCACTCGTGCTTGTGCTGGCATCCACCTTGCGGGAGCGAGCAGCGGCCATCTGTTTCTAATTAGCGTGGCCGCGCTTGCTTCTTTTATGTTGAGCTCACACTCGGCTTTCTTCCTCTGAAGGCCCTTCAAGTAGGCTGGATTTGGTAGATTTATAGCTGCCTTTGCCCCTGGAAGCAGGCACTTGCCCACAGTAATGTGTGATTATTCATGTGTTATTTATACCACCTTGAATGCTTGCACATTTCATAGATTTATTGTGTGCTTTACACTTGCAAAGGGCTGCCAGGGCCATGTTATTGCGGCATATATAAAGTTTTTTGTACATACGCTGTGAACTGTACGGCTGACCTTTAAAGTGTTGTGGCATTATAGAATGAATGCAGCGATGTGCAGAGCTTCAGGAAGGCGCGGAGGTTGTGGGAGCGAGGTGTTTGCATCGCTTGTATGATGTGAAAGGCGCTCACTTTAAAGTACATTCGTGTCGGGCAAAGGCCGGTGGTCGTGTTGAAATTGTAACCAGAACTGTTAAAATGCTGCGGCGGCGCGTTTGTTTGATGTAAAGCCCCCTCCCAAGACTACCAAAGCTGTTTTCAGGCCCTGACGAATGAGACGAGTAAGAGTCGCATTATTGGATAATTGTTGCTCACTGCCAAATCACTTCACATTGTTGTAGATTCCTAATTATACGTTTGTATCTCACCTCCTGACATCCTAGCGCCACCATTTCATTCTACATTAACGTTTTTCAGTTCAGCTGTGCAAATCCAGCATACAGTTAAATAATTTCAAGCATGTGTTATAAACCCCATCCTTTCTTTCACAACTGGGTTGTGTCTGTTGTTATTGTGCTGTACCTGTGCTCCATGGTAAAGCTCATGCAACCTGCTTACAGGCTCACTCACGGCTCACAGTTTTATGTGCTCCTCTGAGTCCCGTGGTGATTGCAAATTGTGACAATCGAGACTGTGTTTGCCATAATATGACAACCCTTTGGACCCACAACAATGTTATTAACGAGTCTCACGAGCCCTGTAAATAAATGTTGAAACTACGCAGGTTGAAAATGCAAGAGCGGGGGAGGAGGTGGCTCCGGTGCTGGGGGCGGGGTGGGCTTGTTGGTACCCCCCTGTTCTGTCTGTTTCCTTCCTTCTTTACTCATTCCTCATCCTATTCCTATCCCCCTGCCCTCTTTTGCCCCTGACATCCCCCCCATCAACTCCCCAAGGAAGAGTTGCTGATTGTGCCTTCTGTCCTTGCATCTGAAGGTTCCTCTGATGTGCCCCTGCACACGAGGGGTTAAGTCAGCTGGTAGAAATTCATAACTTTGCTTCAGGGAGAATGTGGAGGAATTATCATTCTGTTGAATCTTTCATTGGGTTTGTTATGAGAGCTGGCTGCTGCCTGTCCCGGGGGCAGGAATGGGGGTGGGGGCTTTGGGAGCCGGTGATAGTAATTAGTGTGCGGAGTGCATTAATGAGGCTTGTTAATGCATTGTGTAATTTATACAATCTCTTAAAAAATATACCCTACAGCGCAACCTCACCTCCAGCATCAAACAAACATCTCCTCAAAACAACACCAGTTAAACAGAACTCCGCACCACCACCACCTCACCATGCCTCACTTCCACCACAGCATCACTAAGCACCACTATGGCATCACTCAACACCCCCTCAACATCACTAAGCACGACCTCAACTATAGAACAGCCAGGAAGAAGTCGCTAGTATTGCAACGACAAAAAAACTACAAGACATTTTTTATGGTAATTCTTTTTTAATTGGGTCATTCAGTTGTACATAATATCTTCTTGGTTATATACAAGGTAACAAAAATACTTATAATACTTTTTTATTATAACTTTTCAACATGCTGCACAGCAGCCACAATGCTCTATAACATAGCTTAAAAACCTTGGCAAAGCCGAGAGCACTGGCTGAACACTTATAAGGACCCAAAGGCGAGACCTATTGGCCAGAGCTCGCAAGGGGCCACATGTCTTGTGATGCACTTACACCCAGTCCTGGAGTTTTCGCGCACAGCATTTCTGGGTTTAGCAAGTGTTTTTTAAATTTTTTAAATTTTTTTACCGTCATCGCAAAAACATAATAACAAACACACTATGTAGGATAAAAACTAAACTAGTCCGACTGAAGTTGTCACAAATGATGTGAGGCCACTTGGCAGCAATTCCCTTTTCTGCCACTTTATCATTTAAATGCTCACCTCCTTAGGTCTTCCACCCTTCACACTTACTCCCAAACTCTGATTATGCAAAAGTTAAACATAAATTGTCTATGACTTGTGTATAATAAAAGGCGTAAATCGTATACAATGAAACATGACGTATGTAATAAAAATACTAGCACAAAATTACGGGTACCTTTTGTAAAACTGCTGGAAAAAACTTTGACATTCCCAAAGTAATTTTGGATTGCCTGAAGCATTCCACAGCCATTTGGAAAGAAGGTTGACTGCAGCTTTAACGGCTTCAAAATACTTATTTGATCTGCGTTTTTTCTTTTTATTTGAATGTCGGTAAATGAAGAGACTGAATGTACCTCCTGAATTTTCTCTGCCTCTTGCTCCTATAGAACAGTAGAAAATATTACATGATGATGACATCATATACTAATCCTGGGCTTTACATTATCATCCTAATGCATTCTGGAAGTTGAAGTCTTTAATTTTAACTGCTCCACATGAACTAAAAACACTTGCAAACAATCTGTACAAGGAAGGGAGCCCCACAACTGTTGCCTGGTGGTATCGCTCCCGGTGGTCACCTTACAGAGTAAACAATGAGCTGCGAGTTCAACATATAAACCCTTGCGTTTCCAGTACGGGGCGGAGAATCTGGATGTGTTTTACCGCCACCTGAATCCTCCAGTCAGAATGTCGGGCTTCGGACACGGTGCCGTTGGGCCCCTGGCTGATGGTGCGCCTGATTTCCAGCTTAGATTGAGCGAGAAACTGAAGGGAGCCGCATATCGTTCCAGGCAAGTTTTGACTCTCCCCGCCAGAGGAGTCCGACGTAGACGATGAAGAGCAAGATGAATTCTTACTGCTCTCCTGGCTTCAGTTCATGTTTCAATCGAAGCCCTGCCGCGTAGCTACTCGTGTACCTAAGGCCCAGGGCCCAAAATACCTTTATGTACAAGTCCAGTACAGCAGTGTCTAGTAAACACGGGTATCCCTCCTTAAATTGAAGCGTGGCTCCCTGTCGGCTTTTCCTGGCACAGACCAGCAAAACCAAAAGCGACCAGCCGATCAGTCTCCCTCTTGTTTTTCAAACTCTCCAAATCCAGCCATTCTTCTTTGCTCTTTCAAACATTCAGAGGAGGCATTTGCAACAAATGAGTGATCTATACACAACAGCTCTGCTGCTGACCTTTCCCTTCCGTCTTTTCGTTTGCTTAAAAGGCTCTCCTGTCACAATCAATCAATCAATCATGTCACTTATAAAGCGCACTACATACCCGCGAGCGTCTCAAGGCGCTGGGGGAAGAGGGGGGTGGTGCTGCTACTGATCGAAGAGCCAGGTCTTGAGGAGTCTTCTGAAGGCCAGTAGGTCTTGGGTCTGCCGAAGGTTGGTGGGGAGGGTGTTCCAGGTCTTGGCGGCGAGGTGGGAGAAGGATCTGCCGCCGGCGGTCGTTTTCCGGATGCGGGGGACTGTGGCGAGGGCGAGGCTGGTGGAGCGGAGCTGGCGGGTGGGGGTGTAGAAGCTGAGTCGTCTGTTGAGGTAGGCTGGTCCGGAGTTGTGGAGTGCTTTGTGTGCGTGGGTGAGGAGCTTGAAGGTTATCCTCTTGTTGACAGGGAGCCAGTGCAGGTCTCTCAGGTGGGGTGTGATGTGGCTGCGTCGGGGGATGTCGAGGATAAGACGTGCAGAGGCGTTCTGGATGCGTTGCAGCCGTCTCAGGAGCTTAGCCGTCGTTCCTGCGTAGAGGGTGTTTCCGTAGTCCAGCCTGCTGGTGACGAGGGCCTGGGTGACTGTTTTTCTTGTTTCGGTGGGGATCCACTTGAAGATCCTGCGGAGCATTCGGAGGGTGTTGAAGCAGGATGAGGAAACGGCGTTGACCTGCTTAGTCAAGGAGAGGGTGGGGTCGAGGATGACCCCTAGGTTGCGTGCGTGGTCGGTGGGTGTCGGGGCTGTTCCCAGTGATGTCGGCCACCAGGAGTCGTCCCATGCTGAAGGGTTGGAACCAAGGATGAGGACCTCCGTCTTGTCCGAGTTCAGCTTCAGGCGGCTGGTACTCATCCATTCGGCGACGGCCTTCATTCCTTCGTGGAGGTGGGCTTTGGCGGTGTGAGGGTCTTTGGTGAGGGAGAGGATCAGCTGGGTGTCGTCGGCGTAGGAGATGATGTTGAGGTTGTGCTGTCGGGCGACGTGGGCGAGGGGTGCCATGTAGATGTTGAACAGCGTTGGGCTGAGGGAGGAGCCTTGGGGTACGCCGCAGATTATCTTGGTGGCTTTGGATCGGAAGGGGGCGAGGCGGACGCTTTGTGTTCTGCCGGAGAGGAAGGATGTGGTCCAGTCCAGGGCCTTCTCTTGGATCCCGGCGTCGTGAAGGCGTGTTCGTAGTGTGTGGTGGCAGACCGTGTCGAAGGCGGCTGATAGGTCCAGGAGGATGAGGGCTGCTGTTTCTCCGTTGTCTAGCAGGGTCCTGATGTCATCGGTGGCGGCGATGAGGGCGGTTTCGGTGCTGAGATCCATGCGCCACCAGTGCTAGAAACCCAAGTGACTTGAGAATGGGGTCCCTGGAAAGAAAATATTTGCAATGCTATAGGTCTCGCATTTAAATGCGAGACCTATGGCATTACAAACAAGCGGCTGCCATTGTCCCGGCTGCTTCAAAAGTGAAAGCGGGCATGGCCCGCTGAATGTAAGCAAAGCACGTCGTTGTGCCTAACGTAGGAGAAACCCAATAAAGAAAATAGCACACGTACCGTGTAACAACCAAGTAAAGGGGCAAGTAGCCATGGGAGGTTACAAATGAAGACATGGCCGTACTAAGGAGGGACTAACAAGCTAATTACAGAATCAGAAGCCAGCATTTAGGAAGGACAAAGACACAAGCCAATGAAAAATATGGGTGGGGCTTCTCTTCCATACTCTACTACAGCAGATCGCCAGAGCAGCGCTTGTGCGCTGGCTCCGGCTCAACCTAAAAAGGAGGATGCCACACAGCCCCAAAATTATCGCCTTATTAGCTTGCTGGATGTAGGGGAGAAAGTATTCTCAAAGATATAGCTAGGCGTAATGAAGGCCTGTGTAGAGCAGAATAACTTGATCCTGATGGAGCAAGGTGGTTTTAAAGAAGTTCCACTCAACAATAGATCATTGCCTTAGTCTATGGGCAATGGCAATAAAGGCAATCGAATTACGAGGCAGATTGTCCTGCTGTTTTGTAGATTTCCGAGCCACCTTTGATTTGGTCGAACGTAAGTTACTGTGGAATATGTTGGGGCGACTTGGGATCAATAAAGCGGTACTTTCACTAATTTATTGTTTAAAGAAATGCATTGCGCTCAATTTAGAAGAGATTAAAATAATGGTGCTGGGGAAAGGGAAGGGAACTTTTAATTGGCAATTGTTAGAGGTCAAAGCTGAGGTGGTGGACAAATATAAATATTTGGGTATGTAGTTCGATACCAAATTAAATTGGAGGGACCATATAGAATCACTAAAAGCAAAGGCACTTTCCTCAGTAGGGGGCCTAAAACAATTCAAGCGGAAATATGGAGGCCTGTCTTTGCAGCCAATTCTATCAGCCTTTAATGCAATGGTCCGCCCAAAATTCCAATACGGAGTGGAGGTTCTATCTTTAGGCTGTAAATTGGATTGGAATCTTGAGGAGGGCAAATGTGTGAAACAACATCCAGGCCGTGAGAGCAGAATGCCAACTTACAGCCTGGAACTATCATGGATTGCAAGCCACATTGAATTTCTGGCAGAGAAAAAAAGAAGGGCCTCCCAAAATATCACACCTTTGTAAAAGAGAAATCGAGGAAAGTGAATTGAATTGGTTGGGCGTCCCAAGTTAGACATACACTTGTTAAGATTTGTATTAGACTATCACTAGAGCCAGAACAATGGAAGTTGGGGCAGTAGATTCCCAAACAGGAGCTACGCCCTATTGTAGCCAAACAGGCTCGAGAAGAAGATTTACTTTATCTGTGGAGCAAACCGTGCACCCAGTTCCTGGTAAATGGGTGGAGCAATGATCATATGTTCCCTTACATTGAGACCATGCCAAGACTTCAACTTAGAGACGTGGTATTGAAATTTAGAGTTTGCCTGAACACATGTAATGCAGCCAGGAAGATAAAAACTGCAATGAGAAATGAACTAGGCTTGTGTACACGTGGGCTAAAGGTAAAATGCAGTAGCCCACATATCTTGCTGGACTGCTTGTGGTTCCTAAATGAACGGAAGGAGTTTTTAAAACAGATTTGTTTTACTTCTAAATTATTAATAGGGATCAAGCTCGTAGTCTGTTGATAATATGAGATTTTTAAATGTATGTGCAATAGGAATATTTTTAAATGCAATACAGGAGTCTCTAAAAGAATTGTTTAATATAATTTAAAATGGACTAGGGGGTTGAAAAGAGATTCTTCCCATTTTTTGATGACGTTCTGGAGTCTGCGTATGTGTACAGAAATGTACACTTTACTCCAATCTAATTCTTCCCATAACTAGTCATCAATTAAGACCTATTTGATATAGATTGGCACTGCTCCTATTGTAAGTTTTTATTTTTTTTATTGTGCTTTGTATTTATTCTTCTACTCGCACTATTTGTATTACTTGTATTTTTAACTGTGTGTTTTTATTGTTGTCGTCTTTTATGGCTATATTAGCTGGATAAAGTATATTGAATGAACTGCACTATCCAAGAGGCAGCATGCTTCTCACGCTGCATCACTGTATTTAAAAAAAAAAAAAAAGCTGTCATTTTCTTTACATATTCAGGACTTTTTACATTTACATTAATGGATATGAAAATGTTTAGAATACAAAAATCTCTGCCGATTGCTAAGTGAACGTCCAAAGCTTAGTTGGCTTAAACTTATAATTGATGTGCTAGCAAGGTACTCGTGCTGTGTTAGGATGGAGAAAAAAACAATCTACATCATTGACATATTCTCCTATTCAGGAAAATTAAAAAAATATTCGATATACAGAAATATTTGTAATTCATGGTTTCTGTTTCAACAGAGAGGTAGCTTCCAACTGGTTCATCCAAAAAGCCTCATTTTGTCTTAAGTTTGATTTCTCGAGCCACTGTCCTCTTTGACTGTGAGACGTGTACTATATCCCCAATATTTTAATCTTTTCTAAATTCTCAAGATTGTGTGGGGAAAAAATGTTGAGCCATTAGATTTTTTTTTCTCATCTGCATTTCTAATGGCCCTAATAGGTTCCTTCCGTCTACTTTTAAAATCACAGTTGGTAGACCAAACATATGACATAATCAAGACAAAAGCAGGATGCCACAGTGGTCTCCAGCTTCACCCGTTCGTATGCTGACATAGCACATTTTTATACTGCTTCCCGTAACTTAATTAAACGGATACATTACATTTCTGTTAGGCAATTAACATAGAGAACGCAAAACACAGGCATGTTGTCTTTTACTGTTTTTTATTTTTGTCGTCTGAGCTAGCAAATATGAGCTGTATCTCATATTCAATACTTGAAATCAACAGACTGCAGTTATGGATTCCACTACTAAGGCATTGTAAGTTTAGATGCGGCCTTTGAAACTGGCACTGCTGAAGCTTCAGACTCTTTGGCAGTCCACATGTATCATGGCATTTCTTGACTTCAGTCCTGTAAATGTGAGTAGTTCCTCCCTGCAATTTCAAGCTAGACTTGGGTTGGAATTGTGATGGTAACTATTATAGACTACTATGTATGTCTTTTTTTTATTGCTTGGGTGCTTTGTTATCTTATTTCCTCTAGTTGTTAGGAGTAACATGTGGCTGATGAGTGAGTGACTTCTAGGACTAGGTATGTTTTGGTGGTTTCTGAAGCAAGTGAATCTTTATCCTCTATATTGCTCTTTAATTTTCACTTATGGCTATTGATTCAGGGGTACAAAATCCTATTGCCCGATGACCAGGACATATTGTTTCGGGTCAAGGACAGCCACGTTTTATGTGTATTTTGTTTACTTGTTAAGTAGGTCCAAACCAATATAGCACAAACCCTTTGACTTTCAGTGTACAGTACTACATTAAGACTCCATTATCTGTGAAAGATGAGTTTGCCAGGAAATATGTTTATATAGTGTTCATAGAGTAAGACCCTATCAGTACCAGACACTTGCACGTTTATTCATTTGGAATGGGGAATTACCTGACAGACCTGGTTTTACTGAGCAGAATTCTATACAATATTCCCATTTCTGTGGGGATTTTCAGGCACATTTATCACTTGCTCTGGGCAGTCATGCGGGGGGAGCAGCTGGCTGGTGAGGTGGTTGGGGTAGGAAATGAGAGATTGTAGTCTGGCAGGGGGAAGAATTATAGGCTCCCACAGAGTCCTGTCTGAGTTTGGGCAGGAAAATGGTTCCCAGCCAATTCCCAAAGCAGTTTTACTGGCCAGATTTTCTGCCTTCTTAAACAGTCTGTTTTTCTCGCAAATTCTGGTGCAGGACCAAGGGTATACTAATTCCACTCTGTTCAACTCATAATCTGCTCTATATAGATTTGCAGACAAATGGCAAACTTAGTACCTTGCTGGAATCCAAACCCTTATATACCATGAGCCCCTTCATAAACACAAAAGTTATTATCGGAGCTCTTATATATAAGAGAGTGCTGCCATCATTCGCACCTCTCAGCATGGGACCAAAAGAAACAGCAAGTGGATTTCTGAAGCTTTGCAACCCTTGGACAAGTGGATATTTTATAAAATTCCTCACCCCAGTGATTACTGATGAGTATTCCCTGAAGTTAATAGGGCTTTCCATTTACTCATGCCCATGCATTATTGATATTGTAGGAAATTGTACCTGGAAGACATTTATTTACGATCTACTTCATATTTGTTTTGTGTCTAGTGAATAGCATACATCTATATTCCTTGCCTGCCTTTATTTGTTATAATCTATATGTCTTACCTTGATAAGTGTTAATTTTTAGGTCTCGGCTAGGCAGCACATGCCCTGTCTTTTCGAGACACACTGTATCCACTGTGTGGGCTTACAGCATGCCCATTGCTTTTGATTAATTTCTTCGCATGTCCTTCCAAAAAGCTTGCTTCTGTGTGGGCAATATGTGGTTTTTTTTTGTCCCTCTTTCCTGTTTCTTGCTCCCTCCTAATTAGCAGAGGCCTATTACTTGTATCTTTTCACTTTAGTCTATTTCTGTTTGTGTATGCGCACAATGTTTTTCGTTTCTTTCAGTCGTGTTTTGGAAAGGTTCCCTTTTTGTTTCTTTGGAGTGTTGATGCTTTTAGTGCCGTTTTTGTAAACATCCCTGTAAATCTTGACCTTTGTCTCTACACATTTGCCGTTTTCTGAGGGCGCCTGTTTCTTCTACCATCCCCTCCTCATCGCTGCTTGCCCTTTGCGTTGTCTGCCGCTCTTTTCGTCTCCTTCCCTATAAGTCCCTCTTTAGCTTCCCTGCTCCTCGTTACTACTGCTTCCACTGGAGAGCTAAACTCACATTTGAGACCACCAATCATCACAAAGAGGAACAATGCTTTAACAATAATTATCGCAACAATATATGCAAACCCAAAACTTTACAGCTATGTACTTTATAAAAGGAACTGTTAGTGCACAGTCTTGCGGCTGCCCTGTGTGTTCCTAAAGTTAATGTTCAGGAACAAGGAAAGCAGGTATGCGAGCAGTCTACTTCATCTTCTTCACCCTGCGTCACATGACTCCAGTTACCCGACGGGTTGCGCAGAGACGATTCTGCCAGAGGTCATTGATTTACAGACATCGATTCACACCTTCACGTGAAACCTCACCCGCAATACTCCACAAACCAACTACCACTTCTATCATATGTTGTGATGGCTCTGCTATGACAATATACAGAGCTCCACTGCCTTTCGTGTAGGTTTATATGTAAATACCTTATTCATACAACTTCTGCACTGAATGGAGGGTAAAATAAGACCCCCCTCTCCTACTGAAAGAACCAAGCCTCTGTGTGCTGTGCTAAAGTGGCTTAACAAAAGCATGTAATATAGCTCGCTGTACACTTGCCAAAGGGAGCTTATGTAATCCGCAGTAATGGTTTCCAATGCCATTGAGGTAGGGCTGGGCATTAATGATTCAGCTCGCTAACAAAAAACATTTCCAAAGCCAGTAGGTCTACAGAGGCAGACAAAACATCCAACCTACATCACTTGATCTGCAAAAAATGTAAAACAATTTTATTAGGTTAGCCCCTGACCCTGGTCTTGTGCGCTACTCCCCCTGGCTGTTGGAATAACGCTGTGAAATATGTACTACCCCTCGGCCCCAGTCCTCGAGGCCCTCCTAGGTTTTGTTCTAGCCCACCACTGCTGCTATTGTGCTACATGCCATTGTGACTTGTCTTTTGCCCTGCTCCTTGCTGTATTTTGTGGCAGTATTTTATTTATTTTATTTGGTACTTCACTTGACACTGATTTTCTCTGTATTGCTTAGCCCCTCACTGTTGTGCTGTTTGTACTTTACTGAGTCGCTGTTTTATGCTACCGCTTCCAGCTGGTTTTCCGTCCTCCCGCCTCCCTGCTGGCCCCTAAGACAAAGACATAACGTGCATTTGTAAAGCGCACGTTCACCCCCAAAGGGGCATCTTGGCTCTGAATGACAGATGTTTATTGTTACCCAACTCAATGGTACTCATTTTATTGACCTCAGAAAGGAAGAAGGGCTGAGTGGACCCGCCAGGAATAGAACCTGTGACCATGAGGTCGAACACAGGCCCCTGTAGTGGATGCACTAGTCCACTAAGCCACCAGACCTGGCTCCTCCCACCCCCCAGGCTACTTATGGCGGCCGATGCGCTGCTGGCGTGCCAAAGGCAAGCCCGTCTACAACCATCCGCGCCTGTACGGCGCCCAGCGCCAGGAACCCTGGATCTCCTGCCACCCATTTCTACACCTCAGCCGAGCTCCTAGCACTGACCTCCAAGGGCCGCAACAACAACTGCTGCATCTCCGCCCGAGACACACGGAAGGACCCTTTGCCTGCCACCGATGCCGGTTCACCTGAGACACCGTAACCCTCGCCACACCCACACAGCCAACGTCCAATCCGTCGGGCCAGATCCAGTGTATGCTACTCAACTCCCGATCCCTCTGCAAGAACGCCACAGAGATTTGGGACACCATCACCACCTCCAGCCCCGATGTGATGTTCATAACTGAGACCTGGCTCACACCATCCTCAGCACCCGACATCGCGACAGCAACACCCCTGGCTACAAGATGATACACAGAGACCGCGCCAAAAACCACGAAGGAGGCATCGCCATCATCCACAAGGAGACCCTCCAATGCACCACCATCTAAGACAACACCTCATCAATCATGGAGCACATCAACTTCCGAATCGATGCGAACACCACCACCATCAGAGGAACCCTAACCTACAGACGTCTGGGCTACCGCCCCAGATTCTGTGAGGCCATCTCCAATTTCATCACCCCCCTGGCAATAGACTACAAACACTACATCTTCCTTGGTAATATGAACTTCTACCTCGGCTACACCAACACCGCCAACCTCTTGAAAAGCATGAGCAACATCGGACTCGCGTAACTGGTCACCAGCCCCATTCACCGTGCAGGACACACCTTGGACCCAATCTTTACAGCCAGTGACAGAATCAGATTCAGTCACACCACCAAACTCACCTGGACAGACCACAGCATCGTCCACTTTGTCTACCCCCCAGGCCTCCCTCTCCTGGCCGCTGCACATTGAACAA
Source organism: Calotriton arnoldi (assembly GCA_963921515.1). Taxonomy (NCBI): domain Eukaryota; kingdom Metazoa; phylum Chordata; class Amphibia; order Caudata; family Salamandridae; genus Calotriton; species Calotriton arnoldi. The sequence goes on along the minus strand of CAWUFW010000124.1, from coordinate 2,107,734 downwards.
TGTCACTGAAATCCAATGGACTACTGCCCTTAAAACCACCAGACCCCACATCACCAGCAAGCTTGAGCTAGACGTTTGTAACTTCTCTGAATGGATCTCCAGCTGCACCGACACGTTGGCGCTCCAGCAGGAACCCCTCGGACCTCACCACCTTCAAGGGTACCCTCTGCAAACACCACCATTGAGGCCAGCGCCAATCACACAAAAGAACTCTTCAGCATCGTTGGAGAATTCTCCTGCCTATCAGCCACTGAGACCACGATTCTCCCCTCCCAAGCCCTCTGCAACTCCCTGGCGAACTACTTCCACAACAAGATAGCAGACATCTACAGCAACTTTGACCCCCCAGCAAACCGACCTCACCCACCTCCTGACACACACTGACCACTCCCACAGCCACGTAACTGACTGGACACCGCTCACCACAGCGATTATTACCTCCATCCACTCCGGAGGACCGACAGATCCCTGTCCCCACCACGCCTTCAACCTGGGACAGAAGCAAATTTGCAGCACGCTCACCAACATCCTCAACTCATCCATCACTTCTGCCACCTTCCCTGATGCCTGGAAACACACAGAGGTCAAACCCCTCATGAAGAAACCCTCCTCTGACCCCCAGCGAACTCAAGAACTATCGCCCTATCTCGCTGCTCCCCTTCCTGGCCAAGGTCCTGGAGAAAGCCAGCAATCGCAAGCTCACAGAACACCTGGAAAGAAACAACCTACTCTACTCGACTCCAACCACAGCACGGAGACCGTCCTGACCTCTGCAACCGATGACATCAGAGCCATCCTCTACCGGGCTGAGACGGCAGCCCTGGTCCTCCTTAATCTCAGCGGCCTTCAACACCCTATCCCACCACACCCTCATCAGCAGACTCTACCACATCGGCTTCAGAGGAAACGATCTCGAGTGGATCACCTCTTTTTTCCTCACAGGACGTACACAGAAAATCCATCTACCACCTTACACCTCCGCACCCAAGAGCATCAGCTGCGGAGTGCCCCAAGAATCCTCCCTCAGCCCCACCCTCTTCAACGCCTACCTGACTCCATTGGCCGACATCGTCCGCTCCCGTTGACTCAACATCTCATAAGCTGACGATTCCCAAATCATCCTCTCTCCATGGAAGACACTGCCACCACCAGACAACTTCCAGAATGCCATGACCAACTTTGCCGACTGGATGAGATCCAACTGCCTGAAGTTGGACACGGACAAGACGGAAGTGCTCATCTTCAGAAAGAACCCCTCCCCATTGGATGACACGTGGTGGCCCAAAGCACTCCGACCCTCACTTACCCCCCCACCACGTCTGCAACCTCAGCATCATCCTGGACAGTGCCCTCTCCATGAATTGCCAGGTCAACGTGGTAGCCTCATCATGCTTCCACACCCTCCGCATGCTCCGAAAACGTTTCAGGTGAATCCCCGCCAGCACCAGGAAAACAGTGACTCAGGCCCTCATAACCAGTGACTCGACTACGGAAATGCACTCTACACCTGAACCACCTCCCATCTCCTCAAACGTCTACAGACCATATGGAATGCCTCAGCCAAACCCATCCTCGTCCTCCCCCCCAATGGACCATCATCACCCCCCACCTCCGAAACCTTCACTGGCTCCCCACCCAGAAGAGATGTCAATTCAGGCTGCTAATGCCCACCTACAAGGCCCTCCACAACAAAAGATCCTCCTACATCAACCACCACTTGACTTTCCACCAGCCAACCAGACCACTCCGATCCGTCTCCCTCGCATACATCCCTTGCATACGGCAGAGCCGCAGTGGAGGTCGTTCTCTTGCCTACCTCGCTGCCAAATCCTGGAACGACCTCCCACTCGCTCACAAACTTCAGGAAGGGACTTGAGACTTGGCTCTTTGACTAACTCTAACCACCCCCAATGCCTGGATACACCCCAGGGTGATAAGCAGTGCTCTACAAATACTGACTAGTTGATTGATTAACACAGACAATCTACACTTACTATCCACACAACTACTGTAGAATAGAGAAAACACAAATAAAACCTCTTGCAAAGGCAAGACCTATTGGCTTTGCCAATGCTTGTTGTTTTTGCACTACTTTATGTTCAAATATGGAAGACATGTAATGGCTTGCTACTACTGCTGTACCTTCTAGATATTTATATTGCTACAAAGAATCGGGTACTTTGCAAAACGCATTTTGGCCCACTTTGGTGGTGTTCAGGACTTTAATAATCTTTGGGGCTTTATTTAAAGTTGAACATGTACAGCTTTATTACTGGTACTGTCATGTAGTTCCTAGGAATCCCCAGGACCTGCGCGTTTTGGATGACCTAAACTGAGAGCTTAGTGTCCCAACCGCTTCCGGACACCCCCACAGGATATGTCAGCCGTTAGACCAGCTAGCTCTACAGTGCCACTACCACCCCCCTGTATCTTACAGTGGTGTAGGTAGTTTCTGGCAACCACTGAACATGACAACCCTGATTCCTCAGGGATCGTGGAATACAGTACGTTTCGCTCGGACACTCGTGCTTGCTTTCTCTCAGAAAATGCACAGGATGGCGATTAGGACGTTTCAATAAGTATTTATTGGACCAGCGACAGCCTTGTGTAAAACATATGTGCTGCGACAATCAGGAGACAGAAGCATGCGAAAGAGATTGATAGTACCAATATAGTAAATAGTAGATACATTTCTACCATAGTGCTAAAAAGATTAACATAAGCAGTTCAGATAAAAACAGTAGCACTTGCATATTCGTAAAATGCGCGCCCTAAGTAATTTGCCTAAATGTACCTAGCCTAGATCTGTATGTATGTAGCCAAGAAACCCCTAGGGAAGAACCATCCCCCTCATCTGATGGTTGAGAACAAAGGACTCCATCTCCGCTTCGAGGATGACACCACCAAGGGATGTCAGACCGCTGCGTGTCGAAGATTCAGCATGCAGGACCCTGTGTCAGCTTGGAAGGAATTCTCCTCTAATTTGCAGGGGGGAATAAGGGTCTTGCATACTAGAGTGGTCACTCCAGGGTTTCTTCTAGAATCGATATGTTTTGAAATCAATCATAAATGTTTTTCCAAACAAATGCGATCATGCACAGGTGGATGTTGGCCAAGGATGAAAAAAGTGGTGACCCTTATACAGAATAATTATACCGTGCCTGAGGACATGTTTATGTACGTCAGGTACAGGAATTATGATGGAGTACTGAGCGCGTGGTGTCGAAGAGACAGGAGTAAACTACTAGGTAAAAGGTCACCTGTTTAGAATCGTTATTGTCGTGTGGATGGGACAAATGTATGTAATAGAGGTATACATGACGGGACTAGCCTAAAAGAATTACAGTACCTTCCACATCGTTGTTATATTAAATCTAATTTTAGATGAGTTTCCTTTTTACCTTTTCCAAAAAGCAGTTGTCGGTTAAAGCTAGATGTCTCTTCAGCCTTTTTTGCGAAGTAATTCATCTTTATTTAAATCAACATAGTAAAGGGAATAAAATGAGAAAAGTCCTCAGAGGCTGAAATGTCAGCAGAGGCACATATTATGAGCAATGATTGGGAGTGTATGATGTGACAAACGGGATGGGCTTTTTTGTTAATAATTTTAAACATTTTGAAGATCAGTCATGTGTAATCCCATTGATCTTGCATTTTTATATCCAGCTTTCCAAATCCCCGTCCCTTAAGCTCAGTGTGGTTGGCAAAGAATGAGCAGAGTAAGAGTATTTTAATTCATTTTCACCATCTAAAAGGATGTGTTCTATTTAGGCTGCCAACGAAGAAGCCATATTGCAACTTGCTCGGCAGACCACGCATTGTAGAGCCTATACACAGAATTTCATTTTAAGGTAAGTTTCACGACGGATTACCATTTTCCATGTTTGGTATTGGCTGTAATGTTTGCCATATTGTATTCTTTCTTGTTGTGGAAAGTCTTCTATGACCAATAAAGCGGCTCAGTAGTCATTCTAGAAGGCCTTTGACAACCCTAGTGCCTTTTGCATTTTGTTTTGGAAATGGACCATGAAGATGGAGGCAGGGTTTCCCCAACATACTCTGTTGATTTCCATTTGAGGGTGTGCTAGGAACAACAGTGGTTGCAAATGTGAATGTTCTGTATGTTGGCTTGGGCTGGTTTTGAATAACAATGAGATGTGTTTGACAGGAGCCTTACTGTTCCATTCTGTAGTGTCTAAAAATCGGTATTCATATATAGCAACCCATCACCTGTATTTATCATCTTTATTTTAATCATAATCCGGCAGATGCAAATATTTCTTGTATTTTCAGGTAAATGATGTGCAACAAATAATGTCCTTAAAATAAAGAATATCAGGTAGGATACTATTTTGACAGGCACAAAGTTGTCTACATTTTACACAATCAATTTAGTGAGTACAATATTTAAACAAATCTCAAACTGGTTGTGATACAATTTACAGACTGTTTTGAGAGCAACAAAATATAAGCTTACCATCTGCCAGAGTTACTGTATGGTCTATGGTCGCTTTGCTAGTTTATGTAGGTAACATTACTACACAGTTAACCAAGCAGACCATCCTTAATATGCAGCCCTCTGCATCATTTAGCTCCGATGGTGATTCATATTACTGTTGAGTGATCAGGGGACACATTTTACTTCCTTAGGTCTGCTCTGGGAGCCCAGACAATTAGTCTTCTAACTTAAATGTATTTGGTGCCCTATCGCCTTGATTATTTACTGGTCAGTAATTGAAGATATTTAATCCTCGCTGTTACAGAGCACCTGTATACCTGTTGCTTAAACTTTAGTTATGGTTGCACATGCTACACAAATGAACCATTTTCTTCAACTTCAAATCTGCTGGGAAAGCTTTCCAGTATCCTTTACCCTAACTCATCAATTTCACTATTGGCCTCCTTTTACACCAAAGAATGCCCTTGCAATTAGTCAAGCAAGCCTATGAAGTTTTGCAACAAGGATATTTGTCTGCTTATCGAACAAGGCTAACATTAAATTGTACATGTTGTTGAAAAACTTTATTTGGGTTATGTTGTACACACTTTAATCCATTTCTTTATGGTGAAGTGTCTGTGACCACTTCTATTGAAGAGCAAGGTTAAAGTAATAGAATGTATTTTGAAGTTAAAGTATCTGCATACTCTATCGACTACACATGTAAATCATGGGCAACACAGTTTTTAAAGCTGTGGAGAGATCAATGAGCATATTCTCCATCCTAGCTGCTCGGACCATGTCTTTATACTTTGTTTGTGGGCCATTATTGACCCTCCTCTTCATATATAATCCTATACACATATTTGAAAAAAACTGCTGGGTTTAAATATTTTTTTATTTTGTGTAGAAGTGACATCTTTTTGTTGTTTTAGGTTCCAAGTTGCTAACTTACGTTATTTTAAGTGCAATCAGAGGAATACTGTTGTATAGTGCAGTTATAAAGTCCTATTTTTATCACATTTGGAGATAATTGACTAAGCTTATCTGGAATCCTTTAGGCTTTGAAGGTGTGTTGGTGGGCAAGCAAGAAAGCTTAGTTTGGTGCACAGCATTTTCATAATAGCGGTATGATCTACCTTGAAATGGAGGAGTTTTGTGCCTCTGAAGTTAAAAGCAGGCTATTGGAAGACTGAATAATACTCTGGAGGTCAGGTTAGAAAGCCAGATCATTCTGGCAGCACTCAAATAATTCACAGATTTTGGGACTATTGTTTAGTCTTCAAATATGAATTTCTGCGTTTCTTGTGAGTCATCTGTAATTGAGTAATCTATTAACCTGTTTCACAGGCTGTACAGAGAACCTAAAATCTGTCTTTTGCAAGTGTTGTTGCCTTACTGCTTTGTAGACCCAAAGAATCTCGGTTCCAACCAACACCTAGAAAGTGCACTGTGTAGCTCCCAATAGGAGGCAACACTTGTGAAGATGTTTGTGTGCTGTCATGATGAAATATAACCAGCCACTTAAAACTACAAAAATAAATGCTCTGTGTTAAAATATATCATTAGTTCCCTTGAAGGTGCAGGTACAAATTTCTAAAGGTTTTAGTGAGTTTTCACGTATCAAACCACTTATTTGGATAGTGGAATGTTTTCTTTTCAAACATTATTATTCAGAAGTACTTGTACCTTACTTTATAGCATCTGGCTGTACAGGTGGGAAGTTTAGGAAGATACAAACCAGTGCTGCGAAGGTAAGGGCTATCAAAGATGGGAAAGGGGCCCCTTAGAAGTCTCGTGGTCTCATGCTACCTAATAAGATGGGTCTCAGGGGATATGATATCCCAATGTGTAATGAAAACAACCTGGCTGCCTCACATGTGGAACAGAAATGGAATATCTTGAAGTTGGTCCATGATGCTCAAGTCCAAATTAGAAAAGAGTCAAATTGAGTGAATAGTCTAAACAGAGTCCCAAGTAGAGTGATGCAGTCTCAACCCAAACTGTAGCTACTTTTGTTAGCATTGTTTTTCATCTAGATTTGAAATCTGAAAAGCAAGTTGCTTTCATATCTCTCCACCATTCATACACTCATTTCTCCTCGGCCTTTGTGCTGATAGCACTAGATCTGTATCTAACTTCAAACCTACATGGCAGGGAACACAACTGAGGTCTGAGCACTCCTTTTCTCCACCATTCTGTGTATTTCCAGCATCTTATCTCCTCACAGATGTCACTGGTACAGAAATAAAAAAAAATTGTGACTATGATATTGGAGCTGCTTGTTTTCACAGTCGCCACTGTGATGGAGTAGTGACATTTCAAATTTGGGCAGTAAAAAAAATGCATTAATTGCACTGATTGTTTCAAGTTAGTAGTCTCTTTTACTGCAGAGTGAGGAAAAAGGACTTGGATTGTGTGAACATACTTAGTATTTCCTATTTTTTTCTCTAGTACACTACAATGCCCCGAGCAGCATTATAAGTAATTTCATAGGGTGATGCATGAGTGTGGATTGATACTATACTTCATTATCTTTTTTTGATAAGCAATTTTATTGTTTTAACTATAAACACCAGCAAATCCGCATTGGACACGGAGGATGACAATTCACAGCCAAATACAGAAACGTAACATAATTCCCGACCCCTTAAGGTACAAGTAGATATAGAGGTTAAATACCTTGCTTTGACTATTCCATGGTACCCAGCCATTTACCCCACACCCTGCGATACTTTTTGGGACACCCTCGTGCCTCGTACATGGTTTTTTCTTGTGTCGCGCACCAGTCCACCCCCTTCCGCCACTTCCCTGAGCAGGGTGGATCTGGACACTTCCAGGTCGCAGCTATGTCTTGCTTGGCCACTACCATTGCCGTGTTGAAAAATAACTTTTCATTCCTAGACCCATCCAGCCTTCCGTAATCCCAAGAAGAGAGTGCCGTGGGTCATGAGGAACTTCCCACCCCAAGATTTCTGTGAGCTCTTCCTCGATGTCACCCCAGAATCGTGCCAAATGGGGACAAGCCCAGGCCATGTGGAAAAAATCAGCCGGATCGTGACCGCACCTCATGCAGGAAGCGCTCGGGTACAAGCCCGCCCGATGGAGGCGCAGTGGGGTTAAGTAGGCAGCGTGCAAATAGTATAGTTTGATCAATCGGAGTTTGGCTGATGCAGTAACCGTCTTGGGTGCCATAAGGGCATCCCGCCAGTCCTCCTCATCGAGCGGACCCACCCACTCCTCCCATTGGCTTCTAAGCCAGTCCCATGGGGTGTTGTTAACCAATGCCCGATAAATGCGAGAGATACCCCCTTTCCCCAAGTCCCCCAGCATAGTCTGCGCCTCGGGAGGGCTGTACTCGGGGATCCGTGTGTCAGCTGATATGTGCATGTGGAGGGCATGTCGCAGCTGCAAGTATTTGTAAAATTGTGTTGGGTGCAGGGAATAACGGGTTCGGAGGTCTTGAAAGGAGCGCATATGGCTGCTTGCCCACACATCCCCCAATTGCGAGATTCCTATAAGGTCCCATGATCTAAAGCCCTGCAGCCCACTGACCTCTCGGAGCCAAGTGCCATGCCAAAGGGGCGTGCACTGAGTCAGCTTGCGTGTCCATTGAGTATGAATCAATGCTGCCCGCCAGGCCAAAAGCGCAGAACGCGTTACATCTGGTAAGAGGGACGGAATGGACTCCCCGTACATCAGTGACTGGATTTTGGACAAACCTAGTTCGCTCAGTTCGAGCCGATAGGCCGGGTCAGACCAGCCCCCATTAAACCAGTCATGTATGATCAGTAAGCGCGTGGCCAAGAAGTACAGGTATAAAAGCGTCATCCCCATACCCCCCATCAAATGATGGAATCCGACATAGGGTCAGGGCCAGACGTGCTCTCCCCCCACCCCCTCCCCCCCCACCCCAAGAGAAACTTGGTGGCCATACTGTCCAGCTCTCGAAACCAGGCCTTCGGAAAGCAAAAGGGGGTGTTCTGGAGGACATATAGGAACCTGGGGAGAATCATCATTTTAAACAGGGCGACTCTCCCCAGGGGGTTCAGAGGTAACGTCTACCACTTCTGTAGATCTGCCTTGGCTTTCTTCACCAGCGGGGTGACGTTGAGGGACCAGCCCAGTTCAGGGAGGAGAGCAACCCATATCCCTAAGTATTTGAAGGATTGACGCCGAATCGGTATGGTGGATTGCCAATCGTAGCAGTCTCTAGACGGGTGTAGAGGGACCAGGACTGACTTATCGGGATTCAGTCGGAGGCCTGCCCAAAGGACTGCAGGATCTGGAGGCATTGAGGGCCCGACTGAGCGGGCTCAGCTAAGAAGATTAGAACATCGTCTGCATAGAGAGCTATCTTGTCCGCCTCCGTGTTCGGCCATTCCCATCCCTGAACACGACCCTCTGACCGCACCAGGGGCTCCATCGCCAGGGCGAAGAGCAGGGGCGAAAGGGGGCATCCCTGTCTTGTTCCCCTCTGAATGGGGAAGGCCTCCGACAAGACCCCATTGACTAAGACTTGTGCCTGGGGCTGGGCATACAGGACGCGGACCAGATCTCGAAAGTGGGGGCCGAATCCCATCTCGGTCAGCACGTCGGCCAGATACCTCCAGTCCACCGAATCGAAGGCCTTCTCGAAATCTACGAGGAGGATTGCCAAATAGGGGGTGAGCAAGTGACGGTGAGCCAAGGCCAGATGCAGCCTCCGTAGACAGTGCCGTGTACCACGCTTGGGCAACGATCCGCGCTGGTCTGGGTGAACCAATAGGGACAGGTAGGGCTTCAGCCGCTGGGCGAGAATGGTGGCATATAATTTAACCTCTGTTTTGATAAGAGAGATAGGACAGTAGTCTGCACAGCGACTGGAAGGCGGTTGAGATTTTGGTAGGACCACGATGGTGGCCATATCCGTCTCGGGTGGGAAGGAACCCTTTTCCAAAGCCTCATCGAACAGGTCGGCAAGGCGTGGGATGAGAGTCTCGCGATACAAAGCATAATATTCTTGGGGGAAGCCGTCAGGGCCCGGGGTCTTGCCCGACGAGGTAAGGGTTATTGCCTCGTTAATCTCTTCACGAGAGATCGGGCGGTCCAAATCCGCCTGGGCGGCCGAGCCCAGCTGAGAGAGACGAGCGCCTCCTTTTTCGAGTAAGGCAGAGAGCGACCGTGCCGGGGTCCGTTCCGCATAGAGTTGTTGATAGTAGGAGGCAAAGGTGCGAGCCATCGCCATCGGGGATCGGTGCACCGCCCCGTCCAGATCCGCTATTTCAGGGATAATGCGGTTCGCCCTAGGATACGTGGCTAGTCTGTGGAGAATCGTACCATTCTTGTCGCCCCAGCCATATACTCTCGCTACTGAAGATCTCCAGAGGACCTTGGCAGCATCTAAGGAAAGCTGCCGGATCTCCGCCCGAAGATGAGCGAGTTGTCGTTCTCGGGAAGTGTCATCGGCCATAGGAGGGGATTGCTCGAGGCGTAACGCCTGCGCCACCTGCGAGGTGATCTGCTGCGCCTGTCGCTGACCCTTGAGTTGGCCCTTAGCGAAGCCCCGGATGGTGGCCTTACCCGCTTCCCACAGGGTACCTGGAGAGGACACCGACCCACCATTGGTCAGGAAATACTGCTTAAGCTCCATCCCCATCACCTTTTTAAATTCTTTGTCTTGAAGGAACCATGCATTCATTCTCCACGTCTGGCGCGCCGAAGAGGGGGGGGGGAGCCCCTGTGCTAAGAAGCACCGGAGAATGGTCGGAGATACCCCATGGGAGGATACGGACGTCCTGAACCATGGCGCAGTCAGTCGAAGGGACAAAAATCGCATCTATGCGTGCCTGCGTGTGGTGTGCTGCAGAAGTGTGGGTGAATTGTGTAGTGTGAGGGTGCCAGGTGCGCCAAGCATCGCAGAGGCCCAGAGACTCGGACCAATGCGTTAAATGTTTCGCTTGCGCAAGTCTAGTGGTAGACTGGGGGGAGGGGGGCCTGTCGTGTCAAGGTGCGGGGAGGAAACCGCGTTGGTCTCCCCCGATAATGGTGGGGCCCAGGGGCAAGGTACTCAGCAAAGCAGTGGAGTGTTTCAGGGTCGTTGCGAGCATCGAAGGGGGGGGGGGGAGTATTTGGACACAAGATTAAGGGGAGTACCACCCAGCGAGCCACAGAGAGCCACTGACATTCCCTGGGGGTCATGAATAACTTGTGTAAGCACAAAGGGAAGGGTGTGTTTCAAAAGGATAGCTACCCCACAGGAGCCCCGGGCAAAGCCAGAGTGCCACACTCTATCGTACCCATAGCGTGCCAGGAAGGGGCAGTGGTTGCCCAGCAAGTGCGTTTCTTGGAGCAGGAGTACTTCTATACCGAGACGTTGCGCATAGCGTAGGACAGCCATACGTTTAAGTCGGTCTAGGAGGCCATTAACGTTCCATGACAGAACGTGAAGGGATGCCCTAGGAACGGGTGTGTCAGTCATGGCGGTTGGTAGGCGGAGTATTGGTGCGCAGCCCTACAGAGAGTCGGGAATATGCGCGGGGGCTCGCGCCTGTGTGGAAGGGCGCTTGTAATGAAGCCGTGTATACCCCATGTGGGATGATCGCAGAGTGTCACGTGATAGCTGGAACAACAAAACAATAGGAAACAACAACCTTGGGAAAACCAATCCCAAACCCCCCCTCTCACCTTCCCCCACCCTATACTTCGGGAACGGAAGCATCTGTCGGCCCCTGAGTGTAATAAGTACCAAACTAGAACGCTCGGGTTAGGTTGCGTGGAGGACCCCTCCATGTAGGCAGATGTGCAATGTCTCGGCAGAAAGACAGTGAAATAGAGCAAAAAGTCTGCCATGGTTCCGATTCCCCACTGAGGTTGGAGCGTGTCCCCACAGCGACTACGCATCAGGCAGCGCATGCTGGATCCTCAGAGTTGGGCTGCGGGAAAGGTCCGAGTCCGCCCTCGGCGAGCCCCCTCGAGCCGGTGATGGAGGAGCCCTAGGTGGGCCGCCGGTTGAGTGGTGCCTGAGGCGGTGAGGAGAGCCCGATGGGCTTGAGGAGTCCCGGATTCTGTGGGCAGCCGTGCTCGATCTAGGTGTCGCTGCTTGGGACTGGCGCCTCCTGCGAGATTGCGTGCGCCTCCGGCGCTGGTGCCTCGGCGACCGTGGCCTCGTGGACTGAGAGCCCGAAGGCATAGGGGACAGGTCGTGCCGCTGGCGGAGGGGACGCTCCTCCGTCAGCCAAGTCCATGCCGCCTGGGGCGAATCAAAGAACTGAGTTTTGTTCTGGAAAAGGATGCGAAGCTGTGCAGGGAACTGGAGTTGATATTGCAGACCCAAGGAACGCAGTTTCTTTTTAACGTCCGTATATGAACGGCGCAGGTCTTGCACTTCTTTGGTATAATCAGGGAATACCAGGACAGTATGGTTTTGGAATTTGAGGGGTCCTTGAGAACGCGCTTCACACAGGATGGCGATCCGGTCCTTGAAGTTAAGGATTTTTAGTATGATAGGGCGAGGTGGGGTGGCGGTTTTGGTGCGAGAGACCGATGTGCCCTCTCCACCACGAACCACGCGGAGAGGGCGTCCTTGGGCATCCATGACGCGAACCAGGCCTCGATAAAGGTGGATACCTGGTTCGTCTCAACCCCTTCGGGGAACCCCACTAGGCGGATGTTGTTGCGGAGTGCACGATTCTCCGCATCCTCCGCGCGCCGGTGCAGCTCCTTGGTGTGTGAGCGTAGATTGGCCACTTACTCTTTCAATTGAAGGATATCGTCCTCCGCCGTTGAAAGGCGGGATTCAGCCTCTGCAATTCGGGCCGTAGCATTGCGGAGGTCCTGCCGAAGGAGGGACACGTCCACCTTGGCCTCCCTGATCTTCCCCTCCACCGACGCCTGTGAAGCGCTGATCGCCTGTAGAATGGTTGCTATATCTTTGCCTGGAAGGTGGGGGAGGTCCCATCAGCCTGCCCAGGGGGGGTCATGTTCAGAAGTGGTGAACCGGTCCATCTTTGTTTGCGTAGGGGCTGGTGCGGACTTAGAGGCCTTGTCTCTCCCCATGATCGATGTCAGGTCGCACTTCCGCAAGAGCTCCAAGGGCCAGAGGGAGGAGACTAAATACAGTCAAACGCCCCAATTGAGGGTGTGCGGCCCCACCAGGATCGAGGGCCGCCAGGCAGGGGGAAAGCCCCTGTATGAGAGGCAGATGAGGGTGTTTCCAGCCACTCCGGTTCCCAGTGACGCCCCACAATGCGGGAGGTAAGGACCAGGGCCGCGGACAGGGGCGACAGGTGACCGCCGCGGTGATCTTCCGCGCTGGGTAGAGGCACTGTAGGGCCTTCCTGAGGGAAAAGTTGAGGCCAATACTGCGTGAGGGTGACACCTCACAGGCTCTGGGTGGAGGGGGGGCCCGGCCCTGTGATCCCCCGCTGCCCGATCAACGCAGCCGATTCCACCTTCTGCTCAAGCGGCCAACGTCCCGCACCAGATGCCGCCACCAGGGGTCCGTGGTGACCCGCCGCCGCCTCACCTGCCGGCCGTGACGTGGCGCGGAGAGACCCACACCATCGAGAAGACGTCCCTGGAAGGACGGGCCAGTCAGCCTGGAGAGTGCGCCCAGGAGAAGCAGCTCCAGGAAATGGGTAGACACCAGGAGGGCACCGGCCGAAAGCCACGCTGCGCCCGAAGTGGCGGCTGAACGAGGGAGAAGGAGCGCCCCGCTTCCGCAAGGGCAAGGACAGGGTCTTGGGAATTAGGCCTATCCCCGGCCCAGTTGGTACAGGTAGGACCAGGCCAGGGCTGTCGCACGCTAGTTGTAGGCCGCCCGGCCCCCAGCACACTCAGCGCAGAGGTCAGAGAAAGCTCCGGTCGGGGGCGGACGGAGGCCGGTGGGGCCCGCTGCCCGAAGTGCGCAGCCGAACGGCACCCACACCGACCCGCAAGGCGAGCCCGCCGCTCCTGGACTGGCTGGGCCCCAGGCACAGGGGGATGACACTTTCACGGCAGTCCAGAGGGGCCCAGGCACCCCACAGCACCAGGAACAGCAAAGGGGGGGAAGGGGGGCGACCTACCGCACCGCTGCCCGACGTGACAGCCGATCCCCGGTCCCGTCCCCACTCACCGGGTGATGCCTCTTCCTCGGGCTCCGGGCCGGCCTCAGCAGTTGGAATCGGCACGCTGGCGTGCTCTCCTGGGACGCAGCTCTCTGCCCTGGAATGCGAGTCTTCGGCACACCGCCCGCTCACCAGCCGATCCCCACAAGTCAGGTCCCGAAGTGCAGAGCCCTCAGGCGGACGTCAGGCCCAGCAGGCTCGCCGGCCGCGGGCGCAGGAAGCCGCCATTTTGTGTGTGTGGGGGGGCACGAGAGAGCCGGCTCGCCGAGCCGGCCGGCAGACATCCAGAGCAGCTCCCCAGTGCCTGGCAACGCGTCAAGCAGGCTCTGTATTAAGCAGGAGGTGCAGCGCCGGCCGGCGCCTCCCGGTGAAGGGTGCTGTGTTCACCACCGGATCGCGGAGGAGGCCGCCATGTTGCGGTCCCGAGGCCTCACCAAATCTGAAGCCTGGTATGGAGCCCGGAGCCCGGGATCAACAGTCCGAACACGCCGGGACAGCGCTGCCTCTCCGGGGGTTCTCTGCGGGCAGGTAAGAAGTGTGGATGGCAGCCGTAGACACTGGGATGTGAGGCGGATGACGGAGGGGTCTGGAGCACTCTTAGAGTGCGACCTCCATCTTGACGCCTCCTATACTTCATTATCTTTACAGGCATTTGTGGGCTGCACTGTCTGGAACTACATGAAGACGAGCTATTTAAAATCTTACTAATAGCAAACGGTACATGAATGGAAAGTGAGGTGAGTCGAGATAATATTTGTTACAAGAACACAAAATATAGTATTCTCGACAGTAAAAAAATAATGTTTATATCCCTGAATTCCTCAGAGGACCGCTTTAATGAAAAATCCATATACAAGTATATTCATACTTCTCTGCTGCCAGAGAAGGAATCAGTTGCCATACAGAACGCGGTCTTGAATAATGATGTAGGCATGAAGCGAATAGTTAATCTGATTCTTGAACCTATCACAAGGCCTGGTTTGTACAGTCCAAGTAGGATCCAGCCAGCATGAATAAAGGCTTGAGAAAGGGATTTGACCACCCAGCTATAGAGGGTAAAGGATATAAAGGGCACACAATTTACTTGACATGAGTCTGCTTTCAGTATTGATATTCAACTGACTGGTGGGAAACACTGCCATGACACTGAGTGCAAGAGAGCAGAAGCTAATTTGTTCAACATCTCCAATTTATTTCCCTTTCTTTTAAGGGGTTATCAAAGGGAATTGATAACAGATGTGGCTCTCTTTGTTGTCTGAACCTTTTTGCAGCTCTTTCCTGACTTTGTATCTTGCTTAGAGTGGGGCACAGTGCACAAACCTACGCACTGTTAATTACTCCTGACTTAATGGCCCTTTCCTTCTTGTGTTATTCCCAACTTCCTTCTTCACAAATTGTTTTGACTCTTTGAAAACCATAAATGTAAACACACAAAATCCTTCTTGGTCAGGGAGGTTAACGTAAATGAATATTTTCCCTACAACTAGTCCTAAAGGGAATTTGAGATTCTGTGGCTGTCATTTTACACGAGGCAACCTGTTCCTTTAAATTTACTTGAGATGTGGATCAGGAGTAGCTACAGACCTGTACAACCTCTCATTAAACTAGATAAAAACGCATATACCCTACACTATTGCAATTTATTGTATGTAACATGTTTTTGATTATGTTCTCCAATCCTAAAAAATGCAGTCTTAAATGTTTTATTTTTAGTATTTGAATTCCAAAGCAGGCTGCGTTATTTATATTTTGTATTTTATTCCACTTATGGTATTCATGCAACACATTTGTATCTGATTGCGATTGAAAATACTGTAAGAGTAGAGATTATGCTATAGTTTATGAAGTGAATAAACTGTTCAACTTGACACATGAATAGTGTTGAGGTATGAATTGTTTGAGTTTTATCCAGGGATTGAAGGATGCCCTAGAGCAGGTTAGTGAGTTATTGGTATTGGAGCTTCTGTGGTTTCCAGGGAACTACCATAGACTGAGTAGTTTAGGTTCAATTTATATTTTGTATCTGAAGACTAGAGAAATGCTTTCCCTTCTTTAAATGTAGGTGTGAATGAATCGTATAAATCCGTTCATTACGTTTGCAGGGCTCAAAAAATCCACTTGCCTGCTCGCTATGGCGAGCCAGATTTATTCAGGACGAGCTATTTTTAGGGCCTACTCGCCCTTTCTGGCGAGTAGGAAGACAAACTGACTTTTGACCTCTGTCTCTGAAAGCAGAGCAAATGTGACAAGAAAACAAGCTTTAAAGGCGTTTTTGTATTGCTCACAAAGTGAATGAGCAATAAAGATGCCTTTAAAATCTTGTTATCTTGTCACATTTGCTCGGCTCTCGGAGACGGAGGTCAAGTACGTTGCAGTTAGGTCGAGGAGATTTTCCATGTTACTAGACCTGCAGGTCTAGTAAATTTTTTTGGGATTTTTCGACTCCTGCATAGCTGTATCCAGAGAGGCACCATCTCTTCAGGGTTCAGGAGTGGAGGTGGGGTATGGACCATTGCTCTGTTATGGAGAAGGAAACTTGTAAGGCCAGGGGTTGTCTCTGGAAATATGATAAAATATGGGGGACATGGTGGGAACACTCCCAAACGCTAGAGCTCTGTTTTATACATAGCCCTTTTTTGCCTGGCCTTTGCAGGTATTAACACATGCTGCCTCCCCGCCCCCTTCCTTTCCTCCCTCTGGCTCTGACACCGTCCTGCTTGGCCCCCCGAGGTATTGGTGCACATTAGGTTCAGAATGCACTGCATAGCTCCAACTAGGATGGGAGCATTCATACTCAGACGCATCATACACTTCAGCTAATCCCCTTATGTGTAGCCTCTTCCGCTCGTTCAGTACTAAGGTTGATCACACGGTGATCCTCTGTCAGTGATGTAATTTGTGCTTGTCTTGCGCCGTTGTTATTGTTAAAAATCAAAGTTTTGGGGGCAAAATAATTCAGCTTTCAGGGGATGTAGTGTTTTAGTGCAGAATTGGAGCATGTGTGTTTCATCTTCTGGACCTTCCTGTTGGAAAGGGGACTAAGTGCTGCTTAGTATGTGACTTTCACTAAGAGCTGATAACTTTGTAATACGCTTACCCATTCTCTTGTGCTTTAATTTCATTTAAATTATAGAGCTCACTTGTCCAAGGTGCTGTATGTATGAGACCAAACATATAGTTATACTCATAGATAACCAACTATCTATGCGGGACCATATTACCTCCATATGCGGTACCTGCTTTAGTACCTGCTTTGGTATCATGCGTCTCCTCCAGAAAATCCCTTGGTGGCTTCCGCTGAGCTCACGTTAAACTCTCATTCAGGCCCTAGTCATTAGTTGCTTAGACTTTGACAATGCCCTGTTCCTCGCCTCAAATGAATATCTCCTATCAAAACTTCAAGTGGTCCAAAACACTGCTGCCCATATAGTAAACAACCTTCCGCCAAGTACTGCTTCAGCCCCTACACTCTGAGCCCTACACTGGATACCCATCTGCAGAAGAGCACGGTTCAAAGGCTTTGCCTAGCTAACAGAGCCTTATCAGGCTCTGGCCCAAAGTACCTTCAGAATAGACTAACTCCTTATGTCGCAAACAGTAGCAACTGATTGCTTGATCGGAGCTTCCTATGTCCACTGCACATTCGCACCGCTAAACATGGAGGCAGAGCCTTTTCCCATCTTGGCCCACTTCACTGGAACAAACTTCCTTTGGTCATCTGTGTGTGTCCAAGTCTACCGGAATTAAAAAAATCTTAACCTGGCTGTTTTAACGCCGCCTCTACCCAGTGCCTGCCTCTTTTTCAAGCGCTGAGATGACCCTCCAGGGACGAATCGTGCGCTATATCATGATTCAAATAACATAGTACATGCTATATGAAATAAAAGGAAAGCTTTGTTTAAAGTCCAGCATCTGAGGTGTAATTGTAGATAGTGGGTATGATAAAGCGTATAAGAATAAACTGTTAGACCTGGCATCTTTTGGTGTGATTTCCCTGGTCTTTTTTTCCTCTGTTTTTGACTGTGTGCTGTAGTTAGTTTTTGCTGACCGTAGGACTCTGGGCACTTTACCACTGCTGACCAGTGCTGAAGTGCAAGTGCTCCCTGTCTAAAATATAATGATATTTGGTTTCTTCATGATTGGCCTATTTGATTTACTAGTAGGTCCCTAGTACAGCGTACCCAGTGGGGAAACATTCGGAACAACGAGGCCAGAGCCACGAGTTCCGGAAGCCCGCAAGCTGAACAACGAGTTGCCGGAACAATGACTTTGCCTTAACCATGCATTTGCGTAGTTAAGGCAAAGTCGGTCTAGTGTTCAGGATGGGCGGGGAGAGAGGAGCGTCGGAATGCGAACAGGACAGGTAGGAGGGGTTTGGAGTAGTTTTTTGGGGGTGGGGGGGGGTTTGGGGTAGTTTTTTGGGGGTGGGGGGGGAGTTTGGGATAGCTTTTTGGGGGTGGGGGGGTTTGGGATAGCTTTTTGGGGGTGGGGGGGTTTGGGATAGCTTTTTGGGGGTGGGGGGGGTTTGGGGTAGCTTTTTGGGGGTGGGGGGTTCAGGGTAGTTACTAGGGGCATGGGGGGTGAATTTAGGGCTCAGGGGGAGAGGGAGGGGGGTGGTGGTAACCTTCGCCACGGATAGGCGTTTACAATGCATGCCTTTACCATGAAAATTTGTGGTAAAGGAATGCGTTGTAAAGCAATTCATGGTTAAGATGCGGTCGTTGTAGAGACCATGTTGTAAAGGTAGGCGGGGTAGAGGAAGTTGTTGTTGCGACATAAGCGGTGATTCAGTGATCCCGGGGAAGACTAGGTGACCGTAGTTGAGGGAGGCGACTAGTTTGGCTCTCAGGACTTTTAATATAGGTTCCGCAGTTGGGCTGTGTAACTGTTGGCTTAGGCGTTTCAGACTATGGATGATCCCGGCTCCCTTGCTTCTAAGATGTTTTAAATGGGCCCCTGGTATGGCCCCCTTCAGAGAGCCAGACACCTAGATAATTATAGCTTGTGCATGATTTTATTTGCAAGTCGCCGAGTCGCCATTGGGCTGTTTTTCTTTCGTGGATATTTCCCAAAGATGACTATCTTGGTCTTCCCCTGGTTCACCAAAAGTTTGTTGTTTTGGTTGTACCTATGGAGTGCATTGAGGGCTCTCTGTAAGCCAATTCGTGAGTGATCCATTATTACAATATCATCTGCGTACTGGAGTATTTGGAGTCGTACTTTCTCCATCCTCAGTGTTATTAGGCTGGCACCTTCCAGAGCTTTGCCCAGATCTGCCGTATAGAGGTTGAAAAGAAGAGGAGCAAGCACGCAGCCTTGTTTGAGGCCTTTATTGGTTGGCACTTTTGCTGTTGCAGTTGTTGGGCTAGTTTTTATTCGGACTTGCGTCCCCTGGTGTAATGCAATTATAGCCTTGAGTAGCTGTTGGGGGATCCCCCAGGTGACTAGTTTCTCCCACAAGATCCCTCTGTACACCCCATCAAAAGCTGCGCTGTAGTCACCGAAACAGCAAAATAAAGGTGGATGCTTCGGCTGTGTGGGGCAGCTTGACAGGTGTCCAATGCTAGAATGTTATCCATGGTAGAGCTTTCGGACCTGAAACCAGATTGGAAAAGAGGGAGAAAGCTGTTGTCTGTTGCCCAGGTTTCTAGTTCTTCCATTAATATTTGGGCGTATCCTTTTGCTTCAAGATCTAATAAAGCAATAAGCCGATAGTTTTCCGGTTTTGTGCGATCCCCTTTTTATGAATTGGGAAAAGTATTGATCCTCTCCATGACGGTGGAATTATTGAAGTGGCGCAAGCGTAATTGAAAAGTGGTGTAAGCTGTCCTGACCAATAAACTTGTGATGATTTGAATTCCACGGGTGAGACCCCGTTAAGCCCTGGTGTTCCGTCGTTCCTCATTTTTAGGTCGAGCCTGGGCAGCGCATGTGCTGCTCTGCAGCATGCTATATTGGAGTATGCAATAGAAGCCCCACCCACTCTTCACCCATATTTGTCATTGGCTTGTGTCATTGCCCTTCGTAAATGCTGGCTTCTGATTCATTAATAGGCTTGTTAGTCCCTCCTTAGTACCGCCTTGTCTTCATTTGTAACCTCCCATGAGGACTAACCCTTTTACTTCGATTGTTACACGGTGTGTCTTTTTTAGTCTGTAAGCACTATTTTCTTTGGTAAGTTTTTCCTACTGCGGGCATGACATGCTTTCCTGCAACATTCAGTGCGCCATGCGTGCTTTCACTTTCCGAGCAGCCCCGGGCAATGGCGGCCGCTTCTTTGAATAGGTCTCGCATTTACAAGAGTTTGAGCTATTGGCATTGTACATGAAAATGCCTTTTATTTATGTGTTGATTAGTAAAACAGATAAATGAAAGGCATTGTCATTTACAATGCCAATAGCTTAAACTCTCGCAAATGTGAGACCTATTGCATTGCAAATGCTTGTTTTAATTGTGTCTGTTGCGGTGGACTCTGAGATACAAGTTTTTTGAGGGGCTGAGCTGGGTGCAGAGGGTGGTTGGTGGGGATGAGTGTTTGATGTGCCCTGATAGTTAGAGTACAACTGCTTTACGTAGTTTATCCACTCTTGGTCCGCCACTCCGTTCTCCTTTGTCTGGCCGGTGTTGCTTAGTTGGTTGATGTGCTTCCAGAGTTGAATGTGACCCCTTTCTTTGAGGAGGGGGAAGATTTTCAGCCATTCTGCTTCAATCATCTTTGTTCTTTGCTGCCAGACTATTTTTCTGTGGGCCGCTCGAAGAGCAGGGATTGTTTGACCCTGGGGAGTTTTGTTTCCTCCTTTTCTTACCTTCTGGGTCTTTAGAAGACTCTTTGCTTGTGTGTAGCTCCTTTGGGTTAATGTGTTAGGGGGATGGACGGGCATTTGTGACCTGCATTGGGGGGAGTCCCAGATCCACCCCCTAGTGCCTTTTGAAGATTTGCTAGAAGAGCCTCCCAATGCTCCTGGTAGTGGCTATCCCTGATGCTATGGGGGTTGTCTCTTTGATTGTTATCCACTCAGTTAGTTTTGTACCAAGATTTGCAGACCATTTCAGAGAATGGGAAGAAGAAAGAGTTGGAAGCAATCTACGTGGATCTCCTCCATGAAGGATACGATACCGGAGATAAAGAGAACAAGAATGTCATGCAGTTATAGTGTATATCGGTCTGTGTCCCTGGGCACCATCACCGCCCCATCATCGGCAAGCAAGTGTTCAAGTAGGCTCGACCGTAGAAGTCTCTCCTCTCTGTTTAAGACCAGCCAGAGCTTCTGAGAGCTGTCTGCCGTCCACCACCACCCCAGGCACAGGGGGATTGGACTCCAGGAGGGCCATCCGAGTTCCCAGGCCCTGCTGGTACTGGTAAATCTTGGTCTGGGCCGGTCTGTTGCGGGTCCTTATCTTTGCTCATCATAGCTGCGGCAGGGCCAAGATCAGGGGCTGAAGTTGTAAGTAGCGGCCCACCTCGGGCAGCACGAACAGCCAGGATACTCTGGGGACAGGGCTAATATCGGGATCAGCTGGTAGGACCCACGTACCTAACAGACAGGACCCCCGTACCTAACAGACAGGACCCCAGGAGGGGGAGAAAGGAAGGGGCCGGTTCTGCTCCCCAAATCACAAGTGGAGAGGCACTACCACCACTGTCGAGCCCCCCCCCCCCCCGAGATTCCTCCCTTTACTGGTGCATAGGGATGTGGTCTGGGCTGCTGAAGTTATTCCTTGCCCCGTTAATCACGATTCCCCCGAGGGGTGAGGACAGTTATCCACTTGGTTGAGCCGCTGAGTAGGAAAGGGGGCGGCAAACAGCAGGGATTGCCTGTCATCTTCATTGGCCCATGACCGCAAAGCGTCCCTTCAGTGCAGGGGCAGAAGGACTCTCCAGCGCCGGGTCATACGGGGGAAGTTAGCCACTGACACGGCTCTTTCCTCACCCAAGGACAGACACCAACCCCCAGCGCATATGGGGTTTTGCGACAGGCCCCAGTGGCTGCGTGACCTCTCAGCATCAATTTCAGCTCCTCTTGGGGGGGGGGGGGCGCGATAGCCCCGGCAGCAGGAGAGGAGATGGCGGACCCCTGCACTCCGATCCTTCGAGAATGCGAGCGGCCCACAGCAGGCAGACCCTATCATGGTAAGAAGGGTGCCCGGAGAAGGAAGGAGGACCGGAGCGGCAAACGCCCCCCCCTCCCCCAGCGGAGGTGCCAACTGCAGCTCGTCCATGACGCCAGCCGCGTCCTCAGCCTCGTTGCTTCACACAGTGAAATGGGCCCCCAACAGAACGCGTCAGTAGCCTTGGAAAAATAGGCCACGACACAGGGAATCCATGCAGCCGGGCACGGCAGCACTCCAGGAGCTCCAGCTCCAACAAGGCAGTCCCGAATCCTTCAGGGAGGCTAGGGAGGAATGCGGGACCCATAGACTGCCGCTCTGGCGGCCAGGATGATGGTGGAGCAGTCTCAATCCATCAGCGATTTGTAGGGCGCTGCAAATCACCTGTGAGGGGATCAAGGCGCTGGAGTTGCTAGCTCACACTGCGACCACCATCTTGGCCTCCTAGGCTACGCCGCAGAAAAGAGGAATTTAACTGATTTTTACTGAGCATAAGAAGGGGACCTTTCCCGAATACACTTCTGAGACCTAGCTCAATTTCGGAATCTAATTTCTTTATACAACAACATATACAACAAAACTCTAACTCCTCATTTAGAAAAAACAAAAAGAAAAACAACAAAAAATGCTATATTCCAAGCTGGTAACGCAAGTGTTTGCCCAGGGAAACTTAATTTGGCGCCATAGTGCCTCTTCACCACAGAACCTGTATTCACCCATTGCCTTTGCGAGTCGTCTGTATTCAAATGCTCATGGGCCTCTGCCTTTGAACTAGGTGATACCCCTGAATAACACTTCAGAGGGGTGCGTACAGGCACTTTCGGTTGACACACTGGTCGTGCAGAGTGAGGGAGCTTCCAAGTGCTGATTCACAAAGTGAAATTTGGGTCTCGGATTTAGAAGCAAGTACTCTCCCCTCTTAACATCAGTGGAGTCAGGATCACCTCTGCTGCTCCTCAAAGTTAGAGACTGCATATATATGTCGCCATCCCTCATGGCTGTGCCCGTGGTACCTACCATCTTAGATTGACGCTTGAGGGCTGGCATCTCGCTCCCCTTTATTTTTAGTGCAGATGGGAGAGATCCGACTGAAGTAAAATCATCATATACTTCTTCACAGCTTCTGGCAGTCACATGTATAATTAGCCAGACTTCATCCGTTTTTTTTAGTTTTTTTAGTGAGAGTAAAAATTTAGGGAGAAGACCAAGATACATATTTCGTCTTTTAAATGCAGTTGAAATTTAAAGCGATTGCCTGTCCTAAATATTATAAATAAGAAGGAAGTATGTGAAGATACCACATTTAAAACTATAGAGCAATTCGGTGAATTGAACTCCCAAAACAACACTGCACTTTTTCCTTTACTATAAAATGAGAAGCGAGTTGAGAACAATTCTCCCTGACTTTCTGAAAGAACCAGAGCGGTTCGATATATTAATGTATATGATAGAACTGCATATCCCTTAACACATCCCTTCTCACATCAACATCGTGAGATACTAGGACATAATAGGACTGTCCCGCAGTGGGAAACAGACTTGACATATAAGCAGTGGAGATACTGCTGTGCACAGATTAAAAGTATATCATTAAATAATAGAAACGAACTTGTTTTATTACACCTTGGCCAAGCTATGGGCACATGGCCTGGCAGCAAATGCCAGGTGTGCGAGATGCCACTGGAACACAGGAAATATGATGCATCTCGTTTTCTTGGCGATGTCCTGGTATTCAGGAGTTCTGGAATGACATATTTATAGAAATTCAAAAAATGATACAATATATTGGATCGATCCCTCGCCACTGGCTGCCCAGCTAGGGTGTGTTTCAAATATCCCTGCTGTCAATAGAAAGTTCTTGACAGCGGCACTTCCAAAGGTGTGGCGGTGCAGTGGGGAAGTAGCCCATTACCTAAATGAAATATTGGGTACAAGATTTAATATGTTGTAGGAATGCAGCAGATCCCTACTTCACACTAATGCCCCCCAAAACCAGACCCAAAGATATTTGGTTCCCACTTCAGCATTACTTAACAACAAATATAGAAGACTCAATCGGAACAGACACCACAATAACATAAGGTTAGAGGGACAGCTTTAATTATTATATAATTTGATTAGCACTAGGCAATATTAAATGGTATCGAAGTGTTGACCTTCGTAATATTAAGATACAAGGATACTTGGTTTTTCTGATGTTCTGACAACTGATGTTACATGTGACTAACATGACAATTTTCGCAATTGGTGCATGTGCTGATGTATGTTTCAAAATGCGAATACACATATGCAATTTAAGTCCTTTTTGAACAGTCGTGGCTGGTTATATTTTGCTTTGTGTTCTACGTAACAGCCTTTCTCAAGTGGGCTTCAACATGTGCTTTGAGGTTGTGACATTGCTAGGGTTGCGAGCTGCACAGTGGCGTACTGGCCTTTTAGAATATTATATTTTGGTGCCAAGGGTAATACTCGGATCTTTACTCCATTGTACATGCGATACAAGAATCCTTTGTGGGTTTTAATTTATGAAAAACGAATTCGTCTAAACACCTCTACAGTGGATCTTGGTCACAATCTGGCCCTAACGTGTAGATCTGTTTTTCTGACTTTATTGATTTCCGCTAAATGTATTGCCTGGAGGTATGCTTTCATGTCTCTATAGAGATTGTCTGAAGTGCGTTTTTGCTTTGCTTTGTTCAGCGTAAACGGATATCTGTGCGGTTTCATCTCCACAATGACAGGAACACACACTTTCATTTTTAACGTTGTGAGGCAATGCACACTCTTACGCATAGAGTGGTTTTTTTTCTTCGCAGTGAGAGTAAGTGCTTAAAAGAACAACACTGAGCAAGGGCCGGACTGGAAATCAAAGTCTGCCCTGTCAAAAATAATCCGTGGAGCCTCACTATGGAAGAAAGATCCAGCAGCAAATGGGGAGAATAATGCGAATATGTATTAATCGAGAAGAGGCCACGAAGACGAGGATGCAGAACAGCAAGATGAACTTCCAGCTGACCACGTACCAAACGGATTACTCTTTACAGAAGAGAAAAGAAAAAATACAATTATTTATATAACACAAAATCTTGTTACTGGTTAGGTAGCTTTACACGTCTTTTACAGGACCTTTCATCATTATCAACGCATCTCTTAATGTGTGATCTCACTAAGGGTTTCACCATTAGAAACCGCACTCTCACTGCCGCTCACAGATCCGGTCCAGCTACATTATCACCATCCACATTATGACCACTTTCACAGTCCGGGGATGAACCCTTAACAGGGTAGACACTGACACTCTGGGTTCCCTGACAACATATTCCTCTAAGACCTGAGCTTACTCAAAACTTCCCTATGAACTCTTTCTGCCCTCATGTAAAATGCCTGCTGCTCCATCATGAGAAAAACAAAGTTTATTCAGCCACCCCTTACCAGCCAACAGTACTGATTCACGTGTGACTCCCTACTCTGACAGGGCCTGTGACCTTAGAAATACATTTCTCTACCTTCCAAGGTTACTTGATCAACACCATATTACCAACATGGATGAACACTTCTGTAGCACCTTCAATTTTATTGTAATATTCCTTTGAATTTGTTTGTTTTCTCTTTACATTTCTACACTTCTGAGAACACCTCATGAGTCAAGGGGGGGTTTAATACAGTCACTTTTGGAACATGGTATTAGTCTCGTCCTACCATTGTTCCACGCAGAAGCACAAAAGGTGAAACACGTGCTAGAATGCGGCATGTTCACATATGACCACATTTTTTCAAGCAAATACATCCGCCCGTCCAAACCTAGTAACTGCCTTAATTCCCCCCCCCCTTTAAGAAACTGTTAGCAGTTAAATCATTGGCTGAAGGGCTGTGCAGGGCAGTATTAAACTGTTTTGCACTATGGAAATTCAAAAATGAATGTAAAATTCTTATCACAAGTGAAATGAGTACCATTATCAGAAATTAACAATTTTGGAACATGTTGTCCAACAAAGCCATTCATCAAAAACTCCCAACATTAACAAAGTCACAATAAATCCACTTTGAAAAATTGTCTCACAGAACAATGGGAAACTTCATCTGCCCTAGAAGAATCACAAACAGATCAGAAAAATCAGTGGCAACTTTTTCCCAGTGACAGTCTTTTTCTCCTGTTCAGGAATGATTGGGTTCAACAGCGAGAAGTGATTTTTCTTTACATTTTCAGTGTTTGTAACAAAAAGACAAATATTGCATGCATTCACAAACTTGTGCATTCATGCCTGGCCACCAATGGCAGTTGTGTAGTAACATTTGAGTTTGCGATCTAGCCAGATGACCAGAATGCTCAATTACAGTCATCTATGATCTACAGGAAATGCAGACATTTTTGACCAGTTAGCCCACAATATCGATAGCCTGCCAAACTCTTTCTTCCAGGTACTCAATCGTGGGAGCCAAGGCCGCCTCCGCATTTTCCAAGAACAGCATTTCATCCGCTTAAAATGAGACGTGTCCCATTTGACAGTGCAATCCCCCTGTCCCTTTTTCGTACTCGTCAATGTTTTGCAAAAGGTTCTATTGCTATGGTAAAATGCCTTGGCAACATGGGGCTGCCATGCCTAGCGCCTCCGAGTATTGGGTCGGATAACAAGATTTTCTTCCAAGTTTGGGCTGTAGCTGAGGAGACAATGTATAGAATCTTAATCTGTTTAATTCAAGACTCAACCATATGCATATGCCTAAGCATTTCATTCAGGGGCCCCGAACTGAGAGTACCAAACGCTTTTTCTAATCCATGGCTAACATAGAGGCATAAGGATGTGCGTCCATCGGGGGTCCATGCATAGTTCGCAGGTAGTGTAACATTAATGGCAGTATTTCGAGTGGGAATAGATCCTTTTTGGATATGATGGATTAATGTTTTCATATGGGACTGGAGTCTCCTAGAAGACATTTTACTAAGTATCTTATAATATAGATTTGCCAATGAAAGTGGTCTATATGAGGCTGTACCAGCAGAATCCTTGCGTTGTGTGGGGTTAGTAAGTAATAAAGCCTCTCTTGAGGGGCAGGGAGAGTACCCTCCTCGCCAGCTGCTGCATACACTTTAAGCAACTGGGTTACCAGTACAGCATACATGTTGAAAAACTCCGAAGGTAAGCCTTCTGTGCCAGGGACTTTCTCACCGGCCAGTGACTCCAGCACTTCCCAGCTCTCCCTGCTGTACTCAGACCACCTTGCTGTTCTGCCACCTCCCCCGCTGCCATAGTCTGGGCAAGATCTAGTTAAACCCTCATCTCAGAGGTTTTGGCACTGCACAGCTCTTGATAATAATAAAAAAAAGGCAAAATTATTGCCAACCTGATCTTATCTTATTGTCCTGTCGCAATGCATATTTAGGTAGTAGGTTTACCTTTTTTGCCGTATCTAATCAGTCGCAGTAAGTGCCCCAATATCTCAGCCTCTGAATGCGCTTGGTAACTTCTATTGTCAAGACATCTCAACTTCTTTATCAGTACTGCATATCTTCTTTCCCTCATGATTAGAAGTTCTTGTTCTTTACAAGGGACAAGGAGTACCTCCTGTTCTAAGCAATGTATAACGCCTATCGCAGTCT
Organism: Calotriton arnoldi; assembly: GCA_963921515.1. Lineage (NCBI taxonomy): Eukaryota > Metazoa > Chordata > Amphibia > Caudata > Salamandridae > Calotriton > Calotriton arnoldi. Next base: position 2,080,499 of record CAWUFW010000124.1, on the reverse strand, counting down.
TCTCTCACTATAGTCTTAAATGTCCCCCAGTCAGTCATGGTGTTAGTGGCAGTTACCTGGTACAGTTTAAAGTAAGTTTGAATCATCTTCTTTAGATGACTTTGGTATGTACGTTTCACAAAATTATGTATTTCCAAATGTACACTAGGTTCCTCCGTGTACTGTTTTGCTATTGTTGCTATAGCTTCATTGAGTACAAAATTACCTCTTAGTGGTTCCAACTCGTAAATTATTTAATACGCGTTATCCTTCATTAGACAGACCGTTAAATACAAGTGCTTTTTTCCTGACCTAATCAAAACCCTTGGCATCAATTGCTACTGGGTAGTTTTCAAATGACCATAACAATGATTCCAGTTTGTTGCTGGTTTTCCAATTGATTGCAAGAGCACGTATGGCTGGCTTGCTTGCAAGGAAAATGCTATGACCATTGTGTGTAGTAGTAATCCAAAATACCAGAAAACGAATAATATAGTAGACAATCAGTTATATATTGCTTTACCTATAAATAAAAATGTATTAACAAACCAGCAAGATTCAAACACCCAAATATATAAAGCAATTAGCATTTCAAACAGGTTCTTGCAGTTAATTACTCTTTGCTCAATTCCTCAAATGGAAAGGCCTGTGAGCGATTAGAATATGTGCCAGTACTTGGAACTCCTTGTCTGCGCCAAAGCGCGTTGGAGCAGGCTGAAGTATCCTTTTATGTTTGGATGTGCAAACACCTAGTAACGCTGGTGGTCAGCCGATGTTTCCTGCGACATCAGAAGGTACGTGCTGCCGCAACGTATCGATGCTTTCCTCCTTTGTGTACCGATGCATGCAGACTGCTTCCACCCAATTCCCTCTGACATATCTGCTGACGTCAAATGGACTTCAACGTCACCATGCTGGAATGCAGGCTTACTATGCAGACTTGGTGCATGAGTCTTTTGTAGTGACAACTCCTCCGACTCAGCAAATCTCCAGCTTCACCACAGCGGTACACATCAAATCTTCGCTTGCCAAGGTGTTTACAAAGGACAAAAAGCTGAACAATAACACCGGAAAGTGCGATGAAGAAGTTGTTCCAAACAAGTGATAAAGAATGAAGGTCCTCTGTGGGTTCTTAACAGCTAAGCACTCGTCACCAGTATGTGGCGGAACAAGGTGGAGACAAATAGTGAAAGTACATGAATATTTATTAATCAAGAAGACACAGAAGCAGGGCGAGCTTCCGACTGACCAAAGCCAGTTGGAAACCACCCAACTGAGCCAGCACATGCTTAACACAAAAAGGTAAATATTCGGAGTTGTGTATGGGCCTCAAGTGAAGTGAACGACATGAAACCTTATGGCAAAGAGGCAAGTGATAACCATATACTACACCCACACTGCTGCGTCCACAAATGGGCGATGAGGGCCGGTTTCCGAGCTGCCAGTTATGTTTGAAAACAGTCCTGTTGTCTACAGCCTGCCGGGGAAATGCCAGAGTGGTAGAATGTGTAGTATGTCCATATTTGTTGGAACTGAAAACGAATAATCTGTTTTTGCTGTCCCTGTTCAGGCAGCAAGATCTTCTTAGGGTCGCTGTCTCTTACTCTGTTCTCCTTAGGAATGTATCTGTTTTAATATATGTTTGTGTGCGCCTTTGCCAAACTCTTTGCTTCTATGTTGCTGTAAATATGCTTTGTCTCCGAGTGCAACAACGAGTTTAATGTGTATGTTGAACTTGTGTCTTTAAGATTCCTCTCTCTCTGCTGTCTCATATTATACTCCATATCCATTTACCATGCGTCACTTGAATATTCTATTCTTGTTACTTAATTTTTAGCCGTTTTGATCTTCATTCTACATGGTCTTGACCTTGACTGGGGCTGTGATTTCTGTAACTCTGTAGGCTTGGCTGGCTTCACAAACCTAAGTTTTCTCCACCCATCAGAACTCCCAGTTATTTGTTGAGTGTGCGACAGTGATGTGGGAAGTAGCATCAGGTGTTGGACCCAAGATGGTTGGCTCTGTCTTCTTCATACAATGCTTGATACAGAGAATCGGAAGCAATTTCAAGTCCTGAGAATGAACCTATAACCCAGGGCACAACAGAGGAGTTGGATCATAGGATATGTTTAATGTGTTTAGTAAGGTGCACGTCAGTAATGACAAATAATGCAGCCATGTCTTGCATATTATTTTGGGTTGGGTAAGGTAGTGCGAGCTGCAGTACCTTTATCTGTGATAAGAGAGCTCCTTTTGCCTGTAGTGTGTTTTACTTTGGAGTGAATGAAGGTTCTTCATATCCGTTTTCCTGTGGATGGTGGGGGGGGTCCTAGTCCAAGCCCAGTTGTTTATCCATTGCTTCTGGTGTATGCTTGAACATTAGATTTGCTTTCCACAGATTTGCGTTCTGGATAGGGACTTAGTAGGATGATTTTTGTTGTAGAACACTTGAGGCAAAGCGGACCCCGTTCCTATGCTTTTGGGACCGATCTAGAAGCGATAAGGCATTTATTAACTAAAATCCGAGATTGATTTATCATGTTATTGTTAGGGTGTATATTTGCTGAACTTGGGCATCATACCCACTTTACCAACAAATCAAGAGACTTGGGCCCCTGGTGTTTATATCGCTTTTCTGAGAGGTATAGAAGATCTATGTGTTGTTTACTTCTCAAATCTGTGTTTACTTCTCAAATTTGGAAATGTTAACTATCGTGAAATATTAAGACCGAGATAGTGATATGTGGGAATCCTATTTTAAGTGAGAACCGAATTAAAGACCATTACTTTATAGTACTGTGGTACACTTGGTGTATTTGAGGGTTAGATGTTTTTGACAATATCTTTTGTCCACTGTAAAGTGCTTGGTTGGAAATAAAAACTGGGCACATATATTATATATAATATATCACTGAAAGAGATGGGTTCCACAGAGACGCAGCACAAATAATATTTGTGCATGCCTGAGTTTGACCTTCTAATACAGGTTGATGTGCAGCTCACATTTCTAGTTATGGTAATCTGAGATATGGAGTGTTTTCCTGTAAGGGATTTTTGTGTTGTGTGAGACTAAGAATAACCCGCATATTGTACAGTCCAGGAGGGTAATTTCTTTGAATAAAGAGAATAGGTCATTTTAATGGAGCCCAGCCTGAGTCTATGGGGTTTGTCTCTAATTAAGATTTTTGCCTTGGTGTCAGGACTTGCCATTTGTGATATTTAAGGATGGCTCTGGATAGTTCTGGGGTGGGGAGAATGATAGTCTCCCTAAAGTTTTGTTCCAGGCTTCGCAGAGAATGATTTATTCTTAAGGTCTCTAAAAAAAAATAAAAAAATTAGTGGCCATAATAAAATCACAAAACAATGTGTAGGTTATTGATCACAAAAAGCAGATTTAATATAGGACAGCCACCGTATACAACCAGGAGGAATCATTAGGTTCAATAGAATTCTCAGCAGCAGACCACCAAATTATGTGGCAGGGTCTTTTATTTTTCATGTTACAGTTGTGTTTTGGTACTGGTCTTAAATTTGAATTTTGCGTAGCTGTAAGAACCTCTTTCCATTATGAATTAGCACAGCACTGCAGAGCAGTAGTGTTCAGTACATATATACATTGTGAGTGTCTCACTAAGATGCAGTGAAAGGTTCAAGATGTCAGACCTTAAAAATAGAACAAATGGGGCTTTTCTGTACTCTTAGGGGCTTATTATGATGTCGGTCGCAGTTTCGACCGACACAGTGGCGGAAACGGGACCAACCGACCTCTGGTCGGCGGTCCCCACCGCCTAATTATGATGCGACTGCACATGGTGCGGTCGCATTCCCACATTTCCCTATGGGAGCATGTGTTACGACCGTAAACCGGCCGTAAGACACGCTCCCATTGGAAAATGGGAGGTTGTGTTAATCGCTGCACCCCACAAGGTGCAGGGATTAACAGCCCTCAAAGGGAAGCCGCAAGGGAAAGGGGGGCCTTGGTAGGGGCCCCCCAAACACGCTGTCCGACAGGGTTTCTATGTCGGATAGGCCGGCATGGAAACCCTGCCGGAAACTGTGCATCGTAATCTGGACAGCGTAAACCGCCGTCCATATGGATTACGGGCCGGTTCCGTTAGGCCGACGGGCTCCTGGAGCCTGTCCGATGCCATCCGGAATGACCGGCCGGTTTCAATTCCGACCGGCTGTATCATAATCAGCCAGTCGGAATTGAAACCGACGATGTTGGTCTTAAAGCCTCCGACCGACATCATAATCGGCACCTTAATGTAAATGCAGCTTTAAGAAGCAAGTCTTTGGAGTAACATTAATTTGCATGAAAAGTGAAGCAAAACATTCCCACGATACTGAGGTAATCGTTATCTGGACCCCTTTTGATTTGCATTTTAAATATGTAAGAGTTTTTTCATGAAGCAGATTGTGTCCCTAACCCAGCGTATCGATTGGAGACATTAAAACTGTCTGGGGAAAAGTCTCACCTCATTAATGCCAGTCTAATATCTAAATCTAGCAATCAGCAACTTAAAGATTGCCAGTTGACTTGTTCGGTTTGGACTGAGCGACACCCAGAGCCACTGAAATTGCATGATTCTGTGTGTGGTTGCTGAGTTTGACTCCTATTTATGGATTAACAGCACTTTCCACATATTTCACCATCTACTGCGTAAGTTGCAGATTTCAATAAAAGCAATGTTGTTCCTAGCTCAAACCAGTCATAAGTTACTTGAACAAAATGCAGCACAAGTAGAAAAATAATTTTTGGAAGATTTTTCTGAAGGAGAATTGGAAGAGTGAGGGCAGAGATGTATTCCTCCACAACAGCTTTACACTTTTTTTCAAGATTTTTTTCTGGCACTGGAAAGTGACCTACACATCCTCCGACACACTTTTTTACAAAGCTTACATGCTTGAATGCTTAAGCATGGACTTGAGAGACACCCTTAGGAGTTGAGAGGAGACAAAACTACCAGCCAAAGTGTTCTTTAGCCCTTCTATTACAGCACAAGAGAGTATATTTCTAAATGTACCCAGTATTGTTTTTAGGAATTAGGCTGGTGTTTAACTAATGTTCAGGTATGCCTAGCACAGCTATTGGAGGCCTGGTTGTGCTCACAAACACCCACCCACATTATTTACAGAGAGCCAAACTATGGAGGAGGCCAGGGTCAGAGGTGTGTGCCAATATGTGAGATGCTCTTAATGCAGAACCAATACATGTTAACCTACAGTGGTTGCCATTTCATTCCATTGTAGGTCTTCTTTTAGCCTAAGCATTTTGACATTATATATATATATATATATTACCTCATTGCAGTTTTTTGATTTGCTAATTTTAGTGCTGTTTGATGAACCTTCACAAGACATTCCAAAAAAAGGTCTTTCATCGGAACTCCTTCCTGGAAGATTTTGGGTTGATCTGTCAAGCGGCGCCAAAAAAAGGGGTGATCCCAAAACACGTTTTCCCCATGCAATTTTTCATAGAAGGGTTAGAAACGTCTGCAGTCAAAATGGCTGAACGGATTTAAACAAAAGTTGGCAGAAAGCTAGATCGTGTTACAGAATTTGTGCTTCTTATGATTTGGTGTAAATCCGTTCAGTAGATCTTGAGAAATTAAGGTTCAGTCAATCATTCATTCTTAGTTTGGCTACAAATGAGCTAGATAAGAAAAGAACATTAACTACAATACAACATTATAATAAAAACAATAAAAGATTTTAACAGAAACCGTTCTCTGTTGTGCCACAATTTCATGATCGTAGTGCATTTTCATAACTTTTTCTAATCTTCAAAGATACTCGGATAACATTTGAAACTGCCAAACATGTATATTCAGATTGAAGCTGTTGAATTATGAGCAATGCCTCCTTAAGTAAGCGAATATTAAAATTATTGTAAACTGGCAATAAAAAACATTTCTGTGGAGATGTGTATATATAAAGTACAAAATAGCAAAACGTTTACAGTGCTTTGTACTGATACATTATCGCAAGGACATGGGAGCAATGATCTCATCTATGATCCAATAAGGAGGAATGTAAAAAAAGTGCAAAAGTTCAGCCTTTATCGGGTTAAATAGAATCTAAAATGGTGGTTTCTGACATTTAATAGATGGGATTCAGTTGCTTTTGTTAAAACCAGGGGCGAATAATCCCTTTCTACCGGAGAGCCTAACACCTTAGCCATCTTCTCTCTCTCTCTCATAGTACTTATAAAGCTTATCCACTATTTTACTTTTCACTGCCCCATTCATGCCATCTGGATTTTGAAATAGTTCTGGCACTCCCAAATCCATAAATGTTTGCTACACATTTAAGCCAGGGAATACCTAGAACATTATTGAACTTTAAGCAATCCTTTAACACAGCTTTTGAGAAGGCAGTTCCTTTTTAGCCCAAATTGAAAGCCGTAGCATGTTGGGGCGACTTCTAATAAAATCAGAGATGCAAGATATAAGCCATCCCAGTCTCCTCACCATGAATAAAATTAGAGGTAGTTTTTTTAGCACTACCAAAAGCCTGTGTAAAAATTCATTTTCTACAATCTGTAGGGGTTCAGGTTGATGTACCCCATGCCCCTGCTCTATAACTACCCATGTAAAACATTTTGCCCTGTAGATTTCCAATGAGGGGCTTAATGATTTTCCTCCTAAAGTAGCGGAAAATATCTTCACTGCTTCAGATGATCTGAGCATCTGCTGAGATCTAATAGTGAGGAGAGATTTCCATTCTAGTGAGGCTGCAAGTCCAAGTAGGTAAAGTGGGGTACTCCATCAAGTTTTAAGTCTTCTATCGAGTATGTTTTAATTTTGGGGCCCACTGGCCATAAGTTAAGATTTAGTTTGATTGATATTTAAATCTAAATTCTTCATAAAATGATTAAGAAATAAAATAAAAAATTGAAGGCAATTTGCCATTTTTGATAATATGGCATCGTCCGCATATATTACTTGAACTGGCCGTCTCCCCACCTGTGGGAAATCTTTCCCCATCTATTAAAAATTGTTCTATACCCTTAATATAAAATGAAAATAAAAACTGCGTCAAAACACACCTCTGGCTTACCCCTCTCCCCAAGGCTAATTTCTCTGTACATGCCCCAGTAGGAGCATAGCGCACCCTAAACTGCACATCTTGATGTAACCTTCTTAAAATAATCTACTTTTTTTCCACCCCCACGGTCTCCTTCAACAGCATTAATTTAGACCTATTCACAGAATCGAATGCTGCAATTAAATCCAAAAAACCCATATGGTCAGAGCCTTTCTTGGCCCTGGTATATTTGCTTGCAATCAGCAAGAGATTGAGACACACTTCCATTGTTCCCAGACCACGGCGAATTATCACAGAAAATCCCTTTTTCTTCTACCCAACTCTCCAATCTAGTAAGAAGAATTCTGCTGAAAAGAACACAGCCTCCTCGCACTTCACAATATGGGAGGTCTACAAAACTTTTGTAAGGGGTGACCTACTCGCGCACATAGCACTGAAAAAGAGAGAAACAAAAAGAGGTTACCACAGTAGAAGCATGCTTAGCATAGTGTGAATCTGAATGGGAGGTCCCCCGTACATCTGACCAAATCCACCAGCTGGCCCTAGCAAGGGAAAAATACCGCACCTTGGTGGAGGAGGAGGCGAGGACCAATACCGACTCAAATAACACCGGCTTTACGAAGTCAGTAACCAGGCAGGGAAACTGATTGTGTTGGCACGCTGAAAGGAGGGGAGGAGCTGGATCCATTACATACTGATGCCTAGGGGGTACCGCACCATAGGGAAACGAAATTTCCAACGACATTGAGTCAGTCCTGGCGGATCTATACAGCCCAGGACCTCTCCACTTGGCGGCAGGCCTTCGTCGGCGAACATCCCCTCCAAGGCTATCCCCCGCTGACTCAGAAGCTCTGGTTGGAGTAAGCTGGACAGAGGAGATCAATAAAGCCATACGTCAACTGTGTGTGTGAGGTGGGGGGACCCCAGGACCCAAGGAACCAGTGGCCTACCACCAGAATTGTATAAGTACGTGGCCCGTCTAGTGACGGAGCAATTTAAACATGTTCTATGTGGCTAGGAAAGAGTGCATGCTCCCTTTTGACTTGAGAACTGCCACAATTGTCCTGATCCACAAAAAAGGAAGCCCCCCACTCCCTTCCCCCCCCTGGAACTGTGATTCCTACCGCCCAACACCCTACTTAATAGGGTGGTCAAAATTCTTGCAAAAGTACAAGTGATGACAAACTGGTGGACCCTGATCAGTCGGCTTTGTGCCCAGGTGTGCCACCCGACCGAATCTACGCAGACTTGTTGGCTGCCTGGCGTGAATGTGGGGGTGGAGGAGCCAGCAGTGCTGCTCTCCTTGGATGCTAGGAGGGCATTCGACTCTGTAGCATGGGGCTTCCTATGGGCAGTCCTGGACAAAATGGGCTTCAGCAGGGAATTTGTGTGCTAGATCTGGCTGCCATACATGACGCAAGTGGCCAGAGCCAAGGTGAATGGATCGTTATCCCAGTGATTCCCCATAGGCTGTGGGACACAACCGGGGTTTCCGCTTTCTTCCCTGCTCTTTGTGCTTGCCCTAGAGCCATTCAACAGCTTGGTTAGGGTGGATGACCAACTCTGAGGATTACGATGGACCGACGATTGGGAAGATATTATCTCCCTCAATGTGGCCGATATTTTACTGTACTTAGCTGACCCCATGGAGTCAGTCCCGAGGTTTTTGCATATACTTGACATGTTCTGTACATAGTTGGGGATATTTATCAACTGGCAGAAATCGGTCCTGTTCCAGTTGACTCTCTGGCCCCCTACCCGGGGGATTGACCTGCTTGCTAGGCTTGGCTCCAGACTGATTCTGATACTGGGGGGGGTGGGGGTCTTAGGTCGCGTCGGATCCTGTGACCTTCCCGGAATGCAACCTGGACCAGATCCTGGAGGATTACAAGGAGGAAGTATGGCTTTGGAGATATCTCCCATTATCACTGATGGGTAGGGCATCCCTATATAAAATGATTGTACTTCAGTTTCTCTACCTGCTCCAAAATACATTATTCAAAGAACCCGGATGATTTCTTCCAATCAGTAGAAGCACTCACCCAGACCCTACTGTAAGACGGCGGGGTCACCCTGCATTGTGCAGTCGACTCTGCCTAGAGGCCCTTATGACGGGGGACTGGCTTGCCAGGTCTCAGACTGTACTATTGGGTCATACAGCTCCAGGTGGTCATTGATTGGGCTTTCTCTTCTCAAACCGAACCCTCATTGAGGGTGGATTGGGATTGGTTGTCCTCAGAGGGATGTACCTGGTACCTATGCAATGGACGCAGACCCCCATACTCATCCGCTCCAACAGACTTAGTGCTAACAGTTTGGAAAACAGATACAAAGAAGGAGAGTTAGCAGGGGAAGGCCACTCTAGAGACTCCCCTGCGGGTGTTGGCTACCTTGAGGGTCTTACAGGGACTGGACTGGGGGACACCAATGGGACCATATATGCATTTCAACACTAAGTGATATTTTAGGTCCAGAGGAACTACTCCCCTTCGCCTACTTGCAGACCCAGTATGAGCTGATCGCATCACAACATTCTCATTACCTACAGGTTGGACATGCTCTTAGGGAACACAGGGTCATACTAGATGATGTCCCCATTGGAATAGACTTCTGTTGTCTCAAATCTATACTCGTGATCTCCCGTACATTCAGCACATTGCCAACTGTCAGCCCACACTTGACAGATTGCGGGGGCGGTGGGTAGAATACCTGGGTGCACTAGCGGACAGGGTCTAAGGTAAGAACTGCCGACACCCTTGGGAGGTGGCTATTAAAGCTGGATATAGGTTGATCTAACACTGTGCATACATTATCAGGAACAGACTTCACCAGATGGGCAAGGTAGACGCTGACAGATGCCTGCGGGGATGTGGCCATCCGGGCACACTGGTTCACTCATTGTGGGACTGCCCACGTATACAGCCATTCTGGAAGCGGGTGGAGGGCTGTCTGTTATTCAGATAACTAGACAACCGGCTACCTTAGTAATAGCACTGATCCCTGCACCCTGCGATATCACTAGGGCCTGGGGCAGCAGAGACATACCCTCCCTGCCTCAAAGGGAGAAAGAAATTGATTGGTGTATGCAAGTGGAACATATGGTTTATTAAGGCAGGGGATGTCGCAGGAATTTTGTCAAAGTATGGGGGCTGTAATCCTTCTGTGTCATACGAGTAGGAACAACACATCCCCACCTATCCCTGTGTGGTCCGAGTTAAAAACGTCCCCGAAGTGTTCCAAACACTTCTCTGCTGGGCTTATAAATCAGAAGGGGCCATGTTAGAAGAACTAAAATAGGGTGCATTCGCCACACACCAAAAGGCTGCAGTGTCTTTAAGTTTACCAGCCACCTCCAGGTCAGTGCAGACCTTTTTTTTTTTTTTTTTTTTGGGTTCCTTCTTTCTAAGGTTCAGGACCTGATTATAATTGGCACTGGCTCATCTAATTTCAGTACTCGATCTTGGGATTGCTGTAAGAGCCTTTAATAATTGTTTATGAGCCTTGGAACGGTCCTGATTGAGCCAACCTTTCCTAAATTTACCCCTAGGGTGGTTCTTACTGATTCACTTTATATTTATAGACTAAGTAGCTGAAAGGTGCATATAATTCATTAGGATTAGGATCCCCTTCAGGATTCAAACGTACCTCAGAGTCGTTTATTATATCTGCATAAAGTTGTAAAAAAAATGGGTGGGGTCAATCTTTTCCATTTTATCTGCATCCCATGATTTTCTGAAAATGTCATCTGTAAACTTGATTGCAGTTCATTCTAGCATAGATCTCAATTATGTGGATTATGGTCACTGTGATATTCAGGTATGACCATAAAATTAGACATTACAGGTGCTCAGGTGGCTGAAAGTAAAATGGAATCAATATTGCTCTTTATGCCTCTTCCTGAACATGTTGGTAGATAGTGAGGTGAGGCTCAAGGTCCCTCTGCCCATGAAATGGAAATGAGAAGTTATATTTCATAAAAAGTTTATTCAGAAACTCCCCATATAAATTGTGTTAAAAATGTGGGTGATCCACCCCATCCATATCCAAAAAGACAGACACTTGTGCTTTCATCTCTACAGAGCATACTATTAAAATAACCCACCCATAATATTTGAAGGGGAGTATGACATTTCCTCAAGAACGTGTCTAAATCATGCTCCAACCCTTTTACAACTGAGGTTTCTGCATGGTCAAAAACATAATTGATTTGCAAAACCTGTCATACGTTCTTAATTTTTAACAAAATCAATTGATAATAAGGAGAAGTGAACAACACCTTTGCAGTAAAATTAGTACAATTTACCGATAATAAACCCGCCAATCCCCCTCTAGGTCTTCTTATATTACAGTGAAGAGCATAGGCGCCAATAGAGTGAAAGCCATTAATGTGAAAATCCTCAGTGAGCCATGTTTCCTGGCAACAAATTACATCAAACCTAAACATAAATGAAAACCAGTCTTGATTCTTCAATTTTGCATGCATACTGGCTATATTCCATGATAGCGCATGGAACACTCCATTGATCTCAGGAACACCTAATAAATGTTCAGCCACAGACCGACCTTTACCATTAGATTGTTTAAGTAATTCAGCAATAATGGTTCGCAATGATGGATCCTCCACGAGTACGTCTGTTGATACATAGTCAGTCAATGTCATTCACATATTGAAGTGGGCTAATTGAATTACTGATTGGGTCATTAAAATGATCCATTGAAAACCTGGGTTCTTGTGTGGACCATCCTCCACTATGAACAAAAATTGGAGTTCCTCTTGGTTGCTTATAAAAATAACCAAGTGTCATGGCTCTGATCTTTCCTTCCGTAATGTCACTCAGATGTAATATTCACAATAACCTTTCCACCACCATTGTATTTTTAAAATTAATAACTATGCAATCACCTGGAGTAACTTTCATGCTATTTTGCCTCTTTCTGCTCGTTTGCTGACCTTGTATTCTTCCTCTTTCTGCTTGTTGCGGACCTTTTATTCTGGCTCTTTCTGCTTGTTTCTCACCTTTATTTTGCCTCTTGCTGCTATTTTTCCCCCAGGTTCGCGGGGATAGCCTCAAGGCCCCCGCGGTCCCTGCTGGCTCCCTGCCTGCTGCGGGAGCCGGCATTACTTCTGCACTGAAGGAGCTGCTGAAAGGCAGCTCCCTCTGTATAGGAGCAATCCTTTCGTCTATTTCCCTGCCCTCTTGACAGCGGCAGGGAAACAGACGAAACCTCAGCTTCCGGCAAGCGAGAGCATTTTGTCAGCTTTCGCTTGATGGAAGCGGAGTGTTTGCTGTGACTTGATGGGAGCTGTCAAAGCTCCTGCCAAGTCACAGCAAACCGCTATGTCCCGGGGGTGGCCATCCTGGGATATAGCGGGAGCCGTACCTGGGGTTGGTGTTTCCTAGGGCCATATATGGTACCGGGGGGAGAAGGAGGGGCGGCGCACTGCCCCCCTCCTTGGTAGTTCACGGGCTGGCCCTGGTGTGGTGGTGGTCCCTGGGGCCTGAGGGGGTCCGTGAGGCCCCCCCCTCCCTATTACAATTTAGCACCAAGGAGGTGGTGGTCCCTGGGGCACAGGGGTGAGCGGGGGCCGCGAGGCTACCCCTGATTTATTTAGAATTAGCCCCGGGGAGGTATTTTTATTTTTCAAAGAGAGCCGCTTATCCAGTGCAACTCCCGCTGAGAAATAAAAAAAAATGGTTTTATTGCCCCAGGCAGGGTCTCTGCAGGTTCCCTCCAAGAGGCCTAGCGGGCCAGGGTATTCCTAACCTGCCCCCTACTCTTTTTTGAGGGGGGTGTACTCTGGCTGGAAGTGCTGCAGCCATTTTGGTCCTCTATTTCAGCAATCACATTTCAGCACGAGGACTGTTGGATCCTCCGAGGATCCGCCTCCCTATATATACACAAATTTACATTCCCTCAAACGACTGAAAGGATTTACACCAAATAACAACAAGCATTTGCAATGCAATCCGTCTCGCATTTGTCAAAGTTAGAGCTATTGGCATTGTAAATTATGTTTTTGAAAAAGCATTAAAATAATTTTTGTTTGCAGTGGAGTAACGAAACGGGTAAAGCAGTTGACTTTGGAATTGGTGAACTAAGTTTGAGTTTTAAGATTGATTAACTGTATTGTATGCGCTGCAGGTGAAGCAGTTTAGCTCTTTTGAGCTCTGCTTGTGCATACTACTTATGGTGCATGTTCTAAAGGAAATCTCTTAAAGCAAGGGTATCATTTAGTATATATGGAAGCATACTAGTGGCTAAGCTCTGAGAGACCCCTTCCTGCTACTGCTTTTGGAGAAAGAAGGTTCAAAGAGAATGAGAACAGCTGGAGAGTACGGTGCGTATATATGGCATAAGGTTTATGCCTCTACATAAGATCTGTCAAGGTAGAGGTACCATCTAGTATGCATCGAATAATGCAATGGACGAGGCTCAGAGGCACCAGGGAAAGCACGGTATAAACAGTGAGGGGCAGCGCTTGGCAGAGTTGTGCGCTCAGGCAACATGTGACTGTGCAGAGTTGCAGAATGATACAGACTCTGTCTCATCCCTAATGCTGCACCGACTGACACTGCTTGTACTGGAGGACAAAAGATGGCAACACCCTGGGCAGCTGCATATGTATGGCGCAGGGCGCCTGCCTCTGCACAAGATCCCTTTAAGCTCAACTGGTATTCTGGTTGTCAATCACACCCCTCCATAGGACGTCGGTGTTAGAGGGCGCGGAGAGTAGGGGGCGGGAGGGGGCAGACAGGGGTCAAAGCTGTGAATACAAGTGGAACAAGATGCCTCTCTGTGCACAGTGTTGTGAGGAAGGTGTCAGTACCACTTCTCCGTGGAGCACAGGGGGTAGGCAGTGACTGCCTGGAGCAGAGCGGACACACTGAGTGTAAACAAACAAATAGTGGGGATAATGTGCACATGAATGGCATCTCGCGGTGGGTGCATGAGAACCCACGGGACTGTGGTATGTGCACTGCTCTCAGCCAGATCCTTCACAGGCTGCACTCGACCGTCGCGTCAGGGACAGTGGTGATCCCAGTGGCATGGGGCTGTTGCTGACTCAGCAGTCGGTGCATGCTGGAGGATGGGCAACAATGGCAGGAAAGCGAAGGGCACAAAAATTACGGGTGACAGCGGTTCACAGAGCTGTCCTGCCACGGATCAGGTATGCCCCGGGCTTGCTTGCCACCGCTGTGCAAACAGACATTGAAGAGGTGCTGCCTCATCTGGTACAAATACACACACACACGGCACAACCAAGCCCAAAAATCTGTCACTCGCCAGGTGAGTTTTTTCCCGCACAAATGGGAAGAATGTCACCCATTTGTGCGGGAAATAGCCCAACTTGGCAACACTTCTTGCAGGGTGATTTGGAGGCTGCAGCGGTAATCCTGCCTATAATCCTGCCTTTGTGTACAGAGGGATGACCCTGGGGCCAAAACCCCCCAAATATTGGCGCAAATTGCAGCAATCCCTCAGGATTGAAGAAAAGGAAAAAAAACACAAAAAACGGGCCCTGCCAGCATTCCTTAATTATATAAAAATATGGGGAGGGGATTCCACCCCGGGTCTGAAATTTGCATAGAGGGGGAGGGGGTCCACACAGCCGCTCTCCTCAAGCCTCCAGACGCTCTGGGGACCCCATGCTCGGGGCTGATTTCAATAATAAAGGGGGGGGGGGGGGAGTCCACCTCTGGGCTGAAGTTTCTCAAAAAGGGGACGAGGGACATGCAGCCTTCCTTCCTAAGCCTTTAAAGGACCCCAGCCCCTGGGGCTGCTAAACTCTTTAAAAGGTAGGAGGACTGTGCAGCCCCCACCCTGAGCCCTCTATGGCCGCGAAGAGCCCACCCCCTGGACACTGCGGTTTCTCTGCCCGCACTTGCACGAGCAGAGAAACCTGTGTTTGCTTCCGCTTGGCCGGAGCATTTTTGAGTCTCCCGTCACGCGGGTGCAAACAGTCTGCTCCCAGCTGGCGGGAGCTTTATAAATGCTGCCTCTGGCCGGTCGCAATCTTTTGATCTGCACTAATGCAGGCAGGGAAACCGATCAAGAGATTGCTTCTGTCTGGAAGGTGCAGCACATATAGCTGCTCCCTGCGAGCTGGAGCAGTGCCGGCTCCCGCTGCATGCGGGGAGCCGACGGGGGCCTTGGAGCTCCCCCCGCAGCCCACAATGGGTGTGTGGTGGGCACCCTTGGTGGGTACCAGGACACCCACCCCTCAGTGATGTGGACCACGGGGGATGGGGTCCCCGTGGCCGATCACTGATCGTGAAGGGGGCCACACAGTACCCCCCCTTCAATTAAAAAAACACTCATGTGGATGGGATCCCAAAGGCCTAATAAGGTTCGGGGAGGGGCCACACGTCCTCTCTCCCCTTTCATAAGAAAAGGCCCTGGGGGATTTGGTCCCCAGAGCCCAATGAGGCTCGGGGGGGCAGCCACGTGGCCACCTTCTGTAATATAAAAAAAGGCCCTGGGGCATGAGGTACCCAGGGCCTAAAGAGACTTGGGTAGGATGAGCCCTCCTCCCGTTACAGAAAAAAAACAAAAAAAGGCCATGGGGGATGGGGTCCCCAAGGCCTAATAAGGCTTTGGGAGGCGGATTTGCACCCCCCCCTCCCCCTTAAAAATAAAACACGGCCCTGGGGGTGAAGGCTCTGAGAGGGGGGCCACTTGGACCCCCACCCCTTAAAGAAAAATATAAAGCCTTGGGGGATGGGGTCCCCACGGCCTATTAAGACATGGAGGGTGGGCGGGACATGCGGGGGGGGAGGAGTCACATGGCCCACTTCCCTTTTAAATGAAAAAAAGTGCCTGGGGTGATGGAGTCCCCAGGGCTTAATAAAGCTTCGGCCGTGCACGTCAGCGGGTTGACTTTATGTATGGTAATAAAATATTACTTTGTTAAAAAAGAAAAAAGCAAACCTAGCCATTCCCTGAAAAAACAATAAAAAAAAATAACGAAGGTTAAAGTAACGTTGTAGTTAGGTTCGGCCTACAAACATTTTTTCCTAAACCTACAGGTCTAGTAAGTTGAATAATCTATTCGACCTAACTGTAATATACTTGACCCATAAACTGGCCTCATTATGTCGTCCTAGGCAAATATTTTTTTTTTGCAGAGTTACTTTTTCTTCATTATCACATATAAGAGCACCTTCTAATATGTGAGTTTAGCATTTCTGCTGTACCAAAAAACCTATTTGATTTAATAGATTACACTTTTGCGCCATGCGTAATAAGAATCCAGCCTGCGTATAGGGTACACATGACCCTTGGGTTGCCTCTTAGTTCACTAATAGCATTGCCATCGCGGAAGGGGCAGGAATGTTTCTCAGTAAATATGACTAAAGCATGAGGTGGTAGTGCACTGTCATTTATAGATAGCACATTTTCGAGTGAAATGGCCAAAAACTTTCCCAGTAACATTCAGTGTTACTTAGTGTATAAACAATCTGTGGAAAATTGGGCTTCAGCAAACATATTTATCATTTGCACATCACCAAGTAAAGTATTCTAATTTTTTCATCCTATGAGAATATTTTTTTCATCAGACAGAACTACAAAACAAGGGCTTACATAACTACAGAAATCTATTTTGAAATGTTTGTACGGTTCACTTTTTAGAAATAAATCATGACATCCTACAGCCTTTCATTTCACACTTTTTGTACAGCACATTTGTCAGACCGTTCACTTTACAAAATCCTCAAACTTTGCAGTAAAAATAATTGTAGATGTAAACTGACTTTTGACCTCTGTCTATCAACACAGAAAATATGTGACAAGCTAAAAACAAGATTTAAAGACTTCTTTAATTCTCCTTCACTTTGTGAGAGAAACAGAACACCTGTTGCCAGCTTGCCAGAAGGGGTGAGTAGGCCCTAACTATAGCTCGCCCTGAAACTCTAACTCGCCATAGCGAGTGGGCGAGTAGATTTGTCGAGGCCTGTTGATGAATATGTCAGTGACAACATTTACGTTTTGAACTACAATAACCACAAATTCACCAGTTCTAGTTAGCAGAGCAAACT
This sequence comes from Calotriton arnoldi, assembly GCA_963921515.1. Classification (NCBI taxonomy): domain Eukaryota; kingdom Metazoa; phylum Chordata; class Amphibia; order Caudata; family Salamandridae; genus Calotriton; species Calotriton arnoldi. The sequence continues at coordinate 2,063,430 of CAWUFW010000124.1, read as the reverse complement.
AGAAATTTCTCCCCTGCCATGCATTGCTTATTACCACAGATATTACATCACTCATTACATCACTCATGACATATTCAATGACCTAATTTATGACATCACTCATGACATGACTGATGACATCATCCAATGTGTATTTTAGTTTCTTTTATAGTTTACATAGTGGCAGTTAACTACCATATTACTTTTCTACCTAATTTTGTACAGCCTGTGTCCAGCATCAATCAATCTTTATTCGGTTTTCGAAGAACCATTAAAAAAAATACATATATTTCACAAGATTGTATTATAAAATTGTAATACAAAAATATTAAAACATTTAAAATATCAAGTAAAAAGAGAAAAGTGTTCCACATTTTCTACATAAAATGACACATCATTTTCCCGAGTCTAAGTGATTTATTTATAAATTCTATGAATTCCGCACAAATCATTGGGGATTGTTAGTTTTGAAGAAACATTAGGGTGGGCCTGTATTGTTACTCGATCTTTATTCGGTTTTCGAAAAAGCATTAAAAGAATACATACACTTCACAAGATTGCATTCGAAAATTGATATACAATAATAAAAAATATTAAAACATTTAAAATAGCTAGTAAAAAGGGAAGTATTCCACATATCCTACATAAAATTATGCATTTTCTTGAGTCAAGTGATTTATTGATAAATTCCATGAGTGCAACACAAATCATTGGAGATTGCTATTTTTGTTGAAAAATAAGGGAATTCTTGGCTTTAGATCACAAGATCTTGCCTTTCTATAAAACTTACACATAAATATAAAGTGAATAGTGCTTTTGCAGAGAGATTCTGACACATAGGCAAGACTTGACATCCTTAAACCACTGTTCCATTTCTGACATTTATACAAAGAGGCTGAGGCTGAAACCAGCGCACCTAACACCTTATTAGGGTAAAATTATCAATGAGTCAAATTGGTGCACGGATCCTGGAGACCAACCCCCTTCATCTTCCTCCCAAGAAAAATCCCTAAACAATTGCAAATTAAAATGGCCCAGCACCACAATTTTGTTAACTTATGACAAACTCCATTCATAACGTTTCAGCAGAATTATTTAACATGATGCACAGACTTCATTGAGTTATCTCATTGAATGGATTAGACAGTGTAGTAATATCATTAAAATTAGTTGTGCACTGATTTTTCCAGCAAAGGTCAGATTTCCCTAAGACCTCTGAACCCAATAGTGAACGTGCCACTCTTTATAGAGAGTCCTGGAGCTAAAAATTCCAGCGAGAGTTGTCATTTTCAAGAAAAAATCACGGTGTGTTCCCAACAGGTTTTTCCTTAAATTGTGAGCCATCAAACTCATGAGATCCACAAAACGTCAGCCATTATGAATAACAAATCCCTACCTGGAATCGTGACTATGATGCACTAAAATGACAACTCTTACTACACTGTCTTACCCAGAAGAACATCTACTGGAAGCCCAGAAGAAGTCCTGTGTGACGAAACGCGTTGGTTACATTTGAATTAAAGAAGAGAATTTTAAAAATAATAAAAGAAGAAGAATATGAATAAAGGAATCTCTTCTAAACAAACTTGATGGATCTGTGCATTATGTTAAATAATTGTGCTTCCAGTGGTTTATAATCCACCTGCTGTGAGTTAAAAATTCACACTCAAGATTCGAATCCAAACTTAAACATAATAATTGAAAATATTATGATTTTTAATTGGACCTTGCTATATCTGTTGGATGGAGGATTGAGATGAGAATTGCTACCTCTCCATTTCCCCGCCAGACGTTGATGGGATAGCTGGAGTATAGTTTTATATCCATCCACTGTAAACTTGTCTGTCGGCCAAGTCTTTTATAGACGGATAATATTAAATTTAGATAGCTCATTCACCCACTCTACTATTTTTAATTTGTTTCCAATACTGGCCCCATTGCAAGTTGCAAAACCTTTTGCTATTAAAGCATGTGTTTCAATAACCTGCATGGAATCTGAATTAGGCAACTCTTTACACTTGGTTAGTACTCCTAGGTTTATTCCCGTATGATCTAATTGGAAGAATGAGGGTTCTCGCTCCTGAGAAAGGTATCCTAACTAAAATTATGGTATTATGCCCGAGTCAGTCCTGTTCATCTAAATATGATGGAAACATGTATCAATTGTGAGTGTGAACATGATATCTAAAATCAAAAGAACCTTTGTTCGTTTGCTGGTAGACTCTTCTCAAGCCGAAGTTATCTTGGTCTGCCAAAATATCTAAAAATGAAGGGACTCTGCTCCACTATATTAACGCAGTGTACAGATTTTTCTCCAAGTGCGGAAGGAGACTCGTTTCACCAGCACTTCGTGCCTATCATATTAAAGCCTTGGCAGCATGCACCTTTGGCCCAGAACTCTGGGGGTTCAAAAGCCCAAAGAGATTTGGCAAGTTGGAAAATAGTTTTTTTTACCCCGCCTCCTCTGCCTGGGGCCAGGAACCCCAATGGACGCCCTAAGGCTAGAACTGGGCATGAAGTCAATTCAATTCCTCTTGGCTCTTAAACCAGTTTTATATTGTATTTGGGCAAACCCTGATCAGGCAACTTACCAAAAAGCATTCCATGAAATTTGCCAAAGAGGCAGAGCGGGCAGTGTTCCTTGGTGTATAAATGCATTTCGAGAACCCTTCTGACTCTAGAATTTGAAGACTACTAGAATATTCCAGAGGCAATGACTCCTGCAGCTGCACAGGTACTTAAAGATAAGTATTGGGTGCATGTAAGATCTGAAGCAAGAGGCCCTTTGACAACCCAATTTCAGAAAATTAAACCATCTGCATTATTTTAATCATACATTGATAATGTTTTCCCTGTTATGAAAAGTTGACTTTATATAAAATTTAGACTGGGTATCCTACCGGGTTAAATCATTCATCATAAAATCTCTGGGGTATTCTCAACCATCTGTGATTGCAAGCAAGGCGGGGAAGAAACCCTGCTCCATTTTATGTTGTTGTGCACAAAGCCTTTGCCAGCGAGGAAAGAGTATCTCGGGCCACTGTTTATCAAACATAATATAAGGCATTGTAATGCAGCCTTGACATTTTGCCTCCATGCTGACACTGAGGCTCTTTATAAGCCAGTAGCCTCATGCATCCATGCTACTTGGAGATAAACAAGGGGCACTACCTAAAGGCTAATCAGTCTTCCAGGGCCGTAGTTATTTAGTCAAGGCATTCATAGTGCTACTGCTCCTTCCAGCCTCTAGAAGAAATCTGAAGTGTAATTCTTAGCAGCCCCAAGTTTTGGTTCTCTTGTAATTTTGCGAATATATCAAAGCTACTATCCATTGCTCTTTGAACATGAATCATTAAGTTCTGAAAGGCAAATTTTAGTCCTGTTTTTATTAGAAGGCTTCGCCAGTGAATTATGTCAAGCTTGTGGTGTTTTTCACTGTGCCTTTATGTAAGTTGCAATTTACACACTCCTCAAAGCTATTGGCCCGCTGTTCTTTGCACATGTATTGTCAAGTTTTTAAGCTTCAATTGTAGTTATGTTTTTACTAGCAGGTTTTTGCTAATGTATTATGTCAAGTTTGTGGCATTCCCAATTGTGTTTTTATGTATATCATGGATTTATGAAGTGTACTTTAGTGGGCTCAGGTGGCTTAAACCATTTGTTAGCTCCACTACAATCTCATGTGTGTATACTTGCATTAAATTAGTATCAGTTTGTTTTTACGTTTCTATCTTGCGCAATATGGTATGGTTTATATATGATAAGCTGGAACAATAGAAATTGATTGATTATTGTCATAGGAGGCAGATAGGCAGTTGCATTCTCAGGCTACACTGTTATAGGTTCGCCTGTTGGCCTCGTAAGAAGGAGGATTGATATCCTTAATACCAGTGCTGGATGTAGTTTTCCTCTTTCTACTCAGGTGCTGAGATCATTCTCAGTTCTTTTTTGGGGGGCCTTGAGTCACGGATTGTGCACTTAGAATTAAACAAGACAATGATATCACAGATATCTTCGGTTATCACACACACATGGGTTGTTGGCCCTTGATTTTGGAGGGTTCAATACATCATCCTCAGAGCAGCTTTGTTCAGTTATCAGAGTTGTTGATTATGTATCATTAGACTCTTCTAGTGTAGCTTGCTTTGTCTGCTGTGACGTCGCTAACCTAACCTTCATATTCTTGATTTCCTAGGTGATTAGGCCCATCGCATTCAAAGGTTAACTTATAACTGTGCCTTTGGTGCAACTATCTTTTGCTGTAGCTTGATCTGTTAACTTTCTCTTACCCGTGATGTGAGAAAACGCTGTACATTAGATATCAGGACAGCAAAAATGATCACCCAGAAAATACTAAACTTTAGAGTGTTGGCCCAGCCTCCTCCGGGCGCAGGTAGTTGCGCTCTAGACCCAGGCTAGTGTGGACGTGCCCCGCACACGTGCCGTGCAGCAGGAAGTTGGAATGCTCTGAAAAGCACTGTGGTGATTGTCCCACGTCCACCAACAAGCACAAGTTTCTTGGCTGTGTAGTTCTGAAAACCGTGCTGGGCCCTGCCAGTTTTTCAAAATTCCAGGGCATTATCCGTTGGCATCCTGTCATGAAATGCACATATTTCTTTCTTTTCTCCACATTACGGTACAAGCATATAGAGTGTTTATTGGTCAGTCAAAGCTCCATCTTCATATATTATATGAAACTTTTACAGAACTTTCACCTGCCACCACGTCTTGCAAATGATGCCCGATTCCATCACAAATCATCACTCTATAGCACTATGTGGTCCTTCTGTATAGCCAAAGACTCCCAGCTACTGGCCAACAGTTAGTACCACAGTCACCTCTAGTAGACAATCATGTAATCATTGTCAAATCAGTTATTCAGGTAATAACCCACTGTTTCAAATAAGCTCAGTATGTAAAGCCTTAATAGCTAACTGGGGACGTGCCATGGACTTAGAAACATTATGCATTTGCATATTTATTTTCAAGACGTGAAATGAACATTCTCTATTTTTCCCCCAGGATTGCACTTGATGCTCTTTCGTCGGAAAGTGTTGAGCCCTTCAGGCAAGTAGGCTGGCCTTCAAGTGAATTAATTGCCGTACGTATTGTTTCTGATGTTCAGTCTCCTGAGACTTCAATTTCAACAGTTATGTGTCCGTGAATAAACAGCAGTTATTTAGCATGTAGGCCTTGCCGCAACCAATAACAAGAGAAGTTGTTAATCAGTTTTAGCCACCGTTTAATATCGCCACTCTTCATATTTCGCAATCAGCAATGTCCTAAATGTTTCAAAAAGTCTCCAATCATTGTAATTCAACTGGGTACACTTTGGTAATGAATTTCCTCCCGCTCCCTAATTGCAGCTACTTAGCCCACCCATGAGGATTCTAGTCTCTAGGGTTCTCTCTGCAAAAAAAAATAACAATCTTTACTCTTTGGAATAGTCACTACTCTGTATTCTACCCCTTCACCCTTGCTGAATAATCCCTGGCGTGCTATTTGATAAACTGGAGACAGTTGAAGCTCACTCCATAGTTCTGGGAGGTTGAGTTGGCAGCTCGTTTTATTCTTCTTGATGAATAACCTTTCAATTTCCCGATTTGGATCCTGTCTTCATTGTGCTATGTCGGGGCTTCGACCACACCCCACCTTGCTCCTGCTTGTAGCCTCTGTTTCTCCTGAAACTTTGGTGGTCAGCAACCCAGTGTCGTTGTCTCTGAAGTAGCGGAGTTAAATTTCAAGTGTGGAACCTTGCTACCAGGTCCTGCAACGTTGTCCTTCCAAATTCTTCTGTTTGCTACATTCTGTGTGTGCAGCAGCCCTGTCCGCTCACGGTGAGGTTCTCCTGATTTTGCCTGTCTCTTGATTACTTCCATGTGTCTACTCCTTTCCCATCTTCAATGGTCTGATCCCACGATGTCCTCTGCATCCTTTTCCAATCTTCTGCTTTGCCGGTCACCCAGCAGCACCTCCTCCGACAGTCTGTCCATGTCCTATTCATGACTGCAGCTCTTCCTCCACCACCCTAGTGCTTTCTACGCTTTCTCCTCTACTTTGATCTCGGAAGTGGTTATTCTCTTTCTTATGGTGTCGTCCTCGTACCTCCCCTCCCCATCTCCCTTAGTCCTTCCTCAATTTCACCACATTCCATCCCAACCTGCTACAAGCGCTTTTATAGGTTCTCCCAGTATTATCAAAATAGGAAATGCAGCACATGGGGAGGAAGCATTTACTCAGGACCACACAATGGGTTCTACTGGAGAAGCTAGGGATAAAACACTGGTCTCCTGGGTCCACATTTATTAGTTTTACTTCAAGTTGTGGAGACTGTAATACTGTGTTTTCTTTATTGTGTACAGCTACCAACCACAGCGTCAAAAATAAAAACAAGTCATGCAAAAGACATCACAAATCTGAACATGCCTCAAAGGGAGCCTATACTAAGATTCTCACATTTGTCTTGCTATTCATCTAGATGCCAGCAGATAAGTGTCTTCTAATTCAATCACAGCACTTTGATCTTAAATTTTGTGTATTTATTGTATTCCCTGTACCCTTCCCCTTACAGGGCTCCAGGCTTTTTTATTTTGCTGTTGGCTTTAGTTCACTTCCAGTTTGTTTTATCAAACCTTTGGTTTAGTTATGGGCAGCGGCGTAGCGTGGGTTGTCAGCGCCAGGGGCAAGGCAAGTATAGTTCTGCTGATCAGGCTTGTGATCCCCCAGACAGGCTCCTGAGCGTTGTCAGAAACGGGAAGTGTCCCCCAATTCCCTATGTTCAGCAATCTGTCTTTAACTCTGAGACACCCCAGGAGAAAAACATAGGGGGCAAGGGGAACGAGGGGCCTTTTGTTAAATGTCAGAATCAAGAATTCCTGTTTCCCTACTTCAGCCGTGTTGGGTCGAGTCAGATCGGATGAGATGCAGCTTAAAGTTGGCAAATTGATTTGGTCCAGTGTCTGCATCAGTAAGGGGGCCCCAGCAACTCTGCATCTGGACTCCAGTGGCTTCCTCAGTGCTGCATATAACGCTGATGCCTTAAGTTTGACAGGTCATCTCTTTTCGCTCAACCCCCACCCCATGCAAATTTACAAGTAGGCCCCTCTATTGTGTGCCACGATAACAACACTAAAGGAAACAATGTTTGTTATGGATCAAATAACATGGCCTAAACAATATATTAAGACATTGTCAAAGTCAACTGAGCTAACAAATGTATACTAAAGAGGAAACCTCTGCTATAATAAAAAGGCTGGTTGCACTACATTTAAAACCATAAAGCAGAAAATGAATACAAAGCAACTTAGCCGCATCTAGTAGCCTACCAAAGATTGCGAATTTAAATAAGGTTGCTGCCTGTCAGGACTTGCCAGCAGTGTAGAGCAACTAATGACTGATCTGACCCTTGCTTTACCCTCCCACTCCACAACACGCCTCACAATTTGCCAGTTTATCTGAGCTTATATATGCTATTAAGAAGACCTCTTCGTTACCAAGAAATACCTTTTGCCATACTTGCCTTTCTCTATGCCACTCATCCATTCTCACACCTGGGATACCCTGTTGATTCTGTTCGGCTGGTGTTGGAGGTGGTCGCTGGTGCTTCATGCTCCCCGGGTCTCCCCTACCAGGCGGTCAGCAGCTAGCAGGACTCCTAGCCCGGTCTGTCACTGAGACAAGCTGCATTGTCTTCCGCCAGAGTTGCAACACACCACTTCCGGGCAGGGAGGAGCTGTCTGGTTGAGCTAGTAACGCAGGGGGCATGGCCATTATCAGCACAAGCAATGTGTGGTCCGAATACAAGAGTTGCATGCTGGGCAACCCTGTCCTGTCAGTGGGCGGTCGTCCTCGCTCTACACAGTGACTTTTGCCCACCTCTCTGTGAGTCCCCAACAGGTAAACTGACCTTAGGCTGACTGAATTTAAACTCTGCCAATATCCGTTTTTGAGGCGCAGTCCTCTGCCCATAGACACTTGATCATCCCTCGCGTCACGGTTCCGTCTTTCTTCTGCTCACCCCCCCCTTTCTTATTTCCCACTCTACCTCTGTGACAAGTTAGGCCACCAAGTTTGTACAAATGAAGGAGTGGGTAGGCGTTCCAGTCACGCTCACCACAGTTACCGCTCCGCGGGCGTAAGTTGTCGATTTCCACCAGCGAACCACACTTCTGGAACTTAAGTTCTCATCCAGGGGATACTCATCATAGTCATAATCTATGAATAATCCCCGCCCACGTGCGGGATCCCGGAGTATATAGAAATATATATATATATATATAAATATATATATACACATATGTGAAACATATAAATGCAGCCTAAAAAGTTTCCAACATGGCAGAACTGCCGAAATTACATAGGTTTGCATTGTAAAACAAATACTCTCCTAACCCATAAGGAAAAGAGTACATTCACAGCATAATTGTGATATACCAATGCTTTATTGCCACAAGGAAAAACTTGTAATTGCAGGCATTCGCCTGTAGGCTGCATTGCAGAGTAATAATGAAACAAGACAAAAAGAAAAACTGGCACCTTGCCTTTAAGGCTTCCAAGGGTTAGGGTACCGTGCCTTTAAGGCCTGCCAGAGACCCTCTGCTCCCATCATGCACCACAGGTGACAGTTAGGTCAGTTCTTTTTCCGGCTCCTTCTGTGAGGATCCTGGAGTTTTTGCTCTTCAGTTTTTGACTGAAAGATAATTTTTTGTATTAAATCTGGAATTTTTGACATTTTCTGATACCTAGAGGTATATTCGGCTGGCTTTTGGCATTTTTTGTTCCAAAAATCTTTCCAGTCAGAATGCCTGCTTTATTTCGGAAATGTCCTTCCTGTGGCAAGAAGATGGCACTGTCAGATCCACACTCGGTGTGTATTGTGTGCCTTCCATCGTCACACAATCCTGACCAGTGTTATCATTGCCAGAAGTTTTCGAAGAGGACCCAGCGCGACAGAGAACGCATCAAGCTTCATGCCCTACTGGAGAGGGATAGAGATAGAGCTCCCTCTTCAAGTAAACACCGAAACGGCATCGCTCCACCTCTCCTGAGTCCAGGAAGAAGCAGGTGCCTGAATGTTCGCCGTCGACGTCGAGATCGCCGTCGAAGAGGCCGAGACATTCTTCAACGTCAAGGGACAAGCCAAGTAAGTCGGCGCTCAGCACTTCAGGCTCGAAGGCTGTGGGTACTGAGAGACTGTCCAAAACTCCGTCGACGTCGAGGCTTCCGTCGACGTCGAGGCACACTCCGCCAACCTCGAGGGGATCGGCGTTGAGAGACTCGCCGGCGAAGACCATGCCGCGAGGGGACATACCGACGTCGAGGCATTCTCCGCCACCCTCAAGGGGGTCGACGTTGAGAGAGTCACCGTCGAAGGCGATGACGCGAGGGGACGTACCGACGTCGAGAGCATCGTCGAGGTCCCATCATTCGACGTCGAGGAGGTCGATGACATCGAGGAGGTCGACGTCGAGATCCCCCATCGGCGCCGTCAGGCTACATCAGGGCCCCCCATCGACGTGGGCGGTCGACGTCGAGACCTGTTACTGATCATTCGCCGTCGAGGAGATCGGCGGCAGCGTCAAGGGCGACGTCGAAGTCTCCCCGTCGACGCCGACAGTCGACGTCAAAGTCCCCCATCGCCGTGGGCGGTCGACGTCGAGATCAAGATCAGAGCGCAGATCGACGACGAGGGTGACGCAGACCTTGTCGACATCCCGTTCGACGTCAAGGCACTCATCTCCAGGGCTGAATATTGTACAGATTTCACCAGAGAAATCTCCTACAGTTGCTGAAAAGAATCTTTGCGGCCTGTCCCCTCGCTGGCTGCACGGGGTCGGAACAGGTGCCCGCAGAGGTCCGGGCTCGGACGACTACGCAACGAGACTTTCTAAGTCGCCTTCCAGAAGACCAAGGTCGCCTTCTACACGCCGATCTCGGTCAGGAGGTCGTCACAGCTCGCACGATCATCCACATAAGAGGAGGCGCAGAGCATCTTCTACCTGTTCTTCGTCTTCCATTCGGCACTACTCGCCAACTTTCTCATCTACACCACCTTCAAGGGTGTCTCCTATTGATGACATTGGGACTTTCTCTGACGTACTGGGCAGAGGAGCTAATAAACTAAACATCAGTTTATGTACTCCTGTGATCCCTACATCGGTCATTTTCGAGACATTGCACCATCGTACAGCTCCCAGACCGCTGCTACCTCTGGTGCCAGGTTTTTAGAACCAGCCATGACCACGTTCCTTACTCCAGCCACAGTGGGATCAGTTCCGTCGAGGATTGCAAAAAATACAAAGCTCCAGACCAGGATCCCTTGTTCCTTAGGTCTGATCCTCCGGCGGATTCAATCATTGTGGCAGCCGCCAGGAAAGCGCACTCCGCAGCCTCATCCGCTTCTGTTCCTCCAGAAAAGGACAGTAAACAAATGGACTCTTATGGCAGGAAGATGTGCAATACTTCGGCATCATCGATGAAGATTGCAAGTGCTTCAGCCCTTCTTGGGCGCTATGATAGGTCTCTTTGGGACTCCCTGTCTAGGTTTACCGACAAGCTTCCCAAAGAAGATAGACAAGACTTTCATGAAATCTTGCAAGAGGTCGGCTTAGTAGCCAATCAAATCATCAGCGCGGCGGCTGACGCCTCAGATCTCGCCGCACACGGCTACTCACAGGGCATCTGTTCACGGCGCTCAGCGTGGTTGCGCCTCACAGGTCTAAAACCGGACGCCCAGAAGAAGATCCTAAACCTTCCTTTCAACGGCTCCTCCTTATTCGGTTCTCATGCTGATGAGGAGATGACAAAGATGAAGGCCGAGCTAGACACAGTCAAAGCAGTTGGACTGGAGAAGCGGAAGGAGTTTCGAAAACGCTTCCGTCAGAACGACAAGCGGCCCTTCCAACAGAGGGTTCAAACCCCTCAATGGTCCTCCCAAAACCAACAAAAGTTCCAATACCAGAACAAGCGTCCTGGCAGGGGCAGAGGGAACAATAAGCAACAGCAGTCCTCCTCCAAGCAGCCTCCTAAACAGTGAGACATTGCTTCCTCCGCACCCGTTTGCCACTCCGGTAGGAGGGAGTATCGTTTTTCACCTGGAAGAGTGGGAAACAATAACAAAAGACAGATGGGTGCTAAATATTGTACAGCATGGCTACTTGCTGAGGTTCAAGACCCCTCCTCCGCAAGTTGCCCCTCATTTGACGTGCCTTCCTCAACACAATGTATTGTTACAGGGCGAAGTGTGTACCCTCCTCTCCAAAAAGGCTATAGAAGAGGTCCCACCTCACCAGCAAAATCAAGGGGTATACTCACGGTACTTTCTGGTCCAAAAACGAGGAGTAGCCAAAGAGTACAGGCCCATCCTCGACCTGCGCCTGCTGAACAGGTTTATAAGAAAAGAAAGATTTCGGATGCTAGCCCTGCACCAGATTTTCCCACATCTTCATCTGGGAGACTGGATGTGTGCCATCGACCTGCAGGACGCCTACTTTCACATTCCTGTTTCAGTGAAACATCGCAAGTTCCTCAGGTTCCAGGTGTCTCATCAGCACTATCCGTACCGAGTACTTCCATTCGGTCTCAAATCCGCTCCCCGGACGTTCTCCAAGTGCATGGCGGTGGTAGCCGCTTTCCTCCGCAAGAGGAAAATCTTCGTCTACCCCTACCTAGACGACTGGCTCCTGAAGAGTTCAACACTTCTCTACTCCAGAGCCATCTCACTTACTGTCTCAACCTGCTTCACTCACTGGGGTTGCAAGTCAACTACAAGAAGTCAGTTCTCAACCCCACGCAGAAAATACATTATCTGGGCGCATCCCTAGACACCGCAACGGCAAGCGTGTGTCCTTCGGAGGAGAGGTTGTCCTCAATGTTGATCAAGTGCCGCGCACTTCTCAGCACTATACATCCTACAGCAAGGCAGGTGTCATCACTGCTGGGATCGATGGCCTCATGCATCTTCATTGTGCCAAATGCCAGGCTTTACATGCGGCCTCTACAGCAGTCCCTCGAAGATCAATGGACTCAGCACTCAGGCCGTTGGGAAGATCGTGTCTCTCTTCCTCAGGCGGCCAGGGACTCCATCAAATGGTGGATGAAACGTTCTCACCTTCTGCAAGGGGTCCCCTTTCACCAAGTACCTCCGACACAGACTGTAGTTACAGATGCCTCACTGCAGGGTTGGGGAGCGCACATGGGCCAGCTTCAGGTACAAGGTCTCTGGTCCGAGACAGAGAAAAGTTATCACATCAACTTTTTGGAGCTAAGGGCAGTCCATCTGGCTCTCAAGTCGCTGTACCCGTCCCTACAGTCCAGCTCCATTCAGATTCAGACAGACAACACAACAACAATGTACTATCTGAACAAGCAGGGAGGCACCAGGTCACGGGTCCTGTCTCTGGAGTCACAGACCATATGGAAGTGGCTTCTGGCGAGGAGTCTCACGATCGTAGCCGTTCACCTTCCAGGAACCTTGAACGTGCAGGCAGATGTTCTCAGCAGAGACTTCGTAGAAGCACACGACTGGGTGTTAAACGAAGAAGTCGCTCAGGACATTTTTCGGCAATGGGGAGTGCCAGACATCGACCTGTTCGCAGACGCGGCAAATACAAAATGCCCCGTCTTCGCGTCCAGATTCCCACAACAAGGATCACGGGGGAATGCACTTTTGATAGGATGGTCGCAGACATTGCTGTACGCTTTTCCACCTCTCCCTCTGATCCCTGCGGTCATACAGAAGTTTTACAGGACCAATGCCAGAATGATCCTGATAGCACCAGAGTGGCCGCGCCAGTGGTGGTATCCGGATCTCCTGCAGCTGTCCGAAGTCCCACACCGGAGGCTTCCCTGTCAACCGGACCTGTTGACCAAGAACGAGGGGAGAGTATTTTATCCCAACCTCTCGTCTCTGCGTTTGACTGCATGGCTCCTGAAGTCATACAGTATGGACATTTAGACCTTCCTGCTGATTGTATGTCTATTCTCAAGGAAGCAAAGAGACCCTCCACTAGGAAATCTTATGCTTTCAAGTGGAAGAGATTCTACCTGTGGTGCAAGGACAACCAGTTTGATCCGACTAAAGGTCAGGAGCAAGTGATTCTTCCCTACTTGTTATACTTGGCAAAGTCAGGCCTACAATATCCCTCCATCAGGGTTCACCTAGCTGCTATAACAGCTTACAGGAAGTCCCCGACCCAGGGTTCATTCTTTCAGATGCCAGTGGTAAAGGATTTTCTAGAGGGTCTCAGGAAGGTTTACCCCCCAGTGAGATCTCCCTCTCCTCCCTGGGAACTTAACATTGTGCTTACGAAACTTATGGGTGCTCCTTTCGAGCCTATTCATAAGGCATCTTTGCAGCATTTGACCTGGAAGGCTGCTTTTTTGGTAGCCATCACTTCTGCACGCAGGGTGAGTGAGATTCAGGCCCTGTGCTGTAAGGCACCTTATACTGTTTTTCATGCCAATAGGGTGGTGCTACGTACACATCCGAGCTTCCTCCCGAAGGTGGTCTCGGATTTTCACATCAATCAGGTTATTACGCTGCCCACTTTCTTTCCTAAACCTTCAACTCCCCGAGAGATCATTACACTCTTTAGATCTCCGGAGAGTGCTGAAGTTTTACCTTGATAAAACTCACACACTTAGGAAGTCTGACCGGCTTTTTATTAACTACGGTTCTACTAACACCGGTCTAGCTGCATCTAAAAGATCCATCTCTCGATGGATTGTCTCTTGTATAGCTTTATCCTACCAGTTAGCTAACAAGACCTTACCAGGCAGACCTAAAGCGCACTCTACCAGAGGGAAAGCCTCTACCACAGCTCTCCTTCGCAATGTGCCAATGTCTGAAATCTGTAAGGCAGCCACATGGCGGTCGGTTCATACCTTCACACGTCATTACTGTCTAGATTCTGATGCACAGGCCGATGCCCAGGTGGGGCAGGCCTCTTTGAGGAATTTGTTTGCATGATTGCAATTTGAATGTAATGTTCTGTATACTCCGTTGCTCGTCCGCAAGGTACTGGGTATGGGCTTGCTACTCTATTCATAGATTATGACTATTGATGAGTATCCCCTGGATGAGAAGGATTAGTTACTTACCTGTAATCCTAGTTCTCATCCAGGGGTATACTCATCATAGTCATAAGCGACCCTCCCTCCTCCCCGGACGAGCATCACTGGAGTTCTTCTATGTTATTGCATCCTCTACTCAGGTGTCTCTACATTATACACCGTCAAAAGAACTGACCTAACTGTCACCTGTGGTGCATGATGGGAGCAGAGGGTCTCTGGCAGGCCTTAAAGGCACGGTACCCTAACCCTTGGAAGCCTTAAAGGCAAGGTGCCAGTTTTTCTTTTTGTCTTGTTTCATTATTACTCTGCAATGCAGCCTACAGGCGAATGCCTGCAATTACAAGTTTTTCCTTGTGGCAATAAAGCATTGGTATATCACAATTATGCTGTGAATGTACTCTTTTCCTTATGGGTTAGGAGAGTATTTGTTTTACAATGCAAACCTATGTAATTTCGGCAGTTCTGCCATGTTGGAAACTTTTTAGGCTGCATTTATATGTTTCACATATGTGTATATATATATTTATATATATATATATATATTTCTATATACTCCGGGATCCCGCACGTGGGCGGGGATTATTCATAGATTATGACTATGATGAGTATACCCCTGGATGAGAACTAGGATTACAGGTAAGTAACTAATCCTTTTGCGCCCTTTGCGCTACTGGTGCTGGGCAGCCTGTTCCCACCGCATCATACTTCATCCATTTGCCCTGCACATTCCAGGCATCATTTAATTTTGCTTTTAGATTTTTATGTATCTTGTTCCTTCAGCCCCTGAAGGTCCTCCACATTGTCCTTCATTGTTATCTGACACTTTGGATTTGTTTCCTGGGATGGATTAAGGTATAGGCGCTCTGGTTTTGGGTTCCTTAGCAACCACAGCTCTGCGGCCACTTACGTGTGTCCAGGTGCTGGGAGACACATGATCATGTTTTTTTGCATGTTCCTGTTGCTTCAAGATGTGCATTCATCTGAATGGCGCTGCTGCAATTTTAGGAACCAACAATCCAGTTTTTTTGTTCACTTTGGCTTAGGTGTTATAACTGTGCACCAGCGATCCACCGCTACTATCCAGTGAGTAATCTTCATCGCTATATATAAAAAAATTGCGAAAAAAAAGGGAAGGCAAGGAAGTGCTGGTATTAGTGTGCTGCTTCCAGCTTTAGTGCTGACATATTTTATCCTAAGTGCTTTAGTACTCTTGTGTGCCTTGTCAGGATTTGTATGCCTCTTTACTTTTTATTCTAGCACAAAGTCTCTAGTTTATCTTGGGTGTACTCTGATTAGCATGTGCCTCATTACTTTTCCCTGGAACATACTTCCTCTGATGGTTCAACATACCTTCCTTCCCTTAGCTTCCAAATAAAAACTGGTTTCAGCTTTCACAACGTTGCAGTTGGGTGCATCATACCCTTAACCAACTGCCTCACCATTCCAAGTTTGCATTCTGTTCCCAGGGGACCGGCAGACACATCTCCTATCCCCCTGGGGCAACAGTTGCTTCCATGACATCATCTGATCCTCCTCTAAGCCGGGGCTTCTTTTCTGAGACTCTGACTTGGGGCCTGATTTAGAACTTGGTGGACGGGTTACTCCATCACAATGGTGATGGATATCCTGTCCACCGAAATATAAATCCCATAGGATATAATGGGATTTATATTTCGGCAGATGGGATATCAGTCACGTTTGTGATGGAGTATCCCATTCGCCATGATATAAATCAGGCCCTCAGACATTTTGGTAGTTCGCAATGATTCACATATACCTGGGAATGCTCCTCCTCCTGTCTAGGGATGTGACCTTTCTTGAGTGAGTGGAGAGATTTGCTTCTTCTGTTCCTCGTTCCTTAACATGAAGTAAGAACTTTCTGGCTTCACCCTACAAATGTCAGGTAGGGTTCTGTAAAACCTTGGATAGGGTCTTAACTCCTCCTGGACTCCCAGTCTTCAAGGATCTGGCATCCACTTTCTGGGGGTTTATTTTTGCCTCTCCCAACATAATGCAAATTACATGGGGAGTATTAAATCAGAAGGGCATTCATACATTCGGAGTGCCCTGTCCTTCACTGGACTCTTAAGTTTCGGCAACTTCACAGCTCAACCCCAAGATCATCTCTTACTTGGAGAAAATTGGGTTGTGCCCCAAAAGGGGGCCTGTATAAGGGGCTAGAGTTCTGCCAGAACAAGCTTCTGGATATGGCTGGCCCTCTGGCTAAAGTCTTGGGTTTGGTAGAGTCCTCATTCTTGGATAGGTCTGATCTTGTGGTGGAAGCGCTTGCAGATTGGCTTCAACATTCTCAATACTGTCGTAGTAATTCTGTGGCTTTACAAACATATTGCGGTGTTTACTTTCATCCAAAAATACCCATTTTTGATTTTTGGAAGGTCTTTTCATGATCTGTTTTATGAAGGGTCCGTACTAAAAAGGGAAGGTCCCCCAGCTGTCCGAGTTCCACCTTCATAGGTCCCTTCAGGCGTCGGGAAGTAGTCAACAGTTGACTTCTTCCCCAGTGGTCTGTGATGCCAGGAGGCCTAACCCTCCACTCTGGTGAGGGCATTTTAAGATAGGTCCTCACTTGGAGCTTAATCCTGTCCCTTTCAAAATCATGTTGGGGAAAGCAGAATCTCCCTTTTTGCACGCAGGTGGACCTCCATCACACCACTCCCATGGGTTCTGGAAAGCGTTGAAGACATTCAAGTGGATTCCACTGCCCTTCTCCTACCCACCTGAGCAGGATTTCCTGGTAAATTAGAAGGTTCATTTTGTCTTGGCAAAGGATGCCATAAAAACACTGTCTTTCTGGTAGAAAAGAAGGACCCTGCAGATAGATCCAGTTTATTAGTCTGCTCTCCCCAAGTCAGTGGTATGTTCATGTCCATTTCATGATAGTGTATTCATCTTGTCTGAGACTTTGACAAACAACTAGGGGCATAGGGTACAAGTCTTTTTTGCTTTAGCAAACCTTGCTACTTGCAAAAATCACATGGGTTGGGACAATAAAAAGGCTATTTATAATGTATAAAGCCCTTTTGAGAGCTGAAAGATTCCTTCTGACCGATAAAGGAGCTTTTTGCAAACTTTACCAAATCAAAATAGGAGAGAAGGTGGAAGGAATGTCCCCTCCTATTTCCAATTTCCAGACAAATGTATCAGTGGTTTGTCACCACACTTGTGGTTGCAAACCATCAGGGAGTTCCGACCCATGAGTTGGAAAGGTAACTGTTTTTTAAGGAGCAGATTTCCCACTGGGATACCTTTCCCTTTTTGAATCATGTCTGATGCCTTGTGGGAAAAGGATTTCCTATCGGAGTACCACTGGCTGCTTCTCCCAGATGTTTTCCCACATAGGAGTTTTTTTTGTGTGTGTGTAGCGTAGCACTGACTCCCTTATCGAACACAGACTGTTTTTAAAAAATTTCTTGTTAAATTTCCCATATAGGAATGTGACACCTAGAAGTGATCTGCTGCTTTTGGATGCCACCATCCCTCCATTTGTAGCCAAACAGAAGGTCGTCTGTTAGCCCCTGTGACGGGAGCTTTTGCATCGTGACCTGTTACTACATAGGTCACATTACACAATCGGAGACTGGTCGCAAATACAAATAGTGGGTGTGCAATTTGCGAACACGGTGTATAACCCTTCTCTTTGTACATCAGGCCCTAACTCACCAGATTGGATCTGAAGAATTGCTTAATTTAGTAATTCTATCTAAGCACAATTATTAGCCTCTCCTTCACTTTCCTTATGCAGGATGCATCTTCTTGTCCACCTCAACGATAGCTGTCTTACCAGGAATCCTCCTTTGCACCAACCTCACAATTCCTCTTCAATAGTTGGGATTTGTGGTTAACTTTCAAAGGTCAGCCATGTTCCCCCTCCCAGGAATGACAGTAACTGGCCCTGTTGGTCTGTATGGTCTGCTATCAGAGTCTCCCAGCCACCAGCCTCTCAATAATTTTGAAGGCTTTGACCGTATCCCTCAAATGGCCCTTTTTCTTTCCCTCAGAAAATTGCACACATTCCGAGGAGCTAAGCTTTCTCTAGTAAAGCCATTTTTCCAAACTTTCTCCATTACTGCGGTCTGCATTGCCTCCAGGGCGTCAGTCTTCACAAACATTTCTCCTATTCTGACGACTACGTCCTAACATAATGCACAAGAGGGTATTTTCGATGGCACTGTAGTCCTGTGTTCACTGGTGGTAAGTGGACCTCTCTCATTGAGCGTATAGTGTGTTCTTAATCCATCAGTACCTAACCCCTAGCCTGTCGGAATATTGTATCTAAGAATGATCAATGCATTGTCTGTCTGCAATGTCAGTCGCCTTGGGGGATGCACACTCCAAAGTTCTTTTGGATATCATAAGAGTTGTTACGTCTTTATTTGGACAAGAATATCCATTTGCAATTGAAGCAAGTTCTAATAATCAAGAACGTACCACCTAACTAGAATGTATGCTTTCTTCAAAACCTCTTTGACTGTATGCTGAACAGACCCGTTTATGAAGACCTGTGTCTAAAGTGTGGCCCCTTCAGACTGGAACCATCAAGCCTCTCTCTTCCTCCGCTTCCTTTTCCACTTCCTTTAGTGTTTGTGGCCAATTTTATGACCTCTCCCTTTGGCGGGTAAATCCTACCAAACAGGTTTGTTACTTCTGAGGGTCTCCTTTTTGCTTGCATAAGACATGTGGGGAGTATGCCCACTATTTGCCATCTTCTAAAGAGTATTCATTTGCAATACCGTCCTCGCCCCTGCTTCAGTTTATGAAATACCTCTTTGATTGTTGAACATCTTTGAAAAATTGTCCTGAACTGACCGGTTTCAGCTTGGTGCCGACGTTCAGTTATTTTATTATGAATTTTCTTTATTGGTATTTCCAATAAATGTGCCCAGTGTGAGGTTTCATACCAACTGTTTGGTCTGTGCCTCGATTTTGTGGTTGAGATCAATTTTATAAATGGTTGCTAGTGAGCGGACTGGTATGTGTGTATGTTATGACGAAGCAGAAGTGCTTATCAGTTTTATTTGTTTCCAGAGAAATAGGCTTTTTACTTTCCTTTTTTTTCCTACTATGCATACCCTTTTACACCTTTTGTGCCGCATGGCTGAAATAAAAAAAAACAAAAAAGCGCGATATGATTCAGCCAGTGCTGGCCGCATTATAGCGCGTTTTTTTTTTTTTTAAATGGTGGCTATTGAGTAACTGAGTGAGGGCTTAGAGTAACTGACAGTGTCATGGAGCTTTTTTTTTGTTTATTATGGAGGGAGGACGGGTTGGCAAAAAGCAAGGAGGAAGGGAGGTTTAGCCAAAGGCAATATGGACAACTGAGGGAGGGGCTGGGGCAACATGGACAACAGAGGTGGGAGGGAGGGGCTGGGAGCAAGCAACAGTACAGATATCAACAGAATGAGGGAGCTTGGGTGGAGCCAAGGAACAACAAAAGAGGGCGGATGGGGGAAAGCAACTCAGACGAGGGAGGGGCGGACATAGACGGGGGAGAAATATATGAGGATGACCAGCTGAAAAAGCTGCATAGAAAAAGGTAGCACCTAAAAAATAAGTAGTGAAGGATACAAGTGTGTCCATGCTCCAGAGGAGGGACAAACACACAAAGGAAAGAATTCTACAGCAGCAGACCAATAAGAAGCAAGTAAATGAGAGTGACAATGAAGACCACCAATGGAGAGTAATGGGCAACCTCCAGACCACTGATAGAAAAAAAGTGTCTAGAAGGCACTATCTGGGCAAGACCGAAAAAGGGAGAATATTGTGGAGGTTGCCTTTATTGGGGAATGTTGAGCTGTATTATGACATTCCCATGACGTGTTTATGTTTATTTTTGATAATGTTATGGCTGTTGTCTGTGCACAATAGAATGTAAGAACTTTGCCTTTCTTAAAATGGTAATTTTCTTCCCAAATGGGAGAGATCTACTTTGAGCTAAATGAGTGCATGCCCGTCCCCTGTGAGATTGTTGATTTACTTTGAAGTAGTGGTGGTTCTTTTATTTCCTGCCTCCTGCTATTAAATTATGCACATTGCATAGATCAGCAATACACTTTCATTTACACAAAGATTCTTTTTTGCTTCACTTATGACTGGTTATTGTGCTGCCAGACAGACCTAAATCTGCCAAACACTTCGGATCTATTTGGTTCTAGTCCAGTTGTATACCGGTAAGAAGTGATGGCACGAATTTCAGTCTGCTTTTTTTAGATCGAGCCTGGGCCATGCGCTGCTCTGCGAGGCATACTGTATTCAGGTAGGGACTTGAAGCTCCGCCCACTCTTCGCCCATATTTTTCATTGGCTTGTGTCATTGTCCACTGTAAACTGTGGCTGTTCACTGGTCAATAGGCTTAGTAGTCCCTCCTTAGTACCTCCTTGTCTCATTTTGTAACCTCCCATGGCGACACCCCCGTTACATGTGTTGTTACTTGGTAGGCTTTAATTACAGCCTCCGAGCACTATTTTCTCAAATAGCTTTGTCCTGCCTGCTATATGACATGCTCTCTCCTAACGCTTTTTAAACATTTTTATAGCATGGACGCTGAACGCATTTGCAATTTAATAGGTCTCTCTTTGGGAGAGTTTAGCTATTGGCATTGTAAATGACGATGCCTTTATTTATCGGTTTTAAAAACAACAAATAAATAAGACACTGTCATTTACAGTGCCAATAGCTCAATGCGAGACCTATTGCATTGCAAATGCTTGTGTTTTTTTAAGGCTGCAAGAAACCAACATACTGATTTGTATCAGAAGTCGTTGCGTGTTTTAATCATGAGTTTTATTATAGAACTAACATCTCGAAGGGCTCAGTGAGGTTATTGTATTTCTGGAAAAGAGCTAATGCCCCCCCCCTCCAATATTTTGGAAAACAGTATTTTCATAAGATAATTTAGAATGTACATAGTTGAGCTGTGCAATAAATTCCCCTCCCTTTCAAATCTCCTGTTAAATAATTCTGGTTTAAAGCATTCTTGTGCCGGGCGTCTATGGCTTGTTGGAGGCACATTTATTTTTTCGTAGTTTAGTTGTTAAATGCTAAAACATAACAATCTAGAGCCGGATGTAACCCCTTCCAGCTCTTGAACTCCCCGAGGATTACCCCTTCCCTTCTATGTCCCTACCTTCCCAGCCTCCTTTCTGGGAGCCCTTGTGCCTCTCCTAATACAACCTATTTCCCTGCTCCACTCTCTCCCTACGTGCCTTCTGCTTTCAGATGCCAGTCTGTACCTTGCATACATACTGAACAGTGCCCTGTTAGATTGTAAATAGACTGTCGGTAAGTCTCATCCATTTTTGCGCGAGTTGTTAAATATTTTGTAATCTAAATAATTCGGCAAGTGATTACCAAAAGTGAAAGGGAGACGAGAAATACCCTAAATGATTTTCACCTTCTTTTACATAGAAAAAATAAACACTGTCATGCTATAAACCTCAGTGTCTCTGAGCTTTGAGGTCTGTTGTGTAGTTACCAGGAATCCCCAGGACCTGCGCGTTTTGGATGACCTAAACTTAGGGCTTGGTGTCCAAACCGCTTCTGGACACCCCCACAGGATAGGTCAGCCGTTAGATCAGCTAGCTCTACAGTGCCACTACCACCCCCCTGTATCTTACAGTGGTGTAGGTAGTTTCTGGCAACCACTGAACATGACAACCCTGATTCCTCAGGGATCAAGAAGTACAGTACTTTTCGCTCAGTGACTCGTGCTTGCTTATTCTCAGAAAATACACAGGATGGCAGTTAGGACGTTTCAATAAGTATTTATTGGTCCAGCATCAGTCTTGTGTAAAACATATTTTCTGCGACAATCAGGAGACGGAAGCATACGAAAGAAATCGCAAGTACTAATATAGTAAACAGTAGATACATTTCTACCATAGTGCTAAGAAGATGAACATATACAGTTCAGATAAAACAGTAGCATTTGCATACTCCTATAATGCGCGCCCTAAGTAATTTGCCTTAATGTACCTAGCCTGGATATGTAGGTGTAGCATGTGTATGTATATGTGTGTATATATCTCCAAGAATCCTCTAGGGAAGACCCAACCCCCGCACCTTATGGTAGAGAATGAAGGACCCCGTCGTTGCTCCGAGGATGACACCCCGCAAGGGATGTCAGACCGCTGCGTGTCGAAGATTCAGCATGCAGGACCCCGTGTCAGCGTAAAAGGAATTCTCCTCTAATTTGCAGGGGGGGAATAAGGGTCTTACATACTAGAGTGGTCACTCAAGGGTTTCTTCTACAATCGATATGTTTTGAAAACAATCATAAATGTTTTGGAAACAATCCTTAATGTTTTCTAAAACAATGCGATCATGCACAGCGGGCTGTTGGCCAAGAATAAAAAAAGTGGTGACTCTTATACAGAATAATTATGCATTGCCTGAGGGCATGTTTATGTACGTCCGGTACAGGGATTATGATACAATACTAAGAGCCTGGTGTCGAAGAGACCGGAGCAAGCTACTAGGTAAAAGGTCACCTGTTTCAGAACCGTTATTGTCGTGTGGATGGGACATTGTATGTAAAAAGAGGTATACATGACAGGACTAGCCTAAAGGACATACATGGCAGGTCCAGTAGCCAGGTGCGCAGAAAGAGTCCTCTGTGTATACGCTGCATCTTCCTTTACTCTTTAACTTCTAAAAGAAGGCTTCCCTTCTAAATACAGAACTGTACCAAAAAGTTACATTGCACTTGCTGTGACGCTTTTAATGCCCAAGTCAAACTAGAATTGTATTACTGTGAATTTGCACATGGATTTGTGCTATTTAAGCGCAGTTGTGCCTGGAAGGGTACTACTACTACTGCAGACTTGCACCTTGTCTTGTAGTGTCCGGGATCTAAATGGATTACCCCAGTATATCAGACACACATTTCTAATGTTCAAATCAAGGGGCACTGCCACAAGTTAAGGCAACGTGTTCCCTCCAGTCCACATCCCCTCAGGCATAGTCCATCCATGGGGATCTCTAATGTAGCAATGTGGGAGTATGTGTAGTATATCCTATGTAGAATTTTCAGGTTAGTCAGTCTAAACCCAGTTTGCATCTTCACACGATTAAAACCTGGCTTCACCCCAGACTTCTTACCTTAACAGACCCTGTTTTTTCTGCTATCTGTTTCTCAATGTAACTACTTTATCAGGCTCACTATTAAACTGTTTCATAAATGGCAGACCTGGCTTTCCCCTCAGAGGGGAGGCGACTTTGATGCTGCTCAATTTACCAGCTTATTTAAGCAACACATACCTGAGTTGTGTGCATTTATAACATTGACCGACATTTCAGGAAATCTCTTTGTGTCTCAAATGGTTGAATCGATTTGTCTCTCATACATCACCCACCTTGATCACCTTTATATACCTATATATAATCCTTTCAGATCTCTCAAATCACTGCATATATTAACAAGTCTCAAAGCGGGGATTCTAGAGTTACAATTCTTTTCCACCCAATTGTCTGTAGCAGTCTTCCAGGCCTGTGTGAATTCTTTAGTAGGAACAGAAAGGCAGACAAGTATTCAACATCCATAAATAACACCTGGGGATCACAACACTACCAGGGCATGACCATCCGTGTGCAAAGAGTGCTTTCACTGAGGAGAGAATGCTAGGTCATTTAAGACTACAAGCTCAGATGACAAAGAAGTGTTTTCTTCCACCAGGAAGGGTGATGCCCCCCTTTTACTTTTTATATGCCTACACCCCATAGGAAAATACAAACCATTGCTTTGAGGTTAGTAAAGAATTCCTCATCAAACCAAATGGAGTACTCTGAAATACTTACAAAAACCATAGGAATGCAACTATTTTGTGGCGAGTCGTTCTTTACTGTGTGAAAGTGGGGAGCTTTTTGCAGTGTCACACATCGTCCTTTTATTGGGACAGGGTTGTTACGTTTTTCTCCATGTATCTTCTTCTCTTTAGTTCTAAAGATACTCCATTAGTGAAAACCTTAGCTCACGGTTTGGAATGGGCAGCGCTTGACATGCTGAGAAGTAATTTCCATATGGGAATTACATTTTTTGAGCTGGTTAATTACAAAACCGAAGTAGGTATCATAGATCCAAAAGTCTAAGAATGGAGGTGTTGGGATCAATGATGTAATGTAGAAGGTAGTCAACATACAGGAAGATTCTGTTCTACCAACCCGGGCCCCATTTCATTCCCCTCATAAGGGCTCAAGGTCTTAAAAAATAGGTGGTAGGATAGAATTCATTTATCAATTTACTCTTAGCCTGACTTTTGGTACCTTTAAAGAGCAGCAACATCCAGGAGAGAATGGTCTGTCCCATACCCATCTTTCTAGGGACTACAAACATGAATGGCCATTCAACCGAATCAAATGCTGTCTCCGCATTGAGCGAGTTAATCCCAGCCACTTTTTGTAGTCTATAGGCATACACCAAGCATCAGTACATATGGCGCTAATTATTCCTCATGAATCTAAGAGGCATACATTTGGATTGATCCAGGTGAATTAAGTATCCAGTGACCTTAAGTGACCTTATACAGTCAATTAACTTTGACTTTGTCTCCGTATATTATAAGTAGATGAGCCTGTATGAGGCGTAGTGTTCCATGGGTTTCTTGTCTCAATGTATTACAAAGTTCGAGGCCATTCCCAGGTCATCTGAAAAGGAACTTTACTCACTGGCAGAAAGATGCTTGTACTTTTGGCAGACATCTTTTTAAATAATAATAATAAAAAATAAAACAAAGATGCTGCTAAATGGTCATTTGGTACAGTAGACATCCCTCCTTTAAGTTGTGTTTTTGTGGTACAGAATTACTCCTCCGTGAGTTCTTCATGTAGCACAGATTTCCCCAGCAAGTCCAAACTAATGGTCGTAAGCTAATCAGCCAAATTTATCAAAGCCTTAGAATCTTGGATCTTCCTAAAGCTGTAGAGTGTCTAATAATCCTTTGAGCTGTCCAGCGATTGCTGCATAACCCCTAATCAGGTGTCCATCCTCCTCTTGTACCTCAAAGTCCCAATAAAGCCCTTCCTTTGGTTCACCAAGCCATGCCAGAGTCCTAAATGCCTTAGTAACAATATGCTATAGATCACGTCTCTTAGCTAGGGACTGCCCATCAGTCTCTTTCAACCTCAGCCCTGTATTCTTCCTTTAAGGTACAGTCTACTTCAGTTTAAGGACCAGTATTGTTCATCCAGTGTCAAACGTGTTGCTCCATCTCGTGGTCTGGTGTATCATAGCCTTCCCCCCCCCCCTGAAATGTTTGAGATACCTGATAGACTTTTAGGTCTTCCATTATGTTCCCTCTAAATCAACTGTTCCTAAGATTTGCTTAAAATAATCATCAGTTGCTGTCCCCAGATGTGCCATTGTTTTTCTAGCCCTGTTATCCTGGGCATACGGTTTCCTTGCATTACCAGGGTTGTAAAAGAGCTTAGTGAGCTGAGGTGCTCCTTTCTTAATAGGCTGTGCATTACATTGAGGAGACGTTATAGGAATAGAAATATAATCCAGCCTTTAAGGACAACCTGTTCCAGTGTGTTTAGAACTATGCCTGCCCCCTGTTGCATGAAGTGTTGCCTCAACCTTGCATCTAACTGAAGGCTTTGGTAGGCAGTAATTATGCCTCTGTATAACTCAAGACTGGGCAAATGGCTTAAGATAGAACTACTCTAATCCTCCTTACTCCTCCCTGTTCAGATAAAGGTTTTTGATTCATTAGTGGACAACCTATCATATAAACAGAGCACTACTTCAATCTGAGCCCATGGGCTGTTGTGGTCTGAGAGTGGACCAGTAATCCAATTCACCATGCAGAACTGACAATGCACCCCTATCTTCATTCTGCTGCTCCTTAGGCCCCAAGGACGGTAACCTACCCGACCTCCTCCCCCACGAGGGTGCAGAGGAGGAGGCTGCAGAATCATTCTGCCTAAGAGGAATGCAGGGCCCTGGGCCATATTTGTCATCATCAAATTCTCCAGGCATACCATGCTCTCTCTGTCGTGACTTTGTCCCTGGTCTTGAGATTAGGTCCCATGGTGCCACACCTCCAACCACTCCCAGATGTCCTCAGGAGAAATGAAGTGCTATGGTCTCAGTTCTTGCCCCCTATAATGGCCCAAAGGTGAGTCTGGAAAATATACTAATATCTCCCCCCCCCCCCCGGTCCACCCTCAATTGCCTCAAAGGCAAGTCTTTGTTGCATGACTGTCAGGGTAAAGTCTTGATATGTTTTCTGGATCAATATTCCAGAACACGGCACGGAAATAGGTTTTCTGAATGATTTCTAGCTGCTGATTCCTCACCTTTTGAATATTCCCCAGGCGTCCGACTCGATCAGGAAACTTTTTAGCAGTACTTCTGCGTGCCAGAAGGTGGCGTGGTACAGCTCTGCACCAACGTCGTTCCGCTCCAGAAGTGTTGTGCGTAGCCTATATAGGTGCCACTTCTGCATGCTGATATCAGTTCCTTTCTTTGTGCATCATTCCTTACATTCACTCTTTGGCCAAGATTCGGATAACGACTGCAACCCAGGGGACAAGTTCGCCCAACCGTATACAGAGGATTTCTGGTATGAAGATTTGGAAGAGTCCAGTGGGCTTGACACCTTGGCCGAGACCGCTTCCACCACCTCCCCGCCCCACCCCATGAAAATCTGCTTCATATGTTATGGTCATGCGTAGGGCAGCCGAAGTTCTTGACCTTCAGCTTCTGTCTGTGGAGGTTAAAACAAACATTCTTACAGAACTCCTCTAACCAGGTTAGACTGCCTTTGAGTCCCTTTTGCCCTTCATTGAGCCTCTCACATACTCTTTCTGGGGCTTAGGCCAAACGTTGCACTAGCCTACCGATCAGCCAGCATATTGCTCGGTGCTACTGCCCTCTTCCTGGCGACCCAGTGTTTCTACACCCCTCTCCGGAGAGGTTTGTGGATCAGGCCTCTACTAGCCGGTCCAACCCTTATAACTTCCCAACCACTCCTCCCGACAGGGAATCTAAACTTGTGGAGTCCTTTGGGAAGCGTCACTTATCCTCTGCCTGTTTTGCCCTGCATTCCATTAATGAGTCCTACTTATTGGGCCGCTATACCTATGCCCTTTGGGTTTTGGTGGCAAAAGCCCTCCTTGGTGTTCTAGAGGACCGCCGCTCCATCCTCGCTCAAGTGATCCAAGATGGTCGTGATGCAGAGAAGTTCACAATTCGTTGTGGCTTGGGACACCACTGATTCTATTGGGTGTGCTATGGGCGCCAGATTTGCCATTTGTCGCCATGCGTAGCTGAGGTCGACTGGGTTCTTGGGCGACGTCTAGTCCTCCCTGATGGACATGCCCTTTGAATGGTCTCCCTTGTTTGGAGACAAGACTGACTCAGCCCTTGAATGGTTTAAACAGAGTAGGACTATCGCTTGCTCTCTGGGTCTTTCCACCCTGCCTCGCCAGGCCCAACAGTTCCATCACTCCTTTTGAGGCTTTAATAAAGGCATCCCCTACCGCCAGCTGATTCGGCCCCAACAAGAGACTCATCCCTTTTGTGGAAGAGGTCATGGCGACCACCGCCCTTGGCCAATGGGAGCGTATCACAGTCCTCAGTCCCCTGCCCCAACCACGCCCCACCTGTAAAATCACTTTAGTGTGTCCTTGCAGTACAACAGCCAACAACAAGTGGGAGGTGGAATTCACTATTTCGATCCAGCTTGGCAAAAGATTACATCAGACAGATCGATCCTGCAGATTGTCAGAAAAGTTTATGCACTGCTTTTTATTTTTTTCCCCTGTTGCAACTTCCACCAATTACTGATGGAGTACCTTGTCTCCGTTTTGCAGGAGTAAATGCAAGCCCTTTTAGCCAAAGGGTCTATTAAGAGGGTGCCAGGGCCAGAAGGGACAGGGTTGTTGTTCCTGCTACTTGCAGGTCCTCAAGAAAGACAGAGGCCACCGGCCGATTCTAGACCTGTGCCCTCTGAACAACTTCCTCCGGAAGGAGAAATTCAAAATGCTTACCCTAGACCAGGTCTTGTCTGCCCTCGAACCTGGAGACTGGATGGTGTGTTGGACCTGCAGGTCGCCTATTTCCATATCCCTGTCCTGCGGCCCATCTGCATTACCTGCAGCTTATGATGGACAAATAACATTTCCAGTTTGCTGTGCTTCCCTTTGATCTCACTATTGCCTCTCGGGTGTTCACGAAAGCGATGATGGTGGTGGCAGCACACCTTGGGAGATCAGGGGTGATAGTCTACCCCAACCTCAACAACTGGCTGTTGAATGCGAACTCAGGCAGTCGTCCACCATCTCCAGACTATGGTGAACCTCCTGACCTCTTTAGGGTTAACTATTAATGTGCTGAAGTCCCACTTGACTCCTTCCTACATGCTCTCCTTTATCTGAGCCATTCTGGACGTGGTTCGGTTTCCTGCCTTTGCTCCGGGACTGGGTACAGAACATTCAGGCTACGATCCCAATCTTTGTCTCCATCCTGGATTTCAGTAAGATCGACTCCGAGGCTGCTGGCACTCATGGCCTCATGCATCCTGCTGGTTGAGCATGCCATTTGGCATATGTGGGCTCTGCAGTAGGGTCTCAGTGGGCCCAACACCAGTGGAACCTCTGACAACATTCAGATTTCGGAGGAGACTGCGAGTAATCTGCAGTGGTGGCTGCAGGACCATAATTGGGTCAGTCGCAGACCCCTCATTCTTCCACACCCAGAGTTGACAGTAGTGACAGATGCCCCACTTCTAGTCTGGGGGCAGCTATCTGGGAGAGGTGGAGATCAGACGCCTCTTTGTCTGGTGGAGTCCTGGCTCCATATCAATCTTCTGGTGCCGAAGGGCATCCACTTGGCTCTGAAAGCCTTCCTACCATCCATCAAAGGGAGAATGGTACAACTACTCACGGACAACACCACCACTAGGTGATGCTGCAACAACCAGTGCAGGGTGGGGTCATGGACCCTGTGCCACAATGCCTTGTGTCTCTTTACACGGCTGGACCGCCTTGCAAGTTCCCAGAACATCAGAGGCGACTAACTCAGCCAAAGGTGCCTAGCTGATCATGAGTGGCAGTTATGCCCATAGGTGGCGCCAGGTTTCTTCAGTGAATGGGTAGAACCTTGACTCAATCTGTTTGCAACGGCTAAGAACATGCAATGTCAGCACTTTTGTGTGTGTTGGAGTTTCCAAGGCATCTCGCTCTCACTCGTTCTGCTTTAAAGTTGAACTCTGGACTGCTGTACGCCTTCCCGCTGATACCACTCCTGCCCCGAGTTCTCAAGAAGATCAGGACCAGCTGGGCCCAAATCACCCTAGTGGTTCCGGACTCCTGGGCTTGAGCATATATCTTCTGATCAGGCTGCCTCTTTAGGAAGATCTACTGTATCGGCAGCAGGGTCGATTCTACATCCATATCTACACACTCTACACCTTCATACATGAATATTGAGCAGCAACAGCTGAATGCCTTTGACCTTACCCTGGAGGTTGTTGATATTATTCTGGCAGCCAGGCGTCTATCGACAAAGACTACCATTGGGACAAATTTGTGGTTTGTTGAGGGACCCACCAAGTTGACCCCCTTCAGGCCAAATTGTCCGATGTCATTCTCTTTCTTCTTCTTTCTCTAGCCCAACATGGTTTTGCTTTGGGCACTGTCAAAGGTTATCTTTCAGCCCTATCTGCTTTTCTTCGGTTACCTAAACAGCCCTCCCTATTTAATTTGCCAGTTGTGTTTTTTTTTTTTTAAAGGGCTGCAGCATCTGTTACCCCCTTCTCTCTTTGTGATGCCCCAGTGGGTTCTTGATTTGGTATTGACATTCCTAATGTGTACTCCGTTCAAGCCACTGCACGGTTGTCCCTTGAGGCTCTTCACTCCACAAACTGTGGGGCATATTTACGAGCCCCTTGCGCTGCTGGAGCATCACTTTTTGTGACGCTTCGGTGGCACAGATTGCAAATTCATATCTATGAGACCACGCAAAGCCACTATGCATGGGTTTGGATGGCCTCATAGATATGGAGTAAGACAAGGTAGCGCAAATCGCTGCGTTGCCTTACTCTGCGCTCTGAAGGCGTTCCATGGGCGTTTTCCCATGCAACACCCATGGATTTTAACACTGCCCCAGATTTACAAGATCATGTAAACCTGGGGAAGCACCAAACCATTACGCCTGCCTAGGTGAGGCGAAACGAGGAGAAATCTCTTTATTTCTCCTAGTTTTTTTTCCTCTTTCTATGTGTGCTGCATTTTGCAGCACACGTAGAAAGAAGAAAACACCTCATAGGATTGTTTCTGTGCAGGAAGGTGCCCCTTCCTGCACAAAAACAATCCTGCTGACAAGACAAGCACCCTTGCATCACGGTGCAATGGCACCAGCGCAGGAGGAAAGGACAGGAATCCATCATATTTCATAAATACGGTGCATTCCTGACCTTTCACTGTGGGCATAGGGCAACGCAGCAAGATGACCTATGTTCTTTGTTGTCATGACCTCGGCTTTGAAAGTGAGTGTACTTCAGGCGTTGCCTATCCTCCCTGCATATACCACCTTCTTCTCAGATAAGCTGGTTCTGTGTACTAGAGCCTCCTTTCTTCTGAAAGTTGTGGTACCATTCCACATCGGCCAAACCATTACCCTGCTGGCGTTCTATGCTCTGCCTCACCCCTCTAAGGAGAAGGAGAGACTCCATCTCTTGGATCTCAAAATGGCACTCTGTTTCTACATCAATTGCATTAAAGGCCACAGGGTGAGCTCCTTGTGGGGTTTGC
The DNA here is from genome assembly GCA_963921515.1 of Calotriton arnoldi. Taxonomy (NCBI): domain Eukaryota; kingdom Metazoa; phylum Chordata; class Amphibia; order Caudata; family Salamandridae; genus Calotriton; species Calotriton arnoldi. The sequence continues at coordinate 2,032,608 of CAWUFW010000124.1, read as the reverse complement.
CAGAGTGAAGAAGGGCAAGGCTGTGTGAAGCCGTACCATTTTGCGCTGGCTCATACTCTGCATCAAGATCTGCTATGCACTGGCGAAGAAGCAGCCCTCAGAAGGCTTGCAAGACCACTCCACCAGGGCCAAAGCTGCTACCACTGCGTTAGCACATGGAGTCGCTGGTCTAGAATCTGCCAAGGAGCTACATGGACATCCCTCCGTACGATCCCAAAGCACTATTGTTTGGACAGCCAAGTCTGCTGAGAGGGGCACTTTACTCACTCGGTTGTGCAGGGTTTTCTGGTTCGAGTCCATTCACAGACCTGCCTCCAATAGGTACTGCTATGTATCTATTCAAAATGTGAGTAATTTGCAGCTAGAAGGCCCTAACAGAAGAACAAGTTACTTACTTTCGATTAAGATCTGTCTAGTAGAGACTCTAACCACAGATTCCTCATCGGCCCTTCATTCATCCCCGATCTGGGATTAGACTCTACCCGTTCATAAGATCCCAAGTCTAGGAATCTACAGACTGGTCTTACAATTTGCTTTTGGGGTTCCATCCCTGGAGGCATGGACTGTTTTGATAGTAATTGACGTCAGCGTGCAGGAGTGGCACCTATATAGTCCTTGCATGTCACTTTTGTAGTGGAACAGTGTCAGTGCGGAGCCACTTTCTGACGTGCAGAGGTACTGCTGAAAAGTTTCTGGATCCAGTCTGATGCCTGGGGAATATTCAAAAGGTGAGGAATCTATGGCTAGATAGAGTCCCTACCAGAAAGAGAGTTACTGAAGTAAGTAATTAAATTGTTACTTTAGACTTTCTGGCACTAAGCACTTTTTCAGTATGTCAACCCAAGACAGAAAGCTAATTGGACAACATCCAACCCACAAAACACTGAGCAATATCTGAATGAGATGCGTTTCAGGTAAAGATCAATTCTATAAAATATCACAGGTATAATTAGTGGAATTCATACCCTTTTAGGTGACAGCCTACCAGACAGTGCAGGTGTCTGGTTTGCTAAAGACATCTTGGGGACTTTCAGAAAGTTGACCTAGGAATGAATTCTGCCCGTTGCTTACCATTGGCTTTGTGGTTTGTAACTCATATTTTCTGGCCTCCTATTTGCTGGCTTTATTTGCTTTAGGCTCTCCAGGTTCAGTTTGTCCGTCCCATTGCCAAAATTGTGTTTACTGTATTCTTCCTCAAACTCTCTTTCTGCAAACAGGCCTGTAAATATTGTTCTCATCTCGTCTCATTTGCTGTGCATTCAAAACCGAGGTCAGCGTTCAGGCACTGTCTTCAGAGGGCGCTTGTTTACTTTTCTACTCTGACTTTAAAGTGCGCGGATTTATTTGACAATCTTGCTGGACACTGGGGGTAGGAAATAATTGTTTTCTAGCACACAACAACATTTAAATGAACTGTGTAAGTATTTCAGAATTAGGAACACAAATGAAGGATATTTTTTGTTATTTCTGAACTGTGTTGGAAACAAATACTTAAATATGATCAAAAGAATAATTATACTAGGTAATACCATTTCTGCACATTTTTGTCTGTGCGCTGTATAGTTTTATTAGTAAAAATGTATGTCTGTGCAAATGTAATGGTCATTTCAATTGATAATATGTTGTCTGCAATGGCAGTATGGTACTCCACTCTATGCCACTGCACTCTACTCTGCACCACTCCACTTTACACCACTCCATGCCACTGCACTCCACGCCTCTCTACTCTACCCTATACCACTATACACTGCCAATGCACTCTTCTCCACTCTACTCTAAACCACTGCCCTCTTCTCTACTGCACTCTACACCACACCAATCTACTCTGCACAATTCCACTCTATGCTACTGTTTTCTATGCCACTCTGCAACACTTCACTCTACGCCACTGCACTCTATGCCAATGCATTCTACTCTGTAACACTTATCTCTATGCCCCTGCACTCTACGACAATCCACTGTACGCCCCTCTAATCTACTCTGCAACACTGCACTCTATGCCACTGCGCTCTACACCACTTTACCCACGCCATTACACGCTATGCCACTCTATGCAACTACACTCTAAGCCACTTCATTGTACTCTGAAACAATCTACTCTATGCCACTGCACTCTACGCCACTCTACTCTGCACTACTCTATTCTTTAGCACTGCACTCTACGCCGCACTACTCTACGCCGCACTACTCTACGCCTCACTACAATCAACGCTTCTCCACTCTGTGCCGCTACACTCTGTTGCACTATACTCTACTCTGCATCACTCTATGCTAATCTGCTCTGCACCATACGCCACTGCCCTCTGCTATGCACCACTGCATTCTACAACGCTGCATTGTACGCCACTTCACTCTGCGCCACTATACTCTGCAACACTCTACACCAGTCCATTCTAAGCGACTCCACTCTCTGCCGCTCCACTCTCTGCCGCTCCACTCTCTGCCACTCTTTTTCGCTACTAACTTTTAGCCATGCTGAATAGCAGCCACACTGGTGTACAACATGGCTAAAACACATTGGCAAAGCCAATAGCTCTTGCATAGACGAGACCTATTGGCTTTGCCAAGGCTTGTTCATTATGGAACAACACACTCAAGAACACTAGGAAACCAGGGTACATTTTAGAGCATTATTTAAAAAAAATTAAAACCTTATCCTAGTGCACACAATATGAATAGTCGCTATTATGAATATAAACAATATAGTAGCAACGAAATTTACCAGAAGTGTGAAAAGCAAATAATATTGTAACATACTGGTAAAATCATAAAGCTTTCTCTGTCATTCTTTACAATCCCACTCTCAACTGGCTAACTAAACTGATCTTGTCACCAAAATAAGGGCCTAATTCTAGTTTCGAAGATGGTGTACACCCACATACCTCGTCTGAAGAAAGAATCCGTGTTCAGTAAAATAGCAGTGTCTGCTTTTTCCATCTGTGTCAGCAGGCAAGCAAATAAGCCTGCTTTCCGAAAGCTAATTGTATCTCCTGGTAGCCTTCAACAAAGGATGGTGATATAGTTCAGTATAGCCTTCGTCCCGAGACTCGGGGACGAAGTTCTGCTCTCCCCCATCTCATTCTGTTCTTAGTTTTTATAACATATCTGATCATTGCTGAATCTTTTGAGAATAAACAATTATACAAAAAGGCATTGGCACTTTTTCACTTACATTCTGTGAATCTACGCTCTTTCATTAATAATAAACGAGAAATGAAGTCATTAGCTTGCGTGAATCCTTGCCTAGGACTCCAAAACAATTATTAGAACAGAGAGCTCCATTCAGACAAAATAACATGAATATATGCAAACAGACTTGAACGTCATGTTGCAGTGAATAATCGCATGAATGTGTGCTGTTTAAATTCATCATTTATATCTAAATGACTAACGTGTAATTTAAGAAAGGGGCTATCTAAAGCAATAAACATGATAATTATGACAGTCTTAAACAAGAAGTGTCTTCACATTGTCCAAAATCTGCAGCCCCGGGGATTCCGCCCCGTAAGATTGCATCCCTGTCACAGCAGTTGGAAAGTCTGGGAATGATATCTCTCAATGGACCGTCTGCTCGGCCAAGGGAATTTGTGCTTTGTCATTTAAGAAAAAAGTGGACAGTCCCCTAGGACACAGATTCATTGTGATGAGTTTTTCTATGAGTAATTCAGTGCTCTGATATGTATGTATGTATGTATGTATGTGTTATTTGTATAGAGTGAGCCGTGTCAAAAGGAAGTAGAGGACTGCACAGGGGTCAACGACCAAGATTCAGTCAATGAAGGATTGAAGCGGTAGCTTGTTTCTGAGAGCAGAAGTTTACTTTCATTGCATCGTGATGTAGTGTTCTTTAAAGAGGTACCTCTTCAACAGTTTCCTAAATTGGATCAGGTTTGGAACTCTCTTAATGGATGTAATGATGTTCCAGCATCCTTGTTTCCTTGTTTTTTTCTTTTTTATTCTTTGCCTTCACTCTCATGGTGTCTTGACTGTGGAGGCACTGGGAGCCAGCAGAAATTATGAGCTTGTCCGGCAGATAGGTAGGTATGCTGGTTGTGATTGGTTTGTGAATGAATAATGCAGGAGGTTTTTAATATGGTGCAGGTCATCAGTGGGAGACAATGAGGTGTCTTCAGGATGGGTGTGATATGATTGTTTCTTCAGGCCTGGATGAGATTGCTGTGCCGTGTAGCATGGTTTCAGCAAGGGGTGGGGTGGAGGCCAGTGTGGAGTCTGGGAGGTCACAAAGCTGTGCTTTTTCATCATCCAGATATGAGAGTAAAGTAACCTGAACAGCAAGTCTGAAGTCTTTTGGTGGAACGGTTTCACCCACTTTAGTAGTCTGTCACTGTTTTCAAGGCAGTATGTTCCTTAAGGATGACTTTGGTGTCCAGGATAAATCCAAGTGTATTGGCTTTGAGTGAAAGTTGGGGTCTGAAGCGGTCAAGGTTCATGTCATTGAGACAGGTTTGGACTATTTCCTACTTGTTCTTGACAAACAGTGGGGTAGAATTTCAGATAGATACTGGGCATCCAGATCTGGTTGAGTTTCTGGCATTGTTGATTGTCCTGGGTGGATGAGACTTTCTAATAGAGTTGTGAATCGTTAGAATATTGGTACATTTTTATGCGGTTGTTGGTGAGTAGAGTCCCATGGGGCTCTGTGTAGATGTTGAAGATGATGGAAGACAAATGGAACCCTGGGTGACTCTGCAAGTGATGGGGAGTTTCTGAGACCTGAACACGCCTATCTGAACGAACTGGTGTCAGTCAAAAAGGTGAATGAGAACCAGTGAAAGATGTTGCCATCAAATCCCATTTTAGACTAAAGGGCGTGGATGAAGGTGGGATGGTCAACTGTGCGAAGGCAGCTGACATTTTCAGCAATATCACAAGATAGGGTAATCTTTATCGGGATCTTGAGTGTCATCACAATGTGTAAGGTAGGTACCTCCTTGCTGCAACATCATCTGAATCCAGTTAAGTAGTCCGGTAGTAGGTAGGTGAGTGGCAAATATGTTATCTTGGGGGTGAGCTTAGACTTCTTTCTCTATGGTCTTGCCGATGGAGGGTAGGTCTTTGGTGTGATTATCAGTCCAGTGTTCGTTGCCTATGGAGTGGGATGATCTAGCCTGTCTTGAGCGCTTCTGATAAGGTACCTTCTGAAACTCAGAGGGGGGCACCTCCAAGAAACTGGGCATAACCTGATCAATAAAAATGGATGACCAAACCTGTGCAGATTCACCAGGAAGGGGTTGTGAGGCTTGTTGATCTTATTCTGCTCTCATCCTATCTATGTTCCAGGCCTTGCCTCTGTAATAAAGCTCTTGAAACTTTTATTCCACTTAACAATCATGCCACCAATAACTAATATGACTGTAAGTCCTAACTGGGACCATACTCTTATGTCTCCTTGAAATCTATGCAATGTTACTATTTTGCATAAAAAATTATTTTCCCCCAAATCTAACTACATGTGCAAGAATGAACCACCAACATAAAAACTTGCATGATAGCCCATAAAAGGTAATCGCGGAGATACTTTAGTTACATTAAATGGGAAACTAGTACAAATCTGCTGTCCTATAATCAAAATCTCTGCCTAGGCTAACAATACAGTCATCATTCCCCAAAGTGACACAAAGAACCCCTAAGGAACAAAGATGGCCTTAGCAACTTGAGTAGGTGATGCACTGAACCAGTCAAATTGGCTTTAGACTAGTGATACCGGCAAGGGTATTGTCCAGGATATGATTGAAACTGTTTTAAACCCATATCATCTGATAACTTTGGGTTCGAGGCATATGAGCTGTAGATCATATGCTATGCATAGATCACCATCTAGTGTTTGGTCCGGATGTTTGCACTTTGTTTTTCTTCTAAGAAGTCTTTCCAGTCACTAGGTAGGTGACTCCTCCTTTCGGTGATAGTGTGCATGGGCATCGACTCCATTGTTGAATTGTTTTTTTCTGCCATCGGGTTCGGATGTTAGTCGATGCGCTCCGGTTCGACACCTTTCCTTCGGTTTCCCTCGGCGTGCAAGGCATTCTACCTCGACGGTATTGTTTCCGATTGCGTATTCCATTCTTCGCGTTTCGTGTTTACTGACAAAAAACCCTCTTTCGATCGGAGAGCTCGTGGTAGGCCGTCGGGCCTACCAGCGTCGCTTTGACTCGCAGTCAATGGAACGAACTCCATTTAAATTCTGCCCTCTGTGCCACGCGAAATACCCGCGCACTGACTCACACGAAGTGTGCAACCTGTGCTTGTACCCTGAGCACAGTGAACAGGACTGCGATGCGTGCAAAGCTTTCCGCTCCAAGAAGATGCTTCGCGACCATCGGGCTCGACGTCGCGACATGCAAAGCCAACACAGGCTCCATTCCGGACCTCTTCGGTACTGAATCGGAGGAAGAAGCCGGCGATGCTATTGGGGCCGAGGAAGAACAGGAACAGATCTCCGTTTCAGAGTACGGCTCCAACCAGGATGAAGACATCCCACAGGGACAGCGTACTGCAAGTACAGACCCTCCCTCGCTCCGTTGTCCACCTCAAACGAAAAAGAAGGCTCCGGACCAACCCGCGCCCTTGGGCTCCGGTCGGCACCGAGATCACGCTTCCGACGCCCCGCCTTCTGGCCCGGCACCGAAGCCTACGAAAAAGCATTCCGGCTCCGAAAAACCCCACGCCAAATCGGGCACCGAGCCGAAACCTTCGGGATCGAAATCTAAGTCCGGTTCCGATCCACAACACTTGGCACCGAAACACACTTCGGATCTGAAAACACCAGCCCCTAAACCTTCGGACCCGAAACCTTCGGCGCCGAAACAACCGCAGGCACCGAAATCACCAAAAAAGCACTGTTTCGACGATCCGCTCGATAAACCGGACCCGAAACAAAGTGCTGTACATTCATCCAAAAACTGGGCATATCACCAACACAGTGACTCTAAAAAGAAGGACTGAGGCTGAAGAGGAATATCACATTCCTTTGAAGAAGAGCACTGTCGGAACTAACCCTTCTCCTCCTTCTCTTCCTCCTCCTATCCCATCTCCAACTTCTCCAGTCTATACCTGTGCCTACTTCACCTCAGCACTCACCACATACACCTGACAACCAGGATGATGGGGATGGGAATGGGGATGACGATGGCCAGCCAATACCTGCAGACCCATGGGACGATTATAACATTAACTCGCCCACAGGCAATGATTCTGACTTCTATCCTACCAAACCCTCTCCTCCAGACAACAGTGTAGGATACATTGAATTGCTGGGTAGGGCTGCTAATTACCATTGGGTGCAGCTCCACAAAGATTCCCTCGAAGAATATTTCCTTTTCGAGACCCTTAGCACTACTCAAAAGTCATCACACACTTTACCAATGCTTAAGGGTATGATCAGACATGTGGATGATATCTTTAGTGATCCTGTCAGGGCACGTATCATTACCCCTAGGGTAGACAAAAAATTTAAGCCTGCACCATCTGACCCAGCGTACATTAGGGGACAATTACCGTTGGACTCGCTAGTAGTGTCTAACGCACGCAAAAGGGCTAACTCCCAAACCACAGGAGATGCTCCACCCCCAGATAAAGAATCTAAGCTTCTTGATGCTTCGGGGAAAAGAGTCGCATCTCAGGCAGCAAACTTCTGGCGCATATCCAGCACACAAGCGTTGCTAGCTAGATACGACCGTGCACATTGGGACAAGATGGAACAATTGATCCAATATCTACCCCAAGAACATAAATCTAAAGCTGAAGACCTGATAAGGGAGGGACAACTTATTTCCAACAATCAAATCAGGTGCTCCCTCGATGCTGCAGACACAGCTGCCAGAGCAGTAAATACCAGTGTCCTTTTAAGAAGGCACGCCTGGCTACGTATCTCTGGATTCAAACCCGAGGTTCAAACCTCTATCTTAAACACACCTTTTGATAAGGAACACCTTTTTGGCCCAGTGGTAGACTCTTCACTAGAAAAGATGAAGAAAGACACCAAACTGGCTAAATCCATGGGGGCGCTTCAGTCACCACAAGGCCGTGGTTCCTTTCGACGCTCTTTCTATCGACCGGGGTCCAAGAATTCTTCCTCAGAAAATACCTCCACCTACAAGGGTAATAAACAACCCTCTGGCTCTAAAAGCTACTTGAAAGGGGGTTACAGAGGAAATAACGGTAAGGGAAGAGTTAGAGGTTCAAACACACGCACCTCCCCCTCCAATACAAAACAGTGACTCACCTCTCCTTCCCCCGACCACCTAACACCTGTCGGGGGAAGACTGTCTTACCAGCTTGGCAGTCAATAACAGACAAGTGGGTTCTACAAATTATCCGTTCTGGTTACTGACTGGAGTTCATCAATACTCCTCCAAACATTCCCCCAAAGTCACACAAACTCATCGGATCATCTACACCTCCTCAAACAAGAGGTACCGTCTCTAATTTTAAAAGGAGCTATAGAGCCCGTACCACTACAACATCAAGGGTCGGGCGTGTACTCTTTTTTTAACTTTCTAATACCAAAAAAGGACGGGTCTCTCAGACCAATCTTAGATCTCAGAGAACTCAATTTTTACATACAGTCAGACCATTTTCACTTGGTAACACTTCAACAAGTACTACCTCTTTTGCAAAAAGGCGACTTTCTGTCCACCCTAGTCTTAAAGGACGCCTACTTTCACATCCCAATCCACCCTGCTCATCGCAAATTTCTCAGGTTTTGCTAGCGGGCCAACATTACCAGTTCAAGGTACTCTCATTCGGAGTCACCACTGCCCCCCGAGTCTTCACAAAATGTCTGGCAGTAGTAGCTGCTCATCTCAGGAGACAAAGCATCCATGTCTTCCCATTCTTAGACGACTGGCTCATCAAAGCCAGCACGTCCCAACAATGTCTCAAATACACTTCCATAACCATCCAGTTACTACATCGACTAGGGTTCACAGTCAATGTGCCACAGTCACATCTTCAGCCAGCCAATATTCAGAACTACCTAGGAGCCACTTTAGATATTCAAAACGCTCTGGCGTTTCCTGACGCAGCCAGAATTCGCAACATTCAGGCTTTGGTTCTTAAGTTTCAACCCAATCAATCTCTTCCAGCTCGGGCTTACATGCAACTGCTGGGGATGATGGGATCTTGCATCATAATCGTCTCGTGTGCCAGGCTCCACATGCGTCCGCTCCAGGAACGCTTAGCCAGTCAGTGGAACAAGTCCCACGGTCTATTAACCGATCTAGTGTTGGTAAGCGGCCGTACTCTCGCTCTCTGCAGTGGTGGAACACACAAAATTTGCGAAAGGACAGCCCTTCATAGACCCGGTTCCACAGACAGTACTAACAGCGGACGCGTCTCTAACTGGCTGGGGTGCTCATCTACAGCAACACACAGTACAAGGACTGTGGAGTCGCCAACAAAAATTGCTCCACATCAACCATTTAGAGCTCATGCCATATTTCTGGCCCTCAAAGCTTTTCAAACCCAGCGGACGGGAAAAACTGTGCTAGTTCGTACTGACAACATGACCGCAATGTATTACATACAAAAACAGGGGGGAACACACTCCCTCCAACTGTCCCACCTAGCCCAGGACATCTGGAGGTGGGCCATTCATCACAAGATCTATCTCCTAGCAGAACATCTCCCAGGAGTAGACAATCAGATGGCAGACCTGCTAAGTCGTCAGACACAGCAAGTCCACGAATGGGAACTACACCCTCAAGTTCTCCTCCCATTCTTTCAAATGTGGGGCTTTCCAGACATAGACCTGTTTGCCACACACCTAAACGCAAAAACTTTGCATCCAGGTATCCACACCCATTGTCCAAAGGCAATGCACTATGGATGAACTGGTCAGGGATATTTGCTTACGCTTTTCCGCCTCTCCCACTCATTCCATTAGTGGTTCGGAAACTCAAACAAGCGTCCCTGACACTAGTCCTAGTTGCTCCCACATGGGCACGTCAACCATGGTTCACAACCCTATTGGAACTCTCGGTAGTTCCTCATCAAAAACTACGTCTTACACCCAATCTCCTCACACAGAGCCATGGAGACATAAGACACCCAGACCCCAGTCAACTCAATCTGGCGATCTGGCACCTGAAGTCTTAGTCTGGCTATCTTAATCTACCGCCAGACTGTATGAATATCATCAAGGAAGCTAGACGGCCTACCATAAGAGCCTGCTATGCAGAAAAGTGGAAGAGGTTTGTTTACTGTAATAACAACCACGTCAACCCGCTCTTGATGCTTCTGTCCAAAACATTATATGCTATTTGTTACATCTACAACGTTCCAATTTAGCATACACGTCCATACGTTTGCATCTAGCTGCAATAGCTGCATACCTACAAAATAGACCACATCTATCTCTTTTTAGAGTACCTGTCATTAAAGCGTTTATGGAAGGACTCAAAAGAGTTATTCCCCCGAGACGTCCACCTGCTCCAGTATGGAATCTCAACATTGTCCTCACCAGACTAATGGGTCCACCCTTTGAGCCATTGCACAAATGTGAACTGCAATAAACTGCTTTCCTGGTGGCTATCACATCACTCAGAAGAGTAAGCGAGCTTCAGGCATTAACTATAGAAGAACCTTTTTTACAAATGCACCAAAATAAAGTAGTTCTTCGGACTAATCCTAAAGTCATTTCTGCTTTTCACATCAATCAATCTGCTGAGTTACCAGTGTTCTTCCCTCAATCAGATTCAGTACCAGAACGTGCTCTACACACATTAGATGTAAAGAGAGCATTGCTGTATTACATAGAAAGGACAAAACCTTTCTGTAACACATCAACTTTTTGTCGCTTTTGCTCCACCACACAAAGGCAATCCCATATCAAAATCAGGAATTGCAAGGTGGATAGTCCAGTGCATTCAAATCTGCTACGCAAAAGCAAAACTAACATTAACAGTTCCCCCTAGAGCACACTTTACACGCAAACTAGGGGCTTCTATGGCATTCTTAGGAAATATACCCATAGATGACACATGCAAAGCTGCAACATGATCTACACCTCACACATTCACAAAACACTATTGTGTAGATGTGTTAGCAAGACAACAAGCTAGAGTGGGCCAGGCAGTTTTATGTACACTATTTCAGACCACTACAACAGATACAGGTTAACCACCGCTTTGGAGATAACTGCTATATAGTCTATGCATAGCATATGATCTACAGCTCATATGCCTCGAACGGAAAATGCTACTTACCCAGTATGCATCTGTTCTTGGCATATAGAGCTGTAGAGTCATATGCGCCCACCCACCTCCCCGGGTACCCATACCTTTTGCAGTAATATCTTACTTAGATACATGCATTCATGGACGACATCTTTTACTACTCCTACTATCTCCATTATCACCCTCTGCGGGAAAACAATCTAACAATGGAGTTGATGCCCATGCGCACTATCACCGAAAGGAGGAGTCACCTACCTCGTGACTGGAAAGACTTCTTCGAAGAAAAAAAACTACGCAAACATCCGGACCCAACACTAGATGGCGATCTATGCATAGCATATGACTCTACAGCTCTATATGCCAAGAACAGATGCATACTGGGTAAGTAGCATTTTCCTTCTCCTTGCTTTGGATGAACCCATTTTGGACTTAAATTCACAGCTGTACTTCACTAAGTGGAACCAACTCAGGGTAACCAAGATCCGAAAACTCTCTCAGATGTTTCACACATACACTGTCATAGAGGCCATGGCCTCTTCTTTCCTGGCTAGAAAACCTGTGCCTTCAGTGGAGCCACTTTAGTGAATGCTCTGCACTGAACTTCGTCGAGTTGGTGTCATGTTTGTTGCACTTATGAGACCATCTTCAGGGGGGGCGTGGCTAACAGCCCAAGATGGTGGTCGCATAAGCGACGAGCTCCGGGCCGGGCCGCCACAAACGGTGAAATTAACTAGGGCCCCTACAACACTGGAGTGAACGGAAGAGTCGGTGGGCACAGCGGAATGGAGCGCCTACCTTCCGGTGGAAAGCTGGAGTGCGGAGGTGGTTCCTGGTCCGGATGCGGCGCGCCGCAAGTGTCGGTGGCGCAACAGGCCTGGAAGCGCTGAGTGACACCCTGCGCAGCGGACTCTCCTCGAGGCTCCCACGGCCTGCAGCTGGAAAGAATCCGCGGCGGATCTGACGAGGCCTGCGCATCGGGGGCCGGGAGCGCCGTCGACATCACCGGCGGGCCCCCTCCCCCCTCCCCTGGAGGCAGGAGATATCGGACCGCACCAGTGCCGGTAAAAGGGGCAGGGATTGTGCGTGGGATGGTTGCCTGACTGGATCACCCCCCCGGCTGGCGGAATCGGGAAGGGACTCACCCCTTCGTCCCCCCTGCCCGGTTGCACTGGAAGGACACTGACGCCTGGACCTCCTAGATTCGAGCGGCGCTTGTCTGCTCTGGTGCGAGCTGCTGGGTGTCGAGGCCCCCCCGGGCTGAAGCGGCTGGTGGGGACGACGAGTCCCGATGGTGGAGGGCATCGGACTGGAGCTGCCGTCCGGATAACAGGTGCAACGCGGCAATAATTGAAGCGCAGAGAGACCCCCCCCCCTTGAGGGACTGGCTACAGCAGGGCCTGGCGCTGTACGGGGCCGGGGACCACGTGACATCCTGGTTATGCCTCGGGGAGCCTACTGGGTGTGTGCGGCCTGCTGAGGCCCTGGGCTTTCCTAGGGGCGGACTGTCTGCGAGGGGCTGGGACCTGGGTGCCGGTCCTGTGTTGCTCGAGACTCTGGTGGGGCCTACAGCTGAGAGACGAGGATACGCACTGACCCCCGCGTTACCCCACCCTCTACCCCATAGGGGGACGGACTAGTGCTTACGGGCCTTGGGGTGGCAGTTCCTGGTCGTGACCCCGAACGGGGGTCTGGGGTGTCTCTTGGGTCCGAGAGATAGCCGGGTCCTGCGGGGGTGAGCCACTCGTACAATACGGTTACTTCTGGCGGTACTTTGACCCCCCCCCCTGCGAGACTGATTGGGGCTCGGGAACACCGTGCGAAACGAGCGCCTTCTTGCTGGAGATCAGGCCCACCTGGGCTATCACAGACCATGGGCAGAGGGAAGACTCGGACCGCCTCGAGGTCGGGCAGGAGGGGATCGCACTCACCACCCTCGGAGTCCTCGACTGGCAGATCGCCGCGGATGGAGACAACCCACGCACCCGCCCCTGCAGGTGATAAATTAGACATGATCCTGAGGGAAATTCGGGAATCACGCTCTGCACTTGAGAGCCAGCTGGGCACAATATCAGTGGACCTGAACCTACTTAAAGATGACCACCGAAAGTTGTCCGATAAAGTTAAAAATACTGAACACCTGCTGGACACAATGGGGCCTCAAATTACTGATCACAATAGCCAACTGAAGGAGATGCGGCAGCAGATTGAGGCCTTGTACGCCCGGGCTGACGATGCGGAAGGGCGGGCGAGGCGAAACAACCTTAGAATAGTGGGTCTGCCTGAGGAACGGAAGGGCCCAACCCGACGACCTATATCGAGGAGTGGCTGAAAACAGAGGTGGCACCCATGGGTCTTTCACCGCACTTTACTGTAGAGCGAGCTCACCGAGTCCCTACGCGACGCCCCGTGCCTGGATCGAACCCATGGCCAATGCTGGCCCGCATATTGAATTATAGGGACCGGGACCGGGTGCTGCAGGCGGCGAGGGAGCGGGCCCCGCTACAAGTGGAGAATGCGAGGGTTTCTATATTCCCGGACTATACTCTAACTGTCCAGCGAAAGCGCTTCTCGTTCATGGAAGTCAAAGCAAGAGTCCGTGCGGTGGGCTTGACGTTTGCATTGCTTTTCCCGGCCAAGCTCAGGATCAACCATAACCAACGGTCATTGTTCTTCGATACCCCCGAGAGTGCGTGGGAATGGCTGGACCGACACTTCCCTGATATACTGCCAGAACGGCGATTGGATTCAACGCAGCCGAAATCACAACGGGCCCCCCGCCGGCGCAGGAAGGGCATGCTCACACAGAGTGCAGGGACTTCTCCCCGCCCCGCCAGCAAGTGATGGAGGGGAGGCGAGAGGCCCTCCGGACAGCCGAGACACTCAGAGTCCCAAGGAGGGAGATCAGTACTAGCCCTTCTGAGGAGGCCAACTCGGACACCGACTCCGGGGGTAGCATGGCCTTATTCCCGTCTGCTTCTACTCAACTCAGCCGGGACCCATTAGGTTGAACTCGGAGGGTCCTTATTTGGAAGACTGCGGACGCTAAAATACCGGAATCATGTCCGCCCACTTCAGCAAAATACTACTTGTTATGTTTTGCTCCATTCCTCACTGATCCTTATTGTACGATGTATTAGAGGTGCCACTGCTTATACATGGGGAACCAGGGAGATCATATGCTAGTATAATGGCCCGGCCCGACTTGGGCATGTATTCTTATTATTGCTCAAGACACTGGTGTGTTACACACGTAGCTTAACCCCACAAGCGAAAGCAAGAGTTCTAAGTGTATGATGTTGACCCTTTTCTGCACAGTTTGGTCGGACGAGGTTCTATTGTCGGACCCAGTATTGGGGATTGTTTGTATTGGTTTAATGGTTGCCGCATATTCTGATGAGGGGTTCGGGGGTTGGGGTGGTGGGGTGGTGGTGGGCCTGAGGGGGCTATTGGTTTTGCAGCTGCTAATGTTGGTTGAGAAACTGTATACTGTCATATCCTGGAATGTTCGGGGGATGGGGTCGGCCCAGAAACGGCATAGAATCGTAGCTCAGCTACATCGTCGCAAGGCTCAAATAGTATGTCTCCAGGAGACGCACCTCTTACAAACTGAGACCAGTAAACTGCAGAGGAGATGGCGGGGCCAATTTTATGCTACAGCGTACTCCGCCTTTTCTAGAGGGGCTGCAATATGGATACGGGCGGGAATCCCATTTGCTCATAGTGAGTCCCGCATAGATGCACTGGGCAGGTATGTCCTGATTCGCGGGACCTTGGATGGTAGGCAGGTAGTGTTGGGCTCCATCTATGCTCCGAACGTCGATCAAGATGCCTTTCACTCCAGGTTAACACAGGCACTCTCGGACTGGGTACAATACCCATGGTTATTGGGTGGGGACTTCAATGCTGTGTTTGATGTGCACTGGGACCGCTCACACCCCCCTTATCGAACACCAACGCTGTGACTCAGGCTGCCGCTCTGACTAGGTGGGCACGGGGGTGGAACCTTATAGACGTCTGGAGGTCCCAACACACGAATATGCGGGAATATTCCTTCTACTCTCACCCACATGACCTCCATACCCGATTAGACCATTTTCTTTGCACCACAGATTTATCCTCTGCCATACATCAGAGTACATTCCTGGGTAAAACCATCTCTGACCACAATCCTATAGAATTGACACTGCATTGGGGGCGGGTCCCTACGCCTATACCAACATGGCGGCTGCAGCCTGTGGCCTTGGAAGATCAAGTGTTCCGTGCTAAATTAGCTGACACTATTACTACATATTTTGCTGATAATGAGGGCACAGCTTCCACTAGGTCGGTTGAGTGGGAGGCTTTTAAGGTCACAATACGGGGGTTGCTATGGGCAGTTTGGTGGGAGTCAGGAGAGAGGTGACCAGAGACTTGGTGGAATTGGAAGACAAACTACAGGCCCTAGAAGTGGCGGCTCAGGGACAGGTAACGGGAGTGGAACAATTGCAGGAGGCAAGGATTAGGTACGCTGAGCTGTTAGAGCGGCTCCGAATGGTAGACTTCCATGCGTACACGCTGCGTACTCACGCCGAAGCGGATAGGGCTGGCACGTTGCTGGCGCGACTGATTGCTCCCCCATCGACTCCCACTCCCATCTTGGCGATCTATGATACACGCGGCACGTTACGAACCTCCCAGAGCAAAATCAATAAGACTTTCCAAGAACATTATACCAATCTATATATTGCACAACCATCAGAGAGGTCGGAAGAGACGGTGCAATTCCTTGCGAACATAGCCCTTTCCACGGTAACGGACGCAACGGCTGAGTTGTTGGCCGCACCGATTACTATAGCAGAGATCCGGGTTGCAATAAAAGCGCTGGCACGCAATAAGACCCCAGGCTCAGATGGCCTACCCGTTGAATTTTATTCCACATATGTGGATGTATTGGCCCCGAAGCTGTTACAATTGTATGTCACCTCCCTTGAGGAAGGTACGCTGCCCCCCACTACTAAGGAGGCGATAGTCACGTCCCTATTGAAACCGGATAAGGCCCCCACTGAATTGGCGTCATACCGACCGTTATCAATACTTAATACGGAATATAAAATCCTAAGTAAAGTTTTAGCGTCCAGATTACTTCCCCTATTGCCTAAATTAATACACACGGACCAGTGTGGTTTTATTCCCAAGCGGAGTACTTCTCTCAATATTCGTCGCTTACACGCCCTGATTCATGCGGTGAAGGGGCTATTGCCGTTGGCCGGATGCTTGTCCCTAGATATACGGCAAGCGTTCGATACGTTAAGTTGGTCGTACATGCTTGCAGTGTTAGGAAAGTTTGGTATACCCCCTGAATACTGCAAGTGGATTCAATTACTCTATACTGACCCCACGGCCCGCGCCAAGTCGGGAACGATTATATCGCCTTCATATCGTATTTATAGGGGGACTCGTCAAGGTTGCCCCCTGTCACCCCTATTGTTTGTGCTGGCGTTGGAGCCAATGGCCCAGCGATTGCGATGCGTCATGGCCCCATATGGCATACCGTTGCAGCCAGTAATACACTCCGTTTCGCTATACGCGGACGATATGCTGTTATTTTTTAAAGACCTCGGCATGGATATGCAGCTCATCGCCGCTGTGTTTTCGCAGTTTGGAGACATCTCTGGCCTGCATCTTAATGCCGCAAAGTCAGTAGCATACTCCTTCACTGACGCAAATGAGGGGCCCCACTTGCAGTTTGGTCCAGTGCAGTTCAAAATAGAACCTACAACATTTAAATACCTTGGGATACGGATTTATAGGTCCTCCGCTGACACTGTCGACGGGAATGTGGTGCGGACTATAAGCTCGCTTCGTTCACAAGTGTCCTTTTGGAACACCCTGCCGTTGTCAATGGCGGGCCGTCTAGCAGTGTCCAAAATGGTCATGCTACCTAGACTCTTATACCATTTTGTGAATATCCCTGTGGTTCTACCGGCATGGATTTTTGGGACACTAAATACTTTTCTAACATCCTTGTTATGGGGACAAGGTAGACATAGACTAGCACTATCCAAGATGCAGCTACCGAGCACGGCGGGCGGCATGGGGGCACCTGATTTTAAAGCATACTGTATTGTGGGGCAGTTGCAGTGGCTGGCGTATTGGTTGGCGGGCCATAACTTGATTGAAATAGGCTACACCCCAGCGCAATTGCAGCGAGGGAAGTTGCAGGCGCAGCTATGTCCCGGGGCCGACAAGATACGTGACCCTCCCTTTCTGTTGTCCATTGCCTTACACTACTGGAAGCAAGCTCAGAAATTTGCAAACGCCCTGAATCCATATGCTCCCAACATCCCCCTTTGTGGTTTGCCTACCCGCCGTGGTGTTTTGTCTACTGTTCAGGTGCGGGACTGGATACAGGCGGGCACGTCCACAGTTGGAGATCTCTTCCTAGACGGAACACTGATGCCACATGATGAATTTGTCCGCACTAATGCGGTGCCGGTGACTCTGTTCCTCACGCATGCATCGGTTGTGCATTATATCCGGAGGTATTGGTTAGTGGCACAGAAGGAACCCCCTACATTTCAATTATTGCGGTCTCTCCACATCATGGGCCATGGCCGCCACCTTGTACGCTGGTTGTACCGCGGACTGCGAGAACACCTGCATGTATCACTCTTGCCTCTCCGTCAGAAGTGGGAACTGGCACTGGCGAGGGAGTTGGAGGATAGGGAATGGGACGCTGCTCTAGAACATCCCCGACGAGTGTCCCGTAATTTTCGGCTGAAGACAATACAACTACTAATACTACATAGGGCCTATCTTACACCGCAGGCTATTCACAAGATGTATCCCTCAACCACTGCACAATGTCCCAGATGTACCCACCGCCCTGCTGATTTCACTCATATGCTTTGGTCATGCTCGACTCTAGGGAGGTTTTGGTCGGAGGTTACCCAAGGGTTATCTAAACTCTCGGGACGCACCCGTTGGGACACCATGGAGGTGTGCCTACTAGGTCTCCTTCCACTCCCGAGGAAGGCGAAAATACTACGTCGCTTTACAGGGTTAGCTTTGATGCTCGCAAAACGATTAATAACACAGCGTTGGAAGTCTCACACGGCGCCGCGGAAGGGCAAATGGAGGGAGGAGGTCATTAGTTATGCGGTGGCAGAGGGGGAAGCGCTTTATCGCGAGGAATACAGGGGATTACGGAATAGACCAATTTCCCTAGAATGGGCTCAAGTAATAGAGCAGTTTAAGGCGGAAACAGATGAAGACGCAGAGGAGGCCCTGGATCCGCTGTTACCTTAACCACAACTACCGGATCCCAGCTTGGAAGTTGGTCCGGACAGGGAGGGTCCACCCCCCCCCTCCCTCTCTTCCCCCCCCCCCGACCACTCGGCCACTATCTTGGAGGTCATTCGGCTCCCTTCCTCCCTCCCCCCCCACCCCCCTGCCCAGGGACACACTGGGTCAACATTACTTGGATTGACCCTTGGGAGTCTGTCCCGGTGAAACAGATTGGAATAATGCGGCTAGGTTTATGGTTACCTGTTTGTAGGGAGGGAAGAGTTGCGGGTGGGATGAGGAGGGTGGGTGTTGGGGTAAGAAACTGTAGACATGCGGAGATATGAGATATGTTGTTCTGAACAAATTATAGTGGTTTACACTGGGGTCATGGACTATTAGCGTCCGTGCCAAATGCTTGTGACTAATAGTGCAATGTCATGAAGACACCCGATAAGATATGCACACAACCTGAACGCTTACATGTAACTAAAAATGAACCATTTATCTTGTATCATGATATGTATCGCAAAACTCAAATAAAACTGTGTTTAAAAAAAAAAAAAAATGAGACCATCTTCAGGACTGAGTGTCAAGAAATAAAGGAATGTAGAAAAAGGAAAACAAGAAGTACACCACAGTGAACAAAATCAAGCCAAAATAAACAAAATGTGGATTAGTCACCCTGCAAATGTAAAACTCCTGCACCAGCATGCTGATCAATCCACCAATGCACCAGTGTCATGAAAACCAAGCTTAATAAGTGCAAATAGCTCTTGTGTGTGTCGTTTATCACCACTATGTCCATTTTCAATTGATGTTGGTTGTAAACACCAGAAGCCCATGCGTGCAACAGAATCTTTTTTCTGCTGTTGGAAGCATAACCGAAAGCTCCGCAGTCACTGAAGCAGATGATTGAAGAGTCCAGGAAAACTACAGGATTGTCGATGCCCAATAAAGACTGAAATTTGTTAAAAGTTTTTTCTTTTTTCGTCGACTATGCAGGTGGAAGAATGAGAGAGATGTATGGAGCATACTCCTTTTACATTTTGCCCAAGTGCCACCATAAGGCCTCATAAAAAAAAAAAGCAACTAAGTGTGCAACCTTTACCTACTGAAGGAATACAGCCCAAAGGACTACAAAGTGTGTTCTAAGTTTTAGCCAAAGTCCCTGAAAAAAAACAGAGGTGGACACATTACACAATAGTGCAATCCCAGCACAAGCTTTCAACGTTGACGGACCTTGGGTTATGCAGCGATTAAGTAAACTCCAAGGAAACCGAGTTGGCACAGGGAGAAGGCTCCCAACGCCAAGGAGGTAAAACCAGAAAACATGCCAAAAATGACGCTGAAAGACAGTGAGCCAAAGCCAAAAAGGCGCCAGATAATTCCACAGGGGTGCAGTGAGGCTGCAATTAAACCTTCAGACTTGAGGTCCTTGAGGAGGACCCTGGCGCTGAAAGCACTGGTGGGCAAGGGAAGCAGAAACAAAAGCAACATCGTGGGTCGAAGTAAAAAAACAAAAACAAAAAAAACACTGCTGGCAGTAAACCCTCACGTGGCTTCAACTCTGAAAGGTGATCAAGGACGAAGGAGGGACAAGTGCTGACTGGAAGAGGCCTCCGCGTCTAAGAGGAAAGAGTTGACATTTAACATCAGACAAAAAGCAGTCTATGTTGTGGGGTGGGGGGGCGGGAGGACGTTTGGTGAGGTTGTGGGGTGGGTTTGGTGGGTGGTGTGGGGGCTCTCAAAGCCGAAATGGAGGCTATAATAAAGCGAAAAAGGAGTCTTTTTGACTCATTGAAGGTCTTCTGTATTCGTAAGAAGACTCTGGTAGAAAAAACCATGAAGTCGAACACACAGAACTGGTTTCTCCTTCAGTGCTAGAACTGCAATAGGAAGAAAAGAAGGCTTTCAACTAAGAAGTGAACAGGGAAGAGGAGCAGTATAGACCAGGTCCATATCTCAAGGTGGAAATCTTAGAGGAGCAGTGGCAAGACCAGGACACCAAATTATTCCAAGGAAGGGGTTGAGTTCTATCTCTCAAGACCCTCTCCTCCTAATGATATATTGGTGGTATCCAATGCTTTAACCTGAATAGCAACCTATTCCCATAGGGGTATACCTGGAAAAAAGAGCAGACTGATTCATACTTTCAACTCTCACAAAGGAAGAGCCAGCTCCTACCAGTGCTGCCAAGCTATTTAAACCAAGGGTGCAAAGTTTTTAAAGAACCCGTAGCGGCTAAGGCAGAAAGACCAAGAATAGAGAAGAAAAGTGTTAAGCGATAATAGCAGCACACTTGAGAAAGGGGATCCACATATACCTTTATAGATGACTTACTAGTAAAACTGAGGTTGTTCAAACAGTGCCAGCACAATATAAAGACAGTCCTGGAGACATTCCCCAGTGTATGGGCTCTCCCTCAATCGAGAAAACCCATCCACAGTCACAGAGGGGAAACGACTTCTTGGGGTTCCAATCCAGACTAAATTTCATGAAGCCCAAAGCATTCCCAGCTGCAAACAGAGCAAACACGTCTTCCCCAGAAGGGGAAGCCTCCCACAGTGAGGACAGTGTGGAAGCTACTGGCCATGTTGGTGTTTTTCATTCCACTAGTACCTCATGCCAGGTTACTCATAAGGCCACTCCAGAAGCAGCTATGCCATCAGTGGTCACAGTCAACTGGGACTTCGGAGGATCTAATGGTTGTCACAGAAATTATATAGAAAGAGAGATGTTGGTGGAGCATAGAGAACATCACAGTAGGCAGACCCATCTGCCTCTGTAACCATCACAACAGAGGCAAGTTGTGATGGTTACTTTTTGTGTGTGCAGCCCACATGAGGAAGCTAAACATCGGGTTTATGGGCCCAAAAGGAACAGAAAAGCACACAAAGGTCTTTGAACTAAAGACAGACTTTATAGCCCTAAAAGCTTTCCAAACTCAAATAAGCAGGAAAACAGTTCAGATCCAGACGGTCAACACGACAACAGTGTTCTACAAACCGGGTGGGGATAGGGTGGGGCAGTGGGGTTGCAATTTCCACCCCCTGTCTATAGAAGTACAAGAGATATGAAAATAGGCCTTTCAGATAAAGTAACCTTAATGGCCATGCGCCTACTGCAGATCCAGAACAGAGAGGCAGACAACTAAGCGCCTTCCATGAGTGGGAGCTAAAACAGTACATAGTAGAAACAATGGTCAAACTACGGGGCAGAAGAACACTAAATGCCAAAGCTTTGCACCTAGGTATTCACGCCACTTATCCACGCCACTGGTTGCTGGGAAAAAGCCTTTAACACGAAGGCTGAACTACATAAGCCCTACTGTGCATATGCCTTAACCACGCATGTGCATGGTTAAGGCATATGCGCGGTAGGGCTTGCAGACGGTCGGAAGCAGGAAGAGATCGTGGTGAGGTAAGTGGGGCTGGGGGGGTCAGGGTTATTTAAAGATGGGCTGGGGGTGGCTCTGGGTTATTTAAAGATGGGCTGGGTCGGGGTAGTTTTGTGTGCTGGGGGGGGGTCAGGGGTTGTTTTGTAGCTGGAGGGTGGGTTGGGACTCTTTTGTGGGCTGGGGGTGTGTCGGGGTAATTTTAAGTGGGTTTGGGGGTGAGTCGGGGTTGTTTTGTGAGCATAAGGTGGGTTGGGGGTAGATTTCTGGGCTGGGGGTGGTTCGGGAGTAGTTTTGTGGGCTGGGGCGGGTCGGGAGTAGTTTTGTGGGCTGGGGGCGGGTCGAGTAAGTTTTCTGGGCTGGGGGAGTTCGGGGTAGGTTTCAGGGCTGGGGGGTTGGGGTTAGTTTTAAGGGCTCAGCTGGTTCAAGGTAGTATTCAGGGCTGGGGAGGGGATTCAGGGTAGTTTTCAGGGCTTGGAGGGCAGTTTTAGGGCTCAGGGCAGGGGGCAGGGATGGTAATACTTCTTAGGAATTAGGGAGGCAGTGAAGTTTTTAGGACTTAGGGGGTAGTTTTAAGGGATATAGGGAGGGCGGGGGAGAAAAAGTTACTAGGGGGTTAAGACTTACCTGTAAAGTCTTAACATGGGATATGTATTTACCATATATGCCTTAACTACATATGCTTTGTTAAGGCATGCGCTGTAAAGGCATATTCGTGGTTAGGGTTTTCGTCGTTTAGCCTGCGTGGAATCTGCATGCGTGGTAAACACATGCGTGGTTCCATCATACAACCGTTGCTAGGGAATGCGCATTGATGGTCTGGTCAGGGAAATTTGCATACGTTTTTCCCCCCAATCCCACTGATACCGATGGTATTGGAAAGATGCAAGCAAGCAGTGGGCTGGAGAGAAATGGCTTTTAGTACTGATGGTAATGGTACAGGGCAGAGTGATGAGGCTACCTACAAATCAGCAGAACTTGTTCACAGTGCAAAGAGGGGTGGGTCAGGTGTGCCACCCAGAACTAGCCACCCTCAGGTTAGTGAAATGGGTTTTGAAGAATTCGAGTTTGGCAATCTAGGACTTCCCCAAAGATCACTGGTAGTCCTAAGAGAATCCAGAAGGCCTACCACATGAATGTGTTACACAGAAAAATGTAACCGGTTAATTCACTGGCGCAATAGAGAGGGACGATAAGACAGCTGGGCACAGGACATTACCTTTATCAGGTAACCCGCGCAACTTCATGACGAGAGTCGGTCTTACTACTCACTAAAAGTAAACTTGGCAGCCATAGTGACATATTCAACTGACGTTAATAAGAGAAAGTAGTTTCACCACACCAATAGTCAGGTTCCTGGAAGGGGCAAACAGAATAGCCCCACCAAAGTCAGGAGCCACGCTGTGGAACTTGAATCTGGTACTCATGCAGTTGATGAAACCCTCCTGTGAACCAGTGCACAGGACACAACTCTCACCTCCCGGAGAAATTAGGGTATTTGGGATTGGAATGGAGGGAGTGGATACTGATCATAGGGAAGCAAAATCGTACTCGAATTTGCCAAAGGAAAAAATGAATCTTGAGACGACTACTACACGCATCGGCTTTAGGGGCACATGTTTAACAACGTTGGAGGTTGGATATAGCACCAAATGGTGGTCAACAACGACGATGCCCGCACTCAAAGAAAAGAAACTATTCTGGAGCCAGCCGTTAGATGACGGAATAATGCCCAGCATATGAATTCAGAATATTCTTCAAGCTGCAAAAACTACTCCTACAAGGAAGTAACCATTTTGATACTCCACTTCGTGGCATTTTATAAGTGCTCATTTAGAATGGTGTGTCTAATATCCATTACCATATTACAAAAACAAAATTAGTGTCAAAACTAAGAGATGTGCTGAAGGATATAACACATGAAGAAATACTGAAAGTCGCTAAACTTGTTAGTCTTCAGTAAAAGACGAATGTGGGAAGACAGGATAGCCCTAATAAATATTCAAAGGTTTCGACAAAGGAGGGTTGAGTGATTTATTAAATACTAATACAACAGGTTATGGTTAACCTGGTAAAGTCATATTGAATACTGCAAGAATCGTTTGAAACTTCAAAACTATTCACTAATGAAATAGACTTCACTGTGAGCTGATTAGATGCTCATCGTTGCAGGAATTGCAACAAAAAGTGAAAGTTATGTGTTACTTTACATAATTGTTCCTGCACCACAGCACAGTGCCATTGTATACGATGATCCACAAGGGTACCCTTCATGGTTAAAACTGCGTAACCCATTTTGTCTGTTGGAGGAGGACATCACCGCAGAGAACCGTAGGTGAGACCCACAAGCATAAAGTAAGGAGCCTAATTACCACAGGCCTTTCCTAATTCACGCTAAGAAATGTGGTGCTCTGCTTTTATCAAAACACTTGTCATGATTACATTAAATGGATGGCGTGAGGACTTATGACCGTCCATTCTGTTATGTAAAGGATTCCTCTAATCTCTTATGTAAATGTTTTCGCTGGTTCTAGTGGTCATTGGTGACGGAAGAGCATTTTCTCTTCTCTAGACCTCTAGCTAACGTCAAAGCTTGGGACCTGTAGTTCAAGTGATCCCAATTGGATACAGTATCGTGGTTGTATTTCAATACTTGAGTGATGGAAGATTGTTACCGGTTACATGAGTTTAGATGGCGCGTCCTGTTGGTATATGACCAAATATTCTTTCATATTAGAACTTTTGATGCTGATTCATATTTGTCTCCCTCTTCCAGTATTGTAAATCTGGTACTTCATATCAAATTTTATCTTTTTGGTTACAATGTTTTTATTGTCTCGAAATGTTTCTCTTACAAGTGTAATTTGCTTTGCTTTTAGGTAATGAATTATTTGGGCTTAAGATGTGGTGTGAGCTTCTAAAAAGCCATGACGTCCCGAAAACCATTGACCTTCCTCCCACCCTTGTAAGTACAAACCTGAAATTCCAAATTGTTAATCGATGTGTGGTTTTGTTCGCAGATATAAATGTAAAGTACAAAAGTGGACAGTTACAATTGACATTTTGCAAATTGTCAAAAAAGTACGAACCTAGGTCTTTTGGTATGAAACGGGGCCTAGGTTAAATAGGTCATGCCTACAGAACTACTTCTGGAGCACAGGAATTTACAGAGTACCCAAAAGGTTGACTGGCTAAAATTATTAAAGTGTAGCCATTGAATGAATGTTTCAAGTAGTGAATAAACGAAAGTGTTTTGTACTGGATCGTTGGTCTATCAACTTCTCTGAATTATCACCTTCATGCTGTACGTTTGGAAACCTCGTTTTAAAGCTGCTCTCTTTCAAAACTGGCATGCATCCTGCACCACATCTTTATTTGTCCAACACACTTTTTCCCTTCCCTTTTGCCAAAGGGTGTAGGCTCGAAACCTGCCTCGTGATCATTTTGGCCTGGGACCCAGTGTAACTAGATTTGCTTGTCATGACTTGCTTGCTCTGCTTCCTGTGCTGCTTTTCTAGCATGTTCCTATGAGTTAAAGAGATTTCAAGTAAGTGTGCTTAAATAATAATATATAATGTTTTAACCTCTCCATGTTTTCTCTACGTAGGGCCCATGTAAAATGGTTTATGCTCTCTCGGTCATGACTCAGGAAATATTTTCAGCTGGTGAGAGGTTGGGAAACGTCTCCAGTGAGATTATAAAGGCCATGCTTTCACATTTGCAGCCTCCTATGAGTAGACAAGCCCTAGTAATCCGGAGTTGTGGGCTGTCCGTTACAGAAGCCCAGGTTCTCCTCTGCTGAATTACATGTTTAGCATCTATGGGAGCCTCCCAAACACACAAAACGTGGCCAGCAGATGGCTGTCAGATGCAGTTTTGCTATATCGTGTACTGTTGGAGAGTAACACTGGCTCTGCCGAAAAATGTTGGTTTCAGTGTGCCTCACGGTTGTTCAGAGTTTTGGCA
Source organism: Calotriton arnoldi (assembly GCA_963921515.1). Taxonomy (NCBI): domain Eukaryota; kingdom Metazoa; phylum Chordata; class Amphibia; order Caudata; family Salamandridae; genus Calotriton; species Calotriton arnoldi. The sequence continues at coordinate 2,006,787 of CAWUFW010000124.1, read as the reverse complement.
TTCTTGACGGGCTAGTCCTGGTACGTCCTAGTTTACTGGTTGATCAGAAGTTAGTGTCTGTGGTCGTTTTCGTCCTGTTGCTGCTGTTCCAGGTACATTTAAAGCTGTAATTTGTTACATTTATGAACAATCACACGTCGTTTGACAAGGAATTGGGATATCACAGGAAAAAATTAGAGGGATAAAAGAAAGCGAATTTAGAATAAATCAAAATAAACCAAGGCCTACCTTAAAGAGGGTAGAGGTGTTTATGGGCATTCGACTTTGAAAGCCAAATGACTGCACTGAATAAAGCAGTACAAGTGTGTAATATCTGCAGGAAATGTAAAATGCTTGGCAACGTACGCATACCTCTGAGCTGCTTTTTGTCTCTAGATGCTGCAGTATGTGTAAAGCGTTTTTTCAACTAATATTATAGGCTTATTAGTATTCTTTGAGTATTACAGTTAGTTAACTATTAAAACATTGTATCAATGAATATTGCTCAAATGAGCTTGCAGCTGGCAACAAGTCAGGGGTTGCAGGTCTGCATCAAATCTAGCACTTTTTTCTCAGTGGGAAAGGTCAAACTCTGCCATCCCCTTTCAACACAGCCAGCATCTCTTGTAAGTCTTGAAGCTCCTCTGATCATCTGTTTTCACTTCTTAGATGTGCTGATGTCTTCAGCCACTCCCTGCACTTTGTTTCCATAATCTTGAGATTGAGCTGTACCCCGTTTATTCTTATCTGCCTCTTGGCCAACATCAGTGACCGTGCCACAGATCTAAAGTGTGTGGTCCCTTATATGATCTAGTATGTAGTCCTAATGTTTAAGAGAATGGCTATCTGCTTCTCCCACTGCATTTCTCATAGTCTGTCACCTACCACCAGTATTCTTCTGTCACTAGACATGGAGCGGGTCTGCACCATCATAATAAAACCCTGGACATTGTTGTAATCAAATGGGATATATTTTTCTTGGTATTAATAGTGTAAAGTAAGCCCTGTGCAGTATTCTGAACTGGGTGAGTCAGAACTTGCATTACCCATTGCGTTTTTAAAGTAAGTCTATATTTTATTCCATGCAGTGTCTATCATCTGCATCTTATTTATCTCTCTCCCCTATTTCACTTGGATAGACCGAGGTTTCCACTGTCAGTCCTGAATGAGTGCTTCATAAAGAGTAGAGATTGGTCTGCAGTCCATTTCCATATCACAGACCTAAATGAGGGATCTAAAGGCCACGCCTTTGTGTCGTAATAGCATTTACGAGAAACCCAGACCATCCTCAGGATGACACCTCAAGAGATAACTGCTCACTTTTAGGTATCTCCTCCAACCACATAGGTAGGTGCTGACATTTGGGTAGCAAAGAGCATTTAAAAACTGGAAGGGGAAGCTCTCCCCTCACCCCCACTCATGTGAAAGTTTAAGGGTGGCAAATTGTTCTGGGACAGGCACTGGTCCAACCAGAGTGAGCATCATGCTCTTTAAAAAAATAAAATTATATATATATTATTGAGTGAAGGTGCGAGGACATCATTCCAAGGAAGACTCATAAGCATCTGAGGAGTTATAGAATTTTTACCAATGCTATGCTGCCCCTTAATCATTAATGCTTCATCCAAAAGAGATCGACACTGCCTACTGTCTGTTCTATATAATTTTCTCATCAATGCTTGACATGTTTCCCGAATTCCACCAAAGTCGCAGCTCTGGTAGGTATTCTTCAGCTAGGCAACCACTGTTTTATTTTAAATATATATATATATATATATAAGTGAGTTACATATTTATAAAGCGCACGAATGCCGAGGCGTCTTGGCGCAAGGAGTGACGCGTTGCAATTGCCCACGCTCGACTGAAGTTTATTGAGGGGGGAAAAGCCAGGTCTTGACCATTTTCCTAAAGAGAAGCCTGTTGGACTGTAGCCTAATAGTAGTCGGTAGCTTGTTCCACAATTTGGCTGCTCAGCGAGATTGGCTTTTGCCTCCCCATCTGGCTTTTTGAATCTTGGGAACCTGTACTAGCCCTGTGTTGGCTGATCTGAGATTCCGCCGCGGGGAGTACCAGAGAAATAGTTTCTGTATATCCATGGCTCCCCCACCATACAGCATATATAGCAGAGTTTTTTTGTGGACATGAAATTTTATGGAAGTGGTTAACTTGACCATTTTACACCTTATTGCCGCTTTTGCCACGGTAGACCACTTAACTCTGCTTTACAGTTACAAAATAACCTGGGGATTTTGAACTAGAGAATTAAGTGGTTTACCCTATTGTCCACCAAATTCTGATGTAGAATAAGATGTAAATTAAGCTCTGTACTTATATAGTGCTCATATACCAAGATCATTTTGCCACATATTTGTAGCTTTTCTCCGTTTTGTACAATCTGTGGCTATCAAATAGCTTGAATTACCAGCTGTATCCAGAATTTTAGCTGGACAATATAGATGGGGGGGCTATTCCTTTTTTGTTGGTTTTCAGATAGAATGCAAACTAATTGTCATTAAAAGAACACAAAGCATTATGAATCTCTCTTCATTAGCTCTGAGCTAAAACCCATTGTGAATAAAAAACCATGTACACCTTGAATATTCAGTTTGTCTGGCCCTTCATTCTTAAAACAATACAGGTTTCCTGGTGGGAATTATACCAACGCCATGTTTCACAGCTCCATGTTGATCATGCTAATAAATAACTTTCTGGTGGAGGCTTCCAACTGTAGATTCCTCATCTTTAAAAAACTTTCCAGGCGTCAGACTGAATCTGGTAACTTTTTTAACAGTGCTTCTGCGTGCCGTTAGCTAGTGCCGTGTGGCTCTGCACTGACACTGTTCAGCTCTGCAAATGTTGTGTGGAGCTTGAATAGGTGCCACCCCTGCGCGCTTGTGTCCGTTCCTTTTTTTCCGCACCATCAGAGCTCTGATCAATAGCTACCTCTTGTATTTTTTCCAGACCCGTTTACCTACATTTTACTTAGTGTGCAGGTGAAATGTTGCCCTCCAGTATGACGGGGTTTAAACCTTGTAAGGGCTGTCGCAAACAAATGTCAGTGACAGATCCACATCAGGTTTGCCTGTGGTGCCTGAGGTCGGGCCATGACTCTGAGTCCTGCAGTGGCTGCGCGTCGATGAACCCAAAGGCCATACAGGATTTGAGCCAAGCATATGCAGGTTCCACTGCAAGACCAGTTTAAGTCCAAAGGTCGGTTTTGGTCCCAGTCCCGAGATTGAGCATAAGGTAAGGAATCTATAACTAATAGTCTCTTTCAGATGAAGAAGTTACTTACCTTCGGTAACGATATATCTGTAAGAGACATATATTAGTTATAGCCATGTACATTCCACGACAAGGCTCCCAGGTTAGCGGGTGCAGCTACTACCTATTTTACCTGACACCCTAAAAGGAGACACTCTTTCTATCCACTCTTAGTCCCATAAATCTATTGCGCAGGGGGATCGAAACTACTACTCCATCTCGTGAGTGGATAGGAATGGTTACCTCTAGGGTACCACAATTATAACCCACCGCACGAGTCAGGGGTTGCTTTGCTTCTGGGCCTATTACCAACTTCATTTTTTCTTGATTGAGGCCTGCATGATTTACCAAAAGGGGCAACCCAGGTTGATGCAGCTCTACTTCTGTTACAGGCACGATTCTTAAACCAAATTTATTAAGCTCATCTCTGGCCTCCAATACGAGGCCCACAAAAACTGGAGAACTAAAACTAACCTTCGTTACTACTCTTCCTACAAAGGATTCTCTGAAGGCTACTTGCTCTGTCCCATGTTGTAACCACCTCCAGAATCTTACTGGCTGTAAATGCTTTCAACAGGCTTGACCTGTATAGCGGTTTCCATTTATTCGCTCTCTTCCCCTTTCATGCCACTTCCAAGTACAGATATTTTGCTCTGGGACACCTACGGAGCCCCTGTGAATGCTCTGGGTTGTATTCTACCACGGGTAACCTGTGTATGTTAGTATCTAGGTACTTCCTGGTCTTAACGCTCAGACTTCTCTGCAGGGAAACCTTTCTCTCCGAGCTCTGCGCCACATTCTTGTTTCTCTCCTTGTTGACATTACCATTACCTCTGCTTTGGGTCCTAGGGATACGAGGGGCCCCCTTTACCAAACCCTTTGGTTCATCCCTCCCCCCATTTCGCCTTGAGGCTGTCTCCTATTCCCCATTTGATTTTTTCCCAAGGTGACTTATTGCCTCTACGCCACCAGCTAGCCTTACTTTCTTGGGGCTGAGTCTAGGCCTTTGGTTTTTACCTGGCCTAATACCTTTCCTACCTTTATGGTGGAAAAAGCACCCATTTCCAGTCACCCCTTAATACCCCCTCCTCACTAACATAGGTCTTCTTAATACATATACTGATCCCTTATCCCCCCCTCCGCCCCTTTTGCTCTGTAACCACTGCATCTACTTCCAGCAGCTGGGACATTACTGGCCTTACCAGAGAAGGCCTACGAGAATTAATTGAGTTTAATTCACCATTAATCTCTTTAAGTAGACCCGCTTCCACTCTCAAGGCGTCATTAGTAGCAAGGGATGATTCAAGAAGTTCATTCAAAGTTTTCCGCATTAGTAGAAGAATGCCCTGCATCAGTGACGGGCTAGTCAGTAAGGACTCAATATTAGCAGCAGAGGTTGCTAAAGACCCTGGAACACCCCTGTGAAGGGTCATGCCAGACATAGCAGCCGCTGTATCCCGTGGCTGACCTTTTTCAGATTTATTCCTGTTGCAGTTATTCTCAGTAATGTCCCCTAATAGCCCAGACTCCTCTTCCGAACTTACAAAGCTGAGTTTGACTGGGTGAAACAGACAAGGGGAAGAGTAAAGACAGAGGTGCAACATCTCGGAATTTTCTAATAATTCCAAGGTATCCTTTTCTTTGAGCTTCAATTATTCCTGAGAGCCCCCTGACAGAGATACCAGCTGTTTCACCTTTATGGATTTGTGTGCTATTGTAGACCTGAAGTGTTTCCCTACAAAGTCTTTTATTGAGGCTGCCAGTGATTTAACTTAAGATTGGACATTCCAGTTTTGGAGAGAACTGTTTAAGGTTGCAGAACTGGCCCCGTCCAGACGAGGGGCCGCAGGGCGTTCAGACATAGGGGTGGCCCCAATTTCTCAGGCATTTATAAACCCACTGCCATTTTATTTTACATTTTTGGGTTAATAGGGGATTGAAACCTTTCTTCCTTGGCAGAGGTATCCTGGACGTTCTTTTCTGGGTTATCTGCAGTTCCACCATTAAAAGCTGCTTCCCTGCAATCCACTGCTCAAGAATATGACCTTATCAGCGCTCCCACTTCTCACATTGACTGCTCCAATTCTTCCAGGGCTGGGCTAAATCAAAAAAGGATCTGCAGACACTGCAGGGAGCTAATAGGCACTGCAAGGCACTGTCTTGTGCAAGTTTGGTAATGCAGTTGTGGTTGCAGCCTCTTGCCTAGAACCATGTGTAGGTGCGGGAGAGCACAGCAGGGCACAAGCCGCACCATGGGCCTAGCCGGGCCGCCTCCGTGCACTGCCGGCTCAACCCTTGGGAAGAGCACTAAGCTCTCCCCATGCCCCTCTTGACTTAGCTTTGCCTAGTTCAATCGTTCAGGAATAGTTGCAGGGGTAATCGCCGCTGCTACCCGTGGGCACAAAGCGTTTTAATTTAATGGGCCTTCAGGGCCTTTAAAGGACTAAGCTGCAGGACTGCGCTGCCCGCCTTGCTGTCTTGCCGTCACCCGCCGGTCTCCCTCGTAGCTCTCAACCACCTTACTGCAGCGCAGACTCCGGGTGTGAGCACTGGCCTTCAGGCGACCTTTAAACAGGACCACGGGGTTCGGCCAGCCAAATGTTTCAGCCTTGCTCCTCTAGCCCGCTCCGAGCAGATGTCCGCGAGAGCAGCGGGGTCAAGAGCGGAGGCCGAGGCAGACTTCGCCACCGGGAGTCAAGGTTTCCGAGATACACCAAAGCGAGGCAGCGTACCATGGCAGGCGATTCCAATAGTGGGCGTGGCAGCATCCAATGCCTGTTTCCATTCCATACTTATGCAATTTTATGGCTGTATGCCTGTTGGTTGCCGTGTGCGAAAGCTTAATAAAGTAGCCCTGAGTTGGTTACAGTGATAAACCACTGATGACCGCTTTAGGCTTGATTGGTTCACAAAGAAAAGTTATTTCAGTGGCCATAGGACTGATCTTTATAAAATCTGAAAGGTTAGGACAAAGACAGTAAGTCTGAATTATTTATTATGTACCACATATATTAAAGCCAGTAGGCAGTTAAGGGTTGATTGGTTTTGCACAGTGTTACATGAAACCTCGCATACTACCTTTGTAGAGAAGTAGTTTGTTGTGTTACCCACTTTGACCCAAGGGGTAGAAGATTTCTTCTATACTTGAGCATAGAATAACTCTTGATTGAATCTCTTTGGAATGCCTGACAGGCCTAGCTGTCTTCCAAGATCTTGTAATAAAAATAAATCATTAAATATGTGTATATAATATTTAATAATGTATTTTAATTAAAAAGAGGAGAAGCAAAGAAATTAATGGAGAACTATAAAAGGAGAACATTGAAAACTAAAGGAGTGTCCCACTAGCCCCGACAATGAAGGGCACATGTGATCAGAAAATGCCATCATTTATAGGGCAAGAGAGTCAGACTAATTCGGACTGAACTATTTCACCGGCAGTACGCTCTCATGGATGGAAGTAGAGGGTAAATGACAATTAGATAGGCCAATGGCTGCTGCCACAAATTTCTATACTACCTCTCCCTAGACAGTGCTAGAAGGCCTCTTCCTTGCCATTCTGCGTGGCTACTTCCTCTAAACCAGGTGACCACTACGGAATGCTGTCCATTGTGTATCATTGTTTTACCATTGCAAGATGGCCAATGCATTGTTTCTAATCGTTAAAGCTATGCAGAAACTTTAAAACAATTATAGATTATGTATAATACCACTAAAAGATGGATACCCACTAGTATGTTGTTATTGCAAGCATATGTTGTTTTTTTGTACATGTATTCTTTCAATTTATCTTGTATATCTTTATTTCTGTGTTTAACCGTGGTTGTGTCAGATATTTAATGTATGGTGACTTACTGCATGCCCAAACCCATCAGTCACACAAAAGGCACTTTCATTCATAAGCCAGACCTATTGGCATTGCCAATGATTGTTCCTCAAATAAGTATTAAACATCTCTATACACCCGTTCCATGTAGACCATTCAATGTGCTGGTTTGATTCTTGCAAATCAATTGGACCCAAGTGAAAACGACTTGGACAAGCAATTGTTGAGTGAAATAGACATTTTCAGGATTGGTAGCCAATCCTGTGTGGTCATGGTTTTAGTCAAAGTTCTACAGCAAGCTGAGCAGGATTTTGTTCTGTTAGGAAGTTGAGCCATTTATTAGAAAGATATTAACATTTGCACTAGAAATGAGAATCCTATAACTAACTAGTTGGTTTCAGCAAAACCCAGCGATATATAGCAGACCAGTTACCGGATAGGTTTGGGTCAGTGAAAGTAGGGACTGATCAGACTGACCGAACATTCTCCTTTGAGAGGAGTAAGATGAGGAATACGTACGTTTGTGTCAATGTAAAATGAATGATGCAGTTGATTCAATCAAGAAACTATTTCTAAGGATATTTCCCAATGTTTCAGACTGGTGCATTGTTCGTTCTTCAGGAATATTTTCAGAATACACTTTCTCAGTCAGATCAGCCTTGCCCTTTTAGATCGAGCCCTCGCTATGATTTGGCTGGACTTTGGTACAGAAATACCTTTGGGTATGGGTTCCAGAATCTACGTTAACTGGCAGCATTTGCGCATCAAAGTCTGGCCATTAGGATCTTGCCCCAACCCCGAAATGGGGAATAACTGCTTGGATCTAGAGTTTATAGGTGCTTTACCAAACAGTTTCCGCCAATTTAGGCAAAAAACAGCTGACTTCTTTTCTCCTGCTCTGAGCAGCTGGAAAGTGTCAGCAGGAGTGCCGGTGGTGAAGGGACAGAGGTGCAGGACATGCTTGTGTCTTGTCTGGCAGGAGCATTGTCTGTTCCTCCTGTTCTGCTGCAAGTGGATCGTTTGGGCTGGGAAGTGCTGCTGCCCGCAGCTCCTGCTCTGCATCAACACTGATACTACTGGTGTCCGGTAAGACGTGTTCAAACTCAGTAATTCCGCACTCCTATAGTCTTGAAATTTTCACTTGGGGTACTTCACCTGGATTTGTCTCTCTGAGTGAAATACCCGAACTCTTAATGAGAGGGCTTAGAAAAAAATGGGACGAACTAGGATTGTAACAACTCATTGCACTGAAAAGCCTTTTTAGGTCGAGCCTGGGCAGCGCATGCGCTGCTCTGCGAGGCATGCTGTATTAGAGTATGGACTTTAAGCTCCGTCCACTCTGCCCATATTTTTCATTGGCTTGTGTCACTGTCCTTTGTAAATGCTGGCTTCTGATTCGTTAATAGGCTTGTTAGTCCCTCCTTAGTACCACCTTGCCTTTATTTGTAACCTCTCATGAGGACTGGCCCTTTTACTTCTGTAGTTACACGGTATGTCTTATTTAGTCTGTAGCCACTATTTTCTTTAATGAGTTTCTCCTACTGCAGGCACGACATGCTTTCCTGCAACATTCAGCGCGCCATGCGCACTTTCACTTTCCAAGCAGCCCGGGACAATGGCGGCCGCTTCTTTGAAATGAAATAGGTCTCGCATTTACAAGAGTTTAAGCTATTGGCATTGTAAATGACAATGCCATTTATTTATGTGTTAATTATCAATACAGATTAATAAAAAGCATTGTCATTAACAATGCCAATAGCTTAAACTCTCGCAAATGCGAGACCTTTTGCATTGCAAATGCTTGTTTAACTATGCTAACCTAGGGTAAATAATTGGTCTTATTTAGACTATGGTGGATGGTCCCCTCTGTTTATAGATCAATGCTTACCTGCTGGGAATCTCTGTTCTGTAAAGAGAGTTGATATGGCGGTGGCTCCCTTTATACTACCGAAGGTTTACCAAGTAGGTACAATATTTAATGCACCCAATCAGCAAAATTTTATGTTCAGAAAAAACACTCCCTAAGCATCAATTTCTCTCTGAACAAAAAAACAAATGGCCCAACATGAAGGGAGTATTCTTGCTGTGGTTGAGGGTCATTTAACAGTGCCACTATGATCCAGCACTCCTAGGGCAGATGAAACACTGGGTGCACGTTTACCATTGAAGGAGCCAGCAGAGGCTCTTTCTGTGGTGACAGAGCAGTTCCCTCCCTCAATTCTAAATGGATCATAGGCGCTGCTGTTCTAACAAGGCGCGAAGACTTCTGTTTGTGGCATTCCCCTCCACCCCTAAGCTGCGTAAAATCCTAAACTAGGCAATATGGGCAAGATGTTCTTAAAGCAAAAAGTTGGTTGCAAAAAGTGCTTGCAGAATGCGCATCAACCTTTTGGGACTATTCTTTATTTTTGCTATGCAACCTGCATCATAAAATCTCCAGCCACAGGGAGTTGCAGACTGACCGGTCTAATAAATGTTAATTAGGCAGGTCGCTATTTGCGACCCCCTGTGAACACAGGGATGGATGCCTGCAAGGAACAGCAGACCAGCATCCGTGTTTTTGCATTCCCAAACAGGAAATATTTTTTTAAGCAGCTTGTGTCTGTTTACAATTTAAACAAGCATTTGCAATGCAATAGGTCTCGGATTTGTAAGAGTTAGAGGTATTGGCGTTGTAAATGACAATGTCTTTTACCCATGTGTTTTGGTTTTGAGTGGATGTATGTGGTGTGGAGTGGAATTATGTGGGTTGGATTGGAATTGTTAGTTGTGGAATTGTGTGTGGTGGAATTGTGTGGTATGGAGTGGATCTGTGTATATTGGGGTGTGATAGAATAGGGTCTAGTGGGGTGTGGTAGTTTGGTGTGGGTTAGATTGGTGTGGAGTGGGGTATATTGGTGGAGATTATAGTGGATTAGAGTGGAGTAGATTGGGATAGAGTCAAGTGAAGTGGCGTGTTTAATGGGGTAGAGGGGAGTGGGATATAGTGGGGTAGAGAGGTGTATATTGGAGTGGGTAGATTGGAGTAGGGTAGTTTAGGATAGATTGTAGTGTATCAGAGTATGGTAAATTGGAGTGACGTAGATTGTTGTAGATTAGAGTGGGGTAGAGTGGGTTACAGAGGGCTAAATTGTGGTAGGGTGGGATTGAGTGGGGTAGATTGGAATGAGGTGGCTTGGCGTGGGTAGATTGGCGTGTGGTAGCTTGCTATGGAGTAGTTTGGGACAGAGTTGACGGGGTTAGTTTTGAAAGAGTGGAGGTGCTAGATTGGCGTAGGGTGGAGTGGGGTAGAGTTTATTATGAGGTCGAGGAGTGCAAATATAATTACAAGAGGGGATATTACATTTTCCATGGCTTGATTATTTGTGCTTTTAAAAAAAGAGCTATGGAGGGAGCAGCATGCAGTGCGAGTGTGAGGGAGAAGAAATAATACCATCACATTGTGAGCAGCGGATGGTCGCTGATTACATTTGATTAATCAGTGTTCCTGGTCCACAGGAAGGACGGTAACTGATGTTTGGCTAGCAGTGGCCAATTAAAGTGGCTGCAAAGAGAGATGTTGCAGCCATCAAATGGTAAGTAGTGAGAGGTCTTCAAGCCATTTGTTAAATAACAATGTCGGATCCTTTTAATATGTCTTTTATGGTATTATTGTAATGCAGTGGAGTGTGTTTTCAGTATGTCGGTGTGTGTTTTAATTTTAAGTAAATCTCATTGCTTTTTAAAAAAAAATTCCAAAGTGCTTTTATTCAATTTTCCACATTCAATATATACAAAAAGTTGTATTTAATAAAACACTTACTTTGTTAATAAAGCAAGTGTTTTAGAATGTGGCTTGCACATCCAAGAACAGCTCCTAAAAGTACATGGTCTCACTTTTTAAGATCGTGTTAATGGCTGAATGGTCCTATAGTGTGAAAATATGTTAACGTAAGTCGCCAGAGACTGGGTCTTGAAGGGCGTGACTTTAACGGCAACCTCAACTGCTAATGTAATCGAAAGATTTATTTTTGCAAGTACTATGAATTTGTTTTTCCCTTGGACACATGTGGATTGACATGCCTGCCTGTTTAAAATTGAAATTGTGTAATTTTCTTAATTACATTAATAACGAATATTTAAGGCTATAGTAAGCGTGTTACAAAGTATGATGTTTTTAATATTTTCGTGGTTTTCAATGTACTATAATGTGCTAGAGACATAGCTAAATGTAAAGCACCTATGGAATTTTATTTTTATTCTTTGAGTAAAGTGCGCAGTGCAAGGGAGATTTGTTTTATTAAAGTGCTCTGTACATCTAGTAGTCACTTGACCAGACCCTCATTATTTGAGAAAATATATTGCGTACGCAGTAGTGGTGCTGTCATCTGAGTGCTGCTTTAAAGGCTTTCCATGGATTATATTGCAACAGAGTGAGACTACATCAGAAAGCACTTTTCGAGGCACTGTGTGTTTTGTTCACTACTGCAGCATTTTTACGGAGATGGCGCTGAACAGCCTTTAGCTAATTTGAAAATAGTGTCAGTTGGCTGCGGCTTTAAAGCGCTTATTGTAACCGCTTGGATAGTCTGTGCAATAAAAGAACGTCACGTTGAAAAAATGGCAATTGTAAAAAAAAATTCTGATACGAATACAACTAGATTAAACATAAACGTACATGGACTGTTTAATAATGTCTAACATTCAAAGGCCATATATAGCACCTGTAGACAAATACTTGTGATTAGAAGGCGCAGTTTCTTTCTAGTGCAGAGCCTGTCTAGTGCCGGTTCAAGATCTGCGAGAACCGCACTCAGTACCGGACCAAGAGAGATGTGTAGCAGTGCTGAATAATTCTTGGCAGTCATCGCAGTGCACTCCCATGTGTGGCAGTAGGGGCACTTGGTTACAGTGCCGGGGGCTGCCGGTGAACAGATGAGGAGACTGGGTCTGAAGCAGCCGGTGATGCGAGGCTGGTGGTCAGTGGGGGAGCAGCGGGCTCATTTTGTGGGATGTAATGACATAGTGCATTAACGTGTGTGGTAATTGTGGACACTAGATCAGTGTGAGCACTGAGGAGACTGGGGCTACAGGAGTGGCCTAGCGTGGCTGGTGATGAGTGGAAGTCATTGTGGGTACAGCGGGCTCATCATATGGTATTCTTAGTTTGCTCACCTCATTGTGTCGCCCAATATTGTACCGCCCGGACTCATTGCAGCATGTAGAGCTGTACGGAATGACAGGCGAGGAGGAAAATGGCGGCGGGCTCTTTAAGTCATTGTCTAGGCAGTCGGGTTATCTGTCCGTCCGCTCAACAAGCGCGCTTGAAATGCGTGCAGCTCCAGAGAGATTAGTAAACAAGCAATGCACAAGCTGCAGCATTTCAAGCATGCTTGTTAAAAGCAAACTGTACAAGCACAGCCCAAGCGTCCGATCACCAAAGCAGATGAAGCGGGCACCATGGGGAATCACTAGCAGGAAAAAGACAGGCTGCCGGCGAAGATTCTCGAGCAGCCCTTCCTCACGAGCAGCCATGGCTGCACTGGGCAGGGGGAGGGGCGGTGCAAAACCAGTGGTGCGCGCGCGTCACAGAGGAGCGGGGGGAAAGGGAGCCCGGCAGTGAGGCGAACGCGCGCTGCTGCGCGTGCTAGCCACCAACGGGAATGGGCGGAGCAAAGGCGGGACATGCGCCCGCCTTTGCCCAATTGCGTGCATTTGTTTAAAAAAAAAAAAAAAGCTACAGCCAATGGCAGCCGGAGAAAAAAAACCCACACGCACGAGCGTGTGGTCCGCTTCCAAAAGCCCGTACAAGAGGTCTCGGGCTGCGCGAGCAGTGCTACGCACTGCAATGCTAGGCCCAAGACCTAAAAAAGTTTCCCATTGGGGAGAGCAGGTAGTGGTCTCCTGGACTGCTACATACGGTCCTGAAGCTGCAAACACATTCACAAAGGAGAAGGTGTTCTAAAGGGACTCCTTTCCCTTTGCAAATTAGTTTCCACCACCAGTTTAGTAGTTCAGTCATGATCCTGTTGCCACCGGAGTCAGGGTAAGGTAATACTCTAATCTAGCCTGCAAAAATCTGGAGTTTAACAATTCAACAACACTTTCAGTCTGTAACTTGCATTATTAATACGTGGGACCCTCCAACCAGAGTAATGCGCTTCTGTGATACAACGGCTTGTAGACTCTGGTGACATTTCTTGGTCTGACTACTCGTCTTGTGCTTAACATCTTCTTGCCACTTCAGAAGTTTCAAGTAGTGCAATGAGAGCACAGCTCAATCAATCAATGAATCAATGAATGCCACATTCATTGAAAAACACAACATCCTCGACTCCTCCCAATCCGGCTTTAGAAAAAACCACAGTACGGAAACCGCCCTCCTCGCCGCAACAGATGACATCCGCACCCTACTGGACAAAGGCGAAACAGTAGCCCTCATCCTCCTCGACCTATCAGCGGCGTTCGACACAGTATCCCACCGCACCCTAATACGCAGACTCTACGGCAGGACGCAGCGGGTCAGACTCCCCCCCCTTTCCTCTCGGACCCCACAACTACCACCTGCGGAGTCCCCCAGGGCTCCTCCCTCAGCCCGACGCTCTTCAACGTCTACATGGCTCCACTCGCCCCCATCGCCAGAACCTACGGACTCAACATCGTGTCATACGCAGACGACACCCAGCTCATCCTCTCCCTATCAAACGAGCCCATCACCGCCAGACGCAACTTTCGAGAAGGCATGGAAGCCGTCGCCAAATGGATGAAAAACAGCTGCCTACAACTAAACACCAACAAAACAGAAGTACTCATCATGGGCCCAAACCCCGATGCCTGGAGCGACACCTGGTGGCCCCCGCCCTCGGAAACCCACCAACCCCCACGGACCACGCACGCAACCTGGGAATCATCCTGGACTCCGAGCTCAAAATGGACCGCCAGATCAACTCTGTCTCGTCTTCCTGCTTCCACACCCTCCGCCTCCTTCGTAAGACCTTCAAATGGATCCCCTCGAACACCGAAAGACCGTCACTCACGCCCTGGTCACCAGCAGACTCGACTACGGCAACGCACTCTACGCCGGAATAAACAAAAACCTCACCCGCAAGCTACAGAACATCCAGAACGCCGCCGCAAGACTGGTCCTCAACCTGCCAAAACACTGCCACATCTCCCAGCACCTGCGCACCCTCCACTGGCTCCCTGTCGAGGCGAGAATCACCTTCAAGATGCTCACCCACACACACAAGGCCCTCCACGGCACCGGACCAGCATACCTGAACAGCCGACTCAAATTCCACGCACCCCAATGGACCCTACGATCAGCCCAGCTCTCCTACGCCGTGGTCCCCCGCACCAGAAAGACCAGATCGGGAGGCCGCTCCTTCTCCTTCCTCGCGGCCAAAGCATGGAACGCCCTTCCGCTCCACCTCAGACAGACAACATCGCTCCCCATCTTCGCAAGAAACCTCAAAACCTGGCTCTTCGACAGACCCCCTCCTTGATGGATGGAACCTGCACCCCCCCCACCCCACCCATAGCGCCTTGAGACCCTTACGGGTGAGTAGTCGCGCTTTAACAAACCCCTGATTGATTGATTGAGCTCAAAGTCAATCTTTATTTGGCAAAAGCATAAAAGTAAAACCTAGATATACAATATATAAAATATCAGCATAAAACAGTAAAAATAACATACAATTAAGACCATCCTCCAAAGAATTAAATTCATCATTATCGAGCACAAAGGCAAGCTATAATCACAAATAAAGCACTTCATTACATTTCCTAATTGCAAGTGCTGTTTTTAAATCACTTAAGAACGCAAAACAAATGTCTACTGTGCAAAGTTGCTGCAGGAAGACTAGTCCATCCTGATGATGTCTCAGATTTGTACTATGCAGGATTGGAACCAAAAAGGAGGACTGTCGTACTGAGTACAAAGAGCAGAACAATGTAAAGTGACATGCCTTTCTTTTGAGACATTAACACGGCGGCAAGGAGGTAAATCCTGATGCCAGGATCTTTGCAAAGCGAAAGCATCCTTAAAGTGCACTGTGCTTAATCTTAAAAGGGAAAGATAAAAACGATGAGTGGGGTTCACAATATATATTAAAGAGGGTTCCAAACTCCTTCTAGTTGATACCAAAGAGTATCTAACTACCTGCCTCCCACTTCCATGGTCTGATCCCTCCCCATCCGCAACTGCATGCAATAATCTAAATAGCACTGTTTGACTGCTTACTTACAGTTAGGCGTAATCTTGTGGGTTTTTATACAGTTCTGGAAATCCTTTTCTCACAAAAGATTTCTTCAAATAGGAGAGCCAAGCTCTACCGTATCAAGAATCAAGCAGTCAGGAATACAAGTTCTGACCAAGCCTATGTCCGGATTTCCCCAGCTCTTTATCCACAGCAATAGCGGTGCAAGCCCAATCATATCTACCAAATACGGTAGCCCTAGTTCTTCATAGCAAATAAAGGTAGCAGAGCCTCTGGTGACTGAAAAGAAATCTGCTGGTGAAGCGGTTTTCTGCATGTTGAAGAGTTTCCACATTACTATAGCCCATAAGCCCGCGCCATATACTCGCTGAAATGCATTTTCATTTGTATATATTTATCATCTCTTTGATTGGTTTGTGGCTCAATCTATGTGCAAATCAGAAAATGGCCTCCTTCTACTATATTGTTGCGATTTAAAGTTAAAAGGGCATTCCAACTAAAGGATGAGCTAAAAAGGATCCAAAGATAATTTAACATTTTAGTCTTCTCAAGTCTGTCCCCCCTCCCATAATAAAGCGCTTGATCTTCGTATTTGGACGCACACAGGTCATAATATATGATTTTGAGTGGGTTACTTTTAGGTCAAAATCTTTCATATAGGTCGAGAACTAATCCAATAAAGCCTGTAGGCTGTTTGCTGTGCAGGCAATAAGCACTTCATATAGCAGAATGTGTATGAGCTGACTTCCCACTCTGGGCATATCCTTTCCTGTGCCCACTAAATGGTTGTTAATCGTTAATATCAAGTAGAAAAGTAATGGGGCTGAAATACGTCCTTATTTGACACCCCGGGTAGATCTAATTTGGGAGGTGCATTCGCCGAAGGGTCCACAGCAGACTTTTACCATTGGGTCCTGATGCAAATGTCTTATGAGCGTGAAGTTCAGTTTTAACCCCCATTCGTTCCATTAATGACCATGGCTTTGAGCGGTTTACTAAATCAAATGCGCTTGACAGATTAATAAAAGACGAATGTAAAGCTGCAGTTTTGCCCAAGAGAAATGTCCCTGCTATAAGATAACAATTTAGGCACTGATCCCCGGTGCCAATTCCTGATGTAAAGCCATAATATACTTCTGTCAGAATGTTAAATTCTTCAGTCCAAGTTTCAACACGAGACAGGAGCACATACCCTAGGATCTTAACACTGGAGTCTAGCAGGGAGATTGGTCTATAAGAAGATGCAATGATCTGTCTCCTTTTTTAGGTCTCGCCTAGCGACGCAGCGCATGCGCTGCTCGCCTTGGCGAGATCTATTGTCGTCGGTTTTTCAGCGGAAGGGGGACAGGAGATGTGCACGCGTCGGACAGGAGATGTGCACACGTATGGTGTGCGGGCACCATACGCGTGCACATCTCCTGTCCGGGTGCGGCACGCTTACGTCAGCTGCATTCCTTACAAGACTGGACTGAGTAAAAGAACACAGGTCTTTGAAGGGTTAGGAGCGCTACAATGAAGGTTCTGTCTTTTGGGTGCTTGGACAGCTGGGAGACGCTCACCCTTCACTCAAATAACTCTCACCTGACACTCATGCACTGCTCATCCTGCTCACACATTCTGTTCATTCTACACATAGTCACTGCTTGCCCTGCATACACACACGACTCCATACACTTCTCAGCCTGCACTTGCACCGTTAACCCTGCACCGACACTGCACACGTATCACTCACACTGCACTCACTTTCCTCAAACACCTCAGGCCATGCAGACCTACACCGTGATTTCACACTCCAGTCTATCGGAAACAGCCCGCGTGTTACATCTGAGGGTGAGGTAAGCTGTTGCTGCAGAGACTTGGAGTCTGTCCTGAGCATGACATCCATCAGAAACCTCGAACCAGTACAAGCAGAACAGTGTTCTGTCCCTGCAGCATCCTGAGAACATAATTCTCAACAGTGAGGTCAGCTGAGTGAGGCGTTCCTTTTCAAATACCACTCCTTCATATGCCTTAGAGTGCTATTGCTCCATACCCTGCTGGTGCCACAGCCGAGCGGCTAGTAAGCCTGTCATCAACTTGCTTAAGCCCCAAAACCACGGCAGTAACACATGCAGCAGTTGGGCATGCTCACACAGACTGTTTAGGCTGCCAAAAGGACCATGTGACGAGTCCAGCTGTCATTCACTCTCACCCCCAGAGGTCGGCCTCGCTCTAAACTGTTGCTGCACCCTCTCCACATCATGCATGACAGCAGCAGAGGGACTGCCTGGGTCCAAATTGGCTGCCACCGCCCAGTTCCAGCTTAGTGCTCGGTTTGTGTCTGACTCGCGTTCAGCCATTCACAAGCAAGGTCCAGGTGGAGCACAGCCAAGACAGTGTGTGCACACCACAGAGGCACGTTCAGACTCCACAGCCAATCAGCACTTCAAAATTCTGTGCAGCGTGCTAGGATTGGCTGGGGTTCTACTAGTGTGCCAAAATCACACCCAGCGAGTCATTCTCGCTCCCAGACGATTCTGATAATCTGTCAAGCCATGTGATTGGCTAATTGGATGTACTGAAATAACCAACTAGGTCTGTGTAAGTATCAACTAGCATGCACAGATGGACATGCACTCACTTCAGTGCCTCATCTAGTCATGGGAAATCAACAGTAGTGCAGCAAGTATTAGTGCAGCATGATGGAGAGTTTAATCCCTTGCACACCACTGCATCATTACTTTGGAATGTGGCAGCCATGTTAGGTGAGGCAAACCCTCCACCATCCAATTGGAGTGCGATACAAGTACTTTTTTAGAGGAAGCACACAACTCCTATCCAAATGAAATCATAGTCTCAGGGCAGCCAAAATTAGCAAGCTCCTCTCTCAGTACTCCTTTTGAAAGCTTTTCTGTTTATCACACCAGGTCTAGCGACAGCTGTGCTGCCAAGTCGGACCTAAAAATTATAAAGAATGGAAAGAAAAAAGTACAGACCTGCATTTTTTGTTAGTTGGATGAACATATGTGATCAGAAAAATGCTGTCACTTGCAGTGTAGGAAAGCCAATAGCTCAAGTTGGCTTGCCTCTTGGCCCAAACTTCATTCTGTGGTTGGCAAATCGATATCTGAATGGCAGTCAGAGGGCTGGCCCAAGGCCCCTTTCTGTACGTATATATGGTAGTTTTAGGTCGAGCCTAGGCAGCGCATGCGCTGCTCTGCGAGGCATGCTGTATTCGAGTATGTACTTGAAGCCCCGGCCATTCTCCGCCTATATTTGTCAATGGCTTGTGTCATTGTCCTTCGTAAATGATGGCTTCTGATTCGTTAATAGGCTTGTTAGTCCCTCCTTAGTACCGCCTTGTCTTCATTTGTAACCTTCCATGAGGACTGGCCCTTTTACTTCTGTTGTTACACTGTATGTCTTATCTACTGCAGGCATAACATGCTTTCCTGCAACATTCAGCGCGTCATGCGCGCCTTCACTTTCCAAGCTGCCCGGGACAATGGCAGCTGCTTCTTTGAAATGCAATAGGTATGGCATTTACAAGAGTTTGAGCTATTGGCATTATAAATGACCATGCCTTTTATTTATGTGTTAATTATCAAAACAGATAAATAAAAGGAATTGTCATTTACAATGCCAATAGCTTAAACTCTCGCAAATGCGAGACCTATTGCATTGCAAATGCTTGTTTAAAAATGGGGACAAGGGTTGCTGTCCTCCAGGAATCGGTTATGGGTACTGTCACAGTAGTTTTTACAACATTTATTAGCAAAGGGGCCCACAAATTAATGTTAAATTTAAAAATATCAGCAGGGACACCGTCTGGGCTGGATGCCTTTCCTAGGACACACTTTTCAACAGCTAAAACCAGTTCATTGATTTCTATCTGGCTAGTGAGGCCATGTAGGTTTTAAGTAATCATACACATGCCGCTGTCTAAATCAGTGAGTTGAGTCATCCTGTTTCCTGATTGGAAAATGTTTGAAAAACGGGACACGCATGATTCTGCGGGAAATTAAAGATTTGACCTGTGTAGCTTCTTGGTCTGAGAAGAAAGGGTGGTTCTCTATTTCCCAGAACTTAATATTGTCCTTTGCCCTCCCTGCCACTAAAAGGTCATCCCAAGCTTTACTCCGTATCTAATTTTGCCTTGCCTCTAAGGTGGATTTATATAACCTTCTTGCATCTTTAACAACTTTTATTGAGTGTGGGCAAAAATTATGAGCAACCTTCAGCTGTTTGAGCGGCACAACATGCCGCGTTGAACCATCTATGGAGAAGAACCTCTGAAAAGACCCCCTTTGATGTTAATTTGTCTGAGATTGACCTATAGATTTTTTTTTTAAACCCATCTTGTATGATAGTACAATCTGCCTCCTCAGATAAACAAGTTAGAATAGAATCCATGTTCTTTGCAATAATATCTTGGTTAAAAGCCACTGGATTGACCTTGTCTCATTTTATTTTTAGGCATTTATTCTTAGAATAATCTATCTCACAGGATTTATTCCATATGCCCCTTGGTTTGATTTGAACGTTCAATAGTATAGTAAAAGGGTGATGATTGCTTGCACACTTATTAACTTTAAAATCAGAGAAGAGTCAAGAGGCCAGCTGATAAAAAATCGATTATGTTCCCACTAGAATTTCTCATAAAAGTTGGGACACAGCCATTCTCCCTGTATATATCACAGGTACAATGTAAATTGCACTACGATATAAGGGTGTTTAGTTCCTCACCATATGCTGTGTGCTTTAAATGTATAACATTTTCATTGTTTTGATTCAGAAAGCCACAGATGTTCTTACCAGTGAATTGGCATAGGGTGATGTTAAAAATCTCTTACCCATAATATAACTGTGCATTTAGCTTTGGAGTAAAAATCTTCCAAAAAGCAATCAAGCTGGTCTATCTCGTTTCTCAGACTAGAAATTTACCAATAAGATGTCTGGTTGTGCAGGGAATGATAAAAGGGGTTTTTTATTTTTGTTTTTGTTTTTATTGACATTTCAACATCATAAAATACTACCTCCGAAACAACATTACAGATCCTTTACATCAAATACTACAGTATGAAGAACTGCAACTATCGTCGAATCCAATAAAGGCAAATCATAAAATTGCAATAATCAAAAATGAAATTGGACCCCTGTAGGAAGCTGGCTCTGTATATACTATACTAAAGTGAGGTATAGTGTGCACAGAGTCCAGTGGAACCCAAAAGGTAGGCAGAAGTAAAGTAGATAGCACCTCACTCTCTATTTGTGGTAGTGTGGTCGAACAGTAAGGCTTTATCAGAGGACAGTGTTAAGCATTTGTTGTACACACTCAGTCAGCAAATGAATTCACACACTCAAAGACTGAACTTCAAACCAATTGTTTTTGTATAAAAATATTCTTGTAGTTATTTTATTTCCTAGAACCAAGCAAGCCTGGCACAGGTAAGTGATAAATACTTTGCAGTAAATATACAGTTGAAATACAGTTTGGATTGTAATTTATATGCACTTTGTTTTGACTTACAGTATTGTTACTGAGAAATGCAATGCTTTGTAAGTACAGTACATATACTTTGAATGGGCTTTTTAGTAAAATGACTAGTACATTAGTTTCAGATTACTCTTCTTACACAGTGTAGTATACCTGGATACTACACTGGGACATTTCCTGTAAACAGGTAAGTAAAAGCGTTTTTGTTAGTTAGTACAATTTTAAAGAATTTCTTTGTTTTCCGACTCCACGCTTAAAAACTTTTCATAGAAAAACAGTCAATGTTATCCTATGGAGGAAAATAGTGTTATCGGTTTAAAGGTAAGTACTTTGTTGTGGGAGTTGGTGTCCTGGGGTTAGACTCAGGGGTACCCCAGGGTCAAGGATGCACTCTTGTTACACCCTCAGCGGCACTAGGGCGGCCGGGTGCAAAGTGCTGAGGCCCAATGTTATCCAATGGGGAATAGGGGGCCTCCGGTTGGTGGCTGCTGGCGAGCAGGCCACTGGGTTGTGGGAGCAAAGCTCCTGGACTTATGCTCAGGGCAAATGGGGGTTTAGGCCAGCACAAATATGCACCCTCAGCGGCACTGGGGCGGCCGGGTACAGAGTGCTGTTTGGCGTCGGAAGCCCTGTAGCTTTCAACGGGGAGTCTCCAGTTTGCAAAAGCACTGCAGGCTCGGGGACTAAGGTCTTCTGGGTGTGACCACCACTTGGAGAGGTAAGTTGGGATCTTGCGGGTTGGTTAGGCACCGTCGGTTGGGCCACCCAAGGCCGTGGGGCGTCGGGTGCAGGGGTGCCTTTTAGGGTCGGATCTTCTTACCAGCTCCTGGTCGCGGTTGGGGGGACCTTCCGGTTTGAGGCTGCAGGCGTCGGCTGGAGGCTTGAGGCAGGTCAGGGGCGCCGGATCTCTGGTCAGGATCGCTGAGGGGGGGGACCTCCTCTTGGTGTTGGGCCACTCTAACTCGGGCCGTGGGCGTCTGGTGCAGAGTGGTGCTGACCCGCGGATCCTTGCGGAACTGGAGTCTGATGTTTGAACAAATCCGTTGTTCACGGGAGACAGAGTCTTTGGGATTGAAGGCAGGCAGGTCCTCCGGGTTTCTTGAGGTTGCTGGCTGCAGGACACACCGGGATTTCGCTGGAGCAGGTTCGAGGTGGGGACAGGCCGGTAGGGCTGGGGCCAAGTCAGTGTGCGTCCTCCTCTTGTTAGCTTCGGCACAGCTGTTCGGTCCTTCTTCTTCTAGTTTCTTCTTGTCGGAGGAAGCAAGGTTCAGGGGTGCCCCTAAATACTAGATTTAGGGGCGTTACAGGTAGGTAAAAGGTTGGGACCAATGGGTCCCTTCCCTGGGGTGGGTACAGTGGGAGGGGGGCATAAGCTTTTCCCTGGTTGGCTGCGTCCCCCCATCTGCAAGATGCCGGGGACTGAGAGTTGTGCTTCACCTCGCCTCCCCCACCTGAGGGGTGGAGTTGGCAGAGGTGGGCACACCTCTCTTCCTCACTTGTTTTTCCCGCCGGTTCTCCCGCCCAAAGTGGGGGTCAGAACCAGTGGGGACCAGTTGCTGAAAGCAGCAAGTGGCCTGGGGAAGCTCACAAAGGCGGCATGCCTTTGAAGCTACCCCTTCGTGAACCCTGCCCATCCTGGGGAGGAGGCTTGGCACCTGGTCGCAGGATGTGCATTGTTTCAGGCGCCCGAGAGCAGCAGGCTCTTGACCCCGGGGTCCAGAAACATGTCTGGTGGTGGCAGCTGAAAGCAGCCACTCAACTTGGACACTAGTGGTAGGTCGTTTTTCAGGTGGCATCTCTAAGATGCCCTCTGTGTGCATTTTTCATTAAATCCCACACTGGAATCAGTGTGGGTTTAATGTGCTGAAGTTCGATACCAAACTTCTCTGTTTTCAGTGTAGCCATTACGGTGCTGTGGCATTCGTAATGACAAACTCCCAGCACCATATACTCCTAATGGCAGCACTGCACTTACAATGTCTAAGAATGGACCTAGACACTGTAGGGGTACAGGGCTCATGCACTTGTATCCTCACCACCGGTATAGTGCAGCCAGCTAGAGGGGTGACTGATCTATGCCAGGGCAGTGGGTTGTAGGCATGGCACTCAGGGATGCGTCACTGAACTAGGTGCGAAGAAAACTCCGTACACTAATGAAGCGCACTGCTTAATTACCCCTAGGTGTTCAACACAAATAGCTCACTTGACCAAAATTAAACACTAAATATATGACTGAAGCCAAATATGTAATTTAACTTTTCAGTATATTTTCAATTCAATATTGCAAAAAAACAAATCAGTACATCATTGCAAGATCATGTCAAATTATACAGTTCTGTAAAAATCCAAACATTGTTAAACAAATCAGTCGATATTCTCAGTTACGCATCTTTCGACGACCCCAATGCATTTCGGGTTACTTGAACCCTTCTTCGGGGGGATGATATTGATACAAGCAAATGCTCATAGGCCTCCTGCCGGAACACAGAAAAAACAAACTAAGTTGAACGTCATGCGGTTCTCACTCCATATTACAAAGCGCAATATCATTGTCTGCAAATATGCTTATCAACCCAAACGAAAATAGAAACCGAAACTCTCAAAGGTGCTCTACAGAACACCCTCATGCATTAGTGTGTGAAAAACGTGACAAAAATCATATGCTAAAACACGCTATAATCCTGGGTATCATGCCCTGTACTAAACTTCCTGTGAAATTGGGACTGCATTTCATTGCGAAAAACATGTGTGTCAAACGACACCCGTGTGTGCTCTGACCGATTGTTCAAAACACTTTGTGCTCTAACCGATTGTCCCTAACACATACCTCCTTTCTGATAATTCAAACGTGTTTGGCTCCACCAGCAATCATCAAACTGTTGCCAAACCGTGTTGCCAAAGCTTAAAGCCCTCTATTGCTTGCTCCTGTTTAGTGGGAAACTGACCGTTAATAACCAGTCCGCCAATAGCATGTTGTAAGCTGAAATTAAAGCTGTGTATCTTACCTCTATCCCAATACTCTGCGAGTGTCAATCAATTCCTCGTTTCAATATCTTAAATAAATAGAAAAGTTGCTGTTAGATTCTAACCGTCCCTAGTGACGGCTCTTGCACTTATCGCTTACTCTATGCGTACTCACCCATTCTGTTGTCGTGATCCCACGTCTGCATGATACCGTCATCAAGGCGGCCTTCCGCAGGGGCCTTGCTTTTAATCATACGGGTAACGCCCATTCTACCAGAACTGCCAATGGAACTTTATTGTTCCCGGTTTACAGACAATCTTCTGTACTACTATATTAAACCGCTACGTTCCTTTGTACCATAGATGTAGTGGCGTTGTATACGTCTATCCCTCATGGTGAAGGAATGGAGGCAGTAGAGTGGATGCTCCTTAACAATGAACAGGAAGAAACTGATAGTTTTTCTTTTAGAACTACTGCAATTTTGCCTGTACCATAGTTACTTTGCATGGACGGAGAACTTCTTTTTACAGAGGACAGGAACATCAATGGGTTTTCCGGGGGCACCCTCGTATGCCAACATGTTTATGGCCCATTTTGAACACATGCATATTCTAAGTAAAGAAAATTGGACGAGGAATCTTCTTACGTACATGAGATACATAGATGACATTCTGGTCATCTGGAGTGGTGACCGTCGGACATTAGAAGACAACATCAACACACGGAATGAACAGAACCCACGCATTCAAGTCACATACCAAATCCATCAGAACGCAATCAACTTTCTGGATATTCTAATTAACAACGCGGAAATGGGTTTACAAACGTCCGTGTACAAAAAACCAACAGACAGAAATAATGCGTTACACTTCTTGAGTTTCCATCGTCCGTCTTTGAAAAAACACTTAACAGTATCTCAGTTCATTCGAATGAAAAGAATCTCATTGATTCAACAACAGACAGACCAACTGATTAATGATAAATATGAGAGATATGCGCAATGTGGATATCCTCAGGAGATACTGGATTCCGCCAAAGATTGGGTAACTCGCAAATCTCGCAAAGATTTACTAGCTCCAGCATCACGACCTAGAACTCAAAGAGAGGTATTTGTGTTGAAATTTTCTCACCAGGCTTCTAAAATAAAAAACATTATCTCACGTAGATGGGAAGTTTTGGAACAAGAACCATATTTCAAAACAGTATTCATTCTCAAACCTTTATTTGCGCACACACGGTCTAAGAACATTAGGGAAATTTTGAAGACAAAAGCCCTTTTGGACCGCGAACTCACACCGGAATGAAAAAATGCTGGAATTGCAGCCAATGCGGCAATGTTATACTTGGTGACATATTTTTTACATCCACGCACAGGCAAGAAGATTGTTTTAAAACATTCTTCAGATTGCAATACAGAAGGTATAATTTATGCGATTAAATGTCCGTGCGGACTCACTTATGTGGGACGCACCACGCGTAAGGTCCGAACAAGAATTACTGAACACAAGAGTATGATTAGAACTCCTAACAAGAACTCATGCCTAGCAGCACATTGGGTAAACATGCAACACTCAATCCCACAACAACGTTTTACTGTGTTAGAAAAGATAAGCATACAGATAGGCAAGGACACACACACAATTAGCGCGTAGGGAAACTTTTTGGATTAAGTACCTTGACACTTTGATTCCGAAAGGTCTCAATGATAAATGTGAAATGGTATGTTTCTTATAGAATTGAGGATGATCATTGATCAATATACATGTCTTTATGTATTTCTTGTGTACATATCGGTTTCCTCACATGTTTTATGCATTTTTCATGTAATAACATTGTGAATCATGGTTCGCAAACAAGGTTACAACCCAGCAGTAAGCATGCTTGCCTGAAAATCACAAGTGGGGCAGTGGTTTTTGACAAAAACGGAGTGTTGAATGTTTTCTGTTAAGATCACGTTAGTTCATTCTGGTTTTCGTATTTTATCATAGGGCACCAGTAGGTAGTGAGAGTGAGAATCCGGCATAACACACATTTATAGGCACCAGTGAATCTGACAGTATACAGCAGGGTTTGTCACTTGTGGCTTTCGATTTCGCAAGTCTCTGTAGCGGTTTAATATAGTAGTACGGAAGATTGTCTGATTAAAAGCAAGGCCCCTGCGGAAGGCCGTCTTGATGACTGTATCACGCAGACGTGGGATCACGACAACAGAACAGGCGAGTACGCATAGAGTAAGCGATAAGTGCAAGAGCCGTCACTAGGGACGGTTAGAATCTAACAGCAACTTTTCTATTTATTTAAGATAATGAAACGAGGAATTGATTGACACTCGCAGAGTATTGGGATACAGGTAAGATACACGGCTTTAATTTCAGCTTACGACATGCTATTGGCGGACTGGTTAGTAACGGTCAGTTTCCCACTAAACAGGAGCAAGCAATAGAGGGCTTTAAGCTCTGGCAACCCGGTTTGGCAACAGTTTGATGATTGCTGGTGGAGCCAAACACGTTTGAATTATCAGAAAGGAGGTATGTGTTCGAGACAATCTGTTAGAGCACGAAGTGTTTTGAACAATCTGTCAGAGCACACACGGGTGTCGTTTGACACAAATGTTTTTCGCAATGAAATGAAGTCCCAATTTCACAGGAAGTTTAGTACAGGGCATGATACCCAGGATTATAGCGTGTTTTAGCATATGATTTTTGTCACGTTTTTCACACAGTAATGCATGAGGGTGTTCTGTACAGCACATTTGAGAGTTTCGGTTTCTATTTTTGTTTGGGTTGATGAGCATATTTGCAGACAATGATATTGCGCTTTGTAATATGAAGTGAGAACCGCATGACGTTCAACTTAGTTTGTTTGTTTTTTCTGTGTTCCGGCAGGAGGCCTATGAGCATTTGCTTGTATCAATATCATCCCCCCGAAGTAGGGTTCAAGTAACCCGAAATGCATTGGGGTCGTCGAAAGATGCGTAACTGAGAATATCGACTGATTTGTTTAACAATGTTTGGATTTTTACAGAACTGTATAATTTGACATAATCTTGCAATGATGTACTGATTTGTTTTTTTGCAATATTGAATTGAAAATATACTGAAAAGTTAAATTACATATTTGGCTTCAGTCATATATTTATTGTTTAATTTTGGTCAAGTGAGCTATTTTTGTGTTGAACACCTAGGGGTAATTAAGCAGTGCGCTTCATTAGTGTACGGAGTTTTCTTCGCACCTAGTTCAGTGACATTTTTTCGAGGGATAGAGGCAGATCCCATACATGAAGCAGCATGCACTGTTTCATCGAAATATTAGATTATTCTGATAGAAAACATTACCAAGGGGTGCAGGTTGAGACAATTTATTAAACTCCAGGGATGTGTGCCATGTCGACTCTTCACTTTGTTCTGCACCATGACACGCCTCCTGCAAAGGGAGTGTGTGTGTAATGGTACAGGGCCTCTAAGGGTGGCACAATACGTTCTGTAGCCCTTAGAGGTCTTCCCTGGTCACAGTGCCCTGGGTACCTGTGGTACCAATTACCAGGGGCACCAATTACCAGGGGCTGACCTGTCGTCAGAGATGCCAATTGGGTTTTGGTTTCAATGCAGATTTAGGGAAAGAACATAGGCCTTGGGTACCTGATTAGCAGGAGCCCAGGGCACACTCAGTCAAAGCTCATCAGCAGTTCAGCAAAAAGTGGGGGCTACCATGCAGAAAGAGGGCACTTTCTCACAGCTTTTGGTCAAAGTCAGTCCAAGTATCACAAACGTCCTGCTGAGTTTCCTTTTCTTCCCAACAGGGACTAATCCCAGCAGGCGTTGTTTCAAGTCCCTAGTAATCAGCCATCCCTTAGCAGTGTGTAGATGTCCCAGTAAGCAATGATCTGGGGACCGCTCCGCACGGCGTGTAGGAAGTTGGCTGATGTATGTCTGCAGCATGTGCACCCCACATCTCTAGTAGGATAGACCGTGTCTAGGTTTTTAGGCGAGAGGTACATGATATGTATTATGTTATACTGAGCAAGTTTAAAGCTTTCGTTGGTTGAGAACTCTCACACCCGATGTATTTTCGCCTACTCCTGAATGGTGATAGGGAACTCATTAAGCCACTGCCACGCTTCTTCCACTTTAAAAGCAGATTAAGGTCTATCCGCTCGCAGAGCTTATGAGTGATGAGTATACGACCACCCGCCATAGTCAGCAATGCAACAAGTGTCTGGATAGTCTCAGGGACATCTGGGAATCCAGGTCATATTTCCCGGGCCTTAGCTGCAGTTTTCACATATTGGAGAAACTGACCCCGTCCCAAATCAAGTCTCAGCTGCCTCCTGTAGTTAAATGAACCTGCCCAATGGGAAGGTCACCTAATGTGATACAGCCCTCCTCCCCCCCCCCAGCTGGCTATGGCCATGGTGTGAGCTGTTTGTGCGAAGGGCCGGATGTACCACACCGCCAGTTCCGGCACGTAGGGTGCCCTATGTAGTACCACCTGCACTGTCTGCTCCGATAGTCTGCACAACAGTCGCAAGACATGCGACTGATGCAGGAGTTCTGCGATCACACAGGAGTAGGGACCCCAGTGGTTTGTCACCAGTGGTTGGTACTCACCAGCAAGGATTTCTCCCAGTTGGGGTCCTCGTCGAATCAGTGTACAGCATGTTGTAAGTGGAACGCAAGGTAGTAAAGTTCGAGGTCCGGCACCTCCATTCCCCCTCTATCTCATCCAACCTCAGTGTGGCCAGTCCAACCCTGCACCGCTTCCCAGTCCACAGTAGGTCCACTAGGAGTTTGTCCAGCTCCCGGAAAATGCTCCGGGGGATCTCGTGCATAGTTCCCTACAGGACATAGAGGCACCGGGGTAGTACTACTATTTTGGTTAAGGCAATTTACCCCATCAATGAGAACTTAAGGGTATTCCAAAATGTAATGGACGGCTTAAGATTATCAAGCACGTGCCCCACATTTAATGTGTCTCACTGTTGCGCCCCTTGCGCTATGTACATGCTGAGAAAGCGTACCTTAACTATGCTCCAAGGGATCCCCGCCTCAGGGAGTCGAGCGGCTTAAAGCCCTTTCATGGATAAAAGGGCTACCAAGGAAAAGGAAGAGGACCAAACTACAGAAACTTTCAATGTAGGGGTTTTGACAGCTGTAAAGGTAGCAAGACCACCCTTGGCCCTTCCGGTTGGTAAGGGGAGTGCTGGCTAGACAAAAACATAATATCCTTCAATATAAAGTCTCTCAGTCATCCAAGTTTCATGGCAGCAAATAATGCCAAAAGCACTAACCAACCTAATCCAATCTGTTTACAGTCTTTGAGCGTGCTCCCGTAATGTTCCAAGAGATTAAGCTTAAACCCTTCACTGGCTGATATTCTTGATCTGGAGATTGTCTCTATTATGCCCGATATTTGGTGGGCTCCCTGCATCAAAGGGTCAAGTTTGGGGTTAGTTTCTATCTGGCAATTAGGTTTAGTCCATTTGCCTTAAGGAAGTAGTCAATCAATCATGTCCATCCCTTTTATTAAGTCATAATGATTGCCACAGGGTAATTGTAACAATCCTGCTTGTCAGCATAAGATCTTGGACCCTTCTGGACTGTAATGCAATTATTTGTAAAGAGGGATGCAGGCTTGTAAAACAATCTAAGAGGATGGGCCCTAACGCCCAATTGTTTTTTAGTCACTTAGTTTAGTTAGGTGATGTCCCTCCGCAGTCACCTTCGGATTTTTTTTTTTTACTGGATTGTCCAATGGACCCTACTCTACGAGTAAGTAGGATCTCATTATGCAAATCACCATAGAGACTAGCTTTAGTCTATCACCAGTGGGCAGTCTTGCGTTTCAAGGCCTTATCATCCTCCTTTGATCCATCTAAGAGTAGTGGGACATTTTCTACTACAATCGCATAAGGAATACAATCAGGCAGCAACTGCAAGGACTCTGTATGTACGTAGTTATGATTTTTATTTTCTGTCCCTGTTTTACGGTGAAATGCACGTTGTCCATTTTTCCCCAGAGAGCCCTTCTGGTTAACCATTTCTCTTGGTTAAAGGGTTTGAGTGACCGTTTCTTGAAGACTATCAGTTTAATTTTTACCCGTATTTTGTGAATCTGAAACCTCACCTGATGGAACAGGTGCCGTCGGGTGTAATGGCCGGATCTTTGGTTATACCGGTTATACAAAATGATTTGTAAACCAGGAGTGTCGGGCGCAAAGATACTTGTTACATCTCATATTTGACCAGTGCCACAATCTTAGTTTCAATCTTATTGCAGAAATCATTTAATAGTGATTCTGTTCTGGTTAGGAACTGCTTGAAAATCTCAGTGACAATTTTATGGGACTCTTTCATTACTTAGTCCTTACTATTTCTTTGCTTATCCCCAACTCAGAGTTGCAACCCACAGCCACTTAAATTTACTCCCGCTGATACAGGTAAGCTTTGCACAGGGGCTGTCTTTCTTGATGGTCTAACCTTAGCATCCCTTCTCTTGGACCCCATCAGCTCAGGAGTAAGAACTCTGGGTATTAGACTCACTATTAACAGTGGTAACCTCGGGTTTCAAGGGTGGCATGTGAGCTTGCTGCTGTGCAGCACCAATACTTTCCTCCACATTCTCTAATTGTGATATAATCACCCCTATCACCGTGGTGAAATAGTTTACGGTAAAGGATTTTGGAATTAAGGAGTCACGTTTTTCCTCTTTTGTTGGTGCAGCCTTCCTCTTCCCCATGATTAAAGAGGTAACAGATTATCAGGTTAACAATACTAAGGCCTACTGTAGATAAGAGCAGTGAGACGAGGAATTCCTTACAGCTAAGCCAAGGGGGATGGCATAGCCCAGCTTCTTCTCGGCGAAGACAGGCCTGCTCTTGGCCCGGGTGCGGCCTGAGCCGTGGGAAAAGTGAGGCACTTTTGAACGTTGATTGCGTCGGGCGGGCAGCCCCTCCTTCACACCACTACAGCAAGGAAATCTGGGGGACGTAGTCCCACCCCAGCCAGCTGCAAACACTGTCAAAGTCTGTGAATGCTCTAAGTAATATAGGGAAAGATAGAGAAAAGTTACAATTGGATCAAGTTGTGCCTGTAGTTAACAGAAACGTGTCTCTCTCACAAAATTAAGAACAGTTTAGCATGCGAGTCATGCTCTAGGGAGTTGTGGCATGTTTTTAATCCATACGATGATTGATCTCCGGAATAGATGTCCAAGAACAATCGAATCTTTAAATTAAATTAGACAGACATTTCTAACCCTTAGACATACATTCGGATTCAAACAATTCTTTTCAATTTGCTTCATGTGTAAAGCTCAACAATTCCAATTTCGCTTAAAGCAGGATTTTTCAGTGATTACACTACCAGTATGTTGCTGAGAGCTCTCATTTGACTTCATGTAATTGTCATAATGCCGTAACATACAACAATTATGCTGGACCTGTGATATATCTGCAGACATTGGCAGCTGCCTTAAATGTTCTGCATATTTATTCAGTCTGTTACAATCTTTTGGCCAGTGTAGTATTTGCTCAGTGTTCCTGGCAGCAAATGCTTCTTAGACATTTTGTCTGAAATCCTTCCTGTGATTGTTCCTGTTGGTGAAGATGTGTATTAAGGCAGATTGTCTTTAGACGGCATGGCCTAGATACAGAATCCAGCTGGGCTTATAATTTATATTTACAGTTGAGCTCTTAATTAAGCTCCACAACTGCACTATTCAGGATGAGCCTGTTTTCCAGTTCAGCACCCTCTAGTGATATTGGGGGAACTAAACCTTTTGTCTGTAAGTAGATGGAAACGCAGGTTGTAGTAATGATCACAGGATAGTTATGCTTTCTGAATATTTATATTTTTGTTACCCTTTCCTGTGAACCTCGTAGCATCTTGCTGTACTCCATGTGCCACTCACCTGATAGAGAACTATGACTCAGCAGACTAAATAGCAGAGATCTGCCATGTGATGGGAGCGCATGTGATATTGGAGATTTTTTTCTGATCTGTACTGCTAAAAGAGCAGGTCAACCAGACTAGGTTCTTGCATATGATGGAGATCATCTAACTGTGGCATCATGACAACAGTTGATGAAATAAGTGTTCTGAGATTGAAAATTTGTATTACCCTGTTGTAACTGGGTATAGAGAATGTACAAATGGAAACTTTGTATTGGCCTTGGACATAATATCATTAATTAATAGCAACAAGTAAACTCCACAGTATATCGAAATAGCCTCACCATGTGTTTACATTAGTTTGCCATAAAAACCATCTTATGCTAAAGAAAATGTAAAGGGAAAAATACTCAAGTCCTACTTAATCAGTCACGTCCTGTAACTAAGCTAAGTCTGCCAAAAAGCAATGTGCTTGAAAAAGCAAGAAATAACTGTAGCCCTTCTTGATAGTCTGATGCTGAAGACTCTTCTGAAAAAGCCAGAGGATTCTACGATAGGCTTAGCCTGCAAGAAAAGATCAGAGAAGGAAATACCTAATTGAGAGCCACACATGTAAGAAGTGCAAAAACAATTTAGAAAACCGAGAAAAGGACTCGATCAGGTTAACTAACCCAACAAGCAACTTTAACACAGTAGTCCTTTGTTCCTCAGTCTGTCAGGTTTACATTTGACTCGTAAGGTAGGTAGGAAGGAAGCTTGTAAGAAGCTTACGGTATTTCTAATCAAGCTAATAAAAGTGTTCCAAGTGTTTGTTTCCCTGTAGTGTGATTTCAAGAGCATTCAAATCCCTGCCTGCTCTTCATATGAGTTTTCCAGTTCCATCTTCAGCATTTTCACCTTTGTACCACTATTTGATTACCTAGCCTCCCACTATCTGAAAAGAGCAAGTGTTTCTAATAACAAATGAGACCCTGGAAAAATACACATAGGTTGATTTTTTTTTTTTTTTTTTGTGTTTTTTTTTTTGTATAGTTTGTCAAACAGTTATTGATTCTGCAAGTCTTTAGGTTTGCGAGGGGATAGTTTACTACTCGCCCATAAAAAGGACTTCACCCATGGTCAGAAAAGTCATGAGCAAAAGGGCTTTGCCTGTCAGCAAATTTTTCAGACTCTTACATTTTCTTTTTTTGTCAAACTTGTTTTTATTGAATTTTTCAAGACATTTATCAATGAACATGGTAATACATTCAATCGTTCTACTCGTATACAGCTGTGATAAATCTATTTCCTTGTACAGAGTGTATCGGTTGATCCGAGTCATTTCCCTTTCAAATATCTGATCAGGGATTACCTTGAAGCATGCATTATATCTCAAAAACTTTGTCTATAAAAGTGAACCCTCCCTTCCTCCCCTAACCCCCCTCTCCCCCCATGAGTCTGTTTCCCATAAAAAGTCAGTGTGATGCTGCTTCCGCGTGTGGGTAGAAGACTGGGGAGTGCGAAAGTAAAACAAAAGATATGTTCAACAGGAAAATAAAAATAGACAAAAAGGAAAAAAATGACTAGCCTAAACCAGCCGGGGTCCCGGGTGACCTTTAGGTGTGGTGCGTATCTTGGGGTAGGCTCTAGCGTGGGTAGTGTCCTTGCTTAGAATTGGAACAGATGCAGCGCTCTAACCCTCATGGGACAGGTTATCAGTGGGAGACCGCTAGATAGATAGCTGACCAGGGGGCCCCAGGCGTATTCAAAGTTTTTGAACTCGTCCCTGTAGATGTCGCTCATACGCTCCATGGTGAGTGCTTGCCATAGGCGAGCTTTCCATTGTGTTATGGCTGGAGCTTCTTTCTTCTTCCAGGCAGCAGCTATTGCTGTCTTGGCCGCCCCCAGACATAGCCACATTATGGCTTGGTCAGCTGTCGTTTGGTATTTCAAACCCGGGTCTCGGAGACCAAGAAGCGTAAAGTCAGGAGAGTCTGGGATGGGATATCCTAGTATTTCTTTAATTTGTGCCAGGATTTCGACCCAGAAGGGGCAAATTGTCGGGCAGTCCCACCAGATGTGGTGAAAGTCCCCCAAAAGGCCCCACCTTCTCCAACATAGGTCGGTTGTGTTAGGAAATATCTTTTTAAGTTTGGTTGGGTATAGATACCAATTGTAGAGTATCTTGTAGTGCGCTTCACGTTGGGCTAGGGAGTGGTTGTGACGCTTTACGTCTCTCCATAATGCTTTCCATTGTGTGTCTGTGATATCATGGCCTAGTGTGCGTTCCCAGAACTCGAGATGGCGTGGGTGCCGGGAAGGCAAGGTATGCAGTAGTAGGGAGTAAAGGAAGGAGATGGCCCCTTTTACTGAGCCAGCTCCCTTCACATAGCGCTCTAGTGTCGTGAGAACTCTTGTCCTCCCTTCTCTGATCTCGGTTTGCAGGGCCCAGTGGCATGGTTGGAGATAATGAAAGTATTCAGTGTTAGGTAGATTGAAGTCTCTTTGGCAATGTTCAAAGGTTAAAATGTCCCAATTATGGAATAAATCAGCTAGGGTAAGGCAACCCCCCTCCCTCCATGCGTCAAATGGTCCCGGCTGTAATGCTGGTGGAAAAGCTGGATTGTAGTGTATGAGAGTGAACGGTGATGGAAACGTCGTCCAGTCAGTCTGTCTCAGTATGTCGTCCCAGGTTTTGAGGGTCGGTCTGGTGGGGGTACTTATGTAGGCATTAGCTGGACGATCTGGCTTTGGCGTCCAAAGGAGATCCCATATCACCCTCCCCGTGGCTCTTACATTTTTAAATGAGTTTATTTTTCTCTTTCGAGATTAGGAAAGTTGGGCATGGAATTGTGGGGCTTATAGCGACCTTACTGATTATATGGGCATACTGACAATGTTACATTTTTGAGCTGTCCCATGTGATGGAAATAACCTTCTACACTTCCTTCATTATACACAGTAGAAAACAGGTAGCTTTGGAAGTCTTGAAGGGCATAGCAATGAAATTATTTACAAATGAGACAAATTGTATATTACGGAGATTCAGTAGTCCACTGGGACTTAACAGTTGCCTAGATCAAATCTTACAAGCTCCCTTATGTCTACTTTTTTTGTACACTATCCGCTAAACGTTTTATTGTTTTAACAGTAATTAGTCTAGTCTGAAGTAAAAAAACAAAGAGGAAACCTCTGGTTGATCAGTCTTGTTGAAATTGTTGAGATTTAATTTGAAATCTATTGCATCAGTTCATCAGAACAAACAGGCAGAATAAAATTCAGTTATTATAAAGCCCCATTTAATTATTGACTACTACTCAGATGAAAAGAGAAACTACAGGAACTGAAGGCTTGAGGCAATTACATGGGGTGGCTCATGTTGGTACTTTGTGGATTCAGGTCCAGCCATTGTCCAGGAATGCCCTAATTTACTTATACCATAAACATCCTGGCAGGTTTAGATATTCCAGAATTAACTGTCCCCAGGTTTGTTGCTGATGAGGCTTTCCTGGGTAAATTAACAACTACTAATCTTCTTTATATCATCAAAATGTTAAAGTTTGGTAGGGCATCGGTGTGGGTGCGATTTCAGATTCTGTGCATAAGATATATAGAGAATTTCTTGGGAAGACCTGTCCCTCCCTTTGTTTCACTGTGTTCTGCCTACTGGCTGTATCCATGCTAAATGCAGTGGATAAAGATTAAGTCCGCCATCCCCCCTCCGCCCCCTTCTCCCCAATAGCTAAATAAAAGCAAAGGGAAAAAAAGAAAGGAAAAAGGTATTGCCTTGCTTGTTTAGAGGAAAAGGCGACTGCGAGTGTCATATAGCGCGAATATCACTTCATGGTTATACACGCGTGATGTAGACTTAAAGCAAGTAATTTATAAGTGTTTACGCTATCCCTATTTAAGCTATTAGTAGGTGGTGTTGGACTTGATGATTAAAAAAAAATGTAATACTTTTTAGACACACCAGATACGAGGTCACAGAAATTCCTGCTATAGGAATTCAAGAAAAGGATTACATGTGTTTTTGAAGTTACCATGAGTGGTATCAAATACGTTGAAAAGTCTCTCCCTTACTGGTATGTTCCACAGGTCCAGTGAGCTATTGATGGAGGTTCTTTCTTTTTTCATCTCTCTATCAGAGTGGTCTTAGAAGCTCCCAGATTGTTCCACATCAAAATTCTGTCCTTCTTGGATTGGTGCTTAAGTGTATGGTATCTCAAACCCAGCAAGGTAAAGGCAATAGCTAATGAGGAAGGAAAGCCCAAAGTGGTTTTCATAGTTGCTAGTATTTCTGCCCAAAACAAATTGATTTGAGGACTATCTCACCAAATGTGTTTAACGCCCAGCATGCCATAGCTCCTCCAGTATGTATCGCAGGTGAAGGTATAATGTGTCTTCAGAATAGACACTAGTAACACACCATCTTATAACTGGCTTCCCACCCGAGTGTATTGTCTGAGTTTATTTATATATCCCGCCATTGAATGTCCCACTGTTTCTTCTTTCTCAGTATGTTGGACCATGGTCTCTTGATTTGATTGCTTATTAATTAGAAGTATGTTAGAGTGTAATGTAGGGTGCTGTGATTCACCATTTTGTTTCTCTAGCCATTTTTACAAATTTCTTCAGTGCAGTCAATTCAGAAATGGTTGTTGCTTTAATATGTGGTTACAAACATGCAAGGGGGAACCCCTAGGGTCACTAGGGCCATGGGGTATATTAGGTTAGTGCAGGAACAATGCCCCCTAATGGAGTAATTCAAGCAAACTATAATCCTAGCCAAATGGTAATTTAATGTACCAACAAAGTGCAAAAATGTAATAAATGACTGAGTGGGTGCTAGTGATAAATGTGCTTGGTGCTCTTTGAAGTGTTCTACACGTGCGGTAAAAGTGATAAAAGTGCATATCAAATCAGTAAAGTACAGCACGCTCCCTGAATTATAATATGCAATAATTGTGCTTTGTGCAAGTCAATGACATTTTGATCCTTTAGTAAATATAAGATTATCATCAGGACTCTGTTAGATATGGAGACCGAGTGTAAAAGGACAGAGAAAGGAATCCTATTCTGAGATATAAGTAAAGAGCAACATACATATGAGAAGGAAGAAAGCGGTGTGTGCTGTTCACTTCCTCATGTCACAATACGCACTATAATAGAAAAGAAAAACAATTCTGTGTAAGTTGCCAGTCACAAAAATGGAAAAGGAGGCAAAAAGAAGGATAAAAAGCTTACCCAAACTGTGAAAAAAACGCTTAAGTAGCTGGGAGACATTGATCATCAAGAATGGTGTGTGTGTAATGCACCAGGAGTAATGAACCAGCCTGGAAGAAAGGATGTAAGATAAGAAGGGATGGCAGAGCAAGAAACATGAGAACATGTGATAACCAAGTTCATGTACCACTTACAGTTCAGGGGTCAAGGTGTGAGCAGGGGGGAAATGCCCCAATGACCATAATGAATTCTTATTTCAGGCAGGAAGTCTGGCAGTGGAGGATCAGCCCGTCCGGTTCTCTGATTAGCAGGAAGGCAAGCATGCCGAATGGGATGCATAATTAGAAATAGAAAAGGGATCAAAAAAGGGGAGGACCCCGGCGGCCATCTTGGAATGGTTTACATGCATAAAAGAGGTGGCTATCTTGGAGTTGTGCATGAAGGGCGGTCAAAACTCAAGGGGAGATGAGGCGAAAGTGTGAGTATGGACAAACCAACAGGGAGGAAGAATGTTGCAAGCAGATGAAAATGTATGGACATAAACAAAGGTAAGAATGGCTGAAAAAACAGTGGCAAGAGGTAATTGAGTGATGGGCTAACCCAGAAAGACAAAGAAAAGGTCAGATAGCAGGAACAGAGGCATAAAGTCATCAAGTGTTGTAAGGTACAAGGATGCTGCCCATTGAAAAAGTAAAAGCATGTGATTTTGAGCAAATTTGAATACAATGGCCAGACTTAAGTCTCTTGAAAAAAGGACCGTCTCTTCGGCAGAGGAGCCCATATTACATAATGTCCAGTAGTAAAATCATTTCTAGTACATCTTGAAGGAACTTAGCAGGAAGAGTGAAAGGACCCTACTTAGTTTTATATTAATCAAGTTCAGTCTTCCTGGTGGTTAAGGCCTATTTTCATTGTGTCCATCTTTAAGATAATTTTCTGTTTTTATTTGTTCAGCAGTTGCTCCAGATTCCTTCCTCTTTGTGGGGTTGAAATCACTGATTACAACTGTCATCTGATGTCTTCTGAATGGTCGTTTGAAAGCAGTGTTCAACTAGCGGTGCAGTGAGGACCTTACATAAGAGTAAAACCCTATGTTGGCAATTGCGGATCTTTAATTTCTGAGTGGTTTTGCCAATGTATATAAATGGCATGGGCAGAAAATGGTATAAATGACATTGCAGGTGTTACTGTTGGATACTTTTTTTGTGGGAAATTCAACATTACAGTGAGCAAATCTCTTGCTTTTAATGGTAGAGGGATAAACATATCTTGAATGTCCATGTTTAAAGTGTCCTTTTAGCAGCGTGATGCCCCAGTTATCAGTCAACATGAGGGGAGGGGTCTTCATTGGTTTGAGTGCTGTGTGGACTAGGTGATCTTTGAAGTTTTTACCTTGTTTGTATGGAAACAAGGAAGGTTCCAGTGTAAGATCTCCAGCTGCCAATACATTCCAGTGTTTCCTTATACCATTGGAAATAGCAGTAGACACTGGGGAAAAGTTGGAACACATACTATTCTGTCAGATTCCATTTTGATCTTGGGTGTTGATGTTATGATTTGTTAGTAGTATCATGACTTTTAATGGATCATTTGAAAAGGTGTTTAGGCTAGCTATGGGCTAATAATTTGTTGGAAAGGCCTGCCTCCTCTTTAAAGTAATCTACTCTGTTTGCCGCTACGTCTGATACGTAAGAACTGACTAAATGGCAGAGTCACATAGAGCATGTGGGTGGTAACTTGAGTAAGTTAATAAAGTATTTGTTTCATTAGGTTTGCGATAGAATAGTGTAAAGTTAATTATTTTCTATTTTATTTGTCAGATCCAAAAAAGAGATTTCAGTGCTATGTATATGCAAGGAGAATTTGAGACCATTGCAGTGCGAGTTGAGCCAATGATGAAATTGAGTGAGATCGGTAGAATTACCTTTCCAAATAAGAAAAATATTGTCAATGTACCTTTTCCAGAAAAGTAACTTATCTCTGAATGGATTGGTGGGAGTAAGGATGGTTGTAGATTCAATACAGTCCATTTATATAATTGCAGAATTGAGAACAAAAATTACTCCCATAGAAGTGCCCTTCATTTGAAGAGAAAATTCATTCATGAACTGAAAGAAAGAAGAAAAAATCCACAAACCTGCCATAGATTCCAGTACATACCTACATCCTGAGAAAATAGGTCTGCTGGGTGGAGTGTTGGTATTTTCATGTATTTTTGGGAAAGTGTAAATATAAGTGTTGGATGACCCCGTACGAAGTGGGGCTGGGGTGGGCGGATGTTAAGCTATACTCTTGGGCATCCCACCTAGTGCCAGTGGATGACTGGCTCCATGGGGCCAGGGTCAACCCAGCTAATCGACTAGATCACAAACTCCTTGATTCCTACGGAATCCTTAACTTACTATATGGCAAGGCAACCCTCACACACATCCTCATGTTTACTCACCTCCTGTCCTCTGTTGGCAAGCAGCACTAAACACATGCATTGGCATGGAAAGTTGACAGCAGCGACCCTGCTGTGGTAGGACACTGGGTTGCCCGAAACAGCTGGATGAGCCGGTTTGCCAAATGGAACATAATAGGACTCTTCAGACTGGGGGCATGTGTGGAGGGTCAGTGCCGTTGGGTCCTAACAAGACCTGGCGGCCGACTTCCACCTTCACAGGTCACAATTTTATGCTTATGCTTCAAAATGATTGAGATAAACTTACATCCCTTCCAGAATATAAACCCTTGAAACTTTCTCTTTTAGACTTGGCAAAGGAGGCATCTCTAGACTATACAATTCACTTATTAATTACTCCCTTGACCCCTTGCTCAAACTCTGGGTACAAAGGAAGGCAGGTTTGAGAACTCTCAATGACGAGTAATGGGTTAAGGCCAAGATGTGTATATTGCTGGGTTAGTGGAGGCTCCCATGATTCACCACACTAGTTGTATGCTTTATATGCAGAAAATCAATAAAAAGTTTTTTAAAAATCATGCAGTATTATGCTCTTATTGGATACTTTTTATGTTATTGTGTGCTCTGATTCTGGGTGTGAATGGTTCAGTGTTACGTACAAAATGTAGCTGAGGGAGAAGGCACCCCCATCTAGTTGCTTCTCTGTAACAAGAACAGTCTTGTTATTGTACTGTTGTCACTAATCGTCTACAAAGGAAATTGAAGTAAAGCCATCACCATCTTTATAAAGGTGGAGTGAAAACTGAATTTTTGGTAGGGTTTTCACTAAAGTTCTAGTATACCCAGTTGAAGGCCGTTTG
The DNA here is from genome assembly GCA_963921515.1 of Calotriton arnoldi. Classification (NCBI taxonomy): domain Eukaryota; kingdom Metazoa; phylum Chordata; class Amphibia; order Caudata; family Salamandridae; genus Calotriton; species Calotriton arnoldi. Next base: position 1,966,721 of record CAWUFW010000124.1, on the reverse strand, counting down.
TGCATCAGTTGAAGCCCAAATTGCTAGTGTGTCCCTTTTTCCTTTTCGACCATCTGGATTACCCTTCTTACGTTATCATGAGTCTATATTCCCAGTATAAAATGTGACTGGTCTGCGTGTGTAAGAGATGGAAGTAAGGGCTCGAATCTTGTCACTAATATTTTGGTGTAAAGCTTAGTGTCTACATTTGCTAGGGATATAGGTTTGTAGAAGGCACATTGTTGTATCTTTTCCAGGTTTAAAAATTAGGAAAATATTGGCTTCAGACATGGGTGGCATTACCCTGCCTTCCCCTCTGATGATATTGAAAGGTGTTCAGGTGAGGTGCCAAGAATGCTTTATAAAAATGAGCTGAATAGCCATTTGGGCCAGGAACTTTATGTATTTTAAGCATTTCCACTTTTGTGATTTGGAAATCAAGGGCTTCTTTATCTGCCTTAGATTTCTGTGCTAGGTTGATTACCTCAAATACTCTGATGTATCCTCTTCCTGTTGGGGTAGGGGAATTGGAGTTTTTAGTGTATAGGGCTGTATAAAACTTTTGAAAGGTGTCTAGTTTGCTATTTTCAATTTCTGCTACTTTACCGAAAGGGGACAAAATATCTCCTAAGTTGCCATCCATTTTCCATCTAAGTATTTTAGCTAAATTAGTACCAACTTTGTTGCCATGATCTAGGCATTCTTTTTGAGATTGAGGGTAGTGAGTTCTGCTTTGCTTGTTGCTATTGCATTTAATTTCCCTTTAATGGGGATCATCTTCTGCTGCATTGTTCTCATGGATTTGCTGTATGATCACTCTAGGCTTTCATCAGATCATCTTCCACGTCTTTGTTAGCTAATGCACCTATACATCTCCCATTTAAAGGCAGCCCATGTGGAGGCCGGATTAGTGTCTTCTGGAGGGTTATTCCGGAAATATTCTTTAATATGTTCCTTAAGAACTGCTTTCAGTACTGGCTCTCAGCAGAGCTGGGTTAAACATCCAGCATCCGTTTGAAAACATGTTAGGGTTCTGTGTTAAGCCGATTACAATCGGGGCATGGTCTGAGATTATAATTAAACATATCTTGGTATCATTGATGATGGGCATACAACATTACTGAGGAGTGTGTGGTCCTCTCTAGATTATGATCTATGTATGTGGAAAAAAAGTGTACAGATGAGGAGAAACTCTCTTGGAACTGATAGGATTTACCACATATCATTCATTCTCACTCAAATCTATTAAAACCAAACACTTCTTCAAAAATTTCTCGTAAAACCAAAATAATGGGCCCCAAAAACATCTACAATCACATTAATGAACAACTCTGTAAATTTATAAAGGTACAAATTTATTAAAAATTTTTTTTTAAAACATATAAAAAAATGCAATAATAAGATACACAATCACAATTTAAAAATTACAAGTTACAGTTCATGGGAGACAGTAAAAACATGTGAAAGACATTCGAATCATCAATTAGTGGTTACTTCAAGCGAATCAATCAATTTCAAAACAATCCATCGATAAAATATGAAGATTGGATATGGAAAGTTCTGCGAATATAACCAAAGAAAACTCCAAGGGCGTCGACGCGTTTCGGTGGCAATAAATTATTCAGAAACCACCTTCATCAGGACTAGAATGACACCTGTCTCTTATAATATTTAATTTCTGATGCAAATTCACGTAACCTAATTGAAACACAAATATAGAATCACGATCATGTATCTATACATCAATTTAAAAAAACCTCTTTCAATTCAAAAGGTCAAATCAATACAACAACAAAAAACTTTGTGTACACTAAACAGAACCAATACATGCACAAATGTGATTGCATAATTGTTTAATGAGGGTCCATAATATAAACTACCACCCACATGTTAGGGTTCTGTGTTAAGCCGATTACAATCGGGGCATGGTCTGAGATTATAATTAAACATATCTTGGTATCATTGATGATGGGCATACAGGGCTCGAAAAATCATTAAAAATGCACTAGACCTGCAGGTCTAGTAACCTACAAAATCTCCTCGACCTAACTGAAATGCACTTGACCTCTGACTCTAAAAGCTGAGGAAATCTGACAAGTTAACAAGATTTAAAAGCATTTTTATTGCTCATTTACTTTCTGAGCAATAAAGATGCCTTTAAATCTTGCTATCTTGTCACATTTCCTCTGCTTTCAGTGGCAGAGGTCAAGTGTCAGTTTGTCTTCCTACTCGCCAGAAAGGGCGAGTAGGACCTAAAAATAGCTCATCCTGAATTAATCTGACTCGCAAATGCGAGCGGTCGAGTGAATTTTTCGAGGCCTGGCATACAACATTACTGAGGAGGGTGTGGTCCTCTCTAGATTATGATCTATGTATGTGGAAAAAAAGTGTAGCCAGAGGTATATGTTGTTCCTTCCATGGGTCTATTTGGCCCATATCTCTTGAAGTGCCTTTCAGCTTCTTTGAAAGTGCTTTGGAATGGGACAGTCCTTTCCCTGATCTGTCTATGGTGTGGTCACAGGAAGAGTTAGTCACCCAGGAGTATTAAGTAACCTACTTTGAAATTTGGTAATGTGTTGCGGAAGGTGGCAATAAAGACATTCTGGCCTGTGTTAGGAGCTTATACAGGTGCTACAGTAATTTAGCGGCCCTTGAGATTGCCTGAGACCATGATGCATCTCCCCTCCTTGTCTATCTTGTAGATTGCTGTTTGAAGCCTAGTGATCTACATTTAAAAAAATGAGTGCTGCTCTATTGAGGTAGAAAATAAGTTTATTTAGATAATGTCCATAAAACATTCTACAACACAGTTAACAATTAAAATCAATAAAAAGTCCCATCTTACTACCCAACAACCCCCCTCACACTATAATTCAACATAACATTTCATCTTCATCAGAGAGTGTGTTAAAATATCTTGGGGCCCGAGTAAAGGCCATCAGGTTCCAGGAAGCCAACTTGCACTCTCTCCTTACGGCTTGTACTATAGTGCCCTGGGGAGAGATAAAAGCCTTCTAAGTACTGCCCCTTCAAATCTTTCCCATTTATATGTTGGATCAAGGGAAAAGACCTCTTCCCCCCCACACAGACCCAACAGGGGAATCTTCCCTTCATAAGCCTTTAATAGTGGAATATTAGAAAGCCCCCCAAAACTCCTATTAAATCTTGATAGGCAACTGGCTTGCAATAGTGCCTTCTGCTTAATATCATCCTGTTGCGAGTCCCAATTCAGGTTCCTCCTAAAAGTCAGACCCAAATATTTATATTGGTCAACTTGCTCCACCTCTCATGTATCTAAGTGCCAACTGAATTTCTTTACTTTGTTCCCCAAAACCAAAATTTTGGTCCTTTCCAAGTTGATGCAAAGCTGGTTCTGCTTACTATAAGTTGCTAAAGCATCTAATTTCCTCTGCAGACCAGTTGGAGTACAGTACAGTAATACCAAATCGTCTGCTTATAGCAAGCAGTCGATCTGATGTTTCCCAACTTTGGGGGAAAAGGACTTCGATTGGGAGATAAAGGCAGGAAGGTCAGCTAAAAATAAAATAAAAAGCAGGGGAGCTAAGTCGCACCCTTGCCGAAGGCCATTCTCGATGGAGATTCTTTGGGATAACCGACTTGACTTGTCTAGCTCCACCTGAGCCCAATTACCAGAATGCAAGGATTGGAGTACACTCAGGAGGTTTAACGGAAGCTCCCAGGCAACAAGTTTACCCCAAAGGATATCCCTATCCACAGAGTCAAAAGTTGTCCTGAAGTCACAGCACAGCCTTTGATTTACCTCCAATGATTTCCGGATTAAGGCCCATAATGCAAAACAATGATCTATAGTAGAGTGACCCTCCCGGAACCCCTCGCCCCCCCGTTCTATGGGTATTCTCTTGGATTCAAGGGCCCAGTCTTCTAGTTTGGATAAAATAATCTTAGAGAAGATCTTTAGTGACATATCCAGGAGGCTAATAAGCCTATAATGTACGGGGTCTGAACCGCTCCCTTTTTTAAAGATGGGTTTTACTATAGAATCCTTCCAAGAAGAAGGGTAAAAGCCGGACGTGGCAATCCAACTAAACAGGGAGGAATAAACTGTAGCCCACCAAACACTATAAGTCTTGATTTATTACTGCCGGGATATTATCAGGGCCAGCAGCACGGGAGCGGTTCACTCTCTCGATGACGGCTTTTAACTCCTTAACTGAAAACCAAGTGACAGGGAGTTTTAGCCTAGGAAATCTCTGGAATCTGTCTGAACCAGAACGACCCCTATACAGGTCTGTCAAATAAGTAGCCGGGCTCACACAAACCAGGGTACCCCTGTTTGGGGCACTAAACTCGTTAACTTTAGCCCAAATCTTTTGCTGATCTTTGGAGAGGATAATTCCCTGCATCTCCTCCCACTTATTGTGGTAGAAGGCGGCTTTTTTCACCTGCACAAGAGATTTATATTGGAGTTTAAGCTTAGCCAGCTCCTGTGAGGCTAGGGAGCCAGGCTGGCACCTAGCGCTCTTGTCTCTCCGTCTCACCAATCGCCTCAACTCTTGGCAGGCAGAATCAAACCAACCCCCCCCCCCCCTTATTGGCACGAGGGTATGTGCACATACCCTTCACCCTTATGTTTACTGTGATACAACCCAAAATTTGCCATACAATTTTTTTTGTACCACACAATGATATCATCAACATAATTGGGGGGGATATCAATCTTCTCCTCTAGTTGGATGGCGGCTAACTGTTGGAGATGAATAGAGTCCAGGCGTGTTGAGAGCCTACCAGATATGATATTCCTAGAGGCAATACCCTGTCAGCGGATCCTGGTTCACACAAGTCAAGAACTGCAGTAATTGCCCAATGGTCACTACCCTCATACTTTGCCACCTCAAAAATCTGAAAAAGATTGAAATGCCAAAAGGACGCAAATATATAGTCAATAGGGCCTAAGGACTGGCCCTGCCGGGAAGTTGCTGCTGCTGTCGAATCATTTTTAAATCTTCTGTTTAAATAAATCAGGCCATGATTCGCCAACCAATGACTCAGAACTTTGGCCTCCTTTTTGATGACACCAGGAGGAAACTGCCCTGGGGGAATTTTTATAAGATTCCAAGACTTCCTCCAGCTGCAGGTCCAGCTGTTCGGGGAAGAGATGAGCATTAACATCTCCGGCCATTATTATGACTGCTTCCGGGTATTTTGCTAAGAGGTGCTGGAAAGAAGATTCAAATAGTTCCAGCTGCCCTTTCATTTGTCGATGGTCGTCTTTATGGATATAAACATTTATAAGAAGAAAGTATCTAAGAATGTTATTACTCCAGCTCAATTCAACCACTGAGAATTGCATGCCACTTCACATTTATAACCTCCACTGATCTCTTAATCACCTTAGTGGAAACTAGAGTAAGGACACCTGCAGATGCTCTCCCCTTACTCCAGCCTTTGCTATTCAGTACCATAAAACTCCACTGTCTGGTCCTCTCTCAGCTAGGACACCTGAAGGTATATCAGATGATAGGGTTTTAGCTTTTCTTCCAGTTCACCACTGTTCATCAGACGTTCAAACCCGTGGATATTCCAACTCCGGATTCTCAGGTTTAGAGAGGACCCCTCATTCTAGGGGGAAATGGGCCTAGTGTTCCAATCGCAATCTTCCACGGAATGCTGTAGGGGCGAGAACCAATTACCCTGACCCCATACTAATTGCTCAGGTTGCTTGGGTGGTGTATTATTTACTATAACCACTCTCAGATCACTTGGGGGCTGGCTGCTTTGCCAAATACGGTCGGGCCTTACAGGCGGATTCCCAGGGATAAACCGCTCCCATTGGGTGGCTGTTAATCCTCCATGTATATTTAAAATGGCGGGGGGGGGGGGGAGTACGGCCCGACTAGGGAACAAGTGGGGGAGGGCTCTTTTTTTTTTAATGGAGAAAGAGCTTGTAGACCTGCTATAGCTAGGTCATCCTCAGCCTTAAGCACTAGCTGCGCAATACAAGGCGAGATAAAGGAAACTCTAGATACTTCTCTACCTTGTTCGCCATGTTGAAACCCAACTGAAGTTAAGTCTAACGAAGATATCCCTGAAAGGGAGGGAATTTGATTAAATATATGGAGTATTTTTGAGCGGTTCAAAGGCTGAAGTTTCTTTGCTTTTTTTCCCCCAGCGAGTAATGTCCAGCAATAGCTCAGAAGACCCTGTGTTGCGGGGATTCTGCACATATACAGAACTATGCGCAGGAAAACAGGACCTCTGTGTATGGTGGTGTACCAACCATCCACCTTAGTGCCCAAAATCCCAATCCGACTAGCTATAGTGTCTCATTCGTTCTCCGTACTACAGCGAAGCTACCAATGATTAGACATCCCAGAACACGGACTCTTTCAGGAATCGCGGGAGCAAGAACACTCTTTCATTACTCACTCATACTTGTCCACAACGTGCGTATTAAGAGACACAGTATAGTTTAAAATGTTTATTTCAACTAACGTGCTCTAAGACACAGTACACGTGCCATTACTAGCAGCATAATGCATAAAGACAAAACAGTAAGCATTGTTACAATTCCATAGAATACAAACGGGGACAACATTTTATAAAGACAGTGGATAAAGGACTATAAGGCCTTGCCACCCTCCCCGTTCTAGTAACTAGTTTATTATAAAAATAGAAGACCTCTGGGCTTTGTCAGGGGGACCCCCCCCATACCTCAAGAACTAGATGCAAGGTTTACATCATCGGACAAGCACAGCTCTTCTCTCTGGAAAGAGTTTTCTCCAAGTGTCCCTCCAACAGGGAGGTCACAATATTAAAAGCACCCGAATTTCTCCAGTGCAGCTGTGTTTCATGTTATGTCTAAGTGCGAGGGGCTGACCAGAATAACAAGGGACGTTGTTTTTCGACCTTGTACATCGTGTGCAGACGAAAACCACAGAGAACAGCAGAAAACGTGAAAGGCAGAAATGTCAACAGTTCTCATGAACCTAGGCACGAGCAGAAAAACAAAGTCACGAAGTAACGTGTGCAAAAGGGGCATCATGGCAGCTAGGCCTATGCTAACGTAGCAATGTCCACCATAAGGCCACAATCCACACTACACCCTCCCCTGGTCAGTCCATAGGTCAAGACGTAGGACGAAAACAGCGTTCAAATAGATGGAGCAGAATGCAAACGTCCATTGGAGGGAAAAGTTTTTGGTAAAAATGGGAAAAAATCGAAATAGGGGCAAAACAAAAAAATGGTCACTCAAAGAGGATAAAAAAAGAAAAAAAAAAACCCCGATATGCAGTTTTTGGAGAGCCAACACAACTAATCCATCATAGTGTAAGCGTATAAGACAGCAACACCTTCCAAAAAGACATCATTGTCATCGTTTGAAAAAAGAGATGCCATCCAGTTCAACAAATCAAAACTGCATTCATGTTCCTCACAATAGGGAGCAGCGATTAGCATTGCGGGACACTTGCGTGATATTCAATATAACTTTGTTGTCGGAGATTCTGAGCAGCCGCACAGATATCCCATTGTGCCAAGACTCCAACTGCAGCCGCACGTGCCATTAATCCGTCACCGGAACATTCCCGTTCATGGGCCATTAAGGGGCCCATCAACTGGTCGAAATCCGGGTCAGAACCAGACGTATTGGAGAGGGAAACATCCAAGGACCAAGTGAACGGACATCGTAATCAGGACATCACAGGTTGCACGCAAGTGAAATACGCAAAGCGAAAAGATAGTCCATAAGCCACGCTGAGTGTCGCCAGCGGCAGTACACCGAAGCTGTCAATCATGCGGTCACGGAGCATCCGCAGTCGCCCTGGGCTGTGTAGGCCCACAAGAGGTGCAGCCATTGCGCAACAGGCACAATAAAAGCAATATTCCAGCAGCTAAGGCTAGGATCAATGGGAAGCCACCAAAGACGCTGGAAAAAATAGAATGAATAAAAGCTGGTATTACACCAAATATAGTCTGAAAGGACGTCAAAAGGCCAGAGCCCACAACTTTAAAAAAGTGTACAAGGCCGTTGGTATTTGAGGCATTAAATATACGGTGAATCAGTTCACTGAAATGTTGGGGGAGGTAAGTGTTTAAAAGGGCCTGTATTTCACTGTGGGTGCTGGCTACCTGGAGGACGAAGGTCTCCCGTGCGGAAGTTAGCATAACCTCCTGGTTTAATAATAGCGCCTTTATTCTGCTCAATTGATTGAAATCTGCCTTCAAAGTCGGTATGTAAGGCCAAATGGAACTATCTAACTTCCCACGCGGGGGTGGAAAAAGCACATTTTTGCAGCACACTACGCGTTGCGAAACTGTTACAATGTAGGGTATGCCAGCCTGCAGCCCACAGCAATCTTGATTATTTAAAAGCAGATAGCTACCATTAGCAAGCATAGTGAAAGTAGGTGATATAACCGGAACAGGAATGCCCTTCAAAACACATGCAAGATTCGGGACAGAAACATTACAAGCCCCGTGCAATTTAATGTTTTTACAAACAAGGGAATGACCCACTGTAGAATCGCTAGACTCCCCTGTGAGAAATACCTCCTTGTCATCCCCAAGGCATCTGTATGTGAAAGGTAGGGACCAAAGTTCATGCAAAAAGGCACTACCCAAAGGCTTGAAACGGCCAACAGGATAATGTTTAATGCATGAACTGAATTCAAATAAAAAGGCAAAGTGATAACCCCGTGTACTAGCCACACTGCAGAGTCAGTCTCCGCCACAGAGAACGGTAAAGGATCTATTTTTTCGATATGTAGAAGAGTGTATGTTGCATCTTTCATGGACATGAACTGCTGTTTCTCAGTCAAATTGAACAGCAAGAACAATGCAGACGTGTTTAAGTAATGCCATGGAACCTTCCCCATTTTCAGAGTCTGCAAAGTCCATGCAAACTGCATTACTGAACGCAATTGATTCTGACCATGATATAACACAGACCCCTCATCCTGTACAATATCAACAACAGATGAAACCATATTCTCTAATGTGTAAATGCGGGAAGACAGGGTGTTGATACTATTGTCGACAACAGCAAGCACTTTTTCTAGATTTGCTTGATCTATTTCCCATAAACGGGAAGCAGCTTCTATTTGTGAAAGCTTCCAGATTTCATTGTAAGTCTCATAAACAAATCTTTTAGGTCTTGGACCTCTAGGTCCTAGAACAAAGTCGGCCAGATCGATGTTGCTGGATAGCAGGGATAAATGTTGTTTTACGGAATTTAAGGTAGAGTGCTGCAACCACTGTTTACATAATTTACCAACCGAATATGTTGTAATTGAACGTGAATCAGAAAAACGTGGATCTGGTCTATCCTGTTTGTAACCAGGAGCAGAGTTATGAAACCACAGTTGGCAGGCATTAGAAGCTATGGGCCACACCAACCATGCCGATCGATCTAGCGCTGAGGCATTAAAGGAGTTATTTTGAAACCAGGCTTGCAACCTATCAAGGGAAAAATTTAAATGCAAGCTCCTGTTTGGCCATGAAGACAACGCAGGAGTGGTAGGTGCATTCAATTGTTTGGAAGTCGCCAAACCAAAACAAGTTGTTTGGTATATAGTAGTATTTAAAAATAATATTTGGGCCGGGATAAGGCAGGCGCGGTGTAAGGCTTCTGTACCGCGTACCTGCCAGGATTTAGTGCCCCAAATAGATTTCAAATCAATGGTGTTTTTCCAGTGCTCATAGCCACCAACAGCTAATGCGTCCATAAAGGAACTGGAATATAGCAATTTTGTGTGGGCCAACATCACCTTTGGATTTGAAGAAATGTTCAATTTAAAATAGGACCCTGGGTTGAACCTATCAAAGTCTGTAAAATAAGTACATTTATTTAATAGTGTTTGGGAGCTACCTTGCAGAGGGGTCGGGCAATGTTCCCATTGGGTATAATTGAAACTTCCTCGAAGTGTACTTGGTTTATGCAAAAAATGGTTACCATAATGTTGGTAACAATACAAATCGGCATAATTAGCAGAATTTAAGTACAAATCCTCAGCATTAAAAGCAGCATAATATTTCAAATCAGAAAATAACGATTCAATTGCATGCACATCCCAATCATCTGAATGAATATTCCTTTTTACCACATCACCCATGGAAACGCGTAGCACATTTGGGACATTAATAATTTGTCGGTCCATGAATTTGGAAATTCACTGCATCCCATACGATGCCATCTGCAACTGGAAAGGCGGAAATGTTCACAAAGGTGTGGTCACGCTTCATGATGTGTGAAGAAGAATGCAGAGCCAAAGTTCCAGCCACAGAGTCCACCGCAGAGCGTTCAGGCAATTAGTGACCATTGATGAGCAAGAAAAAAACTGTCACAAAGCCAATGGACATGAACAGGAAAATCAGAAATAGCACCAACCAGATGTATGTCCATGGAGGGACCAAAATATTGTCTCTGAACCAGGATACAAAAATACTGAATTTGGTTGGGACAAATGATGAGGTGGAAGACGAATCAAAGGAAAAACGAGACGGGTTCAGTGGTGTTGTAGGCAAATGAGCCACTGATTCACTTGCGGGGTAAGTATACTCAGTTTCCTCGTTGCAGGAGGAAGCCGGGAGGTTGAGCATGCGATCTGGCAAAGCGACCATCCCAATGGAAACATCGGCACATGTGTTAACTGGAGGGACACGAACAGGAGTTCTTGAAATTGCCTGACATGATACCACAGGTGTTACACTATTCAGAATCGGCCAGACTTTGTAGCTTGACATTGTCCACTGAGATGTATCTGTTGTCTTTACGACCAGGAAGCGGTGGTAAGATGACTGTACGAGTACCCTTCAAGCCAAGAACTGGAACCGGTGCACGATAAGAGGGGCCAAAATCTTTTTTGTTCTCCACCTTCTCTCGGACCAGATCTCCAATCTTTGGAAGCCAGCCGGCAGCCGGAATCTGCAGCGCTGCATCTGTGGCTGAGGGTAAGTGTTCACTTGCCAGTCTGTCACGGGTCTCTTGTAAGTCCTGTAACATAGTAGAATGATTATCTACGTCAAAGATTGCGGCAGTCGCCGCCATGTCTAGACCATCAAGGTCTGGCACAAACATCTGTATGCCAAAGAGCATTTTTTTATGGGGTCCGCCCACCCAGAGATCTTCTAGGGAGATTGAGTGCACGTTGCACGCCATATAAGTGGGCCAGCCAGTTCCTGCCAGTACCTAAGACTCTAGCTGTCAAGGATTGCTTTAAGTCGCGGTTCATTCGCTCCACAATTGAGTTGCCCTCAGGCCTGTATGGTGACGAAAATTGCACCAGCACCCCCATAGACCTCATCGCATCCTTGTACGCCTTGGAGGCGAACGCTGGACCTTGGTCGGAATGGAAGGTGCCACAGGCAAAAATTCCCACAAAGACGCGCAAATCCCTGATGACATTTTGAGCGTCAGCACTGCGTTGTGGCCAAACCCAGGTGAAACGTGTGCATGAATCAACTGCAACTAAGATGTATTTATATGCAGTATCAGAAGAAAATGGACCGCAGTGATTAAGATAAACACAACCAAAAGGTTTATTAGAAATGCAGAGCTGTTTGTGGCGGACGTGTAACCGTAGAGGGCTTAATTTGCTGACAGATGTCACAAGAAAGGACATAATTACGGGTTTGTTTATATAAACCACGCCACCAGTAACGCTGCTGCAAGATTGAAACAGTTGCAGACACGCCAGCATGGGCCGAAGCCAAGAATGCCTGCGGTCCGCGTCGGGAAGCAGCTGATCACCAACGTCTGGAATTCTTACATAAGGAACCTGGTCGGGACTTAAGTGATAAGAGTACTTGGAAGGGAAATCCTGTGGGTAATTAGAACCTTCCTTAGTAGCAGAAATAGCTGCCAAAATCTCATTATCTATTTTTGTCATGGATCTTGTAACGGCTGCTACTGAACACGTGGCTACTGCTGATTTGGCAGCTTCGTCCACCAAACTGTTACCGACCGCGTGTGCGCCCACACGCTGGTGGCCAAGAGTGTGAATCACCTGTGTGAGAGGCAGACGTTGTTTAATATCTGCTACTCTAACCCAAAGCATTTTATGCTTAATTGCCCTGCCTTTAGAATCTCTATAGTCGTGAGACCAAAAGAATAAGTTGTCGTTAAAAGACTGAACACAGTAGTACGAATCGCATACAATAAGTGTAGTCCCATCCGGATCTTTAAACTCGAGCGCGAGCACCAAAGCACGCAGCTCGGCCAATTGAGCGGTACTGTCTCCCAGTGCCTGCGTGTGTACAACACTCGACTTGAACTCACCGTTCAGCATGTTGCCCGCCACTATTGCGCATGCTGCTGAATAAGCATGCTTAGAACCAGTGGCCGGTTGCGCCGAACCATCAGTGTAAATGATACATTTGTACTCCTCAAGCGGCAGCAAAGACGGAGGAGGAGGATGAACAAATTCATACTGCAAGAACTCCTGTGTCTGAAGAGAGGAATCAAAGATAAAGGTGACATCCGGAGACGTCAAAGAAGTAGCCCATTGTATCCAACGGGGGTGCAAAGCCTTAGAGTTTGGTACACTTGCCTTTGTCACTGCATCTAGGGCAGGATAGGGTGTTACTACCAAGATGCGTTTTCCCTGTGCCAGTGCGCGTTCTTTAAGAATCGCCATTTGCACTGCAGTCAAAACTTTCTCCACAGTTGAAAAGCGCAACTCTGCAGAAGTGTAAAGATGCAACTTGTAGGCAATAGGTACTGTGTCCGCTTCGTTAAACGTCAAGTAAGTGAAACCCACTGCGCCTGGCACGATTCTGATCACCAGGTTTGTGTGGTTATCACGAGTCAACAAGAACTTAGATTCAAGTAGATCAGACTGTAAAGAATGTAGAATAGCTGAGTGTTCCGGAAGCCAGCATACTTCGAAAAGGTTGGTTGTATCCAAGCATAAAGAGTCTTGATACGCTGGGCATACTCGGGAATGTAAGAACGCCCGAAGTTCAAAAATCCCAGCAAAGACTGAAGTTTTTTCAGGGTCGTTGGAGGGCACAGAAGTGCGCACTTCTCCAGGAAGTGGGGAGCTAAGCCCCTACGTTCATTGTTGAGCTCGTAGCCCAAAAACAACACAGCGTACTTTGCGATGTGTGATTTGGCAAAATTAAATTTGTAACCGAAGTCCGCAAATTCAAGAATAATGCGGTCTACTCGGGAAAGGTGCGGCCATAGTTCGTCGTCTGTCAGATATATATCATCCACGTAAGAATATGCATCTGGGTCTATGCTGTCCAACAAAGAGACAACACGGGCGGCGAAGACCCCCGGGCTGTTCTTGTAGCCCATTGGCAAACGCCGGAATTTTATTTGTTTCCCACCGGAAGTGAACGCGGTCCACTGACTACATTCAGGGGACAAATTGTGTGAGTAAAATCCATTGGAAAGGTCAAGTGTCGTTTTTATATTTTTTACGAACAAGACTGTCTACTAGCGCAGAACTATGGGTATTCTGTACCGCAAAGGTTCGACAATGAGAGTTCAAATGCCGGTAATCTAAAACTAAGCGGTATGACCCATCGGGTTTAGAAACCGCAAAAAGGGGGTTATTCATTGGTGACACGCATGTCTCAGTCACTCCTTGATATTCTAACTGTCAGAATGTCTGAAACGGGACCTTTAGCTTCCCGCCGGAGGGGATATTGGGGTTGAGCCTGTGGCATAGACCGCAACGGTATATCATGGGGGGGAGAATCCTCATCCCAGCCCACGTGATTACGGTACAGTGCCGGGGCCTGGGCCACAGCCCATTCAGCTGCGAAAGCCTTCGCATGCTCCTTGGGGACATGACGAGAAAAACTCGGAAGGATTACTTCCTCCCCTCTCGGAGCAACGAGAACAAATGGTGGTGGCCAATCCGCCTCCGCCAATAATATGTCTGTCAGGGGGTGCCACTCGGGTGTCCGCTGTCTCGACAGTAATGAAAGTGTCAGTTGCTGTCGCCTCCACATGAGGACGTAGTGCCTCCCGCACTATGGTAACTTCCGCGGCGCCGTCTAGCAGCGTCACTGCCCACGTCCAATTCAGGAGTCTCGTTCTCACCGTCTGTGGCATATCTTGCTGTTCAAGCCGCAACTTTTTTCTTCTGAAACTGTGGGCGAGAACGTGGGAATTTTTCGTGTTTCCCTTTGCCAGGTTGCCGAGGTTGGTCTCGTCCCTGTGGGGCGTCGCGACCCCTGCCTCTTTCCTGGCGATCTCCTCCACCAGCCTGTGAGGTCGATGGTGCCTGTGAAGAACGAGGAGAACGCTGGTCAGGGACCTGAAATCTATCAGGAGACTTGATTCTCGCTCGGTCACGCAAATCATAAGTGCGTTCAGAAGATACGGAAACCGGTGACGCAGCACGCGACCCTGGTTTTGGTTGTTGCTTACCCTGTTTCCTTAACTTCCAGTTCTTTTTTAGAAAAGAATGGTTTCTCGTCTTTACCAGACTGAGATGTTGGTTGTGATTGTGGTTGAGTTTGCGCTTTAGCAAAAGGTTTAACTCCCAAACTATTGCGGCCAATGGTTTTATAAGCCTGTGCAATAATTTTCGATAATTCGCGAGGCTTGTCCAGTTCTGGGACTAAAGCCAAAGCATTAGCTACTTGAAAGTTAACTGCATCACCCTTGACATTCGCAAGGATCAGATCAGCCACTACATCGAACACTCCCACTAGTCGCATCCCCAATTCTACAGCCGCTTCAGGGCCATGTTCATCTTGAACACGCTTAATCACGGCGGGGAGGATCGTCATGGATGGAGTGCCGAAACACTTTGCATACACTGCCACAAATACCTTACCCCAGTTGTTGCATTCTGTCAACTCGGGAATTAAGTCTTTTGGCAAACTTATAGTCAAAATCCTGTGTTTTTCCACAGGAGAGTTATTCGGAAACACCGCCTCCAGCTGGTCAAATTTTTCGTTAAATCAATGGGGATACCCGAAATGCTACCAGACCCGGGTTGATATTACGATACAGTATAGGGGTGGTCCACGTAACAAAAAGTAATTGACAGAAAAGATTAAATTATTAGCCACCATACACAATTATTTGCAATAAATGCAAATTTATTCTCAAAGGTAAATACGTAAATTAAATGTGGCAACGCAGTTGCTCTTACATTATCATACAGTTCTGACGATTGAAACGAAAGGTGCTCGGGTGTGAAATGGGAATAATGGAGTGTAGTTGGTCAATGTGAGACCGTGAGAGGAGTGGACAGGGAACAGAAGTGTGACATATATCCATCACATTTGTAATATACAATTCCAGCCTAACATAGGGCAATTGTTCCTAAACAACACATGGCCTTAAAATGACCCTGTTATTGCTTCACAGTTTATCAAGGCTTGTGTGCTAGTTGTAGTCTACGTTTCGACCCCTTGGTGGACAGCTAGGTGATTCAAGCCTTAGGATGGGGTCTTCAGGACAATGAGAGAAGGCACCTAAAGGTAAGATGGATGATGCATAATTAGTGGGGCACTGTGTCTAAACATTAATAAATCAAAGTGGCTAAAAACTGTAAGAGTTGCCTAATATTACATTCAGCGCAAACTTAGAGGCTGAGTAGTAAACTGGAAGTGGGCTCGTCAGAGCTCCTGTAGGTGGAGGAAACACATGTTAGAAGGAGTATTAGAGAATGAATAATGATGCAAAAGTAGCATCCCTCGTATTATGACACTTACTTTACAAGTTAGGGGGAGGTTGGTATTATTAGGACCTTCCAATAGCGAACTGTAGGTCACAAGGATCCTAATCAGTCTACAATTAATGATCTGAAAAAAGAAGAAGAAATGCCATGCGTTAAAACATGGTTTAACGTCATCTAAAAAGGACCAATCCGATTTCATAAAACAGTCGGTGCCTAGATGGGATTATTCCAAAAAACTGGGGCGCTATTTTTGTGGGACGTGCATATTCCTATCATAGTTCTATTAGCCTGTCTGCTTATGGCGTGCACAGAAACTTGATGAATTGGGAAAATGCTAAGGTGTAAATATTGCCTGCCAATATATGGAAGAAATCCATAAAATGTTGGCTGATAAATGCGGTAAGAAAAGAACGCTACACATAGCAGTCTATACATAGGGACCGCACTCACGCTTAGGGTCGCATCTGTTAGAAAACCTGTCGATAGGGCCTCACCTTAAAGTAGTGGTGTTCCGCTCACGTTCTACTCGCAGAGTGAGGTCGCGGTAGAAAAATACCAGTTTATAAAAAACGCGCCGTGCGGAAACGTGCACGCCGGGTGCCGCCGCTGGATGCCTCCCGTACCGGGGCGTGAAGCGGCGAAACCATGGTGACGGGAAAGAGCCAGCTCGCATGTTGGCGTTCACTACTGGTTAACTCCTTGTTGGATTCACAACTGGGAAAAAGGGAATAAAAATCAACTCCCTCGGGATAGGGGCAATTATCATAAACAAAGTTAAATGGACTCTTGTTTTAGGATAACATATCGAAGCCATGTAAACAGTTACATAAAATGTGAATAACCTCAAGCAATGATTTACAACCGGAACGCCATCAATACGGTTTCCATGACCAAAGACGTATGCATCACGCGCAGTTCATCTACCGGAACCGCCAAATAACGTGGATGCGGAATATACCCGGCCAAAACAGGCCAAGCGGCCCCCTCTAGCGATAAAGGGCCTAAACGAATCTGGGTGACCGGGTGTGGGAGGGCGCCATTAAACCAAACACGGTGTTGCCATGCCGGGAGCGGAACTTCAAGAGCTTGATAAGGCCGATAAACATTAGGAAGGGCCGTGGGAGCGTAAACGTGGAACAAATTATCCGCTCCTTCCACTGCCGGAAAAGTGACCCATGAGTAAAATACCTCAAAGTGGTACGCCGGATCAGCTTGTACCACAAAGATGAGGGCGACACCCGCGTCAGGTACTCCATAGGCTGTTAAATGAGCACGGAGCGCGGCGCGGCTATGTGCCGGGATATATATATTCACAGCCATCAAGACTCAGAATGAAGAACGACCTAGTGCGTGGCAGCGCAATATAGGGTAATAATAAAGACAATACCTTTTTAATAACTTCAAGCTTGAAAGAACCTATAAAAACATCAATATAGGAGGTTACACCCTCACATCGGTTTCCGGATCAGAAGTGAGGGGAATTGTGGACAAGCACAAGCACTACTCAAGCGTCTCGCAGATAAGAAGCAGACCAAACCACGTTGGGCGCCATGTTGCGGGGATTCTGCACATATACAGAACTATGCGCAGGAAAACAGGACCTCGGTGTATGGTGGTGTACCAACCATCCACCTTAGTGCCCAAAATCCCAATCCGACTAGCTATAGAGTCTCATTCGTTCTCCGTACTACAGCGAAGCTACCAATGATTAGAGATCCCAGAACACGGACTCTTTCAGGAATCGCGGGAGCAAGAGCACTCTTTCATTACTCACTCATACTTGTCCACAACGTGCGTATTAAGAGACACAGTATAGTTTAAAATGTTTATTTCAACTAACGTGCTCTAAGACACAATACACGTGCCAGTACTAGCAGCATAATGCATAAAGACAAAACAGTAAGCATTGTTACAATTCCTTAGAATACAAACGGGGACAGCATTTTATAAAGACGGTGGATAAAGGACTATAAGGTCTTGCCACCCTCCCCGTTCTAGTAACTAGTTTATTATAAAAATAGAGGATCTCTGGGCTTTGTCGGTGGGACCCCCATACCTCAAGAACTAGATGCAAGGTTTACATCATCGGACAAGCACAGCTCTTCTCTCTGGAAAGAGTTTTCTCCAAGTGTCCCTCCAACAGGGAGGTCACAATATTAAAAGCACCCGAATTTCTCCAGTGCAGCTGTGTTTCATGTTATGTCTAAGTGCGAGGGGCTGACCAGAACAGAATAACAAGGGACGTTGTTTTTCGACCTTGTACATCGTGTGCAGACGAAAACCACAGAGAACAGCAGAAAACGTGAAAGGCAGAAATGTCGAAAGTTCTCATGAACATAGGCACAAGCAGAGTCTGGAAAAACAAAGTCACAAAGTAACGTGTGCAAAAGGGGCATCATGGCAGCTAGGCCTATGCTAACGTAGCAATGTCGACCATAAGGCCACAATCCACTTTACACCTGGTTGCGAACTGGGAAAAGATTCAAACGCAGAAGGGAGTTATTTATAGGCTTTATTCTGAATCTGGAACATAGGCTCCTTACTACGAGCTAGAGTGGAGCCTTTAATACTTGTGGTGGGACAAGCAGCCGAAGGTGAGAAAATAGGATCCGGACTAACTTTAAGACGAGATTTTACTATTGGCTTAACTTTATTGTAGGAGGATGCATCTATAACTCTACCACCGAAGGGCCTTGAGTATTGATCTTGAAAGCGGGCGCTGTTACTGTCTTTTCCCTTCATACTCAGCACCTTCTTTTTACCTGCACCTGGGGCATGAGACCCAGACAATCTTTTCCGGGTACTTGCCCTCTGTGTACAGCTATAAGCGGAGGTAAATTTAAAAGGATGTAGATGGTGATACTTTTTCCTTACACTAAGGCCATTTGGAAATATAAACAGATCCTTGCAAGACCAATTGACCTTCAATTTCCCCTTTAATAGTACTGTGGCCTCCCCGAGGCTGGGCGACCGTTACTACAGCCGGTGGTTTGGTAATCATAATTTCGCCTGTATTATTTTTCGAAATGCTGGAGTTCATGTCTATCTTTCAGAACTTTTGATTGGTCCACCTGGTTTGTCCTTATCGACACCAATGCTTCCAGGATGCCATGTAGAGTAGTTTGCATAAGCAGCATTACAACCAACAAAGATGACTAGGTGGTAGGCTGGATTGTTATTGACCTTCCCTGGGATCCAAAGTTGAATTTGGTTCCCCTACCAGAGGAGCCGTGCAGGGTGAAAGAATAGTTTGATTCAAATAGTCTTCTCTACCGTTACTCTGTGAAAGATCAAAATCCTTGGAACTTGATGATGAGAAGGAGATATCTAAACAAGGTGAAGAAGACAGTCTTGGGTCCAGACTTGTAATCGCACTTGTGGCCTGTATAGAAGACTCCAATAAATTAACTGTTTATGCTTCATCCATTGCTGAGCACAGTACGTGTGTTGCTAAATCCGAAGTACTTGGTACCTCATCAGGTATCTTAAGCCCCTCCTCCGATGATGGATGGGTTCCATTATTAATAGGTTTAAGAACAAAGTTCTTTATTTAGGTAACAAGAGGTGAGCGTGGAGCTTCCTCATTTGTTAGTGCACTTTGGTCGAGTTCAGCTGACATCTTTTTCCCTCCTATTTTCCCCCTTGTACAAACTCTCCCCTGGGGTCTACCCTTAGGAGCGCTGAGGAGGGCTCTCTTACAGCGAAGCACGGGAGGTAATATACGAGAGGGGGGATTCATTGCTAAATCAGCGGATAAACGATGAAACTATCATCAAGAGAAACAAAACAGCTACCACTACCCAGCAGCTCAGAAGGGTGGGTCAATATGGAGGAGCAAGATGACCTACGCCGGTTTGATCTCCTTATCAAGGATACCGTCGGCTCTGCTGCCCCGTACCAGGCCCGCACAGAAGTTCCTTAATCCAAACACTACAACGTAGATCAACGAGACAGATGTACAACTGGAAATAAATGGCAAACAATACAGTTAAAAATAGGTAACAAGTCTCCTACCGGCCACTGGTTACAACGATCAACCGTTATTCAGCCAGGCTTCTTTCCCTCATAACACCATCCATCTAGCGGAGCATAATCAGCTGTCAAATTCAGCAAACACCTCTTCCACCAGTTGGGGGGGGGGGGCGAGGGGGGTTGGTGGTGGAGAGCTCTCCTGCTTTGGCTGCTTCCCTGCTTTGGCTGCTCCTCTCACGAACAGCAGGTGCAGTGGCTCGTGTTCCCTGGGATCGGTAGTCCCACCAGGGCAATTCAGGCCGGGCCAAAGAGGCACAACAGAGCGGAGCATTCGGAGTTCAGGCTCATAAGACCGAGCCTCCCCAATGGGACACCACCCCGGCTCCACAGCAAGAGGCACCGCAGGGGAGGGGCATACGCTCCAAGCAACCAAGACGGCCCGATACATGGGCCCACAGGTGTGGAGGATTACAGTGGGCCCAGTCCAAATCCCGGGCGTGCTCCGCGGCCTCAGGATGCCTCAGGCTTTACCGCTGGGAAACAAAGGCAGAAAACTGCTGGATTCCAGTATGCGGCCAGGACCTCCGTGAATCAACGCAGCAGAACCCGAGGCTGCTCCTCCGTGTCCTGTGTCACCAGAGAAGGTAAGAGGTCAGGGTCGGCAGCGTCAGGGAAGCGGTGAGCTGCTCCATTGTGTTTGGTTTTTGTTAAGGAATGAAACTCAAGAGGGTAGGATTTATGTCTCATGTAGTTCTCATCTTGTTTTTTCAGACGTACCTATTGAAGAGCATTAATAACGTAGCTCTTTTGCCATAGGAAGTAACATCATTTTTTTTGGTTTGGATTTGAGCCCTTTTATATTTAGGGATACTACTTTTGTGAGCATTTATAAAGGTGATAAATGGTTGCGCCTGTGTATGGATGTTTATTCGTGTTGCTCCCAACTTCGAGGTGTTGACTGTTTAGTTATTGCCATATAGAAGTAAGAGTATTGCGTACATTCTAGATTTCACCTTTTGGGCACAGCAGTTATTTTATTGGTTACTACAGTTAATTTAAAGTGTGTACCTCTCCGGGATCCTCCGGGGCCCGCTGTATTACTGTAATCAAGTAAGTCCCTGTTTTAACTCATGTATGTAGGGTAAAGTATTTACTTTTGGGGTTGACCAGATTGTCATTTACATATAATAGTTGTGATTCCTTCTGCTCCCAAGTACCCTGAGTGCAGGGACTTTAGTAAAGCCTGGAATAGGATACCGGTCATGGGTCAATATAGAATATCTTCAATTATGTTTGCGTTGATTTCTTGGGTAGGCAAAAAGAATTGGCTTGGAGATGGATTAAGTCAAGTATTTTACTGTAACTAGCTTTTTTCCTCTCATTCCTGTGTCTTTGTACTCGTGTTTTCATCAAGGGTTTGTGGTGGTTGGTTTTCTGGAAGCTGTGTGGCCCTCAGTCCTGTGGTTCTGCTGCTTCTTCCTATTCTTAAATTTGGATGTTTATGATGGGAGCAGCTTCAGGTCTGTAAAATGGTAGATTTTGTCTTGAAGGTTGAGTGAATCTCCAAACAGATTGGCCCTATCATATTTGCCGTTGTCTCCCTGTAGACCATCTTTGATAGGTCTGAATAGCTGTTGTCTCATAAATGTGGCTGAGGCTATGGATTAATGAAGAGAGCAGGAGTAGTTTTGAAAGGAGATGGAGTTTATATTTCTGGCTGCCTTGAAACTATGTGGCTGCCTTTAAACTATGTGGTTTAGCTAGGACATTTCTTGTTTTGCGAATTTCTCCTGCTTGTTTGCGGCCTAGCCCATGAGCCCTTTCTATGCAGATTTAGTGTTGATCATCTGCCAGGATGTATGAAACAAGGCCTCGAGATCCGTGCCTTCTGCACCCAGTCATTCTTGTCACCCTGATGTTGTCTCTGCAAAACCTATTTTCTGATTCTATATAGTTCAGGGTGGCAAGTTTCATTTGGTACTTTAGGAGGGATAATTTGTACTGTTTTTTTATTTTTTCTTCTTCTTGCACCTACGGAATCAACACCATTCTAGTCTGGCCAGGTTAGGGCCGAGTTCTGCATTGAGGTCTGAAAGTTCTGTCTCGGTTTTCCTTAATTTGTTCCCTCAGTTCATTCTTGAAAGTTTGAAGGCTCATTAGTAAATCTTACTTTGTTAGCACCATGATGGGGATGTTGTTGTATGTGTTAGCAGGTCTTAGAGAACCGGGAGTCGAATGCGTGCTTTTCTCAGTTGTGGGTGTTGCAAAGTTTTTCACTTGCTTTTGGATGTGGTTTTTGGTAGGCAAGTATGAACTCTTTATGTTTCATGGGGCTTAACTGCATTTATGCAGAGAACAAACCAAAGCAGAAGCTATTTCATTTTGCATGTCATCTCATCAGGAGGATGTTGCAAAGCACATGTTGATGTTGTTGTGGGGACTGAAAGTCTCACACTTTGGGCTTAAATGATTAGACTGTGTGCTGAGTCTACTTCGTGGTGTTGGGGGTCCTGTAAGTCCGATCAAATTTCGGCCATCCTCAAGTGCCAGTCAGTGGTTGCCGCACTTCCACACCCGACAGGGAGCTCAAATGGTTTTCCAACACCTCACAAGTGTGGATTCACACTGCCCTCAAAAGTGCCCTGTTGCTCCTTCAAAAATTCATCTGTCAGGAGCTAGAGTGCTGCACTTTGAGGCTGCCACACTGCGCCACAAACGAGCTTTTTGATTGCTACATCGAATGCACCACATGCAGCAAGTGAGATCTTGGGTCAGATCTATTGCATGCTCTGTGCATAGATTCCTTCGGGTAATTGGGGAGCAATCCCAGCCATGTGCAATTATAAGGGGTAAATATCTACCTTGCCAGTGCCCCCTGGAGTTCCTGGCTTGCACGAACTGCTCCTGCTTTCATCTGAGGTTGTGACGAGGTTCCTAGGCTCACCTCTGCCAGAGCTGTCGCACGACTTCAGCCCAAGTGGGAGGATGGTGGGCTGACTACCCTGCCTGCAACATTGTTGGTCTGTGGTAACAGCTTCACAGCTGGCGGTATATGGATGTCTTGGAACTGGGTTCATCCCTCGTATAGATCAGCCTTACGTCTTTCAGTGCGGGAGCTGCTAACTTGCCTGCTATGGGGCAGGCCCAGGTGTGTAATGAAGATTTGGTTCTCATTTCGGTGCGGAGATGCTTCAATATTCTGCCATCCTGTGTCCGTCTCCTTCCTAGAGGTATTTGGGGCATTATCCTATGATAATGGGTCTTTCTGCCTATTGGATTTTTATGATTTATTTAGTAGAGCACTGTGGAAACGTAACTAGGTGGCCATGTTGGCAGGCCACGCCCCAATTGCCAATATGTAATGACTTGAAGTAAGGATGTTTGTTGACACCCCTACTTTTTTGCGTTTAATCTACAGAAGGAATAGGTTTTGTTGTGATGATTAGCTCTAATGGCTTAGAAGGGTTACAAAAGACAATTGATTTATCGCAATCAACATTGCACTGGGAATAAACAAACCATCAAATCTTTAAAACAAAAACTAAGATATTTTCATTTGCGAAATGGAAATTTTAATATACTTGGACCTTGGGTAGCAATTGGTTGAAAATATAGGATGTGTATTAATACCTAGGAGTTTCATCTATAGAGGGAATGTCAATTAAGAAACACAGGGGTGTCTGAGGGTGATCCCTTGGCCAATTATACTTAGCTCAGAATTTTCCACTTAATCCTTCCTATCGCCTTGTATTGGCGGGCTTATTAATTTAGAAAGTCTTTTCTAATTGTAACATCTTAAAAGGTAAATTGTGGAAAAGAGCCCTTTCTCTGCCAATATCAATTGGTATAGTGTCATGTGGCTGGCTGGCTGGCTCCATAGGGGCAGGCGTGTTCAGAATGTTATCAGTTTGATTGAGACTTTTGCCACACAGTTTAGAACAGCGGTTCTTAACCTGTCTGGAGACCCCTGGGAGTCAACGACGCCTACTCAGGAGGTCTGCAACTGCTTAGAAAATTAAATAATCTAAACAGATTAATAAAGTATATATAAATAGCAAAGAAAAACGTAAAATTGAAAATGTTAAAAACTTCTGTAAACGTAACTGAAACTGGAGGCTAAAATTAAGTTGGTATCCTCAAATTGATTTTTGGGACCAGTGCAAGTGCATCAAACAGAATATAGTATGGTCGACGGGTGGCCTCAATGGAACTTAGTAAAGCTCCAACTTTCCCATTAAAATGTTTTTGTTGAATTGTTTATGCGAATTAAATAAAATAGTTTGGCATTTATGTATTTGCTTGATGAATGCTTATTTCTGTATTTTTGTGCATTGTTTTGTAGTTCAAATCATTGAAATGGCATAGGCTGGGGTCCCTGGCTTTCAGTAGTGACTCAGTGAGGCTCCCTTATTCCAGTAACGATTCAGGGCGTGTCTCTGGATTCCATAAATGATTAAGTAGTGCTCCACAGAAGTCAAAAGTTTAAGAACTACGGTCTAGAAGTCTGATACAATGAGGATGAAACCTGTGCTGTTATCAAGCTATGTTTCATCACAATCACAAAACAGCATAAATACTAGTGGTCACTCGTTGTTCATCCATGATCAAGCATCAGAAGATGTATCTTGATAGTGACATTAGTTCAACTTTTGTGAAGATATTCCGCAGACTGGAGTTTTTTTTTTTTTTTAAACCTGAATTTATATATGTATTGATTTCAACGCTTTACTACATTTTCTTTTAAATTGTCCTAAGTACTTGCACTTATGTGTCATCTTTTTAAACATAGTGATATGAGAACTGCTTAGCAGGCATTTGAAATATTGCTTTGTGTAAATTCTCCAACTATTCCAATTGCAGCTGGTCTTTTATGAGATAGTAATGTCCGTAATATGTGTTCTCATGTCGAATAAATTAGTTAGTCTTAACAAAATTCCTTTTTTGTACCTTGATGTCTGTTGCTGTGGACTCGTGTATGTCTGTAATACTCATTATTGATGATGGTACACCAGGCAAACCTAATCAAATATGTTAATATACCATACTTATGGACTTGTGTTGCCACTTGTACCATTCTTCTTGCCAATGTCTCTACCTGAATAATTGTCATTCATCTGCTCCTTCTAGAGTGGGAAAGAGCAGAAGCTGAGCTTTCTAAAGTTTTCCTCTGCCAATCTGCACCGCTGCCACAATGCCACCAATGAGTGCCACACCCAACAGTACTCTGGTGACCCCGAGCTGATGCTCCACCTCAGCTAGCCCTCGAGTGAGGTCCCCTTAGTTCATATGACACACCCCCTGAGTCCTACGATGAGAAACATGGGAATTGAGGATGTAGCCCCTTAATTCTGTCCTTGGAGAAGAAGTGGAAGAAAAGTAATTAGTCTTAAATAAGACATCAGCACCCTAAGGGAGAATTAGTATTGTTCTCTGCTGTAAGATTGAGGGGCACTGTAGCATCAGCTATGAAGAGTATGAAAGTGAGCTCCAGATTGCTATAGGTATCTGATAGAGACATCCAGCTGCAGAGTCCTTACCTTAGAACTTCCAGGTGTCAGGCTGGATCCGGAAGATTTTTGATAGTAGTACCCCTATGCGCCGATATGTGGCCTTGGTCGACTCCACGTGACTTAGTAGGCGTCGGGTTTGTCGTCGTCATCATGACATCAGTGTCGTCTATATAGGCTCCACCTCGGCATGCTGACGTCCGTTCTTTAGTTTCCGTGCCAGCCAGCACAGATCTGTCGAAGACAGGTACCCCCTGTCATTTTTTGACAGACTTTTTGTCGACGTTGATTTGTAGGTATGTCCAGTAAGAAGACCTTTGGGTTCAAGCTGTGCGGTGCCTGTCACTGCGCCATGTCAGTTATGGACACCCCATCTAGTATGTCTTTGGTGCCTGGAGCGCAACCTCGACCCAAAGTCGTGCTCCGACTGCCGGGCCATGACGCTGAAAGCTTTGAGGGGGCAGTCCATGACGCTGCTTGCTGCCCGGCGTCAGGCGCCCCAGAGATCTCCCCGAAGATCTCATGCTCACTCCCGGTCTCAGTCGAGAAGAAGATCCGAGCACCGCTCCGGGGAGTACAAGTCTTCTTCCTCTCACTCGAAGTCGTCTGTCAGGTAAGGAGCACCACAAGAAACATAAGAAGTTGAAGCATGCTTCGACTTCGCCCCGCCCGTCACCTGACCAGATGGAGGAGTCTCTGCGTTCGAAGGCCCGCTCTGCAGAGCGGGTGCCTGGGTCGGCTCCACGTTTCCCTCCTTTCCTGGGGCTGGGAGCGACCCCTTACCAGTTGAATACTTTTTGTGACGCCATGTGCGCCATATTTGGGTGGCCTAACCCTGCCTTCGGGCCCCGCAGGCTCAGCAGAAGGAGTTCACTTGGGTTTTGCGCCGTCTGCTCCGGCACGGGCACCCAGGGCTCCTCTTGGATCTGTTCCCAGATACGGACTGGCGCTGGTCGTACCCACTCGACCTTCCCCGACGCCGCTTCCGAGACAGAGACCCTCGCCGGCACCCGTCGGCGATGCTCCCTCATCCTTATTCCAGACGACACGGAGCCGGCTCGGCGTCCACCAACCCTGAGACCGGAGTCGACAGAGCCATTAGGCTCCATACCGTATACTGTGCCTTATTCAGAAGAACTAGGGCTGGATAAGGATTGGGAGGGGCAGCACGATCCCTTAGAGTAGCAGCTTGGGCACCTCTCCAGAGCCTGGCATGCTGTCTTCCCCCTAACCTGGCTAAGGAGGAGGGGGGCTTCATTCGCAGTGGTGGTGCACAGGGCTGCAGAGGTCTTGGACCTGCAGTTTCCTACTGTGGCAGTCAAGACCAATGTCTTGACGGAGATCCTGCAACCTGTTGTCTCCACCTTTGAACCCCTACTGCCATTTAACAAGGCCTGAACAGATGTTCTACTCGGCACTTGGTCCAAGCCCAGCACAGGGGCTACTGTGAACAGAACTATTGCCCGCTGACATCGCCCTGAACCGAGCAACCCAGCTTTGTTTTCCAACCACCCAACCCCAGAGATCTTGGTGGTCCAAGCCTCTACTTCCCTTGGCGTGTTCCCTTCCACACCCCCGGATAGGGAATCTAAAAGGCTGGACAGCTTTGGTAAGAAGATGTTCCTTCCACCAGCCTCACATTGCGGTCGGTAAACACTGCATGTTTCTTGGGCCGCTACTCCCATTCTCTATGGGAAACGATTGCGCAGGTGCTGCCACAAGTCCCGCACGAGGCCTGGGCTGTCCTCTCCCAAGCTGTTGCAGACAGAAGAGATGCAGCAAAGTTTGCCATACGTTGTGGCCTAGACATGTTTTTAACCAACCCACCCCTCCCCCGTCCAATGCATGGTGGCCATCAGAATTGGGCAACGCACCCACTCTGAAGGACTCGGTCAGAAACCTGGGTGTGAGATGGGACAAAGATTTGTCCCTCTCGACCCATGTACAATTGGTTTTGACGGTCTGTTTTGGCAAAATTAAAACTATCAGGAAATTTATAAACTTCCTGCCTGATTCAACCCGCAAAACCGTGGTCCATGCCCTAATCACCTCCCACCTTGATTATGCGAACGGCCTGTATATGGGTCTGCCGCTCGGTCTGATCCATAGTCTCCAGATCATTCAAAATGCGGCAGCCCGACTGGTCTGCGGGGTCCCGCTTCGACACTGCATCTCTCCTTACCTCAGGCAACTGCACTGGCTGCCAATAGCCAAACGGATTGAATTTAAGGCCCTGACGTTTGCCTTTCGAGCAGACAAAGGGAGAGGCCTATCTATCTGAGGAGGAGACTCCGCCCTTATCAACAAGACAGACCTTTAAGGTCCAACACCAAACGCTTTCTCTCCATACCACGTTTTGCGAAGGCAAGAATGGGAGGCAGAACATTTGAGGTGGGCACCACCAAATGCTGGAACAACCTCCCCCTCCATTTACGCATGATGCAGTCCGAACAGGAATTCAGAAAGGCCTTGAAAACTTGGCTTTTTAGTCGGAATGACTAGTTTTGCGTTGTCCTTTACCTTGTTCACTGTCTGTTATAGCGCCGGGACACCCCATTTGGGGTAGCTGCGCACTCTACAAATGCCTTTTATTATTATTAGTATTATAACAGACTCGCTGGGCAGAGCGATTTCCTTGATGGTGGCCGATAGGCACCATGCCTGGCTGAGAACGTCTGGCTTTTCGGGGGATGTCCAAGCTAACCTCAAGGACATGCCCTTTGATGGCTCTCGTCTCCTCGGGGACAGGGTGGAGGTGGCGCTGGAGCGCTTTAAGGAGTCGCTGGCTACGGCCAAGTCCTTCGGCCTCTGTCATCCCGGGCTGCATCCGCCTTTCTCTCCTTTCGTGGCTATGGAAGGGGCTTTCACACGCCAACCCTACCCAAGCCTGAGGACCATGCAAGTTCAGCAACCGCTGTGTGGCCGTGGGCGCGGTTCAACCTGACCCCACTGGTCGGGAGCCAAGAAGTCCGGTCAGGCCACAAATCCCTTCCCCTCCGCCTCTAAACCTTCCTAGTCCAATCCTCCCAATTCATGGGTGTCCAGTCGGTGCCAGGATACGCCATCACCTCCACCACTGGCGGGACATCACCTCAGACAGGTGAGTTTTGCAGTTAGTCCAAAGGGGTTACTCCCTCCCCTTCGAGACTATCCCTCCTTCCAGGCCTCCAACTTACGATCGGCTGACGGAGGATTACCTGGTCTTACTTCACGAGGAAGTCAAAACTCTCGGCCAAGGGAGCTATAGAGAGGGTTGCCGGGCCAGAAATAGGCTGTGGTTGTTATTCCCGCTGTTTTCTGGTTCCAAAGAAGGACGGAGACCACCTCGCACACCTTCTGTGCTCCTCCGCATCCTTCCAAGGAAGAAGAGCGTCTCCTCCGCCTGGACTCAAAAAGAGCGTTATCGTTCTACCTTGATCGCACTAAAGAGCTCCAGGTGGATGACCAACTCTTTGTGGGGTACATTGGATTAAAGAAGGGTCGTGCTGTGCAGAAGAGGACCATCTCACATTGGGTTATCCTCTACATAAAAATCTGTTACGTTTTGGCAAAGAAACAACCTCCTGAAGGCCTTGGAGCTCATTCCACCAGAGCTAAGGCGGCCACCACAGCTCTTCAGCTTGGTGTTCTAGTCCTTGACATCTTCCAGGAGGCCAGGTGGGCATTTCTGCACACATTTGCCAAACATTATTGACTGGATAATCGGGTCCATAGAGAAGGCCTCTGCGGCCGTTCAGTCCTACAGGACTTTCTGCCTAACAGTTTTTCGCAGTCCTTCCTCCAGGGGTGGTATTAGTTGGGTATCTGTTCTAAGGTAAGGAATCTGCATCTAGATGTCGCTATCAGATGGACAAGTTACTTACCTTCCGTAACGCCTTATCTGGTAGAGGCATGATCTAGCCGCAGATTCCTTACCGACCCACCCATCCTCCCCGACTGTGGATCCGTTTTTAGTGTCGGGGTTGTTCACCTTCAGGCCCCTAATTGTTGGTTAACACACCATGGTCAGTCACTTCATGGCTCTGTGCTTCTGGAGTAGAAATTCATGAAAAGTACTGACGTCAGCGTGCCGAGGTGGCACCTATATAGATGATGCAGATGTCACGACGAACCCGATGCCTACGACCTCACATGGAGTCGACCGATGCCACCTATCGGAGCACAGGGGGTACTGCTAGCAAAAATCTTCTGGTTCCAGCCTGACGCCTGGAAGTTCTAAGGTAAGGAACCTGCGGCTAGATCATGTCTCTACCAGATAAGGCGTTACAAGGTAAGTAACTTGTGCTTCTTTCCTTCACTGATTAAACCAGGGGTCTTCAAACTGTGGGGCGCGACCCCCAGGGGGGCCGTGGAGCGATGCAAAGGGGGTCGCGCCTTCCCAGTCACACTTCTGCGGAGGCCCAAGGGCTTCAGCCCCCCCTCTTCCCCCGTCCTGCGTCTCATCCCGGGCTGCTGCAGTGCAACTAGAGCTGCTGGGGGCTCAGCTGGGCAGTGTCTGGAGTCTTATCTCCGGCACGCCCGAGTTTTTCACAGGTCTTTAAAGACCAGTTGCATGTTTACATGCCTTTGTAAACTGGTTACAGAGGCTTAGTTTTTTTCCTGGTTCCAGTACCCCCTGGGCCCCCACTCTGCCTATTCCTTACATTTGTATTTTACCTTTACTGCTGCAGTGTGAGAATGCATTTCATGAAAAGGAATATAAAGTAGGGTTGCCAAAAGAAAAATGCCTGCCGTGTTTTGTTTAAAGAGCCTGCAAAGACCTCCTCTTGACACTAAATAGACTTATAAATAAAAAAGTATGTATGCATTCGTTATGTGACTTTTCTGTCTTTGTTCTCTTTAATTATCAGTCATGGATCATTGAGGCAGCCCTAGAACACAATTAAAAGTGCTTTCTATTTATATTTGCTGTTCGAAGTATGCACAGATAAGTGCTTAAAATACAGCTTTAGGTGACTGCTTATTTTTGTACCGACTGGGCCATCAAAATAATCTGCTGGCAACCCTAACCATAGGACTGGAAGTTTGTTGCAGGATCAGCACATTTATTTCCTCGATCCCCGATTAATGCCATAATAGCAATAGTTTAACTTAGATCTTAAACCCTACGCCGGCGTCCATAACATGCTGAGTTACTTCAAGTGTCTGGGAATGCACTCTGCATTCAGACAACTCACTCGTCATTCTCGCCCTTCACTTTCACGCTCACCCTGCATTCACAGCGATCACAATGCACTCACACCATTCACCCGCTCACCCTGCACTCACAGTGATCACTCTGCACTCACAATGCACTTGCGCTGTTCATCCTATACCTCACCCTGCAGCCACACGAGTACACTACTCATCCTGCACTTATGTGACACTTCACTCACCTGTCCCCCTCACTGCTCAATATGCAACTCACTCAAACAAGCCCATCAGTAATCATACACTCATTCGTCCCATTCTGAACTTGCATCCGCACCTAAATTCATAAGCCACCTCACTCACCCTGCAGTCACTCCTCTTACCCTACTCTCACACTGTTGCATCGCTCACCGTGCACTCACATGGGCACTCTTGTCACCCACACAGTGCAGAGGGTTAACGTTCCTGCTACAAAGAATATGTACCATGCAAATCACAGAAATTAGTGTGAGTAAACTATGAGTAGCGCTATAAAAAAATGAAATGTTTGTCAGAAAGGTGCTATAGAGAGATGAGGTGAATTGTTGGTGAGTGGCAGTGAAGGAATTCATGGAGAAGGAGGAAACGGGGGGATGCACCAAAAAAGACTGTTGCACCGTGTGCGACCAGTGTTAGGAACAGCCCTGGCTGGGAGTGTTAAAGGTGAAGTGAGAGGTTGAATGGGGAGAGTTCAGAAGTTGTAAAAAGGGGTGAAATAAAATGGCCTGCAAAGTGAGAGAGGGATCCGGGGTTAGGAGAGGACAGAGGGATGGAAGGGAGGGGGTGAGAGGAAAGCTGCATGGGTAAACTGCTTAACTCTGGGTTTTAAGGGACCCCTGCTTCTCCCGGCCAGGGCCAAGTGAGCTTCTAATGTGGCAGCACGTATTCCTGCGGAGTGGAAGGCCCTTCACAAAGGTTGACTAGAAATCTTTCTGATGTTAATTGCTGTATTTTGGTTATACACTGGTACTGATGGGGTGAAATCTTTCCTCAGTGTTACTGTGTACGCGGCATCACATAACATCATTTACCTTTTCTTCCCACACAATTTAGTCAAGCCTGTCACGTAAATTGGTCCTCACCTGCCTCATAATTCCAGTAGCCCTGCCTACAGGTTTAGAAATTTTTGTCAGGAGGGGGTCCTTACGCCTCAAAATGTTGACAGGAGGTTCTCGGCATCCAAAAGTTTGAAGACCTCTGGATTAAACTAATACAAGTTTCACTGTCCATCAGTATAACTTTAAAAATAGTATTTTAAACCTCAAAAGTGCAAGTAATAAAATGTAAACATGGACCAGCTTATTGTGTTGGTGTGAAACCTTTCCTTGTGTAAGGGCAGCGTCAGTGGAGCCTGACAAATATATAGCTAGATCTTTTTCATTTAAGTTTGCCAGTGATTCTTTTTAGGGCTTTGTTAATTAAGAAAATTATAGAAAAATAAAAAATCACAAACTCTATTACTAAATATTATTTTGATTGCACATTATCATTTCCAGTTGATTAGATCGGATGTTTAAATGGCCATGTTAGGGAGTTATTTGTGTGCCTCCTTAGCACGAAATTAAGAGCACATGCACTTCTGCTTAGGGTAATCATCTCACTTCAGAACACTGTCTCCAGTTCTGAACTTCTCACCTACAAATCATTGATTTCAGATGTGTTAGTCTAATTAGTTCAATGGAGGCAAAACAAGACTACAGCACCCAGAATGTGTTGGGCTATCACACAAAAGTCCATCAATAGAAATAGTGTAAAAAAAAATTTAAAAACCTGGAGGGAGTTGCTGTCTCTTCTGTTGCTGGATAACTCTGCCTCTGTGAGTTCACATTTTTTAGGGACTGATCCGAAGAGAAGTGGACTTGCAGTTTAGTGGACAGGGGAGATTTGGCTATGGAGAACAGGGATTGATACCAGAGTTCAGATTACTGAACGGACCCAGAGATGCAGCAGGTATTTGACTGCCATTATTACAGAAGGGATTGCAGACACTTGTGCGGACCCTTCTGGAAAACCCATGGTGCTGGTGCAAGTTTTGCCCTGTGCAATGCAAAGAGGGTTTACCATAATTTGCATCGGGGTGTGACCCCATCCGAATGAGGAAACACTTTTTCCCATGGCATATTACAAATGTGGGCGCATGGCCAAATAGAAATTGAGTAGGGGTGGGAGAGCCACTGAGACCTCGAGCCAGATGTCTGGCTCAGTTCAAGGCCCTCTTGGATCATTGAGCCCAACAAAAACAGAGCTTTAATTTGGTTTCTGCCTGCCACACATGCTCTCACCTATCTAGTGTGCCATGAATTAAAGAAAAACATGAATCTTGAAGCAAAACAGGAAATGGGAATAGTTACCAATCTAGTTGCTGCACTGCACAGCGTGAAATCAGAAAATCCAGTATTTTTCCGGGTTAAACCAAATTCCTTGATCTTTGGCAAATATTATATATCACAGTGTTTCCTTTTCTTCCCTCATTGCTTTTGAGAACACTTGAAATACTTGAATTCAGGGTGTGCGCTATAGTGAATCTAGTTGCTCTATCTAAGAATCTAGGCCACATATAGAGTGCACATGGCAACCGACTTCCTCTTAATTCTTTAATGACATTGTTGTCATGTTGGGATGCGGGGGACAACATTTTTGAGTCTGTTTAAAAACTCCCTTTTAATTAACGCCTCTCAATGCAGGTATAAAAGCTCATGTACTAAGTTGAAACGTTTCCATTTGTTAAAGGAAAACATTTTTTTTTATTTAAATTTGGAAGATTCTTTAGCATATTTTTATATAGTGTTTGCTGCACAGTTTGCGTGCCAACCATTTTTCTAGGCTCGGCTCGTGAACGGGCTCTTAGAGCGCAGCCAGACCCTCCTCTCGAGTCAGGCTCGGCTCTCCCTGTTAATGTGTTGGCTCACCCAGCTCTAGTATTGAGGAGGTGCATTAACTGGGTCATGCTTCATAGTCAGTGTACCAACTGAGAGCCCATATTATGAGGACCCACTAAAGGTTCTAGGGCCCCACGGTCACCACAGACTGCATCTGTGTGTAGGGGAGTCCCTGCTTCCTCCCAAGACAGGCCTTTGCTGCAGAGTTCTAACTGCGCAGAACCGAGTGCACATGGTTTTCATCACCCGTGGGTTTATCCGTTGAACGCGCACCTGTACAGACCGGAATCATGCATCCGGTGTGTAACAGCACGAGGCGTGTATGCGAAGGGGAACAGCATCTGACACTAGAGGGGGGTGGGTGGATGGTGGTAGTGAGCCATGGGAGGAAATCGGGGGGGGGCATAGGGTTCATGAAACGTCCTCTGTGCACACCCAGTTCAAGGGTGGTGCGCTCAAACGCACACTGTTTCCAGACACCGTGCTGAGAGGTGCGTTGAAAAGACTGCAAGGTCTTGTGTCTGTCTTGTTTTACCGGTAGAAATAACCTAGAACCCACTTCTTCAGTAAGTGGTCTGTTAATGAAAGGTTTCTAAAAAACGCATTTGCACAATGTACGTTAAGATGCTGCAGACCTAGCAGGCAGAGTGTGCTGAATAGAAACACCATGCATCCCACCTTGCTAAGTTTGAGCAGACGCTTGAGATTGTCATGAAAACAGATGGGATATGATGAACAGGGTTCTGTTTCAACATGGTGTGAAAACCACAATTCAATCAATCCCACTTGTTTTGAGGAGTAAAATATGAAGTAAACTTAAGGGAGATTTTCTGCAGCTCTGTGGATAGAAGGTCATGACTTTGTTTTTTAAACTTGTTTATTTATACTTTTGCATAATAACATATATAGTTTATAGCTGCGACTCAATTCGTCCCCCCCGCATAGGCATATCATGATCCCGTCCCTCTCTGGGTATTTCCTCCTCCCCACTATTCTCTCTCGTGTAGCCTCTTTTTATCCTCCCAGTGTAATCCTTTCCAGAAGAGCCGTCCCTCTCTAAGTCAGTGGACGTACCTTTGAAGGCCATGCCTTTATTAAAGAGATGCCTGCTATTCTAAAGCACTCCTTTTATTGCTGAAATGTCATTCTTTCATGTCTGTTACTACAGTGAAAACAATAACAACCTTGCTGACATCGAAAACACCCCCCACTCACGTTACTCTTCCTCGACCTTCAGTCTTAACGAAAGTCGCGCAAATCATTTTATTGTCAAAGTTCTGAATTTTGTGAAGCCTGCAGTGCAGTGAGTAGAGAGCGGCATTCTGCTAATTGTGAATGTGTATTTCTCTTTTGATACTTGGAAGATTTATTTGTAAGATGCTGAAAATGTGTGTTAATGCAGTGGCAAGACTGGTGTTTATAGCCACTGATTTTTAAAATTTTTTATTTCTATATAATTTGACAGCGTACTGGAGTTCCTCTGATTCATGTGACCTCAATTCTGGCATTTTTATTGGTATCTAAGAGTTTCATCTTTAGCACATCTTTGCTAAGTTATTGTCTCTATTTTCTTTCAGTCGTTTACCGTCACTGTTGCTTAATTTCCTCTCAGACACGGCGAGGCCCTATGGTCGTATTTATCATAGCACTCATACAGCCATTCGACGCATACCACTATTGATGTCAGTAATTAACAAAAAAACATTTTTGTATCAATGGGCCAGATGTACTAACATTACGAATACCGATTTCCTAATTGCGATTCTCTCCGAATCGCAATTAGGAAATCTGTATCCCTAATGTATGAAACTCCTTTGAGTTTCATTAGCTATTCCTAATGGATCGCAAATAGACCTACCTCATGCAAATTAATGAGATAGGTTGCAATTTGCGTCCCATTGGGAATCGCAGCCATCACAGGGATGGTGGCCTGCTGAGGTAAGAGGACCATCCATGTCTGTGATTTGCTTTTTAGGTTGAGCCTAGCGCAGCGCGCATGCGCTGCTCTAGGAGATGACCTTTTGGAATCGGTCTGCACTTTTCCTCACACTCGTGCGTGTGGCGGCATCCACCTTGCGGGAGCGAGCAGCGGCGCGCAGGGGCCATCTGTTTCTAATTAGCGCGGCCGCGCTTGTTTACATTTGCCTGTCTCGCGGTGGCGTTCACTTTCGTGCTTCTTTTTTTTTGTTTTCTTGTAGTGTTGTTACACCTTGCATACACAGTTGTTACCTAGATTTACAGGGCTGTGTTACAGTCTGAGTAGATATAAATGCATAGTTGTCGCGATACTGTGGTGGCATCCGGTTAACCGTAACACTTGGTGGCGCATGCTGCGTTCCGCGCCCTCGGTGTGAGCGGAGTTAATATTCGTAGCGGATAAACATTCTAATGTGTTGTTCATGTTTGCATGATTTGAGAAGTGGAGCAACCAGGGCTGGTGTGCTTAAATATTAAACACATCTATAAAAAAGACCCCCTCATGGCCCCACCTTAAAGCCTATAAAATGATAAGTTAAAGCCAACGTAGTACGGTACCCACTGCTAACCTGGAAATAAACTCAAACTGCAAAGTACTCGTCAAACTTAGTTCTCTTAAACAGTCCACGATTACATTTCACGTCAATATATAGCTATCCCGTGTTTAGAAATGTGTAGGCTACCGTAGCACTGTCCCATAGGTGTACCCGGGTTATTACAATGTAGCAAAGAGCGCGCGCCCCTTGCATTTCAGAGCTGGACACTGTGGCCCGCGATTACAACACCGCATTCCTGGCATAGCCGCTGTCTTCGGTCATAACGTGTCAGCAGCGCAGAGGGTGAGTGAAAAGGATGGCGATGCACTCTGTGTCCTTTTTCTGGACCTAGGTTCCAGAAAAGGCCTCTCCAAGGAGAGACCGGGCTGTAATAACAAGAAAGAGGGTCAGGTTTCTGAAAACACGTCGGCGCTGAGGTCGCCGGAGCAGCTGGCTGAGACGTGAGTTCGGTGACCGGCCTCTGACCCGTCGGGGCTTGTTTCCTGTTCAACTCCGTTCCCCAGAGGATACGCGAGGAGTTCTTGAGCTCCTTCCTAAACAGTATGAGATGTACATTCCAGCGATGGCTGGAATTCCGCGCTGCTTATCTTGAAGGGGTCACTTCCTGTGATTGGAGCCAGACGCACCAGCGGGGCCTGTTATGGCGACACGTGCCTACCCCGTGCCCTTGCCCCCGCCGCTTCCCTGGAGAGAAAGTGTTACCATGCAGTAGAACTGCAACTGCCATGGTCTGAAATCGATAGGTGGCTGGTACATTCTCCATTAAATGAAACCAGGCTTCCATTTCATGAGTCAACGCTAAAGACGTGTGATATGGCGTTTCCGCAAAGGCTGCCGACTTTGGAATGGGGAACCAGGTTCCAGTCTCTGTGTCGGCTCAATATCCTGTGATCATGGGCAAATCATTTAATCTCCTCCTGCCTAACAAAAATGAATGTGTCCGTGTGTAATGCAACTGGTGCTTCCGATCGAGTTTGCGCTATATAAAAAAAATGAAGCTCGAGATGGTGCACGGTGATATATCTTTACCCAGTAGTTCTGAATCTAGCTATTCTAATTTTCTGGTAGTTGAGGTAATATTGTTCGTATTGCTTTCAGTGAAGCAAGTGTAGTGTTTCGAAAATGGTAATGCTTTACAGTACTCATAGGTAGGGCAAGGGCTTTAAGTGGGATGACAAAACTGGGGGCTCTCTCAAAGGGGCGTGGCCAATGTAATTAAGGGCGTGACTTAAAATCATGTAAGCTAAAAATCTGTGCTTAGCATAGTGTTCCGCCCGACTTGTATTTTGCTGTTTCTGTCATTTCATCCAGATATGCAATACAACAAGTAACGTCATACCTACAGCAAGTCAGGACTATTGGCTTTGGCAATGGTTGTTAGTTGCACAAGATAAATAAGCAGCAACTATGGCTTGTATATAATATTGAAAAATCTTCCACTTAAAGCCCTGGTGACACCACGACAATGTTGCTGCTCCTGAGTTTAAAAAGGAGAAGGGAAATCCAGAGAGAAAATGACTCTCTTTAGAGGATTTCCCTTCCCCTACAACGCTCACCTGGCATGACTTCATGCTGTAACTTCTCCACAAGTGATAAGTGAGCAGCGTGAGCACACGGACATCGGTGTGCCTGCTGTCACTGCAGTCCGGAAAAAAACCTCTATTCAATGAATATGGGTACAACCCCGAGCGTGCCCCTGAGGGCACAGTGAACATGCATTACAAGATGTCCACAAGCTCTACACAACGCGCCGTGCTTTAGCTTTTGCTTGTTTCTCTCAAATCTTCACTACGGAGCTACAGGGCTCAAATTGCTAGCACACATTATTTACGAACACGGCTGTATGTACGAGCCAACAATGGACCTATAAGATGCACCGGATTGTCACCCGCTCGTTTTGAGGAGATTCACTTAACTAGAATACATTTTTTTAAGTTAATTCTTTTTTAATTGGGTCGTTCAGTTGTACATAATGTCTTCTTGGTTTTATATATATATATATATATATATATATATATATATATATATACAAAAATGCTTATAACACTTGTTTATTATAGCTTTTCAACATGCTGCATAGTAACCACAAGCCTCTACAACATAGCTTAAAGACATTGGCAAAGCCAAGATCTCTGGCTAAACACTTATAAGGTCCCAAAGCGAGACCTATTGGCTATGCCAATGCTTGTTAATAAAGCAGTCTTTTATTTTTTTAAATGCAACCCATTTTCCTTGAAGCAAAACGGGATCCGTTTAAAAAGAAGAAGTGAAACTTAACAGTTTCATTTTTTAAGAGCAGGCAGTGGTCCCACGGACCACTGCCTACTCTTAAAAAAATTGTTTTCTATTCTCAATGGGGAAGGGGTCACCAAGGGACTCCTTCTCATTTGCAAATTGGTTACTATCTCCCTCAAGAGGTCGGTAAAATATTAATGTTTTGCGACCGTAATTGGATCGCAAAACATTCCTACATCCCATTCAAATTCAGTATTTGGAAGGGACGGGATGCCCTAAACATCCCCCTTCCAAATGCCGAATTGCAAACACAAATTGCAATTATGTAACGTGGGACCGAATCGCAATTTGTGTTTTGTATATAGTTAAAGCATTTTTGTGGTCGGAAATGGCCCGATAAGTCCATGTGGCTCTATGTTCCCTGCATTCTTTTTAAAAAAATTTTTTAAAGTGCGCTGAGAACTGTCCACATTTGTTATTGATGCTTCTGGGGCAAGCATTGCTAGCTCTCCAGTAACAGCACTGTGATGTGGTCACTGAAGGTTACAGCATTTTCACTCGTCTGTTTGGCAGTCACAAAGCCAGTTTCTTTAGTGGGGTGCAAATTATTGGCCAACAAAGTTCCCTCCTTCACATTTTGTTCATTCTAGGGTAAACCGTGAATCTTTGCAACCTTATCAACATTTCGACCCCCTCCTATTGTGCATTCATTTTTACCACATAGACAATTTCTACAGTAATCTAATCCCATCCAGTACAATAAAGGTATGTTGAATATTTCTTAGAGTGCACTGTTTATATTACTTTTCTACGCACAATAACAAATGTTTACTGTTTTTTTTTTCTCAGCCATTTACCTTTTGCAGAGTTTTTTTTATATATAAACAATAGCATTGCACAGGAAAAGAAC
Source organism: Calotriton arnoldi (assembly GCA_963921515.1). Taxonomy (NCBI): domain Eukaryota; kingdom Metazoa; phylum Chordata; class Amphibia; order Caudata; family Salamandridae; genus Calotriton; species Calotriton arnoldi. Next base: position 1,927,910 of record CAWUFW010000124.1, on the reverse strand, counting down.
ATTGTTTTTTGTGATACCTGGCCATGAAAATGGGACAGGGAGGTTATCGATACTTTACACTCCTTTGTTTATAGGGGTCAGATTTAAGATTGACAAGGACCACTATTATAAGTAGAAAACAGACTGATAGCTTGGAGAACACAGGAAGATATCCAGAAACTCAACTTTGGAATTAATGTTAATTTCAGCACCAAACTTATTTAACAACCAAATTCATTGGCAATAATGTTAACAGATGCCCCAGATGTAAGGCAGGAAAAGCTGACCTCCATCAGATGGTCTGGGAATGCCCATAGACAAGAGTACTGGAAAAATGTTGTTCCTGCGGTGGTTGAACTCACTATGAAAGTTGACTGCCAACCAAAACCTTGCCTAGTAGTTCAAATACCCTGAAGCAAAAAAAAACACAGCATTAAGCAGATGTTACTGTTCTGGCTTACTTTTTATTCAAACAAGGTATCGCTGTTCCTTGGAAGTCACCAACTGACCCTGAATTGCTGGTAAGCTAAATGCCTTGGGTAAATGGGCTGAGATGGTGAAAACGACACCACGGACAAGCATCATCGTGGAAACGTCAGATCTTAGTTGTGTAAATGGTATGCCTTTATATTGCTGCCTTTGGTCAATAAATCAGACATTAAAGTACAGTGATCTGGTAGCACTAACTATCGTAAATAGCTGAGCTGCCCAACACGTCATACTAATAGTAAATGAACTGTCAGCAGGAGTTTGGCATTTGTATTAATCTATAGCGACCCCTGACCTTGACTGGTAGGTCGCTCCCCCACCACACAGCTCCGTCTGTGTGCCCTGCTGCTGCCCCTGATTGTGCTCGTTTTTTTCCTTCTGTGCCCCCTTGCTGCCCTGATTGTGCTCGTTTTTTCCTTTCTGTGCCCCCTTGCTGCCCTGATTGTGCTCGTTTTTTCCTTTCTGTGCCCCCTTGCTGCCCTGATTGTGCTCGTTTTTTTCCTTTCTGTGCCCCCTTGCTGCCCTGATTGTGCTCGTTTTTTCCTTTCTGTGCCCCCTTGCTGCCCTGATTGTGCTCGTTTTTTTCCTTTCTGTGCCCCCTTGCTGCCCTGATTGTGCTCGTTTTTTCCTTTCTGTGCCCCCTTGCTGCCCTGATTGTGCTCTGTTTTTTTTCCTTTCTGTGCCCCCTTGCTGCCCCGATTGTGCTCGTTTTTTCCTTTCTGTGCCCCCTTGCTGCCCTGATTGTGCTCGTTTTTTCCTTTCTGTGCCCCCTTGCTGCCCTGATTGTGCTCGTTTTTTTCCCTTTCTGTGCCCCCTTGCTGCCCTGATTGTGCTCGTTTTCTCCTTTCTGTGCCCCCTTGCTGCCCTGATAGTGCTCTGTTTTTTTTTTTCTCCTTTCTGTGCCCCCTTGCTGCCCTGATTGTGCTAATTTTTTCCTTTCTGTGCCCCCTTGCTGCCCTGATTGTGCTCGTTTTTTCCTTTCTGTGCCCCCTTGCTGCCCTGATTGTGCTCGTTTTTTCCTTTCTGTGCCCCCTTGCTGCCCTGATTGTGCTCGTTTTTTTTTTTCCTTTCTGTGCCCCCTTGCTGCCCTGATTGTGCTCGTTTTTTCCTTTCTGTGCCCCCTTGCTGCCCTGATTGTGCTCGTTTTTTTTCCTTTCTGTGCCCCCTTGCTGCCCTGATTGTGCTCGTTTTTTTTTCCTTTCTGTGCCCCCTTGCTGCCCTGATTGTGCTCGTTTTTTTTCCTTTCTGTGCCCCTTTGCTGCCCTGATTGTGCTCGTTTTTTTTTCCTTTCTGTGCCCCCTTGCTGCCCTGATTGTGCTCGTTTTTTTCCCTTTCTGTGCCCCCTTGCTGCCCTGATTGTGCTCGTTTTTTTTTCCTTTCTGTGCCCCCTTGCTGCCCTGATTGTGCTCGTTTTTTTTCCTTTCTGTGCCCCCTTGCTGCCCTGATTGTGCTCGTTTTTTCCTTTCTGTGCCCCCTTGCTGCCCTGATTGTGCTCTGTTTTTTCCTTTCTGTGCCCCCTTGCTGCCCTGATTGTGCTCTGTTTTTTTTCCTTTCTGTGCCCACTTGCTGCCCTGATTGTGCTCGTTTTTTTTCCTTTCTGTGACCCCTTGCTGCCCTGATTGTGCTCGTTTTTTTTTCCTTTCTGTGCCCCCTTGCTGCCCTGATTGTGCTCGTTTTTTCCTTTCTGTGCCCCCTTGCTGCCGATTGTGCTCGTTTTTTCCTTTCTGTGCCCCCTTGCTGCCCTGATTGTGCTCGTTTTTTTTTTTCCTTTCTGTGCCCCCTTGCTGCCCTGATTGTGCTCGTTTTTTTTCCTTTCTGTGCCCCCTTGCTGCCCTGATTGTGCTCGTTTTTTCCTTTTTGTGCCCCCTTGCTGCCCTGATTGTGCTCGTTTTTTCCTTTCTGTGCCCTCTTGCTGCCCTGATTGTGCTCGTTTTTTCCTTTCTGTGCCCCCTTGCTGCCCTGATTGTGCTCGTTTTTTCCTTTCTGTGCCCCCTTGCTGCCCTGATTGTGCTCGTTTTTTCCTTTCTGTGCCCCCTTGCTGCCCTGATTGTGCTCGTTTTTTCCTTTCTGTGCCCCCTTGCTGCCCTGATTGTGCTCGTTTTTTCCTTTCTGTGCCCCCTTGCTGCCCTGATTGTGCTCGTTTTTTCCTTTCTGTGCCCCCTTGCTGCCCTGATTGTGCCTCGTTTTTTCCTTTCTGTGCCCCCTTGCTGCCCTGATTGTGCTCGTTTTTTCCTTTCTGTGCCCCCTTGCTGCCCTGATTGTGCTTGTTTTTTCCTTTCTGTGCCCCCTTGCTGCCCTGATTGTGCTCGTTTTTTCCTTTCTGTGCCCCCTTGCTGCCCTGATTGTGCTCGTTTTTTCCTTTCTGTGCCCCCTTGCTACCCTGATTGTGCTCGTTTTTTCCTTTCTGTGCCCCCTTGCTGCCCTGATTGTGCTCGTTTTTTCCTTTCTGTGCCCCCTTGCTGCCCTGATTGTGCTCGTTTTTCCTTTCTGTGCCCCCTTGCTGCCCTGATGGTGCTCGTTTTTTTCCCTTTCTGTGCCCCCTTGCTGCCCTGATGGTGCTCGTTTTTTTCCCTTTCTGTGCCCCCTTGCTGCCCTGATTGTGCTCGTTTTTTCCTTTCTGTGCCCCCTTGCTGCCCTGATTGTGCTAGTTTTTTCCTTTCTGTGCCCCCTTGCTGCCCTGATTGTGCTAGTTTTTTTCCTTTCTGTGCCTGTTTCCTGCCGCTGCGCCCCTGCGGCCCCGCCCCCTCACTGCCCATTCGCTGCCCCATTCCCTGCTCCTCCCTCCCACCTCCCCATTTATGGCGGCCGCTGCGCCCGTCCGCGCCGGGACCGCGCCCAGCGCCAGAACCCCTGGTCCGGGCATCCCCCGCGCCCGCCACATCAACAGACGCCGATACGACGCCAGCACCCTCCACGCACTCAACCCCGGAAAAGATCACGCCTGCTACCTGGCCACCCCGAAGCGCACCCAAGGGCCCTTCACCTGCCGGAACTGCAGCTTCGCCAGCACCCGCCCCGCCAAACCACCGCCCAGGAAAGAACCCAACTACCTCAGATGCATCCTCCTCAACACCCGCTCCGCCCGCAAACACGCCATTGAACTCTGGGACCTTCTCGACTCAACCTCCCCAGACGTCGCATTCCTGACGGAGACCTGGCTGAATCCCGCTTCAGCCCCCGACATCGCCATTGCCATCCCGGACGGCTACAAGATCACCCTCCGGGACCGCACCAACGGAGTCGGAGGAGGCATCGCCATCGTCCACAGAAACACCCTCAGAGTCTCAACCAACACCGACGACACCCTCAGCACCGCCGAACACATGCACTTCCAGATCCACACCGATCCCAACACCACCCTCAGAGGAACCCTCATCTACAGACCCCCGGACCCCGACCACAGTTCAGCGATTCTATTGCTGACTTCGTCAGCACACACGCCATCGCCTCCACGGACTACATCCTCCTCGGGGACCTGAACTTCCACCTCGAGAACAACAAGGACACCAACTCCACCACCCTGATCGACAACCTCGCCACCCTCGGACTCAGACAGCTCGTGACTACACCCACCCACGCCGCCGGCCACACGCTAGACTCCATCTTTTCCGCAAGCCCACACGTCTCCTTCAACCACACCTCCGAACCCCACTGGACTGACCACCACTGCATCCACTTCACCTACAGGAAGCCCACCACGCACCACCGCACCGAACAAATGCCTCGCCGCTGCTGGAGCAGAGTCACCGAAGACCAGCTAACCACAACCCTCGCCCTGAGCCCACCCGCCGAACCCTCCGACCCCGACACCGCCGCCCGCAACCTCAGACAGTGGATCGACGACTGCGCCAACACCCTCGCCCCGCTCAAGAATCCGCCCAACAGCCACACCAGCAAGAAAGCCACCTGGTTCACCAAAGACCTCCAGGCCTCCAAACGAACATGCCGAAAACTGGAGAAGATCTGGCTCCACGAACGGACAGCGGACAGCTACGCCGCCCACAAGAGCGCCACCCGCAGTCACCATCACCTCATCAGATCCGCCAAAAGGGCCTCACTCCAAGACCGCCTAGACAACGCACACAACAGCAAAGAGCTCTTCAACATCGTGAAGGAACTCTCCAACCCCAGCTCCAACACCAACGACATCCCGCCGTCGCGAGACCTGTGCGACTCACTGGCCACCTTCTTCCACCGCAAAATCGCCGACATCCACGACAGCTTCAACACCACGACCGCCCCGGCAACCACCGAGACCACTGCCCCCACAACCACCAACCGCCTGCTCTCCTGGACCAACATCAACGACGAGGACACCAGCGAGATCATGAACACCATCCACTCCGGCTCACCGCTAGACCCATGCCCTCACCACGTCTTCAACAAAGCCAGTACAGCCATCGCGCCCCATCTCCGGAAAATAATCAACATCTCCTTCGAGACAGCAACCTTCCCGGAAAGCTGGAAGCACGCCGAGATCACCGCCTTACTCAAGAAACCCAAGGCAGACCCCAAGGACCTCAAGAACTTCCGACCCATCTCTCTGCTCCCGTTCCCCGCGAAGGTCACCGAGAAAATCGTCAACAAACAACTGACCCGCTACCTCGAGGAGAACAACATCCTGGACCCTTCCCAGTCCGGCTTCCGCAGCAACCACAGCACCGAAACCGCCCTCATCGCCGCCACCGATGACATCAGGACCCTGCTAGACGCCGGAGAAACAGCAGCCCTCATCCTCCTGGACCTATTAGCCGCCTTCGACACGGTCTGCCACCACACACTACGAACACGCCTTCACGACGCCGGGATCCAAGAGAAGGCCCTGGACTGGACCACATCCTTCCTCTCCGGCAGAACACAAAGCGTCCGCCTCGCCCCCTTCCGATCCAAAGCCACCAAGATCTGCGGCGTACCCCAAGGCTCCTCCCTCAGCCCAACGCTGTTCAACATCTACATGGCACCCCTCGCCCACGTCGCCCGACAGCACAACCTCAACATCATCTCCTACGCCGACGACACCCAGCTGATCCTCTCCCTCACCAAAGACCCTCACACCGCCAAAGCCCACCTCCACGAAGGAATGAAGGCCGTCGCCGAATGGATGAGTACCAGCCGCCTGAAGCTGAACTCGGACAAGACGGAGGTCCTCATCCTTGGTTCCAACCCTTCAGCATGGGACGACTCCTGGTGGCCAACATCACTGGGAACAGCCCCGACACCCACCGACCACGCACGCAACCTAGGGGTCATCCTCGACCCCACCCTCTCCATGACTAAGCAGGTCAACGCCGTTTCCTCATCCTGCTTCAACATCCTCCGAATGCTCCGCAGGATCTTCAAGTGGATCCCCACCGAAACAAGAAAAACAGTCACCCAGGCCCTCGTCACCAGCAGGCTGGACTACGGAAACGCCCTCTACGCAGGAACGACGGCTAAGCTCCTGAGACGGCTGCAACGCATCCAGAACGCCTCTGCACGTCTTATCCTCGACATCCCCCGACGCAGCCACATCACACCCCACCTGAGAGACCTGCACTGGCTCCCTGTCAACAAGAGGATAACCTTCAAGCTCCTCACCCACGCACACAAAGCACTCCATAACTCCGGACCAGCCTACCTCAACAGACGACTCAGCTTCTACACCCCCACCCGCCTGCTCCGCTCCACCAGCCTCGCCCTCGCCACAGTCCCCCGCATCCGGAAAACGACCGCCGGCGGCAGATCCTTCTCCCACCTCGCCGCCAAGACCTGGAACACCCTCCCCACCAACCTTCGGCAGACCCAAGACCTACTGGCCTTCAGAAGACTCCTCAAGACCTGGCTCTTCGATCAGTAGCAGCACCACCCCCCTCTTCCCCCAGCGCCTTGAGACCCTCGCGGGTATGTAGTGCGCTTTATAAGTGACATGATTGATTGATTGATTGATATGTGCAGAAACACTTAGTCTATGTAACTGTAGTGCCATTGTAGTATTTTGTGGTATTGCCCATTCTTAGCATTCGTGGTATGTGGAGTATGAAGGGGAATTTACTGAGTTCAAAACTTTGTTCTAGATTTTTGGTATAAATATTGGGGTTAGAATGTTGATGACATTTGTGGCTTTGTGTGCTTGTATTGCCGGTGGAGCTGGCCTTGTAGTTAATAAATAAAGATGATTCCTGCTTGATCATCAGCGCGTCCTCCTTTTATTGTGGTTGGAGGTTATTACATTATTTTGGCGACGAGGAGCTTGCCATCCCCTGGACCCACTTTGAGTTCCTCTGTGGATTTTTTGGAATTGACGTGCCTGGACTCGACGGATCTCCCCATTACTAATTTTCTTGTAGAGAATATTAGATTACAGCTCTGCATGTTCAAGGATTTGTCTCCTATTAGGTGATGGTTGGATTTTAATTATCTAGTGCTTTCGCTGTACAAATGCAGCATACCCGATAGTGTAGTTAACCCCTTTTGATGGACCCGTTTTCACTTGAAAAGGACCGTGTGTGGCTGCTGCATTCCTCATTTGCACCGCGCCCCCAGCGTTCGCTGGAGGATTGTTAAAATTATATCAGTACTTTAGAAAACAATTGTAGTGTTCTATCACTTGAAAAGAAAAAAAGAATTCTCATGTGCTGTCTGGGCCCTGGAGAGCTCAGAGTTTACAACCAAAGGCAAAAAATACTGATAGGGCTGGTGCTTCTAATGTGTTAAAAAATGCTATTCTAGACTTGGATGAGCACAATTCCCCTAATGTATGTGTTGCAGTTACGAGAGACACTTTCTTCCAACGTAAACAACAAGAACAGAATTAATCTAGTGAGGATTATGTGTCTGTTCTCAAGAATTTAGCTGCACCATGCATGTTTTGCAATTTGTTTTACGAGTTGATCGTGACCAGATTTTGTGCACTAGAAACAAAGGTATCCAAGAAAGGTTATGGATTGAGTGAGATTATTAGAGTTTAAAGGATAATATTGCTTTAGTTAAGAAGGCATAATTATCTGAGAGATGTGGCAGAGCTGTTAATCCCACTTCAGACAATTCATCTGTGAACATGATTTCTTAAGGGGAAAAAATTGAAAAGTATGGTTTCAAGGAGTATCAATGACCAAGCTGAATATAATAAAGGTTCAGGGAAAGAAATAAACAAGAGCCAGGGAAAGGTCACCAGTTTTACGTGCTTCCTTTGTGATAGTAGTTCGCATACTGCCAGATTTGATAAGTGCCTTGCTAAAATGGCTAAATGCCTAGAATGTGGGGTTTTTGGACATTTTGCTAGAGTTTGCAGAAGAAAAATAAAGAAAACAGAGTAGCTTGTCTTGCACAAAGTGGTTTTGATTCATCTGGAAATAAATCGGATGATGTCGGACAGAACTTGCTTGTAAAAAGATTGCAAAAACCCCCCAAACTGTTGTGTTGAATATTAATGGGAATGATCGTAACACTGTGATTACTTTTGGTGGGATTCCTTTACAGGTAGCAGCGGATTCGGGGTCACCTTTTACCATTATTGTTCATTCGGTTTGGGAAAATAATTTTGTGAATGTTATTGGTCCTCATTTAGAATCCACTGATGTGAACCCGGAGAGTTTTACGGGAGGAAAAAATAGATATGTTGTAATTTTGATGGTTAGTGTTCAAGTTTAGGAATAGACGAGCCACATGTAAGTTATATGTGGCAGCTGATGGTCCCTCCGTTTTAGGACCAAAGGGTGTTACATATTGTATTAGATCCCAATAGTCCAGAGCAAGCGATGCTTGCAATGGTGCGGATACTAAAAAGTGGGTCCTGAATGAGTTCCAAAACGTGTTCAGTGGAAAAATTGGAAATCTCAAAGGGTTTACTTATCGAATCAAGGTTAAAACCTCAGCCGTTCCCAATATACACAAAGTTTGTATTATACCCATTGTTCTGAGAGATGAGGGTAAGATGGAGGTCAGGAGCCTCTGAGTGGCTTTCACCGATGGTCGTTGCCAGGTGAGCAAATGGTAAAATTCTGCTGTGTGTGGATCATAGGTGTTTGAATGATAGCATTGTGGTGTACCAATTTCCACTGCCCAGAATCGATTAAATGCTTTCGTTAACCAGGAGTACTAAGTGGTTCTCCACAATAGACCTTTCTTTGGCATATCACCATATCTCTTCACACCCCTCTAGTAGGAGTTTAACTGCTTTTTGCACCCGGTTTGGGTGTTTCCAGTTCCATCTTATGCCTTTTGGCCTGGCCTCTGTGGCAGCGGTGTTCCAGAGACTTATGACGTAACTATTTGGATATATGCAGGGGCTAGTGTTCTTTCAGGATTACATATTGGATGTTGTCTGTAGTAAGAAAGAACATGATGAGAGGCTGAGAAAGGTTTGGAGTGTACTACTAAACAAGGGTTAACTGCCGAACTCTCAGAGTGTAAATTTGTTGAGAAGAAGGTGACATACTTGGGTCATGAGTCCAGTTGTGATGGAATAAAACCTAAGGAGAAATTGGTGGGAGCCATCTTTAATGCACCCTTTCAAATCCAAGGATGACCTCCAGTAATTCCTGGGTTTGGCTGAGTTTTATTTCAAATTTGTAGACAGATTTTCTGAAAAGACATACGTCATGAGAACTTTGCTAAAGAACAAAGTGAGTTTTGAATGGTCCAGTGAGTGTCAACGATCCTTTGAGGAGATTAAGGACAATATTAGCAAAGCACCTAATTTACAGTGGTTCGATCCTACTGCAAACTATTGTCACTACTGATGCGAGTAACCGGTTTAGGGAGTGTTTTCACCCAAATTGAAGAGGGTGGCAATGAGGTTGTGATTGCTTTTGAGTCCTGCTCACTCACTCACTCCTACGGAAGGGAAGTCCTCAGTCATAGAGTTTGGAACTTTGGCGTGTGTCTGATCATTGGAACATTTTAGGAAGTTTTTATGGGGTGAAAAATTTACTTTGAGGTATGACCATAAACCATTAGCGAAGTTGTTGACTACGGAAGGATTATTTAGAGCGACTGCTAGAATAGCCAGATTATTTTACCGATGACAGGATTTTAGACTTGAAAGAGAAAGTTGAGTATCGTTGGGGTAGGCAAGATTAAAGGAGTCTAAAGGATGATTTGAGAGGATTTTGGAAAGTTACAGATAAATTGTGCATGTGTGACTCTTTTATATGGCAGGGGAGAAAGTTATTCCACCCAAAGTATTATGTGAACAATTATCTCCATATGCCATGATGGGCACTCAGGCATCACGCTTACTTAACGGAGATTGAAAGATCTCTATTGGTGTCCCGGGGTGGATATGGAAGTAGAAAGATTTGTTAGATTATGTGTGAAATGTGAGGTGGATGACCAGACACAAACGTTTTATTCACCCATTGACTTCTTTAGGATGTCCCAAGTTGCCCTGGGAGGATGTAGCTTTGGACATCATGGAACCTATAAATTGGCAAGATGGAAGTTCTAAGAGCATTATAGTTTTGGTAGACCTGTTTTCTAGATGGTTTGAATTGAGTATTGTAGATAAGGTGGATACTAAAACTGTAATCAAGTTTCTGGATGATGTGTTTTGGAGGGAAGGATTTTCTGCAACCATTCTCACCGATAATGGTGTACAATTAAAATCTAGTGAAATGAGTATTTAAAAGCATCTGGTGTTAAGCAGAAGTTTAAAGCTCTTTATCATCCCAGCGGTAATGGCGTTGTGGAAAGGATCAACAGAATTATCAAAGGTATTTTACAACTCTCCAATAAGAGCAATGTTTCTTGGGAAAGTGACCTAAAAAGGATGGTGTGGGCTTATATGAAGAAGTGTCATGGTTTTTTAGGCAAGAGTCCTTTCGCATTGATTTGAGGAAGAGAGCCTTACTCTAAAGTTAATCCAGGATGGATGAGGAGGAGTGGAATGGTGGAGTCTGAGGTCATTGAAGTGAGGAGGCGCATTGTGAAGTCCCAAAAGAAAAATAAGGCCTATTGTGATTTCAGACATGGAGTAGAACAAGTGAAATTGTGTGTAGGACAGTGGGTATGTGTAAAGAGTGCGAGGAAAATAGCTAAAGGAGAGAGCAAATTTAGTTAACCTAAAAAAGTGATGAATAACACAGTTGTGTTGGATGATGGTGAAGTTTGGCAACCGAGTCGTCTTGCACAGGGAGGAGGTGGTACAGAGGGAAACCAGGCAAAAGGAACCACCTCTAGTAATTATTGGTGGATGTATCCACGTGGATTGATTTAAGGAGTGCAGTCAGATCTCTACTCCAACAGTGAGTACATTAGCACTGGGGAATGTTCCAATTTAAAAGTTAAACTGGATTATGTTTGGGAGAACGTTTCTCCTAGTTTGGCATAGGAGAGTATCTTTCGAATGATCACAAGAAGTAGTGGTGATTCTCATGATCCAGTGTGAAGTAAGAACATTTTGTGGAAGAATTGTGAAGAAACCAAAAACAATTGATATGTTTGAATGTAACGAATTATTTAAAAATGTATATGTTTAACAGCGACTTGTTATTTATGTATGCAAGTATTTATTTAGTTATTTATTTGTTTTTCCAAAAAAGGGAAATTGTGTGGTATTGATCATTCGTGGCATTAGTGGTGTGTGGAGCTTTAAGTGGAATTTACTGAGTTTAGCACTTTGTTCTAGATGCTAGGTAGAAGTATTGGGGGTTAGAATGTTGATGGCATTCCTGGCTTGGTGTACTTGTATTGCAAGCGGAGGTGCAGTGGGGTTGATAAGTAAAGAAGATTCCTGCTTGATCTTCAGCGCGTCCTCCTTTTATTGTGAAATAAAATATGAGACAAGATGGCAGTGGTAGTAGCAAGATGTCAGCACCTCTGTTAGGTTTGTAAGTACAATGTGAAAACAAGTAAAATGTGCTCAAATGAATACACTATGCCATCAAAGTAGTGTACCTTAATATATGGAGAGAATTCTCCACATATATGCAGAAAGTATTAAACAATTCAGAGGACAACAACAAAGTTTTGATCCACCACTATTGCAGATCAATTTTAATTTGAATGACACTGCAAAACAGCACAAATTTGAACAAAAATCCAAATATAAACAGTATTCAAAGCCTGATGGTCTGTTGACACGTAGGTAGATAGAAGGCGCACACAGCCAACACGTGTTTCGTCGTGTTTACGACTTTTTCAAGGCTGTTGACAAAGGTAAGTAGAATACTGAGGAATACACGTGGAATCGCTACTTGATTATCTAAATGTTATCCATCCCATGGATGCATATTGTGGTTACACCATAGAGTGCGAATGAACATCATGCAATGTCCAAACTAAGAACATGCTTTGTGACAGTATCTCCAGAGACAATTAGGAGGAAAAAACTGTACATAGTGACTTATTAATTCAGCAAACCGCAAGGTGACCAGATAACGGAACGGAAAAGGAACTGCAAAGTGTCAAGATAATCAGAACGGAAAAGAAAGGACAGAGAAACTCTAGCAAAGAACCCAGCGATAGTCAGTCTCATAGACTGAGAGCCACCAACACCAGCACGTATAATAGAGAACAAAATAGTTTCAGTCATAACTACAAGCAAAAATACCTGTTGTGACCCTGTTTGGTCTTTCCAAACGAGGGAGATGGCCTCAAAAGGCCCCTTTATGTATAGGAGGAGTATGTTGTAAGTACACCCCTAAGCGGTCAAGATTCTAAGGTAAGTAAATGAATGGATTCAGTTGCGACCTCCCATAGAAGAAGCTAGAGCTGTAAGGAAAAGTGGCACTTAATTGCGAAAAAACAGCAAAACTTCATTTATGAAGACTAACGTGAAACTATCTAATAACATAGTATAATTAATATTGAAAGCGAATAGATATCAATTATAGGGTTCTAAACCCATCCTATTTCATAAAATGTTATAAAATGAGCAAAGTTAATGTCACCGATACATAACACAGCTATTATGTGCGCGTATCTCCAGAGTAATAGTCTGCACTACTATGTTAGCAGATTGTGCGTTAGGCCACAGTACAGAAAAGTTAAAATTCAAAATATTAAAAGCTTGTTATATCTGAGCACGTTTTGCTCATATAGGTAATTTATTTCTCACCACATTTTGCATCATTATGCTGTCACGCCGCATTACAAGACTGTCACGATCAATTATGTAAAGATCAATCGGGCACACTTATAAATCATTAATTGCTGCCACTAGATATAAAAAGTGTCCAAAAAAAGGGGGAATATCGACAAACTAAACTGTTAGTTTGCGTTCTATCTTACCTCGTATCTGTATTTCACCTCTCAGTTTAGGGTGAAAAATGAAAGTTTACAAAAAAAAAAAAAAAGCACCATCGGGCATACGTAAGCCCAATAAGCAGTCAGGGGAGGCCTGTAAGTAAACAAAATTAACAAACTTGGTCAGGAGTCAGGGTACCCCCTAAAGTTTTAGCTAGTGGTAAAAGCAAACACTTTCAAAGGGAGAACTTACCCGTAGTAGTTTCACAGGTAGTATTAATCGTAAGTTTTGAAACGGCCCGTAGTACGAGTTCATTTATAAAGGCTTGTCGAGGCCGAATACTCGGAAGACACAAAAGAAGGGAGAGAACCTCTCTGAAAAACCTGCTAAATACGGGCGCCACTACACCACTGCAGAGCATAAAACACAAACATTCATGAATTGTAATACAAAATTCGTGGTCTACTGCATCATATGTGTATGTAACAGCATCTATGTAGTACGATAAGACCCTTGAAAGAAAAGGATACAAGAACACATAAGGGCCATCAGAAATGCTAACACAAACTATCCAATGGCTGTCCATTTCAATACAACTCATGGGATAGCAGAACTAGCGCGTGTTAGATTCCACGGTATAGGGGTGGCCTTTGATAATCCCAGAGGTTGTGATAGAACACACCTATTGCAAAAACTTGAGGCCACCTGGATTACCAAGCTTAGGTCTGTTGATCATGGTCTTAACCTGGAAAGAGAAATGTATGTATTTCTGAAAGACTGAAATTAATGTTATGTAAAAAATTTCTATGCATAACCTGTGAAATAATCATTTCTTTCAACATAATGGTTATATATAGCATTAAGTGCATGTTATATTATACAATGTTATTATACTGTTACCATTATATACTTACTGTTTAAATAGGTCTGTTAAATCGAATGTGGCATAACAATCCGTGGGCTTTCTCAATTAATATGTAGTGTATTGAGATCACAGTTTACACATTGAAGTTATTTGTTTTAATGTATTACTTTAACTGCTCTAAGAAAATATTTGGGAGCACTATCCTATCCTTGAGGACTGCCTTTTTTGTTGACACCTGCTTCTCTATATTGACAGACTATCTCTGGGATCTTCTTATTTCTTAAATATTTCATATAATTGCTGTTATTAAAAAGGCTCTAACTTTTCTACATATTCTTCTCAGTGTATATTCTTTGTTTAAGATTACCGTTTTAAAATCTTAGGGACCTAGGTGCTGCTGATTCAGCAAGCCGCTTCTATCATTTCGAGTAGGGCCAAGCAAGATATACTGCCTGTGCCCAAGCCCTATGACACTAGTTGAAAATGGAGCTGGTATTTGCCATGTGTTTTATATTGAGTATTCCGTTTCCACTTTGTAATATGTCAAATGTCACTATTAATTCGTACATATTTTTCAAACTTTTCTAACTTTTACTCTTCTTGAGTAACAGATGACGAGACACATACCTTTTGGTATGATATTGACTTAGAAATACTAACGTGAAACTATCTAATAACATGGTATAATTAATATTGAAAGCGAATAGATATCAATTATAGGGTTCTAAACCCATCCTATTACATAAAATGTTATAAAATGAGCAAAGTTAATGTCACCGATACATAACACAGCTATTATGTGCGCGTATCTCCAGAGTAATAGTCTGCACTACTATGTTAGCAGATTGTGCGTTAGGCCACAGTATAGAAAAGTTAAAATTCAAAATATTAAAAGCTTGTTATATCTGAGCACGTTTTGCTCCTATAGGTAATTTATTTCTCACCACATTTCGCATCATTATGCTGTCACGCCGCATGACACGGCTGTCACGATCGATTATGTAAAGAGCCTCTTTGCTGCTGTCTTCTGCTTGCCTGCTGACTTGCAGTCACGTACTGCTACAGCATTTGGTACTCCTGGTGGGAACCGGGTCCCAGGAGCAGAGTCGTGCCACAAACATCGCCGTGCACACTCCGGCGGGGGGGGGTTCTATAGAGTAAACCTCTAGATTGCATGCTATTTTAAGGTCTGAGGGGTGAATGTTTCCTCCAGTGCACTGATTCACATTAGTTGGTTCTGTCCTAGGACTGAGGAGGCCCAGATAGTAAACAATTATGGGGAAAAGTACCCCCCCTCGCACAAGGCCACCCACTAGGCAGAAAGCCCCTATTCGAACCCCTATTATTCATTCTGCTGCCCAACCAACTGCTATTGATAGAATGTTGCAACAAGCAATAGGAGCTGTCTCTAGTGAAATAGAACGCACCGAAAGATGACTTTCTTTAACACCAATACTCCCAAGCATTTCACAAACCATGGAGTTAGAAGCCTCTCACTCACCCCAACCACCAGTTGTCCCCACTATTCTAGAACTATCACCTGTCCAAGACACCCCAGTCTTAAAAACTATCAGCAGGACCGAGACAGGTGGGGGGGGCAAAAAGGAAAGGAGCCTCTCGGAAGCCAATTGATCGTAAGGGAGGTAAATCTGCGAAACGTAATCCAGGGGTAGAGCTAAATCAACTGCTAGGGGGGTCCTATTCCTGATGAAAGTGGTAATAAAACCTCTGAGCCCCCAGTATGGGTATCGCACCTGTCAGTCGAGCTAAAAGCATACCTCAAACACCTCATAAAATCTGAACTTGAGGATGCAATGAGACGTATTGACAAATTAAACACACTTATGGACTCGTGGGGAACTAAAATTGATGCTGTATTGCATACTATTCAATCTATTAAAATACCAAAAAGGGCAACTGTAACCCATGGAGTCCAGACTACTCGGTCAGCTTGCCCTCAGCAAACCTCCTCTGCAGGGGAAAAATTTGATGAGCAAACGAATTTGCCCGTAGAGACAATCTACCCAGCCTAACATATTCAACCTATAGTTACCTTGCATCATAGGGCGCCCCACCCCACTGACAATTCCCAAGATTGTAGGGCTGTGACAAACACTCATGACTTTCCAACTGAACATCAGGCTCAAAGAATTTGTGAAGCAGATACCAGAAAACCATCCTACTCTAAGCAAAGGGAAACAAACATCACTCTCCCCCGTATAGATCTGCCCCCAGCATCAACACCTTATGTTGTCATTTTAGCTGGAGTAACTGAGCTGGAAAATGGTCGAGGGGAATCATATTTGGAATTGAAAAATAAAACCATTTATTGGCTAAACAAATATAGGCCGCTGCCCTATACAACACATAGTAAAATCCTACTTACTCGTAGGGTTAGTTGGATGGGGCAGAGACAAAGACATTCCAGGGGACTGTGTTCTAATTAATTTTAAAGATAGAAGGGCGGTCCAACACATTCTCGACTGGGGGCCACGCAGGGAGACAGGAGGCATCCAGTCACTTCCCCTGGGCTACTTCTACCCTCCTTGCCCCCTGATAGACAGAGTAGGGAGCGTGTACAAAAAATGGGAATTGAGAGCCCAGAGAGGTAATTTGCCAAAACCAGGACAGGGATTGGAACATAATACGACATTTAACATTCCTGTTAGTAATAGATTTAGCTCCCTAGACCTGGTCGATTGACTATCTCCAGTTGGCAAAAACTTGAACTCTATTATTAACCATCCACCGGAGCTTCGACTTCCGGAAGGATTAGAGAATGGTGATCAACTTGCCGAGAATTTCCATGAAGCTAGCGCATCGGTTGGTACTTTCAGTGCACCCGCCAGGACGTTAGGCGACCCAGACTGTATTATGCAGAACGAGCTAGGGTCCAATGAACAGGCTAAAATTCTCCAACAGGTACTTTATCAGGATGGGCGTCCTCTACAGAACACTAGGATCTTATCATGGAATATAGCCGGTCTCAGTTAAAAAATGGACCACCCAGACTGGGGAGACTTCATAGACAGCCATGAGCTGTGTCTCTTTCAGGAGACCTGGTCAATGACGCATTTACATAGAGTGGGCTATGTGGCATATTGTACTCCAGCAGTCCAGGGGCCTAGAGGGAGACCTTCGGGAGGTCTTTGTATTTGGGTGGGTACACATCTGGGTTGTAACATTAAAACAATAGATACCTTCTCCCCTGATATTTTGTGTATCCTCCTTTCTTTTTATAACACCCTGAAAATTGCCATTATTAATGTTTATTCTCGCCCAGTGAGGCATGGGCAAACCTCACAGACTTTAGATTGTCTGGCTACTTTTTTGCATACTTTGTCTGAGTTCACTCATGTAATTATTGGTGGGGACTTTAATTGTCATTTTGAGCCATTAAATGGCATCTCCACCAGCATTACTAGTGAGGAAGATTCGGCCCGGTTAATTCCTGAATGTAACACCTATCCGGTAAGGGGCTGGACCTCTCTAGTTCTGCAGATGAACTCTTATTCTTAGCCATTCACTCAGGGCATGTAATGGTCGTTTGCCTTCCGATAGCCCAGGCAACTTTACCTATAATAAGATCGGGCAGACATCTATCATTGATTATATTCTAGTAGATGTCGAGTTTTGGAACCGAATTATTGATTTTACGGTCAAGTTCCGATGTGAAAGCGACCACAACTCGTTGGTGCTAGAAATAATACTCCTGCATTCCACCTGCTACCCGAACCCACCTAGTCAGCCTGCCCCAAATTTAATAGCAACCGAAGGAGGTAGAAGAGTACGCTGGGGAACTTTTGTACAGTCAGCTGAAAAAGTTGCCATACTCTATAAGCAAATTATCCCTTTTTAGGTCGAGCCACGAGTAGCGCGCAAGCGCTGCTTAGAGGCGAAGACTTATTGTAAGTGAGTTTTCAAAGCAGTCCAACAAACGCTCGTGCGTCGTGGCTGGCCTTTTTGAGATGGGTACGCGCGGCAAACATGTGTTTCCAATTATCGTGCCCAGACGCGGGCGCGATAAGTGGAAACACATGTCTGCCGCGCGTACTCATCCAAAGGCCAGCCACGACGCACGAGCGTTTTTGGGACTGCTTTGCAGGCTGCCGCGCTCGCCCCCGCTCCTCCGTGCTTGTTTAGGGTCGCTGGCATGGCTGACTGCTGCTTGTACCTTGCCACGCGTGACTGACTTCCTGACAGCTTTACAAGTCATTTAAGAAATTAAACCGGCCAAGCCAGATGACTTATCTGCTTTTACTTGATATTTATGTGGCAGGCTGAATGTGACTGACTCCTCCCTTGTCCTACCGGCCTTTTGGAGGCAGGCAGACCTCACCTATGAATGGCTGCAAGCAATGAAGGACGCGCGTGGGCGGACCAGCGTGTGGCGGCCGGAACCCTATAAAGCACCAACGAGGCATCCCATATCTAACATTCTATTTATTTCATCCCTTGAACAATTAATCCCTTACCTGTTTCGAGCTTGCTTTGGACATTTTCTTTCCTCCTTTCTGGATCAAATGGATGAGAAATGCGCGCAGTTTAATAGCTGGATTTTGTACACATAATAGCACGCCAGTGAAGGGGAAACCGTTTTACGCGATCCACGCAAAATATATTTCGTTAATTCTCATCTCGGGGCAGCCATTTTCTTCCTCTTCAGACGAGTTTGGGGTCGGATTTCGCTCCAATCATTTTGCTTTTAATGGCTGAGGGGAGGGGGAAGGGTGGGTATTCTTTGTTTGAAAGACAGCACTGGAAGAGGGAGGGGTAAGTGGGAGGCGGTGGGGGAGGGTGTATTATGCACAGCAAATAGGAACCACAGATGCTTTTCTGCTATCCATTATTTCAGAAAAACCAAGCACATTTATGTTTTAATCTCCTAGACAATGGATGCCCCACGTAGGCGCAGGGAGACAGATTATCATAAATTCCACATCAAATACAGTTTTATAATAATTAATTTAAATTGAACTCATTAGGTTAATATATAATTCGCATAGCGATGATATCGTAATCATAATGCAACATGCCATCCATTTCCGGAGGATATACATGAAGTCTTCATTTCTGTCCGAAATGTAGCGTGGTATTTCAATCCATTGCAAGGAGCCTGTAGGATATTTTTTGTTATCCATATCAACAACGGGATTTCGCATGTCATTCACTGCACAACACTGCCAAAGGGCCTTGTCACCGGTTAACTATAACTAGTTATGCTTTTTAGACAACAGCACTGTGGTTTATGGGACTTGTAGTTTTGCTGTTCTCATAAATCCTATGTGGGGAGTCCGGTTGCATTAACAGGAGATGAAGTGAGACCAGTTAGCAAGACACAGATATTCCCTCGAGATGAGGGAGTCGTGGATCGCTAATGAAGCCGGGGGGCGGAATCCTGTCCGTTCTCGGGGAGACTTGGGTCTTTGCAGCTGAAGGATGAAGGTTATTGTGTAACTTCCTTTCCGTCGTCACACACCCAGAGTCATACATTTTTTCCAGTCATCTGGTCTAGGGCAGTGGTCGAAGGTGGGGGGGAGTCGGGGAACTGTGGGCGGAGAATCAGAGGGCGGGAATAACCCGTGGATTGGGTCAGTGGGCGGAGTCAGAGGTGTGGCAGAAAGAGCAAAATATCCCAATTTTTAGGTCTCGGCCTGCACCAGCGCTTGCGCTGGTCTGGCCGAGAGTTTTAGTAAGCGGGTTTTGGAAGTGCAAACACTGGCTTTCGGCTGGCGACCAGCTTGAGTTCACGATGGCGTGCACGCGCAGCTGCCATGTGGGTTTCCTATCTAGTCCTCATTTCCTCGTCATGGCTCATTAACTCTCTGGACTCTGATGTTTCAATCGCAGCAGCAGCAGCTCACATTACCAACTGAGGGCCCTGGACTACAGTCACATGAAAAACAAAAGCGATTAGCATTGAAATGCAAGCTTTTTTTTGTCTAGTTAGAAATATTGCTTCGGTGGGTTGATTTCACCTTATATCGCTATTTGTTTTATATTGGGAGTCACAGCCTAATTACCAGTATTTTTGTCTCTCACTGTTTTTTAAAAAAATATTTATTCGCGTAAAGCACAAAGCTATATTTAAGGTTACTTTTTCCGCGTCACTTCTTCACTCTATTTAAACTCCACCCCCCCACTCTTATTGTCTCTCTCCTTCTCTCCCCTCTCTAATTCTCTCTCTACTTAATTAACTCTCCCCTCACTATCTTTTTTAGCCTTTCATTCTCTCTCACCCCTTTATCTGTTTCTCTTTCAAACTCCTTCATTCACTCTCTCTCCCCTTCTTTCTCTCTCTCTATCCCGCTCCACTCTTTATTCTATGTACACCCTTTCTCTCTCTTTCTCTCTCACCACCCTCTCTAATTGGGCATTATATCTTCACTCTATCTCTCACTCGGCAACACCACAGCATCACTCGGCAACACCACAGCATCAATCAGAGCCAGCACAGCATCACTCAGCACCAACACAACATCTCTCAACGCCATCACAGCATCACTCAGTGCAACCACAGCATCACTCAGTGCAACCACAGCATCACTCAGTGCAACCACAGCATCACTCAGTGCAACCACAGCATCACTCAGTGCAACCACAGCATCACTCAGTGCAACCACAGCATCACTCAGTGCAACCACAGCATCACTCAGTGCAACCACAGCATCACTCAGTGCAACCACAGCATCACTCAGTGCAACCACGGCATCACTCAGTGCAACCACAGCATCACTCAGTGCAACCACAGCATCACTCAGTGCAACCACAGCATCACTCAGTGCAACCACAGCATCACTCAGTGCAACCACAGCATCACTCAGTGCAACCACAGCATCACTCAGTGCAACCACAGCATCACTCAGTGCAACCACAGCATCACTCAGTGCAACCACAGCATCACTCAGTGCAACCACAGCATCACTCAGTGCAACCACAGCATCACTCAGTGCAACCACAGCATCACTCAGTGCAACCACAGCATCACTCAGTGCAACCACAGCATCACTCAGTGCAACCACAGCATCACTCAGTGCAACCACAGCATCACTCAGTGCAACCACAGCATCACTCAGTGCAACCACAGCATCACTCAGTGCAACCACAGCATCACTCAGTGCAACCACAGCATCACTCAGTGCAACCACAGCATCACTCAGTGCAACCACAGCATCCCTCAGCGCCGCCGCAGCATCCCTCAGCGCCGCCGCAGCATCCCTCAGCGCCGCCGCAGCATCCCTCAGCGCCGCCGCAGCATCCCTCAGCGCCGCCGCAGCATCCCTCAGCGCCGCCGCAGCATCCCTCAGCGCCGCCGCAGCATCCCTCAGCGCCGCCGCAGCATCCCTCAGCGCCGCCGCAGCATCCCTCAGCGCCGCCGCAGCATCCCTCAGCGCCGCCGCAGCATCCTCAGCGCCCGCAGCATCCCTCAGCGCCGCCGCAGCATCCCTCAGCGCCGCCGCAGCATCCCTCAGCGCCGCCGCAGCATCCCTCAGCGCCGCCGCAGCATCCCTCAGCGCCGCCGCAGCATCCCTCAGCGCCGCCGCAGCATCCCTCAGCGCCGCCGCAGCATCCCTCAGCGCCGCCGCAGCATCCCTCAGCGCCGCCGCAGCATCCCTCAGCGCCGCCGCAGCATCCCTCAGCGCCGCCGCAGCATCCCTCAGCGCCGCCGCAGCATCCCTCAGGGCCGCCGCAGCATCCCTCAGGGCCGCCGCAGCATCCCTCAGGGCCGCCGCAGCATCCCTCAGGGCCGCCGCAGCATCCCTCAGGGCCGCCGCAGCATCCCTCAGGGCCGCCGCAGCATCCCTCAGGGCCGCCGCAGCATCCCTCAGGGCCGCCGCAGCATCCCTCAGGGCCGCCGCAGCATCCCTCAGGGCCGCCGCAGCATCCCTCAGGGCCGCCGCAGCAGTATCACTCAGGGCCGCCGCAGCAGTATCACTCAGGGCCGCCGCAGCAGTATCACTCAGGGCCGCCACAGCAGTATCACTCAGGGCCGCCACAGCAGTATCACTCAGGGCCGCCACAGCAGTATCACTCAGGGCCGCCACAGCAGTATCACTCAGCGCCACCTGAGTATCATTCAGCATCACCTCAGCATCGTCTCCGCAACAGTCACCACCACTACCACCTCAGCATCACTCAGCACCACCTCAGCCTGCTCTCGGAATCTGGCATCTGTTGATTCTCCCCTAGCGTCTGGCCGCTGCTAGTGTTATAATACAGGTACTAGTTCCCAACCTTCACCCTCCGATTGTTTATGCCCCCTCAAAAAAAAAGCTTTAACAAACAACCATTGCAATAGGCAGAAACAAGTTGCCAGCATTGCAAGAACAAAAGAAAACTGAGAATTTTTTATTGTAAATACTTTTTTTAATATGGTCGTTCAGTTTTACATAATGCCTTCTTGGTCATATATAAAGTAACAAAAATGCTTCTGACACTTTTTTATTATAACTTTTCAGCATGCCGCACAGCAGCCACACTTCTCTACAGCACAGCTTGAAGACATTGGCAAAGTCAATAGCTCTGGCTAAACACTTAAAAGGCCCCAAAGGCGAGACCTATTGGCTATGCCAATGCTTGTTTAGAAGTTGCATTTAGAGTAGCATTAAACAGTGAAGGTCCCGAATCCTTGTTGGAAATAAGCAAGAACAACCAGGATTTGTTTTTAACATTGACAGAGTTCTTTTATAATGATCAAGTCAATAATGGTACCGACCCCAAAACTAAACATCCCTGGTATAATAGAGCGTGCAGGGTGGCCAAGCGCGCACTATTACTGGGGGTCAAAGATAAGGACAACCTACGTATCAAAGAATCCAGGGCACAATATACTTTTTTTTTTTTTGCTGAGGCTAAAACACTTTGGGAGATAGACAAATGGGAGGCAATAAAAAAAGCCCTAGATAATAGAGATATGAGAGGCTTTTGGAATCTAGTGAAAACTGGAAAATCTGAAGGCAACTCTGCAATTGAACCAAACCTGGGGGAGAGGAAGTCTGGAGATCCCATTTTAAAAATTTATATTCAAGGGCTCTGGACGGAGATGCAGTTGAGAGGGAATCAATAATGGATAAAATCCCCTTAGATAACAGTGCAACCCCATGTTCTATAAAAGAGGTAACTGCAGCATTAGGGAAATTGCTTCCAGCAAAGGCACCGGGGTTGGATAGAATCCCCGGTGACCTATTTAGAAATGAACAAATAGTGTGGGCACCCTACCTACGGACACTATTCAACGCTATCCTGCAAGGGATGGCGTTGCCCTCGACTTGGGCAGGTGCGGAAATTATCCCTATTTATAAAAAAGGCTCCCCGCTTAATCCGGAAAATTATCGTCCTATAAGTTTAATTGATGTGACTCAAAAGATATTTGCCCGTGTTCTCCTGGCTCGATTGCAATCATGGATAGATGATAATAACGCACTAACACCTTTGCAAGCTGGCTTTAGGACTAAAATCTCAACTATCGACCAGCTTTTCAGATTGCAACTGATCCACTGGAAAACCGTAATCTTGGAGGGTGGTAGCCTTTATCTAACCTTTTGTGGATCTTAAATCCGCATTCGATATGGTGCAGCGTGATCAGCTATGGGTCTCCTATATGATATGGGAGTACCAGCCTATCTATGCCATCAGCGGATGCGTCTGCACCAGGACACGTATGCGAGAGTAAGATCTGGCAAGAAAGGGGAATTGACCGCTCCCTTCCCTGTAGAGAAAGGGGTGAGACAGGGTTGTGTGTTGGCCCCGACCCTGTTCTCCCTCTTCTTGAATGGCCTAATCGAAACTCTACTGGCGGTTAAAGATATAGATTCCCCGAGGTTAGCAAATCGTAAATTACCTGCGTTAATGTTCGCGGATGACACGCTACTATTGTCTAAGAGTCCTATGGGGATGCAGCGGGTTTTGGAGGAGTTCTGCAAATTCTGTAGGAATAGGGATTTGGAGATAAATCTCCAAAAAAAGAAATATATGGTGTTCCTCGCTAATACTAGCAACTGCCCACATCCCTTAATGGAAGGCAGACCCCTAGAAAGGGTGTCTACTTTTGATTATCTGGGTCTCACACTTAATGATAAGATGGATAGGGGGACCCAAGTAAAAAAAGCTAACCTAAAATTGACACAGTCTATCGGGGGCCTCCTAAAAGTATATAAAAACTGCACCCAAAAAGTGGTAGGGTCGCCTGCTGAAATCTACAAAGTCCAGGCAAGGGCCGCGTCAATTTATGGAGCAGAACTTTGGGGCCATTGCCCATCTAATATGCTATCTATTACAGAGAATTCCTTCCTTTGACAGCTCTTGGCCCTGCCCAAAAGCACTCCTCTAACTCCGCTAAGCGATGGATCTAGGTATTGGCCCGATTGCTGATTTGATTGCCTCCCGACCGATTTTATTTTGGCGTCGACTATGGAGTACCCCCGAGCTACTAAATTATAGGGAGGAACTGAAGGATGTTATGTCCATCTTGGGAGCAGGGAACATTCCATGGCTATCCTATATTAGAAGCACATGCCATGCTCTGGGGAGGGCAAATATATGGCTAACTCCTGAAGAGTCCTGCCCTAGTACTTCTAAAAAGACCCTATCTTTTGCCTTCAAAGAACTTAAATTTGTACAATTAACCCAGAGCATTAATTCTTGCAGTTTGACCTACAGGTTTCTGGACGCCAAACAGCAATACAAGCTAGAGCCAGCCCTGGATAACATACAGCCATTCCTTGCAAAGAAACTATATTTTCAATTCAGATACGGTGTGCTCCCGCTCCGAGTATTTACAAACCAATGGAAGGGCGCCACCAGACTGGATTGCCCAGGGTGGATGTTAACTGAAGAGACAGAACTTCATGTTCTTCTCTTCTGTCCTGCGTATAGAAGGTCAAGATCTAAGTGGGTTCTCCAGTTGTGTAGAAATGTGGGGATTAGAGACCACTCAGAGGCCTACAGGCTACTAAAATACGAGACACACCCACTATTCGTTTTTGCCACTTCTAAATTTTTGTTTGCGATGTGGTGTACACGTAGAGGCATCATAAAAAAAAAAAGAGCTTAGGAAGTATTTAAGTGTGCTTATCCATTGACTATGCTGCCAACTTAAAACTGTATATCTTCCTATTTTGCCAGCTATTTTAATAGTTTTATCTCATATTTTTTTAACACAATCTATTTATTGTATTGTTTTTTAAATGTTTTTTTACTGTTTTTTAAAATGTGATGATAGTTCCTCTGGACTTGAGTAATACTGTAGGTTCTCAAACATCGAGCGACGAGTGGCCGCAGGGGTCAGAATACATTGTACAAACTTGTAGTACATTGCTACATATATGTTGCAAGGACACTCTGCACTTCTTCCTGATTGTATAAATTCCTTCTAAACCACAACTTTTTGTATATTATGAATGTTTTAATCAACTCTGCTTTTATGGCCGTATGGCCAAAATAAAGTTTTTTTGACTTGACTTGAAAGATCAATCGGGCACACTTCTAAATCATTAATTTCTTTTGTGTCTTCGAGTATTTGGCCTCGACAAGCCTTTATAAATGAACTCGCACTACGGGCCGTTTCAAAACTTACGATTAATACTACCTGTGAAACTACTACGGGTAAGTTCTCCCTTTGAAAGTGTTTGCTTTTACTACTAGCTAAAACTTTAGGGGGTACCCTGACTCCTGACCAAGTTTGTTAATTTTGTTTACTTACAGGCCTCCCCTGACTGCTTATTTGGCTTACGTATGCCCGATGGTGCTTTTTTTTTTTTTTGTAAACTTTCATTTTTCACCCTAAACTGAGAGGTGAAATACAGATACGAGGGAAGATAGAACGCAAACTATCAGTTTAGTTTGTCGATATTCCCCCCTTTTTTTGACACTTTTTATATGTAGTGGCAGCAATTAATGATTTATAAGTGTGCCCGATTGATCTTTACATAATTGATCGTGACAGTCTTGTAATGCGGCGTGACAGCATAATGATGCAAAATGTGGTGAGAAATAAATTACCTATATGAGCAAAACGTGCTCAGATATAACAAGCTTTTAATATTTTGAATTTTAATGTTTCTGTACTGTGGCCTAACGCACAATCTGCTAACATAGTAGTGCAGACTATTACTCTGGGAATATGCGCACATAATAGCTGCGTTATGTATCGATTACATTAACTTTGCTCATTTTATAACATTTTATGTAATAGGATGAGTTTAGAACCCTATAATTGATATCTATTCGCTTTCAATATTAATTATACCATGTTATTAGATAGTTTCACGTTAGTCTTCATAAATTAAGTTTTGCTGTTTTCTCGCAATTAAGTGCCACTTTTCCTTACAGCTCTAGCTTCTTCCATGGGAGGTCGCAACTGAATCCATTAGTT
The DNA here is from genome assembly GCA_963921515.1 of Calotriton arnoldi. Classification (NCBI taxonomy): domain Eukaryota; kingdom Metazoa; phylum Chordata; class Amphibia; order Caudata; family Salamandridae; genus Calotriton; species Calotriton arnoldi. The sequence goes on along the minus strand of CAWUFW010000124.1, from coordinate 1,902,038 downwards.
TACTTACCTAAGAATCTTGACCGCTTAGGGGTGTACTTACAACATACTCCTCCTATACATAAAGGGGCCTTTTGAGGCCATCTCCATCGCTTTCAAAAGACCAAACTGGGTCACAACGTTCTAAAGGTATTTTTGCTTGTAGTTATGACAGAAACTATTTTGTTCTCTATTATACGTGCTGGTGTTGGTGGCTCTCAGTCTATGAGACGGACTATCGCTGGGTTCTTTGCTCAAGTTTTCCTCTATCCCTTTCTTTTCCGTTCTGATTATCTTGACGCTTTGCGGTTCCTTTTCCGTTCTGATTATCTGGTCACTTTGCGGTTTGGTGAATTAATAAGTCACTATGTACAGTTTTTTCCTCCTAATTGTCTCTGGAGTTATTGTAACAAAGCATGTTCTTAGTTTGGACATTGCATGATGCTCATTCACACTCTATGGTGTAACCACAATATGCATCCATGGGATGGATAACACTTAGATAATCAAGTAGCGATTCCACGTGTATTCCTCAGTATTATACGTACCTTTGTCAACAGCCTTGAAAAAGTCGTCAACACGACGAAATACGTGTCGGCTTTGTGCGCCTTCTATCTACCTACGTGTCAACAGACCATCAGGCTTTGAATACTGTTTATATTTGGATTTTTGTTCAAATTTGTGCTGTTTTGGACTGTCATTAAAATTGATCTGCAATAGTGGCGGATCAAAACTACTTTGTTGTTGTGCTCTGAATTGTTTAATACTCCTTTTATTGTGGTTGGAGCTTACTACAGTCGTACATTCAGAAAATATGACATACCCTCAGCACCAGGACAATGTGTCACTATGAGATGCTTATTTGTAATGTATAAAAAGATTTAAACCGAAAAGAATGAACTTAAAAATAGAATGTTGCTGTAGTATGTGCCGAGACCACTGCACTTAGTCTATTATTTATCTGATTAAGTTTATTTGTTTTCATATTCTTTTGCGACCTGTAGTACGACTATTTACCAGTATTTTTTTAAAAGAACCGTTTCTGTGACATATCTCCTGCAGAACCATTTTTAGTGTTAAAATTGATATACTTAACAAACTGTTGCACATGCCCTGATTTTCCATGCAGAAGAGCCAAAGTGAAAAGAACATACAAAGTTGGCTTAGATGCAAAGTGTTTCGTACAAACTCGTGAAGGTTGAAAAGAGTGCTTATAAAACTCAGAACCCAGTGAGCAGTCACTGGTCACACTGAATGAGTTGTGCCCGTATGGATACAAACATTGTGGATGAGTCTGTTTTTGCTCTTGAGGCATCCGAGACAGGAGACCCCATACAGTAGAGGTTGGTGAGCCATTGAGCGCTCGAGCCAGATTCTTGGCTGGGGCTCATCTCGAAGTCCTCTTGAAACCTCAAGACCAAAACAAGCTGAGATTTCATGGGAGGCATTATGGCCTAGTCTAGTGGCTACAGCTGCAGACCTTGTAATATGTGTAAGAGTGCCCCCCCGGCCTCTACAATACATTGTGGCTGCATTACACCTCGAGGGCCGGGCGCAGACTGAGGGGATAAATAAAGGATGGAGCGGTCGCTCATTGATCACTCTGGCTGCACCAGCATATTGTCTCCGTATGCAATGCATCAGCAAGTCCCCACCTGCAGCCTACCTCTGTGCTCGTGTCTTGGTGGTCACCACGAAACGGTGAACGAGGTTCGAATCCCAGCCTCTGGTCGGTAGCCTGTGAATCCTGGCAAATATATCTGTGCCCAACTCTGGGAAGCGATCTTGTATCCTTGAGCAAGATTTGCGCTTTATAAAACTTTAAAAAATGAAATGTGAAGCCTGTCTGTCACCCATGCTCACATCTCATCCTCCAAGAATCAATGGTGTTATCTCATCTTCCAAGAATCTTTGATGTCAGAAAGAGAGACCCATCTAGTGGCTGAATTGCACACGTGTGCAACTGAAAATTCTGGGACCAGTCTCTGCTTCCATGCTTGACCACACTGGATCATAGGCAAATACTTTTTCACCGAGCCACCTTTTTGTTCATTATCAGAAAGGATTTTTCTAGGATTGCACAGGCGTCAGAAACTGTGGTGCGTTATTTAAATTAGCAAAGGAAATACCAAGAGCTCATAAGAAATGACCTATCAGGATGACACTGTATCTGCTTTAGGCATCGTAACCGCTGACTGCCAAGATTTTTTTTATTGTAAAATACTTCTATCTTCAGTTATGCATTATGTTTCCAAACAGTATGTACAAGCGGTTTCCATCTCAACCGTCTTGGATCAGACATTTAGAAAATGCTTTTGCTGTAGCCCGCCGCTACTGAAATATTGAGCAGTGCATACTTAAGTCTTCATGGGTTACCCGGCTACATGATTCCCTTACTATCTCTCCCCTACTTTCCAGCTGCTTACTTCATTACAACTTAACCACAAATACAGTTCATACATATTACAAGACACTTTTACATTTTTAAAAAGCTGGCTGCCCGAGGTGTCAGGAAGGATGCGGGCGAGGCAAAGGAAGCTGATTCACAAGGAAAATAATTTTACAGGGATGTTTACCAAATTCAGCATTGTCGATTGTGTCGGACTGTAAACTAGAAATCGCAGAGGGAAGTTACAGGTTATTTGAAGGTGTGTGCCAAGTGCTATCAAAGCATCACAGCAGAGATGTAGTAAATTCCCACCTGTATAATGCATACAGCCCTCCTAGTAAATCATAAACGTCATGTTGATGTTTAGTCCAATGTTCTTAGTAGCTAGGAACTTTACATATTTTAACTTCTGTAAGCTTCAAGACAGACATAGTCACGGAGATCAGTTCATACCCCCTAACAAGTTATAGACTAAAACCCAGTCTCAGAAAGCGGGATTACTGAACCATCTTGTAGATGGATTCAGACTTGACACGATCATTTGGCTGCCACTCAACCACGATCTGAAGAAAGACTGTTTTCACTTCGGTACAGCCCAAGCTTGTGAAAAGTCAGTCACAGGCACATTGTACCAACAGTGCTGGGAGTTGAAAGCGGACTTTTATTTTTTGCTTCAGGAGTCTCTACACCTGAGCGGCATCCATACCGCCAGCCTCTGCTATATCACGGCATATCTCGAGTTAGACGAATCTTTGTCTACCTTCTACATTCTACTTAAAAACCTTTCAAATCCCAGGACGATATTTTCCCTTCGCACCACTGAAGCCATCTTGCCCTGTCGGCCTGTTATCCGCAGACCTTCATCGATTCTTCCCCTTCATTATATCCCGATTGGGTCACCCGCGCTGGCTTGTCACATATCAGCTTGATGTGCCACCGCGTAGGTCTCTATACTTCCTAGATTGTCCATTATATTTATTAATCGTATCCTTGGGAAACGTGTTTATACTTATCAGGCCGTGTATATCCCTTGACTGTTTTAAATCCTGTCTCTCTTGAAATTGAATGCTGGTGTCTGTTGATCAGGCACATCCCACTGTTTCCTTGTGTCTTTGACTCTGATGCCCTGAGGAAGGTGATGCCCAACCTAGGGCGAACACTGAAACGCGCGTCGGCGCTGGATTCCAATTGTGGAAATTCATGAGTCACCAGATAATCCCATTTATTGATCTTATGTACAATATAATGCGATGTCTGGCATATTCTATATACTGATCTGGTTCACTAAATGTGTTTGATGTATATATCCATATGTACCTGTTAATAGGCTCATAAGACACCTTTCTATCACTCTGTATCCAGGTTCCATCTATAACCATATTGTATTCTCCTAGTAGGAAGATTCCTACCGTTGTATGTTGTTGTATGTATGAATGGTTTATATGGATAGAAGTGTGAGAATGTGAATATTTGATATGGCTTGTCTGTGATATGAATGAGCGCTTGGTGGGATGTGCTTTTGACGTTTTTATTTGTGATATTATGTATTTAGGTATTATATTTATCGAATAAAATTATTTTGATACATTTCTATCCATTTTTGTGGTTCACTTAAATCATGTGTATTCGCACTGGTTCTGCTGCTGTTATATCATTGACTATTTGCATTGCTTTAACTAGATAGGTAGAGAATTCCTCTTTTGAGATTTTCTTGGCTTATTTGAAGGTGTGTGCCAAGTGCTATCAAAGCATCACAGCAGAGATGTAGTAAATTCCCACCTGTATAATGCATACAGCCCTCCTAGTAAATCATAAACGTCATGTTGATGTTTAGTCCAATGTTCTTAGTAGCTAGGAACTTTACATATTTTAACTTCTGTAAGCTTCAAGACAGACATAGTCACGGAGATCAGTTCATACCCCCTAACAAGTTATAGACTAAAACCCAGTCTCAGAAAGCGGGAGTACTGAACCACCTTGTAGATGGATTCAGACTTGACACGATCATTTGGCTGCCACTCAACCACGATCTGAAGAAAGACTGTTTTCACTTCGGTACAGCCCAAGCTTGTGAAAAGTCAGTCACAGGCACATTGTACCAACAGTGCTGGGAGTTGAAAGTGGACAGTCGGAGATTTTATCAATTGTAAAACTAAAATAATTTTTGAGTGTCCATGTAGTTTGAAATATATTTATTCATCTGCACATTTATTAGGACAATTGTCACAAATCCAGGAGCCTAAAGCTTCGAGATACCAAAAATAATACCCTTTGCATTTTATGCCAGATAGCATCTGACATCGAATAAAGGATGTGGAAATAGAAGGCCCAATTCACAAAAGATTTTCTTGTTAGCAGGTGGTACCTTGAATTTGCAGGAGTAAGTCGTACCTACTCAAGGAAAAACCTTTGTGGGTCAGGACCTTAGAAATGTTTGTAAAGAATACTCATTCATGCAGATTCTTTAAATGAACCCTTTCTAGGGTGCCTAATGGGTTCTAGAAACTGAACAGCAACGTGGAGTTACCAGCATCAGAAAGCGCTGTCCAGCGTTAGTTTTGGAGATGTGATAGTGCAGCTCTATAATGTGTACCCATGCTCTGGTGACATAAATTTATTTCCTCTGTGCTCTCACAGATACACGATTCGCGGCTACTGAGTTGCATTTGTCTTACTTTTGAGATTTCTCATTTGTTAATTTTTTTATTTATTAAAAAATACATTTTCCATGCCCAATTCTTTAGGCTACAATTGCTGTGTCCTGTTGCAGGCAGACGTTTGTGACACACCTGTTCTTCTTGCCTTTGGTGCTTGATTAGGTATCATGTTAATGCATCCTGACCGTTTTGCTCCCTCTGCACTTAAAGGCCATTTGTGTAAGACACCAGACTACTTACGGCCTCACTGTTTATAGAAATAAGGTTTCCCCACTAAACCCGCTCTCACTTATTCAAGGAGCGGTTCTCTATAACAGAAGCATATAGATCATAGGGAAGATTATAAGCACTCATCTTCTCGTTACAATAAAAAGTGCCAAAAGTTATTTTTCAAACCCTATTCCAGTATGGTACTCTACTCTATTTCGCAGGTAACCTTTACCTCTGCAGATAATTCTACTGGTCAGATTGAAGCCATTTAAAAGGCTTCTTTTCAGTCTTTGCAGTTTCACTCCCTGGTGTGCTCAAAGTATCCTTTGTCTTCATGATACGATTAATCTGCTGAGGCACTGGTGACTTCTGTTCCAACTGCTATTATACTACAGGCTGTAAATCCAACTTTGAAGCTGCTGAAGTCGGTGAATAACCTCCTTCACAAATCCTGCTGGTCCTGACCATTGCACAATCAAAGACTAACTGTGCCACTATCCTAGTCACTCTCAAATTCGTTAAAGCCATTCTCAACTACTGGACGTGTACTGCAGTCTACCTGGTCCAAATCAGAAGCCTATCTTTATGAACAGGGGACTCCTCAAATACCTTGTGATGGGGACTATGCATACCTTACCTCAGGCAGACCTTCAGCGGGTAGGTCTTAAAATCCCTCCTGACTTGTGTTTCGGCTTGGAACAATATCATCCCTGCCTCCTCCTACCAGGACCATCCTATCGACAAAAGAAAGTTGGGCACTGCGATGATGTGCTGTCCATTTCAGGTGGATACTACTTCACTCCCCACTCCCATGACCATGTGGGATTGGTGGACAACCTCTGAAGTAGAGGCTGACCGTAGCAGAGGCATGCCACTGAGGAAGAAATCAGGCTGTAGGAAGAGACAAACTACCCATCATCCAGACCTAGAGGAGGAAACTGAGAGGAACCTGCTGGAGAGACCCAAGGGAGAAAGAGGAGAAAACCCACTCAAAGACGGAAAAGGAGAGTACCTCAAATGATCTACTAGAAAGCACTGACCAACCCAACCACCTTGAAAAGAAAGGCACAACTTCTCACGCACTTAATTCCCCTGAGTTGACTGCAGCCTTAGGCAAATGTTTGCAGAGTGGTGGGAGAGGTTCCAAACACTCAAGAAAAGTGGGGGGAGAACAGGAACACGCTCACCGTGTTCTGCTGGGAAAGTCCCCCACTCCTCATGACTATTGTGTGCATGCGACTTCACCTGACCCTAGTCTTACAAGCACCTGAGGTGAGGTGATATATTTAGCCTTGTTGCAGCTTGTGGTGGAAGAGGTGCTGCTGACTCCCGCGGACTGAGACCCTACATACATCTATGTAAGTGAGATGAGCTTTGGGAGGAGGCCAGGGGCATGCGTAGAGTCCCGATATTACCTTTTACCCTCCTGGGATGCGATACTAGTGGCTAGCCCGAAACTGGTACTCTGGGGGAGGTTTTTGCCAGAAGCGGCGCTTTCTTCAACTTCTTTCTCAGAGGCAGAGCCGGTTACTTTCCTGTGCCGTGACTGCTGAGGTCCAGATGAATGAGGCCCCACCTGAGTGAATGGTAGTAACCTGTTGCCCGAGTGCCTTGGAGCTGAGCGGGATGGAGTTGCACCGCAGCTTTCTTTGGAGTTGCAGTGATGATGCCACACCCTTCAGCTGGGGCAGCGCCGAGAGCTGCTGCACTAGTGTTTAACTGAATGCCCCAATTGTGAGTTACTTGTTTGGATTTCTTGTCTGTTTCATTCATTATGACTGTGCTTGGCACATAAATGAGCTTATGTTTTCCTGCCCACACACATCTGCCTTTTCTTTGTTTTGTATCTTCATTTGTTTGTAGTAGTGAACTGTTCTCTTTGAAAATGACAAATATTTTACAAAACATCATTGGAATGGTAAGGAGAGCCTCCTGCCATTTTTGCTCACACTTATTTGTAAGATCATGGTTCTTTTTTTAGTTTGCTTGTGACATCAAGACTTCTGAAGGGTATTGCAGAACAATTTTCACTCCTTCTCAATTTTAGGTACTCTTCTATGTGAATTTGGTACACACATTTTTTATGTACCCTATATGAGTCCATAAATTCCTAAACTCTGTAGTTCTGACTTGAAACGGGGTCTTCATTGTAGCCAAAACATCTGCTAGGCATGTGAGCAAATTGAAAGCCATTTAAGCCTTTGGTTGCTTTATTGTTTTTTCAAGACACAAGGTTGTTCTTAGGGTCTTCCCCTCTTCGACTGAAGGTGATCACAGACTTTCACGGGGCCGAAGTGATTTCTTCACCTTATTTGTTACCCACTGCCAATCATTCAAAGAGAAAGAGAGGTTGCACAGATAAGAACCTAGTAGGGCTCACAGTCGTCACGTCAACAGTAAACAATCAGGTTGAATGATAATACTGTCATAGGCTTAGAAAGAAAATATATTATGCTGTCAGAATATAGACCATTTCCACGTGGCTTTCTTTAATGTGAAAACGTTATGAATGAACAGGGAAGTAACCTTGTGATGGATTTCATACCTATTCAGCGAGGGATATGGCAGCCTCTTAAGCTCTTCTGATGGGGATAATTTGAAGGGCTAGTATTTAGTCCTTGCTGAATTCTTTTTGAAAGCATTATTGGCTTCATGTGCAAGATCGAACACTGTGTCAATTTGGTGGAGCAATACTTCAATCATTTCTAGTGTAACTGGGGTTTACTCTTCCTCCCCCCCCCCCCACCCCCCTCTTTTTCAAGGATGCTTTGGGAGTTGTTAAAGCAAAAGAGCAAGCATTAGTTAGAAGAACTGTTTAAAAAAAAAAAAAAAATGTTTTTATTTTACTGGCGGAAGTGTTCTTTCCAATGGAAGCCATGTCTCCTGTAGATTCCTTACCGTCAACACTCTTGAAGATGAACAAGTGAGTCACTTTTCTTTGTTTTTGTTTGACTCCTCCCTTTATTGTTCGCATCAGTGGGGGAAAATTACATCTCCGACCTACAGTTCTGAAGATATTGGACCTCGACCCTAAACTATTGTTACTGAGCTGCCAGTAGAAACCAGTGGGTGTTGCAAGTCTCATGACAACACTATCACAAGATTCCAAGTACGGCCAGCCATTTATGAGTTGAGACACCACTAAAAATTGGGAACCCAATGGAACCTTCTTTAGTTTTTAAGTCCATTTGTTGCATCAGCAGACCTCCATGTTGGAGCATTGTCTTTTGTAGCAGTTGAAGTCATATCTGGCCTCTCTGAACTGTGTCTGGTGCCCTTTCACAAATACTGAACATCTGGCAGCCCTGTTAACAGGAGACTGATACCTGGTTTCAAATTCTCTGAATTGTACTTGTTTGCATCAAAGATTGCTGAAAACCTAGGGATAATTGCAGACATATTCTATACACTAGACACCTGATTGCTTAGTAACATTCTGTCTGTCACCTAGTCACTGAGAAACATTGCTCATAGGAAGGCACTGAGGCCCAAATTTCTAGCCAACTTAATACTTACTCATAGACTTTAATGTTACTTTTAAGTGCTGTAAAATGTTTTTGTTCCTATCGCAGCCCTAAATGATACTAAGATCATCCATGTTTTTGCTTGGGTTCTACATTTTACCACTGTAGGCAAATATCTTTACTCTTAAAGATATGCAGCTCCAACTGGACAGTGATGTTACTGGATGTTGTTAGTTTGGGTTCTACTATAAATGAGTTTCAAGTCTTAACCACTTAAAGAAAGCCTTGCCTGGTTGGTCACTGGCGGAATTAATGCATAAAAAAGAATACTTGGTTTCCAGTGAGCAGCAATAGTGCACATATTTTCGATCATTAAATCTTCATTATTATTTATAAACACTGAATAGTCCCACCCAAGTGCTGGATCTTGGAACGCTTTTAAAACCTTAAGAACCAACTCTTCAAATAAAAGCCAAAGACCCTGCCTATGTAAAGGAAAAGCTTTGCTTTCAATTTTGCATTTCGTAAAATTAAGTGTGTAAGAAAAATGCATAATTGCATGTTAAAAGTAAGGTCACTGTATTATACGATTGGAGCATTTTCCGTGTAATTATTGATGTAATGCTCTTGCAACATATTTCACTATCTGATATATATTTTGTAGAATTAATTAAAAATATTTCTAGCTCAAAGAGATCAAATATTACTAAAACGGAAATGTCATTGGTGGTGCAACACTGGGACTGACCCTGCAAAAGTTAACTGCTTAACACTGAGTTGTTGATTGCAGTAGCCAGTTATTAAACTTAAGTTGTATGCATTGTGTTTGGGCTCCCTTTAGTATTAATGGGGGTTTTATAGTAGGACCATTTTATGAATGTGTCTAAAATGACAAAGTAGCATGATAGTGCAGCCACACAATGTGCTGCATAATCCAGCGTAATTAGCATTTTTCTAGTGCATAATTTATTTATTTAACTCTAACGCATATTTGGGTTCCCTGCTGCTGCACAATTTCAATGCCCCTGATTATAATTGAAGGGACCATGTAGTGGCTATGCCACCACCTATTCCCCTCTGACACTGCATGAAAGCTCCTAAATGGGTTTCCTGCATTTTTGTATGCACATCAGTGGACTTCTCAACGTGTACAGAGGCTATAACTTTGACCCTAGACCTTGAACGGAAGCCCATAGACATTGTGCTTTCATTGTTGAATTCTCCATGTCGAGAGTAAGTACTCTCAAAAGGGTGCCCTCAACATCAACTTTCTGTCCTCAACATTGAGGAGACTGTTTGGCAAGGAGGACTGCATAGCCTCTCTTCAGGCGTCACAGCTCACACAGAAACCAGATGGGGAAGGGCAAAAGCTGTTTCCACAGTCCCTGGAATAAATCTGTATTTCTCTCTTCACTCCTTGGCCTACATTATGTGGTGCTTGAGGTCATTGGACTACGCTAACTTGCATAGTGGCTGTAAGTGACTATTCTCCTGGAGAGTCCCATTCTGACATCAGGTCAGTCTATGAAGGCTAGATTCTCTTAGGGCTCTGCCTCTGAGTAATCATGCTACAGTCTTATCCGCCACAGAAGACAATACTGCCAGGAGCTCCGCAGCTTCCGTAGTATTTCGGTCACCAGAGTTTCTGGTTTCATGGAGTGATGCCATAGGACTATAAAAACAGTATAACACTCTGGAGTGGTAAACAAGACCACACTTCCAGAAATACAATTTGTAGAAAAATATGTCACTGTTTTACGTAAGCCGAGGCTTGCAAGTGAGCGCAGCACCAGATAGCTATGGTCTAATTGTGCTTGAGCCCTGGAAGGTTCATGATCTCTAATCTTTTTGGAATATAAAATAATTGACGATGGCTCTATATGAAACACTTTTAGTGCACATTACAGTAGAAAATGACGTGCGTGTGTTTGTACATAATTTCTAGCCATTTCAGACTTTAAAATCTCCAAAGGAGGATCCTAGGATGACTGTAAAATAATCTGTCCTCCGCATGTCTTATGTATAACTCATTAGAAAACAGAGCATGGTGTTACTGTTTGAGAAGCAGTCTATCACCGAATAGCTGCCATTCTATCTCCAACTTGGAAAAAAAAAAGAAATAATTGCGTAGGTATCTCAATTGTATCATTCAGACCTGTGCTGTGGCAAGAAGCGTCTTTGAATGTACTATAGCCCGTTTGAGCCTGATTGGTCTACATCAAACCTGGAGGCATTCAAACCTGCAGGCATCAAGCCTATAGCAGTGAAGTGACAGAGTTTTTTGCTTCCACTTTTTGTAATAAAGGCGTCATGTACAACCTTTGTTTAAGAGTGAATGGTGAACTTGGGTGAAGGATGTCTTGTAACTTCTTAGTTATCAAGGTAATTTGCAGTTATGGCTGTACCCTTTCTGAGGTTTGGTTTCATGATAAACTCTTGCTATTTATATTTATGTCCATGGTTTACTTCATAGACCATATATACAACAAAAGTTCAAATGGCAATCACTTAGACAAAGATTGACACGTTCGCAGGGATTTTCTATTCAAAGACCCTGCCATCACAGCAAATGATTTAAAAAATTATTCCGTATAATTTCATACATTGCATGAATAAAGTGAAAGTTCCAATCCTTGGAAAGGTGCTATGTGTGACTGCGCAGTGAGAGTGAAAATGGTTAAGAAATTTGAAAAAATACATACAGTGCGCTTAGTCAAAAAGTCTTAACCAAGAAGACATCTATTTCAAAATAGAACCCTAAAGAAAGGTAAATTGGATGGGTTTCTCAAAATCCAGTCATTTATATAAATGTGGTTAAGACAGAACAATCAATGTTTTGACCCCTAAGCATTATTCAAAAGGGTCTTCCTCGGGACCGCACTGTAGCAACCTAGCAAGAGAGGGGAATTTTCAGAATAAAGTGAAGATGGTATAGAAAAACCAAAACCTGGGAAGTGACGCAATCCTTGTACAACAGTTATACAGAAATAATAAATTGCCATGATGAAAACAGAGCCTGTATACCAGAATACGTGGTCCAGTCTATAAAAGCAAGTGCCAAAATGGTAAATTGACCATGCCGCTAGTAGACCAAGGATATCTATTCTATAATGATTAAAGACGTCACACAGAGCCCATACACCCACATACGTAGTCTATTGCCCGTGCAAAAGAGTTAGAAAGTGAAACAGCCATGTCAACGTTAAACAGTTTACCACAAGAGAGAAAAGATGAATCCTCCATAAATCGCATAAAAGACCTACAGTTGGGGTTGTCAGTACAAACATCCCGCTTTCTATAAGCAGAGATAACGAGGCCATGGTAAGGCAGCGAACAAGGCAAAAACAACATCATCAAATAAAATCCAAATTTGGAACATACTGGTGTGCGGTAGTCACCACTCCAAATTAAGTATGGCCAGCCTATGCGCTTGAGTTACAGAATGTGCTCGGGCGTTGTTAGAGTTGATAGGCAAAAGGAAAAAGGGACTAAGATATGTACCAGGCTCCATGAGTAAATGGGCACCGTGTTGGAATGGTTGCAATTGAAATAATGCAGATTGGTAAGGCAACCAGACCCCGGACAGCATAATAATACAATAAGAGAGGCTAGTGTCTAAACCAATTCTGTAAATGGAGGCTTGTCTGTGATAAAGCCAATTTTTTTGAAAGGCCATAAGCAACACGTTTAATTACATAACGTGCTCAGGATGGTGTAGTAGGCAACATAGAAAAAGTGTTTAAAGACATGTACCAGGCTCAAAAACTGTGTGGGTGCCATGTTAAAATAAATGTGATGGAAACAAATAGATTTGTTAAACAAGAAAAAAACAAACAAGGAGATGCTTGTGTCTTAACCGGATTCTGTAAATAAAAGCTAGACTCGGATAAAATCAATTTTGAAAGGCCATAAACAACACCATCTCTTAAGAGTGGAATTGATCAAAGCCTGACAACTTAGTGAAACAAGCATGTTTGTGAACCAAAACCAAATTGAAACATCAGCACAAACCTATCTGACCATAAATAGTATAGGTCGACAGAAGGGAGAGAACAAACATTGAAGTAAAAGAGCCAAAAATAGACATAGATTATAAAGTACGTCTTACAGTCAAACTATGGGTATTCTAAAAGATTTATCACACTAAAGAAGGGGAGAGGGGCTTACAACTCTACTCCGACCCCCCTAAATTCAAGATTGTACACACCCAAGAGGAGTAGAGCCAGTAAAAAGGAAATGGTCTCAGTGGTGGCACGTTCACAGTGTGAAAATACTGCCCTCACTCACAAAGTTGTGACATGCTTCATCATCGGGCTTTGCTGCAGTACACCCCCGCGCAGACCAACGACTGGGGTGGAGCAAGAGGGCGGGGAAGACAATACAAACATGTAAACTATACAAACATTTAAGGCCAAATCATAATGGGATCACAGAAAGAAAAGTGCAGTGGAGGTTAAAACTAGCTCGGAGTTATCCCTATTGAAAATTTATTCCTGGACCCTCCGGCCAGGGTTTAAAACGTGAAGGATTGTGGTGACAGGAAAGAGTAAGGAAATCCTGCACCCCTCCTTACTGCCAGTATGTCAACATGTTTCTGCCGTATCCGTGCCTGCAGTTATAGGTCACACCGGCTTTCATCAGGAGGCCCTCGATACCAAGATATGGTATTCCTCGGAACTAATTGTTCCCATCAAGGAGGGCCACCTATGTAACTTGCTCTCGTTGTTCTGTGGGGAAAGAGAATAAGTAAGAGACTCTTGCTCGCACGCGGAATACAACCCTTTATTCACACTGTGCTGGTATTCGCTCACTTGTGCCCGAGTATAGTATGTATGGCGATAGTTATCAGTCCTTATCCACATGCAAACTATCCACTCATATCCTGGTGAATTCACCTCATGGATGTATATCCAAGTATATCCCTCTTTGCAGGTATTTGTATATCGCTGGACTCGTGTCCTTCTCACTTCAGCTCCATTCACACACACTCATAAAAAGAACGCTCCAACTCACCGAGTTTCACAAATAATAAAGCCAAAACTGGCGAGAACGAGGGAGAGCCCCCCTGTAGTCACACACTATAGGAGACCAGTAAAAACAGAAGATCCAATGGTTAAGCAGTTGTTCACTAAAGAAACAATGGTGCGTTCGGTCTGATATGTTTGAATAAATCGGATCGTTAATGGTGCTTCATACCGGAGCATGTACTATTCGAAAGGTGATTATGGCTAAAGACCTTATGAGAAAGTGTATGTTATCCGATCCCTATCCGTTGTCTTAAGGAACATCGTAGACCCATGCCTCAAAAGCTCGTAATAGATGCCAAGATGCTATGCAGTACGGTGCCCTAAGCGCGTAACAACATTAAGTGCATGTTGTAGCCTACCGAACCCAGGCGTCCCTTCGATGTTCCTGGCCCCCACGCCCCTGCTCCTTACTTAGAGCAGAGCACCTACCTTGACTAACTTTCCTCGATTCTGCCGTGAAGGTAAGCGGCGATGATGGTTAGGCTTCTTTTAGCTCGTACTTCCTGTCACGTGTGGAGGGGCGTGGCTAGTTGCGCGGTGTGCGCGCTAATGACGTGGCAGCGTCCGTTCGTAGTCATGGAGATTGTTTCTGAGACGTGTCTCCTGTGAATAATGTATATGTGTCTCCTGAAAGTGTGTTAAATACTGCTAAAAACCGGAAGTCTTTGCAATCCTTGTCTATTTAAGCGGTATTCTGCAAGGAAACGGAAATAGTAAATCCGCTAATTGTACCGCTAGGAAAACGGAAGTCTCAACAATGCTCATTGGTATCAGGGGTATTATGCAAGGAAGCGGACATTGTAAATCCGCTATTTGTTATTGCACTTTTATTTGCAGGGGTGTGTTCCGGTATATATTTTGGGGCTCATAATACTTTTCAATGTTGTTGGCAGTGGACTTACATAAGTGCCCCTCGTCATTCCAGGGGTATTGATTCTGGAATTTCTTTACCAAGTCTCATAAAAGATTCATGTTCTCAGTACATGCCCCTCATGGATGGTGCTTAAAAACCCATATTCATTGATATCGGGTACACAATCTCCAGACACACATCGGTTGTACCCAAGACACTTGCCCTAATAGTGTTGGATGTACACTGATAGAGTGCGTACGAGGGATGTTCGGAGCATGGTACATATAGATGAGGGAGATATCCCTGGTGCATCCAGAGTACTGGGTTATGAATGTTCTTCAATGTCACAATAAATGCATTTGTATAGAGAATGCTACCGGGAGGTATGATACCGCCCATGGCCTGTCTGTGTGGTAACCCTCTACCCACCATAACTTACCGGTTAGACCAGTTGTACAGCTCCCCCAAGTTAAGGGTCATTTCCTCTGGTTTTAAACTATATCTAGTGACACCTGTGGGGTAGCCCACATATGGCAACAGATGATAGAATTGTCAGTTATTTAGGGCATTCCAGGGTATTTCGTCATTTAATCCCACTTTGTGGCTTCTGAGTCTATAGACCCACCTCTGTTCCCTTAGCAATAAGAACCTCGTTTTATCGCCTGTATTAGGATTAAGTCTTGGTTTCTCATTCACCGTCCAAGTCATGTCATCTATTGTGTGCTGTTTCTCTAGATAGTGTGCTGTTAATTTTGTGTTCGATTTTTTTGCACCTATTGGTGCTCCTGTGTTCCATAATGCATGTCTTGACCTTCCTGGTCGTCATGCCTATGTATTGTGTTTTGCATGGGCACGTGATCAAGTAAATGACTCATTTGGAATTGCAATTAGTATGCGTTCTTTGTTCCCATGGGTATGCTAAGCCCACGTCGATTGTTTTCGTGTTCTTGGTAAGATGACATGCATTGCATGATCCACACCTCGAATGTCACTGGAGTGGAGGTAAGGTTCTTGATGCACTCTAGGTTCCGGGCGCGTAGGTCCTAGGTCTGGTGTGAACCAGAATGTCTCTTAAGTTCGCACTTCTTCTGAAGGAAAAAAGAGGCTTCTTCTCACCCAGTCCATTTGAATTGAGTATGCGCCAGTTCTTCAATATGAGTTGTTTTATGTGGTGCGATGTGGTGTTAAATGTTGTGACACATACTGGTTTATTTGAAGAGGGTTTTTCCACCTTCTCGAGGAGGTTATCCCTGTTGGTATTAGCTGCTCTTTTCCTGGCCCTTCTGATGACCCCTTCAGGGTTTCTTCGCTGGTGTAGTTTCTTCGTTAGGAGGCCCGCCTCTTCACTGAAGGATGTACTGTCTGTGCAGTTGCGTCTGAGTCTGAAGAACTGCCCGACTGGGAGGTTTTCTCTGAGTGCCTTCGGGTGGAAGCTATCAAAGGCCAACAGGGAGTTCTTGTCTGTCGGTTTGTGGTAGACCCTCGTAAAGAGCCTCCCATTCTTGGGCTCTATGACCAGGTCCAAAAATGGTAAATTGGTTGTTGTGACTGTGGAGGTAAAATGTAGTAGGGGGTTCCTGTTAAGCCACTCCAGAAACGAGGTGACTGAAGGTTCATCCCCCCTCCATATCACCAACACGTCATCTATGAACCTCCGCCATAGTCTGATATCATTCCATGGGTTTCCTTCATTGAAGACCATAGTTTTTTCAAAGAATCCAATGTATAGTCCTGCTAGGCTTGGGGCAAATGTACTGTCCATGGAAGTCCTGTGGGTGTGAAGGTATAGTGTTCCTTCAAACTCTAAGTAATTCCTCGTTAATGCAATCTCGGCCAGATTAAGGATGAAGGCTCTCTGGGCCTGATATGGCCATTCTGTTTCAAAAAGGATGTCCTCCAGGACCCGTAGGGTTTCTCTCTGCGGTATGTTTATATATAGGGCCTCAATGTCCAGGCCCAGGAGAAATTTGTTGTTTGGATCAAACTCAATCCCTTTTATCAGGTTCAGGACATCCCGTGTGTCCTGAAGATAGGCTGGTAATTTTTGCACAAGCGACTTTAGGTAGTAATCACCAAACTGTGAGAGGGGTTCCAAAATGGAGCCTATCGCAGACACTATCGGCCTCCCAGGGGGAGGTGTGTGGGTTTGTGTATTTTGGGCAGTATGTAAAAATACAGTGTTGGTCGGTCCCTGCTCAGCTAGTCAGCCTCATGTTTGGAGATCCAGTTGTTGACCAGGCCCTCCTCTACAAGAGTCGCTATTTCGTTGGCAATTTCAACCGTGGGATCCCTGTCCAAGATCTTGTCATTTCTCTCATCTGAGAGGAGGCGCCTGCACTCCTCTGTGTATGTGGTTTTGTCCAAAATGACAATGGCACCCCCTTTGTCCGCCGGTTTTATGATGATTGAGTCCTTTTCCTTCAGTTGCCTCAATGCATCTCTTTCCATATTGCTAAGGTTGATGAAGGGACGTGTCTCCCCCCTCTGTAAGTTTTCGAAGTCATGAATGACTGCCTCTTCGAAGGTAGCAACCTCCGGGGGTAATGTTGCAGTCTGCGGAGTAAATGTGGATTTTGGGCGGAAAGGTGCGTCTCCAGCTGGGCTCTCCTTCTCCTCCACCCCGTCAAAAAAGATCTTGAGTCTGATGCTCCTGAAAAAGGCTGCTAGCTCCTGTCGGATCTGAAAGTGATCGGGCAAATTAGTCAGAACAAAACCCAAACCCCTGTTCAAGAGTTTTTCCTGTGGGGCTGACAGTGGGATTGAGGAAAGGTTGACAACTAGTGACCCTCCCTGCTCGTCCCTGGTATCATACTCTGTGCCATACTCCTGGTTATGCGTTGGTCCAAATCTTCCCACGCTACCCTCTGTTGGCCTTTCTGTTTGCCTCTGCCCCTGCCTCAAAAAGAGTTTTGTGTTTGAGGAAACTGTGGCTGTTGGAATTGGGGCTGTTGAAACCCTTGTTGAGGGGGATACCCAAGGACTGGCCAATTGTAACCTTGATTAGGGTAGCCCAGGAAGGGTCCAGGGAATAAAGTGCGCCCGGAACCTAGAGTGAATCAAGAACCTTACCTCCACTCCAGGGACATTCGAGGTGTGGATCATGCAATGTATGTCATCTTACCAAGAACACGAAAACAATCGACGTGGGCTTAGCATACCCATGGGAACAAAGAACGCATACTAATTGCAATTCCGAATGAGTCATTTACTTGATCACGTGCCCATGGAAAAAACAATACATAGGCATGATGTCCAGGAAGGTCAAGACACGCATTATGGAACACAGGAGCACCAATAGGTGCACAAAATTGAACACAAAATTAACAGAACACTATCTAGAGAAACAGCACACAATAGATGAGATGACTTGGACGGTGATTGAGAAACCGAGACTTAATCCTAATACAGGCGATAAAACGAGGTTCTTATTGCTAAGAGAACAGAGGTGGGTCTATAGACTCAGAAGCCACACAGTGGGATTAAATGACGAAATACCCTGGAATGCCCTAAATAACTGACAATTCTACCATCTGTTGCCATATGTGGGGTTCCCACAAGTGTCACTAGATATAGTTTAAAACCAGAGGAAATGACCCTTACCTTGAGGGAGCTGTACAACTGGTCTAACCTGTAAGTTATGGTGGGTAGAGGGTTACCACAGACAGGCCATGGGCGGTATCATACCTCCCGGTAGCATTCTCTATACAAATGCATTTATCGTGACATTGAAGAACATTCATAACCCAGTACTCTGGATGCACCAGGGATATCTCCATCTATATGTACCATGCTCCGAACATCCCTCGGACGCACTCTATCGGTGTACATCCAACACTATTAGGGCAAGTGTCTTGGGTACACCCGATGTGTGTCTGGAGATTGTGTACCCAATATCAATGAATATGGGTTTTTAAGCACCATCCATGAGGGGCATGTACTGAGAACATGAATCTTTTATGAGACTTGGTAAAGGAATTCCAGAATCAATACCCCGGAATGACGAGGGGCACTTATGTAAGTCCACTGCCAACAACATTGAAAAGTATTATGAGCACCAAAATATATACCGGAACACACCCCTGCAAATAAGTGCAATAACAAAAAGCGGATTTACAATGTCCGCTTCCTTGCATAATACCCCTAATACCAACTAGCATTGCTGAGACTTCTGTTTTCCTAGCGGTACAAATAGCGGATTTACTATTTCAGTTTCCTTGCAGAATACCGCAAAAAAAGACCAGGATTGCAAAGACTTCCGGTTTTTAGCGGTATTTAACACACTTTCAGGAGATGCATATACATTATTCACAGGAGACACGTCTCGGAAACAATCTCCATGACTACGAACGGACGCTGCCACGTCATTAGCGCACATACCGCGCGACTAGCCACACCCCTCCACATGTGACAAGAAGTACGGGCTAAAAGAAGCCTAACCGGGATCGCCGCTTACCTTCACGGCAGAATCGAGGAAAGTTAGAGCAGAACACCTACCTTGACTAAGTAAGGAGCAGGGGGGTGGGGGCCAGGAACATCGAAGGGACGCCTGGGTCCGGTAGGCTTCAACATGCACTTACTATTGTTACGCGCTAAAGGAACCATACTGCATAGCATTTTGGCATCTATTACGAACTTTTGAGGCATGGGTCTATGATGTCCCTTAAGACAACGGATAGGGATCGGATAACATACACTTTCTCATAAGGTCTTTGGCCATAATTACCTTTCGAATAGTACATGCACCGGTATGAAGCACCATTAACGATCCGATTTATTCAAACATATAGGACCGAACGCACCATTGTTTCTTTAGTGAACAACTGCTTAACCATTGGATCTTCTGTTTTTACTTGTCTCCTATAGTGTGTGACTACAGGGGGGCTCTCCCTCGTTCTCGCCAGTTTTGGCTTTATTATTTGTGAAACTCTGTGAGTTAGAGCGTTCTTTTTATGAGTGTGTGTGTGAATGGAGCTGAAGTGAGAAGGACACGACTCCAGCGACATACAAATACCTGCAAAGAGTGAGATATTTAGATATACTTGGATATACATCCATGAGGTGAATTCACCAGGATATGAGCGGATAGTTTGCATGTGGATAAGGACTGATAACTATCGCCATACATACTATATTCTGGCACAAGTGAACGAATACCAGCACAGTGTGAATAAAGGGTTGTATTCCGCGTGCGAACAAGAGTCTCTTACTTATTCTCTTTCCCCACAGTACAACGAGAGCAAGTTACATAGGCGCGCCCTCCTTGTTGGGAACAATTGGTTCCGAGGAATACCATATCTTGGTATCGAGGGCCTCATTACACCAGTGGGATCAAGTAAGGCCCTGATGAAAGCCAGTGTGACCTATAACTTCGGGCAGGGATACAGCAGAAAGATGTTGACATACTGGCGGTAAGGAGGGGTCCAGGACTTCCTTACTCTTTCCTGTCACAACCATCCTTCACGTTTTTAACCCTGGCCGGAGGGTCCAGGAATAAATTATGAACCGGGATACCTCGGAGCTAGTTTTAACCTCCACTGCACTGTTCTTTCGGTGATCCCATTATTATTGGGCTTTAAATGTTTGTATAGTTTACATGTTTGTATTGTCTTCCCCTCCCTTTTGCTCCACCCCAGGCGTTGGTGTGCGCGGGGATGTACTGCAGCAAAGCCAGATGATGAAGCATGTCACAACTTTGTGAGTGAGGGCAGTATTTTCACACTGCACGTGCCACCACTGAGACCATTTCCTTTTTACTGTCTCTACTTCTCTTGGGTGTGTACAATATTCTAAAAGATAACAAACCATTTCATCGGAAAAAAAATTCATAGCAAAAAACAGTTGTCCATGTCAACCAAACATCCATATGGGAAGTTGACCGTGTATCTATCTCTGTATCTAGGTGTGGATTTTGAATTCATATCCATTGATGTAACCGTTTAGACATGAGGTAGAGAGAGTAGAAACAAATGAAGAATACATTCATAGCACAGAACAGACTCAAGTTATAAGTAAGGCCCCCTGTTTTCCGTTTTTACTGATTTTTACAGATAAATGTTGACAGAAAACCATTTATTTTTCTGTCTCTATTTATTATTAAATGTGGATGAAAAACGAAATTGGGTTGTTTTTTGAGTGATTTTAAATGCCATCAATCATGACTGCCAGGCCAATAGCTGTGCAGATTGACAGGTAAGGGGGTTAAATACATAAAGGAATTTTAGTAAAGACCCTTGAACAGCAGCAGATATGCACAACCTTGATACTAAAATTTGAATGTTTCTTATAAGTGCATATTTTATCATCTGAGTGTGTTTATGCCACTGAAACCTGTCAGCGGGTCAGGCGTAAGTGCATATTTTTTTGTTTAAGT
Source organism: Calotriton arnoldi (assembly GCA_963921515.1). Lineage (NCBI taxonomy): Eukaryota > Metazoa > Chordata > Amphibia > Caudata > Salamandridae > Calotriton > Calotriton arnoldi. Next base: position 1,881,092 of record CAWUFW010000124.1, on the reverse strand, counting down.
AAATGGAGAAATATACTCGTTCCAGCTTCATTTTTGCACAAAACCCAAAATAAATATGGATAAATACAGATAAAATTACCCCCCCCAATATGGATAAATACAGACTGAGATGTCAAACAAATGAATACCATAAAACCAGTAGCCCTAGTTATAGAAACCATGGTGCAGTCTGAGACTGACTGTACCATGACACAAACATTCTCATTTATACACAAGGCTAAGGAAGCAACACATATTGTCCATCAATCAACTTGACACTGTTGAAAATTGACACCATTCATTGTTGTTATTGAGACCTCTGTCCATTGGTTTCAAATGCTCGATCCTTTTGTATTCATGCAGCTGAAATTTATCTTGATGGTTGCCACCTCACAGGTTCCTTGTGGGTACCTCAGTGACCTTCAATCTGATGTCATCCAAAGAGTGTCCCTGTTTGTAATGTTCAACAAAAGGGTTTGAATAATCCCACAGTCTTGCTGCAGTGCTAAAGTACCCATACCTGGACTTTCTATGAAGTTTGTCCAATGTAGACTTTTTGGCAAGGACACCAGAAAAGGCTTAAATTACACCACTCGTGTTGCAGTGGAAAAAGCATTCCAATCAATTTTAACTTTTTCATGTTCAAAGTTCTTGGTTTCAAAGCAGGATTTGCACGCCATACTTCTGCCACATTTTAAATGACCCTTTATAGATGGGAGACCCCACTGTTATTGTATAGATGGAGCATATGGGGAACACCGAGCTGCCCCAACCACTGTGCCTCTGATATTAGGCCTTCTTTTAAAAGAGCAGAGTGGTAATTCAATCTCCTGAATGAAATGCCAATGTTTTTGTACAACCTTTTTGATGGCATTGCTAGCAGTGTTGAAAGTGCTGACAACAATCAAGCGATCCTGTCCTGTCTGATGGATTTTTGGGGGCCAATAGCGCATCTCTATTGGTGTACCATTCCATTTTGTGCACCTTCTTGAGTAATCTCAAAGAATAATCTCTGTCCAATAACTGGAATATTAAAGAATCAGATTCTCAGAAAAAGCCACTCTTTAAAGTACAATTCCTGTAAACGCTCAGAAACTTTACATAGGGCAATTTGTCACGAAGCCCTTTCGGGTGGTGACTGGAGTACATCAATAAAGAGTTCTTCTCAGTAGGCTTCCTATACAATGTAGTGTAGAAAGGCAATGCTGTTTCTATCATATTGCATGGTGAATTGTATATCAAGAGATCTGTTATTCATTGTAGGAAAGTAGGATCTGCTTCTTATGGTTACCCCCACTTTTTGCTGGATGTAATGCTGTTTTTGACTAGTCTGACTGGGATCCTGCTAATCAGGACTCCAGTCTATCTGCTTCCTCCCTAAATTGTTTTGTTATGTACTTAGGTACACTCCAGATTGGATACTGGGGTACCCTTGTCATGTCCCTAGTATATGGTACACATGTACCCAGGGCATAGGTACCCCAGAGGCCTGCCATGGGCGGAAGCATGTATTATGCCACCCATGAGAGGCCATGCAAAATGGAACAACAGGCCTGCCATTGCAGCCTGTGTAAGTTGGTGCATGCACCACTTACTAAGATATAGGTTTACTATATCTAAGGGTCACTGCACTTAAAAATTATAAGTCACCCCTATATCGGGCCTTTACAATCCTGAGGGCAGGGTGCTTGGTTCTAAGTGAGAGGGTGCCCCTGCATGAGCAGGACACCCCTGCAGCCTACGGAGTCCATTCTCCTGCGTTGTCAGTGAAGCAGCCATATACTACTATGGAGGGGCATTACGCAGCCGCGTGATGACCAACTCTAAAACGGCTGAAACAAACCCTATCGTGTTTGGTGTCAAACATGTTGGAATCATACCCCTACACCGGTAACCGGTGTGGGAGGTATGATTCCAACCCTCAGAAGCGTGCTTCGTGAGGTCCCTGGTGTTCCCAGTACCAGCCTTCTAGCTCCGGACAGCACAAAATGGTTGCTGCCGACCAGAGACACATTTCTGCCCTCTTGCTGCTGAGCCACGCTCGAGCAGGGAAAGGCAGAACAATAGGCATCCTGTCACAGGGAGGTGTGACCACCTCCCAGACAGGATTTAGTGTATTAGGGCTGGGTGGGTACGCTTGCCAGTGACTGAAAGTCTGCATGAGGGGCACATTTGGTGTCCCTGTGCATAGTCCAGTTCAAGCCAGTCCTGGGAGCCGTTTTCTCCCGCTCTGGCACGCAACTGGACAAAGGACATGGGAGTAACTTCCCCCCCTGTCCAGACCATCCCCTGGGAGGGTCCCCTGAATCTTTCCAACCCTCTCCCGTGGGTACTTAAGGGCTTACCTGGCTGTAGGACCTTAGATTCGTCGTGGTCAAGATTCAGAACTGAAACCACTGCACTTCGACCGCCTCGGCACTCTGGACTTCGTTTGGGCCTGACTTCGTCTCCCTCTCAGTCTGCTGCATCGTCTGTGCCTATGCACCGTACAGGATCCGTGTAGGACCTGTGGAGTATCCAACACACCTGAAGATAATCTCCCTTGGAGTGAAGGAGTCACTCCCCTGCATTCGCAGGCACCGCAACACTGCTGACCGGTCTGCTGATCCCGAGCTCCTACGGACTCCGAAAGGCTCAGCAACACAGGAGGTGGGTTTCTACGTCCCTCGAGGTCCGAGTTGCCCTCTCACCAAGTTTGAGGTCAGAATCCCTCGTGTGGGCTGCAATACCCGAACCCCTGTGCACCGCGTACTTTTGCAAGTGCATGTGCTTGTTGTCAATCCTGCGACAAGTGCATTGGACTCCAAGTAGCCCCAACCTCTGGCATCTTCTTCCACAAAGATCTTCAACCACCTTGCACCGTGTGTTCCGTGGCCTGTCATTTTGTGAAGCTGCTCGAGGTCCTCTCACGACTCCTGTGCCTCCGGCCTGTGGGTCCAATTGAGGGTCAACTTTGAGGCTCAGCACTCGACATCCTTCGTGGAACAGCTCGCATCCGGCTCCTGGTCGTCCTGAACGTCGCCTGGACCCCGCAGCTGCAAAGTCAAGGTTACCGTCAACTGTCCTGAAGCACCCGACATCGGTGGGCATTCGTCTACCGAGCCCCTGGTCACTCGAGTGGCCCAGACTCTGTCCCCTCTGCTTTCTGGTACTCTTCGACCAGAATCCACGTTTGGCTTCCAACGGACACTTTCTCCTCTTCCAGCAGCGGCTCTTCTTCGAAGTCCTCCATTGGATTCGATGGCAGTTTCCGATGCCACTTCACGCCTATGCACCCGGCTTCCCTGGGTTAGGTAACTTGGGTAGTTCGGTATCCACAGGTGGGGTGGCACTCCAACCGTCTGTCTTCCACGGGGTTTCTTCGTAGTCCACTGGGAAGGGTCCTTCATCTTTAGAAATCCAACTGCGACTTACCCATAGACTTCTACAGAGCACGCGGTTGTCTACTCACACTGCACACGCTCTCCGTGGGGGTCCCTATCTACTCACCTTGGGTGGTTCCTTGGGGTCCCAGCAATTCTACGTCCTCTCGACATTGTCCTGACTCGAGTCGTGGTTCTTATACCACTTTTTTAGTATATGGTTTGGTTCCCCCCCTGTGGCCCACTGTGTATTAGTGCTATTTACTGTGATTTACTTGCTGTACTATTGTGTGCTTTGTGTCTATCTCCGTGTGGGAGATACTGGAACGTACTAGAGAGTATTCTATAATAAAGACATATTTTTATAAATACCTTGTGTGGTTCTCTTTCATTTAATCTATACTATAAGATTGCATTCTGCTAAAACAAGCTGCTTTACACTCTTTCAAGACTAAGCCTGAAGGCTGATTTCCACAGTTACCACTTGGATAGCTTTCTAAGGTTGTCTGAGACCTCTTAAATCACCATAAGGGTTGTCTGGACAGGTGCAGGGTGCCCACTTAAATTAGTGGACAGCACATACCAGGCCAGCTTCTCACATTAATATACTGCAAAAGCCTCTCAAGTGATGTGGTGGCACCTTTGCAAATCATGAAGGCATCTATATAGCGACTCCACATGGTAATGTTTTGTATAAAGGTATTCTGCTCATTGTACAGGTGTGTATGCTCTAATCATCCATGAACAAATTAGCTAGATCATGGTCAAACCCAGCGCCCATTGCTTCTCCTTTACTTTTGTAGTAAAAAGTATTCATGTATTGACATCTTTTTTAGAGCGATTTCAGTTAATTGGACTATGAACTCTGTGGGGACAAAATGCGGATGCTCCCTAGATTCCAGAATTTTGGAGATCACCCGCAATATCTCTTGTTGCTTGTATGTCTAAGGTAACCAAAAGGGATCGTGTGTTGTTAAAGGGAGTGCCCTCTGAGTTTGATCAAATTCATGCTGTCCCAAACATAAGAGCGAGTTAGAGGGAGAGTTGGTTTAAGAAAAATATCAGTGTACTGGCAGAGGGGTTCCAATAATCATCCACAGCTAGAGCCAATAGGTTTGCCAGGGAGGGGGGGGGGTTAGTCAAGTTTTTATGTATCCTCGGTAGACTATATATCACTGGAATTCTGGCATATTTAACATTCAAAAAGGCATATTCATTCTTGGTAACAAAGCCTTCTTACACTCCTCTGTTAGTGACCGCTTGAGTCATGAATTGTACCTCTAATGAGGGATTATTATTATATAGCTTAGTATAATGTTCCTCAATGGACAATTGTCTGAGGAGTTCTGTACAATAAGTTTCTTTATCCAGAACTACAATCCCACCATCCTTATCGGCTGGCTTAATTATGATCTCCGGATTAGACACCGGAGTACGCAGTGCAATGTTTTCTTCTTTAGATATATTGTATTTGATATATCTATGTGTGTTAGTAATCTTATCAATGTCTCTCAGAACAACTTTCTCAAAGGTAATGATGTGTGCAGGGATGGGATTTGGAGGATTAAAAGTCGACGTAGATCTCAGTCCAATGGTACTTTGATCTCCGGAGTATTCGTTATTGTTAAAAAAAATCGAAGTCTTATCTTTCGGAAAAATCTTTAACTCAAGTTTGACTAGGAAAGGGTCAGATTTGGTTGTAGGAACAAAACTCAAAGCCTTACTCAATAAGGTCAGTTCATGAAGTTAACGTATGTGTGGATAAATTAAAGATGGTAAGTGTAGATGAATTGGGCAATTCAGGCATAGATCTCACTATTGATACCTCTGTCTCTCCTTGTGTGTATCTGATTGGAAGTAACGTCACCCGCAACAACATGGGTTCGCCATTTTACACCAGAGTTGGATACTTCACCTTGCCAGGCCCACCCTCTCTAATGTGATTTGTGCTTTACTATTTTCTGTGATTGTAATCCGAGTCCTTCTTTTTATAGGCAATTTATGTAGGACATCGATGGTCTCTTTCGATATATACATTGCATTGTCTCTTGCTTCTTTTGGGTCAGGTGAGCAGAATGATGGTATTTGATTTGGATTATTCCTATTTCTATACCATCTTCAATTTATTCTGACATTTCCTCTCTCTTTCTAGGTTGCTACAGTTCTGTCCTGAGGAAGACCCTGTTGAATAATGTTTAGGGGTCGAACCGTCGACTGTTCTGTCTTAACCACATTTGTATAGATGACTGGATTTTGAGAAACCCATCCAATTTACCTTTCTTTAGGGTTCTTTTTTTAAATAGATGTCTCGTTGGTTAAGGCTTTATCGATTTATGCGCACTGTATATATTTTTTCACATTTTTTACTCCTTTTCACTCTCATTGTGCCTTTACACGTAGCACCTTTCCACGGATTGGAGTTGTCACTTTAGTCATCACTATATGAAATGATTAAGCTGAAGAATTTCTAAATCATTTGTTGTGGTGGCAAGGTCTTTGAATAGAAGATCCCTGCTAATGTGTCAATCTTTGTTAAGTAATTGCCCTGGGAACTTTTTTTGTATGTATGGTCTGTGAGGTTAACCATGGACATAAAAATAAATAGCAAGAGTTTATCATGAAACCAAACCTCAGAAAAGATACAGCAAAAATGCAAATAAGTTACAGCCATAACGGCAAATTACCTTGATAACAAAGAAGTTACAAGGCATCCTTCACCCAAGTACACTATTCACTCTTAAACGAAGAGGTTGTACAAGAAGCCTTTATTTCAAAAGGTGGAAGTAAAAAACTCTGACGCTCTACTGCTGCAGGCTTGATGCCTGCAAGGTGTTGAAGCCTCCAGGTTTGATGGAGACCACTTAGGCTTAAACGGGCTATAGTACATTCAAAGACACTTCTTGGTACAGCAGAGACCCAAACGATACAATTGAGATACCTATGCACCTATTTCTCTTTTTTTTGTCAAGTCGAAGATAAAGTGGCAGCTATTCTGTAAAAGACTGCTTCTCAATAAGCGTTTACACCATGCCCTGTTTTCCAATGAGCAGAATTTTGTTTTACTCACTGCGCTGTCACATGTAGCACCTTTCCATGGATTGGAATTGTCACTTTATTCATGCAATTTATGAAATGATTAAACTGAAGAATTTCAAAATCATTTATTGTGGTGGCAGGATCTTTGAATAAAATATCTCTACAAATGTTGTCTAAGTGATTGCCATTGGAATGTTTGTTGTTGGTATGGCCTTTATAACCCTAGTTTTGCAGCGTGAATCCTTTTATGGATTCACATGCTGTGCATTATTCCGCCATCTAGTGGTTGGGTCCGGAATAGTTTTTTTTTTTCTTTCCTTGTTTTGGTCGCCGTTGACCACCATTTGGTGTCAGGTACGTCCCCTGTGTGACGTCAGACGGCATCCTAGAGGTAGACGTGCGTGGTAGCCATCTTCAGATTCTTTTATCCGCCGTTGGGTCTGGAAGCAAGCCGGGAAGCTCTGAAGAATTTTTTCAGAATTTTCCCAAATCATCAAGAAAAACGAAAAAAAAATTGACAGCGAAGCTCATCTCTCATCGACGTCCTAACCGGAGAGAAGATCACAGTTCCGGGGAAGATATCACAGAGGACCTCACCGGTCCACAAATGCGAGGTAGGGGACATGGAAAACACCCCTTTCAAATTTTGTCCCAATTACCACCACAACTTCGCACAACGCGATCCGCACGACGTCTGTAACCTCTGCCTACCTGAAGGCCACCAGGACAAAGTCTGCGAGGCCTGGGCAGAGTTTCAGCCGAAAACTCTAAGAACACGCCGTAAGCAGAGAGAGGCTCACTACGCCCTAATGTCGCAGACCAGCAAGAATCCGCCCCTCAAGGATCTGGGTTTCTCCAGCGATGAGGACGAACACGGAGTACCAGCAGAATCGACGCACGAGGGGTCGGACGTCGAAATTCAAGAAATGGACTCTGAAAAGGCCCGCACCAAGAAAAAGACGAGCGAGCCAACGAAGAAGACGGATAAGGGAAAGCACCACACACATCCGTCGGAACCGAAGGGTCACGAACACAAGGCGCAACCCAAGGCAGCCCCGATGCCGAGCAAAAAGGCGATCGAGGGTCAGCCGCGATCGAAAGAAACCCACGTAACCCATCCAAAGGTTACCGAAGAGGTAAGATCGCACAAGTCGCCGAAACAAAGGGTCGAAGCCGAACCCACAAAGAAGAGCGCCACGCCGTCTAAGTCGGACGCAGGAGCAAGCAAAAGGAGAAAATCCCCAGCCTCCGACGTAGAGAGGGCCCTTGATGTCGAAAGGAAGATTAAAAAGGCTCGAAGAGGAGATGACAGCTATTCTTCAAAAGAAGGAGTTCGACGAATCCCTAAAGGATTTTCGAATCCCAAAAACAACAGTCCTCGAACAAAAGAATGCTCCGGTCATCGAACCAGAGAGCATCAATGCCGAAGAGGCGGAGGATGCCGAAGGAGAAGACAATATCTTCGAATCACCTCTCACACCAGAGCCTCGAGACGAAGAATCCAAGGAATACGAAAACCTCCTGACTAAGATGAAATCTCTGAAAAGTTTGAGGCGATATGGAACAACTAGACGCCGAAAGCCCAGAAAAAGAGATATGCAGTTATCCTTCGAGGGCTTCGCCTCCAGACGACATAGCCTTTTACAATGGCATAGTCAAGAGGGCAGCAGACCAGTTCGGAGTCACCCTCGAGGAAGAGAAAGGAGACGCATGTTTCCTTTTAGAAACTCTGGCCCCTGCTACAAAGGGAGTTCAGTATCTACCTATGCTCCCCAGTATCCTGGATCAAGGCAAAGAAGCCTTCAAGGAACCAGCCTCAAGCAAGGGAATAACACCCAGAGTGGAGAAAAAATACAAGGCATCCTCAAAGGACCCGAAGTACATCCAGGGGAACATGGTGCCAGACTCCATTAAAGTGACCACAGCCATAAGGAGAGCCAATGCTGTCTCCAACACTGGGCCTCCACCAGAAAAGAATGGATATGGTGGGGCGAAAAATGGAAAAAGAAGCAGCTACGCAATGGCGCATTGCTAATTCTAATGCCTTGCTGAATAGTTACGGCCACCAACAGTGGGAGGACATAGAGGAGCTTCTTAACGAACTCCCAGAAGAAGACAAAAGGAGAGCAAAATCCATCATCCAGGAAGGCAAGAATGTAGCAAATACTTGCCTTAAATCAGCTCTAGACGCAGCAGACATGGCCAGCAGGCAAATGTGCACAGGTACCATCCTGAGAAGACATGCCTGGCTCAGGATATCCGGTTTCAAGCAGGAAGTTCAAACTTCCATCAACAGGCCATTCACTGGAGGCGCCCTCTTTGGAAAAGAGGTCGATGAGTCTGTAACAGATTAAAAAAGATAACGAAACGGCTAGGGCAATGGGAGCCCTACAGCAGAGAGGCCTCAATAACAGCAAGACCACAGGAAAAGGGGCATTTGGCCAGGGCCAACAAATGGCACAACAGTCACAAAGTCAAGGCTCGACACAATCAGGGCAACAATTAAGCTACCAAGGGTGGCAGCAACAGCAGAAGCAGCCCTTTCGAGCATGAGGCAGAGGCCAAACCTCAAGAGGAAGGGGAAACGGTTCAAACTGACTCATTTGCAAAAAGAGACCAACACAACACCAGTGGGGGGGGAAATATCCTTTTACCTCAAAGAATGGCAAAACATCACAACGGACAATTGGATATTACAATTGGTAAAATACGGGTATTGCATAGAGTTGACAAAAACACCACCATCAAACCCACCAAGGGCAAGAAAAGACCAAAAATCAGAACAAACCTTGCTAAATTCAGAGATCAAAGGACTATCGCAAAAACACGCAATAGAATTGGTACCAAAACAGGAGTGGTTCACAGGAAACTACTCACCATATTTCCTTGTACCCAAACAAAATCTGTCTCTCGGACCAATCCTGGACCTAAGGTTCATAAACAAGTTGATATGTGCTCCTAAAAGGGGAGATGGATGGCCAAGTGTTGGTGATAGGGAGTATATATGCACCAAACATGGAACAGGAGGGTTTCCAGCAGCGGCTAAGTGTCGCACTGGCGGACTGGGCTCAATACCCATGGATACTGGGAGGGGACTACAATGCGGTGTTGGACAAATGCATGGACAGGTTGCACCCGCCTCTTCGGGGGGCCTTGTCAACACGACAGGCTAGGGCACTTGAGGCATGGGCAGGTGGATGGGAACTCTTGGATGCATGGCACAGTAAGAATGCAACAACACGTGAATTCTCATTCTACTCCCTGGTACATTCTGTCCATTCAAGGATAGATCGTATTTCTTGCTCCCCTGTACTTCTTGCTCCCCCGTACTTCTTGCTCCCCCGTACTTCTTGCTCCCCCGTACTTCTTGCTCCCCCGTACTTCTCCCACAGGTGTTAGAAGCGGCGTATCTGGGCAAGACACTATCTGACCATAGCCCGTTGGAGATGGTACTGGAGTGGGGCCATGTCCCCACACCGGTACCGACGTGGAGATTTAACCCTGCACTGCTGGAGGACGAGGCTTTTAAGGCACAGCTAACTACTACTGTTACTGAATATTTCTCCCAGAATGCCGGCTCCGCCTCCTCCCCGCTCGTTGAATGGGAAGCATTCAAGGTGGTGGTGAGAGGCACCTCCATTGGGGCGACGGTGGGAGCTAGACGAGAGAGTGCGCAGTCCAACGGCAGTGGAGGGACAGCTAGGATCGCTAGAGAAAGAAGCGGCCGAATCCCCGGATAAGGCGAATGAACTACAACAGGCGCTGCTAGAATATGCTGATCTCTGCAACGGCTAAGAGTAGTAGACTATAGGGAGTATGTACAAAGAGCCCATGCGGAGGCGGATAAACCTGGCACCCTGCTAGCACGTATAATACGGAACCAGCCCCAAGCGATCCCAATAACCAGGTTTTGCTCCCCTCTCGGGGATGTGGCTGTTACACAAAAAAACGGTGAACGTGGCATTCCAAAGGTACTATAGGTACCTGTACAGAGCCCCCGGGAGATCATGTGTACAGGAAATTCGGGAATTCCTGCACGGAGTGACTTTACCAAAACTGGTTGAGGCAGACAAAGAAGACCTAATGTCGCCAATCACAGCGGAGGAAATTCAGGCGGCTATCCAGGCTCTGCCGCGGCATAAGACCCCGGGTCTAGATGGCCTACCCACAGAATTTTACGCAGCATACGCCAAAGAGTTAGTGCCACAACTGAGTGAGCTGTACGCGATGGCATTGGAGGAAGGTGCGCTGCCCCAGACCACAAACTGGTGGTTTCGTTGCCAAAGCCGGAGAGGGATGGAACAGATATAACGGCATACAGACCCTTGTCCCTCCTAAACACGGAGTATAAAATACTGAGTAAGATTCTAGCATTGCGGCTGTTGCCCTACCTCAGCAAGCTGATACATGCAGACCAATGTGGGTTTGTGCCGCGCAGGGGCACAGCACAAAATGTGAGGAGGTTGTATCAAATAATGTGGGCCCCGTTAGACCAGTTTCCAGCAGCGGGCTGTCTCTCCCTAGACATGAGACAGGCATTTGACACGCTAAGCTGGGAGTATATGCTGGCGGCACTGAGTCTGTAAGGCATACCTGATGAATACTTGAATTGGGTTAGGTTGTTATACGCCGTGCCGACGGCCCGGGTACGTTCGGGCAAGCATATTTCTAGCACATACGAGATTCACAGAGGGACAAGACAGGGATGCCCCCTTTCCCCTATGCTTTTGATATTAGCACTTGAACCACCTACACATAAGCTTCGCCTGTCTGCCCAGGACTGGGGCACACCTATCGGACTGGCGATACATGCTACATCACTATATGCAGATGATATAGTACTCTACGCTCGGGACTTACATAGTGGATTTGCAGCGGCGCTTTTTGCGAAATTCGGCCGGGCGTCAGGGCTCTGCATAAATTTGAATAAATCAGTGGCTTTCTCCTTCAAACAAGCAGAGGTGCCGCCTACGGTTGACTTCGGTGACAGTAAAATACAAACGGCTCCAGCCACGTTTAAGTACCTGGGAGTGAAGATATATAGGACTCGGCAAGATACACTGGATGGCAATGTTCAAAGCACAGTAGCTGCATTGCGATCACAGATGGCTTTCTGGATAAAGCTGCCGTTGTCTCCCACGGGCCGCCTAGCCATCGCAAAGATGGTGTTGCTGCCAAGAGTGTTGTATTATTTCACGACGCTCCCAATACTAATCCCAATGAAAGTGTTCCGAGTACTAGATTCATTGCTGTCAGAGCTGGTCTGGGGTGTGGGTAGGCGTAGGGTTGCATTGAAGAAGTTGCAACTTCCGATGATAACGGGAGGAATGGGAGCCCCGGACTTCAAGGCCTACTGTATGGCGAGTCAGTTACAATGGCTGGCATTCTGGTTGGCAGGCCGCAACTTGCAGGAAATTGGATACACGTCCAGGATGCTGGCGCAGGTCAAGCTGCACGCAAAACTACATAGCGCGCATCCAATTAATGGCACTGACTCATCACTGTTGCAAATAGCACTACAGTATTGGAAAACCGCCTTGAAGTATACACAGCCTCGACTGTCCTATGCACCGAATACCCCTCTCTTGGGTTTGCCCATACCAACGGGCATAGTCACGCAGGGGCAGCTGGCCAGGTGGGAAGATGGTGGGATAACCGTGGGGGCAATGTTCCACGAGGGCATACTGTTGTCACACGGGGACTTAGTACACACTAACGGCTTGCCGGATGCCCTGTTTCTCTTACACGCCGGACTGACGCACTGGGTGAAAAGGGTGTGGGCGCCGGATGGGCAGGAACCGAAAACGAATGAGCTAGTTCATATGCTACACTTAATGGGTAATGGTAGGCATCTGACGAAATTGTTGTATACGAGCATCCGGGAAACCCAGGATTCCCCACTGGGAGAGTTGCGTGCTAAGTGGGATGCCGATATGGAAGCAGAACTGACTGATAGAGAATGGGCAGCACTGCTAGCTTATCCGAAGGTAGTTTCGCGTAATGCGCAATTTAAATTTATCCAATACCTAATCACGCAGAGGGCATTTCTGACACCACATAGACTCCATAAGATGTTCCCCGCAGCTACATCGAACTGCCCGAGATGTGTGGAGGCAGATGCAGGGTTGATCCACATGTTGTGGGCCTGTCCAGCATTAACACAGTACTGGGCACAAATAGCGGAAATATTAGCAGGCGTGGTTGGTGGGCGGCATTGGAATTCGGAGAAGAGCTGCGTACTAGGGGTATGTCCACACCAGAAGGGTACAAGGTGCAGGCGCGTTTTGCTAACCTAGCGTTAATACTAGCGAATCGGCACATCACTAGGAGGTGGAAGGCGGCAAGGCCACCGAATATTGAGGGGTGGAAGGAGGAAGTACTAAAATGGAGCCTAGTCGAAAGTGTAGCAATCCGTAAAGCGGAACAGCGAGGGCAGAGGAAAATACCAATAGCGATGGCGTGGGATATGTTGTGCGAAGCCTTTAAGGGATGGGAGGAGCCTACACAGGGGGCAGATGGCGCAATGCCCGATACATCACAGGCACCATAGCTTGGCATGCACACTGCTATAACATACTACCGGGCAGATTTCATACGATGCAGGGCTACTGATAATATGGAGGCAGATATCATGTTAGTGCTGACCAGGAACGAGAAGCGATATACCGAAATGTGCCTTTGTCTCATATATATTGCCTTAATGTTCTCATTCCTTTTTTTTTTAATATATATTTATTTATTTATTTATTTTTTACTAAATGTGTGTAAAAGTTCATTGTACTGTATGCTGGAGCGGAGTCCGATGGATTCGCCCAGTTAGTTAACTGCAGGGTGGGTGGGTGGGAGGGATCCAGGGTGGTTGAATTGAGACTGTTAGAATTGGATGTTGCTCGTTACAATTACTGAATGCAGGAAGTGTAAGCATACAACGCGGAAGGATTCCGCTATAAGATTATATGTATTATATCTTGTGACTGACGACTGTGTGCTGAGATGATAATTGTGGTACTAGCAAATGTAACGGGCATTGGTATACAAATGTATTGGAACGGGTGATGGTTATGCAAATGTATACTTGAAAATCTCAAAGTTTGTGTTAATAAAAAATAAAAAAAAAGTTCATACTAACCCAACACTTGAAAATGTGTACCCTACAAGAAATAATTCCACAAATATAAAAGGGGGATTACATGGTGTTAGAAATGGGATTTTTGGTAGGCTTGGGCGTGGGCCAAAGCCAGGCAAAAACCACCACTCTAGTCAGGATAAGGGAGTTACACGTCTAAAATAACCCCTGCTCACCCCCTTGGTAGCTTGGCACGAGCAGCCAGGCTTATCTTAGAGGCAGTGTGTAAAGCATTTGCACATAACCGACAGTAATACAGTGTTTGCACCACAAAAGGACACCACACCAGTTTAGAAAAATATCCAATACTTTTATATAATTAAGACAAGACCAAAAACGATAAGAATCCACAATACTATACTTAAAAGTTCACAGTTCCAAAAATACGCTGATTAAAAAGAGTTCCTTGTGTGGATAGCTTCGTCCAGGCTACCACTGCGTCATGAACAACAAATCCAACAGTTCTGGCTGGTCGCGGGCCAGCTACAGTGTCGGGAAGACCCGCAAACAGTACCTGTGAGAGATGCAGGGCGTTGAGGCCCTTGAAGTCACTCGCGTTGCAGGTCGAGCTCCTCTCTGATGGAATCAGGGACGCTGGCACCGGCAGGCGTCGGGTGCTGCGGTGCGAAGTGCAGCGGTGCGACGTGCGGTGCTCCCCAGGTCGCGGTGCGAGCAGCGGCTCGGTGGCGGCGTCAGATGGCGTCGTCGGTGAGACCAGGGTCGCGGTGCGAGACGAAGGCGGTGCTCGCCACGGTGCTGGCAGGTCACGGTGCAAGCAGCGGTGTCGTCGTTGCTGAAGTGCTGTCGTCGGCTGACGAACTGGAGTCGATGGCGCCGGCGTTGGTAGGCCAAGGCTGCAGTGCGGGATGAGGGCGGTGCGTCGTGTGACTTACGAGCGGTGCCCTCGAACCACGGTGCAAGCAGCGGCGTCGATTTCGGCGGGAAGTGGCGGCGTCAGGCAGGCCAAGGCGTCCTCGTGAAGCAAGGCGGTGCGGAGTGCGGTGCCCACAGGTCGCGGTGCGATCAGCGGCTCGGTGGCAGCGTCAACAGGCGTCGGTGAGACCAGGGTCGCGGTGCGGCGGTGCTCTCTGCGGTGCCAAAGCTTCGGCGTGAAGCGAGGCGGTCGGAGTGCGGTGCCCACAGGTCGCGGTGCAAGCAGCGGCTCGGTGGCGGCGTCCACAGGCGTCATAGGTGAGACCAGGGTTGCGGTACCCCCTGCGGTGCCAAAGCTTAGGCGTGAAGCAGGGCGGAGTGCGGTGCCCACAGGTCGCGGTGCAAGCAGCGGCTCGGTGGCGGCGTCAACAGGCGGCATCGGTGAGACCAGGGTTGCGGTGCGGTGGTGCCCTCTGCGGTGCCTTCAGGCCACGGAGTCGGCAGTGGCGTCGTAGACGTCGTCGAGTTGGTGTTCTTCGGGTGGCAGCACAAAACACACAGTCCCCAGTGCTGCGGGTCGAAGAACTTGAAGTCTTTGCTGTTCCTGAGACTTTGTGAACAGGGGGGCAAGCTCTACCTCAAGCCCTTGGAGAGACTCACAAATTAGGTTGCAGAAAGTCCAGTCCAGGCCTTTCACTGCCCAAGACAGAAGCAGCCACTGCAGGTCAGCCCAGCAAAGCAGTCGTTCCTTTTCGCAGCTTCTCCGGCTCTTCTTCTTGGCAGTCTTCTTGTTCCAGATGAGTTCTAAAGTTCAGGAGTCTGGGCCCCAGTATTTGTATCCAAAAATCCTTTGATCTTTCAGGCAGAGGGTGTCTGTGCCCGGCCAGAACCAGTTCTGCCTTCTCTGGTGTGATTTCCTGGCAGGAGGTGGAGACGGCATTGTCAGAGGCAGACCAGGCCCTTTGAGGTGCAAGGAAATCTCCTCCCCCTTCCCCCATCGCAGCCCAGGTCTATTCAGCCCTTTCCTGACCAACCTAGACTATCTGTAGCCCCTCCGGCCCCCCAGCCTTCTGTCATCCAAAACCCAGACAGGCAATCCACATTCCAGCAGAGGCACACGGGATGACTGAGCAAGAAAATACCTAGTTTCTAAAAGTGGTATTTTCAAACACAGAATGTAAAAATCACCTTCACTAAAAGATGCATCTTTAGATTCTGAGTTCAGGCATACTAAATTCTATTTTCTTACCGAATTCCCTGGGCCAGTTATGTTTATAAGACGTTATAAACAAGCCTCCCATTCTATCCTATGGGGAAATGGTAGCCTTGCAATAGTGAAAAACGAAATTGGCTGTAATTCACTATCAGGACATGCCACACACACCAGGGCATGTCCCACCTTTCACATACACTGCACCCTGCCCACAGGGGTACCTTGGGCCTACCTGAGGGGTGTCTGACATGTAAGAAAAGGAAAGGTTAGGGACCGGCCAGTGTGTGCACTGGCCAATTCGACATGGCAGTACAAACTGCGCGCAGACTTCTGCAATGGCAGGTCTGAGTTACCCTTTTCAGGGCTACTCACTGTGTGGCACAACCAGTGCTGCAGGCCCCCGAGTAGCATTTGATTCACCAGCCCTGGCACACGCAGTGCACTCTGCTAGGGGCTAACAGGTAAATCAAATATCCAATCATGGAAACACCCATCCATAACACAATTTACACAGAGAGCATATGCACTTTAGCACTGATTAGCAGTGGTAAAGTGCCCAGAGTCCTAAAACCAACACAAACAGGTCAGGGAAAAATAGGAGGACAAAGCAAAAAGTTTGGGGATAATCCTGCAAAAAGGACCATTTCCAAAACAACCCCCTTCCAACCTAAAGCCAGGGGAGACCAATCCATACCTTGATGGGCTTCCCTGCTTGGGGCGATAGAACACGGAACCTGGCCCGCAACAGCAGGGCTTCCTTCCCGTTTTACGCCTTCCTGCACCTAGTTGGATTCCTCTATCCATACTCTCAGGGCCCACTAAGCTGACCTATGGGGGACCCTTCTCCTCACCTGTGGACCCCATCTGTGCAGCACCTAAACTTACTTGGCTCACAGATGTGTCCCAACAGGCAGACAGGACCCCCATGGCCAACACAATCGTGTGGCCCAGTCCACCTCCGGGGTGTGACTCCTTTCCCCCTCCCAGGGGCAACTCTGTTCCTCGAGACAGCCAGCCACAGTGGGCACTGACAGCTGTCAGTTATGAGAGCCAGGCCTCATGCCTTTCAGGCCACTACAACCGTTGTGGCATCAGAGAGTGGGGGGGTGGTAGCCCCAGATGCCTGGCATCCTTTCTCCACTCTCCCACCTGCCAAGTCAGGTATGGCATCCTAACACTGGCCCACCAGCCCAGGGTCTGTACCCTGCGGCTGGACAGGAGACTGAGGTGGGCTCTCCCACACCCTCTCCTTCTCCCTGGGGCTCTGTACCCTCCCACCTGGAGCGGTACCCCCTTCCCGAATTGTCAGGGCATCTGTGGTAGGTGTCCTGCACACCCGCCCAACAGTTCAGGGGTGCTATCCTGCAACTGGTACACCAGCCCAGGGTCTGTACCCTGGGGCTGAACCAGGGGCTGGGGTGGGCTCTCCCACACCCGGTCCTCCCCCCTAGGGCTCTGTACCCTCAGGCTGACCAGAGGTCTCGGGCGAGGCTCTCCTCCCCTTAACCCTCCTTCTGGGGTCCTGCACTCTCCTCCCAGGAGAAGCAACCCCAGAACCAAAAACTGTCAGGACGCTGGAACCTGACCTCCCAAACAATTCTCCCACCAGTTCAGGACCTCTCTCCAGCAACTGGTCTCCCAACCTAGGGTCTAAACCCTCAGGTTGCACCGGGGTCAGAGGCGAGGACTCCCTCCGTCTGCACCCCCTTCCAGAGTTCTGCACCCTCCCACCTGGAGTGGTACCCCTAGAAGACAAACCGGTCAGGACACTGCTTACAGTCGTCCTTCCCTCCAGGTCAGGCAGGACCTGAGCCTGGCCTCCCAACCCAGGGACTAAACCCTGTGGCTGAGCACCTGCCCGGTGCACCAGGACTTCCTTGGGAGCACGCATGCCCTCCCTGAGGGTAACACATGACATGTGTTGTGTGACAGTCTGCCTGGCGCAGATCTCCCGACCCCTGTCCATCTGACAGTGCGCGAAGATCCCCCAGGACAGAAGTGGTGTCACCATGGTCACTCCTAGGAGGCTCAGCCCTTCTGGCTGGCCCCTGACCCACTGGTTCTCCCACTGGGGAACACATCCCCCTCTCACCCCTCAATCTGGACTTCTGCACCCTCCACTTAGGAGCGGCACCGCCAGACACCAGAACCGCTGGAGCTCTGTTTACAGACACTCCACGTTCTCCTGACAGTAGGAGATCCCCCTCAACAGACGGCCTACCAGTACAGCCTAGGCTCCCCACCTGGTGTTCCCTCCTGGAACCACCCAGGCTCTGGGACCGGGTTTTGGGCACCTTGGGCCGCAGCCCATTCCCACTCCTTCTCCGCGGAGACAGGACGCGAGTCCCTACACCCTTCCCACGACACCGGGACCTATCTGGGCTACCACAAACCTTTCCCACCACCCTCGGTTGGGAAATACCTAAGCCGCTTCCTTCCGGGTCACCCCCAGATGCTTCTCCAGACCCTCTGGAATCCACCAAAAGGTCTGCCTCCAGTGCAAGCTCCCTGGGGTCAGAGAACTCACAATCCACTGGGTGTTGGCATAGCTCTGGAAAACAGGGACTTAAAATATGCTCACAAACAATTGAATCCCACAGCCCCACACATGTGTTAACCAAACTACCCTTCACCCATCCATCCAGTGCCTCGGACAAGTACCCCACATCATTCTCACAAGACTGGTGAGAGTGTCTGACTGTTGCTGTCACTTAACCCATACTCTTCTGGCTGGTCTCCATACTCACTTTTTTTTTTTATAGTCTGTTTATTGCTTTTCAAAATAAAAAAAAATAAAGTAAGAAACAACATTACCATTATACAAACTAAAGTCTGCGTCATGTAGCCAGTGATACATTGTGATCGATAAACACCATAGGATCATTGACATTACATATACTGTTGATTCCAGTGCACTCCAAACATTTCAGGGACACTTTCGGCACAATGTTCAGTCTTTCTCAATCCTGCGGGTCAGGCGGGATCTGCCTCTGCAGGAACCGACGTAGTGGCTCCCATATGTCTCTGGGCTTGGATGAGATCGGCAGTACCTCCGCATATAACTCAAGTTTTTCCTTACAGTACACCATGTCTCTGAGCCAGTGCGTCAGCTTCGGCGCCTGTGTAGCTTCCCATGTTACAGCAACTCTACGTCTTGCTATGAGTAAAGCAATTCGTACAAATTTTCCCAGAACCCCTCTCACATGAGGAACACAGCACAAAAGACAGACCTGTGGTGTACACTGCACCTCCAACCCCGACATTTCCTGTATATTCTGCGCCACCTGTTCCCAATAGCTGGCCACCCTCTCACACTCCCATGCAAAATGCATAAAATCAGCTTCTGTCTGGCCACATCGCTTACATTTACTATTATCTCTCAAACCATATCTGTGTAGGCGAAGGGGCGTGTGGTACACCTGATGTAAATATTTGAAGTGGATTATGCGGAGATTCCCATTAGGAGTGAGTTTGCTTGTTAGACTACACACATGCTCCCATTCCACCAGTGTCATAGGGGGGGGGGGGGTGTCAACACAGCGTTCCATCGACAAAGGCTCTTGTCTGGCGCCCTAGTTTTTTCGGCTCTTATAGCTCTGTATAGTCTCGTAATGAGCTTCTTTCGTGTAGGTGTTGTAAGTATTAATTGTAAAGATTGGAGAGCCGGAGGTTCGGCCGGATATGTATGATAATGTGATTTGATAGCATGTCTCAATCTATGGATAGCGAATCTGAAAAGCAAAGTGGGATTAGCAATATATTGCAAGTCCTCCGGGTGTGAGAAATGTGCCGCCCGGGTACAGATCCTGCATTGTGCTCAGTCCCGCCTCCCCAAGCAACCGCAAGGGGCCAGTTTCCTGTTACCGATAGTGCCATGTGGTGTTCTAGCGGCATCGCCGGGGCATAAATCGGCAGTTTGTCGGCAAGCAGCCCTATTGCTTGCCATGCCGCAATTGTGATGTCTATTGTGTTTATTTCTGTTTTAGGTGTATTTCGTCGCGTGTGGGTAAGAATACAGCGAAGAGGGACCGGAGATGCATCACCGTCCTCAACTGCCACGTGTGGTATAAAGTCATGCCCGTTAAACCAGTAATACACATATTGTGCCTGGGCACTCAAATAATATACGTAGGGGTCTGGTGCACCAAAACCCCCCTTGGTATAATCTAGTGTAATGGTCGCCACGATACCTGGGCCTGCTTGCCCCCCCAAATCAGTCCTATCAGTGAGGTCCTCAACGTGGCGAAAAACCCCTGTGTTAACTTTATAGGGATGTTGGAGAAAAGATATAGAAAACTGGGTAATACCACCATTTTTATGAGAGCAATGCGGTCCGCCAGAGAAAGCGGTAGTGCTATCCAGGAATCTGTGTTGATCAAGCGTCACACAGGCTCGCCCATAATTCTCACGTATGACCACATCCGGGTCTCGATGAACCCAGACCCCCAGATATTTGACCGGGTCTTCTGACCATACTATCGGATATTCCAGGGGCGGTGCAGAGGTGATTGCCGTCAGGGGAACTATGATTGACTTATCCCAATTGATATTGAGGCCTGAAATTAGCCCAAATCCAATGTACTCCCTCAGTACCTGTGACAAATACTGAGTGGGTTCACGTACGAAAAGCACCATATCATCGGCAAAGAGCGAAATGCCAGCCGGGCGGTGATTGAAATTCAAAGCTGTCTCTCTGTGTCTTTGGCGTATCATGCACGCCAGGGGCTCAATTGCAATGGCAAACAATAGGGGCGATAGAGGGCAGCCCTGCCGTGTACCTCGCTTGATAGAAAAGGCCTCGGATGTCAGTCCGCCCACTCGGACTCTCGCCGATGGGTCAGTATACAGTATCCGCACCCACCCCAGGAAAACTAGTGGAAATCCCATACGTTGCAGAATGTGAAACATGTAGTTCCATTCGATAGTCAAACGCCTTGGCGGCGTCTAGCATGTTCGCCGCCGCGTGTAGATTGGGGTCGAGGACGTGCATCATTGCAAAAATGGTACGTAGGTTGTGAGAGGTAGATCGCTCCGGGATAAAACCCGATTGGTCCGGTAGAACCAGGCACCTCATAAGTGGCTGGAGTCTCGTGGCCAGAATTTTAGCAAGTATTTTTGCGTCAATATTAATCAGGGACAAGGGCCGAGAGGAGTCACACGCATCAGGAGTCTTGTCCTTCTTCAGAAGGGTAATGATGAGTGCCTGTCGAAGGGACGGAGGCAGCACGCCCGCTTCATGTGCCTCAGCATACATTTCTAATAGAAATGGAGTGAGGAGATCTGCATAAGCTTTATAAAATTCTACAGTTAGACCGTCTGGACCGGGCGCTTTTGCGTTAGGTAGGGCATGGATCGCTGCCTTTATATCCGCCTCACCTATGGGTTGACTCAGGTATTCTCGGTGCCCATCCGACAGCCATTCACAGGGGATGTGTTCTAGGTACTCCTCGACTGCGGCATCTAGGCCTGCCCCCCGCGACATGTACATACCGGCATAGTAATCTCTGAACTGCTCCACTATTTCTAGGGGAGCGTAGTGCTCCCTCCCGTGAGGGTCCGTTATTTTGTCTATATGAGAATGGTCTTCTCTAGTCCTAATTTTCTCAACCAGGCTACGGCCCGGTCTGCCCCCCTCTCCGAATCTTCTAGCTACATGTCGGCGCGAAATATAGCGCAGCTCAGTTTCCGCGGCCGCGTCATATTCCTGGACTAATGTATGGATACGCGACAGTGTGTCTGGGGTAGGGTTATCCGCATATGCGCTCTCCAAGGTTTTTAGCGTAGTCTCTATGTTGGTAAGTTGTGTTCTGAGATCTTTCAGGATACCAGCCGAGGTACCTATACAGACTCCCCTAATTGTCACCTTAAACGCCTCCCACAGGGTGCCAGCGCTGTCCACCGAGCCCTTGTTTTCCAGGAAGTAATTTTCTATCGCTGTGCGGACTGTGTCGTTATACAACGGATCTAGTAACGCCTCCGAGCGGAAACGCCACGTGAATGGACGATGCGTCGAAGTGGGGATATACAGATCCAGTTGCACTGGGTTGTGATCTGAGAGCGTACGTGGGTGGTTAGTGACATTGGTCACCCACTCCGCTGCGCTCTCACTAAGGAGCCAGTAATCCAGTCGAGACCAACTGTTATGCGCGGGCGTGGCGTGTGTCCCCGCTTTAACTGTACTGTTACGCAATCTCCAGACATCCACCAGTCCGAACTCCAATCTAGCCCGATTGATACTTCGGGCCACGCCAGGCGTTCGGGTGCGTTGTGGGTTAGATTTATCCAGAGCGGGATCCAGATATGTATTAAGGTCCCCCCCCCCCCCCCAAACTATGGCTGTCTCAGGCCACTGTCGCAGGATGCCATACATTCGTTGAAACACTTCTGGCTCGTCTGCTATAGGACCGTACATGTTTACGAGGGTAATTAATGTGTTTCCCAATTTACCCTGGACCATCGCACAACGACCTTCATCATCAGTATGAGTCCTGTGTGGCGTAAATGGAATGCCCTTTTTGATCAGTATGACGACCCCCCTGGCATAAGATGAGTATGAGGAAGCCAATCGGAACCCTGCCCATTTGAGCGCTATCTTGGCTTCAGAGACCTTGGTCAGGTGTGATTCCTGCAGGAAAACTATCTGAGTGCCATGACGGTTAAGATAGGCAAATACATGTCTGATTTTCTTAGGAGAGTTTAGCCCCCTGATGTTCCATGTGAGTAGTCCATACTCCTCACCCATAGTCCTTTCCGGCATACCAATTTACAACTGAATCAAACAATTGGCCATCACATTCAACATAATACATGGAATCAAAAATATAATTCACAGTCTTGGTGTCGATACAATCACAATAAACATTCTTCTCTGTACCCTTATCTTCACAGTGGCTAACTGCAGGCGCATAAAACCACCCTTCCCACCCTCCTCCCACTACAACCTCCCAATTAGGTCGAGAATACATACCCCCCTTCATCCCAAAATCTACCCCGATTACTATGGGGGAAAAAAAAAAAACTGCAAACAACTAGGGGATCACCCTCTGGGGGGGAGGAACAGCAGCAAACACCCACCAGCCGGTAGGGTGGCCAGGTTACAATGTCAGTGGAACCTCCTAGCTCTACAAATCCTGTAAAGGGAAATCTGCTGGATAAAACCATCCCTGACAAATGGAACTTAACATTAATAACAACACACCAATAGCATGGCGCCGCGGCCCGGTCCCCCGGCTTTCCCCGACGCCACCAGCAATTATATTCATGGTTGCAGTCGCATAATTGAAACAACAATAACGTACAGCAAGTGAGTCAACTATCAATCCACTTCACCAAGAGATGGTGACGCCATCAAATTTTTTGAGGTGGCATTAGTCGCTTTACGAGGACAAATGTTTTTCGTAAATTTGAGAGCCGACTTAGAATTCGTAAAGAAATGAGCTTGACCATCATGGGTGATTCTCAATTTGGCAGGGTATAATATTGCATAGGGAATGGAAGCAGATTGTAACAATCTCTTTGCCGGCATGAACTCTTTGCGCGCTGCTTGCACTGCTGGGGTATAATCCGGGTAGAAGGAGAGATTGTTACCCTGGTGGTTAATAGGACTCTTTGCTCTCGCCTCTCGGAGAATAGCGTCCCTGTCTGCATAATTAAGTAGGCGAGCTATTATCGGGCGTGGTGGTGCGCCCGGTGCCGGCCGGGGACCGAGAGATCGGTGCACTCTCTCCACAATCATGACCGGGGATAACACAGGCCCAAATAGTTCTCGTAACAGGTTGTCTATGAAAGGCTCCATTTTCGAGATGGCTGTCGATTCCGGAAGCCCAATTATGCGGAGATTATTGCGCCTTGAGCGCGCCTCCAAATCTTCGTTTTTCGACCTTATGACTTCCAACACTTTCTCCATGTTGAGAATCTGTGTCCTTGCTTCAGCATTGGAATCCTGAGTGTCAGATAACCTGTTTTCCAGCACATCCAGTCTGGTTTCGTGTTTGTCCACCTTTTTCTTGACTGCGTCAAGACTGGAGGTAAGGGCATCAATCTTGCTATCGATGGTTTTGAGACCAGTACGCATCTCCAGCAATATGGACCTCATATCTTCGTCCAGTTCCTCTGCGCTATCTAATGGGCCCTGGGCAGCCCCTGTCTCAGTCAGCGCGTCTGCAGTACGCGTGTGGCGCTTGCTTTCAAATGGGTCTTGGGCTGTTTGGGGTCCGGTTTGCCCATGGCCAACAGTCAACAGCAGCAGACCAAGACACGTCTCGTGGTATTTTGCATCACAATGGGACAGACCGTGCCGCCTAAGATATGGCCGAGCCTGTGCTATGGAGACAGTGAGTCCAGTGCACCCAAGGTGGGGGGGGGGGGGGGGGGAGTATGCAAGTCTCTCCACCTCAACAATATGGGTTTGTGGAACGGGCAGCGCACACAGCGAAAGTTCTGAGACAGGCCGACGGGATCTCGATGCCAATCCGCACTCCAATGATGTCCAGCAATCAGCCTCCCACGATGATTAGTGCAATTGTGGCGTCAGAGCGCCTTCGGGGCACCACCTGCAGCCGCAGTTGCCGGTTTCGGCTATTACCCCAGCCCAGAGCCGGAGCAGTGCATCACTAGTGGGGCAGGGAGAGCCCGCCTGGCTCGCTGTGCAGGGGAGGGGGACACCCGGAGGGCACAGACACCACTAAGGCAACCCCCCCCCGCGTAGTGCGCAAAGAGGGAGCCAGGCAGCGCTCACAGCCCTCCCCTTGCCCTCCACCGTGCGCGCGGCTCAGGCTCGGATGCCCTCGAGTGAAGGAGTCGGATAGTCGCAAGGCCTCCGCTCAGGCCAAACAGATCGCAGCACTAATCTCAGGCCCCGCGCAGCAGGAGTGCCGGGGGAGGCCGAGATCGCGCAGTGGGAGATAGCCCATCTCCGAAAGACCCCGATCCCACCGCTCTCACCTCTCTCACTCTCTGCTCCGGGGGGGGATGTCCACTTCAACAGCAGTCCTGCCTCACACCTCTCACAGCAGCGCCCAGCAGATCGTGGTCTGATATCCCGCCACAGGTCTCCATAAACGCCGTGGCCGTCTCCTCGACTAATCAGCATGTCCGTTAGTGGCTGTGCACGGTTCCGTCCACCACCGCACTCAGTCTGTTGTAGCGCCACTCCCCAGTAGGCAGCAGCACAGTCGCCACCCGTCCGTTCAGTGGACTCGGCGGGCTCAGCTCATTCCGCCGCGCCGCTCCGCGGGTGCGAGCGGCCATTTTCTCTGCGTACTCCGCACCCTCTTCGCTCCCGTTCCGGCGAGATATCACGGTTTCGGGGCTCAAGGACCGCAATCGCCAGCCCCCGGTGCTTCCAGCAGTCCGTGCACGCAATTTCGGTGAGCTTCAAGGTAGGTTCAGGATGGTATTTGCCGTATAATGAGGCCTGGCCTGCGGAGCTCCTCTAGCAGGCAGCCATCTTGCAACGTGCCGTAGCCCCGCCCGCGGTCTCCATACTCACTTACTAGGGCTTCTATCATGGGGGAACCCCTCTCCCTGCACCTCTCATCTAGAGTCCGTAGAGTGTCCCTCCCACTACCAGGAAAATGATCCCCTGTGCCAGTTCCCCAATCCACCTCAGGGACACTGCGTGCCACTGGAGTAACCTCACAATCCTGAACCCCCTGGTGTATGTCAACCCCCTCCTTGAAGCAGGGTCCCAAATCTGTGTGTGGGTGTACCTCATCCTCAGTACTGGACCTAACACTTTTGCTGCCACCATCTGGGCTGGGCCTAGCCCTGCTGGCTGCCCAGTCCAGCTCTCTCATTTTAATGTCATGGTCTAACATCATCTTACTTTCCTCCATGGCTATTCTTTTGTCTTCCCTCTCACTTTCTATCCTGAGTTTCTCCAATTCGAACTTCCTTGCTTCCCGCCTGTCCTCCAGCTCCTCTGGGGACAAACTGCTGCTGCCTGGTTGAGAGGGTGCCCCCCCCCCCCTCCCAAGAATGCATCCTCCCTTGGAATAGGCTCCTCTGCCTCCATGCCAAGATCCCCAGCTAGCTCACTAGCATGTCTGGCTGCTACCCAGGCCCTCAGTGCCTTTTGCAGCTCCTCTCTTCTGGTGAGGCCCCTGATTTGGATTTTGAGGTTTTTGCAGATCACCTTCAATTCCTTCACATTGTAGGTTTCTAACCTCTCCTCCTCAAAGGCCACTTCCAAGGATGCAACCAATGATGCAGTTGATTCAGGCATGACGAAGTAGCAAGTTCAAACTGGCAAGACCAAAAAGAAATAGGCCAAAAAGAACCAGTATGTGGCACGTAATGGTCTGCGATATGGTAGTAGTGCACACCAATCACTGTAAGTCAAGTGCAAACGCAAGACCTATCCTCACCGCTGACAACCAATGTTAGAAATGGGATTTTTGGTAGGCGTGGGCCAAAGCCAGGCAAAAACCACCACTCTAGTCAGGATAAGGGAGTTACACGTCTAAAATAACCCCTGCTCACCCCCTAGGTAGCTTGGCACGAGCAGCCAGGCTCATCTTAGAGGCAGTGTGTAAAGCATTTGCACATAACCGACAGTAATACAGTGTTCGCACCACAAAAGGACACCACACCAGTTTAGAAAAATATCCAATACTTTTATATAATTAAGACAAGACCAAAAACGATAAGAATCCACAATACTATGCTTAAAAGTTCACAGTTCCAAAAATATGCTGATTAAAAGAGTTCCTTGTGTGGATAGCTCCGTCCGGGCTACCACGGCGTCGTGAACAACAAATCCAACAGTTCTGGCTGGTCACGGGCCAGCTACGGTGTCGGGAAGACCCGCAAACAGTACCTGTGAGAGATGCAGGGCGTTGAGGCCCTTGAAGTCACTCGTGTTGCAGGTCGAGCTCCTCTCTGATGGAATCAGGAGCGCTGGCACTGGCAGGCGTCAGGTGCTGCGGTGCGAAGTGCAGCAGTGCGGCGTGCAGTGCCCTCCAGGTCGCGGTGCGAGCAGCGGCTCGGTGGCGGCGTCGACAGGCGGCGTCGGTGAGACCAGGGTCGCGGTGCAAGCAGCGTCGTCGTTGCTGAAGCGCTGTCGCCGGCTGACGAACAGGAGTCGATGGCGTCGGTAGGCCAAGGCTGCGGTGCGGGATGAGGGCGGTGCGTCGTGACTTACGAGCGGTGCCCTCGAACCACGGTGCAAGCAGCGGCGTCTATTTCGGCGGGAAGTGGCGGCGTCAGGCAGGCCAAGGCGTCCTCGTAAAGCAAGGCGGTGCGGAGTGCGGTGCCCACAGGTCGCGGTGCGAGCAGTGGCTCGGTGGCGGCATCAACAGGCGTCGTTGGTGAGACCAGGGTGGCGGTGCTCTCTGCGATGCCAAAGCTTCGGCGTGAAGCGAGGCGGTGCGGAGTGCGGTGCCCACAGGTCGCGGTGCAAGCAGCGGCTCGGTGGCGGCGTCGACAGGCGGCGTCGGTGAGACCAGGGTTGCGATGCGGCGGTGCCCCCCTGCGGTGCCAAAGCTTCGGCGTGAAGCGAGGCGGAGTGCTGTGCCCACAGGTCGCGGTGCAAGCAGCGGATCGGTGGCGGCGTTAACAGGCGTCGTCGGTGAGACCAGGGTTGTGGTGCAGCGGTGCCCTCTGCGGTGCCTTTAGGACACTGAGTCGGCAGTGGCGTCGTAGAAGTCGTCGAGTTGGTGTTCTTC
Source organism: Calotriton arnoldi (assembly GCA_963921515.1). NCBI lineage: Eukaryota > Metazoa > Chordata > Amphibia > Caudata > Salamandridae > Calotriton > Calotriton arnoldi. Next base: position 1,853,837 of record CAWUFW010000124.1, on the reverse strand, counting down.
GGGTGGCAGCACAAAATACACAGTCCCCAGTGCTGCGGGTCGAAGAACTTGAAGTCTTTGCTGTTCCTGAGACTTCGTGAACAGGGGGCAAGCTCTACCTCAAGCCCTTGGAGAGACTCACAAATTAGGTTGCAGAAAGTCCTGTCCAGGCCTTTCACTGCCCAAGACAGAAGCAGCCACTGCAGGTCAGCCCAGCAAAGCACCCAGCAAAGCAGTCGTTCCTTTTCGCAGCTTCTCCGGCTCTTCTTCTTGGCAGTCTTCTTGTTCCAGATGAGTTCTAAAGTTCAGGGGTCTGGGCCCCAGTATTTGTATCCAAAAATCCTTTGATCTTTCAGGCAGAGGGTGTCTGTGCCCGGCCAGAACCAGTTCTGCCTTCTCTGGTGTGATTTCCTGGCAGGAGGTGGAGACGGCATTGTCCGAGGCAGGCCAGGCCCTTTGAGGTGCAAGGAAATCTCCTCCCCCTTCGCAGCCCAGGTCTATTCAGCCCTTTCCTGACCTACCTAGACTATCTGGAGCCCCTCCGGCCCCCCAGCCTTCTGTCATCCAAAACCCAGACAGGCAATGCACATTCCAAGAGAGGGACACAGGATGATTGAGCAAGAAAATACCTACTTTCTAAAAGTGGTATTTTCAAACACAATGTAAAAATCACCTTCACTAAAAGATGCATCTTTAGATTCCGAGTTCAGGCATACTAAATTCTATTTTCTTACCCAATTCCCTGGGCCAGTTATGTTTATAAGATGTTATAAACAAACCTCCCATTCTATCCTATGGGGAACTGGTAGCCTTGCAATAGTGAAAACGAAATTGGCTGTAATTCGCTATCAGGACATGCCACACACACCAGGGCATGTCCCACCTTTCACATACACTGCACCCTGCCCACAGGGGTACCTTGGGCCTACCTGAGGGGTGTCTGACATGTAAGAAAAGGGAAGGTTAAGGACCGGCCAGTGTGTGCACTGGCCAAGTCGACATGGCAGTACAAACTCCGCGCAGACTTCTGCAATGGCAGGTCTGAGTTACCGTTTTCAGGGCTACTCAACCACAACCAGTGCTGCAGGCCCCCGAGTAGCATTTGATTCACCAGCCCTGGCACACGCAGTGCACTTTACTAGGGGCAAACAGGTAAATCAAATATCCAATCATGGAAACACCCATCCATAACACAATTTACACAGAGAGCATATGCACTTTAGCACTGATTAGCAGTGGTAAAGTGCCCAGAGTCCTAAAACCAACACAAACAGGTCAGGGAAAAATAGGAGGAAAAAGCAAAAAGTTTGGGGATAACCCTGCAAAAAGGGCCATTTCCAACACATGGCAACTATAGACCTCAAGGACTCATACTTGCATATCCCTATGAAAAAAAGACACAGAAAATACCTGCAATTCCTACACAACAGAACACATTATCAATTCAAGGTTCTTCCTTTCGGAATAAAATCAGCACCACGTGTCTTCACAAAGTGTCTAGCTGCAGTGGCAGCACATCTAAGCAGGAAAGGAATCCATGTCTATCCCTTTATAGACGACTGGCTCATAAGGGCACACTCAAAACAAACATGCCACAATCATGTTCAAACAGCTGTACAAACACTTCAAAAACTGGGTTTCTCAATAAACCACAAGAAATCATTTGCAAATCCAGAAAGGGAAAAACTTTCTTAGGAGCAAGATTAAACACAATAAGTGCGAAGGCGTATCCAGCACATAGAGAATACAAGCTATCCACCACGAGGCGACCCTTTACCAGACAGTGAGGAAGGTCATGAAACTGATGGGCATGATGGCATCATGCATCCCGCTGATCACTCACGCATGCCTACACATGCTCCCATTCCAGGAATGGCTCACCAACAGTTGGTCTCAGGCCACTGGAAGTTGGGAAGATCTAGTGGTTGTTACACAAAGGGTGCAGGCACAGATACAATGGTGGGCGCATCCACAAACATAGCACAGGGAAAGACCTTTCAAGGACCCAACTCCATCTGTGACAATAACCACGGACGCATCCCTCAACGGTTGGGGAGCACACTTCAACCAACTCAAAGTACATGGTCAATGGAACCAACAGGAATCCATAAAACACATCATCTATCTGGAGCTGAAGACTGTCTTTCTGGCGCTGAAGGCATTCCAGAAACCCATTCAGGGGAAAACTGTGCTGATCCATACAGACAATACCACGACCATGTTCTACCTCAACAAACAAGGAGGTACGAAGTCCTTTCCACTAAGCAAACTAGCACAGGACATCTGGCAGTGGGCACTAACTCAGAACACCAACCTACAAACAGTGCATCTACCAGGAGTAGACAACATTACAGCGGATCAGCTGAGCAGACAGAACAACTGCTCTCACGAATGGGAGTTGAAACAGTCAGCAGTTCAATACCTGTTCAATCGCTGGACTGTTTGCAACAATACAGAACAAGAAATGCCAATCCTTTGCCTCGAGGTTTCCACATCACTGGTCAAAGGGGAATGCGCTTTCACTCAACTGGTCACAGACCTTTGCTTACGCTTTTCCACCGATACCCCTAATACAAAGAGTACTACGAAAGGCAAGGCACAAGGGAACAAACATGATTCTCATTGCCCCTCAATGGCCAAGACAGACATGGTACTCAACCCTACTGGAACTATCCAAAGGGAACATAAGGATCAAAGCAGACAAGGATCTACTAACCATGCAACAGGGCCAAATATTTCACCCAGAACAAGCGACACTGCACCTGGCAGCTTTGCGCCTGAAAACATAGAATTTAGCCATCTCAATCTGCCCCTAAAAACTATGGAAATTCTAAAGGAGGCAAGAAAACAATCAACAAGAAAATGCTACGCAGCAAAATGGAAGCGATACACCACATGGTGCACTGCTAACAATCAGTTGGGTTCAATCAACACGCAGGAGACAGTAATCTCTTATCTAACCTATCTCCTAGGCAGCAACGTCAGTTACTCAAGCATAAAGGTGCACCTAGCTGCCATCGTAGCATATATAAGAGGGAGAGCATGCAAAAGTTTCTTCACAAGGCCTCTAATCAAGAGATTCTTAGAAGGAACAAAAAGGATTGCTCCACCGAGGTCAGCTCCCGTACCCACATGGAGTCTAAATACATTGCTTTCACAACTAATGACAAAACCTTTTGAACCCATGCACAAGGCAGATTTTAAACACATCACTCTTAAAACTGCCTTTTTCATCGCCGTTACTTCACTACGGAGAGTAAGTGAGTTACAAGCTCTAACAATACAAGAGCCATACCTACAAATTCATAAGGACAAGGTGATTTTAAAAACAAACCCTCACTTCATACCAAATGTAGTATCAAAATATCACTTGGATCAAAATATTCTCCTACCCATTTTCTTCAAGAATCCAAAAACGAAAGCAGAAAAAAGTCTCCATACCCTGAATGTAAGGAGAGCGTTGCTGTACTATTTACAAAGAACAGAACAAATACGCAAAACAAAACAATTGCTTGTCGCATACGCTCACACCAACACAGGATCACCAGTCACAAAGGCAACAATTGCACGATGGATAGTACAAACCAAGTCATGTTATACCTATGCCAAAAAAGAACTGATTATACGGCCTACAGCTCACTCCACTAGAAAGAAAGGAGCAACCGTAGCTTTAATGGCTAATGTACCCATTGATGCTATTTGTGCAGCAGCAACATGGGCATCACCACACACCTTTACAAAGCATTACTGTGTGGACATACAAATTAGTAAGGAGGCTCAAATTGGACAGAAGGTGCTTCAACACCTGTTTGCAAAGTCTTCCTCTCACCACAGCCTCCCAACCTCGGGAGAAACCGCTACATAATATAATGCACAGCATGTGAATCCAGAAAAGGATTTACGCTGCAAAACGAAATGGTTACTTACCAGTAGGAGTAGTTTTGCAGCTTGAAGAATTTTCTGGATTCACATGCGACCCACCCGGCCTCCCCTAAAAAGAAAACAAACAGGTGGGGAAGCAAATGATTACATCACTTATTTAATTGCCATCTCAAGGACTACCAATAGAAAAGAAGAAAAAAGAATCCGAAGATGGCTACCATGCACGTCGACCTCCAGGATGCCGTCACACAGGGGACGTACCTGACACAAAATGGTGGTCGACAGCGACCAAAACAAGGAAAAAAAATAACCTATTCCGGATCCAACCACTAGATGGCGGAATAATGCACAGCATGTGAATCCAGAAAATTCTTCAAGCTGCATAACTACTCCTACTGGTAAGTAACCATTTTGTTCCTTTGGAATACAGGGTGTCCCTTCTTTTTCTATGACGTCATTGATCTGCTCATCTCTTTGAGAACCAAACTTACATTTGTCCGGGTTTTTCAATGTATTCTTTTGTGCAAAAGGAAAATATCTCAAAGCCAACAAAACAATTCTGTAAGCTTTACAAACTTTATTTAGAAGTGGTTAATGTCTACCTATCCTCAGAATTTCAATCTTATCTTGATTTGTAATCCAAATACACACAGGTTCACAAATTTTCTATGTGACAGTTTTCAATCATTGATGTATGTTCATAATGATTTGTATCAACAATACATGTATGACCTGTATAGGTCACCTAGTCACATTCGGATTTTATTTGGTTGAGTGTAAAGAAAATGTTTAAATGCCAGTTACCATGCTCAAAATAAATCGTGCGCAGGACACCTGTACTGCTTCGTAGACTGTATTCAAACTTATCTTCCACCTAGTCTGCGAGAGAAACGGAGGACTTGCAGGCGCTCCTCCCACTGGGTTCATCTTATAATTTATTCTTCGTAACAATATCATGCAACACAAAAGCCTGACATGGAGTTCGTGTGGAACATGTCTTTGACTTGCTAAGCCCTGAAAAAGTCCCAAATGGGACGAAATGCGTCGGCTGTCAATTGTGGGCTGTGGTTTTAAGAAACGACCATTGAATAAAAGAATAAAGAATAAAAAGAAAAAGTTTTCAAGAAAATACGACTCATACAATGATTTATTTGGGAGATACCATTTCGCTCTTATTTGTGATGGACTATGGACACTAATATCCGTTGATTATTAATCTACCTTTATAGTTGAGTGCAGAGCCACTCGTGTTCAAAATTAAGGAACTTAAGTTGACTAAAGAGTGCATCTATGGTTGTAGTAAAGGTAGCTCATGCATATACACAAGGGTGGATTTTCATTAAGGAGAGACTTCACGATTTCAAGGAGAGATTATTATGGAGAGGCTATCATTTCCCCTCTTTGGTCTCATTTTGTAACTGAACAACTTTATCACTGGGAAACTTGAGTAAATCAGTTCTGGTTTCGTAAATTATTGGGTTCTATTTTGCCATTTAGGAGAAAGATCAGAGTTTATTGTATGTTTATGGCATTTTTATTTTTTTATCTACATTTGCTGAAGCACAAGGACCGTCAACCATCATGAACCGCGATTGTGAAAATGTAACAAATATTCTGATGGGGAAAAAAACAAGGCTAATAAGATGCAAAAATACGACTGTATGATATGTTTCCCATAACAAGATTTTAGCTGTCAGCCTATTTTTCAAAAGGTGATAGTAGGGAAAACCAGTTGGTTGCTTTGTTTTACTCTCTGCTTTCAGGAGGTTTGCAGGAAGAGAAGAGACTTGGTAGGGCTGGATTTAATTATCTATAGTAGTCCTTGCCCAAATTGGAGATGTCTTTAATATGAAATTCCCCCACTTCATGTGTCAACACATTTAAGCCCTACATTTTACTTTGTAGGCTTTCATCTGGACAGAGACTGACTGAGTATAAATGTTGTCTGCATTGGGGAATACAGTATGCAAAATAAAGCATTTAATTAGGGTAGGAATTATGAGAGACTGTGATATGGTCAGACTCCTTGATGCTTATGAGAGCATATGTTTGTCATTTGCGCTGGACTGTTCCCATGAGGCACAGTGTCAAGGCTGATTTGCATATGGCTGGGTCCAAACTGGGTGGCGTGGTGAGCAAAAGAACGATGGATTAAACCCAGATTTTTGTGACTGGGGGTGAATATTTGCATTGTTTCAGCATTCCGTCCATCATTTGTTCCATTTGCTTTTGTCGCCCTAAGTGGGAAAGGTATGCCCAGACGTGGGTCCCGTGCTCACTGCGGCACTGGATTCAAGCTAGCCCGGCTGATGAGGGGTGATTCCCCGAAACTGGTCCCAAGATGCTTGTTTCCGGTCCAGGGAGGACCTGGCTTGGCAGTTCGGGCTGGACTGTTCCCATGAGGAACAGGGTCAAGACAGATTTGCATATGGCTGGGTCCGAACTGGGGTGGCATGGTGAGCAAAAGAACGATGGATAATGATGGATTAAACCCAGATCTTTGTGACTGGGGATGAATGTTTGCATTGTTCAGCATTCCGTCCATCATTTGTTCCTTTTGCTTTTGTCGCCCCAAGTGGCAAGGGTATGCCTAGACGTGGGTCCCGTGCTCACTGCGCCACTGGATTCAAGCTTGCCTGGCTAATGAGGGGTGATGCCACGAAACCGGTCCCATGATGCTTATGTCTCGCCCAGGGAGGACCTGGCTTGGCAGTTCGGGCTGGACTGTTCCCATGAGGAACCGGGTCAAGACTGATTTGCATATGGCTGGTTCCAAACTGGCAGGATGAGCAAAAGAACGATAGATTAAACCCAGATCTTTGTGACAGGGCGTGAATGTTTGCATTGTTCAGCTTCTGTCCATTTGTTCCTTTTGCATTTGCTGAGAGTGAGGATTGGTGTTAAGCTGCATCATTTTGACAAGAGTAACTGTAGGGGATCCATTTGTGTACCATGGGTATCCAAAAAATCTGTGATTTTTCCATTGGCCCTTCTTTGTCGAGCCTCAAGGACATACAGTGATTGTATAGATGTTGCCACAACAAATTCTGTATGCAAGCCATTCTCCATTAATTTTGTTTTTGTTGAACTGTGACCACTATTTTTAGAAACAAAACTACAGCCAGAACAATGTTACTTAGAATATGTTGGCAATTCATTTTACGATACTTGAAATTGTTTCCTATTTCATGAAACCTGATAACCAGAGGACGTGCAAGTTTAATTGTGGTCATAGATTACAACATTGTGTCTGTAGAAGTTAACAGAAATGATAGTTATCTTTTAGTCATGGTGGTGCTAGTATATTCCTGAGAGTAGAACATAGTGGGTTGTATGTTTGACCTGGATTCTCAAAACCAAGGGAAAATCTAAAAGTAGAGGAGAAATGGTGCTCTGATAGTAGCCAGTATTGACATTCTTTAAGTGATTTTGCATTGGCCATTCTGAGATTCTTTAGCCTCGTTCTGGCCAGTGACTGTTGTCCTCAGACCTATAATCACCTCTGCTTCCTTTTGTGACAATTGCTTTACTATGCGACCTTCTCTGGAACGGTTTGTTCGCATCTAGGCTTGTCCACTTTAATTTTTTGTGTGTGTTTCGGCAAGGAAATAGTTGTTTAACGGAGTGTTTTGAACTTTAAATCTCATTCTTGACTGATCCTTCCCAATGCTTTTTCTGATCTCTTGATTCATTGTCATGTAAAGCTTTAGACAAAGGCAAATGATGCTGTAGATTACATTTTTGATGTTGCAATTTATGAAATAGTAATGTCTAATGTGTGTTGATATGTAAATTATTCAGCTGTAGTGGTTTGATTGCAGGAGGAACTAGTACAGTGGTGTCCAGGAGAGCCCCCATGATTCTAAATGGATAGACTCTTTGATGGTTGAGCCATTCAGTGGAAATCCTACAGCATGTTTTCTGCGCAAGTCCAAATACAGAAAAACATGGCTGACGTATCTTTGCCATATATTCATATGATTGATGTAAGGGTTATTATTATTGTTCCTCATATTCTGCTACTTATAGATTGACTAATAAAGGTACGAAGGAACAGCTCATCATTACTCAATTCGTTTGGTGGTAGAAGTCTCTCTTGAAAGTGAAGAGATTATTTTTCAGTGCCAATTTAGCCAGGTCAAAAGTAAATTGGGTGTGTACTCTGTGGTCTTGTACATCTTCAAGTACCTCTTCTTGAATAATTTTAGTTTAAATAGACAACGTCCAATGTGAGCATAATCTGTTTAGTAGAGGATGACTAGTCTTACAGAAATCGGTATCAGTGTCGGGCTATTTTCTCTTTGTGTTTTTTTTAAATTCAAGATGTTTTATTCGTTATAAAACAAACAAAATACAACATTTTTAACTGAGAGAAAAGAGTGCAAACACAGGCATTATGATTGTATACATTATGAAGATAATATACTGAATAAGTGTGCCTGGACAGCTGCTATTTGTAGTTATTATCTTACACAGTATTTAGGGTAACTGCTCTAAGGGCACAGCACTCTGTAGAAGAGAAAGAGCAGGTGTAAAATAGAAATACCTGGCTAAGCATTATGGAGTTCTGGAGATTATCCATTCTAAAGGTCAGCGTTTAATAGCAGGAAGATACAAAAAAGCAGTCCTGGTCTTAGATTCAGAATGATAGGGTAAGTTGGAGCAATATAAATAGTGTAGAATTTAATAGAAAGTGTTTTCTCTTGAGAAGGGCAATGATTGTGTGATATAGAGGTTCTTGGTTGTGGATCTGACAGCATTTTATATACCAGCCAGGAAGCATACATAGAGAGTCACAGAGGCTCAAGAAGGTTTTACATTTGTGAGGTATAGGTTATCCATATGTTGCCATTAGCGTATTTCCTGGGACATTAGTTATTAACCTTTTGACTTCTGTGGCGTCCCCACTTAATACTGGACTTCAAGGACTCCCCTGAGTCATAACTGGAAGTGAGTCATTACTGGAAGTCGAAAACCCCCGCCAAAGCAATTTCGACAATTTGAAAAGCAAAACAATACACAAAAATATAGCCACAAGCATTCATCAAACAAATGCATAAATTATGAAATATTTTACCTAATTAACAAATACAAAAATAATCATTTTTTTTTTCTTTCAATGGGAAGGTTGTAGCATTTAAAAAAAAAATTAAATTGAGGCCACCCATCGTATATTTTTTCCCATTTGTTCTTGATTAAGATTTCGCATGAATGCATCCCACTTCTGAAGTCTGCCATCCAAACATAGTAACATTATTTGCAGTACCCCCGTTTCTGATGGAGTCAGGCCGCAAATGCCATAGACCCGAGTATTAATAACCACTAAGAACCATAATGCAGAACTACTTGTCTAACTGCCCGTCCCACCTGGCCTCATAGTCCATATTATATTCAGTTTGATGCACTTGCACTGCTCCCACGAATCAATCGGAGAATATTAACTTCATTTTTAGCCTCTAATTTCCTTCACATTTACATATCATTATACATTTTTCTATTTTCTTTCTTTATTTATATAGACTTTATTATTCTGTTTAATATTACTTAAATTTCTAAGCAGTTGTGGACCACCTGAGCTGGTGTTGTAGACCCCTAGTGTGCTCCAGACCACGGGTTAAGAATTGCTGTCCTGGGTGTAATATTGTCATCCCCTCTAATATAGGTGAGCCATTCTGCCCAGGAATGAAAGGCGACGTTAATTGTGCTTTTTTAATTTCATAGGATAGTTTTGCACCCTGGAGTAAGCATCAAGTCTAATAGTGTCTATCTGAATGTTGTTTGATGTTCAGATTTTAGGTACCACTAAATAAATAGGGAAAGTCATCACTGGGTTGAATTTGGAGATTTTCTATGATAAAGTTGAAGAAATTCGCCTAATAGGCCTTTAGAGTTCTGTAGCTGTAAAAAATGTGTGCTAAGTCTAATATAGAATTGTTGCAACTCCAGCAAAGTAGGCTGATTTCTTAACTTCAAATTGTGTAGGTGCTGCAGATTCCAGAAGGATCTATGTAGTAGCATATGTTTGGTCTGTGCTAAGGATGGCGGAACTTTATATTTAAAGGGTTAACTCTAATCCTCTGTGTAGGTGATAGTGGAGTTGTGGGAACCGAACCCCAATAATCTTCTGAATCCCAATTTTGTTGAACCCCAAATTTTACCTGATGCAATTCAGCCCCATGTGCTGCCCTAGTGGCGTCAGACTACCCTTTCCATCAATAGCACAACATAGCAGAGTAAGATGATAATTAGAAACTGGTACCACTCAAGAACTGAGTTCTAGAGCAAAATTAAGTTTAATAGGTTTAATAAAGAATTGCCAAAATTAGCATTACAAAGAAATTTGCATATTTTGCCATGAAGGCCCAGATACAGAATACAGAACCAAAGCTCCTAACAGAAACCCTAGTTAGTCAATAAAACCTTTCCAAATTATTAGTGTCAAACTCATAAAGGGTACTGACGGCATCCTAAGTGAGGAAAATCTTGAAAAATCGGACCGAGTTTCAGGAGTAAAATAGAAAATCTCCCAGATCTTTCAACATCTTCGGTTTTTATACAAAATGTATGCATATTAATTAAGAAAACTGCAAACTCAACATGTCATGATCATGGTTAGGTTGCATTGGCAAATCAAATAAATTTCGTAGGCCTAAAAGGTTTTTAACACTAACCCATCTAAGATAAAGGTAAGAAATCTTCTGCTTGCTTCCTCAGCAACTGCACTCCGGAGATGTACAACACAATATGAAACGTTTTTTCCAACAATTGCTCGTAGAATTATGTTTTACTGTACACCTACTTCGGAACTGACAGTTGAAGTCCTTCAAAATGATACATCAGGTACCCGAAGGAAAGTTTAATTCACAATACATGCTTTCTAACACCACAGTCAATTTACATCATTGCTCTCCATAATCCGCGGAAACTGTAAGGAGAGAAGACTTGCAGCGAGTAACTGATTGGCAGAGGGAATGAGCAGGATGAGCTTAAGACGCAAAGCTGCATCCATTTTAAAAATAATGGTGTCTCACATGAAAATGTGGCATACATACACTACATTATTAATCACACTTCTAAATGAAATAATCATACCGTTTTGAAGGCAAAATCATTAAATCATCAATTTTAGTTATATGCATTGGTAAAATTACCAATTTGCACAAATAATTTTTCATCCAAAATGCACATCAGAAAAAACTTTGACAAAGTGAGGAGCAATCCATTTCCCACTTAGTTGATGTAAATGTTTTGTGACTTTTTGATGTATGAGAGAGTAGGTTTTGAAGGCTGTAGGTATAGTTTAGGAATAAATTGAAGAATAGATGGATACTTAACTAAAGCTGGAATTTTGTTCAGAAAGGTTTTTTATTTCAAAAGCATATAGAATTCTGTTTATTTAGGTTGAACCTGTGTTTAGGTTTGCAGAGGTTACCAGCCCTTTAGGGAACAGAGGTGTTTAATCCATAGAATGCCTCTGGAAGCTCATTTGTGTTTGTCAAGAGTGTTGCCCTCTGTTTTTTTTATTCCACCAAGTTGAAGCTAGGTTTGGAGATACTTAGTTTGACTTCAGGTTTTGAGTCTGTTCTCAGAATGCTATTGCCTGTTTGGCTGAAAACAATAAAACATTGGGAGTCTTTTCTTAGAATAGCTTTTTTTGTGTCATCAAGGATGCATTTTGATTGTGTTTGAAGCATTTTGTTGGCCTTAAGAAATGAGATTAAGTTACAATTTTGAATTATTGTTTTATACTGCTAACTGTGGTGAGTAATAGGAGTCAACAGGGATAATCCATCTAGTACCTTGCTTAAACATAAAGGCTGTTTGGCAGTACCTAAAGTTTGCTAAGTGAATGCCCCCTGGCTATTTAAAGAGTCTTAGTTTTTAAAGAGATATTCCAGTGCATTTATTTTTCGAAAGGAGATTTTGTGTTTTATCTAATGTGTAGAAGAATTCATCGAAAGTGTCGTTGAGGCCATTCCTATCAAATACTTTACCATTGGCGTTATCATCATCTTTATAGTTTCCACTCTTCCCATCACAAAAGGTATTTGGGGGGACCAGCCTTCTAACCGATCAGGTATCTTTTTTCAGTGTTCTTGTTTTATTCTGTCTAATAAATTCAAGTAAGTTGTTGAATTCAGTACTAAGGTATTTTAAGTACTTGGGTTGTCAAGTTAAGCCTGAGTTACCAAGAATGTCTTTAGAGCACAAATGTTACAAATCACTTCAGATTTATTTTTATTTAAGGTGTATCCAGATACCACTGAGTAAGAATCAATTGTTTCTATTAGGACTTGGATTGATGAGTCACTGTTTTTGGAGAATATTAAAATATCAGCAGATAACGCACTTTAACTGTGATGTTGCTAAATTTCATCCCTGTGATTTTTATCGTTCTTCCTGATAAAATTTAGTAATGGCTCAATCACGAAGAGGAAAAAGGACAGAAAAGAGGGGCAGCTAAGCCTGGTTCCTTGTTTAAGATTGAAAAAAATGATAGTGTTCTTCTGCTCTCACCCTTGCCACATGCCCTGCATAGAGAGCCATCACCATTGTAATGAAGTTGCTCCTAGTTTAAATTTTTTTAAGAACTGCACTTAAAAAGACCAAGTGACCTTGTCAAAGTCCTTCTCTGTGATGAGTGTGAGAGCCACAGTTGGGGAGGTACTTAGTCTTGTCTTACCGATTACATGTCAGAAAAGCCTGGTGTTTTGGATGGAAAGGTGGTTCTTCTGGAAGCCTACTTGCGCATGGTCTTTCAAATTTGGGATTATGCTTTCTAATCTAATATAAACATGATTTTTGTGCTGATTTTGCAATATGTTTTTTTAGGGATATTAGTCTGTAGTTTTTGATTTGTGTTAGATCTTTGCCTTCTTTAGGTAGGACTGCGATTGCAGCTTATGCTGGTGTGCCCCTAATATCACCAGTGGTGGAAAAATAAATAAATAGATCTAATGGAGGGTTTATTAGTGCAGGCCTGAAGGTTTTGTAAAATTGTGTGTGAAGCCATCAACCAGGGACTGCCACCTTACCTGTTTTTAATTTTCCAATAATCTATACATTTCAACTACTGTTATTGGAGAATTAAGTGACATTTTCTCTATATCTGATTTTAGTTGAAGAATTGGGTTCACTAAGTATTGCTCACAATCCTCAATATTTATCTTTTTGTTATCCGAATATAGTTCAGTGTAAGACTCAAGATCTACGCTATCTTTTGCGGGGTGGGATTGAATGTGCCAATAGGACTGTGTTTAAATTTCAGACATGAGACTACTAACTTACTAACTTTGTTAGCTTTACATAGTTTAGTACGCATTTGTTTGTTGACCCTGATTCCTGCTCTGGTCCTTATTTTGTTATAGTCCTACTTTTTGTTATTCAGTAGTTTATCATCCTATTGGATGGTGTGTGTTTTGGATTGTAGATGTTTAACCCCTTTGTTCCAGTTCTGAAAGCGTGTTAGCGGATTTATTTATGTGGTATCTAGTTCTTTACAAAATGCCACTGATGATGGCTTTAAGAGCTTTCAACCTGAGCAAAGTCAACATTTCTAGACAGAAATTGTTTTTCAGGTAGTTTGTAATGGTTAGATTTAATCTTCCACTGTTTTGGGGGAATCCCAGGATTTTATCATTGAGTCTCCATAATTTGGATAGGTTCTATGATGAGGATAAAGTTATTTTCCAGTGGTCTGAGATTAATCTCTGTTAAATTGTTAAGCATTCTGTGGCCAGAATTGGTTTCTTGAGATAAGGTAGTATATTAACTAATAAGATTTGTAGGCTACTGGGAAGAAGAATTAGGGGCCGATTACGACTGTTTCGGAACAGTTTCCGACCGCATTGGATTTGGAGAGTCTGACCGACCAATTACGAGGTTTCCGAAACACCGGTCGGTCGGACTCCGATGGACTTCAATGGAAGCCTGTGTTCCAACCGACAACACATGCTCACATTGAAAAAAGGGGTGGTTGCGTAAAACCTTGCACCCTGTGGCGGGCACCCCTTGGTGCCTGCCACACTGTGCATGGTTTAACAGGAAAGTCCCTTGGGTACCCTCACGGGCCCCAACCGGAGACCTCGGCATGAAGGGGGGGCCTGCTACGGGCCCCCAAAGTCAGATTCCGACAGCCGATCCGTGTCGGACAAACCAATTCAGAAAGTCTGCCCAAATCTGACATTGTAATCGGTCGGTCGGAAACGCGGTCCATAGAGCCGTACGAGTATGCTCCGACTGACTCGAATTCTCCGAATGCCTGTCGGAACAGAGTCTGAAGGACCGAACGGTTACCTAACATTCTAATCCGTTGGTCGGAAATGTTTCCAAGTCGGTCAGAAATGTTTCCTAGTCGGTCGGAAACAAGGCTTCCGAATCTGATTCCAACTAACCGAATGCTGTTCGGAGCCTTTCTGACCGACATTGTTATCGGCCCCTTAGTATTTAGTGTCCAGATGGTTTAGTCTCAATGCATCCTTTAGATTCTAATTTGTGCAGAGATTTTACATAGTGGTGTGTGTTTTTGGGAGTCTGTATATCCAATTTGAGGCACAGTCTAGGATGCAATCCATGGCTGGTTGAAGTCACCCCCAAAACAGAGCAAAGCATAGTCTGTGATTGATTGTATTTTTCTGGGAAGTGGGAAATGTCTCCATCTGGTGAGTAGATGATGGCAACATAGTAATCTAGAGCATCTTTATTTAGTTTGCAGATAATCCAACTCCTTTCTTAATCAGTCAGAATGGATAAAATATTGATTTGCTTTTTCGCGATTAAGGTGGTGACTCAGTTTGTTTTTTACCTTTGTGAAGCAGGCTACTTCTCCTATCAAGACTCCTTTCATGGACATGGCTTCCTTCATGCCAAATTTAGATTCCTGTAACATAGCTATATCCCCTTTTAGTTTCTAGGTATATTCATTGAACTTCTAACTGATTACTTGATGGTTCAGGCTCTTGGTGTCAACGGAGTTAACGGTTAAGCTGATCTTAGGTGAAACTATTTTCTAGAAAGTAAACAATAGAATAAGTGCCATAAGCCGCAGTTGCGATTTAGAATGGGTGAGCGCCCAATACAAGTACTAGTGCCTGTGATTTTATTTGTGTGCTTAAGGTTTACCAGGTTTCACATAAGTGGTTCTGGAAAATATGTAAGCTCTAGAGAAAGGGTAAGATTTAGAGGGAAAGTAGTGGAAGAATAGAGTAAAACAGGAACAATGAAGTTTAAAGACATGTTGATCTGAAAAACAGAACATGCCCCAATAAGAAACCTATTTTTGTTTCCACTGTGACTTTTGAATAATGTTGGAAGATATGAAGATATATATATATGCAGGCCTTATTAGTTGATATGATTTTCTACTTGCATGTTCTAGGGTTGTTTCTGTATTTTGGTAGCTGAGAGGTTTGCAGACTGCTGGTCTGGGATTCTTGCTGTTGGGCTCCTTTTGTGTCAGAACCGAATGCGCCTTTCAGGTTCCAAGTTTTTTGTGAAAATTATGCCTGTCATTTTTGGAATTCACTTCTCTAGGAAAAAAATACAAAAGCCTGCAGAGTCCTTTGATCCTTGGGTTTCCTCTTCAGGTTTGATATAGCACGATTTATAAAAATCATAAAACGCAAAACATTCACAAACTAAGGACACGAAAAGCTGAAAGTACACTTTGCACACATTAGACACATAAAAAAGTGAGACAAGTGTAGTAGAAGTCACCGTAAAAGTTTGCTTTAAAACGTGAGGTGAAGAAAACCTATATACGAACCAATAATACATATAAATGAGTTGTACTAATGAATTTCTAATGCACATGTTTCTTATTAATGTATAATCATGATGTTAAGTAAAGTGGCCTAGTGTTTTGATGCTTTCTGTCGGCGTGCATCATTTAGACAGTTGGTGCAAAAACGTGTAGAAAAGAAGTACAAGCTCAAAACTTGGCATAGTAATACTATAGCTTCTATAGTTCATGAAAATTTCAAAACAAATTTTGTAAGATGAGTTTAGAAATTCATGCACTTATAATAATGTTGAGAAATTGTGGTAGGGTATTTCTAATGTTAGCTATTTGCATGTAATAATGAATTGTGAAAGTTCTATATGTACTTTATTTTGAATTGATTTAATTACATTATATTTGATGTCGGTTTAAAGCTCATTTCATTAAAACGTGCGATGCTAACTTAAAGGCCTTTTCTAAATGTTTTTTTGTGGTGCTGACCTTTACCCTGACTTAATACAATGGGTCTCTTCACAGCTAGTGAAAAGTTGCTTTATCTGTGCTGTACATGTATTTTTACGGCATTCCTAAATGTTTCTTCAATGTTCACGGTGAATTATTCCTGTGGGAACAGGATTGCAGCTGTTACTTTAGATAGCTACTTTGTATTTCTCTTCATCAATGTTAGGCCTGTGTGGAGTTTCAAATCTATTGTTTCTCATGACTAGCAGGGGAAAACTTCTTACTGTTGCAAAAATCCTAGGTGACACTATGGAAATATGGGCATGTGATAGTTTTTCCATGGTGGTGTGATGCCACCTCACTAGGAGGATCTTAAAAACTATAAAAAAAAAAACCCCAATGGAGGGGGGGGGAGGGGAACGCAGACGCCATTGATTTGCGCTTCTCAACGAGACGCCATACTGTCTTTTTCCGTGCAAGAGGATGCTATCCTAACTGATTTTTGATGAACTTTTCTCTTACCTTTGGACTGCCTGGCTGATAAGGTTGGTAGCTGATAGACTGAACCTTCTTTGCCGAACCATTTCCATTTTTCATTTTCTTTATTTCATTGTTTATGCTAATGGACTCGCCCTTAATGGACTTAAATTTTAACCTTTTCCCATCATCTTAGGATTTGAGCTGTTAGACAACGAACTATCCTTCTGCCCTAACAGTGGTAGGACTCTAACTCTGTAGCTAATTCTGATTATAACCATCCACGAAAGTCTGCTTAAATGTTTGGCACTGTTATACAAGCTGTGAACTTTTTAACTGAACTTCTCAAGAAATTACTTGTGGCAATGAACTTTAAATCTTTAATACAAGAACCACATTAATCAGTTATCTGGCTGAGTCTGTTGTTGATTCCTGTTTGGTTCTTCCGTTTAAACTGTGCTGTTTCCTAGTAACTTAACCACTTAACCGCGGCGGCAATTCCGCCGCGGTGCGGCGGTTTAGCAGAGTGGGCGGGGCCGCGGCGGCCAACGGACGTGCGCAGCACTACGGAGGTAGTGCTCGCGACGGCCGTTGGCCGACAGAAGCAGCGAAGGGGTTAATGTGTTGTAGGGAGAATCATCAAGCCCTGACAGAACATTAGGTGTTACTACTTTTGTGTTGCTGTTGCAGAGCTTTTGGTCTGCATAATCCTAACTTGACTTAACTTCTTTAAAAGGTTGGGTCTACCTGTTGCTGTCCTTTACTTCTACAGCATGGTCTTAAGAGTGGTGTACCTAAATTTGATCTCTAATTTGTGAGTTGGCTGTCAATAATGGTCCTCATCAGACAGATAACGTGGTGCTTGGCCACCCGAATTTTCACTCCTCCTATCAGCAGAGAAAGATTAGTCAGAGGCTCATTGCCTCTGTGGTAAATGGAAGCGCTGCAGTTTGTCTAATCATAAAGGGCCCAGTACGGTTACAATTGTAAAAGGCAGTAAGCGTATAATAAATACTTTTACCATCCTTTATGCTGCAACAGGTGCTATCCTCCAATTCTACCTCCTCTTTCTGTAGAAGATGAGGTTTAATGTGATGGTTGGCAGGAGACTCTGAAACGCAATGAAAAAAAGATCCAAGTTTTTGATTCTGTTCTTTGTCTCGGAGATTCTTCTGGATATTTGTTTCAGATCAACCCACATAGCCAATATTTCTGATTGCATGAAATCAGAGTTTGTTTTGGTTGCCTCTGTAAGGTCATAAACCTCAGCCAGCTTTTTAGAATTACTTCCATGGTACTGTTTAGGTCTGTCTTTTTCTTGATTGGTGAATCCAGGTTTGGCACAACTAAATAGCATTTCAGACTTGATTTCTGTTCCTTATCTGCCATTGTTATAGCGTCTCAAAGCAAGCTCTCAAACCTGAGATATATCAGGTTCTAGCCCAGTGACGCAGTGAGGCAAGTTAATCAGTGAAGTAGGTAGTGAGTGTAGATTCACTGGCCGCACTAAATAAAATGCTTTGCTCAATACCTTGTTTTAGGAGCATTGTTCCTGATTTTAACTCAGTGAGGCCTTGTGTGGGGGATAGTCTCTGGTTAAAACATTCAGTGTTTGTGTATACATTCATTCAGTATGATTTCATCCCTCTTAATCTGAACATTGATTCTAATTATTCTGGCTTCTAAATTGTTGCTGCATCAGTGACCCAGTGTGATCAAATCGCCTCTGATGGATGTGGTTAGATGTGCATGTTACTTATATGCTACTCGTACAGATTACATGTAGGATTGAGATTAAAATTATATCAGGGTTCTGTGTGTTGGAGCAATGATTAATTTGTAACAGAAAAAGTGCTGGTGCCCTAAACTCTGCTCAGAAGCCTGAAGTCGGTACAATTAATCATCAGGGCACCAAATACCAAGGATGGCTGTCTTAAATCCACAATATGCCTTTTTTAATCCACCCCCACACACTCTTCCTATTAATCTCACTCTTGCAGGTTCTTGCTTTCTCCTTTTGTGATGGTTTTTCAGTCTTTCTCTTCCTACGTCTATCCGATTTGTATGTTTTTCCCTTTCTTGCTCTCGGCAAATATCTGCAGCGGAAAAATAATTGCTGGGATCCAAAAATAAGTTCTGTGGCCCCCACGGCTCAATTTAGAAGTAATGTTTCTGAGTACTGTCCTTGTGTTTCTGTGTCATGCATTAAGTTGGATTTTATTAAACCACCAGCACCATGTATTCCTGTTGTGGTTTCGCTCATAAATGATTGGAGGTTATTGGTAGAGAAGAGCTTTATCTTTTTATACCTTCTTTTAATTTCAAGCGTAATACTAGGACAGGTATTGAGTACAATTTGTGGGATATATATATATGTGTGTGTGTGTGTGTGTGTGTGTGTGTGTGTATAATTCATTTGTTAACAGTTTAGTAATAAAGTGATTTGTAAGGGCATAGTGGGATCATGGACCATACCAGACTGTCTGTCAGTGAGCTATTTGTGATGCAGATTAGGGAAATGAGCGGTAGTGCTGGAGATATTAATGGGTCTTCGTTTGTTCAACTGCAAAGGCGACCTGAGTTGTTGATGTAGAATTTCGCTAGGTATGGGAGTACGAAGTTGTACGTCACCATTTTGATTGTTGATACAACAGT
Source organism: Calotriton arnoldi (assembly GCA_963921515.1). Classification (NCBI taxonomy): domain Eukaryota; kingdom Metazoa; phylum Chordata; class Amphibia; order Caudata; family Salamandridae; genus Calotriton; species Calotriton arnoldi. The sequence continues at coordinate 1,834,663 of CAWUFW010000124.1, read as the reverse complement.
AAACTAATACCTCCCTACTCAATGTGTCCTGTTTTGGGAGTCCGTAACAGTTCTCAGATGGTCCTCGACCTCCTGCCACAGCGAATACTTGAATGTTGAGCAAAGTCTGGCTGCAACGCTGGTCGAAGATGGCTATTGGAACTTGATGTCGGTGAGGCTTCTGTGTGGCGCCGCCATCTTGGAAAACCAGGGTTTCACAGTGAAATTGCCTCTATTTGCTAGTCCGTTTCATCCCTTGGTTAACTTCAAGTGAACTGACTTTCAGATGCCCACTGTTTTGTTTGTACTGAGTTTTTGAGCCTTACGTCTGGTGGAACATATGGTTAATGTTCTGTGCAAGTATGGAGCTGCGTGCATCTATATGCACCAAATTTGCTATGAATGATTAGAAGGCGGACATAGACCAGACACACATTGTTGTTCATCTAATACTGTTTCTATTGATAGACTTGAATCTTTAAATATTGTTCTTTAAGGCCAACTCTTGGAGAAACCAATTTTGCACAGTATGGTGAACAGGGAAGTTATCCAGACTAAACAGACCGAGGTACAAAATGAGAAAATGTATTCACCTGAAACAGGCCCGTTCATTCAGACCTGGGTTTGTTGCTGGCAGCACTGCTTTGTAATGGTTATATCACCTCTAGGATTCGAAATTTTAGTTCTGTACTATTGTGTTTACGCTAGTTAATGTAGCTTGAAACAATACATTTTGCATAATAAGTGTGCACATTAGCCTTGCGTCTGTCTGTCTTTCCTAAGTTTTCTGCTTGGTTTCATTCATATGTAGAAGACTATGGGGCTTTTCGTTAAGTAGGCAAGTTTGGATTATGTGTCAGAGAGCCAGTAATTTAAGTAATAAATCGTATATGTCGATGTTGTATGGTATTCCTTCTGATGTAGAAAAGTTTTGGCACCGATGGGTACCTTCTCTGTATTTTTCAACTTTCTCAATCATACTTCACATACTGCGACTATGTTCAGTGCTTAGGTGGTTGGCAATGGGGGCCACCGGCACTTCTTTTTCCACATCTCATATTTACCGAGCGCAAGAGATGGAAAAACACAGATTGGAAGGACGGAAAAAAGAAAAGAATGCAAAACCGTCACAAAGAGAGAAGCAGGAACCTCTAAGAGTGAACAAAAGGGACAGGGAGCGTCTGGTAGCAAATTTCACGGGGCATGAGGTAGATTTAAGTCTTCTAACCTTAGTATTCGACGTGCGACGTTTAATTGCTGTGGCCACGAGCTTCTGAGAAGCGCTTAGGACACCGGCACAGTTTCTTTTGCAAATTAAGCACTGCCTATATTACAACTCACATTTTAGAGGACCATTAAAAAGTTTCTGCACGTTTTTTCAGCAAAACAGGATTGCAGTTACAGATTTCATTTTTATGATCTCTGATGCCTGCAGGTCAACACATTACTTTGCAAATATTGAACAGTATTGTCTGCCCCTATGAAGCTCAAGGTCCTATATTGTATTGTAATTGCATTTATATAGCGCTTACTACCCCAGACAAGGCGTGGAAGCGCTTTTTCGGCGAGTAGCGCGCTACTCCGGAACCCATATAGAATTAGTGTTGAATTAGTATAGTGAAATATGAAAGTAATTTGAGTGGTGGATAGGTTAGTCAGTTATTTGGATTCAGAAGGATAGCGGAGGCTTAGAAGAGGAAAAAAGGTTTGTATTTATGTAGTGCTTGCTACCCCATATGAGGTGTTTAAGCGCTTTTTCGGCGAGTAGCACACTACTCTGGAACCCATAAAGGATTAGTGGTGAATTAGTATAGTGAAATATGAAATTTGAGAAGTGGACATGTTTGTCTGTTATTTTGATTGAAAAGGATAGTGGAGGGATAGAAGAGTGAAGGATGTAGACAGTGAAGGCTTCAGACTTTTTTTGTTAATTTTTGTTGGTTTTGGAGGTCATAGCAGTAGGAGGAGGCTTGGGATGAGTAAAAAGGGATGTGGAGGGGAAGAGTCAGAGGGAAGAGTTTAGAAAGGCTTTTTGGGGGGGGATCGGTATAGTAAAAGAGGTGTCAGATGATGCAAGGAGGGGGAGAGTCTAGAAAGGGGTATTTTGGGGATCATAGTAGTGGTATGGGGTTTGGGATGAATGAGAGAGTGGATGTAGCGGATATATTGATAGAGGTATAGGGTGAGAAATAGGGTAGTGCATTGGAAAGAGTAGTAGAAAGAGGTTTGAGATGAGTCAGAGTTGAGGTAGAAGCTATATTGAGAGAGGTATGAGTTACGAACGAGCACATTGCACTTGTCTTTACTTTATAGTGCCCATATTCATAGTTAAAAACCATACCTCATTTAGACCATTATAAGCCATGTTTCATTGCCACTTCTCTTTTTGTAGAATTCATCAGGGCACGTGGACCCCTGTCCACGGAGCTCTGCTAACTCTTTCAGGCTGCATGTTTTTTTATGCCAGGGCTACTATGTACAATCTTTGTTCTGATTCGCAATGAGGACACTACTTAACCCACTTTGCTTTCTATCGTTAGTCGTGCATTTTAACAAGAGCTGGCATGATTATCATTCTGTTTTACGATGTCAAAGTAATCTAAGGTTATTATCAATTACAGACCCGCTCTCTCACCTGCATCCATCCCCAACCCAGTTGTCCAGGACTCTTAAAACTGTGAGAGCCAGCAATAATGGTATAACAAGCATTTGCAATGCAATAGGTCTCGCATTTGCGAGACTTTGAGCTACTGGCATTGTAAATGACACGCCTTTTATCTATGTGTTGGTTTTGAAAACATATAAATAAAAGGCATTGTCATTTACAATGCCAATAGCTTAATTTCGCAAATGCGAGACCTATTGCTTTGCAAATGCTGGTTAGATTGTGTAGGCCGAGCGCCTAAATACAGCTCAGTTTGCGATGCGCGCTTAATAAACCACAACAGACGGCTCGTGCTGTGCGGGGTGTTATGAAGCAGAACTGGGACGTCCTCCTAGACTGGAGTCCGGTTATTTGATGCTGTGGGGGGGCTGTCCCCGGCATCATTGTTCTGGGATATTTATCCCAGAAGCGGCTAGAAGGTGGGGCAGGGGAGTGCGGTGGGGGGCGAGGGGTAGGGCTGTGTCGGAGAGGCCCTGTCCTGCCCAGTCTGTGCCGAGGGAGGACAACCCCCACCCCTTGGGGAAGAACAGGAGCTCAGAGATTCGGGAGAGGAGAGATAGCGCCTAGACAGAGACCTGGGAGACTTCTCCACACATGGGACGCAGATAAGCCCACCCGCCTTCCAGTGCACACCTTCCCAGCCCCTGTCAAGGGAAGCCCCCTCTAGGACTGGTGACAGGTACATGACTAAGGAGCAAAACGATAGCGCCTAGACAGGTAGCCCTATGACTTATGCACACATGGGACGCTCATCTGTACTGTAAGCTTTCTGCTATGAACCACCTCCCGGTTCCTGTCTAGGAAGGCCCTGTGGGACCAACGAACGCTCCATGACTCAGGAGGGGAAAGGATAGCGCCTAGACAGGGAGCCCAGGTCTTCTGCCCACATGAGACGCTCATCTGTACTGTAAGCCTTCTCCCTGCCTGGGTACCACCTCCCGGCCCCTGTCCAGGGTGCGCCACTGTGGGACCAACGACAGCTCCAGGGCTCAGAAGAGAAAGGATAGCGCCCAGAGCGGATTAAGAGACTTGTTCAATACCCCCGGAGGGGGAAGGGAAGTCTTCTACAAACGTGCCAAGAGAGGGAACAGGGAGTTTCTCCACACATGGGACTCACATCTGTACTGCAAGCCTTCTGCCTGCTTGTGAACCACCCCTAGCCCCTGCCTAAGAGGGCCCCTGTGGGACCAACGAGAGCTTTGTGACTTAGGAGAGGGAGGACAGCGCCCAGAGTGGGGGTTAAGAGGCTTCTTCAATAGCTCCCAGAGAGGGAAAGGAAGTATTTTGCAATGGCGCCCAGACGGGGATTTGGGAGAATTCTCCACACATGGGACGCAGATCCTTACGGTAAGCCTTTTTCCTGCCAGTAAACCCCCTCCCGGCCCCTATCTAGGGAGGTCCCCACGTCGTCCATGTCTCGTGGGAGGAAGGATAGCGCCCAGAGTGGGAGTTAAGCGACTTCTGCCATAGCGCCCAGAGAGGCAATTGGACTTCCTCAACAGCGCCTGGAGTGGGAAAGAGACTTCTTTAACAGGGCCTGCAGTGGGAAAGAGACTTCTTCAACAGCGCCTAGAGAGACAGCTTGGAGGCTTCACCACACAAGGGACGCTGCTCTACACCTTAAGCTCCCGTCTGCTTGTGTACACCCCCCGGACCCTCTCACGGGAGGGCCCCCGTGGGACGCACCGAGAGAGGAAGGAAAGCGCTTGGAGAGGGCGCTGGGAGACCTCTGCACACCCTTTTGAAGCGGGCATGTTTTTTTTTTTTTTACTTTAACACTGAGCGTGGTGTCTTTGAAGCGGGCGCTGTGCTCAGTGTTAAAGTTAAAAAATATATAAATATAAACGGAGCGCGGTGTCCTTGAAGCGGCGCCGTGCTCGGTTTTAAAGTTAAAAAAAAAAACCCACAAACAGAGCGCGGTGTCCCTGAAGTGGACGCCGCGAAAATATAAATAAAGTGAGCGCGGTGTCCATAGCGGGCGCCGCGCTCATTAAAGAAATAAAAAAAACATACAATTTAGAGGGCATAGCGCTGCAGCATCGTGCTTCGTGGACAAATGACTAAAAGAAAGTGCCTACCAAGTAATTGAAGGAGACAGTCTAACGCAGCAAGCAAACGATCCAGTCTGGGTGGGCGGGGCCAAAAGGAGACAGGGCGGTAACAAGGAGGGTCTAAAAAGCCTCACTCACAATACAAAGCCAGTGTTTAGCATCAACGATTATGCAAGCCAATGGAAAGAAGGGGCGGAGCCTAGACTCCACTTCTGAAATCGGCTTGATTACAAGAAGCCTCGCAGAGCGAGCAGCGCATGCACGTTGCAACGCAGGTCTGCGAGACCTAAAAAAGGGAAACTAACTTTAGTTCCAATTTTTGGCACAACTTTTCTTACCCACCTTAAAAATAACCCAAAGATCCCACTTAGCTTTTTTTATGGTTTAAAAACCTAACAAAAAGTATTTCCGTCGTATAGGTTCCTGCGGTAATGCTGAGAGCAGGTTTGTGCATGTGGCTCTTCCCGTCTGTGTGTTACTGCCACTTGTGGCATCTGGTTAATCCCTATGAGGAATAGTAGCATAATGCTTACTTTCATTTGTTTTCCATTTAGATCTGATGTTTGCATCATGATTACTTAAGCCTCTGTTTTTACATTTTATTTAAACAGTCTAAATTAGTGACAGAGGCCTCATTTTGGGTTTTCTTATTTACAATTGCAAGCATTGCCTGAATTATATCCCCTAATCTGTTTTATTTTTTCTCAAAATGCATTTTTTCATTTCACTTGCATAAAGTATGTGTTTTATTTACTTCATATCAACCTTTCCCTGCTAGGAAATGCCTTTACAAGAGTGAAACTCTTTATAAAACACTATTATCCCATCATGAAGCCGTTTTACCTATGGACAAGCACATCGTGTCTTATCAATCTGTGGCGAGGAGCTGCTTTCGAATCCCTCCTCCAATCCGTTGCCTGACGGTATGCCCCCTCACCTGTCACCTTGACCCCTCCTCTATTTCCAGCCCTCGACTCAGATGCACTGGCCCTTTAAGGCTCCACTACTCTCGGCTTCGGGTGCCGATCACGTGCCTTGGTCAGGTGTTCCACCCTCCTTAAAAGGGGAAGAGATGGAAGGACTAGCTCTCTCGCGACGGAGTCGGATGCTTGGAGGATCGGCGTCGGCGGACTCAACACGAGACGCGAGGACCTTCTTCATCCCGCCAGGACTGGGAGAACCGGGATCCACCATCGGGACCGAGCCGGAAGCCCAGCTGACCGAAGAGACATCATCCAGGACCGAAGAAAAGGGGGAACCGGACCCTTTCCGGCAACGCGCAAAAGCCAGCCACGGTCCAGGAGGATCGTGGCTCCAAAAGGTACGGGGCCACCTGGGGGCTGCGTGGGACAAGGGGAAGGCAGGAGAAAAGGGCGGGCCATCTGGCTAATCTTACTGACGGGGGTCTGTAACTGCGAGGAAACAAAGCAGAGCGCAATATACCCCTGGGAGGAAGCCGCGCGTCTCACGGTGACGGTCGGGTGTTCAGTCCTTCACTCCCTTTTCCTTGTGTGACAATCACTATAGAAACGTTCCCCTCCCTTACCAGGCCTTTCTTTGTTTTCTTTTCCCGAATGGGAGACGGAGCAAAGGGAGCTAACAGCTGCAATCCGAAGACCGGACACTCCATTCGTTATTCCTTGCCCTCTGAAGCAAGAGGCTGAAGAACTATACACCGGATGGTGCAACCTGTTTCTTAATTCCCTGTAACAAGCCCTGACAATAAACCTGCTATAGAATCACTGACCATCGGCCTCCCTGTCTCCTTCTCCACTGCGCCACACAATCCCTTTTAGCTGCACTATATTTTGAAATCCTCCGTAAACTCTTAGAATAGCTAAAGAAATTTAACACTATCTGTTCAACAAACATTGGCAATGACATTAGGTCAGGCTTATGAATGAAAGTGACTATTGTGGCATTGCTGGCTTTAGGCACTCAGTAAGGGCTTTATGATGGTACAACGCATGCCTGTACCACGCGTTCTCTACCATGACCTCGTCTTTACCACGCAATTTCGTGGTAAAGACATGATGGGTAAAGGGACATGTGTGCTAAAGATCATGCCCTTACCCTATATATTTATAAAATTATACCCATGCCCCAAAAACTACCCCGACCCCAGGCCCACCCGAGCCATAAAAACTGTCCCCATCATCCCTAAACTAGCCCGACCCTGCCCCCCACCCTGAGGCCTAAAACTGCCCCCTGCCCTGTAAACTGTCCCATTTCTCCCACTCCGCCGTTAACCCTAAAAACTACCCCACTCTAAAAACTACCCTCCCACCCTAAAAACTATCCCGACCCCAGCACCCCCACCATGAGCCCTAAAAACTGTCCCCTACAGCTGCTAACTACTCCAGCCCCACCCTGCCCTGAGCCCTAAAACTGATCCCTACCCTACAAACAACCTCGATCCCCTCCCAAGTCCTAAAACCTACCCCTGCCCCGAAAAACAACCCACCCCCCAAGACATGGCCCCAGCCCCTCTTACCTCACCACGTCCTCTCCAGATTCATGATCGTCCTTCCTCTTCCTTTCTTCCTTTTCCTTTCTTCCTTTTCCTTTCTTTCTCTTCCACCCATCCACTCGGCAACTAGACCGTGCATTGCCTTAACAAAGGATATGTGTTGTTAAGGCATATTCGTGGTTAAGGCATATGCGTGGTTACGCTTGCGTTGGTCGGACACACGTGGCTGAGCCCACGTTGTTCCGACCGTTTCCCCTCAGTAAGTCATCATACATGCACTCTGTCATTCCTCTTTGAACTTGTGCATCCATTCATCCATCGACTCGTTCTTGCATTCATCCTCTGACACTACTGCAATAAAACACACACAAACTAAACAACATATCCCAGATTATTATTTTTTTATAAAACGCACTTTTGTTCTCAATGCATGATTGAGAAGAAAAATACATGTTGACATGACAGTCTGTCTTTTGTGGTCATAGCACGTAATGCAGTTAAGTAACATTGTATGTAAATAGGGTGAGAAAAGGGCACTTTATCTGTGATCAAGGCTGCAGTGCAGCTGAAACGCGTCCGGGTAGTACACCAATAAATTACTCTCCTGTAAGCGTCGTCTTACTTGGTGGTACGAGGACAATAGGTTAGTATATGGCTGTGCATATGTATGCTAGTATATAGATGTCAAGAAACTGTTGGGTTAAGAAAGGAATGTTCTACTGTCATAGTGGTAGAGCTAACTATACATACTGGTTTGCTAAAAAAAATATATATATATAAGCATCGCTTGAATTATAGAGGATTGGCACATTTGATTGGACTTAATTTTTTTTTTCTGTGAATAAGTCACATTCCAATAGGAAATAGTTTATCTGTCGGTGTTGTAGTTGTTTTCTTTCTATTTGTTCCCATTCACAGTTGATATTTTGTTTTACAGTAATTAAGTCAGGCCTACTGGCTTCGTCATAACGCTTCATAATAAATGGATCAAACCTATGGAATCTGGCATAACTTTCCCCATTGAATCGATAAGAACTACAAACTTTACCATTGGCTTGACACCATAACCAACACAATTCTATTCAAGTGTACCATCATGCATGCATACAGTTATACATTTACAAATATGTAGAAAAAAGTTTGAAAAACAATATACAGCCCCTCTCAGTAGGGCCTAATAAGAAACGTACAGTGAAGACCCCTAGAGTTTGTTTAAGTGGGTGGCCAACATGAAAACCCTTGCCTACCACGGTAATCTGTGAGAATAAATGTAACAAAATACCTGTCTATATCCTGTTACTCAATGTGATGACAACCCACATTTTAAGGCCTGCTGGTTTTAACAAGTGCTTTTTACTGTAAATGTGCTAGGCCTTCTGCCTTCATAATATGCAGATCAGACTTATGGCACTGGACAATACTTTTCCCAGTTCAAGAGTCGTCGGCCTATAGCTTGTCACCATAACCAACTCGGCTAATTTTTTTAGTGTAGGATTTCCCAACAAGGCAACCATCAAGCACGCAATCCTAAAATGAGAAATGTGTACAAAATTACAGTTGGCTAGGCAAACTACCAGTTTTCTTAAGAGGGCCTTACACGGATTCTCTCAGAGCAAATCATTTATATCCATGGTTTGTCACAGTGGAGTAAGCAAAGCCCTCGCCAAATACAGAAATCGGTGAAATTCCATGTTACAAAATTATTTTCTGCAAACTTTCATACAGATTAATATCAATCCACCCTTAAATTGATTGATGTTAAAATGTGCTTTAAAATATACGTTTGGCCTACTGCCTTTATTGTAGCATTTATACTAACTAGACCAGGCCCATAGCTATAATCTTTGTCTTGCCACCATAACCACCCGAGTCCTGCTGTATTTAATATAAACTTTGCTACAAAGTGTAAATCAATCACTCTTTAGTGGAAGCACACAACCTCAGCCCGATCAAATCGTGTACTCGCTGAAACCAATTTGAGGGTGGAAGCCTAAGCCTCTTTCTCAATAGAAAGCTAGTTTTCTTGTTGATCACATAAGGCCAGGCTGCCGACCTAAAAATGACTTGAAGGTAGATTGTTCTCTGTTCCTCAAGCCTCCACTTTTGTGAACCAGTGCCTTTTTAAATACTTCCTTCACATATTGTAAATGCATTTATTTAGCGCTTACTACCCCTGAAGAGGCGTCTAAGCACTTTTTGGCAGGTAGCACGCTACTCCGGAACCCATAAAGAATTATTGGTGAATTAGTATAGATAAACATGAAAATTAATTTGATCGGCGCACATGTGAGTGTTATTTGGATTGAAAAAGGATAGTGGAGGGAAAGAAGAGGGGAAGGTTTGCATGTATATAGCGCTTGGAAACCCTGATGAGGCGTCAAAGCGCTTTTTGGAGAGTAGCGCGCTCCTCCGGAACCCAAAAAGAATTAGTGGTGAATTAGTATAGGGAAATATGAAATCAATTTGAGCAGTGGACATGTGAGTCTGTTAGTTGGATTGAAAAGGATAGTGGAGGGATAGAAGAGGAAGGGTCTAGAAAGTGTTTATTTGGAGATCATAGCAGCAAGAGGAGGTTTGGGATGAGTAGGAGGGGGGTAAGAGTCAGAGGGAAGGGTTTAAAGAGACTTATTTGGCAGATCTGAAGGGTAAAAGAGGTTTGAGATGATGCAAGGAGGGGTAGAAGAGGGAAGACTCTAGAAAGGGTTATTTTGGGGATCATAGTAGTAGAATGGGGTTTGGGATGAGTCAGAGTGGAGGTAGAGAATATATTGAGAGAGGTATAGGGTGAGAAATATGGTAGTGCATTGGAGTGGGTAGTAGAATGAGGTTTGAGATGAGTTTTTTTTTTTTGGGGGGGAGTTTTATATAGTGCGAACTAGACCCGACGATATCGGGTATCAGAGCGCTTTACATGAGCACCAGTTTCGTAACAGATGGACACATATGTTAGAGAATGGACATAGAGGATATATTGAGAGAGGTATAGGGTGAGCTATAGGATAGTGCATTGGAGATGCTGAATTAGGAGTAAAGTAATAAATATAAAGATATAAACGTACATACGCCCCTTTAGCACAGTGAGTGATAGTTTCAGAATTTACTCAAATGGTGTGGTCCAGGGTCTCCACACTCCCTTGACCCCCACCAACCCCCCTTCCGATCTCCCACAGGCCCCACATGAGCTGGTGCAAGGTGCTGATGCGGTACAATGTGCGTCTCCCAGCGTCAGCAGGATCCGAGGTGGGGAGTGAGGGCTGTGGGAGAGAGGCTTGTCTGAGTATCAGTACTATACGCTGAGTGAGGAGAGAACACACCGCAAAACCACGGAGAATCCACAGCCCTCGCAGCAGTGGGTAAACCACAGAGGATCCACAGCCCTCTCAGTAGTGGGTAAACTGTAGAGCATGGGTACTCACAAAGTTTCTCTCGGGGGGCCAAATTTACAGTGTGGTTTGTGGCCGAGGGCTGCACCGGTGGGGGCGGTGTCAGTGGGGGGCGGGGCTAGAGGGAAAAAAATCACTACCGTTTCAAAACATTACTAGACAATGCTGTATTTCCAAAGCAGATGTAAGTAACTACAAGGAGCACATTTTTATAATAATTTTTTATTATCAGACAATAGCAATATTAAGTGGGATTGCATGGCAATTTGCAGTAACCGGATATTCAGCACATGCCCATTGCAGCGCAGGCTTCAGAGTCCAAAAAATAGGTACGTTAAAGACAAACACTACGAACTTATTTTACATTTCATGTCACCAATTAGTTTTCTGTAATGTGGTACCAAGTCTGAAACGGCAAGCCTTAAGAGCTGATCCAGATGTATGTCTGTAAGCTTATTTCTGAGTTTGCTCTTCAACAGTCCCATTGTGGAAAATGAACATTCGCAAGCATATGTTGACCCAAACATACAAATTACCTTCTGGGCCACTGTAAAAAGAAGAGGAAACTTGTCAGAAGGCACAATTGTCCAGAATTCTTCTGGTGCTTGCCCCAAAAAAGATGCTTCGAGGGCTGAATTGTGCTGCATGTCAATCGGCTCAATTTCTGCTTGAGCCCTTTCCATGCCAAAAAGGGCAACAACGTCAAGATTTCGCGCACTCACCATCCAAGGGTTTTCAACCAGCCTGAACAGAGGGGTGAGGGCTCTGAATTGAGAAAATCGGCGTTTGATCTCCCCAGAAATGCCTTCAAGACATGCACCAAGGTCTAGCTTTGACAAAATTTCTTGTGCATCTGGAAACCTCTGCATCACAGCCAGCAGTTTTGGGAAGTGGGTGAAGTCACTATCATCCAGTTGTTATTTGAATAGCACAAGCTTACATTCAAAAGCATAAATACCATTCATCAAGGAGCACACAAGCTGTTGTTTACCTTGCAGGGTCAAATTGAGAGCATTAAAATATGTGAAAAGATCTGAAAGAAAATGGAGCATAATAAGCCATTTCACATCCGTTAGTTCTGGGAATGATTGACCTCTACTGTTCACAAAGAATTCAATTTCAGGAAGCAATGCGATGAACCGCTCCAGAACCTTCCCTTTGCTTAGCCAACGCACTTCAGTGTGCATCAAGAGGTCTGTATATTCCGCTTCATATTCCTGCAGCATTGCTTTAAAAAGTCTATGGTTCAGAGCTTTGGCACGGATAAAATTAACAATTTTCACTGCAACTTTTAGAACATTATTCAGTTCTCCATGCTTTAATTTTGCACACAATACTTCTTGGTGAATAATGCAGTGGTAGTCTATCACAGTCTGTCCTATGAGCTTCTTTTTAAGCATAGATACGAAGCCTCTGTCATGGCCTGCCATGTCAGGAGCCCCATCTGTTATGCTGACGAGTGTTCAGTGGTATGTCATTTGTTTTAAAGTAGTTGCACATGCTGTCCAGTATATCTTCTCCTCTTGTGTGCCCTTGCAGTGGTAGAAGGCACAGGAGCGCTTCTTTGGGAGGAAGCGATTGGTCCAGATACCTCACCCAATCTAATAACTGGGCCACATCGCCTATGTCTGTGGACTCATCCATGGCAATGCTGAAGAACGGTGACTCTCTGACTGCTTTGATCACCTGCTCCTGGACGTTTTGTCCCATTGCCTCTATTCTGTGTGCACACGTGGAATCTGATAGCTGCAGTGCACCGATTTCCTTTAAAATGCTGGCTTTATTAGTGTAGTTGTCAAATAAAATTTCGGCTGCTGAAGGGAAACATTTCTTCACCAGCTCTGCATCTGTGAATGTTTTTTTTATGTTTGGCAAGCAAGTAGCATATTTTGAAAGACGCTTCTGTAACAGCCTCAGATTCCTTCATCTGGCAAAGGAAGATCTTCTGCTGGGAAAGAAGAGCTTGCTTTAACGATGCCACTTTTGCAGAACACAGTTTTGAGTTCAGTGGGAAGTTCGCAGTGTATCCAGAGTGCCGCGTTTTGTAGTGCCGTTCAAGGTTATACCTCTTAAGAACATTTACTTTCTCTTTGCAAAGCAAACAGGTGGCTTTTTCTTTTGGGCATTCTACAAACGAGTACTCTTCTTCCCATGCTTCCTGGAAGGTCCTGTGTTCACTCTGTATCGATCTGGGTCGTTTGCAAGGCTTGGAAACTGGACTGTAGGCCATTGCGGAGCTCTCCAGCTAGTTTGTTACTATGCAATAAGTAACAAGGACCAGGAATCTGATTTTCCACCTAACGACCAATGGACCGACACCGCCCCACGACCAATGGACCGACACCGCCCCACGACCGATGGACCGACACCGCCCCACGACCGATGGACCGACACCGCCCCACGACCGATGGACCGACACCGCCCCACGACCGATGGACCGACACCGCCCACGACCGATGGACCGACACCGCCCCACGACCGATGGACCGACACCGCCCACGACCGATGGACCGACACCGCCCCACGACCGATGGACCGACACCGCCCCACGACCGATGGACCGACACCGCCCCACGACCGATGGACCGACACCGCCCCACGACCGATGGACCGACACCGCCCCACGACCGATGGACCGACACCGCCCCACGACCGATGGACCGACACCGCCCCACGACCGATGGACCGACACCGCCCCACGACCGATGGACCGACACCGCCCCACGACCGATGGACCGACACCGCCCCACGACCGATGGACCGACACCGCCCCACGACCGATGGACCGACACCGCCCACGACCGATGGACCGACACCGCCCACGACCGATGGACCGACACCGCCCCACGACCGATGGACCGACACCGCCCACGACCGATGGACCGACACCGCGACCGATGGACCGACACCGCCCCGCGACCGATGGACCGACACCGCCCCGCGACCGATGGACCGACACCGCCCCGCGACCGATGGACCGACACCGCCCCGCGACCGATGGACCGACACCGCCCCGCGACCGATGGACCGACACCGCCCCGCGACCGATGGACCGACACCGCCTCGCGACCGATGGACCGACACTGCCCCCGCGACCGATGGACCGACACCGCCCCCGCGACCGATGGACCGACACCGCCCCCGCGACCGATGGACCGACACCGCCCCCGCGACCGCTGGACCGACACCGCCCCCGCGACCGCTGGACCGACACCGCCCCCGCGACCGCTGGACCGACACCGCCCCCGCGACCGCTGGACCGACACCGCCCCCGCGACCGCTGGACCGACACCGCCCCCGCGACCGCTGGACCGACACCGCGGTCGCGACCGCTGGACTCGACACCGCGGTCGCGACCGCTGGACCGACACCGCGGTCGCGACCGCTGGACCGACACCGCGGTCGCGACCGCTGGATCGACACCGCGGTCGCGACCGCTGGACCGACACCGCGGTCGCGACCGCTGGACCGACACCGCGGTCGCGACCGCTGGACCGACACCGCGTTCGCGACCGCTGGACCGACACCGCGGTCGCGACCGCTGGACCGACACCGCGGTCGCGACCGCTGGACCGACACCGCGGTCGCGACCGCTGGATCGACACCGCGGTCGCGACCGCTGGACCGACACCGCGGTCGCGACCGCTGGACCGACACCGCGGTCGCGACCGCTGGACCGACACCGCGGTCGCGACCGCTGGACCGACACCGCGGTCGCGACCGCTGGACCGACACCGCGGTCGCGACCGCTGGACCGACACCGCGGTCGCGACCGCTGGACCGACACCGCGGTCGCGACCGCTGGACCGACACCGCGGTCGCGACCGCTGGACCGACTACGGCGGTCGCGACCGCTGGACCGACACGGCGGTCGCGACCGCTGGACCGACACGGCGGTCGCGACCGCTGGACCGACACGGCGGTCGCGACCGATGGACCGACACGGCGGTCGCGACCGATGGACCGACACGGCGGTCGCGACCGATGGACCGACACGGCGGTCGCGACCGATGGACCGACACCGCGTCCGCGACCGATGGACCGACACCGCGTCCGCGACCGATGGACCGACACCGCGTCCGCGACCGATGGACCGACACCGCGTCGCGACCGATGGACCGACACCACTTCTCACAACAGATCTGTGAGCAACACCAAAGCAATGTTTTGTTTAAACATACAAAGTAATGGGTAAACCTGCAAATGGAAAAACAGGAGGCTTTCCTAAAGCCAGTGGTTTATGCAGGAAATGTGTCACTCAATAGGGATTTGAAATAAATGGCATGCACACACACACACACACGTGTATATACAAGCGCACGTTCACCCGTAAGTATCTTGGCGCTGAATAACAGATGTTTATTGCTACCCAACTCATTTTATCGACCTCAGATGGATGAAAGGCAGGGCCCGCCGGGATTTGAACCTGTGACCATGAGGTAGAACACAGGCCCCTGCAGTGGACGCATTAGTCCACTGAGCCACCAGACCCGGCATGCACACAGTACAAGGGTACAGAGTAGAAAAACATATGGAAGGAGCTAATCAGGACAGAGCTATTTGGTGTGGAGCAGCTGTCAAACTAAAGAATCTGAAGGCTCAAGATACAATGGTCGGGCCTGAAGAGCGGGGATGGGCGAGGTGAGGGGCCAGGTTTCAGGTGGGGGTTAGAGCGGGCGGAGAATCAGAGGGCGGGAATAACCTGAAGATTGGGCCAGTGGGCAGAGTCAGGTGTGGCCAGAAAGAGCAAAACATCCCAATTTTTAGTATTTGTTTGGCATTTGATTGCCCAGTTACAGCTTATTACGTTATTTAATTCAACCAATGGATACACGTGTTTATTTAAGGTTTAATATGAGTTATTGACATTAAAATACATTCACGAAGTGGAATATGTTCCCAATCACAGAAATGTTCCAAATACGCTTAAAAGTGGATTCACAAGCCATTTGTCTCCGTGGCATGCAGTTTCTGTCATCAGCACTTCTCATCCCTTTTTCCACTAGAGCAGTTAAAACATGAATGGGAAAGTATCCTACTTTGCAAATGTTTTCCACATAATTATGGCCCTGCCATATTTGACACATAATACATCATCTGCTGCTTAATCTGACAATTTTAACAAAACATTGTAGCTCAACTTTGCCCTCTATGCCAGCTGATATCTCTGCTTAATGCAGGTGGAAATTATTTTGGCAAACTACTGCTTGCTCTGCTAAATTCCCTTTTAGAACAACTGGAGGCCAAGAAGCAGCATTGCTTCATATCAGGTCATACGAACTGGACACACCAATTTAGCATTGACACTACTTGTTACCATGTATGTAGAGAAGCTGTCACAGTAGGTCTCTCTCTTAGACGCGGACACAAAAGCAGCATTTTTTCAGACCAGCACTCTACCGAACCCGATCAACCATCAATCAATGCCCATACTTCGTGCAAATGTGCTGCATTCTTAAATATCTCCAGCTAGCTGAAAGTAAAAACAAGGATGCAAGGCAAAGCTGCCACGACTTTAATCCATAAAACATTCAAGGTCACGCACAAAGCTACTTTAAAACAGGATCAACCGATATGCACCCATCAATCCAGGACAATTCACTTCACAAAGAAAAGGGAGAAGTCCTATTTGTTAAAAAAAAATTACTATGGGGAGAAGAAAAGCAGCAGCAAACAGGAGCAAAAGAATAACCCTGCCACTCTCCAACTAAGCTGAATTCAATCTGTTTTGAAAAACTATATGAGCATACACCTTTTCACAAACAACTAAAATGTGACACAGCCCCTACCAGAAATAAGAGGAAAACAAAAACTTCAGAACCTTTGGATAGAATCGCTAACCAGCCAGAGCAAGCATTGGCAAAGCACACCTGGTTTATAATATAGCAACACTTGCAGAGTCCCCCAACATAACTAATCGAATCAATTTTTATTATTATATGGTTAATAAAAGCTATTAACAGTTAAATATCAAGCAATCCAAAACAATAATGAATTAACCATTTTACAATATTGTTAATTGATTAAAAAATTGTGGTGATGTGCAATTTTATCTGAAAGGTCAAATGTAAACACTTGTTTGGGTTAAAACATTCCTTCAGTGCGAGTGAGCATGATATAATATTGAGATGCCTGAAGGATAGAAGTAGAAATGTATATCTTTCTGTTACAAAAGCCATGACAGCAACAAATAACGTGAGCCAGTGATTCCTTCCAGTAGGGGCAAAAGTGGCAGTTCATGGAGTTGCAGATGTACTTCCATCGTTGCTTGATCTCACCCACAAAAAAGACAGGCCAAATCTTAGTCACGTACAATCAGGTTTTGTGAGTGCAAGCCTAGCTTATTTCAAGGCAGCAATGGCCGAGTTGGACGCAATAAGGAGGGTTTCCTGACTGCAAGCCACAATCGGTGTGTACTGGCTTCATGACTGGCTTAGAATATGGCAACACTGATAGGGCCTGATGATACATGAAGCATGTGTAACTACAAGACCGGCTTATAACATGGCAGCAAAAGCAGTGCCCATTCACAAGGAGTGTGGGAGGACTAAAAACCAGGCTGATAGCCAGTGATCGCAAGCATACGGGCTACCTGCTGCCTG
The DNA here is from genome assembly GCA_963921515.1 of Calotriton arnoldi. Lineage (NCBI taxonomy): Eukaryota > Metazoa > Chordata > Amphibia > Caudata > Salamandridae > Calotriton > Calotriton arnoldi. Next base: position 1,817,513 of record CAWUFW010000124.1, on the reverse strand, counting down.
CAGTGGCACTCATAGCATCGAGGTTGGCAGCGTTCACCAGCATCTGAAACATGTGCTGAATGAAAGCATAGTTATACTTTGGCCCTTAAAACTTGGCATTGTTAAACGTACCTGCAGGTAAAGTGACACTGAAGATTCTCTGGGTGATTACAGACTGCAGTGAAGATTCTCCGGGGCTGCGACGACGTCGTCAACACGGACACAGGAAGCTCCCCAAAAGGTCCTTTAAAAGCAGGCTGTAAAAGCGCTAGTTACAGCTGACTTTTAAAGGGCCTGTGCTTCCCGCCGGGTGCTGTGTGTGAAGTCACAGAGGCGGGCCAATCAGAGGCAAGCAGTAAACAGAGAAGATGGCCGCAGGAGCAAACGTAGTGAATACATATTGAATACGTATTCACTACGTATGCTCCTGCGGCCATCTTCTCTGTTTACTTCCAGGAAGGAACTGGCATATGGCAACAAGGTCCGCGGGCCGCCAATGAAGGCCGGGCCGCTGGCGCCCCGCGGGCCGTACTATGTGTACCCGTGCTGTAGAGGATCCACAGCCTGGCAGGCAGTGGGTAAATCGCAGAGGGTCCACAGCCTGGCCAGCAGTGGCTTAACGACAGAGGGTCCACAGCCTGGCCAGTAGTGGGTGAACGCAAAGGATCCAGTGGGTAACCCCCAGAGGGTCCACGGCCAGCAGTGGGCAAATCCCAGAGGGTCCACGGCCAGCAGTGGGCAAACCCCAGAGGGTCCACAGCCAGCAGTGGGCAAACCCCAGAGGGTCCACAGCCAGCAGTGGGCAAACCCCAGAGGGTCCACAGCCAGCAGTGGGCAAACCCCAGAGGGTCCACAGCCAGCAGTGGGCAAACCCCAGAGGGTCCACAGCCAGCAGTGGGCAAACCCCAGAGGGTCCACAGCCAGCAGTGGGCAAACCCCAGAGGGTCCACAGCCAGCAGTGGGCAAACCCCAGAGGGTCCACAGCCAGCAGTGGGCAAACCCCAGAGGGTTCACAGCCAGCAGTGGGCAAACCCCAGAGGGTCCACAGCCAGCAGTGGGTAAACCGCAGAGGGTCCACAGCCTGGCCAGCAGTGGGCAAACCCCAGAGGGTCCACATCCTAGCCAGCAGTGGGCAAACCCCAGAGGGTCCACATCCTAGCCAGCAGTGGGCAAACCCCAGAGGGTCCACAGGCAGCAGTGGGCAAACCCCGGAGGGTCCACGGCCAGTAGTGGGCGAACCCGAGAGGGTCCACGGCCAGTAGTGGGCAAACCCGAGAGGGTCCACGGCCAGTAGTGGGCAAACCCGAGAGGGTCCACGGCCAGTAGTGGGCAAACCCCAGGGGGTCCACAGCCAGCAGTGGGCAAACCCCAGAGGGTCCACAGCCAGCAGTGGGCAAATACGGCTATATTCCAGTTAAATACTTATCTAAGAACTCCCCTCATAGATTGAGTACACCAGAGTGGTATTGACCTACTCTGGTGTTGTAAGGTCCCTATGATGAAGCATGCCACGATAAGCTGTGGATAAAGTAACTAATCCAGAATTCTCTAGCTCCTGCTGGAAAACATTTTTTTCATAGGTTTAAAGAAAATATGATTCTTCCCCCAAGGTATTAGCTCTCTATAAATGTGTTAACAAGGTAACAAGGGAGTGGGGGGGGGGGGGGGTGGAGGGGGGGAGTGTGCCTTGACAGTTTCCTCTTCCTCTCCCTTTGAGTATTGAAGCTAGACCAAGAAAAATTCATTTGAAGTACATAATTTTTTTGCATTTTCACATCTTCGTTTGAGACAAAATGTATCCTGTGCTCAATCTGAGTGAAATAGTTTCTTGAATCCCTAAAATATACAACTTGAAATAAATGCAGATTTCTAGAGACACCTTCGGAGTCTTCAGGCTCTCAATATTGTTAGCGCTATTCTAAGATTGGTGACTTGCAAGGTTTGCACACGAGCTACGAGGCTGTGTGTGCTACAGCGCTCCCAGCAGCTGCGTTCTTTGCACTGCACGGCACTGTAGAAATGCTGTTCTCTTTTAAAATGTTCTGGGAGTACAAAGAATATAGCAATCCTGCCTTCAGGTCCGACTTTATCACCCAGTTCTCTTCGGATTTTGGGCCCAAACCCGCCATTATTTATCTGCTAAAGCTTCATGAAAGCAGTGGTTGAAGTGAGCGGGATCGGAGGTGCACGACGTGCCCATACTTTTTTCATTTAGGAAAACAGTTCCCTTAATTTTTTATGAAACTGCAACTGAGAGTTGAAATGCTTTAGATGGAGTGCAAGGCAGGGAGTGTCCTGTGCTGTGAAACTAAAGGAGGGGCAGACAGCTATGCAAACCTTCTTGCCAGGGTGCCTGCTTCCCTGAAAGAAATGTAAATGTGCACAAGTGGTTACTCTTCCAATGTAGAGGGTGCTTGGAAGCCAGTATTGACTTTAATTGATGGAATCCCTTGTAGCTTCCTGATGAGACAGATTTATTCTTTTTGAGTGGTATTGCAAGGGCGTTACCAGCTGAACGGTGAAGTGTGTGCTTTAAGGAACAGTTATAAAACAAAATTGCTCTATGTACACTCTGGGTATTACTAAAATCTATATTTTTGAAACCCTTTTTTATCTTAAACTTTTTTGCGCATTTTTTAGCAGCCTATCTTCTACTGTGTGTAATGCAAGTTTAATATAATGCCTTGCATACTCACAGTACTTTCTGTCACAGACTGGGACCTCGTAGCACTAAACATACACAAATCACTATTCTCCACTGTACGTGCCAGGATTCAGTTCTGTGGCTCTCTGGTTACAGACAGACGTCTGCGGTGCATTAACTAATAGAGATTTTTATAAAGTATGGCAGTGCGTTTCCCACCGATTAACGTAACTTGCATTTATTTTTTATTTAAGATGCGCCTTATTTTATATGTTATCTGAAGGTGGAAGGCTGAAAAAGAGTTACAGAATATTTTGGTTTTTTGGCCAGGCCTTTGAACCCGCCTCAATTTGTGCGCAGCATCACCGATCCCATCCTTTTTCAATACACTTTGACCATTGCATGAAAGGGAATGTTTTAAGACAAGCTTGCTTTACCCACCCCCCTCTGGCTCCAGATGTGGCATGAGTGAAACCGGTATGGGGGAGGGGGTAACTAAGACCTGCCCCCTCCTGGTCCGGAATCTATAACCCTGTGGACAGAGGTACCGACTGCGAGCAGTCGGGGGACCATTCATCGCCATCACCGGATGCCAGCGAGAGGTGGGTTTTGTGGACTAGAGGTAGGGCCGACTAGCGTGTCATTGCGCCTGGTACTGCCCTGATCTGTGGCACTGCTGATGGCGGGGCAGTCATGGTTACCGTGGTTAGTGACTGCCAGTTGGGCACCGTGCCAGCCTGTTATGCTGCAGGCACATGCATAGACTGACTTCACCATCTCTTGCCTACTGAACCCTTGGCGGACATGGCATATGCCAACGAGCCTGCTTCCTTCGCCCGGTCTGGGGGTGCATAGCTGACGCTCCTGAGGCCTGAGAAGGGCCCCCGGGGTCAAACGCAAGGCCCAATGACCTTCAGGGCCCTTGGTGTCTGCGGCGGCGTCTGACATCACTAGCCGTAGGGTGAGTCTCAACACTACAACCTCTACTGGTGTGCACCGTCACACTTTCATGGCTCTTTCCGACAGCACAGGCCCAAGAGTGTGTAAAATGTCTACAGTGCTGATGGGTTGGGGGGCCCCAGTGTCGCAGTGACGCAAGCAGCTTCAGGGCAGCCTTGAGAGGTCGCAGGGACCAACTGGGCCCGATGAGGGCATGGCAGCCTCTTTGGTGTCCTACGCTGGTATATGAGGGCATCACCTACTTTAGGGTCGGGCACGGACACTCTCAAGCGCTCAGTGTGCAGACTTTGAGACTGAATCTGACACCCCCTCTGAAACCCGAGGCCTCCAGCCCCCACAGTGGGGGTTAAACAAGGATTGTGATTCTGGTACCACGCACAGAGGGCATCTTGGCAATGCAGTGCCCAGGAGGGATGAAGTGAACTTGTGGTCAGCGCCTGGGCCAGAAGGCAGCCGTGCCCACTGTGCCCGTCATCAGCCCCTTCAGCGAGGCCAAGGGTGGGGGCACATACACAACTGACTGTGTGTCTACCTGCATGCCAAGAGGGCAGTTGGTGCAAGTCGTCGACCACAGCAGCTTTCCCAGGGTTAGCGGAGACCCTCTGCCCTGACCGGGTAGTGCCCACAGGCGGTTCCCACTCACAGCGCGCTAGGAATGTGCCGTAGGCCTCATGACCAGGCGCACATTGAAGCCTCGGGGCCTACATTCCTGGCTCATTGATACAGATCTCAGTGCACCGACAGACCCAGCGTCCCCTGCAGTGCAGCGTGCCACTCCAGCATAGTGCTTGCATACCAACTGACAGCCAGACATGAGGCAGCTTCACTGCCTGGCAGTGAGAGAGACTCGCTGCCCCCACAAACACCAAGCTACGAGCCTGGAAGAGTCACTGCCTGGAAAAGAGACTCGCTGCCCCCACACACACCCACACCAAGCTAGGAGCCTGAAAGAGCCACTGCCTGGCAGTGAGAGAGTCACTGCCCCCACACACACCAAGCTACGAGCCTGTAGAGTCACTGCCTGGAAGAGAGAGAATCGCTGCCCCCACACACACCAAGCTACGAGCCTGGAAGAGTCACTACCTGAGTGACAAAGAGAACATCCAGAGCTAATCAGGTGTTCACTTTCCTGTTAAAGGTTCCCTGCAAAATTAAACGGTTTATAATTCCAGGATCTTTTATGAAGAGTGCTGATTAATTAATTCCCCAGTGGCACATTCTTTCGTTAGAAAACAATCTTATGTGTAGGTCAAGGTATGTCCGTCATTGACCACGCTACAAATGACACTTCGTTGAATCTTCCTTTGAGGCATTTATCTTTATTGACAGAACAGTCTTCCAGCATTCAAGTAACAATGAATAATCGTTTGTTTTTATATAGCACTCCATACCACACTTCCTACATTTCAAAACCCTGTGAATGACGGGAAACAACCTTAATGACGTGTTCGTATTACCCATGTAATGGTACACAGTTTTGCCAACCTCGGCAGGGTGGAAGGCTGTCTGCCCTGTTGGGATTGCAATTTGTGGCATTCCGATCTCTGCAGATGCCAGTAGTGTGTGCTAACTCACTGAACTATTTTATGAGATTTCAAAGATTTTGTAGCTTGGCACCTAGCCAAATCCCAGGAAAAATGAACAGGGCTCATTCTGGCTTGAGGCGCGAGCCCTCATGGTGAGGCTCTATTGGGAATCTATCCTTGAAGTACAGTGTTCATTTTCTGCCCTGAAAGCAACCTCCCTCAACTGCTTCCCCACGTGTTCACTTAAGACACCTTTGTTCAAAGGAATACCAATATTTTCGTCAACATTTCAGTTAACTTCGGACATATCAGTCCGTCTCACCAGTCTGTCTTCTCATTCGCTCTTTCCGCAAGATCTGCTGCTTCAGACTTGCATGACTACACAAGATGGAGATGTCCCCACTGTTTGCTAACTTGAAAGATTGGCTCGTACATCTGCCCATCTAAGGACCTTTGTTGGAATCACTGTAATGCACACTTACATCATTAAGTTAAAACTGGTGTGTAAATGATATTTTATCCTGTATGCATCCTCTGCAATGTTGTGTATAGGGCGCAGGTTCACATCCTGGTACGTCCACTCCTCTCATTCTCATAAGGTTCATAAAATGTGTACTATTGCGTTGGGTAGTAATAACACCTATTGCATCAGCTCACAGAAACGATTCAGTATGTATTTTGTGGCTCTATAGATCGCTATTGTGCTGTAAAGTGACAGTAAGCCTTAAACAAGACTAGTAGTTTGATTCGAATGAGATTGTTAATAATAATACACAAATTGGAAAGCATGAAATAATCCCAAATAGGGATTATTTGTACTCCTGAATCATGGATAGGTTTTAATGCATAGCATGTACAATCTGATTAATAAAATGATATTGGCAAAGCAGTTCTCGTGTACGAAACGGAATTAATCTTTTTACCAAAGCAAACACCCAGTTTGGGTTTTAAGTAACGTATTCGTCCTTCTCTCCAGCAGAATGTTTAACAGCTGTGGGTGAAGAGTGGATTTCAAGACATTTGCATTGAGTTGTGCGGGAAAGCCTCCGTGATTGATTGTTGACACTGTGGGAGACCTTCGGAGATTGGTCCACATTGGTTATAACAATCAGACCATTGGGTTGTGCACCATGACCTCAGGAGTGGTTGACAGTGGTGGATCTGCGTTTTCTAGTTATGGAGCAGAGGAGGTGAAACAGGTAAGAAATGAATATTGGAAATCTTTTCAGTATTTTTCACTGTGCACTGCGGATTCCAGTTTTTTTCCCCCCCAAATATTTTTTTAATTTGTACATGTGTGTCTATAACAAATCATGTTCCATACATAACATCACGTTTTCTTTGCATATTATTAGTTTATACCTGTTAACACGATTTAGCTAACTTTTTTTCAAACACTAACCTGCTGTAAGACTCTTAAGTATTTGGTTAATGGTTGGAGCCTTGTATTTTTAATAGGCTGTGATTTTTAAGCTCAGTGCCTTGCCAAATGACACTTTTACATACTAAATTTAATAGTTTTTTAATTTCAGTTTCAGTTCACGTTGTCCACTGTTTTTACTCAATTGCCCACGATACACCGATCAAACCCACTTCCGGAAAGCTAAAGGTTTCTTATGCATGTTTTTCTGAAAGTAGCCCCAATTTGATAGTATTCTCACACAACTTTTGTCGCAAATCATGAATGTTCTACAGTTTCAATTCTGAAACGTGTATTTCCCTGCCACTGCCGGGGTGCCTACCATGTATTTTCCTTTGGACATGTGGTTGTCTCAAAACGTCAACATCAATTGAGACTAATATTTGTAACATTAGTAGTTACTTCCCTTAATTTATCTTTTATTTTGTATGGCTGAATCCAGAGTCTTTTTAGGTATCAATTAGGGCATGTCGTATTTGCTTTAAAAAAAAAAAAGTTTACTGGTGTATTTCCCAGTTTGATGGTATTACCTTTTTGGTCTTTTGTGTTCGAAGCATGTGTAGCTGGCGATACACATGCTTTGCATGCTCCTGCCATCTATAGTTGGGTCTGAATGTGTGAAGTTGTTTCTCTTTGAGAAGTCTTTCAAGTTGAGTGATTTCTTCTATTAGTGATAATACGCATGGGCATCGACTCCATTGTTAGAATGTTTACTTTCCACCAGCAGGTTCAGACATGTGTGCCTGCTCTCTTGATCGAGACTGTTGCGGATCTCTGTTTGGGTCCTTTTACACTCTAACCCGCGCTGGTATTGTTTTCGATCGCGCTTTACCACTCTGCGTATCGAGATACAATTGCTCGTCAAGTCGACACGCTTCCACCGCGGCCCCTTAGGGGCATTCGAGCTCAGTCTCTGTCAGGTCCTCCATAGAATGCCCTGCTGGTAACGGAAAGGGCACCTTTTCGTTTCTGTCCTCGCTGCCACGCCAAATACCCACGGACTGACTCCCATCAGGTCTGTAACCTCTGTTTGTCACCGGAACACAGGGATGCGTATGGCGAGGCCTATTGGTCTTTCTGCTCGAAGAAGACCCTCAGAGACCGTTGGGCAAACGGATCGAAATGCAGCAGAGGAGCACCAAGGACACTCCCGACCTCTTCGGGCATGACGACAATGGTGAAGAACACCACATTGAAACTTCCGTAGCGGAACAAGAGGTGTTCTGAGGGCAGTTCTTAATCCGAACACGAACTCTACTTCGGGATTGTGGATGTCACACCAGAGGCTCAAGCAGTGAGTACTGTAACCCCTGCCCCTCAACCCACTGTTGATTATTAGAAAAAACACGCAGCACCTTTTGAACAAGAGGCCTTCGGCCCACCACTGCCTCATGGCCATGGCTTGCTGGTTTGGATGCCCCGCCCTCATGCTCGGCACTGAAACACCAGCTGAAGCCTTCGGAGCCGACAACCCCGGCACCTACCCGCCCATCGGTGCCAAGCCGACTATCCACATCCACCGCTTCGATATGGTGTGGCACTTCGACACCGAAACACAAACATGGCTTGGATCCAAAACCTTCCAGGCCTGCTTCGAAAAAGTCTACCGAAAATCCAGTGGAGCCTATTCTCCATAAATTACAGGAGAAATAGGATTGTCGACCAAAAGCAGATCCAGATTCAGCCTCAAACTGGACGTATCCTCACAAAGCTCCGGCTCCAACAGCCATCAAAAAGACAGCTGTCTTTTCAAAAGGCACTTGATTCACGTACTCCACCGAAAAAGAAGAAAATGAACAAAGCAGCTAGTCCTTTGCCTCTTCCATCGCCACCTCCGCTACCATCGGACTCACCATTTCCACCACAGTCTGTTGAAGATACCTAGATATTTCACCTCACGGATCTCATGGTAATTGTATAGGTGGACACAATGCAGGGGATGACACTTTTGGGACACCACCACATGATGACCTCTGGGACACCTACAATATAGATCCCCCAGGACATTCATCCAGAATTCTGCCCCGCACATCCATCGCCTCCTGATATATTTCTCTACATATCAGGAGTTACTAGGTAGGGCTGCTACTTTCCATGACATGCAACTGCACAAAGTAGCTCTACAGAGGATTTCCTTTTTGAAACCCTATTGTCTACACATAGGGGCACTCAATACTTGCATATGCTAAAGGGCATGTTAAGCCACACGGACATTTTCAAAGACCCTGTTAGGGCTAGAATAGTAACAACCAGGGTTGATAAAATATATATATATATATATAAACCCTCTCCATCAAATCCCATTTATATTAGAGGACAGGTACCACCAGATTCGCTAGTGATCACCACTGCTCATAAGAGAGTAAATCCACAAGCTAGCAGTGGCGCGCCAGCATCTGACAAGGAGAACAAGCACATTGACATGGCTGGGAAAAGGGTGGAGGCCCAACCTGCAAACAGTTGGCGCATCGCCAACTCACTGGGTTTGCTTGCCAGATATGACCGTGTTCACTGGGACGAAATGGAGGAGCCCCTCCAACATCTCCGAGATGAGCATAGAAAAAGGGGAAAAGAACTTATCTAACACCTCCATACGTTATGCCCTATACTCTGCCGACACCGCAGCAAGAGGGATTAACAGCAGCATCCTGCCTCCCCGCCATTGCATGTCTGTGTATTTGAGGCTTCAAGCCAGAGGTACAACAAAAGCTCCGAAATGTACCCTTTGATAAAGAACATCTCTGTGGGCCTCAAGTTGATGAGGCCCTGGAGAGAATTAAAAAAAGACACAAACGGTGAAATCCATGGGGGCCCTTCAAACAACTACTGTGGGGTTTCCAAAACCACAACTTGGGAAGCCTCCACCACTTGCCATCATAACCAAAATCAGTATTCCTCCTCCAGAGGTTATGTTAGAGGCTCCTACAGGGTCAACAATGCCAAGGGTAGAGTCAAAGGTACTTCCCCATGTGGTGGAACACTCACCACTTAACAGTGACTTTCCTCACATTCCCTCTGATCATACAACACCTGTCTGGGGTCGTTTACAAAACTGTCTGCCCAATTGGCAGTCAATAACATCAGACCAGTGGTATTAGACAATATCCAACATGGCTATTGTCTGGAACGCATTACCACACCTCCCAACATCCAACCCCGCACCCACAGATTATCACTGGAACATCAAACAATGCTAAACAGGAAGTTCAAGCTCCTCTGCTCAAAGGAGCTATAGAACCCGTCCCTCTACACCATCAAGGGTTGGGAGTATACTCCCTATACTGTCTAATCCCCAAAAAGGACAAACCTTTACGGCCTATTCTAGATCCAAGGCCCTTAAAACACTACATCCTGTCAGAGCACTTTCATATGGTCACACTCCAAGATGTGATCCCATGCCTCCAAAAAGGCAACTTTCTTGCAGCCCTCGGTTTAAAGGACGCCTGTTTCCACATTCCAATACACCCAGCACATTGCAAATAGCTAAGATTTGTGATCGCAGGTAAATGCTACCACTTCAAAATCCTACCCTTTGGGGTCACTACTGCATTTCTAGTGTTCACCAGGAGCTTATCAGTAGTAGTAGCAGCACATCTGCGCTGACAAAACATCCATTTATTCCCTTTTCTGGATGACTGGCTCATCAAAGCCAATACTCATCATCTATGTCAGCAACACTCACAAGCTAACATAGATCTACTTCATCAATTAGGTTTCAGAACCAAATCTCACCTAAAACCTCAACAAATTCAGTCGTATCTGGGTGCAATCCTAAACACACACCTAGGATTAGCTTATCCCAATACTGCAAGTATTCAAAATTTCCAAACATTAATATCCCATTTTCAAATGTATTAACAGCTCACAGTAAGGACAGTGCTGAGGCAGCTCCTGGGCATGAAAGCTTCCTGCATTGCCATAGTACCTCACACTCGCCTTCACATGCGTCTGTTACAGGAATGCCTAGCTCAACAGTAGCAGGGTCAGTTAGAAGATCTAGTGTTGATAAACCGCTGCACTCCTCACTCTCTGCAGTGGTGGAACACCAAAAATCTGTTAAAGGGGCGGCCTTTTCTAGACCCTGTTCCTCACATCACTTTGACAAGACTCATCCCTCACAGGCTGGGGTGCATACTTACAGGACCTCACAACTCAGGGTCTTTGGGATTTCAAGCACCAGACTCTCCACAACAACTACCTAGAGCTTCAAGCTGTTCACCTAGCATTGAAAGCGTTCCTTCCTCACCTGATCGGCAAGGTTGTACTAGTCCGGACGGTCAATACAACAACCATCTACAAAAACAGGTGGCGGACACACTCTCCACAGCACTCATGCCTATCTCACGCCATTTAGCGCTGGGCCCTACATCACAACATTCGTCTGTTAGCGGAACACCTTCTGGGTACAGACAACAATTTTACTGACCTCCTCAGCAGGATGCTGCACAAACTCCACAAATGGGAACGCCACCCCCAAGTCCTCCTCCCTTACGTCCACAAATGGGGATTTCCACAAATAGATCTGTTTGCAACCACAAATAACACAAAATGCCCACACATTGCCTCCAGGTTCCGTCACCCGCTATCCAAGTGCATTGCTCTATGGATATATTGGTCAGGGATATTTTTGACTGTGCTTTTCCGCCTCTCCCTCTCCTTCGATTTCTGCTTTGGAAACTCAGGCATACCTCTCTCATACTAGTAGCTCCCACATGGGCCCAACAGCCCTGGTACTCAACACTACTAGATCTCTCAGTAATTCCCCACCAAGAACTCATCATTAGGCCGGACCTTCTCACTCAGAACCATGGAGAAATCAGGCACACAGATCCCAAGGCACTCAACCGAGAGATATGGCAACTGAGGTCATAGAATTCGGCTACCTCAGTCTCCCACCTGAATATATGACCATTCTCTAAGAAGCACATAAACCTACCTCAAGGGCATGCTATTCGGCTAACTGGACCAGATTTGTTTGCTACTGTCACGCTAAACAAATGAATCTATTCAATGCCACTATACAAAACATTTTCGTTACCTGCTGCATTTACAGCTCTCTGGGCTCGCTTTCACATCCATACGATTACACGTTGCTGCTGTAGCTGCATAGCTGCAAAATAGATAGCACCCTTCTTTATTCAAAGTGCCAGTTATTAAATCCTTAATGGAAGGTCTTAAATGAGTGATTCCACCTCTAGTTCCACCTGCACCTTCCTAGAAACTTAACACTATTCTCCCAAGACTCGTGGGTCCTCCATTCGAACCCCTTCATAGCTGCCCCCTCCAATTTCTCTCTTGGAAGGTGGCATTTCTGATTGCCATCACTTCAACGTGTTGGTGAGCTCCAGGCATTAGCCTTAGAAGAACCCTTCCAACTTCAGAGAAAGGGTGGTTCTTCGCAGTAACCTCAAATGCCTTCCAAAGGTCATCTCCTACTTTCATCTCAATTAATCAATTGAGTTGCCAGTATTCTTTCCACAACCAGACTCAGTTGCAGAAAGGGCTCTCCATACATTAGATGTCAGAAGAACCATCATGTACTACATTGACACTACTAAAACTTTTAGAAAAACAAAACAACTTTTTGTTGTATTCTCACCACCACAGAAAGGAAAGCCTATATCCAAAATCTGGCATCTGCAGCTAAGTGCATTCAAACATGTTATGTTAAAGCCAAAATAACTTTACCTACACCTCCTAGAGCACACTCTACTCGAAAAATAGGGGCTTGTATAGCTTTCCTGGGCAACATCCCATTAGCTGGCATATACAAAACAGCTACAGGGTCTACACCACACACCTTCACAAAGCATTATTGTGTGGATTTTCTAGCACGCCAACAAGTTAATGTAGGACAGGCAGTGCTACGTACACAAACAACTGCAACATCCACAGGTTAGTCACTGCTTTGAGAAGAACTGCTTTACAGTCTATGCAATTATTGTCAAAAAGGTGGTACCTATGGGGGAAGTATCCTTAGACCTCCACGGCAATAAAATCAAAAAGAAATTTTTCTGCAAGTTACTTAGTTCTGCAATAAGTGCATTTATTTTGCCAATTACATTCGTGTAATGCAGAAATGGTCCATAATAATGTGACACATTATTTACATTTATCAAAAGACAAGGTGCTCCTGCATAGTGACGGCGCAGTGAGAGTGAATAGTGTGATAAAGTGCACTTTTGCTATATACAGACATATATACGTCTGACCGATTGGGACATATGTTGTCGTAAATGGTTCTGTGACTGTTGAAAACCTCAATCAAAATTTTAAACCAGGCCAAATGTGTTAAGGGGTCGAAACCTCGATAATATAATTACTTAGAATAGGGTCATCATCAGGACAGAGTAAGAACAGGAGACACCAGAGAATTGGTGCACAGAAACCCACAACCGTAAATGCGTCCGTCGCAGTGGCAAGTGCTTTTCGTGCCTAAATCATGTAAGAAGAGGCTTCTAAAAGGTGTTGTATTTCGGCTTCGGTAGAGGACTCTGTAGGAACCTGAACTCACCCAGTAGAAGTACTGCCATTCGTTTGGAAAGTATTAGAAGCGTACAGCGTGCCGGCTGGATCCAACTACTCCATCACAGCTGGAGTAGATGGATCCGGCCTCTCTTTACATGATTTATGCACGAAGAACGCTGATCTAAATAACCATCATTAACTGCATGCAGGTGATATTTTTTGTTGAACAGTTGAGGGCCTTTGTTTTATAGCCTTCAATTTGGACGTAAGCGGTAGTAGACCATCTACTTCAGCTGAATATGTAAGAAATCACAACTTAGTCCTTTGCTACTTCCATACAGTTCGCTGAGGTTGTCCATACACTTATCGCATAAGTAAGTAACTTGCAGAAAAGTTTCTTTACAATACTATTGCCGTGGAAGTCTAAGGTTACACTTCCCCCATAGGGACCACATTGTTGATAATTATCTGGCCCAGGTCACTGTGTTGCCCCATTTTCTCTATTACAGTCTATGCAAAGCATGTGTATCTACAGCTACACATGCCTTAAACGGATTATGTTACTTACCATGTAAGCATCTGTTCGAGGCATGTAGTGCTGTAGATTCACATGCGCCCACCCTCCTCCCTGGACACCTGTGTCCGTTGTAGTTTCATTTACCTTTTTGCTATGCATGCACATCTCTTTACTACACTAAGTTTACACTCCATTTTCACCTGCCTGCGGGAAAGCAATCTAACAATGGAGTTGTGCACATGTGCATTATCACCAAGAGGATGAGTCACTCGAACTCTAAAAACTTCCTTGAAGAAAAACAACTTGCACACATTCCGATCCAACGCTAGATGGCAGTAGTATGTAAAGCATGTGAATCTACAGCACTACATGCCACGAACAGATGCTTACAGGGTAAGTAACATAATCCTTATCCTTTACTGACTAATCGCATTTGACACAACATTTGTGTTTGTAAGTGCCAACATGCTGAAGAAAGTGTGGAAATTGTGTATGCAACTGCTCCAAACACTCCATATTTTCAGAGGTTGTAGGTAAGGGAATGGCATTTCTTCACATGGAAACATTTTCTATGTGGAGAAAATGGTTAAAAACCAAGATGTGCAAATGTGATTTACAAATCTACATAGAGTTCGGCAAATGCGCTTAATTGTAGAGCTCAAAGTAAGTCTAATTTCATAAAGATATACTGTCTTGGTGTGTTCTGTGTTAGGTGAACACTCACTAATACGTGAATCTCGCAGATAGCAGAAATTTGCTGACCAGTCCCAAGAAGCACTGTACCAAACAATTTGCCCGTAGGCTGAAATATTTGAACGTAATTAAGCTGCGATGCATCTAAAGTTAAAAAAATCTCATCTTTAATGCTTGATCAGCGGACTTCCATTTTATATTATGGTCTCTTTGAGTTGTTGCAGTACATCTGTTAATTAGGACGTTCCAGTGTTTAAAGCTGTCCAAATCCCAGTGCATTTCGGGTCATAATCACCCTTCAACAGGGGTAACTAAAAAAAAAAATCATGAGCATAAAACACTGCACTTGGGAAACAAGTGGTGGCAGGTTGTTTCACTGTGTCATTTTTCACAGGTTTCGGAGTTAAGTTTTTCAGCTCACTAGTTTTGTTTAATGATGACATGAATTCAAGCTTGCAGCTCACACACGAATAGTTGCAGTTTCTAGGATTTTTTGTTTTCACTTGGTGTAGTACACCAGTTTTCACTCAAGTGCAATGTTTTATACTCATGATTTTCTTTGTTCTAGTTTCCCCTGATGAAGGGTTGTTATGACCTGAAATGCAATGTTTCCTTTCTTGCATCTGATCTGAGAGTTGGTATTGGAAAGAAAAATTTCAAAATTTCTTTTAATAGAAAGTGATTAAGCAAATATGTATTTTTTAAAGTATGCAGTGGTTACACAATTTTTGTTATGTGATTTGTAATTAAATATCTTAATTTTATCAGTACTGTGGTCACTTTACTAGAATGTCACTAAATAAACTACAATTCTTACTTTGGCTGTAAAATAATCAGGACAAGTTGTTTGTCTTATATCCTAAGCATAGTGCTTTTACCCCTTCCGTAATGTAGTATAAAATATTATCATAAATAATTAATATAGGAGTGGTTTTAGTATAGTTTTACTTCAAAGTGTTGGCTCCAAAACAGTTTTTAACTAAGTTGTTCTCTACCAATAGACCTAGTATGATTGTAATGAACTCTTTTGGACAAATAATTCAGTTTAAGAAAGACCACTCGACCAACTGTGGCTCTATTTAACTATTCGTTATGAAACCAAGAACAGAAGTTCTTCCCCCAAGTGTAAAATAACACATTTAAACTACTCCAAAAGCATTCAAATACAGAGACCATGCAATGTCTCACTGTAGGCTTAAAAAATATAAGCAACCCCTCCTCAATGTCCTTATTTTAACAGGATTTAAAGTACATAAGCAAGCAGATGATATACAAGTATTTTTCTGTGTATCTGAAATTAATCTGGCAGGGACATTCGAGTCTGATGGATGCTAACTGATTGGCCTTTTATAGTAACAAAACGGATCCTAAGATATGTTGTCCAAAAGATATTGTGGATCATTTATCATGAGTACACACATTGCATAACTGCAAGGGTGGCTTGGTCCCTATGTTTCCCAAATTAACTGCTTTGGGGTCATCTGTAGATCTTAAGCTCTTGATAGCTTTTAAAGGGTCCAATATTTATTTTTCTATTTTAACTTCTACCTAAAGTTGCTAAAAAGATGAATGAAAGATCGAGTAACTCTGGATAAGGACAATTGTAATTGCATTTATATAGCGCTTACTATCCCTAACATGATCACTCTGAGCTGGATTATAGTAATGCCTGGTAGATGGTTCTGCCAAATAATTTACTGAATTTACTAACTTCTATCTAGCAAATTCAAGACGTAGCAGCCATCTTGGGACCCAGTTGGCCCCAACCTCAGAAAAGAAATCTTTTCCAATAGTTTTTTTTACCTATCGGAAGACTGCTCTGTCCAATTTGAAAAAAAATAATAATTAGATTTCTAATTTTTATAATATATATTTTTTAAATATATATTTTTTAAACTTTATTTGTAAGTTTTCACATCAAACTGAGCAGTCATATGCAGAATCCTTCGAGACAATATCATCGACTTATTTACATTTCACGCATTAGAGTCCCAAGCACATAGCACAGTTGAATACTTTACACTTTTCCATGACTCAGCAGCAGGCGCAGCATCATATACAATTTGGGTTGACACAAGCACCAACATCTACATACTATTATCACCATCCGACTCACTGGTCTGTTCATTGTCCGGCCCCGTTGGATTCAACAAAGCTCTACATCGCTCTCTCCAACTTGCTATGTCCTCTTCCAACTTTTCGTCCCTACGGCAGGCCTTCATATGCAATTCCTCCGCCAAATACCACTCTCCCACATCTCTTATCCAATTCACAAAAGAGGGGGCCCGCTCACCCATCCAGCAAATGGCAACCCTCCGTTTAGCCAACACCAGCGCTAGCTGTAATAGCTTGTTGGCCATTTTCCTCTTCTTGCGGTACCAGCCCTAGAAGGCACTGCTCATGCGTTGTTTCCAGCACGATTCCCACCCTTCCACGGAGCCGCGCTACTACATCAAGCCAATACTGATGAACCTCTGGGCATTCCCACGCCAAATGCATAAACCTCGTATGGGCATTATGACATCTAGGACATTCATGCGAACGGGAGGCGTCGATACGATGGAGCCTCGCCGGGGGTCATATACACCCATTGCAAGAAGTTATAATGCAACAACTTCATCCGGGCGTTACAGGACCCCTTTCGCGTTAGCGTACATACTCTCACCCAGTCCCTCTCCAGCAATGGCAAATTCTCGTTCCAAGCATCCCACGCCCTAAGAGCCAAAGATCTCAAGTCCGCCCTCATGGCCTTGTACAACAATGACACCAATCTATGCCCACCTCCACATGTTAGCAATATATCCAAGGTCTCAGTGGTCCAGGGCATATCCGGGTAAGTGGACCATGTCACCTTAGCCACTTCCATCAGACCAGCATATTGAAGATATTGCCCCTGTCCCAGACCGAACCCTTCACACGCCTGCTCAAACGTAAGGTAGGTGTCATTTATATATAAATCTGCCAATACCATGCAACCACCCTCTCTCCATGGCTGGAACGACATGTTTTCCACCATCCTGCGCACAGGGACTAACTGCCAGATGGACAATTCCGGGTGGAAGGGAGCCCGCCCCAGCACTCGTTCCACAGCTTTCTGCCACAACTCGGCTGTTTGCCTAACCACATATGGCAGCTCCGTGCTCGCCCCCGCACCCTCCATCAAAATCGGAGGGAGTTCCTCCGGCTGCACTCACCCGTCAAGTAGACGCTTTTCCCAATTATCACCCTCATCCAACCACTGCACAGCATGCTGAAGATGCGCCGCGTAATAATAGAGATCAAATCTGGGCACCCCTAGCCCACCCTCCTCATACCGTTTTTGGAGTACTCGCAGTGCAACCCTGCAGCGCTTTCCCGCCCAAAACAGGGTCACCAGGAGAGAATTCAACTGCCGAAACACTTTCGCGGGGATCGGGCACAATGCATTCTGCAGGGCATATAGGCCTCTCGGCAGCATCACCATCTTTGCCACCGCTATTCTGCCCATTAGGGACAGTGGCAGCGTATTCCATAATTCCACAGAGCACCTCAGCGCCTCAACCACCCTGTTCATATTCAGCTGTAGCAGTTTAGCATCCCCATGAGTCACCTGCACCCCTAGGTATCTAAAATGGTCTGTCTCCCATCTTAGCCCCAGGCTAGGCAGCTCCCCAGCCTCACTCTTTCTCAGTCCTGCTAGGGGGAACGCCAGGGATTTACGCCAGTTTATGCGCAGCCCTGAGTAAGTCACAAACTGGTCCATCAACGTCAGCAATTGCGGTATGGCCTCACGCAGAGACGTAACATAGAACAACGCATCATCGGCATAAAGTGAGATAAGGTGCGTACTGTGCCCAATTTGTATGCCCCAGCGGCCCAGTTCCTGTCTTGCCCATATCGCCATGGGCTCAATGGCCAGTGCAAACAGCAGTGGTGACAGCGGGCACCCCTGCCGCGTGCCCCGCCCCAACAACCATATAATATTTTAACCCATCTGCAAAAACGTGGTCCAATCCCCAACTTTCCAAGAATTTCCAGCAAGTACCCCCAATCCACCGTGTCAAACGCCTTTTCAAGGTCGATAGACACCAACGCCATCTCCTCAGGGGCCTCCTGCGTCTCATGCAATATATGCGCCAGCCATCGTATGTTCATAGACGTACTACGGCCCGGGATAAAGCCGCACTGATCCTCGTGAACTAAATGGGCCATGTGTGGTCCCAACCGTTTGGCCAGCACTTTACATAGATATAAAAATCTTGAGTTGATCATCGTCAGGGGCCGGTATGCCGCCGGATCCTGCACGTCGCCACCCAGCTTTGGAATCCGACAAATTTCACCCTTGCGCATCGTAGGGGGCAATATTCCACTATCAAATGACTCATTAAAGGTTTGCAACAAAGGCCTGACCAGTGCTGCTGAATATGCCTGATAATACTCAATGGGCAACCCGTCACCTCCCGGCGCCTTGGCTCTAGGTATGTCCGCTATCGCCTCCATCAGCTCTACCTCGGTGATCTGCGCGTCCAGATCTGTCCTAACTTCGTCAGACACCTGCCTCAACTGTAGGCCCTCCAAAAAAGGGATATAAAGGTCCGCACTTACAAGGGGATCTGCCCTGTACACTGTCTGCAGGTGTTGCCGGAACACCTCCAGCATAGCTGCCCGAGCATAGACCAGCTCGCCCGACTGAGCTCGAAGGCTGGTAACCAAAGGGGGGGGGGGGGGCTGTTCCTTGCGCAATATCCAGGCTAATAATCGACCAGATTTATCTCCCTCTGCATGCAGCCGCTGGCGATATTTCGTAAGGGTATACTTATCCAACCTATCCCAGGTATCTGCAACCTGCTCCCGTAATACGCGCTCTCGTTCCAGAGCGTCATCTAGCCCCTGCGGCCTCGACTGGAGCTCAGCCAACAGTTTCTCCCTATCCTGTAGCTCAGACTGTAGTTGCCTCCGAACGCCATATGTCGGCCCCATTGCCGCCCCCCTGATCACCCCCTTCATCGTATCCCACTCGTGGGCTCTGCCACTTGCAGTGCCCCAGTTAAGGGACATATAGTCTGTCAATGCGTTCGAAATTGCTTCCTTCCCGACCGGGTCCTCCAGGATATCAGCAGGGAGCCGCCATCTGCGGGAGCCCTGTTCCCCCATCGCCCACCACACCGAGCAGCACACAGGCGCATGGTCGGACAAGAAACGCGCCAGATGTGTAATCTCTGCTGCCATAAACGCTGGGTGCTCTGTCGCTAGTACCCTATCTAGGCGACTATGCGTGTTAGGAGTGGGCGTAAAACAGGTGAATAATTTCTGAGTCGGGTTGTGTTCCCGCCAAACATCCCGAATGCCTAGGTCACTCATTAATTTCTGCAACTGCTTAGTCATACGCGGCTTGGTGCCCCTTCTAGGGGGGCATCTATCCAGCTCCGGGTCCAGCACACAATTAAAGTCTCCCAACCATAGCAGGGGAGTGTCCAAATCTACAGTGATCAAGTCCTGCAAAGCCACAAAGAAATTTGGCTCATCAATATTAGGGGCATAAGTATTTAGTATACTGATATCTTTGCCATCTAGCTTGCCCCGCACTAACACGTAGCGACCTTCTACGTCCGCTGCGGCATACTGTAGCGTAAACGGAGCCCCAGGCGCCACCCAGATCAACGCCCCCCCTAGCATAGGTAGAATACGACGAGTGGAACACCTGCCCCCTCCACTTTTTGGCCAGACGCCCCGCCCCAGCGTCATCCAAATGTGTCTCCTGCAAGCACGCAAACATTATATTATGCCGCTTAAGGAATGAAAGGACCCTATGCCATTTGGCTCAGGTGCCTAAACCCCTAACATTCCAGCTAAAAAACGTTACCACATCTGCCATGATCATTCATTCGCGCTTCCCGTCTAGCAACGCGCCAGGACTCCGCACTCTTCTGCAACAACACGCTCTTCTGCATAACACAACGTAAATTCACACAATAACCACTGAACCAACAACCCCCCGCCGACGGACAGTATTCGGCTAACATCATAGACGATTCTGCCCACCTACCGCTCGTGCCAGGAAGTGCACAGCATCCCACTAAGCCCAACAGGAGCAACAAGAAAAAAACAATCGGCCTCAGTATAACAAAGCCACAGCCACTATTCCTTTGAGCCAATAGAGCAAATAAATATTAGGGCCAGCCTATCCCAGGGGGGGTCTCAGATGCAGCAATCCCAGAACAGCCAGCCCCCATGCGAGACGACCTGCACATCAAGGCCACGCAGGTAAACAGCAGTTCAGTTCCAGGGGGTCTTCTGGCTCGTGACTACATTGAAGTTCCCTCAGAAAGCCACAAGCAGTTCCACAGTGGCCCCCACGTTCTCACCAGGGGCACCAGGGCACATATATTTGCACTTCAGCCCCCTTCAATCCAATCCAATCGGGCCAGTGCAGGGGAGGAGAGTGGGAGGAAGGGGGGCCGCAATCAACAACCCCCCACTCGCACCCGGCCCCCAACACCGCAGGCTCACCTACGTGCCGCCGCCCAGGGGGCAGCCAACCGTCTCAGGCGAGGGGGGAGCCAACAGTCTCAGGCGAGGCCCAGCAAGGTCCCTTTCAGGCCCACAGTGGGCCGCTCCATCTACCAGGCCCCAGCAGATGCCACAGCAGAGAAAAGCACACCGGCCCAGGCTCACCAGCTGCAGGTCTCCGGGCGCGCCGGCCTCCAAGGCGCGCCCCGCCACACTTCACTCCTGGGCGCCGATACCACAGCGCGTCCCAGGAGCACAGCACCAAGATCCAGGGGTCACCGCACACGATCCCGGCAGAGAGGATCAACAAACTCCACCCAGGCGGTCAAGCGTAGCCAGGCGCCGCTGGCCGCTCAAGACCGCCCGACAATCCAGTGCGCGGGGGGCACCAAAGTGCAGCGCGATGTCCGCGCAGCAGCCCAGGAGCCATGACAAAGCTCTGAAACAGCTAGGGCATTGGCCACGGCTCCAGGAATCACCACGCACTCCTCGCGATCTCCGGAGCACGGGGTCGCAGCCGCTCACGAGTCAGATTCCTATCCTCAAGGGGTTCCCAGCAATCTTTCCCAGTCGGGGGGGCAGGATTCCGGGGTTTGCAGGATATGCGCAGGATTTTTAGGGCAGACGGACGGAGAGCTGAGGAGGCTCACGTCCTGTCGGCCATGTTGCCTGGCCACGCCCCCTTGATTTCTAATTTTTAAAAAGAAAATCACTAGTGCAAAAGGCTTTTTATAGAGACAATGAAAGAAAAAATAGACAATATAGCCCCCAGCCTTTTAAAGGCTGCAAAAATGACAGTGTTTCTTTTTAGGATGCTCAGACCACTGGTGTCCCATCATTTCACATCAGTTTAGTGGCAGTTACATTTGGTTCTATTTCCTGGCTCTTGAAACAGGATCCTGGAGCTCTTTTTGCCTTTTTAAGACAAAATACATTCTCTCTGCATCAAATATCCATCCTAATACACATAATCACTTCCATCTCGCTAAACCATTTCTGGGTGTCACCCCCTTTAGTCCCTGGTTCTCCAGGATAATGCTCAGTTTCCATTTCGGTGTGGAGATACAAGTTTCAGCAGTTGGTCTATGCCATTCTCGCTGCATCACTTCTGTTGTTTTCTGGCTTTTTTGCTGTCTGCCTTTTCTTTTCCTCCTGCCTCTTCGTCGTTGGAGGTTTCATGATGGTCTGGGTCAGCATTCTTCTTCATAGTCTGCATCCTCATTCAGCCCTTGGACCCAGATTAGATTCTTCCAGCGAGTTGGACATTTGCAGCTGGTATCTTCATTGATATGAAAGGTCGGAGGGGTTCCCAGCTTATATGGTATTCCTTTAGAGTTTAAGAAGTCTGAAGTGGGTTGAAGGGATTGTCTCTTTTGGAGGGTGATTGCTGAAAGGTCCTGGTAGAGCAGGATTTTGGCACCGTCAAAGTTGATGTCCTCATATTTCGTGGTCACTTCCATTATGTTTTTCTTCTGTCAAAAAAACTGTACTCATTATTATATCTGCTGGACCATTGGCTTTGTTTGTATATGCCATTACGCTGTCCAGGCTTATGTCGGTTGGCAGTATAGATTTAAACAGTCGTTGGACAAAGTTTTCTATATCAGCACCCTCTACTTTTCTTGGCACTCCCCTTATTCTTAAATTGTTTTTATCTCCATCTGTTTTCTAAATCCTCAAGGTGGGCCTGGCATACCGCATTTTGTTCTTTTAGTGTAACCAGTTCCTGGTGCGAAAATGTTTGCTCCTTTCCATAGCTCTCTGTTGTGTTCTCTGTCTCCCATCTCTTTCAAGTCTAGTTTAACTAGTTCGTCTGAGTGCCAAAAGTCTTTTCTGAGGTTTTGAAAGGGATTTTCGATGAATGATTTAATGATGGGGTGTCTCCCTTTGTGTTTCCTGTGGGGAGGACACCTTGCCCTATATCTGTGTCCTGTTCAGCCCCTGAAGCTTCACTATGATTTCTCTTATCATTTATTATATTGTTTCTGGATGACATGGCTAGTTGATATCTTCCACCACTGTTTCAGGTGTGATTTGTGCCACCCACTGCTGTTGTGAGTTGGGGCTTAAGTTTGCCTATATGATTGCATGTTTTTCAGGTAGTGAAGGCAGGGACTACTACTTATCAAGGTGAGAGTAGACCGAAACTGACAACACTGACAGGTAAGAGTCCAAAGGACTTGGGTACAACAACAAAAGTTTTTCCTTTAAGTAATAGAACGTAAAACCGTCCTGAGGCCACAGTGCAACAGCCAGTGGACTGAGTTTGGAATGGAACATAAAACCAGAGTGGGAAGAATAACCAGAATGCAAGATAGACCAAGATAAAGAGCAGGAAACCAGGCAATAAGAAAGAACTGAGACAGAAGGCATATACTCCACTAGAGCTCAGGGAGCAATAGAGATGTCAAGGAGTCTAGGAGAAATTCAGGATAAGAACATTTGAACAGGGCATTAGAAATCAAGACCAGGAATTCTGAGATCAGGAGAAGCTGTACGAACAGGCACTGGTATGTTCAATCCCCTGTTAGTAAAGGGAAGCTGGAACTAAGATTCAGAACAAATACCTTGAGGAATGTACCCAACAGGCACTGGAACAACTGTTACCCTGCTAGTACATGAAGCTAACGCAAGAATTCAAAACCAGGTTAACCAGGTAACCAAAGCAAGGAAACAAAAGGGACTGCTTCCAACTCAGTGAATAAGTGGCCAGAAGCCCAACGGAGAAAACGCAGAAATTCAGGATATCTGGGAAGAAAGGAAAGGCAGAAAGTCACCTTGTTTCATTGCTCTTGTTTGGAAACCTTGGTAGATTACAGGTGGTGAAAAGGAGAGAAATAATTTGTAATTTCCCAAATAAGTTAATTTGTGTGTTTAATGGACTGTTTACAAACCTCTCCTTTTCAGCATTGGAATAAATTTAATTTGTATTTACAATAAAACAAAACCTCTCTCCCTTTAAACTGCCACCTGTCCCAACCACAAAATAGAAATTGAGCCTTCCTTCTTAAGAGCTGCTAGTTGAGCAAGAAGGCACAATGTCCTTATAGTTTAGCTTTCTTTTAATTGCCAGAATTTGAGGAACTTTCTAGTGGTATATATTTCCATTCGTAAATAGTTACTTCTGCTGTTTCTGTGTCGCCATGAACCGGATCCTATTTTATGAATTCGCGTTTTGAGCGGTTGCCAGTCTTTTGGAATAAATTAAAAAAAAAAAAAAAAAACAATAATACATACGTGGAGGGCTTTTGGTGAGTCATTTCTCTTCATTCATTGGGCTATTCAACTGTCATTCACATTTTGCTTCGGCACACTACAGCAATGGGTTACTGGTAAACCCACTTAAGCCATTGATTCTCTGCTCTTTTGCACTGTGAGTGATGGCACGTGCATATCCACCTCAAATTTCAATGTCTGGGCCTGTGGGTCAGTACTTCACTTCACCCGTGCTTTTTTCTTTCCATTCTTTCTTTTTCGTTTTTTAGCCGCCCTTCTGTGTTTAAACGATGTCTTCAGATAGCTCTAATTTGCAGCTTTTTGCACCACTAAAAATCCTATATTCCTGTGATGTTTATGAAAATTAAAAAGGGTTGCTCTACTTGTTTTAAGTTCACTTACCTACTACAAAGCATATAAACTGTCCTATTAAAATTATATGTAATGGCTAATTTAAATTTAAAATGTAATTGAACATTTTTATTAAAAGCATTAAGCTGCCACATTTAGGTGGCATATTGTCTTAGATTTTTTTCTTTTTGTGGTAAATGATTGCAATAAAAAAAATAACCATTGCACAAGTTTACCGAGGTAAGTCCTATTGGCTTTGCCTTTAATTTTTTATAGCTGCACATGCTGAGAGTCTTTACAGAAAGACTAAGAGGCAGTTTAAGTTGTGATATTCAGACCAATAATAACTATCTGAAGTTTGTATGGCTTTGTTTTTTATTTCTGTGTTTAGGAGGAAGTACAGGTCGCCGAGTACCCTGCAGTGATTGTGGAACCAGTTCCTAGTGCAAGGCTAGAACAGGGTTATGCAGCTCAAATCTTGGTGTACGATGATGAAATGTTCATGATGCAAGATGTAGCAGAAGAGCAAGAAATTGAGACTGAAGTAGTGGAAACAGGTAATGATCTCCTTCATGACCAGTAATTGATACGTCCAAGTAGAAGTTCAGATTATAAATTCCATGTTAAAATATTCTTCAAATTGAAAGCTGTGGGTAGTTTATATGTAGCCTGTTACTCAAATGTTATGCATTGACAATTACTGGGCATTTAGTTTTAAACCTTATAGTGCTCCCAAAAGACCCCACCGACTGCAAGAAGTGCGAACCCCTTTGCAATGCTGACACCATGAAATGGAGGTTTGGCTTCCCGTCATTGTTTCAGTACATCCAATAATCAAACCATATTTTTTTTCACTGTAGTCTTCCTTTTTGGTTTGAGTTTCTTTAGTAGGTGAACCAAACTGCATCTATCAAACATTACAAATGTTTAAAGGCAGAATGTTTTCTCTAGCAGGAGTGCATCTGCAACAGATCTGCTTGGCAAAGGGCTGTTGAGAGATTTCAGCCTTTTTAGGTTTAAATCTTTTTATTATTTTTATTAGTATGATCTCCATTGCCATGAGCACAACACATTTCGTAAAAATACAACATACATCTGTTATACCAACTACTTCCCTCTTTTACTGCGGTTGCATCCAATGATGAGCAGTATATTACATGTAATGTGGTGCTATTCTAAAATATATGAGGAAGGAAAACAAGTCAAAGAAAAATCGAACATTTCCCAACTCCCACCTCCCCCCTCCCCTTACCGGTATTCTCACTACAAACTGTGTTTGTGAATCTATTATACAGAGGTATCCCTAAGCTAAGTTCTGTTTTAGGTTGGGGGAATTATTCTGCTTCTCTTAGTCGGAGAGGGCAGAGATATTTCGGGCAAGTGATTTCATTGAATTCCGGTGACAAGAGGGTGAGAGTGGTTTCCACACTTCTTAAAAGCGGACTCTGGGTTTGCAAGAGTGGCATTTACTCGCTCCATCCCAAGGATATACCACATTCTATGGAGCATGCCTAGGTACGTGGGTACTGTTTGCGTCCCTCAGTGCATCAGAATATTTTGGAGCGTGGCCCCCAGAGCCAATCCTCTCTCCCAGAGGGGAGAGGAGTTTGCCTAATTGCTATGGCGGTCGACTTCCAAGCTGGGGAACCGGGTTCGAGTCTCTGCAAGGACGCGCAACATCCTGTGATCCTGGGCAAATCACTTCATCTCCCCGTGCCTAACAAAAATGAATGTGTCCTCATGTAACGCAGCTGGCGCTTGTGTAAAGCGCTCTGATACCCGATACCTTCGGGTCAAGTTCGCGCTATATAAAACTCCATAAATAAAAAAAATCCCATCTGTCTCCCCCTACGAGATTTGATTGGAAATGTTAGGGGTTGGGCAATCCCAATACTATGTATGCTGGAAACCTTGGGATCTGTGTATCAAATTGTTGGTCTATTTCATCTAAAATCTTGGACCAGTAAGATGTCAAGACAGGACAATCCCACAGCAAATGTAAGGAAGTACCATCCGCCTCACACCCCCTCCATCAAGTAGGGCTACGATCTGGGTTTCCTTTATTAAGGCGCACTGGTGTGAGGTACCACCAGTAAGTAGCTATTTTGATGGCAGTTTCTATACTGGGCGTGTTGCGCGCTGTGCGTTTGGCCCTATAGTAAATTTCTCCCCATTCCTTACTCGATAAGTCCCTACCTATTTCTTTTGCCCATCGCCTTTTGGCTAGGTGTGGGTTGCAAGGGGGCCGGTTGGTGAAGCATAGCATATAGTTCGAAGATCAATCTCTTGCCATAGTTTTTTTGTGACCAGCCTTTTTTCATATTTCGTTAATCAGCGGCTGACTTGTGGAAGTGTGCTGGGATGAAGCACCTAGTGTCTTAACCGCAGGTAGCGTAGCCGTTCTGATTCTGGTATTGTGTACTGCTGTCGTAGTTGTAGAAATGGAATAATACCCTCAACATCGAACATATGTCCTGCTGCCCTGCATGGCGTAGCATGCCATGCTGCGAATGCTTTGCCCTCTGTACCCGGGGAGAAATCCCTATTCTCAGAGTGGCGTCATAGGTGAGGGAAACGTAGTGAGTTCCCTTCTAGTGGCAACCCCATCCCAAACCTCCATCACCGTCCTTGTAATGGGTGACTTCTGAAGACTCTGCGGCCTATCTGATTTCTTTAAAAAAGGCACCTTCCACAAGGGGAGCCTTGCTATCGCCCTATCCTGAAACAGCCAGCGTTTTTCTGACTCATCTCTGCTCCACTCCACCAGATATTGCATTTGAGCCGCTCGAAAATAATCAATTAAATGTGGGATCCCCAATTCCCCATCTTCCGGGCCCATATAACCCAATTCCCGTTGCATGCGCGGTCAAGTTCCCGCCCACACAAAGTGGAGTATGTCTTTTTGTAGTGAGGTGAGGGTTCCCTTAGGAGGGCAAACCGGTAATGTTTGAAACAGATATAAAGCTTTAGGTAAAGTTGACATTTTAATGGCTGCGATGCGTCCCAAGAGCGACATGTGGCGATGTTTCCAGTTAGCTAAATTCTCCCTAACCTGTTGAGCCAATGTGGCGTAGTTCAACATGACCGTCTGCTTGATTGTTGAAGCCAACTCAATCCCCAGATACGGGATAGACACAGCTGCCTTTGCCACTGGGAAACGGTTTCCCACTGCCGACGGACCCTCGTGTGTCTTGGTTAGACTGAGGGCCTGGGATTTACTGACATTTACCCGGAAACCAGAGGCCCGGCCAAAAGTCTCCAGCTCCTCTAGGAAAGCTGGGAGTGGCGTCTCCGGAGTCTCGAGTGATGCTAATATGTCATCGGCGTATAAGCTAATTGAGTGGTTTTCCCCTCCAAATGGAATGCCTTTAATATCTGGGTTATCTCTAATCCGTTGAGCTAGTGGTTCAATGTAAAGGGCGAACAGAAGGGGCGACAAAGGACACCCCTGTCTGGTCCCCCGTTAAATGGAAAAAGGACGAGAGGATTAACCCTAAGTGAAGCTGTGGGGGAGCTGTAGCAATTCGCCACCCAAGACCTAAATCGATCCCCCATGCCAAAGTGGGACAACGTTGGTCCTAAATATCCCCAATCCACCCGATCAAACGCCTTCTCAGCGTCGACCGTCAATAAGAGTGCGTCTAGATTTGTGTGATGGGCCTTATCGATTAAATGAAGGATCTGTTTGGTATTATCACTGCTTTGGCGATTTTGGATGAATCCCGCTTGATCCGGCTCTATGATAGCTGGCATCAGTGGGCCTAGTCTTGTAGCCAAAATACTCGTGAACAATTTTAAGTCCACATTGAGAAGGGATACGAGGCGGTAGGAACCGCATAATTTTTTGCCTTTCCCAGATTTGGGTAGGACCACGATGGCCGCCGCTAACATGTTAGAGGAGATCGATCCTGGACCCTCAAAGAAGTTAAATAATCATGTTAGGATAGGAGCTAAGAGTTGGCAGAACGTCCTGTAGAAAGCTGCCGAAAATCCGTCTGGGCCTGGCAACTTGAGAGGGTTACGGCGTGATATCGCCGTGATAACCTCCTTCAATTTGTATAGGAGAATCAAGGGAGTTAGCTTGGTTGGTAGTTATCTTGGACGTGTGAGTTCCTTCTAAGTATGATGTTATGTGGTGATCTGCTAGGGCTTCCCCTTATACAGTTCTGCATAGAAGTCCCGGAATGTTTGTGCTACGTCTTCGTCATCTGTGAGTTCCTTCCCACTGCGCCCCTTAAGAGAATGGATCTTTGTTTGTTGTCGTCGGGCTCTAAGCTTACCTGCCAGCTGTTGCCCAGTCTTATCTACCCCTATGTAATAGGAATGTTTTAAGCGCAACGCAGCGTATTCAGCCCTATCCAGATCGAGTCCCGCTAATTGCGCTCTCGCTGCTATCAACTGGCGCCAGACTCTAGGCGCCCCAGTACGACTATGTACCCTCTCAAGTTCTTTAACTTGTGTCGTCAGTCGTTCCCTCTTATCTTTACCTGCTTTATCTGCTGCGGATATAGCTATAAGCTCCCGTCTCACCATCGCCTTCAATGCCTCCCATAAAGTAGTAATGGAGATATCTGGGGAATCATTTATATCTAAATAATCCTCTATACTTTTGGTGAGTTGTTGTGCCACTATGTTTGTGGAGCATGCTTTCTTTCAGACGGCAGTTCCCAAAGTGTTTCTGTTGTGGTGGCAGCTGTAAGGTGATAGTCACTGCGTCGTGGTTAGAGAGCGCTGCTGGTTCTATTTCCACGTTTCCTACAACCCTGCTCATGTCTTTCGTGCCTAATAAGTAATCGAGGTGTGCATAGGTTTTATGAGCATGAGAAAAGAATGAATATTGCGACGACTTGGGATGCGCCTCTCTCCACAGGTCCACTAGCCCCATGTTCTGTAGCCATTTACCCCCTTCAAGTGACAACTCTCCAGTCTGGGTGGGAGCGACTGCCTGATCGGTCTTTAACCGCATCCAAGACTATATTCAAGTCACCCCCCACCAATGTCATACGTGTTTGTGTACTCATGGCATCTGATAAGGCTGCCTTCAGAAAGCGCTCCTGTCCCGAATGAGGTGCGTAAATCAACCCTATCACAATAGAATGATCCCCTACATAAAATGTGTAAGCTAGTAATCTACTTTTTATCTCTGCTATCTTGTCCATCACCTCCCCTCTGAAGCGCTTAGCAATCAGGATAGCAACTCCCTCTTTCTTATCTGGGGTAGAAGAGCAGAATTGTGGAGGGAAGGCTCGCGACCGTAGGTGGTGCCAATCTTTAGATAAGAGATGGGTCTCCTGGAGGAGGCAGATATCTGCATCAGAATTTTCTAAATATGAAAGGATGGCGTGCCTCTTAATGGGGTTAAGGCCTTTCACATTGAGAGTGAGGACCTTCAGTATTTAGTTTGACATGTTAAGGGGAATTATGTGCGGCTATGCTGAGCTGTCGATGGACCGCTATTTCCACTCTCCTCCACCTTTTCTGGACTTTTGAACATCCCCTGTTTTGAACGCGAGTTACCTGTGTTGACCCTTTTCTGTAAATACCGGTTCCCAACCAAGCCCTCCCTAAACCCAACTGGAACAAAGAAAAAAAACATTTAGTCCAAGACCCGCAGGTCGAGTCCGCGCGTCTCTGGTAAACAGATTAGTTGGTGCACAATGTGGCCAATAAGCGTCTCTCTCCCCCCCACCCCCCAGGAACCTCCGCCGCCGCCAGCCAAGCCCAGCTCTGTCCACTTATCTGTCCCCTGAAATTTCAGGTGCCATCTTTGGAGAGTTTCTCGTTAGGCAATGTCTCCAATATTGCTGGTCTCTCCTGTGCCATCATCGCAGGGTCTATGTTTGCCTTATGCTTCCTGGGTCGGCCCCCCTCGGACCCGCCGCCATCGAGCTCGGGGTGCTGCAGCACCACCTCTCTCTGGTTCCTCTTGTTGTGAGTGGTTGATGCCAAGGACAAGGCACGTTTCCTGCAATGATCGAAGTTGGTGAAGTCTGCCCTCCCATCAAAAGATCAGTCTAAAGGGATGCCCCCATTAGTATGCGATCCCAAGGTTACGCAAGTGCGTTGTAGCCGGCCGGAAGTCTCTTCTTTTCTGTAAAGTTATCGTGGCCAGGTCTTGGTAAAGAGCAATTAAGTGACCCTGGTTGGCAAGAGGCTGTTTATCCTTAGCTTTTCATAGAATTTGTTCTTTTAACTGAAAATCCGGAAGATAAAACAAAATGTCCAGTGGGGGAGCAGGCGAGCTTCTTTGCAGGCCCACCCTATGTGCACGGTCTATTTTAATTTCAAATTTTGGAGGGCCTCCAATATGGCTCTGAAGTGGTCTTGTAAATAAAGCGAGATGTCTGAGCCTTCTTACTTGGGTGGGACTCCTTTAATACGGATGTTGTTAATTCGAGAACGGTTTTTCAAATCCTCGGTGTGTGCCTGGAGATCAATCTGCTGGGCCCGTGGCCGAATGACCTCCTGCTGGGGCTGTTCCACCTCTTCGTCGCGGGCCGGCTCGTGGTCACTCGTTCCCTCACTGCATTCACATCCTGTCGAATCTTTCAGCTCCTTCGAGAACTCCCCTTTGAGAGTCTGCAAATCCTCTCGTAGCGTGTTGAACAACGTTTCCAAGAAAGAACGCGTGACCGGCTCTTCAGCAGTATCTAATTCCTGCCCCATCTGCGTGGCAGGTGATACCCGCCCCTCTCCTCCAGTTGCCGCTGGGAGCTTGGTCAGCATATCCTTTAAATTCCTGTCCTTCTTCCCCCCTCAATGAAGACATGACTAAACCAGGTTCATGGAACTGCAGTGAGAATGCTTGAGTCCCCTCCTAGTTATGTTCAAAATTCTGGGATATCAAATGTCCTATGTCAGTGATCTATAGAGCTCCTATGGGGCGGGCTCCTGCAGTTTAGCCGAGAGGTAGGAGCGGGTTCTGTGGCAGTGACTGCGGTTTTTGTCCCCCTCCAGTCCCCTCCAAGTGTGTTGTCCCCAGGCCCCTTATCTTATTACTCAGTGTGATGCTGCCTCCCTAAGCTCTCTTTCAGTTGTTGGGCGGTCGGTGGTTGAGTTGTGGGGTATGTTATAGGAAGGCCCCCTCCACCCTATTTAGTTCTGTTCGGTACTCTCAGGGTCTGGGCAGCACTCCGTTGAACCTGGCCCCCCCATGCTCACAGGTACCTTGTATGGCCTCTCCTTACCCCAGGGAGCCAGTCTCTGCCTCCCTTGCTTACTTGTCAGGGGGATTGGGCCTCTCTTCCCCAGCCTTGGCGAGTACCAGGGTCCCACCTCCCTGCCTCTCTCGTAGGGGCTGCCCGGTGTGCAAGCTCTGCGCGTCCGGACCCCGGCCCCACCTCAGGAGCTGCTACACTTGTCTAAATAAGAGCACTGCGGCGGGTGACCTCGGCCCGTGCCCAGCTCTGGAAACTGTGCTTCACCTCGCAAGGCGCCCTCTGCTCAAACCGCTCCACTCCCTGCAGGCCAGACACCCAGCGGAGCGGGCACGCCCTCAAAGGCCGTCCGCTCCCTCGCTCACCCTGGCCTGGATGACGCTGCATGGGCCTCTTTTTGTGACTTTGGGTCTCCTGGCAGTTTGGTCGGCTCTCTAAGGGGCCAGGCTCACATATGCTCGGACTTCCCCGTCCTGGGTGCCGAAGTTGGTGTCGCTTTTGGATGCGGTCCTGGCCTGGGGCACATCGCGGTAATCGTCCTCCACGTCTGCTCCACCCTGGCCTCCGTTGGCTCCCCGGCAGCCTCTCCTCATCCCCGGGCCAAATCTAAGGGATCGCGCTGGTAAGATCCTCCCTTACTTCTCCGATCGCCCATTCCCCGGGGCAGCTGTTCCCAGGCGGTCCTCGCAGGGCGTCCCCCCTTCAGGCACCCAGCAGACACTCCGGCGTCGGCCCTCGGCTTCTAGAGGCCGCCGCGATCTTGCGCTTCAGAGTCCGCAATTTTCAGGGCAATGTAAGGTGGCACCACGGCACAGGTACCTCTCGCTGGGACTTCCCGACCATCGCGCCAATGTCCCCCGCTGATGTGGGGCAATTTGCCCAGTTGAGATGTCGGCTGGAATCGCGTGGGTGGACGGGAGCGTGGAGACGCACACAGCATGCCCTACCTGGTCGCCATCTTAGCCACGCCCCCTTCAGCCTTTTTAAAGAGTTTTTATTCCCGAACCACTGTGCCAATTTCTAAATCTGATTGCTTTAAGAAGCAGTAGTTTAAGATGGCCACCGTAATCCACTTTCTCCAAGCCCTTTCCCTGAATCACTGCATTATGTCTACAGTTTTTCATTTACCTTCTTTTAAATCCTTATGAGGCATTGTCCTCATTTCCTCAGGTTTATCCAGCATTAATAGCACTTCCAGATTGTTTCCCTTGTTTCAGTTTGAACTGAACTGACCTCCAACATTGTTTTATCAAAATTATGTAGTTGGTTGCCTCTCCTTTTTGTAGTAGTAGAGCATTCACTTATTTCCAAATCTGGAT
Organism: Calotriton arnoldi; assembly: GCA_963921515.1. Lineage (NCBI taxonomy): Eukaryota > Metazoa > Chordata > Amphibia > Caudata > Salamandridae > Calotriton > Calotriton arnoldi. The sequence continues at coordinate 1,784,774 of CAWUFW010000124.1, read as the reverse complement.
GACTGGTTCATTAAGTCAACCTACTTTCGCAAAACCACAGAAAACCTGCAAAGGACTTGGTTCCTTTGGTAAGGCTTTGGTCTTTCACTCGATTTGAAAAGTCTTCCTGGCAGTTTCACAGTGTGTCCTGCTCCTAAATATGAGTAGTGTACCTCCAACTGTTGAGCTCAAGGTATCTTGTATTTTCCTGTGGCTAATGGTCACTTTCATTGACAGTGGAACCAATACATTGGAAAACGTTTGGACATGCTTTCTGTCACGCCTAACCGAGACGCAGTGGTGGATGTCCTCATAACCGTAGTCATGGACTCCTTTCATATTTGCTAGGGTGCTCATTATGAGGATTTCTGGTTTAGTGGGACCTAGTTGGTTCCTGTATAGATGAAGCACTTCAGTTTGCTAGAACTTTGTGGCATCCACATGGCTTTAACTGACCTCTTACCATCTGGAGACCATACAGTGCAGGTCCATACAGGCAAAGCTACATCCAATGCACTATACTATCAAGAGCAGAGTGGTGACGTTTTTCAAACTGTTTATTGAGGTGATGGATATGTGGCCTTTCTGCATTTTGCGCCACAACAGCATCGTCTTTGCAGCTTACTTGTTCAGAAAGCAATTCTATTCAGGCAGGCGATCACTGATGGCGACACACAGTAAAAGGGAGCTCCTACAATGGTATTCCATTCAATTACATTATTCCCATACGTCACTGGGAATGGGAATATCACAATCCATAGATGGTAAAGTGGTCCACATCGCATTGGTTTAAAAAAGGAATGTTTTTCAGAATCTACAGAGCTTAGTCTTTGTGCTCCAAAGATGCTCCCAAAAAGGAATTACCTTCAATCGAAACAGGAAGTGACTGTCCTACAAACAAACTGTGGGACCCTGTGCCTTCAGGCTGACAGGATGATACTGAAAAATTGTTAATTTTCATACAGGTCCTGGATGTGTTTTCTGCTGCTAGGAGACCATACTGCAAATATGTCTAGAAGGAGAGATTAACTTTGGTGCTGCGATTTAATGGACCTGAATCCTCCCGTGCTCTAATTGTATCAGTGTTGAAGTTTGCAATCTGTCTAACTAGTTCAGGGATAATGATTGTTTATTTTAATATAAATATGGTAAACCAAACTAGGATCCCTGTCCACATCCTAATAAAGGTTAGAAACGTAGCATGTGTGCAAAATAGGTTTTCTCCAAAACCTTTTATTTCTGCTCGGTGAGATCTCAATTGAGTGTTTTTATTCATTTTCATTAAAACTGTTGACTGTGAAGACTGTATTTTGGTGGAGAATACTTTAGGTCAGAGAGTGCTGACCCTCTATAAACCTCTTTTCTATGATATAATACTGGTAATACTGAGACTGAAGCCTGTTTGCTTGCCCCAGGTGGTGTCAGAGTTACATTTGGACAGAGGATCTAATTAGAGTCAGACTTGACCCTACAAGGTCTTATATTTTCCATCCTTTTCTAATCTGTTATGAAGAAGTAACAAAAGCTGAAACCAGTTGACTGCTCTACACCGGCAGAGCTGCTTTGTATGTCCTTTTGAGAAAAGTGTCCATTATGAAAGGTTATCACTCAGCAGTCTGGCTTTAGTGAGAATGTTCATGAAGCTGTACTACCTGCACGTAGACACAAGTGTTGATGCACAGTTCAGCCACACAATTCTTCAGAATTTGTGGGATAACCGATATTAGACCCGCTTTCATTTCAATTAGTATCTGCAAGTCACAGAAAGCCTGAAGCTCTCTGTGCTACAACAGAGAAACCCAACTTAAACAGGGGGTGAATGAAAAATGTCCTAGCTAACGTAACGGAAAGTTTCAATTCTATTAAGTACTCGGAGGCGAGGATTATGCCTTCTCTCTTCGCTTTATTTGAATAGCAGCACATTAAAGATTTAACAAAGACTACATTTCCCATGAACCCTAGGGAAAAGTAGTAAGGAAAAAACATAGTAACATCCAATCAAGTCTGGATAACAGTATCCAATAAGGGGCCTCCTTGCCCAACATAGTCCTTTGTTAGTGTCCCTTCGCCCTCTTTCGTCGCGCAAAGACAGCCATCGCAATTTCGCTGTTTGTTCGCGTCAGAACCTGTCAACAACAAGGACATATTACCAACTGAGCCGTAACTGCTATACCCTGCAAAGGAAGCAGCAAACAGATATCATAACAGAGCAAGACTATCCCACTCATTTATACTTTGTTTTAAGCCAATTACTTACTGCAGTACGGGGAGGGATGTCTCTCCTTGGGACTTAGGGTGGGATAATCCTCGCCTCCGAGTCCTTAATGGAATTGAAACTTTCCGTTACGTTAGCTAGGACATTTTTCATTCTATGTCCGGACTGGAGGCTAGGATTATGCTAGTTCAAAGCTTGCTCACCACGAGGTGAGCCATATTCAGCACCGGCTTGAAGTAGAATCTCTTGAATGTAGAGTCCGAAGACCAATCTGCCGCATTGAGAATATCCTCTAAGCGGGCACCCAAGCCGAATGCTATAGAAGCCATTGCTCCTCGTGTGGAATGAGCTCCGAAGTGATGGAGACTGATACCTGCCTCTTGCATCACCCATCTAAACCATCTGGCGATGGTCGGAGAGGAAACCGCTTTAAAGGGTTTCCGGAGAGCAATGAGGAGTTGGCGTTCCCCAGGGGGCCGGAATTCCTCTGTCATCTCTTTGTAAGCCTTGAGACATCTAACCACACATAGTTTTGGAGAATCTGGAAATTCCGGGTAAGAAATTACCCTGGTATGGCACTTCGTCCGTCGGAGCAGAGTGAAAGTCACCCCATCGGGAGTTAACATCCTGCTGGTTATGTCTAGAGCTCTAACGTCGGAAACGCGTCTGCAGGAAATAAGGCAGAGGAGCATGGCCAATTTGGCAGAAAGCTCCTTTCTGGAAAGAAAACGATTCGACTGCCAGGACAAAAACAGGTTGAGGACCTGGTTCACATCCCAAAGAGCAGAGTACCGAGGCTCTAGGGGTAACGAGAGCCGAATACCACGAAACAGCCTGCAGACCATCGGGTGTTCACCCATTGCCGTGCCATTAACTGGGACATGGCCAGATGAGATGGCAGATCGGAAGGTGTTGATGGACCTGTATGCCATGCCGCTGGAAGCCAATTGTGCTAAAAAGATTCACCACATGCACAACGTCCGTGACCAGGGGATCAAAACCCAACTGGACCATCTGCCCCACGCGGATCTGTACCTCTTGACGGTACTGTCTGCCCAAGCCTTGGAGATGAATGTTTCAGCCTCCTGCGAAAGTCCTGGGGCTTCCCATCGGCCCCGGAAATCCGCCACGCCATGAGCCACAACGAGTTCGCCAGCACCAGAGGATGAGGAGTTCTGTCGGGACTCAGGAGGAGAGTCGGAAAGTGGGGGAGTAGGATTGGAAAATCCCAGAAGAACTGGAAACCAGACTTGCGACCTCCAAAGGGGGGTTATTAAGACAAGGTCCGCTGATTGCCTGCGGACTTGGACTGTCGATCTCGTGATCATCGCGAAGGGGGGGAAAAGCGTACCCCTTCTCCACATTCCAATCCTGGAGAAATGCATCCGTGGCTACCGCTAAGGGATCCGGTCTCCAGCTGAAAAACCGAGGAGTCTGATGATCCAATCTGGACGCGAACAGGTCCACTGAGAATGGACCCCAGTGGTCGCTCAGCCTCGCAAACACGCTCCGGTCGAGCATCCAAAGACTGGAATCCCTGAAGTGGCCGGATTGGAAATCCGCCTCCTGGTTGTCTCTCCCTGGCAGATACTCTGCCGTGACCGAAATCTGACTGTCTAGGCAATACTGCCAAAAACTCGCCGCTAGGTGCCTCCCAAATGGTTCACATACTGGACCGCTGAAATGTTGTCCATCTTGAGAAGGACACAAGACTGCACCGAGTCCCTCGTCCAGCAGCGGACGGCAAAGGATCCCGCCAGAAGTTCCAGGCAATTGATATGCAACTTCTGTTCGTCAGGAGACCACAATCCTCCTGTAGAGAGGTCCCCGCACCTGGCACCCCAGCCTAGCCTGCTTGCGTCTGATTCTATTACAAGATCTGGAGCGGAACCAAAAATCGCGTGGCCGTTCCAGGCCTCCATGTGATCCAGCCACCACTGGATCTCCTCCCGGACTTCGCTGGACAGGGTAACCTTTGCGAAGAAAATACGCCTTGAGGCGCTGAAGAGCCCGGTAGTGGAGCGGGCCCGGGAAAATGGCCTGGATGGATTCTGACAGGAGGCCGACCACCCGAGCCAGCTGCCGGAGGGATACGTGCGGTCTGGAAAGGACACGTCTCAGTTCGTGGCAGATCTTGGCCACCTTCCTGGAGGGCAGACTGAGCGTAGACGCGGTGGAGTCTATTACGAACCCCAAAAAGGTAACAGACTGAGCAGGTTGTAACAGAGATTTCTGCTCGTTGACAAATCCTAGGTTCTGAAGCAGGTCCACTGCCATCCAAAAATGGGCTGTTAATTGACGGGGGCAAGAACCCATAAGGAGGAGATCGTCCAGATACACAATCATCCGGGTACCTCGGGCTCTCAGGAACTCCACCACGGGCTTGAGCACCTTGGTGAAGCACCAGGGAGCCGAGGAGAGTCCGAAAGGGAGCGCCGTGAACTCGTACGTTTGCTGGCGCCAGACAAACTGGAGGAAGCTTCTGTGGGGAGGATAAATCTGGATCACCAGATAGGCGTCCTTGAGGTCTAAGCGGACCATCCAATCTTGAGGACGTAAGACATCCCGGAGGAGGTGAATCCCCTCCATTTTGAAATAGCGATAAACCAGCCATTCGTTGAACTCGCTTAAGTTGATAACTGGTCTTCGACCTCCATCGGTCTTGTCGACCAAAAATAAATTGCTTATGAACCCCCTGGGGTGAGAGGCTGACAGGGAGATGGGTCCTTGTTGAGGAGGGATGCAACTTCCTCGTCTACCAGGGCGGCGACTTGGGTAGAGAACTGAATGGGACAAGGTGTGGCCCGTTGGACCGGATTCCCCATGTATTCCAAATGAAACCCCTGCACTGTCTGCAGTACCCACGCGTCTCGCGTGATTGACAACCTAGCCTGGGAAAAATTTGCCAGCCACCCCCCTATTTTTAGTTGGGAAAAATGGAGAACACTCACCGGGGCTTGAGGTGGCCGCTCCTCCTCTGAAACCTCTACCCTTGCCGCGGCGCTTTCTGGTTGGATAAAAGTTCCCGAAGCGGGACTGGTCCTGGTATTGTCTGGAGCCTCTTTGGGAGTTCTGATGGGGTTGGCGACCGGCCGAGCGGCCCCTGCCTGTCCCGTGAAAAACACGCGGGAATACTTTTTTAATCGTGGACTGGGCCTTGTCCAACGACATGAAAGTGTTAACAAACTTTACGAGCTCTTTTACGAAAGGCTCGCCAAAAAGACCTCCCTGGGCAATGGCGCCCGCCTCCGAGTCCGCCAGATCCCCCAATTTTGGGTCGATCTTGATTAGGAGGGAGCGGCGGCGCTCGGTGGAAAGGGCGCAATTCGCGTTGCCCAAAAATATTACGGCCCTCTGGGCCCATCCTGACAACATTTCCAGGGAAATGATGGAGCCTGACTCCTTGGCTTCCTCCGCCATGTCAAGGATTTTTGTAATGGGGGCGAGGGCATCCAGGAGCTTATCCTGACATGCCCTCCAAGATCGGTCGATCCCTTTTTTAGGGTCCCTGATAAACTTCTGCAGAAAAGTTGCCATGCGGGGGTCGATTTCTGGGATAAGGGCCACTTTCCCCTCTAGGGATGGGCGGGGACATTCTGCAAGTAAACAATTGCGGGCCTCCATTTCCAGCGGTCTACGGATATGCCCTGCAACATAAGAGGCGACCTTATCGGCCGGGGCCCATTCTGAAGAGCGTGGGTGGACGATGTCGTTGGGGTCAAGCATGTCTGACGTGTTTTGAGTAGTTTGGGAAGGACGGGACGGGAGCCAGGGTCTGGAGGGGCTCGGATCTGAGTCCGCATCTCCTGCCGCGGCCAGGTCAGTGTTAGGGGCGGCCAGCGGGGAGCAGGGGGGGTCCCCACAGGTAGGGTAGGCTGACTGTCTAAAAAGGCTTGATTGAGCCGTGCAAATGCATTCAGGTCCACCCCCGAGTCCCGGGGCCGCTTAGGTGGTGGCGCACCATGATCTCCTGTGCCCCCGGGCACTGGGGCTGGAGGGGGTGTGGTCAAGTGGGGCGTGAGTCTGTCAAACGCCTGTGCGATCTGGCGGGAGAGCCTCTCCTCTAAAGGAGTTATGGCCTCATCAACCGCCCGGTAAATCGAAGTGTCAACCGCCTCATAAAAGGCGTCCCCCCCCCACGGCAAATCAGCCAGAGTATCTTCCTCCTGATAATCCTCATAATACTCCATAACGCTGGTTTATTAAGGAGAGCAAGACGATGCCACTGGGTGGTAATCCACCAGGCCGTGAATCAGGCCTAAAGTATGTGAAAACTGGGTGGCAGCTCGAAATAAGGGGCGGATTTACCGCAATTTAAATGGAGTTCTAGCCCCAGGGGACTTGGTATGCTGGTAGAGGGGTGTAAATGGTATCAAGATTGACCCTGTGTCAAGGAAACTGGCCTGGGTAATGTCCCCGACAAGGCCTTCAGGCCCGATACCGACCCAATCAGGGCGTTCGCTTTTGTAATAATACAGACTCTGTTCCCCGTGTACTTTATCTGAGGAAGGAACAGAGGGTGGATAAAAGCACAGCGGTCGGCCGCTAATGCCAGAGCTGCTCACCGCCTACAGACCCAATGACGGGTGTCTCCCTCAGGCCAGAGGCTCTAGAATGCATGTTCGGTGCTTGAACTGCGATAATAAGAGTTCAAGCAGGGCGCCGCCTCCAACGCCTCCTGGCGGTGGGAGGTCCACAGCGCTGAGCCAGACACCAGCAATTAAACCGCGTAGGAACGGAAAGCCGTTCCAGCGGTAGCTTCAAAGGTAAAAATGAGTTAACGCGTCAAGCGATGCCAAGCACATGGGCGTGCGAGTAAAAACCCAAATTTGTTCCTAAAGAACACGGAACGAGCGCAAAGTGCGCACCAGTCAAAACAATGTCATTAACACAATCGTAACCAATATAATATAAAATCGAGTACATTAACAGTGAAAAATAGCACCAAACAGAGAACAAAGTCTGAAGGGTACTTATCTGGCTGCGTAGCAGCGAAGAAAGAGGGCGAAGAGACACTAACAGAGGACTATGTTGGGCTAGGAGGCCCCTGATTAGACACAGTTATCCCGACTTGATTGGATGTTACTATGTGTTTTTTCCTTACTACCTTTCCCTAGGGTTCATGGGAAATGTAGTCTTTGATAAATCTTTAATGTGCTGCTATTCAAATAAAGCGAAAAGAGAAGGCATAATCCTCGCCTCCAGTCCTGACGTAGAATTGCAGCCTACTTTTAAAATGCAAGTCCAGTCAGTTAGCATGAGTAATGCACCAAAAATAAGAGGAAACTACAAGGATAGATATCAGTTTGGTAAAGTGTTTTGTAGTGGATACTTAGTCTTCTACAGCAAACCCATTGCCCTCCCACCTTTCATCTGTGCCGGAATCGTGATTGATAGTTTGTAACCTTTTTTTCCTTACTTAAATTTAGCTCCATATATTCCTTGTGCCGCTTAGTGTGGAATTCAGGGAGAATTGATTGTTCACGCACAGGTTGTGCAGTTTAGGAGTGATGCAGGTCATTTCTTGTGTTAATACCAAAGACTGAGTTGGCTTTGGTGCCACCTGAGGTTTAGGATTATTTCCAAGTATGCTAATATGCGGTATGGAAGAGTTCATTGGAAAAAATATTAACAAACATAAAGTGATATGGTCTTATGTTATTGGATTTGAGGCAAGCACTGCTTGTGGTGCTCTCCATTATGCATTTTAAGGAGATAATAAGAAAATCATGCATCAACTGTTTCTCAAACAAATAGTGTCTATTGCTGTTTTTCGGAGGGAAGAAAACCAAGACCATATGTTGGCGTGTCTGTGATAATTCAGCTAAACAGTAAGTGGCTTCCATGTTTCATTGCCTTTTTATTATTTAAAAAGTGCTATAACTGAAACAGACTGTAAAGTTGTAATCGGCTAATATTAAACAGTATGACTCCTAATGATGACAATAATAAAACCAGCGTTGGCAAAGCCAATATGTCTCACCTTTGAAAGGCGTTAACAGGCCTTTTGGCTTTGCCAATGGTTTTTGCTGATACCAAACAGTATTAGCAAAGTGTAAAAATTAAAAAAATTAAATAAATAATAGTTGTGCTGTGCTGTTAAGCATCTCCAAAAGCAAATAAAACGAAATGGCTGCCGCCACGTGATGTATGCACATCATCACACATACATGTGTCATCACAGTGCAGCAGCCATATTGGCTTTTTAAAATTTACTATAAATACGTAGCCATCTCTTAGATTGTCATTTACACCTCTGTATTGCCACCAGGGATTTCTGACTTTAAGGTGCCATTAACAATTAAAGAACAAAACTATATAAATGTATTGGTACTATCCTTGTATTTATGTTGGAGCTATAAATTAAAAAAATAAATAAGAGGTGTGTGAAAGGGCATTGTAGCGAAAGGTGGCTAGTAGCAAATTACAGCTGCCGGGCTCTCCGAATAAAAAAGAAAACGGAAGTAAAAATACATTACATAGGGAGGTGGGGGGCAGTAGAGGGTTTTGGTGGGGCGAGCAAGTCAATGCTGCCAAGTGGCACCACTGTGAGCACAGAGCAGCATAGAGCACGGGGCGGGAATGAGAAGGAAGCAGCAAATTGGGAAAAAAGTTAGAATACACATGCACTCCTATGGAGTGCTGAAAGAAAATAAAAAATAAAAATAGTTCCCCGATACTAGTCATAAATGGATCCAAGTCATCCATTTAAAAGTATGGTATCTGGCTATGCTCCATGGGATCCTATATCATGTAAACAACAGTCATTCAAATGACCAAAGATAAAGAGGGGACATTCATTTTGTTGAAACACCCCACAGAACGCTTAGACCGCTCCAAGCATGTACAAATGCGGAGTCTGACGCCTTTCTGGAGCGACCGTGAGCAGCTGTGTTCCTTAAAGGACTGGACGCTTGGAAGATTCAAGACGCTTTCCCCAAACCACTGCAGAGTGCACTCATGCTGGGGCTGGATGTGGACAGGGGCACCAGTGAACCGTCCTGGCCATCACTTTCAGAAGAGGGGTACGGACTCCTCAATACAGGAAAACAAGCATGGAAAAACAGACAGTAAAAGACAGAAGATAAAGTAATGTGAATTGATATTTAAGTAGCTGAAAACTACATTAAAAGCCTTACTAAAGGAATTGGAAACCCCAGGGCCATTCAAAAACTGAAAAGCATGTCAAATCGTTAGCATGGTGTCGACTATGGCTCACTCTTTATACAAAGATCCTTGTTTAACCAGTCTTTGGTACAGGTTGAGATAGCTTAGTTTCATGATCCACTTCGAGACGAGGTCCATAGAGACTGGATGAATGATATTCTTCATGTTTTGGCAATTTTCATTTTTGTAAAAGTCAGAAGACCATATCTATGTATCAGTGAAAGTCTAGGAGGAAACTTACAGGACAGGCTATGGATACCAGCCCCCTGGCGAACAATGTATAGCTTGAAATGCATTGGGAATATCTACAAAAGATGTCGGATATTCTGTCACATTGAGCTGTATAATTCTCAATAAATAGCGTTGAAAAATAAGTAACTAGCAGAGAACAAAGAAAACCCTCACCATATAATGAACACTGTAGAGATGTATTTTCTGAAAGAAATCAAGCCTCTATTGTCCATCATGCAGTGCCAAGCCTAGTGATACCCTAGATCTGGGTGGAGTATCAATTGAAGTCCAGAAGGCCTCTCTACTTATGAGCAAGCTCTTTTCACTCTGGTGAGAAATTGGAGTCTACTACATTCAGACCAACTGAAATCCAGTCTCTTTACAGAGATTCTCTCTGGGAATGGCAACTGTGCCTTTCAACAAGACTCGCACTGATTGCAGGATTTCTCAGGTTTGTCCCAAGCCTCTCGAGTCCAGTCTTGTGTACCAGCTGTAAGAAGTACAGACCTACTCCTACTGAGCTTTCATACATATCTGCTCACGGTGAAAGCATTGTCGTCCAAGCATCTGCAACCAAGTTCAAGTAGAACACATTCCTGTCAGTCCCTCCTTGAGGGGACTCTAAGCACCTTGACAGCTTTGGCTTTAAAGTGTTTCCTTCAGGTAACTGGGCATTAAAGACAAACAATTCTTGTTCCCTGTTCATAAGATACTTATAGACTTTGTGAGAAGTGGCCGCCCTGGCCATGCTTACTTTACTAGGTACAAAGCTCATTAACTGTGTTGTTGCTGGATATGTCAAGTGAGCAACACAAATGGGATTTGATACTTTATAAGGGGTTGACCATTCCATCGGAACCTTAATGGTTCTGAGACACTGAGATGAGGTTGACTAGGTTTTCTGATGATGTTCAAGCCCTGCACCTGATAAGCCATTTGCTAGAGCGGACCTTTTATGGCAAAATAAATATCTCTTTGGAGAGATGGAAGCAAAATCCTTTGAAAACTAGAGTCTAGGCCTGTGCATCAACTTGTCAAAAACTTTCATCAACTTATTACAAGTTTCAGTAGTTCCATCAATCCTTGGCAACAGCCTCGGCCTTCTTCCAGCAATGCTTTCCACTTGGAAACAGAGGTGCAAGTTGTGGAAAGCGACTTCTATCCTCCTCTTCATCTTCCTGAACTAGTTAATAAGACGGAGAAATCCAACGTGGTGACCCTGCATCAGATGTTTCAAACTTTGCAGATGCAGTCTGGATAGTCTCACTAGACCTCTAATGCACATATTTCCCATGTGGTAGATCTGTGGTAGGAGGTGAGCATCATCAGTTTGCAGTTCTTTCATTTGGACTCACATTGAGACCATGACAGTGGTAGTGGCCCATCTGCATCGTCAAGGGATGCATGTTTAGCTCTACTAGATGACTGGCTGCTGAAGGCCTGTTTGCCACATTTCCTCCATTAGAACCTCTATTTTAGAATCACCCTTTTGCACAAGGTTGGTTTTTCGATGACCAAAATGTCTTCTCTGGTGCCCCTTAATCACCCTTTTGCTCAAGCTTGGTTTTTCGATGAAAATAAAGTCTTCTCTGGTGCCCTCTTACCATTTCCAGTGTGTGGATTCAATGACCGTGTGCCTGCGGCAGGAGTTAACTCCCTAGACAGGCACATCATCGGTATAGAAGCTTCTCAGCTTGAATTATGTAATGCACCTTTTTAGTTCCTAATGCACAGTTATGTATGAGGCCTATTCAGTGAAATTGATTCTGCAATGACTTGAGAGATCCACTTGAGTTAAACCCTGCACTGTTTACCACATTACTTTGGTGGGTGCCTCCCTCCAGTTTGTTGGTAGGGGAATCCTTCCGGCCACTCTAACCTTAAGCGAAAGGAGTAATGGTAACTTCTGTGCAGGGCTTGAGTACACAGCAAAGGAACCTCACTTTGAATGCCTTGTGGCCATACCAATAAATGACTTGTACATCAATGATCTTGCATTGAGAGAAATGGCTTACGCTCTAAAAGGCCTCTTCCCACATCTTTAGGATCAGATCCTAAAGAACAACAATGTTAACATGTTCTAAAAGAACTAGATGGGGGGTGGGAGGGAATGGATCCAGCCCACTTTGAGGTGAAGTAAAGTCTCTGTGAGATTGGGCAATAGACAAAAAACTTGACTTGATAGCAGCTCACTTGGGGATGGAGAACACTACATCAGATCTTTTGAGTGAACTAATTCAAATTATGAGTAGCTGTTACAGGGTTGACTGACATTCATCTCTAATGAGTGAAGCAAACTGGATATTGACCTATTTGCCACCATGGCAACAGGAAATGCGACATCTTTTTATTTTTTTTAGTTTCTACGGAAGGGCTTAGAGATTCTTTAGCATTAGAAAGGACATTTTATACCCATTATGCTCTCCCCCAGTCACTTTTCTATGGAAAGTTGTGCAGAAAATATGCAGGAAGACACATTGCATAATTATGATTGGACCTGACAATCCTGGTATCCGGAATTGCAAAACCTCAGTTGTGCACCCTTATGTGGACAGTGTGCTATCGCAAAACAAGTGTCTTCTATTTAATACCAGTGTTCAGGTCTTAAATCTTCATGTTTGAAACCTTAGAGACAGGCACTATCAGAGTTGCTTTCAGAAGTGATGGTAGTTGTACTGGCAGCCAGGTATATGTCTACCAGGGCAGTTTATTCTAGCATATGGCCAATTTCTTAAGAAATGTGCCACAATAAATTGGTACAGCCACTGCAAGAAGAAATTGTATTTGTTCCCCAATTTGGTATTTCTTTAGCTTGACTATCAGATGACCAGATACTAACTTGCTGCTATCTCTACACGCATCTTCTCACTCAGCAGGGTACTCTTTTGAAATTGCTGCTTAGAACCAGATTTTCGTAGGGATAGAACTGTTTACCACATACTCCTTTTACTCCAGTGAACGTAAAGCAATTCTATCTGAAGAGATCTGACAAAAGTTTGAAGACAGTTTGTGAAAAGGAATCCAGATTCATACATTGCATAATATTAAAGAGCTTTTGTTAGAGGCTGTGGCAGTGATAAGGCGCTAGTGAGAGTTCCAATACCAAAGGATTCTTAAGGCAAGACTCTTGGCTTCAGTCTGGAGCTCCTTTATTATTTGCATGGCCAAAGACCACAAAGATGCCATCTGTCTAAGATATTTTAAATCTAAGAGTGGTTTCAAACTAGATGACAAATGTAGACACTTTTAGTACTCTTCGTCCCCAATAGGGGTAGGGGCCGGTGGCAGAAAATAAGAATTGGGGAGAGGATGTAGCCTTACGGCTAGGGCGGTCGACCTCGAAGCTGGGGAACCGGGTTCGAGTCTCAGCAGGGACGCTCCACATCCTGTGATTCTGGGCAAATCACTTAATCGCCCCGTGCCTAACAAAAAAAATGAATGTGTCCGTCTGTAACGCAACTGGTGGGCATGTAAAGCGCTCTGATACCTGACGTCTCTGGTCTAGTTCGCGCTATATAAAACTCTATATAAAAAAAAAAAAAAAAAAAAGATTTTTTTAAAAAGAATCGTGTCCCAATGTGCTTAATCCATCTACAGAGTCATACTGGAAGGATACAGAGTAAAAAGAAGGATGCTCTTACTACGCATTCGAGGTCCAGCAAATCACAAGTTAGTGGCATATTTAAATTGGTGAATACAAATAGTTCATCACATAGAAGGCTTGCCCTCTATCAAATGTCCCTTCAAACTTTTCATACTGCTGCTTGCTGCTCTTTAGCTAGAAGGCAAAGTCAGTGACCTTTATGTATGTATGTGATATTTATCTGGCTGATGGTTAATGGAGTGCTGTATGGGGCACAGGAAAGAGTCAGTTTGTACGTGACTGGAGGGGTGGCTAGTTTCTAACGGGGAAAGTGAACTGTTTCTGCATCATGATCGAACGGTCATTAAAGAGGTGTATTATGAGCTCTTTTCTAAATTGCGGCAGTCCTGATAGCACATGGATGTCCTTCCAGATCCTGGATGCATAGATGGCGGCCTGTTCCTTTTTTTTTGCACTTTTTTGTCTACAGTCTTGATTGTGTCCTGGCTGTGGGTGTGGTTAGAGCCAACATAAATGGTGCACTTTTTCAACCACAAATGTGGGGTGCTAGTTGTAGTGACTTTCTAGAGAAGGCCTCTAGTTTTCAAGGTGGTGCTGACTACAAGGGAAGCCAGCGGAGTTCCATCAAGGTGGGGGTTGTGTGGTCCTTTCTTCAGGCCCTTGGTATGACGTGTTATGACATGTAAGATGCCCTTAAAAGGGGGATGGTGAAAGAATGTGCTGTCTGGGAGGCTCTGGAGCAGGGCATTTCCACCATCCAGATGTGAGCATATAAGGGCTTAAATAGCAGTTCTGAATTCGTTTTCTTGGAGGAATTGTTTCACTTAAGTTAAAACTGCTGATACCAGACAATTTTGGTTTTCTTGATGTAATGCTTGGGGTGAAATCGGGGTCTAGAGTTCGAATCTGTCCAGGTTTGTCATTGATCCAGTTTTGGATTTATACCTGTAGATCTGAAAGACTATTAGTTATGGATTCCTTACCTTAGAATTACCCTCAGGCGTCAACTTGATCCGGAGAATTTTTTCTTCAGCAGTACCCCTGCGCGTTGTTAGGTGGCGTCGGTCGACTCCGCGTTCGTCGTTGGCGTCGAGATCGCCGGATTGATGTCACAGTATCTACTTAGGCGCCGCCCCTGCGCGCTGATGTCAGTTCTTTCTTTTTTTGCGCCAGCCAGCGTAGATCCGGAGAGAGCGGTACCCTTAGTGTTTTTTTACTAGAGTTTTTGGGACTTTTTGTCGACTTATTTTTTCGAGTCGTTTGACTCCTGGTGCAAGGGATGTCACATTGACAGACCGGCTTCAAACCTTGTGACTCCTGTCACAAGTTGATGTCAGTCACGGACCCACATCTCGAGTGCCTCTGGTGCCTGGAGCGCGACCACGACCCGAAGTCATGCTTCGACTGTTGGGCCATAAACCTGAAGTCTTTGCGGGAGAGGTCCTGAAAGCTTCTCGAGGCCCGGCAGTCAGCTCCGCGCCGCTCGAGGTCCCGGTCGAGAGGGAGGTCGCGGGACCGGTCACGGAGTCACCATCATCACTCCTCTTCAAAGTCTTCGGGAAGTCGAAGCACAAGAAGAAGGCAAAGAAGCACCGTCGCTCTTCGCCTTCTGCCTGTCCGTCGGCCGACGCGACGCGGGATGCCGAAGGTCGTCGGCTCTTCCCTCCCTTCCTGGGAGCCGGAGCGACCCCTGCCCAACTTCGTAGGTTTTACGAAGCCCTCCACTCCATCTTTGGGCAGCCAGACTCCACTGGCACACCTTCTGGCTCCGCAGACTCGGCTGAGGGTTCTAGGCCTTCGATGCCGGCGGCTTCGGCGCCGCAGAGCCCCCAGGGATCCAGGCCTGGATCCGGATTGGCGCCGGTCGATCTTACGACACCTCCGGCGCCAAATCCATTGACGACACCTCCGTCCCCTCCGACGCCGGTTGTGTCCCCAGCCGGCGTCGACCCCGGCCTCCCCCTCAACATGGACACAGCCAGACCGGCGCCGACCGGTACTTTAGTACCTCTGTTCTATCCTGGCGTTCCTTATCGCCCTGAGTGGCAGCCAGAAGAGGGTGAGGAGGACTGGGAGGGGTCTATTGACCCTCCTGGTAGACCAGCTTGAAGAGCCGGACTCGAGAGAGGAACTGGGTGAGGCCAGTGGTCTGGATACATCCCCAGACCTTGGTATGCTTTCTCCCCCTACTGTGGCTACGGGGGAGGGAGCCTCCTACGCTGTGGTGTCCGGTAGGGCGGCCGAGGCCTTGGGCCTTGAGCTACCTACGGTGGCAGTCAGGACTAACCTCCTGACTGAGGTGCTTCAACCAGCAGCAGCCTCTTCGGAGCCCCTGCTGCCATTCAATGAGGCCCTCACAGACATCCTTCTGGGCACCTGGTCCAAGCACAGCACAGGGGCTCCTGTGGATAGGATGATTGCCCGATGCCACCGCCAGCCCCGGGCGACCCCATTTTCCTCTCCCAACACCCTACCCCTGAGAGCTTGGTGGTCCAAGCCTCAACATCCAAAGGCGTGTTCCCTACTGCTCCCCCAGATAGGGAATCCAAGAAGCTGGATCATCTTGGGAAGAATGTTTTCTTCCGCCAGCTTAGGACTGCGGTTGGTGAAGACCGCATGTCTCTTGGGCCGTTACACCCACTCTGTGTGGGACACGGTTGCGCAGGTGCTGCCACAGTGCCCGGAGAAGGCCTGGGCCGTACTCTTCCGTGCGGTCGCAGAAGGCAGGGATGCAGCAAAGTTCGCCATTCGCTGAGGGCTGGACACCGCCGACTCGCTAGGCAGGACGATTTCAACGTCGGTAGCCCTGAGACGCTACGCCTGGCTGAGGTCTACTGGCTTCTCGGGCGATGTCCAATCGACTCTTTTGGACATGCCCTTAGGCCGTCGCTTGTTTGGCGACAAGGCGGACAATGCGCTTGAGCGCTTCATGGACTCTAGGGCTACGGCCAGATCCTTGGGCCTCGCTGCCACCTGTCGCCCCGCGCAGTCTACGTTTCGCCCCTTTCGTGGCTATGGAAGGGGTGCCTCACCACGTTCTGCCCAGAGCCACAGGCCTGCATAGCCTGCCCAGCCTCTGCGGGGCCGGGGACATGGGACCCACCGCCGTGGGTCTAGGGCCAGCGGGCGGGCTAGTCCACCAGTGCCCCCCTCTGCAGCAGCCTCCAAACCTTCCTAGTCCGACCTTTCAGGGCCACCAGTTGCCAGTGGGCAGCAGGATCCGCCATCACCTCCCCCACTGGCACATCATCACGTCGGACAGGTGGGTTTTGCAGATAGTCTGAAGGGGCTAATCCCACCCCTTCGAGACTACCTCTCCCTCCATGCCACCTACACTCCATCGCATGTGGGAGGATCACTTGGCCCTTCTCCGTCAGGAAGTTGCGGCTCTCTTGGCCAAGGGAACCATCGAGCGAGTCCCTGTGCCAGAAGTAGTTTGTGGCTGCTACTCCCACTACTTTCTGGTGCCCAAGAAGGACAAAGGCCTGCGTCCTATCTTAGACCTCAGGGACGTCAACAGCTTCCTCCAGAAGGAGAAGTACAAAATGTTGACATTGGCTCAGGTCCTGTCTACCCTCGACCCTGGAGACTGGATGGTAGCATTGGACTTGCATCACGCTTATTTTCACATTCCCGGCCCACAGGCGTTACCTACGGTTCACGGTAGGCCAAGAGCATTTTCAGTTTACTGTGCTCCCTTTTAGCCTTACCAGCGCCCCTCGGGTGTTCACGAAAGTGATGGCGGTGGTCGCAGCTCATCTGCGCAGATCAGGGGTTCCAGTCTTCCCCTATCTCGACGACTGGTTGTTGAAGGCCCACCTCCAGACTACGGCGGACCTCCTGCATTCGCTGGGGTTCACAGTCAACGTGCCGAAGTCGCACCTGCACCCTTTTCAGACGCTCCTTTTCATCGGAGCGGTTCTGGACACAGCGCAGTTTCGGGCCTATCCTCTCGAACAGCGAGTCCGGGATATTCGGGCTATGATACCGATGTTCCAGCCTCTATCCTGGATTTCGGTGAGAATGACCCTGAGGCTGCTGGGCCTCATGGCCTTCTGCATCCTGCTGGTGGATCATGCCAGGTGGCATATGCGGGCTCTGCAGTGGGACCTGAAGTTCCAGTGGGCGCAGCATCAGGGGAATCTGTCCGATGTCGTCCAGATCTTGGCGGGGACTGCACACCAGTTGCAGTGGTGGCTCACGAACCAGGATTGGGTCAACGGCAGATCCCTCTCCCTTCCCCAACCAGATTTCACGGTGGTGACTGATGCGTCACTCGTGGGATGGGGCTGCCACATGGGCGAGGCGGATATCAGAGGCCTCTGGTCTCCGGCTGAGTCCGGGCTCCACATCAACCTTCTGGAGCTTCGGGCGATTCGTCTAGCACTGAAGGCATTCCTTCCTTCTGTCAAAGGAAGAGTAGTGTAGGTGCTCACAGACAACACTTCCGCCATGTGGTATTGCAACAAACAGGGCGGAGTGGGGTCGTGGACCCTCTGTCAGGAGGCCCTTCGTCTCTGGAAGTGGCTGGAACATCAGGGCATGTCCTAGGTGGTTCAACACCTGGCAGGTTCCCTGAACGCCAGGGCGGACGAACTCAGCCGCCGGTGCTTGATGGATCACGAATGGTGTCTTCACTCGGAGGTGGTGCAAGGTCTCTTTCAGCAGTGGGGAGAGCCTTGGTTAGATCTATTCGCCACCGAAGAGAACGCGCAATGTCAGCAGTTCTGCGTGTTGGAATTTCCAAGGTGGCACTTGCTAGGCGACGCTTTTCGTCACGAGTGCAGTTGCGGGCTTCTATACGCCTTTCCACCTATACCACTTCTACCCAGAGTGCTGAAGAAGATAAAGTGCGACCCGGCCCAAGTAATCCTTGTGGCTCCGGGCTGGGCACGAAGAGTCTGGTATCCCGAGCTCTTGAACATTGCCATCGATCCTCCGATCAGACTGCCCCTTCGGGAGGATCTTCTGTCGCAGCAGCAGGGGACGGTCTTCCACCCAAACCTGTCCAGCCTTCACCTCCTTGCGTGGCGATTGAGCGGCGACAGTTTACAGCCTTCGACCTTCCTCCTGAAGTCTGTAATGTTATCTTGGCAGCCAGGCGTCCCTCTACTATAACAGTATACGCCTGTAGATGGAACAAATTTGTGGCATAGTGCGCAGAAAAGGCTGTGGATCCCCTTTCTGAGGTTCTCCTCTTCCTGCTTTCTTTGGCCCAGCAGGGCTCTGCTCTGGGCACCCTCAAAGGCTATCTTTCGGCCATTTCGGCCTTCCTTCGCCTCTCTGATCAACCTTCTCTTTTCAAGTCCCCTTTTGTAAATCTCTTCCTTAAGGGCATTACTCACCTGTTTCCTCCTATTCCTTTCGTAATCCCCCAGTGGGACTTGAACCTTGTTCTGTCTTACCTTATGTGTTCTTCTTTCGAGCCGCTACATAATTGTCCTCTCAGACTCTTGACCCTAAAAACTGCTTTTTTGGTGGCCATCACCTCTGCTTGCAGGGTGAGTGAGCTTCAGGCTCTTTCTTCAAAACCTCCTTTCCTTGCTGTTCATCTGGATAAGGTTGTCCTTCGTACTAGACCTTCTTTTCTTCCCAAAGTGGTTACCTCTTTCCACATAGGACAGACCATCACTTTGCCCACCTTCTTCCCGCCCCGCATCCTTCTGAAGAGGAGAGGCTCCACTGCCGGGATCCAAAACGTGCATGCTCATTTTATCTGGATCGCACAAAACAATTCCGGGTGGATGATCAGCTCTTTGTTGGCTATGTGGGCGCCAAGAAAGGTCGGGCCGTGCAAAAACAAACCATCTCTCGATGGGTCGTTCTTTGCAGTAAAATTTTTTATTCCTTGGCGAAAAAGGAATCTCCAGTAAGGTTGTGCGCCCATTCCACCAGGGCGACGGCAGCCACTACTGCTTTGGGATGTGGAGTCTCCCTTCATGACATCTGCCAGGCAACCACGTGGGCTTCATTGCACGTTCACTAAACATTACTGCCTGGACAGTCAAGTCTGGAGAGTCGGCTTCTTTGGCAGCTCTGTTCTTCAGGACTTCCTGGTGTGAACTTGGTTCGCAGACCCACCTCTGGGGTTGGTATTGCTGGGGTATCTATTCTAAGGTAAGGAATCCATAACGAATAGTCTCTTTCAGATGAACAAGTTACTTACCTTCGGTAACGATATATCTGTAAGAGACATATATTAGTTATGGATTCCTTACTGCCCCACCCATCCTCCCCGTTCTGCGAACTGACTTCTAGAGTAAGGGACTCCCTTTCAGGGCCCTAGTTTTATGCACCAGTGGTCAGTGTCTTGCATGGCTCTGCGCTTCTGGCGTAAAATGTTGTGTAAAGAACTGATGTCCGCGCGTCTATGTTTATACCGTGATGTCATTCCAACGATCACGACGCCAACGACGAACGCAGAGTCGACCGACGCCACCTACCGACGCGCAGGGGTACTGCTAAAGAAAAAATTCTCTGGATCCAGTCTGACGCTTGGGGGTAATTCTAAGGTAAGGAATCCATAACTAATATGTCTCTTACAGATATATATCGTTACCGAAGGTAAGTAACTTATTCATTACTTCGAAAACAAAATGTGACAATGACTGCCTAAAGCATACTGGTATCGGGTTGACTCTACAAAACTTTACAAGCCTTTTTGTAAGGACAAAATATCATGTCATACAGGTGGTGTAGATATCCGTCTTGGTCCTTTGGCAGAGAAACGTTGCTGATATAGATGATGACAAAGCAAAATAGATGATGACAAAACAAAAACCTTTCTTAGGGTAAGCTTTCAGAGAACAGGATACAAGCAGATTCATTGAACAGAAATTCTTATCCCTTTCACTTGAAAACAGGGAAATGTACTAGGAGGAGACAAAGATTTCATTGTGGAGTTTTTGTGAGATGTCTCAATGTGATTTCTTGTAGAAGCCAATAAATATGTAACCCATTCATGTTACTCTAGGGCCTTTCTCCGATAACGTAGAAGCAAATTTACATGGTAAACAGGGCAATCACTTAACTAACTGGCTTCTTGGTGACTTTTCAGCCCAGCCCTTGGAACTCTCACAGAGCCACACTTTCAGTCTATTCATAGCAGTTCCCTCACTCTGCTTGCTTTAAGTGTGTTTTTTAGTTACTGTTTGATTATCCAAATGGGTAACTTAATGACTACTGCCCCTTTTACTACAGTAAATGGGGCACTTCTGAGATTCACTCTATAAGTGCTGACCTATAGTCATCTTATTTGTTTGATTCATATTTGAATTATGTTTCGCAACTCATCAGTTTGTTGATGACCGTTAATCACTCCGCCTTCGTATATGGAGAGAGCTTGATGCGTACATTAGGATATTCAAATTGTTCAGTACTGTAATTCAACTATAATAACTGCCACAGCATAGGTCTATTTAAAAATACCATCTAGATATAAATTCATGGGCATTGCAAGTATGTTCCACTAGCCTAAGGTCGTTTTTACCAGACTTTTTCTTTTCTTTACCTTTTTTTTTTTGGGGGGGGGGAATAGCATCATTGTTTAGGTTTGTGAACCCCATGCAAGGGGCTAGACCAGCCTGGGCAGTGAAGTTTTGAGACACATGCTCAGAGCAATTGTCCGCTAAATCATACTCTTCCCTAAAGGAGAACACCAGTTGGGAGTCTGAGTTGTAATCCTCTGGCCTACATAAATGTAGCAAAGTGGCAATATTATGTGGCACTAGTAATCTTTCTCTCAGTCCTCGTAGAGTGACAAAGAGCAGACAGCCTTACTTAGAGGAACATGTGTTAAGCATTTTATAGTACCAACATGGACGATAAGTAATTGACACGACTTGAAAGAAATCCAACACCAATTTATAAAAATATAGCTTATTTTTATATAAATTCAGACACCAGAACGAAATCAGTACAGGTCATATAACTGGAGTTATCGGTTTTAAAGTGTTCAATAAATCAGTACTTTGCTGAGCTGTCAAACGTTACCATTGCGGTCAATGGGGAACATCTAATGTGACAATCGGTCACTTGTGGGGTGAGTTCAATTGAACACACTTGGAGTTGAGGTCTTGCAGGTCCACAGACCAAGCCTCGACAGTCAGAACAATTTTACCTTGTCCAGGGTGTCCTGGTGTAGAGGTGACTTACCTGTCCTTGGTGCTAAATGGGAGCTGTCAAAAACAGTACTTGACAAAACTATACTTGCAGGTTGAGTTCAGAGAAGCCCCATGGAGGGAAAAGCTTGGAGGGGCCCATGGACCAGGAATCACAAGGTAGAACAGCTCTACCTAGCTCTGGCATTTCAGATGCAGAGGTGTGCCTGGCTATCCGTGGTGCTGAACGGACCTGCGGGTGCTGTCTTTACCAGGCATGCCTACGAAGCCGTCTTTGGGATTCAAAAACTCTACAACTGCACCACTGGAGTGGAGGGGAACAATGCAAAAGTTTCCCTCTGCATAGGGCGTCGAGTGAAGCAGTTGGGAGTCGGCCAAACCACCAACAAGCCTTGGTCCCGGCAAAGGTCACGATTGGGTCAATCTTCTTCCAGAGGCCCAGGGAATGCTGCCAAGGGCTGATACTCGCTGAGGTTCAGGACTACACTTCCCAGAAGGCACCTGGCAGGTTACATCTGAAAGAAACACATAGTGATAGATTCCTTACCTTAGAATATCCCCAGGCGTCAGACTGGATCCGGAAAGTTTTCGTCAGCAGTACCCCTGCGCGTCGGTAGGTGGCGTCGTGCGGCTCTGTGTCCGTCGTTGGCGTCGTGGTCGCCGAGATGACGTCAAGCGCAGATCCGGGAAGAGCAGGAACCCCCAGTCAATTTTTGACTGACTTTTTGAGGCTTTTGTCTCTATTTTTTCATCGAGTCTTCGACTCCTGGTGCAGTTAGGATGCCCGGTTTTAAGTCCTGCGGGGATTGTCACCGCATGCTGTCGGTGACGGACCCGCACCGTGTGTGTCTTTTCTGCCTGGGGCGCAACCACGACCCAAAGTCGTGCGCCGACTGCCGGGCCATGGCGCCGAAGACTTTGCGGGAGCGGTCCCGAAAGTTGCTGGAAATACGGCAGTCTGCTCCGTGCCGTTCCAAGTCCCGGTCCAGAGGGAGGTCGAGGGACCGTGCGCGGAGTCATCACCATCGATCTTCGGGATCCAAGTCTTCGCACTCGGGGTCAGGTAAGGCGAAGCACAAGAAGTCGAAGAAACGCCATCATTCTCCGACTTCCCCCTCGCTGGTCGCGCGACGCGGCTGAGGGTATGGGTGGTGCCACCCCTGCGGCTCCGGCGCAGTCCATGGAGTCGCCGCCCGACTACCCGCCCTTCCTGGGGTCGTCGGCGTCCCCGGCCCAGATACAGGTGTTCCTGTCGGCCATGGCTCGCCTCTTTGGGCCGTCGGGTCCCGCTGGTGCGCCTTCGGGCCCCGCGGTCCCGCATGGGTGTCCTCGCGTTTCCACGCCGGCGGCTCCTGCGCCGCTGTCACCTCCGGCCTCGGCGCCGCAGGACACCCTTGGATCCAGGCCTGGATCCCGGTCAACGCCGGTTGACCTTGTTACGCCTCCACCGACGTCGACTCCACCGGCACCGATGCCGACGACGCCCGCACCTCGGGACGACGTCGACCTCAGTTTCAGCCCCGAAGTGGACACGACGCCGAACCGGCGTCGATCGATGCTGTTCTCGACCCTGCTTGGGGATTTCTATCCCCATGTCCCTGCTCCTTATTTTCGACCTGTTGAACAGCCTGAGGAGCAAGGGGAGGACTGGGAGGGGTCTGAGGACCCTCTCGCTGCAGCCTGCGAGTCTGAACAGGACTGGGCTGAGGAATTGGGGGACGCCAGTGGTCTGGATACCTCACCAGACCTTGGCATGCTGTCTCCTCCTACCGTGGCAACGGAGGAGGGCGCCAGTTATGCAGTGGTGGTGCGTAGGGCGGCCGAGGCCCTACACCTCGAGCTCCCTACTGTGGCCGTCAGGACTAACCTCCTGACAGAGGTGCTTGAGCCAGCAGCTACTTCTGCGGAGCCGCTGCTTCCTTTCAATGAAGCCCTTTCTGACGTTCTTTTGGGCACTTGGTCCAGGCCCACCAAGGGGCTCCTGTGGATAGGAACGTGGCCCGACGCCACCGCCCGGCTCCGGGTGACCCCATTTTCCTCTCCCAACACCCCACTCCCGAGAGCTTGGTTGTCCAAGCCTCTGCTTCCCCAACCGCCTTCCCTTCCGCACCACCAGATAGGGAATCCAAGAAGCTGGATCAGTTTGGGAAGAAGATTTTCTCTTCCACCAGCTCTGCGCTGCGGTCCGTGAACACCGCATGCCTCTTGGGCCGTTATTCCCACTCTCTGTGGGATACGGTGGCGAACGTGCTGCCCCAGTGTCCGGAGGAGGCCCGGCCTGCTCTCGCCCAGGCTGTTGCAGAGGGGAGAGACGCAGCAAAGTTCATGATTCGTTGTGGCCTAGACCCCGCCGACTCACTGGGCAGATCGATTGCAACGACGGTGGCGGTTTGCCGTCACGCCTGGTTGAGGACCACTGGATTTTCGGGGATGTCCAAAACACCCTTATGGACATGCCCTTTGATGGCCGTCCCCTCTTCGGCGACAAAGCGGACTGCGCGTTGGAGAGGCTTATGGACTCACGGGCTATGGCCAAGTCCTTGGGACTCTCGGCAGTCCGCCCTCCTCCACCTTCTGCTTTTCGCTCCTTTCGTGGCACTGGAGGGGCGCCCCGCAGCGTTCGCAACAGAGCCACAGGCTGGCGCAGCAATCATCCCAGCGTGGCCGCGGACGCGGGTTCCGCCGTGGCGGACAAAGGGGCCAGCGGGCGGGTCAGTCCACCACCACCCCGGCCACCACTGCCTCCAAACCTTCCTAGTCCGAACTTTCAGGCCCATCAAACGCCAGTGGGCGGCAGGCTCCGCCATCACCTCCCCCACTGGCGCACCATCACTTCGGACAGGTGGGTTTTAGAGATAGTCCGGAGGGGCTACTCCCTCCCCTTCGAGACTACCCCCAGCCATGCCACCTCAATACCACCGCATGTCGGGGGATCACTTGGTGCTTCTTCAGCAGGAAGTTGCGACCCTCTTGGCCAAGGGGGCCATCGAGCGCGTTTCGACGCACGAAGTAGGTCGTGGTTGTTATTCCCACTACTTTGTGGTGCCCAAGAAGGACAAAGGCCTGCGTCCTATCTTAGACCTCCGGAACGTCAATCGCTTCCTCCGCAAAGAGAAGTTCAAGATGCTCACTCTAGCTCAGGTCTTGTCTTCTCTCGATCCACAAGACTGGATGGTGGCGCTGGACTTGCAGGACGCCTATTTCCACATCCCCGTCCTGCGAGCCCACCGGCGTTACCTACGGTTCACGGTAGGCCACGAGCACTTTCAGTTCACCGTGCTCCCCTTTGGTCTTACAAGCGCCCCTCGGGTGTTCACCAAGGTGATGGCGGTGGTCGCAGCTCATCTGCGCAGATCAGGGGTCTCAGTCTTCCCCTATCTCGACGATTGGTTGTTGAAGGCGGGCTCGCCCCAGACAGTCGTCTCCCACCTACAGACTACGGCCGACCTCCTGCACTTGCTGAGGTTCTCCATCAACGTGCCGAAGTCACACCTGATTCCCTCCCAGAAGCTCCTCTTTATCGGAGCGGTTCTGGACACGGCGCAGTTTCGGGTCTATCCTCCCGAACAGCGAGTCCGGGATATTCGGGCTCTGATTCCCATCTTTCAGCCCTTGTCCCGGGTTTCGGTCAGAGTGACTCTGAGGCTGCTGGGCCTCATGGCCTCCTGCAGGTCAATCATGCCAGATGGCATATGCGGGCTCTGCAGTGGGACCTGAAGTTCCAGTGGGCCGCAGCATCAGGGGAACCTGTCCGATCACGTCCAGATCTCGGAGGGCACTGCACGACAGTTGCAGTGGTGGCTCACGAACCGGCATTGGGTCGACGGCAGATCCCTCTCCCTTCCCCAACCGGAGTTTACAGTGGTGACGGATGTGTCCCTCCTGGGATGGGGCGGCCACATGGGAGAGGCGGAGATCAGAGGCCTTTGGTCTCCGGCGGAGTCCCGGCTCCATATCAACCTTTTGTAGCTACGGGCGATCAGGCTTGCACTAAAGGCATTCCTTCCCTCTGTCAAGGGGAGGGTAGTGCAGGTGTTCACAGACAACACCACCGCCATGTGGTACTGCAACAAACAAGGCGGGGTGGGGTCGTGGACCCTCTGTCAGGAGGCTCTGCGTCTCTGGACATGGCTGGAACATCAGGGCATGTCTGGTGGTTCAACACCTGGCAGGTTCTCTGAACGCCAGGGCGGACGAACTCAGCCGCAGGTGCATGCTCGATCACGAATGACGTCTTCACTCGGAGGTGGCGCAAGGTCTATTTCAGCAGTGGGGAGAGCCTTGGTTTGATCTATTCGCCACCGAAGAGAACGCACAATGTCATCAGTTCTGCGCGTTGGAATTTCCAAGGCGGCACTCGCTCGGCGACGCTTTTCGTAGCAAGTGGAGTTGCGGTCTGTTGTACGCCTTTCCGCCTATACCACTTCTGCCCAGAGTGCTGAAGAAGATCCGGTGCGACCGGGCCCAAGTAATTCTTGTGGCTCCGGACTGTGCTCTAAGAGTATGGTATCCCGAGCTACTCAGTATGAGCATCGATCCTCCGATCAGACTGCCTCTTCGGGAGGATCTTCTGTCGCAGCAGCAGGGGACGGTCCTCCACCCGAACCTGTCCAGCCTCCACCTCTTTGCGTGGAGATTGAGCGGCGGCAGTTGATTCCCTTCGACTTGCCTCCTGAAGTTTGTGACGTTATTCTGGCAGCCAGGCGTCCCTCTACTAAAGTGGTATACGCCTGCAGGTGGAACAAATTTGTGGCATGGTGCACAGCAAAGGCTGTGGATCCCCTTTCTGCCCCTCTTTCTGAAGTACTACTGTTCCTTCTCTCTTTA
Organism: Calotriton arnoldi; assembly: GCA_963921515.1. NCBI lineage: Eukaryota > Metazoa > Chordata > Amphibia > Caudata > Salamandridae > Calotriton > Calotriton arnoldi. Next base: position 1,758,631 of record CAWUFW010000124.1, on the reverse strand, counting down.
GCCCAGCAGGGCTCTGCTCTGGGCACTATCAAGGGCTACCTTTCTGCTATTTCGGCCTTTCTCAGGCTCCCTGATCAGCCCTCTCTTTTCAAGTCTCCTGTTGTAAATAGATTTCTCAAAGGCATTACACACCTTTTTCCTCCTATTCCTTTTGTGATGCCTCAGTGGGACTTGAATCTGGTTCTGACATACTTGATGTGCGCTCCTTTTGAGCCCCTTCACAACTGTCCTCTTTGTCTTTTGACTTTAAAGACTGCCTTCCTGGTGGCCATCACTTCCGCCAGGCGGGTGAGTGAGCTCCAGGCTCTTTCTTGTAAGCCTCCTTTCCTTTCAGTCCATCCGGACAAGGTTGTGCTCGGGCCCCGTCCTTCCTTTTTGCTAAAAGTGGTTACGGCCTTTCACATTGGGCAGACTATTACCTTGCCCACCTTCTTTCCGCCTCCGCATCATTCCAGAGAGGAAGAGCGGCTCCACCGTCTGGACCCAAAACATGCGCTCTCTTTTTATCTCAACCGCACACAGCAGCTCCGGGTGGACGACCAGCTTTTTGTTGGCTACGTTGGCACTAAGAAAGGTCGGGCGGTCCATAAGAGAACCATCTCCCGCTGGGTTGTCTTATGTATCAAAGCCTGTTACTCTTTGGCTAAAAAAGAACCTCCGGTGGGGCTGCGTGCTCATTCCACCAGAGCTACTGCAGCCACTACTGCATTGGGACGTGGTGTCCCCCTGCAAGACATCTGTCAGGCAGCCACGTGGGCCTCGCTGCACACGTTTACCAAGCATTATTGGCCGTTCTGTTCTCTGTGACTTTCTGGTGTGATCTTAGTTTGCAGACCCACCACCGGGGTTGGTATTGCTGGGGTATCTATTCTAAGGTAAGGAATCTATCACTGTGTTTCTTTCAGATGGACAAGTTACTTATCTTCGGTAACGATATATCTGTAAGAAACATTAGTAGTGATAGATTCCTTACCGCCCCACCCATCCTCCCCGTTCTGCGAACTGATTTCTAGGGTTAAGGTCATCCCTTTCAGGGCCCTAGTTTCAATGCACCAGTGGTCAGTATCTTGCATGGCTCTGCGTTCCTGGCGCGGAAAGTCGTGTACAGAACTGACGTCAGCGCGCGTGGGCGGCGTCTAAGTAGCGCCCGCGACGTCATCTCGGCGACCACGACGCCAACGACTGACTCGGAGCCGCATGACGCCACCTACCTACGCGCAGGGGTACTGCTGACGAAAACTTTCCGGATCCAGTCTGACGCCTGGAGATATTCTAAGGTAAGAATCTATCACTACTAATGTTTCTTACAGATATATCGTTACCGAAGGTAAGTAACTTGTCCTTTCGGGCTGGTCAACGACAGAGCCCGGTGGTCAGTCCTTTGGATCGTGGAAGTGCGGTTTGTGCCTGCCGACTGCAGGGACTAGTTCCTCTAGCCCTAGGAGGTCCTGATGAAGTCTTTAGGTTGCAGAGGGGTTCACCTTCCTTTTGTAACCGGTCTCTGGACGAGTCATAGTTCGGCAGGTGCAGGAGGGTTGCCGCAGGTGCAGTACTTCACGCCTCTTCTTTGTGAGGTGCTGCCTTGTGCTGATACAGATCTTTTATTTGTCCTTCAGGGCAGATCTGGAGTTCTGGTGTTGGAGGTGCCCCTTAAATCTTGGATTTAGGTTTTTTTTAGGGGTGTGAGGGTCAGTAACCAATGGACTACTGAACCAGCGGCTAATCCGTCCCTGAGGTGACCACATCCGGACATCCGGGGGGGTGTATGTCACCAAACTACCCAGATCCCTCTATTCTTCAGACTTTTCAAGATGGCACAGGCCATCTTTGGCTGTACAGATCTGCTAGCCCCCCCCTAGAGGTGTGGCTAGCCTTTTGGGGGGGGGGGGGGTGTACGCCTCCTGAATACCTAATTTCCTGCTTGCTCGCAAACATAAATGCCTGGGGGCATGGGGCACTTTGTCTCCACTGGAAGACAAGTCACTTACACATCAGAGGCGGCGTAGCCTTTGAGACTCGCCACTTCTTATAGGTCATTCACTAGCCATCCTGGGAGGGCGGTGGTGTGACCTCCTTCCTGGCCAGGCCTTTTTCTCCGTCCTCTGGGAGTGATAGAACTACCTAGCAGGCAACAGGCTCGGAAAGCCCGCCAAAGCACAGGGATATTATGGCAACTTGAGGGCAACCTCTAAGAATGCCACCCGGGTACATGCCAGCTCACCCTCGATGTGAGAATCATGTCAGGGGTGAAAAGGCACTGTGTTTGATACCAAACACGACTAAATTCAATGGTAGCATCTTGAGCTGGATATCTCTGTTTTGGCCGATAGCCAGTCCACGTTAACCTATGGACCACCATTTACTTACAGTAAACTTGAATGGCAAGGTTACTGTAGAGGTATATATGTTTGCACATATATGCCTGCATCATTAATATAATGGACCCTGCCTCCTGGGCTTTAGGAGGCCTGCCTTAGGGGTGACCTATATATTAAGGCAGTGGTGACCGTGTCACACATGGTGTGTGCAGGATTGTTCTTGAGCAGGAAAGCTGCTCTTGCAGGCTGTGGTAGCAGTCCTGCAGACCTTACTTTTACTTGGGTCACTCAGGGTGGCACAAAGTGTTGCAGCCCTTGTGACCCCTTTAACACCCTTGACCTGGGTACCACTGTTACCATATACTAGGTACTAATAAGGGTGGGGGTTAAAGTACCTTGCCATTTAGGTGTACCAATTCACATTGCCTTTTGAGGGAAAGATCACTGGCACTGGGGCCTTGTTAGAACGCTCCAGTGCACTTTCTGGAAAAATACACCGCATCTAGAGCGAAAAGTGGTGGTGGTGGTGGTGGGGGGGGTGTTTGACCTTCCAAAATGGGCACTTTCCTACAGTAAATTAGTTGCACATACCTTTAATTTATAATGTTGAATCTAGAGCATTAGTCACACAACTCCCACCTGCGCAGTAAAAATATAATGAGCCTCTTTGGATCCTACTCGGATAGCATAATGACATCAAGGCAGAAATTGATACCAAATCTCATTAGGGCCAGGCTTGGATGGAAAATTGTCTCTTGACAACATCATATACAGCTTTCAAGAATATAATCCTGTACAGGAAGGGGAAGACAGTACCACTTGGAGGTAAGCGGCATTTGTTCAGATTTCTCTCTCTTCATTATATGCTGCATTTGGTTTACTCTTAATGTGTAATACAAATGTTGTTCACCAAAATACATCCTCAGAGGTTTAAACATGGATTTTTTAAAAATAAACAAATATCTTGCCTGTTTTATGTTAATTTCCAATGCTGATTTAAACATTAAATTAGGGTCTATTGTTTCATTTTCGAGCCGATTTAAAGTAATTCAGAAATAATATTGGAACATATCTGCCAATGCGCTTCACTTTGGTTAAGAACTATATATACACGTCAGTCCGATTCCTCTTTCTCTATGAATTTTATATTCAGATTGCTTTCACACATGAAAAACTCCTGTGATTTCACCATTCTCATTAATTGACTAAAGTGGTAACGAACAGTTGTGGCAAGTCATTGAAGGATCACTTACATGGTAATTTTCAATTTATCGTAATAACTTTATTGCAAGTCAGCATTGCGCCTTAGACCTATTAAAGCCATTTTCTTTATTTACCTACATTAGAAAGTACTGAAATAGAATGAGCACTGGGTAAAGTGAGTAAACACGTGATGGGTAGAAGCTTTTTAATTCCTCTTAAGTTCTGGAACATGTCTCTCAGTGAATGACTGCAAAATTGAAAAAAGCTCATGACAAAAGAATTACAAGGTAGGTAATATTAAATCATATTGCACCATAATTTCTCTACTTTACATTTCTCTGCTCAGTAGACATTTGAAGATGGTGACAATTTTGTTTACTAGATTGGGCCGATATCAATTCCGTTTTTTCATCGCGATCAAGTGTACTTATTAAGTTAACTCTTAATAAAGCTATATATAATAATACCACATTGCACCGAAAGTCAGTAACTAATTAGAAGAAAAGGCAACACAGAATTCTATCCCACCAGTGTATATTGTGCTTTTCAGTGTTTCACAGTTGTTGATTAAAGTTATTGGCTTGTAAACATGGTTGCACAAGAACATCCCAGATTATTGATTTTTAACTTTAAAACTGCAGGATCCTTAAACCCCGAAATTTAAAAGAAAAAAAAGAATCCAAAGTACTTTGAGACGGAAGCATTAGAGTGTTTGGTTCAAAGGTAGACCGAGAAGGAGCAGGTCCAGGGAAGAAATGTTGCTTAATGTAAGCCCAAGGCGAGTACATAATTACATCAGGATAGAGGAACCTGGTTCAGCAAGTGACCATGCAACACTGATGCCAGCTAGCAAAAATAGTTGTGCACACTAACTTCCTTTAAGAAGCACGGCAGAGAGACTTTCTCAAGCAGGTGGAAACTGGAACGTGGTGAGTTTGAGTTGAGATTAGGGTTGGTGCCGGTTGTTTATGGTGGCACATCGGGATGAGAGAAGAAAGCTCTTGCCACCTCAACTTGCCGTTATCAAGAAAAATCCCGAAAAAGGCAAAAGTATTTTGACAAAATAGTAGTTTAGACAAAAATTTTATTTCTGCTAAATGCATCAATATTTTGAGTTTAAATATTGATTAAATCAATGTTGTTGATAACTATTAGAGAGTTTGTGAACTCTACATTTTTCTTCATGCAAATAAATTTCCCCAAATGTTAGCTTCTGTCTTATGGTTTTATAAACATGTCTTTGCAACTCCGTTTGATTGTAAAAAAACATTTTGGGGAGAGTTTGGGCAATCTGGTGGCTTTTTGGTGAAAATATAATATGACAGCACAGAACCGGATAGATCCTGCATGAATATGGCAATGGCCAGAATAAACATTTTAACCCAGAGGAGTACAAGCTGTCTCGAATCAAGCTGGGTGTAACTATAATGGCTCCATTTTGGGGTGAAGGGGTCACCTGCTGCTAACTTTTTTGGCGGGCCTACCTGACTTCCTTATCTCAAGAAATTTTGTAACCTCCTCTTTGACCATCACCTCACCCATCAACAAAAGGGCGTTGATTTGTTCGGCATGTAGCCATTGTGCAAAGTTTTTCCCAAGGAGCTTCCATAATGTATCCAGAATGAGTGAGAACTATCGAACAATAAGTAGCACCCTTCTACAGTTTTGATCTCCAGCAGTTCAGCTCCAAGAGTTCTTTTTCCTACTTCTCATCATCGAGCTTAAGGATCTGCTGGGCATCTCTGAAGACAGTCTCGTTTATCCATCCCTAGAAACCTCGGCCCAACCACTAAGCTAAAACCTTGTAGGAGTCTTCAGTTGAGGGTGATGGAAATCGATAAACGGCAAAATGGAATGATCATCTTGTGTTGAATGAAGAGTGCATAGACTTTCGCGGTCAGCAACTTTCCTCCACTTATTTATGGGCAGGACTTGAAAAATGGTTAACCTATTTAAAAGGATCTACAGAGAAGGAGTGCTCCTTGTATGATATTGGTAGCCATTAAAGCACCATCTTTGAGTCCAAAGATCTAATTTTCTTAAAGGAAGACCATAACTGACATTGTCCAAAGACAGTCTGTACAAACTTGGCAGCCTTGTGTACTGGGCTCGTAACAAGTAGTTGAGGGCGGACAAAGGTCTGTGCTCAAGTGAATGCCTTTGGTAAGTAGTCAACTACCAGTAATAGTATTAAAGCCTCCATTATAGTTGTCATTCTGGCTTATTTTGATAATGAAATGCAGAATTATATTAATCCAGTCTTTGACCTACTCCCCAAAGATAAGAAGAGCAAAGCAGAAGTAATTGCGATCCTCCAGAAAGGGCTTTTACAGAGTCTTACTTTAAGCAACTACCAGTGGAATGATTTTAAGACACATGCATGATTATGCAACTCAGGTTTTGGACTGGAAAAATATGGCTTATGATGTTCAGTGATGAGGGTCCCTTTGGAAATCATTTGGATGAGGCTTTGTAAATTAAAGAGATCAACTACATCATCTTGATATTCTGACAAGGAGTGTTAAATCCTCTCTAGTGCAGTTGGAAGACTACATTACAATAGAGGATACTTTTCAAATCACAGCTGTTACCTCATCAAGCTCTTTAATCCGTTGGGCCTAACTTAAAGTTAAAAACATTTTTTCTAGACCCCAGCCAGAAGCTTGTGTTTCTAGAAGCACATTTTGAGACATTTGTTAGAAAGAAAAAGCCTTCAGGAAAAAAAGCCTAAAAAAGGATTTCAGAAAGAGAATAACCTGGTGGGTATGCAGTTTCGAGTGTCTGTCACGAACAGTCACTATGGATCCCATGTTTTCTAAATTGTAGACTTTGCATAAGGCCACCACTACTATACAGCAGCAGGTCTCCAATGATCGGGTCAGGGTGACCACAGCTCTCAAAGTAGTATTTGTATTGTGGACAAAAATGAAGATTGTCCAGCTAAGATTCTCTTTTCAGCAGCCGGGCCATCAGTACTTCCTCACTACTTATGTCTCCAGATGGTTGGTCTGCTCACCTTAAAGAGTTGATAACAAAAGACTACCAGAACAAATCAGTCAAGATCTTTGTATATAAACTTTCTGTGGCTTAGAACTATACAATAGTTAGCAGTGTTTCTTGTCTAGAATACAAAGAGAGTGTGTGAAGATTGTAATGTAACGTAAGCACTTCTTATATAGCGGACTGCGACCTAGCGGGTATCCTGGCGCTGTGAGACGGGAGGCCTGTGACAAGGGAGTAAGTTAGCCTGATGCTCTGGGATAGAGCCAGGTCTTTATTTTCCTTCTAAACTGCAATAGATCATTCATTTGCCGCAACTCCGTGGGTTTATTGTTCCAAAGCCTTGCTGCAGCAACACTGAAGGCTCGTCCCCCCAGTCAGGCTCTTTTAATCGGGGGTACCTTCACCCAGTTGGCCGAGGATGACCGGAGACAGCGGGTAGGAGCATACCAGCTGAATTTTTTTCTGCAACGGTAAGGGCCCCAATCCATGCAATGCCTTAAACACGACACAGAGGGACTTAAAATGAATCCTCTGCAAAACAGGGAGCCAGTGGAGCTCCGTCAGGGCATGGGAGGCAGAAGACTGGCGAGGTCTCATCAAGGCCAGCTTAGCTGCCGCATTCTGTATTCTTTGTAATCTCCCAATTAAATACTTTGGGGATTCCAATAGTAGCGCATTACAGTAATCCAGTCTGCTCATGATGACGCTCCTGACTACACGCGTGTCTGAATCGGAAGCATGGGGAGAATTTTCCTAAGGGCCCTGATAAGAGAGAAGATTCTGGTGGACAGCCGCAACTTCGTGCTCTGTAAGTGTGGATGGCAGTGGGGAAACTAGCTCCAAGGTCCTAATGAATGAGCTCAACAAACAGAAACCAGTATATCACAAATGGGGAAAAAGAAGACATTTGTCTGCAAATAGTCTTCTGCAAGGGTAAAATATGCCCTTTTAGCTCTGTTCAGCATAGTGTGCCACAACAAAAAGTGAATCCATCACCAGCAGATTCACTGGGCAGCTGCAGATTCAGTGGGAGATGGTTGAGGTGAGGCGTTTTTAATGAAATGATCCAAAATATTTGCTTACACTTCTTCTGTGACATCGCTGATTCACTGATTTACAGGTTGATCTGCACTACTAGGACCAGTAACCTTTCGTACACAGATACCCAGAATGTGTTGATTGCCAACTTGTTCATATTCAGTGAGCACCCTGCTTGTCTTTTACAAGACAAGATACTTCTGCTCCATCTCATCCAGGCTTCCATGAACTTGACAAGATGGCTTTTAAACACTTGGAGTGTCAAAAATTATTTTCAGATTGTGTGTAGTGCATAAAAAAGGATGTTTCCGCAGATGATCACACCTTTGTATCATCAGATCCTGACATTTTTGTTATATCTGGCCAAATTAGGCATCAATAACCGTTCATCTATCACTGCCTTGAAACACAGAACGGAGTAAGGGCCGAAGCACTCCTATTGTAAAGAATTAACAAGGACATTATGCATAGACTGTTCAGCTAGTTCCCTTCAGTAACTACAACATTGTCCCCTTAGGAACTGAATACACTGCTATCCAAAGGGGGCACATTAGTACCAATGTACATATTAGTTATCACGTTTATGAAGTGGAAGGCGGGCTTCTGCTGGCATTATTATCCTCATCTAAGAGATTTGGGGAAATTTTGGCCTTCTCAGCTAACAAGCATTTACCTAAAATGGTAGCAAACTAACAACACATTTTTATTCTGGAAGTTCCATCGTAATTTCTTTTAAACCAGACAGCAGTTTTGCCTACTTTCTGTCGCCTGGCACACTTCACATTCACATGATGTTAAAATTTGTTTGTGGACAGAAATAAAGTTGTGCAATTATCAGATGGGTAGCTGCATGTATGTCTCAGTAAGGCCGGCAGGGTCTCCCCACATTCGGGTAGAGGGGATGACGTTCATAGCATCACTCTTTGCAGGAGTGTCTGCTTTAGCAAGAAGATGGATGTACCATGCATCATCTGCGGCCTGCCTGCACAGAAGAGAAATTAAACTGAAGGGGAGTTGGGGGGGGTCAGGTTGTGCTCCAGAATGCCTTTAATTAAGGAAAGCCTGATTTCCATCTTCTGTATGTGCTTTACTTTTTGCCAGATTCAGATAGGAAGACAATACTGTATGAAAGATTCAGTACAAAAGAAAAGGTTATTTACCTATGATAGTAGTTCTCTAGTTGTATTTTTAATCGATTAACATACAATCTACCTTCCTTCCTGTTGAAGCTTATCTTATATGTGCCTGAAAAAGAAGCTGAAGCAGGCTTCTGCAGTAAGGTTTAGGCTTATCCAATCTAATTTGAAGAATGTGAATCTATGAAAGTTTCAATACTAGAAAAGAAAGTTATTTATCTTGAAGTTCTGTTCTCTTTCGAGGGTATTTTTCATACATTTGCTTACATCTTTTCCCTCCTCCCTGACTAAGCGAATCTTATTTCACTTTACTTGCAAGTAAAATAATTGGAGATTGTGCCTAGACAGGGCTTAGGCTTCTGCTCCTCGATGGTGGATGCAATGACTATAGGAAATAATTAAAATAATAAAATGACAGACTTTTTTTCGACTTTTTGTCGACTTGTTTTGGTGTGTTAAGGATGTCTAGCAAGAAGACCTCGGGGTTCAAGCCGCGCGGAGCTTGTCACCACGCCATGTCGGTCACAGACCCCCATTTAGTGTGTCTCAGGTGCCTGGAGCGCGACCACAACACGAAGTCGTGCTCCGATTGCTCGGCCATGGTGCCGAAAGCTTTGCGGGAGCGGTCCCTAAAGCTAATCGCGGCCCGTGTCCGCTGCTGAGGTCCTCTGTGGTGCCTCCCCAATCCTCATTCCTGATGACACGAGACGGTCGGGCATCCACCGACACCGATACCGGCGCTGACGGAGCCATACTGCTCTATGCTGTTTAACCTGCCCTATTCTGAAGGGTTAGGAATGGAGGAGGAGGATAGGGAGAGGGAGCGGGAACCCTTAAATCCCGCAACCCCAGGACATAGACTGGTATGAGGAACTGGGTGATGCCAGTGGCCTGGACAACTCCCCAGATTCTGACATGCTGTCTCCCCCTAACCTGGCTATGCAGGAGGGGGCATCATTCGCTATGGTGGTGCGTAGGGCTGGCAGAGGTCTTGGACCTGCAGCTCCCTACGGTGGCAGTCAAGACTAATGTCTTGACAGAGGTCCTAAATCCTGGTGTCTCTAGCTGGGGACCCTTGCTGCCTTACAATGAGGCATTGACGGACATTCTTCTGGGCACCTGGTCCAATCGCAGCACAGGGGTTCCTGTGAACAGAACGATTGCCCGCCACCTTCGCCCTTCACCTGGGCGACCCAGCTTTCCTCATCGCCCACCCCACCAAGCTTGGTAGTTCAAGCTTCCACTTTCCGTGGTGCACTCCCTTCCGCACCCTCGGACAGGGAATCCAAGAGACTGCAAAGCTTTGGGAAGAAAATTTTCTCTTTCGACAGTCTAGCATTGTGGTTGTTGAACACTTCATGACTTTTTGGGGCCATTATTCCCATTCGATATGGGACACGGTTGCACAGGTTCTGCCCAGAGTCTCGGGGGAGGACCGGATTCTTCTCTGAAGCCATTTCAGATAGGAGAGATGCAGCGAAGTTTGACATCCGATGTGGCTTGGACACGACAGACTTGCTGGGCAGAGCGATTTCCACAACGGTGGCCATACGTTGCCACGCCGGGCTGAGGACGGCTGGTTTTTCTGGGGATGTTCAGGCTCATCTTATGGACATGCCCTTTGATGACTCCCGTCTCTTCGGAGACAAAGCAGATGCCGCACTTGAGCGTTTCAAGGACTCGCGGGCTACGGCCAAGTCGTTGGGCCTCACCACAACATCCCAGACTGTCAGCTTTTCGCTCCTTTTGTGGCTACGGAAGGGGCTACCAACTACGCCAACCCTTTTCCGGCCAGAGGGTCCCACAAGTTCAGCAACCCCTGCGGGCCGCGGATGCTGTTCACCCCGACCCCAAAGGTCGGGAGGCCAGAAGTCGAGATAAGCCACAATCCCGTCCTCCACTTCAAAATCCTCTTAGTCCCATTCCCCAGGATCATTCACGGCCAGTTGGGGGCAGAATATGCCATTATCTCCACCACTGGCGAGACATCACCTCGGATAGGTGGGTGTTGCAAATAGTCCGATGGGGCTACTCCCTCCCCTTTGAGACTACCCTGCCAGCCATGCCTCCAGTATACAATCGAATGACAGAGGATCATCTTGCCTTACTTTGCGAGGAAGTCAAAACTCTCTTGGCTAAGGAGCTATAGAGAGGGTTCCCGGGCCAGAAATAGGCTATGGTGGTTACTCCTGCAATTTTCTGGTCCCAAAGAAGGACGGAGGCCTTCGTCCTATCCTCGACCTCAGAGCCCTCAACTACTTCCTCAAAAAGGAGAAGTTCAAGATGCTCACCCTAGCTCCGGTTCTGTCAGCTCTGGACCCGGGAGACTGGATGGTAGTGCTGGACCTACAGGATGGCTATTTTCATATCCCCGTCCTGCCTGCCTATTGTCGCTACCTGCGACAGAGGGCCACAAGCACTTTCAGTTTCTGTGCTCCCTTTCGGCCTCACCAGTGCCCCTCGGGTGTTCACGAAGGTGATGGTGGTGGTGACAGCCCATCTGCGAAGATAAGGGGTTCCAGTCTTCCCCGATCTCGACGACTGGTTGTTGAAGGCGGACTCATCCCAAGCAGTCGTCGCCCACCTCCAGACTACAGCGTACCTCCTGCATTCGCTGGGGTTCACTATCAACGTGCCGCAGTCGCACCTGAGGCTTTTGGGCGTCATACCTCCTGCATCCTGCTGGTGGACCATGCCAGGTGGCGCATGCGGGCTTTGCAGTGGGACCTGAAGTTCCAATGGGAGCAGCATTGAGGAAATCTCACCGACCTGGTTCAGATATGAGGGCACTACGACAGACCTGCAGTGTTGGCTGACAAACTTCGATTGGGTCAGAGGCAGACCCCTCTCCCTTCCCCACCCCGATCTCACAGTAGTGACGGATGTGTCTCTTCTGGGATGGGGCGGCCATCTGGGAGAGGTGGAGATCAGAGGACTCTGGTCTCCGATGGAAGCCAAGCTCCATATCAACCTAATGGAGCTTCAGGCAGTCTGATTGGCACTGAAAGCCTTTTTACCATCCATCAAGGGAAGGCTGGTTCAAGTGTTCATGGACAACACTACTGCCATGTGACACTGCAACAAACAGGGCGGTGTGGGGTTGTGGACTCTCAAGAGGCTCTGCGTTTCTGGACTTGGCTGAAACAGGGCATTTCTCTAGTGGTTGAACATCTGGCCAGTTCTCTGAACACTGGAGCAGACTAACTCAGCTGAAGGTGCCTTGCAGATCATGAGTGGCGTCTCCATGCGGAGGTGGTACAAGGTCTCTCAGTGGCGGGGAGAGCCTAGTTAGATCAGTTTACCTTTGCAGAGAACACGCAATGTCAGCAGTTGTGCGCATTGGAGTTTCCAAGGCGGCTCTCGCTCGGCGACGTATTTCATCGCGAGTGGAGCTCAAGCCTCCTGTACGCCTTTCCGCCCATACCACTCCTGCCCAGAGTGCTCAAGAAGATCAGGAGCGACTGGGCACAAGTTGTTCTTGTGGCTTCGGATTGGGCCCGGCGAGTTTGGTATCCTGAGTTTCTGGCTAGGAGCATTGATCGTCCGATCAGGCTGCCGCTTCGGGAGGATCTTCTGTTGTAGCAGCAGGGGAGGGTCCTCCACCCAAACCTGTCCACTCTCCACCTCTTTGCATTGAGATTAAGCGGCAGCAGCTGTCCGCTTTTGACCATCCTCCCAAAGTCTGCAAAGTTATTCTGCCAGCCAGGCATCCCTCCACAAAATTGGTATACGCCTGCCGATGGAACAGATTTTGTAAATATTGTACAGACCGGTCTATTGACCCTCTTCTCTGCCTCTCTGTCCGATATTCTCCTGTTTATCCTTTCCTTGGCCCAGCAGGGCTCTGCTCTGGGCACTCTGAAGGTCTACCTTTCAGCCCTCTCAGCCTTTCTTCGGTTGCCAGATCATCCTTCACTTTTTAAGTCCCCTCTGGTGCAGAGGTTTTTGAAGGGGTTAACCCACTTCTTTCCCCCTTCTCCATTTCTTATGCCACATTTGGACCTTTATTTGGTCCTTACTTTCTTGATGTGTGCACCGTTTAAGCCGCTACAAAACTGCCCTCTACGGTTGCTCACTATCAAAACAGCCTTTTTAGTGGCAATTACCTCTGCCAGAAGGGTGAGTGAACTGCAGGCACTGTCATCACAGCATCCTTACCTGAGAGTCTTTCCGGACAAAGTGGTACTATGAACTAGGGCATCCTTTTTGCCCAAGGTTGCAAGTCCCTTCCATCTGGGACAATCCGTTACTCTGCCCACTTTCTATGCAGCTCTGCACCCCTCCATAGAAGAGGAGCATCTCCAGCGTCTGGACACAAAAACAGTGTTCTCGTTCTACCTTAATCACACTAAAGAGTTCTGGGTGGATGACCAACTCTTTATAGGGTACGTGGGAGCAAAGAAGGGGCGTGCTGTTCAGAAGAGGACCATGTCCCGTTGAGTTGTCCTCTGTATAAAGATTTGTTACGCCTTGGCTAAGAAGCAGCCTCCCAAAGGCTTTAGGGCCCATTCCACCAGGGCTAAGTCCGCCACCACAGCCCTCCAGCGTGGGGTTCCAGTTGGCGATAACTGCAAAGCTGCCATGTGGGCATCATCTCTGCACACGTTTGCCAGACACTATTGCCTGGATTCTCAGGTTCGCAGAGAGGGCCTGTTTGGCCGCTCGGTTATGCAGGATTTTCGGGTCTAAAATTTTCTACAGTCCAACCTCCGGGGGAGGTATTGCTTGGGTATCTGTTCAAAGGTAAGGAATCTGCGGCTAGATGTCTCTAACAGATGGACAAGTTACTTACTGTCTGTAATGCCTTATCTGGTAGTCATGATCTAGCCGCAGATTTCTTACCGACCCACCCATCCTCCCCGTACTGCGGAATTGTTGTCAGGGCTGTTCCCCTTCAGAGCCCTAGCTGTCTTTTTTAACACACCATGGTCCGTCACTTCATGGCTCTGCGCTTCTGGCGTGGAAAGTTGTGAAAAGTACTGACGTCGGCACGCCGCAGTGGCGGTTATATTGATGACACGGACGTCACGACTACGTCCCACAGAGTTGACAGACGCCACCTACCTGCGCGCAGGGGTACTGCTAAGAAAAATCTTCTGTATCCTGCCTGACGCCTGGAAGTTCAAAGGTAAGGAATCTGCGGCTAGATCATTTCTCTGCCAGATAAGGCATTACCGAAGGTGTAAGTAACTTGTTCATTTTTCTACTTTCTTCTTGTATGAAACACATGTTGCTGGTTTTCGGATGGGGCCTCAATTTGTCTGTAAAGTAAGTCATTCTTTGGGCATGAGTGATTGTTTCCTCATTTGAACATCTCTAGTTAGGTCAGAATCACAGCATCCCACCAACACGATGCTTCTCATTTCTTGGCAACCAACTTAACAGGTTTCTCCTCCTCACCAGAATTCCTGTAGCCTTTATCAGCTCCACTAATACCCCTTGTTTGAGAGCCTTAAACCATTGTGGTCTTTGCTAAAGGGAGCATTGATGTGCATATTACCTCCTGAAAGTTCTGGGGGTTTCTTTTTTGTTTCTGCTCGTCCATCAGTGGAAACACAGGAGGAAGAGATTGACTGCGTTGGAGGAGTTCTGTATGCATTGGATTTATGTCTCCATTTGATGGATTGTCATTGGCAATGTACTGCTGGGATTCTAGAAGATCCTATAAAGTGACTTGTAGCACCCTCGGCACTACTGACCCCCTCGAAAAAATGGGGGTTTAGGAACTGGATAAATGTGTTAACAGTAGACATTGCTCACACAACTACTCTTCCCTAAAATGCTAACAATCCGACTTGGTTGTCAGACGTTGTTGAGATAAATGTATAATCCACTGTTTGGTGAATAAAGATCCCTGCTGACCCACTGATTTGAGAAGAATATTTTTGTTATCCACTATTGTGCTAAACAATAAGATGGAGAATCGATTAAAAATGAAAATTTAACAACCTAATTAATTTATTTTTACTTTTTATTTCGTTTTTCATATATAACAGAAGGTGGGCACACCCACCTAAAGAAACACACGTGTAATTCAAATGGGTATCAGTAATCGTTGAAAACAAATATTGGGAGAAGGGGCAAGATGGCGGCGGCATTGTCGGCCGAGTGAGCTCTCACGTCTGATCGACCCCCCCCCTCCTACGAGTTCTACGGAGCGCTATGAAGCGCTATCTCTAATATAATTTTTTCAAATCCAACCTAATTAGATACGAGAGAATTGGACCCCCCACCTTCCCCGCATTGGATAGATATGCTTTGGGATATTAATTTGCTCCAGTGGTGCGTGATCCCGCTTACCCGACTGGCTCTGTGTCTCCCCCGCAGCTTCTGTTCGCTTCCTGCTGGAGCAAGGCACATATCAGCTTCTCGCCTGGCAGTCATGCCGCCGAAAAACTCTAGAGGGGCCAAGACGCGCACTACGGGAGATCCTTCTGGGCCAGTGAAAGCCCCGGAAAAACCGGAACAGCAGATACTGGGGAAAGTGCTCTGATTTCCAAGAAGATGCGGGCTGCTGAAGAAAACTACCCCCGCGATCTTCCTCCCCGCTAAGAAAGGGAAGACTGCTGGCATCAAGCTTGAGGAGCGGCTGCAGGGAGAGGCTGCCTCGGCTGATCTACATAAGGAGGTGAGCCTAGATAAATCTGGTGGCTCTGGCCCTGGCATAAACACGGTTTCTGGCGGTATAGCTGGTCAGGAGAGGGCATGGTGGGGGGGATCAGATCGCGAGTCAGCAACATTTTCATCTGCTCTGGCTCTTGGGAGGCATGTCAACTAGGGGAGCAAACGCCGGGGCTACAAGTTTTGACATCATCCGGGAAACGCTTCCCTAAAACATTAGCTGCCATAAAAACAGTGGAAAAACCTAAGATGGATTGGAGTAAGCATCAGATGGTGGGTGAAAAGCATGCTAACTCCACTGACCAGGCCGAGATTGATACCGGCAAACACTTCTTTTCTCTGTCTGATCCATCCAATTCATCGGGAGATGAGTCATTTCAGATGCCTGAACTACGGGGGGGGGGGGGGTTGCCAAATTATCCAAGGAGTGAGACTAGCCGTACACAACTAGAGGAAGAGGAGCTGAGCAACCTAACTGCTCCATTTGGTACTGGTACAGTACGTAAGAAGAAACTGATGTCTGATCCCGGGGAACAAAAGGAACCAGTTGCGGCGCTTTCGTGGGACTACTCTTTTTCTTTCAACTTGGGAGCAGACCCAGGGGATACAACGAGACAGGCTGCCCTTAAAACACTGGAGAACCCGGATGACATCTCTCTCTCTGTCATATATCAAACCATAATGAGACACAGAGATGAAACTCGGGCAGAAAGTCAAAAAACGCAAAATGCATGCCGCAAGCTGCAAAACTCGATACGTCGAGTTGCTAAATTGTGCTCGGAATTTGCAGAAAGGGTCACTGAGGCTCACAACAGAATTTCTATGCTAGAGGACGAGATCATAATTAGAACTCCCGGTTTTATGGTATTTTTTTATTTCTGTCTGTATTTATCCATATTTATTTTGTGTTTTGCGTATAAATGTAGTTGTAAAACTGTACATTTCCATAATTATTTAAATGATAGACGCGCACTCATACTTTGATGTCTGTTGTGTTTTAGCTATTTAAGTTGCCAAATATTACATAACAGTACATCCACTGGCAAATATTGGCATTATACCACAAATGTATGTTGACAAATGCAGTTATTTAAAGAAATTTCATCCCGTTTTTCAATTTCCCATGCTGTCCATCTGCTCAGCTGTTGGGCTAAATTCATGAAAGACAGCACGAAGAGTCACTGAAAAGAAGCACATTTTCTGTATTTATCCATTTAAAAAAAATAAATGCAGACAGAAAACACATTGTTTTCTGTCTCTATTTATCTGTAAAAATCCGTGAAAACAGGGAGCCCTAATCATAATTAGGGCTCCCGGTTTTATGGTATTTATTTTTTTGCCATTTCCGTCTGTATTTATCCATATTTATTTTTTGGGCATTTCCGTCTGTATTTATCCACATTTATTTTTGCCACAAGCAAAAGATGACGCTACAGCTAGTATTTTTCCACATTTATTTAAATTGACAATGCACACATGCGCTCAGTTGTTATTGGTCAACACTATACATTCATCTGAAAACTTAGCACTTTTAAGCATATTTGGGACATTCTGCAAATGGCAATCACAAGCCATTTGTCTCAGAGCCTCCCAGTTTCTGTCATCGGCAGAGTGCCACATCCTCTCCCCACTGAACACCATACTGCCCCACTAAGAGAAACTCACACTGCCTTCAGCTGCAACCCAATTGTGCCCTGCTCTAAACACCTGGAAGCAATTCAATTCAAATTATGCACTAGACTACAGTAATATGCTGCCTGAAAAAAAGTAACAACATACTGGAAAAAAGCAAACACTCATAGGGAATACAACTTAAAGCTTTTACACTCATTATTCAGAAATCAAGGAGTGTTTTTGCTTGAAAAGCGAACGAAAAGAAAAGTAGCGCTTCACTGGCAAAATCTGTAAGGTGGCGCTAATGTGTTTCAGTGTAAATAAAACCAATCTGGCCACTTTGTGACTACTCTGTTTTGCTTTATTTAGTTATGTATTTATTGTTTGTATTGTAAAACTTTTTTTTCTCTCCTCCTGAGGCTGCATTTTGGAGTAGAAAAATGTCAGACAGACATTTGCAGCAAAAGTGTTTCTTCTTTTTTTGGATCCATTTAATTGTGGTGCTTAAATCGACTCGTCTCCTTTCTCAGCCCACGCACAATAAAGCTCTTTGTTTGTTTCTCATTTTAAAAAAAATCTTATCTCAAACTTCTCTTAATCCCCCGCATTCCTGGTTGGACTACACTGAGCGTTTGTTTATTCACGGCTTCGCCTCCAGCACACAGGCAGCCCCTGAGACCCGTCTCTCTGAGTGCCGGTGTGATTTGCTTACTGCTGTTGCTCTGGCTGTAACTGAAGCAGTTCGCAGCGTGGGTGTGGACTGTAAACTGGCTGGTTTAATATACTGCATCAGCCCTTTTTAACCTACCACCTGTATGTGCGCGCATCGCAAGCTGCCCTTGTAAAACCCAGTCTGCAAGGAAAAGACGGGTGCTGGTGCAATCGGCAGAGTGAAGAGGCAGGGGCTAAGGGGGTGAAAGAACAACAAAGCCTCATTAACAAGTAAATGGTCTTTCAAAGACCTGTGAAGTACTCGGGTGCGGCTGTGTGTGCCCGGGAAGCTGTCTCAGCCCGGGCTGACACCTCTTAACCCTCTAAGGAGGGGGAGACACCAGATGGTTGGGGGTGTGATTCTATTGATGTCAATGACAAAATGTACTAGTATTTTCCCGTTTTTATATATAAATACAGATAAAGGAAAACTTGTTTTCCGTCTGTATTTATATGTAAAAATCAGTTTAAACGGAAAACCGGGGGCCCTAATCATAATACAGAAAGCTGCCATTGATACTCTGGCGCATGTGAAGAATGATATGGCATGGAAGCTTGAGGGCATGGAAAATCCTCTTCGCCGCAATAATCTTAGAGTTCTCGGCTTACCTGAGGGGGTAGAAGGGTCTGACCCCCGGAAGTTCATTGTGAAACTGTTCTCAGAAGCATTCCCTGAGCTTACCCAATGGGCATGGGACATCGAGGTCCAGCGAGCCCACCGGTTCCCTTTCAAGCAAAACACTCGTTCAGGACCCGGTCAATCAGCTCCCAGACCAAGAGCAATCCTGATCTGTCTAAATAACTTTGTCTCGACAGGCTCTATATGATTTGGCAAGACCAGATAGGAAGAGAAGGGGGAAAGGGAGTGGATTTTTTGTTCGGCCGGATTACTGTCATGCGACGGTTGAAGAACGGTGGCAGTTACGACAGCTGATTACTCCCTTTCAGAACAAGGGCGCCCAAGCTTTCCTTCTCAATCCTGCCAAGCTTAAAGTTATGTATAAAGATCATACGCTGTTCTTTACTTCTAAGACAAAGGCCAAAGAATTTTTACAGGCAATCAAAGTCTAAAGAAATTGCTTAATGTCAGGCAGATAGGGGGGCTTAGGTGATACAAGGTGATGTTATATGCTGCTTCTCTCTTTGTTTATTCTTTTTCTACACTATATAATAGGGTTGGATATATTAGGTGGGAGGTGGTGGTCGATTGGTTGGTGTTTAGAGGCTCTCCATCACATTAGACCTAAGGGTCAGTTTGCCTCTATGATTGGAGTGGGAGGTGAGGGTTCCTTGCGCGGGAGCAACCCTGGGGGGGGGGGTTGCTGGGGGGGGAGATTAAAAATAAGCCAATGGATGAAGATGTTAGTTAAAATTATGGATTGTGTTTTTTTAACTGTCGTGCTGAATTTGGTTCAGGAGGCTTCACAGTCTGCGAAATTTGGCATAGGTTGTTGTTTGACAGATTGTGATGTTTGTTCATTTAACGTATGTGGCCTCAACAATAGGGCTAAGCGGCAAAAAGTTGCTCAGGAAATAAGGGGTATGGGACCGGATGTGGTGTGCCTTCAAGAGACGCATAGATCTTTGCGGAAACACAGGGTTATATCTGAGCTAGGGTATGCATTGCTTGCCTGTACAAAGCAAGGTTCCACTTTTAGAGGTGTGGCCATTCTCGCAAGACTAAATATACAATCTACTGGCAGAGTGCTCATTGATAAATATGGCCGTTAGTGGAATGTGTGGCTGGTAACCAATTTGTAATATGTTCTGTGTATGGATCTAATGCTGACGAGGCACAGATATTAGAATTTCTTAATGTAGAGTTGGCTTCTTGGCCCACTCTGCTGATACTGTGTGGGGATTTTAACATTCAGCTAGAAGATATTACAGTGCGAGCAGGCAGGGATATATATGTTGGGCGCAAACCCAAAGTTTTCAGGGCCCTCCAGGAGCTCCTACATGACCACGGCTTAGTTGATGTCTGGGCCAAACTAAAACATCCAGACCCTGGTTTTACACACTATTCATGCCCACACCGAAAACTAACTAGACTTGACTATTTTTTTGTAACCCAACGATACCTAGCAGATGCATATATACAGGTTTTCCCCAGGGGACCTGGGCACAGGGTAAACCACGCCGGGCAATGAAGTATATGAATTTACCTCGATGTCGTGGGGGCTGGGCGGTACCTAATTTTATGTTCTACTGTTGGGCCTGTCTTCTCCAACATATGCACATTCTACTCGTAGGTGAAGGGGAACTGAGGTAGCTGAGGCTCCGCCGATCTTCAAAATGTTGCTGGGTTCGGAGGCTGAGAGAGGCTTTTTCCAATGTCTAGAACCTAGCTACTATAAGAAAACTCGATTTAAGGTCCTTCAAGCTGCTTGTAAGGTATGGCAGCAGGTTCGGAGACGCTTGCAGATCAATAGGATCTGCCACTATACACCTACATCAGCAACACTATTATTACCATCTATTTTCTGGGACGCTACTATGGTTAGGTGGAGACGACTGGGTATAATCACCTTGGGGGACCTTTTTGATAGCAGTGGTGTTCTGCCCTACTCGCGCCTGGCTGCAGAATATACTTTGCCTAAAACTGATTTTTTTAAATACATGCAGATTCGGGACTACCTGCAGAGGAAATCAAATCAAGAACTGTTAGCTCAAAAAAATAATCTTATAGAGGCAGTAAGGGGGCACGGGAGGATTGGTATTTTGTATCAAGCCCTTATCGAAACACAGCCTGATGATTTGAAGGTACAAAATCAAAAGTGGAACACTAGATTGTCTCAAGGAGGCGACATTCTACGAGACTTCATTGCTTTAGGCGAGAAAATTCTGATATCCTCCAATCTCTAAGCACAGCATTACAAGACTATCTTCAAGTTATACTACACCCCTGCTAAAAATTTCTCAAGGGGGCGGGTTAAATGATGGTAAATGAACACCCAGTGGGGCTGATCAGGCAGGCAGTCTCCACTTGTTTTATTCATGTCCAGAGCTGAGACAGTTGAATGGGGGATGGAGGCCTTCTTGACTAGAATAACTGGGGCACAGATCTCTATTACACCAACAGTCATGCTCTTTGGAGTCCTGGATGAGTCCACGGTTAGTCGCGAGATATATCAATCTAGGTATTTAATTTTTATCGCAGTAGCCGTGGCCCGGCTATGCATAACCTCATTTTGGTGTTGGAAAGAACCTCAGTCATTTGAAATGTGGCGAGGAAGGTTGTATGCCATATGTAATTTGGAGCATAGTCTGTATGCCCTCAAAGGGCTCCAAAAACAGAGACTTGGTGTAAAGATTTGGGGGGCCATGGTAGATCATCTGGTACTTACCACGATATGAAACTTTCCTTTGGTATTGTCGGATATATAGAAATCTATGTTTTTATCTAACTCGCTTTTATGAATCATATGATGCACGATTTTTCGGCATGAATGGTTGTACATAATCCTAATGTATTTTCTTTGCACTATTGATATGTTCTTATCTCAAATATTTTATTTTGTATAACTACGTTATCTATTGGCTTATCAAAAATAAAATAAAAATTTAAAAAAATAAAACAAATATTGGAAAGTCCCCCACCCACCCCCGTCACAGCTTCATGTCCCATGAGACCACATGAGGAAGGAAGGGCCAGCTAAAGGTTGTTTAGGGATCGTCGCCGGACACTAACGGCTGCTACCAAATGGGCAAGGGGGGGTGAGGGGGCGGGAGGTAGGGAACGGAGGGAGTGGGAGGGTATTAAAAATAATTTTTTTAAAACCCACTTGGCTGGCTGCCGCCTTTCCTCCGTCCTCTTCCTGGCTTCTGTGGAAGCAGGAAGCACCCAGCCTCCCCTGTTGTGATTAGTCTAAGCGCTGTGGTTCGGCGCTCAGACAGGGAATTGGACCCTGGGCATGTTCTCCACCCAGGCTGTAATGCAGCCTGGGTGTAGAATATGCAAAGTGCGCATGATAGTTTGATCGGCCCCAGATGGCCGGCCAAACATTCATGCTCACTTAGGAGGGTGCCACCACTCCTCCCCCAGCCTCTAAACAGCTCAGCCCGCCCACCCCCAAACAACGGAGCCAGTACGTTTAAATACAATTATAATAATAAGTTAATATAATTGTATTTTTTCATTTTTAATTGCTCACTCTGTGAGCAGTGGAGCGACACTCCTCCGCCTTAGCGGAGGAGCCACCACTGCCGCCAGATCGGGCCCTGCTCACGGGACAACAGGCTTATGACTCAGTTGATGAGGGCACGCCAGATCTCTATTATCACTGTTTAGGTATGTCAGAATTGGGTCCCACTTTGCGGTGAACATATCAGATTCGTTCTGTAACTCGTATGCAGTTTTTTTCATATAACCTAATTAATTTAGACCCATCTGTGTTCACAATCCTCTGTCCCAAGCTGATTAGTGCAATTTCCCTAACAAGTGAAACGGGCACAGTAGATCGTACCTGTGCTCTTAAACTAAAGTAACAGTTGCTGCACCTGTTGTCAAACCAATATCATACTATTGTGAGTAAAATAGGTGCAGCCTTCCTCCATGTGTGGATTCTGAAGGTCGAAAACAAGCTAGGTGTGCAGTTCCCATGCAGTACCAAATGGGCCCAGAATGTCTGCTAGCTATTCTTTGCACTGGCATCATGCCCAGCAGAGTCCATATTCAACTAGCAAAAAAAAGGTTTTTGCAAATTGCTTTCTGGATGTTTGTCACAGCTGATCCACTTAGCCTCTTCTACCCTGCCACTAGACTTCCTTGACTCATTTTGTATTCCATGACACCTGGCATGTTACATCCTGTGAAAAAATAACGAATTCTTTTTTACTGAGCATTTAAGAATCCAACCTATATGCATTAACCAGGAATTACGTCTCTAGCTGTTTTGAGAAATACTACTTTAAGTCTTTGCTAGCCCCATCATCCAACATTGTGAAGCGCTTGAATCCATTGACAGGGTTGTTTATCCTCATTGGTCGCAGCTGCCTTCAATGGAAGGATGGCCTTGCAGGTCTCAAAAGCCATTAATGATGTAGCCCTGGGCCAGGTAGGGTCAGCATTTTCCAAACCTGAAACACAAATGACCAATGCTACCAGACCTTGTTTATAAAAGTGCTAGTTACCAAACTCTTAGTAATCGTCATATTCCTCGTAGTGACCCCATTCCCGACTATTCGCTTCCATGTCTTTTTCTCATACCCTGCTGTTTTACACTCCCAGACTGTGAACAATACTCCCAGTATACTCTCGTACTTCTACCAGTGCTGTAGATCTCGTTGTCTTTTTTTTATTTATTTTTTATCCTCATATGACCTCCGTAGCTATAGCAACCTCTAGGCCTGATCCACCCCTGCTGCTTATAACTTGGTGGTACCAGACTCAGCTGACACCCGCAGCATACATCCTGAGCTGACCAAGAGGTATAATCATTGGAGCTTATCCTGTAAACTAGTCTAGTCTAATCAGAGAGTAAATCATCTAGCAAGTTCCAAAATGACCCAGAGTCTGATCTTTCTCTATATGCATTAACCTTCTGGTCTAGATCTCTATAGTATCTTACTGAGTTCCACCAGGCACTCCACGTTGGGGGCACCACCTGACGCCATAGTTTAAAGATCTCTCTCCTAGCCAACAGAATCAGATAAAACACCAATTTGTTCTGTAACCCCATGGAACCTAATGCCCCTTCAGGCGTCAATACAGTGCCAAACAGAATAAGAGTGGGGCTTACCTCAACCTCGGTACCCAGAGCCTTGGAGAACGTCTTACCCACATTTCCCCAAAATTCTTGGATCTTAGGACAGGAAGCAAACACATGGATATCGTCCGCCTTCTGGGCACCACATCTCATACATCTGGCTTCTCCACTGCCCTTTATTCTGGATATTTTAAGTGGGGACCAGTATACCCTGTGGAGTGTAAAAAAGTGGTTTCTCCTGAGTGAAGCAGATTTAATCAATGGGTAAAGTGTGTCTACAGATACTTGCCAAAGATCTT
The DNA here is from genome assembly GCA_963921515.1 of Calotriton arnoldi. Lineage (NCBI taxonomy): Eukaryota > Metazoa > Chordata > Amphibia > Caudata > Salamandridae > Calotriton > Calotriton arnoldi. Next base: position 1,734,980 of record CAWUFW010000124.1, on the reverse strand, counting down.
TCAGCTCCTCGCTCGGCAAGCACTTCTCCCAGACCACGTATGGATGTTCCAACTTCCTGTCTACTGCAGCAAGGAGATGATTATACCACTGTGCTACTTCTTTCTTTTTTGAAGTCAAGTCTTGTAGCTCATTGTAGGAGAGTAGGATCTGCCTCTTATGTTGCCCCCACTTTTTTACTGATGTTTACACTGGTTTCTGGCTATAGTCCGGCTGGGACCCTGCCAATCAGGGCCCCAGCCTCTCTGTTCTCTCTAAACGACTTGGAGTGTGCTCTAGGTGCACTGGTGATTGGATACTGTGGTACCTTATGAGTCCCTAGTATATGGTACCTTAGGTACCAAGGGCATAGGTACTTCACAGGCCTACCAGGGGCTGAAGCATGTATTATGCCACCCCTGGGAAGCAGACTAAATCGGACACCACAGGTCTGCTACTGCAGCCTGGGTAAGGTGGTGCATGCACCCCTTACTGTGATATAGGCTACCTATATCACTACATAGATACACACATATAAACCTATAAGACACTCCTATGGCAGGCCTTATCAATCCTGAAGGCAGAGTGCTTGGTTCCTATGTGAGAGGGCGCCCCTGCATGAGCAGAGCCCCTCTGCAGCATTCGGAGACCCTTCTCTGAGGCGGTTTGTAGTGCAGCCTGACCATATACTCTTAAGCGCATTATAACCTCGCGTTAAATGCTAACTTTGGGATAGCTGCACGGAAACATGTCGTGTTTGGTGTCAAACATCTTGGAATACTACCCCCCCCAGTTCTGGCGGCGAGGGTAGCATTCCACCCTTCTAGAGGGATAGACATGTACCTACTGTGGAAACGCGGTAGCATCCTAAAGAGCCCTGGCATCACAAAATGGATGCCACCAGTCACAGACACTGGGCTGCCCTCCTGCTGATGACCGAAACTCGCAGTGGAGGAAGCCCAACAATAGGTATCCTGTCACAGGAGGGTGTGACCACCTTCCAGACAGGGTTTAGTGTATTGGGGCTGGGTGGGTGCACTCCTAGAGTGCTTTGAAGTCCTGCACTGGGGGAGCAGAAGGCTCCTCTGTGCATATGCCAGTTCAAACCAGCTCAGGGGCTACCTGCCCCTGCTCTGGCGCGAAACTGGACAAAGGGAAGTGGGTGTAGCCACCCACTCCCCTGACCCTCCCATAGGTGGGGTCATAGAGCTAGTCCCTCCCTTCCTTTTAGTATAAGAGGGGGAACCTGTGCATTGCAAACTAGATACCCCTGGACGACGCTCTGAAGAAGAATCCTGGACCTTCGACGTTCCACTACCTCTGGAAGACTGAAGAATCTCCCTTGGAGTCAAGGAGTGACTCCCCTGCTTGGCAGGCACCAAAAACTGAAACAACGGTCGCAAACTACGCCGCTCCCGCCAGAGCCCGAGGTCCCTGCAGCCCAAGACGAGGATTTCCTGACTTCTCAAAGGCCATCGTGAGTCCCCAGCGAAGCTGAGGCCAGTGGACCCCACGAGTGACGAGGAACCGCAGTCCCTGGGTACCGTGCACTATTGTCGGGTGCAACCCCTTCACGATGTTCTACGAACCTGTGCTTTGGACCACGTGTGGTCCCAGCCTCTAGCAGGAATCCCTCCGAAGATCAGAGGCCTACCCCGTCCCGAGTGACCGTGGACCCCTGTTGAAGGAATCCTCCCGAGGCGTCTTCGCGATCCCTTGCCAGCCGGCTTGTGGGTCCTCTGAAGATTTTTCCACAGAACCAAAGGGCTCCCCTGGTTGCTCCAGGCCTGCCCTGACTTACCCTCGCTGGGTGAGTTCCCCAGACCTTGCTGGTCTGCACCATTGACTTTTTACGCGTTCCATGAGACTTGCTGCTTCCAAGGCTTGTTGGCTCCAATCGGGTTGCCGACACCGCAGTCAGCTGCAGACTTCGTGGGACACGCCGAATCCAGCTCCTGGTCGTCGTCTACGCCTCTTGGACCTCGTGACCGAAGAGTCAAGACACCCGTGAACGACCTGAATCTGTCGACGACGGTGGGCATTCATCTTCCTTGCCCCGGGTCACTGCCAAGTGACTTTGAACACTGTCCCCTCTGCTTTCAGGTCTTCCTTCTTCCGAATCCAGGCTTGGATTCCACCGGACACTTCTCCTGTCTTCACAAGCAGCAAGTCTTCTTTGGCTCCCATTGAAAACGACGCCGCGACCCGACACCAAAGGACACCCATGCACCCGGCTTCCCTGGGTGAGGTAACTCCAGCACTACGGTGCTCCTGTGGGTGTTGGCCCTAGAACTACTTACCCTGTAAGTGACTTGCTTGTAGCTACTCCCGAAGTGCCCTTAAACTCTTAATTTCCAACCGCGACTTGCCCCATTGAAGTCTCACGGCGACCCACGCCTGTGTTCACTCACTGCACGCGTCCCCCGTGGGTCCTTTACTTACCTGCCTTGGGTGGTTTCGTGAGGCCCCAGCACTTCTGAAGGCCCTGGGCCTTGTCTCCTTGCAAGTCGTTGTTCCGAAGTCTCTTTTTTAGTATATGGTCTGGTACGCCCCTAGGGCCCCAGCCATATTTGTGCTTAATTTATTGTGAAACGTTGATTTATGCATATGTTCCTGTCTTCTAATCTCACAAGAGATTAGTAGAGAGTTGTTTAGTAATAAATACATATATATTTGATATATATACCTGTGTGGTGTCTTTTCATTTGGTGATTCAAGAGATTGTGTGGTAAAACAAGCTGCTTTACATTCCTCCAAGACTTAGCCTGAAGGCAGCTCTCCACAGCTACCACTAGGATAGCTTTCTATAAAGGTTGTCTTAAACCTACCTACCATAAGAGTCGAATTGTACTGGTGCAAGGTGTCCACTTTAATTAGTGAACAGCATATACCATGCCAACTTCTCACACTCATTTTCCATAGAATTGTCCTCCAAGGATGACCAATGTTGGCTCTTACACCATGATGAAATTTGGTAAAACTTAAACCTGGAGAGAGCTCCGCTGGTGAGATTCCTCCAAAAGCCCCAGGGAAGACAGTTGTTGCCCACCACAATGTCCTTCCAGTGTGTGACTCCCACCTCTTTTAGTGGCTGAACTAAGGAGTCCAAAAGACATTCCGGTGTTCCAGGGGAGTCCCACACTGGGGCCCAGTCACTATAGTAGGAGAGACCCAAACAAACCCGACAGTCCGACCAAAGCTTGGCCGCCATACACAACGTCTTCAGCCGAACTTATAAAAAAAAATTAGGAGTGCCAAATTTATACATAAATCCTACCTCCTCTACGTCGGATAGCATGGCTTTAAACATACTGCCGATCAGCGAGCTATCTGGAGTAAGAAGTAGTATCCTACAGTTTTTTAATTGGTAGGCCCAACAGTACAACTGAAGATTTGGTAAGCCCATACCCCCATGTGTGAATTTACGTCTTAATTTCTTCCAAGACAGCCTGATCCCTTTACCTGCCAGATGGAGTAAATCTTGCCCTGTATTTTAAGCAGATCACCTTTACCAAACTCCAGGGGAATGTTATTAAACAAATAGGCATACTTCGGGAGCACACACATTTTTATCTGATTCACCCGCCTGTAGTGGGAAAGCGGGATATTCTGCCATCTTTTTAATAGAACGTCCACCTCCTTAGAAACTCTTTCCAGGTTAGATTTTGGGATCTCTCTGAGATCTTGGGTTATTGTTACTCCAAGGTATCGAAGTTCCTTGCAGAATTCTTTCAGGGGCTATATCGTGAAGATCTGCTGGTTGAGGAAGAGGACATTGATAGGTGGCTTAACGAGAAACGGCTCCCAAAATTAAATGTGGATAGCCAAAAATTCTCACCCAAAAAATAACAGGGAGTGAGATACTATCCGTCCTAAATAAAGCTAAGAAAGTGAAAGCGGCAGGACCAGACGCGATCCCAATTGAGGTTTATCTTCTAATGATGGAAGAAATCATCCCGGTTTGGTTGAAACTGTTTAACGAAATCCTAGGAGGTACTTCCCCTCTGCCCGACTCATGGAGTGAGGCTGTCATTACACTGATTCTGAAGCCCGGGAAGGATTCAACCCAGTGCCAGTCTTACCGGCCAATTTCATTATTAAACTCTGATTACAAGATCTTCGCAGGGATTCTGAATGCCCGGCTCTGTAAGATCGTAGGGCCGATAATTCATGAAGATCAAAAGGGCTTCCTCCCGGGCAGGCAGATGTCGGATTTGGTGTACACCTTAATTGGTGCAGTTGATCTGGCAACTGCACGGAGCCTCCCTCTTTCAATCACCACCGTCGACGCAGCTAAAGCTTTCGATCGAGTGAACTGGCACTATTTGATTAGGACCTTGAAGGCTTTTGGCAACGGTTTTAGGGAGGTCCTTAAGAAAATATATAAAGCTCCTCGGGCTCTGATTTTGGTTAATGGCAGCCTTTCACCTGTGGTCGCAATAGAGCGTGGTACTAGGCAGGGATGCCCACTTTCTCCCATTCTTTTCGACTTATATATCGAGCCCCTGGCCCAGAGTTTAAGGCAGAATGAAAAGATCATCCCCTTTGCAATAAATGGGTACACGAGGAAACTAGCAGTATATGCTGATGATTTAATTTTACTATCGTCAAATGTTAATATTACATTACCGGAGCTTCTCACTGAAGTCCAGGTTTTTGGGAAACTTTCTGGCTAAGAAGTCAACAGCGATAAAACCGAGATTATGGCATGGAACATCACAGATCAAGGGGTGAAGTTCGCTTAGATCTCGTCTTAATTTACTGTCCACCTCGCTTCATAACCAGCAGCATATCTGCTGTCCACCTTACATTAACCCGACATCCACCCTCTTACTGTGGCCTGGTGATTGGAGGGCCTGTCACCTCCTGCACTATCATGGCCCATTGAGCTGGGTCTTTGGTCTGCATGCTGACCCTTAAACCTTCTCTGTGGTATTTGAGCCCATGTTTTGTTCTTGAAATTTGAACCATTATGTCTAGTGGTTCTGGGATGGTCTGTGGCAGTGATACTCAAAGTATGGGGCCGGGGAGGCCGCATGCGGCCCTACTGACCTTCACATTCGGCCCCCAGCAGAACGACTGCGCAGCGCTACTGTTTACTTGACCGAGCAGTAACATTCAGACAGTTGTTAAATAAACAGCAGGCGTTGATTTACGCTAACTGAAGTAAAAGAGAAGAAGCAAATAAGGTGTCCTGCACTACTAAACTTTAGGAAAACATTCTTCTTTTTAAGACATTTTGCAACAAACGTGTACAAATATTATAAAGTCAATTAAAAATTCAAAAAAGTGTATTTTATTAACATGTAGATGCATTTCACTTTAGTACATCAGATTTTATCAGTGCATTCAGAAGTATTTTTAAAACTAATAGTTTTCAAAAATGAACATGGAAACATTCATGCCTCCACCCACTCTTGACAACAATGCCAATAGTGAACTAAAAGGCAAATCATTTCTCCCATAGAACGTTTCGGGTATTCTGGGCTGTTATACATGAACATTATAGTTTATGAAATCAAACACAAGAGAGAAGATTTTTACATCGCATATCCGGAACTCTTGTATTTCAAGGTGCTCCTATAAGTTATAATGAAGAAAAAGGAGGCAAAGTGAAATTAGACAATTGTCTGGGATCACACAATGTCACATGGTTGCTAGGGGCACTGTCGACCTCTTTAACTTAGCATGAGCCCGGGAGCCATGATGCTGCTTTTGCGCACGTTACTAGACGCTTTCTCTTATGCAAGACTATTTACACCTTTCACATGAGAACTGTCTGCTGCGATCGTTCTCCGCTTATTCCTGGAGTTTAGTCTGAACATTGTAAGCAAGGTCAATCAACAGTGCCCCTTGTTATTCTGTTCTGGTCAGGCCCTAGCACATAGACAAAACATATCCTGCAGCTGCTGTTTGTGGAACACTTGTATTTTGATATTACGAGACTGCATGTTTAACACAGACACACTTGGAGAGGGACCTTTCCAGGGAGAAGAGCAATATGCACCTGTGATGTAGAAATACGATCTATGTCCTAAAGGTATGGGGTCTGCTGACAAAGCCCAGAGATCTTCTATTATACAATACTTCATATTCAGTCCACGGGGACGGAGCTTGGGCACTGTAGTCCCGTTTCCAATGTGTTTGTAAGATGACATCTCTCTTCATAATGTATGGACTTGCTGCAATGCTGACAATATTTGTACTATGGATTATTATGCTAGTAGTGGCACGTATACTGCATTTTAGAGCACGTTAGTTGAAATAAATATTTTAAACTAATTCAGTGACTGTCAGATCTTGTTGTGGACAAGTATGAGAGAAGTGAGCGAAAGGGGTGTCTTGTTACCGCGATTCCTGAGAGATTCAGGAGTGTTGTGCTCTGGGTTGTCTAATCATTTGTTTCTCCATTTGTGAGTAGGAGAGCGTGTGAGACACTATAGCTAGTCGGTCCTGGGCTCGTGGGTACTAAGGCGGTAGGAAAGCATAGCCCCTCTACACCGAGGTCCCATAATCCTGTGCATAGTTCTGTGTATGTGCAGAATCCCTACAACAATAATTTGGTAAAGTAGGTATGCCAGGATTGGTCCCAAGTTTTCTGGTGGCATATTGTGCAACTCTATTTCATTCCAGTTCATTAATCAAGTTGTCCTTTTTACACTTGAATCTCCCAATCGAGCGATAGTGCCCACCTTAACCCCTCTCCTCACAAAGCCTCAATCCCAGCATGCTGGCATCAATGCGGCCCTCGGGCACTCCACAGACCACACTTTGCAGCCCCTCGGAAAATGTTTGCATGTACCCATGGTCTATGCCCTAGTTCACTATAAATGACATTCTAGCCTAATACATTAACAATTCTACAGTCTACAAGGGCATTCATTAGCTCTGTGGGGTTGAGAATCATACATTTTAATAGCTGATTTCCCAAGGCCACCTTCTCTGTTTTTATTGGCAGTAATTGTAAACTTTTATTTCTGTTCTGTAAGTACTTGAATCTTTGACTGCCCCTGAATATTATCCTGATTTAATTCTAATTGGCCTTGGAGAACTCCTGAAAACAGGTTCACAGTCTGTCACGATGATGACAGCATGCATTTTATTTTTTATATAAACCGCTGTGAAATGCCTCCATGCAACCATACTCCATCTGGAAGGCTGATGGTTCAAACATTATTCTCTCTGGATGTACATTATTGGTCCTCTCTTCTTGACAGTGTCAATTTAAGACAAGTATGACCATGACAAATAGCTTCTTAGGCTTTAAAATGAGAAACATATTTTATATATTCTTGCGGTATGTATGCAGTTAGTGAAGTGAAGGTTACAAGACACTATCCATAGACTGGGTTACCAGTCAGAGTTGGAGGTTAACTCCTTAACTGCTGAGGCTTTTCCACTCCCAGTGCGGAGTCCTTTTTTCCATATTTAGGGTATTTCGTGCTTATGCCTACAGAACATTTTCCCCACATAAGGTATCCAAGCTAAATTTACATCCTTTGTTCCTACATCCTGGGGATTCTGAAGTTTCCCAGGGTTTGAGGTTTCCCCTGGAGGGCACATGAGAAAATAGCCAAAATATAGCAAAATGTTGGAGTTTTGGGGAAAAATGGGGAAAAGAATTACTGTAGAATAAAGTTTTGTTTTCCCTTTAAAGAATGGCATAGACTACATCTTTGTGGTGTTAGGATCACCATCCTGCCAGCTTTCAGGAACAAGCAGAGTTGTATTTAAGATTTTTTTTTTTTTAGCCATATCCTTTTAATTTTCTAAGAGGTAATCCATCTTTCCTAATTTTTGTGGTTTCAAACTACTTGCACTTTGTGGTAAAAACAAGCGTGAAACCCATGGGTGAGCCCAGAACGCCATAGATTTTTAAAAAGTAGACAACATTTTGCATTCAGCATGAGTCCTTTCTGTAGATCCCTGGATGTTTTCCAAAGAAACGAATCATTCAAATAAAAAAATAATGAAAATAAGTAGAAAAAATAGCATTTTGTTTCACAGTTTCCATCTGTAATTTTTTATCATGATGGCCAGATTACAAAAGCAGTATACCGTTGTTAGTCAGACTTGGTCACAGATATATATTGGGTTTGCGTGTTTTTGGAAAACCTACAATGTCCAGGCCAACAAATGAGCGTATGCAGCTTATTTTTCATCTTGCACCAACCATGCAGTAATTCATATGGTAAAATGTTATGAATGAAAAATGACTATTAAAGAAACCTGTGCATTTCTGAAATGTACACAAGATACTGAGACTAGGAACAGGGGTTATTTGTACACGTCTGATTTTAGAATGACCCATACTATTGTGTGATTTCAGAAGTCATTTTGCAAAATGTGTTCTTTCTTTCACACAGGCTTACATTTGGAAGCCAAAATTGATGAGAAATCCAATTGCTAATATCAAATGTTATACTGTTCTGTGTTACCACACCTCCCCAATAAACGTGTTGCACCACTTGGGTGGCTGGGTCTAGCGCCCATGAAACAACGCCCCTAAATGCACCCTGAATACATCGCATATCACCCAGCAAAATCAGTCCTGGGAAGCCTATCAAACCCAGATATTTCTGAAAACTAGACACCCACGGTAGTCCAGGGTGGTGACACTTGTGTGGCTCCCATGACATTTTCTTACCCATAAGACAATGTAAACCTCAAACCTTTGCTAAAAATGCACATTTTCTTTGCATTTCTGTGAGGAAAAGTTCTAGAATCTATGGGGCTCCCCAAATTTCCTACCACCCAGCATTCCACTACTTGTCCTAGTAAAAACTGTACCCCACTTGTATGGGTGAGCCCAGCACCCATGACAGGAAACCCCCAAAATGCCACACGGATAGATCAAATGTTTCCATTCAACACCAACCCTATATTTGCAATGTGGGAAGCTGTGGGTTTTGGGCCTGGACCCTGCCACCACCCAAGAAAACCTGCCAAATCCTAACATTTCAGAATATTAGACACCAATAGAGTCCAGGATGATGTGTCAAGTGTGGATCCTGTGACATTTTCTTACCCATAAAGCCTTGCAAATATCAAACTTTGGCTAAAAAATTGCAGTTTCTTCACATTTCTGTGATGGAATGGTCGGGGTTTTAAACATTCACTACCACTCTGCGTCTCACATTTGTCCTCATTAAAATGGTACCCCACTTGTATGGCTGGGCCTAGCACCCATGACACAAAGCACCTCATAGTGAAATGGAGTCATGCCAGTTCACCAATCACAACCAACCTTTTTTTTGCAATACAGGTAGCTGTGGAATTTGAACACTGGCTTGTCTGCCAGAGTGAAACCTACCAAACCCAGACAGCCAGGGGACTCCAAAATGGTCTGCTTTGCATGTACCCTACAACAGTGGTTCTTAGCCTTTTGACTTCTGTGGATCCCAACTTAATCTTTACTGGACCCAGGGGAACCCCAGTGAACCATTATTGAAATTCGGGTCCCCATGAGTCATTACTGGAAGCCTTTGATGATTTGAACCACAAAACACAAAAAAGACATAAAAATTCAAACAAATACACAAATGAATAATTATTTAATTTAATTCCCTAAACATTTTTTTAAATAAAAATATTTAACTTTAACAGGAAGTTTGTAGCTTTTCTAAATTCAGTGTCCATACTGTATTTTGTTCGATGCACTTGCACTGCTCCCACAAATCTGTCTGAGGATTCTAGCCTAATTTTTAGCCTCCGATTTCAAATTCTTTCTCATATACAGAACGTCTTTAGATTTTCCGTTTTTCTTCTTTTGTTATATACAAATTTTCGAAGCCGTCGCAGACCTCCTGAGTAGGCTATGTGGACCGCAAGGGGCCCCTGGACCACAGATTAAGAACCACTGCCCTAAAGCATTTTTGGACCTAATGCCCTTTCAACCTCAAATTTAGGCAAAACACACATCCGCACATTTCTGTGAGAAAGTTTCGCAATTTGTTGGGATCTACAAATTTGCTACCACCCAGCATTCCCACACCTGCTCTGATAAAATTGCTACCTCACTTTTGTTGGTAAGCCTAGTGCCCCCAACACAACTGGCCCCAAATCACACTGTGGAAACCAAAAATTCTTTGCAAAATATTACGTATTTTCCTCACATTTCTATAACGTAAACCTCTGGGATCCACAAAATTCTTACCACCTATCATTCCTACACTTGTTCTGATAAAACACTACCTCACTTGTGTGTCTGGGCCTAGTTCCCATGACAAGCACAGACAATGCAACTCCTTCACAAGGACTGAATTGCTTGTTTGGAGTGAGGGCATTGCTCTATGCCCTCACCCCTTTTGTTTCCGATCCCTGTGTCTAGTAGGCTTTCAACCTCTTGGTGGGGGGGCAGGTTGGGGGCAAATCCCCCAAGACTGTCTTGCCATTAGAGGTGGTAGCAGGGGAAATTGGCCTCTCTCCAAAGGGGCCTCTTGTCCCCTCTGCTTTGCCGTTGAATGGGGGGAGGTAAGGCCCTGGCCCTTTCCCAAGGATCTGCTCGCCCCCTTGCAAAAAATAATCCATGGTGGTCTAGTGGAGTGGATCGCCCAAGCAGGGTTTCACTAGGGAGGACCGATCTTGAAAGGAGGTAATTTCCCCTTTCCAGCACAGTCTCTCCCGCAGAGGTTGGTGCTCTGTGGACAGAGTTACGCCCCAGGCACTAATCAAAAGTGAAAGCAGAGCCCGCCATTAGTGCGCTCTGCTTTCCCCTTTTGTTTTGTTGTGACATTAGCGTGCTGTGTGCACTCACGTTACAGCAAAACAAAAAATAATTCAACTCTGACACGAGGGAAGCTGTTCCCTTTTATCCAGACTTTGATTTTGAAAAAGAAAATGCTTCTGCTTTTTAAAACATACGCACTTTCTTTTTCAGTGCAGAGGACAACCTGTTGACGTCCTCCAATAAAACACAGGTAGTATGGAGTATGTCAACGGGTCGTTCTCAGCACTAAAGAGGCTAAAGTATGAAAACTTAAAAAAAAAAAAAAATCTTTATTGACAATATTCGCAACAATGCATCAGTGTTGAATGAACAGCAGACAGAGCTACGTTCAAAAGCAGACCACCTGCTCAATAGTGGCACAAACACACAGCAGCCTTGATCCCTTACCTCCCCAAAACCCAGGTCACCAGAAGATTTCGTACATGGTGGTAGGTGTCTAGGCCCATGACGAACACGTGGCAGCTGCTTGTTTGGTCAATGAGTCGGGTCTGCATCAGAATTGGACTTTGTGACCAGGGTCAACAGCCCTTGCAACATCCCTGCCCATTCAACACAGCCCTTCTCCACTGTCAGGGTAGGTCCCCGAAAAGACAGCCATCGAATAGGGATTCTTCTATTAACCAACACAAGTTTATTTTATTTATTTATTTTTATTTTAAAGGTTTTCTATAGCGCTGGCTAGACCCAGGGGTATCAGAGCGCTTTACAGGAATGTGAGGAGGTACAGTATTCAAAAACATTTGAACAAAACAAGAGCCAATATAACAAAGAAAGCAGATAAATACGAAAGCTATTTACAAAACAACTATATTAAGCTAACGTGGGTAGTGAGAACTTCGGTTAGGGTGGGTGGGTGAGGGTGAAAGAGAAGAGATAAGGAGGGGACGAAGAGAGTAGGAGTTAGGGGAGTAGTAAATCAGTGGGACGCCGTTCGTAGGGCTAGATGTCATATGTAGATATAGAGAGCAGGGAGGGAGGTTAGGGGGGGAAGAGTAGCGTGAGGGAGGGGCGTTTGGTGGGAGAAAGTGGAGGGGATAGAATTGGAGGGCAGTAGAGGGGGGCCTGACGGGGTCGCAGAGCGTGAGAACAGTGTCCGAGGTAGGAATTACCTACAAGTCCCAAACAAAGCAAACTTATAGTACCCCCTGCTCCCCTTTGGGCTCGGTATCTGATGTAGCAAACAGTGTCGCCCTGTGCTCTTAATATGCAAGTCAGTCACCTCTCTGATTCAACAGGTAACCGTGCTCCAGTAAGCCGTCTGGTCCGGACGCCCCACACCATGTACAGGAAATCTGCTTCAGCCCTCCCGTACCTGGGAAAGGCATCCGATCTGGTCTTAAATATTCCATGCAATCTCTTTGGTGAGAGATAGTCTCGGTGCAAGACATAAAAATGTGTCCATTTGAATCGTGCATTACTGCCAATTCTTCTCACTAGTGTATAAGCCTTCCTCCCATTACTGATAGTCAAGGGTTCTCCCAGGTCACCATCCCAACCCTGCCTAGCCACCATCTGGGGTATTGGTCTTATCCCGCTGCAACCCCCTGTATCATCTAGTGATTAGCCCGCGGGTATCTCCACCATCTAGAAGTACCTCCAATGCGAGTGTGAGGTCTAGGGAAAACCAGTCCTGTTGTCACTGCCCGTTTTTGTGAATTTGGGAAAGTGTAAACGTTTTCCAGGTCCCACACTGAATGCTTCTTGTGCCTCCACAAACATGATGCACTTCTCCCCCGAGTACAGGACCCCCAAGGTTTCACAACCGCCCTCGATCCACATCGTCATGGAAATGACCTTCTTAATCTGCAAGAATGGCCTCCACCACCACAGCGGTAGTCTTGTAGAGAACGGGGACTTACGCAGTACTCGACGGATCGCTGACTCCCATGTGTGCATGGTCTGTCGCACTATGTATGAATAATATGTATGTACCCGTGCCCCTGCCATAAGACAGAGGGACAATTAATCTGCTCCCACTTTCCTGCCAGAAGCCTCTTCTCTCCATTAGGTCCCTCAGTGCACCATTGTGCAGCATGTTGCAATTGTGACACCATGTAATATAATTCCATGTCAGGCAATCCAAGACCCCCCCCCCACCCCCGTCCAGCTTAAGGACATGGAGTGCTATCCTACTGCATTTGGTGGCCCAGACTAGGGCCAGCAAGAGGCTATCCAATTTCTTAAATGTCGAGTGAGCTATGGGGCACTGCGTGTTTTGCAGCACATACAGCCAACGGGCAGAAACACCATTTTGGCAATCACCACCCTGCCTGCGACCGATTGTGGTAGTTTATTCCAAAAATCTGCCACAGCCTCCAGACCTGTCATAACTCTGCCCATGTTGTATCTATACTGCTTCTCGGCCATGTCACTTGGATACCCAGGTAGCGAAAGCTTTCCCTTTCCCAGTGCAGGCCCAGATCCGGAAGTGGGCCTCTAATATCCCCAGCCCATCCTACAATGGGGAAGATTAAGGACTTTGCCACATTTACACTTAGGCCTGACTGTTTCTCAAAAGTACGCAGGGCATCCACCAGAAGCGGCACCACTTGCGTCGGTTTCTTCATGTACACCAAGGCATCATCCGCGCATAGGGACACTATATGTTGGTATCCCCCACCTGTATTACCCAGCCCGCAGATACTGCACCAGCGGCTCCGCAGCCAGCTCGAACAGCAGGGGGAACAGGGAGCAACCCTGTCTAGTCTCCCTCTGTATCTCCAACCTTTCAAAGGCAAGCTGTCGGGAACAAACCCTGGCTGAAGGCCCAGAGTACAGCTGGGCTATCCATTTGAGCATGTGCGCCCCAAAACCCACATGATACAGCACCGCTCACAGGTATTCCCAGCCAACTGTGTCAGATACCTTCTCTGTGTCCAGTACTGCCACTGCGAGCTCTGTCCATGTGTCCTGCACTGAATGCATGACGTGTGTGAGCCTGCGGATGGTCATAAGGGTGCTTCTCTGGGGGATACCCCTGCATTAATCTTTATGTACAAGAGTGGACTTTCACATCTACATTGATCATGGACAGGGGACCTAGATATCTTCTTGGAATACTCCATCACAGAGTGCCTCCGGGCGCAGCCGCTACATTGGAATAGGTTGGACACCCCGTCTCCACAAATATGTCAAAAGCACTGGGGGATGATGCAACCAAAACCTCCACAGGTGGTTAAGCGTGACCACCAGGTCAGCCAGTGCGCTATAAGGATTTTGTCTAACCTGCTACTCGTGCGTTTCCAAACGGTAAATGTACTCCCTACCTATCGGGGTGTTCCTCTCTCCATACATCCACACAGTCCACCCTCCTCATTGCCACCATCAGCATCTCTGAAATACCCAGTTTTGTTTTCTGTGTAGGGGAGAACCTGCCCATGTCTCAGTCCAAAATGCAGTTAGTTGCCCTCCCAAAGGGGTGTCTCCAGGCTCAGCAGAAGTATGTCTAACACCTTCCCAAAAAAATCCTCTATCATCACAGTTAGGAGGGTATACATTTAGGAAGCTAATATTTTGTCCTTCCAGCGTCCCCAAGAGAAACTGGTCCCGACCCTCAATATCTGCACAGACCTCACCCATTCTAAAAGGCACTACAGGAGCTATCCATATGGCAGCTCCCCTCTAGTCGAATGAATAGGTGGAGGCCTACAATTGCTCTTTCCACTTCCCCTTCAATTTATCTGCCTCTGAGTCTGTGAGGTGTGTCTCCTGGAGGAGTGCAATTCCTCCTTGATGTCTTCTAAGGTAGGTATGGACGCTGTATTGCTTAGTGTAGTCTTGCATGCCTCTGACATTCCAACTAAGAATATGTACCTCTCCAGCCATAGGTATTCATGCCATCCTATTCCCTACTCTTTGGAGATTCCACCTCCCCCCTCATTCAGCAAGGTCCAGTGGCTCGGCCTTCCATCACCCCATCGCCTCCCGGGGAGGGGGGGGGGTGCGCCTCGTGTGTGTGTGTCGTGTCTGTGTGTGTCGTGTCTCGTGTCTGTGAACTCACACTATCAAGTAACTAAATCTAACGAACAGTCTATAAAACCAACCAAGTTCCCACCTCCCTTCTGCCGGGTAAACATTATTTGAGATGCCACTGAGTATTCCTCCCCTACTCCCTCAGTGTAGCATCCACCACCCCAGTAAACGCTCAAAGAACACTAAACAAGACCCCATAGCACACCGGGGACTCGGAGGGCACAAACCAGCCTAGGCCGCCGGCCCACCTGCACCCCCAGATCCCCCGAAAACCCTAAGGCATCCCCAATAAAGGGTGGTTTATAGTGACCTGTAAGAAAAAGAAGAAACCAGGCGGCAACAATGAGAAAAAAACCAGCAACCTTTGAGAAGGCGTGGCCCAGTGTAGCGTTCCCGCCACTCCCATGTAAATAATCACAAGTAACAACCTGAGCCCCTGCAGCAAGTAGGAGTCAAATTGCAGGTTAACTCCTGCTCAAGATACCTGAGGGGAGAAAAATGCATAGTAAGTACATCCCAAATCCGTAACCTAGTAAGGCCCTGAACTCAAGGACCCCATCGCCGTCCTTAACTCCTAGTCATGAGGGGGCAGCCGCCTGCAACTGGGCATCTTTATCAGCACTACTGTCCAAAATGTCCGCTTGGGAGTTCGCCCCTGCAACCGTCAAAGTTCCATCTCCCTGCACCTCTACTTCCGGGGGGGGGGGGGGGTGGTCAGTCTTCCTGCCCCAATGTCTTGGTTCAGCCGAAACACTAGCCCTGACCCTTCTGCCTCTCCGCGGGCCAACAGGTCTCTCAGGCGTCCCATCCCCATCTCGCGGGCCCACTAACCAAAGCCAATCCCACACATCCTCCAAGCTAGTGAAGAATCTGAATTGGCCCTCGCGTGCCATCCGGAGTTTAACAGGGAAGAACAGCATGTATGTGACGGGGTCTGCTGACGCCGCACAAACTCTTTCTCTCCCAGTGGGACATTCTAGCTTGCATTTTTAATTGTTTTTAACCTCCTTACTGTTTTTAACCATATTCCCTACTTGTGCTCTTTTAACGCTGTCTTCCTTGTATTTCTTCCTACCTCTTGCCCTGGTCCGCTGCGTCTGCAGTGCCGATTGAGCGGAGGGCCGAGGTCACGCTGCTGATTTCACTTCAGCCCCATCACTTCCTCGGGCGGTGAGCACTCTAGTCTTCCTTCGCTCTCCTTATTTAATTCGATGCAGGAGCAGACGCGCGCAGCCAAGGCAGATTATGGTGATGCCTTGAAAAAATATCATGCCTCCTGCAAATTGGCCCGGGCATCCTACTACACTGAGAAGATCTCCAGCGCCCAACACTGCCAAAGGACTTTGTTTAGAGTGGTGAATGAACTTTCGGCAGCTAGCACCTTTACACCGCCACCCTCCCTTTATCAACAACAGTGTGATGAGCTAGCGAAGTAGAGTTAATCCATCAGCAATTAGAAGCAGATGCTCCCATTCTAGTAAGTCCCCCATTCGCTGCCACCCTAGCACTTGGTCATCCGGTCTCGAATCTTTTTGCGTACAAGTCTAACGTGAAGCCTGAAGAACCCCTGGAAATCAAGGCTTGGCCCTCTTTGGATTTAGCATCAAGTCTGGCTCTCCGCTAGATCCCCTTCCGCTGTCTAAACTTAGATTGACTGACGATCCTGCCCTCACAGTAATTCTTGATCTCCTTAACTCCTCCTTGAATATGGGCTATGTTCCCCAGAGTGGGAAGCATGCCGTAATGCTCCCTCTGCTCAAGAAGGATGGCCTTGACTCTCTCTGTTGGTCCAACTTTCGGCCTATCTCCCTTCTCCCTGCTTTTTCTAAGATTCTTGAAAAGCATGTCAATATTCAACTCTCCTCTTTCACTACTTCTTGTAATCTGCTCCATCCGTCTCAGTCCGGCTTTAGGGCAGGCCATAGTACGGAATCCGCCCTGAAATGATGTCACAGAACTCCTTAGGCAAGAACTCTGAACAGAAATGCTTTAAAGCTTAATGGTAATAAAGCCGAAGTCATGATTCTGGGCAATAATCCCGAACTCTGGGAGTTAACCACTGGCCGGTCTCTTTGGGACCCTTACCCATGCCGGTTAATAAAGTTAAGAATCTTGGCTTTATTATTGATAAGAACCTTTCACTCGAGCCGCAGGTCTCCAAACTCACAGCCTCTTGTTTTTCCATTCTCAAATGGCTCAAGAAAATCCTTTGGCTGATTCCTTTGAATACCCAAAGAACGGTATTGCAGGCCCTGGTAACGTCCAGTTTGGACTACAGGAATATTCTGTATCTGGGCGCCGATAAATCAGTGGTCAACCGTTTGCAGATCATCCAGAACGCGGCCGCCTGCCTCCTCTTTCAGTTGCCTAGATATACTTCTCTCTCTCCCTTGCTCCAGAAACTACACTGGCTTAAGGTCTACAAGCGCATTAAATTTAAGGCCTTATGCTATATGTTCCGAGCTAGGCACGGCCTCGCCCCTTCATACATCCAAGGTCTGGTATTACCCTATGTGCCCACCCGACCGTTGAGATCAGCCAACCTCGCCCTGTGTACCATGCCCAGGTTTCGCCTGACCCGCATGAAGGGCCGCTCCTTTTCATACTTGGGCCCTAAGCTCTGGAACTCCCTTCCTGTAGCTCTCAGGAATTGCTATTCTCTACTTACGTTCCGTAAGAATCTGAAGACCCTGCTCTTCAACTGCCCTGAATGAGCTCAGTGGATTCTGCTTTCAGGCTTATGCACCCTGTTTGCTGTCTGCTCTAGCGCCAGGAGACCCTTTTGGGTAGCTGCGCGCTCTACAAGTTCTTTAATAATAATAATATTGTATTGATGCTGTAAGAAGCTGGCTCTGTATATACTATACCAAAATGAGGTATAGTGTGCACAGAGTCCAGTGGAACGGAACCCCAAAGGTAGGCAGAGGTAAAAGTAGATAGCACCTTACTCTCTATTTGTGGTAGTGTGGGCGAGCAGTAAGGCTTTTTCAGAGGGTAGTGTTAAGCATTTGTTGTACACACTCAGGCAAGAAAAGATATCACACACTCAAAGACTGAACTCCGACCAATTTGTTAGTATCAAAAATATTATGTAGTTCTTTTATCTCTAGAACCAAGCCAAGCCTGGTGCAGGTAAGTGAAATAATACTTTGCAAAATCTTATGCAGTGATTTACAGTTGAATACAGGTTCAAATGCAGTTGGTTGAATTACAGGCAAGTCAACAGTTCGAAATTGCTTTTAAGTTACTTTACAGATTACTGTGCACGTTACCTTTTAGATTACTTTTTAAGTTACTTTTGCTAAACAGTGTGATATGCCTAGATATCACACTGAGCAAACACAAGGAGATGATGGACGGAGCGCTGAAACTTTTCAGACACTCACCCCCAGTCACAAATCTGGGTTTAATCCATCATCTTTCTTTAGCTCACTTCGCCACCCCAGTTCAGACACAGCTATATGCAAATCAGTCTTGACCCTGTGCCTCATGGGAACAGTCCAGCCCGAACTGCCAAGCCATGTGTTCCCTGGACCGGAAACAAGCATCCTGGGACCGGTTTCGGGCTAACAGCCCTCATCAGCCAGGCTAGCTTGAATCCAGTGGCAAAGTGAGCAACTATCACACTGAGACATTTTCTAGACAAATGGTAAGTAATTCACTTTTAGTACATTTACAGTTTTTCAGTGTTTCATACAAACCAACTCCACACTTAAAAGAATTTTCAAGGAAAAGCAGTCAATGCAATCCTATGGAAGGAAATGAAGTTAACGGTTTGCAGGTAAGTACTTATTTGTGGGGGTTGGTATTCTAGGGTTAGAACTAGAGTTCCCCCAGGGTCGAGAATGCACTCTCCGAACACTCTCAGCCGCACTAGGGCGGCTGGGTGCAGAGTGCTGAGGCCCAATGTTATCCAATGGGGGTCAGGGGCCTCCGGTTGGTGGCTGCTCGCGAGCAGGCCACAAGGTTGTGGGGGCAAAGCTCCTGGTGTAAGGCTCAGGGCAAAGGGGGATCCGAGTTAGCACCCAAAGTACACCTGCAGTGGCGGCTGGGTGCAGGGTGCTGTTTTCGTATCGGGTGCCCTGTTGATTTCAATGGGGATTTTCCGGTTGCAACAAAGACTGCAGGCTCGGGGACGAAGATCTTCTGAAGGTGACCACAGGTTGGAGAGGTAAGTTGGGATGACTGGGGATGCTGGGATACCATCGGTTGGGCCGCCCAAGGCCTTGGGACGTCGGGTGCAGGGGTGTCTTTAGGCGTCTGGTTTTCTTACCAGCTCCGTTGGCGGTCAGGGGGATCCTCCAGAAAGGGGCTGCAGGCGTCGATTGGAGACTCGAGGCAGGTCAGAGATCACCAGATCTCGGGTCAGGATCGCCGGGGAGACCTCCTCATGGAGTTGGGCCACTCTAACTCGGGCCGTGGGCGTTTGGTGCAGAGTAGTGCAGACTTGTGTATTTGGCCGGAGACAGAGTCGTGGGTGAGCAAATCTGGTGCTCACAGGAGACAAAGTCTTGGTTTTGGAAGGCAGGGCAGGTACTTCGGGTTCTTGAGGGCTGCTAGCTGCAGGACACACCGGGATTTCGCTGGAGCAGGTTCGAGATGGGGACAGGCCGGTAGGGCTGGGGCCAAGTCAGTGGGCGTCCTACTCTTCTTAGTTCAGTACGGCTTCTTCTGGCCTTTTTCTTCTCGTTAGTTCTTGTCTGAGGAGGCAAGGTTCAGGGTTGCCCCATAATACTAGATTTAGGGGCGCTACAGGTAAGTAAAGGTCGGGACCACTGGGTCCCTACCTTGGGGTGGGTACACCCCCTATTATGCCACCCTCCAGTGGGAGGGGGGCATATGCCTCTCTCTGGTTGGCTGGCTCCCCCCATCTGCAAGATGGCGGGGACTGAGAGTTGTGCTTCACCTTGCCTCCCCCACCCAAGGGGTGGGGTTAACAAAGGTGGGCACACCTCCCTTCCTCACTTGGTTTTCCCACTGATTCTACCGCCGAAAGTGGGGGTCAGGACCGGTGGGGGCCAGTTGCTGGAAGCAGCAAATGGCTGGGTTAGCTCACAAAGGTGGCAAGCAATTGAAGCTTCCCCTTCGTGGACTCTGCTCATCCTGGGGGAGGAGGCTTGGCACCTTGTCCCAGGATGTGCATTGTTTCAGACCCCCGAGAGCAGCAGGCTCTCGACCCAGGGGTTCAGAAACATGTCTGGTGGTGGCAGCTGGCGAGCAGCCACTCAGCCAGGACACTAGACGTTGGTCATTTTATCCCACACTGGCATCATTGTGGGTTTAATGTGCTGAGAAGTTTGATACCAAACTTCCCAGTTTTCAGTAAAGCCATTATGGTGCTATGGAGTTCGTAATGGCAAACCCCCAGCACCATGTACTCTTACTGCACTTACAATGTCTATAAATTGGTTTAGACACTGTAGGGGTTCAGGGCTCATGCACCTGTACCCTCACCACTGGTATAGTGCACCCAGCTAGAGGGGTGGCTGACCTATGCCAGGGCAGTGGGTTGTAGGCATGGCACACAGGGATGCGTGCCATGTCGACGCTTCACTTTGTTCTGCACCAAAACACGCAGCCTGTGGGGGGGGGGGGGGCTGGTGGTGGTGGGCGTGGTGGTGGTGGTGGTGGTGGTGGTGGGGGTGGTGGTGGGCGTTGTGGTGGTGGGCGTTGTGGTGGTGGGCCCTGGGTACCTGGTTGGCAGTAACCCACGGCACACTCAAAGTACATCAACAGTTTGGCACAGATGCTCATTGAGCGTAGCTGCTGTTTACGGCTGTCAAACAAGCGCCATAGGGCCTGTACCCTACACATATAGTCAGAGAATATCTTGATCTGTGTATTCTCATAGGCAGGATCCCCATGTGTTCGGCCCCATTGTAGGATACTGTCCCTGTAATTGAGCACCTTAGCTATGATGATCCGGTGCGCCAACATCCGATGTGCCCTTTCTATCACAAAAATGGAGACGTTTGGGAAGGCTCAACCACTGACCGGATCCATTCCTTCAAGAACATTTCTCGAATACCCATCCCTTCTTTCGGGGAAGCCAATAAAACGCAAATTGCAGCGTTGGGCCCTTCCCTCGGAGTCCTCCAGCCAAACGCTGAGGAACTAGTCTTTCTTGGTTAACCATTAAACTGTAACTTGAAGGTCCTTCACCTCCATGGATAGGGGCTCGACTATTGTTTCTATATACCAGGATCACTCCGTGACTATGCACACACCTGTGCGTAGGAGATTGCCCTCAACGGAAAGGGGGTCTTTTTTTCCCTCTAGCGGTTGTTTTGCGACTGCAATGGCTGCTAATGTTTGAGTGCCCATTAGGTCTCTCACCGCCCCTGGGCTCTTCTCCTCATTGTTGGGGGGTTCATCCCAGTCCCCACATGGCTCTCCATCCACTTTCTCCACTCCATCACTCCAAACCAAGAAAACAGCTATACCTCAGGGCTGCCGGCATTCCAGTCTGACCAGCAAAGAGGGGGGTGGGGGGGGTGCGGGGCAGGGCACGGGTCCCCCGCCCCCACAGGGGCGACCCCCCCACTCAGCGGGCAGGCCAGGCTGTAGCATTACTGCTCACCAGCGGTCTTTCTCCCCCATCATTACATTTGCCGAGGCTTCAATCCCAGCCAGCCTACCGGGCCCTCTCCAGCACTCGAAGCTGCCGATTTTCCCCCATCGTCGCCCAGCTCCAACCATAAGGTTCTGCGTCGCCGATGTGTCCAGGTTCCTCCCGCTCACAAGCTCCTCACCAGGGACTCGCCTGCTCTCTGACAGGGGCTACTTCACATCGATCAGCGTGGCCTCCACAAGCGAGTCATGGGCAGCAGCCTCGCTCCTCAGTCCTATCATGAGCCTCTGGTCGGCGTGCCACGCTATTCAGGCCAGGAGGCCAATGGGACCCCGACAGCCTTGCCCTCTGCCGCCACCGTTCTCCTCAGTCAAGGGAATGCGTGCGCGGACGCCATCTTTTCACCGGCCTCTTACGGCCCTGCGCATCGATTCATCGCATTTTTTGTCGCCGCTAAACCCGCCCTAATGGGAGCAGGGGGTCCTCACAATGATGGGCCTCGTATTCTTATCCCAATTGCGGCTGAAGGGGTTCCAAGTGCCGCCTGATCACTCAGGGGGTCGGCAGAGCTCCAATTCAATACATGCAGTCTGCCGTCTTGCCTTGCCACGCCCCCTTAAGTATTAAAACTTTTATATATCAGCAGTCTCTCCAAGAGACATAAACATTGAGGCTAGTGTTGAGGTGGACTGTATCAACATTCCAGGAGGAAGTGCAAGATGTCCACCTGAGGCAAACCGTAATGGGTAGTGGTCCTGGTAGCACCCTGTTCATTGCACTATGACCACAATAAGCAATGCATATATATATATATATAATGGAATGTTTATGGTGACTACCTGATTTTTTTTGTTTTAATTTAGCCAATATTTCACATTTTAAATCAACACACACAAAACAAATTTTACTATTGCCACCAAGATTCCCTTTTTGCATCTCCATTCATCTTTTATTTAATGCCTCCTTAACTTTTCCTTTTATTGCAGTGATGGTTAAAGGGTTTCTTTTCAGAATAACACCGGATTCTTGGAAATGGATATGGTGACTAGTGCTCCGTCGACTCAAAACAGTATGAGTTTTGCGTTTGGGACTTTTTTAAATACACATTTTAGGCTGAGACAAATGCATACCAGTGATAGTAGGGCAGGAACTCCCCTTCATGCTGCTGAGAAAAGGAGAGTAAGGAAAGATGTGCAAAAATAATGTTAAGACGATAGCATGCAAAGCAGCATAACCACATAAATAAGCACATAAAACCAATTCAAATATTGCATGACCATTTTTAAAAATCCACACAATCAACTAAAAAACAATATTTTCCATGCACCAAAGTCGTTTCTAATCTTCACAGTTAAGCCACCAAGTTTAATCACAACATCACAAAAAGAACTCAAAAAATTAAGTGCTACTTCCCTAGTTAACACACTATTATTTTTTTAGAAAATGGCCTTTGAACCCTGTTTTGGTATACCAAAAAAAAAAAACAATCCAGCAGATTGTTTTATATCACATTTCATATGATCAACTTTTAATCATAAGCAGAAGTTGTACATTGAATCAGTCAGGCCGGACTATTTTCCTTCAAAATATAGCAGGCCTCACTGTTGCGTCCCAGACATTCAGCAGGCACCATTTTGCAGAGGCACCCATGGTGCTCCCACCGATATATTTCATGCAAGTGACCACAGACTCCCAATATTGTTGTATCTCAGGGCAGCTCCGTATAGTGTGGAAGAAGGTACCTACTTGGCCGCACTGTCTGCAACACTGTGCGTCCATTGCCCTGCCCATTTTTATCCTGGTGGTGCATGCATAATAGGATCTCTGTAGTATTTTTAGCTGCACTAGGTGCAAGTCCCTCCAGATCGCGCTCCCATTGTTCACGTAAATGTTTTAGGGTATCTGGTGAGTTGTTGATTAATTTTTGGTATGTGAGGAAGATTGCCTTGCGGGGCATGGGATTATCTAACAACCTGCCCTCTAGGTTTGCGGATTCGTTGAGCACTGTTCCAGATGCATGACTTTTCTGCAAATAGCGATAATTTTCAGTGGGTGCTAGGTGGTACTCACTTTGCAGTTCAGTGAAAGGGATGACTCCTCCCTGTAGGACCCCCTCCTTGGAGAGACCAATGAGGTGCCATTTATCGAATCCAGGCTGTGTGCCTAGTGTGCATAGTCTCGCTGGGCCCCACATGGGAGTGGCCTGAATTTTCTTGTCCCGCCAGCTAAGTGAATGAAGTCTTGTGTGCCAGAGGCTGAGTGATACTGCCATTGAACCTTTAAAAGCTGTGTGACGCGACCCAACCTAGATGGCCCTGAGATAGCCCCCCGGTTGCATAATTTGTCTCTGTGGAACATGGGTTTTCCTGCTTGGAAGTGAACCCGGTGATTAGTTGCATAGGCCAATAATATTTTTGTATGTCCAGCAGGGCAATGACACCATTATACAAGCCCCTTGTCAGCTTTTTAATGGCTATACGTGGAGGGCCAAAGAAGAAGATACATTCCCTTTGGTAACCAAATAAAATAATTCTTCAACCAATCATCTCAAATATACCACAAGCCATTGATGTCAATCATACAAAAAACCCATATACCTATCTTTGCAATGCCACAAGACAACCACTGACTAATAATGGAATGCCACCTATATTTTATTAAAAAAATGTTGGAACCATTAAAAATGTGTTCATTATACAGAATTCATAAATCTTCATATTATATACAACACATATATCATTATACAATTTTATGTATTACATAGACAGAATATCAATTAATCAAGAGGGAGATGCAAAAATTAATCAAGTTTCAAAAACAAATATTATATCACATATATAAATCCTACAAATAGTACATACACTATATCCACGTATTAAAAACACTTTAAAGTGTATAGTCTAAAAGAAAGATAAAACAAAAGGAGAAGAGAGAGAGACGGACAGCAATTACGACAGTACCCTTATTAGTGGTTTGTGGACTAATCCGGTAAAAAAACTCTCAAATGCCAGACATGTATGCAGTCCAAGTGTTTTTATCACAATCACTGGCCGGTACACTGCATTTAGTTTATCCCAAGCGTCGACGCGGTTCGGTGGTGTTCGCAGAGTAATGGCCACCTTTATCAAGACAAATATAATGTGCTTCTCCTTTTAGAATCTTCAAACAAATACCCAAGTAACTATGGCGAGTATCCTACAGGCGTGAATGGTCCTTGTAGGGAAATGGGTCCACCGTTTTACAAATCGGTTTCTTTCTTAAAACACCATCCACACCCAGCACTTCTCCACCAACACACAAAACCCAATCATTTAGTACATCCGCTTCCGAATCATTTGACCATTCTTTTCTTTGGTGACTAGTCTTGATCCCCAAAGGTTAAAATATAATGCATCCATATTCTTTCCACTTGAATCTGAGCTCATCCCCTGTTGGGAAAAATGCCTGTGGAGGAGTTAAATTCAAAGGCTGTGCAATACACGTTAATAGTTTACTTAATGTTCAAGACTGACACACTTGCTTGTACTAAATTATATATATTCCAGGTGTGTATAAAGTGTATACCTATACACAAGAATCACTTGTGAATTGCATTTGACATTGCGCACACAGTCCAGGACTAATCTAGTGTACGTTTGCAGCAGCCCGAGTGAGAAGAAATGACTAGGTTCTATCGAGACATAGTTCCGGTTAAAATCTGTTAATGGTACCCCGTGAAGGTCTTGTTCAAAGGTTATTCAGGTGTAATATTTAAGAATAAGCACAGCTCATTGCCTTACAAATTGTGGATGAGATCTCAGAACACATAGATAAATTTCCATGAGTTTGTTAATTTCCTCTACTCCAATTCTGTAAGTGCGGATCTCCTCAGAATTCACCAGAAACCACATGTAGTCTGTATCAGATTCTTCTCTTCAGGATTGCGACCAACTTGTTGCCTATTTTGTAAAGATTACTCCAACTACTTATGGTCTTAAATTTCTTTCATTGCAACCCTGGAAAAGCTTGTGGCCGTCTCTTCCACTCCAGCTGACTCCTGCTTCAAATCTTATAGCATTGTAGAACATTGATATCCTAAGCTTACAGTGTCTTCAGCCCAGAGCTCTAAAGCAATATCTGATGTACAAACACAACACTCCTGTTTAGCACACTAATAGATTGAGAATTCTACCCAATGCAAAGTGCTAACCTTTTGCCAAATTTAAAATGAAACATTTGAATGTTGAATCTGAGTCTGCAAACATTCTAATTTTGACATCGCATATTGTCAAGCACATACCAATGAATTCTTTTCCCCGCCCTTCACATATTTATGCTCCGGGCCATGTCCCTTTCTTCTGTCCGAAGCCACAGTATCTGAGCACATCAGATTACACGTCTCCCCAAATTCACCCACAAATTTGCCGTGCCTGCTAACTTCATTGTGACAGGGAAACTTTGTACCCACCTCTGGGTGACTGATCCTGCATTGGATCAGCCATCAGAAGAGACTCCTATAGCCACTTTAACACTTATACTACTAGTCTGAGGTAGGCTAGAGTGTACAATGAAAATATTTTTAAACTAAAATTGTCTCAAGTTAGGTCATCTTCATTTTATGACTACCTTTGTTGACAATATTAAAGCATGAACGGGGTACGAAAGCAACTGTATCCATAGGCCAACATGTTTCTCTCTACCTACCTCCTTTCTCTGGTCTTGCACATTCCTCGCGGTCATGTCCTGGTAGTAGAGAATTGGCCACTACAAGTGAGTGTGTGTGTGTGTGTGCGCCTGTGTGTTTATGCTGAGATTTCTTTATTTAGACCCCATGTGAGTCATGGTTTTAAAAATGTGGCTAAGTTCGCAGCCGCCTGCCAAATTAGCTGCAACAAGCATTGGCAACTGTTGGTTAAAATCTTTAAGAAGCAATGCTCCTGCCTCAATATAATGCTGGGTAAGCAAGTAGGTCTACTTTTTGATGACCAGCAGGACACAACAAGCGGCTGGGCCGTCTGAAGTATTATTGTAATGAATGAGGAGTCCTACTGGGCTAAAACCAATCTGATACTTGTCTGTATTTTTAAAAGTGAAAAAACCCAGAAATGTGTCTTTGTGCTGACAGTCATGACCACCATGCCAATAACTATTCATATTGACTGTATACCGAGTTGAAAAATAAAAAAAGATGAGATTTCCCATTGAGGTTGTGGATATTTACAAGTGTGTGTCCTATTCTGGAAGTGTTTTCAGAGGTTTCATAGGTAGTCCTCTATGTAGTCATCCTCCTGTTGGTCTTCCATGGTCTGCTTCGACCTGGCTTTCTTTGACCTCTTAAATCTCCCAGTGTTGGTTGCTCTGGTTTTTCTGGTGGTCCTGGTTTTATTCCTATGGTTCTTCTTTTCTTTATGGTCTTAGGAATTCCGGCCCCCCTCTGGCTGGTCTTCCTGATTCTCCCCCTGCTCCTCTTCCTTTCCAT
Source organism: Calotriton arnoldi (assembly GCA_963921515.1). Taxonomy (NCBI): domain Eukaryota; kingdom Metazoa; phylum Chordata; class Amphibia; order Caudata; family Salamandridae; genus Calotriton; species Calotriton arnoldi. The sequence continues at coordinate 1,708,273 of CAWUFW010000124.1, read as the reverse complement.
GGTGTTTCTTGAATATCTCCTCCTGGTTCTTACCTCTGCCTAGTCATCTTTCTGGTATCGCTCCTCTCCTTCACCTCTTTTCCCTCCTGACCTTATCCAGGTTACACTCAGTCAGGGGTAGGCTGAGAAGGCTTGAGCGTCCCAGCAGGGTGTTCTTTCAGCCCTGCACACTGTACATGAATGTAAAGGAGGAGGTCCAGCATGGCAGGACTCTTGAAAAATGCAGCTTTAGAAATTGTAATAAGGAGAAATGCTGGCACCTTTAGTGAAGTGCAGGGCAACCAGCAGGGTAGGGGCATTAGCCTGAAGTAATTAATAGTTGCTGCCCTTAAACCAGTCCTTGAAAATTGTCTTTGCTTAACCAGCATCCCTATTTTTAAACATAAGAGGCAGGAAGATCATAAAAAGGGTCTAGTATGAATCTGTCTTGAGACCAATTCCTGTTTTTTGCCCTGCTACCGCTGAGCACTGTCAGAGTCTGATCCTCTTAAAGCACTGAGTGTTGCCCATTTTGGCATGTGGTTGTGTTCAGTCTTTCTGTAACGTACACTGTTGCCCAGGCAGTTGCACATTGCCCTTAATTACCCTTTTAAAACTCTGTTAGTTGGGTGCTTCTGACATGATAATGACACACCATAACATACTTCGCCTCCACTGAACTCCTTTTCAATGGAAATTAGTTAAACCAGATAAGCCTCTCGATTTAACACATTCGTCATGCTCTCAGTGATGGCTCTGATGCGGATATTCCCCACAAAACGTACCTCTGACTATTTCGATTGTTAATCTGTCATTACCAGAGCCTAATTTGCCACACCACCCAATAATCCAAATCCATGGGGTGTTTGGGCACTTCAGCTGGACCATCAGAATAGGAAATTGGATTTAGGACTTGTGACCATAAATGTCTTAATCCTCTACTTCATAGCCCGTATACCCCTAGGGCCTTCATGAGCCAACTCTTAATACTATTTCTCTTAAACTAGCTGCCGCTACTACTACTACTAAAAAACCTAATCTGGCAAAACAAATATGCCAATATCTTGAGACTAATCCCATTCTGGATGACTCTCATATGACATTTAATCCCAACGGCAGCTTGGAACTAGCCTTATTGGCAACCACAGATGATTTGCGCTTAGAAGCTTACAAGGGCCACAATAATGCTCTAATTCTTTTCGACCTGCCTGCGGTGTTTGACACCCTCTACCTTCTTATTTAACAGCTTTCGGCTATTGAAATTTGAGGCACTGTGCTTCTTTGGTTTGTGTCTTTTCTGTCAAACAGGACACAAGTGAATTTGGCATAATTCTGCTCTCCCTCTGCCATGTGTCTCAGCAGTGTTCCATAGAGCACAGTCTTGTCTCAATACATTTTAATATCTACATGAGACTGTTGACTGCCTTGATTTAGCTCCTCTGGTGTTCGAATCTACACCTCAAGGTAATGCTTTTTTGTTTAATTGTCTTGTAGCTGTTCACAAGTGGATGAGTACCCATTTGTTGAAGCTGAACACAAACCAGACTGAAATAATGATTGTTGGTGGCAATCATCTTAATGGGCAACTCCGCTTTTGTACCATAGACTTTGGTCCTTGCCCTTCCTTGGCAACTGTGGTCAAAAATGTTGGAGTCAAATTAGATGCCAGGTATCAGCTGTAGTATCCTAGTGTTCCTCATATCCAAGGTACCTTTGTTGTGTTATGTAGATTTGTAGAGTGCACCATCACCAGGGAAGGTATCCTGGTGCTGAGCAGGTGGGAGCCTAGCTACACCTTGGGCCTAGTAGGACTACTCAAAGCCAGGTCTTCAGCTATTTGTGTGATTCAAGAAGTGAGGAGGAGGCTCTTATGTGTAACGACCGGTTACTCCACTCTTTCAAGAGCGATGTAGAAGAAGGCTTGACCGCCGTATCTGGTTTTCCTCATGCATGGGATTTGTGCAAGTAGGAGTCTGGATGAGTGGAGGTGTCTGGAAGGTTTGTGAAAGCAAATGCGATTGTTGAGGTATGCTGGGTCAGTGTTATGTAGTGCCTTGAGTCTGTGGGTGAGGAGTTTGAATTGGCTGGTGTGTGAATAGGGAGCCAGTGGAGCTCCATCAGGTGTGGTGGAGCATGGGTAGTTGAGAGTTATTCTGGCTGCTGAGTTCTGAATGGTCCCCAGCTTTCTGATGAATTTTGCTGCTATGCCGGCATAGAGGTTGTGCCCTTGCTTGTGACCAGGGAATGTGTGACAGTTTTCAGGGTGCCAATTGGGAGCAATTTGAAAATCGTCAGGGTATGGAACTATGAGGCAGTGACGGCATTAACTTTGGTGGTCATGTCCAGATTGCTGTGGATGATGATCCTGAGGTTCTTGGCGTGGGTGGGTGTTGGTCCTAGCTCTGTTGGCCCACAGGTGGAGTCCCACAGTGAGGTGCTCTTCCAGAACATCACTACTTGGGTCTTGTCGGCAATTTCAGTCATGCAGGCATTGAACTTGATCCGAGTAATGGACGCCTGTTCCGTGAGGGAGAAAATGAGTTGTGTGTCGGCGGCTTAGAAGACGTTGATTTCATGAGAGGGCATGATGCTGGCTAGAGGGATCATGTATGCATCTAAGAGCATTGGGTTCAGGGAAGATCCATGTAGAACTTCACAGTTGAGGTCGCGGGCGTCCAAGGTATACGGTGCCAGGCTGACTGACTGGGTCCTTTGCACTCTACTACCTTTGCTGCTCTCAAATTGCAAACATCTGTGCTTATCCACCATGATAGGTGTACACCTGGACTACTGTAATAGTTGTGCTGAGGATTTAAAAAAATCCTTTCTTCTGAACTGAAGGCAGTATAAACATCGGGCAGCAAGAATAGTGACTGGCACTCTATGATACTGCTGTGCATTTGGTATCCTGCTTGAGCTTCATTGGCTCCTCATTCATAACTGGGTGATAATGGTGAAAGCTGCTATCTCACCAAGACTTTGCCGATATGTACCCCTGACAGGCAGCTTTGATCCACTGCTTCTATCGCTATAATTGAGAGCGGCGTGAGCGGATGAGTGCTGGGAAGCCTGGCTGTGCTCGGCTCCGCAAATTGATACAAGCGGAGGTACGGTGTGATGATGGCGGGAGTGCCGACTGAGCTGCCGATCGCGCTAAAGTTGAGACGCGAGCGAAGGTCCATAGGAGAGTGCTGGGGTCTTAAGAAGCTGCCTCTCCCTGCTGCGGACCGGTAAGCCAGATCTGACACCATAGGGTGGCGGCGCTTGAGCCCAATGGAGCGCATCGCCCTGGAATGCCCTGAAACGAATCCGGGGGCAATTAAAGGCAAGATCGGAGGACAGTGTGCGAGGCCCCTCTCCCCCCTGAGAAAGCCATATTGCTGAGAAATGTGGCTGAGGTGGCAAGTAAGTGCAGAGTGCACGGATTACAGCGTCAGCACTGATCTGGATCCTGTAAGTGGGGATCTGATGGGAGAGACCAGAGTTTGTGTGGGCCTACGCTCCGGGCCCTTCGGCGGGGAACCACAAAGTCCCGAGCACAGTACTGAGGGTCCTGGGCCGACTGGGGGCAACAGTGTTCTTCCTGGGGGTGAGACCGACCCGGGCATCTCCGTTTGGCAGGCTACTTGGAGGAAAGGGAGCCCCATGGGCATGAAACGGATCGCAATTAGGCTCCTTGGACACTCTGCGCAAGGTGCAAATCCTCGTTACTTCCTAGGATTGGGGCAATATCCGCCTGGCCTGCTGATCCGGGGATACTGGATCACTGAAGGGGCAAGACTTGGCCAAGTGGGGACATCTGACACACCAATTTTCTAATAATGGCCACCATGAGTGGGCCCCTTTCCAAAGCACTCCTTCTTCCCTTGTTGGGGAGGGATCCAGCATTTATGCCCCGGAGTCTCGGACCCCTCTGAGAGAGTCCACAGCGACAAGGGAGTCTCACACAGCGGAGGCCTGGGTTTTTTATCCCATTACTGCTGGGAGCACAGCACCGTACACCGTGACCGGCACGCTCAATGGAACTTTTGGACTATGCCCCCCTAGGCGGAAACTAACCTTTCTGTATGTACTGCGGTGCCCGAACAACCTTTGGCCGATGACCGGTGGACCTGTCCCACGCAGCTATAGAGGAGTTTGGCTCTGGTTCACCCCTAGGCCGTCACCTACCCAGCCGGACGTCGGACACTGTTTTTCCTCGTCTCCCCGTTGTGCCTCTTACACCCTCCCCCTCCTCTTCCCTCCATTATTCTCCGTCTACCTCCCCTATTCCTTCCCTCTCTCCCCTTGCCTATTTTTTTCCTCATGTTTTTTTTTTTTTGCTATGCTTTTTTACTCATGTAATTCCTGTAACTACGCTCTAGTAACTGATGTAACTTTGTAACCATGTTCTGAAACAATGTTTCTCCCTCATGTAAAGCGCTCTGATACCTCCGGGTCTAGCCAGCGCTATATAAAACTCAATAAATAAATAAATAATAAATATAATTGTTCAGGTGTGCCCCAGCAGTACCACCTTTTCTGTCCAGGCTTTTGGAATCTTCGTCCAGGAAGATCCAGTCCATGTCCAACCATCTAGTCTTTAGTTGCTGTTCAAGTATTTTTTTTCCTGTCTAAACAGCTGTTCTGTGTCTTGTTCTAACTTTAATCCAGTGCCAAGGGGCATGCAGGTATTGGAGCACTTTACAAAATCCAATCTAAATCTGATCCACTAACTACACTGTTGTCCTTCGAATTATTAATTTCCAGAATGACAATATGCTCTTTCTCCCACGCCAGTATCTGTCCCAGCGGACAACCGTCTTTTATGTAACCCATTACCTTGGTTAAAACATGACTATATTCACAATACAGTCCTCTTTTTCTAAACTGTCTACTGCCTCTTCCTGACTGCCCTTTATCCAGCAGCAACTGGTAAGGAAATTGTCAGTCTCATTGCAGACTACAGACACACTATATTTAAAGAAAATATTGCAGCCTGTACTGACTTTTGGCAATCTGTAGCATAGCATGGTTGGCTCCCTTCTGGTCTGTAGTCTGTATGCTATGTGAACTCCATGCCCCACTTCTACAGCTCAAATGGTGGGCACACTATCGCCCTGTTCTAATAGAGTAGTTTGCCTCTGTCCCTCATGAAGCTTCTGATACACAAACCACTACCACCTTCTATGATCCTACTTTTTTAAAATAAAGACCACATCCAAACCACATGCATTGGCATCAGTCATTGTAATGCTGCAATCACAAATTTCTAGTGCCTTCAAGAGTACTACCGCCACGAAATGCATTTACCTTTTGTTCACATCCCATGGTAGGTCTTTCTCTCCACAAAAGTCTTTGATTCTTTTTCTTAAATAACCAAAGAGGATTAGCTTTCTCAACAACCTGAGCACACAATGCATAAAACTAGGCCAATGTCAGAAACCACTTTAACTGATCAAAGAGTAGTATATTGAGAATATCCCTCTCTCCCTCCCTTCACCAAACATTGTTTTATGTTGAATTAATTTTTTATTTCATTGAAAAAGATTAGCATGTAATATATTAGTCTTCTAATAATGGCAGCAACTGATTGAATTTATCCTCAATGTGGTTACCTGGAATCATGGACCTTTATCTGAACATACCATTTGTTATTCTAAATGTAAAAAGAGATGGTAATCACGAAGCCTAATAATTCCATGATGTTATTTGTAACCTACACTTGTTTCTTTATATACTCTACTCCACTATTCCTCAAATTTTATGTATAACTATTTTAATATCCATGAGGTTTTTGTGTTAGAATTGTACCCACGTTACGAATGTTTTTTCTCTTGAACGTGAATTTACCATTGACCTCTCAATACAGTCGCCCTATGGTTTCTACCATTCAACCATTGTACTATACATAGTATATGTCTCATTTGATTTCTCACCATCTCTGGCTCTTAGTATCCAGTAGTAAACTTTCAGATCCCACGTATGGGATAAATATATCATTAACAATACAATGTCTACCTAATACTATTATATTCACCTCCATGCCACTCTAGTATGGCTGCCATAGAAACTATTACGCTAATCACTGCCTTAATTCCGGATTAGGACTGGGTTCACTTAGGATGAATAGCAACTAAACGTTACATCCACTAGATGCTATCTCCAGACCGCATGAGACGAGATTGAACCCGACAGCAGGGAGCAACCTCCTTAGGGGACGGTGCACAGATAGGTAGGAATCTTTGTGGTTTTCCATCCGGGTTTCAGCTGTACGAGTGGTTAACACCGCCCTGGGGGGAATATGCTACCATTTTCTGACCACTATCCTACCTAATTTTTTCCTTCGTCTGCTATAGTCATTGACTATCATCAATGGACCATTTGCTCAGGTATTTATATGGGCATGTATTTACGATAGACCACCGGACCTTGGGCCCTGATATGTTGATTATTAATGACCTTCACTCGTGCCTCCCTCCCCTGACCTTGAGTGACACATTTTTTTCGACTTGCTAGAGCGTCATTCATAATGCAAATGGTAAGTCCTCTATGTAGACCTCTTTTGAGAACTGCTTTTGTTTCACCTACACTATCTTGGGCACTACTGCCACTTAATTGGCATAGAAAATCTTTTCCATATAATAGATTTTCTGGCAAGAAGTTCAGAAGTGATGCTGAGTTTTCCATGACACAGGGTTTGTTTTCAAGTTTGAAGTGGATACACTTGCGTAACTATCTATGGCAATTCAATACGAACCCGCGACTTTCCCTTGCTATCTGTCTAGTTGTACTCCTATCTCTCCCTTAAATTTATGATTTTTGAAATGTCAAGTTTATTTTATACATATGTTTTAGCCTTTAAAACGCCCCATGCTTGCTTGCGGTTACGGGGCGAAACACGTATTGGCTGTCTTTCCTTTCTGATGAATATTTGCCCCATGATGCGAAGAATGAAGGAATAATTATCGATTTGTGTAAACTTACCTCAGTACTTAAGCAACCAATTTGTGTATATGTTAGGTTTTCTTTTAATTTGATGCAACTATCCTAGCACATTATTATTATCTTGATATCAGTGTGAGGGGTGTGGGGGGGTCACACCCTCAAGGGGATATTTACAAAGCGATATTTCCTCAATAATGCCTTAAAGTGAACTGAATGACCCCCATCTTTTTTATTTTACTCATTTACTGTCACGCCACAAGAGGGCGCAGTGGCCCCTTCACCTACCATTTGTGCCAAGCATTTCCTTCACTATAAATATTTACATTCATCCCTGAATTCTAAAGGTTGACACTTCGTACCATCACCTGCCACTAGAACATACATACTCTTTCTAGTGGCCCGTGCCTTACAATCACGTGCAAAGTAAGAGGGCAAGACCTCAGCCACATGTCCTTCCACATTCCTCTTCTTTAACATTTACGTTTTCCCTCCAACTGATTTTATACTACACTACACCCAACCCCTCTAATTGACATTTTATTCATATCTGGACTAGTATGCCCTCCTGCTGTACGAATTCTAAAGAGCGAACCTCTATTGACAGAAGTTTTTCTTGAACGTTCCTGTTTTCTCCGTCAGCTACTCTCTGATCTTGTCTTTATGGGCGTCTCTGTAGTTGCACAGGGCAGCCAGAACACAGACCGCAGCAGCCCGTACCACTCTACAAATTCACTGGGCATCTACACCCTTTCAAAAAAATGTATATCTAACTACAACAATTTCAGAGGGTCAAATCTCTTCTCAAACACTTTGCTACCGTGGCATGCTCATCCACTTAGTCACCTATCAAGTCTTGAAGGGGCAAATGTTTTAACTCCATTATACCTTCTGGCCCCAAACTTTGATTTAATAACACAAACTTTATTTTGTGCAAGAATCCATCTTTGATGGCATTGAGTTAAGCCTCAAATCCTTCTTTCTCAACACCAAAGATGGAACCCCTGCAATGGCCAGGAAGCTTTTGTCACACTGTTTGTTCAGGAGCTGCCACTGGTTATAATTTCCACAACATTTCAAAGAATATAAAACCCATTACGTTTCACAGTTGCATTAAGTGTTTAGACTGGTCATAGAGTAGGGTAATGTAGTCTGAGAGAGAGCTTGCAACTAGCAAGTGATAGGACTTGAGATGTAACGAGAAGGGATTGTTTTCAGTGGTGTGGTGGTTTAGAAGAAAACACCTGACCTGCACCTGAAATTATTACTGTGCACCAGTCACTATCTTGGTTCCAGCCCACAGAGTTAAGTTCTGCACTTTAATGTTTCTGTCACACAGTTAAGTTGACAGTAAGTATACTCGGCTCTACCTATTGTTCTTCCTTCTCAAATTTCAGAGTGTAGTGCAATATACACTCCCAACCAGGGCCTATTTTTTTTCTTCTCTCTAATTAATGAGCTATACAGGAGGTGGTAGAAATAAAAGGAAACCAAGTGACTCTTCACATAGAGAATCATTATTATTATTATCCTAAATAATTGGCAGGGAGAGGCACAAAGATGGTTTATGTTTGCAGCATGTGTTGTTGTAGATCCCATGCTGTGAGCCATCTATTGTTGGGTTTGGAAGATTACAAATGGCTTAATACAAGAATTTAACTTTCTTTTTGAGGAATGACTTGTGATCATGTAGCCGAAACCCACAGCACATCCTGCAAAATACACCTTCATTATTATTTTTCGCCATCTGGTTCGGAGCTAACGTTTGGTGTTCTGTGTTAGATGGTGTGTCACAACTGAAAAATAGGGTTTATATGCTGCAACAAACACTAGACCGTACAGAAGAACATCCACAGCTGCTGTGGTGCATCGGGCTGTTCAACCGTTACAAAGAATAACACAACTAACACATTAATTACCTTCGCATGCGGAAGACTTTCTGCTAGCCTTCTTGTGAGATGGGGGTTGGAAAATCAGCCATTACAATTTTGTCCTCTGTCGTACGATATTAGCAGCTGGTATCTGATCTATGCCTTCCTCAGAAAAGCTGTACAGCATGTTAGCTTTAAAATGTAAATCAACTATCCCTAACCATGGTGATTGTAGGCGGACATACTATGCTGCTAGAGAGTTCAAAATCCTGATTAAGTAGCTTTGTGGGTGTATGGTGACAGTTAATGCAGGCGAGTAATTCTGTAGTAAAGGTAAGGAACCTGACAGAAGAAGCACATTTTTCAGGCAATTGGGCGGGTCTGCGTAGGGTTTGTAATGGCACCAAATCGGTACAGAGACTTTATCTCACTTTTTAAAATGATTAACGCAAAAACCCCTCAGAACACACTGGGGGCTGAGAAGACACTCCAAGTCTTGACTTTGGGCACCTAAAGCTTCCCAAAAGCTTGCCTTGAAACACAAGGAGGTTCAGCCCTAGAAAGTAACTTTAATGCTGAAGAACGATCTACCTCGAAAGCCCCTAACAGCTCACCCGAGTTTTGATACCGAGAACATCCTTGACCGCAAAAAGCGTCTGAAGATGAAAATCAAGATACTCAGAGGCACTCACTTGATGACATAGCAAATGATCAGGCCTTTAGACAAAAAAAAATTTTAATGAGCCATATTGTAGCAATACCTCAGAAAGATGATTGAAGACCCGCAGACCTGAGCAAATCAGCTCGCCATTCACTGCAGAATCTACCACCTTCTGGCAAGACCGGTACCTAACAAAATATAAAATGGGCACTGGTGGCAACTGAACCAAACAGGTAGCCCCCCCTATCCTGCAGGCACTTGCACCCCAGGACCCATAATTAGATACACCATCTATGCCACCACCTACAGATGAAGAGGCGGACAAGAAGAAACCATGTGAAGCACTTGTTCCAAATTCCAAAGATGCATGGAACAGATACTCTGAGTGAGATAATAAAGAACCTCTACAACAGTCTCTCATTAAAGCATCACTCGCAGACAAGACTTTAGCCTTCCCTGTTGTAAATTAATGGGCTGCATTTCAGCATGCCGTAATAACCAGAGAAAAAGAGTAAGTTGATTTCTTCTTTGAAACATTGACCAGAACTGTGAGACTAGTCCAGTATGTTCAAAACTGCAGAAAATGTTATGCATTCAGTAAAGATATAGTCTATAAAATGTCGTATGGTTTCCACCTTCTCAGTAGGAACTGAATGTTTGTTTGGACAACATAAATATTGGGATGGTGCTAGACTGATTCCATGCACCCCTTCAAGATATGTTGGCCTATAGTCCTGCTAGCTCGCAGTGCACCCATGAGTACCCCTAAACCTAGTCCGGTAACTAATGGTTTGGGCAGCCTCAGAACATGACAACCCTGACTCCCCAAGGAATCGTGGTAACAGATCGCGGTCACAGCTCCTGTTATCACAGGAGAGGGAGGTTGGACTCAGAACAATAGAGCATTTAAAAAAAAAAAAAAAAGAAGCAATCTGTTTTATTCGGCTATTGGCCTTTTAGCATTTTAGCATTTCTGTGTTTTTTCCTCTTACCTGATAAATTGTATTTTGCACTTGGCACTTTCAAAAGGACAGCGTTTCCGGTCCGCCGCGGCATTTGGAGCCGTTTGTGCGGAGAAACGCTGTCCCAATAAGGCATTTTCACTCACTTCCGGTGAGCTTGCGGGTCTTGGCACTAGTGGTTGGCTTCCGGGGGTGTATTTTAGGCTCATGCTACGCCGGACGCGCAGCGGTCACAGCTCCTGTTATCACAGGAGAGGGAGGTTGGACTCAGAACGATAGAGCATTTAAAAAAAAAAAAAAAGAAGCAATCTGTTTTATTCGGCTATTGGCCTTTTAGCATTTTAGCATTTCTGTGTTTTTTCCTCTTACCTGATAAATTGTATTTTGCACTTGGCACTTTCAAAAGGACAGCGTTTCCGGTCCGCCGCGGCATTTGGAGCCGTTTGTGCGGAGAAACGCTGTCCCAATAAGGCATTTTCACTCACTTCCGGTGAGCTTGCGGGTCTTGGCACTAGTGGTTGGCTTCCGGGGGTGTATTTTAGGCTCATGCTACGCCGGACGCGCAGCGGACGCGCGCAGCGGGCGCGCCGCTGGCGCGCCAAAGGCGCGCCTAAGGCAAGCCCGTCCGCGCCCGTCCGCGTCCTCCTGAACGCGGCCAGGGCCAGCAATGCTGTCGGCTTGTACTCGGCTATTCAATATACCAGTAAGGAGCTAATTGAGCTAAATACACAGGCTTGCAAGTGTAAAGTCCATTTAGACAATTTGAAGGGCCCAGTAACTTGTCTTATGTGTAGAACCACCCTGGGCAATTATAGCAGAAGTCCTGGTCCAGCCCTTGTGGAAATGCAAATATTTCACAAACGATTACATTGTGGTCTAATCAATGCAAGATCAATAAATAAGAATGCCTTACATATCTATGACCTTCTGGAAAAAATGGACTTAGATTGCCTATTTGTCACAGAAACATGGTTGAATGAGCATTCTAACCCAGACATTGTACAAGCTCTCCCACATGGGTATACACTGGCAAGACATGACAGAATTGGACATAGGGGAGGGGGCCTAGCAATAATTCATAAACAAAATCTGAAACTAATAACTATTAATGCTATAGAACTTAAGGAAGCTGAGAGCTTCCCTTTCTGTTTCCAGCTAGACAGCTGCACTACATTTGCTGGAGTATTGCTTTATAGACCCCCAGGCCCTATTCTCAAATTTTTAGATACAATAGGGGAAAGCATCAGCTCTCTAGTGATTAGATACTCGAATTTCACCATTTTAGGAGATTTTAATATACATCTAGAAGCACAAAATATCCCGAATACAAGACTTTTTTCTGAAATTATCAGTACTATGGGACTAAAACAATTGATAGAGGCCCCTACACATGATGCTGGACATACCCTAGATGGCATTTGCACTAATATGACCAGCTTATCTGCAGAGCACCCTATAACAATGACTTGGTCAGATCATAAATATATCCCATTTAAAATTGAGTTTAAGAAGACTCAAGGAGGGAATCCCTGGAACAAAATTGCCCCGCAGGGGGCCGGAAGTGGAATAGTATGCTTAACCATTCCGAGCTTCTAACAATGGCTAAAGAGGGTAAACCTACCCTTTTGGGCATCCCCTCGATCGATAACGATAGATTCAATGAGTGGATGACATCTCTTGCAGTGAGTTTAGCCCCAATTGCCTGCTCCAGGAAAGGCCCGATGAACAAAAAACAGGCCTCTTGGTTTTCCCCTCGTTTAAAGGAATTACAAGGACAATGCAGGAAATTGGAAAGAATCTGGAGAAGAGGCTATGAACCAGTGGATCTTATCTCTTTTAAAGTAGCCCTTAGATCCTATCACCATCACATAAAATTGGAAAAAATATTATTCTACGCCAACCAAATTAATCAAGCAGCTGAAAATCAAAAAACTATTTTTAATATTGTACAATCCTTTATTAAACCTAAAATATTAGATCAGGAAATCACACCATCACAAGGTTTATGTGATAAAATAGCCGAATATTTTGAGAATAAAATTATTGACTTGAGGAAGGATTTCATTGAGTTTATTCCCTCGGCCAATAAACCTATATCCTCAGAAATTACTTGAGAATTCTCTTGTTTTCAAGAAATTAGTCTCGAACAATCAAGACAAGCCATTCTTACCTGTAAATCTGGCTCACCTTTTGATCCTTGCCCTCCCAGAGTATTACATGCACTTGTTGATATTATTAATCCAACCATAAATCAAATAATTAATTCATCATTTGAATCCTCCTGTGTACCAGATATCTGGAAGATTGCGGCGGTAAAACCCCTTCAAAAAAAGAAAATTGCCGACCCTACCACCCTCTCTAATCTTAGGCCAATCTCATTGTTGCCATGGCTAAGTAAATTAGTGGAGAAGTTGGCTAATAAGCAATTAAATGAGTTTCTACAAAAGGAAGACATTCTTCACCCCAAACAATCTGGATTCAGATCAGGACATTCGACGGAATCAGTGCTGCTTCACACAACGGATACGTTAAAGCTGGCCTTAGACCAGGGAAAAGACGCAGTACTGATCCTGTTGGATTTATCGGCCGCATTTGACACGGTCTCCCACGATATCTTGCGAGACAGACTTGTGTCCAGTGGCGTCACTAAGAAGGCGCTTGCCTGGTTCTCCTCTTTTTTAGAAAACAGACGTAACATAATTACCCTGGGCTGTTATAAGTCTGTTGAAAAACAGATATTATCAGGGGTGCCACAGGGCTCTGCCTTAAGCCCAACATTATTCAATTTATATATGACTCCACTGCTCGCCTTGATAGACTCGTTTGAGGTCGAAGCCATTACATACGCAGACGACACTCAGATCATTCTTACCCTTGATAAAAATTCTACTGTGGCAGAAGAAAAATTCTATTACTGCCTAACGGCAGTTATGAATTGGATGAAAATCAATCATTTGAAATGTAACAGCCAAAAAACGGAAATCATGCTGTTCGGGAAAGTTAATCCCTTTTGCCCAGTCAATGGTGGCCTGAAAATATGGTTCCACCTCCAAATACTGCAGACACAGTAAGGAACCTGGGGATTAAGTTTGATCCTACCCTATCTTTTCATAGTCAGGCTCTTTCTGTGGCTGGCATGTGTTTTCACACTATAAAAATTCTGAGAAAGTTCCTGGACCTTCTGCCTATGAACGCTAGGAAGACAGTTGCCGTGGCACTGGTTCTCTCACGTTTGGACTACTGCAACAGTCTGTATGCAGGAGTTAGGAAGGCTGTTTTAAAAAAGCTACAGGTGGTCCAGAATGCAGCGGCTAGACTGGTGCTCAGGCTGCCTAGAGGATCTTCTTCAGTGGCAGCACTCCAACAACTGCATTGGCTACCAATCCATAAAAGGATCCTGTTTAAAGTTCTAACTATCACCTATAAAGCAACAAAAGTAGTAGGGCCATTATATCTTAGGTCAAGAATACGTCCTTATACAACTCAACGTATTCTGCGGTCATCTTCGGGTAACTTTCTAACAGTTCCCAGCCATCGTTTGAAAACAAAAGGAGGCAAAACCATAGCTGTCTTAGGAACAAGAGCCTGGAACATTTTGCCGCTCCAACTGAGACTGGCCCAATCAGAACGTCTCTTTAGAAAATTGTTGAAAACATGGATTTTTGCTGCTCCTGACAACATTGTGTCCTCCCTTATTTGATACTTGTTATGAATGTATCTCTCTATGAATATTATCTTGCTCTTTTCCTGTGTTTTCTTTTTGAGCTGTTTCTGCTAGCGCCAAGATACTCCTTGGAGTGAACGTTGCGCTTTATAAATAATCTCATTCTTCATTCATTCAGATCTAGAACCTTTTCGCTCAGTCACTCGTGCATACTCCAGTAGATACACAACAAATACACAAAGGGGCTTTTTAATATTTATTAAATCATTGTGATCCTGGTATAGAATATATGTGCTGCAATGATTAGTAGACCGAAGCAAAAGAATATAATTAGCAATTTAAATACAGTGAAAAAAATAAACAATTCCACCATTGTGCTGAAGCAGTGTATATATATGCTGGCATATACGTACTGTGTATAGTGTACTCCTACTGTGCTCCCTAACCTAGTTGTCTAGGGTGTGTGTTCTTCCAGGAATGCCCTACTGGATGATCTAACTCCCCATTACCTGAAGGTAAGTGTACGCAGGGCCCCCATCTTGGTCACAAGTTGGACATCCCTCCTCGCAAAGGGTAAACGGGAATCAGCTGGGTTGAAGCTACAACAACTGCGACCTCTCAATGAAAGAGTGCTCCTCTGATTTGAACACGGAAATGCGTGTGTATTTATAATAACCGTTTCCATGCTTCTGTGTCGAGGCTTCAGCTAGGCTGACCTAGTTTATCTTCTTGTGATAGCCATGTCACCTTATGAACAAATAACAAACCATATTTTTACAATGTGTTTTCAGGCCTTGTCCTAAATGTTCAAGGTGTTGTGAAGCAAATGTGTGTCAAAAGCCATTGTGTTGTAAAGAAGGCAACTTAAGAAACGTGCGCATGTAAAATGGCAGTGTTTCGTCCTGGGCCTAACCTAGCCATGTGACAAACACCTAGAGAAGAATGCAAATATAAAGCTGTGCCTCAGTAACATCTTTATATTCAAGGTCATGTCTCTTTTGATTCTATAGTGGTTCTGTTAGCCTGAAAGAGATCTGTTAGTTACGGTGCCACTGAAGGACCATCACCAGACAAGGAAAGCAAACACTTTTATGTGGTCGGGAAGAGAGTGGCAAGGGGCGCCCAACCTTGTGTAGCGCATTGCAAACTTTCAGGCACTCAGCTGGTATGACTGTTGCCAGTGGGATGAAATTGAACACCTAAAATACCTTCCGGCAAAAATATTTAAGGGCAAAGAAATTGTCACTTAAGAAAAATTCATTTCCAACGCGGTTATACCCGCCTCTGGATGCTGCAGATATCCAGATCATCAACAGTGGCATTTTATGTTATCGTGCCAGGCTATGCATTTCCAGGTTTTGCAAGGAACTATAGCAATACCTGTTAGATCTACCATTGGAGGTATCCATTTCTTCAGCCCACATGTTAGTAAGGACACAGATACAGCCAAGTTCATGGGTGCCTTTGACATCAATGGCCATACCAACTCTGTCACTGCTAAGCAGTGGTTCAGTAGAGGAAGTTGCTGTTTGCAAGGTCATGGAGTGTACTCGTAATTACTTGCTGATACCAAAAATTGACGGCACACTGCATCCCATCTTGGACCTGCGTTTCCTGAATGCCTTCCTACAAACAATTAATTTCAAGAGGACATCTCTTTACAGGGAGTGCTCCCACTCCTGTAAGTAGACTTCCTAGATGCAATCAGTTCCAAGAATGCCTACTTTCATATATCCTAATGTTCCAAAAGTATTACCTTCTCTTTAAGGTAAGTGCAAAGGATTATCAGTTGTCTTTTACCTTTCAGCATACAATCTGCTAGGAGAGAGTATACTAAATGTCTTGCTACGGTGGTTGCTCCTTTGTCGCGAAGGCATTCAGAGGGATATGTACAGGGACTTAACGCCGCCTTAGCGTCAATTTTTTGACGTTACAGCGGCTATTTTTTTATCGCCTTATTTACAAGTTGCCGCTAACTGGAGTTAGCGGCACTTTTCTGACAAACGTGAATTTTTAAGATCGCCACTTCTGTTAGCGGGAGTTAACGAAAATGAGATGCAAGGTAGGCGTTCCCGTGCAAAAACTGCCGCTAACCCCACTTCGCGATATTTACAAGGATTTCCTTGTAAGGTGCAAAACCAAAAAAACTGCCTCTAACTCCAGTTAGAGGCAGTTTTGCAAGACCAGAAAATAGCTGGTCTTAAAAATGGTGCAAACACTTGGGGCCTCATTTCAGAAGGTTCTGGTGCTGGACAGCGCTGCAAGGAATGTTGCTGTGCTGCCCTGCGACCCAACTACAGGGCAGGAATGCACACCATCAATAAGATAGGGCGCATTCCTGGGCCACATTCATGTTGCAGCGCTGCGACAAAACAACGTTGCAACACTTTTCACTACGCCTTTCTTGCGACACAATGGATGCGCTGTATTCACTGTATGGCACTCCATGTCGCAATTAATGACTGATGCATCTGGAATCCTGACGTATCTGTCAGCGCTAAAGTCACGCATTGCTGCAGTTGTCACAAGCATGACGCAACTCCAGCAATGCATGGGGCCAGCCTATCCCTGTGGCACTGCATCACCCTTACGCCTGCCATGAGGCAGGCATAAGGTACTGACACAGTGGCATTCTACAATTGTTGCAGCGAAATCTGATGGACTTCACTGCGCCACTCCTATGAGGCTTTGTTGCCTGAGAACGCCCACCCTGCATTCATCATACCTGATGCAGGTATAATGTGGCACAGGCCTTCACAAGGTCACGCATATGCCTAGATGCGGCACTTTGCAAATACGGCGCAACGTGGCGCAAGAATCACGCTGCAAGTATGTCAAGAAAATGAGACACTGGCGGGGTGAAACTTTCAGAAGGGGCTCATGAATAAACCCCCCCTGTCTTTTTCCCCTACGTTGGCGCTCAATGGCTGCCATGCGCCAATGCAGGCACCCTCTCGCCATGGTGCAAGGGTGACTGAGTTGATTGATGTGGCTCCATCTCTTCTCGAGACGTCTGCAGGTGCGTCTGGACTAGTGGAGGGCGGGCGTGAACCAGTTGGCCTTCTTGCAATGTTGTTTGCTTGCTCTTTTCTTGAGGAGTGCCAGGGTGTCGGCGCAGTTGGAGATCCATCGGTGGAGGTTGCGCACTGCGTGTTGACATCTGTAAGTCTTGGCGAAGTGGTGGTGCTGAGGGAGTTGATGAGAAGTTCTTCGGTGGCCTTGATCCAGCTGCGACGGCGGGGGGTGGCAGGACAATGATGGCAGTGGTGTACAGAGGGCATGGTGAAGACGTGATTTATACAATGATGGTAGGTCCAGGATAGTTCGGTGGTGTGGCTGTAGTTGAAGTTCACTCTGGCGGAGAAGACTGGCTTGAGCGTGTGTCCGGCTATGTGGGTTGGTGCGGTGACTAGCTGCTTGAGTCCGATGTTGGCGAGGTTCTCCAGGAGGGGGGGTGGTGCTCTGGTCAATGGGGTTCTCCAGTTGGAACTTGCGGTCTCCAAGTAGGATGTAGTCAGTGAATGGGAGAGCCTGGGGTGCAATGAGGTCTACAATGGCATCGGTGAATGGGGTTTCATGGCACGGGGGGGCCTGTAGACGAGGGTGTCGCGGAGGGTGGTGTTGGGGTTGGTCCGGATCTGGAAGTGGAGGTGTTCCATGGTCACTGTTGAGTCATTAGAGTGTGTGGTCAGTCGGAGTGAGCTTTTGTAGATGATGGCAATGCCTCCTCCTGGACGCTCACGATGGTCCTTGTGGCTGATTTTGAAGCCGTCAGAGATGGCAATGTCCGGTCCGGAGCAGAGGTTGGTCCAGGTTTCTGTGAAGAAGGCGATGTCTGAAGAGGTGGTGTCGAGGAGGTCCCCGATGTCTGTGGCGTATTTGTGGAGGGGCCGCATGTTGAGGAGGATGCAGTTGAGCTGGTCGGGTGCGCTGTTGGTCGGCTGGGCGGCAAGAGGCGCTGATGTGGGAGGAGTTGGAGTAGCGTTTGCAGTTTCGGCAGGCACAGGGTGCAACAAATGACATAGGTTGAGGCATAATAGCACATGAATTCATCTCCTACTGACAACGTCAAAGTGTTTAAAAAATGAGTAAAAAAATGTAAAAACTAACTTTCTGCGGGGATAGTATCAAAGCGTCAATCTGGTATATTAAATTTAAAATACAAAGGTGTGTTTAGCGAGGTATTGTGATCGACTGACCTATAAATAAAACATGCTTTAAATCTTGGATCCCTCCTTTACACGTCACAAACTAGTCTCATCTTTCAACGTAGACCAAATGGGTCTTATAAGCTTTCAGAGGTAGTATGCCCAACCTAAGTGCTAAAATGACCCTCCTAACTCAATGATCTAGTGTGAAGGAGAGATACTTGTGAGGGTGCACGAACACAATGTTATCTGTATATGAGGAAAATAGCTTTAGTGCCTTATAGTGATTACTGTCCTCCATAAAGCTAAATCTTTGGGTTGTATTTTTGTTTTTTTAAAGTGCTTGAGTTGCCCAGGTGACAATATTTGGAGGTATTCTATCTTACAGTTTAATTTTTCCAAGACAAACCCGAGATTTCTGATGAAAGTAAAATTCTCTTTGGGTGTTGTAAAAATATGTTGTTTTGGCAAATCTCGAAGTGTCTTCCAAAGAAAGCAACGGACTACAAGCCCAGTGTGGAGTACTAGCAAAAGCAACAGAGCTAGATAATGCTAATTCCAGACGTAATGCCTGGGTGGCAATTGCTTGGATGACAGTTGTTCATTTACGCAGGGCCTTCCCTTTTGTATTGGTGTAAAAAGGACAATTTCTCTATAGGGATATGCTGAAGGGCTCAGGGGGAATTTTTACTTTATACATTTTTAGTAGATAGTTCAAATGTCTCCTTCCAGAAGCTACATAGTTTATTCAAAACTCCAACCTGTGAGAGGGCTCTACTTCCTAAATGAGAACAGTGATGTTTACTGTCCAAATTCTTGCAAAACACCCTTCCAAGATATGTGCATGCTTTTACTATTTCACTTTTGTTTCCTCCCAGCTTCCAGGAGAAAAGACAATACAGTTTCTCCAATATTGTGTCTTTCATAAATTCACATGCTTGAATCTTCCCCGTCGTCATAGTGGGAGTCCCACTGTAACCGTAATATAAGCAGTGCTAAAACATTAGCATTATGAATAACATTGAAAACAATAGACATTGTTGGCCAATTCACAATATTTTAATACATCCAAATTTCAACCAATCAGAGCAGAGAACCTGAAACACTCATTCCCCTGCAGAGCCACCATACCTCAGATTATTAACCGCACATCATGTGTTAAGGAGTCTCCCTGAGCTTTGCTCGGTGTTTCAGATCTCAACTTTTACGTGACAACTCTCTAATTGACTTTCAAACCTCCAGGCAACATCTGAGGTAGTTTGGTGGTATTATTTCCTATTTTTACCATGTCTGAGTGCTCCAAAAGAGGCTTTTCAGGCCTTGTAATTCCACTTCTCTGAGGACCCCCAAGGAATGTTTGTACTGCCTTTACTCTCAGCACAAACCCAAGGAGTGCAAGTACTGTTGCACTTTCTCAGCAAAAAGCCTCAAAGATCGTGAGGCCAGACTGCTTATTTGGCTCCAGAAAAAGAAAGCCCAGTCTGAATCTGAGTGTGAAGAAAGAGGACACTCTTTCTCAAATAAACGGAAAAATGAGGGCTCCTCCTCTTTGGACAAGGACTCAGAGGGCTAAATCCCTGGTAGGAAGGCCACTGTTGAGAGGTCAAAAAGCAAGGAACCTGCTGGACCTTCTCCCTCTCACAGAAGATTTGGCTCTTCACCTGCATCTGCTCCTGTTGCTCCATTCAAGGAGCCACTGTCGAAGAAAATCTGTTCGTCAGCGAGAATCATCCCGGCGACATCTCAGGTACCCCCTTCTATTCCGGTGACTATGGCGACATCTACAACGCCGACAACCAGAACGGCGACAAGCACTGCTTCGTCACTGACGATGACTCTGACAACTGCATCGTCGTCGACGAGTCCGTCACTGACAGGATGGATTTCGACTGCAGCTCCATCAACACCCTCAACTACATTTCAAGTCCTTCCGTCAATGAAAATTCCATCCTGGGCAACGTCTGCTGCGGCACAGTCAGCAGCAGTAAAAGATACTTTATTTTAGACAAGGGCATTCCTATACCTATACCACATGACATTTCATCGGTTTCAGTTTTACCCTCAGTGTGCCTGCTGGTGATGCAGGAATCTGGGGGGGGCGTGGTGGGTGTCAGGGGACAAATGTCTCTTTGGGTCAGCATACAGCCCTTCTCAGTTAAATGTGAAATGCCAAGAAACTGAGGATGCCAACCAAGGTCCTTTCTACTTATCTGGAGGGGGAATTTACTTCTCATGACCGAGGCCGGAAATTAGCTCAGGAATATGACACCGTCCAAGAACATTATCCATATGACGGAGCCTGACGAGGAACAGCATCATGCACAAGGGCTCTCTATTGCGGCCCTATCTTGTTTGTCACTGATTTGCGCATGATGTTAAACTATTACTATAAAAGGTTTCCTAAGGCCAATACCCTGACGCAGCAAAACCAATGCGTCCTGATGTTTCAGATACAGTATCCCTTCCGAAGAGCCCTATCAGACCTCAACAAAGGGAACGACCTGTGTTGCCACCTCTTACAATTAGTGACACATTGGCTGATAGCAATGGTGACCAACAGCCAGAGGAAGGGGAAATTGCCTTTGGCTCTGGAGAGGATCACCCGGAATGGGACGACTACGTAGCACCACTATCTGCTTTGCCTACCAGGCCTCCGACAGATTCACCTCCAGCAAATAATATTGGTGGCTTTCATGACATCCTGGATAGAGCATCCAAGCGTTTCGATCTACCTCTCCCGGCTAAGCAAAACAAATGCATTCTTGATGATTTTTAAGACGCTGTTCAGCATACTGTAAGATCTATTCCCACTGTTGCCTACATCTGGCAGGAGGGATTGAAATTGAATAAGGCACCGGCTTCAGTGGCTGCTGTCATTGCAAAGCTGGACAAGTAATTTAAGACTCCTGACAATTCACCAACTTGCCTTATAGGTCAGCTTTGTCCTGATTCTGTAATAATGCAAGTAGCCCAACGACTGACTAAAAATCTGCCTTCACCTTGCACAGCCACTCCAGATAAAGAGGGTCACAGATTGGACAATATTGGGAAGCGAGTCTCGGCCATGGCTACAACATCTATCAGGGTGTCTAATGCGCTGGCCATCCTAGGGAGATATGACCGTCGGATGTAGTCTGACATGTCAGCGTCCCTGGAATATCTTCCTGAGGACAAAAGGAAAGACACTTGAGAAATACTGATGGAAGGGGAAAAGCCTCTTCAGAAATCATCGATGCGGCCATGGACATCTCGTCCACTCCCTTTTGACAGATGGTAGGAGTGGCTGTCTTGTGTTGCCAAGGGTGGCTGAAAGCAACATCGTTTCACCTAGAATTGCAGGCAAAAATACTGGACATGCCCTTTGATGGGGAAAACTTGTGTGGAAAGCACGTGGATGATGACTTGCAGTCCATAAAATTGGACACAGAGATTATTCGTTCACTGGGTACCTTACAACAGTGATGATTCCAGCCCTTTCGAGGGGGCAGAAGACAATTGACTTTGAGGGCCGTTCCAGCAAAGTAGGTATCAACCCTACTCCCAGCAAGGTTTTTGATCATCATACTCTTCTCAGCAACCATACAGGACAACCACAGCGTCCCCCTTCTTGTAGGCAGCAAACGCGTAGACGTGATTCGACTTGAGACAAGTCGCAGGATGGTTCTACAAGACTATGATATGCCACAGGCACCAGTCACCCGAGTCCTGCTACAGCAATTTAGAAATCCCCTCTCAAAACTTTACAATTGTTTGAAGAACATCTCTTCCGACAAATGGGATTTAGACTTAATCCTGCACGGTCACACCCTGGGCTTTATTCAAAAGCCTCCCAATTTCCCTCCGTGCAGGTTATCGCATAGTCCTCTCTCTGCTAAAGGAGGAAATTCGCTTACTTCTCTCCAAGGATGCAATAGAGGAAGTCCCGTTATGTCTACGCAACACAGGGTTTTATTCTAATTTCTTCCTCATCAAAAAGAAGCTAGGAAAGTGGAGGCAAGTAATGGATCTATGGCTCTTAAACAAATTCATCAAGAGACAGCCCTTACAGGATGTTGTCCCTTCAGGAGATTCTGTAGTTCGTAGATACAGGGGATTACATGACATCCCTGTGCTGTATTCCGCTTTAGGTGTCCGTATATAGGTTTTCCTGAATCATGTCCTTATATAGGCACAATTCGCATTGCCCTTATATAGGCATAGAATCCCAGTCCTTATTTAGGCATTAGCCGTGCACTCCAAATACAGGCATGATCACCGACATCCGTCCACCCTAACGTCACAACGAGTTCTTAGAAACCAGACCCTTAAGCTTCGGGAGTTCCCCTAGCACAAGACTATTGATTTCTCCAAGAACTCATCTATTATGTATGAACCGTTATACCTTAAGGGTTCATTCCTGACGTCTTCCTCTGTCCGACTTCATGTCAATGCTAACATTCCGAGGCACCTATCGGGTATAAATATACCTTCCCTCTCCCAAGCAAGTTAGAGGAGACCTCGACTTCAGAGGAGCCCGTATCCCGGCCTGGACGCACTGAGAAGACGCTGTCATTCCTGCACGCAGAAGAATCCAGCTTCCAGTGTTCTGACTCCCTTCGCGGGGTATTAGAGTTCCAGATCCGGCAAGAGATTCCCACCTCTCTCATTCTCAAGGTATGGAGCTGACTAGAACCTAGAGGGACTCTTGGCATACTAGACTTAACATACTCTTAGTATACCATACTAGAGAATACTCCACCTACTTCTACCTTTCCCTACACCTAGACTAGGTTAGGCACATTGGGGTAGAACTAGCTTAGAGACGCATCGTATGAGTACTCGCATTTTTAGCTCATGTTATTTATGTACGTGAATATATGCTAAAAGATAATGCTAGCGCAGTATTATTTATTTCTACTGCTTACGCTGTACATCATTTATCTTGCATACTGTCTTGTGATCATAACAGCACATATCTCTTACACGAGAAACAAAGACTGTTCAATAAAACCCTTTTATTGAAACGCCCGTCTTTCCTTTCTGTGTAACTCTGCGGAAACTAAGCATGCACGATTGACTAGGTGAAACTGTTATCTATTGTTTCCACGATTCTGAGACGTGTTCCGATTCTAAAGGGAAACAAAGTGGTCATGTTTATGCGGTTGCCAGAAACTACTCCCTTCTTGTTCTCAAGGAGTTTCTAGTGGCCTCTGAGCTAGCTGGCACAAGTAATTAAGTTTAATATACTCGATAGGGACATACCGACCTTAGTCCTATGTCAAGCCTATAGGTTATATTATTCCAATGCGCAGAGCCTATTGGGGAAATAGGAACTACACTACACCTGGACCTGCTAAGTGCGATTTCCATATCTCCATCCACTTAAAGCACAGAAAGTTCCTATGGTTCGAGGTGGCAGGGTGCCATTACCAATTTAAAGTGCTTCCTTTTGGTATCCGGTCGGCTCCCAGAGTCTTCACAAAATGCATGGCTCCAGTGGCGGCTTTCCTGAGGAGATCAGGGCACCAGGTTTTTCTGCACCTGGACGACAGGTTAATAAAAGGACTCACTTGCCACTCTGCAAGAGATTCTACTTCGGACTGTCTGCAGCTTTACAAATCTCTAGGCCTAAAGATGAACAAGGAGAAACTCCCTAATTCCATCCAGATCAACTGTATTTCTGGGGTACAATTCTGGTTACAAAGGTGGCCAAGGCTTTTCCAACCACAGACCGGGTTCATAGTCTCAAATCATTTGCAGCATCCCTCTCGACAAGAAGGTCCACTTCTGTGAGAAAGTCCAAGTTGAGAATGTCATCCTGCATCCCGTTGATTCCAGACTGTCGTCTTCGCATGCATCCATTGCAGGAATAACTAGACTATCAGTGGATTCTGTGCCAGAGCACGTCCGAGGACCCAATTTCGGTTACATCACAGATGTACTTAGCAATGTCTTGGTGGATGAACATGGACAATATCTCTCAGGGTCTCTCATTGGTTTCCGTACAGCCCAATATTGCGATGACAACAGACTCCTCCCTAGAAGGCTGGGGAGGTCACTTGCAAGACTTGAAGGTTCATGGATAATGGACCATTCAGGAGAATTTGTCACACACAAACCTTCTGGAGTTGAAAGCAGTCTACCTCGACTTTCAGGCTTTCCTTCCCAGGCTCTGCAACATTTCAGTCTTGGTGAGAACAGACAACACTACAACCATGTTTTATCTCACCAATCAGGGAGGGAAAGGATCATAAGTTCTGTCGGCGTAAGCGCAACTGATATGGGAATGGATATTGCCCAACAAAATCAGCAACCTGACACCGAGGTTAAAGCAGTGTCCAATTACTTGTTTAATCGACTAGAATAAAAAGGCACATTTGCCGCATTTTGTAGATACTTCCAACACAAACTCAAATCAGGTAGTAGCAAAATAATTGTTTCTAGCTGCAATAAAGTACTGACGGCCAACCCGGCCCAGAAACGTATCCCCAAAAAAGTAATAGCAACACGAGTAAGTCTGTAGATAACCTTCTTAACGGGAAATCCTTCAGTCAGGGCAAAGGTGATAACGAGCACGTAGACCATGCAGGACTGTGATAAGCCTGCTGATAAAGTAACAGCCCAACAACGCCAACATCACCTTGAAAATAGAGCATGTCGTAGAGGTACAGAACGAATGTGCGGACACCTTAAGCAGGACAAACAAACAGTGCCACGAGTGGGAACTCAATCAGTGGCATTTAATGCATGTTTTTCTGTGTTGGGGTTCTCTAAACCTGTATCTCCTTGCTACTCTTCACAACAAGAAATGCAACATGTACGCCAACTGATGCCCTCAACTGGGTTCTTGAGGAAGCACATTCCACCTAGCAAGGACAGGGATGTTCTTGCATGCTCTCCCTCCATTGCTGCTCATTCCCAAGGTCGTTCACAAGATGAAGCGGGAACCTTGCTATCTCATACTCATAGACCCAGCACGGCCAAGGTAGCATTGGTTCACTGGGCTTCTTCAACTGTCAGAGTGCCAACATATTCCCCTGCAACCATTGGAGAAACTTCTGTTGAACAAGGTGCAAGTTGTACATCCACAGATTCGTTCTCTCAACTTGTCAGCTTGGCTCTTCACCACAATGGGTTTGGGACAAGCCTTTCTGAGGATTGCAAATCGATTCTCCGAAATGCTTGTGCTGCATCAACAAATGAATGTTACTCTGCAAAATGGAAGAGGTTTTTCTCCTTTTGTGGCGCTCAGTGTCCCTAGCCTCTCTTATCTACTCCATAGCAGATTCTCCCCCATCTGCTACAGCTTGTGAAATCAGAACTCACTTATCTATTGAAATCCATCTGGCAGCTATATCCAGGTTCAGAAGACGTTCAGGATAACTGTCATTCTGGTCCAACAGGCTGGTTATGGAGTTTATGAAGGGACTGTTTCGAGTCTACCCTCCAGTGAAGTCCCCTCCTGTGGTATGGCAGCTCAACACAGTCTTATCTCAACTCATAAAAGCTCCTTTCGAACTAATTCATAAAGCTGACTTGAAATTTGTTTCTTGGAAAGTAGCTTTTCTTTTGCCGCTGACCTCTGTAAGGAGAATAAGTGAAATTCAAGTCTTGCCGATTCCTGAACCATATTTACGGTTTGGAACGATATTCATTTTGCGAACTAACCTTTAGTTCATCCCCAAAGTGCTAACATCTTTTTGCTTCAAAGAACCCATCATATTGCCAACGTTCTTCAGTAAGCCATCTTCGGCAGGAGAGACAGCCCTGCATTCTCTCGACGTCAGATGCTGTCTCACGTTCTACCCCAATAGAACAAAGACTGTAAGGAAATCTGATTAACTTCTAATTTCTTTTGCTCCAACGAGAAAAGGACAAGCCCTGTCATGGGCAGGTATTGCTCAATGGGTGTCTGCAACAATCACCTTCTGTCTTGAGAAGACAGGATGACCCTTGTCTGTAAAGGTAAAAACACATTCTACGTTAAAGGTTGCGGCTGTATCATTGCCAGACATCTGCAGGGCAGCGACAATGGTTTAATGACAACTTCAGGAAGCACTACTGCCTGGATTCCCTGAGAAAGGCAGATGTGGGAGTTGGACAGGCTGAGTTATGGCACCTGTTTTCCTAAGCTGTGCAACATTTGATTATGTTTGTATACATTATTGTTTATGATCTTTCTCTCTGAACTTTGTGGCTTTGTCACATAATATTTTTTCAGGTCTGTGTGTTAAATTCATGCTACTAGGTTTAATCTTGCTGTATTATTTATCATGGCGGGATGGTTTGCATTATCCACCTCCATTATTACCTTGGTACTGCGTACTAGTCTGATTCAAGCATGAGAATCTATGAAAGATACAATACTGGAGAAAAAAAACAAGTTACTTACCTGTACACTGTGGTTCTCCTGTATTACTATCTTTCCTAGACTCCCATGCGACCCTCCCTCCTCCCCGTTAAAGCTCACCACTTTCATACCTCTTTTTTCCTTTAACTACACTTGTACTCATAATCTGAGGTATGGTAGCTCTGAAGGGGATGAGTGCTTCAGGGTCTCTGCTCTGATTGGTTGAAGTCTGGATGTATTAAAACAATGTGAATTTGCTAACAATGTCTATTGTTTTTAATGTGATTCTTAATGCTAATGTTTTAGTACTGCTTATATTACTATTACTGTGGGACTCACCATGATGACGTGGAAGATTCAAGCATGTACATCTACGAGACCGCAACACTAGAGATCCACAGTGTACAGGTAAGTAACGTTTTTTCCTTCCCTTGAAAGCCAAAACTTTCATTTTGGATATATCAATATTCAAATAATTCTGCTTAGTGTAGCTTTCCAGGGCACTTGGATTTCATTGCAAACCAATTTGGGTTAGGTCGGATAAAACCACATCAGCAGCGTACATCAGCACATGCATATCATAGGCAACAATAAATGGTGTAAAGTTTCCTATATCCAGAAATTGGGCTGGTAAGTTTTGAAAGTAGACGGAAAAAGAAGAGGAGCTAGAAGACATCCCTGTTTAATGCCATTCCTTGTCAAGATGTTATGGGTGAGCCCTTAATTTACACCCATAAGCACTCTACACCATGTTGAAGAGAGAACTGCTATTATCACTCAGTAAATTCATAGTAACTCCCGGCCCCAGCATTTTTCCCCCCAAAGGATAGGCCTATCTAATCAAAGGCTGTAGAAAACTCAATAAAGGCAGTGTACAAAGTATGTGACCCAACAACTACATCTTCTCAAAGTTTAAACTATACCAATGTTATCAGTGACTGAAAGGTCCCAGTCCTCTAGTTGTTCTAAGATGCTTGCCGCAAAGTTTTTCCCAGTTGTGTCAAGGAGAGTGATCTGATGGAACTTGCCAGGTGATGAGCGTGAACCTTTTTATCTAGGGGTATGATGCTACCTCTCCAGCAATTAGGCACTTCACCTGTCTGAAAACAGTGCTCAAAAAGAGAAATTCTCCCCAAGTCTCAGGGTCCTTTATCTTTTTTTAATAACTTTTGCAGGAATTTTGTTGGGACCCATTGCTGAAGAGGCTTTAGTTTTTTTTTTTTTTATATGCTGCCACCTGGCTACATGTTGGAAGAAAGAAATCCTCAAAGATGCTTTTGCATTCTGGAAAACAAGTGAGGTCCCTTGATTGAGGTCAGTGGCTGCATTTTCCCCATAAAGGTGTGATTGATATATATTCCAGACTGGACTGTTGACAGGAGTTTCTTGATTCCACTTTGCGCAGCAATCAAAGTCCATAACAATTTAGAGTTATTGGTTGAGGCCTCCTGCTGTAGGTCAATCCAATTTTTGACAGCTATTTTCTGTTTTATGAATAGCGAATCATTGTCCTTTTTTCCCAGATCCCTTGGATTTCCTTTTCTGGAGGAGGAATATTCCATAAATTGAAGGTGAGTGAGAATTTATTTCCACTGAAAGTTTCCCAACATTAGGACTCATTTGTATGGATTGCCTTTTTTTTATGAAGTAGTAGCATTTCATATCCCATTTACTACTGCTGTTATAAGAGTTTAATAATGATCGATTGGATTTGCCATGTGTGAATTCCATGAGGAAAGAATTGTTGCATTTAGAGAATCATTCCTCCTAGAATCCCAGACTAGCTTACCATGCCTCAAGTCGATGGTTGCTTTACCACTGCCAAAATCCAAGGACCATTTTGCTGTTTCATGAAGCTGTAAGTCATAGGGAGAATGGTGAGATCGCTCCCTAGATGAGGGGAGGACATCCACAGCAAGAAATGAGGAGTATAGGTCATAGCTAGTAGTTATGTAATCAATGGTGGAAACAATGGTATTTCCTGTTCTTGTGGGAGAGCCTGGGATATTCATATCCACCCTACCATTCATCACCACTGGATTTATTCTGCGAAGAGATTCAAGAAGTAGTGTGCTGTGCCTATCTGCTTGGATTTTTAGAGGGACGGAGACTTCCGGAATGTTCCAGGCTTCTTCTAGGTCTTTATCCCTGAATAACTTTAATAGTAAGTTTGAGGTTTTCGCATTTAGTCCCACATCAAAAGAATGTTTCTGTAATTTTCGCTGTTTGAAATGGAGTCTAGCAATTCAAATAGTTGATTCAAAAGTAGATTTTTTGCTTACAGGGAGGAATGTAAACATTGAAAAGGAAAAAGAATTGCATTGCTTATGTGGTAATTTAGGGAAAGTTATTCAGATACCTTGTAGGTTTTTAAGGACACAGTAAGGATCTCAAATTCCCATTAAAGGTTTTTAGATAACAGAGTAGTAAGTCCTCCTATTGCGTGTCCTTTCGGTACAGATTCAGCTGGGACATCCGCTATAAAATACGGATTTAAAGTAAAACATTTTTTTAAGCCAGATTGATTGAAGGATCAAGTCAGAGAAGGAGGTGTTTATTTTTTTCTTTGGAGAACCTAGCTATATTCCAGGACATTATTTTGAGGCTATTGCTAAAATGAAAGTTTGGACATTTTCTCTACTTTGTTTTTGTTAATTGAACTGGCAAGCCAGAACCAAGAAACCTCTTCATTTCTGCTTAAAGCCAATTGTGAACTCTGGCTTCTGATTGGTCTGACTTTTGCACTAACCTATTCAGTAAGAGAATCGGAGTATACCTTAGTCTTTAACCAGGTAGCTGAATTTGCTTATAAAGACCACTTACAGAATTTGTCAGGAGTGAGATAATGAGAGCTCTGAGGTTAAACGAGGGATGCTAAGGACATACAAACCATTTTTATGTAAGGCATTGCCTTAAGATTATCAAGAGGTGATCAGGTTTTACCAGAATTCAACTCGTGCAATGGGACGATCTTGTTTTCCTGGGAGGTAAACCAATTTTAGTTCTGCTGAGGAGAGCTATTGAAGTGGGGGATATATGCGTGAAAGACCTAATAACCATTGTCTATTTAAAGTGCTATTGTCGATGGGAAAGAGAGATCTTAGTTCAGTTATTGAGGAGGATTGAAAGGAAAGTGTTTTCCACTTGTGTGCTTTTTTTTTCTCAGAGTTGGAGGCAGCTGTGGGAGCTTTGAGGGAAGGTGAAACCTCCTTCGTGTGCAGACTGGCTTTAAATTCTGGTGCTTGTGAATTTAAAGGTCTTCCAGAGACGGTTGTGATGGCGATAGAAGGAATTTAGGGAGATTCTGAAGTTTGGCCTAAGCTTACTTCCACAGAAATACAGGTGGAATTTCAATAGTTCCATTGCTATCCACTTTTAGGGTGAATCTTATTCGTTTTGGTCCTTTTCTAGTTAATCTGCCTTTGTGGGGTTTTTTCGGTTTTAAAAAAAAAATTTAGAGGAAAACTCTTCAACTAGGGTTTTTATTGAGATTGGTTCTATTTCAGGTCCAACATTTGATCAGGTTTCCTTATCCTTTAGTGGTGGTTGTGTTTTTTTTATTTAAGATAGAGAAATGCAGACTAGTGGCTTAGTTTATGGAGACGAATATGGGACCTGTAGCTCTTTCAAAAACCGCTTACGCTGAGAGAAAATGGTACCCGAGTCGTTAGCATCTTCCTTATTTTTAAACTTTATGCATGCTTTTCCTGCTTGCGTGGCCCATGACCTTCTTAGTATTAAATTCTTATCTTGAGTAATAATTTTTCTCACTGTAAGGCTTTATGTGAATATTAGGCCCAATTTCCTCCATGTTCTTTGCAGTGGCGGCTGCTAGGGAACGGTGGCAGGGGTAGTAAAAAAAGAAAAGATTACTTACCTGCTGGTCGCTGGCTGCTGCCTCGCCTCAGTCTCCCTCTTTTCCTGGCTCCCGGCAACTCCCAGACTCCTCTAAGCCAATCATGGATCTCATGTCACCAGCATGACAGCAGCGTGGTGATTGGTCTGAGCGGCCTATTTGGCTGCTCGGGACAGTTCTCCACCTGGCTGTGCATCACAGCCAGGTGGAGAAATACTATCTGCATATGACTGTTTGGCCAGCCAAACCATCCTGTGCACTTAGAGAATGCCCACCACTCCTCCTCCCCCCCCCGCTGACAAAAGGCCAGCCCCGCCCCACCGAAAGCTGGCTCCATACTAAAAAATAAAGAGATAATGTGTTATCATTTTACTTTTCCTTTGCACTGCGCAGTGAGGCGGCGCTCCTCTGCCTTAGCGGAGGAGCTGCCGCTGGCTCTTTGGAAATGAAGACAACACTTCATGCGAAGTAAGAGAGTTTAGAGTTGCTGTTTAAATTTCCAGAATATCATCTGAGTTAACAGTACTTTTTTCGAAGAGAAGCATCATTGACTGAAGGATTCTTTTAAGAGCATCCGAAAAATGCATGTAGTCTGTGGAGAGGGTGAGAGGAGTTTTTAAAGGAGAGTCAGGCAAGCAAGAGAGGTCTTCCGTTCGAACTGGTCCTTCACTCAGTACTATTAAACAGTTTATAGGTTTCTTTTGAAGACCTATTCTTCTTTCCAAAAGTAAGTGAGCTGTGTTGATTTAGGGGAAAAATTGGGGGTAGTGAGAAGGCCATCTAGAGAGCAAATATGCATGAATTTGTATTTCTTCCTTTGAAACAAAGGGCCACTGCTTGCCTCTTCACTTGAATGAATTGGTTTCTGAGCTTTTTAACAATCATAGTTTGGGAAATGCTTGTTAGCACAGACAGAATTTTTTACAAATAGGAAAAGGTCTGCATGCAATCTTACCTCAGCCGTCAGTGCCTGTGGTCACCACACCACCCACAGGAATTAGTTGCTCATGTAGTGGGAGCAGCAACAGCATTAAGGCAGAGACAAGACCGTGGAGAACAGTTGCAGGATGACAATAATCCTAAAGTCATGGGAGTCCAGCCTTTGAGGTCCTCGGGAGAGCTCCAGTGACAGTTCACAGCATCTGCTCGCTTCTACACTGGGTGTCCTGAGCCACGGGCCCAGGTTGCCCTGCCAACCCCCGCGGCTTCCAGAGGGGAGGCTGGGTCGCAAATCGAGTGACAACACTCGCAGGATCAGGTGGAAGCGCAGGTAGTCAAGTAAGCAAAATTTCACAACGCCGCAAGCCGACCCTGCCTAGGGCTGACCATAAGGGTCCCTCTTTTCTGCTTCATTTGCTTCTCGGTAGCAAGAGCAGGCATCCGGACGTTACGAGGACGGCAGAACAAATGGGAGGACAGGAAAAAATGATAAACTAAGAATCAGCAGCTCCCTGCACTGCTACGAGAGGCAGAGGCCAACAGTATGTACCTTTTTAAATAGATACTGTGCAAAAAGAGTATGGGCTGAAGACTGCACTCTGCGACACTGTAAGAGCTGAGGGCTGAAAGGAGACTGAAGGGTGGAACAATCACCTTTTGTTGTGTGCTTGATGTAGCCAGACTCCTATAACTGTGCAATCCACCTTCTGTGCTTTTTCTGTTCCCATCCCTACTGCTGTGGACACTACTTACTACATAACGATGTGCTTCATGCCAACCCTTGAGCACACCTCAGTTTTTATTATTTCCATAAATACTGAGTACAGTGACCCTTGTAGCTATCCTGAAAACATTCCTTGCTCAAAAGTTTGAGCATGTTTTGTTTTTATACTGCATGAATTCTGCTATTAATATGGCCTTGCTACAATGGAATGCCACGTCTGAGACAAGTAGCTAATGTTCCTTTGTCCTCTTTCATCTCACCTAATTGCATATGTGAAAGGATAGTTTGAGTGAGATGAAAGCATTCAACAGAAGTAAAACATTTTCATCTTTATTATTTATTTATAGAGCGTGACATTCATCCATTAGGATATCACGGCGCTAGATAGCGGAACTCATGGTAGAGGTGGAATATAGGTATTGTTTGGCTGTCCAGTATTAAGCCTTGGGGAACAGATGAGTTTTGAGTTATTTTCTGAATGATATGTAGTCGTCTGTGAGACGAAGCTCTTGTGGTAATTCGTTCCAATGCTTAGCCGCCAGATATAAGAAGGTACGACCTCCTGCCTTTACACGTTTTGTCCTGGCCTGCGCTTGATGGCGTGACCTTAAGCACCTTGTTGGAGCATAAAATAAAATTTTGTTCTGTAGGATTAAAGGCCCACGATGGTGTAGAGCCTTGTGTGCATGGCTGAGCAGCTTAAATCTTGCTCTTTGGCGCATAGGTAACCAATGGAGCTGTTTCATGCACTCAGACGCTGAGCTGAGTCTGCTTTTGTTGCACACCAGCTTGGCAGCAGCATTTTGTACCACCTGCAGGCGCGTGAAGAGATAATCCGCCATGCCTACAAACAATACATTTCCATAATCTAATCAACTGATAAGCAGGGCTTGCGTGATTATTATTCTGCAATCAAGTGGGATCCAGGGAAAAAGCCTTTTTAAGAGCTTCAAAATCGCAAAGCTTCTTCCACATAGGACCCGCACGTGGTCCTGCATTGATAGGGTATTGTCAATAAGGACGCCCAAGTTTTTTGCACATTGCTTGGGTGCTTGGACATCTCCTAGAGTTTGTGGCCACCAAGTGGCATCCCAGATTAGGTTGGCTCTTCCGAAGAGCAGAATCTCTGATTTTTCTGCGTTTAATTTAAGGCAGTGTTCCGACATCCAGCTTGCCATCTCCGAGAGGCAGTTGTTCAGTTTTAACCTAGTGTCCTCATGCCTTTCTTCAATAGCTATTAGCAGCTGTCATCCGCATAGGAGCAAATTCTGAAACCCCATTTCTTACAGATTTTTGCCAAGGATGATATTTAGGCATTAAAGAGCGTGGGGCTCAGGGATGCTCCCTGTGGGACACCATAGCTGATGGTTCTTGGTTTAGATGAGAACGTGCCCATTTGTACGCTTTGTGATCTGTTACTTAAGAAAGAGCTGAACCACTGAAGAGTTTTGGCGTGAATTCCTTTTTCATGAAGAATTTCCAGCAGGAGGTTGTGTGAGACCGTGTCGAAGGCTGCCGACCGGTCCAACAAGATCAGGGCAGCGGCCTTCCCTTGATCAATCAGAGATCTTATGTTATCTAGTACGGCTAGAAAAGTAGCCTCTGTACTATTGGTGGCTCTGAAGCCAGTTTGGGAGGAGTCTAATAGTTCGTTGGACTCGAGGTAGTTGGATAGTTGTCTATTAACCAGCTTCTCCATGACTTTAGAGAGGTACGAGAGTTGAGAGAGAGGCCGATAATTTGCTGGATTGTGAACATCTGTTCCTCCTTTCTTCAACAGGGGGGTCTACTATGTATGCCATTATTGTCCAGGTCCCCTCATAAGTTATTACTCGGATTTAGGGGGGGAATCTGCCTGCACCAAGTTCACACTTCGCAAAGGAATCCCAGGGCTGTCAGAGAAAAGTTCGGCCTGCTGTCTCAACACTCAAAGATTATCAAGAAAATGATTTATGTTGAAGCATAATCATGGTAAAAAATGTTTATTGTAAGTTTACTCTCCTTTACTACTCTAACCATACTGGGCCCTTTACGATTAGACAAATCTGCAGCATTTCAATTTACCACAGAGGCAATGATCCCCTGACTCATTTTTCTCCACTGATAGGAGGGGTGAAATTAAGGTGAGCAACACCACGTTAGCAATCCAATGAGAACCAATAATTGACAGCCAACTCACAAATTTGATTTTAGATTTAGGTACACCACTCTTAAGACCATGCTATAGAAATAAAGGATAGCAATAGGAAGACCCATTCTTCTGAAGCAGTTAAGTAGAGTTAGGATTATGCGGACCAAAAGCTCTGAAACGCAGAACAAAAGTAGTAGCATCTGATGTTCTGTCAGAGCTAGCTGATTCTCCCTACAACACATTAAGTTATTAATAATCAGCACAGTTTAAAAGGAAGAACCAACAGGACTCAATAGTAGACTCAGACAGATTCGATTAATTTGGTTATTGTATTGAAGATTCAAAGTTAATTGCCACAAGCAATTTCTTAAGAAGTTCAATTAAAAATATCACAACTTGTAAAACAGCTGCATTGCTGTTGGGCCCCCACTGTCCCCAGCCTTCCTGTTTCTTTGGTCCTGGAGGACCACAACTCCCGCCAGCCTTAGCGCGTGGACGCGCCACTTAAGGAGGATGCCGGGACGCACGCGGGGATGTGCCCGAGCCAAGGGCAGGCCCATCCACGCCCGTCGGAGGCTGGGCCCACCCTCCAACGTTTTGCTGAATCAATGGCTAAAAACACAGGGAAGAAGATTGCTGAAGGCAGGGGGAGGAGGAAAGCTGCGCGCACGGCAACGGAGGAGGTAAACTTCACCTGTTTGGACACTTTTTTTTTAGCTAAAGCCAAGCCTCTACCGCGATAGCTTCAGAGATTGACCGGGCTGAGAGGAGACTATCATGGGGGGGGGGGGACAAGAGGGGGAGATGTTTGATTCCCCGGGGACAACCTTGGGCGCATTAAGCACCTCATATCTCCACTAGTCTTGCGACGACTAGCTTTACCCCCTCTACCAGAGAAACTGACTCCACCAGTATCGGCACCACTGCAAAAAAGAAAGAGGGGTCCAGCCAGAAATCCACCCACAAACAACCCTAAGAGACCCAGGAGAGGTAAAATTGCCTCAAAGTGTAACAGGCGATAACAGGGAGAAATTACAACAACCAGCGATAGTTGTTCCACCTGAGGGCCGGAATATGGAAGACCTTGTAGATAAATTTAGAGAGCTATTAGCCCCCATAATTCTGCGGTTAGAGTATATTGAAAAAGCAATAAAGGAGATGGCACCACCAAGAATTATGCCATCTTGTGAGGGTGGGACTAGGGTCATCCATCAAGGGCAGCTGAAAAACCCTGCAGAAGGTGAACGTAGTGTAACGGCAAGCACTAGTACAAACTCCCAGATAGTGGCACGGCAAACCCAGGGTGACACTCCCGGTTCTCATCTCGGCATAATGTTGTTTATCCCCCCTTGGAATCATCTGTGGTCCAAGGCCCAGGTTATGCGCCTGAGTCTAATCCTCACATGGAGATAAGGGGTCAGGAACAGGAGCCCTCAGCCATAAGGTTGGAGAAAAACTCCAACCGCTCTTAGTTTAGAGGAGGTTCGTAGGCTAGATCTCCCTCCAGCTGTATCCCCCTATGTAGTCATTTTAGCAAACATTCCAACTTTATGAAATGAACAAGTAGAATCTACAATTTAACTAATTCATAAAGCCCGTCATTGGCTTTGCAAAACCACGAACGTCAGGCATAGAGGGTCTCTGCAACATCTTAATGGCCCGCAGAGTCTCTTGGGTGGGGAGGCAAGCTAAATCTATTCCAGGGGACTGTGTGATTGTAACCTTGAAATCTCCGGCCATGGCCAAAAAGCTATTACAACTATTACCTAATAACCCTTCAGCAACAACACAAATATTTGTTCTACCCCTTGGGTTCTTTTATAAACCATTGTCGCACCAACAAGGAACCGTTGGCAACAGGGCCCAGGAGCCTCCTCTCCTTCGATCTGAGACTCAATCACTCTTACAGTACAGAGGAAATACTATCCCTGCACTACCAACTGCAAATCGTTTTTTTACCATTGGTGGATTTGGATGCCTGTGACTGACGGTGGAACCCCTGAATGCTGCACGATGTGACCTTCGGGTGGGTCAGGCAGACGTTGTGCCTCCTGTAAAGGACATGGACACCTTCAAAGCCATTTCATGGAACATTGCAGGTTTGGGGCAGAAATTGCTAGACCCTGATTGGTTAAAATATATCTCTTCTTTTGACTTAGTATGTCTGCAAGAGACTTGGGTAGTGGGTCCTGTTAATA
Source organism: Calotriton arnoldi (assembly GCA_963921515.1). Lineage (NCBI taxonomy): Eukaryota > Metazoa > Chordata > Amphibia > Caudata > Salamandridae > Calotriton > Calotriton arnoldi. Next base: position 1,671,887 of record CAWUFW010000124.1, on the reverse strand, counting down.
TAGATGGCTATAGGTCATACTATACCCCTGCTATTGCCTCACCGGCTGGAAGGGCGAAGGGTGGGATTGTGACATTTTTAAAGAACACTTTGCGGTTTGAGGTCTTAACTTTTTCTAATGAATGTCAATATTTTAATATTTTACTTCTTAAAAGTCCGGATGATAATACCATTTTATTGATTAATTTTTATAACCTATTTGGGGGTGAAATGTACAAAGTTGTTGCTACAGTGGAGGAAATTATGAACAGGCTAATTGGTTCATGTAACAGAGACCAGACAGTTCTGTGGGTGGGCGATTTTAATGTGCACCCCTGTCCTCTGCTATCAACCTCCACTTGTGGTTTAACAGATGAGGATGGTGGTGGGAATGTACATTTTGTTCACAACCAATATGGCAATGCCCTAAACAAACTTATTGTTGTAAAAGATTTGGAGATTATGAACCCCCGGTCAGAATCTACTGGCCTTCTGTGTGATACTTTTTGCTCTACCCTGCATAGCACTGTAATAGATTTTATAATAGCCTCAGCCATATTGGTAGGAGCTTTTAGCAATAGAAATGTTGAATCCTTGGGCTTCAGTGACCATGCGGCTCTAACTTGGATTATGAAATGGCGAGGTATTCATGCCCCAACCTCTCACATATAAAGCCGGTTATATCAAAAAAGAATGGGAGAACACTTAAGTGGGAGGGTATTGATAAGACTGTCCTTATTCCCCAGGTTGTATCTAGTAGAATGAAGGAAATAGTAATTTGTTTAGACCCAAATCAGGACCCACAGCCCACGATAGAGGCCTTCGAAGCTATTCTGCTAGAAGTGAAAAAGAATCTTTCGAAGAGTGGCTGGTCACACAAAACTATAGGACCAAAATGGTTTGATCATAACTGCACTAAAGCACTTTCCCACTTACATCGATCTCTTAAGTGTGTTCCAAGAAATCCCGTCCTGGTGAAACAGGCCCGGCAGAGTTATTTTAAGGCCAGAAGAACAGGTTAAAGATATTGAAAGAAGAGGCGTGGGATAAATTACTGAAAGCTACAGTTAAACAATACGAGGGACTTCTGGTTAATGATTAATGCGCCATTTCTAAAATCGAGCTCCGATCCTAATTTGGACACACGTGGATGAGGACTCATGGGTGGACCACTTTAGTTAAATGTTTAACGGTTTGAGAATGGGTCCCGAAGCGATGGGAGAAGAGCTTGACCAACCATATAGTATCCCCCTTACTTTTAATAACACGGAGATAGGGGCAGCCTTAGCTCAATGTTCCAGTAATAAGGCTCCGGGCATAGATGGCACCCCAATAGATTTTTTTTACAGATTGCCCAGATCTGTGGGGCCCTTTGCTTACTAACACATTTAATGCCGTAGCCAAAGAGGGACCCCCGGCCTCTTGGCACAAAGCAGTTTTAATCCCAATTCATAAACAAGCATTAGAAATGCAATAGGTCTCGCATTTTTTTGAGCTAGATCTATTGGCGTTGTAAATGGCAATGTCTTTTACCCTTGTGTTATTGAGCGGATGTATGTGGTTTGAGTAGAATTATGTGGGTTGGATTGGAATTGTTAGTTGTGTAATTGTGTGGCGTGAATTTGTGTGGAGTGGATTTGTGTAGTGTAAATATGTGGCATTATGTGTAGAGTGGAAGTATGTGTATAGTAATTATGTGATGTAGAGTGCAGTGGAGTACAATAAAGTTGTGTATAGTGGCATACAGTGGTGCTGCACATATTGCAGTAGAGTGGAGTGGCACAGATTGTAAAAGAGTGGCTCAGAGTGGTGTAGTATAGAGTGTAGTATAGAGTGTAGTGGTGTAGGATAGATTGTTTTAGAGGTGAGTGAAGTGGTATAGAGTAGAGTGGTAAAGAGTAGAGTGGATTGGCGTAGAGTGCAGTGCCATAGAGTGCAATTTTGCATAGTAGAGAAGCATGGAGGGGCATAGAGTAGAGTGGTGCAAAGTACAGTAGAGTGGCCTATCCTGGAGTTGTATAGAGTGAAGTGGCAAAGAGTGCAGTTGTGTATAGTAGAGTGGGGTTGAGTGCATTAGCATAGAGTACAGTGGGGCATAGTAGAGTAGAGAGGCATAGAGTGGAGTGGTGCATCTTGGCGTGCAAAGGTGTTGAATAGAGAGGCTCAGAGTGCAGTGAAATAGTGTGTAGTGGTGCATAGTAGATTAGAGCAGCGAGGAGTGTAGTGGTATAGAGTGTAGTGGTATAGAGTGTAGTGGTATAGAGTGTAGTGGCCTAGTGTGTACTGGTATAGAGTGTAGTGACATCGGGTGCTTTGGCATAGAGTGAATTGGATTAGAGTGCAGTGGTAGAGTGGAGTGGTGTAGAGTGCAGAGTAGAGTGGCGTAGAGTTCAGTGGTGTCGAGTAGAGTGGCGTAGAGTTCAGTGGTGTCGAGTAGAGTGGCGTAGAGTTCAGTGGTGTCGAGTAGAGTGGCGTAGAGTTCAGTGGTGTCGAGTAGAGTGGCGTAGAGTTCAGTGGTGTCGAGTAGAGTGGCTTAGAGTTCAGTGACGTAGAGTGCAGTGGTGTAGAGTGTTGCTGTGTAGAATATAGTGGTGTACAGTTCAGTGGTTCAGAATAGATTGGGCTAGAGTACTGTGGCGTAGAGTGCATTGTTTGTAAGTATAGTGGTGTTGAGTGCATTGCTGAAGAGTGCAGTGTTGATTGCAACATGAAATGCAGTGGCAGAGTGCAGTAGCGTAGAGTAGTGTGGTGCACAGTGTAGTGTTGAGTTGAGTGGCACAGGGTAGATTGTAGTGGTGTGGAGTGAAATTGAGTGGAATAGTGCAGAGTGGATTTGAGAGGCATAGAGTGCGGTGGGGTAAAATGTAGTAAGCATTGTGTGGAAGTGTACTGCTATTACAGAGAAAATATTTTCATTTGAAATGAGCATTACATTTGTACAGACATACAGTTTTACTGATAAGTGTACAGTGTATAAATGACCATTTTTTTTTAAATATCACTGTATTAATTTCTTTTGATCGTATTAAACTATTTGTTTCCACCACACTTTAGAGTTACCCAAAAAGTGTTTTATTTGCGCTTTCCTAATTCTGACATATTCCTATTTACAGACATGTAAATTTTGTTGTGTGCTGCAAAAAAATAACCTCGTACAGCTTTACTCCAGCACACCTGCAGTACCCAGCCTGATTGTAACATAAATGGCCTCACTTTGACGCCGGAGAAAAAAAGAGTAAACTAAGTTGGAAGACAGAGCCTGACAATTGACCTTTGTTGAAGTCTAAAAGTAATAAGTAAATGTATATTCCAAAGTACAAAGTCATGGTAAGCAATGTGTGGAATGCAATCGTACGGACTATGGAAGCTTTCGGAATCTCCCTAAGATGTCTTTAGCAAAGTAGGGAGCGCTGGTAGGCTTCAACCTAATTAAATAAGAAAGGGGGGAATAAACAAGAGCGTTACAGAGAGGCAGAGAGAGGTGAAGGAATAAGAGGGCAGAGGAAGAAGACTGGAAAAGGAGGAAAAAGAAGGGAGTGTGCGTGAGAGAGGATAAGTTGTAGGGAAACACATAACGAGGAGAGAGGGATTGAGGAACACCAGAGAGAAGGAAGACGAAGGAGAGAGATTGATAGGAAGACAGAAAGAGGGAAGATGAAAAGAGGAAGAGAAAGAGCCAAGGAATTATAGAGAGTAGGCAGAGGAAAATAGTAGACATGATGAGGAAGAATATAGAGTAATGGGGAGCAAGAGAGAGAAACGCAATGAGGGAGGGAGAGAAGAGCAGATGAGAGGTGGACGAGTGCTAAGAGAGCAAATGTAGAGCTCTAAGGTTGCTTGATAATCATATGGGAAAGAGAGTGTCTAATTTGGCACGGCCGCTACTCTCTGAGCTCTTGAAAGAAAGAATGATATTTAAAAGTCTTGATGGTAGGCTTGGCCATTTGGGCTACTCTGTAGTTTACGTATAATTTACTGACTTCTACCACTTAGTATTTAATGCAATATTCTACACTGTGCCATTTTGTCTAGGCCACAGATTATATTTAAGGGCGGTGCATCTGTGCCCAGATCTGGCAGAAAACGGCCTAAAAGCTTGAGCAGAAGAACGCGAGCCCCCAGCCTAGCTTGAGATTCCCACCTCTGATCCTGAGGCCTCTGCCTGCTGCAGTCATGACAGACTAAATTGTTAAGCATGTGACTAATATACATACAGAATAGCGTCAGCCTGGTGCGGGCTGCGCACGTGATGGCCGGTTAGCGGCTACCCTTCATTTGTACTTATTAGCATGCTCCACTGTCACCGGGCAATTTACCTTAACACTTCACAAATGAAAAAAAAAATGTGCTAATTCAGCGTAGGGAGCGGCCTATCACAACAGGGTTTATTTATCCTTCAGCTAACAGATCTGAGAAAAAGTATCTTTTGGGACACAGATGGAAGCACCAGTCTATACGGCAAACCTTTATATGGAACACAAAAGTCGCAAGTCACCGGGTTCCAAAATGCCCCAAGGAATAAATGAAAAAGCAAAATCAATGTATGTCCTATAAAATTCAAGTAACTTTTATATGAGGTCTGTGCGTCTGTACTGAAAACGTTTTACATTTTGCATTAGGGACATGTCGAACAATTCCTTTATGTAATGAGTATGCTAAGGCGAAAGATTTCTGTAGTAAATGTTCAGTATACTCAGGTCCCTGTTCCATATAGGTTAGGGCAATGCAGTGCAATTTCCCTTTCACTCACAGAACATGAAGAACACAGGGACCAGCCCTCCACCCACACACGTGACAGGCATAGCGTGGGTAACAGCAGATGTCTGGTTACCTCAAACATGGGTGCCCTGAAACTTTGCTTTCTTTGGCTAGATCCCCATGACGCACCCATACCTTATAGTCCCAAGTTTGCATTGTGTCGTTTAGGCTTAGCCTTTCGTACTGCGGTAGAAGAGATGTGTACTGCCGAGCGGTGTCACAATGCTAGTTATTTGTGCCAAAAGGCAATTCAGTTAGTGGCAAACGACTTTTGTAAGTGTTCTAACTCATATTGGGGCTTATGTGTTTATTTGACTTATCTTTGTGTTTCTTTTGCTAGGAGGTGGCCGCAGGAATTGATCAGCTGAAACAGGCTAGAAAAAACCTGTGGTGCGCGCGCACCACAGAGGAGCGGGGGGGGGAGGGAGCACGGCAGCGAGACGAACGCGCGCTGCTGCGCGTGCTGGCCACCGACTGGAATGGGCAGAGCAAAGGCGGGACATGCGCCCGCCTTTGCCCAATTGCAGGCTGGATTTTGTAAAAAAAAAAGCACACGAAAGCCAATGGCAGCTGCGGAAAGCAAAACCACACGCACGAGCGTGTGATTAGCTTTCTAAAGCCCTTTCTAGAGGTCTCGCGCTGCGCAAGCACGCACTGCAACGCTAGGCGCGAGACCTAAAAAGGGGACAAACTAGACCCCAGAAACTATAGGCCAATTTCCCTCCTTGACAGCACGGCTAAACTTATGGGAAGAGTGCTATTAAATAGATTGGAGGCATGGGCTTTGGCAAATAACATCCTAATCCCGGCACAATATGGATTTGGTAAAGGTAGAGGGACCCAAGATCAGTGCTTGAACCTGAGTCTGCTTATAGCGAAGTACACCCAAGCTAAGCAAGGCAATCGCTACCTGGCCTTCATGGACCTTAGCGCAGCCTTTGACTATGTATCTCACTCACATTTATGGAAGATAATGAGGGATATGGGGATAGATCATGAAATAATTACCTTCATAAGACAACTGTATGTGAGGAGTGAAGCTTGCATAAGGTATGGCACCCAGGGTGAGTGCACCAGATGGTTCCCAGTCACGAGAGGCGTTCGCCAAGGGTGCGTTCTCGCCCCCTTTCTGTTTTCACTTTATACCAATGGGGTGGAGTCTCGACTGCTTGAATCAACTATAGATGTACCCAGAATAAATAAGATGCGCATTCCAATTTTATTGTATGCAGATGATGCCGTTTTAATTGCGCGCACGGGGAGATCGCTCTAGAAACTGTTGAATAATTATGTAGAATTCATGGAAAGTCTGGATCTTCATACAAATGAATCCAAGTCATTCAGTATTAATTGCAGGAAAAAAGCAGAAAAATCCCCCTCCTTTCTTTATTTCAAACCGCAAAGTGGTACAGACAGATCTATTATCTTACTTAGGGGTGACCTTTGACTATTGAGCATCATGGGGGGAATATGGTGGCGAATCGAGGGATGATGCTGGAAAAGAGTATCTGAAAGAGACACGTTAGTGACAGATTCCTTACCTTAGAATATCCCCAGGCGTCAGGCTGGATCCGGAAAGTTTTTTGCGTAGCAGTACCCTTGCGCGTCGGTAGGCGGCGTCGTGCGGCTCCGCGTCCGTCGTCGGCGTCGTGATCGCCGGGATGACGTCGCGGGCAGTACTCAGACGCCGCCCCTGCGCGCTGACGTCAGTTCTTCTTTTTCCGCGCCAGTAAGCGCAGATCCGGGAAGAGCAGTGCCCTAGTCACTTTTTGACTATCTTTTTGTGAAATTTTTCACTGTTTTCTTCAACGAGTCTTCACGACTCCTAAGGTGTCGTAGGGATGCCCGGCTTTAAGCCCTGCGAGGAATGTGGTCGTATGATGTCCATCACGGACCCCCACCTCGAGTGTCTCTTCTGTCTCGGCCGAGACCACGACACAAAGTCGTGCCCTGACTGCCGGAAACTTCATCCGAAGGCTTTGCGAGAGCGGTCTCGAAAGCTCCTTGAAGTCCGGCAGTCGGCTCCGCGCCGCACCAAGCCCCGGTCCCGGGAGAGGTCGAGGGGCCGGACGCGGAGTCCCCGCCGTTCGTCGGAATCCAAGTCTTCGCGCTCCTCCGGTAAGTCGAAGCACAAGAAGTCTAAGCGGCGTCATCGCTCTAAGACTTCGCCTCGCCCGGTCGCGCGACTCGGCTGAGGTCCCTGTCGGCACCGTCCCCGCGGCCCCGGACGTGCCTGTCGAGTTGCCCCCGCATTACCCGTCCTACCCGGGTTCGGGGGCGACTCCGGCCGAACTACAGAAATTCCTGTCGGCCATGGCCCGCCTCTTCGGGCCTCAAGGTCCCTCCGGTGCGCCTTCGGGCCCCGCGGGCCCTGATGGGGTTGCTCCGGCGTCGCCGTCGACTCCGGTCCCGGCGTCGCCTGTCCCACCAGCCTTCGTCCTGGCCTCGGCTCCGGCCTCGACCCCGGTTCCGGTGGTGCCGCAACCCCCATCGACGCCGGTTGACCTAACCACGCCTCCGCCCGACGTCCCCGGTGCCGTTTCCGACGCCGTCCGGGGCTCCGGGCGGCGTCGTTCCCGGTTCTCCCGGGTCCGGACATGGAGCCGGACCGGCGCCGCCCGACGCCGGTTCCGGCGCCGATGAGACCTTGGGTCCCTTATGTCCCTCCTCCTCCATATTTTCAACCTGAGGAGGACCAGGAGAGCTGGGAGGGGTCTGACGACCCTCTCACACAACAGTGCGAGTTTGACCCGGACTGGGTTGAGGAACTTGGGGATGCCAGTGGGCTGGATACCTCCCCGACTCTGGCATGCTGTCTCCTCCCGTGGCAACGGAGGAGGGGGCTAATTTTGCAACGGTGTTGCGTAGAGCTGCTGGAGCCTTAAATCTCCAGTTGCCTACAGTGGCCGTCAGGACTAACCTCCTGACTGAAGTGCTTCAGCCGGCGGCCTCCTCTTCGGAGCCTGTGCTGCCGTTCAACGATGCACTCACTGACGTTCTTTTGGGTGCCTGGTCCAAACCCACCACAGGGGCTCCTGTGGATAGGAACGTGGCCCGACGCCATCGCCCGGCTCCGGGCGACCCCCTGTTTCTCTCCCAACACCCCACCCCTGAGAGCTTGGTTGTCCAAGCCTCTGCCTCCCAAACAGCCTTCCCTACCGCCCCTCCGGATAGGGAATCCAAGCGCCTGGTTCACTTTGGGAAGAAGGCTTTCTCTTCCTCCAGTGCTGGCTTGCGGTCTGTTAATACCGCTTGCCTCTTGGGCCGATACACCCACTCCCTGTGGGATTCGGTGGCTGATGTTTTGCCGCAGTGTTCTGAGGAGGTCCAGACACTGCTTACCCGCGCTATTGCGGAAGGGCGTGATGCGGCTAAATATACCATCCGCTGTGGCCTTGATACCGCCGACTCGCTGGGCAGATCGCTTGCAACGACGGTGGCGCTGCGTCGCCACGCCTGGCTGAGAACCACTGGTTTTTCAGGGGATGTCCAGAATACTCTCATGGACATGCCCTTTGATGGAGTCGGTCTTTTTGGTTCGAAGGCAGACCATGCGCTGGAGCGTTTCAAGGACTCACGGGCTACTGCTAAGTCCCTGGGCCTTGCTGTTGTGCGCCCTCCGCAAACGTCTGCTTTTCGCCCTTTCGTGGCCACGGAAGGGGCGCCCAGTCACGTCCACAGCCCGGCCAACGGCCCGCGCAGCAAGCGCCTTCGCGTGGCCGAGGACGTGGATACCGCCGTGGCGGTTCGGGCAACCAGCGTGCGGGTCAGGCCACCACCTCCAACCCGTCCGCGGCCTCCAAGCCCTCCTAGTCCCTCCTTTCAGGTGCACAGCACGCCAGTCGGGGGCAGGGTCCGCCATCACCTTCACCACTGGCGTCCCATCACCTCGGACAAGTGGGTCTTGGACATTGTCCGAAGGGGCTACTCCCTCCCCTTCGAGACCCCCCAGCCATGCCACCTCAATTCCACCGCATGTCAGGGGATCACTTGGTGCTTCTACAGAAGGAAGTCACGGCCCTCTTGGCCAAGAGGGCCATCGAGCATGTTCCGACCCCAGAAGTAGGGCGTGGTTGCTACTCCCACTACTTTCTGGTGCCCAAAAAGGACAAGGAGGACAAGGAGGACATGCGTCCTATCTTGGACCTCCGAAACGTCAATCGCTTCCTCCGGAAGGAGAAGTTCAAGATGCTCACCCTAGCTCAGGTCTTGACTGCCCTCGACCCCGGAGACTGGTTGGTAGCGTTGGACTTGCAGGACGCCTATTTCCACATCCCCGTCCTGCCGGCCCACCGGCGTTACCTTCGGTTCACGGTAGGCCTCGAGCATTTTCAGTTCACCGTGCTCCCCTTTGGCCTTACCAGTGCCCCTCGGGTGTTCACGAAAGTGATGGCGGTGGTCGCAGCTCATCTGCGCCGGGCAGGGGTTTCAGTCTTCCCCTACCTCGACGACTGGCTGCTGAAGGCGGGCTCGTCCCAGGCAGTCGTCTCCCAACTCCAGACTACGGCCGAACTCCTGCACTCGCTGGGGTTCTCCATCAATGTGCCAAAGTCGCATCTGATTCCTTCTCCACAGCTCCTTTTCATCGGAGCAGTTCTGGACACGACGCAGTTTCGGGCCTATCCTCCCGAACGGCGAGTCCGGGATATTCAGGCTATGATTCCGATCTTTCAGCCTTTATCCTGGGTTTCGGTACGGATGACCCTGAGGCTGCTGGGCCTCATGGCCTCCTGCATCCTGCTGGTCACTCATGCCAGATGGCATATGCGGGCTCTGCAGTGGGACCTGAAGTTCCAGTGGGCGCAGCACCAGGGCGACCTGTCCGATCACGTCCAGATCTCGGAGGGGACTGCAAAACTGTTGCAGTGGTGGCTCTCGAACCGGCAATGGGTCATGGGCAGATCCCTCTCCCTTCCCCAGCCAGAGCACACAGTTGTGACGGACGCGTCCCTTCTGGGATGGGGCGGTCACATGGGAGAGGCGGAGATCAGAGGCCTCTGGTCTCCGGCGGAGTCCCGGCTCCATATCAACCTTCTGGAGCTCCGGGCGATCCGACTTGCACTCAAGGCATTCCTTCCCTCTGTCAAAGGGAAGGTAGTGCAGGTGTTCACAGACAACACCACCGCCATGTGGTACTGCAACAAACAAGGCGGGGTGGGGTCGTGGACCCTTTGTCAGGAGGCTCTGCGCCTCTGGACATGGCTGGAACATCAGGGCATGTTCCTGATGGTTCAACACCTGGCAGGTTCGCTGAACGCCAGGGCGGACGAACTCAGCCGCAGGTGCATGATGGATCACGAATGGCGTCTTCACTCGGAAGTGGCGCAAGGACTCTTTCTACAGTGGGGAGAGCCTTGGTTAGATCTATTCGCCACCGAAGAGAACGCGCAATGTCATCAGTTCTGCGCGTTGGAATTTCCAAGGCGGCACTCGCTCGGCGACGCTTTTACGTCACGAGTGGAGTTGCGGTCTGTTGTACGCCTTTCCGCCTATACCACTTCTACCCAGAGTGTTGAAGAAGATTCGGCACGACCGGGCCCAAGTCATTCTTGTGGCTCCGGACTGGGCTCGAAGAGTTTGGTATCCCGAGCTACTCAATATGAGCGTAGATCCCCGATCCGTCTGCCTCTTCGGGAGGATCTTCTGTCGCAGCAGCAGGGGACGGTCCTCCACCCGAACCTGTCCAGTCTACACCTGCTTGCGTGGAGATTGAGCAGCGGCAGTTGATTCCTTACGACTTGCCTCCCGAAGTTTGTGATGTGATTCTGGCAGCCAGGCGTCCCTCCACTAAGGTGGTATACGCCTGCAGGTGGAACAAATTTGTGGCATGGTGCACAGCAAAGGCTGTGAATCCCCTTTCTGCCCCTCTTTCTGAGGTCCTTCTGTTCCTTCTCTCTCTGGCCCAACAGGGTTCTGCCCTGGGTACCATCAAGGGTTATCTTTGTGCTATCTCGGCCTTCCTCAGGCTCCCTGATCAGCCCTCCCTTTTCAAGTCCCCTGTTGTTAACAGGTTCTTAAAAGGCATTACTCACCTCTTCCCTCCTGTTCCGTTTGTGATGCCTCAGTGGGACTTGAACTTGGTTCTTACCTTTTTAATGTGCGCTCCCTTTGAGCCTCTACATAACTGTCCTCTTCGTCTTCTGACTCTGAAGACAGCCTTTCTGGTGGCCATCACCTCCGCTCGGCGGGTGAGTGAGCTCCAGGCTCTATCTTGCAAACCTCCCTTTCTGTCTGTTCATCCAGACAAGGTTGTTCTTCGGACGCGTCCGTCCTTCTTGCCAAAGGTGGTTACTGCTTTCCACATTGGGCAGACCATCACTTTGCCCACCTTCTTTCCGCCTCCGCATCCTTCCAGAGAGGAAGAGAGGCTCCACCGTCTGGACCCAAAACGTGCGCTCTCTTTCTATATTGACCGCACAAAACACTTCCGGGTGGATGACCAGCTCTTTGTTGGCTACGTGGGCGCCAAAAAGGTCGGCCGGTGCACAAGAGGACCATCTCCCGCTGGGTTACCTTGTGCATCAAGACCTGCTATTCTTTGGCTAAAAGGAGCCTCCTGTTGGGCTGCGTGCCCATTCCACCAGGGCAACGGCTGCTACCACGGCCTTGGGCCGCGGTGTTCCGCTGCCGGTTATCTGTCAGGCAGCTACGTGGGCCTCGCTGCACACGTTTACAAAGCATTACTGCCTTGACAGTCAGGTCCGGAGGGACGGCTTCTTTGGCCGTTCTGTCCTCCAGGACTTCCTTGTCTGATCTTTGTTCGCAGACCCACCACCGGGGTTGGTATTGCTGGGGTATCTATTCTAAGGTAAGGAATCTGTCACTAACGTGTCTCTTTCAGATGCACAAGTTACTAACTTGTGTAACGATATATCTGTAAGAGACAGTAGTTAGTGACAGATTCCTACCGCCCACCCATCCTCCCCGTTCTGCGAACTGATTTCTAGGGTTAAGGACATCCCTTTCAGGGCCCTAGTATTTTTCAGACACCTATGTCAGCTTCTTGCATGGCTCTGCGTTCCTGGCGCGGAAAGTCGTGTACAGAACTGACGTCAGCGCGCAGGGGCGGCGTCTAAGTACTGCCCGCGACGTCATCCCGGCGATCACGACGCCGACGACGGACGCGGAGCCGCACGACGCCGCCTACCGACGCGCAAGGGTACTGCTACGCAAAAAACTTTCCGGATCCAGCCTGACGCCTGGGGATATTCTAAGGTAAGGAATCTGTCACTAACTACTGTCTCTTACAGATATATCGTTACACAAGTTAGTAACTTGTGCATTAATGCAATGCGCTCTTTTTCAAAAAAATTGGGAACAAGAAGTCCAGCTATTGTAAGGAAAGTCTATGGGGCCAAATCTAGTGCAGTAGCTGCATATGGTGCTGGAGTGTGGAGCCAAGTTAAAGTAAAGGATTTACAAATAATAGAGGATAGTTTCTGGAAATCTATGTTGAGTCTTCCCAGTAGTTGTCCCAATTTCAAACTACATCAAGAGCTAAATATCCCCTATATAACCGACCAGATCAAGGTAGCCCCTATCCTTCTCTGGCACTCAGTATGGTCCAGAGATACCGTGCTCGCTCTCCCAACAAATAATAACTGACTGTTTAGCCTTGGAACACACAGAGAATATTCCATGGTTAAAATACGTGAAAAATACCCTATATACTCTAGACTCTGGGAGCTTGTTTGAGTCACCGCGAAATTGTGTATCTGTCTCAAAAAAGCTTTTAAAAACTCGTTTTTTAGCCTTTTCCAATGATGCGAGAATGAATGCACTTTATAATAAACCTACTATAAGGGAATACTTGGAGGGCCAATTGCAGGTCGAAGGGATACCCTCCTATTTGGAGTTTGTTACAATCCCTCGGCACAGATTTATTCTGTTACGATTTCACCTAAATTATATCTCATGTATGCTGGGCTACCCGGCTGGTATTTATTCTAGTAATGATCTCCCGTGCTTCCCGTGCTGCCCTTGCGATGATTTCTCGCTACAAACTGATTTGCACATTTTCTTCTTTTGTAAATTTTATTGTAATCCCCGTAAAAGGTTTTTAATTCCTCTTTTACGTAAATTTGATTTTAGACAATGTCACCCTGCTTTACATTTTTTTACCAATGTTGTCTGATCCTCTAATCTGTTTTAGTATCGCCTCATTTTTATGTGCGTCTCTGAGAACAAGGAAATTGACCAATTGCTGATATGAATTGTCTGGTTTTTTAGAATTTTTATCTGTGATGTATGTTTGTAACTTTTATGATTAATACTGTAATAAATCGATAAAGTAATTTTGAATTGAAACAGTGCCAAACATTTAAGCAGGCTTCTCAGATGGTTATAATCCAAATCAGTTAGAGTCCTACCACCATTAAGGCAGACGGATAATTCATTGTCTAACAGCTCAAGTCCTACAAAGATAGGGAAAGAGTTCATATTTAAAGTGCATTAATGGCGAGTCAATTAGCATAAACACGGAAATTAAAGGAATAAAAAAATGGAAAACCGTTAATCGATCAGAATAGCATCCTCTCGCACTGGGAAAAATAAGAAAGTGCGTCTATACTGATTATTAAATGGCGTGAGGCCAAGTTACAAGCCTGAGTCGCAGGTGATGGTATATGAGGGAGAGGATCTTTATTACTGCACATATCACACTTACGAGTTGTGCAATATGCACTCTCCAAGCCTCCCATTTTGCATTTCCCCAGGAAAAAAATGCTGGCAGGTCAATCCTGCTGAAACGTACTAAGGGAGAATGGCAGGTAAATTACAGGGCATGCAGATTTTGATGCCGTTAACACCAAAATATGTATGTTATGCCGCATTTTAAGGTCAGCCATCGTAATTAGCTGCTATTTATCACATCCGATCCCTGTGATGTAAGAATAGATCAGGTGTGATACATACCACACTATTCCGGGGCCAAATAGAGGCGTCGGGTCATGTGTAATCATTATGGTAATGCTTAGGAAAGATTTTGGCAGGGAAAAGGTTAGGATTTCGGCTAGAAAAACTGTTTTCAACATGTTTTAAAAAAAAATGTCTTCAAAGAATATGCAAAACGGTAGCTTATTTTAGATACTTAAAAGTTGTTGTCCAAAATACTTGGAAATTAAATGCCCATTTTAATACAATGTATGGCAAAATCTGTTTTCGATCCACATGGTTTCATTGCAGGGAAGGAAGGGCATACCAAAACGTGTTTCAAATAGATGGCCTTATCTAAAATAATGTCTCTATAATAAAACAAGCTACTATTCCGTAAATCGGGTTAGTGAATATGTCCGTCAAAGGGCGCACCATGAGGATTGTTAGGAGCATTTTACATGGTTCGATGCGGCTCTGTCTCATGTAAACTCAAGGTTAAGAGTAAGTGGGAGGAGCTTGTTAAGCATCCAGACTGCATATGGGAAGTACGGACTTGGGCTTGTATTTGGCTTTGTTCAGGTTGAGTATATGCTGGTGTAGATTACCCAACAAGTACCTTGCCCGCCTCCAAGTGCACCCCCGTGGCTAAATAACGCTTCTTGTAGCCTTGTTGTACTTTGAGTAAAATGCAATAAACAGATTTGAACAAAAAAAGTAAGTATGAGCGAATCTTGCATTCCCGTTGTCACTGGCTGGGTAAAAGAGAAGCGAAGCACATGAAAAATAAACAAACCAATTTAAAAAAATAAACCGTGTGGCATGGATTTCTCATCGAATCGCGTTAGAGAAATAACAATTAAGGTACAATTATGTAATGCTTATTACAGTGCCATGGCCAAACGGTATGAAATAAGTTACCTTTCCGATTCTTTTGTATAAAGAAGTCATGGCTTATGAGTCGTTAAGATACTAGTTCATGCTTATATAAACCATTTAAATAATATCCCAAAAATAATGAAAAGCGTGAGTACTTATCGAAGATCTATTTCACAAACGGATTGAGAAGGGAGTATCTGTTATGGTGTTAGCAGACGAAGCAGTAGAGGAAAAATAATTGTTGTGGAGTAAGTCGGTAGCGTGTCTTAGATGGTTAAAAGGACCAACCGTGAGTAGGGAAAGCTTTAGTGTGGTGTTTATATATGTTTCACCAGTCCGTTAGCCTAGTTATATGTGCAGAATGTGACATGGTGGAAGTTCAAATGTGTGGTATGCGAGCGATATAAATTGTGAATAAATTCATTAAAGGGCGCTCTATAGTAGAAGGGATAATAATGGGGCTCTAGTGGAGATGCAATGGATTTGAAAGTTGAATCAACGCGCTAAGGGTGTTGACGGACTTAGTATAAACTTCACAGTGGATGGACTATTCTTAAAACGAGACCTACAGTAATTTAACGCGTGCGCGAAAAGACAGTAAAGGTATGTACATAAATAAAGTGTGTGTAGTTACTGTCAGGAAGGGCAACGCGTCATGTTGAAGGGTGGGTGAACAACGCACGTGTGAAATGCCGTGTGGAGTCCATCCTGCACTTACTGCGACTGGCACAGGTGCCGTTGTGAATATGCGAACAGAAACAGGCCTTGTTCGTGGCCCGGCGCGGCTCCAGCCCTGCGGTCATTCCTTACCACAAGCTGCGTCTCCGCGGTGGCGTGTGCTGCTTGTTACATGGTTGTGTGTTAGCGGTCTGACTTGGTGTGCTCTGTGCAGCCGCTGCTGGCAGGGAGGGGGTGTGTGCGCGGCGTGCTCCGGGCAGCGGCTCGGCACTTCCTGTCTGGGAGGCGGAAGCGTCGCTCTGCAGCTGCTGCTGTGCCAGGAAGTGCTCAGACTCCGCCGCTGCTGGCTCGCTGTCTGCCGTAGACCGAAGCTCACCTGGCTGGATCCCACTCTGCAGGACGTTACGGTGTAACGGCATGACACCGCGGGCCTAGGCGCCCCCACCCCACAGACAGCCCCATGTGACCCGCGGCAGCGGCTCCTGCACGATCAACATGGCGGCCTCGCTGCACGGGGGACCCACCAACCAGTTGGATCTGCTCATCCGCGCCGGTAAGGAGGGTTCATGCATGGAACGGGAGAGTGTAGCGGGGCTGGGGCGTGCAGCCTGGGCCTCCTGCAGCCAGCTCAATGCACACCCACAATGCATGAGCCGAATCAGGAAGTGTTTCTGCAGGAGCAGGCTTAGCCGCTGATCCTGACGTGACACGGTAAAGAACGGGGAAAGGCAGGGGTGTCTTATCGTATGCCACCTCTGGATGCCGGGACGTTTCTCTATTCACTGGACTTAGAGCCCCTGCCCGTGCAAGAGGACTCCAGCCGTTTGAGGCTTTGCAACCAGGAAGTGCTCGTGTGTGCGAGCGCCTGGGGCTTGTTGTCTTCCTGGAGCCCGCACACGCAGCTTCGGGCCCTCCCCCTCGCAGTATCAGTAGCCATGGTTAGTTAAGGAATGTTCGGTCACACGTCTTAACCATTTGAAGTGCCTAATCAAGTGCTTGTGGTGTTTAGCCCGCTCGCTCTTGTGTGATACTGTACGATGTTTTTATTTAAACGCAAAACTAAACTAGAAGTGTAGCGGATGGAGGGGGTAAAGTGGGACGCTCGCTCGTTCTAGGCTGTGAACCGTCTAACGGCGCGTCGAAAGCCTCTGAAAAACGAACTGTGCGAGAGCGGGACCCGTAGTCGAACTCCGCCTATTCTGTATCTCTCAGATTATATCCAAATGGGTCTACAGGGTACCGCGTTTATTAATTTATTTTTTTATTATATTTTCCGGATTGACGTTCCGCGGCGGCCAATCCACTTCCCGATCACGTTTTCGAACGAAGTCGCGGCAGCCTATTAAAGGTAGCGGGTTCAGCGAATGGGCGGGGCAGGGGCGTCTACAGGACACCGTGATTGGCAGGTGGGGTCGACGACAACGCGGATGGAATTGGAGGGAAGGCGATAGTTCTGTTATAGTTGTAAACACGGAAGTGCGGGCGTAAGAGGGGCGGGGCCGGTTGATGCGCTTGCGTGTTGCAGAGTATACCTCCGGCGCGAGAGGCTGCAAAGGTTGTTGAAAGGCGGGCTTCCCTATCTCTTAGGGGACACACATAGGGAGGACTAATGTAGGCTCCGAGCTCAATAATTGTAGCTGGAAATGGTAAAATTGCATTGTAGGTCAAGGAGAGGATGTGGCTAGAGCGGCCGACTTTGAAGTTGAGGAACCAACAGGTTCGAGTCTGGCGGGAGGCTCAAGCATCCTGTGATTCTGGGCAAATCACTTGATCTCCCCTTTGCCTAACAAAATGAATGTGTCGATCTGTAATGCAACTTATGCTCATGTAAAGCGCTCTGATACCTTGGGTCGAGTTCGCTCTATATAAAACTCAAACAAAAAAAGGCATAGTGCAGGGGCGAAATTAAATCACAGTAAAGATAAACCGCGCATACCCACCGGTGCGACTTAAAACAGCTTACCTTAATTTTTATATACATAACCGTTTAGATTGTATATCTCTAATGAATGCGTATCGGGTTGGCCTTTTGCTCCAAAAGATGCCTTTCCAAAAAAATAACGCCTTCTCCCTCGACTGCATGTTCCCGGTGAACTGCTTTCGCAACTTCTGTTACCCTCGTTATACCATTGTTTTCAATTCCAGACGAAATTGAAGGGCGCTGTTATACGTTATGCTATGAGTTCTATAAAGTAACATAAAGACCGGCTTGTGTGGGAGTCAGAGTTCATGTTATGTCAGATCTTATTGTCAGTTTGATAATTTAAAGGTTAACAATTCAGACTTGTTCAGAAATGTATTGGAGGAGCAGAGGAAGGAGCCAGACTTGCTGTGTAAACGATGCCTCCTAAGTAGCATAGCATAACGAGTATTTGTAAAGCGCATGTTCACCCAACCGTGGCGCTGAATAGCAGATGTTTATTGTTACCCAACGGTCGTCATTTTATCGACCTCAGAAGGATTAATGTACCCGCTGGGATTTGTACCTGTGACCATGAGGTCGAACACAAGCCAGCCACTACCGTGAACGTATTAATCCACCAGACACAGCCAACGTTCTACTCGGGGACAAAGGAATCCATTGCGAGATTTCTTTCCTATAAACATATTAACGCTACTGTTTGATCAATGTGTTGCAGATCACACCTCTAAACGGATATCTGGCATGTAGTGGTCTATTGAGGGGTCTGTACCAAGTCCCTTTTGAGGGAGGAACAAGAATACATTTCTCATCTCGTGGGATGATTGAGGGTTCAGGAGTTTCATCTAGACACCATCTCTTTATTCTACATCGAATAGTGATCTCTGCCCTTACACAATGTATTCTGTGCAGCCAGTTATACCGTGTCAAGTTTTTTTTTAAAAGACGTCATATGTTTGTTCCAACTTGTCCTCCTTGATCTGCACAAGGGAGTATAAACTTAGCTAATTTTTGTTAGCAGCACAAGATAGAATATGCCCTTTCTGTCTCTTAAAACATGGAATACCCTGTGTTTAGCAGTCTTTCCTGTTTCAGCAAGCAGCAGAAAGGTAATTTGATCTCTACCATTTAGTCCTGATAAAATGGTTTACGTAATTTTATGCTTTGACAGGAAGCCGGTGAGGCTGAACATACACTTTACAAAAACAGTTTAAATTGGCTTTGAGTGTATTCACAAGCTTATGGTCGAGGACAGCTATTCTCCTTGTGCTAGTTTAATATTTGTAGGGGGGCAAAATAAGATTAGATGGAGGCAATTCAAAAGAGGGACCATTTATTTGGTGACACTTAGGATCAGTCGAAGAAGATCAGCAGCCCATCTGCTAGATTGCTTGAGTTTATACAATATAAACTTCTTGGACAAGAAGAAGCTCTGTCCACTACACTAAAAAGCTTGTTATGTCAAGGACAGAGGTTTTAATATCATGGTATGGATATTTAGGCAATGCAGGGAGAGTGTTTGAGTTTTGCTATGCTTGTGTCAACTCAGCTGTGCAGTCTGAAACATCTTGCATGCTCTTATCCATGATCTGCACTCCTCCATATACTTATCTGTGTATCAATTACAGGGGCTTAAATAAGTCTGACGCATAAGTGAGAGATGGAGAGTTTAGAACAATGGTAGGGCACACTTGATTGAAGACTGAATAAACCGACACAGAGACAGAAAGGTGCTTGGAGGTTCTGTACACTGAGCTTAAAGCTGTGTCTTGTACTTTAGCATTGGCAGGTGTCTTTTTGATACTAATATTTCAAGGAGCTTGCCACAGAAGGTTGACATTCTGATCTGAGGTGCCTAAAGTTCCTATTAACTCTGACAAATAGTAAAATGCAAGGAGACTGTTGTATTATTCACAGAAGCAGAGCAAGAAGTACAGTAATAAAGCACGGGCATCTAGGACTACTGCTAAGGCTGAACCTTGAAGCAGGTTCCAATGCATACAGAGTAAATATCGAGCACAAAAGGCCTTTATAATAGAATATACTGTAGACTAGTAGTCGTGGCTTTCCTTGTCCCACTGTGCAAGCACATCACTTTTAGGAGGAGCGCGTAAAAAAAATTGAAGCTGCATTAACGCTATTTGTTTACGATGCATGTTGAACAAGAGTGGACAGGGAGGATCTTCAAGGAATATCGAAATGTAGTCTGTAGTTTTGACCCCAAAGACTCCAGGTTGATCATCATTATATTGTTGTCCGTTCTTCACACATTCGTCACACTTTATAATTGTTTATATTTTTTATTGCTTACTGGAAAGGCTTAATGATCTTTTGTTAATGATGAATTTTTTAATGTATAGCGCTTAACCTTTCATATATTTGTCCTAAAATGTAATTATTCAAAATTTTTAATGCATTTATATTTTTGAATTGAGTGAAAATAGTTTTTGGGAAAGTGGAGTGTTGTCTTCACAGGGCAAAGAAAGCATAAACATGTTGATAAGAGGAGCAATTTCGTCTGATAACTACCTGCTCTTTAATGGTATTGCTGAAAACACCCACAGGGCCCTTTTTATCTGGCATATCCTGACTTTTTCCTGGTTTTTATCCGCACAATCCTCCTGCTTATTCCTTGCTGCTCTTCTTTAACTCGGGCATGACTTTAGGATGGCAAGCAACTTTGATTTAAATTACATCGCTCATGTTTCAGAGAATTGTGGTCTTGCTTTCAGGAACATGCCAGTCGCCTAGCCAGTGCTACAGTGGGTTAGTTATTTTAAGAGTGGTAACTGTCTACAGTACAGGTGTTGAACATGGGTCAAGCGAGGTCAATCCATGCCAGATCTTCAGGATCCCCGCCTAATGTAAATTTGTATACAATTACTTTAAATAGTACCCACACATTTATTGGATGTACTAAAATGTTGCAAAGATCTAACCATGCTGTGCCTTCGTTGGATGCCAATCACAGTTTCATTCTTTGTAAATCATCTCTTTAGCAGAAGAGTTCAGCACGTGGAGGAAATGACTTAATATTATAAACATAGAGTGATTTTCGTAGAAGCAGTGCACCAGACGTCTATATCTCTAGATCACATACCTTTATTAAAAGTTGGCATCCCAGTTTCATGCTGTTGTTTTTTTTTATGTTTCCGACTATATTTATCCATATTTGTTTTGTGTTAAAGTAAGTTTAAGCTAGTACATTTCCGCCCTTACCTTACTAAGAAACTTAAATTCAGACTTGGATGCCTTTGACTTTTACTGCCATATAAGTAATATAAAAATACTCTCCTGAAAAGATTAGCAAGACTATACACGCACCCATTCATATGTACACTTAAGCTTCATTAGGGAACTGTGCCCTGCCCCCTCACGCCACCCCCTTTTTTTAAGACTATGCTGTCTACTTGTACAGGCATTCGTCATATCGTCATGATTGACAGCACCGAGAGTCCTCCACTAGGATTAGGTAGGAGAGGTTTTATAAATACTCTATTTGAGGCACTCCTTAAGTACTACTTGTGGACAACTAAAGACATGAGAACTGTGCCTCATCTTTGTAACTTATAATGAAAATACCTAAGCAGGGGGGGTATCTGAGGATATTGTGGACATTATTATTATCATTATGTAGGTCTCTTTCTTATGCTTAGCAAAGGGTACCTTCTCATGGAGAGATTAACAGACACTTCAGTGCTAAGGTAACATCCTTTGGTTTTCAAAGGCCTGTTCTGATGAAGAAAATGTTTGCCGCAAAGACTGATTTAGGAATTGAGAGTTAATGGTTGAAAGATGGGGTTTTAAATCCATCCTGAAGCGGAGTGGAGGGAGTTTCTCAAAGGGAGTCTTTAGCCCTGATTCTGCTTACACCAAGTCACTGCATGTTACATTTGGGGTGGATGGTCTACAAGGGGTTTATCTGTCAATTCGTTTCTGGAGGTAGATTTGAGTTTTGTCTTGCAAGTATTTGTGCGTGACAGATATAAATTTTATTCAGGAATTGATTCAAGTGACTGTATAACGTTTACTATTGTCTTGGTGTGCCCATGTGGTTTGATTTAGGATTATCCTACTTTATTTTAAAAGGATTGTATTGCAGTGGATGTCTTTTGTGGATGACCAGTTGTAAGGTTGATCTGATAAATGATAACTTTAGGCTGTTAGTCAAGAAATATATAAGGGTTTTGTTAGATGTAGTTGCAAGGTGATAACCTGATTAACCTTCTTGTCCTGAGAATAATCGTTTCATGGTTCAACCAGAATGCCTAACTTGTTTACTGGCAGACTGTTGTTGGAGAAGAGCCAAAGGGTATTTACCAGTAGAAGGATGTATGTGTTTGGTGGAGGAAATCACTGAGTGAATTTTGGTTTGCTTCTACTGAGAACAAAACTATTTTGTTTTTTCCAACTTTCAGTTGCTTTGAGCCAAAATTTGCAGTGGCATAGTTGCTTATCATTCAATAATAATCGGTGAGGGCTATTGGTTGGTTGACATCAGTGTAGATTTCAAATTCCAGGTTGAATAGTATGATCCTGATATCTGAATTCATGTTATTGTTAATGAGAAGAAATGGATTTGAGATCTCATGGTGAGATTTGATTGGCTGCCACCACATCAAGTAGAATGTGATGGCAGCTATCTTATGACTCAGGACTTAGTCCCAAGCCCTGGTAAAAAGTACTGTTCTATTAAATAAGGTGAGATGGTGCGCAGACCCCATCCCCCGGGGTCAAATGATTTATAATTGGAGAGGGGGCCCACATGGCCCCTCTTCCAGAAACTTATTAGGCCTTGGGGACAACATCCATCGGACGTTGATTGTTTCACAATAGGGTCCGGACCAAACTACCCTCCTGTGAGCCTCTTAAGGCCCTGGTGACCTCATCCCCTGGGGCCGGCTCACTCACTGTGTTCGAGAGCCTACCCTGCAAGAGTTTTAGTTACCTTCAGGAACAAGTTATAATGCCTTGAGATAACTGTAACTGGTGAATTTCAGTGATTTTGTATGTTTAATATGGTGTTCTGTAACTGAAAATTTGACCTAACTAGAACGTAATGTTAACCTTTGTTTTTTAGGGTGGATGGGTGTATATATATATATATATATTTATATATATATATTCACTGAAAAAACCATAGGTTTTAGGGAAAGTTATAGTTAGTTGGACATTTCACTCGTACAAAACCAGAGAAATTCCCCCGTTATAGTTAGTTCAGCTAACTATAACTCGCACCCCCGCAATGCACTGCTGATGACGTCACATATGACGTCACTCATGACATGGTCAGTGACATCTCAAATGACATCATCTAGTGGCTGTGTGTTTCTGTAAAGTTTAAATATGTTTAATATATATAGGGAAATGCGTATTGAAGAATGAGTGGGTGTATAAGTGTCTGAATGGATGATTTAGTAGGTGTGTGACTGACTCTATAAGTGAGTGATTAAACGTATCTTACTGAATGCATGGGTTAGTGACTAAACTGAATTTCTGTATCCGTCTGTCTGGTGTGTAAGCGGCTGCATGGGTTTGCGAATAGCTACATGAGTGTCTACATGGGTTATTGATTGGTTGTCTGAGTATCTGTATGGGTGCCAGAGTGTTTGTGTGGGTGGGGTGTGTGTGACTGCGCATAGATGTGTGAGTGGGTGATTCACTGGGTGCATGGTTTCAAGAGTGCATCTGTGATGGACTGTATGTGTGGGTGTGGGTGTTAGTGAGTGAATGTATATCTTAGTGGTACATGTGTGAGTAACTAATATGTCAAAGGCAGTATATGTGTGTGTTGGAGTATATAAATGGCTATAAGTGAGTGTGTGATTGTGAGAGTGGCTGTATGGATGAGTGTGTACTTGTATCAGTGATTGTATAAGAGCGTAAGAATGTGCTAGTATTTGTATGAGTAAGTGAGCTGGTGTGTGTATAACTGTATAGGTGAGTAAATGGCAGTGTGATTAATTATTTGCATGACTGACTAGGTGTGTGAGTACCTCTATGGATGAGTGGCGGTGTGTGAGTGTCTATGTAGGTGTATAAGTGCAATGAAAGTCCTGTACTGAGTGACCGTAAGTATGAGTGACTGTAGAGGTGAGTGAGTGGATGTGTGTGTAGACCTAAGAATCAGTGAGTGTGAATGTAGTTATTGGTGTTGGAGTGTCTATGGTTTTGACAATGGCAGTCTGTAATTTACAGTGGGTGTATCAAAAGTTATATTAGGGTGTGAGAAGATGCATCAAATTATCACATGGATGATGTCATCAGTGATGTCACTGACCATGTCATGAGTGATGTAATATGTGACGTCATCAGCAGTGCATTGCGGGGGCGCGAGTTATAGTTAGCTGAACTAACTATAACGGGGGAATTTCACGGGTTTTGTGCGAGTGAAATGTCCAACTAACTATAACTGTCCCTAAAACCTATGGTTTTTTCAGTGAATTTCAAAGGTTTTTTAAATGCTAATTTCTAACTATAACGTGTCTGAAACCTATGGTTTTTTCAGTGAATTTCAAAGGTTTTTTAAATGCTAATTTCGAACTATGCCTACAGAGGTAGGACATGTGAAGAAAGAAGAAAAAACGCACAGAAAGAAGCAAAAGAAATGCAGAAAGAAGCAACAGAAGTCCACAAACACGAAGAAAAGTGCAGGAAGAAGCAAAAGATGTGCAGAAAGAACCAACAGAGGAGCAGAAAGAGGCCTTGTTCCAAAATCATCCTGTGCCCACAACTTTTTCCGACGTGTACTGGTGGTAACTGACTCTGACTAACCAGAGCCAGTGCTATGCTAAAACACACTTAGAATACAGTGAAAACACCTACATACACTAGGGAACACTATGCGTTGGGGTACCCCTGTGATTAGCATGACCTCCTCTGTAAGTCCCTAGTACATAATAGGGCAGGGGGATTAAAACTACCTCTTAAGCTACAGGGCACGTTTGCACAGTGGTGAAGGGGGGGGGGGGCCTGAGGTGACGTGTGCAAACGCGCCCCATGGCACGTTTTAAGTTGCGGGATTAAGTCCCCTTGAATCCCGAGTGTCCCTGGGGCCCAACTAGCCCCCCAGGTACCTACAGTTAGGACCACAGAGCTGAGTTGCAGAGGCGTTCTGAGGCCACGCACCTTTTTTCACCTCTCTGCAACGCAACTCTGTTGTGCTTACTGAAGGTACCTGGTGGGCTAGTTGGACTCCAGGGACCCTCAGGATTGAAGGGGACTTAATCTCCCAACTTAAAACACGCCACGGGGCCTGTTTGCACACATGTCACCTCAAGCCCCGCCCCCTCCCTTCACCACTGTGCAAACGCGCCCCGTGGCGCGTTTTAATTTGGGGGATTAAGTCCCCTTGAATCCTGAGGGTCCCTGGAGCCCAACTAGCCAACCATGTACCTCCAAAAGTCCCACAGAGCTGCGTTGCAGAGAGGTGTAAAAGGGCGTGGCCTCTGTACACCTCTCTGCAACGCAGCTCCCTGGCGCATACCGGAGGTTCCTGGTGGGCTAGTTGGCCCCCAGGCACCCCCAGTATTCAAGGGGAATTACTTCCCCTTCTTACAACGCGCCAGGGGGTGCGTTTGCAGACTGCTGCAGGGAGGGTGCGGGGCCTCCGGCACGATGCCGGTCTTTTTTTTTTTTTTTGTATGGGAGGGGGGCTGCGTGGCCCCCCTTTCCCTCGGCCACTTTTGGCCCCGGGGACCCCATCCCCCGGGGCCTGAGGATTTTTTTTTTTTTTTTTAAAACCCGGGAAGGGGGCCGCGTGGCCCCCCTTCCCTGGGCCTCTATTGGCCCCGGGGACCCCATCCCCCGGGGCATGCCCTCTTTTTAAAAAAAAAAATATATATTTGGAGGGGGGCTGCGTGGCCCCCCTCCTCAGGCCATTTAAGGCCCCGGGGCCGGCCTTTACGTTTAAAAAAATAAATAAATAAATTATTTTTGGGGAGGGGGGCTGCGTGGCCCCCCTCCCGGGCCACTAATGGTCCCGGGGACCCCATCCCCCGGGGCCTGGCCACTCGGGGACCGTGGGGGGGTCCCCAATCCCCGCACGGTCCCGCCGGCTCCCCGCGTCCTGCGGGAGCCGGCATTGCTTTTCCATAAGGGAGCTGCTGACATGCAGCTCCCCTTATGGAAAAGCAATCTGCTTGCTTCATTGAAGCGAGAGCAGGTTTCCCTGCTCTCGCTTCAATGAAGCTAAGCAAGTTTGCAATCACAGGACGGGAGCCGCGAGGCTCCCGTCCTGTGATTGCAAACAGCAGTGTCCCGGGGTAGGCACCCCGGGACACTGCAGGAGCTGGCCCTGGGGGTGGCGGTCCCCAGGGCCATCACAGGCTCCAGGAGGGGGCCGCGCGCCCCTCCCTTCATTAGTAAAGCCCCGGGAGGTGGTGGTCTCCGGGGCTTCGGGGTCCGAAACGGACCCCCACATTTCTTTTAGTGCCCCGGGGAGGTGGCGGTCCCGGGGCGTGTGGGGGCTGGAACCCCCCACACAGGTCATTATTATTTAAAAAGAAGCCCCGGGGGTGGCGGTCTGCGGGAGGGCGGAGAGCCCTCCCACACCATTTTTTTTAAAGCCCGGGGGGGGGCGGTCCCCGGGGCTTGGGGGGCCTTAGAGGCCCCCCACATACAATATAAAGCAGCCCCCGGGACTTGGCCCACCCGGGGGCAAAATAGCATCGAAGCGCAGGAGACCGCGCTTCGATTTTCTTTTTATCATGGCGGGATCCGCGCATCCCGCAGATTTAAAAAAAAAAATGCTTTTTTTCTGCCCAGGGGGTCCTTGGGGGACCCCCTGAGCAGACCTAGGGGGTCAGGGTGTTTCTACCCTGCCCCCTTATTGCGTTTTGCGACTTGTTTCCCGAGGCACAAAATGGCTGCCAACACTTCCTGATTTGGAGTGTTGACAGCCACTTGACAGCCAATTAGCATGCAGCTCGTGATCGGGAGGGTACGCGGACCCTACACGGCCATAGATATATATGTGATTTTACTTTTGATTTTCTCAGGAACTACTGAATGGATTTACACCATTTAAGCAAAAGGCACGACTCTGAACCAAGGGCTACCTTTTTGCCAAATTTGGTGTAATTCCGTTCAACAGTTCGGGCTGTAGCTGCGATGAAAGGTTCCTATGGAAAATTGCATGGGGAAAACACGTTTTGGGACCGCCCCTTTTTTCTCGGCCCCCACTTGACGAATCACCCCGAGACTTTCAGGATAGGAGCGGACTGGAGCGCCCCACGAGTTTTGAAAATTTCGCGAAGATTTGTCAACCGGCGCCAAAGTTATTTCAGATAGAATGTTGCGGATTTCCTATGGAAAATAGGTCCTAACTATAACTATCTACTGGCGACCGCCAGTAGATTATATTTATTTATATATATATATATATATATATATATATATATATATATATAGTGTAACTTCTCATTCCAGGTGTTTCATGGTCTTCCTGTGTTCAGTGTGGTTGGATGGGGTTTTTTACAGGCCACCTATGCATGATTTAAGCTCTGGGGAACTGAACCTCATATTGAAATGACTTTTTAAAAATATATCTTTATTAGATTTTGTTCACGTGTAGTATTTACATGCAAGATAATAGCACATTAGCTATTCAACAATAACCGTGTCTTGCATCTCTGCAAACCGTTTTTGAACCAATTGAATAATAACATAACACTCAATGGCCCCTCCCATCCAACCCAACCTGCTTCCAGTTAACATAAATCCGCAGTTTGCATAGTCACAATATACAGCAAAACAAATAAGGTCAATATCGAAACCCTTCCATCAACCTTGGCTCGGGATGCTATTAATGCGAACCTCGACCTCTTGATGTCCCGTCCCTCCCGTCTCCTGCTGCAAATTCAGATTGGGCTCTAACAACTTCTGCAGCATCACTCCCCAGGCAAGCAGCATATCTGACAGTTTGTCATCCTTCCTCGTGTTTCTCATATGTTCCTCCTCTGCGGTCTCCCTCTCTATGAAATCTCCCTCCCATTTGTCCCGGGTGGGAACTTGAGAACTCAGCCAGTGAATAGCTATACGTCTTTTAACTACTGTTAATCTACTACAGTTAATCCCAGCACAGCAAATCGTCTACTAAGCTTATGTTTCAAGTCTCTGGGCAGTAGTCCCAACAGGAAGCTACCAACCGCCAGCGGGATATCCCAACCAGTAGCACAGTGCAACTGCTCTACGACTCTCGTCCAATACTCCGCCACCGGCGGTAAGAGCAAGACCATGTGTAGGAAATCTGCGTCAGAGAACTGATACTTGGGGCACCGAGAGTCACGTGTCGAGGAAATGGCATGTAAACGCCTGAGCGACATCTATCATGTGTATTATGTTATATTGAATTTGTTTGAACCATTCACACACTGACACTCTCCGAGCCTCTGCATGAATGTGGGACCAGTCTTCGGGGGACAGAGGCTCGCCGCAAATGGCCTGCCACCTCTCCTATACTTTTAGTGGTTTGAGCTGTCTGTACGCAGTGACCGGTAGAGATGAGTTACAAATTTGCGCCCATCATAGTGACTAGAGTATGCGTGGGGCCTCCGGAAATGTTGTCAATGGTTGCTGAGCCGTAGCCGCAATCTTTGCGTACTGTAGGAATTGTCCGGCGCCCAGAGAGAATGTTTCTATTGCATCTGGTAGTGTGATAAATTTACCCTCTGGTATAAATCGGACATCATTAGACCGCCACCCTCCCTCCAACGCCCCACCAACATCGACTGCGCTATTTGAGTAAAGGGGTGGATAATCCAAATATCCAGCTTTGGGGCATATGGTGCCTTTTTTATTGCGGTCTGGACCGTGCATTCCCACAGTTTAACCAGCAGTCGAACCAAGTGGGGAATGACCGTGGAAGGTTCCTACCCCACATCAATAGTGTCCCCAGTTGGTGACCTCCACTTGTACCTGCGAACAAGGAACTCTCCCAACTTGAGCTTGTATACAACCAATGTATCGCATGTTGGAGCTGCGACTACAGATAATATAATTCTAGGTCTGGTATCTCCAATCCCCCCCTGTTCACAAGTCTGTTGCGTCATGTCAAGTCCCACTCCGCATCGTTTATTGTTCCACAGTAACTTCACCATGAGTGTGTCCACCTCTTTAAATATCCAGCGGGGCAGTTCATAAAAAAGTCTCCTGCATACCATATAGGCATCTCGGCAATACCACCATTTTAATCAGGGCAATCTTGCCCATCAAGGACAACCTCAACGTGTTCCAGAATCGGATGGAGTTACTCAGTCCTGCTGCGATCTGTCCCAGGTTCAGGTCGTAAAAACGGTCCTCCTCACGCATTATAAACATCCCCAGATATTGGACACTGTCTATCGTCCAGGGTAGCTCAACCTGTGGGAGCTGGGACAATGCGATTCCACCATGTCCACCCAGTGGGAACATCAATGATTTTGGGTTATTGATTCGAATCTCGAGGCCTCACCAAACCACACCAGCTCACCCAATAACATCAGGACAGAAACTGCCGGCCGCCTCAGGTATATTAGGGCATCGTCTACATATAAAGAGACCACATGTTCTGTCTCACCTATCTTAATGCCCCATCCCTCAAGCCCCTGTCTCAGGCAACTAGCCAATGGTTCCCTGGATCTATAAATCGGGAGCCCAAGTCCCTTTATGAAGTACCTGCCAGATGTATTCCCAACTTGCAGAGTCGAATGACTGCTCTATGTCAAGAAATGCCAGGGCACATTCATCTTTTAAAACACACAAGTTGATGGACGGAATGTTGCACATTGGCAAAACATTCACCCCCAGGCACAGATCTGGGTTTAATCCATCGTTATTTTGCTCACCACGCCACCCCAGTTCAGACATGGCCATATGCAAATCAGTCTTGACCCTGTGCCTCATGGGAACAGTCCAGCCCGAACTGCCAAGCCATGTCTTCCCTGGACCAGAATCAAGCATCCTAGGACCTGTTTCTGGCTATCAGCCGTCATCAGCCAGGATAGCTTGACTCCAGTGGCTTAGTGAGCACGGGACCCACGTCTGGGCATACCCTTCCCACATAGGGCGAACAGCAAAACACACAAGTTGATGGACGGAATGTTGCACATTGGCAAAACATTCACCCCCAGTCACAGATCTGGGTTTAATCCATCGTTATTTTGCTCACCACGCCACCCCAGTTCAGACATGGCCATATGCAAATCAGTCTTGACCCTGTGCCTCATGGGAACAGTCCAGCCCGAACTGCCAAGCCATGTCTTCCCTGGACCAGAATCCAGCATCCTAGGACCGGTTTCTGGCTATCAGCCGTCATCAGCCAGGATAGCTTGACTCCAGTGGCTTAGTGAGCACGGGCCGTACCCACGTCTGGGCATACCCTTCCCACATATAACGATGGATTAAACCCAGATCTGTGACTGGGGGTGAATGTTTGCCAATGTGCAGCATTCCGTCCATCATCTTGTGTGTTTTGCACATTCATCTTTTGTCAGTTCTAATGACTGCATGACATGAGCCTATCTACGGATATTTCTGAGGGTGTTTCTATGTGGTTTAAATCTCGACTGATCCTTGTGAATGAGCTGGGGGAGAAATGCAGGAGTCTATTCGCCAGTACATGGCTGAGGAGCTTGAGGTCTACATTTGACATAGACATGGGTCTATATGAATCTGTCAATGCTGGGCCTTTCCCCGGTTTTGGCACAACGACTATTAGAGCCTCCTTCATGGTCTGCAGTAACTCCCTCCTCTCCCAGGCTTCTGCAAGAACCTCCAATAGCCTATCTGCCAATAGGTCAGGAAATTGTCTGTAAAATTCGTCTGGGAAGCTGTCGGTTCCAGGCGACTTAGCTGGTTTTAAGCCTTTCATTGCGCCCATCAGTTCCGACCTACTTCTCGGGGCACCCAAGGGTCTCCTGTTTCCCGATGCAAGACGGAGAAGGAAGATCCCGCTCAGGTATGCCGATATCACTCGGGCGCCCATGGTGTTCTGTGGTTCTATATAGACCGCTCCAAGATGAAGAGGGGGGCGAACACAGCATTGATCTCTTGTTGTGTAAATACTAAGTCACCTCCCCTGTCACGTATCTCCAGGATAGGTCAAGGTTGGTTTTCAATTCTAATCAGTCGTGCTAGTAGGCGCTGGATACCAACACCTCCAGCTCTTGTTCTTGACATACTTGTCCAGTCTATCCCACAGCTCTCTAAACTACTGTCGCTAGACTCCAGAATTGGACTGCCGATCACAGGGATTGCCACCTCCATGGCTGCCAGTTTGCGTTCGTGTCTACCTAATCTTCTTCCTGGGTTCTTCTTACACCAACTGCTGTGGACATATATACCCTCCTGAGGACCACCTTCATGGCATCCCATTTTGAAGCCCTACTATTCGCAGACTCTGTTTGTCCCAAAGTAGTGTGTAAACTCCTGGGATAATGTCTCGAAAGATCGGGTCAGTAAGTGCATCTGTATTTAACCTCCATAGTGGTATTCTAGTAGTTGGTCTGTGTAGTGTATATACTATCAATAATGGGGAGTGGTCCGACAAGTAACGGGACAAATTTTGGGCGTCTGTAAATCTGTGGGTGGCTGTTGCTTGTACAAAGAAATAGTGTAAGCAACTGTATGTATCCGTCGCCTGGGTTTTACACGAATATGCATATTTCTGTGGATTGCCCTGACTCCAGATATCTATCAAGCTTAGGCTACTCTGCGCCTGTCGCAGGGCCTCCACTGGCTTGGGTTTAGTGTCCAGTCTGGGAGGGTGTCTATTCATCGCACTATTCAATACACAGTTATAATTGCCTGCCATTATAAATTCCACCTCAGAAGTGAGGTGTGTATGTCGAAGTACTGAACCCAAAAGGTCTCAGTCATCGGTGTTCGGGTCGTAAATATTCAGTAATCATAAACTATGTGCATCGAGTGTACCATCTACCAGCACATACCGGTCTTCTGGATCGAAACAAGTCCTCGTTGGCATAAAAGGGACTCCCGGCGCCACCCATATTAGTGTACCTCTGGCATGACCTGAGTAGGATGTCGCAAAAATCTGACCATGCCATCTTCTCTGTACATATTTAAAACAATCCCCCACAGATGAGTTTCCTGAAGGAATGCAATATAAACCCTATATCTTCGCAAGTATGCCAAAACCCAATTTGCGTTTAGCATAATTATTCAGTCCGCGGACATTCCATGTCACAAATTTATACTCGTGTCTTTCACCCTTCATGTTCTAGTGTCCGAAAAGGCGGGAAATTGTGGCCACTGGGACGAGGTGCCCATAGTGGACAGTACGGAATCTATCCCCTCCCTCAAAAACAATCAACCCTATAATTCTAGAAGTAGAAAAAATCGGTATTGTTAAACACCCCCTCCCCCCCTCATAGGCAGTAGCTGCCAATCTCTTCTAGCTCCACAATTAGCATAAGGACAAGAACCCTGTCCCAAAGCAAAAACCTCCCACCCATTCCCGCAAACCCCACTTAACCCAACAATGTCACTAGTTAAAACAATTTGACCAGTCCACCAAAGTTGCCTTGCGAGTCTGGGGGCGCGGGTGTTGGATAGGGCTTGGCTCAGCAATGTGCCCAAGTGTGGTGGCTGGACTGTCCTATGGTGGCTACAGCGACGGAACCAGCATCGTGCCAAACTAAGCATAAGTGCCACTCCTCAGCCGCCTGGACTGTCAGTCTCCAGGGTCCCATCCATCCGAGTCTCCAGTACCAGACAGAGCGGTGAGAACGGATTCTCTACCAGTATCGGGTCCATCTCTGCTCTAAAGGTACCATCAGCATCAACTAAGATGTGACCCATGGTTTGTTTCTCTTGAGTGAGTGCCCTCTTCTATGGAGATCCCCTATATCGTCTCCTTGGTTGTCTATTCTTCCTCCGTTGTTCACTCCTTTGCTGGCTCTGCTCCAGCCTCCCAAGGAGTCCATCCATTCCATTGCCTCCTGCGGATTTTCACCAGATTTTCACAGAAGTGGACCATACCATCATGCTCCACCCTGAGTCTTGCCGGGAATACTAGGCTATATTTGATGTTTTTTTCACAAAGCCTGCGTTTGACTCCCAGGAAGCCAATCCGGGGGTCCTGGATCTTCCTAGTATAGTCAGGGTAAATTTTGATAGGATGATCTTAATATCGAGGCATATTGCAAGATTATGTCCCCATCTCTATAATTTGAACATTCGTGCTATCTGCGCTCTAGGAGGTGTTCCGGGGCGATGGGGTGGATCCCACGCGCGGTGAGCACTCTCAATTGAGAAGAATTTAGAGAGACGGACATTGCCAAGAGCAGTCACTAACCAGTCTTCCAGGATCAGTTCAGCTGTGGGCCCCTCCGCCTCAGGCCTAGAAAAATCATAAAAATGTTACTAGACCTGCAGATCTAGTGACTTAAATATTCTACTCAACCTATTTGTAATGCTCTTGACCCATAAATTGGTTTCAAATGATGTGATCGTGGGCAAATGATTTAATTCATTGAGCCTCCATTTTCTTCATTATCACATATAAGAGCACCTTCAAATATGCGAGTTCAGCATGTCTGCTGTACAAAAAACTCTTTTGTTTGATTTAATAGACTAAACTTTCTTTCCATATATCATACAAATCTAGCCACATATAGGATACACATGACCCCTGACTTGCCTCTTAGTTCATTAACAGCATTTTCATCAGGGCTGGGGAATGTTTCTCAAATCATGTTTAAAAACTATCACTTTTAATAAATACATAACTAAAGCATGAAGTGCTAGCACACTGTCATTTATAATCAGCAGATTTTACATTGAAATGGCCACAAACTTTCCCACTGACATGCAGCTTTACTGATAAAACTATATAGTGTACAAACAATAATGTTTGGAAATAGAGTTTCTGCAAATATGTGTCATTTGCACATCACCAAGTAAAATGTTCTGGTTTGTTTTGCTCCTATTTAACTCTTTGTTTGCATCACACTCCTTAATTACAAAAAAAGTGCTTTTGTAATTCTGATCTATTTTGAAATATTAGTACTATTAATTTACAGGCTATTAATTTAAATGTTATGTGTTAGAGAAAAATAACTGGCATCTTCAGACAGCTCACTTGTCAAAAACCTCCAACTCTAGTTAGTGAGAAAAAGAAACCTAATTTTTTCCAAGCAGCAATTAGTTAAAAGACAAACTGACATTTGACCTCTTTCCTTTAACAGACCACAAATGTGTCAAGATAAAAACAAGATTTAATGCATCTTTATAGTTCATTCATTTTCTGAATGAACAGAACACCTGTTCCTTTCCAGCCTAAGTTTACTCACCAGATTGGACTAGTTGGTGCTACAAAATTGCTCGACCTGATAAAATTTTACTCGCAATTGAGAGTAGAATTTTCGAGGCCTGCGCCTTCTCCGGAAATCCAAGAAACCACAAGTTATTCCTCACACTGTCCTCCATTCGGATCGCCTTGGCCTGGAGGGATGCCACTGTATCACGCAGCATCTGTACATTTTCACTGAGCTATACAACCTCCTCCTCCGTATTTGTAACTCTCTCAGCAACCTTACGGAGATCAAGACGTGTGTCTATCTTGTATTCCCGGGCCACGTGGGAATCTTGAATGGCCTTAAGGATATCAGCCTTGTCTCGTGCCTGTGCGCTTTGTTCAGGGCATATCTATTCCTCTTGCGCTTGTTCTCCTGGTCCAGGACCGTGTATTGCACTATCTTGTTGGCCCCCACACCTCTCTGGGGTTTATCCTTACCACCCTTGAGCACCGCTGGTCCCACCACAGCACTGCAGCTGTCTAGGTCTATTTGTAGTGCATTTGTTGGCCACGTGGATGGACAGGGTCGATTTAGCGCAGGTATAGAGTGGTCAGCTTCGCATTTCTCCGTGCATTACCACTCCGGATGCTCTGCTCTGAGCATCAATTTAGCATAGTCCAGTCCACAGGCTTCCCTTTGGTGCTCCAGTATCTACTTCAGCAGGGGGAGTCATCCCACATACGTGTTAGAAGCAGTCTACAGCCAGCTTCAGGGTTCCTGCCACTAGGCCCCTTCAGTCTGAGGAAGCTCACCTGTTCAGTATTTTCCCACAGTAGGGCTCTTCCCTGGGGGCCCCACAGCAGGTCTGCCTGGCGGGTCAGTGATGCAATGGTCATAGTGGGGGGCCCTCGCCACCCTGGGAACCAGCGGGCGGGCCACCCGCTTCAGGGCTGCTCGCCCGGCCGCCCCAATCCGCCCTTCAAATGCTCTTCTGCAGGGGCCAAACCGCATGGCCGCGTCTTGGATTGGGCCCGCAACGCCCCCCAGGCTGGGCTGCTCCAGTCATCCCAGTCCAGATCAACAGTTGCGGCAGAGGCCTGTGGCTCCAGCCATTACCTCCACCTTGGGCAGCGAGTCCTCAGTTAGGCGGCACCTCCCTCTTTGTGCGCCCGCCTCCGGCTTACAACAGCCAGGGCAGCGCCATCTTGGGCCGCCGGTCTTGGAAGGTCGTTATTCATTCGGTGGGTCATAAAGCCCACGTATAGGTAGCTCAAGTCTTCACCGCCTAGCACTCCGCAGGTCCCCCACTCCTCCGTCGGCTGGGGGGGGGGGGGCGTGGGTCAGCGCAGCCTCCAGAGTGGGTCATGCAGCCCCACAGTCAGGCATGCCCTGCTCCAAAAGTTCACTCAGGGCCATAAAGCAGCAAAGGCTACAGGGGCAATGTGTAGCGGTCTGTCGGAGGGACACCAGGCGATCAGGCGCTCGACAGGTGGCATTAAAGGTAATTTCAATTATCTGTTCTTCTAGGATATAGCCATATATTCGTATCAGGGCAGGAGCTCAGCTCCAGCACATATACCCGGCCATCCCGTCTGGCCACGCCACATAGGAATAATTTATTTATAGTTAATCCCTCACAAAAAAAATTATTCAGTAATTTATCCTTTTCCTGTTTCTTCTTAAATCACATTTCCAAGTCCTCCCTTTTTGACCACTGCATTTCCTTCTGACACTAATGTCCCTAAATATGTTTATCTACTTGTTTGGTAGGCAGTTACTTTCCTTTAGTTTGTTGTGCTGCTTGCAAATACGTACTCCTAACATTAAAAAAAAAACGTACTTTTATTGGTTGCCATAAAGTGCCTTTCTATGTATGAGGTAGTCCCTTGCACATTGACGCTCCCCCATTCCACCATATTCAACATGAGCATCACACAGTACATTGCTAACCTAGCTGGTACAACCGGATCCAAGGGCCCCATATTCTCTCATATATAGTCAGGCAGCCACAAAATTTCTCTCACACACCCACACCGGTATAGGTGGTATAGTCTTCAGATAAACAGCCTAGACCTATCAGTGTCTGTCGACCATATGCTTCTTCATCTGCTATCCCCAAGAGTTCAGTTTGTGGTGTACGTTTAATGGGTACCATTAGTATCCAAGTAACTATTGCCTGTATAGTATCTATTAATACGTATGCAGGCCCACACTATGTAGTAAAAAATTGCAAGGATTTGCACTGCAGCTCTGGCATTGTACATGTGGAAGCGTCCCCATTTTACACAGATGTAGTGGTGTATAATAATAGAATTGCAGGTATTTAAACTGTTTGAGTCCATCTCTGTAGGCGCCGCTCTTATCCATTTTCCCCATTTTTGCTGCATTGTGTTTCCTGAAGCACAGCATGGTTGTTTGAGATGCCTCTAAAATGCATCCTAAGTTGATCCAAGTTGGCTAACAACCGGTGCTTTTTGTTGTACAGATCTGAAAACCAGTTGAGTTAGCAGACTACAGTGGACCTAGTTCCACGTTTTCACTGATAGATACGTACTTTTTTGCTTCCAGGCTCCTTTCATCTCTTATCTTATCTAATGAATGATTTTGTCATATTCATTTAGCAATTGAATGTTAAACACAGAGGTTATTCAGTCCCTTATATCAACCTTTTCCTTTCAAGTTCTACATAATCCATGTTCGTTACCGACGCTATATGTTAACATCTGTGAAACATGCGTTCTAATTCAGGCTTAACCGTGCTTGTTTCAGTGATGTAAATTATGGTGTGTTTTCCATATTTTGGGTTATATCCAAAGGAGGGACTGAGAGCTGGGTTATGAGGTCCTGCACACTTGCTCCCAAAAGAGACTAGTATTTAAAGAAGGTATGCAGTTCCTATGTGATGGGATGAGGGTTAGGAGGAAAGGCAGTGAAGGGAGAAAGACAGGTCTATCATCGTGTTGCCCTCACACACCCCTGGAGGTGTCATGCTTCATCATAGGGCGATTGCCCCTCGTCAGGCCGGCGCTGCAATGCCTGACGGGCTCCCGAAACCGGGGCTCTTTATTGGGGATCTTTAAAAGAGGAAGCCGTTGTGTGCGTGCGGGTGTGAGGGCGGGGTAGTGCACAAAAAGAAGTGAAATAAAATAGGTAAAGAGCAGTCCTCTAAAGTCAAATTTTTAATAAAAAGGTTGCTCTAACCTAAATAAAAACAAAAGTGAGCCCCTATAAGGATATTAATGTTCCTAAGGGGCGATCTAAGTGTATACGGTCGACATGTTTCGTGCCTATATTTGCCCCTAACGGGTCAATTGGCACTTCTTCAGAACCGTGCTAAAGATGAATGAGTGCACTACCGCCTGGTATTCAATTAGTGGATGTAAATCACCAGGGACGGTAGAGACCCTAGTTGACGTTAACTAGGGGCTAGGTA
Organism: Calotriton arnoldi; assembly: GCA_963921515.1. Classification (NCBI taxonomy): domain Eukaryota; kingdom Metazoa; phylum Chordata; class Amphibia; order Caudata; family Salamandridae; genus Calotriton; species Calotriton arnoldi. Next base: position 1,635,131 of record CAWUFW010000124.1, on the reverse strand, counting down.
GACCCCTAGGCAAACGTACTGGGCCAACGGGGATAGGCAGAGCACGTAGTTACTCACGGTAATGGATTCAAGGAAGCAACTTGCTATGATCCTACCCTGGCTCCTGGACCGTGTATTGCACTATCTAGCCCCTAGTTAACGTCAATTAGGGTCTCTACCGTCCCTGGTGATTTACATCCACTAATTGAATACCAGGCGGTAGTGCACGCATTCATCTTTAGCACGGTCCTGAAGAAGTGCCAATTGACCCGTTAGGGGCAAATATAGGCACGAAACATGTCGACCTTATACACTTAGATCGCCCCTTAGGAACATTAATATCCTTATAGGGCTCACTTTTGTTTTTATTTAGGCTAGAGCAACCTTTTATTAAAAATTTGACTTTAGAGGACTGCTCTTTACCTATTTTATTTCACTTTTGTGCACTACCCCGCCTCACACCCGCACGCACCCAACGGCTTCCTCTTTTAAAGATACCCGATAAAGAGCCCCGGTTTCGGGAGCCCGTCAGGCAATGCAGCGCCGGCCTGACGAGGGGCAATCGCTCTATGATGAAGCATGACACCTCCAGGGGTGTGTGAGGGCAACACGATGATAGACCTGTCTTTCTCCCTTCACTGCCTTTCCTCCTAACCCTCATCCCATCACATAGGAACTGCATACCTTCTTTAAATTCCATATTTTGGGCTCACTCTTTACTAATTGGATTAGCTATACTTGGCTGTGTTTATTTAAGGTTGAAAGATGGAGCAATTCCCAACTATTTCTGTATTTCGAAACTCATGTTTCTTATCGAATGTCGGCTCTCTTTTTTTTAAGCCCATATTTTTTAATATTCATCTCGAATTATATTTAATCTGCTGTTTGTGGGCATTTTAGATGATCGTATTGTATTTTTTTCGCCTACTGTAAAATATCAGTTAAATTGTAAAACCAGTTATGCTATGCTTAATTTTCTGTTTGAACTGGTATTAATGTGCTTGAAGTGTGAAAGATCAATGATTTTTCAATTACTTTACCATCATTCTTACATTTTGTGACAGCAATGTTTGTTTCCGGTTATACTGTACTTCAAGCGTACTGCATCACACACCAGCTCTAGTCTCTTTCTTCCTTTGTGTCTTTCTCTTCCGCTTCTCTCTTTTTCTCTTTAGCTCAATATGTACCAACTTCGTTTTCAGTGTTTTTGTGTTGGGTTTGAATTCTACAGCAAACCATTCCACCTGAGGGGGAGATATTTAAATCGTATATTCCAACAGTTCTAAATTGATGTAACAAAAGCTTCTATTTTAGGGTTGTATCAATTTTGATTGTTTTAAGAGAGTATGCAAATTGTTCGCCTACATCCAGTGGCCGCCGAAGAACAAGAGGATGGGGGTTAACTTTTAACAAAAGATAACAAAAATTCAATGAAACAGTGCATTCCATACCCACGTGCAATGGAAATGGAATAATCTGTCCCTGAGCCCACTGTGTATCAGTTGAGGTGTCTGGTTGCGCACTTACTGTGAGGCGCAGAATGCGCAGATAGATGGGGCAGGTGAGTTCCCGAAAAGTGCTAGATAAAAATTTTAGGCACGGTCCCCAAGTCTTCTTGAACTTATGTAGTGATTGGCTTGCGATTGCTGTGAGCTTCTCCATACCCAGTAATTTCCAGAGTTTGTGTCCATTCTAGGTGTGTAGGAGAGGCGTTGGTTCCCCATTTTGATAACAGGACCTGCTTTCCTGCGCATAGGGCTAGTGTAATAGCCTTCCCCTTAGGCGAACATAATGGGTATGTGAGTACGTTAGGGAGCCCTAACAAAATGTAGCGGGGTAGGTCAGTATCAAACATTTGGTCGATGTCTGCAAGCACCTCGGACCAATAACGGTGTAGTTTGGGGCAATGCCACAACAGGTGTGATAGTGTACCGGAATGGCCGCAGTAGCTCCAGCACTTACCGTCCACCCGCCTCCTCCATTTAGCCAAGCGGGTAGGTGTGTAGTAAGAGTAATGAACTAGCTTAAGGAGTGTCTCCTTTCCGGCCGCGCTGCATGCCGACGTGTGAGCCCTATGCAGAATTTCCATCCACTCCTTATCTGTGAACTTGCGTTCACATTCCGCCTCCCACCTCGTCCTGGTTGGGGAGCGCAGGGGGCTTGCAGAAGTGTTTAAGTATAGATGTCCGACAACAGGCGGCGATCATCTTTCAGAGACCAGAGCCAGCGCTCAAATGATGAGAGCCCTCCCCGCATGAGGTCGCACCACCGACTGTGTCACCAAGTGGCGGACTGCTCGGAGTCCGGGAGTCCAAAATCCTGTTTGAGGCTAGGAAAGTCCAATAGTCCCCGTTCATCATAGAGCTCCCCAATGCGTTTGCAATTGGCCTCTTGCCATCGGGCGTACATGAGTTCACACATTGCCGGTGGGAAGTCTGTATTTCCTATGATTGGTGTAAGGGGAGAGACCGGAGTGGAGAGACCCATAGAGACACACACTCTATCCTGAGTCCCAACTGTGGCCCTAACTACTGGAGAGATGTATAACCCCGGGGGCGATTCCTGCGCGGGAGCCAGGGTACCTTCCAAATATGTATGCCGGCTACCCCTTGTTCCGAAAAAAAACAGTGCTTCTCCGTAGGGGGGGCCTCTGCCATTCCACCAAGAATTTCAATTGCGCTGCTTGATAGTAACGAGTAAGTTGGGGTATACCCAACCCACCCTTCGCTACCAGGAGGTATGCGCGCTCCTTTGCCATCCTGGCTTTCTTGCTGCCCATATAAAGGCCTCCAGTACGGATTGTAATTTCTTAATCACAGAGAGGGGTGGCTGTAGTGGGACCGTCTGCATTAGATATAAAATCTTGGGCAGAATGGATATTTTCACGGCTGCTATTCGACCCGACCAGGAGATGGGTCCCCCGTGCCAGGATTGAATAAGTGCGCGCACCGTAGCCAATAGTGTGAAGTAATTGTGCGATAGTGATCCCTCAATCGTGGAGAGGAGCTGGACACCTAGATATGAGATTCCCTGCTTGGCCCAAATAAAGGGAAACATGTTGGCCAGTTGTGCCTGCTCATCCCGTGAGATGGTGAGGTTGAGGGCCTGAGATTTAGTGGCATTCATCTTGATCCCCAAAGCCTCCCCGAATGCCGCCAGCTCTTCCAGAAGCTGGGGCAGCGACTGACGTGGTTTAGTGACTGCAAGCAGCACATCATCCGCATAGAGGGCTATCTTGTGCGCCTGTCCGCCCATCCACACCCCCTCAATAAGTGGGTGCCTTCTAATATGCTCCCCTAGCGGCTCCATGTAGAGCGCAAACAGAAGTGGCGAGAGGGGGCACCCCTGTCGTGTGCCTCTCGGTATTGGGAACACCGGAGAAAGAGTGCCGTTGACGCAAACAAGTGCTTTTGGTTCTGTGTAACTGGCCAAGATCCATCGGCGAAAACGAGGACCTAGCCCTACGGCCTCCAGCACCGCTCGCAGGAAGGGCCAGTGCTCCAGATTGAATGCTTTCTCAGCATCTATTGATAACAGCAACGTGGGTGTCTGTGAGCGGTTAGTTTTGTCGATTAGATGGAATAATCGCTTTGTGTTGTCCCCGCATGTGCGCCCAGGAATGAAGCCTGATAGGACTGGATCTACCAGGCCGGGCATGTACTTCCCCAGCCTGTTAGCAAGTATCCCAGTAAATATTTTAGCGTCCACGTTGAGCAGGGATGTGGGTCGGTAAGATGTGCAATGCTGCGGGTCTTTTCCAAGTTACGGTAGAACTGATATGATGGCTGTCTTCATAGTCTCCGTGAGGGTACCCGTGGAGCTAAAAGAGTTATATAGCCTGGCCAGGATGGGGGACAACTGCCCTGCAAACATATTTCAAAAGCGGCCGTGAGTCCATCCTCCCCAGTTGCCTTGTCCACTTGGAGCCTCCCTATTGCCTCAAGGACTTTCTGCGATGTTATATCAGACTCTAGGGGTGGCGCTACAGGTTCCGTCAATTTCGTTAGGCGGGTGGGCTGCTCTATATATATGAGGTGGAGTGCTCAGGTTGTAGAGGCTCTGCCTTGTATAGCTGTGCGTAAAAGCTGCCAAATTCTGTGGCATTCTCAGCATCTCTTGTCAAGGGATGGTGGTTTTATCTACTAGGGCTTGTATGCGGCGTGCTTGTGTCTGAGCGCGCAACCTGTGCGTGAGAAGCCTGCTTTGTTTCCCCCGCGTAGTATCTGTTTCGTGCGTTGTAATGCATACTCCGCGGCATCCATATCTAGGGCCCTTAGCTGCTTCCTGGCTATAGTTAGTTGACTGCGCGCCTTGGGAGACCCGGTGCGTCTGTGTGTTTCCTCCATATCCCTCACCACACCCTCTAAATCTGCGCGCTTAGCCCTTCGCTCCCTGTTGAGCCGCGCTGCTGTGGCTATATAAGTTCCCCACACCACCGCCTTAAGGGCGTCCCACAATGTGGAGGTTGAAGTGTTAAGCGTATCGTTAATGGCGAGATAGTCTGAAATAGTTCCCTGAACCTCTTTAATGGCTGGGTTGTGGGATAGCAATTTAGAGTTGAGACGCCACATTCTGGAGTTCTGGTTGCTATTGGGGAAGCGCAGTGTGAGCAAGACTGGGGAGTGGTCAGAGATGGAAGCGACTTCAATGTCCGTCTGTGTTACCATCTAGAGCAGGTGGATGAGACTAAGAAGAAATCAATCCTGGCATATGACTGGTGTGCGGTTGAGAAATGTGAGTATGTTCTTGTGGAGGAGTGTAGCGACCTCTATGCATCCACCAGCCCCGCGTCCGTAAGCAATTTGAGTCCCTGTGCGGTCTGTGCTCCCGCCGGGCCAGCTCTTTACGGGGTTTGGTCCAGCGCCGCATCTCGCACTATGTTAAAGTCCCCCCCTATCAGGATATGGACGTCACGAGTGGTGAGGATCATCCCAACCGTCTGGCGGATGAAGTATTCTTGGTGGCCATTAGGGGCATAAACGCATGCAACTGTGAAGGTGTATTGGTGGAAGGAGATCCGTAAGGACAGCATGGGGCCTGTGACTTCCAACAGCGTGTGAAGGACCTGGCCCTGAAAGTGTGTGGCTAACAGGATGGCTACCCCGTCCTCTTTCCGGGACAGGCTGACCAGTATTGACGGTCAAACCACTTGGACCGCAGTCGGTTCCAATCCTTTTTTAGGAGAAGGGTCTCCTGTAATAGACATAGGTCGCATTGTGTTGTCTTCAGTTGGGACAGAAGCGCAATCCTCTTTGCTGGGGAATTTAGGTCTCTAACATTAAGACTAACTACCCGCACCATGACTTGGAGAGTGTGCTGAAGTGGGTGGTGCGCCAAAGAAAAGCCGAAGGAAGCCCTCCCCACCCCCCTCCCCCCGTGTCGACAGTGCAGTGGGTCGAGACAGTAATGCGTGCGGGTAGTGCGTGGAACATGCGTCTAAAGGAACAAACAAGAAAACTGGAAGAACAGATTCACCAATCGTTGAAAAAACAGTAATTACGTAGTAGGGGTCCATGTTGTCAGCTATCCGGATAGATCGTCTAGGATGATGACTTTTGGTGGAGTTCTCCGCCGCTGCCATCCAATGCACAAAATAGAATCCATGCTGATTCAGGGGGCCAGGCCCACAACTTCCATGCGGCAAGGACTGCCGTAAGCCAGTCCTACCCCGTCAACCCCAGGCATCGCCAGGGGGGCGGGGTTCACGAGTCGTCCCTTACCCCCCAGTGCTGTCATTCTTCTTCTCGTTCAGGCGAGTGTTCTCTTCTGATGAGATTCTGCAGCAATGCCGATCTCTCCCGGATGCTTTCTATCGCTGTTGGCCGGTTCACACACCCATGGAGTCGAGGTTTAGAGCGCCTCCGGCGGCCGGACCCAGGAGGGGATGCCAAGGAACCACGAGGCTCTGCCTGGCCATCGTGCTCCAGGTTCAGACCCAGAATTTCTGCTGCTTCTGGAGGTGTGCGGGTAGATCACGTTTCTCCATTCCAAGGGAAGACCAGACTGAACGGGTGTCCCCATTTGTATCGCAGCCCTTTGTCCCTCAAGAAATCTGTTATTGGCTTCATGCTGCAACGTCGTTGAAGGGTGATGAGGAAGAGATCATGAAATAAACGTACCTTGATCCCCTCGAAGAGGACATGAGTTTGGTCGCGCACTGCATTCATGATAAGCTCTTTCTGGCGGTAGTTATGAAGGCACGTGAGGATGTCCTGTGGGGCCCCGGGTGACTGAGATGGGCGGCCCGCTCTGTGCATTCTGTCTAGAGGTACCTCCTTATCCTGTAGCTCTGGAGCGATCTGACGGAAGAGCCGGGTGACAAAGTCCTCTAAGCGGCCCGCATCCGCCTGCATTGGAACGCCCTTGATTCATATGTTAGATCTCCGGGACCTGTTTTCAAGGTCCTCCAGATGATCGTTGAGGTCCGCGTTGCGTTCCTTGAGTTCCAGGATTTCGCTGCGGTATGCCTCCAACTCTCCTTCTCTGGCATCCCCCGATCTTTCTTCTAAGTCTACTCGTTGCTCCAGCTCACTCATTTTACGGCGAATCTCCTTCATATCTTTGGCCATCTCTGCTTTCAGGGTCGCAATGTCATCCCTCCATGTGCTGTAGAGGGATTCCATAAAGCTGCACGTGACCGGCCCATCTTCTCCTGCCTCTTGGACTTGTGCTGGCCCCGTTGACTGGCGCCCTGGTGAGATAGGATCCGGCGTTGGTACTGCCTGCTTGTGGTGAGGTTCTGCTAGTAGATCTTTATGGGAGGGGTCTTTCTTGGTCCTCGCAGTCACCATTTTATCTTCTCTCTACAGGGATATGGGATGTCCGCCTTTGGTTGCGTATTGGTGTCACTCCTCTGATATGCTATTCCGCTCTCTGTTGTGGCAGGCTGGGGACAGGGGTAGCTGTGATCTCTCCGGGGCCCCGAGAGCAGTCCAAGTAGTTAATGGCTTTCCCTCTGTGCCAAGTAAGGGGGGAGGAGCAGGCCCCCCGACCCCACGGGCACCAGTGCAGCCCCAGCAGAGTAGATTATGGATGGATGGGAGCAGGGGGGGCGCACAAGGCCCTGCAGTGATCAGTCCTGTGTGTCCCAGAGAGCCGGTCAAAGCCTCCTCCCTACTCCCCATTCCCGCCAAGGGCGGTGCCCGAAGACCTTCCTGTGCCTGTCACGCTCTGCTGTCGCTGTTTGTCATGCCTGGGCTATCTCCATCTCACACCATCCGCTTATAGCTCTTAGCAAGGGGTCCGGGGCTCCGATCCAGCGGTGGCCACCTTCCGCATCCGCCAGCACCCCCAGGTCCTGCCCCTACGCTGCTATTTCACACCGCCAGGAGTATGGGCGCCAGGGGCCCCCTGGCCGCTGTCCAGTACGGGATTCAAATACCCCCCCCGCGTGGTCTGTATCCATATATTGTGGCCCAGCCTAGGCCGCTCACCCTGGAGGCCGATGCCTTTGTTCCTCACACCAGACTCCCATGGGCCCTTCTTTGCTGGCCGCCCGATCGCACAGGTGCAGGGCCGATTTCCAGACCCTAGGTGAAGTCTCAGAATGCGCACGCCCCAGTGGTGCAGCTCGCTGTCCCGCCTCGCCTTTTTCACCAATTGTGGCCTGCAAGTGGGACGTTCGCTGGCTGGCCGTTGAGCGGGCGCTCCGGTCCCTGCGCTCAGGTCAAGCCCCACTGCTGCCCCGCGCTGCGTACCTACGGTGTGCCCATGCTGAAATCCGACGCAAGGGCTGCAGGTGAGCGGTATTCTTCAATCTTCGTAGGTGGGGGGGGGGGGAGGAGCGAGGGTGGGAGTCGGAGAGGTGCAGCAGTCAGCTCCGTCACCCCGCTGTGCGCCCCTCTGCAGAGAGATCAAGCCGGTGTCCGGGCCCGCAGGCACCCGCCACCCTCCTTTGGTGTTAATTGAAAGGGGGCGACCAGCACTCTGCAGTCCCTCCAGGGCTCAGGAGCCGCTGTGCTCCACTCCAATCGCTCCAGCCGCCATCTTGTCCCGGATGCCTCTCAGCTTGAAGGTCTCACTACTTCACGCCCGCACCGCTCTTCGGCTTGAAATGGTCCGTGCACTTCCCCTGGCCATCAGCGCTCAGCACCGGGGTTTTAAGACGGCCCAGACCCCCAGGATCCGCCAAGGAATGTAGCGACACGGCGGAGCTCCGATAGTCCGCTCCTACACAGGTGCCATCTTGGACCTCCCCCCCCCCCCCAAAAAGGTTTCTAATTTGATGGAGTACTTATCCTCCTTTTCAGCGATACGTTTTAATTCCACTGTGCCTGGCTATGTGGCACACTGGGCGTTTTCACTGGTTTTATTCATTTGTGCTAGGCTCTCATTTGAGAAACTATGATATGGTTGGATTCAACCACAAATCATTTTGATTCAGGGCTCCGAATGAATAAACGGCTGTACCACTTGATGAGGGATACCTAAACAATGGTTATGCTAGTAAAGAGTAGTCGGTGTATCGCGTTTTATAGGGTGTAATCTATTCTATTTCAGGGGGTTATAAGTCATGTAGGGAATTCTGATGTCCTACTGCATGAGCTTGGTTCGGAGTGAAGGCTATCGTATCACAGACTAAGAAAGCCTAAGTTGGCTCCTGGTTGGATAGTTCTTCAGTTATCTTTTGCCGTATCCCTGGCACTGCGGTTAGATCCCGGCTCACTAGGCTCCGTAGGAGTTCTTCCTTCTAAATGGCAAGATGCACCATTAGGGTCATGCTTACCAGTTTCCTTCATTGCTAGTACTGTGTTCACAGCCCAGATGCAAGCCGCACTGACACCACCATTATCATATAGTCACGCTGAACTTGGACGTTGCCTTTAACAGCAGCCAGTTTTACCCTAGGCTATTGGTGAGGTTTCCTAATCAAATGGTATCTTCCAAGCAACCCTCTATATGACTCTGCTCGGTTTTATTGGGCATTTACACATCCTTGAAGGGGTCACACACATTAATACATCATTTGTTATGTTGTTGCCCAGGTTTTCCTTTTGTTGTCGTGTTAATATTGTTATACCGTCATGGTGGAAAAACTTATAATCATTACTTTTATGGCTGTAACATGTTAAATGACACAGTAGAACAAATTCTAAGCTGATTAAGAAGGCGCACTTTTGATGTTTCTGCTTGTGCGAGCTATCTGCTGTTCGACATAACTCCCAGTAATTCTAGACGCCACTTTTTTGCTTGCGCTTCTCACAACCAAAAACCCCTCCTCGCTGCAGCTTGAATGTTTGCACCGTGACTCAAGCACACTTCTAGCATGTTAACTACCCTGAACACGGCTATTATATAATCTTCTAACCTTAAATAAATTGTGGTGGATATTCAATTACTTCTTTGGAATTGTTCCAACATGTCAATCGATAATTTGATTATTTCGAACATACTTTGGTACCCTGGTTTGCTCCTTTGAGTGAGAAACTACCCCTTGTATGTTCAAATTATATTTAATTAGATCCCTTCCTCCCAGATTATAATGATTAAATATCACCTTCTGTATGTTTAAGTAATATTTAGACAATTTAATTTTGGCTATAACATACATTCACCTTTGAACCATCAAATACTTGTCAATCTGGAGGACTCTATTTTTATGTCATAATAATGGCATTACCAACCTGTGCTGAGACCTAGGCCCTTATTTCAAGTGATATATATTCAGGGTCTTGCTTATTAAGCTGTTTCAGAATCTCCTCAACTTGGTTTTAACAGCAAGACTATGCAAGAGAAACATTTTCTTTAGGTGAGGTCTGTAGAATTTGCAGGCATTTGTTTTTCTTCATCCATGACTGACCTACACTGGGGTTGTAATGCAGTCTCTAGAGGAAACGATTGTATGTAGAAATGCCCATTGCAAAATTGTCGAGGTAAAAACGTTTATTCCGGAAAAGTTATGGTTAGTAGGCTTATATATTACAAGAATGTAGTGCTAAAAAAAATCTAATTCTTGCCACTTTGAGTGGTGGTCTGTTTTTTTTAGTGGGGCTGCTTATCTTTAACTTCTGTCTATAGATTGATTTAACCGTATCTGAGCCCTTATGTGATCAATGCAGGGCCATGTCATTCACTGGATAGTTAAACTGTGCTACAGACTTTACACTAAAACTTTGGTGTGTGGCCAAGTAGTTCCTTACTGCGAACACAGCCGGCGCAGACTTTTCAGCAACAGTGGCAGCTTCTCCAGTCCTGGCAGAGGCTTCACATCGGAGGCTTACAGCTCTGCTGGCTGCACTCCCCCAGTCTCCTCCCACTGGAGACAGCTTTCCTGTAGCATCTTTCCACAGAGCACTTCTGATAATGCATGCCACCGACACTTTTTGTCCTCCATCTTTTATATTCAGTTATATATGCACCTTTTGTGGTTTTTTTTGTTCTTTCTTTTTTTCATGTTAGGTGGGTTACACCACTGGCACCCTATTCTCCCTATCTTTTTGCTCCCCCCCCCCACAGCTGTATTTTCTGCACTTGCACTCCATCCTTCTCATCCCCCACAGTCCTGTTATTAATCTTCACTCGCCCTATTCCCTGACCCCAACTCTTTATCAATCTCAGGTTTTTATTTGTAGCAGAAACCACATGCTACCCCTGGTTTCAATCTCCATCCACATTCATTCGTCGTTCCCTACCATAGTTACCCATTTGTTTTTGCTCTTTCACACCCTGTTTATGTTCACGACGCTGGGCTTGTTTCTGTGTTCTACTGTATTACTGCCCGTGTCACTTCATATTTACATGGCACTCCTGCATCCCTCTGATACGGGCCCCAGTTTGAAATATGGTTGGCCTTTAAATGTTCATTTTATTGTTAGAGGTTTTTTTTAAGTAAATCCTAGTAGCAAGGCGTTAATTTTTGTTACTCCGCTTCTTTCACTCATTTTTACTGAAAAGCAAGAAACTCTTGACTTTTGGGCAACCCTGCCCACTTATTAGGAGCTGTAGTACTTTCTACCGTCAGTGTCTGCCTTTCTTATTGGATTATCCTGTGCTTTTGTGTTGAGCAGACTAAGGTGGCCAGAACATCAAATTTCTCAGGTAAATGGCAGTAATCGATTAATGTCCACTGACTGAGTGAATTAACAAGGAAATATCCCGGAGTTCTTTGAGATCCATCATTGCTGTGACAGCAAGGTTTGAGAAGTGTTTCTGTAAGCCAGTTTGTTTAACCTATTCGGTATCCATTCCAACACACAATGGCTGCCACCTGCATTGCATGCCCTGGAGGTGCAATCTGTAATCATTTAATCTAGGTCCGTTTTAATATTGTGTGTGGCTTCAAATGTTTCTGAAGGCTGAGATCTGATTTACCATGAGTCCCTGTTACCCATTGGCTTTATATTTATTAATGTGATTTTATATGGGATGGGACCAGAGCCTCGGAAACCGACATAACCTCTATAATCTCTGGCACTTAACCACTTCCCTGGACATGACGTGCAAAGCTGTGAGAGCCACTCAGTTAATACTTTGGAGAAGTGAACTGGAGGAGGGGCGGTGCAAAGCTTTTACTGCTGTGATGTCAGCACTGCAGACTAGTTAAATTCCAACTGCATGGGTGAATTTCAGATTGTGCCTTCTCATGAGTCGTAGAGCTAAAGAGCTTGCCTTCCACATCAACGGTCTGTTGGGGGGAGACGATGGATCTTCCTGGGCTAGTGCCAAAACCACTTTGTGATTGGTGTTGCACAGTGCCTGATTCAAAAGGACAGTAGATGAACTCCTTGTACTGGGGTGTTAGTGCCAAGGCAGCTGGCTGGAGAAGTAGCAGAGACTGACTTGGAGCAGGCATTGGGCTAAGGAGCACCTTGCAACTAATATTTCATAGCATGCTAGAAATGGAATACTAAACCGATACATTGGCATACTGGGGGTCCTCGAGCCCCCTCCTCACCAAGCACCACTCCACCTACAATGTCTGGTCTCTTAACAGGGATTTCTACAGCTTCATTCACCAACCAGGTTTGGAACTTGCTGCCTAGAGAGTGGTTAGACATGCATAGTAAGAAAGGCAGGCAGTCGACCAACTTCTTAAAGTTTTGATCACAAGGTTGTGGCGTGAGATGCCTCCCTTGCCAACAAGAAGTGTGCAGGATCTGATCGTAGAGCGCAAATTTGGTCCCAAGGAGAATCATGGTCCATGAAGAGTGTAACTTGCATTGAGAAAAGACTAGCAGCTGTGCTGAATTCTATTATCGCCATAAATACAAAACCTTTTTCCAGTAGGAAATACTCTACAAAACTTGCACAGGGGCTAATTTACTCAGTGACTCGGCTGTCACAAGTAATGAACCACACAAGCCTAAAGTTTAATCAACTTTATGTAATTGTTCTACACGTATACCATATAATATTGCAACAATTACAATAAGTGTACAAGTGACTGCGCATTGCTAGTGCAAGATAAGTGCATAAACCAAATATAGAAAAACAAAATACAGTGCGCAGAACATATTGCTGCACAATTAAATCAAGTGCTTCCTACTGGAATATTGTTTTGTTTATATGGCTTTAATTACCCCAGTTTTATTGGAATACAGGGTACCCCGTGTTTGAATATGGAATTCTGTTGATGGAAAGGAGAAAGACAGTGGCAAACTTCCATCTTCATGGCGCAGCAAGCATCATACATCTGGAGGGCGCAATGGAAGATCCAGAAGATGCAAGGATCCTCTGTCGGACTTCTGGGAATCCCAGCACAGACCTGGGGTGATGGGCTTCCTAGATTGCGAACTTGGAACCAACAAGCATGTAGCACCCATTAATGTTGTCAACTATGGGACCTGCAGATAAGGCAGGAAGGTGGAAATACTGTTGTTAAATTAAAAGAATCCTCTGATAGGTAAATGTTACTTAGAGTAGCAATCTAGAGCGGAGCAATTTAATTTAAAGTGGGAAATAGTGGGGGCAACAGTACTACAGAGTGCTTCTATCTCCCTGGACCTAGACTGAGGTACCCTCTCAAAGGGGATGTCGTTTTTGCCCATTAGACACAACGGATACTGAAAAATAGTCCAGTGCTTCATTTGGCATCATTATGGGTTAATCAGTGTGAAGCGGTTTGTTCATTTATGAAGCTGGTAGAGGTAGAATCACCCTGCAGCTCTGTCCTTGGTTTACCTTACTTATTGTTAATTCGCACTTGCATAGGGCCGATAAATAGTCTTCGATAGAGGTTTAGAGATGCTTTTCCCTTTCGCTGCATTGTGTCCTTTACCCCTTCCATCCTCCGAAGCAGGTGGGCATTGGTTTGTTTCATACAAGTTCAGTTAATAGGCTACAAAACATTGATATTAAAAAAAGTGAAGTTATCTCCTCTAGATCTGTTAGATGGAGCCAATCCAGGGGTGTGCTCGGCGTGTGTGCAGGAGGGCCTGATCGTGGCCGCATTTCAGGATAACCAGATTATTATAAGCAAATGTTATGTGATATCCTGAAAGTGCTATAGATCCTGCCCTCGTGGGCCATCATTGTACACCCCATTATAGAATGTATTGGTGCAACTGAATGTATTTGCTTTCACTATTATGCTCAAAAGATTTAAGCAAGTGGTTTGATTTAAAGGCACCTGAGATGTGTTACCAAAGGGCTTAAGGCCATGGTTTGCGTATGATCTCACCCAAAGTAGGTGCACCAAACACACCTGGAGTCATGCCCCTAAGTTACAAAAATAAGACCGTCTTCTGCACACAAAGTTGAGAGCCCACAAAAAGACTGTCAAGGAGTTACCGGCCTCTTCAAGTGTTGTAGTGCAGATGCTGATATCGTGCTGTCCACCTTCAGGTACCACGTGCCTCTCTTGGGGGTGGTCACACTCCCCCACTCCTTAAAGTGTGCCCGGGGGGGGCATGGGGGATTCCCTGCACATTTTTGACAGCGCGAAAAGACCATCTAGTAGGGTGAAAGTTGCGCTGTATAAATGACAAGTTAGAAGAGAAGTGTGCATGCGTTAGCCGTATAGACCCGGCACACGAGCAAATACCCTTAAATGGCCACATGAAAAGAACGGTATATTCTATTCGGTGCATGTGCATCTTTGGTATTATAGAAGAAGACTTTTGGTCCCTTCTGTAATGCAAATGTGCAATAACACTTGGTGCATAACTGCAATGCTTGTATGCTATGCAGCATTTGATCCCCGAGATATCGGTGGAAGCAGACATACACACACATGAAGAGAACACCTTTCCTATACAGAGCGCGTGCTTTTATGTACATAGAAGAACACAATTGTTTCAGCATGGCTATTTTCCGAGGGCCCGATCTTCAGAGCTCTCCTCCTTTTGTTAGTGTGTATTTCTCCTCGATATTCAGGAATAAGTTGCGCCTTACTCTGGAGTATAACACTTCTAACTAATCACAGAAAAAGTTGTGGGAAACGGTTTCTAGAAGCCGGCCGAGACCAGAGGCCATGCGCAGCCGAGCTGCTGTGTTTGCATTTGAAGACTGGTGCGCCGTCTTCTTGGGAATGCCTTCAGCGCCTGCACTTCCTTGAACTTTAGAATCCAGGGCGATCCCGTGGCGCTGGCTCTCTTCCGGGGGCAGGCGGCCTTGTGCCCGCAGGCGCCTCCAGCGCAGCGCTCGCGGTTGAATCCTCTTGGGCTCGGTGACCTGAGAGAGCAGCGCAATAAGAAGGGTCACCTAAAGATAGCCGGCTCAGGCGCTGCTGGCTGCCACGGGTTAGCGTTGAGCACATTTCCTTACATGGCAAGAGGCAGAGCGACGAGAGAGGGGGGATCCTTGGCGAGCGTGGTCGGTGAGCGGCAGGTGCTCCGTCACAAGTGTGGGGACGCGCAGGGCGCGCTCGCAGCCTGTCTCTGGGCTTTCATGGCCCCCCTTTTCTTGTTCTCTTATGGAATAACTGTGGTTTGTTGCCCTGGATGTAGTTTGCATACTTACATCCCAATATTTGCAGAACTTTTTCTGTTTGGGGAATGCTTTGTAAGCAAACCTCTTCCTCCGCTCTTTTCGTCGCACCTTTGCGGGTGATGGTTTCCGTCCCGGCAAAAGAGAGCCAGGTATCGGTTTTGCACAGTGCTTGAGAACAAATGCAGACTGCTTCTAAAATGTTGGGGAGATCAGCACCACTCAAACCTCGAATTTGAAATAACTTTCGGGAGGGTTCCTTGGCTTCTTGCAAATAGGACATTTCTCATGCCACCTCCTCGGTACGGTCCCTTATCGAGGCATCTAAAAATATCTCCACAACTGCCGATAGCTGGCGCACTCTCCGCTCCGCTTTCAGCGCTTCAACTAGAGAGGATAGGGGGAAATATATCGGGCTGTTTCCTCTCTGTGTGGGAATTAAAAGTTTCCTTGGTAAACTACTTGTGTCCTTTCTCGTGTTTGAGTGACACAACACATTTTTCTTGTGCGTTTTAATGGTTAAGAGACTATTCTTAACATAAGGAATTCTGTTCTGTTCCCCATTTCTTGTTCAGTAATCAGTTTTGCAATTCCATTTATTTAGCAGTTTCCTCTGGTCACAAAGACTCATTTTGACCTCTAATTAATTGTTAGGCCCTATCAGGAAAAGTACAAAGGGACCAACATTAAGCATAGTCAAGCACCAGCTTTTGTGGCAAATACAAAATATTTACTCATTCGTCATGTTCAGCATGTATTCTTGTTGATGTGGTCTCACCTGAACCTTAAATATTTTTCATCTGTCCCTTGAACCGTGTCAAGAGTTTATCATTTGAGCTGAGATTGAATGGCAGATTTGAGTCTGTTGTTCATATTGCAATACCATCTGTACATTTGGATCTTTTTACGTTTTAAGCATGCCTGTAGATCTTAACTGTGACCTGTAGGTGGAGTCACTTTTAATGAGCCCCTCCGTATTATCTGTGTAATATTTGAATGTTCTGTTTTTTTTAAATTAAGTGATTGGTATTCAGTCATCTTAGGGTGTTTGTATTTACTTGGTTTATATCAGCTTGTGGCCAGTCAGCGATTCCCAAGCTGTGGACAAAATCAGGCATTGAAAATTGTTTTATAGCTTGTATTTTGTTGTGAAGAGAGATCTCCAGGATTAGCGTCAGCTTTTTGCTGCTTTTCTTACCTTTATATGGTGTTATTGCACCTTTATCTATTCCTAGGTATACTGCTTCCCAGTCAAATTCTTTAATATTACAGTCTTAATTCAAATTAATGTTTGTGTGCATTTCGGTCTTCCTTTTTCAAATGTTTCATTTGCACGTTTGACAAGGCCACAGTGATCTTTAATATCACTATATATAAGTGGTTGCAAAATGTTATCTATGGGCTTCTTGTTCTCAGAAGATTTTGCTTATAGTTATGCCTAAGGTCATTGAGCTTTGTGGTGTCCGATAAATGGGGCCTGACCTTCAGCCACCTAGCCCTCTATTGGTTACTGCTAGCACCAGACAGGAAAGACTACAATATGTTTAGTACCAATAATAAACCTTTATTCGGCTTAACTAGCCATAAAAGAGTGCAAAAAGAACTTTCAGTGCATCAATAACATCAACATCCATGCAATATGTTTAGTAACCAACAAGTTCTATTCAGTTCATTTCTTACTGTGACTGAATGTGGATTGACCTGCACATAGAGTGTGACTTATAACAAAATGCTACTTGGAATAAGGCTGAGTCCTCTCGGATTTTGCTTTATCTTGTATTCATACCAGGTAGTTTTTGTTAGTTGTTGATTTTTAGGACAGCTCGGCTTTCCACTATATCTATTGAGCAGTAGCTGATGTTGAGAAATGCAGAGGAATGACTCATGACCATTATGCATCACTAAATCTTATTTTAATCTGGAATTTAAAATGTTCTCTTTCAGTCAAAGACTCCCTTAGTTACACAAATGTTTTTTTCTTTTGCAGTTGAAGCATCGGTCAACAGCAGCCATGTGCACTGCATGGATAAAACGATCGAAGCTGCGGAGGCCTTGCTCCACATGGAATCACCCACTATTCTCCGGGATGTCAGGAGTCCTGGTACTGTTTAAATGAATCATAATTGATGGCACAAATGTTATGAACATAAGATAATCAGTTCTAGAGTTCCACATTCTGACGTTTCACTCCTATGGTGGTGGTCTTCAGTTGCTTATGGTGTTCCCAGCATCAC
Source organism: Calotriton arnoldi (assembly GCA_963921515.1). NCBI lineage: Eukaryota > Metazoa > Chordata > Amphibia > Caudata > Salamandridae > Calotriton > Calotriton arnoldi. Next base: position 1,618,053 of record CAWUFW010000124.1, on the reverse strand, counting down.
GTAGAGAGTGATCTGATGGGCATTCCAACCTCAGTGCAGAACTAGCACATTTCCATCCTTATTATCTGTATATTCCGAACCGTGTTCCCTCCTGTCCAGGGATGGCTTATTATGCATGGCCTGCTAATAAGCAAAAATGTAGCTTTCATTGTAATGTTCAGTTATATTGCGGCCTACAATTTAGCTCATTAGAGAATAATTCGGTTGTCTTTTGTCATTCAACACAGCTCTCTTTCCATCCTTAATCTAAAATTCCAAGTTTTTGTTCTACTGGGCAGTTAATCCTTAACATCTGACAGGCTGGTTAAAGAATACAGATCTGTTCAATCCATAACAAGTTTGAGTATTGTTTACCCTGTGTACCTCACAGCGGTCTAAAATGTGATTTGTTTCTTGGTTGGATGCACTAAGGCTGTGGGGGTGTTGTCTGTACAGGGAAAATAGGCGCCTGTCTAGTTAGCGTAGTATACAATAATCAATAGAATCATGCGGTGCAAAAGGTGAGGGAAAACACCCTGAAACCCCCAATAATGTAGGACCAAAAAGGCCCGTCACGTAAGTAGTATCCTGTCCATCTCTCAGTCCAATTCGGCGCTGGTTGCGTGTTCTGTCAGAACACGCAACCGGCACCGAATCGGACTGAGAGCGTACTCGCTACAGATCTACTGCTCCATTACGTATTACCACACATTGATTGTTTTTATATTTTGGCTCGCACAAAAAGGATATACAACTGATACTCGATATTGAGGGATTAAACCTAACCTTTGGAAACTTTAATGGAATTTTTATGGGAAGGATAATCAATTGACCAGCCGGGTCGGAATTATCACCGGCAGAGAGGCTTTGGAACTCTTAATACACAGAACTGAACAGCTCTGAAGAAGTCGAGGGGTAATCCCCACACGACGAAACACACGTTGGCTGGACGTTTGTTTGAATAAAAGACAAAGAAAAGATCATATGAGACATTACACATCTTTTACCTTGTACTCCAACTCTATGATGAACTTTCATTTGAACACTAGAGCGTGTGCATAGGACAGGATACTTCTTGGGTGGATGCACCTCGATGAGCTGAAGGGTTGTGCGGTACATTTGGCCTAGGAACACAAATCGCTTGACTTGGTGCCAGTTGAATCTGTGTTAATTTGTGAAGTGGATACGTGTTCTACGGGACCTGGCCATAGATCATTGTGCTGACCATCTGTACTATCCAAAGACCACTATGGCATATTACTGAACACCAGGATTTCCCCTATTAGACCATTCCACCAACTGCCTGAGCAGCAAAGATTCCCTTGACAGCAGTGGCTTTTTATTGACTGCTGGTACATTTTTCTCACAAACTGTGATATTTTACACACTTCCGGTTCATTTCACTGATAATATAGGCTTGTATTTAACTGTAGAGAAGTCACAGACTACATGACATTAAATTACCAGCAGGATCTTGTATGCACCCTAAGTTTCCTTCCCTAACCACCAGTGCATTTCTCAGACAATCTATTAATATACATTTCGTTTGAAACATTTCCCTTCAGCTTCTGCATAAGTTGAGATCATCCTGACTATTGTTCCTTGCTTATCTATGTCTGCTTACAACCTGAACCCGAGAGCAGCTAGATTAAATTATGCGACCAAGCATCCCCTACGCTCGCTTTACCCTGGAAAAAAATTACTTGCCGTACTTTTCCTTTTCTAAGCTGTTTTCTTTCCTTTTGAAATCACATCTTGCCAAGTATGGAAACTGTCGCCAGAATATGGAACTTGTTCATGTTCTTTTCCTGCAGTGGAAGTGTTTATCCCTCCCTGTGTATCAACGCCAGAATTTATTCATGCAGCCATGAGGCCGGATGTGATCACGGAGACGGTAGTGGAAGTCTCCACTGAAGAATCCGAGCCCATGGAAACCTCTCCCCTTCCACCGTCCCCAGATGTACAGGAGCCGCTCAAGAAGAAGAAAGGTACCAATGCACCTAAATTAATTTTCTTTGCTCCATTTATCCTTTAATTTCAGTTATTGACCCCTGCCTTGTATGGTTTACTTTTATGTTGCTGCACTCCTAAGTATTCACTCATAGTTATATAGCCTTTTCTTGCACATTGCCTCTGTTATTTTTTTTGTTCATAACTCACACTTTAAGAAAAGCTCTCCACAATTTTTTCACAAAGGGGAATATAATATTGGACACCGGTTTTATGGCTCCATGCTCGACATGTGGGCACTACTGACAAAACATCATTCTTAATAGAGAACACTGTATGATGCTATCGTGAGTACCTGGGGCTGGGGGTGATAAAAGGGGCAGTCTTTCCCAGTCAGCCACGCCAACTATAGCTTTAGGAGTCAACTTCTGTCTGGAGGTTTGCCAGTAAGAATTGAAGAGGATCTCGTGGGCAGCAACCATGGCAGATTGGAGCGGATATTTACAGCTAACTTCATTGACAACTTTGTGCTCTCGAAGCCTGTTTGTGTGATCGCATCTGTGAGATGTGCTTGACAATACTGCTTAGGGCCTAGACTGACCAGCAGGGAAAGGCTTGAATAAATGTAACTTTACATTGCGTCCTTTGTTTCTAGCTTGTTGCCCACATAGCCACATCACACTGTGGTCTGGATTTGCCTTCCCGAAAAGCTGTAGCTTTTGCCTGTGGGTGCTGCAGACAGGCCATCTTTTTTCATTTCCAACCCATGATGCTTTTCTCTATGGGGGTTAAAGTGCTGACCTCTTGTAATCCAGCCAAGCGCACGTTGCTTATATAGTCTTGTGAATTTTGTTCATACTTAATGTTCGAGGCATGTGAGCTGCAGAGCTCACACTGTGCATTAGATCGCCATCTGGTGTTGGGCTCGGATGCTTGCACTTTGTTGTTGTCTTCGAAGAAGTCTTTTGTAGTCATGTGATAGGTGACTCCTCCTTTGGACAATAGTGCGCATGGGCATCGACTCCATCCTCAGATTGTTTTTTTCCGCCATCGGGTTCGGATGCAACTTTCGACACTCCGGTTCGAAACTTACTTCTACTGTTTTTTACAATACTTCAAAACTTCTACAACTTCTATCGATATCATCATCTCGACGCGTCTCTTCTTCGATCCCCTTTCCAGCCGTCGACGCGGGCCGCTGGGTCCATCGACGCCGTAAGGCCTACAGCTAATGGAAAGGACGCCCTTCCGGAAATGCCCCCAGTGTGGAGCAAAGTTCCCCCACAGTGACCATCACGAGGTCTGTAACATGTGATTCTCGCCCGACCACAACGAGGCCACCTGCCCAGCTTGCGCCTCCTTCCGCTCGAAAAAGACCATTCGGGATCGTCTAACTCGAAGGCACGTTATGGCGCAACGGTCCGCTCCAGAACCTGTCGACATCTTCAACGAGGGCCCCGATGTCCCGGAGGAAGATTCCGAAGACCTAACCATCGTGTCGGAGGCAGAGGACTCAGACGGTTCCATCACTCCTGGGCAACGAGTGAGTACTACTGCCCCTGCCCCAACCCCCCATCAAAACAGAAGGCACCGGTCAAGACTTCGCCTGCTGGCCCCAGTCGCGACCGAAAACATGCTTTGGACGCCCCGCCTTCCGGCTCGGCACCGAAGAAAAGACTAAAGCCTTCCAGTTCCTCGGCACCGACGAAGCCGCATGTATCCGTTCCACCGGCACCTTCGGCGCCGAAGCCAAAGGAACACTCGGCTCTGAAATCCACCTCTGTCCCAAAACCCGCCTCCAAGCATGCGGATAAGTCGGCGTCGAAACCAAGGCTCCACGACACAGCCCCTAAGCCAAAGCTGTCGGAGCCCATTGCCAAGCCGAAGGACGCTTCCACGCCTTCCAAGGCCAAAGAGCACACAAAGCAACCATCACCGCGCTCGGAACCGAAAAAGTCGGCGCCGAAGCCAAATCTCCAGGAGGAGGAACTGTTTCAACCGGATCCTATCGATCCTAAACAACATAAACTTTACATTAACCCTAAAACTGGACATGTCACTACTGTGCCACGCCACGAGCCCGTCCCTGTCAAAAAGGACTCTGCTACTTCCCCTATGCCTCCTTCTTCCCCTGCCCTTCCACCTAACACCCCTCCTCTCTACATCCCTGTTACACCGCCTCAGCCTGTAACATCTCCACCACATGACTATCAGGACGACATGGGGGATGGTGGTGACCTTGATGACGCTTTCCCAGACCCAGATGACCCACCACAGCACGATTGGGGCTACAATGATCCCATAGATCTTCCAGACCTCCCAAGCCCTCCACCATATCCCACAAAACCATCTCCCCCAGATGATAACATTGGTTTTGGGCAACTTATTCACAGGGCTGCTGTCTTTCATGGGGTACATATACACACCAACCCACCAGAGGAAGATTTCCTCTTAGATACCTTCGAACAGTCTCAACGAACTGTACAGACATTGCCCATGATTAAAGGAGTCATCAAACATGCTCCTGAGATATTTAAAGATCCTGTACGGGCCAGGATTCTTAACACTAGGATCGACAAAAATATAGACCTGCCCCTGATGACCCTGCCTACATCAAAGGCTCAGCTCCTCTTGACTCCTTAGTCGTCTCCAATGCTCGTAAACGGGCTAATTCTCAGACTTCAGGGACGCTCCGCCCCTGATAAAGAGTCAAAATTGTTGGATGCCTCTGGCAAACGAGTGGCTGCGCAAGCCACCAATCACTGGCGCATAGCCAACACCCAGGCACTGCTGGCAAGATACGATAGGGCCCACTACGACCAGCTAGAAACCCTATTGCAACACCTACCTGACCAGTACAAGACGCAGGCAAATGATCTCATTCAGGAGGGCAAATTAATCTCCAATGCGTCCATTAAGTGTGTCCCTTGATGCGGCCGACACCGCCGCTAGGTCTGTTAACACCAGCGTACTCATCAGAAGGCATGCCTGGTTACGCATTTCAGGCTTCAAGCCAGAGGTTCAAACCACCTATTTTAAACCAGCCGTTTAATCAGAACCAACTCTTTGGTCCGGCTGTAGACACGGCACTTGAAAAATGAAGAAGGACACTGACACTGCCAAATCAATGGGAGCATTGCAGTCTCCACAACAACGTGGCTCCTTTCGCCGCTCCTTCTACAGAGGAGGCTCTAGGAACACCAACACAGACAATTCCTCTTCTTACAGAAACACCACCCAAACATCTCCCAATAGGGGATACTTTAGAGGTGGTTACCGAGGCAACAACAGTAAGGGCAGAGGCCGAGGTAGCAACAACACCCGTACCTCCCCCAATCCTAAACAGTGACTTCCTCCACTTCCCCCGACCATTCCACTCCTGTCGGGGGACGACTAGCACAGTTCCTACCTGTCTGGAACTCCATTACAACAGACAGGTGGGTGAGACAAATTGTCCAACATGGTTACTGCCTAGAACTTACAGCTGCCCCCCAAACATACCACTCCAGGCAGCGTCCAATGTCCTGAGATCATCTCATGCTTTTAAAGCAAGAAGTTCTTTCCTGCTTCAAAAGCACGCCATAGAGCCAGTCCCTCTAAAACACCAGGGCACAGGGGTTTACTCCCTGTATTTCCTAATCCCCAAAAAGGATGGGACTCTAAGGCCTATTCTAGACCTCAGACCCCTCAATCAATATATACATTCGGATCATTTTCACATGATCACTCCAACAAGTGCTTCCCTTACTACAACAAGAGGACTTCCTTGCCACACTAGACCTCAAGGACGCCTACTTCCACATTCCCATACATCCTGCTCACAGGAAGTATCTAAGGTTCGTACTCGATGGACAGCACTACCAGTTCAAAGTACTTCCATTCGGAGTCACCACTGCTCCAAGAGTGTTTACCACATGCCTTGCAGTAGTAGCAGCACACCTACGAAGACAGCAAATACACGTCTTCCCATACCTGGACGACTGGCTCATCAAAGCCAGATCATTCAACCAGTGTGTCCAACACACTCATCAAACTATACAAACACTACACAACTTGGGGTTCACAATCAACTACACCAAGTCGCACCTCCAACCATCCCATATACATCAATATCTAGGAGCCACAATAAACACTTCCCACAGCCCTAGCTTATCCCAGCCCAGCCAGGATAGCCAGTATACAAACCCTCATCACCAGGTTTCAAATACAACACTCTCTCCCAGCCAGAGTATTCATGCAACTAATCGGCATGATGGCATCTTGCATTTTCATCGTCCCTCATGCAAAACTTCAAATGCGTCCTCTACAGGAGTGTCTAGCGCACCAATGGAACCAGGCTCACGGACAACTTACAGATCTGGTGTAGGTGGACAGCCGCACACATCGCTCTCTGCAGTGGTGGAACACAAAAAATGTGTCCAAAGGGCGGCCGTTCCTAGAGCCTGTTCCACAAATAGTACTGACAACGGACGCATCACTCACAGGATGGGGTGCACACCTGTTACGTCATCCAACACAAGGCAAGTGGACCACTCAACAAAAGCTGCTCCACATCAATCATCTGGAGTTACTAGCTATATTCCTAGCTCTCAAATCCTTCCAACTCCACGTACAAAACAAGGCTGTCCTGATCCAAACAGACAACATCACAGCCATGTACTACATACAAAAACAGGGGGGACACTCTCCACAACTGTCCCAACTGGCACAGGACATTTGGAGGTGGGCCATTCCACAGAACATATACCTTCTAGCAGAACACCTACCAGGAGTTCACTAATCAGATTGCCGATCTGTTAAGTCGACAGACACAACAGATTCACGTAATGGGAACTACATTCACAAGTTCTTCTACCGTTTTTCCACATGTGGGGCCAGCCAGACATAGATCTGTTCGCCACACACCAAAACGCAAAATGCCCAACCTTCGCCGCCAGGTTTCCACACCTGCAGTCCAATGGCAATGCGATATGGATGAACTGGTCCGGCAGATTTGCGTATGCTTTTCCACCACTACCACTCCTTCCACTTGTGGTACGCAAGCTCCGACAACAGTCTCTAAAAATGATCCTAGTAGCTCCCACATGGGCACGCCAACCGTGGTTCACCACACTGCTAGAACTATCAGTAGTCCCATATCAAAACTACACCTCTCCCCATCAATGCTAACGCAGAGCCATGGAGAGATAAGGCACCCAGATCCATCCCAACTGAACCTTGCGATCTGGCTCCTGAAGTCCTAGAATTCGGTTACCTTAACCTACCGGCAGACTGTATGAACGTTATTAAAGAGGCTAGACGCCCTACTACCAGAGCTTGCTATGCAGCAAAATGGAAAAGATTTGCTATTTACTGCACTAACAATAATATCCAGCCATTACAGGCCTCCACGCAAAACATCATTTGCTACTTACTACATTTGCAAAGATGTAATCTTGCATACTCATCCATACGTCTGCATCTAGCGGCCCTTGCTGCTTACCTACACAACAGGCAACACTTATCACTCTTTAGAGTCCCAGCCATTAAAGCCTTTATGGAAAGCCTTAAACGGATCATACCTCCCAGATTACCACCTTCCCCAGTGTGGAATCTTAACATAGTATTTACTAGGCTCATGGGACCACCATTTGAACCCCTGCATAAATGTGAACTTCAATTCCTTACATGGAAAGTCGCGTTCCTAATTGCAATCACCTCTCTCAGGAGAGTCAGTGAGTTCCAGGCTTTAACTATACAAGAGCCCTTCTTACAAATGCATCATAACAAAATAGTTCTCAGGACAAACCCAAAATTCCTTCCAAAAGTCATTTCGCCTTTCCACCTTAACCAATCTGTAGAACTACCCGTGTTTTTTCAAAACCCAGATTCTGTAGCAGAAAGAGCTCTCCACACCGTGGATGTCAAAAGAGCCCTAATATATTACATTGACAGAACCAAATCATTTCGCAAAACAATTGTTTGTAGCTTTCTCTCCACCACATAAGGGTAACCCCATCTCAAAAGCTGGGATTGCAAGGTGGATTGTTAAATGTATCCAAATATGCTACCAAAAGCCAAACGCACATTATCAATTCCCCTAGAGCGCACTCAACACGCAAACTAGGGGCTTCCATGGCATTCTTAGGGAACATTCCCTAGAAGACATCTGTAAGGCAGCCACATGGTCTACAACACACACCTTCACTAAACACTATTGTGTTGATGTGCAAGCCAAGCAACAAGCTTCTGTGGGCCAAGCTGTCCTTAGAACACTTTTTCAAACTACTGCAACACATACAGGTGACCACCGCTAGGGAGATACTGCTGTACAGTCTATGCACAGTGTGAGCTCTGCAGCTCGCATGCCTCGAACGGAAAATGCTACTTACCAGTATGCATCTGTTCTTGGCATGTAGAGCTGCAGATCCTCACACGCCCACCCACCTCCCCGGGACCTGTATGTGTTCCAGTCCTATCTTATTTAGATATACACACATGGACATCTTTTTCTACTAACTCCATCACTCCCCATTATGGCGAAAAACAATCTAAGGATGGAGTCGATGCCCATGCGCACTATTGTCCAAAGGAGGAGTCACCTATCACATGACTACAAAAGACTTCTTCGAAGACAACAACAAAGTGCAAGCATCCGAGTCCAACACCAGATGGCGATCTAATGCACAGTGTGAGGATCTGCAGCTCTACATGCCAAGAACAGATGCATACTGGTAAGTAGCATTTTCCTTCTGCATAATTTCAGAGCAGTAATAACTCGCACCCAATACATTAAAAAAAATACCACCATTTGAGGCAGTAGCATGTAGTCTGTTCTTTTCCCTTCTATTCATAAGTAAACTTTGGAGACCCTCTCTGTTTTGCATGCATTTTAGAGAAGACAATCACTGGTGCTGTATGCACGGTTGGGGCATCGCCGTGTTAATGTTTCCTGATGGTTTTTGAGTGCAAACCTTCATTTTAAAGGGAGGTGCATTCTTTCACCATGTTTTGCATTATTCCTGCATGTTTAGCATTGTTCCCACAACATACATTTAGGAGGTTTTAGTGCTGTATGAGCACCTACAACATTAGAAAAGTATGCATGAGAACAATATACAAATCACTAATCTTACCACAAGAAACCCGAGTAGATGACCTGATGTCTGCAGTCTACACATCTCCCTCACCCTGGGTTTCACTCTATTTGTTTTAAATCAAATTATACTTCCTGATTATAAAAATAGTCCATAGCCCTTCCCTGGCCAGGCCCACTCTACCCTTTTATTTGATGTCATTGGTAAAATCTGTCCACCTCCTGGCTTAGCAATGCTTGATAATGTAAAAGAGTTGCAGGGGGGTACTTTTACTGTGCAGTGTAAATGGTCAATCAATCGGGGATTTGTGAAGCGCGCTACTCACCCGTGAGGGTCTCAAGGCGCTGGGGATGGGGGGCGTGCAGCTCCGATTCAGCCAAAGAGTCAGGTCTTGAGGCTCTTCCTGAAAGTGTGCAGCGTGGGGGAACCTCTGATGTTGAGCGGGAGCTCGTTCCAGGTCTTTGCCGCGATGTAGGAGTAGGCTCTTCCGCCCGCTATGGCTTTGCGGAAGCGCAGGGTTCCGGCGAGGTCGGTGAAGCAGAGGTTTCTCTTGAGTACGTGGAAGGAGACTCTTTCATTGAGGTATTGGGGTCCTGTGTTGTGGAGGGATTTGTAGGCGTGCGTGAGTAGCTTGAAGGTTACTCTCTTCTTGACGGGGAGCCAATGGAGGTTTCGTAGGTGGTGGGTGATGTGTTCATGTCGTGGGATGCCGAGGACGAGTCTGGCAGCGGTGTTCTGGATGGTCTGGAGTTTTCGGAGCAGGGATTTGTTGATTCCGGCGTAAAGGGTGTTTCCGTAGCCCAATCTGCTTGTTATGAGTGCGTGGGTGACGGTCTTTATGGATTCGGTGGGGATCCACTTGAAGGTCTTGCGAAGGATGCGGTAGTACGTGGAGGAGACAGCGTTGATCTGTCAGGTTATGGAGGAGTCTAGTAGGATGCCGAGGTTCCAGGCCTGGTCCGTGGGAGGGGGGTTGCCGAGGGCGGTGGGCCACCAGGTGTCCCACGATGAGGGGTTGGGTCTGAGGACTTCTGTTCTCTCCGAGTTGAGCTTCAGACAGCTGCTGCTCATCCAGGATGCAAAGTCTTTCATTTCTTCCTGGAAGCTGAGTTTGGTGGTGTCGGGTTACTTAGTGAGGGAGAGAGGATGAGCTGGGTGTCGTCGGCGTAGAATACAATGCTGAGTCCATGCTGTCCGACGATGGCAGCGAGGGGGGCCATGTAGATGTTGAAGAGCGTGGGGCTGAGCGATGATCCTTGGGGTACTCCGCAGTTGATCTCTGTGGGTTCGAAGAGGAAAGGCGGGAGTCTGATTCTTTGGGTTCAGCCAGTGAGGAAAGAGCAGATCCAGTCGAGGGCAGTTCCCTGTATGCCGGCGTTGTGGAGTCTGGCGGTAAGGGTGCGGTGGGAGACGGTGTCGAAGGCTGCGGAGAGGTCTAGAAGGATTAGGGCCGCCGTGTGGCCCTGGTCAAGGAGGGTGAGAATGTCGTCTGTGGCGGCGAGGAGGGTGGTCTCGGTGCTGTGGTTGCTGTGGAATCCGGATTGGGAAGAGTCGAGGATGGAGTTTGCTTCGATGAACTTCGCGAGCTGAGTGTTGACGATCTTCCCAGTGACTTTGGCCGCAAAGGGGAGTACTTATTTGGAAACTGGCTGCAAATGGTTCCCAGAAACTGTTAGTCAAATGCACGCAAAGTATAGATTCTTAAAAGTCAGGGCTGCTTGAAAAGTTTTTTCATCCAAACACTTTGACTGGAGCTGGGAGCCATATGCATGCAATTTCAAGCATACGGAGCAATTGTAAGATGTTGGTTTCATATTTTACATGCGTTGCTTGTATAATTGCTTACAGATTTAGGCAGAGAATTAATAACTGATATAAATATTAACTCACCTGCAAAAAATGTGTAAACCCTACATGATTGGAAGTGGGATTAATGCAAGATGACATACACCTATGGATAATGCCATCCCAGTGAAAATCTTGGTAAGAAAAGTGTTTATGGAACCTCCCTCAATTTATTGTTCTAGAGAAGAAAGAGTGAGACACATGCGTACATTTGCTGTGCCAAAAGATTCCAACAATGTCAAATACAGCTGAATAATCAAAAAAGCGATTTAGATGTTATTAAGAATAAGGCTATCCCACTGAGAACTAACATTGGAATTTGGGCACAAATCCCTGAATAGATCGAATGTGTACCTTTGTAATTTATGGATTCAGGATATAAATCACATTTAATGTGTAGATTTTAGTTCATAGCAATTTTGGCGAAGATATCTATGTAAATGAGTCCACAAATTTAATAGACTAGCAACACAGACCATGAATCTCGTTTATGCACCACCCACTCGTTTACAGAGATAAAAAAAAAAAAATCATCTATTTTGGATATGGTTTGAGATGCGTGAATTTAGTTTTTGTGATTTTAGTCAATTCCATTTATTAACCTTCAAATTCTATTTGATTTGAATGCAAAGGGCGTTCGAAACATTTATGTTTACAACTGCATATAGCACAGTGCACTTTTGTTTATCCCACATTGAGTTAGAGATTGCTGTTTTGAAATGTTAATATTTGATCGTCGTTTATCTAAGGCATCAATCTGCCCTTTTGGGTTACCACTTACTCTAATTTTGTTTCCTTTTTTGCAGCCGGCCGAAAACCAAAACCGCAATCACCAGATTTTCCTAATGGTTCTCCTGACGTGGCACTGAAGAAGAAACCTAGAGAAGGAAAAGGTAATATTCATAGCATGTGTTGGCCGTAGATATATATGCTTAGCGTTATCCTGCCATCTAGTGTTGGGCTCGAACGATTACACGTTTTTCTTCGAAGTCTTCAAGCCACGAGGTATAGTGACTCCTCTTCCGATGTGTATTACGCATATTGCTCAGCTCTTGTGTTAGATTGTTTTTTCCGCCAACGGTTTGGACGTCAATATCGCAGCTCCCGGACCGAAGCTTAATTCCTCACCGAGGCCTTTCCGGTGCTCGTTTTTTCTCTCCAATCCAAAGGATTCCTACCCAAACAACATCAGCTGGGGTTATTAGTCATTTATCAGCGCCCGAACTTCCAAAACTACTTTGCCTCCATTCTACAGGACACCGTCCACGAGGGATGGAAAACATGCCCTTCAGCTTTTGCCTCAATTACCACACAAAGTACTCCAGGCAAGATCTACACGAATCTATGTCACTGGAACACAACAAGCTTCCTGTGAGGCATGCTTGACTTTCTGGTCAAACTAAACACTTCGGCAGTGAAGGGAGCGTCGTTGGGCCCACATCACCATGCAACGACGCACAGATGACGCACCAGACTTCTTCAGGGAGCAGTCGCCAGACCCCGAATATTACACGGAGGCGCAAACGGCGCCACCAGATGTGCAGATACTTCTGGCTAGCAGTGGGTACAGCTTGGACTCCGACCCAGATCCCACACAGGCATGTGAGTATCTTGGCGGAAGCTGCCTCTACCAAACAACCCAATCCGGCTTTCGTAGCCCCACTGCCCTCTGGTCATGGAGATCTCCACCAACAGGCGCACAAAACCACGCTGCCTGGAAAGCCTTCGACTAGTGTAGAAAAATATAAAGCTTTAAAGTTTGTTTCGGTGCCAGCACTGAAACACACCACATCGGCACACTCTAAGTCAGATAAAGACTCGTAGCCGAAGCAGCGCACATCGGATACGATAAAAGCTTCGGAACCATAAAAGGGGTCATCCAATTGATGGACAGAATGCAGAACAATGTCATACATTCACCCCAGTACAAAGATCTGGGCCTAAATCCATCGTTTTTTTGCTCACCATGCCACTGGATTCAAGCTAGCCTGGCTGATGAGGGCTGTTAGCCCGAAACCGGTCCCAGGATGCTTATTTCCGGTCCAGGGAAGAGATGGCTTGGCAGTTCGGGCTGGACTGTTCCCATGAGGCACAGGGTCAGACTGATTTGCATATGGCCATGTCTGAACTGGGGTGGTGGAGTGAGCTAAAGAATGATGATGGATTAAACCCAGATCAGTTGACTGGGGGTGAGTGTTTGATTTGCTCAAACGCTCCGTCCATCATCCCCTTTGGTATCGCTTTGTTCGCCCCAAGTTGGCAGGGTATGCCCAGACGTGGGTCCCTTGCTCACTCTGCCACTGGATTCAAGCTAGCCTGGCTGATGACGGCTGATTAGCCAGAAACCGGTCCCAGGATGCTTGTTTCCGATCCAGGGAAGACATGGCTTGGCAGTTCGGTCTGGACTGTTCCCATGAGGCACAGGGTCAGACTGATTTGCATATGGCCATGTCTGAACTGGGGTGGTGGAGTGAGCTAAAGAATGATGATGGATTAAACCCAGATCAGTTGACTGGGGGTGAGTGTTTGATTTGCTCAAACGCTCCGTCCATCATCCCCTTTGGTATCCTCAAAGTCCTCAGCATCGAAACCGGCACCTAGGCTGTTGGCATCGAAAGCACATACCCAAAAGACTGCAACCTGCACAAAAGATCCTTCAATGTCCTCCATGCCAAAAAACACCAAAGGCCACGGCAAGAACAATTGCAGCCCATTTTTGAGCGCTTGCAAGACAAACTAGAAGGGAACAAAAAACTCTTTTTGTACACCCAGACATTGGGGAAACTAGGCACTAAACCATCACCACTGTTTCCCAAGCGCTTCCCAAAAGGAAGGACACATTTCAGGAGAACATTGGTGGTCTGAATCAGCCAGTCAACAAAAAAAGGAAAACAGTGGCACAAGCTCCATTTGTTTCCCTCTTTCTCTTTCTCCTCCGCATCCTTCACCTCATATTCCATCTTCACCTATTGTACCTTCACCACCAGCTAGGCCAGTGCAGACACCCACTCCAGAACACTTGCCTTCTGAGCAACCACATATTTCACCAGATCCGTCACCTACTGCTGATAATAAACCTGAGGAATTCAATACAGCTTATTTCACAGATCCACTTAGAGATCCTAACGCTGCCACTGACCCATGGGATATTTAGGAAACTGATCCACTGGATTATACAGATCCTAACATTTACCGATCCAAACCCTCTCCACCAGATGATACAACAACATACTGTGATCTTATCAGTAGGGCTGCTGCATATCACAAAATAACCCTACACACTATCCCTCAAGAAGATGAGTTTCTAGTTGAGATACTTAAAGTAGGAACTATGATGCCGCTGGTAAGCGTGTTGCAGCACAAGCAGCAAGCCTCATGCACATTGTAAATTCTGTAGGGCTACTCACCAGATACAATTGTGCCACATGGGAAGAGATGCAAGAATTACTGCTTGACCTCCCTGATTATTAACAAAAATGTTCTGCACAATTGGTGGAAGAAGGCAGGGCCATATCTAATGCCACGATACAATGTGCCTTAGATTCTGCAGACACAAGCGCCAGCGAGGCTAACACCAGTGTCCTTATCAGATGCTATGCATGACTCAGAATATCTAGTTTTAAATCGATGTACAACACCACCTGCTGAGTTTACCTTTTGGGCAAAATCTATTTGGGCCACAGATGGATGAAATGCTAGAAAAGCTAAAAAAAAGACACACCCTGCTAAAGCAATGGGGGCCCTACAGACATTTCAACACCGTGGTTCCTATCGTAGGGGTCAATACAGGGGTACCGCCAGAGGGGGGTTCCTCCACTGACTCTGGCACTGGTCATAAACAACAGGGCTCCTATCAGAGTCCATTTACCAAAGGATCTTTCTATAAATAAATGATAGAAATAGAGGTAGAGGCCGTGCAACCACTGCCAAAACTCGCAACCCCCCGATACAGTGACCGCCTACACCTCTCCCAACCACACATAATACAGTAGGGGGGAAGGTTAAAACCGTTCTATCCACACTGGCAGGACACCACCACGGATCAAAGGGGTACTATCCATAATCAAAGATGGGTATTGTTTAGAACTCAAACATTCTCTTGTTCAAAAAGGGGCAATAGAAATTGTACCCATCTAAACGAGTGGGGTCTTGGGTCCTGTGCTAGGAGGCTCTGCGCCTCTGTATGCGGCTAAACGTTCAGGGCGTCTTTCTGCCTGCCCAACACCTCGCAGAATCTTTAATTGCCATGGCAGATGAACTCAGCCACCAGGATCTAGTGGATCACGATTGGCAGTTGCGATGGGTTGCACAGGGCATTTTCCAGCAATGGGGAGAACCCTGACGCAATCTGTTCGCCACCGCAGAGAAGGTGCAGTGTCTGAATTTTTACACGTTGGGTTTCCCAAGGCACCCCTCTGTAGACTACTTCCATCTGCATTGGGAAATGGGACTACTGTATGCCTCTACTGCCCTCACTCTCCCGCTAGAAGTGCTAGAAAAAAATCATGAAAGACTGGGCCCAAGTTTGTTTATTTTTTACATTTATTTCGGGATCTTTGTCTAGCGCACAACTCGCTCCCGAAGGAGTATCTCTGCGCTGTGCTGATCATGACGAGCTATAAAGACAAACAGGAGGATATCTGTAGACCCAGTTGAGACCTGGGTAATTAATATGTTTAACAAGCAACAATGTCTCAATAGGTATTGTTAGAGGAGAAATTAAAGAAAGCATGCACAAAAAAGTTGCAAAAGGAGGAGGCAGGGAGACGCTAATCGTTGAGGCAAATAAATGCAGAAATTGATTTGTATTTAGACAGAAATGACAAAAAGAAATAATGTCAGCACTCGGTTACATTAAATGTACATGTAACATGTACAGACTTGTGCACATTAGTGCTCGTGAGAAACGAGGTGAACAGTGCAAGTGATAAGTGATCAATACAGCGATAAAAGGGCACAAGAAAAAACACGGTTGTCAATATATACAGGGGACTCTTGGTGGTTCCAAAGCATTAATACATAGTTAGGAATACAATTGATTTCTTTGAACCACGAAAGTAGCGCCAGAAGTTGCCCTGAGGGGTCAACGGCGTTTCGACCTGTACAGAATTCAGGTCATCTTCAGGACCAGGAGTGGACGAAGAAGACTGCTTCCCGAAAACCGAGGTACACAACTGACTTGGCGCCAACCCCGCTAGCCTGTCTGCTGCACTTGACCTTTGTGGAGTAACTGATTTGTCCTGCCGCTGTGCAGACATCAAGAAACCCGAAGGGCTACCAGTGCTTCGCGAATTGCCAAAGGAGCTCCCTTGGAATAGAGGAGCTAATCTCCTGCAGCTGCAGGCACCAAAGAAGCAAAACCCCGTACACAGACCTGCCGCCTACTTAGTCTACCGACGCAGCAGCTGCCCAGTAAGAGGTAGCTGTGCTCCTACAGGTCAGATCCGTTCTCCCTCCAAGTGTGGAGATGCCAAGACCAACTTGAGCCACACAGTACTGCTTTGCTTTCTCTTTAGGACTCCTGAGCAAGACTTCAAAACACCACAACACAATGTGAATACTCTTCAAAATAGGAATCTACGCCCCTTTTGAATGCATCATCCAGTTATGGGCATGCCACGTGGGAAGCCAGGTGGCTAACCCATTGGCAGTATACCACGAGTCAGTGTAGATGAAGCATTTTCTAGGCAATTCTTGTTTCAAAGCATACAGTTCTGCAAACTGGCTACTCTTTCCCTCTCCAGTAGTAGTTAACAATTTCTTAGTCACTAGATTCTTTGACACTGCTTTCCAATGCCTCTTAGCCCCACATATCTGGCTGAGCCATCAGTAAACCATACATGTCTCTTGTCTTCTGAAGGCAATGCTTCAAAGGGTTCACCCCACTTCACAGGGGACTTCTGTATCCTAGGCACATCCTGTAACACCTCTGTATCGTCCACTGGGACCTGCGCCACCTGTTCATGCATCCTGCTCGGGCCATGTATTGTATGTACCATTTCCACTTGATTATGCTGGCTTATTGCACATGCCCTATTCTATGAGTCTTGGGGGAACTCATCGCCCACTGCATTATAGGAATCTTCTGTCTCAAAATCACATTGTGCCCCATAGTCAACTGTTCAGTGTCCACCAGGGCCCAATGACATGCTAGCAACTGCTTTTCAAATAGAGTGTACCGCTCTCCAGCATCTGGTAACTTCTTTGCCCAAAATCCTAAAGGCACCCTCCTCTTTTCTTGCTTCTGCTACAAACTCCAGTTGGCATACTACCCCTGGACTGTCACATTTAGCTCAACATCCCCCTCTCGTACTGGTCACCGATCCAAAGCACGCTGTATAGCCTCTTTTGTTGATTCAAATGCATTCTGTTGCTGCTCTCCCCATTCAAACTCATGTTTCTCTTGCGTAACCTTGTACAAAGGGGCCAAAATCTTACTTAAGTGAGGGATATGCTGTCTCCAAAAACCAAACAATCCAATGAACCTCTTAGCTTCCTTCCTATTTCGTGGCACAGCAAATTCTTTAATCTTTTCTCACTTGTGGCACCACCGCTTTGTGTCCCTGATGCCTTTGGGTACCCAAAAATTTCACATTTTGAGAGGGTCCCTGTACCTTCGCAGGATTTATCTCCCACCCTTTACTCTGCAAGTGTTCCACAAACCTGTGCGATTGCGTCTGCACTCATTCTTGTGTCTCTTCCTTCACCTCTGACTCCAACTGTTTCTGATGCACCTGCTTATTATCCTTCTTATTGACCTTCCTACTTTCTTCCTTTCAATGCAGCCCTCACCCCCAATACATCTTCCATATACTCTTGGTATCAATGCCATCAATCTCTTCCCTCGACATTCCGTCTTTAAACAATGCCATAAACCTGTCTCTCCTGGACACACTATTATTATCAGTAGAAGTTTCAGACCTGGAATACCTCAGTCTTTTTCCAGTCCCCCAACTCTCCTAATTCATGTACTGCCTCAAGCACCTGAGACAAGAGATTGCCTGTTTGATTAATCAACAAAGTCATTATAACATGTTTGTAGGCTGGGGAAGCTAAACAAATTCTTATTTCGCATTGATATATTTAGCAATCCATTCATCAAATCATTACATCCTCATTCTCTGCATTGCATCACTTGTTGTAAACCAGGGCTTATCAGTTGGCGTCCATTCTGACTCAGTTGGGTATTTGTATGAACATCCTTCTGCCGCTGTAGGAAACTTGCTCTATATATACTACACCAAAATGAGGTATAGTGTGTATAGAGTCCAAGTGACCCCAGAGGTAGGCAGAGGTTAAAGTTAGATAGAACCTTACTCTCTATTTGTGGTAGAGTGGTCGAGCAGTAAGGCAGTATCAGAGGACAGTGTTAAGCATTTCATGTACACACTCAGGCAGCAAATGAATTCACACACTCAAGAACTGAACTCTAGGCCAATTGTTTTGTATAAAAATATATACTGTTGTTTTATTTTAGAACCAAGCAAGCCTGGCACAGGTAAGCATTAAATACTTTTCAGTAATAAGTTGCTGAATATAGAACAATTTGAAAATGCAATAGAAATTGTACTTTGTTTGATTTACAGGGGGTGCAATAGATTGCAACACTTAGCAAATACAGTACATTGAAATGAATAGGCTTTTTCAGTAAATTACAGGCAAGTTACTTTTTACATCTGAAAGAGACACGTTAGTGACAGATTCCTTACCTTAGAATATCCCCAGGCGTCAGGCTGGATCCGGAAAGTTTTTTGCGTAGCAGTACCCTTGCGCGTCGGTAGGCGGCGTCGTGCGGCTCCGCGTCCGTCGTCGGCGTCGTGATCGCCGGGATGACGTCGCGGGCAGTACTTAGGCGCCGCCCCTGCGCGCTGACGTCAGTTCTTCTTTTTCCGCGCCAGCAAGCGCAGATCCGGGAAGAGCAGTGCCCTGGTCATTTTTTGACCATACTTTTTGGTGAATTTTTCACTGTTTTTCTACAATCGACTTCAAGGTGTCGTAGGGATGCCCGGGTTTAAACGTTGCGGCGCCTGTGCTCGGATGATGTCTGTCACAGACCCGCATTGGGAGTGTCTCTTCTGTCTCGGCCGAGGCCACGACACGGAGTCTTGTACCGACTGCCAGGCCCTCAACCCGAAAGCTTTGCGAGAGCGGTCTCGAAAGCTCCTCGAGGCCCGGCATTCGGCTCTGCGGAAGCCCCGGTCGCGTGAGAGGTCCAGGGGTCGATCGCGGAGTCCACACCGGTCGCCGGCATCGAAGTCTTCTTCGTCCGGTAAGTCGAAACACAAAAAGTCCAAAAAGCATCGTCGCTCTAGGACTTCGCCTCGCCGGTCTCGCGACTCGGCTGAGGCCCCTCCCGGCACCGTCCCCGCGGCCCCGGACATGCCTGTGGAGTCGCCCCCGCAATACCCGCCCTTCCCGGGTTCGGGGGCGGATCCGGCCCAAGTGCAGGACTTCCTGTCGGCCATGGCCCGCCTCTTCGGGCCTCCAGGTCCCTCCGGTGCGCCTGCGGGCCCTGATGGGGTTGCTCCGGCGTCGCCGACGGCTCCGGCGTCGCACATGCCTCCAGCCTCGATCCCGGCTTCGGCCCCGGCCTCGATCCCGGCTCCGCAACCCCCATCGACGCCGGTCGACCTAACGACACCTCCGCCGGCGCCGATGTCTCCGGTGCCGTTCTCGACGCCGCCTGGGGCTCCGGGCGGCGTCGTTCCCCAGTTCCTTCCGGCTCTGGACATGGACCCGGACCGACGTCGCTCGGCGCCGGTTCCGGCGCCGATGAGACCTTGGGTCCCAAATGACCCTCTGACACAACAGTGTCAGTTCGATGAGGACTGGACAGAGGGTCTAGGGCATGCCAGTGGTCTAGATACTTCCCCTGACACTGGCATGCTGTCTCCTCCCGTGGCTACAGAGGAGGGAGCCAATTTTGCAACAGTGTTGCGTAGGGCGGCTGGAGCCTTACATCTCCAACTCCCTACTGTGGCGGTCAAGACTAATCTCTTGACAGAGGTGCTTCAGCCGGCAGCCTCCTCTACGGAGACTCTGCTGCCGTTTAACGACGCCTCACTGACGTTCTTTGGGCGCCTGGTCCAAGCCCAACACAGGGGCTCCTGTGGATAGGAACGTGTCTCGACGCCATCGCCCGGCTCCGGGCGACCTCCTGTTTCTCTCTGTCCACCCCACCCCTGAGAGCTTGGTTGTCCAAGCCTCCGCTTCCCAAACCGCCTTCCCTACCGCCCTCCGGATAGGGAATCCAAACGCCTGGATCAATTTGGGAAGAAGGGTTTTCTTCCTCCAGTGCTGGCTTGCGGTCCATCAACACCGCTTGCCTTTGGGCCGATATACCCACTCCTTGTGGGATTCGGTGGCGAATGTTTTGCCCCAGTGTTCTGAGGAGGTCCAGACACTGCTTTCCCGCGCCATTGCGGAAGGAAGGGATGCGGCCAAATACACAATCCGATGTGGCCTTGATACCGCCGACTCGCTGGGCAGGTCTATTGCAACGACGGTGGCGCTACGACGCCACGCCTGGCTGAGAACCACTGGTTTTTCAGGGGATGTCCAGAATACTCTCATGGACATGCCCTTTGATGGAGTCGGTCTTTTTGGGTCCAAAGCAGACCATGCGTTGGAGCGCTTTAAGGACTCACGGGCTACTGCAAAGTCCCTGGGCCTTTCTGCTACACGCCCTCCGCTGACTTCTGCTTTTCGCCCCTATCGTGGCCACGGTAGGGGCGCCCTTCACGTCAGCAGCCCAGCCACCGGCCCGCGCAGCAGGCGTCTTCGCGTGGCCGAGGACGTGGATTCCGCCGTGGCGGATCGGGCAACCAGCGTGCGGGTCAGGCCACCACCTCCAACCCGTCCGCGGCCTCCAAACCCTCCTAGTCCCTCCTTTCAGGTGCACAGTACGCCGGTAGGGGGCAGGGTCCGCCATCACCTTCCCCACTGGCGTACCATCACCTCGGACAGGTGGGTCTTGGACATTGTCCGAAGGGGCTACTCCCTCCCCTTCGAGTCCACCCCCCAGCCATGCCACCTCAATTCCACCGCATGTCAGGGGATCACTTGGTACTTCTGCAGAAGGAAGTCACGGCCCTCTTGGCCAAGAGGGCCATCGAGCATGTTCCGACTCCCAGAAGTAGGGCGTGGTTGCTACTCCCACTACTTTCTGGTGCCCAAAAAGGACAAGGAGGACATGCGTCCTATCTTGGACCTCCGGAACGTCAATCGCTTCCTCCGGAAGGAGAAGTTCAAAATGCTCACCCTAGCTCAGGTCTTGACTGCCCTCGACCCTGGAGACTGGTTGGTAGCGTTGGACTTGCAGGACGCATATTTCCACATCCCCGTCCTGCCGGCCCACCGGCGTTACCTTCGGTTCACGGTAGGCCCCGAGCATTTTCAGTTCACCGTGCTCCCTTTGGCCTTACCAGTGCCCCTCGGGTGTTCACGAAAGTGTTGGCGGTGGTCGCAGCTCATCTGCGCCGGGCAGGGGTTTCAGTCTTCCCCTACCTCGACGACTGGCTGCTGAAGGCGGGCTCGCCCCAGGCAGTCGTCTCCCACCTCCAGACTACGGCCGAACTCCTGCACTCGCTGGGGTTCTCCATCAATGTGCCGAAGTCGCATCTGATTCCTTCTCCACAGCTCCTTTTCATCGGAGCAGTTCTGGACACGACGCAGTTTCGGGCCTATCCTCCCGAACGGCGAGTCCGGGATATTCAGGCTATGATTCCGATCTTTCAGCCTTTATCCTGGGTTTCGGTACGGATGACCCTGAGGCTGCTGGGCCTCATGGCCTCCTGCATCCTGCTGGTCAATTATGCCAGATGGCATATGCGGGCTCTGCAGTGGGACCTGAAGTTCCAGTGGGCGCAGCACCAGGGCAACCTGTCCGATCACGTCTAGATCTCGGAGGGGACTGCAAAACAGTTGCAGTGGTGGCTCTCGAACCGGCAATGGGTCATGGGCAGATCCCTCTCCCTTCCCCAGCCAGAGCACACAGTTGTGACGGACGCGTCCCTTCTGGGATGGGGCGGTCACATGGGAGAGGCGGAGATCAGAGGCCTCTGGTCTCCGGGCGGAGTCCCGGCTCCATATCAACCTTCTGGAGCTCCGGGCGATCCGACTTGCACTCAAGGCATTCCTTCCCTCTGTCAAAGGGAAGGTAGTGCAGGTGTTCACAGACAACACCACCGCCATGTGGTACTGCAACAAACAGGGCGGGGTGGGGTCGTGGACCCTTTGTCAGGAGGTTCTGCGCCTCTGGACATGGCTGGAACATCAGGGCATGTTCCTGATGGTTCAACACCTGGCAGGTTCCCTGAACGCCAGGGCGGACGAACTCAGCCGCAGGTGCATGATGGATCACGAATGGCGTCTTCACTCGGAAGTGGCGCAAGGACTCTTTCTACAGTGGGGAGAGCCTTGGTTAGATCTATTCGCCACCGAAGAGAACGCGCAATGTCATCAGTTCTGCGCGTTGGAGTTTCCAAGGCGGCACTCGCTCGGCGACGCTTTTCGTCACGAGTGGAGTTGCGGTCTATAGTACGCCTTTCCGCCTATACCACTTCTACCCAGAGTGTTGAAGAAGATTCGGCACGACCGGGCCCAAGTCATTCTTGTGGCTCCGGACTGGGCTCGAAGAGTTTGGTATCCCGAGCTACTCAATATGAGCGTAGATCCCCGATCCGTCTGCCTCTTCGGGAGGATCTTCTGTCGCAGCAGCAGGGGACGGTCCTCCACCCGAACCTGTCCAGCCTCCACCTGCTTGCGTGGAGATTGAGCGGCGGCAGTTGATTCCTTTCGACTTGCCTCCCGAAGTTTGTGATGTAATTCTGGCAGCCAGGCGTCCCTCCACTAAGGTGGTATACGCCTGCAGGTGGAACAAATTTGTGGCATGGTGCACAGCAAAGGCTGTGAATCCCTTTCTGCCCCTCTTTCTGAGGTCCTTCTGTTCCTTCTCTCTCTGGCCCAACAGGGTTCTGCCCTGGGTACCATCAAGGGTTATCTTTGTGCTATCTCGGCCTTCCTCAGGCTCCCTGATCAGCCCTCCCTTTTCAAGTCCCCTGTTGTTAACAGGTTCTTAAAAGGCATTACACACCTCTTTCCTCCTGTTCCGTTTGTGATGCCTCAGTGGGACTTGAACTTGGTTCTTACCTTTTTAATGTGCGCTCCCTTTGAGCCTCTACATAACTGTCTTCTTCGTCTTCTGACTCTGAAGACAGCCTTTCTGGTGGCCATCACCTCCGCTCGGCGGGTGAGTGAGCTCCAGGCTCTATCTTGTAAACCTCCCTTTCTGTCTGTTCATCCAGACAAGGTTGTTCTTCGGACGCGTCCGTCCTTCTTGCCAAAGGTGGTTTTGCAGCGTGAATCTTTCTGGATTCACTATGCTGTGCATTATTCCATCTCGTGGTTGGGTCCGGATTCGTAGTCTTTTCTTTGTTTTTGTGTTTTTTTTTTTTGTTGTTTTTTTTTGTTGGCCCAGGTGGGCGGCGACGCCCCACCATTTGGTGTCTTCGGTGACGCCGTCGCGCTTCCGGCGGAAGCTCCCACCTTTGGTAGCCATCTTCAGATTCTTTTTTCTCGCCGTGGGGTCTGGATCGTTGCCGAGAAGTTCCAGAAAAGTTTGGACGAAGAATCTCAAAGTCGAAATTTCATCACAGAAGATGTACTCCTGAGACACCGGACGACGACACTAGTACCGGAGAAGGACGACGAGGTAGAAGGTCCACGACCGAAATCTCGACGCCTACAGAGAATGCGCTCACAGGGGGCTCCCTAAGCGCGGTTATGGACAAGACTCCGTTCAAGTTCTGCAGAAATTGCCACCACAAATACGCCCAAAAGACCAGCACCCAGTCTGCAACCTCTGCTTGCCGCTCGACCACGCCAGCGAAGACTGCAACGCGTGCTCGGCGTTCACCCCGAAGACCCTCCGGGTGAGAGACAGACAGAGAAGGGCGAACTACAGCATGCAGGGCCTGGGACCAGCACCATCTCTCCGAGACCTGGGTCTCTCGAGCGGAGAGGAGGACAACATCGCAGAGGGACCAGAGGACTGCGCTGTCGTCGAAATCGAAAAGAAAACGTCGAAGGAGGTAAGGGAGTCGTCGACCCCAAAACACCAAAGCGACGCTCGAAAGAGTGAAGCCAGAATCCCTAGCGACACTCCGAGAAGTGTAGCAAAGTCCTCGAAGGGAGCGTTGCCGCCGAAACACTCGACGAAAGCAACAGCACCAAGGGACAAACAGCCGAGCGGATCCTTGGACAAGGACTCTCAATCGGCGAAAGCCTCCAAAAAAACGAAGGCGTCGAAGGTCGTCCCCGAAAAGGAAACCTCAACACCGAGAAAGGAAGGCCCGGCGTCTGTTTCGACGACCGCGACCACGAAGAGAGGCACTGCACCACTCGACGCCGAAAAGGTCCACGAGATGGCGAAAAAGAAGAGGAGGCTCGAGGCAGAGATGGCGAGCATCCTGCAACGCAAAAAGACTTCGACGAGAAGATGAAACAATACGCTATTCCGTCGAAGCAAGCCCACGAGGCAGTCGAGGAGTTCGAGGCCGAAGTCGTCGAGACCCCGGGACACCCGAACAGCTCGAAGACCAGGACGAGGAATACTACTACTTGAGGCCGAAGGCGAAGAAGAGATGCTGTCTTACAGGGACTCGACGTCCTCTGAAGTACAAGACCTAGACTGGCAAGACCTCGACACAGAGTCACCAGAAGAAGGGGTAGACACTTACCCCTCGAGACCTTCGCCGCCAGACGACATCGGAGTCTACAATGAGGTCGTGCAGAAGGCTGCAAAGACCTATGGGGTCGAAATGCAGGAGGAAAAAACAAAAGCAGGTTTCCTCTTCGAAACCCTGCTCCCCCAACAGACAAGGAGCCAATTTCTACCCATGTTACCTGGCGTTCTCGACCAGGGAAGGGAGGCCTTCAGGGAACCAGCAATCTGCAAGGCGGTTACCCCGAGGAGCGAAAAGAAGTATAAGCACTCCACAAAAGATCCTGCATACATACAGGGTCTGTACCAGCAGACTCCATTATCGCTGCAACAGCCAGGAAGAGGGCCGGTGTGCCCACCAACACAGGCCCACCTCCAGACAAGGAGAGCAAAAGAATAGACCTCACAGGACGTAAGGTGGAGAGGAACGCAGCCATACACTGGCGTATCGCCAACTCCAACGCCCTCATCAGCAGGCATGCATACCAGCATTGGGCAGAAATGAGCCAGCTCATTAAGCACCTGCCAGAAGAACACCAACAAAGGGCCAATTACCTAGCGGAAGAAGGCAAGGCCATCGCGAACACTTGCCTAAAGTCAGCCTTGGACGCAGCAGAGAACTCCAGCAGGCAAATGATGATAGGGATGACTGAGAGGAGACACGCATGGCTCAGGATCTCCGGCTTCAAACCAGAAGTACAGAGCAACATCATCAACACACCGTTCGACGGTGAGAAACTGTTTGGAGCAACAGTTGACAACAAATTAACACAACTAAAGACGGACAACGAAACTGCAAGGTCCATGGGAGCGCTGCAGTTCAGGGGAATGAGAAGAGGGAACCCCTCAAGGCGAGCCAGTGGTAGAGGAGGCAATGCACCTACCACTTCACACCAATCACAACAACAAGGGTACCAAGGGAACAACCAGGGCCAAAACCTGCAGTGGCAACAGCAGCAGAATTGGCAGTACCAACCCAGAGGACGGTCCTTTCGAGGGCGCGGGTACGGACGGGGACAGGCCTGAAGAGGGGGCCAGCAGCCCGCCTCAAAGTGACTCCACACACAGAACAAGCCCCCACCGTTAACACCAAGGTTGAGGGGAAGTCCGCAAAAGGAAAAGATAAAGAGCAGAAACACACAGCAAATAACCACCGAGCATACGACACCAGTGGGAGGAAGAATAGGAAAATTTCTCACACAATGGAGGAAAATTACCACGGACAAATGGATACTAAACACCATACAGCACGGGTACTGCATAGACCTCCAAAAACACCCGCCAGGGAGAAGACCAAGACATCGGTCAATACCCGCAAGAGAACTAGCCCTCCTCCGCCTAGAAGCAGAGGAACTGCTACAAAAAAGAGCAATAGAGCCAGTTCCAAACAACGAAAGGAACAAGGGAATATACTCAACGTACTTCCTAGTGCCAAAGGTAGACGATACACTAAGACCAATACTGGACCTCAGATTCCTGAACAAGTTCGTAAAAACTCAAAAATTCAAGATGACTTCACTTCAGGAAGTAATACCCCAAATCCAAGAAGGGGATTACATGGCGACCTTAGACCTAAAAGATGCATACCTGCACATACCCGTCAACCGCAAACACAAACGGCTATTAAGATTCGTGATAGGCCACGATCACTACCAGTTCACAGTGCTAGCCTTCGGACTAAAGTCCGCACCAAGAGTGTTCACGAAATGCCTAGCAGCAGCTGCAGCGCACCTTCGGAGAAGGAGCATACATGTATACCCCTACCTCGACGACTGGCTGGTAAAAGCAGGATCATACAGACTCTGCAAAAAACACATCAAACAAGTCATAGAAACACTGTCCACATTAGGTTTCTCAATACATTGGGAAAAATCGTCAACAGAACCCCAACAAATCAAGATATTCTTGGGGGCACAAATAGACAGCACACAGTCCAAGGTGTTCCCAGCGACAAGAGAAGTATAGCGCTCCTGAGGGAAACACGTCATTACCGCAAGGGGTCAAGTTCTGACAGTGAGGACGGTGAGCAGGCTAATGGCATCATGCATCCACCTTGTCCCGCATATCAGACTGCACATGAGACCGTTCCAGGAATGGATACAACAGCAATGGTCACAAGCCACAGGGAGTTGGGAAGATCTAGTGGTTGTCACACACGCAGTGCAGAAAGAAATAGCGTGGTGGAAAGAAGAGAACATATTACAAGGGAAGCCATTCACACAGCCAACTCCAACAGTGACCATCACAACAGACGCCTCACAGCAGGGCTGGGGCGCGCACATGACCAGACTCCGCGTCAGGGGGCTCTGGTCACAACAAGATGCAGTGAAACACATCAACTACCTAGAACTCAAAACTGTGTTCCTAGCCTTAAAAGCCTTTCAAAAGCAGCTTTACGGCCAGCGGAGTGCTGATACAAACAGACAACACAACTGCAATGTTCTACATCAACAAGCAAGGTGGGACACAATCAGCACCGCTGTCAAGTCTGGCACAACAGATCTGGAGATGGGCCATCCCTCTAAGGATAGACCTGCTAGCAATACACCTCCCAGGAATAGACAATGTAGAAGCAGACCGACTCAGCAGGCAGACGTCTGCATCCCACGAATGGGAACTGAACCAACAGGAGGTGCAGCAACTGTTCCAAAAGTGGGGAACACCACGGATAGACCTCTTTGCAACACCCCAGAATGCAAAATGCCAACATTACGCATCCAGACAGCCGGACCAAAGGTCCCTAGGGAATGCCCTATGGATAAGTTGGTCGAACGAATTTGCTTACGCTTTTCCCCGATACCACTGTTACACAAAGTACTCAGCAAATGCAGGAGCAGCAGCATGACACTCATACTGGTGGCATCTCAGTGGGCCAGACAAACATGGTTCTCACAGATAATGGAAATGGCGCAGGAACCAGCACACAGGTTCAGCAGAAGGAAAGACCTCCTCACAATGCAAGACGGAAAAGTGCTCCACCCAGAACCAGACAGCCTCAGCCTAGCAGCATGGCTCCTGAGGACCTAGAATTCGCACACCTCAAACTACCTCCAAGCACCATGGCAGTACTCGGAGAAGCAAGGAGACCCACTACAAGAAAATGCTACATTGCAAAGTGGAAAAGGTTCTCACAATGGTGCATTACAGAGGGACTGCAACGAAAAGTCACAAAAGAATCAACAGTACTGCGATACTTAACACACCTACTACAAAGCGGGCTGAGCTACTCGTCACTAAGGGTTCACCTAGCAGCCATAGTGGCCTACACCAGGGGAGAAGCGGTGAAAAGCTTCTTCACCTCCCAAGTGGTCAAAAGATTCCTGGAAGGGGCAAAAAGAATAGCCCCCCCTAAAAGGATGCCAGCCCCAAGCTGGAACCTCAACACTGTACTGACACAGTTGATGAAATCACCAATTGAACCCATACACAAGATCACACTAAAAACGGCTTTCTTAGTGGCTATCACGTCACTGCGAAGAGTCAGTGAACTACAGGCTCTCACACTACAAGAGCCCTACTTGCAAATACACAAGGACAGAATTGTCATGAGGACGGAACCACACTTCCTGCCAAAGGTGGTGTCGCGGTTCCATATCAATCAAACAATACAGATTCCAAGTTTCTTCCAGAAACCTTCAACACCCTCAGAAAAGGCGCTACACACGCTAGACGCCAGAAGGGCAGTGATGCACTACATAGAAAGGACGAAGGAATGCAGGAAAACAAAACAACTCTTCGTTTCCTTCGTAAGCAGTTTCCTGGGACGACCAGTAACAAAAAATACCATTGCACGGTGGATTGCACAAGCAATACAACTCTGCCACAAGCAGGCAGGACAAGAGTTACAAGGAGCCGCCCAGGCTCACTCAACAAGGAAAAAGGGAGCAACGGTTGCGTTCCTAGCGAACACACCTATACAAGACATTTGCCAAGCGGCAACATGGTCTTCCGTGCACACGTTCACCAAACACTACTGTGTTGATATCCAAATGAACAAAGAGGCACAAGTAGGACAGAAGGTCTTACAGCACATTTTCAGCAACCAATGCTCATCTTCCACCCAACCACCGCAATAACAAAACCGCTACTAAGTCTATGCACAGCATAGTGAATCCAGAAAGATTCACGCTGCAAAACGAATAGTTTCTTACCTGTCGGTGTAGTTTTGCAGCTTGAAGACTTTCTGGATTCACTAGCGATCCCACCCGCCTCCGCCAGGAAGATAACATAGGAGGTTAAGGGTACAACTGAACTACATACAAGGTTAAAGGGATCAAAGAATAATTGAAGGATTAAAGGTTAAAGACATAGACAACAAAAAACTGTAAGAGGAAAAGAAAAAGAATCCGAAGATGGCTACCAAAGGTGGGAGCTTCCGCCGAAGCGCGACGACGTCACCGAAGACACCAAATGGTGGGCGTCGCACGCCCACCTGGGCCAACAAAAAAACCAAAAAAACCCACAAAAACAAAGAAAAGACTACGAATCCGGACCCAACCACGAGATGGCGGAATAATGCACAGCATAGTGAATCCAGAAAGTCTTCAAGCTGCAAAACTACACCGACAGGTAAGAAACTATTCAGTTACTGCTTTCCACATTGGGCAGACCATCACTTTGCCTCACCTTCTTTCCGCCTCCGCATCCTTCCAGAGAGGAAGAGAGGCTCCACCGTCTGGACCCAAAACGTGCGCTCTCCTTCTATATCGACCGCACAAAACACTTCCGGGTGGATGACCAGCTCTTTGTTGGCTACGTGGGTGCCAAAAAGGTCGGGCGGTGCACAAACGAACTATCTCCCGCTGGGTTACTTTGTGCATCAAGGCCTGCTATTCTTTGGCTAAAAGGAGCCTCCTGTTGGGCTGCGTGCCCATTCCACCAGGGCAACGGCTGCTACCACGGCCTTGGGCCGCGGTGTTCCGCTGCCGGTTATCTGTCAGGCAGCTACGTGGGCCTCGCTGCACACGTTTACAAAGCATTACTGCCTTGACAGTCAGGTCCGGAGGGACGGCTTCTTTGGCCGTTCTGTCCTCCAGGACTTCCTTGTCTGATCTTTGTTCGCAGACCCACCACTGGGGTTGGTATTGCTGGGGTATCTATTCTAAGGTAAGGAATCTGTCACTAACGTGTCTCTTTCAGATGCACAAGTTACTAACTTGTGTAACGATATATCTGTAAGAGACAGTAGTTAGTGACAGATTCCTACCGCCCCACCCATCCTCCCCGTTCTGCGAACTGATTTCTAGGGTTAAGGACATCCCTTTCAGGGCCCTAGTATTTTTCAGACACCTATGTCAGCTTCTTGCATGGCTCTGCGTTCCTGGCGCGGAAAGTCGTGTACAGAACTGGACGCCAGCGCGCAGAGGCGGCGCCTAAGTACTGCCCGCGACGTCATCCCGGCGATCACGACGACGGACGCGGAGCCGCACGACGCCGCCTACCGACGCGCAAGGGTACTGCTACGCAAAAAACTTTCCGGATCCAGCCTGACGCCTGGGGATATTCTAAGGTAAGGAATCTGTCACTAACTACTGTCTCTTACAGATATATCGTTACACTAGCTAGTAACTTGTGCGTTACTTTTCTAACTCCGTGCTGGATACCTAGATTCAGCACTGGGACATTTCCTGCAAACAGGTAAGTAAATACGTTTTGGTTATTTGTGTGATTTTTAAAGAATATTTTTAGATTTCAAAACTCTACACTTAAAAACTTTTTGGAAGAAATTGTCAATGTTATCCTATGGAGGAAAAACAGGTTAACGGTTCACAGGTAAGTAATCGACTGTGGGAGTTAAGGTTCTGGGGTGAGACTCGGGGGTCCCCCAGGGTCAGTGATGCACTGGTATTGCACCCTCAGCGGCACTAGGGCGGCCGGGTGCAGAGTGTTGAGGCCCAATGTTATCCAATGGGGGATATGGGGCCTCCGGTTGGTGGCTGCTGGCAAGCAGGCCACTGGGTTGTGGGAGCAAAGCTCCTAGGGTTAAGGTCAGGTCAAATGGGGAAACAAAGTAGCATAAAAGGTGCACCCTCAGCGGCACTGAGGTGGCCGGGTGCAGAGTGCTGTTTCGACGTCAGGCGCCCTGTTGTTTTCAATGGTGAACCTCCGGTTTGAAGAAGCACTGCAGGCAGGGAGACGAAGGACTTCTGGGTGCGACCACCACTTTGAGAGGTAAGTTGGGAAATTAAGGGTTGGTTAGGAACCGTCGGTTTGGGCACACAAGGCCGTGGGGCATCGGGTGCGGGGGTGCCTTTTGGGGTCGGATCTTCTTACCAGCTCCGGGTCGCGGTCAGGGAGGCCTTCTGGATTTAGGCTGCAGGCGTCGGCTGGAGGCAGGTCCGGGGTCGCCGGATCTCGGGTCAGGATCGCCGGGGTGACCTCCTCGTGGTGTTTTTTCGCTCGGGCCGGGTTCGGCGGGTGCAGAGTGGTCTGGATTCGCGGTCTCCGGCTGCTGCCAGAGGTTGCTGTTGAACAAATCCGGTGTTCACAGGAGAAGCAGTCTTTGGAAGTGAAGGCAGGCAGGTCCTCCGGGGTTTTCGAGGTTGCTGGCTGCAGGACACACCAGGATTTCGCAGGAGCAGGTTCGAGGGGAGACAGACCTGTAGGGCTGGGGCCAAGTCAGTGGGCGTCTTCCTCTTGTTAGCTGGCTGCACGGCTGTTCGGTCCTTCTTCTTCTTTTCTTCTTGTCGTTGCTGGATCTGAGGAAGTAAGGTTCAGGGTGCCCCCTAAATACTAGATTTAGGGGTGTTACAGGTAGGTAAAGGGCAGGGACCAATGGGTCCCTTCCCTGGGGTGGGTACACCCCCGATCGTGCCACCCTCCAGTGGGAGGGGGGGCAGGAGCCTGTCCCTGGTTGGTTAGGTCCCTCCATCCTCAAGATGGCGGGGACTCAGAGTTGTGCTTCACCTCGCCTCCCCCACCTGAGGGGTGGAGTTGGCAGAGGTGGGCACACCTCTTTCCCTAACTTGTTTTTCCCGCCGGTTCTCCCGCCCAAAGTGGGGGGGTATAACCAGTGGGGACCAGTTGCTGAAAGCAGCAAATTGTCTGGGGAGGCTCACAATGGCGGCATGCCTTTGAAGCTTCCCCTTCGTGAACCCTGCCCATCCTGGGGGAGGAGGCTTGGCACCTCGTCCCAGGATGTGCATTGTTTCAGGCCCCCGGGAGCAGCAGGCTCTCGACCCAGGGGTCCAGAAACATGTCTGTTGGTGGCAGCCTAAGCAGCCACTCAGTCAGGTCACTAGAAGTTGGTCGAGTTTCAGGGGGCATCTCTAAGATGCCCTCTGTTGTGCATTTTACATTAAAGCCACACTGATGCCAGTGTGGGATTTAATGTGCTGAGAAGTTTGATACCAAACTTCCCAGTCTTCAGTGTAGCCATTATGGTGTTGTGTAGTTCGTAATGACAAACTCCCAGCACCATATACTCTTAATGGCAGCACTGCACTTACAGTGCCCATGAATGGACTTAGACACTGTAGGGGTACAGGGTTCATGCACCTGTACCCTCACCACTGGCATAGGGCACCCAGCTAGAGGGGTGACTGATGTATGCCAGGGCAGTGGTTTGTGGGCATGGCACACAGGGATGTGTGCCATGTCGATTCTTCACTTTGTTCGGCACCAAGACACGCTGCCTGCAAAGGCAGTGTGTGAGGGTACAGGACCTCTAAAGGTGGCACAATAAGTGCTGCAGCCCTTAGAGGCCTTCTCTGGTCACAGTGCCCTGGGTACCTGTGGTACCATTTGCCAGGGGCTGACATGTGGCCAGAGATGCCAATTGGGTTTAGGCTTCAGTGCAGTTTTAGGGAAGGAACATAGGCCCTGGGTACCTGATTAGCAGGAGCCCAGGGCACACTCAGTCAAAGAACATCAGCAATTCAGCAAAAAGTGGGGGCATACCATGCAAGAAAGAGGGCACTTTCTCACAGCCGCTAACCACAGTAAAGTGGTCTGTGCAATTCCCTCAAAATTCCTAAACTCCTCTTGCACCACAGGATCATTTCTTAGTATACAAAACTTTGCTGCATCCCCATGATCTAAATGCACTCCCTGTGCCCCTAAATCAAACAGGCGCACCATCCATGCAATTAATGTCTCACTCGACCTGTCGGAATCTATCTAGGATATCACTAATCTCTTGCTGGGTGAAATCCTCCAAAGAGTTTAACACAACTCCTGTGGATTGTATGGATTTTTCGGTATCATTCGTCGGTATATTGGCTATGCCCAGATGGTCTTCCGACCCTCCATCTCATTCTGACTAATATGTTGAACACACTCTCCCCCAGAGACTGACGAGAACTCTGATGAGTCCCATATGTTACCATCCCACTCCTCCAGGTTCCAGTCTAAACCAGCCATAGCAATAGCCAAATGCACCTTCCTTTTGTTAACTCTTCCCCTTGCAACAATTTGTTCTGACATGACATTACAGAAGAATTTTTGGCTTCCACTAGCGGTTTTCCATCATTTCACACTCTTTTTATAGCTGAATACATTTTTAATGCATTTTCCTATAAGCATTTAAGAGGATCCAGCCTCTTCGACCCAAAGTACAAAATTCTTTCCCATTTCAATTGCCACTTTTTGCAAGCAAATTAATATATTTTCTGACTGTGCATCAGGCAAACATGCACTCCAGTTCTCACTCAACCCAGCACAATGAGACCACTCATGAGCAAGCTGACTATATGGAACTAATTCCCATCCTGGTATTTCATTTGATATCTGGGAACCTGCTTTATCTATTTTTTGTTTATCTGCCAAGCATTCTTCCCCTTTCACTACGTATCCTGCCGACTACTCCAAAATGTCTTGATTTCTCTTCAGAACACCTGAGCAAGACTTCATAACTCCAGTACACTATATAAATACTCTTCAAAATAGTACTGTACACCTCTTTAGCATACCAAGGTACAACATAAACAGAGCTTAACACTTGTTTGCCAAGTAAAGAGGAACATTTATTACAACAAGTTCCCATATATTAAATAGCAATGGTGCACTGGTAAAATAAATGCATATAATGAATATATATATACACACACGAATAAATCCATACAAGGATAACTGAATGTACACAAGAATGAGTCATTAAAACTTAGAATACATCACCGGCTGTCTGTCTTGCATCATCCTGCCAGCACGACTGGGGAACCCATTGACCGTCTCAGCAGTCGCTCCTCAACCAGGAAAAGGTCTCTGGGTGGTCCTCCACCCCTAAAGAGAGTTTGTGTCAAAACGCCAAGAGGTCTCCGTCTTTATACTCTTTACTAACACAGAGAGAGGCTTCTAGAAGCTGCACCTCCCTTCATCTGCACTGTAGGTACTGGCTGCACTCTCTGCACCGAGGTCACTCGCCAGAGCTGGCCAGGCTCCGATGAGAGCTGAAGCAGAGTTCTTCACTTTCTCATCTTTGGGCTACGCAGTCCACACTAACTGTTCTAGCAGCTAATATCTCCCGCTCGGTGAAGTGAAAAAAGATAAACATTTCTGTGTGCGCGTTAGTAACTTGGGGGGCCTGCCTGCATTTGCAGCTGAAAGGCAGGGTCAGACAGAAACAAGATGAAACCATGCTCACAAAATGTAGTTAAAATGAAGCAACATGGAGTCGATGGTCACCACATGCTATCGCAATGTATACAAGCATTTGCAATGCAATAGGTCTCGCATTTACGCGAGTTTGAGCTATTGACATTGCAAATAACAATGCCTTTTATTTTTGTTTTTAAAACATAAATAAAAGGCATTGTCATTTACAATGCCAATAGCTTAAACTCGCGTAAATGCGAGACCTATTGCATTGCAAATGCTTGTTCTCCATGTGGTTGCTCGCGCGGTGAGTGTGACACGAGCGGATTTTTCCTCCGATCGTGTCGTGCTCACGGTGTTTGCAGCGTGCCAGGGAACATGGGGTTTGTATGTGGCACGGAGGGGAATGGCTGGCTCGCGGTATGTTGCGGGATTTAAATGGGGATTGTTTGTATATATGTGCTATGTTTGGCGGTTACGGCATGGGTTGGCTGGATCCTGCTACTGCCTGTTATGTTATTCTTGTTCCTGGAATAAAGATTTATCTACACGCCATTTTTCCAGTTTACCTCGAGTTCTTCTGCGTCTTCTTTGGATTTCTAACAGTTGGTGCAGCATGCAGGTGGTTTCCTTGCTTCAAAATGCAGCACGGAAAGGCAGGCTTACTGCTCCTTGCAGGAGTGCAGAAGAGATGTAATCTGGTGGATCTGGACTCGGATGGATTTATACATCCTCGGAGCGAGCCTAGAAGTAAAATCTTTGGCCCCTTATCTTTACCTTGCTACATATTTCGATATAAGCGAGGCACATTTAGAATAATTTCAAAATGAAAAGAAAAGTTTGGAGAATCAACAGACTTGTTGCCTCTACACTGTAAGGGGTTGGAAATAAAGAAAGTGGGCTTTGTAGTGAGCCACTTGAGCTCACCGTCACAGGTAGTGACGTCGGCATGCAACAGTTTGGCCGGGTGCAGTCGAACAGATAAATAAAAGGGGTTGGAACACTCTGGGTCAGTCCCAGTGTGTGGACGCTAGTGTGTGCCTCATTATTATAGCAGCTCCTCCAATGTAGGCCCATGGGCCCCCGCAGTGTCCCCTGCTCACCAGTTTACATTGGCGACGGAGGGTGGGATCCCTGCTGCAACGCCTCACCGAAACACTGATTAATTAAAAGCTGCAGCCCATGGGAGCAGAGAAGCCGAACAGCAGAGCAGTCTCAGGACAGAGAGTGAGACAGCGCCACCTGGTGGAGGCCACAGTGCACCACATAAGAAACAAGGGAAAGTGAAACAGCGCCATGCGCTCGTTGTAGGCACGCCGTGAGCGTGCACATCGGCGTGGCCTGCGGCGCCTGCGGACTTCGCCGCACTTGAATAAGTGCTGCGGGGCTCGTGCGGCCCAGGGACAAGGCCGCCAAAGCAAAAAAAAAATACCATTAGAGGAAGTCCGGCGGGAGCCCACCCCGCCTTCGTGAATGCCCATGGTGCGGCCAAAGCAGGATTTTATGCGGGGCTCCTGGGAGCAAGACGGAGCCCCGCGTGTTGCTGCAGTGACCGGCTGAAGACGGAGACCAGCCGAGGAGCAGCACAGAGTCCCCATACGAGCAGGTAAGTGGGGTGAGGCATGCTGGGAGTGTAAAGCGCGCCGCGCTTGGAGCTCGCGTGCGCGTTAAAAAAAATTAAAAAAAATGATATTGCATGAGGCTTGCGAGGACGGAAGGGGGACAGGAGATGTGCACATCGCGTGCCTGTACGTGCGTGTTCACATTTCCAGTCCGGCCTGCGCGTGCACAGCTCCTGTCTCCCTTCCGAAGCAAGTCAGTGACAATAGATCTCGCTAGCGACAGCGCTTCGCGCTGCGTCGCCAGGCGAGACCTAATAAATGACTGTAGCATTACAATTACCGATCCCTGGGGTACTGGACCCCTTGCAGAAGCCATGGCTTGTTGTGCCCAGACCGGAAACCAACGCCGCGGAAGACCGACCTGCACGATGAGGGACTTCAGGGACAATGAAACACACATCATGAGTGGCCCAGGTGTCCTGTTTGCCCCTTTGCAGCAGAAACCAAGACAAAGAGTGAGTCTGTGACCGCCGACGCCTCAAAGCACCTATGCACCCACGCTCCCGAGCCCAAGAGAGGTGACTATGCCGGTGGGGTCCCCAGGCCCACAAGAGCAAAGCCCACGCTTGGGTTTGCCCAGGTTGTACTTCCAGTCAACGCCTGCAGCCTCTTTCTGCAGCCACCCTCCAACCGAGAGTGACTCCAGCACAGAATCCCGACACCAAAAGACACCACTGCACCCGAGCCCCACAGCCCGAGGAGAAGTGAACCAACAATGTCCCTAAGTGCCTAAGGATCTTATAGGTCGAGCCCCCCTGTGGGTTTCCCCAGATTGGTCCACCAGTCCCAGCTTGCAGCCTCTTTACCGACTTACTGTGCTCCCATTGAAGTGAATGGGACACCCAATGCCGTGACTCACCTCTGCACCCGGACGCCCCAGAGCCTCCCGAAGTGGCTGGTTGGTGTGGCCTCAGACCAAGCCCCATACTCACCTTGAGTCCTAAAGACCAGTCCCGTAAGTCGCTGCTAAGTGCCCGATTACAATACATGTTTTCCTCAATAGGATAACATTGCTGATCCAGAAAATGCACTGTGCCTATTTTTGAAAACTGTAAAAATTCATATCTCGAAAAGTACTTACCTGATTCCGATGATCTTGGTATCTAATTTCGTATAAAAATCTGTTATTTTTATAAATTGGTGTCTAATTTCTTTATTGAGCATGTCTCTTTTACTGCTCTCGTGTGTGTTTGTGGGTAATAAATGCATTGCACTACCCTCTTACATGCCTAACTGCTCGCCCACACTACCACAAAAGAGAGCATATGGGGTGTCATTTGTGCCTCTGTAATTCCTTTGGAGTTTGCCTGGACTTGCTGCACAGTGTTCCTCATTTTGGTGCACTATATAGAGAACGAGCTTCCTACAGTAGTGGATTGCTCTCTCTGCAGCAAACTGCAATCGGCCGCGGCGGACCGGGGAGCAAGGGACAGCAGCCACACAATACCAACAAATGAAAAATGAATCTAAGTTATTATGCAACAATACACACAAAATCAGGAAGCAAAGTGTTTTAAAAAAAATTAGATGCCCTTTGCCTGAGCAGCGCTGTGCGTCCACACCCTGCAGCTGCTTATATGCTGTTTTGCGGCAAGTCATCCTAGTGGCTCCCGACTGTGCAAGGAGAGTGTGGTACTTGGAACTTTAGCCATGAGTATTTGTCCTCCAATCCGGCTGCCCCTTAGGGAGAACCTTCTGTCGCAACAGCACAACCAACTACTGCACCCAGTCCTGCACAATGTACACCTCCATGCACTGAGATTGAGTGGCGACACTTGATGGTTTTTGATCATCTTCCCAAAGTAGTTGGCAGTCTGGTAGCCAGTCGCCCTTCCACTAAGTCGGTATATTGAGGGCGTTGGGAAAAGCTGTGTGCTTCCCCCATCATGTTCAACCCTTCCAAGGAAGTTTGTCAGACATCCTTCTGTTTTGTCCTTCATTGTCCTAGCAAAGCCTTACTGTTAAGGTTATTTGTCGGCCCTTTCAGCCTTCTCCCGTTTACCAGATCAGCCATCCCTCTTGAAGTCACCAGTTGGAATGCTTTTTTTTTTAAGTGAGTGACTCACATGTTTCCACCAGCACCTCTTGTGATGCCACAGTGGGACCTTAATTTGGTTCCCACTTATCTAATGTGAATATCTTTCGTACCAATACACAGTTGGTACTTAATGTCTCTAAACCATCAAGATGGTGTTCCTTGTCCCAATCACGTCTGCTAAACAAATAAGTGAACTCCAGGCATTGTATGTCCAACAACCATACACTTCATTCTTTCTGGGCAAATTGGTCCCCCGGACAAAGGCAGGTTCTCCACCTTATACTTTTAAAGACCAACTTGACCCTGAGAGGGCTCTTGGTTTTTACATCGATCGAACCAGTGATTA
This sequence comes from Calotriton arnoldi, assembly GCA_963921515.1. Taxonomy (NCBI): domain Eukaryota; kingdom Metazoa; phylum Chordata; class Amphibia; order Caudata; family Salamandridae; genus Calotriton; species Calotriton arnoldi. The sequence continues at coordinate 1,579,943 of CAWUFW010000124.1, read as the reverse complement.
CCCACAGGATGACCAGCTTTTCATTGGCTTTTCTGGGGCAAAAAAGGGAAAAGCGGAACAAAAGAGGACCATCTCACAATGAATTGTCCTATACGTACTCACTCCACAGAGCAAAGGCTGCTACCACTGCACTGATGTTCCAGTTATGTACCTTTGCCAGGCCGCTACTTGGTCATCTCTCCACACATTTACAAATCACTATCGCCTAGACAACCAGGTCCGGCGGGATGGGCAATTCGCCCATTAGTCCTGCAGAATTTCCTGGTCTGAGTCATTCCACAGACACACCACCTACAGAGGTACTGCTTTGGTATCTATTGAAAAGGTGAAGAGTTTGCGGTTAGAAGTCTCAATCAGAAGAACAAGTTACTTATCTTCGGTAACACCTTTTCTGGTAGACACGCTATCTAACTACATATTCCTTACCCTCCTCGCTGATTTGTGGAATGGACTAATGCAGTCCATTAGTAAGACCCAAATCTGTAACATCTGCACCTCTGAGTTAAATGGCTCCATGTCAGAAGGTGCAGACGGAGATCAACGATGTCAGTGCGCTGAAGTGACAGCCTTGTAATGAACCCAATGGACTCGATGCAGAGCTGCACGATGCTCCCTGCAGACGTTCGAGGGAATTGCTATTAAAGTTTTGAGATCCAGTCTGGCTCCTGGGGGAAATTCACAAGGTGAGGAATTTGCAGTTAGCGTCTCTACCAGAAAAGGAGTTACTGAAGGTAAGTAACTTATTAATTCTAAAAATAGTCTAAAGCTTTCCATGTTTTTTTTTTATTTTTGTTTTTTTTAAGTATATACTTGAGCAAGCTTATGATATTTTCCTGCCCTAGGCCCTGTAGCCTGTCTTGGGTCACATTACTGGGTGTAATTGACAGTCAGACTTTGTGGATTTCTCCCAGACAGTCACACAATAGAGGGATTAGGTGTGCCTGAATGGACCATCTGTTGGCAGGATGGGGGTTGGGGGGTCGCTGTAGCCAGCTTAGAGTCAGGGCAGGGGTGTCAGGAAATTCCATGCACTTCAAAGAACCTTTCTTGAAGCTTCTGTTAGAGGAAGGGCACCAAGGTATAAAAATCTGACCTTCAGACCCACTCTTCAGTTCACTCCTGGACCAGTGCATCGCCGGTCAAATTGAGTTCACGGATTCTCCCGCTACGTTCTTCTCCGCAGCAGCAAATTGTGTTCAGCGGTCCTTCGCCAAAGGGGTATCCAAACCCCTTGAACTGTTTTCGGCTACAGCCTTCTGCTTCGTCCCACTGGACTTTCAAAAAAGAGACTAAGGGCCTGATTACAATCTTGGCGGACAGGGTTACTCCGTCACAAATGTGATGGATATCCCGTCCGCCAAATTATAATTCCATTATCTTCTATGGAACTTGTAATTCGGGGGATGGGAAATCCCTCAGGTTTGTCACAGGGTATCCCATCCACCAAACTCGTAATCAGGCCCTCTGTTCAAATGTAGAAATCTTTCACCACAGCTTTGAAACTTCTTCCTCGGACACTGCCTGCAACCTTGCCCTGCTGAACTATATCTTCTCGGAACATTTTTCTCTAAATTTCTTTTAATTCCGATGGTAAGCACTGCCTGGGCCCAATCCACTTCTTTTATCCGAACCGCACTCTATCACAGTCGCCCACATTTCGTCTTTGACCTCGTCTCGCGTGACTAGATGTCCGCGGTTGGCGCTTTGATCTTTTAGGCACTAGTTTTTACTAAAAACTTAAAACATTCATAACTCTGGTTCTATAAAATGTACTCCATCTTGCATTGTTTTTTCACTTAATCACTGTTTGAAGTGCTGCATAAATATTTTGCATGTTGCCTCTAAGTTAGGCCTGGCTGCCTTTTTTTGTGCCAAGCTTGCCAGGGTTAAACACAGAGCGGCTTTTTGTGGTTCACCCTGCAAAGAATTGTGGCTGTTGCATGAACAGGACTCACACCCCAGTCAACCATCAACCCAATTTCTCATAGAATGGTTTTGCTAAAGCTTGTTTGGGGGCCATAAGATTGGCTAACCTAATTCAACTTCGCATGGTCCTTTTAGAAAGAAAATAGAAATGCAACTTAAGTTGGCGGCTATATCCTTAATATCATTATCAGTGAAGTTCACTGTAAGTTCCCTCTTTTCAAACACTCTACCACATCCTCTTCTTTTGTAGCTACTGTAGGATGTCCTTTGCTCTATTCAGCAACCTGCCCCCTCACATTGAAAATATTTGAAGGGGGAGGGCGAGCATTTAACTGATGTCACACCCTCGTATAGAGGCGGATTGCAAAATGATGCTGCATTGTGTGCAGATGTTCTCCTACATCTTCTCCAACATTGTTATGCAGAAGAACATAGATGAAAGCTTTAACCAGCAGTTAGTCACCAACTTAGCTGGTATGTTTTCTCAAGGTCCTAACTTGTACGATTAGACTGTGTATGAGTTTTACTGTAGATTTTTAACTTGATTATGTCAAATGAAGCAATCGCAATTCACACTACTCATCCTTGCCTGCAAAGCCCTCCACAGCACCGGACCTGCTTATCTCAACGACTGACTTCAACACTACCATCCAACTAGACATCTACGCTCAGCCTCACTCGCCCTCGCATGAGTCCCCCGCATCTGCAGAAGTAAATTAGGAAAACTGCTTCTCCTACATCACCTCCAAGACCTGGAATGAACTCCCTCAACACATTAGGACCGCCCCTTCGCTATTCAACTTCCGTGGGAAACTGAAGACATGACTGTTCAACTAGAAGCTCCGCCTGACCTACATTCCTGCTCCTGCTCCTCAATACCCTTGAGGGTGATAAGTTGTGCCATACAAATCAATTTAACATTTTCAAAATCTTTTTAGTACAAGAGATGAAAATGTCAAGGTAGAGACTGAATTGTTTGAACTTTTTTGTCATATTCTCAACTGTTTTTTTTTTTTTTTTGTTTTTTTACTTCAAATGCGGGTGCACAATTTGTTTTTGGTTGGAGATTTTACATTATTCCACAGCTTTGTTCCCTGGAGTAAGCTAGTAGTAACTTGGTAGCTTTGCAAACCTTTTAATGTCTGCACTCGATACAGCAAGTAATACCTTTCTTTTACTGTGGCTACATTCAGACTTTCACATGTAGCATGATCAATAAAGAGCTTGTCTAGAACCTGATAGTATGCAGTGTTTCATTCTGGGACCTCCACCATGGGCTTGAGATCAAGTAACCTGTCTAGCACCTGGGTTAACAGCTGATGTTCTGATGTCCTATGATTTAGGTGAAGTCATTGGAGTAAAGCTATTTCCCTGGACTGAACTTGCCTGGGAGTTCACAAAAAATATATTATTTCCTAAGTGCTAGATGCATTTAATGATGCTTTGGTTTCTGTAACTAAATATTTTGTATTGATATGAACATGTATTTATGTAACGGGGCAGAAGTAGAGTGCATCTTCACTTTGCATCTCATAAGATAGATTTTCCACCAATGATCTTTTTTCACTTTTCATCTTTTTTTCTTTTTTTTTTTTTTTAGAATAGGCCAGCTCTTAAGAGCTCACAGCAGTTTTATGTTTTTTACCTGATTACACAGGCATTATGCAGATGGTAAAAATAATTGAAGTACAAATTTTTTTTGCTATATTTTTCTTTTGTATAAGGGTGTTTTTTCTTAATTTTTAAAATATCTTAACTGATTGACTGTTCTCCTGTCACTGTCCTTGTTTTCGATGGGTTTGGTACTTCTTGTGCCATTAGTCTGCCCTACACTTGCATGAAAACAGTTTGTCTATTTCACACAGAATATTTGCAGTTTATAGGTCCAGGAATATTTTGGATTTTTTTGACTGCTTTGAAACCCATGTATTTAAATATATATGCACTGTCTCTTTATAAAATTGTCATTGAAAGGTAATGTACTATAACTCTTTTCACTTCTTTTGTGTTCAAATAGTGTCATTACCAAAACACAGAGAATTGTCTTAAAAAGTGACATTGCAGAATGGAGCAACAGCTCCCTATTCAGGCATATTTTTTTCTATTTTGTTTCCTTATATGCCATGCAAACCTATTTTTTCACTTTATTTGTAGGAAACACAACCTATTTGTGGGAGTTCCTGTTAGATCTTCTTCAAGACAAAAATACTTGCCCTCGTTACATCAAGTGGACTCAAAGAGAGAAAGGAATCTTCAAACTTGTGGACTCAAAAGCAGTATCAAAATTGTGGGGGAAGCATAAGAATAAACCGGATATGAATTATGAGACAATGGGCCGAGCCCTAAGGTATGGGAATTAGAGTGTAACAAAGTGTATTCACTTACTAAAACAGACAAACGCATAGGAAAGGTAATTTTCTGAATGCTTGAATGAAGGAAAATAATGTAGTTCAGACATACTATGCTAAACTCATGGGTAGCGGGATCTATGTGTAATGTCATTTTTCTAGGCTTTGGTTTCAGGGACAGTGCATGGTACCTTGCAGAAATCCATGTCATTGAGATGACTTCCTAGTTGAGGCCTGTATTCTTAGATCGCTGGATTGCTTTCTACGTATCAGTCCTGCAAAATGGGCTGTTCTTTTTATACCAAGTACTTAACTGAAATTGTAAGGCAGTGGTTGCTGTTCACATGGTAACATACCCAAGGATCTCTCTCTGGTACTTATGCAGATGAGACCCAAAGTGTTTTCTACCAGCAGTCTTTTATTTTTACAAGTTATGTCAGTCTTGAATCAAGACGTTCTCTCTTCACCCTTTTTCTGATGTTGATCAAGTCTTCGCAAACATTTTTCTGATGGCTTTATATACTTTTTCATAAAGAGGAGTAGCCTTTAGAGCTGATGTTCATTGAGAAGTCAAATTGGTCATCTCTTCATACTAGCTTTCCAAGTACTTACCACTCTCTTAAACTGAAGAAAGACATCCTTCATCACTTGCCGGGAAGAAACAAGGAAGTTAAATATAGAGTACTTCCTTGATGTTGGTAAGGAAATACACACCTACATGTACTTGTGTGTTCAGCAATATCATAGTCTCTGCTATTACCTGTAGAAGAGAGAAAAGGAGAGCGGGTAATGTAACCATTTTATGATTTGGGTGCCTGCGAGCGATGAATTTGAACTTTTAATTAGGAAAATAAATGTACACAAGTAATTGCTTTAAAATTATACTTTCTGAGAATAGTCCTTTTTTTGTGGCACTGGCCAATGCAGTTTTATTTCTGAGATATATATTGTTCTTTCGCTGATCAATATACTATTTTTATGTGATTTCCCCCTCTCCCCATAACACCCCAGACCCAGCAATCTCTTATCTCTCCCTCTCCCCTTTTTGCTGGCAGAATGAACATTTCAAAACCATCTGCGTTATTCATTTGAACGTTAGGAGAATACAAATGAGTAGTCTTAATACTATATCACTCCTCTGAAAGATGTCTTTGAATTGCTACATTTCCAGCTCCAAATCTTAAAGAACAATTGGAAGGTGTGAAAACTCGATTTGTATTGATACACTGCTATTGAAGTTTTAATCTTTTTTGATTTGTGCTGTGCTTTATTCCGCCATCTAGTGACTGGCCCTGGAATTGTCCAACTTGCTGCCCTCCTCCACTCCCCTCTTTTTTTTTTTTTTGGGCATCGATCAGTATGTGGGTATAGCCATCCTCCCATGATGGTAGACGTATACCCACTATACCCCAGTGCATTTTCCCCTCCTTCAAATTCTTTTTTCAGTTGTTGGGTTTGGAAGCACATTCCAGAGCTCTCGGTCATAGGTTCATGGAGGACACAGGGACAGCACAAAGGAAAGTAAGGAAAACACCGAAACACTGTACAAAATCTTCGAAGTGTACAGTGGATGTGGAGGAAAACAGAAAAAGACTGAAAACACATTAGGATCGCCCCTTCGCTATTCAACTTCCGTGGGAAACTGAAGACATGACTGTTCAACTAGGAGCTCCGCCTGACCTACATTCCTGCTCCTCGATACCCTTGAGGGTGATAACTTGTGCCATACAAATCAATTTAACATTTTCTAAATCTTTTTAGTACAAGAGATGAAAATGTCAAGGTAGAGACTATGGGGCATATTCACAAGAACGTGTGATAACTACCGCAAGTGTAGCTTAACGCAACCCTTCACATCGCAGTCCATCGCGGGAAAACAACTCCGTGTTAACGTGGTATTCACAACACGGCGGCACCATGCGATAGACACAAGATAACGCGTCAAATGAACGTGTTAAAACTAACGCGACGCCTAAAAAACGCGAAACACGAACGTGTAAATAGTAGCGATGAGGCCAATCGCAATACAAAAATCGGCGATAACCAGTGAGAGGCCTGCAATACCCACGTGTCATGCGTGTAAATGCACAATAAAAGCAGAGTAAAAAAACGGTGAGATGACAATGTACGAGCACAACCCCACATCTGTGACGTAGAACAAATGAGCATCGTCCCGCATCAAATAGGCAACTCCCCACAGTCCCAATGTACATTGACATGCAGTCTGCGTGTAAGCTGCGCAAATGCTGAAACATGCATGTAACACACAGTGAAACCGCATCTCCCCCTCACATTGCAGAGGGACAAGCAACCCCTCCTGCACACAGACGTGTCATGACCAACAAATCACGAAAGCGTGGACGAATGTAGGGGCAGTGACTCCCGCTTACGTACATGTTGCCCATGTTGTGGGGCCTGAGTCACAGGGGGCATCCCTGCATCATGGTGGTACATATCAGACCCCAAAAGGAGCCCTGTTGTCACCTGCAGGACACAAATGGCAGCCAAAATGGAATGAATCTGGACACATGTGAAACGCCGAAGAGTGGGATTCCCTACTAACTGCGACACACACAACTGGCAGTTCGAACACGTGACACCCTAAACAGCCTCACTGCGCAGAGGTGACACACCCACCACACATGAACAAATCACAAAAATGTCAGCAATACATGTCGCACTCACACTTGCCTGAGTGATGTGCCTGTACAGATGAGACATGCACTCAGGAATAGTGTTCTTCGAATGCATTTATTTGCACATGCTCTGCCTGTGGTCATTATGTACTGTCCCAATACTGCCAAGGACTGCCACAATGTGACGTGCTCATGTGAAGAAATAGTCAATGATGGTGTTCCTACGGGCTATTCCTGCTGCGGCTGCAGTGGGCTGTGGTCTACCTGCCTCATCCCCATCATCATCGTCCGGTGCATCTGGCACATGTATCCATGGTGCCCTGCTGAGTACACATATGCAACACACAACATGCAACGATCATCTTGCACACGATGTCTGGGCTGTACAGGAGCCTTCCACCTGTGACGTCCAGGCACCTGAAACGTGACTTCAACACGCCAAATGTGCGTTCCACGATGCCCCTGGTGCGTTTGTGGGCCGCATTGTACTGCCTCTGGGCCTGTGTGTTCGGGGCTCGGAGGGGTGTCATCATCCAAGCGCAGAGTGCATATCCTTGGTCACCTGTGACAGTGCAGAGAGACATGAGTCAATAGTTGGTTCGGCATGATGTGTTGGCAGGCTCACTGGTTTATTGGTGTGTGACTTTATGATTCCTGCATGACATGTACTGCTTGTTGCAAATGAGCGGCATCAATGTGGATTACGTAGCCTCAATGCCGCTTCTCCCTCCCCGAGCATATTTACCAGGGTGCGCAGCGCGGTTGCATCACTTGCACCCCTATGGCACACTATTGTCATGCCTGTCTGCGCATGTCCACAAGCCTGACGACGACACAGTGATGTCCTGCGCTGAAGGTGGACGGACACGTGTGTGTAGGACAATGGTAAAGACAGGGCGGACACAGATGTAGAGTTCATGCCTGGCTGAACTCGCCATGCGGCCGAGGGTAGACCTTTGGCTTATGCTGCGGAAATAGCGACACACAACAGTTGGCATGTCTGATCCCTGACCCCCAGCGGGCCTGCGCACCCTCGGCCGAGCCTGTACCCCGGGCGCATGCTACATGGCAACATTGAATTTTGCGTGACGTGTGGCGCTGACACTACACCCGAGACACACACATTAGTTACTTCCCTGGCAAGGCCTAAACTTAACCATGCCCAGAGCCACCTGTGGAATGACCACACCCCTACGCCGTACTGCTGTATGCAGGTCCACTCCCTCACGCTCACAGGGGGGTCTGACACAGCCACATGTCCCAGGTCTACCCCGCTGCCTGAGGTGACTAGGTCGCGCCCGCAGTACATGGCACAACGTAATGTGGTATGGCCCGGGGCCCACATGCATACATAATGACCACACGGACACACTGAGATTATCCGTGGAACTGGCTACGGGCACGTGCACCCGACACCTTTTATTGCCAGGGCCACATGTCCAGTGACGCCTGTGCTGGATGGGAGTTGGGCAGTGTACACCACCCCTCGGGTTGGTTGGTGCTGGCAACAACTACAACAGTGATCAGACAATCAGAAGTTCAAAGTACAAACAGCAAGGTTCCAGGACTTGAGCCGCACAGAGTTGGTGGCCCCGGATGCACAGCGGCCGGCACAGGCACACCGCCACGGGACGGTGACTTGCGATGCACTGAGGTAGGGCCAGGTGAGCTGAGCGGGCGCACATTGATGTCTAAGGAGAGTGTCGCAGAGTGTTACGGGGGACAGTGGAAGGTGTCCATCCAGGGCATGATGCAGAGGGCAGAAGCAAATAGAAACAGGCAATATGGAGGAGTTGAATGCTACAGTCTCCTATTCCCCACGATGTCAGTATCAGCTACATGATGATGGAGACAACCCACAGGCCATAGACTCTGACGCCACCAGAGTGTCCATGACTCCCGTGGCACAGAGTCAGTGGCACCAGAGCCGGAAGGGGATGCATTCTGCGATGAGGCCTGTACAATGACATGAAGTCTGCAATTGACAAATCGGGACCGAGTTCCAATTGTGTGTCCTACTCGACCGCAGTGTGTGCCGGAGGCAGCGGTCAGCGCGGGGCAAGCGCTGTGCAGCCAGCTCCTCCTGGATTTCTAACACACGGCGTTGAAATGGCATGTGGAGAAGATTCCTGGTTGATGGAGGCACCAGAGCTGAGCGGGTGTCTAGCCAGCGACGATGCCGTGTCCTGCCTGTTACGGACTGTATTGGATTGGTGTGAGGCCTGCTGGACCGCAGTGTAGGCCGGAAGCAGCGGTCAGCAAGGGCCCACAGACACGTGTGGTCGGAATGCTATGCACAGAGTTGGTGGCACCACCGTGAAGGGAGTATACTGATTTAGACTCTGTATTAACATGTGTGCTCTGCCATTGTGTAATCAAGACTCCGTTCCAAATGTGTGGCCTACTTGTCCGCTAGGAGTACTGCGAGCCTTGCCCGCGGAGGCCGTGGTGGTCTGAGGAGGCTGCCAAGCTCGAGGGCCTCTGGCTTGGTGTGAGCGCAGGCACGTGGTGGGCCCTCTTGGGGACACGCCGGTGTCGGCAGGTGAGCAGTGAGGCCTGGATGCGCACGGCCGGGCGGGACTGGTTCGGGGTCCAGCGCTCCGGGCTGCGGCGGACGCACAGGATCGCGGCGACACCGCTCTCTGCCTCGTGGCGGGGTGGGAGGCGCCGCCCTGGTAGACACGTTGGGCATTCCGGAAGAGAACCACGCCCAGAGCTACGTGCTTTTTATTCACACCCCTAAGCTGGCCTGGCGTACGCCGGGCCAGCCCACTCCGCACACGCTTGCAGGGGGGGCGTCACAGGCTACATTTCCGAGACCTTCCCCACTGGCTGGGGTGGCCTGGTTGCGTCCACTGTCCACAACACTACCACCACCACCAGTATATGTCGACATGGATATGTCTGTGGTCTGCATACTGCAGTCTGTCCAGCACTTCCACGCCACACTTGGCATTGTGTGCATTCTCATTCATGGGTCTCTTGCCTCCTTCGCACATGCCTGCTTCCCACCTCTCCCCGCATACTGCTATTGTGTGGCTGAGGTGCCATGCCGGTGATGGCTCATGTACATGGCTAGCCCAGATTTCCGCAGTACGTTGTGCAGTCGTGTCTGGTGGGTGGGCATGTTGTATGTGTGTTTGTAACGTGTGCATTCCCAGGGTTGTGAGTTGCATGATTGTGGATTTGAGGTGTGAGGTGTGTTCATTTGGTATTACAACGAGCACTGCATTTCCGTAGGTGCCATCCTGGAAGCGCCGGTTGATGATGGACTGTCGGAAGATGTATGAATCATGCACACTGCCTGGGTAGTTTGCGACGACATTGGTGAAGAGTCCCCGGTGGTCGACTATTGCCTGCACATTGATGGAATGCGTGTGCTTTCTGTTGCGGTAATTGTGTGCAGTGTCGGCAGGGGGCACAAGTAGGACATGTGTGCAGTCAATTGCCCCCAACACGTGCGGGAAGCCTGCTATGGCGTAGAAGCCTTGCTTGGTCTCCAGTTGTTCCTGCGCAGTATGGGGGGAAGTATAGGTACTGGGGTACCAAGCTGGTGATGGCATCCAAGACAGGTGTGAGGAACTTTGACAGGGCTGGCTGTGAGACTCCTCCGACTCTGGCAGTTGTTGGTTGGAATGTTCCAGAGGCCAACAGGTGCAGCACGGCCAGCAGCTTTGTCTGAGGTGGGATGTTGGTTGTCCGCTGTGTTGGTACCGTCAGCATGTGGGCAATGATGGTCAGGAGGCGGAGGATGGTTGACCTTTTGAGTCTGTAGTGGGCAATGACATTCTCTGGTGTCAAGTCTGTGAGGCTGGTGCGTTTCCTGAAGGTCCGCTGTCTTTGTCTGCGCTGCCTCTGTGGTGGTCGGGGGGGGAGGTAGGGGGGTCCGAAGGGGGGGGTGGCGGACCTGGGTGTGGTGGCGGTGGGTGTTGTGGCCCTGTTGGGGCTCCGAGCTGCATGATGAGTGGCTCCATGGCATCTGTTGTTCTTCAGGTGTGGCTGTGGGCTGGGCTCCCTTTTCTGGTGCAGGTTGTTGTCCGACTTTGCACCAGGTCAGAGCAGGTATTAATTTCCTGCTGCTAACGCGCCTTATCGCATGTTTTGTGATCTTATCGCGGATCTGGCTGGTCGTTGAGAATGTTGCGTTGTGGTGTTGTCGCGGATCTTTGCATGGGAACGCCTACTCTGCATATCATTAGCGTTAGTTGCCGGGGTCATCTGTGGCGATGTTTTTTGCGGCTGCTATCGCAGGTAAACTGGTGATATCGGCTCTTTGCACCAGCTTGTGAATGGGGCGATGAATTTATCACAACTTTGGCTGAGATAAAGTGCCGTTAACTCGGCGATAGTTCCTTGAGAATATGCCCCTGAATTGTTTGGACTTTTGTCATATCTCAACTGTTCGAGGCATGTGAGCTGTAGATCACATGCTTTGTATACTCTTGCCATCTAGTGTTGGTTCCGGCTGTTTGCAAGTTGTTTTTCTTCGAAGAAGTCTTTCCAGTCACGAAGTAAGGTGACTCCTCCTTTCGGTGATAGTGCGCATGGGCATCGACTCCATTGTTAGATTGTTTTTTTCCGCCATCGGGTTCGGACGTGTATTGCTGCACTCAGTTTCGGTATCGGTCCTCGGGTTCCCCTCGGTGCGCGATCCACTCTACCCTCGACGGTATTGTTCTCGAACGCGTTCCCTTTTCTCCACGGTTCGACTCAACATCAAGAAATCTCCGATTTCGATTGCAATTTTCGCTGGCGGCCTATCCGCGTCGGTCCGGAACCTGGTTGTTGGAACGGACTCCGTTCAAATTCTGCCCCCTGTGCCACACAAAGTATCCGCGTACGGACCTACATCAAGTGTGTAACTTTTGCTTGTCCCCTGAGCACAAAGAACAAGACTGTGACGCATGTCAATCCTTCAGATCGAAGAAAACTCTCCGTGATCGTCGGGCTCATCATCGAGAGATGCAGCTGCAGCAGTTGGACGACACACCGGATCTCTTCGGCGAAGACTCCGAACAAGAGGAAGTCTCAGCGGCCGCTAAAGAACACGCTTCAGCGACATCGGACTCCGAAGCAGAGTTGCAGATTGTCCTCGAAGACTACGATGTGCTGCAGGGACAATCGGATGTGAGTACGGAAGACACCCCCCCTTCCACCGTCCCTAGAAAATCTAAGGCTTCGGCACCACCTCTGCCTTCGGGCCAAGGTCGGCACCAACAAGAGGTTTCTAACGCTCCGCCTTCTGGCTCGTCACAAACACTCTGACAAGCCTTCCGGCTCGGGACGGAGTCGGCCAAAACCCACTTCCGAGCCGAAACCTTCGGGCTCTAAACATAAAATAGGCATGGAGCCAAAACCTTCGACACCGAAACCAAGGAAACATTCCTCGGAGCCGAAATCTTCGGCATCGAAAGGACATTCAAGCTCGGCACCGAAGCTTTCGGTGCCGGAAGTTACACAACTGCCAGTACCACAATCGGATCCAAGCGTGGACATTGTACCACCCAAATCCGATCCGAAACAGAAAAACTCTATATTAATCCGGATACTGGACATATTCACGCTAAAACGCCATCCAAACACAAGCTTCTGGATGACGACCGCTCTAAAATTCCATTGAAGAAAAATGTGGGGACTAGTCCTTTCCACACTCTACCTTCACCTCCTCCTCCCTCTCCGCCACAATTTGATCCATTACACATTACAGCTAGGCAATCTCCTCTACCTCACCATGATGCAGATGACACTGATGATGATGAGACACAATCACAATAGATCCTTGGACGGATTATACCATTGATCCTCCACAGGATACAGACCCAGATCTTTACACTGCCAGAGCATCTCCAACGGATGACAATCTATCATATCAGGAGCTCATTGCTAGAGCTGCACACTACCATGGGGTAGAGCTACAGAAAGTCCTTAGAGGAGGATTTCCTCTTTGAAACTCTAGCAACACACTGCCTATGCTTAAAGGTATGTCAAGGCACACAGACGACATCTTTAAAGACCCTGTACGTGCTAGGATCCTCACTCCTAGAATGGGTAAAAAAAAATACAAACCTTCCCCAACAGACCCTATTTTTTTGCCACTGGATTCTGTGGTGGTATCCAGTGCTCCAAAGCGAGCTAATTCTCAAGCATCTGGGGATGCTCCTCCCCCAGATAAGGAGTCGAAACTAATTGATGCCTCTGGCAAAAGTGTAGCTGCGCAAGCAGCTGATCATTGCGTATTGCTAACACCCAAGGTCTCCTTGCAAGATGTGATGGAGCCCACTGGGACGAAGTAGAACAACTTCTATAGTTTCTCCCAGATAAACATAAGGCCAAAGCACAAGACTTAGTTCAGGAAGGTAAACTTATTTCCAACACCTCCATTAGATGGGCTCTAGATGCGGCCGATACTGCAGCTAGAGGGATAAATACAAGTATCCTACTCCGAAGACATGCCTGGCTACGTGTCTCTTTAAACCTGAAATACAGCAATCTATTCTAAACATACCCTTCGACAAAAAACATTTTTTTGGCCCTGAAGTTGATCGAAAAGATGAAAAAAAGATAGATGTGGCAAAATCCATGGGAGCGCTTCAGTCTACCTCTAACGGGGGTTCCTTTTGGTGCTCTTTTTACAGGGGACCGCCCAAATCCACAGGGACAGACCAAAACACTTCCTCTTACAGAAACACTTCTCAATCATCCTTTACAAAAGTTTTTTTCAGAGGAGGCTACAGGGGAAACAGTCCACACCACACCCCACAATTCCCCTTCCCCAAATAAGCAGTGACTTCCACCACACTACCCTCTGACTATTCCACACCTGTCAGAGGAAGACTTCAACACTTTCTCCCCATTTGGGACTCAATAACAACTGACAAATGGGTGATTGGAATTATCCAACATGGTTATTGCCTGGAGCTTACCAACAACCCTCCAAACATTCCATCTCAATATCATAAATTGTCAACAGACCACCAGCACTTGCTTCAATAAGAAGTGCAATCTCTATTACTCAAAGGGGCTATAGAACCAGTCCCACTTCAGCACCAAGGGTCAGGGGTTTATTCCCTTTACTTTCTAATTCCCATAAAGGACGGCTCATTAAGACCTATTCTAGATCTCGGAGAGTTAAACAAATACATACTGTCAGAGCACTTTCACATGGTGACTCTGCAACAGGTATTTCCTCTTTTACAACAAGGCGACTTTGTCTACTTTGGATCTAAAAGACGCCTACTTTCACATTCCAATTCATCCAGCTCATCGCAAATACCTCAGATTTGTGATAGCAGGCAAACATTACCAGTTCAAGGTACTTCCATTTGGCGTCACCACAGAGTGTTCACTAAATGTCTTGCAGTAGTAGCTGCTCATCTCAAAAGACAGTGTACCCATGTCTTTCCTTGGCGACTGGCTTATCAAAGCGGGCACTTACCAGAACTGTATACTACACACTCAGGCAACAGTACACCTACTTCATCAGTTAGGTTTCACAATCAATGCACAAAAATCTCATCTGTGCCCTGCGCAAGTGCAATCTTATCTAGGAGCTTCCCTCAAAGCTCTAGCCTCTCCCAATGTAGCCAGGATTCACAATATTCAGGCCACAATACTACAATTTCAACCCAATCAAACATTACCAGCCAGCGCTTTTATGCAGCTGCTGGGAATGATGGCATCCTGCATTGCAATTGTACCTCACGCAAGGCTACACATGCGTCCTCTGCAGGGATGTCTAGCGCGTCAGTGGAATCATTCACAGGGTCCATTAACCGATCTAGTGTTGGTAGACTGACGCACCATTCGCTCTCTGCAGTGGTGGAACCCTCAAAACTTATCAAAAGGGCGGCCCTTCTTAGACCCGATTCCACAGACTGTACTGACAGCAGACGCATCTTTAACCGGTTGGGGTACTGTGTGATGTTGGAGATGAGCACAAGGGCTGTGGTCAGACAATCACAAACGTCTTCACATCAACTACCTGGAACTTCTAGCGGTGTTTCTAGCACTCAAAGCTTTCCACACTCACCTTCTACACAAAACTGTCTTAGTCCGCACAGACAACATGACAGGGATGTATTATCTGCATAAACAGGGAGGGACACACTCTCTCCAACTGTCCGGTCTGGCACAAAGCATTTGGAATTGGGCAATTCACACAATTTATTTCCTAGCAGAACACCTTCCAGGGGTGGACAATCAAATTGCAGAACTACTCAGCAGAGACAGACAGCAAGTTCACGAGTGGGAACTTCATCCTCAAGTTCTTCTTCCTTACTTTCAGCAATGGGGATTTCCACAAATAGATCTGTTTGCTACAGTGCACAACACAAAACGCCCAAACTTGGTATCCAGGTTCCCACACCGTCTATCCAAGGGCAATGCTCTATAGATGAATTGGTCAGAAATGTTTGCCTACGCTTTTCCGCCTCTCCCACTAATTCCATTACTAGTTCGGAAGCTCAAACAAACATCCCTCACATTGATATTAGTAGCACCCACATGGGCTCGTCAACCTTGGTACACCACCCTGTTAGAACTGTCAGTGGTGTCACATCAAAGGCTACACCTCACACCCAGTCTCCTCACTCAGAGCCATGGAGAAATCAGATATCCAAATCCCAGAGAACTCAACCTAGCGATTTGGCTCCTGAAGTCAGTTTGGTTATTTACAATTGCCACCAGACTGTATGAATATTCTCAAAGAGGCTAGAAAGTCTACTACTAGAGCATGTTGTGCAGCAAAATGGAAACGGTTTGTTATCTATTGTAATAACATCATTAATCCACTTGACGCATCTGTACAAAACATCATTTGTTACCTGTTTCATTTACAGCAATCTAAATTGGCTTACGCATCCATCCGTTTACACCTAGGAGTGGTAGCTGCATACTTGCAAAATCGACAGCACTTCTCTCTATTCAGAGAACCAGTGATCAAAGCCTTCGTGGAAGGATTAAAAAGGGTGATACATCCAAGAGTTCCCCCTGGACCAGAGTGGAACCTAAACATAGTCCTTACAAGGCTAATGGGTCCACCTTTTGAACCAAATCCTAAATGTCAGTTACAATTCCTCTCATGGAAGGTTGCTTTCCTCATAGCAATAACCTCACTAAGGAGAGTTGGTGAACTTCAGGCATTAACTATACAAGAGCCTTTCTTTCAAGTTCACAAAGATAGGGTGGTTCTTCGAACCAATCCTAAATTTGTCCCTAAAGTAGTTTCTGCCGTTCATATCAATCAATCAGTTGAGTTACCTGTGTTCTTTCCTCAACCTGATTCTGTAGCAGAACGAGCTCTACACACACACTTGATGTTAGACGAGCTATACTATATTATGTAGAAAGAACCAAAGAATTTCGAAAAACAAAGCAACTATTTGTTGCTTTTTCTCCACCACCCAAAGGCAATCCCATATCTAAGTCGGGTATTGCAAGATGGATTGTAAAATGTATCCAAACATGTTATGCCAAAGCAAAAAGAACTTTTAAAATACCCCCTAGAGCACACTCCACTCGCAAAATAGGGGCTACTATGGCCGCCTTAGGGAATATTCCCCTAGCCGACATCTGTAAGGCAGCAACATGGTCTACACCGCACACATTCACCAAACACTATTGTGTAGATGTGTTTGCGAGACAACAAGCTAATGTAGGCCAAGCAGTACTAAAAAACACTGTTTCAAACAACTACAACCATTACAGGTTAGCCACCACTTTGGGAGTATACTGCTATATAGTCTATGCAAAGCATGTGATCTACAGCTCACATGCCTCGAACGGAAAATGTTACTTACCCTCTAAGCATCTGTTCTTGGCATGTAGAGCTGTAGATTCACATGCGCCTCCCCGGTCTCCTGTAATGGTTGTAATTCTCAATTCACATTCATACGCATGGAAATCTCTATTCTACACTCACTAACTCCATTCTCACCCTCTGTGGGAAAACAATCTAACAATGGAGTCTATGAAAATGCACACTATCACCGAAAGGAGGAGTCACCTTACCTCGTGACTGGAAAGACTTCTTCGAAGAAAAACAACTTGCAAACATCCGGACCCAACACTAGATGGCAGGAGTATGCACAGCATGTGAATCTACAGCTCTACATGCCAAGAACAGATGCTTACTGGGTAAGTAACATTTTCCTTTTCATTTGATCTTCACACACGTAGGTAGAGAATGTACAGTTGGGGATTGGAAGATTTTCTGTGACATAAAAAAATATACCCTTTAATTTGCCCAAATTGCCCCCGTACACTCACACAGGAGGAAAATAAATAAGTTTGCAGTCTGTGCCTACACAATCCAGTCGGTTTAAGGCCTACAAAGAATTCCCTCCTAGGACTCTAAAAGTATTGTAGAAACAAAGATGGCCACCTTACGCCATAATGCTGTCACAGATCAGGCAGGGATCCTTTAGGGATTTGGGTCAGTCCACTGATGGAGTAACACTTGAGGAAACTGATGTAGTGCAGGAGAAGGAAGGGTCTGGTGTCAATTGCCTACATCAGCCTTGAAAATGAGGAGGTGCTGAAAAAGACAGAGGGACTTGGAGCATACAAAGAAACGCGTGGCTGCAGTGTCTCGAGGTTGCAGTGTGACTGAGCTGAAACCCCCTGACTCAGAGTCCTCAAACACCCTTGATGCCAAAACCAACAGTAATCGAAGGTAGAACAAAGATCAAAGAATCCCAGGGGCAAAACACAAACACGCGGCAGGGTATAACCTTCTGACACAGACCCAACTATAAAAGGGGATTAAGATTAATGGAAGGAAAAGTAATTGGGGGAAGGAGACTTCAGCCACAAAGAGAAACACACACACACCTGTCATCCCTCCACTCTCTCGAAGGCTCGATACTGAACGTGTGCTCAAGGTCAAAAAGAAAAAGCATTGATTTGATGATGAAATGGCAACCCTTTTGTAGAAGAAAAACAAGTTTGACGATTCCCTCAAGGGGTTTAGAAACCCTTCAAGAAAAGATTTTAGAACTCCGGAAGAGGAGCAGGTAGAATTAGTGCCACCAGCAACTTCTGAACCTAAAAAGGAAGATCAAAAACTCTTCTATGAGGAATATCAATGGGAGAATAATAATCTACTTTGATCAAGGACAGCAGAAGGGGGGATGGCAGGACCTGGATACAGACTCACCAGAGGAAGGCTTTGCTTATATCCTGCAAGGCCATCAGCCCCTGATATGTCCATATATAACTCCGTTATTAAAGGGGCAGCTGAACCATATGATGTTCACTTGAAAGAACAACAAACGGAAGCATGTTTCAGTATCTAAGCCTTACTTCCAGCACAGAAATAAAACCAGTACATACCTATGTTGCTAAGCATGTTAGATCAGGGAAAAGAGGCCTTTAGAGAACCTGCCTCTTCTAAGGCAGTCGTGCCTAGGAGGAGATGAAGTACACATGCTCAAAACGAGACCCCATCAAAGTCTCCACTGCTAGAAAAAGAACTAATGCCCCAACATTCACTGATCCACTGCCATCTCAGGAAATTAAAGGACTAGCGATGGTAGGAAGGAGAATGAAGAGACCCACTACCACACATTGGCACATACCAAACTCCAAACCCCTCTATCGAAAAGGTACAGACAACATTAATGGGAGAAGGCAGAAGAACTAATGCAACACCTCCCGTACAAGAAGAGTGTCATCCGAGAAGACAATAACCAACACACGTCTAAAATCAGAATTGATACAGCTGATACCTGTTTTAGGCAGATATGCACTGGTACCACTCTCAGGATTCATGCCAGGCTGAGGGTCTTTGGGTTTAAATAGGAAGTATAGGCATCCATAGTTAACATGCCTTTCACTGAGAGAGTCTGTTCAGAGTGGCAGTTACTGACTTTCCAGCAATGGCATTAGGGGTCCTACAGTTTAGAGCATCTTTTTCAAGAGAGGAGCTACCTCTAGTAATTGGTGGGGGTTGAGTTTCAGCCCAGTACTCAACAAAGCCATATACGCAGCCAGTAGCCAAATCACAAGCATGGATTGGCATGTCCTATGACATCAAGGCAGCCCTTTTGAGGCACGGGCGGGACCGCCGGAGTGTTGCAGTCTCAGGCTCCAAATAACTTTTGAATAAAGGGCCCCCTGGCACCAAACAACTGTAAGGGGCAGACTGGAAGGTTTCCTCAAAAAGTGGAAAGAAATGACTCCTGACAAAGTGTGCATGCTGTATAGAGCTAGAACATATACCACCAAATGTCATGCCAAAGAAAAGGACTTGCACTAGAATTTCACCTTGTTTGCAACTAGAGATGAAAGAACTCCTGCAAAAAAGTGCTAAGACGGGAACACAACCAGGGAGTGTACTTGGTATACTTGCTGATCCCAAAATAGGATTTGACATGGAAGCCCATCATCGACCTCTGTTCCTTAAACAAGTTGTAAAGACACTGAAGTTCTAGCAGTATGGTTATCTTGAAGTCCTTTCACTTCTGAAGAATGGAGACTACATAGGGGCAGCCATAGACCTTAAGGATGCCTCCTCCCGTATCCTTATAAACAACCAGCACAAAGAAATACCTCAGGTTTGTGGTAAACATTTTATGTTACCAATTTAAAGTGCTTGCATGTTAGATAAAATCAACACCAGTAGTGTTTGCAAAGTGTATTGCAGAACTTGAGAAGACAGGGGATACATGCATACCCTACCTAGACAACTGGCTGGTAATAGCGAGCTCACATACTTGAAAGCATAAACTGTAATGTAAATGCTGCACAAACTAGTGTTTTCCCTGAACCTGAACAACAAATAGAATCATTGCAAGATGGATAGTGCAAACCATACAAATATGCTACAATCTAGCGTAGAAAATGCTGAATTGTAAACCAAAGGCACATTCTCCTAGACAGAAAGCATCCACACTAGCCTTCATAGCTAATGCACCTATAATGACAGACACATCATGGTCATCTGTCCGCACCTTCAGAAAACACTACTATGTGGACATCTATGCTAAAAGAGATAGGTGGGCCAGAATGTATTGAGACACCTATTTGCAAACGTTATCCTCCCACCTTCTCAAAAGGAGGTGTGAGTTTAGCGTATTAGTCCCTCATCTTTAGCTTAAATCGGTAATAAGCTTGAAGACAGTACAATTACCAAGAATGGGAAACTAAGAATCTGAAGATGGTGACCATGCACTGGTACATTGTGGGTGTGTATTTTACATCATACGGGTTGGCTATACCCACCTTATGGTTAACGGCCAAAATAAAAGTAAGGACATTTCAAAACCCACTTACTAGATGACCAAAACATTCACAGAATGTCCGTGCAGAAAAATCTTCATGCAGCAAACTTATTGTTACAGGTAAGTGCCTTTTTTCCTTAATCAGCTTTGTTCTGGTCTTTCAGCTGACCGTTGCATGTATTGAGCGGAACAGTACAACCCAAATCTATGTCTTGCGTTTTGCCCTAGTTGAGTGTTGTATGTATATGCTATTTCTATTTAGTGCGAACCTAGCCAAAAGGCAGTGTTAAGACTAATCTAGTTGGATTTGATTATGACCACTGTATCCTTCTCAAATGCCCCAACATTTTTTACAATACAGTCGGTAGAGCACCTTAGATGGGCGATCGCTTCAATAGTAAATGCATCACTGTATTAGACTGCCATTCTAAAAAGACCCACCACTACTGATTTTCTGAGAATTAAAATCTATGTACTGGTTAGTAACACACACATCTATATGAACATTGATATCTTATCACTAAAAGCAACAGGAGGCTTTATTTGCCAAATAAAGAAAGGATTTTTAAATATAATATATGCATGCCTGATTTCTTACAAAGGAGCTATCTGGGAACTATGACGTGAAATAACTAATTCAGATTAATTGGAGATCTCCGTGACCCTGCACTACTCAACCCAAACAGAAAAGGAGCCCGCCCAGTCTACACATCATAACTCACAAAATTAGAGTTTGAAATGTGTATATATAAACATCAATATTAACAGAATATTTTTCAAATATTTGTGTAAAATATTCAAATTTATTATTACAAAATAGAAAAATAAACATTTGATTATACATCCATTAAAAACAATTACACAAAGTTTTTTTTATATGAAGTGAAAATCATAATTAGGTTCATAGACTTTGGCTGATCTGGTTTGTCTACCTGCAGGACTTTCACCATCAAATGATGGCTATATAGTGATTAAGGATGTGATATGACTTGGCTTCTAATTCAGGCTTTGCTTGGTTGGTGGCAATACTTCTATGTTGATAGATTCTGAAAAATAACATTAACTTATGTAACTGTGAGGATGACCCAATAGTAACATTGATGAGGATAATACGATTCAGTCAAACTTTGGGGAGAAAAAATTGATTTTCCTGAGTTTTCCCACTTTAGCCCTGAAGAAGCATACAGATACATGAAACACTTGTGATCATCACTACAACAATACATTTTCATCAAAAAATTAAAAAGAAAAAGGCAAATAAACATGGATTATTTGTAATGACAAGAAAAGCTTGCGACTAGTAGATGTTAAAACCATTGGATTTCTGTATAACACTGATGTGTGTAGGCATGTGAAAATAAGGTAGGCAAACAGCATTAGCATTCTTAGGATAATGAGGTTCATTGTATCTAGTGATATTCATTTAATACAATGAATGTATAATTTTTATAATGGATGTATATAAGATCTTTATTTTTCTGTGTAATAATACATTTGAATAGTATTTTGCACAAATATTTTTGACTAATATTCTTTTCTCAATATTGACCTGTTTATGTATATCTCCCAATCTTATATTGTGATTTATTTGGAACGGTTTCATCATAAAAGGCAATCTTTGTTCCGTAAAAGGGCAACAAAGTGGAAATTGTTTAAATGTTCATATGTATTGTCTGATCTTCTTTCAGTTATGAGTAAAAAAAAAAAGATGTTTTTTATGCAAAGAACATTGACATCAGGGCCATGTGCAGTCCATTACCATCAGTGAAAGCTATATTTGTATTAAGCTGGCAAGTTCGGACTGATTACGAATCTGAATGAAGTCATAACTGAATGTGTTTAAGGCTGCATGTTATCTGTGGGTGTGGATGACTCTGCTTGTTCAGGAAGTGAGTAAGGCTGTGTTTGAGTACTGCTTTGATTCCAGGTGTACATTTTTAGATCCTGGTTGCCATTGCTGTAAGAACCAGGCAATCCATGCCTGTGTCTTCCTTAATATTTTACATATCTACTGAGGAAACTTTGTTTTTCATGCCACAGATACTACTACCAAAGGGGAATTCTTGCAAAAGTGGAAGGCCAAAGGCTCGTGTATCAGTTTAAAGAAATGCCCAAAAACATTGTGGTTATAGAGGACGATAAAGCTGAATTTTGCAGTGAAGAAGTAACCAGCCCAACGGAGGACAAATCTTTAGAGCGGGTGTCACTCCCCCCAGAAGGCATCTTGAAAATGGCAATACCTGCACGTGGAGGAAGGAACTTGTCCCCATCAAGTGCTACAAGAATGGGAAAGCCAATTGCGCGATTAGTGAATATCGCCTCGTCTGGGCATGACCTTTCGTCTCACTCAACAACAACTACGTTAACGACCACTGTAGCTCCTAGGTAAGCATTATTAATGTTTTTATTATTAATGTATATGCATAAAGTGCAGCATTCACTTAGAACTGAGTTGTGCTGTCAACAAATACTGCAATTTATTCAGTTTCACCCGCTTAACTACTCAAAGACTCTATCTACTGCATCAGGAGGCAAACACCCATGTTTTTAACTTCTTCAGAAATGTAAGGTGGCTAGTTTCTGTTCTGAGCTATTCCATAGCACTGTTCTTGGAGTGCTTAAGGGTCTGCCTCTGCATTTCTTATGTTTTATTCTGGTCACTGATGGCAAATCTTTAGCAGGCAATCTCAGGACTGCTTATGGACAATACTTATAAACGTAGGTGTCAAAAACTTGTGGCCTTATCCATAATAGAGCTTGTGCATGATATAGACTGCATTGAACTTAATCGCTTTCTGTGTAGGCAGCCCGTGCTAGTGCCAGAGCGATCTGGAAACGTTCTAAAACATCCTAAGATCTGGCAAGGTTCTGGCTGCTTCATTCTGCATGCTTTGCAACCTCAGAATGGTTTTTGGGGATCCTCTGGTTCATTGATTTTCCCAAATCAATGTGGGAGTGAATACATGTGGTGAGTACTATTTCTTATCACCAATGAGGGACAAGGTAAGGCTATTGGAGAGCCCGGCCAGAGACAATTGTCATGTATGTTGGGCTGGATAGAAGTTGTCATCATTGCAAGATTTGACTAAATCTAATGTTGCCCATCCGGTCATAAACGGCCTTGAGGGCTAAAGAATACAGGTACCCATCCATGGATGGATTATCTCATAAAAAGGAGAGGTGAGATGTCTTGTCTGTTTGGCACTCCCAAGATTACGGGTTTGGATTATATGTATATGGAGTTACGTAGCACTCTCATTCTGTCCTTCAGTCACTTTAATTCAGTCATGACGCTTTGCAAAAATCAAAGATATGAG
Source organism: Calotriton arnoldi (assembly GCA_963921515.1). Lineage (NCBI taxonomy): Eukaryota > Metazoa > Chordata > Amphibia > Caudata > Salamandridae > Calotriton > Calotriton arnoldi. Next base: position 1,556,496 of record CAWUFW010000124.1, on the reverse strand, counting down.
AGCGGCTGTAAGAATATATGATAATTGGAGGTGTTGAACACTACAGAAAAGTTAACACCCCCTCCATCTGTGACTGTTCTCAGGTTGATGACAAAAGTTTCCTCAAATTTACTATCCATCGTGCGTATGAAGACTACCAGAAAATTCTCCAGCAGAGGCTGTTCATCTCTACAAAGCACTGTACTTATTAGGAATCGGGGTCTCTCAAGTACTTCGTTGTTATATCATCTTTATGTCCAGACAGTCCAATGCTCATCAATGCTACATGGAGCTGAGAAAGCTTCATTGGCTGCTGTTCTATTTATTGAAATAGGCAGTGCAGAAAGCCGGCTTTTTATATAGTGTACCAAAATGTTGTTCACTATGTAGAATGTCCAGACGACCCTTGTTGGCTTTTAGGGCTTAAATTAATAATCCCAAATGCTCTCTTTTGTGGTAGTGTGGGCGAGCAGTTTAGGCTTATCAGAGGGTAGTGTTAACCATATGTTGTACATATAGAGTCTAAAAATGAGACACAATGTGAGAAAGTGCCTCTTTTGACATGGTTAGCCACCCACTTTGTGCCTGGAAAATGATGTGGTTTCGATTGAAAGTGCACAGGGTCCCTGCCAACCAGGTCCACTGTTCCAGAGCTCCTTCCCTAAAACTGTCCCACGATTGGCAACTTCAGACCCGGCACCGTTTGGGCCAGTGCAGGATTTATTAAAACATGTACCCAGAGGAGGGCACCTCCTGAGGTGCCCCCTGAAAACCTACGAACCCTGGTGTGGTCTCTGACTGACTTTAGGCAGCCTGCCACCAGCAGACATGTTTCTGGACCCCTGGGTCGAGAGCCCTTCTTCTCTTAGGCCAGAAACAAAGGGGGGGGAGGGGGAGGGGAGGGAGTGTTCCCATATCTAGATGACTGGCTGATCAAGAGTGCCACCGACCAGCAATGTCTCCAGTACACTCAAATGGTAATCAACTTTCTACACAAATTAGGCTTGCAACCTTTGCAAATACAGCAGTTCTTGGTCACAACATTAAACTCTGTTACAGTCAAGGCCTATCCCAGTCCAGAAAAGTTGCAAATGTTTATTATCATTAACTCTTTTTCAACCACATCGTCACATCACAGTCAAAACAGTGATAAGTTTTCTCAGGATGATGGTGTCATGTAACTCGATGGTGCCGCACACACGACTGCATATACACCCCCTTCGATGCACTCTTCAATCTAGTGTTGGTATAGCCAGCGACCCATCACTCTCTGCAGTGGTGGAAAAGCAACAATCTGTTGCAGGGTCGGCCCTTCAAAGCCTCAATTCCGAAAATTACCATTACGACATATGCATCTCTACAGGGTTGGAGGCCACATATGCAGGACCTCACAGTACTTGATCTCTAGTTGCCAACTCACAAACACTTTCATATCATCAGCAACATCTTCACAATAAAGTAGTTCTAATCCGTACCAACAACATGACAGCAATGCATTATATTAAACAGGGAAACACACACTCCATACAGCTCTCCCTCATAGCAGAGCAGATACAGCACCAGGCCATACTTCACAAAATCCACCTCCTAGCAGAATACCTACCAGGGGTGGACAACAACTTCACAGATATGCTCAGCAGGATGCATCAGCAACTCCACGAGTGAGAGATCGACACAACACTCCTCCACTCTTATTTATAACCGTGGTGAACCCCATATATACACCTCTTTGCAACCCAGCAGAACGCAAAAAGCTAAAGCTTTGCCTCCAGGTTTCCTCACCCACAATCCAAGGGCAATGCCCTGTGGATCAACTGTCAGGGATATTAGCTCACGCTTTTCTCCCTCTCATTCCTTATGTTGTTCAAAAGCTAACACAAACATCCCTAACACTAATCCTAATAGCCCCAGCATGGGCGCGACAAGCATGGTTCACAACCGGTAGTGCCGCTCGAGAAACTGCCTCTCTATCCACATCTTCTAACTCGGGGACAGGGAAAAGTAATAAATCCAAATCCCATACAGCTCACTCTGGCGATTTGGCTCCTGAGGTCTTAAAATTTGAACACCTTAATCTACCACAAGAATGCATGGACATTCTAAAACAAGCATGCAGACCAACCACGCGAGCATGTTATGCTGTCAAACGGAAAAGATTTGTACATTACTGCTTAGCCAAACAAATCCAATCACTCTCACCAAAAGTGCAAGACCTTATTGGTTATCTTTTTCATTCACAGCAAGCAGGCCTCCATTAGATTACACTTGGCAGCTCTTGCTTCTTTCATGCAAAACAGACAACATATGTCGCTCTTTGAAATTCCAGTTATCCAGGCATTTGTGGAAGGACTAAAATGAGTCATTCCACCAAGCCGGGTCTGGTGGCTCAGTGGACTAATGCATCCACTGCAGGGGCCTGTGTTCGACCTCATGGTCACAGGTTCAAATCCCGGCGGGTCCACTCAGCCTTTCATCCATTTGAGGTCGATAAAATGAGTACCATTGAGTTGGGTAACAATAAACATCTGTTATTCAGCGCCAAGATGCCCCGTTGCTGGGGTGAACGTGCGCTTTACAAATACACATGTTATGTTCTATTCCACCAGCACCAGTCTGGAACCTAAATATCGTTCTTACTAGACTCATGGGACCACCCTTTGAACCACTACATTCATGTGATCTACAGTTCCTCACATGGAAAGTAGCTTTCTTAGTAGCTATCACATCTCAGGCGAATAAGTGAATTTCAAGCGCTCACTTTAAAAGAACCTTTCTTCCTTATCTATTCAAAATTGGTACTTCTTACTAATCCAAAGTTCCTCCTCAAAGTAGTTTCTGCATTCCATGCGAATGAAACAGTCGAGCTACCAGTATTCTTCCCTAAACCAGATTCGGTAGTAGAAAGAGCTCAATGCACGCTTAATGTTAAAAGAGCATTTGTGTATTAAATCGAGAGAACTAAACCTTTTTGCAAAACACATGTTTTCGTTGAATTTTCAAACCCCTCATCCCTCCCCCCCCGAAGGAAAAAAATTCCTTATACCCAAAGCAGGAATAGCAAGATGAATAGTAAGATGTATTCAAACTTTCTACCGAAAAGCTCTGTTAAAAGATCATTTATGTATTACATCGAGAGACCTAAACCTTTTCGCAAAACATCACTTTTTATTGCATTTTCAAACCATACCCCCAATTTTCCCCTATATCCAAAGTTGGAATAGCAAGATGGATAGTAAGATGTATTCAAACTTGCTACCGCAAAGCGAGCATTAACAGTAATTTCAAGAGCTCTCCCACACCTAAAAAAGGAGCATCAATGGTTTTATCTGAAAGAGACACGTTAGTGACAGATTCCTTACCTTAGAATATCCCCAGGCGTCAGGCTGGATCCGGAAAGTTTTTTGCGTAGCAGTACCCTTGCGCGTCGGTAGGCGGCGTCGTTTGGCTCCGCGTCCGGCGTCGTGATCGCCGGGATGACGTCGCGGGCAGTACTTAGACGCCGCCCCTGCGCGCTGACGTCAGTTCTTCTTTTTCCGCGCCAGTAAGCGCAGATCCGGGAAGAGCAGTGCCCTAGTCACTTTTTGACTATCTTTTTTGTGAATTTTTTCACTTTCTTCAACGAGTCTTCACGACTCCTAAGGTGTCATAGGGATGCCCGGCTTTAAGCCCTGCGAGGAATGTGGTCTCATGATGTCGATCACGGACCCGCATCTCGAGTGTCTCTTCTGTCTCGGCCGAGACCACGACACGAAGTCGTGCCCTGACTGCCGGAAACTTAATCCGAAGGCTTTGCGAGAGCGGTCTCGAAAGCTCCTCGAGGTCCGGCAGTCGGCTCCGCGCCGCACCAAGCCCCGGTCCCGGGAGAGGTCGAGGGGCCGGACGCGGAGTCCCCGCCGTTCGTCGGAATCCAAGTCTTCGCGCTCCTCCGGTAAGTCGAAGCACAAGAAGTCTAAGCGGCATCATCGCTCTAAGACTTCGCCTCGCTGGTCTCGCGACTCGGCTGAGGTCCTTGTCGGCACCGTCCCCGCGGCCCCGGACGTGCCTGTCGAGTTACCCCCGCATTACCCGTCCTTCCCAGGTTCGGGGGCGACTCAGGCCCAAATACAGGAGTTCCTGTCGGCCATGGCCCGCCTCTTCGGGCCTCAAGGTCCCTCCGGTGCGCCTTCGGGCCCCGCGGGCCCTGATGGGGTTGCTCCGCCGTCGACTCCGGTCCCGGCGTCGCCTGTCCCACCGGCCTTCATCCCGGCCTCGGCTCCGGCCCCGGCCTCGATCCCGGCTCCGGTGGTGCCGCAACCCCCATCGACGCCGGTTGACCTAACCACGCCTCCGCCGATGTCCCCGGTGCCGTTACTGACGCCGTCCGGGGCTCCGGACGGCGTCGTTCCCCGGCTCTCTCCGGCTCCGGACGTGGAGCCGGACCGGCGTCGCCCGACGCCGGTTCCGGCGCCGATGAGACCTTGGGTCCCTAATGTCCCTCCTCCTCCATATTATGAACCTGAGGAGGACCAGGAGAGCTGGGAGGGGTCTGAGGACCCTCTCACACAACAGTGCGAGTTTGACCCGGACTGGGTTGAGGAACTTGGGGATGGGATGCCAGTGGTCTGGACACCTCCCCTGACTCTGGCATGCTGTCTCCTCCCGTGGCTACGGAGGAGGGGGCTAATTTTGCAACGGTGTTGCGTAGAGCTGCTGGAGCCTTGAATCTCCAGTTGCCTACAGTGGCCGTCAGGACTAACCTCCTGACTGAAGTGCTTCAGCCGGCGGCCTCCTCTTCGGAGACTGTGCTGCCGTTCAATGATGCACTCACTGACGTTCTTTTGGGTGCCTGGTCCAAGCCCACCACAGGGGCTCCTGTGGATAGGAACGTGGCCCGACGCCATCGCCCTGCTCCGGGCGACCCCCTGTTTCTCTCCCAACACCCCACCCCTGAGAGCTTGGTTGTCCAAGCCTCTGCCTCCCAAACCGCCTTCCCTACCGCCCCTCCGGATAGGGAATCCAAGCGCCTGGATCACTTTGGGAAGAAGGCTTTCTCTTCCTCCAGTGCTGGCTTGCGGTCCGTTAACACCGCTTGCCTCTTGGGCCGATATACCCACTCCCTGTGGGATTCGGTGGCGACTGTTTTGCCGCAGTGTTCTGAGGAGGTCCAGACACTGCTTACCCGCGCCATTGCGGAAGGGCGTGATGCGGCTAAATACACCATACGCTGTGGCCTTGATACCGCCGACTCGCTGGGCAGATTGCTTGCAACGACGGTGGCGCTGCGTCGCCACGCCTGGCTGAGGACCACTGGTTTTTCAGGGGATGTCCAGAATACACTCATGGACATGCCCTTTGATGGAGTCGGTCTTTTTGGTTCGAAGGCAGACCATGCGCTGGAGCGTTTCAAGGACTCGCGGGCTACTGCCAAGTCCCTGGGCCTTGCTGTTGTGCGCCCTCCGCTCACGTCTGCTTTTCGCCCCTTTCGTGGCCACGGGAGGGGCGCCCAGTCACGTCAACAGCCCGGCCAACGGCCCGCGCAGCAAGCGCCTTCGCGTGGCCGAGGACGTGGATACCGCCGTGGCGGTTCGGGCAACCAGCGTGCGGGTCAGGCCACCACCTCCAACCCGTCCGCGGCCTCCAAGCCCTCCTAGTCCCTCCTTTCAGGTGCACAGCACGCCAGTCGGGGGCAGGGTCCGCCATCACCTTCACCACTGGCATCCCATCACCTCGGACAGGTGGGTCTTGGACATTGTCCGAAGGGGCTACTCCCTCCCCTTCGAGACCACCCCCCAGCCATGCCACCTCAATTCCACCGCATGTCAGGGGATCACTTGGTGCTTCTACAGAAGGAAGTCACGGCCCTCTTGGCCAAGAGGGCCATCGAGCATGTTCCGACCCCAGAAGTAGGGCGTGGTTGCTACTCCCACTACTTTCTGGTGCCCAAAAGGACAAGGAGGACATGCGTCCTATCTTGGACCTCCGGAACGTCAATCGCTTCCTCCGGAAGGAGAAGTTCAAGATGCTCACCCTAGCTCAGGTCTTGACTGCCCTCGACCCTGGAGACTGGCTGGTAGCGTTGGACTTGCAGGACGCTTATTTCCACATCCCCGTCCTGCCGGCCCACCGGCGTTACCTACGGTTCACGGTAGGCCTCGAGCACTTTCAGTTCACCGTGCTCCCCTTTGGCCTTACCAGTGCCCCTCGGGTGTTCACGAAAGTGATGGCGGTGGTTGCAGCTCATCTGCGCCGGGCAGGGGTTTCAGTCTTCCCCTACCTCGACGACTGGCTGCTGAAGGCGGGCTCGTCCCAGGCAGTCGTCTCCCACCTCCAGACTACGGCCGAACTCCTGCACTCGCTGGGGTTCTCCATCAATGTGCCGAAGTCGCATCTGGTTCCTTCTCCACAGCTCCTTTTCATCGGAGCAGTTCTGGACACGACGCAGTTTCGGGCCTATCCTCCCGAACGGCGAGTCCGGGATATTCAGGCTATGATTCCGATCTTTCAGCCTTTATCCTGGGTTTCGGTACGGATGACCCTGAGGCTGCTGGGCCTCATGGCCTCCTGCATCCTGCTGGTCGATCATGCCAGATGGCATATGCGGGCTCTGCAGTGGGACCTGAAGTTCCAGTGGGCGCAGCACCAGGGCAACCTGTCCGATCACGTCCAGATCTCGGTGGGGACTGCAAAACAGTTGCAGTGGTGGCTCTCGAACCGGCAATGGGTCATGGGCAGATCCCTCTCCCTTCCCCAGCCAGAGCACACAGTTGTGACGGACGCGTCCCTTCTGGGATGGGGCGGTCACATGGGAGAGGCGGAGATCAGAGGCCTCTGGTCTCCGGCGGAGTCCCGGCTCCATATCAACCTTCTGGAGCTCCGGGCGATCCGACTTGCACTCAAGGCATTCCTTCCCTCTGTCAAAGGGAAGGTAGTGCAGGTGTTCACAGACAACACCACCGCCATGTGGTACTGCAACAAACAGGGCGGGGTGGGGTCGTGGACCCTCTGTCAGGAGGCTCTGCGCCTCTGGACTTGGCTGGAACATCAGGACATGTTCCTGATGGTTCAACACCTGGCAGGTTCCCTGAACGCCAGGGCGGACGAACTCAGCCGCAGGTGCATGATGGATCACGAATGGCGTCTTCACTCGGAAGTGGCGCGAGGACTCTTTCAACAATGGGGAGAGCCTTGGTTAGATCTATTCGCCACCGAAGAGAACGCGCAATGTCATCAGTTCTGCGTGTTGGAATTTCCAAGGCGGCACTCGCTCGGCGACGCTTTTCGTCGCGAGTGGAGTTGCGGTCTGTTGTACGCCTTTCCGCCTATACCACTTCTACCCAGAGTGTTGAAGAAGATTCGGCACGACCGGGCCCAAGTCATCCTTGTGGCTCCGGACTGGGCTCGAAGAGTTTGGTATCCCGAGCTACTCAGTATGAGCGTAGATCCCCGATCCGTCTGCCTCTTCGGGAGGATCTTCTGTCGCAGCAGCAGGGGACGGTCCTCCACCCGAACCTGTCCAGTCTACACCTGCTTGCGTGGAGATTGAGCGGCGGCAGTTGATTCCTTTCGACTTGCCTCCCGAAGTTTGTGATGTGATTCTGGCAGCCAGGCGTCCCTCCACTAAGGTGGTATACGCCTGCAGGTGGAACAAATTTGTGGCATGGTGCACAGCAAAGGCTGTGAATCCCCTTTCTGCCCCTCTTTCTGAGGTCCTTCTGTTCCTTCTTTCTCTGGCCCAACAGGGTTCTGCCCTGGGTACCATCAAGGGTTATCTTTGTGCTATCTCGGCCTTCCTCAGGCTCCCTGATCAGCCCTCCCTTTTCAAGTCCCCTGTTGTTAACAGGTTCTTAAAAGGCATTACACACCTCTTCCCTCCTGTTCCGTTTGTAATGCCTCTTTGGGACTTGAACTTGGTTCTTACCTTTTTAATGTGCGTTCCCTTTGAGCCTCTACATAACTGTCCTCTTCGTCTTCTAACTCTGAAGACAGCCTTTCTGGTGGCCATCACCTCCGCTCGGCGGGTGAGTGAGCTCCAGGCTCTATCATGCAAACCTCCCTTTCTGTCTGTCCATCCAGACAAGGTTGTTCTTAGGACGCGTCCGTCCTTCTTGCCAAAGGTGGTTACTGCCTTCCACATTGGGCAGACCATCACTTTGCCTACCTTCTTTCCGCCTCCGCATCCTTCCAGAGAGGAAGAGAGGCTCCACCGTCTTCACCCAAAACGTGCGCTCTCCTTCTATATCGACCGCACAAAACACTTCCGGGTGGATGACCAGCTCTTTGTTGGCTACGTGGGCGCCAAAAAAGGTCGGGCGGTGCACAAACGAACCATCTCCCGCTGGGTTACCTTGTGCATCAAGGCCTGCTATTCTTTGGCTAAGAAGGAGCCTCCTGTTGGGCTGCGTGCCCATTCCACCAGGGCAACGGCTGCTACCACGGCTTTGGGCCGCGGTGTTCCGCTGCCGGTTATCTGTCAGGCAGCTACGTGGGCCTCGCTGCACACGTTTACAAAGCATTACTGCCTTGACAGTCAGGTCCGGAGGGACGGCTTCTTTGGCCGTTCTGTCCTGCAGGACTTCCTTGTCTGATCTTTGTTCGCAGACCCACCACCGGGGTTGGTATTGCTGGGGTATCTATTCTAAGGTAAGGAATCTGTCACTAACGTGTCTCTTTCAGATGCACAAGTTACTAACTTGTGTATCTGTCACTAACGTGTCTCTTTCAGATGCACAAGTTACTAACTTGTGTAACGATATATCTGTAAGAGACAGTAGTTAGTGACAGATTCACTACCGCCCCACCCATCCTCCCCGTTCTGCAAACTGATTTCTAGGGTTAAGGACATCCCTTTCAGGGCCCTAGTATTTTTCAGACACCTATGTCAGCTTCTTGCATGGCTCTGCGTTCCTGGCGCGGAAAGTCGTGTACAGAACTGACGTCAGCGCGCAGGGGCGGCGTCTAAGTACTGCCTGCGACGTCATCCCGGCGATCACGACGCCGACGACGGACGCGGAGCCGCACGACGCCGCCTACCGACGCGCAAGGGTACTGCTACGCAAAAAACTTTCCGGATCCAGCCTGACGCCTGGTGATATTCTAAGGTAAGGAATCTGTCACTAACTACTGTCTCTTACAGATATATCGTTACACAAGTTAGTAACTTGTGCTTTAGGAAACATCCCACTAGCAGGTGTCTGTAAATCAGCTCAACGGGATAACCCACATACATTCATAAAACACTATTGTGTTGATGTCTTAGCTAATCCTCAAGCTACAGTGGGTCAAGCGGTTTTACAAACACTTTTTCAAACATCTACATCACCCACTAGCTAACCATCACTTTTGGGGAGCACTGCTTTACGTTCTGTGCTAAGCATATGTATCTAAGGCCAACGCCTGCTACTAATGGAATGTTAATTACCTGTAAGCATTTATTCATAGCGTGTAGTGCCGTAGATCCATATGCACCCACCCTCCTCCCCAGAAGCTATGGCTGACGTATTCACTTCTCTACTAAAACTGTTTACCTTATCTTTAGTCACATGCTAATCTTTTCTGTCACTATACTGCTGCTGTACTAAGCTCACCTGAAACAATCTAACAAAGGAGCCGATGATCATGCGTATTACCGATTAGAGGAGGAGTCCCAATACCTCGTGACTGGAAACACTTCTTCGAAAAAAAGCAAGTTGCAAACGTCCAAGCCCAACATTAGGTAGCAGGAGTATGCTAAGAATATGAATCTACAGCACTACACTCTACGAATAGATGCTTACAGGGTAAATAACATATTCCTTTTGGCAGCTCCATCAATCCCAACCACTGCAGAAGCCGAACCAAGTCCTGCACCAGTAAAGAAGTTGAGGGGTGCAAGGAGTCACTCCACCCAGTAGCAGCCTTCATCACCATCTTTCTCCCCTTCCCTCTCACCCACAGCTTTGCTTTAGCCCTTTCTCATTGGAGCACATGCAGTGCGTGGGAGGGTGGGCGTCTTAATATCTGTCAGATTGAGGGGCTCTCACTATAAACCCCTAGGCCCACCAAATAATAGAGCAGGACTACACACTTTCCTTTCTAGATACTCCCCTCACCAATTCCTCTGGTCCTGTGGCCACTTCAGAGGATCGTATTCTGCAGCAAGGAGGTCTTGGTTCTGCTGAACAAAGGAACAATGAAACTGATTCTAGAGCACAAGATCAGGCTTTGGTGTTACTTTTAGGTCCCCCAAGAAGGATGATGGACATCGTCCCATTCTCCACCTTTAAGTGTTGAATGCCTTCCTCTCCAAGGAAAAATTCAAAATGCCATACCTTGTGCAGATTCTAATGGCTCTGGAACTGGAATCCTGGAAGGTGTCTTTGCAGGATGTGTTTTTTCACATACCAACCGTGTTGTCCCATCGGAAGTGCCTGCATTTTTTTATACCCTCCAACCACTACCAATTTACAGTTCTTCCACTTGGGTTGACATTGACACTTTGGGTCTATATGGTTATTCCTGTACTTTGGGGTTTTCCATCAGCCTACACAAGTCAAACATGGAGCCCTTTCACCATCTCCTCTTCTTCGAGATGTGGTGAACATATCATGTCTTAGGGCTTTTCAGACACCACAGAGGTTATATGACAATTTGGTTATGATTTCGTTGTCTTTGGAGTGGTGCCTCTGCTGCCAGTGGGCAGGCAGCACTGGAAACAGGCTATTGGACAATAAATAAATTGATTTGCCGAAAGGCAGCAAAAGATCTACAGTGGTGGTCAATGATCGGGAACCTCAGTTATGCGAGACCTTTCTCCCCTTCACTGACGTCGGCTAAGGTGGTGTCAGATGCCTCAACTCTAAAGCGGGGTGCATATCTGGAGACTTTGAAGATTAAAAGACTTTGGTCTTCAGTGGGGCAGATGTTTCATATCAACCTACTCGAGCTTCGGGTGATCTGCGTGGCACTGAAGGCATTCTTGCCCTCCCTTAGTAGTCAGTCATTTCACTTCCAACGACCTTAGTCGGCATCATCTTTCCAACCACAAGTGACATCTACATTCGGTTGTGGGTCAATCGGTCTTCGCCCTTTCAAGTACCCATCCATTGGACCTCTTTTTCCACTTGAGCGAATGCACTTCACCTACTATTTTTCTTGTTCTCCAATTTCTGCTGTGCGAAGGTCTAAGAAGCACTCAAGCTGGAGTTTATACTTCACTATGTGTTTCTTCCCATTCCTTGGATTTCTCTTGTTCTCAGGAAACTGCACCAGGACCCTGCACAGATGACCTTGGTTTTTCCTCTGGACTGGCCGCAAGTGTATGGTACACAGCTCTGTTGAGGTTTACCTGTGTCCTGCTCCAGATCCCTAAGAGTAGATTTTTCTCCCAGTTAGAGGAGCACATTTTACATCCCAGTCTCCATCATCATGCCTAGAGATTGAGTGGGACAACCTGATTCCTTTCATTTTACCTTCGGGTGTTGGATGTCATTTTAATATCTCATAGCCTCTCTACCAAATATTCTTGTGCCCGACGTTGGTCCTGGTGTGTAACTTGGTGAGCTATGGAGAAGATTGATCCTCTTAAAAGGTGCCTTTTGGATATGTTGACCTTTGCTTTGTCTTTAATCCGCAGTGGGCACAGTTAAAGGTTACCTTCAGCCCTGTCTGACTTTTTGTTTACCTAACCATCCTTTGTGGTTCAAGTGCCCGATTGTCATGAGGCATTTCAAAGGGTTGACTTGCGTGTTCCCTCTGTCAGCGTTCAGAATGCCGAAGTGGGGCCTTAATTTGGTACTCCTATTCCTGATGGGGGAGTGGGGGAGGGGCTCCATATGAACTAGTGCATAGCCATCCATTACAGCTGTAAGACAGTGCTTTGGTTGCTGTCACTTGGGCTCACCTTGTTGGCAAGCTGCAGGCTTTGTCTGGTCGTCACGCCTTTATTTCTTTTTGGATCAATATGTTCTCAGGACAGAGCGTTGTTCCTTCTGAAGATTGGCTACGTATTTGACATGGTAGAGTTGGTCAACCTGCCTGCCTTCTATCGACCTCCTAAATCCACTAAAGAGGAAGAGAAGCTCCATTGAATGGATGAAATGAAAATAGGTACTTATAAAGCGCACGGCTACTACAGTGTCCCGGCGCTAAAGAACCACCAAATGACAGGAAACCAGAACCCAAAGGCCAGGCTGCACAAATAGAATTATTGCTGGAAAAGCCAGGTTTTTAGCTGTCTCCTAAAAGTGAGCAGGTCCTGGACCTGCCTGAGATGAAGAGGCAGACAATTCCATGAGCGGGCAGCCAGCACTTGAAAGGAGCGACCGCCTACCCGGGAGCGGGCAAATTTAGGAATGAACATCAGAGACTGCCCTGAGGACCTCGAGGCACGTTGCGGCTCATAGTGCTGGACCCTTCTCCTGAGATATACAGCGCCCGTGCCATGAAAGGCCCGAAAAGCCAAAACCAGAGCCTTAAACTGGATCCTCTTCCGTACCGGTAGCCAGTGCAAGGCTTTCAGGTGGATCGTCATACGTGCTCTGGGTCCCACCATGAGAATGGCTCTGGCCGCCGCATTCTGAACCACCTGCAGACGATTCAGTAAGCACTCAGGTAGGCCCAGATACAAAACATTACCGTAATCCAACCTGGATATAATTAAGGCTTGTACTACAGTCTTTCGGTACTCGGCCGGTAGCAGGGGAAGAAAGTTTGTTTTAGCATTTTTAACATGCCAAAACAGGTGCCAGCGACCGTTTGAATTTGAGCCTTCATTGTTAGTGGCATCCAGCTTGACCCCCAAGTTCTTCACAGTACTAACTGGAGCTGTGGGAGGGGACATATCACTAGGCCACCATTGGTGCCATGATTCGCATGGGGAACAACCAAAGAAGATAATCTCTGACTTCAGGGTTACACTTTAATTGGTTATGCCGTAACCAAGAGAAAACCTCCGTCAGACAGATGTTGATCTCGTTGCCTCTAAAATCAGTGCCTTTCTCGCACGTAAACAGTTGAGTATCATCGGCTTATGATACTATCTTGGCGCTGTGTGACTCAGCTAAAAGTGCAAGAGGGGCCATGTAAATATTAAAAAGTGACGGGCTCAAAATAGATCCCTGCGGAACCCCCACCTTTATAGGCGGAATGGGGGCTGAGAAGGGGGGGACCAAATGGTCTGCTGACGATCACTCAAAAAAGAAGCGAACCACTTGAGTACCGTGCCACCGATGCCGCATTCCAGTAGGCTCTGCAAGAGCCGGTCATGGGGCACGGTATCAAAGGCCGTGGACAAGTCCAGTAGTATCAGCACTGCACTTCCCCCTTTATCTAGTTGTGTTTTGATGGTTTCCGAGACTTCCAATAAAGCTGTTTCAGTGCTAAGGTGGGCTCTGAATCCAGACTGACTATCATGGAGTACATGGTTAGCTTCCACGTACTCAGTCAATACTAGATTGACGTACTTTTCTAGGGCTTTGGAGAAGAAAGGCAGCAATGATATAGGCCTGTAATTAGAGGCTACAGCTCGATCAGCAGAAGGATCCTTGCAGGCCTCTTAGCTTTATGGACAGGGCCCGGGAAACTGGATAGATAGCTATGACGGTAACAAAAAAGGAAGGGAAAATTCGGAAAATGGTGTGTTCCATGCATCTTGTGTTTTATATAGAGATCTGTTTAGCTCTTAGTAAAAAGGTGCCTCCTGATGGCACCAGGGCCCATTCCGCTAAGGCAAAAACTGCTTCATTACAACTGTCTAGGGGTGTGTCGTCTTGGGCATCTGTCAGGCTGTTGCGTAGGCTTCGGTCCACACTTTCACCACCAGGCATTATTGTCTCCACTCAGAAGTTTGCAGGGGTGGTTATTTGTCAGATCAATTCTGCAAAACATTTTGGTGTGACTTTCTCCTCGGGCATTTCTCCATGGGGATGCTTGTTGGGTATTGATTCAACAAGCAAGGTATCTTTAGGTTTAAGTACTGTTACTTACCTTTGATAAGGATTGTTCTGTTGTATACTTTGTTTACCTGCAGGTTCCTCGCCCATCCCACCCACCTCCCCCTTATGAGTGGAGTGCATAGTTTGGTTAATAAGGTCAGTTTTGGTACACTGCATAAAATTGTCAATTTCGTTGTCCTCATCTTGGACTCTAAAGGTGTGGAAAAACCGTCAAACGAGTTGCTCTGCCTGGGTGGCACTTATGACTCTGGTTATGTCATGCCCAGTGCAGTACCCAACATCAATATGTAGTTGAGTGCTTCCTACTGGTGCTGAAAAAAGCTGTTTTGAGCCTTCTATTCTGGCACCTGTAGGAGATTTAAGAGGCAGTACAGTTGGACTCAATTGAAAAATTAAGCCCCAAGGTAGACCAGTGAATGTATAGTAGATTGAGCATGGGGTTGCAGATATCTTTGAAGTAGGGCATGGCTATCTGGGCAAAATCACCTGGGTGTCATACTTGTACTGAAAGTTACTACTAAAAGAACAATATCTTGCTCCACCTCGAAATAATCACAATTAAATGACTGTTTCGCACATTACATTTTGAGATTTGTTTTTTTACTGATTTCCTGAATTGAATTTCATATATTGTGCGTAGATCGAGGAAGCTATCAACGCCGTTAATAACCTAATCGTTACATGCTTACATTTCGGGTATTTCTTTTTCCTATCCAAGAAACTTGGCATGTGCAGAAGATTCTCCTGCATTGTGCGGATTTAGGAACCTCGAGCAAAAGAGAGATTAATTTTAGAGTGTGGGAATGTACAAGACTGGTTGAATAAGAACCAGTAGTATATTTTTATATGCAGTGCACAGATACGAACTGAATTAACGGTTAGACCTTGGGATTGGAGAGAATATAGCTGTGTGTTTGATAAACGTTTAGTGTATCGCAGGCTTTTCAGCATTAGAGGTTTTTATTAAAAAGCGCAAGCAAGGCTGTAGGTGAGTCGAGCACACAAGCGAAAGGATGATAGATTAGGTATATGGCTATTTCAAAGCATTTTCAGCTGAAAATGTTAGACATTTGGGTCATTGTGAACAACATGTCCTAAAAGGCTCTTGGAGGGTAGATGGGAGTGGCCTTTGAGAATGTTCATACAGGGTACCAGAGACCACTCTTTACCTCAAGTTACTACTTTCAGGGCTGCTTCATCACTGGTTTACAGATCCAAAGGATAAATACTGATGATAGAAATTACTCTAGTTCGCATTTGGCAAATTCAGTTCATGAATCTTTTGCCATCTAGTTGCTGGCTTTCTTAACTTTTATTACCTGTTGTTGGCTTAGTAAACGTTTATGATAAGTGCCTAACCAGTCTGTGGCGGCTTTGCCACTTTACAACCTCCTCACTGCTATTCTTTATAGAGCATTTGCAGATATATTTACTTACTGACACACCTCTAGATTTTAATACTAACTTGAAGCTTGTTACTTGTGTATTGCTTTGCAATTAATCGTTGCTAGGATCAGTTTCTTCAGTTGCTGTTTGTAAACCCAAGAGGCAAATCCAGATGACCCATTGATCACAATGGTGCAAAAGTGACTGATTGTACGCTAGTGAGAGAGTTTTTCAGGTTATGAACTTAATACATTTTTTATGAACTTAAGTTAAAATAGAAGTCTGAAGCTATTGATTTTCCTTCATCCTGCAGGACTCTCCGTGTAGCGATGCAAGTGCCGGTCGTGATGACGTCTCTGGGTCAGAAAATCTCAACGTTGGCAATGCAGCCAATGAACACAGGGTCGCAGCTCATAACCAGCACCAGCCCAACAACTGGCAATGCTCCAAAGGTTGTAATTCAGACAATCCCAACGATGATGTCCGCTTCTGCTGACAGCACTGACAAAATCACCATGCAGCCTGCCAAAATCATCACCATCCCGGCATCACAGCTGGCGCATTGTCATCAACTGCAAGCGAAAAGTGGTCTCCCTGCATCTGGAAGTATTAACATAATGGGAACCCCATTGGCCATGCGAGCACTTAACCCCATGTCCCTTGCACATGCAACTCCACTCATGCGGCTGTCTGTTCCCAGCCAGCCGGCCGCTTGCCAGACTCCTCCTCGGGTGTTCAGTGCAATATTCAGAGGGTCAGACATGAAGACTGATTCAGTGTGTGTCCGCCAAGAAGGTGACGGAAAACCCCTGCAGCCATTGAAAGAGGAGAGCCCTATTGATGGCAGCAAGACTGTGACACATGTGGTAGTAGTCCGCACGCCCTCTGGTATTGCCCTTCCAGTAACTGTTAAAACAGAATGAACAGAAAGGTCTGACATTTAAACAAGCAACATTGTCTACCAACTGAACAAACTTGCGAATCTGCTCATATTAATGTAAAAATGCATTGTGTGGGTTAAAAAGAGAGCTGTAGCGAGGAATGGTGGCATTTTAACAAAACGCATGTAAAATAGCAAAGGTTATAGCCAAAAGACTGACTGGAATGTGTTTTACTTGTCCCATGTTTCAATGGGAATGGAACTGCCTGTTCAGATATCGACAGACCCCACACCCCACTGCCGCCCACTGTTGCAAGTGGAACTAGATGAGAGCCTACACATAGAAAGCTGTAGTATATACAAAATATGGGACCAAGCAGTTCACTACAATATCAGGACACACTAAGGACAGGAAACACTAAAGTTGATTCTGCAAGAGAGTATTTTGTTATATTTTTATTACAGTGGAGGGCAGGGTGGGAAGAGGGCAGGGGAGGAAGAAATGCCTCGCTACAAACGATAAATCCTGATGCAACTTACATGGAAACTGGCAAAGCCCAGCTGTGTTCTCACAGTGCTCGCTTCATTGGTGCTACGTAGAACTCTGCTGAGTAGTTATTCAAGAATGTGAATTGCATAAGGAAGAAAAGCAACTGCAGCCACCTTTGCTCAAGATCTTCTGAAAAGCTACATTGCAGGAGCAGACCAGAGAGATATGTATTATACCGCTTTAAAGCAGAATTTGATATAGAAGCTTTAGACTGATTTTCAGTTCCCTCTATTGAAATAAGCTAATGGCTTGTTTGGTGTACAGCATTTTTTTAATGAATTAAAACAGAATGCATATTACCTAGCACAGTATTGTTCTAGAATTAAACGTAACATTTTGTATGGTAGTTAAGTCTGTCCTAATTTCTCACTTGTGAGCAAGTTTGCAGCTGGCACTTTTGCGCTTGCCTGCACCATGACTGTCACTTGCTTAGCACTCGCGCATACATTTCAGTTTCAACTCAAGGTCACACTCAGCATGAATTTGCGATATATTTTTTTGTCAGGTAGTTCAAAACCTGAAATTATTTTGTATTTTTTTTAGTTGAAGTTAAGAGGGAAAAGTTACCAGTGTTCAGAATGAACTATAATAGTTTGTATATTCAACATTTGAAGTATATTCTATTTTGTTGTACTCTTGTTTCAAAGTGTATTCAAGTAGATTTTACTGAAATATAGAAAAAACAATTTAAGCTGACGGTTTATTTTTTTATTATTATTTTGAGTGTTTGTACTGTTTTGCAAATAACGGGAAGTTTGGTATGCTCTCTGTTCAGATCAAATTACTGTGAAACCCATGTGGAAAATGTCATCTATGTATGTATTTTGATCTGTATTATATCCAGTTATTTCGTTCTTACCTAAAAATGGAAATTTTATAATCTACTAGCTAGGCAGAAAAGACACTCATGAATCAATGTCCTACTTGTAAAGAAAGCAGAGATTCTGCCAAATCCCGACCAGTACATTTAAATAATTGGAACACACCTGCGGTCACCAAAACATTTTCATTGTATGTGAACTGAAACTGAGTAGTTTGTATTTTTTAATTTCGTCTTTGCATTCTGTTAGTCTGTACAGTGCCCCTTTGAGAAATATTACATAACTTAGTCTGGTTGGACAGAAATCTTTTGGAATAGGGTCCATTGACTGCATAATTACACAAACTATTTCAGGTGGGTTTTTTTGCCATTTGAAAGTGGCATATCCTTTTTACCCCATTCTGCAATTTGATACATGTGAACATGAAACTGCTCTAGGGGTAGAACTGCACAAAATCAGAACAGATGACTTTGGAATCCTTTAAAATTGTTGTATATTTCAAAGCCTACTTTAGGTCGTTTGATTTCTAAAGAAGCCTTCAGCCTGATTGCTGATGACAAACTTTGTTTTCAGATCCATTGAGGTGAATGTGCTTATGAATTTTTGTTCATTAACTTGATATTGAAGGTTGTGCGTGTATATGAGGCTAGCTTAAACCTTCAAATATGTAGAATTATTGCGTTAAAGCATACTAAAGTTTGTTTGAAACCTAAATACATCCCTGATTTGTCCAGCACTAACTGCTGGATAATATGAAATTGTATTTCACCTACTTTAATGAATGTTAACTCCAGTCCAAGGAAAGTTCCCCAGCCACGTCTGTGTAAAACGCTTGTTCATGCTTTTCTTTTTCTAAATTTCTGCCTGGCAAACATATAATATTCAAAGTCATTTACTGCCCCCTAGTAAAACCGTTCTCCCGAGTTGCAATCCAAGAAAAAACAGTGAGGTATATCGCATGCCTGGCTGGCCTGTTATCCCACACGTGAGAATTAATGAAAATGTTATTCTCTGCCCTGAAATGTGGCAGAATTATTTTTTCCAACTCGCTGGATACAGAGTTATACCCTGGGATGTGCTACCCACAACACACTGATTTATTGAACACTAATGTCCCAGTCCTACTTTAGCTGTGAGAAAGAAATGTCTGGCAAAAGGGTACAGTGGAATCGCTTCCCGTATTTTTTTAGCCTAGTCTTGTGTGCAATCCTCTTGGAGTTAATTTAACTGTGGATCACGGCACTGAAAGCGAAAGTCTACCGGGCATATGAGATTCTTATTAAAAATAAAAGCAAGTATACGAAAGGGATCCATTTGTCCAGGTGGTGATGGTGTTTCTTTAGACACCTGCTTACTTGCGGAGAACTGTTCTCTACGAGATAGCTTTGCCAGATCAGCGCTAACTTTTGAGGTCTATATGCAAATACAAGTCTGAGATCCAAGTCACAAGGAATAGAGGCTTTAGTCTTTTATAGCCTTTGGTGATGAAAAAAAGGTCTCAAGTTGGGTAAGCGTATCGCTCATCATTTACAGCACTACGGAACAGCAACATATTTTTTGCAATACGCACTATATTATTACCAACATACATATTTTGTCCAGTATTTAACGTAATGAAAAATTTCCTAGCTATCGTAACAAAGTTTCAGTTCTATTAAGGACACGGAGGCGAGGATTAGACTTAACTTTCTCCACTTTTTATTCACCATCAGCCATTAACATCATGAAGATTTAACAGTAAACCACATTTCCCAGAAGTCCTTGGGGAAACAAAACAGTCCATCCAATCAGGATTCTGCACATCCATATAACATTTCCTGGAGACTCTTTATCCTTCTCTTTCTTCCTTCGAACACAGCCGTCTTCTCCAAAGATCACTCCAATTTATTGGAGTCCGTTCCTGTGAAAGAAACCATAGTGTAAGGTGTCTGTTTTCAGGTGACCAGGATTAAAGTATCTACCAACAATGTGGAAATATCAACCTAAACATGTCTAACAAGATAAACCGCAACAAATTATCATATGCATAAATTACGTTAATTTACATAACCCAAAGCATATTAACACCTCCTATCCCGTCGGGTGGGTATGCTAACTGTGTTAGAAGAATGGGTGGGCTAATCCTTGCCTCTGTGTCCTTAATAGAATTGAAACTTTCCGTTGCAATAGCTAGGACATTTTTCATTCTATGTCAGGACCCGGAGGCGAGGATTAGGCTAGTTTAAAGCTTTTCCACCACTAGAGTTTCAAGATTTGAGGCTGGTTTAAAGTAAAATCTTTTAAAAGTAGAACCTGACTACCAATCTGCTGCATGAAGGATGTCCTCTAATCTGGCTCCCAAAGAAAAGGCTTTAAATGCCATGGTCCCTCTCAACAAACTAGCCCCGAACTGGGAGATATCAATACCAGGCTTTTGCATAGTCCATCTGGCAATAGTAGGGGAAGAAACTGCTTTATGGGATTTAGTGAGAGCAATCAACAACTGTCTTTCTCCTTGAGAGCGAAGGTCCTCTGTCATAGACTCGTACGCCTTTATTTCCTTAACACTTAGTTTTGGAACATCTGAAAATGCTGGGTATGATGCAGTCTTCAAATTACTTTTTGTTCTTCGAGCAATATTAAATTGTTACCCCTTCAAGGATAAATACCCCTACCTGTTATATCCAGAGTCCGTACATCCAAGACTCTTCGGCAGGAGATCAAGCACAATAGGGTGACTAACTTTGCCGACATTTGTTTCCTTGACAATTATTTATTCGAGGGCCGTGATTTGAAAAACCTCAAAACCTTGTTTATGTCCCACAACGTGGAATATCTGGGTTCGGGCGGAACCGATAACCTAATACCCCTCAGGAGAATGCAGACCAATGGCCTTTCTCCAACCGGATGTCCGTCTATCGGCAGATGGCCCGCTGAAACAGGCGATCGAAACATATTGATTGACCTGTAGGCCAGACCTTCCGAGGCCAGAGCCGCCAGCAAATTCAAGACGTGGACAACGTCTGCCCTCAAGGGATCCAGTTGCCGTTGGAGATTCCAACTCAACCATTGAGACCAGGCGGAATGATGGTATCTTTTATTCGTGGTATCTTCCCAGGCTTTGGCAAGTAAAGAGGCAGCTTCTCATGAAATGCATGGCACTTTCCAATGTTCCCGATAATCCTCCAGACCATGAGGCAAAGAGTCTGCCAGGACCAGGTGATGAGGATTGCCTTGATCCCAGAGAAAATCCATAATTGGGGGTAGAGGGATTAGAAAATCCCAAGAAAGTTCCTTCAGGGCTGGAAACCAGACTTGAGACCTCCAGACGTGGTGATCACCAGCAAATCTGCCCAAGGTCTCTGAACTGGTATGGATAACCTCATCATTTAGAATGGTGGAAACGCATACCCCGTCTCCGTGCTCCTAACCTTGAGAAGTGCATCGGTTGACACCGCATTGGGGTCCGGTAGCCAACTGTAATACTTGTCCAGTGGAGAGGCAAATGGAGGAGGGGCTCCACCTGTCCTGGATCTGTTGAAACACTTGCAGGTGTAGCTTCCACAGACTGACATCCTTCCAATGCCGGGAATGCCAATTTGCCCCTTGATTGGGCCTCCCTGGAAGATGTTCTGCTGACACAGAAATTTAGCTGGCCAGGCAATAATTCCAAAATATTCAAGACAGATCCAAAAGAGTTTTCGACCTCGTTCCCCCCCAGGTGGTTGACATATCGATCCACCGCCTCTTTGTCCATCTTGAGAAAGACACGACACTAATCCATGCCTTTGGTTCAATATTTTCCTGCAAGAGAACCTGCTATTCGTTCCAGACAGTTTGTGGAGGTCCAGTTCTGCGAAAGACCATTTTCTGCCTGAGGATTCTATCACAAGGTCGGGAGCTGAAGATTGCTCGACCATTCCAGACTTCCACATGGGAAACCCACCACTGCAGCTCCTCTTTCGCCTCCACGATAGGGGGACAGATTAGGAATAGTTAAGACCTCGTTGGAGATGGGAATTCTTCAGGCGTTGTTACGCCGATAGTGGAAGGGGCCTGCGAAGATGGCCTGTATGGAGGTTGAGAGAAGCCCCACGATTCTTGCCAACTGGCGTAGCAATAACAATGGTCTGGACAGTGTTTTCCTGAGCTTGTGTTTTATTTTGGGCAATTTGCGAGATCGAAGACTGAGGGTGTCTTTGACAGACTGCTGTGAACCCCAGGGATTGGGACGGTGAGAGAGAGAACTACTTCTCGTTGACCACAAATCCAAGAGATACCAGCAGGTTGATAGTCATCTGCAGGTGTTTCAGCCAGACGTATTGGGCATTGATTCATGGTAAGGATATCGTCCAGATAGACGATCAGCCTCACCACTTGACCTCTCAAATGTTCGACTACTGGTTTCAACACCATGGTGAAACACCATGGAGCGGAAGAGAGACCGAAAGGAAGGGAAGTAAACTTGAATATTCGCAACTTCCAATGGAACTGTAAAAAACATCTGTAAGGTGGAAAGATGGGTAGCGCCAGGTAGGCGTCCTGTGGGTCCGGAAGGAACATCGAATCGACCACCTGCAAAAGATCTCTGAGGAGATGTATATCCTCCATCTTGAAGTGACAGTAAAAGAGCCACTCCTTTAGATTGATAACTGGACGCTGGCCTCAGTCTCTTTTCCACCAGGAAGAGGTTGCTGAGGAAACTCGTGGGATGGGACAATCGCGCCCTTCTCCAAGAGCTGCACAATTTCCCGCTCTACTAACTGATTGTTCCTGAGAAAAATAACTGGGGTTTTGGTCTCTGTGGTTGAAAGGGAACACTGTAGAATTCTTTCAGAAACACTTTTACGGTCTAGCGAACCCACGCATCTGAGGAAAGAGCCTCCCAATTTTGCAAAAAAAAATTACCAACCCTACCCCAAGCTTTAACCCCTCGGAAAACTGTGCTCTCACCTTGGGAATTGCTGTAGGCGCCATAACCTCTTGAACTGCCTCTGGCACCCTGGTGACTGGGATAGGTCCTGGTTGGGTAGAAGTTGCCAAATTTTGCCATTGTCTGTGCTGGGAGTCCACACCTCTAGCGTAGGCTTAATAAAAAGCATGGCCGATCGAGCGCCCCCAACCACGATCGGCTCTGGCAAAAACATGGGGTGTAAAAATTCGTTTAATCTACGTTTGGGCCTTGTCTAAAGAGTTGAATGTGCTTACAAATTTGCTCATCTCCTGAATAAATGGGTCCCCCAAAGAGGCTTCCTTGGGCTATAGGACCAGTCTTCGAAGTAGATAGCTCCCCCAGTTTTGTATCTATTTTGATCAGGAGCGATCTTCGCTGCTCTGTCGATCACACAGTGTTTCAGAGGAAAATTATGGCTCTCTGAGCCCAGCTAGACCGAGCTTTTGAGGAGACTAGGGATCCAGATGCCTGAGCATCTTACGCAATAGCCAATATCTTGGCATGGGGTCCTGCCACGTCCAGAAGCTTGTCCTGGCATGAGCACCAGGAACGATCTATGCTCTTTTTGAGGTCCAGGATAAATTCAGTGAGAAAAGTGGTCATCCTGGCATCTCTCGGGAGTGAGGGCCACTTTACCCTCCAAAGAGGGTATAGGGCATTCGTCCCGGAGGCAGCTCCTTACCTCCTTGTCTAGAGGTTTTCGCAATCTGCCTGCTATATAGGAGGCCACCTTGGGCGCTGGGCACTATTCCGCCTAGCCCTGATGTATTAGATCGTCCTGGTCTAACGTATCTGAGACAGGATCTTGGGGAACAGCGTCTGCTTTAGGATCACTCGCATTTAAAAAGGGGTTGCCGGCCGCACGCCATGGCCTGCTAGGGTTCCCATCCCCATCAGAGGTGTTGGGAGAGTCCTCATCATCTCAAGGGTCAGTGGGGGGAGGGAGAAAGGGGAATCCCCCGAGGTACCAGGGATCTGAGTGTCAATGGGGAGAGGTTGTGAATCCACTAAGGCCTTTAAGGCATTGAGAATCCTGGGTAGTCGGAGCACTTGTGCTTACTTTTTAGGTTGGGTGAAGCTGGCTGCCCTGGAAGTTTGGGAGTCTGGGGCCTAGAAGTGTCTTCCCTCTGCTCAAGAGGTCTTTGGCATTATGCCTGCAGCTGCATAATTTTCCTCTCCAAGGGCGCCACAACCTGTGAAACAGCCTTAAACATAGAGGCATCCATGACCTGGCAAAACTGATCAGTATTGGGGGGGGTAAGTCATGTCCTCCTCCATATACTCCTCAGAGTCTTCAAAACCCTCCGTAAAGATGCTTAATACTATAGATTTGATAGATATCTAGCCGCAGATTCCTTAACTTTTGAATTCTCCCCAGGCCCTAGTCTCGATCCAGAAATTTTTCAGCAGTACCTCTGTGTGCTGGGGGATGGCGTCATACAGCTCCCTGATGATGTAGTCTCCGGATATGACGTCAATGGAGCCATATAAGTCCCCTCTGACGCGTGGACGTCAGCTTCTTCTTTTCTGCGCTACAACTCGGATCCGGAGAAGCATATATCTGGCCATTTTTCGGCCTGCTGTGACTAACTTTTTTCATCGGAAACTGTGCTCTATGCCCTCTGGGTTTAAGTCTTGTGGGTCCTGTGCTCGTAAGATGTCGGGTACGGACCCACATTTTATCTGTATGTGGTTCCTGGGCGAGCACCACAACACAGACGAGTGTGACGCCTGTCAGCGGTTGAAGCCAAAGGCGCTGTGGGAGCGGCGCATGAAGCTTCTGACTGCGGTTGTTTCGTCTTTCCGGCTCACGTCGTCTATCTTCCTCCCAGGCCAGAGGTCGTTCCCGGGAGCACCGCTCTTCATCCCGTGGTCAACCGCAACGTTCCCAGTCTCCATCTGCATCACACAGTAAGCAGCGTCACAAGAAATCGAAGGCCCGATCCTCTATGGCGTCTTTGACTCGTAATGTGGGTGTTTCTCGGCCTACTGCTGAGACCCCGGCGTCGTTCTCGAGGCTCCCGGTTTTCCCTGGTGCTGGAGCGACCTGGAAGCAGATGCAAGAGTACTATGAAGCTCTCCATCTGGTCTTTTGGCCCTCATCTCCCTCTGTAGCGCCTGTGGGCCCCAAGGAGGTTGTAGGTGCCGAAACTGCATCGTCACTAGCGGGTTCGCTCTCGACGGCAGTTCCGGCTGAGGCGCCGGTGCACTGTCCTTCGGGGCCACCAATGGCTCTTGATTCTAGTGCGACGCCGGTTGCCATTTCGGTGCCTGACATAGCAGACCGTAGACTCAGATCTGGAGTCGGTGTGGACTGTGGAGCCGGCTTCGCAGTGACTCTGCTTACCAACGCAGACACCATCTGAAGTCTCTCTTCCTTTCCCGGTGGACATTGGCACGACGCCTACGCCATTCGGCGTCGCCTCGACACCATTCGCCATAGTTTATGAAGCCGTATGCAGCGCTGGTCATTTCTGTGGAGGATCCTCAAGACCTATTAGGGGAAGGTTATGAGGAGATGACCCCCTTGGAGCATCCAGTGGCCCCTTCTGGGTTGGACAGCTGGATTGTGGAGCTGGGTGAAGCGAGCGGGCTAGATTTGTCCCTTGCTTCCTACTTTTTGTCACCTCCTGGCTTTGCCTCGGAAGTCAGTTCCACTTTGCCAGAGGTCCTGAGGAGAGTGGCTGATATCTTGCATTTTACTCGTGTCTACTGTGGAGAAGACTATAGACCCTCTTATTAAGGTTCTACATCCCGGCCAATCGGGGGTTGACCTGGTGCTCCCTTTTTGTGAGGCCCTTACTGACATTTTGTTGGAGGCATGGGCAAAACCTAAGTCAGGTGTGCCAGTGGACCGCTTCATTGGCAACACATACTGTGCTGCCCCGGGTGACCCCACTTGCCTTGTTCGGCAGCTGACCCACCACAGCTTTGTGGTCGAGGCTATTACGGCATCCCCGTAGATGGGGAACCTCCCTCACTCCCCCCCTGATAAAGAATCCAGGGAACAGGATTCTCTCGGGAAACTGACATTTTCCTCGAAGTGCGGCTTTACACTCGACTAATACGGTCTGCGTCCTCGGGACGTTTTCTCCTTACCCGTCTGAGTCAATTTGTACCCTTGTTACATGGTGCTAACAGGGGTGAGTTACAACAGTTGGTTTCAGATGGCCGTCAAGCAGCCAAACTGCTCATCAAATGTGAAATGGATTCCACTGATTCCATTGGACGGGCCATGGCGTCTGCTGTGGCATTGCGACAACATGCATGGCTCCGGACACCTGGATATTCTGAAGCTGTCCAGTCGGTCTGGATTGATATGCCATTTGATGGGGCTCATCTTTTTGGAGTCCAAGTGAATGCGGCCTATGTAGGTTTAGGGCTAGTCAGGGAGGGTCAGATCCTTAGCCTGTCTCCTCTTCCCTTTTTCACTGTGGTCTTTCCTCCTTTGCACTGGAGTTAACTCAGTCTGTATGGTTTTTGCACCACCTATTCTATTGCTGGTGTTATGGATTGTTCTGCTGGTCTTTGCAAACATGCTTTGTTTCGAAAGCTGAGCGCTTGTAGTATGGCCTTTTCAGGTCTTTTGCTTCCCTTTTTATACAGCCTCGGTCATGGATCTTTAAGTTTGGTAAAGGTTTATTTCCTGCCTACGCTGCTGTTGTGCTTGTGGTGTTGAAGTATTAAGCACTACTTCTTTCTTATTGAGAGTATTTGCCTCCGGT
Organism: Calotriton arnoldi; assembly: GCA_963921515.1. Classification (NCBI taxonomy): domain Eukaryota; kingdom Metazoa; phylum Chordata; class Amphibia; order Caudata; family Salamandridae; genus Calotriton; species Calotriton arnoldi. The sequence goes on along the minus strand of CAWUFW010000124.1, from coordinate 1,530,312 downwards.
TTCTGATCTCCGGATGGTCTTTGCAGCTGCATAGCTGTTTTGTTCTTTTATTTTGCTCTGAGGAGCTTAGTCTCAAGAGTTTATACCTTTCATAGTATACGCCTTACTCTATGTGGAGTATTGGTTGGCTGTTGTATAGCTTGTATGTGTACTACTTACGCAGTCTACTTGTTTGCTATTGGATTGGTCCTTCTTGGACTAAATTATGTTTTTTAGGGGCCATTAGGTGGGCTCATAGTCATTATTTTTCTTCGATGCTACTTTTCACTCTCGTCTGGTTTTTTCTAACCAGGGTTTTTTGTGCAGTTTGTTTTCTTTACTTGAAGCGGACTGCATATGTATTATGAATGTTTCGATTTTGAACAACCATGATAGTATTCTTAGAATACAAAGGTTCGTAGATCACTCCTTTCTTGGAAGTCCTAGGTAATGCCTTTGTCCAAACTTGGAACACGGTGGTAAAAGCTCAATGCCTTAGACTGTCTGAGAGGTAGTGTCTGAAACGGTTAAGGCTGTTTTCAGTCACGTGTTACATGGTAGGAGATCTTTTCAGAATAAGAAGGTATTTTTACTCTCCTACAATGTTTCTGCATATGTTTTTCGATCTAAGGTTAGATATTACTGGTCTTTTTGAGGTAGGGATCTAATTTTCTTTTAAGCACTTAACAGTCCAGGAGAATTCATGACTGCTACTTCTTGAAGAAAGGTACATTTTATAGATATGTATGTATGTACCGGTGGACTAACAATCATGAGAAGAAGAAAGAAAAAAAATGTTTAGATCACAAGTGTGGTCGCATGTGCTTGCTGGTGGCAAAGTTTTGGCTTTACAGGAGGCATTATTTTAATACCAGGTTACCTGTTATGATACTTTTGGTGCATGTCACCTAAGGTGGTTTTGTTGTTGGGTGCGGTACCTTTTTCAATAATATTATAAAGTGTTTGGAACTGGTTTCTCAGTTCGGTTTCACCATTATGTATACAGTGTATACATGTATGTGTGCATGTGTTACACATGTTTGGTTTTTTTTTAAAAAAGAAGGAAGATAACAGAAAAAGGATTTTTAATGTGAGATGTGGTTGTTTCTCTTTCTTCATTTCCCTTTGGTGCCTTGAGGTTTCCATGACTCGAGGTCATGTTCAGACTGCTGGGCTATGGCTCTGAGAGCCATACGGGGACAAGCTTTGTACATTGGCCAGTGAAATTCTGTGAGTTGTTGGGCCACTCGGATTCTCTGGTGGAAGATACCTGGTATATATATATATTGTGGCAAGATTTTATACATCTAGTATATTTGCTGGAAGCCTATACCAGATTCAAAGCTGTTTGGTGTTATTTTTTTAACATCTTTACAATATATGATGTAACCTTCGGGTGGTCATTTTGTTCAAGCAAATATTCCTTGTACTAGGGCGGTATTATGGTTCTCCTTTCATGGTGTACGGATTATGTCTTCAGTTTTTTATTGAGGTTCATTCATCTTAGTGCGATAGGGATGAATCCTGGTTGTCCTTTATGGATTTTATCAGGACGGTTCTTTACTGATATTTCTTTATTGATGTGAAGAATACTGTTTGCAAGGCTTTTGTCTTGTTCTGGTCTCTTTTGGTCCTCAAGTTCTCTTTTCCCTTGGGGACTTGTAGGGCTCCATTGACGTCCTATCCGGTGACGCCGTACCCTGGCATGCAGAGGGTACTGCTGAAAAATGTCCGGATCCAGACTTGCAAGAATTCAAAAGTTAAGGAATCTGCGGCTAGACTGTGTCTCTACCAGATATTATGTTACAGAAGGTAAATAACTTGTACTATAGGGAGCAAGTAATAGCTAGGGCAAGCCCTTTGACAATTGGCTAAAATTCCCCAAGGGAATTGGTAGATGTAGGCACCCTGACGTGCTGGCTAATAGTTGACAACTCTATTGTGAATCCCCAATCAAGCACACCTGGTCGGTTTCCTTAGCTGCAGAAGTATGCGATTAGCCTCTGCACAGAAAAAGGATATGAGACTGATCTTTCCCACCCTCTCCTTTTGGCTGGGGGGGGGGGGGGGGCAGGAGGTGTATTCCGACAAATGTGTCGGAGAAGCTTTTACAGGGTCTGGTTGTGGAGTGGTTACCCCAACTAGAGAATCAGATAATAAACAAGCTTTGGTCTTTTAAATTAACTAGTCTCTGTTATGTGCTGATCATATATATATTAGATAACAAAGTGATCATGAATGTTTTTAGAATGAATAAAGTATAAACCCCAAACATTCCCCATCACACTGTTTAGGAAGCTCCGTATTTTCCTTGAGGCTTTATGTTGTTATGCTGCAGAGACACCTAATAGGCCCCTAGATACCAATTGCAGACCTGATGTTTTGAGTATTTTATCCAGACAGGCAGCATGGTCCCCAAGCATCTGTTTTCTCTCTCTCGCCCCTCCTTAATCGAGAGTAGTTAATATATATATTCCATTACATATTATAACTGAAAGAGACACGTTAGTGATAGAATCCTTACCTTAGAATATCCCCAGGCGTCAGACTGGATCCGGAAAGTTTTCGTCAGCAGTACCCCTGCGCGTCAGTAGGCGTCGTCGGGTGGCTCCGCGTACGTCGCTGGCGTCGTAGTCGCCGAGATGACGTAGTCGGAGCTACTTAGACGCGCCCACGTGCGCTGACGTCAGTTCTTTCTTTTTCCGCGCCAGCAAGCGCAGATCCGAGAGAGAGCGGTACTCCTAGTTAATATTTTAACTTGTTTTGTCGAATACTCTACTTCTGGTGCAGTAGGAAACCATGTCGGTGGCGGACCCGCATGTCGTGTGTCTCTTCTGCTTCGGGCACGCCGAGACGTGTCCCGATTGTCCGGCCATGGCGCTGAAGGCTTTACGGGAGCGTTCCCGAAAGTTGTTGGAGGCCCGGCAATCGGTTCCACTCAAGGTCCCGCTCCCGTGGGAGGTCGAGGGACAGGTCACGGAGCCGACACCATCATTCGTCGGCATCAGCAGGTAAGTCAAAGCTCCATAACAAATCGAAGTAGCGACGTCGCTCTTCGTCTACCCCTCACCGGTCGCGGGACGCGGTGGAGGGGGCGGGCGGTCACTCCCCCCGCGGCTCGGTGGAGCCTCCGTTGTTGCCGGCGGCCTACCTGCCTTTCCCGGGGCCGTACGCGACTCCGGAAGAAATACAGGTATTCCTGTCGGCCATGGGCCGTTTATTGCCCCATCGGGTCCCTCCGGAGCGCCTTCGGGCCCCGTGGACCCGTTGGGTGGTTCTGCCCCCGTGCCGCCGCCTTTGGCCCCGGCTACGCCGACATGATACCCTGCGGCGCCGTTGGCTCCGGCCTCGGCGCCCCCTCCCGGGTCCCTCCGGAGCGCTTTTGGGCCCCGTGGACCGATGGGTGGTTCCGCCCTGTGCCGCCGCCTTTGGCCCCGGCTACGCCGGCAGGATACACTGCGGCGCTGTTGGCCTCGGCGCCGGGCCCGGCGCCGCCACTGATACCGGGCCCGGCGACGCCGGCAGGATACCCTGCGGCGCCGTTGGCTCCGGCCTCGACGCCGTTGCTATTACCCCGCAATTCCTATTCCAGGAGGGGAATTTATTCCCTTTCCCCGGGCCCCTCGTCCTTACCAGCCTCTTAAACAGACGGTGGACGAAGGGGACTACTAGGAGGGGTCTGAGGACCCCCTCGCAGCTCAGTGTGAGGATGAGCTGGAATGGGAGGGCTATGTGCAGGGTCCAGGCGATCTGGATTTCTCTCCGCACCCTGGTACACTGTCCCCTTCTTCCGTAGCAGGTTGGGTCCTTTTCTGTGGTGTTGCGTAGGGCGGCTGAGGCTCTTAACCTCGAGCTCCCCATCCGTGCCTATCGGGACCAATCTCCTGACTGAAGTGCTGCAGCCGCCGGCCTCCTCGGCGGAGCCGCTACTGCCCTTTAATAACGCGCTTACAGATATTCCATTAGGCACCTGGACGCCATCGCCCGGCCCCGGGCAACTCCAGTTTTCTCACGCAACACCCAAAGCCTAAGAGTCTAGTTGTCTAGGCCTCTGCCTCTCCAAGCGCATTCCCTTTCGCACCTGCGGACAAGGAATCCAAAAACCTTGAGCTCCTGGCTCAGAACTGGCTTCTCAGGGGATGTCCAGAACACTTTGTTGGACATGCCTTTTGATGGCACACGCCTCTTTGGTGACAGCACATTGGAACGTTTTAAAAACTCTTGGGCTACGGCCCAGTCCTTGGGTCTTGCCACCACGCGCACTCCCTTGGGGTCTGCCTTTCAAGGTCAAGGTCCAGGCGCACAAACGCGTTGCTTTCAGGGCCGCCGGCCTGCGCGGCAACAGTCTCAGCGCAGCCGCAGTCGGGGGGCCCGCCGCACTCGGTCACAGGGCCAGCGGGCGGGTCGGTCCACCGCCGCCCCTGCCACCACTGCCTCAAAACCTTCCTAGTCCGGTGTTTCAGGCCCACCGAAAGCCAGTGGGCGACTGGATTCGCCATCAAGCACGTTCCGACGCCAAAAGTAGGTTGTGGTTGTTACTCCCACTACTTCCTGGTTCCAAAGAAAGACAAGGGCCTGCATCCTATCTTAGACCTCCGGAACGTCAATCGCTTCCTCCGGAAGGAGAAGTTCAAAATGCTCACGCTTACTCAGGTCTTGTCTGCCCTAGACCCGCAAGACTGGATGGTAGCGTTGGCCTTGCAGGATGCTTATTTTCATATCCCCATCTTGCCGGCCCACCGGCGTTACCTGCAGTTCACGGTTGGCCACGAGCACTTTCAGTTCACTGTGCTCCCTTTCTGCCTTACCAGCGCCCCTCGGGTGTTCTAGGGTGTTCACGAAAGTGATGGCGGTGGTCGCAGCTTATCTGCGCAGATAAGGGGTCTCAGTCTTCCCCCTATCTCAACGACTGGTTGTAGGCGGGATTGCCCCAAGCAGTCGTCTCCCACCTCCAGACTACGGCCAGCCTCCTGCATTTGCTGGGGTTCTCCATCACCGTGCCGAAGTCGTATCTGATTCCCTCTCAGAAGCTCCTCTTCATCGGAGCTGTTCTGGACACGGCGCAATTTCGGGTTTATCTTCCCGAACAGCGAGTCCGAGACACTCTGGCTATGATTCCGTTCTTTTAGCCCTGGTCCTGGGTTTCGGTCAGGAAGACACTGAGACTGCTGGGCCTCTTGGCCTCCTGCATCCTACTGATCAATCATGCCAGATGGCATATGCGGGACCTGCAGTTCCAATGGACGCAGCATCAGGGAAATCTGTCCGACTACGTCCAGATCTCGGAGGTCACTGCACAGGACTTGCAGTGGTGGCTCCCGGACCAGTGTTGGATCAGCAGCAGATCCCTCTTTCTTCCCCAACCGGAGCACACAGTGGTGACGGATGTGTCCCTCCTGGGATGGGGTGCCCACATGGGAGAGGCGGAGATCAGAGGCCTCTGGTCTCCGGCGGAGTCCAACCTCCATATCAATCTTTTGGAGCTCAGGGCAATCCTACTTGCACTGACAGCATTCCTTCCCTCTGTCAAGGGGAGGGTAGTGCAGGTGTTCACAGACAACAGCACCACCATGTGGTACTGCAACAAGGAAGGCGGGGTGGGGTCGTTGGCCCTATGTCAGGAGGCTCTGCGCCTCTGGACGTGGCTGGAACGCCGGGGCGTTATCCTGGTGGTTCAACACTTGGCAGGTTCTTTGAACGCCAGGGCGGACGAACTCACCCGCCGGTGCATAATGGATCACGAATGGCGTCTTCACTCGGAGGTGGCACAAGGTCTCTTTAAGCAGTGGGGAGTACCTTGGTTAGATCTATTCGCCACCACAGAGAACGCGCAATGTCAGCAGTTCTGCGCGTTGGCGTTTCCAAGGCGGCACTCGCTCGGAGACGCTTTTCGTCGCGAGTGGAGTTGCGGTCTGTTGTACGCCTTTCCACCTATACCTCTTTTACCCAGAGTGCTAAACAACATCAGACGTGCCCGGGCCCAAGTCATTCTTGTGGCACCGGACTGGGCTCAAACAGTTTGGTATCCTGAGCTACTCAGTATGAGCGTGGATCCCCCGATCCGGCTGCCTCTCCGGGAGGATCTTCTGTCGCAGCAACAGGGGACGGTCCTCCACCCGAACCTGCCCAGCCTCCACCTCCTTCCGTGGAGATTCAACGGCGACAGTTGATTCCAATTGATTTGCCTCCTGAAGTCTGTAATGTGATCCTGGCAGCCAAGCGTCCCTCCACTAAAATTGCCTACGCCTGCCGGTGGAACAACTTTGTGGCATGGTGCACAGCCAAAGCTGTAGACCCCCGTTCTGCCCCTCTTTCTGAGGTCCTATTGTTCCTTCTCTTTTTGGCCCAGCAGGGCTCTGCTCTCGGCACTCTCAAGGGCTACCTTTCAGCCTTTCTCAGGCTGCCTAATCAGCCCTCTCTTTTCAAGTCCCCTGTTGTCAATAGATTTCTCAAAGGCATTACTCACCTTTTCCCTCCTATTCCCTTTGTGATGCCTCAGTGGGACTTGAACCTGGTCCTCACATACTTAATGTGCGCTCCCTTTGAGCCTCTTCATAACTGTCCTTTGCGGTTATTAACTTTGAAAACTGTCTTCCTGGTGGCCATCACCTCCGCTAGGCGGGTGAGTGAGCTCCAGGCTCTTTCATGTAAACCTCCTTTCCTGGCGATTCATCCGGACAAGGTTGTGCTTCGCCCACGTCCCTCCTTGTTACCGAAAGTAGTCACTGCCTTTCATCTTGGGCAAACTCACTCTGCCCACTGTCTTTCTCTGCACCCTTCCAAAGAGGAAGAGAGGCTCCACCGCCTGGACCCGAAATGTGCGCTTTCATTCTATCTCAACCTCACACAACAGTTCCGGGTGGATGACCAGCTCTTTGTTGGCTACGTGGGCGCCAAGAAAGGTCCAGCTGTACACAAGCGGGCTCTCTCCCGATGGGTTGTCTTGTGTTTTAAAGCCTGTTACTCTGGCTAAAAAGGAACCTCCGGTAGGGCTGCGCGCCCATTCTACCAGGGCAACGGCAGCTACTACAGCATTGGGACGCGGTGTCCCCATGCAACACATCTGTCAGGCTGCCACGTGGGCCTCGCTGCATACTTTCACTAAGCACTATTGCCTTGACAGTCAAGTCCGGGGACACGGCTTCTTTAGCCGTTCGGTTCTCCGTGACTTTCTGGTGTAATCTCACTTCGCAGACCCACCACCGGGGTTGGTATTGCTTGGGTATGTATTCTAAGGTAAGGAATCTATCACTAACGTGTCTCTTTCAGATGCACAAGTTACTTGTGTAACGATATATCTGTAAGAGACATTAGTTAGTGATAGATTCCTTACCGCCCACCCATCCTCCCCGTTCTGCGAACTGTTCTCTAGGGTTCAGGTAGTCCCTTTCAGGGCCCTAGTTCTATTGCACCAGTAGTCGGTCTCTGGCATGGCTCTGCGTTCCTGGCGCGGAAAGTCGTGTACAGAACGGACGTCAGGGCGCGTCTAAGTAGCTCCGACTACGTCATCTCGGTGACTACGACGCCAGTGATGTACGCGGAGCCGCCCGACGACGCCTACCGACGCGCAGGGGTACTGCTGATAAACTTTCCGGATCCAGTCTGACACCTGGGGATATTCTAAGGTAAGGAATCTATCACTACTAATGTTTCTTACAGATATATCGTTACACAAGTAAGTAACTTGTTCCTCTGGAGCAGATGGGAGCACTTTTCACTCAGAACAGCACGTTGATTAAGAAGCCACATTGAGACGAAAACAATGCTTTTGTTTGCACCATTTGCAAACATTAGAACATTTTACATTCATAAACCCATCAGTGAGAAAGCTGCAGCTTTAGAAAGGGTATTCTGTGTGGAGGGTTCCCCCACCCCTTTGCTGCTGTTAATATTGAGCGGTGGAAGTGGAAATGACCCCTCTTTAAACTACGTTCCATACAGAAGGGGAGTGATTCTATTAAGGACCAGAGAGGCTGGAATCAGTTAAACATTGCAATGAAAGAATGCCTCTTGGACCAAGAATTGGCTTATATTATTAAATACGTAGGTCTAAGCTCTTTACCTTCGTATCTGTTCAACATATGAACTGTGATTATTTCAATTCTAATTTAAACAATGAGTCGGCATGCAAACTTTTCTTAACATATTCAAAATACTTCATACAAAATATTTTTTATATTTCATCTGTACGTTATTTACTTCATACTTTTGTTTTTATTTTTCTTATTCTTTTTAGATTCACACAAACAATTTCACAATCGTACTGTTTTGTACATATTAGTGCCCAAATTGTGATACATTAAAAACTCTATATACAGTGCGTAGTTGACGGAGTACAGAAACAACCTTTACAGACATTACATAGACAAACTTATTACAAATCTGAACAGTTCTACTACTTTGTTGTCATGTACCGGGATATTGTGACCTACTTATCCTCGATACTTATAAATTAATTGGTCCAGATGGTGAAGAGGTCAGAGCTCGCCTGAGTATTTTTTGTGTGAGTTAGGCCACCATTAATTGGCTAAACTTCAATGTCCATAGTCTTTTTTCAATTTAATGTAGAGATGCTCTTGGCCACAGGGAAAGGGTTGGAGGAGTGATGGGTGTGCCGACGCGTTTCGACCTTTGTGTGAGGATTTAAGGAAGGTCTTCCTCAGGGCTGGGAACTTTGGTGTAGGACAGTGTTTGTCATACCTAATGTGAATCAAATAGTCTCTTGGACTGGCTGGGATGTCACCTCTTCGCAAGGTAGCACATTATTCGCTCTTTGCGAGCTCTTATTGTCTTGAGCTTTGTGTGGAGTAGGGCTTCCACTAAGGGGGCTGGGATCAACGTGGAAGTCAGGAAGACGCGATCCGAACGCCGACAGAGCCGGACGAGTGCAGTACAGCGCGGTTACCCCTTAGTGGAAGCCCTATTCCACACAAAGCTCAAGACAATAAGAGCTCGCAAAGAGCGAATAATGTGCTACCTTGCGAAGAGGTGACATCCCAGCCAGTCCAAGAGACCATTTGATTCACATTAGGTATGACAAACACTGTCCTACACCAAAGTTCCCAGCTCTGAGGAAGACCTTCCTTGAATCCTCACGGTCCCCACACGAAGGTCGAAACGCGTCGGCACACCCATCACTCCTCCAACCCTTTCCCTGAGGCCAAGAGCATCTCTACATTAAATTGAAAAGAGACTATGGACATTGAAGTTTAGCCAACTAATGGTGGCCTAACTCACACAAAATATATTCAGGCGAGCTCTGACCTCTTCACCATCTGGACCGATTAATTTATAAGTATCGAGGATAAGTAGGTCACAATATCCCGGTACATGACAACAAAGTAGTAGGACTGTTCAGATTTGTAATAAGTTTGTCTATGTAATGTCCGTAAAGGTTGTTTCTGTACTCCGTCAACTACGCACTGTATATGGAGTTTTTAATGTATCACAATTTGGGCACTAATATGTACAAAACAGTACGATTGTGAAATTGGTTGTGTGAATCTAAAAAGAATAAGAAAAATAAAAACAAAAGTATAAAGTAAATAACGTACAGATGAAATATAAAAATATTTTGTATGAAGTATTTTGAATATGTTAAGAAAAGTTTGCATGCCTACTCGCTGTTTAAATTAGAATTGAAATAATCACAGTTCATATGTTGAACAGATACGAAGGTAAAGAGTTTAGACTTATGTATTTAATAATATAAGCCAATTCTTGGTCCAAGAGGCATTCTTTCATTGCCCTCTTTAAACTAAGCAGTGCAGAGTAGAAGGCATGTGGCAGAGTACACACCCCCCACAAGCTATGCACACATTGTAAGATCTCACTCATTCCAGTGCCAAATACAAACTTAAAGCAAATACAATCAAATGTACAAATGCAAACTTTATTACATCATGGCCTGTAACGCACATTACCATCAAAACACAAATAGGAGCTTCTTTAACATTCCTTTATATAGCTGATTTCTGATAGATACTTATAACCACAAACTCCTCATACAGAGGGCGCTGGCACCCTCTGTAGATGCAGCTGGTGAAAGCTACTTCCCGGCATGTTGAAATGGTTTCTTTAAGCTTGTGGTTTGATTTCAGTCTGCTTTCGATTAAGGTAACTTTCAACAACCCGCATTACAAGTATTATGTCTCAAATATTACTTGGACGTTTTAGTGTGGTTGGTTAACATGAAACTAATAATTCTTTGTTTTGTAATCTTAGAGACTCATATCGAAAATAAACACAGCCTTGATCACTTACCACATTCAGTACAGGATAAAACTAAGCATAGTAGGTGGTCTCCCTAAACTAGGTTCACATGAACCTAGTGTCCTTAAATATCCAACATATATTAGCCTGTTGATGAAAGGATAGGCTGTTTTATAGGCTACTTTAAAAAGGAGTGGTGGGTGGTCCCCGGCAGCTCACTAAGTATAGTATCTCTGGCACTAGTTTCTACTTGCTCTCTTTAAGGTTGGGTAGAGAGCTTGGCAAGCCCGGAATCTGCACACAGCTGCTCGGGTCATGGAGAGAAATTTCACCTCAACCAGGTTTTAAGGTTTTTTTTCAAATTCTTTGTCCTGGTCTCTGAAGTATATAGTGAATGTGAATGGTCCCTTGCTCCACAGAACCTCCACAACCTTCCCTTCTATCCCTCCACTATCCTTTTCAATCCAAATGACAGACTAACATATCCACCACTCAAATTACTTTCATATTTTCACTACACTAATTCACCACTAATTCTTTATGGGTTCCGGAGTAGCGTGCTACTTGCTGAAAAAGCACTTCAACCCCCATCAAGGGTAGCAAGAGCTATATAAATGCAAACCTTTTTCCCCTCTTCTATCCCTCCACTATCCTTCTCAATCCAAATAACTGAGTAATATATCCACCGCTCAAATTACTTTCATATTTTCACTATACTAATTGACCACTAATCCTTTACAGGTTCCGGAGTTGTGTGTTACTTGCTGAAAAAGCGCTTCTCCTCGTCAGGGGTTTTAAGTGCTATATAAATGCAAATACAATACAATTTGTATATAATGTTTCTAGAGTGGATCCGGAAGCTTTTGCCGCAGTGCTTCCATGTGCCTCTAGGTGCTACCATGCAACTCTGCGTTGACTTTGTTCTCCTCTAGAACTGATGAGCCGCATATATGCTCTACCCCTGCACTGACATAAGTTCCTTTCTTTGTGCGCCTTTGAACGAGCATCTGGAGCTCTTTCCCCTTTTGTCGAATTTATTCTTCAAAAGACTGAAATCCAGTTTGCAAGGGAACAATGTTCCCCTTTATAACTACACAGTTCAAACCATGCCATGACTTTCGAAAACATGTTGGTGATGGGCTCACGTGAGGTGTGGCTTTGGTGTTTGCGCTTGGGGCACAACTCGTTTTAAGAACGCACTCTCATGAACCCAAAGGCAATCCAGGACCTTCTAGCACAGCTTCGTCACTGTGCAGCGGAAAAAGTCATGCAAGTTCCACTCAAAGTCGAGGGCTCTGAGTCGTTCCTGCACCTGAGGCCAAGAATGTCAGGTGGTCAAAGTCCAAATTGAAGCGTTAATACAAGGTCAAGTGGAACATTTCTCCATCTTGTCATTCTATCCTAAGAGAAGGCATGAAGGTGTAAAGGAGCCACTCTTTTCTCGCTTCTGATCTCCAGTTGAGTCGTCGATCCCATAATTGGCTCTGATGCAACCCGAGTTTTCAAGGTCATTGGCTACACTTCAGCAGATCAAGGCATTTAGGGAGGCAATGTTGCTCAATTTTGGCCCTCTTCCAGTTCTCTCTGGTGCACCCTTGGGCCCCAAGGATCCACTGGGGCTTCCAGTCGAGTTAACACCATCTGTCTCTCTCGGCCTGACTCCGGTGCAGACTTCCACTCCAGCTCCAAGACCTGGGCCAGTCCCAGACGTTGACATCAGTCCTGGCGGTGCCTAAGAGTTGGACCTTTGTTGATAGCGATGTCTGACTCCGAGCCAGGCTAATGTTGACCCTGATCGAGGTAGCATCTTGACTTCATTCTGACGCATCAGGTTTCCATACATTCAGATAAAGCACTGCCTTTAACGTGGAGCTGTCCTCAGTTCCTCAACCAACTCTGATCAGACGTTGCTGCCACTAGGAGATGACTGAGAGGATGGGATCATTATGATCACAATTTTATATATGGGCTTGCAGGATTTCAGTTGGCTCGATACTTTCCCCCCTGATACTGGGTTGGTTTCCCCCTGATACTGGGTTGGTTTCCCCCAGGCCACCAATGGAAGGGAGTATTTCCTTTGCAGTAATGATTTGATGGCTGTGTCTCAAATCACCTGGACTATGTTTTAAAGATTTCATTGAAAATAAAAGAAGAAAACTTGTGGACATGAATTTTATAAAATTCGTTGTCTAAATTGTTATGTGGTGCACCTGTGCTATTTTGTTGAAATTGTTATATTCCTGTATGGGAATCACACAGTGACGGTGGGTGTTTTGTTAGTGTGCACACACCTTTCTGGGTAGTTCCAGATTATTTACATATATATTAGGGATAGTGGGTTAGGTGCTGAAGTCTGTGGGGTTCCTCTGTCCATTTCCTTTTCTTCATGATTTGATGTCCTGCTGACATTCTGGATCTACAACTTCCCTCTGTGAAAATCAAGTCTAATGTTCGTTCTGAAGTTGTACAGCCTGGGCAGGCTTACTCTGAGCCCTTACTGCCATTCAATGAAGCCCTAATCGATATATTGATGGGCACCTGGTCTAAGCCTTGCTCTTGTCTGCCAGTGAATAGGTAGGTAGCCGGAAGCTACAGACTAGTGCCTGGCAACCTTGATTTCCCCCCCCCCACCCTCTAGTCTGGTGGTCCAGGCTTCAATCAGTAAAGTAAATCCCAATTAATTTCCTACAACCCCATGCCTGCTCTGACAGGGAGTTGAAGTGAATTGTTTGGGGTGAGTGAGCAATCAGCATTATTGTGGTGCTCTGTCGTGACACCTGAATGAGAGATACATAGGCTTTTATGGTGATGTGCAGGCATTCCTTATGGATATACCTCTTGATGGATCCCATCTTTTTGGCGAAAAAGCTTGTTCTGCCCTAGAGCACTTCAAAGAAAGGCGGGCCATGGCATGCTCCTCGGGCCTTTTCGATACCTGTTAGATAGTTCCCTCATTAATTTCAGCCCTTCTGAAGCTACTCAACAGGTTCGGCATACAGGCAACACCAGCCCTCGCTGTAGTCCTCTCAGCCTTTTCGTGGCCAGGGATCAGGCAGACATGGTACAGGTCACCAGGGACAGTGACCACCCAAGTCCTGCAGCATCAGTCTCCAAGCCGCCTTAGTTTACACTTAGCGGTGCACGTTCACCTGAGGGGAAGTAGATACAAACATCACATCTGACAGATGGGGTCTCCAGATCGTTCAGCGAGACTATACCCTTCACCATTACTTGGCGACGTGCAGCGTATTCCACCCACATCGGAACGGCATTTAGAGGATTGCCTGTCCATCTTGTTGCAGCAGGTGCAGGCTCTACTCTCCAAGGAAACAGAGAGAGGGTACCGGATTTGGAAATACTTACTGGTTAATACTATTTCCTCGTAATGGAGGCCTTATTCCTATTTTAGGTCTTCGCCCTCTGAAAGCCTTCCTATGGGAGGACACATTCGAAATGCTCACACTGGCCTAAGTTCTGTCTGCGCTGGATCTGGACGACTAGATGGTTACCTTGGACCTGCAGGATACAAACTTTCATGTGTTCCTCCTCCGGTCCCATACACGTTACCTGTGGTTGAAGGTCTACTAGAAGCATTTTCAATGTGCTGGCTCCCCTTCGGCTTTACCAGCGCAACTCTAGTGTTCATGAAAGTGAATGCCGTAATCGTCACCCATCGACCCAGGTGGTGGATATTGGTTTTCTGCTACCTCGATGGCTGGCTGTTGAAGGCAAACTGGCCATAGTCAATTGCAGACCACCTCCAGACAACGACAACCCTCCTGAGATAGTTGGGGTTCTCAATCAAAGTCGCACCTGACTTTTGCAGCAACTTCCTTTTATAGCATCTGTTCTGGAATTTGTTAAGTTCAGTGCCTTTCCCCCATCGCAACAAGTCCAGGACATTCGGGCAGTGATTCCTATGTTTCTGTCTCAGCCCTGGATTTCAGTGAGAGCAGCTCTGAGGCTTTTTGGGCTCATGCAGCCTACTTGTCCTCTTTACCACGTGGCATGTGCAGGCTCTGCAGTAGGATCGGAAGTCTCCGTGGGCCCAGCATCAACAAAACCTATTGGATGTCACCCAGGTTTTGGAGGAGACTGCACAAGATCTACAACGATGACTGCTTGACTGCAACCTCACCAGCGTAGATCCCTTTCCCCTCCCCCCCTCAAACCTGACGGTGTGACCGATGCGCCCCTGCTGGGCTAGGCAGATCATCTGTTAGAGGGGGAGATTGGAGGACTTTGGTCTCTGGTGGAAATCTGACTCCACTTAAATCTGTTGGAGCTTCAGACCATATGCTGGTATTAAAGGCTGGTGCGAGTTCTCACGGACAACATCAGCGCCATGAGTTATTGCAATAAGCAGTGTGGAGCGGGGTCCTGTGCCAAGAGGCTCTATGCATCCGGGCTCTCCCCGATCATGACCCCCCACCAGGGTGGAATTTCTCTTTTTTTTGTTTGTGTTAACTCAAGTTCTGTTTATTGCATATCAAAAAAGCAAAACATATACAGCACAGTGTCAGCATTGGTGCTTAGAAACAATAGGCAGTCCTGTCGGAATAATAAAGTTACATGAGATATATCTGCTTAAGTGGCTACTCCGCAATACAGCAACATCAGATATGTGCAAAACACAACAGGCCGCAATTAAATTGCATCTGATAAATGCACAATAAATTGTCTAACACCACCTCTGGACTGAAGACACAAGAAAAAACGAAAAGGAAGCATTCATATACAAATTAAAAATGTAAGTACAAGTCTGGGTGAGCTGCAGGGAGGGCATACGAAGGGGCAGTAGCATCTTGCATGGTGAGAGGGTTAGGGTAATCCCCACAACACAGTATTTGCCATTACAGTAAAGCGGGTGTGGAAGGCGATTCTAGTCAAAGAGCTGGAGTTTCCCGGGGCTAAAGCAAGTGAACTCTATGAGCATGAGATAGTGAATTAGGGGTTTCCACAGGTGTTGGAAGTTTTTCTCAGTTTTAGCCAAATTGTGTGATATCCATTCCATTGCTAAAATATGCCAGATGCGGGTGAACCATTGTGCTATTGAGGGGGGATGCAGTCTGCTTTCGCATAAGTGCTATGAGTTGCTGTGCCACTAAAAGATGGTAGCTGATAAGCTTCCAAACTGCATTGGTCTGATTCCCAAAATGACAGTGAAAGTTCTCCGCATCCTCATTACAATGCCAGCAGAGAGGCGAGGTACCCGGGTACATAGTGGAGAGACGTGTTGGTGTGTGATACAATTGAAACATCAATTTATATGCTGTTTCTCTGACGGAGAGACTGCAGTAGGTTTTGGGGATATCTTGCCACAATGTCTCCCATTGCTTGGGTGTTATATCTTCCTGGGAAGTGTTGCGCCATGTTGACTGGTAAGCATCGGTGTGCAGTGGTGTAGAGTGCTGAAGCGCATGATAAGTGTTGGATATAAGGCCTCTCGAGCCAATAAACGCTCGGACAAGCTTTTCAAAGGGAGTGTAGGGACGAATGGCCGCAAGTTATACTGAGGGGTGTAAAGCCCAGTGCTGCAGTTGGCAATACTGGAGGCGATAGGCACCTGTAAGCTGGTATTCCACTCTGCACTGGTCAAAAGAGTTCAGGACATCTCCTGCAAAGAGGTCACAGAGAGTCTGACTTTCCCCATCGCTCCAGAGGCGAAATGAAAGGGGTGAGAGCCCTGGAGGGAAGTCCAAGTTACATGTTTGGGGAGGGGAAAATAGCCAGGCCCTTCTTAAGGGCCACTGTCCCAAATGTCAAGCACCATCCGCGTAGGGGTGGCCATGTATGCACTATGCGGTCAGGTGTGCCTGGGAAGCCAGGCCAGGTCCCAAAGTGGCTGGCACGGCACCGCTCGGTCCATGTGAAACCAGTGCTTCTCACTCTTGGACCACCCACTCGGAGATATAACGCAGGTGGGCGTCCCAGTAATACTCAAGAAGGTTAGGACCTGCTAGGCCTCCCCTATCCCATGGGAGCATCAGCAGTGCATGAGCTATCTAGAGTCTTCCCATTCATAATGAAAGTTCGGATGTCCCTTTGCAAGCGCAGAATGTCATCCTGCGTATTCGACGTTGGCAGGGGCTGAAAGAGATGAAGAACCCACGTGAGCACATTCATTTTTACAATCCAGGAGATGTGAAGGGCCTTCAACTTTTGAAAATTGGCTTAGATGGAGCAGCGAAGGTGAGGCCAATAAGCTCGAGACCAGTAGGACCTGTGGGGGTGATGTTGAGACCCAGGTATCTAATGGCATCCTGGGACCACTGAAAGGGTGCGGGGTGCTGCAGGGCCAGGAGATCTTGATCAGGAATAGTTACGCTGAGCACAGATGACTTGGCCTTATTGATCCAAAAGCCTGAGACTGCCTCATAGGCCTGCAGGCAGGTGATGACGCTTGGAAGGGAAACATTGGGCTGAGAGAGTGTAAGCAGAAGATCGTCCGCAAAGAGACTAATCTTGTGAGGTTGGCCGCCAAAGGGAATGCCTTTCTCCGTGTCCGTGTTGTGAATCATGATTGCAAGAGGCTCGACTGCCAGGGCAAATAATAAAGGCAATAGTGGGCATCCTTAACGGGTGCCTCGAAGAATGGTTGCAGGCCTCATGATTTGCCCATTTACCTGTACATTGGCCACAGGTGCCACGTATGAGGCCATTTTCTTAGAAAGCAAGCCTGTCCCCAGCTCAATCTTTACCAAAACAGCACGGGGAAAGGACCAATTTACCGTATCAAAAGCCTTCGTGTCCAATGAGAGAAGGCATGCTGGGATATCATAACGCTGCAATTTTTCAACTAAGTGAGCTATGCGGCGGACGTCTACGCCATGTCTACGGCAAATAAAGCCCACTTGAGGAGTGGGAGTTAAGGTTCAAGTCTAGAGGCCAGTATTTTGGTCAACAGCTTTGCGCCCGTATTGAGCAGGGCTATTGGGTGATAGGAAGAGCATGAGGTCGGGTCCTTTCCTGCCTTGGGTATGGGAGACATTTCTGCGGAAGCCTTTGTGGGAGTGAGTTGTGTTTCGTGTGTGAACGAACTAAATAGCTGCACCAAATGATCTTGCAAGTCGGGTAACGAGAACCAATAAAAATAAGCCGGGAGGCCATCAGGCCCATGGTTTTACCCAGGTGAAGGGCCCAGACTTCTGCATGGAGTTCCTCAAGAGTAATCAGTTAATCAAGGAGATTCTCATGGCGTGGATGTAGAGGTTCCCATTCGCAAGCATCTAAGTATGCTTTAATCCGCTCAGGGGGTGGCTCGTCCAAGAGTATAACATTTGATAATAATCATGAAAGGCCTGAAGTTTGTCTCATTCTGTTTGCGCCCATCCCCTGTCATCCGTCCGCAGCTTAGCAAAATGGGTTTTGGCATGAGCCTGACGAAGCCTACGAGCCAGGAGTCCAAACACCTCGTTGCATCCCTCGTAATAGCGCTGGTTCAGCACCAGGAGTGCACGCTCAGCCTTTCCCGTTCGGTGAGTGTGAAGTTGGCCACGCAGTATGGTAACCTGCTGCTTAGTGCGGCGGGAGGGGTTGGCTTTTGTCCAGTTGTTCCAATTGTTTAATCTCTACCGTTAAGTTAGATTCCACAAGTCTGGCCTCCCGTCCCCAAGCAATAGCAATAGATGTGATCGTACCCCGGATGGTGGCTTTCAATCCGTCCCAGAGAGTTTGCAGAGAGGCTTTGGGAATAGAATTAAGAGCGAAGTAATCAGTGTTACCCTTGCGCATCTCAGCTACATCCACTGGGTCACGTAGGAGGTGTGGGGGCAGGCGCCAGGGCGGTGGGCTCTTTGTAGGAAGGCTACTAGCCGCCCACGCCAGCTCTAGGTGTGTGTAGTCAGAAATAGAAATGTCTGAAAGTTCTAGAGTGTCTAGGTGTCGAAGGAGGGAGTAAGTAACTAAGGTGTAGTCTATACGGGAGTAGGAGGTGTGTACATGTGAGTAAAAAGAGTAATCCTGCGTGTCGGGATGTTTCTAACACCAAGCGTCTACTAAGCCCAGATTCTCAAGGTTTCGTTTAAGGTGAGAGGACATGGCCCCGCATGTTGAAATGTGGCTCCGCTGCGGTCTAGGATGGGGCCCCACACAAGATTATGTCACCTTCCACCCCCTCTAATTGTTCTAACAAAATGCATCTAAGGTAAGCGCCCTGTGAGTTACTGGGCACATATATGTTCAGCAGTGTGAGCCTCTGCGGACACCAAAGGAGATGTAGGGCCAGTTATCGACCCTCCCTGTTCCAGACCACCTTGTTAACCGATGTAAAGAAGCTGTGTCATGCGGTGGCGATCGGTCCCCAGCAGGTGAGTCTCCTGCAGAAGGACATCAGAGTCATGTTGTAGTATGTATCACCGAATTTACTTGCGTTTCTTTGGGGAGTTTAAGCCCCGCACATTCAGAGATATCAATTTAGTGTCTCCCAACATAGACATGAGGTCAGAGGATGTGTGTGAGGCACTCTTCACAAGGAGAAGGGATAGCACGAAAGGATGCTTTGTACCTCTATGGAGGGGGAGACCATCCCCACCCAGCTCATCCCCAGAAGGAAGCAGCCCAAAGAGAACCCAAACTAAGCCCACAATGGTGAGAGTTCATTGGACAGGTGCATATAAAAGGAGGCAATACTGTATGCCACTGCGCCTCCCTGCCACTCCTGATATTGGGCGTGACAGTGGTCATCCACAGTAGACTCCACAGACAATAAGTCGACCTGAAAGGAAAAACAAAATATAACCAATAATAACAACGGACCAACAGGGTCCAATAGTAACTTCCATGTATTGCAGAGGCCGGCACCTAAGCGTTCCAGACCCGCTAGAGGAGTCACCCTCCCGGGGAATAAGTCGCTGGGGGATGGCCATCAGAGGAGGAACAGAGTCAATAGCAAAGGGTGGGTAAAGGGCTTCTCCTAGGCCCCGTGGTGCCAGTAATATGCAGAAGAGTACACAGGGCAGCGTCAATATATGCAGGCTGGCAGACGAGTGTGATGGAGCGTTTATGTTCAGAGGGAGCCTGTAGTGGAGCGAGTGGGAGAGGTCCCCCCCCTAGGTTGCAGAGGTGGTGAATTATATCTCGTTTGGTTTCCTGCATGAAAGCCTCGGCCTGTCACTTGTCAGGGAGTTACACTTTATCGTGGTCCATATAGGCTGGAGATCTTCCCAGGGGGGACCCCAAGCAGGGGAGGCATTACTGTCCTGGGAGTTGACAGCAAGTCCCAAAAGGTGCTTTGCCTCAGTGAGCGATCTCAGCGAGTGACGTTTGCCCTCCCATGTAAACAAGAGGGCGAAAGGGTGGCCCCCTGATAGCGAACCCCCAAACCAGAGTTTGTCGGTGACGATTAAATTCTCGCAGTTTCCACAATGTGATGGGAGAGAGATCTTGGTAGAGTTGAACAGTATGCCCCCGGAACACTAGTTCAGTTTTGCCCCTGGACGCTCGCAGTATCTATTCTTTCTCAGCAAAGAAATGCACTCTGGTCAGGATGTCTGGCACCACATCCGTGCGTCCAGAGGCTGAAGCCACCCGGTGTGCCCTGTCATGGGTCGGCGGGGAAGTGTCGTCATCTAGAATCGCCTGGAGGAGGTCTGCTGTAAAGGACATAATATCGTTGCCCTCCACGCCTCCTGGGCACCCCCGGATGCGAATATTGTTGCGGCGGCTTCTATTCTCTAAATCCTCTTGTTTAGGTTGTAGGTCGATATTTTGCTCTTCCAGGGCCGTTACACGCCGCCATAACATCTCTTGGTCTTCTGACCTAGCATCTACTGTACGTTCAAGATCGTCCACTCGCTCACCTATATCAGTGACATCTTTCCGGAGGTCCCGTAGGCGGGATTTAAACTCGTCCTTGAGAGAGCTAATGTTAGAGTGAATCTCCTGGAGGAAGCGGTCCATGTATCCCTGTGTGGCAGAAGCCGAGGACGCAGGTTTTGTTTCTGAGGGCAAAGGGGGGAAGTGGCACTTCCAAAACCTCAGACGAGCTCTTGGTCCAGAGAGACGTCACTGGATTATACTTCATGGTTTTGGAGCGTGGCATGCCAGCAAGTTGTACACCAGGTCCAGATCGAGGTAAGCAGGGCTATCAGGTGTGCACAATCTATCCCCACCAGGGGTGGCGTAAGCAACAGCAGTGTAGTGTAGCCATGGGGAGTGGGGGGGGAGAAAGGGCAGACAAGTGTGTAATGCCGCAGCAGGGCTATACCTGCTAGGATGCTGAAGAGATATCATTCAGGGTGCTAGGCCGAGGGAGGGTAGGGAAGCTCTGTTTCGGGCCTCCCATGCAACAGAGGACCTGCTGGCCACCCCACTCCACCCCCCCTCCACAAGGTAATGCAGGTGTATCTGTTAGCAGTTGCAGTCCACCTCACTGGGGCAAAAATGTCAGGCACAGGCGGAACAGGAGAGAGTGAACGGCATTTGACGCAAACGGCCCAGTCGGCTATGCAGGTAGTACTCAACCCAAGGGGGGGGCAGCCTGGGCACTCGCTCGCCCCCAAGCCAACCGAGACACAAAGGTGGGGACATGGGGTCTCACCCCGCGTGGCAGATAGGGAGCACAGTACAGCAGCCAGAGGACAGGTACATAGTCCTTGCAGTTATGGTCAACTAGGACCCAGGAGTGTGGGCCCCTACGGTTTAAGAGGAGGCTCCCCAAGTACCCCTGCAGCCACTACATGAGCTTCCCCATGAAGACTCCAGCCCACACTGCTCCAGGAGACCAGCAGGTTCGCTGTGTCAAGGCCTCGCAATCTGCACCAGTGAAGGTAGCAAGCAGTTAAGAAAGCACAGTTCCAGGGCCCTCTAGCAGTTCGAATGTCGCCAGCAGCTCCCGAAGCCCCTGGCTGCCCCTCCGGAGACAGGGCTGCAGACCACTGATCAAAGGCAGGCAGTTAGGATGGGGAACAACCCACGAGGGAAGCTTCAAGGGAGGAGGCCCGTCTGTAAAATGTTCCCAGGAAGCCAGCTATGTAACAGGCCCCCCCTGTTTTCAATAAGTCCAGCACTAAATTGAGCGCGTATCAGCAAGCCCAGGGCCCCCAGCAAGGAATGAAGAGCTCCGGGGGCCTAATGCATAACAGGCGTTTCGCTCTGCCCCTGCACTCGCTTCTCACCTCCGATCCTTTTCCCAGGGGCAAGGGCGTCGATGGATCGTGTCCCAGGCCTGAAGTAAACCAGTTGTTATATTCCATATAGGTACCCTAATATAGGCTCAGGTAACATCATAACCCTTCACCTATATTCTCCCCTACATTACATACATAACGGTTCTTAGGGACTGACCTTTTACCTAGATACGACACTGCACACAGAACGCGGGATTTTCCCTGGTAAAAGCCTCATACATTATGCCTGAGGATTCTTGGAAGCACAGCAGGACTACCATCTCCTGTATAATATCTATGTACAAAGTTCATTCCCGACATCATCCTAAGTCCGACAAAGTAATACAGCGAGGTAGAACCCCCGGGGAGACCTATGGGTATATATACATCACATCTTGCTAAGACAGGCAGAGGAGACCAGGACTTCTTGGCCGATACACTGACCAAAGACGCTGAAGTTCCTGCATGCAGACACTCCAGCTCGCAGTGGCCTAACATCCCTTGCAGGGTGTCCAACCCGAGACCAGGACGGGGTCCCACAGTCTCAATCCAGGTAATGGGGTTGACTTTATCCTTGTTGGATTCTTGGCTTAATACCTACACACATGCTAGGTACATTTAGTTAGGGAGGCATCGTAGGAGTACGCACTTTTATTATCATGTATTTTATATTCTCGTATGTATTCATGATTATTGCAAAATGGTAGAACTCTATCATCCTTTTACTTTCATAGTGCTTTTAATCATTTATATCTGTTACTGTCTAGTGGTGGTTGCAGTTCATCTATTTTACACTAGGATAACGACTGTTCAATAAATGCTTATTGAAAAACATCCAGACCGTTTATTCTGTGTATCTCTCTGAAACCAAGTGAGCACGAGTGACTGAGCGAAAAGTAGTACACTGTTTCCACGGTCCTGAGGGATCAGGGTTGTCATGTTCGAAGGTTGCCAAGAACTATTCTCTCCTTGGTAAGAGGAGATTCTAGTGTCCCTGTGAGCTAGCTGATACAGAAGGCCAACCTACCCGGTGGGAGTGTTTAGAATAAGTCTGACACCAATCCTACTGTGTATGTCGTCCGAACGCGCAGATCCTGTATAGGTCTTTATAGAAACTACACGACTTGGCGCCGCCAACGTTGGTTGGGTACTTATTTAACAGTCAAAACTGAGTAGTTCAGTCCGCTATTTTTAGAGACCCCTACTCACATTTCCTCAGAGACGTCTGGAGTGGGAGGGTACAAAATCCGCCACAGCTGAGTAGGAAAAATACTATTTATTGGCTGTTGGTTAATCAAGCTTGAAGAACACATTGTTCCTAAATTGTGCATAACACCTTATCTTAGTTCCCTTGGAAAGCTCTTCTTTACTAAAACAATGACTGAGCCAGTAGATAACGTAGTACAAGATCTACACCTCTCAGCCGGAGAAGAAGATGCAGATGCAATTTACATTGCAGAAAATGTTAGGAATGCCGTCACCATAAAACTAGGTGCACATGGTTTAACAGCCAGGGGTGGACAAGTAACATTCGTGATTGAGGCGCACGAATCATATGAAACAGAGGTATTCTATTCATGGGTTACATTCCCAGTTGCGAATGCAATAACAAAGACATTTCATTACTGCACAGAAGATGAAATACCGGACGAATATTGTCCATATGAGGACATTGAAGTTCCACTAACTTACCAGGAACACTTATACTGGTTTAAAGGCGCCCTCCCCATACAAGAAATAGAGTAAGACTGGGCCCGCTCGGAAGAGATGGAGCAACATGGCCGTTATTAGCGGCCTACACACCACATCCTGACATTGAAACGATGCCAGGAGGAGACTTACTCACACTTCATAAAGAACTGATAAAACTGTACAGAAATATGACATAGTTCGTGATGAGGACACTCGCGGTTCAGCCAGCAACGGCTACAATAACAGGTCCAATTCAGAATTCAGCAACTAAAATAACACCACAAACGTTACACGCAGTAATGGGTAAAATGCCCCCAAAACGTGAACAAATGCCATTCTGGGTAGCTCAAAAAATAACACAGCTAGAAGCAGTATTCCCGAATACAAGCCCATTTGAAAAACACAGAATGTTAACAATCTGCTTGCCCATGGGGATAACACCACAAATAGAGGATTGTACCTCTTGGGGTACAGTTTTCGCTGCCATATATACCGGAACTCATGGTATCCCGTCGTTAGCAGTAATACCAGATGTATTAAGACAAATACAGAATGAGTACGGAGCAGATCCTGCTCTAAACTTAGGGATGAAACTACTTGGTAATTTTGCCCAGGTATCAGCTATAATATTAGCAAATATTAAGGGGGAAGCAGCATCAGTGGCAATCCGTCAACGCCTAAGGGAGTTCAGTTCTTTACAACAGGAACATGAATTACCCAAAATAATTGAGACTGCATATGCAGAATTAGGCAGAGACAGTTTAGGGGGAAAAGCAGTAAAACCTCCGCTGATGGGCGGTCCAGAAAAGGACACCTTCAAGTAGGCACCTGCTTCTTCGAAGAAGAAGTGGGACAATAACAAAAAGCAAAAGAATAAAGATAATAGATCTCAATCCAGAGGTAGGTCTCCTCCACAGGAGCCCTCCGAAAGGAGGTATAACCTTAGGAATAGGGACAATATTAGAAAACCTGACAGGTATCAGGATACTGATCCACGTTCCTCTCGTTCCTTTCAGGGTTCAACGAAAAACTCTGAGAGGGAAGGACGGTCAGACAGACAAGAAGAGCGTACAAAGTCCAGAGACCAGCAACACGCTCCAGAGTATACTTCCAAAAAAAAAGACAAATCAAAAACAAAACCTCAATTCAAAAAGAAGAAAGTTGCAGGTCTAAAGATCAGACATGCCCAGAATTCTGAGGACTCAACTATTGAACGGGGAATGGGCTCTGACGATGCTAGACAGTGCGGCAAAGTAACAATAGCTCGCCAGAACCTGATGGAATTTCAGGTGACAGCGGACATGAATGATTATATCACGGTGGTAACACCTGATACTAGGGTAAGCGTCCCACATAGGTTATATGAAATAACACTGCAGATGGAAGGGGACAAGCCCAGGAAAGTTAGAAGTCTCTTTTGGGAGAACTTGATGTTTGGCTATGACATTCTTTTAGCTGAACAAAATTGGCCGCCAGAATTCGTTATGGATTGCCCTAGGGGGGAAAAGTAATTTTTCCTGCTTTTTCCGACCCTGTTCCCAAGTATCTAAAATACACATACACACGGGAGTGGGCGGCAGCCCTAGCCCCTGCATTATATCGAAACCATGTTGGATGGGATGAGGATTACAGCCCACCACATAATACCATTAAAAACTACTCCGACTCCACAGAGGCAGTATCCAATAAAGCAAGAAGCTAAAAAGCAGGTCAGGGTGATCTTGGATCAACTTGAATACCAAGGGGTGATTGAAACTTGCACCTCTTAAATGAATAATCCTTTGTTTCCCGTAATGAAACCTGACAACTCATATCGTCTAGTTTTGGATTACAGACATTAAAACACTTGCACAAAAACATTTGCAGTACAAAATGCACACAGTGCCGCATTCATGAATAACATTGTGCGGAAAAAATACAAAACCACACTAGACATCTCGAATGGATTCTTCTGCCAAAATATAGCGCCTGAAAGCAGGTATTTAACAGCATTCTCCGCGTTAGGCTCCCAGCGTCAATTTTGTCGACTCCCCCAGGGGTATAAGAACAGCCCAGGGTTGTTCTCAGCCAGAGTAACTGAATTACTTCAAAATCTGGATGAAGAGGCATTGTCCTATGTGGATGATATTTATCTAACGGATGATGACCTGGAGGAACACTTGACCAGAGTGAATACCATAATATTGGGATTCGCCTCTGCAGGCTATAAATTTAATTTTAAGAAATCAAAGATAGCCCACCTCAATGTCCTATTTCTGGGATATGAGCTCTCAAGTGAAGGGAAAAGCTTAGCAGCTAACTTTTTAGAAAAGTGCGCGGTGCTCCAACCTCATTGAAAAATTTACAATCAATCTTGGGATTCCTGAATTTTGGCAGAACATACATTTTGGATTACGCAGAAAGGGTTAAACTTTTCTACGATCTAATAGGACCTGATTTTTCAGTTAGGCAATGGACACAGGAACACACAGATATCCTACGTTCCCTACAAGCGGACATGATAGCGTCTAAACATTTAAAAACACGCATGAATGTCCACAACCTGGTGATTCATACAGTTGCGGGTCAATCAGGGTACACCTACCTAACATACAATGAAGGTGAAACAGTACCAATAGCATACAAGTCACATTTGTACACAAATGCTGAGATGCGTTTCGCATCAACAGAAAATATTCTGACAGCGGTGCAGACTGCTGTAGTGAGAAAAAGAGCACTGGATCAGGGGAAACGAATAATTGTCGTGACTCCAGTACCGGCCTTAGAGGCTGCGACAAAGGCAAGCGTCCTTAACGCAAAAGCCTTACATCCGAGATGGATACAATGGGCTAGTTCTCTCACTGCAACAGACGTAGAATACAGGTACGACCCAAGTTTAAAAACACAAGCATTCCTGCAAAACGAACAAGAATATCCTCTCCCGAATGAAATAATGCCTCTAGATCAGTATGAATACATAATTTACACTGACGGATCTGCTCAGCCGGCCATTGGAAGTAAACAACAATACAGCGCCGCATGCGCAATCGTTAAAGGACGCATGCAGGATGGAACATTTCATCCAAGTTGTACAAAAACACAGTCTATAGGAGATTGCACGGCGCAGCTAGCAGAATTAAAAGCTCTGGGCCTGATTCACAGAACTAACTTATGTCAAAAACGTAAACGTAAACCTAAAGTTAGTACTTTTTAGGTATTCACAGAATACACTTACTCATTTTGGTATTCACAGAATGAACTTACTCATTTCGGTATTCACAGAAGTTAGTAGTCCTAACTTTAGGACTTCTAAATGCCTTCTGTGAATACCGAAATCGTAAGTTAGGATTTTACTTAACTTTACTACTCCTAAACTGAGAAAAATCCTAACTTTAAGACTTTCGGTATTCACAGAAGGCATTTAGGAGTCCTAACGTTAGGACTACTAACTTCTGTGAATACCGAAATGAGTAAGTTCATTCTGTGAATACCAAAATGAGTAAGTGTATTCTGTGAATACCTAAAAAGTACTAACTTTATGTTTACGTTTACGTTTTTGACGTAAGTTAGTTCTGTGAATCAGGCCCTCTGTTACTGGTACTAGTAAATATGGATCGAGAATTCCCCACACTAATTGTGTGTGATTCGTTTTACTGTGTACAGTCGTACAATGAGTACTTACACCACTGGGGTCAAAATGGGTTCAAAGATGCAAAAGGTGGCACAATTAAGCACAAAACGCTATGGGAACAGGTAGTGGAGTTGAAAAACGAACTACCGAGAGCTCAAGTGATACACACACTGAGTCATCAATGTGATGGCATTCACGTTGAAGGGAATTCATTGGCTGATGAAGCCGCAAAGGGAGCTGTACGCACGGCTTCTGTAGCTGCAATCACTCGTTCAAAAATGAGGATAGACAGTGAGATTATGGTTGCAATTATTGCTACACGCAATAAATCAACACTTCCGAAAAAATTTCCACTCAAGTACTCCTACAAGTTAGATGCAAACAAGGTCCATTTGCTCAGATTCCTGGAGTGGGGGTAGGGTAATACCAAACATGGATCGCAGATTAGGC
This sequence comes from Calotriton arnoldi, assembly GCA_963921515.1. Taxonomy (NCBI): domain Eukaryota; kingdom Metazoa; phylum Chordata; class Amphibia; order Caudata; family Salamandridae; genus Calotriton; species Calotriton arnoldi. Next base: position 1,503,261 of record CAWUFW010000124.1, on the reverse strand, counting down.
TTAATATTAGCTGCACACGAGGGTCTGGGTTCTGCGCATACAGAGGTTACGCCGACTGTTTTCTTGCTAAAACAACGCTATTGGTGGCCAGGATTAACAAAGCAGACTAAAGATTATGTCTTGAAATGCGACATCTGCCAGCAGATGAAGGGCTCCACCATAACACGTCCAGCACAGACACCATTATTAATATCAGACAAACCACTCGCATGTGTTTATTTGTACCACTGCGGCTCCTTACAAACAGATGGGGCTTACAGGTATATCATGGTTGCAGTGGATTCCTGCTCGAGATTCCTATAGGTGTGGCCGCAGCGCCTGGCTAACGCTCAAACTGTTATCAAAGATTTGCGAGTCTTTATAGGGACATATGCAATTGGCACATTACATTCTGACCGTGGCCCCGCGTTTAGCTCTCGGGCTTACAAGGAAGCCATGGGAGGTTTGGGTGTAGCATTGCGGTACTCCTCTCCGTACCATCCAGAGGGAAATTTGGTTGTAGAGAGGAAAAATCAGGACTTAAAGCAATCTTTAACTGCTAGAGCATTAGGTTCGGGTGGTAGTTGGGTCAAACATTTATATGGAGTACAAAGAGCATTGAACAACATGCCAAGAAGTTCTCTAGGGGGTGTCACTCCGTATGAGGTCCTATTTGGGACGAGAAGGTGGGTACCTGATCTTGATTGTGAAGGCACAGTGGCGGATGAAAAACCTTTTGACATCCATAAACGTTTGGCTGTTTTACAGGATCTGAATGAATCCAGGGCACTACAAAGCAATGTCCAGGTAAAGAGGACCACCACTGGGGAAGTCAAGGCAGTAACGGCAAGACCTGTCTGGGTCCCAAAAGTTGGGCATCTGGTCAGAGAAGAAATAGCGGACAAAAAAGAATTTGGGCCTGTACCTGTCCTGGCAGTTGAAGGAACAAGAACTGTACTTCTGCCACCTCTTGCCGGAAAAAAGGAGGAAAGATTCGTCTCCATTGACCTGATAAAACCACACTATGTGGCCGATACAGAATAGTAGGCCTCGTGGACTCCTGAGTAGCCGACGCCCTCCTCTCGCTACAATACAGGGAGTTCAAACAGAAAGACTCATCACGTTCGAAGAGTCCCCAGCAAAATGATGGACTATGCAATAATGCTATGGAACTCGTTCCTCTTGAAAATGAAGTTCAAACTCAAATTCAAAATCAAAATGAAAGACAAATTTCTACTCGACCAAACACTGATGTCTACATCAACATGCCTCAACAAGAGCCATCTACAAGTTCAACAAAACCTACGGAACTACCAAAAATAGATCGAACTGCATCTGGCTGTTTCATCGACTTCAATACCTTTTCATTGGATCCAAGTGAACCTGAAACGATGCCAGCCCAAAAACTTGTCACCAGCAAATCAAAGACTTTATCATCTTTCTTAAACAAAGATACCTGGTATCACCTTGGATAGAACTTTGGGTAATCACCGGGATACTTTTCTTTCTTTTCTGGATAGGCTTAGTAACTGTTTTTAACATGCTTATTAATGGAACTTATCTTAGACAAAGCTCTGCAGCATCAAAAGTGAATATCATTCTGAAACCTCACCTTTCATCACATCGTGAACAAAGAGACTTGTCATCAGTGACCATTACAGCAGTTCCTATACCAGATGGTATAGTGTGGGACAAGGTTGATTACGATATATTTGGTCTGACCGAACTTTTAAAAATACCACATTTATATAAAATATCCTTGAATGATATCATTACCTCCAGTACATTCTCTGATGATTGGGATTATGAAACTGTGAATAATATGTTGTCTGATTTAGAACAATCTGCTGCCTTTTCTAATAATGAAATGTTGGAAGACACATCAGATTTCATTTTTTTTTTTTTACATTTTTTTTTAGATAGTTATCTTTTTTTAACGTTTCTTTATTGAGTTTTGAGTATAAAACACAGAACTTAAGAAGCAAACATTGTCACATGACAGTCCCGACAAGGCTTATTATCCAAACATACGATAATGAAATAGCATTAGCACATTGCATTAACTAGTAACATTCCCATTGGTACAAATAATGTGAGATTTACATTCCAGACATAATCTGGTGTGGCAGGAGCCAGACCACATCCCATATGTGAGCACTGTCAACCATCCGGCAGTAGTCCTGCATCCGTGTCATTGGGAGCAGTTTGCGCTAAGAGGTACGTCTGGAGGGGAGACCAGATGTCGCGTGGGCGGGAGGAGGGTGGTAGGAGCTCGGCATAGGTGTGCAATTGGTCTTGGCAAAATATAAGGTCATTCAACCATTCTTTGAATTTGGGCGCCCTCCCTCTGCCCCATCTGCAGGCGACTCGCCGTTTAGCTAGCAAGAGTGCCAAGGAGATGTATCTCCGAGCTGGAGTGGCCAGTGCCCCGGTATAGCCAAGGAGCGTAACAAGGGGGTCGTCAGGGACGTGCAGCCCGGTCATCTGGTCGAGCGCCTCCAATACCGTCGTCCAGTAGCGCCAGATAGGGGTGCAGTCCCAAGCTAGGTGTCTGATATCCGCCCCCTCCCTCCCACAGCAGTCGCAGCGGTCTGTGTCTCGTAGGTGAAGGCGCATCAGACGTGCAGGTGTATAATAAAGGCGGTGGAGGTATTTGTAATGAATGATGCGCAGTCTACTGCTGGCCGTTATTTTCCCGGTCTGCTGACAGCAGAAGGACCACTGTTCATCGGTGACGGGGGAGCTAAGTTCTTCCTCCCAGCGCGCTCTGGCCAGGGGGGAGTCGTACGGGCACTCTGTTTGGGTAGTGCGGTATAGCAGCGATACAACATGTGTAGGAGTATCTTTCTGAAGTAGGACGTGTAGTGGAGTCATGGTGGGGGGCTCCTGCGGGAAGCACGGGGTTAGAGCCCTATCATCTTGCCTCAGTCTGATATAGAAAAAGCATTCTAGAAGGGTGGGTGGAGTATCACCGAAGAATTCCTCACTGGTACGGAATTTACCGTTAGCATATAGCTTGCCCCAGGTCTGGATGGAAAGTTTCCGGAGGAGTTGACGACAACCTCCTTCCTGTGTGACTGGGAGGTCAAGTCTGCCCTGGAGGGGCAACAAAGGGGAGTACAGTGTGGTTATATGGAGGCGGCGAGCCAGGTCGCGCCAGGCACCGGTGGTGCAGTCTACTGTGGTTGAAGCAAGGTGTCTCGGGATAGCAGATGAGCTTAAATAGGCGGAACATGGGGTCGGGGTCATATATCCGTCTTCGATTGCTAAATGAGGCATGTAAGGAGGGGGGTCCAGCCAATACGCTGCGTAGTGGGCCTGTGCACAGCTGAAGTATAACTCCAGGTCTGGGATTTCAAAACCGCCAGCACTGAAGGGTTGAGTGAGGGTGTCCCAGTGTAATCTAGATAGCTCATTCGCCTCACCTGGGGAGGGAAGCAGAGTTTTTAGGGCTTTGAAAAAATGTCTACTGGGGGCATAGGGGATGTTAATGAATAGATAGAGCAATTTAGGCAGGATTACCATCTTTATGAGCGAGGCTCTCCCAGCCATCGAGATCGGCATGGCAATCCATCTGGTGATTTTGTCAGCAAGGAGGTTTAGTGTGCGCCCAAAGTTGGCAGCCATCAAGTCGTTACGATTGCGGGTTATTACTACACCTAGATAGGTGACTGTGTCTTCGCAACATGTGAGGGGATAATCAGGAGTGAACTTTGTAGTGGCATCTGTGAGGGGAACAATCTGGGATTTCCCCCAGTTTATGTTAACCCCCAGAGAGGCGTCCAAAAAGGATGAGTAACCTTAAAATGGGGTTGAGGCTGTCCCCTGGGTTGCGGAGATAGAGGGTGAGATCGTCGGCGTATAGGGAAATTAAGATTTGCCGCTCGGGGTATATGAGGGCATGGTCGCGGTAGTGTTGACGGACCTTAGCAGCCAAGGGCTCAATCGCCAGGGCAAAGAGGAGGGGGGACAAGGGGCACCCCTGCCTGGTGCCTCTGGCAATTGCGAAGGTGGAGGATCTGGTGCCGTTAACCACTGTGCTAGCCCGTAGGCCTGTATAAAGTAAGTGAATCCATGCCAGGAACGGAGCGGGGAATCCCATGCGATGAAGCACGAAAGCTAAATAGTCCCATTCCAGGGAGTCAAATGCTTTGGTGGCGTCAAGGAAGACGGCCACCGCATTGGTGTCGGGGTCAATGTCTTGAAGAACGGCAACAGGGTGCAAAGGTTGTGAGAGATTCCTCTACTGGGTACAAAACCCGACTGGTCGGGGAGTACAAGAGCGGTCATGAGGGGGCTAATACGGTTTGCGATCAGCTTTGCTAAGATTTTAGCATCGACATTAATGAGGGAGCGAAGCCTATATGAGTCGCATTGTGCAGCCGGTTTACCGGGTTTTAGCAAGGATATTATAAGTGCCTCTCGCATTGTCTGGGGGAGGATGCCCGTCTCCCTGGCTTTCTCGTAGACCTGTCACAGGACAGGGATGAGTATGTGCGGAAGGTCTTATAAAATACGGCCGTGAGGCCATCGGGGCCGGGGGTCCGCCCAGCTTGCAGCTGCATAATTGCAGCGGTGATCTCATCGTCTTCGAAATCTGCAAGGAGGAATTCTCTTTGGGTGGCCCCAAGCCAGCCAATTGCAGTGTCTTGAAAGAAAGGGGTAAAGTCTGCCGGTTGCGTCCTGTGTGAAGTGTATAGGGCACCATAGAATCGTTTAAAGGTGGCAGCTATGTCCGAAGGGTTTCTGTGCAAGTGGCCATCTTCGTCAGTGATTTCGAGGATGGTGCTAAAGAATCGAGGCGGGCGAATAAGGGCTGCGAGCGCTTTGCCTGGTCGCTCTCCCTCCCCATAGTGGCGAGCTTGGTGATATTTCCCCCTGAACTTGCACTCCCTGTCAGCTGTCTCCTGATATTCAGTGAGCAGGTCTCTCAGTCGTGATTGCAGCTCTGGGGTGGGTGTGGTTTGCATTTGTGTTTTGGTGTGTTTGAGTTCTTTCTCCAGCTTGTGGAGGGTGGTGCGGATATCTCTCAGGATCCCTCCGCCCTTGGCGATGCAAAGTCCACGAACGGTGACCTTGAAAGCCTCCCATATAGAGGAGTATTGGGTAACTGAGTGCTCATTGCGGGGGAAAAAGTCTATTATTTCCTGCTCGAGTTCGGACTTGAATACAGGATCTAACAGTGCATGCGTGGGTAAACACCAGGACAGATAAGGCGATTCTACATGCGGGGGAGTGAGCATGAGGCGCACCGGTGAATGGTCTGAGTAGGTGCGTGGGAGGTGAGAAGCCTGGGTCAGCCATGGTGTTAACCCCTTAGAAATGAGCCAGCTATCAATACGTGACCAGGAGGAGTGGGCGGCGGAGAAGCAGGAGCCTTCTCTGTCGTGTGGGTGGAGGTGACGCCAGGCGTCGACGAGACCATGGTCCGTGATTATATGGTTGAGGATGCGGTGTGCGTTGGAGTAATGGTGAGGTTGCGGGTGAGAGCGGTCTAAAGATGGGTCAAGCGTGACATTAAGATCACCGCCCCATACCACGTGTATCGAGCCTGTGTCCAGAATTCTGCCCCAGAGGACGCGGAAGAACTCGGGGTCGTCAGTATTCGGGCCATAACAAGTAATGAACGTTATGGATTGAGCAGCCAGCCTTCCCCATAAGATGCTCTACCGACCCTGCGGGTCCGCGCAGGCCCCAATGGAGGTGTAGGGGAGCGCGCGCGCTTGATTAAAATGGCGGTGCCTCATGCATTGGTGGAGTATGAGGAGAAGCAGCGGTAAGTTGCCCAACGGGATGCAAACGAGGTTGGGGCAGCGGGACCTAGGTGCGTCTCCTGAAGCATGGTGCAGTGTACATTGTGCCGGTCTAGGTATGCAAGGATATGGCGGCGCTTGTGGGGGTCCCCCAGGCCTCTCACGTTCCACGTTAAGAGGTTGTACCTGGGGGGGTTAGGGCAGTTAAGACACATCAGATTTCAACACAATGTATTGCTATCAACATTATGGTCATCATTTTTTGCACAAATCTGCTATTCCCAGAAATTTTATCACATATCACCAATGAGAACATTGCCCAACACCACCGAAAGCAGTTCAAAAACATTTGCACAGAAATTTTCATATTTTTCAGGGTTTAACATGTCTGACCCAGCTTCAGATTATTATAAGGTTACACCGACATCAGCACAGAAAAATATGTTGACAAACACCAAACAGATTTACTCTGCTTCCTTTATTACCCAGTTGTCTAAACAAGGTTTCGACTTATGGAAAGACACAAAATCAGTCTGGGTTTCTAGAGACTGGCAAGTCCAGGAAACAGAAGCGCTATCTAGAACATGCCTCATTCCTCAGCAGATTATGTTTCTGAATGATACTGTGCAACAAACTACCTGTCTTGGAATAGCCAAGAATAAGGATTTGAACGCACCTCGGATTCCAACACCATCACATACCGAGGGTAACCTTACATCACAAGAAGGGATTACGCTAGATGACATCATGCAATACAATAGATCAGATCCCAATTGGAAGAGATGGTTGGTTTGGCCCACAGACACTAATAGATGTCAGGAAAGATTCAAAGGTACAACCAAAGGGTTTAGTATCCACAGGCCAGATCCACGCTATGTACAGAGAGAACTTCCAGGGGTAGTGACGTCATACAGTGTTGGGAAGTTATGCCTAGATTGGCTAAAAACCTCAACACTTACACAGGTGAAACAACACTTATCCTTACTTACAGAGGATGTGGACTTAAAGGATTTTTTTATTGGGTCCCAGAAAACCACGTCAAAAACGTTTCTATTATGCTGTCTATAACGAAATCTGGAAAATCTCCCAACAAGAAGCCGCGGAGAGGTTACGAGAAATAGATCGGATTAACTTAGAGAAAGCTTTAGCCGTAGTTGACAATGGTATGACTACGTTAACTTCCAGGATATATTCACTGAGCAACGTTGTATCTTCTGCTATTGATGTACTAGAACAAGATTTGTCCATACTACAGCACGGGCAATCACAATTGTATTCTATCATGTTATTGAGCTGGACGCTGCAATCTTTGCACGCAGGCTATATGCCCAAGCGTTTTATCAAAGTACGTCTCTGTTTTCTGCATACAATCTGACAGAAAAACAGACAAAAATGGCACAAAGGGGAGCAAAATATACAATGCTGCGTATTGAAAAACTGGACAGATTAGCTTTTACAGTGGCAGAATCACCTTCCCCAGAATGGTTAATCCATGGCCATATTACTCCACCGGTCACAACTTTCCAATTTCAGTATTGCCTAGAACAACAGCAGGCAGGCAGATATGAAGAAATGGGTAGGGAATTCATCAAGGAATCTTGGGAATTACCGGATAGATTTCGATGCAGGAGTGGGGATCTAGAAGTGTTTCTAAGCGGTACAAACTGTGAGAACGCTTTAAGTCCGTGGTACTCATAGTACGGCCCGCGGGCCGCCAGCGGCCCGGCAGGCCTTCATTGGCGGCCCGCAGACCTTGCCTTGCCGTGTTTACGTTTCTAGTGAGGCCAGCAGTAAACACAGAAGATGACCGCAGGAGCATAGGTAGTGAATACGTATTAAATAGGTATTCACTACATATGCTCCTGAGGCCATCTTCTGTGTTTACTGCCGGCCTCTGTGACGTCAGGGCACCATCGGAAAGCTTCCCAAAAGACCCTTCAAAAATCAGCTGTAAGCGCTTTCACAGCTGACTTTTAAAGGGCCTTTTGGGAAGCTTCCTGTTTGGACTGAGACATATAGAGGCAGGGACAGATGGAGGCAGGGACAGATGGAGGCAGGGACAGAGATGCAGATGCAGATAGAGACAGAGACAGATAGAGACAGAAACAGACAGAGACAGACAGAGACAGATAGAGACAGAGAGAGATAGAGACAGACAGAGACAGATAGAGATAGAGACAGAGACAGACAAATACAGATGGAGACAGAGACAGATAGAGACAGACACAGACAGAGAGAGAGATATAGACAGAGAGAGAGATAGGGACAGATAGAGACATAGATAGAGACAGAGAGACAGATGGAGACAGAGACAAATAGAGACAGACAGACATATAGAGATAGAGACAGACAAATACAGATAGAGACGGAGACAGATAGAGACAAATACAGATAGAGACAGAGACAGATAGAGACAGAGACAGATAGGGACAGAGATAGATAGGGACAGAGATAGAGACAGACAGAGACAGATAGAGACAGAGAGAGATAGAGACAGACAGAGACAAATACAGATAGGGACAGAGACAGATAGAGACAGACACAGACAGAGAGATATAGACAGAGAGAGAGATAGGGACAGATAGAGACATAGATAGAGACAGAGGGACAGATGGAGACAGAGACAAATAGAGACAGACAGACATATAGAGATAGAGACAGACAAATACAGATAGAGACGGAGACAGATAGAGACAAATACAGATAGAGACAGATAGGGACAGAGATAGAGACAGATAGGGACAGAGATAGAGACAGATAGAGACAGAGATACAGACAAAGACAGAGAGAGACAGACAGAGACAGAGAGAGACAGGCAGATAGAGACAGAGACAGATAGAGACAGAGACAGATAGAGACAGAGACAGATCGAGACAGAGACAGATGGAGACAGATGGAGACAGATGGAGACAGACAGAGAGATAGAGAGAGAGATAGCGAGAGATAGAGATAGATAGGGAGAGAGTTAGATAGAGAGGGAGAGAGATAGATAGAGAGAGAGAGAGAGAGAGCGAGAGAGAGCGAGAGATAGATAGATAGGTTGAGATAGAGAGATAGATAGAGAGAGAGAGATAGATAGAGACACAGAGAGAGACAGAGAAGGAGAGAGAGATATAGCGAGAGAGATATAGAGAGAGAGTTAGATAGAGAGAGATAGATAGAGAGGGAGAGATAGAGAGGGAGAGATAGAGAGATAGAGATAGAGAGTTAGATAGATAGATAGATAGATAGATAGATAGAAAGATAGATAGAGATAGATGTGTGTATGCCGGGTCTGCTGGCTCAGTGGATGAATGCGTCCGCTGCAGGGGCCTGTGTTCAACCTCATAGTCACAGGTTTTTTTTTTTTTTGCTCTAGCCCTGCCCCACCCACTGACCCGCCCCCACTGGTGCGGCCCTCGGCCACAAACCACACTGTAAATTTGGCCCCCGAGAGAAAGTTTGTGAGTACCCATGCTTTAAGTGGATCTCTCATATGCCAGGATATTATGCTGCACGGGGCCTGTAATGGTTCAGTAGCGAACTTATCCTGTCACTTGAGGGGTGCCCTGGCAGCCGTGATTACTCCAGTATTCAGGTTACTTTCAAATGGGAGTTACTTGATGCTGAACGATCAAGGTTGTTGTGGGATGCTTCCGGGCATTGCATATCTGGTAACCGTGAGCTCCAGGGTTACTTGCTGTATGCAAGTATTGTTTCCACCGACACATACAGTCAGGGAGGTGCCGTTATGGCCTTCACTAAATGTTTCTTTAATGCGGTTTGACACTTTGAGCAGAATGAAAGCCATGCTTCTACAGAAGACCGTGCTCTTAACCTCCGCTCGAGAGACTTTTGATCTCCAGATCGCAAGGTCCTCAGCCGAGATACAGGCACTCATACGTACGAACTGCCCCTTCCATTTTGCAGAAATGGTAAATCGTATCTTTAACATGTCTGATACGTTGGTATCGTCCACCTATTTAAGACCATAGGTTCAGGACTGTTAAACACCTTTCAGACGGTTCTCGGAGTTATACCAAACTTTATACACTCCATATTCTGAAGCATTTTTGGAGGACTTTCGCTAATCCTGTTTTTAATAGCAGGTATCCTGATTGTCATTTTTCTGCTACGCAATGGACGTCTCAGTCACCAAGGAGATGGAAAAAGCACTCCAGGAGCGTAAATACCATGATCGAATGGTACAACATCTGGGCACACCTCGCCTGAGAGAACTAAGTGCATCTTGGTTCTTGTCATTTAGACCAGTCTGGATGGACTGCATCTTACCTGTCCTCCGATGCCTGCTTTGCGGAGAAGAATGCGTGTTGGATCTCTGTCTGACACTCCCATCATGTGCGCTACCGGACGTTGATGCTTTACTGGACCCTATAACGGCCCATGTTCTGAAGTGTCCCCAGCGTATTCCAATGTTGATGGTGGCATTCCTAGAGCCTCCACAGGTAGTCACGGCTCCTGTTGGAATGGATACCGGCTCCTCCACTGACACCCAGACCTTGGACGGCGCACCGGCTGCCCCAGCATCGGCTGCAGGCAGTACAGAAGACCATCTGTGCTCAATTGATGTAATTTGCGAGGTGTTACAGGGATCTTCGTCTGCGAAAGTAGGCAACAGTAATGTTGCGCCTACCAGCCAGGACACATAAACAATTGGCTCATTGTGTGCTGGAAGAAATTCGGCCTTTTTAAACAAAATAAAATTGGAACTCAAAAACAAATCGACGCTTTTTTATGGACATGCATGGCTTTCAGACGCTTGTAGTAGTTCGAACTATACATACAGACATGTTAGAGCTATATTGGAGCTACGGCTTGAGTGACAATTTCCTCTTTCCATTTTTTAAAGATTTTTTGGGGGAATTTTCAAAAAATTTATTAGCACAACTATTTGTTTTACTATAGTTATTTGCGTACCAATGCCTAGTCAGCCCAGTAGTACGTTTAGAATTTGAATTATGTCGTCCAGTCGGATGAGGAGTGGGTGGGAGATGAATCTTCCAATGCTTCTTTGTTGACAAACGCAGAGAAAATTGCTACAATAACTACCACGCATACCCCTCAACAGACACCACAGGAGACGAGGTAAGTTAATGAACCTTTATTGTGTAATCATCCAATAAGATTTGTAAACTATTTTGAAATTGTCTACTTAACGCTAACATAATTCTAAAGCCTAGGAAATTTGACATGCTAATCATTATTTAATATTTAATTTGGTCTATCCACTGTACTGAAAGTTAATGTACTGAACCTTGTCCAAGATAAGTTAAAGAACAAAAATTGTGAAGGTTAACACACACTCTCCTACACACACTATACTCATTAAGCTACTCCAATAGTAATCGCCAAGTATACATTTCTTACTTGTGCATTATGCAGCTGTGAAATGGATGGTGTTCTGGGAATAGGACAAGTGCATAACTAGGTTTCACTGCTTGAACACCATACTAAAATTGCATCTCTGAAAGTTCAGGTCTTACTGTGCTGATCTCTCTTTCAAGTAGAAATATAGAGAGATATTTACTATTGTTCCTTTTTTGTGTTCTTGACATGACATCTGGTGTACTACCAAAAGCTCTGAGTTGTTCTCTGTCAGTCCAGCTTTGATGTCTGTCAGTTTCTAAGTTGTCAGGATGACGGATATCAAAGAAATCTAAGTAGTTGTAGTGGGAAACGTTGAAGATTGGGTAATATGGTGGCAAAAGGCAGGTAGGACCATGTCCATTAAAAAGGAGAGATTGCTTGCAAGAGGCATAGAGAAAGAGAAACAGACCTGTGGAGCCTTAAGGATTTTGTAAATCCAGGTACGTTAAGAACATTATGTCCAACTTTAAGAATGAAATTGAGTCAACCATTAAACATTTAGTATGGTGACTTCAACACAGTTACAGGATCCCTAATATTTGTTGCTGCAGGTTTATTTATAAGAATGCATGTACCGTAAAATATTGTCAAGTTCGAACATGATAATGTTGGGCTAGGACACCTGCTAGTTTTATATGCCACATGATTTTTGGGGAGTTTTCAGCACTATGTTTTAGCAGTGTTTGCAGTTACAAAAAGCAGTGGGGGTTTTATGGCTGCAAGATAAACAATCCAAGATCAATTGCAGATGACAATTGCCCAATACATTTAACATTTGCAAATGGCACAGTAGGATACAGACTTCAAAGCAAGTACTGATGATTGATATTGTTATGGTGGAGTATAGACTATCTGTAAAGAAACATTTCATATTTACTAATACTACAACCTGAGATGATTGGTGCCATATAAAATTAATATAAGTGCCAAATCCATTGAGCTGGCACGCTAATGGATACTTTCTGTAATGCCCTTAGGAGTCCTTATGCATGTTCCATGTTGTTTACTTGGAGTTATTGTAGTGTTTAAGCACTCTTCTCCATTCCTAACTATCCCATATACACCTTGCTTTTCTTACTTTTACTTCTCTGTTGAATTATTTCTACAAACATGTCCTTAGCTGTTGTGTTGCCTATGTATACAAGTATTTACCTAGTGCCCCTGTTCTTGAGACATTTTGTTAAAGTTGCTTCCATTTGTTAACTTTGGGGCTGATTAACAGTTTGGCGGGGAGATGAGTCCATAACTCGCCGAAGTGAAGGTACACCAGACTGATTTACAGTCGGACACCCCTGAAGAATGTCCGTGATGGTGATGCCTCAGTTGCTGACATACTCTTATGACAGCCCACTGGTAAAGTCAGTTTGAGGTTTGGCCATTCAACCACCCGCCCGATTTAGAGCGGGCGGTTGAATGGCCAGTTTTTCCTCCCCTTACTGCTGTGCAAGCCCAGTGGTAAGGGGCAATAATAAATGTTTCAATGACCTCCCCCCGCACCATTGGAGACATCTCCCACGATCTGGGGGTTATTCGTTTTTGTTAATTCAAAAACAAAATCCCAATTCTTGATTTTCTTTTTTGAACCAAAAACAAGTTAAGTTTGTCCATCAAACTAAACTCATTGACAGGAACTTCAATGGCAGCGGTTCCTGTCAATAAGTAAAGATATCAGCTTGGGCTGGTGGACATCTCTAAATTCGGAGTACAGGTACTCTATAAGGACAAATATTTGACACATATGTACATGCTGCATTTCTGCTTCTGCTGCAGGACGTAACAGGCCACCCTCACTTCAGCCTACTAAATTAGTGTGGACACAAATATTAAGTTGCTTCATCCCCATTTACCCCTTTCATATATTTATTTTTAAAAAAAGGTCATTCTGAACTTGCATACCACTTGGCTACAGGGTTGTACTGCCCATTTATCTCATCGGGTATTATCTAGCAAGGGAGCGAGAGGTTCTGGGGCCATAAGAGGCTTCTTTTTGAAGGCCTAATGCCACAGCTGGTGCCTGTGTCACTGTCCCTGGGGTTTGTTGAAGCAGTCACTGTAGGGGCATGAGCAGAAAGAGAGCAAAGAGTAGAAAGAAGCAAAATATAAAGGATGGATGGAAAAAGATGAAAGTAGAAGGGTTGGTTTCAGTGTGTTTGCGAAGGCTGTTATTAGTTCCCAATCCGAACTTTTCAGCTAGCTAATGCCACACAATTATGTTTCTTCCCCAGACTGTATCGCCTGATTTGGCCATGCTCCCTAGATGTATGATTGGTTGACTACCAAGCATTGCAAGCAATATTAAAGGCATATCATATGCTGCCTACTCAGAACCACCCCTATCCTCCAGTTTGAAGTTGATGGTCTTTTGAATGACAGTTTTTTTTAGATTATTCTCGATCTATTACCATTGCTATCAAAGACAAATGACATGCTACTATGCCCTCTTAACATTGGTATTACTAAATCACCCATTAAAGGAGTCAGTTTTCTTTCAAGCAGTTTTGACATTCAAAGAGTATGCAGTAGCTCTATCATATCCCTCGTTGTCATGGACATGTGATTTTAATACATCTGTCTTTTGTTTGGAATATCTTTCTTTAACTGTCTTTGCCTGTGGTTGTTACAGTTTAAAATTGTAGTTTTAACCTGCCAGTGATTGCATAATTTATCCCATGTTTTTGTGTTTAAACTTGTGTTTTTTCCTGCCTGTGACTGCTTCCATTTAACCTGTTGAATTGTGGGATTTGCAGTCCAAACTCTGTAGTTTTTCCCTCTCATTCCCTGTGACTATCAGTTTTTTCCCTCCAAATGTCTCCTTTGCTCTGTGCTAAGATCTGTATGTTAAGCAGTGCATCCCCAGCGACCATCTTGTGTTAACAAGTCAGTGAAACCAGCCCCCCCTTCCCTCCTGAGACAGCAGTAATGTACTGTAAGCTGTTTAAACTGTGTTTAATAGGGACTGTGCACTTCGTTTTTTGGCCAGGAGAGGGAGTAAAGTTTTATACAAATAGTATTGTTAGAGGACAAGTTTGTTGGGGCCTTACCAAAGTGTGGATTGAGCCTGTCTGTCTCCTAGGAGATCTGTGAATAGAGCAGCTCCCCAGTCCCAGTCCCCACCCCCAGGCCAGCAGACCTAGTACTGGGGATTGGCTATTCAGCTCCCAGGCAACTCTGAGCCCTCCCCTCACACCTGCCCAGGCACCTTAAGGCTTTGCTGGGTGCACCCCAAATCATTCTCCTCCATCTTGTGAGTTGCAGCCTACCTGTGCCCCAGATTGCAGTGAGCAGAGTCCATGAAGTGGTAAGGAGGCAGACTAGTGCTGTCTCTTTCCTAAAAAAGTTTAAAAAACGATTTTCTTTACCTGTGATTGCATCATCTTATTTTATCTTTTTAAATTTCTTTAACTGTCTTTGCCTGTGGTTGTTACAGTTTAAAATTGTAGTTTTAACCTGCCAGTGATTTCATAATTTATCCCATGTTTTTGTGTTTAAACTTGTGTCTTTTCCTGCCTGTGACTGCTTCCATTTAACCTGTTAAATTGTGGGATTTGCAGTCCAAACTCTGTAGTTTTTCCCTCTCATTCCCTGTGACTATCAGTTTTTTCCCTCCAAATGTCTCCTTTGCTCTGTGCTAAGATCTGTATGTTAAGCAGTGCACCTCCAGCGACCATCTTGTGTTAACAAGTCAGTGAAACCAGCCCCCTTCCCTCCTGAGACAGCAGTAATGTGCTGTAAGCTGTTTAAACTGTGTTTAATAGGGACTGTGCACTTCTGCTTTTGGCCAGGAGAGGGAGTAAAGTTTTATACAAATAGTGTTGTTAGAGGACAAGTTTGTTGGGGCCTTACCTGCAGAAGTCCAAAGTGTGGATTGAGCCTGTCTGTCTCCTAGGAGATTTCTGAATAGAGAAGCAGCTTCCAACTCCCTGGCCAGCAAACCTTGTCTGAGGTAGCTGGGACCTTATATAGTCTGATATTGTTTGGTACATGTGTACACTGATTGGTGGTTGTATCTGATGTTTTTATTGGATTAGGGTTAGTGTCCTCATTGGTTGGGTATTTGAGGGTTCTGATTGGTTTCTGGGTCTGTGATTCAATAAATGTAGGGTTGGGACTAGGTCTAGGGTTAGTATTTCTATTGGAAGTAGGGACTAGGGCTTCCTGTGTTATTGGTTGTTGGGACTAGGGTGGGACTAGGGCTAGGGTTAGGCCTTTAATTGGAAGTAGCGATTAGGGCTTCTGGTGTTATTGGTTGCTGGACTAGGTGTGGGACTAAGAGTAGGGTTAGGCTTTCTATTGGAAGTAGGGACTAGGGCTTTCTGTGCCATTGGTTGCTTGGACTAGGGTTGAGACTACTGGTAGGGCTAGGGCCTCTATTGGACGTAGAGATCAAGGGTTTTTGAAACTGATTGGGTGCTTGGACTAGGGCTAAGATTGGCTGTAAGGTCCTCGTCTCCTATTGGCTCTAGATTTTAGGGCTAGTGCTGTGATTGGATATTGTTAGGGCTAGGGTTCCCATTGGCTGAAGGGGTCACTTGACTACTAGGGCTATAAACGGCCAAGGCTTAGGGCGTCTCAGCCCGGGCGTCTCAGCTAAGGGTGGAGAGGACAAGGGTGAGTGCCTGTTTGAGCCTGTTAAGGGTGGAGAGGACAAGGGTGAGTGCCTGTTTGAGCCTGTTAAGGGTGGAGAGGACAAGGGTGAGTGCCTGTTTGAGCCTGTTCGAAACTGGTCGGGACCAGGGCCAGGAATGCTGCCCATTTTCCCATTCATTAATACCCACCCTATGTATTTGTCCCTCTGTACATAAGCATTGATTTTCACTATAGATATGTGCCTATCTTCGTGTATTGCTTTGTATAAACATGTACAATAATTATGTTGCTATAAAAACAAAAGAAAAAAAAAATTCTTCTTTGTTCTACATGTACTTGCTTCCATTGTGCATCTATGTACCTCCATGTACTTGGATCTGTGTGTCTGTTACTTTTCTCCTGAAAAAGCATATCCAATGCACTACCCTATTTCTCATCCGCTACCTCTATCAATATCTTTAATCTGCATATACTTACCTCCTTTATGCATCTATATACTTTCAATGTACTTATGGATCTATATATTTATCACTTTCTTATAATTTAGCATTTCCAATGCACTACCGTATTTCTCAGCCTATACTTCCCTCAATATATCTTCTAGCCCAATTTTCTGACTCTTCTCAAACTTCTTTCTACTACTCTTTCCAATTCACTACCCTATCCCCGGCAACCACCGAGACCACTGCCCCCACAACCACCAACCGCATGCTCTCCTGGACCAACATCAACGACGAGGACACCAGCGACATCATGAACACCATCCACTCCCGTTCACCGCTAGACCCGTGCCCTCACCACATCTTCAACAAAGCCAGTACAGCCATCGCGCCCCATCTCCGGAAAATAATCAACATCTCCTTCGAGACAGCAACCTTCCCGGAAAGCTGAAATCACGCCGAGATCACCGCCTTACTCAAGAAACCCAAGGCAGACCCCAAGGACCTCAAGAACTTCCGACCCATCTCTCTGCTCCCGTTCCCCGCGAAGGTCACCGAGAGAATCGTCAACAAACAACTGACCCACTACCTCGAGGAGAACAACATCCTGAACCCTTCCCAGTCCGGCTTCCGCAGCAACCACAGCACCGAAACCGCCCTCATCGCCGCCACCGATGACATCAGGACCCTGCTAGACAACGGAGAAACAGCAGCCCTCATCCTCCTGGACCTATCAGCCGCCTTCGACACGGTCTGCCACCACACACTACGAACACGCCTTCACGACGCCGGGATCCAAGAGAAGGCCCTGGACTGGACCACATCCTTCCTTTCCGGCAGAACACAAAGCGTCCGCCTCGCCCCCTTCCGATCCAAGGCCACCAAGATCATCTGCGGCGCACCCCAAGGCTCCTCCCTCAGCCCAACGCTGTTCAACATCTACATGGCACCCTCGCCCACGCCGCCCGACAGCACAACCTCAACATCATCTCCTACGCCGACGACACCCAGCTGATCCTCTCCCTCACCAAAGACCCTCACACCGCCAAAGCCCACCTCCACGAAGGAATGAAGGCCGTCGCCGAATGGATGAGGACCAGCCTGAAGCTGAACTCGGACAAGACGGAGGTCCTCATCCTTGGTTCCAACCCTTCAGCCTGGGACGACTCCTGGTGGCCAACATCACTGGGAACAGCCCCGCCACCCACCGACCACGTACGCAACCTAGGGGTCATCCTCGACCCCACCCTCTCCATGACTAAGCAGGTCAACGCCGTTTCCTCATCCTGCTTCAACATCCTCCGAATGCTCCGCAGGATCTTCAAGTGGATCCCCACCGAAACAAGAAAAACAGTCACCCAGGCCCTCGTCACCAGCAGGCTGGACTACGGAAACGCCTCTACGCAGGAACGACGGCTAAGCTCCTGAGACGGCTGCAATGCATCCAGAACGCCTCTGCACGTCTTATCCTCGACATCCCCCGACGCAGCCACATCACACCCCACCTGAGAGACCTGCACTGGCTCCCTGTCAACAAGAGGATAACCTTCAAGCTCCTCACCCACGCACACAAAGCACTCCACAACTCCGGACCAGCCTACCTCAACAGACGACTCAGCTTCTACACCCCCACCCGCCAGCTCCGCTCGACCAGCCTCGCCCTCGCCACAGTCCCCCGCATCCGGAAAACGACCGCCGGCGGCAGATCCTTCTCCCACCTCGCTGCCAAGACCTGGAACACCCTCCCCACCTACCATTTTGCAATAATCACGAATACATACGAGTATATAAAATACATGATAATAAAAGTGCGTACTCCTACGATGCCTCCCTAACTAGATGTACCTAAATGTACCTAGCATGTGTGTAGGTATTAGGCCAAGAATCCCTGTGGGATAAAGTCAACTCCATTACCTGGATTGAGAGACTGTGGGACCCCGTCCTGGTCTTGGGTTGGACACCCCGCAAGGGATGTTAGGCCACTGCGAGCTGGAGTGTCTGCATGCAGGAACTTCAGCGTCTTTGGTCAGTGTATCGGCCGGGAAGTCCTGGTCTCCTCTTTGTGGAGGCCTGCCCTCTCTGTGGAGGCCTCAAATCAGGAGGTTCGGCTTTCGGACCCCACCCAATTTGTAGTTGCCATCTACAGCACCTCCAGGTGCCCGAGGCGCCGTTAGGCCGCTGTCCAGCAAGGAGAGCACTGCCACACTCGCATGGAGCGTCGAGCCGCCACGCGACTCCTCCAGCAAACTCCTTGTGCTCCATAAGGAGCAGCAGTGGGGCGGCTTGCTCAGCCCCCTCATCCACGCAGCTGCTCCAACACCTCTTTCAGGGACCAGAGCGCTGGCAGGCCACACCACATGTCTGGAATGGGCAGGCGAGGTCAGGCAGGTCCACACCACAGTAGCCACGGGCTGGAAAACTCGGCGTCCAGGTCCTCTTCGGCAGACGGCCGCCGTCGGGGTCACCGCTGGGGACTCCGTAGGCCTATGAGCTGCGACCTCACAGGGGGAGCGCAGCTGCGCACTTCCGGAGTGCCAGGCCGCCGCATTGTACCTCCAGCAAGCTACGGGGGCTTCCCAATGTTCAGCCGCAGAGTGGCCCCCCTCTGAGGGTGGCAGAGAAGCGCCCCCCTCCGCCAGGATCAGTTCAGACTCAGGCCGCTGCGACCGTAGCAGCCCGGGCGATGCGTGGGCCACCTGGCAAGATGGCGGCAAGGGCACCCAGCAGCCGCGTAGGGCCTCTACCGTACAGCAGTCAGCGTCGATGCCGGAGGGGAAAACAGCCCCTTCATGGTAAGGGCAGGAGGGTAGCCACCTTCCCACGGCTAGAGAGTGCCCATTCAGCTGTCCTGGTGCAGTCGATGGCGTTAGAGGGGCCCCAGGGACTCAGAGAGCAGGCAAATCACGTCCTACTCGATTCCCTTATAGGCCATGTCCCCCTTGGTGGGATTTTTAAACACCAGGCGGGATGAACTAGGAGGGTGATGCCTGGTGGATCATAATGGCGATTGCACCTCAAAGTGGTGCAGGGTGTCCAACTGTGGGGGGAGCACTGGTTGGATCTTTGCGCCACTGTCAAAAACCCACACCGTCGAAAACCTCTCTATTTGAGATATTCAGGCTAGAGTGGAGCATAGCACTCCTGTATTCCTTTCCGCCTCTTTCTGCTCTACGTTCTGAAGGAAGTCATGAATGACCGGGCCCAAGTCATCCTAGTGCAGTGGTCTTCAAACTTTTTAATGTTGCCACCTCGGTGAAAAGAAAGAAATTAGCGGGCCCCTCAAAATTTTTCACAATTATTCTATTAAATTGCCAATGTTTAAATATGTATAGACTTATTTAAACATTGCAGTTAAGTTGTGTTACAGTTTTAAAAATGCACTTTAATGCATGATTGCCAAACATACTATTCTGGTCAGGCAGGGCTTACTAATGTGGAAAGGTATCCACAGTGTGATTATTAGAAGTGGGGGTTCTGAAGAGTATTTGGAGTCCCTTCCCTTTTGACCCCTTCTCACAGCCAGGATATAAATAACAAAAGTTGTTAGTGATGGCCCATTACAGAGCAGCTTACTGCCGCTCATTTTTTTTCTACTGAAAACAAAGCACTGTTATCAGCATAATGCTTCTTTTGATCCAAGCCTGGCGCGCCCCCGGGATCTCTTGAGGCCCCCCTAAGGGAGCCCGCCCCCCATTTGAAGAGCCCTGTCGTAGTGGCTCTAGATTGGGACATGAGAGTGTTATACTAGGAACTTCTGTACATGAACATCTGTCCTCCAGCTTTGGGAAGATCTGTTGCATCAGGACAGTGGTGCACCAAAATCTGCGCAATCCACATCCCATATGTGAAGACTGAGTGTCAGCAATTGACTGTGTTCGATTTACCACTGGAGTTTGTAGATGTTATCCTCGCTGCCAGGTGTCCCTCTACAAAGTCTATTTATGCCAGGCAATGGGACAAATTTGTGGCTTGGTGTGGAGCTCGCAATGCAGACCCTTTACAAGCCAAACTGTCGGATGTTTTATGGTTTCTGTTGTCTTTAACCCAGCAGGGACTTGCAGTGGGCACCAATAAGGGTTATTTGTTGGCCTTTTTTGCTTTTACCAGCACCAATAATCCTTGTTTAAATCACCTGTTGTTACTTTTTTAAAGGTTTGATACACATGTTCCCTCCTAAATCATTTGTGATGTCAGGGTGGGATCTTAATTTGGTCTTGACGTTCCTTGTGGACCCTCATTGAGCCAAAGCACAGCTGCTCATTGCATCTTCTGACTCTCGAAATTGCTTTCCTCATGCGGTCACTTCAGCACGTCCCGTAAGTGAGCTCCAGGCTCTCTCAGAGCAGCAGCCATACACTGCCTTTTTACCAGACAAACTGGTGTTCAGGACCAGGGAGGCATTTTTGCCAAACGGTGTGACCACTTTTTATGTTGGGCAATCCATCACCATCCCAGTGTTCTTTGCTCCACCTCACCCACAGAAGAGGAGAGACTCCCATTAGCTGGACGCCAAAAGAGCCTGAAGGTTTGACATAGATTGCTCCAAAGATCATTGGGTGGATGATCAGCTTTTTGTCGGGTACTTGGGGGCAAAGACAGGTAAGGCAGTGCAGAAAAGTGCTTTGTCAAGGTGGATAGTCCTCTGCGTTAAGGTCTGCTATACATTGGGCAAGAAGCAGCCTCCAGAAGGACTGAGGACTTATTGCAGCAGGGCCAAAGCTGCTATCACTGCGTTGGTACACAAAGTACCTTTTCTTGACATCTTACAAGCTACGATGTGGGCGTCAGTATACACATTTACAAAGCACTACTTCCTTGACAGCCAGGTCCGACAGGAAGGGTACTTTGCCTGTTCGCTCCTGCAGGAGTTTTTGGTCTGATCCATTCCACAGACCCTCCACCTTGGAGAGTTACTGCTTTGGTATCTATTTTACAGGTGAGGAATCCACAGTAAGAAGTATTCATCAGAACAAGTTACTTTCCTTTCTGGTGGATACACTAACCACAGATTCCTCACTGGCCTCCTACTATGTGGAGTGGTCTCTTTTTACCATGTGAAAAGGTCCAAAATTAGGGTTCTACACACTTGTATTTTCGATTGTTTTGAGATCCTTATCTGAGGGCCTGGAAGAAGTGAAGAAATAAACTGATGTTGGAACAGGGGTGGTGTTTATATGCAGCTCTGGCCCATCACTTCCGGGGTGGAACAAAGTGTAACACGGATCACATAGTGCGTGGAAGCACTGCTGTGCAAGCTTCGGGATCCAGGCCAGTGCCTGGGGGTATTCCACAGGTGAAGAATCTGCAGTTAGATAGAATATCAACCTGAAAGAGCTTTACCAAAGGTAGGATTCTTTTTTATCTCAATCACCAGCACTTATTTGACACTCCCAAATGGGCACAGAGAAATTCTGAACCAAACCCCCTCTGTCTTTTCATAACCAAGTTTTCGTGACTTTAGCTGTCAAATGTTCTCTGCCACTGAAAGTATTGCAGTCCTGCAATATAGTTCTAAGTAGTGAAATGAATTCTTAAAACCCTTTACTCTTGTAAGGTGTTAACATAATTTTCTGCTGCTGTACATCTAGCCCAGTGGCAACCAGAATTCAGAGTTCATTTTCACTTGCATATTGTAATCCATCTTTGCTTTTCAGGAATTATCAACTGCGTCAAAATATGTTCCCTGTCCCTTTTATGTGCACATTTGTAAAAGAGTGACTTCTGAGTGAAGGACATGGAAACCTATTTTTCAGCTCTTCTGTTTACAGTAAATGGGTCAACCACTGCAAAAGCAGGTCGCATGCATTTTTATTATTAAAAGCACTTCTCCAGTAAGACTTTTATCGCCTGGGTCTCTTCAACTGCCACAACAGCTCTCCTCCAAGTACTTTTTCACTAGTTCTTTAATTTTTCCTCTGTGTTACTGACTTTAGTTAAACTGTTGGCTTCAATTGAGGCTCTATCAGAAAGTCTTGCATTGCTTGGAATATTTAATACCTAATTCCTGGATGCTCTCCTTGTGTTGTTTGGTAAAGAACTGATTTCAGATAGCCCATGGGTAGTGTGTAGGGGAATTAGAATAGCTATTGAAATGGTAAAGAGAATGCAACAAGAAAAATAAAACTGATAATGTAAGAAACTAAATTGTTAAACTATGGGAGAGGGATGTCATTCTTTGATATGAGTCGTGGCTCAGCTCAACCATATTTAGAGCAATCTTAAGCCTACCAGGAAAAGCATGTTTTTCAGTGAAATCCTGAGCTTATCAGAAGCAGCAAGGCTTTTATCATAGACAAATGCATGTGGTACATGTTCAATAACATTACAGTTAAGAAATAAGTTTAAAACCCCCTGCCAATGTAGTTCAAAAGAGTAAAATGTAATGATCAACAAACACAAAAATGGCAAAAATAAGATGGAGGGTTCAGAAGTTATAAAAGTATTATAAAAAGTCCATAGAAAATCACAGGGCTCCAAATATCTAGTGTTATCGTGTAGGGTGTGATTGAGTGGGCCTTAGTCATCCTCCATTACTGTCTGGTGACTGAGGTCAGGCGTGAACGAGCAGCTTACTCAGCTCAAGAGTTTCACCTTAGTTTAGTATTGAGTACCTTTTAAAGAAGTCAAATATGCGAGTGGAGCAAAGCAGGAAGTTGTAGTTAAATGAGGCTCCACAAGGTCTGATATGTTTATCCCAGTCAAGCTGAAGCTTTAAACTGTGCTGTAAAAAAAAAAACTGAGGGGGACAACCCTCAAGATCAAAGCTGGTGAGGCTTCATTGGGACGACTTAGAAGGGCTCCATCAGATTGGACTCCTTATTTTCCCTGCCCTGCTAAAGCCTTGCTTCTTCCGCCAAAAATCCTTGAATAGGACAAATCATGAATCCTACTAGATGAAGTTAAACCTGTTGAATAATTTTAGCACCTTGTTCTGGTCATCCGGAGATTGTGTCAAAAAGTCTATACCTTTTTCCCTGCTCCAAAGGTTCACAAATATTCAGCGAATGTTCCTTGGACACCAAGCAACAGGTACAAGCAGGAAGACATATATTATCGTAGCATGTGTGGCTATAGATACACATGCTGTGCATACTCCTGCAATCTAGTATAAGGCTCCTCAGTGATTCCTTTGGTCGTGGATGCGCATGGGCACTGACTCCATTGTTAGATTGTTTTTCTCTGCCATCAGGTTCAGGTGTGAATAAGCGTTGCTCCCGGTCTCGACATGTTCAACGGTTCCCGTCGTGGCCTCAGAAGATGCCCACAGTGCCATTAGAAAACTTGAAGCCATCCTCAAGGCCAAAAGCACAATTGGCATCAAAGCAGATGCCGTCAATGCTGAAACCACAATCTGCTCTGAAGGTCCCTGCTCACGAGGTCGAGGAAAGCCTAATCCTTGAGCGATTACAGCAGAAGCTGGACAAAAGACAAAGGAGGATCATCATACACCTGTGCACAGGCAAGCTCTCTGCTTCCGAAAAGACTGTGCCAAAGTACAGGTTGGCTTTTGAAGAGGTTCCACCACTGGACACTTCTGCACCTCCCCTGCCCTCCAAGAGGCCTAAGGAGAAAGCTTCTGCTCCTCCTTCACCACTACCACTTGCTTCAGCTCCTCAACAAAGACCTTTACCCTCACCTCCTCTGACTTTCCCTCATGAGTCACTGGAGTCATACTCTTACATGGGCAGTCCTAGCCCCTATTCCCCGGCTGAGGATTTTGCCCTAGTTACCCTGAACACCCTGATGATCCTTGGGGCGATTAGGACATGGACCCTTACACAGATCTAGAACATGTCCCAAGAATGGCCTCTCCGCCGGAAGACACCACAGTGTACCACAGTGTGTTTCAACGCATGGCCACCTACCATAAGTTGGACCTTTACGTCACTCCAGAGGATGACACCTTTTTGGTGGATATTCTTTTAAAGACAGAGCGTTCCGTTCAATACTTACCCATGCTGAAGGGGATGATAAAATCTGCCCCTGAGATTTTCAGGGACCAGATCAAATACCGGGTAATCACACCTCCTAGAGAAAAACATCAGCCTCTGACCTGCTCTTCATCAGAAGTCATGTCCCAACAGACTCCATAGTTGTAACCACTGCTAGGAAAAGGGCAATAGCCCAGGCCATGGGCGGCGCTTCGCCTCCTGACAAGGAGAGCAAGCAAATTGATGATGCAGGGATGAGAAATGGGGTGGGTGCAGGCACTTGTTGGTTCATCTCCAATTCAATAGGCCTCCTCTTCTGGTATAAGGGCTCACTGGGAAGAGATGGAGGGACTCCTACAGCTCTTCCCTGACCACTACTGTAAAAGGGAAGGGAGAGAAACTTGTTGAAGGGGAAGCCATCTCCAACGCTAGTGTGCCTTGGATTCGGCAGATACAGCAGCCAGAGGAGTGAACACCTCAGTCATCCTCTGGCACCACTCCTGGCACTGGGTGTCTGGATTCAACCCGGAGGTGCAACAGTACATTATTAACCTTCCGTTCGTCAGGAAGCACCTGTTCGTACCTCAGGTTGACACCATGCTTCAACAATTAAGGACACACAGACAGCTATGGTGCCCTCCAAGTCCCTTCCGGCAGGGGCCCCTTTCAGAAGCAGAAGGCTAGAGGTGGATCCAAGGCCACTTCCCCAAAACAAACCCATTCCACCATTGGCAACACAAGGGTTATCATCAATAGGGTGGCAGAGGCTTCCCACTGGGCTCCTTTAGGGGAAATAGCTCCAAAGGCCAAGCCAGAAGCACTTTCAGTAAGGGAGCCTCTGCATCTAAGAACTGACTTGCCTCATATTCCCCCGATCATACAACACCTGCTGGGGGGAAGGCTTTGGTGATTTCTTCCCCACTGGGAGGAAATCACCACAGATCAATGGGTCTTATCCATTATTCAGCACAACAACTGCTTCAAGCTCATCTTAAGATCCAACCATCAGCGTTTCCTGATTGTCCCTCGCTTTTCTAAAATGAGACGGGGGCAGGTCTTTTACGGTAAGGACTGCCAAACTCTGGAATGCCCTACCCCACCACCTTCGAATGCTAAACTCAGTGCAGGATTTCAGAAAGGCGCTGAAAACCTGGCTCTTCAAGCAAGGGGGACTAGCGGCCCGAACCTTCAATTTTGTCTGGTTGGCTTTGTTAGCACCGTGACACCTCTTCGGAGGTAGCTGTGAGCTTTATAAATGTTCTTGATTGATTACTCCCACCACACATCCCACCTCGCACCCTCTGCTCAGAACATCTCATGTTGCTACAAGAGAAGGTTCAGGCACTCTTACTCAAAGGAGCCAAAGTGCCAGTACCTATCTAGGAAACGGTACCCCTTAATAATGCTTTATAGGTCTAGGAGTAAGGAGGAAAAAACTAATAAACTGAAAAAGACTCCCACATGACCTGTATATCTTCTATATGGGCCTGCTAGCGCTCCATGGGCAGACCGTTACTCAATTCATTATATTCCTTCATATAATTCTCTCCTCTCATACTTGGCCTCCCCAACTAGTAACATACACAGCTGGAATTAACTGTAGAAATATATCAAGAAATGTTCCGTTATGATGTTGTAGGTTGGAAGAGATGCAACGAAATGTATTTCTTCCAACCTACAACACCATAACGATCTTGATATATTTCTACCATTAATTCCAGAAGTGTACGTAACTGATTGGGGAGGCCAAGTATGAGAGGAGAGAATGATAGTGTGTTGGTGTGTTTGAGGTGAGATTGGTCAGGTGTGGTTGACTTTAGGGGGTAATTTTCTTTACAATAATTGACTTATGTTTCATCACATTTGTACAATTGTCTATCTGTTTAATCTGCACAAGACAACTAATCTATGCGTTACCATGTGGAAGAATTGTGTGCAAGTATCTATGGATTTGTTGTGGTCTCATTACATGTTTTTAATTATGTAATTTTGTATAATGAAATGACAAAAGAAATTACCATTGGTAAAGTATGTAAACAAGTTTTTATTATCTAATAAATAGACAAACAACAGTATGTATATGCCTGTGACTCAATGAATTGAGTAACGGTCAGCCCATGGAGCTCTAGCAGGCCCATATTGAACAAATACAGATCTTGTGGGAGTCTTTTTTGGTTGTCAAAGTGCCAGTACCCAGGCAATACCAGGGAAAAGGTATCTACTCCCTATACTTTGTCATTCCCAAGAAAGACAAATCACTCAGGCCAATCCTCGACTATAGGAAGCCAGCTCTTTATATAGTGGACCAAAAAGATTTACAATGTGTAAAGAGTCCAGGCATACCTAAAAGGAAGTACAGAAGCACAAATGACACCCTAAATACTCTCTTTTGTGGTAGTGTGGCAGAGCAGTTAGGCATATCAGAGGGTAGCGTTAAGCATTTATTGCACACACAAAGGCATTAAGTGAGACACACACTCAAAGAAATCTGACACTAATATATAAAAATAACAAACTCATATCAATTTAGATACCAAGATCATCAGAATCAGGTAAGTACTTTTTGAGTTATGAATTTTTACAGTTTTCAAAAGTTGACAGTGCAATTTTTGGGTGCGGTAATGTTAAACTATGGGGGAAAAACATGTACTGCAGTCGGGCACTTAACAGCGACTTATGGGACTTTTCTCCAGGTGAGTATGGCGCAAGGTCCAAGGCCACACCAACAAGTCACCTAAGAAGACCCTGTGGCATCTGGGTGCACAGGTTATGTTGTTGGGTTTCCCATTCACTTCAATGGGGGAACAGTCCTGTCCAACAGAGGCTTCAAGCTGGGACTGGGGGACCAGTCCAGGGGAAACCACAGGGGGGCTCGACCCTTGAGATGCTCGGGCATGGTGGCACCTTTAGTCCACTTCTCCTCAGGCTCTGGATCGCAGGTGCAGTGGTGTCTTTTGGCGTCAGATCTTGTGCTGGAGACACTCGCAGTTGTAGGGGGCCTGCAGAAAGAGGCTGCAGGTGGCGACTGGTAGTCCAGTCTTGGCAAACCCAAGGTTGGGTTTAGCTCCTGTGCGTCTGGGGACCCCGTTGGCACGTCACTTCCCTTGGGCTTGGGCTGTGGAGCGTGAGTGCTTAAGTACTTTGAGGCGTCAGGTGGGGGCAGTCGAAGACTCACTTCTTTGTCTTTGTTTTGCAGAAAAGGGACAAGCAAGACAGCTGGGCCACTCTCGGTGTGGATCTCACTGTCTCTGAAGTCCCTCAACATACAGGTTGGTCTTCCTCGGTGTTGGTGCCTGGACTAGACACATCAAGCCTTGGCGGCTGCAAGTGGTCCAGTACCCCAGGTATTGGTGTGTTTGGTCGTCCCAGTATGAAGGAAGTGGCCCGATTAGGGTCACCCGGGTCACTCACGACCACCTCTCAGCCTTCCACACCAAATGAAGAGTCAGTCAGACAGTAGAGAATGCAAACCAATATCTGTTTATTCAGAGTACACTGAGAGCGGAGCCCGGTCTGCCCAGTCTCTAAGGAGTACTACAGAGGGACTAAAGTCCACAAGCATAGAGATACATTTAGTACATTTCATAACTGGGCTAGAACACGCCCATAGTGGAATTTTCCAGGCAGGTGCTGTAAAGCAATGCAAACGAGAGAAAAAAACAATCTCAGTACTCATATCTTACAAAGTTGCAGAGTCCAAGGCCACTGCAGGCGGGCCCGTCTTCAAACAAGTGGGAGAAGGCCTATATCTAGTGAGAAAGGTATGCGCTAATAAGAACAGTCTATTCATTAGTGAAGCAAAACCCAACCTTGGAGAAACAAAACCTAGCAGAGGCTGTTTCTCAGAAATAGCAAAGGATTAGTTTCGATCATGATTCAAAATGGCGCCTACATAGAAAATGGCGCCGCGAATGCTAACATACATAGAACAATGCGCAAACATGATTTTTCTATTCTAACATGTAGGCGGCAGGCCGGTGTACTGGGTGTTGCTTCTTTGGTGCCTGCGGCTGCAGGGTAGTACCTCCTCTACTACAAGGGTGTTCCTTTGGCAGCTGGCGAAGCACTAGCAGCCCTCTGGGTTTATTGAGGTCCGCACAGCAGCAGGACGAGTCAGTTGCTCCACGAGGGTCAGGTGCAGCAGGCAGGCTGGCAGGGTTGGCACCAAGTCAGTTGTGCTTCTCGGATCAGCAGTCTTCTTCTTTGTTCACTTCTTCTTTTGGTCCACAGAAATCTGAAGTCCTGGTATCAATGAATCCCCTAAATACTCTATTAAGGTATGTTAGGGGAGTGAGGGGTAGTAGCCAATGGGATACTTAGCCCTGGGGTCACTACACCCCCTAGATGACCACTTCCTTTGGGGAGTGGGCATCACCCTGTCCCAGAATTCCTAATTTCACCACACACAAGATGGTGGAATTCCTAATTCAATGTTCACTTCAAACAGGTCACCCTAGAGGTGTTCCCAGCTTTGCAGTGTAACACGTCTGTTCATGCAGATGTCCACACATGTAATACAATGCACCCTGCCTTGGGGCTATAAGGCCTGCTGTAGGGGTGACTTACAGATATTACATGCAGTGTTAGGGGACATGGCACATACATGTGTGCCATGTTGTGTTTTCTCTTTTTGTAGCACCTTGTCACACAGCCTGCAGTGGCAGTCTATGAGTTTGGGACTGGATCCCTTAGAGTGGCACAGGATATGCTGCAGCTCTTAGGGACCCTCTTTATTACCCATGCCCTAGGTGCCAGAGGTACCATGACTTACACAGGAGTTAAAGGCCTGGTCACTTGAGGATCAAGTGACCAGTTGTCTTGTTTTGGCATGGGGGAGAACATTGGCACCGGGGACCTGGTTAGCAGGAGCCCAGCGCACTTCAGTCAAAGTTGCATCAAATACCAGGCAAAAAGTGTGAGGGGGGCCCTACTGCATCAAAAACTCAGTTTCCTACATCAACCTCCACCCTCTCAACAGATACAACCTGTCACACTTCCACATGGTCACCCTCCAGGACGTCATCTCTTTGCTACAGCAAAGGCGACTTCTTAGCCACATTGAACCTGAAGGATGCCTACTTCCACATGCCAATCAATCCAGCACATTGGCACTACCTCCACTTTATGGTAAATGGTCAACACTACCAGTTCAAGGTACTGCCCTTTAGCGTCAATACAGCCATGGGGTCTTCACCAAATGTCAAGTATGTGGTAGCCACTCGCCTAAGGAGGGGAGAAACACATGTCTTCCCCTTCCTAGACAGCTGGCTGATCAAGAGTGCAAGCAAACAGGAATGCGTAGCCCACGCTCAGTCTGCAATCTCCCTCCTGTACAGCCTAGGGATCACAGTAAACACTATAAAAATCTCACTTGGAGTCACTCCAAGTCCAACCCTTCCTAGGGTTAGTCCTGAACACAGTCATGGGCACAGCTTTTCCCAGCACCCAGAGGGTGCATGCATTCCAACAGCTTCTACCACTTTTTCAGTCACTGCGGACACTTCGAATGTGCACAATCATAGACCTTCTAGGTAAGATGGCCTCATGCATTTCATAGTGCCCCATGCCAGACTGCATATGCGGATAATCAGGTGTGCTTGTCAAGCCAATGGTCAGAAGCACAGGGTCAATTACAAGATCTAGTGTTGATTCAGGCTAGCATCCATCGCTTTCTGCCATGGTGGAACAGCAATAATCTGTCACAGGGCAGGCTCCTTGCAGACGGGTTCTGCAGGTGACGATCACCACGGCACATCTCTAGTCAGCTGGGTTGCACACCTCAATGACATGACAGTCCAGGGTCTGAGGCCACCTCACCAGCGCAGCCTCCACATCAACCCCCTGGAACTGTTAGCCATTCACCTAGACCTGAAAGCCTTTCTCCAACAGATTTAATGCTAGGTAGTCCTTGTGCGTACAGACAATATGACTACCATGTTCTAACTATAAAAACAAGGTAACACACTCCCATCACCTGTCGGCCCTGGTGCAGTGAATCTGGTGTTGGGCCATCCATCACTAGGTTCGTCTCATAGCAGAGTATCTTTTAGGTGTGGAAAACAACTTTGCAGACCTACTCAGCAAGATGCAGCAACAAGTCCACGAACGATAACTCCCCCCAGACGTCCTGCTCCCTTACTTCAGAAATGAGGCACCCCAAACAGACCTTTGCACCATAAAAAAAAATGCTCAAACTTTGTCTCCAGGTTTCCACACCCATGGGCAATGCTCTGTGGATAAACTGGTCCGGGCTTTTTTTTTTTTTTTGCCTTTCTCTCGTTTTTTTCTTTTTCCTACCTCTCCCACTGATACTGTGTGTGATCAAAAAGCTGAGGAAAACTTCCCTTAGTTTCATCTTAGTGGCTCTAATGTGGTCCAGACAACCATGGTTCTCACCACTTCTAGAGGTGTTCATTGCTCCTCATGAAAAGCCTCCCAACAGGCTGGATGTTCTCCAGCAGAACCACGGCAAAGTTGGACATCCGGCACAATCTGGCGATTTGGCTCCTAGAGTTTGGTTACATTGGTCTACCTCAATCAAGAGTGCATAGACATATTCAAAGAAGACTGTAGATCCACTACACACACCTGCTACGCTGCTTAGCAAAATTGTTAGGTCTACTATTGTACATCTAAACAATTACACCCTCTTACGCCTATCATGCAAGACATTTTTTGGTAGCTCCTACAGTAACAAAGGTTGGGGTTAGCCTGCACATCAATTCGGCTACACTTAACCACAATTGCTGCATACATGCAGAAAAGGGAACACTCTTCCCTCTTTAAAGTTCCAGTAGTCAAAGATTTTGAGGAGGGCCTTAAACTTATTATTCCACCTAGGGTACTTCCAGCATCATTCTGGAATCTCAATATTGTCCTTACCAGAGGTATGGGGGCTCCTTTTGGGCCATTCATGCTGTTTGCAGTTTCTCTCCCAGTCTTTTTCCCTTGGCTTGACTGGATAGCTGAAATAGCACTCCACACAATGTATGTCAAGCATGCTCTGATGTATTATTTAGACAGGATCAAATCATTCCCCAAAACACAAGAACTCTTTGTAGCCTTTTCACAGTCTCACAAAGTTCATGCCATTTCTAAAGCAGGAATCACTAGGTTGATTGTGTAATGTATCAAAACCATTGACCCGAAAGTTAAAGAACCCCTTTTCTTCACCCAGATCACACTTCACCTGCAAATAGGGTGTTTCTAGGGAACATACCTACAGCATATATTTGTAAAGCAGCCACATGGGCTCTCCGCACACATTTGCAAAGCATTATTGTGTAGACATTCTTGCAAGGTAGCAGCAAGAGTTGGTCAAACTGTCCTCAGGACCCTATTTCAAACATCTGCATCATTCACTGGCTAGCCACTCCTTAAGTGAGTACTGCTGTACAGTTGATGCAGAGCATGTGTGTCTACAGCCACATATGCTGTGAATGGATTATTATTCACAGTGTAGGCATCTGTTTGTTGCTCGTAGTGCTGTAGATTCAGTTGCACCCACACTCCTACAGGAAAGCCAGTGTTTGCTAAGATCTCTTTCACTTTACACGATTCTCTCCCTTCATGCAATGTCACTATTCTTTTATACTCGCTACTCCACACCTACTCTTACGGTTTGGGTGAAAAACTATTTGTCAGTGCCAATGTGCATCCACGACCAAACGAGTTGCTGAGACCTTGGGACTTGAAAGACTTTTTCGAAGAAAAACAAGTTGGGCTGCTCAACACTAGATGGCAGGAGTTTGCAGAGTATGTGACTCTACACCATTGCATGCAACAAACAGATGACTCAAGAGTAAGTAACAAACCTTTTTCTCCACTTACAAATTGGTCCACAGCCAAAGGTCCAGTTACCAGTGGTCTTGCAGATTTTAAAACAGGCAGATCCAATTGCCTTTGTTTCTTGTTTTTTCCACTATTCCCTGACAAGAGAATAAATACCACAAATGGAAAACCTCTTCTGGACAGAACTGGACCCTCTTATCCTTGATGGGACCATTAGAAAGCCCCTCAGACCTTTCCCTGATCCCCATCGAGATTCAGATTATGCAGCTGATCCCAGATTCGCCACAAATTTCCGGGTCCATCAAGGATGGCACAACAGATTGAGGCAGTCAAGGAAGTAATGTTGCGAATCTTCGGTACGTTTCGGACTACCTCTGCCGCTTCTTCGGGTCCCAAAGATCCGAGATAGCCTCCAGTCAGGTTTGGCGTAATCTGTTCCTCTCAAATCTGCTGTGGGATCAGCTCAGACCCTGGAGCCAGCACCATGATCCACACTGGTTCCTGCCATGTCGATGACACCAGAGAAGGAGTCCAGTCCTATTGTCCTGTCTGACTCCGAAGCAAGTCAAAAAGGAGAGGGACAGAGGGCGAATGAAGGTCCAGCACAACCCCTCCCAAAGAGACAGGTACTTTCAAAGGTATGCAGTTCCTATGGAGAAAAAGGGGGACAGGTCGGGAGCTCTTGAGGAATCAGATAAGGGGATCTGCTCCATCAGGAGCAAGGGCCCTCACACACCCCAAGGGGTATCATGCTTCATCATCGGGCAGCTCCTCGTTGGGCCGGCGCTGCAATGCCCAACGGGCCCCTCAGGGGGGCTCTTTGCTGGAGTTCTTTTGGTTGCTGATGTGAAGTGTGTGTAGGAGAGTGTCCCTTTTTGCATGGTTACCCCCCACTTTTTGCCTGACATCTAATGCAACCTGACTTGATGTGCCCTGGCTCCCTGCCAATCAGGTTCCTAGGGCCTGTGTTCTTTTCCAAAACTGTACTTTTGTACCCACAATTGGCACATCTCTGGCCACCGGTAAGCCCCTTGTAAAAGGTACCATGGGTACCAAGGGCATTGTGACCAAGAAAGGCCTTTAAGGGCTGCAGCACCTATTGTGCTACCCTTAGAGGCCCTGCACCTTAAGAGTCACACACTGCCATTGCAGGCTGCGTGTTTTGGTGCAGAGAGATTCGGCGGGAAAATTAAGCTAGGAGGAGAGGTGTGCCCACTTTTCTCAACCCCACCCCTCAGGTGGGGGAGGCGAGGTGAAGCACACATCTCAGTCCCCTCTATCTTGAAGATGAGGGGACCCAGCCAATTAGGAAGAAGCTCATGCCCCCTCCCACTGGAGGGTGGCACAATAGGGGGTGTACCCACCCCAACGAAGGGACCCCCCTTTAACGCCCCTAAATTTAGTATTCAGGGGCAACCCTGAACCTTGCCTCCTCAGATTCGATGAAGAAAAAATAAAGACTGAAGAGCCGTGCTAACCCAAGAAGAAAAGGACACCTCCTGCTTTGGCCCCAGCCCTACCGGCCTGTCCTGCCTTTAACCTGCCTACAGTGAAAACCCCGGCGAGTCCAGCAGCCAGCAACCTCCTGAGACCGGAGGACCTGTCCTGCACTCATCTAACAGACTGTCTCCCGTGAGCACTGGATTTGCTCAAGCCAAGACTCACCCACAGAATCTGGATCCAGGCGGCTCTGCGATTCTGCACCACTCTGCACCCGATGCCCACGGCCCGAGTTCGAGTGGCCAAACACCACGAGGAGGTCTCCCCAGCGATCCTGACCTGGGATCTGGTGATCCCCGACCTCCCTCAAGCTTCAAGACGACGCCTGCAACTTCAACCTGAAGGGCCCCCCCGACCGCGACCGGAGCTGGTAAGAAGACCGGATCCCAAAAGACACCCCAGCACCAGATGTCCCAAGGCCTTGGGTGGCCCAACCGACGGTGTCCAGGCATCCCCCAAGAACCCAACTTACCTCTCCAGCTGGTGGTCGCCTTCAAGAAGTCTCCCTGCCCAAGCCTGCAGCATCTTTGATGAACCGAAGGTCTCCATTTTAATCCACAGGGTCCCCGACGTCTTGTTAGCACACTGCACCCAGCCACCCCTGTGCCGCTGGTGGTGCAGCTCCTGTGCTGATTGTTGGCCCCTGCAGTGCTGACCCTAACCCCAGGAGCTTTGCTCCCACACTCGAGCGGCCTGCTCGTAAGCAGTCCCTAACCCAAGGCCTCCTTAGCCCCATTGGCTAACATTGGGACTCTGCATCACCAGCAGCACTGGGGTGTCCGGGTGCAATTTGAGTACCTACCTAGACCTTGGGGAACCTTGGTCCTAACCCCCAAAACTCTAATTCGTAGGTCCAGTACTTACCTGTAAAACTGATAACCATTTTTCTCTCCAATGTTACAAGTTTTTGTTCCAAAAATGTTGTTGAGCTGACTCTGTATAGAAGAATAAGTAACTAAACTGCAAACCCTAAAAAGTCTTACTTACCTTGTATTGTGAGATCCCCGATGTGGTATCTAGGAATACCACTCCGAGTAGTCGATGTAATCTAAAAGTAATCCAAAAGTATTCCAAAAGTAATTACTGTGTAATTTAAACTGCTATTTGTACCAATACCAACCTGTAACAAAAAGCAAATTCCACCACAACTGCATTTCTCTGAAAGTCTTGCATTTGAGAGTTAATTTGACTTACCTGTGCCAAGTCCTGCTTGGTTCTAAAAATAAAACGTTAGTATACCTTTTTTTATACTTACCTAATTGGTCTGTATTCAGTCTCTGAGTGTGTGCCATCAGTCTTGATTGAGTGAATACAATAAATGCTTAACACACCCTCTGGATAAGCCTAACTGCTCGCCCACACCACCACAAAGAGAGCTGTTAGTACTTACCAAGCACTGTTCCCCAGATGGTCGGTTTTTATCTGATTGGTATAAGGTATACTATATACTCTGTGTGATTGACATAGGGATGGCTATTGTAAGCGCACAAACATTGACCGCTCCACTACTGAGTAGTTTAGCCTATATTTGGTTCTGAAGAATTGACGTGATTAGTATTGACATTCAAAAGGCAAGAAACATGTCGACCTTCACATAGCTTTTTAAAGCCATCGAGAACTATTGCATCTATTTCTGGCTGCTGTTTTTAATATAACAAAACAATCCAGATATTAAATTGAGCTTGGATTAGCCTTTGTTATTTTTAACTCACTCCACTGCAATCTACTCACTTTATCACACCCACATAGCACCTCACTCTTCACATCGGCAACCAAAAGAACTCCGGCAGAGAGACCCCCTGAGGGGCCCGTTGGGCATTGCAGCACCAGCCCAACGAGTAGCTGCCCGATGATGAAGCATGACACCCCTTGGGGTGTGTGAGGGCCCTTGCGCCTGATGAAGCAGATCCTCTGATTGGATTTCCAAAGAGCTCCCGACCTGTCCCCTCCCCCTTTTCTACATAGGAACTCCATACCTTTGAAAGTACCTGACTCAGAAGCAATCCTGTCTTGACCTCGACTGAAGTAGCTTCTAGGAACAGTGCCAACGCAGCTGGTCCCTGTTCATTCAGACTCAGGCCAAACTGCACCTTTGTCTAGGATTCACATCCTGGAGCTCCAACAACTTTTCAGAACATATTCGGACCAAAACTAGCCAGCCTTTGACAAAAGTGGAGATGATGGGGATGAATGTCCCTCACAATATGATGACAATCTCTATCTGGACCTACAAGAGGCCAGTGGACTGGACACTTCTCCAGACACAGGGCTTGGTTCTCCTATGGTTCCCTCAGCTGAAGTCCTGGACTTAACAATTGCTGTCTGTTGAAGTAAAAACAAATGTTCTCATTGAAATTCTGCTGCCTTGTCTGAACCCTTGCTGTCTTTCAACGAAGCCCTGACTGATAGGCACCTGTCCTGCCCTCCTGTAAATAGACAGGGTACCACAACACCACAGACCTGCCTTTTTGACACATCACCCTACTCCAAAGAGCCTTGTGGTTCTAGACTTAATTAGCAGGAGCAACTCAAACTGTTTTCCTATGACCCCTCCAGATAGGGAGTTAAGTTAGAGACTGGAGTCATTTGGTAAACAACTGTTCGCCTCAGCAAGTCTTGCCCTTTGGTTATTTAACTCCATCTGTTTGCTTTACAGATACTCCAAAACATTATGAGACTGTGGGATACCATTACAAAGCTCTTGCCAGCGGTTCCGGAGTAGTTTGAGACAACGTGGCACAAACTATTCTGGGTGGGCAGGACACAGCCCAATAGGTCATACGCTCAGGCCTAGACACGACTGACTGTTTAGGCAGAGTAGTTGGGAGGAGTAGCATCACTCCAGGATATACCTTTTGACACATCATACCTCTTTGGCCAACTCTGCCCAAGAATACTTTGAAGAAAGTAGAGGCAAAGCGCACTTCCTTGGCCTCTCTACGCCCGCAAGGTAGCACCTGCAACAGTTTTGACTCTTTCTAGGCATCAGCAAGGGTTCTGTTGATAGGTAATGCCAAGTTCCACCACCTCAACAGCAGGCACCCCAGTCCAATCGGGCCAGGGGATCCAACAGACATAGTCCTAGCCCTCAGGTGCAGCAAACCTCCCAGTTCTCTGTTCCCCTTCTTTCCACTCCACCAACCAGCAGCCTTGAAGCCGATTTAGTTTGCCCTTACCGGCACATGACCAACCTTTAAGAGACAAGATCAGTCATTTTCTCCACAGGTGACAGGCCATAACATCTGACAAGTGGGTTCTGAAGATAGTTCAAAAGGGCTACACCCTGCCATTCCTTTCTGACCACTTGTCAATTTTACTGCAGGAAATTCAGGCTTTTTTTGGAAAAGGGAGTCATAGAGTGAGTCCTGACCTTGGAAATCGGAACTAGATGTTTTTCCTGTTATTTCCTTGTGCCGAAGGAGGCAGAGGCCTTCACCATATTTTAGATCTTTGACCTCTCAATTTCTTCCTTTGAAAGGACAACTTTAAGAGGCTCATGTTGGGGGCGTGGCTAACCGCCTAACATGGCGGACGCACATTGAAGAGGCTCCAGACGCCGGGAATTATAATCCTGTCACGCCATCGTGAAAAGAGCTGCATCGAACTTTTGTTTGTTGCACCACTGCTGCTGCACACTCGGACGGAGGCTGTGCCCGACTTTCAAGCTAAAAGCTGATATCACCGCTGAGAACGCTCGAGACGGGGCCTGCCGGGCGGTGTGGCCTACTTGGCGAGGGGCGACTCGTGCTGGCGTGGTGTGCCTGTCGACCGCCTCTGTGACGCCGAGTACCTGCGGTTAGGAGCGGGGAAAGCGGCTGATCCCACGCTGCCGCCACCGACTGCCCGACACCGAGAAGCAGCGCTGCAGCGAGCAAGGGTGCTCGCGCCCCTGGGTAGGTGCTCCGCGGCCTCTGATGGCGTCTGGATAGCTGTCCCCCGGGGACCGACGCGGGAGCAAATTGGCGCGCGCCCGCTGACGTCCATAGGCTGATGCTACCCAAGGCATTGGCGAATATGTGGCTGGACCGGGCGGCACCCTCGTCCCTGATGGACTGACTCCCAGCATACTACGCAAGAGTATGGACTGTGTAGAGGGCTCGATTGGAGCGGTGGGCCTGCCGGGAGAGCGGAGCGGTGCGGGTGCGGTCGGAGGCGCAGCCGGGCAGGATCCGGCCCGTTAGCCTCTATTGCGAACACGAGGTGAGGCACCCCAGGGCGAGGCATTAACCCGTGACCAACGCCAGGCGGGAGCACTGAAGGGGAACCCCGCTCACCAGGGAGCCCAAGGCACTGTGGCTGTGCAGGCCGGCTGGCCTATAATACCGCTCTTCCCTACCATCTTGCATGAGCTCCTAGGCACGGCGGGGCTAGATCCGGCCTGCTGATCTCTATTATGAACGCGAGGTGAGACATCTCAGGGCGAGGCATGAACCTGTGTTCCCCGCTGGGCAGGAGCACTGAGGGGGGACACCGCTCCGCCAGAAGCCCCGGGTGCTGTGGCTGTGCAGGCCGGCTGGTGTACAATACCGCTCCCCCCTACCATCCTGCCTGATTGCGAACCCGGTCTGGGCGGGCGCGCAGCCGGGCGCCTGGCGGAAACGTACACACGGCCGGAGACCCCACAACGCCTCGCCTGAATCCTGCAGGGGCTACAGATAGCCTAGAGACACTATAAGAAATTGAGAGCCTGCCTACAGCCGCCTACTAGCTGTACCATCCGGACATGGCAGAGG
The DNA here is from genome assembly GCA_963921515.1 of Calotriton arnoldi. Classification (NCBI taxonomy): domain Eukaryota; kingdom Metazoa; phylum Chordata; class Amphibia; order Caudata; family Salamandridae; genus Calotriton; species Calotriton arnoldi. The sequence continues at coordinate 1,465,180 of CAWUFW010000124.1, read as the reverse complement.
CTAGAGTCAACCCTAACAGGTACTGATGTGAATAAAGCAGAAGGAGAAGGGACGCCAACACCTGGGACTGGTGGGGAGGGTCTAGTACCGGACTGCGCTCAGCCGGAGTGACGCCCGCACCGCAGCTCACCAAAGGCTGATCATACTGGACGAGTGCCCGGACTGCGCTCACACTCCTGAGGGTAGTGGGTGCAACACGACCCAAATTAAGCTATACAGGATAATTAGAACCATTGCAGAAGCTCTGGCTGTGCATCGCAAAGGCTTGTCTAACTAGTGTATACCACTCCCTAATAGCCCGGATACACACTCCCCCAGAAGAAACGCGTGCATATCTTGAAACACTGCAGTCGCATATCTTGTCATCACCCACACCTGTGAATAGTCATAATTAGAAGGAGGGCAGACACGAGCAATGGGGCGACCCAAAGGGAAAAACCTGGAAACAACAACCGCTACTAACCACTCCGCGGAGGACCCGGATAACCCTACGCGGCCATCATCGCCAAATTTCATCCCCCCCACTAACGTAGAGGCACCCCAAGACAAACTGGACTTAATTTTACAGGAAGTCAGGGACTCCCGAAAGGCCATCGAGCAACAGATCGGATCGCTTACAGCGGGTTTCACGCTACTCAAGGCCGACCATGCCAAACTAGCAGGCACAGTGAAATCGCATGGGCAAGCCCTGAATGAGGTCGAACCCCAAGTTAAGGAGCACGCGACACAAATTCAGCAGTTGCAACAACAAGTAAATGGCCTGCAGGACAGGATCAAAGACGCGGAAGGCAGGAACCGTAGGAACAACGTGCGAGTCATCGGACTTCCGGAACGCAGCGAGGGCTTCAATGCTGCCAGCTTCATGGAGCAATGGTTTCGAGAATATGTGGCTCCGGAAGGACTATCGTCCTTCTTTTGAGTGGAGAGAGCCCACCGGATCCCTACTGGTAAACCAAAAGTTGGAGCTCCGCCGCGGCCCTTAATAGCCAAGATACTAAATTACAGGGATCCGGATGTACTACTACAGAAGGCACGTGAGCGAACACAGATTCAATTTGAAAACCATCGAATATCATTGTATCCCGACTATACAATAATGGTACAGCGCCAAAGATCCTCTTTCCAAACAGTAAAAAAGAAATTGCGCGCCTTGAATCTAAGATATGCATTGCTATTCCCTGCTCGCTTAAAAATCATCCACGAGCAAAAAACGTATTTCTTCGACAGCCCGGAAGATGCAGAGGAGTGGATCGAAGTGATGGACCCAGTACCAAACTCCGGAGCCACATCTTACAACCCGCCCAACAGCCTTAAACGAACTCAAGGCCGTAGCTCACGTTGCACTGCCAATGGAGTGCAGAAGCTGCAAACTCTTAGCCCCACATATGAGCAAGCCCAGATTAGCAGAAAGGAGGCATTGGCAGCCGCGAACTCCTTCAGGGAAGATAATCTCCAGATCGCAACCGACTCGTCAGAGGACAGCTCCATACATTCTGACTCAGAGCGAAGTATCACATTGTTTCCCCTCGGTGACACCTCAAACAGCGGACGATTTCCTGGGATAAGCTATACTGTACGGATCACAGTATCGGACATTCAGAAGCAGTAGCAGATGTTGCTCAACAAGTGCTTTTACGAGTGAATGTATCCTTTTTTACACACTATTAAGATGTTCACTGTTAATGAAAGGTCAAGGTAATATCTCCCGGGCTTTACAGTGCTTGCGGAGCCAGTAACTGTATGTCAAGAACGTACCAGATGAAAATGATCAAGGCACTGCAGCAGTTGGTGCCCGATATATGATTTTATGGACTAATATATCCTTTCTTTCATACAGCACTGATGGCGTTTAACAATAAGAGAGTAACGAGATATTCCCCGGGTTCTGTAGAGCTCACAAAGCTAATACTTGTATGTAAGAAACATGGCAGGTGATAGCGACCACCCTCACAAAGCGTATGCACCGTATACATGCAGCAATATTTGTATGGTTAAGTGCTCTGTTTGGCCCAGCACAGTTCAATGGCTGAGCCATGTATTAATAGTTCAAGGGGAATTTGGGGGTTCTGGCCTACAACAAGGGATTGGCTCCAAGCTAGGGATCACAGCACACACACTACTGTTACACACAATCAAAAATCCAATACGCTAGGTTCCTATAACTTAATCACTTGGAATGTGCGGGGGCTAGGATCTGTGCACAAGAGGCACAGGGTACACGCGCAACTACTTAGACGCAAGGCGCAGATAGCGTTCCTGCAAGAGTCACACCTCACCGAGTCAGAAGCCGGAAAGGTTCGCAAGAAATGGAGGGGGCAGATATTCTCTACTAATTACTCGGCCTTTGCAAGGGGGGTGACCATATGGATTAGGCATGGGGTTCCATTTACTGAACTGGAATGGCGCACTGATGACCAAGGTAGCTATATACTGTTGCGCGGGACATTAGATGGCTCGCCAGTGGTGCTATGTAATATTTATGCCCCAAACTTTGACCAGGACAAATTCTTCAATAGACTGAGCATAGTGCTGGCTGGATGGGACATATACCCATGGTTTCTGGGAGGTGATTGCAACTCCGTGATGGACATATCGCTAGATAGGTCACACCCTCCCCTGAATGGAGCAGGAACTATAAGGCAAGCTGAGGCCCTCTGCAACTGGACTGATGGATGGGCACTGGGGGATGTATGGAGAATGATGAACCCAGCAAGTAAGGAATACTCCTTTTACTCACCAGTCCACCAACTACACACACGTATCGATAGATTGTTCTGCTCCCTTAATATCGCTGCACAAGTGACTCAGGCCACATATTTAGCAAAGACCTTCTCAGATCATAATCCCCTGGAGATTTGCGTTACGTGGGGCAGAATACCCACCCCAGTCCCCACATGGATATTACGGCCCCAGATGCTAGAGGATACCCCCTTTCGCAGTACATTGTCCACAACTATCACAAATTATTTTTTAGAAAATTGGAACACTGCCTCCTCAAATTTGATTGAATGGGATGCGCTCAAAGTGGTGGTAAGAGGTACCGCGATTGGCACCACTGTAGGGGCCAGACAGGAAATACACAAGAATCTCATCAAAATAGAAAATGCAATGACTGAATTGGAGCAGGAGGCAGCGGGCAACCCGGCTAAACAGGTTCCATTACAGGAAGCACGCTTACAGCATGCCGAATTGCTAGAAACTCTCAGGGTAATAGATCACAGAGCATACACACAATTGAAACACACGGAGGCTGACAAGCCCGGGACATTATTGGCTAGAATATTATGGGATGACCCATCACCTCCTGTAATCCACAATGTTAACGTCCCAGAGAAGGGTATGGCATGCTCACAGCAGGACATAAACGACGCATTCTGCAAATACTACAGCACCTTGTACAGTGAACCCAAACACATTAACACTACACTTGTTGACACATTTCTAGAGGGACTACCCTACCCGCAGCTAACTGCGGATGCACAGAAAAGCCTGATAGGCCCGATTACAAAAATGGAAATAAAGGCGGCCATCAAAGGGCTCCCACGAAATAAAGCACCAGGTCTGGACGGCCTGCCGATAGAATTCTTCAACTCCTACTCCGAGGTCTTAATCCCTAAACTGGAGGAATTATACAACAAAGCGCTGGAACTGGGACACCTCCCGTACACTACCATGCAGGCGCTGGTGATATCACTCCCCAAGCCAGGCAGAGACGGATCGGACCTGTCAGGCTATCGCCCATTGTTGCTCTTGGCATCAGAATACAAGATCTTAAGTAAGATCCTAGCAAACAGGCTCCTTCCCCAATTACATAAATTAATACACAGGGACCAGTGCGGCTTTCTACCGGCGCGCAGTAAGTCGTTAAATATCAGACGATTACATCATATCATAGTCACCACCCCCGTGGAGTATATCGATGCCGGTTGCATTGCACTGGACCTACGCCAAGCCTTTGATACTATCACGTGGGACTATATGTTTAAAGCCCTGGAGAGGTTTGGGTTGCCCCTTGAATACCTCCGGTGGGTTCGGCTGTTGTACACGGCCCCTACTGCGAGAGCACGCACCGGCAGTTGCATATCACAAGAATACACAGTGCATAGAGGTACGAGACAGGGCTGCCCCCTGTCCCCCTTACTATTCGTGCTTGCCATAGAGCCGCTGGCACTTAAATTACGACAGGAGGCTGACCAATTGGGGATTCCGCAATGCAACGCACCTGATATCAGCCTATGCAGATGACATCATTGTATATATACGGGACCTCACAGATATGTTGGAGCCCCTTCCCAGTATTTTCTCCAATTTCGAATGTGTTTCTGGTCTCGCCATTAATGAAGGCAAATCGAACTCCTTCTTCCTGCATGAAGGTGATCGCCCAGACGAAATTAGATTTGGTAAATATACTATACCAATGGCACACAGTACATTTAAATACTTAGGTATACATATATACAGGTCGCCCGCGGATCAGCTTGAAGGCAATCTGATGAAAGCAATATGAGCAGTGCGGTCGAAAGTAGCATTCTGGTCGTCACTGCCACTATCGGTAATGGGACGGGTTGCTATATCCAAAATGGTGGTCCTTCCCCGATTGTTGTATTACTTTGCTAACTTGCCAATACTAGTCCCTCCATCCGTATTTCGTGCCCTAGGCACAATACTGCTGGATCTACTCTGGGGGGCTGGACGTCGGAGGGTGAGTCTTAAAAAACTACAACTGGAACCGCATAAAGGGGGAATGGGGGTGCCAGACTTCCGAGCATACTATTACGCTAGCCAGCTGCAGTGGCTGTCCTATTGGACTGCGGGCAGAAACCTGCAGGAAATAGGGTACACTATACAGGACATCAACCGGGGGACGCTCCACACATTGTTGTTGCCAAAAAGCAAACTCCCCCCATGCACACCACCACTGCTTAAAACTGCACTTCAGTGTTGGAAAAAAGCGCTGCAATACATGTCCCGCTCCATTCCCTATGCTGGGAACATTCCATTGCTAGGGATATCAATTCCTGGTGGAAGACTCACGAAGCATAGGCTACAGGCCTGGGCTGAAGTGGGAATAGACACTGTGGGAGCCCTGTTTAGCAACAACACTCTCCTAGATCACGACAACTTCATACGTGCTACAGGGGCGCCAGGACATTTATACTTAACGCACGCTATGGTGTTGCATTATGTGAAGAAAAATTGGGCCCCTCAACGTATGGAGCCCCCGCCGCATTAATTGGTCCACACATTATACTACATGGGGGAGGGGCGGCAACTTATAAAATGGCTGTATGTAGGTATTCGAGCTCAGGCGTCACTCCCACTCACCGACTTGAAAACGAAATGGTTGTATACCATAGGACGAGACATATCTGATAAGGATTGGGCAAATGTTCTGGAGCACCCAAAAAGAGTGACTCGAAATGCAAAATTTAAATTCATACAACGTATGGTTCTGCACAGGTCCTACTTAACCCCGCGCCGACTACACCGAATGTTTCCAAGCACTCAGCATTGTTGTCCGCGCTGTAAGATTGAAGAGGCGGGTTTCATACACATGCTGTGGGCATGCCCTCACCTTAGTGAATTCTGGGAGGAGGTACGTGGCGCTGTGGGGGAGGTTACACACCTACAGATTGGAGACACCATAGAAGAATGCCGGTTAGGGCTCCGTAAACACACAGGCGCCCAGAAAGTCCAGCTTCGCTTTTTAGACCTAGCTTTTATATTAGCAATACGAGCTATAACCATGAGGTGGAAATCCATGAGGGCCCCCTTTATTATCCACATGGCACGATGAGGTGGTACGATGGAGTGGCGCAGAAAGTGCAGCAATCAGACGAGAGGAGGCTCGGGGGCTGCGCAACCACCCAATATCTATGGAGTGGGATATCATACTGGAGAGTTTTAAAGCAATAGACCTCAATCCACATCACGCCACCCCAGACCCACAGTAACTAGTAAATCGAACTTCAATTGACAGTGCAGTAAGAGGGCGAAAGGAGGACACACATACCCGCACAAAGCTAAATGGAACACTAAGCAATACTCAGAGTATGCAATTGTTGTGCCAGATAATAGACATGACGGGCCAGAACGTGGGTGGGGGAGGGGAGAAAGTGGGTAGTTGTTAGTACTTAGGTTGATAGCCCTAGTCCAAATAATGTACCTTTCTAATTATAGCATACGGAATGTTACCGTAACAAAGTGAACACATGCTGTGCTTATATGTACGTACCGCAATAATCTTGCTATAATATGTCAGCTATGTAAAGACAAGAAACATCAAAGAAAAATGTTTGTAACTATTGAATAAGACTTTATGGCAATCAAAGTTTGTTTATAAAAATAAAAAAAAGATGCTCATGTTGGCCCAGGTTTTATCTGCCCTGAATACTGGAGATTGGATGGTAGCACAGTACATCTATTTCCATTTTCCAGTCTCGCAGGCCCACCAGCGCTACTTGCAGTTCAACATGGGCCATGAGCATTTTCTGCTTGCTGTGCCCACTTTCTGCCTCATCAGTGCCTCTTGGGTGTTCGCAAAGTTGATTGTAGTGGTCGCTTCATACATTCGGAGGTCGGGAATACCAGTCTTTCCCTATCATGATGACTGGCTGTGGAAGGCGGGCTCGCCACAGTCATTTGTGGACTGCCTCTAGATGGTAGCTAATCTCCTTACCCCATTGCAGTTCACTGTCAACGTTCCAAAGTCACACATGACTGCTTCGCAAAGGCTCCTTTTAATTGGAGCCATCCTGGATACGGTGCGTTACCAGGCATTCCCTCTGGATCAGAGCATCCAGGGCATTCAGGCTATGATCCCGATGTTTAGCCTTGGTCGAGTCTCAGTTAGGCGGACTCTCATGCTTCTTGGACAATTGGCATCCTGCTAGTCAACCAGGTCAGATAGCATAGGCACACCCCTGGCCTGCCACTACAAGACTTCATTGCACAGTGGTACTTTCTGATCCATCTGCGGCTACATCATTTGTTCACTTTCCGCATGGTGACATCATTCAGTCAGCTACCTTGCATGGGCAGACTTTCATAAAGAGCCCCACAAGTGTTCCTCAGCCCCATAGTGCAGGCATCTCAGATGCCTGTGGTGAGTGGGCTGAGGAGTGAGCCATTGTTCTTATGACATGGTGTTTGTCTATTGAGTAGGTGTGCCCTCGATGCTTGGGGCCACCCACCCATAATGATCCAGCTCCCCACACTTGTTTTTAGCAATTGCCTGTAAATAAAGGAGACTGAGTTCACCGCTTATCTGCTACAAACACCTGTATGGCATGTAGGAAGCTGGCTCTGTATATACTATACCAAAGTGAGGTATAGTGTGCACAGGGTTCAGTGGATCCCCAAAGGTAGGCGGAGGTAAAGTTAGATAGCACCTCACTCTCTATTTGTGGTAGTGTGGTCAAGCAGTAAGGCAGTATCAGAGGACAGTGTTAAGCATTTGTTGTACACAGTCAGCAAATGAATTCACACACTCAAAGACTGAACTTCAGACCAATTGTTTTAGTTTGAAAATATTCTTTTAGTTATTTTATTTTCTAAAACCAAGCAAGCCTGACACAGGTAAGCGATAAGTACTTTGCAGTAAATATACAGTTGTAATACAGTTTGGATTGTAATTCTATATGCACTTTGTTTTGACTTACAGTATGGTTTCAGAGAAATGCAATACTTTGTGAATACAGTACATAGACTTGAATGGGTTTTTCAGTAAAATTACAGGTAAGTTACTTTTGAAATTACTTTTCTTACTCAGAGTAGTATACCTGGATACTACTCTGGGACATTCCTGTAAACAGGTAAGTAAAATCGTTTTTGTTAGTTAGTGCAATTTTAAAGAATTTCTTTAGGTCTTCAAACTCCACACTTAAAAACTTTTCCAAGAAAAACAGTCAATGTTATCCTATGGAGGAAATTAGTATTATCGGTTTAAAGGTGAGTATTTGGTAGTGGGAGTTGAGGTTCTGGGGGTAGACTCAGGGGTCCCTCAGGGTCAAGGATGCACTCTTGTTACACCCTCAGCTGCACTAGGGCGGCCGGGTGCAGAGTGCTGAGGCCCAATGTTATCCAATGGGGGATAGGGGGCCTCCGGTTGGTGGCTGCTGACCAGCAGGCCACTGGGTTGTGGGAGCAAAGCTCCTGGACTTAAGCTCAGGGCAAATAGGGGTTTAGGCCAGCACAAAAGTTGCACCCTCAGCGGCACTGGGGCGGCCGGGTGCAGAGTGCTGTTTTGGCATCGGAAGCCCTTTAGCTTTCAATGGGGAACCTCCGGTTTGCTAAGGCACTGCAGGCTTGGGGACGAAGGTCTTCTGGGTGAGACCACCACTTCGAGAGGTAGGTTGGGAAGTTAGGGGTTGGTTAGGCACCGTCGGTTTGGGCACACAGGACGTGGGGCGTCGGGTGCAGGGGTGCCTTTTTGGGGTCGGATCTTCTTACCAGCTCCTGGTCGCGGTTGGGGGGGACCTTCTAGATTTAGGCTGCAGGTGTCACTGGAGGCTTGAGGAAGGTCAGGGGTCGCCGGATCTTGGGTCAGGATCACCAGGAACCACCTCGTGGTGTTTGCTCACTCCAGCTCGGGTCATGGACGCCAAGTGCAGAGTGGTGCTGATTCGCAGTTTCCGGCCGGGGCCAGAGGTTGCAGATGAACAAATCCGGTGTTCACGGGAGACAAAGTCTTTGGGGTTGAAGGCAAACAGGTGCTCCGGGGTTTTCGAGGTTGCTGGCTGCAGGACACACCGGGATTTCGCAGGAGCAGGTTTGAGGGGGGGAGACAGGCCGGTAGGACTGGGGCCAAGTCAGTGGGCGTCTTCCTATTGTTAGCTGCTTCACGGCTGTTATGGTCCTTCTTCTTGTAGTTTCTTCTTGTCTGAGGAAGCAAGGTTCAGGGGTGCCCCTAAATACTAGATTTAGGGGCGTTCCAGGTAGGTAAAAGGTAAGGGACCAATGGGTCCCTTCCCTGGGGTGGGTACACCCCCTATTATGCCACCCTCCAGTGGGAGGGGGGCATGAGCCTGTCCCTGGTTGGCTGAGTCCCCCCATCTTTAAGATGGCGTGGACTGAGAGTTGTGCTTCACCTCGCCTCCCCCACCTGAGGGGTGGAGTTGGCAGAGGTGGGCACACCTCTCTTCCTCACTTGTTTTTCCCGCCAGTTCTCCCGCCCAAAGTGGGGGTCAGAACCAGTGGGGACCAGTTGCTGAGAGCAGCAAGTGGCCTGGGGAAGCTCACAAAGGCGGCAAGCCTTTGAAGTTTCCCCTTCGTGAACCCTGCCCATCCTGGGGGGGGGAGGCTTGGCACCTCGTTCCAGGATGTGCATTGTTTTAGGCCCCAGAGAGCAGCATGCTCTCGACCCTAGGGTCCAGAAACATGTCTGGTGGTGGCAGCTGAAAGCAGCCACTCAGCCTGGAAACTAGTGGTAGGTTAGTTTTCAGGGGGCATCTCTAAGATGCCCTCTGTGTGCATTTTTCATTATATCCCACACTGGCATCAGTGTGGGTATAATGTGCTGAGAAGTTTGATACCAAACTTCTCAGTTTTCAGTGTAGCCATTATGGTGCTGTGAAGTTTGTAATGACAAACTCCCAGCACCATATACTCTTAATGGCAGCACTGCACTTACGTCTGAGAACGGACTTAGACACTGTAGGGGTACAGGGCTCATGCACCTGTACCCTCACCACTGGTATAGTGCACCCAGCTAGAGGGGTGACTGACCTATGCCAGGGCAGTGGGTTGCAGGCATGGCACACAGAGATGTGTGCCGTGTCGACTCTTCACTTTGTTCTGCACCAAAACACGCAGCCTGCAAAGGCAGTGTGTGAGTGTAATGGTACAGGACCTCTAAGGGTGGCACAATAAGTGCTGCAGCCCTTAGAGGCCTTCTCTGGTCAAGGGGCCCTGGGTACCTGTGGTACCATTTCCTAGGGGCTGACCTGTGGCCAGAGATGCCAATTGGGTTTAGGCTTCAATGCAGTTTTAGGGAAAGAACATAGGCCCTGGGTACCTGATTAGCAGGAGCCCAGGGCACACTCAGTCAAAGTACATCAGCAGTTCAGCAAAAAGTGGGGGTAACCATGCAGAAAGAGGGCACTTTCTCACATGGCATCATAGTCTTTTCCCATTGTTGACATCCGCAGATACAACACATTGCTCATGTTGCCCCATCACTTATTTTACACTTCAATAACGGCATATTCCTCGCTGGATCTACTAGTCTTCTCTGTTCTGTTTTCAGCATCATGGGCGATGGATTGCCCCATCTCTTGTGAACTGCCTCATCCCACAATTGTGTGCGGCAACTGACCTCTCTCGAGCCCCAGTATGTGAAAATAAATGTGTGTTCTGGGCTTTCACTAGCTTCAGTTTTGACAGGTGGAATATAGCATATTCTATAGTGTATTGTCTAAGTTTTGTTTTCACATGTCTGAACTACCTTCTAGCTCTCTGAACAACCAGTGAAAGCAGAATAGAAGTTGATCCTATTATGGGTCCATGCTGATACCTTGTTTGTCCCAGCCTGTTCTCAGTATCCTGTCTCTGCAATTCAATAATCTTGCAAATATGGGGCACAGGTACGCTCAATGGGGTGAACGAGGGACCTAAGAGTCTATTCCACAAGAAAAACATTCAACAAACTGAGATCTGATAATGGTTTTCAACAAATGATTCAACTAGTCCACTTTTGATATTCTACACAACACTGATAACACAAACATTGTTCCTTCTTGCTCTCCTTTTTCGGTCTTCCAGCCTTCCACAATTTAAGCTCTATTCACTACTATCCCCCCCCCCCCTTTTTTAAGTGCTCTTCTTTATTCTTCAATGCCTCCCACTTTCATCACGGCTTCATTGATTCTGCCTGCTAGGGAATACAACCGCTGCCACATTAAGTTCAATTTGGGCTCATCTGACTGCTACAGTCCATATAGCTTCAGTTGTCTGAGTAGCAGCAATGTTGGAACACAGGTTCTGTGAAGAAGGGCCGAATTTAGAAACTATGAACTCGGCTATGTGATTTTATTTTCTCAAGTTGTGTGCTGCAAAGCATCCCATAGCTGTTCCTGTCACTTTTACTACCCGTTCATTCTGGAACAATGCTCTACATTTGCTATTTATGCTGAGGGATTCAAGATCACAAGGACACAGCTCCCAGTTATGCTGAATCGTTTGCCCTCCAGGTTAAGCACTTTCAATAGTGAACATTCCAATTTAAGCTGGAAGGGTAAGTGTTGACTGGGGGTGAGTGTTTGATTTGCTCTAACGCTCCGTCCATCATCCCCTTTGGTATCGCTTTGTTCGCCCGAAGTTGGCAGGGTATGCCCAGACGTGGGTCCCTTGCTCACTTTGCCACTGGATTCAAGATAGCCTGGCTGATGAGGGTTATGAACCCGAAACCGGTCCCAGGATGCTTGTTTCCGGTCCAGGGAAGACAAGGCTTGGCAGTTCGGGCTGGACTGTTCCCATGAGGCACAGGGTCAGACTGATTTGCATATGGCCATGTCTGAACTGGGGTGGTGGAGTGAGCTAAAGAATGATGATGGATTAAACCCAGATCAGTTGACTGGGGGGTGAGTGTTTGATTTGTTCTAACGCTCCGTCCATCATCCCCTTTGGTATCGCTTTCAGTTGTCTGAGTAGCAGCAATGTTGGAGCACAGGTTCTGTGAAGAAGGGCCGAATTTAGAAACTATGAACTCGGCTATGTGATTTGATTTTCTCAAGTTGTGTGCTGCAAAGCATCCCATAGCTGTTCCTGTCACTTTTACTACCCGTTCATTCTGGAACAATGCTCTACATTTGCTATTTATGCTGAGTGATTCAGGATCACAAGGACACAGCTCCCAGTTATGCTGAATCGTTTGCCCTCCAGGTTAAGCACTTTCAATAGTGAACATTCCAATTTAAGCTGGAAGGGTAAGTGTTACATGTGTTGGGGTGGGGAGGGGTGCATGAAGCTGGGTGATATTTGGAAGAAGGTGTTAGGGTAAATTGACGAGGCATATGGAACATCCCTACATCCCTGTTCCAGATAGTTTAGACAGTAATGCTGGGAATCCTGATTGAGGACATATTCCACCTACACTTAAGTAGAGTACGCCTGATTTATCCCCTTCCCAACCCTGTGCAAGTTTGTTTTTTAGGTCGAGCCTAGGCAGCGCTCATGATCGGTCTGCAAGAACTGTTGTATTCAACAAAAATGACTTTATTCCCACCTGCTACTTACCATTGGTTCACTCCTGCGCTGCTCTTCTTTGCTGCCTCCTAAGTCATTCACGCAGCCGATCAAGGCTAAGGAGCACCGGCCAAGCACAGTCTCCTGACACTTACTTTCTTTATCTGTTGTTTTAAGAACTTTTTGTATTAAGAACTTTTTTTTTTTTTTTTTTTTAAGGTTGCTTTACACCGTCCCTGCTTCCACACAAACGAAGTGTTTCCCTGGTTGCTTTCCGCCGTCACTGCTTCCGCCCTCCCCCCACCCTCCAACATAAACACGTTTCTCTTATTGAGAAGCCCCCCACCACACAAATGCTGTGTTGTAACACGCTGAACTCTCAGCACACACAGAGCGAGTTGGTTTGTCAACACGCTGTGAACCTTGCCTCAGTTTCTGTCCACTTCTTTTCTTTTATTTTTCGCTTCCTGCCTCCGCGCACCACACGGTACCATGGCGTCCTAATACTGGTTATGAGCAGGCTCTCTGGAAGCCAGCAGATGCTTTTTGTTGGAAGACCTGCCATGTCCAGAACACGAGCCAGGTAAGTAAGGCTTGCTTTTAAAAAGCCATAGTTAAGCAGGTCCGATACGCAAGTCCAAAACTGCAGTGTTTAATAGCAGGGGGGTTAATGTCACTAAATTGACTTAGCTAGAAGCTAATGAAAAGGAGCATCTTTGGAAGTAATGTTGCAATAATCTGATACAGTTGAGGTTGTAAGCATGTACTGGTGTATTTCGTGAACGACAGCATTTTTCACAAAAAAGACCAACTTCTAACATAGGGCATTTAATCAAAAACATGTGTTGACAATGTTTCGAACCAGTGCAAATTCGGAGACTGGGCATTCCACGGATTAACTTGTTCCTGCCCCATTGCCCACCGGCCAACAACATGGCAACCAATGTGCTACACAGAAACCCCTTAAAGCGCAACTCAAATGTTGGTAAAGTTGTGCTCTATTGTGGCAATAGCAGCAGGGTGTCAGAGAACAGAGGTGGTGGTTTAACACACTGCGTGGTGTGTGGCCACATTTCGCAAAAAATACGAATGTCTCAGCCGCCTCGGTTCAATTCCTTTCACAGAAAAATGCAAGATCTGTGCAGTCGGTTCTTTAACCCAGCTAATATTCTCAAATCACAGCCACCTCTCTCAGGGGGGCTGCTAAGTAAGTCTGCTGTAATAGAAGCCAACTGCCCCCTGTATGTAAAAACTTCACAAAAGCAGCCAAATGTCAGGTGCGCAGAGCCTACCAGATGCATTCTGATGGAAACACGCGGCCGTCACCATGTGTCAAAATAAGTTAGAAGCAAGTTCGGTGGAACTGCGAAACAGCCACATTTAGAGGCAAACAGCTTGCCCTCTACTTCCTTATTACACTATTAGAATTTTTTTGAGAAGAGAACCAAAAATCATAGCAGCAGGGTACATACATTAAAGCAGCCTGTCCGACTTTATCACTTCAGGGACTCTTGCCTTTCACTCTGCAGTGTCACAGAGGGGCCGCACTGCACCATGTGGGAGCTCTGTCAGCTGCAGCTGAACCATTGCGGTGTCCATCAAAGGGCGTGTCTGAACAGCACATAAATCCTCTTTTCATTCTTCTTTCCCACTTTTTGCCTACCTTGTTCCCTTCACTAATGAAACACCCGTTCCTCCAACAAGTCATCATCATCTATCTTTATTTCGCATTTGGATAAATGCATAAAAAGTACATAGAATCATTAAAATGTAATATGCATCATATAATACAGCAAAACAGTTCTAATGAGATTTTTTTTTTTTTAAACAGAGTTTTATATAGCGCGAACTTGACCCGAAGGTATCGGGTATCAGAGCGCTTTACATAGCACCAGTTTCCTTACATGAAGACACATTCATTTTTGTTAGGCACGGGGAGATTAAGTGATTTGCCCAGAATCACAGGATGTTCAGCGTCATTGCAGAGACTCGAACCCAGTTCCCGAGATTCGAAGTCGACCGCCCTAGCCGTTAGGCCAACTCCTCTCCCATAAAAGATTAAAAAGACGGTGTCAAGTTCATAAAAAGAACTATAAAAGTTATAAAAATTGAAAAGAAAAAAATTTGAAGGAAAAAAAAAAAGAAAAATCGATAAAACCATATACATGTACAAAGTGCACCCGCTAATAAGTAATAGTACAAATTCTAAAAGTGTGCCCCATGTGGATTAAAGTGCATTTTTCTGTTTTTAAAAATGGCAAGTAAAAAGTTTGCAAGCATGAAACATAGGTACGGAGTTTCCAATGATCGGAAAATTTCAAGGGCTTGTTTATGCCAGCGGATACAGAATTTTTTTCAGCAATGGAATTATGAATTTTGTTCCTCCCTACCTTATAGAATGAGCAAAAAAATAAAAGATGTGAAATAGATTGGTGGGAGAGACCATCACAGGGGCGCAGAGATAGCTGGTTTGCAGAATATACTTGTGCCGGATAAGCTGCCATTAATGGTATGTAATTCAGTCTGAATCTGGTCAGTACGAAGCGATGTCTGATGTTCGTGACAAATGAAATGCAGGATAAGTGGCCCTTTGCTCGCAGTTGGTGAAGCTAGGTATGTGGACACGGACTTTATTTTGGTTTTTTGCCACCTGTCTGAGTTGCATTTAGCGACAAAGTTTTTAGTCGCGATTTGGAAAAGGATATGCACTCGGACGTTGAGTTACACAAAAACTCCAGATCTGGTTCTCTGAAGGACTGTTTCACAAAAGCTAGCCAGCTGATGGAGGAAGCACGATCCAAGGTTAAGATATCCTTTAGTACCGAGTGGTTCAGGGGGACCGATTCCCTTTTCCAGACTGAGAGCCAGGCTAAAAGCGGGGCAATTTTTAACGTATCAGATAGGAACGGAAAATCTAGTTCCTTATGGATTAAAATGCTTGAACAAGAGGTTGGGATAGCTAAGGGTCTCTATAAAAATTTGTCTTCTATTGCTTGTAGAGAGTCAATATTTGCTATTCCCCAAACGGCTGCAACAAGTCGCCACGCCACTTCCCAACAACTCCCCTACATACCATCTAATGCCCCTTACACATACGCTCATGCACACATCCAAAATTCCTGTCCACCCCCTAAATAATATCCCTTTCCTAAAATCCACTTTCTTGGCATCGCTCCTTGGCATACAGACACTTCTTCACGCTTCATCTTCAACAATGGCGGACTCAGTTAATAGGACACAGCACACAGTGTAAGCAATTGATTTCAGTTTCAGAATTCTCAGAATACAAACTCATAATTTTGTGCTCAAACAATAACTAGGTACTTTCCCTGCTCTGCTGCTTGTCTGTGTTTTATCTTCCACAACTTTCTAATGGGAGACAGTGGCGGCCGCCACAATAAAAGGTGGAGCGCGGGGGGGGTGGAGCGCGGGGGGGGGAGGGGGTAATTAAAAAAAAAAAGCTTACCTGGAGCTGCCGCCCGCCTCCTGCAACGCGCTCGGCCTCATTCCTGGTCCCAGAAAGCACTGGGCCACGTCACGGACTCCCTGCAATCTCTGCGCTTCTCTCATGTCAGAGCTGCACGGGCATTGGTCTGAGCAGGTGGGAAAGACGCCCTGCTCAGGCCAGGGAGTTTGTGGATGTTTCTCCAGCCCGGCTGCTCAATGCACTGGGCTTGAGAAACCTAAGTGCGAATGTGTGTTTTGGTCGGCCTGAGACGGCCGGCCAAACACATATGCGCACTTGAAGAGTGCACATAGCACTCCTCCTCCCCATGCCCTGCCCCTCCCTGTGCAAGCGTGCTCAGAGCCGGAAAATGAAAAATAAAACAATGACCTTGTTTTATTTTTCATTTACTGGCTCTGAGCCAGGCAGTGGGGGTGATGCTCCTCCGCCATTGCCCTCATGGGAGATAGCTCACTGCATGTTGTCTCATATGGTTAAGCACAGAAGGTCATCTTAGTTGGTCTGTCACAGAATCCTATTGTGGAGTGTATCATACAGTATGGTCTGTTGTTTTCAATTACAAAACTTGGTGACCCTATAAGAAAACATTACTGTGTTTTGGGGTTTTCTAAAAGTGTTCACTTTATCATTTATAGTGCCAATAGCTCCCAAAAAATACAAGACCTATTGCATATGTTAAAAAAACAAACAAAAAAAAAACAACATTGCGGGACCTTATTTCCAATGCTCGTTTATTCTGTGATCCGGATAAAAAGTAGCTTAGGAGGTGTACTCGCAGAAATAATTTTTTGCCTTTATAAATGGAGGTGTAAAAGCCTATTGTATCGATGTGCTCATTACTGCAAACCACAAATTGTTGTTTTGTATTTCAAATCACTTTGTCTTGTTAGCATATTATGAAATGGCTCTCTTCACACCGCAGATGTGATCAGACCTCTCAGCTGGAGAATACAAATTATGGATGTGAGGAAAAGGGGTGTATTATATGGTGTGGTTGTGCGACCTCACTCTTTAACACTTATCAACTCCTTCAGGACTCTTAGGTTTCGTTTGTCAAACATTGATCTCATCCCTGGGTAGCTGTGGCTCTGAGCAGCAAGGCTTACACAAAGGAACAAGTGTAAAGCATTTAAACAGCAAGAAGAAAATCGACAAGACACCAAAGAAATCCAACACAAATTTATGAACCAGCATTGGCATAGCCAATAGGTCTCGCCTTTGGGATCTTATAAGTGTTTACCCATGCAGTACATTATCCTGGGTAGTTCAATAATAGCTCAATGCCTGAATATGTGTATTGCTATATCAAGCCCAAAATGCATTCACTTAAAAATACATAAACTACACACAAAATAAAAGTGTATGCCAAATTGCAGGCATGAAGTGTGAAGCAAAAGTAAACAAGTGGTATTTGTTTGCTTAGAAGAGCGAAACCATAATCTACGATAACAAAACCCAGTTCCTCACACTGCAAAACTGTTTATCTACACCTATACATCCTCCATTTAGCTGAACGTCAAAGTTTACACTGCTCCTAGAAGCCTGAAAAGGCTGCAGTGCTGGATCCAGAATGCACTAAACACAACTGGACGTCTGCACGTGTCTGCTTGTGTAAGTGTGTTTAGTTGATACATGTATTTAAATGTATATTATCTAGCAAATATAGTGCATGCATGTCAACTATCTTTAGGTACATATCTATAGTTGCATATTATACACCTGCATGGGATGGACGGAGGTGGTTGTTGTTGGAAAGACAGGTGGATAAATGGAAAGACTGATGTGGATGGCTGTTGGAAGGACAGAGCATGGGTGGACCAATGGAGAGTGTTGGGTGTGTGAAGGACAGTGGGAGAGTGGATGGACAGAGGTGTTTGTTGGAAAGACAATGAGTGGGCAGGCAGAGGTGGGTGTTGGAAGGACAATGAGTGGGCAGGCAGACGTGGGTGTTGGAAGGATAGAAGGTGGGTGGATGGATCAATCAGTGGACAAATGGATGGATAACAAATGCAGCAAATTGTAACAAAGTGGGTGTGTATGCGTGTCTCAATATACACACCATTGGGAAAATTAGAGCCAATTTGACACTCTTGTTGCAAGTCACAGCACGCACTGCCTCCATTTCACACCCATGTACTATTCAGAGTTATCGCACCTGCTTCTCGAGTGTGCAATACGGTGTTTGACACAAGCAGGAATCATTGTAGTGCCGTGGTGTTGCGCTGGAGCAGGAACAACATACCGCAGGTCAAATCAGAGCAAGTGAAAAGAGATCCCGAAAAACAACACAAACACGACAGCGTAAAGATACAGGAAGTTAAGCACTGCTCTGTGGGAGGATCCAAATGACAACAAGGTGGGACATTGAAGAATTAACCACTAGCAAGGAAGCCTTTTTGAAGGACAATCAAAGTGAGGAATAAAAAGGCAATGGACGGGATGCAAGTCCACAAAATGATTACAGCATGTCTCGAAGAGACAGCGCATGCGCTGCCTAGGATCGACTTAAAAATAGGCTGCATTTTTCTGGTACTGGAGATATAGAATTTACAAGGTATAGTAAATCAAAGCATTTCACTCAACCGCAAACAAACATTAGCCAAGTCAACGAATTTGACACTTAGAACCTTTTTCACTGAAATGCTTGGGATAGTTGTGATGCAGCCGCTTGGAGTCACAAGTCAGATGGACCAGCAAGGTCCTCAGAAACAGTTACTTCAGCAGGTGAAGCAGTCTCCAGTTCCAGTCACTTTTATCCTTTGCAGGGCTTTCCTATGGAAGTGGTCCCGATGCAAGGGATGAAGGATCCTGAATATGCTCATAGGATGCTCTGGATGCGATGCGAACAACATTGTTGCGTCGAGTCCTGGTGCAGCACAGTGGCAGGTTGAGGATTCTGGGCTACTAACTTGCCCCAACAGGCTTCCCAGCTGTTGTGTCCCTGTGTTGTGAACAGGAGTCCAGCTCACTGACCCTTGGAGTCTCTTCTTGGCTGGGCTCTGGAGACGATGTCTCCTGAACAGGATACATCAGGCACAGTCCCTCTCTCTTTTGTTAGCCACCAGGTTCTGCAAATGCAGCCCATGCACGGTGCAGCAGGGCAAGTTTTCTTCCAGTCCAGTCAAAATCGGAGTTCTGGGTACCCTATTTATGTAAAGAAAATGCCCTCAGGATAAGATGCGGTTGGTACTGAATGCACTACCAGGTTCCCTCCCTCGTGATGACCACTGTCCTGGGAAGTGGGGCATACGACTTTCCCAGGATGCACCATTCTGCCCACTCTCAAGATAGCAGAACACCTCTCTTGGCGTCCAAAGCTGCCTAGTCCACCCCAGAGGAGTGGCTTCCAAGGATGCTACATGCCCCTGGAAAACCAGTTTGACAACTGGCTTCCCTTTACAAGTCCCTAGCACCACCCTGTCTCTACCTAAACAACAGAGCAGTCCCGCTCCCAAGAATTCCCCATTTACCCTTCAAAGGTGTCTTCCCCTTTAAAGCTCGTCCTTTGGGCTAACACCCTTGTGGCTTCCTGCCTCGGGGAGGTTACACCTCCTCCAGTGGCAGGCCTAGAGTGTTATCTTTCCTGGGAGTCATTAGCATGTCTCCCCAGGAGGGCAGAAAACGGTCTACAGGACAGAACCAGAGTACAACAATAAACGGGCACTGGAAACCTTGGGCAACTAAAATGGCAACTTCTAAAGTTGTCCTTTGCCCATCAGTGACATTAAATTCGATTTGACCATTAAATCACATTTAATGCACTGATTCGTTTGATACCTTACAGCACCAACTCTAGTAGTCCCATTCAGAAGTTAGCAGAGCTGAGGTGTCAGCCTATAACTCTGTACTTGCCAATGGGGCTACTAGCCTTTCCACAGCAAAAATGACAATTTGGGGTTTTTACTGCTGGAAGATGTACAAGTACACATTCCACTTTTTTGACATACAGCACCCAGTCTTAGGGCTCCTTAAGCCTACCTTGGGGTGACTTACATATATTAACAAGCATTGTAAATGCAATTGGTCTCGCATTTGTTTGAGTAAGAGCTATTGGCATTGTAAATGGCAATGTCTTTTACCTATGTGTTATGGAATGTATGTATGTGGTGTGTAGTGGAATTGTGTGTTGGATTGGATTAGTTAGTTGCGCAATTGTGTTGCATGGAATTGTGCGGTGTGGCGTGGATTGGATTTGTGTAGTGGAATTATGTGGCATGGTGTGCTGTGGAATTATATGGATAGTAAATATGTGGTATTGGGTGTACTGGAATTATGGGGAGTGGGATTGTGTGTTATGGAGTGTAATTACGTGGAATGGTATTTTGACATGTGGAGTTTAATTAAATTGTGTGCTGTTGAATTTTGTGGCACAATGTGGAAGTGTGTGGTGTGTATTATATGTATGTGGTGTGTTATGCAATTGTATCAAATTATGTGGTGTGGAGTTGAATTGTGTGGTGTGGATAGCTCTACCTGTTTGGTGAAGAAAAAGAAGAAATACGTAGGAGCTGAACTTCAGATCTGTGTGTTTGAGTAAAAAAAAAAAAAAAAAAAAAGGAGTTGGAGCTATTGGCGTTGTAAATTTAAATGCCTCTTACCTATATGTTATGGAGTGGATGTATGTGGTGTGTAGTGGAAGTGTGTGGTGTGTAGTGGAAGTGTGTGGGTTGGATTGGAATGGTTAGTTGTGGCATGGAATTGTGTGGTGTTGAGTGGATTTGTGTAGTGGAATTATGTTGCATGGTGTACAGTTGTATTATGCGGCTGATAATTATGTGTTTTTAAGAATATTGGAATTTTGTGGAGTAGGATTATGTGTAATGGAGTGTAATTATGATGAATGATATTTTGTGTTGTGGAGTGTTATGTAGCGGAGTTTAATTACGTGGTGTGCTGTTCAATTTTAATGGTATGATGTTGTGTGGCGTAGACTGGAGTGCAGCTGTGCAGAGTGGCGTAGAGTGCAGCTGTGCAGAGTGGAGCTGTGCAGAGTGGAGTGGAGCTGTGCAGAGTGCACAGCTCCACTCCACTCTGCACAGCTCCACTCCACACAGCTCCACTCCAGAGTGGAGTGGAGCTGTGCAGAGTGGAGTGCAGCTGTGCAGAGTGGAGTGCAGCTGTGCAGAGTGGGGTGGCGAAGAGTGGAGTGCGGCTGTGCAGAGTGGGGTGGCGAAGAGTGGAGTGCGGCTGTGCAGAGTGGGGTGGCGTAGAGTGGAGTGCGGCTGTGCAGAGTGGGGTGGCGTAGAGGAGTGCGGCTGTGCAGAGTGGGGTGGCGTAGAGGAGTGCGGCTGTGCAGAGTGGGGTGGCGTAGAGGAGTGCGGCTGTGCAGAGTGGCGTAGACTGCAGCTGTGTAGATTGGAGTGCGGTGGCGTGTAGTGGAGTTAAGCAGAGTGTAGTGTGTTAAAGCGGACTGGAGTGGAGTGAAGCAGAGCGGGGCCGAGTGAAGCAGAGCGGGGCCGAGTGAAGCAGAGCGGGGCCGAGTGAAGCAGAGCGGGGCCGAGTGAAGCAGAGCGGGGCCGAGTGAAGCAGAGCGGGGCCGAGTGAAGCAGAGCGGGGCCGAGTGAAGCAGAGCGGGGCCGAGTGAAGCAGAGCGGGGCCGAGTGAAGCAGAGCGGGGCCGAGTGAAGCAGAGCGGGGCCGAGTGAAGCAGAGCGGGGCCGAGTGAAGCAGAGCGGGGCCGAGTGAAGCAGAGCGGGGCCGAGTGAAGCAGAGCGGGGCCGAGTGAAGCAGAGCGGGGCCGAGTGAAGCAGAGCGGGGCCGAGTGAAGCAGAGCGGGGCCGAGTGAAGCAGAGCGGGGCCGAGTGAAGCAGAGCGGGGCCGAGTGAAGCAGAGCGGGGCCGAGTGAAGCAGAGCGGGGCCGAGTGAAGCAGAGCGGGGCCGAGTGAAGCAGAGCGGGGCCGAGTGAAGCAGAGCGGGGCCGAGTGAAGCAGAGCGGGGCCGAGTGAAGCAGAGCGGGGCCGAGTGAAGCAGAGCGGGGCCGAGTGAAGCAGAGCGGGGCCGAGTGAAGCAGAGCGGGGCCGAGTGAAGCAGAGCGGGGCCGAGTGAAGCAGAGCGGGGCCGAGTGAAGCAGAGCGGGGCCGAGTGAAGCAGAGCGGGGCCGAGTGAAGCAGAGCGGGGCCGAGTGAAGCAGAGCGGGGCCGAGTGAAGCAGAGCGGGGCCGAGTGAAGCAGAGCGGGGCCGAGTAAAGCAGAGCGGGGCCGAGTGAAAGCAGAGCGGGGCCGAGTAAAGCAGAGCGGGGCCGAGTAAAGCAGAGCGGGGCCGAGTAAAGCAGAGCGGGGCCGAGTAAAGCAGAGCGGGGCCGAGTAAAGCAGAGCGGGGCCGAGTAAAGCAGAGCGGGGCCGAGTAAAGCAGAGCGGGGCCGAGTAAAGCAGAGCGGGGCCGAGTAAAGCAGAGCGGGGCCGAGTAAAGCAGAGCGGGGCCGAGTAAAGCAGAGCGGGGCCGAGTAAAGCAGAGCGGGCCGAGTAAAGCAGAGCGGGGCCGAGTAAAGCAGAGCGGGGCCGAGTAAAGCAGAGCGGGGCCGAGTAAAGCAGAGCGGGGCCGAGTAAAGCAGAGCGGGGCCGAGTAAAGCAGAGCGGGGCCGAGTAAAGCAGAGCGGGGCCGAGTAAAGCAGAGCGGGGCCGAGTAAAGCAGAGCGGGGCCGAGTAAAGCAGAGCGGGGCCGAGTAAAGCAGAGCGGGGCCGAGTAAAGCAGAGCGGGGCCGAGTAAAGCAGAGCGGGGCCGAGTAAAGCAGAGCGGGGCCGAGTAAAGCAGAGCGGGGCCGAGTAAAGCAGAGCGGGGCCGAGTAAAGCAGAGCGGGGCCGAGTAAAGCAGAGCGGGGCCGAGTAAAGCAGAGCGGGGCCGAGTAAAGCAGAGCGGGGCCGAGTAAAGCAGAGCGGGGCCGAGTAAAGCAGAGCGGGGCCGAGTAAAGCAGAGCGGGGCCGAGTAAAGCAGAGCGGGGCCGAGTAAAGCAGAGCGGGGCCGAGTAAAGCAGAGCGGGGCCGAGTAAAGCAGAGCGGGGCCGAGTAAAGCAGAGCGGGGCCGAGTAAAGCAGAGCGGGGCCGAGTAAAGCAGAGCGGGGCCGAGTAAAGCAGAGCGGGGCCGAGTAAAGCAGAGCGGGGCCGAGTAAAGCAGAGCGGGGCCGAGTAAAGCAGAGCGGGGCCGAGTAAAGCAGAGCGGGGCCGAGGTAAAGCAGAGCGGGGCCGAGTAAAGCAGAGCGGGGCCGAGTAAAGCAGAGCGGGGCCGAGTAAAGCAGAGCGGGGCCGAGTAAAGCAGAGC
Organism: Calotriton arnoldi; assembly: GCA_963921515.1. Classification (NCBI taxonomy): domain Eukaryota; kingdom Metazoa; phylum Chordata; class Amphibia; order Caudata; family Salamandridae; genus Calotriton; species Calotriton arnoldi. Next base: position 1,442,278 of record CAWUFW010000124.1, on the reverse strand, counting down.
GGGGCCGAGTAAAGCAGAGCGGGGCCGAGTAAAGCAGAGCGGGGCCGAGTAAAGCAGAGCGGGGCCGAGTAAAGCAGAGCGGGGCCGAGTAAAGCAGAGCGGGGCCGAGTAAAGCAGAGCGGGGCCGAGTAAAGCAGAGCGGGGCCGAGTAAAGCAGAGCGGGGCCGAGTAAAGCAGAGCGGGGCCGAGTAAAGCAGAGCGGGGCCGAGTAAAGCAGAGCGGGGCCGAGTAAAGCAGAGCGGGGCCGAGTAAAGCAGAGCGGGGCCGAGTAAAGCAGAGCGGGGCCGAGTAAAGCAGAGCGGGGCCGAGTAAAGCAGAGCGGGGCCGAGTAAAGCAGAGCGGGGCCGAGTAAAGCAGAGCGGGGCCGAGTAAAGCAGAGCGGGGCCGAGTAAAGCAGAGCGGGGCCGAGTAAAGCAGAGCGGGGCCGAGTAAAGCAGAGCGGGGCCGAGTAAAGCAGAGCGGGGCCGAGTAAAGCAGAGCGGGGCCGAGTAAAGCAGAGCGGGGCCCGAGTAAAGCAGAGCGGGGCCCGAGTAGAGCAGAGCGGGGCCCGAGTAGAGCAGAGCGGGGCCCGAGTAGAGCAGAGCGGGGCCGAGTAGAGCAGAGCGGGGCCGAGTAGAGCAGAGCGGGGCCGAGTAGAGCAGAGCGGGGCCGAGTAGAGCAGAGCGGGGCCGAGTAGAGCAGAGCGGGGCCGAGTAGAGCAGAGCGGGGCCGAGTAGAGCAGAGCGGGGCCGAGTAGAGCAGAGCGGGGCCGAGTAGAGCAGAGCGGGGCCGAGTAGAGCAGAGCGGGGCCGAGTAGAGCAGAGCGGGGCCGAGTAGAGCAGAGCGGGGCCGAGTAGAGCAGAGCGGGGCCGAGTAGAGCAGAGCGGGGCCGAGTAAAGCAGAGCGGGGCCGAGTAAAGCAGAGCGGGGCCGAGTAAAGCAGAGCGGGGCCGAGTAAAGCAGAGCGGGGCCGAGTAAAGCAGAGCGGGGCCGAGTAAAGCAGAGCGGGGCCGAGTAAAGCAGAGCGGGGCCGAGTAAAGCAGAGCGGGGCCGAGTAAAGCAGAGCGGGGCCGAGTAAAGCAGAGCGGGGCCGAGTAAAGCAGAGCGGGGCCGAGTAAAGCAGAGCGGGGCCGAGTAAAGCAGAGCGGGGCCGAGTAAAGCAGAGCGGGGCCGAGTAAAGCAGAGCGGGGCCGAGTAAAGCAGAGCGGGGCCGAGTAAAGCAGAGCGGGGCCGAGTAAAGCAGAGCGGGGCCGAGTAAAGCAGAGCGGGGCCGAGTAAAGCAGAGCGGGGCGGAGTAAAGCAGAGCGGGGCGGAGTAAAGCAGAGCGGGGCGGAGTAAAGCAGAGCGGGGCGGAGTAAAGCAGAGCGGGGCGGAGTAAAGCAGAGCGGGGCGGAGGAAGCAGAGCGGGCGGAGTAAAGCAGAGCGGGGCGGAGTAAAGCAGAGCGGGGCGGAGTAAAGCAGAGCGGGGCTGAGTAAAGCAGAGCGGGGCTGAGTAAAGCAGAGCGGGGCTGAGTAAAGCAGAGCGGGGCTGAGTAAAGCAGAGCGGGGCTGAGTAAAGCAGAGCGGGGCTGAGTGAAGCAGAGCGGGGCTGAGTGAAAGCAGAGCGGGGCTGAGTGGAGTAAAGCAGAGCGGGGCTGAGTGGAGTAAAGCAGAGCGGGGCTGAGTGGAGTAAAGCAGAGCGGGGCTGAGTGGAGTAAAGCAGAGCGGGGCTGAGTGGAGTAAAGCAGAGCGGGGCTGAGTGGAGTAAAGCAGAGCGGGGCTGAGTGGAGTAAAGCAGAGCGGGGCTGAGTGGAGTAAAGCAGAGCGGGGCTGAGTGGAGTAAAGCAGAGCGGGGCTGAGTGGAGTAAAGCAGAGCGGGGCTGAGTGGAGTAAAGCAGAGCGGGGCTGAGTGGAGTAAAGCAGAGCGGGGCTGAGTGGAGTAAAGCAGAGCGGGGCTGAGTGGAGTAAAGCAGAGCGGGGCTGAGTGGAGTAAAGCAGAGCGGGGCTGAGTGGAGTAAAGCAGAGCGGGGCTGAGTGGAGTAAAGCAGAGCGGGGCTGAGTGGAGTAAAGCAGAGCGGGGCTGAGTGGAGTAAAGCAGAGCGGGGCGGAGTAAAGCAGGGCGGGGCGGAGTAAAGCAGGGCGGGGCGGAGTAAAGCAGGGCGGGGCGGAGTAAAGCAGGGCGGGGCGGAGTAAAGCAGGGCGGGGCGGAGTAAAGCAGGGCGGGGCGGAGTAAAGCAGGGCGGGGCGGAGTAAAGCAGGGCGGCGTGGAGTAAAGCAGGGCGGCGTGGAGTAAAGCAGGGCGGCGTGGAGTAAAGCAGGGCGGCGTGGAGTAAAGCAGGGCGGCGTGAGTAAAGCAGGGCGGCGTGGAGTAAAGCAGGGCGGCGTGAGTAAAGCAGGGCGGCGTGGAGTAAAGCAGGGCGGCGTGGAGTAAAGCAGGGCGGCGTGGAGTAAAGCAGGGCGGCGTGGAGTAAAGCAGGGCGGCGTGGAGTAAAGCAGGGCGGCGTGGAGTAAAGCAGGGCGGCGTGTAGTAAAGCAGGGCGGCGTGGAGTAAAGCAGGGCGGCGTGGAGTAAAGCAGGGCGGCGTGGAGTAAAGCAGGGCGGCGTGGAGTAAAGCAGGGCGGCGTGGAGTAAAGCAGAGCGGCGTGGAGTAAAGCAGAGCGGCGTGGAGTAAAGCAGAGCGGCGTGGAGTAAAGCAGAGCGGCGTGGAGTAAAGCAGAGCGGCGTGGAGTAAAGCAGAGCGGCGTGGAGTAAAGCAGAGCGGCGTGGAGTAAAGCAGAGCGGCGTGGAGTAAAGCAGAGCGGCGTGGAGTAAAGCAGAGCGGCGTGGAGTAAAGCAGAGTGGCGTGGAGTAGAGTAAAGCAGAGTGGCGTGGAGTGACGTTGCATGGAGTGACGTTGCATGGAGTGACGTTGCATGGAGTGACGTTGCATGGAGTGGCACTGCGTAGATTAGAGAGGAGGGGGTTGCGTGGAGTGGGGTTGCATAGAGTGGAGTTGGGTTGCGTGGAGTGCAATTTCTTGGAATGGCGTGGCAGAGTGGCATTGCGTGGTGTGGCATTGCATGGGGTGCAGTTGTGTGACATGCAGCGGCATGGAGTGTCACTGCTTGGAGTGGCGTTGCATAGAGTGGAGTGGGTAGGGTAGAGTGAAGTGCAGTTGTATGGAGTACAATTGTGTAAAGTGAATTTGCGTTGCGTGGAGTGGCGTTAGTGAAACAATTGGCTTGAAAGGAAATATCAGATTCCGAACTACATTAAAGAATTGTCCTTCAACTGCAGAAGGAGAACTACCAAAACTGTGAAAATGTGCATAAACAGTATTAGCAGTAACAAAGCAGTGTAATTGGTTCCCGGTTTACAGAAATGGAGCGTTCAGATGTGAGGGCCATCTGTCTGGATTGGGATGGGGTGGTGGGAAAGAGGCTACAGGAGAGAGTGAGCGAGCAAAGAGCCGTATATTTTAAACATTGGCCATGGCATGCACCTGAGGCTTCACAGACCTATTAATCAGTTTAACATAAGGACGGGGGCGCATCAATGGCATCGAGAACAGGTGGGGGGGTGGGGAAACAGACCTAGTCTTTGAATGCACAGCAAATGGGGCAAGATAAGAGCAAGATTTACAGCCCTGTTTACAGCAGAGCTCTGTGAACCACAAGCACTGGTCTCGAGTGCTCCAACTTAAAGAAAGAAATAAGTGCTCACAAGCTCCGAGTAACAACACATGTAATAGGGGGAAGTCCTTGAAAATGGGCAGAGCTTTTAAAGCGCTGCCTAGGCGAGACCTAAAAAGGGAGGTTTGGGCTTTGCCATTACCTTAAATGGGAAAGTCAAGTTAGCAGTTGAAATATGCCCTTCCAGCCTGCAGTGGCAGACTGAGAGACATGTTTTACCTTGTCATACTCGTGGTGGTACAACTAGTGCTGCGGTCAACGAGTGACACCTCAACTTACAGGCCATAGGTACCCCAGGTATCATATACTAGGGACTGACAAGTAAGTTGGCTGTGCCAATTGGGGACCAGTCAATTGAACATGCACCATTTTAAAGATAAGCGCACATGCACGGAGTCCTATTTAGCAGGTCTCAGGTCAATTCACAGCCATTACACCTGCACATAGTAGTCAAAAAGGAGGGCAAAAAATGGAAGTAAAGTACCATTTGTTAAATAGTACTTCCAATTCCTCCAGTGTGATCATAGTTATAAGGTGTCATTGTAGGGTACAGTTGCTATATTTTGTACTGAGGCCACAATTCAACCTCATCTGTGACAGTGCCCTTTCTAAATACCTTCAGATTTTATCTTAATGTTCTTTATTCCATTCCAACATATTGCATATTGAGTCACCGGAAAGTACTGCAGGAGACATGTCAGTTCCTCTCATTGGAGTCCTCTGGCAACAAGTCAAGATCCAGCATGTGGCAATTCCGCCCAGCACACAAAACCATCCCTACCCCTCTCTACCGTTGCTCAATTTGCACTTGCTGATGCAGTGCCCCATGTGCGGCTCCCACACAAAGGCATCCTGCCCTCTCACTAGGTCCAGTCACATAAATCCAGTCGGCCAGCTTCCAGAAGATTAGGCGCCCAAGACCGATCAAGAACAGCAACAGGCTTACATGTGGTAATCTGAATTCATGTCCCCCATTTGTAGCTGCCAGAATAAATAAATCCTAAGGAACGTGGGGTGCAGCGTCCCAGACTCCACCCGTCAGGCCTCAGGCTCATCAAGAGCTTCACATCCTGGACCGAGGGATGAGGCCTGGTCCAGTCAGGACCCAGGATGCACTACCGACCCACAGACTCCTAAGTATACCGAGTCACTGTCAGGGACTTTGCAGCAGAGCCTCTCTAAAGTGTAGTCAAACTAAGTCCAGACACTCTCTCGTGCCCCATGCTTAAAAGTTTTTTTTGTTGTTTTTTTTTAAATAGAGAGTGTCATTTGTGCAGTCAAACTGTTGCGATAACGAAGTACTGTCCTGCAGTGCTTGCTTGAGGGAAGGCTCCAAACCACACCTTATCAGGAAAGCATGTAATCTACTTCCTCAATAAGCCACCATGTTGAAAGAGGACATCTTCAGCCCGCCCCTGTCCTTGCAGCTCACAGCAGATGTTGTTAATGCCAGAACCTCTTGAGAGAAGACTTCCCTCCCAGCAGTGGCACCCAAGATGAAGCCTATCCCCTTAAGACTACTTCCTAGTGCCTGCTCTCAGACTGCCTAATGGAAGTAGACAGTTGTCACAATGATGCTTCCACGGTTGTATTTCGAACCAACGCCTATCCGCTCTCAAGGTCACAAAGACTTGTAGGGACACTGTCACCATATGCCCTTCCACAATCTTCTAATCACCTTAAATTCTTCCCACATACCAGGAGTAGGCTCTGGGCATTTCACCACGACCCAGCAGCAGGTGACCCTGCAATGATCACCGTCAACACAGGGTACTGTTACAAAGTGCTAAAGGAAGCCACCACTTCATCCCCATATTTTAAAAATCCCATAAAAAAAAAAAAATCCCATAAGAAAAAAAAAATCCCAATGAAAGCAGAACCCAGTTATATGTGCAAACACAGAGGAAGAAGCCTAACTCCCCGTTAGGGTGGATAATTAAAAAGGCAGTGCATTGGTAAAGCAGGGACGGTCTTGCTAATTGTATAACTTTAATGAAACATCAGCAGAATAGGAATGCATTTTAAAACCAAATTCTTGCACACCAAAAACCACTGCACTCAAAAACCATACATCACACCACGGGGAGCAGAGGTCACTTTAGGGAACAATAATATTGAGGTTACTCGTCTTGCGACCTTCTCATGGTATGCACTACTTTGACCAGGAGAAAACTAAAACCCGCTGGTGAAAGTCAGATTCCAAGTAGATAATGTACTGTTTTGGCCTTGGAAAATAAGTGAATACATGATTGTTGGAGTGAGTAGGGGATAATTATTCAGTCTAGTCACATCATGCCTCTTGCAAGATGCCAACATTTCAACTGTACCATATGGGTCAGTGGGACATCACCAGGACAGTAACAATTTATAAGTATCGGAGGTGGATATTGCAAAGTGATGAAAAAAAAGATTCAGTTAATTGAATTATGAAAAAAATGGTGCACTCCGAAGTATGTCTGCGATGGTCTAATCAACAGGATTGTGATGTTATATGAAGCAGATTATCAACTATTTCCACATGATTAATTGCATTGTTTGAATTTAATTTTGCTACCTGGTTCCACTTGAGATTATGAGTCACCTTTTTGCTCTCAATTGTCACTCTGACCCATACTGGTGGGGGGTGAAGAAAACATCTGATGTAGATCGAAATTCAACAAAAATGTACTCTAGAAAGGTCACCTATTAGTGTGCAATCAACATTTAAACATCATTGACAAAACCACATCATGAATGTAAAACTAAAAGACTCAAATTGAAGTTGAATAATTTATTTGCATCATTGGTATAGACATCTATGAGAACATTTTCTTACATAAATTATGTTTAAGTTATAGTATATAAATAATATAATAAAAATACTTTCTTTTTGAGGAGAAGACATTAGGCGGACTTACACAAATGTAAACATACATATACGTTCATCATGCATCTCTATCTGGAAAATACAACAATTTTTTTTTACTTTCACCCAAACATAGCATCAATTTGAGTACAGCCTAACGTTCAGAAACAACTCCTGAAGACAGCAGGAAGTTCCACTGAAACTGAACAAAAAATATTCTTTAGTGATCAAGGGAGGACCTTTATGCAAGGCACATACATAGCCTGTCTGTCCTGTTACCGCCAATACTTGTAACATGGTGCTCATTGCCCTGAACAGTAGGAATTTGCCTAAAACAGACATCTGGCTTCAATAAACACAGAAATGACCACCTTCAATGAATATATGAAAAACAAATGTTCCACTCATCAAAACCTTGCAAGCCACCTATTGCGTTACAACACACAAATATTTTCTTATGGGGAGGAAAACAGAAGTGACAAATTATTTTGGAAACATATTTGGGGATTTCATTGTGAAAACCGAAAGGTTAGTGCATCATTTAAATACCTAATGCAACCGTAGAAGCTCCAACAAAATACTTGATGTGGAATTATAAAAGTCTTTAAACAATGCTTTCAAACATCTGAAACAGATTAAAAGAATGCTAAAAATGGTTTTGTGGAAGCCATTCATAAAGAAACTTTTAACAAATAGAGCTAAACCTTGTGCAGTGATTTGCCAACATTCAAAATTTGGACCAATAAGATGTTTGGTGACAGATGGCCAATTTGCATACACTTTAATGCAACAAAATAGGAATTCCAATTAACTAAAAACACTCAGTTTTTAATACGGACATTCGGATAAAAGGAGGGCAAACTAAACCAGACGAGTAGCAGCCCTCGCTGGGGTGCTATCTATTTTAACTGTTGACTACAGTAAAGAAAGTCAGGCCTTTCCAAATAAATATTAACCTTAACATATTTATGAAAAGCACACGTCAACTGCTATGGCTCATTAACTGAAAAGGGTACCGTTGTGAAACAATTTCAGCATGGTTTAAAAAAAAAAAAAAAAAAAAAAAAAGATGCATGCAGTATGTTTGGAGTATGTATGAAATCCAAGCAAAATATCATGAAAAAAACAGCAGGTAGTACAACGTTATCATCAATAGATGTTAATGTTTGTTTTATGGGTCTCTATGACAACAAGAATCTTCTGATCCTTCTGTGCCAAGAAAACTTCTTTTTGAAGCAGAAAAAGGACTGTCAAAGTCAAGAAGTGGCGTCACATCTGAAGATACCCATGTTAACGAAATACTGTTAAAGCGAAGAACCAATCATGCCAATAAAGGGTTCCTTACAAAAACAAGTTTAGAAACCAAGTTAGGAAGCTATAAGAATCCAAGGAATGGAGGACACAGATATTGGCCATTGATTGAAGAGATTTGAGGTCATCTTACCCCCCCCAACCCAAATCCTTATCTAAACACAGAGGATTGCAGGAGAATAGGACTGATCTCAATGAAGTCACTTACAGATTTTCAGGCAAAGGGTTAGTGCTACTGCCACAGTCTTCGTTTTGGTAGAGTGAGCCCCAACATGAAAACATCCACCTAGAAAAATGTACTTCGTAACTACTCTGCCCTGAGCAAAGGACCAGATATGATAGCAAAAGGTCATTGTTCCAAGATCTTAATCTTGCCCAAGCATCACAAATACGGCTTAATGACAACACAGAAATGCAGAAAGAAAAGTTGACTAGCAGCTCAACTGGAACAACATTTTGGAAGCATTCCATAGTATGTCACAACAACTACTATATACTAATTAAAACATCAGTTAGTAGTTGAGCACTTTTAATAATCATTGCTTGATAATGTTAGAACCATTATTATTTTTAAAGGCTAGAGTATTGATTTGTGCAAGACCCAAAGGTTGGCTCACAAGACTAGACAGTCCTTCTTTGGATTTCCATACAATAGTTGATTTATTTAATAGTATTGCACCGACTGCATTGCTTTAAAAAAACATTGTGTATTCATAATTTAAAGATGAAACAACATCTGTATGGTCTATTCTGCCCAAAATAATCTAAGTTGCAATTATTGCCATGCCAAATAGCTTTCTGAAATAGTAAAAGATTTGCTTCTGTAGTGACTGTTTTTAGAACGTCAATACAGGCTGCTCAGCAGACGAGTGCCATAGTTTAGAAACCAAACTCTCAACGTCTTAAAGATTGGGTGGCGATGCTCCTGGGAGAGAGCTTGTATATCTTAATGGAGACACCTGCAAAAGATTATGGCCCGAGTGAAAGATCAGTCTATCTGCTAATTTATTGGGTTATCAGTGGCATCAGAAACAAATGCCCAGGAAACCTCCTCTGCAAACTTTAAGGGCGATTCCTAAAATAACCCCTCACTGGTGACCTGAATGCACAGCTTTAAAAAAGTCAGTTTCTGTAACTGAGAAAAATGAAAGGGGGCTAGCAGCAGACAGCGCAAAAAAATGAATATTTAAAAAAGAAGACTTCTACTTTACGCAAGTCTTTTAAAAGATGGAGTCTGTTTGCAGGTTGCCTCTTCCCACTGATGTTTTGACATACTAGTTAGATTGTAAGGTTAACATTTGCCCAAGGCGTTGACCATTAATGAGAGATCAAGACTTGAAACCCCCCATCCCTTCCATGTTTCTAAGCATAATAAAATGTGCGTACACAAACATTCTATTTGCAATATTGTTAACATGAGTTGTTCAGGACAAGTCCACCAACTCAAAGTTTGAGTTCAAAGAGAAGCCACTGAAATAACTTTTCTATTGTGTGCAAGAGCGCATCCTCCTCTAGGGAGGGTAATGGTAGGACTATGGCGAACTTGGATGGATGAGGGGGCGGGGGCTAAAGGAAGGAGTATAGTAGGGTCTGCTAACCAGAGACTAGAGTGTCATTGTCAAATAGATGGCTGTGGCAGGTGTGCACTCTGTCCAATATCTGCTAACAGTGTGGGAGAATGGTCGGATCTAGGTGGGGGAAGGAGGCATGAAGGAACGACCCCCCATCCCCCACCCCCCTGTTGTGAAAGGATATACCCAGTAACTACAACCCAGGGGAATTCAACAAGTGTGGTTCACTGATCTATCATGGGGCGGGAGAATTGTCTGGTTCAGATTCCGTGATAGAGGCCTCTGTTAATGCAAGGGCAAAGCCTTTTACAGGCTATAGAAAGTGGTTGATAAAGGGAGTCAGATGGTGAGCTCAAAAGTCTCTTTGATGGAGCCAGAGAAGATTAGAGAAAAGGAATTAACGATTTGTGGAAGACAACTTTGCGAGGCCTATATAACGGTAAATGTCCTCGGAGGATGAACCACCTCAGAAGCCTAACCACCAGGTACATATCTAGCTTACCTGCCCTGTATGGATTTTTAAATTTCCGTTAGAAATCGTTTCAATTACCTACACTAAGGTCAGTTTAGGAGACAGTGTATGTGTCCTCAAATGGTCGTCTAAACATGCAACAGTAAAGACGCTCCCCATTAGAAAAAGAGGTAGGGTTCAGTCATTGTTATACATAGCAGCAAAGTTATAAAAATACAATTAACCTAAAAATACTTTAACTGTCTAACAAAGAAAAATATTTTAAACTAATAAAGACTAGTAGACTGCCTTTCGGTGACTAGGGTGGCTCATTTTTCACACTGAAGGAGTGACACTGATCAAGAAATGCATCCCAGAGGTTTAAGGATAGAAGCTGGCTTCAGGACTAGGTGGGTGCAGGTGAAAATTCCATGTACATCAGTGTCACACCCAAGCAATGGGGAAAGGTGAGGAGATTCTATGTAGAAACTAGGTGAGACCCACTCTGACACAGTTGGCTAATATCAAAGAAAATACTACGATGGAGAAGCACCGCTTCCCAATTTAAGAGCAAAGATTAACATGCATGTACAAGTCCTGCATCAGTTGAGCAATTAGGGCATATGCCCATGCCTTCTTTTAGCCAAGGATCTAACTGTACAAAAAATGCTTTGCATTACTAAATTTCAGGTAAACTATTAGCATGGCAAAGTTCTCATAAGTTTAGGTAACCCTACTTTATATTGGCAAGTACAAAATGTGCTTTCTGGAGAAGTGGGTAGATAGGATAGCACATAAAATGTAACCAATAATGACAAAACAATCAGTGTTTCGATAGGCCGCAAGCCCCTCACCCAGCCTCCCTTCTCAGCGAGCCTGCTTACCGCATTGAAAAGAAAACTTACTATATTCTCTAGGAGCAGAAGCACCTAGGACACAAATGCAACTCTGTTTTCCCAAGATTACCTCTCGGTAAGTAGTTAATAAAGAACTACTTTCATGAGCGAGGCACCTTATTTCAGATACGCTATTTTCAGCAACTTATCGCACATGTAGGGTCTTATGACACTGTATATCTTCAGTTTATATTTTCCAGTGGAAGAAATCGGATTCATGCAGCCAACATATTTTGCAAATGCCAAATCTTTCAAGGACACCGGTTCGGAAAGACTGATTTTGAATATCACTTTTTACCAATTTATGCGTTCCATCTACTATTTTCGACCCATCTTTGCTGTCAAAAAATGGAACAAGGGCATAGTGGCACAAATGTTTGGGAAAAATTATTTAAAACGAGAGCGTCGGAACAAATATTTTCCATGTATCTTTTTACATAGAAAAATTAAATGATATACAGATGTGTGAACTATCACCTAATTAATATTTATCAATATAAAGTTAACATTCTTCACTCAAAATACATTTTTAGTTACATTCTGTAAATGTGTAGAGACATTTAAATGTTTGTTTTTTACATCCAGCTATTCAAAGAGAAGACCCACATGTGGTGAAGAGATTACCATGGGAAATCAGATACATGGATAACAGCAGTAAAATAGATTCTGGAAACAGTTATTGTAATCTGACAACCTCTTTGCTTGCCACCATTTTCTGTCAAATACCAACTGTTTATCTAGACAGACATATTGTATGGGCCTACTCAAGGGTTTACTAGATTATAGAACGGAGGAAGACCTGATGAACTAAAACCCTAATGAGTGGATAGAAACTGGAATACTGAAGAGAATTATAAAACAGGAGCCTTCGAGATAGGGGCTGAAATAAAGAATGGAAAATTAGTATATATGATGGTAATAACATTGTTTTAAAATTACCCTGACTAGCTAGCCGCCGATGGACTCTTTTATAAATAGTGTGCAATTAAGCTGTATGAGGTTTGTCGCAGTTTGGCCTTTCTGTGGTTCAAGTACAGCTTTGGCTCATGAAGTGCTGAGATCTGTCTCCAGTCACATGCAATGACAAGACAGAAAACAGACCTTTTCTATGCATGGTACTATGTTAGGTTTTCATTATTCATGACAATGTGGTAGTTTTCAGTCTTTAGCATGGAAACATTCTCACACAATTTTAAAAAAAGGTTCCAAATGGACAGAAAAATACCAGGACATATAGTACGACCCTAAATGAACAAGCATTGCGGTTGTTTTGAGTTGGTGTTCAACCAAAAGCAGCAATCTATTAGCAGGATCAGATCATGTCCAGCAGGCCTAAAGCACTGGCAGCTGTATCTCGTGTAAAACAGTTATTTTGCACAAGCCCCATTTTGCCGGAGTCCAATCAGTAGGATTAAAAAGAAACAAAGTCGGTCCGAGTTAATTAGAGAAGTATGTTGGGCTCCTCGCTAAACGTGAAGTCACACACTAGAGAAAGGTGATCTGAGGGATAGCTAAAGGACGGCAACCTATTGGGTCCAATTTGCTCTTCAGTTGGCATTCCTAAAGCAGCAACAACATTTAATGCATTTTGGGAGTACCATATATAATCCAGTGTGTGGCAACTCTCCCCAGAAGGACGAATCTTCCATGATGTGTATGGGGGTTCAGACTGCCCATCATGGCTCAGAAGCTTATATGCACTGTTCAGATTCAGGCTGGAAGTAGCAAAGTGCTTATAAACGTCTTCAGTGGGCTCTGCATTGAAGTCTCCACAGATGATAAGGGGAATATTTGCTCCTTGAGTTATATCCTGCAGGTTTTGGAGTAAGTTTGATCCCTGAGCCGAACGGAACCTCTCCCAACCGGTCCGAGCTTTTAAGTGAGTGACTGCGATGCAAAGTAGCCTGCCAGTCTCATTGCACTGCAGTGTTTCAGCTATGGCCACTTGGTTCGTTTTCAGGGACAGAGCAGTTAAACGGATGTTGTTGCTACTTACAAGCTGAAAGCGATCTTTGAGAAAGAATAAAGCACAACCATCTGGTCCATTATTGTGTTGTACATCCAGACACGGCGACCATGGCTTTGGGAGGAACGTGCCTTGGTAGCCCATCCTGCTGAGGACTGGCTGGAAGGTATCAAAGAAATGGTCCACTTCCTGCAGGCAAAGGATGTCTGGGCGATAAGTGACAATTTCCTCAAGGATTAGATATTTTCTTTCTTCCCACTTGAGAGCTTCCATGGGACACTTTATGAAATTGTCTGTGCCTTCTCCAAGAGCTAAATGGAAAAACAGAAAGGTAGTAAAACATTTTTTCAAAAACATATCAAACTCTCATTTGTGCAAATAATGGCACAATGATTATTCAATTAAAGAGAAAGCAAAGTCACCTTTGAATAACTACAGGATTACAAGAAATTAAAAGCAGAGTTAAATTGTTTGTGATCATTAACGTGTTTCTGCTGCACATGTTTATCTAGTGCAGTAGCCCATTTTCTATACTAAGACCCTGGAAACGTGTTCATGCCACATAGGTTCACAGTATCTCGCTGGTGCCCTGTAGTACTTGCAGGCTGAAATGTAAATGGCACCTCTGAGCCAGTGATCCTCAGTACTCTGATATTTCTGAACCACATAGGGGCCCAGAAAGGATGAAGAACATGAGGGAAAGCAGACCCGAGAAAGAACTTGCAGAAAAGAAACCGTATCTATAAAAAAACCCAACAATAACAAAGGTATGCAGGTTTTTCTTTTAATAGTTACTACTGCATCTGAAAATTCCAGGTCTTCTGAAAGACCTACCCAGCATTACCCAACAAATTTGCATTGAGGAATCGGAGGCAAAAATAAAATACTGAGGAAATTGTCCACACCTTTATGGAAGAGTGTTTGACAAATGCATACAAAGAACACTAAGTAGCCACTTGTCAAACCTCCGGCAAAAATGCAGCACTCCAACCTATCCTCAGAAAAGTAGTGGCTGCAAAACTTCTTTCTACTGTTAGAACGTGCATGCATCAGTGTTTTACCAGCTGCATAATCACACTACTTAATAGAAGAAACAGTTCAGTATGAGAGTATCTTCTTAGTTACTGCTGTGCCACTTGGACAATCCTTGCTGGCCACCCAACGCTGTCCAGTCCATTCTGCACTTACGCCACCTTAAACTGAATAACAGAGCTTTTTGGGATTCAGCAGGTGCAAACTCGCTTCTCCAATAGCTTGATGGGGTTGAAGAAAGAAAATTGGTACTGCCTATGTATGCTAGTTAAAATGAAAATCTGTTAGAGCTTTGGCCAGAATATATTTTTTACATCATACGGTTATATTATCATTTGGAAACACAATTTAGTGCAAGTAAGATGACAGTGCTTATTATCAACTTCCCTTTCTGGCTGAAGTAATCACAACCAGAATCATTGTCTTAATAGTCAAGTATTGAACATCATCATATGAAAGTTAAAAATGGAAAGTCCAATACCTGAGACAATATCAGATTCAAATCCATTGGTTGGGTATGCAAGAAGATGGCTGACACCAATTCATTATGACGTTCAAACAAGAGACCCAACTGGGATCCCACGTTATTAAGTCACCTCATAAAAACAGACAGAGCCACCAAACAATGCTACAATAGAAATTTGCAACCCCTATATAGCCAGTTTTACTACCCACTACAACGGATGACAATGCCGACAATGGGTTCAAAGAAGGTTGTCAAACTAGTGGCATCAAGTTGCTTTCCACCTCTGCACCCCGCCCCAAACCCCAAAATAATCTCCAAAGATCACGGTCTATTATTTTAGTCTGCCTGCAGCCCAGGTTGGCAATTTCAGGCTATTTAAGTCTGGTTTAGCCACCTACTGTCCTCTTGCAAGGAAGCAGAGGAACGCCAGTATTTTAAGACCTAACCCAGTTGAGAAGATCAGTACATTATACAGAGCTATTAGATTCTTCCTTTCCTTCAAAACGCTGATGGGATTGTTAGATGGTCTGAGAGGATACTGATTCCTAACCCAGGCCCCACTCCACTTTTGCATTTGTGTGCATTTTGTTGAACACCAGATACCGCATTATGTAGAAATGATATCCAAAAGGATCTAATCTGGTGATCCTTAAGGGCCTTCCACAGGTAATGCAACATTTTTAATAGTTGGGTCCAGTTCAGTAAGAATGAAGCAACCCTCAGAAACAAGTCACTCAAATGAGCAAAATTATTATGTTTTCTGTGGTAGCTAGACTACCTTCAACGTTGATACAAGTCTTAGCCTCAGTGACCTCAACTGGGATTCCTGCACAGAAATTTTTTTGGGGGAAATCCACTGAAAGATTCGAGAAGCAAAACCAGGCTCAATTACTGAGAAGCAACTAGGTGCACTGCTTTAAGATGGTCTTCAAATATATAAGTCGAGGAAGAAGAGACTTTTGGAGAAAAAAATAGAATTTAAAAAAGGAACTGATAAATTAACATTAACACAAAGCAGCAAGATAACGACAAAAAATGTATCAAGAAAAGACCGCCACAAGTCCTAGTAACAAAGCAAAGTTTTAAAAAACTGGCCTCAGCTAGTTGATGACACATTGGTATAATGCAGGGTTGGTGTGTAAACAAGCATTTGCAATGCAATAGGTCTCGCATTTATGAGAGTATGAGCTATTGGCATTGTAAATGACAATGCATTTTATTTATGTGTTGTTTTTAAAACCGATAAATAAAAGGCAGTGTCATTTACAATGCCAATAGCTTAAACTCTCTCAAATGCGAGACCTACTGCATTGCAAATGCATGCTATAACATTTTTAAAAAGCGTAAGGAGAGAGCGTTTTTTGCCTGCAACAGCAGGCAGGACAAAGCTATTTTAAGAAAATAGTGCACAGCGGCTGTAATTAAAGCCTACCGAGCAACAACACACGTAACAGGGGGTGTTGCCATGGGAGGTTACAAAATGAGACAAGACGGTACTAAGGAGGGACTACTAAGCCTTTTGACCAATGAACAGCCACATTTTACAGTGGACAATGACACAAGCCAATGAAAAATGTGAGCAGAGATTGGGCGGAGCTTCAAGTTCCCACCTCAATACAGCATGCCTCGCAGAGCAGCGAATGCGCTGCCCTGGCTCGACCTAAAAAGGGACAGTGGAACTAGGTCCCTTTGCTAAACGTAAAGCAACAGCATGCAGTGTAGTCATTAGCAACCACTTGGACTTGAGGAAAGGCCACAGCTACAGAGTAACAAGCATTGGCATAGCCAATAGGTCTCGCTTTTGGGACCTTATAAGTATTTAGTTATGCAGCACAATATCCTTGGTGCAACAACATCAACTGTTGCATGGCTAAACACTTATAAGGTCCCAAAGGCGAGACCTATTGGCTATGCCAATGCTTGTTAAGCTTAGTGATTTCCACGCATCGCAACTGGTTTCGCAATATCTGCCTTGCCTAAGGAGGACAGCAGGCTTGGGCAGTGCCCGTCTCATGCCAGTCATTACATCGTTTCCGTCTGAGAGGGGAATGGCTGCCCTCAACCCCACTTGCATTTCAGAAGCACTGTCCATTTCAAAATCCTCCCTCAAAATTCTGGTTCGGTCACCAAACATTGCTCATGAATACAATGAAAGTTCACCAGATGAATACGAGCCGATTCTTGCTTGGAAACAACATGCTTGAAGATTTATAACAATGAAAACATTCGTGTACGTTTCCAAACTCAGTAGCACAGATAAAGCTGTAGCCAGTGAAAGCATTTGCTTTTTCAGACTGTTACACAGTTGTGACCAATAGTACCGGTCTTTTCTTGCTACTTCTTTAACTATTCTTTTCAGTCATTTAAATTCTAATAGACTAATACGTCGAATAAAAGACAATGTGCCAACTTAGTATCCAAGGAAGATGAAAACAAAATGCAAACGCTTATTTATTGCTCACTCTTCTTCCAAACTCCTGCATGGTTAAAATGTGAGTGCTGCAGAACCTCCTGCATTCTACTTCGAGGGCCCTTGTTTACCCCTTACTTTTTTGGGTTATGTTGTGCCAGCGGTTGCACACTCTTTATTTCTTTGGGGGGGTCCTATCACGAGGTATCATCGTTAGACCTTGATACTGAGCAAGAGAGCGAAAGGCAGGAAAAGGAGTTAAAGAAAGAAAGGGAAAACAGTGACAATGGGAGATAGTAGGGAAGAAAAAGAAACCGTAGGAGTGAGGCTGAGACAGGCAGAGGTGGAAGAAAGAGGCAGGAGGTGAAATCAAGACATGACAGCCTTGGTTTCCGGCAAATGAAGCACCGCCTTTCTTTCAGCCCCTCTACCTATCTATACACAAACACGCTAACAACACCACTACGCTACGACAAGACGCTGAACGTACACAGCTCAACAAGTTCGCAGGGGCCTTGGGCGGGGAGAGGAAGCAGCTGGTAGACCGACGTTTTCCCGCCATGAGCTCAGACGTGGCCCCCAGCGCCTGATCTGTTCGTCACTGTCGGCCCCTGGAAGGAGGACGCCAGTGAACAACATGCTGAATTTAAGGAGACCGGACGCTCTCAAACCGACAAGGGGAAAACATGCTGGAGAAGCGGGATTTCACAGGCTCGTGCTCAAATCATGCATCCATGGTTGACACCCCATGGCAAGACAGGCGCACGTACCACGCGCAAATAACGCCATAGGCAGGAAAATACCCATGCAACCTGAAGGCTTCGGGATTCGGAAAAGTACCCGGGTTGCCTGCCCTGCCCATTAACTGAGCACAAAGCAACACAAGCATGGAGGCTTATTCTAGACTTTCAGCTGCGACACGCCGCCTTACTCCGAAGGATGGAAAGACGAAAGTGCGCCTTGAAGACTCCCCGGACGTCCTCGCATTTTGGTGGCCCGCTCTGCTACCTAACCTTTCACTCTCTCGCCCACTACTCCATTCGAAGAGCGCGGCGAGGGCTCCCCATTGGACGGCGCGAAGCATGTGGGGGATTTCCAGCCCGGGCAGACAGCGGCAGGAATTTTAATAAGCATCTAACTTTTTACCCCCAAAGTCAGTGAAATAAACCAGACTGCGTGGAGAAATGCCAGAGACATAGTTCACTTAACAAGCATGAGCGGGGAGGGGGGGCGACGCGAGTTGTGTGCGCGCGCGCGCCACGGCGAGCGATCTGTTTCCAATTATCGCGCCCCCGTCTGGGCACAATAATTGGAAACAGATGTGTGCCGCGCGCGTAACCGCAGGGAAAAGGCCATGACGCACGAGCGTCTGGTCAGCTTTCGAAACCCCCTAACTAAAAGTCTCGCCTAGCAGCGATTGCGCGCTACTCGAGGCTCGACCTAAAAAGGAAGGAGCCACTCAAGAATGAAAAAAACAACATATACCCCCTCACCCCACGCAAAAGTTAATGAAGTTAAGCCATTAAAACATATCTCCGTTATAAAAGTGTACAACACAAAACACTAACAAAAAACATATGCGAAGCAAGTGCAAAAGTACGGGAAGTTTTCTTAAAGACATAGGATCGCACTGTTTTAGGAGATGTTCAACGATCCCAGAGCTGTAAATCTATATATTATATTGGATGTACATGAGGGCCCAGAGAGGACGCATAACCCACACCTATAAGATAAGTTAGGGCCTGACAACTACCAGGGAGGTACTGTGAAGTTCTTTTTGGTGGGGGTTGTTTGTCTTTAAATACTTTAAATGTGCAATTACAGACATCAAAATACCACAAAAGTGTATTTTCAAAACGTAGTGTGTTAATAGTACCAGTAAAATTGTTCTAAACCCTCATATGGAAGAAAACTGTAAATTTCCACTGGAAATGTGGTTTATGGCAAAACTGATGGATGGCTAACGGAGTTTATAAACACACAGCTAAACATTGCTTTTCTCAGTTTTTGTCCCTGCGTTCTTGTTTGGTGTATGAATGTTTTTTCAAGCAGGCCACAAACATGTTTTTATTACTAGCCAGTCCAAGGTCAGGACATCTTCCAACTCAGAAAGGAGTATAAGCAGTTGTGAAAAAATGTTGGTAAATAGCTTGACCAAGATACACTGAGTTTGATGGTGGTCAGGTAACTGTGTGCCGTTCGTCCAATAAAGTGTATTTAAAATTTGAAAGCCAGTCATTAGCTGTTTTGCAATTTTAAACTCTGTTGTTACAAAATGTGTTTTCAATCCTTGTAAATTACAAGTTTTGTCGATTTTTAAGGTCTCTTCACTATTTCTTTGGTCTGGTATAATCCTCCCAAATGTTGAGCACTCAGTTAGACCGAAGGTTTTAAATACATCATACCTTGTGCTAGAACGTTCCATTGCATGACTCGAATGGGATGCTGGTCACTACTGGAGAGGCTCATCAGATTCACAAAATTCCTCTGCAGTCGTGCAGGTCTTGCTTTCAGAGCTTCGTGACATTCATCAAGGAGATCCTTTGGGTCGATTGGATCAAGTTCATCCTCATCTTGTGGATTCTGTAAGCACTCCTGGGGTTGGGGCACAGCACTGCTGCTGAGTGTTTTGGAAAGAGCGCTATAGAGCCTGCTTGTACTGTTACCCATCGAACACGCTGCGGAGGAAATAGGAGGGCAAGGTTAAATTGAGTCCAGCAAACTCTGGGCCATTTCACAATTAATAAAGCTCACCTCTCTGTGGCGGCATCTGAGACAATACCGTATGGCCTGAGGTGATATGGATTCCAAACCTGGCACCTGATAGATTTGATCCAAGTTAGGATTTAGTCTAACAGCAGATGTGGCTTTTTAAATGCATGTTATCATTCGTACACATGTGCATAATTACTTAATCTCAAAGAAGATACATTAAAATGAGGAAGAATAAAAAGCTAATATTTTAATTGTAATTTAATTTAGTGCAGAGTGGCTCACAATACTGGTTACATTCTATTGCTCCTTGGTACTGTATGACATTGCTTAGGAATATGCTTGCAAGTTCAATGGATCATAATAAGCATTTGCAATGCAATAGGTCTCGCTTTTGCGACAGTTTGAGCTATTGGCATTGTAAATGACAATGCTTTTTATTTAGGTGTTTTGAAAACCTGTAAGTGGTGCGTTAACAAGCACTTTGTACCTATAGTTCTTGCTTACAAGAAGCAAGGCTGGCAGTAACTGCGCCTGTTTTACTGACAGCCTTACTTCTCGTAAAGCAAGGACTATAAGCTCCTAGTTATCTTTACACTTTCTCAATATGTTCTTGTGACAACTTTGCTTATTGGGGCATATAGACCTCGCTTATGTTGTTTTTAACTCTGATTTTATTAATTATTTCTGTTTATTTTTTGTTTTTAATAAAAACATTTTTTATGTCAACAGCGAAAAGGCTGGTTATGAGCCGTTTTAAAGATTGTACCCAACCTGTTTAGTTTATTACGTGCGTTGCATGGTGTATGTGTATTGCAAAGGTTTTAATTAAACAAGCAATAAAATTAATATTTGTTTCAGTGGATCTTTTTCTTTTTTGGCCACATTTATTAGAAAGAACATTTTCATTCAGTTCTACTCTCAGGGTGAGGTTTGTGTGAAAGAAATGTTTCTAGTCAAGGTGTTCGCAAGAAAAGCCAATCCTCAGTAGGTTGAACATTTCAGGTGATAAACATTAAAATGATTACAGCCCTCTAACCCCAAGCAAAATGTTGTTCAGCTAAAACACAGAGGTTGAAAGCAATGTGACAGGAAAAGGGGTTTTCATTTGTGTGTAGGCGGAAAAAGGCTACAGGCACTGGCTCACCTGATTGCATCATAATACATGAAATGTCAACATACACTTATGAAGATGTGCATTAGAACAAGAAGATACACTCACAACACAATACTGAAGTAGAAAAAAGGATTGAGGGCCTTGTAATCAAACTGTCATAGTCCCATTTCCTCAGAAGTAACTATAAACAAACAAAAACTGTTCTAACGGTCACACAAACTAATGCTTGGACACATAAAAAGGTGGTTTGCCATGGCTGCAGGATTCATATGGCAGTGCCGTAAGGTTCAGGAGATCTCTGTGCGAGAAACAAAGACTGCATAGTACCAGGACTTAGTGAGGCGAACAACCAGTGGCTATGCATTGATGAGGAAACATCTGGGTATTTAATCTTCTACTGTGGTGGTAGGGTCTCCGTTAAATGATGTCACAGTAGATCCCAAAAGCTCAGCTTACATCAAAGAAATATTCTTGAGCACCGATCGTTAGTGATTGTTAACTTCAGAACAAGGAAAAATGTTTTTTACTAAAATAGAAGAGGAAAAGACACTGCCAAAAACTGCAATGTACAGAAAACGTTTCTTACAAATCCTGTACAAAATTCCTGTAGCTTGTGGTTAAGTCACTGCTCACATCTTAATACCTGCATTCCATTTTTCTATGGGCAATTTTTTTGTGCTTACACAATTTACTTTCACTTCCGCGCTGGTAAATGAACCAAATTAATTTCTCTGCTTGAATGTACAATGTCAACCCTGCTGGTCTACCGGAGAGCAGAATGAATTTGTAATCTTAATACTGGGGTCGAGTATGTAGTTCCCCTACCCAATAGTGCGGATTTTCAATTATTATTAACGGTCATGAGTGCACTCACACACTTACCACTTTCAAGCACCCTTTTTGGAAGAGGACCCTGGGGTAAGAGGCCAAATCCTTTGCCTGTGGCCTAGGTCCACCTCCCTACACCCCTCTGAGCTGTAGGTGGTACACCCTGAAGGGCCACGAAAGCAACCTACCCGGGGTCAATGAATCCATTCAGCCTATACCGGACATAACATTTTGAATCAAACATACCTGATTTATTCTGGTATGCAATGACAAAACAGTTCAATCACCCGGCCTAGGTCGTAGAAAACAAAATTCACAAGATTGACGTCAAACGTATGCACTGCTGGTTCGAATTCAAAGGTTTTGCACTTGTCCCAGGAAATTAATTACACGACAGTGACGTAAAACATAAATTAACATGCAATGTAATCTAAAATATATTTACTATAGTCTGCGGTCGAATTAAACATTGTTAATTGCTAAGCACAGACCTGGAGCGAGTATCAAGAGCACACACTCATGCTGTTCTCTCAAAACATCTGCAAAGCCCAACTAACTCAACGCAGAGGCACCAACCTCGTGAAAATACCTGTGGAAGCTGGGAGGGGATGGGACAGCCGAGGGCAGTCACAACCTGTTCCGACGCTCAAGGACAAAAGTGAAAATGGCCTACATATCAGCAACCGCAGCAAATAGCAACTCACTTCCAGCAGGATATCGAGTCCTGAACAGAAAGGCTGAAGGCAAAGTCTAGAAAAAAGGGACAAAGTAAACAAAGCCAACAGCACTATAGCTAAAACGAGACCTAGTCAGAATGCTCAGGCAGGGTCAGGTTTTAAAGGGGGGTAATTGTAATGAAAGGGTAAAGCTGGATTTCCCTTCAGGCCAACACCACCCTCCCGCCATGTTCACCCAAAGTCTGGAGGCTTTCTAGGTCTTGCCTACCTGACCACGGAAGCGGTATGGCCTCGAATGGAGCGTGGAGGCAGAGGCCTCGGCTGAGCCGGAGGTGCGCTGTTTAGGCCGGTGGCCGGGCGGGTGCCCTGCTGTCACGCTGGTCTCTGGGGGGTGGAGTAGCACTGGCCATGTCAGCCGCCTGCTCGCTCCCCTCCCCCCTTGTCTGGTCTGTGTGTCTCGCATAAACACGGCACATCTCCCATGTCCGCACTCTCTCATTCCTCCTTTGCAGCTGGGAACACATCGCCTCAACCCGACGAAAGCTGCGGACTCCCGCCGAGCACCGGCAACTCTGGATTATAAAATATTAATTTTGTGTGCGGTTTGAAAAATAAAGGACATGCTCGGCCCCACTGGGTTTCCCGATGAGGTTTTTGCTTTTCTGCCGCCAGCCTCTCACCCCGGCTTTGCCAATGCGGCCTCTCCCCGCTGGATTGACCCCGCTGGTTATTTCGACATCATGAAGTAATGGCGACACGTTGGACGGCCCCGGCGGCGCCCAAGGGAGATGGCAACAGGAGGACGCGGCGTCGCCTGGGGTCTGAGGATGAGATAGAGAGCCCGCCCGAGGCGCATTTTCAAAAAAGCTGTCGCATTGTGAAAAAATATAGTGCGTCTTGACTAATGAAGGAGACTGTGCAACGCCG
Organism: Calotriton arnoldi; assembly: GCA_963921515.1. NCBI lineage: Eukaryota > Metazoa > Chordata > Amphibia > Caudata > Salamandridae > Calotriton > Calotriton arnoldi. The sequence goes on along the minus strand of CAWUFW010000124.1, from coordinate 1,419,441 downwards.
CACGTAAAAGATCCAGTCCGGGTGGGCGGGGCCAAAAGGAGACAGGGCGGTAACAAGGAGGGACTAAAAAGCCTCACTCACAATCCAAAGCCAGCGTTTAGCATCAATGATGACGCAAGCCAATAGAAAGAAGGGGCGGAGCCTAGACTCCACTTCTGAAATCGGATTGATTACAAGAAGCCTCGCAGAGCGAGCAGCGCATGCACGCTGCAACGCAGGTCTGCGAGACCTAAAAAGGCCCGACTCGTTTTCAGCTAATTTAAACCTATTTAATGATCCAATAAAAGCGAATACCAATGAAAATGTTTGGATATATTGAAAAGTTCACATATCACGGAAACAGGCTATTAAACAAAATTGCCCAACCTAAAAATCGGACACTTGCAGTGTTAAATCTTTTATTGCAGAAAATTCGTTAAAAAAGGGTAATTTCGTTCTCAATTATTTTTTGGTAGTGCAAGTAATTTAAGGTTGACCCAGAATATTAATTAGGTAGGCTTCATTATCCAAGTTGGACAAGCTGATGGATCAACCAAGTTCCAACTTTAAATATTAACTGTTTCCCAAAAGTGAGCTCTACAAACATTAACTACAAACAAAGCTGGGTCTGGTGGCTTAGTGGACTAATGCGTCCAAGAGTAAGAGCCTCTATTCGACCTCCTGTTTACAGATTCAAATCCCGGCGGGTCCACTCAGCCCTTCATCCATCTGAGGTGAATAAAATGAGTATCATTGAGTTGGATAACAATATGTGGTGTGTGTACAAGGGAGACGGCCTGAAAACACAAAGTACTCCTATGGAGTGTGTAGGAAAGTAGGATCTGCTTTCATGGTTACCCCCACTTTTTGCTTGATACAATGCAGTTTCGGACTAGTCTGACTGGGATCCTGCTAATCAGGACCCCAGTCAATGTGCTTTCTCCCCTAAATTGGTTTGGTAAGTACATCCCAGATTGGACACTGGTGTAGCCTTATCAGTCCCTAGTATATGGTACTAAGGTACCCAGGGCATAGGTACACCAGGTGTCCCCCATGGGCTGAAGCATGTATTATGCCACCCATGGGAGACCACTCAATTTGTAACTACAAGCCTGCCGTTGCAGCCTGTGTAAGTTGGTGCTACCACCACTTATGAAAGATATAGGTTTACCTATATCGAAGGTCACTTCACTTAAAACCTATAAGTCACCCCTAAAGCAGGCCTTACAATCCTGAAGGCAGGGTGCTCGGTTCTAAATAGGAGGGTGCCCCTGCATGAGCAGAACACCCCCACAGCCCACGGAGTCCATTCTCCCAGGTTGTAAGTGAGAACAGCCATATAGAGGGGCACCGAGTCATTACGCGGTGACCATCTCGAAACTGGCTGTAACTAATCCCATCATGTTTGGTATCAAACATGTTGGACCGTAAAGCTCTGTGCTCCCAGTACCAGTCTTCTAGACCCGGACAGCAAGCTAGGGCTGCTGCCGGCCAGAGACACGTTTCTGCCCTCCTGCTGCTGAGCCACACTCAGGAAGGGGAAGGCAGAATAGGTATCCTGTCACAGGGAGGTGTGACCACCTCCCAGACAGGGTTTAGTGTATTGGGGTAGGGTGGGGGCGCTGGCCAGCGCCACATAGTCTGCGTGCAGGGCACACTTGGTGCCCTCCATGCATAGTCCAGTTCAAACCAGTTCAGGGAGCCGTTGGCTCCTGCTCTGGCACGAAACTGGTCAAAGGACAGGGGAGTATCCTCCCCCTTGTGCAGCGCCTCCTTAGGGAGGGACCCCTGAATTGTCCCAACCCTTTCCTTAGGGTATTTAAAGGCTTACCTGTGGGTGGGTCCCTAGATTTGTCGTGGGACAAGATACATTTCAGACACCACTTCTTCAACCGTCTGGGCACTCTGGACTTAGCTTGACTTCGCTCTGGGCATCAAGGCTGCAACCGGGAAGACTCCTGCTGCTCTTGATTTCGCCGCCATGCTCGTCTGCTGCAACGTCCCTGCCTGTGCACCATACAGGAACCTTCCAAGGCCTGTGGGCATCCAAGACACCTGAAGGAATCGCCCTTGAAGTGAAGTAGTCACTTCCCTGCATCTGCAGGAACCACAACACCACAACTAAGCTGACGGGTCTGCTGATCCTGGGCTCCCATGGACTACGAAAGGCTCAACAACACAGCTGGTGGTTCTTCACATCCTCGAGGCCTGCCCTGTCCTCTCACCAAATTTGAGGCCAGTATCCCTCGGAGCCGCAGGAACCGAACCCCTGTGCGCCGCGTCGACTTGCAGTTGCAAAGGTTTTTTGGCTTGCGCCCAACAAGATCTTCGGGCTCCAAGTAGCCCCAACCGCAAGTATCTCCAGTGACCAAGATCTTCAGCTTTCCTGCAACACTCTACATCGGTGGGCATTCGTCTTCCCTGCCTCCTGGTCACTCCTGGGTGGCATAGACTCTGTACCCTCTGCTTGCAGTTCCTTCACCTCTTGAATCCACCTTTGGGTTCCACCGGACACTTTCACCGTCTCCAGCAGCAGCATCTTCCTGAAGTTCTCCATTGGGCTCGACTGCGGTTTCCGACGCCACTTCACACCTATGCACCCGGCTTCCCTTGTGTAGGTATCCTGGTTCCTAGGGTATCCCCAGGTGGGGTGGCTTTCCAACCCGTCTTCCACTGGGTTTCTTCAGGGTCCACTGGGAAGGGTCCTTCTTTAAAACTGCAACGCGACTTACATTGATCCCACGGTAGTGTTTCCACTCTGCACGCGGCCTCCGTGGGGCACCTGGTTACTTACCTTGGGTGGCTCCTTGGGTCCCCGGCACTTCTACGTCTTCTGGGTATAGCCTTGACTCGAGTCGTGGTTCGCATACCACTATTTTAGTAAATGGTTTGATCTCCCCCTGGGGACTACTGTATATTTCGTGCTACTTACCTGTTTCTATCGAAAAGTATTGTGTGTATTGTGTATATCTCCGGCTAGGAGAGATCTGTATGTGTTAGTGAGTGTCTTATAATAAATACATATTTTTATAAATACACTGTGTGGTTCTTTTTCACTTAATCTATACCTATAAGATTGCATTCTGGTACAACAAGCTGCTTTACACTCCTTCTGGACTAAGCCTGAAGGCTGCTCTCCACAGCTACCGCTTAGAGCGCTTTCTAAGGCTGTTTAAGGCCACTAAAATCACCATAAATGTTGTCTGGATTGGTGCAAGGTGCCCACTTACATAAGTGTACACCATATACCAAGCCAGCTTCTCACATTGGTGTGCAGCGGTTGGGATTCAAGCCTGCATGGTTTTACCAGATAATCTTGGTGTGGATTAATTGAAAAACCATCACTAATATTAGGCACATATAATACTGCTTAGAATAAGTAAGTTCTACTGAACTTAGGGTTGGGTAGTTAAGGGTCTAGCACAACCCTTTCTCCAACCTCAGAGTTTAGTTTCCACTAGGTTAGGTAGGTGCAACATCACTACACCTAGAACCAGGTCTTTAATTGGGGATGCTAGTGTACCCCAGTCTGCTAAGTACAGTGATCTAAAGTTCCAGGAACTAAGGACCCTGTGTAGTCTTAGAAAGATAAAGACAGGTGGCAACCCTGCCATTAAGCTGCTCTTAGAGCTGCTGCATAAGGATTATGGTCATCCTGTGAGGGCAGAAGAACAGGAAAATATGGATGGGGATACTCCTGAAGAGGGAGCATCAGGGGCTCTTTCTGATTATCTCAAATCAGAGTATGGGCAGGAGGACTCAAATGATTCCAACCTGCCAAACTCTGATCCCTCAGGGCACAGTGCAGATGGAACAGAGGAGACACCCTTTGTTCCTCCTGGGAGGGTCCAGAGTAGACAAAGGAGATCTAGATCCTCCTCTAGAGAATCCAAAGCTTCAGGACATTTTATAGGGACCTCCATGCCTAGTAAGAGGGACAGCTCTTGACAGGGAGTACCAACTGCTTGAACTTGAGAAAACCAGGCTTAGGCTCAGGAGAGATGAGTTGGCCCTTGACAAAGAGTCCCTATAAGTCCAGAAAGCTAGGAAGAAATTGGGATTAGAGTCCCATGGTGGCAGCAACAGTTTCCCTATTATCAGGGAAACTTATTTTGATAATAGGACCCTGAGCAGGATAGTCCCTCCTTACCAGGAGGGGGATGATATCCATAAATGGATCACTGCTTTGGAGAGGGCCTGCAAAGTTCAGAGGGCTCCTCAAGAGCAGTGGGCAGCTACCCTGTGGCTCTCCTTTGCTAACAAAGGTAGAGATAAGCTCCTCGCTGTTAGAGAAGAGGATGCTGACAATTACTCCGTACCGAAGAGTGCTCTCAGATGGGTTTGGATTAACCACTGAACAGTATAGGATTATGTTCAGAGACACCCAGAAAGCACAGGCCCAGGACTGGGTGGATTTTGTAGACAGTGCTATTAAGGCTCTGGAAGGCTGGCTTCATGGAAGCAAGGTACAGGACAATGAGGGTTTGTACAATTTGATTATGAGGGAGCACATGTAAATGTCCAGTATTTGTAAAGCACACAGCTACCTCCGGAGAGGTGTCCGGGCGCTGGGAGCAGTCGGGAAGATTAAGCGAGCTATTGCCCTGAGTCACATGGTGCTGGGCTGAACTGCCGCCGGCGCAGGGGATCGAACCTTGAGCCCCAGGATCCGGAGTCAGTCGCCCTGGCCGCTGCACCACACCTCTTCCCTTAATAACTGACAGAATCAGCTTTTGTAACAGTACCTGGTGGACTCAGATCTGACTTCTCCCCAAGAATTGGGAAAGAAGGCAGATAAGTGTGTCAGAACCACGGTTAAGCAGAAGAACCGTGGTAATGGAGGTGACCAGAAGAAGCAGGATTCTTCCAAATCCCAGGATGGGGGGTGGGAGTAGTTTGGGGGACAAGGGCAAAGATAAAGTCTTCTCAAGGCCCCCAAAAACCTGCATCTGGGGGTGAGTCCCCAAATTCCAAGAAAGGCAAAAAGAAACCTTGATGCTACCTTTGTAAGGTGAAGACCCATTGGACAAGGGATGCTGATTGTCCAGATGCCAAAGAGACTACTACTACCACTGCCCCCAAGGCACCTGCTCCCCCTAGCACAAGTGGTAGTACAGCAACCAAGGGACTAGTGGGGTTAACCCTGGGATCTGAGATGGGTTCTGACTTAGTTAGAAACTCCAGTTCAGGCGGTCTTAGTCTGTGATGGTGCCATAGATCTTGCCACCTTACTAGTCAGTCCCACTAACTTGGGCAAGTACAGACAGCAGCCTTTGATAAATGGAAAAGAGGCAATGGCCTACAGGGCCAGTGTCACTATGGTGACAGAGAAACTTGTGTCTCCTGAGCAGATCATACTTGGACAAATGTACAAAGTAACCAACGCTAGCAATGTCAGGACTGACCATTACTTGGCAGTTGTGAACCTTAGCTGGGGAGGTGTAACTGGACCTAAGAGGGTTGTGGTAGCTCCAGACCTACCTGTAGATTGTTTGTTGGGCAATGATCTAGAAACTTCAGCCTGGTCTGAAGTGGAGTTCAGGACTCATGCAGAGAAGATGGGCATCTCTGCAAGTGTGTTTGCTGTCAACAGGGCTCAGGCCAAACAGCTCACCACTGAAAAAGCACTGGATCCTGAAAGAATGGACCAGGTGCTTCACAAGAGAAGGAGCAGGAAGGGTAAGGAATTGCCCTCCTCACAAACTCTCAGTGAAGATCAGTCTCCTGAGGGAGATGATCTTAGCCTCCGTGAAGGAACTGCCCCAGAGGAACTTGGGCCTGACCAGGCAGAATTCTTGGGGGCAGAGGGCTCTTCCAGGGCAGACTTGAGTTTGGAGCAGCAGTCCTGTCCCTCTCTTGAACCTCTCAGACAGCAAGCAGCTGGGCCCATGAGGATCTATTGGGAAGATGGACTCTTGTACTCTGAGGGTAGAGACCCCAAGCCTGGTGCCACCAGGAGGTTGGTAATACCGCAGACATTTTCTCCTCTCCCTGGCACGATATTCCTCTTGCAGGACACTTAGGGCATAGCAAGACTTGGGACAGGCTTGTCCCTCAATTTCACTGGCCTCATATGTCTGAAGCCACGAAAGAGTTGTCACTCCTGTGCCACTTGCCAAGCCAGTGGTAAGTCAGGTGGCACAACAAAGGCCCCCTTAATTCCACTTCCAGTTGTTGGGGTCCCCTTTGAGAGGGTGGGGATTGAAAATTGTTGGTCGCTTGAACCCTCCAACTGCATCTGGGTACAGTTATATACTAGTGGTGGTGGGCCATGCCACTAGGTACCCAGAGGCCATTCCCCTTAGAACCACTACAGCTCCTGTAGTGGCCAGGGCCCTCCTGGGAATCTTTTCCAAAGTGGGCTTCCCTAAGGAGGTCTTAGCAGACAGAGGTACCAACCTCAGTCTAGTTACATCACTGCCATGTGGAAAGAGTGTGAAGTAAACTACAAGTTTACCACACCCTACCATCCACAGTGCAATGGGCTTGTTGAAAGGTTCAACAAGACCCTAAAGGGTATGATCATGGGACTCCCAGAAAAGCTTAGGCGGAAATGGGACGTCTTATTACCCTGCCTTCTCTTTGCCTACAGAGAGGTTTCTCAGAAGGGGGTGGTCTACAGCCCATTTGAGCTTCTGTTTGGACATCCAGTTAGGGGTCCCTTGCGTCTAGTGTAGGAAAATTGGGAGCAACCTCTCAAACCTCCTAAACAGAACATTGTGGACTATGTCCTTGGTCTGCATTCTCGCATGGCTGAGTACATGAAGAAGGCCAGCAAAAACCTGGAGGCCAGCCAAGAACTTCAAAAAGCTTGGCATGACAAAAAGGCTGTCTTGACTGTTTACAAGCCAGGCCAGAAAGTGTGGATGTTGAAGCCTGTGGTCCCAGCAGCTCTCCAAGACAAGTGGAGTGGCCCCCACACCATCCTTGAACAAAACGGTGAGGTCACCTACCTGGTGGACCTAGGTACTCCAAGAAGTCCCCATAGGGTACTTCATGTGAACCGCCTAAAACCATTTGTTGACAGGGCTGACATGGGGTTGCTCATGGCAACTGATGGGGGGGACAGGAGGAAGAGAGTGACCCTCTCCTGATCTCCTCTCTCAGAACCCCGATGATGGATCAGTAGATGGAGTAGCCTTGGCAGGCAGCCTCACTGATCAACAGCAAACTGATTGCAGGCAAGTCCTCAATCAGTACAGACCTATGTTCTCCCTGACACCCAGTCAAACCACCTGGTGTACCCATGAAGTGGCCACAGGGGGCGGTCTGCCTGTGAAGAATAAAATCTACAGACAGCCTTACCTTGTCAGGGACTGCATCAGGACAACGGTCCAAAAGATGCTGGAAATGGGGGTCATTGAGCCTTCTGATAGCTCCTGGGCTAGTCCAGTAGTCCTTGTACCAAAACCTCACACCAAGGGTGGAAAAAGAGAGATTAGGTTTTGTGTGGACTACAGAGGTCTCAATGCAGTCACTAGGACTGATGCCCATCCCATTCCAAGGGCAGATGAACTTATAGATACTTTGGCCTCAGCCAAGTTTGAGTACATTTGACCGGACAGCTGGCTAATCAGACTAGCTGAGGATGCCAAGCCAAAAACAGCATTCTCAACCCCTAGTGTGCATTATCAATTTATTGTGATGCCCTTTGGTCTGAAGAACGCACCTGCCGCATTTCAGAGGCTGGTGAATAAAGTCTTAACAGGTCTAGAAGCCTATAGTGCAGCATATCTAGAGGGTATAGCGGTCTTTAGCTCCACTTGGGAAGATCACCTGGTCCACCTCAGAAATGTTCTGGAGGCCCTACAAAAGGCAGACCTCACTATCAAGGCCACCAAGTGCCAGATAGGGCAGAGGAAGGTTGTATACTTGGGCCACCTGGTAGGTGGAGGCCAAGTTCAACCATTGGAGAGCAAAATCCAGACTATTGTGGCCGGGTTGCTCCCACTACCCAGACTCAGGTCAGAGCTTTCTTGGGCCTGACTGGGTACTACAGAAGATTTGTGAAGGGATATGGGTCCATTGTGACTCCCCTGAATGATCTGACATCCAAGAGAATGCCCAAGAAAGTTCAGTGGACAGTACGCGGTCAAAAGGCATTTGATGACCTAAAGCAGGCCATGTGCACTGCTCCCATCCTGCAAAGTCCTGACTACTCCAAAATGTCATTGTCCAGACAGATGCATCTGAGATAGGGGTAGGGGCTGTGTTATCACAACTGAATGCAGAGGGCCAGGATCAACCAGTAGCTTTTATCAGCAGAAGGTTGACCCCCAGGGAGCAACGTTGGTCAGCCATTGAGAGGAAGGCCTTTGCTGTGGTCTGGGCCTTGAAGAAGCTGAGGCCATACCCGTTTGGCACTCACTTCATTGTTCAGACAGACCACAAGCCCCTCTTATGGCTTACACAGATGAAAGGTGAAAATCCCAAACTTTTGAGGTGGTCCATTTCCCTACAGGGGATGGACTATACAGTCGAACAGACCGGGGAGTAACCATGCCAATGCAGATGGACTCTCCAGATATTTCCACTTAAAAAATGAAGACTCAACTGGGCAAGGTTAGTCTCATCTCCTTACGTTTGGGGGGAGGGGAGGTTGTGTAGGAAAGTAGGATCTACTTTTATGGTTACCCCCACTTTTTGCTTGATGTAATGCTGTTTCTGACTAGTCTGACTGGTATCCTGCTGAGCAGGACCCCAGTCTGTGCTTTCGCCAATTATTTGGCTTAGTAAGTACTTGGGTACATCCCAGATTGGACACTGGTGTAACCTTATCAGTCCCTAGTATATGGTACTAAGGTACCCAGGGCATAGGTACTCTAGGGGTCCCCCATGGGCTGAAGCATGTATTATGACACCCATGGGAGACCACTCAATTTGTAATTACAGGCCTGCCATTGCAGCCTGTGTAAGTTGGTGCTAACACCACTTACGACAGATATAGGTTTACCTAGATCTAGGGTCACTACACTTAAAACCTATAAGTCACCCCTAAGGCAGACCTTACAATCCTGAAGGCAGGGTGCTTGGTTCTAAGTGGGAGGGTGCCCCTGCATGAGCAGGACACTCCTACACCCCATGGAGTCTATTCTCCCGGGTTGTGAGACGGCCATATGACATACAGAGGGGCACTGCGTCATCACGCGAAGACCATCTCGAAACTGGCTGTAATGAATCCTATCATGTTTGGTATCAAACATGTTGGAATCATACCCCCACACCGTAAACGGTGTGGGAGGTAGGATTCCATGCACCGTTAAGCTACTCTGGGAGGCCCTCTGTGCTCCCGGTACCAGTCTTCCAGACCGGACACAAGCTAGGGCTGCTGCCAGCCAGAGACACGTTTCTGCCCTCCTGCTGCTGAGCCGAGGTCGGGTAGGGGAAGGCAGAACAATAGGTATCCTGTCACAGGGAGGTGTGACCACCTCCCAGACAGGGTTTAGTGTATTGAGGCAGGGTGGGGGCGCTGGCCAGCACCACAATAGTCTGCATGCAGGGCACACTTGGTGCCCTCCATGCATAGTCCAGTTCAAACCAGTTCCGCTCCGGCGCGAAACTGGACAAAGGACAGGGGAGTAGCCTCCCCCTTGTCCAGCCCCTCCTTAGGGAGGGACCGCTGAATCGTCCCAACCCTTTCCTTAGGGTATTTAAGAGCTTACCTGTGGGGGGGTCCCTAGATTTGTGGTGAGACAAGATACATTTCGGACACCACTTCTTCAATCGTCTGGGCACTCTGAACTTCGCTGGACTTCGATCTGGGCATCAAGGCGGCAACCGGGAAGACTCCTGCAGCTCCTGATTTCGTCGCCCTGCAGGTCTGCTGCAACATCCGTGCCTGTGCACCATACAAGAACTTTCCAGGGCCTGGGGGCATCCAAGACACCTGAAGGAATCTCCCTTGAAGTGAAGAAGTCACTTCCCTGCATCTGCAGGCACCACAACTAAGCTGACCGGTCTGCTGATCCTGGGCTCCCAAGGACTCCGAAAGGCTCAGCAACACAGGTGGTGGTTCTTCACATCCCTCAAGGCCTGCCCTGTCCTCTTATCAAGTTTGAGGCCAGAATCCCTCGTCTGAGCCGCAGGAACCGAACCCCTGTGCGCAGCACCGACTTGCAGTTGCAAAGGCTTGTTGGCTTCCTTCCACCAAGATCTTCGGGCTCCAAGTAGCCCCAACCTGAAGCATCTCCAGTGACCAAGATCTTCGTCTTAACGGCATCACTTGCATCATGGGCTTGCATCTTTGGTGAGCTGCTCAAGGTCCTCTCGCGACTCCAATGCCTTCGGCTGTGGGTCATCTTTGCATTCTTTGGGCTCCCCTGATTGCTCAGGCCTGCCCCGACTCCCTTGCTTGTGGCAAGTCTCCTGGACCTTGCTGGTCCCGACATTGCACCTTCTTCAACTTCCACACTGGTTGCAGTTGCCAAGGTTTGTTGGTGCTACCGGACACAGAGCCCTCAACTCTCAACATCCGACGTGGAACAGCTCGTATCTGGCTCCTGGTAGTCCACAGTGTCGCCTGGTTCGCACAGCTGCAATTTCAAAGTCACCTTCAGCTTCCCAGCAACACTATCAGTGGGCATTCGTCTTCCGTGCCTCATGGTCCCTCCTGAGTGGCATAGACTCTGTCCCCTCTGCTTGCAGGTTCTTCACATCTTGCATCCACCTTTGGGCTCCACCGGACACTTTCACCGTCTCTAGCAGCGGCATCTTTCTGAAGTCCTCCATTGGGTTTGACAGCGGTTTCCGACGCCACTTCACACTTATGGACCTCGGCTTCCCTGGTGTAGGAATCCTGGTTCTTAGGGTATCCACAGGTGGGGTGCGTCTCCAACCTTCTATCTTCCACGGGGTTTCTTAAGGTTCCACTGGGAAGGGTCCTTATTTAAAATTGCAACCGCAACTTACCCACTGACTTGCATTGATCCCGCGGTCGTGTTCCCACTCTGCACACAGCCTCGGTGGGGCTCCTGGTTACTTACGTTGGGTGGTTTCTTGGGTCCCCGGCACTTCTACGTCTTCTGGGTATAGTCTTGACTCGAGTCGTGGGTCGCATACCACTATTTTAGTATATGGTTTGGTCTCCCCCTGGGGACCACTGTGTATTTCCTGCACTTACCTGTTTCTATTGAAAAGTATTGTGTGCATTATGGATATCTCCAGCTAGGAGATATCTGTATGTGTTAGTGAGTGTCTTATAATAAATACATATTTTTATAAATACACTGTGTGGTTCTTTTTCACTTAATCTAGACCTACAAGAATGCATTCTTGTAAAACCAGCTGCTTTACACTCCTTCTGGAGAAGCCTGAAGGCTGCTCTCCACAGCTACCACTTTGAGAGCTTTCTAAAGTCGTCTAAGACCACTAAAATCACCATAAGGGTTGTCTAGATTGGTGAAGGTGCCCACTTACATAAGTGTACACCATATACCAAGCCAGCTTCTCAAAGAGTGCTTGAAAACAAAGAAAAAAATAGCGGTACAAACCGGGAGCAATTGAAGGAGACAGGTACTCGGTCCATGCGCTATGGGAGGGCCAAACACAAGGAGAGGGCATGACGCCCACATGCCATGGCGAACGGCATCAAAGAAAATGAGATCAATGCTGGCGTTTACAAATAGGCGATGCGCAGTCTAGCCTAGACCTAAAAACAATAGATTTAGCACAGGCAAAACCTACTGACTGTCAATGCTTGTTGTGTTTAGAAACGGGGAGATTAAGTGATTTAACCGTAATCACAAAACGTGGAACCGAGGATAGGTAGATATGGCGTCCTTTTGGGAGAGGATGTGGCATAGGGGCCAGAGCTTCCGACTATGTAGCTGGGAAACCGGGTTCAAGTTTCGGTGTCGGCTTAACATCCTTGATTCTGGGCAAATCACTAAATCTTCCCTGTGTCAACAAAAATAAATGTGTCCTTGAGAAAATTAACTGGTGCCAATGTAAAGCGCTCCAATACCTTCGGGTGGTGATGGCGCTACATAAAACTGCACATACACACAAAAAAACAACAACAAAAAAAAGCGGATTGGGGGCGTTGTGGGAAGAAGAGCAGATCTGGTTGGAGGGAGGAGGGGAGAGCGACACTGGGAGGGAGGAGGGGGGGAGAGCGAATCAGAGGAGGGGGAGAGCGAATCAGAGGAGGGGGGAGAGCGAATCAGAGGAGGGGGAGAGCGAATCAGGAGGAGGGGGGAGAGCGAATCAGGAGGAGGGGGAGAGCGAATCAGGAGGAGGGGGAGAGCGAATCAGGAGGAGGGGGAGAGCGAATCAGGAGGAGGGGGGGAGAGCGAATCAGGAGGAGGGGGGGGAGAGCGAATCAGGAGGAGGGGGAGAGCGAATCAGGAGGAGGGGGGAGAGCGAATCAGGAGGAGGGGGAGAGCGAATCAGGAGGAGGGGGAGAGCGAATCAGGAGGAGGGGGAGAGCGAATCAGGAGGAGGGGGAGAGCGAATCAGGAGGAGGAGGGAGAGCGAATCAGGAGGAGGGGGGAGAGCGAATCAGGAGGAGGTGGGAGAGCGAATCAGGAGGAGGAGGGGAGAGCGAATCAGGAGGAGGGGGGAGAGCGAATCAGGAGGAGGGGGAGAGCGAATCAGGAGGAGGGGAGAGCGAATCAGGAGGAGGGGAGAGCGAATCAGAGGAAGGGGGAGAGCGAATCAGAGGAAGGGGGAGAGCGAATCAGAGGAAGGGGGAGAGCGAATCAGAGGAAGGGGGGGAGAGCGAATCAGAGGAAGGGGGAGAGCGAATCAGAGGAAGGGGGGAGAGCGAATCAGAGGAAGGGGGGGAGAGCGAATCAGAGGAAGGGGGGGAGAGCGAATCAGAGGAAGGGGGGGAGAGCGAATCAGAGGGGGGGGAAGAGCGCAAATCAGAGGAGGGAAGAGCGCAAATCAGAGGGGGAAGAGCGCAAATCAGAGGGGGGAAGAGCGCAAATCAGAGGGGGGGGAAGAGCGCAAATCAGAGGGGGAAGAGCGCAAATCAGAGGGGGGGAAGAGCGCAAATCAGAGGGGGAAGAGCGCAAATCAGAGGGGGGAAGAGCGCAAATCAGAGGGGGGAAGAGCGCAAATCAGAGGGGAAGAGCGCAAATCAGAGGGGGAAGAGCGCAAATCAGAGGGGGAAGAGCGCAAATCAGAGGGGGGAAGAGCGCAAATCAGAGGGGGAAGAGCGCAAATCAGAGGGGGAAGAGCGCAAATCAGAGGGGGAAGAGCGCAAATCAGAGGGGGAAGAGCGCAAATCAGAGGGGGGAAGAGCGCAAATCAGAGGGGGGAAGAGCGCAAATCAGAGGGGGGAAGAGCGCAAATCAGAGGGGAGGAAGAGCGCAAATCAGAGGGGGGAAGAGCGCAAATCAGAGGGGGGGAAGAGCGCAAATCAGAGGGGGGAAGAGCGCAAATCAGAGGGGGGGAAGAGCGCAAATCAGAGGGGGGGGAAGAGCGCAAATCAGAGGGGGGAAGAGCGCAAATCAGAGGGGGGAAGAGCGCAAATCAGAGGGGAAGAGCGCAAATCAGAGGGGAAGAGCGCAAATCAGAGGGGGAAGAGCGCAAATCAGAGGGGGAAGAGCGCAAATCAGAGGGGGAATCAGGGAAGAGCGCAAATCAGAGGGGGAAGAGCGCAAATCAGAGGGGGAAAGAGCGCAAATCAGAGGGGGGAAGAGCGCAAATCAGAGGGGGGGAAGAGCGCAAATCAGAGGGGAAGAGCGCAAATCAGAGGGGGTAAGAGCGCAAATCAGAGGGGGAAGAGCGCAAATCAGAGGGGGGAAGAGCGCAAATCAGAGGGGGGAAGAGCGCAAATCAGAGGGGGAAGAGCGCAAATCAGAGGGGGTAAGAGCGCAAATCAGAGGGGGAAGAGCGCAAATCAGAGGGGGAAGAGCGCAAATCAGAGGGGGGGGAAGAGCGCAAATCAGAGGGGGGGAAGAGCGCAAATCAGAGAGGGGGGGAAGAGCGCAAATCAGAGGGGGAAGAGCGCAAATCAGAGGGGGGAAGAGCGCAAATCAGAGGGGGGAAGAGCGCAAATCAGAGGGGGGAAGAGCGCAAATCAGAGGGGGAAGAGCGCAAATCAGAGGGGGGGAAGAGCGCAAATCAGAGGGGGAAGAGCGCAAATCAGAGGGGAAGAGCGCAAATCAGAGGGGGAAGAGCGCAAATCAGAGGGGGGAAGAGGCGCAAATCAGAGGGGGGAAGAGCGCAAATCAGAGGGGGGAAGAGCGCAAACATCAGATGGGGGGAAGAGCGCAAATCAGATGGGGGGAAGAGCGCAAATCAGATGGGGGAAGAGCGCAAATCAGATGGGGGAAGAGCGCAAATCAGAGGGGGAAGAGCGCAAATCAGAGGGGGAAGAGCGCAAATCAGAGGGGGAAGAGCGCAAATCAGAGGGGGGAAGAGCGCAAATCAGAGGGGGAAGAGCGCAAATCAGAGGGGGGGAAGAGCGCAAATCAGAGTGGGGAAGAGCGCAAATCAGAGGGGGAAAGCGCAAATCAGAGGGGGAAGAGCGCAAATCAGAGGGGGAAGAGCGCAAATCAGAGGGGGGAAGAGCGAAATCAGGGGGGAAGAGCGCAAATCAGAGGGGGAAGAGCGCAAATCAGGGGGAAGAGCGCAAATCAGGGGGAAGAGCGCAAATCAGGGGAAGAGCGCAAGTCAGAGGGGAAGAGCGCATATCAGAGGGGGAAGAGCGCAAATCAGAGGGGAGGAAGAGCGCAAATCAGAGGGGGGGAAGAGCGCAAATCAGAGGGGGAAGAGCGCAAATCAGAGGGGGGGAAGAGCGCAAATCAGAGGGGGGAAGAGCGCAAATCAGGGGGGGAAGAGCGCAAATCAGGGGGGAAGAGCGCAAATCAGGGGAAGAGCGAAAGCAGTCGGGGAAGAGCGCAAATCAGAGGGGGAAGAGCGCAAATCAGAGGGGGGAAGAGCGCAAATCAGAGGGAGGGGAAGAGCGCAAATCAGAGGGGGGGAAGAGCGCAAATCAGAGGGGGAAGAGCGCAAATCAGAGGGGGAAGAGCGCAAATCAGAGGGGGTGGTAAATCATTTGACGAAATTATGCTTCAGTTAGTTAGACCCATTGTAGACAAAGTATCCGAATGACCTGGTAATCTGCTCTGGCTATTTTAATGTATGTTGTGGAAACAATACAAGCGCGAGGGCTACTGTCCAATTGTAAGATGATTACTAGCATATTATGAAACCTAATATGGGTACACGTAAGAGTGACAGATGAGGGAGCAATAGTATTAGCATTCTGCATGTTAGGAACCCAACATTCAAACCAGTGTTGACCTGCCTACCTCCAACCTGATAAAGACTAGTGAGGTAGGTAAATGCATCATAAATCATCCACTAATATTAATGTCCAACTCATCAGTGTGCTTACAATTTAATCTTCTTCACTGTGAAGTAAAATAGATGTAATCTTTTTTACTTATGCTTCAAGCATGGGTACACAGGTCAGATCAATATTGAGAGCGCAAATGTTTCAGTCAAAAACAACTTAAAGAAGATTTTGGTTCTACTTCTTTTATGCGCAGTTCGCAATTCATGCTTGTATTGAAAGGCACCCTCAAGTAAGAGTGAATGTCTCCATTTCTAGTTCTTGCCACTGATTTCTAGGATCTAGCCAGTCCTCCATCCTCCAAAACCCATTCTCATGGATTTCTCAACGTTCAACTGTAGACAATGTGTGTGATTGGATTTCAAAAGTGTGGTCAACATTTTTTGAAGACTAATTATTGTTTTGTCTAAAAGTAACAGCTTGTCCGCAAATGTAAGATTTAGAGCACAAACCTAATTTTGAAGGAAAATTAATTCGTTATTTTAATGCTAATGGCTTGTGGGTTTTACAGGGAGGAAATTATGTTAAATCAAGTATGCATCTGCTTTAAAACATTTGCTATAGTGTCTGTTTGCGGGGCTTAAATCAGTGCTAATAAAGATAAAACAAGGCCCAGGCAGTTTAACTTAACTAGAAAATTACTATCCACTTTATCAAACACTACCGAGTAAATTGATCTAAGTGTAATACACTTTTTTGCACATTATAAGCTTTCTCACATGGGTTACGTACAAGTCTGTGCAACCAAGGCCATAAAGTTGTCTGTTAATCTAGCTACAAGCCAAAACTGTTCGCTTGTGTAGGAGTACTATTTTTAACAATCCACTCCTCAAGACACAGCGATAACTGCTTTGCAAAGTCTTTTACTTGTCACCCAAGAGGATTATTCAAGAGTCTTTTCTTATCCCTTTCTTTAGAATTAGGACAAAGGCAGTTATCTTCCATGACCTAGACTATTTCCCTGACTTTTCATTTTTTCGCATCACGGAGTGGGATGAGGTGTGGAAATCCCTATAGTCAAGGCAAAGTCAGGATGCATGGAAAGTCGCTTGGTCACAGGAGGGTAATTATCCTTGACAGATAGGCAACTAGATAGATTACCCCATCCACGAGGCAAAAAACGTTACTGTGAGTATTTCTTTAAATGTATGTATTTTGCATGCATAGAATTAGACAAGGGATCGATAAGTCCTGATGAAACCCATAGACCCTTTGGCCTGTATTTACATGGCTGAAATATGTTGACTGTAGGGATTTGGGAACCACTGTAAACAGTACCATATAAATTGCTTTCTTAGTATTTAATCTTACCATAGGCCCTGAAAGGAAAGGTCCTTAGGGGGGTGGGGTCTAAAGTAATGTTTACAAATTCTCCAGTCCCAATAATAATATGACATATGTTATACAAGAGCTCCCAAATTCTGCTGAGCCCAGATAAATGACACACAGTTCTATCGAGGGGAGAACCCTGTGATGAAGTAGTCCATAAATGTAAGTGAGGGTTATCCTCCAAGAAATCTTAGCAGCTTAGTCTTATAATACACGCATTAGGATCATATAACTATCATAATCTTTGAGGAAACAGTTTAGAACGGGAGGATATACTGACGGCGATTTTCTCTCTCTCCCTTTTGGTAAACATATACAGTGCCCTCTAGCACCAAATAGTATTCATAAAGTTAAAATGGGCTATAGGTTCCTTCAAGTAAGCACTATGAGCTGCTTGGAGATAAGGGTTTCAAGTGGGTCGATAATAGGATATCGTAAAGAGAGGCAGACGTCTCAGTATCAGGGACGGGGGGGGGGGGGGCTGCTGCACTATAAATGTGAAGGTGAAAAGGAACAGTCATATAGTCATATCTGGCCACTTATAAACAGCTCACGGTACTCAAGATTTACCTGAACTGACTATAGGTATTTCAATAACAAGTATGAGACATTAAGGAACATAATAAGTATGAGACATTAATGAGCATAACAAGTACGAGACATTAATGAACAGAGAGCAAACGGATAGCATTTCTTTTTTTCTGGCTATTTTGGTTCTTTTTCTGTATTTTTCAATTTGGTTTAGCTTACATTCTGTTGATGTTTATTGCACTTGTTAATTTGCCTATTGATCACCAGTTTTACTACTTTACAGTCTTTATTATATTAAAGAATTTTATTTTGCTTG
Source organism: Calotriton arnoldi (assembly GCA_963921515.1). Classification (NCBI taxonomy): domain Eukaryota; kingdom Metazoa; phylum Chordata; class Amphibia; order Caudata; family Salamandridae; genus Calotriton; species Calotriton arnoldi. The sequence goes on along the minus strand of CAWUFW010000124.1, from coordinate 1,401,979 downwards.
TGGTACCTTGGCAATACAACAGTGAACATGAAATGTCATCCTGATTAGTGGGACTGTCAGAAACCAACAGCAACTGAGTGACGATTACAACCCACGAGAGCAGGCAAGCTGTTCAAACACTGCTGATGCAACTCGAGATTACTATTTCATACAGAGTAGAGGATTTCAAGGTGCCGCCTTTGGATACACCCATATCATTACTTTCTGGGGATATGAACGGCAGGGATGCCTAGCTTAAACACCACCTCTTAAGTTCTTTTTGTGTTAACAATTACGTTTGGTTTATGAATATGTAAATAAAATAAACGTTTTTCATGAAGTGGTGCAGTGCACTAATAATTGTTGTTAACTGCAAGCATTTTTACTTTCCCATAAACATCTGGGTTTTTTGTAACACTCCGTGATACTAGAATATTGTGCTCCCCTTTTGCCTTCCTATCGATATCCCTGATCTGTCCAACATGTATGTCAGGCTCAGGGTGAATGCGAAAGAGCGATAGGGGTCCCATCTGAATAGTGCCTACCTCGGGGAGTCCTGCACAACTAAGGCCATGCAGTGCTAGAGCGTAGCTAAATATCGTTTTCACCACTGTGCTCGAGAGGAGTGAAAAAAGTGCATTACAGAAGACTGCCCTCTTAACCTTTATGTTGACGTGCTATATATAAATGCCCTTAAAGCAGTTGTGGGTTTAAGTTGGTAACTGAAGTCACTATCTTTAAGTGACAGCAATAACTCTTAAATAAAAGTGCTCTAGCAGGAAGAGAGTAGGCCCATTCTCAGCAAAGCGTTCCCATAACCAGCTTGGGCTGACACGAAATTCCATATCGTAAGGACACCTTGTTTCCAGCCCTGGGCTTTACCAAACGAGTTGAAATAACTAATGTAACCATCCCAAGAGAAAACTTGTATAACCTATATTTCATCATACGTGCAATTTAATTTAAAAAAAATCAAACCAGTTACCACACTATTTCGAATACCATGAAACCTAAAAGCAGTCCAGCACTTCAAAACGAGTTCGTGATCTTGTAACTGAAACCACAATATTTAAATGCAGTTGAGGGGGAAACGTCATGGCAATTTCTTAACACCTAATACGGGTGTTCTTACTGGAAGAGGCTTTACCACAAATACTGCAACATCGGTTTCGGAGTTCTAAAAGGAAGCAACTTCTGCCGCTTACCGGCAGGATCTCGCTCAAAGAAAAAGTGGTACTGGGCGCAACTTACAGCTATATTATTTCGATAAAACTCATTTACTTAAGTCTTTACCAGGGCACAAGTGCTTTAAAAAAAAAAAAAAAGTGGGGGACTAACCTAGTTAATCAGTATGCAAGTGACATCGCGGCGCGTGACATCGCAGGAACTGGCATCACAAGAAGTGACATCAGATCTTAAGCCCTCACATATATGTTTAGCAGGTGTATCATGAGTACATTTCTAGTATACTTGCAAACCCTCCTGATTTAGGCAGAAGATTCACACTTTTGTAAGCTTCACATAAACCAATGTTACCTTTTATCAGCGTTAAGTTTTCTCTACCCATAGTGCTTTAAAAGAAATAGTGATATTTAAATTATTACAACGCCTCCTCAGGGGTATAAGCGCTATATAAATACTATTTATTTTGTGCAAATGCTGGGAAACATCAACACATCTGAAGTTTCTAGAGTGCATGCATATCTCCTAAACAGAGCCTGAACAAAGTGAAAAGCTGCCTCTTCAGTATGTGTGAAGTGCAAACAAGGTGTGAGCCTTTGTTTCCCCTCTGCTGCATTTGCATAAGGTGTGAGGCTCCCTACTGCTCCCAGCCAGGAGACTCCAACAAAAGGAGGCCTGATGACCCCTCAGATTCGGCCTTTGTTATGGGCCCAGCAGGAGTCAGAACTAAGAGAGCCCCGTCCTGCCAGCACGTTGTTGCAGATAGAAAGCAGATAATGTGCAGGCGCTGCAGGATGTGTCCCGGTGTTTGTAAATTACACAGGGACGAATTCAGCATATTTTACAGTGGGGCCACACTTCTTGGATGGCGTCCACCCTGTGAAAAAAGTGGGGGGACGCCGTCCACCCGCGTGTACCCCCGACTCGTGTCGTGCCCTGGTCTTTACATTACCCAAACACTACATATTTGACAATCGCCTGGCACAGTATGGCTTCAGGCCATTTAGCCAGCAAAGGGTTGCCAGGGCAATGTTTACTTCGCCTACACCAACAGAGCACATTAGACACATCAACTGGCACCATCATGCATACAACGCATTCACTGATGTGAACTCTGCTCCTTATGACACTACCCCTTTCTAACTCCATCATGTCAAACGCCCCCCCAATTAATTAGTGGGTCTCTGGAGTAGCTGATTTTCATTAACAGCACTGAGTGTACCTCTAAAAGTTAGGTCTCGTGTGATCAAGGAAGGGACGTAACCTAAAAGCATACACACCGTGGAATGGTCATCGGGCATATCGTGTTTTGCTGCAAGAGGCCAGGGGTGGGTACAGATGTTAAATACAAGTCCAACACGGGGACAAACACTCAGGACGCCCCCCACTCCCGACCCATTGGTCCTTCACCTGCTCTGGACGCGGCGCCTCGGGTGACTGCTCTGCCCGCAGACGGCTGGGGCCGCGGGGAACAGCTCCGCCCGCGTCTCCTGCCTCTGGTACTGCTTTCCGTGGCCGCAGCTGGGCCACAGCGCCAGCGCAGAGGGGTGCAGATCAACGCCGAGCAGAAGCTACGGGCAACGCCAGGCCCCTGATACATGTCGCGCCGCCGGACCTGCCGGGCAGCACCCAAGGCACAGGAAACGCGAGGAGTCGCGACACGGCAGACTTTGAAGCTTAACAAGCTTACACTGTATCGTAACCTACCAGCCGGCTCAGAACACCCGACCTCCGCTCTGACATCACCGGGCGCGTCCATCTCCAGCAGCCTTCAGCGTCGAGAGTAAGGCAGCACTTTGTATCATTCTGACCCCGGGCTATAGTTTTGCCGTGAAGCTGTGCTGTTTCGTGTATTTAACGCTTGCACTCTTCTTGTAAGGGCCACATTTGTGTTGTTGTAACTCTCGTCTTCCCCTTCTAACGCCAGATGGAACGTTCCGTCTGAGGGTTTCCCTGGAAAGAGAGGAGGGAGGCCGGGTGCGGCTATAAAAGAATGGAGTGACGCCAACCATCTGGCACATCCGGGGGATATAGGGTAAAGGTGATGAGCCACGTCACAGGCAGGAATGCTGCTGCGCCTGTGGGAGGAAATGCGTCACGGGCGTACAAGACGTGTCTCTGTATTGTCGGGTGTCCAAAAGCATTGCTCTTTTGATTCAGTAAAGCCGAAGGTGGGTACTGTTGTGTTGGGCACTACACGGGGTTGCCACAGCCCTAATACTATCTATATAAAGCACATTGGCCACAGCGCAGGTAGTGCGGGGCAAAAGATCCTGAGCGGTTTTCATCCCAGTTATTTATGCCCTCGGTCGCGCCCGGCCCTGAGGGTTGCTTGTACTTCACCCGGGTCACTGGTGTCCCTGTTCCGTCGTAGAGGCCGAGTAGCTCACTACAGGTACTAAGAATTTTCCAGGCGTCTTTAGATGGGGCGCTATTACATTTAAAGGTTAAAAGGCATAGGCAGCGCTTTGCGTAGGATGGAAAAAGTGGAGGGTCTATTAAAGGGCGTGTCCTAAGTAATTATGCGTGCGGCTTAAAATATAAACTACATTTCTCTGACTACCATAGTGTGTCACTCGACCGGTATTTTGGTGTCTTGCTGAGCTGCCGGTTACTGCAACCAGATATATAACACAACAACACTGACATTCACTTAAAACCAGCCAGGATGTGGTGTGATGAATAATCCACTGGTATCCTCGCAGATAAATGTTCCTAACAATATGTTTATTCACATAAAGGAGCCCATGTTTGTAACCTCAATCCACCAAGGTCGCCTCAACTGTCTGCTTAGCTGCGGTAGTTGAAATCCCGTTGGTGTCGGCATGAAGATGGAAAACCTCATCAAAGAATACACATTTGTGTGAAAACATTGGTATACAATGCAAAGGGCACGGAGGGAACAATCTATGCAAGAGCTCGTGTGCAAGCAGTGTACGTCCAACTAGCCATCACACCAACACGCGCACATTAACGAGCGGGGGTCAGGGAAGCATTACTACATCATCTTCCCTCTTATAAATAAAAACAAGCATTGGCATAGCCAATAGGTCTCGCTTTTGGGACCTTATAAGTATTTAGTTATGCAGCACAATATCCTTGGTGCAACAATATCAACCGTTGCACGGCTAAACACTTATAAGGTCCCAAAGGCGAGACCTATTGGCTATGCCAATTCTTGTTTTAAATGTTTTTTCAAGATTAGGTACAGACAATGCTCATTCAAGTGCAATACAAATGTAATCAGTCGGTCATGCGTTCATCCATTCATCTATTTCCTTACTCAGAAATCAATTCTTAAATAAATGTATACCTATCTTCATATATACCTTTGATCATTCATTCTCCCAAAACAGTCATTAATGTATTCATCCATTCATGCTTTTATTTATCCATTCATCTTTGCCCAGTAATGCAGCTATTCATGCAAGAATCAATTCGATCATCCATATTAATTCCTGCATTCATGTAATCAGTTGGGTTGCCATCCCTCAGGTGGGAAGACATGGCGGCATTTTACACATATATGGAAATACCTTATAACCCTTTCCCCACCACCATCTCTCCATTGTACTCCCACACCCTCGCCACCACTGCTGGGCGCACAGAGCAGTGATATTTCAGCAGTCGAGGCGCTCGCTGGAAAAAACATAATAGTAATGACTACTGATAACAAATCAAGTGCCCAAGCGCGCCCCACCCCCAAAAATATTTGGCACACGTGATTTTTACTATTTAGATTGGAAAGCAGTGAGATGAGGTGCTTCCGAGTTGGCATCAACTATAGTAAAAAGTGGGCATATATATATATATATATATATATATATATATAATGGGTTTATTTTCAAGGAGCGAGTTGCGAGGTAGCGCGAGCGCAAAGGACTCCCTCTGCCGCCTGATCTCGCAGCCCCCAAGCCAGCTCTTTCGCATATCAAGCAGCCCCCCGGCAGGGTGAGTCGCATAGTCTCCAGAAAGAGGGAAAACGCCAGATCCCCTTTGAAATAATTCAATCTATTTTAATGATTGGTTGCGTCATTCTGACTTCAAGGGAGCCCCGGTCCTCACTCCTGATTGGCTGAGACTGGACCCCCCCTTTAAATTGTGCAAATAAGGGTGACCAGTAAACATTTGCCTTCCACTGCGCAGCAACACGTGTCGCAGCATTTTTAGCAACTTTCGAACCGTTTGAGCTAGAAACATGTTTTTTTGTTAAAACCTGCAGATTATGAAGCAGACGATGGATTATGTGGCAAACGCAGGATATCCATAATTGTGCGAAAAAACGCAGCGGACGCACAATCGCATAATTACCCTGGCCCTGCCTGTAAGTAATAAAGCCAAAGCCGCTCCATATCAAGCAAAAACTGCTTTGTTACCTCAAGGCCTCGCTTGTATCAAAAAACAGCAACACAATAACGGCGAGGGCTATTAATAGATATCACTGCAACATCTCCATCGCAACACTTTGAAAGTACGTGTTAGATAACGACGGCTCGTGCAAGGCTCTCGAAATGATGCGTTGCAGGCGGAAACTGCTCCGGGAGAGATGCGAGCCCCAAAAGCAACAGCCGGAAGTAGAGACGTAATCTGGGTTTACTAAACCACGAGTTCGGATCAGCGATGCACGAGATAACGTTGTTGGCGTTTGCTTTTTTTCCCAAAGCCCTGATTAAAGCCTCGCTGGAGCAAACGAGTTGTTTTTGAGAACTCCACCAGAGGCGCTGACGAGCAAAAAAAAAAACAGACCCACAAAGCGTTTCCCTTGCGGGAGCGAGCAGGGGCACCATCTGTTTGCAAGTTAATTACAAACAGATATCGCCAAAGCTCGCTCCCGCAAGGGAATCTCCAAACGTGCACGCGTTGCCATTGAAAGCAATGCAATGCGTGCACGTTTTTGGCCTAAAAAGCGAATCGAGAAGATGGCGACCGCATAGGACGTGCCTTGCGATCGCTCCGTCCCGCCGAGTGCTACAGCTTTGATATCGCACTCCATCCATAGCCCTAACAGGCGGAGGACACTTGCACCGACTGGCTGACCTCCAGCGACGACCCATAGTGTGCCTGGACCGCCGCTGCACCCTCGCTGGGAGCTGTGCAGACCCGCGTGGTTAACTAACGCGGACGCGGCCCAGGAACCCAACGGCCAGAGACCTCGGGCTGGGCTCTCCCCTCTTCCCCCCCCCCCTGGACACCGGGGCCTGCCCGCGGCCTCCCTGCATCGTCCGTCACCCCGTGGGGGCTACAGGTACCTGCCATCGCGCTGCTCCCCTGCGCTGCAACAAGGGCCCTGTTCGGGTAGGCCCAGCCTGCGGGGTGTCCCGGAAGAGAAGGCGGGACGGCGTCATCGCATGGCCAGATCCTTCTGCCGGCTACATAGCTCCCCCCGGGTGCCGCACCAGGAACCGAGGGCCTACCTGGGTGGAGGTGGCCCGGGGAGCGGACGGCGCGGAGAGCGAGGCGGCGACTGTCCCCTGTGCCTGCCTGGGAGCGTCCGCATAGGGGCGGGGATCGGCGCCCGCGGACCGCCGGTAACTGAAGAGGCGGGGGGCGCCCGCCATTCCACCGGGTCCTGCCCGGAGTGAGACCTGTTCCCGGGCCCACCTCTTCGCAGTCCAGCTCCTCTCGCCCCTTGGCTGCCTCTCTTCTGCTGGGCCCGGCCTTCCGGCGCACGGGGGTGGCCCCTGTGCGTGGCCCTGCGCTTTGGCCTGCTCCATCGCGGAGACCTCATTGCGCCAACTAAGGAGGAGTCCTAGGACCTCCGGAAGACACTTGCGAGGGGCCTGTTTGCTGGGGGCCGGGGCGCGGCGGGGAGAGTGCCGTTGGAGGTGGTGGGAGCTCAGGAAGCGGAGCCCCGAGCGGGCGAGGACACGCGCCCCCCCCACGACACGGTGGACTAAGGCCCTTACCTGCGTGGCTGGACAGCGGGCTGCCCCTCGACTGAGCTGCCGTCCTCGTGGTGGTGTGGAGGCCCAGGGCACTATCCATCTGATCACCCGGCGTCCGCGTTCAGGCGTGCACTACACAGGCCTGTAAGCCAGATCTCTGAGCTCCTCTACGGCTTCGGCGAGCGGCCCTGCCCCAGCACCTGGGCGCGCTCTCTCCTTGCTCTCCGGGCTCTGCCCATCCAACCTCAGCGTCCGCCCCGTCCACGTCCTGCGCCTCTGGACGGCCTACAGCAATACTTGGTGGTGGTGACCCATTACACAGGCCCTACCTGGTTTTAGGCCCTCATGGCGTTGGGGCGGCCTAGGAAGGATCGCTCAGTTAAAGACATGCTACAGGCCAGGACGGTGGGTCAGAGCTCGGAGATGGCGGCGGGGGCAGTGGATGGGGCGGATGCACCGGCCACGAAGGCCTTCATGACCTCGCTCTTCTCAGCTCTTAAGGAGGATCTTCAGGAGCTCAAGGACCAGTTGGCGGTGGATCTCCGTGAGGTCCGTCGTGATGTCTCCGAGATCGGGGACCGGGTTGCGACGTTGGAGGAGCACAAAAACGGACGCGATGAGGAACTTGAAATGATGCAACAGGAACTTGTCCTCCTCAAAGAACAGCACGTTGAGTTGCAGGGGCAGGCGGAGGACTTAGAGAATCGCTCCCGCCGCAATAACGTGCGTATTCGTGGAGTGAAACAGGGAGCAGAGGAAGGCGATGTTAGCGAATTTGTTCAAGCCCTCTTTCGACATATTCTAGGCCCGGAACATACAGCTGAGATCCAAATCGACAGAGTACACCGAGTGGGCCTGCCCCGCCGGAACACTGCGCCTCCGCCAGACATCTTAGCGTGTGTTCACAATTTCCAACTAAAAGAACTTATTCTACGCAAAGCCAGAGACTCCCACCCTCTGCAATTCCGAGGCCTAGCTCTATCGCTTTACCAGGACCTCTCTGCGGTCACACTGTTCAAATGACGAGAATTCCGGCCCATAACCCAACACCTGAGGGAGAAGGAGATCCCATATGCCTGGGGCCACCCCTTCCGCATCATCTTTAAATTTGACGGGAAGCTACGCCAACTGAGATTTCTCCGAGAGGCCTCCGATCTTCTGGGTCTCTCGCCTCCGGCCCCGTCTCGCCCACAGAGGGCCTTCATGCCCCGCAACACCAGGCCAGACCGTTGGCACACCGTGGGCAAGCCCTCCTCACCGTCCCTTGGGCCGGACGCAGCGGCTCGAGCGAAGGAGAGGGAAAATGTCTTAGCCTCACTGACCGGCAGCCCTGCTGATACATCCCCCGCCTGATCTTCTTTCCTAGCCCACACATGGAATCCATTATTCGAGCGGGCCGGAGGGTCAGCTCTCTCACACTTACATGGACTTATCTCGCAATCACACCCCCGAACTGTATTTCTATGACGGACATTGGTCACTCCTGCACCGTTGCGGGCCTTCCCTTTTCCAGTTGGCGAATGACCGGCCCAGGATCGGTCCGAAAATGTCCTTGCTATTTCTGTTGATTTGTATTTGGGTTTTTTTCTCCTTTTTGGGGCAGGGTGGTTTTTCTCCTCAGTGAGTTCCTATGTCAGCTATCCATGCATTGTCCACATATCCTTGCCTATCCCTATCTACCATGGCCTCTTTGCCCTCTTTCCGCCTTGGGGTAGCGCGCCCTCTCCTAGTGCTTCTCTAACTCCCCCCTTCCCATCTGGATCTTAAAATCATCAGTCTCAACGCACGGGGTCTTAACAACCCAGTTAAGCGGAGGGCGGTATTATCTCTATTGGAGAACTCGGGGGGCGACGTCTGCCTCCTCCAAGAAACCCATCTATTGCCAACTGACACCCACCGCTTGCGTCATAGCCACTTCCCGCACCAGTACTGGTCCTCTACACATAGCAAACGGGGGGGGGGGGGTGGTAGCCATTCTAGTGGCTAAACACTTTAGGGGCGCCGGTAGTAGGGGTCACCTCAGAGATTAAAGGGCGCCTTCTAGCATTGCGGCTCCAATTAGGCTCCTCCTCCTGTACTATTGCCTCCATCTATTCCCCTAATGACCGCCCAGAGAAGTTCCTGATGGAAGCCTGCGCTGAGGTCCTGCATTCTCCCGACTCTGTGGTGATAGTGGGGGGCGACCTCAATCTGGTAATGCACGGGGAGATGGACCGTTCTGGTTCTCGCACCGGGGGCGCGGGCGCCCTCTCAGCAAAAGGCGGGGATTGGTTGCGCGACGCCGGGATTAAAGACGCCCGGCGCTGCTTACACCCATCCGAGACGGACTTTTTATATTATTCGTCCGCGCACAAGACATACGCTCGACTTGACCATTTCCTAGTTACCCCAGCTGCTTGGACTTTGGTCACGGAGTCTACTATTGAGGCGAGGGCCCTTTCTGACCATGTGCACATTACCCTATCCCTGCGCTTCCCCCCTGAGCGTATGGCTTCTGCATTGCGATGGCGCCTGCGCGACTCACTGCTTAGGTCCCCAGACGTGGTTGCGGACATCCGGTGGTGCATCATTGACTATATAGCATCTAATGACAGGGAGGGCACACCGCTCTCCTCGGTATGGGAGGCACTCAAATTGGTAGCGCGAGGGGCTCTCATAGCTAGGGCGGCCTTTGAGAATAAGACTAGACGGACGAAACGCGTAGCACTGGAGGCTACAGTAAAAGAGCTTGAGACCATACATAAGCGCACGGGCGCTCCCCGAGTTTGGTGGCAACTGGAGAGGGAGAGGCTACAGCTCCGCCGTCTTGACCTGGACCGAGCTGAACATGCAGTGGTTCGTCTGAAACACAAGTACTTTGTTGGCTCCAATAAAGGAGGCCGAATGTTGGCTGTAGGAGAGTAGGATCTGCCTCTTATGTTGCCCCCACTTTTTTCCTAATGTTTACACTGGTTTCTGGCTATAGTCTGGCTGGGTCCCTGCCAATCAGGGCCCCAGCCTCTCTGTTCTCTCTAAATGACTTGGAGTGCACTCTAGGTGCACTAGTGATTGGATACTGTGGTACCTTATGAGTCCCTAGTATATGGTACCTTAGGTACCAAGGGCATAGGTACTTCACAGGCCTACCAGGGGCTGAAGCATGTATTATGCCACCCCTGGGAAGCAGACTAAATCTGACACCACAGGCCTGCTACTGCAGCCTGGGTGAGGTGGTGCTAGCACTCCTCACTGAGATATAGGTTTCCTATATCTCTCCTGCACACACATTTAAACCTATCAGTCACCCCTAAGGCAGGCCCTATCAATCCTGAGGGCAGGGTGCTTGGTTCCTATGTGAGAGGGTGCCTCTGCCTGAGCAGGGCCCCTCTGCAGCTCTCAGAGTCCATTCTCTGGGGCTGTTTGTGGATGCGGTTAAACCATATACTCTTAAGTGCATTATATCCTCGCGGTAAAATGCTAACTTTGGAATGGCTGCATCAAAACATGTCGTGTTTGGTGTCAAACATCTTGGAATACTACCCCCCGCCAGTCCTGGCGGCGGGGGTAGCATTCCACCCTTCTAGAGGGATAGACATGTACCTACTGTGGAAACGCGGTAGAATCCTGCAGAGCCCTGGCATCACAAAATGGATGCCACCAGTCACAGACACTGGGCTGCCCTCCTGCTGATGACCGAAACTCGCAGTGGAGGAAGCCCAACAATAGGCATCCTGTCACAGGGAGGTGTAACCACCTCCCAGACAGGGTTTAGTGTATTGGGGCTGGGTGGGTGCACTCTTAGAGTGCTTTGAAGTCCTGCACTGGGGGAGCAGAAGGCTCCTCTGTGCATATGCCAGTTCAAACCAGCTCAGGGGCTACCTGCCCCTGCTCTGGCGCGAAACTGGACAAAGGGAAGTGGGTGTAGCCACCCACTCCCCTGACCCTCCCATAGGTGGGGTCATAGAGCTAGTCCCTCCCTTTCTTTTAGTATAAGAGGGGGAACCTGTGCATTGCAAACTAGATACCCCTGGACGACGCTCTACAAGAAGAATCCTGGACCTTCGACGTTCCACTACCTTTGGAAGACTGAAGAATCTCCCTTGGAGTCAAGGAGTGACTCCCCTGCTTGGCAGGCACCAAAAACTACAAACGACGGTCGCAAACTACGCCGCTCCCGCCGGAGTCCGAAGTCCCTGCAGCCCAAGAAGTAGATTTCCTGACTTCTCAAAGGCCATCGTGAGTCCCCAGCGAAGCTGAGGCCAGTGGACCCCAAGAGTGACGAGGAACCGCGACCCCTGGGTACCGTGCACTATTGTCGAGTGCAACCCCTTCACAACGTTCTACGAACTTGTGCTTTGGACCACGTGTGGTCCTAGCCTCCAGCAGGAATCCCTCCGAAGATCAGAGGCCTACCACGTCCCGAGTGACCGTGGGCCCCTGTTGAGCGAATCCTCCCGAGGCGTCTTCGCGATCCCTTGCCAGCCGGCTTGTGGGTCCCCTGAAGGCTTTCCTACAGAACCAAAGGGCTCCCCTGGTTGCTCCAGGCCTGCCCTGACTTACCCTCGCTGGGTGAGTCCCTCAGACCTTGCTGGTCTGCGCCATTGACTTTTTACACTTTCCCCGAGACTTGCTGTTACCAAGGCTTGTTGGCTCCAATCGAGTCGCCGACACCGCAGTAAGCTGCAGACATCGTGGGACACGCCGAATCCAGCTCCTGGTTGTCGTCGACGCCTCCTGGACCTCGTGGCTGAAGAGTCAAGGCACCCGTGAACGACCTGAATCTTGCGACGACGGTGGGCATCCATCTTCCTTGCCCCGAGTCACTGCCAAGTGACTTTGAACACTGTCCCCTCTGCTTTCAGGTCTTCCATCTTCTGAATCCAGGCTTGGATTCCTCCGGACACTTCTCCTGTCGCCGCAAGCAGCAAGTCTTCACTGGCTCCCATTGAAAACGACGCCGCGACCCGACACCAAAGAACACCTATGCACCCGGCTCCCCTGGGTGAGGTAACTTCAGCACTACGGTGCTCCTGTGGGTGTGGGCCCTAGAACTACTTACCCTGTAAGTGACTTGCTTGTAGCTACCCTAGAAGTGCCCTAAAACTCTTACTTTCCAAGTGCGACTATCGCGCTGACTCGTACATGGTTCGCGTCTGTGTTAGACACACCGCGTCCAACTCCCTTGCAACTCTATCTGTAACCGCGTCCTTCGACTCGTACAAGGACCGATCGGTGTGTTCGCCTCGAACACGCAAGGGACCTTTAACATTGAAATCTCAATCGCGTCTGTTCGCATAGACTCGTACAGGACTCGCACCGGTGCCAGGACACCGCGTCCGTCCCCTGTGGGTCTCCTACAACTACCTGGGGTGGTTCTTGGGGTCCCTCGATTCTAGATGCCCTAGACCTAGGTCTAGCCAAACTAAGATTGTGATATTCGATTGTGCTAAACTTATTTTGATAACATTTGATTTGTACATATGTTCCTGACTTCTAATCTCATAAAGAGATTAGTAGAGAGTTGTTTATTAATAAATACATATATATTTGATATATATACCTGTGTGGTGTCTTTTCATTTGGTGATTCAAGAGATTGTGTGGTAAAACAAGCTGCTTTACATTCCTTCAAGACTTAGCCTGAAGGCTGCTCTCCACAGCTACCACTAGGATAGCTTTCTTTAAAGGTTGTCTTAAACCTATCTACCATAAGAGTCGAATTGTTCTGGTGCAAGGTGTCCACTTTAATTAGTGAACAGCATATACCAGGCCAACTTCTCACATTGGTGGGCAGCGTGTGGGATTCCAGCTTGCTATTGTTTTACCAGAAAATCTCTATTTGAATTACTAACTGAAAACCACTATAGGTACTTAAGGTACATATAAAGTCAAGCTTAGTATCAATAAGTTCTACTGAACTTAGAGCTGTGTGCCAAGGGATAGCACACCCTTTCTACAGCTCAAGCTAGTATCAGTAGGCCACAAACTAGTGTAGGTAGTACAACACTGCACAACACTAGAATGTCCTTAAAGGGTGGAACCAGTGGATCCACTCAGCCTCAGTATAAGGACATGGCTTTCTCTGACTTGAGAGCCATGTGTGTTGAAAGACACCTGAAGCTAGGACAGAGTCCCTCCACACTACACCTGATAGATCTGCTGACAGCAGATGATCTTAGATTGGCTCTAGGAGCTAATGGGTCTGAATCAGGGGGTGGGTCAATTACAGTGTCTGGGTCAGATGATGAAAATCAGAATGACCAAGACTCTGTGATTGAAGGGCCAGGCTCCAAGGGGCCTGAAAAGGACAGAGGAATTCTCCCTAAGAGAACTGACAGAGTGGATGAGAGGCATAGGTCCCCTTCCAGGGAATCTGACCACTCTTATCACTCTGGCAGAGAATTTGTCCAGCAGAGGAACTCATACTTTCCCATAAGAGAGAGCTCCTCTGACAGAATGTGCAAACTGCTGCAGTATGAGGAAGCAAGAGTTGCCCTCAGAACCAAGCAGTTGGCACTGGATAGAGAAGCCCTGGAGATCCAGAGAGCTTCTAGAAGAGAGGGGTTAGAACCCCTTGGTGGCAGCAACAGTGTCCCTAGAGGCAGAGAATATATTCCAGACCATAGGAACCTGAGCAAGGTTGTTCCTCCCTACCAGAGTGGGGATGATATCCACAAGTGGATAACTGCTATGGAGAGGGCCTGTAGAGTACAGCAGGTCCCCCAAAAGCAGTGGGCAGCAATCTTGTGGCTCTCCTTTTCAGACAAAGGTAGAGACAAGCTCCTCACTGTTAGAGAAGAGGATGCTGATAATTATGAAGTCCTGAAGAGTGCACTGATAGATGGGTTTGGCTTAACCACTGAGCAGTACAGGTTGAAGTTCAGAGACACCCAGAAGGCACAGACTCAGGACTGGACTGACTTTGTAGATTGTGCAACCAAGGCTCTGGAGGGTTGGCTGGTTGGCAGTAGGGTTACTGATTTCAAGGGATTGTATAATCTGATGATGAGAGAACAGATCCTTAATAATTGCCAGAACCAGTTGTTGCATCAATACCTGGTGGACTCAGATCTGACCTCTCCCCAAGAATTGGGAAAGAAGGCAGACAAATGGGTCAGAACCAGGGTAAGGCAGAAACCCCAGAACCAAGGGGGTGACACCAAGAAGCAAGATCCTAAGGGCTCTGAGAAAGGTGGGGATAAGTCAAAAGACCAGAAGTCTTCACAAGGGCCCCAAAAATCTGCATCTGGTGGGGAGTCACAATCCAACAAGGGAAAAGGCCAAAAGAAGCCCTGGTGCAAATTCTGTAAACAGAAAGGGCACTGGACTTCTGATTGTAACAAGTCCAAAGACCAAACCACCACCACTCCTGCCCCTAAGGCAACTGTTCCCCCTAGCTCAGCTACTGGTGGAGGTGGTACTCAGAATAAGGGTGTAGTAGGGTTGACCCTGGGTTCTGAAGTGGACTCTGACCTAGTCAGAGTGCCCACTCAGGCAATGCTGATTTGTGATGGAGACCTTGATATGTCCTTCCTAGTAAGCCCCAGTAATCTGGGCAAATACAAACAGCAGCCTGTAATAAATGGCAAACAGGCTTTGGCATTTAGGGACACAGGTGCTAGTGTCACCATGGTGGCAGAGGATCTTGTGGACCCTGGACAGATCATCCTGGGCGAAATGTACCAGGTGACCAATGCAAGCAATGTCAGGACCAACCATAGTCTGGCAGTTGTGAATTTCTCCTGGGGAGGGGTAACTGGCCTCAAGAAGGTTGTAGTCAGTGCAGACCTCCCTGTCGAATGTCTATTGGGCAATGATCTAGAGACTTCAGCCTGGTCTGAAGTAGAGTTATGGACTCATGCTGAGATGTTGGGCATCCCTGCAGAGGTATTTGCTGTGACCAGGTCACAAGCAAGAATGCATAACACTGAACCAGCTCTGGATCCTGGAACAATGGACCAGATGCTTCCCAAGAGGAGGAGCAGTAGGGTAAAGGCAGTGCCTTCCCCTCTGTCTCAGATCACAGATTCACCTCCAGAGGGAGGTGAAGCAGATCCTGAAGAAGGAACTGCCCCAGAGGGACTTGAGCCTGATCAGGTTGAGTTCTTGGGGACAGGGGGCCCTTCTAGGGAAGATCTGAGTAAGGAGCAACAGTGCTGCCCCTCTCTTGAACCCCTCAGACAGCAGGCTGCTGCTGAGGCTGCTGGGAGTGCTAGTGGGTCCCATAAAGTTTATTGGGATGAGGGACTCCTATATTCTGAGGGTAGAGATCCAGCCCCTGGAGCCACCAGGAGGATGGTAATACCTCAGAAGTTTAGGGGGTTCCTCTTGACCCTAGCACATGATATCCCTTTAGCAGGTCACTTGGGCCAAAACAAGACCTGGGACAGGCTTGTTCCACATTTTCATTGGCCACATATGTCAGAGGACACAAAGGAGTTTTGTCGCTCCTGTGTCACATGCCAAGCCAGTGGTAAGGCAGGTGGCACAACAAAGGCCCCCTGATACCACTACCTGTGGTGGGGGTACCCTTTGAAAGGGTAGGGATTGACATTGTTGGTCCCCTTGACCCTCAAACTGCATCTGGGCACAGGTTTATCCTGGTGGTAGTGGATCATGCCACCAGGTACCCAGAAGCAATTCCCCTGAGGACCACCACAGCCCCTGTGGTGGCAAGAGCCCTCATTGGAGTTTTCTCCAGAGTGGGTTTCCCAAAGGAGGTCATCTCTGACAGAGGTACCAACTTCATGTCAGGATATTTGAAAGCAATGTGGAAGGAGTGTGGTGTAACTTATAAGTTCACCACCCCCTATCACCCACAATGCAATGGGTTGGTTGAACGCTTCAACAAAACCCTTAAGGGAATGATTAAAGGACTCCCAGAGAAGCTTAGGCGGAAATGGGACCTTCTTCTTCCCTGCCTGTTGTTTGCATACAGAGAGGTTCCACAGAAGGGGGTTGGTTACAGCCCATTTGAGCTTCTGTTTGGGCATCCTGTAAGAGGTCCATTGTGTTTGGTTAAAGAGGGCTGGGAGTTACCTCTCAAACCCCCCAAACAGGATGTGATGGACTATGTACTTGGTCTCCGCTCCCGGATGGCCGAATACATGAAAAAGGCAACCAAAAACCTGGAGGCCAGCCAAGAATTACAAAAAGCTTGGCATGACCAAAGGCTGTGCTGACTGTGTACCAGCCAGGACAGAAAGTGTGGGTGTTGGAGCCTGTGGCCCCAGCAGCCCTCCAGGACAAGTGGAGTGGCCCCCATACAATAGTTGAACAGAAGGGAGAAGTCACCTACCTGGTGAATCTTGGAACTCCCAGGAGCCCCCTGAGGGTGCTCCATGTCAACAGATTAAAGCCATATGTTGACAGGGCTGACATGGGCTTGCTCATGGCAACTGATGAGGACCAGGAGGAGGAGAGTGACCCTCTCCCTGACCTGCTCTCTCAGAACCCTGATGATGGGTCAGTAGATGGTGTTGCTTTGGCAAGCAGCCTCACTGACCATCAGCAAACTGAGTGCAGACAAGTTCTGCAACAGTATAGACATATGTTTAGCCTGACCCCTAGTCAGACTACCTGGTGCACCCATGAGGTGGACACTGGAGACAGTCTGCCTGTCAAGAGTAAAATCTACAGGCAACCTGACCATGTCAGGGACTGTATCAGGACTGAAGTCCAGAAAATGTTGGAGCTAGGTGTAATTGAGCCTTCAGATAGCCCTTGGGCTAGCCCAGTAGTCCTGGTACCCAAGCCTCATACCCAGGGTGGTAAGAAAGAAATGAGGTTTTGTGTAGACTACAGAGGCCTCAATGCAGTCACTAGGACTGATGCCTATCCCATACCAAGGGCAGATGAGCTGATTGATACTTTGGCCTCAGCCAAGTATCTAAGTACATTTGACCTAACAGCTGGCTACTGGCAGATCAGATTAGCTGATGATGCAAAAGCCAAAACAGCATTTTCGACCCCTAGTGGGCACTACCACTTTGTGGTGATGCCCTTTGGATTGAAAAATGCACCTGCCACTTTTCAGAGGTTGGTGAATAAAGTTCTGGCAGGGATGGAAACTTATTGCTCAGCTTATCTAGATGATATTGCTGTCTTTAGTTCCTCCTGGCAGGATCACCTGGTCCACCTCAGAAATGTTTTGGAGGCTCTGCAGAAAGCAGGCCTCACTATCAAGGCCACTAAGTGCCAGATAGGGCAGAGTCAGGTTGTGTACCTGGGCCACCTTGTAGGTGGAGGCCAGGTTCAGCCTTTACAGAGCAAAATCCAAACCATAATGGAATGGGTTGCTCCAACCACCCAGACACAGGTGAGAGCCTTCTTAGGCCTGACTGGGTACTATAGGAGGTTTGTCAAGGGATATGGATCTATAGTGACCCCCTTGAATGATCTGACCTCAAAGAAAATGCCAAAAAAGGTTCAGTGGACAGCTAGCTGTCAGAAGGCATTTGAAGACCTAAAGCAGGCCATGTGCACTGCCCCCATCTTACAGAGTCCAGACTACACCAAAAAGTTCATTGTCCAAACAGATGCTTCTGAGCTGGGTGTGGGAGCTGTACTGTCTCAACTGAATGATGAAGGTCAAGACCAGCCAGTAGCTTTTATTAGCAGAAGGCTGACCCCTAGAGAGAAACGTTGGTCAGCTATAGAGAGGGAGGCCTTTGCTGTGGTGTGGGCCCTGAAGAAGCTGAGGCCATACTTGTTTGGCACTCACTTCATAGTTCAGACTGACCACAAGCCCCTCCTATGGCTTAAACAGATGAAAGGTGAAAACCCAAAACTTTTGAGGTGGTCCATTTCCCTACAGGGGATGGACTATACAGTGGAACATAGACCTGGGACCCAACATGCCAATGCAGATGGACTCTCAAGGTATTTCCACTTAGAACACGAAGACTCAACTGGTCAAGGTTAGTTTAGTGTCCCTGCGTTTGGGGGGGGTTGTGTAGGAGAGTAGGATCTGCCTCTTATGTTGCCCCCACTTTTTTTCTGATGTTTACACTGGTTTCTGGCTATAGTCTGGCTGGGTCCCTGCCAATCAGGGCCCCAGCCTCTCTGTTCTCTCTAAATGACTTGGAGTGCACTCTAGGTGCACTAGTGATTGGATACTGTGGTACCTTATGAGTCCCTAGTATATGGTACCTTAGGTACCAAGGGCATAGGTACTTCACAGGCCTACCAGGGGCTGAAGCATGTATTATGCCACCCCTGGGAAGCAGACTAAATCTGACACCACAGGCCTGCTACTGCAGCCTGGGTGAGGTGGTGCTAGCACTCCTCACTGAGATATAGGTTTCCTATATCTCCCCTGCACACACATTTAAACCTATCAGTCACCCCTAAGGCAGGCCCTATCAATCCTGAGGGCAGGGTGCTTGGTTCCTATGTGAGAGGGTGCCTCTGCCTGAGCAGGGCCCCTCTGCAGCTCTCAGAGTCCATTCTCTGGGGCTGTTTGTGGATGCGGTTAAACCATATACTCTTAAGTGCATTATATCCTCGCGGTAAAATGCTAACTTTGGAATGGCTGCATCAAAACATGTCGTGTTTGGTGTCAAACATCTTGGAATACTACCCCCCCGCCAGTCCTGGCGGCGGGGGTAGCATTCCACCCTTCTAGAGGGATAGACATGTACCTACTGTGGAAACGCGGTAGAATCCTGCAGAGCCCTGGCATCACAAAATGGATGCCACCAGTCACAGACACTGGGCTGCCCTCCTGCTGATGACCGAAACTCGCAGTGGAGGAAGCCCAACAATAGGCATCCTGTCACAGGGAGGTGTAACCACCTCCCAGACAGGGTTTAGTGTATTGGGGCTGGGTGGGTGCACTCTTAGAGTGCTTTGAAGTCCTGCACTGGGGGAGCAGAAGGCTCCTCTGTGCATATGCCAGTTCAAACCAGCTCAGGGGCTACCTGCCCCTGCTCTGGCGCGAAACTGGACAAAGGGAAGTGGGTGTAGCCACCCACTCCCCTGACCCTCCCATAGGTGGGGTCATAGAGCTAGTCCCTCCCTTTCTTTTAGTATAAGAGGGGGAACCTGTGCATTGCAACCTAGATACCCCTGGACGACGCTCTACAAGAAGAATCCCGGACCTTCGACGTTCCACTACCTTTGGATGACTGAAGAATCTCCCTTGGAGTCAAGGAGTGACTCCCCTGCTTGGCAGGCACCAAAAACTACAAACGACGGTCGCAAACTACGCCGCTCCCGCCGGAGTCCGAAGTCCCTGCAGCCCAAGAAGTGGATTTCCTGACTTCTCAAAGGCCATCGTGAGTCCCCAGCGAAGCTGAGGCCAGTGGACCCCAAGAGTGACGAGGAACCGCGACCCCTGGGTACCGTGCACTATTGTCGAGTGCAACCCCTTCACAACGTTCTACGAACTTGTGCTTTGGACCACGTGTGGTCCTAGCCTCCAGCAGGAATCCCTCCGAAGATCAGAGGCCTACCACGTCCCGAGTGACCGTGGGCCCCTGTTGAGCGAATCCTCCCGAGGCGTCTTCGCGATCCCTTGCCAGCCGGCTTGTGGGTCCCCTGAAGGCTTTCCTACAGAACCAAAGGGCTCCCCTGGTTGCTCCAGGCCTGCCCTGACTTACCCTCGCTGGGTGAGTCCCTCAGACCTTGCTGGTCTGCGCCATTGACTTTTTACACTTTCCCCGAGACTTGCTGTTACCAAGGCTTGTTGGCTCCAATCGAGTCGCCGACACCGCAGTAAGCTGCAGACATCGTGGGACACGCCGAATCCAGCTCCTGGTCGTCGTCGACGCCTCCTGGACCTCGTGGCTGAAGAGTCAAGGCACCCGTGAACGACCTGAATCTTGCGACGACGGTGGGCATCCATCTTCCTTGCCCCGAGTCACTGCCAAGTGACTTTGAACACTGTCCCCTCTGCTTTCAGGTCTTCCATCTTCTGAATCCAGGCTTGGATTCCTCCGGACACTTCTCCTGTCGCCGCAAGCAGCAAGTCTTCACTGGCTCCCATTGAAAACGACGCCGCGACCCGACACCAAAGAACACCTATGCACCCGGCTCCCCTGGGTGAGGTAACTTCAGCACTACGGTGCTCCTGTGGGTGTGGGCCCTAGAACTACTTACCCTGTAAGTGACTTGCTTGTAGCTACCCTAGAAGTGCCCTAAAACTCTTACTTTCCAAGTGCGACTATCGCGCTGACTCGTACATGGTTCGCGTCTGTGTTAGACACACCGCGTCCAACTCCCTTGCAACTCTATCTGTAACCGCGTCCTTCGACTCGTACAAGGACCGATCGGTGTGTTCGCCTCGAACACGCAAGGGACCTTTAACATTGAAATCTCAATCGCGTCTGTTCGCATAGACTCGTACAGGACTCGCACCGGTGCCAGGACACCGCGTCCGTCCCCTGTGGGTCTCCTACAACTACCTGGGGTGGTTCTTGGGGGTCCCTCGATTCTAGATGCCCTAGACCTAGGTCTAGCCAAACTAAGATTGTGATATTCGATTGTGCTAAACTTATTTTGATAACATTTGATTTGTACATATGTTCCTGACTTCTAATCTCATAAAGAGATTAGTAGAGAGTTGTTTATTAATAAATACATATATATTTGATATATATACCTGTGTGGTGTCTTTTCATTTGGTGATTCAAGAGATTGTGTGGTAAAACAAGCTGCTTTACATTCCTTCAAGACTTAGCCTGAAGGCTGCTCTCCACAGCTACCACTAGGATAGCTTTCTTTAAAGGTTGTCTTAAACCTATCTACCATAAGAGTCGAATTGTACTGGTGCAAGGTGTCCACTTTAATTAGTGAACAGCATATACCAGGCCAACTTCTCACATTGGCGCATTGCCTCCGCAGCCAGCAGGAGGCTCACTCGGTCACGACGCTCCGCGATGATGTCGGCCAATCCTTATTCGGCGATGCCAATATAGTCTCGACCTTTCGGTCCTTTTATAGCTCCCTCTATGCGGCGGATCCCTCGCTGCGGCCGGATCCCTCTGACTACCTTGGTACTACTGCGGTGACTCCATTGCCTGCAGGCGAGGCAGACGCCATGGAAGCGCCTATCCGCATTGAAGAATTGATATCTGCAATTGCACGACTGCAGATACAGAAGGCCCCAGGGCCTGACTGCTTCAGTGCCCTTTTTTATAAACTCTTTTGCGCTGAACTCGCCCCCTTGCTAACCCGTTTGTTTAACTCCTTCGCTGACACGGGGTCCCTAACCTCCTCCATGCTGCAAGCTTCTATTTCAGTAATCCTCAAACCAGGCAAGGATCCGGAACTTTGTAGTTCCTACCGACCCATCTCTTTACTGAATATAGACGCTAAACTTTTCTCTAGTATACTTGCGCATAGATTGAATCCCCATATGCCAGGCCTTGTGGACCCGGACCAGTCCGGCTTCATTCCGGGACGGCAATGTGGGAACAAGTCAAAGGAGGAATCCCTACTGCTAGCGATCGACGCGGAAAAGGCGTTTGATCGCCTACACTGGCCGTACCTCTTTACGACACTCGAGCGCTTTGGTCTGGGGCCTCGGTTCCGACGCTGGGTCGCGAGTATTTACAGCACGCCCCAAGCGGCGGGTCGGGTCAATGGCGTCCTCTCTGATCACTTTGTAGTGGGGCGAGGAACGAGGCAGGGGTGCCCCTTGTCTCCCCTACTATTCGCCCTATATATGGAACCTTTGGCCCAGCGACTCCGAGATAACCCCCTTGCGTGTGGCATCCCATTTGGCTTAGACCAGCACCTTATTAGCTTATATGCGGACTATCTCATTTTTTCGGTGGCTCACCCACTAACCTCTCTGCCGGCTATTGTGAACGACCTCCAGACGTTTAGTCAGTTCTCCGGCTTTAAAATTAACATGCTGAAGTCACAAGTACTCAATCTCACCGCTACTCCTCAGATGGAAGAAACTCTCCGCAATCGCTTTACCTTTGACTGGGTGACAGACGGAATTACGTACCTTGGACTGGTCCTCCACAAAAGTCTTGCGCAAACTGCAGAGCGGAACTACTCGCTCTTACTAAAACGAATCCGCGCAGACATACATCGATGGCGCCGCCTTCCCCTGACATGGTTTGGGAGACTGTCCGCGGTTAAAATGAATGTATTGCTGCGTGCTCTGTATATATTCCAAACGCTTCCACTAGAACCCCCACCGCACGTCCTACAACCGATACAATCGGCTATTGAAGGGTTCGTCTGGGGCCCGACTGCACCGCGGTTACCGAAAGTTCAGCTTCAACGGCCTAAGAAACATGGAGGGCTGGCCTTTCCTAATATCACTCGATACTTCCACGCTACGCAGATACGCTATTTGGTGGAGTGGAATTGTCCCATGACTGAGAAATATTGGGTATTCATGGACCAAACAGTCGCGGGCCATCACATTTGGCGCGATGCCTGGATGCCGCGACCAGCCCGTGCTTGGGGCCTATATTCTTCTCCTGTCACGCGTCCCACGATGCTTGCCTGGGACAGAATCTCCCGGAAGGCCAATTTGACCACATTCCCCTCTCCCTTGACCCTGCTTTTCTTGAACCCCGCCTTTCCGCCGGGGATGAATAATGGGGCTGCCGCGAGCTGGTTACAGGGAGGATGCAAACGCTTAGGGCATCTATTTGACCTGTAGGGCCTTATCCCCTTTAAGGAACTCCAGTCGGATTATAATCTGGCCGCGTCCGATTTTTACTTGCATTCCCAAATGATACACTGGATCTCGGGATCTGGGACGCGTTCATTAGCTTTCCGTCCAATGTCGCCATTTGAAAAATGGCTGATTAACAAGAAAGACGACAAACGCCTTATCTCCGAAATCTACTCCTTCCTTACCACAGTCCTCCCTAGAACTCGCACTGCTGGACAGAAGCGCTGGGAGACAGAATTAGGCCGCGCGGTATCGGACAAGGAGTGGGAGGATGTTTTTTATCGAACTCACCACACTGCGCATTCCTCGAGCCACACGGAAACAGCCTTTAAGATTGCGACATACTGGTACTATACCCCTGACAGGCTCTCCAAATGGCAACCCCAATGCGATGGCCTCTGCTGGCGGGGGTGCGGCAGCCCCAGGACTTTGATCCATCTACTCTGGCACTGCCCAAAATTAACCCGCTACTGGGAACTGATACTGGACGACATTGATCGTGCCTTCAACACTTCTATCTCCCGGCTCCCTGCGTACACTCTTTTAGGCCTCCCTAATGCGATCACCTTTCCCCTGCGCTCACTTAGGGGGAGGCAAATGGCGCTTGCGTTGAACGCTGCACTCAGGGTCATACTGGCAAGGTGGAAATCGGATAGGATACCGGAGCATATTCACTGGGTACACCAGCTTTGGCATCTTCTGGCGATGGAGAAGCTCTCTCTATGGCGGCAGCAGGAAAGAGTGAAGCCTATGCCACACTCTGGGCCCCTTTCTTAGCTATTCTCACCACAGAATTTCGAGAGTTTACCTGTCCACAATACCTCTGTAGCCTCAAATTAGTCCCTGCTGACGCTACTATCATCCCATAAGTAGGCGCCTTACAGTTCCCCTCCCACTTCCCGGCGTGGTAGACCTGAAGTTACATGCTGGCACACGGGCTGATATCCTTTTCTCTTGTGTTTGGCTCAATGAGGAGATGGGGTGGGGGGAGGGGGAGGGTTCGTTTGGATTTCTTTATTGTCTTATTTGGTTTTGTTCTGTTCAGTGTTCACTTTCAGTATAACATAGCGGGCCTGCTGCCCCTAAGGGCCGCCACGAGGCTCCTGTGATCTCTGGCTCCTCCATGGTCTTTGGCGCCAGCCCACAATAACAGCTCTTCGATTACTATTTTCCTTAAGACGCGGCCGGCCCTGTTGGGTTGTAGGCGACTTGCTGTGTATAAGATTCGGAACCCAGGTTCTTATCGTTATCTGGCTTGCACAGCTGGCCTCTAATTAGCCGGCCCGATGGGTTGTAGGCGACTCAATGTTGTTTTTTGCTTTATATCCTGTCAATAAAACAGATTTAATACTAAAAAGCGAATCAATTCCAAGAGGTCTCCTCCTATGCAGCGCATGCGCGCTGCGTAGGCGAGACCTAAAAAACCAACTACTGCATGTAATAATCTTTAAAGTTAGCAGGGCAACCCACATTGCGAGCCGGCTTGCTAGTAGGTTTGCCCAGAACCGACTCCACACTTTCTCTTTCTACATTTACATTGGGTGCCGAAAAGACAACAGGCTGAACTTTTTCCACCCGACCAATTTCGTGCAGAGAATTTGACTCTGAAGCGCTATCAGTGGTATCCATCCACCATGAACTAGCAAGATGAGTGGACACACCTGTCTTAGCCAAAATTCCAGTCTGCGCTTGCGTGATCTTAACAAGAATTCTCTTGCTCCACCCAGGGCCGGTCCTAGGATTTGTGGGGCCCCGGGCAGAATAGAAACATGCGAGGCCCCTATAATTTACATAAGATTTAACCCGACAGGAAGTGACCTCATAGGAGGTAATATCAATTGGACATTAATTATATGGCATTGTTTGAAGCAGCTTTGCAAGAAGCTACTTACCTAGTTTTGATACAAGTAAAATGTTTAGAAATAGCATTAATAATCCTAATTAAATACATACATAAATTTTAAATCTCTAATAAGTGGAAATACATTAAATGAATTTAACTTAGTTATTGTTCTCTTGAATGGAATAAATGAAATGCAAATCGGGCATTCTGGCACTAAGAGAGCTCCAAAGGAGAGGTGTAGACTTTACTAATGTGGAGAAAAGACCGTTTTAAGTGTTTTTCCCAAAAATTGGAGTCACACCATAGCTCAAGAGGGAGATAGTTCCAGCCCTGCACAACTAGAAAGGAGAAGGATCTGTCTCCAATCAGGGCCATCTAAATTTTAGGATGGCACAGGAGATTCTGGAATGAACAGTACGGAGTGCTGTCGAAAGAGAACCTTTTTAATGCAGTGCACAATGACAAATGGATAGTGCCT
Source organism: Calotriton arnoldi (assembly GCA_963921515.1). NCBI lineage: Eukaryota > Metazoa > Chordata > Amphibia > Caudata > Salamandridae > Calotriton > Calotriton arnoldi. The sequence goes on along the minus strand of CAWUFW010000124.1, from coordinate 1,376,991 downwards.
TGCAGAAAGAGGGTTTTGGACCAAAAACCCAGCAGACAGCAGAAAGGTGAGAAGAAATAGCATTGCGATGCAGCAGTCTCAGATGAGGAGCCTAGCACTGTCCTGAATGATTTGAAGGGTACTGAATGCTAAAAGGCGGGAAGCCCAAGAGAGGGCATTTGCATAATCTAGTGGGAAGATAACTGTCTGCACAACAGCTTCACTGTAGTGAGAGGGGAGAAAAGGGATGATTTTGTGTTGCTTATGGATGAAGTAAAAACAAGTAGATGAAACATGGTTAATCTGTTCCGAATAAAAAAGAGAAGATGCTGGAAAATGAAGCGAAGATTTTTTTGCTGACTCCACCAATGTGGGCGATTGACCCAGCTCCACCAGCCACCAAAGAGAACACCATATGGTATGAGATCCTTTAAAAATGAGAACCCTTAATTTTTCACTTTAAGGTTTTAATGAATTTGTCTTAATTCAGAAATCAACTGTTAGCATTCAAGTCCAAACATATTCTTGGGCAAAGACCAGATTGCAACTGAGGGAAGTGATGTTTGGGTATCAATATGCGCAAGATATCAGCAAGAAACCAAAGTACTGTATGAGTAAGACTAACTGGGAAATATATAGATTGAACAGTGGAGACCCAATAAATTCCACAAGTCAGTGGTTTAGAACATAATGGAAATAGGTGGTGAGTGGATTGTTTCCGATTTCTCAAATCGGATACAGGTAAACCACACCAGGGGGATACTTAAATTTCAGGTTGTACTAGTTGATTTATAAGCACTGGCTGGGAAACGGTGTCAAATGTGGTGCTAGGTTTTAGTAGTATTAAGGCTGCTCTAACTCTACGATCAAGAGTCAGCCACAAATCATCTGATACAGCACAAATGCTACTTCAAACTCCTAGAGTTGTCAGAAGCCGGCACATTGTCAATGAGTAAATTACATTTTATGAAAGATTTGGAAGTTGACTTCTTTGTTCTAGGATTCAAATTTCTCTTGCTGGTTCTGACCCTTCTAACTTCCACCTCTCCCCTCCTGTCTCATCCTGCCCAACCTCTGACATCTGTTCTTTCAGTGGTCCTGCTTTCTTCCATCCATCTCTCACCAATACTTCACTCTCCACTCTGCTTATGTTCCCTTGCTGGTTCTGTCTCTTATATCCACACATCTTATCCATACACTCCCCTTCAACTCTCATCTCTCCCCCAGCCTCATTACTTCTTTCCTTGTTCTGCTTCATTTACATCCACCTCCCCCCTTCCAGCCTCCTGGAACATCTTATCTTTTCTTGTTGATGCTGACCCTTTTAAATCCACCTTCCCCTCAATGCTCTACTCTTTCTCATCTTACCCTCAGCTTTCTGTGATTGAATCCAGAAATATAAGACAACAACTGACTTACATCTAAAAACAGACAGGGGTATTGGTTTTGTCAATGGCTGTTTAAGATAAATGAGTAACAACAATAAATTATTTTATGTTCACCTGTCACTGTTTTGACCAATGAGTACCTCCTTCACACACATTTGCACAGAATACCAACTGGAATATGGGACCGTTTCTCTGTGTGCTCTGCAGAGAGGCCATGTATTGAATGACCATGTAGACACCTTTTTGACCCACAGACAGGCACAGTGTGAGAGTTGTGCTGCCTTCAGTCTCAACTCCAAAGCACTCAACTGTAGCCTGTTTATAAACACCTGGAGGCGACTCACTATGATGTGTGCCCCATACAAGAGTAATATGCTGTGAAATGAAATACAGAAACACACATCCTGGACATAGCTAACACACTTGGGGAATGCAAGATCAAGTAAAGCATGTGAAATATAAACGGGAACAAAATCAAAATCGCCGCCATGGATTACCCTATCATGCAGTGTGAGACCGGGTCAGGAAATGGGCCCCGGCACCAAAATAAAAGTGGCCGCCATTAATGAATTAGTTAGCTAGAAAAGTGTCCCATGTTTCCAAATTAGGGCAGTTTTTAACTTGCTGTTTACGTTTTTTGTAAGGTATGGGAAAATGCATAGATTTGATTTTGCTGCAGGCAATGTTTGTTTTAATATCATGAAAATCAACAGTAAAAACTTGCTCACCTGACCATAAAGCAGACCAACAAACAGCCCAAAAAACGGCCTAGATACTAACCTGACAGATTAGACCATCACGCATGCCTGTTTGCCCTATAGGCCAGTCCAACCAGGCTACCGTGTTACATTTATTGTGCAGACACTGGATCAATGTTTTTGCAGGTAAAGTTAAGGACATGAATATAGGGTTCAATAGGAGCCTGTTTCAATGTCCGTTTTAATTTACCACCAGGTAAAGACTCGAGGGACCCAGCACACTTAAAGCCCTAGTTCAGCCACTTTTACATTCTGATTGTGCTCCTCTGCGTGCACCACTTGTCTGGCTGCTGTACTCACACCTATCTGCTCCCCCGCCCCCTCTCACTTTATTTCGTTTGTCGTACCCCTTTCATTTACCACTATGCTCCCTTTCCCTCATCCTGGGTGAGCTGAGCAGTATTCATTATGAGGCGCCCTCATTCTATCTTTTGTTCTGCGCCATGCAGGTTATCCCGCTTTTCATTCAAACAGGGGCAGGGCGCACTTCACACGTAAGGGCTCTTTAATTACCTGTCTAATCGCTGCTATCCTCATGCAGATGCAGCGATTAGGCCAAGAGAGAGGGACCAGCCTGCCGAAATTGATCAAAATAGAAAAAATAAAAACTCTTAGGGGGGCCCCTGGGCCTCCAAACTCTGGAGTTTTTGAAAGTGTGAGGCCCCATGGCTGCGAGCCGGCGCGGGGCCCTGGGCAGCTGCCCACGCTTCCCATGCCTAGCGCCGGCCCTGGCTCCACCACCCTGTGCCATCATTTCAAACAGCACCTTTAGACACTTTGACTATGTTTACAGGGGGCGAGAGCTTTGATTCGCCCTTGCAGACCCTGTCTGGTTTCTTAATGAGTACCCAGTCATCAATTTTAAAAACAAGTTCTTTCACCCCTTTCTTTCTATTAAAGAATTCTTTGGAACGTCTTTGAGACTCTTGCGCTGACTGAGAAACCCAACTAGTACTACAGTGTCACTCACTCTCCGTGGCAGTCAAATGTCTCAACCAGTCAGGACACAAGTTAGAGCTTGGATCACGTTTTCTTAATAATCTGAACGGCGACACCCTCGTGGTACACGGGGTGTAACCAAATATGCCCACAATTTTTGTCTTAGAAATTCTTCCACCTCTAGACCACTAGCCATAGCAAACTGTTTACCTTCCTTCAAAAACCGGTTGACTCTCTCTACCAAACCATTCGAAGTAGGAGAGTAAAGTGCCATCTGCATGTGAGTGATATGATTGAGAGCAAGGAATTTCTTCATCAAGGTAAAGGTGAAATGTGTACCATTGTCTGTAACCAAAAAAGAAGGCACACTCTCTGACTGAAATACTTTCCTCAAATTCCATCACACATTACGTAGAAGAACTGGCAAACTCAAATTATACCCTTTTAGAGAAGTAATCCACTAGGACTAAAAGAAACCATTTCTCACTGGTAGCATGTCAAAAGGGCCTGCGAAGTCTAAAGCAACCTTTTCCCAAGGACCGTCCGGTAGCTGAGTGACATGCAATGGTGACTCAAATGTTTTTCAGTGTTTATCAGACTGAAGACAAACACTGCAAGCATCTGTTAGCTTCACCACCTAATAATCCATGGAAGGCCACCAATAGTGTTGCTTCAGATTCTTGCATGTGGCACTGACACCTAAATGACCCTCATGGGCAAAATGAACCAAGGCATCACGAAGAGTAACTGGAGGAATACACACATCATAGCGCGTAAGTAGTCCATTAATAACAGATAATTCTTCAGAGATCTTGAAAAAGGGCTTGATCAATATCCACATCTTTCCGGTGGCCACCCCTTTATGATGAAACCCACCACCCTTTTCAACACGGAGTCAAGTGCCTCCAACCATTTAGTCTTTGAAAACAACTCTTTGTTGTGTAACATGTCTTCCACACAAGCCACAACGCACTCCACGTCTTCCTTACTCTCCAAACTCATATCACACGGCAGGTGTACCCTGCATAAATAGTTTGCCCTACAATTTTTACCACCAGGAATTTATTTCATGATGAAAGAAAATTCTTGAAGGCGTGCTAACAGCCTAACTAGTCTAGACGATGCCTTATCAGTGCCACTCCCATCCAACATATAAATGAGGGGTTCATGGTCGGTCAAAATCTCAAATCTGGTGCCCCACAAAAACGTTCTGAACTTCTCCACTGCCCAACTGCAAGCAAGAGCTTCCTGATCAATGGTGGAGTAGTTGACTTCTGGCTGTCTGGGGCAATGAGAAGCAAAAGCCGCTGTCAGTTCTTTGCCCCCAACCCACTTCGAAAGCACTGCTCCTAACGCCACCTGACTGGCATCCACTGTAAGAAAACATTTACTAGTAGAGTTAAAAGGTGCAAGTGCTGGCGTAGATGTGATCATTCTCTTAATAGATGAGTACACTTCCTCACACACATTGTTCCACATGAACTTGGCACCTTTCTTGAGCAGAACCATCAGGGGCTGAACCACAAAGGCATATCCCTCAATAAACCTCAAGTAATATTCACTAAGTCCTAGAAAGGAACAAAGTGAAACCTCGTCCTTAGGTGGGGAAGCCTCTACAATGGCTTGCACCACGGAAAATTTAGGTTTGATGCCCCAAGTAGTCCAGCTCCTGAACAAGAAATTTGCACTAAGCCCCAAGTGTGACACCCACTCTTTTGAAAATTTGCAACACCTTCTCAAGAATGGCATCCTGTTCCTACACAGAGTTGGCAGAAATTAATACATCATCACGAAAAGCTAGACCACAGCTACCTCAACTAGCATAGCATCCATGAGTCTCTGAAACACACTGGCAGCTGAGGCCAGACCGAAAGGAAGATGTAGAAATTTAAATGCACCAAACGGAGCATTTCCTCATGCAGCCAGTGGAAGGCATGAGATCCCTGCGCCGTTCTATAGTATAGCTCCAGGTCTGGCGTCCCCAGTCCCCCCCATAGAGTATGGCAGCGTAAAAACATCCCACTTGACCCGGGGCTGCTTCCCTGCCCAAGCCAATCTCATCAATAGAGCGAATTGTCTTGAAAATATGGGCAGGTAGCACAACCGGGATGTTCAGGAATAAAAACAAGAATCTGGGTAGCACCACCATCTTCATTAAGGATATGCGTCCTAACAAGGACAGGGAAAGACGGATCTACCCATCTTCTTCCTCCTCTAATCTGCTGATTGCTCTGCCATAGTTTTCGCTAATCACCAGGGCCGAATCCGTTTGCACACGTATGCCCAAGTAGCGAATCAGATCTGAAGACCACTGTAGGGGATAATCCAAGTCCACCGGGGCCATGGTAGGTGACAAAGGGAAAATTGTCGATTTAGCCCAATTGATTTTCAGTCCAGACAGTTCACCGTATCGCACGACCTCATCCAGGATCGGGGTCAGGTTGGTCTCCGGATCTCTGACATATAGTTGCGCATCATCTGCATATGCCGATATAATCAATCAATCAATCAATCATTTGTATAGCGCGCTACTCACCCGGAGGGTCTCAAGGCGCTTGGGGGAGGGGGTCCGCTACTGTTCGAACAGCCAGGTCTTGAGTTGCTTCCTGAAGGAGAGGTGGTCTTGGGTAAGGCGGAGGTGGATGGGTAGGGAGTTCCACGCCTTGGCAGCCAGGTAGGAGAAGGATCTTCCTCCCGTTGTGGCTCTTCGGATGCGGGGGACGGCGGCGAGGGCGTGGTTGGTCGATCGTAGCTGGCGGGTGGGAGTGTAGAAGGTCAGACGGTCGTTGAGGTATCTGGGGCCTTGGTTGTGGAGGGCTTTGTGTGCGTGGGTGAGGAGTCGGAACGTGATTCTCTTGCTGACGGGGAGCCAGTGCAGGTCTCTCAGGTGTCTGGCGATGTGGCTGTGTCGGGGGATGTCCAGGATGAGTCGAGCTGCAGCGTTCTGGATGCGTTGGAGTCTTTTATGAAGTTTGGCTGTGGTTCCGGCGTAGAGGGAGTTGCCGTAGTCCAGTCGGCTGGTGACGAGGGCCTGGGTGACCGTCTTCCTGGTTTCGGTGGGGATCCACCGGAAGATCTTGCGCAGCATGCGTAGGATGTTGAAGCAAGACGAGGAGACGGCGTTGACTTGTCGGGTCATTGAGAGGGGAGGAGTCCAGGATGAAGCCCAGGTTGCGTGCGTGGTCCGTTGGTTTGGGTGCGTTACCCTGGGCAGGGGGCCACCAGGAGTCGTCCCAGGCGGAGGGTGATGATCCTAGGATGAGGACTTCCGTCTTATCTGAGTTCAGTTTCAGGCGGCTGTTCCTCATCCACTCGGCCACGTCCTTCATCCCTTCATGTAGGTTGGTTCTGGCGGTTGTGGGGTCGTTGGTGAGGGAGAGGATCAGCTGGGTGTCGTCGGCGTAGGAGATGATGTTGAGGTTGTGTTGGCGTGCGATGGCTGCGAGGGGCTCATGTAGACGTTGAAGAGGGTGGGGCTGAGTGATGATCCTTGTGGTACGCCGCAGATGACTTCGGTGGCCTCGGAACTGAACGGGGGAGGCGGACTCTCTGGGTTCTTCCGGCGAGGAAGGAGATGATCCACTCCAGTGCCTTCTCTTGGATTCCGACGTTGTTCAGGCGTTGCACTAGGGTGCGGTGGCAGACTGTGTCGAACGCTGCGGAGAGGTCCAGGAGGATGAGGGCCGCTGTTTCCCCGTTGTCGAGCAGGGCTCGGATGTCGTCGGTGGCTGCGATGAGGGCGGTCTCGGTGCTGTGGTTGGCCCGGAAGCCGGACTGCGAGTGGTCGAGGATCCATTCGTCTCGAGGAAGGCGGCCAGTTGTCTGTTGACGGTCTTCTCGATGACTTTGGCAGGAAAAGGAAGGAGCGAGATGGGGCGGTAGTTTTTGAGGTCGGTGGGGTCCGCTGACGGTTTCTTCAGTAGGGCGCTGAGTTCGGCGTGCTTCCAGCTCTCTGGGAAGGTGGCGGTGTCGAAGGAGGTGTTGATGATGTCCCGGAGGTGGGGTGCGATGACGGCGTCGGCCTTGTTGAAGACGTGGTGAGGGCAGGGGTCGGTAGGTGATCCGGAGTGGATGGAGTTCATCGTGCGGATAGTGTCTTCGGTGTTGATCGGGGTCCAGGCTCGGAGGGTGGAGGTGGGGGACGTTGGAACGGTCGTAGGGTACGTCGGCTGTGTGCTGAAACTGTTGTGTATGTCTGCGATCTTGCTGTGGAAGAACGAGGCGAGCGAGTTGCAGAGGTCTTGCGAGGGAGTGATGTCGTTGTTTCCGGCGCTGGGGTTCGAGAGCTCTTTGACGATGATGAAGAGTTCCTTGCTGTTGTGGGCGTTGTTGTCCAGTCGTTCCTTGAATGCGGTTTTCTTGGTGGAGTGGATCAGCTGGTGGTGTTTTCGGGTGGCGTGCTTGAGGGTGGTCATGTTGTCTGCAGTCGGGTCTCTGCGCCATGCTTTCTCGAGGGCCCGGCAGTTCTTCTTGGATTTCTTGAGTTCGTCGGTGAACCAGGATGCTTTCTTGTTGCCGTGTCTGACTGGAGGGGTCTTCAATGGGGCGAGGTCGTCTGCGCAGTTGGTGATCCATCTTGTGAGGTTGCTGGCGGCTTGGTTGGGGTTCGTTGAGCTGGCGGGAGGGTTCTGGCTCAGGGATGTGGTGAGTTGGTCGGTGGTGATCTTGTTCCAGCTTCTGCGCGGAAACTGTTGCGTGTGGTGGTGCGTGGTGGTCCTGCTGAAGCTGAAGTGGACGCAGCTGTGGTCTGTCCAGTGGAGTCCGGTGGTGTGGCTGAAGGAGATGTCCTTACTGGAGGAGAAGACGGGGTCAAGCGTGTGGCCGGCGTGGTGTGTGGGGGTGGTCACCAGTTGCTTGAGTCCGAGGTTGGCGAGGTTGTCCAGCAGGGTGGTGGTGTTGCGATCGTTGTTGTTCTCTAGGTGGAAGTTGAGGTCCCCAAGGAGGATGTAGTCAGCCGAGGGGAGGGCGTGCGGGCTGATGAGGTCGGCGATGTCTTCGCTGAATTGTGTGCGTGGTCCTGGGGGTCTGTAGATGAGGGTGCCTCTGAGGGTGGTCTTGGGGTCGGTGTGTATCTGGAAGTGCAGGTGTTCGCCGGCTGTGAAGGTGTCGTCGGAGTTGGTCGTGATGCGGATGGTGTTCTTGTGGACGATGGCGATGCCTCCTCCGGTCTGGTTGGCGCGGTCCCTTCGGGTGATCTTGTATCCGTCCGGGGATGGCGATGGCGATGTCGGGCGCTGAGGAGGCGTTCATCCATGTTTCCGTGAGGAAAGCGACGTCTGGTGATGTGGAGTCGAGCAGGTTCCAGAGTTCCACGGCGTGTCTGTGGATGGAGCGGGTGTTGAGCAGGATGCACTTCAGGTGGTTGCTGCTGGTGCTTGGCTTGGCGGGTGCGGTGCAGGTCCGGAGGCAGGAGAACTTGCAGGATTGGCAGGCGAAGGGTCCGTGGGTGCGACCTGGGGTGGCACGGTGGCAGCCGGGGATACGGCCGGTGTTGAGTGCGTTGAGGGTGGCGGTGTCGTAAGTCCGGTGGGTGGGTTGGCTGCTGCGGGGGCCAGGGGGTTTGGCGCTGGGCGCGGTCCAGGCGCGGACGGGCGCAGACGGGCTTGCCTTAGGCGCGCCTTCGGCGCGCCAGCGGCGCGGCCGCGCCGCGGCCGCCATTTATGGGGTGGTGGGTGGGAGGAGCAGCTGGGAGGCGGGAGGCAGGGGCAGCGAATGGACAGTCAGGGGGCGGGGCCGCAGGGACGCAGCGGCGGGAATGGCGAGAGGCAGCGGGGGCACAAAAGGAAAATGGGGAGAGAAAACAGACAAAAATACAGGCACAACGCAAATGGGGCAGCGAGGGGCACAGAAAGGAAAATGGGGGAGAAAACAGACAAAAATACAGGCACAACGCAAATGGGGCAGCGAGGGGCACAGAAAGGAAAATGGGGGAGAAAACAGACAAAAAATACAGGCACAACGCAAATGGGGCAGCGAGGGGCACAGAAAGGAAAATGGGGGGAGAAAACAGACAAAAATACAGGCACAACGCAAATGGGGCAGCGAGGGGCACAGAAAGGAAAATGGGGAGAGAAAACAGACAAAAATACAGGCACAACGCAAATGGGGCAGCGAGGGGCACAGAAAGGAAAATGGGGGAGAAAACAGACAAAAATACAGGCACAACGCAAATGGGGCAGCGAGGGGCACAGAAAGGAAAATGGGGGAGAAAACAGGCAAAAATACAGGCACAACGCAAATGGGGCAGCGAGGGGCACAGAAAGGAAAATGGGGAGAGAAAACAGACAAAAATACAGGCACAACGCAAATGGGGCAGCGAGGGGCACAGAAAGGAAAATGGGGGGAGAAAACAGACAAGAATACAGGCACAACGCAAATGGGGCAGCGAGGGGCACAGAAAGGAAAATGGGGGAGAAAACAGACAAGAATACAGGCACAACGCAAATGGGGCAGCGAGGGGCACAGAAAGGAAAATGGGGGAGAAAACAGACAAAAATACAGGCACAACGCAAATGGGGCAGCGAGGGGCACAGAAAGGGAAATGGGGGAGAAGACAGACAAAAATACAGGCACAACGCAAATGGGGCAGCGAGGGGCACAGAAAGGAAAATGGGGAGACAAGCAAAGAAATACGGGCACCGAGGCCACAGGCGGAAGGGCGATCTTACCAGCAGCAGCAGCGGGCGGACAACACAGGCGGAGCTGTGTGGTGGGGGAGCGACCTACTGAATATAATGAGGTTATATTCAGGAAATCTAATCCCCCTATGCCCGTGGTACTCCCTTAACGCACATGCAAGGGGTTCAGCTATTAAGGCATAGATCAAAGGGGACAGCGGGCAACCCTGTCACGTGCCTCTCGATATTCTAATAGGGGATGGGACCATGTCGCCAATTCGTATCCGAGCAGCGGGGGAGTTGTAGAGCACCCCTATCAGCCCGAGGAAGATTTCCCCTACCCGTATGCGCCTAAGTACTGCTTGCATAAAATTCCACTCCACGGAATCAAAGGCCTTTTCTGCGTCCAGAAAGACCGCTGCCGCCCTAACCTCAGGCGTAATGTGTTGTATGGCGCCAAAGACCGTTCTCAAATTGTATGACAAGTTGCGCTCTAGTCCAACGGCTTCATTAGGTGCTCCCTATGTTCATTCAACAGCCAGGGCATCTGTATATGCTCTAAATATTCTGTGATTGCTGCCTCATCTGAGTTCGTTCTTGTACGATATAGTTCTAATAATATTGGCTAAATCTTCCTGCAAACTCCGTAGGGTCTGTCAGCAGCTTTCCCTCTGCAGTCTGTACTATCGCCACCCCTCCCACCTCCCTTTTATCGCGCAGCAAGGCAGCCAACACTGCGCCCGGGCGCTCTTCCTCCATACGTCCTTGCTACTGCATACTTCCCTGAATGCTTTATTTTGCTGTCTGCAACATCGTGATACTCTGCAAGTGTGTCCTTCAGGTTAATGGCTGCCTTATGATTGCTATCTTCCAAGACTTCCTTTTCTAAGTCTGCCAGTCGCCTCTCCAGATCTACTCAACGTTGTCGGATAGAGCGTAGGACTCCAGAATGCTTGGACATGGCCACTCCTCTGATGTACACTTTGAACGTTTCCCATACCGTGGAAAACCTTTGGACAGACCCAATATCTGTATCAAAAAGATTTCTATGGCTTCAGCTAATTCAGCCCTAAAGACACTATCCATCAGAGAGTATGGAGGGAATCGCCATGTGAAGGGAGCCGGCTTCTTTCTAATGCTTTCAATATTTAACATTATTGGGGAATGATCCGAAAGGGAACGGGGGAGTACCTTGCAATCTCGAATCTGTTGGAACAGAGGCCTTGATACAAACCAATAATCTATTCTGCTGTGTAAATTGTGTGGGGCTGAATAATGAGTGAAACCCCCTGCTCACGGGGAGCGCTCCCTCCAGGCATCTATCAGGTCTAGTTGTACCGCAATATCACTTATGACACTGACTGCGGCTGACGGGCGTCTCGCCGGGCCTCTGGATCGATCCAACGAGGGCTCTAAGACACAATTCAAATCACCCCCCCCAGAGAATTGGCAATCCAACCTTTGCTCTCATGCGGTCTAGCAGCTCCCGATAAAACTGTGGGCAGTCATAGTTAGGTCCATATACGTTGACTAGGTACCAATCAATGCCCTTACCCGTACATCTCGAAATGACATATCTACCACCAGGGTCCGCTTCAAGAGCTCTTAGCGTGATTCCTGATTTTGGGTTGACCCAGGTAAGTACACCCCTGGCATGGGATGTAAACCCCGCTCCGTGGAAATGGCCATGCAGACGCCTGCGTGTAAGCATTCTGCTATCTATCGGGAGGTGGGACTCTTGTAGTAGTGCGATGTCAATCTCGTATCGCACTAAATATGCAGTTACCCTTCGTAGCTTCCTAAAATCATGCAGGCCCCTTATATTCCAGGTGAGCAGCCGAACTCTGTTGGCACTAAACTCAATCATTGTTATGCATCTCTATCAGAACTATATCGACTACATATATCCTACTCCACTGCATCCCATCCAAGTGAATCCTCAATTCTTGAACTTTAAATACACACTGTGAGCACATTGCATAGTCATGAAAAACAACAACATACCATCCCCCTGCCCACGTCATGCCGTCCCCAACTTGGCATGAACAATGCCATCCCTCCCTCCCAGAACTCCAATACATTCTAATGCAGGTTGATGGATTAAGGTAACTAACACAGTCTAGTATCATGTGGTGGGTAACACACAGGGGCGGATGTTACCGGCAATACCCTTAAGTGCGTTTATAACAAATAAATGAACTTAGCCATCATCTATCATTGAACATTTCCTAACAGAGCCAATACACTAGGTGCCTTTAGAGCTGGGCGGGATGACGATGTCTGGCATATAAGTCCCTTAACAAGATCAAAACAATTTTCAAAAGCAATGAACAGCGACAGCGGTATCCCTACAAATGTTCCATCGTCCAATAGGGGTTGCTGCCCATAGTCCCTGTTGACAAGCCAGCACAGTCTCTGTCCTCTGGGCAGCTTCCTTCTTATCTTAGGTGTCCCAAACCAATTAAAACACACAACATACCTGCTTGTAGTATACGTAAGCAGTCCAGCTCACCAGCCCAAGTTGTCTATTCCTCTAAGTCACCTGCCGCCGCCTCTGGCTGCTCCTCTGCTGCTCGCTTGTTTGTCTCCGGTCTTTTGCCTTCCTTGAGGGCCTTCTGTAGTGACTTAGGGTCTGTAAAGATTCGTGACGTCCCATTCATCGTGACCCTAAGTCTGGCCGGGTACAGCATAGCGTAGTCAAGACCAAGTTTCCGCAGCCGTCGCTTTTGGGGTGCAAACTGTCTCCTCGCCTCCTGCACCTGGAAATAGTGATAGGGAGGACCCCTCAAATTGTAATTCCCGCAGCTCTCTGGCACGTTTCAGCGCAGCATCTCTGTCTCTGTAATTCAACAGCTTAGCAATTACAGGCCGAGGCGGTGCTCCAGAGGGGGCCTAGATCCCAGGGATCGATGAGCGCGCTCAACAATGAACATATCTGAGAACGTGTCTCGGCCTAGTAAAGTCACCAGCAGCTTCTCGACAAAGACCTCCATATTTCCCATGGTTGTTGTTTCAGGCAGCCCCGTAATTCGAATAGTGCTGCGCCTTGACCTCGCTTCCAAATCTTCCGCTTTATCTTGCAAAGCTGTGAGTAGCTTCCCCATCCGTTTTTGCGCATTGTCGGTCTCCATCTGGGCTTCTTCCACCTCGGATACCCTCCTTTCTGTCATATCAAGGCGCTGCTCTGCGTGCTTTTCATTGCGCTCCGACATCCGGTCCATCCTGTTGGCCAGAGAGTCAATTTTCCCATCTAGGTGGAAAGGCTCTTCTGCATTGCAGACAATATCTGCCGGATGCCACCCTCAGGGTCCTCGGTGATGTCACGCTGGTCTGCAGCCGCTTGGCTTGGATCGTCATCTCTGTGGCATGACTTGCGTTGCTCAAATTTCAGTTTAGGCTGTGACCTGTCTAATCTCCCCATAATGTCCGCAGGTTTATCCAGTATAACACAACTCCCTAATTCCCTCAGGGCCCCTGGAGGGGTCCCCGCCGCAATCGCAGGGGAGCGAGATCGCATGCCACGTCGCAAGCTGCGTCCTGGAGGCGTATTTCGGCCCTCCACCTCTTGCCACATCAATGCCTAATCCGGAAAGCACACGCCTCTCAGGCCTACAAACAAACAGGGGGCCCAGCTCTTACAGAATCTCATCCCTTAAGGTCGGGTATAATCACCATCTAACTTGCCTAGTGAGCAAGCCAGTAGGCCTCTCTGTGTCCAGTCTCATTTGGTTCCCTCCAGCTGTCTTCTAACTTATGGAGCTCTGACCTCCGTGGCGTCAGTTCTACCACAGGCCCATTCGCCTCTCTCCTCTGCTGCAGTATGGCTATGGCAGCTGCCAGCACGTCTTCAGGCCTTCCATCAGTCAAATCCCCTCACAAAGCAGCGAGTGGGGACCAGCCCGTCAAAACTCTGGTCTCGTATTTCACGGGACACATCTCATTACGCAACCCCACTCTGTCTGGGGCGGGGGCCGCAGCTCACTCCTCTGGGCCAGCCTGTCAGCCACAGTCCACACAGACTCACAGCGCCACTTCCCGGGCTCCAGGGTGTAGCAGCTGTCCTCCGGGCACCGCAGAGTCACCGCAGCAGGCGGTGTCTCCCCGCCTCCACAGCGGGCCGCGGGGCTGCACCCTGCAGAGCCGCTCCTGTTCCTCGCAGCGTGTCCCAATTTAGATTGCAAGCTCACTCGTGGCTCGCTTTGCAACGGCCGGCTGCTTAGTCGCTCGCCTTCCTCTCCGCGGCACTATGTAGTGGGCCCCAGATTGTCTCCGCCTCTCACCGGACACCGCAGGGTCTCTGTCCCAGCAGGCCACGCCTCGTTGCCACAGAAGGCCGCAAGTCTTCTTCGAGCGATGCCGCTCTTTCACCTCTCGGATCATCCCGATACCGGCCACAATGGGTAGCGCGGTCCGCGACCACAGTTTACAGTTCTTTATTGCGCGGAAATGTTAGATGGCTAGCGGAGCTCTCTCAACCAGCGGCCATTTTCCAGCCTGGCGAGCTCTGCCCCCTCTCAAACTAACTTTTGCAATAACCTTTTAAGGTCATCCCTCACACTCAGTGGAACAGGCCTCACTTTATGTACAACAGGAATGGCACCACCCCTGAGCTTGATTTTGTGCTCAAAGTTCCTAATGGAACCAATCTCATCCTTGAATACCTCAGTAAATTTCGAGACCAAATCAGCACCATGCAGCTCAATACCATTGATGCAACCTTCTTCACCACCAACAGTGGGATGAGTAACCGCTAGAGAGTGAAAGGCAGAAACCACAGAATCACCCTTTACTGGCAATATGGCCTGAAGGTTCGCAATAAAGGAATCAATAGCCACTATTGGTGTCTCCGCTGCAGGAATGAGCATAAGACCTAATTTGGCTAAATCCAACCACCCCAGCAAATTCCTGCCTTTGACCGCTACATAGACCTTCAAAATGAATACTCGGGAGAGATTAAGGTGATTCGGCGCTTATCGACACAGGGCACAGGGTTAATCTAGCTTATGATATTAGTGTGGTGCTGTAAGAGAGAGGATGTCAACCCTACATCCCAATAGGGAATGAAAAAGCAAAATTCTCCCAGCACACACAATATCAATAAACACAATTGTAAGTCAATCCGTTCTCATCATGTTCTTCAAACTTTTTCATTTATCTCCTTTCTTCCACCAGGCAACACGTGTTACGTCAGGGGGTGTCTCACCCTTTGACTTCCTCAGGGCTGTATTCCATGAGTATAATCTCAAGTGTGAGGTAAATTGCGTCTTGGTTGACTTGCAATATCGATACTGAGCCAGTGTGCTGACCCTGAGAGTATGTAACCGTCGTCTGCCCGTGTGCAGGTAGATTAGCCTCCGAGCACAGCCACGGTGTGTGCGTGTCCAAGCCCTCGAGTGCTGGAGGTAGAGGTGCTTTCACCTAGACAAGTCACAGACTCTATAAAATAACCTAAAAGATCAATGTCCTGCTCCCCGAACGCTTTGGGGGAAATATCAGGTTGTTCTAAGACAAATTCTTGACCCCACAGTTTAAAAAAATAGACATCTGAAATAATGGTAATAGGGGCACCTGAATCGGCCATCATATTGATGTTCTGACTACCAATACCAACCTCGCACCATGATCCCTTAACCGAAGTGGTCACAGTAGAAACAGCCACAGTAGGTTCAGAGGCACGCCCTTGGGTGTTAAGGATAAATTGTACAACCAAGAAATAGTCATTCAATGGAACCTCCACTGGGATATCCACATTACTCATTTTGACAGACTACAGCTAGCTTGCACACATTTTGGAAAGGTCCCATTTATTTTACATGTAGGAGGATGGCTTAGTATATGGTGCACACTTAAAGGAGTGATGCACCTTCCACTAATCCAGGCAACCCTTATGGTGATTTTAGTGGTCTATGATAACCTTAAAAGCGCTCAAATGGGTAGCTGTGGAGAGCATCCTTCAGTCTTATCTTGAAGGAGTGTAAAGCAGCTTGTTTTACCACATTTAATCAAGAGTGTAGATTAGATGAGAAAGAACCACACAGTGTTTATGAAAAGTAAGTCTATTTATTAACACAACACAATCACTATCACTTGGTATATCTCCTATCTGGAGGTATCAACATTATACATAAGACTACTTCAAAGAAATCCGGTAAGTAGCACAAATGCACACTGGTCTCTAGGGGGAGACCAAACCATATACTAGGTAAGTGGAATGCGAACTGCAAAGGAGAAGGGGACTTAGACCAAAGGACTTGGAAGAGCTTGGAGAACCAGGAACCACCCAAGGTAAGTACCCAGGAAACCCAAGGAGGCTGTGTGCAGAGTGGAAATACAGCTGTGGGTCCAAAAGAAGTCAAGGGAGAAGTAGTGGTTGCAGTTGTAAAGAAAAAGGACCCTTCCCAGAGGACTCTGAAGAAACCCTTTGGAGAACGGAAGTGTGGAGCGCCACCCCACCCGTGGATGCCCCAGGAACTAGGTTACCTGCACCAGGTAAGCTGGGTGCATAGGGGTGAAGTGACATCGGAACCTCTCGTAGATGACAACGGGGGACTCAGGAAGAAAGGCATCTGGAGAAGTCTGTGAAGAAGTCTGGGGAATCCAAAGGTGGATTCTTGAGGAGCACCTGCAAGCAGAGGGGACAGAGTATATGCTACTTGGAGGTGACCAGAAGGCACGGAAGCACAATGCCTGCCCTTGGCAGGAAGTTCAGAAGAGTTCAAGAGGACCTTGTTGCTGCAGCTGTGGGGACCCAGCGATGCTGTGGAAGACCAGGAGCCTTACACGAGCTGTCCCACGTCAGATGTTGGGGTCTAGGTGGTCGTGTCCGGCAGGAGCACCAACAAGCCTTGGTAGCCGTAACTGGAGTGGAAGACGAAAAGATGCAATCGTTGGAACCAGCAAGGACCAAGGGACTCACCACATGCAGGAGAGTCAGAGCAGGCCCCCAGCAAGCAGTGGGGCCCACCAAAGCAGAAGAAGACCCTCAGGCCGAAGGCACAAGTCGCAAGAGGACCTCGGGCAGCTCACCAAAGATGGAAGCCCACGATGCAAGGGATGCAGGAAGGACGCTGATCTTCGAGGGATGTGATGCTGGAGGCTGGAGCTTCTTGTAGCCCGAAGACCTCTCGAGTGCAGAGCCAACAAGTCTTTGCAACTGCAAGTTGATGCAGTGCTCAGGGGTTTGGACCCAGCGGCTCCGATGAGGGATTTATGTCCTCCAAATTGAAGGGAGGATAGATCAGGCCTCTGGAGAGCCACAGATCCACCACCTGTGTTGCTGAGTCTCGGGATGTCCGTAGGACACCAGGAGCAGCAGACCGGTCAGCTTCGATGTGGTGCCTGCAGATGCCGGGGAGTGACTCCTTGTAGATCGAAGGAAGATTACTTTGGATGCCCAAAGGTCCCTGGAGATCCTGAGAGAAGCACAGACGCAGATGAGGCAGAATACTTGCAGAACAGTGAGACCAGGAGCAGCAGGAGTCTTCCTTGATGCAGTCTCAGTTCCAGGCGAAGTCCAAGTGTCCAGACGGTCGAAGAATGTCTTGGTTTCAGAGGTGAGTCTTGTTCCTTGACGAATCACAGGACCCACCTTTGGGAAGCTCTTAAATACCAAACGGAAAGGGTTGGAACGACTCCGGGATCCCTCCCAGAGGAGGGGCTGGACAGAGGGGAGGATACTCCCCTGTTCTTTGTCCAGTTTCATGCCAGAGCAGTAACCAAGGGTTCCTGAACTGGCTCAAACCAGTGTATGCAGGGAGGGCATCAAATGTGCCCTTCAATGCTGTCTGGTGGCGCTGGAATGCGCCCCCAGCCCAATACACTAAGTCCTGTCTGGGAGGTGGTCACACTTCACTGTGGCAGGAAACCTATTGTTCTACCTTCTCCTGCTTGAGCTTAGCTCAGCAGCAGGAGGGCAGAACAGTGTCTGTGGTCTGCTTCAGCGCTAGCTTGCTGGCAGACCCTGAAAGGCTGTAACCGGGAGTACAGGAAGCTCCTCTAAGGATCTCCCCAGTACAATGGATCTTACCTAGGCTGTCCGGTTTTAGGTTTAAACCTATAATAACTGATAAAACCCCACCGAAAGGGAAATAGCCCTCACCAGTATAAATATATAAACACTGAAAAAACACCTGCACAACCACAAACTAAATCTCTTTCAAAGAAAGGAAAAGGAGAGTGAAAGAGTCATTTTTTTTCTTCCTGAATGGGCTAATAGAATGTAACTTTGCTATACAAGCTAGCAGCAAGAAAGACTGGCTAACATTATTCTGCTTGAGTTTTGTTGTTTAGGGATGTCACTAAAATATTGTTTTTTCTTTTGCTTTTGTGGTCTTTGGTCTAAAGATGCAGGGTTTAGAAGCATGTTTTAGGTCTTGTTTAATTATTTTATAAACTGTATAGAATCAGAAAATATCAATCATATTTGATATTTTGGCTGCGTTGGATTCTTTCACTGATATGTAAAATGGCTGGTTTCATAACAATCTTTCCCAATATGTGCCATCACATTTACCCACAGAGAATGGGTAAAAACCCTTGATACATCAGCCCACAGTTTCTAGTGAGTCAGTATTGATAGTAGGTGAATTACCAACACTTCAGGCTTTAAACATTCAATTCAAGGTATAGTGACAAGTATATGTGAAAAGAGAGCTATCACCAAACATCTGGGATTGTGGTGAAAACATGACACCAGGCTTTTGGAAAACATGGAACGCAGTGTCACTTGAAATGCTGCTGCAATAAGGTTCTTTCCAAGTTTAACAAAGATTGAAGTGATATTGTTTGTATTTGCAGTGATTCAGCTATGTATATGAAAAAGTTGTGTGACGACCTGTCAAAATCGATACCTGAGCTGAAGGGCTTCCCTGTAAGAGATCCTTGGCACTTGTTAGATGGTATGCTGAAAGCATCTTTACAATCTTCAGACTTAATGAAGAATGCTATTGACTTTTTAGTCCATTTTGATGCACTGTTTTGTTATGCGCGGGAACTAAAATGCAAATATTTCTCATTTTGTACTTTGTGTGGCATCAAAGAGTCATCCCAACTGTGTCACTTAGTTGATGGTTCTCTTTCCAAGGGAAGGGGCTGTGAATGCTATATTATCCATGTGGCAACCGTTTACAGAATTTTTGCTGAGTGATGATGCCAAAGGCAAGAAATTTGATGATCTTTGGTCCCATATTGATAGTGATGTAAAAAAAAAAACGCTACTGCATTCTTAGATTTTTACAGGAAAAAATAACTGCTGTAATGGACATAATAAAAAAACTAGAGTCTGAAAACACCCTTGTCTGCCAAGTGTCCAGCATAATTGGTGTAGATGTGAAACATCTCATTGAGAGTAGGCTGGGTGACACCTTTAGTGAATTTGGCACTGCAACATGTTCCATGTTAGTGTGCTTGCCACTTGGTAAGCAAAGCAATGTTGAAGAGAAATTCAGGAACTTTTATTTTACAATGTATGAGAAATGGCTTGCAATGATGCATAGAAATGTCCCTTCGCCAACCATGGCTTTGAAGTCAATGAAACCTCACTGTGGTACTCTGTGCAAGTTCTAGATCCCTTCCGTAAAGGGAATCTTCTCCGTAGTTTCAAAAGTGCTGCTTCATTTTTGATTGCTTCAATAACTCTGAGGGCAAAAGCGCCCAGTTCAAGTCAAATGTTGCAGAACCTGCCCAGAGAATTGTATCTTCAAGTGCACCAGTATTGGCATGGAAAGCTATGTCAGTGGCCAGAGTTAGCAAATTGTGTACAGGCTGTTTTGGCGTTGCCCGTCTCAAGTGCCAATGTTGAGAGGGCCTTTTCACAGAAAAAAAGTTTACATGGGAAGGAAAGAGCGAGCGCACATGACCAAAGACTCACTGAAGAAGTATTCTATGGTGTACTACTATAGGTTTGATTTGCAAAAATGCCTTTGGACCTCGTATACACTACGTACACTGTCCATATACCATACACTATCAGTGCAGAAAGCAAGCAATAATAAAAGCAAAATGTTCCATAAACACCGGAAAAACACCGTTTCTGTTGTTTTTAACGGCGTGAAAATGTGTAACCACTGATGACCACTGTTTTTTTAAGGTATTGAAATCACTTAAACACTGAAAAAACCCCACCAGATTTTTCCCAAAATAGAAACTGAAAACAGGAAAGCCTAATCATACCTCAGACACCAGAATAGGTGCTAGGGTATGTATGATTCCAACATGTTTGATACCAAACATGACCAGGTGTGGCGCAGCCATTATATAGTTAGACATCTTGGAATGACTGATGTCCACTATATATCTTAAAATGACTGACCACACTTACAAAGCCTGGAGAATCATCGACTGCGGGGTTTATAGGAATGTCCTGCTCATGCAGGAGCACCCTCACACTTATAACCAAGCACCCTGCCCTCATGAATGAAGGGCCTACCATAGGGGTGACTTATGTTTTAAGTGCAGTGACCTCAGATATAAGAAAATGTAGATCTGTTGTGAGTGGTGCAAGCACTATCTCACACAGGCTGCAATGGCAGATCTGTAGTCAGATTTTAAGTGGACTCCCATTAATTTGGCACAGTACATGCTGCAGCCCATGGGAGACCCCTGGTGTACCTAAGCCCTGGGTACCTCAGTACCATATACTAGGGACTTTTAGGGGTACACCAGTAGCCAACTGTGGATGTACCAAAGTACTTACCAAAGCCCTTTTGGGAGAGAGAGAACAGATGCTTGTATCCTGGTTAGCAGGATCCTAGCAACCTACAGTCAAAACATACTGACACCAGGCAAAAAGTGAGAATAACCATGAAAGAAAAGTCCTTCTTTCCTACATTCCATTTAATACAATGTTTACCCAAAGCTGGGCAGTCTGTGCTGTTACCCATGTGAGACCTCGAACCACATCTGAAACGGAAACCTTGAAATTTCCTTTGAACTCCTTTCTCAAACCTATTCTTGTTAGAGATCACATTCATTTTAGATTCAGCAGTGCAATAATTTACATTAACTTGTGAAGTAGAAGAATGTACAGACATGAGCTTGCTTGAAACCATAGAACGTTCTATAGCTTTGGCTAAATCAATAATTTCAGTCAAACAATCCCCACAACTGAGCAGATGATCCTGTATTTGCTTTGAAAAGCAAGCAAAAACAAACTGGTCTCTCAAATACGTATCCAGAGATGTACCAAAGTTGCATGTTGAACCAAGTAAACGTAGCGCCGAAATAAATTCTTCTGCAGATTCATCAGCTAGTTGTCTTCTTTGAAAAAAATGAAAGCTTTCCAATAGAACACTTGGCTGTTCAGCAAACTTATTCTGTGTATGAGAAATTGCCTCTGCATACTTATTTCACCCTTCACCGTCACCCCCTGGTGCTTGCACCATTGGAAGATTGTAAAAAATCTGCTGCCTTTAACGCCCAAGAAGGCTAAACAGCAGAGCTACTTTCCTGGCAGGCGCAACCTTGGAAGCATTATTAGCAACAACAAAATGTTCAAATATGCGAACCCATTGCTTCCAGGGGACAGGAGGTTTGCCTGGACTTTTTTAAAAGGGAGACCTTTTTACAGGATATCAACTGAGTAATATACTATATGAAAAAAATACAAGAACTTAGCATCCTGGAAATAGCTCACACTCTTATGGAGTGCAAGATTAAGTAAAAGATGTGAAATAAAAACAGGAACTAAATCACTGATATTTGGTTTCCTTAAAGTTTTTACATTATTTGTTTTTACCATTCACGTTAAGTAAATGAATATAGGACCCGAAAGGACCTGTTTCAATGTCCATTTTAAATTACGACCAGGTCTGAGACCTGGAGGGACCTGCCCCACTTAAAGCCCCTGACATAGGGCCAGATGTACGACCATTCCGTTTTGCGGGTTGCAAATTGCGATTGTTTTGTGACTCACAAAACAGAATGTACTAATGCGTCTTAGACACATTTAGCTAGTACCAATTGGGTCGCAAATGATCTACCTCCTTAATATCCATGAGGCAGGTCGCAATTTGCGACCCATTGGGAATGGCCAGCACTCACAGGTATGGTGGCCTGCTGGGGTCAGCAGACCACCATGTCTGTGATTGCTTTTTAAATAAAGCAGATTTTATTTTTTAAATGCATTCCGTTTTCCTTGAAGGAAAACGGAATGCATCTAAAAAAAAAAAATGAAACGTTTCAGTTTCATTTTTTTTAAGAGTAGGCAGTGGTTTGTTGGACCACTGCCAGCTCTGAAAAAAAATATTTTCGCTGCCCAAACCAAAGGGGAAGGGGTCCACTGGGGGACCCCTTCCCCTTTGCGACTGGCTTATCACCTACTCAAAGTAGGTAGTAACTGCGATTGTTTTGCGGTCACAAAACAATCGTCCGTACCAGTGCGACTCGCTATTAGGAAGGGAGGCCCTTGGCACGCACCTTCCAAATACCACAACCCTTTTTAGGGGTTGCAAACGGCCCGATTTTCCCGTTTGCCACTGCTATAAAAGGTAGTGCACCTGCCCATAGTTATTAATCAACAGGGATAATTGACAAAGGGACAATTAGACCCTCTGTGAGCTTCTATAGGCACAACCAAGGGTAGGGTCGTAGCTTCAGGGGGTTGTATAATGTGGGACACCCCCTATGAATTACTTACCTGGCCTTTGCCTGGCAGTGTCAGCTGGATCGGTTGCCTCCAGCAACAGTGACTTCAAGGCTAGGTAGAGGTGTGTGAGCCAACATATTAACAAGGAGAATCGAGCCAAAACCGAGCCAAGACTAAGGCTTGGCTCTAAGCACCCAGGCACGAGCTGAAAATATTTGGCATGTAAATTATGCATTGAACATCATGTAAAAATACAATAAAGTCGCTATAAAAAACAATGTATTTAGGGAAAAGGCCTTTACAACGTGGGCTGAGCTATGCGTAAAGAACAATTGATGGACAGAATGCAAAACAATGTCATACATTCACCCAAGTACAGAGATCTGGGCCTAAATCTATCGTTTTTTTACTCCCCATTCCTTTCCAGTTTGAACCCAGCCATATACATATCAGTCTTGACACTGCTCCCTATGGGACCAGTCCAGGCCAAACTGCCAGGCTAGGTCCTCCCTGAAGTGGAAACAAGCATCATGGGACCGGTTTCGGGGTTTCACCCCTCATCAGCCAGGCTAGCTTGACTCCAGTGACCTGGAGAGCACAGGACCCATGTCTGGGCATACCTGTCCCACTCGGGGTGACAAATGCAAAAAGAACAATTGATGGACAGAATGCAGAACAATGTCCTACATTCACCCAAGTACAGAGATCTGGGCCTAAATCCATCGTTTTTTTGCTCCCCATGCCATTCCAGTTTGAACCCAGCTTTATGCAAATCAGTCTTGACCCTGCTCCCTATGAGAACAGCCCAGCCCCAACTGCCAAGCCAGGTCCTGATGAGGGGTGTTACCCCGAAACCGTTCCCAGGATGCTTGGTTCCGGTCCAGGTAAGACCTGGCTTGGCAGTTCAGGCTGGACTGTTCCCATGAGGCACAGGGTCAAGACTGATTTGCATATAGCTGGGTCTGAACTGGGGTGGTGAAGTGAGCTAAAGAACGATGATGGATTCAACCCAGATCTGTGACCGAGGGTGAGTGTCTGAAAAGTTTCAGCACTCCATCCATCATCTCTTTGTGTTTGCTGAGCTATGCGTGCCATTTCCACGCAAGCATAACGATGCTTGCCTGAACCACGCATCTGTCTTAACCACGCATATGCGTGCTTAAGGCAGACATCGGTCTATTGTCCGGATGGGCTGGGAGAGAACGGGAAGTGTCGGACAGGAAGCTCTGCACACGGACAGGTAAGTGGGTCGGGGGCCGGGTGGAGGGATTCGTTTTTTTTGTAGGGGGCAGTGTTTAGAGCTCAGTTTGGGGGGGGAGGGTCGGGTACTGTTAAGGGCTTGGGCCGGGGTGGGGGGGGGATAGTTTTTAGGGTTCAGGGTGGCGGAAGGTAGGGTAGTTTCAAGGGCAGGGGTATGTTATAGGGCTCGGGCGGGGGGGCTGGGGTCGGGTAGTTTTTGGTAGGGGGCAGGGTTTTAGGTCTCAGGGCGGGGGGAGGGGAAGGGGTAGTTTCAAGGGCAGGGCGAGGTCTGTTTTATGGCTCGGCGGGTGAAGGGGGACGAGGTCGGGGGATAGGATTTTAGGGCTTAGTGCTTGGAGTGGGGTTGGGGCTAATGATGATTTACCACGCATATCCCTTTCAGCAAACATGCCTTTACAACAAAATTCATTGTAAAGGCATGCATGGTAAAAGGAATGCATGGTTAAGATGCATTCGTTGTTGCGACCGCGTTGTAGAGGCACGCGTGGTTCAGCCATGAGTGCTTCTTTCATACAACCCTTTCTTTAACATACTGATGGGTTTCACCCTCGTACTTCTTATTATATAACTGCATTGAGAGGCATTTATTAAAAATAATAGTTTTAAAACCTAAACTTAGAAACATTCATGCTTCCCCCTGCCCTGACCGCAATGCCACTAGTGAAATTGGAGGCAAATCAGTTGTCATGCATACCCCATTTATGGCCTAGATTCTTAATATATATGAAGCAATATAACATTCTGTTAAATCAAATACAAGTAGTTTTTGTACAGTGCACTTCTCAAACTCACACATTTGAAGGTATTCTCATCTGTGATAATGAAGAAAAAAAAGGCTCGGTAAAATAAAATATCTGCCTAAGCCGGGATTTTTCCCAACAAAATCATTGTTACTCATTTATCTGATACTACTTCGTTATATATCTGGATGCAACAATATACAACACAGGGAGGCCCCCAAATATTGACCAGGCAGCATGCTTTGTAAAGCACATGACTTTAGTTTTCATGTTTAAGCCATACCCTTAATTATATAGGCCAAGTTCGTGTGCTGTACTTATTTTGTGAAGGAGGGAAGCTTGTACTGTCATGTTTCAGAAACCTTAATCACTCCCACTATTGTGTACCTGCAGGAGGGTTGCCACCTTTCCCAAAGAAGAATGCTCAACATTTATGTGTACATATATATACCTAAGGGGTATACCCAACTCACCCTCCTATATCTGGGTATGGAATACAATCCTATATAGAAAAACATTGAAACGGAGGAATTCATATATTGCTTTTATTTTAGTGTAGGGAACATTCAATTACCCTCACTTTAGTCTTTGACTCCTACAGAAATATATTACCTGAATTCATGTAAGGCACACGTACACAATGTGACCGATCTTCAAACAAACATAATGACAATCAATTGTACAAGAACATACAAATATACATAAAAAATATATATACAACACAAACAATAATACAATCAACTCTATGTTGCCAATACCCCAAAATATGTTTCTATAGCTAGTGTCTGCCCATTTATTTTGGGTCGTCCACTCAGAGGTAGTCAAAACATGTGTGCACAGAGGCAAAAAGTACCCTTTATATAGCTCTCTTGTGTCACAGTATGACTCAACATTTATGTTTATGCTGAGGTAATGGAAGGGAAAGGAGGTGGTACCTAAATAGCAGTTTGTGTAAAATCCCTTTTATTCTTTTTCTTTAACTAATGGACCCAGTTTTAGTCCACTTAAAATAGCCTAGATGGTTAATATACTTCAAGAACATTGCATGTAAAGCTAGATCTCACATTTGTAGAATAATTAAGAAAGCTTAGTTGGTAAATTCTTTTGATACAGCTATTGTTTCATTTGCCCCCACTTATTCCCTTCCTTTTGCATGCTCCTAAAGGCCCCCACATCGTGAGCTCCACAGGGGGTGGAGTTTTGACTTGAAATTGTTGTCTCCTATCCACTTTCTGCCTCAGCCTGGTTCTATTTACCCTTAGTATCATTGTCTCCCTTCAAGTCATCGCATTGCGGTGTTCTGTCACATGCCATTAGGGGAGGAGACCGCTCTTAGGGCAATCAATCAGCTACAAGTCATTCAGGTGGTTCTGTGCTTGCTAGATCTGTAGTGCATCTAGCTCAATCCACACTTACACATCACCCTATAAACACAGCAGACCTTAGACAGAATTCCTGTCACCATCATATGCACAATAAAGCTCAAAATCTTGACTATGGTCCTGATTACGAGTGGGTCGGTTAATTCTGACTCGTGTAAACCCCTGTTTACGCATGGGTCGGAATTACGAGTTTAAAGGTATGTAACGCATCCAATAATTATCAAGTGATGTTAGACCTGGCATCTTTTGACGTGGTTTCCCCAGTCTTTTTGTCTCTGACCTCCTGTTTTTGACTGTGTGCTGGATTTAGTTTTTGTTGGCTTTTGGACTCTGGGCACTTTACCACTTCTGACCAGTACTAAAGCGCAAGTGCTCCCTGTCTAAAATGAAATGGTATTTGGGTTCTCCATAATTTACCTATTTGATTTACTAGTAAGTCTCTACTACAGTGCACAGTGTGTGCCCTGGGCCTGTAAACCAAATGCTACTAGTGGGCTTGCAGCACTGATTGTGCCAACCGCATGAGTAGCCCTGCAAGCATGTCAGACCTGCTACTGCTGTGTCTGTGTGTGCAGTTTAAACTGCCATTTCGACTTGGCTAGTGCACCCACTTACCAGGTCCAAACTATCCCTTTTACTACATGTAAGCCACCCCTAAGGTAGGCCCAAGGTAGCTCCAAGGGCAGGGTGCAGTGTGTTTAGAAGGTAAGACATGTACTGTTGTCTTTCATGTCCTGGTAGTGACAAACTGCTAAGTTCGTTTTCACTGCAGCAAGGCCTGTCTCTCCCATAGGTTAGCATTGGAGCTGCCTTGTAACATTTTACAAGTGTATCTGCCAGTTGGGGGCTGATAGAAAATTGGAGTTTGGAGTCTCTGGACTCACAGTTTAACGATACAGCTTTCAGGGAAGTTGCTTTTTGAATTGCAGGTCGGAAAATGCCACTTTTAGTCTGGAGCCAGGGCAAGGGAGGGCAGGGTCTTGTGCACTACAAAGACTTTCCTCTGAAGTTTGCCTACTTCAAAGGCTGAAATGGGTATAAGTTCTGGACCTCTGGCACCATATACTCAGAAAACTTCTGGATATAGGACATTCTGCCAAGAAGAAGAGCTGTGTTGCTTCAAGAGGGACTGCCACTTTGCGGTGCTGTTATGCTGCTTGTGTCCTGGGAGTGAAATGACTAGACTTTGCTTTCTACATCCTGCTTTTGAGGTTCTCCAAGAGCCTGATCTGAGCTTGCTCCCAGTTAAGAAGTCCCAGGGCCATCAAAGACTTCACCTGCCAGCACCTGGGCTCCTCTGCTGAGAGCTCTGCCTTGCCAAGTATTGCGAAATCCAGTTCCTGGGGCCTTGGAAGAGAGTTCTCGTGCAGCAAGGAGAGATATCAACACATCGACTCCCAGCATCATTTGGAACTGACGCATCATCGCAAAACTCGCTGCATTGCCGCTGCCGGCACTGAAGCGTGGTCCCTGCTCGATGCAACAACCACGACTTTCATCACAGGCCCTGACTTTTTGCCTCATTGCCTCCGAACAACAACCGCTGCGTGAGTCTTGAGCACTGCATCACCAAAGTCCGTGATGTACCGCTCCGACTCTGACGCAGCGCCTGCTTCACCGCTGTGGAATCGACGCAGCGTGACTCGACTTTCGACCCATCGTTTCTGGGTGCCGATTTCATCGACCGCACCGCAGTAAAGAATCGCGGTATCGTGCCCGCAAACGATGCATCACCTTCCCCGCACAATGCACTGTTTCCGAGCGCCAACGTGCCACCAACCTGCATAGCAGAAAGGAACCGACGCATCACCAGCCTTTTTGACGCCTCACCTCCCCCAGCGTCGCGTATCGTCTTTGATTTTTGACATGTATAAGGTACTTTGTACTGGTCAAGCTCAACCATTGATTTCTAAAGAACTATAACTTTATTAAACTTTGAAAATTCATATCTTGGGTTGTGTATGTTGGATTTTTGTTGTTTTGGTCTTGCTTTAATCAGATAAAGACTATTTTTCTAAACGTGTGTGTGTCTGTGTCTGTCTACTTTTCCCTGTAGAATCATAATTAGGTGCCAATCGCTCTGTGCACTCTGCAGCGAGGCCAAGGACAGGATGAGCATGTAGTCTGCCAAGTGATGGGTACTGTGGGAAATCCACACTGCCTTCAGCCTCAGCTCCACCCCCTTTTAGACATCTATTCACAACGTGAACTCACCCTGACAATAAACGCGATTTAATTTGCAGTGTATGCTGTAAAACACTTGTGTTACACTCATTATTCAGAAAGAGAGATCAGTGTGTAAAATGTTCCCTGATAATTCCATGTTCTCTTATTTAAAAGTGCCTAATATCCTTTCTTTAGTAGGTATTTAGAAAACCAGATCCAGTCCACTCAGTGCAATGAAGCGCCTTAACATAATTTACCATTGTTTTTTATATAAAGCTCCATTGTTCCTAATGGGGAGTTACAAGCTAGGATAAAACGCACACTGCAGTGTGCACCACAAAAGATCATATGATCAGATCACAGCTTCTAACTGAAAGCTATGTGTTCATCAGTTAAAAATTGCACCACAACACATATTACTTGTGTCTTAATATAGGCGTAAGGTATCTCAGTGGGTTAACGAGTACACTGTAGAGATTTGAAACCAGCAAACTAATATGGCACAAATACCATTTACAATGGCTATGAGTCTTCTACTAAGGATGTTTTTGGAACACGATGGAAAACAGCTAAATTTAAAGCAACCTGAGCCTATAAAAGTTGTCAGAAGAAGTGATTATTGTTTAAAGAACACTTTTCAAAGGGAGGTAGGAAGTACATTTGGGGGACAAGGTAGTATTTTAAAACACATCACCACAACCACCACATAAATCTTTCCATGTACTAGTAGACAGTATGACTTAAAACTCACTTATCAAGTAGTCTAGTGATTGTTCACACTCTAATCCTAACTGGGTAGGAGTTAGCTGCCATCTTGATCTGTTCTGAACTTTCAAGAGAAAACCTTTTTAATATCTCAATCAACTATATGCAAATCAGCAGCAAGTTGTATATTAACGCATGTAATAACCATAATTTGAGTGCAGAGAGCAGCCGATGCACTCCTACATGTTAGTACCTGGGATGCCGCAGTGAAAAGCAGGTACAACTAATATGTTTGAAGATTTCTGATTTTACTTTGCATTATGGTTCTCATAGTTTCCCATTCTAAATGCAGGACTACAGCTACCAGAATTCAATGAAAAAACACCGGCAGATATGCTACTGACATATACAATTAAACTACTAGATCTCTGTGTACAAAAAAGGATGACTATGGCTATGTAGGGTACCCTTTGCTCTATTTACCATGTAACATTCTCTTGGGTGGATTCCTGGACCATTTTATATTCTTACCATCTGGGGTGACCCTAAAACGTAGCTTGTTTTGTCTTGAACTTTGTTAAACAACTGCATGAATAAAAAAAACTTCAGGTAGGCACTAGACGAGGACTAGATGTGTTGACTATCCTAGCAGTGATGGGGAACTATTAGACCCAATGCAAATCACCCAGACATTGATTCGAAATCGTACAACTTGCAAGCAGAGTTCCCATAATGATCCTTTTTTCCACGCAGATTAGTTCATATTGAAGTGGAAAATATAATGCCCAGTTTTAGGTGATTTTCTTGGGACTAAGAAATGGCACTGTCCAGCATGTTTTTGTTTGAATAAGCGCCTGCCAACTTTCTCTTGTTAACATGACCTGTAGAGCAGATGTGCTGAGCGGATGTGGTCCGTGGGCTAGACTGCCGACTTTGGTGCTGGAAACCAGGGTTCGAGCCTTGGGGTCGCGTCCACATCCTGTGATTCTGGGCAAATCACTTAATCTCCCCGTGCCTGAATGTTTAATGTAAATACGGTGCTCATGTAAAGCGCTCCAATACCTTCGGGTCGAGTTCGCGCTATATAAATATGCAACAAAAACAAACAAACAAAAAAAAAAAACATGGCAGCTATGCCTCTCATTGCTGATCAAAGAGTGGAAGACTGTGGGACGTAGCTTGGGCGGCTCGGTGAATGATGGCTTGACTCTGCTGCTCCCGCCGTCGTGGACAACGAAACACGAGCGCTGCAACCTAAAGAGCACCTCATGTGACGCAAATCAGTGCTTTCGACTTCGGCAGAACAGGAGCACCCATACATTCTGGCTTCTACATTTTAACATCGCTTACCGGGAGCAATTCAACTTGGAGCTCTGAGCCTCCAATGCGGCCAAACACTGATTCCAAAATGGCCACTGAACTCATACGCGACCAGGCGAAGATTTCCTGAATACGAGACTCGTTGGACCCCAAGTAAGCCCTTCTATCAAGCCTTCCTGCATTTTTTTGATGCCTCCCCTGTGCACATCTACCAGACATTTCCTACTCCTCCTTTTAGGGCTCCGAGAATGAGCTCTTTATGTCTGGAGAACCTCTCTCAATTTGCCTGAGTTTAAAATGGCAGCTCCCCACAAGACATTCCCCTTTTACTGAAGCCCTAAGTGGTGTGGCAGTTTCCTAAGCACTGAACACAATTTCAACGTCTCCTTAGTAATACTTGGGCACACTGAACAGGAGTATTGTACCTCCGCAACTGAGTATGACCAGTACTGGTCATACTCGGTGGTGATCATTGGTGAACATTTCAGAGACTTCTTGGGCATACCATTACACTGGTTCCTCCGGCACAGTCTGGTGATAACCGGACTCATTTGGGCTCTAATAGTAACCCACTTTATTGCACCGATCAGCAAACAACACGTACTGCACCTCTACTTTTCACTGCATACGTTCGATTCTACAATTTAGACAAGTGGGGCAACTGCGATCCTTGCTTACCCACAATCCAACAACTGCAAAATAGAGCGCAACTTGATGCTTGTTGACTGGCTAACTACTCGGCTAACACCTCACCCCAAGGAACCAGAAGGTACGAAATTATATGCCCCCTTGAACATTCTCAATCATCTTGTCTGGTCACACCACTGTCTGTTATAATGTAAAGAGGCACACAAGAGGCAACGTAAAGACTCCCACACGCCCCTCATCTGCACTGTAAGCCTATATCACTCTACAGTCTGGCTTGCTCCCCAAAACTTCTCACAACAGAAAGAACATGGCTGAAAAATAAATCAAAACTAGTCACAAACGTTCCAAAGTGGAATCTCTGCTACCTGATTCGCCTGTCAAAAGAAAAACAGATATGTCCAATACTAGGGACAGGATCCTGAAGAAACTTGCTGAAGTTCATGATTTGGCTAAATCCATTAAAGCAAATACGGACATGATGCAGCAGGAACTTTGTGCTATCAGAGCAGATATCAAGACTATTAACTCCAAGGTTTCCGAGACAGAATTGTGCATCAGCACAATGGAAGAGACAGCAGAGGCTTTGCAGAAAGATGTTAAGAAAATATAAGCCTCCAGCAGCAGTTTCTCCATGAGAGTGGAGGAACGCTGCCCCCTACTCTGCTGCGCAGAAAGATAGAAAAATAAAATGGTAATGAGAGGATTTATTTACCATTTTATTTTTCCGGCTTTCTGCCGAACGGAGAGGACAGGGTGTCAGGTGCGTCATTGCTGCTAATTGGCAGCAATGACAAGTGGCCCCTTCAGTATGAATTGCGCATGTTGGTATGGCCGGTTACATTATTACGGCCAAACAGACATGCGCAATTCAACCTCTCCAACCGGCTGTCATAGACCGCTGGGATGGAAAGCAGGCACAGGCCTTCAGTGCTCTTTGGAGGCATCCTGCTCCAGCCAATCCAGACACTTCTCTCATGCAGCATGAGAGCAGTGTCTGGACTGGTTAACCCCTTCGCTGCTAGGCCTTTCCCCCCCTGTGCTAAGCCTTTTTTTGGCTATTTGGGTTAGTTCGTGCTTAGGCCCCTGTAACTTTTTGACCACAAGGTATCCACGCCAAATTTGCGTCCTTTTCTTCCAACATCACAGGGATTCTAAAGGTACCCAGGGTTTGTGGATTCCCCTGGAGGGGACACAAATTAGCCAAAATACAGCTACATTTTGTTTTTTGTTTGGGAAAAATTGGAAAAAAGTGCTGCAAATGAAAGCGTCTGTTTTTTTCCCTGCAAATGGTATCAACAAAGGGTTTGTGGGGCTGAAATCACCATTTTCCCAGCTTTCAGGGACTGACAGACTTTTGTCAGAAAACCAACATTTTTTACATAGTTTTGGCATTTTACTGGGACATAGCCTATTTTTGCTTTTTTTGTGCTTTTAACCTTCTTCCAGTTAAAGCTAGAAATGGGTATAAAAAGCAATAATGGATCCTGGAAAGCGATACATTTTAGAAAAGTAGACAAAATTCTAAGTTCAGCAAGGGGTCATTTGTGTAGATCCTTCAAGGTTTCTTTATAGAAACTAACAGTTGAAAATAGGGAAAATTGAAAATGAGTTGAAAAAAACAGCCATTTGTGCCAACGTTTTCACCTGCAACTTCTTCTAATTATGACAGATGTTTGAAAGCAATATACTGTTACATCCGCTGGACCTTTCTGGTTGTGGGGATATATAGGACTTGTAGGTTCACCAAGAACCCGACAAACCCAGAGCCAATAACTGAGCAGCGTCTTGCAATGGTTTTTTATTATGTACTGGGTATATAGCAATTCATTTGGGAAAATATATACAGTGAAAAATCGGGATGAAAGACACTTATGTATTTCTGAAATTGGAACAAAATATAGAGTTTAGAAACAGTAGCTATTTGCACATTTCCGAAATTGTGAGTACCCATACTAGCATGAGAATTATAGGACATTTTTCAAAGTGGCTTCTTTTTTACACATTCTTTAATTTGGAAGGCAGGAATGCATCGAAAGTCAATAGGTAATAACAGTTGCTCTACAATTCTGTGTTACCCTAAGTCTCCCGATAAAAATGGTACCTCACTTGTGTGGGTAGGCCTAGTGCCCGCGTCAGGAAACGGCTCAAAACGCAATGTGGACACACTTCATTTTTACAGTGAAAATTGACCCTTTTTTTGCAAAGTGCCTAGCTGTAAATTTTGAACCCTAGCTCTACCAGCACCTAGGGAAACCTAGCAAACCTATACATTTTTTAAAACTAGACACCCAGGGGAATTACAGGATGGGGTGACTTGTCTGGCTGTCACCAGGTTCTCTTGCCCAGAATGCCTTGCAAACTTTGTCAAAAAACCACATTTTCCTCACATTTCTGTGGGGGAAAGTTCTGGAATCTGCGTGGATCCACAAAATTCCACCCACCCCGCATTCCCCAAAGTCTTCCTGAGAAAAATGGTATCTCACTTGTGTGGGCAGGCCTAGTGCCCACGACAGGAAACGGCCCAAAACGCAACGTGGACACACCACATTTTCACAGTGAAAATGGACCCTTTTTTGGCAAAGTACCTAGCTGTAGATTTTGAACCCTAGCTCTGCCGGAACCTAGAGAAACTTAGCAAACCTATACATTTTTGGAAACTAGACACCCCGGGGAATCCAGGATGGGGTGACTTGTCTGGCTCTCACCAGGTTCTGTTACCCAGAATCCCTTGCAAACCTCAAACTTTGTAAACAAAAACACATTTTCCTCACATTTCTGTGGTGGAAAGTTCTGGAATCTGCGTGGATCCACAAAATTCCACCCACCCCGCATTCCCCAAAGTCTTCCTGAGAAAAATGGTACCTCACTTGTGTGGGCAGGTGTGAGAAAGTGCCCTCTTTCTGCATGGTTGCCCCAACTTTTTGCTGAATTGCTGATGTACTTTGACTGAGTGTGCCCTGGGCTCCTGCTAATCAGGTACCCAGGGCCTATGTTCTTTCCCTAAAACTGCATTGAAGCCTAAACCCAATTGGCATCTCTGGCCACAGGTCAGTCCAGGGCAAATGGTACCACAGGTACCCAGGGCACTGTGACCAGAGAAGGCCTCTAAGGGCTGCAGCACTTATTGTGCCACCCTTAGAGGTCCTGTACCACTACACTCACACACTGCCTTTGCAGGTTGCGTGTTTTGCTGCAGAACAAAGTGAAGAGTCGACATGGCACAAATCTGTGTGCCATGCCTACAACCCACTGCCCTGGCATAGGTCAGTCACCCCTCTAGCTGGGTGCACTATACCAGTGGTGAGGGTACAGGTGCATGAGCCCTGTACCCCTACAGTGTCTAAGTCCATTCTGCCATTAAGAGTATATGGTGCTGGGAGTTTGTCATTACGAACTCCACAGCACCATAATGGCTACACTGAAAACTGAGAAGTTTGGTATCACACTTCTCAGCACATTAAACCCACACTGAGGCCAGTGTGGGATTTAATGAAAAATGCACACAGAGGGCATCTTGGAGATGCCCCCTGAAAACTAACCCACCTCTAGTGTCCAGGCTGAATGGCTGCTTTCAGCTGGGGCCTGAAACAATGCACATCCTGGGACGAGGTGCCAAGCCTCCTCCCCCAGGATGGGCAGGGTTCACGAAGGGGAAGCTTCAAAGGCTTGCCGCCTTTGTGAGCTTCCCCAGGCCACTTGCTACTTTCAGCAACTGGTCCCCACTGGTTCTGACCCCCACTTTGGGTGGGAGAACCGGCGGGAAAAACAAGTGAGGAAGAGAGGTGTGCCCACCTCTGCCAACTCCACCCCTCAGGTGGGGGAGGCGAGGTGAAGCACAACTCAGTCCACGCCATCAGCCAACCAGGGACAGGCACATGCCCCCCTCCCACTGGAGGGTGGCATAATAGGGGGTGTACCCCCCCCCAGGGAAGGGACCCATTGGTCCCTGCCTTTTACTTACCTGTAACGCACCTAAATCTAGTATTTAGGGGCACCCCTGAACCTTGCTTCCTCAGATCCAGACAAGAAACAAGAAAAGAAGGACCGAACAGCCGTGCAGCAGCTAACCGGAGGAAGACGCCCACTGACTTGGCCCCAGCCCCACCGACCTGTCTCCCCCTCGAACCTGCTCCTGCGAAATCCCGGTGTGTCCTGCAGCCAGCAACCTCAAAAACCCCGGAGGACCTGCCTGCCTTCACTTCCAAAGACTGCTTCTCCTGTGAACACCGGATTTGTTCAACTGCAACCTCTGGCAGCAGCCGGAGACCGCAAATCCGCCCCACTCTGCACCCGCCGTCCACGGCCCGAGCTTGAGTGGGCAAACACCACGAGGAGGTCACCCCGGCGATCCTGAACCGAGATCTGGCGACCCCTGACCTGCCTCAAGCCTCCAGCCGACGCCTACAGTCTAAATCCAGAAGGCCCCCCTAACCGCGACCAGGAGCTGGTAAGAAGATCCGACCCCGAAAGGCGCCCCGGCACCCGACGCCCCACGGCCTTGTGTGCCCAAACCACCGGTGCCTAACCAACCCCTAACTTCCCAACTTACCTCTCGAAGTGGTGGTTGCACCCAGAAGTCCTTCGTCTCCCTGCCTGCAGTGCTCTTTCAAACCGGAGGCTCTCCATTGGAATCAACAGGGCATCCGACGTCAAAACAGCACCCTGCACCCGGCCGCCCTAGTGCCGCTGAGGGTGCACCTTTGGTGCTAATTTGTTTCCCCATTTGCCCTGAGCTAAAGTCCATGAGCATTGCTCCCACAACCCAGTGGCCTGCTTGCCAGCAGCCACCAACTGGAGACCCCCTAGCCCCCATTGGATAACATTGGGCCTCAACAGTCTGCACCCGGCCGCCCTAGTGCCGCTGAGGGTGGAACCAGAGTGCATCACTGACCCTGGAGGACCCCTGAGTCTACCCCAGAACCTCAACTCCCACTACTGAATACTTACCTAAAAACCGATAACCATATTTTCCTCCATAGGATAACATTGACACTTTTTCCTGAAAAAGTTTTTAAGTGTGGAGTTTTGAAACCTAAAGAAATTCTTTAAAATTGTAAGATTTAACAAAAATGCTTTTACTCACCTGTTTACAGGAAATGTCCCAGTGCTGCATCTAGGCATACAGCACTGAGTAAGAAAAGTAATCCAAAAGTAACTTACCTGCTATTTTACTGAAAATCCCATTCAAGTCTATGTACTGTATTTACAAGTGATTGCATTTCTCTGAAACAATACTGTAAGTCAAACCATAGTACATTTACAATTGCAATTGAACTGTTTTACAATCAGCATTTACTACTGTAAAGTATTTATTGCTTACCTGTGCCAGGCTTGCTTGGTTCTAGAAATAAAATAACTAAAAGAATATTTTTATACAAAAACAATTGGTCTGAAGTTCAGTCTTTGAGTGTGTGAATTCATTTGCTGACTGAGTGTGTACAACAAATCCTTAACACTGTCCTTGTCGTGTAGTTCCTATAGTACCCCAGCAGGACCTGCGCGTTTGGATAACATATACTGTGGGCTTGGTGTTAGACTGATTCTGTGCACCCCCACCGCGTATGTTAGCCGGATTTGCATTCGCTAGCTCACAGTGCCACTAGAATCTCCTCTTATCGGGGAGAGATTAGTTTCTGGCCACCTTAGATCATGACAACCCTGATCCCTCAGAATCGTGGAAACAATATACTACTTTTCGCTCAGTCACTCGTGCTTACTTATTCGGTTGGTCTCAGAGAGTTACACAGAATAAACAGTCTGGGCGTTTCAATAAGTATTTATTGAACAGTTGTTGTTCTAGTGTAAAATATGTGTGCTGCAGCAACCAGCAGACAATAGCAGAGATATATTATCAGCAGTACGATCAAAGTGAAAGGATAGAACAGTTCTACCATATTGCAATAATCATGAATACATACATGAATATAAAAAGCATTATGAAAAGTGTGCGTTTTCCTACGATGCCTAACTAGATGTACCTGAGTGTACCTAGCATATGTGTAGGTCTAAAGCCTAGAGCCAAGAATCCCTCTAGAAGTTAGTCGAACCCCCATACCTAAATTGAGAGAGTGTGGGACCTCGTCCTGGTCTCGAGTTGGACACCCCGCAAGGGCTGTGTTAGACCGCTGTCAGCTGGAGCGACTGCATGCAGGAGCCCCAGCGTGTCTGGTCAGTGTGTCAGCATGGAAGTCTCGGTTCCCTCTCTCTTACCGTGGCAAGATGTGGTGTATTTATACCCTAAAGTGTCTCGTCCCTCAGTATGGTTTGCATTGGTCTTTGTTAGACATGAGGAAGACGTCGGGGATGAACCTTGTACATACATATGATGCGGGAAATGTAGTTGGTGAATGCTCATGCATAATTTATGAGTACATTGTAGGCCTGTGTTCTGGAAAGACCTTGCAGTGTTCTAACCACAGACTAGATAACGTTCAACCTTCAGAGCGCGTTGTGTACTGTAGGGAACTAAGGTAGGTGAAAGATCATGGCTATATTAGGAGCCATGACTATAATAGGGCATATACGAGTATGACCATAATAGGGCATATACGGGAATGACCATAATAGGGCATATACGAGTATGACCATAATAGGGCATATACGGGTATGACCATAATAGGGCATATACGAGTATTTCTACATTATGGCATATATGAACGGGTCTACATTAGGGCCTATATACGAAACATAACACCCACTCCACTTCCGAATTGTATGACAATGACCATACATAAAATCTGGACAATTTAAAAGTCTTTTCTTAAAAACAGCTAAAAACATGGTTTTAAAAGGACAATAAAAAATGTTTAAAAATCAGCTATTCTTTAGTTGCCACTTGAAAAAGTCAATTCTGTCTCATTCATAAAAGTTGCATTACTACAAGCAGAAGAAAGCCACTCTTTCTCAAGTGAAAGTGTCAATTTAGGAAATGTTCCAAATTTAGTTCGTTTATTTATGAAACGAAGTGGAGAAGCCGAATTCTTTCCCAGGACGCGATGAGCCAATACCAGCTTAAGTGTCCTGACTGGGAGAAACAGCATTATCGGTGTTAGCTACTGCAGACGACAAATCCAACGCTTCACAGAGAACGTCAATCGTACATAAATGGAATTTGGCACTGCTAACAGTCGTTGCTGCGGCAGCTTGTGCGGCAGTTGTTACCTCGGTGCCTATGGAGGAGCCACCTAACCCAGCAGCAGCAGACTGCACCTGTGGATTCTCAAGGAATGCATTCATCAGAATTGGAAGACACTGGGGACAACGCAGAGCATGGGCCTTTAGGGGGTCCAGCATAGCATCTAGGTCCAGTGGCGTATCTGATGGAAACGTTAGACAGAGATCCAACGTGCATTCTTCTCCGCAGAACAGGCATCGAAGAACTGGTAAGATGCAGTCCACCCAGACTGGTCTAAATGATAGAACCCAAGAGGCGTTCAGTTCTCTTAGGCAAGGTATGCCCAGAAGCTGCACCATGTGTTCACGATATTTCCGTTCCATGAGTGTTTGCCATTTCCTCGGAAATGGGGCCGTCCATTGCGTAGCAGTAATATTACAATCAGGACTCCTGCAATTAGGAACAGGATAAGCGGGAGACCTCCAAAGACGCTTCCCAGGACGGAGTGTAAAAAATTTGGGATTACTCCGAGGACTGTCTGAAAGGTGCTTAATAGTCCTGACCCTATGGTCTTAAATAGGTCTACAATACCACTCGTATCAGACATGTTAAAGATACGACCCACCATT
Source organism: Calotriton arnoldi (assembly GCA_963921515.1). Classification (NCBI taxonomy): domain Eukaryota; kingdom Metazoa; phylum Chordata; class Amphibia; order Caudata; family Salamandridae; genus Calotriton; species Calotriton arnoldi. Next base: position 1,338,763 of record CAWUFW010000124.1, on the reverse strand, counting down.
TCTGCGAAATGAAAGGGGCAGTTTGTACGTATAAGCGCTTGTATCTCAGTCGAGGTCCTTGCAACTTGAAGTTCAAAGATTTCTCGAGCGGAGGTTAAGGGCACGGGTTGCTGTAAAAGCATGGCTTTCAGTCTGCTCAAAGTATCAAATTGTATAAAGGAAACATTCAATGAAGGCCATAACGGCGCCTCCCTGACTGTGTGTTCAGTGGTGGAAACAATACTTGCATACAGCAAGTAACCCTGGAGTTAACAGTGACCAGATAGGCGACGCCCGGAAGCATCCCACAGCAACCTTGATCATTTAGCATTAAGTAACGAGAGCAGCTGGAAAACCGGCGTGATCATGGCCGCTGGGGTCCCTGACATGTGACATGATAAGTTCACTACTGAACCACTACATGCTCCATGTAGAGAAATATCCTGACACATGAGAGAACCGCTTAAAGCGTTCTTGCAGTTTGTACCACTCAGATACACTTCCCGATCCCCATTCCGGCATCGATATCTATATGGTAACTCCCAAGTTTCCTTGATGTATCCCTTACCCATTTTTTCATATTTGCCTGCCTTTGCTCAAGGCAATATTGAAACTGAAATGTAGTGACCGGCAGAGTGATCTGGCCATGAATTAGCCATTCTGTTGATGGTGATTCGGCTACAGTGAATGGTAACCTTTCCAGTTTCTCATTACGCAGCATTGTATATTTGGCTCCCCTCTGTGCCATTTCTGTCTGTTTATCGGTTAGATTGTATTCTGAAAACAGAGACGAGGTGTTTATAAAACGCCAGGGCACATAGCCTGCACGCAAAGATTGCAGCGTCCAGCTCAACATCATAATAGAACGTAGCTGTGATTGCCCGTGTGGTAACAAGGCCAGATCTTGTTCTAATATGTCGATTGCCGAAGACACAATATTGCCTAGGGAGTAAATCCTGGAGGTCAAAGTTGTTAACCCATTATCCACTACAGCTAATGCCTTCTCTAAGTTAATACGGTCTATTTCCCGTATTCTTTCTGCGGCCTCCTGTTGGGATATTTTCCCGTTTACATTATGGTAGGCATAAATGCCAGCATATATGAAATGTTTCTGACGTGGTTTCCTTGGGCCTAGTAAAAAATCCCTAAGGTCTACATCAGGTGTGAGTAAGGTCAAGTGATGTTTCACTTCTGTGAGTGTTGAGGTTTCTAGCCAATCAAGGCACAACTTCCCAACACTATAGATGCCACTACCCCCGGGTGTTGTCTCTGTACATAGCGAGGATCTGGCCTATGGATACTAAATCCCTCGGTTGTACCTAGGAATCTCTGTTGACATGTGTTTGTGTCAATGGGCCAAATCATCCATCCTGTCCAATTGGGATCTGACCTGTTGTACTGGAGAATGTCATCTAATCTTACCCCATGTGTAGTTGAATTCTGCCCCCCACCCATCTGTGATGGTGTTGGAAACCCCGGTGTGTTCATTTCCTTGTTCTTGGCTAGTCCAAGACAGGATGTCTGTTGCACAGTTTCATTTAGAAATATCTGCTGTGGAATGAGGCATGCTCTAAAAAGCGCTTTTGTTCCCTGGACTTGCCAGTCCCTAGAACCCCAGATTGATTTTGAATCTATAGTGTCCTTCCATAGGTCGAAACTCTGTGTTAGACAACTGGGCCATAAAGGAAGCAGAGTAAATCTGTTTTGTGTTAGTCAACATAATTTTCTGTGCTGATGTTGTTGCCACTTTGTAATAAAATGACTTCGGGTCAGATGTGTTGAACCCTGAAAAGTATGTGAATTTCTGTGCAAAAGTTTGCGAACTACCTTTTGGAGGAGTTGGGCAGTGTTCTCACTGGTGGTTTTCAAATACATTTCTAGGTGTTATAGATTTGTGCAAGAAATGATGACCATAATGTTGGGAACAGTACAATGTATCATAGTCCAAGTACCTTCTAACATTTCATTGTTCGGAAATGCTACAGTTTTTTCTAAATCAGACATTAAATTATTTACAGTTTCATTGTCCCTATCATCAGAAAATGTACTGGAGGTAATGATATCACTTAAAGAAATTTTAAATACATGTTTAAGCTTTAAAAGTTCAGTTGGACCGAATATATCATAATCAATCTTGTCCCATACTATACCATCCGGTATAGGAACTGCTGTGATGTTCACTGAAGACAAGGTTCTTGGTTCACGATGTGAAGACTGGTGTGGTTTTAAAATCAAATTGACTCTTTGGGCTGTTGAGCTCTGCTGGAGGTATCGTCCATTAATAAGCATACTAAAAGTTATTATTAAACCTAGCCAGAAAAGAAAAAATAAAATCCCAGTGATATACCATAGTTCAATCCAAGGTGACACCAGGTAAGTCTTTCTAAAAAAGTTCAAAAAGTCAGTGAATTTCTGTTTGAGTGATTTTTTGGCTGGCATTGCTTCCGGCTCGCTTGGATCCAGTGTAAACGTATCAAAGTTCATGAAATAGCCAGCAGCAGTTCGATCAATTGTTGGAATTGCATCGGGATTTGTTGAAATCGGATTTTGTTCTTGACGAGGCATGTTGACGTAGACGTCTGTAGTCGGTCAGATTGCAACTTGGTTGTTAAGTTGATTTCCTTCTTGTTGAAGTGGAACAAGTTCCATAGTATTGTTGCTTAGTCCTTCATTCCGTACAGGTGGCTCTTCAAACGTGATGAGTCTTTCTGTTTGGACTTCTTGGATTGTAGCGAAAGGAGGGCATCGTCTACTGTGGAGTCCACGAGGCCTACTGTTTCGTATCGGCCACATAGTGTGGTTTGATTAAGTCAATTGAGACAAATCTTTTCTCCTTTTTCCCGGCAAGAGGCGGCAGAAGTACAGTTCTTGTGCCTTGGATTGCTAGGACCGGTACAGGCTTTCTGTAGGATGGCCCAAATTCTTTTTTGTCAGCAATCTTCTCTCTGACCAGATCCCCGACTTTTGGGATCCAGACAGGTCTTGCCGTTACTGCCTTGACTTCCTCAGTGGCGGTCTGTTTTAAGTGGACGTTGCTTTGTTGTGTCCTGGATTCATTTAGATCCTGTAAAACAGCCAAACGATCATGGATATCAAATGGTTTCTCATCCGCCACTGTGCCTTCACAATCAAGATCAGGTACCCACATTCTTGTCCCAAAGAGGACCTCGTAAGGAGTGACACCTCCTAGACAGCTTCTTGGCTGATTGTTAATTGCTCGTTGGACCCCATAAAGGTGATCGACCCATCTACCGCCTTTGCCTAATACCCCAGCTGTTAAAGATTGCTTTAAGTCCCGGTTTTTCCTCTCCACAACAGAATTTCCCTCAGGATGGTACGGAGAGGAGTACCGCAATGCTACGCCCATTCCTTCCATGGCCTCTTTGTAAGCCCGAGAGCTAAACGCCGGACCACGGTCAGAATGTAACGTGCCAACTGCGTATGTGCCGATAAAGACTCGCAAATCTTTTATAACAGTTCGAGCGTCAGCCAAGCGCTGAGGCCAAACCCATAGGAATCTAGAGCAGGAATCCACTGCAACCATGATATATTTCTTGGCCCCATCAGATTGTAGGGGTCGGCAGTGGTCCAAATATACACATGCGAGAGGTTTGTCCGATTTTAGTAAGTGTCTGCGCTGGGCGTGTTACAGTGGAGCCTTTCATCTGCTGGCAGATGTCGCATTTCAAGACAGTCTTTGGTCTGCTTTGTTAACCCTGGCCACCAGTAGCGCTGTTTCAGTAAAGAAATAGTCGCTGTAACGCCTGTATGCGCAGAACCCAAACCCTTGTGTGCTGCTAGAATTAAGCCTAACCTACGATCCATATCTGGTATTACTCTATCCCCACTCCAGGAATCTGAGCATATGGAATGTTTTGTGCATCTAACTTGTAGGAGTACTTGAGTGGAAATTTTTTAGGTACTGCTGTGCTGCCTTTGCGTGAAGCATTGACAGCTACCAAAATCTCGCCGTCTATTCTCGTTTTTGAATGAGTGATTGCAGCTACGGACGCTGTGCATACAGCCCCCTTTGCGGCTTCATCAGCCAATGAATTCCCTTCAACGTGAACACCATCACGCTGATGACTCAGTGTATGTATCACGTGAGCCCTTGGTAGTTCGTTTCTCAACTCCACTACCTGTTCCCATAGCATTTTATGCTTAATTGTGCCACCTTTTGTGTCTTTAAACCCGTTTTGTTCCCAATGATGTAAATATTCATTGTACGACTGTACACAGTAAAAGGAATCACACACAATTAGTGTGGGGAATTCGTGTTCCGTATTTATAAGTGCCAGTATCAGTGCTTTTAATTCTGCCAACTGAGCCGTGCAGTCTCCTAGAGATTGCGTTTTAGTGCTACTGGGATGGAACTTTCCATCGCGCATGCGACCTTTAACGATTGCACTCGCTGCGCTGTAAGCTTGCTTACTCCCTATGGCTGGTTGAACAGATCCGTCAGTGTAAATAATGTATTCATATTGATCTAGAGGCAAAATCTCATTTGGTAGAGGATATTCTTGTTCGTATTGCAGAAATGCTTGTGTTTTTAAACTTGGATCAAATCTATATTCAACATCCGTTGCAGTAAGAGAATTAGCCCATTGTATCCATCTGGGATGTAAGGCTTTCGCATTTGGAATGCTAGCCTTTGTAACAGCCTCTAAGGCTGGTACTGGGGTTCACGACTGTTATGCGCTTTTCCTGAGCCAGAGCTCTTTCTCTTGCTACAGCGGTCTGCACTGCTGTCAGGATTTTTTCAGTTGAAGTGAAACGCATCTCTGCGTTTGTGTACAGGTGTGATTTGTATGTGATTGGTACAGTTTCGCCTTCATTGAAAGTTAAATAAGTGTACCCGCATTGACCCGCTATTACTCGGATCACTAGGTTGCGTACGTTTACGCGTGTCTGTAAATGTTTTGAAGCTATCATGTCTTCCTGTAGTGAACGTAGGATGTTTGTATGTTCCTGTGTCCATTGTCTGACTGAAAAATCAGGTTTTATTAAGTCGTAGAAAGGTTTTACTCTTTCTGCGTAATCCAAAATGTATGTTCGACCAAAATTTAGGAATCCCAGAATTGATTGAAATTCTTTAATGTTTTTGGAGGTTGGAGCAGCGCACACTTTTCTAAAAAGTTAGCTGCTAAGCTTTTTCCTTCACTTGACAGCTCATACCCTAAAAATAGGACATTGAGATGGGCAATTTTAGATTTTTTGAAATTAAATTTATAGCCCTCAGAGGCGAATCCCATAATAATGGTGCTCACCCTGGTCAAGTGCCTCAGTAAGTCATCGTCCGTCAGATAAATATCATCCACATAGGACAATGCTTCTTCATCCAAATTTTGGAGTACAACCCTGGGCTATTCTTATACCCTTGGGGGAGTCGACAAAATTGCCGTTAGGACCCTAGCGCTGAGAATGCGGTCAGATACCTGCTTTCAGGCGCTATATTTTGGCAGAAAAATCCATTTGAGATATCAAGTGTTATTTTGTATTTTTGTCGCACAATGTTCATTAATGCGGCACTGTGTGCATTTTGAACTGCAAATGTCTTTGTGCAAGTGTTTAAATGTCTGTAATCTAAAACGAAACGATATGTGTTGTCAGGGTTTTGGCTACGGGGAACAAAGGATTGTTCATAGGTGAAGTGCAATTTTCAATCACCCCTGGTATTCAAGTTGATCTAGGATCTCCCTGACTTGTTTTTTAGCTTCCTGCTTTATAGGATATTGCCTTTGAGCATTTGGGGAAACTTTTAACGGGATCACGTGGTGGGTTGAATCCTCATCCCAACCAGCATGATTTTTGTACAATGCTGGAGCTAGGGCAACTGCCCACTCCTGCGCATATGCATGTTTAAGATGTATGGGAACGAGGTCGTAAAATGCTGGAAAAATTACAGTTTCTCCCTTTGGGCACTCCATGACAAATGCTGGCGGCCAGTCTTGCTCTGCTAATAGGATGTCATATCCAGATGACAAATTTTCCCAAAATAGACCTTTAACTTTCCTGGGCTTGTCCCCCTCCATCTGGAGTGTTATCTCATGTAACTTATGTGGGACACTTACCCGAGTATCGGGTGTTTCCACCGTGATATACTCACTCAACTCCGCTGTCACCAGAAATTCCTTCAGGTTCTGGCGAGCTATCGTTACTTCTGCCGCGCTGTCTAGCATCGTCAGAGCCCATTCCCCGTTCAGAAGCTGTGTCCTCCGAATTCTAGGCATGTCTGATCTTGAGACCTGCTACCTTCTTCTTTTTGAACTGAGGTTTTTGTTTATCTTTTTTAGGTGCGTAGTCTGCAGCGCGTTGCGTGTCTCTGGACTTTGTACGCTCCTCTGACCGTCCTTCCCTCTCTGAATTTTTTGATGAACCCTGAAGGAGAGGAACGTGTATCAGTATCCTGATACCTGTCAGGTTTTTAATATTATCCCTATTCCGGAGGTTATACCTCCTTTCAGAGGGCTCCTGTTGAGGAGACCTACCACTGGATTGAGATCTGTTGTCTTTAGACTTTTGTTGTTTTTTATTTTCCCACTTATTTTTAGAAGAAGTCGGTGTCTGCTTTGTAGTGTTCTTTTCAGGACTGCCCACCAGTTGTGGTTTTAATGCTTTCCCACCTAGACTGTCTCTGCCTAATTCTGCATATGCAGTTTCAATTATTTTTGGTAGTTCGTGTTGTTGATCTACTGGACTGAACTCCCTTAGGCGTTGGCGGATCGCCACTGAAGCTGCTTCCCCCTTAATGTTAGCTAGTATTATGGCTGATACCTGATCAAAGTTGTTTAGTAACTTCATCCCTAAGTTTAGGGCAGGCTCTGCTCCATACTCATTTTGTATCTGTCTCAATACGTCTGGTACTACTGCTAAGGACGGGATACCATGTGTTCTGGTATATATGGTAGCAAAGACTGAACCCCAAGAGGTGCAATCCTCTACTTGTGGTGTGATCCCCATGGGCAAGCAGATTATTAGAATTCTGTGTTTTTCATAGGTGGTAGTATTCGGGAATACCGCCTCAAGCCGAGTTATTTTCTGAGCTATCCAGAATGGGATTTGTTTGCGTTTTGCGGGCATTTTGCCCATTACTGCGTGTAATGTTTGAGGAGTAATTTTATTTCCTGTACCCTGAACTGGAGTACTTTTTGCTGCACCTGGTGCAGGTTGGATTGTTAAAGTCCTCATGACGAATTGTCAGGTTTCTGTAGATTTTAATTAAATCTGTGTTGTATGAGTAATTCTGGCTGTGGCATTGTTCCAATGTCAGGGTGCGGTGTGTAAGCCGCTAGTATTGGCCATGTGGCCCCGTCTCCTCCGAGCGGGCCTAATCTTACTCTTCCTCGTACGTGTGGTAGGGCGCCATTAAACCAGTATTAATGTTCCTGGTAAGTGAGTGGAATCTCTATGTCCTCAAACGGACCACATTCCCGTGGTGCATTTCCTTTTATATAGTAGTGAAATGTCTTTGTTATGGCATTTGCTGCTGGGAATGTAACCCATGAATAGAATACCTCTGTTTTGTTTGATTCGTGTGCCTCAATCACAAACTACCATGCCACCCTTAGCTTGTAAACCATTTTCCCTTAAGGTGACTGTCATTCTGAATTTTGGTGCAATCTGTATTGCATCTGCAGGATCTTCTCCTCCTTCTAAGAAATTCAGGTCAACTCTGTCATCCCCTGCCTCGGAATCAGGCATCTTTAGGGGAAGAAGTGTTAGAAGGGAACTAAGATGAGGTGTTATGCACAATTTAGGAACAAAATGTCCTTCAAGCTTGATTAACCAACAGCTGATAAATAGGATATCTCGCCTACTCAGCTGTGGCTGAGTTTATGCCCACCCACTCCAGACGTCTCTGGTGTTTTGTGAGTAGGTTCTCTGAGAATAGCACGACTAAACTACTCAGATTCTACTGTTAAATAAGTACCCAACCAACGTTGGCGGCGCCATGTCGTGTAGTTCCTATAGTACCCCTGTAGGACCTGCGCGTTTGGATAACATATACTGTGGGCTTGGTGTTAGACTGATTCTGTGCACCCCCACCGCGTATGTTAGCCGGATTTGCATTAGCTAGCTCACAGTGCCACTAGAATCTCCTCTTATCGGGGAGAGATTAGTTTCTGGCAACCTTAGATCATGACAACCCTGATCCCTCAGAATCGTGGAAACAATATACTACTTTTCGCTCAGTCACTCGTGCTTACTTATTCAGTTTGTCTCAGAGAGTTACACAGAATAAACAGTCTGGGCGTTTCAATAAGTATTTATTGAACAGTTGTTGTTCTAGTGTAAAATATATGTGTTGCAGCAACCAGCAGACAATAGCAGAGATATATTATCAGCAGTACGATAAAAGTGTAAGGCTAGAACAGTTCTACCATATTGCAATAATCATGAATACATACATGAATATAAAAAGCATTATGAAAGTGCGCGTACTCCTACGATGCCTAACTAGATGTACCTGAGTGTACCTAGCATATGTGTAGGTCTAAAAGCCTAAGAGCCAAGAATCCCTCTAGAAGTTAGTCGAACCCCCATACCTGAATAGAGAGAGTGTGGGACCTCGTCCTGGTCTCGAGTTGGACACCCCGCAAGGGCTGTGTTAGACCGCTGTCAGCTGGAGCGACTGCATGCAGGAGCCTCAGCGTCTCTGGTCAGTGTGTCAGCATGGAAGTCTCGGTTCCCTCTCTCTTACCGTGGCAAGATGTGGTGTATTTATACCCTAAAGTGTCTCGTCCCTCAGTATGGTTTGTATTGGTCTTTGTTAGACATGAGGAAGACGTCAGGGGTGAACTTTGTACACACATTATGCGGGAGATGTAGCTGGTGAATGCTCATGCATAATTTATGAGTACATTGTAGGCCTGTGTTCTGGAAAGACCTTGCAGTGTTCTAACCACAAACTAGATAACGTTCAACCCTCAGAGCTCGTTGTGTACTGTATGTAGGGAACTAATGTAGGTGAAAGATCATGCCTATATTAGGAGCCATGACTATAATAGGGCATATACGAGTATGACCATAATAGGGCATATACGAGTATGACCATAATAGGGCATATACGAGTATGACCATGATGGGGCATATACGGGTATGACCATAATAGGGCATATACGAGTATGACCATAATAGGGCATATACGGGTATGACCATAATAGGGCATATACGAGTATTTCTACATTTTGGCATATATGAACGGGTCTACATTAGGGCCTATATACGAAACAACACATCCTCCGATACTGCCTTACTGCTCGACCACACTACCACAAATCGAGAGTAAGGTTCTATCTAACTTTGCCTCTGCCTACCAGAGCCAGCTTCCTACATTGGTGGATCAGCAGTGGGATACACAAGTTTGCATTTGTTGGACTACTTGGTTACCACCTGATCACACGACAGAAGTCTTAATTGTCTTTAAAATTCTGATTTTTCAAATTGGCATTTTTGCAAAATTACTAAGTCTTGTTAGGGCCTTGGTTAAGTCCCTTTAGAATTTTAGAAAATAAAAAGTCACTGTAGCTAGGGTTAGAGGGGTTAGAAGTTTTTTTAACAATGTCTCAAAATAAGAAACCAGCTATTAGTGAAAATAACCACAATGACATAGAGGACAGGGTTGAGCTTGACCTCACCCCCTACCTTCACTTGTCTTTGTTATGTTATGGTGACTTGTAGAGCGCACGGCTACCCAGCAAAGGGGTGTCCCGGCGCTGAAAACAGAATACTGCACAGCTTGTAACAAAAGACAGCTTATAACGGAGGGAAAATAAATGTTTTCACAGCTTTACGGAAAGGCAGATAGGTCTTTATACAGCGGATAGAAGTGGGGAGCGCATTCCAGAGTTTAGAGGCTAGCACACGAAAGGAGCGCCCTCCAGCACGGACCCTCCTCACCCTAGGGACAGCCACAAGATTCTGGCCCATAGAGCGAAGTTGGCGGGAGGGGATGTAAAAGTATGCAGATCGGCCAGAATACATGGCGATGAAAAATTAAGGATTTTAAAAGTAATGCAGAGGGCCTTGAACTCTAAACGCTTGGCCACAGGCAGCCAATGGAGGCGACGAATGGCATTAGAAGTACTACACGTCCTCGGCAGGCCAAGGAGAGCTCGATCCGCTGCATTCTGAACCCTTTGTAGTCTGACAATCTCAGACTGGTTGACCCCCAAATAAAGGGAGCTGGCATAGTCCAGTCTTGACAAGATCAAGGCCTGGACGATAACCTGCCTGATTGGGGGATCAAAGAAGCCCAACAGAGGTTTGAGCCCCCGCAATAGCCCAAAACAAGTCCCTGCCACCTTCTTGGTTTGGGTTTGAAAGCACAGGGCAGTATCAATCCAAACCCCTAGGTTTTTTACCACCTGTTTAGGGGCAGGTGCCGGCCCCAGCGTGGTAGGCCACCAGTGCTCACTCCACAGCTCCGAGTCTCTCCCCACCAGCAGTACCTCAGACTTGCTGGCGTTAAGCTGGAGACAGTTGGCAGTCATCCACTCCGAGACGGCCTCGAGATCGCTACGGAACTTACAAGCGTCCCGAGTAATGTCGTCGGAGAGAGTGACTACCAACTGAGTATCGTCTGCATACGATACTATCGTGAGCCCTCTGTTCTTAGCCACCGACGCCAGTGGTTGAACATACAGGTTAAAGAGGGTAGGGCTCAGAGCTGAGCCCTGCGGTACCCCCTGCTTGGTGGCATACACTCTGGAGACAAAGGGGGAGGCAGCTACCTGGAAGGTCCTCCTGGACAGAAAGGAGGCAAACCAATCCAGGAGGTAAGGTCCCTATGTAAAATTAAAAACATAACCATGGGTCCCCATCCCACCAAACAAAAGCTCCAGGAGCTGTTGGCTGGGTATGCTAAAGACCACCCATCTGAAAATGGTGAAGACCAATCAGATGAAGTAGAGGAAGGGAATGACCTGGTAGATCAACCCCCTCCACTTCCTTGGAAGAGAAGGGTTCAAGTACCCTTGACTCCAAGAGTAAACCTCTCAGTGCCTAGATCTCACACAGGTGGATCAGGTATCGGTGAGGACATTGAGGACAGCCTCAATGAGGAGGACATCCTTTTAGTAAGGCTGACCAAAAGACTGGATCTAGAGACCAGGTTGCTGGCTCTAGAAAGAGAGGGAGCAGAGATGGGCCTAGCACCCATCAATGGTGGCAGCAATTTACTAAATAAGGATAAAGAGCAATCTTATGATCCTAAAATCCCCAAAGGGATTGTCCCTAAATATGAAGAGAGTGATGATATCACAAAATGGTTCACAGCCTTTGAGAGGGCTTGTGAAATGAGAAAAGTGAAGAAGTCACACTGGGGGGCACTCCTTTGGGAACTGTTCTCTGGTAACTGCAGAGACAGACTCCTGACCCTTTCTGGGGCATATGCTGGGTTCTATGACCTCATGAAGAGAACTCTGATTGAGGGATTTGGACTCACAACTGAGGAATATAGAATTAGATTCAGGGGGGCTCACAAAACCCAAAACCAATCCTGGATTGACTTTGTAGACTACTCAGTTAAAACACTAGATGGTTGGTTAACTGGACACAATGTGCATGATTTCAATGGACTTTACAATCTGTTTATGAAAGAACATATTTTAAGTAATTTCACTAATGAAAAGTTACATCAGCATTTGGTAGACCTAGGTCTAATTTCTTCCCAAGAATTGGGAAAGAAGGCAGACCACTGGGTCAAGACAAGGGTGACAAAAACAACCACTGGGGGTGACCAAAAGAAAGGGGTTACAAAACCTCCCCAGGGGAAAGGTGGTGAGAATCCCCAAGATAAAAAGCCTGAGTCTTCAAAAGAGCCCCAAAAACCTGCAGAGGAGAGTGGGTCCCAAAACTCTTTCCAGTCCATTAATAGGTACAGGGGAAAGAACGTTGATCCTTTAAAGGCCTGGTGTAACAACTGTAAGAAGTTGGGACACTTAACTGGAGATGCTGCTGGCCCAAACAATTAGGCCCCTAGTCCTACTACAGCTACTCCTGGGGTAGCAAGTCTCCAGATGGGATCAACAGTGTGCCAAGAGCAAATCGGGTTGCACACTGAAGCAGTTCTAGTTTCAGAAGGGGAAGTTGAGTTTGCCACTGTAGCTGTGTGGCCACCCAACTTAAAAAAGTACTTACAATACCCTTGGATCAATGGAACTAGGATAGAAGCTCTGAGGGATACAGGTGCCAGTGTCACTATGTGAGAGACACACTGGTTTCCCCTGAGCAATACTTGATTGGGAGAACTTACCTAGTCACCAATGCTGACAGTGTTACCACTAACCATGCAATGGCTATGGTGCCATTAGACGGGGGGGGGGGGTTACTGGCCTGAAACAGGTAGTGGTCTCTCCAAAGCTACCAGCTGCATGTCTGCCTGGCAATGACCTAGAAACCTCAGCATGGGCTGAGGTTGAACTAAAAACCCATGCAGCAATGCTGGATATCCCCGAATTGGTGTGTGTAAAAACAAGAGCACAGAGCAAGAGACAGGGTGAGAAAGAAGTGTTGGAGCCTGAAAGTATGGCCCAACCTTCCAAAAGAAAAGGTAAAAAGACTGGGGAACCAGCTTCTGTACAGCAAAAGGATCAGGACCCCTCTCGTCAGGGTGAGGACTTAGACACCCCAGAGGGAACTGAGCCCATGGAGCTTGACCCTTATCAGGTTGAACTCTTAGGCCCAGGGGGATCCTCTAGGGAAGAGCTGTGCCTTGGACAGCAGGTCTGTCCAACTCTTGAAAGCCTGAGGCAGCAAGCTGCTACCCAGGAAAAAGAAGATGTCAGTGGTACCCACAGAGTTTATTGGGAAGAGGGACTACTGTACACTGAAGCCAGAGACCCCAAACCTGGAGCCACTAGGAGAGTGGTAGTTCCTCAGAAGTACAGGGAGTTTCTCCTAACTTTATCTCATGACATTCCCTTAGCTGGACATCTGGGCCAAACCAAGATTTGGGAAAGGCTAGTTAGCCACTTTTACTGGCCCCAGATGCACCAAAAAGTAAAGGAGTTTGTCAGCTCCTGTGTCACCTGTCAGGTCAGTGGCAAGACAGGTGGCCCCTCAAAGGCCCCCCTGATACCACTGCCTGTGGTGGGGGTTCCCTTTGAAAGGGTAGGTGTGGACATAGTGGATCCACTTGAACCTCCCACAGCATCAGGGAACACATTCATTCTAGTGGTAGTGGATCATGCCACTAGGTACCCTGAAGCAATTCCCCCTAGGACTACTACAGCTCCTGCAGTAGCCAAGGCCCTCATTGGTGTCTTCACCAGAGTAGGGTTTCCTAAGGAGGTGGTTTCAGATAGAGGTTCCAACTTCATGTCTGCTTACCTAAAACACATGTGGAAAGAGAGTGGAGTGCAGTACAGGTTTACTACACCCTATCACCCACAAACCAATGGCCTTGTTGAGAGATTCAACAAGACATTGAAAGGCATGATTATGGGGCTCCCTGAAAAACTCAAAAGGAGATGGGATGTCCTCTTACCCTGCCTGCTTTTCGCTTACAGAGGTGCCACAGACTGGAGTAGGGTTTTCCCCCTTTGAACTTCTGTTTGGCCACCCTGTGAGGGGACCACTCTGTCTTGTAAAAGAGGGTTGGGAGAAGCCTCTCCAAGAACCCAAACAAGATATTGTGGACTATGTGCTTGGCCTAAGGTCCAGAATGGCTGAGTACATGGAAAAGGCATCCAAAAATCTTGAGGCCAGCCAGGAGCTTCAGAAGTACTGGTATGACCAAAAAGCTGCACTGGTTGAATTTCAACCTGGGTAAAAGGTTTGGGGTTTGGAGCCAGTGGCACCAAGGGCATTCCAGGACAGATGGAGTGGCCCTTACCCTATCCTAGAGAAAAAGATTCAGGTCACCTACTTGGTTGACCTGGGCACTAGCAGGACACCCTAAAGGGTTATCCATGTGACCCGCCTGAAGCTCTACCATGACAGGGTTGACATCACCATGCTGATGGTGACTGATGAGGATCAGGAGACAGAGAGTGAACCTCTCCCTGACCTCCTCTCATACAGCCCAAAAGATGGGTCAGTGGATGGAGTTGTCTTTTCAGACACCCTCTGTCCAACAGCAGACTGATTGCAAGCAAGTCTTGCAGCAGTATGCTAAGCTCTTTTCCTTGACCCCTGGTCAGAAAAACTGGTGTACCCATGATGTGGACATTGGTGACAGTTTACCTGTCAAAAACAAAATCTATCGACAGTCTGATCAAGTCAAGGAAAGCATCAGAGCTGAAGTCAGCAAAATGCTGGAGTTAGGGGTTATTGAACCCTCTAAGAGCCCCAGGGCCAGCCCAGTGGTTCTAGTCCCCAAACCCCATCCACAGGGTGGAAAGAGAGAAATGAGGTTCTGTGTGGACTATAGAGGGCTCAACTCTGTCACCAAGACAGATGCTCACCCTATCCCAAGGGCAGATGAGTTGATCGACAAATTGGGTGCAGCCAAATTTCTAAGTACCTTTGACTTAACTGCAGGGTACTGGCAAATTGGCATGGCCCCAGGAGCAAAAGAAAAGACCGCATTCTCCACACCTGATGGGCATTATCAGTTTACTGTTATGCCCTTTGGTTTAAAGAATGCCCCTGCCACCTTCCAGAGGTTGGTGAACCAAGTCCTTGCTGGATTGGAGTCTTTTAGTGCAGCTTATTTAGATGATATTGCTGTCTTTAGCTCCACCTGGCAGGATCACCTGATCCACCTTGGGAAGGTTTTAAATGCCTTGCAAATTACAGGCCTAACTATCAAGGCATCCAAATTCCAGATAGGGCAGGGAACTGTGGTGTACTTGGGCCACCTTGTTGGTGGAGGCCAGGTACAACCCTTACAGCCCAAGATCCAGGCCATCCTGGACTGGGCAGCTCCAACAACCCAAACCCAAGTCAGGGCATTCCTTGGCTTGACTGGGTACTACAGGAGGTTTGTGAAGGGATATGGGTCCATTGTGGCTCCCCTCACAGAACTCACCTCCAAGAAGATGCCCAAGAAGGTAAACTGGACAGTTGGTTGTCAAAAGGCTTTTGACACCCTGAAAGAGGCTATGTGTTCAGCACCAATTCTCAAAGCTCCAGACTATGCCAAGCAGTTCATTATGCAGACTGATGCCTCTGAGCTAGGGATAGGAGAGGTCCTATCCCAGACCAATGATAAAGGCCAAGACCAACCTGTTGCTTTTATAAGCAGAAGACTTCTCCCCAGGGAGCAGCGTTGGAGTGCCATTGAGAGGGAGGCCTTTGCTGTGGTTTGGTCCCTGAAAAAGCTGAGACCATACTTGTTTGGTACTCACTTCCTAGTACAAACTGATCACAGACCTCTCAGATGGCTAATGCAAATGAAAGGTGAAAATCCTAAACTGTTGAGGTGGTCCATCTCCCTACAGGGAATGGAGTTTGTAGTGGAACAGAGACCTGGGACTGCCCATGCCAATGCAGATGGACTTTACAGGTTCTTCCACTTAGAAAATGAAGACTCTCTAGGGAAAGGTTAGTCTCATCCTCTTTCGTTTGGGGGGTGGGGTTGTGTGAGAAAGTGCCCTCTTTCTGCATGGTTGCCCCCACTTTTTGCTGAATTGCTTATGTACTTTGACTGAGTGTGCCCTGGGCTCCTGCTAATCAGGTACCCAGGGCCTATGTTCTTTCCCTAAAACTGCATTGAAGCCTAAACCCAATTGGCATCTCTGGCCACAGGTCAGTCCCTGGTAAATGGTACCACAGGTACCCAGGGCACTGTGACCAGAGAAGGCCTCTAAGGGCTGCAGCACTTATTGTGCCACCCTTAGAGGTCCTGTACCACTACACACACACACACTGCCTTTGCAGGCTGCGTGTTTTGGTGCAGAACAAAGTGAAGAGTCGACATGGCACACATCTCTGTGTGCCATGCCTACAACCTACTGCCCTTGCATAGGTCAGTCACCCTCTAGCTGGGTGCACTATACCAGTGGTGAGGGTACAGGTGCATGAGCCCTGTACCCCTACAGTGTCGAAGTCCATTCTTGGACATTGTAAGTGCAGTGCTGCCATTAAGAGTATATGGTGCTGGGAGTTTGTCATTACGAACTCCACAGCACCATAATGGCTACACTGAAAACTGAGAAGTTTGGTATCACACTTCTCAGCACATTAAACCCACACTGATGCCAGTGTGGGATTTAATGAAAAATGCACACAGAGGGCATCTTAGAGATGCCCCCTGAAAACTAACCCACCTCTAGTGTCCAGGCTGAGTGGCTGCTTTCAGCTGCCACCACCAGACGTGTTTCTGGACCCCTGGGTCGAGAGCCTGCTGCTCTCTGGGGCCTGAAACAATGCACATCCTGGTAAGAGGTGCCAAGCCTCCTCCCCCAGGATGGGCAGGGTTCACGAAGGGGAAGCTTCAAAGGCTTGCCGCCTTTGTGAGCTTCCCCAGGCCACTTGCTGCTTTCAGCAACTGGTCCCCACTGGTTCTGACCCCCACTTTGGGCGGGACAACCGGGGGGAAAAACTAGTGAGGAGGAGAGGTGTGCCCACCTCTGCCAACTCCACCCCTCAGGTGGGGGAGGCGAGGTGAAGCACAACTCTCAGTCCACGCCATCTTGAAGATGGGGGTGACTCAGCCAACCAGGGACAGGCACATGTCCCCCTCCCACTGGAGGGTGGCATAATAGGGGGTGTACCCACCCCAGGGAAGGGACCCATTGGTCCCTGCCTTTTACCTACCTGAAACGCCCCTAAATCTAGTATTTAGGGACACCCCTGAACCTTGCTTCCTCAGATCCAGACAAGAAGAAAAGAAGGACCGAACAGCCGTGCAGCAGCTAACCGGAGGAAGACGCCCACTGACATGGCCCCAGCCCCACCGACCTGTCTCCCCCTCGAACCTGCTCCTGCGAAATCCCGGTGTGTCCTGCAGCCAGCAACCTCAAAAACCCTGGAGGACCTGCCTGCCTTCACTTCCAAAGACTGCTTCTCCTGTGAACACCGGATTTGTTCAACTGCAACCTCTGGCAGCAGCCAGAGACCGCGAATCCGCCCCACTCTGCACCCGCCGTCCACGGCCCGAGCTTGAGTGGGCATACACCACGAGGAGGTCACCCCGGCGATCCTGAACCGAGATCCGGCGACCCCTGACCTGCCTCCAGCCGACGCCTGCAGTCTAAATCCAGAAGGCCCCCCTAACCGATACCAGGAGCTGGTAAGACGATCCAACCCCGAAAGGCACCCCTGCACCCGACGCCCCATGGCCTTGTGTGCCCAAACCAAGGGTGCCTAACCAACCCCTAACTTCCCAACTTACCTCTCGGAAGTGGTGGTCGCACCCAGAAGTCCTTCGTCTCCCTGCCTGCAGTGCTCTTTCAAACCGGAGGCTCTCCATTGGAAACAACAGGGCATCAGAAGTCCAAACAGCACCCTGCACCCGGTCGCCCTAGTGCCGCTGAGGGTGCACCTTTGGTGCTAATTTGTTTCCCCATTTGCCCTGAGCTAAAGTCCAGGAGCTTTACTCCCACAACCCAGTGGCCTGCTTGCCAGCAGCCACCAACCGGAGGCCCCCTATCCCCCATTGGATAACATTGGGCCTCAACACTCTGCACCCGGCCGCCCTAGTGCCGCTGAGGGTGGAACCAGAGTGCATCACTGACCCTGGGGGACCCCTGAGTCTACCCCCAGAACCTCAACTTCCACTACCGAATATTTACCTAAAAACCGATAACCATATTTTCCTCCATAGGATAACATTGACACTTTTTCCTGAAAAAGTTTTTAAGTGTGGAGTTTTGAAACCTTAAGAAATTCTTTAAAATTGTAAGATTTAACAAAAACGCTTTTACTCACCGGTTTACAGGAAATGTCCCAGTGCTGCATCTAGGCATACAGCACTGAGTAAGAAAAGTAATCCAAAAGTAACTTGCCTGCTATTTTACTGAAAATCCCATTCAAGTCCATTTACTGTATTTACAAGTGATTGCATTTCTCTGAAACAATACTGTAAGTCAAACCATAGTACATTTACATTTGCAATTGAACTGTTTTACAATCAGCATTTACTACTGTAAAGTATTTATTGCTTACCTGTGTCAGGCTTGCTTGGTTCTAGAAATAAAATAACTAAAAGAATATTTTTATACAAAAACAATTGGTCTGAAGTTCAGTATTTGAGTTTGTGATTTCATTTGCTGACTGAGTGTGTACAACAAATGCTTAACATTGTCCTCTGATACTGCCTTACTGCTCGACCACACTACCACAAATAGAGAGTAAGGTTCTATCTAACTTTGCCTCTGCCTACCTTTGGGGTTCCACTGGACTCTGTACACACTATACCTCACTTTGGTGTAGTATATACAGAGCCAGCTTCCTACAGCAGGCTAGTGCCCGCTACTGGAAACGGCCCAAAACGCAACGTGGACACACCACATTTTCACAGTGAAAACGGACCCATTTTTTGCAAAGTGCCTATCTGTAGATTTTGAACCCTAGCTCTGCCGGCACCTAGGGGGCCCTAGCAAACCTTTACATTTTTGAAAGCTAGACACCCAGGGGAATCCAAGATGGGGTGACTTGTCTGGCTCGCACCAGGTTCTGTTACCCAGAATCCCTTGCAAACCTCAAGCTTTGTAAAAAAAACAAAAAAAAATACATTTTCCTAATTTCTGTGGTGGAAAGTTCTGGAATCTGCGTGGATCCACAAAATTCCACCCACCCCGCATTCCCCAAAGTCTTTCGAGAAAAATGGTACCTCACTTGTGTGGGTAGGCCTAGTGCCCGCGACAGGAAATGGCCCAAAACGCAACGTAGACACACCACATTTTCACAGTGAAAACGGACCCTTTTTTTGCAAAGTGCCTAGCTGTAGATTTTGAACCCTAGCTCTGCCAGCACCTAGGGAAACCTAGCAAACCTATACATTTTTGAAAACTAGACACCCAGGGAAACTAGGATGGGGTGACTTGTCAGGCTTTCACCAGGTTCTGTTACCCAGAATCCCTTGCAAACCTCAAACTTTGTAAAAAAAACACATTTTCCTCATTTGTGTGGTAGAAAGTTCTGGAATCTGCATGGATCCACAAATTTCCTACCACCCAGCGTTCCCCCAGGTCTCCCGATAAAAATGGTACCTCACTCGCGTGGGTGGGTCAAGTACCCGCGACAGGCAAGGGCCCAAAATGTATTGAGGCGACATCAAAATTACCTATCACAAAACAACCTGGTTTTGCTAGGGGGGTCCCCTGGGTTTTTGGCCCCGGGCTTGGTGGCCATCTTGGGAAACCTACCAAACCCACACATTTCTGAAAACTAGACACCCGGGGGAGTCCAGCGAGGTGTGGTTTGTGTGGAGCCCCCAACGTTTTCCTACCCAGAATCCCCTGCAAACCTCAAAATTAGCTGAACAAAACACATTTTCCACATTTTGTGTGGAATCACCGTGCCGGCACAAATGTCCTACCCCACAGCGTTCCCCTCAGTCTCCCAAGTAAAATGATACCTCACTTGTGTGGGTGGGGCAAGGGCCTGTGACTGGGAAGAGCCCAAAACATAGGGATTAAGGGTATAGCACCGAGAATTCTAAGCGCTACATTTTTTTAAAAATACGTTTTTAGCCAATTCTGCATTGGACACCCACACAAGTGAGGTATCATTTTACTCGGGAGACTGAGGGGAACGCTGTGGTGTAGGACATTTGTGCCGGCACGGTGATTCCACACAAAAATATGTGGTTTTTTCAGCTAATTGGGGGATCCATGCAAGCCATACCTCGATGGACTCCCCCGGTTGTCTAGTTTTCAGAAATGTGTGGGTTTGGTAGTTTCCCAAGATGGCCGCCAAGCCCGGGGCCAAAAACCCAGGGGACCCCCCCCCCTTGCAAAACCAGGTTGTTTTGGGGGAACGCTGGGTGGTAGGAAATTTGTGGATCCATGCAGATTCCAGAACTTTCCCACACAGAAATTTGCAAAAAATTTGATTTTGAATGCGAGGTTTGCAGGGGATTCTGGGTAGGAAAACGTTGGGGGGGGGGTCCACGCAAGCCATACCTCGCTGGACTCCCCCGGGTGTCTAGTTTTCAGAAATGTGTGGGTTTGGTAGGTTTCCCAAGATGGCCGCCGAGCCCGGGGCCAAAAACCCAGGGGACCCCCCTTGCAAAACCAGGTTGTTTTGTGATAGGTAATTTTGATGTCACCTCAATACGGTTTGGGCCCTTGCCTGTCGAGGGTACTTGACCCACGCGAGTGAGGTACCATTTTTATCGGGAGTCCTGGGGGGAATTTTGGGTGGTAGGAAAATTGTGGTTTTTCTGACACCAGAATATTATGACACAGTAATGCAAGGAAAATGTGTGACTATAGTCACATTTTGAGGTTTGCATGGCATTGTGAGTAAAAAAACTTGTTGGGATCCATGAGAGGCACACCACCCAGCACTCCCCATTTTTTTTTACTTTACAGAAATATCTAAAGTTGGTAAATGTTCCCTAGAGACAGACTACACCTTAGCACAGAAAGACAGATGCGACAAATAGGACTGCCTATCCATCTGTTTCTCAAGTACACACACATTCTGGTTGGATTTGACACGAGGGTGAGTGAAGGTTCAGAGCGTAAAATTCTATAACAAGAGATTTCACAAAAAGGAAATGCACTGTTAATATTTAAAAGGTTAAAAACCTGAACCAATGACTCACAACTCGTGAGCTGTAAAGCCACGGCAAGGCACCAACCTCTTTACAGGCCATTCACATACCTTTCATATGTGACACACAAGACCATTCACACCGCCAGCCGCGGGCCCAGCACATTACAACATTCACATCAACAGACAGCGCCATTCAAGGGCCCATCACTTTCATGCGCCCACATGACTGACACAGCAATCACACCGGCTGGTCGTTGACATAGTGTCTGCAGAGGCATTTGACTAGCAGAGTGTGTAATGACCAGCAGCAAGTCACTACTCACACACTGCCAGCCAAATGCCAGCCCACGCACACCGCCAGCCAAGCACCATCCCACCCACACTGCCAGCCAAGCGCCAGCCCACGCATACCACCAGCCAAGCACCAGCCCACCCACACCGCCAGCCCACGCACACTGCCAGCCAAGCGCCAGCCCACGCACACTGCCAGCCAAGCGCCAGCCCACGCACACTGCCAGCCAAGCGCCAGCCCACGCACACTGCCAGCCAAGCGCCAGCCCACGCACACTGCCAGCCAAGCACCAGCCCACGCACACCGCCAGCCAAGCGCCAGCCCACACACACCTCCAGCCAAGCACCAGCCCACCGACACCACCAGCCAACGCATACCGCCAGCCAAGCACCAGCCCACCCACACCGCCAGCCCACGCACACCGCCAGCCAAGCGCCAGCCCACCCACACCGCCGGCCAAGCGCCAGCCGACGCACATCGCCAGCCAAGCGCCAGCCCAGCATTACTGCCAGCCAAGCACCAGCCCACCCACACCGCCAGCCCGCGCACACCGCCAGCCAAGCACCAGCCCACGCACACCGCCAGCCAAGCGCCAGCCCACGCACACCGCCAGCCAAGCGCCAGCCCACGCACACCGCCAGCCAAGCGCCAGCCCACCCACACCGCCGGCCAAGCGCCAGCCGACGCACATAGCCAGCCAAGTGCCAGCCCACGCATACCGCCAGCCAAGCACCAACCCACCCACACCGCCAGCCCACGCACACCGCCAGCCAAGCGCCAGCCCACGCACACCGCCAGCCAAGCACCAGCCCACCCACACCACCAGCCAACGCATACCGCCAGCCAAACACCAGCCCACCCACACCGCCAGCCCACCCACACCGCCGGCCAAGCGCCAGCCGACGCACATCGCCAGCCAAGCGCCAGCCCACACATACCGCCAGCCAAGCACCAGCCCACCCACACCGCCATCCCGCGCACACCGCCAGCCAAGCGCCAGTCCACGCACACCGTCAGCCAAGCACCAGTCCACGCACACAGTCATCATTTTTTTTAACAAGAAAGAAAACACAAACCAATTTCAACTAGATACAAAACTATAACTACAAAAACAGCAGTAACTAAAGACATCATTTTAATGCCAACCGTGAAACTGAACAACTATATAAAACAATACAGACCAGGCAGTACACTATTAGACTCACAGTTGCTCCCAAAAACTCTTGTGAGTGTGATACAATCTGAAACATGTGGGCACACACAGCCCAGGATTAGAAGGACAATCCGCTCAGTGCATACGACTCTCCTTCCGCATACCTCTTCGCAAACAGACTCTCCATCTCTTACAGGGATTGGTTTTTTGGGGCGTGGGAGGAATTAAATCCAGAAAGTGGCGATCTTTCAATCTAGCCACATCCTCCACGACTCCAACTCTAGGAACACTTGCCTGTTCCACTACAACAAGGCTGCCTATCACAGACTCCTGAAACTGAACAAAAGTCATCTTTGACGCAGGAGAACACTCCTTGAACACAACAAAAGCATTAAAAGTTGCTAAATTGAAGAGATGGATAGCCAACTTCTTATACCAAATGTAAGCCTTACGAACAGCAGTGTAAGGTTCCAACCTCTGATCTACTCTATCGACACCACCCATGTGCTTATTGTAGTCTACAATGCACACAGGTTTGCGCACTTCAGCAACCTGACTCCAAACAGTCACAGGTGAAGTACTCTCATCATGGATGGTAGTCAGCATGTACACATCCCTCCTGTCCACAAATTTCACAGCTAGCAGTTCCTCATTACGCAAGGCACTGCACCGTCCCCTCTGAAGGTTTTTGCAAACAAGCTCTTTTGGGTAACCTTTACAGTTAGAGCGGATTGTGCTACAAGCTAAAGTGTCCACTTTGAACAATTCCTTAAACAATTGCACAGCAGTGTAGAAGTTATCAAGGTACAAATGGTGGCCTCTGTTAAACAGTCCTCTAGCAAGTTCCCACACAATTTTCTCTGAAACTCCAAAAGTGGACGGACAACCATAGTGGAATCCCTGCCGGTGTACACCCGGAAATTATAGACATATCCTGTCCTACTCTCAGACAACATATAAATCTTAATTCCATAACGTGCCCTCTTGCTAGGAATGTACTGCCTAAAAACCAAATGGCCCTTGAACAGGACCAAAGACTCATCAACAGCTATTTCTTTCCCTGGATTATAGATCTCTGAAAATCGATCTACAAAGTGATCAAGAACAGGCCGAATCTTAAAAAGACGGTCACAGTCAGGGTGATCTCGTGGCAACGCCAAAGCATTCTCAACAAAATGCAGCATCCGAAGCAAAAGTAAATACCGATCACGACTCATAATTGCAGGAAATATGGCCGTTGCCATCAAGGGACTGGTAGACCAATATGAAGCCAGGGACGGCTTCCTTATCAAGCCCATCAAAAGAGTCAAACCCAAAAACTTCTTCATCTCATCCAGATTTGTGGGAGTCCACTGGGTAGCTCTAGAGTGGGGCCTAAGTCTGGCACTGTTGTCCCTCAAAAACTGTTCAGCATACAAATTAGTCTGCTCAACAATCTCATCCAAAAATACATCATCCACAATCAACTGTAAAAACTGTATAGGCAAAATATTTTAACAATCCACTCTACACCCTGCATCCCCACTAAAGGCAGGCAACACCGGCTGCACCATGTTTGGATCAACCCAGAGTCCAGCACTTCCAGTAGGAAGCCTTGCAGCCTCAGGCTGCAATCCCGATGTCTCTTGCTGCACCATCGACACATCGGTGTCCTCCTCTAAAACAGGCACTTCATCCGCACTGAGAGTAGCCTCATCTGCACTGAGAGTAGCTTCATCATCAGATGATTCCTCGTGGACAGAAAACTCACTGCCATAATCTTGCACTCCCTCCTCTCCCTCAGACGCACTGTCAGTCTCATAATCCTGCTCGGAGGAAGATTCAAAAAGCATACCAACCACCTGCTGAGCAGTAATTCTACGGCTAGCCATAATCCTTACTAATAAAGGTAACTTGTCAAACAAGTCAACAGCAACAAACACTTTGTAAAATAAGTAATAAACAAAATGTGGCTTTATCACAAAGACCTATATACTTCAAAACTATACCACTCACTTGCCAGAAGCAGCTAGACTCACCACCGCCTACTCTGCACAGACACAGTAAGGATAAACAATATCACACGAAAAGAGAAAAGAAAATTACACATAAGACAATGCAAAACACATCGCAAAGAATTTCATGCTCAAAACACTAACTAAATATGCTGCCATTATGACACCACTTACAAAAAATTCATTCATGCATGACAATAATACTCATTTGGAGTCAACACAACAAAAATGTTTTCTTACCAAATAAATGCAACTACGCAAAACTGCAGAACAACTACTGCCGAAACCGCAAACAAGAATCAAAAGCTTTGCACTAGAATAAAAAGAAGAAATAAAACATTACCATCACATATGCAAATAATGCACCAGTCCACACACAATCCACCAGCCAAGCTAAGGGGTAGGTGGGCCTAAGAGTATAAGGCTGATCTGCCCCCAAGAGGGGCAGAAACAGCCAAAATATTCACCCCCGTAAAAGGGGAGCAACCCTTGCCCTAGAGGCCACTCCCCAACACCAAAATTTAAAAAACCCTGGTGTCTAGTGGCTTCTGCCCCCCTTGGGGACAGATGGGCCTAAAAACATACTGCTGATCTGCCACCCAAAGAGGGCAGAAATGCCACAATCATCCTCCCATAAAGGAGAGCGACCCTTGCCCAAGGGGCCACTCCCCACAAATAAATCCCTGGTGGTCTAGTGGGCCTGATTTATTTTTTTTAAAAATGGCGAGATCTGCCCCTTCCTGGGGGACAGACACAGCCACAAACATTGCCCCCAAAGGGGAGCGGCCCTTGCCCAAGAGGTCACTCCCCACAAATAAATCCCTGGTGGTGTAGTGAACCCGACTTAAAAAAAAAAAAAAAAGGCGAGATCTGCCCCCTCCCCCGCCCCCCCCCCAGCGGGGCAGACAGCCAAAAACATTGCCCCCTAAGGGGAGCGACCCTTGCCCAAGGGGCCACTCCCCACAAATAAATCCCTGGTGGTCTAGTGGGCCCGTTAAAAAACAAAATTGGCGAGATCTGCCCCCCAGGGGGGCAGACACAGCCAAAAAACATTGCCCCCAAAAGGGGAGCGACCCTTGCCTAAGGGGCCGCTCCCCGCAAACAGTCACTCTCAAAATAAAAAATTCCCTGGCGTCTAGTGGGCATTCCTGCTGCACAATCGCACGATCGTGCAGCAGGAATGCTCAAAAGAGGCATCGGGGGGGGAAAAGAAAACCCTTTCCTTTCCCCCCATGCATCTTTTGGTAAAATGCCCCCCTCCCCCGAGGAGAAACTCGCCTCCAGTTTAAAGGACGCACTGGAAGCAAATGGCTTCCACCGCCTCCGGTATCCTCTAATGACGTCAGTGCGCCTCGCTTCCCCCGTGGGTGGGTGCTAGGACTGCCGGGAGCCGTCTGACGCACACGCCCACCGTGACGTCGGACGGCTCCCGGCCGTCCGACGCACGGAAAGGGTTAAGGACCTGTGGGAAGTCGCGCTTGCAGGAGTCTGGAGCTGGGGCCACAGAACACTGAGGACGTGCTCCCGGCTAAGGTAAGCGAAAGTTTTTTTTAAATGTTTACTTGCAGGTTTTTTTTTTTAATGTATTATTGTCGTTGTTTTACTTGTATTGATGTCAACCCACCATTTTTGTGGATCACTAACTGCCACTGTAAGCCTCAAGCATGGCCTTTTAAAAGACATGGCAGAGCTAGAGGACAGGAATTGTAGGGGGTATCTGCATATTTTTGGAGTGCCGGAGGGAGCAGAGGATTCTTCGAGCTCTTGCATTACCTTCCTAGAGAATTGTATTCCGCACATGATGGGCATACCCTTCCAAAAAAGACTTCAAGCTAGAAAGCGCACACCGAGTTCCCTCCTTCAAACCCGTCAATGTTATGTTTTTTTAATTTATTACATGCTCGAATCACCCCCGGGGTGGGACAAGGACAATACGGACAGGCTGAAAGGGAACCTAAAATAGGTGGGTCTTAAGCGCCTTCCTGAAAAGGGAATGATTTTAGCAGAAGCGTAATTGTGTAGGCAAATTATTCCAGAGATGAGGGGCAAGGAAAGAGAAAGATCTGCAACCTGCTCTGGCCTTCTTAAACCTAGGGACCCTAAGCAAGGCCTTATCGCATGATCTAAGAAGTCTCGAAGGAGTGTAGAGCAGAAGCTTGGAGGCCAAGTAAGAGGGCCCTTGACCATGGAGAGCACGGTGGGTTAGACAGCATAGTTTAAATATGATTCTCTTTCTCACCGGTAGCCAATGTAGAGACTGAAGAAGTGGGGCTATAGCCGAGCCCGGGGGGAGATTGCATACGAGACGAGCGGCAGTGTTCTGGACAACCTGAAGTTTAGAGAGTCGATTCTCATTCACAGAGTCCAAAAGTGAATTGCCGTAATCAAGGCGACTGATTAGCAGGGCTTGGACAAGGGTTTTCCTTGAGGAGAGTGGTAATAGAGGGAAAACTGATCTCAACAGACGTAGCATATGAAAACAAGAGCCAGTAGTGGCCGAGGTATGTTCTTTCATAGAGAGGGATTGGTCCAGAGGAACTCCCAGGTTTTTTACCACCGGTTTGGGTACAGGGCCAGGGCCCAGCTCTGATGGCCACCAGTCAGTAGCCCAAAGAAGTTGGGCTTGTCCAAATAACATGATTTCTGTTTTAGAAGGGTTGAGCTGCAGTCTGTTTTCCAACATCCAGGTAGCTATGGCTTTCTTCCCGGAGGAGAATGAAGCTTTGGAATTGGATAGATTATTTCCAAAGGAGAAAAGCAGCTGCGTATCGTTGGCGTATGAGATAATCTCAAACCCAAAAACTCTGACTAGCTTAGCAAAGGGGGCCATATAGATATTAAAAAGCGTAGGGCTAAGACAGGAGCCCTGTGGGACTCCATGAATATATGACGCTACTTAGCATGCTATTAATACGCATGCTTTTAGTGCGATGTTTTTACATCGCAACATCCATTACTTCGCATATTTTTACTGCGCATACCATTACTACGCAAATGCATTTAGAAAATAATAATCTTCTTTTACTCCATTTATAATTACTTCGCATACCACTACTACGCAAACATGGACATTTTAAATATTTTATAATAAAGTAACCTATCCCCTGGCATGGGATTGCAGGGAAATAGGGGTTTTGGGTGGGGGAGTAATTTAAAAATGAGTATAAAAACTAATACTCTGGTATGAAAATTAATACTCGTAGATTTTTTTTTTAAATTACAGTAACTTACCCCCTGGGTAAAACACTGCTTGCTTGAGTCTCGCCAAAAAACAATGCTTGTTCAACATTTATAAATGCATCAAAATAATCATTAATTCATTTAATATATATTTTTTTTCCTGTTCGAGAATCCACCAACTATCATGGATACCATGTCAAACTATAAAACTCTCTCCCATATATTCATTCCTCCATTTCTTTTTCTTTTAATTTTAATTGCATTGCAGGCCATTCTATTTCTTTTCATGAGAAGCTGGCAGAGTTAAATGTTTACTATACCTTGTTCAAAAGAAGCCATTAAAAAGACGCGATTTCTTTAACTCTCTAACACCACATGAAATGACACATATTATGGATCTTTTTTTTTTTCTTTTTCTTTTTCAAATTTACACAAATTCTTGCATTTTTAATTTCATACAGATATAGTTCCTAGTGTCACTCATCCAACAAATACGCATCCAAAGTAAAATATGACAAGACAGTAGCAGCTAAAAATAAAGCAAATTAAATACATTTTCAACATTTTTTTTTTTGCATTTTAATTTTATACATAAAATCAATACAAACATGTCCCTCTTCGTTTTAATCTTTTAAATAAGTATTTTGTAAATACTCAAAAGATGGCGCTGCATTCATTTCCTAACCATGACAAGCTTCCTGTTTTCGTGTTTATCCAAACTAACATCTATAGATTCTCAATAATCATACTGCATCTACTAAACTCACAAATCAAGCCCAATATCCAGACGTAATCTTTCTCTCACAATTAATTCATTTTGAATCATAATTTTAACTATTTTGTATATTTACGGCGATATTTCCTTTTTTTCATGAACCATAATTTAATGCCAATTTCACTTAATACAATACGCAACCAAGGTGTATAGAGTTGAATCATTAACTGTTTTGAAAAACCTCTTTTTTTATCTCTAGATTCCATTTTCATTACTTTGAGTAACTTTTTTATACTAATCAGAGATTATACGCTAACACATGGTTCTAAATATTATTTCATCAGAAATATTCCTCGATCTGATCTATGAACCAAATATTTTTTCATTAATTTTTTTATTAAATTCAATACTATCATCTTAAATATGTTCCCTTATAAATCCAAGAAATACAGTTCTCCTACTTTCCCCCTCGAACTTGCTTATGTCGTAAACAATTTTTTTCGCATTTATTTTTTACTAAATTATCCCTAATTCACTTTATCTAACATCTTTTAAATGTAATTAGTTAATTTAGTTTTTAATTAATTCTTAAAATGTTCTTACCTGCTCTGCGTTGTATTAATCTTCTACACCTCTCGCCTTCGATCCTCCATTTTACGTCTAAACACAATTGCGTCACGGTTTTCTTCTACCGCAAAAATTGAAAAAGGACTAAATTAACCGTTGTAATCCTTTCCAAACCGTGATTAATCAATGCATGTCAATATTGTATTAACTTTTTTTTATTCTTTAGTTACTATTTTTATTTTTTCAAACAAATCATACATATTTTTTCCAATTTTTTTTATTTTCGTCATTTCTTTTTTAAGAAAAACAGTAAATATCGATTACATTTTAATAAATATACTTAAACTCATACTTTTTAAATTATATTTGTCATTTATTTGATTATAATAATCTTCTTACCTGATACGAGTGGTAACATGCTTCTTCGCCTCTCGCCTTCAATCCTCCGTATTACGTTTTTACGCATATGCGTCACGGATTTGTTCTATCACTAAAATAAAAAAAGGACTAAGTTTCCCATTGAAATCTATTGAAAACCGTGGGAAATCAATGTAAGTCAATACATACATTACATTTTTATTTATTATTTTTTTAGTTACTTTTTTTACAAAAATACAATACTACATATATTAAATTCATTTTTTTTAAATTAAAAATTCGCAATAAAATTGAAAAATAGTAATCGTGCATGTAATAAAATTGCGTATATTTAATGAGGGTTTTGCGCGAGACCTTGTGGTCTCCCACCACTCATGCCTACCATTTCTTGCGCGAATTTATAGAGCCACAAGACCATCTTCCGACCATGGCCAAAAGTCAACAGTAGCTGTAGGAACTCTTGAGTCCGGGATTCTGTCTGGCCACCAACCCACAGACTCCATATGCCCGCATCCACTACCCCATATGTGAGGAACTGTGCGCCCGGGAGGCCATTCTCGTCCATCAAGAAGTCCAGTGTTCGCAGAGTGCCATCCCCATATCAGTCCCCCACAGTTTCTATGCCAATCCCAAGCCATTGTTCCCACCAAAGCCCTGCAACACCTCATCGCGCAGCTCCTAGGTTAGCTTCCCTCACAAGGGAAAGGCATAACATGCTATGTAGATCGCAAAGTAAAAAAATACGTACAAATAGCATTTGCGAAGTAAAAGCATGCTATGTAGCAGCATGCGTAGTAATGGTAACCGCGGACTAAAAAATGCGTATTAAAAGCACATCGAAGTAATGCCCGCGTAGTAACGGTGTGTTACCGACTCCATAGTCAAGTGACATGGTTCTAGACTTATAGGAGCCTATAACGATCGTTTGGGATCTCAGGCACAGGAAGACCGCTAACCATTTGAGGGCCATTCCATGGATCCCTATCTCCCGTAGTCTGTCAAGAAGTTAAGGATGAAAAACCATATCAAATGCCGCTGACAAATCTAGCAAAACCAGCATTGTAGGGACATTTGCATCAAGAGAGCATTTGATAAGGTCAGTGACCGCAAGCAGGGCTGTCACAGTACTGTGAAGAGGTCTAAAGCCAGACTGAGAGCTGTCTAATAGACGGTTAGCCTGATTGATGTATTTTTCCAGTAACTAGAACAATCAATAAGAACATTACACTCCAGATCGTCTGCTGTCCCCTAAGATACCAGCACACTGAATTAATTCTAAACTACATGTGTAAAAACAACCACATTATATGGAAGGGTCACAAAATGTTCATATTCAAAGATTACTCCAAACCGACAGTAGAAATCAGGAAAGGTTTCCTAGCCCTTAGACCTAGACTGAAGAAAGCGAACCTCCAATTTTCTCTCACTGGTCCTGCTAAATTCAAAATCTTTGTTGATGGGAAGCACCACATTTTTGCCGACCACAGGGATCTACAAACTTTCCTAGATTATAGAGACTGTGTTCTAATGGACATCCAATAAGTCCACAGAGCCGGGTCTGGTGGCTGAGTGGACTAATGCGTCCACTGCAGGGGCCTGTGTTCGACCTCATGGTCACAGGTTCAAATCCCGCTGGGTCCACACTCAGCCTTTCATCCATCTGAGGTCGATAAAATGAGTACCATTGAATTGGGTAACAATAAACATCTGTTATTCAGCGCCAAGATGCGTTATAGTACTTCTTTAGGTGCTTATGTTGTAGATTTCAGAACAACCCAGGTACTCTGTTGCCTTACTGTATCTTCCCGACACGTTCTCATAGTCCTGCTCTGGTTAATTCTCCAATTCCTCAGTGCTACCCTCTTGCACAGTAATGTTTACACCCGCTTAATCACAGTCTCATATCCACCTTTTAATGACTGTACCTGTGAACGTACGTTACTCGGGTGTCCAGTATCTACTGCCTCATGTGGAGCGATAACCTGTACCCGGAACTGTTAAGAATCCAATCTTTGCCCCCATGGGTGAGTTTGTATTACTGAGACTGTGCTGCATCCTGTACATGCAAAGCCTCATGAGTATCCACAGTTGATTGTAGTCTAACTGTTTACAGCATTACATCCAGTACTTGCTTTTTCATTGCAAGATTTCTTTTTTCTTATGGTTGTGCTCTGTTACATTTTGTTTTTTCTCTTTCCACATTCCGTAATTCATATGACATGGCACATCAGTCCTTCACACTACTAATACTTGCTGTCTGTCAACAATTAACAACCTTTCATAGCTACATCCAAGCAGTAAGGGCTCGCTTACACCCAGGAGTACCCTTTTGTTGGATAGCGCAGTTCTCTTTCAAACTCCACCACCATTATGATAGAACACATTTTAACTCCCATCTGCATCCTTCGCTCGCACAATTCATAACCGCATTTCTGCTCTTATATTATGACTAGCAATCCCCTTGACAAGAATCTCAAAATCAATTGCCCATTCTAACATGACCTCACTCAGGAATAACCCTAAAATCAAATTTCAAGATACACCCATATTTTGGCGTTCTTGGGCATCCACTTCTTGAAACAACTTGGTACACGACAAACCCCTCTTTCCTTTAGAGAACTACAACCAAGATACATTCTATCAGATATTGACTTCTACGACTTCCTAAATCTCAAATCCAGCCTCTTAAAATCAAAATTCCCTAATGTAGATCCCTCGTTGCCTGCAATTAATTTCACCTTTAACTAAACCGGACATCAAGCCTCCAAATCTTACCACCTCTTACAACAAAAAAACACGTTTAACCTCTAACCTATTAAAAAAGTGGGAAAGTTAGAAAAGTTTATTGATGCTCAATTAATGAAAATCGTTGCATCTTGAGCAGAGCAAAGTATGGGAAATAAAAACAAAGTTAAAGCATGCAAACAAAGTAAAAGCATGCAATCATGCAGAAGGCAAAAAGGGCTGCCCTACAAGCTAAATCTCACAGTAGTGTGGCCCAGTGTGCGCAATCTATGACTCAAAAAGTGCATCGTCCTGTCATTGGTAAAAGATGGGTTTAGACGCAATTCTTTTTTTAATTTTTTTTTATTAAAATGTCCACCTCAGTGACCGTCAATCTTATGTGGTGATTCTTGCTGCATGTAATTGTTCTTCATGCAGGTATTGCCATCGATCTGTTCCTGGACGTCAGTGCTCATCATGGGTTTTTCAGCTTTCCTGTTGCTAATTTCATGAATTTTATAAAGCGCCCAGATAATTGGCAAGATTTTCCTTGTAGGCAGGTGAATACAGCCGCCTCACATGATCTTATGTTTAAAATTTGAAATATTGGTTGTAGCCAGTAGCACCTTTGGAATTTCAGGATTTCACATATGCAAATTACATGCGTTAGAGATTCTTCTGTTTTGCCGCACCATCTGCATCGTGTGTCGGCTACCCCCTCGCTTCGCCCATACCAGTTACCTCTTAGGGGGATCAGTCCGAAATGCATTCTCATTAGGGCATACTTAGTGTGATAGGAGACGTTGAGCGTAGATAGCCGGGAAGGGTGCCACAATGATAACATTTTGCAGCCCAACTGCCATGGTGTATAGTTTTTTTTGTTTTGTAATTGTTCTTGGTGGTAGGCTGCTTTTTAGTAAGTCTTCTGTGCCTAAGGTCTAAATTGAGGTTTCTAAAAGCTGGCCCCATGTGGACCCAGGTGACTGAAACTTCACCCAAAGCAGATGTTCCATTGTGCCCATCGGGGCCATTTATAGTGTTCTACAGTAGGTAACAAATGTTGCCCTTAGGGCTAAATCCTGCTTTGTCAGCTTAAATGTTAGTCTTATTTGTGACTGGCTAGTGCAATCTGGGAGATAAAAGATGCGGTGATAGCAAACACGTTGCTGTTTATCTAGCCACTCGTGGAGATTATCTTTGAACATCATTGCACCGTATGTCAGGGCCGGCATCACTTGGCCGCCATCACCGTTAGGCTGGCCTCTGCATTTTGGCTTGTCACACTTCTTTTAAGCTGACCCATCTTGCAGGTCAGATGTTTTGCAGTTGTTCTCAAGGTTCTTGTCCCCTCTTCCATCCAATGTAACGCCGAGGTTCTTAAAGCTTGCTGTTCCTTCCAATGTTTTGCCTCCAATTGATTAGACACCCTTTTTAATAAGGCGTCTGCCAAAGATCATTGTTTTTGTTTTGTTCAGGCTGATGGTAGTTTCATTTGCTATGCAGTATCTTCTAATACGTCCAGTGATCTTTGAAGGCCGATTTGGGTGTTGTCGAGGATTACAATGTCGTCTGCATATTGCAGAATTTGTATTTTCTGCTTTATCAGTCTGGGTGAGCAAATCCTTGGGACTATCAAGTGGTCTTCAATGTCTGCCATGTAAAGGTTGAAAAGAAGCAGGGCTAAAATTCAGCCCTGTTTCAGCCCTTTGTTTGTGGAGATTGTTTCTGACGTCGCTCAGTTTGCTGTTAATTTGACTCTGACCCAAGTTTTGCTGTATAATGATATGATTGCATTTAGAAGGTTTGATGGTATCTCCCACTTTAACTTTTCCCATAATCTGCCTCTGGGGAAATTGTCAAAGGTGTTGGTAAAATCGATGAAAGCTGCATTTAACAGAATGGCCTTGGGTCTCATCGCTTCCTCTATCAATCATGAAAGCATTAATAGATTGTCCTGTAGATGCTTCCAATAATTAGGAAAGGATTTGTGAGGTCACTTTTGCTTTTGTGTAGGTCAATTTTCTTTATAAGGGCATCTCCTTTTCCTGCCCAGATTATTGTAGAGTTTACAGCTAAATCTATCTTTATTTGGATTGAGACTCCTCCACTGGTTCATCTGCCTTGCTGGGATGGTAGGGCGGGCGATGCAAAATTAGCATATTCCATAAATAGCTCCTGGTCCAGGCTCCAGGTTTCCTGCAGGC
This sequence comes from Calotriton arnoldi, assembly GCA_963921515.1. NCBI lineage: Eukaryota > Metazoa > Chordata > Amphibia > Caudata > Salamandridae > Calotriton > Calotriton arnoldi. The sequence goes on along the minus strand of CAWUFW010000124.1, from coordinate 1,304,964 downwards.
AAATTATGTCATACTTAGTTAATTCTTAAAGTTCCCTTAGTTTATCTTCTTGCTCTCATAGGCCTTTCACATTCCAATAACAGATTTTTCTCTCTCTTAGGTGGACTCTCTCTGCTTGTATTGCGTTGGTTAGGAACGGCTATTTAGGCGACTGGCCAGCCAGGCCTAGTTTGATTGTAATATAGGAGGAGGAGAAAACTCCACTTTGTTTATTTCCTGTCCTGAGCTGCCTTCCACATGTTCTACTTCTAGCCAGTTATACTCTCCTTCCTCTTGGTGCCCCTTTGTTGATTTGGGCGGCGATCCATTCATTGCGGTATGGTCATTTGTCCCTTTAGCGTTCCTTAGCACTGATCTGGTGCTGAGGCACCAGTCGCTGTACTTGGTAGATTGGCCAAGGTTGGGAGCGGGCAGGTTTAAGAAAGTGGGGTATCTCTTGGGCTGGATATAGGATAGGTTTATTCCCTACCTATACAGTTGTTGTTTATTTTTTATAAAGCTTAAAGAAAACTTCTCCTCTTTGAAACAAATCTCACTATGTTTGTTCCTTTCCCTGGACCCCGGGGATTTAAAGGCAACGTATTCCATATCGTTTGAGCTCAAGCTTTCCAGACCTTGTAGTTTGATGGCCAGTCTTTGAATATTTTGCCTATTTAGAATATCCCACTTGCTTTGAAATACATATTCTGGTTGTAATAGGATTGTCTTTATTCCCATCATGGGCGCCTCTGTTTTAATCCTCTCTTCCGACCCCTGTGGATCATTGATATGTCCTTGTGTTTGGAAGTTGTGTGGCATTATGATTGGGACATTCATGCCATTTCGAGGCCCGAGTATAGGGCTGGATGGTTTCCATTGCTGATTCCTTGGGATATCCAACTTTTCTGAGCGTTGAGAGGGGCGCTTCCCATTGCCTTTATTTATTTCAATTTTCATTTACATTTGGGGCGTTATCTGAAGTAATGGTGAAGTTTGTTTCGATGACTCCCTTTCTTTTAGCAGGGTCTCATTTTGCAATTGTTGTTGGTTAGGTGAGCTATTCCCGTGTGCGGCACCAGCTATCTGATACTAGCTTGCAATTTATCTTATATGATTTTGCTCTATATGCTTCAGTCCTACCTTTGGTGGGGCGAGTTCATTTTGTCGCTGGATATATCGTCTTCCATGAGGGGTGCTGGCAGTTCACTTAGTAAGTTGGAATGTCCTTGTCAGGGTTGTTTTTTTTTTTAAGAAAGATGGTAAATGGATTGTGTTCTTGATTTAATTGGACTGGTTCAGGGGCTGCAGAAATTTTACAATCTGGGAGGTTGGTTGCTATTACGAGCCTTTCATTCCTTTTGTTGTTTTTATTTAGTTTCCTTAGGCGTTTTTTGTTTTTCCTGGACAGCTGACTCCCGTCCTTATTCGCACTCCCACTTTCATTTGCTTTTGATGGGGATGCATCCTGAGTGACCACCAGTTCGTGCGAAGCCTGGTTTAGGCTTGTGTACTTCGGCATGGCGGGCTTCGGCTCAGCCATGGTGGTCACTTGGGAGTCCTTTGCTGGTTTTGTGCCCTGTTTGCTTACCACCGCTTGTTGTTCGGTGCTTGTTTTTATGTTGTGTAAGATTGTTTGCATTATTTCTGGTAGGCTGGATCGTTTTTTCACTATCCGATCACACTGGCAGTATATTGCTTTATCCTTTGCAAAATCCTGGGCCTGCATTAATAATGTGTTTTAGCGATCCAGTTTGCATTAATTGCCATTGTGACTGTTGCCAGAGTTTGTAACCAGTTTATCTGGGCATCCAGTTTATCAGCATGCAGGCTATTGGCCCTTGTAATAGCTGAGCGAGTTTTTATTAGAGCGTCGCCTCTTACTATTTCTATGTCGTCAGGCGATCCTATAGACGGATACTCTGGGGCTCCTGGAAGATGGTACGTTAGATTGTCTTCTGTAACTTTATCCTTTTCCACCTTTGGCATAACTTGAGGAGCCTGTAAGTCATATTCTGCTGCTGCTGTGGCGAAGGATAGATCTTTCTCCGCCTCCTTATCTGATTGTTGAGAGGTGCTGCACAGAGGCAAGATTACTTCACTTTTCTGTCGGCTTTGATGGAAGTTGTTGTATCTGAGATCCTATTCATAGTATGCAAAGGGCTGGTCTTGATTATGATCTCTGGAGAGAGACAAGGGCCTGCTGGTGTTGGGCTCCACTTTGGCCATAACTCAAGATCAAAATTGTTCTTACTTTCATTGGTGGCAATCGTTTGTCTCTGTGTACTTCCCTCCTTTTTTATCACTTTTTCCGATGTTGGGTTAGTGTCTGGCAAATATTCAGAGATTTGTTCCATGGTAACCTTTTCCCTAGTGACCTTTAACCCTGCTGGAGGAGTCTCCCCTTTCTGTGCCGGCAATATTTGGGCAGTGGAAGCCAACTGATCTGCTCCTGTTTGTAGGGTAGTTTTCTTTCTGACTTCCATTCATATTATATATATTTGTTTTATACTTGGAGAGCCTTCACTCATTGATCTTTTTCTTCTCTCTTCCGGCCTCTCTAGGGGGTTTTACTGTTGATGTTTCGGGTTTAACCGGATGGAGTTGTTCATTCCTTCAGCCTGGTTGGAGCAGAAATCCCTTATGGAGCGCTGCTTAGCCGGGGTTTCTGGCCAGTCCTGCTTTTTTGCTGGGTGGGGATGTTGTGCTGTTATGGACAGTCTTTTCCGTTTCCAGGGAGTGAGTCCTGGATGTGGGTTGGCTATATTTAAAATCTTTGAGTTGCGTGTTCTCATTTCCCAAATTTTGTTTCCCTGTAATGTGGGTGTAGTGTTGATACTATCAAAGTTGACTATCACCTTAGTCAAGTCTGAAACTTGTTCCTCCAATGAAAGGGTCTAGTCTGTATGAGCGCTGTCCCTCTGCACGGGCACACCAGCTATTCGGTGTGGGCTACACTAAAGATTATATTTGTAAATATTGCTTATCTGCTCACTGCTGAAGGATGAAACCGTGTGCTGACAAGCCCAAGGATGTTTTTTGTTTTGCTTATTGGTCGTTGCTTTGAATTTTGTCTAAACTTTGGTTTTGCCGTGATGCCACTGATGCAATGGGGGTCTGGACTGAGGCAGGGAGTGGCCAGACGATTTCCTTACTGTTTTTCTTGACATGGAGCAAGCTGCGCCGATCTAACTGGCTGCTTCCGCACCACTGCCAAGGAGAACCAAGACCTAGTGCACCACACTCTGCACCCCACACGCTGACTCACTGGCTCACACCGTGTGGCTTAGTTGATTTGCTTCTGCTCATCATTGAGCTTTACAGGCAAAAGGTGGAAACGCTTACTGCAGCTTATCTGGGGTCCTTATCTAGGGTCCTGGATACGTACTCTGCCCCCTGCAGCGCCCTCCAGACGCAGATCAAGCCCCCAGCCGAACCAAGTTAGATCACTGTCTCCGCTGGCGATCTGGGCGGATCGGGTGGTGCGGTGTAGTTTCGGCTTCACTAGTTCAGGCCGGAGGAAGGCAGTGATCGGCAGCGGTCTGGGGACCAACAATACAGCAAGCGGCAAGGTGGGCCCGAGGTGTAGTGACAGGCCCCGCCCCCCCCCCCCCGCCCAACTCCACACCACCGCCAACATAAAACGCTGCCACGTCCCTGTCCTAGAACCCCACCAGCGCTTGTTCCTTGCTCCTGCTGATGTGCAGCACAGCGAAGTGAGGCCACGCCCATGTCCTCGCGCTTCACGGTTCCATTTCTGAATCCAGTTCACACCAAAGTACTGAGCTGTAAACACCCCGCTGTTCCCAAAAAGTGGGATACACTTGACACAATTTCTCCGGATGACTGATGACTGATCTGGAAATCAGTAGTATCTCAAAAAATAACTCCCTCTTTATCCCAAATGAAATACTGACTCCTTCATTGGGCGTTTTGGACTCCCTTGCGCCTCCATAAATTGTGGCTTGGAGAGGACTCAACATGTTGGAATTGTAATGAAGCTATTGGTCATTTCCCACATCTTCTTTTTCACTGTAGTACTGTCTCCCACTTTTGGAACAGAGTATTCGATTTTATTTGTTCCCTATTTGGTATTCAGCTGAGACATGACTTAACTTCCCTCATTCAAGAATTCCTTGACCCACAGCTCAAGTCACCTAATGACAGGCTTCTTGTAGGCATTTTATTGACTGCGGCCTGTAAGTCTGTTCTAGCTAACTGTAAAATTACCGCAGCTACTTCCTTCAAGTCCTGTCTAAACTGGGTCTCATTTCTAAGGAGGCCCGATAACATTACTCTCCAAAGCTCCCCCTGTAGACCTCAGACCTGACCTGTTTGGAAGGCACTAGACAACTACTTCGCTTCTACCAAACCCCAGTGATCATCCTACTACAACATTCCGCAGTTGTATATTTAGTCATTAACATGTTATCTATATTGTCTGCCACCAGACTGCTACCTCTGCAGAATTGTCATGCCTATCAATATCATTCCTTATTTTATGTTATGGAATTTGCATTTTGTATTTGGCTTTTTGCTTGTCATTCAACATCTGGTTTACCTCATGATTATATTTTGTCTGCCCTTTGGTTTTCTTTACAATGCATAATGTGTTATGTATACTTGTACAAGTATATAGCACACTTTACCTGCCTATTCAACCTGTGTTTTTTACTACTGCATCATGGCAACATTTCTGTTGTTTTTTGTTATAAAAACCAATAAAGTTCTTTGAAATTTAAAAGAAGAGTGGAAGGCTGGGATGAACATTGCATATTCATCAACACAATATTGGAACATTTGGAGGCTCCATTTTGGCAACCTTTCTCGTCCCCATTTTGCTACTTCGGGACTCCGCTGTCCGGAAAGGCACATACGGTGAATTTTTCAATGGCCTTGGTGTAGCAATACCATAATAAACAATCTGTTACCCTCCCTTCAGTGGCAGTGGTGGTTAATTATTACAGATGCATACTACAGTTCAATGGCACATCAAGCTCCTTGCTGTGTGTAAAGGGATTTATTTGTGTGTCTGGGTGGAGTTAAGCAGGGGCATAGATATTTTCTGGATGTTAAGCAAGAGTGATCAGGCAACCTTCAAGTGACTGGTGGCTATCAGTTAGGCAGTCGGATATTCTTGTGACTTGGCGAGTGATGTATAAAGGAAAGAGGGGACCCAGGCAGAGTCTTGGGGGACTCTTCTAGGTAGAGCATTGAAGGGAATGTTTGTAGCAAGGGTCTGAGTCGTCTGAGCTGTAAGACTAAAACATTTTAGTACTCTGGTGGTGAAGCCTGCGTAGGCATTGCTTGTTAGCATGGTGAAATGGTTTTAAGAGACCCATATTGACTGCCACTTGAGGCCAGAGTGGATTGTAAAGCAGCCTGTCTTGGCCAACTCCACATCACAGGAGAATAGAGAAACAAATAATCTCTACTCTTGAAATCCCCTGAACAAAAACTCTTTCAAGATTCCAGAACTTGGAACTACCTCTCTAAAGAACTCGGGTGCAATTGAAATGTCCTAGCCTCCCTAAGACTCACATTCAGACTCCACCTAAAGCAGTCTAATTAGGGGATGCATTCGTTGTTTTTTTTGTTTTTCTTCTTCTGTCCTCTAAGTGTTATGCACTTACTACTCCACACTCCCCTGCTGTTATCTAGTTCTATGTAATCTGTTGTTCTTTGTGAACTGCTCCGCTACCCATGCAGTAGTTCCACACTATGTCAATACTGTAATGACTAATTCAAATAAACATGAGAAAGATGGTTTTGAGAATGTCATTGTTACATTGAGTTTCTATGTGTAATTTGTGTATTTTCATTAATCACAAGGATCAACAAAAGAGTTTCTCATAAATTCACCACATAACCAAGAGAAGCATATAACATCCATACCTATCATCATAGACATGTGGCCAGTTTTGTGAATGTGGTCTCAGTTTACAATCGGTGACCACTACTAGAAGTCTGTTGTAGAGGCCTACATATTACTGTTGAGAGTAGAGTCTTTAAACTGTATGTAATCTTACAATTCTAATCCCCCAACCCTTAAAGACATTCAAGATGGGGACATGGCAAGTTGCACGGGAACCCTAGAGATGTTTCTCTCACTGGGAGATGTTTGTAGTGTGGGAGAGTCAAAGATCCCAGTGTACAAATGTTGACAATAGTGAGAACAGCAGGGACATAGCTGCTAGAACTAAGCCAGTACTTTAATTGTGCATAGAAGATGTTAATTTTACACCAAGAGATATATCAGATGATACTTATTTCATGCCTAACCAATACTCAATAGACTCAGTGTTTGCACAGGTATTACCTCTGGCGTAGGGTGGAGCCCTGATTTGTGATGTGACTAGTGGATTGAATGCAGAGGTGTTGGAAACCAGTTCTTTTACTACCTTTATGTCCTCTTAATATGCACAAAATACAGCACTGCAATGAACTATTAATGAAAAGCTCCAGCTGAACCTTGCCAGCCCCAGAAAACTTGCCATATAATTGTTTGTTTTTGCACTTTGTCAACCTTTAATTTAAAAAATATTTTCACTATCACTTTTCTCAAGTCATCTGTGTTTCAAATAACATAAAAGCAAACAATAATTAACATTATGATCTGTGCACTGGCCTAGAATGGGCATTACTTAAGGGGGCTGTTTGCTATTGTGGCTGAAAGGAAAATGTTAATGACACAGCAACAGCCATTGTGTACCTGCCATTATTGGCCTGAGCCACTCCACTGGCTTCAATGCTGCTCTCAACCATCCAGTGTTCTAATATTTAATAATATTACCACACAGTTAAAAGGAACAATATATTCCCAGATGATTTCTATTTAGGAGACAGCACAGTGGTTTGTCATGTAATCGATCTATTTCATATGATGCCCAAACATCATACAAATATATTTTGCACCTTTCCTTCTCTTCAAGGTAACCTTCTCTGAAAATCATTTAATTGGTTCACTTTAAAAGTGGTCAGAGGTGGAGAATAGGTTATGGAGCCAACATCTAGAGAATATTTGTTTAACCAACAACATTACTAAAACAAGAAACTAATTACCATGTCCCTGTATTTGGTCAGATTTGTTAGAAATAGGCACAATTTCAGATCATGTAGTCTTCTCCATTCAGTTATGTACCATTAGGAAGGATCTAATGTTTTGCCACCACTTATACGCTGCCGTTGCACTTGCATCTTATGCAAAACAGCATATTCTTTGCCTCCATCCAGTCGGGTCACCTCACAGTATAATGTCTGTATTCTATTCTGCATGAGGTAACTTCTTTCAAATGTTTTCAGTGGATGACTTTAAATTTAGCATTTGTATAGTCCTTTGTGTGCATGTTGGTCTTTTTCCAGGTTGCGTCAGATACTTCCTTCTGAATCTAGTCGTCCGTTTTCACATGGTTAGGCTCATTCTTTCTTAGCCTCTGCCTTTGTCCTGCATCACTCTGTTTTTCTCTTCTAGTCTCTCTATCAGCTGATCTGGTAGGTTCTATGAGGTATAATCTACCAACTTACTTGTCCCTAAATATCATGACAAACTGAGTTAAACCCACTGTTCACCATTAAAACATCAAAATCCATAAGTTGCCCACTATGAAAAAGATCTCCCATCTTAGTATAATCCCTTCTCATCCACTGACTGAGACACATTTAGATACCACTGGCACTGAAAATAACCTGGTCTCTGTCGGCTGTCATATATCCTCTTGTGGTTCCAATAAAACTATCGCCAAACATTAGCAGCTACAATTAAGGTAGAATTGCTATCTACAAGTATGTTAGTTGTTTTCAACTTCAAATCCAGCGATGATCCTTCATTCTAGCACAATCTACCTCTTTTTCAAGGAAGCTTTATAGTAGTAGAAGGTATTCTCTAGTAGTAGAGGTTTAGACAGTCCGGTGTCTATCCAAATTACCATGGGAAAAAACTGGACATGTATGGCATTCTCAGTGATACGATCATTTTAGTAATAATTGTAGGCCCCATAGCAAAGAGAAAGCCTAGACATTTGGGGCTATTCACAAAAGCAACTTACACCTTTGAGTAAGAACCTGCACCTCTGCATCTAAGGATTGAAGTGGTCTTTGTGTAAGGCAAGCACACTCACCCTGTAGTGGGCCCAGCTTCCCCAGACTCTCCTGTGTTTCTGGGTGCAGACTCTGGCTGCATATTTAGGTTTTTCCAGTGCCTTGCCCCTGTCCAGGTCGATCCGCCACTCCTCCAGTGGAGGGGTGTCCACTGACTTCAAGTGCCCGGGAATTTCTCCCTTAGCTACTACTAGCCTTGTCCATAATAGGCTCCTTTCATACCTATTGCCCTCAATATCTTCTGGGATGTGCAGCAAGTTCAGTTTGGGGTGGTTGGGCAGTGGCCTCCCTAGGACTTTGCTCAGAGAGGCCAGAACTCCCGTCCAGAAAGAGATGAGGCACCGGGCAGGTCCATACCATGAGGAAGAAGTCTCCTTGGTGGGTTTCCACAACTTTTAGATCGGGTAAGGTAGACTCTGTGTAAGTGCTTGAATTGTATAAGGCAAAATTGGGCGGCTATAGCTGCATCCCTGGGGGAGCTGAGCTTCATGCCAGTTGTCGTCATCCAAATGTTCAAGGTCTCTTGTCCAGGCCACACGCAGTTCAGAGAGAGTCTGGGGTGTGTAGGACCAGTGATTTGTACATTGCAGAAAGTTTGTGACGTATGGGGGGGGCTAAGGAGTACCTGTGCCTCAGGGGGCTGAACTCAGGGAGGTCTTTTAAATTGGGAGTATAGGGCTTGAACGCATGCCTGATTTGTAGGTAGCGGTAGAAGTGGGTCTTATGTAACTCAAATTCCACTTGTAGGCTCGAGAAGGACTTAATGGTTGGTCCTGTTATGATGTCTCACAGGGTGGAAAATTCAATGATTCCCCACTCTCGGAATTCCTCTAGAGATGATACCCGTGAAAGTCACTGTCCCGTCCACAACGGGGTTTCCCTTGTAAGGCGCCCACCCCAACCCTGTGCTCTCAGGGTGTTCCATACTTGGTAAACTACCCGTGTCTCCAAGGGGAGTGTTCAGAGAAGGGAACCTCCATATAGGAAATGTGAAATCGGAGTCCCTTGCATGGCCCACTGCTAGGAAGCGCAGGCAGATTCATCTCGATGTTCATACCACCATTCATTAAGTACATCCAGATATGCAACTCTATAATATGAGGGGAGGTCCGGCGTAGCCAGATCTCTGTCGGAGGTAGACTTGTGGCACTTGGTCAGTGTGCTTCTGGGTGGTCGACAATTCCAGAGGAAACGTCACAGAGTGTTGTTCAGACGCTTGGAGAAGTTCTTGGGTATGGGGATATGGTTAGTATTGTTGCTGGTATAGTAATCAGGGAAGCCTGGCCATTTTGTAGATCGCTGACCTACCCATAATCGGGAGTGGGAGCGTGGACCAGAAACCAAAGTCGGCTTGCAGCCTGGCCATATGTAGTTGTACGTTTTCCTCCCTGGCTCGGTGGATGTTCTCGGTGATGTATACACCTAGGTATCCGAAGCCATCCGTGCGTACCCTGAGGTTCGTGGCCCAAGATAATGTTTGTGTCTGTCCCCCCCAATGGGTATAAAGTAGATTTAGCGACATTGATGAGCAGGCCAGCATATTCCCGGAAGATTTGCAAGATCTGGAGAGGCGGTGGCCCTGGCGTAGGTAGATCTGACAGAAAGACAAGGACATCATCGGTGTACAGGGCAATCTCATCTGATGTGCCAGGACCCCACTCAAAGTCCACTCTTATCCACTCCGCCAGAGGTTCTGTTGCCAGCTCAAAGAGTAGTGGGGATAAGGGGCACCCCTGCTGCATGCCTTGGCGTATGGGGAAGATCTTGGACATCGAGTTCCCCACCCGAACTGGCACCATGAGGTCAGTATACAGAAGTCTTACCAACTTGATGAACGTAGGTCCGACACTTATTTTGTAAAGCAGGGCAAAGAGGTAGGGCTACTCCACTGAGTCAAAAGCCTTACTGAAATCGACCAGGAGGAGTGCTTTGTCCCCTGGTATTCAGTCTCCCAGAGCTAGTGCGTTGAGGATGCGTCTAATGTTGTGTCGTTTGGCCCGACCCGGCATAAACCCAGATTGATCTAGAGGGACCAAAGAGGTCACCACCTTCAGCAATCTATACGCAAGGGCCTACGTCCAAATCTTAAATTCGATATTTAATAGGCAGATGAGGCGACGGGTAGAGCAGCAAGTCAGGGGTAGACCCAGCTTAGGGATCACCACTATGTCTGCCAAGTGCATGTCCGGGGATAGTCGGCCTGTTTTGAGTGCCTCTCAGAACGTATTGGCAAGAATTAGACCTAATAGTGTGTAGTTTGCCTTCAGGAATTGAACGGGAAACCTGTTTGGACCATGGGTTTTGCCTGACTGAAGTTGGGCCAGAGCAGCCCAAGTTCCTCTGTGGTCAAGACCTCCTCAAGTGAATTTCTCTCCTCAGGGGTGAGGCGTCAGGATGGCAAGTCATTAATCTACGCCACTGTGCCTGAATGAGAAGGCCTGTGCACTGTAGAGTAAAGCTTGGTGTATTCAGCTACAAATTCGGCTGCTATCAAGGGAGTGCCAGTGATGCTCTTGCCTGCTTCGTCTACCAGTCGGCACACTGGAGGACGTGTCAGTGGAGGTGAGCATAGACGGTGAAGGGTGGAGTTAGCTTTGTCTCTCCAGTGATAGATGTGACTCTGCATTTCCAACTACGCCTGCCGTGATTCATCTAGGAGTTTCTTTCTAATTAAGGATTGGGTGTACGTTATTTCTCAAAAGGACTGCTTCCGGGTTGTCTGTATATTGCCATTCCATTGTCAGTAATTGGGCTTCCCACTCAGTGATCTATTTTTGGTCACACCATCGTCTCCAAGACTGATAGCTGATAATGACCCCCCTCAGTGTGGCCTTGAGTGCCCCCCACCAGTATCCCTGTTAAGGCTACGGTATTTTCATTGTGTTGTATGTATTGTTCCGTTGGCCTCCGGAGATGTTCTCTCACCTTTGGGTCCTTAAGGAGCCACACTTTGAGAATCCATCTCACCCCTGTCTGTCGTGGACCTTGTCGTAGTGTCAGTTTGGCCGGGGAATGATCGGACAGACCTCTAGCCAATGATCTTGTATTTATTATCCGTGGAGCCTCGGAGGTGGGGAGGATGAAGTAGTCCAGCCGTGAGAACACTTTGTGTATTTCTGAATAGTAAGTGAAGTCCTGCTTGTCAGGGTAGTGGAGCTGCCAAGTGTCCGTCAGTGCCAGATTGTCTAGGAAGTTGGCCAGGTGCGTTGCGCTAGTTAGGGGGCTGTGGTCATATTTGTTGACTGTTCCTGGGCTAGATCACTCACCCCATTAAGGTCACCTCTCAATACCCAGTGCTCTGGAGGGAGTTGCATCGGAATTTCACCTAGGATATGGAGGAATTTGATGGATAGCGGTGGTGAAGCGTATATGCTAAGGAAGGAGAACTGTCGGCCATAAACCTGGTTCGAGACTGCTATGTATATACCCCACTTGTCTCTCTTGACATGTGTTTTCTAGAAAGGGACAGCAGAGTGGAGCAGGATAGCCATCCCCTGGGAGCTTTGGGTGAAACCAGAGTGAAATATTTGTTTAAAGCCTGACCGGGCCAGGAGGGGACATCAGTCACCCACCAGATGTGTTTCATGCAGCCGGAGTACATCAGGCTTCATGCATTTGGCTGCTATAAGAACTGCTCCCCTCTTAACTTTGTTAAGGAGCCAGTTCACATTCCAGGTCAGGAGCTGGATCTGACACTGATTGTAGGGAAGAGGTCTCAGGATCGTCATGGGGGGAACCATGAGTGCAAAGCAGTCATAAACTGGGTGTCACGGATGTTGTGCGTGTCAGGTGGAATCTCAGAACTGTTCTTAAGTGATGCATGTGTTATGAAGTGTATGTGTAACTCCCTCCCCCCCCCAATACTTTGGGAACGTGAAGTATCTGTTACAGGGAATGGTAGGGCCAACTGCACATTTGATCTTGAAACCCATCTCTACATCCCAACTCCCGTAGATACTCCCATCAAAAACAACCCATTAACAACTTATAACTAAGGAATCTGTCGGGGTGGGCATCTCCTACAGTTCCTGGGTAGAAAAAAAAAGGCAGGTCGGCAGTCAGCCATGGGATTAATTGGTGGGGTCAGCCCAAACGGCCACGGGCATCAGCATTTCAGGGACCATTCTGTCCTGCCAAACCTGCAGTCTCGGGCAACTACCTGCGGTGTTCAGGATCACTGCTCACTCCCTCTGCCGAGCTGTGTCGTCTCTTATTCCTCTAGCTTTGGTGCAGGAGCTGCGACCAGGGTTCTGGCTGTCCACCTGGCACATGTCAATCCTCCATGTCCGTCCATTGCCAGGCACTTTCTAGGTCGTCAAAGGAAATTGTCTTGCCAGGTAAAATGATTTTAAGATGGGCTGGAAAGAGGAGCATGTATTGCACTTGCATGGTGCGCAGTTACTGTTTAACAATAAGAAAGGTGCGGTGCTGCTATTGTACATGTATTGTATGGTCCACGAACAGTATGATCTTCGAGGAGTCATGGGAGAGGCTCCATTTCTAACATGCCTCCTGGAGGATGGCATCTCTATCTGCGAAGTTAAGAATGCATGCTATGATTGGTCTGGGGGGGGGCTCGGTGGCAGACAGGGCACCAAGGACATGTGAGCCCTTTCCTCCAGGAAGCAGGAAGATAGATCATCAGATGGCACCCAGGAGCGCAACCACTAGGAGATGAAATCAGTGGGGTTAGGGCCCTTCACACCCTCTGGAACACCACCAGGCAGATATTGTTTCACTGTGAACACCTTTCAGCATTTTCTACTCCGATTTCAAGCATCCAGACTCTTTTGAAGTTGCGAGACATTTTCCATCAGTTTTCGGACCGTCTCCTCAGTTTCAGATATGCGGTTATCTGCCTCTGTCCATCATGTTCCTCAAGTCTTGAAGTAGGAGTAAAAGGTCGACATTGAGTTCCCCAATTCTCACCTTCAAGGATAGTCTGGAGTCGTGAATTGCTTGAAGTATAGTGGCTGCTGAGTCTGAAGGGGGCTCCTTTGGATGGCCATGGTGATCCGACAGTTGTAGATGGGGCCTCTTCTCGCCCCCACCAGTCGCACTGCTAGAGTTACGCCGCTTGGCGTTACTGTAGTCATAAATAATCTTCAAATTACTCATTGTTTTCAACGAATTTTTATCTAATCACTTTTCACTCTCATTTCTCAGTTTTTCTCCAACTGTTTACTTGAATCCACATGCGGAATGTAAATGCCATTTCTCAAACTTCTAATGTTCCTTCTGTGCCCATCCGGACCTCTTGGAAGAACACGACTAAAGCAAACTTCATTGAAGGCAGCGTTTATTCAATAAAATACCCAATGCATTTCGGGCAAAGATGCCCTTCTTCAGGGGTCACTGTAAATAATCATAAAACAACAATCACCAATTACTGTTTACATCGCTTGATCTCTATATGATTTACAACAATGCTACATTGCTTTATATCCCCGACATTTTCCATCATGAGCCCATCTTTTCCACTAAACACTGGTTTCCCACTGTGCACATGGCGTAACAATATCTCAACCAGGTCATTCCTCTGATTTTATCCCAAATGTCCTTAATGGTCATACGAACCTCATCCATCCATGCTTACTGCCATTGTACGTGTAAAGTATTTCTTTGTAAACACCCCTATGTTCTCTGTTTTCAAATAATAAATAATCTGTAACCTTTACCTTCTTATCATATACCCCTCACTTACTTTCCACTTTAAACTGCATTTTCATGCACTCCTTTCATCAATGCGTTTAACTCCTGGCGTTTAACCCGGTCTGAGTCATGCGTTCTCCTTTCGCCCTTCAAATGCAGTCCACCCTACTTATACTTTACATATTTTAACTCCTTTCATGTACCCTTCATTAATCAATACATTCTCACTTTTCTACTGTACATGTGCTCTAATCTGAGTAGTACTCTCGTCTTTCACCCCTCAATTCCAATTTGTCTTACAATTATCCACGTACCTGCCGTATAACATAAGTCATCCGTCCTCAATGTTCTTTCCACCAACCTCTGTATTCCCATCTATCCCTCTCGCTTTTAACCCGTCCTATAAACCACCCGATTGGCTCACTGAATTCGATTTTCCCGCCATCCCAGCGCCTCCGTTATTTTCAACAAATACTTTTGCCTAAAAAGACTACATGCCCCATAATGCATATCATTGGTACTCGACTGCAAAATATAAATCACATTGTTCTTGATCGATGGTAAATCACATTATGCTAACAATTAGTAATCGTATATGATTAAAATTCTTTATTCAGTTCATATCTTTATCGCTTCTACACCGTCTTTAATGAGTCAAGATGTTATCTCGCTCATGTGGACTCGTTGTTTCATTGCTCCTACTGCTTCATCCATTTTTCTCAAGTGGGTGCAATCCCGAGGCTGGGCTTAAATTGTGAATCATCAGTTACAAAAACAGGATGCACACCTCATCTTCCAGACTTTTCAAAACTATCCAAAACGTGTCCGTTTTATTTCATGAATGCGTGCCGACTGTTGAAGTGCCAAGCCCAAATGGCACCAAAATTATCACAACATTAGGAGATGGGGCGTCTTCTCGCCCCCACCAGTCGCACTGCTAGAGTTACGCCGCTTGGCGTTCCTGTAGTCATAAATAATCTTCAAATTACTCATTGTTTTCAACGAATTTTTATCTAATCACTTTTCACTCTCATTTCTCAGTTTTTCTCCAACTGTTTACTTGAATCCACATGCGGAATGTAAATGCCATTTCTCAAACATCTAATGTTCCTTCTGTGCCCATCCGGACCTCTTGGAAGAACACGACTAATACAAACTTCATTGAAGGCAGCGTTTATTCAATAAAATACCCAAAGCATTTTGAGCAAAGATGCCCTTCTTCAGGGGTCACTGTAAATAATCATAAAACAACAATCACCAATTACTGTTTACATCGCTTGATCTCTATATGATTTACAACAATGCTACATTGCTTTATATCCCCGACATTTTCCATCATGAGCCCATCTTTTCCACTAAACACTGGTTTCCCACTGTGCACATGGCGTAACAATATCTCAACCAGGTCCTTCCTCTGTTTTTAATGGTCATACGAACCTCATCCATCCATGCTTACTGCCATTGTACGTGTAAAGTATTTCTTTGTAAACACCCCTATGTTCTCTGTTTTCAAATAATAAATAATCTGTAACCTTTACCTTCTTATCATATACCCCTCACTTACTTTCCACTTTAAACTGCGTTTTCATGCACTCCTTTCATCAAAAATCAGAGGAATGACCTGGTTGAGATATTGGTTGAGATATTGTTACGCCATGTGCACAGTGGGAAACCAGTGTTTAGTGGAAAAGATGGGCTCATGATGGAAAATGTCAGGGATATAAAGCAATGTAGCATTGTTGTAAATCATATAGAGATCAAGCGATGTAAACAGTAATTGGTGATTGTTGTTTTATGATTATTTACAGTAACCCCTGAAGAAGGGCATCTTTGCCCGAAATGCATTGGGTATTTTATTGAATAAACGCTGCCTTCAATGAAGTTTGCTTTAGTCGTGTTCTTCCAAGAGGTCCGGATGGGCACAGAAGGAACATTAGAAGTTTGAGAAATGGCATTTACATTCCGCATGTGGATTCAAGTAAACAGTTGGAAAAACTGAGAAATGAGAGTGAAAAGTGATTAGATAAAAATTCGTTGAAAACAATGAGTAATTTGAAGATTATTTATGACTACAGTAACGCCAAGCGGCGTAACTCTAGCAGTGCGACTGGTGAGGGCGAGAAGACGCCCCATCTCCTAATTTTGTGATAATTTCGGTGCCATTTGGGCTTGGCACTTCAACAGTCGGCACGCATTCATGAAATAAAACGGACAAGTTTTGGATAGTTTTGAAAAGTCTGGAAGATGAGGTGTGCATCCTGTTTTTGTAACGGATGATTCACAATTCAAGCCCAGCCTCGGGATTGCACCCACTTGAGAAAAATGGATGAAGCAGTAGGAGCAATGAAACATCGAGTCCACATGAGCGAGATAATATCTTGACTCATTAAAGACGGTGTAGAAGCGATAAAGATATGAACTAAATAATGAATTTTAATCATATACGATTACTAATTGTTAGCATAATGTGATTTACCATCGATCGAGAACAATGTGATTTATATTTTGCAGTCTAGTACCAATGATATGCATTATGGGGCATGTAGTCTTTTCAGGCAAAAGTATTTGTTGATAATAACGGAGGCGCTGGGATGGCGGGAAAATCGAATTCAGTGAGCCAATCGGGTGGTTTATAGGACGGGTTAAAAGCGAGAGGGATAGATGGGAATACAGAGGTTGGTGGAAAGAACATTGAGGACGGATGACTTTTATGTTATACGGCAGGTACGTGGATAATTGTAAGACAAATTGGAATTGAGGGGTGAAAGACGAGAGTACTACTCAGATTACAGCACATGTACAGTAGACAAGTGAGAATGTATTGATTAATGGAGGGTACATGAAAGGAGTTAAAATATGTAAAGTATAAGTAAGGTGGACTGCATTTGAAGGGCGAAAGGAGAACGCATGACTCAGACCGGGTTAAACGCCAGGAGTTAAACGCATTGATGAAAGGAGTGCATGAAAATGCAGTTTAAAGTGGAAAGTAAGTGAGGGGTATATGATAAGAAGGTAAAGGTTACAGATTATTTATTATTTGAAAACAGAGAACATAGGGGTGTTTACAAAGAAATACTTTACACGTACAATGGCAGTAAGCATGGATGGATGAGGTTCGTATGACCATTAAGGACATTTGGGATAAAATCAGAGGAATGACCTGGTTGAGATATTGTTACGCCATGTGCACAGTGGGAAACAGGTGTTTAGTGGAAAAGATGGGCTCATGATGGAAAATGTCAGGGATATAAAGCAATGTAGCATTGTTGTAAATCATATAGAGATCAAGCGATGTAAACAGTAATTGGTGATTGTTGTTTTATGATTATTTACAGTGACCCCTGAAGAAGGGCATCTTTGCCCGAAATGCATTGGGTATTTTATTGAATAAACGCTGCCTTCAATGAAGTTTGCTTTAGTCGTGTTCTTCCAAGAGGTCCGGATGGGCACAGAAGGAACATTAGAAGTTTGAGAAATGGCATTTACATTCCGCATGTGGATTCAAGTAAACAGTTGGAGAAAACTGAGAAATGAGAGTGAAAAGTGATTAGATAAAAATTCATTGAAAACAATGAGTAATTTGAAGATTATTTATGACTACAGTAACGCCAATCAGCGTAACTCTAGCAGTGCGACTGGTGGGGGCGAGAAGACGCCCCATCTCCTAATGTTGTGATCATTTCGGTGCCATTTGGGCTTGGCACTTCAACAGTCGGCACGCATTCATGAAATAAAACGGACACGTTTTGGATAGTTTTGAAAAGTCTGGAAGATGAGGTGTGCATCCTGTTTTTGTAACTGATGATCCGACAGTTGTTCCTCAGGGCCCTGTGCTGGCTTCGTGAACTTATCTATGCGGCTCTGGTTTGTTTGTGGTACTTGTTTGTCTTTCTCCATATCTTCGATTTTCCAAGCTTTGATGTAAATCAGATACCAGGGCCTGTTTGTGCAGGTGTGGTATGTCTGGGTTGTAGTCCAGGCGTCAGTACCCAGGTCAGGTTGGGCCCTTCAATTTGCCTAGTATGCCACCCTCCCTGTGTGTCTTGGGGTATGTCGTCTGTGTCGACCCCCAAGAGGTTAGTCACCACCCAGGCGGCACATTCTTATTTTGTCCGTTAGCAGGGAGAGGGGAATCGAAGATGTGTGGCTGCTTGCCCATGTGGTATTCGCTCCCCAGCCACCACCACTGCCACTTTTAATCACAGCTTGCAGGCCCTGTGGTTTGCGGAGAGTCTGTGGGTAGTTGTGCCACAAGGGGTAGCTTGTTGGTTCCCTACAGCACCCAGGGAGCAGTCCAGGCCACTGTGGGCACAGCACGTGGGTCTGGTCCTCTCCGTGGGGTCCTTTATATCAGGGCCGCCGCCCTCAAAGTCCCAGATAGATGGTCGTGGCCCGGCTCTCTGGTGCTGCTCATGGCTGCCAGATGACACAGAAGTCTTGCACAATCCATACCTCTCATTCAGGCCGCGCCGGCACCGATTCTCTACCCCTGGCCTCGCCGGGATCAGAAGCGCGTCCTCACCGTCCCACTCTGTCCGCCGCTCGGGACTGACGGCTCTCTGGAGCACACTGCACCAAAGCTGCCTTGGGCGGTATGCTGATATCTCAGGGCACAGAAGTGCCTTCCCGCCCGGACTCCATTTCTGGCCTCCTCTCACTTTTGTGGGCCCGGCCGTAACCTCTTCCCGGGCTGCAGGCCATGTCACCAGCCCAGACTCGTCCTCAGCACTCCGCATCGCCAATGTCTGCCCTGTACACTGCGTCGGCATGTCTCAGGGCACGCCTCACCTCGGCTCCCCCTGACAGTGCCAGTCCTTCAGGGGAGTGTCACGCCATCGGTGTTGCCTCTGACTCCTGGGCTCTGACCTCGGCCTCCTCCTACAGCCTTTTGAATACTTCTTGGACCGCACTGCGGGATAGACAATCTGCACACAGCAATCATGGCTGATCAGTGGCTGTAAATGGCGCACGCCATGTCCCCTTTGCCCCATCAGAGTCACTCTGCAGAAAGCCTGCCATCAGATTGGGACGGATTACAGGAGGGATCGCAAGTGGAACCTAAAGATGTGCGGCCAACATCTTTGGCGTTCAGGCCACGTCCCTGAAATTTTAATATGTAATAAATAAACATAAAGATTTTACTTAAGGTGGATTTTTTTTTAAATAAATCTTAATAAAATAAGTTTAATTTAATACATTTATTTCAAATTAATAGTACTTTAACATTTTGTTTCAAATTTGTTCTGCATTTAAAATAAACATTTAATACTAATTGATATTAATATTTAACAGAAAAATATCTTTACTATTTATTTCAAATTTATTAAACTTTTTTATTTTTTCCTATACTTTACTATATTGAGATCTCCACCATCGGAGAATTAGTTTTATCTATTATTTTAAATGTAAACAAAATAATCAAATCTTGCAGCACTAATAACTGAATTTGAAATTTTTGAATATATTAAGTTACATAAAAATTGATTTCTGAAATTTAAATTAAAAAATTCCACCTAAAGTAAAAATGTATATATGTTTTTATTAAAAATTAATAAATGTGATATATAGAATTAAAGTAATTTTTTTAAAGAAAATAATTCTTATGTTTTAGTTTCTAGATAATTGTTCAACATTAAATTACATTTATTTATATTTTTAGCTGGTTTAAATCATTTAATTTAATTGAAAATTATTTCCTATTGGGTTTTAAGTCCCTACCTCCATTATTTTCAATGGGAAGGTGTTGCGGTACCAGTTGTTGGCCATGTGGGGTGCTGGACTTACTCCAGCTCTGACCTGGAGTACATTTACTACTGTTTTGGAACCTTTTTGGCTGTAGTAACTTTAGAAGTGCTGTTTGTGAATAACAATGGGCTTACTCTTTTGTGGCTAGGTGCACACCCCTCCCTAAACTCGGGCCCCTCCCTAAATCCTTCCCTCACCCTACTTAAGCCCCTCTTTACTCCTCTGTAAACCTTTCCCATTTATTAGTGGGCATGCCCCTTTTTCCAGCCATGCTCCCTCCTACATATACTACTAACTTTCCAAACGACTCGGATCGGGGGAGTCCGACTGAGCGATTTGGATGCTTACGAATGCATCTGGATACGATTCGGTCGGACTCCCATTGACTTCAGTGGGAGCCTGTGTTCCGAATGTAAACACAGGCTCCCATTGAAAAAAGGGATGGTTGGGGAAAGATGTGCATCCTGTGGCGGGCACCCCATGGTGCCTGCCACACTTTGCATGCATGAGTATGGGAGACCCATGGGTACCCCCCACAGGCCCGATTCGGAGGGCCACGAATGAAGGGGGGGCTGCTACGGGCCCCCAAAGTCCAATTCCCACAGCCGTTTCGTCTCGGCCAAACTGATTCAGAACAGCTGTCAGAATTGGTCATTGTACTCGCTTGTTCGGAAAGCATCTCCATTGGGCTGTATGATTCAGCTCCGAACGACTCGGGCTGCCTGAATCCCGTTTTGAACCGATTCGGCCCCCTTGCATCGTACTCGGTCGTCCGGAAAGGTGACCGATTCGGTCAGAAACAAGGCTCCGAATCGGATTCGAACTAATTGAATGCCGTTTGGAGCCTTTCCTAATGAGATCGTAATCAGGCCCGAAGTAGTAAACTTACATGTGTGAGGATCTCCCTACAGAAAAGGTGGAAGAAGTGTGGTGGGGATTTACACTCATAAGTTTGTGAATTTCATTTTGTAGTAAGTAGTAGTACTTTATGTACTAGTAAATGCAGTTTGTGAATCTGGCCCTGGATTTTTATCCCTTTTTTATGTGTTCCATTTTGGCAGTGATTTTTTTTTTCCTGCAAGGAACATTTTGTGAAAGTGGCCAGGATAGTGTATCCAAGACAGCTAACTTGGGTTACACAAACTGAAAAAAAGATACTTTTGTACAACTTGATTTGAAAGAAGTGTCCAGGGACCTTGGCTTTCAAGAAGAGGTTATCTGAAGTGGCATCACAGGGTGCTGGGGGGGGGGGGGAGAATGATAAAAGAATTCTGTGTTAAAAAATTAAGAAATTATCTTTTGCTGTTTCTTGGTTTCAAATAGAATTTTTTATCATTGGTTCACAATTATAAATTTCTTTTTTTTCACTTTTGTATTACATTTTTCCAACCACCCCACTCCAAAGCCAGAACAACATGACAATATTGAAAGTCTGACAGTCTTTACTTTAAGCAGAATAAAAGAAAATCATTATCATTACTCAGCCATAACCTGTAATGTCATAAATAAAACGGTTTTAAATGGTGTGTTTGTATAGCAAGATATGAGAACAACAGGGCACACAGTAGTCCTGACAGCACCAAAGGAAGATAGAACCCACAAGCCTTCACAAGGTTAAATCCTGCCATATTGATCCATACCATGACAACCTCCACTGATAAGGATAACCTTTCATACACCTGTCCATATATCACCAAACATTAAAGCATGGGAGTGTCTGACTGCCCGTAATCTAGCTATGTTGCATCTGGTACCATAAAGTCCATATCACAAAAATTCCTGGAGTATCTTGGCGGAGACTTCTCAGTCTAGATGCCAAGTAGCATTGTTGTGGTTGTCAGATGCAACTCCTTCACATCCCTCTTCTTGAAAGAAGTAAAACACTTTCTATCCAACAAATTCCTCTCTCACTGAGGACTAGGCCACTGGCACGCCAACCCCTCATCCCCCCATGTAACCTATGCATCACAACCTTGGGGAAAACTATGCCTCTACTCTCCCCACCCTGTAGCTCCCTCCCTCTTCTACCTAAGAACCTAGCGTTCACATATTCTACTGTATATTGCGTTGTTTACATCTTTTATATTCTCTTACTTTGTATTTTTATTTTACGATTTGTATCCCGAGTAATTGCTGCTATTTTGCTTACATATCCCATTGTATATTGTTTACTCTTTTATCGTTAATATGTATTTTAATTTGGTCTCTATGTTCCTCGTTTTATTCGGTTGTGCTTACTGTGTAAAACGCTCTCACACCTTCGGGTCATGTGTGCGCTATATAAAACTCTTCAAATAAATAAATGTCAGTGACGTGGTGAGTACCAATGATATAATAGTAACCTTGCCCCAAAACGGTCGTAGCTGAGAATACTGCAAAATTATTTCTGTGCAAGTTCCCACACGACCACAGTCCCTAAGACAAACATCATCAGGAACCCTCCATAAAGCTTTAAGTACCTGTGTAATAGACATGCTACAGTATTTTAAGCTAGGCCGCTTTAAACCCAGAACAAACTGCCACGCTTTGGTATATCATAGTACCTCTCTCCACCGAACATAGACGCCTATCTCAGCCTCCCATCTGTCCTTCATCCTATGCGGAAGGTAGTTTTCTTATTGCTCATGGTTTATAAATTCTAGAGATAGCATTTCAGACTAGAGACTCGGAGAGCACCCTCCATTCTGGAGTGGAGAAATCTTCAACACCTTGTAGCTTGGTCACATATATTGCCAGGTAATGTTTACGTTGCAGATATCGAAATCTCTGAGGATCGGTCACAGTAAATTCCACACTCAAGGTTTCAAATGTTTTCATGCCATATCTTCAAAAAAGGTTCACTTTACTGAACCCATTCAACTGTTACAGGTTTCTAAGTAAATCAGTGCCCCACAGTGGCATCCCCAGTGTGATAATGCAATACCGTGTTACCCTACTTGTACTGGTTAGGCAATCCCTGTGGCACTCCTACCCCCTCTTCATTGAGTAACCCTGGTTATGCACAGCATGCCCGTCCAATAATATGGATGGTTCTTGCAAGAAGAATACACAGTCATTCAACACCACCTGGTGGGAAGCCCAGTAGCATTTCCTCATGCCTGTGAGTACTATATCCCCATCGTAAACACTTCTACTTAAAGTTGTTAACGAAATTGTTTTTGGACTATATTTGCATTTTAACACACTAGAGCATTAACATTGAGATGGGTAAACATCATTTACAACGATGTTTACACATCGCATGCCATTACAACGCGGTCATTACCACGACCGTGTTGTTACATCGCATGCCATTACAACGTAAGCCATTACAACGACTTGCTGTAGGGGGCAGAAGGTGTTGGATTTTAAATCCAACACTTTCCCTACTGTTGCACAGACTGGAGTTGGAATAGTAAATTATACTATTCCAACATCCAGCGCCCCCCCTACAGCAAGTTGTTGTCATGACTTGCGTTGTAATGGTCTGCGATGTAACAATGCGGTCGTTGTAATGACTGCGTTGTAATGGCATGCGTTCTAAACGCATTTGTTGTAACGTGGCATATTCATTGAGATGCTACTTATCTGTTATTAACACAAAACAGCTGACCCATTTTAGGCTGAGCGTGTTTATTGCAAATGTGTCCGCATCCGTTTTATGGTTCACAACATTAGTATCACTAGCAACTTTCACAAGTGATCGTAGCAATCGATTTATGAGGGTAACACTTGCAGCAAATCATTTCTCATATAAAATCACTTGTCTACTCTGATGAAAATAATCCACTACATTTCAGTGAGCAAGACTGACCTCTTCATCTGCTTCTACGGTATGATCTTAATGGACTTAATACTGAATCACTCATTTAATACTCCAGTTGTTTGTAAAATGTTATCAGTGGTAGACACCGTTTTATTAACAAATCAGAGGCCAAATAATGCACTCTAGTTTGGAAGGTGATTGCTCGCTGAGTATTGGGAATATGTTTTCTACACAAATCTTGTCACAATATGATTAACATACAATATCGTGTTGTTTTAAGGCAAAGATTGTTTTGAAAATATTTTTTGTTTTAGGGGGTGTGTCTGATACTCTGCTACAGCTTTAAAAAAGCTTGCAAGATTGATAATAAGCAATTGGAGTGAAATATGTTGGCTGGCAGGAGAAAACAATCAACATTTTTCCAGAAATATCTCACAAACGTCAATCTTAAACACTTGTTGAAGGAACTATCATGGAATAGAGCTGCTGTCAGTTGACTATTGTGAAAATATGGACCGAAGCATCTACATTGTTGCTGATGATTCACACTATTCTTTCCTCACTTTCCAAACACCTGACCAAGTCAGGATCTCACACCTTTAAAACCTTTTACCCATCTAACATCTCTAAATATGAAACTAAAAATCTCAAACAATATCTTGAGAGAACTTTCAGAAATGCTTGTCAATCATTTTCACTGCGTCCCGAAGGGTAACTTCAAAACAGACCTGCTCTTCATGTTGAACACATACATTTGGGTGGATACACCTCATGCGACTCTCAATATCGCTTCCATTACCAACATATTCTGTGGGCAAAAGCTAACTGTACCTACCTCTGTGCCTTTCAATAGAAATCTGTCAATTTCTATCTTTCACAGTGACAAAATCCAAGAAAGATGAGAAGATGGTGTTGTGACTGCCTCTATCAATTTCTCAATTCATCTTCCAATGCTCCTCCTGCTCATACTGATATCCTACCTGCACAAATTCCGTCTAAATTAGAAAACCAAGATATTCCTATTGCTGATTTCTATCACCCTTGGCTGTAATACTCTCATCCCTCTCCCACCCCTTGACAGCATTCTGCCCAGTGGTTACCTCCTCTTTTGTATCTATGAGAAGCTCACATATAGTTGGAAACAATTTCTTTTTAGCTACAAGCACCTTTTCGAACCAGCCCTAATCTTCGAATCTCTTATCCTATCACCCTCTCGCCCTCTCCACCCGAACAGAATAGTCTACTAACTTCTTTAATGTTTTCTCCGACCGGAATTTAACTCATTCCTGCAGACCCAGTCCCATCTCTCGCTTTTTCTCCCCTCAAATTTCTTCGCTGTCTTCACCTCGTAACCTTCTCTCCCAACTCTTTTGCTCAGCCTCTCTCCAAAGGTTTTACACTAACCTAAGATGGCAGTACTTGGCTCAAAGGATCCACACTACCCTCATATGATACCAGCTGTACTCTTCACCAAACTCCTCTTCTATCAAACACATTTACCCTGGACCCTGCTGATATCACAGTCTGTCACTCCACCTTCCCTCTTCCAGGATGGCACTCCTTACATTTCAATCAGCTCACCACATTCAGAACTGATTTGCAAAATATGCTGACTGTATCATCTCGTTTTGAGACAAACACTATTCACATCTCAGTGCACATGATTACTCTGGTCAAGCAGAGAAAATCAGTTTTTACACAGACATTTATTTAACTATCTTGTTCCGTTGCCAATGTAGATGGCTATTTTTTTAGCAGTTCATCAACTTAATGGGCTGCATAGCTAGAATCAAAGAGACTGGGTGCTTATGAGATACCACAACCCTTGCTCTGTAAGGAAAAGGTTCTATCTCCATGAAGGTGTACTTTGAGAACATGTTTTAATATATGCATTCTGAACTAGGCCACGCACACTTGCTTTTGATCAAACCCAAATCAACCCCTCCATTCCAATTATCACTAACCATAGACCAATTAATACTTGCCCGTCATCGAAGAAAGTAGGACATGTTACCCACATATAAGTACCCATTAGACCACTAGTAACCCCTTTTGCAAAACCACCTGCTCATCCCTGCAATATCTGCTCAATAATTGCTGCTCAGCAGTTAAGCACCATTTGGAGAACTTTGACACCATTGTTAACTTCAGCCTATACCTTGCACTTACTAAAACTTGGTTCAAAGACACTTTTCAATCTCCTCTTCCCTCCTAAATTACGATATCCGTCAATGTTGTCTTGAAAACAGACAGGGCGGTGGAATAGCAGTTATTTACAAAAATATGATGTGCTGTAGATGACTCTGCACTAACCTACATCACTCCTTCTGGAAGTCACTGCACTTAACACCTCACAATAAGGTTCAACGCCATTTATCATCCTCTAAATAACATATTACTTGAGTAATGCATAGACTAGATTATGACCCAACTGATAATCTGCAAGGCCATCATCTTTCTTGATAACTTCAATCTGCACTGGGGGAAGGCAAAGACCACAGCTTTCAACCGGCTTTCTACTTTTCTTCGGGATTGTGACCTCCGCCAAAAATCCACCCACTCTAAAGGGTCTCTACTTCATCTGATCATTTGTACAGATCTACTGTCAATTGATGTCTCCACCTTGGTTGGGTCCAACCTTCATCTCCCGTTTACCGTAGCTTTTATCTACTGTAAACCTTTTGTCAACAAAAAAAAGAAGGAAGCTGAATTGTTTTGGGACACCAAAAATAGTTACATTAACACACTTACAAGCAAGGCCAGATGATCCTTCTTTCTGTTGGTTACAATCTTCAATCTGGATTCAGGTAGGGTTATAGTACAGAGACTGCCTTTCAACAGATTGTTGATAACACACTCTGCTTCACGGACTCAGGACTCCGCTTACGTATGCTTCTAGACTTATAGGCTGGCTTTGATATGGTCAACCATATCTCTCTGATCACTATCCTTAAGGAAATAAAGGTGTGTTGTGTGAAACTGATTCTCCTCCAATTTGTCAAAACAATCTAAGGTAGTTGGAATTAAAATAATATATTCAGCTTTATCAATCTTCAACAAGGAGCCTTCAGGCTTCAGCCTATTGCTAACCCTTTTCAATATTTATCTGGAACAATCCTCACTCACGCCTACAAATGCCTACACAGCAACGGACCCAAATACCTCAACGACAGAATCAACTTCCATGTACCCAAAAGAAACCTCCGATCTTCCAACCTCGCACTGGCCGAAACCCCGCGCATCCACAGAGCCAGAGCAGGCGGAAGATCCTTCTCTCACATTGCAGCCAAGACCTGGAACGAGCTACCATCAGACATCGGACGCGCCCCCTCCCTGAACACCTTCAGGAAGTCCCTCAAGACCTGCCTCTCCGGCTAAACAGATCTGCGGACCCCCCCCTCAGCGCCTTGAGACCCTCACGGGTGAGTAGCGCGCTTACAATTCCCTGATTGATTGATTGAACAAGTGGGACCTATCCTCTGAAACGCTGGGATCAATATGCAAACAGTACCCAGATCAGTCTGAAGAGCTTGAGCTCAACCCTTAATGGCATTTCTCTTCTCCCCACCACCCTTGAATGAAAATGTCTAAAGATGGATGTCTAATCATAACCGAAACTCAACCCTCAAAAACTGGGCTTCTTTTAATGTCACCTAAAACGCCCAACCAACTCTTGAAATCTTAGATCGAGTCCTGTAGTCTCCCTGTTCGGAAACGAGCTATCATGGACAAGGCCAAATCTCTTGGTATTGTCCTCGAAAACAGACTTTTTTAAATACAAATTTTAATAAAAATGTGTAAGACAACGACACCTATTAAGTGCCTTTAGTTCTATAAATGTAATACAATTACATTAGTGCAGTACACAGACTTGTTTGGTTGCAGTTTCAACACTGCACACATCATACTATTATTTCTGATTACTATTAATTTTTTACTTGAATTATAAGTATCACCATATGGAAATTATCATGGCTCAACAGCAAATTTAACTTGCATAGAACATTATTGCTATGTCTAAAAGTGCAAGCGACCAACTCGACCTGCTTAGAATTATTACAGTTTATTCCTGACCAAGACTTTAGTTCAGGCACTTATACTCTTCAGCTGTCTCAACACTGGCCTTCTCAAAAGTTCATCTGGCCCCATAGTAGTGGAACTACATGCTGCTGCACTCTTTGTTTCGGGATGCAAGGAATTGGATGACAATTGGCTTCCCATTGAAGCAAGAGCACAGTGTAAAATACCTGCTTCACTTGCAAAGCTCTTCCTACGTCTGCTTCACCTATTGAAAGCCTCTGGAGGCTAGTGAGTGTCAACATATGCATAATTCCTTCTCTCAGAGCCTCCTCCAATTAAACAAAAAATGTGTATGAACCAATCCTCTGGCAGTGCCACAAGCTTCTGGAATTCCCTTTCAACAGATATCTGTACCACCCCTTGTCTTGCAACTTTCAAAAAGAAATGTAAAATCCTCCTGTTCCACAGACATCATGGCTGTAACCGAGTATTCATTGTAGACTTTGATTTCTTTACCCTCCTTGCTGTCAACATCTCAGGCCTCCATTTATTAGTTGACATTATTTCTTCTACTAGAATGGTCTCACTTATCGTCTTTATTTACCATGATTTGTAACCTATGTTTATTCTGTGCTCACCCTGGTCCCGACTTGTTTATTAACTTATGTTCAATATTTGTGCCGTTTTGTCTGGGTTCTGTTGTGAGGCTCTCTAATGCCCTTGGGGAATGTTGTCAGATCAAGGAAAACACTATGAAACTCGCCAGATAATTAGTATGTAACTCATAACCCTTAAATCGCGACATCCCTGTCGGACTTAGTAGACACTCACAGGAAATGTCCCATGCTTGGTAGACGCAATGAGAAAGAGATTAGGAGGGATTTGATTCTGAAGATACAATAAAGAGTTAAA
Organism: Calotriton arnoldi; assembly: GCA_963921515.1. Lineage (NCBI taxonomy): Eukaryota > Metazoa > Chordata > Amphibia > Caudata > Salamandridae > Calotriton > Calotriton arnoldi. The sequence continues at coordinate 1,276,817 of CAWUFW010000124.1, read as the reverse complement.
TTATAATTTTGAATCTTTCTTAAACAACGATATATTTATTGTATGTGCATGTATCTCCCTCTTAGCTGGTTGTGCAAGGGTGGGTTCTTGACTTGCACCATGTGATACCAAAACTACTCTTGGTCCGAAGGAAACCGAAAAGAAAAAGTTCTTCAGTAAAGCTGCAATTCCAGGTTTACAACAAAAAAATTGAAGGTTAGATATATAACTGTCCCTACGTAAAGCACGTCTTATTAGTCTCTAGTCCCTGCAGTCCATTTAGTCTGTGGACCCTAGTTAAAAACTCAATAAATTCAATCAGTTTGCTATTTTCCTTTTAATGTTTGTATTTTCCCCAGCAGAACATCTTGACTTCCTTTTTCTTAGCTTACGCCATCCTCAATGAGCAAATTAGCCTGCGCATAATGTGGAGTGTACTGAGAACGCCATAAACGCCAAGAACGCCTTAACTGTTCACAGTTGCTGGACATGGATAAGTTCAGTACCCTTAAGAAAATCCTTCAGCACGGACTCCTTTTTTTATTCAGGCAATGAGCAAGAACTGATTGCTCTGAGACCAAAAAAAGCAACTGTAAACTCAGATTATTTTGTAGAAAAACACAGACTGGATTGCTCTGTACGGTTGATGTTTTTGCTGAAATGCGACTCAAAGGAAATGTCTTTGACTTGCAAACCATTCACCAGACAACTGATGATAAGCAATATTGGCTCTTGAATAAGGCTTCTTATTTTTCAAAGTTATTTTTTTCTTTTATAAACTTTATTATTCATTCTTTACTACTTCACAGAATCTTTCATTTCCATGATATTTTTTGACTTCTAGTGCAGATTGTCATTAGTTTAAATGAGCCTGCCTCAGAATACCTGACTTGTTTGCGCCATAGAAAAGTACAAATTGTATTCGAAATCTTAATTCCACACTAAAGATGTTCAAGATCCTGAGGAACTGCTTTATTGAATTGTGATGCTGAATGATCTCATATCCTTTAAGAAAAATCCACTTTTTTAGACTGACATGCCAACTCCATGTCCGATATATCAAGCACCAATTCAAAAGTGTTGCAGCGCAATGCTGGTAACATTTTTAGTATATCCTTACTACTCTAACCATACTGGGCCCTTTACGATTAGACAATCTGCAGCATTTCCATTTACCACAGAGGCAATGATCCTCTGATGAATCTTTCTCTGCCAATAGGAGGGGTGGAAATTAGGGTAGCCAAATCACCACGTTAGCTGTCCAATGAGGACCATTAATTGACAGCTAACTCCCAAATTTGAGATTAGATTTAGGAACACCTGTCTCAAAACCATGCTGTAGAAATAAAGAATAGCAACGGGAAGACCCAACCGCCTAAAGAAGTTGTCAAACTAGAATTATGCAAACCAAAAAGCTCTGCAAAAGCTACACAGAACAAGAGAAGTAATACTTGATGTTCTGACCGACCTCGCTGATTCTCTCTACAACACATTTAAATTATCAGTAAAATAGTACAGTTTAAATGGAAGAACCAACAAGAATCTATAATGGATTCAACAAACGCAACAAGATGATGGACGGAGTGTTGAAACTTTTCAACCACTCACTCCCAGTCACAGATCTGGGTTTAATTCATCATTCTTTTGCTCACCATTTCACCCCAGTTTGGACCCAGCCATATGCAAATTAGTCTTGACCCTGCTCCCCATGGGAACAGTCCAGCCCAACTGCCAGGCCAGGTCCTCCCCGGACCGCAAACAAGCATCCTAGGACCGGTTTCGGGGTATCACCCCTAATCAGCCACGCTAGCTTGAATTCAGTGGCACAGCGAGCAAGGGACTCACGTCTGAGCATACCCTTGGCCACTTAGGGCGAACCTAGCACACACAACAAGATGATGGACAGAGTGCTGAAACTTTTCAAACACTCGCCCCCAGTCACAGGTCTGGGTTTAATCCATTGTTCTTTTGCTCACCGTGCCACCCCAGTTTGGACCCAGCCATATGCAAATCAGTCTTGACCCTGCTTCCCATGGGAACAGTCCAGCCCGAACTGCCAGGGGTGAATGTTTGACATTGTTCAACATTCTGTTCATCAATTGTTCTTTTTGCATTTGTTACCCCGAGTGGGACCGGTATGCCCAGACGTGGGTCCCTTGCTCTCCATGCCACTGGAGTCAAGCTAGCCTGGCTCATGAGTGGTGAAACCATGAAACCAGTTCCAGGATACTTGTATCCGGTCCAGGGATGACCTGGCCTAGCAGTTCGGGCTGGACTGTTCCCATGGGGAGCAGGGTCAAGACTGATTTGCATATGGCTGGGTTTAAACTGGAATGGCATGGGGAGCAAAAAATTATGGATTTAGGCCCAGATCTCTGTACTAGGGTGAACTTTTAACATTGTTCAACATTCCATCCATCAATTGTTCTTTTTGCATTTGTCACCCTTAGTGGGATGGGTATGCCCAGACGTTGGTCCCGTTCTCTGCATGCCACTGGAGTCGAGCTAGCCTGGCTGAAGAGGGGTGAAACCCTGAACCCAGTCCCACGATGCTAGTTTCCGGTCCAGGGAGGACCTGGCCTAGCAGTTCGGGCTGGACTGTTCCCATGGGGAGCAGGGTCAAGACTGATTTGCATATGGCTGGGTTTAAATTGGAATGGCATAGAGAGCAGAGAAAACTATGGATTTAGGCCCAGATCTCTGGACTGGGGTGAATGTTTGACATTGTTCAACATTCTGTCCATCAATTGTCCTTTTTGTATCAATAGTAGATTTAGTCAGGTATTAGATTAATATGGTTATTGTATTAAAGATTCAAAATTCATAGCCATAAGCAATCTTTTGAGAACTTCAATTAAGAATATCATAGCTTGCATTGAGCCACCAAACATTAAGGCAAGGCTTTATCGGATGTCTATTATAAAAATCAGTTTACAGAGTTAGAGTCCCACTACCATTAAAGCAGAAGCATAGTTCATTTGTCTAATAGCTTAAATCCTACGAGGAAGAGGAAAGGGTTCAGATTTAAAGTCCATTAAGGGCGAGTCCATTAGCATAGAACAAAAGAAATAAATGAAAATGAAATGGTTTGGCAAAGAAGGTTTCTGTCCCTCAGCTACCGACTGTAGCATCAGCAAGCAGTCCAAAGGTAAAAAGAATAGTTCTTAGTAATCATCAAAAATCTATCATCATAGCATCCTCTCGCAAGGGGAAAAGAAAAAGTATGGCGTTGCCCCTCCTTTGAGAATTCTTCTTTTATAAAGTCTTTAGCAAAATTCCAATGATGTAGCATCACACCACCATTGAAAAACTGTCATATGCTCAGATTCACATAATGTCACCTAGGACCCTCGCAACAGTAAAATGCCTTCCCATGCCAGTCATGAGAAACGAAAGATTTGAAAGTCCATATAGACCGAACATCAGTGAAAAAGAAAATACAAAGTATCCATCTATAGCAACAGCTGAAATCCTGTTCCCACAGCAATATTTCACCGTGAACATTGAAGAAACATTTAGGAATGTCAAACTATACATGTACAGAACAAATTTCACTAGTTGTAAATGGATCATTGTATTAGGTCCGGAGAAGCATTTTTGAAAAAGCCTTTAAATTGGCATTACACATTTTAAATGAAATAAACTCTAAATCAATATCAAATATAATGCAATAGATAATTTCAAATTGGGAATATGTAGAACTTTCACCAGAGATTATTACATGGAAATAGCTAATGTTGGAGATATCCTACCACAATTTTTCTTAACTTTCATATAAGTGTATAATTTTCTAAGTTCATAATACAAAATTCATTTTTCAATTTTCATAAACTATAGAATCTTTAGTATTACTATGCAAAATTTCAAGATCATACTTAGTTTCTACACATTTTTGCACTTACTTTTATAAATGGTGCATTATAACAGAAAGCTTTAGGAACACTAGGCCACTTTATTAAAAGCACAATTTCATCAGTAAACGTTAAAAACAACATGTTCATAAGAAATTCTCATTAGTGCCACTCATTTGTATGTATTAGTATTGCTTTGTGTGCATGTTTTTTTCATCTTGCATTTTAAAGCACTCTTACGGTGCTTCTACTACACTTGTCTCAGTTTCATGTATCACTGTGTCTAACGTGAGCAAAGTGCACTCAGCTTTTTGTGTCATTTATCAGTAAATGTGTCGTATACTATGATTTTTTAAATCTTGCATCATCAAAGGCTAGCCTAGTGTAAATCCTGGCACATTCAGTGCAGTATTGCAGAGACAGCGATGCCTTTTTTCAATGAAACCCAGACTTAAAGGCACTGGAGACATGGAACTCTTGAATATCACTGGTGACAATAAGATACCCCACAGACAAGCACCGCTTTCGACAATACTTTAGGACATGGGTACTCGCAAACATTTTCTCTGGTGCTGCAAAATTCTGTCTGTCGCATGCCCGAGAGCCGCACTGATTCTAGCAATGCAAAGATCAGGGTGATGAAAGGTGGGCGTAGAGGGACATGAAGCAGATGCATGGTGTGGACAACAAACCAAGCGTTCGCATGACTTCTGTCTGCCACCAACGCTCTATTCTCATGCACCAAGCATTAACTTCTAATGTAAAACGTGAGAGGGAAAGAGATCCTCATCTGGTGGCTGAATTGAAAAATATGAAACCAGAAAACCTGGCATCAGACCTGGCTTCCCCACTTGACGAAATTGTGTGATCCTAGGCAATTGGTTAATTTAGTTTTGCCTCCTATTTCTTCATTACCACACATGAGAGCCCTTTAAAATATAAGAGTTCAGGATGTGTGCTATACAAAACCTTCTCTTGTGTTTTATTTAATAAACTATAATGTTGTTCCAGTTCTATAACAACCAAGCCACACACAAGGTGCACCTGACAAATGACTTGCCTCTTGGTTCACTAATGGCATTGTTTTCAGAATAGGGGCAGGATGAATGTTTCTAAGATCATGTTTGAAAACTATCACTGCTAATAAATGCCTCTCAATGTAGTGATATAATCTGATCTACTAAGCTAAAACACTCATGCATGTTAATAAAATACACTTTTTTGAAGTTTGCAGAGAGTTTATGTTCTTACATGTTTAGGGCAAGATGTCTTTAAAACTAAAGGTGTTCCTAAAGATAAGTTGTCTAGGATACCTTCTGTTCTTCTATACCATTGCTTTAGTTAACGTGCAAATAAAGTATGCCCGTTTGTGTCACAGCTTTGTCAATGTTCCTTATCTGTCAAGTGAACAGCAGCCCAGTGCTGCTGTTCACCAGGGGGCTGCAATTAAAGGTCCGGAGGGCCGCATGCAGCCCCGGGCCGTACTTTGAGTATCCCTGCATTAGGATATACAAATATTGAATCAAGAAAGCAAAAAGCTTTACAACTCCCACTGGATTGCCGAAGCAACTTGTCCATCCATGCAACTACAAAATAACCTTTTATAAGCCCATATCCAAGATAGCACTATTGCCAAAATCATTAATTTCCATGCCTTCTCCGGTGCCCTGGCAGGCTACACATCTTGAAAGCATAAGGAGTAAGTTGTCAAACAGCCTCTTTTGTCAGGTTGCTGAGCCCTAAATGCCTCTGTTGGACAGGCTGCAGACTCTAATCTCTTTCAAACAACTCATAATTCAGGTAAGGGCCAGAGACTGTGCCAGGTTCTTGTCAGAATATTGCTCTCCTGAGGTATTCATGGACATCCTGCTTTCTTCCACTGTGCGGTATTGGCCTGAGCCAGCGTTGTCAACTCCTTAACCATGAGCAGAATGCCCAAGATCTTCAAGACATGATACATCAGATCAGCAATTCTCCAAATAACTGCATCAGCAAACTAATTGAAAGTGCAGCCTTCACCCAGATCTGCAATTTCTTGGAAGAAAATATTGTTGTGTTTTCCAAACCAGGCAGTGGAATTAAATAAATTTTGATCTCCATATTGGATGATAAGACCATAGTTACAGAAATGGAATTTCAGCAATATTACTACTTTGGTACAGTCCAAGACCTCATGCTTTTATAGAGACTGTAAGCTTTTAGTACCCAAGGCGGCATCATGGTGAGGATCTGCTTGTACATCTTTGTTGGATCCGGCATCATCTCACTCAAACTCTATTTTTAAAGTTATTTGTCAAAACAAACCTCACATGCCTCAAGGTTCCATCAACTTTCCACTCTCCTAGAATGGGTGCTTCAGCCCACTACCGAATCTCATTAAATTGTTCAGCTTACCCTGTTGCAACAATGCAGATGACAGACAGATCATTCTCAAGCTCGAAAACCCAACAAACATAGACTCCTCTTGCCTCATTGCTTTCAATTAGTGGACCAATGGATGTGCATCAGTCTCCTCAAAATCAAATCTTCTAAAACTGATATCCTATCCTGTGGAAACTGGGTTAGGTAATACCCTACCACCAGCTGTTCTCACTAACTGGGACCAGGTTGGATGACATAGACAGAAGTAAGAAACCTGAGAGAGATCATGGAATCTTCCCTATTTCTGGCACTCAAGTGAATTAATTTACCAGAAATGCCTTCTTTCCCAGGCGAACCATGCACCTTAGTGGCAAAAATTCCAGAAGTATTTATTCCAAATATAGTCCACAATTCAGTCCAAATTTTCTCATGCAGCTTGGTTGTGAGCACCAATCCTGTATTACGTACAGAGAAATCAATCTGCACAACATACCCTGCGCTTCCTCCACTGGCTCCTGGTGACAGAGAGAATTGCATTTAAATCTCTCTGCATCACCCACAGGGCACTTCTAGGTAAAGGGCCATCGAGCATCTGGTCATTGCTTTCCCCCTACATACCTGGGAGATTGCTGCACTCTTCTACTGCCCATCTGGCCAAAATTCCTATCAACAGGAGACCAAAATTCGGAGGGAGGGCTTTTTCTTACAATGCAGCAAAACTGTGGAATAGCCTCGCCTTCTCTCTTCACTCTGCTGAGAAGGAACTCTCATTCCGCAAATCACTAAAAACTTGGCTATTCCAGAATTTGTCTCTGAATTCCTTTCTGTGCTGCACTAACAACGCTGGGAGGCCTACGGGTAGCCATGCGCTATACAAGTGCTTACAGAATGGAATATTACACATCGAATGGCAGCCAACACGTTTCATCACAACAGCAACTTTTTCAAGTCTTCACGTAAATCATTGGATGTATCAGAATTCAAGTTCTGGAAATCAAGTTCCGTCCACACACAAAGGGGTGGAATGTCACTGGGAAAAAGTCGAAGGCCATTGAAATCAATGTTAAATGTGAAAATCACCACACCATATGTGGATAATGGTAGGTAGGATCAACAAAGGTATTGCGTCCGGGTATGAAGAAGTAGATTTTTCTTCTTCATACCCAGACACTTGACATACACAGAGTTGGAGGCTTATCATGGCTACCTGTTATTTTATTTGAACGATTATACTTGGAGCTTAGGTCTTATCAAATTGGGGCGCAATACTTTTGATGTTCCTGCCTTCCATTATGCAAGTATCGTATGGTGATTTTCACATTTAACATTGACTTTGATGGTCTTTGACCTTTTCCCAGTGACAGTCCACCCCCTTTGTATGTGGATGGAACTTGATTTCCAGAACTTGATTTCTGATACATCCAATGATTTATGTGAAGCCTTGAAAAACTTGCTGTTCTGACAAAACACTTGTCGGCTGCCATTCGATATGTAATAAAGTTCACAACCAAGCTGCATGTGAAAATTTGGACTGGATTGTGCAATAAATACAGCTGGAATTTGTGTTGTGTGCTTCAGTATCATTATCTATAATTCAGTAATTATAAACCTTTTAGTTCATGATCTTTATATACCCTATGGTAGCAGGATGGAGATACAATGTGAGCACCATAATTTAAATAGGTCATTATTGGTGCCAGACCCCGCAATTGTATGTTTTGGATGTGTGATTGCCAGACCACAGCTACCCAATTATTCTTTTGAGCCATGCACTTTATTTTCCCTTATCTAGAGTTCCCAAAGAGGGCCTGGTCTCCATCTCCCTCATAATGTTGCTGGACAGCACAAACGGACTATTCCACTATTCTGTATGGAGACTGTTGAGTGTAAATTGTGCCTTATTTTTGTCATCACTGGTATGTATCTGCTCCTCCTTCTGGTTTTGCGAAGGTCTTTTATAAATATATTTTTACACAGTCTGTGTCCCAGCTGTTGTACGCTTGCATTCCTTTTCATCTACCAGCTGTACGTATGCCGATCTATCTGTAGGCATAGTGCCAATATCGGCAACACTCTCCCCATCACACATACAGCAATCTCCTGATCAAATAAACACACAAGACACCTTTTTCATGGAGAAAATTGCTGCATGTTTATTTGCATACCGAAATATGCCAATATGGTGGGTCAACTTACGGGCGATCCAAGGGCAGGCAGCCCCTCTGCTGCCTGCCCACCTGAAGAGCCAAATAGCACTGTGGCACTGACCAATCTGTGCTTACCAATTTTGGGGGAGGGTTTACCCCTTCCCACCTGTGGACCGCCAGTCCACCCATCTACTCACGCCCCTTGAGGGGGGCGGAGCGTTCCACGAAGCCCCCGGTTGCTCAACCGCCCGTAGGACTAGCGGGGCGCCGTCGCTCCTCCAGGGTCCACCGCGAGGACTTCCTAGGGATATTTGGCATTTGCACCCTTGTTGTGCTCCTGAAGAGGGTACCCCTATGTACCTTTCTGGATCGCCCTGTAACTCCGCCTGCAACACAAAATAACAGGTTAACAGCCTCTCCCACCCCACCCCCTGTATACACGCCGGGTAAGCGGTAGGGAGGGAAATGGCATGAAGGCTGGCCCCAAAGAGAGTGCCAGGTGGGTGGGAGAGGTACTTATTCCTGGCTCCCCGTCCACTGGCGCAGCGGAAATGACGCGGGGCGCGCCAGACCCAGAAGGGGTCCTAAAACACTATGCTGTCGCCGTGTGCCATCATGTGGCACTAAGGCGGTCGCCCTTTTATGGGGGCCCCCTGCATGGACCGCGGGCAGCCACATAGTGCCAATATCGGCAACACACTCCCCATCACACATACAGCAATCTCCTGATGAAACAAACACACAAGACACCTTTTTCGTGGAGAAAATTGCTGCAGGTTTATTTGCATACCGAAATATGCCAACATGGTGGGTCAACTTACGGGCGATCCAAGGGCAGGCAGCCCCTCTGCTGCCTTCCCACCTGAAGAGCCAAATAGCACCGTGGCACTGACCAGTTTTGGGGGAGGGTTTACCCCTTCCGACCTGTGGACCGCCAGTCCACCCATCTACTCACGCCCCTTGAGGGGGGCGGAGCATTCCAGGCAGCCCCCGGTTGCTCAGGTTTACAACCGCCCGTAGGACTAGCGGGGTGCCGTCGCTCCTCCAGGGTCCACCACGAGGACTTCCTGGGGATATTTGGCATTTGCACCCTTGTTGTGCTCCTGAAGAGGGTACCCCAATGTACCTTTCAGCCTCTGGATCGCCCTGTAACTCCGCCACAGCTCTGGGTGTGGCCACCGTCACAACCAGGGCCCCCCACTAAGGCAGGCATTCTTACCTACATCCTGCTGAGTCCAGGGCCTCACCCGGGTCCAACAAAATAAGTCCATGCCCACTCTAGACAGGTGAACCCCATCCTCTTCAACACACCTTGTGGACTTGGCATGCCGCTGACCGTGCCTCACTCTAAAAAGGTGAACCACTTCCTCTTAAAACACCCTGTGGACTTGGCATGCAGCAGACCCTGTCTAATAAAGCCAAACCCCCTTTGTTCAGTGAATTTGTGCATGGCACTGTTAACTCTTGCGTGAGGTTTCCACGGCTTCCCCAGACCAGGCCCCACTCAACCTTAAACGTGGGGTCATCTCCGACCACCATAACTCACATGTCCCCAATAGGTTACTTAACTTGCTCATGGAGGATATCCTTTCTTGCAACAGTGCCCTCCTACCCGTGCCAAGTAACTCATTGCCTCCCAGGTGTATGACCAGGGTGATGGAAGGGGGGACACTCCCCCTAGTCTGTGCCGCAGCTTCTTCGGCAAGCTGTTCCAGCGCATGCCCGGGCCCAAACCAAATATCTCCGTGGCGGAAAACCCATGCCTCCCTTTCCTGTTTTCAGCCCATCGTGCCACTCTCGAGATGTAAGAATGGCCAATCACCCAGACCTTTGATCCTGGCGAGATACAGAAATGCAGGTTTGCAAAACACAACTCTGACTACTGCGCTAGATTGCCCCTAGTTTGCTCAGAAATCACCATTCACACATCTCAGCAGATGGAGCTGCGCGAAATTGCACCTACATTGCTCAGAAGGCGTGCTACACACTTATTAACACATGGTGCTCCACAAGCGCACTCCGCCCTAGAGGCTTGATGGGCGGATGTAACACTTGAAACACTGGGATTCCCCTCCTCCCAAACTGCCGCCCCCCCCCCCCCCTGTATGGGAGTACCACACCGGCCAGAATTCTTGGGACAGAAAATGGGACAGTAGTACCCTTGTTGGCAGAAAACTCCCCCAAGATTTTTTTGCTTAACTGAAGCAACCTGTAACATGCCCTTGGTTCCAGAGTGCACATACCTTGCTGAGTTTGACCAGACCTATGAACAGACCTTTTTGGTTGCTAAAACCAGGCTAATGGTATCCCAGGGTGCCCAAAGGTTTGCCAATGCTTTTGGATCTGAGGACATGGAGTAAACCTATGAGCAATGTACCTGCACCCTCTTAAAAATGGATGCCAAATGTGCTCTGGTAGTTGTCCGTATTTCTGATCCAAACCCTCTATTTCAGCACTATTGAGGTAACCGCACCCTATTCGGAATGACAAACTCACGCCCCAGCTGACTGAATAGTGCTTACTCGTGTGTATCCCAAAACCCTAAGTTTTTTGCTAAAGGTAACCAGGATTATGCTGAATCTTAGCTTACTTCACTGCTGAGTGCGCCTCGCACAATCACAAATATTTCCTTGCCATTACAGATTCTGGCTGCAAGGCTAGAATGACATTGCAAGCACCAATCCCGGGCGAATAAAAGGAAGCATATATTTGCCAAGGAACTTGGCCTATTCATCACCCTCTGTGTTGTGCTCTGGACTGTTATGACAAGCGTCAATAAAGCCTCACAATCACGTGTATCAGTTCCTCTTGTGATACACATCCGCTGGGAGCTGATATGCTCCCTAACTGTAATACCTTGTAGTTGTTCAATGATGACAACAGCGAGGCCTTTACAGGGCTGTAACCAAGGATGCTTAAACCAGGACTTGGACCCCCTACAAAGGTCTGTCCCCGGAATGAATTTCCCTCCACCAGGAACCAAGGCCTGCCTGTTTGTTGGTTTGCCTCCTGGCACCCTTCTGCTTGGTGATACGAAACATTCTGTGCAACCAGCTGACAGTCTAGCGTTGCATGCCTGTTGAAATCACCCTCCGTCCTCCTGTGCATTGATCATTTGTCATCCCCATATGCTGGCCCAAGGTGTACCTTAAGGTGTAATTTTCTTGCACCGCAAGTCAATGTGCCAATGGCAAATTTAAAAGTACTTAATAAGCCACCCGCTGTGCTACTGCTTCTGCCCCGAACATAGACGCACTCTTGGCATTGTATAAAAACATATAAGCCGGTGTCTGAGCTATCTTGCCTGCCGCATAGTCCTGCCTCTTCCGCTAATGTACACTGTCATGTAACTCATCCCGTGACATGGACCTATAGCCCGCCAGGACTGATGATATGCCGCTGGTAGATAATTGCATCTGGTACGTGATCCACCCTCTGGCTATCTCGAGAGACAGTTGATAATGCTTTCGTTCTGAGCTGACTGACCCGTTCATTCGTAATGCACAGGGAGATTGAGAGATTAGCCCAGAATCACAGAATGTTGGGCGTTCCTGCTGCGACTCAGACCTGCATGAATCCACTCTCTGCCGACAATGGATTGCTCGAGCAATCCCGTGACCTCCTCACACCGACCACACACACTGCCAAGGGCGCTGCTTGCCTAATCAAGCATCCCCCCGCAGCACGTTCTAACGCAAATATCCGCTGCAGGACAAGAGACTCACGGCCCGCTCTGTGCCACAGTAGCCAAAACAACATAGCTTTTGTGTAGTGTTGGGTCCCGAGCTCGAGCCTCGGCCATCACAGCTGAGGTATCCTTCTCCTGTATGGCAACGACAGTGCAACGGACACCTCACAGATTTTTTTACTGATAGAGAGCACTGCGCGAACAACTAATAGTAGGTTGTACCATATAAATTACCAACCGCACAATATTGAGTGCTCCCTACACCCTGCCCACTACTAATACATTAGTGAAAACTGCAGTGTTCTGTTGTTGTCACTTAGAAATTGACAAGCGCGCAATCTTCCCTTGCTTGGAGCCAAGGGCAAAGCGGGCAAGATTAGGTGTGTTGTTTCGCACCACAAAAGAGGAATGGCCAACGACTGAAGACCTTAAGTCGGGAGAGCGCGCATGACACGTAAAAGCCTTCAAGTCTCACTTCCTCTTAAACACTGTTACCTCGCCGAGAGATTGTCTCCCCTTGCTCTGCACGTCTTTCCTGACAATCCGCTCACTTGCTAGTTTGCCGTGTTGCTTTGCCGGCTTGTCTCCCTGGTTTCCTGTTGAGGGCTGCCATGAGTCAGCGCTGCACCAGGTTGTGCCGGGCCTCACCTGTTAGGGTGGTCCACAACGCTTAGGAGCACCCGAAGATGCCCCACCACCCTTTCCACGGCGAGCTCCGGCATGCTGACCGTTGGAGCGATGCGCTTAATCGGTAAATGGGAGCAAATACGGCCAGACTATTCTACCGGCACCACCCTGCCAGCAACAACAAGCCAATCAAAAGTCACTTCCGGCGTCAGCGCACCTACACCGGAAGCGCTTCCCCAACAATGGGTGGAACCATTTAGCGAACGGAACGAGGCGAAATCAGAAGACGCCCGGACTGCTAAGCAATCCTGCCTGCCCATCTTGTAATGGAGGATTTCCAAGTATCTTGGCCCTTCTACCAACAATCGTGTCAAAAGAAAACAATTTGCAACTGTAAATCAAATAGAAAATCCGATCCATTAAGATATTATTTTCCTGTAATACTACGCAGGTTGGGGCCAAGCACTGCTCTACCCATCATAACAACCCTTGATGCGGGTAGCAGAAAACTTGTTCCCGAGATGTTCAGACCAGCCGCCTGCCTAAAATGTCCGCACCAGTCATATCACACCTTCCGCCATCGCATACCAAGCCACCCTTGCCAGTTGCGCAGGTCCCGAATACACTTCCCAAGAACCCGCTTGCGGCCCGAGCGTGCAAACCCGCGTCCGGTGCGACATAGAGTGACAATAATTTGCGCTGCCCCGCCATAACGGGCTGCTGGGGCGGTGCCCCGACGAGACTAAAGAGAAGCGAGAGGGCCCAGACCCTCCTTCGACCCCCTCACGCCTGACCTGCAGTTTGTGTGCAACGCCACACACCCAATCGCTTCCTCCGTGCTGCCCCAGCATTGTCACCAGTATCTGGGGCGAGCTCAGCCATGACCAGGGCCCGGGAGGGGCTCACTAATCTCGCACCCTCATAGTCCCCCTCTTTAATCCGGCCGACGCCCGCAGGGCGCCTCTCCTCGGGCTGGCACATCGCGATAGTGGGCCGACACTTAACTCACCCCCTTCAACCCGGTTGGCAAAGGACAAGCTCCGACGCTCCACCCCGCCCGAACGAGAGCCTGTGCGAGCCAGAACCGTCATCGCAGCGCCTTAAGGATCGTTGCGCTAAGAACCGCGTAGCTCCTGAAACGCTGCCGGAGGGCCCGGGGCAGCCGCAGTGGTACCCCTCTGCCCAACAACGCTCGCGAAGTATACACTGCAATCTGGGGATAATGGGTTCCCCAAGTGAGGATCGGACTCAGGACCCTCACCCGGTGCCACAAACCACCGTGCCCCCCAACCAGCTCAGATCCTCGGCCCCACAGCTAAGCGCACGACCCGCCCAGGAGGAGAGGAGCGGCCGGCTGGCCACGGGTGGCGCCACATTCCCGGCCCGCCCCCATTTGCCAGAGCCAATCTTTGAAACGCGCCACTATGCCTTGCTGCCCAGAACCACCGCCTGGCGCTGAAGGCTGCGCCCCCCCCATGGGCAAGTGCTCCCATAGGACCAGCGCGCGGCTCGCCCTAGGCCAGGCCGGGCAATTCCTGTGCCCTAGCACACTGCACTGCCTGCCCGGAACCACCCATGTGGCCCCGCACATGGTCCTAGGCGACCTAGGGTATCAAAATTAGGGTCGGATATGTGGTAGACCCCCCCCCATTGTACCTACCCCGAGCCACAGCGCTGCCCCTTCAAGGCCTTGTGCAGAGCTGCATCAGTGGCTGGGCTGCGGTGACTCGCACAAGGCAGGGGACAACCAACAAAGGGGGGGGGGCACCGGCCACTCACCGCCAACTCCTGCCCTTCCCGGGAACGAGGCGTGACACAAAAAACAGCGAGCCGACCTTGGGACCAAGCGATCAGCCCACAAAACGGGATGGAGAGCCAACTCCGAACCCGCCCGTCTCACTATTTCGCCCATGACCAGACCAGGTTATTAGCATGCAGGACGCAAGCCCCCCTGCCCCCCCCGGGGCTGGGAGCGCCGCCTGCCCCGAAGACAAAGCAACTTCAAATCACCGCGACCCAGGGCTCGGCCGGGGACCAGACAGGCCGTAAGGCTGTGCCCCATGGCAACACAGGGAAATTACACCATAGGTCAGCTTGACCTGGACCTGCGCAGTCAATACCAGAGAAATCACACCTCCTTCCCTGGCCAAAGAGACATTGACTACAGACACAACCAAAACGGACCCCTCACCCTGTGCGATTGTCCGACTCGGGCCCAAGACGTAGTCTGCTATGGCGGTGGACACCTACCCCACTCCAGTGCAAAACACCCTGACACCACCAGGCGCCATCACCAAAGAGGCCCGTATAGGCCCAGTATGTGTTCCAACATTGGAAGCATGGCAGGGCAATGTGTGGTGGGAATGCAGTGCCTTTTAAAGAGCACTTATTTCATTACAAGTTGAGAACTTATGCCACCTGTGCATATGTCAGTGGGCAACATTATCGCTTCACTCACGTCCCTCAACCTGTGTTTCCTTAAGGAAAACCACCCATTCCAAACCTACCAATCGAAGTTACCTCCATATTTTTAAGAAAACTGTGCCAATATGGATAACTTAACAGCCCACAAGGTCCTAATATGTGGAGAAGATAAGGTGTTTATAAAGGTACTAATGTTTCATGAGTTCTCTATACCGACGTACCTCTCAACATGTCTCGTGATATAGTTCTGTAAAGCGCTATTACACTGTGACGGCCACCTCAGCACTTCCACACGCAAAACAGGAGCACAAAAGTTTGATACCCGTAGGAGAAAACTGCCCTCTGCCGCGTGAAACACTGTCAGAATGAGGTACAGTGTGTGGGTATGATGCGGTCACTCACCGCGTGCGCTCCGGTAAAGGCCATCTGCATGACCGTGTAGAGCTCGGTCACTGAGTCTTTGCATGCCTTCAGGGCTGGAGGCATGATAAAAGTTTACAACTGCATGCCTTCATCCCTTTCCCTCTGCGCTGATACCAGCGAAACGCTCCACAGCCTCCTGTCTACCGACCTCGAAGCCAGACCTCATGCATCAATCCATCCCCGGCGGATTTGGCAAAGATTACTTCTCGGGACAAGTGGAACAAAACAATTAATATCTCAGCTCTGCGACCCCAGCAGCGTGGTATTACTGCCCATTGTGCAGGGAAACGCAAAGATTTACTTCTCGGGAAAAACTGTAACAAAACCAATTAAACCAAACCGCGTGAGTATGACTGTCCCTTGTGCAGGGAAACGCACGAGGCCTCTCCAAGGAACAAAGCATGCATCCCATCACTCCCGCAACCGTGTGGACATCCAGGGGTGCACTGTCCAGTGTGTAGGGAAACGCAAAGATTTACTTCTCGGGCAAATTGGAACAAAACAAATTAAACCAAACAGCGTGAGTATCACTGTCCATTGTGCAGGGAAACGCACCAGGCCTCCCCGAGGAACAAAGCACGCATCCCATCACTCCTGCAACTGTGTGGACATCCCGGGTGCAGGGCAGGGGCATATCGCACCCTGGCCCTAATCCCTACGCTCACCTCCTAATACGCGATTAACGCGACCCACGGCTCGGCCTCTCCACCCCCGATGTCCACCGTCCAATGAGTGAAGTCTCCTCCAACGCCGATCGTGACCAAACGACGTTAAGGCTGGCCGCAAAGAGCGCCAGTCGTCTGTCTTGTTTTCGTCTGTCAGATTCCTTCTGACAGTGGTGAGTTTTTGGATACCGAGGCGGTAGCCTCATCACTCCTCATTCATTTTGAGTTTTTTTAGTCGCTGTTTAGGTTGTCTTATTGATGTGTGACGCTTTGTCACAGTTGAGGTTGGATCACGAGGTCAGCGCTGTGATAGGCCGTGGGTTGCGGTCAATTGGTTTTGCAGAAGTGTCAGCAAGTTTTATCGCAGAGTCTTGTTTTCGTCTGTCAAATGTCTTCTGACGGTGATGAGCTTTTGATGGCTGCCGCGGCGGTTGCCTTCTGACAGTGATGAGTTTTGGATGCCTGCCGAGGCGGTTGCCTTCAGGCAGTGATGAGTTTTGGATGCCTGCCGAGGCGGTTGCCTTCAGGCAGTGGTGAGTTTTTGGATGCTGTGTTGCTGTTTCAGTTTCACAAGGTTAGCGCGTCGATGGGCCGCGGGTAGCGGTCAAATGGGTTTGTAGAAATGTCTGCAAGCTTCCTGATCAGTGGGTTTTCTTTTTGATCCAATCCTTTGTAGAATGTCCTGTTGAGTTTGCGGAGATGGTCGTCCAACATCTCAACGCCTAGGTCTCTGTGCAGGTCTGCTGTTCTTGTGAAGATAGGAGCACCTGTTGCAATCCGTAAGGCCTTGCTCTGTAGTCTCTGTAGGTCTTTCCGATGCTGCGGGCGGCAGCCACTCCAAACTGGTGAAGCGTATGTCATAGTTGGTCGAATTATTGCGGTGATTGCTCGCACCTTGCTCTGAATGGGCATCGACTTGGTCTTCAGGAGAGGGTATAATGCAGCCAGTTTTGTTGCTGCTTTCTGGCAGGTCTTCTCTATGTGGTTTCTCCAGCTGAGTTTAGAGTCCAGAGTCACCCCCAGGTAGGAGCTGCTGTTTTCCCATTTGATCTCTTCCCCATTGAGGAGGATCTGTGGGGGTTTCCTGTTCAGCTTCCTGGTGAATAATGTTGCTGTGGTTTTGCTTGTGTTCAGGGTGATCTGCCAGTCGCTGTACCATTCGGAGAGTCTGCAGAGCGATGTCTCAAGGTTCTTAGCCACTTCTTTGTCGCTGAAGGATTGGGAGAGGACTGCAACATCATCGGCGTAAAGGGCAAGATCAGTCTTCTTTAGGTCCGTGGGGATGTCGTTTGTAAATATGTTAAAGAGGAATGGTCCTAGGATTGATCCCTGAGGCACTCCAGCAAGAATTGGGCGTGGCGTTGAGCATTCCTCTCGTACCGCCAAGTGAAAGGTCCGTTTTGACAAGTAGCTAGACAGCAGCTTAACCAGGTAGCTTGGAAACTTGAGCTTGATAAGTTTGTAAAGCAGTCCCTCATTTTTTATTTTTTTTTATTTGTTTTTATTGTTTTAATCACAAAAAACAAAGACAATCGCGTGCATCACAATTTAGTCCGTTCTGCCATCAATCTACACAGATGTCTTACATACATAAGATAGTTTTGCTATTCAGCAGCTGTGTCTCGCTGAGACGAATGATTATCATAATAACTTATAATGTCTGAGGCCATTAATACAATGGTAGTCAACTGGTGATACAGTTGTTCTTCTGCTTGTCATGACAAAAAATCATTTCGAACCTCATAAACCCCCAACAATCGGTGCACGCTCTAATTCCCCCCTCTTATCCCACCCCCTCCCCCCTTTGGCACAACCGCTATGTACAAGCAATAATGGCAACAAGACACAACTGCATTGAGGATGAAAGATCAAAATACAGGGCAGCAATCAGGGCGATGGCTTCTCAGCGCCAAGGGCAGGGCACATAGAATAAAAAGGCTCAATGCAGTGAAACCACAAACAGGACCATCCCTTTCTTCCAGTCTTCGTTAGGCTGCGCCCTCTATTTCATCGTCAGTCTCATTTATCGGGGCCCTCAAAAGCTGCACCAATGCTTCCCAAGCCCTCGCCAACTCTAGCGCCTTCTCATTCTTCGCGCGGCTCGCCGCTTGCAATCTTGTAACCCCTCGCAGTCCGCCCATTTAACGAACTCTGCGCGCCATCTCCCATAATTGGGGCCCCTTTCTGCTTTCCAGTGAAGTGTAATCTCCCTCTTTGCTAACAAAAGCCCCAGGTCTATAAATGTACTCGTTGTTTTATTCCTGGCGGTGTGGGGAAACCAATGCAGCAAACATAAGCCCATTGTGGGTACCATGTCCCTGTCCGTGACATCCTGCAATAGTTCAACTACCTCTTCCCAATACGTCCCTAGCTGTGGACATGTCCACATCATATGACCAAAATCCGCCCCCACTGTACGACAGCGCGGGCAGGCCGCCGATTCCGTATGGAAGTATTGATTGAGTTTAGCCGGAGTAAGATAGGCTCTGTGAAGGATGTAGAAATGAACCAACTGGAAGCGAGCATTCCTTGTACTCTTCCACGCTCGTTCGACAAGTTCTGCCCACGCTTTCTCAGGGATCTCATCTCCCAAATCCTCCTCCCACCGCAGCCGGAGGGTCGGCAAAGGGGCCAACCTCTCGTTCGTCATTCTACCGTAGAGGCACGTTACCGCCTTAACGGTGCCAGCCGCCAGGACCACATACTGACATGTCAACGAGGTCGCTGGCTCACTAAGTCCCATTTTCCAATGCGCCTGGATGGCTGCGATAAGCGCCATTTGGAGTAAGTAATCACCACGGGGCAAGTCATATCTATCCCGTAGCGTCGTGTAGGGGAGCACTGTCCCATCCTCATAAAGATCTCCCATAGTGGTCAACCCATTCTCTTCCCAGCCCTGCAAGGCCATCCAATTACCGCCATGCGGCAGCGCCGTGCACACCGCCAAAGGAATTTCCGGAGCATAAGGCCGTACAACCTGCGCACGTTTGAGCGCCCTATTCCAGCAAAGTTTAAACGTCCCCATCTCACGGGTGAGATAGGAGGCCGGCAACGGCAGCTGCAACAGCAGTCTGGAGAGTAGATGTCTCTCCACACTAATCCCCGTCTCATCATCCGTGCTCCTGATCTCTCGCACCACTGCTTGAGTGAGCCCCTGCAACTGTGCCGCTAGGTAGTATGTTTCAAAGTCTGGAACCGCCAGACCGCCCTCCGAGCGTGGCCTCATCAGCGTGTTAATAGCCACTCGCCGCCGCCCCTCAGCCCAAAGAAACCCAATCACCATTGACCGCAACTGTCGGAAAACCGAGGCCGGTATCCACAAGGGCAACGTTCTAAAATAATATAGGAGTCTCGGGAGCGCTACCATTTTAAGGAGGGCCACTCGTCCCGCCAATGACAATGACAATGGAAGCGTACTCCAAAATGTCATGCAACCCCTGAGTGCTCCCATAGCCCTGCCCACATTACCCTCCAACAAATCTGCGTGGGTGTGATATATACGAGTACCAAGATACGTCATACATCGACGTTCCCAGCGTACCTCTTGAGTAGTCTCAGCCCCATCATTCTGTGGTGCTATGGGGAACAGACACGACTTCCCCCAATTAACCTGAAGCCCGGCAATGCTACCTAGCTCTGCCAATAACGCCTTCGCACCCCTAAGGGCTCCCTCGGTATCCGTCAGGAACAAGAGGAGATCATCAGCATATAAAGCTATATGGTGAACCTGCGTAGTAACACGCAGCCCTGGGAAATGCCGACCCGTGCGAGCCCGTGCCGCCAGCGGCTCCATGGCCAGGGCAAACAATAATGGGGAGAGGGGACACCCCTGTCTCGTTCCTTGCCCCACGGTGCAGGTATCCGATATCATCTTCCCTGTTTGCACACGGGCCGTGGTTTGACAATACAAGAGAGATGTCCAGTCAATAAAGCCCTCCCCCAGACCAAAGCGGTGCCTGACTTGAAACAAATAAGGCCATTCAATACTGTCGAAGGCCTTCTCAATATCTATGGCCAATACCGTAGCAGTGGCCCTCTCATACGTGTCTGCATCCAGAATCCGAAATAGGCGTCGAATATTCTGAGCGGTGTTTCGGGTTGGTATAAAACCCGCCTGGTCTGCATGTATTAGGTGGGTCATATAGGAGAGCAGGCGGGACGCCAAAATCCGGCTTAGGATTTTATAATCCGTGGTCAACATTGATAATGGTCGATAGGCTGTCACGTCATGAGGCGGCTTCCCTGGTTTCAGCAAGGGGATAATGAGCGCTTCACGAATCGTGGAGGGCAGTAACCTATCCTTCCGCGCTGCGTTATACAGCAGCACCAATCTGGGGGCCAAGAGATCAACATACTCGCTATAAAATTCCACCGGGAGTCCATCCACTCCCGGGGTCTTTTTCCTGGCCATGTGCTTAATTGCGCCGCGGACTTCACTTAAAGTGATGTCCTCACCCAGCAGCTTTGCTCGCTCCCTATCTAATATCAAGAAGCTCCGTACCGCCTCTCTATCAGGGAGAACTTGACTCCGATATAGTTCCGCATAGTAAGCACGGAACTGATCATTTATCCCCTTTTGCGTGTAACAGGCCTCCCCATCTGGTGCGCGCAACTCAAGTATACTCGTCCCTCTCCTAGTTGGGTTGGCCAGCCATGCCAATAACGCCCCTGATTTATCGCGCTCCGCATGCGCCCGCGTGACATATTGCTTATAATCATAGCAACGCAGTCGCTCCATCTGCACTGCGACCTCTTCCCTTGCGGCCAAGAGGTCCCGCTGGCAGTCCGGACGCTCAGGCCTCTCCTTTTCTATGTCTCGCAATCGTCGCTCCGCGCTCTCCAGGTCCTGCAGCAACACCCTGCGCACTCCTACTTTCTGCGCCATACAATGCCCCCTTATCACACTCTTAAAAGCGTCCCATTCCACCATCAGCGATGAAGCAGTGCCAGTGTTGTCTCGGTAGTCAGTGATACCAGCCCCCACCGCTTCTCTAAACACCTGATCCTTTAACAATGATGGATTCAACCGCCAAGTCGGGATTACAGGACGATCAGGGACCAAACTCAAACGCAACAATAAGGGATTATGATCCGATATCGTTCTGGCGAGATATTCACTGTGTTGCATCATTGCGTGGAGATCAGGAGTGCACAGCATCGCATCCAGCCGCACATGGAGGTCAGTACAGCAGAAAAATATGAATAATCTCGATCAGTTGGGTGGTGTGCCCTCCAAGTATCTACTAAATCCCACCGTTGCTGCCAGTCTCGCCTATCCCTGGAGAGCCTATGAATGGGCGCCTCTGGAAGTGGAGGATGGGATCTATCCAGCAGGTCGTCCGTGATCGAATTAAAATCCCCACCCAATAGTACAGAACCAGTGAAAAAAGGGGCCACCTTCCCAGATAACTGCCGTAGAAAGGCCGATTGTTCCGTATTGGGGGCATATACGCTAGCCAAGACCACATCTCTACCATTCAGTCTACCTGCAACCAAAACATATCGGCCCTCCGGGTCTTTCAATTGACGAGTAGGCTGAAACGGAACCCCGGCTCGGACCCACACCAAAACACCCCGGGCAAAGGCAGAGTATGTGGTGCTAAAAACCTGTCCTCTCCATCTACGCTGCAGTGCCACATCCTCTTTTGGGGCAATATGAGTTTCCTGCAAGAACGCCAGCTGAATCCCCCTACGAACCAGGTATGTATGAATCCTATGCCTACGCTGCATTGAGTGCATACCCCTGACGTTCCAAGTTATACATTTCAACTCAGACATAGCCATCGAGCCCACATCACTGCCAGACCCCAATCATCCTGCTCTAGTACCAGCCAATTGTGCCCCGTGCCATGAATCAAACCCTTATAAGTAGGGTTGCGCCAGCCCCCAGGTAACATTCCCCTAGTAACAATCAAACAATCCCAACAACCCCACCCCAGGACAGGTACTAAAAAACAAGCCCCCATCCAAACTACGTCAAACTAGGTTCCCTCTAGTGGCTACTGAGGGATTACTGTGGGGAAAGTGGCCGCCAGCAAAAAGTCGACCACACCAAGGCCCCGCAGTGTTACTATACTATCCGCTCCCACCCCCAGGAGGCATCTTGACGGGAGCCCCTACTCTTGACCCCTCATCTATCCACCACATCCGGCGGTCAATACACCATTCAAGCATATGATGCTAATTGTATCCAAATAGTACCGCCGGCATCTCACAGGCATACAAGCCCTTCAAGCATCAAAACACACAACAAATATATCACATAAGCTCATCAGCCGTGCCAGGTGTGACATGAGGCATTTTTGCATCACTGTTCTGGGAATCAGCCGTATCTGTATCTGTTCCCAATCGCAACTTATCCGACTCCTGCCCTGTGTCCGAGTGTTGTTCCGGAGTTCCCAAAAGCTGCGACACCGCCTGCAATGCCGCTTGTCTGCCTTTTTCCGTTTGGGACGGGCCAGGCGCCCTCACCGCAGCCGGGCGTCGCCTCGACCTGCGCCGGCGCCGCGGCAACTGCCTCGAAAATTCTCCAGTTCCAGCATCCCTGGCCGGTTTCTTGCCTGCTCTATACGTTTCCAGCCAGTCCCAGGCCTCCGATGGGCCTTCACAAAAGTGCGTGGTACCGTCCAAGACTATTCTCAGGCGAGCGGGAAACATTAGTGAGTACTGGAGGCCCTCTTCACGAAGAGCTCGCTTGACTGCCAGGAAAGACGCGCGACAGCGCTGAACTTCCTGCGTGTAGTCAGGGAAGAGGGAGACCTTACTGTTGCCCACTGAGTACGGTCCTGTCGAGCGTGCCATCCTCAGTAGATGAGCCCTGTCCTTGTAATGAAGGAGCCTCGCCACCACCGGTCGCGGCGGTCGTCCCGATGCTAATGGACGTGCCGGTATTCGGTGCGCCCTTTCCAGCGTGTAAAACTGCGTCAGTCCCGTCGGTGCCACTGTGGTATGGAGCCAGTCCTCCAAGTACTGGACCATATTAGTTCCCTCAATTTCCTCCGGCAGGCCCAGAACACGAATGTTATTTCTGCGATTCCTCCCTTCTGCGTCTTCTGCCCGCTTTTCCAGCGCCGACACTCTGCGGGTGACCTCTCCCATCTGGTCAGTAAGGACTTTCTGCGCTGGTTCTATAGTTGCCAGGGAAGTTTCAGCTTGCTTCATTCTGCCCGACAGTTTATCGTGGTCAGCGCGCAGCAATCCCAGCCCCACGGAAACCGTGGCAATATCTCTCTGCAGGGCCTCTCGTGTATCTGTGATGGCCTGGAGTATGCGAGCTAATTGTAGTTGTACCCCCGCATCACTCGGCGGCTCGGGAGATTCCGGCCGCGTGGAATCATGTCCCCCATCATCTCGGTCCGGCTGAGCCGCCTGCTGCTTCCCCCTAGGCTTTCCCATCTCGCAGGTAGGGAGCCTTCAAACGTAGATGTCCAAGCTCCTCTCGCGTGCAGGTCGCGATCACCCCAATCAGCTTCTGGGGGGCCCACTCGTATGTGGCGGGGACCAGGGCAACCGCCACCCCGGCAGTCTCGGGGTTCTCGAGTGTGCAATTAATCAGCAGCAGTACTCTCACGCTAGGTGCCACGGACTATAGCCTTGGGCAGTTGTCCGCCACGCAGTTAAGGAGCTCAGGGCCGTCTCCCCATGTTCAGTTCGCGCCGGTTCCAGCGCATTCTAGGCCCATTCGGCTCCAGGCCTTTCCAGCTGTTCCCAGTCCTCCGAGCAGCGCAGGAATCCTCCGCAGGCCTCAGCACAGGGCACCGCCCACGGCCCTCCCGGGTCCACTCGCACCCGCAAGCGAGCCCGGCGGGTTGGCAGCACTCAATTCGAGGGATTCTCCTCTGCGCGACCCTGGGTCCCCCTGCAGCGCCCTAGCGGCTCTCGCCCGCCGCCAGTCCCAGCTCTCCGCACTCTCGGCGGGAGACCAGTCGTCAAGTCGGGATGCACTGCAGGCCGCTGCACCTCAGCGCCTACCCAGCAATCCACAGCCGCCCGCTCACCAGTGGTGCGTCGCTTCAATCCCAGGTGCCGCGGTCCCGCCCTCCTCTCCGCTCTTCAGGGTAGAGCAGGCGAGCCACCAGGCCCACGCTACGCCGCAGGAGCAGGCCGCTCGCCGCAGTCTTCTCGGGTCCGGTCACAGCCAACCCCAACAGCAAGGCGCCTTTCCTCCACACCACTCGCCAGCAGCGCTCTCACCACTCTCCTTAACTCCGCTGACCTGTAGTGGAGCGCTGATGCTTGGCAGTCGCTCGGGCGGAAAGCACGCTCCGGGCGGACGGAGCTCCTCTCTCAGCTCGACGCCATCTTGTCCCCTGTGCTCGGCCGCTGCGCCGATGCAGCTCGCAGTTTGCATGCCTCAGGTCGGGCGGGAGGATGTCACAGCCGTCGCCTCAAGGTCCCGCGACATTACGGGACCCCCGTCGCAGCCCCCCAGGGATCGGGGGGCCGTCTATCCAGGATAATTGGCGGGGCCGGTGCGGAGCTCCAAGCTCACGCGTCCGTCTCCATTCGCCGGCAAGCCACGCCCCCCGTAAAGCAGTCCCTCATGCCATACTCGGTCGAATGCTTTGGCTACATCCAGAAAGACTACTCCAGTAGACTTGTTGATGTTGAATCCGTGGCTAATGATGTCCACAACTCTGAGGAGTTGGTGATTGGTTGAGTGGTCTTTCCGGAACCCAAACTGTTCTTTGGCGAGGAGGTTTTCGCTTGTCGCAAAGTCCACGAGGCGGGCAAGGATAACTTTTTCGAAGAGCTTTGATAGGCCAGATAGCAGACTTATGGGGCGGTAATTTGCAGGATCTCGTAGTGGTTTCCCAGCCTTGGGGAATACGACGACTCTTGCTTCTTTCCAGGCGTTAGGGTAGTGCTGGTGCTGCATACATGCGTTGAATATCTCAGCAAGATGATCCACTGCGGTATCTGGGAGCATCTTGATGGCTTGGTTGGCTATTCTGTCCTTTCCTGGTGCCTTGCCGTTTTTCAGTGTCTTTACCAGGGCCAGTAATTCGCCCATTGAGCATTCCTCAATGATTGCAGCTTCTGTTTCTGGTGGGTGCTCCCGGTGGTGCTTAGCAACCTCTTGCTCGACTTCTGCTGCCAGTTTGCTTGCCTGGTTAGGCCTGAAGGATGCCTCCAGTGTGTCAGCGAAGACCTCAGCCTTGTCCCTGTTGCTGCATGCCAAGTGAGTCTTCCCTTGTATCGGTGGGTTTGGTTCCTTCTTCCCAGTCAAGCGTCGGGTCATTCTCCAGAGAGAGTTGTCTGAGTCCTTCAAGTTAGCTGTAGCTGCTTCCCATTTTTCACCTCTGTGCTGGCTTATTTGCATCTTCAGCTGTCTTGTCAGCTCATTGTACTTCAGCAGGTCGGGGATGCGATTCCTTTGCCACTCTCTCCGGGCTCTGTTCTTGTCAGCTATTGACTGCTTGATGCCCTTCGGGAGGTCGTAGATAGAGCATCGTTGGAGTTTCTGCTCAGGAACGCTGCGCTCAATAGCAGTGTGGACTGCCGCTGTGAAGTGGTGAACCGCCTGGTCAATGTCTTCGATGGAGCAGAGGGGGCCAGGGACCAGTGTCTCCTCCAGGCTTCTCTTGTATAGGCTCCAGTCTGCCTTCTTGTAGTTGTGCCTGGTGCCCTGTTGCTGGTTTTCAAGCACGTCTCCAACTGTGATCAACACTGGGTTATGGTCAGACGTCAGTGCTGTTAAGGTTTCCAGCTCCATAGATTGGGAGAGATTCTTCATGACGACTATGTCCAGGACGTCCGGTTTATGCAGTGCAGAGCCTGGATAGTGTGTTGGTTGAGTCGGGCCAGCCACTACGAAGTCCTCCTTCTTTGAGTGGGCAAGTAGAGCGTGTCCTTTGCTGTTTGCAGTGCGAGAATTCCAGCACTGGTGCTTGGCATTAAGATCGCCTCCAATTAATGTTGGGATGCTGGGGTCCAGTAAAGCATCCAGGTCCTTTGGGCATAGCTTGGCTGGGGGTGAGTAGGCGGCAATCAATCGTAGAGGGCCTGCAGATGTCTGGATCTGTATACCAGTTGCTTCAATGCTCCCCACTGGTGGTAGTGCAATCTCGTGGTGCTTCACTTTTGTGCTGACGATCACTGCTGTTCCTCCGCCCTTGGCTCCAGTGGTGCGATCTGTGCGGTACACCCTGTGGTTTGCTAGATTAAGCTTCTGGCTTCCTTGGAGATGGGTCTCAGAGATGAGCGCTTTACTCACATCCATGGTTTCCATCAGGTGCAGGAGTTCTGCGGTTTTCTTCTGAATGCTGTGGGCATTCCACATCAAGAAGAGGGAGTTTCCTTTAGATTTGGATGCCATTGCGGGTGTTTTCTTCACCGTGGAAAAGTCCGGCGATGAGGTTCGCCACCATTGTCACCACAGGGTGGATGTTCATGTCTGCAACTGTTTTTGCAATCTTCGTAATGAGTTCCTGCCAGTTGATGGCTGAGCCTATTTCACAGGATGGTGCTGGGGCAGTTGTTGGTGGTGGGCTGTCCTGTTTGGGTTCTGTTGCTTCTGCGTATGTTCTTCCATCCACGCGCGCATTGCTATGGCTGTTGGTTGGATTGCCAGTTGGGCTCCTGTGTGCTAATGCAGGTTTGTAAGTCTTCCTTTGTCCCTGGTCTGTTGTTGTTGAGTGTAGGGAAGTCTTTTGTGGTTGCGGGGGTTTGCGCGGTCCATCCTTCTTTGCCTTTTGCAGGTAGGGACAGCCGCGATAGCTTGCTGGGTGTGGTCCTGTGCAGTTAGCACATATTGCTGGTTCAATTTCCCGGTTCCTTGTGCATTGGTTAGAGGTGTGCTCACCTCCACAGCATACGCACTTTGGCTTCTGATGGCAGAAAGCAGAGGTGTGCCCCAAGCGCTGGCAGTTGTAGCACATGACTGGTCCTCGTTTCCCTCTAGGCGCTTCTGTGGTGACGGTGCAGCTGCAGAGCCGTGTGACTGCTGAGAGGTCTGCTGGCTTCCCATCATGGCTTGCCGACAGGGTTACAACAAAGAGGGGAAATTTCTTGTTTTTGTCTGCTGGAGAGGCAATCTGTGTTATGTTTTTGACTGGAAGTCCAAGTTCCGATAAGTCCTGAGTGATGTGCCCAAGGGATGCGTTTGCTGGGAGTCCCCGTATTACAAAGCGCTGGGCTTTTGCAGTGGTCAATGAAAAGGTGTGGTACTCCATTTTCTGTTCTGTAAGCATGCTGGTCACACTCCTGTAGTCCTCTGGTGTGGTGAGCATGATCTTGGCCTGGTCCTGCAAGAGCGCCAGGTGGGCGGGAGAGGTACTTATACCTGGCTCCCCACCCACTGGCGCGGCGGAAATGACGCGGGGCGCGCCGGACCCAGAAGGGGTCCTAAACACTATACTGTTGCCGTGTGCCATCATGTGGCACTAAGGGGGCCGCCCTCTTATGGGCGCCCCCTGCGTGGACCGTGGGCAGCCACATTGTTTTTTTTCCCTGCCACATCGGGATAATTGTTGACTTTTCCACATTATTAATGCCTCTGCATCTCCCGTGTTAGCGCTGCAGATGAAATGTTAAAAGCATTCTAAACCAATGACAGCTGTCCGTAAGAAGCTGATGGAGCACATTTAATAAATCATAGGCGTTCAGTGGGGCTTTATGGAGCGTATGCTTTATCGCCTCTCAGACCAGG
Organism: Calotriton arnoldi; assembly: GCA_963921515.1. Lineage (NCBI taxonomy): Eukaryota > Metazoa > Chordata > Amphibia > Caudata > Salamandridae > Calotriton > Calotriton arnoldi. Next base: position 1,249,002 of record CAWUFW010000124.1, on the reverse strand, counting down.
CACCATTGCTTAACTCAGTAACGATCGAAGTATCCTCCTTGGAGGTATGAACAGATGAGCCAGCCCCGTGGTATGGCACCCGTCTCTGCCATGGAGGTTGTAGTCCGAGCTCAACAGGCTGCGTTCCCCAGGGGCCCATCTCACCAGCATGAGAGAAAGGTAAACCTAGTTTAAAACGAGTATTTGCAATGCAATAGGTCTCGCATTTACGCGAGTTTGAGCTATTGGCATTGTAAATGACAATACCTTTTATTTATGTTTTGGTTTTTAAAACATAAATAAAAGGCATTGTCATTTACAATGCTAATAGCTTAAACTCTCGGAAATGCGAGACCTATTGTATTGCAAATGCTTGTTCTTTAAAATGTGGATCTGGTAGTCAGTTTATTCAATTATAAAATCAGGGTTACAATTACAAGAACAAAAAAAATGAAAATGTAAAGGCAGGATCAGCTGTCACGCATGAAAATGTCGAGAGCTCTGAGAATCTGTGCCACGGGGGAGATATCCTCAGAGAGTTTGTTGATTGTAACTGTAATTGCATTTATGGGTGTATGCGCCATGAATGGACTACGTGTTCCCGTGACGTGATGATGGGCAATCTTTGATGTTGGTCCCTCTGTCGCAGGGAGACCCCCACGAACCGTCCCGTCCCCCTTTTCCTCTTCTTTTCTCATACACGGGAATACCCCCTACTAGTCTCGTTTTGTGCCTCCTAGTAGTCGTGCCCGCCATTGCACGTTTCCTGTTGCCCAAACGTGACCTCCATGTTACCTGCTCACTGTTTCCAGTCCCGGTCTTTCAATCTACAAATGATTGTTGTCAGGTGTGAAAGTCTCATTAGTTCACCAGTTTTCTTGGCCGAACTGCAACACTTTACATAGCACATGAGAGCAAAGTTACCTTTCGAGTGATAACTGAGTGGCATTACGAAGACTAGCATAGAACAATAAGAGAATACACACATTCGCAAAGGCTAACAGTAAAATATTTAGGGCCACATGTATCAAAAAAGCATTTTGCGATTACCAAATAGCGATTTTTACCGAATCACTATTTGGTAATCGCAATATGCTATGTATGAAAGGAATTGGCAAAGATTTTGAGATTCCTTAACATTATCAAATAGCGATTCGGTAAATAGGTAATCGCTATTAGGTAATACTACTCTATTTGTTCATATGGGTGGCCCATAGCCGCGAATGGTTTTGCATTAGCGAATTTGCAATGACCTAATTGGTAATCGCAAATTAGGTAATGCAAAGCCAAGGGTGCCGGAGGCCTATGTCCCCCCCCCTCCTTGAAGCAACCCCCCCCTAAAAAGAATTTGCACATGTAAAGCACACACATGCCCTACGAGCATGTGAGCGCTACGTGGCACTTTGAAAAATGCATTTTTGTGCATTGTTAAAAATTGGCACATGGTTACCAACGACTTGGAGTCGGAGGTAATAGCATTTTCCTAAATGCACTGTTTGCATTTAGAAAATGCTTGGTACATGTGCTAAGGGAATAGCAAATTGCGATTCCCTATTTGTAGTTGCAATTTTAGGTAATCACTATTTTTGCGATTACTTAAAATTGCGACTACAAAGCCTTTCATACATTTCGAAAGGCTATTTTGCATTCGCAAATGGTCGAAATTACTGATTCACACCGTTTGAAAATTGAAAATTGTTTGATACATGTGGCCCTTAGTGTTTACATGTTTACAAACAGTAACAAAACATACACAGCCTCATTCAAGCTTGTGAAAACGGCAGTAAACGTGCAGAAGATTTGAGGAAAAGATGCATTCCCTGTTTGCACTTTGTCCTCTTGTTTCAGCACTTCCTCGTCGGAGGTGAATCAGCATGTTGGTTATGTGATGTAAATGCAGAAGATGTTCGGTGATTGTGCAAAAGTTGCGCATTGAAATGATGGTTGGCCAGAATGCATTGTCACCGCACATTTTTCTCTTCCAAAATAATGTTTTTTCAGGAATTTTTCTTTTCTTTTCTGTTTCTAGTGATGGTATCCAAATTTACTGAAAGAGTGGGACTGGTAGGCAGAATGTAGAAGATTACGAATGACTGTGAGATTTAGGTTTGTGGATCACAGGTTGTGTGGTGGGCAATATCTAGTAATCATCAGAAGGGTAGTTAGTTGATAGTCTATTATGACTCCAAAGGGAGGGGTCAGTAGGTTGGGCAATGCTCTGTTTTTGCAGACTGCATTCCAATTTATTTACTGTATTCAGAAGTTGGGCAGTGTGTGGAGAGGTTGAATAGGTTCCTTGCAGCAACATTTGCTAGAAATAAGTAAAGAAGGAAACCAACTCGAAGGCAGGATGATTTTCGCAGATGTCAAGTACTTGAAATGTAGCAGCTTTAGATGTGGTTCTTGGAAAGGTTGTACGTCAGAATATCAAACACTAAAATAGCCAGAATACTGGCTAACATAATATTGTGAAGGTAAGTATTTTTAAGCTAGTGTACATTTACTATTCATAGGGGCATATGTATCAAAATGTTGTTTTGCGATTCTCAAATAGCGATTTTTTGCGAATCGCTATTTGAGAATCGCAAAACGCGATGTATGTAGGATTTGCAAAAACTTTGCGATTCCTACATATTCCTTAATTGCGAATCGCAAATTGCGATTCGCAATTAAGAATGCCTCCCCATTCATTCCTATGGGCCTAGAGGCCCATAGGAATGAATGGGAGACATGTCACAATTTGCGAGTACCCATTAGGTACTCGCAAATTGCGAATGCAATTTCAAGGATGCAAGGGTGTCAAAGGACACCCTGTTGCACCCCTGAAATAAGCATGGGTGCAGATGTGGCGCACATACATGCCCTAAGGGCATGTATGTGCGCCACATGGCACTTTGAAAAATGCAAAAAGTGCATTTTTCAAAGAGATCGCAAATTACCACCAACCTGAAGTTGGTGGTAATTTGCGATTCCTTAAGCCAAAATCGCACAACTTGGGTGCTTCTACATTGCATTTAAGGAATCGCAATTTGCGATTCCTTAAATGCATTCACAAATAGGGAATCGCAAATTTTGCGATTCCTTATTTTGCGAGTGGGTTTTCCTTTCATACATTGCACACAGCTAAATTGCGATTGCAAACGCTGAAATTCTGCGAATTTCAGCGTTTGCGATCGCAATTTAGCTTGATACATATGGCCCTTAGTACCTTAAAGATATATGTATCGTCAAAGGACATATATGTGGAGTTAAACATACTAAACATTTACTTATTTGTATATACTTTCAAAATATTTACGTAGATAATATTTTGGCTACAATATTTATGTAGCATGATATTTAAAAGTCAGTATTCTGGTAGTAAAGGGTTCCAGGCACATGGTTATGTTTAAGATTAATTTGAAATTTCTGGCTGAGTGTTAGGGCGTACTACAGCCACAGGTAGATGGGCAGGTTCCAAATTGGCAGAAAGAGGATGATTTCTGACTTCGATCAGTTGAGTATAAGAAATGAAGAGCCATCTAATGACGAAAGGCAGTTGGAGATTCTGTATTGAAGAATAGGGTTATTATTACAACAGTGCCCGGGGGCGCAATAGGCATGTGAGCCCATTTTCTGCAGCCCCGGTGCGCTGTACTGTTACAGAAGAAGGCGCAGACGCATGTGTATCCCCTTATGTAATACAGTTAGCACCGGTTTACATAGAGTGCCTAACTGTTATGAAATAATGAGAGCCATTCATGGCAGGAAACCAAGCAAAACACAGTGGTAAGAATTTAACTGTGTGGTATCATAACTTCGTTGTCAGAATATTGCCTGATATAAATATTATGTCCTGAATGTCGGTTAGAAAAATATTGCCCAAAGACTCTTAGGGCAAATATGCATTACCTCTTGGAGATTCCTAGCACCCAATAATAAACACCGTGACCCCTGTGGGGAACACTCAGAATCATATTGGAGCGACCAGTGGCTAGTGGAAAGCACCCTCCTCTCTACGGTAAGTACCCAATACTTTATGGAAAGCATTTAGGATGACATTGGAAGTCCCACAGCAGTCCTGCCAAGTGTCACGCTTCAGGCGTGACGCTAACACATTTCAGTGTGGTGTTCCGCATCACCGCACTGAAATGCATTGTCACGCATTTTGACCACTCTCTGCTGACGCGCTGAAACTGGCTTAACGCCAGGGTGCTAGCGCGCGGCAGGACTCCAGGAGACAGAGTAATTGACATCGGAGCCCGTGCGTGCCCAAATTGAAATATGCTGCCTGCCCTTCAATCATGCTTGCTAGCAGCGCTACAATGTTGCAAAACTGTGCAGGCTGCAGAGTGCTGGCTCCCGCCGCGGCGCTGACCACAAGACAGAGTGAGTCATGATGTGAGAGACTCACCCTGCCCAATTAAATTACCGGGACCCCGGGGCCTGCCCTCTCAGAGAGACAAGTCCACGTTAACTGGCTGTGCCGGCGCCTGGCGCCCATTACCTCACGTCCTGTAGTTGGAAGCAGGAAGTGTGAGGCTCGTCTGTGAGAAGAAGCCGGCGGCGGCGGGACTCTGAGTCGCAGAGTCTCACACGATCATGGCAGCGCGGAATGAGAGAGGCCTGTGGCTGCATCGGGCGCGCTGCGTGTGCTGGGAGAGGCGCTGCAGTGTGCACACTGCTGCAGGCATGTGCGTCGCCGGCCGCCGTCCGACGAGAGGCAGGCGCACAGCATGTCACCCCCGCCGTGCGGCTCAGCGCCTGGGACACCGCCATCACCCATGGCTAGCAGAGAGAAGTTGAAGACAACAGTAAGCACTAGAAGTACTAACGCTCGTCGTCATTCTGTCTGAGGCAGCCTGCAGTGCTCAGTGCTGCCTGTCTGAGACTCACTGTGTGATGTTTAGAAGTTTCCCTCGTCTTCATTGCATGATTTTTGCTCGCGAGAGAGTGTCACTCATAATCGCTGAAATGTCACTCATAATTTCACTGAAATTATGAAAATGTCACACATGGCAATCTGAAACCTTGGCAGCTATGCCACAGGGGCACAAGTGACATGCAGGCTAGTGCAATTGCTCATTGCATTCACTTGAGAGGGATCTCTGACCCTCTTCGAAATGCAGGCCGGGTTGCCACCTGTAGCCAAAGGTGGACTGGCAACTTGAAACAGTTAGTCCGCCTTTCACTAATGTGCTCTTTACAGTGCAGGCGTGAGATTGCACCTACACTCGGAATAGCACATCCGCAGTAATAATGCACTCTGACCCTGTCAACACCTGAACACCCAGTTAAAAGTGCGCTGTTGTGCAAAGTGGGACAATGCGTCCTATACATCATAGGCCCTATATGGTATACGATGAACACATTTATTACCCCGTCACATGAAAATAAACCAGAACTGCATGGGAAGGATCTAGTTCTTCATTGAAAACACCTGGCTGTTTGTGGTCTCCTTCTGATGATGATCTTTCACGTTTTTTAACAGGACGTGTTATACACATGTTTCATGGTGAGGTGCTAGCCCCACAAAGGTTGGGTTTATTATACCTGTAAGTAACATGAAACCAGACCTGGAATCTGTTGATGTATTTACTATTTATTGTGTTTGTGAGTTTTATTGTTTCCATATCATGTGTGATGACCACCAAGGTGCAATCATCATGTTATGTGAAGCAGCACTTGGCGGTATGATGGCTGATGAAGTGTCGAAGATAGGCATGCATTTATAGTGTGTGCCATGTCGCCAGAATGGATTGTACCTGGACAGTGGACTGTCAGCATATAGAGCCACTAGTCATCCAGCACACTCTGCACTAGTACTGTGTTCACATTCAACACTCAAGCTGCCACAGGTCCTGGTTCTCCAGCACATTGTGGGCTGCATGCTCGTCTACCCCTTGCATATGCAAGATGTGTACTGCTTACACTCCAGACATTAGATGGCAGAGGTAGGAAACTATTGGCTCTTGCAAGTATCGCAAGGATAAGTGCATGAACGGAAGTGTTGTAGGTAACAATGCTGCCACTTTCTTTGAAGTAATAGCTGAAAGAAAAAGTAACCATTATTAGCTCACTTTCTACCCTGATTGGATCTTGGAAATTTTTACACAGGTGCGAAGTAAAAATTTTAAGAAAATTCTGCCTGCAAAGACCTTCTATGCCAGTCAAACTGTTAAGATTGAAATTTGCAATTGTGAGTACATTTGTGTAGTCTGTAGCCAACATTATTCGATGGGGATATAAAATACTTCATGCCCCTACTTCTTCTTTGAAATCTCTCCTTAAAACAGAGATTTTGTATAACCTACTCAGCTTTTTGGAGAAATTTTCATAGAGCTTTAGAGTATCTTGAGTGCTTTTCTTAAAGGTATGGTCGCTGGTGCATCTCCAGGTCTTTCTTGGATCCCAATCTTTGTCTTAGTTTTAAGTTGGATAAGGATCACTGTGTTTCCTGGAAATAATATAATATAATATGTTATAATATGTAATAATTTATCCTTTCAAATCACACATAGCATTAGACATTTTATTATGACTTTACACTTTGGGAATGTCCCTTTAAAAAATGTACTGGCAAAATGGATCAAGAGCGCCCAAAAATCCAATGTTTGTGACCTCTGCTACACAGGAACTCAAAATAGGTTTCATGTTTTGCACTTATGTTCAGCAATGTAAAAGGCTAGAACCAAATATTTATTACCACTGATAAGGAGACATAATTTGGGCACACACCAAGATGTGACCGAGTTGTTAAACCTCCAAATGAATTTACTTGTTTTAAAGTTTATTATTTTTTTAAATCTTTTTAAGTATTTTTTGATGAAGGGATTTTATGCGCTTATTGGTGATACTATGTTTTGTGGTGATTCTTATTATTGTCGAGTGCGCTTTTACAATGTATTTTTATGATGTTGGTCGTGGACCTCAGCTGAGGCCAAAAACCATGTAAATAAACTTGAAACCTGTAGCTCCTCTTCTAGCTGTTCTAAGAACAAGGGAAAACAACAGGCACTGAAATCAGGAAACCATATAGAGAGTGAGGAAATCAAGTGGAATATGGAAGACATGGTTTACTTAAGAGACAAGACCATATTAAAAGTACCTGAGGGAAATAGGTGCAGTGTAGAAAGTAAAAAGCAAAAATTAAACAAACAAAACAAAGATAATCTGGAAGAACATGTTCTGTTGGATGGTTTCTTGGAGTTAGCGCAGATAACAGAGGTGAAGCGGCAAGAATATTCAGGAAACAATTACTCAATAACACAAGGATCAGATGGCGCTCCTAATTCAAGAATCCGACCTATTTGCTTAATATCTTCCCTCCCCCACAATTTCTCTTGGGATATTTGTGTTTGCCAGGGCACAAGTACTAAAGAAAGAAGTGGGGGGACTAACCTAGTTAGGCAGTATGCAAGTGACATCACAGTGCGTGACATCATGATGCGTGACATCACGGCACATGACATTACGGCGCATGACATTACATGTGGCATCACAGGAATTGACATCATAGGAAGTGGCATCACAAGCCACGACTTTAATATGTACGTGTGATGTATAGCGCTCTGACACTCTGCTTTGGGAGGAGCAGCTCTATACAAGAAAAAATAGTGGTACTTAAATTATTTCAACGCCTTCTCAGGGGTAATAAGCGCTATATAAAACTACATTTATTTTGTGTAAATACTGGGAGAGACCAACACATCTGCCATTCTTACAGTGCATGCATATCTAGTAAACAGAGCCTGAACAAAGTGAAAATCTGCCTCTCTTAAGTATGTGCGAAGTGCTAACCTTTGTTTCCCCTCTGCTGCATTTGCTTCTAGGTGTGAGGCTCCTAACTGCTCCCAGACAGGAGACTCGAACAAAAGGAGGCCTGATGACCCCTCAATTTCGGCCTTTGTTATGGGCCCAGCAGGAGTCTAAAATAAGAAAGCCCGTCCCCGCCTGCACGTTGTTGCTTGTTGCAGATGGAAAGCAGACAACTTGCAGGCACTGCTAAAAGTTTCCCGGTGTTTGGAAATTACACCGGGACGAGTTCAGCACATTATTTAGTGGGGCCCAACTTCTTGGCAGGGTGGACGGCGTTCACCTTGTGAAAATAGTGGGTGGACACCGTCCACCCGCGTGTACCCCCGACTCGTGCACTGGTGTTTCCAGAACTCATTTTGTGTTCATGTTGATGATGGTTAACAACATTCTTCCCTCAGACAGGGCCTCGAACAAAAATACATTTGGCACCCCTCCTTATCCTCCTCCCCCACCCTTTACCCATCTACCCTCTCCCATTGGTCATCCTGGTGGGGGGGGGGCCTTTAGCGCTCACTGGTCTCACGCTGTGGCTGACTACCTCCGACCAGTGAACAGCCTGTCAACACACATTTGCAACTTGACCCCTCACCTTAATCACCTATTTAGTTGCAAAAGTGGAGGTGAGAGTCCATGGGAGGGGGGCAAGGGAGAATGAAGTGGGGAGTAGGAGACAGGTAACTAGAAGGGAGGATAACAAAAGTATACATCCTGCTATCTGGAGGTAATGGAATGAAGGGCGGCCTGGAATGAAATCATTATTCAAAGGAGCTCGGGAAGTTTGGTACGAGTGCACCCCTCTAACTGTAGGCACCAGTGGCGCAACAAAACTTGAGGGGGCCCCCCATGCAAAGTACATGGAGGAGGCCCCCACACTCCAGACCCAGTCAGGAGCTCTCAGGCCCGCCCGTGCACAGTGTTGGAGGGGGCCCCCTGCAGCTCGCACCCCCCCCCCTACAATGCGGAGGCTATTGTTACGCCACTGGTAGGCGCCACGGGCCTGGGCCCAGCTCGCCCATGCCAAAACCTGGCCCTGGTTAGCAGTTTCAATATCTAGTAAAAGTGGCAAGTCAAACCCATCACTTTATTGGGTGCCACCAGAAAGGATTTGGAGAGGCAAATTCTTCACTGCATACAGGTGTGTAATAGTAAACGCACAGGAGTTTTTTTTATAGCTTAATTGTGCTGTCATCTGCAAAAAGAGGCCCCTGGGATTCCACTCTTGAATACTATTATTATTTATTTAGGAGTTTTATATAGCGCTAGCCAGACCCGAGGGTTTCGGAGCGCTTTACAACATGTAACAAAGATGCAATCAAACATAAGAAGTGACCATAGTAGAACATAGTGATTCGTGACGAGTATAGTTCAAACACACAGAGTAGCAAATCGAACGTAATGATACGTGACGAGTACAGTTCAAACACATAGAGTAGCTGATAGACTCCATGATTCGTGACAACTCCAGATCGGTGAAGGGGAGCACCGGAGAGAGACAAGAGGTATCGGTCCTCTTAACAAAGTGTTTGTATATCGCAGTGTGCGGGATTCGATGTAGAGCGTCAGCTATCCATTCGGAAGAGTTCGGTTGAAGAAAAGGTCTTTGAGCTGGCTTTTGAATTTTGGAAAGGAGGGGTTAGTCCTGATATGAACTGGGATGGAGTTCCAAATTTTGGGCGCATTACCAGAGAAGGCGCGTGATGAGGCTTTATGTTTGCGAGTTTTTGGCGGGATGAGAAGTAGAGTGTTAGTACTCCTTAGGTTCCTTGACTGACCGGCTTTGTTTAGTTTGGCGGCCAGGTATGCGGGTTTGCCGGTGTGCAGGGCTTTGTGAGTGAGACAGGCTGTTCTGAAGCTGGCGCACATTTCGGTTGGTATCCATTTTAGCTCTCTGAGAGCAGGAGTGATGTGTTCATATTTTGTTACTCCAGTGACCATCCTGGCTGCTGCATTTAGAGTTGTTCTGAGGGGGACTAAGTGGGATTTTGCTCTGCCTGTGAGGGTTGCATTCCCGTAGTCCAATCTGGACAAAACCAGGGATTGGGTGGCTTGTTTGAGGTCATTGGGGGGGATGAATGGCTTGATTTTGTTGAGCAGTTTTAGGTTGATGAAAGCGCTCTTGGCGGTATTTTTGATGTGTTTGATCATGTCTAAATTAGGGTCCAGAGTGATTCCCAGTGATTTTACAGAGTCTGCTGGGATGAGGCTGCAGTTTAGAGCATCAAAGGTTTTTAGCCATTCTGTGACTTGGGGGGGGGGGGGGGAGGGTCTGTGCTTTGTTGGCTATGATGAGTATTTCCGTCTTGTCCTGGTTTAGTTTCAAGTGGTTGAGGGATAACCCGTGTTGAATTTCTTTCAGGGTGAGGTTTAGTCTTTGTATGTCCTCAATAGAGGAAGTTTCTAGGTAGATCTGGGTGTCGTCTGCATATAGGTGGAAGGGGATGTTGGCTTTATTGAGTATTTTGGTGAGGGGCTCCATGTAGATATTGAATAGTGCCAGGGAGAGAACTGATCCTTGCGGAACCCCCCTGTTTACGGGGAGTAGGTCTGACGTGCTGTTTTTAATTTTTATTCTTTGGGTGCGGTTCTGCAGGAAGGAGGAGAACCACTGTAGTACAACCTCGTCTGCTCCGACCCCTTCCCGCAGTACATTAGTGAGCAGTTTGTGATCAACCGTGTCGAAGGCTGCCGATAGGTCCAGGAGGATGAGTAGGCAGCATCGATCATTGTCAAGTGACTTGTGAATGTCATCTATGACATTCAGGATCGCTGTCTCAGTGCTGCAACCTTTTCTGAAGCCTGATTGGTGAGGAGCTAGGAAGTTGTTGCTTTCGATGTGTTGTGTTAATTGCAGGAGGACACATCTGTTAGAAATGGGATCTCTAGTTGGCAAGGGCTTGCACCTTTGTCCAAGTAGGGACCCTTCTTCCTAGTCAGGGTAAGGGTTGTTACACTCGTGAAGTAACCCCTGCTCACCCTCGTGGTAGCTTGGCACGAGCAGTCAGGCTTAATTCAGAGGCAGTGTGTAAAGCATTTGCACATAACCAACAGTAATACAGTGTAAGCACTACAAACGGACACCACACCAGTTTAGAAAAATAACCAATATTTTATATACTCAAGACAAGACCAATTACGACAAAAATCCACAATACTGTACTTTGAAAATGAATGCTTGATACGATAACTTCTTCTTTGCAAGAATAGCACAAAAGCAAAGTTCGTACGAGTCGGTAGCTCCGTCCGAGCCTACCGTGATGCTGAAAACCACAGAGTCTAACAGTTCCAGCCGACCGCGTCGATACGGGCCAGCAGAGTCATGAACAGACTCGGTCACAGTACCTTTTCTCGTTGTGGCTGGTACGGGGTGTACGAGCCGGTCGGCGTTCGTCGCGGTTGCGGTGCAAGACGGAGCGATGCAAGGTGCGGTGTCCTCGATGCGGTGCAGGCAGCGGCTCGATGAGCGTCGTGCAGACGGAGTCGGTGAGTCCAAGGCGTGCGATGCAGGGCGAGACGATGCTCGATGCGGTGCTGACAGGTTGCGATGCAGGCGACCTAGCCGGAGTGCGGGAGCTGGCGTCGGACAGCGGTGCGAGTCGGAGCGGTGCGTCGCAGACGTGCGAGCGGTGCCCCAAATGCGGTGCGGTCTCGACTCTTGAGCCAGTTGCAGCGACAGGGTCGGTCTGGTCCGGCTGGCCCAGTGAAGCGATGCGATGCGAACTGCGGTGCCCACAGGTCACGGTGCAAGCAGCGGCTCGATGTTGGCGGCGTCGGACGTCGCCTACGGTGAGACCAGGGTTGCGATGCGAAGCGGGGCGATGCGGTCTGCGGTGCAAACAGGTCACCGGCCAGGGATGGATTCGGTTGACGGAGTCGGTTGCAGTTCCCTTCCTCTGTGGCAACTGAAACAGCGTTCCAGAAGCGGTACCCAGAGGCTTGTGAAGTCTTTGCAGTCCCTGAGACTTCTTAACAGGAGGCCAGCTCGGTTTCTGGCCCTTGGAGATACTCAGCACAAGGTTGGAGAAAGTTCAGTCCAGTCCTTTCACTGCCCAAGGCAGAAGCAGCAGCTGCAGGCCAACCCAACAAAGCAACAACACAGCAAAGGGGCAGTACTCCTCCTGGCAGCTCTTCCAACTCTTCGTCTTGGCAGGTTCCTTGATTCCAGCGAGATCTAAATTCATGGGGTCAGGGCCCCAATATTTATATCCCAAATTCCTTTGTTCTCTGAAGGCAGAGAGGCCTTGCCTAGTCCAAACCAGTTCTGGAGCACTTTGTTGACAAGTCTCCGTCCCTTCTTTCAGTGAGTAGGCCAGGGACATCAGACGCACCACAGGAGGTGGAGCCAGCATTGTGGAGGGAAGGCACTGTCCTATTCAGGGCCCAGGTGCGACCCTCCCACCCATCTACAGGTCGATCTGGCTATTCAGCCCTGCGCTGACTCACCCTGTCTCCTGGCATCCCCCAGCCCCTGTCACTCACATTCCAGACACGGAATACACAATCTCGCAGAGGCAGGCTTGGATGGTTAGGCAAGAAAATACCCACTTTCTAAAAGTGGTATTTTCAAACCCAGAATGGTAAAACCAACCTTACTAAAAGCTGCATTTTATCATTCTGAGTCCAGGCATACTAAACTCGAATTTCTACCATGTTCCCGGGGTCAGTTAGGATTATAAGCTGTAATAATCAAAACCGCCCGTTCTGGCCTAGGGGGAACAGGTAGCCTTGCAATAGTGAAAACGAACTAGGCTGTAATTCACTATCAGGACATGCCGCACACACCCGGGCATGTCCTACCTTTCGCGTACAACGCACCCTGCCCACAGGGGTACCTTGGGCCTACCTTAGGGGTGACTAACATGTAGCAAAGGGAAGGTTTAGGGACTTGCAAGTGTGTGCACTTGCCAAGTCGACATGGCAGCCCCAGGCTGCGCACAGGCTCTGCGATGGCAGGCCCGAGTTACACTTTACGGGCTGTTTGCGTGGGTGGCACAATCGAGTGCTGCAGCCCACCAACAGCATTCGGTCTATAGGCCCTGGCACTCGCAGTGCACTTTACAAGGGACTGACACATAAACCAAATAGGCCAATCATGGAAACACCAATCCATAACACATTTTATACAGGAGCACTTGCACTTTCCCACTGGACCGCAGTGAGGAAAGTGCGCAGAATCATCACACCAGCAAAAACAGAGTCAAAACCGGGAGGTCAGAAAGCAAAAAGTCAGGGGAAACACGCCAAAAGATGCCAAGTCTAACAACATCTTTCCAAGATTTTTGCTAGAAAAGGGAGATTAGATACAGGCCTGAAGTTGTTGAGATCATTGGGGTCCGAGCCTGGTTTTTTTAAGAAGTGGTGTGACTTGACCCATTTTGAGACAGTCTGGCATGACTCCGGTTCTTAGAGAGCTATTTATAATCTTGGTCCAAAGCGGGGCTAGGGTGCGATTGAGTTTCTTAGCTAGTTGCGCAGGGATAGGGTCCGCAAAGTGTGACAAGGGTTTGGAGCTGGTAATCAATTTAGAGATCTCTGCTTCTGTGATGGGGGCGAAGGATTTCCAGTTGTTGGGGGGGGGGGGGGTGGCTGGGTGGGTTGAGGTCTTCTTTACAGGGGGGAGGGCTTACGTTGGGTGCTTGGAGGTTGTTGTCCAAGGAGAGCTCAATCTTGTTGATCTTCTCATTGAAGAAGGTGGCAAAGTTGTTGCATAGTTCTGTGGAGGCCGTCACTGCGGGTGAGGGGGGCTTGGAGGTTTGTTGTCTGATGATATTAAAGAGTTCTTTGGGTCGATTTTTGGCATTGTTTAGTGCATCACAGAAGAAAGAGGTTTTCTCATTCTTGATGTGTTTTTTATATTCCCTGCGTTCGGATTTGAGTAGGTCTAGGTGGATTATTGACGGGTTGTTTCTCCAGAGTCTTTCTGCAGCTCTTAGTTGTCTTCTTTCCAAGTTTAGGTCTGTGTTGAACCAGGATCTTGAAGGAATGGTCCTGGTTTTTTTTAGTTTCAGGGGGGCAATCTGGTCGAGAATGGAGGTCATTGTTGCGTTGTAATGCGAGGTGAGTTCGGTTGTCGAAGGTTCGCATGCGGTGATGGGAAGGAATGAGCTTACCCTTTCTTCCAGGTCGGTGTGGGGGATTTGTCTAAGATTTCTCACCCAGTGGAAGGATTCCTGTGTACGGAGTAGGCGTTGGCATGTCTGATTGATGTGGAATAGGATGATATGGTGATCTGACCAGACAACAGGGAGGATGTGGTCTATCGTGATTGTGTCTTCGTGGGCAATGATGGCATCAAGAATTGCACCCCTGTTATGGGTACGTTCGGTGCAGTGTTGGGTAAGATTGTTGTTGAGAAGAAGATCGTTCAGGGATTGGGTCAGAGAGTTGTTTTCATCGTTCCAATGTAGGTTGAGGTCGCCTAGTATTATGTTGTTGGAGTCTTGGAGAGAGCAGTGGGTTATCAGGTCTGAAAGGTGTTCTGAATGTAGGGGCGTTGCCTGGAGGATGGTATAGGACTTGGCAGTCTACTGTTTTGTTGTCACTCGTCTTAATGGTGGCGGTTAGGTGTTCGAATGAGTTGTATTTGAGGGAGTCTGATTCCGTTACGGAAACGTTATTCTTGTGTATGATTGCAATGCCCCCACCTCGGTGTTTCGTTCTATCTTTATTGATGATTGAGAATCCCGGGGGGGCGAGCATGTCCATGATTGGGGAGGAGGACTCATTTAGCCAAGTTTCTGTAATGAATGAGATGTCTATGTCGTTGGTGAGGATGGTTTCTGCCAGTTCGGTGGCATGTATGTTGGCCGATCTACAATTAATGAGCATGCATTTGGTTGGCTCCTTGATGTTGAGTATCTTCGTTGTGGGAGTCAAGGGGACATTAGTGAGGACGGCTGGAGGCCTCGGTGTTCTGGGTGGGGGGCGTTCTCTTCCAAGTCACATGATAACCTTGATTTTGGCACAGGGGTTGGCCGTTGAAGAAGCGTCATAGGAGTTGGCAAGATCAATCGCCTCACTCATGGACATTGCTGCAGTTGTTCTTTTGGGTCTTAGATGTTTGTTCAGGGAGGGGGTAGTGGGCCAGCTGTGCCATTGAGCCTTGGGGAGTCTTGTGAGTTTAGTGTTGGTAATTTTGGGAATAAGGTGAGGGCGTAGGGAAGGCTCCAGATGAGAAGAGAGGTACGATAGGATGTTGTTGATGCCCAGTATTGCGATCTCCAATTTGTTTTCAAGTTTCGTCAGTCTCTGAGTCATGATCGAAGGGGAGCGGGTGGTGGAGTTCAGGTTTTTGGTGTCCCGAGCGGGGCCATTCAGGGAAGGGGGGAGCTTGCTAGTGAGAGAGTGTCTCACAGTGTAGGAGTTTGCTGAATTGCCCTTGTGGGTGGTCGATGACGTGAGGCGTTGCGTCATCTGTCGTGGTTCAAGCGTCAGCTTCTTGGGAGTCGGTGATAGGTGAGGGTTGGGAGTCAGTGACTGAGGGTTGATTACGTTAGCTGCTTGTTGTGGATGGTATTGTGGAGGGTGGGAGAGGTGGAGCTCTGTATGGGGATGGAAAGTCTCGGGAGAGACGTACTCCAGATTAGTACTGGATGAGAGGAATGTGTTGTGCGAGTCAGGGGAGGGGTGGGGGGGGAAGGTGGCGACGGGGGGGTTGGGGTTGGTGAGGTGTGTCATGAGGTTGGTTTGTGAATTCTCCATGGGGGTACGTCTGTTGGTGGTCAGTGGGTTGTTCGAGTGGGCATATCGGAGATGGGTGAGGGCGTTGCGTAGCGGGGGGAAGAGGGCGTCAAATGAGTCTAGATTGTCATTGTTGGCTTGGATCAGTACTGTACCGTTGCTGTAAATGGTCACAGAGGTGTTGCCACAGCGTATCGGACGGTTAGAGGTTGATATCGTCAGTTTGCAGCTGAGAGGGGTGCTGGTTGTTTTGGATATGTGGAGGTGTGTTCTCACAATGGTATTCCAATCCGCAGGGCTCAGGGTGTTGAAAATGAGATCCATTTTCTGCTAACCTTTGGAGGAGCAGGGATAAATATCAGCGAATAGTGTTTCCGGGTGCTGTCTAATCAGCCTGTGTTTGAAATTTCTTTTCGCTTTGAGTGATAGATTGGGGGGAAAGATGATGGAGAAGGAGTTTGGGCCGTGGGGTTTCATGTAGTTCGTTGAGGGGGCGTGGAGGGAGGTTGATGTGACAGTAATCATTTTGTTCTCGTTGGCAGTGTGGTTTACCACTCCGGTCTCTCCACAGTCAGTCGGTCTTAGAGAGTTGGGCTGGGGGGCTTGGTTGAATCTTGCTCTTCTCATGGTAATCGAGCTAGTGAGAATAGTTAGGCCTTTGTATTAATCCAGTGGGTGGGTGTATTGAACGTTTACAACTTAAACGTACCCAGTGGGGTACTTACTTTAACAATTTGAGAGGCATCAGCCATTGTGCAGTTCTAGAAAATGACTAGGCTGCAAGTTCCCCATTAACTTCCAAAGGAAAGCATAGTTTGTGCTAAAACAAACCTCGAATGGCGGAAGTTGTCATACAGGTGGGCGAAATTCAACTTCCAGAATATTTGGGAGCGTTATATTCCAAAGAAATTCGAATATTTTAGCTTAATGATAAGACAAGAAGGCGTCATACAGCAAGGAGCCTGAAAAAATGAAAATTAAACTCAGTATGCATTCACTTTACGCGATAAAGGAACACTGACAATAAATAATGTTTTTTAGACAAAGAAGTTACATCAGAATTGAATACTGGTCTTGAAGCAGCAACGATCCCCTAATCTTTCTATGCCTATCCAAAAAGGTAGACATGTGCCATAGATGCATGCATTTTTTTTTTAAAACTCCGAAGCCACGGCTGGTATTCCAACTGTGTGAAAGGATGCATTTTAAGAATTTTGGATTGAACTTGTAATATTTTTTTCTTATTTAGTGAAAACGGATAGTGAAATCAAATGTCCTACAACATAGTCGGTAGTAACAATTACCATTTTTAACTTAAAAAAACGAAAAATTGATGGTACTAAAACATACATGAAACATACATGAAAACATCCTATGGTTAGAATATATGTGATGGTGTTTTTAAGATACCAAAATTAGAAATCTTCTTGTCTGCTGCCCTTACACAAAAAATACACGAAAAGACACCGTGCAATTTCATTTTAAAGGGCAAAAGTTAAGATTGTATGAGGAGCTACTCCGTCATTTTAGTCGCAGAAAGCGCAACACTATAAAAGCTGTAGTAAAGGAACACTCAACTGAAATTGGTAATTCAAACATATTTTCTATTGCCATCTTAGTATGCAGGAATGGCACATATGCTTTCGTGTTAAGATTCCCCAAACGCAAAACACTTTTTGTATTTATTTTACATGATATACTCTGAAAACCATGGTTTATGGAGATTAGACTGTACAGGTGTGGTACAGTCTATCTCGGTGTATTATCCTTTCCACTCTGTACTTGTTATTTTTATATTCATGTTATATAGTTCCACTACTTGTTATTACTATCATCTTCACAGTTCTGGTACATTAGTAGTGAAGACATCCTTTTATTATTTCACAAAAAGCTTGATAGCTTTTCGAATCGGGTAATGCGTGGCTCTGCCTAGCTGGGAGACATCTTTAGACTGGACTCTGTCCCTCCAATCAATCCCCTGAGTCAGCGACTCGCGCCGGTCGTGTTTCCACTACATTTGTTTGTTGGACTTTGACCTCTCTCTGAAGCTTCCGGTTAAAGTGCTCTCATTTGGCTACACGCCTGAATTCTTTGCTCTCACCCACAGTCGATGCCCGAAAGAACTGTGAGGCACCCCGGCCCCTACTAGTATCAACATATGACGTGTTAGTCATGCCTTACACACTCTCGTCTCCCAGCTACATCCTTTGCCGTCCGTGGCGGTCCCTTCGGCCGCCGCCTCCAAAACTCGTGCCGCCCGGGGCGGACCGCCTCCCCCCACCCCCTTGCTACGCCACTGTCGTCTCCTCAGACGGTGTGTCATTCATTAACATCCATCTCAAAACTCTGTTTTTGGTTCAGGGTGTCTTACAATATGTTACATTATTTGGATACTTCTTTTTAAGGGGTTGTGTATCTTAATTAAATTCATACAAATTAATGTTTTTTATATCTGACTGACAGCAAGTGACTGATCACCTATAATTACCAATAATTTATATATGGAGTGGTCCGCCCCCTGGGAGTATCATTCTCTCAACACAAATCTATGGGCTGTGTCGAGCCTCATTTCTTTTCCTTAGGAGGGCTTCCATTGGAATGCACGAGGGACTCTTTTACATCTGAAAAGTGCACCAAATCGTTACACATTAAATTCTTTTATCTCATAGATGTGCACATAAATCACTCGTTTTTCGTTCTTTTTTTCTCACTACAACAGCCATTTTTAATGCTTTAGTTAGGACTCAAAATACAAAACAAGAAAAGCAATAAAAAGGTGCTATTATTAAAACAAATCACTCTGTTAAAAAACTATCGATTCTTGCAATGTAAAGTTTGTTTTGCTTTTTAGTTTTAATTTGTGAATCTGTACTTTTAGTATGGTTTTGGACCGCCACCACGTGGACAAAGTAAGTATAACAAACGGTACGCAGAAAACAGTCCTTTATGTTATTGCAGCAATTTACACATCTGTCCAGATGTTCAGTCATCCCGGATAACTCATCTGCCACTGCCTTACAATTGTATTGTGTCATAACATTTACATAGCACCTCACACCCCATTGTGGGGAGCCCAAGCGCATTATTGGACAGGTAGCATGGCACACCGTAGCGGGTGTGCGTGGTTTGTAGAGTGTTGTGTTTGTTTTTGTGAACCTACGTGGGAAGCGTTTTGGGGTCGTGCATGATTGAGCAAAGAGGTACTCTTATCTTGTCCCGGGGCGCAGGGCCTAGCAGTGACGGTAAGAAGAAGAGTGAGCGAGAGACGCGCATGAGTATAAGTATAATGAGCTTGTAGTTCTGGTTTACTCTGTACTCTGCAGGCCCCACAGTTTATTTAATGACATAATAGAAGCAACAGAAAACTTAAGGCATTAAATTGGCTACAGTATTATAATTCATTAAATAAGAAATGGGACAAAAATGTTTACATTTTCCCAATTTAAATGGATGTCCTGTGTTGCAAGGTGGAAGTATTATGTAGTATGTTTGGGGTGCCTTGTTTTGTAATACTTTTTTTTTTAGTTTTATATAGCGCAAACTCAATCCGAAGGTATCAGACCGCTTTACATGAGCACCAGTTGTGTTACAGACGGACACATTAATTTTGTTAGGCACAGGGAGATTGAGTGATTTGCCCAGAATCACAGGATGTTGAGTGTCCCTGCCGAGACTCGAACCCTGTTGCCCCAGCTTTGAGGTCAACTGCTCTAGTCATTAGGCCACACAAAGATGGATCCTGGGTACTCTCTCAGCATACCATCTCTCAATCCTGGTAGAGTGGCAAAAGAGCAGACAGACTACTTAGAGGAACATGTGTTAAGCATATCACATCACCCACATGGATGATAAGTAATTGACAGGACTTGAGAGAAATCCAACACCAATTTATAATAATAGCTCTGATTTTTATATATTTTGAGACACCAAAACAAAATCAATAAATACAGAATATCCGGAGTTATCAATTTTCAAGCAATAAATAAATCAATACTTTGCAATGTGAAAAGCATTAACGTTGAGGTCAATGGGGGAAAAAACATATATGAAATCGATACTTTAGAGGGTGAGTTCAACGGAACCCACTCAGAGTTAAGGTCTCGGGAGTTCTTAGGCCAGTTCACAACAGCTAGCACAATTTTACCTGGCTCAGGGAAACGCCGTGCAGAGGTGCACTTTCAGTTGTCAAACGAAGCTGTCAATCAGACTTGCGGTGTTGAAGTGGTTACCTTAGTAACACGCATTTACAATGCAATAGGTCTCGCATTTGTGAGACTTAAAGCTATTGCTTTTTTAAACTTAAAAGTGGGCGCCATACTTAAACAAAGTGCAGCGCCCGCAATAAATCACAAAAGGTGGAACAAGAAAAAAAAACACCCTGTAAGGAAATTGGATTGCTTTTTTAAACATAAAAGTGGGTGCTGTGCTCAAATATAAAGCGCAACACCCGCAATAAATCACAAAAGGTGGAACAAGAAAAAAAACACCACATAGAGAAACCGGCAGGAGAAACCCAAGGAGGAGGTGAGGCTTCACTTAATAAACACACATCTCTTATAACAGAAAAGAACTTCACAGGCAAGGGTACCATGTAAGTAAATAATACATCTGTTTTAAAGTTAATCATTATAACTGTGTGTGTGTGTGTGTGTGTGTGTGTGTGAGAGAGAGAGGGAGAGCAAGGGGAGGGGTGTCTATAGCTGGTTGGAAGGCAGGGAGTTTCCAGAGGTATTTAACGCTTGCTTACTGTGCACATTAAAACCACTCACACACCCAGATAGCTGTAGACAGTAGACATGCTGTGAACGGCAGCCGAAATGGCCAAAGGAAACAAAACCCGCAGCACACACGGACAGAGCCCAGGATGGGAAGAGGGGAGTAGAAAGGAAACACGGATGCAGGAAGATGCATGTGTTTTTCTTAAGACAGCCCACTCCTGTCCCACCCTATCGCCTAAAGTCCACAAATATACATATACGGTTCACCTAAAAGGGCTTCTTCAAACATTGCTTATTATTTTTGTGGCTTACTTCAGCTGCTTGGGGAGGCTTCCCCTTCTTCTCCTATGGACACCGAAGTGAACACGGTTTGCTGCTTACCTCAGCTGCTGGTAGAGGATTTCCCTTCTTCTCTGACTGACACCGAAGTGAACGCGGTTTGCGGCCTACCTCAGCTGCTGGAGGAGGCTCCCCCTTTCTTTCCTACGGACACCGAAGTGAACGCGGCTGTAAAATGTGTCAGGCTGCCTCAGGCCGCACAAACATAAAATGAAAAAAGGCATTTGCAATGCAAAAAAAAGTATTGATGAAAGCGGGCGCTGTGCTAAAATGTAAAGCGCAGTGCCCATGTGTATTTAAGTTATGTGCATGCAGATTGTGAAGAGGCAACCATAATGATTTGAAAAAAAAATGTAAAAACATGAAACTGGGCACCGTGCCTGGTGCCCGTGCGTATTTAAGTTATGTGCATGGCGACCGTGAAGCATGTTGTAGTCGGACTGACCACCAAAAAGCCTTGGTACTTGCAAGCACTCAGGAGAGAGAAATCTTTATCTAGAGGACCAGGGGAACGGTGTAGAAAGCTGAGCCTTGCTGAGGGTCCGGACTACAGTTCCCAGAACCCACCTACATAAGGACTTTGAGTGGCCATGCCGGGCGGCTCGGGGTGCAAGACTTCAAAGTCGTGGACTTTGTGGTATGTGCCTGCTGACTGCAGGGGACTAGTTCCTCTAGCCCAAAGAAGTCCTTGTGAATCCTGGAGTTTGCAGAGGGGTCCACCTTCCTTTTGGAACTGGTCTCTTGCCTTGGTCAAGTCGAAGTCCAAACGGTGGAGGGTGGCTGCCACATGTGCAGAGCTTAGCGCCTATCTTCATGGAGTCCTGTCTTGTTGTGGAAACGGGTCTCTTCTTGGTATCACATTATACCTGAGATTCTTGTGTCTGGGGTGCCCCTTAAATCCTAGATTTGGGGGGTTTTAGTGGCCCTGAGGACTAGTAGCCAATGGGCATCTAGTCCTGCGGCTAATCCGCCCCAGTAGTGACAACATCCTGTGAGTGTATGTCACTAAAACTATTCAGAACCTATCTCTAAGCCTAAATTCAAGATAGAACCATCCTCGGTCGAACACCTCAGCTGCCAGCCCCTAGAGGTGTGGTCAGCCTTGTGGGGGTTGGACGCCTCCTGCATAGCAAATTTTACGCCTGCCTGCAAAAAACAGTGCCAGGGGCAGGGGGAGGCTTTGTCCTCGAGTGGGAGACAGTTTCTTTGTCCAGTGACGCCAGTGAAGCCTTTGAGGCTCACCACCCCACCGGTGCAATTCACTAGCCACCCTGTGCGAGTGGAGGTGTCACCTCCTGCTCACACAGGTCTATTGTCTCTGACCTCTGGGAGCTGCACACACTTTCCAGCTTGAGGTCATATTTCTGTCTTGGTGGCAGGGCTTCGAAAAAGCCCCCCAGGGCACAGGAACACTGGTTAATCTAGGTGGGCACTGTCTAAAGTGCCACCTGGACACATGCTGGTTAAACCTCAACACCACCAGTGTGTCTGGAGTTAAAAAGCACGGTGTTTGACACCAAACAGGAAAGAAATCAGCCAGGCCATCATGCAGCTAGGCATATAGGTAATGTCCTAATGCCAGCCCATGTTATCTGATGGACCGCCGGTCACTTGTGGTAGAATTACGTTTAGAACACTACCACAGGGCAGTATATGCTTGCACATATACTTCCTCACATATAATATAAGGCGCCCTGCCTCCTGGGCTATAGGAGGCCTATCTTAGGGGTAACTGATCTATATTTACTGCAGTGAGGTGACCCTGTCACACATGGTGTGTGCAGGATCGCACTCAAGCAGGCAAGCTGCTCATGCAGGGCTGACATGGCAGACCTGCAGACTTCAATTTTACTCGGGTTACTCAGGGTGGCACAATATATGCTGCATCCCTGGTACCCATTTACATCCCTGCCCTGGACGCCACTGATACCGTTTACTAGGACCTTACAGGGAAGTAAAATCACCTTGCCAATCAGGTGTACTAATTCACATTTACATTTTGAGGGAAACAGCACTGGGCTGGGCCTAGTTAGCAGGACCCAGCATTGTTTCAGACCAATTACCACAGCATCTAGCAGCAAAAGGTGAGGGGGGGAACTGTAACTCAGTCCATTTTACAACATTGTGTTTTACTCGCTTATCTGTGAACCTCTAAAACAGAAGTTCATGCCATCCAGTGCTAAATTTGAGCCGGAGCTTTCCGGTGCTAAGCACCGTGTAACATCCAATAAATGAAAGATGATACCTTAATTGCTGAGCCAGGATGTATGTTTATTCTAGGTAATAAAATAATCAGGTTCAGCATATATATAGGGTAGTAATCCAGGTTCCAGTAAAGGTTAAAGTAAAGGCCCCACTGGGAGCAGCTGCCCTGCTGCTCAGCCTCCAAGATAACTGACAAATCCACATAGACTCACACAGATAGAACAGTACATGACATCACAGAGACTGGCTGAGCAGCAGAGAACAAGACACTAAGAAAGGACAAAGAGGAGGGAAAGAAGGATACAACACACCTTTCCCCGTAACAGGAACAATGAGGAAGAGAGAAAACAAGTAGAGGAGCAAAAGGATAAAAGAACAGAACACTAAACACAACAAATAACCTTCTTCGCAATTGTAAGAAGAAGAGGTTAAACACTCAAGAAGACAACAAAAGAATGAATGAGAGTGGTTAATGTGTTCCACATGACAAACCCACTCATTCATTACTAACACAAAGAAACTGAATACTTCAATAAATTTTGAGCACAGATGGTTCAGTACTGCAAAATATAAATGAAATTTAAAACTGAAATTTGAACACCTCTAACAAAATAGAGCACCAAAGTGGTTCATAACAAATAATCACCGATATGAAATTTGAACACCTCTAACAAAATGGAGCACCTAAGTGGTTCATAACAAATAATCACTGATAAAACTGAGCACCTTTATGGCTCCACACCAATAAAACTGAGCACCTCTACGGCTCTTCACCAATAAAACTGAGCACCTCTACGGCTCCTCACCAATAAAACTGAGCACCTCTACGGCTCCTCACCAATAAAACTGAGCACCTCTACGGCTCCTCACAAATAAAAGTGAGCACCTCTACGGCTCCTCACCAATAAAACTGAGCACCTCCACGGCTCATCACCAGTAAGCACAACACAAATTGAGCACCTCAACAAAAGTCGAGCAAATAAATGGCTCAGTAGCAATAAGAAATAAAACTGAGCACACCTATGGCTCATCACAAACACTGAGCACCCTGTGGCCCATCACCAGTAAGCATAAGCAACTGAGCACCTCAACATAAGTTGAGCAAATAAATGGCACCAGCAAGCATAACAGAATTGAACACTTCTACAAATCATGGCAAGAATAAATATATATGAGCACCTCAATATAAATTGAGCACAAGAGTGGCTCCGCTAAAATACGCCATTAATAAAATGAAATGACTCAAAAACGCATCACCAGAAATTCAAATATAAATGAACACCTCAAAGCAAATAGAACTTGAGTTCAGTTCAGTACAAATAAACTAAAAAGAATGGAGCATCTCAAAATAATTAACCGGAATCATAAATATATAATTGAACACCTCAAAAATCTTGAGCACAAAAGTGGTTCCAAATTCCAAAAATAAATCCCACACGCACACATATGTAGCATGTACTAAACTGTAAATTGTAGCGGAAATAGCATACTGCGTAACTTAGTTAATATGCAACAGAATAGATCACAAAAGTTTAAAACATAACAAATTAAAATAATAAAAGTAGTCACCGTAGTCCAATCTTCGGAGGTACTTCCTCCCTGAGTTGTAGAATGAAGCGTGAATGAAAACGCCGGTAATCTATTCGTTATACAGGCAGTCATCAACTCCAGCCCGGCGATGCAGAAGCCTCCGATCCCCAGATGACTCGAATCCAACGACATTCCGATGGAAGTTCATGAAATAACACTGAAGATGGATAACGAACGTTGAAATGCCACAGACACGGTCATCGTAGATCACAGAGTACAGGCCGGGATTCACTTCCATTTGACCCAGTAGCAACATTTCCCTTGGCTGATGGTGCAATTGTTCTCTTGCCAGTCATGTTGTGCCCTCTCACCAATGAGACTGGATAACTGCAGGCCCCTGATGATATTCTCAGAATCATCAGCATTGCAATTCCTAAACTTTGTTGGGGCCAGCCATAAGCAACTTGAAGTAATCCTCTCTTCTGCCCCAGCGGCTGCGGTGTATTGAAAAGAAAACGACTGGAATACATTGTGGTTGGCAAGGTGTGTGGAGTGCCTTAACCGTGAAAGAATGCGCCAATCGCAAAATGGCGGCACGTTTCCTGACGCTGAGCCGGGTGGCTCGCAGCGCATCTTGGCAGCTCAGCATGAAAAAACTGGAGGCTGCGCGCGGCGAAGATAGGCTCGGTGAGCGCGAGCAGAATCCGTTGGGTGAGTGCCAAACTGCCGATTCTATGTCTTTTTAAAACGATGAAATTTTATAAACAAACTGCTAAATATTCCCAAAACAGTCACTGCCTATGTTTTACATAAAATGAATGTCACAAGAATGCACCTCGTTAAACAGTCACTTCAAGCTGGGACCCGATACTTGCCCCGTAGTTCATCCAGGTTGTGCTAATTTTGTTCAGCAGAGTGTACAGACTCTCCGACTCCTCTCAATCGAACCGCTAACTACCAACTGTTCATAGCGCATCAAAACAGGAATATCTAATAGGACAGATGATAGCACCTTCCAAACAGAATAACGATCTTACTGTCAGTCAAATAAAAGTACTAAACACTTCAGCAGGACTTCAAGCTTGTAATATTGAATCCCCAAAAATTCAAACTGAAGGTATCACGTATCGGATCATATGAAGTTCAATAAACATCCGATGCGAAGGCAGACTTTTGACATGTCCCAAGTAACATACCAACGCTCAACTTACTTCTGTAGGCTGTCTGATGTTATAGACACCGGTGGGGCATTGAAAGCATTGGCAATGGGTGCAATTTAGTTCCTCTTAGTTTCTTAAGTAGTTCCACGCGTAGTTCCGATTCTCCAATAGTCGCCAGTGTAACATCCAATAAATGAAAGATGATACCTTAATTGCTGTGCCAGGATGTATGTTTAATCTAGGTAATAAAATAATCAGGTGCAGCATATATATAGGGTAGTAATCCAGGATCCAGTAAAGGTTAAAGTAAAGGCCCCACCGGGAGCAGCTGCCCTGCTGCTCAGCCTCCAAGATAACTGACAAATCCACATAGACTCACACAGATAGAACAGTACATGACATCACAGAGACTGGCTGAGCAGCAGAGAACAAGACACTAAGAAAGGACAAAGTGGAGGGAAAGAAGGATGCAACACACCAGCACTTAATTAGTTTCTGGTGCTCGGCACCTGCACCTAATTGTCAACACCATACTTAGAACAGTCCACCACACTGTGGCACTGCTCATCTAATTTAGAGATGAGCAGAACGGTAGTTTAGAAATACAATATACATTAAAATTGCTAATACCTGCCTCCCCAGCCAGTCCTTTAGCTTTGGGGAACTGGAATAATCTGAACTGTCGCATTTACATGCGAGGGAGATGGTTAGTAGCTGTTTTGGCAGCGATGACATGGGCGATGGGTGGTGCAAGCTGCAGTGGCCTCCTGGTCAGAGCCCTGGCACTTAATATTTTACAAATTAAGCACTGATGCCATTGATGATGGACAGTGGTTCTGAGAAGCACAGAGGCACTAAGGGGGGTGTGTGCTAAGGGTAATACAGTAAACGAGTCTCTCAACCTGACCTCAGAGGACCATCCAGCAGCAGTGTATAAACAACATTCAACCGTTGTCAGGGACTCTTACCCCATTACGTCAATTGTTCTCTTTTCCTGGAAAGGGAGTGTTGTAGTGCCTGTCTTAAGAGGCGAGGGAGAGTATTATAAAAATGATTGCAATACCATATTCGGGAGGGGGGTAAACACTGTCAAATTAATATAGAAGAAGTTACGAGACAGGGCCCATGTGACTGGGTTGGTACCATGGGTGCTAATGGGGGTTGTTAGAAATGGGGGTCTCTAGTTGGCAGAGGTAGGTACCTTTGACCAAGTAGGGGCCCTTGCTTCTAGTCAGGGTAAGGGGGCTACACTCCTAAAAATAACCCCTGCTCACCCCCTTGGTAGCTTGGCACGAGCAGGTAGGCTTATCTCAGAGGCAGTGTGTAAAGCATTTGTGAACACATACAGTAATACAGTGAAAACACTACAAATGGACACCACACCAGTTTAGAAAAATAAGTAATCTTTAGCTAGACTTAACACAAGACCAAACGACAAAAACCCACAATACAGTTCTCAAGATATCCTTAAAAATAGTTATTCACTTAAATCAAGCTTGTAGCAACAAATAAGTCCACTTTGAGTTATACGACGTCGTAACAGATAGAAATCCCAAAGTACGGCGCCGACTGCGAGGTGCGCGGCGTCGGGCCCGGAGTCAAACAGACCCACAAAGAACAGTACCTTGGAAAAGCGATGAAAACAAAGACGGCAGTTCACAGCGTCGGGGAGGTGCGGCTTCGTAGGCGCTGCGCGGCGTCGGTTCCTTACGATGTCAGGGGAGGTGTAGCCTCTGTTCCTTACTGCAGCACAGGGGAGGCGAGACGACGGTTCCTTACTGCGTCGGGGAGGTGACGTCACAATGGCGCCGAAACCACTGTTCCTTACGATGCCGCGATGTCGATGGATTCAGGGGGGGTCACCCACGTCGAGGATCGGCTCCGCGATGATGAAGTCGGCTTCGGAGTCGATGCGGCACAGCAGCAGGCGTCGGGCCCACGTCGTCAGTCGGAGCAGGGCTCACTGCTTCGGGCAGGTTACGGCGTCGCTCGCTGGCGTCGATGTGGCATGGCAGCTGGCGTTGGGCCTACGTTGCAAGTCGGAGCAGCGCTCACGGCTTCGGTGCAGGTTACGGCGTCGCTCGCCGGCGTTGGTGTTGCAATTTCCTTCTGTAGCAGCTAAAACAGCAGTTCTAGATGCAGGAAGACAGAAGGGGTGAAGTCTTTGTGTTCCTGAGACTTCAGAACAGGAGGCAAGCTCAGTTTCAAGCCCTTGGAGATCTTCCTCAAGATGATTAAAGTACACACAAAGTTCCTTTTCTCCTTTCCTTGGCAATAAGTAACCACTGCAGGCCAACCCCAAACAATCACCAGTGCAGGGGCAGTCTCCTCCTTTAGCTTCCTTGGTTTCTCTCCTTGGCAAAGGTTCGTCTTGATTCCCAGTAGTGATCTAAAGTTCTGGGGTCTGGGCCTCTCTTTTTATACACACAATTTCTTTGTTCTCTGAAGGCAGAGAGTGTCTGTACCCAGCCCAAACCAGTTCTGTCCTCCCCTGTGCAGCTTCCTGGCAGGAGGTGGCGACAGCATTGTTGAAAGCTGACCTGGCCCAGGTAGCTGAAAAGAAATCTCCTCCCCCCTACTCTCTATTCTATGTAGGCTCAGGCAAGTGAAAGGAAATCTCCTCCCCCTACTCTCTATTCAACCCAGGTCCTATTCAGCCCAGCCCTGACTCATCAGACTGCTGGAGCCAAAGCCCTCTCCAGCCCCCTGTCACTCACAAACCAGACATGGAATACACAAACCTAGCAGAGGCATACTGGATGGTTAGGCAAGAAAATACCTACTTTCTGAAAGTGGTATTTTCAAACACAGAATGTAAAAATCACCCACACTAAAAGATGTATTTTAACATTCTGAGTTCAGGCATACTAAATTCGTTTTTCTACCTTGTTCCCTGGGTCAGTTAGGATTATAAAATGGTATAATCAAACTGCCTATTCTGGCCTATGGGAACAGGTAGCCTTGCAATAGTGAAAAACGAAGTTGGCTGTAATTCACTATCAGGACATGCCCCACACACCAGGGCATGTCCTACCTTTCACATACAATGCACCCTGCCCAGAGGGGTACCTTGGGCCTACCTTAGGGGTGACTAACATGTAGAAAAGGGAAAGTTTAGGGACTGGCAAGTGGGTACACTTGCCAAGTCGACATGGCAGTCCCAGACTGCACACAGGCTCTGCAATGGCAGGCCTGAGCCATATTTTACAAGCTGCTTCTGTGGGTGGCACAATCAGTGCTGCAAGCCCAGCAGCAGCATTTGATTTACAGGCCCTGGGCACTCATGGTGCACTGTACTAGGGTCTGACAAGTAAATCAAATAAGCCAATCATGGAGTCACTAATCCTTTACAACAATTTATAATAGAGAGCATATGCACTTTAGCACTGATCAGAAGTGAAAAAGTGCCCAGAGTCATAAAACCACCAACAACAGTTCAGAAAATAGGCTAGGAGGAAGGCAAAAAGTTCAGGGATGACCCTGCAAAAAAAGCCAAGTCCAACAGGGGTTAGCAATCGGTCACCAACATTCATTATTGTTTGACTGCATAACAGTTGGGTTGTATCTTTGTCGTCGAAAATAAATTGTTGTCTTGTTGATTATTCCATGACTTTCAGTAGAGTAAACTGCAATTAACGGTGGAAAAATTGAGTGAGTAGCATTTCGAGGCTTATCATGTTAAATTTATGCTATAGTTATAATCTTCCTTACTTAAACAAATCTGCAAGAGAGACCCCTTAGACCTTCGAGTGCACAACACTGCAGCAAATCTAGAGCGTTGTGAAGCTCTTAACTCAACAGCATTCAACCAGCACCATACAAACATGCTTCTTAGAACCAGTCAGGTAAAGTTAAACAGACCGCACCTTCATGCCCACAACATGGCATCATGGCTCTTTAAATGACTACTTTGCTCTCTAGAAACCAATCTCCATAAACTGGGATATGGTCAACAAACCACCTTGCTCGATGAAAAAAACTTCTTCAGCAGAGCAATCCATACACGTAAAACAATGTAAAGATCTTCAAACTAACTTTACATTAATTAACACAAACTAATACCAAACTGGAGATTCAACAAATCTCTATTAACCATACACTACCAAACAATCCTACACAACGATCAGTTGAAATTCCAGAACTGTATGATATGGGCACCAAGGTTAAGAAAGCACCATAGTGACATACTAATGAAAAATGCTGGAGACATAACACAACACTGTACTCTGAAAAATGCGGTATGCGCTACAATGCTCCAATAAACTATACAGTAGCGGCCCGTGGAGGGAGTTCCGTGGGGCGGTGGGGCGGTGGGGCGGGGGAGGGGCAGGGTGGGGGGTAGTAAACACCGGAATATGGATGAACGGAGGTAAGTAAACAGTTAAATAAATAATACGAATTTCGTTGCGCGCGCTGCAACGCATTTTGCAATGCAGCGCGCGCAACGAAATTCGTTTTATTTATTTAAATGTTTACTTACCTCCGTTCATCCATATTCTGGTGTTTACTACCCCCCGCCCCGCCTCACCGCCCCACGGAACTCCCTCCACGGGCCGCTACTGAAACTATACACTTAATGGGTTGGATCAGGGGTTGATTTCTGGCACCACGCCTTTGAACCTGTATTGTAAAGTAATACTCGTAGGTCACCAGATCAACAAGTCCCACATTTGTCATATGCCATTGAAAGAGTTTATTAGATTGAACTACAATGTTCCAGCAAATGATTACTATGCTTGAGGCTTAATGTATCTTGGAGCTAAGGATACACCTTGTGAAGTTCAGTGTAATGGTAAACGGTGAATCAAGAATGCTCGCTTAGAGATAGCTAAAAGCTACTCATATTTGCGGGCAACATTTGATGGATGATTAAAAGTTGCTCACAAATGTAGGGTGATGATTAGCACAGAGGGATTAAATAACTTGGAGATACAGTAAACCCATGAAAATGGTGCTTGAGGCTAGGGTGTCTTCTTCCATTCTGTTTGGCGCTGTCTTATGGACTGGTAGGTTATAGTTTAGCTTTACATTGGAGGAGAGGGAGTCTGGACTCCAACCCAAGGATATCCACTTGGATCTAACCTATGCTTCATCGGATGCTAAAGCTACCATACATTTTTAATCCCAACTGACAATTTGGCTAATGCAAGTCTGGATACCCTATTGAGACACATTTTGCTAAATATTTACATATTTTCTAGATGTTTTATTGAGCTATACCTGTTTCTCCAGGTGAATGAGGTAATGATGTAAGTTCAAAACTCTAGCTGGTTAGAACTGGTGAGCACTTGATCATTATGTGCCTGTTTCACAAAGATAAACTTACACGTTTGTGCAAGATTATGCTTTTTCAGTATTCAGAAAACTGCATTGTAATTGTATATTTACGAATGTGGAGACTCCACTGGTGGGGCGGAGAATACTGAAAAAGCGCAAGCTTACACAAACGTGTAAGTTTACCTTTGTGAATCAGGCCCCAATGTTTGTCATGAGGAGATTGAAGGAGGTTGAATTGAAGATAAAATTTCCTAAAAACAGAGATCTTTTAATTTATGCCGTTGTCAGTAAAAAAAACACACTCCTTACAAAGTAGACACGTCAAGGAACAAATCCTCAAATATTTCTTACATGAAAATATGGTGGAAATATAGAAATAATATGAAATGTGTTAAGTGGTTCCTCTGTGCCTGTTGTGCTTCTGTGCCCTGCCCCTAACCAGCTCATTTTCTGGTTCCTTTTACTCCGCACTGCCTTCATTCTGACCTATTCCTCCCTAACCATTGCCATTATTTTTTCCTCCTTATTTTCCTGTTTTCTATCAGCTCCTTTTTACTTGGCACCACCAAAGCCTACCTTCTTTTTGAAGGAAGTGGACCGCAAATTTTATTTTAGTAGAAAATACCTTCTGAGGATACTGGGGGCAGAGGGAAGCCTGGGCAGTGTCCATCCCTTAAAAGAGCACAAGATGCTCAGGGCTAAAATCTTTGTTCTGATACAGAGGATCACAAGCATGAGACATACGGAGAAGCAGGCAAGGCCTCCATGGCTTTAAACTATTGCAAGATGAGACCCATCTCTTGAAGGCCCTGGCATTGACGTCAAGGAAGGGAAACCTTTTTTTTAGAATGGTGAATAAAGCATTAAGGACTAGGATCACATTGAAGTTTTAGGATGTACCCATGACTTGTTGTGAGAGTCATTGTCATTGTTGTGATGTAACTGGTGCTCATGTAAAGCACTCCAATACCTTCTGGCTGAGTTCGCGCTACACAAAAACTGCAACAACAAAAAATGATAACTTCTACATAAGAGTAGGTCGACAGTGTGTAAAATCAGCCCGGAAGTGAGCACCCCAAAATACTTTGTGGTCTCATTGAGTGATGAGACCCGCCCCTGACTTCCTGTCACATCCAATGCCAATTGTCCTTATCGTCCTGCTATCTGGAGCACTACAGTCTAGTCAATCACCATTCCTCAATCCACAAGCAGAAAGTTAGCAAACCACAAGGTATTTAAGCCTTACTGAGTGACCGGACTTGCCACTGCCAATCCTGGCTGGACCTGCTTTCTGGAATTTTACAAATAAGGCCAATCACTGAGCCCCAGGCCACAAGCTAGATGTGAGAGTCTCAAAAGATAGTGCTGTCTCACCGAGTGATGGTACACACCCGTACCATTTGCCAGAGCCAATTCCGGGTACTCCTCAGACATCTCATTTTGCAGGCATCTCATCTAAGGGCAAACGCATGTAAAGATTTTACCTATTTGGTGTTTTAGGGACAGGAAGGGCTTATGGCCAGAATCCTTGCCTCCAAAGTAAACCATCCACACCCTGCCTCACGCACACTGTGCCATAGGAAGCATGCTATACCTCACTGATGAGACCTGAGTAGGTTGGAACAGGTCTGGAGCTGCTTGTTTTCCCATCTGGTGGTCCTGGCAGTTCAGGCTGGACTGTTCCTATTTCAGCAAGACCAAGACTGATTTGCATAAGGAAGCTCTCTGTTTAGAATGGCACTTGCAGCTAAAAACTGAGGTCTGGAATGCTATGTTTCATATAGGTACCCTAATATAGGCCCGGGTAACATCATACCCCTTCACCTACATTACCTCCCCTACACTACACTGTAACAAGCCTTTTAGGATTGAACCTTTACCTAGTTCTAGTCCTGGGTGCAGAAGGAGGGTTTCTCCTAAACAATAGAGTCCTATAACTCCATCAATAGACTCACACAGTATGAATGAATATTCATAAGGGTTCTTAGAAACCAGGCTGGGGCTACACCACCTTCCTCCCCATATCTACGTACACGGTTCATCCCATACGTCATCCTCGCATCCAACAATGGCTAAAACAAGCAACAAGGGACAAAGGAACCCTAGATACTTTCTGTATAAATACAGCACCTCTTGCTAGTGTTGGTTAGAGGGAACCGAGACTTCCAGGCCGACACACTGACCAGAGACGCTGAGGCTCCTGCATGCAGCCGCTCCAGCTGACAGTGGTCTGAACATCCCTCGCGGGGTGTCCAACTCGAGACCAAGAAGGGCTCCTACATTCTCACACTTCAGGTAATGGGGTTCGACTAAATCCTAGAGGGATTCTTGGCTTCACACCTACTCATATGCTAGGTGCACTTAGGTACATCTAGATAGGCATCGTAGGAGTACGCGCTTTCTTTTATTCTGCATTTTATATTCATGCATTCATTTATGCTTATTGCAAAATGGTAGAACTGTACTATCCATTTATATTCACTGTACTGCTAATCATATATCTCTGCTACTGTCTAATGGTTGTTGCAGCTCATATATTCTACACAAGAATAACAACTGTTCAATAAACCCTTTTGAAACGCCCAGGCTGTTTATTCTGTGTATCTCTGAGACTGAATAAGTAAGCACGAGTGACTGAGCGAAAAGTAGTACATTGTTTCCACGATCCTGAGGGATCAGGGTTGTCATGTTCTGAGGTTGCCAGAAACTATTCTCTCCCCGATAAGAGGAGACACTAGTGGCACTGTGTGCTAACTAATGCAAACAGGCTAACATTTTCGGTGGGGGTGTTCAGAGTCAGTCTGCCACCAACCCCACAGTTCATGTTATCCGAACGCGCAGATTCTATATAGGTTATATATAGGAACAACACAACAATGCAGCCCAGAGCGATCTCCAGTGGTTAAGATTAATTCAACCATTTATTTCATCACCTTGTTGTTTTTGCAACAGAGGACCCAAGTGCGATGGGTATGCTGAGATGTGGGTCGAGTTCTCTCTGTGCCTTACCTCACTGATGAGACCTAAGTAGGTTGTAACGGGTCTTGGTTCACACTGCAGCACTTGCAATACCCACAATCCCACTCAAACCACACATTCATGCAATTACACACTCACATCAAACACCACCTATTTACTGCCCCTCTAACACTACCAGTAGCACACACCCTCTATGCACTCTTCATCATTGTAATATGACTCACATCCACCTGAACCCACAGTCTTCATGTACAAAGCTCCACAGGCTACAGAATACAATTCACAGACTGAACACAAAAGATAGGAGAAGGAGTCAGTCATCCACAAGTTCACTTGGCCCTGTACTCTTGGTGACCCAGTAACAATTGCTACTTCAGCATCTTGGATAGCATTCAGTTTAATCTAGATACCACGCCCTTCTCTTGAGCCAACACGAATTTCAGTGAAGAAATCTCGGATTGAATCACCTCTCCCTTCTTTCAGTGCACTGATCCCTTGTTCCCCAGAGACTTTATTGTCACCATTGATTCAAGGGCCAACATAATTAAATAATCCTTAAACACACTCATCATCTTTCTGGACATCAAGCAGCATAGATTGAACTGCAAAGCAACACCCTCGACCTGATCATAATCTTCTTCCTTAATTCACTGCATCGTCCCTGTAAGGAATGGCATCATTTTTGATGTGGTGCCCTATTTTTTCCTGCCTGACTTAGCTGGCTTTAGAACTCTGTGCGCTTTATCACAGCTAAACAGTGGTAAAGCAGCTATGCTTCCCCCAAAACATGTCATGTGTCCAATTAGAACTCCCTGTTTGTACTATTTACCTTCCCTATAAGTCCATTGTATATGTTTCCAAAATGCATTCATGGCATGGAAGGTCAAATAGTGTATGTGGGCTGCAGTGTGTATTTACACCATCCACATGTACGACAAGAGATTGTGCCTGCCAGAAGCTCCACAGTGCTTTGGCTGGGCGGCAGTTTAAAGGCACTTCAGTAACCTAGGGCAGGGAAAAGTGACTTTGCCATGTAGGATATCCTATTTTAATCTATTAATAAGTCTCCTCCTAAATGTAACTTGTAAGCCCACAAGGCAGCATGCTTAATGTATAAAATAGTGTCACACTTTATATTTAAAAAGTGTGCCCTCACAGTGACTGAAAACCTAAAAGCGATTTCACTGTGTAGGTCCAGCTACTTTTTACATAGAGCAGGTCTAGGTGTGATTAAAATATTTAATTTTATATCTTTGTGAAGTCACTTCTCAATGGTTCTCTAGTCTTGGGTACTACACCTCCAGAATAACAAGCATTTGCATTTGTGAGAGTTAGAGCTATAGCCATTGTAAATGACAATGTCTTTTACCTATGTG
Source organism: Calotriton arnoldi (assembly GCA_963921515.1). NCBI lineage: Eukaryota > Metazoa > Chordata > Amphibia > Caudata > Salamandridae > Calotriton > Calotriton arnoldi. The sequence goes on along the minus strand of CAWUFW010000124.1, from coordinate 1,213,965 downwards.
TTTTGGTTTGGAGTGTAATGGATATATGGGGTTTGGAGTGGAATTGTGTGGATTGTATTGGAATTGTTAGTTGTGGAATTGTGTGGGGTGGACTTGTGTGGGGTTGAATTGTGTGGCGTGGAGTGTATTTATGTGAGATTGTGAATAGATAGGGGTGAGAGCTGCACAGAATAGATAGAAAGGAAGATAGAGAGGGATAGGCAGTCTGTGCAAGAAGTGGTGAATGACCCCGAGACAGAGGAGCAGAAAGAGTGTGTGTCTAGATATAGGTAGTGCACAGGTGGTGCTGAGTGATGCTGAGGTCGTGCTGAGTGATGCTGTTGGTGGGGCCAACAATGGGTCAAGACTGATGTCATTGTTGTTTGCTGTCACATCTGCAACCAGTAGTATTTTGGTGAATTGGTCTCCAAGTCATGTGCAAGGGTTGTACATGCTTTGCTAATTTTACTGGTGAGGCTTGAGGCGAATCGGACATTGACGCTTTGCACCTACTCTATGTGCAAAGTGAGTTCCAGTTCATTGGTGGCCTCTGCGATGGTCTGCCGGCAAGGTTCAAGGCAGTATCATTACAAAATAAGGTACAACAGCAGTGATCACTATGTGAGGACCAAGCACTGACAGAAAGCGGGGCGCTCCCAGTGACTCACCTTATTTCACTGAAGTGCTTCAACAGTTTGCGTCCCAGAGATAGTAAGCACCCGAGCACTGTTTGAAGTGACAGTGCCAAGTTGCATGGACATGTAATCCCTGCCCAGTCGGGCCCCCAGGTCCAGATGAGTGGCTGTTTGCGCTGGAGGGTCTGACTTGCTTGTTTGGTCCTGGCCACCCAGGCTGTTGCTGCTGGCAGAGGACGACAAGTCCTCGCTGCCAGAGTGGTGCAAATGCTTGAAGGAGCATGGCAGGGAGTAGTAGGCGCAGGCGGGTTGACTGCCCACCTCGCCTGCCAAGTAGCCGTCTGGTGGGGTGCCAGTGCTAGAGCCGCTGGCTGGCCTCATTTTCATATAGTCACTGCAGGGCAGCTTGCCATCACCACTCTCCAAGGACAGTAGTGCACCGCAGCCATCGGGGGAGCAACTGTCACTCTGAGACATCATCATGTAGCCACTGGATTTGGTGCGGGGCGGGCGAGGTTGGAGGATCTGTTGCAGGGCAGACACGCTGGTGGGGCTCATGGGCATTTAATCAGCTGGTCGGGCAGGCACCACCTTTGGACCCATGGGCATGTAGCCATCGTCCTGAGGCTGCTCCGCAGGGGTAACAGTGCCGGGGCAGGAAGACAGGCAGCCAGCAGGTCTGTGCCATGGCAGTGTAGTCCTTGGTGCAGGCTGGGCATGGGGGTCACTGTTGGCCAGTGGTAGGCAGTGGGGAGGTGCCGCTCGAGTGTGTCTGCTTCCTGAAACCTGGATCTTAGGCTGGCGGGCCGGCAAAGAGGTGGGGGCCGCAGCCCATGCAGATGTAGGCCAGCCCATGTGTGGGCAGAGTGTGGCCAGGGGAGTTCAGTGTCACCTGCGAAAGGAACCCCTGAAGTTGCTGGGGCTGGATCTGTACTCATCCGACGAGATGAAGCCGCAGTCACTGGGAGAGCCCGACACAAAGGCGCTGGAGGGCCATGGGCAGAGCCCTTCCGACATGGAGCCGTGGCCACTGGTGCTGCTAGATGACAGGCTGGTAGCGGGCGAGGAAGAGCAGGAGCAGGCTGTAGGAGCCATGCTAATGAAAAAAAATTAATCACAAAAGAGGGTGCAGCGCTAAAACATGAAGCGCGGCACCTGTGCATATTAAAGTTATGCTCCCTAAACGAAAAGTAGTCCCCAAATGAAACACATAACAACTACAGCATAAATAAACTGTAGTTAGTTGGTGCTCCTCGACATAAAACGGAAGTGATGTATCGGGAGCGCCAACCAATAAGGAGCCCGGAAAGAAGAGCATTGCAGGAGTTAACTAATGGCAAGCGGCAGGCTGGATTACACTCTTATACTGATTACAGCAGGTTTCAGTTTAGTTTTTATTTTATTGGCATAGTTTCTTAAACCCATTGCATCAAGACACATCATTAAAATTTTATAAAAGTTATATAAAAAAGAATAATTAAAATAGGTTGTTGTCCATTTTCATTTCGCCTTGTGTTTTTGAATTAATTTTCTTTGCATCTTTTAGGGGCATGGCCATTTTGTCTGGTGGTGTTGTTCTATGTGGTCATAGAGGGTGGTGCAACGTAAAGTCCAATGCTATCCTCAGGAGAGCTTTAGGTTTGCTCGATTGTTCCGGCTAGATGACCCTCCATCAGTGCTGTGGTATTTTTTTTGCCACCAGTCTCAATAACTTTACCAAGCGGCAGTTTAGCAGTGGGTCTTCTGGTGCGAAGCAGGCCAGCACAGCTTTCCTCCAAGTGCGGATCCCTCGTTGATTGAAGTGAGGTTTCAATAGTTGTTTCTGTTCCTTCAGGAGATCTTTACATGTACATAAGAGGTGCAGCAGGTCCTCCGGTGCTGTGTCGCATAAGCGGCAAGTGGAGCCCACTTGATCCTTAAGCCAGTGTGGGAGATGCTGTATGCAAGGTAACCGGCCTAGTCGGTACTTCAGGAATTGGATTTTGATAGTTTTAGCATACCCCAAGCCAAAGTATTTTTGAGGGACGGGGGCTGTGTAAGTGCTCAGGGTCATCCAGCCATGGGCCCTCTTTGATAGGGAAGCTTTGTCCTTGTCAGTGATAGAAGTTTGACCGTTTTCCATACGAGTTTTTTAAATGTTGAGTTGTTGGTATGTGTTTCCCAGAGCTGTGATAGCCCTGTGTTAATCAGGCAATTTTTGAGGTAAGATGAGGCAGGTGATGAAACTCGCTGTTGTAATTCTAACCACAGATAATGGTTAAGAGTTCCTGGTGCAGCTTTCTGGACTTTATCCCAGGTGATGATATACGCTTCTTGTCTTGCCAGGATCTGTTTTTGTAACCCGAACTCCAGCCTGATCTGTGCTGGTGGGGTATATTTGGGCAGGCCAAAGATAATTCTATACGCTGTTATAATTGTGCTGTCCAGGACTTTTGAATCTCTACCCCTCTGCAGTTCACTACCATAGGCTATTGTTGGTAAAAGTTTGGCGCGTACAACTTGAGCTAGGGGAAGTAGCGATGGACCACTCAATTTAGAGTTGAGATTCCTTAGTGAGACTGCCAGGGCGAGGCCCTTCTTTCTGATCGAGTTCTTCTGGGCAACGAAATGGCCACCCTTGTCTATAATCACTCCTAGATATTTGTATTCCAATGCAGATTCAATACGTGTGCTGCCCCAGTGCCAGGCCGGTGATTTCTTTGGGTTTTTCCTGATCGTCATTGTCCTTGTTTTATCCAGGTTGATGCTTAGGCCATTGGCTTCGGAGAATTCCTGTGTGGTGGTAAGAAGGTGCTGTAGGCCCACCTGCGTGTGACTGATCAGGACTGTCATCCGCATAAAGAAGGCATGGTAGTGCTAAACCTCCTAATCTTTGAGCGTGTGAGTTGCAGGCATTCAGTACCGGTACAAGGTCTGCTAAGAACAGGTTAAACAGGGTCGGGCCAGTACACATCTCTGTTTTAGTCCCTTCTTGGTTGGTATGCGTCTTGACAGAGAGGATCCATCGCCCAGCTTTATCTGAACCCATGTATCTGTGTGCAGGTTGATTAACAAGTTCAGCAATGTCTGTGGTATGCCACAATTTGCCAGTTTGGCCCAGAGCCTGTTACAATTTACATGGTCAAAAGCGGCCTTATAGTCAATAAAACATAGGTGTAATGGCATTTTTGTTGATTCCGCCTTGTCGATCAGCAATGCCATGGTCAAGATGTTTGTTGTTGTTCTTTGGCCCAGGACTGGAGCTCTTCTAGGATTGTCCCTGCGAAGAATTTTGCCCCGTTGTCTAGGAGAGCTACTAAGCAGTAGTTTTTTGGCAAGGACTTATCTCCCAACTTAAAAATTGGGGAGATTATCGAGCCAGTAGGTTGGGAGTTTGCCAGTTTGCCTTATTGCAGTTAAGAGAGGTTTGAGAGCCTTGGCTCAGAGTTCTGCATCTTGTTTACACAAAACTGGTGGAATTCCATTTGGGCCTGGGGCCCCTTCTCTCCTTCCCTTTCCTATTTGCTGTTTGAGTGCCATGATGTTGCAACTTGAGGATACATTAATTGGTGCATTTCCCCTTGCTGCCAGAGGTTCTGAGGTGCTCTCTTTCTCCCAGTTGATCTCTGGGGAGGCTCCTCCTGTGTGTGTTATGGTTTTTGATCATGTGGCCTGTAGGTTGTTGTCTTGGTGGAAGAGGTCTCAAAGATAACTTGCCCTGTCTTCTTCTGAGATGTAGGATGAAATGCCCTTGTGTGTGGGGTGAATAAAGCAGTTTATTGTTCCCCAAAATCTTACACTGTCTTTTTGCTTGATATCGGCGTGCAGTTTCGCCCAGACCTCCTCCTCTAAAGCTCTATTGACTGCCCATTTTTGTCTCTTTAACTGAACTTTTTGCTGTTGTAGCAGTCCTGAATGAACTGTGTCAGATGGATTGCGTTGAAGGCATCTCAGCCTACGGTAGATTAAGTTTTTTGTGAACTTGATTTGGTTTTTTCCGCTTTTGGAATGCGCTTCATACTGTTGTGGCTGAGGTGTGGCCTTGATTTAATCGGGGCGGCGAAGGACTCTGCCATTGTGGTGGTAAAATTCTCACATTTCTCATTTCTTGTTTCAGTCCGTGACTCGAAGAGGAGTGTTGCGGTTTGCAAGAAGCTCCCTCTTGATGCATGTACGAATTTGACTCTTCTATAGTTGATTGTGAGGGCCCGAGTCCATTCAAACGTGGGCATGTTCATTCGGAATGTGATTTTGTTGAGGACAATGATCACTGTCAGCTTTGTCACCCAGATGAAATGAGACAATTTGGTTGAATAGGGATAGAGAGACAAAGGTGTAGTCTAATATTGAGTTTGCAGCTGAGGAGTAATGGGTGGCTGCAGCAGGTTTGTCGCCCGCAGATCTGCCATTGGTGGCTCTAAGATTAAGATGTTCGAGATTCTCTAGTAGGCGCCAGCCAGTTTTAGTTGGATGACCCAGTGTGCTTTTTCCCTGCGATGGTATGTTCCAAATCGAATTTTGAATGGATACTTCATCGGCAGTCAAGGAGCCTATTGGGTGTAGATTTAGATCCCCACTGAGAAGGGTGTCTACTGTGTCATGATTACAGCAGGTCTTGCAGAGAATGCATGCATGCTGCCTAGGCTCGACCTAAAAATGTGCTTGAGTTATTTCCTGGTTGAAAAAGCCTTTGCTGGATCCTGATAGTCCTGACAATCATCGTCCAATTTCGCAATTACAAACTATTTGAACGTGTAGTGTTTGCTAAACCTGCAAAATTTGTCAATTGACAATCTTTTGCACCCCTCCAGGCATGTTTTAGAACCAGGTGCAGCATGGAAAGTATGTGGTTGTAGCACTTGATGAATTTCATTGCTGTGTTGATCAGGATACCACAGCCGCTCTGATTATTTTAGATTTTCTACAGCTTTTGATAATGTAGAACTTAAAATTTTACTGAAACATGTGAAATTTTTTGAGATTGGAGGTATAGTATTAACCTGTTTTCAGCATTTCATAGTAAAGAGATCAGTACAAATCTCTTTGCCCTCTGGCTTGAAATGTATCTGATGAATATACTGCGATGCCATCTGCATAGTCGGTAGTTTTGATTTCCACTCCGCTCAACACTACCGACTGGATCAGGGAGTTCTTCCCAAGTTGTCTTAAGTAATGCTCGATGTACAAGGCAAACAGTAAACGGGATAAAGGGCGTCCCTGCTGCATGCCCGTGCATATACTTTAGAGAAGAGCTATGTCCATCTAAGGCCAGCCTAGCCATTGGATTTCGATAAAGAATTTTAACATGATTCATATACTTATCACCAATACCCACAGCACGCTTAGTTGACCAGAGGAATACTCCAGAGACCCGGTCAAATGCCTTTTCAGTATTTAGGAGAATCATACCGACCCGTTTCCCAGTAGTTTTATCTACATTGAATAATGTGATAGCAGTATTTATGTGAATAGTGGTATCTCTACCTGGTATGAATCCATGCTGCTGTGGGAAGACTTAAGTTTTGTATATCTTTAACGAGCCGGGAAGCCAGTATCTTAGCATAAGCTTTAGTTTCTGAGTTGATTAGGGAGACTGGTCAACAAATTACATTAGAGGCTAAGAGGTTTGGAGCTACTGCCGGATACAAGTTGAATTTAACTAAAACACAAACTATACTTACCTTTGTGATGGATATAAGAGTAGCTAGGATAGTTGCAGTAGGGGTCAGTATCACAAGCAAGGTAGAGTAGATTATTCATCTAAACTACAAGCAGTTATTGTTTTCACGTACAGCTAAGATGAGGAGTTGGAACCAGCTTCCAATCAGCATAATAGGGCGCAGTAATATAGTCAAAATGAGTATACTCCCCGAATTCCTTTACATTCCTTTATTTCAAGCATTCCTGCTCCGTGTTCCTGACTCTTTTTTTTTTTTTTTTTTAAACGATTGAATGGGTCAATTAGCAGTTTTATCTGGGGTTACAAGAAGACCAGCCACTTCATTCTTCTCATGAAGCTTCCTTCTAATCGGGCCGGATTCTTATTGCCAGACTTCAAGACCAATTTCTGGGCAGCATTTGCTAAACTCATTAGGAACCTCTTAACTGATCATAGCCCCTTCCCTAATGTCCTAGGATATCAAATGGCTATGGGGTCTGATTGTAAGTTTCTGTTATGCAGATTCTTAGACCTGAATTATTTTAAGAGGGTACGCTTCAAGATAGTAAAAGATATACGCAGAATCTGGGCTGAGATGTGTGTGAAATATCACGTGCCAATGGTTCATTCTTTTACACCCTTCTAGGGTGATCTGAATTGTCCTCCCATATTTCATGACACAGTAGCTAGATTATGGTATGACCATGGAGTAAAAACTGTTGGGTAGTTGTATGATAATCATGGCTTATGTTCATTTGAAAAAAGAACAATTGATGGACAGAATGCTGCACAATGTCAAACATTCATCCCAGTACAGAGATCTGGGCCTAAATCCATCGTTTCTTTGCTCCCCATGCCCTTACAGTTCAGACACCCAGCCATATGCAAATCAGTCTCGACCCTGTTTCCAATGGGAACAGTCCAGCCTGAACTGCCAGGTCAGGTCCTCCCCAGACTGGAAACAAGAATCCTCAGTTGGCAGGGTATGCCCAGACGTGGGTCCCTTGCTCACTGTGCCACTGGATTCAAGCTAGCCTGGCTGATGAGGGGTAATACCCCGAAACTGGTCCCAGTATGCTCGTGTCCGGTCCAGGGAGGACCTGGCTTGGCAGTTCGGGCTGGACTGTTCCCATAAGGCACAGGGTCAAGACTGATTTGCATATGGCTGGGTCTAAACTGGGGTGGCATGGTGAGCAAGAGAATGATGGATTTAACCCAGATCTCTTGACTGGGGTGAATGCATGATTTATTCAGCATTCCGTCCATTTGTTTGCGTAGCACTTTATGTTCATTTGATACATTGTAAATTCTATATGATCTCCCGCAAGCCCTTTTTTAAGTTTTTACAAATCAGTGATTTTTTGGTACGTTATTCTAATTATAATACTACTGCAAGAGAACTGAATATCTTGGTATATTTGTTAACTTCTTAGAGCAAGTTGACTATTAGAGAATGAAATAGTATCATGAGCAGTTATAAAGAGGACAACTTGGCTAATCTAGCACACAAGTGGAGTCTTAAAATTGTAACGGTTCCTCAAACGTCAGGGGCTGAAGTGTCTTAGATATATATATGAGCCACGGTATTCCCGTGGTGATTTGAGATTGTGTGGTATACTTTTGGATCTTTTATGCTTTTTCTTCTGCCTGCACACTGTGTATCCTTTGTAAACTTGTGTTGGATTATAATGAATTTATTGTACTTGGATGTCATAATGAAATTTACCTGGTGACCATATCTAACTACATAAATAACTTTAAAAAAGCGAATCTCTTTGCCACACTTCGTTTCTGAAACCAGATCACTGACCTTTGAGTTTTTACGTACAGGTCAGTACTTTCCCCAATCTCTTTAATATTTCTATAAAACCCCTAGCATTTCTCATTCAATTGTTTGGCTTTCATTTGTTTATGCAAGAGGATGATGCAAAATTGTGTTCAAAGTCTCTCGTGATCCATCATCGAGCACAATGAACTTTCAGGACTGTCTGCCGTATGCTGATGCATGGATGACTAAAAACCAACTCAAATTGAATGGCAGGAAAACAGAGATTCTTCTTCCATACAGATCCACACCTATTTGAAAAATTCCCAACTGGCCCACTTCTATGGATGCTAAACCAACACCAGTAGCTTGTGTCACAAAACTCAGCATTAAAATGTATTCCTCTCTGAAACTGTCCAATAAAATAAACTCAACTGTGAGTTTGTTTATTTCAATGTTGCACATTGAAAAGGATCATTCATCTCCTTTCCTTTCCACACAAGGTCCTCATTGGTAATGCTTTTATCTCAGGCTATTTTGATTATTGCAATGCTATCTATCTAGATTTGCATTGCAAGATTTACCTAAGCTACAAATAGTTCAAAACTCAACAGTCAGTTTGGTGCCCAATCTTCAAAGAAGGGAGCATATCACATTTGATTTGATCTGTCTTTACTGCTTCCTGGTAAAGCACAGGGTGATATTTAAATATCTTTGCCTAGTGCAAAGACGCTCTTTGATGAACATGCATCTCCTCTTTTGTAGCTCTTTAACTACAAGCCTACTACAAACTCTACAAGCCTAAACACCAAATCCATTTGGGATCTTTTTTCCCGTAAATGGGTGGATGCTTATCTTTATAAGCCCCAGGCTAAGTGGTACATGAAAGATCTTAGAAGTGATAAACAGAGTTGTAGTAGGCAGGAAACAGCGTGAAGATGATCTACAGCTCCACAGGACAAATTGGCATTCAAAGAAGGTCACAATGGTTATCCTAAACAGCTGCGTGTAGCACGCAGAAAAGCTTAGAATAGCTGATAGGGTTGACAAGAGAAGTTCTTCAGCAAAGGAGATGTGGAGTATCTGAAAGAATTCACACAGCCAGAGGCTTGTGTGTCATCAGTTCCAGCTTTGCCTGAAGAATGTGAAACCGTGTCATCTTTCTTTCATGACAATATCATTAACGTTTGTGACAATTTTGGGAGTCTAGCGGCATCACCTGGTCTTACTGCCTTTCTCACTCAGTCACCTCCCATAGGTGCACACTGCTTAGGATGGCTTGCCGAAATCACCGAAAAAGTATTGTAGGATAGTGGGTTTCTGTTGCAATAACCCCCCCCCCTCACTTTTGCGAGATATTTGCTGCACTTTGACTGAGTGTGTGCTGGGATCATGCTAACCAGGCCCCAGCACCTGTGTTCTTTCCCTAAACTGTACCATTGTTTCCACAATTGGCACACCTCTGGGCCACATATAAGTCCCTTGTAAAAGGTACACCTGGTACAAGGGCCATGTGACCATAGAGGGACTCTGAGGGCTGCAGCATTTATTATGCCACCCTCAGAGACCCCTCACTTTAACAGCCACACACTGCCATTTCAGGCTGCATGTTTTTGTGTAGACCAAACTGAAGAGTTGATAGGCACCCATCCCTGTATGCCCTGCCCACCAGCACTGCCTGTGGCATGGGTAAGTCACCTCTCTAGCAGGCCTTACAGCCCTAAGGAAGAATGCACCATACCATGGGTGAGAGCATAGCTGCATGAACAATATGCCCCTACAGTGTCTGTGCCATTCACATGGGCTGGGAGGTTGTCATTACGAACCCCACAGCTCCATGATGGCTTTACTGAAAACTGTGACGTTTGGTACCAATCTTCTCAGCATAATAAACCCACACTGATACCAGTGTTGGATTTATTATAAAATGCACTCAGAGGGCAACTTAGAGATGCCCCCTGAAAAATGACCATCTTTTAGTGTATTGGCTGACTGGTCCCCGCCAACCAGCCACCACCAGACAAGATTCTGTCCTCGTGGGTTGAGAGCCGTTGTGCTCTCGGAGGTCAGGAACAAAGCCTGCTCTGGGTAGAGATGCTTCACACCTTCCTCAGGCAGGAGCAACAACACTTGGCGGCGAGCCTCAAAGGCTCTCGCCTTGTGATGTGCCATTTGGGCAGCTCCAACTAGTGGAGCTGCCCACCCCCTGTCCAGGCCATACTTTTGGTGGCAGGACTGGTGGGAAAACTAGTAAGCAGAGTAGAAGTGTCCACCTCAGCCTGGCACACCCCTTGGGCCGCCAGGAGCTGAGGTGAACCCGTCTCTTAGAAAATCTCCATCTTGAATTGGGGAATTCGGCCCAATAGGAACAGGGATGTGCCCCTTTCCCCAAAGGGAGGGGGCACCCAAAGGGTGTAGTCACCCTTGGGGACAGTGGCCATTGGCTGCTGCCCCCGACCTCAGTAACACCCTTTAATTTAGTATTTAAGCGCTCCCCTGAACCTTGTTGCCCAGATTCAAAGGACCAACGAAGAAGACCGAAGAAGACAGCTGTTGGACCTGGAACTGAACAGCTGCAGACAAAACCCGGCAAGAACCCCGCCGCCTGTAGCCAGTTCGACAACTGGACCTGCTGTTCTTCCAGAAACCCTGCCAGGTCTCCAAGAAACCTTGGAGACCTTCCAGCCTTGGTGGCCTACTGATTCCTCTTCATCCCCATAGCCCTCTGCTGTCCGCAAGAGGAAACATCATTGCCTGTATCGACCGCCGCGGCGTAGATACTGGACTCCTCACCTCTTCAAGTGTCCCTAGTCTGTTTGCTACCCTTGGGCTCAGCGAACTCTGCACCTGGCCACCCCCAATGCCGCTGGCAGTGCAGTGCCTACCATAAACTAACAGGGCTGGTCTAAACCTCAGAAGACTGGAAAAGTATTTCAGGTACTTGCTGATGCATGACCCTGTTTTCCTTCCTTAGGATGGCATTGCATTCTAGAGATTACCTACAACTGTCTAACTTGTGCCAGTACTAAATGTTACTGTCCTGAATTGCCAATATCAAAGTATTTCCAAGACTGTAAAGTATTTCTATTGCCAGTAATTGAAAATATTACTTGCCTGTAACTGAGTGCAACTTGGTTCCTAAAATAAAAGTAACTTAAGTAATTTTTTTGCAAAACATTGGTCTGGAGTTAGTCATTGAGTGAGTGTTTCTGTCTTGAATAAGTGTGCACAACAAATGCATTCACACTACCCTCTGATAAGCCTAACTGCTCAGCCCAGCTACCACTAAATTGGGAGTAAGGTATTATCTACTCTAACCTCTACCATACCTTTCGGGACTCACTGGACTCTGTGCATACTATACCTCTTTTTGGTATAGTATATACAGAGCCGGCTTCCTACTAATATACAGCCTGATTTGTTCTATTCATTCAGGGTCCCCATGTGATTTCCTCATCCCCTTCATTGTTTTCTGTTTGACTTTCCACTCAGTACAGCTAGGGTTCCTAAGAGTTGGAAACATGAAAGTGTGGTACAGTTACTTAAGAAGCTGGCCACAGACCCTGCTAACCTATCCAACTATCTCATTACTACCCTTTCTGACCAAATTACTGGAGAAAACGATCAACAAACAACTGTCCCGGTATTTGGGAAACAACAACTTACTGGATTCCTCCCAATCTGTTTTTCAGGCAGAGCACAGTACAAAAGCCATCCTCTTGGCAGTCACAGACTTTTTTTTTTTTAGATAGGTCTTTATTAGCATTTTTCTTATACTTAGCAAAAATAACATACATACAGGAACTTTGGTCCGAAACACCATCTTTTACATGTCAATCTAATCTTTGATTCACCTGACCCTCCAACATATCCTTATGCATAATTCACAATTCGATCTCTGGGTTGTGGTCTACATACATTGTGATTCTACTATCTTATTTTCATACATGACATTCCTGTTTCTGATGCAAGGAAATTGTCTATCTTGGGGAATTACATCACTGTACCTTCTTTAAGCCATATCTTGTTTTGTTGAACATTTAAACTGTCCCAGATCTTGGGATATCATTATAAGATAACATTGTCCAGTGGTATGCTATTTGTATCTAGGATATTTGAATAGTCTCTTGAGGGGTGTGGGTCCGTCCCTAGTATTTCCTCATGTCTAACTGTCCGAGGTGTCACTATCGCTGCCCATAGTCGCCTCTGTGTCTCCCTGTTCATTGCTATGCACATCCTTCCTACCAGTCCAGGATCTCATTATTTCTGTCCACAACTCAGCTATAGGGCACTTACGGAGTCCTCTAGCCTCCTCCCTTTGCAGGGCATTTTCCTCTGCTTTAGCCCATCTATCCACTGTCTGTTCTCAAATCATTATTGGAGGACTTCTCTGCGCTTTCCAATTTATGGCAACTTGTCTCTATGCCAAAATTAGCGCCAAGTCTACAAATCGGGAACCCACTTTCTTAGCCTTCGGTCTAGGGAACAGCCCCAATAAACATACCTCAGGCAATCACAGACTTGATTACACCCAGCATGAGTGTGGGCCGACTGGCTGCCCTTATTCTTTTAGATCTTTCTGTGGCCTTTGGTGCATGGTGTTGATCAAAATGTTAAACAAAATCAGTATTGATTTAAATGCTCTGGCATAGTTGGCAGACTTTGTGGCATATAGAACCCAAGCTTTCTTATTCCACTTCTTAAATTCAAAGCCATTACCAATACTTGTAGGATACCACAGTGTCATCTTTGAGCCCCATTCTTTTTAATATTTATGACCCTGCTAATCAAGATTTATGGGGCCATGGTTTTGAGGTATTATCTTAGGCTGATGACACTCAAATGGTGGTATCCATTGCATACAATCAAGAATCAACCGGAATAAACTTTTGTGACTGTCTGCGTTTGGTAGCAAAAGACACACAATTGATGGACGGAATGCAGAACAAATCAAAACATTCCCCCCCAGTCAAGAGATCTGGGTTAAATCCATCATTCTTTTGCTCACCATGCCAACCAGTTTAGTCCCGGCCATATGCAAATCTGTCTTGACCCTGTGCCTCATGGGAACAGTCCAGCCCGAACTGCCAAGCCAGGTCCTCCCTGGACCGGAAACAAGCATCCTAGGACCGGTTTCGGGGTTTCACCCCTCTTCAGCCAGGATAGCTTGATTCGATTGGTAGCAATCTGGATGAAGCAGAACTGCTTTCAACTTAATGGAGAAAAAACTGAGATTGTTCTTTTGGGCAAGACGATTGTGACCGGGACAGAGGACTGGTGGCCCATGGAACGTGGTCCCCCACCCACCCGTAAAATGGTGGCAAGAGGCCTTGGCATTTTGATTGACAACACACTTAGCAGGTAACATCAAGTAGTGTCAATTTGTAGCTCTTGTTATGACATTATGCGTATGCTCAGGAAGGCCTTCACTTGGATGCCTTTGCATTGCAGAAAGGCTGTCCCTCAAACCCTTATTACCAGTCGCTTAGATTATGGCAATGCACTATTCGTAGCCATAAACAAATCACTGCTGTCATGCACGTAAATTGTGCAGAATACAGCAGCCAGATTGGTTTGCTATCTACCCCACAGGACATCAGAGCTTCTGAATGCTGTTCATTGGCTGCCTATCAGAAAGCACTGCATTTTCAAGCTGCTCTACCGTACTCACAATGCCCTGTATGGCAGGGCAGCTATCTCCACATAAGGATCAGCTTCTATCAACCTGGCAGAAAGCTTAGATCATCCAATATGCCACTGGCAACTCCTCGCCGGATCTGCATGGCCAGAAGCAATGGCTGCTCCTTCTCTGATCTTGCCCACACCACTGGAATCAGCTGACAATATCCATCCGCACTTGAAAGAATCTGACTAATTAAAAAAAATATTGAAACCCTGATTATTTTAAATACTCTGTATTATAGATTTCCCCCTTCCTGGATTTAATGAGCCGGCCTCAACACCAGGATGCTCTGTTCGGAGTGAGCAGACGAACATAACAAATCACTTTAACATACAACACAACATAATAGTAAGAGTAACTAAGGGGCTGATTAGGATGGCGGTCGGAAAACCTCCCCGACTGCCATGGTAGCGGGAAAAGACCGCCCGCTTGGACCGCGACAAAACCGCCGGTCGAATTACGATGGCCCGCGGTCGAAATCCGACCGCAGCGGTACGATCGTGGGCTTTAACATTGTGGCGGTTGCTGCTGCCCGCAGCACCGCCGCAATGCCGAAAGGAGCATGTCCCGCATTTCCCTGCACTGCGTGGCAGGCACTGCACAGTGCCTGCCACCTGGTACAGGGAAATGTAGGGGGGGACCAAGGGTACCCCCCAGTGCACCCACACCCCCCCAACACATTGGGGGCCCGCAACGGGCCCCCAGAAGACAATCTCCGCCTGCCTTTCCATGGCGGTTTGACCGCTGCGGAAAGGCTGGCTACTGCCGGCATCATAATCGTGACGGCGGAGCCTGCTCTGCACTGCCACCATTATCCCGGTCCTGCTCCGTCCGCCAGGCAGGAGTGCGGATGGCAACCGGCGGAAAAGCGGCGGTTGGAATTTCCCACCGCCGCGGTCACCACCACCATCCTAATCTTACCGGCGGTTTTCTGGGTTGCGATCGCGGGCGGATGTCCACCGCCGGCCCGGCGGTGAACATCCGCCCACCATCCTAATCAGCCCCTAAGTTCCGTTTCTCTTTTATGGGAGGCAGAGCGTTTTCTGTTGCAGTGGCGAGGTGGCAGTCTCTCCTGCTGACGCCGCACTCACAGTCTTCATTTGTGAAATTCAGGAAGGCTGTGAAGACATGGCTCTTCCGCTCACTGTCTGTGAAGACACTGCTCTTCGCCTCACCATCATTATTGATCCAGCTACAGCTATAGCAGTGAGTACCTGCTTTAAATGGATGTTGGTTGACATCCCAGTAAAACGATGGCAGAATAGTCACTTATATCTAGATTTAGCTGTTTATTAAGGAACTTGAAGATTTTATTTCAGTATTCCTTCAATTTTTAACAGCTCCAGGATGTATGTAGCCAATCCCCAAATACCCTGTCATGACACCTTGGACATCGGGGGCTTTTGCTTGCTCCTATTTTTTTTTTTTTTTTAAAAGGTGGTGTTAAATATCACATCCATTTGCTATTATGCACATAACGAAAATTCGAACCTCCTGAATATCAGAAAATTCAGAATGTTTGTATGCTTCATTGCCTGCTCTGTTACTGATATTCCTGTCTCATTGTCCCATTTGTTAATAGCTTTACTGGTGGCCTTGAGGCATGAGACACTTTGTCTAAGTCCTGCTTTTCTCCAACTGCTGGGAAAGTTCTTTCTGGTCAGTTCCTTAGCCCCTAGATCATCGGGCAGGCTTCTAGACACCAGGTCCTTTTCCAGTCAGGCTCCAGCAGGGTCCATTCTTCTGTGGTCAGCAGGACCTCTTGGAGTCAGTGATCTTGCTTTTTGTGTCCCCGAAGCAAGTAAACAGGGGGCCAACCACTTGACCCTAGGAGAGCAATTCCTGTCCCTGAGTGTTGGCATGAATCAGAAGTCCTAGTGTTCTTGAATGAGTCCTCTTCTTCCAGTAGAGGTCAGTAGTCCTCTGCCAGCGGGGCCTTTCTCTTCGGGTGGAGCCTTCCCAGATCTAGGAATGTTCTGAGGAGGTGGAGGTTGAGGTGCCACATTTATCATGTGCAGTAGAGAGTGATTGGAGAAATTCTGCAAACCAATTTTAACTACTGTCTTGCAGTCCTCCACCTCCCTTTGCAGGACTTTCTCTTCACCTTACTGTAAAATTGCCCAGGAGCCCCTGTTCTAATCTAGAAGAACTCTTCTGCTACCAGGTAGGCATGTCTTCAGCTCCTTGGCCACTGCCTTATTTAGCTGAGCTCTTCTCCCACCTGTCAGGATCCTAACTGATTCTTTCGCCCAATGAGGCTGGAACCTGGCTGTGTAGGAGGGTCATGTGAATAGACCCTCCCTGGCATCTCCAAGTGAAAAGAGGTACTGCTAAAGCTGATCTTTGCTCTGCAGCTGTTCCTGCATCAATCCAATAATACCAGGCCCACCAATCCCACACTCAAATAAAAAGTGTGACGCCATCAGGCAGTTCTTCACGGATAACAAACAAAATCAGAACTCACATAGACAACATGAAATATTACAGTCACTTTGCCTCTATTCTGCCTTTGTTCCAATCCCATGTGGTCAGCCTTCATCCTAACTCACCAACATCCTTGGTTCCCTCAAGGCCACCCCTTACTCCCTACACCTTACGATCATCTAACATAACGTCTCTTCTTGGAGATGCCCTTGCAGCCCTTTTCACAATTGTTTACTCCTTTCTAAGCCAAGGAACCTCCCTGGAGGGCCTCAAAGCAGAAAAGATCCTTTCCTGGTCGAAGAAACAAACCCTGGACCAAACATCCTCGTCTACTACCAACCCATGACCCACCTACCTTTCAATCAATGGCATTGAGAAAACACTGCAGTCAAAGACAGGACCAGATCAAACAGAATAATCTTCAAAAAGACTACCAATCAAGCTTCAGACCATGCTGCAGCACAGAAACTACTGCACTCAACTAGTTAATGACACCCTCCTCATCAATGACCAAAACATGCCTTGCATCCTGGCTTTGCTCTAACTCTCTTCATTCAGCCTTTGACACAGTTGACCACCAAACACCGATCCACAACTTTGAACCATGCCAGGGCTTTTCTTTAGCACTGTCAGGCATTGGTTCTCTTCCTACCGTACTAAATGAAATCAGTTCATTCAAATAGTAACCTCCAGATCCCTAAAAACCCCCTTCTTCTTTGGAGTACTCCAAGGATCCTTTCTGTTCCTCATCGAGGTTTGCCAGCATGCAGATGATACACACAACTCTACTGTACAATTTCCTCAGCTCACGTGATTCAGCAACTCGAAAAAGGCCTTGGGCTTATTCAGAACTGCATGCCAAGCAACTACCTGAAGCTCAACCCTGCGAAGACAGAATCCCTCCAGCTACGCCAAGCCACGCATTCAAGCGAGCTACCTGACACGAACCTAGACGGCTATCAGTGTCTAACGATGGCTACTGGTCTCAATTAGAAATTGTATTTAATAAATACTATTTCCACTTTTTTCATACTTAACTGTTGCGACTGAAGAAGCAACGCCCGTATGTCGTCCAATCAATCCATAAACGCTGATGCAGTTGGATGTGGTCAAATGGAGCTTCCAAACAAGTCTGTGTGGGGCAAAGGGTACAAATTTGTTCTCCATGCTCCTGTGAAGTGACACACATACATTTGCACTTTACTGGCTTGTGTCTCGGGTGCAATCGGTTTGTTGTTGCATACTTTTAGAACTGTGGCTGCATTGATGTGCAGGTATAGTGTTCTCTTTCGGCACAAAAAATGGGGATCAAAGCATCGACACCCGCATCAGTCCTAACGTCCCTAATAGTTATCACAAATAAGAGGAGGTGCGACGGGCTTGGGACACAATCCCCTAGGTCCCAAAATAGAGAGACAAGAAAAACTTTCTAGTCACTCTAATACACTAAGTGCAGAATAGCCACGACACTACTAGATGTTAGATACATATATAAGTCATTGTTAGACCATGTTCATAACGGAATAAATTTGCATTCAGTAGTTGTTTTCCAAGAGAAAAGTCAGAAAGGTCTTCAGTTGTTAAAATTCATTCTTTATTCATTTTCTTAAAATTTCGAAACTGCCAACGCGTTTCGTCCTCAATCGGACTTCTTCAGGGCTTAAGATGTGAGAGGATATTCATTCATAGAATTTGTGATCAAAGTATATAACCCAAAATTTTTTGCAAACTATGTATATTCGAGTATGGGTATCATATCAGTCAAAAGGGCTCAGGATTTTAAATAGATGTATCAGCAAGTGTAGCTCTAGTCTCCATGTAGTCGTCTGGTCCGAAAAAATCTTTTCGGACCAGACGACCGCATGGAGACTAGAGCTACACTTGCTGATGCATCTATTTAAAATCATGAGCCCTTTTGACTGATATGATACCCATACTCGAATATACATAGTTTGCAAATTTTTTGGGGTTATATACTTTGATCACAAATTCTATGAATGAATATCCTCTCACATCTTAAGCCCTGAAGAAGTCCGATTGAGGACGAAACGCGTTGGCGGTTTCGAAATCTTAAGAAAATGAATAAAGAATGAATTTTAACAACTGAAGACCTTTCTGACTTTTCTCTTGGGAAAACAACTACGGAATGCAAATTTATTCCGTTATGAACATGGTCTAACAATGACTTATATATGTATCTAACATCTAGTAGTGTGCGGGATATTCTGCTCATAGTGTTTCGTAGCTAACGCGTTTCATTACAAAGCTGTAGTTTTAGTTGTAATTCATCAATAGTTCGCTAGATGGCAGCATTTCTTAAGTGGGGATGGGCACCGGCCACAGCGCTCTAGACGCCCTTGAAATCAGCTTTGATGACCCTTTCAGGTGGTTGCTGGCTTTTGACTCTAAGGGGCAGATTTACAAGCCCCTTGCGCCACTTTTGCGTCATTTTTCCCATGTTAAAAGTGACGCAAAAGTGGCGCAGGGGGCTTGTAAATAAGCCCCCTAGTTTAAAGTACACCGTATGCACAAGCAGCAATCTTATCACATGAACACGGTTGCAGTGTATGTGGACAGCTGGCTTTGTTGACTCTGCCTCTGTGCAGAGGCCCAACACTGATTGCTTTATTCTGTAATTGCCCCAGAACAAATGTATCGTGCAAATTTTGAAATCCGCCACAAGCTTAATGTCCTAGGTCTACAAGCACTGTTTTAGAAAGGTGAAAACGTAACCATGCAAATCAATTGTGACAGCCTTTTTTATTTTTATTTTTTGCTGAAGCAGGATTTTGTAACACGAGGGGCAGACGGTCTTGTTTCTTTACATACATTGTACATTGTTATCCCTGTTTGTAGCTAAAGTGTCGCTAGCGATATCGGGGAGGATTCACTGAGTTTCAAAGCAATTGCCACGAGGACAGGGCGATTCTGCGCAGTCAAGTTTCTAAGTAAGGGGCACATCGGGTGTAAGTGTGGATAATCACAGCAGGATTGCTGAGCAACTAGGACAAACTCTGACTGGAGTCAGGTGCGCATGAATGCAGGTCTCAGATGAGAGCACACAAGCGTCACCAGAGTTCAGCGGTCTGAGTGTCACCCACGCAGCCACAGTACCAGAACCAGTGCAGCAAACCTACCTAACGCTAACAACGCAAGCAGGGCAGTAATTGCACACAAGGCAACCCTGAAACTTCACAGTCTTGGCAACTGGATCACCAAAGAGGCATTGTACTCACTGCAGATGAAGTACACAGACAAACCTAACTCGACACACTCAACAGGCTTGGCTGCAAGCAAATTGCATTCCATCATCGACGGTGCCGAATTGCTGGGATTCAAGCTTGAGAACAGCCCAAATCTTCACGCGCACACAACTCGCCTAGCCGCCAGGAGCGCAGCTTTCATTGGTGCAGCAGCTAGAGTAACACCTGGGCCCCGAAGCCCGTGAGGCCACTGAACTCCGATTTTTGCTTTATTTCACAGTTTAACCTGTGACCAGGGTTCTTGAACTAGGCCCAGGACGCACTGGCTACGCCACTGCTAACCGAAGATGTTCGGTCCCAGATCGCACTCCTGATGGAAACAAAACATTTGGTAAGAGTTACCCTCAAGTGTGTTCCTGTTACAGCCACGAGCTTACTTAAGATGGCGTGCACACTGCATACAATTCTGCACTCCTCAATACCTGACCAACAAACCAGTGGCATAGCAATGATGCAATCCGTCCTAATGCAAGAAAGGACATTGCCCTCTCCACCCCGTAATTTGGTAGGAAAAAACAGCCACTAATTGGGGTACAGAGAGCCCCTCACACCTCGGGACCCACCTGCTGCATTGCTGATAGCTATGTCACTGAAACAAACTGACTATATGTAGGGGATTCCTCTCCCTTTGGAGCTCAGACACCCCCCTTTTGTAAACACAATCTTTTTTTTTTTTTTTTTTAAAGAATCTGTTTATTGGTATTTTCAACAATCATCACACAGTACACCAAGCAAGAAAACACAGGACCAGCAAACTGTCCCGGTATACACCAGTAGGAAACACCCCATTCATTCCCAATAGCTCCGCAACAGCGTGCATCCCCATATCGTGTGAAGTAGGGTACCCCTCATGGGAAACAACCTTTAGAACGCATGCCTTACATCTCATGCCATTAGATTGCGGTTTTTACAACGAAAGTCGTTACAACGACTTGCACTGGAGGGTGCTATAGGAGAAGGAGTAGTTTAAATTACTATCTAACACCTTCCCTACTGTACGTAGGCTGGAGTTGGAATAGTAAATTAAACTACTCCTAAGTCCAGCGCCCTCCAACGCAAGTCGTTGTAACAACTTGCGTTGTTAAAACCGCGATCTAATGGCATGCGATGTAATGCATGCGTGGTATCGTCATACCCCTCCTTAGACAGAGGTCAGATTCGCACTGACGCAGTTTATGCAATCTTTCTCTCGTGAAATACACCCTACGAAGCAGTTTAAGCTGAACCAAACAAAAACTTGCCTGAATCGCCATCTCCTGCGGGTATCGGCAAGCCTCTCCCCATGTCTCATCCTCCAGCCTACCCAAGCCCCTCTCCCACCTAACCCTAAGGGGGGCATATCGTGAAGACTGTGGGGCAGGAGCGTAGTGTACACCAATGAAATGGCATGCACATGCAGTGGGGAGTCTAGCACCCTGTACTCCGGGGGGATGCGTCCGGCAGATCCTCCAATACTACACCATAACCCTTAAGAATACGCTACATCTGCAGGTATCGGAAGCACTGACTACCCGACAGTTCATATTCAGCCTGGAGCTACGGAAAGAAAACCATTCTGCCCTCCTTCCAGACATCCCCCACCACGGAAATGCCCAACACGTCCCACTTTTTGTAGCCCTCAATGTTCCTGTGCCTCTGCCTCCCAATGTAAAGTCCATCTTGAGTTAAAAAATAACACTGAACTAAGACTTCTCATGAAGTGCCCCCAGGATATGAAATTTCATCTAGTCTGCAATTAGGACTACCACCCTTTCCTTCTTTATGCCATGTTCCAACCTAACTAGTCATATATTATACATCATTGTTTTAGTTGGGAAAAGATTCATAATATGATATAAAACAGCAAATTACACCCATTAGCTACAAACAATTTAAAGTAGATAAAACAGTATTGTGTGTTAAAAACATCAATTCTCGGCATACAGATATATCTCATATTCACAGAAAAAAAACTTGAGTAAAGTTTATTACGTACAATAACTGGTCAATTTCAGGTCTTTTTCAGGTTTGTGCATGCCGAACTACTGACCTTTAACTGGGTTTTTCAGAGAATTTCTAGGGTATTTTTCTGATGCACTGCATTCACCTTTGTGTTTCCATTACCTTCTGTGCAGTATTTTTGCAGTGCCAGAGAGAAGCTAGCCATTGTCACTGGCAGTCAATCCCAAATTTCAATTTTCAAGATGGGAGAACATATTTTGATCCCCTCCATTAGCCAATCAGATTCCTTGAAAAGTTTAAAATTGATTGATATTAAATCAAGATTTTGTAATTTGCAGTTTTAAACAGTAAGGTATACAAAATTGTTAACTCTTTCAGGCCCACCTGTCACCTTCTTTTAAATTGTGATATCTCAAAAATGGATGTACACCAAAATACAAAAATCATACTCTCTGAGTAAAGTTATATAGTCATGCCAAGTTTGGTGTAAATGTGTTCAGTGTTTTTGCTGTAGTGGTTAGCAAACTTTCCTATCACAACTAAAATGGGAAAACACTTTTTTTTTTAGCCCCGCCTTAATCTTTTCCGCTTGACAGACCTGCACAAAATTTGGCCTAGCAGACTTTAGCTGCATACGCTAAGGAAGTGCAAAATTTGGTGCAGATACATCTATGTAGATCACAATTATAGGGAAAATCAAAATGCCTTTTCAATGGAAAGTGTAGCTAAACCATAACTTCATAGTGGCAATTGCTCGTGTGTGATATCCAGACAAGTTAATCTACAAAAGAAATGGCTAACAATTAACAAAGTGCAATAAACCTAGTTATTTATGTCACACCCTCTAACTAAATAGATGTCCACTTCCAAGATGTTAACAGGCAAATGTTAACTTGGATATATGCTTTCGATCTGTCAGAATACTTGTAGAACAATATTGCATTCTTTTTATTGGTTTTACAATGCAGAAAATATCAAAGCGTCACATATCATACCTCTCTAGAGATATACAGTTCTGCGTTACTGGACTTACGCCCATTGGTCCAATACTGTCCTCAAATATAAGAATAGACAGCCAAATCAAAAGATGGTTTACATTTGCTTCCTGATACAAAGTAACAACCATCAAATTAACCTAGCTAAGAACAAATGTCTCACCGTGGGAGCTGCACTCCGTCCTAATCTTATATTTTGTTGTTGTTGCCACTTAAGTGTCAATTTTGCTGGTAGGTGTAGTGGGGTGATCATACCCATGTGCATGCAAGGAGCGGGGTTTATCTCCTTGTCCGCTGCCTAAAGGAACCTATGTTGGGTGGTGTCAGAAATTGGGCTTTTAGTTAAGAGGGTGACTACCCACTTCAAGCAATAGCCACAATCTTTGTCATGGTGAACCATTAAAGCCACAAAATTAACCTTAGCCCAACCCCTGATAGCTATGGCACAGGCCAGCAGGCTAAACTTAGGTTAACGTGTAAAGCATTTATGCAGTACAGAAATAGTAATAAAGTCAAAACACAACTGTTGGAAAACGAGGCAGTATCTGTGAGGCCTGCACAAATAACATGACTACATTTGTCCTTTACTGGGAACCAAACGCCCAATTGTAGCGCCTGACTCTCAGAGGGTAGCGTTGCAGAGCAGTCTGAGGCTTTACTCAAGGGAGGTGGTGTGGGCTAGTAATCGCCATTTGCAGGTGCGCAGAAATAACACTCAATAATTGATTGTCCAGTCGGTACTTTGCTTTATAAAAGTAAGAGTACATTTATTAAACACACACACTACTCAATACTATGCACCAATTTACAAATATACATAAGCGGTTGGAATTACTTTGTAAGTATACATAAACGGTTGGAATTACTTTGTGACATTGCATAACATCTCCACCCCTCCCGCAGGGGGTGGGGTCTAGTACCACAACTCCTCTGTGTGCACATCATCTTGCCCCCTAATGCAGTAGTTGACCATAACCTGGAGCGCGGGCCCTGCGCACTGGCCTCATGCCAGTGGCGTCCCACCCCGTTACCTCAAAAAGCATTTAAAAGGGGCATACCTGCCTTGGGGACACATAACCCTGACCGAGCATTTCCTACTGACCATAAAGTATGCACCTCTATATCTTAAGGGCTAGCAGTCGGGGTTCTTCCTCTCCCAAGCGCAGAAGCAAGAATACCTGTTTAAGCAGCACTTTAGAATTACAGTACTCATCACCTTGGTTGATCATTTGAATGCATTGCAATTACAGCCCCTAAAGGCATCACAGTTGAAATCACAGGATTACGCCTATACAGCCAGACACCCTAGCAGGACTGTCTGGCAACATAACCCCACTTGGCTTATGACATCAACTTACACTTGTGACTTACAGTCCCTTTAACAGAAGTACTCCTGGCAACTACACTTCTCCTGCAGTGCACCAATTCGCTTTAAAAGGAATCACAGGTAAAAGCATGGGATTACATAAATACAACCAGATCCCCTAGCAGGAAGATCCAGCAACATAACTCCATTAAGCTTAACATCACTTTAAACCAGCATTTCACTTTACACATGTACCTTTCAGTCCACCTAAAAAGGAATAACCAGGTTAAATGCATTTCTGGTGTAATTACACCTCTCCACCTCTAGGGGATGCCCTTCTCCAGACATCCCTAACTCAGCCTTTCACTCCTCAATGCACTTCTTCATCCACCTTCACCTGTAGAACCAAAGTTCCAGCCTAGAAGGTATTAAATGCTGACTGAGCCCTTGAGGGGTTATCCTTTTGAAGTCCCCATGAGACTTAGGGTGAGACGTTTGTTCGTGCTGGGGGGAGACTGCGCTTCTTCAGCAGCTCCCCCAACACCCTTGCACATGTAGGGTGGTGACCCCGTCCTCCTGGGGCCACCACAAGCAGAGAAAAACGCAGTTTCCTCCTTGCAGGCCGGTCCTGGCCTGCAAGGCATCATGGGTACTGGCGCATATGAGATGAGCGGCTGTCCCGCTGTGCCGGGGAGAGCCGCGATCGCGCTGCAGCTTTGCCGCCTCTTCCACCTCGGTGGGGGGCCCGGTCCCACCCGGACCCCCAGGTACGTTCCACGGCTCGGGGAGCCCACCCCCGGCCGATCTGCCAGCTTTCCGGGGCCCGGTCCCGCGCGGTGCTGGTGGTCTGCTTTGGGGGGCCCCGGTCCCACCCGGGACCCCCGCATGTCCTCTTGTTGGAGAGCAGCTCGGGGAGCCCACCCCCGTCTGCCCCCGCCGGCTCCCCGCCCGGCCCGCACACTCTCGTGCGGCCGCGGGAGCCGGCAGAGTCTTCTGGTCTGCCCGCGGGCAGACGCTTGGCACTCTGCTCCCTCTTCGGGGCCCGGGGATGGGCCCCCGGACCTCTCCATCACGGGGAGCGCGACGGCGCTCCCTGGCTGCTTGGCTTCGTTGGGGGCCAGGGTGGGCTCCTGGCCCCCTCCGCGGGGGAAATCTTCACGGGGAGCGCGACGGCGCTCCCCGACTTGACTTCGGGGCCCAGGGATGGGGTCCCAGGCCCCCTTTGGCCACTCTTCGCAGGGGGAAGGGCGCGACGGCACTCCCCCGCCTCCTGAAATTCGTGGGGGGCGCGACGGCGCTCCCCCGCCCCCGTCTTCACTTGCTCGGCGGGGGCCAGGGTGGGCTCCTGGCACCCCGTGTAGGGGGACATCTTCACGGGGAGCGCGACGGCGCTCCCCGGCTTTGCTTTGGGGCCCGGGGATGGGGTCCCGGGCTCCTCTTGGGTCACCTTCACGGGGAGCGCGACGGCGCTCCCCGGCTTCCCTTCCTCCCCAGGGGTCAAAGGTCGCTCACCTTCTGGGGGCCATATCTCAGCCCCTGACGGTCCGATCTGCCCCATTTTCGCGTCCTCTTGCTCCTGGCGGCGGCCCCCAGCCAGGGGGAGCACTCTCCTTCACCCTCCGGGTCTCCAAGAGGGGGCATTCTGCAGGGAGCGGTCTTCACTGGCTCCCTGCGCCAGACTTTCGCCTGGCTCTCCTCCTGGGCCTCTTTTCTCCCTGCGCAGAGGCCCCTGCTTCTGCGCACCGGTCCTGGGCTCTTCTTCTGGCGCTGTTAGGGGCCTGGGGGGCAGTCAGGGGGTACCTCCTTCCAACTGCCCATTGCCAGGCTCCAGCACCTTCCGCCTCAGCCGACCACACCCCAGAGAGAGCTTCTCTTCCTCTGCAAGCACTTTTTAAAAGTTGAATAGGGGGCTGGCAGGAAGTCTCTGTTGGTCCTATCAAACAGCGACACATCACTTCCCTGCCCCTGCTCCCTCCTCCTTGTCCAGCCTCTGGGTTTGTTCAAAATGGCGTCGTCCAGGGTCTCTGGCCACATGGTCTCTGAAACACGAGCCCTTCCTTTCTGGCTGCCTTCCCCCCATGGTGCATCCTGGTGCCTGGCACCCAGTGATAGCTGCTGATGGATGAGCCTGTAGCCCCACCCATCTTCTCTTCGTGGAGAGGAGGCCTTAGCTTGTGGAAGAAAGGTTATCCATCCATCCAGCTGAGGTCAGCCCTCAGCCTGGCCCTGGTTATGACTGACTCAGAGAAATGTGACATTTCTGGACGACCCAAAAGCAGTACAAATATGACTTGGGACTCTGCAGAATACTCCTTTTCACATCCGCTACAGTGGACTTTAGTGCGTGTCTGGAATCTGTAGGCCTTATGGAAGTTAATCTAGCACATGGGCTCCACATCCCCACAGGGGAATAATGAAGTGAAAAACACAGTAAAGCACACTGACTTTCCCTGGCATGTTCCTTCCTAGTGTATAAGGCCTATTCCGTGTCACCACCCAATTCTGCATAAGTCCTGCCACACCACTCACTTTGTAGCTGCTCCTGGACTGCGCACGCCAAGAATCTCCCCTGCGCAGCCCCTACACGTGTGCACACGCATGTACACAGGTGTCTGCATGTAACCAGTCCGGTGCCCCTTACTCCAGCTGCTGCGCAGCGGCCTAGTCAAGCTAGGGGGACACCAGTAAAATCCACATGCAGTCTCTTTCATCATGAGTTCACTGTGGATGAGTCCCAATTTATGAGGCTTTCCCACAGTAACAACTCAACACAAAAAGCGAAAAATCCGGGCGGCCCATAGTGTCAGAACCACCTTCTAACACACGCCGCGCCCAGCTGATTCCTACGGGGAAGAAGTAGCCACTCTACATGGGTATTCTTCCCGTAGTCAGCGATAACTAGTTATAAGGGGTTCTGACCAGACCCCCCTTACTCACCAGTTATCCGCTCAGACCACCTACTCCTCCCATCCATGAAATCTCCACCCATGACAGGGATCCCAGACTACCCTAAGAACCCTCCGGGCTCTAGGTTAGATACCTCTAGGTCACTCATGGTCTACATGGACTTGGCCTCACTAGGCCCACCTTTGCCCTTGGGCATGCAACACTATGCCTACCCCTTCTCTGGACAAGGGTCCAGTGCCTCAGCACCGATGCAGTCTTCTGGGATAGGTCTACATCCCATCCCCTGGGTCACTAGCTGGTCTCCCTTCTGGAGTTTGTTCCAACCAGTACCCTCTCTCCGTTTGGTCCTTGCACCCCAAAGATGCAACCTCTCTGGACCCTCAGCCTGCCGCTGAGGTCATTCTGCTGCCACCACCCTTTCGGGATGACTGGCTTCCCTAAAGAAAGCACAGCCACTCATGCTTTCCCCACACAGAAAAGCACCCTTTGGCCACTGGCCTGGCTCCCTGATAGGACCTCAGACCGGCCTCACTACCACACTGGCAGTGCCAGGGAGGATCACTGAGGGTGCCTCGTCAGACATCCTACAGCTCATTCCCCCCGTCAGTAGCTCCACACGGAAACTACCCCGGGAACCTAGACCCCTTCTTTGTTCTCCGCTGCGAGAACAGGGCCTATGCACCCTTCCCTCCGTTCTCCTCCCGGAGTACCCTTAGAGAGCCTGTGGGCCCCGAGTTAGCTAGACCCGGCCCACTTCTCATGGCTCTCCCCGGTCTCCCAGCAGCGCCTTGGGAGACCGCCCAGGGACCTACACGGTCCCTGGATGGCCTGCACCACCCCTTATGAAGAGCAGGGTCCCTTCCCTAAGATAGGCCCAACCTGCCTTCAGGGTAGTACTACCACACCAAGCCAGGGACCCTAAAGATCCCGGCTAGGCCTGCACCACCCCTTTGCGAAACACAGGGTCCCTTCACTTAAGATAGGCCCCACCTGTGTTCAGGGTGGTACTGCCTTGCAGAAGTCCACCTCCTGCCTCGAGCTAGGGAATACCCCCATGCTCCTGGTCCTTGGGTTCAAGTCCCACAGGACCTACCTGACTGGTCACCTGGCCAGGCATCGCCCCAGCCACCACCTCAGGCTCCCCACACTAGCTCCAGGGTGACATCCAAGCTCGAAAACTACCCCTCCTTTGGGGCCACCCATCACCATGGGCCACCCCGGGGTAACCACTCACCGGACCCTGACACCTCAGGGTCTGCCACTAACCCTTTACCTGGAAACCAGGGAGTACATCACCCCCACTCAGATCTCCACTGGATCAGTTACCTAGCCCACCTAGGGTACCTAGGGGCTACCACTACACACCATCACCCAAGAACTACCCTCCTTTGGGGCCACCCACTACCAGGGGCCACCCCTGGGCTGCTCACCTCCCCACCAGTTACCCTGGGGGGCCTGCCGGACACTCAACTCTACCACACCCTCCTCCCACGTGGGAAAAGCTTCTTGGGGTCCCCCACCATGGGAACCCTGGGGTGTTACTACCCGGGGTAAAGAAACCTCCTGCCCCACCCTTCCAGTGGTTTTGGCCTGCGCCAATGGCAAGTAAACTTTCCGCGGGGGAAGGATACCTGGGGCCCCTTCTGTGGAAACCCTCCCTGCCCTTAAAAAGCGCGGGAATCTCCCAGGACCCCCTCTCTCTCCTGTCCCCCACAAAGGTCAATCCACCCCTTCACCCCCACCTGTGATGTAGGTATCAGTTGCTGTCCCTATCTCTTGAGGAGACACCCTCCTCATGCAGGTGTAGTGCATGTAGTGTTAGGGTTCAAAGGTGTACAATATGGCTTAGAACATTTGTATGCAATCATTTCCTGGAAAGCACCATCCCGCTAGCACATGATAATCAACATAGCGCGGTCATATCAATACAGTTTACATTTAAACCATAATATCTTCACATGACACATATGTGCGCAGGGCTTTCCTTTCCCATACCTTTAGTTCACATAACCAAAACTTTGAACCCTTCTCAGAGCCTTGCGCTCTTCCATTTGCTCATTACTGCATAGGTAATGTGTGGCAAAACTGGACTTATCAAATGCTATAAATGCGCACCAGAATGGGATACTATGTTTCCCGCCGCTGCCACCAATGTTGGAAAACGAGGCAGTATCTGTGAGGCCTGCACAAATAACATGACTACATTTGTCCTTCACTGGGAACCAAACACCCAATTGTAGCGCCTGACTCTCAGAGGGTAGCGTTGCAGAGCAGTCTGAGGCTTTACTCAAGGGAGGTGGTGTGGGCTAGTAATCGCCATTTGCAGGTGCGCAGAAATAACACTCAATAATTGATTGTCCAGTCGGTACTTTGCTTTATAAAAGTAAGAGTACATTTATTAAACACACACACTACTCAATACTATGCACCAATTTACAAATATACATAAGCTGTTGGAATTACTTTGTAAGTATACATAAGCGGTTGGAATTACTTTGTGACATTGCATAACATCTCCACCCCTCCCGCAGGGGGGTGGGGTCTAGTACCACAACTCCTCTGTGTGCACATCATCTTGCCCCCTAATGCAGTAGTTGACCATAACCTGGAGCGCGGGCCCTGCGCACTGGCCTCATGCCAGTGGCGTCCCACCCCGTTACCTCAAAAAGCATTTAAAAAGGGGCATACCTGCCTTGGGGACACATAACCCTGACCGAGCATTTCCTACTGACCATAAAGTATGCACCTCTATATCTTAAGGGCTAGCAGTCGGGGTTCTTCCTCTCCCAAGCGCAGAAGCAAGAATACCTGTTTAAGCAGCACTTTAGAATTACAGTACTCATCACCTTGGTTGATCATTTGAATGCATTGCAATTACAGCCCCTAAAGGCATCACAGTTGAAATCACAGGATTACGCCTATACAGCCAGACACCCTAGCAGGACTGTCTGGCAACATAACCGCACTTGGCTTATGACATCAACTTACACTTGTGACTTACAGTCCCTTTAACAGAAGTACTCCTGGCAACTACACTTCTCCTGCAGTGCACCAATTCGCTTTAAAAGGAATCACAGGTAAAAGCATGGGATTACATAAATACAACCAGATCCCCTAGCAGGAAGATGCAGCAACATAACTCCATTAAGCTTAACATCACTTTAAACCAGCATTTCACTTTACACATGTACCTTTCAGTCCACCTAAAAAGGAATAACCAGGTTAAATGCATTTCTGGTGCAATTACACCTCTCCACCTCTAGGGGATGCCCTTCTCCAGACATCCCTAACTCAGCCTTTTACTCCTCAATGCACTTCTTCATCCACCTTCACCTGTAGAACCAAAGTTCCAGCCTAGAAGGTATTAAATGCTGACTGAGCCCTTGAGGGGTTATCCTTTTGAAGTCCCCATGAGACTTAGGGTGAGACGTTTGTTCGTGCTGGGGGAGACTGCGCTTCTTCAGCAGCTCCCCCAACACCCTTGCACATGTAGGGTGGTGACCCCGTCCTCCTGGGGCCACCACAAGCAGAGAAAAACGCAGTTTCCTCCTTGCAGGCCGGTCCTGGCCTGCAAGGCATCATGGGTACTGGCGCATATGAGATGAGCGGCTGTCCCGCTGTGCCGGGGAGAGCCGCGATCGCGCTGCAGCTTCGCCGCCTCTTCCACCTCGGTGGGGGGCCCGGTCCCACCCGGACCCCCAGGTACGTTCCACGGCTCGGGGAGTCCACCCCCGGCCGATCTGCCAGCTTTCCGGGGCCCGGTCCCACCCGGGCCCCTCCTTCTCTTTCTGGGGTCCCGGTCCCACCCGGGACCCCGCGCGGTGCTGGTGGTCTGCTTTGGGGGGCCCTGGTCCCACCCGGGACCCCCGCATGTCCTCTTGTTGGAGGGCAGCTCGGGGAGCCCACTCCCGGCTGCCCCCGCCGGCTCCCCGCCTGGCCCGCACACTCGCATGCGGCCGCCGGCAGAGTCTTCTGGTCTGCCCGCGGGCAGACGCTTGGCACTCTGCTCCCTCTTCGGGGCCCGGAAATGGGCACCGGGGCCCCCGGACCTCTCCGTCACGGGGAGCGCGACGGCGCTCCCCGGCTGCTGGCTTCGGTGGGGGCCAGGGTGGGCTCCTGGCCCCCTCCGCGGGGGAAATCTTCACGGGGAGCGCGACGGCGCTCCCCGACTTGACTTCGGGGCCCGGAGATGGGGTCCCAGGCCCCTTTTGGCCACTCTTCGCGGGGGGGGGGCGCGACGGCGCTCCCCCGCCTCCTGTCTTCGTGGGGGGCACGACGGTGCTCCCCCACCCCCGTCTTCACTTGCTCGGCGGGGGCCAGGGTGGGCTCCTGGCACCCCGTGTAGGGGGACATCTTCACGGGGAGCGCGACGGTGCTCCCCGGCTTTGCTTCGGGGCCCGGGGATGGGGTCCCGGGCCCCTCTTGGGTCACCTTCACGGGGAGCGGGACGGCGCTCCCCGGCTTCCCTTCCTCCCCAGGGGTCAAAGGTCGCTCACCTTCCGGGGGCAATATCTCAGCCCCTGGGGGTCCGATCTGCCCCATTTTCGCGTCCTCTTGCTCCTGGCGGCGGCCCCAAGCCACGGGGAGCACTCTCCTTTGCCCTCCGGGTCTCCAAGAGGGGGCATTCTTCAGGGAGCGGTCTTCACTGGCTCCCTGCGCCAGACTTTCGCCTGGCTCTCCTCCTGGGCCTCTCTTCTCCCTGCGCAGAGGCCCCTGCTTCTGCGCACCGGTCCTGGGCTCTTCTTCTGGCGCTGTTAGGGGCCTGGGGGGCAGTCAGGGGGTACCTCCTTCCAACTGCCCATTGCCAGGCTCCAGCACCTTCCGCCTCAGCCGACCACACCCCAGAGAGCGCTTCTCTTCCTCTGCAAGCACTTTTTAAAAGTTGAGTAGGGGGCTGGCAGGAAGTCTCTGTTGGTCCTATCAAACAGCGACACATCACTTCCCTGCCCCTGCTCCCTCCTCCTTGTCCAGCCTCTGGGTTTGTTCAAAATGGCGTCGTCCAGGGTCTCTGGCCACATGGTCTCTGAAACACGAGCCCTTCCTTTCTGGCTGCCTTCCCCCCTTGGTGCAGCCTGGTGCCTGGCACCCAGTGATAGCTGCTGATGGATGAGCCTTAGACCCACCCATCTTCTCTTCGTGGAGAGGAGGCCTTAGCTTGTGGAAGAAAGGTTATCCATCCATCCAGCTGAGGTCAGCCCTCAGCCTGGCCCTGGTTATGACTGACTCAGAGAAATGTGACATTTCTGGACGACCCAAAAGCAGTACAAATATGACTTGGGACTCTGCAGAATACTCCTTTTCACATCCGCTACAGTGGACTTTAGTGCGTGTCTGGAATCTGTAGGCCTTATGGAAGTTAATCTAGCACATGGGCTCCACATCCCCACAGGGGAATAATGAAGTGAAAAACACAGTAAAGCACACTGACTTTCCCTGGCATGTTCCTTCCTAGTGTATAAGGCCTATTCCGTGTCACCACCCAATTCTGCATAAGTCCTGCCACACCACTCACTTTGTAGCTGCTCCTGGACTGCGCACGCCAAGAATCTCCCCTGCGCAGCCCCTACACGTGTGCACACGCATGTACACAGGTGTCTGCATGTAACCAGTCCGGTGCCCCTTACTCCAGCTGCTGCGCAGCGGCCTAGTCAAGCTAGGGGGACACCAGTAAAATCCACATGCAGTTTCTTTCATCATGAGTTCACTGTGGATGAGTCCCAATTTATGAGGCTTTCCCACAGTAACAACTCAACACATAGGTGCTCAAAAAGCGAAAAATCTGGGCGGCCCATAGTGTCAGAACCACCTTCTAACAACAACATTATAAAAATTCCAAACCGAATTAGAAAAATTGAGGAACTTGTAATAAAATGCCACCAAAATGACAAAAATCCAATAAGGGGAACTGGAGATATCAATTTTTAAAGGTTTAAATAAAAACAACGGTAAAAAGAATTAAGCACCAACCACAGTGAGCTTCTCACGGTACACTGGGACCTAACCACGATTTGAAGCTGACCGTGATGGAGTGTGAGTTGGATACAGAAACCAGATTTGACCGGGTCGAAAATTTTACCTTTAGACTTAATCTCAAAATTGGAAGTCCAGAATCTTCAGCAGGGCAAGGCAGCAAACTGTAGCCAAAGAGGGCTACACAAGGTCAGATAGCCATTTGAAGTAGTCTGAGCGAAGCCATTGGTTTTGGTGGGGAAAGCACAGAGTGGAATAAATATGAATTTCACTTTCAGGGAAATACTCTCGTCGGCCAGAATCCTTTGGCTCCATTGTCCGGTCAAGATTACCATGTTCACACTTTTTCAGAGCATGAAATCCTTCAGTGGGGCAATGCTGCAGGCTGTAGCCGAATAGGGCTCCTTGAGGCCGGATACCTTCTCCCAGAGGTCCCGCTAAATTGGATTTGCTGCTGTGAAGAAGCTCTGAGTGGGAGAAACCTTAAACTTCAGCCCAGTGGCAATATATCTTGGGCAGATCGGCTTGGAAGGTTAGTCTCGGTCTTTTGGAGGTCTTGAAGTTAAAAAGTTTTTAAGTCCTAGGTTTTCAGGGTTGGTAGGAAAACTCCAGCCAGACGAAACCAAGGGTTCCAGGACTTCAGGAACAGCACCTGTGGCAGAGGACAACAGCAGGGTCCAGGGCAGGTTCATTTGGTACTTGTCAGATGGGCAGTTGTAGGAAAGGCCTCTTGTAGCTTGTTGTATCCCTGTAGCTTCAACATGGGGTTAGCCTTATTACCCTCAGAGTCCACTTCTTCTTTGTCCTGGGTAAAAGAGGGAGCAGGTCTAGTCCCTCAGGTCCTAGACTGCAGGTTCAGCCCTTTCTGATCTTTCTCAGGCCTAGTAGTGTTCTGAAGAGGGTGCCAGATGATGCCACATTTATGCCTGGCACTAGTTTGTAGCTTGGGTTGAATCCATGCCCCTCCCTAACCAATGGGGTAAAGTTCCCAGGGGTAATCCTACCCACTTCTGCAGTAGTTGCTGTCTGCCCTATTGCAAAAAGTGCCACACTGCCCTGGTGATACCTTTCACCTCTTGTGCAGAGCCTGGGTGCCCACTCAGAGGTATGGCCAGGCTAATTAGCAGCTCCTACTCTGTGGTCACTCCAAACCATTTACCCCCTCCCACAGGTATTGGTATCTGCCTGACTGGAGGAACAAATGAAGGAGCATGTCCAGTTGTCATCTAACATCCGCCTATGACAGGGGAGTCCCCTTTGAAGTAAATTATGTTCTCATACCAGAGGAACAAAACACCTCTCCACATCTAGGCTTTTGTCCCTGCTCTGTGAGCAGTTTTCACACCTCGTTTAGGGCCTTTCACCAGATGGGTGATAGTTGAATGGCTCATGTAGACTAGTCTTAAGGAGTTTCAGGCAGGCACAAGGTAACTTTCTAAAAGTTACATTTTCTATATATTTATCAAAAGACTGTCTTCAACATTAAATTGGGCTTTTGATAATTATTAAAAAGAGTTGTTTAATCATATTTCTGGCTTGTCCCTACCATGAGATAGCAGAATGAATAGAGTAAATGTTGCTTCCCAGTGTTTTTCTATGGGTGCTACTCTCTGTAAGGACATGTTTGAAATACATTTCTGCATGTCCTACTTTTGAATACCATGTACCCTACCTTGTTGTCTACAAGCCCTACTTAGGGGTGACTTACTAAGATTTAAAAGGAAGATTTAGTGCAGTCAAAAGGGTTTATTTTGACATTTCAAATTGCAGTTTTTACACTGCTTCAGTCAGGCTACATTGGTAGGCTTGAAGCCATGTTTGCACTGCTACTGCATTGAAAGGCAGAATAGGTGCTGCAGTCCACTAGTGACATTTAACTTCCATGTCCTGGGTACACTTTGTAGCATATACTAGGGACTTATAGGCAAGTTAAATATGCCAATTAGGAGTATACCAATTCAACCATGTTAAAAGGGGGATCACAGGCACTTTTCTACTGGTTAGCAGGGGTCAAATGCGCAGAGTTCTACATCCAGGAAAAATAGACAGGACAAAAATATGTGGGTACACCATGCAAAAGATGGTCATTTCTTAAAGGTGGTCTACCACATTCTAATACCCTAAGGAGTAGTCTCCTTCCCTTTTCAGATTACTATATTAAATCCCTTGCCCGTTAGTCACAGGCCTCACCAAAAGAAGTCAGGACCTCGTCCCAGAGATGTGTCACTGGCGGTCTGTGTGAACCTCATTTTTCTTCCCCAAGTAGGGCAATACTCTCACTTCTGGCCCACTTCTCTACTTCTTTTGAGCATTTGCTGCAGGAGGGTGAGTCTGCTGTCTTCCAGTGCATTGCTGTGGCTCGTTGTGATAATATAAATGCCAAATCAATTAATGTATTACTTGCATTCTTCTGTTTCGGATGAAAGAAAAAAGCCCAACAGATAACTCTCGGGTTTGTGTAGTCCTTCTTTGTTCAGGGTCTTATAAATGCTCTGTAAACCTTTTACAGAAATGGTATAATGATAATGCTATGGCAACCCCAGGCCATATGGAAGAAACCGCATGTGTCTGAAAGTTCTTTTCTTCTAAAAGTCTTACCTGCTAGTGATCTTATGGCAAAGTGATGCCTGATTCCCTGTGAGCAATGCCCCAACTCTGACACGTTGGTTTTGTACCTGCTGCTTCTCTGTTTCCCCATAAACTACCTCCACACCCCCATATTTGAAGTACCACTCGATGAACATAAAGGCACCATTCAGTGTCCAGATTGTGGCCAATTATTGACCACCAGGAAACAACTGCATAGTCTTTGATAAACTCAGTGATGTTTTAAAAACACTATCCCTTTAAGTCACTTAACATTTTAATTTACCTTAAACTTATTTCAAATAATCACCAAAAAACTATTCAATTCACACAGCTTCTCTCTGACCACTACCTGCAAAACACCCACCACTCCTCCACGTTTACATGGCAATTCACTTCTACAAATGATTTCTACAAGACACTCTCGTTCCCCACCCACCATTAGGCCTTCTCCCTTTGACCATGCCATTATACACATGACGACTTCCATCCCTTCTATGCCATTCCCCCCACCACCCATAACACCAAATGCCAAGGGTGGGCATGCCTTTAATTCCACCGGGCTTTTCCAAACATCTCTAAAAGTTGCCAACCATTCTTAAATCAACTTCACAACAACACCACACACACATATTGAACTCCACCTACTCTGACCTGCTTAACAACACATTTAGAACAACATTTAACTCGCACTCTCCTCTCTGAAACTTTCTCCTTGAGCCCTGCACCCAGAGCTTCAGATTATTTCAATATCCACGTGTTGAAAAGCAAAATGTGCGAACCAAACTAAGAAACATCTCGGCGCCTACACACACATCTTGCCTCCCTAAAATCTACCCTCACAAAAGACAAATCTATTTACTACT
Organism: Calotriton arnoldi; assembly: GCA_963921515.1. NCBI lineage: Eukaryota > Metazoa > Chordata > Amphibia > Caudata > Salamandridae > Calotriton > Calotriton arnoldi. The sequence continues at coordinate 1,178,007 of CAWUFW010000124.1, read as the reverse complement.
CACATCTCATCTTATCACTACGCTCCCCCCCATAATAACTTACCTGCATGATTAATACTCTTCTCTTCCATCCTCCACGCACTTTCACTCTGAGTAGAACAAATTGCCTTGTACAACTCTTCAAAGATCTCAGGCATTAGAAATACCCTTGTTTTCAAACACTCTTAAAGTAGCCTCACAAACATGTTGAGGAGGTGAAGAAAATTAACAGGTTAACAGGAAGTGAGTATAACAGCAAAGAAAACCAGGAACTGGGATGTGTGCAGCCTACGCTCCAAAGGAGAGTATGTTGGACAGCAGGAACTCCTGATTCTTCAACCAAGCCAAGATTCAAGTACACATGTCATGCTTAATAATTTATTTTTCATGCTTTTGGGATTCCTCAAAAACCGTACCTGGGAAGGATATTCCATGAGGATTTTTCTATTTATTAAGGAGATAGTCTTCGTGCAAGGAGAGTCACCTTCTTGAGAAGTAGAAATATTTTGCAGCATCCTATACAATTAGTTACTATTCATTTTGTGTCTCTACCTGTTTGTTACCCTAGTGTTGGAGAACTCTGTTCTGACTCTGTTTTTCTCCCTCTGCTCATCTGTTGCTGTTGTCTCTACTTCCCTACACCTGCAGGGAAACAGGGCCCAGCAGAGGCTACAGAGAACCTTCTAGTTACCCCCAGCTGAGAGAAGTGGTCTATGCAAGTCCTTATCCTGATACAGTTGTGTCCACCAGCAAGATGAAACTGAGCCTTGTCAGATAGACTGTGATATGATTTGCTGGAGTATGATAATGTACTTGAAGCATTCAGGAGAAACCCTGGGAAGCAGGCAGCACCAGACCTGCTTGGATTGCCAGCAGATCACTTGGGAGCAGACCCAGAATGGTTGCTGGAGGTTCAACTTGTCGGCATTTGATATATATTGAGAACAAAGTCCCGGACACACGTATTGAGGGTGTAATAGAACAAGGAGTCTCGTATGAGTTCAAAATTGCTTGAGTCGACACCAGAGTGATTATTGAAAGTTATTTAATGAGGCAACAACAAAAGAAAGCAACCAGCATATATATTGGCAGGCATGTGCAGACCCTCAGTCTTCTCAGGATAGAGAGCCCATCATCCCTAAACACAAGAAATGGGACTCGCATGACCCAGAAAGTTAAAGAACCCCTGGACAGGGTCTTCACCAAACTCCTACTGCAACAGCTGGACAAGTGGGCCAAAGAAACAGTAAACCAGTATTATTTTATGTCTTACAGTGATATACGTCATACACAAGCGCCCAAAAGGTAAGGAAGTTCTAAAGCATGCACGGGTCACACCACTGGCCACACAAATCTCTATTGCCCTAACAAACTTACGTCACTAATGTTCCTTTGCTTCAGAAAATTCCGACCAAGCAGCCTACTTACAGCTGCAAGGATTTGATTTAGGAACAGTGCAACAGAGGCCTGGGAGTCAGGGTTTTGACTTATGCATCAACACTGATCTAAACCTTTTCAAATACACTACTATGTGTCAACGTAGGGACTATGCACACATTCACATATTTATTTATTTATTTTAAAGGTTTTGTATAGCGCGAACAAGACCCTTGCGGGTATCAGAGCGCTTTACAGGCAAATGTGAATAATAGAGACACGCATAACAAAAATATAGTGTAGAATAAAAACAGTAATAGTAAACTAATACAAATTGACAAATATATATAAGGATATACCAATAGTTCAGGTGAATTTGGCCATGAGAATAGATTTCACTTCTTTTTTGAAGAATGCCGTGGAAGGGTTCCATCTCGTTTCTGGGGGCAAGGCATTCCAAATCCTGGGAGCCATTCCTGAGAAGGTCCAATTGTAAGTTTTCTTCTTAGCAAAACGTTGTGGTTTCAGTAGCAGGTTATTTGAGCTCCTGGTGGATCTGTTACCACAAGATAGCACCAATTTGTCAGCTAGGTACTAGGTGTATTGTGATGTAATACCCTGTGCGTCATACAGGCGATTTTCAAGTGGATTCTCGCCTCAAAAGGTAGCCAGTTGAGGGCACGAAGGTCAGGGGAAATGTGACAGTTTCTTTTGGAGCCTGTGATGAGTCTTGCCGCTGAATTGATTGAAGCTCTTAGAGGGGCCGTCGTCGATCTGGGAAGGCCGCAGAGAGCGACACTCCCATAGTCCACTCTAGGGATTACTAGCGCTTGAACTGCCTGCTTGAAGTCATTTGCGGGCAGGAAGGGTTTGAGTTTTCTCAAGGTGTTCAACTGCAAATTTGCTCCTTTTGTGGAGGTGCTGATGTGTTTCTGCATATTTAGTTTCTATCTAGAATTACTCCCAGCGATTTCGCTGACTCGATAATGAGAGGTTGACCGTTGAGTGCTGACAAGTGTTTCAACCAATCGAGGATAATGGTTGATTGGCTGGGGGTGGGGGGGCGATTAAAAGGAATTCGGTTTTGAGGGTGTTTAGTTTCAGATGGCTTTTGGCCAGCCAGGTCTGTGTTTGTTGGAGCGTTGCATTGAGAGATTTGATGTCCTCAAGTGAGTGGATCTTTATGTAGAGTTGTGTACCATCTGCATACATGTGATAATGGACATTTGAAGACCTGAGCAGTTCGGTGAGTGGTTCCATAAAAAGGTTGAAAAGTGTAGGCGAGAGGGATGATCCCTGCGGTACTCCTAAGGTGACTGGAGTGGGCTTGGATAGGGATTGATTGATCTTGACTCTTTGTGTTCTATCTTGAAGGAAGGAGGAGAACCAATTAAGAACAGAACCGGAAAGACCCATTCTGTATTTCAGGAGGTCAAGCAAGTTGTCGTGCTTGACGGTGTCGAAGGCCGAGGATAGGTCAAGCAAGATTAGTAGACAGGCTTCGTTTTGGTCCAGGATTGTTAAAGCGTCGTCAATTATGTGGGTCATGGCTGATTCAGTGCTGTGTCCTGCACGGAATCCCGATTGGCATTGATCGAGCAAGCTGAATTGATCTATGTGGTTGCCAAGCTGCGAGTGAACACATTTTTCAAGCAGTTTGGCCAAGGTGGGGATGTTGGATATTGGGCGATAGTTATTCAGGTCAGAAGGGTCCGCCGATGGCTTCTTTAGGATTGGGCATACCTGGCCTGCTTTGAGAATTTCAGGGATGGCTCCTTGAAGGAGCGAGGTGTTAATAATCTTGGTCCATAGAGGCAATATCAATGGAATGAAGTCTCTTAAGTAATTTGCGGGAAGAGGGTCTGTGTAGTGGTTGGAGGGATTCAGGGCCGTAAGCGTTTTCAAAATAGTTTCTTCACTGTAAGTATTGAAGGATGACCAGGAGGCGTTGTTTTTGAGGTCGAACTTTACGGGGCATAGGAGAGGGTCCCATAGCGGGGGCAGTGGAGTGTCATGTGAGTAACTGTATGGGATGATAGGTCATTGCGCAAGTCTGACTTTATGATTTCAGTTTTCCTAATGAAGTAAGAGGCAAATTCCTCGCAGTTGGGTAATGTGTCTGCGTTAGCTTGGGGGAAGTGCGAGATACCCTTAAATTGAGATTTGATTAGTTCGAATAGCTTTTTGGGACGATTCTTGGCTTGGTCTAATTGCTTACTGAAGAAGTCTGCTTTTGATCTTCTTATCGTTCTGTAATAAGAATTTCTTGTGCTTCTTATATTTTATTATATTTATTTATTTATTATTTATATATATATATATATGCAAAGAACTTCGCCACCGCAATCCTGCAGTTCACCAACAGACGAAAACAGACCCAGTTGTATGTACAACAGATTTTATTTTCAGACGCCCATAGAGTCCGCCATGACGCGTTTCGGCCTTCAGAAGGCCTTGATCACATATATATATATATTTATTATATTTTAATATTGTGATGTCATTTTATTTTGACACATCAGAAGAGTAATGCCATATCTATGATCTAGCTATATGATCATGCAGTTTCTTGAGAATAGTACTCAGCATCATTTAACAAAGGGTGAGACCTGGCTCAGAGAGACATAGACACACAAAATAATAGGCCACATGATGCATAGAACTAATTCAGGGGTCTTTAGCCTTCGGGATCTCTGATGCCTTTGATACACTGGGCCTCCTCATTGAGGCTGGTAAGTGAAGCCAGGGTGTCAGAGACAGCTGAGGAGTGGCTATCTTCAGCCCTCTTCAACAAGCTTACCAGGCAAAGAGTTTACAATATATTTGGTTTCTTTTCTACACTACATGGAGAGCTGCAGAGTTACTGTTTATTCCTGCTTTGTTAGCATCTGCCTACACCCCCCATGAATTGCCGCGTTGTAGTGGTGCAAAATTAGTGTACAACTTTGCAGTCATGTTTGTGAGATCTGTGTCATTTTTAAACTGACTTGGTGTTCTAGGAATGACAAATAAATGATCAATTCTCCGTTTAACCAGTTCTTTGGGGGTTTTCACAAAAGTAAATTAAATCGTAAATAGTTTATGATGAATCTTAACCTCACTTACGCCTGCCAGGAATTCACCTGTAAATCCTAGTCAAGGGGTGGGTTTCAGGCCATTCCTGGGTGTTCTATGGTGTGGTTAGTCTTAGAAGTTTGTGAACGCCCACAAACATTGTGCACGTACACAAATTCCTCACATTTTCCTTTCCAGCCTGGAAAGGGTTGTAGTTTTACTCCAGTCATGGGCAGCTGTAAATCCCTTTCCAGGATGGAAAGAGAAATGGACCTCCCCAGATTCAGTGGGGCCTAGGGGAAGAGGTTTCTCCAATGGGAAAAATATTTTCCTGTGGAGAAAAAAACAGAAAAATTAATTAGCACAGGGGATAAAATTTTCCCTTTGTGGAGCTCTTTGCCACAGAGTACTCCACCCAGAGGGAATGGTATCCTGATTGGAAAATTAGGTAAATTATCAGTTGAATCTGCATGGAAAACTGGGCATGGGCAGATTCCATTTGGAGTTGGTGAATAGCGCAAAGTAGTAAAACTACACTCTGATGTAGATTTAAAAATAAGACTGTAGCTTTTCTATTTTCTGAATAGGCCCGAAAGTGTATTTGCATGGCAACTGGATGGGTTTAATCAATCTCAAAGTAGAATTTGTAATAGATGCTAACCATAGTTGTATGTCACAACATCAACAACAAAAATATTATGATACAAAAAGATCGTTGCCTAAAATGGACTCTCAGAACACCACCTTTTTAAACACCCTAAGTTGAATACAAAAATATCGACAACAAAAATATTGTCATCAAAATATCGTAAAACAATTACATTGAGTATAAAAATATAGAACAAAATATTGTTTCACCAACAACCACCAAATGGAAGGGGACAAAATATCAACAACATACATATTGTCAACAAATGTATAGATGAACATTTAAAGACGAAAAAAGTACATAAACATACTCATCCCCTCAAAAAAGATGTCTGTATTAAGCACACAAAAACGCACTTTAACCGTTTGGATGCCATTGACGCGACCACTGCAGTAACAGCGCTCTCAGCCGGGTCATTATGTTGAAAGTGAAAGTAAAATGATCTGATCAGCTCGTTTTACTTTTAGTTGGATCAGTGCTCAGGGGAATATATCGTCTCCAGAGCACCGATTTTAACGGGAAAGGATCTGCGGGTAAAGGGAGGATCTCCCCTTTCCAATGATATCTTTCCCTAGTTGATCCCTGCTTGGGGATCCATGCAAGAGGGCAATCCCTGAGCAGGGATCCACCCGCTAGAACCTGGGGCAGGGAGCATCCCCCAGGCAAGGGCAAATGCTCCCCAAGAAAAAATATAAATCTGACTTTTTGCACTGCTTGAGGGTGATTGTAGGTGTTTACCCCCAAATTGCCCACCCTGGGTGTTGGGCAGAGAGCCCAATAGACACCAGGAAAAAAGTAGGCCAAAAAAGGAAGAGGTGGGGGTGGCACACTCAGGCTTCGGCCATGCCCCCTCCCAGAAAGGGTGCAATGGTATTTCTGCCCCTTTGGGAGTGAATAGGGATGTTTACCCCCAATCTGCCCCCACTGAGTCAGAAAGCCCAGTAGACATGACAGACACGAATCCAAAGAAAAAGAATGGGTCGGGGTGCCTAACCGGGCATGGGGTCATGTCCTCACCTTAGAATAGGCATGACAGTATTTCTGCCCCCAGGGATGGATTGGAGGAGTTTGCCCCCAATCTGCCCCCCAGGCGGGCAAAAAAAGGAGTTGGGGCAAATAGTCTTTCTGCGCCTCAGGTGATTTGGGGAAAAATACCCCCAATCTGCCCCTGGAGGCAGAAAGCTGTCTAGACACAAGTGGGGGGAAAAGTTCTTTGAAAAAGAATGGGCAGGAGTAGCCACCAGGCTTCAAGCCAATCCGCCCCAGAAAGTGTGCATCAGTATTTCTGCTCTCCGGGGGGCGAATACGGGTGTTTACCCTCAATGTGCCATCAGAGGGCAGAGCGCACAATAGACACCATGGACAAGAGGCAAAAAAAGAAGAGGTGGTAGCTGCCCAATCATGCTTGGTACCTTGTCTCTACACCAGAAAGGCACAACAGAGTTTCTGCTGCCCCCCCACCCTCCCGGGCAGATTGGGGGACTGTACCACCAATATTCACCTTGCCAGGGGCAAAAAGCTCATTAGACACCATGGAAAAAAAGTTAACAAAAAAGATAAGTTGTGAAGGCTGCCCATCCAGGCATTCCCACCAGAGAATGGGAGCAACAATAATTCTGCCCATCCTGGAGAGCAGATGGGGGTGTTTACCTCCAACCTGCCCCCATGGGGGAGCATCAGGGACAAAAACACAAAAAAACAAAGACATGGAGCGGTTTGCCAAGGCATGGGGCCATGGCCCCACTCTGAATGGGGGCAAAATAAATTCTTCCCCTGGGTGTGCATTAGGGGAGTATACCCCAATCTAAACCTGGGGGAGAAAGACCATAAGACACCAGGGAAAAAATTTCTTAAAAAGAAGGAAAATCTGAAATGCCTCCACCCCAGAAAGGCCGCAACAGTCTTCCTGCCTTGGAGGCTGATTGGGGATGTTTATTCCCAATTTGCATTCCGAGGTGGCAGAAAGTCCACTAGACACCAGGGATTTCTACATGGTGGAAAACACAAGTGGTGGGGGCAGCTCACCCTTGCATCGAGCCTTGCCGCCATCCCAAAAGGGGCAATAGAGCCTTTCTGCACTCTTTGAGGGCAGATAGATAGTTTGCCCTGATTGGCGTTTGCTTTCAATGTACCCACCGAGGTGAGGGGTTAGAAAGAACATTAGACACAAGAGATTTTTCTTTGGGGCAAAAAAAAGAGTGGCGGCAGCCCATCCTGGCACCTGGCCATGCCCCTACCCCAAAAGGGGCAATATACTTTTTTCTGCCTCCCCTAAGACACATGGAGGGATTGCCCCCAATCTTTCCTCGGGGGCAGAAAGCCCACTAGATGCCCGGAATTTTTTTAGGTTATTAATAGGGTGGGGGGCATTTCATCTTTAAATCAGGCTCCCTACCCCTAAAGCCCAACAGTCTTTCTACCCCTCCGGAGACTAAAAAATCCCCGTCCCCAGGGCAAGCAAAAATATATTTTGATTCTTTTGGTGTAGTGTTTACATGTGGGTCAGCAGAGTGGGGGTAAATCCAAATTTCCCTCACTTGCCAGACTCAATGGCTGCACTATTTGGGCACGGTTTCAGCCAGCAACTAGGAAAACCTATCAAACTCAGCCAATTTTTAAAACTAGACACCTGGAGTTCATGGAGCTTTGACCTGAGTCGATCCCACAATGTTTTCTTACCCACAATGCCCTGCAAAGCTCACACTTTGCCTAAAATTATGCATTTTGTGTTTCTGTGGGAGAAAATTTCGTAATCTCTGTAGATGCACAAAATTTCTCCCACCCGGAGTTCCCACACTCCTCCCATTAAAAACACTTTCCCACATATGTGGCTTTACCTAGTATCTGTGACACAATAGGCCCCTAAACGCAACATGGAGACATCAACCTTTCCTGTCAAAAAACATGACCTGGTTTGGAGATAGGGGTAGCCGCGGTATTTGGGGACATACTCGCCTTCCACCCAGGAAAACCTACCAAACCCAGAAATTTTTAAAAATTAGACACCAGGGGAGTACAGGGTTATGTGCATTGTGTGGATCTCACAAAGTGTTCTAACCCACAATGCCCTGCAAACCTCAAACTTTGCCTAAAATGACGTATTTTCCTCACATTTCTGTGAGGGATAATTCCGGAATCTTTACGGATTCACAAACTTCATACCAAACAGCAAAGTTCTGGAATCTGTGTGGATCCACAAAATTCATATCACCCAGCAGTACCACACTTCTCCCGATTAAGAAACTACCCCACTTGTGTGATTCAGCCTAGTATCCGCGGCACAATAGGCCCCAAAGCGAACATGGAGACATTAACATTTCCTATCAAAAAATGACCTTATTTGCCCATGGGGGTGTTAGACTTGGCACCATTGGCGTGGGTCTCCCTTCCATTTTTTTGCTGTTGCCTCTTATGTTTTGCTGGTTTTAGATGCTTTTGGGCACTGTGCCACTGCTGTTCAGTGCCACAGTGCAAGTGCTCCCTACTGTAAATTGATGTATGGATTAGTGACTCCATGATTGGATGATTGGTTTACTTGTCAGTCCCTAGTACAGTGCACTGAGTGTGCCCAGGGCTTGTAAATCCAATGCTGCTGGTGGGCTTGCAGCACTGGTTGTGCCACCCACAGAAGCAGCTTGTAAAATGTCTCAGGCCTGCCATTGCAGAGCCTGTGTGCGATCTGTGACTGCCATGTCGACTTGGCAAGTGCACCCACTTGCCAGTCCCTAAACCTTCCCTTATCTTCATATCAGACACCCCTAAGGTAGGCCCAAGGGCAGGGTGCATTGTAAGTATAAGGTAGGACATGCCCTGGTGTGTGTGGCATGTCCTAATAATGAATTACAGCCATTTTCGTTTTCACTATTGCAAGGCTACCTGTTCTCCATAGGCCAGAATGGGCAGTTTGATTATTACACCTTATAATCCTAACTGACCCAGGGAACATGGTAGAAAAACGAATTTAGTATGCCTGAACTCAGAATGATAAAATACATCTTTTAGTGAAGTTGGTTTTAACATTCTGTGTTTGAAAATACCACTTTTAGAAAGTGGGTATTTTCTTGCCTAAACTTCCAAGCCTGCCTCTGCTAGGTTGTGTATTCCTTGTCTGGAGATTGAGTGACAGGGGCTGGGGGTGGCTACAGGAGACAGGGTGAGTCAGCACAGGGCTGAATAGAAAGATATGCATCCAGAGTGGAGGGAGGAGTTGCACCTGGGTCTGAATAGGGCTGTGCCTGCCTTCCACAATGCTGGCTCCACCTCCTGCCGGGCGTCTGATGGCTCTGCCCCTCACTCACAAAGGAAAGAAGGAGTCAGAAAAACAAAGTGCTCCAGGACTGACCAGAACTGGTTTTGGACTAGGCAGAGGCCTCTCTGCCTTCAGAGAACAAAGAGAAACTGTGTATAAAAAGGGGACCCAGACCCCTAGGAAATTAGATCACTTCTGGGAAATCAAGAAACCTGTTGCCAAGGAGAAGAACCGGAGAAGCTGAAGGAGGAGTACTGCCCCTGTGCTGTTTTGCTGATTGGGGTTGGCCTGCAGTGGTTGCTTTCTACCAAGGACAGGAGAAAAGACTTTGCTGTGCTTTGTCATCTTGAAGAAGAGAATCTCCAAGGGCTTGAACTAGAGCTTGCCTCCTGCCTGAAGTCTCAGGGATACAAGACTTCACCAACCAGCTCCCCCTGCATTCCCTTGCTGGGAATTGAAGTGCCTGCTGTTGTGCTGGGCCTTCTGAGAGACTGCGTGTCGCTGGGAGCTGGAAGCGCGACGCAACAACGAGAAGCGTGTCGCCGCCGCAGCCGCGGTCATCGCATCGCCAAGGAAGCGAGACGCCGCTGCCGCTGTCATCCTCGCATCGCCAAAGCGCGGCGCATCACCGGAGAAGCGGGACGCTGCCACAGAAGTCATCGTCGCATCACCGGAGAAGCGCGTCGCAAGGCCTGTCGCGGCTCCAAAGATCATCGAGTCGCCGCACGGCCGTCGGGCGTGCACGCATCACACCAACGTTGTCACATCGCAACCAAGATGCCATTTTGTCGCATCGTACCGGAGAAGAGTATCGCATCGAGGTGCCATCTTGTCGCATCGCACCGGAAAGCAGTAAGAAACCGACGCATCACCTCCCCACACAGTAAGGAAGCGAGCATCAACTCCCCTGCGCAGCAGTAAGGAACCGACGCATCCACTCCCTGAGTGTAAGGAACCGACGCATCACCTTCCCTGCGACCCTTTTGTTTTCTTTGCGTTACGCATTCAAGGTACATTGAGAGTAAAGTGTCGCATTTACAACTTGAGAGAACTGAACTATTTTATAACCTTTTAAAGTCTATTTTTGAGTACAGTATTGTGGATTTTTGCTATTGGGTCTTGTGATAAGTCTATATAAAGATTGCTTATTTTTACATAACAACCTGTGTGGTGTCCATCTGTAGTGTTTTCACTGTATTACTGTATGTGTTCCCAAATGCTTTACACACTGCCTCTGAGATAAGCCTGTCTGCTCGTGCCAAGCTACCAGGGGGTGAGCAGGGGTTATTTTAGGAGTGTATCCCCCTTATCCTGACTAGAAGCAAGGGTCCCTATTTGGACAAAGGTGCAAACCATTGCCAACTAGAGACCCCCAGTTCTAACATTGGTGGTCAGCGGTGAGGATTTGGACTTGCATTTGTGATTCATATACAGTGATTGGTGTACACTACTAGTGAGTGCAGACCAATACGCGACCACATACATTTTGAAAGGACTTTTTTTTTCCTGGGAACCTTTATTTTTGTTGAGAACTGCCAATTTTCACAATGAGCAAAAGAGGATCCATTGCACCTGCAGATATTGAATTTGAAGAAGATAGGGTTGATACCTACACTGTGCCAGAGCTCGAAGCCGTTTGTAAAAAGTTTAAAATCTCTATGAGAGGTCTCACCAGGAAGGAGGCGCTTCAAAAGGCGCTGAGGGCCTGGTTGGAAGCACGGAATGCCGGTGGGCAGCCCGAGGAGCCTGTGGAGGAGGCAGAGAATTTAGATGAGCAGCTTGAGGGGCCATTAGGCTTACCCGGGAGGAGAGTGCCTTCCAGGGAGGGCAGCAGTGTTTCTCGAAAGGGCCTGTCTCCAGAGGAGCTGGAGGACAGGGACAAAAGCAGGATGCATGAAATGGAAATGACCAAACTGAAACAGGGAAGCCATGATAGCCTTGAGCACAAGAAATTGGAGTTGGAAAGTAAGAGGTTGGCCATGGAAGAAAAAAGGATGCTTTAGAGCATGAGAGAGTGGTGAGGGAGCTAGAGCTAAAGGCTAGGAGCCTAGAGATCACTCCCTCTGGTGGCAGCACACCTCCAGTGCCTGTAGAAAGTAGAGTATACATCCCCAAGGAGGTTATTAAGGATTTCATGAAGGGGGAGGACATTGGGCAATGGTTTAAAGCATATGAGATCGCCATGACATCACACCGGGTCCCTGAGAAGGATTGGGGAGCGGGGTTGTGGGGCCGCTTTACAGGTGAGGGAAGGGAAACCTTGCTAGCCTTGCCCACAGAGGATCAGATGTCCTATGCCCACCTGAAGGAAGCTTTAGTGGCAAGGTATGGGTTAACTCCAGAGCTTTATAGGCAGAAGTTTAGGAACTGCAAAAAGCTGGAGTCTAGTACCTGGGTGGAGTATGTGTCTTATTTTTGCAGAGCATTGGATAGATGGGTGAAGGGTAGCACAGTAAATGACTTGCAGGGGTTCTATGATTTAATTGCATGGGAGCACTTGTCCAGTAGTTGTTTTCCAGAGCTACGCCAGCACCTTGTTGACAGTAAGCTGACTAATCCTAGGAAGCTTGCTGAGGAGGCGGACCGCTGGGTCAGTACCCGGGTCCACAAGGGTCTTGTGGGAGACTCCGCCAAAGGTGGGCAGGGTCCCCAGCAGAAGAGTGGGGGGGACAAGGGTAAACAGAAGGAGTTCCAAAAGGGCCCCAAAGTAAACCCCAAGAGAACCAAGGTAAGGGTTCCCAGCCTCCCACTGAGAAAAGACCATGGGTCCCAACAGATAAGTCTGTTCAGAAGGGGCCCAAAGCATGTTTTAGTTGTGGTCAGGTGGGTCACTTTGTAGGAAGTCCCAAGTGCCCCAATACCGTGACCACTGCACCCACTGGTGCACCACCCCGGCAGATGGCTAGTGTAGCCCTGGGGGAGGAGTTGGGTGCCCAAGGTGGGTGGGGTCCCGCAGAGATGTCCCTGGTCTCTTTAGGAGACAGTGAGATGGTCCCTAGGACCCAGCTGCCTGATAACACTAAAAAATACAGGCAGTGGGTGACCATCAATGGCCATAGGGTGGAGGCTCTCAGAGACACCGGGGCCAGTGTGACAGCTGTCAGTTGTCGGCTGGTGTCTGAGGAGCAGGTGGTCCCCAACGTATTCTACCCTGTAGTTGCCGCTGACAACTCAGAGAGCCACTGCAAGGTGGCCCAGGTTCCCTTTGAGTGGGGGGGGTCTCAGGTATCCTTCAAGTAGCTGTGAGGCCAGCCATGCCTGTTGACTGTCTGCTAGGCAATGATTTGGAGAGCTCCCCTTGGGCGAAGGTGGAGCGGAGGTCTCATTTGGAGATGTTGGGTCTGCCAGAGTGGGCGTGTGTGACCACTCGGTCAATGGCAGCCGGTACGGGTATTCAGGAGAACCTGGAGCCTGGAAGAAAGGCCCAGGTGCCTGCCTTAAAGAGAGGAGGCGGGGGGCATGGGAAACCGGCCCCCGAAGTTCCCACAATCCAGGAGGAGGCAGACCTTGAGGGGGATGCCCTGGAACCTACAGGGGAACAAGTGGCTGAACTGGGGGACCTGCCTGAGCTGACCCATTGGCAGCAGGAAGGAGGCCCCTCCAGGGAAGAGTTCTGCGAGGAGCAGAAGAAGTGCCCTTCTCTTGAGGGCTTGCGGCAACAGGCTGCAAGCCAGGCAGCAGGTGATCAGTCTGGATCACACTGGATCTACTGGGAGAATGGTCTCCTGTATAGTGAGCCTAAGGTTGCTGAGCCTGGGTCAGCCCGTGTGCTGGTGGTACCCCAGCGCTTCAGAGCCTTCCTACTGGGTCTGGCTCATGATGTGCCTTTAGCAGGACATTTGGGGCAAGACAAGACCTTTCAAAGGCTTGTCACCCACTTTCATTGGCCCCAAATGCGCAAGAGTTCAGATACTCATTGCAGGACCTGTCAGACTTGCCAGGCAAGTGGTAAGAGTGGGAGGAAGCACAAGGCTCCTCTCCAACCTTTCCCTGTTGTCAGCACCCCCTTTGAGAGGGTGGGTATTGACATTGTTGGGCCTCTGGATCCCAAGACAGACATGGGCAACAGGTTCATCCTGGTCTTGGTGGACCATGCCACCCGGTACCCGGAAGCCATCCCTCTTCGGACAGTGACGGCCCTCGTGGTGGGACGTGCACTGATGGGGATTTTCTCCCGTGTGGGGTTCCCCAAGGAGGTGGTGTCCGACCGTGGTACCAACTTCATTTCCAAGTATATGAAGTCCCTGTGGCAGGAGTGTGGTGTAACCTATAAGTTCACCACTCCTTACCACCCCAAGGTAATGGGCTGGTTGAGAGATTCAACCGGACCCTGAAAGGCATGATTATGGGTCTTCAAGAACCCATGAGGCGTAAGTGGGACGTCCTCTTGCCATGCCTGCTCTTTGCTTACAGAGAGGTGCCCCAGAAGTCCTTAGGGTTCAGTCCCTTTGAACTGCTGTACGGCCATCCTGTAAGAGGACCTCTGAGTCTGGTCAAGGAAGGCTGGGAGGAAGCTCCCAGGAAAACTCCCCAGGATGTATTTAGTTACATGCTGGCCTTCAGGAACCAGTCTCGGCGTTTCAGACAACACGCTGAGGCGAATCTGGAAGCCAGCCAGGAAGAGATGAAACGTTGGCATGATCAGAATGCCACTCTGATCGAGTTTCAGCCTGGACAAAAGGTTTGGGTCATGGCCCCAGTGGAGCCCTGTGCGCTCCAGGATAAGTGGACCGGACCATTTGAGGTGGTGGAGCGCAAGAGTGATGTCACCTACTTGGTGGACTTGCAGTCTCCCAGGAACCCCTTGCGGGTCCTGCATGTGAACCGCCTGAAGCCCCACTTTGAGAGGTCTGAAGTGGGCATGCTCTTAGCAACAGATGCAGGGATGGAAGAGGAGACTGAACCTCTTCCTGACCTCCTGTATGCAAAAGAGCAAGATGGGTCAGTGGATGGTGTGAACCTCTCTCCCACCCTGACCCCTGAGCAGCAGAATGACTGTCGCCAACTGTTGGGGCAGTTTTCTGATCTGTTCTCCCTGACTCCCAGTATCACTGAATGGTGCATCCATGATGTGGACACTGGGGACAGTCCTCCTGTGAAGCACAAAACTTACAGAGTGACTGACAGGGTGAGAGCTTGCATCAAGGAGGAGGTCTCCAAGATGTTTGCCTTAGGGGTGATTGAGTCCTCTAACAGCCCTTGGGCCAGCCCAGTGGTCTTGGTCCCCAAAGGCTGCCGCGCCTGGTGCCACACCCGAACTCCGGTTCTGTGTGGACTACCGAGGACTCAATTCAGTCACCAGGACTGACGCGCACCCCATCCCCAGAGCTGATGAGCTCATTGATCGGTTAGGGGCTGCCCGGTACCTCAGCACGTTTGATCTAACGTCTGGATACTGGCAGATTGCCTTAACTGATGGGGCCAAAGAGAGGTCAGCATTCTCCACACCAGATGGGCACTACCAATTCCGGGTGATGCCCTTTGGGATGAAGAATGCCCCTGCCACCTTTCAGAGGTTGGTCAACCAGGTGTTGGCTGGGCTGGAGGATTTCAGTGCCGCCTACCTGGATGACATTGCAGTGTTCAGCGCCACTTGGGAGGAACATCTGCACCACCTCTGGGAAGTGTTGAAGGCGCTGCGGAGGGCAGGCCTCACGATCAAGGCGAGTAAGTGCCAGATCGGGCAGGGTTCTGTGGTGTACTTGGGACACCAGGTTGGGAGCGGCCAGGTGGCACCCCTACAACCCAAGTTAGATACCATCCTGGCTTGGGAACCCCCCAAAACCCAGACAGAGGTGAGAGCCTTCTTAGGACTCACCGGGTATTACAGGAGGTTTGTCAAGGGGTATGGCAACATTGTTGCACCCTTGACTGAGCTGACTTCCAGGAAGCAGCCCAGGAAAGTGAACTGGACTGATGCCTGCCAAAAGGCTTTTGATGCCCTGAAATCTGCCATGTGCACGGCGACGGTGCTTCAGGCGCCCAACTTCTCAAGGGAATTCATTGTGCAGACAGATGCTTCAGAGCATGGTGTTGGGGCTGTGCTTTCACAGATGAATGAGGAGGGCCTAGACCAACCTGTAGCCTTTATTAGTAGGAGGTTACTCCCACGGGAACAGAGGTGGAGTGCGATTGAACGTGAGGCATTTGCTGTGGTCTGGGCACTGAAGAAGTTGAGACCATACTTGTTTGGGACTCACTTCCGGGTTCAGACAGACCACAGGCCCCTCAGATGGTTAATGCAGATGAGGGGTGAGAACCCAAAACTGTTGAGGTGGTCCATTTCCCTACAGGGGATGGACTTCACGGTGGAACACCGCCCTGGTACAGAACACGCCAATGCTGATGGTCTGTCCAGATTTTTCCGCCTTAGTGATGAGAACTCCCAGGAGGAAGGGTAGTTCTCCCCACATTTCAGCTGGAGGGGACACGTGTTAGACTTGGCACCATTGGCGTGGGTCTCCCTTCCATTTTTTTGCTGTTGCCTCTTATGTTTTGCTGGTTTTAGATGCTTTTGGGCACTGTGCCACTGCTGTTCAGTGCCACAGTGCAAGTGCTCCCTACTGTAAATTGATGTATGGATTAGTGACTCCATGATTGGATGATTGGTTTACTTGTCAGTCCCTAGTACAGTGCACTGAGTGTGCCCAGGGCTTGTAAATCCAATGCTGCTGGTGGGCTTGCAGCACTGGTTGTGCCACCCACAGAAGCAGCTTGTAAAATGTCTCAGGCCTGCCATTGCAGAGCCTGTGTGCGGTCTGTGACTGCCATGTCGACTTGGCAAGTGCACCCACTTGCCAGTCCCTAAACCTTCCCTTATCTTCATATCAGACACCCCTAAGGTAGGCCCAAGGGCAGGGTGCATTGTAAGTATAAGGTAGGACATGCCCTGGTGTGTGTGGCATGTCCTAATAGTGAATTACAGCCATTTTCGTTTTCACTATTGCAAGGCTACCTGTTCTCCATAGGCCAGAATGGGCAGTTTGATTATTACACCTTATAATCCTAACTGACCCAGGGAACATGGTAGAAAAACGAATTTAGTATGCCTGAACTCAGAATGATAAAATACATCTTTTAGTGAAGTTGGTTTTAACATTCTGTGTTTGAAAATACCACTTTTAGAAAGTGGGTATTTTCTTGCCTAAACTTCCAAGCCTGCCTCTGCTAGGTTGTGTATTCCTTGTCTGGAGATTGAGTGACAGGGGCTGGGGGTGGCTACAGGAGACAGGGTGAGTCAGCACAGGGCTGAATAGAAAGATATGCATCCAGAGTGGAGGGAGGAGTTGCACCTGGGTCTGAATAGGGCTGTGCCTGCCTTCCACAATGCTGGCTCCACCTCCTGCCGGGCGTCTGATGGCTCTGCCCCTCACTCACAAAGGAAAGAAGGAGTCAGAAAAACAAAGTGCTCCAGGACTGACCAGAACTGGTTTTGGACTAGGCAGAGGCCTCTCTGCCTTCAGAGAACAAAGAGAAACTGTGTATAAAAAGGGGACCCAGACCCCTAGGAAATTAGATCACTTCTGGGAAATCAAGAAACCTGTTGCCAAGGAGAAGAACCGGAGAAGCTGAAGGAGGAGTACTGCCCCTGTGCTGTTTTGCTGATTGGGGTTGGCCTGCAGTGGTTGCTTTCTACCAAGGACAGGAGAAAAGACTTTGCTGTGCTTTGTCATCTTGAAGAAGAGAATCTCCAAGGGCTTGAACTAGAGCTTGCCTCCTGCCTGAAGTCTCAGGGATACAAGACTTCACCAACCAGCTCCCCCCCTGCATTCCCTTGCTGGGAATTGAAGTGCCTGCTGTTGTGCTGGGCCTTCTGAGAGACTGCGTGTCGCTGGAAGCGCGACGCAACAACGAGAAGCGTGTCGCCGCCGCAGCCGCGGTCATCGCATCGCCAAGGAAGCGAGACGCCGCTGCCGCTGTCAACCTCGCATCGCCGAAGCGCGGCGCATCACCGGAGAAGCGGGACGCTGCCACAGAGGTCATCGTCGCATCACCGGAGAAGCGCGTCGCAGGGCCTGTCGTGGCTCCAAAGATCATCGAGTCGCCGCACGGCCGTCGGGCGTGCACGCATCACACCAACGTTGTCACATCGCAACCAAGACGCCATTTTGTCGCATCGTACCGGAGAAGAGTATTGCATCGAGGTGCCATCTTGTCGCATCGCACCGGAAAGCAGTAAGAAACCGACGCATCACCTCCCCACATAGTAAGGAAGCGAGCATCAACTCCCCTGCGCAGCAGTAAGGAACCGACGCATCCACTCCCCTGAGTGTAAGGAACCGACGCATCACCTTCCCTGCGACCCTTTTGTTTTCTTTGCGTTACGCATTCAAGGTACATTGAGAGTAAAGTGTCGCATTTACAACTTGAGAGAACTGAACTATTTTATAACCTTTTAAAGTCTATTTTTGAGTACAGTATTGTGGATTTTTGCTATTGGGTCTTGTGATAAGTCTATATAAAGATTACTTATTTTTACATAACCTGTGTGGTGTCCATCTGTAGTGTTTTCACTGTATTACTGTATGTGTTCCCAAATGCTTTACACACTGCCTCTGAGATAAGCCTGTCTGCTCGTGCCAAGCTACCAGGGGGTGAGCAGGGGTTATTTTAGGAGTGTATCCCCCTTATCCTGACTAGAAGCAAGGGTCCCTATTTGGACAAAGGTGCAAACCATTGCCAACTAGAGACCCCCAGTTCTAACAGGGAGTAGCTGCTGTATTAAGCCACAGGCTCAGCTGCCACCCAGGAAAACATACCAAACCCAGACATTGTTGAAAACGAATCACCTAGGGAGTGGTGTGCCTTGTGTGGATCTCACCATATATTCTTACCCCTAAGGCCCTGGAAACCTAAAACCTTTCTGAAAATCATGCATTTTCCTCACAGGGAAGTGTGAGGGAAAGTTCCGGCATCTGTATGGATCCACAAAATTTCTACCACCATGCATTCAAGTGGTGTAGCGTTTTTATCGGCAGTTATGTGACAACACTGACTGGTAGGAATTTTGGGGCATATTTACAAGAAAATGGTGCAGCGGGGTGCCGCAAGTTTTGCTGCGCTGTGTCATTTTCTAAGTACAGGAATGCACCCTATTTACAACAATATGGCGCATTCCTGTACTCACCCCTGCGCCGGCGCAAAAAAAGCAGCCTAGTGCCAGCACAGGCCTCCTTGCACCATGGTGCAACGGTGCCTGCATTGCAGGGATGATTGTTGTTGTTCAGGAAGGGACACCTTCCTGTACAAAAACAATCATCAATAGCGTTTTGCTCTTTCTATGTGTGCTTCAGAATGCAGCACACATAGAGCAAAAAACGAGTAGAAATAAAAGTATTTCTCCTTGTTGCGCCACCCTTACGTGTACGTAGTGTCAAAAGCAATGGGTGTTGCGTGGGAACACCCACAGCAACACTCATTGCATGCCCCTTTGCCGCAGAAAACGGCGTTGAGGAGGACCATATTTACAAGGCGGTGTAAGTGTGTGTTGCACTCGATCTTTCACCCTCCTGGTGACAATCTGGTCTTCATAGAATAAATCATGGAGGTCATCAGCTCGAGCTCGGATCAACTCTGCCACATATTCCTCGGAGACTTTAACCTTCATTGGAATGACACAAATGATCCTTATGTCTGTTCCTTTAAGACTTTCCTCTCTGACCTTAACCTCTCACAGCACTGTAAAGGTCCTACACACAATAAGGGCGCCACTCTCGACCTTATCATTGCCAAAGACAACATCATACAAATAGGTGACATCTTACCCTGTGACTGGTCTGATCATTTTCAAATTCCCTTCCTCATCCTAGATAAGGGCTTAGGTAGACAGGGCCAACCCCTTAAAGCAAAACAACTGACTCGCAATATGAGAGACCTCAACATCAATATGCTAACTTCAATCACCAAAAATAGACTACAGCCCCCACCTAATATGACCAACCTTGACGATCTATCGGATCATTACATTAACACGCTGTCTAACATTCTTGATTCTATTGCACCGAAGCAGCTCAAAAGGATTCCCGTCAAACTTTCCAAACCGTGGTTCAATGGCTCCCTAAATGATGAACGGCGCAATCTTAGACTATCTGAGAGACTCTGGAGAAACCCGCCCTCCACCACAAATCTCACTCAACTTAGAAAAGTGAGAAGCTCCTACAACAAACACATCCGCCTGGCTAAAACAGACCACTTCGGAACTCAATTTGATGGAGCCAAAAATAGACCCAAAAAACTCTTTGAAATTATTAAGGAGCATTCTAACCAGTCTTTCAACCTGATCTCTACTCCGATATCCCTGCTCCCTAGTGGTGATGATTTCACAGCTCACTTCTCTGAAAAAACAAGGAAAATAGAGTTGGAGCTACTACCGGTCACCCCAACTTTGTTACATAAGAAACTTCCCGCAGGATCAGCGGAGCTGGCAGAATCCTTGACAATATCATCGCTTTTGGGCTGCTCTCTCAAAAACAATGCCTCTTGGAACTCTTTTTTCTCCTCCCAGATGTCACGGAGCTCCTTCACAACATGGCATCCCTTAAACCCTCCAACCATTTTGGTGATCCTTTACCTGCTAAGCTTTATAAAGATTTAAACTCAGCCATTCTCCCTCTTTGGTCCAGGATCATTCATGAATCCCTCTTACAGGGAAAGACTCCGGACTGCCTAAAGGTTGGGCAAGTTACTCCCATTCCTAAGAAGCCCAATGCGGACCTATCAGACCCAAACAACTTCCGACCTATAACCAGCAGTATGACTCTAGCTAAATTGCTTGAAAAATGCGTCCATTCGCAGCTCTGCAACCACACTGAGAAATATCAACTCCTTGACCCCCATCAGTCAGGTTTCAGATCAGGGCACAGTACTGAAATGGCACTAACGCACATTGTTGATGACGCCTTGAGAGCCCTTGACCAAAATGTCCCTTGTCTCCTGATTCTTCTGGACCTGTCCTCAGCCTTTGATACCATCAAACATGAAAACCTGATTGATCTTCTTCAACACAGGATGGGTCTCTCGGGCCCAGTCCTCAATTGGTTTGCCTCCTTCCTGCATAACCGCATGCAAAGGATCAAAGTTAAACATTCCCTTGCTTCCAGTACCCCTGTCACGATTGGAGTCCCCCAAGGATCGGCGCTCTCGCCAACTCTCTTCAATCTTTTTATGGAGCCACTTTCTGTCATTCTGAACAGAGCGAACATTCAGTACCACATGTATGTGGATGACACGCAACTATATCTGAAGATCTCCTCTCAAGAGGACATAAAAACATTAAATGCTGCACTTGCACAAACCCAACAATGGTTAGCTCAGAACCATCTCCTACTAAATACTCTCAAAACAGAATTTCTTTTGATCTCCCCACCCAATCACTCGGCTCATACCCTTGACTGGATTAAACATCTCACTGCTCTGAACTGCACCCCTCATGTTGTAGACTCTGCCAAATCTTTAGGTATCACCTTGGATAAACACTTAAATATGCAAGCGCACATCAGTGCTACTACTAGGGGAGCGAATTTCCAACTTAATACACTTAGGAAAATCAAACCTTTCCTCCCCCCAGAAGACCTCAGGCCGGCGGTTCAATCCCTGATTATCTCTAGATTGGAATATGGGCTGGTGACCCTTGCTGGACTTCCCAAAGCTAGCCTGGCCCCACTCAGAGCTTCCCTGAACGCATCGGCTAGATTCATAACGGTCTCGAGAAAGTTTGACCACATCTCCCCTGACCTTCTGCAACTAAATGGCTATCTATTGAAGCCAGAATCCGTCTGAAGATAGCGTGCCTGACTCATAAAGCCATACATTACAACACCCCGTACTACCTGACAAATAAGCTTGAACTATCGGGCTCCTGCCAGAACCTTAGAAGTACGTCCACCCTTCTCTTGAAACCTCCAAAATTCAAAAAGAAAAGATCTTACAACCGTGCTTTCATTGGTCTTGCTCCGAGAATCTGGAACTCACTGCCATCCGAGATCAGATCCAATCCTTCCACTACATCCTTTAAAAAGCTGGTCAAACGACTACTTCTGAACGAACGTTAACACCATCATCCTGTGATCATGCTCTTGTTTTTATTAATACCCTAATTCCTGTTGTACTACACTGATGCGTTTTATTGTATGCTTTTACGCTATTTGTATCTAGTCCTCTATGATTCCTTAATTGCATTAACTGGTGATCTCGTTCTTGTTTTTGTTAAAATTCCCTGATTGGTATTGCACTTCTCTGGTGCGTTTTATTTTATGATGTTTTGCTCTTCGTGTTCTAGGGTACCGTTGATACCCCCAACTCTTAACCTGAACGATTTCCACTATGTTGTAACTTCACCTTTTTGCACATTGTGTTTGTACCCTTGCTTGTGTCAACTCTGTACAGCGCTCTAATACCCCGATGGGTCTTGTTTGCACTTTATAAAACTATTCAAATAAATAAAATAAAATAAATAAAGCCATGCAAAGTGGCTAAACGCCGCCTTGTAAATATGGAGCAGGGCACAGCGCCCCTGGAGTGACGCTCTGGAGGTGCAATGCCCTTCTAAATATGTCCCTTTGTTTCTACAAGTAGTGAAACACTATGATCTATTAATAGGCTGCCTTTTACCAAGTTGATGAGTACAAATTAGCCCCCTAACTCAAATCATTTGAAGACACCTGGGTTGATCACATAACTTGGTCAGGTGACAGGTGCCAACCTAAGGTCCACATCCCAAGGTGAAACTTCTACCAAAGTAAATTAAATAAAAAAGCCACAATCAAAAACACAACTGAAGGGTAGCACAACTCCTTACAAGGAACCTTTGGAACACAGCACCCCATCTTTTACCACTTTATTGAAATATTACAAAAAGAAAACAATTACCAAGGCCTTAGACAAAAACAAACCCATGCCCAAATGCTATGTCTACAAATATCTGAGCAAACAAAGCACATGCACAACATGCTTTCCAAGTCCACTTATTTGAAATGTTTCAATGCCTGGACTAATTAGAACTTATAGCCTGCATCCCAATTTAACATAAACCTCAAAAACCAAAATGAAAACAACCAACCAAACCAAAACTAAACACTACGGATATAAGTGAAACTGACTTTATTCAAAAAATATATTTAAGTTATAAATACTTAAACAATTTCTTTGCTTCATTTAGGGACCCCTGTAAAATAATTTTAATTAAAAACTAAATGTCCCAGCATGCAACAAAAACATACACTAATCTATATACATACAAAATACAATGATAGTTACCTTTATTGAAAACTTATTATCAAACCTTACACAATACACATATTGCATTTACATTAAAATATTATATCCATAAGCATGCCTTATACTTTTTATACCAACTGAAAAGTAAAACCCATTAACCAACCCCACCAATGCTAATGCCATATAAAATGAATGCTAAAAATTCTCAAAGCCGTGTAGCTGTTGAAAGTCCAAAGAGGACACTCCTTTTCCACAACAAATAGTTTTCATGTCATAGCATACAATAATGTAAAAATAATCCAAAATGTAAGATTCCATATTGCATCCCTCGATTCTCATAAAAAACAGTTTTAAAAACTCTGCTAAGCCATTAAGTACAACGAAAATGTAAATATTAGTTGGACCTATACAACTTCCAGAACAAATCCAAAAATGAAGTTTTTTCAGGGATGTTTTTCTAAACATTTACAGTTAAAAAAATGACACATTTCCACCCTCAGTCCAAAACACTAGAAACTTAAAAGTATATTGAAATAAACTACATAAACATCATAAAACTGTGTTGCATACACCAATATATAAATTTATTAGTAACGAGTTGTCACTCTATATAGCCTACACTAAGACTGCAAAATCACACTAATCCACTACAAAAAACCATAACCAATACATTGCATACTAACCAAAATGGAAACCTGCAGCCTCTGCCCTGAATGTGAGCTTGACAAAGAAAGGAAAAGCAGATGTAACAGTGGAGCTAATGAGGAAAAAATGTCAGCAAAAAAAAGATAAAAATAGACTACAAATACATTGGAGACAATGTGAAAATGCTGTATTATTTTGTTTTTATATTAGAAATCAATTCAGAAATGTTATAAAATGTTTACAGTTTTTGAATGCACCAAAAAATAAAACATTCTTGAAAAAATCTTTGAAAGAAAATTTAAATTGTTTAAAAATATTGGTTTATTAAATATTTGGAATAATTATCTTTTAATTGCTGCTACCAATCCCTCAGACTGGCACAAATACCTAACACTCACAGAATCAAAACTGAACTCCACATCCTCCAATCCGGGGCACCCAGGCCCAATCCACCTCCCAGGAATAGCGCATCCCCCTTGTGACAATCTCACTCATGCTGGCGTCTGCCTACTCTCACCTCCCCCACTTTTTTCCCCATAGCCATCCATCAATCACCCCATAAAGAATCTACAGCCCGGCTCCACTCAGAAGCCCCCAAAGTTTGTCTGACACTTACCCCTCACGTGCATAGACACGGGTAGTTCCGACCTACCCAATTACTAATAGGCGCTCACACTATCGTGTTCATAATGATACGTCCAGCGTCAGTGTCCGACAAGGCGTTTTCATGGTGCATGACAGATGCTAAAATGTTAAATGTAATGTTAATGGTGTATTATAGAACTACAGGATCCCGTAGCGGCTTCAATATTAGACTGATGCTTATACCACATGCAACAGGTTGTTTTTCAGCAAATTGCCATAAGATTATATGTATGACTCCCATTGCCCAAGGGGCTGTGTAAGCAATATCGAAAATTAATCAACACTATTTAAAAAAAAACAAAAAACTATCTTTTAATTGCTTATTGAAATGTTTTGTCTAATAAAATGTTTCTACATTCCTAATATATTTTGTCTCAACAATATAAATCACTGTATACCTTGGAGAAAAATGTTCTATGTTTATACACGTATGTGCCTGATTACTTTTTTTAAAAATTCTTTTTATTTCAAACATGCTCAGCACAGTAGAATGCACATCTGGACATGACGAATAACATAGTATCAACATTACAAAAGGCAGAGACCAACCTCGTAGAGCAGTAGAGCAATCAAACTACGAGAACCCTTGTGTGGTCCCTGGACAAGACCCAAACCCTGCACCCACCCTCCCCATTAACATCAAAACCCCCTATAGGCTTGCCATGCTCCCCATATCTTCTCCCACTTCTTCGGGCAGTCTCTACTTTGGTAAGCAAGTTTTTCTGCTAGCAGGCACTAGTCCAGGTCTGCTTTCTAGTCAGAGAGTAAGGGTGGGGTCACTGAGCCCCAGGCCCTCACTGTTTCTTTTTGCCACCCCTGCCGCCAGTGCCAGCTAAATGTTTTGATACTTGGGCCATATTGTCTTCCCCGAAATCATCAACAAGAGCCATTTCCCGTCCATAGGTACCTTCTGGGACAGCACAGCCGCCATTGCCCGAGTCACCCCACCCCAATACGTTTGTATCGCTGGACATTCCCAAAGGATATGAAAGAATGTGCCCTCCCCTCCACAGTCCCTCAGGCATAGCGAAGTGGGTGACCTCCCAGTTGCCACCAACCTGGTCCTTGAGTAATAGGAGCGATGAAAAACTCGAAGCTGAACTAGGCAAAATCGCATTCTAATGGCCACCGCCCGAGGGCTCTGCAGGGCCTCCTGCCAATCATCTAGACCATTGAGGTTCTCTGCCCAGGGCTCCCTCAGTGCGCCACAGGGATCTGGTGAATTATTGATCAATTTACGATATATCATGGATATAGCCTTGTCAGTGATATGTTCCGTCAACAAGCGACTTTCCAGGGGAGAGGCATCTGTCAACTGTTCACCCTCTCGAATATGTCATGCCAGGGCATGCCCCAGCTGGAGATATCTATACCTTTCCCTATCGCTTAGCTCATACTCTTGCCCTAGGATTTCAAACGTGATATAGACCTGATTGCACCAAACATCCCCCAAGTGTTCTATCCCCAATACCTCCCACTTGGAGAAGCCCTGTAGCCCACCCACCTCTCGGAGCAAATCACTGCACCACAGAGAGGGTAATTGTCGTTAATCACCCCCCACCCCAAGAAGCCCGCCGCCTCTTGCAATGCCCTAACTACCACCTGCGTATGATGTGGCAACCCCTTATTCAACTTCCTCTGGTAGAGTATTGCCTTGTATCCTCTTCGCCCCATAGCCTGCCTGTCAATGTGATATGCCGGCTCCTGCCGATCAGCAAAGACCCATTCATTCACCACAAGGAGTTGGGTTGCCCAATAATATTTAGTGATGTCTGGTATTGCCAAGCCGTCCTCGTAGACCCCCCTTTGCAGCTTGGAAAGTGCTATGCGCCTTGCTCCGCCCTGCCACAACAAAGTGCGAACTTCGCCCTCAATCCTCTGAAAAAAGTTCTTGGAGACACGGTAAGGCATATTTTGGAGCACATAAAGCAATCCTGGCAGTGTCATCATTTTATATAATGCCCCCTTTCCCACCAGGGTCAGTGGGAGCATACCCCAATGTTTCACATTCCCTTTCAGCCTATTTCAACTGTAGCTGGAGATTTTTGTCCAAAAAGTCCTAGAGTTCTCTAGTAATATATATCCCAAGGTACTGGAAGCCTCCCACACAGAGCGGTACCTGGCAGGATCGGGGGAGCTTCACCTCACCACCCACCAACGGAAAGATCAGGGACTTTGACCAGTAAATCAGATAACCCGAGTAGCCACCGAAAAGATCAAATGTGTGCAACACCCTATGAATGGAGGAGGCCGGTTTGGTCAGGTAGAGCACTATGTCACCTGCGTATAGTGATATACGCTCCTCCCAGCTTCCACCACAGCGCACCCCTCTCACCAAAGGATCCTGCTGTATCCAGGCCATGAGCGGCTCAAGAGCCAGGGCAAAAAGCATTGGGGAGAGTGGGCACCCCTGCCTGGTAGCCCTCCGCAAGGGAAAAAACAGAGAAACCGCTCCATTAACCCTCACCCTCGTCAACGGCAGATGATACAGAAGTCAGACCCAGCCGCAGAATCTCGGCACAAAGCCAAACTTCGATAGGGAAGCAAACAGATAATTCCATTCAATACTATCGAAGGCCATCTTCGTGTCTAACAACATCACCACTGCCACATCCTGATTCCCAGCTCCCGTCACGTGCAACACCCAAAACAGACGATGCAGATTAAACCGAGTACTCCTATGGGGTATAAAACCTGACTGGTCGGGATGTACGAGTTTTGTAATCACCGAGCACAACCTGGATGCCAGTATCTTTGCCAGCACTTTAACACCAACATTAGGTAGGGGTATAAGTCGGTATGACTCACACTCCATCGGAGGCTTACCCTTCTTGTGGATGACCACTATCAAAGCAGTCCTCTGATCTGGGGAAAGACTCTCCTTCTCCCTTGCCCCATTGAACATAGGTAACATATGTGGTGCCACCTTACTCAACATCCCTTTAAACAGTTCTACTGGTAGGCTGCTTGGACCGGGCACCCTGCCCGACTGAAGGTTGCGCACCGCCGCCACAAGCTCATCCTCCGTTAGTTCAGCCTCTAGTGTGTCCCTATCTTCCTTTTCGAGCATGGGTATGGGCAAGTCCCATAAGAGGTCCACACAGTCAGCCAGGGACCGGACCCCTGTAAACGTATATAGTCTTTGTAATACTCAGCAAAAGAGTCAGCAATGGCCAAACTAGTGGTCTGGAGCACCCCTGATTTATCTTTCACCTCCAGGACCCAGGCGCTATTCTTATCTCGCTTCTTCTTAAGCCAGGCCAGGAGTTTGCCTGCCTTGTCCCCAATATCGTAAAGGCAAAGCTGCGTTGCCAAGGCATGTTTCTGGGCCTCCCGCTCTGCCAGGACCCTGAGATGGTGCTGGTTGAGGCATAGTTGATGCTTCAAGCCCGTCTCCCTATCACGGACCACCATTGCCTCCAGTTAGAAATGGTGATGACGCTGCTGGGGGCCCTTCCCCATGGGGGACAATGGCGGGGGATAGACGATTGGGTACAGGCAGGAGCCACGAAGTTGGGAGATCTCTACCGGGACGGGGAACTACTCTCCTTTGAGGAATTCAGCGCCGACTGGGATATACCACAAGGGCATTTCCTACTCCACGGGGCAGTTACGGGGGCCATGAGGCGACACTGGGGAACAGGTACGACTGAACCGCCACGACACGCCACCTGTGAATACATAAGTCTCGCTGGGGGGACTATCAAAGCCGTTGCATGCCTCTACAGGGCTATAGGACGGGACTCCATACAGCCGCTGGACCGGTTGAGAAACCAATGGGGGGAAGACATTGACAGACCACTGGAAGACAAGGACTGGGAGAACATACTAGTACGGACAACCAAAGTATCCCGAAATGCCCGCTTCAGCCTGATTAGCTTTTATATACTTCACCGAGCATACATAACCCCAGAACGTGTCAATTGCTACTTTGCTAGGGAGGACGCCAGGTGCCCGAGATGTAATACACAAGGGGCAACTTTTATTCACATGATATGGAGCTGTACCTCCTTAACGCACTACTGGCAGGAAATAACACGGGAGACAGCTAGAATAATGGAGAGGGTAATCCCCTGTACACCGGACCATGTCTTGCTTAGCCTGTTTCCACACACTGCCAAAACTAGGACCACGGACAGGTTCCAAGATCTCGCCTTTATACTCGCGAAGCGAGAAATCACTAGTAGCTGGAAGAATCCGGACGGCCCCAATGTACACAGATGGAAGCGAGAGTTGGTGAAATGGGCTGGATGCGAGAGCAGGGTCCTGCTTAGAAATGCGAGACGGGGAGTGGGCAAGTTGGAAAGAGCTAGGGTGTGGGAGGTGCTGGTGGAAGACCTAAAGAGAGATGGTCGGGCATCTGAAGCCTCCACCCTGAGAGACCACCACAGCAAGAGAACCCCCAGAGGCCAGGTCAGGATGGGGTATTACTGCAGATCCCGAGAGAAGGGGATATATAACAAATTTACACATGGGAGGGCAGGGATATGGAAATGAGGCGCCTGCGAAATGCCAACACACACTGCAAGGTACAGGGGAGGCGACTTTCTGAGCTCAATAGATGCTGTTGGGAGACAGCAGTGCGGGGCGGGAGGGGGAGGGAGGTTAATTATCTTGTTGGGGGGGGGAGGAGGGTGGGTGGGAAACTGAGGCCTGTTTAGAAGAATCCTTACCGGACAAAGGATATGACAGATGGAACTCGGACTCATAAATGTAGGAGTATGTTTAATATGTAATGTGATGCACTGAACATGACCATGCTTTGCATTTACTTGTATCGCAATCAGCGGAATAGCTGAATGACATATAAAAGGCAATAAAGTTTGTTTAAAAAAAAAAAAAAAACATTGCCTCCAGTTGCACAATTTCCTCTTCAATCACAGAACCAGCTAACCTATGCTCCTTTTTCACGCCCCCCCGATCCCTGCCTGTGCCCGTCCCCGCAGAACCACCTTAAAAGCCTCCCAGAATGCACTTGCAGATTCAACCGAGCCACCGTTCTCCGTAAAGTACTGCTATGCCCTTTCTCTAAGCTATTGTCTAATCTGCTCATCTTTTAGATACCATGGGTCTACTTTTGGGGGTAGGGAAAAATCTTTTACGGGACCTCCTAGGGTCACTCCAACCGGCGAGTGATCCGAAATACCTCACGGATAATGGCAGGCTGCCCTAAAGTGACTGGCATTTCCTATATGGGTACAGAGATAGTCCGAGAGAAGCTACCGTGGGCTGGGGAAATTAAGTGTACTGTCGGAGTTGTTGATGCTGCAAGTGCCAGAGGTCTACCATACCCAATGCTTCCAGGAAGGGCCTAGGGATACTCTGATCTGAGGGCATGGTCACCTCCGTCTGCATATCTCAGCAGGGGTCCATCACTGCATTCATATCACCTCCCAGGACCCAAATCCCCTCCGGCGCCCCTGGCAGCATAGCGCTCACCTCTGGGAACGTAACCGCATGGTGCCGCGGCGCAACATACAGCGAGCAAACATTAAGGGTACGTCCCTCCCATATGCCCAATACTACCACGAAGTGCCCCCCAGGATCCTGCCATGTCTGATGGACTATGAACAGTACCGACTGTTTAATTAGAATCCCCACCCCCCTGGAGTCAGTTGTGTACCCAGCATGGGCGACCAATTTATAGCCAAATCTGTTCAACGCTGTATATTGGTTACCCCTAAGGTGTGTTTCCTGGAGTAGTACTAGGTCCGGTGAGTGCATGTGCACGTATTGGAGCACTAATGTCCGCTTAATCTTATTCCCCAGGTCATTGACATTCCAGGTCCAGATCTTCAATCCATTCTGGTCAGCGCCCTAATGGTAAAGAGTTATGACCCTCACGGGCCCCCATCACTGCACTGCCCATTCCATGTTGGCATACCCCCCCAGCTCTGTATGACAGTCCCAAATACCACCCCATGCTCTGTGCATGAGCAAACAAGAATACATACTGATACAAACATAAACAAAGAAAATAAACAGGGTCGATCATGCTTCCCCCAGCTTGGGGATATTTGCTGGTGGTGAAACCACATATGACAACAGAATATGAATTCAACAACCCTCAACACCCCCCTCCCTGCATCCCTGCATTGTGAGCTCAGAACCGCCCACCACTCAAACTCGCAGAGTGCCTGTTGACCCAATGTGAACAACTGAAAGTGTGGGTGGGCCACTCCGCCATCGCGTGCTTAGACAGCCAAAGGACCTTCCATAAAAGTCAATAGCATTGATGTGCCTTACTTATCCCATAACAGCATACAGGAAGGACAGCCCCCCAACTCCCACCAGACTGGGCCCATCCATCTTTGACTTACCCAGCCAGCATCAGTGTCACCAGAACCACAACCTGGATTTGGCAAGCAACGTAACCCAAGCCTCCTGCTCTGAGCACAGAAAACAACCCTCCCCGAGATACGCTCACATGTCCGACTCCAACACTTGACGCCACCGCCGGTCCGGAGAAGCCGGCCCTCAGCATTACGATCTGTCCCTTGGCGGCCAGTCGTTGTATCTTACCGCCTGTCCACGCGACATCCCTCCAACCAGTTCCAGGCCTCGTCCGGAGAGTCAAAATGCCACGTCTTGCCCTCTGAGAGGACCCTGAGTCTGGCTGGGTATAGCATCATGTGTTTTATTTCCTTTTCACGCAAGGCTCGCTTGACACTCTCAAAACTATGCCTCTGTTTCTGTACCTGGATCCTGAAATCTGGAAAGATCCTTATTGTCAACTTGTAGATCTCCATGGACTCGGGCTGCCTGAAGGATTGCATCCCGGTCTCTATGCGCAATAATGGTGCGCGGCGGCGCTCCCGGTGTTGGTCTAGGGCCCAACGCTCGGTGAGCCCTTTCAATCAAGAAAAATTTGGGCAATCGCTTGTGGTGAAGGGTATTAAGAATCAAGTCCTCCAGATAAAGGTCAACACTGGGCCCCTCCGCCCCCTCTGGGACCCCAACCACTCGATTGTTATTTCACCCGGACCTCCCTTCCTGGTCCTCCAGCTTGGCCGCCATAATGGCATTTTGTTTAGTCAGAGTGTGAACTTGCTCTTCCAGTCTCTTTGTTGTGGATTGGAGCCCACCAACCTGTGTTTCTGCCGTGGTCACTTTTTCAGAGATATTGCTAAAATCAGCTCTCAAGAGGTTGACGTCGATGGTGACAGCGTCGTGTTTGGGCTCAATTGTATTTCGTAGTGCTTGTATTGCGGCCATTATTTCTTTCAGGGCTGGTTCATCAGTAGGCAAATCAGTCTTGTGTGACACAGTGTTCCCACCAGCCGCCTCCTGTGCAACTCCACCCGTGGTATGCATTAGCACTGTATATTTGTCCATATTATTAAGCTGTGAGGGTTTAGGCCCACGATTCAGGACCATGTCCACCACGCCCCACCAGTAGGCACTTTCCTCCGGGCAGTGGGGGATAAGGACACTCAGGTAGCTACCAGACTCACTGCATGCAGGGATAGGGTGCTCAGCAGGCTGTAGTATGGATCACGTCCACCCTGCGTTGCGGGCTGTAAAGGACTGGCGCGGTGGGATCCATCAGGCTAATAACGTGGGCCTTCCCAAAGTATCACACAGTGCCTTCTGCAACCCCAGGGCAACCAGTCCAATTGCACATTTCCTCTGGGTGGGCTGGTTTCAGCGCCCGTACCACCACTTCACCCCTGGGGGTCGCAGGTCACCAGGCCCCCCAGATGTCTCTCCAAGCCAAAGGGGAGCCCCCAGTACAGAAGCCTCTCCTCACCTCCCGCTATACTCAGAGTTTCTGTAGGCCCCGCCCGGCTCAGGCGAGTCTCCATGCCCAGGCTGCTCGCCCCAGGCTCAATCAGCGCTGCTGCAGTTCACCGCTGCAGCCAAGCAGCTCAGCAGTGCCAGCGATCAGTCACCGGTGGCCCTCTGTCTTTGTCTCTACACTTCGGGGGCCGTAGGTCTTCAGGCGTCTGGGATGTCTATCCACACATATGCAGCTCCACTCTCAGCCTCTTCAATGCCTTTTTTGTTGGAGGCCCGCCCAATCCTGAACAAGGCCCCTGGCCCAAGCGGCTCACCTCTGGGCATGGCTGCTGCCGCCTCCGCTTGCTGCCTCTGCCCCTCAACTCAACAGCTTGAGTAATAGAGAGACCTTTACTCTCGTCCGGTAGGCACCAGGCGAGAGCCCCGCCGATCGCTGTCTCCGCAGCACGCCGCGGGTCGTCTAGTCACTTTGCCGCGAGGTCCCCGGATCTCCACCTCCGGCACCAGACTCAGCCCCTCGGGTTCCATGCAAGCTTCACTGTCATCTGGGGCTCCCAGCAGCGAGGACCCCACCAAAGGCTATTGAGCTGGGGGGTGCTATCCGACCCCCTCGGCCTGTACACTAGGCTGCCACCTGGTCTGCTCACCCTCTGTCACCACGCGGCTATTAGAGCACTGCTGCCAGCACACACCCCGGCCACCGTTCCAGACCGGTTGCAGCCGTATAATCTTCGCCAGGCTCGGCACCAATTCGGTAGGTCTGTTTTACCACGGCACAGCACGGATGATGTCGGATTGGAAGGATTTGGTCGTCAGTAGCTACAGAGTTACACTAAGGTGCAGATATTGCTGTCGGCAGTTAGCCATGCCACTCATGCCTTATTACTTAATTTAAGTACAATACTAGTGTACATTTTGAAAATGTAATGTTTTCGTTTTTTTAATATATTGCTTAAAGTTATAGTGTTGTTATAAATGCATTATTTTTAATCACTAGTAGCATTATTTTAATATGAACACATACTAATTATTTTGAGACATTCAATTTAGATGTTGTAAAACTAATAATATTGTTTCAGATTGAACTATGTCATTGTTTACTTATTATTTCACTGATAAAGCATGATATTATGTTTTTTTAATTGCAGAAATCTGGTTGTTAAATATTATTAATAAAGCTATTGCAATAATATTAAAGAAAGTGTAAAAGGAAGTGGGTCAGAATTACTGTTCTGATGCATGTTTCACAAACATTGGTGAAAGTATATATATGGGGTGCTCATTTACTATTCTAATTCCAGTCTCACAAACAGTAGAGAACGTGCATTTATTTGGGGATACAGGTATGCTATTTGATCTCATATGCCACAAAACGTGTCTCTTCTTAGGGAGTTACTATTAAAAATCTAGTCCCTCAAACAATGTAAGTAAGTAAGTCCATTTTTATATAGCGCAGCTACTCACCCTTACGGGTCTCAAGGCGCTGGGGGCCGTCGTGGAAATTAAGTGAGCTATTGCCCAGAGTCACATGGTGCTGAGCTGCCGCCGGAGCCGGGGATTGAACCGTGAACCCTGTGCTCCGAAGTCAGCTGCCCTGGCCGCTGCACCACACCTCTCCACTCAAACAATGTAGTAAGTGCACAGTTTCAGGCTGATGAGATCTATTATTCTAAAACCATTTCTTCAAACACTGTACAAAATGTATTTGGGAGGGATTGGTGTAATTGACTTTTTTTTACTCCAATCCTACAAATATTGGAGAAAGCAGATATATTTTGTGGGGACTTACTTACTATTCTAATTCCACTTCCACAAACAGCTGGGCTTAATCGCGAATGCATTTTAACTGCGTAAAGCTGAAGAAGTACTCCTGTAGTACAACTTTACGTCCTCGTAAATGCTATTCACTAACTTCTGGGCAGAGATCTCGGACTATGCCTGCCCTGCTTTTAGGTGACCAGTTCACAAAAGCATTTATGAGCATAGGAAGTAGTAAGATAGGACGATTCTTTTAAACACTCTTACATGCATTTTTGAATCGCTCTCGAAAAGCCCAGCTCCATATTAGTAAGAGTGCTAAGTTGGCACATTTAATTTAAATTTTTGATGTTTTGATGTTTTGTGGCCAATTCACAAAGGCATTGAAGAGTACGTCAAAGAGTATGACAGGAACACTACTTTACGTACTCCAGGAGGGCTTTGTGAGTAGATCCTATGGTGCAGAGATCTGTCATGAGTAGGGAGTGGGGTCCACAAGCAGAAGTGTCATACAAAACCAGAGAAATTCAGCATTTACAGTTACCTGAATTAACTGTAACTCGCGCCCCTGCAATGCACTACTTATGACCTCACATATTACATCGCTCATGACATGGTCAGTGACATCACTGATGACATCTCAAATAACATCACTGATGACATCATCCAAAGCATCTGTGGCACTCACTCACAACCCTATAGAATCGTTTATACACCCACTCCACTCCCACACAGCCATTCGCAAAACCATTCACAGAGCCATACCAGTACTTACACACCCACTCACTGATTCATAGATCTACACACACATCCACTCGCACACCCATAGTGCCACTCATACACTCACTCACTAATACAGCCATTGACATATCCACTCTTACACCCATACAGACACTCACACACTGAGTCAGCCATAGAACTACTCACACACCTAGACACTCACCCATACAGTCAATCACACAGCCACTTACTCACCCAAACAGTTACACCCACACCCACCTACCTACTCATACAAACAGTAACACATACTCACTCACCTATACAGTTAGTGACAGAAGCATGCACTCATCCATATAGCCACTCTCATATTCACTCACTCATGCATACAGTCACTCATATACCCCATCACTCACCTATACTGCCTTTTACATACTCAGTTACTCATCAATACTGGCACATGCACTCAATCACCGACACAGCCATACAGACACTCACTCACCCATACAGCTTCTCAGACACACACACAGTACCCCATACAGCCACTGACTCACCCACTCACTCATCCATACAGGCAGTCACACACCTCCTCACCCACACACACGGACACCCAGACACCATAGAGGTAGTTAGACATCCAATCAATCACCCATATAGCCATTCATGTACCCACTAACACACTCATACACCCACTTAGACATCAACAGATACACTCATTTACACAACCAGTTACTCACCTATACATTCACTGAGACACCTAATCACTCACTTATACAATCAGTCATGCACCCACTGAGTCATCCATACAGACACTCATACACCCACTGATTCACCAATACACCTTAGTATATTTATTTAACACTCATAAACTTTTTAAAAACAGTCACTGGATGATGTCATCACTGATGTCATCAGTGATGTCATTTGCGATGTCATCAGTGATGTCATAAGTGATGTCACTGACCATGTCATGGGTGATGTAATCTGTGAGGACATAAGCAGTGCATTGCGGGGGCACGAGTTATAGTTAACTCGGGTAACTATAACAGCTGAATTTCTTTGGTTTTGTATGAGTAAAATCTGACCCTAACTATAACGTCCTTGTAACCTTTGGTTTTTTCAGTGAATTTCTAAGGTTTTTAAAATGCTAATTCCTAACTATAACGTCCCTGTAGCCTTTGTTGTTTTTAGTGAATTTCTAAGGTTTTTTAACTAGCAGTCACGTTTGCAGAGTGGTGGAGAAAGGGGGCTGGGCCTCTGAACAGCTCTCAGGAATTCTGCTGTGTAGGACTTACAGGAGGTACCAGGAGGGCTTCTTGGCCCCCAAGGTCCCTCTGAGGCAAGGGGACCTTATCCCCCAACTAGTAGTGCACCCGGAGGCATGTTTGCAGATTGGTGGAGAAAGGGGGCATGGCCTCTGACAACTTCTCAGCAATCATGCTGTGTGGGACTTACTGGAGGTAACAGGAGGGGTAGTTGTCCCCCAAGGACGTCCTTTGGGGCCAACTACCCCTCCTATTACCTCCAGTAAGTTCCATACAGCAGGATTGCTGAGATCTGATAGCAGGCCATGCTCCCTTTCTCTACCACTCTGCAAACGCACCTCCTGACGCACTACTAGTAGGGGGACTAAGTCCCCTTGGCTCTTGAGGGTCCTTGGGGGCCAACTAGCCCTCCTGTTATCTCCAGTAAGGCCCACACTGTTGGATTGCTGAGAAGTGGTCAGAGACCACGCCTCCTTTCTCCACCACTCTGCAAACCCACCTCCTGGCGCACTGCTGCTTGGGAGATAAGTCCATTTTAGTCCTGAAGCCTTTAGCAGTTCGTGCTGTAGCCATGTCTAAAGTTTCCTATGGAAATTAACATGGAGAAAAAGCGTTTTGAGACCCCCCCTTTTCTCAGCCCCTGCTTGACGGATCACCCCAAAATTTTCAAGACAGAAGCTGAACTGAGTGGCAGTTTTGAAAATTTCGTGAAGATTCAACAAATAACGCCAAAGTTACTGGCAAATCAAAAACAGCTTATTAATAGAAATCAGGTCCTTACTATAACTACCTATTGGCGACCGCCAGTAGGTTATACACAAATGTATATATCACTTTTTTTGCTTTCATTTTAAAAATGCCACATATTTTTTCTACAAGTCATAGAGAATACATTTAGCAAAAGACTACATTTGCAGGTGAGAGAGTGAACAGTCAGGACTCCAGCACATCCGTCAATAAAGAAAGCAGGCCACAAACCTAACAAAACTTTTTTCCACCATGTCGGTGAATATCTTTGATGACTTGCCCCTGATTTTGAGTAAG
Organism: Calotriton arnoldi; assembly: GCA_963921515.1. Taxonomy (NCBI): domain Eukaryota; kingdom Metazoa; phylum Chordata; class Amphibia; order Caudata; family Salamandridae; genus Calotriton; species Calotriton arnoldi. The sequence goes on along the minus strand of CAWUFW010000124.1, from coordinate 1,141,670 downwards.
AATTATTTGAGGAGGAGAGAGGAGATTTGAAGGCAGAGGATCTACATCCTTTCCTGTTCAGGAAGCAGTCGTTGCTACAAAAGGCTTCTCAGCTCATGTGATCCTTGATGTGATTGCAGACTTGGAGCAGATGCTTTACTCTCGGGCTATTCCTGCCCATGTCAATATACTAGCTCCATTTTCTGGCCACTGGGTCTTTCCAAGAGGTCAGTGGGTGCACCATGACAGGCCATACAGCAGGTAAAAGTGCATCGTGGAGAGTAGAGGTTCATTGAGGGGGGGGGGGGGTTGAAAAAGAGACAGAATCAACATCTGCCTCCAGGAAGTGCATCGTGGAGAGTAGAGGTTCATTGAGGGGGGTTGAAACAGAGACAGAATCAACATCTGCCTCCAGCAAGAGTCTTTGTCACATGAATCCTGGAGAACTTCTCCTTTACCCACCTCCTCTTGTCCTGCCACTTTTGTTTCAGTTCCCCTACAGTGTGTACCTCCATCCCCAATGCATTGACAGCCTGTCACCTCATGCCACATTCATTTCTCCCCTGAAGGTGTATGAAGGCAGACATTGCAATTCCCTATATTGTGCTACAACAACGTTAGCTACAAGGTTTGTCTCTACTCAGTCAAGGTCCTATTCCTCTTGACTGTGGTGGTCTGCATTCTGGATGCTGGATCATCTTCCTGATATCCACAGGGTCAAGTAGTCCAAGAGAAAACTGGTAGAGCCCACGGTGTGGGCTGAATGTATGTGCAGTGTTAATGTGAGTCTGCTATTCGTGATTGTGGTCAGGTGAATGCCATTTCTCTACACTTCCCATTTAAACTTTTCAATAGTGGAGGCAGAGCTCTCTGCTTCCACTGTAGGGATTTCCATCTATAGGTGTAGATCTGAAATTGGGTCACAAACTTACTTTTAGTATCTTTAAATTCATAATATCTGTTGTTTCTTGTGTAAGGAGGTTGATACTTGTAACTTCTACGATTAGGTGTTGATTCTTCTTACAACTGGCTCATGCCATCCTGGCAGAGATTTCTGACCGGAGTTAGGTAGAAAACTACTTGGGAAGAGAAACCTGCATGTAAAGGTCCCTTTGTGAATGGGGCTCAATGTAGTAAGTGCATACATTTGATGGGGGACAAAATTACTATTCTAATTCCAGTTCCACAAACATTTTAGAAAATGTATATGTGAGCAGATTTACCAGATGGACGCACATAACACCTCACCTCAGGAAACTCCACTGGCTACCAGTCATGAAGAGATGCCAGTACAAGCTACTCACCCACGCTTACAAGGCATTACACAATGAAGGACCTGCATACCTCAACCAACGCGTGACCTTTCACCAGCCCACCAGGAAACTCAGATCCGAATCTTTTGCCGGAGCTGCCACCCATTGCATCCGCCTAACTAACAGCGGAGGCCGCTTGTTCTCCCATTTGGCGGCCAAGACCTGGGATGACCTCCCACTGCACCTCAGAGACTCACCATCGTTCCAGCAGTTCAGGAAGGACCTCAAAACTTGGATGTTCAACCAATAGGAGATCTGGCAGCATCATCCGATAGCGCCTCGAGACCCTCATGGGTGAAGCAGCTGCGCTCTACAAATCCTGATTCATTGATTGATTGAAAGTGGGAATGGTCAACACCTGGAAGAAAACAAGGCACTGGAGAACCAAAGAAACACCGAGACACAATGCCCCAGTACAGGGAGAGGCAACAGGAAGGCGAGAGTGACTGGACAGTAACAACCGTTTGCTGGACCAATAGCCATACAAGGACATGAATCCAGATACAGGCCCACAAAGGAACTCGAGATTGGACAAGATGAACCAATCTTCAGTACATAAGAAACAGATGTTTGCTGTTGTTTTCTGACGACCAGAGCCACACCAATGGATGCAATTGTCTGGGACAGCTAGACACTGAGTCCCCTCCTGCCACACTCCAAGCGATGAATTGCGACCTCAGTCAGGCATTAGCAGGCTGGTGAGGCAAGTTACAGCCACAAAGAGATGGCGGCTAATCATGTGACCACCCAAGGTGTAACAAGGATAACTGCAGGAAAATGTCTGTGCTGTTGCTACCTTGCCTTCCTGCGGTGGGGGGACAGGAACAAGGACCACGAGTCCCAGCCACCCAAGCGGCCGCTGCCGCCAGCATCAGTTTTCCGTGCCTGGAGGCGCTATAAAATCCTTTGCGGGCTCCCGCAGCGCTGGACGCCCATCTGTGCTGCTGCTACCTTGCCTTCCTGCAGTGGGGGGACAGGAACAAGAACTACGAGTCCCAGCCACCCAAGCGGCCGCTGCCGCCAGCGTCAGTGTTCCGCGCCTGGAGGCGCTATAAAATCCTTTGCGGGCTCCCGCAGCGCGGGACGCCCGTCTGTGCTGCTGCTACCTTGCCTTCCTGCGGTGGGGGGACAGGAGCAAGGACCACGAGTCCCAGCCACCCAAGCGGCCGCTGCCGCCATCGTCAGTTTTCCGTGCCTGGAGGCGCTATAAAATCCTTTGCGGGCTCCTGCAGCGCGGGACGCCCGTCTGTGCTGCTGCTACCTTGCCTTCCTGCGGTGGGGGGATAGGAACAAGGACCACAAGTCCCAGCCACCCAAGTGGCCGCTGCCGCCAGCGTCAGTTTTCCGTGCCTGGAGGCGCTATAAAATCCTTTGCGGGCCCCCGCAGCGCGGGACGCCCGTCTGTGCTGCTGCTACCTTGCCTTCCTGCGGTGGGGGGACAGGAACAAGGACCACGAGTCCCAGCCACCCAAGCGGCCGCTGCCACCAGCGTCAGTTTTTCGTGCCCGGAGGCGCTATAAAATCCTTTGCGGGCTCCCGCAGCACGGGACGTACGTCTGTGCTGCTGCTACCTTGCCTTCCTGTGGTGGGGGGACAGGAACAAGGACCATGAGTCCCAGCCACCCAAGCGGCCGCTGCCGCCAGCGCCAGTTTTCCGCGCCTGGAGGTGCTATAAAATCCTTTGCAGGCTCCCGCAGCATGGGCCGTGCGCGGGCATGCCCGGGCCAAGCCCGGGCCAAGGGCGGGCCGTCTGTGCCCGTCTGAGACCAGAGGAGGCCAGCTATTCTTACCCTGCCTTATTTGTAGCAAGTCCCTCCTTACCCTGCCTCATTTTTACCCCACAGTTCAGACGAAACTCGAGTAATTGACTTGCTCACCATTGAATTTCTATCGGGTGAGTTTTTGCCGCCTTGAATCTGTTTTGCGTTGCCCATATTGTTACGCAGTGTGTATTACATTCCTTTATACCTCCTATCACTTTAGATCATTGGAGGATAACAGAATCTCCACGAGGTGACCCCAGTTCTAAACTATTCTGGGTCCAACAGGGGTTGTGAACAGGCATCCTTCCCACATCCATCTTATGAACTGGCAATACATATACCCAGTCCCTTCTATATCGGGTAAACTCAATCACTTACCACCTTTATTAACAGTCACTCTCCTATAGTTGGCTTAAGCACTAATAGCCACCTATGTATCCCTGACAGATAATATCCTGTAAATCGCCAGTTTATATAAAAGAAGACATCTACATCTGATACATCCTGTACCTACAATGGTAAGCGACTGCACACCGTTGTCTATGTTCTTGCCCACTTAGTTTTTACACTGCACTTCCAAATCAATTCTGAATCTCTCCCTTCATTAGTCCCCAGAATTCCTGTCCTGAAGAGACCCCGTATCACGAGAGGGTCGAAACGTCGTCGACTTTTAACCAAGAGAGAGCTTAAGAAAAACAAACACAATCTACCTAACTACTATGTGAAAAGCTCCTCTTCTTGTCACTACCAATAACCTTCTCTTCTCCCTCCCATCTTTTCCTTCTCACTACTGTTAGGTTATGGTCACTACACTGGGGTTCACTAAGTCACACATTTGTTTATAGTGTAAATATTTGTACTTTTGGAAGTACTGTGTTTGATAAATACTGTGATTGCAAAATAAACCTGACTCATTTCGGCTGAAGTGAGTACGAACCAATATACTATTGTGTTGGCTTTCGATATCCATGTATATATATATTTTTTCTTGGACTAAATTGAATTAAGGTCTGATTGTGCATTTTTGTTGGTATTTTTGATTGATTCTAGCAAGTGATACCTTCTTGCAGAGTGTGTAATTAATTGATAAATGAGTTCCTTGTGAACATTGTTTTTTGCTTATTAGCAACACCCAGTTCGCAAGGACATTTGGGTCGCTCTTGTTCTCTAAAATATTGTTTTCCTGATAAAACCATACCATTTGGCTGTAAGGGAATTTATGGGAGGCGGGCATACTGATTATGCTGGGCTCGCCAATCCGCAGGCGACAGGAACAGGGCCACGAGACATAGACACAGAGGTCCCGTTAGTAGTACCCGGCTGCCCTACTCAGGTCCATTCTGATCCACAAGACCACCGCAATACTCAAAAGAATGGGAACCAGAATCAAAGGGCTGCCAGAGAGGCTAGGTTGGTAAGTGCGACCTGTAACCCAACTGGAAACCAGCCGTACGTGACACAAGTGGGAGATATTGCACAGATAGTTCTACCTCGAGGGCTTTAATAACAGGGGGGAGTGCTGACGCAAATAAATCTTTAAAATCCTCACTGAGCAGTACTGAGAACATTGACTTGCCTCCGGAAGCAGCACCTTTGGCCATAGTCCTGGTGGGTGTCCCTCCAATTACGCAGGGGAGTAAAGAATCGACATTGGACCTGATACATAAGGTCACACATTGGTGTGATACGAATATTGTTAATGGCCATCGGATATCTCCGGATATTATCATGGCCAGAAGAGTAGACTGGGTGGGCCACAGGGTGGGGAAAAACATTGAGGGGGACTGTGTGATAGTAAACATGAGACACCCTACTCAAGTTAAAGTTTTGACAGACTGTGAGCTCAGGGGCAGTTCTAAAACGTTGATTAGGATAGCCCCCCTTCAGTATTTCTATCCCCCGGCTAATCCTCCTTACTCTAAAAGCCCTTGGCTCCAGGCATCAAATACATCAAAGCCAAGTAAATCCGATAACTGTGGTCCAGCCCTATCTTTATCTAATAGGTACGAACCCCTGCAAAGGCTACAGGGGCTCGATGCCGTAGATTGACAATTATCAGCTGAGGGTGAACGACAGGAGCCAAGAACACAGGATGTGTCCATTGACAGTAATTTTTTAGCTGGAAGTCCAGATTCTGCTCCTCAACCTAGCCCAGCCACTTGTTCAGCTACCACTAGTGGTCTACCTTTGAGGCCTGCCCCAATTGGAGTTGGTAAGGTTCCCTCGCCAGGAAAGGCAGAACCCTTTTTCCCCCCTAGTATAACAGCCACCATGGCAGACCCCACTTGTCTGGAGGTTCTTTCATGGAATATTCAGGGTATAGGGAACAAGGGAGATGATGTTCTCTGGCGGAGGATTCTTCAGGAATGCCAACTGATTGCCGTACAAGAGACATGGGATACTAGTGAAGGTTTCTACTTGGATGGGTTCACCTCTTTTGCCAAGCATGCAATCCCTTCTACATCGAGACGCGCCAGGGGAGGACTCCTCTTATTGGTCTCTCTAGACCTATGCTGTAAAACGAACCGCATAGAGCATCACTCCCCACATATCTTGGCAATAGAGCTGCTTTTTAAGAATCACCACCCGCTATTAGTAGTAAACTTTTATAATTCCTTCACCAGATCCTCAGCAATTGAACATCTAGGCAGCCTGGAGGGTTTCTTTGACATCTATAGGAAAAATAAATCTACCTACTTTGACATTCTAATTCTGGGCAATTTTAACACACATTTGTGTAACCTTAATTGTAACCCAACTATGATCTATGGGGATTGTATACATTTAAACACACATTTTGAACATTCAGAATCAGGTAGACTCTTAGAAGGGCTTCTCTCGGCAAACAATTTGTATTGCCTAGAACAGACGGAGGTGAATACCCCCATTCCTACCTTTACTGGCAGGGGATGCTCTAGTATTATTGACTTCATTATGATTTCTGCGCCCTTAGCCCCTGCAGTCCGTAGCATGGTCACTGTATGGAGTAACTTCAGCGACCATAATCCCCTTATACTTGATCTACTATACTCATTTGCCTTTTATAAAGTAGAGACTAGGGGCATCTCCAACTCTGGTTTTAGCACTAAGGATCAATCACGCAGATTAAAGTGGATGAAGGTTGTACCTGAAAGGTTTTTAGACAGTCTGTGTACGGAGCGTGCAGCTGAGGTCTCAGTGTGTATGGATGCTAACATGCAGGACAGAGTGGTACTAGATGCTTTTGGATCCCTGACTAGCCAGATAGCTACCAATTTAACTGTCCTGGGTGGGGAAGATGAACACAAAGCCAAGAGGTGGTTTGATGGCACCTGCTCGGCTGCCCATAGATAGTTAATGTTGGCTCTCAAACAAACACCAAGAAATGAGAGAGATTAGGGTATGCAGGAGGGTTTATAAAAAGGCCATTCATGAGAGGAAGAAAGCTATCGGGGAAAATGCATGGGAGGATCTTGGTCAAGCTAGTACACACTCTGACAGCAATATGTTTTGGGCTGTGGTTAACAGACCGCTTTTTTCGGAGACTGGAAATGCAACCACGGACTGCATCGTAGCTCCAGAACGGTGGGTAGAGTTTTTTGGGGGCATGTATAGTGATGGTGAGCTAGAGAGGACGGAAGCACAGGGCGGTCCTAGTTTACCTCTGGAACCACTTCATTTTAAGGCCACTGAGGTTCATGCGGCTATCCTTGCTACAGCTGGGGGAAAGGCTCCTGGCCCGTACGGGGTACCAGCTGACCTGTATAAGGCAGACCCCCAGGTTTGAGCAACAATACTAGCGCGGGTTTTTAATGCAGCCAGCACATGTGGCTTTCCTTCATCGTGGGTGAAGGCTATCATTAATCCAATTTTTAAAAAGGGCGCAAGAGATGATCCTTCCTGCTATAGACCCATTTCGCTCCTGGATTCCGCAGCTAAAATTATGGGTAAGGTGATCTTGAATCGTTTAACCTCGTGGCTCGAGAATTTTAACGTTATTAGTGATCTACAGTACGGCTTTAGGCAAGGGAGGGGAACACTTGACCAATGCATAAATTTGAACATGGTGATTGGGAAGTACACTATCGCAAAGAAGGGCCCACTGCACATGGGATTTATGGACCTAACATCGGCCTTTGATTGAGTAAATCGGTCAAAATTATGGCAGATCCTGGAAGAGCTGGGTATGGAGCCGAGTTAAGTATCCTTTTACATTATGCCCACAACAACACCACAGCAGCAGTAAGGTTCAAGGAAGATGGCAGTCTGACTGACTCCTGGGAGGTCAAGCGAGGGGTACGCCAGGGGTGTATCTTGGCCCCTTTAATGTTTACGCTTTACATAAATAAACTTGGCGATATCCTCACAGCGAGCACTAAAGACATTCCAAGAGCAGGGGCCAAATTGGTCCCTGCTCTACTGTATGCTGATGATGCAGTAGTGCTTGCAAGGACTGCCATAGGCCTCCAAAACCTTTTAAATGCTTTTATTGATTTTATGGAGTCACTTGACTTGGCGACCAACTTCTCTAAATCCCACACAATGACAATAGGTAGTAAAGTGGCCGCCAAGACTAAGTTTTTCTGTAAGGGGGCTGAACTTTCAAAAGTGTCTACTTTTCCCTACTTGGGGGTGTTGTTTGATGATCACAAGACTTGGGCTGCACAAAGGCAACTGAAAAAGAATACATTGGCAGGAGCAGTTGGAGCTGTATGGGATTTTGCCAAAAGGTTGGGATCTAAACCTTCACCCGCCCTACTCAAGATTTATAAAGAAAAGTGCATACCCATGGCGACATAAGGGTGCGATGTTTGGGGTTACAAGGACGTGATGGATATCCAGGGGGTTGAGAATAAATTTATGCGCTGCCTCCTCGCTGTCCCCTCATGTACCCCTGCCTTCATTTTGCATGAAGAGCTTGGCTTGGGGTACATCTCTTATCACATCGCTGTTGCACCACTGGTACGTTGGTTAAGGATTTGGTCGAGCTCCTCTACCACCCTGAACCAGATGGTACTAGCGGATTGTATTTCTCTTGACGGGGCGACTCGCATCCCGTGGTTGAAATATATTAAAGAGCAAATGAGGGATTTGGGTTGTCCAGACTTGTATAGCAAACCCAGACCGCTGGGACCGGCAGCCATCAGGGATGTTAAAATTAAATTCTTAGCCAGGCAGCAGGCGACCAGGGAGGGCTTGGAATTAGCTAAGGCCTCAGTGAGAGGGTATGCTATTATAAGTCTGTCCACACAGCTACAGCCCTACCTGTCATTAGTTACCAACGCACAACACCGCTTTGCCTTAACAAGATTCTGGTTGAATCAGGTGCCTTGGATTTTAGCCTTTCCCAAGGGTTATTTCATGCCAGGTACACTAAAGCCCTGCCCCTGCGACAGCTTCTCGGAACAGGATACCTTGCATTTTATATTTTTTTGTGAATTCTATGCCCCCCTTCGTAAGAAATTTATACTGCCACTATTGAGAGAGATCAACTTTACTCAAGTTAGACCCGCACTAATTTTTCTGCAAATGCTACCCTCCCTGTGGTGTGCTTCGGGGTCGCGAGCTTTCTTTTAGGGGCTATGAGACTTAGGAAGAAGATGCCCTTGCAGTAGCGATGTAACATTGTTTAAACATGGAATCGGTATTATATGCCTTTTTAACATATTTTAAATGTATAATCACGAGTGTAATATTTTTTATTAATGTACTGATATTTGTTGTTTGTCTTTTTAAAATATGTCCTCTGAATTAATTGCATTACTTGTAACTATGTGCTTGATAGACCCTCTGTTGGACAAGTGTATTCCCTCTCAATGCATCAACTGTATTTTAAAGTTTTAAGGTGTTTTAATTGTTTACTTTTATGGCTTTTACTTGCCGAATAAAGTATTTGTGAACTGAACTGAACTGATTATTCACATAGATCTTCTCTAACAAAAGAGTATCACTAGGGAACATGGAAAGTCCAGGAAATCTGTTTGCTTTACTTTCAAAGGTGCATTAGACGTTCAAGAAATAATTTATAATCCTGAAAATGTTCATAAAACATCTCATACCCCACAGCCTTCATTATTCCTACTATGTAATTTTAGCTATTGAAGTATTTATTAATTTAATTTTTGTTTATCCACTTTAATGAAAGAAAAAATTGAAAACATTAAACACAGTTATAGAGAAACTAGGAATTAGAAATAGATCTCATTTGAAGAAATCCGTGAGAGTATATCACTTTCCGAAAGCCACAAAAATATCAGCTTGTGTTTTTTTGCATTCTTTTGACATTGACAATAGTCTTTGCCAATGTACCTCTATAGAGTTGTTAGTGACCTATATCTTGCTCATTATCTTTCCTGTATTTCGTTAGGTCTTCTTGCCTAAATCTTGATTGCAAATGGCCACAGCCTTAAAAGACTGGTCTTTATAGTCTTTTCTTAGCATTTTATGCTTTTCTGATACAGTAAGTTATTTCCTTAGTTGAATCTTACCAAACGAAAAATACGATTGCAGAAAATTTCCATCGCAGGGTGAGTACACAGCATTTGCATCCAAATTGTATTTTTTTAGGTCCGCCATTAGACAAGTCAAGATTTTACAAAAATTATAATTACAATATACTTATTAGAGGAGCTTTCAGTCAGCCATCTTCCTCCATTGGCCTGTTATTGTGTCATTCAGATTTTTCTTGCGCCCACTACAGCATACAGCGTTGGGCAGTGGATCAGCCCACTTCAGCCATTGGCTAATTCACCGTGAGTGATGGCATTCTATCCTATGACAAGGAGCACATCCACATACAAAGTAGCTCCAGTAAGTGCCAGGGACTACTGTGGCAATGTGTGCTTTTTGAGATCAAAAAATATTTTTGCTTTTAGCCAATTTTGTTTTAAGATTGATGAGGGCCCGGCAATGTCTCCACAGTAAAGTTTTGCAAAAACCATGACGAAACAAGAATTAATAAAGCCAAAAGGCTGGCAGTCAACACCAGACCTCTTGGCTTTGCCAATGTATGCTATATTTTGAAAGTAAATAAATAATGCCCAACATAAATCTCTAAAAACGTAAAACTTCACAGAAGTTTTGCTTAGCGAGAAAATACATGAACATCTAGGACTTTAATCATGAAGCAACATTTTTGGTTAAATTGATTTACTCTTGCAAAACGAGGGCCATATGACGCTTTCGGTGCTGCGCCAGTGCACAAGGGGTCTGTGCTGTTATTTTCTGCATCTTAAGTGCATATATTAACTTGTAATATCTCCGAGTTTATGAATGTTTTGCTAACAGTAGAGCTTGTAGATGCTAAAAAGAAGTGCACAGACCCACCCAGCAATGGTGCAGTGCAGAAAACGACATCATGATACGCCCCAACAGTGCAAGTGCAAAATGCACATTATACAGAAAATGCATTGCACACCACGTTTTTGTGCAAATGCAAATTGCTCAAAAGCAAAATGTGAATGATTAACCCAAGAGGGATAAATAAATGAGTAGAATAGTCAAAAGTGCGCAAACAACTGCATATGTGCAAAGTGGAGTTGGTTAAGGATGGGAGAGAAAAGGGAAGTGAAAAGAGGTGATCATCATAAACTCTCCTGAGCCAATCAGGCTTTAAGTACAAACTGTCAATATTTAGTGTAAAATGCTCAATGATAATAAATGCCAACGATGGAGATGGAGGAGGAGACGAAGGATTCTACAAATGCATATTGATCGCAGTTGGAGCAAACACATATGTTTTCCGATGTATCATAGAACAAGCATTGGCATAGCCAATAGGTCTCGCCTTTGGGACCTTATAAGTGTTTAGCCATGCAACACTTGATGTTGTTGCACCAAGGATATTGTGCTGGATAACTAAACACTTATAAGGTCCCAAAGGCGAGACCTATTGGCTATGCCAATGCTTGTTACCTCTTTGCTAGCTGCGGCGTTATGCCCAGTCACATGCTTCAGTGGCTAGGCACTGCTCAGAGATACACTTGCTGTTCTTGCGTAACGCTATTGTGAAGCAGCACTGTGTTCAAGAAACAGCTTGCTACTCTTGAGATGAGGCGATGAAACACAGACTTAATTCAAGCACAGGCCTTGCCTGGTATCATCTACGTGTGGCTCTAGTTCTCCCAAAGCAGCAGGGGTGGAGCTTATCAGAGAGCAAGAGACCTGTTGATCGTTAGAGGCACTCCTCTATAAGTGACACCATCAGCATCAGAGCAGTATCTTTCCAAACTACTACAGGATGCCATCATGCTGCTGTTGCTGTAGCTAGATATTTAGTATCCTTTTAGCTTAGCATTTGGATTAAATTAAGTTCTTGGAGGTACATGTTGCTTTATGTTGCTCTACTGATGCTTCAGTGGTGGTTGGGGGTAATTAACCTTCTGTGCCTTGAAGGGTGCCACTCCCATCTGCACTTTGGAGGTGCCCTGTTTCCAAGCATTGAATCCCGATTTTAACGCCTTCTCTTTTGCCCCTACTTACATAGGCAGCCACCCGTGGCGGGTTTCACTTGACTATGGGGTTTGCCATCTGCTGGGTCGTCAAGCACAACAAAAATCTCATTTCGAGCTTAGACAAAGGGGTTCAGTGGATTCTGCAAGGCTCTGCATAATCACTTGACTTCTTTGCGCGTACTCAAAGATGGGTTCTGAATATACTAGGCTCCGCATTATTATACAAATTCTGATTTTATCGAAAGGTGAGTTCACGAAATACACAGCTCTGAACAATTAAAACGGCCTCTTGTGCCAAAGGGGGCTATTAAAAGAATCTGCATTATGACACAAATCAGCAAACTTTACCAAAGACAGTCAGTGGAATTACGCAGCTAAGTGCTATGTAGCATAAAGAAGGGCACTGAAATCGCAATGATGTGCTCAACCACACATTCTCCTTAAGTTTACATCAACAGTTTACTATCTTGAATGCTGCTCACTGATAAATTAATCAACAACAGATTTGTAAAGCCTGCAAAAAACGTGAATCACATCTAAGACACAAAGCAGAAAGTAATGTACACGTACAGGCACATAAGAATGGATGATAAACTTGGTGCAGATACATGGGGAAGTAAGACAACTGAATGCTCAGGAAAAAGTGACAGTTGTGGTGAAACACACTAGAAGATGAAACAGGACAACATCTGTAATCTGTTGACAGCCAAATGGGTGCTTTCCTGAATATACTGTTTGTAGTTTATGGAGGTCTCGGGATCTTCAATATCAGGTGCGATTTCAAAGGCATGATCGGCCCTTCATTTGATTTAAAACCAGTTTAACATAATGGCACAAGTAACAATCGATACACAGAACAATTATAGAATTAACGTCTGGGAACCAATGCTCTTAGAACTCACTCGGTCCCTCACAAAAGAACTACACAGAACTCAGGCTTTTTCAAAATAAATATTGAACATCCAGCTCAACCATAATCAATAGTCCTCGACTATCCCTTTATTATACCACTGACCCACCAACACCGCAAAACTATGCTGTTGGTCTAGTCTCAGGATCTCATCCTAGTACTGAAGGCAGAGAGCACAAGAAAAGCAGCCTGTCAGACAACCTATCCTACTTGGGTTCCCTTGTTTGTTATATATGTCAGACAACTGATGGCGGCTCAGATTATAGGGCGAAGGAATTCACCACCATAATCACCCAAGCTATCACAGCCCTGCTCAATACTGAAGTATAAAGAGCGATCTCGGATGTTAGTGTTCAGAAGCAACTGAAATATGCTTCCATCATTGCCCCCACTTAAAATGTACTGCCCCACACCTTAACACATCGCTACTGGAGCAAGGTCTTGAGAAGCAAGGCCACAACATAGGTTTGGGAATAAGTGAAATCTCATAACCGTCATCCAGACTCAGACATACAAGGGGAATCAATTGTGCACTAGAAGACTTTCCAAAGGATCACAAATGCCACTGTAGATGAGGCCCGCCCATCAAGACTGGCTTTCCTTAATTCACTGTCCACTTTATGGCAGAACACAGGAACCTTCCTGAATAACTGTGAGAATTAACTGCTCATGATAAGTAACACTCACATAGTCAAACTGTCTTTTTTGGTGCAGTCCTAGTTACAGGAACTAAACATCTAGGCATCCTGTTAGATAGACATAGAGCTCTCAGTCCCCCCAAAGATCGAAAAAAAAGTGCATTGCTTGCATGTATACCCGACACTCTTCTACTGGTAACACACAATGAAATTCAACATGCGCTGAGCTCCATGTCGTAGAAAAGCATTGTGTGAAGGTCTATGAATTAATTAAAAAATAAATGCTAACTATTTGTTCCCTCGCTGAAAAAGGAGCAGACGGAGTAACAGAAAGTGAAGGAAAAGACAGGACTAGATGATAAACTCACAACTGACATCAAACAGTACCGATCGAGGACATAATAATTGGCACCTGAATAAAACAAGCACTGAAACACAAGTGCGGCCCCGCGCCGCGGCCGCGAAAGTGAAACAGTACTCCGGGTTAAAGAAGTGGGAGGGGTGGGGGGAGTGCGATTCCCTTGCGGGAGCGAGCGACGCCAGGAGCGATAATTGCTACCATATGGCGCCAGCTGCTCACTCCCGCAAGTGAATCGCCAAACGTGCACGCGTTGCCATTGAAGGCAATGGAACGCGTGCACGTTTTTGGCTGAAAAGCCGAATCGATTGCAAAAGGTCTTTTTGCCTAGGCAGCGCATGCGCGCTGCGTAGGCGAGACCTAAAAACTAACATTTACGTGAGCCAATAATAGTAAAGTCTTCCTTTGCATCAATCATTAACATGTTATTGTATTGTACAGCTCATTGCACATTGAATCTCATCTTTGCATGAACAGTATCGCTCTCTCGCTATTACTTAGCAGCGTTTTTTTATTTTACTGAATGTAAATAGGGAATTGTACTTGTTATAGGAATGCACATATTTTACTCTTGACAGCCTCCCAAAACCAAATAGATATGCAAATCCAAGCAAGTCAATAATTAACCAGTATGAGAAAACAGTACTTTAATCATAACCACAATAATAGTTATATTTTTTGAGGAATATAGAGGACTCTATTCACAAATGTAAACTGGGTCGTAAACATATGTTTACAACCAAATGCACCTATTTTATGCCTGCCAGAAATTCACAAAGGCATTCATGCCAGATTTTTTTTTAGAAACAATTTTGATTTTGTATAAACAAAGAACACAACCAAAACCCAATTTCAGCACTTTGTATCACGCAGGATACCACAACAGTATAATTTATAACTTCTCTAGATGAACCCCTCCGTTCCTCCAGACTGACCCTCACAGACAAAGGATATATCACATTTCCAATGTACAATAACCAGTATACTCTCATTCCGCCACCAGTGGGCCGTCGTGAAGGCCCCCTGAAGTTCCCCCAGGTAGGCCCTCTGGGGGTGCCTACCTGTAGGTCAGGCACACAGGGGGTAAAGGAGGGATTTCCCTCAATTGATTCGGAAGCCCGAGTAAGTCCCGTACAGATGGAATATATGTAAGAGCTGGGGGAGAGTAGATTCAGGACTGGTCACATACAAAAGGATATCTTCAGTGTGAAGGGAGATTCTATCCTCCCAGTCCCCTCCTCAGTCTAGCCCACTAACTAGTCAGTCTGCCCTCACCCAGCATGCCAGGGGCTCTAGTGCCAGGGCAAATAACATTGGTGACAGTGGGCATCCCTGTCTGGTACCCCAGTGCAGCACAAACGGACTGGAGCACACTCCGTTGACTCTAACTTGTACCAACAGGTCAAAATATAGCAAATGAATCCATTTGATATAATTAGGGCCAAAACCCATCTGTTCCCGTAAGAAATCCCACTCTAAGGTGTCAAAATCCTTGGCTACATCCGGGAACAGGACTGCCGCTGGCTCAGTCTGTTTCGGTGTCCTTAATGCAAGCATATAATCACAGCAGATTTAGGCGCGTCCATCTGGTGGGCATAAAGCCCGATTGATCAGGGTGTATTACCCTTCACAGCTGGGTGGCCAAAAGTTTCGCAAGAATTTTGCACTCCATATTCAGGAGCGAGATCGGCCTATAGGAGGCACAATCAGATTGCGGCCTACCCTCTTTATGGATCACAACGAACGTTGCCATGCGCTGGTCCCGGGGAAGGACACTCTGTCTCCTAGCAGCCCGAAACATATTACAAAGATGTGGGGGCCAGGTCACTTGCCAATGTCTGATAGAACTCTGCCGATAGGCGGTTAGGATCCTGGGTTTTCCCAGTCTGGGCCTCTCTGATGGCTAGTATAACCTCTTCTTCGCTGATATCCACTTACATCTCATGCTGTGCCCCCACCATAAGCTCCGTTACCCTCAGGTCTCTCACGAACTCCCTGATATCCTTATCCGACCTTGTGGTGGACTTACTATTTAGGGAAAGCTGGTGGGTGGCAAATTCAGCCACAATCTCCCCCATACCACTAATCACCTCCCCTGGTCCGTCCGCAATTCATGGACCCAACTCCTCTCCTTCTCTCTCATGCCCAACCAGGCTAATAGGTGTCCCCCTTTATTGCCCACCTTGTATACTCTCCTCTGCTTGGCCAAAGCAATGCTACAGGCCGAATTCTCTGCCTTGTCTGTAAATTCCTTTTCTTTAAGCTGTTGCAGGGATTCTGCACATACACAGAACTATGCGCAGGATTATGGGACCTCGGTGTATAGGATCTAAGCCTTTCCACCACCCTAGTGCCCACGAGCCCGGGGCCGACTAGCTATAGTGTCTCACTCGCTCTGCTACACAGAAGAAGCAAATGATTAGACACCCCAGAACACAACACTCCCGACTCTCTGAGGAATTGCGGTAACCAGGCAAAACCCTTTCGCTCGCACTCTTGTTTTAGTCCACAATAAAGTCTGACTGAAACACAAAATAGTTTAGAATATTTATTTAAACTATTGTGCTCTATAATGCAGTATACGTGCCACAACAAGCAGAAAAATGCAAAATACAAATGTTGTCAGCATAGCAACAAGGCTGTATTTCATGAAGGGAGATGTCATAATGAAAAGACAATAGAGAGAAGACCGTTCAGCCTAACCTCCCTCTGCTTGCTAGGAATTGGTATTATTATATAACAGAAGATCTCTGGGTTTTGTCAGCAGACCCCATACCTTAGTGCCTAGATGGTATATCTACATCATAGGAACCCCATTGCTCTTCTCCCCGGAAAGGTCCCTTTCCAAGTGTCTATTTTCCATGCGTGCATCCCCGTAATATCAAAATGCTAGTCTCCCACCAGCTGCATTGGTAAGTTGTGTCTAAGTGCTAGGGCCTGACCAGAACAGAACAACAAGGGGTATTGTTTTTCGACCTTGCTCACAATGTTCAGACTAAACTCCAGGAACAGTTATATGACAATGGGGTAACCCGAATGTCCACTGGACCTGGGTAAATAACAGTACAAGAAAAAATGGTCACAGCAATACACAATTCAATATACAATATGCAAAATCACCACAAAATCAAATCTTACAATCTATCATATTTCAAAATATGCTGATTTATTCAGTGAAATAGCATGAATAGTATGTACATTTTCATATGCAATGCAGGTGCACCAGAAGGAGGTGAGAAGAAAGTTGTTGTTCCATCCTTGTGACCTCAGCTTGTCATCTCACCACCGAGTGCCAGCCCTCGAGCCAGTCCCATGCCTCCGTAGGCGTTCCAGAAGTCCAAGACTTGCCTTTAGACAAAACCGAAAAGTGGTATGTTTTCTAGGTTTACTGGCGCCTCTCAGGAGAAATCCACATAGCAATTGTCCTAAAGTTACCTATTAGAGTGGCGGTGCTGCAGGGTGAGGAGAACCACAAACCTCCCCAAATTTTTAGCCTGAGCTCACAAATGCACTAACACTCCCCAGCACACGTCAGAGATCTGTGAAAACGATAAACAGTGCATAAACAGTAAGCACAATTTGTACAAAGATTTCAGATTCTCTCTGTCTTCTTTCCTCCTTTATTCAGTAGGTCTTCACACAATGAAACAGCCGACACGAATTTGTCCCACGACTTTTGCAAGGCTAAGTCTTCTCAGTAGGAATTTTATTTCTGTGGTGATAATTCCTACCCACAGTGGGTGTCTGTATTCTGCAGCGTCCTAAATACAGTTCCTATTTATCCAGCAATCCTGTAATACTCTGGTGTTTTAGAGGGCATGTCTGTATTACTTCCTTCCGGACGCCGTCAGTATCATGTTGTCGAGTATGCAACCTGTATGTGGCACCCTGAGGCGAGCATCATGTACTTAACTTCCCTCTCTCAGAGACTCTTCTTCACCTCCCAAAAGCTCCTTCTCTTTTGCTGGTCCTTAAGGGTGAAGTCAGTGTAAATTTGAATCTTTGCATTCTCAAACTGAAGTTTCTCCCTGATGCAGGTGGCTTGGAGAATCGCATCCCTGTCTCTGTAATTGAAAATGCACACAATGATTGTTCTCAGAGGAGCCCCGGGCCTTGGCGGAGGGAAAGGCGCCCTGTGAGCCTGCTCCATTGAGAAAAAGTTTGACAGCCTCTTGGGCTTCAGCGTATTGAGTATGAAGTCCTCCATGAATAGCTCAATGTTGGTCCCCTCTGCCCTTTCTGGTACCCCCACCACACGGATGTGTTGCGTTGTGAGCGGCCCTTACTGTCCTCCAGTCGCACTTGCACCACAGCGCTCTCCTTCTGCAGTTGGTCAACCTTGGCTTTAAGGGATTTTGACTCCTTTTGAAGCTGGGGCAAGGTGTTTTTGGCCTGCATAGTTCACTCATTAACCTTTCTTAAATCAGCTTGCAGTAGAGTAACCTACATAGCAGCAGTGTCTATTTTGGACTCCAAGGGCTCTAGCGTTACCCATATGAGATGGATGGCTGCCATAATGTCTCTGAGAGAGGGCTCCGCAGCACCCCCCAGGTCTATGTCCCCGCAAGCGTCTCCATCCATGGAGGTGCCTTCTCGCCGGCATCCATGAGGGGAGGCATACTTTTCCATCTGGATCTGCTGTTGTCTACGGCTCCCTTGCTCATGGTTGCCTCTCGCCCCAGCCTCCCGCCGGGTGGCCTCACCACACCAGTGTCCGCGCACCCATCCCGCAGGACTCCAGGGCAATAGGGATCCAGGTAGGTGGTCACCGCTGCCTACCAGGTGGACAAGGTAGCCTCAAGCAAGAAGTCCCTACATCTCCCATTGCCTGTTGCTTCCCCCCCAAAAGACCACCCCAACCTAGCCTCAGGTGAGGACGTCCACCCGTCTCCTACCTCAGGGCGTTGTGTTGCAGGATTAGTTCGGCAGATCACATATATAGTGGGGCACCACATCTACCCCAGCTCCTATTTGTAAGTGTCCAGTCTTTACTGCTTCTTCACAGGCCTTGTGTTTTTTATTGTGCACTGAAGTGCAGCGTCGGTAGGGGGGCCCCCTGAAGGACACAGCTCTACTCCGCTGCAATTACTTTGCCAGTGGCGACATGCGCATCCTGTGCACTCCAGACCCCCTAGCCATCATGAGGGGCTGCCATGCCTGCATTTTCGGTGCTGCGAGGCCTCCTTCGTGGGACCGCTGCGGTCCTAGCTTGACGGTGCACCACAGCCTCGACAGGGGTTCCCGGGGTAGGGCAAAGGCTCCTGGGTCACGTTCCAAGGCTCAGAGCCTCACTGGTCCACAGCCCGCGGCCGCAATCCGGGGCCGGTCCAACCAGTGCCGCCCGCAGCAGCAAGCACAGGCATTGTCTCCCTCCAACATGGGAGGCGGTGACCATGTCAGGTTCTCGCCAGGGCCCAGGGTTGGCCGTCATGGCTTGCGGGTGGTGGGGCGGGTGCGGGGCAATTGTGCCTGGGAGGGGTCGCGGGGAAATGGTCGCGCATGGATCAAGTATAATTATTATTATTTTTTTATAAACTTACCTTGCTGCCGGCCGGGTCCCGCATCCCTGCTCCTGCTCTCCTCGAGCACATCAAGGAACAGGAAGCCCGCCCCACTAACTAATCACAACGCTGCAATGCAGCGTTGTGATTGGTGAGCACCAAAACACCCCTGACTAATCACAACGCTGCAATGCAGCATTGTGATTGGTTTTGAGCTCAAACAGGGAATAGGGGCCTGGGCTTGTTCTCCATGCAGGCTGTAATTCAACTTGCATGGAGAACGGAGAAAGTGCGCATGACTGGTTTGGGTGGCACAGGAGGGCCGACCAAACAGTCATTGCGCACTTAGAAGTGGGCAACCCACTCCTCCCCTGCCCTGCTCTGAGAACAGAGCAGCCCCGCCCACTCACCTGCCGGCAAAACAGCAGGAAGCAGCCTAAAATGATAATAACGCAAAGTTATTATCCTTTTAGAACTCCAAGGTCCCCTGCACATGCTAGTGGTATATAGATTTAAGTTAGTACAGTAATGAGTGTAGGAAAGAAAGAAACACTGTACATCCACTGCTCTGTGTGGTTCCAGGATTTATTGTCCTTGTTGTGCGTTCCTTGGTACAGAGTCTTAGCCCAGCCAACACGTGTCTCGTCGCTACCATGAAGTACACAGCGACTTCTTCAGGGCTAAGAAATATATAAGATACACAATTGTATCAAAGTGGGTATAAGACCATTAACGCCATTGGCAGACACCCATTGTGACATGTAAAATAAGAGAAAAGCAGCACGGTACACATGATTTCTTAACACATGTGGAAACCCAAGTTGTTATAAACATGTCTAATGCGTCAAAGCTTTTTTATATAAAAAGATTCTTTATCAAATGAGGAACAAAACTGTGTTTGTAAAGCACTGGTGAAATTGTGTGACTTATCATTGTGACAGCATTAATGTGGTTGTATGGTATTGTGACAAACTAAACAGTCATTAATGCCCTGCGGCATAGTAACTTTCATTACTTAAAATGGTGACTTGTGCATGGTGCAAGTGTGAATTTGTGGGCCTATCCCCCCCTTAATGTCGCCAGCCCAAAGTCCATGCAAGTATTGAAAGAAAAAAGGGATAGAGTTACCTAAATTCCTATGATTACAGTCCTATAGGAAAGCAGGGAAAAGGGTTGAATCTGAGAGATTAGTACTCCAGAATACAACCATGACATGAAAACACATAATGTGTGGATGGATAGTAATAAAACCAACCTTATTGTCGGTTGTACTTCCGTCCCGAAGGTAAATAGTAGTAGATGGTCTCAAGGGTACCAGAGAGCAGAGTTCCATTTAATTAAAGTTTCCTCATGAAGCAGATTCTACAAGGATAAGGGGCAAAGTAATTATCAAAGGTCGGTATTATGGCAGGGAAACTAGGGCTCAAAAAGCGTTTTAACATAGTAATGTTAATTGCACATACCTAAATTCTGTGATGCAGACGAGTATTCAGAATATGCACCTACTAATTATTGTGAGACCCTATTCATAGGGTTATGGCTGTCAGACAGTTTTGATTGTGTTGCCGCTGGTCACCCGATCCTAGAGTGGAATCGAGAACAAATAGGTCGAGTTACTGAGGAGAAACTCCTATGTGGGGAGTACTCTATAGCAATGAGCGGCTTGAACCACCCAACCGAAAAGGAGTTTGTGGCCATGAGTGTTCGGGCCCTCAAAGGAATCTCTTACCGGTGAAGCAGCTGGTGAAGCTCCCGCGTGTGAGAGGGACGGCGTTCACCAGCTGAATGATCTCCTCTCCTTAAGTAGGAAAAATAGGCAAAATAGAGAGAGGACAAATGATGAAATTGGTGCTCTGTTAATTGGAGGCTGTAATGAAGGTGGCGCGTCGGCCATCTTGGACTGCCCACCTGGCCTATGTTTGTCCAAGCAGACCTAGACACGATTGCCCATTAACCGAAGTATTCGTAGTCGACATCCACGACAGCTTCAACACCACGACCGCCCGGCAACCACCGAGACCACTGCCCCCACAACCACCAACCGCCTGCTCTCCTGGACCAACATCAACGACGAGGACACCAGCGAGATCATGAACACCATCCACTCCGGTTCACCGCTAGACCCGTGCCCTCACCACATCTTCAACAAAGCCAGTACAGCCATCGCGCCCCATCTCCGGAAAATAATCAACATCTCCTTCGAGACAGCAACCTTCCCGGAAAGCTGGAAGCACACCGAGATCACCGCCTTACTCAAGAAACCCAAGGCAGACCCCAAGGACCTCAAGAACTTCCGACCCATCTCTCTGCTCCCGTTCCCCGCGAAGGTCACCGAGAAAATCGTCAACAAACAACTGACCCGCTACCTCGAGGAGAACAACATCCTGGACCCTTCCCAGTCCGGCTTCCGCAGCAACCACAGCACCGAAACCGCCCTCATCGCCGCCACCGATGACATCAGGACCCTGCTAGACAATGGAGAAACAGCAGCCCTCATCCTCCTGGACCTATCAGCCGCCTTCGACACGGTCTGCCACCACACACTACGAACACGCCTTCACAACGCCGGGATCCAAGAGAAGGCCCTGGACTGGACCACATCCTTCCTTTCCGGCAGAACACAAAGCGCCCGCCTCGCCCCCTTCCGATCCAAGGCCACCAAGATCATCTGCGGCGTACCCCAAGGCTCCTCCCTCAGCCCAACGCTGTTCAACATCTACATGGCACCCCTCGCCCACGTCGCCCGACAGCACAACCTCAACATCATCTCCTACGCCGACGACACCCAGCTGATCCTCTCCCTCACCAAAGACCCTCACACCGCCAAAGCCCACCTCCACGAAGGAATGAAGGCCGTCGCCGAATGGATGAGGACCAGCCGCCTGAAGCTGAACTCGGACAAGACGGAGGTCCTCATCCTTGGTTCCAACCCTTCAGCCTGGGACGACTCCTGGTGGCCAACATCACTGGGAACAGCCCCGCCACCCACCGACCACGTACGCAACCTAGGGGTCATCCTCGACCCCACCCTCTCCATGACTAAGCAGGTCAACGCCGTTTCCTCATCCTGCTTCAACATCCTCCGAATGCTCCGCAGGATCTTCAAGTGGATCCCCACCGAAACAAGAAAAACAGTCACCCAGGCCCTCGTCACCAGCAGGCTGGACTACGGAAACGCCCTCTACGCAGGAACGACGGCTAAGCTCCTGAGACGGCTGCAACGCATCCAGAACGCCTCTGCACGTCTTATCCTCGACATCCCCTGACGCAGCCACATCACACCCCACCTGAGAGACCTGCACTGGCTCCCTGTCAACAAGAGGATAACCTTCAAGCTCCTCACCCACGCACACAAAGCACTCCACAACTCCGGACCAGCCTACCTCAACAGACGACTCAGCTTCTACACCCCCACCCGCCAGCTCCGCTCGACCAGCCTCGCCCTCGCCACAGTCCCCCGCATCCGGAAAACGACCGCCGGCGGCAGATCCTTCTCCCACCTCGCCGCCAAGACCTGGAACAACCTCCCCACCAACCTCCGACAGACCCAAGACCTACTGGCCTTCAGAAGACTCCTCAAGACCTGGCTCTTCGATCAGTAGCAGCACCACCCCCCTCTTCCCCCAGCGCCTTGAGACCCTCGCGGGTATGTAGTGCGCTTTATAAGTGACATGATTGATTGATTGATTGATTGATTTAGTGGTGGGTGATTATTAAGTTTTGTGCATTCTATTAAGGCACCTACGGTAACCTATCTTATCTCTCAGTAGAAAAAGCTATTCTCCATCTGTGCGTGTCAAGGTGCTATTACTCGATCGGGTGGCGGCCATATTGCGCGTGTGTTTCATTGTCACTCTGAATAGAGTGAACAGTTATAGAAGCTAGTTCCCTGAGTGATTATAAGGAATAGATCAAAATCAACTTGATCGCTTTGGACTGTATGGTCTATTAATGAACCAATTTCTTCCAAGATGCTGTGAAAGATAATTATTACGTAAAAGCTGGTCATCCATAATATAAGTATAACTATATGGGGAGAGAACAAAAACTAGGAGTATCAAATCCTAAGCTAGTGGCAACATTAAGAGACAGTCACACCCGACTTTTAGCCATGTTCAAGAAATATTTTTGCATTGTGTTCCAAACTAAAGGAGATTCCAGCAAACTATGGTGCGACAGGCACTCAGTATGGTACTATGGAAAAGCAGCGAGTAGCATAACACATCCCAATTAGTTAATCATGAGTAGGGACAGGACCTACAGACACAGTCCTATCCCCATGCTGGATACGTAATCGAGTTCAGAGAGGGCGCACCTCATTTACTAGGTTCAAACTTAGAATCCTTATCAATGTATGGATCAAGTGTTGTGAGAGGAGAACGTTAAGAAAAGAGAATCATATGTCCAGAATACACGCAGCTTGCAATGCAGATGAGAGAACATACACATCAGTCACCCAGGAAATACTGCAATTCATGATCGGTACTGAGACCCAGTTCCACGCATTTGAGGCGCATGATCCAAGTGGCCTCCGTCCTCCTGAGTGTCAGCACTCTATTGCCTCCCCTAGCATCTCTAGGTACGGTATCAAACCCGTAGAAGGAGAAGGCTCTGTGGCTGTCCTGTGCGGGACATTCAGCGATGGGTGTTGCTCCTGGATATCTGGCGTCAGCCTGTTTCACTGCCCTCATGTGCTCCCCAATGCGATCCGTCAGTGCCCTGATAGTGCTGCCAATGTATTGGCGTTTGCATTGGCACTCGATCGCATAGATAACAAACTTGGTGTAACAGCTGATGTGTGTGTCTATTTTATAGGTATGCCATTTGTGTCAGTGAAATCCCTCTTCCTGTCCGCGGCCCATCTGCATGCGGTGCATTGTCCACATTTGAAGAAGCCCAACATGTGTGGTGTGAGCCAATGTGCATTCGTCCTGAATCTGGAGTAACTGGGACTCAACAGATTCCGGAGACTTTTGCCTCTACGGAATGTCACTTCTGGCCGGGAGACGATAAATGGCTCCAGAGTTTTGTCAGCACAGAGTAGGTGCCAATGTCTCTTCAAGCTGCGAGTTAGTGTCGTGATGGGTGGAGGAAACTGGGCTTATATACTACAGTTGTCAGGGCCCAATCTTCTCGATGGCACGTGCCTCACAAATGGCTACACCCAAGCGCCATTGTAGGGTACAAGTTTAGGTAAAGGGCGGAGGACTGTGCCTTATTGAATTGGTGTTTTGTTGGTAGAATAAGTTCCAATATTCATTAGTAGGTTTCAAACATGAAGTGTTTATTCATATTAGCAAGCATACAACAAAAAAGCCAGCCGACACGTGTTTCGCCCGTTTGTCCCATCGGCCGAGGGCTTCTTCAAGGCTGAATAGGTACAGGGGTATCAAAAACCACAGGTTTAGGGGAAAATGAGGTGAAGGAAAGGTGAGGATATATCGTAGTGAGGTGGCAATGAGAGAAGGAAGACCGGGGAAAGGGAGAGTGGGGGAGAGTGGAGGATAGAGAAATTGGGGGCAGGAAGGGAGGAAAGGATAGATTATGTGACACAAGATAGGAAGGGAAAAGAATATAACACGAGAATTATTCACATTTCATAAATTCATATGTTTTTCATAATCACAAGAACCAGCGATTGATACCGGTTATGCGTCATCATCATTATCACTTCATGTCCAAAATGTTTTACAAATGAGCATGTATCTAAGTAAAGGATACCAGTTATGCATCGTCATCATTATTGATTCATGTCCAAAATATTTACAAATACGCATGTGTATAGGCCGGAAGAAATGATCATAGTCCAAGGTTATTAAGCATATTAAAACGAGTACCGGTTGTAGAAGGTTAAGGACACATTGAAGCCTAAAGATGTTATAATCATTCACTATAATCACAAGGGTTACATGGCACGGAGAGAACTACGTAAGTTTCAACAAGTAAGGTCACAGTATAACATGACATCCCTGCGATCCAGGACGATAATTACAGATGTTACATGAAAGTGAACCTTAGGCTAGAGAAATCGGCTATGTGTTAAGGTTGCAAGATCCATAGGTACTGGATTTGTTAGATATAGGTGCATTGCCATTATAAGTGACATCGCGCTTACCAGAAAGTCGGGACTTTTCATCGTGTTCCTAAAGAAATAAACATAAAAAGCACAAATAGTATGGTCGTTGTGAAAGAAACAGTTTTGAATACGAACTGCAATCACCGTACATTAGTGCTAGGCGTTTCAAATAATAATGACAGGCAGCAAGCGCAGATGTTGGATGAAGTAACTAATCTGTAGTTGGTGGGCGGATGGGCGTAAGGTAGAAGGCAAATCCGTAAAGGGCTGTAGCTGGGCTGAGGAGCCAGTCATGTGTCCCAGGGATGCTACAGTGCAAAGGTGAAAAGACACTTAAGGGAGTAAGGTCTGGAGGTTAGAACGGTATCGGAAAAGGGATGGGGTGTCACGGGACGCTGCGTGTTAAAGTGCCAATAGATGCTGTGTGATCATTAAGGAAAGGGAAAAAACCAAACTAAGAGTAAACTGGCGTAAATGAGTATCAGAAGGGTGTCGTGGGACGCTGCGTGTTAGGAGCGCCAATATACGCTGTGTAATCGTTTCAGAAAAGGGAAGGGAAACAACCAAACTGGGTGAAGTGGCGTTATGCGGGCATAGGCGAAAGGTTTAGTCAGGATATTTGAGTTAGCTCTTACCTTAATTTTAAAGCGAAGCGGTCTCTGCGGTCCCAGGAACAAGATGGGTTCCGGGACGGGCCGCGGTTAAATATAATGACTCATAGTCTGACTTCAGACTTTGTGATTAGTCACGGCTCGCTGCTGATGCACGGGGGCAATGGAAGAGTTACTTGACATGTGTGCTGCCGAAAAATATCTTTCTAAAATAAAGAAGCCACTGTATCCAGACTGGGAGTTATGATAAGATATTAGTTGAGGAAGGGCGCCAGCCTAGGTGAAATGATAAATTTATTGGTAAAAAGGATGGCAATGGAAGAGATCCTAACAATTAAACGTGGGTATCCAGGTACACTTATTGAAAACTACTAAATCCTCTCAAACAAGCGGTTGGAAGGTTAGTGGAGGTACTTACATCTGAGAAGGAGGAAAACAAGTCATACTCATTTTATGAGTGTTGGCGCAAAGTCCATTGCGTGAATCTTGTTCTATAGTTGACCCTGGATTTGTGTGTAGGAGGTAAGGAGAAAGTGAGGTCACATCCACCACCGATGTCAGGGCGGGAGAAAAAGCAGTATGATGCAGTGTGTAAGATATGGATCCTAGCATTTAAGAGAGGAAAAGGAAGGGTGCAAGCGTGCCCATGGGTATGAACCAGTGCACGCGGAGAGGTATGGGTCATAGCATTGAAGGAAGGGAGAGGAAAGGTGCAAGATATAAACTGGTGCACGCGGAGACGGAAATGGTATAACAGCTGGATGATGCATAGAGTGTATCACAGTATAACAGTTGTCCAATGCTACATCTGGATAATGCATAGAGTGTATCATTTGTGTCTGATTAATATAGCCAATAATGCATTTCAGCATCTTTATTAAGTCCTTGTGTCATGGTGTTCAAGCACATTATGTATTCGCTCTCCTTCCGTCTCATGGTGAGTTCTCGGTTGCCCCCTGGGAAGGAGGGTTTCACAACTTCCAGTCCAAAGAATTTGAAGGTCTTTCTATGGGGATGGAATTCCTGATAATGTTCGGTCAGTGGGGGTCTCACATCTTCTTTGTTGATGTTGCGAAAGTGTTCCAGGATTCTTGTTTTGAGTGCCCTGATTGTGCTGTCTATATAGATTTTATTGCAAGGGCAGATTATGATGTAGATGGTGTATGTTGATGTGCAAGTGATCCAATCCCTGATTTTAAGAGTAGTGTGAGAGTCATGTTTGTATTCCACTTGTTTATTGGCCCCCAGTTTGCACGCATTGCAGTCGTGACAAATATAAAAGCCATAGGGCTTGGTCTGTACTGCACCACCTGAAACACAGGAATTAATTGCAGAAGGTGAGGATGCATCCACCAATGAAGACCAGGCAGGGCAAGAGCAGCAGGATGAAGGCAGACCAGCAATCCCTGTGCCATGCAGACGGCGCCTCATAGTGCCACCTCTCCCACTGCTGGAGGCAGGACTGCAGGACACAAGCGGCGAAGCCCAGCCAGTCCAGAGCCAGCATGCAGGACAGCACACAGCACAGTCCCCTGTCCATCCTAGTGAAGGGAGTGGGTCCAGACGCAGGGCACCGCCGTCCACCAGCGCTGCTGTTGTAGGTGAAGACACAGTGTTTTTCGGGCTTGAAGGCACCATGGTCAGAGTCCAGCGCCTGCAAGCTAAAGCATTAAGGTCAATCCAGCGCCAGTTTGCCACACACAATCACAACATGACCGAGATGAGGGAAGGTTTCATGGGCATAACAGGTGCTCTAGAAGGGCTGTGTACAGAGATGAGGAGAGACCGGGCAGCCAGGCGCAGGGAGAGACAATGTCTCCACAGCCGGCTGGACATGTACACCAAAGCTGTGAACCGCCTGTCGACTGCCACGTCCCTGCTGGCACGTCGGTGTGTTAGCATGCAGCATGAAATGGCTCACTGCTGCCAGGATGTTGCTAGGGGCCTGGTGCAGGTCACACATGCCGTAGACCAGCTGCGGGCAGCTGCCACAGGTGGCACAGGACCCCTGAGCTCATTGGAGAGTGAGGATCAGTCCAGCAGGAGCAGCATCACTCCCCCAATTACCCAGGGCAGACGGCGGAGTGCGCGGCAGGGGAGAACAGCCGAAGACTCAAGGTAGGACAGTGGGCACCTGAGCGAGGGGCAACAGGCCGTGCCCGCAGGAGATGAAGTGTGATCAGTGGCACATGGCAATGTGTGAGGCAACACATTGCCTCTTGACTCGGGTATGAAGGACATCCTTGCACTGTGACTCTAACATGTGCATGCAATTGTGATTAAGTCAGGCTGTGTGACAGATATGTTCCTGCCCCTAAGGAAATAAAAAACACAGTTGTGCACCAATCTGTAGCATTGTGTCCTCATTACTCACCTAGAAATAGTTCTGTGTGATCTCATCTCGTCTCTGGCGCCCGGCAGCCGCACCGACACCACCTGCTGGTCTGAACCGTGGAGCTGGGCCCTCCTCATGTGATGACTCGGAATCTGTGAGCTCCACTGGGGTGCCTTTCTTGGTTGCGATGTTGTGTAGCATGGCACATGTGGCCACGATTTTGCAGCATGTCTCGGGGCTGTACTGTAGCGCTCCTCCACTCTTATGAAGGCAGCGGAAATGTCTCTTAAGGATTTCAAAGGTTCTCTCAATGGCACAGCGTGTGGCTCTGTGGGCGCTGTTATACCTCCGCTCCCCTGCAGTGGCTGGATTCAGGTACGGAGTCAGGATGTAGTCACGTACAGCATACGCACTGTCACCTGCAGGGTGACAAGAATTAGGTTAAACACTGTCCAACCACTTCAGACCTTTACTGAATGTGTGTTTGAAAGCCATGCATTTACCTAGCAGGTAGCCCTCACCAAACTCGCCAGCTGTGAGTCGGCGGTTTATTCCACTGTGGCGAAAAATGAATGAGTCGTGTGTGCTGCCAGGGTATATAGCAACAATATCAGTGATGACATGTTTTGCATTGCACACTACCTGTATGTTCAGGGAATGATAGGACTTGCGGTTCCTGAACACATACTCATTCTGTGAGGGGGGGGAGAGTGCGACATAGGTCCCATCTATGCAGCCAATTACGTGGGGGAATTGGGCTATCTGGTAGAAATCATGCTTGGTCTGATCTAGTGCCTGTTGTGTGCTGGGGAATTGGATGTGGTGATACAGCCTCTGTACCATTGCATCAAGGAAAGCGTGGAAGAAGCGCGACAGTGCACTCTGAGAGACCCCTCCTGCTGTGGCTATCACCCCCTGAAAACTCCCTGATGCCAGTAAGTGCAGTGAGCACAGGACCTGTATATGGGTGGGAATGATGTGTGCCCTGCGTGTGGGGTGTTCTAGTATGGGTTTGAGCTCCTCTATTACGTCCAGGATGCTGTCTGCGTCCGGCCTGTAGTTCACATGGACCTCCTCCTCGGTCTGCTGGAACAGGGTGATGCGCGCTCTGAAGATCCTTTCCTGGCGCCTCCTTCTCTGTGCAGCAGCTCTGATTCGCAGCCTCCTGGCTATCACATACAGCCCAGCCATTGTGAAACCCCCTGTAGCATTGTGGGCCTGTTTATATTGGTTGCACCTGGTTACCACCTGCTCAGAGTTGGTGGTAATTGAGATGTGCAAATTTGCGAATTTCGCAAATTCACAATTTGCGATTTTTACCTGCATTTCATTTTGCGAATTCGCTATTTGCGAGCAGATTATTAGCGAATATCGCAAATAACGTGGTGCAGATTGCGAGTTTGCATGTTTATTCGCAGATTCCCTGCCTCGCAAAATTGGTAATCGCATATTTTGCGATTACCGTTTTTGCGCACAGGATGCCCTTCTTACATAGGAACACTCTGTTTTACGATCGCAAACACAGTTTTTTTGCGATTCGCAGTGTTTGCGATCGCAAAACAGCTTCATACATATGGCCCCAGGTCTCTGGCTCCCAAAATCAGCAATATACTTCTACATCACATCCACTCTTATTCGGAAACCAATAATGATTATGATGATGATAATAATATTAATAATAATAAGCCAATTGCCTTGATTCAGTTGTATCGGATGATTTTTCTGTCATTTCCATCGGCTGTTACTTATTTGATTTACAATGACGGTGAGTCACTGATGTTAAATGTAAGTATGTTTGAAGAATGACATGGTCAGTGAAGCAGAACAGTTGACTCACATGTAATGTGTACAAATCATTGCAGGGGCCCACCGCCTCCAGGTATCCACAGTTCGGCACAAATTAATCACTGACTGTAAGACTCACTCATAATTTTGGTTAGTATCCTTCAAGATTGCACATGTCTCTTCATCAGGCAACGTTATTATTCCTGCAGGTTATTTATTTGCACTCATCATGAAAACATGATATACGTTTCGGTTGCCTAATGTGATATACTCTCTTCTTGCGCAAGGGAAATTTTGTGTCTGAAGAATTGAGTCATTTCAGTTTTCATTGAGAACTGGAACCCTCGTCTGTACATCTAAGTCGAAAATGTGGGTAAATAATTTCAGCATTCCTCAAGGCATTATTGTGAGCACAGAAAACATTTCTGGCACTCGAACGACGCTAAAGAGTTTCATTGAGGTGTGAGGGAGGTACCTGAGCATGAATGATATAGTTCCTGCTTCATTGATGTACAACTGGAATTCTGATACATGGGAACAATCTTCACACAAAGACAGCAAAGATGTTAAAAGTGTCAGATTCGCCCTGAATTTCCTGAAGGCAACCATTGTGGGGACTACTCTTTAAGGGGACTGGTTGACATACATTTGCCATTTTGTAGAAAAGGGTTCCTATCTCTGCTGCAGCGGATAATTTGCTCTCTTCCTTTGTCATCATCCAGACACTCAGGATTATATTTCGTCATGACATGTGATTATTTTACTTTCTCTTTTGCCTGAAAGCATAAAATAGGACATGTCACAGTTCAATGGGGGACACTATTCATTAGACAATACCAGGCGTGGGAGAGGCTGACATTTTGTCTATCAGTCTTAAGTGGGTGAAATATCTTTCAAGGATTACTGAAACCCAATAGAACTGGATAACATTAGAAAAGTGTCAAAGAAGGGTACCCATGGAACCCGAGGCAGAATGATCAGGTTACCTACTCTACCAGAAGCAGAATTATCAGGATAACTATGCAATCGAATGCTGCATTATGAGGGTAATCGCGCCCCTGAAAGCAGTCTTATCAGGGTACCCATGCCAGCAAGCAGAAGTATCAGGGTACCCATGCCAGCAAGCATAAGTATCAGGGTACCCATGCCAGCAAGCAGAAGTATCAGGGTACCCATGCCAGCAAGCAGAAGTATCAGGGTACCCATGCCAGCAAGCAGAAGTATCAGGGTCCCCATGCCAGCAAGCAGAAGTATCAGGGTACCCATGCCAGCAAGCATAAGTATCAGGGTCCCCATGCCAGCAAGCAGAAGTATCAGGGTTTCCATGCCAGCAAGCAGAAGTATCAGGGTACCCATGCCAGCAAGCAGAAGTATCAGGGTAACCTTGCCCACGGACGCAGAATTATCAGGATAACCATGCCACCGGAAGCAGTATTATCAATAACTATGCTGTATTGAAGGCGGGCAAACCTCCTGATACACATTTTGTTTCCTAGAAGGTTACAAACAACGAATAGAGCGATGGGCGTCATTGTATAAAATGTGGTTAGATATTTTGATGTTAAGACTGAATACTTGGAGGGAAAGAATATTTACGCTGATTCACACGAAAACTCCCAGTGTAAGAATGGACAAATGAAATGTCAAGCTTGCAACAACGGAAATGGTAAATCTTACAGCCAGAAGTAGACTGCATGTCTATAACAAAGTGTGGAAAAGTTTTTGGACACATATGACTGAAAGTGCGGTATATCTATCATTTTGAAGAAATTTGCCAAATGACTATTGTAATTGTAATGTAAAGGGCACAATAGAGAAAATTACATTATACACTTATAGTGTTGCCTGCAAAGAGTAGTACTGCAATGGAAAAGTGTACCTATAATAGAAAATGTACAGTATAACGTAAACAAAAACCTCACCCGCAAGCTACAGAACATCCAGAACGCCGCCGCAAGACTGGTCCTCAACCTGCCAAAACACTGCCACATCTCCCAGCACCTGCGCACACTCCACTGGCTCCCTGTCGAGGCGAGAATCACCTTCAAGATGCTCACCCACGCACACAATGCCCTCCACGGCACCGGACCAGCATACCTGAACAGCCGACTCAAATTCCACGCACCCCAAAGGACCCTACGATCAGCCCAGCTCTCCTACGCCGTGGTCCCCCGCACCAGAAAGACCAGATCGGGAGGCCACTCCTTCTCCTTCCTCGCGGCCAAAGCATGGAACGCCCTTCCGCTCCACCTCAGACAGACAACATTGCTCCCCATTGTGAGAAGTTGGCCTGGCATATGCTGTCCACTAATTATAGTGGGCACCTTGCACCAGTCCAAACAACCCCTTATTGGAGATAGGTTAAAGACAACCTTTATTGAAAGCTATCCTAGTGGTAGCTATGGAGAGCAGCCTTCAGGCTAAGTCTTGAAGGAGTGTAAAGCAGCTTGTTTTACCAGTCTATAATCTCTTGAGTGACCAAATGAAAGAGGACCACACCAGGTATATATTCAAAATATATGTATTTATTGCTAAACACACCCCTCTAGTCTCTTTATGAGGCTAGAGTTCGAAGTACATAAGTTATAAGTTAGTTATCTACAGTAATAGCACAAATACACGTTTGAGCCCTAGGGGCGTACCAAACCATATACCAATAAAGTGGTATAAGAACCACGACTGAGCTAGACACAGGGCCTAGAGCCTGTAGAAGTGCTTGGACCACAAGGAACCACCCAAGGTAGTGACACAGGGGACCCACGGGGGACGCGTGCAGTGTAAGAACACAGCCGCGAATCGCCGTTGACTTCTATGGGGAAAGTCGCGGTTGGAATTTAAAAGAAAAGGGACACTTAGAGGAGGACTTGGAGCAAACCCTTTGAGAACTAGGCTGTTCTAGTGTCAATAACCACGGGAGCACCGGAGTACTCGAGTTACCTCACCCAGGGGAGCCGGGTGCATAGGTGTCTTTCGGGGTCGGGTTTCGTCGTCGTTTTCAATGGCGATCTGCTGCAAAGTGCTGCTGGCGGCCAAGTCGAAAGTGTTCGGGTGGATCCAAAGGTGGATCGAAGATTTGAAGAACCTGAAAGCAGAGGGGACAGAGTCTGGGTCACTAGCCAGGGAACAGGAAGGCGATGAGCAGATGCCCACCGATGTCGAGTGCTTCAGGTAGGTTGATGGTCGTCTTGACTCTTCAGCCACGAGGTCCAGGAGATAACGACGATGACCAGGAGCTGGATTCGAGCTGTCCCACGACGTCTGTCGATTGCAGGGGTGTCGGCGACCGGATTGGACCCAACAAGCCTTGGCAACGGCAAGTCTTGTGGAAATGGAAGAAGGACGATGTTGCAGACCAGCAAGGTCTGTGGGACTCACCCAGTGAGGGTAAGTCAGGGCACGCCTGGAGCAACCAGGGAGCCCAAGCAAAAGAAGATTGGCCTTCGGGAGGGCCTACTAGCCAACGGACTAGCGACCGTGAAGGAGCCTCGAGTCGACGCACGTGGAGCTGGCTCACAGGACACTCGTGGAGTGGAGGCCAGTGATCTTCGGTGCTGGAGGCCAAAGCACGACTTTGTGGGAGACCCAGAAGAGGATGCACTTGCAAATGCGATCGGTGTCCAGGGGTCACGGTTCCACGTTACCCACGACAGCTACGAGCCTCAGCTTTGTTGGGGACTCAGGGCAGCCTCGGGGAAGTCTGGAAATCCACCTCTGGTGATGCAAAGACTTCGGCGTCCGGCGGGAGCTTCAGCGATGCAGACCGGACAATTGCTTCTTTGGTGCCTGCCAAGCAGGGGAGTCACTCCTTGACCCCAAGGGAGATTCTTCAGTCCTCTAATCTTGAAGTAGAGCGTCGAAGGTCCAGGATTCTGTGTCAGAGTTTCGTCCAGGTTAATCTAAAGTCCTTAGGACTGGGGTCCCATACTTATACTAAGATAGGGGGTTGGACATACTCTGGGGACCCACCTATGGGAGGGTCAGGGCAGAGGGGTGGTTACACCCTTCCCCTTTGTCCAGTTTCGCGCAGAGCAGGGGCTGGAAGCCCCTGAGCCGGTTTGAACTGGGGTATGCACAGGGACACCAAATGTGCCCCCAGTGCAGGACTTCAAAGCACCAGAGAGTGCTCCCGCCCAGCCCCAATACACACTATCCTGTCTGGGGAGGTGGTTACACCTCCCTGGGACAGGAAACCTATTGTCCAGGCCTCCCTGTCGGAGTTTCGGTCAGCAGCAGGAGGCCAGACTCGTGTCTGTGGCAGCGGCATCCATTTTGTGATGCCAGGGCTCTGGAAAGTCAGTACCGGGTATACCGGTGTGTACATGTCTCTCCCTCTAGAAGGGTGGAATGCTACCCCCGCCGCCAGAACTGGCGGGGGGGTAGTATTCCAAGATGTTTGACACCAAACACGACATGTTTCCGTGCAGCCATCCCAAAGTTAGCATTTAACGCGAGGTTATAATGCGCTTAAGAGTATATGGTCGGGTTGCACTACAAACAGCATCAGAGAAGGGTCTCCGAACGCTGCAGAGGGGCCCAGCTCATGCAGGGGCACCCTCTCACATAGGAACCACGCACTCTGCCTTCAGGATTGATAAGGCCTGCCATAGGAGTGACTTATAGGTTTATATGTGTGTATGTATGTAGTGATATAGGTAGCCTATATCACAGTAAGGGGTGCATGCACCACCTTACCCAGGCTGCAGTAGCAGACCTGTGGTGTCCTTTGGCTGGCCTTCCAGGGGTGGCACAATACGTGCTTCAGCCCCTGGCAGGCCTCTGAGGTACCTATGCCCTGGGTACATAGTATACCATATACTAGGGACTTATAAGGGCACTCCAGATTCCAATCAGAGATGTGCCTAAGGCACATGGAAACCATTTTAGAGAGGAAGCAGCTAGGCTGGGGCCCTGAATAGCAGGATCCCAGTCCAACTAAGTCATAAACCAGCAAAACACCAGGAAAAAAGTGGGGGCAACCATATAGTCAGATTCCACCTTCCTACATAACCCCCCCAAACGAAAGGAGATAAGGCTAACCTTGGCCAGTTGAGCCTTTATTTACTAAGTGGCCATATAAGGAAGCACCTGCACTAGCATGGTTGCCCCCTGTCTTATGGTCCACTAAGCAATCCCTCACCCTAAGGGTATGAGAGGGTCTCCACCATGGGGAATTACTACCTGTGGTGTGCTTTGGTAAAGTACAAGGCTGGTGAGGTGTCTGAGAAGGGAAGTGAGGCCCTAGGAAGGTTGGTCTCAGCTTCCTCAGATCACTGGTCACCATGTATGCCTGTCTTTCCATGACTGAGTTGCACTGTGCTCTAAGGGTCAACCTTTGGCTGCCTACAGCTGGGGGTTGGGTCCCTTTGGATGGACCACTGGAGGGACATGGCAGGTTTGGAACCTTTTGGTCCCAGGTTTGCCCTTGCCTAATAGAGTCCTTCTGGGGGAGGTCCCTACACAAAGGTATGGGGGATCCCTCAGTGTGTTGAAGAATTTTCACCTGGCTAGGGCTACTAGACTGGGTGCCCCTAATCTGCTGATGGGGGTGTTCCTCTGGACAGGGGGCCCTGGGGGGTCCACTGACCTCCCTGACCTCTGCAGCCCTGGGCTGACTGAGGCAGGGTAGAGAGGGGCAGGTTACCTGCTCCAGACTGGGTACCACCTTGGAAGGGTCCTCTGCCATCAGGGGTGGGGCCAGGCTAGGCCTGACTACCTCTGGGGCAGTTCCTTCACTAGGGGTAGGGTCAGTTCCCTGAGGAGGCTGACCCTCTGTTACTGTCTGGAGGGAAGAAGACTTTTCTTCAACCCCTGTGCTCTCTTTTGGGGGAGAGTGGGCCATTCTTCCAGGCTCCATCTCTCCAAAGTTTCCCTGGGCTTGGGCTGTGGCCATCACAGCCCCACTAACCTTTACAGGGACGCCCAGCATTCTCAGATGGGCTTGGTGTTCAACTTCAGCCCAGGCTGAAATTTCCAGATCATTGCCCATCAGGCAATCTACAGGCAAGGTTGGGGACACTGCCACTCTTTTGGGCCTGTGACCCCTTCCCAGCTGAGATTGACTATGGCCATGGGGTGATCTGTTCTGACACCATCAATGTTGGTTACCTGGTATTTAAACTCAGGTAAAAGCTGGTGAGGGGGACTAGTTTCCCTGCCACCATGGTGACACTAGCCCCTGTGTCCCTAAATGCCACAGCTTTCTGACCATTAATTATTGGCTCCAGTCTGTACCTGCCCAATGCCTTGGGACCCATGGTAAAGGTGGCAAATCCTATACCACCATCAGAGTCAGAGGAGTCTGTTGAGGGGGTCCTGTCTAAACTAGGGCCCACCTCTGTTCCTCTTGCAAAAGCACCTAACTTTCTGGGTACACTACTCCCAACTGGAGGATTACTACTGGTAGTACCAGGAGGGGTGGTAGTAGTTGTTGGAGGAACATTTTCTTTATTGCCAATTCTGGGGCAACTGGGATCAGTTTTCCAGTGTCCAGGCTTTTTACAGACATGGCAATATGGTTTCTTTTCAGTAGAGGAAGGAGTTTGGGACCCACCCCCAGAAAAGGACTTTTGGGGCCCTGTAGTGGATTTATCCTTAGATTTATCCCCACCTTTCTCTTGGGACTTGGTAGAATCTTTCTTCTGGTCACCACCCTGATTCTTAGTCTTTACTCTGGTTCTGACCCATTTGTCTGCCTTCTTTCCCAATTCTTGGGGAGAGGTCAGATCAGAGTCCACCAGGTACTGGTGTAAAAGCTGGTTTTGACAATTATTAAGGATCTGCTCCCTCATAATCAAATTGTACAATCCTAAAAAGTCATGCACCTTGTTGCCATGTATCCAACCTTCCAGAGCCTTAGTAGCACAATCTACAAAATCAACCCAGTCTTGAGTCTGAGCCTTTTGGGAGTCTCTGAACTTCAACCTATACCGTTCAGTGGTTAGGCCAAACCCATCTATCAGAGCACTCTTCAAGACTTTGTAATTGTCAGCATCCTCCTCTCTAACAGTGAGGAGCTTATCTCTACCTTTGTCTGCAAAGGAGAGCCACAAGATTGCTGCCCACTGCTCCTGAGGGACCCTCTGTACTTTACAGGCCCTCTCTAGAGCAGTTATCCATTTGTGGATGTCATTCCCACTCTGGTAGGGAGGGACAATCTTGCTCAGGTTTCTATGGTCATAAGACCTTTCCCTATCTCTGGGGAAATTGTTGCCACCATGGGACTCTAGTCCCATCTTTTTTCTCTCTTTGTAGAGATCTAGGGACTCCCTGTCTATAGCCAACTGCTGTTTTCTGAGTTCAAGCTGGGCTTGCTCATACTCAATCAGTCTCTTTCTCCTGTCATGAGAGGATTCTCTCCTATGAGAGGAGACAGAGGTCCCTATTGAGGTGTCAGAGTGGTTAGACTCCTGAGAAGGAGATCTATACCTTCTGGGCACACTCACAACTCTTCCTGGCGGGACAAAGGGGAGGTCATTCTGATCCTCCTCCTCCTCCACAGGAGGAATTGGGTTCTCCAGGTCAGTTTCAGAGGGGGGGGCCTGGGTTTCCTCACCCCTGACCCCTTCCTCATCTTCTGCCCCACCCTCTCTGCCTACCCCTTCAGACCCTAGGGGCCTGCTGAGATCATCAGCCAGTAACACCTCCCTGAGGTGTTGGGTGCTGGCACTTTTGCCTGCCTTCAGCTTCCTAGTATTGCATAATGCTCTCAATTCCAAGAATGGGAGTTTATCATACTTGGAGGGAAGAAGCCCACTGGCTTCTGGCAAGGACTCACTGGGTCCTGGCTTTGAAGACATTACTAGTGAGGTGTGGTGTATGCACTACCTACTCTAGTGTGGCCTACTAAACTCTCTTGAGTTGTAGAAAGGGTGTGCTATCCCTTAACACACAACTCTAAGTTCAGTAGAACTTACTGTATACTAAGCTTGATTTATATGTACCTTAGGTACCCTTAGTGGTTTTCAGTTGATCAATTCAATTGAGATTATCTGGTAAAACAATAGCAAGCTGGAATCCCACACGCTGCACACCAATGTGAGACGTTGGCCTGGCATATGCTGTCCACTAATTATAGTGGGCACCTTGCACCAGTCCAAACAACCCATTATTGGAGATAGGTTAAAGACAACCTTTATTGAAAGCTATCCTAGTGGTAGCTATGGAGAGCAGCCTTCAGGCTAAGTCTTGAAGGAATGTAAAGCAGCTTGTTTTACCAGTCTATAATCTCTTGAGTGACCAAAATGAAAGAGGACCACACCAGGTATATATTCAAAATATATGTATTTATTGCTAAACACACCCCTCTAGTCTCTTTATGAGGCTAGAGTTCGAAGTACATAAGTTATAAGTTAGTTATCTACAGTAATAGCACAAATACACGTTTGAGCCCTAGGGGTGTACCAAACCATATACCAATAAAGTGGTATAAGAACCACGACTGAGCTAGACACAGGGCCTAGAGCCTGTAGAAGTGCTTGGACCACAAGGAACCACCCAAGGTAGTGACACAGGGGACCCACGGGGGACGTGTGCAGTGTAAGAACACAGCCGTGAATCGCCGTTGACTTCTATGGGGAAAGTCGCAGTTGGAATTTAAAAGAAAAGGGACACTTAGAGGAGGACTTGGAGCAAACCCTTTGAGAACTAGGCTGTTCTAGTGTCAATACCCACGGGAGCACCGGAGTACTCGAGTTACCTCACCCAGGGGAGCCGGGTGCATAGGTGTCTTTCGGGGTCGGGTTTCGTCGTCGTTTTCAATGGCGATCTGCTGCAAAGTGCTGCTGGCGGCCAAGTCGAAAGTGTTCGGGTGGATCCAAAGGTGGATCGAAGATTTGAAGAACCTGAAAGCAGAGGGGACAGAGTCTGGGTCACTAGCCAGTGACCAGGAAGGCGATGAGCAGATGCCCACCGATGTCGAGTGCTTCAGGTAGGTTGACGGTCATCTTGACTCTTCAGCCATGAGGTCCAGGAGGCGTCGACGATGACCAGGAGCTGGATTCGAGCTGTCCCATGACGTCTGTCGATTGCAGGGGTGTCGGCGACCGGATTGGACCCAACAAGCCTTGGCAACGGCAAGTCTCGTGGTAATAGAAGAAGGACAATGTTGCAGACCAGCAAGGTCTGTGGGACTCACCCAGCAAGGGTAAGTCAGGGCACGCCTGGAGCAACCAGGGAGCCCAAGCAGAAGAAGATTGGCCTTCGGGAGGGCCTACTAGCCAACGGACTAGCAACCGCAAAGGAGCCTCAAGTCGACGCACGTGGAGCTGGCTCACAGGACACTCGTGGAGTGGAGGCCAGTGATCTTCGGTGCAGTTGGTGCTGGAGGCTGGGGCTACTCGGAGCCCAAAGCACGACTTTGTGGGAGACCCAGAAGAGGATGCACTTGCAAGTGTGATCGGTGTCCAGGGGTCACGGTTCCACGTTACCCATGACAGCTACGGGCCTCAGCTTTGCTGGGGACTCAGGGCAGCCTCGGGGAAGTCTGGAAATCTACCTCTGGTGATGCAAAGACTTCGGCGTCCGGCGGGAGCTTCAGTGATGCAGACCGGACAATTGCTTCTTTGGTGCCTGCCAAGCAGGGGAGTCACTCCTTGACCCCAAGGGAGATTCTTAGGTCCTCTAATCTTGAAGTAGAGCGTCGAAGGTCCAGGATTCTGTGTCAGAGTTTCGTCCAGGTTAATCTAAAGTCCTAAGGACTGGGGTCCCATACTTATACTAAGATAGGGGGTTGGACATACTCTGGGGACCCACTTATGGGAGGGTCAGGGCAGAGGGGTGGTTACACCCCTTTCCCTTTGTCCAGTTTCGCACCAGAGCAGGGGCTGGAAGCCCCTGAGCCGGTTTGAACTGGGGTATGCACAGGGACACCAAATGTGCCCCCAGTGCAGGACTTCAAAGCACCAGAGAGTGCTCCCGCCCAGCCCCAATACACACTATCCTGTCTGGGGAGGTGGTTACACCTCCCTGGGACAGGAAACCTATTGTCCAGGCCTCCCCTGTCGGAGTTTCGGTCAGCAGCAGGAGGCCAGACTCGTGTCTGTGGCAGCGGCATCCATTTTGTGATGCCAGGGCTCTGGAAAGTCAGTACCGGGTATACCGGTGTGTACATGTCTCTCCCTCTAGAAGGGTGGAATGCTACCCCCGCCGCCAGAACTGGCGGGGGGGTAGTATTCCAAGATGTTTGACACCAAACACGACATGTTTCCGTGCAGCCATCCCAAAGTTAGCATTTAACGCGAGGTTATAATGCGCTTAAGAGTATATGGTCGGGCTGCACTACAAACAGCATCAGAGAAGGGTCTCCGAACGCTGCAGAGGGGCCCAGCTCATGCAGGGGCACCCTCTCACATAGGAACCACGCACTCTGCCTTCAGGATTGATAAGGCCTGCCATAGGAGTGACTTATAGGTTTATATGTGTGTATGTATGTAGTGATATAGGTAGCCTATATCACAGTAAGGGGTGCATGCACCACCTTACCCAGGCTGCAGTAGCAGACCTGTGGTGTCCTTTGGCTGGCCTTCCAGGGGTGGCATAATACATGCTTCAGCCCCTGGCAGGCCTCTGAGGTACCTATGCCCTGGGTACATAGTATACCATATACTAGGGACTTATAAGGGCACTCCAGATTCCAATCAGAGATGTGCCTAAGGCACATGGAAACCATTTTAGAGAGGAAGCAGCTAGGCTGGGGCCCTGAATAGCAGGATCCCAGTCCAACTAAGTCATAAACCAGCAAAACACCAGGAAAAAAGTGGGGGCAACCATATATTCAGATTCCACCTTCCTACACCCATCTTTGCAAGAAACCTCAAAACCTGGCTCTTCGACAGACCCCCTCCTTGATGGATGGAACCTGCACCCCCCCCACCCCATGCGCCTTGAGACCCTTACGGGTGAGTAGTCGCACTTTAACAAACCCCTGATTGATATGACATAGCATAAACCTTTAAAAAGAAAAAATAAATGTTATAACCCCCCCCCCCAAAAAAAGAACTAATAATTTTTAGGCAAAATTAATACAATTCTTTCTGGAAACCTTTTTCACTAACTTTTGACGGCTGTTTTTTTTATTAGAAAACCTGTGCTAAAGTGGGGTCATTCCCGGAATCTTAGACTGAATTTGGAGCTGGATATTCAACTACAGCCCAGGCCCTGTAGCACATAAAAGGTTTTGTGCTGGTAATATCTGAAGTTGTTGTTGATATTGTCACCCCAATTACAGACATGCAGCATACACTCTACCTGAAACAACGGGGAGCCCCCAAAGCCGAGAGGATGTTTTGCTCCTCCAGATAGGGACCCGATGGAGAATAAATTGATGTATCTGGGATGCCCCTGTTGGCCACTTATCTCTGGTGATTTCATTTTATGCTGATACCTTGTTCCTGTGCTTGCACTTCCATAAAATGAGTTCATTTCGAGGTACTTGTTGGTGGTGCATAAAGGATAACAAAAAACCTTAAAGATGCCCTTTGTCAGTCCAATGTGGAATGATGAAAATCCTTACACAGTTCCTGATTCCGCGTATCTGACTAAATATAGATTGTTTTGGTTTAAAATGTAGGTTGTGCTTTTGTATTTGTGGCCTGTGTGTGTTTATTGTTGGGATGGGGCAGAAAAAATAAGATATTTTTGGTGGTGCACTTGTCGAAGTATGAAAATCAGTGTGGGTTTTCTGAAGGTTGCTTTTGGTCTGTTGGTATTTGATGGTGTTCGTATAGATGCTCAGCTCCTGGTTTACGCCATCTATATGTGCAGAAGTTTGGCTACCTAAGATATTTTTGGGATATATGTGTACCGCATAGATATATTTAGGGATGTGAAGTCTTCACTGGCTGTGAGGGGCTGTTCCTTATCCACAATTAGTCTGTAGACGCATCTCAATTTGTTCCTATAACTTTCTCCTTCGCAAAACTCTATGGGCCTCATTTACAAGAAAATGACGAAGCGCGGCGCCGCAAGCCATTTAGCTGCGCCGTGCTGCGTCATTTTCAAACCACAGGTATGCGTCATATTAACAACAATATGACAAATCCTTGTGCTTTCCTCTGCAATGGCGCACTATTGGCTGCCATGCGCCAGCACAAACACCCTTGCGTCATTTTGCAAGGGGGCCTGCGCAGTGTGAATGATTGTTTTTGTGCAGGAATGGGCACCTTCCTGCACAAAAACAATAATTATTGGCATTTTCCTCTTTCTATGCGTGTTGCTAGAAAGAGGAAAAAACGAGAAATAAAAGTATTTCTCCTCTTTGTGCCTCGCTAACGCATTCCAAGGTTTACAATTCCTCATAAATCTGGAAATGCTTCAGATTCCATGGGTGTTGCGTGGGAACACCCACAGCGACGCCTATGGAATGCTCCTTTCACACAGTGTTCTGCGTGAAAGGAGCACATATTTTGAAGGCCATGAAAAGCCACATAAAGTGGCTTTGCGTGGCCTTGTAAATATGCTGCGGCACATTGCGTCACCGGAGCATCCAAAAAGTGACGCTCCGGCGGCGCAAAAGTGCCACTAGGGCCTTGTAAATGTGGCTCTATAACTTTACTGATAGTTTTGTGCTTTATAATTACTCATACGTGCAAGTAAGTATAAATTTATAATTCTGATTGCCAGACTGTAAAATGTATGAAATTTTCATTCAAAGGCTCTTTCGGTTTATATCATCTGATGGCTTATTTCTTCACCCCCGCGTATGTCCATAGACATAGCCAGCAACTACCTTTGCACCTCGCATGCCCTTCAATTCTGATCTAAATGCTTAATAAATGAATTTATACACATTAAAAGTACAGTAACACATATTTACAAAACCACAATTTTATGGTTGAGTGTCAGTAGCTAGAAACAAGGATAGCCTTTATACCTTTGGCCATTGCTGTGTGTCAGTCCCTGTCAGGGGCAAGTGGCACCAAGAACATGAGATCATCTGTAGGTGCTACATCTGTTTTAGTGAGGCAGTTTAGGGCTTCCTTATTGAATTCGGGGTGTTCCCATAGACGAGATACAAGGATGCTTATTGGGAAGGTACTCTAAGCACACACAGCCATATATTTGTGGGAACTCACAAACCCTGTGATTGCTTTTCACATCCAATTTATACACGT
This sequence comes from Calotriton arnoldi, assembly GCA_963921515.1. Lineage (NCBI taxonomy): Eukaryota > Metazoa > Chordata > Amphibia > Caudata > Salamandridae > Calotriton > Calotriton arnoldi. The sequence goes on along the minus strand of CAWUFW010000124.1, from coordinate 1,098,860 downwards.
TTCTGCATGCTCAGTTTCAGAAACTGCCGGTGGAATCTGTTTAAGTTGTGTGTGAAGTACACCCAGACACCTCGGCCCAGATTTCCAAACTCTGTGTTGGATTTGTGTTACTTTTCTAACACAAACCTGATGCAAAGTTGCGCAATGGGCTGCCTTGCATTACTTTGCGTCAAGGGGGGTTCCAAGGGTAGTGCATGGGCATTCCCAAGCAACCACCCTTGGGTTTTGACACAAATCACTGTCTACAAAGAATTGTAGGCAGGGATGTGCACCAAGCTCCGACGCCTCCTCGAGGTAGGCGCAACAAGGAGAATTGTTTTTATTTCTCCTTGTTTTTCCACTTTGCACGTGTGCTGCATTATACTGTATACAGCAAATGTGCAAAGTGAGAAAAGCCTTAAAGCAATGATTTTGTACTGAAAGTGACCCCTTCCAATATAAAACCTATTCCTCAGACAACACAGGCACCCTTGCACTATTGTGCAAGGGTGTCTGTACTAGCACATGGCTGCCTATAGTGCGCTAGCTCGGGAAGAGAGCAGAACAGACCCACATCTAAATAGATATGGCACTGTTCTACTCTCAACCACCAATAACTATAGCATAGGGGGATGAGAGGTTGATCGGTCTGTTATATGTCCTCTCAAAGCATATACCAAAAAGTATGATGTTCTGGAGATATATATCTGCTTGTGATTTACAAACCAGTTTTTAGCTACATGGGGGACAGTACCTAATTTAGGGGCAATCCTTTGTTGGGATACAGGGACCCTCTCCCACCGAGGAGACATGCTTTATCATTGAGTCCTGCTCCACATCGGGTGGGAGGGCAAAAAACTGTTTTTGTAAATCACAGATATAGCTCCGGAACATCATAAGTTTTGGTATATGCTGTTCTGCTCTCTCCTTTTCATTCAATGCAGCACAGCAACTTTACTTGCTCCCCTGTGTTGCATGACTTCTTGATAAATCTGGGCATTTCAGAACTACTAGTGCCTTGTATATAGCGTAAGAAAATTCTCGGGGATTGAGGCAACCGGGACTGTACTTATCTAACAGTAAGGTAAAGTGTAGAATAAACCTATTGGTGCTCTGGACCTGAGACTCAATACCCCTAAGTCTCCTGGGATAAAAAAAACCCCACAATAGCAAATTCATCAAAATGATCCAGCACCCTTAGTTGTAACAATATAAATATTATAATGCAATTGCATAAATAGTGTTTAATTCAATAGTATTTTGCCACACAATTAAGCATGACATCAATTCAGCAGGTGTATTTCTATTTCTTTATTCGTGACTTCTCCTTCACAATAGATAAAACCGTAGCCAATGCGTTTCGTCCTCTCGGACTTCTTCAGGGCATAAAAATTATTGGCCTCCTATCTTGAATACTGTATGTGTCAATTTGTTCCTTTTTGGCAATTCAACGAACTCCCGGTACTACGTTTCTCTAAACGCTGCTGAAAACCCGAAGGTGGTGAATGGGATAACACCGACTGCAGTGCTACGCGCAGGCTAAAGGTCTAAATACAAGACCGGTCTCCATATATAATTATCTGTAAACCTTCGAATTATCCATTCTGGGAAGAGTTTTACTTGCCAAGATTATCGTCAAAAATTCGGTGTCGGTGCCAGCAGTGGCGGCAGAAGCCACAAGTATACAAGGAATCCAGTCCTGAATGAAAGGAAGCAGCACACCACTTCTGGTGTGACAAAGGCTGTTTTGGCTGAAACGCGTTGTTTTGCACTGAATAAATTACTCGTGGACAGAAGTGGTGTGCCGCTTCCTTTCATTCAGGACTGGATTCCTTATATCACAACACAATACTGAGATATACACGAAAGCAACAATTCACAACAAGTCTTCTTGATTGGTTTCTTTAGTTGTGTTTATTCTTTCTTTAAGTCTTATTCTCCATGTCAATAAATCCCAAAACAGTCTTAAATACTGTAAGCAGTCAGACAAAAGCCAACACGTGTTTCGCGCTCCATTGCGCTTCTTCAGGGCATAAAATTCTGTCCTTGGAACTTGTTATTCTTACACTCCCATTGCTCCGGTTATTAAACAATTCGCTTCCTCCGTAATTATTTTCTCCTAAATTTCTTTTAAGGCAGGTAGTAATTCTTTTTTAATGTCTGCTTAAGGTTTTAATCCTTCTGCATAGTATATAGTTCAGCTCCCCCTTGATACGGGTCGACAACAGGCTGGAAGCCTCCTGATCCTGAAGTACGATGTCGGTCAGTGTTGCCTCCGAGCGACATCGCCGCAGATGCGGAACTGTCTGACTTCCAATCGGCGGTCCCGACACATGGTGCGGTCGCAAACTTCCATTTTATAATGGGAGCTTGTGTGGCGGTCCGAAACCGCCCGCAGCACAAGCACCCATCGTAAAATGGAAGTTTTTGCACATCCCTCCACCGTGTCGGTGCAGGGATGTGAAGGGGGGCACCATAGGTGACCGCCACGGCAACAATTGTAGGGCCAGGGAAGAAGGGGGCCATGCTAGGGCCCCCAAAGTCGCTTTCTGACAGCCTTTTCATGTCAGAAAGGCCGACATGGAAAGGCTGTCCGAAACCAACATCATAATCCCACCGGCGGAAACGCCGTCCGTTAGGGATTATGAGCGGTTTCCGACTGGCCGACGGGCTCCTTGAGCCCATCGGAAGCCAGTCGGTTTGCCTGGTTGGTTTACACTCCGACCGTCGACATTGTAATTCAGCGGTCGGAATGTAAACCTTCCATGCCGGTTGGAAAGCCTCTGACCATCGGTCAGAGGTTTTCCGACCTACATTGAAATAAGACCCTAAATGTTTGCTATGTTTATATTAAAAAACAATATTTTTGTGTTCGATATTAGTGTATAACGATATTTATTTTCGATATTTTTGTTATTTACAATCTAAGTATAGGGTAGCGATATTTTTGTACTCAATATTTTTGTCACAATATTTATGTACCCCAAATATTTGTGGTTTTGATATTTTGTCAGTGAACCGCAAAGTGGGAAAGGCTAGGAGAAATACAAGCATTTTTTTTTTTTTGCACCTGCATTAACGTGGTGTTATTGTTTTGGTGTGAAACCCTGTCTACTATTGTTAGCAGATAGGGTTTGTGTCAAAACCCATGGGTGGTTGCATGGGAACCGCCATGTGCCACTCATGTAATTCCCCCTTGATGCAGAGTATTCCAACCAGCTCTTTGCTGTGCTTTGTGTTACTATGAGGCAATTTTCCAGTGCAAATTTAAGTTGGAAAGTAAATCCCCGAAAATATTTTGTGCAGGTTTGTTACTTTTGTGACACAAACCCAGCACAAAATGTTTGTCAATCTTGGCCTTAACGTCTCTGTAAGTACTCCATCTCTTTGCCATTCCTTTAATAGTATAAACACAAATTTTCCATGCTTTGCGACTGTTGGAAAGTGGATTATTAGTAGGGGCAAATGTATATCTGCCACTGGCAATAAGGCCACTAACACATGATAGGACTCAGCATAGGTCTTAAAAAATTATTCCCATGCTCAACCCTTGGTAGCTTGGCTGCGAGCAGGCAGGCTTAACTTCAAAGACAGGTATGTAAAGCATTTAAAAACACCAATTCAGTAAATAATTAAGACACAATGCACAATAAAAATCCAACACTAATTTATAAAAATAGGAAATATTTTTATCTTTAAAATTACACCCAAACAACAAAAATCCAATGTAGGGAACCGGAGATATTAATTTTTAAAGATTTATCACTTTATAGCACTTAGAAACCTATAGCACCATTCTGGGATATCTGGTCGCGATAGACCGGCTCAAAGTCAAAGTTTTAGGCTGACCGCGATGGAGCCCTGAGCAGCTACCCCTCGCGGTAGGTCCCGGTCACAGTTTTTACCTTCGGACTTAGAAACTTTTCTGGAGCTTTTTCTCGTGGGGTCCCTCGATGCTCTTCACCAGGCCGGATTCGGTGAGGGTTCGCCGGCCTTGGATTTCTTCTACACCCGGTCAAACTCGGGAAGTCTGACCTACGGAGCTTTCAGCGGGACGAACGTGGATGGTTTGGCCGGCTCGCGGTTGAAGGCAGGCGGCTTGGCTGGTTGAGTTGGTCCCCCTATGGAGCTTTTTTCCAAAGTTGCTCCAAAGTTCTCCAAACTCCTGGAACTTCGTCCTGAAGTTCCCCAAAGGGTCCCAAAGTGTCTCAAACTCACTCCAAGGGTCTGGAAGCTCCAAGATGGTCCTTGAAAGTTCAGGACTTAAGCTCCCACAATCCACTTTCCAGGTTGAGGATTCTTGGTGGTGATGATCCAGGTGAGCTCTGTTAACCTGTAGCTTGCAGGGAGTCCACTCTTTACTCTTTTTCACAGCAAGGTAGTCCACAGGGCTGTAATTCCAGATGGTGCAGTCCCCAGAGGGCAGGCCTTAGAAATGGCACATCAAACTTCTCAGCTTGGCACAACGTCTTGCTTTCTTAAGTTTCAAGCAGCAGATCTGAAGGGCTCTGCCCCTCTCAGGTACTTATTCCAAGTTCTCTGGGTCAAGCAGGAGGTCACTCCTGACCAATGGGGTGCAGGCTTCCACCCAAAGTTCTGACCACTTCCTGCAGAGTGTGGCAAAATGTTAACCTAGAAACCACTATTCTTCCAAAATTCAATATGTCAGAATTTTCAGCAGGCAGAGAAAACCTGGCTAGACACACCCCTAGGATAGCTATTCTCCTTAGCCTCTCCCCCTTGCATCTGCTCATTCCTTCCTTAATCCTAGCTTCTGGCTGTAGGTCAACAGTTTAAAGGTGTAAATGACACTGAGGCCTTCCCTTTCCTTTGAAGACCATGGTTTATGACTCCTCCCCCTGCTCTGGCATTCCTATGCCCAGCAACCTCTCCTCCCCGAGAGGCTTCCTAACCCCAGGGGTCATTAATCACCTCTTCAAAGCAGCCAGGCTCACCCACTTATCTCTGACCAATCAGGGCAGAGCAGTACAGGGTTGAATTTTGGCTTACAGACAAAAAAAGTCTTATAACTTCTTGTCTGTACATTTTACAATAAATTCAACAATACCATATTGTTGGATTTATCATTACCATTCTACTGAGTCCTTTAATCCTAGTTTTATGGCTTTTCTTTCTCCAGTTATTAACTAATAACCTTTTCCAATGTTAACCTATGCCATGGGATTTGCAATGGGAAAACTGACTTGGGCCATTTTTCCAGCACCAGGGCTTATAAAAACATATTTTATAAGTACGCTACATATATCTACAGGACCCCCACCCCAGGAACACCTAGGTGAGACTTAAGGGGTTCTGAATATGTAAAAATATTGCAGATCCTCCCTCCACAGTGCTCCTAGCATCAAAGTCGAATTTGGGCAGCACTTTATATCACAATGTGGGGAGTGAAATATGACATTTCACTTAACCCAGGGCATATAAAACTCATTTTATAAGGGTTCACCTTATAAATACCTGACCCCCCCACCCCTGGGACACCTAGGGGAGACCCTGGGGGTTCCCAATATGCCCAAACATTGTAGGTTATCCATTTTTAAGTGCCCCAATCACAAAAGTCGAGTTTGGGCACAATTTACTTTTTAAAAGCAGTCCTGCCACAAAGAGACACTTTTAAAAATACCTCAGGCTTCAGCAGTGCACACATGCAAGTGCAGAAAGGTCTGCTGGTCTCTAAACTGCCATGCCCTATTTATACTAGGGATTGATAGGTAGTTTCAATCCCCCTGCCCTAATATGCACTAGGGCCCTATGGGGTAGGTCATGCCAATCACAGGGGTACCCCAACCCTTAGTGTACCCTAGTGTATGTAGGTGTTTTCACTGTATTCTAAGTGTTTTCAGCATAGCACTCGCCCTGGGCCTGGTTAGGCAGAGCCCAGGGTCAGTCAGTCAGTTACCACCAGTACCAGTCAGCAAAAAGTGGGGGGTGCCCACGGCACAGGATGACTTTGCAACAGCGACTAATACTCCCTACAGCCTTTGATGTAATAGTGTTAAAGCTTAGTCTTGAGCCAGCATAAAGTTAAAATTTTTGATCTGATTGATTTAGCTTCCCTCTTTATTATAAAATCATGGACACAGCGCATCTTCTCTGGACGTTGTTATAATTTCCTTCCGTTGGTATAAGGTGATGCACTGCCCATGTCCCAGTGGTAAATGTGGGTACTTCTCAGTCTTGTTCCTCTCTACTGACTTCTTTGTTTTGCCAAAATACTCAGCTTCAAAATATCTCCATCTTGTACTCTTACAGAGCTTGCAGTGTACCCCCTGCCCTCCTGGGCCTGCCTCTGCATTTAATGAAGCATTTTCTTCACGCCATTTATTTGCAATGCTGCAAATCTTGTATTTCTTGGGGACTTTCATAACTGGCCAGAATGCAGCAATTTATTGTACACTTGGAATTTATAGACTCTCTTACTGCCCTAGGACTGACCTCATTATTGGTCCACCAACTCACATGGCCAGCTATTCTCTGGATTTAATTTCTGCAGCCTGTCCACAAATAAATTGTTTTAACTCTCAACCTCTTGTCTGGACTGTTCATGCCGCTATACCTTTCATCTGAGGTCTCCCAAGACAGACTTCTCTGCCCTTCAAAACACCCAGATGCTCTCTCTGTAGGAAACTCCTATTCTTTTTCTTCTGTATCTGGCGTGACCCCTAGCTGTGACACAGCAGTTCCCCTAGATTTCATCTGTGATCGATTCAGTTTCTTGAATTACAAAAGGATTAAGTATAATTGATCCCATTAAAACCAGTGAATGCCTCTGCTCCTCCTCTCCCTGGTTCACTGATGAATTAATCTTAATCAAGAGCCAGTGGACGACTATTGAACTCTGGAGGCATAATTATTCGCTAGCTGTTTATGCATATTAGAATTTTTTTTCGGATCTTTCCAAGCCTTGCACTATGCCTCCAGCTTTTTTAACTCCACTACCTTGGCATTAGGGGATAAAGAAGATTTAGGGGCCAATTAGGATGCGGCCCGTGAAGGCTCTGACCGATGGTCGGAGCCTTCTGGGCCGCATCGTAATCAGCTCCTCGGTTTACTTACCAACCGCCGCATTACAATGCTGGCGGTTGGAAACTAAACCGGCCGCTTATTCCGGCTGGCTTCAGACGGGCTCAAGGAGCTCGTCGGCCAGTCGGAACCGGCTCGTAATCCCAAAGGGCAGGCCTTTCCGCCCTTGGGATTATGATGCACGGTTTCCGGCATGGTTTCTATGCGGGCCTTTCCGACATGGAAACCATGTCGGAAAGCGTGTTTGGGGGCACACAGCAGGGCCCTATTGTGTGCGCGGCCACCGATTGGGGGCCGAGGTGGCACCACTGTGTTCATCCCTGCACCACGTGGCAGGCACCATGAGGTGCCTGCCACGTGGTGCAGGGATGAACAGCACCTCCCATTTCCCTATGGGAGCATGTATTATGGCTGGTTAACAGACGTAATGAATGCTTCCATAGGGAAATGCAGGAATGCGACCGAACAATGTTCAGTCGCATCCCAATGAGGCGGTCGGGACCGCCGACCAAAGGTCGGTCGGTCCCAGGACCGAGACATTGTTGGGCGGACTTATGTCTGCCCGACATCGTAATTAGCCCCTTACTTGTAATCCTGCTTCTAAGTGGCACAACACCACCACCACTACTACAGGTCCCTGGAAAACAGAACACATTAGAAAGAGAATAAAGACTAGGGATATGAGAAACAGAGGACGGACTGAAAGAGATGAAACAGAACAGAAATAAAAGAGAGATTCTCCCTGTTGTTTTGTGAGTCTTGCAGCAGGAAGATGAATGCTGTCTCAAGGGAGGACATTGAGTAGGACGGGAAATTCCCAACAAACCTGACAATGCCCAGAGAGGAACCAACTTGGATGACAAAGGAGGTTGGGCTCCAGGATTAGTGACCGGCAGTGGATGCAAGATGGCTGGCAGCACCAAGCACAAACCAGGTGAGCAATGCAGACTCTAATAGCCTTTCACCAAAGGCACCTAAGCCTCACACCTGGCCAAAGAAATTGTCAAAATTTTCAGTTCCTTAACCAAGCCCATTTACTGTTCAAATTTGAGTCAAGATCTATTTAATTCCCTGTCAAATTTCTTTCATAATAAAATGTCTGCTATCTGCAGTTCCTTTTTGACATCTGTTGATTTGAATGTGCCTACTTGATTGATTTGCCCTTGATTCTTTATCCTATCGCGCTCCACTTGTTCTTTAGTTGATCCCTATACAGCAAGCACTCTGCATCTTATCCTTCTGTTCATAGCTCCTTCTCTCATCGATCTGTGTAATACCTCTCTTCGAACAGGGACTGTTCCTAACAGCTGGAAGAAGGCACTAGTGGTTGCCTGGCTCTAAATCCCTATGCAGACCCTACAGTTTTGCACACATTTAGACCCATTTCTCTTGTGCCATTTCCATTTAAACATCTAGAAAAAGAAGCTAATCATCTGCTTTGTGTTTTCCTGGAAAGTAATGCCACTCTTGATTCTGTTCAGTCTGTCTTTAGGCCAATACAGAATATCAAAACTGCCCAGCTGTCTATATGCGATGATCTTCGCATTCTTTTGGATGAGGGTGGCTCCTACTTGAATTATCAGCTGCATTTGATACAGTGTCTCATTCTATTCTTTTGTTCCCATCTCTCCGGGATCAGTATTGATAACTTTGCCCTCAGTTGGATTTCACGTTCTCTCTAAAGTCATACTCACATTATTTATCAATCCCCATTTTGTTCATCCTATAAAATGGTCAAGCAGGGGGTCCGTCAGGGCTCATCTTAATCCCACTCTCTTTAACATATATTCATGTTTTTCCTCTGGATATGCTGATCCTCTCCTATGGTTTCTCTCTCACAACTAAGATTGGCAAAGGAACTTTTCCAAAAGTGTTTACTAGACTTTATCTCTTGGAGGAGCGCTGATTCACATAAGGCCAACACTGATAATACTGAGGTGCTGGTAGTTGGCACAGATGTATCTGAATAAGTAAACAGATGGTGGCTTTGCAATCTTGCCCACTCCTGCTGAGTCAGCTGACCACTTAGGTTTTCTTTTTGATCAGTTGTTATCTATTTCTCCCCAAGTCATTCAAGTCACTTCTATGTTTTTTTCTACATTTTTTAGATGTTATTTTAAAATAATTCCATAGCTACCTTCATCATCCAGACAGTTTAGGGTTCTGGCATTTCCCTTGTCTATGCTTGCCTGTTTTAATACTTATAACTTGGACTTTCGGCTGAACAGATAGCTTGTGCCCAGAGACTACAAATTGCTGCTGCTCATCTGGTACTCAGCTTTCCTCTTCAATCCCATATTTCTACCCAATTTAATAGCTTGTCTGTACTGGCTGTGTCCAAACGCATCATTTGTAAGAGCCTTTACCTTGTTCATTGTGCTTTCAGTAAGCTTGGGCCTCAGCACTTCATATTTCAAGCCTTTGTCACCATATCGCCTGCTTAGAGATCTTTCTCTCTTTGTTGATCCTCTGTCCTTTAAGAATTCTCGAATGGGAGGGTGTACCTTCTCTTATCAAGGTGCAAAGTACCGGAAGAGAATCCCTGCCACCATACTTTTTATTGATGCCCACTTTACATTTCGTAAAATTGTTAAAACCTGGATTTTTACCTCGTGCCCGTGCCATTTAAATTGCCTCTTTTCCTGTCCAGTGTTTGCCTTGATTCAGCCACAGCATGTGTCCTGTTTCTGTGTAGCTTGCTGCAGATTTTCCCTGCCCTGCATTGCTTCTGCCTCTTTTTTCTACGGTCTGGTGCAGCCCCTGAGCTACTCCCTTACTAATTGTTTCTAATTTGTTCCTTCTTTTCTTGTTATTATTTCCCTTTGATTATTCCTTTTTTTTCTTTAATAGCTCTTGTATTTTCCCTTTCTCAGTAATTCCCTTGCAGTTTATAGTTCCCTTTAAATTCCAGTATCTTCTTGTTAGCGTTCCTTTAATCCTTGTGCTTGTCCTGCCCCTTTGTTGTCCAGTTTTTTATTGAATGCCCTGCTCCCGGACTATTTGCTACAGCTCTTCAGTTCCTTTCTAGTGCTTGCTCTGTGTTCTCCTCTTAGGCTCTTGTATCTTGTAAGTGTGCTATTGTGTTCTCACCTGTGTTTTGGTGTATTCCTTTGTATAGGGGTTAGCTCCTGGTTTCCAGGAGGCAATTCCTGTCCCATCCTTTGTCTTGTGTTAAGTGTAGTCTTACGTGCCTTAACTGTGACAGTGTGACATTTATATTTTCTTAGGAAACACCACTGTGTCTCCTGCTGTACCCATAAGGGCTTGTTTTGTGTATGTAAGTACAATCCTTGTTTGTGCCCAAGGAACTTCTGCTACCTCCTTTTAATGGGGTTTGCAAAGTGACTATCTGTAAGAGTAATCTGCATATAGACATTTTCGTTCCCTGTTACTGTGGAAAGTTCTGAGTCTTACCTGTGTGCAACCCTAGTGGTAACTCAGTGCGTTTGTCCATCATTGGTTCAGTTCCCTGTTTGTTCACATTAAGGTTGCTTTGTCTTCTCTATCCTGTTCCTGTGCTTTACACTGTTTGTGTCTGCTCTTTCCTGGTGTATGACTTTGCCGGCTCCTCTGCATAGGTACACTGCTTCCATAGGCAGATATTACTTGACCTTGAGAGGTACTGGAGTCCTTGACAACTCCTGCAGGGAAATACACCTATTTGGATGGTCATCCCCATTTTTTGTTAGGTGTTTCTGCTTGTATTTGGACTCTGCACACTGGGACCCTGATGTCCAATGCCCAGTGCATGTGCTCTGACCCCTAAAAACATGTCAAATTGGCTTTGCTCCTAAATAGTATATTTGTTACCTGTAAGTCCCTAGCATATGGTACAAAGTGTGCCCATGACCTGTAAGGTAATTGACTACAGCACATCTTGTGCCACCACTTCAAATGATCATGTAAAGCATGTCTCCATGCCTACCCCTGCAGGCTTGGTAGGCAGTTTTAAAACTGCCAATACATAGCAGCCAAATTTTCAGATTGCTTATGCGTGACATTTCCATGCTTTCAGTGCTCTTACGAGTGACATTCAATTGCCAAACGTGTGACAATTTGAGTGACACTTTCTCGTGAGTAAAACCAACAAAAGAAGGGCATAGAAAGAGATAAATATCAGAAAACATACACTGTTGAGCAATGATAACCTCTAAAAATATCTGCTGCAAAACCCCTGAAATGGAAGGTCATTAAAAACAATCTCTAGGACGACTTTACAGTGCAACCTCTCCTATACTATGTGTAATACAATTTTAAGACAATGACATGCATATTCACAGTGCTTTCAGTTACGACTGAGGCGTCATAGCACTGTGATACAGAAGTCACTATTCCCCCTGCGCCAGGACTCAAGTCTAGTTCTTTCTGGTTACACAGAAAACATCTGCAGTAATTATATTAATCATTTGAGGTTATATAATGTAAAATAGTATATTTCCCCTATTTTTTCCTTATTTCTGTTCTGTTGTGAGTGCTACGCTGCTCACTAAAGTATACAAAAAAGCTGGGTTCAAACTGAGGTGACGTGGTGAGCAAAATGACGATCGATTGGGATGCGGCCCGAGTAATTACCAATGGCTGAGATTAATTCAAGCATGCCACCCATCACTTTTTTGCATACTTTAGTGTGTCGCCCTAAGTGGGAGGGTATGCCCATGCGCGGGTCCCGTGCACACTGTGTCACTGGAACCAAGCTGTACCCAGCTGACGAGCCCTTAACTAGGGTGAAACCGGTCCTGGGTTGCTTGTGGTCTGGTTCAAACAGGACCTTGCTTGGCAGTTTGGGCTGGACTGCACTGATTGGAGCAGGGTTAAGACTGATTTGACTATAGCTGGGTCCAAACTGAGGTGACGTGGTGTGCAAAGTAACGATGTATTTGGATGTGGCCAGAATAATTACCGGTGGCTGAGATTAATTCAAGCATTACATTCATCACTTTTTTGCATACTTTAGTGTGTCTCCCTAAGTGGGACAGGTATGCTCTGACTTGGGTCCCGTGCACACTGTGTCACTGGAACCAAGCTGTACCCAGCTGACGAGCTCATAACTAGGGTGAAACCGGTCCTGGGTTGCTTGTGTTCTGGTTCAGAGAGGACCTGGCTTAGAGGTTTAGGCTGGACTGTTCCCATTGGAGCAGGGGCGAGACTGATTGCTGATTGCTGATAGCTGGGTCCAAACTGCGGTCAACTGGTGTGCAAAATAACAATGGATTGGGATGTGGCCCGAGTAATTACCAGTGGCTAAGATGAATTCAAGTATTCCATCCTTCACTGTTTTGTATACTTTAGCTTTGGCTGCACGAGCAGTCAGAGCTGAAACCCATGTATTGCCTTATGACCTCTGCAAATTGCACCAGACATTTATTTGAAGACTGACTTTAGTGAAGGGCATCATAGCAGCACCACATATCAATGGATACTAACAGCTTGGGTTTTACAGCCGTGAGGAGCTGGAAATCAGCACAAATCATTCATCTTAAATTCTTATTTCATATGATTCATTCTCTCTTTGTGGATGGAACAAGTTAACCTCAATCCCCTAAATTATTTTTTGCATCTCACAGTCTGAAATAATAATTAAGAAAAATATGCTTCTTCCTCACTCTGGTGTAAACTAAATGGAATTACAGCCTACTATGGTTAAAGCATATGTCTGCTGAGATCAGAGTGAACTTCAGTGCAGAGTCAGAGACCTAGAGAGTGCGTGACTCACCTAGGCTGCTAGTTCACAAATGCCTGGGGGAGTGTGTCTGCCAGACAGAATACTTTACTGGTGATGGTCTCAGTTGTGCTTGCTGTGCTACTCCGATGGCATGGTGCTGTAGGCACTGTTAGTGTAGCTCAGGGCTGCTGCTGCAAGTCGACCGGCATGAAGAGTCTGCTGGCTTCAGGCATGAAGTCGTCAGATTTGTCACTCTGTGCTCCCTCTATGATCTCTGGTGCTCTGCTGGTGCATTGCACTAGGCAGCAGCTGAAGCAGACATGCTCCTCTCTTGACTTGACTCAGCCCGAGGGATTCAGGAGAGAGTACATGCACTGCTGCTGCCTGCTGCAATGCAGATAGTCATTGGTGTCAGGTGGGTAGATAGTAGAGGAAAAGGTGCCACTCTGGTGGGCACCAAGAAAGAAAACAAAAGATAAGGTGCTGTAGCCCTTAGCTAGAGTGTCTACCTTGGACCATTTATAACCCTGCAGCGTGGTACGCACCCAAAGTTCATTAATGTGTATTAAGACAGACAGCACACACACCCTAAATAGCGTTCTTACTGCTGGCGTACACACTGCAGTTCCTCATAGCACGCGTTGAGGGTGACCCGGGGACACTACAGATGCATGACTAATGCATTTTAGAGTGTTGATCTGGACACTAGCATTAAAATGTTTTAGTCTAACCCCTGATGCAGGATAGTTTGCTGGGCTGCCAATCTGTCTCAGCAAAATAAACCTTTTGCCTTCAGCCTGAGCCTCTCACAACTGGCAGCCTGCCAGATTGAATTTTAGGACAAGCAGGCAGAGAGGGTCCTTCAAGCCAAGCTGGCAGCCATAGCCCTTGAGGCAAAGAAGATTGCACCAGAGAACAAGAAACTGTCTTAAAAGAGAAGTAGGCCAGATTGAACTTGATGTCCAGTGAAGATGGTGGCAGCAAAGAGGTGTCCACAGGGGAGACACACATCCCTCGTTTGCCGAAGAGTATTGTGCCTAGCTTTGTGGTGAGGGATGGCATTAACAAAGTGTTTACATCTTATGAAAGAGAATTAAAATGCACAGGGTGGACCAGAAGCAGCAGGAAGCTGGACTGTGGGAGTTAGTGACAACACAGGGGAGGGACAAGCTCTTGACTCTAGAGAAAGAGGTAGCTGACTCATACACCCACAAGTTCGGTCTCACACCTGAAGAGTATAGGAAGAAATTCAGGGGCACACACAAAGAATCCCAACAAACATGGGAAGATTTTGTGACATCTCAGTGAAAGCACTGGAGGACTGGGTGAAGGGCAGTGCAGTTGACACCTATGATGGCCCTTACAATTTGGTTATGTTAGAGCACATCTTGAGTATTTAATCTTCAGAGTTACAACACCAGCATCTTGTCATCTTGTGGGCTTCAAGCTGACTGACCCTAGAAAGCTTGGAAGGGTAGCTGATATGTGGGCATGTACTAGTGTGCCCAAGAGATTCCAGAGGCATGATCCCAAAAATGTGGGGCCCAGGACTACACAGGGGAAAGGAGGGGAGCAACAAGCCTCAAAAAGAAAACTCCTTAAGGCCCCAAACCACTCATGACAACCAGGAAAATGGGAACCTAGGGGGAAAGAAACCATATGAGAATGGTAAGTGCTTTGGCTGCCAGAAGCCAGAGCACAAAAGAGGGAGGCCTCATGCCCCAAACCAAATGATAACACTGGTGAGCACTCCACAGGAGTCACTAGTATAGCTTTGGGGGAGGATTACCCAGAAGAGGCCTTAATAGCCTTAGTTTTACAGTGGATACAAAAGGTAAGCTGACGATCCCTGAAGGGGGTATGATTCACTTCCACAGGATCACAGTAAATGGGGTTCCTGTTATTGCTCTGGGGTTTACAGGTGCCAGCCTTTCTGAGGAAAGACTGATTTCCGGAGATCAGTATCTGCCAGGAGAAGTTTTCAGGGTAAGCAATCTATCCACCCTGTAGCCTTGGTATCCTTAAAATGGGAGGGATACTTTCCCAGAGGATGGTAATTGTCAGGCCTGGCCTACCACTAGACTACATCCTTGATAGTGAGCTTCCACAAGCGAAAAAAGAGCCAGGTGGGGCAGCCGCCATGACACCACAACAACTCAGATTTTTTGGGGGTACTGTCCCTAAGGCACCACCAGAGTATGTCACCCTTGAAGTCCTGGATTGCCAGGCGCTGCTAATTCTCAGGGTACAGAAGTGAGAACAGAAGGAGGGTGACTGTAATCTGAAGTTGTAGCACTCCACTCTGAAAAACCTAAGAGGTGAGAAGGACCTCAGGAGCAAGTAGGGGTTCCTAGTACGGAAGTGAGGCCTACTCTTGGCACCAAATTGGAACTTCCACCTCTCAGTGGATAGATAGGGGCCTGGCTCCTGATAGCTGTCAATCGTCTCTGCTGGCTACTTGCCTTTGGGGCAGTACCGGCCCTCATTCGAGGACAGAAGCCTGATCTGGGAGGCAAGATAGACCACCTCACCTTGTTGGCCATGGTGGTGCTGTTCACCTGCTGGGTTGCCCCTCTGGGTAGGCTTGGGGTAGCTCTATCTCAAGTGGGGTCTGCAGATGGGAAGAGTTTCCCTTGGACCAGAGGAGTGGCTGGGCCTAAGATGGACAGAACAGCAATTCTGTGAAAGGCAGAATTAGAGGGAAAACCTAAAACTGTTGAGCTGATCCAGCTTCCCACAAGGAGTGGACTTGGCAGGAGGATGTGAGGCTGGAACTGATCCTGTTAAGGCAGAGGGCATTTCCACATCCTCTCCACTGACAATCAAGAATATCTGCCAGGGAATGGCCTTTGCTCCTTGTCTTTTTATCTCGGGGGGAGGAAGCCTGTGTACAAAAATGTCCCTTTTTGCATGGTCAGCCCCATTTTTTGCTAGATTTTCTTGCTGCTTTTTGGACTTTGCACACTGGGACCCTGCTGGCCAGTACTCAGTGTTTGTGCTCTGACCCCTGAGAACATGTTCAAATTGGTATATTTAACTTACGTGCAAGTGCATAGTATATGCTACAAAGTATACCCATGGGCTGTAAGTTAAATGTCACTAATGGACTACAGCACACCTTAGGGTGTGTGTACAAATGTTTTATAAGTCCTGGCAGTGAAAAATCTCCAAAGTCTTTTTCACTGTTATAAGACTTGCTCTCCCATAGGAAAACATTAGGTTACCTTACAACACCTTATAATGTCTAACTTCAGTTTGGGAATAGCTAGAAAATTGATTTAAGGACTCATTTTAACACATTGGTCAGCCCCTCCATAGTCCTGCTAGTCAGCCAAGTACCAATCCCAGTGGGAGAGAAGCTGCCTCTAGAACTGTTTTGGAGTGCCCATAAGGTAGGGTTTGCGCATTATCATAGCCACATCTCTGTGTGGGCACAGGGAGCTCTGAACTGGGGAAGAAGGTTTCTTCCCTGTTGGTTTTAGGTAGAGAGGGGCACTGTGGGATAGTTCACAGTAAAACACACAGGAAGTGCTGCAAAGTGAATAGGGTCACCCCTGGGAACCTTTAGCCCATTGGTTAGGGAGTGACCAGGAGTTTCCCCTTCCCACAGGCTGGCACTGGGCATAAATGTGCCCCCCCAGTATCGTCTTCAGAACATTGCTGGACCTACTAAACACAGAAGAAGGACTGCACCAGCCATTGTGGCCTGTGAGAAGAACCCTAACTGCTGGACCTGGTTCCACTTATACCCAGGACTAAGAAATGGACTCCAAGGGTCAGTTGGCTGACTTCCAGTTAAGCTGTTAAGACACAATGGCAACTATAAGACCAATTTCCTAAAGGAGCCCAGATGACCAGTTTCAAGTAGAACTGCCCTGGACCCTGCTGGTGGTTCCGGTGGCTTCTGTAGGGGTGAGTCCTGACCCCCAAGTGCTGCTCTTGAGGTCTTGGAGTATAATCCTCCTGTCCATAACCTAAAGGCTGGGACTTTTTCAAGATTTCTTTCTGGGAGAACCGAAGAAGACCGGGACAAACCTGCCAAGTTGATCCACCGAGGGTGCACAGCCAGTGTGCCTAACTTCGCTGTAGCTCCTTCTATGTTCTTGGCACGACATCGAAATCCATCTTTGGCTCCACCCTGCAGCATCTGCGGTGCAGCTGTTGGTGAGGACCCAATCGACGCTGAAGACCTTCAGGAAGTGGAAACCAGAACTTTTCCTTCCTTCATCAACTACTGCATTGGGACCGCGCCTTCCTGCAACCTGTCGCCATCGAGCCCTGCTTTGGCTTCCGCCTGCCTCCTTCAACGCCGATGAACCTGTTGATGACCTCTCAATGTCCAGAAAGGTAACTCCTGACCTGGACAAACCCAGTACTTTGTATCTGACCAGCAATTGACCACAGCATGCCGTACCTTGAATTTGCCCCAGTCTAGCTCGAACAGTTACCGTCAGTTAGTGCTTTTGGGGGCTATTTTGATTTAAAACTAAAAAAATTCATATAGTTGTTTCCCCTTATCGAATTTTTGTTCTTTTGGTGTCTTTTTGCTCAATACAATATTTCTCTAACTTTGTAAATAGGAGAGAGTGGTAATTTTATTGTGTTGCTTTTTTAACTGTTTTGGTACTTCTTAATGCTTTACACATTTTATTAAGTTAAGCATTTTTGCTCTGTACATAGCTACCAGGGGTTGAGCTCAGTTTTAAATTACTGAAACCTTTACTGTACCTAAGAAGAATAGTGACATTATCACTTGTGGTGGACTACCATCCATCCCAAGCAATAATTTACTTACTCACACCTCCAGAGTCAACTACTAAAGCAGCCTAACAGATAGTAATCACTCTTGGCACACAGCATTCATAAGGACTGGGATGAGGAAGTAGAAATGGAGTAATGGGATTACCAGTAAGTAAACAAAGCATCACCGCTTCATCACATCATCATTTACACACCAAGGTAGCTAGCCAGACAGGGCAAAGTCCAGACACAAAGGAACAAGGCCTGAACCAAGAAGGTTGGCAAACGCTCAAGTCCTAGTGGCAAAGCACACTAGCAAGGACTAGAAGGTTAAAAGGCAAAAGCCACAATCAGTGCACCCATAAAAGCAGGTCACCAAAGGAGGGGATGCCTACAGTAGTGACCAACAAGAGGCAACTGGAGAGCCAAGGAAGCCAAAGGCAGCAGCTCAAACTCACTGCCAGTGATAAAGGGAAAGAGTTGGCAGAAGGGAGGAAAAGGCAGCAGCACAAAGGCCCTCTAGCAAAGCAGACAAATACCACCACAAGCAAAATGAGAACTGAGGAAGAACGTCTCCAACCCAGTGCTAGCACTTAAATCTCAAACATTTTTTATAAGCAGCTTAACCTTGAAATTTACTAAAATAATCTCTAATTTCCACGCCAATTTCTTCCTTAGGTTGATGAATCTTTGCCACCATGTTAGAATGGAGCACAACACAAATACATTTTTAAATCAATCATCAACTTGCAGAGTCATCATGTTCAGTCAATGATGAGAGGTTTGGTAAAGCTTTAAAAGTTGTATTTTATCATTAAGAGATTAGTCTGTATTTTTTTGTCTTTTATTCAGGTTAGTCGGATAAATCCATTTACAGAAATATTGAGAACATTTGGTCAGAATGAACATACAAAAAAACAGCGTGTTCCATAAAGGAATTAGTCCCTATCTTAATAGAAAGGACCCAACCTATCCTATCAAGAACCCATAAAGAATTCTTTTGGAAAAGAGCAAAATTTTGAGCAACAGGCTAATATCTATGAAAGTTCGAACTCCCCATAAAGAGTAGTTCTGGAAACTCAGCTGAGTTTCCTAACAACTGCAGTAGCAACTGATAAATCCCAGCAATAGCTATGATCAGCATGCAGCAAATCACCTAAAATGTATCAGGAAAACAGAAAATCACTTCAGTAATTCAGGCCAGAATAGCCCAGTCAAGTGCTAACGGGCATGACAGGGGAGATGGGAATAGAATGCATGGAAAGAATGCCTAGAATACAATAACTCTCTAACTACGAACATGTACTATATAGAAAAGCACAAAACATGTTGCAAACTCCAAATGTTGGATCATCTCTAGCCAATAGGAAAGGATCGTCCGATGTTTCGTCTTCTTCTCTCTCGATTTCCATGGTAAACGTCCATGTCGACATGTTATTTAAATGTGGCTACAGCTCATTACAAAAAGATACATCTAGGAGGGTTCTCATGAGAACCTTTGCAAGCCTACTCTGTTAGCTGTTCAGGGTTCCATTGTGTAACAATGGGCTGGTCTATAAAATAAAACATTAATATCTAGCATGTCCTGGTTAGATCATGAAATTCAAGTCTATAGCAAGCCTTTTCTTTCTTCAATATACTTGTCCTTTATAAGCATGTGGCAGAGGAAACTAAAACGCGATGAAGTCATATGGTGTGAGGAAGGAAATAAATAAATTTTGCAGCAAAAGCACATTTCACAAAGATGTCAAGTTTTGCAGTTCACTTATAACATTAAATCAGCATTTACAAAACGGCATTCATTTTATTAAAGGGAAAGGAAGAATAAAGAAAAGTATTGAGGCCTGAAACAGTACACAGCTAACTCTCAACTCAACAAGGCCCTCTGGTCAGAAATGGAAAAGGATAAAAAATCTCCATATAATCAATACCTTTATAACGCTCTAAAAATTACTCGCACGGCTGAGCTCTGGAACAAGAACCTGTCCTTTCTGTCCTTCCAACAAGTGATAAATAAATCAGCTGAATTTCATTCTCTACTACTCGACAAAAACGCGTTCAGCTCGAGGTCACATGCCTTGATGGTGATAAACAGCTACAAAACACTGGCCCGGCACCCTACTTAAACATCACATTTTCGATTCACCAAAAAAGACAACTGATGGCGTTACGGCTTGGGAAACTAGTGACGATTGCGGACCAGCCAACCTGGATATATAACGGTCCCAAAATATGCCGACTTTGTGGAAGCAACAAAGAGGACTTTATTCACATAATTTGTATATGTTCCAAATTACACATAGCATGAGTTTCAATGCTAAGGAAAGCCTTGAATCTTAGAGGAATAAGGACATGTAGCGCGGTTTTAATAACCGGGCTAGATCCTGCAAACCCTCGAATGAACTGTAAACTGATAACATTTTTTGACTCTTATGAACAGGTCCTGAAAATTGAAATTTCATTGTCGAAGCAGAATGAGAAAACTACGAACCTTCGGAATTTCATTATATAGATCTTGCGAGTTTTAAAACCTGTTAATAGAAACAAAAGGCGCAGGAATTGAATAAGTATTATGAATTATAGAACGTAGAAATTTCATTTCATAGATCTTGCGAGTTTTAAAATCTGTTAATAGAAACAAAAGGCCCAGGAATTGAATCAGTATTTATGAATTATAGAACGTAGAATTTGTTTTATCTAATAATAATCTTCAGTATAGGCTACGAATTTTATTGAAGTAACAAAATTATCAATTTAGGAATGTATTGTTAATAATGTTAACAACAATTTGAAAAAATGTAAAACCCACAACGTTTTAAATTATGTAGAGAATTTATTGTTCCTTTTATGCAAAATATTGTTAAGTTTTTAACTAACTAAACAATAAACATTTACTTACTTACTTACTTATTAAGGCCTAGCAGTGAAAGAACCATAGAAATAGGAGCTTCCTGCAGAAATAAGCAGCATTTTTTCCTTGTTTGCATGTTTAATAAAGGCACATTTTCTCACATTTTCAACGTTAACATTAAGGCACATTTCTACATTGTTATGAGGTAAATTTTTGTAAAGATGTTCAACTTCCACAATCCCCCGTCTGATGATTTTATTAATCATCACATTTCTAGGATTCTCATGTGAGGCCATTTCAGAGGGCACTTTCATCGTCAATTATGTCTTGTCTTTTTCTTTTCAGGTCCCTGAATTTCAGAGTTCATGTAATTGTCATTCATAATGCCCCTCAAATCGAAATCCTTCTCATACCTTTATTTTCCCAACCTTTCCTTTCTCTTGCAAAAAGCTCAAGAACAGAGCATAAAGGAATATAAGACAAAGCCACACTATTACTATTGCTATTAGAATAGCCTTCAATATACCCTTTCCTGCTGTTGAAAACCAATTTCAATTGTGGCAACTCTCTTTCCAAAATTTCAAACAAGCTTGGTGTTTTCAATTCATGTAATTCAAGTTCTAAACCTGAGAGGTTCTTTGCAAATCCTTCTATTTTCCTACTTTCATCAGCCTTCTATTTCCGTACTCTCATCAGGTGTGTATGTACAGCAATGAGTTAATTTAAACATTCTGCAGACTCCGCCCTTTTCTGTGAGTAAGATATCTGAGGCACGTCGGTCCTGTAAAACCATCGATCGTATAGCAATTAGTTCTGTATTAATTACAAGCAAAGCTCCAGATGTGCTGGTTGCCATTTTGTCGACAACTGTTGACAACTTTCTAATCTTTTCTTCATTTAAGGTGATGCCTGCAGGCGGAATGGCAGCTTCAAATATGTCTCCTATTAGTCTAGTTCCTGTGTTTGTAATGCGTTTCTGTCTGTGTGCGGGTGTTAATGTTAATGCCCTCTAAATTCTTTACATGATACATCTTTGGAATTAGTATGCATAAATAGCAGATTTCCTCCCAGTCAGCTGGCAGTAAGAAGTAAGTATTCTGTCCACAAATGTAATAAACCCTTGGAATAGCATTTTCATCTCCCTGTAAAACGTGCCAAGATCCCCCTGTTAATTTGAATGTCTGTTCAAAACTACTAATCCCTACATGTCTAGTCCTTTTGGGTGTCCATCTTCTGTACACACAAATTTTCCCTTTGTGTTGACTGTGAAGTCTCCGCTTAGGGTAAACCATCTTCTTTCTAAAATCATTTTCTTCCTTCTTCCAAGCATTTGCTAAAACATTGCTCTTTTTGTCAGTAGTTCGTGTCATGTTAGTGTACCTCTCTTCTAATGCCATTATATAAGCCATCTCTATTTGTGGCATTAAACAGCCTAAATTGCTTTTGTAAGCCTTCACGCTATCTATGGGGAAAGAAATAATACCAGGTTGTGTCCATTTCCTTTGCTTATCAGTGTAAATTCATGGTCTCTATTAATGGTACCCTAGAAAGTATTAGATCATGATTAGAATACAAATACTCAACTGTCCTCACCTATAAACTAATGACAATAGGATGCTGCAAGAAATATCATAAGATAAAGGCATTTGGTAATAGGTAACTTCTTTTGAAACTGAAGGAGGTAAGTGTGCGCTCCAAACCTACTCCCAAAATGTTTAATATTTATGCAGCTACGACGAAAGCCGTTGCCACATATGGGGCAGCAGTTTGGGGGATGGCTGAGATACAAGCATTGCAGCGGGTAGAGGATACCTTTGGTAAAAGAATACTTTCTTTGCCTCGTAGCTGCTCTAATTATATCTGCCAGAAGGAATTGGCCCTATCATATTTGAGTGATTCAATTAGAATGGTGCCATTAATATTATGGCATTCAATTTGGAAATGGCAGAACGTAAATTTGAATCAAGTAATACTAAGGGACTGTCTAAAATTGGAAATCGCCCAACGGATCCCATGGTTGAATTATGTAGAAACTACCTTCACAGCCCTAGGCCTTAAAGAATTATTTGCTTCCCTGCTGACATGTGTTAAGAAATGTTTTTAATGAAAGCCTCGGAGGAAAGATGTGAGCAAAGTAAAAACAAAAGCACTGTAGGTTTATATCATAACATGCCCTCTGTAAATCATTGTGTGCATTCCTATCTGGCTAGGATAAGAAATCCTCAGCATCGGTTTATTCTGATAAGATTTCAATCAAATTATTTCCCACTCATGTTAGGTTTTCTTGCCAGCACTCATTCTTTAAGCGAATTATCGCCCTGTCCTGGTGACGGGCGATTGACCCAGTCCATCATGCATATATTATTTTTTTGCTCTTTATATGGCTCTCAAAGGAAAACGTTTATTGTCCTGTTGCTACGCAAATACGGTTTTAGACATTGTTGCCCAGTGCTTCTGTTTCTACAACAGTTGGAAGAAGTTTATGTATTTATGCTTTGGCATCTTTCCCTTGGGCTGCACTGAGGCAAAGACACACGTATTTAGATCAGTGAGGAGAGTCCCGAGGAAGATACTGTTTTTGTACATGGAAGGTATATTTGGAAATGGGATTAAAATGAAGACTGATTGGAGGATGATTTGGGATGTACATTTTTGGTATAAATGAGTTTGACAATTGTATTTTATATGGTTTTAGGATTTTGGTTTTTATAAATGTTTTATGGCAATGTACCTAAATAGATTAGTATCTTAACAGTTTTAGTGATTAATTAATTTATGCTATTTATGTTATTGTTTTTGTGTTGGTATGCTATACTTTTATGCATTGAAAAAGAAATGCGAAATAAAGAATAAATATTGATTGATACGGCGCATTCCTGTTCTTCTCCCCTGCGTCGGTGCACAAACTGCAGCGGTGCACCAGCGCATACACCCTTGAGTCATGTTTCAAGGGTGTATGTGTTGCTGGGACGATTGTTTTTGTGCAGGAAGGTAGACCTTCCTGCACAAAAACAATCATCAATGGCATTTTCCAGTTTCTATGTGTGCTGAAGAAAAAACAAAGAGAAATAAAAGTATTTCTCCTCGTTGCGCCACTCCTTCGGCTCCCCTGGAAGGCATAGGATTCTGACACATTCCCAGCTTTACAAAACATTGTAAATCTGTGAATGTGTCAGGTTCCATGGATGTTGCATGGGATCACCCACAGCAACACCCATGGAACACCCCATTTCACATAGAGTAAGTCATGCAGGGTGACTTTATGTGGCCTTGTAAATATGGGCAAGCCCATTGTGTTGCGTCAAAAAAAGTGGCGCATCAGCGACACAATGGGCTTGCAAATTAGGTCTTAGTTCAATAGCTTGTAGCAAGTTTCAGTACGTAGCTTCTTTGGTGCGGTTAATCTCTTTTTTTCTTTCTCTTTTTCAGCAGTCAAGTTCCTAACCAGACAATCCTTAACACTACTCAATGCTCTTCTAAAATGTTGTCCCTATTCTTCTGTGACTTTCAACTCAAGCCTAGGTAGATCTCCTGTAAAACAAAGCACTAAAGCAACAACCATCTAATAGGCACAGTTTGAAATTCTTTCTTCAATTCCGTTTAGTCTCCAGCTTTTACTTTCTCTTCTTCTGGGATGTTCAAATAGTTCAGGATTCATGTTGCACAAATCTTCTAAAGTAATATTCAAAGCAATGTTCACGTAGTATGACCATTCAGTTGCTGAATATCTTTGACAGGGCACTCGTGCTCTTTTTGATCTTTTTAGGTTTCACTGATTTGGATCTAGGCCACCTTCATCGCTAGACTCAGTTTCTTTGAGTATTATTTCTGTAATTTGCGCTATTGAAGAAGTTCTCCTTGTTTTCATAGCTTAATGCCCATTCCACTTGTTGATTTGTTCTCCTTGTTCCAGTGCTGGTTCCTTCGCATGGATCTTCTTCTTGTCTCAGTACCAAGTTGGTGGCATTTCCACTTTGTGATTCGATCTTTGCTTCTCCTCCGTTAGAGATCTCAGTGCCACATTATGTTACTTCAGGAACTTGCACTTGACTTTCTGTCAACTGATCTTCAACCCCTTCTTCTTCCAGTGGCTGGACTGACACTGGTGCTGTTGGTCTGGGTGGTCTCTCGATTGGCGATGCAGCCACCAAAGCTCTTCGTTCAGAACTATAGACCAAAGGCACTTCTTCTGGATTGTTCACTCTTTTGGTGTGTGAAGCATGAATCCAACTCGGGACTCCAGCACACCTAACAGCAGTGTGTGGGGCCTTTCCATTGGGGTTTAAAGCAAGTCTTCCGAATGTGCTTCATGATCACGACCCAGTCACCAGGATTGAGGTTGCAGCACTTTTCTTAATGCGGGTCTTGTGTGGCAGCTGAAACTGAGGAGAGATAGGATGAACCACATCAACCATTCCTTTGCAGTAATCTAATATTATATCGGCAGTGATATTCAAAAGAGCATTTGCAGGAATGCCAGGTAATTTCATTGCTCTGCCCTTCAATATTTCATGGGGTGAAAACTCCGTCTTCCTGTCAAGGGTACTTCGGATACTCATCAACACCAAGGGTAATGCGTCTGGCCATTTCAGAGAGGTTGACGTACAGATATTAGCCAATCTAGACTTGATGGTACCTTTTATCTGCTCAACAATACCAGAGGCTTCTGGTATGTAACTGCAGTTTAATCTTTGTTCAATCTGTAAGGCTGTGCAGATCATCTTCATCACTTCATTGTTGAAATGTGTCCTCTGTCTGACTCAAGAGAAATTGGCATGCCGAACCTAGGTATTCATTCTCGTAACAATAGCTTAGCTACAGTGAGACTGTCGCTTCTTCTAGTTGGGTAGGCTTCCACCCATCTTGAGAAGACACACTCAATCACTAGGATATATCTCAGCCCGTAATGTACAGGCATTTCAATAAAATCAATCTGCATCCTGTTGAATGGCCCAACTGATCTTCCTAGGTGTGTTAGAGTGACATGTGTTTGTTTCCCTATGTTTAGCTGTTGACAAGTTACACACCATTGGCAAATCTCTTCTGCCAGCATTCTGAATCTGGGGTTGTAGCATCTCTGCCTGAAAAGTCTCAGCATTGCATCTCTCCTTAGATGTGTATATCCATGTTACTATCATGTCATTGTAAACAACAAGCTATCTGGTAATACTGGTCTCCCATCTGCCGACACCCAAATGTAGTTTGCATTTTTCTTGCATCCTGCTTTTACCTAACCATTCTGTTCTGCCTCTGACACGTTTTCCTGCACCCGTTTCAGTTCATCCCACATGTCAGTAACTTTTATCAACATTGCAAAAGAACTCTCATCTTCGGACTCACATGTGAAATTTCCATTAAAAGAACAGGCTAACAATGCGCAATACCTGGCCACTGAGTCAGCATATGGGTTGCCCATGGCAGCGTATCCGCTTCAGCGGTGATGTGCTAAACACTTCACCACATCACTTTCTTCTGGTAATTGCAGAGGATCCAACAAGCCCTTGACTAAGGTTCCATTTTGATTCGGGTACCTAAGAAAGTAAGAAAGCCCCTCTGTGACCACATTTGTCCAAAATCATGGACGACACCAAGCCCGTATTGGCTGTCAATGAATATGGTGACTCTCATTTGAGCAGTTAAACTGCAGGCTCTAGTAAGAGCAATCAGTTTAGCAACTTGGGCAGAAAAAACTTTTTGAAGGCATGAAGCTTTGACAACATCATTTATGGTGTGCATGGCATATGCTGCTCTAAGTGTGCCATCATTTCCTCTCAAACATGAACCATCTATGAATAATACATAATCAGGGGTTCGTCCTTAATATCAGGATGGGGTTTGGTGCACCATTCCGTGACATCTAGACAATCATGTTCACTTTCATCACAATTATCTTCATCATTTATAGGTAACAACATTGAAGGGTTCAGCACTGTGCATCGTTTCGAAACAATATAGTCAGAAGCGAGTATATTTTGATCATATCGCGTTAGCCTATTATGGGTCATATATTGTGTCTTTGTTCTTGTTAACAGTAGCTCAACAGAGTGCAGGGCCATGACAGTTAAAGTGTATCCCATCACAATGTTCTCACTCTTTTCCAAACTTGTGCTCACCATGGCTACTGCTTTAAGGCAACTGGGAAGACCTGCTGCTACAGGGTCAAGTGTTCTAGAAAAATAAGCAATAGGCTTCCGAGATCCTCCATGTGTTTGTGTCAAATCCGAGAGAGTGCACCCATCTCTCTCGCTGCAAAACAATGTGAATTATTTTGTATAATCTGGCATTCCTAGTGCTGCGGCACAACACAATTTCTTCGTCAACACTAGGAATGCTCTTGTACATTTGTTGTCCCATGGAATCGGATCAGACACATCTCTGTGTGCCAGCCTCACTAGAGGCTTGGCCACCAAGGAAAAGTTTGGTATCCACTGTAAACAGTAGCCACCATTCCCAAAAACATTATGATTTCCTTCTGAGTTTGTAGTGGATTCATCTGCAAGATTGCTTTCACTCTCTCTGGTGACACTTTCCTAGCTCCTTTCACAATATTGTGTCCTAGATATTGAACCTCTTTTTGACAATACTGCAGTACTCAGCCAGGTGGTTCAAGAGTGCAATGGTATCATGTTTACATGCATCTTGCTTCTCTGATGCCACAAGCAGATCATCTATGTATTGCACAATGGTTGACCTGCCTAGCATTTTCAGGGTTTCTAAATTTAGTTTCAGGATTTGATTAAAAATAGAGGAACTTTCTGGATACCCTAGTGGAATTTAACAGAAAAAAGAAATAGGCTTTCCTCGTGCAATGACACTGAGAAGAAAGCCTGGCACAAGTTGAAAACAGTAAACCACTCTGCAGTATATGGGATCTGAAATATTATGGCAGCTGGATTCGGTATCAGAGGACAACAGGGCCCTACTATTTCATTTACCTTTTGTAACTCTTGAACAATCCTGTATTTACCGTTGGGTTTCTGCAAACCCACAATTGAAGAGTTACATGGACTTCCAATTAGTTCCTTCAGGATTCCTTTTTGTAACATGTCATCTATCACTGGTTATATTCCTGCGATCGTCTCTGGTGTCAAATGATGTAGAGGTGTTCTGGGATATGCAGCATTTGGTTTCACAGTGATTAAGACTGGTTCTACACCTTTAATAAGTTGGATGTCTTTCCCTGTAAAATCCCAGACTCCTGCATTCATGTTTCTCTCAAATCCGCAGGTAATTCATCAATGGTTAGCAAAGGGAATATTCTTGTCTCAACCTGTTGTTTAATTATTTTAAAATCTACATCCTCATCGTGTGTTTGGAATGCCACACCATCTGGTGTACAATAGATAGTGCAATTTAACTTTAACAACCAATCCCTTCCTAGCAGGTTCACAGGACTTGAATTACAAATGACAAATTGGTGCTTTTCTTTAAATGAGCCTATTTTTACTGGAACCTTTTCAGAAACTGGGTTTTGGATTTGTTTATTTGTTACTCCTACAACTTGCATAGTTTTCCATGAGAGAAGTAGGTCTGGGACTTCCACTGTTCTAACAGAGTACCTGGTAGCACTGGCATCAATAAAAAATGATACGGAGTGACCTTAGAATTCTGCATCTACATATGGGCCACTCTGATCTACCTCTAAGACTGCGTCAAGTACGCAATCTTTCTCCCCTCTCAGACACCGTCATTGAGAATTATCTGAACCGGAACCATAATTTTCAAATAATGGGAATTGTTGTTGTACATTCTGGTTTGGATTCTGAAATTGTGGCATGGCTTTCTGAAATGGATTGGTATTCTTTTTTTTCCACCAAATAGGGAGCGGTCTCCATTTTTGTCATTTGATTGAGATTAAACCTAGATTTTTCCATTTGTGCAGGTGCAACAGGCATCATTGCATATTGTCTTATCACATATAAGCAACCGCTGCCTTGTGAATTCTCCTTAGTAATTCAGCGCTTTTTAAAAAAAAAAAAAGGATTCTGGCAGGATGTGGTAATCTCCCTCAGCTTTATCTTTGGCAGTAGGGGTATCCAAAGATATTGGAGTAGACGCCTCACTCACTTATCGTGACATGCTTCATCATTGGCGTCTATTCACACCCGGGTAAGATGGTACTACCCGGGCGGACTCAACCATAGATGTAATGCGTGTTCTTAGATAAAGCAAGTACTGGTCATGCAGGGATCCAGATGAGTGATAAATTAAAAATACCTTCAGGTATACCCAAACACTTTGTTTTATTCGGAGGGTACCTGGGGCATGTATAAAAACGTGAATGTAGTAGGTTTTACTGAATATAATTGTTCAGTTGTACCCCTTTTAAAGTGCCAACATGTTTCGGCCCTCGCTAAGAGCCCACGTGGGTCTGGGGCCTTCGTCAGGGCTATTTATCTACTTCTTTTTGTCCCTGCTTCTATAGGGTGCACACACTCCATGCACTCACGTGAGGCCTAATGCGCTCACCTGTCTTCTTTATGTCCTCAGTAGATTTTCTACTGCTTTCTTTTATCCAGCGACATGTGGATCAGGTGGGAGGTGCTGTCTTATAGTCACACATTCGTCAAAGTACCAGCACCGCGGGTATACCTCTGTTTCCCCACTCCGTCCGCCGCCGTGATCATTGCATATTGTCCCTGCATTGGCATTTGCTGTGTGGGCATATTTTGAGTTTGCATACTTCGCGGCATCTGTACATTTCCTCCAGCATTGTTAGGATTATATCAACATTCCCTCTTCTAATGTCGAACTCTATGACGAATGTGAAAAGCTGTAACCTTTTTAATAGCAGCAATATCTGATCCAGAACCTGTACCCACATGAACACCTCTACCACTACCCAGCGATACATTCATCCCTCCTTGATTTTCCTGAAAACCAAACTTTGGTACAAAAACTCCTTGCATATTTCCTTGATTTCCTGAAAAAGAAGGGTTCCTAAATCTTTCTAAGCTAATTTCGTCTGTGCTAACTTAAGTTTCTCTTTTATCTTCTTCTGCTTCATATCTGATTCGTCACTGCAATATTTTGCGTATCTCAACATTTCATCTAGTGATTTATTCTGCCAGCAGATCACGCTTTGAGTTATGTGTGAACAAATCGCTGGCTTCAGCCCTAAAAAAAACAGGAAACGAAAATCCCCATATCCTCAGACAGACGGTCAGATTAAAAGAGTGAACCAATGCCTAAAACAATGCCTAAGGTGTCAATTGCCTCTCTCCTCTGCTTATTGGGATACATTTTTATGGGTGGCTGAGTTTGCTTTCGATAATGGGAAGCATTCTTCTATTGGGTTTTCTCCTTTTTTCTGTAATTATGAGTTCAATCCTAGATATTTACTTTGCCCCCTCCTGTTTCCACACCTACTCCTGCTGCCTTAGAATTTGTAATTGTAATTTGTAAATCACCTTCATAAGACACTTCGGGAGAATATGTTTTTTGTTTTTTTCCTGGTTTTAAATGGATATGAATAAATTGGGCTTTAATCGGATTACACGCTGATCATTTCTTAGGTTAGTTATACTATACACGACCTCAACTATATTAGCCCGCTGTTCTACTTAGAAAAACACCTAATGATTTAATCTTCCTCAAAGATGATACAACTGATCCTGCTCTCTAATATTATATATATATATCTAAGTGGAGGAGGGACTTTACACAGGTAGTTATATCCAGTAGGACCACATTAATTGTTTGTAAGCATTATCACCAGAATACAAGCACATGGCAATACTTATAACTTTATCTCCACTACAGGAACCACATAAAGACCACTCAATGAGAATATCCATACCTGAAGCCTGTCAGTGACGTATCTCCCTTTTATTTCCTTGTTTTGTTTCCCCTCTTCCCCCATTTCCACCGTGCGTTCTTGTGCAATAAAAAGGGAATGATCAATGGTAGCTTCAATTTCTTCATAGCCATATCGCGATAAAGCATCTGCTTTTCCATGTTTTTTGCCTGCCTGTAATTGAATTATAAAATCAAAATTACTGAAATAGTGTGTCCAGTGCAATTGTCGCATTTTATAGGGCTCTAGCTGCCTTTAAAAATTGTAAGTTCCTATGGTCAGTAAGAGCGGTCACTGTATGCAGAGCACCCAACAGATACTGGCGCCACTCTTCAAAGGCGTGTTTTATGGTTAGAAGTTCCCTGTCTCCCACAGAGTAGTTTTGTTCAGCAGAATTCTATTTGTAACTATAAAAGGCCACAGGATGTAAATGACCAGTTTCCTTACCTCTTTGTGACAGAATTCCCCAATGGCAACTTGAGATGCATCCGCTCCAACTATCAATCAATCAAATTAAGCTTTATTCGATTTATAAATAAATCATAAAAGCACAGTTAAAAAAATATACACATTCCGATATGTTACATAACAGACTTTAAAAAACCAGATTCCAAATACAAATGGTTATCAGGCATATAAAAAAGATCATAACTTTATGAAGAATAATACATCAATCTTTATGATATTTCATTTCATAGAGTTTATAAAAGACGCTATCGTGGCTCCATCAGCATAGTTCAATTTCACATAGAGTTCCTAAACCTGATGACATTTTTTAGAAATAGAGCAATGGATTCCATAATCATTTCATTGTCCAAAGTTTGTAATTTCATATATGCTGCACAACACTGTCTTAGACCTAAGATTTTTAAAATAGGGATTATAAACCTTTTCCTTGGTGCTGAATAAAATTTACAAAATAGTACAGTATGCAAAGTTGTTTGGCGCGATATATTATCACATGGGCACAGGACCAAATCTCTTGACCACTCATTTATGGTTGGATGGCTGACAAGCCTGTGCAGAGTCCCCAAGCGAAAACGGGTCAAGAGCATACATTCAAAGCATCCCTCTACTTGAACCAAGTATGGCTGAATGCCTGTGCATGTTAATATCAGCTGGTTATCCATAACAGTTATTTTTTCGCTTTCTTTAGACCATCTCTTATCTTGAAAATAGGCCAAACAGTCTGCTTTCAGTACCTTTCTAGGGATTAAGGCCATGCTCTCTGGTTTCTCGTAATATTCAGGGTGGCCAATTTCATTTGCGAGATGTTTAATATAACAGAGCCACGGGATAAGAGAAACCCTATCCAATTTTAAACAGTCCTTAATAATTTCATGATTGAAACTGGTCTCATCTGACACCCAGACCTTGTGCCAAAGCAAGATAGGGTTAGTTTTAATCACGTCCGGTATGAAAGGCAGACCAAGCTCAGAATGAAAGATAAAATTAGCAGTTGAGCTTGGAACAGCTAGCAAATATTGTATGAATGCGTTCTCACTCAGTTGTAGTGGCTGCACATCCGTAATCCCCCATATACTCGCCCCATACAGAGCTATTGATAGACACTTTGACTTATATATTTTTAGTAATTCTGGTACTGGTCTACAGCCCAATTTTCTAGAGAAATTGATCACAGCAACTATAGCTCTCGAAAACACCAGTTTCCTTGCCTGTACGGCAGCGGACCACGTCCCCATGCGATCAAAATTAATCCCCAGATATGAAAACTTATTGGTACATTCAATTTTGTCATTTTTAATAAAAATATTGCGACATTTGGTGGTCTTCTTTCTGCATTTCATTATAAAAGTCTTACTAGTGTTCACACTTAGGCCTCTGTCATACATAAAAGTAGCGAAATTAGTTACTGTTCTTTGTAATCCTAATTGAGTCCATGCCATTAAAACCGCATCATCTGCATAAAGTAAAACTGGAACCGGTATGTTGTTAACACTCGGATAATCCTGGCGGTGATCTATCAGATACTGGCCAAGACCATTAATGTATAAGCTAAAAAGAAAAGGAGCGAGCACACAACCTTGCCTCACTCCTTTTCTTATCGGGAATTTAGCTGAGCATTCACCGTGTTTACCGAACCGCACCCTTGCACCTGCATCTCTATATAATTCTCTCATAAAGAGTATTAACATTGGATCGACTCCCATCCCCTCCAAAGTACTCCATAACATTTCATGTTTCACACAGTCAAACGCAGAACTAAGGTCTACGAGTGACAAAAAAAGCTTCCCCTCCTTTGCCTGCGTATATTTACTTATTATTAGGCTTAAATTCAAGCCCTGCTCAATGGTCCCAAGACCTGGTCGGAACCCGTATTGCAGGTTTGAAAGGATGCTGGTCTCGTCTGCCCATATCTGTAGTTTATTTAAAATAACCCGCCCTACCACTTTAAGAAGAGAATCTAGTAGGGAGATTGGGCGATAGCATATAGGTTCATTTCTGTCCCCCTTTTTAAAAATTGGAATCACAAGTGCATCAGACCAAGAAGCAATAAAACCTTGACGGCAACATCTATCCAGGACATTAGTTAATAATGGAGCCCATAACTGGATATTACTTTTATACAAGTCCACAGGAACTCTATCCGGCCCTGGGGCTTTACCACCTGCACTCTCATTAATGTCCTGGATTATTTCCTCAACAGAGAAACATATATCCAAGGGAAATACAGTATGCTGTGCTATCATGGATGAACCTGGCGATTCCATATCTTGCTCAGTTTGAGATGGTTTATCATCATCATAGAGAGTGGTAAAATGTTGGATCCATTTATCCTCACTTATTGCAATTTCTGCAGATGGAATATCGCTTGATGCAAGAAATGGGGCCTTAACTGCTTTCCAGAAGCTATTATTATCTCTCTGGAGGCACGAATCATGCAAAGCTTGCCAGGCCTCTGCCCTTAGTTGATTCTTTCGAGCTTTTAACGCACTCCTATAAAGAGTTCTGGCCTGTCTTACCTCCTCACAGTTTTTATCCTTTTTATGTAGCACTTTCTTTAGTTGTGTATGCTCCCTGCTGCATACCTGATCAAACCAGCCCTGCACCTTGGGTTTTCTCTGTTTTTGTTTTACTGTTAATAAATTCTGAATTTCCCCAGTAATTTTATTAAAAGCATTTAGGACAGCCTCATTCCCCTCGATGGTACCAAGACATTCTTCGAAATCCTCTTTGCACGTTTTTACTAGTTGTTCCATAAAATTATTTGGATCTACTGTAGACCAACTAAGGGAGTACCCATTATGGCTTGTAAGTTCAATTTTGAGATCGTATTGTGTGATTGGACCCTTCTTACCCTTAACTGGGCTCACCAACTCAAAATTCATGCTTAAGGGATAGTGGTCGCTCATAGCAATAGAGTGAGTTTCGAATCTATGAACCTTACTGGAATGTCTATTCGAGACTAGGATGAAATCAATGATGGAATTGCAACCTCTGCAATTAAATGTAGACTTCAATGGTACAGATGGTATACACAGATCATTAGCATAACCCAAGTCAAATTGGCAAACAATTGTATTCAACAGATTCCCGTCTGTGTGTGGGAAAAGTGTGCCTGTTCGTCATCTTTTCCTTGATCTAATCCGCAGACACCCTTTCCACTTTGCTGGCACAAGTGATGATTAAAATCCCCTCCCCATATTATACACATATCAGTAGACACATCATCCTGTAATGTATTCAAATCCTTTTGCAAGTTCATTAGTGTACCGATTGTCTGTCCTTTGGGAATATTATTATAGAAATTTAGTATTACAACATAATACCTTTTCTCCACATACAGTACTAAGATCTGGTAATAGGCTGTCTCGATTTTAAGATTTAACTTATTCACCCCCCACTGTATTTGATACATAAATACATAGGCCACCCTTGTTGCGTCCATGGCCCATACTAACCGCTGGTGTGTGGAAGGTTCGATACCCTTCCATGTGTATTTCCTTTACCACCCATGTTTCTTGTAGGCATAGTATAGAATATCCTTCAACAAAGGTTAGCCACAGGGGGTCAGATATTTTCAGGGACAGCCATGCAACATTCCAGAATAGTATTTGGCAAGCAGTTGTTTCATATAATCCGACCTTAGGTATAGCCCCCACAGTGTCACTATTTATTACATTACTTAGGGTATCCAATCCCATTAAATCAGTTGTTGCTATTATGGGTCTCCTCTGGGCAATGCCACCAGTACTGTTGTTTAATTTACGGGTACATATCTTCTCACCCCTTGGGTCTAGATTTGTTTCAAATCCCCTAGAATTATCTACAGGGATAGACAGGGGAATCCCTGCCCCACTATCCTCCTGGGTGTCTGTTTTGCCTACTACACTCGGTCAATCTATATCCTCGAGTGTAGGTAGGATGTCGAAGCGGTTATGAACCGGAACATTATAGTGGTTCATAACATTTGGATAGAGGCCCCCAAACTGGGTTTTGTGCTGTTTAACATTTTGTGGCTGGTAAAAAATCCTAACGATAAGACATTAATTCTGGTGTGTGCAATATGTGGATTCCCTACCCTCGAAAAAATAATATGTACTAAAGGTGGGTCACTAAAAGTCAGTACGACACAATCACCCTGCAGAATTTTATGGTCTCTTCCCACCCAAGTGACCCGTCTGACCATTTTGAATTTAGCGAAGAGTGCATCCGTTAGGCCGGTTATGCCACCCAGCCAACAGAGAGATTTGTTGCGCAAGGCCTCCCAGGTTTCAGATGCTGTTATAGGCAGACCTGGGACATTAGCTAGGATTACTATGTACGGAGTTGCGGCAGGAGGTAATTCAAGATAGGTATTATCTCCATTTACTGATGATTCCAAGGACCTAACCATGGGCCCCCCAGCCCTGTACCCTTTCTGTCCCTTGTCTCTTAGATGTCCACTATCCTCGTGATTTGCCTGTATCATAATAGAAGGTGGTATAACTGCAGATGTATCAGGAGGAGCCCTGCCAGTCATAGAATTTTGAGCCGGGCGTTCTTGGGAAGCAGTATGATGAGGGGGGTTACCCTCATGCTTTTTTGATACTGTTGTGGGACAGGGCCTAATGTTAGATTGTACATTTGTATCACCATTAAGGCTGGGCGTAGTTCGCGAAGTAGTGCTTCGCGAAGCTACGCAAAGTGCAGTTCGCACTACGCGATCTTCGCGTAGCACTACGCGAACTGCGTAGTGCACTGTTCGCAATGATTGCACAGTGCCGGATGCTTGTCCGCACTGTGCAATCATTGAAAACGGCAACTTGCACAGTGCGAGCTGTCTTTACTGCCGCTCGAGTAGATTTTTACTCGAGCGGCAGCTTCTCAACGCGGACTGGTAGTTCTCATCGCGAGCGGTCGCGAGCATACGCGACCACTCGCAATGAGAAACCTGACCTCCCGCGTTGAGAATCTCGCCGGGAGGTTTATTTTCCACGCTCGCGATCGGCAACTTGATGTTGCTGATCGCAAACGAGGAAAAAGTCTCGCCGGATGTCATTTTGCTTGCTCGCGGTCGCCAACTTGACGTTGAGGACCGCGAGCAAGCAAAAAATGACCGTGGCGCTACGCTACGCTACGCTATGCTACGCTACGCGTGTTTGCACTGTGCTACGTGCAATTCGCGTTGTGCGAAGTAGCGCAAACTTCGCAAACTACGCGAGCGTAGCGTAGCACTTCGCCCAGGGTTAATCACCATGGGTAGCCCTATTTCCATCTCTCAAGCAACCTTCAATAGCCCCCACTTTTTCTGTTAATTTAGTCATAACCTCAATAACATAATTATGCAAATCGTCTATTTTCCTCATTATTTTAACAATTTCAATGGTCTGGCCCTCAATTAGCGCATCCATTGAGCCTACCCCGGGGGTTACAGTCCTCCTACCTTCACCCGTCTTACCCTGTTTGCCTGCACTCTTCCTTTTCTTATTCGGAACTGACTTATTCGAATTTTTTGCACACATAGGATTAGCAGTTCCCTCCCGGACCTCAGGGTTTCTGGGGCGTTTAGGTGGCGGTTGTAAATCGCAATCTTGGTCGCTGACATATATATGCCCAGAGGTCTCCTGGATGCATCCACTCTGGGGAGCCTGGGCTGCTGATCCGTCTCGTGCACCATTAGGGGGGGCATTAGATGTATTAACTGTACAATCAGTTTTAGCCAGCGTACCCACCCTCCCTTGCGTCAGAGTTTCCTCCACCGAATGTATTTGT
This sequence comes from Calotriton arnoldi, assembly GCA_963921515.1. NCBI lineage: Eukaryota > Metazoa > Chordata > Amphibia > Caudata > Salamandridae > Calotriton > Calotriton arnoldi. The sequence continues at coordinate 1,062,575 of CAWUFW010000124.1, read as the reverse complement.
GCCTCAATTGCCCCCATAGCCCCTGTAAGATAGTTCATCAGAGATTTATGCCCTCCCACACCTAATACGGCCGGGGGGGTGGTGCCTGCCTTCCTTTTCCCCATCTCGGGACGCTATCCTCAGATGGAGAAAACCGATGCCTAATGATAGCAAGAATATTGAATCTACAAAATAGAACTTCACAGTACTTTTTAGGGAGGTGGCCCTGTCCGGCCTTGTTCGGTCTAGGACCGGGACAAGACGGGTCTTCGCCCGTGCCGAGCCCGGGCACGTCCCGCGCGCGCCCCACGCTGCGGCACTCCTGAGCCCTCTTTATGGCGCTCCTGCACCCGTCACGTCACGGCCCCTCCTCTCTGGACCGGACCGGTAGGGACAGAGTCAGAAGTGCTAGTGCTGTGCAAACGCTGCAATCAGTAAAGGGCTCCTGCCCCGTGGCACTCCTGAGCCCTCTTTATGACGCTCCTGCGCCCGTCACATCACTGCCCCTCCTCTCTGGACCGGACCGGTAGGGACAGAGTCAAAAGTGCTAGTGCTGTGCAAACGCTGCAATCGGAAAAGGGCTCCCCCCCCACGGCACTCCTGAGCTCTCTTTATGGCACTCCTGCGCCCGTCACGTCACGGCCCCTCCTCTCTGGACCGGACCGGTAGGGACAGAGTCAAAAGTGCTAGTGCTGTGCAAACGCTGCAATCGGTAAAGGGCTCCAACTATAAACGGTTGAGATGAATCAGGATGTTTTAAAATAGGTGCAGTAACAAAAGCGTTTTTCAGTTTAGTAAAGGCTTCTTCAGTTGCAGAAGTCCAGCAGAAGGAAACCCCCCATTTTCAACAGCTTAGTAATGGGAGCTGCCAGAGCTGCAACATTATCAATAAAGCACCTATAAAAGTTGGCAAAGCCCAAGAAGCTCTGTACTCCTTGTACAGAAGTAGGGGAAGGCCAATGCATGATGGCTGTTATCTTTTGTGGATCCATTGTTACCCTTTCAGAAGATAGCACAAAGCCCAAAAAGATCACTTTTGATTTGTGGAACACACACCTATTGAGCTTCACATATAAGTGATTCCCTATCAAACGTTCCAAAACAGCCCTCGCATGCCCTGCATGTTCTGTGGTAGTAGATGTGTATACCAGGATGTCATGTATACATGCTATGGCACATACGTCCAACATGTCTCCCAAGGCTTCATTAATAAAAAAATGGAAAGGCTGCAGGGGCATTACAAAGGCCTAATGGCATCACAAGATATCCATACAGCCCAAATTTTGTGCGAAATGCCGTCTTCCATTCATTGCCCTCTTGCACCCTCACTCAATGATATGCTCCCCTCAAATCCAATTTGGTAAAAAGTTTGGCATTTTTAACCTGACCAAGTAACGTTTGGATAGCTGGCAGAGGGTACCTTTTTTATGGTTATGTCATTTAGAGCGCAGTAATCTATACTACATCTGAGACCTCCATCCCGTTTTGGGATAAAGAAGAGAGGAGAAGAAGCAGGTGATCGTGAAGGACGGATAAACCCTATCCTGAGCATCTCGTCCAGCTATTCTCTCAGATAGGTATTTTCTTTTCGGTTAGGGCATAAATCCGACAACACAGAATTTGTGCTCCAGTGACCAGATCAATACGACAGTTGTAAGGTTGGTGTGCCGGCAGTACAGAAGCCTTTTCCTAATCAAATACCTCCGCCAAATCTTGATAACAGGTAGGCAACTCAGGGACATTGGAATCTACAGGTACAGCTATATCTTTTTGTGTTACTGGTTCCTTATTGCAATGGAGCTTGCAGAGATGCAGGAAGTGAAGCCTGATTAAGGAACGTCAACAAAACGCCTGACCAACCCGGAAGAAATCAGGTAAGTGTTAGAGGGACAGGGCAAAGACCCACACGTGTCGACTAGAATGCGAAGTGCTCTTTCGCCCTGCTTGACCTCCTTTATTCCTGCCTTGCTCCGCCCCGAGCGCACACGCTTTCGGAAGTGGAGCAGGCCCAACATAAATCTCTGCAAACAAGTTTTTAATTATTATGTTATTCCTGGATCTTTCAACTACGACGAGTATGAAATCTTCGAACACCTTTTCAACCTCTTATCAACTATTTCTTCTTACCCACTCATTCTATTCAAACATTCGAACCAGAAGGAAAACACAATTGCAACCACAACACATTTTCCCTATTAATACTCACACCTTCAAAACCGCAACCGCCTCCGAATACCACTTTGTACTATGTACAAGTTCTGGACATTGGATTCATGAATCAGGAATTTCAAATAAGATGTTTGGGTAGTATTTTTTTTTGATAAACACATTTTTATTAATTTGACATGTTAAAAGAAATACACCAGCCATACAGCCCGACGCCATGAAATTCTAGGACTAAGAAAAGGAGTTAGCACCACCCGATCCACAGACATTGACAAAAACATAGAAAAATGAAATTGGACACTCCCTTTATGACTAGACCACACCCCCCAACCATTTCCCCCAAACCCTACGATATTTCTTGGGACATCCACTAGCCTCATACATAACCTTCTCTTGCGTGGCACACCAGTCCACCCCAGCCCTCCTTCGTCCAAAGTTCGGAGGTTCAGAGAGCTTCCAGGAGGCTGCAATGTCTCTTTTTGCAACCACCATTGCTGTAGTGAAAAACAACTTCTCGTTCCGAGACCCATCCAACCCATCAGTAATGCCCAGGATCGTGTGCTTTGGGTCATGGGGGACCTCACACCCCAAAACCTCGGTGAGTTCTTCCTCAATCTCCCCCCAGAACCGCTCCAAGCGGGGGCATACCCATACCATATGAAAGAAGTCGGCGGGGTCGTGGCCGCATCTAGTACAAGCGGAGGTTGGGCTAAGCCCGGCTCGGTGAAGGCGCATCGGAGTGAGATATGTAGCATGTAAATAGTATAGTTGCACCAAGCGAAGTCTAGTGGAGGCAGTGACCGTCCTAGGAGCCATAAGGGCGTCACGCCAATCCTCCTCATCCAAGGTGCCCACCCAACCCTCCCATTGAGCCGGCAGTCGGTCCAGGGAAGTGGGGACATTGTTGATCAGTGTGCGGTAAATGCGGGAGATGCCACCCCTCCCCAGGTCCCCAAACATTATCTGAGCCTCAGGCGGGCTGTGGTCAGGAAGGCGTGTGCCTGTCGCAAGGTGCGTGTGGAGGGCGTGATGCAATTGCAAATACCTATAGAATTGTGACTGATGTAAGGAATATCTGTTTTGAAGGTCTCCGAAGGACCGCATATGATCCCCCACCCACACATCGCCTAGCTGTGAAATGCCTATAAGGTCCCAGGCCCTGAAACCCTGCAACGCGTTAACTTCTTTGAGCCAGGTCCCCTGCCACAAGGGCGTACATTGGGTCAGCGTGTGTGTCCATTTGGTATGCCGCAGTGCAGCCCGCCAGGCCAGCAACACAGAGCGCGTCACCTCCGGTAGGCATGAAGGAATAGGGGCCCGTACAACATAGCCTGAATCCTGGCGAGGCCCAATTCCCCGACCTCGAGCCTGTAGGCCGGGTCTGACCATCCCCCGTTGAACCAATCATGTATGGGGAGAAGTCGCGTGGCCAGATAATACAATTAGAGATGGGTCATCCCCAAGCCCCCATCGAACGAGGGGATCCTATAAACGTTGAGTGCCAGTCGGGCCCTACCTTTCCCCCACAAAAACTTGGTAGCTATGCTATCGAGTTCACGGAACCAGGCCCTGGGAAAGCCCACGGGGGTGTTTTGTAATACGTAGAGGAAGCGGGGGAGCACCATCATTTTGAATATGGCGACCCTCCCCATGGGGTTCAGGGGCAATGGTTGCCACTTCTGGAGGTCCGCCTTGACCCGTTTCACCAGGGGAGCGACATTGAGGGCCCAGCTGAGCTCAGGGAGCAAGGTCATCCATATCCCCAAATATTTGAAGGATTGACGGCGAAGAGGAATGTTGGATTGCCAGTCAAAACAGTCGCGGGACAGATGGAGGGGAACCAGGACCGACTTATCAGGGTTCAACCGGAGGCCCGAGGCCCGTTCAAAGGAGTGCAGAATACGGAGACAATGGGGGCCTGACCGGGCGGGATCTGCTAAGTAGATGAGGACATCATCTGCATAGAGTGCAATTTTGTCTGGTTCGGTGTTGGGCCACTCCCAGCCCTGCACATGTTCGCACGACTGCATCATGGATGCCAAGGGCTCCATCACCAAGGCGAAGAGCAGGGGAGACAGGGGACAACCCTGTCTAGTTCCCCCTGCGAACCGAGAAGGGCTCTGACAGAACCCCGTTCACCAGTACACGGGCCCGGGGGGAGGCGTAGAGAACCTTAACCATGGCACGGAAGCGGGGACCGAGTCCCATCTTGTCAAGGACATCCTCTAAAAACCCCCAGTCCACCGAATCGAAGGCCTTCTCAAAGTCCACCAGGAGAATCGCGAGATATGGAGTGAGAAGATGCCGATGTGCCAAGGCGACTTGCAGTCTACGGAGACAGTGCCTGGTGCCACGCGAGGGCATGAACCCGCATTGGTCGGGATGGACCAACGTGGCCAAGTGGGGCTTGAGTCGTTGGGCGAGGATCGTGGCGAACAATTTAACCTCGGTATTTATGAGGGAGATAGGGCGGTAGTCTGCACAATGTGGCGAGGGTGGTTGGGACTTAGGAAGAACCACAATGGTGGCCATGTCTGTCTCCTGCGGGAAGGAGCCCTTCTCAACGGCCTCCCGGAACAGCCCCGCCAGATGCGGGGTGAGAATATCCCGATACTGCATATAGTACTCTTGAGGGAGGCCATCCGGGCCCGGTGTCTTGCCAGAGGAAACAAGGGCAATCGCTCCCTCTATCTCCACACGTGTGATGGGGTGGTCAAGATCCTTCTGGCCAACGGGATCTAAACAGGGGAGGAGGCCGCCCCCGGCTTCCAACATATCTGCGAGAGAAAGGGATGGGGGTCTGGCCTCGTATAATTGGTGATAGTAGGAGGCAAAGGCACGGGCCATCCCTTCTGGGGAACGGCACGTCGAGCCATCCTGCGCCATGATCTCGGGAATTATGCGGTTTGCCCTAGGGTATGTGGCAAGACGATGAAGGAGCGAGCCATTCTTGTCGCCCCAGCCATACACCCTGGCCACGGATGAACGCCAAAGGAGTTTGGCCGCCTCCAGCGACAACTGCTTGATTTCGGACCGGAGCTTGGCAAGAAGTCTGGCCTCAGGGGCGTCTGGAGATTGAACGGAGGCACCCTCGAGGCGTAGAACCTGTGCCTCCCGACTGGTAATTTGTTCTACTTGGGCTTGTCGCTGACGCTTAAGCTGGCCCTTGGCAACCCCCCTAATTGTGGCCTTGCCCGCCTCCCACCAGAACGCCCGGAGAGGAAACGGATCTGTCATTAGAAAGGAAATATTGCTTGAGTTCCCGTCCCACCACCTTCCGAAACTCCTTGTCTTGGACGAACCAGGCATTGAGTCTCCATGTCTGCTGCATGGAGGCGGGAGGGAGGCCCGTACGAATCGTTACCGGGGAGTGGTCCGAAATACCGCGCGGGAGGATAGCGACATCCTGACCCGTAAGGCAGTCTGTTGATGGAACGAAAATGGCGTCAATATGTGCCTGCGTGTGATGTGCCGCCGAAGTGTGCGTAAACTGCTTAGAGTGTGGGTGCCATATACGCCAAGCATCGCACAGACCCAGCGACTCTGACCAGGTCCTCAGCTGCTTCGCCTTTGTGATTCTACTAGGGGAAGGGGGACCGGGCGTATTGAGGTCAGGTGAGGAGACTGCATTAAAATCACCTCCAAGGTAAGTGGGACCCAGAGGTAGGGACGCCAAGAGATCTGCGGATTTGGCTAGTGTCGCCGTTAGCATTGAGGGAGGAGAATAGAGCGACACAAGGTTGATGGGGTTACCGTTTAGTTTAACGCTGAGGGCCACAAATGTGCCCTGGGCATCAAGGGTTGTCTGCACAATTACGAGGGGAAGAGAGTGTTTCACCAGGATCGCCACCCCTCGGGAACCCCGAGTGAACCCGGAGTGCCATGCCCTATCGTATCCATAGCGCACTAGAAAAGGGCAGTGGTTACCCAGCAAGTGTGTCTCCTGTAACAATAATATGTCCACCCCAAAGCGTTGCGCGTAGCGCAAGACAGCCAAGCGCTTAAAACGGTCCAGGAGGCCATTGACATTCCAGGACATGATGTACAGAGAAGTGCTTAGTAGAGGTGTGTCAGGCATGATGGCGTGGTGGGATGGCATGGCAATAGAGACCCAGAGGGGGGCCCTGCATAAAGAAGGGGCGCCCGAGGGCATAGTATAGTGTCCAGAGGGAAGACTGTGTAACCCGCCGGGTGCAAAGTCCGGGTGCCCTGTGTGTGCTGGTGTAACAAAACTAAGAAATAATTGTTAGAAATGGGGGTCTCTAGTTGGCAATGGCTGGCCACTGTCTAAGTAGGGACCCTTCTTCCTAAGTCAGAGTAAGAGGGCTACCCTCCTTGATACCCCTGCTCAACCCTGTGGTAACGTAGCACGAGCAGGTAGGCTTATCTCAGAGGCAGGGTGTGAAGCATTTATGACCATACACAGTAACACAGTGAGGAACACTACAAAGGGACCCCACACAAGTAGTTATAAAAAAATAAGTATCTTTATATAAAGGCAGATTTATCACAAGACCAATAACTGTAAAAGCCACAATACTGTCAAAAATAGGATAGCTGTTGAAGGGCTGTCAAAAATAGTTCAAAGGTTGCAAAAATAAGGTTCAAGTTCAAAGCAGTGGTCTCTGCGACCCTTTCTTTCACAAAGTACCTGGGTTTAGTAGCAAAACCAACAAAATGTCGCAAATAAGCTGTAGCGATGATTCTCGGCACGCGAGGCCGGCGATGCGTTGAAATCCTTGCCGCAAGGGAGGATGATGCGCCGTGATGCGTGCGGAGACGATGCGACAAACTTCTGCACGCTGGACCGCCGATGCGATGACTTTCTTGCCGCGTGGGAGAAGTCGATGCGGCGATCCTGTTGCGCTGTGCGATCGTGTTGCGATGCGAAGACAAGACGCTCCGCGAGGGAGCGACGAAATTCGGTGCGATGCGATCAAAGTGGCGGACGCACAGCGTCCGCAATGCGATGTCTCGAAGCGATGATTTCTTTAAGGGTTGCGAGTGCGCGGCGACAGCAGCGCAATGATTTTTCCAGCGCATCTCGGCTGCAGCGGCTCGCAAAGGGGCGTCAGCGATGGTTTCGTGTTGCGAGCCCTCGGCGGCAGTAGCACGATGATTTTCCCAGCGCTCTCGACTGCAGCGGCTCGCAAAGATGCGTTAGCGTCGATTTCCCACACTCTCTTCTCTGATGCAAACTAGAGGCCCTGGAACTCACAGGAGCCTCATCAGCAGATAGCAGTCCTCGCAGGGAGGAAGCAGGAGGTTGGTGGTGGAGTCTGATGTGCCTGAGACTCCAGCAGGAGGCTAGCTCTTTTCCTAGCCCTTGGGTAATTGCTTGTAACAAAAATAAAAGTTCTCTCAAGAGTTCCTTTTCCTCTTCTTCAAGGTCCAGTGGTCACTGCTGCAGGCCAGTGCAAGAAACAACACACAAGCACAGGGACAGTCACTTCCTGCAGATTCCTCCAGTGGCACGGACAGAGTTTCCTCTACAGATCCAAAAGCAATACAAAAATGTAGGGGTTTGAGCACAGATATTTATACCCCAAAAGTCTTTGTTCTTAGAAGCTACCAGTCACTGAACCTAGCCAGAACCAGTTCTGCTCAGGCCTGGAGCACTTTGTTTACCAGGCTGCATCCTTCCTTTCAGAAAGAGGGGTCTGCTAGCAGACACACAGTGGGAGGTGGAGCCAGCATTCACCTTGCCAGGCACAGCCCTATTCAGGTCAAGGAGCCACCCCTCCCCACACTCTAAATGCAGATCTCTCTATTCAACCCAGGTCTGACTCAGCCTGCCCTGCCCCTCTAAAACCAGACAGCCAATACACATAACAGCAGAGCACACTGGAAGGCTTAGGCAAGAAAATACCTACTTTCTAAAAGTGGTATTTTCAAACACAGAATATAAAAATAAACTTCACTAAAAGATGTATTTTAATATTCTGAGCTCAGGCATACTAAATTCGTTTTTCTTCCATGTCCCTGGGGTCAGTTAGGACTATAGAATGTAATTGTCAAACTGCCCATTCTAGCCTATGAGGAACAGGTAGCCTTACAGTAGTGAAAAACGAAATGGGGTGTAATTCACTACCAGGACATGCTACATACACCAAGGCATGTCCTACCTTACACATACAATGCACCCTACCATAGGGGTGACTTACAGGATGCCAAGGGAAGGTTCAGGGGCTGGGAAGTGGGTGCACTTCACAGCCAAGATGGCAGTTCTGGACTGCACACAGACACTGCAGTGGCAGGTCTGAGACACACTTTACAAGCTGCTTCTGTGGGTGGCACACATCAGTGCTGCAGGCCCACCAGCAGCATTTGGTTTACCAGCCCTGGGCACACATAGGCCACACTACTAGGGACTAACAGGTAAACCAAATAAGCCAATCAGGGATATACCAATTCACATAGACATATTTACACAGGGAGCATTCGCGCTGTGACACTGAATGGCAGTGGCACAGCGCCCAGAGCATCTAATACCAGTAAAACAGAGGAGACAACAGCGAAAAATGGAAGGGAGACCCACGCCAATGGTGCCAGGTCTAACACACGTCCCCTCCAGCTGAAATGTGGGGAGAACTACCCATCCCCTTGGAAGTTCTCATCGCTAAGGCGGAAAAATCTGGACAGACCATCAGCATTGGCGTGTTCTGTACCAGGGCGGTGTTCCACCGTGAAGTCCATACCCTGTAGGGAAATGGACCACCTCAACAACTTGGGATTCTCACCCCTCATCTGCATCAACCATCTGAGGGGCCTGTGGTCTGTCTGAACCCGGAAGTGAGTCCCAAACAGGTATGGTCTCAGCTTCTTCAGTGCCCAGACCACAGCAAATGCCTCACGCTCAATTGCACTCCACCTCTGTTCCCGTGGAAGTAACCTCCTACTGATGAAGGCTACAGGTTGGTCTAGTCCCTCCTCATTTATCTGTGACAGAACGGCCCCCACCCCATGCTCTGTAGCGTCTGTCTGGACAACAAATTCCTTAGCAAAATTGGGCGCCTGGAGTACGGGTGCTGTACACATAGCAGTTTTGAGGGCATCAAAGGCTTTCTGACAGGTGTCAGTCCAGTTCACAATCTTTGGCCGCTTCTTGGAAGTCAGCTCAGTCAAGGGTGCAACAATGTTGCCATACCCCTTGACAAACCTCCTGTAATAACCCGTGAGTCCTAAGAAGGCCCTCACCTGGGTCTGGGTCCTTGGGGGCTCCCAAGCCAGGATGGTTTCAATCTTGGGCTGCAGGGGCGCCACCTGGCCGCTCCCCACCTGGTGTCCCAAGTACACCACAGAACCCTGCCCAATATGGCACTTACTGGCCTTGATTGTGAGGCCTGCTCTGCGCAGCGCCATCAACACTTCCCAGAGGTGGCGCAAGTGGTCCTCCCAGGAGGAACTAAACACTGCAATGTCATCCAGGTAGGCGGCACTGAAAGCCTCCAGCCCAACCAACACCTGGTTGACCAATCTCTGAAAGGTGGCAGGGGCATTCTTCATCCCAAAGGGCATCACACGGAACTGGTAGTGCCCATCTTGTGTGGAGAATGCAGACCTCTCCTTTGCCCCATCAGTTAAGGCGATCTGCCAGTACCCAGACGTCAGATCAAACGTGCTGAGGTACCGGGCAGCCCCTAACCGGTCTATGAGCTCATCAGCTCTGGGGATGGGGTGCGCGTCGGTCTTGGTGACCGAATTGAGACCTCGGTAGTCCACACAGAACCTAAGTTCAGGAGTGGCACCAGGCGTCGCAGCTTTTGGTACCAAGACCACGGGGCTGGACCAGGGGCTGCTAGAGGACTCAACCACCCCTAGGGCGAACATTTTGGAGACCTCCTCCTTAATGCAAGCCCTGACCCTGTCAGTCACCCTGTAAGCCTTGTGCTTGACAGGAGGACTGTCCCCGGTATCCACCTCATGGACGCACCAATCAGTGACACCAGGCACCAGGGAGAACAAATCAGAAAATTGCCCCAACAGGTGGTGACAATCTCTCTGCTGCTCAAGGGTCAGTGTGGTGGAGAGGATCACACCCTCCACTGACCCATCCTTTTCTCCTGCACACAGGAGGTCAGGGAGAGGCTCACTCTCCTCCTCAACCCCATCATCTGTGGCAAGAAGCATGCCCACTTCAGACCTCTCAAAGTGGGGCTTCAGGCGGTTCACATGCAGGACCCGCAAGGGGTTCCTGGGAGACTGAAAGTCCACCAAGTAGGTAACTGGACTTTTGCGCTCCACCACCTCAAATGGACCGGTCCACTTATCTTGGAGCGCACAAGGCTCCACTGGGGCCAGTACCCAAACCTTCTGACCAGGTTGAAATTCGACCAGAGTGGCATTCTGGTCGTGCCAACGTTTCATTTCTTCCTGGCTGGCTTCCAGATTTGCCTCAGCAATCTTTCTGAAATGCCGAGTCTGGTTCCTGAAGGCTAACATGTAGCTAAATACATCTTGGGGAGGTTTCCTGGGAGATTGCTCCCAGCCTTCCTTGACCAGACTCAGAGGTCCTCTAACCGGGTGGCCATAGAGGAATTCAAAGGGACTGAACCCTAAGGACATCTGTGGCACCTCACGGTAGGCAAACAACAGGCATGGCAAGAGGACGTCCCACTTACGCCTCAGGGGCTCTTCTAGGCCCATGATCATGCCCTTCAAGGTCCGGTTGAACCTTTCAACCAGACCATTACCTTGGGGGTTGTAAGGAGTGGTGAACTTATACGTTACCCCACACTCCTTCCACAGAGACTTCATGTACTGGGAGATGAAGTTGGTCCCCCTGTCAGACACCACCTCTCTGGGGAATCCCACACGGGAGAAAATCCCCATCAGCACACGTCCCACCACGGGGGCCGTCACTGTCCTGAGCGGGATGGGTTCAGGGTACCGGGTGGCATGGTCCACCAAGACCAGGATGAACCTGTTGCCCATGGCTGTCTTGGGGTCCAGAGGCCCCACAATGTCAATGCCCACTCGCTCGAATGGGGTACTCACAACTGGAAAGGGCTGGAGTGGGGCCTTGATCTTCCCCCCACTCTTCCCACTTGCCTGGCAAGTCTCTCAGGTCCTGCAATGAGTGTCTGAACTCTTGTGCATCTGGGGCCAATAAAAGTGGGCGGCCAGCCTCTCAAAGGTCTTGGTCTGCGCCAGATGTCCTGCCAATGGAATGTCATGAGCCAACCCCAGTAGGAAGGTTCTGAAGCACTCGGGTACCACCAGCACACGGGCTGACCCTGGCTCAGCAACCTTAGGCTCGCTATACAGGAGACTGTTCTCCCAATAAATCAGATGTGAACCAGACATGTCACCTTCTGCCTGGGCTGCAGCCTGTCGCCGCATACCCTCAAGAGAGGGGCAAACTCTCTGCTGCTCACAAAATTCCTCCCTGGTGGGTCCCCCTTCCTGCTGCCAATGGGTCAGCTCAGGCAGGTCCCCCAGTTCGGTGATCTGCTCCCCGGTAGGCTCCAGGGCATCCCCTTCAGGGTCTGCTCCTTCCTGGGCCGTGGGAACCAAGGGGGCCGGCTTCCGCGCCCCCTGCCCCTTCTCTCTAAGGCAGGGATCTGGGCCATACTCTCAAGCTCCAGATCCTTCTCAACACCCTCCTTGGCTGCCATGGACCGAGTGGTAGCACACGCCCACTCAGGCAGACCCAACATCTCTAAGTGAGCCTTCCTCTCCACCGTAGCCCACGGGGAGTCCTCTAAATCATTGCCCAGCAGACAGTCTACAGGCATGGCGGGCCTCACAGCTACCTGAAGAGTTCCTGAGAACCCCCCACTCAAAGGGAACCTGAGCCACCTCACATTGGCTCTCTGAGTTGTCTGCGGACACTACTGGATAGAATGCATGGGGGACAACCTGCTCTTTGGACACCAACCGGGAGCTGACAGGAGTTACACTGGCCCCTGTGTCTCTTAGAGCCTCCACCCTATGGCCATTGATGGTCACCCACTGCCTGTATTTTTTAGTGTTAGCAGGCAGTGCAGGCTTGGGGACCATCTCAAAGTCCCCTAATGAGACAAGGGTCAACTCTACGGGATCCCACCCCTCTTGGGCACCCATCTCCTCCTCTCCCAGGGCTACACTAGCAATCTGGCGGGGTGGTGCACGGGTGGTGCACTGGCCCCCTTTGGGGGCACTGGGGATCAAAATATCTGTGGCCCACTTGACCACAGTTGTAACAAGTGGGGGCCCCCTGGGAACAGGCCTACCTGTTGGGGGCCCTGTCCTCCTTTCTTGGGGGGCTGGGACACCACTGCTTGGTTCCCTGGGGGATTACTTTGGGGCCCTCGGTGGAACTCCCTCTGTTGACCCTTGTCCCCCCACTCCTCTGCTGGGGACCCTGCCCACCCTTGGCGAAGTCTCCCACTGGACCCTTGCGGACCCGGGTGCTCACCCAGCGGTCCGCCTCCTCAGCAAGCTTTCTAGGGTTAGTCAGCTTGCAATCAATTAGGTGCTGGCGTAGCTCAGGAAAACAATTACTAGATAAATGCTCCCATGCAATCAAATCATAAAACTGCGCAAAAGTTTCTACTTTGCTACCTTTTACCCAGCGTTCCATGGCTCTGCAAAAAAAAGACATATTCAACCCACGTGGTACCCTCTAGCTTCTTGCAGACCCTAAACCTCTGCCTATACATCTCAGGGGTCAAACCATAGCGGGTCATCAACGCTTCCTTCATGTGGGCATAAACCATCCTACTTTCTGGGGGCAGGTCCAACAAGGTATCCCTCCCCTCACTCACAAAGCGTCCCCACAACCCCGCTCCCCAATCCTTCTCAGGGACCCGGTGGGACACCATGGCTAATTCATAAGCGGCAAACCATTGCCCAATATCTTCACTTTTGTGGAAATCCTTAATAACCTCCTTGGGTATATACAGCCTATTCTCAGGGTGCACTACAGGTACGCTGCCACCAGAGGGGGAGATTTCCATACTCTTAGCTTTAATCTCCAACTCCCTCAATACTCTCTCATGCTCAAGTTTCATTCTCATAATCTCAATTTCTAACTTCTTGTTCTCTAGGTCCCGGTGACCATCCATTTTAAGTTTAGCCATCTCCATATTATGCCGCCTATCTCTCTCCCTGTCCTCCAGCTCTTCTGGGGACAGACCCTTAGCGGACACACTAGAGCCCGGGTTGGAAAGGGCTTGATCTCCTACTAAGTCTACTACATCGCCCTGCTGCTCTCCTGCATTCTCTCCCACCTCCACAAGCTCTCCTATATCCTTAGGGGCATCCCTGGTTTCTAGCCAGGCCTTCAGCGCCTTGTAATACTCCTCCCTTCTAGTGAGACCTGTGATAGGGACTGTGAATTGCTTGCAAAAATATTTGAGCTGCTTGGCATTGTAGGTTTCTATTTTCTCTTCTTCCCAGGAGAGATCCTCTGAGGCATTGGATCTGGGCTTGCCCATTGTAGAAATAACTGGCAATATCAATAAAGGACAGAAGAAAACTTCTCAAAAAAATGTATGCGGGTGAAAAATCACCGGCAATATCAATCACAATATAGGATCCAAAAACTCTCAGAAATGTGTGCGGGTGAAAAATCACCGGCAATATCAATTACAATATGGGATCCAAAAACTCTCAAAAATGTGCGCGGGTGAAAAATCACCGGCAATATCAATTACAATATGGGATCCAAAAACTCTCAAAAATGGGCGCGGGTGAAAAATCACCGGCAATATCAATCACAATATAGGATCCCAAAAACTCTCAGAAAATGTGTGCGGGTGAAAAATCACCGGCAATATCAATTACAATATAGGATCCAAAAAAAAAACTCTCAAAAAATGTATGCGGTACGTTATGGTCTGCACTCACTAGTAGTGTACACTATAATTACTGTATGCGATCATAAATGCAAGTCCAGATCCTCACCGCTGACCACCAATGTTAGAAATGGGGGTCTCTAGTTGGCAATGGCTGGCCACTGTCCAAGTAGGGACCCTTCTTCCTAAGTCAGAGTAAGAGGGCTACCCTCCTTAATACCCCTGCTCAACCCTGTGGTAACGTAGCACGAGCAGGTAGGCTTATCTCAGAGGCAGGGTGTGAAGCATTTATGACCATACACAGTAACACAGTGAGGAACACTACAAAGGGACACCACACAAGTAGTTATAAAAAAATAAGTATCTTTATATAAAGGCAGATTTATCACAAGACCAATAACTAAAAGCCACAATACTGTCAAAAATAGTTTAGCTGTTGAAGGGCTGTCAAAAATAGTTCAAAGGTTGCAAAAATAAGGTTCAAGTTCAAAGCAGTGGTCTCTGCGACCCTTTCTTTCACAAAGTACCTGGGTTTAGTAGCAAAACCAACAAAATGTCGCAAATAAGCTGTAGCGATGATTCTCGGCACGCGAGGCCGGCGATGCGTTGAAATCCTTGCCGCAAGGGAGGATGATGCGCCGATCTGCGTGATGCGTGCGGAGACGATGCGACAAACTTCTGCACGCTGGACCGCCGATGCGATGACTTTCTTGCCGCGTGGGAGAAGTCGATGCGGCGATCCCGTTGCGCTGTGCGATCGTGTTGCGATGCGAAGACAAGACGCTCCGCGAGGGAGTGACGAAATTCGGTGCGATGCGATCAAAGTGGCGGACGCACGTCGTCCGCAATGCGATGTCTCGAAGCGATGATTTCTTTAAGGGTTGCGAGTGCGCGGCGACAGCAGCGCGATGATTTTTCCAGCGCGTCTCGGCTGCAGCGGCTCGCAAAGGGGCGTCAGCGATGGTTTCGTGTTGCGAGCCCTCGGCGGCAGTAGCGCGATGATTTTCCCAGCGCTCTCGACTGCAGCGGCTCGCAAAGATGCGTTAGCGTCGATTTCCCACACTCTCTTCTCTGATGCAAACTAGAGGCCCTGGAACTCACAGGAGCCTCATCAGCAGATAGAAGTCCTCGCAGGGAGGAAGCAGGAGGTTGGTGGTGGAGTCTGATGTGCCTGAGACTCCAGCAGGAGGCTAGCTCTTTTCCTAGCCCTTGGGTAATTGCTTGTAACAAAAATAAAAGTTCTCTCAAGAGTTCCATTTCCTCTTCTTCAAGGTCCAGTGGTCACTGCTGCAGGCCAGTGCAAGAAACAACACACAAGCACAGGGACAGTCACTTCCTGCAGATTCCTCCAGTGGCACGGACAGAGTTTCCTCTCCAGATCCAAAAGCAATACAAAAATGTAGGGGTTTGAGCACAGATATTTATACCCCAAAAGTCTTTGTTCTTAGAAGCTACCAGTCACTGAACCTAGCCAGAACCAGTTCTGCTCAGGCCTGGAGCACTTTGTTTACCAGGCTGCATCCGTCCTTTCAGAAAGAGGGGGTCTGCTAGCAGACACACAGTGGGAGGTGGAGCCAGCATTCACCTTGCCAGGCACAGCCCTATTCAGGTCAAGGAGCCACCCCTCCCCACACTTTCAATGCAGATCTCTCTATTCAACCCAGGTCTGACTCAGCCTGCCTGCCCCTCTAAAACCAGACAGCCAATACACATAACAGCAGAGCACACTGGAAGGCTTAGGCAAGAAAATACCTACTTTCTAAAAGTGGTATTTTCAAACACAGAATATAAAAATAAACTTC
The DNA here is from genome assembly GCA_963921515.1 of Calotriton arnoldi. NCBI lineage: Eukaryota > Metazoa > Chordata > Amphibia > Caudata > Salamandridae > Calotriton > Calotriton arnoldi. The sequence goes on along the minus strand of CAWUFW010000124.1, from coordinate 1,046,848 downwards.
ACTAAAAGATGTATTTTAATATTCTGAGCTCAGGCATACTAAATTCGTTTTTCTACCATGTCCCTGGGGTCAGTTAGGACTATAGAATGTAATAGTCAAACTGCCCATTCTAGCCTATGAGGAACAGGTAGCCTTACAGTAGTGAAAAACGAAATGGGGTGTAATTCACTACCAGGACATGCTACATACACCAAGGCATGTCCTACCTTACACATACAATGCACCCTATCATAGGGGTGAATTACAGGATGCCAAGGGAAGGTTCAGGGGCTGGGAAGTGGGTGCACTTCACAGCCAAGATGGCAGTTCTGGACTGCACACAGACACTGCAGTGGCAGGTCTGAGACACACTTTACAAGCTGCTTCTGTGGGTGGCACACATCAGTGCTGCAGGCCCACCAGCAGCATTTGGTTTACCATCCCTTGGCACACATAGGCCACACTACTAGGGACTAACAGGTAAACCAAATAAGCCAATCAGGGATATACCAATTCACGTAGACATATTTACACAGGGAGCATTCGCGCTGTGACACTGAATGGCAGTGGCACAGCACCCAGAGCATCTAACACTAGTAAAACAGAGGAGACAACAGCGAAAAATGGAAGGGAGACCCACGCCAATGGTGCCAGGTCTAACAATAATAAAAACAAAACTAAACAAAAAACCATACGGGACAACGGTCCCCACTCCCCCCCCCCACCCTACACTTCGGGAACGGAAGCATCTGTCGCCCCCAACAATGAACAATTGAAACAAAACCAAACTAAAACGCTTGGGATTCGGGAAGCGTGGAGGACCCCTCCTCACGACAGGATGTACATAAACGAGTCCATCGGGAAGAAGAAAAAGGCATAAGTCTAAACACAGTCTCCGGCTGCGGAGCTAGGCCCGGCAGGCAGGGACAAGATCAGGCAGGGTCTCTCAGGAGCGTCTGGCTACGCGAGAGGTCAGTATCTGGAAGATCAAGAAGAGAAGGCCGGGGTGAAGCACCGCCGCACTCCAGGCGGCCGGAAGAGCCAGAGCGCCTCCCGGCCGAAGACTCTCCAGAGAGTAGTGTTGGTCGTCGGGAGTGACCCGGCGGGGAGTCCGACCGGGCCCGTCTCGGCCCTCTGCACCTGTGGGGGCGGTTGCGCTGCAGCTGGGGGGCGAAAGGTGTGGGAGGAACGGGTCCGCCGCCTGCCCCCCCCCAGGGACGAAGTCCGGTCGCCAGTCCGCAGGGGGCGCTCCTCCGTTGCCCAGGCCCAGTCCTCAGTAGGAGAGTCAAAGAACAAGGTTTTGTTAGCGAACACCACTCTCAGGCGTGCCGGGAAAAGGAGCCGATATTGGATGCTGAGTGCCTTCAATTTTTGCTTAACCACACCAAAGGATCGGCGTTGACCCTGGACCTCACGGGTGTAGTCCGGGAAGATCATGATTGCATGATTCTCGTAGTGGAGCCGCTGCTGTTTGCGGGCTTCATCCAGGATGACATCGCGATCTTTGAAATTAAGAATCTGCATTATGATTGGTCGGGGAGGAGCACCCGGTGGTGGTTTAGGGGCAAGGGATCTGTGGGCCCGCTCAATCGCGAACCATGGGGAGAGAGAGCCCTCAGGGACCCATGATCATAGCCACTTGTCCAGGAAGTCCGCCGTGCGGCCCTGCTCTGCTCCCTCCGGAAATCCCACCAGGCGGAGGTTGTTGCGCCAGGACCTGTTTTCCGCATCCTCCGCTCGGCGATGTAACTCTTGGGTGTGCGACTGGAGACGGGCCATCTGTCCCTTGAGTTGCTCGACGTCATCCTCTACAGTGGAGATTCGGGTTTCAGTCTCCTTGATCCGGTCAGTGGCATTTTGAAGGTCCTGCCGGATGAGGGTCATGTCCACTCGCACTTCCGCAATCTTGCCTCCACCGAGGTTTGCAAGGCGTGGATGGCCTGTAGTATAGTGGACAAATCTGCGGGCGGTGGAGGTTCCTGTTCAGCGGGGCCCCCAGTCGCCCCCACCTCCGATGTGGTGAAACGGTCCATTTTAGTTTGAGTGGCAGGGCCCTTCGCCGACCTGTCAGTTCTGCCCATGGTGACACCCCTTGGAGCTGCCGGTTCCCAGCCTCCTTGCCGGCAATCCCCACAGCAGGGGGTGGTGATCCCCTTCAAATTGGGCAAGATCAAATAGGGGAAGTGGCCAGAGCGAAGGAGAGGCACAATTGGGTCCGCCGCCGCACAACTCGGCTCCAGAGTGCCAAGATGGGGCAGGAGCAGAGAGGCCAACAGCCGATCACACCCCTATGGGTCAAGCTCCAATGGGCAATGTCGTAAGAAGGGGGGGTCGCTCCCGAGCCCCAGGCCTGGAACGACAGCCAAGGGAGCCAGGATACACAGGACGAGTGCCCCCCAATGGAGGCCCTCGCTCACAGCCGGGCGCCGCTCAATGTGCGCGGCCGAGGGCCCTTGGTATCAATGCCGTGGTCACAGGCGGATCAAAGTTGTGGTCCCAGGCTGCTGTGGAACAACGTCAAAATATGGGGCAAGACCGGGAGAGCCTCCTCCCCGCGCCAGGTCCAGCGCTCAGATCGGAGAGTGGCGTCGAGCCAGGGGCCCGGCAAATGGACAGTAGGCCCAGCCACGAGCTCCCCGCCACTCGATTTATGTGGCTGGTGTCATCCCCAGGGCCACTCCCAGCCCAGGATCGCTGCGCATCATGTAGCGTCCCACAGATTGTCCGCAGGGCCTGGGGGGGCCGATTCTGTTATTGCGCGGTCCAGAGGGGAGGGAGGGAAGGACCCAGACCGGTCAAACGGCGGGTGGAGCCACTCAAAGTTGGCCCACACCCCAGTCGACCTCCCACACGCACGGGGGGCCCCCAGCAAATGTCCCAGACCCCCTCCGTCGCCGGGGCTCACCCACCTGCAGGTCCGCTGCTCCTCGGTCCCGGGGTCCTCAGGCACTCCGCGGGGGCGGCAGCCACTGTCCCGCAGTCCCTGCCGCCCGAGGCGACAGCCGGCTTCGTGGCTACGCCGCCAGGAGTGATTGGGGCACAGGCGGGAACCAAATCGCAGGGTAGGCCACAGGAGAGATCAGGAGGCGGGAAGAGAGGGTCAGGTGCCACCTCAGGCCGGCAACCCCCCCCAGGCAAGTTCTCGGTTGGGAGGCCTCCTCCACCGTCCAGACGTCCGGATGCCAGGCCCTCTGGTGTGCGCAGGCTGCGTGTCGTGGAAGGACGACAAGCACCGTCTTTTAGCCCCTCGCTGCCCGATATGGCAGCCGAGGGCGCAGCCACTCCGCCGGGAGATGCAGGGACACAAGCGGGAGCCACGGCCGCAGGCCCCCAGGACACCGGGCCCGGTCCACCCAGCGCCAGCGGGGGGGGCCCAGGAGGCAGAAAGAAAGGACACAAGCACCTCCTCAGAGGCAGCGGCCGCCCTCCTCCAGCCCCCCGCTGTCCGATGCGACAGCCGATGCTGCGGCCGGGCCGCTGGGGAGGCCGGGACGCAGGCGGGGAACACCGTCCTCCCAGCAGGCCGCCGGGACTCTTCTCACCTGGTGCGCCGCATCCTGCGCCGGCCGGGGAGACCAGGAGGCAAGGAGGAAGAGGCGAGGGCCTCCTCAAGTCAGCAGATTTCTCCGGGCACCGCAGCGGTCGATACCGAGCCAGGCAGAGCACCCCAAGGACAGCCCGGGCCGCAGTTAGGATGAGGAAGTCACCATCTTGGCCGCGAGGCACGGCCAGCAGGATTACTGCAGCAGGACGACGAAGCTCGAGGTCTCGCACTCCCAGAGCGCAGCCGAAGAAGCAGTGGTGAGTGAGCAGCGACTTTCAAGTTTAGATGCCTCGTTTAAGGTAAGGATTACGGGCGGATGGCGGAGGGGTCCAGGAGCACTCTCACAGTGCGTCCACCATCTCGGCTTGGCTAGCCACGCCCCCCCGTTTGGGTAGTATTTTATAGCTCCATTCAGGGTGTTAAACCTATCCTTTGCTACCAGATTCGCAAGCGCAGAAATCTCCAAAACTTTTTTTATAAACAGCTCCACCTTGAAACTTACTATATTAATCTCTAATTTCCACGCCAATTTCTTCCTCAGGTCGATGAATCTTTATCACCATGTTAGAATGGAGCACAATCCAAATACATTTTTAAATCAATCATCAACTTGCAGAGTCATAATGTTCAGTCAATGATGAGAGGTTTGGTGAAGTTTTAAAAGTTTTATTTTCTCATTGAGATTAGTCTGTATTTTTTTTGTCTTTTATTCAGGTTAGTCGGATAAATCCATTTACAGAAATAGTGAGAAAATATGGTCAGAATGAGCATACAAAATAACAGTGTGTTCCATAAAGGAATTAGTCCCTATCTTAATCTAAAAGACCCAACCTATCCTATCATGATCCCATAAAGAATTATTTTGGAAAAGAGCAAGACAAATTTGGAGCAACAGGCTCATAGTTATGAAAAGTACTCCCCATAAAGAGTAGTTATGGAAACTTAGCCGAGGTCCCAACAACTGCAGTAGCAACTGTTAAAACAGGTAGAAGGAAATCATCACAGCAGTAGCTATAATCAGAATGGAACAAATCACCTAAAAGGTATCGGGAAAACAGAAAATCACTGCTCGCAGTAGCTTACAGTAATTCAGGCAAGAATAGCACAGTCAAGTGATAACGGGCATGGCGGGAAATGGACATTGAATGCATGGCAAGAATGCATAGAATGCAATAACTCTCTAACTAAGAACATGTACTATATGGAAAAGCACAAAACATGTTGCAAACTCCGAATTTTGGATCATCTCTACCCAATAGGAGAGGATCTTTCGATGTTCTGGCGTCTTCTCTCTCGATTCCCACTGTAAATGTCCATGTGGACATGTTATTTTTTTAATGCGGCTACAGCTTATTACAAAAAGATAAATTTAGGAAGGTTTTCATGAGAACCTTTGCAAGCCTACTCTGTTACCTGTTCAGTGTCCCGTTGTGTAACAAAGGGCTGCTCTATGAAATGAAACTTTAGTACTAGCATGTCATGGTTAGATCGTGAAATTCAAGTTTATAGTAAACAATTTCTTTCTTCAATATACTTTTCCTTTATAAGCACGTGGCAGAGGAAAGTATTTAAAATACAATGACGTGATATAATACAATGACGTGATATGGTGTGAGGAAGGAAAGAAATACATTTTGCAGCAAACAGCACATATCACAAAGATGTCAAGTTCTGCAGTTCAATTATAATGTTAATTCAGCATTTGCAAAAAACAGTCATTTTATTAATGGGAAAGGAAAGAATAAAGAAAAACATTGAGGCCTAGCAGTGAAAGAACAATGGAAATAGGAGCTTTCTGCTGAAATAAGCAGCTTTTTCTCTTTTTGCACATTTAATAAAGGCATATTTACTCTAACCACTGTATTGACACACATTTTCTACGTTAACGTTAAGGCACATATCTCTGCATTGTTATGAGGTAAATTTACATAAAACTTTTCAACTTCAACACCAGGGATTAGGGAAATGAGCAGTAGTACTAAACAAGGAGGCCGAGGTCCAAGACAGAAGATTGAGGCTCCCAAAACAAAGAACCTAAAGCACCCTGAGAGCACAAGAGGGGAGTACAAACATGCACCACACCACACCCACACCCACAAAGGTTACAAGAGAACCCAGGCCCAAGCTAGATACCAAAGGCAAACCAAAGAGGAAGGCAGAGGTAGGCCAAAAGCCATCTGCCCAGAACACAGAAGGGGAAATGGGAAGATCCATCCCAGATTAACAAACGTATCAGGGCAAAAAAAATAGGAATGGGCATAGGCGAAGTACACCTGACAGCAAAAGTCCTGGACCTGGAATTTCACTCAATGAGACATGACCAGAAAGCTAAATACATGCATGCCTTGCACCAAGGCAGGCTTACCCACAACAGAGACCAAGTGAAACCAGGCATGTTCGGAACCTCCAAAATACCCGGGGGCAAAGAAACACAACAGAACCTGAAACCCCAAGTCCTAGCCAAGAGCGGACATATTTCCTGCCCAGTGCCTAACTGGAAGTACAAGGCAAAATGCATGATCATACTCCACTCCAAAAGAAAGTAGTGGAAGAGTGAGCCCACAGCACCAACAAGAAGGCACTCAACAATGGGCATAATAGGACCAGGGCAAATTAAAAGCCCACTCCAGCAGAAAGCACAGGCAGGGGCACCATCACAGCACAGAGCCAAAAGGCCGAACAAGAAAGACAGCAGTAACCAGAAGAAATATGTCCATTGCATCACACATCCCAAACATGAAAACTCAACAGACAGCCAGGGCTACAGAACCCAAGAAGAGCGACCAGAGGTTCAAGAAGGAGGACCCATCTTAAAACGAGCATACTGGAGCAGCAGATGAAGCTGCTCCTTTCACCAAAGACCAAAATGCACCTTACAAAAAAAATGGCCAAGACCATCAAAGAAGGCAACAACACCACAACCATCATGTGCTGCAGGAGCATGGTGCAGCCCACTTAGGGCAGAAGCCCATAACAAGGGGTAAGCCTGATCCGCATAACCTTGTTGAAAGACCCACCAAGAGAGAAGGGGGTGTTAGAGGAGCAAGAAGAAAGTAAAAGGCCACACCAAGTCACCTAACAGCATCTGCATACTCCAAAGGCAATCAGCAATTGGAGGAGGGAGGCACAGCAAAATGTGAGAACCAGGAAAACTTCCAAAAGGCTAAAGACCAAAAGCCTCCAGTACAGCAGGAGACAAGTGCACAATGCACAAGAGGAGCATGCAAATGACACCCAATGGATACAAGTGCCCAACCCCACGAAAGAAGGCACCAGCTGCAGGACTTCAAAGAGAGAAACCAGACATGAATCCCACAGATGAGATCCAGATAGGGCCAAGTAAGCAGAAAAGGTCACAATAAGCCTCAACAAACTCAGAGTGGTCAGGTGAAGGCAGGGCCAATTAAACCACCTGGAAGTAATGGGAGCATCTCCAACAGGACAAAAATACCCATCCCCTGATAGGGACAAGCTCCAACAAGAAGAGCATGGATCCGTCCACTTTCAGATAGCACACTGAAGAACCAGATGGGTTAAAAATCCACTAAAGAAAAACGGAAGCCCCACCAGAGGAATCAAAATATAAACCTGGGATACCACATGACCCCCAACTTCCAAAGCACCAATAAAGAAACACACAATCCAGGCAGAGGAAATGAAATCGACACCAGAGCCACAAGCACCAAAACCAAGCGGGGACAAGAAGATTCAAGGAAACCCAGGGAAGCAGAGCAGACCACCCACAAAACCTCAAGCCCATAAAGGGTTTGAAATGTACCAAAAAAAGAATCCCAAAGGAATAACCAATGCCTTATTAGTAAAGTGGGTAGAGCCTACCCCATGCAGAACCATCAGCTAGTAAGCAACCCACAAGCACCAGACATAAGAGAGGGAGCAATAAACACACCCTGCTGAAAGTCTTGCTACTGCAAAAAGAACAGCGTTCAATTATAGGCCAAACAACACCCAGTGAAAATAAGAACAGGAAAAGCCAATAAGGCTGGCATTTTGATCTGTAACAATTGGGTTTGCCCAAGCTTGATTTCTTTCATATACCATCTAATGAATTTAGTGTTCCAGGCTCGCTGATGCGCCCACTGCAGATAACATTGTGAAGCCCACAACTCCCACATTGAAGCCCTGCAGGGCAGCTTAGAGAGCTGATCAGCCACTGCATACATTGGGTACTTCACGGCTCAGTGGGAGTTTAAATATGATCACTTCTGAAGAAGATTTAACAACATGAAATTAAAAAAAAATCCTGTAGGATTCCGGAAACTGTACTGGCCCAAAACCTACACAAAACAAACTAATATGACTGCATTGTGCAGCAAACTACAGATGGTTGCCGACGCGTCTTTCTTTTAAAGAAGCAGCCCCAGAAGGCCACAAACGCACTTTTGGTACACCCAGTGCTACGGGGAAGCTTTCTCTTTCATTACTGGCTGTAAACAGTACAAAACAGTACCAGAAGCAGCGAACTGAGTGAATACCGATGAATCCACTGCGACCCATGGGCTCTGCGTCTGCTGAGGGTTAAGTTGCTCATCAGCAAGAGTGCCTCCTGCATGAATGTTTAATTGGCTGAGGATGGAGTTACTGATACCAGATCCCCCAACTACAACACACTACTTCTCTGAATCGCATGGTTGTCAAGGTGAAAAGGCACATTTCAGGTTACCATTCCAGCAGCTTTATTAAACATACTAATGCTATCAGACATATATAATTGGACATAAAATCTTCCCATAATCACTAATGGCGCATATAAAAGAGGGTGTTCACAGAATAGCCACTGGTGCATACAATAACCGATAAACTTGATGCCGCTTGTACAAATTCAGGTCTGCAAAAGCATTTTCTCTTTGATTTCCAGAAGAGCTCAGTTTGTAGCCAATCGAATTAATACACAAAAAGTCTGGGTTGTGAGACTTGACAAGGGAAAAGGAATATACAGAAAAGGGAAAATGTTCCTGTTGCACACTGTGTGGTAATGAAAGCTAGAAACGTAAACTAAGAAGAGGATGTAACTAAATCTTGCTAATGCAGTGTTCAAAAAGGAGCTGACATTGATGACAAGAACGCGTTCCAATTGGCCGCTGTTCAGCCTCTTGTCTTCAGTGGAGCTGCCAGACTCTCCGAGTTACAAAGATGGTTTTTGAGATACCATGTCATCCAGTATCAGAGAACATTCATTAAAAGTTGTGTCAACAAGTGAATTAAATGATCCAAGATCCAATCTGAGTGACTGCTGCAAAGACCTGAGATTGAGTTCAGTGTGAAACTGGACTTTAAACTGATGTAGTCTGCGAATAACAAGCTTTGGCACAGCCAGTTGATCTGGACCGTAAAAGACTGAGCTATTGGCTTTGCCAATACTTGTTTGTTTTCCCATTAGATAATTGCAAAATTGCCGCCAGTGCATCAGGACGCATTCACACACATGTAGACGCATGGGTGGACATCTTGGAATAGGTTTACTACTAAATAAAAGCCAATCTTATATCAATGATGATGCTTACACATGTACCATGATGCATGTCTAAGCATGCATCATGATACATGCGTGCGCAAGAACACATTCAAAGATGGCCAACGATGTGTCTGTATGCACCAAGGTGGCCATTTTGGCATATGTATTTTACTGTTTCAACATGGCCTACAGCGATATTAGAAGAATAAATTGAAAGCTAAAAAGAAAGTGGCAGGAGTGTAAAATTGGGAGCAAGTGGCCCTTATAAAAAATGTCAAATAAAAATTGGGAATGCCGGGATACAAGTGTCTCCTGCCTGTGGAAGAAGTGTGGCGCAGTGGCCAGGGTGCCTGACTCCGGACCAAAGGGTTCAGGTTCGATCCCCGGTGCCGGCGGCAGGTTAGCAGAGCACCATGTGACTCTGGGCAATAGCTCGCTTTATCTTCCTGAGGGCCCCCAGCGCCGGGACACCTCTCCGGAGGTAGCTGTGCGCTTTACAAATGCTGGTATTGGTATTGCATAGTATACTGTCATGTTCCCCTGACCTAAGTACCTGAATGCATGTATCTTGTATCCGGGCTCTTGATTTTGGGCCTAGCCTCAAACTGAGCAAGAGTGAGAGTAAAGACCTAGGGCCAGATGCACAAAGCATTTTTGTGTTTGAAAATGGGTCGCATTTGCGAACACAGAAAGGCTTTTTGAAATGTCCAAATCCCTATTTGTGATTCGGTAACCTATTACAGAATTGCAAATTGGGTTTGCGATTCGGCATTAGGAAGGGGCGTCTTTACGCCGTCCCTTCCTAATACCGAATCGCAGTGGTATGTAAGAATATGTTGTGACCAAAATGCAGTTGCAAAACATTTGCATTTTACCACCTACTTCAAGTAGGTGGTAACCCATTCGCAAAACGGAAGGGGTCCCAAGGGACCCCTTTCCCTTTGTGAATGTTTGTAAAAAAACAAATTTGAGAGCAGGCAGTAGTCCCACCGTCCACTGCCTACTCTTAAAAAATGTAAAGAAAACTTTTCATTTTTCTTTTTGAAACACATCCTGTTTTCCTTTAAGGAAAACTGGCTGCATTTTTAAAAAAAACACTGCTTTATTGAAAACAATCACAGACATGGTGGTCTGCTGACCCCTGCAGGCCACCATCCCTGTAATTTGTGTGTTTCCAGTGGGTCCCAAACCGAGACCTACCTCATTAATATTCATGAGTTAGGTCTATTTGCGACTCACTGTGAATTGCAAAATGTGTAATATACACATTAGTATGTGGGTGTTTGCGATGACCAAATAGCGAATGACAAACACTTGCTATTTGGTAATCGCAAGCGATTACCTATGTACATCTGGCCCCTTGTCCTTGACCTGTGCTATAACCTAGAGGAGTGCACCAAGCTTGCTATTATTGAACTGACAGTGGACAACTATCCCTGTTGCAGGTTTACTACATTTACCAGTATTGCCAGCTTTTGGTGTTGTTTTGGGAATCCACAGTTGTGACCAGACCTTTTTTATCTTGGTCACTGGATTCGAGGCCTATTTGCCTACTCCTATACAGTTCTGCTTCTATGCACTAACCAAAATCCTAGAACTAACATTCGAAGTACATGTTGCACGTGTTTGCGTATGTGGTCTGCATTGTACATGCACTGTGTATGAGTGTATGAATGGAGGCCTGTGGGATCCATTCTAGATGCCTCAGACCTGGAGTTGTGCTGAAGATGGAGGTGAGGTTGTTTTCCCAGACAGTGAAAGTCTGTTGCTGACATTCCTGAAGGTGGAAGAAGTCCTTGGCACTGGATTGGGGAGGGAGGAGACAAGAACAGCAGCCTGGAAAAGAGAACCAACCCCAAAATTGGTTTTGAAAGTATAGGCAGTGAATCCACATCTCCTGTCTTCTTTGACTACATAAAAGTGGGACCTAGTGACCCACCTGTTTTTGAGTTTCAAGTTCTCTATGGCCCAGGACGAGGGTGCTCAGAGTACTCAGAGGACTGCTGTTTGTTGTTATTTTCTTTCTAATAGCCAACTTCCCAGGGCAGAGGGGACATCACCTTATGAATCACTGGTAAAAGCTGTTTATTTGACCTGAGGTACCTAGAAGCTGACGGACGGAGATTTCTATATTTAATCTTCGGGTGTAATCATTAACTAACCCCGCCACTGGTCGTATGCACCTTTGCTTGTCGACAAGGAAAAGTGAAAAGAATCCATATAAGCAATAAATCATTTAAGATTTGAGTTCAGTCACAAAAGAGAAATTTATGTGAGTTAAAGGGTTTTATTTATCGATTTCTTAAGTTTTTATTATTTATTAACTAAGAATTAGTCTTTTAAACATCTGCATAAAAATGACTGTAATCCAATAATCAATATTTCAATATAAGAAAGAATACAACATTTGTAAGTATACTGTTAATATTGTAATAATACAGCGAGCGTGTTCCATAAAGGAATTTTCCCTAATCTAAAATTAAATTTGAATGGAATAGAATTGGGTATCAGTTCAGAAACCCAATAAAGAGTTCTGGCGAGAGAATAAATCCATAAAGCCTTTGTACATCAATTAAATAAAGGATCAAGCTGGAAAGTATTCTCAGCCAAAAATCAGCAGACCTCTAATAAACAGCAATAGGCTAAGCAATCTCCCATGAGGGGAGATATAAGATCAAGAAACTTAGAGAAGGATCTCCAGCGAATGCAAGTGAGAGAAGCCCCCTCTACTCTAGGAACACACATTAATATAAAGACTCAACATTCTAGATGGTAACATGTTTCACTTTCCTTGTTCACAACATCCAAAAGTATTTCAGCAAACCCTTGGGAATAGGTAAACTCTCCAGTTTCTCATGTCTGCACAATGGCCCACGGACACAAGTCCTTGAAAAGATACTTTATCCACATTTTGAGGTTCAAACAGTTCCTCCCATGATCATCCATCCCTCTGTCTCTTCTCCTCCCTGTGAGAACCTCATGATCAGTTGTCACATACAAAACACATGCCTATTTGCTAACTAACAGAAGGCTTCTGAAAAGTTACAGCATCTACAGCAAGCAAGAAAAACATCTTGTGCAAAACAACAGCTCAACGTTGAAAACAGGTCTTTCAATGCTAGTGTATATTGTGTAGTCAATAGGGCATCACCAGGTAAGCTAACTTAAATCAGCACATTATTATTTCTTATAAATATGCTTATATTGTCTAAGTATGATTACTTACTACAAATTGCATTCAAATATACATGTTAATTTTCATATAATTTTGCACTTTTTAGTTAAATGCGCTTTTTTTGTAATATGAAGAAATTTGCTGGGTCAAAGCCAACATGCCAGCTGAGAGAGGGAAAGAGCCTACCAAATTTGTGACTGTGCTGGATTATCCAGAAGCAGTGAAACTCCAGTCCTGGTGGCGTCTGCCAGGGGAAGGAGGACAAAAGAGAGCGATCTGCATACCCAAGGTGTTGGAGGGCATCAGACTCTCCTGGATTCTCAATGCTGCCATGCCAAGAACTGTAATTGTGGTTAAACCTGTGCTGCTGTGAACTAAAGAAGTGCGACTACAGCTGATCCGGTTCTGCTGTGACCTATAGAAGTGTGACCGCAGCTGATCCTGTGCTGCTGTAACCCAAAGATGTATGATCGCAGCTGATCCTGTGTTGCTGTGATCTTTAGAATTGTAACCACAGCCGCTGTGAACTAGTGACTGGCGTGGCTACCCTGCAGCACCCAAATGAAATTCTAGCACACAAAAGGGGATAGGAGTGTGGCTGTGATTATATCTGCCCTGTGTGCCATGCGACTCCAGGTTACCTGAATCTTTGACCCCGAGGATGTCCGACATCAGCTTAACGTGCCACTCAGGGTGGCACGTTAAGCTCACTGTGGCAGGAGGAGGCTGCTTCTGACCCAAAGTGTGCACTCTCTCTCAGAAGCAGGAGAGAATCTCTGTGCTGCCTTTGGCTGGCTGCTGGCCAAAATCATATGCTTCCTGGGCATTCAACACCTTGAGAATACAGACACTATTTTTGAACTGTGATAAACTGATCACATTCAATATACCTTTATTCTACCCTACAAAGTGGAGAACCATCTAGACCCAAGGAGTCGGTAACCCTGGGGGAGAGCAACAGGATAGCTGATCGAGGTGCAGTTAGCCCAGAGCCCAGTTCATTAAATTGTGCCCGCTCATTAGTACTTGTGTAGTATTTTGTTTGGTGTGTAATAATGTACTTTTCTTTTTAAATGTAAAGGACTGAGTTGTACATCAGTCATTGTACTGCTTTGTGACTGTTGAGTTCTGAGCTCGAGCACCCCATCACTATCTCCATGACAAGCCTTTGACTGCTCGCCATTGCTACCACCGGGAGACAAGTGATTAAGGGGTTATACTTGATCCAGCCCTTTTGAGCATTTCCTCTTTAACAGCTTCCAGTCATTTGGTTATAATGTTTTATGCAAATTACCGTGCATTGTAGATCTGGCGACCACCACACATACGGCCTGAGGCAGTTCCCTCTGACTCCAGCCACACAGAAGGAATTATTGTCTGTATTTCTGCCTCGGGCCATCTTTGTGCAGACACACTTGCTCTATGAAGCCCTTCAGACTGCATAAAACCTTCTCATCCAACCTGCCTGTGCTTGCAAACTGAGGTACTAGTGCCATATAGCTTACAGCTTTCGAAAACATGGTCAATATGACAACATGGATGTCATAACCCAAAGCACAACATCACAAAGGATGCTGGGAAGGACAAGGAAATAAGAGAAAGCCGGTCAGTGCAAATGTATGAGCATGATTGACTGGATGGAAATGAACAGAACATACAAATACAAGAAAAAACTTAGGAAATAGCTATAGGCATGATATAGAAATAAACAAAATACAAATTTGATTCACTCTTATTCATTTCTCTTCCATTTCTCTCTTGTCAAATTCAATGCCTCCGCTTGTAAAACAGAATCTCTGGATGCAATCAGTGGTATTGAAATAGGTTTTGTGAGAAATCGAGTTGTTAGTTAAATTGGGTGACTGCAAACTATAAGCAACAAACACAATCCTTGCCAGGGTGAATCACTAACATCACTAAATCAACCAGAGCTCAACCTCCTGGTAGGTATGGCAAGGAGCAGACAGGTTCAACTTAGAGCCAATGTGTAAAGTATTTATGCAGTACCAAAACAGTAATAAAGTAAACACCGGAAAATCCCTAAACCAGTTAAGGAAAATAGAGTACGTTTTAATAAATAAAATGACACCAAAACGACAAAAAACAAAAATGGGAACTGTAGATATTAATTTTTTTAACTTTTAATTAAAAATAGCACCAAAAAGCATTAAGCGCCAACTGCAGTCAACTGGTCATGGTAGGCGAGACCTAGGTGCGATTAGCGGCTGACCGCAGTTGTGCATGGGTTGATACTGGGATCAGGTTTCAGAGAATTTACTTTGGGACTTAGGGCCTGATTTAGATCTTGGAGGACGGGTTACTCTGTCACAACTGTGACGGATATCCTGTTTGCCGAAATATAAATCTCAGTATATCCTATGAGATTTATATTTCATCGGACGGGATATTCTTCACTGTTGTGACGGAGTAAACCGTTCGCCAAGATCTAAATCAGGCCCTTAGTCTCAAAGGTGGAAGTCCAAAGTCTTCAGGTGGGCAAGGCAACAGGCTGTAGCCAAGTAGGGCTTCACAAGGTCAGATAGCGGTCAGATGAAGCCTTGCTGAAGACACTGGTTTTAGGTGAAAAAACTCAAAGCTGGAGAAGTTCAAATTTCATGCCCAGGAAAGGTCCCTCGCCGATTGGATACTTTTGGCGCCTTTGCTCATTCAAGATTTCTTCACTCATACTTAGTACTTTTTTGGAGCTCAGACTAGTCCAGTGGGGCAAGGCGGCAGGCTGTAGCTGAAGAGGGTTCCACGAGGCTGCATACCGTCTCCACAAGATCCCACAGAATCAGATTTGCTATTGAGGAAAAGCTCAGAGTGGGCGAAACTTATTCTTTAGCTTTGCGGCAGCACACCATGCTCAGATCAGCTTGGCAGATTTATCAAGGAGGTCTTTAGAGCCAAAACTTTTTAAGTCTCAGTTTCTCAGAGGTGGTAGGAGAATAGCACCTAGAACTAGCCAAGGGTTTCACATGGGGTCAGAACTTACTCCAGCAGAGGCTTCCAGCAAGGTCCAGTCCTCTTCTGATCTTCCTCAGGTCCAGTAGTATTCTGGATAGAGCAGTGGGGATGCCACATTTGTGTTTGTCACCAGCTTATGGGCAGGTGTTATTCCTGGTTCCTCCCTTACCAATGGGGTAAACACTCCTAGGGGTTACCCTATTCACTTTTGCAGCATTTACTGTGTCCTTTACTCCAAACAATCCCACAGTGCCCCTGTCAGCCTAAATCCGAGATGGTGAAACCCTTCTCTTCTTGTGTAGAGGTTGTGTGCCCACCCAAGAGGTAAGGCCTGATTCATCTGAGCATCTTCTCTGTGGTGACTTCACACCATTTCTGGGGGCAGCCACCTCCCCACTGGGATTGGTGACTGCCTGACAGGGAAAACAAATGAGGTGGCCTGTCCAGATGTCATCTGACACCTGCTTGTGACAGGGGAGGCCCCTTGGAAGTAAACCAAGTTCCAGGGCACTGCCCAAGTGGTTGTCATGCCAGAGGAACAGAAAAATCTAACCACACCCAGTCCTTTGTCTCTGCTCTGAAAGAGTGACGATGTAGATGCCAACCCAAATGGCAAGTTGTGGGTGTCTATCTACCCATATCTACCCATATGGAACTATTCAGATTGCAAAGGTTGCCACACACCTTTTCCAATTGATTAGAGTTTCGTACTACTCTTATTAGTGCCAACCAATCTAGTGATTCAAATTCTTTAATTATTTTGTTATCTAGAATAGCGGTTCTTAACCTTTTGACTTCTCTAGACCCTCACTGAATCAATAATGTGAGTCATTATTGGAAGCTGGGGAACCCAAGCCTAAGCAATTTCTATGTTTTGGACCTCAAAACAATATCCCAAAATACAAAAATAAGTATGCACCAAACAAAGGCTCAGATATTGAAATATTTTGTGTAATTCACAATCAAATAGAGAAAATGTTTTCACATTTTCAATGTTGCTTCCATATTTATACATACTTTATTCATTTCAATTGATTAATTGTAATATTATTTAATTTTGTAAACAGTTGCAGACCCCTTGAGTACGCCTTGTGGAGCCCCAGGGGTCCTCAGACCACAGGTTAAGAACCACTGATCTAAAAGTTTATGCAGCTCCGTTTTAACAGTATTTCTTATGGCCAACAGTAGATTCGTTACTTTATATATTTTTGGTTGGCCCCCTCTTCTTAAAACTATTTTGTGTTTGAAACCTTTAAATTTTCCTAATTGCTAAAAACGTCTGGATAGCACTGATAAATATTAACTGTTTCTGTTACAGGATTCACCACTATAATTTGCTGTTTCGCATCTGGTTGAAGTTGCATATCCCATGCGGCTTGATGGATTACCCCAGCAAAGGTGATCCTTTCTTCACCACATAAACTCTGGCACTGATTCTCCTGTCACTAAATAATATGTTGGCTATGAAAAAACAAATAAAATAACATATCCTCCACTATAACCCTTCAATTTTACAACTGCATCAAGTATACACTTGGATTCTAAATCACAGTATTTTTTTAAATCTTCCAGTGATATAATGGTGTATTGAGCCACAGAATCCACTAGCATTTAAAAACCTACACAATCAATTCCTACTCTACACTTAGCATCTTTTATCTTCTTTTGCCATTCTTTATCATTATTTACTAAAGTCCTAAGATAAGTTTCCATTACATCACTTTGATTACGTTCTTGGACTAGGTTAAGTACATAAAATTCTTCACTTTCAGTTTTTATGTTACTGATAAATACATCTTTTCATATATTTATAGACTTATTGTTCACTCCTATGCTTCTGCACATGTAAGCTTAATAACCCAATTTTGTGCACTGCTTGTCACATTCTTGGCTTGACATAGCTTATCATCTGCCCAGTGATTCATGCTTCCACATCTAGTACAGCCATTTTAGATGGTATTGTAATCTTATTTTTATCAATAGTATCTCCCTTTCCTATCCATGGTTTAGCTTGCACAGTGTTGACTAGTTTACCTTTTTCTTCATTGTCTTTTAATTTCACTACAGTGCTTACGCTAGCTATTTTGTTCTCATTCATTACCTTTACACATTTTGTTGTTCATTCTTCACCTGAAGCTATGTCAAGAGCTTCAAGCAATGTAGGATACTGAGCACTCTATAATTCCTTTGAATAAACTTATTCGAAGTGTGCATCATCATTTGATCACAAATGTATTCATCGTGATTACCAGTGAATTCACAAATCGTCATTAAAGCTCTGAGACTCATGACTTAAGTGTCAATATTTTCATTTTCTGCTTGAGCCCTTGTCAAAAAATAATAGCGTTCAAGTATGGTATTTGTTTTTTTTCTAAAATAAGTCTCAAATTGCTTTAAAGTTTTAGCCTTTAGCGTCATGTTATCTCTTCTATATTGAACCTGTAGTCATGGTGGGGGTGTGAAGAATTCTTAACCTTTCTTGCTTAGAGAATGTAGTAATGTGGCCTGTTTTCTATCATCAGCAAACCTTTCACCACCTGATATTAACATGTATATTTTAAATGCATCCATCCATTCTTCCCATGGAGTTTCAGGTTCTTCTGGGGAGGGTAAAAAATTTGTAGTAGGAGACATAAAAAAAATGTTTGGAATACAGTATGCGTGTACACAGTAGACAAGCAATTATTAAAATTTCAAACTTAAATAATAAAAGTAGTCATCGTTGTGATGCTTGGCAACAGAATAAAAGTTGTCAACATTGTCTATTTGATAACTTGCTTGTTCTTCAGGTTTATGAAGGTGAAGAGTGTATTAATGATAATCATTTTTGAAAACAATAAACTTAACTAATAGAAGTAGGCACAGTTGTTGTGGTGGATAATGATTTTATGTTGGTAGGTAGATCTAAAATTTATAGATTTACTTGTCTTTTATTAAAGAAATCCAATTTATATATTTAGACGTCTTTTATTCAGACTTTGTATTGTTCTGTGCATATTTAATTTCTTACTTTCTTAAGCACTGTCTCGAAACACAATATATACATTTATTATTGCGCAAATCCATATGCGCGTTTGACTGCTTGAATTCTATGTCAGGACCGGAGGCTCTGATTATGCTTCTCTTTCTTTTACAACTTCAAAACAGCAGCCAATCACAATAAAAAATTTTGAAACACTTAATTTCCCATGACTCCATGACACCTGACCACCCATAGAGACCCAGCCCTATATAACTCCTCAACATCCCATAAACTTCCTCTTTTCTGGATGCTTTGCAGCCAGTTAAGTGCACTCCTCATTATGCCTTTATGAAAGTTTGTGCTATTGTCTAATGATTAATGGTTTTACTTTCGTTCATGTTTTGGCGCTTCACGCGCTCTTTATGTGTTATTGCCGATTGTTCAGGTGTATTTTGATGCCGCTGTCCTGCTGCACCGCTCGCGTTTCACTCGTTAATCTTCTTCACCGTCCCGGCCCTTATGTGCAGCTCTCAATGTACACCCTGTTACCTCTGCTTATGCACAGGGTTGAAAAATTTACATAGGCTCTGTCTAGAGTTCAGTGTGCAGGCTGTCCCTCCACTCTTTATTGACTTCAGTACTATGAATTACTTTGCCTGCCTTGGGGTTGGGATTATTGCTTCCCCTGATTGCTGCTTTTTGAGGCTTGCTTGTTCCTCTGATACTCTTTGGTCTTTGGTCTCTTGCCCTCCGGGACAACTTGGCCTCTGCTGTGCAGACATTTTCATTATGGCTGAATATTATGAAGAGGGTTATTATTACGAGGACCCTGCTGGGTCTCTGGAGCAAGACCTGGTGGACGCTTAGGATGTTGGGGTGCAGCATTCAGTATACAAAGCCCTGGTAAGGGCCATTGAGCCCTCAAAACACCACCTCTCTGGGTATGCTGAGCAGCAGGGTTGACTGCCTACCCCTGCCTTACGTACCAAGACCAGTGGGAAAGTCCCTAGAGGTCCCCACGCCGCTGACTTTGAGAGACTGGCCAACTCTATCACTACAGATCATGACTATAGCACCTCATCCTCTGTTCCGGTACCCAATCCATTTCAGGATGATGAATCCAGCTCTTCTTCTGACCAGACCTCAGACCACAAAGATACGCTTGGCCCTAGTAAACGCAAATAGCGTAATGTAGATCCCACTCCTCAGGCCAAGGTGCTTACATTTGAGCCCTGTGAAATTGTCCTTCTGAAATCTACTGCATGGCTCCCTCCGCAAAAAGTGGCGGACTACATTCAGTCACATATCCAACAGGTCTTTGATAAAGATGTGCAAGCTTGCCTGTGTTCCGAGTGCCCTAGGCCTGACCTTCCGGGCAAGGTCTCGGAGACCCCCTAGGTTGAGCCTACCCTCGTCAAGTACCTAAAAAAGTATTCTAAAGATCCAAAAAAAGGGATCTATAGAGCCTGGCGGTCCTCTCAGGATAAGCTGCTGGACATGTCCGGTCCTTTAACCAAGATCCTGGAACAGGGTTTCCGAGCCAAGGAGTCAGCCATGTCCATGGGCCCTGATGAGTTTGTAGGTTGGGCGCAACGAGCTGTTTGTCAATTAGGCAACTTAAACTGCGCCATTTCCAGCAAGAGGCGTGGGTCCATCCTTCTTAGGCTCGACCTCAAGCTCACCGAACTCGTATCTTCAGAATCAGGCTCAGCGGCACAGAATCTGCTGTTTGCCCAACCTTTCCTAAAAGAGCATTTCCAAATTTGTGGCAAATATTAGCAATTTGAGGCACAGGGGTCCCTTCGCAAGGTCTTCCGTCCAGTTTTTGGCAGGGCGCATGTTGGGCCGTGGATACCAACAAGGCCCGCAGAGAGGTCATAACCAACAGAACCGAGGTGGCTACCAAGATCTCAACATCCCCACCTTCTACCCCTCTCGTCCCTGCTCCAACAAGAATCATTTCCGGAGAGGGTGCTATGGAGGCTCTCGAGGCTCCTCCCAGGACTCTGGTACCACAGGTGATATTAATTCTGTTTTCAGATGCGATACTTGGGGCAGGATTCAGTCTTTCCTACACGTTTGGCAGATACTTACTCAAGATTCTTGGGTTCTGGAGACTGTTCAGGGTTACAAATTGAAACTCTACAGTTCCCTGAGGCAATCCCTTCCCCCTCCAATGAGGTATTTTTCCCAACAAGAGCAAGATTTTATCTCCTCCAAAGTTCGTACCCTTCTTCAAAAGGGTGCCGTAGTGGTCTCGGCCCCTCACCCACTTGGATTTCTCAGCTGCATCTTCCTGGTGGAAAAGAAGGGTGGAGGTTCTCATCTGGTGTTGAATCTCAAGGACTTCAATGGTTGGGTTGCCTACCACTATTTTATGATGGATGGCATCCATCTTTTGCGTGATATTCTCCAGGAAAGGGATTGGATGGTTCACCTAGATTTAAAGGACACATACCTTTGTGTTCCCATTTCCCCCCCCCACAGAGGCTTTCTGCAGTTCCTTTGGCAAGGCTTCCTCTTTGGTATCTCATCCACCCCTTGGTGCTTTACAAAGCTCCTAAGGCCGGTAGTAGAATCCCTGAGAGTTCAAGGGGTGTGTCTGATTATTTATTTAGACAACATCATTCTCATGGCCCAATGCCCTCAGTTGGTTATCACTCCCTTGAAGTGTACGATCATCCTCCTCCAAGATCTGGGCTTCATCGTGAATCCTCAGAAACTGGTTCTGACTCCATCCCAACGCATAGAATTTCTGGAATTTCAGGTAGATTCCCTCCTTTGCCAACTGATTCTCCCTCCCCAAAAAGTCCGGAATATCAAGAGCGAGTTGAGATCGATTCTGAGCAAGCGGATTGTATCCTTGAGGTCGATTGCGTGAGTAGTAGGTTTGTTGGCCTCATCGATATAAGCCATTTTCCCAGGTCCCTTTTATTATCGTGCACTTCAGACACTCAAGATTCGACATCTCCGGAAAGGCCTCATTTATGCCGAACAGATTCTCCTCTCAGAGGAGGCAAGGTGGGAGATGTCATGGTTGTTAGATCACATGGAGGCCTGGAATGGCAGGGTGATATTTGGCTCAACTCCGGAGACTGTGATCGAGTCCGATGCCGAATGCTTGGGTTGCGCCCTGATTTCAACAGGAGATCGTTGGTCTCAGGAGGAACTGTCCCTTCATATCAATTGCTTGGAGCTTCTAGCGGGGTCCTTTGCAATTCACAGCCTCTCTCTGGACAGGTTGGATTGTTGCCTACTGCTTCATATGGACAATTTTTCAGCGGTTCGCAATGTGAACAAACTGGACGGGTCGAAATACCACATTCTGGCGGAGATTGCCAAGGACTTTTGGCATTTTGTCTACAGCATCGGATATCTGTAGTGGCGGAATACCTTCTGGGCCAGAGCAATACAGTTGCGGATTGGCAGTCCAGATATTTCTGGGATTTCATTGACTGGAGACTCCATCCGAGAGTGTTTCATGCACTGAATCGCCTGTGGGGTCCTTGCACGATAGACCTGTGTGCGTCTCTGCTTCCAATCTTCTTCAATTGGCATCCAGATCTGGAAGCCCAAGCCACAGATGCTTTTCTTCATGGCTTAACTCCCAACCTGTATTATGCCTTTCCCCGTTCCTAATGATCCCCAAGGAGGTTGGCTCAGCTGCACCATCAATGATCGGAACTGGTGCTGTTGACACCTTTTTGGAGAGCGCAGGCTTGATTTCCGGTTCTCCTGGAGCTCACCTGTGCTTGTCTGATTCTGATTCTGTTTCATTGGAATCTCCTTCTGGATCCGGGGGGTTCCCCCCATCCGTTGATCTTGTCACAACACCTCTCTCTTGTAGCTTGGAGGGTTTCTGGGAGAGATGGAGTGTCCTAGGACTTTTGCAGGAGGCTAATGACCTCATCAGTCAGGCCTGGACTTCCAGTTCTCACAAACTATACTCTTCCACTTGGAAACGATGGAATGGCTGATGCTGTGAAAGGGGTGCAGATCCTGTTGAAGCGGATTGCTGTTTGGTAGTGAATTTTTTTGCCATCCCTGGTTTCTGCTGGTATTGCATTCAGAACTGTTAGCAATTTGAGGTCCGCCATTTCAGCGGGTCATTTACCTGTTGATGGTAAACCATTGGGCGAACACCCTATTGTAAGTTAGTGAGAGGCATCCGCAAGGTCTGTCGTCCTCTTCCTAAGTATTCTGTTTTGTGGGATGTGTCTGTAGTCCTGTGGTTTTGGACTCCTGGCCAGACAATAAATATCTGTCCCGAAGCAATTGTCACCCAAGCTGACTATGCTGTTGTGCCTCATATCTTGTAAGAGGGTTTCTGACATCCGAGCATTGGATATTTCAGAAGGAGTTTTTTCCCCAGAAGGGGTTACTTTCTCCATTTCTCAGCGCACCAAATGTAATTCATCATCAGTTTCTTATCCTGCTTTTCCAGATAACCCCAAACTTTGCGTGATGCAGTGTTTGAAAGCGTACGAGGTGAGTACTGCTTAATTTCGTACTGATATGAGAGGCCAATTGCCTATTGCTTTACAGAAACCCTTTCACCCAGTGGCCTCTACTACTCTTGCGAGATGGATGCGTTGGCTTATGAGTGAAGCTGGTATTGATATTTCCATGTTTGGTGGCCACTCAGCGCGTGGCACAATGGCTTCTAAATCATTTGCTTTGGGTTATAGTTTGTCTGACATTCTGAAAGCGGCCGATTGGTCAGCGGAATCTACGTTTAAGTCATTCTACTGTAAACATATTGTGGATGTTGTTTCTGTTGGGGTAGCGCAGCATTAAACAAGCATAATTGGAGCCTCCGGTCCTGACATAGAATTCTAAATTTTCCAACATTTGTGACAAGAATTTTCAATTCTGTTAAGGACACGGATGCAAGAATTATCCCACCCATGATGCTGTATTTCTATATATCTGTGATTATGTATTAAATGTAATGATCTGAATATTCCTTGTTCCCTCCCTCTTGACTGTATTCTGATGTCTGTGGTGAGGTTAGTTGTACAGCTTATTATTTTGATTCCCTACTAGGACCTGGTGACAAATGAATGTCGGATTGACAGTGTTCCAAGGAAATGGAGATTCCCTGGTTGGTGAGGAGCTAGTTTCTGGTGGAGACGCTCCTGATGTTCATCGGAGGATCGTCGGACACTGTTGGACCGAGTTCCTATTCTGGCCCTTGTTGGGTCTCAAGTACTGTTATCTGATGGTTGATGCCCTGTCGTTACAGGGTCCTGAACTTTGGTTGTATCCTGGCATTGCTAAGTTTTGGACTGCCTTTATTGTTTCATTGAACTGAGCAAAGAAAGAGGAAGTTTATGGGATGATGAGGAGTTATATAGGGCTGGGTCTCTATGGTTGGTCAGGTGACTGTATGGAGTCATGGGAAATGTAGTGTTTCAAACAGCTTTATTGTGATTGCCTGCTGTTTTGAAGTAGTAAAAGAAAGAGAAGCATAATCCTCACCTTCGTGTCCTTAATAGAATTGAAAATTCTTGTCACGAATGTTGGAAAATTTTGAATTGTCTTGTAGTTTCAAATGTTGCTTGGCAGAAAGTGCAGCCATGTGATTGTGGGTATAAATGTATAACAATGCATGTTGATGTTGACGCACATCCAGAACAGCATGAGGAAACAGCTTGTGATACAATGCTGTCGATAGTAAACAGGTTCCCATGCTCACAGAGTGTCCAGAACAGTGCAATGAGGCTGCTCGTGATACTGCACTGTTGAAAGTAAACAGCTCACGCTCTAGCTGCTGGAAGGTGAAGTCAATCTTTTAACACAAAAAATTCATCCACTTTACAAGTGCACCAATTTACTAATACACACATTGCTGAAATATACTGCCAGTTATTTGATGAAGAAATATGTTAGCTTTTTCAATGCACTAATATGAGACATTGTGAAGTCTCGGCAACCATTAAAATCATGTAAGTGGCTAAATATATGATTAATTACAAATATCTCGCCAGATTCCAGGTAGGATAGGCATCAAATGGAAACAGTTTGCTCATGCTGGGAATAGGCCTTCCAATTGAGCGCTGCAGTAATTACTGTGAAGTAACAAACCCTCTATTTTTTATGTAGTTGATAGTAGATCTGTTTCTGGGGAGCATCATATCGAAACTTTGTAGAGTTCTGTGCTTCCACTAAAGGAATCAAAATGGGGTTATGTAGGATGCTTCCCAGTGCAGCCATCAGTGAAGTCATCTTGGTCAAAGTGACTCGCATTCTAAATAAAATATCTTGTCCCACTGAAAGAGCACTGGGCCTTACAACGTGATTTCTTAATCAAGTCATCAAAGATTTTTCCCCATTGGTCGTATAAACCTTTGCTAGCTGATATGAAGCATTGAAGGGAGTAGTCATTACAATACATTTCTAACTTGTGAAGCCAAGGTGACTCCACAATAAGGTCCAAGAATAACCAACTATAGTTAAAGGGTTTTATTTTGGATTGCCAATCAATCCAGTATATATGCAAACCTAAAGTAAATATCATAAATACAGCAATACAATAGGTAAGCTGAGGTTGAGGCGCAAAAGAATGACGTACCGAATAGCGATAAAGCTTCACACTTGTAAGAATAAGACAAGCAGAGAGGTCTGTACCTCTCGACGTCTGACGGAATCTGCATGTCATTCAACTGTGAGAACACTAATCTAAAGGTAATAGGAGATTCAGAAACTTCCTTATCTCCTTTAACATCACCAGAGACCAATCAGAACATGCATCAAACTGAGACTGCAGTTCCCAACCTTGAACATCTTGCCATCTTGGTGCATGATGAACAGAAGGCATCTTTCTTACATTGTTTCTCCCGGTTTACTGCCAAGTTCTTCCCTCCAGGCTTCTCTATCAGCAGTCTAATACAGACAATTAGTGTTTCTGTAACTAACCAAAATCATGATGTTAAACCTGCAAAGAAAGAGAAAACATGCTGGCAAAGCAAAATGCATTTCGACTGGGGCCTGTAGTCAGGCTAACTTAACCAAAGATATAATATGCATTTCGAACACATGGTTATGCATGCACACCTGTAACTTTAAGAATAAATGTAAAACATGAGCAAAAGAGTACATGTTTACATATGCTAATATAACTTGATGTGCAAGTGTAAAAACATGAATAAAGAATGCATGCTTACATGTTTAAACTGAACATCAGTGCACATATGTATAAATCTCTAGCCTCTACAGTGAACACATTTCATTAATACATTTAAATGTTTCACACTTGTTAATGAAGTTAAAATTCACAGTGAATATGATGTCAAATGTGAGTATATAAATACACTTCTGTGATGTGTATGGGTGACGTCTCTTTGACTGAACCGCAGACCCACCATCCTCCCCCACTTAGAGCCTTGAGGCCCTCACAGGTGAGTAGTCAGGCTATATAAGGTTACAGGGAGAAACAAGGCCTTTAGGCAAGCATCCACTAGAAATGGCCCGTTAAGTGTCACAAATCCCTGACTTATCAGGTGGCTTGAGTCTGGCCTGGCAGGCGCTATCCTTCCTTAAGAACCTCCAGATGGCAGTCAAGCCCTTTGCCTGCCAGTTGTCTCTTTCTCTCCTCCAGACTGTCACCAGGTCTCAGCTGGGCCTCTCAGGTTATGACTCTGGTCCTAGCCTCTAGAGATGGCTCTTCTTTGCCTGGATCACTTTCCTTGGCTGAATCTGCACTCGTACATTGGGTTCAGCATGCTCTGCCTGACCTCAGCTTCTTCAGTACTTATCAGGCATGACCGAGCTGCGTTTCCATGGGAAAAAGTGAGAAAGTAGCAGAACAGCCTATTACCTGGCTTCTTGCAGCCATTGTGTCTGGGTAGGTGTGCTGATGCTGCTCTATCATGCCAAACACATTCTTTCGCCTTACTCCAGGTTTTAAAACCTCTAAAATATGCACAGAAAATGCTAACATCTTAGTATGTGGCCCAAATCTTTAAAAAGTATTCAGAATAATATATGCATCATGGCTCTGATTAGTAAATGTGCAAAGCCTCCTTTGAATCTACGCAGACGTTTCTGCAGTGCTTGTCATGTGTCTTGAATACACTCTCATTCTTTAACATGTATCACAAGATATACACTTTATCCTTGGAGTGGGTATACACTGCACCATGAATCCAAGAACACTGTCCAGCATGTTCCCTAAGTAGGATTGACCCCGCGCATGAACAGCAAAAAGATGTATAGCCAAAGTCTGCATCTGTGAAAATTACTAAGAGCAGTGCTCCCCAAACTCTTTTGAACTACGATCCACTTTTTAGAACAACAAACTTTTGTGACCCACCTAGCTTTAATGGACATGAGTTGGGATATCTTTTAATGTAACTAAAGCATCATGTGGTACCGCACTGTCATTTATAGACAGCACATTTTGCATTGAAATGGCCACTCAATTTGCACAGATATATAGTTGTAATGACAAAATTATATTTCACACAAATGATAATGTGTGGAAATCAAGTTTCAGTGAATATTTATCATTTGTGCATGACTAAGTAGTGTCTTGATTTGTTTTTATCCTATTAAAATGTTTATTTTCATCACACTTCAGAATTACAAAACAATGTGCTTCATGTTTGCTTTCCTAACACCTAAATGTGTACAGTTAATTTACAGATATTTACATTTTGTGGTATGTTACAAAAAAGCACATCCCACAGCTTTTCCTTTCACACTCCCTGTACCCCAGCAAAATTGTCACATATTTCACTTTACTTTTCTTTTTCTGACTGCAAAGTGAGAGGACTTTGTGAACACAAATCCCCAAGTTAAAATAATAAGCAGCACTTTGTCATAAAACATAGCCTGACATACGACCACTGTCTTTGAAGTGCAGCAAATGTGACAAGATAAATACAGAATTCAAAGACATCTTTACTCATTGATTTGATTACCGACCCACCAAAAATTGGTTTGCGACCCACAGTTTCACAGTTTGGGAAATACGGACCTAGAACATCCCATTTAGCCTTGAAATGTACTCTGTAGGCTCTACTTCTTTGCAGTCTGTCCAACTCAGTGTGCCTCAATGTGCCTCGACATGCAGAAAATGTGTCCTGCATTCATGCATTGTGTCCAAAATGTACCCTGCTTTCTTGACATGTAAACATTGTTCCCTTTTTCTATTGTGAAAGATTATTGAAACTGTTTGTGGATCTCAAGTTTCTGAACCGGAACCTTTTGGTCATAGCCATAGTCATAGTCATTATCTTTATTTCGGCCTAAAAGGCCATAAAAGAGCAAGATACATACATAAATACAAAATATATAAAAATAAATAAAAATGCAGAGCATATAAAAGAGAGAAAAAAGATCCGACAAAATATATTACAGTAAAACCAGGATAAAATATGTTAAAACGTTAAGTAAACAGCAGCATTAGGGGAACACCTTTTTCTCTCTTAAACTGAACATCAAATACCTTGAGACTGCAAAGACAATGGACTGACTTGTATTACTTCTGAGTATTCTAAGGGTGATGCTGTAATTCCTGAGACCTAAATTATGACAAAGTGGCAAAATCCACTTTTTCCTTGAACCATGATAGGCTGGACGAAATAGAATTACACGTTCAACCACTTTGATCACCCCAGGGCAGAAAGGGAGTGTTTTGTCAGACTCCGAGTTCCCAGACCTCCATGCAGTGGTAAAGGCTCAAATTGGGAGGATCCCTAGACGGAACTTTATGTACAGGGTTCTGGCATGGGGGTAGGTTCCACCTCATCCAAAAATGATTCAAAGCAGTAGTCAATTTTGAACTCCAAGAAAGGCAGTGAGGGAGCCCACCCTAGAGGTACTTGCAGTATTTTGATCCACATATTGCCAATAGGCTCTTTTCAATGCCTGCTTAGAGACCAGTGCAACATCAGTTGGTGTTGACCAGTGGTTGCCAAAACCAATCTGTTTCAACCGATCCCCAACCACCCTAAACCAGGAAATCTTACTGGACCCCAAATACCCCATTACTTCTTCCAAGGCTCCTTGGAGAAATATAAGTTCCTTGGCTGACCATAGTCTTCGCCAATACATTAAAGGTTTCAGCTCCACTACGTCATTAACTCTCTTTAATCCATGATCTAGTTGTAACGGATAAAGGGGGGTACTTCATGGGAGTTTGTTCAAGCCCCTCAGAAAACGATTTTCTGCTACTTCAAGGGGCCTAGTGTCACAAGCACCCCATAATTCAGCACCATACAGTACAACTCCCAGTGATTGACATCTATAGTTATCTAAGGCTAGGGTAATTGGTCAGTATGCAGATGTGCACTAGGCCCTCAAAATACCCCCACAGTATTGCTCAAGCTTAATTTTTCACTTCTGAACATGGAATGACCAGTCAAAGTAATACGATAAGGTCACCCCCAAGTAACCGAACACGAGCACACTCCAAACTTTCACCGTTGACAGTGGGATTCAAGCTGGTTGTGGGGCAGGGATTAAAGACCATGGGGCAGATTTACAAGAAATTGACGCATCTGTATAGATGCGTCAGTTTCCCTGCGCCTGTGTGAAAAACCCTTGCACCACCATAGATGTGCCGTATTTACAATACTGCGCACTATGGCGCAATGATTGACAGATGCGTCAGAAATTCTGACGCATCTGTTGGCGGAAAAGTCACGCATTGCTGGAGTCGTTTCGCAAGCATGACGCAACTCCAGCAATGAGTGTTGCGGCCTATTTCCAATATACTGCGTCACTCCTTACGCCTGCTTCAAGCAGGCGTAAGGTTTTGACGCTGTGGGGTCCTAAAAGTCACGCAGTGAAATCTTGTAGATTTCACTGCGTCACTTTTATGAGGCTTTCCTGCGTGGGAACGCCTACCCTGCATACATTATACCTGACGCAGGTATAATGTCACGCAGGGCTTTACAACGTGACGCATCTCCCTAGATACCTCACTTTGTAAATTTGCCGCATTTTTTACGCCGCTGTTACATCACAAAAGTGACGCAACGGCAGTGCAAAAGTGTCGCAAGGGGCTTGTAAATCTGCCCCCATGTACTTAGTCTTGCCAGGTTGATCTCCAGGCCCTGCTGCTTGCAGAAGACCCCAAAGCCATCCAAGAGCTTTTGAATGCCCATAGGAGATTTGGAGAGCAAAAGGGTGTCATCCGCAAACACTAGGGCCAGGACCTTCACCCCCGCAAGAGATGGAACATCACCCTCAAACTTCTCCAGATGTAAGACCAAACTATTAATATTAAGGAGAAAGAGGGTTGGGGCCAGCACACACCCCTGCCTTTCCCCCCTGATTTACAGGTACAGGATCAGTCAGTTCGTCCTTGGGTCCAAATCTGACCTGTGCAAAGTTATTGGTATGTAACTTAATGACAATTTTTAAAAGCTAGGCAGGCACCCCCATTGCCGCCATGGCTCTCCATCAAGACTCTCTTGGCACTAGATCGAAGGCAGATCGAAGATCTACAAAAATTACATACAATTGACCTCCCATCAAAAGGATCTTTTTGGTAAATGCAATGAACAAAAGAGAGCAGACCCTCAAGATCAAGGGACAGGGTTAGGAAATCAATGACAAATATATGCTGCCATAGGCATTTTTCAAGTTTTTCAATCAATGCACACAAGATTTCTAATGCATGGTGGTGATCTAGGAAGTCACTGCAAATCTGAACGTGCATTGTATCTCCCAAAAGCGAAATTTCTCCTTTGCTTCAAGTTTCTCAGGGTACTGCACCCAAACAAAACACAACGCATTTCGACATGGATATTGGCTACGTAGTAAGTCTATTATTAGTTTCAATGGATTTAATAGAGTCTTTCTTTCTGCTCAGCTCCTATGAATTCTGGGAGTTGTCCACTTTTTTGATGTGCAAGCAATTTTCTCATTACAATACTTATAATGAAATTAAGTCGTCTTAACTGGCAAATAGGGAACAGTTGTTGGTTAACATTGTTTCTCTCATTTCCACAGCATATTGGTGTGCTCCCATTTGCTGATATTATCTCTGTATATAATGTTATGTTCATCCTTTTTTAATTTTTTTAAATTTGTTTATTAAACAGTTTGTAACAGAAGCATACATGCCCCAAATCTGGGACCAAGAAAGTCATTTGCATACAAATAGTAAAAACAAGCAATGTTTACATTGTGCAACAGTATACCAAAGGACATCCCACCACCCCACCCCCTCCCGGCACTATGTTTATTATTCTTGAACCCAAATTAGCGTACACCTTTACAATAATAACAGTTCTCATAGATAGTCCCAAGTCCTCGACCACATGGAGCCAAACCATAACACATCATATTTACTGCAAATCAGGATTCCCTAGAAGGTACCCCGTAAGTGGAGCCCAAAAGTCCTTGGGCCGTGAGGCCTCGGGCAGTTCCCCTGCATATATCCCTAGGTTATGTCCATCCTTAGCAGTAAAAATTGTCATTCCAAGGTGTTTGTTGTAGATGGAATAGCAGGTCTGTTGCATCACGAAGATAAGATCTTAGGGCCAGAACACAAATGTGATGGGAATTCTGTCCGCTGCATTATGAGTGCCATTGTATATAATGCAATGTAATATGGCGGACGGGATATCCGTCCTCTTTGTGATGGAATAACCTGTACGCCAAACTCTAAATCAGGCCTTAGTTCCTTCACCATGGGGACTAAAAAAAATATCAACAAATTGAGAGATTTTCAAAAACGGATCCAGTAGATGACACTATGTGATGTCCAGTGGTGGTTCATTGGATCCTTATGCATTTTCAGCAAGAAATATATTGTTGGCACTATTGGATTTTTAACATTTAATGTCTGTTTCCTCCTCACTCAGAGTTCTAATTTCTTTCTAGTACATCATCCTGGCCACATAAAATTCCTGGATTTGGCCAATTGGGTTTTCAGTTACTTTTCTATAGCAGTTAATGTCATTCAGTTGGTGTTTAGCTTCAAGCATGTATTTTTCTTGTGACATAATGACACTATCTCCACCTTTGTCAGCCAATTTAATTATAATTTTGTCATACACTTTTAACTTCTTAATTGCTATTATTTCTCATTGAATCACATTTCCATGCTTTTTATTTTTTGTCCATACTGGTGTTTGCAAATCTTTCACTCCCAGGAATAGACCTACCTTTTCACCAAGGGTAAATTATGAAAACATTTTATTTTTATTTTAAATTGCTGATTTCTTCTCCTATTTGATCAATATTCAGTTTTTTATGCACTTTCAGATTTCTCACTTGTTTAATCTTCTTGTTCCAAACTGTCAAATGCAATAAGCATCTTAATATCCTGTATTGATGATTCACAGTAGGTATGTCTTCCCTGTTCACACTTTGAACTTTGAGTAAAAGTGGTGGATTTAAGGGACTACAAGGACAGAAGGAATGGGTTTTTGAAATGCTCAAAATGTAAAAGCAGGCAAGCAATCTATTAATTTTAATGTTTTTTAATCAAATGGAAAAACATATGTTAACAGACAGCCTATTACATCCAAAAGTATGTTTGTAATTTAAATCATCAACTTTATTGTCAATATGTATTTTCTTTTGATTCTTTGACCCATATGGTTCCACAAGTCCACAAAAATAGAACAATAAACAATAAAAAAGAAACAAAGAAAAATATATTCTACATGACTATTTTGAAAACTGACAACTAGAGAGGGAAACATCCTCAAAATGCAGTTCTGAATCATTCACCTAACTGTACACTTAGGGTCAGATGCACAAATATTAGGAATACCAATTTCCAAATTATGATTCTCTCCAAATCGCAATTAGGAAATCGGTATTTCTAATGTATGAAACTCAATAAGTTTAATTTAGGGAATTCCTTGTGGGTCGCAAATTGACCTGCCTCATGAATAGTAATGAGGTAGGTCGCAGTTTGCAACCCATTAGGAATCACAGCCATCACAGGGATGGCGACCTGCTGAGGTCAGCAGACCACAAGGTCTGTGATTGCTTTTTAAGAAAGCAATCTTTTTTAAAAGGCAGCCCATTTTCCTTAAAGGAATATAGGATGAGTTTAAAAAGGAAAAAAATAACCTTGAAGTATGAAGAATCACCTCAATTTACAATTTACAAGTCACATAAGTCCCACAGAGATTGAATTTCTTGACATCAAGATAAAAGTGTGTAATGATAATGGAGAGTGAACTTTTCTGCAAAAAAACAGCGGGCAATAGCATACTTCATGCAGTGAGTTGTCACCCTTAAAACCTCATAGAGAGTATCCATTATGGGGAGTTACTCCGAGCCAGAAGAAATTGCAGTTCAGAGGACAGTTTCAAGAAAGAAATGTTTGAAATGAGAAGAAAGTTTATTGAAAGAGGCCATTCCAGAAAAGTCATTGATCAGGCATGCAAGAGGGTTAAAAATGTAAAGAGAGGAGACCTGTTGGTACAAAAAGCCAATATTGAGGAAGAACAACCAGTTAGGTTTATAACTGAGTTCAGTACCCAAGCATGGGACCTTAAAAAGAGCCTCAATAAATTCTGGAATGTACTGCAAACCAACAAAACCCTAGTAAAATCAGTGGGTGACCATGCACAAGTTACCTTTAAAAGGTGTGCATCATTGAAGGATGTATTATGTCGTAGCACTGTACATGAAAGCTACAACAAAAGTAACATGCAGGGGCTCTATACTTGTGGTGCATGTAAAGCCTGTAGGAATAGCACCAATTGTAAGGAGGTCAAAATTTCACAAAGAAGACCAGCATACACGATTAGCAAGCATCTAACATGCAACTCTGATTATTGTGTATATTGTTTAGAATGCCCATGCTCATTGTACTATATTGGCAGTACCATCCATAAAGCCAAAAAAGAATTCTCGAGCATTTATGGGCTATCACTAATGAGGATAGACAATATCCAGTGGCAAGACATTTCAAAGAGAGACACAACAAAGACACAAGTTTGTTAAAGTTTTGTGTACTGGATAGAATCCCTGTACTTGAGAGAGGGGGTAACAGGGTTCAAATGTTGCGTAGACTAGAGTCTAAGATAATGATAAAATATGAAACTATGTATCCCAACGGTCTTAATAGAGATGAAGAATTATCTGTACATTTGGGTTAAAGCACTGTTCTAGGATTGTGTTTAATCTCAGAAATTGGAGAAGAATTTCGACATGAGTTTTATTGAAAATAAGTTTACAGGTTTTTGAAGAAAAATACGTAAGCTGATCTAATACTGCTTTTATGTTTTTTTAGGTTGTACAGGGCATGAAGAACACAAAAGAGCTTATATCTTGGGAAAGCTGCCCAATAGCTGAGCTGTGTAATGCCCGCTTTAAGAAGGTGATGGTTTGACACACTGTCAGTACTGTTGTGTAACCCACTGGGGCAGAATTGGACGTTAATGAGAATGTATATTCGCCCACTTGGGCATAATTGTTGTTTTTCCCTGTGAAGTAAATAACTTCAATTTGAATAATTTTGGACATCAGTACAAGACTGGCTAGTCTGTATAGTCCCCACAGGGGCAGAAATGCAAATGTCGCAATAGTACAATGTATCCCTGTCCCAATGTATATGATTGTGTGTTGGTTCAATACGAATGTTATAATAGTAATGGGTAAATAGAAGTAATCTTCCCATGTTACAAGATGGCCGCCAAAGCATACTTACAAAGTGCCCTGTTAAGTCCTACCTCTATGGTGATGGTTGATCACATGTATTTATATTTTGTAATGGTGGACGTAAACTGACCCGTGAGCAAGAAGCTTTTGCTTCGAAACGCGTCGGGACATTTTCTTGCTGTTGCAATGAATTAAAAGATTCACGCTGAACGAAACTGAGCCCTGACCGCCTGGTGTTATTGCTGAAAGACGAGTGTGGAGGATATATATATATATATATATATATATATATATATATATATATATATATATATATATATATGTATATTCACTGAAAAAACCCATAGGTTTCAGACACGTTATAGTTAGAAATTAGCATTTAAAAAACCTTTGAAATTCACTGAAAAAACCATAGGTTTTAGGGACAGTTATAGTTATAGTTATAGTTATAGTGATGTCACTGACCATGTCATGAGTGATGTAATATGTGACGTCATCAGCAGTGCATTGCGGGCGCGAGTTATAGTTAGCTGAACTAACTATAACGGGGGAATTTCTATGGTTTTGTACGAGTGAAATGTCCAACTAACTATAACTGTCCCTAAAACCTATGGTTTTTTCAGTGAATTTCAAAGGTTTTTTAAATGCTAATTTCTAACTATAACGTGTCTGAAACCTATGGGTTTTTTCAGTGAATTTCAAAGGTTTTTTAAATGCTAATTTCTAACTATAACGTGCCTGAAACCTATGATTTTTTAAGTGAATTTCAAAGGTTTTTTTAAATGCTAGTTTCTAACTATGCCTACAGAGGTAGGACATGTGAAGAAAGAAGAAAAAACGCACAGAAAGAAGCAAAAGATGTGCAGAAAGAACCAACAGAGGAGCAGAAAGAGGCCTTGTTGCAAAATCATCCTGTGCCCACAACTTTTTCAGACCTGTACTGGTGGTAACTGACTCTGACTAACCAGAGCCAGTGCTATGCTAAAAGACACTTAGAATACAGTGAAAACACCTACATACACTAGGGAACACTATGCGTTGGGGTACCCCTGTGATTAGCATGACCTCCTCTGCAAGTCCCTAGTACATAATAGGGCAGGGGATTAAAACTACCTCTTAAAACGCGCTACAGGGCGCGTTTGCACAGTGGTGAAGGGAGGGGGGCCTGAGGTGACATGTGTGCAAACGCACCCCGTGGCGCATTTTAAGTTGCGGGATTAAGTCCCCTTGAATTCTGAGGGTCCCTGGGGCCCAACTAGCCCCCCCATGTACCTACAGTTAGGACCACAGAGCTGAGTTGCAGAGAGGCGTTCCGAGGTCACGCACCTTTTTCACCTCTCTGCAACGCAACTCTGTTGTGCTTACTGAAGGTACCTGGTGGGCTAGTTGGCCCCAGGGTCCCTCAGGATTCAAAGGGAATTAATTCCCCAACTTAAAACGCACCACAGGGCGTGTTTGCGCACATGTCACCTGAGGCCCCGCCCCCTCCCTTCACCACTGTGCAAACGCGCCCCGTGGTGCGTTTTAAGTTGGGGGATTAGCTCACCTTGAATCCTGAGGGTCCCTGGGGCCCAACTAGCCCACTAGGTACTTCCAGTAAGCACCACAGGCCTGTGTTGCAATGCCTGTAACAAATTGTGCAGTTGTGTTTAGGTAGTGAAGAGGGTCGTGCTGGGGGTAGTGTTTTAGGGTTTAGGGTAGTGCAGTGGTGTTTGTGTACTGTAGGGGGTCATGCTGGGGGTAGATTTAGGGTTTAGGGTAGTGCAGTGGTGTTTGGGTAGTGTAGGGAGTCGTGCTGGGGGAGTGTTTTAGGGTTTAGGGTAGTGCAGTGCTGTTTGGGTAGTGTAGGGGGTCGTGCTGGGGGTAGTGTTTTAGGGTTTAGGGTAGTGCAGTGGTGTTTGGGTAGTGTAGGGGTCGTGCTGGGGGTAGTGATTTAGGGTAGTGCAGTGGTGTTTGGGTAGTGTAGGGGGTACTGCTGGGGGTAGTGTTTTAGGGTTTAGGGTAGTGCAGTGGTGTTTGGGTAGTGTAGGGGTACTGCTGGGGGTAGTTTTTAGGGTTTAGGGTAGTGCAGTGGTGTTTGGGTAGTGTAGGGGTTTGTGCTGGGGGTAGTTTTTAGGGTTTAGGGTAGTGCAGTGGTGTTTGTGTAGTGTAGGGGGTAGTGTTTTAGGGTTTAGGGTAGTGCAGTGGTGTTTGTGTAGTGTAGGAGGTCGTGTTTTAGGGTTTAGGGTAGTGCAGTGGTCTTTGGGAAGTGTAGGGAGTCGTGCGGGGGTAGTGTTTTAGGGTTTAGGGTAGTGTAGGGGGTCATGCGAGGGGTAGTGTTTTAGGGATTAGGGTAGTGCATTGGTGTTTGGGTAGTGTAGGGGGTCATGCGGGGGTAGTGTTTTATGGTTTAGGACAGTGCTGTGGTGTTTGGGTAGTGTAGGGGGTCGTGCTGGGGGAGTGTTTTAGGGTTTAGGGCAGTGCAGTGGTGTTCGGGTAGTGTAGGGGGTCGTGCTGGGGGAGTGTTTTAGGGTTTAGGGCAGTGCAGTGGTGTTCGGGTAGTGTAGGGGGTCGTGCTGGGGGAGTGTTTGAGGGTTTAGGGCAGTGCAGTCATGTTCGGGTAGTGTAGGGGTTGTGCTGGGGGTAGTATTTTAGGGTTTAGGGTAGTGCAGTGGTGTTCGGGTAGTGTAGGGGTCGTGCTGGGGGTAGTGTTCTAGGGTTTAGGGCAGTGCAGTGGTGTTTGGGCAGTGTAGGGGTAATGCTGGGGGTGGTGTTTTAGGGTTTAGGGCAGTGCAGTGGTGTTCGGGCAGTGTAGGGGGTCGTGCTGGGGGTGGTGTTTCAGGGTTTAGGGCAGTGCAGTGGTGTTCGTGCAGTGTAGGGGGTCGTGCAGGGGTGGTGTTTCAGTGTTTAGGGCAGTGGTGTTCGGGCAGTGTAGGGGGTCGTGCTGGGGGTGGTGTTTCAGGGTTTGGGACAGTGCAGTGGTGTTCGAGCAGTAAAGGGGGTCGTGCTGGGGGTGGTGTTTCAGGGTTTAGGGCAGTGCAGTGGTGTTCGGGCAGTGTAGGGGGCGGTGCAGGGGTGGTGTTTCAGGGTTTAGGGCAGTGCAGTGGTGTTCGGGCAGTGTAGGGGGTGGTGTTTCAGGGTTTAGGACAGTGCAGTGGTGTTCGGGCAGTGTAGGGGGTCATGCAGGGGGTGGTGTTTCAGGGTTTAGGGCAGTGCAGTGGTGTTCGGGCAGTGTAAGGGGTCGTGCTGGAGCTGGTGTTTCAGGGTTTAGGGCAGTACAGTGGTGTTCGGGCAGTGTAGGGGGTCGTGCTGGGGCTGGTGTTTCAGGGTTTAGGGCAGTGCAGTGGTGTTCGGGCAGTGTAGGGGGTTGTGCTGGGGCTGGTGTTTCAGGGTTTAGGGCAGTGCAGTGGTGTTCGGGCAGTGTAGGTGGTCATGCTGGGGCTGGTGTTTCAGGGTTTAGGGCAGTGCAGTGGTGTTCGGGCAGTGTAGGGGGTCATGCTGGGGCTGGTGTTTCAGGGTTTACGGCAGTGCAGTGGTGTTCGGGCAGTGTAGGGGGTCTTGCTGGGGCTGGTGTTTCAGAGTCTAGGGCAGTGCAGTGGTGTTCGGGCAGTGTAGGGGGTCTTGCTGGGGCTGGTGTTTCAGGGTTTAGGGCAGTGCAGTGGTGTTTGGGCAGTGTAGGGGGTCGTGCTGGGGGTGGTGTTTCAGGGTTTAGGGCAGTGCAGTGGTGTTTGTGTAGTGTAGGGGGTAGTGTTTTAGGGTTTAGGGTAGTGCAGTGGTGTTTGTGTAGTGTAGGAGGTCGTGTTTTAGGGTTTAGGGTAGTGCAGTGGTCTTTGGGAAGTGTAGGGAGTCGTGTGGGGGTAGTGTTTTAGGGTTTAGGGTAGTGTAGGGGGTCATGCGAGGGGTAGTGTTTTAGGGATTAGGGTAGTGCATTGGTGTTTGGGTAGTGTAGGGGGTCATGCGGGGGTAGTGTTTTATGGTTTAGGACAGTGCTGTGGTGTTTGGGTAGTGTAGGGGGTCGTGCTGGGGGAGTGTTTTAGGGTTTAGGGCAGTGCAGTGGTGTTCGGGTAGTGTAGGGGGTCGTGCTGGGGGAGTGTTTTAGGGTTTAGGGCAGTGCAGTGGTGTTCGGGTAGTGTAGGGGTCGTGCTGGGGGAGTGTTTGAGGGTTTAGGGCAGTGCAGTCATGTTCGGGTAGTGTAGGGGTTGTGCTGGGGGTAGTATTTTAGGGTTTAGGGTAGTGCAGTGGTGTTCGGGTAGTGTAGGGGTCGTGCTGGGGGTAGTGTTCTAGGGTTTAGGGCAGTGCAGTGGTGTTTGGGCAGTGTAGGGGGTAATGCTGGGGGTGGTGTTTTAGGGTTTAGGGCAGTGCAGTGGTGTTCGGGCAGTGTAGGGGTCGTGCTGGGGGTGGTGTTTCAGGGTTTAGGGCAGTGCAGTGGTGTTCGTGCAGTGTAGGGGGTCGTGCAGGGGTGGTGTTTCAGGGTTTAGGGCAGTGGTGTTCGGGCAGTGTAGGGGGTCGTGCTGGGGGTGGTGTTTCAGGGTTTGGGACAGTGCAGTGGTGTTCGAGCAGTAAAGGGGGTCGTGCTGGGGGTGGTGTTTCAGGGTTTAGGGCAGTGCAGTGGTGTTCGGGCAGTGTAGGGGGCGGTGCAGGGGTGGTGTTTCAGGGTTTAGGGCAGTGCAGTGGTGTTCGGGCAGTGTAGGGGGTGGTGTTTCAGGGTTTAGGACAGTGCAGTGGTGTTCGGGCAGTGTAGGGGGTCATGCAGGGGTGGTGTTTCAGGGTTTAGGGCAGTGCAGTGGTGTTCGGGCAGTGTAAGGGGTCGTGCTGGAGCTGGTGTTTCAGGGTTTAGGGCAGTACAGTGGTGTTCGGGCAGTGTAGGGGGTCGTGCTGGGGCTGGTGTTTCAGGGTTTAGGGCAGTGCAGTGGTGTTCGGGCAGTGTAGGTGGTCATGCTGGGGCTGGTGTTTCAGGGTTTAGGGCAGTGCAGTGGTGTTCGGGCAGTGTAGGGGGTCATGCTGGGGCTGGTGTTTCAGGGTTTAGGGCAGTGCAGTGGTGTTCGGGCAGTGTAGGGGGTCTTGCTGGGGCTGGTGTTTCAGAGTCTAGGGCAGTGCAGTGGTGTTCGGGCAGTGTAGGGGGTCTTGCTGGGGCTGGTGTTTCAGGGTTTAGGGCAGTGCAGTGGTGTTCGGGCAGTGTAGGGGGTCGTGCTGGGGGTGGTGTTTCAGGGTTTAGGGCAGTGCAGTGGTGTTTGGGCAGTGTAGGGGTCGTGCTGGGGCTAGTGTTTCAGGATTTAGGGCAGAGCAATGGTGTTCAGGCAGTGTAGGGGGTTTTGCTGGAGGTGGTGTTTCAGGGTTTAGGGCAGTGCAGTGGTGTTCGTGCAGTGTAGGGGGTGGTGTTTCAGGGTTTAGGGCAGTGGTGTTCAGGCAGTGTGGGGGTCTTGCTGGGGTTGATGTTTCAGGGTTTAGGGCAGTGCAGTGGTGTTCGGGCAGTGTAGGGGGTCGTGCTGGGGGTGGTGGTTCAGGGTTTAGGGCAGTGCAGTGGTGTTCCGGCAGTGTAGGAGGTCGTGCAGGGGGTGGTGTTTCAGGGTTTAGGGCAGTGCAGTGGTGTTCGGGCAGTGTAGGGGGTCGTGCTGGGGGTGGTGTTTCAGGGTTAAGGGCAGTGCAGTGGTGTTCGGGCAGTGTAGGGTGTCGTGCTGAGGGGTGGTGTTTCAGGGTTTAGGGCAGTGCAGTGGTGTTTGGGCAGTGTAGGGGGTCGTGCAGGGGTGGTGTTTCAGGGTTTAGGGCAGTGCAGTGGTGTTCGGCCAGTGTAGGTGGTCTTGCTTGGGGGTGGTGTTTCAGGCTTTAGTGCAGTGGTGTTCGGGCAGTGTAGGGGGTCTTGCTGGGGGTGGTGTTTCAGGGTTTAGGGCAGTGCAGTGGTGTTCGGGCAGTGTAGGGGGTCTTGCTGGGGCGGGTGTTTCAGGGTTTAGGGCAGTGCAGTGGTGTTTGGGCAGTGTAGGGGGTCGTGCTGGGGCTGGTGTTTGAGGGTTTAGGGTAGTGCAGTGGTGTTCGGGCAGTGCAGGGGGTCGTGCTGGGGCTGGTGTTTCAGGGTTTAGGGCAGTGCAATGGTGTTCGGGCAGTGTAGGGGGTCGTGCTGGGGGTGGTGTTTCAGGGTTTAGGGCAGTGCAGTGGTGTTCGGGCAGTGTAGGGGGTCGTGCTGGGGCTGGTGTTTCATGGTTTAGGGCAGTGCAGTGGTGTTCGGGCAGTGTAGGGGGTCATGCTGGGGGTGGTGTTTCAGGGTTTAGGGCAGTGCAGTGGTGTTCGGGCAGTGTAGGGGTTCATGCTGGGGGTGGTGTTTCAGGGTTTAGGGCAGTGCAGTGGTGTTCGGGCAGTGTAGGGGTCTTGCTGGGGGTGGTGTTTCAGGGTTTAGGGCAGTGGTGTTCGGGCAGTGTAGGGGGTCTTGCTGGGGGTGATGTTTCAGGGTTTAGGGCAGTGCAGTGGTGTTCGGGCAGTGTAGGGAGTCTTGCTGGGGGTAGTGTTTCGGGGTTTAGGGCAGTGCAGTGGTGTTCGTGCAGTGTAGGGGGTCGTGCTGGGGGTGGTGTTTCAGGGTTTAGGGCAGTGCAGTAGTGTTCGGGCAGTGTAGGGGATCGTGCAGGGGTGGTGTTTCAGGGTTTAGGGCAGTGCAGTGGTGTTCGGGCAGTGTAGGGGGTCGTGCTGGGGGTGGTGTTTCAGGGTTTAGGGTAGTGCAGTGGTATTCGGGCAGTGTAGGGGGTCGTGCAGGGGTGGTGTTTCAGGGTTTAGGGCAGTGCAGTGGTGTTCGGGCAGTGTAGGGGTCGTGCTGGGGCTGGTGTTTCAGGGTTTAGGGCAGTGCAGTGGTGTTCGGGCAGTGTAGGGGGTCGTGCTGGGGGTGGTGTTTCAGGGTTTAGGGCAGTGCAGTGGTGTTCGGGCAGTGTAGGGGGTCGTGCAGGGGTGGTGTTTCAGGGTTTAGGGCAGTGCAGTGGTGTTCGGGCAGTGTAGGGGTCGTGCTGGGGCTGGTGTTTCAGGGTTTAGGGCAGTGCAGTGGTGTTCGGGCAGTGTAGGGGGTCTTGCTGGGGGTGGTGTTTCAGGGTTTAGTGCAGTGGTGTTCGGGCAGTGTAGGGGGTCTTACTGGGGGTGATGTTTCAGGGTTTAGGGCAGTGCAGTGGTGTTCGGGCAGTGTAGGGGGTCTTGCTGGGGGTAGTGTTTCAGGGTTTAGGGCAGTGCAGTGGTGTTCGTGCAGTGAAGGGGGTCGTGCTGGGATGGTGTTTCAGGGTTTAGGGCAGTGCAGTAGTGTTCGGGCAGTGTAGGGGGTCGTGCAGGGGTGGTGTTTCAGGGTTTAGGGCAGTGCAGTGGTGTTCGGGCAGTGTAGGGGTCGTGCTGGGGGTGGTGTTTCAGGGTTTAGGGCAGTGCAGTGGTGTTCGGGCAGTGTAGGGGGTCGTGCTGGGGGTGGTGTTTCAGGGTTTAGGGCAGTGGTGTTCGGGCATTGTAGGGGGTCTTGCTCGGGGTGATGTTTCAGGGTTTAGGGCAGTGCAGTGGTGTTCGGGCAGTGTAGGAGGTCTTGCTGGGGGTAGTGTTTCAGGGTTTAGGGCAGTGCAGTGGTGTTCGGGCAGTGTAGGGCGCGTGCTGGGGGTGGTGTTTCAGGGTTTAGGGCAGTGCAGTGGTGTTCGGGCAGTGTAGGGGGTCGTGAAGGGGTGGTGTTTCAGGGTTTAGGGCAGTGCAGTGGTGTTCGGGCAGTGTAGGGGGTCGTGCTAGGGTTGGTGTTTCAGGGTTTAGGGCAGTGCAGTGGTGTTCGGGCAGTGTAGGGGGTCGTGCTGGGGGTGGTGTTTCAGGGTTAAGGGCAGTGCAGTGGTGTTCGGGCAGTGTAGGGTGTCGTGCTGAGGGGTGGTGTTTCAGGGTTTAGGGCAGTGCAGTGGTGTTTGGGCAGTGTAGGGGGTCGTGCAGGGGTGGTGTTTCAGGGTTTAGGGCAGTGCAGTGGTGTTCGGCCAGTGTAGGTGGTCTTGCTTGGGGGTGGTGTTTCAGGCTTTAGTGCAGTGGTGTTCGGGCAGTGTAGGGGGTCTTGCTGGGGGTGGTGTTTCAGGGTTTAGGGCAGTGCAGTGGTGTTCGGGCAGTGTAGGGGTCTTGCTGGGGCGGGTGTTTCAGGGTTTAGGGCAGTGCAGTGGTGTTTGGGCAGTGTAGGGGGTCGTGCTGGGGCTGGTGTTTGAGGGTTTAGGGTAGTGCAGTGGTGTTCGGGCAGTGCAGGGGTCGTGCTGGGGCTGGTGTTTCAGGGTTTAGGGCAGTGCAATGGTGTTCGGGCAGTGTAGGGGGTCGTGCTGGGGGTGGTGTTTCAGGGTTTAGGGCAGTGCAGTGGTGTTCGGGCAGTGTAGGGGGTCGTGCTGGGGCTGGTGTTTCATGGTTTAGGGCAGTGCAGTGGTGTTCGGGCAGTGTAGGGGTCATGCTGGGGGTGGTGTTTCAGGGTTTAGGGCAGTGCAGTGGTGTTCGGGCAGTGTAGGGGTTCATGCTGGGGGTGGTGTTTCAGGGTTTAGGGCAGTGCAGTGGTGTTCGGGCAGTGTAGGGGGTCTTGCTGGGGGTGGTGTTTCAGGGTTTAGGGCAGTGGTGTTCGGGCAGTGTAGGGGTCTTGCTGGGGGTGATGTTTCAGGGTTTAGGGCAGTGCAGTGGTGTTCGGGCAGTGTAGGGAGTCTTGCTGGGGGTAGTGTTTCGGGGTTTAGGGCAGTGCAGTGGTGTTCGTGCAGTGTAGGGGTCGTGCTGGGGGTGGTGTTTCAGGGTTTAGGGCAGTGCAGTAGTGTTCGGGCAGTGTAGGGGATCGTGCAGGGGGTGGTGTTTCAGGGTTTAGGGCAGTGCAGTGGTGTTCGGGCAGTGTAGGGGGTCGTGCTGGGGGTGGTGTTTCAGGGTTTAGGGTAGTGCAGTGGTATTCGGGCAGTGTAGGGGGTCGTGCAGGGGTGGTGTTTCAGGGTTTAGGGCAGTGCAGTGGTGTTCGGGCAGTGTAGGGGTCGTGCTGGGGCTGGTGTTTCAGGGTTTAGGGCAGTGCAGTGGTGTTCGGGCAGTGTAGGGGGTCGTGCTGGGGGTGGTGTTTCAGGGTTTAGGGCAGTGCAGTGGTGTTCGGGCAGTGTAGGGGGTCGTGCAGGGGTGGTGTTTCAGGGTTTAGGGCAGTGCAGTGGTGTTCGGGCAGTGTAGGGGTCGTGCTGGGGCTGGTGTTTCAGGGTTTAGGGCAGTGCAGTGGTGTTCGGGCAGTGTAGGGGGTCTTGCTGGGGGTGGTGTTTCAGGGTTTAGTGCAGTGGTGTTCGGGCAGTGTAGGGGTCTTACTGGGGGTGATGTTTCAGGGTTTAGGGCAGTGCAGTGGTGTTCGGGCAGTGTAGGGGGTCTTGCTGGGGGTAGTGTTTCAGGGTTTAGGGCAGTGCAGTGGTGTTCGTGCAGTGAAGGGGGTCGTGCTGGGATGGTGTTTCAGGGTTTAGGGCAGTGCAGTAGTGTTCGGGCAGTGTAGGGGGTCGTGCAGGGGTGGTGTTTCAGGGTTTAGGGCAGTGCAGTGGTGTTCGGGCAGTGTAGGGGTCGTGCTGGGGGTGGTGTTTCAGGGTTTAGGGCAGTGCAGTGGTGTTCGGGCAGTGTAGGGGGTCGTGCTGGGGGTGGTGTTTCAGGGTTTAGGGCAGTGGTGTTCGGGCATTGTAGGGGGTCTTGCTCGGGGTGATGTTTCAGGGTTTAGGGCAGTGCAGTGGTGTTCGGGCAGTGTAGGAGGTCTTGCTGGGGGTAGTGTTTCAGGGTTTAGGGCAGTGCAGTGGTGTTCGGGCAGTGTAGGGCGCGTGCTGGGGGTGGTGTTTCAGGGTTTAGGGCAGTGCAGTGGTGTTCGGGCAGTGTAGGGGGTCGTGAAGGGGTGGTGTTTCAGGGTTTAGGGCAGTGCAGTGGTGTTCGGGCAGTGTAGGGGGTCGTGCTAGGGTTGGTGTTTCAGGGTTTAGGGCAGTGCAGTGGTGTTCGGGCAGTGTAGGGGGTCGTGCAGGGGCTGGTGTTTCAGGGTTTAGGGCAGTGCAGTGGTGTTCGGGCAGTGTAGGGGTCGTGCTGGGGGTAGTGTTTTAGGGTTTAGGGTAGTGCAGTGGTGCTTGTGTAGTGTAGGGGGTCCTGCTGGTGGTAGTGTTTTAGGGTTTAGGGTAGTGCAGTGGTGTTTGTGTAGTGTAGGGGTCATGTTTTAGGGTAGTGCAGTGGTGTTTGGGTAGTGTAGGGGGTCGTGCTGGGGGTAGTGTTTTAGGATTTAGGTTGGTGCAGTGGTGTTTGGGTAGTGTAGGCAGTAGTGCTGGGGGTAGTGTTTTAGGGTTTAAGGTAGTGCAGTGGTGTTTGTGTAGTGTAGGGGTCATGCTGGGGGTAGTGTTTTAGGGTTTAGGGTAGTGCAGTGGTGCTTGTGTAGTGTAGGGGGTCATGCTGGGGGTAGTGTTTTAGGGTTTAGGGTAGTGCAGTGGTGTTTGTGTAGTGTAGGGGTCATGTTTTAGGGTAGTGCAGTGGTGTTTGGGTAGTGTAGGGGGTCGTGCTGG
The DNA here is from genome assembly GCA_963921515.1 of Calotriton arnoldi. NCBI lineage: Eukaryota > Metazoa > Chordata > Amphibia > Caudata > Salamandridae > Calotriton > Calotriton arnoldi. Next base: position 1,002,700 of record CAWUFW010000124.1, on the reverse strand, counting down.
GGGTAGTGTTTTAGGATTTATGTTAGTGCAGTGGTGTTGGGGTAATGTTTTAGGGTTTAGGGTAGTGCAGTGGTGTTTGTGTAGTGTAGGGGGTCATGCTGGGGGTAGTGTTTTAGGGTTTAGGATAGTGCAGTGGTGCTTGTGTAGTGTAGGGGGTCGTGTTTTAGGGTTTAGGGTAGTGCAGTGGTGTTTTTGTAGTGTAGGGGGGTCATGTTTTAAGATGCAACGCTCCAATACCTGACCAGTCTGCACTACATAAAACTGCAAAAAAACTAAAAATAAAAGTGTTTTGCACACTTTTGTCATTGGGCTGTATGTGGGCTACATCTGGGTAATATTTGTGCTACATTTGGGCTCTTTTTTCACTGGTGGCTTGGAAGACTTCTTTTTATGAAGTTTCCTAATTTCCTCATTTACTGCAGTCTCCTCAGTAGGAAATGCTTTCAGTTTTTACTTTGATTCCATCAAGAAGGCATTCAGATGTGTCACACATTTGCCATAAATTCAGAATGTTAACACTCTAGTTGTTCATTAGATCACTGTAGTAAAGCTACTGCTCACCAAGGAGTTAACTGGAAGTCTACTGCTGGTATTGAAAGTGATTGTTTCAGTCTGCATGTCAGAATTTTCTAATGAAATAGAAGAGGATTTGAGATCTCACTTAAAACATGCACTAAATTTTCTTTTTGCAGCACTAACCATAATTTCTATGGCAAAATGAACCCCCTCATTTTGTTCCTTTTTAAATTAAATGTTTTAAGTGTTACCAGTTTATTCCAATCAAGATGGCTTCAGGTGTGCCATACTTTTGTCATAAGTAAGGCTGTTAGCACTCTAGTTGTTCTTTAGAACACTCTGGGAAGCTGTAGTAGAACACAAAGGCATCAACTGACAGGCTGCTCCTGTTGAAATATAACAGGAAGATATTTGAGATCTCACTTAAAACATGTCCTAATTTTTCTTTCTACAGCACTAACCATAATTTCTATGGCAAAATGAACCCCCTCATTTTGTTCCTTTTTAAATTAAATGTTTTAAGTGTTACCAGTTTATTCCAATCAAGATGGCTTCAGGTGTGCCATACTTTTGTCATAAGTAAGACTGTTAGCGCTCTAGTTGTTCTTTAGAACACTCTGGGAAGCTGCAGTAGAACACAAAGGCATCAACTGACAGGCTGCTCCTGTTGAAATATAACAGGAAGATATTTGAGATCACACTTGAAACATGTCCTAATTTTTCTTTCCAGAGCACTAACCATAATTTCTATGACAAGATGAACCCCATCATTTTGTTCCTTTTTAAATTAAATGTTTTAAGTGTTACCAGTTTATTCCAATCAAGATGGCTTCAGGTGTGCCATACCTTTGTCATAAGTAAGGCTGTTAGCACTCTAGTTGTTCTTTAGAACACTCTGGGAAGCTGCAGTAGAACACAAAGGAATCAACTGACAGTCTCTGCCCTTGTTGGATGTACATGTTTTACTGAGAATGTCAGACTTCATTCTCACATGACTGAGAAAGATAATGTGAATTTACAGAAAATATGCTCTCATTTTAGCTTCTGGAGCACCTTCCAAAACTGTATGGGACAAGCATGTGAAAATAGTTTTCTCTCAAACATGATTCATGATATCCCAGCAGAAGGTTTTTCACAGTGTAAAATCACCTTAGAACACACCACAATTCCTGAAATTAGTATGGTACCATCAACAAATGAATTCTAATGTAACTAAAGTCTGTTATCACCCTTTATAGTTCTCCTTTTGGTAACCCTCAAAATCTTCGATTCACTACAATGCATTTCAATGGGGTACTATCATTTATATTGGTCCCAAGATGGCTGCCAGCAATTCCAGGATGAAGTGCTGACAGCCAATCAGATCTCACGATGACATGTGTGGTTAGGCTCCGCCCAGATATATATGTGTTTTTACTTTTGATTTTCTCAGCAACTACTGAACGGATTTACACCATTTAACAAAAGGGTTCTTTCTGAACCAAGAACTACCTCTTTGCCAAATTTGGTGTAATTCCGTTCAGCAGTTCGAGCTGTAGCCTTGCATAAAGTTTCCTATGGGAAATTGATTTTTTGACTCTTATTTTTTAATTTCTCCGCAACTACTGAACGGATTTACACCATTTAACAAAAGGGTTCTTTCTGAACCAAGAATTACCTCTTTGCCAAATTTTGTGTAATTCCGTTCAGCAGTTCGGGCTGTAGCCGTGGCTAAAGTTTCCTATGGGAAAATGAATGGGGAAAACACGTTTTGGGACCCCCTTTTTCTCGGCCCCGCTTGACGAATCACCCCGAAACTTTCAGGGTAGGAGCGGACCGGAGCGGGCCATAAAGATTGAAAATTTCGTGAAGATTCGTCAACCAACGCAAGTTATTTCAAATAGAATGTTGCGGATTTCCTATGGAAAATAGGTCCTAACTATAACTATCTACTGGCGACCGCCAGTAGATAATATATATATATATATGTATATATATATATATATCTTCCCTCTGGCGTCCTCCTCACAGATGTCAGTCTCAGCGGCACACGACTCACAGATGGCACCACAGTTTTTTGTTGAGTCAAATTCTCCTTTAATTAATAATTGCGCATATTTAAGCATTTCTTTTACACAGTCCTTGTTTTTCTTCAATAAGGACCGTCGCGTTTTGGCGAATTGCCTTCAACTGGGTATATATATATATTGCATCGATGTCTTTTTACTGGATATGTAAAAAAATAATTCCAGCCTCTCCACACAGGCTCGTTTTTTTACCAATTTGGATTTATTCAGCAAGTAAAACAAGACGCGTTTCGACCTCACTCGGTCTTGGTCATATATATATATATGTCATTCCAATCACAATGAACACACTTCCCAATCGAAGAAGGCACGGACTCCTTCAAGGTGCGTTAAGAATATTTATTGACTTAGTCCATTCAATTATAACGTGCAAAATGCATTGCCCATGACGCGTTTCAACCGTACTCACACGGCCTTGATCACAGGACGCGCTGCGAATGGTGACGTGCTATTTAACCCCTTACACCATGTGAGTTGCTTATACATAGAAATGGGCAACAGAATATGATATTCATTGTGTACCATTCCGTCAACATTTTGTTTCTTGTGTGTAGTTGATATTACCACCAATCTCCTACCGCAAATTCTTTTAAATAATTAAAACATTAATCACCAACGGAAGTATACATAAAATTGAAATCTATCACTGGATGGAGATACATTCAAATATATCGAACTCATAATTTAAAAGGTTCGTTGAATGCCCAGTGCATATATGTTTTATGTTCATTGCTTTTTCAAAAATGCTCACCATCAATCCACATAAATGTTTTACTGTTAACACAATTTCTTTTCTGTTGCAATTGTCTATCTACTAAAACCATGATAAAGTGCTATGTGCTATTAAAGTGCCAAGATACATAAAAAAGTGCTCATCTCGGGAAGTTTAGCAGCTACAACATCCTGCAACAATACATGCTAATATCAAAATACCCAACATATTTTGACCATGATTACCTGAAGTACTAATGCTGTTATGTGTTGACCACTTGCCAAGTAACAATATGGGTATCATTATACACCAAACTTTCAATTGTATGGGTTTGTGCCTTGACCCTATCAGTTACTATGTAACCATCATCCCTGGCCTGGTTCCCCCACATTATTGTGCTAATGCATATTCAAGGTTGGGTACCCCCCAATTGGATTTGCCTTTATTGAATAAGGTGCTAAGGCTATTTATAAAGTGGCACGTGCAAGGTTCATAACTAGCAACATGTTAAACTCCAGGACTACACCCGGTGAGTTTGTACTTCAATTGTAATAACTGCCTCAATACTTATAAACTGGGCTTAACTTCTTTATCATAATTCCGATTAATTTTGACTTATACTGTAGGTATCGCTGTGATTTTAAAGTGACTTGTGCAATAAGGAAAATTTACAAATAAATATTTATATAAAATTCATCATCATCCATGTGAACTCCTTGAACCCCAGTTACTTCCTACCTGATACATCAAACTATCCATTGAAATAAACATTCCCACAATCAAATACATTATTAAAATTCTGCTGTTATAAAAAAGTATGCAAATCCTCACTCATATTGAGCCCATTTGGTATCTTGGAGTCCAACTCTAAAATGAATCTAGATTCTAGCTGCCTTAACAATTTTCCCCTGTTGCCTCCTCTTCTTAAAACCGGAACTGCTCCTATCACATAATAATTGAGATCACTCAAATTATTGTCATGAACCAGTTTGAAGTGCTGTGCAACAGGGTAAGATGGGTCAGAGTGTACAATCGCCCTGAGGTGTTGCAGTATTCTACTGTGTACCTGCAGTTTGGTACTGCCAACATATTTTAAACCACATGAGCATTCTAAAACATAGACAGCAAACTCTGTTCTACACGAGTAGTGACCCCTAATATCAATTTTTTTTTCACTAAAAGCTGGCTTATAGTTGGTTTTGTTGACTCCAAATTTGCATGCTCTACATGATTTACACTTGAAAAATCCATTTCTGGGGGATAACCAATTTGATTAAGATTCCAATTCAGGACTACTTCTAACCAAAGAGTCCCTCATGGAAGGGGCTAGTCTGAAGGTCAGAATTGGTTTTTCAGGAAGAACTTGACCCAATGTAATGTTCGTAAGGACAATGGGCTACTGTTTATTAACTATTGATCTTATTTGTTTCTCCTGTTTGCTATATGCGGTGATGAGTCTAATGTTGTTGGTTTGATCTGGGGCCATAGAAATCGCTCATATTATCTTGATTGGCACTACCTGAGGTCTCAAGTAAAATGGACTCCCTGGATTTGGAATTCGCTTTTGTTCTTGCTTGATTAATCCAATTCTTATCATAACCTCGCTCTAAGAGTCTGTCGGTCATTTCTTCCTGACATGCACCCAGATCGTCTTTTGAACTACAGATTCTTCGCGCACTAAGAAATTCCCCATATGGTAGGCTCACAATTAAATGCCTAGGGTGAAAACTAGACGCGTGTAGGATTGAGTTTCCTGCTGTTACCTTTCTATGTGTTTTGGATTCCAATTTTTCTTCTTTTAGATATAATTGGACATCCAGGGATTCTATAACATGGCTGTTGATCTGAGCCGTAAATTCTAAGTTTAGTGTGTTATTATTAATGGCATTTACAAATAGAGTAGCACTTTCCTCTGAGCCCCTCCAGTCTATAAAAACATTGTCTATAAAACGCCACCAATTCACCACATGATCTTCTTAAGCCTGACTATGGTTTACCCTGAGAACCTGCTCCTCCCACCAGCCAACGTCCAAGCACGCGTGGCTGGGGGACCCCCCTAAACTGTTGGGAAATCTCCTTACCAAATAAAAAATAGTTATTCGTGAGGCATAGTCTAATCATTTTAAGCAGCATTTGATTGTGATTATATAGATAAATTGGCCTTTTGTTTGAAACATATTCAGCCGCCCTGAGGCCATCCTCATGTGCTATACTCGTATACAACGATGTGATGTCCATTGTTATCAAGATATAGTCCTCTTGCCAGGTCATTTCATGTATTGTCTTGAGGAAATCTCCTGTATCCTTTATATAAGATGGAAGCTTGATGACAAATTCCTGCAGAAAGAAAATCCACATATTGGGAGATTTTCTCAAAAAGACCTTTCCTTGCCGATATATTAGGCCATCCTGGTATTGGTGTAGTTCCTTTGTGTACCTTGGGGATGAAGTATATGACTGGCAAAAGCGGAAATTCATTGTATAGAAATGAAAATTCATCCTTTGTGATTAATCCCTCATGTTTGCACTGAGCCAACTCCTCTTTAACTGCAATTTTGACAGCCTTAACTTGTTGCATGGTTAATCTCTTGTAACATCTAATATTATCCAGGTGCTATATATATATATTACCTACTGGTGGTCGGTTATAGTTAGGACCTCGTTTCTATTCAAAAAGCGTTTTTTCTTTTGCCAATATCTTTGGCGCCGTTTGACAAATCTTCGCGAAGTTTTCAAAACTAATGGTTCACTCAGGTCAGCTCCTGTCTTGAAAGTTTCAGGGTGATTCATCAAGCGGGGGCAGAGAAAAAAGGGGGGTCCCAAAACATGTTTTCTCCATGTTAATTTCCATAGGAACTTTAAACAAAGCTACAGCCTGAACTGCTGAACGGAATTACACCAAATTTGGCAAAAAGGTAGCTCTTGGTTCAGAAAGTGACCTTTTTTTGAATGGTGTAAATCCGTGCAGTAGTTCCTGAGATATTCAAAAAATAAAAATATCGATATCTGGTGGCCGAGGAGGGTTCTCGAACCCTCTCGAGCACGAGCTTCATTTTGATTGGCTGTCAACACTCCAAACCAGGAAGTGTTGGCAGCCATCTTGTGACTCGGTAAAACCGAGTCACAAGAAAACAGTAAAAAAAAGGATAAAAAACAAGAAAAGGGGGCAGGGTAGAAACGCCCTGACCCCCTAGGCCTGCTCAGGGGGCCCCACAAGGACCCCCAGGGCCAAAAAAAGCATTTAAAAAAAATATTTTCAGCCGAATTTACGCTGGGTGCGCGAATCTGGCCGGAAAAAAAAAAACAAAGCGCGGGCTCCCACGCTTTGTTTCTTTAAGCCCCCAGGTGGGCCAGGTCCTGGGTGCAGTGTTTCATTAATATGTGGGGGCCTCGTGGGCCCCACAGCCCCGGGCGCCACCACTTCCCTGGGGCTTTATTTATTATGCACAGGGGCACGCACCCTCCCCGCAGCCCGGGGGACCGCCACCTCTCCAGGGCTTTCTTCATTAATGGGGGGGCCTTGCGGGCCCCCCCAAGCCCTGGAGACCGCCACCTCCCCGGGGCTTCAAAACATCAGAATTGTGGGGGGCTCCTGCCCCTCCCCACACTGTCCCGGGGACCACCACCTCCCCGGGGCACTAAGTATTGAAATACGGGGGTCCGTTGCGGACCTACAGCCCCGGGGACCAACACCTCCCTGGGGCTATTTTCACGTTGGGAGGGGGGCGGCGTGGCCCCCCTCCTGGAGCCCTCTATGGCCCTGGGGACCGGCACTCCCAGGGCCAGCTCCAGCAATGTCCCGGGGTGCCCACCCCCGGACATTGCAGTTTGCAATGGCAGGGCGGGAGCACAGCTCCCGCCCTGTCATTGCAAACTTCTGCTTTGCTTCGTGGAAGCGAGAGCAGGAAACCTGCTCTCGCTTCCACGAAGCAAAGCAGAATTGGAGCTGCAGTGGGATTGCTAAGAGGTCTTTGGAGGCCACGCCCCCCTTTCTCCACCACTCTGCAAACGAGCTTCCTGGCACACTACGGGTTGGGGGATAAAGTCCACTTTACTCCTGAGGGACTTTGGGGGCCTAGAAGCCCTTCTGGTACCTCCTGTAAGTCTTACGCAGCGGAATTCCTGAGCGCTGGTTGGAGGCCCAGCACCCTTTCTCCACCACTCTGCAAACTTGACTTCTAGTTAAAGAAGCATTTGCAATGTAATAGGTTTCGCATTTGCGAGAGTTAGAGCTATTGGCATTGTAAATGTAAACGTTTTTTACTAATGTTTTTTGGAGTGGAGTGGATGTAAGTTGTGTGTAGTGGAATTATGTGGATAGAAAGCATGTGGTATTTAGTGTATAGGAATTATGTAGAGTGGGATTATGTGTTATGGAGAGTAATTATGTGGTATGGTAGTCTGTGTTGTGGAGTGGTAACCTCAGGTTTAGTCATCCTCGTTTCCATAGAAGCTAAAATATGAACTCAATGAGACAAAAAGAGAAGGAATCACTGAGGAGCACTTCTGGACCTAGTCAGAGGTATGAGCAGGGCCACTGGAATTATGGGACTGTTTGGCTGCACCGACTTTCGCACAATTATACATTTTCCGCATTAGCCACATAATCCATCATCTGCTGCCTAATCTGCAGATTTGAACAAAAAAAGCCTTGTTTCTAGCTCAAACGGCTCAAACGTTACCAAAAATGCAGCGACAAATGTTACAGCGTGGGGAAGGTCCTTTGTAAACCTAGAATGGTCACCTGTTACTTATTGCTAAATGTGGGTGTTAAATTGGCACTAATGGTGTGCAAGCCACTCTTGCTTCTTTCTGCGGCTCTCTTGCCTCTTTCTGCAGTTCTCTTGTCTCCTTCTGCACTTCTGTTGCTTCTTTCTGTGCTCCTCTTGCCTCTTTCTGCCCCTTCTTCCCTCTTTCTGCACCTCTCTTACCTCTTTCTGCACCCCTGTTCCCTTTTTCTGCACCTCTCTTGCCTGTTTCTGCACCCCTCTTGCCTCCTTCTGCATCTCTGTTGGTTCTTTCTGCACTTCTCTTGCTTCTTTCTGCACCTCTCTTGCAAATTTCTGCACCCCACGTGCCTCTGTGTGCACCTCGCTTGCCTCTTTATGCTCCTCTCTGGCCTCTTTCTGCACCCCTCTTGCCCCTTTCTGCACCTCATTTGCTTTTTTATGCACTTCCCTTGCCTCTTTCTGCACCCCTCTTGCCTCTTTCTGCACCTCTGTTGGTTCTTTCTGCACTCCTCTTGCTTCTGTCTGCTACTCTCTTGCACATTTCTGCACCCCTCTTGCCTCTTTCTGCACCTCTGTTGGTTCTTTCTGCACCTCTCTTGCCTCTGTCTGCACCCCTGTTCCCTCTTTCTGCACCCCACTTGTCTGTTTCTGCACCTCTGTTGGTTCTTTCTGCACTGCTCTTGCTTCTTTCTGCACCTCTCTTGCCTCTTTCTGCACCCCTCTTCCCTCTTTCTGTACCTCTCTTGCCTCTTTCTGCACCTCTGTTGCTTCTTTCTGCACTTCTCTTGCCTCTATCTGTACCCCTCTTGCCTCTTTCTGCATCTCTGTTGCTTTTTTCTGCACTTCTCTTTCTTCTTTCTGCACTTCTGTTGCTTCTTTCTGCACCCCTCTTGCCTCTTTCTGCATCTTTCTTCCCTCTTTCTGAACCTCTTGCCTCTTTCTGCACCTCTGTTGCTTCTTTCTGCACTTCTCTTGCCTCTTTCTGTACCCCTCTTGCCTCTTTCTGCACCCCTCTTGCCTCTTTCTGCACCTCTGTTGCTTTTTTCTACACTTCTCTTTCTTCTTTCTGCACTTCTGTTGCTTCTTTCTGCACCCCTCTTGCGTCTTTCTGCATCCTTCTTCCCTCTTTCTGAACCTCTCTTGCCTCTTTCTGCACCCCTGTTCCCTTTTTCTGTACCTCTCTTGCCTCTTTCTGCACTTCTCTTGCCTCTTTCTGCACCCCTCTTGCCTCCTTCAGCACCTCTGTTGGTTCTTTCTGCACTGCTCTTTCTTCTTTCTGCACCCCTCTTGCCTCTTTCTGCACCCCTCTTCCCTCTTTCTGTATCTCTCTTGCCTCTTTCTGCACCCCTGTTGCTTCTTTCTGCACTTCTCTTGCCTCTTTCTGTACCCCTCTTGCCTCTTTCTGCACCTGTTGCTTTTTTCTGCACTTCTCTGTCTTCTTTCTGCACTTCTGTTGCTTCTTTCTGCACCCCTCTTGCCTCTTTCTGCATCCTTCTTCCCTCTTTCTGAACCTCTCTTGCCTCTTTCTGCACCCCTGTTCCCTTTTTCTGTACCTCTCTTGCCTCTTTCTGCACTTCTCTTGCCTCTTTCTGCACTTCTCTTGCCTCTTTCTGCATCTCACTTACCTCTTTCTGCTCCTCTCTTGCCTCTTTCTGCTCCTCTCTTGCCTCTTTCTACACTTCTCTTGCCTCTTTCTGCACATTTCTTACTCTTTCTGCACCTCTCTTGTTTTTTTCTGCAATTCTCTTGCTCCTTTCTGTAAAGCGGGTAGCTTCTCTTATAGGTGGTCAAATCTTCTTAGTTCTGCTCTGTCATTCGGTTGCACAGGCAGACATGTCTTATGTATATATGTGTTATAGAGCCCCTCAAATATACTATTGAATACCCATGTGCCCTGTATTGTGAGCAGAAAGAAATGCATACAGCTTTTTTTACACAAATTTACAGAGTATGCTGTTTGAAACACAGGTATTCAAGTGTTTGTATGTTTATTTTCATTTAACATGTCACTAGGTAAAAGCATAGACAAGCATGCATACCTTCACAAACTTGGTCAGACTTACAACAGTGATATGCTTAGGATTGCTGTTTTATATTTGGTAGGCCTAACATTCTGAGCAGTCGATTAATAGTGAACCTTCAAGAGAAAAGTGAGGTTTAAGACATCTTCGGAGAAGGATTAGTGATTATGGTACTTTGTATGAGTCTGTTGTAAGGTACAGTCAAAGTAGGCCTCTTTCTGCACCTCTGTTGGTTCTTTCTGCACATCTCTTGCTTCTTTCTTCACCTTTCTTCCTCTTTCTGGACTTCTGTTGCCTCTTTCTGCATTTCTCTTGCTTCTTTCTGCACGTTTCTTCCTCTTTCTGCACCTCTCTTGCCTCTTTCTGCACTTCTCTTGCTTCTTTCTGCGCCTTTCTTCCTATTTCTACACATGTCCTACCTATGTAGGCATAGTTAGAAATTAGCATTTAAAAAACCTTTGAAATTCACTAAAAAAACCATAGGTTTCAGGCACGTTATAGTTAGAAATTAGCATTTAAAAAACCTTACAAATTCACTGAAAAAACCATAGGTTTTAGGGACAGTTATAGTTAGTTGGACATTTCACTCATACAAAACCATAGAAATTCCCCCGTTATAGTTAGTTTAGCTAACTATAACTCACGCCCCCGCAATGCACTGCTGATGACGTCACATATTACATCACTCATGACATGGTGAGTGACATCACTGATGACATCAGTGATGACATCTCAAATGACTGAATATGCTGTGTATGTCCTGACATGCACCTGTGGCTTGCGTTATGTTGGGAGTACTAAGTTGCAGGTGCATGTCAGGATTCTGCAGCACCTGAGAGCAATTGTAAACAATGATAATTCATATCCTGTCGGCAGACATTTTAAGGCTGTCCATGACAATGAGTTGAGTTGCCTTACATATTACGTGATCAATGCCATTGCACCACTTAGAAGGGGTGGCAATAGGGAAAAACTATTACGTCAGCTAGAAACACGTACTATTTTAGATCTAGATAGTAAGGTACCCAATGGATTAAACACAACGGAGGATATGTACAATTTTCTGTAAAGATTATCAATGAATATGAATGGTTCTACAGCAATTACACATAAGAAATATCCATCGGTGTCTATGATGCCATTCAGAGAAGCCATGGAGTATTTCCAAACCTAAAGATATAGTGCATATTTTGATGTTAGATTTAAATAGATTTTTGATTTTTTTGTCTTATGAGGTTTAGATAACAATTTTCTTACACTGTAGTTTTAGTTTCTTATCATACTGCTTTGTCGCCATCACTCATGATATTATGTGTCTTTTAACTTTTTTAATAGCGTTTTAGGTCCACTGGTTTTTATCACATTATCCAAGCACAATTTTAAAGATTTTTTAGGAGCACTTAGCACTTTATATAACATCACATGTTTACATAAGATAATATGCTGCTAGACACGGAAGCATTTTAAATCTAATTTTAGAAACCAGTTGCATTATAATGAACAATGACTCTGTAGAGGATGCTATATTTATTAATTCAAATTTAGGATTGTAACATTGTGGCAATTTTTAGATTTCATGCATTCATGCAGAAAGTATTTGAAGAATGGCTATGTTAAACACAGACTGATGCATTTATGATAACATCATGCGGGATATATAACGTCTTACATAAGCAATTTTATGTCGACGTCTATGTTTTTTAGTCAATGCATAAAGGATTTTTATTAAGGATTTTTTAATGAATAATTTTTAATAATCCAATAATTATGTGTTGTACTTATGCTAATATGTCAATAATTGTTCATTTGCACATATCGCGATTTTTTGCACAGATGGCGTTACTACATATATTAGCCGTCCATCCAGAGCTAAAAAGTCATATGTTTTGTATTGTAATTTGAAATTTTTTCGAATACAATTATGTAGCATTATATTATGTTGATTTGTTTAGACAGAGTATTTTCCAACAATTATTTTTTCCGATGTGGGATCACTTAGGAAGGAAGATATATGCAAGTTTGTTCAAAGAGTATTACTTCCATGTCTATGATCATGTGACACAGGGGGTGGACACCTAGCATATAAAATTGTAATGGCCGACGTTTGTTTCCATGTGTGAACAAGGGCACAGGGTGCTCGAAACGCGTCACAGAGGGAGTCAATAAAAGATCTTACCTGCCATATGTATCTGGGTCCGTCTCTCTCTGTTCGCCAGCAAGGAGCGTGGAGGTTCGGAGAGTGTGCTTGGATGATATATATATATATATATATATATATTACTGCTGCAGAGTACAAAAAGCACAGCACTCGCGGGAAACTGCTAAACCCAGATTTTATTCGGGTTTACCAAGCACAAAAAGACACGTTTCGGTGATTGCCTTTGTCAATATTACACGGCAGCCCGAGACAGCGTTATTTAAATCAACACATGACCAGTTCATTGGTGGTTCGTATTCAATCAAAATAAATAAGGGACTATTATGATGGACACAGAAAACATTTCGGCCATCTTTGAACATGCAAATTGTGATCATTAGTGCATGTCTATACAGCTAAATACTTCTGATTAACTATACATATATACACGTATATAAATAAATTCATTAATTTACATCTTGCCCTGGATGGGCTATGGCTGTAAACAAGTCCATACCACATATTTTGGTCATTATTCGCAATTGTACAGATTGAACATAATATATATATATTGAACATAATATATAATATATATATAATATTACCCAGTGGCGGTCACCAATAGGTAGTTGTAGTTAGGACCACATTTGCATAGGAAATTGATTTTTTGGTTTGCTAATAACTTTAGCGCCATTTGTCATGTTGTCACAAAACTTTCCAAAAAAAGTCTCATCCACCTCAGATCCTTCCTGGAAAGTTTTGGGGTGATAGGTCAAGTGGGGGCCAAGGAACAGAAGATCCCAAAAAGCGTTTTCCTCATGCAATTTTCCAAAGGAAAATTGAACAGCGATTCAGAAAACATGACTGAACGAAATTGCACCAAATTTGGCACAAAGCTAGATCTATTCCTAGAAAGTGTGCTTTTTGTGTTTTTGTGTAAATCCATTTGATGGTTTTTGAGACATTAAGGTTCAAAATGTATGTATATTTCATGCCGCAGTACCTTTGCAGAGCATCTGTGAAGATTCGTGGATCCGCGAGCTCAAACTATATGATCTGACTGCCCGGCCATAACCTAAAGAAAAAGTTGCGGCCTATGAATTTAGGACTTGAGGAAGAATCTTCATGGAACTGTCTCAAAATAATTTCATCCACTTCAGGTCCTTCATGGAAAGCATCGGGTTGATCAGTAAAGGTGGAAAGGTGGTGGTGGTGGTGGTACAAAAACATTGTTTCCCATGTTAATTCCCATAGGAACTTTTTGGAAGTGATATAGAAGAAAATGACTGAACTGAATTACACCAAATTTGGCAGAAAATTTGAACTTTACTCAGAAAAGTGTGCTAATTGGACTATTGCACGTGACGGAAACACACATAAACACACCATATTTTTCCGGATATGTCAGGAAAAATTGCACGTAGAAACTAGCCTATATTTGTGGACCTGATTCCCAAACATCTGAAACTATGCTCAGAGATTTTTACTCCTGTATGAGTGTAGTGTTAAGCATTTTAGAAATTCACACATTTTTCCCAAGGTACTCCTGAAATGCTGCACCAGTTACAGTTAACCAAGCGTAACTCAGGGTGGGTTCTGGTAAAGCCTTTTTATGTGGGCATTTCCTCAATATGGAACTGCTTTCATTTAACTTATTGTGCAGTTATGTAAAACCAGTGCTTTTGTGCAATGGCACAATTTTAATTTTCTATTTTTTTCTTCATGAGGAAAATAATTTTCCCTCTGATGAAATCACTTCTCTTACACATCCATGAAATTTGCGGTGTGTTCCGTTCTCCTTCTCATTCTTGAAAGAGATTATAATGTGCACTTGACAAGAATAAATCTCTGATGAATCAAACCTGTATATGCAAATGCTTTGTGAATTGGGCTCGACGTGTATTGCAATACACATGCACGTTCTTTGACAATATCATGGCTTTGCCTGTGCTTGTTTCAGCGGCCACCTTGTTGTGAGGTAATGTTCTTTTTGATTACATCAATTAAGCTTCTGTTCAGATGTGGGAGAGGGAATACGATGGGTTTGAGGTTAGTCTGTAAGACAGCAGGTTCGATGTGACTTGCAAAGAATAAAAAAATAGATTTGGGTTATCATTTTCTTGCAAGTGGGGGTTAATGTAAATGAAATCAATTCCTCCTCCAGCTCTGTTTCCTCCGTCTTTGTGGACATGTGTGAGATGAATGCAAGTGGTTAGTCAATTAAGTTTTTCTATGGAATAATAGTTGCAGATTTTATTCAATGGTGGTGTCTAATATGAATGTGTAGAATGCCCCGCTTTACCTTCAACTATGTAGTGCACATTTTATGGTTTAAACTCTTTTTTTATTAGGTATAGATTTTTACACAAATACCTACCTACATCCGACGGCCGTAAGGATCAAAAGAACAAACAACTCACTATAGATTCAGAGTCCCCTCCCCACTCCCAGTCCAATAGCAAACAAATGCATGCAACTGTATCGCCTATCCACAGTAGACTCGGGGGCTTATTTACAAGCCCTGTGTGCCACCGGAACTTCACTTTTTAGTGACGTTCTAGTGGCGCACAGGGCTTAGCTATATCTACAAGGTCACGCAAAGCCACCCTTTGTTGTATTTTATGGCCTTGTAGATATGAAGTAAGGCAAAGCAGCGCAAGTCGCTGCCTTACCTTAATCTGCGTCATAGAGGTGTTCCATGGGTGTCGATGTGGGTGTTCGCACGCAACACCCATGTACTTTGATGCTACCCCAGATTTACAATATCTCGTAAACCTGGGGCAGCACCAAAACCTTGTGCCTCCCTAGAGCAGGTGTAACGAGAAAAAACATTTACATTTCTCCTCGTTTTTTCCTTTTTCCACGTATGCTGCATTCTGCAGCACACATGGAATGAGGAAAACGCCTCTCATGATTGTTTTTGTGCAGGAAGGTGTCCCTTCCTGCAAAAAAACAATCATGCCAACAACACAGACACCCTTGCACCATAGTGCAAGGTTGCCTGTATTTTCGCACTGCTGCTAATTGTGTGCTGGCTGAAAGGACAGGAATGCACCGTATCTTGTAAATGCTGTGCATTCCTACTCTTTCTAATTGGAGTAGGGCAGTGCAGCAAAATGAATTGCGGCGCTGCCCTACGCCAATTCGTTGTAAATATCCCCCTCAGTCTTCACCACCCCGGTTTGTGCTGCCGCCATCCACAGGCCCTTTCAGAGTCTGTAGTATTCAGCCAGCACTATCTGAGATCTCTGGATGATGACCCTGAGTGATCCGGAGTATTCTCAGATACCTCAGACATGAAAGTTCTCTAAAGTCACTAGCCAAAAATGAGATACAGGGCCCAATACTTTTTCAAAGTGGTCTTACTTGTGATCCTAGGCCACAGAGATTTTTCCATTTCAAGTAGGTCCCAAAGTTTATTTAACCAGGATCTGTGCTCTGGGATTTATTCGGAGCCCCAGAGTGCCGTAAGGACTTGCTTGTTCGCCTTTCCTATGTGGAACCTTAGAGCTTAAATCTGTCTGTTCGAGAGGCCAAGGATAATGTAGACCGGAAACTGAAGTATGTTGGTGTCAAAGTTTGTATTTATGTCAGCCAACACTTACTGCCAGTGTCATTTTAGTTTGCGACGGCCCCTTAACAGAGAGGTTAGTGTGCCCACTTCTCGGCTATTTTGTCAGCATCCTGCCAGTTTTGTTGTGTTCCACAAGTGTATAATGTGCAGCTTTTAGCATGGACTCTTTGCCCACTATGTTGTTTGCTGAGGTGCGTGCTCTATAGTAAATGCTGTCCCATTCCTCTTCCATGAGGGTACGTTCTATCTTAGCCTCACACCTATTTTTTGTGCTGGGGTCTTCCCAGGAGTTGGTTTACCCCTGAGGAACTTGTATATATCAGATAGGTGTTTATCATCTTTGTTAGTGATGGCCCATTTTTCACAGTGGTTAAGAGGACTACTAGCATCGGTCCTGATTGCCAATATCCACGTCTTTCTTTTTCTGGAACACCAAAATCGATCTTAATCTTTTCAAAGGACTGTATCCCATTGATGTTATGCAGGTCCCTTATCCTTTTGCCGTTTGCTTTCTTGCACTTAAAGTATGCCTGCCTTGATGCCGCAGGTGTGAAGTCGGTGTTGCCAAAAATAGGAGTCATGTAGATGAGATGAGTCCCCTTGTTCATACCACCGTGTCCAAGGCCTGTACCATGGACCTAGTGACAGAAGAGGAGTAGAGTTCCCATGGTCTGTATTTTGTACTTAACAACAGCACTTTCCATATGTGGATCCCAGCAATGTTTTGGTCCGTGAAGCACCAATGCTTCTCAGATTAGCTCCTGTTCCATTCCACAATATATATCTAAGTTGGTCTGTGAGGTAGTAATTGATGTGGGTAGGAACTCCCAGACCACCCTGCTCCTAGGGCAAATAGGCAAGTTACCTCACCAAACAGGATTTCTTACCCTTTCCAGACACTGCAAATGTGGGACTTGCTCATAATGTGACCAAAACATTGAAGGGCGTGTTTTACAATATCACACAATGAAATGGACACATGCATCATTTTCCAACTGTAAGAGAAAGAATGTAGAATATGGGATCATTTGCCCTTGAAGAAGGAGAGCCATCACAGAATAATCCAACCTAAATCCTGCATTCAGTGCAATAAACCAACTGCTCCACTTGTAAGTAATTTTCCCACAAATGGACATAGTCCCAATGACATAAAATGGACTGTACTAGAAGTCATCAGCTCTAACCCGAGAGGTACAATTTCAGAAACTCTATTACTAAAGAAAAAGCATCCCTAATTTTGCTATTTAATACTGTCATTATGGAGTTAAATGAGATCGCTGAACTTGAGAAAATGTAATTACACATCACTGTCAAATGTGCACATCAAGTTAACCTTCTGCTTCCAATGGATTAAATACACCGTTTCAGACACCGGAGTACTGACCAATATCATTACACGAGTTCCCATTCAAAATCCCCCAATTAGAGGGGCTGTGTATAAGATGATGACTGAGCAACCTAGGAAACAAGACGGAATGGACACAGTGAGTCGGAGCCCATAGAAGGATCAATCACCATCATTATACTACATTTCGCAGAATTCTTACCACGAGTGTGACGTCAACATGCGATGTCCTGACTTGCCATGCCATACAATATATCATTGAATTCAAAGGTACAGCGCATTGCCCCTCATATTTTCAACCACAGGCACACCAGTTCCAAGTCCTAAGGAGAACCTGTGACTGCTTGAGGTCGAAACGTGTCGACAACATCATCCAGGGGCAGTAGCCGAAAACAATTTCAGTGTGAGCTTAAAAATAGGACTATTAAGACACCATTTTGCCTCCCATAAACACATGACTATGATCCTACTGCATATCTCCACTGTGATTGTGTACGGAATTAATCAAAAAGAGACATTGACCGTACCTATCTTAAGGAACTATGAAAATTGAGCTGCATTCCAGTAACAACTGATAGTTTATGTATTATTTATCACTGACTGGTGACGGCACTATGCAGTTTAAGCATTTTTGTGTTAACTAATGTTGGGTATAATTTCATGGGATTTGCAGTACAATTATGTGTATGATGTTTTTGTTGAGTGAAATTTATCACAAAAAGTTTTGTACAAATGAATTTTGGATTAATACATTGAACAACTTTTTAATGATCAATTGATTAGTGTCTTGATCATTTGTAAATTGAATAATTGCTATTAGTGATCGTCACAAGAGGTCTTTCTTTTGCTTTATATACTGAATGTCTGTTTGGACATTTTCCCTCCAAATGAGATGGTCAGTCAGTCCCCCATTTTGCTTGATGCTGGGCGTCCGTGGGTCTCTCAGGGTTATAAATCTTTGGGAGTGGTGTGAGAGAGCAGAGACCCCGAATTCACATTGTTCAGTCCGGGGCAAGATGTGAGATCTAATCTGGCGTAGGGTAACCTAGATGCAGAGTAGAAAGTATATATATATATTTTTTTTTTTAGAACTTTATTTACCATTTTTCAGTAAACAAACATATGTAACAAGTACTCGTTGTAGCAGTACAGGTGCATCAAACTTAGCATAGCAATGGTCCGAGATCTGTATTGTCCGTTGAGTCCCAATCACTGATCATTTCGGGCTGCCCCGCACCTTTACAGTTATGTCATTTCACACATTTAACGTTATATATATTAATCGGAACAATATACATTTATGTCAACTTGAGGTTCACCCCACCCCAGTGGGGACAATCTCTGCAGGGGCCTGCAGGGTGGGCGCTGCTTCCGCTGCCAGTAAATAGTTCTTTAATGGGCCCCAGATATCCTTGGGCCTCGATGTCGGAGGCAATGTAGTCGCAAATATATCACTATTTGTATTACAATAAATTAGACTATTAAGCCAGGCTTTAGTTGTTGGGACGATCTTATTGCCTCAGCGCAGCGCAATTTCTCTCTTGGCTAATAATAGGGCAATAGCGACAAACCTGCGCACCTGTTTTGGAAAATTGCGTACATATCCCAGCAGGGCTACCTCTGGCAAGGGGCTGATGTCAAGTGTTATCATCCGTGCCAGTATAGTGTAAACTTTCCTTCAATATTCCCCTATTTTTGTACAATTCCAAGTCATGTGGGCAAAGTCTGCCCGCTGTGTGCCGCACTTCGGGCATGTGTGGGGTCTCGAGGGATTTATGGAATTAAGCTTTGCCGGGGACCTATACGCTCTCCGTAAAAATTTAAAGTGCAATAGTTTGTGTTTGCTGTTTAGGGAAACTTCTTTAGTTTGGGTGCAGCAGAAAATCCAATGTTCATCTTCCATGGGATGGCCTAGATCCCGTTCCCAAGCCTCACGTATTTTGGTATACCTGCTGGGGACTAATGTCATCGAGGCTCTGTATAATTTAGAAATGAGATGACCTCCCTCTTTATGCGTGATGAGCAGGGTCAATGGTGCAAAAGACCCGGGTTCAAGGGGAAATTCCGTTACCCTAGCTCTCAGTGCGCTGCGGAGTCTACTAAGTACAAAGTGATCCATGAAGGGTGCCTCACTGAACCTGTCCTCTTCCGTGCTGGAAAAAACAAGTCCCCCTGGGAATAGGTCCCCCATCGTGTCCAAAGAATATTTGCTAAGTGTGCGTCTCACTAACCTTTCTTCAGTGATGGGCAACCATGGATTGTTATCTACTGGTATGGCAGAGGAATACAATGCGTTGTTTCCGGTTACTCACGCTAGTTTCTTCTATGCCCAACTAGTGGTTGACACCGTTTGTATGTCATGGGGGTCCCTAGGAAATCCCTTCGGCAATATAGTTCTAAGTGGGGCAGGTAGAACCAGATCCGCCTCCGGCTTAGAGTAAGGTATTCGCGCATCAGGGTGATACCAGGAGGGCGCAAAGCTACATTGCGCTACTCAATAATACACTTGGAAATTTGACACCCCCAGTCCACCCCTCTCGCACGGCAGGGTCAGTGTATCCCAACTGACCCTGACTCGTCCGCCGCCCCACACCAGTCTGATCAAATGGGATCTAATCTTGCGGAAAAAGCTGTTCGGGAGCGGGATGGGGATATTCTGGAATAAATACAAAAATTTGGGGAGCACTACCATTTTGATCATGGCTACCCTGCCGGCTAGGGAGAGGAGAAGTTTGATCCAGCGTTCTATCTGTTGTTCCAATGTATAGAGTGCTGGGCCGTAGTTACGTAAAATAATTTGGTCAACTTCCTTGTGGATTTGTATTCCCAAATACCTGGTGGTTTCATCACACCACGCAAGGGGGAATTCGCATTCCCATCTAATAGTACCGGGTGTCAGCGGGAAGATTTCCGATTTTTCCCAATTTATGTTTAAACCCGAGAATCCCCCAAAGCGAATAACCTCTCTGATAAGCGGCTCCAAATTCACCTGCGGGTGACGAACATACAGTATGACGTCGTCCGCAAAGAGTGAAATGAGTAGAGGGCCTGTATTAAATTGGAGACCTCTGTGTAGGTGTCTTTCCTGGAAATGTCTGACCAGGGGGTCAAGTGCGATAATAAAAAAGCAGTGGCGACAGTGGGCAACCTTGCCTGGTGCCCCGAGAGAGTTCAAATTGGGAAGAGAGTGTGCCATTAATCCTGAGCCTAGCTGTTGGTGAAGTGTACAACAATGCAACGTGGTCGAGAAATCCCTTCGGCATACCCATCCTGCGCATAACGGTGAGAAAGAAAGGCCATTCTAAGGAGTCGAAGGCCTTCTCCGCATCCAGTAGCATGGCCGCCGCTGGAACCTCCGGGGCTATCCTATGTATGAATGCGAACAGCGTCCGAAGATTTAAGGCTGTTGATCTGTGCGGGAGAATTCCCGACTGCGCAGGTGATATAATTTTGTCCAGCAATAGTGCCAGTCGTAATGCTAGCATTTTGGCCAGAATCTTGTAGTCAAGATTTAACAAGGATAATGGTCTATATGACCCACAAAGGTGTGGGTCTTTCCCGGGCTTGGAGAGTAAGATTATCACAGCCTCCCGCAGCGTGGGGGGGGGAGTACTCGTTGCTCAAGGGCCTCGTTGTAAACCTCTAAAAGGTAAGGAGCCAACGTCTCTTTATATGCCTTATAAAAATTTCCTGTGAAGCCATCGAGTCCCGGGGCTGTGGATCCGTTCACGGCATCGATGGCACTGATTATCTCCTCTTTGGAAAAAAGCTCAGCTAAGAATTGTTGCATTGCTTTCTCCAACCATACCAGTGCAATTTCCTCTAAGTATGCCGTGCGCTCCTCGCCGCTGTGTGTTGTGCGCATCGTGTACAAATTTGTATAGTAATCTAGGAGTTTCGAATGTCCGGGGTGCCAGTTAGCACTTTCCCCTGTTTGGAGTGAAGACAGGCAATGTATGATCGCCCCGTGGGGGGCTTCAGAAGCCTAGCTAATGTATGGCCTGGCCTCTTCCCTTCCCCCATATCGACGTGCAGCCGTGTACTTGCTTAGGAAGTGGGCCTCTCGCTCCGCGGTCTCTCCAAACTCAGTCAATAGTGTCAGTCGTCGACTTTGCGAAAGCTGAACACATCCGTCGGCCTGATCTTGATCAAGCACCTTCAACTGCTGTTCAATGCTCGCTAGTGTGCGTCTGAGGTCCCTTAATACTCCGGCATGTTTGGAGATACAAACCCCCCGGATATAGGCCTTAAAGGCCTCCCACAGAGTGGTCCAGGATTGTACGGATCCCATATTTAGTTCAAAATATTCTGTAATGGCATCGTTTATCTCAGAAAGGAAGACTTCATCTAGCAAAGCCTGGCCAGGAAACCTCCACTGCCTTTCACTACCCTCCGGGCGTGGGACTTTAAGTGTCAGTATTACTGGGGAATGATCGGAGAGCGTCCGAGGTAAATGTATTGTTACGTACCATGCAGCCAAGTTCGGGGATACCAGCCAGTAGTCCAAGCACGTCCAGGTGTTGTGTTGCGCCGAGTAATGAGTTTATGCCTTGTACCGTGGTTGGCAATGCTGCCAAACACCTATTAGTCCGAGTGTATCACATAGGTCCAACAGGGCAAGTCGAGCATGAAGTTTTGTGTCAGGGGATACCGCTGTGCTATCTCGTGTCGGCTCTAATAGGAGGTTGAAGTCCCCTCCCATGCAGACATAGTCTGCATCTAATTGTATGGTCCGTGTGTGTAGGTCCTGGAAGAATTGTGGATCGTCAACGTTGGGCGCATATAAGCTTATAAGCGCTATGTGTCTACCCATTAAATGCCCCTCATCCATTATGTACCTACCCTCTGGGTCAGAGTGGGCTCTGGATAACTGAAAGGGTAATCACTTATGTATTAATGTTGCCGAGCCTCTGGCATATGAACTGTAATTTGCAAAGAACCTGTTGGGGCCCCATGTAGTCCCAAAGGGCGACAATGCCGCTTTGGGTAGATGTGTTTCTTGAAGAAAAGCGATATCTACCCTGTGTCGCTGCAGGTAAGTTAAAACTTGCTTGCCCTTTCTGAGATTGTTTAAGCCCCTAACGTTCCAGGTGCACAGCGTTAAATCAGGGAAAGCGGACAAATTACTACTGGCAGCCATGCCCTGGTCGCGGAGCGTGGACTGCCACTCCAGCTGTGAAGACCATGCAATTGCCACATTGAGTATCGATCAGGAAAATAAACAATATAAACAGACATAACCCCTCCCCTCCCCCCTCCCATCCCTGCTCCCCAACATGCAGGGAAATCCCCTGTTGCTTAATTTGTAGAGTGCAATATGGATTTCCCCATACGTACAAAGGAGTTGAAACAAACATCATACACTCAAGGTGCTAAAGTCAAATCTAACGTGATACACACTGGGGGTGGGCAACGCCACGCCGTCCCTCCCAACTTTGAAAGGATCCCCAAAAAGAATATTGTTACCACCATATCAGTGTCCTGTGCCGTTAGAACGCCAAGACAGATCCGGTACCGGATAAGAAGGTGGGCCGTAGTGTTATTTCATTCTGATGAGAACAGTTCCACACTGGCTGCCGACCCGCTGTGGGGGGGGGGGGGGGGAGCTCCGTGTGGGGTTTTCTGTATCTGCGGCAAAACTCCTGGACTTCCGAGGGGGTGTCAAATATTTTAGTCTTCCCTTCCACATCCACTCGTAAACGAGCCAGATAGATCATGCCGTATTTCAGCCCAATGTTCCGGAGCGTTGCTTTCATGCCAGTGAACTTTCTTCTTGCCTCCTGAACCATGGCCATGAAATCCGGAAACAGCGTGATGTTGGCACCCTGCCAGGACAGGGCGCCTTGCTCCCGTGCTAGCCGCAGCGGAGTAGAAAGTATATTTAGAGGTGGGATTCTGGGTGCCATAAGTCAAACAATCCTACATTTTTTAGCCACTTCAAACTGCTCTGGGACAGAGCACCAGTCTATCCCACATGGACATACCTATACAGATGTGTGTCTAAAACTGCATTAGGGTCGCTATCATCAGTAGTTCCTGGTCAGGTGGAAGACTCTGGGCAGGGCCACTGTGAGGAATTTTTCATGGTTTTCAATTGTAAAACCATACCTCTCCCTCCACTTCCACAGTTGTGGCCAGACCTTTCCGCCTGTATGTATTGGAGAGTAGAATGCCCCTTCCCTTTTTAATTTAGAAGGAAGAGAAGAACCGATTGGGGAACCATTTGATTTCAAGGGACTCCAATGGCGCTTGAGTAGAACAGACTCCTGCATGAGGCAAATATCACACTTTGAGTCTTTAAGCATATTAACGTGTGCCAGCATGCATGTTTTTACCCCGAGTATGCATTTACCATGCATGCCTTTACAATGAATGAAAGATAAAGGCATATGTGTGGTAATGGCTTAACTGTTTTTTTGGAGTTGTGACACAAGTGCGACAATAATTATTAAAAACATAATTATTTAATTATTTAAATTAGTTTTTAGGGGTTAGTGTTCGAGGTGGTGGCTTAAGTGTTGTGGGGGTGTGGCTGATGCATAGTCCAGAACTCCCGGCCCGATCTGAGGCCTCTCAGACATTAAACCAGACTGTGGGCTTCATGGAGCCCTACGCCCAGCAGGACTGCCACTGGAGTGTCTGCTGTGGCTAGGGACCCCCTGACTGACCATCTCTAGTTGGTGTGAGGCAGGTAAATTGGCCCACAAGACTGACAGTGAGAAATTACTAAAATGACGGCGGTCTGACACTGTTGAAGTGGTTGCTGTCTACACTGCTGGTTCGGCGCCCCAGGCAACAGCTTCCTCTGGCTGTACCTGCTACCCTACCCGAGGGCATACAGTGCAAAATATGAGGGTTTCAACGGCTTGCAGCCGGCATCCCTGCCCTTGTCAAGGCCCCCAGAGAAAAAGGCTATGGAAGCGGAACTGCCTTGAGACAGCGCATCGGAGGCGGCGCTGGGAGTGGCGCCTGATATACTGTGGATACGCCTGCAAGTAGGGAGGAGCTAATTCACTCCTAGACTACGCCCCTTGCGGGATAAGTGGTGGGTGCATCTGCATGAGAGGGCAATACGAGGCCGAGAGTGCATGTTTGCCGCCTCCTGAATGCCGCCGTGGCAGCGGCCCCCAAAACGGAGCTGCTGAGCTGGCCAATTGTTTCCTGAGTGCAGCTTTCAGTGTTATTAGTAGTACCAAACTTACCACAATTTCCCCCCCAAGTTTGCATGGAAGTGGTATGCGTGGTTACTGTATGCGTTGTATTGGCACTTTCAATGTGTCCTGATGAATGCGCGTTGTAATGGCATGTGTGGTAATGGGGTGCGTGGTAGTAGGTCATGCGTGGTAGTGTACGCACTGTAAAGTCATGCATGATGAATGCATGCGTTGTTCCATCATACAACCAGTCTCAGTGCCTATACACGAGCCCTTTGCAGCTTCAGTGCACTCCTGACCCCTCTGGTCTGGCAGCCTCAGTGCTCCTCCACAGTGCGCTTTTAGATCTGGACCAACAAAAAACCTCACAGCTCCATAGATCCCCAGCAGTTTCAGTGCTTTTCTGAGCTACAGTGACGGGTTAGAAGCAGGGCTTGTAGATGAACAAATTCTAGATATTTTCAGCCGAAAGTTGAGGCAAATGTGAATATTTTTTGGGTAAAAGTTAAAATAGCATTTAACAGTGGCAGCACACAGAATGGCAAATCTTTCAAAGACTAGGTACTGGCCGTCAAAAATTAGGACGGTTGTATTATGGAACAACGCATGCATTCATCATGCATGACTTTACAATGCGTACACTACCACGCATGAAGCTCAGAAAAGCACTGAAACTGCTGGGGATCTATGGAGCTGTGAGGTTTTTTGTTGGTCCAGATCTAAAAGCGCACTGTGGAGGAGCACTGAGGCTGCCAGACCAGAGGGGTCAGGAGTGCACTGAAGCTGCAAAGGGCTCGTGTATAGGCACTGAGACTGCAAGTGAACACAGACTCGCTCCCAGGTTTCATGGAGGGGAGGGCAAAGCAGTGCAGATGCTGCTGGGTCCTGGGATCAGAGGGCCAATATTCAAATTACAATCGGGGGTCAGAGATGCCTCAATGGTGCTATCTGGGTTCAAAGAAGAACGGAGCTGCAGAGAAATCACATAAAACATTGCAACGGTGGTTGGGTCCAGGGGAGCGCGAAAACTGCACAATGAACACCGGTGCGCGCTACGGGTGCAGAGGAATCGCCCAGAGCTAAAGGGGGTTTAATAGTGCCTTTTAATATGCTCTGCCTTCTTAACTTTCACCTGTTGGATAAATACTTCGTGAAGTACTGGCAGCCTGGTAACAAAATGTCCACGGCCTTTTTGTTGTTGTTGCCTGAAGCCCTATTGAAATTTGCATTTAAATTGGACTTCATGGGTGCGTTAAGGGGTCTCCCTTTCGTCACCTTGGGCGGAATTAAAGTATTGCGGAAACCCTTTGTAATTATAACGCTGCTGTCCCGAGGCGTTTTCCCTAGAGATTCGTTCTCTCAGTTTGTCTCAAGGCTTCTCTCCTGCACTAACGTATCATTATGCTGAAAGCTAATTTTTCGTGCCATTCGCAGTCTATTTCTAAACTTGTTGTCATTGGCCTGAGACATAATTCCTTTAGCCAATAAACAGTGTTTGATGAGTTCTTGGTTGTGACCAAAGTTCAGATCTATTACCAGATAGCATCATGTGGGCTGGCAGCCAGTAAGCCTGGCTATCTGAAAGCTATATGTCATTTTCCACAGTGAGTTTTTTCCTCAGGGGCATATTCTCAAGGACTTATCGCCGACTTATCGGCACTTTAGCGCCGCAAAAGTGGCGATAGATTTATCGCCCTATTCACAAGCAGGTGCAAACTGCCGATATCGCCACTTTGCCAGCGATAGCTGCCGCAAAAAACATCGCCACGGATGAGTGCGACAACTAACGCCAATGATATGCAGAGTAGGCGTTCCCGTGCAAAAACACACGAAAACACCACTACGCGATATTCACAACGACCAGCCAGATCTGCGATGCGACCCAAAAACAGGCGATAAGGCGCGTTAGCAGCAGGGATTTAACACCTGCCTTCTGCCGGTGCTAAGCAGGACGACTACCTGCACTATGAAAGGGAACCCAGCCCAGAGCCACATCTGAAGACCCACAGATGTCATGGAGACAATGAACATGCAGCCCAGAGACCCAAGAGGGCCACAACACCCACCACTACCACCCCCAGGACCCCCCCCCCCGGAGACCCTCCCCAGGATACCACCGAGGCAGCGTAGGACAAGACAGCGGTATGGCCCCTCAGCCACACAAGTGCAGAATGTGGGGAGAGGTGGGAACCAAGCATGTGTGAAGGAGGCAACTCACCCATGAAGAAGAATGCACACAATGCCAAGTGTGGCGGTGATGTACCGGACCGACCACAGAATGCAGGGAACAGACATGTCCATGTGGACACATACTGCTGGGGTATGTAGTGTTGTGGACAGTGGACGCAAACATGTCACCTCAGGCAGCGGGGAAGACCTTGGACATGTAGCTGTGCCGTCCCCCCCTGTAAGCGTAAGCGCAGTGGGCAGTGCCGGCGTACGCCACTCCAGCGTAGGAGTGCTGATAAAAAGGCCGGGGCCCTGGGCGTGGTTCTCTTCCGTGATGGGCAACGCGTCTGCCAGGGCGGCGCACCTCACCCTGCCACGAGTCCGCCGCTGTGACCTCCAGACTCCGCGACACAGGCCCCCAGCGCATCCAACGGCACAGCAACACGGAGTCATGTGTGTGCCGGATACTGCCTCAGTCCTACACTGCGGCCAGCAGGTCCCACAATTCGAATTGTGCCACATTTCTGTCAATGGAGGAAACCACTAGTCAACAGACATTGCACCCAGTGCGGCCCGCCTGGACGGCACTTTGTCGTTGGCTGTGCACCCGCCGAGCGCTCCAGGTGCCACTGACCCTGTGCAACACAAGCCGACGACACGTGGCAATATTGAGGCAGAATTCAGTAGGCGAAAAACATTGCACCCAGTGCGGCCCGCACGGACGGCGCTTCATCGTTGGCTGTGCACCCACCGGGCGCTCCAGGTGCCACTGACCCTGTGCAACACAAGCCGACGACACGTGGCTGTGTGCCCTTGCTGACCGCTGCCTCCGGCCTACACTGCGGTCAGCAGGGCTCGCAAATCAAATTGAGTCTTGATTCATTTATGGCAGAGTCCAGTGGGCAACAGACATTGCTTCCAGGGCGGGCCGCCCGGATGACGCATCAGCGCAGGCCACGCACCCGCAGAGCGCTCCAGGTGCCGCTAACTCAGTGCACCACAAGTCATCGTCACGTGGCTGTGTGCCCTTTCTGACTGCTGCCTCCGGCCTACACTGCGGTCAGCAGGGCTCGCAAACCAAATCCAATCCTGACCTGCAAGGACACGCCATCATCGCTGGCTGCACACCCGCCACCACCGCCAGGACCACCTCCAACCAACAACTGCCAGAGTCGGAGGAGTTTCACAGCCAGCCTATCTAGGTTGCTCACACCTGTCTTGGATGCCATCATCAGCTTGATACCCTCCTCAGCTCTTCAGGTGCCACTAACTCTGTGCACCACAACACATGGACCCTTCATGATTGAGTTTTGTGCTGTGGACAGCGGACGCAACAATGTCACCTCAGGCAGTGGGGAAGACCTGGGACGATGATGATGAAGATGAGGCAGGTGTACCACACCCCACTGCAGCTGCAGAAGAAATATCCCAAAGGGACCAAATCATTAACAATTCCTTCACATGAGCACGCTCAGCTCTGGTGCCCCTACCTCAGTGCACTGCAAGTCATGGACCCTTTATGATTGAATCTGTGTGTGTGATCCGATGATCACTGTTCTAGTTGTTGCCAGCACCAACCACTCCCTGAGGGCTGGCTTACACTCACCCCACACCCATCCAGCACAGGCGTCACAGGACATGTGACCCTGGTAATAAAAAGGGGCCGGGCGCAAGTGCCCGTAGCCAGTTTAACTATCTACCTATGTGTGTCCGTGTGGTCATTATGTATGCATGATGGGCCAGGGCCCTACCACATTACATTGTGCTGTGGACGCAACCATGTCACCTCAGGCATTGTGTGTACGACCTTGGACACGTAGCTATGTCGTCCCCCCCTGTAAGCGTAAGCGGAGTGGGCTGGGCTGGCGTACACCAAGCCAGCGTAGGGGTGTGAAGGATTTGCCCGGGGCTCTGGGCATGGTTCAGTCTGGCCTGGACAAGGAAGTAACTAATGAGTGTGTCACTGTAGTATGTCACTGTAGTAGTGTCGGCGCCACCCAGTCCGCATTTGACGATGTTGCAATGTAGCATGCACCCGGAGGGCGGGCTCGCACGAACGGGGGAATGAAGGAGCGCAAGACCGCTCAGGGTCTTGGCTCATACATGCCAAGTGTTGTGTGTATCTGTATTGCCGCAGCATGAGCCAAATGCCTAGCCTTAATCGCAGCGCGAGTTCAGCCAGGCATGAACTCTACATCTGTGTCCGCCCTATCCTTCCCACAGGCCTACACCCACGGGGCCGCCCACCTCCAACGGCCAACATCACAGTGTCGTTGTCAGGCTTGTGGACATGCGCAGACAGGCGTGACAATGGTGTGCGCTCGGAGTGCCAGTGATGCAACCGCGCAGCGCACACAAGTAGATGGGCTCGGGGGGAGGGAGGAGCAGCTGTGAGGCAACGTTACACACAGTGATGCCGCTCATTTGCCACATGCAAGACATGTCGAACATGAATCCCAAAGTCGCACACATCCCACCCCACCCCCAACAAGCCACTTCACAGTTCCTGAATGCAAGCAGATGAGAAACTAACATTTGGGATGAATGCTCCTTTATCTGAGCCATCAGGCGGAAGCACATCTGCACCTCCGACCTCGGAATTGCATGTGCCCGGCACCCCCTGACAGATAATATGGCAGCTGATGACGACTCCCACACTGCGCACAGCCCGACGAAAGACCAACGTATACACACCCCACACACAGAAGTCCTTGCTCGAAGTTATCTTGCATGGAATGGCCTTCACACTTACTCCCACATTAACCCAGGCGTAAAACCGTTGCACACTAACACAACTCATTGCTCCGAGCTGTGGCATTTCATCCACAGAACTGGCGCAGGTCAGAACAGTGCCGCTTCAGCCAGAGCCACCAAAGCAATGGCAGACCATCCCGGACACTTGCACAACCCCTGTCACGTGGAACTGTACCATGCACGTATGCTGCGTTTCCTGGGGGCACTGCCATTGGTAGTGCTGCGGATCAGTTATCGGCTAAGCCTCCGCCTTGCCAACGTCACCTGCCTGCAGCCTGTGTTGCATTGTCGCTCGTGCATATTCGAGTGGTCCATGGATGTCTGCCTATCCAACAGGACGGTAGCCAAACTGGATTTCGACATGTGTGTGCGCCCCCTGTTGGCCCACGACCATGAGTGTCACCATGACACCCGCCTATGGGATGCCTGGATACTTGGCATACATGCTAGCAGCTGGAGCTGGGAGATTTCAGAACTCCTCGTGTGCATTGGGCAAATTGAGCCGCTCCCCTATTGGGCTGTAGTGCTAATTGGTGAGAGGGGGTGGACGCAGCACATCTGTCCGGACCTGCTTATGGTGAGCCTCGCCGTCCTGTCCGATGAAGTCGACGACGACCTCATGTTGGAAATGATTGCCTACGAAGCTGCACGTGTAACTACGTACCTGCAGACACAACAGTTTGGAACACATTGCACATGTCCCGACACCTTGTTGGAACTTGGGTTTCTGGTCACATCTCCCACGACGACAGTGGTCATGGCTGCATTCGCCTGGACTCCGTATACATGAGTGGACAACAACGCGGGTAAACACACACCTGTGAATGCTGAGGCACTCCCCCGGAGTGGACAGCGGCGCTTGGCAATGTTCCAGGTTCTGACATACTGCTGCATTGTTCTGCATGTTGTGGCACTTATCTTGGCCGTACTGACACGCATATGCTAATAAAGTCTACGCACCTTCACTTGTATTCAACTGTGGTGAGTGTTGATTTGCATGACAATGTGTGTCTGACTGCCTATCTGGGTCACGGCCATACATGCATTGATACACCATCAGGGATGTGGGGTTGTACTAGTACATTATCGTCTCACAGTTTCCTGCTATGCCACATGCGAATGGCCATTTTCCACACACATGCGGCAGCAGTTGTGTCCTCTGTTCTGTTGTGCTGGTTTGCTGTTCGTTCGACATTGTTGTAGATGTTGAGATGGTCTGATTCTTATGTGTGTGTGCTGCATTGTAGGTGAGTTGCCCCTTCAGCTCTGATTTGGCTGGCCCTTATCCCTTTCAGGCGGTGTGGCTTTCACTTCTGTGCTTATTCAGTGCTGTGATGTTGCAGACTTGGGTAACTTGGGCTCTTGGTTGGTGTTGTGACTCTTGGCCATGGTTTGTCCGCAGATGTGCTCTACTTAATTGTGCATGTGTGCCATTGTGCCTATCTCCCCCCGTCACCCCAGTCCCTGGTGGTTACTCACCCTGTTGCTAGTGTGTCAGGTCATGTCGAGCAGTGTCCGGTCCCCCAACTCCTGCCACCGTCTCCACACTGATGACTGTGGTCACCGTTTCCTCCATCTCATCCAGCTCCTCCTGTGGCGCTGGACTCCCACCTCCAGTCTGCATTGCTGCCTTCTGGTTGTCTGCGAGTTTCTGCTTGGTCTTGCGCTTCACATCATTCCAGCGCCTCTTGAACTCGTCCATTGTCCTCCTCAGCACTCCGGCTGCATTCCGCCTTGTCCAGGATGGACTGCCATATTGTATTTTTAGTTGCCAATGACACTGTGGAGGTGACGTAAAGTTGTTGATGGTGTTCTATCACCTCTGTGATCAGGATCCTGTTTTCCTGTGGACTGAAGCGCGTCTTCCTCTTCTTCTTCTCCTTGCCCTTCCCTGACCCCGAGGTCCCAGGCTGGTCCTCCGTGGGGCTTGTGGGGTTCTTGTTGTCCTCTGTGCATGCTCCGGCTACCTCCATGGTGCTTCGCAGTTGTTTGTGTTTTGTGTTGCCGCTTTCATTGTGCTTTTTGCAGCCTGACTTGTGGGACCTGCAGGCCTGGCGCTGCTTCTCGATGGATTTTTTATTGCGGTTGGGCCCATCGCAACTTTTTTCGCGTTCAGGTTTGGATTTTCATCGCCATCCCGGTAGTGTTATCGCGGACATTTGCCGCGTTATCGGGGTACTATCACATGTTACCGCCGTGTTGTGAATGCCACGTTAACACAGGGTTATTTTCCCGGGATAGACGGCGATATGTAAACTTGCGTTAACCTATTTTGGCGATGTTTATCGCACGTTCTTGAGAATATGCCCCTCAGTGTTTACATTGTGCAACTCTTCAACGAATGCCCAGTCCCACATGGAAGTACACCTCCTGAAGTCCATTTTTTAGATCGATGCTAGACAGCGCTTGCGCTGTCAGGTGATCTGTTGTGTGTACTTTGTGGGGTCTGACCCATCCCACCTGTTTGGATTGGCTTATGTCTGTCGCTTTCCAAAATCATAGACTACAAATGGCTAATGGTTGGTGCATGCCCCTCCTTTTCTTACAAGTTAACTCCCATGGAGTATTGCCTTGGGAACGAGCAGCAGCGGGCATGCTGCTTTCATGCCTTTATCTAGTCTTTCTAAACTATTCCCGGAGATCGCATTTCTTTGTGGGGGGCGTAGCATGTTTATCGCCTCTGTCCTTCCACATTCTAGTCAAATGCAGTAAGGCCTGAGTCCTGGAGGCACCCCGAATCTCTCCTGCAGTCTGTTTTCAGCTGGTCATCAACCCCTGCCCTCAGGCAGCTCAAACCTCTCCTTTGAGGCCTGATTCTCGCCCACCTGGCTTCTCCTATTTTCAGAAGCAAACCTTCCAGGCTGCTGTTAGAGCCCAACTATTTGCATTTCTTGATGTGTGACCTATTCCAGTCAAAAAAGAAGAAGCAGATCCTTTTCAATCAGCCCCTCCTGCTCGCGTCTAGATGATATTGAAAAGGAAATATTCTGTGAACATTTGTTTAGCAGTTAATCTGTGGTTAGACTTCATACAAAAGAGGAGAACTCTGAGTAGGAGCAGGAATTGACATATTGACGTTTTCACATCAAGCTGTGTTTACTTTAAGATAAATGCTGGGGTAAACATCTTTTCAGCTGGGAATCAGAGTTCAATTTTAAATTACAAGAATAGCTCCTCCCTTGTCCTCAGTGTGATAACCATGCAATATTCATTTTTTTTACGTCACAGGGAAGTGGTCGGCAAGCTGGCCTATGTTGCAAAACTGTACTTGAAAATGTGATTGTGCAACAGTGACATTTTCAACATAAATGTGAATTTCCACACTGACCACACTTTCCATAAACTGCTGTTATTTAAAACATAGAGGATAAAATGGTTCCTTTCTCATTATTTTTTCTATTGACTGTTAAATCTATGCTCACATCATGGCAAATGTTCTAAATCTCTGCGACTGAAGTCTTTTTTCAGCACGTTGTGTACAGATGCCAACCCTGACTTTCATTTTTGTAGCTCGGTTTGTGAAAGAGAAGCCCCTGGCGTGCAACATGCACAAGCCAAGGTGACAAAACCGTGCTGCTACAGCAACATTGGGGTGTTTTTCTTGGAACATGACTCCCGAGGTTCTTCCTCCTCCCTGCCCCATACTTGCCAACATTCTGTGACGGAAAACAAGTAGGATTTTATCAGGGTTCAAAACCATTAATTAACACACTGAGGATGTCATATTAGCACACCACCTTTGGCTCAAGAATAGCATCACAGAATATCACATAACATGAAGTGGGATGCAGATTAGAGGGGAATTTTACGTGACTTCTGCCCTAGACGACATCATGAGAAACAAGAATTGGCAAAGCCAATAGGTTTGAGATTCGTATGGCATTTGGATTCGGCCGCAGTCCTACAAACCTAATCACTTTGGCAATGCTTGTTTGACTAGCAGCACTGGGGAGTGAGCTCAGACAAAGGCATCTGAAAAATAGATGCTACAGAAAATACTGCAAAATACTTGCTTCCCCAGTGCTACCAGGCACTTTACCAATTGATTTTAGATGTAAAATATTTCCTCATGTATTCCAATGAGGGCGGAAGGACACACCCAAACAGCCAATGAAGAAATTGTGAGAATATACTATTACTATGGGTTGATCCACGATGTGACTGACAGAGCCTCAAGCCGATTGCTCAATGTTCTAGAGCAAAAGAAGGAGACTGACCCAAAGCCCCTTAAATGATGTATGTATGTATGTATGTATGTATGTATGTATGTAATATTTGTATAACGGTGCAAGCCAGGTGCAGTGTAGCTGGCTGGACCGCCACTGCAGCGTGATGCAATATGTTCGACGTGAATGGTGCAAACATCAAGCACATCATACCTAACAACATGGTCAAGTTCACAAACTAGCTTTTAAAGACTTTTTCGAGTGAACATTTCATCCACCTTTGAAACAAATATTCCCTGTCATCGCTGTAACTCTCTGGTTGAATCATTGTGCAAATTCTTATCAGTTTTATGTTTTATTTAGGAAGATCTGTTTCTGTACGGGAGGAGTACATCCGAGACAAGAACACTGTCGAAGGTCTATCTTGGTTCATTTGGAAATTTCTATAAATCACACTAATAAAGGAGAGTATGTTTTTCATTCATTTGTAGCAAAGTGTATTTTTTCAATTCCACTTCAGATAAAATAGGCCTACCTACCATTTGCATTCATACCACTGTCAAGATTGGAAGAGTCTATTGTGGTACAGAGGCTAAAACCGGCAGAAGAGAAGAGAACATCTAACAGCAAATTTAGGTGTAGAGGGAAAGAAAGAAACTAGTGCCTTGTAGGTAGGGCCCGTGGTAATTTGTGTAATTTCCCCCAGCTGAAATTTACACAATTTTGGAAAATTCTGAGAAATGAGGTAAGGTGTGTAAGAGGTTTAGGCTCAGCATCATGCATGGTTTTTCTAGGAGAGGGCATATCGTGAACACAAAGGTTACTCGAGGCAGTGCGGGAGACTGGTTCGAGCAAAAAATATCTCTCAGCAAGACTTTTTCTTCATGAACCAGCTTCTGGCTCGCAAAAATAATGTTAAGCTTCATGTTATGCAAATTGGAAAAATGTGCAGATTTTGCGTATTTGGTAATTATGTGGTATTTCGCCCACGTAATGAATAGTATGCAAGGGCCTACTTCTGATCCCATTACTAACAGGAAACACACTGCAGGGATGGGGCCAGGCTTGAGCAGCCTCTGGGTAAGGTTCATGATTTCCAGGTGCCTTCCAGAAGAAATTAGTTGGTGTTCTATGATCCTGCTTTTTCTTTGAGGTAGTCTGGACGGAATACACATAGCTTTCTGCCAGCAAAGCCCCATAAGGGGTCTCCTAGAGGCTCTGCACGTGAGAAGATATCCCTGCTACCCCGGGCCCTAATTTGCAGAGGGTAATTTGATCATAGCCTGATTGGTCTGATTTTTGAAATTATGGAATGTACTGGACAGTGACTGGGTACTTAAGACGCTACCACCTGCCCACCTATGTGAATATACCTGGAGCTGCCCATCAGCTCTCTCAGCATTTCCTGGACCTGTGTGTAGGTTTTTTAAACTGAACTGCATCCAAATTGTGGAGAGGGTGTGCTGTCCTCTTATTCTGGCTGTGGCTAAGCCAAGACCCTGCTTAAGGTCTTGCCTGCCCTGCTGCTGCTGCTCTTGCTCAACATAGACATTTCCAATCAGCACAGGAGCCCTGCATTGCTACTGAGAGCCTGGAGATAGCTTCACCTTGATGTATCCTTCACCCTGACAAGAAGCCAAGGTGTTGAAACTCCGACCATGTCAGACACCATTGTTCATCAACATCTGCTGGGCACGTCTTACCCTTCGCTTGTGACAGAGCCGGCTGTGAGATGGTGTTGATTATGCCTGGCCAACATACCCTTCTTTGTACAACCTTCTAGTGCTTTACTCAGTTTCCTCAGTTTTCCCTGAGGCCTGCCATATGAGGCTGGCTAGCATGTCATTTGGTACCCAACTACCATGATCCAACGACCTTTGCGGTCCACTCTGAAACCCTAGTGTCCCTGGGCTACTTAGCCTGTGTATCAGTAATACTACCTAGTTCAACATACCTCTTGAGTACCCTCAGGTTGTGGGCATGAGCTTCAAATCATTGCCCTCTTTCTGCTTCCACGAAGTTATATTTTTGGCAAAATAACAAGCATCTCTGTTTTTACATGCTAAAATGCATATAGTCATTTCACAAAAGTGAAAATGAAAATTTAGCAAGCAGTGAGAGAGGTGATGATTTTGGGATCCTCCCTAACCTAGGGAGAGAACCAAGCAGATGCCTTGAAAACAAAGAGCACATCTTGTTGAACGATTCGGTGGTGGTCCCATCCTCTTAGGACCACCCCAAGCACAGTTATGGGCAAAAATACAATCCCAACCAAAGGCCCTGCAAAGCATTATGGGACGAGATTAGCAGTGGGCAGTGAATATTATAGTATCCAATATCAAAATAATTCTACAAAGAGCTGCAGTTCAACTAGTCGTTACTAGGTGTCCCTCACGAGTCAAATACAAAAGCATTGAAATTATTACATCAAGCTACAGTTCCACTAGTCGTTACTAGGTGTCCCTCACGAGTCAAATGCAAAAGCATTGAAACTCTTTCATGAAGCTGCAGTTCCACTAGTCGTTACTAGGTGTCCCTCATGAGTCAAATGCAAAAGCATCATGTCCCTTCAGGAGCCGCTACTGCTTTGAACCCAATAGTAGGGTATTCATAATGCTTGCTTTTGGTCTGTACCTTTTTAGGTCTCGCGTAAGCAGTGCTTGCGCTGTCTTTTCTAGACATGCTGTATTCAGGTATGGACTTAAAGCTCTGCCCATTTTCCCGCCCATCTTTTTAATTGGCTCCTGTTACTGCCCTTTCTAAATGGTTGCTTTTGATTCGTGCATAGGCTTAGTAATCCCTCCTTAGTACCGCCTTTTCTACTTTTGTAACTTCACATGAAGACTGGCCCTTTTACTTGTGTTGTTACTCTGCATGTTTTAGTAACAGTCTGTGGGCACTATTTTCTTAAGTGACTTCTCCAGCCTGTCATTGCAGGTAGGACATGCTATCCCGCAACCTTTTTTTTTTAACCAGTGTGGCACGCCTTGCGGCTGCGCGCCTTTCTCTTTCTACAGGCTGGCCGTATTTACTGTAACAAACAAAGTCTTTTTTTTTTTTTTTTTAAAGTGCACCATGGTGCGCTTTCACTTTAATGGCGGCTGTGCCCCTTTCTTTAGACGCGGCTCGCCATAATCAGTTTAACAAACAAATGTTTTTTTTTTGTAAAACCACTCATATGGCTGCCTCTCCTTGCTTCAGCCGTCCCCCCTCCGCGAAAACATCATGTGACCCATACCGAGCTTTCCCTTTCAAAATGGCCGCAGCCTTTCCCTTAATAAGGCAGCAATGCATATTCAATCCTCACTGCTCCTCCCTCCTGCAGCATTTGCTGCTCTGCCTGACCTCCTCCCTCCACTACCGGGGATCACCCCGCTCCACTCCTCCCTGGCACTAATGTACCAGCCTACTTTTCTATCGGGAGTTGGGACACGTTTCTCTCGGGACTTCAGCGGCTGTTTGTTGTGAATAGAACTTGCCTAGTAACAAAGACACTCAAAAGTATTTTCTGTAGTAAACCTATTGTGAAGACGAAACTGCGAATGAACTCGCCCCTGGGCCAGTTTTGTTAATGAAGCGGCAGGGTTGGTGAGTCTGCCCGCTTGCTGCTATTGTTTCACCACACTATAATGATGGGGGTGTCCACGAACACTTCCATGTCTGGGATTGCAATTCATTGTTACTTCGCCACAGCCTATCCCAGCATGCAACACCTGTTTACTTTCTAGAGCTGGTCCACTCTCCTGTCACTAGACATGACTCCTCAGGGCTTCCCACAAGCCCTCAAGTGTGGGAGACTAGCCTATCTTCAAACTCTGCATGTTTGGGTGATGTAACCTAAAATACTTCTATATTATAGCACTGTTAATTATCCGTGTGTTAACAGGTTCAACAAGACCACATGCAGATGCAACGCTATTCATAAATTGACTTCAGATAAGTCAGAATGGAAGCTACAGCCTAATTCAAAGCATACACAGCTCTGCCCGGGCATCTCAATCTCTGACTGCAGTGCATTCATTTATTCCCAAAACGGCACATATACGAGGCTCTGCTAGTTCATCCCTATCATTAGTGAGCTGTGTAAAGAGCTCTACCGGTGCATCCCAATCATTATATGCAGTGCCTACAGCTCTTTCATTACTAGATCGCCCAAACAACTGTGACAGTGCACCTCATCCCGGGTCTGGGGCACACCCCGTTGCACCTCTTTTACTGCCAGCCTTGCTTCTTGTAAGCAAGGATTATAAGTACAAAGTTCATGTTTACGCACCACTTGCAGGTTTTCAAAACACATAAATAAAAGGCATTGTCATTTACAATGCCAATAGCTCAAGCTCTTGCAAATGCGAGACCTATTGCATTGCAAATGCTTGTCTTTTTTTGCAGAGCTAGCAAAGCGTGTCAGACATGTTTCCTTACCAACAACGGGATAACGCAAAATGACGCCCACCCACCTTGCAGAAAGTGAAAAGGGTCCCCTAAGCCTCTCATATCTTACAGATATTCATTGGTCTTGGCCTGAATGCGTCCCTTGAAGGGTTGGGCGGAGGGGCTAATGGGTCACAGGACAGCAGGGGCCTGTTTGACGCCCTTGCTTTGCAACATGCATGCCCTCGGATCTTTTGACTGGGCTGTGAAGTAAAAAGTATTATATCCTAAACCCCTCTCCCTCTTTGTACTTGGCAGAGGAGTGCAGCGCTGCGCCAAAGACAGTGTAATTGCAAACCACAAATTACATTCACCAGTTCATATTCATAAATCA
Organism: Calotriton arnoldi; assembly: GCA_963921515.1. Lineage (NCBI taxonomy): Eukaryota > Metazoa > Chordata > Amphibia > Caudata > Salamandridae > Calotriton > Calotriton arnoldi. The sequence continues at coordinate 964,591 of CAWUFW010000124.1, read as the reverse complement.
CCATTACAAAGCACCATGCAAACACTGCAAGCTCCTGCGAGTCACAAGCTGATGTATGGGGCCACGCGGCGTTCTTCTTCCCGTGAGTCGCATCGACGGGCACAGATACTTTGCAACCTTTTTTACAGTCGCACAGCATGGATTGGTTGTTGAGTGGTTGTTGACGGCAGAGGCCAGGCGTAGCCACCCTCAAAGTATAAGATATCCATATTTGAAAGTTTGCACTGTGCTTATGCAGGATTGGGACCCCCCGGAGCCCCATGGGCTGCTGCATGTTCTCCTCAATGCCAGAGTCAAAGGATGGCACCACTTCTGGCGTTGCGGTCCAGTCTCGTTAATGGGCAAGGGTCACAATGCCCGCGCATTGTGAATATGAAATTGAAAGATGGGATGATAGTCTGACGTAACATGCAGGCTTCCGGCACACCAGTTATAAGTGATAACAATGAGTTTCAAGCTGATTCCCTCCAGTTAATATTAATGATGTGGTTGGTCAGTTTGTTGTTTGTGCCTCATTGCGAATAGTCCCTTCACTGCAAGAGATCTGAGAATCCCTCGTGCTGCAAAGGGGCACGTGCAGCCATCAGACTCCATGTGCATATTTGTTTAAGAAGCTTGTGCACACGCACAGCTATGTGACTGCGCTTGATAATTCTTCTTTCTGGTGCACAGCTTATGTATTCCACAATGCTTCAAATTTGGATCAGTTTAGGGCCCGTGTGCTAAAAATGAACACTGCCAAACAGTTCTGCTTCATTAGGGAGGTTGGATTCCAAGTGGATACGGTCAGTTTGGCCGCTCACTTTCGGAAAAGAATGTTGACTCGCTTGAAGGTCACCCACACCTGGTCCGATGCTCTTAATGTGAATGTGCTTCCAAGTGAAAGCATGCCCTTTCCCCACTTGGAAATTTGGCAGGCGCAAAGCAAACACTACATTTCTGAATCGCTGCATGATAATCTACATTAGATTTGCATTACATTGTGAACAAATTGGCTACAAAATAATATCCTTGATGTGTGACTCTGTTTAGGAGATTTCTAGAGTTTACTGCGAAGGTGTGTCTGAGTGGGAGGCAGCGGAATGCTTCACCGTACAGGTGACAAACTGTGTTTGATTTCTAAGTGGATGGTACAATTTGTTTTAAAAAGCGCAAATAATTTCCTTAAAACAGCGCTGCTAACACTACTAGAGGGGAGCACCTCACATGAAACGCATTTCTACATAGTATCACATTTTATATACCAACAATTTATTGTAATTTTTATTAAAGCACCATTTAAAAAGATCTATTTAAAAAATCAATCTTCATTACTTTCTTGAAGCTTCCTTCTTCTACCTCAAGAGTTAATCTTAACCCCTTCGCTGCCAGGCCTTTTTTGGGCTATTTGGGGTAGTTCGCGCTTAGGCCCCCATAACGTTTTGTCCACATAAGGTATCCGCGCCAAACTTGCGTCCTTTTCTTCCAACATCTTGAGGATTCTAAAGGTACCCAGGGTTTGTGGGTTCCCCTGGAGGGCACCGAGAAATTATACAAAACACAGCTACATTTAGTTTTTTTGGCAAAAATGGGAAAAATGTTCTGTAGAAGACAGAATCTGTTTTTTTCTCCCTGAAATGGTATTAACAAAGGGTTTGTGGTGCTAAAATCACCATCTTCCCAGCTTTCAGGAACAGCAAAACTTTTGTAAGAAAACCACATTTTTTTACACAGTTTTGTCATTTTACTGGGACATTTTTTCCTTTTTTTGTGCTTTCAAACGCCATCCAGTTAGTGGTAGAAATGGGTGTGAAACCAATAATGGATCCTGGAAAGCCATACATTTCTGAAAAGTAGACAAAATTCTAAATTCAGCAAGGGGTCATTTCTGTAGATCCTTCAAGGTTTTTTTTAATAGAAACTAACAGTTGAAAATAAAAAATATTGAAATTGAGTTGAAAAAAACTGCCATTTGTGCCAACATTTTCACCTGTAACTTCTCCTAAGTATGACAGATTTTTCAAAGCAATATACCATTACATCCGCGTGACCTTTCTGGTTGTGGGGATATATAGGATTTGTAGGTTCACCAAGAACCCGAGGAACCCAGAGCCAATAACTGAGCTGCGTCTTGCAATGGTTTTTCATTGTGTACCGGATATATAGCAATTCATTTGGTAAAATATAAAGAGTGAAAAATAGGTACCAAGGAAACCTATCTATTTCTGAAATGGGAACAAAATATAGAGTTTAGAAGCAGTGGTTATTTGCACATTTCCAAAATTGTGGGTACCCATAAAAGCATGTGAATTCGAGGACATTTTTAAAATGACTTCTTTTTTTACAAATTGTCTTACATTTGGAAGGCAGAAATGCAAAGAAAGTCAATTGGTAATAACACTTGTCCTACTGTTCTGTCTAATTCTCCTGATAAAAATGCTACCTCACTTGTGAGGGTAGGCCTAGAGCCTACGGCAGGAAACGGCCCAACACGTAACGTGGACACATCACATTTTTCCAGTGAAAACTGACCCTTTTTTTGCAATGTGCCTAGCTGTGGAATTAGGACCCTAGCTCAGCTGGCACCTAGTGAAACCTAGCAAACCTATACATTTTTGAAGACTAGACATCCAGGGGAATCCATGATGGGGTGACTTGTGTGGCTCTCACCAGGTCCTGGTACATAGAATCCTTTGCAAACCTCAAACTTTGTCAAAAAAACTACATTTTCCCTCACATTTCTGTGATGGAAAGTTCTGGAATCCATGGGGAGCCACAAACTTCCATCCGCCCGGCATTTCCCAAAATCTCCTGATAAAAATGCTACCTCACTTGTGTGGGTAGGCCTAGTGCTCGCAACAAGAAATGGCCCAAAATGCAATGTGGACACATCACATTTTTCTAGTGACAACTGACCCTTTTTTTGCGATGTGCCTAGCTGTGGATTTTGAACCCTAGCTCAGCCGGCACTTAGGGAAACCTAGCAAATGTATACATTTTTTAAAACTAGGCACCCAGGGGAATCTAGGATGGGTGACTTGTGTGTCTCTCACCAGGTTCTGTTACCCAGAATCCCTTGCAAACCACAAACTTTGTAAAAAAAAAAAAAAAAATGTTTCTCACAATTCTGTGATGGAAAGTTCTGAAATCTGTGGGGAGCCACAAACTTCCACCCACCTGGCATTCCCCAAACTCTCCCAATAAAAATGGTACCTCACTTGTGTGGGTAGGCCTAGTGCTCGCGACAGGATACGGCCCAAAACGCAACATGGACACATCACATTTTTCCAGTGAAAATTGACCCTTTTTTTGCAATGTGCCTAGCTGTGGATTTTAAACCCTAGCTCAGCCGGCACCAAGGGAAATCTAGCAAACCTATACATTTTTTAAAACTAGACACCCAGATAAATATAGGATGGGGTGACTTGTGTGGCTCTCACCAGGTTCTGTTACCTATATTCCCTTGCAAACCTCTAACTTTGTGGGGAAAAAAAAAATAAAACACATTTTCCTCACATTTCTGTGATGGAAAGTTATGAAATCTGCGGGGAGGCACAAACTTCCACCCACCCGGCACTCCCCAAAGTCTCCTGATAAAAATGGTGCCTCACTTGTGTGGTTAGGCCAAGTGCTCGCGACAAGAAATGGCCCAAAACGCAACGTGGACACATCACATTTTTCCAGTGAATAGTGACCCTTTTTTTTGCAATGTGCCCAGCTGTGGATTTTGAACCCTAGCTCAGCTGGCACCTAGGGAAGCATAGCAAACGTATACATTTTCTAAAACTAGACACCCAGTGGAATCCAGGATGGGGTGACTTGTGTGCCTCTCACCAGGTTCTGTTACCCAGAATCCATTGCAAACATCAAACTTTCTAAAAAGAAAACACATCTTCCTCACATCTCTGTGATGGAAAGTTCTGGAATCTGTAGGGAGCCACAAACTTCCACCCACCCAGCATTGCCCAAAGTCTCCTGATAAAAATGGTACCTCACTTGTGTGGGTAGGCCCAGTGCCCACAAAAGGAAACGGCCCAAAACGCAACATAGACACATCACATTTTTCCAGTGAATAGTGACCCTTTTTTTTGCAATGTGCTTAGCTGTGGATTTTGAACCCTAGCCCAGCTGCCACCTTGGGAAACCTAGCAAACCTATACATTTCTGAAAACTAGACATCCAGGGAAATCAAGTATGGAGTGACTTGTGTGGCTCTTATCAGGTTCTGTTACCCAGAATCCCTTGCAAACCTCAAACTTTGTAAAAAAACAACACATTTTCCTCACATTTCTGTGATGGAAAGTTCTGGAATCAGCGGGGAGCCACAAACTTCCACCCACCCGGGATTTCCCAAAGTCTCCCGATAAAAATTTTACCTCACTTTTGTGGTTAGGCCTAGTGCTCGCGACAGGAAACGGCCCAAAATGCAACATGGACACATCTCATTTTTCCAGTGAATAGTGACCCTTTTTTTTGCAATGAGCCTAGCTGTGGATTTTTAACCCTAGCTCAGCCGGCACCTGGGAAAATCTAGCAAACCTATACATTTTTTAAAACTAGACATCCAGGGGAATCCAGGATGGGGTCACTTGTGTGGCTCTCACCAGGTTCTGTTACCCAGAATCCCTTGCAAACCTCAAACTTTGTAAAAAAAAAAACATTTTCCTCAAATTTCTGTGATGGAAAGTTCTGGAATCTGCGGGCAGCCACAAACCTCCACCCACCCGGCATTTCCCCAAGTCTCCCAATGAAAATGGTACCTCACTTGTGTGGGTAGGCCTAGTGCCCGCAACAGGAAATGGCCCAAAACGTATTGTGTAGGCATCAAAAATGATCAATCACAAAACAACCTGGTTTAGCTAGGGGGTCATCTACGTTTTTAGCCCCGGGCTCGGCGGCCATGTAGGGAAACCTTCCAAACCCAGACATTTCTGAAAACTTGACACCCGGTGGAGTCCAAGGATGTGTGGCTTGCGTGGATCCCCGAACGTTTTCTTACCTAGAATCCCCTGTAAACCTCAAATTTTGCTGAAAAATCACATTTTTCTCATATTTCTGGGGGGGAATTGCTGTGCCGGCACAAGGTTCCTACCACCCAGCATTCCCCTTGGTCTCCCGAGTAAAATGATACCTCACTTGTTTGGCTGTCCAATGCAGAATCGGTAAAAACGCATTTGTTTGAAAATGTAGCACTTAGAATTCGCTGTGCTATACCCTTAATCCCTATGTTTCTGGCCCTTCTCAGTCACGGGCCCTTGGGCCACCCACACAAGTGAGGTATCATTTTACTTGGGAGAACAAGGGGAAGGCTGGGTAGTAGGACATTTGTGCCGGCACAGCAATTCCCCCCCCAGAAATGTGAGCAAAATGTGATTTTTTTTAGCAAAATTTGAGGTTTACAGGGGATTCTGGGTAAGCAATCAGTGGGGGATCCACGCAAGCCACACATCTTTGGACTCCCCCGGGTGTCTAGTTTTCAGAAATGTCTGGGTTTGGTAGGTTTCCCTACATGGCCGCCGAGCCCAGGGCCAAAAACGCAGGTGACCCCCTAGCAAAACCAGGCCGTTTTGTGATTGATAATTTTTGATGCCTCCACAATACGTTTTGGGCCATTTCCTGTCACGGGCACTAGGCCTACCCACACAAGTGAGATACTATTTTTATTGGGAGACTTGAGGGAACTCTGGGTGGTAGGAAATTTGTGCTGGCCGGATTATTCCACAACTCTCCCACACACAAATGTGAGAGAAATGTGATTTCAAGAGCCAAATTTGAGGTTTTCTGGGGATTCTGGGTAGGAAAACGTTGGGGAATCCACACAAGCCACACATGCTTGGACTCCGCTGAGTGTCTAGTTTTCAGAAATGTCTGGGTTTGATAGGTTTCCCTACATGCCCGCCGAGCCCTGTGCCAAAAACGCAGGTGACCCCCTAGCTAAACCAGTCCGTTTTGTAATAGATCATTTTTGATGCCTCCACAATACGTTTTGGGACATTTCCTGTCACGGGCACTAGGCCTACCCACACAAGTGAGATTCCATTTTTATCAGGAGACTTGAGGGAACGCTGGGTGGTAGGAAATTTGTGCTGGCCTGGTGATTCCTCAACTCTCCCACACACAAATGAGAGAAAATGTTGATTCTTTTAGCCACATTTGTGGTTTGCTGAGAATTCTGGGTAGGAAAACGTTGGGGAATCATCGCAAGCCACACATCCTTTGACACCCCCGGATGTCTACTTTACAGAAATTTCTAGGTTTAGTAGGTTTCCTTCTATGGCAGCCGAGCCCAGGGCCAAAAACGCAGGTGATCCCCTTGCAAAACCAGGTCATTTTGTGATTGCTCATTTTTGATGCCTCCACAATACGTTTTGGGCCATTCCCGGTGGCGGACACTTGCACCCCCCACACAAGTGAGGTGCTATTTTTATAGGGAGACCTGGGGGAATGCTGGGCGGTAGGAAATTTGGGGATTGTTACTGATTCTGGAAGAATAAGGCACAGTAATGCAAGGAAAATGTGACTGTAGTCACATTTAGAGGTTTGCAGGTCATTTTGGGTAAGAGAGCTTGTTGGAATCCACGAAAGGAACACCACCATGTACTCCCCTGGGTTTCTACTTTATGAAAATATCGAGAATTGGTAGATTTTCCCTAGAGACAATGTACACCCTGGCAGAGAGAGACTGAAAATGCAAATATTACTTCACAACCAACTATTCATTAAGTACACACACATACTGGTTGGATTTGGCACAAGGGTGAGTGATGATTAAGGATCTAAAATTTTATTAACAAGAGATTTCACAAAAAGGAAATGCACTGTTAATAGTTAAAAGGTTATAAACCTGAACCAGTGACTCACAGCTCGTGAGCTGTAAAGCCACAACAAGGCACCGACCTCTTTACAGGCCATTCACACACCTTTCATTCGTGACACATACAAGACCATTTCCACTGCCAGCTGCAGGCCCAGCACATTACAACACTCACATCAACAGGCAGCGCCATTCAAGGGCCCATCACTTTCATACACCCACATGCCTGACACAGCAACCACACCGGCTGATGGAGTGTGCGGACTGGCATTTGTCTAGCAGTGTGTGTAGTGACCAGCAGCAAGTCACTACTCACACACAGCCAGCCAAGAGCAATCCACGCACACTGCCACCAAGCGCCAGTCCACGCACACCGCCAGCCAAGCGCCAGTTCACACACACCACCAGCCAAGCACCACTCCACGCACACCACCAGCCACAACCACCACCACCCCACCTCTGCCCCCCCCCAGCGCCTTGGGACCCTCACGGGTGAGTAGCGCGCTTTAAAACCCCTGATTGATTGATTGAGCCAAGCGCCACTCCACGCACACCGCCAGCCAAGCACCAGTCCACGCACACTGCCAGCCAAGCGCCACTCCATGCACACCGCCAGCCAAGCACCAGCCACACACACCACCAGCCAAGCGCCAGTCCATGCACACCACCAGCCAAGTGCCAGTCCACACACACCGCCAGTCCATGCACACCGCCAACCAAGTGCCAGTCCACACACACTGCCAGCCAGGCACCAGTCCACACACACACCACCAGCCAAGCGCCAGTCCACACACATCGCCATCACATATTTTATGCAACAAAAAAAAAAAAAACAATTGGCAATAGATACAAAACTATAACTACAAGCACAACACCTCTAACTAAATACATCACACTTATGCCAACCATGAAATCTGAAGAAAAATATAAAACGATACAGACCAGTCAGTTTACTTTTATGCTCACGGTTGCAACCAAAAACTCTGTTGTGTGTGGTACAATTTAAAACATTTGGGCACACACAGCCCAGGATTAGAAGGACAATAGGGGCAGTACATACGAGTCTCCTTCCGCACACCTCTTTGGGCACTGACTCTACATTTTTTAGTGGGAAAGTCTTTTTTGGCTGTGGGAGGAAGGTGATCAGGAAAGTGGCGATCTTTCAATCTAGCCACATCCTCCACCACTGCTTCTCTAGGAACTCCTGCCTGTTCCACTAAAACAAGGCTGCCTATCAAAGACTGCTGAAACTGAACAAATGTCATCTTTGACTCTGGAGAGCAAACCTTAAATACAACAAAGGCATTGTAGCTTGCTAAATGGAATAAATGGATAGCCAACTTCTTATACAAAACGTACGCCTTACGGACAGCAGTGTAAGGTTCCAACCTCTGATCTACTCAATCTACACCACCCATGTGCTTATTGTAGTCAAAAATGCACACAGGTTTGCGCACTTCAGCAACCTGACTCCAAACAGTCACAGGTGAAGTACTTTCATCATGGATGGTAGTCAGCATATAGACATCTCTCCTGCCAGAAAATTTCAGAGCTAGAAGCTCATCACTACGCAAGGCTCTGCACTGTCCCTACACAAGTATTTTACAAAACAGCTCTTTTGGGTAACCTTTACGGTTAGAGAGGATTGTGCCACAAGCAACAGTGTCCACTTTGAACAATTCCTTGAATAATGGCACACCAGTGTAAAAGTTATCTACATATGAATGGTGACCTTTTGTTAAAAAGTCCTCTACCCATTTCCCACACAATTTTCTCTAACTCTGAAAGTGGACGTACAACCAGAGGGGTCAATACTGGAATCCCTACCAGTGTAGACCCTGAAATTATAGACTTATTCAGTACTACTCTAAGACAGCATAAACATCTTAATTCCATAACGTGTCCTCTTACTAGGAATGTATTGCCTAAAAACCAATCGCCCCTTGAACAGGGCCAAAGACTCATCCACAGCTATTTCTTTCACAGGCACATAGATCTCTGAAAATCAATCAACAAAGTGATCAAGGACAGGCTGAACCTTAAAAAGACGTTCACAATCAGGGTGATCTCGGAGCAACGCAAAAGCATTATCAACAAAATGCAACATCCAAAGAAGAAGCAAATACCGATTACGACTCATGGTTGCAGAAAATATATCTGTTGCCATCAAGGGATTAGTAGACCAATATGAAGACAGCGATGGCTTCCTAATCAGGCTCATCAAAAAAGTTAAACCCAAGAACTTCTTCAGCTCATCCAGATTTGTGGGAGTCCACCAGGTAGCTCTAGAGTGGGGCCGAAGTCTGGCACTGTTGTCCCTCAAATACTGTTCAGCATACAAATTAGTTTGCTCAACAATCTCAGCCAAAAATACATCGTCCATAAACAACTGAAAGAAATTCATCGGCAAAAAAAATTCACAATTCACTCTACACCCTGCAACACCACTAAAGACAGGCAGCACCAGCTGCACCATATTTGGGTCAACCCAGAGTCCAGCACTTTCAACGGGAAGCTTTGCAACCCCAGGCTACAATCCAGATGCCTCTTGCTGCACTATCAGCACATCAGTGTCCTCCTCTAAAACAGGCACTTCGTCCGCACTGAGAGTAGCTTCATCCGCACTGAGAATAGCTTCATCATCAGATGATTCGTCTCTGACAGAAAAATCACTGCCAGAATCCTGGCCTTCCTCCTCTGCCTCAGATACAGAGTCAGTCTCATAATCATGGTCAGAAGAAGACTCGAAAAGCATTCCAACAACTGCTGAGCAGTCATCCTGCGGCTAGCAATAATCCTTAGTTATACAAGTAATTTGACAAATAAGTCAACAGTACCTAACACTGTGTAAAAAAAGTAATAAACAAAGTGTGGATTTATAAAACAAAAAAAACTACAGGCATATAGCAGTTGCAAGATAAAGTCAATCAATACAAAGCACACAAAGACCTATATACTGTAAAACAAAACCACACACTTGCCAGAGGCAGCTAGACTCACCAGCACCTACTCTGCACAGAGACAGCAAGCACCAATATCCCACTAAAAAAGAAAACAAAAGAAAATTACACACAAAGCAACACAATACACATTGTACACAAATACAAGGAAAATGTCACACATATTCAAACAGAAGCTAGATAGACTGCTATTATTCCAACATTTCTAAAACACACATTCATGCAGGTCATTGATACACATTTGTAGTAAACAATATAAAAAAAGTTTCCTTACCAAACACTTGCAACTAAACAAACTGCAGCTCTACCAGTGCCGAAACCGCAAGCACAATTTACACCAAAGTAAAACAAAAGCTTTGCACTAAAATGAAAGGGAGAAAAACAATGTTACGATCACAAATAATGGCAAAACACACAGACAATCAGCCGAACTACATTTAACACACAAACTTCCCTCGGGGCACATGGGTTTAAAAATACAAGGCCTATGGGGGCATAAACAGCCAGAATATTCACCCCCTAAAGGGGAGCGACCCTTGCTTAAGGGGCCACTCCCCAAAACATTTTGCACCATAAACAATAACATCCCTGGTGGTCTAGCAGCTTCTGCCCCCCTTTGGGGCAGATGGCACTAAAAATATACAGCCCATCTGCCCCCAAAGGAGGAAGAAATGGCCAAAACACAGTCAACCCCAAAAGGGAGTGACCCTTGCCCAAGGGGCCACTCCCCAAACCATTTCTATATGCATACATAAAAAAAATCCTGGTGGGCTAGAGGCTTCTACCCCCCTTGGGGGCAGATGGACCTAAAAATAAAAAGCCAATCTGCCCCCAAGGGGGGCAGAAATGGCCAAAACATTAATCTCCAAAAGGGGAGCAATCCTTGCCCAAGGGATCGCTCTCCGTAATTATTAAAAAATTAATCCCTTGCATCTAGTGGGTTTCAACCCCCCCCCCGGGGGCTAGATCAGCAAGAAAAATGGCTGATCTGGTCCCAGGGGGTGCCGAAACACGGAGGAAAAAACAATCACCCCCCATGGGAGTGACCCTTGCCTAAGGGGTCGCACCCAAAATGCACACAAATAAATTCCCTGGTGCCTAGTGGGTTTCAGCCCCCCTGGGAGGCTGATCGGCCTAAAAATGGCTGAATCAGCACCCGGGGGGCTGAAACACAGACAAAAAAAATCATCCCCATGGGAGCGACCCTTGCCCAAGGGGTCGCTCCCAAAATGCGCAAATATAACATCCCTGGTGCCTAGTGGGTTTCGGCCCACCCTGGGGGCTGATCGGCCTAAAAACGGCCGCATCAGCCCCCAGGGGTGCCAAAACACAGACAAAAAAATATCACGCCCATGGGAGCAACGTTTGCCCAAGGGGTCGCTCCCAAAATGCACACATATTAAATCCCTGGTGCCTAGTGGGTTTCGGCCCCCGGGGAGGCTGATTGGCTTAAAATCAGCCCGCAGGGGCGGGCGAAACATAGATACATATGCCCCCAGGGGAGCAATCCTTGCCTAAGGGGTCGCTCTCCCAACAAAACCAAAAAAACATCCCTGATGGTCCAGTGGATGGGTTCCTGCTCCACGATCGCGGGCCTCACCTGCGATCGTTGAGCAGGAATCTATTAGAAACAGGCACAGAGGGAAAGGAAAAACTCTTTCCTTTATCCCTGTGTCTGTTCCACCCACCCTCCAACAGAAGGACGTACCTTAATCACGTTCTCTCTCTGGACACGCTGGAAGCAAATGGCTTCCAGTGTGTTCCCGGCAGCCTATGACGCGCCGATGTCATCGGATTGCCGAGGGAGGGGGAGGCAGCGGAAGTGCTTCCGCTGCCATCCCCAGTGGGGGCATGTACGGGGGCAGCCCACAGGTGGAGCGCCAGCGCTTCCCCCGCAGGCCACTGCCTGGACGTAATGGGTACGTCCTCGGCACTGCTCCACCGTTGCTGAGGACGTAAGCATTATGTCCTTGGCACAGTAGGGGGTTAATGATTTCAATTACAACCCACCCATTTTGTATAACAGTCCTTTCACTCAACTTTGTTTTACATAATTCAACTACCAATTGTCCATTCTTCTTGACCGTTTCATAAGAGACACAATAATGAAATTACTTCAAACTCAATTACAAGTTTGTTTGTAGACTTGAAAAAATTCAAATTGGAGATCCTATCCCAAAGACATAATTATTGTAGCAATATAAGATTTGGTGAAAGAGCTGAAGTAATCTGTAAAGGAGCCAGAGTAATTAAAAAGGAGCCGTGAGCTACCACTTCCTTAGGGCTCATAATAGTAAATATAAGCTTTTTACTTTTGGTGGGATAGTTTTCTTAATACATCTTGAAAAAAGAATGCTAATTTAATGTAATCTATATAAATGAATTATATATTTAATTCAAAATTAAGTTAATGGTGTTGTAGCATTTTTTATTTTTTTCTACATTTAAAATAATTACATAAAATTAATTTACATTCATTTTTAACCTAAAAATTGTTTTACTATTTTAAAAGTTTTTAAAACCTGTTTACATTTTCCCAATATCTTACTATAAGGAGATCTCCACTTTAAACCCCACCTTACTCCTCCCTAACCCCCTTCCATTTAGTAGTAAGTATGCCCCCTTTCACAGCCACTCTTGCAGGTTCCTCTCACATTAACTACTAAGGGCCTCATTACGATGTCGGTCGGAAAGCAATACGACCGACTCCTTGACGGAATCGGTTCCAACCGACTCGCGTTCGGTGAGTCCGACCGACCGATTACGATGGTTCTGAACACCGTTCGGAAAGTCTCCCATTGGCTTCAATGGGAGCCTGTGTTCCGACCGACAACACAGGCTCCCATTGAAAAAATGGGTGGTCGCGGAAAACCCTGCACCCTGTCGCAGGCACCCCATGGTGCCTGTCACACTGTGCATGGTTTCAAAGGGGGGTCCCTTGGGTACCCCTACGGCCCCCAACTGGAGGCCTCAGAGTGAAGGGGTGCCTGCTATGGGCCTCCAAAGTCAGTTTGCGACAGCCGTTCCATGTCGGACAGACTGATTCGGAAAGGCTGTCCGAATCCGACATCATAATACGCCGGTTGGAAACGCGGTCCGTAGAGCTGTATGGTTTGGCTCCAACCGACTTGGAATCTCCGAATGCCAGTCGGAACCAACTCTGAATGACCAAACGGTTACCTTTCCATCGTAATCGGTCGGTCGGAAATGTTTCCGAGTCGGTCGGAAACATAGGTTTCGACACAGGTTAGGAAAATCCGACTGCCGTTCGGTGGCTTTCCGACCAACATCGTAATGAGGCCCTAAGTAGTAAACTTACATGTGTGATGATCTCTTCCCAGAAACGACAGGAGAAGTGGAAGTGGAGATTTACACTTGTAGATTTGTGAATTGCATTTTAAAGAATGTAAGTAGTACTACTGTAGTACTACTTTAAGTACTACGCAATGCAGTTTGTGAATCAGTCTGTAATATTTTATTTTTACCAAAATAGTGATTTACATGAAAACTGAAACTTGAATAAAGAAATTGCAAGTTCCTTAAAAAAAATCAGCATTGCCCGACCATCTCCCTTTCATTTTTTATCCCTCCCAATGTTGGCAAATGAAAGAAAAAGCACTCCACTCCCTAATTCATACACAACCACCCTTTGGCAAGGCAGTGGGATAACTGAATTTTCTTTTTTTCCCCAAAAAGTCCATCATTTGTAAGACAGAGAGCCAATAACAATCCACCTCTGACCTTGGGCAAAATGCCAGGTGGTTTCACATACTACATTTACTGTTGGCTAAGTCAGGGGTAAGGAAATAATGACAGTCAACATTTGGAGACGGAATGGTACAAGGAAAAAATAGCTATGCGTGCAATTGGGCAAGACTTGGGGGGGAAACCATACACTACTCCCTCCCTCCGGAAAGCAAGTAGAGAAATTAATCAACCAGTAATCAAAGGGATAAATATAGGTAATTTTCAATCTCTGTTTTGTGCATGATAGGGATAGTATAACAGTCCTGCCATGGGGCTTACAGGAAACACCTGCTCAAGTGCCCTCTTCACCATTTAAAACAATGCACCATGTCATCTGGCCTAGTTATCAGTGACACACAATACATATGAGGGGAAGAAGGGCTAGGACAGCTGTCAACTGGCCCAGAACTCTGTGTACAATAGCAAGTACAACATATTTTAAATGAAGCTTGCCTCACACATTACAAAGATTAATACCTATAAGAAAAATACACTATGACATGCCCCCAAAAAGCAGTTGTGGCTACAGCTAAATACCTCAAAAGACAAGTCTAGCTGCAACTTTAAACTTAACTCTCATTGTGCTATAAATTATTTCCAACATCAGATATATTTTGACACCTAAAAAAAACACATTACACAATGTTTAATATCAGACATTTTCTACAATAAAAACACATGGTTTTACAAGAAAATTAATTTTATAAAACAGTACAGTACAGAAAGTATCACACACTGGCATATAAGAAACATGTTAAAACTTTCAATAACACTTCAACATCATCACAATGAACCCATCATCCATGTCCTAATTCTCAATCTGTGATGAAATACCAATGCCTTGACACACAAAGCAACAATTCTGTCATCACCATTTCAATACTGTTTCACTCCAACTAATCAGTCACACCATCATATAAACTCTTACACACACACAAATATGCATAGTTTCACTTTCATTCACATCTCATTGACAAGTGATGGTGGCAATGGGAGTTGAGGTGAAGTGAGTATGGCAGGAGTAGGAGCTAAGGCTATGGTAGAACTTTGACTTTTCATACCTTTTATGGTTTTAAGATAGAGCTACAGTTATGTACCCTTTAACTTTATTGTAACCCCCCTTTAACTTTAGTTAACAGAGTCTAGTTATGCTCAATCCCTCTTTCATTGTAAGGAGCTGTTGTCTTATAATGATATTGTTGGTGTCATTAGACACATCTGCATGAAATTTAGAACCCGCTAAATTACTTTGGCTAGGTTTTGGCATGTCAAGTTTTGTACAGATCAGTCCAGTGGGTGGAAATATAAAGGGGGTGGTTGTTTTAAACAAGAAGTGTTTTCCATTCTAGCTCCCTCTGAATATTTTCTGTCTGTTACAGCAAAAACTGCAAAATTGAGTTACATTAAACTGGGTATGGAACTAGATCTTTACTACAGGTGCCCACTTTTGCGGTTTGATGGTTTTTGAGATGTTTGCATTACAAAAAAGGTATTGTGTATCAAAGTGTTAAACTATAGAGATAGTGTGTCAGTCAAGTGAAAATTTGGAGTTTGCAAATTTTGTCAATCAAATTTGAACTTTTGATAGTTCTGATTGGTTGGTAACAAGCTTCCATGCATTTATTTTCTACTATCTTGCAGTTCTCAAATGCATAAGGCAATGGGCAAGCGTGATGACCAATGTTGGACTACAGAGCGAGCGTGGCATGTTGAATTTGACATGGCTTTCGTATGATAATATAGCATGTTATATGCAAGATAGGTGTATTTGTAAATAAACATCAGCGTATCTAATATTAGAGAATATGTGTACTAAGTATAGAGCCTAGAAAGCAAGCTAACTGAATGGTAATGCCCACTCGCCATGTATGCAGTTTTAGAAACTCCATTTTTGTGAATACCGTTTAAACTAACAGGGCAGAGAAGGGAAACTTTCCACTTCTCTCATGCATGCATTGTAACCGCTGCTGCAATCAAAGATGCGCTTGTAGAGATACATCTTTGAAGGAAGGACGAAAAAAGTAGCATTAGCTTCTGTAGGTTCTGTGTACTTCTACAAAGAAGCATTCTTTGCATATTTTTATACAAAGCAGGAGCTGAGCATAAGTGACTCCTTCCCCACTACATAAGACTTTATTGGAGATGAAGGTATATAATGTGCTGATGAAGGGGTATGAGTAATCAGGGAAAGGGCAGAGTGGTGAAGTCAACATGACTTGATATTGCACTGGTCGATGTTCAAGGCCTTACCTGTTGTCTTCAAGGGGTTAGCCATATAGGGGTGTTGTGTTGCTGCTACCTAGTGGTTGTGCCTAGCATGCATCCCCCATCTTGGAATGTTATGGAAGGAAGCTGCATTGTACATGCTGTGGCCACCTCTAAAAAGAGAAAGATGAGTTTTCTTCCACTATTTGCATTCTCTCTTGGTGCCAGTCATCTTGGTTTGGAAAGATTTCATTGCTTTTCAATGGGTATTTTGGTTCTCTAAGGATACGTTGTTCCTGTTACTCTTTCACTTTTGAAGCACATTAGGCAGTATGAATATTTAACAACATCAAGTGCAGCATGACTATTCAATACCAGCAACTTCACTGAAAACTGGCCTGGCAACACTCTGGGTTGCTGGGTTTTTTCGCTTTTGCTCTGCTTACACCTGGCCTTCCTGCATTGTGCTCCTTTGTTGTTTGTCATTCTCTCTGTTTCCTCTTTTTTGCTTGTTAGTTTGTTGTTGCCTCTAGCACTCCTTCCCTTTCCCATTCCCTCTATGTCTCGTGCAGGACCTCCTTGTGGACCTTCCAGTACTGGTTTACAGAGAGACCACAGCTGGATGAGTTGCCCATTTATGTGTTTCAGACAGTTACTGGAGATTTGCCTTAATAAATCTTTTTTGTCGTATTATTCCATATGCATTGGGCCACTGACAGCTGTGGTCTACCTAAGGTTGTTCCCCTGTTTACCTGCATCGTGGGGCGTTAGTTAAGTTAGTCTTGGATAACTGCTAAAAGTATTGGGGAGACAAAAGGTCGTGCAGAAGTTCAGGTTTGTATGTCAATTAATCTGGATCACAGATCCTGACTAGGGGAAGGATTCAACACAAGTGCTAAACTCAACTAAGTGGAGATGCTTAATGACTTTCCGACTGCTGACCAGATGACAACATAAGGGACGCGGGGAAACTATACATGGATTGTGCTATTATCAGCTTAGTAAACTAATACAACCCTATAATTTGGTAAGGGAACAGAGCAGGTTGGGGTGTGTGACAAAATATGATAGGAGAATATTTAACATTTGCCATAATTTGAATATTATCTGGTGAGCAGATTAAAATAATTATGATCATTTGGATTTACATGATTTGCCAGCAAATGCTGCATAAAAAAATCATAAGACTGTAAAATACCAATTATTCTGTGTGCATACTGATTTGGGGGTACAAGGGCAGGGCTCCAATATATCTTCACCTGCAAATAAGAGATTGTTCGACAGGCTTGTCTGACTCCTAGCACTGTCTATTTAAAACAGCATAACTCATTAGAGGAATTGGAGACGCCTGCCAGTTTTCATTTAGTCTGAAAAGGTTACATATCCTTTTGGGGTCAAGTGACCTACTGGGTGGGATCTCAGTGAACTGGGATTAACAAGATATGGCAGTTCCCAGATATGTGGAAAATGCATTTTGTATTAAGAAAATAAATATCTGTTGATGCACATAATTTAAAATTTTGGGCCCTCAGAATTCTCAAATTTGGACCTGTATTTTAAATATGCCAATGTTAAGGCTAAGTTGCAATTTGCAAAATGCATTTTAATTGCTTATGATTGTAGTGCCATTTGACAAATCAGCACACTACTTAGCACATGCTTAACATCTTTTGGTGTATTTTGATATGTCAATTTTTGTGAAGAAGAGGGGCAAATTGTAAAGGAAAGAACATTTTTCAGGTGTTAACTTTGGCACCATTTAATGAACCTGCATGAAATGTGAATGCCATTTAGCAAGTTAAGTCTAATGCTAGTGCCTTAGGCCAGGCCAACATCCAGAGTTTGCTGCATACAGGTGAAAGCCATACACAGATGTTTCAATAGGAAAGGAGCAAAATACAAGCCAGACAATGCGAACAGATCCTGCTACTCACTGACGTAGGCCGCGTGCAGCTGCTATGGGTACAATGAGGGTGGGTGCAATGAGGGTTGTTGCAAGTTCTGTGCCTAGAGGTCACAGTGCATAGCCAAAGTTGTGTGCAGCTGGCTCTGTGTGGCAGGGGCCAGATGGTTGGTTTGAGCACGCCTGGCTATGCCATGCACCCAGAGCCTGCTGCTTATGGCTAAAGAGTGTTTCCAGCTGATTTGAGTCTGATGGGAGCTGGAGCTTGGCTGGACTGCCTTGTCACTCAGGGGTTGCTGCACACGACCAAAGGTTGTGTGCAGATGGTTTGGTGCAATGTTGACTGAGAGCAGTGCCTGGCTGTAGGCTAGTTCTTTCATGCAGATGTTACATGCACAGCCAAAGACCATGTGCTGGTTGAGGTGGAATAGAGGATGGGCACTGGGCCTGACCAAAGACCCGGTCCCTGCCCTTGCTGCCCACACCGAAAGTTCCTGTTCAGTTGGTTATGCCCATTGATTGGTCCAGGCTCTGAGCTTACTATCAGCTATGCATGGCCCGTGCACAGAAGATATATGCTTTATGAAAGGCATAATTTAGTTTATATATTTAGAAGACCTCAAAAATGAGCTAAAATAGAGTGATGGTTAACTATTCAGAAGATAAAAACAATGGTTGAAACTGCTCCAATTCAATTAAAAAACTTCAGTTGAAGAGATGCTATGCCTTCAATTTATAACCTACATACAACCGAAATTCAGCATTTATGGTTAGCAACTCAACCATAAATCACTTTCCAGTGTACTGCGCATGAACTCCCACAAGAGATCATACATAATATCACAAAAGATATCACTGATTAAATTACTTATCACCTCACGATTGACATAATTGACTACATCACTCTGGACAGCCAAGGAAGTGTAACTCTGTTACAATTAATGAAAACTTTGATTCAAAATACAACATTTCTAAACATTGCAACTTTAATTTCAGCAGGCTCTACTGTGAAGGGGAAACAGTTATGAACCTTGAAATCACTTTTGCCGTATCTAATGGGCTAGGAATCTAATGTCTGCCTTTCAACCTGCTGCTGGTCCGGGGAAGTTGTGTAAATGTTGAGGACCGATTTTGGTTATTTTGAATAGGACGTGGGTCAAGATGGTGTCTGGATGAAGGGCCTGGGGGGTGGCCAGGTCCTGCATTCAGCCCTCTCTACTCCCAACTGAAGGATTTACACAAAGGCTATGTTCTTACAGTGGTTCCATGGAGGGCCTGAAGCCCAAGCCCTGCTTTCAAATCATGCTACACATATCTGAAGGTGGTGCAGGATGGGTTATGTGCATACCTGGGTAAAGAACGGTGACATGTTATAACTATAAATAACGGCACATAACAAGTCAAACTCAGTAAATACCACAACATACACAAAGGAACAAACAAGTGTGAAACCCTAGCATTGCCACAATTTTAAAGTTGAGGTGATGTCATGTCAGCAGTGCTGTCATTGATGATGTAATTTGCAATGTCATATGAAACATCATGAATGAGGTCATGAACTGTGCATTCATAGCTAGTTATAGCTGCATATTATGTCAGGTTTTGGGGTGAGACAGCACATAAGAGAGACAGCAAACGTACCACATGTAAGAGGTGAAGAATGGGGCAGCGGCAGTGGCGTAACAAAACGTGAGGGGCACCCCCTCCAAGATATGCTGAAGGGGCCCCTCACACTCACATCAGTAGGGGCTGAGGGGGGCCCCTTCGAGTATGGGTAGGCCTGGGGTCCTCTCCGCACCGCAGGGGCTGCAGAGGCCTTTGTTACGCCCCTAGGCAGCGGAGACTGCAGTCATGGAGGACAAAAGCTTCCAGGGTCAGGTCTGAAACATGCTGCCCCAGCCACCAGAGGACAGGTACTTCACTCCCAGGTCAGAGAGGGCAGAGCCCTTTAAAGAGTTAGTAGAAGCAGAAGAACCTGCCTGGAAACAATGGTTGTTTCAACTCCTTTGCTTGGCATTATTGTTTGCACCTGTGATTCCATTCCCTCACCTTTGTTGTTTTCCCCTTTGTTGGTTCCCTCTGTCTCTCTCCTCCCTCTTCCTTGCACTGACCCTTGTATTCACTTTGGACTGACCCTGACCCTGACATTTGACTCTGCTACTACTATTATTGATTCTGCTCCAGTTATTTCCTCTGATTTGGTGATTAAGAATGTGCTTCTGACCTGGCTTCGGATTTCCCTTTCTTAGTTTCCGAACTCCATTTCTATCTTCTGGTGGGGAGGAGTGCTATGCACCTTAGGCTCTCAGGCAAGTTTCAGTGTTTGCTTGGGGCCTAGTTACAGCGACACCTCCCCTCACACTGGGTAAGCTGCATCAAGGATTTTTATAGTACTTACCTGTTTAGGCACCTTCTTCTGTTATCAGATGCTCACTGTCCTTTGTTTCCTCTCTTGACTGTGAGTCGTATTATACCTCTGTGATGCTGTGCCATCCTGTATCTTCCTCCAGCCATCCTGCTGGAAACGAGTGATGTTCTTTCTCTATCGCTGATCCCTCACTCCTTCTTCCCCTTTTCGAGAAACAGGTGCTCCCTACTTTCCTGGAGTGTGATATAGGGAGTGGGACCGCCTATAATGGGAGAAGGCAGGATTAACCGTGCTAGCCTTTGGGCAACTTTACAAGGGTTGTGACACATTACTGGATTTTCCGTGTTTTTTTAAACATTTTATAAACAGAAGACACATCATTGGAAACAGTGTAGCATGGCCCAACATTGTCATCAGGGGGTTCCAGTGATATCATAAACCACGAAGCCGAAAGCTGAGTGGTCTATAAATGTCAACAGAACCAGTAGGTGACCGCATAGCACCATATTTCACTTTACCCATTATGTCAATGTTTACATGTTTGTTTTTGCAAAGGTTAGCTTGGAAGTGGTGTTTTTCATACATGGTAATGGTTATTGAAAATAGTAGGTGAAATACTGGACTCTGCTGTTTGATGGTCAGCAGTAAAAAAAGAAGAGAACAATACATAATTATGTTGTTAAGAATGTAGAATTTTAGAAAAAACACCCTTTCTCTTGTTGTAAAAAAAATTCTGTCTGTAAACAGTGAGAGATTGTGGGGGTTATTCTCTTCAAGGTACAGCTAACAATGGACAGTGAATAGAATTAAAATGTTTAGGTTTTATTCATCTCGCATGAACAGATTGTTGATAAAAACATTGGCAGTAGTCAGCGCCAATGGAATTAAGCGATTCTGTGCCTACGCTGTTCACCGTGCTGTTAAGGATTTACCACACCTGCTACAGAACTTGCTGCATAATTTGCAGATTTCAACAAAAAATGCTGTTTCCACCTCAAACGAATCAAAATAATGCAGCCATAAAATGTGCTGCATAATGCTGAAGAATGTATCTTTTCTTGCAGCGCAATTTAGCTAATTCTCCTGCATAATTTGGTTTTACAACGTTGCCTAATTCTGGTGGCCCTGACAATAGTAAAGCAATGGTCGAGTGAGTTTTTTGGGCCTGTCACTATGATGATGAAACACATATTTCATAGGGGCCAGTGAAATATGTTCCATATTTCATGGGTTCTTGCGAAAAAATGTTGTTTTTTTACCAGTGCATTTTGTGCAATAGAGCAAGATGCTCTGATTGTGGATAACCCCCCCTGTTTGTAGATTGTGCACATGAACAAAACAGCATGGCATAATTCATAGACGCAGATCCACTGAGTGCACTATACCGTTTATTGCCATTGTTGGGGGCGGGGGCATCATGGCTCACTCAAGACTTTGCCTCTTGTGAGTCCTGGTCCCGCCACACACCCAACAAAAGCAATAAATGGCTTATTGCACTGTGTTCATCTGCATATATGCTAAGTCTGTGTGTTTGCTGTGGACCAGTTAGAATTTATTTATAAAAAAAAAACCTAAAGGGTAGTGAAATTTCCACGTTAACCTGAACACACCAACCCTGGATTGTGATTGCAGGTCCCACCCAGGCCGAGGGTGTATTTTTTGGGATGAAGTTCGCCTGGGTCCATTCCGGAAGGCCATTGGCGGGGCAACATATCTGGCTGTCTGGAGGAAGCAGTTCGTTAAGCACGGTGTAAGTTTTTACTCCGTGGCACAAAATACGTTGACTTATCATGGTCAAAGCGCCCATATGACACGATAACTTCGTGTGCATTGGTCATTAAGGAATCGTTCGAATTGACGAAATGAGCCATAACTATTGCCAGTGTACTCTGCTATAACCCCAAGGATTTTACTGACGGCGTGAACATATAGATTCCAGATTGGCAGGTATACAATCATTTGAAGAAGGGAATAGGATTATATCTGCCTTCAGAATTGGAGTCCTGAATGCAGTTAGATCGTTTAAGAACTGCTTATTCTCAATTTAGGGACAAGCCTTGAGAAAGTCCAGGAGGACGAAATGCGTGTCGGCTGCCTTTGTCTTGTCTACATTGGAATAAACTTGAATGATCAGATACGGCTACAGCTGTGAATCAATTCTTGAAAATTTACAAATGGAATTGGATTAATTTATTGTGTCTTTGTGTTGTTACATTACTATGTGAGGATAAAGTAACAGCGTTCTGGTGTGCTTCGGTGCGTCTGTCTCATAACGAGGCATGAGGGGTAGTTTGCATCCTGATATTTCAAGGCATCTGTGCTAACCATGTCTCTGCCTGACCACCATGCTCTGTTGTTTTTGTGAAATATGGACATTAATTCTAATGAATTCTGTGTTCTGAAGCCACTGCCATAGCAATAGCTAAATATGTTCTAAATTACTCTTTCTTGGAAAATACTTCATTTTATCAACGTACAATTGAATGACGTCAAGATGGTGGAAATGTTTGACCATTGGTATCACCATTTCCCCCAGAGGGCACAACAGATATTTGAGTTAGACATGCAGTATTAATAAAAATAGGTCGGGGCCAGATTAGAAGGTTGTAATATGGGGGAGTGGCAAACAGTTTCAAAGGGTAAACAGACACTGCAAGCACAAACAGTATTTCATAGAAGGACGCTTTGAAAGCACGGAGTTGGTCTCCTTGGACACTATATTGCTGTGTAGGCTTTGGAACAAGACAGGAACTGCAGTTTAAAGCAATACCCAAATCATTTCTTGATAATTTGCCACCTGGACTCAAACTAAAGAAAAGAGACTCTAGATTGCATGACACATGCTTTTGTGCTGTTGGCACAAAGGAAAAAGTGGCAGCAATACGCGCAAATGGAATGTGGTGCTGCATTAGTCAACTATTTGTGGGTGCAAGTCAGTGCATCCTAGGACTTATCAAGAGGGGGCTCTTTAAAGGAAGAAATGTTGCAAAGGTGTACAAATTGAGCAATAATGACACCTTGGTGTAGATTTATGTTGAGTTTGTGGTGCAAGCTATTGCTAGGGTATTTTATTTTTCAACACAAAAGGTATTTTATACTGGAAAGGCACACTTTTTTTTAGCCCAAATAGCACTTAGCACTGCTTTGCACCACTTTAAAAAAGGTGTTACTTCAGTGGAACTTGGGCATTTCGGAGCAAGCACCTATAATTTGTGATGCAAACCTGGTCTACTAAGAAATTCAGACTGGGCTTTGCATCAAGAAATAACGCCACCTTGAATCAGGGCTAACTGGGATACATGCTTTTATTTCTACAAACATTCCACACCATGCATGTGTGCTGCACTGTACAGCACAAAGCCGATGTGGGGTTTGTTTGCCAATTTGTCCAGGCAATGGGTTTTGTACTAGAAAGTAAAGCTTCCAGTACAAAGTGTATGCTATAGATCATGCGCACACTGCTGCACTAAAGTACAAAGCCTCGACGTGAAGCTTGGCAGTCTATGTACCAGGATATGGGATGATAGCAGCAGCGGCCATTTTTAGGTCTTAGCACTAGACAGCGCATGCGCAGACTTGAAAGAGATATGTTATATATATTTTGTGGTCTTCAGCCCGCCCATAGGCTTTCATTTACTGGCTCCATCATCGCTCTTCTATTCTTACTCCTCATTTGCCCATTGTATGTATGCGTCATGCCTCTTCCTGTGTTTAGCTCTCCCCTAGAGCAGGGACCAATTACTCCTATCGATCCTCTGCTCCCAATTAATGACCATTTTAGGAACTTCTTTTTTTCTTTTTTTAAGAGCCCTTGTCAGGAGTGATTGTGTTTTCACTTGCTCCGAGCCTCGTTGTAAACAGGGCTTTAAATCATGTTCGTCACAATTGCTGAGCATTCAAAGACTGCGATCAAATGTCAGAAGCTGTTTTCAGAGGGCACCTGTTCCGTGCCCCAACCCCCTCCCGCTTCGCTGCTTGCCTCATCCCTCACCCCCTCCGTCATCGCTGCTTGCCGCTCCCAACATATCAATCTCTTCGTCACATTTTTTCTCTTTCTTTCTTAACAATCACACATTGTTGAGCATCCCGCCAAGACTCAAACCCGCTCCCCAGTTTAAAAGTTGTCCTCTCTAGCCATTACGCTACACCCACATCGATAGGACTGATATAACAGCCATCTTAGTGTTTTGTCGCTAACTCTGTGCTGCAACGTCACTGGTGTCCATTGAAATGCAGCATGAGAACCAGGAAGCAAAGGGCCAGCTAGCCATAGACACTGAAGAAGGGCTAGCAGTTCCAACGCTAGTTCTTCGAGTGGTGCCTGCTGGTGAAGACAGTAGGCAGAGAATGACCCTGGAGGCAGGACACTATGCACTTTACTATGTTCTGTGAGCATTTTAGCCCCATGAGGAGAAAGTTCTTAAGACCCATATTAAGGGACAAGGGATTTGTGCAAGTCAGACCAGCCTTAGTATATCTGCAGTTGTTAAATAACCCATTGGAGATTTTTTACATTGCTAATTTTTTGGTGTCGGCAGTGAGGTATAGGAATAAAGGGTTTTAGATATTTTAAAATGTTGGATGATTTTATATACAGATATAATTGTTTTTATTGTCTGAGAAATGAAATATGATCCATTTGTTTTTTACTGGTGTGATTTTAATCGACTGTATGTAATATTTTAAAGGGTTTAAAATGTATTAATATGTTTTTTATTTACTTTGTATGTAAATTGTTCTCTGTGGTGTGCTTTTATGGCTTTTGTTAGCCGAATAAAGTGGTTTGAACGTGACCCTGGAGGCTTCTAGCGCTTTACGATGAACTTGTCGCTATGTTTTTATTCAGTATGTTTTACTAACGACAATTTTGATCTCGATAAACGTTCCAGTTAAAGTAGGAAAACATGCTTCCTTGCTACATATGGTCATATTGTTTATCGCTTCTGAAAAGGTATAGCAATTGTCTGCCTTTCCGCAATATATTTTTATATCTCTTTGATATTGCGCAGTCCACAGCTCAAAATTTACCACTGCATGATGGCCGTTATATGTATACCATAGAAACCTGGCGTTATCAGTTTGTAGTTCCAAGCCGGCGGAGACCAGCCAAGTTAGAAAGGAGGCAGGAGAGCGACTCTCCATCTGTTAAATGTGGTGTAAAAAAGTCAGTGGAATTGGGGCACACCTAACAGATCTGAACATGCCATTAAATGAAGCATGTTCGTTTTGATAACACAACTCTTCAATAAAGATTGAATTAACCTTAGCAGCAAGCTCTGACCTACTGCCTTCAATCTGTAGCTCTCTCAGGCGATCACCAAGAGTAATAACAGGGTGGAGCCATTTGGCATGCGATTGGGCTCATTAGTATGCACTTGCACCTTCACAATGGGTATGATGACAACTGTACCGCGAGCACCGCCCTCCGAGGAACGAATTGGGCTTAGACCGGCCAGCATGACCGTTCTCTTTTCTATGTCACTTACCGTGAGGCTATAGAAAGCAAATCGACCTATTTACTTACTGGGAAGCTTATAATAGGACAAACCCCTCCATTAGGTATTTTAAGTAGTTCCCTAGGCTCTCAAACTTGCATTGGCCAGTATTTTGGGGGCACTTTCTGTTTTATGGCCTACAGCAGGAAAAATTGCCGAGACCTATTGGATTTGCCAATGCTTGTTAATAAATATGACTGTGCACTACTTTCTTCCCCTTGAACAATGCAGTGCAGCAACTATGGCTGCTGCACTATGTTGGGCAAAAAATTAATACATCATACCTCTTCATGCGTTTTGCTGCAGTATTGAAAATGTTATGTTATGTTATAGGGGTATTTGTAAAGCGCACGGCTACTCCTAGGAGTGTCCCGGCGCTAACTAACCCAGTTGACAGAGCAAATGCTACAACTACGGGTGACTCCACTCTCATTGAAACAGCCAGGTTTTTAACTTTCTTCCGAAACTGAGAAGAACCTGTTCCTGTCTCAGATGCGACGGTAAACTATTCCACAGCTTAGTAGCGGTCACCTGAAACGAGCGACCGCCCAGCCGAGAGCGTGCAAATTTTGGCACGACCGTCAGCTTCTGAGTTGAGGATCGCAAGGTTCTAATAGGAGCATATGGTTGGATTCTCCTCCTAATATAGGGGGCTCCAACATTATGAAAGGCTTTGAAAACTAGAACCAAGGCCTTAAAAATCACCCTTTTCCGCACTGGAAGCCAATGCAGAGACAACAAGAGAGGCGTCATATGAGTTCTAAGGTCAACCAGCAAGACGGCCCTTGCTGCTGCATTCTGTACCACCTGCAGATGCCCGAGTAGGTAGTCCGGGAGGCCGAGATACAGAACGTTAGCATAGTCAAGCCTAGATGTTATCAAAGCTTGGACCACTGTTTTCCTGTGGGGAACTGAGAGGAGAGGGATAAAGTTCCTCATCATTTTGAGTAGTCCGAAACAAGTGGCGGCCACAGATTGAACTTGTGCCTTCATGGACATGTCCGCATCCATTTTTACCCCAAGATTTTTTACGGTGGTCACTGGACAAATGGGGGGGGGACATATCCTGAGGCCACCAGTGGCGCCATTCCACACCGGGACTATGGCCGAAACAGATGATTTCGGACTTATCGGAGTTACACAGCAGTTGGTTTTGCCTGAACTAGGAGAACACCTTGGACAGGCAGCTGTTAATATCATCTCCTCTCAACATCTCGTTTTTCCCAAAGGTATACAACAGCTGCGTGTCGTCAGCATAAGATATGACCGTAGCCACATAATGCTCTGCCAGGAGTGCCAAGGGAGCCATATATAGATTAAACAAAGTTGGGCTCAAAACCGAACCTTGTGGCACTCCAACCCTCATAGAGGGGATAGGGGCAGTGAAAGGGGGGGACCATATCGTTTGCTGGCGGCTATCGAGAAAGGAGGCGAACCAAATGAGGACCGTGCCCCCGATACCACAGTCCTGAAGCCTGTGCATAAGTCGATCTTGGGGCACGGTATCGAAGGCCGCTGAAAGGTCCAACAGTATCAGTACCGCTTTCCCACCACTGTCCAAAGTGGTTGTAATGGTGTCAGAGACTTCCAGTAGAGCCGTCTCTGTACTATAGTTAGGTCTGAACCCAGATTGACTGGGATGCAAAATGCAAGAAGATCTTTCACATTACACACAAACTTTAGAGACTTTTAGAACACTGGGGGTGCATCAGAGGGCCCTAGTATGCTGCAACAGTCTCACACAAGTACAATGGTGAATGAAAATTCTCAGAGTCACACCAGGGAACACAAGAGGGTGGAGGTAGAAAGGGAGGTAAGAGTGCAGAGATCTACAGAAAGTGTCTGATTACTTTAGCTGAAGTTTGAAACATTGGCACTGGAGGTTGAGATCCGCTATTAGTGTCTTCTGTGTGCCTCATGCCTCATATAATGTGTAAAACTTGGAGGTGGATGCTGAGGAAGGTAAATGTCATGTGAACAGCCCCAGGACCACAAAGACGTGAAGTACAAAAGGAATGATCTGCTGTGATTTTAAGCCCTAGGTAACGACACCGGGTGCGTGGCATGAGTTCCTGCTACTGGCTTTGCTGGGTATGACTGGTCTGTGGTTTGAAGGTGACCCTCGTCAGGAAGAGTAAAGGATGTGGGTAATGACGAGTGCCTTGTTCCCACCACTGGTGATGGATGTATGTAAGGGGATTGTGGCTTACCTCTGTCCTCCAGAATTACTGAGGTACGAAAGAATAGGGAATGGACCAGAGAGGGCACCTGCTTCAGTAAAAAGTGGAACAATTCTGCCAATACACAATACCATAAACTATATTTCATTACCATATAAAAACTTGGCACCATGAAATAAAACCAAACTCTCCTTTATTCAGTAACCTTAATAGAAAAACAGTGGTCATTGCCAGTCATCAAGCATTAACCATGTATGCTGTTGCAGTGTGGCCCAGTGTCACCGGGTGTGCAGTTCAACCCAGAAATCTAGACCTTCAGCGGAAGAACGGTTGCAAAGTGGATGCTGCTGATGATACCTCTGCCTTGTCCCAAGGAAAGTGAAAGGTGGCAGCTTGTCGGGGATCAAACTCGAGATGAAAAGATTGACAGATGGTACCCCCAGGTTGGAGTAAAGAGGTTGCAAACTGCCCTCTGAGGCCGTTGGCGATTGACAAAGAAAACCAAAAGTGTGTATCATAACTAATGCTCCCAGTTTTCTGTTTTTACAGATTTTTACAGATACATACAGACAGAAAACAATGTGTTTCCTGTCTGTATTTATTTTAAAAGCGGAAAAATACTGAAAAACTGTGTTTCTGTTGATTGACTCGCCATGCTGTCTTTCGTGAATTCCAGGCCAACAGCTGAGCAGGCAGACATCATGAGCAGTTAGTAAGCAAGATGAGATTATATATGAAGTATAATAATAATATTTACCTATGGATGTAATGTTTTGTTATATTTGGCTGCTTAATTTGCTAAAATGCGACAGGCATCAAAGTTCGAGTGCATGTTCATCAGTTAAATAAATGCGGAAATGTACCATTTTATGACTCCATTTATTCTCAAAACACAAAATAAATATGGATAAATCCCAATAAGTTGGCCAGAAAATAAATATGGATAAATACAGACGGAATTGTTAAAACAATAAATACCATAAAACCGGAAGCGCAAATCATAATCAACCAGATAATGGCTTGGGGGCACAAACTAACTTTTGCATAGAATTATTATCTATGATTTTTGTACTGTTCACAGTAACTTGTGATGCTATTTT
This sequence comes from Calotriton arnoldi, assembly GCA_963921515.1. Lineage (NCBI taxonomy): Eukaryota > Metazoa > Chordata > Amphibia > Caudata > Salamandridae > Calotriton > Calotriton arnoldi. Next base: position 935,840 of record CAWUFW010000124.1, on the reverse strand, counting down.
TAGTTGGCCTCCAAATTATGTTTGTGTATAAACCAATATTTCTGAGTTTGAATGCAAATGCCACTGGAGTTTGTCTAGCTACCAACATTTAATATTAATACAAGATATTTTGTTTGGCAGTCTGAAGACGAATTACTCTTGGGTAAGCACATTTTGCCTCATATTCTTAGATCTACAGACAGCCAAGTTTGTTATTAGTATATGCTGTTTCCAAAGACTAAATTGCTGAAGAATCACTTACTTTGACCTGGCAGTATATATTTTATTTCTATTATTTCTTCTACTAATGGCTTGATTACAAGGGCCCCGATAAAGTGATATCACTGATCAAACTCCTGCTTGTGCAGGGATGGCAATTAAAAGTGGTCCGATGTTCATGTCACCCGGTAACTACTAGATGAGATCAACTTTGCAACCCCTTGCTATATTTTAGCAGATCAAATCTGCTGGAATTTAAAGGGAGGAAGGATTACCAGGTAAGTGCTGAGATATGTGGCTTTGGGTCAGTAATCACCTAAATATGTATGTTATTCCCCATTACCAAAAAAAAAAACTCTGAGTAGGTTTCATTTATCACACCCGATACATTTCGACGTCTCAGGTTTTATTGGGTGCAATAAATACTGACTACACCTTTGTCGCACTAATTAGGCCCTAGGTATTCCAGTTCAACTTGTAAAAACTGTATTGGTTACTCATTGGATAAACAATAATGGTCAAATGCTTTTTCATGTTGCATAAAATCTTTTACAGCCAAGAGAAATCTGAAGTCTCAAACCTTTCTTAGACGGACCTTGCGATTGGCTCATTTCCTACAATTTGTGCCCCCAGAATCAAGAAAGACCAGACAAAGGGATGCTTGTTTTGCTATTCAGTACGTTAACACTGGAACAGCCTGACTAGAGGTGTCAAAGTCCACACTATATGGCCTGTAGGAAGGCTATCAAAACATCTTTTTATAGACTCTCTATGATGGTGGTTCTGGCAGATATAATTAATACATTAGATGTTGGGTTGATCATTTAGACTGGTACCTTACTCTTGTTATTTTGACGAATTAGGGCATTTTGCTTGTCCCTAGTTTTTCAGTTTTTAGGTCGATCCTAGACAGCGCTTGAGCTGTCAGGATGATCTGTTGTATGTACTTTGTGGGCTTGGACTCCTCCCATTGCTTTTAATTTGTCTAATCGCTTGTCTTTAAAAATTCCATGCTTGCCAGTGTTTTTTTTTTTTCTGGTCCCTCCTTTTTGCAACTCGTTCACTCCCCTGGAGTATCACCCCAGAACCTGTAGGCTTCTGCTTTTTCTATTTTACTTTCCTCTCAGGAACTAAAAAAATAAAATCCAAACAGCTCTTCACGATTGTGTTGATCGTGTTTTAAGTGGCTACGTGCATGCCTTTATCTTGTTTGGGATTCGGGCTTGTCTAGGACTTTGCTAGCTTTCTGCGGGTTTTAGGCTTTTCTTGAAAGGGGTTCATGTTTTTGGTATTCTTAGAATGCTAAACTTAGTACTGTTTATCTTTCTAGCCCGGTTATCCAAATGGCCAATTACAGCCTAGACTGCAGAAGAATTTGTGCTTTGCTCACATCTTTTTATTTCTATAATATAGAACGCTACTGAGCCTAGTTTGCTGTCCGTCCCCCAGGGGCCTTTGAAGAGAACATTTACGAAACCTGTGTCTGAACCAATTCATCTTTAAAGGAGGTAGTGTGCGTTATGCTGAATTTACGGTGTTTTTATACACCTAGCATGGTCGTCCATTGAGGTGCGCTAATCGTCTTGGACGCCTGCGTACGTGCCCCCTTTTACCAGAGACACCTTAGTGATGCTGGAAAACGAGGGCTCAAGGGCAGAAGTGGACTATTGAAGGCCGAAGTTGCTGACACCATGAGGCATCTTCTGTTGTTGCTACTGTGTCTGGCTTTATCTGGTAATTGTCAAGCAGCCTGTTACAGATGGTGAGGCTTGCTACCTCCACTGACTTCAATGGGTCATCTTGAAACATAGAATAACTACCTCTCATGCTTTAATATATACTGCAGATCTAAAGGGTCTCCTCTACCTGACACCAGACATATGGTGCCTTCCAGTAATCCTCAAATCATTTTGACTCTCCTGAACCTTCTGATGCTCTGGCCTCAGGAGCTCCCTTCCATATAGCTCAGATGCCTGATTAGGGGTGCAATTAGGCCCGAACTTCAGGAAATAAAATTACCCCCCCTTTATTTTCTTTTTGATCTACTGTTTTGTTATGTTGAAAAAATTGGAATGCTGATCGATCCCATGAGGTATGATGCATTACTTATCTGAAAAAGTTTTTAGGCTAAAGTGATGACAAGCTTGTATTTAATGTGAGCATTTTTCCACTTGAAATGTTCTTAGAAAAGGGCGCTTTTGCAGCAAATTTCTCCTTTCCATTTCCAAATTCTTATTCAGAGTTAACTACAATCGTACAAAATAGGTTAGGGAAACTCTTGTAAGTTCTCCGTCTTTAGGGGGAGAGCTTCTTTTGATAGAGTTCAAACACAACATCAGCTACACACTAACTGCTGATATCAAATGTCTGTTCATCTAACAACATTTTTAGGAAATTGAATCGGCTCTGTTTCCACTCATGTGAAGCCATTAAAGTGACAAAGCCTTCTGTTATTTTCCAATATTGTCTTGAAGCATGGCCATCAAAGTATCTATTGCTGAAGAGTTTGAAAATGACAGAGGCAGTTTACCATTCCAGGTAACTCATTCCAGCTTTAGATTGGTATCTCAACCAAGACAACCTGGAATAAGTAAGAGCAACTTCTGGCATGGTTTTCATTGTAATAGGAGCGCATCAGAAAAACATGAGTTTGTGAAGAAGCAAAGGGCCACACGGTCTATGCCAAAACCACATGCTTACAAGCTTGGGGTGCTACATAAATTATGTAAACCAGGAAGGGCAGTCCCCACTCCTTCTTAGTCAACATATCTACACAACCAGCAACACCTTAAAGTCTACCTTGCTCGCATAATTTATGTGGGACCCTAATCTCTTAGTGGGAGTTTTAAGTGAAATTGTGATTCGAAAACTGTAACAAGTTTTTCTCAAGCAATCTACTTTTCTGAGAATCCCGCAGATTACAACACATCTTTTCCATGCCTTTAATGGTCTACTTTTTATTGAGTTTTTGTTTGTAAATGATTAATTGAATCATGTGATGTGTCAGTCTGCTTTTCTTGATTACTTCAGCAAAATATGCAGCAGCATTGAGTTTTCTTTTGCTCCTGACATGCAGTTATGGTTTCAGTACCATTCATCCCAAGGTTAAATGTATTAAACAATTTAAGAACAGTAGATGTTTTAGCACCCAGGATAATGCTCTGCATGGCTAAATACTTATAAGGTCCCAAATCAATACCTATTGGCTATGCCAATGCTTGTTCATCTCTGCTGGAATCATTCTCCACTTGTTGAGACTTTTTAGTGGGCTCCATGACTGGGCCCTGACATCTTGGATACTCTTTATACATCTGTCCTTGCACCAGCATCTGTTAAGAAAGCCCGGCTTTCTTGGTGCTCCTATTGTTGTATTTTCAATGATTACCTTTATTTTGAACAAACTGTGATGTCAGTATTCACTCTGTTAGCAGTGTTCCACACACACACAATGGCCTTGTCATGTCTTTTAATGTTTTCTGAACTGCCACTCACTGTATAAAAAGGAAAGGGGCAACTGCTTACTGCTGAGGCCACCACTAGTTCTCCATCTGTTTTGTGTATCTGAATACACAGTTATTTTTAATTTTCAGATGTTCATTTCTCGTTTCAATATGACTAAAATTCCTTCACTGATGCTAGCATAATCTATGGTACTTGGTCTTTTTGGACCCTTTTAGGTTGTACCAGTGCGAGACACAAAACTCTCCTTCTTGTCTCCAAAATTGGATTAAAAGCTCCACAGTATCTAAAAGGAAGACCTTTCTTTCCTGAATACCATAGATTTTCTTTTTAAATGGAGGCTGGACAAATATACTTAACTACATAAACTGTAGTGTACTTGATGATGATTCGGAAATAATTACATTGCCCCTGAATTCTAAACCCTACCTCAAGATGGAAAAAATTTGCATCCGGATGACACTGTTCCCCCCACAAACATTAGAAAGAAAGCGGGCCCGTGTTCGGTGCATAACACAAACACTGTTGAGAAGAAGCGCACTGATAGTGTAAGACCTGCTAACATGGTGGGAACCTCTGAAAACAAAGGCTTATCCTGGTTGTTAGTCGGGTAAGTGGGTAGGACAGCCACAGTAAGTGACAGGGGGGAGATGCCGGCAACCTGTAGTGTGCCCTCGAGAGAGCACTGTCCCCCTTGGCCACGGCATTGAAGAGCATTGACGAATCCCTGAAAGAGCTTATCGCCCAAGTCAAAATCAAATTGCCTGAAATAACGAGGGACACCTCTGGCCTTCTAGAACTGTGTTATTGAGCACAGTAGAGCCTGGGGGTGTAATAGAAGAAAGGATGTGTTTACAGGCTAATACAACAAGTCAATCCCCAGCAGCCCCAGCAGTACTCCCTCCTACAAGGAGCCCTGTATGTCAATCTGGTGGAAGACCTATCCCCTTAGTGGCTTCACATAGTTCAACACCTTTTAAACCTGGATTGCTAAATACTTACGAGAGTGGCAACCTCCAGACCCTACAGCTCACTCCGCAGTGCACCCCATATGTAGTCATTCTTAAAAACATCCCACCTCTGGATTCAACCTTAAAGGAATCTTACTACCAACCGCAAAAATAAGGTGATCCATTGGCTTGGCAAAACTCTTAAAAGCATTAGTAGTGACGCTCTCTCAAATGGCATAATTGGTGTATGGCGGGTCCACTGTCTGGGCAATTTTTGCAAGACGGATACCGGTGACTGTGCTGTGGTCAACTTTTGGGACCCACATCTTGTGGAGTTTATCCTGGAGAGGCTCGGGAACCAGAAAGAACTCCCTCAAAGAATCCAGTCGGTCCCACTGGGTTTTATCTATCGACCTAGAATGAACCACAGGGACTTCGCACATGGCAGCAATAGGTTTTCCATTCACACAAATAACCGATTTGACATCCTGGAAGAGGTTGACTGACTGTTAAGGGGAGTTGTAATTGTGCATATGGACGGTTTTAACAGGGAAAGCAGGAGCTCTATCGATCCACCTATATGCCGCTGTGACAAGACAAAGACTAGCCGCCCCCTAGTGTTGCCAGAAGCAGAGGATGTCAACCTAGACCATCCACCCAATCAACCGTCGAAAGGACAAGCTGACACTGGTCAACCCCGCATGTCAGCTGCTGAACCTCTTGAATTAGTGGGTACTGGGGTTTCCCCTCTGACATGAACATACTTTTTTGGAACATTGCGGGTATCAGCAGAAAACTGACAGATAGTAATTGGGTATCTTTAATCTCTAAACAACAGATTGTCTGTCTCCAAGAAACTTGGTCGATATTGTGCATACACATATAATTGCTTTCTCTCTGTCTCTTCCCATGCAACCCCTGCGGGACATTACAGTGGCAGCTTTTTAACCTTGATAAGTACTACTTCGGCGACCAGAGTGGTGAAAACCTGTGTGGATTCTCCTTTCTTCCAAACAATAGCTCTGGCCATTTCTGGTTGCCCCCTTATCATACTTATTAACTTCTATCACAATAACTTTGCGAGAAATAATGTTAAAATTATGGATTCTCTTGCATGTAGTCTAGAAGTGATGTTACTAAGTTTAAAAAGTGACTAAATAATATTGTGGGGGTCGACTTTATTCTTAGGCTTTGTACTGTTGCGGATGATCGGGTGTGTGGGCTAGCTGACAGTACTTTCTCTAATTTCTCGTACTTTGAGCATAACCCATGTGTAGATAAGCTGAACAGGTTGCTGAAGACCCATGACCTTATACTGGCAACTGATTTAACTGTGCATCTCACCTCACATCAGGCAACATTTACAGTGAGAAGTAAAGGCTCAATAACTGATTTTGTTGCTGTATCTAAGGTGTTGGCCAGCAAAGTTTCTGACTTCCAGATCTGTGATAGTGTATTAAGTGATCACAACCCATTGGTTCTGAGTCTTAATATAGGCCTTACAAGGACCTCAGTAGATAGGATGGATTGCCCAGTTAAATATACTAGAAATAGGGGTGTGCAAAGGAAATGGAGGGATATCGACCCTGAGAATTTTCCAGGGCAACCAGTGGGGAAGTGTAAGGACCAGTTTGGCCTCTGCCTCATTGATAATCCTGACCTTGGGATAACTCTGGGCGCTTTCCCTGAGATTTGCGAGACAGCCAAAGAACAATTGGTGACATCTGGGAGCCATTAGCCACAGAAATCCACTAAATAGTTTGATAGAAATTGCTTACCTGCCCATTGTAACCTCCTACGTGCCTTGAAGAGCTCATCAAGAGACTCAGCAGAGGTAAGGAAATCTAGGACTCTTTACAAAGAAGTTACTAAGCGAAGGAAATAGGTCATTTGAGGGGAGGCGTGGGAATAGCTGGTCCGCGCTTCTGAGAAGGACGCGACGCAGTTTTGGGAGGTTGTTAATGCTCCTTTTTTTAAATCTAATCTAAACTTGTGTATACAGGTTTTTATCCCTGAATATGTCTGGGTTGATTATTTCACCAAATTATACGATTGCAATGAATTGGTATCCCCTGAACATAGCCTCCTTATAAACTTGGTTGGTCTAACAAGCACAGATGACCTAATTATCACATTGGGAGACGTAATTTCATCAATCAAAAGATGCCCGTCTAATAAAGTCCCGGGACCAGATGGGGTGCCAGCCGGCCTTTTTAAAGACAACTTGTCTTCCTGGGTCCCTATCTTGGGAGCGTGCTCAGGAGCGCGATTAGTGCTACTCCACCCACTTCGTGGTCAAGGGCTACCATCATCCGGATTCACAAAAAAGGAGGCAAAAGTGATCCTCACTGCTATCGCCCCATATTGTTGATCGAAGCCACAGCTAAAATCTTGGGTCAAATCTTACTAGTTCATCTGGAAGGTTGGACAACTGACAATAGTATTTCAACACCTGACCAGTATGGTTTTAGACAGGGTCTCGAAACGTCAGACCAATGCTTGAATCTGCACTTACTGTTTGATAAGTATGTGATCGTCAAGGAGGGTTGTCTCTTCTTGGCGTTCATGGACCTAAGTGCAGCGGTTGATAATGTTGTCAGGGGCAAGTTGTGGGCTATGCTATTAAATTGTTCACCTCCTCTCACAATTGCATGCTGATGTAGAGGGCAGGATAATGTATGGGCCCAATGGGGAATGTATCACATACATTAAGATCAGAAAGGTTGCAGGCATAGCTTTTATATTAAAGGCTTTGAGGGTTGCCTGATTGAAGCTGCAGCTGACCTACCGAGGATAGGAACATGACATCTGCCTGTTCTCATGTACGCGGACGACTGCGTACTCATGGCATGAACTGGGAGAGGCCTCCAAAAACTCTTAAATAGTTTTGTACTCTTTATGTCCTATTTACGCCTCTCTACTAACAAAGCATAGTCATTTGCCATGGTATGCGTTCGCTAGAGAAGCAGGCTAACTTCCTTTAGTATTGGCGATACTCCCCTGAAATGTGTCTCCACATTTACCTATCTGTGGTTGCCTTTTGATAGCAACAGCACCTGGGGCCACCTGAAGACGGTTCGAGCCTCACAATTTGAGCAGTCCCTATACAAATTCACCTTTAAGTTAGGCTCAATGTACCTAGAGGCTGCTATGAATATCTATAATGCTAAATATATATCTATTGCTACATATAGTGCTGGTGTTTGGGGGTCTACTGACTGTTCACCATTACAGATCAATGAGAAGAAATTCTTAAGAAGATTGCTCTCTCTCCCTGGTATGGTCCCTTCGATCATAGCTCATGAAGAAGTAGGACTTCAGCATTTAGGAGATACAGTAGGGATGGCCCCAACATTGCTCTGGCTTTCAGTATGGGCCAGGCCAGAAGCGGCATTGGCTTATGTATGTAAAAAAAACCACTATTAGCAATTGACAGATACGAGCTCAAACCAAACCTGTGTGTTTCACCTCCTGGGACAGATCATCTGCCAGAAGAGAACTCTTAAACCAGATAGCAGAAGAGAGGCGGAAGGTCGACTTAGGGAAGGGAATGGTGGCATTGTATTACCCTTTATGTACATCCCCTAACATTGAACCATATCTCTTAAGAGTTCCTAGACATCACAGATACTTCCTGATAATGTTTAGGCTTGGCTTAGCCCACTTTTTGGTGGCTTACGCATCCAATGTGTATACAGCAAAAAAGCTGGTACGATGCTCTTGTGATTCTATTACACCTCAATCTCAATTACATATGTTGTTTTTCTGTGGGTTGTACCGAGAGCATAGAATTGGGGGGCATATTAGCAAGACTGGCGATAAAATTATCGCCGTTTTAGCGGCAGGAAACTGCCGCTAAAACGGCGATAATTGGCTTGCTAATAAGCGTTATAGAATTCCAATAGAAGCCCAGGTTAGATGTGCAGGACATCTAACCTGGGCTTCTATTGGAATTCTATAACGCTTATTAGCAAGCCCATTATCGCCGTTTGCGCGGCAGTTTCCTGCCGCTAAAACTGCGATAATTTTATCGCCAGTCTTGCTAATATGCCCCTTAGATTTTAATTTCCCTCTTAAGGTCTCTTAATATCAGGCAGTGTAAAGCAGCTTTGATGTTCATGCAACTGTTGCAAACTGACCAAGCGGGGAGAGGATGCGGCCTAACGGCTAGAACGGTCGACCTTGAAGCTGGGGAACCGGGTTCGAGTCTCAGGAGGTACGCTCAACATCCTGTGATTCTGGGGAAATCACTTAGGGGCATATTACCAAGAACGGCGTTAAAATTATCGCCGCTTTAGCGGCAGGAAACTGCCGCTAAAGTGGCGATAATGGGCTTGATAATATGCCCTTGAGAATTCCAATAGAAGCCCATGTTTACACCAGAACATGGGCTTCTATTGGAATTCTCAAGGGCATATTATCAAGCCCATTATCGCCGCTTTAGCGGCAGTTTCCTGCCGCTAAAGCGGCGATAATTTTAACGCCGTTCTTGGTAATATGCCCCTTAATCTCCCCGTGCCTAACAAAATTAATGTGTCCGTCTGTAATGCAACTGGTGCTCATGTAAAGCGCACTGATAACTTCGGGTTGAGTTTGCTCTATATAAAACTCCTTTAAAAAAAAAAGTGTGTTTTACAATGTACACATTAATGCTGCCGCGGTCAAAGCTAGGAAGAAGGTATGTAAATGAGCTTGCTGTTATTAGCAAGATTGATTAATTGCATGTGTCCTCTAATTGAAGGGGTGGATTAAATGGTTATCTATTATTTTATTCATTTTAATGGCAAACTCATTTTTAACTTTCCCTGCATCTCAAGGTTAATGCCTATTAGTTATGTGGTCAAAAAGCTGATTTTAGGGAGTGTTTTTTTAATTTTTTTTATTAATGACCACGTTTTGAATTTTTTATCGTTTGTGATATGGAATTGTAGCTTTTAGCTTCTTTGCACAGTTTGTCATGGATGTTTACCCTCTTTTAAATTAATTTTTATACGTATGCTTGCTTGTATGGTTTGCCTTTTAACCGAATTAAGCTTTCTTGATGATGATGACCTAAATTCATGTTTTCTCTATATAATTATAGGGTTGCTGGTAGGATTGTGTGTTTATAACTGTCGTGATGAAACCCCCATTCAAATCACTAGATAGTGAGTTGAACGTTGATAACTATTGACTGGCTAATTCCTTTCATCTTTGCGTCTGGAAAGTGGCCTTAAGATCGACTTGTGGTTCGCTGCAGCACCGTTTAAGAACAGTTTTTCGTATTCAGTACTGCTGGTTTTTAGATATTTCATATCAAAAATCACATTTACTGCTTAAACAAGTCTCCTGCCACCTTTTTTGAGGTCACACTTTTTTTAATATGAATCTATATGAACCTGTGGATTTGAGTGCTTGATATCTTTAGTAGAGCAGTTTTAGATAGTCTCCTGCTTTTTCCTCGACTTGCAAATGTTACTGAACTTTCGGCCAAGGAGCTATTATATTGCTTTGTTAACTGAATTATCAAGCACAAAACAAACTGGAGCTAAGAAATGATCTGAGAATGGGAGGGAAAGTAAAGCAAAGCAAAGGCTACATGATCAGCATTTTCTGTCTTAAAGCCAGCACTTCCTCCCAGAAATTAATTCTAATGCTTTTATGTTTTGTTTAAATAATATATCAAGGGGACAGATACAGTTAAAATATCATTGCGAGTGCCATAGTAAGGATGAAACTGGACGCAAATGGTGTTTGGGCCCAGATTTATAGTTAAGGGTTTTGTGCAAATTGCTTCCAGTCCGGGGGTATTTGCACGTGTAATTTGCATCATATACTACTTGGAGGAAAGTGCTCGACCAGATGACATTGTGAGGGGATTTCTGTGCAAAAGATATGCTTCAAATTTATTTTTGCATCCGACTTGACCACAGTGCTCTCAAGTGTAAGGCTGCGGTAGCCTACCCACGCTAGTTAATGTTTTATATTTGATTAGATCTAAGAGCAGAACAATTGCTTTTTCGACATTTTGTGGTCTAGATAGCCTAAGTTCTACTATCAAATTACAAATGAAGAGTAAAGCTCTAGAAAGGGAAACTATTGAACCATACCAACCTGACTGAATAAGAGATAGTCATTTTTTCCCCCACTGGCTTGTGTCGTTTACTGATGGGATGGGGCAAATGGGACTGATCTATGCTGCTGTGGTGACTAATGATTTTTTTCATTCTACTGAATAATGACGAAAGGGCTGAACAACTAGGCTGTGTTGTAATAAAATGGCCACTTGTCCGGACCACGACTCGCTGCCCATCAATACCTCTTTGTCCAAGGCACATCATTGAAGTGTGTCTTTGTCCTTCCTGGAATGCAACCAGAGGCGTGCAGTGCAAGGCTTGTCGGCAAGGCAGCACGAAGTAAACAATAAGACTACACAAATGGTATGCTTAAAATGCCGGAAGAGTACAATACTCTTGTTGTATGGTCTTGACCAAGCTGCGGACAATACCAAAATAATTGTGATTATTTCATATGTCTCTTTCAAAATTTTATCATGCTTTAGTAGGGTTTAAATTATTTGGTAGGTGTAGTCCAGTGATGTGTTGTTATATAAATGTATTGCTTCATACACGGATGGTCTATGTTGGGTACTTTTTTGATGACAGCCATTGAGTCTACGAATTTTGAGCATACTTTCTTTGGTTTGCAAAATGTGCCAACACGTGTTTAACCCACATACATCCCCCACTACAACCTTCTTTCTTCAGCACATACTGCTAGGGCTGTGCTGCGTGTGTTCAGTATACAGTTGTTTTTCGTTTGCTGTCACTGAAGAGTATCAACACACAGAAAAGAAGTAAGGTTCCTGTAGTCGCAATTTTTATAAAGTATCAATCTACAATAAAGGTGTAGCAAAGCACATTACTTTGTAAAAAACTGCCCTCACCCACAACGTATTGTGGCATGCTTCATCATAGGGCTGCTGCGACGCCTCAGCGCAGACCAACGCTTGAGGTGGAGTAACAGGGTGGGGGAGACAATACAAACAAAATAGAAAAGGAGAAGAAGGATCCAATAAAGGTGCAGGTAATAAGTCTAAAACTGACTAAGGGATATCCTAATAATAGTTTTATTCCTGGATTCCCTTGTCAGGATTAAAAAGGTCATTCATACGCTGGGATGGTGGTGAAATGAGTGTATTATGCACCTTTCACGCCTACGTTCTGCATAATGGTCGACATGTTTCTGCCGGAATCTCTGTCTCTACCGGCTTTCATCAGTACCTGCACGGCACCAGGAGGGACCATAATAGTGGTGGTGCACCACCCTTGACGACTGTTTGACTACAGGGGGTTGCCCTTTTCCCTCGTGCCAGTTCTAGCGATTGATACAGTGAAACTCGATCTTAAATAGGAGCATGTGTAATGGACCATACCTCATAATACAGGTGGAGTAACCTTAAGTATATTGATATACTAGGGGCATATCGGCAGAAAGGGAATCTAGCATAGGGATCCGACAGTCCTGATGAAAGCCGGTAGAGACAGGGATTCCGGCAGAAACACGTCGACCATATCAATGACCGTTTCAATCCTGACAAGGGAATCCAGGAATAAAACCATTATTAGGATATCCCTTAGTTAGTTTTAGACTTATTATCTGCACCTTTATTGGATCCTTCTTCTCCTTTTATATTTTGTTTGTACTGTCTCCCCTACCCTATTGCTCCGCCTCAAGCGTTGGTCTGCGCTGAGGAACTCACAAGCAGAAAACCAAGAAGAAAAACGCAGGACACCAGGAATCTATGCAAAAGTACAAGAATTTAATCAAACAAATGATTTAAGGTACAGCAGCATTCAAAACGGCAACAGCAAAATTGTCCACAGAGGCATGCAAAACATCAAGGCGATAATGCCGGACAAACGTGTGATGGGTCTGCCAAGTGGCGGCCCTACAAATCTCCTGGATAGAGACCCCCACCGCCTCAGCCCAGGAAATGGACACAGAACGCGTCGAACGTCCCTGCACCCGAGATGGAGGAGGCAGACCCACAGACTTATAGGATTGGCAGACCGCCAAACGCACCCACTGACTGATGGTGGAAGTAGAAACCTTCTTCCCCTTAGCCACACCCCCACAGGAGACAAACAGGGCAGGGGAAAGACGAAGCCCCAGGGTACGCTGGAGGTAAACCTGAAGGACTCTGCGAACATCCAAGGATGAAGTAACAAGCAAATCCCCATCCCCAGGCAAATCAGAAAGGACCACCTCCTGCTTCAAATGGAACTATGAGGAAATTTTAGGGAAAAAGGCCGGGTCAAGCCGCAAAACAACCCTATCCTGCAGGTACTGCAAATAAGTGAAGGAGATAAGTAAAGCACCCAAATCACCCAACCGTCGAGCGGAGGTAATGGTCAACAGAAAAGCCACCTTTGCAGACAACCACAACAAATCAGCCTCCAACAAAGGCTCAAAAGGGGGCAACAGCAGACCCCTCAAAACAGTCGGCAAATCCCAAGAAGGCACAATCACAGGCGAGACCATACGACGAAGCCGAAAACTACGCAAAAGCCGACTCACCAAAGGAGCAACAACCTCCAAGGAGGCCCCGGGACTCCTACATGCCCGAACCGCAGCACATTGAGCAGACAAGGTAGAAGGGGCAAGGTCCTTCAAAAACCCATCTCGAAGAAAATCAAGAATAGAAGTCGGATCCCCAACCACAGGATCCACACCATAAGAGGAGCACCAGGAGACAAAAGAGCTCAAATGTTTACCATAGCTCTTAAGTGTTGAACCGAAGACAAAGATCCAGAACAGAGGAACAGACAGATGGTACAGAACAGAGGACGGAGGGTTGGGGCTCAACTCGTCGGCATGAAAGTTCAGATGCCCCTGAATGTAAACAGCCCTCAACGCCAACAGGTGAGATTCCGCCCAGGCACAAATCATGTAAGGCAGCAGAGTCAGAGACGCGCTCCTGGTACCCCCCTGGCGGGTTCAAGTAACAACGAGCCACCTGATTGTCGGTATGAACCAACAGGTTCACCCCGTGGAGAGAAACCTGAAAGAACTGTACCAACTGCCAAATGGCCGCCAACTCCCGCCAGTTGGAGGAATGGGCGCTGTCTCTCTGAGACCACTGACCCTTGGCCTCCAAGGACCCCAACGTGGCCCCCCAACCCCAAAGACTGGCGTCCGTGGTCAACAAGAGGGGAGGAGGAAGCTGAAAATGCACACCCTTGTCCAGATTGGGAGTGCAAAGCCACCAGTCCAACTCCTGAACCAGAACAGGGGAGAGAGGAACCAGAGCCTTGTAATCCACCCAGGAGGGGTCCCACTAAGCCAACAGATGATTCACTAAGGGCTTGAAATGCAGGCGAGCCCAAGGAACCACCGCCCTAGTGGCAACCATCAACCCCTGGACCTGAAACCAAACCCGAGCCGGGGCAGAAGGGCGACCCAGCAGGTCCTGCAGGGAAAGGATCTGAGGAGGAGGGAGAAATACCGCCCCCTGCAATGTGTCGAACAGTCCCCAGATGAACTAAGTCTCTGAACAGGAACCAGATGAGACTTGGCCAGATTCAGCTTGAACCCCAGATCCTGGAACAAGGCCATCGTCGCTTCCACCACCAGAAGAGCCTTAGAGAGGGAGGAAGCAGAGACCAGACAATCATCAATATAGGGAAACACAGAGAAACCCTGATGCTGCAAAACCCCCACAGTAGGAGCCAATACCTTGGTAAAAGTCTGCGGAGCCGTAGAGAGGCCGGAAGGCAACACCCGAAACTGGTAATGGAACCCGTCCACCACAAACCTCAGGAACAGCTGACTTTCCGGATGGATGGGAACGTGAAAATAAGCGTCTTCTAAATCCAGAGAAGCCAAAAAATCGCCCTCCTGGATGAGGGGAATGACGGACTGTAAGGTGACCATCCGAAAACGATCCACCCGCACCAACTTGTTCAATGACCTGAGATTCAGAATCGGGCGGAAGGAACAATCGGGTTTAGGGACCAGGAACAGAGTGGAATAGGACCCCAGGCCCTGCTCAGCCACTGGAACCAGCACAACAGCGCTCTTTGACAATAACAGTCCGCCGCCTGACAATATGGCAGATATTTTCACGGGGTCTTTTGACAATGGGGTAACCTGAAAACAGTCCAAACGGAATCCGGTAACCCAGATTGATGATCGACAGGACCCACTGATCGGAAATCAGACTGGACCAATGATCCAGGAACAAATGGAGCCGAGCCCCCACCATGGCATAGTCATTTTTGTCAGCACCCTGGGGCTGCTGCTGAGGCTGGGATTTATAATGGAACGCAGCCCCCCGACCACGGGCCCGACCACGAAAGGGCTGAGAAGAAGACTGAGCACCTTGAAACCCTTGCTTATGGAGAAAAAAAAATCTTCTGCACAGTCTGAAAAGGTTGCAACAACTTCTTCTCCTTCGCAGATTGCTGCACCATTGTGTTCAGATCGTTCTGTCCAGGTTTTATTCCAAACTCCCAGGATTGGTTCGATGCTCAAGTGGGTCCACCTCTCAATCACCCCACCCTCTGAAGCTGTAATAGCACAGATGGCTGGAGTGATTAAACGAGGGAAGGAAATGATGGGGACTGCAGGGAGGGAGACCTATAAAACAATAAACACAACCAATCAAACATTAATATGGCGGTCTGTAATATCTCTAGACTACTTCTACAATTCCACAATATGTATATGAGTATATAAATACCTGTAAAGGAAAATAAGCTGATCTGTAAATTATTCCAATGTGAGAATACCTTTCATCATCTGAAGGGTTCTCTAAGAATAAGAAACATCTGTCACTATATAGTTGGTGCAGAATTGGAAACTAACAAACACACACACATTCACGCTTGTCTTTTACCCACCACAAGAACCAAATGATCTTGCATCACGGGGGGATTGATAAAAGACACACACCTCATTCCCCTGCTAAAAGAAAGAAAAAACAACACAGCATTTAGTAGTCAGAATAAACACTCTTCAATTCTGCCCTTCAGGATAGGCATTAATAATTCATGCCTCTCGTATTGTTTGTAAGGAACAACAGGACATTGCTGTTTGCGTCACAGCAAAAGTAACCAACCAAGTAACACTCCAATGCTTGTCAAACAATGTCTTGCAAAAGGATCTGAACCTCAAATAGTAAATCTCATAGAAAGTTGATGCATTTGATAATGAGCAATTGGGATTATCTGAGCAACCCCCCCCCCCATCATTAAATGCGATCTCTGTTATGGCTTCTGTACACTTTCCAATCGAGCCCAATAGATCCAAGTCTTTAGCGATAATAAGGATATCTGGCTTCCTTGCCAGAACAAAGAATTCAGTGACACCCTTACCGCCCTCTCAGAAAGTAATAGAAGCTCGTTCCTCGCCCTGACTCCGTAACAGACTCTCGCGGCACAAAATACGTAGCAAGTGACAGACATCAACCCGATTCCTTTATGCTTCCGGGTTACGGTGTCGTCACTTGCGCGCTGCCGTGTGAATCCTGAGCTGCTGAGATTTGTAGTTCCGACGCGAGACTGAGACGCTTCACCGCATCTCCACTCGCA
The DNA here is from genome assembly GCA_963921515.1 of Calotriton arnoldi. Lineage (NCBI taxonomy): Eukaryota > Metazoa > Chordata > Amphibia > Caudata > Salamandridae > Calotriton > Calotriton arnoldi. The sequence continues at coordinate 919,660 of CAWUFW010000124.1, read as the reverse complement.
TCGGCAGCATACACCCTGGCCTCCATCACAACGGTCAGTGAGGTGTAACACTTCCCCAAAAAGCCGGGGACCCTCAAAAGGCAGTTTATGAACCAAGGTCTTTTGAGCAGCATCAAGACGCCAAGGTTTGGTCCAGAGAGACCTCCTACCAGCCACCGATGCCCCAGCAGCCGAGGAGAAGGCCCACAGGGTATCAAAAGTCACAGCAGACAGAAACTGAGCCAAGACCTCCATCTGCGCCAAGATAGGAGTGGGATCCCCCTGATCCTGAAGACAGTCAAACAATTTCTCAAAATCCTCGATAAGGACCTGCGAAGCATAGGCCGAGTAAGTGCTAGCACGAACCCCAAAATGAGAAGCAGCATAAGAACGCCTGAGAACGGACTCCACCTTCCGCTCAACCGATACAGCAAGGGAAACAACTTCTGAAGACAAAGATGAAGAAGAAGAAGAAGCCATGGAGGACAAAATAGAATTGACCGTAGGAACCTGGGGAAACTGGGCATCAAACTCCGCCAGGCGATACCGCTTCCCCAGAAAGCGAGGAATCCCCTGCTTGTCGACCTCAAGCCATTATTTAGCCAGAATCTCTTTGATGACATCATTAAAAGGCAGGTCATCCACCAAGGAGGTACTATACTGGGAGTAAAACCCCTCATCAGACAACGACTTAGGCTCAAACTCCAGAACCTCACGAATATGGACGAACATGTCCAAAAAAACCTTCCCCTGGATATACATCCCCTTAGGGGAATTGTCCATGTCCTCATCATCCTCCTTAGACTTCTTAGCAGAAGGCTCAAGCAGCGCAGCCTGCACAGCAGAATTAATCAAATCCTGCAAATCAGACCTGGAAATTTGCAACAGGTCATCCTCCAGCAGCTCCTGAACATTATTATGCTTGGACAAAGATTTTGCAGGCACCGGAGAGGAATCCTCATCACCCATGGCCCCAGGCAGCAAGAACAAGCCAAACAGGAAGCCACCATACACAACAGGAAGTGCCAAGCAACTCCCCTTAAAAGCTGTCAACAAGCAACCAAGTCTCAAACAACACGAGACTTGGGAAAACAAAAGGGACAGCCTGCCGCCTCCCCCACAGCCACAGAACAAACAACCATGGCCGCGGGAGCCGGATGCCGCTAGGAGACCCCAGCACCAGAACGACCCGAGGCCAGAACGTAAAGGAAAGCTCCCCACCCCAGCCAAGCACATGCGCGGGGAGCGCGTTCTGGCCACGGAGCAGGAACGCTACCGACCGGAACACTGGTGCGGCAGCGCGCAAGAAAGCACATACTCAATAAATGTAAAAGAAAAACTCACGGCACCGGAGACCCAGCCAGCGAACTGGAAACAGGAAGCACGGCACAGCATACCAGCGTTCCGACCGACGTGCTGGGCAGCAAAGAAAACAGCAAAGAGAACAGGCATGGCGGTGGGTGGGAAGGGCTTATATTATACAAATAAAAGAAATACTAGCGTTTCTATTTGCTGTCGTGAGGCAGGATTGCCTCACATAGTTAGGACTGGGACGAGGAGGACATATGAGGGGGTAATGCCTACCCGAGCTGTCCTGGGCTCAGGAGTGGGCACGCTAATAGTTATGAAGTGTTAGTGGGAGGATGTGCACACCCCAGAAACCATGCACAACAAAAACTGTTTGTCTCCACACTTCCCCAGATTAAAAAAATACAACATTCTGGATATTTTGACTTAGCACGGGTGCCTTTCCTTCAGAAATAGAGTTTGACATTAGAGATAGTCATTTACGGTAAGTGTACGGTACTGCTAAAGTTAACCAAGCTATTTGAGGCCTGATAACAAGTCCTGATTCTTGCTCGTGGAAATATCTCCAGATTCTACCAGATGAAATTGCTTGGAAAAAACTGTGCAGTGCAGGTACCTACCAAGTGGAGACTCAGTCTGTGTACCACCAGAACGTGGCACTGTATATGTTTCATGGTTCATGTAGACTTTAGAGTACCCCAGAGCTCCCATCTTCGATGCCGTCTTTTTAACATTTATGTAAAAACACAGCTATACCAGCTAAAAACATTGGCCTGTTTTCAATCTGTTTAAACGACACATAGACCTTTTAAAAAAGAAATTGTAAACATTTGACAACACAGTAAATGTGTGAGGTAGATGGTCAACAGTGGCATGAACACAGAATCAACAAACAAAAGTACCCAAACCAAAGTGTGGGGTACTTTTACCAACTATGGGGCCTTCTCTAACCAAATGACCAACGCAGAAAAGGGGCCCGCCATTGGAACTTGACCCCTAGGAAACTCCTCGCCTCCTTCTAGGCTGCAATACCTCTGCCATGGCTTCCAGATGTTTGCAAATTTATGAGGCATCTTTACTCTCAAATATTATCTTCTTAGATGCCAAGCTTCCAGTCCATACTCCTACATCAGTGTCGCAGTTGGGTGGAATAGATTTCCCCCTTCACTGACAATATCCCTTTTTGTTAAGTGCTGTATCTCTTTAAGACTGTTCTCTAAATGGAATTTTATATGGAATGTGAGGAAGGCTTCCATGTTACTGCAAGCTGCTGTTGGAGTCCTGCATACTGAAGCTTGTTCTTGTTTCGTAAAATAAACAGCATATTTTTTACAAGTGAAAATCATCTCCTTTTCACTTTTCACTGTCATCGACTAAAGAGTTAAACTATGAATTGGTAAGTCAACATCATTAGGCATGCCCAAATACACTATCTAGGTCGTCATGAGAATGCAAGCACCAAGTGCACCAGATAACACACTGTTCACGTTGTTTCAAACCATTTGGGATTATCTATGTACTTTGTAAATGCAGGGATGTACCCTCCTTCACTTGACATTTCTGACATATTCGGTCATGCACCAGATTCATATTCAGGAGTATGGTTCAGTAATAATAGGCACCATGTAATAATTTGAGCTGTATTAGGCATACGCTGACCTGTATGGCTAACTACGGCAAGGCATCAATTCTGCAGCTCAATCCACATTTTTCCATGATCCCAAGTCCCCTTACATTTTAATCCTTCCCAAAGTTCCTGAAACATTATTAATAAGCATTTTGCAGACTACTTATTTTGCCAAATGCGATGCAGCGCGCGCAACGAAATTCGTTTTATTTATTTATATGTTTACTTACCTCTATTCGGCCGAATTCTGTAGTTTACTACCCCCCACCCTGCCCCTCCCCGCCCCACGTCACCGCCCGGCAGCACTCCCACCACAGGTCGCTACTGCTTGTAGGGGTCCATCACCACCACCTACTCAAAGAGATAGTGAAGATAATTCCTCAAGTCTAGTTGGTTTGAGTCCAGAATACGCTGCACCTCCTATTCCCATTGACCATCGCTGAGTATAAGAGAGGAAGCCTTGTATTTGGAAGAAAAAACAGGTTTCAGAAAGCTGCTGTGGAATACAGGGTGAATGCTTAACATAGATGGTAATTTTAGTTTTTATGCCACAGGGTTGTTTGTTTGATCACCTCATACGGATCAATAAACACTGGGTGGAAAACACTGCGCAATTTGAAATGTATGTTTCTCGTGGACAACCAAAGCTTGTCCCCTGGCCGATACTGAGGACCCACATAACGACGGAGGTCTGCCCATTTTTCGGACTGCTCTTTGGCTACTTTAAATGTTTTTGGATCTTTAAAAAAAGAATTGTATTTCTTTTATATGTGCCAGCACGTTGGGATGGTTCATCACCTCAGTAGGAATGTTGATCAGTATCATTATTGGGTGGAAGCCATATGTAGCATAAAATGGGGAGTTCCTATAGCAATATACATAGCATTGTTATAGGACAATTCAGCAAGCCACAATAAGGACACCAAAGAATCTTTTGCCTCTGTGGTATAGCATCTTGGATATTTCTTCAGAGTCTGATTCAAGCGTTCAATCTGCCCATCGGTTTGGGGATGGAAGCTAGTCGACAAGGCAGTGTTCATTTTTAATGCTTTGCACCATGTTTGCCAGAAATGGGCTGAGAATTGTGGACCTCTGTCAGACACAATGACCTTCAGTAAGCCATGCAACTTAACCACCTGTGCTAACATGAGATAGGCTGTTTGCCTGACTGTGGGGAGTGTCTTGCAAGGGATGAAATGACCCATCTTTGTCAGACTGTTGATCACAACCAATATTGTTATTTGCCCTTGATCATTTGACAGCCCAGTGATGAAATCCAGTCTGATGTTTCTCCAAGGCTGACTGGGTGTTGGTAGAGGGTGTATTAGACCTCAAATTCTGGAATGGTCTGTCTTTGCATGGACACATACATCACATTTCTGTACCCACATTTTTACATCCCTTGACAATGTTTCCCACCAAAAATGTCTGCTTGTCAATTTGATTGTCTTGGCCACTCCAGGATGTCCTGCAAGAGCAGGCTCATTGCACTAATGGAATACTTTTTGTTGTATTGCCTTTATGGGTAAAAACAACCTCTTGTAAAAGAATGGTAGATTTTGCTTGATACTTCTGTGTGTATTTTATGCAGTCCATACCACCCAATGTTTGGGAGAGCCCTTTTGATTTTACTGGTTCCAGGAAATGTTCCACTTTTAAAACGCAAAGCACTTTTGAAGGGGCAACTATGGCTTCAATTGGTTTCTCCTTCTTGATACTCTGCGAGTACTGTCTTGATAAGGCATCTGCCTTTTTGCACCCTGGCCGAAAGCTAACTATAAAATCGAATTCAGCAAAAAACTGCATCCAGCGCATTTGTCGGTGTGACAGTTGCCAAGCAGTTTTCATAAACTGTAAGTTCTTTTGGTCTGTATAGACCGTTACTGTATGTCTGGCTCCCCACAGATAATGTCTCCACTCCTGGAAAGCCTTCTTGATCGCTGGCAGCCAGCTCCTTTTCAGCTATGGTTCAGTTCAATTCTGCAGAATTCAGTTTCTTTGACATGTATGCCACTGGGTGTAACTGTCCTATCAGAGGGTCTGTTTGGGGTAATACTGCACCTGCTGCCACATCGGAGGCATTTGCCTCCACTACGTATGGTACCTCAGGTTGTGGATGTGGCAGAATGGGAGAGGAGGTGAAAGCCTGTTTTAGAAAAACTAAAGCATTTTCAGCATCAGAGATTCACACAAAAATGTTTTTTTCTTAGCAGTCTCATTATAGGAGCTACTACATGAGAGAAGTGTTGTATCAATCTATGATAATAATTGTCAAAACCCAAAAAACACTCAACATCTCTCACATTCTTGAATGCCTGCCATTCTTGGACTGCCATATCTTTCCCTCAGCCATTTGCAAGCCCAATGGACTTAAAAGTACTCAAAAATCTCCACCTCTTGCACATGGAATTCATACTTACTGAGTTTGCAGTATAAATGATGGTTTCTCAAATACTACAAAATCTGTATTACATGTCTTGTTTGTGTTACTTCGTCTGGGAAATAAACTAAGATGTCACCTAAGTAGGCTATCACAAATTTATCAAGAAATTCCTTCAGCACATCGTTGAGGAAGAACTGAAATGCCGCCGGAGCGTTTCATATCCCAAACAGCATTACTTTGTATTCAAACAGTCCATAACTAGTTTTAAAAGCTGTCTTCCATTTATCCCTCTCTCTCATTCTGGCCAAAGGATAAGCCCCCCTCAGATCCAACTTGGTATATATCTGGGTGTTTTTGACTTGATCCAAGAGCACCGGAATGAGAGGGAGGGGATATCTGCTCTTTACAGTGTTCTTATTCAGCATCCTGTAGTCAATACAGGTGTGAAGGTCAGCATTCGCTTTTTAAATAAAAAAGGGGAGAAGTGGCTGGGGCCCATGAGGATCGGATAAACCTGTTGGCCGTGTATTTATCTGTATACTCTCTGAGATGTCTTGTCTTTGGTTCAGATAGAGTAAATACCCAGCATGAAGGAATCTTAGCCCCTGGTATCAAATCTATACGACAATCAGAGGTCCTATGAGGGGGTAAGGACTCTACATTGTCCTCACTGAATACGTCCTGGTATTTTTCAGAACATTCTGGTAAGATGATCTCTTTTCCCGCTGCTATGGAGACCTGGAATGCCAGGGTCAGTGCTACTACTTGAGGTGAAGAGGTACAGATACAAGAATGCATACAGTCCTCATCTTGGAACCTTTTCCAGTCAATCACTGGATTGTGTTTCCACAACCAGGGCAACCCTAGAATGACACCATATTGAAGCGCATCTATGAGATTAAACACACTCTCTTCGATATGCAACTTTTCATCCGTCTGACATGTTAAGGTCAGGGGGGATGTTTGTTTTATGATGGGTCCTGAGGTTAATGGTTTCCCATCCACTGCAAGGACCTTTTCGGATGTCTTTCTTGGTATTCGGGTTATCCCTATTCTTGCTACTAATCCCTGATCTATGAAACTGCCAGTGACACCCGAATCTATCATTACCACTATATGGTGTTGTGTCTCTTTTTCCTCTAGCATCATAGGGATTTGAATATGAGTCATGGTTTCTTGGGGTGTTGCCACTGTTAAAGAAGAGACTCTCAGATCCTTCTCTTGTACTTTTTTTGCTGTTGTGTTTCAGAAATAACATTGTCATTGTTTACAAAGGACACAGCAGTTTTCTTTATGCTGCTAGACTGAGCATTGCTTTTAGGTTTATGGGGGCATTCTCGCACAAAATGACCTCGTTTACCACAATATAGCAATGTGCCATTTAGTCTGCGGGCTTCTTTTTCTTCCTTAGATAACGGCGAATGGACTGCGCCTATCTCCATAGGTTCAGCGCTGTGTTCACTGCTTGTTGGGGTTTTTCCGACATATCTATCAAAACATGGATATGCTCTATCCCCTTTTCTTTTGTTGGTTACCCTATCCAACAAATGATGGTCTAATCTTAGCGTTAAGTTGATTAGATCAGTACAATTAGTATGCTGGGGATCTACCTGTGCCAACACATCTTTAAGCTCATCCCTAAGTCCTTGATAAAAAAGAGATATCCTTTTCTCTTCCAGCCAAGCTGTCTCAGCTATCAATCAATTGCACGTAGTGAGATAAGTCACCGACTCTTTCTTCCCCTGCCTTAACTCCAAGAGTTATTTATCAGCACTGAACAAAGTGGTTTTCCTATCAAAAACCTTTTCGAACTCCTTGTGGAACTTATTCCAATCTGAGTGTAAAGGGTCACTAGATCTAACCCAAGAAGCCCATCCCCAATCAGGAATGTAATGACAAAAGCTACCCAGGGGTGATTAGCGGGGAAAGAAGAAGGTTTCATGAGAAATGTAACAGGACATTTGTAATAAACACCTGGACTTTATTTGGATCCCCAGCAAACCTCTCCAGAGTGGCCAAAGGAATAGAAGGTACTGAGACTTGGATCTGAGGAGTCCCTGCCACTGCATCAAAAGAATTTCTTTGTGGTTTGTCTAATCTGTCCCTTAATGCTGCGGTCACATCTCTAGACGCTACCAATTCTTGTTGCATCACCGCTAGGGCCTGCGTAACGTCACCCATGCATGGTGGCAAACCATACACTTGTGTCGACCGGGAGAAGCAGTATACTTGGGTGTGTAATTCTGTCAAGGTACTGCAATTGTAGTGATGCTCCTCAGAATCGGTATGACATGTAAGTATTGCCCACCTGTCGATACCCCTAATTCTGTATATCATAAAGGCCCAGAGGTTTAATGTGATCAAGCGAGGGAAAGGGTAAGTAGAAAAGGAACAGCGGGGAGAAAGACCTGTAATGAAATAAATGGACAGTATATTCAAAGATACTCTGAACTTCTAGTACAAAATGTAGCACCCCCTTGAGTTTCTCAATTACCTAATACCCGGTTTCTCATTTCATCTGAAGGGGAAAAGTTGGCATGTAGAGCTAGTCTCAATAGGTCTCATTCTCTCTTTGGGTCTAGGGTAGGATGCCCTCTCAGCTAATAAATACACAAAGGAAATATTGAAAGGTTAAGTGGTAATTCCAGTCATTCCAGAGTCATAAACAATCATTAATAGTGTATGTAACCCACAACATTCATACCTACCACAAACAAGGCTGGAGGAAACAAAAAATGTATTCCAAAATATCAAGAGAGTTCCATAGCCAGCTGGGGCCTCAATGATTCCCAAAAGCACAACACAAAAAGACATGCAATCCAGCACTGTTCAGAGAAAAAAATCAAGTTTAGCTCACAGGCGCTAGGAGAGGATATTTGTTGTTGAGTCGACTTCAAATTCAAGCGCATAACAAGCGCTGATTCTTTTGATTAACAAACTGAGATGAGCGCTTCCTGTGCTATTGTCAAATATCAACAACAATGTCAAAGCGTGACTCACGCTCATAAAATTAACTTAAAGGTGAAGAGTGCATCCAGTGTGTTACTTTTCCTGTAAAGTATCCATGTGAAATGCTTTAGAGCATTCACAAGCTTTTTCAGAAACCAAACGTTAGAAGAGCGCTTCCAGTGCGTTACTTTTCCTGTAAAGTATCGACGTAAAATGTTTTAGCACATACACGTGCTTTTTCAGAAACCAAAAGTAAGAAGAGCATTTCCAGAGCTATAATGTTTTTCTGTGGTTGGTAATGAAATAATGTTATAGCACATTGAAGCGCTTTTTCCAATTATCAGGTGATGTAGCCTTTAAACGTTTACTGAATCCTATAGCACACGCGGTTCTACAGAAATACGCCAAGGGACTTCCTTACCTGGGAACAGAATTGCTGAAGACCGCATCAGTAGCCCATTCCTCCATTGCAATATTCGAAAACCAGGGAAAGCAACTGCAGGGCTCATACAGGACCCTACCACAGGAACACCTCAAGTAAATATCCAAATGCTCGGCCGACCGCAAAGAAGAACAAATTAACTAACCCTGGGCGTAGTACTACGCTACGCTCGCGGAGCGTGCATAGTTTGCGCTACTACGTGCTACGCGAATTGCACGTAGCACAGTGCAAAAACGCGTAGCGTAGCATAGCGGGCATTTTTTGCTTGCTCACGGTCCTCAACGTCAAGTTGGCGACCGCGAGCGAGCAAAATCAACATCCCAGCGAGACTTTTTCCTCGTTCGCGATCAGCAACATCAAGTTGCCGATCGCGAGCGTGGAAAATAAACCTCCCGGCGAGAGTCTCAACGCGGGGAGGTCAGGTTTCTCATTGCGAGTGGTCGCGTATGCTCGCGACCGCTCGCGATGAGAAACTACCAGTCCGCGTTGAGAAAGCTGCCGCTCGAGTACAAATCTACTCGAGCGGCAGAAAACGACCGCTTGCACTGTGCAAGATGCCGTTTGCAATGATTGCACAGTGCGGACAAGCATCCGGCACTGTGCAATCAGTGCGAACAGCATTTCCTTACCGCACTACGCAGTTCGCGTAGCTACGCGTAGCTTGCGTAGTGCGAAGTGCACTTCGCGTAGCTACGCGTAGCGCTACTACGTGAACTACGCCCAGGGTTAAAATTAACATTAATTACTCACACCAGCACCGTGTGTGAGAGCTCCTCTTATACTCCTAGTCACACCCCCTCCACAGCCAGCTGAAAGTCTTTCACCACCGCTTGGTATCTTGGGACCTGTAGTCAGGGCTGGGAACAGCAACTGGCCCTGGGAGCGGGGGAGAGGTTTGGGGGGGGGTGGTGCTAGCAAGAAGCACCGCTCCCGCTTTTGTTACAGGGGGCCCCCAGTGACAAAACCGGCCCCCACTGGCACAAAACCGGCCTCCATCCCTCAGGCCCACCGGGGAAATGAATGGCACCGGCTACGGCCAGTCTGGCCCTGCCTGTAGTTCCCTATCACTTCAAAGCAAAAAATAAGAACAAACAATAAGGACAACGTATCTTTTTACACTATTTCCTTGCAACAGACACATGTTCAGTATTCGTCTATATAAATTTTCTTGAAGGTGCCAAGGGGCTTCATTTCCTGACAGACCATCACCGTTAGTGAACCATTTCTTAAAATGTAATCATGCACCAAAACAACTTCTCTTTGAAGTATATCAAGTAGTTAAAAAGCAACCAAGAGTTGAGAATATGACTAAAAGTTTGCTAAGGTGGGAAAGTTAGCAAATCTTTTTTGTCACAATTGCCACCAATTGACTGAACAAGGAATTCAACCCTTTTGTTACCTATAATAAACATGGTCAGTGTTTGATATCAGTTAGAACAACAGCGGACCACTGGTACCGCACCTCGTGCCAGTTCTAAAAGATAACGTTCTGATGCGCAAATCTGCCCCTACGCCAGCCGTTGCGTGGCGTCACTGTGCTCCAGATCAAGAAATCATTCACTTTCGAAGGGCGTACGCATCTCACAAAGTCCAGTAGTCAATTGTAGTTACAAAAATTATGATTTCTTTATTTTCATCAGTATAAATAAGCATTGAACATTAACACTCAAGCCAACGCGTTTCATTCCCACACTGGGAACTTCATCAGGGCGAATAAAAAAGGAAGAAAAAAATCGTTTCAAATCTGTCGTTTTATATTCCTCGTGTAACTGATGACAATTGAGGTGCAGTCACCTCTGACATGTATATAAGTATACGTTTTTCAATGTGCCTCTTATCTTGATATTCTCAACCATTAAGCTTGTGATTATCTGAGGCGCGATCCTGTGTATTCCACTAGGACCCAACAATATAGTCTTGAGTATGGTAACTCCTCACAATCGTACGCGTCTTCCTCCTTGTTCTCGTGGTCAGTGTTTGAGTTAATATGGATTAGAAGAACGCTGTGCATTCAATTTATGATGGAACATTGTACAGAAATATGGGTATCATAGTTTAACTAGTTTACAACTGCTAAAGACAGACGGAATGGACATGGTAGCATTTGCAAGGAATGCCGATGGATGTGCAATATTTACACTATGAGGAACTTTGAAATAGTTCAGGGACTCAGATATTATAAATTGCTTGCAGCAACAAGTGACAATAGTAAAGTTCAGTAACAACATGAAAATCTGGTATTGTGCAATATGTGCTACAACAAGAGACACAGAGCTTATCACTTACTACCGTATGTCCTCCCATCTAGCTCACGGAAGGAATGCCAGATGGACATGCTGGAGCTTCTTCTTGATGAATGTGTGACTACAGGCGAGGTGCCCCTCCGATGACACCTGTAGGTAGGTAACTTCTAAAAAGTAGGGTGTATTTTTAGAAACAGATCTTATAGGTAAGGCTTATTCTGAGGTAGTAGAGTGGATGGAACTTGTTGGCATCACGTGTTTTAGAAAAGAATGACCGAGACATAATCTCTCAACTCACATCTTAATGAGCTTTTAGCCCTGCCCTGTGTCGTAATAAAGGAAACTCCTTTGGATATACACAGAGGTAGTTTTAAAGCATATTCTGGATCCCACAAATATCCAGTATTATTTATTTTGATCTCTCTCTCCTTGAGATCGATACCACGTGGTGGTAATACTATACCATAGTGGCACAGACTAGCCAATGATGAAGCATGCCACAAAAATGTGGGAGAGGTTTCCGTCCAAAATCTTAGTTTTTGTTCCCCTAAGACAGTGAGATTTTCCAATTAGGATAAGTGATTTTTTTTCCACTACCATAGAAATTCCATTAAAAATCTATTGAAATAATTTTTTTCAAAGTGATGTAGAAAATGTACTTCTTGATCAAAGGATTGAGTAATATGTCCTGAAACGTAAAGAGGAATACGAATATATGAATGAATTAGAAATATATATCTGAACTGTCCATGAAATTTGGATCTGAAATTTACATTAACCCCTTCCATGCTCATGTCGGAATGGTTCCGTCATGAGCACAAGTGCAGATGTGCTCATGACGGAACCATTCCGTCATGAGCACACTTTCAAGAAATCCCTCTGCTGTAAACAGCAGAGGGATTTCCCATTTTTTTTTTAATGCTTTGGGAGGTGGTGAAGAGCTTCCCCAACCTCCCAAAGCATGGTTAGGGTTTTCATTGTAATGACGAATGCGCGCATGGCGAGCTGTCGTAATTACAATGAAAACGAAACTGAAACTTAGTTTCAGTTTCACAGTTTCGGCGCTTGTGGGGCTATCTCAGCCCCCGAGCACCGAAAAACATGGGAAAGGTATTGTTGGAAAGGGGAGAATCTCCCCTTCCCAATGGTACCCTTCCCTAGTAGATCCCTGCTTGGTGATCTCCCCAGGAGGGAGATCCCCAAGCAGGGATCCACCCACTAGCAGCCAGGGGGAGGGAGCGGCTCCCCCCATAAACTTTTGGCACCCGGGATTTGTTTGTTTTTTATACGTAGGGGTGGGGGCTGCCCAGAATGGGCATGCCAATGCCCCCACCCCCAAAAAATTACCACAGTCTTTCTGCCCCTCCCGGGAAGCAGATGGGGCAATAGCCCCTTATCTGCCCCCCAGGGGAGCGCAGAAAGCCCACAAGGCACCAGGGATTTTTTTTATATATACTACAGTCTTTCTGCCCCCCCCCCAGGAGGCAGATGGGGCAATAGCCCCTTATCTGCCCCCCGGGGGGGCAGAAAGCCCCCTAGGCACCAGGGATTTAATTCCCTCAATGTTCGGGGTTGGGGCTGCCCAGCATGGGCATGCCAATGCCCCCACCCCCCCAAAAAAAGCCACAGTCTTTCTGCCCCCCCAGGAGGCAGATGGGGGCAGTAGCCCCTGATCTGCCCCCGGGGGGGGGCAGAAAGCCCACTAGGCACCAGGGATTTTTTTTTTATACGTAGGGGTGGGAGCTGCCCAGAATGGGCATGCCAATGCCCCCCACCCTCAAAAAAGTACCACAGTCTTTCTGTCCCCCCAGTAGGCAGATGGGGCAATAGCCTCTTATCTGCCCCCTCAGGGGGGCAGAAAGCCCACTAGGCACCAGGGGTAAATTTATTTCAAAATTCTGGGGTGGGGGCTGCCCAGAATTGGCATCCCAATGCCCCCACCCCACTAAAAAAATACTACAGTCTTTATGCCCCCCCGGGAGGCAGATGGGGCAATAGCCCCTTATCTGCCCCCCCCCGGGGGGCAGAAAGCCCCCTAGGCACCAGGGATTTAATGCCCTCAACGTTCGGGGTTGGGACTGCCCAGAATGGGCATGCCAATGCCCCCCCAAAAAATGCCACAGTCTTTCTGCCCCCCCCAGGAGGCAGATGGGGGCAGTAGCCCCTGATCTGCCCCCCGGGGGGGGGGCAGAAAGCCCACTAGGCACCAGGGATTTTTTTTTTATACGTAGGGGTGGGAGTTGCCCAGAATGGGCATGCCAATGCCCCCCACCCTCAAAGAATTACCACAGTCTTTCTGTCCCCCCAGGAGGCAGATGGGGCAATAGCCTCTTATCTGCCCCCTCAGGGGGGCAGAAAGCCCACTAGGCACCAGGGGTAAATTTATTTCAAAATTGTGGGGTGGGGGCTGCCCAGAATGGGTATGCCAATGACCCCACCCCTCCAAAAAAGATGCCACAGTCTTTCTGCCCCTCAGGAGGCAGATGGGGGCAGTAGCCCCTGATCTGCCCCCGGGGGGGCAGAGAGCCCACTAGGAGCCAGCGATTATGCTGGCTTTTTTATACGTAGGGGTGGGGAATGCCTAGAATGGGCATCCCAATGTCCCCACCGACCCCAAAAAATGGCCACAGTCTTTCTGCCCCCCCTTGTGGGCATATCGGGGCAATAGCCCCCGATTTCCCCCCTCCCCACGGCGGCAGAAAGCCCACTAGGCACAGACTTTTTTTTGGAATGTGCCTACCTGTGGGTTTTGGGTCCTAGCGCAGCTGGCACCCAAGGTAACCTAGCAAACCTATATATTTTTGAAAACTAGACACCCAGGGGAATCGAAGATGTGGTGACTTGTGTGGCTCTCACACGGTTCTGTTACCCAGAATCCCTTGCAAACCTCAAACTTTGTAAAAAAAAAACAAATCTTTCTCACATTTCTGTGATGGAAAGTTCTGGAATCTGCGCAGATCCACAAACTTCCACCCACCCCGCATTCCCCAAAGTTGTCCGATAAAAATGATACCTCACTTGTGTGGGTAGGCCTAGTGCCCGCGACAAGAAACGGCCCAAACCGCAACGTGGACACACCACATTTTTACAGTGAAAACGGACCCTTTTTTTGCAAAGTGCCTAGCTGTAGATTTTGAACCATAGCTCTGCCGGCACCTAGGGAAACCTAGCAAACCTATACATTTTTGAAAAGTAGACACCCAGGGGGAATCCAGGATGGGGTGACTTGTCTGGCTCTCACCAAGTTCTGTTACCCAGAATCCCTTGCAAACCTCAAACTTTGTCAAAAATACACATTTTCCTCATATTTCTGTGATGGAAAGTTCTGGCATCTGCGTGGATCCACAAACTTTCATTCACCCAGCATTCCCCCTGGTCTCCCGATAAAAATGATACCTCACTTGTGTGGGTAGGCATAGTGGCTGCAACAGGAAATGGCCCAAATCGTACTGTGGAGACTTCAAAATTACCTATCACAAAACTATCTGCTTTTGCCAGGGGGGTCCCATGAGTTTTTAGTCTCGGGCCTGGCGGCCATCTAGGGAAACCTACCAAACCCACACATTTCTGAAAACTAGAGACCCGGGGGAGTCTAGGGAGGTATGGCTCGCATGGATCCCCAACGTTTCCCTACCCAGAATCCCCTGCAAACCTCAAATTTAGCTGAAAAAAAATCACATTTTCCTCACTTTTCTGTGTGGGAAAGTTGTGGAATCACCGGGCTGACACAAATTTCCTACCACCCAGTGTTTCCCCAGGTCTCCCGATAAAAATGGTACTTCACTTGTGTGGGTAGGAATAGTGGCTGCAACAGGAAATGGCCCAAATCATACTGTGGTGACTTCAAAATTACCTATCTTAAAACTACCTGGTTTTGCAGGGGGGGCACCTTGTTTTTTGGCCCCGGCCTCGCGGCCATCTAGGGAAACTTACCAAACCCACACATTTCTGAAAACTAGACACCCTGGGGAGTCCAGTGAGGTATGGCTCATGTTGTTTTCTGATAGGTAATTTTGATGTCTCCTCAATTTGTTTTGGGCCTTTGCCTGTCGCGGGTACTAGACCCACTCACGCGAGTGAGGTACCATTTTTATTGGGAGACCTGGGGGAACACTGGGTGGTAGGAAATTTGTGGATCCACGCAGATTCCAGAACTTTCCACCACAGAAATGTGATGAAAATGTGTATTTTTTTGTCAAAGTTTGAGGTTTGCAAGGGATTCTGGGTATTAGAACCTGGTGAGAGCCAGACAAGTCACCCCATCCTGTATTCCGCTGGATGTCTAGTTTTCAAAAATGTATAGGTTTGCTAGGTTTCCCTAGGTGCCGGCAGAGCTAGGGTTCAAAACCTACAGCTAGGCACTTTGCAAAAAAAGGGTCAATTTTCACTGTGAAAATGTGGTGTGTCCGCTTTGCGTTTTGGGCCGTTTCCAGTCGCGCGCACTAGGCCTACCCACACAAGTGAGGTACCATTTTTCTTGGAAGACTTTGGGGAATGCGGGGTGGGTGGAATTTTGTGGATCCACGCAGATTCCAGAACTTTCCTCCACGGAAATGTGAGGAAAATGTGTTTTTTTTTTTTTACAAAGTTTAAGGTTTGCAAGGGATTATGGGTAACAGAACCTGGTGAGAGCCAGACAGGTCACCCCATCCTGTATTATCCTGGGGGCCTAGTTTTAAAAAATGTATAGGTTTGCTAAGCTTCCCTAGGTACTGGCAGAGCTAGGGTTCAAAATCTACAGCTAGGCACTTTGCAAAAAAAGGGTCCGTTTTCACTGTGAAAATGTGGTGTGTCCACGTTGCGTTTTGGGCCGTTTCCTGTCGCGGGCACTAGGCCTACCCACACAAGTGAGGCACCATTTTTCTTTGAAGACTTTGGGGAATGCGGGGTGGGTGGAATTTTGTGGATCCACGCAGATTCCAGAACTTTCCACCACAGAAATGTGAGGAAAATGTGCTTTTGTTTTACAAAGTTTGAGGTTTGCAAGGGATTCTGGGTAACAGAACCTGGTGAGAGCCAGACAAGTCACCCCATCATAGATTCCCCTTGGTGTCTAGTTTTCAAAAATGTATAGGTTTGCTAGGTTTCCCTAGGTTCCGGCAGAGCTAGGGTTCAAAATCTACAGCTAGGCACTTTGCAAAAAAAGGGTCTGTTTTCACTGTGAAAATGTGATGTGTCCATGTTGCGTTTTGGGCCATTTCCTGTTGCAGGCACTAGAACTACCCACACAAGTGAGGTACCATTTTTCTCGGAAGACTTTGCGAAATGCGGGGTGGGTGGAATTTTGTGGATCCACACAGATTCCAGAACTTTCCACCACAGAAATGTGAGGAAAAGGTGTTTTTTTGGACAAAGTTTGAGGTTTGCAAGGGATTCTGGGTAACAGAACCTGGTGAGAGCCAGACAAGTCACCCCATCCTGGATTTCCCAGGGTGTCTAGTTTTCAAAAATGTATAGGTTTGTAGGTTTCCCTACGTGCCGGCAGAGCTAAGGTTCAAAACCTAGAGCTATGCACTTTGCAAAAAAAGGGTCAGTTTTCACTGTGAAAATGTGGTGTGTCCATGTTGCGTTTTGGGCCGTTTCCTGTTGCGGGCACTAGGCCTACCCACACAAGTGAGGTGCCATTTTTCTTGGAAGACTTTGGGGAATGCGGGGTGGGTGGAATTTTGTGGATCCACGCAGAATCCAGAACTTTCCACCACAGAAATGTGAGGAAAATGTGTTTTGTTGACAAAGTTTGAGGTTTGCAAGGGATTCTGGGTAACAGAACCTGGTGAGAGCCAGACAAGTCACCCCATACAGGATTCCCCTGGGTGTCAAGTTTTCAAAAATGTATAGGTTAGCTAGGTTTCCCTTGGTGCTGGCAGAGCTAGGGCTCAAAATCTACGCTAGGTTTGCAAAAAAAGGTTCAGTTTTCACTGTGAAAATGTGGTGTGTCCACGTTGCGTTTTGGGCCGTTTCCTGTCGCGGGCACTACACCTACCCACACAAGTGAGGTACCATTTTTATCGGGAGACTTAGGGGAACACAGAATTGTAGAGCAATTGTTATTACCTGTTGAATTTCAATGCATTTCTGCCTTCCAAATGTATGACAATGTGTAAAAAAGAAGTCACTTTGAAAAATGTCCTATAATTCACATGCTGGTATGGGTACCCACAATTTCGGAGATGTGCAAATAACTACTGTTTCTAAACTCTATATTTTGTTCCCATTTCAGAAATACATAGGTGTCTTTCATACCGATTATTCCCTGTTTATATTTTCCCAAATGAATTGCTATATACCCAGTACACAATAAAAAACCATTGCAAGACGCTGCTCAGTTATTGGCTCTGGGTTTCTCGGGTTATTGGTGAACCTACGAGTCCTATATATCCCCACAACCAGAAGGGTCCAGCGGATAGAACGGTATATTGGTTTCAAACATTTGTCATAATTAGTAGAAGTTACAGGTGAAAACGTTGGCACAAATGGGGTTTTTTAAACTCATTTTCAATTTTTCCTATTTTCAACTGTTAGTTTCCATACAAAAACCTTGAAGGATCTACAAAAATGACCCCTTGCTAAATTCAAAATTTTGTCTACTTTCCAGAAATGTATAGCTTTCCAGGAACCATCATTGCTTTCATACCCATTTTTACCATTAACTGGAAGGAGGTTGAAAGCACAAAAAATAGCAAAAATAGGCTATGTCCCAGTAAAATGCCAAAACTGTGTAAAAAAGTTTGGTTTTCTGACAAAAGTCTGCTTGTCCCTGAAATCTGGGAAGATGGTGATTTCAGCACCACAACCCCTTTATTCATACCATTTCAGGGAAAAAAACAGATGCTTTCATCTGTAGCCCTTTTTCCCATTTTTCAAAAAAAAAAAAAGTTAGCTGTATTTTGGCAAATTTCTGGGTCCCCTCCAGGGGAATCAACAAACCCTGGGTAGCTTTAAAATCCCCATGATGTTGGAAGAAAAGGACGCAAATTTGGCGTGGATACCTTATGTGGTTAAAAGGTTACAGGGGCCTAAGCGCAAACTACCCCAAATAGCCAAAAAAAGGCTTAATACAGGGGGGGAAAAGGCCTAGCAGCGAAGGGGTTACAGGGAATTGACTGGAAATTGAAGATATTTTCCAGTGTTGTGTACCTTTAATGAGAGGGGGTTTCTCTGACATCTTCAATTGTAATTTAGCACAAAACAAATCAGTATAATTGAGATTGAAACACGAATGCACGGAGTAACGAGTTTGAACTGTTTTCTCACATCATGTCTCTAGCACAAGTATTAAATTATGTAAAATATCATCAGAAGATTTACAAAACATTACTCACAAAAATTTGGAAGAATTGATGTCTTCAGAGGATGAAGGCAAAAATATATCTAGAGCAATAATGGATGGAATTGAAGGCCTGCGATATAAAACAAATTGGCATATTAAATTGAAAAAGATGTGCAATCTGAATGGCAGAAAATACTTCACAAATTACATGCTACAATATAGTGGTGTATCACAAATCAAAATGTATACACACAGGACGCAGGATTGCTTTAAAGTCACAACTTAGTAAATATTTCAAAGATCATGTAGTAAAATGTTATTTGATTTTAAATAAAGATTCAATTGACTTGATTTTGCTAACAAGTGAAGAAATTACCAAGGATGATAGCACATTGAGAAATAATATTGTTAACATTAAAGATGAGTTATATACTCAATTCGATATAATGGAATTGGATACAATTTCAGAAGAGATTGAGGAAAAGCTGGAAGAACACAGCTAGGAGATACAGAAAAGTAAGTCAAGAAAATTCAAACTTGATGCATACGATTACCAAAAGGATAATGTGTACAACTGAGCTTAGGTCTATGCAGTACATTCAGCAGCTAGTGTAGAAAGCAAGCAATCACAATAGAGCTATAAAATAACCTCTAACAGATCTCAATGCGATCTCTTCTCTCTGTATGAAACCATACCATTTGGTTGCCGCATAACTTACTAACCAGGCTGTTCATGCAACAATGCAGCTATCAAAGGAAGATGTAACTCAGCTCCTCAGCTGTCCCAAGTTTGAAAATTCCAGGGAAGGGAAAATGGCTTCTGTTCTGAGCGTAGAGGATTTCCTTGGAAACTACAGATAAAGCTTGATGTTCCTCCTCAGTGATAGCAAAGAGAGAAATGACCACATATTTAGAAATCAACATATTTTATCCTTTTAGAAATGCAATTTAGAAGACGTTTAAATACAAATGAAATGTCCATTTTAGAAATGACTCACAATTTGTGTGAATACCTTGAGTAAAACAAATAAATAAAACCAAAATATATTGTAGAATGACAAATGTGGACGCAAAAGATGTTATTAGAAATGCTTCATTTGTAATTGCATGTTTTCAACATTTTGCACCAAGCAACTCTACTTTAGCCTGTGCAGCGATTAGGCCCAAGGCTGTCTTTTTGACCTTTGCTCATAGAAACGTATTCTGTGCAACATCCTAACATTGATGTCATCCTAGAAATGTGCTAACTTTAATATTATGTTCATTTAGTTCCTCTCACCCCATGTTAGATCATTTCCTCTAAGAATAATAGACTTACTGAAACTGTAAAGAACAAATGGTGATGTAGACCTATAAATGTAGCTTCAAATTAACTTGGTATATGTTTTCACATTTGCTGACTAGCCTTTGTTTCTGAGCTGAAACTCATAGGGGTATATTCACAAGAACGTGTGATAACTACCGCAAGAGTAGCGTAACGCAACTTTCAATAACGCAGCCTATCACGGGAAAATAACCCCATGTCAACGTGGAATTCACAACAAGGCGGTACCATGCGATAGTCACCAGATAACGCATCAAATGTCAGTGTGAAAATCAACGCCACGCCGAAAAAATGCGAAACGCGAATGCGAAAAATCATGCGATGAGGCCAATCGCGGTACAAAAAGTAGCGAAAAGCAGCCTCAGGCCAGCAAATCCCACGCGTCTGGCGGGAAATTGCACCATAAAAACCACAGACACAACACACCAGAAACAAGCCAAAGCACGTAGCAACATGGATGCACCCTGACCCAGCGCAGAGGGCAACGTGAACCCCACAACCCCCACAGACCACCAGCAAGGAACAACTGGCTCGGGGAAGGCCAAGGAGAAAAGGGAGAGGAAGACGGGGTGCAGACTGCAGGAAAACAAGACCAAGGCCACGGAGGCGACAGAACACTACCAGCAACTGACCCACAAGCAGACCACCTGTAATGCAGTCGGAGTGCCCAGGAGGCCAATCCAGGAGGCCAATCCAGGAGGCCAAGAGGCGCCGGCAGGACGTGACAACCTAAACCAGGTACAAACCCGCTGCCAACAGGAAGGCAGCAACGGCAACAGGAGGTGGCAGTCCAGCGCCACAGGAGGAGCTGGAGGAAACCCAGGCCACAGTCATCAGTGTGGAGAGGGTGCAAGGAGTAGGGAGTACGGACACAGCTCGACAGTACCTGACACAACAACAACAGGGTGAGGATCCAACAGGGACTGGGGGGACGGGGGGTGATGGGCACAATGCCACACATGCACAATGAGGTGTAACACACTGCACACCCACAATTACCCAGGGACATGTCCCCCATCCCCGTGGCACACTGCAGCACACACACATAGCAATCACAGCACATACCATGACAATGTGGCACAAAGTGCAACACCCACACTGCAGAACAGGGGACACAACTGGGTCCACCCAGGCGCAGAAACAGAACAATCAGATTGGACAGAGCAGGGAACTGTGAGATGCACATCTACCCCTACGACCCCCCATCAGCCATGTAGGCCAAATGTACACTGTACCAACTCAAATAGCCACCACCGCCCAAACAGTCACAATGTACATTGTCACACAGTCTGCATGTCGACAAGAACAAGGCGCCAACACAATGCCAACATGCACGTCCCTTCACAATGCAGAGGGACAAACAACACCTCCAGCAGGTCAGAACAGACAACCCATCAGTGATGCCCGAGACGAACACCACAGCCCAGACACCGACGCCCTACAACAGCCCATGAACATCCCACACAACCCACCACCAGGACCAGGGCAGACAAGCTACTCAGAGGAGAACCCAGCCCCTGCAACAGCCCACACAGCATGAAGCTCATGCAAGCACAGCTGGCTCACAACACTTCACCCACCCACACATGGCACCCCAATGCAGAACGCCAAAAGGAGGTGGCCCAACAGGTGATGGTGTTGCCGAACCTATGGAATGCGAACTAGAACACATACGTGGGTGTCCAATACCCTTCAGGGACCACCTACACCCCACAAAGGAGACCCACACCTCCACAGAGACACATGCACATATCATGTTGAACTGGCTACGGGCACGTGCGCCCAGCCCCTTTATTGGCAGGGCCACATGTACAGTGACGCCTGTGCTGGATGTGTGTGGGTGAGTATAAGCCAGCCCGCATGAAGTGCTTGGTGCTGCCAACAACCTGAACAGTGGACACCAGTGTAATGGAAACAGAAAACACCAGCATAACAGAGTCAAATGCAGAGCAACTTGGAGGGATCCGGAGTAAGGCCAGAGGTCACCCAATATTCAGTCTGGACGTTCCGTGAGTTGCAGTGCACTGAGGTAGGGGCACTAGAGAAGAGCGCGCTCATGTGAAGAAATTGCTAGGATTGTGTCCCTTCGGGTTAGTCCTGATGCAGATGCAGTGGGGTGTGTTACACCTGCATCAACTTCCTCATCAACGTCCCAGGTCTCCCACACTCCCTGAGGTGACAGTTGCGTCCGCAGTCCACAGCGCAATACCCAGTATTAGATCCGGGTGTGTAGCTTGACTACCGCCACCAGTCTGCATTCCTGCCTTGGGGCTGTTGCCATCTGCCCTCCCATTGTCTGTGCCTTCTCCCGTCCGCACACTTGACACATTCTCCTCCTCATGGTCCCAGGTCTTCCCCACTGCATGAGGTGACATTGCTGCGCAACCTCACAACAGCACAAAACTCAATCAGTAACGGACAATGGCTTGCGGTGCACTGAGTCACTGGCACCTGGAGTGCTGAGCAGGGTATCAGGCCGATGATGGCATCCACGACAGGTCTGAGCAACTCCGTAGGTCTGTCAGGACCACCGTTTCGACTCTGGCAGATGGCGATTGAAGGTGGTCCTTGCGGCGGTGGCGTGTGCCTCCTGCGGTGATGCGACGTCCGGGCCGGTCAAGACTCGATGCCATGTGTGGGCCCTGGTGGCCCGCAGTTGGGGCCAGAGGAGGCGGACAGCGCAGGGCCACAGACACATGGCGTTGATGACCCCAAGACCATCGCTACAGAGGCCATTCAATGTCTCAGAAGAAGGGGTCCCAGGCCTGAGCAGCACAGAGTTAGTGGCCCCGGATGCACTGCGGCCGGCACAGGCACCCAGCCACGGGAAGGTGACTTGCGGTGCAGTCAGATGGGCCATGCGACCTGAGCGGGTCCCCATTAATGTCCGAGGTGTATGTTGCGGAGGGTTTCGGGGGACAGTGGAAGGTGTCCTCCAGGGCATGATGCGGAAGGTATGATGTTATCTGGAAGCAGCAAATGGAGGAGTGGAAAGCGCAACCCTCGTTTGCACCAACAATTCGGGATCAGCTACATGAGGATGAAAACTAGCCCCTAGTCCATAGACTCAAACGCCACCAATGTACGACCAGTGAGTGTCCATGAATGTCGGGGAACAAACTTAGTGGCACAGGTGCTGTGAGGGGATGCAGTCTGCGATGATGCCGGTACACATATGTGAACTTAAAGAATGCCAAATCAAGGCTCTGTGACCTACTGGACCGCAGTGTAGGCCGGAGGCAGCGGTCAGCAGTGGCCCACAGCCACGGGTCATTGGCTCGCGAGGCACAGAGTTAGTGACACAGTGGCAGTTGTCGGTAGTGTTCAATCACCTCCGTGACGCTGATCCTGTTCCCTCCGGACTGCAACGTGTCATCCTCTTACGCCCCTCCGTGCGTGCGAAGAAATGTATTCTGCCTTTTGAATTACCGATGTTCAGTTCCAAATCTGTGATCCCACTCGTGCGCAGCGTAGGCCGAGGGCAGTGGTCCACGTAGGCCCACAGACATGTGTGGTTGTGATGCCATGCACAGACTTGTTGCCACCACATCGGAGGGTGTATTGTGAATTGTTCTCTGCCATAAATAATGTTCACTGCCATGGTGTAATCAAGACTCCGTTCCAAATGTGTGACCTACCTGACCGTGGTGTAGGCCTGAGGCAGCGGTCAGCACGGCCCATTCACCGAGTGTCTCCAGCATAGGTTGGATGGCCCCACCGGCCTGCGTTGTTCAGGTTCAGTGGCACCACGTGTAGCTGGCTGGCGTTGAACAGGGTTAGTGGCACCTCGTGTAGCAGGCTGACGTTGAACAGGGTTAGTGGCACCACGTGTAGCAGGCTGGCGTTGAACAGGGTTAGTGGCACCACGTATAGCAGGCTGACATTGAACAGGGTTAGTGGCACCACGTGTAGCAGGCTGACGTTGAACAGGGTTAGTGGCACCACGTGTAGCCGGCTGGCGTTGAACAGGGTTAGTGGCACCACGTGTCGCAAGATGCCCATATGGAACTATGCCTCACTGATCGGGGGGGGGTCTGGTGCTGTGGCCGCTGGCCCGGATTTGGGGTCACTGCCATTCATGACTCAGGACACAGTTTCACATATGGGACCTACTGGTCCAAAGAGTAGGCCGGGGGCGGCAGTGGAGTACGTCAACGAAAAAAGGAATAAAGCGGGCCGGTGTCGTGGAGGCCGTGATGGTCTGAGGTGGCTGCCAAGGTCTCGGGCCTTGGGCTTGGGGCTTGCGCCGGCACGTGGTGGGCCCTCCTTGACACACGCCGGTGTCGGAAGGTGATCAGTGTGGCCTGGCTGCGCAGGGGCTGGCCTGACGGGTTCGTGGTCCAGCGTGCCAGTGTCCGGCAGGTGCACGGCATCGCAGGCAACTCCGCTCACAAGGATGGCGTCGGCCTCGTGGGACGTGCCACCCTGGCAGGGACGTGGGTCTTTCCGGAAGAGGACCACGCCCAGGCCTACGTGCTTTTTATTCACACCCCTACGCTGGCGTGGCATACGCCGGGCCATCCCACTCCGCTGATGCTTGGGGGGGCGTAACAGGCAACATTTCCGCGAGGTCCCCCACTGGCTGGGGTTACATGGTGGCGTCCACTGTCCACTACACTCCATACGAAAGCGGTGTATGTCGCCATGGATATGGGTGTGTTCTGCATACTGCAAGGTGTCCAGCACATCTCCGGCACTCTTGGCATTGTGTACTTTCCCAATCATGGTTCTACTGCATCCTTCACACATGCCTGGTTGCCACCTCTCCCAACATTCGGCTATTATGCGGCTGAGGTGCCATGCCGTTGCTGGCTCATGTTCAGGGCTTGCCCATGTGAACATTGTAAGTTGTTCTGTCGTGTCTGGTGGGTGGGCATATTGTTGTGCCTGTTGTATGTGATTTTGTGACGTGTGCATTGCCAGCGTTGTGAGTTGCATGGTTGTGGAGTTGAGGTGTGTGGGGTGTTCATTTGTATATTGCCAAGGGGCTGTGCATTTCCCTTGTTGCCATCCTGGGAACGCTAGTTGATGATGGACTGTCGGAGGATGAAGGTATCATGCACACTGGCTGTGTATTTGAAGGCGACATTGTTGGGTGTTCCACAGTGTTCTGTTGTTGCCTGCACATTGGTGTGAGACGTGTGCTTCCTGTTGCGGTGATTGTGTGCTGTGTCACCAGGGGGCACAGGTAGTACATGTGTGCTGTGTATTGCCCCCAACACGTGCGTGCATCCTGCTATGGCGTATGGTCCTTGCTTGGTCTCCAGCGGATCCTGCGCATTGTGTTGTACGGATGGGGTCTGGAGTACCAGGGTGATGGTGATGTCCAGGACAGGTGTGGGGGACTTGGATGTGGCTGGCTGTGAGACTCCTCCGACTCTGGCAGGTGTTGGATGGGGGGTCCCAGGGGCCAACAGGTGCAGCCACGCCATTAGCTTTGTGTGGGGTGGGATGTTGGTTGTCCGCTGTGTTGTTGCCGTAGGCCTGTTAGGCGATGATGGTCAGGATGCGTAGGTTGGTTGTCCCTTTCAGCCTGTAGTGGATGGTGACATTGTCAGATGTTGGGTCTGAGCATTTCCTGGGGTTCCGCTGTCTTTGTCTGCGCTGCGTCTGTGGTGGTCCGGGGGGGTGTGTTCCGAGTGTGGGTTGGGGTCCTGGGGTGGTGGAGGTGGGTGTTGTGGCCCTCTTGGGTGTCCGGGTCGCATGATGGGTGGCTCCATGGCATCTGTTGCCCTTCGGATGTGCCCCTGGGCTGTGCTCCCTTTTGTGGTGCTGGCTGCCGTCCGACTTTACACCAGGTCAGAGCAGGTGTAGATTTCCTGGTGCTAACGCGCCTTATCACCTGTTTTGTGTTTTTATCGCGGATGTGGCTGGTCGTTGTGAATGTTGAGGTGTGCTGTTGTCTCGGCTTTTGTCACGGGAACGCCTACTCTGCATCTCATTAGCGATATTTGCGGGGGTCCTCTGTGGCGATGTTTTTTGCGGCTGCTATCGCGGGTAAACTGGTGCTGTGGGCTGTTTACACCGGCTTGTGAATGGGGGGGTAATTTTATCACGACTTTGGCTGCGATAAAGTGCCGTTAATTCCGCGATAGCTCCTTGTGAATATGCCCCATAGTGCGTCTTAAGCTTAGGTAAGAGGGTTCTCATGGGAACCTTCCCTCATGTGACAATTATTCTAGAAAACTGTATCAATCCAGATGACGAGAGTGCAGACTATGGGAATCAGAAGAAGATGCATCATATGACTGGCAACACCACTTTACGAGCTGTTCTGATTGGACATCGAGTGAAGGCGTCTTTGAAGATTGATACATGTATTAGAAAGTTATAATAACGAGTGTGTCTAGCTAGTTAGGCAGCACACCACACCTCTACTTTCCCTTTACCCGTCCAGTAGTCTTGCTGCTGCATTTCTCCTCCACCCGAGACTCTTCTTCATGGAGAGTTGATTCCTTTTAGAGATCTTGAGGTGATTCCCTTTATTAATTTGTGACCGATGGTACTGCACAGATCGCTATTTTAAAACAGTGCTACTGCAATTGTGGGAGGCTCGTCGGAGTTTTCCAGAACTACTCTTTATGAGAAGTTCGCCCTTTATTTTACCGCTCTTTTCCAACGGAACTCTTTATTGGTTCTTAAGTAGAATAGGTCCCTTAGTTAACTTATTGGGCTTCTTTATGGAACACGTGTCTTGATTGCTGATTTCTAATCTCTTTTATTATTTCTGTAAATTACTAAACTGAATAAAGATATTTGAGATTCTAATCTTATAGATAAATAAAGCCTTTAAAACGATCCAGGAAAGGACTAGATTAGCACACAATTCCTTGAAAAGCAATGTTTGGACTCAATCTTTGAACTAGCAAGTTCAAACGTGACAAAACATAAGTTCACTTTACCATCAACTCCAACGAACTCCATAGAAGTAGCCATCCAAAAAGCACCACCTTTCTTGATAACACACTTCAAAGCAAAAGGCAATCAAACTGAGCTCTCTAATGCCCCAACTGCAGGAAACGTCATGTAGCAGTACCAACACTAGGGTAATGGACTTCATGTACCGTGACATGAAGTTGGTGCCCCTGTCAGACACCACTTCCTTGGGGAACCCCACTCGGGAAAAAATCCCCATTAAAGCCCTAGCCCCAGCAGGTGCAGTCACTGACCTCAGAGGGATGACCTCTGGGTACCATGTGGTGCGGTCGACCAAGACTAGGAGGAACCTGTTGCCTAAGGCTGTCTTGGGGTCCAAGGGACCAACAATGTTGATGCCCACCCTTTCAAAGGGAGTGGCAACGACAGGCAAGGGAACAAGGGGAGCCTTCATATTTTTCACTGCTTTCCCACTGGCCTGGCAGGTGGGACAGGACCTGCAAAATGTGTCTGAGACTGTCTTCATCTGGGGCCAATAGAAATGGGTGACAAGCCTGGCAAATATCTTGTCCTGCCTCAGATGGCCTGCCAGGTGTATGTCATGAGCCAACCCCAGTAGGAAGGCCCTGTACCACTGAGGGACCACCAGGGAATGTCCTTTATTGTTTCAGCCAAAATAGCCATACAATAAAAACATACATTATAATTTCTAAAGTGTGAATAGGTGTAACAGTTGTCACAATGCAAATGTATAAAATCCATTCGATGCTGTACTCAAAGCAATTATATAAATACACTTTATAAAACATCTAGGAAGGAAATCTTAATTTAAAAACCCAAGTTCATGTTGTGACCTCACGACAGACAAAACACAATAGCGTTAAATAAATCACTCATAATTTAACTGTGCCATTCATACTGTTTCCTAGGAGGCCTCTGGAGCTTGTTATGTCCCTGTAGCTCAGAACAGGATCTCAGTCAGTTGACCTTGGAGTCAATTCAGGCTGGGATAAAGGGTACAGGTCCAGTCTTCCTTCTCAGGAAGCAGGGCAGCAGGCAGCAGGGCAGCAGAGAAGCAGTAGTATCCACAGGTCCAGATGTGAATTGAAGAGTTGGGTTTAAGGGTCCAATATTCATACTGGATGCCAGCTTTGAAATAGGAGAGGGTTCTGGAGGTTTCCACTCCCACCCTAGCTATTCCTATTTCATAGAGTTTGGCATAACATTATGGAGTAGTGGCCTGTTCTCTCTTTTATGGGGTGCTGTGCCCCCTTAAACATTACTTTGTTTTGATTCTACTTCCTGCAACAGTTTGCAGCTCTCGTTACATATTAACAAACTGTTTTTCGCCGATATTTGGGAGTATATATATTTTTTCGGCTGAGCAAACTTATAGAAGCCAAGAAACAGGTTGGTTCATTTGGAGTGCTACATAAATTTTGGAAATGGCCTTGTTGCAGGGTTATTCCAAAGTTTTTTTTGCTTCTTCCTCCTATTTTTCCTGACCTGTTTTTGTTGGCTTTAGGACTCTGGCCACTTTGCCACTGCTAATCAGTGCTAAAGTGCATCTGCTCTCTGTGTAAATTATGATTATGATTGGTTATCCCTGATTGGCATATTTGATTTACAGGTAAGTCCCAAGTAAAGGGCACTGAGTGTGACAGGGCCCGTAAATCAAATGCTACTAGTGGGCCTGCAGCACTGATTGTGCCACCCACATGAGTAGCCCTGTAAATGTGTCTCAGACCTACCACTGTAGTGTCTACGTGCACAGTTGTTAACTGCCATGTTGACCTGGCAAGTGCACCCACTTCCCAGGCTCCTAACCTTCTCTTCTCTTACATGTAACGCACCCCTCAGGTAGGCCCAAGGTACCCCCATGGGCAGGGTGCAGTGTATGTGAAAGGTAGGACATGTACTGGTGTGTGTGACATGTCTTGATAGTGAAATAATGTGTATTCCATTTTTCACTATTGAAAGGCTATCTGTACCATAGGCTAACATGGGGGTTACTTTTTTTTTTTTTTTTTTTTTTATTAGCATTTTGTTAACATTCAAACTGTACAAACAAAGGCCAGACAGTCGCTCATCTATTACAGTTTTAGCAGTGCATAATACCATCACGTGAGTTATATCTATACATTTACATCCATTGTCTCTGTTTTGCATAGATTCCACCATATCATAGGGGTACATCCAAAGTATATAGAGGTGAATTAACATGTAGTTGCACCTACACCCTAAACAACACCATTTCACTCATGCTTGTATAGGACACAGGAAGACCAAATTAGCAACGCAAACTTCCAGGTTTAGCGACCTCAGAAAACTGTCTCCCCTCTGCTAACCAGTGTTCCCTGTAGACTCCCCACGTGGTTCGCCATGTATAGGTGTCTCTTGGTGCTCACGAGCCCACGTAACAAATGGTTCCCAAATATCTCTGGGTCGAGATGTGGAAGGCATCAATTCCCAAAACGTGGTCAGCTGTGAGTGGCCAAAAGTGACATCCCTTATCCAATCCTCCTTAGTTGGAACCCTCTTGCCTCCCCAGTGGATGGCTACCCGTCTTTTGCAAAAAGGAGTAATAAAGCAGGTAGCTTCCGAATCCCAACAGGTGTTTCTTTAACATACCCTAATATCCCTTGCATGGGATTCGGATCCCCAACCAACCCGGTTATTTGATGTATTATATTAAATACACTGGACCAATATCGTTCCAGGCGTGGGCAGTCCCATGCGATGTGTAGGAAGCCAGCCTGAGCAGTCCCACATCTCCAACACTTGTCATTCTCCCTTAGGCCTATATGGTGCAGGCTGACGGGTGTTCGATAAAATCTATGTAGAAATTTAAAATGTATTAGGCGGAGTTTGTAGTTCGGGGAGAGTGCCGTTAGTTGACTACAGCAATATAGCCATTGGTCATCCGTGAGGGGCTGCTGGAGGTCTTCGTTCCACGTCAGTAATGCCCGTGGTTTCAACAGGGGAGCCGATTTTTGCATACAGGTATAGATTCTGGTTATTAGCCGTCGAGGCGAAGCCGTGGAAAGGACATTCTCCAGTGCAGTACATGTGGGCGGGGCGGCTGGGAAAGTGTGGTGCACCGCGCGACACTCTGCTCTGATCTTATGATATGCAAATAGTTCTGAAAAGGACACTGGCCTATCCTCCACCTCCACCGGGGGGACGAAAGGAATCCTCTGGATATATATCTGCAAAGGTGTGCAGGTGCATTGTTTGTGCCAAGTCCCTGCTAATTCCGCCCCCAGGGGGAACAACACCGGATTATGTGCTATGGGCATTGTCGGGGCAAATAGGATGGGTACGCCAGTTCTCTTCCGTAGTTCGTTCCAGGCCCACCGCATGGTCTCCACTGTATCTATGGCCTCCTTTGGGCGCCTGTGTACCCCATATAAAGCAACCTGCAAAGGGAGGGGAGCCGCGACATCTGTCTCCACAGCCACATGCGGCTGAAAAGGAGTGGGGTGCACCCAGTAGTGTAAAAACTGAGCCTGTGCGCTCCATGCATAAAGTCTCATGTCCGGGGCACCCATTCCACCCTGTTCCAAGGGGAGTGTTAAAAGGTCCCATGAAACTCTTGCCTGTCTACCCGACCACACCAAAGAGGTCAACAGAGACTTCAATGTTTTAAAAAAGGCCTGCGTGAGGATTAGAGGAAGATTAACAAATAAATACAAAAATTTCGGCAGCACCACCATCTTGATCAATGCTATTCTCCCAGCTAGAGAGAGCGGGAGTCCGGCCCATGCTGTTATCTTACCTTCCAGCCAGGATATAGCTTGACCATAATTCAAGTTCCATAGGTTCTGGGTATCCCTGCTAATCCATATGCCTAAATACTTCACCGGCTCCACAGCCCATTGAAGTGGAAACTCAGAAGGGCTCTGGATCGTGCTGTCCGTTAAAGACAGAATGACCGATTTAGCCCAGTTAATCGAAATCCCTGAGAGACCACCAAATTTAACAAATTCCCGCAACAGCGGATCTAAATTTGATGCGGGGTCCGACACATATAAGGTAACATCATCAGCATATAATGAAATTAAAAGACTACGGGTACTGAAACCAATCCCCGCAGCAGCATGATGTTGACGAATCCGTGCTGCGAGTGGCTCCATCGCAATCGCAAAAAGCAATGGGGACAGCGGGCATCCTTGTCTTGTACCTCGTGAAATGTTAAAAGGGTCCGACAGGAGGCCATTCACCCTAACCCGTGCCCTTGGTTGTGTGTAAAGTAACCGAATGAGATTTATAAATAACGGACTGAACCCCATGCGCTCCAGAACCGCGAAGAGGTATGGCCATTCCAGAGTATCGAATGCCTTTGTGGCATCTAAGAACACCACGGCTGCCTGTACATCGGGATGTAAATAGTGTAATATTGAAAACAAAGTCCTCAGGTTGTGAGATGTCGCTCTACCGGGGATAAAACCTGATTGGTCCTGTCTGGCAACCAGTGGAAGCAGGGGCCTTAACCTATTGGCAATTAATTTGGCAAAAATCTTTACGTCCACGTTTATTAAAGATAGCGGCCTGTAGGAGTCCAGTTCATTTCCTGGCTTCCCAGGTTTAAGCAGTGTGATTATTATTGCTTCTCGCATTGTGGGCGGAAGAATACCCGATTCACAGACCTCTGTAAGTAGTTCGAATAATTGGGGCGCCAGTTCCTCAACATATGTTTTATAAAAGGCTGTGGTTAAGCCGTCCGAGCCCGGGGCTTTGTTCAACGGCAGACTCTTGATGACTTGTGCTACATCTGCCACTGTAAAGGGAAGTCTAGATACTCCCTGTGCCTGTTACTCAGCCACAATAGCTCCAGAGAGTCAAGAAATGGTAGCAAGCCTTCTGGACTGGAGTTCTGCGTTGTAGTATATAGCTTGGTGTAAAAACCAGAGAATTCGTCTAGTACGGCCTTCTGACCCCTAGTGACCGACCCGTCGGCAGCCTTCAGCTCAGTGACAAAGGTAGTAGAGCGTGGGGCGCGGAGCATCGCAGCTAATGTTCTGCCCGGCCTATCTCCCTCCCCATATCTCCTAGCTTGGGCGTGTTTACCTAGGAACTTAACTTCCCTGAGTGCCTCTTCCTCGAAATTCAGCAGTTTTTCTTTCAGCGTTGCCAGCTTATCGGTCTCGCCGGAGGAGTAAAATTGCGTTTCTAATACCTTAATCTGTTTTTCTAAACTGTCCAACGTCCCGCGTATAGCCTTCAACACCCCGGCCTGCCGGGCTATGCAATTCCCACGCACTACAGTTTTAAAAGCTTCCCATAGCGTTGCCATGGTAGCCACAGAGCCTTTATTTAGTGAAAAATAGTCGGTGATGTCTCCCCGAATTTCTTCCCGAAAAGCGTTGTCTAATAGAGCCTCCTGTGGTAATCTCCAGGTGTACATTCTCGGAATTGAATTAGGTAGTTCCAACTTCAGGAGGCAGGGCGCATGGTCTGACAAAGACCTGGGGAGATGCAGAGCCTCCCGAGTCCATGTAGCCACATCCCGCGAGACTAGCCAATAATCTAAGCGTGACCACGCTTTGTGATATTCTGAGATACAGGTTCCCTCCCGCTCTCCCGGGTGTGTGCTTCTCCAAATATCTACTAAGTCTCCGTCTGATAATATTTCTTGTAGCGCGGCACTCGCCGATGGGTGCAGTGTTCTAGATACCCCTTTCCTATCTAGTGCATCATCAAGGATGGCATTGAAGTCACCGCCCCATATGATGGTATCACAATTGGTCGCTTTGACCCTGGCCCATACTTGTTGGAAAAACCCAGGGGAGTCAGTATTGGGGCCATATACCGCAACCAACACCACTGGATTAACATCCAGAGTACCCTGTAGAATGATATATCTGCCTTCATTGTCGAGTTGCAACATGCCCATTTTCCAATCTAGTCCTCTCCTAATCAGTACAGCGACCCCTCTAGAATAATTTGAATAAACAGCTGAGTAGACCGATCCCCATCTGCTATGATTCAATCTAGGGGAGGAGGGGAGACTAAGGTGTGTTTCTTGTAGCATGCAAATATCTATTTGGTGTCTGAGTAGGTAGGAGTGCACCAGTCTAGCCTTCCGACCGTCGTTCAGCCCTCGAATGTTCCAGGTTAGAACTTTTAAATGAGTCATGAGACGGCTATTTCTATACCCGGTGCTGAATCAATAGGATTGAGACATAATAGCATATACATTTGCACATGACAGTAATTATGATGATCAAAAAGCAGCGAACTGGCCCACAACAGAACAATCCCCCCCCCCCAACCCGCTTCCCACTCCAACCCCCCAATCAGGTTGCAGAATACCCACCCCAAACATCAAAACGACTACAGCTACCAGTGGGAACTCTCCCCGGGGCGTAGTAGTGCCGGCATTCTCCCCCGATTACTCAGGGTGGGCGAGAAACTTTCGGCGGGCCTTGCTCGCCAACTTCCAATAATGAAACCCAAACACCCGAATGTGGAGAAAACCATACAGTGTGTGTGCAGCTATCTCGTGTACTTTTTAGCCATAACCCTTGGATTCGACCCAACCAACCGCAGTACACTGCGTATGTGTATTCGGCACATACACCAATAAAGAACAGGTAGTGCCCCGTTGTCAAATATTAACTTGTTATCTCATGCCACTAGTAAATCCCACCTTCTCCTGAAAACAATCAGTACAAACCAAACCATGTCAGCATAGTGTCTTAAATTTTGAACCAATAAAACCACGTGACCACTGTCTGTTTCAATCGTTATCGCTCAAATTGTTCTCTTCAGTGGCCGACCCCTTTGGACGCTGTCTAGATGCTTTCCCACCGACATGTTTCGCAAATTTAAGTGCGGATTTAGAGTCCGTGAAAAAGTGAGCGGACCCATCATATGTAACTTTCAGCTTGGCAGGATACAGAAGCGCATATGGTATTTGGGCTTGCAGGAGGAGCCGCTTCGCCGGAAGGAACTCCCTCCTCGCCGCCTGCACAGCCGGAGTAAAATCTGGGTAAAAAGAAATTGTGTTACCTCCATACGTGATTGTCCCTTTCACTCGGGCTAGGCGCAGGACAGTGTCTCGATCCTGATAATTAAGGATATTTACCAGAATGGGTCGGGGTGTAGCTCCGACAGGCGGCTTGGGTCCCAGAGCTCGATGTGCTCTCTCGACGGCAAAGACTTGGGAAAAATGTGGGTCAAACAGTTCATGGAGCATATCTGCTACGTAGGTCTCCATCTTTGCAATCGCTGTTGTCTCCGGAACTCCCGTGACGCGGAGATTATTGCGACGGGACCTGGCCTCCAAGTCTTCATTTTTGGCGCGTATTATGCCCAACACCTTGTCCATTTGGAGGAGATGCTCCTTCGTCTCCACCTGGAACTCATGTAGGTCCGAAACTCGGTTTTCCATCACATCCAGTCTATTTTCATGCGTCCCCACCTGCGTTTTAACTGTGTCCAGCTGGGTGGTCAGCGTATCAAGTTTGGTGTCAATGTTACGGAGACTGGACCTCATTTCCAACATTAGGGTCCGTAAGTCCTCCCCCTGGTCCTCTGAGTTATTCTCTGGGGGACGTTCCTGGCCAGCCTCCGGGTCTTGTTCGGTAAGTCTTGTTGTCCGTCGTTGGTCGAACGTTAGTTTCGTCTGTTTTGCGTCCTGCTTACCCATGGTGCCACCTTCGTTCGAAGCTGTTGCGCCGCGCCAAGGGCCTCCAGCCAGGTGGGTAATTCCAGGTATATCGGGATCCACAAAGAGCTCCGCCGCCCAGCAGGGACAACACTAGCCACGGTCCATTCCCTAGTGGCACAACAGTATGCCGCCAATCACCTCGCGGAGCCGGAGAGGAGCCGCCAGCACGGACCGGGCCCTCTAGGCCGGGATGGCAGCTAGGAAACACACGCGGGCCGAGACCGACAGGGGGAGCGGGCCCACACCACTCTGCCCAACTCGTCCCGCGCCGCAGACCAATGCGTTCCCCCGCTGCAGCGATACTGTGGCGTAGGTGCCAGGTATCTTCCTCCCAGTGGTGCTTCCCCCTCCAGTCCCAGATCTATGATGATGACCCGCAGGCTCCGAGGGGCCCCCTTGTCCCACGTCGATCTCTTACCGGCAGCGCGTCTCTCCCAGCCGATCCAGGCGGCTGCGCTCCAATGTATGCGCCCCTGGTCCTCCGACGTCGGCGTTAGTGCAGATATTTTTAGCCCCGGAGTCGCGGGTAGATGTGCAGGCTGCAGCCGGTAGACGGGCCCACCGCCGGCGCGGCGCCTCGGCCTCGATTTTCGCCGCAGGCGTTCACCTCACTCTCCACCCCTCGGCAGCTCCAGTCCGCCGGGCGACGGGACTCGCCCCCTCCCAACGATTCCTCACTAGCGTCGGTGCATGGCAATCAGCACACCTTCGGCTCTCCGTGAGGGTAGTTGGACACCGCAAGCGCCCGCCAGATATTCGGATTTTGTTAAGGATGTTTTCTCGGCCGGCGGAGCTCACCTAGCTGGCGGCCATTTCGCAGCTCGGCAAGCCACGCCCCCAACATGGGGGTTACTTTGTAACATTTTACAAGTATAACTTTCCACTGGGACAAGATAGAGGAATGGAGTTTAGGCTCTCTGTACTCAGAATTTAATAACACATCTTTTTAGGGAGATGGTTTTTAAATTGTGTGTTTGAAAATGCCACTTTTAGAAAGTAGGCATTTTCTTATTTAACCACTCTGTGTGCCTCTGCTATTTTGTGTATTGACTGTCTGGTTTTGGAGTGACAGGGGCTGGGGATTTGCATTCACTGTAGACAAGCACGAGGGGGGAGTTGAGGTGTGTCCTGCCTTTCCTAGGTGACTCAGAGCTGAGCTGAATAGACCTTGGCTGTATTTAGAGTGGTAGGAGGAGTTTCACCTACATCTGAATAGGCAGTGTCTCCTCTACACAATGCTGTCTCCACCTCCTGTAGGGATGCTGCACTAGAGAGGACAGAACTGGTTTGGACTTGGCTCAGAGACCCTTGCCACAAAGAGAACAAAGACACAATGGGATATAAGTATTTGACCTTAAACCCCAAAGAATTAGATCACTTCTGGACTCAAGAGGAACCTTTTGCCAAGGAGAAGAGCTGGGGAGCTGTAAGGAGTACTGCCCCTTTGCTGTGTGCTTTTCTGGGTTGGCCTGCAGTTGCTGCTTCTGCCAAGGAAGAGGACAAAGACTGGAACTTTGCTGAGAACCTGCTTGAAGAAGAATCCCCAAGGGTTTGTGTGTGCTGACCTCCTGTTCTGAAGTCTCAGGGACACAAAGACTACACCACCAGCTCCCCTGAACTCCACTTCTGGGTGTTCTGACCTGCCAGGAGGTGCCTATTCCAGTTTTAGGCCTCTGGAGGTTGTTCCTGCTGTTGGGAGCTGGAAGAAACTTAAAGAAAGCTAGAAAAACAACTCCGACGCCGTCAGCGGTGCGGCAACCTGCACCGAGGCCGGGGGCACCGCTCGTGACGTGAACGACGCACCGCCCCACCTGCATCGCAGCTCCGACGCCTTTTGATGCCTGTAGTTGTCGGCCTTCCCGATGCCAGCACTCGCACCGACGCCATCACCGCCAGAGCCAGCATCCTCTTATCGCGGAGCTGATAACCGAAGAGGGTTAACTCTTCGACTTTGCATCACTTCACCAGAACTGCTGCCTCACCGCTGACGCAGCCGACTTCTCCTGTCCTGGACACGACACGTCACCTCCTCGCAGACATGACGCCTCACCTCCCCCGTGGCAACCAGGGAACCAGCCTCGACCTCGGCACCTACACCTCACGTCCACGATGCCGTGCATCGTCCATAGACTTTGTATTCCAACTGTTGTTTGGGGTCTGCGTGACTCCATGCCCGACGCCGCAAAAATGACTACTTCATTAATTTTCGGGAATTCTATTAACACATTAAACACTCAATAGACCATTGCAGATCATGATAGATACATTTTATTATTGCTTTTGTTATGACATGCTCTCAGTGCCTATTAGTAATGTTAGTTATAATGAAACTTGCTACGTTTTGTCAAAGGACTTGGATCCCTTTAGTAGTTGCCTACAATTCTGAGCATGCATTCGTTCGACCGTCACAATTTCAGATGGTGGACTTTTACAGTGCTGCTGTCGGGTATTTTTGTTGTCATGAATCATTCCTGAAGCTGGGGACTGCCCACACTACAGTATCCTCTATGCAAATTTAACACTATGAAATTAAATTTACAGATAAAGTACGTCGCATTGGACTTGAAGGTATTGCCTACATAAAAGTCCCTATTCACTAGATGGTCCTTCTAAACAAATATAGTCCTGAAGATGTTCTCATGGAAGTTTACCGTTTAGAGACAGAAACATTGACAATGTACAAACATCAGGTCATATAAAGTAGAACTACTTGTATTACAATCCTTTGTAAAGATTTTGGTTGTTAGGCTGAGTTGTATTGCTCACCAGAGAAGACTGTGAATTCAAATATATCAGACACATGTAAGTCTTATTTGGTGGATTTTTGTACATATGTGACCTTTCATTTATTTGTTTGTACTTCCTTGTCTTGCATAGAATGTACATATACATGTTTCCTGCTATTATTAAAATCATTGATTTTCATACTGGGACACAGACTACTTACTATGTTTTTTCTATGCACTCAAAAGATTCTTTCTACATAAATGATATTCATCAATTGAGTTTGCTGGATTGGATTCTTGGGTGATCAACCTAAAAACTATAACAAAACTTAATTTAAAATAATTAATTCAGGAGTTTCGTTTTGTTCACATTTTTCACCCATCTCCTGACGGAACATTGGGTTGCCCTATTTTGTTCTAGTTGCATGGAAAATGTTGCATAATATTTGTAAAGCACAAAAACTAGCAATCGGCCCGTACCACCAGAAGAAATACTAATGTCTTCAATTGCTGTAAGGAACACGGTTACTTAAATATACCCTCAGATGAAAGCTTTTCCTGTTCCCATTGGACAATCCATGAAATCATGGAGAGGTTACTGACCCACAGTTAAACATAAACCACATGAACATTGGGGGTGTATGACAAGAGTGTCACGTCAACAAACAAAACCTATATGTATACAGAGATTATACAATTGAAAAAGGTTTGTAAGGGGACTAGTAAAACGAAAATGAATCTACCGAGGAACTAACAACCACCAAGTTAGTCAGGAATGGACTTCCTACCAAGTAACAAATTCCAACATTTTGCAGCCATAAACACCAAATACAAACAGTGATGAAACTGTGACCAAAGACTAAAGACATGCCAATAATCCTGCCACCAACCCATCGTGAGAAAATATGGATTACAAAAGGCCTAATTCCGTGCACAGAAACTTTAGGTTTTTCAAAACAAACAGACCAAATGAGGGGAAATTATGTTAGAGACAAACAAGTAATAAAACCAGAGGAAGGAAATATCAACAAGCATTTGCAAAGATGAATAGTTTGGTTTTAATGTGCTAACACATGCAACACACCATGCTATTGTTGGAAGATGTGTAATCTTCAGAAGGTCATTAGTCACAGATATTCCAGCCCTGTACAATGTATACCATTGATACAATCTTAGTTGAATGAGTTCTATCAATAGCCAATTGAGTAGTGCTGAATAAACCCAATGCAAACCACTGAAGGCTCCCGGTTGTCACTTCGATGCAATGTGCCCATCTGGAGCATTTCCAAACCTGATTTCCACATTATTTGCACAACCGTGATTATTAAGGCATTAGGTCTACCTGCAGCTATATGCCTCATCTACCTGGGATGATCTAATATCCCATATTAGTCCAGTTTCCTGAAGAATGAGGGAGCACCCAAAAAGCTTTAGAGAGGAGAGATTGCCAGAAAATAAAACGGGCAGAGAGAAGTCATAGAAGGAGAGGAAGGAGGCAGATGCTGTGTGAGCTGCACAGCAGGGCTCTGGAAGAGAAGAAGACGCAGCTGTTGTTTGAACTGCGCTGCAGCAATTTGGCCCAGTACTGAGACAGTCACAAAAATATTGCCAACTCTGAGTCCAGAGAAAGTGTGCTGAGCAGAACAGTAGAACCACGAGCAAGTGATCAAGCATTACATTCGGCAGGTGTTAGTAGCGCCGGGAAATATCAGACAGGAAGCTCCCTCACAAGACGGAATGAAAACTGTGTTAAAAGTGGTACCTAGAGGGGGCACTTCACACCTGAGATTGCTTCAGATGCTGCTCTGGCACCACTTGTGCAGCTTCAAACCCCCTTGTGTGCATGCGGACAATGGCACTGAGAGGTCTGTGAATTTGGTCGATCTGCATTTTTAACACGATACACACATTGAGTGGCAATTACAATAAAAGGACTAAATCTGTGCAACTTTGAAAGAGGCTGTCACGCAATTCTACTGAGTATTGAATAAACTGTGATATGTATGTAATTGAAATCTTATTGAATGAGACTAGATAATATTATATATACATAATGGCGAACACACGCCTTCTATTTCATGATAACTTCTGCATGCACCAAACAGTCGTTTTCATCTGCTACTGCTTCTGCAAACAGTGCACCTCATACATTGCAGTGAAAGCACTCAGAGGCAGAATCACACCCCAAACAGTCAATAGCATGATGGTGTGAGAAAAATACTCCTCAGGACTGGTCCAAGATATGAGTGACAAAGTCTCAAAAGAATGGCTGAAGGTTGCTGACCCAAACCAGCTAGTGGCTGAATGGGGCTGGCCTAAAGTCAACTCAGTGTACATTGTAAAAATGATCTTGCTGACCAGACCTAAAAAACACATCAACAGAAAAACAAATCAATCTAAGTGCACATTCCCAATTGCGGATAAGCAATGATAAAAAAGGCCAATTGGTCAAATTGAGTAACTAGAGTGCATACATGTGAGAAATTGGGTTGTTGGCTGAGGGAGACGAAACCCTACTCAAAAAACAGCCACAAACATTGCCAGGGTGAACCACAAAAAGCCTCTAAATCAACCTGTGCTTAACCCTCTGGCAGCTTTGGACACAAGCAGTCAGGCTTAACTTAGAGGCAAATAGTAAAGCATTTATGCAGCACACAAGCAGTAATAAAGTGAAAACACAACACAAGAAAAATCCCACACCAATTTAATAAAATAGAGTAAAAGGCAATAAAATATTTGATACCAAAAACAAGAAAAATACAATCAGCAGTAACGGAGATATGCAATTTCAAATATTTAAGGTAATTATAGTGACCAAAAGCAAAAAGCGCTGGTCTGGTCATGCGAGACAGGGTGAAAGTCACAAGTTCAGGCCAACGGTAATGGAGCAGGGGTTGAATACAGGGACCAGGTTAGTCCTGCTTAAAAAGTTACCCTCTAAAGTCCAGCATAAAGAGTTCCGTTCATGGTGGAGGAGGCCACGAGGAGAAGGGAGAGCGCCGCGGATGGCCGTTGCTGTAGCACGAAGAGCAGGCCATGCATCGCAGAAAACAGGCGCTGTAGCGTGAAGATCCTGATGGGCGTTGTAGATGGTCGTTGCTGGAGCATCGACCTGACCAGGCACCTCTACTCACTCTTGCAGAGGCCAGAAGGGCTCAGGCTGTTCCTGTTGCAGGTCCAGGCAGCAGGCCAGCAGGCAGATGCTGGGAGACCTCTGGAGCTTGTTATGTCCCTATAGCTCAGGACAAGATGTCAGTCAGCTGACCCTTGGAGTCACTCAGCCTGGGATGAAAGGAGCAGGTCCAGTGTTCCTTCTCAGCAAGCAGGCCTCAAGCAGTAGGGCAGCAGGATGCCCTTCTTGTATAGTACCCACAGGTCCAGGAGTTACTGAAGAGTGGGTCTGAGGGTCCCCTTTTATACCTGCGGGGGAGTGGGAGAAGCTTCTGGAGTTTTTCCCTTACAGAAGTGTCTGGAATTTCCTGCTACCTGCCCTGGTCCCAGTCTGTATGGAGCACAATAGGCTAGTGTGAAGTCCTTTGTGTGTTAGCTGGGCCAGTGCCTTTGAAGCGCAAGTGTGGTAGGTACAGCTCTGTCCCCCCATCAAGCCACGATGGCTCATCCTGTCAACACCCAGACCCTCGATTGTGATGCGGTCTGAGAGGA
Source organism: Calotriton arnoldi (assembly GCA_963921515.1). Taxonomy (NCBI): domain Eukaryota; kingdom Metazoa; phylum Chordata; class Amphibia; order Caudata; family Salamandridae; genus Calotriton; species Calotriton arnoldi. The sequence goes on along the minus strand of CAWUFW010000124.1, from coordinate 879,195 downwards.
ATACACAACGGCCAACTGCCAACTACACCTAGTCATGTGACCCGGTAACAGGCTGCAGGTACTAAATGATTAGGGCAAGAAAATGCCAACTTTCTAAAAGTTGCATTTTCAGAATTGTGACTTAATATCTGAATTTACTATTAAAGGGGCTTTAAATTACAATTCCTCAGACACCAAACAGGACATTTCTATCTGCTCCCACATAAACGTTATCATTTATTCAATGTAATAAGGTAACCCAATGCTATCCTACGTGAGAAGTAGGCCTTGCAGTAGTGAAAAACAAATTTAGGAGTGTTTTCACTACCAAGAAATGCAACACTTAAAAGTACAAGTCAAGCTTTTTAAATACAATGCACCCTGCTCTAAGGGCTGTTTAGGGTCTACCCTAGAGATGACTTATATGTTTTAAAAAGGAAGGTTTAGGCTTGGCAAAAGGCTATTTTTGCTAGGTCAAAATGGCAGTTTAAGACTGCACACACAGGTTTCAATGGCAGGCATGGGACATGTTTTAAAAGGCTACTTAAGAGGGTGGCGCAATCAGTGCTGCAAGCCCACTGGTAGCATTTGATTTACCAGCCAGCCCTGGGTACCTGTAATACCACTTTACTAGGGCTGTACATGTAAATTAAATGTCCCAATTGTGTGTAAGCCAGTTTCACCATGTTTAAGGGAGAGATCACAGGCACTTCGGTGGTAAAGTGCACAGAGTCCTAACAGCCAACAAAAACGGGTTCTGAAAACAGGAGAGTGAAGACAAAAAGTTTGGTGATGACCCTATGGAGAGGGCCAAGTCCAACAGGAGATGTAAGGTCTCAACCACCCAGATGTTGTATCACTTGAGATCAACCAATGATCTATGCATGACAGTGAGTTGTGCTGAAGAATAAAATGTGTACTCCCTTTCATTGGTATGTCGCTGACACCATATATCAATCAGATTAAACATATCTATGATGTCATCTATTGCTTCTGCCAATTGTGTGTTGAGAACTCCTTCCACCAGAACAGTCTGGCTCAAGGCTCTGTACTAAATTGAAGTCTCCACCCCATGTTACCAATTTAACATCAGTGCATCTATGGATAGTTAGGATGTCAGCAAAGAATTCAGGCGTGTTTACATTTGGTGCATATGTATTCACCAATACCAATTTCTTGTTGCCCCGTAATCCTGTCAGTACAAAGTATCTGCCTTCTGGGTCTTCAAATTTCTGGAGCAATTTAAAATGAATGTGACTACCTATAAGGATACAGGGTCCCCAGGAGTAAGAGCTACAGGAGCAGAAGTATCTCTGTTGACCCCATCTCCCAGCGAAACAAATACATCATAGTGGTGCTGAGTGCGTCACCTGGAGCATGGCCAGGCCAATTTGGTGTTTCAGAAAGCATGTCCGCTCTCTTCTCATTGTTTAGTCCCCCTATGTTCCATGACAGAAATGTTAGCATCTTTTTAAGGGGACTCATATTTAGTCACCTGTACTATGCTCTAGGGCTATCATGTTGTTTATTTGCTTTGGTAGGTCACACTGCATGTCGCATTTAGAAAACTTGACTAACTCTAAACTCCTTACCAACCCCCCAGCAATCAGTGCCAATCATCTGAAAGAAACCAAACACCAAATAATGTGAGTGGGGTAAAGGTAATACACACCCAGAGGTGTGGTGAGCCAGATAGTGTCGGTGCTCTATGAAGGATACAGTTATATCGTTTGGTGGGTGGCATGGAATCCACAGTGTAGGCATCTAGGAGTGTTGGGATCTCATGTTCCACTAGACCAGTAGTCACTTGCGAATCAAATCATAGACCCACCCTCCCCAGCCCACCATCCCTTAGCTCGCTTATCTAAACATTTTAAGTTCAGCAGTCTCCTGATGTCGAGATTAAGAGAGGCCAACTCATTCCACGTTGCTTGTATATGCTATAGGAACATGATTCCTCTCTGCAGGCGGCAACAGCTCCAGTCACAGTGGCAATTTTCTTACGTTGACAAATTTCTTGCAGAATTTGGTTGCCTCTGCTGCGTTTCTGAAGATATAGATTTTTCTCATGAAGTTCAACTTTTAGCCTGGCTGGGTGCAGCACAGCATTCTTAGTATCCTCGGACCAAAGGATCCGCTTTAACTCTGCAAACTTATGCCTGGCCTCCTGCACCGAAGAACTTAAGTCTGGTAAAATGGTTTTAGAAGAGCCCTGATACTGCAGCGACCCCTTTTCCCTTGCCAGCTGAAGTCATTAATGACGGTTCCTGAAGCTGAGTAACCTAGCAATAAGAGGCCAAGGGTATGCACCTGGATGTGGCCTGGGTCACAGAGTGGTGGGCCTGCTCCACCAACAATGTCTTAAAATATCAAGCCCAGCCAAACAACTAAAACAGCAGAATTTCTAAAAAGGTGTAGGGGCATCCCATGTTTGTTGATTCAGCTACACCTACAATCCTTATGTTCCTGTGCTGAAAGCATGCCCTTAAGTCTCTGTTTTTATCGGCTATTGCATTACCAGTATTTCCATGCCCAACAAATTTTTCGTGGTTGCAGTGAATCATCCTCTAGGTCAGAGATCCGCTGAACCACCCTTCCAGTTGAACATTTTAGCAATCAATCCTTTCAGTCAGAAGGCTGAGGCAGCATGTCACTGAGTCAATTTTATTGTCGGTAGATTTAATGCTAGCCTTATGGTCTTGCAGTATGGCCTTAATCTCATTATTGGGGCCCGGCATCCCCGTCTCCGCAGACTCGTGTGGTCCCCACTCATTTGGGTGATTTGCATTGATCAAATACAAGCTTGTCTTGCTTCTTGTCTTCCATACCCATGGCAATGACAAGAGGGTGCCTCTCCTGTCAGGTCCACAGAGAAAGGACCAGCAGGCCTCTGTAATCAATTCACTGTGAATGGGCAGCACTCCCCCCGCCCCACAATCCAGTCAGCGGGGCCAGAGTCTCGGGCCCCACCCATAATCACAGCACAGTAGCAGCTCTCTGCCAAGTCCCCCTACCAGGCAAGATTTAGGCTCCTCAATATAGACAACCTAGGGCACATAAAAAACCTTTGCTGGTCAGGTGGCACCGCTGAAGACACTAGCCCCCTGCAACCCAACAGGCCTCAATAAATTTGAGGTGAACATGGAGCACACCCAGTGCATCACCAGCTATAAAATGCATTAGTGAAATAAAAAATCTTAAATATTTTATGATTTTATATTTCACTAATGCACTTTATAGCAGAGTGACCCTAATAGGCCCTGACGAATGCCCCCTACACCTCTTTGAGGGACATTTTAGGGAAGAAACATGTTGACTCATTGATATAGTCAGGGATGAGTCCCCTCCATGCTTCACTTCACTGTTTTAATCCTGTACCTGGCAGAAAGAATAAAGTTGGAGAGTCTGACCTGGCAATAGTTTTATCCTTTATGACACTGCACTTCTTGCACTCTGCTTAGCTCAGCCACTCCTTAGACTCTCAGAGGACAGTTTGAACATTCAAGAGCTCCTCCTACTCTGGGAGTTGTAGCCAACAACACAACACATTGTTGGGGTGTGAGGAGGAACCCTATGATGAAGCATGCCAACTCAGGGTGGGTGAGGGTTCTCATTCTAAAGAAAGTTTTCTTCTCTTTTTGTCAGAAACATTTACTTGCAGTAAGTTTGCCAACATTTAATACAGATTCTAGTTGTTAGACCAGGGTACATTGTTGTGTTTCTTATGTCTTTGGGAGTCTGTACCTGCTGGTCTTGAAATATTCCCTGGCCTTTTTGTGCTATTTTTTTCAGTTCTGCTGAAACACAGTCACACAGAGAGAGAAGCATGTCTACATTTTCAAGTTAATTTTCCACAGATTAACTCTAGCTCCTCTATACTGCATGGATTTTATTTCTTGATGTGTAGCAATATCTATAAAATAATTCAGTCTACGACAGCCTATGGCATCACAATGGCCACCAGATAAGTCCATCCTTGCGGATCTACTCATAGCCATTAATCTATTAATATGGCTTCTGTCACCTGTGAAGCCCTCCCCTGGTCCCACTTTTGCACTCCTTTTATTTCATTATTCTAGATCCTACCTTGAGTGACCTTGGTCAAGCTGTCAGTGTTGATTTGTTTAGTCCAGAGTGGCGATTAAAAAAATGATTACTTGCAAAATAAATAAAAGGGTCTCTTTGGGCTTTAAATGGAAGAAGAGGCCTTGTTGAGTGTATATATTACTGTAGGAGAGGCATCAATACATATAAAAAGGTTTGGCAGATGTGCTGCAAGAGGTGCAGATGACTAGCACAGTATTGCCTTTTCTGTGTGAGCTTTCCAACAGAGGCCTAATGGTACAAGGGGTTCTTACTCTGGGGTCATGCTGGATGATACGATGTTGCTGGTGCAGGAGGGAATTAGAAGTGCAATAATCTGTTCCATGTTGCCTGGACATGTGGTGACACTGGGTAGGTTGACTGGATTTTCTGGGAGGAGCCTGAGGTTCATTCAAGTGTCTTGACAACTTCTATAGACCTATCGTCTGATTTGGGCTTGATTTTGGAGATTTTCTTCAGTGGTCTCTTTTGTTAACAAAAAAGTCAGGTGTGAAACAGGACCAAGGGAGGGGAACACAAAGATATGCACTGCTATTCCCAGTGCCTTTTTATAGGTAGTACACATGGACAGAGACTGTCAGTGACATGACAGACTGAGGTTGTCACTGACACCAGCTTTCAGAAGCATTTATTTTCCCATCACCATCAAGAAGGTGGAAGAAAACAAGAGTGCTGGACAGTAAAGAGATGCAGTGACGACTGGATGAAGGGCTGTGACAGAGAGGGGTGAACAGTGACAGAAGATAAGACAAGATAAAAGGATAGGGTAGTGAGCGACTTGTCTGCAGGGTCAGCATAATGATGCTGTCTGGAATGAGACAAGAGAGGACATCAACAGACCAGTGACAGGTAGCTGTGTTAAATGAGACAAAGGCTGTACTGGTGGGGTTGCCAGTGACTGCAGTCATTAAAGTGACAGGAGAGTTGGGCAGCTAGTGACAGGAGTTAAGGCAGAGAAAATACTATGAAAATGAATGGAGGAAGTGTCAGGGAATGAAGAGGGTCATTAATATGTATAGCAACAGTGGGTGAGGGGCAGTTATGAGAGAGTTAAGCACAGACAGGAGACATGGATGTTGCCTGCAGTATAATGGCTAGCACGTGTAGATCTAAGAATTTGGAGTATATATCTGCTGTGTGTAGTGCTCAGTCTATAGTAGTTTGCCTCTAGGGAGAGTGCTATGCTCTACGATGCCCTCGTCTGTAGGTTTTTCCATTAGAAATGTGCTGGTGTAAGACAACCCTCTGCTGTCTTTGTAACCCATAAAGGATGTGTGTGCTATCTTCTGATTTAGACTGGAATATGACTTTTTTTGGAGACTTGAGCCTACCAGACAGCGCTGGGTAGGTTCTGATTCACCTGTGTAAGAAATTGGGGTACTGGTTGATGGAGACAAAACCCTTCTCAATCAGCAATCACAATTCTTCTCAGGGTGAAGTCACAAGCAAACCCTAAATTAACCTGTGCTTAACCCTCGGATAGCTTAGCACAGAGCAGTCAGACTTAACTCAGAGGCATTGTGTAAAGTATTTGTGGAACACTTCAAACAGTAACATAGTGAAAACACACCACAAATAGGAACCCACAACTGTATTAGAAAAATAGAGTGAATCTTAATAAATAAAACAAGACCAAAATGACGAATGTCCAATTAGTAGATATTATAGAGAATAGCGGCAAAAGATGTAAAGTGCCAACTGTGGATACCTAGTCGCGCTGGACTGGGACTAGGGGCCAGATGTACGACCATTCCGTTTTGCGAGTCGCAAATTGCAATGTTTTGCGACTCGAAATTTGCGACTCGCAAAATAGAATGTACAACAGTGTCTGAGACATTGTTTGCGATTCTCAAATGGGTCGCAACTGACCTGCCTCATTATTATTCATGAGGCAGGTGGCAATTTGCGACCCATTGGGAATGGCCTGCAAACACAGGGATGGTGGCCTGCTGGGGACAGCAGACCCCCACGTCTGTGTTTGATTTTTCAATAAAGCAACTTTCTTTTTAAATGCAGCCCATTTTCCTTAAAGGAAAATGGGATGCGTTTAAAAAAAAAAAAAAAAAATTCATTTCATTTTTTAAGAGCAGGCAGTGGTTCTTGGGACTGTCGACAGGGCTTGCGATGTAAATTCCGGCATCGAGAATGTGGCGCGCTATCGGGGCGATGCGCTGGTTCCGAAGGGCTGTGATGCGGAGTACATGTTAAGAAAAAACAATGGTTCAAAGGTGGCCCTAAGGGTCCATATATGTAATTAGTGCTCCCCAAGGGAGACACTGTCAGGAAAAGCTTTTTACAACGACATTTAATCACGTTGGGAGTATCTAATAATGTACAGGGGCAAAACTGTCTTGTAAGGTAGGGTATTTATTACCAAAACACAATTGAAAATTCTTAAATAATATTCAGGTGCTCACATATAAGTGAAAAAAGCGTGAAGTGACAAAGTGAGGGTGAATTAAAATCTTGACATCGCATTGACAACAAGAAATGGAACTCCAGAAGAATTAACAAAATGCAGGGAATTCCTGTTGTGGGAGTCGATGGTGTTTCGATCTCATGACATTGAGATCATCTTCAGGACTATAGGTGAGCAGTCTGAATCTAAAAAAGTAATAATGCATCAAAATCAGAACGCTGTACGCATATACTTAATTGCCACATCAATAATTAGTGAGGGTGTACACCCAGTGGTGTTGCTAACAAAAGAATATAATTACACAGAGATACACTTAATGTGACAACATATGTAATAGTTAAAAGGTCTGTGAGAGGAGACCGTGAGCTGCGACAGACTGAAGGAAGGCAGGAAGAAAGAACATTTAAGAGCAACGGGCTAGAGTATGCAGCCCGCAGAATGGTGACCGGTGAGTAGTCATGCCTAGCTAGTGGTTGGCGTCTTGGGCCAGGTATCAGCAGTATATGTGAGCTGGGTGCGCGCAGCAGCTGGACTTACTAGTCACAATTGGAGGCAATGGCAGCGGGATCAGTCACAACAACGAATCAGTGGAAATTAGTTTCCTGTGAAAGTGATGAATAAGGGTCAGCCTAGGTAATCCTTGAGATATAATAATGTGGTAGATGAAACTCAGGCGTGGAACTTTTTTTAATTTAAAAAAAAAAAAAATATGTTTATTAGGTTTTATGCAAACAAAACATGAGACTCCGTACACCACCAGTACCTTCAAAGTTACATACAGTATACCAAAATGACTTTACAATATAATCAGCAGCCGATTAACAGACAAATCTTACTTCACCACCCTCTTAACCATAGTACATAACAGACCCAACATGACCTTACATAACAATATTGATTACAGTCGTTGCCATCCCACTTCTACTCTTCAACCAGAGACGTGTGCTAATCGATCTCCTGCGCTTCTCGTCCAGGAATTGCTGTGCCAACCCCTTTGGTAGCTACATAAGTGTTATACAGTTCCCAGAAGTTTTTCGGTCTGTTGCGTGGTGGTAGGAGGTCACTATAGTTTTCCATTTGAGTACTACAATATAACATGTCCCGTGCCCACTGAGCTAAAGTGGGAGGTGGACCTCGTAACCAGCAAGACGCAACACACCGTTTGGCTATTAGCAAAGCCATGTCAACTAATCTTCTTACCCCCCTGGGTATTTGCCTAGAAAAACCAAGTAACGCAAGAGCAGGTTCTGGCGTCAGCGACAACTCAGCCACACGGCCCAGTTCTCCAAAGACTAGTTCCCAAAAGTGAGAGATCCCCGGGCAAGTCCAGGCTAAGTGGAAGAAATCTGCAGACTGTGCGTTACATCTATCACAAGTCGGTTCGTCCCTCAAACCATACCTATATAGGCGCTCCGGGGTATAGTAAACCCTGTTTAGAAATTTGAAGTGTATCAATCTATGTCTCCCGTTCAGGGATATGCATTTTGTGCTGGTACAGCAATATGTCCACATATCATCATCTATGACCCTCTGTAGGTCTCGTTGCCAGGCCAAACGCGCTTTAGTGTAATGATGTCCTCTATCTGACATTGAGACTTGGTAGATTTTGGATACTATCTTGAGGGGCGACTGTGCTTTAATAACGTAGGATAATGCCGGTAGTTCCGGGGGCTCTAACAAGTCTTCTCCCAGGACCTCCAGTAGTGCATGTCGAACTCTATGAAATTGGAAGTGCGTAAGCGCTGTTGGTGCATCGCCGTCAGTCCCCATGTCCCCCCAGCTCTTAGCCTCACCAGCAACAAAGAGGTCCCCTACTGTCTGTGCTCCAAGAGCGTTCAGTGCCGTCATAACCCCTTTATCTCTGCACGGCGGGAGCCACTGGCACCAGTCTAGCTGTGCGTAGGGAGAGTACAGTATAGCACCGGCCTGCAACTGCAGCAAGTATTGCCAAGCATGTGTGGTTGTATTGATTGAGTCAAGAATCCCCGTCCGCCTATCAGGGGGTGTGAACATCAGAGCTGGCAGCGCCAGAGGGGCAGCAACAGCAGATTCTATGCGGAGGTGTGGAATGTCGAAGGGATCATGGATCCAATAGTATGCAAGCGCACCCTGCGCAGCTCTATAATATAAATCAAAGTCTGGGGCACCAAGTCCTCCCATAGAATACGGGAGTGTGAGGACCTGCCACCGGACACGTGCCTGTTTGCCAGCCCATGCTAATTGCACCATAAGGGACGTAAGTCGTCGAAAGAACACCTGAGGCAGCACCATGGGTACATTCAGAAAAAGGAACAGGAACCGAGGCAATATAACCATTTTCATAATGGAAACTCTGCCTAGTAAGGATAAGGGCACTTGGATCCATTTGGCGATGTCCTCTTCTAGTTTGTTAATTGCGACCCCATAATTTTCCCTGAACACAACTTCTGAATCGGTGTGCACCCGTATGCCTAAGTATCTCACCGCCTCAGTGGACCACTGCAGCGGGTAGTCAGGTTCAAAAGCTACCGTGGCCGGTGTGAGGGGGAAAATAATAGATTTTGTTCAGTTAACACTTAGGCCTGACATAGTGCCGAAAAGCACCACTTCACGAAGTACCTGGGAAAGGTTACTTTCCGGGTTCCGAACGTACAGTAACGTATCGTCAGCGTAGGTAGACACTATTAACTCATAGCCCGGAAACCGAATGCCTTTATGTTTATGATATTCTCTAAGCGCACAGACTAGTGGTTCAGCCACCAGAGCATATAGTATGGGGGACAGGGGGCAACCCTGTCTAGTACCCCTGGAAATGTTGATAGGGTCCGTTACCAAGTTGCCTATTTTTACCCTGGCCGTGGGAGAGTAATACAAAACACTAATCAGTTGTAGGAAAACCGGCTCCACGCCCATCCTAGTGAGTACGTGTCTTAAAAAAGGCCATTCGACAGAGTCGAACGCCTTTTCCATGTCCAAAAAGACCGCCACAGCTGGGATCTCCGGTCTGGTATACTGTAGCGCGGCAAACACCGTGCGTAAATTATAAGTCAGGTTCCTGCCCGGCACAAACCCAGCCTGCTCCGGCGCCACCAGGGAGGGCACCAAGGGAATCAATCAATTTTCTAGTATTTTTGCAAATATTTTTGTGTCTACGTTCAGCAGGGAGAGTGGGCGGTATGATGCGCAGTCTTCTGGCGATTTACCCGGTTTCAGAATCGCTACTATAATTGCTTCTCTCATTGAGGGAGGCATCGTGCCCGTAACGCACATATCATCAAACAGTGCAGCCAGGTGAGGAACTAGTAACTCTAGGAACGCCTTGTAGAAAGCCACCGTCAGCCCGTCCCCTCCAGGCGCGCTTTCCGCTTTCATTTTTGAGAGGGCTAGGAAAATGTATTCCTTCTCAATGGGACGCATGAGGAACTCCCGATGGGTGTTCGTCAGCCATGGGAGTTTTATGTGCGAGAGATAATCTAGTATGCGCTCTTCCGAGCTGCCACTACGAGAGGCATAGAGGTCAGTGTAATAGTGTCGGAACCGGTCAGCCACGTCCGTTTCCTCTGTTAGGGAAACCCCGTCTGCGGATTTGATCTCAGTTATAATGGTCTTATCTCTACGTTGTTTGAGTAGTCGGGCCAGTACCGCCCCCGGGCGTTCCCCTTCTCCGTATACGCGGGCTGTAGCGTACTTGCCAAGATGCTTAATCTCTGTGTCAGCCGCCTCATGGTACTCTTCCAGCGTCACTTTAATCTCTTGCGTGACCGACTCGTCTGGCCAGGCCTGCTGGGTTTTTTCTAGGGACACGAGCTTCTGTTCTAGATCAGGAAGACGTTTGCGGATCGACCGAAGCACACCCGCATGCTTGGATATAGCTATCCCTTTTATATATACCTTAAACGCCTCCCATACACTTTGAAAGCTGTCCACCGAACCCACGTTAACTTCAAAATACATTTCAATAGCTTCAGCCATTTCTTCCTTGAAGACTGCATCTAGCAATGAATAAGGCGGGAATCTCCAGGTGAAAGGTGGGATACGTTTTCTCGGGGTATTTATCACCAACAGGAGCGGGGAGTGGTCTGAATATGTACGAGGGAGAACCTTACATGTACGAGTGCATTCAGTCAGCCGTCTGGCAGCGAACCAGTAGTCTATTCTAGTGTGTATGTCATGATATGCAGAGTAATGCGTGTACCCCCCTTTAGTTGGGGACCGTTGGCGCCATACATCAGTTAAGTCGAATCGCACTAGTGCACCTTCCATTGCCCTAGCTGCCGCCGTAATGCGCCTTTCCGGGCCCCTCGATCTATCCAAAGTTGGGTCTCTGACTAAGTTAAAATCCCCACCCCAGAGCAGCTGACCCTCTGCATACAAACCAACCGTGTCAGTCAACGTTCTGTAAAAGTCAGGGTGATCATAATTCGGGCCATATACATTGACCAGAATGAGGTCCAGACCTTTCCCTTTACACCTAGTGATGACAAACCGACCCTCTTTATCCGTTTCTAAAGGTTCTAGAGTTATTGCAGCCTTAGGATTCACCCAATTTAAAACTCCACGTGCATGGGTGGTAAACCCTGCTGCATGAATATTGCCATGTAGCCCTCTAATACGTAACATAGGGCTGCCAAGCGGAAGGTGAGTTTCCTGCAACAGTGCAATGTCAATGTCATGTCTTGACATGAAGCTCAGGACCTTGCGTATTTTCCTGTGGTCATTGAGGCATCGCACGTTCCAGGTGAGCGCGTTTAGTATGTCTAAGCCTGAGTCCCTACGAGACCTGTCAGTATCTGTCATGGATTGTATGTGGCATGTGTCATCGATCCGTACGGTACTATGGTTGCCATGTGCAAGAACTGTGTATCTTCACTAAGTGCCAAAGTAGCTGAAAGAACCAGTGCGAGTCTCTTTACCCTCCCTCCCCCCACCCACGCCAGGCTGTACCCAACTGTGCCTAGACGACGAACACCCACAGACCCCCCCCAACAGTTGGCATTTGTTCATATACTGACTCAAATAACCCCAACTCAAGATCCCAGCCCACCCCCCCCAAACAAAACTCAAACAGTGTGATTCACAGGAGGGCAGATGTTGCACGCCAAGTAAGTGCATGTGGTGTGGCTGTTCCCTGCACAGACTCCGCTCCACCGCCCAAGTCAAACTTGCATCTGCAACTAAAGCAACCCCTGCAGCAGCTTCTAGAGCACAACACTGCGGCGCCTCCGTGCTCTCCCCCCTCCCTATTGAGTATAAGTAACAACATGCTGGCTACAGCAAGAAGAGGCCACCCATGGTAAGATTCCCCCACAATAGAGCAACTTCCAGAGCCACGACCCTCCCAATTCTCCCAGACTGTTCCAGGCATACATCACCGTGGGACTTGCTAACTGGAAACCAAGTAAAATTAGGGTCAGTCTTGATCATCCAGGCGGCCACCGATGGCTCCCTCCAGAACGTCTCTCACCGGACTGGCACGCTGCTCCCTGGCCCATTCCTTCAAGGCTTTTTGTAGTGTCTTAGGATCGGTGAAGATCCGCGAGTGACCGTTCCTGTTAACTCGTAGCCTGGCCGGGTAGAGCTTGGCATAGTCTATGTTCTGGTCTCTCATCTGTCATTTTAACGGGGCAAACTGTCTGCGTGCCTCCTGGACACGGGCTGTAAAGTCCGGATATAGGAAGATGTTGGACCCCTCGTATTGTAAGGGCTGTTTGGCCCTAGCAGCTGACAGCGCCGAGTCCCTGTCCCGATAGTTCAGCAGTCTCGCGACTATGGGTCTTGGAGTGGCACCCGGGGCAGGACGAGGACCCAGAGAGCGGTGCGCTCTTTCCACCACGAACATATTGGAAAACGTGTCGCTGCCAAGGAGTGTAGTCAAAAGCTTCTCGACGAACTTCTCCATGTTGCCTGTTGGTGTCGATTCCGGAATGCCCGTGATTCGCAAGTTGTTGCGTCGCGAACGCGCTTCCAAATCTTCTGCTTTGTCCTGTAGCACTTGGAGGACCCTACCCATTTGTTTGTGGTCGGTGTCCATCGACGTCTGCGCCTCCTCCACCTCCGTGACTCTGCGTTCCGCCATGTCGAGGCGTTCAGCATGCTTATCCAACCTCTCTGACATCCTGTCCATGCGGTACGAGAGCGAGTCAATTTTAGTGCCCAAACCTGCAAGGCTACATTGTAAGTTTTTTTCCATAGCTACTAATAGAGATCGTATGTCACCATCCTGCTCCTCCGACGGCAGGTCCGGCAAGAGATCTCCCTCTTCAGTAGCATTGTCTCGACCCTTTGTCTTTCTTTGGTCGAAGGTTATCTTGGGTTGGTTTTTATCAACTCTGCCCATCTTGCGGCGCAGGCAAATTCAGGCTGCCAGCATAAATTCCACTCACCAAAGAAGGTAGGGTTAGGGAGGCGTCTGCCGGTCGGTTACCTCATACACTCAGCAGTCCAAATGCGTGATTTTCAGGGGCGTTTAACGCTACTCCAGCGTGCGCATAGCTCTCCACCATTAAGTGTGTATATGCCTTCAGATGTTCAGCACCGGTCCCAGCTGCTCCACAGTCAAGCCACTATAGCGCAAGAGGGCAGGCAGCCCCTCGGTGCTCATATGGATGGGGCGTCTCTCCGCTACAATATTGTGCCAGGAAGCGTGTAATAGTCGCCGTGTTATCCCCCACCCAGCTGCGAAAGCATTCAAAATCAGGCAGTTAGCACATTTTGGGGCAGGCAGATCAGGATAGGTTAGCGATTGGCAGCCGATCGCATGGCACTTCAGTCCGCTCCCGTCTTCCCAGTCGCTGCGCTTAAAATGGCCGACTCCCAGACTCAGGACTCTCCAGACGTCACTGTATGGCAGACACTCACTTCAGGATCGGGGGCAGCACGGGACCAACGCTGCAACAGGGCGCCGCCATGTAATTTGTATTCCCCCACAGTGTTCCGATCCACAGGCCTCCGGTAGAGTGCAGAGTCACAGCGCTGAGGCAATGGTGGGGATGTCGTTTCCCCCGCACCCCTAAGGAAGTCCGGGAGTTCGATGCACCCCGACAGCTCGCAGTAGGGTGGGGACAGTCCAGAACTCACTCGCCTCCAGGCGCCAGCAATTCCCCGGGCAGCAGGAAGTCACAGCAGTCAGAGGGCGGGCGCGTCACCGCTGCGAGCCCGCTCCGTCACACCACAGACCGGTGCTCCAATCTCGGGATCAGGCCGCAGCGACTCGCGGCCTTCCTATGAGCGCAGCGGAGGGGTAGAGAGCCCAGAAGCAACTCATTCCATTCCCGGGCCCCACCCGACCCAGTTCGGCAGAAATGCAGGCCTGCCAAACGCCGCAGACACAGGATATTGTTCGGATAGTGTGGCGGTTTCACGGAGCCGAGCGCTCAAGCGGCCATCTTGCGGCTCGCAAGCTCCGCCCCCTCAGGCGTGGAACTTACTGGAGTAACTCAGGGTAGGGCATAGATCAGTGGTGATCCTGTCAATTTCGTGGGAAACTGGTGTCCAAAGCGCGTAAAAGAGGAATTTATTCTGTGAAAATAATGAATAATTTAAGGGTAGGTCTAGGCAACCACTGAGTCATTTTAATATGATGGGTGAGACCCAGAACTTGACTTACTGAATTATCTCATGGTAACGCCCAGGGAACAGGGTGGGAGCTGGAGCCCAATTCGCAGTCAGAGGGGGAATTAAACGGGATATCCACTTGGCTTCGTACTGAAAGGCAGGTAATTTAGCCAGAATTAATTTAGTTTTTCCAAAACGGGACCTGTTTTTTAACCGCCGCGTGTCCTTTAAACTTGCAGATACGTCCACAGCGGGTCATCATTTGTGAGTATTTTGGCTATGCGCTCGCCTCCCTCTCTCGCTGCCTCCCATTTCTACTAATTATTTGTCTCCCCTTACAGACAGTGCCCTTTTTTTGTATTAAGGCCGGCTCCCCAACTCGGCGACTTATGCCCTTCATTAGTGAGTACTCGCACGCACACCTTGACACTCCGCCTGCCCGTGCCCATCTAACCTTACTAATTCTTTCTCTGTAGATCAATGGCCCGATTAATTCGGTACTTTCACTCGAACCTTAGACTTAACCCTTAAGTCTAAATGTAAGTACCCTGCGACGAGCCCCTGACTACCACCAGACTCATGTCTGCAATAATTAACTAAAAAGCCTCTATAGTAAGCCTTTTTCTTCCTTACACTTACAGCTGGAACTTGTCCCGGCGGTACAAGATCAACTTACTGGTCACAGATTCACTAGGAGCGCCTAGCCTCATTGGCCCTCCCCCCATCATATACAGGTTCTCTGTGAGTTACATTTGATGTTGCAATGCACGACCTGGCTCCCAATGTCCATCTCCTTATATAATTATTCTTCTGCCTCTAGAATTCGTTGGGTTCCCCCCATGAACCCGCTACAGGTACTACTCACCTGAGCTGCCATAGGTACCCTGACTATCCCGCCATTAGCCAGACCCACAGCTGTAAGTAATCACCTGAGGCACTCTAACATTGTTCCTTCTGGGTATCCCTCGAGTGTCTTATATCTCTTGCCTGCCTTTCAGTACGAAGCCAAGTGGATATCCCGTTTAATTCCCCCTCTGACTGCGAATTGGGCTCCAGCTTCCACCCTGTCCCCTGGGCGTTACCATGAGATAATTCAGTAAGTCCAGTTCTGGGTCTCACCCATCATATTAAAATGACTCAGTGGTTGCCTAGACCTACCCTTAAATTATTCATTATTTTCACAGAATAAATTCCTCCCCTTCTTTACACGCTTTGGACACCAGTTTGCCACGAAATTGACAGGATCACCACTGATCTATGCCCTACCCTGAGTTACTCCAGTAAGTTCCACGCCTGAGTTTCATCTACCACATTATTATATCTCAAGGATTACCTAGGCTGACCCTTATTCATCACTTTCACAGGAAACTAATTTCCACTGATTCACTGTTGTGACTGATCCCGCTGCCATTGCCTCCAATTGTGACTAGTAAGTCCAGCTGCTGCGCGCACCCAGCTCACATATACTGCTGATACCTGGCCCAAGACGCCAACCACTAACTAGGCATGACTACTCACCGGTCACCATTCTGCGGGCTGCATACTCTAGCCCGTTGCTCTTAAATGTTCTTTCTTCCTGCGTTCCATCAGTCTGTCGCAGTTCACGGTCTCCTCTCACAGACCTTTTAACTATTACATATGTTGTCACATTAAGTGTATCACCGTGTAATTATATTCTTTTGTTAGCAACACCACTGGGAGTACACCCTCACTAATTATTGATGTGGCAATTAAGTATATGCGTACAGGGTTCTGATTTTGATGCATTATTACTTTTTTAGATTCAGACTGCTCACCTATAGTCCCTACATGATCTCAATGTCATGAGATCGAAACGCCGTCGAACCCCACAACAAGAACTCCCTGCATTTTGTTAATTCGTGTGGAGTTCCATTTCTTGTTGTCAATGCGATGTCAATATTTTAATTCGCCCTCACTTTGTCACTTCACGCTTTTTTCACATATATGAGAGCACCTGAATATTATTTAAGAATTTTCAATTGTGTTTTGGTAATAAATACCCTACCTTACAAGACAGTTTTGCCCCTGTACAGTATTAGATACTCCCAACGTGATTAAATGTCGTTGTAAAAAGCTTTTCCTGACAGTGTCTCCCTTGGGGAGCACTAATTACATATATGGACCCTTAGGGCCACCTTTGAACCATTGTTTTTTCTTAACATATACTCACCCCAGGTTCGCATATCGGGGTACCCTTGTTTTCCCATACTTTCTGTTATGCGCAGTGGCTTCACTGCAAGGGTTCCACTTTCTTAAGTGGCCATATTAACTATTTGTGAAAAAGAATAAGTTCCCCCCTACATAGCTCTTGGTAATTAATTCACAAAACAGTATAAACATTACTACAACCAACCACATAGAATGTCTATACCACCTATTCCCACATACACAGAGGAATATATACAAAAGAACATCAGCGGCCCCTCCCTATTTCACACACCAGCCGCTACTGCTAGTGCCCCACCAGATTCAGCCAGCGAGAAACTCACAGCACTAGAGAGACTGAAAAAGAAACACATTCGAACAGAACTGCATGCACGCATGCTTACAGAATATCTGAAAGCAGATATTATTCCAGTTGGTCTCCAAGTGCTGAATATACCAGCCATCTTCCTCCAGGATAAAAAACTCAAGACAGGTTTCTCACACATCGGAACAACCTGTTCTCGTCACTGGATGGTCCTGGGTATTGACACAGCGTTGGAACATAGCAGGAAGGAATTAGAAGAGATTCTAGAGCTTGAAAAAGCTATCGTAGAACTTGACATTCTAGCGGACGCAAAGGCAGTCCTTGACAAACTAGAACGCACTATCCTAGATTTCCAAAGCTTCGAGCATCACAAAAAGTCAACTAAAGTTACTAAAGATACTAAAAACTACAGTATAGACAAAACATATCCCTACCTCCAGGAAGATTTCTTCACCAGGGCACCCCAAGAACAACAGAGATACCCTACAGGCACCTGGGGTAGATTTAGGAACAGACAGCCAGTGACTTTTTCTGATTCATCAGCAGATTCTGACTCCTCCGATCCAGGGGCAGAACCTAGTACTTCCTCTCATAACCCTAATTTTTTAGGGAGAGGCCAATCCTTCGGACCAGAGAGACCAACGGGGAGAGGGAAGACAAAGTACAATTTCCCACCAGGAGAACGTCAAACGAGGCGCAAATTCTATCAGTGGGGGTACCAATATTAGACATTGCACCTACGCCACCTACTCAGGACATGGAACAAATACCGATTTTCAACCTGTCCCAACACCAACTGGCTTCCACAGACATTGCTCTACTGAGCAGGGGCCTCTCTTTTGTCATAACGGAGAAACCTAACTGGTTTAATATACAATCAGAATTTTTTCAGTTTTTTAGAAAAGTTAGACTCCATGTTTTCTTTCAAGATAAAGAACCCCCCAGTAAAACAGACGTTACTGGCCTCCGACCAAAGTCTACTTTTAACCCTCCCAGCAATTCCATGCCCCCTGAAATCATCACGTTTGAGCACTTGGTGCTTAAAGACATGGAGAAACTCCACAAAAGACTATAAATTCACACCCTTCAATGTGAGTGTAGAAGAAAAAAACTGCCTGAAAAAACTAAAAGAACTAGACAGTATTGTGATAAAACCCTGTGATAAGGGTGGAGGTATAGTTCTTCAGGACAAAGCCTCCTATGATACCGAAATCTACCGGCAGTTAAGCAATGTCTCACACTATGAGCAGTTACCAAAAAACCCACTTCAGGAAATCAGTGACCTCATCCTCAACATCACTAAAGATGGTCTTGATAAAGGATTTATCAGTAGAAACGAATTTCTCTTCCTGAATAATAAGACACCCCGGACCCCGGTCCTATATACCTTGCCCAAGGTACACAAAAACCTGGAAACACCTCCAGGTAGACCTATCCTCTCCGGCTGTGGCTCTATTCTAGAGCCCCTGAGAAGATATATTGACTTTTTTATAAAAGACCTTGTACAGGACACCCCAACATATGTCAAGGACACGACTCACTTTATTAATCTGATCGAGTCCCAACCTTTCAATACACAAACTGAACTCCTTATCACACTTGACATAGAGTCATTGTATACTAACATTCCCCAAAACAAAGGCATTGATGTTATTAGGAAACATCTCAATAACCGAGAGGCGCCCCACCAAGTCCCCACAGAATTCATCACCTCTTTATTGGAGATTGCCTTAACTAAAAACTATTTTCCTTTCGAGAACAAGTACTATAGACAGTGCAAAGGAACTTCTATGGGCGTGATTTTTGCCCCAAATTTTGCAATACTGTTTGTAGACGACATTGAGACCAACATTGTCCTCAACATTGTGAACCCATACCTCTGCAAGATTCGCCTATGGCGGAGGTATATAGATGATGTTTTCATGATTTGGGGAGGTAATCAAAATGAACTACAGGACTTTTGTCATTGGCTTAACACCATTCAGCCTGACCTAAAATTTACCTACAACTATGACTATAACAAAATTGACTATTTAGACGTCACCGTAAAGAGCCTCAATGATGAGCTCTATACAACCCTATTCAGGAAACCCACAGAAAGGAACACCTTATTACAGTACAATAGCGCGCACCCAAGGGCCCTTAGAGACGGACTACCATATGGCCAATTCCTCTGCATCAGGAGAAATTGTAAATTCAAGGAAGACTTTTTCCATGAGGGTGAAACACTTTGCAAAAAACTCCTAGCAAGAGGCTATCCTAGACGTCTGGTTAGACGAGCATTGAAAAGGGCCTGGTATGCACACCGTGAATATCTCCTACAACCTAGAGAAAAAACACCTCTCTCCAGAATTACATGCGTTCCGACATTTTGTCCAGCTAGCAACAAACTCACAAAATGTATTAAAAAACACTGGGCTGTACTTGCACCCTTAGACCTAGCAATAGGGACACCCTTGTTCGCATTCAAACGTGGCCGCAACATTAAGGACCACCTTGTGAGGGCCCACAAGCCAACTAACAGGGACCAATCAATCCACTCGTACCTTAATCTCCCCACACTACAAGGTCATTTCAAATGTAATAATTGCATGGCATGTGACTCCACGACAAACACTAAAGTTTTTGAGTATGGTGATTCTAAGCATGTTTTGAAAACCTTCACAAACTGCAATTCACAAAATGTTATCTACTGTATCGAATGCCCTTGTAAATTGCGCTACATTGGCCAGACAACTCAAAAAATCAAGGCCAGAAATTTCCAGCACAGGAGCAGGATCAGATGTAAAATCTTGACGGCACCTTTAGTTGAACATTTTGTGGAAAAAGGACACTCTGAAACCGACTTCACCTGGCAAGTGATTGAAAGTCTACAAAAAAACCCCAGAGGAGGAGACCAACAGATGATCCTAAACAGACTGGAGTGCAAATGGATTTTCAAATGTCGCACAATAGAAAATGGACTCAACTCTATTGATGAATGGAACACTTGCACATAACCACCAACTGGTTACTGCACTCTGCTAACTGCAATATGCCTACGCAATAATGCTATTGGTTCTCCTTAACTGTGGGTTTACTGCACCACTAACCAGTACTATGGTTCACCTCCGATCCCGAGGGCCCCCTCATTTTGGCCCCTTTCCCTGAGACAACCCTATCCATAGATTAAATTGACCTTGCCCCTTGGGCTAGTTCTTATAATGGTACCATCAGTCACGCATGTGGTTTTAATCATGTACTTCCTCTGTATTAACAGTCTTGCCTTAAATTTGCAATTCAACTGTTAAGAATGTACACCCGTCGCATTATTGTGAATCCTAACCATGTAAATGTATATGCAACACGAAATTTACTTCTGTGTCCTTATCTGACTTAGTCTGCTTCGGTCTGTCCTCTAATTTCTGGTCGCTTTCACATCGCGTTTACAATTCATACGCGATGTTACCTAATTAATTTAAATAACTTTTTTAACACCTGGAACAGACCTCCTTCTGTCTAAGTCTGTCTTCCATTCCTTCTGCCCTCTCAGCGCAACACGAGCGCAGACCGGTTTTCAATCAGTTTCTCAGCCCCGGGCAATGCATTGGCCACGCCCCCTTACATGTTTATCTGCGCTACACGCCGAGCTTCTCAGTCGCACTTATCGCGCCCGAGGGCAGGCTACCATTCACACGTGGAACAGGATCCTTAATTAAGTAAGTGTTCTCCCAGCCAGAATTAATTTAGTTTTTCCAAAACGGGACCCAGTTTTTAACCGCCGCGTGTCCTTTAAACTTGCAGATACGTCCACAGCGGGTCATCATTTGTGAGTATTTTGGCTATGCGCTCACCTCCCTCTCCCGCTGCCTCCCATATCTACTAATTATTTGTCTCCCCTTACAGACAGTGCCCTTTTTTTGTATTAAGGCCGGCTCCCCAACGCGGCGACTTATGCCATTCATTAGTGAGTACTCGCACGCACACCTTAACACTCCGCCTGCCCGTGCCCATCTAACCTTACTAATTCTTTCTCTGTAGATCAATGGCCCGATTAATTCGGTACTTTTCACTCGAACCTTAGACTTAACCCTTAAGTCTAAATGTAAGTACCCTGCGACGAGCCCCTGACTACCACCAGACTCATGTCTGCAATAATTAACTAAAAAGCCTCTCTAGTAAGCCTTTTTCTTCCTTACACTTACAGCTGGAACTTGTCCCGGCGGTACAAGATCAACTTACTGGTCACAGATTCACTAGGAGCGCCTAGCCTCATTGGCCCCCCCACCATCATATACAGGTTCTCTGTTAGTTACATTTGATGTTGCAATGCACGACCTGGCTCCCAATTTCCATCTCCTTATATAATTATTCTTCTGCCTCTAGAATTCGTTGGGGTCCCCCCATGAACCCGCTACAGGTACTACTCACCTGAGCTACCATAGGTACCCTGACTATCCCGCCATTAGCCAGACCCACAGCTGTAAGTAATCACCTGAGGCACTCTAACATTGTTCCTTCTGGGTATCCCTCGAGTGTCTTTTATCTCTTACCTGCCTTTCAGTACGAAGCCAAGTGGATATCCCGTTTAATTCCCCCTCTGACTGCGAATTGGGCTCCAGCTTCCACCCTGTCCCCTGGGCGTTACCATGAGATAATTCAGTAAGTCCAGTTCTGGGTCTCACCCTTCATATTAAAATGACTCAGTGGTTGCCTAGACCTACCCTTAAATTATTCATTATTTTGACAGAATAAATTCCTCCCCTCCTTTACGCGGTTTGGACACCAGTTTCCCACGAAATTGACAGGGTCACCACTGATCTATGCCCTACCCTGAGTTACTCCAGTAAGTGCCACGCCTGAGTTTCATCTACCACATTATTATATCTCAAGGATTACCTAGGCTGACCCTTATTCATCACTTTCACAGGAAACTAATTTCCACTGATTCGCTGTTGTGATTGATCCCGCTGCCATTGCCTCCAATTGTGACTAGTAAGCCCAGCTGCTGCGCGCACCCAGCTCACATATACCTCTGATACCTGGCCCAAGACGACAACCACTAACTAGGCATGACTACTCACCGGTCACCTTTCTGCTGGCTGCATACTCTAGCCCGTTGCTCTTAAATGTTCTTTCTTCCTGCCTTCCTTCAGTCTGTCGCAGCTCACGGTCTCCTCTCACAGACCTTTTAACTATTACATATGTTGTCACATTAAGTGTATCTCCGTGTAATTATATTCTTTTGTTAGCAACATCACTGGGAGTACACCCTCCCTAATTATTGATGTGGCAATTAAGTATAGGCGTACAGGGTTCTGATTTTGATGCATTATTACTTTTTTAGATTCAGACTGCTCACCTATAGTCCTGAAGATGATCTCAATGTCATGAGATCGAAACGCCGTCGACCCCCGCAACAGGAACTCCCTGCATTTTGTTAATTCGTGTGGAGTTCCATTTCTTGTCAATGCGATGTCAAGATTTTAATTCACCCTCACTTTGTCACTTCACGCTTTTTTCACTTATATGTGAGCACCTGAATATTATTTAAGAATTTTCAATTGTGTTTTGGTAATAAATACCCTACCTTACAAGACAGTTTTGCCACTGTACATTATTAGATACTCCCAACGTGATTAAATGTCGTTGTAAAAAGCTTTTCCTGACAGTGTCTCCCTTGGGGAGCACTAATTACATATATAGACCCTTAGGGCCACCTTTGAACCATTGTTTTTTCTTAACATATACTCACCCCAGGTTCGCATATCGGGGTACCCTTGTTTTCCCATACTTTCTGAGATGCGGAGTACGGCATCGAGGCTGCCGTCAAAGAGAGATGAGAGCGTGTGCCCAGAGGGTGCATCACGCAGTGGTGGTTTCAAAGACGTTGCAGCAGTGATGCAGGTCTTTGCGATGGGACCAATCCACGCAGCAGCGAAGATGCTTCGTTTCTGTTCTGGGTTGCGCTGCTCAGCAGAGGAGATTCATTGGTTCCACTGGGTCCACAAAGGCTTGCAAAGCACCTTAAGACCACTTCCAAGGGTCCAGGACTGGAGTGGCACCACTTGGCAGGGTAGACTCACAGATGGCAGAGTCCAGGTGCAGGCAAGAGGGAGCAGGCAGCAGGTCAGCACAACAAATCAGAAGTCTAGCAGAGTGTAGTCAAGCAGAGTGGCAGACCTTCAGCAGCACAGCAGTCCTTCTTCCTGGCACAGTATCCACAGGTTGAGAAGTGTTCTGAAGTGGTGGTGCCTGAGGTCCTGTATTTCTACCCAGTTGTGCCTTTGAAGTGGGAGAGAAACTTCTACAGGTTTCCCTTTGAAGTCCCCAGGCATCCTACCTTCCCTGGCCTGGCTCCAGACTAACTACAGGGGGTTATCCAGCCCATTGTGCAGAGGCAGGACGCAGCTTATTCAAGTGCAAGTGGGGTTGTGCCCAGCTCCTCCCTCCCATTCTGCCTGTGATGGCCCTTCCAGGCACATCTAATCTCCCTATTGTGTGTGCCTGTCTAGGTGGATTACACAAGGCCCAACTGTCAGCTACACCCAGTCATGTGACCAGAGACAGGCTACAGGCACTAAATGGATAAGGCAGGAAAATGCCAACTTTCTAAAAGTGGCATTTTCAGAATGGCAATTTCAAACCCGACTTCACCATAAGTCGGATTTTAAATTGTGATTCCAGAGACACCACACGTGAACTTGTTATCTCTTCCTGTTTGGAAATTACACTTAGAAAATGTAATAAGGCAATTCCAATGTTATCCTATGGAAGAGATAGGCCTTGCAGTAGTGAAAACGAATTTGAGAGTTTTTCGCTACCAGGACATGTAAAACTTAAAAGTACATGTCCTACTTTTTTAATATATTGCACCCTGCCCTCTGGGCTGTCCAGGGCCTACCCTAGGGTGACTTATATGTATTAAAAAGGAAGGTTTGGGCCTGGAAAAAGGATTATTTTGCCAGGTCGAAATGCTTCTGAAGTGGGAGGCACAACCAGTGCTGCTAGCATTTACAGACCCTGGATACATGTAGTACCACTTTACTAAGGACTTATAAGTAAATTAAATATGCCAATTGAGGATAAGCCAATAGTACCATGTTTGGAGAAGAGAGCAGAAGCACTTTAGCACTGGTTAGCAGTGGTAAAGTGCACAGAGTCCTAAGGTCAGCAAAAACGAACTCAGTAAAAAAATAGGAGAAGGAAGGCAAAATGTTTGGGGGTGACCCTTCAGAGAGGGCCAGGTCCAGCAACCAAAAATACGTTTATGATATCTAATATGGCTGCCAGGCATGCCACTCACTCTAGCAGCTGTGCTCTTCCTGTTTGGAAATTACACTTAGAAAATGTAATAAGGCAATTCCAATGTTATCCTATGGAAGAGATAGGCCTTGCAGTAGTGAAAAACGAATTTGAGAGTTTTTCGCTACCAGGACATGTAAAACTTAAAAGTACATGTCCTACTTTTTTAATATATTGCACCCTGCCCTCTGGGCTGTCCAGGGCCTACCCTAGGGGTGACTTATATGTATTAAAAAGGAAGGTTTGGGCCTGGAAAAAGGATTATTTTGCCAGGTCGAAATGCTTCTGAAGTGGGAGGCACAACCAGTGCTGCTAGCATTTACAGACCCTGGATACATGTAGTACCACTTTACTAAGGACTTATAAGTAAATTAAATATGCCAATTGAGGATAAGCCAATAGTACCATGTTTGGAGAAGAGAGCAGAAGCACTTTAGCACTGGTTAGCAGTGGTAAAGTGCACAGAGTCCTAAGGTCAGCAAAAACGAACTCAGTAAAAAAATAGGAGAAGGAAGGCAAAATGTTTGGGGGTGACCCTTCAGAGAGGGCCAGGTCCAGCAACCAAAAATACGTTTATGATATCTAATATGGCTGCCAGGCATGCCACTCACTCTAGCAGCTGTGCCGTGACCAATTTTAGCCTATTACACTGGCTTTTTCCTTGGCCATTCATCTTCCTTTCATCATTTTTGTCTGATTTAGACAATATTCCATTCTGTAATACCTTTCCTGTCTGATTCAGTCATATGTCACTCTTTAAGTAAAAGGGATGCTTCTGGTACCTGCTGGAAATTTGTAGTTATCTTGGAGACCATTAAGCTTTTCCTATCCCAATTTGCTTACTGGCTGCAGTATCCTCTTCCCTTCTTCCACACTGCCTCGTCTTAACTTCTTGTCTCAGGATCTCTCCATTGTAATCCTCTAGTTGATTTTTCGGGACACTGCCTTGATATGAGATGCATGGTGCTCACATCACTGTGTCTTTTAGTATTGAAGTGATTTCTCTCATCTTCTGTATTTCCATTTGTTGGCCCCACTTGGTGGGGTTTTGTTGTGCATTTATGTCAAACTTTGCATAGAACCTTGACGTCAGGCTGGTCTGGTCCTGGTGGGGTGTTCTCATGATGAACTGCCAGGATCTGTATGATGGCACTGCAAGGGTGTTACCCCTCTTTTATTGTTGCTGTTCTTCTTGCTTCATCATGAGTCTGCATCTTTGTGCTCCGCCAATTGAATACTGTGTGGCAGGCGTGAGGCTTTCATGGCGATTGCTGTGGTCTGAGTGCAGGGTGTAGAGATGCTTGAGTTGTGGAGTCGGAGACCCCAGATTCAGATGTTTTTTGGGCACACTGTCGCCGCTTAACATTCCACTTTAGTGGCATTGTGAAAATATGCAATGGCTTTTGTGTATTACTCCAGGATGTTGCCAGTGCTGTGGTTTCATTGTTGCTGCCTCTTTTACCTTTCCTGTTCTATGCCAACAACATGACTCACCTTCCAACATGCTCCACCCTCTCTCTTAGGGACTTGCAACAATCCCCTTACACCCACACATGAACTTGATTACTAAAAATCCCCAACAACCCCTCTCTAAAGACAGTAATTCACCAGGACCTATCACCCACCCCACTGCGGTCTTTGACTGCATCTTCCGAGATTCTACAGCCCACGATGACTACCATAAGACATGAAATGACTTTTACCACCTGCTCTTTCCTCATGTGAAAGGATGAGTGCCATAAAATGTATTTACTCAATATATTTTTATGTTTTGATTCTAACTAAATGACAGCTATAGGACCTATTTATCTATAATATCACAAACAGCCAAAGCTATACAGATATATCTAATCAAATATATTATCATCAATTCTCCTAACTTGGGTGAATGAAAACTCCTAGAATCTACATGCAAATATGTCTATTTATATTATATATTGGGTCTGCACAAATAGTATATATACATTAGACTCACCCATGTCACAATCACTTAAACATCATGGTACCAAAGCCATATAGTTGACTAAGAGCTTCTGCCTCAACAGCATGTCCTGTATGCTTCACGACCACAGGACAAGCCAACCTCCAAATAAATATATTAAGCAAAGAACATCCTTTACAAATGAAGCTGCCCCAATATGCCTAACCAAATATACAATACTACTCCGCCTTTACCCCAATTGATGAGAACTCCGAGAAACTTCATATCACCTTACACCAACAGTACACATAACCCAAAGCATCACTGCTCTTGCACAAAGCAACTCCAAGCGACAAGGAAAAGAAAATATATTCAGTTTGAAAAAGCAAAGAAAATGAATTCAATTTTGGAAAGCATGAAAACTAGTTTGCCTTCACAAAGCCTACTGGAGTTCTTTTACGGGTGAAGCATGTACTGTGAACGGTCCAGTTTCTGTTGAATCAAGAATAAAATTCCCGGTGATTTGTACTAGTATTAAAAGTCTATTTGTTTTTTGGGCTGAAGAGAGCACCAGAATCCTCATCCTTTTCTTTATTGCTCATTCTTAATTAGGTGGGGCGCGACCCCCAGGGGGGCCGTGGAGGCATGGGAAGGGGGTCGCGCTCTTCATTTTGTAAAAGAAAACATTCCAGACGGTCACCGGTAGTTAAAATGCTTTCCCTGGGGTGTTATTCAGGGACTCTCCGGTGCTGGGAAATGGAAGCCAGCCAGACAGACAGCTAAACACACCTTTCTACTAGTGTGTTGCTGGTCTGAAAGAAATGCAAATGTGCACAACAAGTTAATCTGCAAATGTAAAGGATTTGCAGATTAACTTGCTGTGCACATTTGCATTTCTTTCAGTCCAGCAGCACAATTTCAGAAAGGTGTATTTAGCTGTCTGCCGGGCTTTGATTTCTCAGGAGAGTGCTGTTGCAGTTACTTGATCAAATCACTTTAAGCTTTTTGAGTGGTAGTGCACAGTTAACTTAGCTGTGAAGTGCTTGCTTTTAATTGTTGTATTTACATAGCGCTTACTATCCCTGAGAATGTGTTGAAGGGAAGTTATGTAAAACAAAATGCATTACATAGGGTCTGGATTTTACTAAAATCTATGGGTCTCATTTACAATGAAATGGTGTAGCGCAGCTCCACAAGTATTTTTGCTGCGCTGCCCTATGCCAATTCAAAAGGGCAGGAATGGACTGTATTTATAAGATACAGTGCACTCCTGTCCTTTCTGCCGGTGCACAATTTGGTGCCTAGCGCCAACGCAGGCACCCTTGCACCGTGGTGCAAGGGTGTCTGCGTTGTTGGCAGGATTGTTTTTGTGCAGGTAGGCACGCCTTCCTGCGCAAAAACAACCCATGGAGGCCTTTTCCTCTTTCTATGTGTGCTACACATAGAAAGAGGAAACAATTGAGGAGAAATAAAGATATTTCTCCTCGTTACGCATCCCCTGGGGCAGCGTACAGTTTTGACGCATCCTCAGGTTTACAGATCCTTGTAAATCTGGGAATGTGTCAAAACCCATGGGAAAACCCACTGCAACGCCCCTGGAATGCGCCCCCTTATGCAGTGTAAAGCAATGCACCGACTTGTGCTGTGTTGCCTTACACCATATCTAGGAGGCCATTAAAAGCCATGCAAAGTGGCTCTGCATGGCCAAGTAGATATGGGTCTGCTCTCTGCGCAGCGGCAGCGCAAAGGGCTTATAAATAAGCCCCTATATTTTGGAAGCAGCCCGTATATTTTGGAAGCACCATTTTATCGTAAAACATTTTGCGTATTTTGTAGCGGCCTATCTTATACTGTGTGTAATGCAAGTATAAAATAATGACTTGCATATTCCCAGTGCTTTCTTTTCACAGGCTGTGACCTCATAGCAATAAAAATACACAGGTCACTATTCTCCACTGCACCAACCACGATTTAATTCTGTGGCTCTCTAGTTTCACACAGACTTTTGCAGTGCATTAACTAATAGAGGTTTCATATTTTATTATAGTGCATTTCCCACTGAGTAACAACTTTTCAAAATGTATTCATTATTCATTGAAGCTGTCCGTTATTTTATATGTAGATACCTGACGGTGAAAGTCTTAAAAAACGTACGTATGTTTTAATTATGATGAATGATGTTCAGCTACCTCCAGTGACATGCAGGTGTAAATGCCAAGCTGTTAGCATCCCATGAAATATAGTATGATTTTACTCTAATGTTGTGCAATAAAGTTGCAGCCCATGCATTACAGCTATTATACCAAGGGCCACTGGAAGTTTGTGATTGTGTGGCAGCAGCGATTTTAGCATAGTTATAGATTTGCTGCATTTGCCACATAATCCATCATCTGCCGCATAATTTGTTGATTTTAACAAAAAAAAAATATTTACTCAAAAGGTTTAAAAGTTACTAAAAGGCAGCAACAGGTGTTGCCGCTCTGTAGAAGGCCCTTTTGTAAAGCTGTAGTGGTCATGTTTTGTTGCTTATTGCTATATTTGGGTGTTAAACTGGTACTAATTGACCATTTCTCTGGAGAACACTTATGGTTGTCAATGATAAGGACTACCAGGTTGTAGAAATTTTTGTCGAGAGAGGGTCCTTACGCCTAAAAATTTTTGATGGGGGGGTCTCGGCATCAAAAAGTTTGAAGACCACTGTGTTAAGGTCATCTTTAGAAGATTCCCAAACTACCTCAGTATTATATACTACTAAGCAATCATTGCTCAGGCGTCAAAGGACCTCCAATGCTATTCTTCTCTCAACTTCAAGACTTATAGTTGGCTAACTTTGTCTCCTCAACATCACATCCATATCAATTTATATTTACACTCCACCCTACACCAGCTGTACACACTAGACAAAATCTATAATGCCATCATGTGCACAACACAGCTCCAGACCTTATGGTTGACTAAGCATTGCCACCTCAACTGTGCAACCGTTTCAAGTTATAGTCATACATTGTCATGGTCCAACACTATTACGAGACAGAATCCAATACTGCTCCAAGAAATATAGTTGCCTTTAGAGAAGAGTCATAGCAATTTAAATTCATACTTCACTCTACACCAGGATACAAGACGCTAGACACCAACTGTCACCATTGCATATGTAGAAAGGGACAAAAGTCAACTAGTTTGCTAAGACTTGCCACCTCAACAGCACATACTTATCCTCTCATCTATCTACGTATTATCTAATCCATTGTTTTCCAAACTATGAGTCGCGACTCATTGATAGGTCGCAAATTTATTTTTGGTGGGTCGCCGAAAGTCCAAGCAATAAAGATGCCTTTAAATTCGATATTTATTTTGTCACATTTGCTATGCTTCAAAGACAGAGGTCAAATGCCAGGCTATGTCTTCTAACAAATTACTGCTTATGGATTTTAACATGAGGATTGGTGTTTACAAAGTCCCCTCATTGTACAATCAGAGAAAGAAAATTAAAGTGAATTATGTGACAATCTTGCTGGGGTACGGGAAGTGTGAAAGGAAAGGCTGTAGGATGTCATTTTTGTAACACACAATAAAATGTAAATACCTGTAAATGAACTGTACACAGTCAGCAGTCAGGAATGCAAAAATGAAGCACATTTTTTGTAATCCTTAAGAGTGATGGAAACAAAGATTTTAATAAGATCACAACAAATCAAGACACTTTACTTGGTGATGCTCAAATGATAAATATTCACTAAAACCCGATTTCCACACATTATTATTTGTGTGCAATATAGTTGTATCAGTAAAACTGAATGTCTGCGCAAATTTAGTGGTCATTTGAATGGAAAATATGCTGTTTGTAAATGTCAGTGCACTGCCACACAATGATTTAGTTACATTAAATCATTGTCTGCCTCAGTCCATTATAAAGCATTACAGTGAAAGTTTGGCATCCTACAAATTGGGTTGTGGTTCTAAAAAGATAGGAAAGCACTGACCTAATCAGATTCTGACTTAAATATACCACACCCACAAACACATGCACACAACATTGCATCAAGACCACATGATTGGTAAAGATGTCTCGAAACTGACTAGATGACCAAAGGCATGCAATGAACAACTGTGCACTACACAGCACAAAAGGCAAAAATCGCTAAGTGAGTCAAGGTATGCCCAGAAGTGGGTCCCTTGCTCACTTTGCCACTGGATTCAAACTAGCCTGGCTGATGAGGGGCTTTACCCCGAAACCGATCCCAGGATGCTTGTTTCCGGTCCAGGGAAGACCTGCCTTGGTAGTTCGGGCTGGACTGTTCCCATGAGGAACAGGGTCAAGACTGATCTGCATATGGCTGGGTCTGAACTGGGGTGGCGAAGTGAGCTAAAGAATGATGTTGTATTCAACCCAGATCAGTGACTGGGGGTGAGTGTCTGAAAAGTTTCAGTGCTCTGTCCATCATCTCCTTGTGTTTGCTTTGTTTGCCCTAAGTTGGCAGGGTATGCCCAGACGTGGGTCCCTTACTCACTTTGCCGCTGGATTCAAGCTAGCCTGGCTGATGAGAGGTCTTACCCTGAAACCGGTCCCAGGATGCTTGTTTCTGGTCCAGGGAAGACCTTGCTTGGCAGTTCAGTCTGGACTGTTCCCATGAGGCACAAGGTTAAGACTGATTTGCATATGGCTGGGTCTGAACTGGGGTGGCGAAGTGAGCTAAAGAACAATGATGGATTCAACCCAGATCTGTGATTGGGAGTGAGTGTCTGTAATGTTTCAGTGCTCCGTCCATCATCTCTTTGCGTTTGCTTTGTTTGCCTTAAGTTGGCAGTGTATGCCCAGACAAGGGTCCCTTGCTCACCTTGCCACTGGATTCAAGCTAGCCTGGCTGATGAGGGGTGTTACCCGAAACCGGTCCCAGGAAGCTTGTTTCTGGTCCAGGGAAGACCAGGCTTGGCAGATCGGACTGGACTGTTCCCGTAAGAAACAGGGTCAAGACTGATTTTCTTAAGGCTGGGTCTGAACTGGGGTGGCAAAATGAGCTAAAGAACGATGATGGGTTCAACCCAGATCTGTGACTGGGGGTGAGTGTCTGAAAAGTTTCAGTACTCCGTCCATCATCTCCTTGTGTTTGCGAAGTCCTGCGGGACACACATTAATACACTTAGGGGCATATGTACAAGCCCCTATCGCCACGGGAACGTCCCTTTTTGGGACGTTCCCGTGGCGATAGGGGCCTTGCTTTATATACAAGGCTGCGTTAAGCCACTTAACGTGGCTTAACGCTGCCTTGTACATAAGGCACCCTTTCACGCTGGTCTTCAACTGGTCTTCAACTGGTCTTAAGTTGGGGAAATGAGGAGAAATGCATTATTTCTCCTCATTTTTGCTTTTTCCATGTGTGCTGCCTTCTGCAGCACACATGGAAAAAGCAAAATGCCATGGTTTGTTTATGTACAGGAAGGTGTCCCTTCCTGTACATAAACAAATCTTTTTAAAAAATGCCATTTTGTAACTTTCATGTGTGCTGCATGAAGCAGCACACATGAAAGTTACAAAATGGCATTTTAGGATTGTTTATGTGCAGGAAGGAACACCTTCCTACACATAACCAAAACTCCCCTGCACACAGACACCCTTGCACTCTGGTGCAAGGATGCCTGCGTTGGCGCTAAGTTGTTAAACTTAGCGCCATCACAGGGGGAAACGCAAGGCTGCACCACATTCTTGTAAATGTGGTGCAGCCTTGCGTTTCCGAAGTGGCGGAGCGTGTCGTTAAGTCCAGGGGGCTAACGACACGCTCCGCAACTTCATTGTACATATCCCCCTTAATTCGCTACACAGATCAATAACAGTATCAAGCTGTCCACTCTCCAATTTAATCCATGAATAAACAATACATTTGTGTATTTCATCATTGCAGCCCACTTTAAGGCTAGGCCAAAATGTCAAGGCATACAAAGAGCCTCATTTATGAGGCCCCTCTTTCGCCGCCGGAACGTCACTTTTTGTGAAGTTCCGTGGCGCAGGAGCCTGCTCCATATTTACAAGGTCTCCCATAGGGGAGTGATTCAGTTCCGGACTTAGGAGGCTGGAATCAAAACAAAGTTACTACAAAACAATGCCTCCCAGAACATAGATTGCGGGTTATTTCATCAGTGGAGAGCTCAGAGAGTCTCTCTACTTCTGTTCAGTTATTGAACACTGCTTACTTTGTTTAATCTTTATGAAGAAATACTAGCCTTTCCCTCTTTGTATTTAAAGTGTACAACCCGAGAGGTTATATCGAATCAGTACTCCTATGCCAGGTAAGTTACCTATAACAAATATTATCTTTGAAGGTAACAATAAAAGGAAACAATAACATACATATTTGCACTTTTGACAATGATAATACGTTACTGGAAACGATACACAAATGAAATTGAAACAGAAAATATAAATACATTTTACAAAATAGACATAATAGACATTACATGTATCTATTGGACTGTGCCAGCTTATATTTTACATCTCATACATAGGCATTGGGAAACATGTATATTATTCCGTGTGTTGAACCTTGTTTGCCCTACTAAATTCTAACAACGGGACCTATTATCCTTGTGTCCTCAACCCTTTAAAGTGGGGGGTCCGGTAGAGGTCAGAGTACAAATATGGTGATTCTTGGCTAAGCCATCTTAATTATGCTTAGACATTTGGTACTTCTTTCCAATGGTTGGACATGGTAGCTCTTGGCCTCAGTTAAAAGTATGCCGACGCGTTTCGACCTTCGTGGT
Organism: Calotriton arnoldi; assembly: GCA_963921515.1. NCBI lineage: Eukaryota > Metazoa > Chordata > Amphibia > Caudata > Salamandridae > Calotriton > Calotriton arnoldi. The sequence continues at coordinate 846,708 of CAWUFW010000124.1, read as the reverse complement.
TGGACTGGGATATATTTTTGATAGAAGGTCTTCCTCAGGGCAAGGAATACTCTTGTAGGACACTGTAAGTACATTTAAAGGACACGGGGGTGTTATTTGAAGGGGCTATTATATAAAAACTGTGTTAAGTGCTGTTACTGTTCCTATTGAATTACACATACCAGTCTTGTGCCTTAATTGCTCCTAAACGTAAATTCGAAACCCAACTCGGAAGGAGATCTGTCCGTGAAAGGTGTTGTTGGCTTGGTGTCTTCACGGTTTTTCTTTTCTTTGTCTTTTTTTCTAGAAATTACATATGGAGGTTAAAATATAGACCTTGATTCGGCAGAAAAGCTCTACAAGACTTATCTAGGCTAGGGTGTTGGTGTCTTCCATGCAAGGTGGTTCTGTTTGCTCTTATAGAAGCGATAAAACTGTGCGCTCAGTGACATGAATATAACACAGGTGCGATCTATCAGTGTCATGCTTGCGGGTTCACACTCTTGTGGGATTTACTCGTGTATACTTTTAACTGAGGCCAAGAGCTACAATGTCCAACCATTGGAAAAAAGTACCAAACGTCTAAGCATAATTAAGATGGCTTAGCCAAGAATCACCATATTTGTACTCTGACCTCTACCGGACCCCCCACTTTAAAGAGTTGAGGACACAAGGATAATAGGTCCCGTTGTTAGAATTTAGTAGGGCATACAAGGTTCAACACACTGAATAATATACGCACAGTCCAATAGATATATGTAATGTCTATTATGTCTATTTTGTAAAATGTATTTATATTTTTTGTTTCATTTTCATTTGTGTATCGTTTCCAGTAACGTATTATCATTGTCCCAAGTGCAAGTATGTATGTTATTGTTTCCTTTTATTGTTACCTTCAAAGATAAATATTTGTTATTGGTAACTTACCTGGCATACGAGTACTAATTCGATATAACCTCTTGGGTTGGACACTTTAAATACAAAGAGGGAAAGGCTAGTATTTCTTCATAAAGATTAAACAAAGTAAGCAGGGTCCAATAACTGAACAGAAGTAGAGAGACCCTCTGAGCTCTCCACTGATGAAATAACCCTCAATCTATGGTCTGGGAGGCATTGTTTTGTAGTAACCATATTTACGAGGTAGCACTAATCCACTTTTTTTGGCTTAATGTTGCCTCGTAAATATCATTCCCTTTAACGCAGTTTTCTGCATTAAAGGGGCGTGAAATGGGTATTGCTGGGGGCGTTCCCTGCAACATCCATGGCTTTTTGACACTGCCCCCGATTTACGAGAAATCGTAAAGCTGAGGCAGCGCCAAGAACTTATGCCTCCCCAGGGGAGGCGTAAGGGAGGCACAATGAGGAGAAATATCTTTATAAAGAAAGAGGAAAAAGCCTCTTGTGATTGTTTTTGTGCAGGAAGGTTTCTCTTCTCGCACAAAAATAATCATGCCTGCAACGCAGGCAACCTAGTACCATGATGCAAAGGTGTCTGCGTTGGCGCACGGCAGTCCATTGTTAGCCGGCGCAGAGGTAAAGGACAGGAATGCGCCGTATCTGATAGATACGGCACATTCCTGCCTTTTTCTTTTGCTGTAGGGCAGCGCAACAGGAAGGCCTGCGGCACTGCCATACGGCAATACCTCATAAATGAGGCCCAAAGTACTTTTGGCTAAAATCCCAAAACTTGCTGAAAGTGACAAATATCACATGGGGACAGTTTTCAGGTACGCTTACCAGCGGCCATTATGTATTTTGCACCAGCTTTTGCAACAGATAAGTAGATGTGAAAATGAAGCTCTTAGAAACATATACAGATAAAAATGGGAAAATAATTATGAACAACAGGGAAAAATTATAGCAGTGTGCGATAAAATGGTCAATGACATTCCTACAACTGTTAAACAGGAGGACCAGCTTTTGCTATTGTATGCTATGGTAGCTGATATTTTATTTATAGAGGACCCCCAAAAATAAAGCTTTAAGTGGAAGAACACGCTGAATTAAAAAACAAAATCTCCCTTTTATTGTAAGTATATGGTAGTGAATGGAAGTGTCTGTGCGAGTGAGGGACACCCTACCTAGAATCAAGATACTACTATTTGAGAACAGTCTTATCCAGTCAATAAAGTGGCTGTATAATTTATTGTTCTCAGCTAAATTCCTTATAACAACTTCTAGCAAATACAGGCCCAAGTTACTCCCCAAAACTCCATGAGGGAGTAAAGTCTGAGAAGCAGGCAGAAGATATAGGTTGCTTTCAGCAAGGTCCAAACTTCCAGCTATATTCCTAGAAGGTATTCTCATACGCCCAGCTTCTGTTGATACAAATCTCATAATGCCAATTGTTGACCTACTTTTTCAGCTGTTGACCATCAGTTGGTGGATGTTGTTCAACAAATTAATTAATACTGCTTCAAAATTGGAGATTCTTGTAGTAGGTGCTTGATCTGGTATTCGGTCTAAAAATAGCTGACCTGATAAATTCTGTGGTTGTATCACAAGTGAGGGAAATTGAGGATATTGTTTAACGCAGAACTTAGCAAAAAACAAATTTCTACTAAAGGCTCCTTGTGGGAGTTTTAACTTTAAGGATCTTTCCCATTAATTTACAGGCTGCATCCTTATTGGTTGGTAGGCTAGACTATGGGCCTCATTATGAGTCTGGCAGTCCACAGACTGTCAGACTCGAGAGAGCGCGGCGGTGGCGGTCTTCCAACCTCCCTATTATGACCAGGGCGGTTTGGTCACCCTAGGACCACCGCAACCACCAGGAATCAGAGATACCTGGCAGTGTTCCGGCGGTCTTGAGGCCACAATATGCTTGGCAGGACTGCAATACCTTTACAACGCGGGTATTACAACGCAAGTCATTACAATGACTTGCGCTGGATGGCGCTCTAAGCTAAGGAACAGTATGATTTACTATTCCAACACCTTCCCTACTGTAACGTAGGCTGGGGTTGGAATAGTAAATCATACTATTCCTAAGTCCAGCGCACTACAACGCAAGTCGTTGTAACGACTTGCTTTGTAATGCCTGCGTTGTAAAGGTATCGCGGTGTAAACACCGCGATGTAACGTCGTATATTCGCCCATTTCTTTGTCTGACTATGGGGAAAGTCAATCAGAATCCTTATTTTTAATGCAGTGTGCTGTATTTATAGGAACAGTGGTCCTTGACAAGGGTTTGGTATAAGAGTAGAATCAATATAGACTAGGATCAGTACTATATTCCTTCTGTCCAGCTGGACAGTAAGATTTTTAATGAGTTGAGTAACAAATGTGAAGAACAAAAATAAAGTGGGACACAATCCTGCGTCCTACACAGTACATTTAACATAAGGAAACAAACAAAAACATTCAGGCAAGGCAAACGGGCTTGTATGCAATAATAATAGTGGAACAAGAAATTGAAAAACAAACACCGTAACACTAATATTCCAAATTAAGCAGTGTATACAGCGTAAAGCAAGTCGACGACGTTTCGATCCATTTGTCAAAATATTAGGATCATCATCAGGACAACATTAATGCATGCCTGAGATAATTATGCCAGATGGGGGTTGCTGGCAACTAAGAGATAGCCGGGCTTTGGCAGAAGTCCGGTGGCGGTGTGCGTCAACAGTAATTAAGGATGAAGCTCGTAGCCGCAATTGTGTTGGCGGTGGGAGCAGGGCAGCCGGCGATTACGGGATAGGGAAACGATTCCCGGCGTGTGGGGGGAGTGGTTTCCTGAATGACGATCTGCGACGGAGGTCCGGAAGAATTAGCCGGAATGTTGATTAAGGAAGGAGGGAATGGGCTCCTGATTAGGCAGGAATAGATAAGAAAGATGCGGTCCGCAGTGGCGTGACCGGGAGGTGCTGAGTAGCCTACGGTGCGGTGCCGCGTTCAACAGCTCAGTGGCCGGTGTGTCACTAATACCCTCCAGCTGCCTAGCTTTATAGCCAAGAGCATTTTACTTTCTGGGACTTGTATTTGCACTTTTCCCAATGGTGAATTGGCTGTAAACCATATCAGGCCAATGCTAGTTTGAACAGCTGTATTAAATGCCTCAAGTCCATTCATATAGTGCTGTATCAGCACCACGTTCAAGGGATCGCAGTCCTTATTATCGTCAGTAAAGATAAATGTGCTTCTAAAGTAGCATTATATCTTCCAGCCTGCAACTGCTAGCTCCCACTTAAATAAATGCCATCTCTCCATTTATACACAGTTATGTTTGGTGTGTGCACAATGACGCAAGGCATAGCTGCTGCTTGTTTCTACTGGCTACAGTGTCACTCAAAGGCAATGAAATGTCAGACAGGAGCACACCGAAAACACAGAAATGTCACACACAAGCAACCTGAAACCTTGGCAGCCATGCGATAGCGTTTCTTTGCCACGCTAAAAAACATTTTGTTGAAGGTCAACAGCGCGTGAGCCTCGTTTATTTCTTGCTGTTTTTGTCGATAAGGTCGTGGACTGTTCTAAAGTCAACATCTCGCGGGAAGAACTGCCAGACCTTCTAAAACAGTTTCAGGGAGCGCTAGTGCGTCTCCTGACCTCTAAATGGTGCGCTGAGGAGAAGGTTGATACCGGAGCGGCCATTTAAGAGGTGAGTTAATGATTTCCGTACAGTAACGCACACGTGGTCCTTAGTCATGCTTTAATGCCTCCCGTGCGTCTGTGCTGCCGGAGCCAGTCGCGGGTCTCACATTCTGGCGGAGCTCTGTGCTAAAGAGCTGCATTAGCGTGTAACCAAGCTTGATTTAGTAAGTTATTATGCATGCTTCAGAAACAAGGGCTGGTGTTACTGCCTGGAAAATTAACACACGTTTCAGCCGCAAGGCAAAATGCTATAAGGCAACAGATCACTTTTCTGCAGGAAACCCAACTCCGAGTCATTCATTTACAACGACACATGGCCCCTTTAAAAACTTTTCAGTCACAGTAGTTGAGAAGTGTTTTAAGGGAATGTCTTAAGGGTTGAACAAAATGGAGGTCCAGTGGAAAAGTGGAGTTTAGAGGAATAAAACAAATGCACTGCATACGCACTGCAAAGTATACATTACAGCATAGATTTAATGTTGCAAAAGGGGTTAATTCCGGTAGAACTCTATTCTCATTATCAAAGAGAAACTCCCAACTATGTTGTTTCTTTTACAATTCTGAGTTTGTGCTTCTCCACCCCAAGCACTCCTAGCCTACCAGTCCTGCCTACCAGTATGGATGACATGTGACTTCTACTTCTTGTAGTCTTTTGGCTTCTTTAACATTTCCTTTTCCCCGATTTACGCACGCATGATTGACTGTCTCTGTGTAATGTGTGTGTGATGCAAAGTGCTCTGACATCTTTACTGGTATGGTGTTATATAACTAATCAATGCATCCGAGGGAGAGTGATTATGGGGACTTGGTCGTCACTGCTAGAGGGTGCTAGTGAGAGAATCCATGGTGGGCTCATCATGCTCCGCATTCTGAGTGTGCCTTAACATGTTCCCAAGCCTTCGGTGATCTATGCTCGCCTACTGCTAAAGTGGCAACTTTCTGCGGATGCAGCAGTGGCTGTACCCCCCTAGCGGACACGGCTTCCGGTTTTAACGGCCCAGGGACATCTTTAAAATGTTTGCCACTGGAGAAGATGTTATTAGCAGGCGCACATTCAGTGACATTCCCCAGCGCCTATAAATCTCCAGCATGTCGCCCCTTTGAGCAACCAGGAACTGTAAGGAGATCTTGCAGTTGCTGCAAAGCACCCGAAACGAAAGTGCTTTTGTGACCTGAACGAAGTCTAAAACAGATGCTCCCGAGGGAGGGTCCTGGGTGCGTTACTTTTATAACCCACAGATACCCAGAAATGTAATACAACCTCATAACATCCCAGATTATTTACCGAAGTACATTTGGAAAGCAATAGAATACTTTCAGATCTAATATTGCGCATATAGAAAACAGACCCAGATAAACTTCAAAGTATTTTCTTAGAAGAAACCCGTGGTGCCATCGATGCCACTACCGATATTCTTTGTTCTGTGATGTTTATGCGTGGCTCAGTTGTCTCTACCTGCTTCATCTGATCTCATAATTCCCGAACATTATGGGGAATTTTGCTCACCAATGCCTCCGAAATACTAAAATGAAGGATAAACGCGGTCGGTACAGCGTGGGTCTGCCCGGTTATGGCTGTCCCAGCGTGTCTCGCAGCCTCTCTCCGCGGGAAGTATTTGGCAGGGATATTTTACTGCTTTTAGGAGTGCGGGCGGCACTTGAGTGCTTTTTCAGGTGCAAGCACCCGTGCGCAACCAGCCCCAGGGACAGAGCCTCGAACACGGATCCCCCGCCGCTCCCCACAGAGCGGAGATGCCGGGGCTCTAAGAAGGGGTGAAAAACACCACAAAGCCTCGTTAACCACTAAATGGTCTTTTAAGACATGTGAAGTACTCGGGTGCGGCTGCAATCAGACGGTCGCCAGCCCGGGAAACTGCCCCCGCCCGGGCTGGCACGCACGACGGGAGAGAGGGCGGTGGGGAAAAGGGGTGGAGATATGTCTCTCTTTGTGGAGAAATTCACCACTAAGCGCTGACTTTGGAATGGGGCCGCTCCAACTCAATGCCGCCAATGTTGAATTGCAACCTTCGGGAGAGTGGGGCGAGGGTTGTATCGAAACCCACTTCTTGAAGATAAAAAAGGGGGGGGAGCACATACATTTTTCCGAAACGGGAGAGAAATCACAAGGAATATATGGCTGCCTAGCATATTGGTCATGCGGCGATTACAACCCCGTTATACGTTAAGGAACTTAACTCCCCAGCTCAAATCTTCCGCCCAAGACCGGAGGATGCCGCAGGAGAGTAAGACTGGCACGGGAAGCACAAATGGTCATATAACAACGCCTGTGCGAATGCTGCTTTTACACTTTTACTTTGAATGAAAGTGCAGCGGGGGGGGGAGGCTTGGGCCCTAATGCCAGTCGCGAAAAATGGCCCATACTTGGGAAAATAGGACCCTGCTGCGACAACCAAAGAAAGTTTTCGCTGGTGTGCAGGGAGCCTTAAACGGCCATCATTGTCGGTGCCACTGTACCCGCTGCCCCACTGATACTCGCCTTGCTCTTTATTAGCACAAAGGCGCCAAACGTGTCTTGTCGAGGTCTGAAACCAGGGTTAGTTGCACTGGACTGAGATGGCAATCGCACATGAAGTGCTTTCGTCCTTGGAAAAATCTCATCCTGAAGTGCGCCGGTTTTCCCGCGCACTGACAAATGCCGTCAGGAAGACGTATACGCCACATAGCCTTCTATATTCTTAGCATTACCGGCCCTAGGCGCCACTCGCAGCCCCGTCCCGGCTGCGCTCGTATTCTGCAGATTAACAGTGGCTGTAATGCGCCCCCACCCCCGGTCCATTATTCTTAAAGAAATACCGGCCCGTGCTCACCTTGTGATAACGCGATACAAAAGGGGATGATGGACGGAACGCTTGAGCCAATCAAACACTCACCCCCAGTCAACTGATCTGGGTTTAATCCATCATCATTCTTTAGCTCACTCCACCACCCCAGTTCAGACATGGCCATATGCAAATCAGTCTGACCCTGTGCCTCATGGGAACAGTCCAGCACGAACTGCCAAGCCATGTCCTCCCTGGACCGGAAACAAGCATCCTAGGACCGGTTTCTGGCATTCCAGCCGTCATCAGCCAGGCTTGCTTGAATCCAGTGGCAAAGTGAGCAAGGGACCCACGTCTGGGCATACCCCCGCCAACTTAGGGCGAACAAAGCGATACAAAAGGGGATGATGGACGGAACGCTTGAGCCAATCAAACACTCACCCCCAGTCAACTGATCTGGGTTTAATCCATCATCATTCTTTAGCACGAACCTTGTGATAACGCCACCATCCTCGGGGGCACCGTCGCCCGCTCCGACCCATCCTGCGGCGCGTTATCTGGCCACCCTCCCACAAGACCGGGACACAATCTTTTGCTTCCTGGCTGTTTCGCTTCCGATCCACCGCGTTGACTTGAGGTGTCCCTGTAGCGAGCCTGCTGCCTGCAGCCTCGTCGGCCCTTAAAGCCCCTGGACATGGCTTGATAGCTCCAAACACCGCCGTTCTGGCTCCAGGTGCTGGTGTCGTCCTGCCTATGTTCGTCGCCTCCTCGCCAGCGTCCCTGCTTCTGCCCCAGCGCGTCGACTTCTTCCACGTTCATTCTCCTCCCCGTGGATGTTGCTTCTCCTTTGCTGGGATTCCTGCTGGCGGCATTCTCTTCTTCTCTCCTGCAAGGTGGGGGAATTGTGCTCACCTCGGGCCGTTGGCCCCTTCTTATCCCCCCCTTGCGCTTCCTAACTCGCCCCCTGATTGGGGGGGGCTCCCTTTGTCTATGGGGGCCAATCCTGGCCCCCGCCGGCCCAGCCGGCATGCTAATAGGGGGGCGGGGGAGGGCTCCCGCCTCCGGCCGGCGTTCTACCCGGGCCCCTATCGGGTCCGGCTTCGCCTTCCCGGCCCGGGTCCAATGCAGATATAAGGGTTACCATGTGTTTCAAACAGGGTTGAAAGCATCCTTGAAATGTGTAAAGCTCAGTAGAAAGGACGATGCAGAGAGGGCAGCACTTCGCTCAGCATTATTGGAGGAAGTTATAAAAATTCAATTTATTTACATTTCGGAAGGCATTCCGTTTTTTGCAAGTCTTAATGCATCCATTCCTACAACACTGCGAGTAAAGTACCACTGGGCCCTACAAAGACAAGCACTATAGCTATGTGGGTACAGTGCAGAATCCTGCTGAGTTCTGTTTTTCAGTTCTGAAACCAAGACGAAAGACGGAAAGACCAACTGGATTTGTTAAAAGTCTCTAACTGCCCATGACGTTGAAAAATTAGCACCGGAGTCAGGACACATTAATTGGATAAAAAGCCAGGGCTCAAAGTAGTGAAGTAACTTTATTGCATAAATCATTGATTACAATGAAAACCTTAGACATAAACATCTAATATTCCCCCTTAAAACATCCCTCCTTTATAAAACTACAAGTACAACATAGTTATAAAAGCTAGCGGTTGTAGAAAAAGTTTACATTAATGGATGAGTTAAGCGAGGCAAGATGGCGGCCGTGATTACGGTCGTGCGGGCTTGAGCTCCCGGAGGTTTTCCCCCCTGCTCCACTCACCATGATCTGTGGGTAGTTTTTTGACCGGGTCAGGCTACCTCTTAAACCCCGAGGCGAAGCTCTGGCTGAGCAGGCATGCTGTGGATCGCCTGCGGTGCTCCTCGTGTGGTTCTCCTTCGGCTCCTGTCATCGACGAGACGTGCTTCCTGGTGTGCGCGCGCCGCCCGGACTACGGAGTGGATGGTGCCGGCGAAAAGACAGTCTAATGCGGAAGTAAATGCAAAGCAATACGGCGGTGTAATGCCTCCAAAGGCTGGGCGTGGGAGAGTGAGCAACTCCGCCGAAATGCCTGACAGCACGGAGGGCAAGAAATTGACTACAACCACGGGGAAGAAGGACGCTGCACGTATAGAGGGTGGTAAGAAGGCTGTCCCTGCATTTTTTCAGGCTGTGAAAACCAAAAAAAGCATTTCTGTAATATCAGCTACTCCTGAACCTGAATTTAATATAGAGGTGCAGGCAGAGGATTCCCCAGCAGACTTGGTGGTCAATAAGGATGGGGCTATGAGTGGTACCCCCCAAGGCTTTGCTGGAAGTGGGGAGGAAGTTGATAAAGACATTGAAACAAACGCAGAAAAGGTCGCAATAGGGGGGACTTCTCGAGGGTCAGTCAAGAAGGTACAGATGGGGGAAAGTAATGCAACGCCTGGCCCTGGTAGTTCTGATATGGCAATAAGGAAGATAAGGGACAAACAGGATTTGAGGAAAGAAAATGACTCTGGAGAACCCCTTCTATTCAATGTCAGATCCCTCGGATACTTCTGGGGAGGAATCTGATTTAGACAAACACAAGGGAATCGACAGCCCAAAAACAGTACGTAAGCAGGGGGATCTCGGGCTGTGCGCAGGCTATCACTCGGCCGGGAGTGTTGATTCTTTTCAATGGGACTATTCATATATGAATGAGACTGAGATGGCCAGCGGGACGCAGGCCAATTTCGAATCTGCCGAGAAACCTGAAGATATCTCCCTGGCTGTTATTTACCAGAGCATTATGGCTCACAGGGCGGAGACGCGGGCAGAGAGTCAGCGTATGCAAGGGGCTTGTCGCAAACTGCAGAATGCAGTACGAAGAATTGCTAAGTCTTGTTCCGAGTTTGCTGACAGGTTCAATGAGGCTGAGACCCGTATATCCAATTTGGAGGATGAACTGGCTGTACAGAAAGCAACTACAGAGACTTTACGCTCCACTAAGGATGATACTATCTGGAAAATCACTGATTTAGAAAATCGTCTACGACGGAACAATCTCCGAGTACTGGATATTCCTGAGGGGGCCGAGGGGCAAGACCCCCGAAAATTTATCATTGAACTTTTCTCTGAAGCCTTTCCTGGGCTAACGCAATGGGACTGGAGTCGGGAGATCCAGAGGGCACACAGATTTCCTTTTGTGCAGAGCAGTAGGTCGGGCCAGAGCTCTCCTAGACCAAGGGCGATTTTAATTTCAGTTAATAATTATCTAGCGAGAGAAGCAGTGTACGACCTGGCACGTCCAGATAGAAAGAAAACTGGGAAGGGGGTTGAGTTCTTTGTGCGCCCTGATTATTGCCCTTTCACAGTTGAGAAAAGATGGCAACTTCGCCAACTCATTACGCCATTCCGAGATAAAGGGGCACAAGCCTTCTTGCTGAATCCAGCTAAACTTAAAATCATACACAATGAGCATGTGCGGTTTTTCACAGTGGAATCAGCTGCTAAAGAGTATTTACAATCGCTATGAAGGCAGGGGTTAAAAAAGGAAGGGCTAAAGATATTTTCTGAAACTAATTGATCTTACTTGATATTATTTTGTACCCCTTTCGCTATTTAGGCATTGATAGTATTATTCTGTTTCAACATATCGGTTTTTCAGCTGGGATGGCAGTATGGAATGAGATATGGTGATGGGTGGTGAATATTTTGTGTAATCAAATACGGGTTGGGCCAGGGGGGTCCGGGGTTTGGGAAGCTCGATCCATCTTGGAGACCTTGTGTCTCCAAGCCTCTAGTTTGGGGATGGGTGGGGGAGGGATACGGCGCCGGCTGGAACCGTGTTTGGGTGAGGAGGGGGGGGTTGTTGATGGGGGAGGCGTGGAGGGCGGGGGGGGGTAACAGTAAAAATAATCCATGAGGGTTTGATGAAGAGAAATATGAAATTCAATGGTTTTAAGCACATAGTACATGAGCAGGAAGTTACAGGGAAGATAGATGGGGGATAGTGGTATAATGGGCGGTATCCGGATCTGCTCCCTGAATGTAAGCGGTCTGAACAATTATAATAAAAGGCAACGTGTCGCCAATGAGCTGCGGGCACTACAGTCTGACCTGATATGTATACAGGAGACCCATATACCATGGGCCAAAAGGAAACTATTGGCGGAATTAGGCCTGACAGTATTAGTTTGTACTGAGCAATCCACCACTATACGGGGGTAGCAATTCTGGCGAAGAATCACATACAAGGGACAGGAAGGGCATTGGCAGATAAACAAGGGCGATGGGCTATAGTGGAATGCAGGATGGGAGGCCAGATTTATACGATATGCTCTATATATGGTTCTAATTTTGATGAGGCCCTCATAATTGAAGGGCTAAATGTGGAATTGGCGCTTTGGCCCACACCATTAATTATATGTGGTGATCTAAACATACATCTTGAGCCTGGAGCGCTACGAGCGCTACAAGATGATAGTAAGCCTTATAAAGGAAGGAAACCAAGGGTATTCAAGGCTTTAGAATCTTTATTGGCTGATCACGGACTGGTGGATGCATGGGCTACGCAGAGAGGCATGGAAGCAGGGTATACTTTTTATTCCCATCCGCACAAGAAATTAGTAAGACTTGATTATTTTTTTGCATCGGGTCTTCTGTTATCGGGAGCCAAAATACAAGTATATCCACGGGTGTCCTCTGATCATGGACCCTTAGTGTTGAACCTTCAAATGGCTAGGACGGGAATCAAACAGCGATCTTTTTCATTCGACAGGAAGTTATTATTGGATGAAAGCTATGTTGCACATATGCAGATATGGATTGAGCAATTTTTTGCCATAAACCGCAATTCAGCAGGGACGGGGTGTGTATGGGATGCTTTTAAAGCAGGTTTTAGGGGGGAGACTCTTAGCTTTGGCATATATAAGCAAAAACAAATGCGAGTGATACTACACAAATTATATGCTTGTCTTATGGTAGCGGAAGAAAAACTTATGCAGGGTATACATCTGGGCCAGGAGATTACAGCCCTGCAAACGGAAGTAGCTCGGGGTAAAGCTAAAATTAATCAGTATTGGAGCAAAGAGATAGCTAAGAAACATTCTATTAATAGGAATCTAAATTATGAATATGGGGAGGCAACTGGACGCTGCTTGGCACAAAGATTGAGATCTAAAGAAGCAGCTCAGAGGATCAGCTCAATGGTTGATTCTAGGGGCAATATAGTAGAATCTGATGTTGGGATTTTAAAGGTGTTCCATGACTTTTATAAGGCACTCTATACCGGGGAGGGTTATGATTTACGTGCTGGGGAATCTCTGCTACAGAACTGTTGTAATAACCTGGACACGCAGGATGCAGAACTATTAGAAGCTCCTATCACTATGGAGGAGCTAGAAAGAGCTGTCAATAGCTTAGCCTTGGGCAAAGCGATAGGGCCCGATAAACTCCCATTGGAAGTTTATAAAACTTTTTTAGGAGTATTAAAGACCGATATGTTAATTACCTTTCAACAGGCTCAAGCAGGAGCTGCCCCCCTAACTTGGGATGAGGTTAGCATTATTGTTTTAAAAAAAAAAAGACAAACCGGCTGATCAACCTGGCTCATATCAGCCTATATCGCTCTTAAACTCAGATGGCAACATTTTTGCCAAAATTTTAGCGACCCGGTTGGCTGAAGTAATAACCCCGTTCGTGTCTTTGCGGCAACATGGGTTTATCCCCGAGAGGGGAACAACCAATCATATTAACAGGGTTGTAACCTTGCTTGATATAGCTAACACCACGGGGAGTGAATTTAGCTTGATACTATTAGATGCCGAAAAGGCATTTGACCGGGTTGCCTGGGACTTTTTATGGGCTCTATTGCGCGGTATTGGTTTTAAACAGAATTTTATCACTGCTATACAAGTTTTATATCGGCGTCCATCAGCTAAAGTCTGTATTATGGGCCTGGAATCAAGCCCAGTATACATCTCGCGGGGAACAAGGCAAGGATGTCCCTGCTCCCCCTTGCTGTTCTCATTGTATATAGATCCGTTTTTAAAAATGTTGGAACAGAGTGCAGGGATAGAGTCGGTAATATGGAGGCGGGAGCACTTTCGTGTGTTTGCGTATGCAGATGATGTGGCAGTGGTAACACCAAATCCTATCACTGCTATGCCAGAAATAGAACAGCTGGCAGTAGAGTTTGGGGCTGTATCAGGATATAAACTCAATGTGGCAAAGACACAAATCCTATGTTCCAACATTTCTAGATTTGATGACCAGCGAGTTTTGAACGAGGTAACATATTTAGGGGTCAAGCTGAGGACATGTTTAAAAACATTGGTTGAGGTTAATTGGTATAACATTTTAAATGATGTGCGAAAGCAATTGGACCGGTGTGAGTGTTTACATCTTTCACTTGTGGGACGCTGTAATGTCCTTAAAATGTTGATATTACCGAAAATTTTATATTATTTAGATCTGTACCAATAGAAATCCCTCGTCCCCAACTTGCAGCATTACAATCAATTTGTGCTAGGTTCTTATGGGCCCAGGGAAAACCCCGTAGAGCTATGCGCTATATGACCCTCCCTCGGGAGAAAGGAGGTTGGGCCGTTCCTGATTTTATCTTATATCATTATGTATGTATATTGCAACATATGAATATTCTAGTAACAGGTGCAGAACCAGCTAGCGCTGCCGAAGCCCCCTCGATTTATCAAATGTTATTGGGCAGTGATGCTAAAAGTCGATTGTTTATCAATGTGGAGCCAAGCTATTACAAGAAAACCAGGTTTAAGGTTTTATATACCGCCTATAAGGTGTGGAAAGCAGTGCGAAAGTATTATGGATTAGAGAGGATATCTCAGTACACCCCTCTCACAGCTACGACACTCCTTCCACCGATATTTTGGGATAGGATCATAGATAGATGGCGGACTAAAGGGATTAATTTTATTGGAGATCTATTTGCCAATGGGGGATTAATGTCCTTTGAAATGCTAATAGACAAATTTCATCTTAATAGGTTCGAATTTTTTTAATATCTATAGGTGCGTGACTATTTAGGAAAACATTGGTGGAATATGGCAGGAAATCCTGTAATCGAAGCTGTGAGGAAGAATGCACGCATTGGGATATTGTACAATTTACTGTTAGATACCAAGGGTGACGATTTAGCGAACCATAATATAAAATGGGACAATAGGCTGGGCTGCGTTGGCACATGGGTAGAAACCTCCATTGAGCTGGCGGGGAGATTGTTAATATCTGCCAGCGGAAATCTTGGGTGGTCCAATTAATTTGTCATCTATGCAGGTACTGCTGGGGGTAGCTGAGAGAGAGGGATTGGATCAACTGGCCCATAAATATAGGTACCTGATTTTTCTCGCTACAGCTGTGGCTAGGCTATGCATTGCTTCAATGTGGCTTCAGAAAGAGGCGCCAACTTTTGAATTATGGAGGGCCCGATTTCTCTCCATGTTTAATATAGAATATAGCTTATATGAATTTAAAGGTATTCGGAAAAAGAAATTAGGCATGGAGATATGGGGGCCGGTGGTGTCTTTTATGGATGAATGAGATTTTAGTTTGTGGCGACCTCTCTTCCTTTTTTTTTTTTTTTTTTAACGGTCCTATGCACCTGCACTTTAATGAACGTTATGTATTTAGTCCTGTCATTTATTTGTAACTTTGTGAAAATTTTTAAGGCTTTTTATTGCTTGTGCGCATTTTAAACCATTGTGTTAATGTATTGTAATGTATTGTAACTATCATAGATTAATAAAAAAAAGTAAAAAAATAAAAAAATGGATGAGTTAAGCTACCGTCTCTGATTAACTTGTTTTAAAAATAAGTTTGATCGAGAAATTACATAAGGTTACCAATAAAGGAATTGCTGTGAGCATTAAAACAACATTTGACAGCTTCTTCTGTTGTAGGATCAAAGTATGAAGTTACAATTTCAAATCACATCTCAAACATCTTATTTCAATATTTTCATTGCTAAACATTTTGAGACAAATTATATCATGCTTACCAAAAGACTGACATTTCTTGGCCATACAGGCAATTGTTGGGTGTAAACTCTGATACCCAATCTTTTTCAGTTCTAGCAATCGCATAGGGTACTGGGCTCTGCCTTCTCCTATTCTTTGATTACTCATTTTCTTTTCTCAAACCTGTTAAATTTGTAATTCCCAGGCACTGTTTATTCGTACAGTGAGTACCCATCTTCAGTTCTGGAAAGCCATATAGACATGTCTGTTTTCCATACAAATCTACTCTTTCCTCTGTATCGGGTGTTAGTGCTGTGGCACCCTACTGTATTTGCACACTTTACAAATCTATAAAACAAATGAAATAATAAATTAATCAATAAATAAGTAAATAAATAAATACATTTAGACACAATGTAATCTATGGAAGTATTTGACATCAGGCTCATATATTTGAGATTTTAGCAAGTAAATGGCTTCAGTGAAGTGCTGGTGGTGGGGGATCCTTTGCCAATTTGAGGACCGCAGACCTTTTTGTTCAATGAAGCATCAGAAACTATTTTAGATATTGTCTCGTCTGTTAACTTATTCATTACATTTGTAGAGAAGTCTATTTGAACTGAATTTCACTTTAGATTCAGGTTGCTTTAATCAGAGGGGTCTGATTCTGTTTTGAACACAATAGTTAAAAAGCAAAATAAACGCATCCAAGGTGGGGTTAGAAGGTGTTGAACATATTCATATTTAGGAAGCATTTAAGCACATCCTAAAAGCACTTGTCTTACAGGGGATATTCTCGCTTGCGAATAGCAGCAGATGGGAGCAGTAGTTACCCCATAGCCACATTATGCACATCATTATGCAAATTACAGTGTAGACATAACTAACCCCCAAATGTGTTCACAGCAGCTTCAAACTGAGAACCTCATGCTGGTCAGTGGCTATAGCAAGAACCAGCATAGTAGGATATGTGAATATGGCAATATTATAGCATTGGACCACCCCAGACACATCACATGAGTTGTCTTGGTGAGATGTAAAGCCAGTACTGCCAAAAGCCTGGCTTTGTGAAAGTGATTGTCATTCACAATGTACAACAAGGAAACTGCAGTTTTCAACTGCTATTGGGATCTTGTGGTGTCTTAAATTTTGAGCCCTTGCATGTCACAAAGAAAATAGTATAGAAAGTTGGTGTGCCACTTGTACAATTGCAAAGTGTTGAATGGTTAATACTTGTCCCAAAAAGAAACGTTCCACTTCCACTATCTCCTTACATGGAGGTGGAGGGGAGGGTGCGGACATCAGTTTTCTGGGACCATAGCCTGCCGTTCAGCATCCATTTCACTTTGCGGCACACATTGTTGAAATGTTGATCTGTTGGATTACAAACCTAAAATAAGGTATAGATGTCTTCTATCCCTTGTAGGCCTCTGTTCCTTCCTTTTAAGCTGCATGCAACAAGGGCCTATCTCAGCATAACACGGCAAAAATTTGGCACAGTGCTGAAAGAAAAGCATATTGTTCATCTGGCCCCATATTTCTTCTGTCATTCAGTCCATTACAACACTGCATAGCAGAATAATAATCTATTTTGATCCACTATTTTGTACCAAAGAAAAATATATTATCCTGAAACAAAAATTTTAGACACACTTAATGGAACATCCCCAGCATGGATGCAGAGGTTTGCAAGTCTGTTTATTTCAGAGTTCTAAGTAGTCCATGAGGCATAAAAGAAGTGGTTGTTTTGAGTCAGAGTATCAGAACCATCACTGCTCTATCCTTTCATTAGAAAAGCCATAATTGTAAGTGTTGCACACGTCACATTTTTGATCCCTCCCTGCTGTCAGGCATTCTCTCACAGCTTTTGTCTCTGATTTCTATTTTTAGTTCTGGCAGAAGAACGTTTTAGCACCCAATGCCACTAACCCATCATATCGCACTGCATTCCAAGGATACTAACCCACCACACTGCACTGCTATGTAGAGAAATTATTCCACCACACTGCAACCAAGACATGATAACTCTTTGGAACTTGCTCTCTCCCCTCCAACGAATAAAAACTGTGAAAATCATTCTGCCATTTCTCTAGTTTGAGATAAATGCTTGCCACCTTGCACCAATGTTTGATATATCCCTGGACTTCTAGAGAAGCTCTGCTGCACCAGGGACAGGTCTCTAAACATCTGGGAACTATCACTTTGGGTAGTTTGGAGTGAGTTCCAATGCTGTCATCTTCCCAGGAAGAACAGGAAGGGGTACTGTGTAGGTAGTGCTAAGGAGGAGTGTTGGACCTGTCATCCTCATGGTGGCCTTCCCCCAAGTTTTTGCCTGCTTACCTCCACGTTTTGCTGTATTTTTTGCTGACCTTAGGACTCTGAGCACTTGTCACAGGGTCTCTTACCTCTCCCAGAATGACGACCCCGAGGATGTGGAGGAAGACCCATTCCCCGCTCATGCCATACCTTCTCTTCTCTCGCAGCCGTCTCGTCCCTTTGCGGCTTCTACTGTCCAAGAGAAAGGTTACAGCAGCCCCTTTAACACAGACTACATCCTGGAAGTACCTCCAGCCCAAAGAGATTACGCCGTTCCGGTGTTTCCACCAATCAAGTCTGAAAAGGAGGAAGCAGGAACTTTAAATCTGGGACTCTGCAGAGGACGTGGCGCGATTGATACAGCTACGTCAGATTTTGAGGACACGCCAACGATTCCAGTAGAAGACAACGATCCCGCTGTAGCCTCCTGGTGCAGGTTACAAAGGACCGACTACACTGGGACCCACAGAGCCAACCCGCCTCCGGACGAAATGAGGACATCGCCCGAAGCAACCGGGGGGACAGAAGGAACGAAGCAAAGATCCCGTGCAGAAGCCAGCCACGTTCTAGGAGGAGCGTGGCTCACACAGGTACGGAGTCGCCTGAGGAGCTTAGGAGGGAGGTGGGTGTTTAATGCCCATTAAAAGCAACTACTAGGAAAAGGGGGGGGGGAGGGATACTAGCGTGGCCCCTGACAACAGTCCCCCTGACACTGGTGAAGGCTTTTATTAAGGTGCAAGGACCCCACCACTACCCGTCCCATCTTCTCTAAGCCACTAGAAAAGGTCACTCAATCCGGTCTTTCTTTTACTTGAGGCACTCCCGAAGAGAGAAGGAGACTACACAACGCCGGTCAAGAGGAGAGAAACAAGAAAAACAAAATCTTGTGTATATTTACTCTTTAAAGCACTATGAAATAAAATAGTGAAAGGAAAGAAAGCAACCTGCGCTCCTCAATATTTCGCTAATTCCCTACAGCACTCTATTACTGATAATCAGTGCTAAAGTGCATGTGCTTCTCTCTAAAGCATGTTGACATTGGCGTGTACCAAATTGGCATATTTAGTTTACCTATAAGTCCCTTGCTAAGTGGTACACCATTTACCTAGGGCCTATAATCTAAATGCTACTAGTGGGCCTGCAGCACTGGTGGTGCCACCCACACAGGTAGCCTTTCAAACCTGTCTCAGGCCTGCCATTACAGGGCCTGTGTGTGCAGTTTACTGACACTTCGACATAGTATTTAAAACCCCTTGCCAAGCTTTAAACTCCCATATTATTACACATAAGTCACCCCTAAGGTAGGCCCTAAGTGACCCTAAGGCAGGACATGTACTTTTTCGTTTCACATGTCCTGGAAGTGACAAACACCCAAATTGTTTTTCACTGCTGCGAGGCTTACTCCTTCCATAGGCTAGCATTTGGGACTCCTTAAAACACATTTTAAGCTGCAATTCCTGACTGGAAAGGAGTAGCTACTTCATGTTTAATATCTTTAGAATCATTGGGATAAATCCTCTTTAATGCTAAAGTTGGATTTGACATTACCATTTTAGAAATGCCACTTTTAGAAAGTGGACATTTCTTTTCTCGTACTGCTCTGTGTGCCTTGTAGCCGGTCTCCACTACACGTCTGGGCTGGGTGACAGCTACACTTTGTGCATTCCCTCTAGACAGGCACAACACAGGACGGGCTGGGTGTGACAGGAGAT
This sequence comes from Calotriton arnoldi, assembly GCA_963921515.1. Classification (NCBI taxonomy): domain Eukaryota; kingdom Metazoa; phylum Chordata; class Amphibia; order Caudata; family Salamandridae; genus Calotriton; species Calotriton arnoldi. The sequence goes on along the minus strand of CAWUFW010000124.1, from coordinate 827,372 downwards.
TCATCTGTATCCTGATAGCCTTCCTGGGCATGAAGAGGGAGAGGTGGCTCACACTTACATCTGAATAGGTTGTGTCCTGCCCTCATATAAAGGGCAGATTTACCCTCTACTGGTAGTCTGGAGCCAGGGCTGGGCTGAAAGGGATCCTTGTGCACTTTGGAGAGTGACTTTGAAGTCACCCCCTGCATCAAAGGTACTTTTGGGTATAAGTACTAGGACTCTGGCCCTACCGAATCAGTACACTACTAGACCTGGGAAGAATTCTGCTGGATTAAAGACTGCTGTGCTAAAAGAATTGCCACTTTGATGTGATGGACTATTCTGAGGGACTGCTTCTCTTCTTTGCTGAGCTGCCCTGCTGCCTGCTGATCTCTACCCTGCTGAGAACAAGGACTGGACCCATCTCACTTGAACCCAGAGTGCCTTCAAGGGCTTGCTGGCTTGCCTACTGTTTTCTGAAGTGTCAGGGACACAAAAGACTTCCTGCAAACCTGCTGGTGCTGCTGGCCTCTGCCATCTGTGAGTCCTACCCTTGCCTGAGGTGCGCCATCCAGTCCTGGGCCTCAGAAGTGGGTTTTGCAGATGTCTGAAAAAACTGACGCATTGCCTCGACTGCATGAGAATTTCTGCTGCACCACCATTCGACGCAGACGCTGCTCGATTATAAGAATCCACAGCCTTTGCGGCTTGTCGGAGACGCAGGGGCTGTTCAATGACGAAGCTGTGCATTCACTTCAAAAGAGCCGCTGACGACACGGTTGCCTCCCTGTGCGGCTCGACGACAACGCAGTAAACTCTCGACTTCAACAAAAGCTCCATTCATCCAAGGTATTTCTTCAGCAGGACCTGTCTGGGTACTGTAGCCGGCCTGCCGTCGATCAAGATCGGCCGGAACTTTGACTTTGCATCAGTCCCTCGCGACTTCAAGTAACCTTTTCACCGCTAGTGACTTCTAAGCACTGTTTTCACGTTTAATCTTTACAAATTCATATCTCAACTTCTACTTATTGGATTTTTGTCGTTTTGGTCTTGTTTTAATCAGATAAATATTCTCTATTTTTCTAAACATGTGTGGAGTCTTCTTGTGGTGTTTTCATTGAGTTTCTGTAATTTAAGTGTTACACAAATACGTTACACATTGCCTCTTAAGTTAAGTCTGATTCCAGAGGGTGAGCACAGGTTAATTTAGGGTGTGTATCTGACTTACCCGGACTAGAGTGGTGGCCCGTACTTAGACAGGATGCAAACCTCTGTCAACTAGAGACCCCATTTCAAATAATTAGTGATCAGCGGTGAGGATAGGACTTGTGTTTGTGTAATACCTTATAGTAATTCAGTGTTCACTACAACTCTACACTTAGACGAATTAGAAACTATTCCTCCTGATTGGCAGAATTTTTGTCTGTCTTGTGCTAATAGGCATTTTTTAATTTTCAGTTCTCCCTGATTGGCTTTTTGATTTTTTTCTTCTAAAACATGTCTCAATCTGGAGAAGTAGCACCTGCACCTGAAGTTGTAGAATTTGATCTTGCCCGGTTGGACTCTTCTACTGTGGCTCAGAGGAAGGTCTTTTGCAAGCAATTTCATGCCTCAATGAGGGGGTTCACCAGAAAGGTGCACCTGCAGAAAGCCTTAAGGACCTGGATGGAGTCCCAGGGTCATGGATGAGAAGCAGGAAATTCCTGAGGACGGTGAGGAGCTGACCCTGGATGCCAATGTGGATTTGGGACTGCCTGTGGAAAGGGCCAACAACTTGCTGGCGGTAGTAGTTGTTCCCAGAGCAGAGAGCAGTGTCTCATCAAGGAACCTGTCCCCATAGGAGCTGGAGGGCAGGAACAAGAGAGGAAATTGAAATTGGAGCTTGGCAAGTTAGAGAAGGAGCAGGCTCTGGAGGAGAAAAGTCTGCCATGGTGAAGAGGAGGATGGCCCATGAGCTCAGCCTGAGAGAGCTGGACATAAGAGTCCTACAAGTGGGGTCCAGAAACAGCAGTAATGGTGGCAGAATACCTGCAGTGTCCTCCCATGTGCCCAGGTTTAATATTCCCAAAGATATGGTGCCTAGGTACAATGTGGGGGATGACATAGATAGATGGCTGGAAGCCTATGAAGTGGCTTTAAAAGTGCACAGGTCCCAGAGGTACATGCCCATAGTGGAGAGGGATACACTCCTTACATTAGAGGTGAGGGACACCTGAATGGTACAGGCAACAGTTCAGGGCTAGTCACAAACTCTCTACACAGACATGGGTGGATTTCCTGGACTACACTGGTAAGGCACTGAAGAGCTGGGTGAGGGGGAGCAAGGTTGATGGTTTTCAAGGGTTGTACAACTTATTTTTGAAGGAGCCCAGTCTTGATAATTATTTTCCAGAGCTGCGCCAACACCTGGTAGATAGCAAGCTGACTGACTCCAGGAAGCTTGCTGAGGAGGCGGACATCTGGGTCAGCACCAGATTGTCCAAGAAGGTATCTGGGTGGACTTCCAAAAGGGTGGCCAGGTTTCCTAACAGAAGAAAGAGGGGTGAGATAAAAATGAGTTCTCTAAAGGCCCCCAAATTGACTCACAGGGGAAAGGGGCTGGTTCTCATTCCAAATCTAGCTACCAGAAACAAAACTACCCTGACAAAAGTCAGCAGCCCAAAACTCCCAAGTGCTATGAGTGCGGTGAGTATGGACACTACTAAGGGGATCCCAAATGTCTAATAAGAGCACACCCTCCCACTGGAGGTAAGAACCTAGGGGAGGCAAGCATTGTACTGGGGAGAGAGTTTGTCCCTGTTAATGGAGGGAGGAGTTTAGTGGGGTTACCCTAGTGTCCCTGGGTGACAGCAAGATGGTTCCTAAGATCCATTTGCCATCAAAAACTACAAAGTATAGGAAGTGGGTCACCATCAATGGGCAAGGTGTTGAGGCTATGAGGGACACAGGTGCTAGAATGACTATGGTAAGAGAGCAGGTGATTCCCAATACCTTCATCAAGGTGTGGTTGCTGACAACAGGGAGGGTCACTATCCAGTGGCCCTGGTTCCATTTGAGTGGGGGTTGGGGGTTTACAGGTCTTCTGAAAGTTGCTGTGAGCCTTGCCATGCCTCTGGACTGTTTGTTGGGTAATGCCTTTGAGCACACTATCTGGAAAGAAGTGGAGCTCAAGGCTCATGTGGGGATAATGGGTTTACCTGAGTGGATCTGTGCCACGACAAGGTCCATGGCTGCCTGGGAAGGGAGTCAAAAAGGGCTGGAGCCTGGAATAATCGCTGAGTCAGCTGCTAAAAAGGGGAAAGGCAGAGGGCGTGGGAAACCGGCCCCTGAATGTACCCCCAGTGAGATGGATGGAGCAACTGCCACCCTGGAGTCCACCTTGGAGGACATTGCTCCCCTTGGTGACCACACAACACCTGCTGATTGGCATGTAGAAGGAGGACCCACCAGGGAGGAGTTTTGTGAGCACAGAGGGAGTGCTCAACCCTTGAGGTCATGGGGCAGCAGGCCGAAGCCCAAGCAGCAGGTGATGTCTCTGGGAGTTATCACATTTACTGGGAGGACAACCTCCTTTACAGTGAACCTAAGGCTCCTGTGCATGGGACATCAAGGGCCCTGTGGGTCCCCCAATGCTACAGGGCCTTCCTCCTGGAGCTGGCTCACTAATACCCCTGGCAGGACACTTGAACCAAAACAAGACCTTTGCAGCAAGGCTTGCCCCACATTTCTATTGGCCCAATATCAGGGAATCCTTAGATACATTCTGAAGGACCTGTGTGACCTGCCAGGGTAGTGAGAAGACAGGGAAAAAGCTAAAAGCTCCCCTGGAACCAATACCCATCTTTAGCACCCCCTTTGAAAGGGTGGGCATCAACATTGTTGGGCCTATGGGTTCCTAGACTGCTTCAGGCAACAGATCCATCCTGGTTCTGGTGGATCATGTCACCCAGTACCCAGAGGCCATCCCTCTGAGGACTACCACTCCACCTGCAGTGGCAAAGGCCCTGATGGGGATGTTTACCTGAGCTGGTTTCCCCAAGGAAGTTGTGTCTGACAGGGGCACAAACTTCATGTCTGCTTATATGCAGTCAATGTCGAAAGAGTGTGGAGTTACTTACAAGTTCTCCACACCTTACCACCCCCAGACAAATGGGCTTGTTGAGAGATTCAATAGGACCCTAAAGGGCATGATCTGAAGTCTGCCTGAGGAAAAAGTGGGATATCATCTTGCCCTGCCTGTTGTTTTCCTACAGGGAGGTACCACAGAAGGGAGTGGGCTTTTGTCCTTTTAAGCTTCTGTATGGTCACCCTGTCAGGGGACCTCTCAGTTTGATGAAGGAAGGGTGGGAGCAAGCTCTCAGGATAGATTCACAGGATGTAGTGAGCTACATGCTGGCCTTTCATAGACAAATGGCTAAGTTGTGGAAGCAGACTTCTGACAACGTGGAAGCCAGGCAGGCTGTAATGAAGGAGTGTTATGACCAAAATTCTACCACTGTGGAATTACAGCCTGGACAGAATGTTTGAGCCATGGAACCCGTGGAGCCAAGTGCCAGTGCCCTTCAGAACTGTTGGACTGGGCCTTATGAGGTAATTGAGAAGAAGGGTAAGGTCGCTTACATGGTGGACCCCACTGGATGCTAAACATCAATCACCTCAAGCCACACTTTGAGAGGTCTGAACTCACCATGCTGATGGTGACGGATGGAGCAGAGGAAGAGGAGAGTGAACCTTTCCCTGACCTCTTGGCCTCCTAGGAAAAGGATGGTCTATGAAAGGATTGATCCTTTCCCCCACTCTGACTTCTGAACAGCAAAGGGACTGTTGCCAAGTGTTGGAACAGTACTCCTCTATCTTCTCCCTTACTCCTGGGATTACCCACCTGTGTACCCATGATGTGGATACAGGGGACAACCTCCCTGTCACGAATAAATCTTACAGGTTGTCGGGTAAGGTGAGGGCCAGCATCAAAAGTGAAGTCTCTAAGACACTGGAGTTGGGGTTGATAGAACCCTCCAGTAGCCACTGGTCCAGTCCTGTGGTTCTGGTACCAAAAGCTGCCCCACCGGGCACCACACCTCAACTAAGGTTCTGTGTGGATTACAGAGGGCTACATTCTGTGACCAACACAGATGCTCATCCTATCCCATGGGGAACAGGGTCAAGACTGGTTTGCATATGACTGGTTCTAACTGGAATGACATGGGGAGTAAAAAAACGATACGGCTGATGAGGGGTGAAACCCCGAAACCGGTTCTAGGATGCTTGTTTCCAGTTCAGGGAGGACCTGGCTTAGCAGTTCGGGCTGGACTGTTCCCATAGGGAACATGGTCAAGACTGATTTGCATATGGCTGGGTCTAAACTGGAATGGCATGGGGAGCAAAAAACAATGGATTTAGGCCCAGATCTCTGTACTGGGGTGAATGTATGACATTGTTCTGCTTTCTGTCCATCAATTGTTCTTTTTACTATAGGAGGGTTGTCAAGGGCTATGGCATCATTGTTGCCTCCTTGACTGAGCTGACTTCGAAGAAGCAGCCCAGAAATGTTATTTGGCCAGAGGCATGCCAAAAAGCATTTGACTCCCTGAAGCAAGCCATGTGCACAGCCCCTGTGCTCAAGGCATCTGACTTCTCCAAAGAATTTATCGTTCAGACCGATGCCTCAGGGCATGGTATAGGGGCAGTACTTTCACAGCTCAATGAAGAGGGCCTGGACCAACCTGTAGTCTTCATCTCCACGAGGTTACTCCCCAGGGAACAGAGGTGAAGTGCAATAGAGAGAGAAGCTTTTGCTGTGGTTTGGGAACTGTAGAAACTGAGGCGAGACCTGTTTGGCACTCACTTCCTGATTCAGACTGACTACAGGCCCCTCAGGTGGCTCCATCAAATGAGGGGTGAAAACCCAAAGTTGTTGAGATGGTCCATTTCCCTACAGGGTATGGACTTTAGGGTGGAACACCGACCAGGTGTAGACCACGCCAGTGCTGATGGGCTGTGTTTTTCCACCTTAGTGATGAGAACTCCCTAGAGGTTGGGTAGCTTTCCCCTCTTTCAGCTGGGGGGAGACGTGTTCGACCTGTCATCCTTAGAGTAGTCTTCCCCCAACTTTTTGCCTGGCCTGCAGCACAGGCTGTGCCACCCACACAAGTAGCCTTTCAAACCTGTATCAGGAGTGCCATTGCAGGGCCTGTGTGTGCAGCTTGCTGCCACTTCGAATTGGCATTTAAAACCACTTGGCAAGTCTTAAACGCCCCTTTTATTACACATACGTTTCCATGACCCGCAAATCTCATTCAACATATATGAACGCTGCAGGCATCTCCACTACCATTCTCCTAATAAGGCATTCCATATATTCAGTAACGATATTGTGTTGATTATGGCTAAACACAGAGTCTTTTTGGGCTCAGAGGCTATTCTACAGGGGCATGCTTTCTTCTGTTTTAGGTTCTATGTTGTATTTTTCAGTTGGGCTTTCGAGAGCCTACATTGCCGAGAAGTCAGTGCTGCCTCACAGGGCACACAGTTGTAGGTCACTGACTCATAGCCCGACCAATTTCCAGCCATTGTTATTGATGGCTCATAGGAAGTTACATCGTGATTGCCACAGTGATTGATGACTCAAAGGAAGTTCCACCATGATTGCTGACTCATAGGAGGTTCAGCATTAGGTAAGACTGCTCTATAAATATGACCGTGCCCTATCTTCCTTGCTTGTTATACTCCGACGTCAGCAGGAATAGTCGAAGCTGCGGAGAACTCGCAAATCCTGAGATAAGCACAAGACCGAGTGAGCAGAGTCCCGTCAGCGTCTTCGAGGAATCGCGGAACAAGAACAACGAGTGACCAGGAAGCTGCAGCATCAGAAGTGGTAGAGAACTTCAATGCGTCTTCAAGATTCTACCAAGAACGTCACTTCAGTCGGAGCGGTGGGAGAGTCTTCACCCGGTTGAGCCTGTGCAGTTGGTGGCAGTTTGAACAGTGACAACCCATGCTGGCACAACAAACAAAAGGCAAGTATGGGTCAGTTTGGAACGCAGGTGGGCTCTGCTTTTGTACAAATATTGTTGGCAAAAGAGCGGGTGGGCTCCCCTAAAGACTTGCTTAGATATTTTTGTTCAAATAAGCAAAGGATTAGTGCGGAGTGAGGAAACTTCACTTTAATGAACGATTGAACAATCCTGTAGACTGTGCAAACAACAGTAATACAGAGTGAGAGAACTCCACTATTAGCGTACAGGAATAAAGAATAATACTTCTTGTCAGATCACCTGCCTTTTGTTCGCTAAACAGGAAAAGGGAGAGTAAAAGACATTTCCTGTGCCGTTTCAGCGACTAAGAGGCAAGGGGAGAATCCATCCCATTAAAGGCTCCTAGAACAGGTTCAGCTGAACTCATTTTTCTTTTCAGGTAAGGTAGTATTTATCACAAGTCTGGAAACTAGCAAAGTACTTATGTGGTAATTGCAGTGATTTATACAGTCACTTTGTTGTGTCTTCCAGATCTCCCTCCCAGCTGTCCCCTTCCTTTCCTTCCCTCGCTTGATCCTTCCAGCTGTCTGTGCTTTAACGGCAAGCAGCAGTTGGGAAGATTGGGAGGTGGACCCACTTGAGCATCACCTTGATCCTGAGGAGTTCGTCTGGCTGACATAATAACAATCCCACAAATTATTTCTCCTTCCGATCAAGGAGAGTCGAGATGACCACTTTAGAGGATATCCGCAACATTCTGTCCATGGTCCAACAGGACGTGGCAGTTTCTAGAGCAGAAATAGCTGCTCTATGAGATAAGGTGGATCGTTTACGAAGAAACCCTTTTGATGCTAATTCAACCCGTTTTGCAGGCAGTCAAACTTGGTCTCCAGGAGGTGCCACCACTCTTGTAATGGTTCCACCATTGTTGGTAGGGATTCCAACCCTTATTCCATTAGCAGCTCCAGAAAGGTATATGGGAGATGTCAATAAGGTTCAGGTCTTCCCTACTCAAATCATTTCACGTGTTGGCCTAGGGCCTTTCCTTCAGTTCAGTCAAGAGTAGCCTTCTTGATCTCATATTTAGGGGGAGATGCGGCCCAGTGGGCAGTGCCTTTAGTTAGGTGTGATGATCCCATTCTATACATTTGGGATGATTTTAGAACAGAATTCGAAAATATTTTGATCGACAAGCTATGTCCTTTTCTGTGGATCGAGAACTGTTAGAATTAAGACAGGGTAGCAGGGATCTAGTATCCTATCTCAGTGCGTATCAACGTCTATCTGCAGAAATGGACTGGCCAGAGGCTAAGCCAGCAGCCCTGTTTCACCAAGGGTTGCAAGATGAATTAAAGGATGTTATTGCTCAGATAGATCCACAACCCAGAACGAGCACGGATCTCATTAATTTGGCTCTAAGTTTAGATCATTGCCTTAAAGAAAGAAAGGGTGACAGAAGGTGAGGAGAGAGACAGAGTTCCAGGTATGACAAAGGTTGATCAGTAGTAACTTCAGAAACCCCCACCAAACCAATGGAAATAGGTACAGTTTGTTCTCTTCCCTGAGTTACGCGAGTTGAGCCATGTAACCCCCTTCTGTTGCAACTAGCTCCAGCACAGCATGTCGAATCTGAGCCCTGGCGACCTCCAGAACACCTGTGGAGCGGCATGAGATGTGATTGATGCTTGAATCCTCTAGTGAATCGTCCTTGGCTCCGATGCATCAAAACCCGATGCAAGCCTGTCAAGATGGCGGCCGCTCTTCCATCCCTGTGAGCTCGGCCCCACCCCCAGGTTCACATCGCCACTGGATCGAGCACGGTGGGGCCCTATTTGCCCCGTCGTGGCGACAATTACCCGCCCATCGACCTCGGCCCCTACCACGACCTGGGACTGCGAGGACGGCGCTGACAATGGGGCTTCGGCATAGGCCTTCTGAGAAGGGACGCTCGTCTTCACCGTGGCCCTGAGTGAGATGGTACCACGCTGCCCTCATTGGAGGTGAGGAGGAGAGTGGCTGCAGGGCCTGAGGGGGTGACACATTCAGCGTGGATCTGGGGACACTGGATCACCAGCTTATAGAAAGGGGAGGGGGGCTCTTTGAGGCCAGCGTTCAGACTGAGGTCAGTGGACACATACTCTCAAACTGCGCTATATAGCAGACCTTGGGGCGAGATGACAGGCAATCTGGGATATGTTGTGGGAGGATCATGATGGCTCCTTGAGCAATATATAAAAGAGAGTGTGTTCTTCAGCAAAGCTTGCCAAAGACCCACAGCAGCCAACTTCCTCTTAGGGGGTGTGTGGCAACCATAAAGCCTTTCTTGCGGACAATCTAGATGCATAAGTCGGAGGTGCACACTCAGCCCTGTGGGAGACGTGGAGTGCCCACCCCTCCTGCAACAATTCCATACCAGAACCCTGTGGAGTTGGGTGGGGGAGGCCCCCACTGTGTTTTACCGGTCATGGTGATGTTGAAAGCAAAGGGTAACAAGACTTCCACCATACAGGATCTTCTGCAGAAATCGCACTCGCTTCAGCATCAGGGAGACAACCCTTAATCCTCCACAACAAAGTCCATCTCAGCCCCGGATTCCCAAGCACCAGCAATCAAAGAGGACATTCACACATTACTAGCAGCAGAGTTTCACAAAGATATAGCATCTCTCAGACAAGAATTTAACAGATCCTTGTCGGACCTGGACTAATCGGTACGACATGCGGAGTCTCACCTGGAAAATATGGAGACTACCATTGCAGACCAAGCCCTGGAGAACATTGACTGCTCCTCCAGGCTGGACACGGTGGAGCGCCAACAGCGTTTACTACAGGATAAGATCGATGACCTGGAAAATTGCTCTCATAAAAACAATATTTGAATCCAGACATATCGAAATCCGTTTTGGCGCCGGACCTCATGGCTCACGTCCAGGCCCTGTTCGTTCATTTGCTTCAGCTCCCAGATAATGCTCCTGTTCTTTTAGATCAAATGCACAGGGTTTACTTGGCCTACCAGCAACAACAGAACTTGACACCAGACATACTCACTCGAGTCCACTACTTCCATTTGGAAGAGAAGATCCTAATGGCGGCTAACCAAAAGGAATTCTTAACGTTCTGAGGGGACTCCATCTTACTATATCCAGATGTGTCAGCCCAGATGCTAGAGAAATGGAAGGAATTCTGTGAAATCACTCAGGTGGAACACCATCAGCGTATACTACAGGCTAAGATCAATGACCTGGAAAATTGCTCTCATCAAAACAATATTTGAATCCGGACATTTCGACATCCGTTTTGGCACCGGACCTCATGGCTCACGTCCCGGCCCTGTTCACTCATTTGCTTCAGCTCCCATATGATGCTCCTGTTCTTTTAGATGGAATCCACAGGGTTTACTTGGCCTACCAGCAACAACAGAACTTGACACCAGACATGCTCACTCGAGTCCACTACTTCCATTTGAAAGAGAAGATCCTAATGGTGGCTCGCCAACAGGAATCCTTAACGTTCTGTGGGGACTCCATCTCACTATATCAAGATGTGTCAGCCCAGATGCTAGAGAAATGGAAGGAATTCCGTGAAATCACAGCACCTTCAAACTGAAAAGATATAGTATTGCTGAAGCTTCCCCTTTCAACTCCTCTTTTCCTGCAAAGATAAATGCCATGTGGTGAGAGACCTGCAGGCTGCAAGAGGAATGCTGGGTCTCCCCTCTCACCAGCAGCATCTGGACAAGGAACAGGCCCCTGCAAACCTGAAAGACAAGGGAGGAGGATGGCGCTCCCATCCCACAAAGTCATCCCAAAAATTAGTGTGAAAACTTCGCCATCAGAAAAATAAAGGACACCATCTATTCACCTCAGACTATGACAGACTGCCCTGTAAGAGGACCTTATATATCTGTAGTGGCTGGCACATTGATTGAATTGGTTGAAAAGTATTTATGCTGGTGATAATGATGTATGTATACAAGATATATGGGAGGGGCCTAAACAATACCAATGGAGCCTGCCCCACTTTTCAGAGGTAAATCAACATGCCTTAAATCTGCCAGGTTAAACGTTTTACTCACATTTAATAGTCCTCATGGGAACTATGGCTCTCTTCACCCCATTTTCCCCGGTTCTTTCAGCTGTGTGTTATTAAGTTTTCCTGTCCCATACCACAAATGAGAACAAATACACTCACCATGGGACACCACGCAGCCCATTCATCTGCTCGCCCCTACTGACTGCTCCTGAGGCCTTATTCCTTTTAACCCACCAGGCTGACCAGCATACACTTCCGTTTGAGGTCCTACCACAAATACTATGCCACCCTTGAAAATCATTTCACTAAATGTACAAGGCCTCAATTCACTAATGAGACAGCTAGCATTACTTCAAATGCTCAAACATAAAGGGGAAGATGCGGCGTTACTCCAGGAAGCCCACCTTTTAAAGGGGGATGCCAGATGCCTCCATTCGTACTGGTACCCCTCACAATTCCACTCCACCCACACACCCAAGACTAAAGGTGTGGCTGTTCTTATCCACAGAGACCTTACCATCCACATCGACGATATACATAGGAACTGTGAGGGCCACCTGATAGGTATCTGAGGCACCTTAGGCTCGATTTACCTTACTGCCATATCACTCTATGGCCCAAATGAGGGAAAGGAGAATTTCTACTCCATCCTCTTTCCAAGGATTTTACATTTTGCACCAGACGATGTACTGATCTGAGGTGATTTTAGCACACCACCGACCCTCGGCTATATCAATCCATTGTTATACACGTGCATAACCCCCTCCACCCTCACTTGTCCAAGGAATCACTGACCTCAGTCTGATAGATGCCTGACACCACCACTGCCCGGGGAAGATGGACTAAACGTTCTATTCCGAAGTCCAATAAACTTATACCGGGATAGACTATTTTCTGACCTCTGGGCCTCTGCTGCCTATGTTGGTAGACTCAACTTCGATGTCAAATCCCTCTTGGACCATGCACCTGTTTGGCTCATGGTGTCCCCCTCTATACCACAGAAACCATTTTCAAAACCTTTGTTTATCAACTAAATAGCATTGAGATACCCAACCCTAAGGGACCTCGTTAAAGATACCATAGAACACTACTTTGCGGAAAATGACAACGGGGAGGTCAGTCCCTCTGTGGTGTGAGATGCAGCCAAAGCGGTGTTTAGAGGAGACCTGATCCCCCACACAGCGACGTTCGAACGCCTGCCCAAACAGACTAGGACTGACCTGGAACTGCAACTATCTCAAGCTGAAATAAAGCACAAACAAGGTAGCTCCGCAAGAACCATGCGGGAACTTCGCAGAATCAGGGGTGAGTTAGGACATCTCCAAATGAAAGCCTTGGCTAAGAAGCTCTTGTATATTAACCAAACCCACTACAAAAAAGGCAATAAGGAGGACAGATTGTTAGCCGATAAGCTTCGGCAGGCTGAGACACCGAATCACATCAAGGCTCTCAAAACAGACAATGGCCAGAAAGTCACCCACATAGCTGCAGAGATCAAATCTATCTTCCATAATTACTACTCAACACTATTCCGTAGCCAGGAGCTCGACTCTGCATCCCAAGATGACTCTTTTTGGGATTATTTTTCCCGGATCTGGAAGCCGACCTGCGCTCTTTAGAAGATATCTCTACAACAGAGGTACTCGATGCGATTAAACATCTCCCCCTGCTCAAGTCCCAGGGCCCAGATGGCTTTACAGCCACCTTTACAAAGATTACGCTCCCTTATTGGCTCCTCCCCTAGTGAAAGTAATTATTTATTTCCTATCAATGGGAAGGGTAGCAGGCACTCTGATGAGTTCCCAGCTTACACTCCTGTTCAAACCAAGTAAAGTTCCCCTCAGTTGCATATCGTACATGCCAATAGCTCTCCTTAATTGTGATGGAAAAATATTCACATCCATATTAGTACAACGCGTCCATCATGTATGGCCTCACCTAGTCTCCCCTTACCAATCTGGCTTCATCAAAAATTGTCAAGCCAGTGATAACACTCGATTGGCAGTTACAATTATGGAAACAGCCAACCGATGGCCCTTTTCCCTCGATGCAGAGAAGGCTTTCGATAGAGTGAACTTCTCACCAAGTGCTGCATAGGCCCAAAAATGCGGACATTCATCCTAGCCAACTTCCAACAGCAAACAGCTAAGCTTAAAATCAAGGTGGAATACACAGCTGACATCCCCCTAACCAGAGGTACATGAAATGGGTACCCCCTCTCTCCACTGATCTTCACGTTAGCAATGGAATCCCTTATAGACATTACACTGAACCCCAACATTCACGGCCTTCGAGTGGGAACCAGAAAACACAAAGTTGTCTTATTCACAGATGACATCCTCTGCTTTGTGACTAACCCTGATCAAACCTCTGCAGCCTCCAAGCGGAACTCCATCGCTTTACACAAGTCTCAAGCTTTAAAATCAACTACTCGAAATCACAAGGCATGAGGATGACGGATCCACTCGAATAGATCTGGGTACACCTCCAATGACGTGGCTTCTCGTAGACTGGGACGGATGTTAGATACCTGGGGGTAGTCCTCCCTACTCACACAAAGTCTCTTTACGATAGCAATATCCGTCCCTTACTCACTGCTCTTTTTAAAGACTTGTATAAGTGGGGTAAACTGGAAATGTACTGGTTGGGCAGGCTGAATAGTTTGAAAATTAACTTCGTGCCCTACACTTTGCAGACACTTCCTATCACCATACACAGACAAATGTTACTACAAATTCAGCAAAAAATGCTGGACTTCATATGGCAGGGTAAATCCCCAAGAGTAGCATTTTTGAACTGATTGCGACCTGTGGCTGACGGGGGACTAGGATTCCCCGATGTAATGGCATATGCCTGGCTTCACAGCTCCACTCAGCACTAGATTGGAACCATGACCCATGACCACTAACCATGGGTACAGGTTGAATAGGCTTTCTCGTCCATCCCGCTCAAAGATCTGCTATGGCTACCGGCCACAACCTGGATAAACTCCCAGACTCTTCTTCCCACAACAACAACACTACTTGAATACTAGCGATTGCACCTTCATAAAAAAGCATTTCCCTCAAACCCTTTTCCCCTAACTCCACTGACCAATAATCCTGAATTCCCCCACGGGGTCACAGACCCGGGATTCCGCACCTGGAAGGAGGGAAACCCCCCCCCCTTGTCTAAAGGAGTTTTTTTTACTGATGGTGAACTCCGAACCTGGGATGACTTTATTTAAGAATTCCAGTTAGGCAGGGGCGACACCTTCAGATTAGTGCAAGCTCTACACTGAGTAGGAAGGAGACACATTCACAACAAATTGAGCAGGGAAGCATCACCTCTAGAATACCTCTTCATGAACAATGTTCATTGTAAGGGGATCTCTTGGCTCTATATATAGATACATTATAGACCAATACCCATATAGAAAACATACCTATATCACCAGGTGGGAGAGGGACCTGGAAACTGAAATAACTGATGAAACATGGAAGTCAATATGGCAGATGGCTGTGAGGTCCTCCATATGTGTTCCTTCACAAACAGAACTACTATAAACGTCTGACACAATGGTACCTCAGACCCACGAGACTGCACAAAATGTTCGGCAACCCAGACGCATGTTGGAAGGGCTGTGGAGAACGCAGCACGCTACTTGATACCTGGTGCTCATGCCCTCACATCCAACCTATCTGGCACAGTATACTCCTGCTTGTACGCGCCATCACGCATATCACACTCCCACAAGACCCATTAACGATCCTATTACTATACTGTGGTGACCAAGGCCTTTATCCCATGACCACCCCGCTAGGAAAACTGATCACATATCTATAACTGGCAGCTCTCCTATGCATAGCTCAAATCTGGAAGTCACAGAGCCCTCCAACTCTTGCTTTATGGTGGATTAAGGTATGGTCTATATACGCCATAGAAAAATTGTCGCCAATTGTCCATGATACAATGCATAAATTTGGCATCCATTAATGACCTATATCAAGAAGATTTGCAGGGTGGGAGGTGCCACAATGACTATTTCTAAGACTCATGCAATGAACCCAAGGAGAGGGGAGACCCAGTTATTTGTGACAGTGTCTGTCTTGCCTGTATCTGAGACAAGTGAGCGTAATGCACCCAGGTAAATCGGTGCTTGCTTCACAATTTCTCAGACAGTAAACTTTCTTTGAGATGGTGTGAAAAATGAAACTATATATATATATATCTTTGAGTGACTCTGCATCGCTCCGGCATCTGTGACATGTTCCGTTCGGATGACAAAAACAGCTTGGACACTACTGCTCATTAACCATGGATATTAGAGATGGCGGTTTTGATGAATGTCAAATGTAATTCCTGTTCCCCCACTATAGTACGTCAGTATGCTTGATCTATCTGAGCCCCTGTGGAGCAATTAACAGAAGCACATGGTAATAATATTTACTCTTCTGTACCCTCTCTCTCCCCTTCCCTTTTTTGATGTTGTTACCCCAAAAATAAAAAGGTTAAGAAAAAAAATTGCAAAACTGAAATAACAAGACAACAAGCAATTTCGATCCATGCACCCAAAATATGGAACAACATGCCTGTATCCATCAGGATTGCCCCAATGCCGTTCCAATTTAGGAACGAGTTGAAGACTCACTTTTTAAAAAAACACTACATTGCAATACATTAACCGTCCATAATCCAGCTTCCTTTCCTATTGCTCACTGATTTTAAGCTTATATTTGACCATGAACAGCACTCTGATGCCTTTTGGCTAGGTTTGTGCTATAGATATACCCTATACATCCACACATACATACACTGCAGAAATCAGCATCTAGAATGAAGTCATAGTGGCTTTTGTGGGTTGGTCAAGGTATCCCTTCCAACTCTGTAAGCAGCCCCCTAGCCTGGAGCCATCAGGAAAATGAGAAGGTGGAATAACACCCAGTCTAGCACTAACAGTGCCATGGAGCCATTTGTCAAAGTTTCTTAGTGTACAATTCAGCAATCTCGCCCTACCTTGCTTCTATTTTAAAACACATTGCATTTTATTCTTTTGACTACATGTTGTCAAGGGATTGCGTGGGCAGAACAGCGCTTATTTTCTGAACGTTTACTTATTACACCATGAATTTTCTATCGATTGGAAAAGATGTAATGACCAAGCACTTTTATGACTTACTGAATTGATAGATGTATGCTTTGAATTGATCAATAGAGACATCATTGACTCTGACCTGTTTTAATCAATTTGTTATTGTTTTGCTAATTGTTGTGGTTTTAAATAACTAGAAACAATACAACTTACCTGCCTATCCAGTCCAGCCTTTAAGCAGTTCCTTGTAACTGAATGGTAATAGCCTCCGTCAAAGAGCACATCACTCTTTAGGATATCTGGGGAAGAAGTGGCTGTTCTCATTTTTTCAAGTAAAGATGAGAGTGTCTTTTTACCCTTAGTGCTGTCAGAAGCTCTATCTAGCAGTACACTGCACCAGTACAGCAATGGGAGTACTTCTAGACCAACATGATAATACCAAGTCCATCATTAGATGTAACACCTCACCTGAAACTGCATTTAGCACTGCACCAAGCACTAAACCCATTGATACATTAGCATATCACTGAGATACCACTACACTAGTACTGAGTCATCCAGAACTGGATCTAACAATGTTCCCATCACACCGCTACCACTTAATAAACCCGCATTTGCCCCCTGCAGCACACCAAGAATATATGTAGCACTGCACCCAATCTGCTCTGGCAGAGCATCACTAGCATTGTATATAGCTGTGTTCCCATAACAGCATATAGATCTGGACTAGTCTTCAACCACTATTTCATCAAAAGTGCATTAAGGAAGGTACCAGCACTGCTTCAAACACTGCTCCAGTAACACATCTAGTTCTCCCTCAAACTCTGCACCAACACTGTGTTCACCAATGCAATCAGCATTGTACTAAGAACTACTTACAACATTGCACCCACCCCGTAAATAATGTTGAATTAGTACAGCACCACCTCAGTAGGGACTAATGCATCAGCACTGCATCCACAATTCACTGTGCTGCATCTTAATCAGCAGCTAACATTGCATCAGCACTGTTCCAGAAATTGTAATTGTAAGTGCAATTGTATTTATATAGAGCTTACTACCCCTGACAAGGCATTGAAGCGCTTTTTGGGTGAGTAGCACGCTAATCTGGAACCAAAAGGAACAGTGGTGGATTAGTATAGGGAAATATAAATTATTAATTAGAGCTGTGGACATGTGAGTCTGTTAGTTTTATTGAGTAGGATAAAGAAAGGTTAGAGGAGCTCTTCCCTCCTTTCAATCATCTCAAACTTCTTCTAACTAATATGATCTCCCAAATAATACTAGACTCTTCTAGATAGTGTTATTTGGGAGATCATATTAGTTAGATGAGGTTTGGTAATGAGTGAAAGGAGGGCTAGAGGAGGGAAGATTGTATAAAGGGTTATTAGGGAGATCATAGTAGTAAAATGAGGTTTGGGTGAGCTAAGGAGGTATAGAGGGGGGTAGAGTCTAGAAAGGGTTATATGGGAGATCATGGTAGTAGAAGAGTTATGGGATGAGTGAGAGAGTGTAGGTAGAGAATATATTGAGAGATGTATAGGATGAGACATAGATCAGTGCATTGGAGGGAGTTGAAAGCTTTTTGTAACTTTCTTTCTACAGTAGGAGTAAGATAATAAATATACAGATACATAACTACAAAGATAGGGTATACATATATAAGGAAAATAATAAAGAGATATAAAATTGTATTGTATAAAGTTCCATATGTGCAAGTATCGATAAATAGTTAGAAATTCAGACTTTCAGGTGTTGCTGTATGTAAAAGCTAATTTATTTGTGTATTTGTTATATAAAAAAGTTTATATATTTATTTTAATTTTGTTTCTTCAATATTTTAATAGTGAAGCACTTATAGATACAATTGTTAAGATCATATTTACATATTGTGATAGATGAATAAAATAAACAGAGACCCATAAGCATCTAATCAAATAACTTATATGAAAACTATGCACGAAAACTATGCAGTGATCTATATACATGTTAAGCATAAAATAATGTACAAATATATATTAATATATGTATATATTTTGAACCATATATACATTTGTTAAGCAGCCCTAAAGAATATCTATATATTTTTAAGCCATAAGTAGTATAATATTTGTACAAAGAAATGCACATGTCTAAATACATACATATAATCAAATTATATATGTTTACATGCTCAGGCTTGTGATGTACATTTGTGTGTGAGTGTGGTGGTCATGTAGGAAAGAGCCAACTGTTGAGTAGTCTTCTGAAGACAAGATAGTTATCTGTGGCTCTTATGCTTGGCGGCAATGAATTCTATAGTTTGGCTGCTTGAACAGAGAAATATGTACCACCCATGGTTTTTATTTGTACGCCGGGGTTTTGATGTGAGGTGCCAATCTGGAGCGGAGGTTCCTTTGTTGTAAGTATTTGGTGATTTTATTCCTGATGAAAAGGGGTCCTGTTCCGTGTATTCCTTTGTGGGTTATAAAAAGCAGCTTGAAGGTGGATCTTCTGGCAACTGGTAACCAATGTGGGGTCCTCAAGGCAGGGAAAATGTGGGCTTATGGCTTTACATGTAGGAGTGGTCTGGCAGCAGATTTCGGAATTCGTTCTAGTCTTTTCATAGTTGATAAAGATGATCCATGGTAGAAGCCATTGGCATAATCAAGGTTATACAGTACAAGAGAGATAGTAGCTTGGACCTTGTGTGGAAATCCTAGGTGGGGGAAGATGCTTCGCAGAGTTTGCATAGTAATGAGGCTTGATTTTGCTAACTTGTCCACTTGGGCATTCATTGGTGTTGGACATGGCCCTTCTTAGGGGGATTTCCCTAAACCTTTATGCTTTTTGTCCTCCTGGTTTTTGCCAACTCTCTTTTCATGACCTAAGGACTCTGGGCACTTTTCCACTGTACTGCTGTGAGAAATTGCATGCGCTCTTCTTACATATGCCAGGAAAGGGTGCTTACTTGATTGGCTTAGGTGTTGTAGTTGTGAGTGCCCTGTACAAAGGTACACCACATACCCAGGGCACATACCCACTGGCTAGTAGTGGGATGCAGCACTGATGGCGCCACCCACCGGAATAGCCTGTCAAACATCTATCATGCTCAGGTTGGCCTTTCACACTCAGTAGCCAACCCTGAGGGGGGGCCTTCCCTGCCACCAGAGTGGCCCTAGGGTAAGTCCTGAGGGGTGAAGCTTGAGGTAAGTGAGTGACTGGGTAGGTATGCCTGTATGTTCGCTGCTCGGGTAGGGAAGAACCCCCTTGTGGTTTTTCCCTACCTATGGGGTCAGCTCCCCCATGGGAAACCTCCCGGGTTTTGCTGATTCTCTTGTTGTGGTTTTAGGTCTTGGGGCACTTTCCCACTATAAATGCAGTGTGAAGGTGTACGCACCCTTCCTACCCATGGTAGGAGTGGTGCTTACCGGATGTTTGTAAAACAGTTCACCAGCCTGCCACTGCAGGCCGGTGTGCGTTCTGGCACCAATGAAGTGCTTAAGCATATATCCAGTCTGCCATTGGAGGCTGGACTGCACACTTGCACCAATAATGCACTTACACATGTGTCCAGCCTGCCATTGCAGGCCAGTGCGTGCGTAATTGCGCTTCTGCTCAGGCGCTGGCCTTTCTAAATCATTAGCCATCCTGAGAGGACCTTCCACTACCACTAGAACACTCCCAGGGTACGTCTTAAGAGATTAAGCGAGTGGTAGGTGAAAGGCCGGGCAGGTACGCATGAGTGTTCCCTGCCTAGTTAGTGTGAAATACCCATGTGTGTTTTGACTACCTATGAGGTTTGCTCTTTCCATAAGCTAACATGGGGAGATGGATGAAATTACTTCAGGCTGCAATGGTGGATTGCAGTGGAGCAGTCTCATCATCTTTACTATCATTCGATTCATAATGGCAAACCCTTTCCTGTGGTAAAGGTGGTTTTGTCATTACTAGCTTAGAAATGCCTCTCCTAGAAATTGAGCATTCCTCTGCTCTAACACTCTTTATGTGCCTTTTAGCTTGAATCCGGTCCACACTGGAGGCTGGGGGAGCACATCTGGGCATTCTCCAGCAACAGCTATAAAACATTGGGCATGCAACTGAAACAAAAAACCTCTTCCATTTGAAGGCCTGGCTGGATAGACAGATAGACAGATAGACAGATAAATAGATAGATATATAGATAGATAGATAGATAGATAGATAGAAGAGGTTTTGACACATCGCCTCTGGGAGCCAGATCATGGCCCCACCAAAGATTGAGATCTCCATTCCATGGCTCAATGGCAGACAGGACTGAAATTTAGGGCAGACATCTGTGGTTCAAAGGGAAACCCTCTGAACTACCCCCCACTTCAAAGGCACACTACAGTATAGCTACTGGTGCCAAACTTCAGCAGGGGCGGGATACCCTAGTGGGGACATGGAACTGGAGAACCTGAAACTGCGCGGCGCACACTGCCAGAGGAATCTGTTGTGCGCAAGGAGGATTTCTGCCATTGAAAGGGACCGCATACCCTTCCTGAATAGTGGCTGGCCTGGGCTAACTACCTGCTGCTGTGTGGCACCCTGAAGTGTGCTCTCCAAGGGCTTGTTGGCTTGACCCCTGTTCCTTCGGAGGTCTTAGGGACATCAAAGATCTCCTACTTGGGACCCACACCGTCTACTTGTGACACCTGGAGAGCTGTGCCCTCTTAAGTGCCCACGCAGTCTGCTGTATCCCAACTGGTAGCGCGGCATGAACGTGGAACTAAGAATTGTGCCTAGAGATAGGTTTGCCTTTCGCGGAGCCCCCCAGAAAACTTGCCCGCATCTAAGGCATGTGGCCCCTGCATCGTGGGGACCTTGGCATGCATAAGCGTCTTGTTGGTGGTGAGCGGATTCACCGGTTGCGACACGCCAACTGTATGCCCATTGCTTGTGGTGTCCGATTCACAGGTTGCGACCTTCGGAGGTGGGGTTGCAACCGTAGTGGTGCCTTATTCGACTCGTGAGGCATTGCTGAACTTGCGCCTGTGCGTGTGACCGGAATTGTCTGGTGCGACCCATATCACCACGCACCGGACATTGTGCCTCATTTCCAGGGAGTTACAGAATATGCAACTCTTCGTTGTGTGTGACCGGAACTGTTTGGTGTGACCCATATCAACGCGCACCGGGCGTTGTGCCTAATTTCCAGGGAGGTATGGAATTTGCAACTCTTCATTGTGTGTGACTGGAATGTTCTAGTGTGACCCATATCAACGTGCACCAGACGTGGTGCCCAGATTGCCTTGGTGCTACTCTGATCGATGTGTACCTAATGGAGTGCCTCCTTCTTCAGAGAGGCTCCCCTGCCTCATTTCCTATTCATCGATTGTTCCCTTTCTGGCCCTCAGTGTGATGGACCAACAGCCTTCTCCTCACTTACCCCAGATGTCATTGTGTTGCCAGGTATTATTGCCTGGCTCGGGCTTCGGTAGTGAGAGTGACTGACTGGGTTGAAGGAATGCTTCAGAGAGTGATCGGAAGCGGGTCAAGAGACTGCGTGGCCCCCCCCTGTGCTTCGCAGAACTGGGCTGGTGCCGGAAGGCCCTTGTGGAACCCTTTTGAGTGACCGACTATTGCCCTCAGCTTCTTCTGCTCTGCATCCTGTGGGTTAACTTCCAGAGTGGCTGCCAAGCCCCCATTTGACAGCTGCCTCCTAATTAGTCCTGCTGTCTACCCCCCCTGCTTTCCGGGGACCCTGATTAAGTGTGACTTTAGCCGCGTGTGGACTGGTATTCAGGGGGAGGGCTGGTTAGCTTCCATCTGTGGGCGTAGTACGGTCGGGGTGAGCTGGAGGGTGGGGGGAGGCTTGGGCCATGGGGTCAGCAGTGGGCTATCAATTGACCTGCTGGGTATCAGTTGCACTGCATTACAGTGCTGAGTGCATATGTGTGCGAGCACGTTCTGTACGGACCTGCCTGATATCCATTGCACCGCATATTGGTGCGGAATGAGTGTGTGTGTGGGAGTGACAGTCTGTGGACCACCTGTGATTCATAACACTGGCTGGTGGTGTTGCCTTACACATTGATTTCTTGCCAGAAGATCACTACGGCTGACACTGGTTTTACCCGTACGGCCTTGGCCTGCGGTGCTGCTAAAAAATGTTATAATTCTTTGTATGTACATATTTCTGATATCGTTGCGACATGGGGTGCACCCTATAACTGTGTGGAATTGAATTTCAAGGATTGATAGGGTGGGCCTGGGGTTGACAAGGTGCTGCACCGCATAAGGGTACTGGATGAGCAGCAGCTGCCTGAAGCTTAACTCGGAGAAGACAGAAGTCCTCGTCCTCGGACCCTCCCCCTGTGCATGGGACAACACCTGGTGGCCCACTGCCCTCAGCAGCCCCCTGACCCCCATGGACCACACCCGGAACCTTGCATCATACTCGACTCGTCCCTCACCATGACCCGACAGATCAACGCCGTCACCTCCACCTGCTTCAACACCCTCTGCATCCTTCGCATGACCTTCAAATGGATCCCCACCGAATCAAGAAAGACTGTCACCCACGCACTCATAACCAGCAGACTAGCCTACGGAAAAGCCCTCTACGCCGGGATCAACAAATCTCTGCTCCGCAAGCTCCAGACCATACAGAACACCGCAGCCAGACTCGTCCTCTGCATCCCTCGACACGTACACATCACCCAACACGTACGAGACCTCCACTGGCTCCCCGTCCAGAAGAGAGTAACCTCCAAGATACTCACCCACGCCTACAAATGCCTCCACAACA
This sequence comes from Calotriton arnoldi, assembly GCA_963921515.1. NCBI lineage: Eukaryota > Metazoa > Chordata > Amphibia > Caudata > Salamandridae > Calotriton > Calotriton arnoldi. The sequence goes on along the minus strand of CAWUFW010000124.1, from coordinate 804,566 downwards.
CTGGGCCCCAATATCACAACAAAAGAATCTCCTTCCACGTACCCAAGGGAAACCTCCGATCGGCCGAACTCGCCGAAACCCCACACATCCGCAGAGCCAGAACTGGTGGAAGAGCCTTCACCTACATTGCAGCAAAGACCTGGAATGAGCTCCCGATCAACATCAGACGCGCCCCTACTCTGCACACCTTCAGGAGGACCTTCAAGACCTGGCTCTTCGACTGACCGGAGCTGCACCCCCCGCCCCCCAGCGCCTTGAGACCCTCACAGGTGAGTATCGCGCTTCACAATTCCCTGATTGATTGATTCGGGGGGTTAGAATAAGATCTGTTCCAAGTGTGCATATTATTGATGTCGTTTCAATACAATTGGGCCTAGTACTGCTAGTAATATTTCCAAGTGTGATTTATGCCCCGAAATACATGATGTTCATGTTGTATTGATTATTGGGTGTGTTGAATACAAACTTTATTTACATACATCATGTGTGAAGTCTCTTTTGTGACGCTCAGTGTATTTATTGTGAGTCAGTGCTGTGCCAATGCTTTACACATTGCCTCTGTGATAAGCCTGACTGCTCGGTGTCAAACTACCCTAGGGTGAGCGCAGGTTATATAGTGTATGTAATCACCCTCCCCTGACGGGAATGGTTGGTTCTGCCTTGCTAGAGCATTGCCTCAGCCAACCAGAAAGTGCCAGTTCCAACATTTGGTCATTTGGAGTCCATAGTAATTCCAAGGCTTCTTACTTCCTTAGATACTTTAGGAGGTGGTCCCAGATTGTCAGGCCAGGCGCCGAATGGTTCATAATTTTTCCATTCGCCACATGTGAGTATTTCAGTTTTAGAAGCATTTAATTTGACGTGGCTCCATGTCATCCACTGATCGACGGGTCTGAAGCAAACTGAAAATGTTTGAGTTTCCAATGCCTTTGGGGCTTTCCAGTTTTAGATGTATTTGTGAGTCATCTGCATAGTTATAGCATGTGAGCTGAAATTCATTGGTCATTGCCGGTACTGACTTCATGTAGATGTTTAAAAGCATGGGTGAGATGATAGAACCTTGAGAGACCCCTGCTTTTTTGAAGTACCATTTGGATGAGAAGGGGGGAGTATTGATTATATTGGTTCTGTTTTGAAGGTAGGATGTGATCCAGTTGAGAGCAGTCCCAGCTTTGTAGAGTCTTTGGATTAGACTGTCATGGTCAACTGAAGTCTGAAAAGTCCAAGAGAAGTAGTGCAGCGACCCCGTTCCGGTCTACTGTGCTTTTAAGGTAATCCCAGATGGCGATCAGGGCAGATTCCGTGCCTCCTCCTAGATGGAGTCTTGTTTGGAAGTCAGAAAGTATGGAGCTATCTTCTATGAATTGTGACATCTGGGCGAATGCTGCTCTTTCCATCAGTTTGTCCAGGAAAGGTCCATTTGTAATTGATCTGTAGTTGTTTGGGTCATGTGGGTCCAGGTTTGTTTTCTTTAATAATGGGCGTATGTATGCCTTTTTTTAAGTCTTCTGGAAGGATCCTGTAGTTAAAGAATTATTGATGATTCTTCTTACTGGTGTGGCATCAGAGTCCGTTAAAAGAACATTCTTGGAGATTTGTGCTGGACAAGCGTCAGAAGGGCAGCTGTTTGGCCTGCTTGCTTTGAGCAGATCCATAAATTCACTTTGTGATAGTTGTTTGAAGGAATACAGAGGCTGGGATAGCCTACTCTTGGAGGGGATGTCTGCTTTGGTTGTGTAAGTTTGTTAGTAAATTCTTGAGTTATGGGATGAGTTACTTCTGTGCATTTAGGTTTACAAACTTCTGTGAGAATTTTATAAAACTCCTTATTTGCACATTTAGCATTTTGAATTCTGTCTGAATAGTACCGTTCTTAGCTTTTCTGATTGTTGACTTGTATATTCTGTTAAATTTTTGTAGGTGAAGTTTGTCTTGATTATTATTTGTTTTGAGCCAGGTGTGCTTCAGCTCTGAAATTTGTTGTTTTATCTTTTTGAGTTCTGCATTCCCTCAAGTTGCTTGTTTTCTTTTGTTCTGTTTTGTTGTTTTTAGTGCTATTAGGATATCACATGCTTCCTAGAGCCCTTCATTAGGATATCACATGCTTCCTAGAGCCCTTCTTGAAGTTTTTGGATTGAATTTATTGTGTCTATAGCTGTGTTGGAAGTTAGTTATGTTTCTAAGTATTCAAAATTGAGTTTGTTCCATGATCTATAAGTGTATACATGTATGGTGGCCTTAGGTATGTTGATTTGTGGTGTTTTGTGTCGGAAAGCTACCAGATGGCAGTCTTACCATGTGACTGGAGTAATCCTTTAAAAGGTAACTAATTCTAGATTTGCTAAAATGACATCTAGGATGTGTCCAGAGATATGTGTGGTTTTGTGGAAAATCTGATGTAGGTTCAGTGTGCCTAGGCCAGTGATGATAGTTCTTGGATGCCGCATATTGGGTTTGTCAAACCATATGTTTAGGTCACCAAGGATGCATAGGTTGGAATGTGGTGTCATAGGGTTTGAAACTGTGTCTAGAAATGTGTCTGGGAATGTTGCATTGTGAGGTGGTGGTCTGTAAAGAAGGAGGAAGTTACAGAAGAAAGTTGGCATAGGGTTGCATCTGGTCAAGAGGGCCTTACAACCTTGTGTGGGAATGTCGTCAACTTTAGGGAGATTTATTGTTTCCTTGAATATAACAGCTAGTCCACCTCCTCATTTATCTGTGCAATTTTGTGTGACAGTTTGATAGCTTGGAGGAGTGGCTTCATGAACCACTGGAGTCATGTCATCTCCCAAGCATGATTCAGTTATGAAGAGTAAGTCAGGTTGTGTGTCAGTGAGTAGGTCGTAGATGTGGTTCTTGTTTTTAGAGAGTGATTGAGCATTTATTAGGAAGCAGTCTAGAGATTGTGTGGTGGTGTGACTATGCTTGTTAGAGGATTGACTAGTACTCTCTAAACATGTAGCAGGTGTATTATTAGTGTTGGTATTAACTGTATGATGATAGCCATAATGTTGTTTGTCTTTATCGTGATCCTTGTCCAGCAGGATTAAAAGGAATTTGTTGGGTGTATAGGTGGTGGACATAGTGGTTGAGAGTGAGTTGGTGAGCTGTGTTTTTTTTGTAGAGTAGCCTTGTTGTGTAATAGACATGGAGATGCAAAGTTGTGAAGAGTGGCATGTTGTTTATTTTATTATGCGTCTGTTTAGGGTGGAAGGTGTATGGGTTGGGTGGTGGTGCAGCATGTGGGTCATGTTTTAAGGCTCTAAATTGTGTAATGGATGAGGGGTGGGTGAACGAGTGTTGTTGTGTTGGGGTGTTTGTGGTAGGTGATGGTGAAGGTAGAAGATTTGGAATAAAGATAGTTTAGGATATGTATTATTTGTGTAGTCATGAGTATAGGAATGGGTGTTTGTTTCTATTATGTGACAGAATATAGTATGAAATTGTGTGTGTGAGATTGTGATGTGCTGGTGTGTGTGTTCTTTTTTTTGTGGAGTAGTGAGATGAGCTATTGATGTGGTGAATTTCTGTGAAGGATTTGAATGTAACGTACTGTTGGTGAGTGGAAGCTGAGTGGTAAAATGAGTGTTTATTGGAGGAGAGTGTATGTGGTGTGTGAGAGGGGATGGACAGGGGTTATGAGTGTTTGTGTTAGATTTGGTAGCAGGAAGAGGTAATATGTGTTGTGGAGTGAAGTGTAAGGATTGTTTGGTTGTGTGTTTTTGGTAAAAAGGAGAGGAGGGTGTTGGTGGATGATATGAGAAGGGGTTGGGTATGGGTTTGGTGGTGATGGAAAGGGGTCTGTTAGGAGTAAGTAGAGGCTAGAGCTGGTGTTTTGTATGAACAGGAAGTGTGTGTTTGAACAAATTAAGGTTATGTATAATGTAGGTTTCTGATTTGTTGGTGATGTGTGGATTTGATAGTGGTATAGGATGTTTTGTGTGAGAATGAGGGTGCCATTGTGAGGCAGTTGGGGTAGATGGGTGTATAGATGTGGCTTGTGGTTTTTTTTAGTGGTTGTTGGGACATTGAAGTGTGGCTAGGGTTTGTTTGTTATAAGTGAGTAGTGTGCATTTGCTAAGAGTGTGCTAATATATTTGCCGATGTGGATGGGTTAAGGTGGTGGCTGGTGAATGGAAATAAGGGCAGCATTTATGGCCCTAGGCCCGACCTGGCCCGAATAGGTTCAAACAGACAACTGCCCTTGTCTTCTCTGCCCTTAGCCTCGACGCCCTGTCTGAGACACCCTGAGCCCTAAGATTAAATATCCCTAGGTCAGATGACCTTTGGCCAATTGGAACCCTAGTCCTAACCCTAGTACCAATGGGAGACCTATCATAGCCCTAGCCCTATTGGCCAATCAAAACCCAAACCCTAAGCCCTAGATCCAATAAAAACCCTAGCCCTAGGAACCAATCCGAACCCAAGCCCTATCAGCCAATCGGAACTCAAACCCCAGCCCTATGTCCTATAGAAACCCTAGCTCAAGGAGCCCATCAGAGCACAGATGCAACAACCAGTAGGAAAGTTATATAAGGGGCATCATGTACGACTTTTGACAGCTCACCCCTTACTCCTGCTTGTTACTACTCTTACTGTTTATTCTTTCATACCCATATTTCTGTTTACTCCTACTTTTACTCCAAGTTACGCCTACTCTAACTTCCACTCACTGATACTCCTATTTTTTACTTCTCTTATTCCTACTTACTCCTTATTGTTTCTGCTATTCATACTCCTACTCTACCCTAAGTCCTACATCTATTCTTACTCATATTTCTAATCTCACTCCTACTCATAATCATACTCCTACACTTACACCTACTACCCATGCTCTTTCTTCTAATGACTCCAAGAGGCTGCCATCCTTACTCAAACATACTCTTATTTCTACTTATTCCTGCTTTGCTGCTCCTAACCGTAACTTCTCCCTTCCTCCTGCTTACACACACTCTTGCACTTACTTACTCGTGCACTCTCCCATGCTTATGTCTCCTCTTATTGTTATCTACTTCTATTCTTCTTCTAATTACTTTTGCTATTACTCCTTCTTACTCCTCTTATTTACTATTTCTTTCCTCCTTCTGTTACTCGTGCTGTTTTCTACAGACACCTATTTACTTGTATCTACCATCTCCATGCATCCATCGTACGTCCACACCCACACATTCATCCTTTGAACCACATCCAAGCATTTATTGACCCACACACACACTTGCATCCATCCAGCTACCTACTCATCATCATAAGCCAGATTCCCCCCAGATGGTAATACAAGCAACTGCAGACCGATTTTGTCCTCGTCAGTGAGATATAGCTTGATTCCTGTGGCACCTTGTCTGGGTTTACCGTTCGCACTTAGTGCATCTGTTACAACAAGCAAGAAGTTGATGGAAAGGAATACTTGAATTAATCTCAGCCACTGGTGATCACTTGAGGTTCTATTGAAATCCATTGTTTTTCACCCCCTATCCACCATGTGCAAATAAGTCTTGGTCCTTCTCCAATAGGAACAGTCCAGCCCATACCACTGGGCCAGGTCCCTTCAAGGCGAGAAAACATGCACCTTCATTGGTGAGTGATAATCTCAGTCCTGTGTACAAAGACTTCTGTGATATTTGTAGCCTAGCAATGCAGGACGTGCTGCAAAAGTCAGTTGGCTGCTGGTAGGAGGTTTACAGGAATTAGGTCAAGAATATCACCGATCACTGGTAGGTGCCCTAGATAAAAATGACACCACACCATCAGCTCACCAGAACACTCCTGGATCTAGAAGATCCTTCAGACAATGGATAACCATGTCTGGTCTGCAATGAAGAAGTCTGATATATCACTTGCTTGCCACATGAATCCAGGGATTGGAGATGACTCAGGGACAAAAAGGCTGAAGATTGGATTGCAATTGACTCTTTAGAGCCCAGGCGGGAGAGAGACCCAAATCATGGAAGCCTTCTGCGGAAGCTTTGGTGCTGAGGGAGAGATCGGGAGTAAATCTTCCAGCATTTTGAAAAAGTTGGACTTTTTTGGCCTCTGAAGAACTGGAACAAGGCACCAAACCTCCCCAAGAATGACATGACTTCGCCTGCGAAGAATTGTCAGTCTGACCTGCCCTAGGCTATTATCAGACAGCTAAAAAGGAGTATCTTACGCTTTGGAGCCCTTGCCGGCTACAAACTCCTGCTCTGCTGGAGATTTTTGAGGACCAAAATAAATACGAAATCACAATGTAGAACTTGGGATCAGCGTGAGGTGGTAACATCATCCCAGAGATGAAGTGACCTCAGCAGTCATGAAATCCAGCTTCGCCTGTTTGGAGCTTTTTTGGGGCAAAATTGAAAGTTTCAGTGGGATCCTGAACTCAGACTTTTTAACTTCTAGGGACCTTCAGTTCCAGCATCCTGCTTCACCCAGCTTGAGGTGTTTGACTGAAAAAATACAAGGGCCATATTTAGCAGACTGGGACATCCATCAAAACAGTGTTCTCTTATTATGGTGGATGGCACACCCACTATTTTATGGTGAATGTCGTGCATTCGAACACATTTAAGTAAGGCCTTTAATACTTTTTATCCCCTTAGGGCCTTCTTTATAGTTGGACCCACAATGTTGCACAGCACTGTAGAGTCACTAAATCTCATTGCCATGAATATGGCAGCTGCAAGCAATTTCTAGGTGAAGGACCTTGGGGGCAGCCATTTAGGGTCTTTGTTCTGCTTAATTAACATCCTTAATGTGGATTTTGCAGACTTTGGAGTTGTGGGGAGTAGGTCATGGCTTGGAGAATGCCCCCCCCCCCGGCAAATGGGTGTGGGGGTTGACTATGGCTAAATAAGCAATCATACAAGGGCCTGTCCTCTATCAGTCTCCTCTGTCACCAAGCCAGAATCATTTTTTCACCTACCCAACCATGTTCTTTTTAGCGAAATGTGATTTGGTGCAAGGTGGACTGAAACTGAATGTTTGAACCCTTCATTATGAAATATTTTCATTTTCCTTGCACTGCCGGACTAGTGTTCATGTCCACTATTGTTTGAGTGGAGGTCAGTTTAATGGAAATGATGCCTCTATGGGCTTTACCTCCTGACTGATTATGTCTTGGTTAAGAGTAAGTAACCAGTAGCCAGAATTGGTTAAGAACGCCCGTTCGCTGCATGTTTAAGTGATAACCTGCATAAATTGTGTTTGATGTCATTAAAGTATAAATAATGGACTTACTGTCCCAAGAGAATCACAATGGGATGGATTTGATCAACCATTGAGAATTTCTGTTTGCGCTTAACTGGCAGCAATTACTAGGATATACAGACATCCTGGATTTCCCTGGACAGTCCTGATTTTCAGAGGGCTGACCCGCTGTCCTGATGTCCCGATGCTTTTCTCAATTTTGAATACATCTCGTTTTTGGAACAAAGTTAAAGACACTGAGCAAAGCACAATTGAAACATATGTTCTTATTTTCACAGTTACATCTAAAATCTGCAACAATTTAAGAAATTTATATTTTTCTTCGAGGCAGTGCAGGAGGAGGTCAGCTGCATGCTCCCAGCAGAGGAGACACACAGTAGGGTGCCAGAGGAGGGCAGTGGCACAGGGTGGATGTCCCGCCATAGCTAGTGTTATAGAAATCTAGCCTTGTAAATGAAGAGTTCAAAAGACCGGTTTCAGTGATTGAAAGTTATAGTTACCTATGGGCACGAGTTATAGTTACTTGAGATAACTATAAATATAACCAGTGAATTTCTATGGTTTTTAGAGTGTAAAGAATTATGTTGTTACTGAACATTTCACCTACCTATAACTTTCCTTTAACCTTTGGTTTTTGATATTAAGTTATAGGTAGGACAATGTTTCCATAGGGAATGCGTTTTTTGACTTGCCTATATCTTAGGCGCCGTTTGATGAATCTTCACAAAATTCTCCCCAAAAAGTACACTGGTGATTCTAGTTGTTCATGGAAAGTTTTGGAGTGATTATTGAAGCGGGGGGCGAGAAAAAGGGGGGGGGGGTCAAAAAAAGTGTTTCCCATGTTAATTTCCATAGGGATTTTATATACAACTACAGCCTGAACCGCCACACAGCCCCCCTCCTGGAGCCAATTATGATCCTGAGGACCGCCCCCTCCCTAAGGCCGGCTCTTGTTACCCCCTGAGTTGCCCACCCTTGGTAGATAGCTGTTTGCTCTTGCTTGGCAGGAGCTGTGACAGCTCTCTCCAAGCGAGAGCAAACATGAACTCTTGCGGGGAGCGGAGTTTTCTCCTGTTTCCCTGCACGCTGTCATGCAGGCAGGGAAATAGATGAAAGTATTGCTTCCACACGCAGTGTGCTAAATTTTAGCAGCTCCCTATGTGTGGGACAGTGCCAGGTCCCGCAGAAGGCAGGGAGCTGGCAGGAACAGCAGGCGCATTCAGCCCCCCCCCCCAGTCCCCAACATAGCACCCTGGTTGGGGCCAGGGCACCCAGCATGACAGGGCCTGGCCCAGGGGAAGGGGGTCCCCAGTGCCGAACTCAGCCTGAGGTGGGGGCCACGTGGCCTCCTCACCCTTGAATGTGGCTGGGCCCCGGGGAATGGGGTTCCCGGGCCGAAATAGGCCCAGGGAGGGGAGCCGTGTGGCCCCCTCCCAGTTTTAAATATGCCTTTGGCTCCGAGAAGGTGGTGGTTCCTGGGAACGGGGGTTCACGCACCCCCCCCTGCTTATTTTGTAAATTTAGCCCGGGAGGTGGTGGTCCCTGGGTCAAGGTAAAGGTCCAGGAGGGTGGTCGAGCACACTGGGTGCCCCAGGTGGGGCCAAGGCTACCAGGTAGATGTGGCCGGGCCCTGGGGGATGGGGTCCCCAGGGTCAAAATTTGCCCGGGGAGGAGGAGCCGCATGGGCCCCTCTCATTATTAATTTTGTAATAGCCCCCAGGGAGGTGGTGGTCCCCAGGGCCTAGGGCATCCACGTGCACCCCCTGCTTAAAGTGTAAATTTAGCCCTGGGGAGGTGGTGATCTCTGGGGCATGGTAAAGCCCCGGGAGGGGATCTGCACGACCCCCCTCCATTGATAAAATAATGCCTCGGGGAGGTGGTAGTCCCCGAGGCTCCAAAGAGCCCTAGGAGGGGGGACCCGTGTGCCCCCTCCTTTTTTTGGCACGCACCCATTCACAGACCTACTTAAACACTCACACACCCACTCACTGTCCCACTCATGCACCCACTCACAGACCCACTTGCACACTCAAGCACCCACTCACAGACCCACTCAGACACTCATGCACCCACTCACAGTTCCATTGGAGCACTCATGCACCTACTCACAGACCCACTCAGAGACTCACACCCTCACAGACCCACTCAGAGACTCACACACACACTTATAGACCCACCCAGAGACTCACACACTCACTCACAGACCCACTCAGGCACTCATTCATCCACTCACAGATACACTAACACACTCACTCACAGACCCAGTCAGAGACTCACGCATGCTCTCACAGACCCACTGAGATACTCATGCATGCTCTCACAGACCCAATGAGAGACTCATGCTCCCACTCACAGACCCACTCAGACACTGATGTTCCCATGCACAGACCCACTCAGAGACTCATGCACTGACTCAGAGACCCACTCAGAGACTCACGCACCCACTGACTAATTCACTCAGACACTCACTCACCCACTCACAGACCCAGTCAGAGACTCACACAACCACTCACAGATCCACTCAAGCACCCACTCAATCACCCATTCTGAGACTCATCCATCCACTCTCAGACAATCTCAAACACTCATGCACCCACTCAGAGACTTACGCACCGCTTTACAGACCCACTCAGACACTCATGCCTTACTCACAGACCCATTCAGCAACTCACACACCCACTCGCAGACCCACTCAGACACCCACTCACAGAGCCACACAGGCACTCACAGACCCATTCAAAGAGCCATGCACACACTCATATAGTAACTCACACATATACTCATAGACCCATACAGCCACTCAAACACCCACAAAACCACTCACACACACACCCACTCAGAGACCAATACAGCCACTCACACACCCTCTCTTAAAAGTCACAGGTTACAGTTAGGAAAGATTTTTTTTTTCAACGTTGAAATTCACTGAAAAAAACAAAGGTTACAGGTACGTTATAGTTAGGGAATAGATTTTTTTTGTAAATGTAGAAATTCACTGAAAACACCAAAGGTTACAGGGATGTTATAGTAGGCTCAGATTTCACTCGTACAAAACCATTGAAATTCAACAGTTATAGTTATCTGAGCTAACTACAGTTTACGCCCCCGCAATGCACTGATTATGACCTCATATATTACATCACTCATGTCATGGCCAGTGACATCACTGATGACATCACTGATGACATCTCAAATATATATATTACCCCTTTGGTACTTCTTCTATGTCTGGCCTAACCCAATTTTTGAGTCTCAAATTCTCGTCATCCTACCATTACTCACCCTCCTGTTGTGTACTCCCTGGAGGTCACTTTAATCCGAGGCCCCAACAATTGTAAAATCGTCCGATTTTCTGAAGAGGGTTGTCAGAGATTAAAGGAGCATTTTCTGAAATGTTCTCGGGGTCTCTTGACTTTTCACTGAACAAGAAAGTTGTTTTATTTGAATTTCTTTGCGCTGCTTCAAAGAAAACTGCAAGACAGATATCAGATCACCCTTGTACATAATCGCAGCTTTCAAGTACTTTAAATGTGCTGCCCTTGGAAAAAGCTTAGATACAGACCGGAGCTCCTTGGGGGAGCTTGGGTTACCGTTGCATCTGCTGTATAATCGCACACTTCATTCGTGCATCGTTTTAGTCACTTGCATCGGAAGCAGACAGAAAGAGGGCATTCCTTAGCTCCAGGGGAAGCTTATTAAATAGTGCAGAAATATTTTCAAGATAGGTGATATGGGTGCAGCTAAGTTAACCTGATTTTTTATAAAAACCAAGACCTAGGGGCCAATTCCGATCTCGGCCGGTAGGGCACCGAATCGGATTCGGCTGAACCGGATCCGATTCGGAGGCCTTATTCCCGACCGATTCGTACGTGCGTCCGGCCGAACGAGTACGATGCGAGCGTGTGCAAATTCGCCGACCGACTCGTACGCCCGTCCCAACCGCACCGACCGACTCGCACGGATGCGCAGCGCACCTCGCAATGGAGACGTTCCCCGGCCGGGCAAGTACGATGCGCGCCGCGAGCAGTCCGACCGACACGCGCCGTCCGGCCCGAAGAAGCAGTCGGAGCCGTACTTTGGGGGTCCGTGTCGGACCCCCCTGTACGCGTAGCCGCGCGAGTCGAACACAGGGGGGACCCATGGGTCCCCCCTACCTGTGCGTGTATGGCGCGAGTCGCTTCGCCGCGTACACACTGTAGGGGCGCCCTTGTCCGCCTCGCACCCATTGAGTCAATGGGAGCCCGCGTACGCGTTGTACGACAGGCTCCCATTGACTTCAATGGGAGTCCGACCGACTCGAGTCCGATGGCATACGTACGCATCGTACTCGTTCGGTCGGGCTGATAGGGTCCGATTCGGTCGGAAATCTCTCCGGGTCCGGCTCGGTCGGAGAGATTTCCGACCCGAATCGGAATCGGCCCCCTAATGTTTTTCCTGCTCTGGCAACATGGCAACTGAGACGGTTTAATTCTTTTAGAAGGAGCCATGGCATCAAAACAACAAAGTCCGCTCCAATGCAAAATATGAAAAAAAATGCTCTTTTGCACCATATTTGCTACCCGTGGAAATGGGAAGCAAATACGTGTTACTTCGCTAAATATTGCTTATAAAGAAAGATATTTGACCAGGACAACCTGAGTTTGCTCTATTCTGCGGTGCCCACTTCATAAAGAACGGAAAAATAAATGTTCCCCACTTTTAAATGTGAAGAGGAAACTAAGTTTGACTCAGAATAAGTTTGTTCTCTTCATTGATACAAATGCAGCCCATATAGTGCATATAGTTTTTTCTAAAGGCGATTCATTGATTAGGTTTTTTCTATCAAAAATGGCATTATACATGTAAATGTTTAGGAATAGAAAATATGCCACTGTTTTGCAATCTGGAGTGTCAAACCAAGTGTGCCTCTCTTGTCGGAGAGTGCCATCTTTCATTTCAAGAGCTTGAGAACTAGCATCAGTGGTAGTAAAAGATTACGGTAGAAGGAATAGGCCTTCTACCTGTTTCCTACTGTGGGAGAGTTGCCTTCTGACCTCTCTTGCTTTAAAAGATCTGCCGTTTCCTTTTAAGTGGTTTCTTCATCCCATCCATTTGCAACATGGATGGCACCTATCTAGTTGTTCTGTAAGTGTAATATAGAGTGGGTACGGAGCATGTGTGTTGTGCTTTACTGTAGTCAGGACGGAATACTGTAGGCCGGTGGTGACAAGATGGAGGTCGAAGATGAGCCTGTCAGGCAAGGATGTGATTTTGTGGATAACCACGGCACATTCCTAGGCCCTTTGAAGTCAGCCAGACTCAGGTGAATGAATGGTGAGGGACTGAAGCCCCTTTTGAAGCGCAGGGACTACCCCTCTCCTGCTTCATTCTTCCCTAGAGGTGAGCTGCAGACAGTGTTGTGCAGTAAAGAGGCAGGAAAAACCCTTCTCCTTAGGAGTCATTTTTCCATCCCTTAACAGGAGACACCCAGCTCCACCTAATACCTGCCAAATTAGCAGATCACATGATATGTGGTTTAGCAGCCAATGTGACCGAGACCCACACTCTTTTGAAACGAGGGAGGGCTAGCCTAAAGCAGAGAGGGGTCCTGGGATATGCATCTGTGTCTGCCAAGCGAGGATAAATCCTCAGAAGATCACCAAGGTCAATGTTTCAGGGATTTCTCAGCAATGTCTGTGTTCTGTATAGCAGTCTGGGGGAGAAGGCCTTAATGAGTTCCAGGGCTGGTGTCCATTAAAGCCAGCTCTCTGCAGCCTGCAAGGAATGCTGATTGGAAGACCCTTGAAGGACGGAGAATCCTTGCTGACGTAAGTGTAAAATACTGGAGGTCCAGGAGAGCTTGCTTAGAAGAGGACTCCATAGGCCGCCATCTTGGATAAAACAATCTGTGCAGCAGGGACTAGAACCATACATCATCCCGCAGTATGTGGGACCCCGGGAAAAACTGGCCTGATTGGCACTGTGGTAAGGCCCTTTGGACTTCAGAATCCTGCTTGCTCCCCCGTCTACCGCAGTGCTCTTCATCTGAATGAATATCATTTGACCGACAGCAAAGCATTTCAACCCCGCAGGTCAGGCTGAAATCGATACAGTGGCTGCAGGGGTTTCACTAACTGATTCTTGGCTGTGAGCGCACTGAAGTTCTCCCTGTGCTGCAGCGCAGAACTGCGAACTGCCGTGGTGTTTCCCTTTTCACCCAGGACCCTCAATCACTCATTGCTAGTGGGCGTAAGGATCAGTGTTGTGGGTACTGGTGACAACTTTAGACATTCAATGCACACCTGCCAATGCACCCCCTTGTTGTACCCTGAGGAGCTGCTCTCACTCCCTGAAGATCACTACTGCTCTGCGGGTGACCTCTTCGATCCTGTTTGGGTTTTGGGATTCCTGGACCAGTGTGATCCTGGAAAACGTTCACAGTGACGTGCAGAGAGCCCTATCCCAGGAGATGGTCCCCACTGGTGTTGTTATATTCCATGTAGGTACCCCAATATAGGCTCAGGTAACATCCTAAACCTTTAGATTATTCTTCCCTACATTACATACATAACGGTTCTTAGGGACTGACCTTTTACCTAGATACGACGCTGCGCACAGAACGCGGGATTTTCCCTGGTAAAGGCCTCAAACATTATGCATGAGGATTCTCGGAAAGTCAGCAGGACTACCATCTCCTATATAATATCTATGTATAAAGTTCATTCCCGACGTCATCCTAAGTCCGACAAGTGGCACAGCAAGGTAGAACCCCCGGGGAGACCTTTGGATATATAAACATCACATCTTGCTGAGACAAACAGAGGAGATCAGGATTTCCCTGCCGACACACACTGACGCGAGACGCTGAGGTTCCTGCATGCAGATACTCCAGCTCGCAGTGGTCTAACATCCCTTGCAGGGTGTCCAACTCGAGACCAAGACGGGGTCCCACAGTCTCTCACTTCAGGTAATGGGGTTGACTTTATTCTAGAGGGATTCTTGGCTTAACACCTACATACATGCTAGGTACACTTAGGTACATCTAGTTAGGGTAGCATCGTAGGAGTACGCATTTTATTGTCATGTATTCTATATGCTTGCCTGTATTGATGGTTATAGCAAAATGGTAGAGATCTACCATCCTTTTACTTTCTTAGTGCTTCTAATCATTTATATCTTTTACTGTCTAATGATTGTTTCAGCGCACCTATTTGACACTCGAATAACGACTGTTCAATAAATACTTATTGAAAAACGTCCCTACTCTTTATTCTGTGTAACTCTCTGAGACTAAGTGAGCACGAGTGACTGAGCGAAAAGTAGTGCACTGTTTCCACGGTCCTGAGGGATCAGGGTTGTCATGTTCGATAGTTGCCAAGAACTATTCTCTCCTTGGTAAGAGGAGTTTCTAGTGGCACTGTGAGCTAGCTGATACACAGGCCAACATACCCGGTGGGGGTGTCTAGAATCAGTCTGACACCAATCCTGCAGTGTATGTTGTCTAAACGCGCAGATCCTATATAGGTTTTATAGGAACTACAAGACATGGAATCGCCAACGTTGGTTGGGTACTTATTTAACAGTCAAATCTGAGTAGTTCAGTCATGCTATTCTCAGAGACCCCTTCTCACATTTCCCCACAGACGTCTGGAGTGGTAGGGATCAAAAAATCTGCTGCAGCTGAGTAGGCAAAATCCTATGTATTGGCTGTTGGTTAATCAACCTTTAAGGACACATTGTTCCTATTGTGCATAACACCTTATCTCAGTTCCCTTGAAAAGAACTCTTCTTACTAAACACAATGACTGAACAGGGAGACACTGTGAGCGAACTGAATGTAACAGTCCAGGAAGAAGAAGATGCAGATGCAATACAAATTACAGAAAATGTTAGAAATACCATCACCCTAAAACTAGCTTCATATGGTTTAACAGCTAGGGGTGGGCCAGTAACCTTCGTGATTGAGGCGCACAAATCATTTAGAACAGAGGTATTCTATTCATGGGTTACATTCCCACAAGCAAATTCTCTAACAAAGACATTTCATTACTACATAGAAGATGAAATTCCAAACAAATATTGTCCATACGAGGACATTGAAGTTCCGCTCACTTACCAGGAGCATTTATACTGGTTTAAAGGTGCCCTACCCCATATAAGAAATAAAGTAAGACTCGGTCCGCTCGGACGAGACAGAGCAACATGGCCAGTACTGGCGGAATACACACCACATCCTGACATCGAACCGATGCCAGCGGGAGACTTACTTACACTTCATAAAGAATTAATAAAACTTTACAGAAATATGACACAGTTTGCGATGAGGACACTCACAGCTCAGCCAGCGATGGCTACACAAACAGGTCCGACTCAAACATCAGCAACTAAAATTACACCACAAACGTTACACGCAGTCATAGGCAAGATGCCCACTAAACGTGAACAAATGCCATTCTGGGTGGCTCAAAAAATAACACAGCTAGAGGTGGTATTTCCAAACACCAGCCCACATGAAAAAATAGAATATTAACAATTTGCTTGCCCATGGGGATAACACCCCAGATAGAGGATTGTGCCTTTTGGGGTACAGTGTTCGCTGCAATATATACCAGGATTCATGGTATCCCGTCATTAGCAGTAATACCAGATGCATTAAGACAAATACAGAACGAGTATGGAGCAGAGCCTGCTCTAAACTTAGGGATGAAATTACTAGGTAATTTTGCACAGGTATCTGCTATAATATTAGCAAATATTAAGGGGGAAGCAGCATCAGTGGCAGTTCGCCAACGCCTGAAGGGGTTCGCTCCTTTACAACAAGAACATGAATTACCTAAAATAATTGAAACAGCTTATGCTGAATTAGGTAGAGACAGTTTGGGGGCTAGAGCAATAAAACCTCAACTCATGGGTGGTCCTGAGAAGGATAACACAAAGCAAGCACCTGCTTCCTCCAAGAAGAAATGGGATAATAACAAACAACAAAAGAATAAATACAATAGATCTCAATCCAGAGGTAGGTCTCCTCAACAGGAGCCCTCCTAAAGGAGGTATAACCTTAGGAGTAGGGATAACATTAGAAAACCTGACAGTTATCAGAATACTGATACACGTTCCTCTCGTTCCTTTCAGGGTTCAACGAAAAACTCCGAGAGGAAAGGACGGTCAGAACACAGACAAGAAGAGCATACAAAGTCCAGAGACGCACAACGCACTTCAGAATACACTTCTAAAAAAGAAGAAAAGCCTAAATCAAAACCTCGATTCAAAAAGAAGAAAGTAGTAGGTCTCAAAGTTAGACATGCCCAGAATTCTGAGGACTCAACTACTGAACGGGGAATGGGCTCTGATGATGCTAGACAGTGCAGCAGAAGTAATAATAGCTCGCCAGAACCTGATGGAATTTCTGGTGACAGCGGAGTTGAGTGAACATATCATGGTGGAAACACCTGATACTAGGGTAAGCGTCCCACATAGGTTACATGAAATAACACTCCAGATGGAGAGGGACAAGCCCAGAAAAATTAAAGGTCTCTTTTGGGAGAACCTGACTTTTGGCTACGGCATCCTTTTAGCTGAAAGAGATTGTCCGCCTACTATTGTTATGGATTGCCCAAAGGGAGAAACTGTAATTATGCCGGACGTTTCCGACCTCGTTCCCCAATACTTCAAACACACATACACGCAGGAGTGGGCGGTAGCCCTTGCTCCTGCATTATATCGCAACCATGTTGGTTGGGATGAGGATTCAACTCACCACATGATACCATTAAAATTTACTCCGACTCCACAGAGACAATATCCAATTAAGCAAGAAGCTAAAAAACAGGTCAGGGAAATCTTAGATCAACTTGAAAGGAGGTGATTGAAACTTGCACCTCTTCAATGAATAATTCTTTATTTCCCGTAATGAAACCAGACAACTCATATCGTCTAGTTTTAGATTACAGACATCTTAACTCATGCACAAAAACTTTTGTAGTACAAAACGCACACAGTGCCGCACTGATGAATAACATTGTGCGGAAAAAATACAAAACAACACTAGATATCTCAAATGGATTTTTCTGCCAAAATATAGCGCCTGAGAGCAGATATTTGACAGCATTCTCAGCGCTGTGGTCCCAGCATCAATTTTGTTGACTCCCCCAGGGATATAAGAACAGCCCGGGGTTGTTCTCAGCTAGGATAACTGAGTTACTTCAGAATCTGGATGAGGAGGCATTGTCATATGTAGATGATATTTATCTGACGGATGATGACCTAGAGGAACACTTGACCAGGGTGAGCACCATAATTTTGGGATTCGGCTCTGAGGGCTACAAGTTCAAATTAAAAAAAAAAAAAATAGCCCATCTCAATGTCCTATTTTTGGGATATGAGCTCTCAAGTGAAGGGAAAAGCCTGGCAGCTAATTTTTGGGAAAAATGTGCACTGCTCCAATATCCAAAATCATTGAAAAATTTACAATCCATACTGGGATTCCTGAACTTCGGTAGAACATACATTTTGGATTACGCAGAAAAGGTTAAACCTTTCTGCGACCTTATAAGACCTGACTTTTCAGTTAGGCAATGGACACAGGAACATACAGACACCCTTCGTTCCCTACAAGCTGACATGATAGCTTCAAAACAGTTACAAACACGCGTAAATGTTCGCAATCTAGTAATCCGTATAGTTGCGGGTCAATCTGGGTACACCTACTTAACATACAATGAAGGCGAAACAGTACCCATAGCATACAAATGACACTTATATATGAACGCTGAGATGTGTTTTGCAAGCACAGAAAAAATTCTGACAGCAGTACAGACTGCTGTAGTGAGAGAAAGAGCACTGGCTCAGGGGAAGCGAATAATTGTTGTGACTCCGGTACCGGCCTTAGAGGCTGCTACAAAGGCAAGCGTTCCAAATGCTAAACCCTTACATCCGAGATGGATACAATGGGCTAATTCTCTCACTGCATCAGACGTAGAATACAGATACGACCAAAATTTAAAAAACACAAGCATTTCTGCAATATGAACAAGAATATCCTCTCCCGAATGAAATAATGCCTTTAGATCAGTATGAATACATAATTTACACTGACGGATCTGCTCAGCCGGCCATTGGAAGTAAACAGCAATACAGCACCGCATGTGCGATTGTAAAAGGTCGTATGCAGTACGGAAAGTTCCATCCAAGCTGTACAAAAACACAGTCTCTAGTAGACTGCATGGCTCAGCTGGCAGAATTAAAAGCTCTATTACTGGCACTGATAAATACGGATCGAGAATTCCCCACACTAATCGTGTGCGATTCCTTTTACTGTGTACAGTCATACAATGAATATCTTCACTACTGGGGTCAGAATGGGTTTAAGGACTCAAAAGGTGGCACAATTAAGCACAAAATGCTATGGGAACAGGTAGCTGAGTTGAAAAACGAATTACAAAGAGCTCACGTGATACACACACTGAGTCATCAACTTGATGGCGTTCATGTTGAAGGGAATTCATTGGCTGATGAAGCCGCAAAAGAGGCTGTACATACGGCTTCAGTAGCTGCAATCACTCGTTCAAAAACGAGAATAGACAGAGACATTATGGTTGCTGTCACTGCTACACGCAATAACTCGGCTGTACCGAAAAAAATTCCACTCAAGTACTCCTACAAGTTAGATGCAAACAACGTTCCATTTGCTCAGATTCCCGGAGTGGGGGGTAGGGTAAAAACCAAACATGGATCGCAGATTAGGCTTAATATTAGCTGCACACGAGGGTTTGGGGTCTGCACACGCAGGAGTTACGGCAACTGTTTCTTTACTGAAACAACGCTATTGGTGGCCAGGGTTAACAAAGCAGACCAAAGACTATGTCTTAAAATGCGACATCTGTCAACAGATGAAGGGCTCCACCATAACACGTCCAGCGCAGACACCGTTGCTAATATCAGAAAGACCACTCACGTGTGTCTATTTGGACCACTGTGGCCCCTTACAATCCGATGGGGCTTACAAATATATCATGGTTGCAGTGGATTCATGCTCGAGATTCCTATGGGTATGGCCTCAGCGCTCGGCTGACGCTCGATCTGTTATCAAAGATTTATGAGTCTTTATAGGGACATACGCAGTTGGCACATTACATTCTGACCATGGCCCCATGTTTAGCTCTAGGGCTTACAAAGAAGCCATGGGATGTTTGGGTGTTGCACTGCGGTACTCCTCTCCGTACCATCCTGAGGGAAATTTGGTTGTGGAGAGGAAAAACCGGGACCTAAAGCAATCTTTAACAGCTAGAGTATTAGGTTCGGGTGGTAGTTGGGTCAATCACTTATATGGGGTACAGGGGGCCTTAAACAATATTCCAAGAAGTTCTCTAGGGGGTGTCACTCCTTATGAGGTCCTTTTTGGGACGAGTGTCGTGTCACCAACTCCCCGGGATCGGAACGATGCTCAAAAATGGTCCACCTCTCGATAGCTCCAAGTCTGTATGCTGTTATAGCACAGATCAGTGAAGTGATCGAGCGAGGGAAGGAAAGGGTGGGTACAGCGGGGAAGGAGACCTGAAATGACACCAAAGGACAATCCTATTAGTAACAGTTTAGAGTGGTTTCTATAGTGTATTCACCAATACCCAGCCCTCAAGTACCTGTAAAGAAAGAAAATGAACGGGATCATTTCTGCTGAGCCCTTTTGGTTTATCTCGCTCCTATTATTCCACATAGGATCATGACCATAAACCTTCTTGAAAGGACCCACTATTGACAATGCAAGGAGACACAAAAATAGAGGCAAACATGAATACAACCTGTCTATTGGCCAACAATACTAGTTCCTTAACTCAAAACCAGACCTACCCAGACATCACCAGGCCTGGCATCACAGGGTAGTAAGAGATAGTATCACTGGCTCTTCTACTGTTCCCTGCTATTTGTATGCAGCCTGAACATAGAGGAAAAAACATAGAATCAAACCTATAAATCAAATGTGCTAACAAATAAGTGATACTTCACTTGCCATTTAGTGAAATATATTATAAGGACATTTTTGCGCATGTTATATATTGTTAGCAACCAGCTGCACCATGTTATGTTGCACCTTTTCAGAGTAACAATAAGGACTGTACAAAGAACAAACACACATGAAGACATACAACATAGACAAGTGCCCCATTCTAGTCCGGGCACAGGACGGGCCGCTGAGTTAGTTTAAGTGCCCCAAGAAATGCCGGTATTCCTACCACCTGCACGAGAGGACATACGTGTCTCTCACCAACAGGGAGGAACACCGCAATGATTAACGAAACACACAATGCGTTTTGCAAAATAAGTATCCCTACCACCTGCACGAGAGAACAAATGTGTCTCTCACCAACAGGGAGGGACACCGTACTACAGGAATGAGGCTTAACGCCTCCACAGAGCAAGGTTCCTCAGGTAGCGTGGCAAAGTTACGCTTGCTTAGTCAAGCCCAGGTCCAAGAACAGTGTAGGCGGTGTTACGACACCCTTACCGGACCGTTACTCTGATGCTGGAAGGAGCGGCTCACCAATACGTCCGATGCGTCCTCCGTGGGATCTCCAGAATAATCTGCAGTGCTGCGGGGAGGCGGATGTGCTAATGACTCCTTCCGCTCTCCCTGACGGCAGCGCGTCACCCGCAAGGCATCCCGGGAAGTGTAGTCATTTCCCTCTATAGTGACGGGACGGAAAGGAAGACGCTTGGACCGCGTTTACTTCGTCTCGCGGTGAGACAGGGTTCAAGTGAAGCCGGGAGGGGGAGGGATTATGACAGTACATCCTCCTTCCAGAGAACCCTGTCGATCGCTATGTTATTCCAGGATTTTTCTTGTGAAATGCAGTGATCAGTCTGGGAGAGTGTATTCTTCTTGCGGGTTCCCATGAATGTTCCTCAGGCCCATACCCTTTCCATGCTACCAGATACCTCCTTTGTCTCCCCTTAGTTTGGTATCAAGGATTCCGGCAACCTCATATTCCTGCTCTTTGTTCACCCATAGGGTACTAGGCCTTTTTTAATGGGCGTAACAGAGGGCTTCAACAGCGATACATGAAACACAGGGTGTATCTTTAAGGTAGCAGGCAAGGCAAGTTTCACTGCCACAATATTAGCACATTTCAATACTTTGTAGGGACCTATATATTTGGGATTGAAAGCATTATGTTTTTTAAACAATATATTTTTGGTTGACAACCAAACCAAGTCCCCCTTTTTGCATACAGGGCCTGGTCTGCGGTGTTTGTCTGCCCCTTGCTTGTATCGTGTTTTCGCTATTTGTAAGTGTCTTTGCGTTTCCTTCAATGTTTCTTGTATGTGTTCTACTCTATCTTGTACTTCTGGAAGAGTAGACGCTGGGCTCGGATGAACAAAGGGGAGGAATCGTGGGTGAAAACCATATGTGTTATAATATGGGGTGGTGTGTGTGGAACAATTTTTTGAGTTATTGTATGCTACTTCGGCTAGACACAAGTATTCCACCCAGGCGTCTGTGTTGGTATCTACGTAACAACGGAGGTATTGTTTTATCGTCTGGTTTACCCTTTCTGTTTGACCGTCTGTCTGTGGATGAAAGCTCGTGGAAAGTGCTACCTGGATTTGTAATGCAGAACACCACACCTTCCAAAAGCGAGCTGTAAATTGGGACCCCCTATCTGAGACTATCTTTCTCGGAAGCCCGTGCAATCTAACGATATGAAGCAACAATAACTTGGCTAATTGTCCTGCCGAGGGTATCTGTTTGCAGGCTACGAAGTGTCCCATTTTTGTGAGATAGTCTACAACCACTAAAACCGTGGTGAATCCTTGATCGGGGGGTAGGCCTACAATAAAGTCAAAGGAAATATTCTCCCAAGGCCTATCTGGGGTAGGTAACGGATGCAATAGTCCTTGTGGTTTAGTGTGGTCTGTTTTCATTTGTGCACAGACTTTGCACCCCTTAATCCAAGAGGTGACGTCTCTTCTTATAGCCGGCCACCAGAACTGTCTGTAAACTTTGTCCATAGTTTTTTTCCAATCCGGTGTGACCTGCGCTAGGTACGTGATGACACCATTGGTATACCTGTTTCTGTAGTTGTTGAGTGGGAACCAGAATTTGGTTTCCTTTTACCGGGATTCCTTGTCTTATCCTCCACTCCCGTGTCTTTTGAGCCAATTTTTCCACCTGAAGGTCTGGATGCCACTGGCTACTTTCTGTAGAAAATCACTTGTTTGCACCACACATATCACCTTCTCAGAAGGTATAATGGCGTGTTCCATAGGTTCTTCCTCTTCTTGTACTGATTCCTGTCTGGTTAAGGCATCAGCCTTTTTGTTCTCCTTTCCGGGTCTGAAAGTAACGATGAAATCGTATTCTTCAAAAAACAGCATCCACCTTAGCTGTCGGGGTGTAAGGTGTCTAGCCGAGCGCATATACTGGAGGTTGCGGTGATCGGTGTATACCGTCACTCTTTCCTGGGCCCCCAATAGGAAATGCCGCCATTCTGTAAAAGCTGTTTTTATGGCCAGTAGCTCTTTCTCGGCTATTGTATAGTTTTTCTCAGCATCGTTAAGCTTGCGAGACATAAACGCTATGGGATGCAACTGACCCGTGGACTCATGTCGCTGGTATAGTATTGCGCCAATTGCTAGCTCCGAAGCGTCTGCTTCAACAATATAGGGTTTGTTAGGATTGGGATGTGCTAGAACTGGTGCTGAGATGAACGTGGACTTCAATTCGTCGAATGCTACTTGGGCCTCTTTGGACCAAAGGAACTGGGTTTTCTTTCGAAGCAACTTACTAATGGGGGTAGCGAGTTTGGAGAATTGATCGATGAACCTCCGGTAGAAATTGGCAAAGCCCAAGAAGCATTGAACGTCTTTCACGTTCTGGGGTTCTGGCCATTCCTTGACCACTAATACTTTTCTCTCTGCCAATTCCTGCCCGTTAGGAGTTAACATCACCCCTAGGAATTCAACAGTGTCAACATGGAATTCACACTTGCTTAATTTGCAGTAAAGGTGGTTCTCTCTCAAGGCTTGCAAAACGTTACGGACATGTTGAATGTGTTTGTCTTCGGTTGATGAATATATAAGAATGTCGTCTATGTAGACAACGACATATCTGTCCAAAAATTCCCTCAGGACTTCATTAAGGCAATACTAGAAAGCTGCAGGGGCTTTGCATAGCCAGAACGGCATCACCAGATACTCATAGAGACCGTAGCGGGTTTTAAAAGCAGTTTTCCATTCGTCGCCGGCTCTCATTCTTACTAAATGGTAAGCCCCTTGCCCCTTTTAGATCGAGTTTAGTAAAGATCACTGCTTGTTTTACTTGCTCTAGAAGTACAGGTATTAAGGGCAGTGGGTATCGTTTTTTTACTGTTATATCATTCAATGCCCTGAAGTCTATGCACGTGCGCCGCTCCCCATTGGCTTTTGGAATGAAAAATAACGGCGATGCTGCAGGTGACTTCGAGGGACGAATAAACCCCAACTCCAAATATTTATCCAGATAGCGTCGCAAGTGGTCGTTTTCCTGTTCTGTCAACGCATAGACTCTCCCGCATGGCACCACTGCCCCGGGGATGAGGTCTATTTGACAATCATATTGTCTGTGAGGGGGTAAAGACTCTGCTTGTGTTTCGTTGAAAACATCCTCAAACTGAGCATAATGATCAGGCAAAACGGTATCCTTTTCCGTGGCTGTGGCAATCCGTTGGCATGTGGATAGAGCCCGGGAGGGCGGATTCGAAGATCGTTTTGTTTACCCAATCAATAGTGGGATTGTGTTTCTGTAGCCAGGGTAAGCCTAAAATGATACCCTATTGAAGTGCCTTGATTATCTGAAATGTTATAGACTCCCAATGCTCTGATTCATACAACATCTCCATAGGGCCAGACGCAAACGTAATGGGTCCAGACTCCAAAATTCTTCCGTCCACTGCCACCACAATCTCCGGATGTGTTTTCTTCATCATGGTTATTCCCATCTTTTTGGCTACTGCTTCATCCATGAATATGTCGGTGGCTCCTGAAT
Organism: Calotriton arnoldi; assembly: GCA_963921515.1. NCBI lineage: Eukaryota > Metazoa > Chordata > Amphibia > Caudata > Salamandridae > Calotriton > Calotriton arnoldi. The sequence goes on along the minus strand of CAWUFW010000124.1, from coordinate 780,382 downwards.
CGATCAAAGCGGGTCTTTCTTCCCAGTGTTCTTTGAGCTTCAACTTAATGGAGATGAAGAAGAAACGCATTAAAGAGGTTTCTGTTCTGTTGTTTAACGAGGGAATGATACTAATGCTCGAGGGCTCCCCTCTTCTGTTTCTCGAGCGCTCTAGTTTTCCGACACCTTTCTAGTGGAAGGTGCTTCGATTCGTCTAAATCCTCCTCGACTGTTTGGCGGCTTCAGAAGACATTCCCGGACAAAGTGACCCTTTTTGCCGCAGTATAAACAGAGGCCGTTTTTTCGGCGCATGTCTCTTTCTTCTGTGGTTAAGGCTGCTCGCTGGGCGCCTACCTCCATGGGTTCTGGAGCATTTCGTTTAGCTTGCTCCCCCATTCTGGGACGTTCATATCTACCATACGTTCGTTCTTTCCGTTTAGTGTCCCCTTTTCTATCACTTAAACGATGTTCTAACCGCAACGTAAGGTGTATCAGTTCTGTGCAGGTTCGAGGTTGAGGATCGATTTGAGCGATAATATCTTTGAGTTCGTCCCTTAAGCCCTGGTAATATATAGCGAATTGTTTTTCCTCGGGCCAGTTGGACCCTGCTACCAATCTCCTGAAGGTAGTGATGTATACATGTAATTCTTTGTTACCCTGTCGTAATTCTAGCAGTTCTCTGTCAGCGGATAGGGTGTGCGTTCTCCTGTCAAAGATGTTTTCAAACTCTGTTCTGAAAGCGTCCCAATCGTACAGAAGAGGGTCATCTTTCTGCACTAACGGAACCGCCCATAACGCTGCATCCCCAGCTAAGTAAGAAATTAGGAACGCCACTCGCGCTTGGTTGGTAGCGAACACTTTCGCTTTACAGTTAAAATGTAACAGCACTTGAGTAAGGAATACCTGTGTTTTACCTGCCTCCCCGTAGTATCTTTCAGGGGGGCTAGTGGGAGAGGGGTAGGCATTTCCACTGTGATAGGCTGTGGTGAAAAAGGAGAAACCCCTCCTACATCAAAAGGGTTCTTTTGCATGCGATCTAACCTGGCTTGCAAGGCCACGGTCTCTACTCTAGATGCCGCAAGTTCTTGTTGCACCACTTGTAGTGTGGCCAACAAGTCCTCTAAAGTAGCCATGTTGGAGCAAAGAGTCCGATCAGGAGGAGTGAAATACGTGGGCCGATTATTCTGTCGTGTCACCAACTCCCCGGGATCGGAACGATGCTCAAAATGGTCCACCTCTCGATAGCTCCAAGTCTGTATGCTGTTATAGCACAGATCAGTGAAGTGATCGAGCGAGGGAAGGAAAGGGTGGGGACAGCGGGAAGGAGACCTGAAATGACACCAAAGGACAATCCTATTAGTAACAGTTTAGAGTGGTTTCTATAGTGTATTCACCAATACCCAGCCCTCAAGTACCTGTAAAGAAAGAAAATGAACGGGATCATTTCTGCTGAGCCCTTTTGGTTTATCTCGCTCCTATTATTCCACATAGGATCATGACCATAAACCTTCTTGAAAGGACCCACTATTGACAATGCAAGGAGACACAAAAATAGAGGCAAACATGAATACAACCTGTCTATTGGCCAACAATACTAGTTCCTTAACTCAAAACCAGACCTACCCAGACATCACCAGGCCTGGCATCACAGGGTAGTAAGAGATAGTATCACTGGCTCTTCTACTGTTCCCTGCTATTTGTATGCAGCCTGAACATAGAAGAAAAAACATAGAATCAAACCTATAAATCAAATGTGCTAACAAATAAGTGATACTTCACTTGCCATTCAGTGAAATATATTATAAGGACATTTTTGCGCATGTTATATATTGTTAGCAACCAGCTGCACCATGTTATGCTGCACCTTTTCAGAGTAACAATAAGGACTGTACAAAGAACAAACACACATGAAGACATACAACATAGACAAGTGCCCCATTCTAGTCCGGGCACAGGACGGGCCGCTGAGTTAGTTTAAGTGCCCCAAGAAATGCCGGTATTCCTACCACCTGCACGAGAGGACATACGTGTCTCTCACCAACAGGGAGGAACACCGCAATGATTAACGAAACACACAATGCGTTTTGCAAAATAAGTATCCCTACCACCTGCACGAGAGAACAAATGTGTCTCTCACCAACAGGGAGGGACACCGTACTACAGGAATGAGGCTTAACGCCTCCACAGAGCAAGGTTCCTCAGGTAGCGTGGCAAAGTTACGCTTGCTTAGTCAAGCCCAGGTCCAAGAACAGTGTAGGCGGTGTTACGACACCCTTACCGGACCGTTACTCTGATGCTGGAAGGAGCGGCTCACCAATCCGTCCGATGCGTCCTCCGTGGGATCTCCAGAATAATCTGCAGTGCTGCGGGGAGGCGGATGTGCTAATGACTCCTTCCGCTCTCCCTGACGGCAGCGCGTCACCTGCAAGGCATCCCGGGAAGTGTAGTCTTTTCCCTCTATAGTGACGGGACGGAAAGGAAGACGCTTGGACCGCGTTTACTTCGTCTCACGGTGAGACAGGGTTCAAGTGAAGCCGGGAGGGGAGGGATTATGACAGTACATCCTCCTTCCAGAGAACCCTGTCGATCGCTATGTTATTCCAGGATTTTTCTTGTGAAATGCAGTGATCAGTCTGGGAGAGTGTATTCTTCTTGCGGGTTCCCATGAATGTTCCTCAGGCCCATACCCTTTCCATGCTACCAGATACCGCCTTTGTCTCCCCCTTAGTTGGTATCAAGGATTCCGGCAACCTCATATTCCTGCTCTTTGTTCACCCATAGGGTACTAGGCCTTTTTTAATGGGCGTAACAGAGGGCTTCAACAGCGATACATGAAACACAGGGTGTATCTTTAAGGTAGCAGGCAAGGCAAGTTTCACTGCCACAATATTAGCACATTTCAATACTTTGTAGGGACCTATATATTTGGGATTGAAAGCATTATGTTTTTTAAACAATATATTTTTGGTTGACAACCAAACCAAGTCCCCCTTTTTGTATACAGGGCCTGGTCTGCGGTGTTTGTCTGCCCCTTGCTTGTATTGTGTTTTCGCTATTTGTAAGTGTCTTTGCGTTTCCTTCAATGTTTCTTGTATGTGTTCTACTCTATCTTGTACTTCTGGAAGAGTAGACGCTGGGCTCGGATGAACAAAGGGGAGGAATCGTGGGTGAAAACCATATGTGTTATAATATGGGGTGGTGTGTGTGGAACAATGTTTTGAGTTATTGTATGCTACTTCGGCTAGCCACAAGTATTACACCCAGGCGTCTGTGTTGGTATCTACGTAACAACGGAGGTATTGTTTTATCGTCTGGTTTACCCTTTCTGTTTGACCGTCTGTCTGTGGATGAAAGCTCGTGGAAAGTGCTACCTGGATTTGTAATGCAGAACACCACACCTTCCAAAAGCGAGCTGTAAATTGGGACCCCTATCTGAGACTATCTTTCTCGGAAGCCCGTGCAATCTAACGATATGAAGCAACAATAACTTGGCTAATTGTCCTGCCGAGGGTATCTGTTTGCAGGCTACGAAGTGTCCCATTTTTGTGAGATAGTCTACAACCACTAAAACCGTGGTGAATCCTTGATCGGGGGTAGGCCTACAATAAAGTCAAAGGAAATATTCTCCCAAGGCCTATCTGGGGTAGGTAACGGATGCAATAGTCCTTGTGGTTTAGTGTGGTCTGTTTTCATTTGTGCACAGACTTCGCACCCCTTAATCCAAGAGGTGACGTCTCTTCTTATAGCCGGCCACCAGAACTGTCTGTAAACTTTGTCCATAGTTTTTCCAATCCGGTGTGACCTGCGCTAGGTACGTGATGACACCATTGGTATACCTGTTTCTGTAGTTGTTGAGTGGGAACCAGAATTTGGTTTCCTTTACCGGGATTCCTTGTCTTATCCTCCACTCCCCGTGTCTTTTAGGCCAATTTTTCCACCTGAAGGTCTGGATGCCACGGGCTACTTTCTGTAGAAAATCGCTTGTTTGCACCACACATATCACCTTCTCAGAAGGTATAATGGCGTGTTCCATAGGTTCTTCCTCTTCTTGTACTGATTCCTGTCTGGTTAAGGCATCAGCCTTTTTGTTCTCCTTTCCGGGTCTGAAAGTAACGATGAAATCGTATTCTTCAAAAACAGCATCCACCTTAGCTGTCGGGGTGTAAGGTGTCTAGCCGAGCGCATATACTGGAGGTTGCGGTGATCGGTGTATACCGTCACTCTTTCCTGGGCCCCCAATAGGAAATGCCGCCATTCTGTAAAAGCTGTTTTTATGGCCAGTAGCTCTTTCTCGGCTATTGTATAGTTTTTCTCAGCATCGTTAAGCTTGCGAGACATAAACGCTATGGGATGCAACTGACCCGTGGACTCATGTCGCTGGTATAGTATTGCGCCAATTGCTAGCTCCGAGCGTCTGCTTCAACAATATAGGGTTTGTTAGGATTGGGATGTGCTAGAACTGGTGCTGAGATGAACGTGGACTTCAATTCGTCGAATGCTACTTGGGCCTCTTTGGACCAAAGGAACTGGGTTTTCTTTCGAAGCAACTTACTAATGGGGGTAGCGAGTTTGGAGAATTGATCGATGAACCTCCGGTAGAAATTGGCAAAGCCCAAGAAGCATTGAACGTCTTTCACGTTCTGGGGTTCTGGCCATTCCTTGACCACTAATACTTTTCTCTCTGCCAATTCCTGCCCGTTAGGAGTTAACATCACCCCTAGGAATTCAACAGTGTCAACATGGAATTCACACTTGCTTAATTTGCAGTAAAGGTGGTTCTCTCTCAAGGCTTGCAAAACGTTACGGACATGTTGAATGTGTTTGTCTTCGGTTGATGAATATATAAGAATGTCGTCTATGTAGACAACGACATATCTGTCCAAAAATTCCCTCAGGACTTCATTAAGGAAATACTAGAAAGCTGCAGGGGCTTTGCATAGCCAGAACGGCATCACCAGATACTCATAGAGACCGTAGCGGGTTTTAAAAGCAGTTTTCCATTCGTCGCCGGCTCTCATTCTTACTAAATGGTAAGCCCCTTGCCCCTTTTAGATCGAGTTTAGTAAAGATCACTGCTTGTTTTACTTGCTCTAGAAGTACAGGTATTAAGGGCAGTGGGTATCGTTTTTTTACTGTTATATCATTCAATGCCCTGAAGTCTATGCACGTGCGCCGCTCCCCATTGGCTTTTGGAATGAAAAATAACGGCGATGCTGCAGGTGACTTCGAGGGACGAATAAACCCCAACTCCAAATATTTATCCAGATAGCGTCGCAAGTGGTCGTTTTCCTGTTCTGTCAACGCATAGACTCTCCCGCATGGCACCACTGCCCCGGGGATGAGGTCTATTTGACAATCATATTGTCTGTGAGGGGGTAAAGACTCTGCTTGTGTTTCGTTGAAAACATCCTCAAACTGAGCATAATGATCAGGCAAAACGGTATCCTTTTCCGTGGCTGTGGCAATCCGTTGGCATGTGGATAGAGCCCGGGAGGGCGGAATCGAAGATCGTTTTGTTTACCCAATCAATAGTGGGATTGTGTTTCTGTAGCCAGGGTAAGCCTAAAATGATACCCTATTGAAGTGCCTTGATTATCTGAAATGTTATAGACTCCCAATGCTCTGATTCATACAACATCTCCATAGGGCCAGACGCAAACGTAATGGGTCCAGACTCCAAAATTCTTCCGTCCACTGCCACCACAATCTCCGGATGTGTTTTCTTCATCATGGTTATTCCCATCTTTTTGGCTACTGCTTCATCCATGAATATGTCGGTGGCTCCTGAATCGATCAAAGCGGGTCTTTCTTCCCAGTGTTCTTTGAGCTTCAACTTAATGGAGATGAAGAAGAAACGCATTAAAGAGGTTTCTGTTCTGTTGTTTAACGAGGGAATGATACTAATGCTCGAGGGCTCCCTCTTCTGTTTCTCGAGCGCTCTAGTTTTCCGACACCTTTCTAGTGGAAGGTGCTTCGATTCGTCTAAATCCTCCTCGACTGTTTGGCGGCTTCAGAAGACATTCCCGGACAAAGTGACCCTTTTTGCCGCAGTATAAACAGAGGCCGTTTTTTCGGCGCATGTCTCTATCTTCTGTGGTTAAGGCTGCTCGCTGGGCGCCTACCTCCATGGGTTCTGGAGCATTTCGTTTAGCTTGCTCCCCCATTCTGGGACGTTCATATCTACCATACGTTCGTTCTTTCCGTTTAGTGTCCCCTTTTCTATCACTTAAACGATGTTCTAACCGCAACGTAAGGTGTATCAGTTCTGTGCAGGTTCGAGGTTGAGGATCGATTTGAGCGATAATATCTTTGAGTTCGTCCCTTAAGCCCTGGTAATATATAGCGAATTGTTTTTCCTCGGGCCAGTTGGACCCTGCTACCAATCTCCTGAAGGTAGTGATGTATACATGTAATTCTTTGTTACCCTGTCGTAATTCTAGCAGTTCTCTGTCAGCGGATAGGGTGTGCGTTCTCCTGTCAAAGATGTTTTCAAACTCTGTTCTGAAAGCGTCCCAATCGTACAGAAGAGGGTCATCTTTCTGCACTAACGGAACCGCCCATAACGCTGCATCCCCAGCTAAGTAAGAAATTAGGAACGCCACTCGCGCTTGGTTGGTAGCGAACACTTTCGCTTTACAGTTAAAATGTAACAGCACTTGAGTAAGGAATACCTGTGTTTTACCTGCCTCCCCGTAGTATCTTTCAGGGGGGCTAGTGGGAGAGGGGTAGGCATTTCCACTGTGATAGGCTGTGGTGAAAAAGGAGAAACCCCTCCTACATCAAAAGGGTTCTTTTGCATGCGATCTAACCTGGCTTGCAAGGCCACGGTCTCTACTCTAGATGCCGCAAGTTCTTGTTGCACCACTTGTAGTGTGGCCAACAAGTCCTCTAAAGTAGCCATGTTGGAGCAAAGAGTCCGATCAGGAGGAGTGAAATACGTGGGCCGATTATTCTGTCGTGTCACCAACTCCCCGGGATCGGAACGATGCTCAAAAATGGTCCACCTCTCGATAGCTCCAAGTCTGTATGCTGTTATAGCACAGATCAGTGAAGTGATCGAGCGAGGGAAGGAAAGGGTGGGGACAGCGGGGAAGGAGACCTGAAATGACACCAAAGGACAATCCTATTAGTAACAGTTTAGAGTGGTTTCTATATTGTATTCAACAATACCCAGCCCTCAAGTACCTGTAAAGAAAGAAAATGAACGGGATCATTTCTGCTGAGCCCTTTTGGTTTATCTCGCTCCTATTATTCCACATAGGATCATGACCATAAACCTTCTTGAAAGGACCCACTATTGACAATGCAAGGAGACACAAAAATAGAGGCAAACATGAATACAACCTGTCTATTGGCCAACAATACTAGTTCCTTAACTCAAAACCAGACCTACCCAGACATCACCAGGCCTGGCATCACAGGGTAGTAAGAGATAGTATCACTGGCTCTTCTACTGTTCCCTGCTATTTGTATGCAGCCTGAACATAGAAGAAAACATAGAATCAAACCTATAAATCAAATGTGCTAACAAATAAGTGATACTTCACTTGCCATTCAGTGAAATATATTATAAGGACATTTTTGCGCATGTTATATATTGTTAGCAACCAGCTGCACCATGTTATGCTGCACCTTTTCAGAGTAACAATAAGGACTGTACAAAGAACAAACACACATGAAGACATACAACATAGACAAGTGCCCCATTCTAGTCCGGGCACAGGACGGGCCGCTGAGTTAGTTTAAGTGCCCCAAGAAATGCCGGTATTCCTACCACCTGCACGAGAGGACATACGTGTCTCTCACCAACAGGGAGGAACACCGCAATGATTAACGAAACACACAATGCGTTTTGCAAAATAAGTATCCCTACCACCTGCACGAGAGAACAAATGTGTCTCTCACCAACAGGGAGGGACACCGTACTACAGGAATGAGGCTTAACGCCTCCACAGAGCAAGGTTCCTCAGGTAGCGTGGCAAAGTTACGCTTGCTTAGTCAAGCCCAGGTCCAAGAACAGTGTAGGCGGTGTTACGACACCCTTACCGGACCGTTACTCTGATGCTGGAAGGAGCGGCTCACCAATACGTCCGATGCGTCCTCCGTGGGATCTCCAGAATAATCTGCAGTGCTGCGGGGAGGCGGATGTGCTAATGACTCCTTCCGCTCTCCCTGACGGCAGCGCGTCACCTGCAAGGCATCCCGGGAAGTGTAGTCTTTTCCCTCTATAGTGACGGGACGGAAAGGAAGACGCTTGGACCGCGTTTACTTCGTCTCACGGTGAGACAGGGTTCAAGTGAAGCCGGGAGGGGGAGGGATTATGACAGTACATCCTCCTTCCAGAGAACCCTGTCGATCGCTATGTTATTCCAGGATTTTTCTTGTGAAATGCAGTGATCAGTCTGGGAGAGTGTATTCTTCTTGCGGGTTCCCATGAATGTTCCTCAGGCCCATACCCTTTCCATGCTACCAGATACCGCCTTTGTCTCCCCCTTAGTTGGTATCAAGGATTCCGGCAACCTCATATTCCTGCTCTTTGTTCACCCATAGGGTACTAGGCCTTTTTTTAATGGGCGTAACAGAGGGCTTCAACAGCGATACATGAAACACAGGGTGTATCTTTAAGGTAGCAGGCAAGGCAAGTTTCACTGCCACAATATTAGCACATTTCAATACTTTGTAGGGACCTATATATTTGGGATTGAAAGCATTATGTTTTTTAAACAATATATTTTTGGTTGACAACCAAACCAAGTCCCCCTTTTTGTATACAGGGCCTGGTCTGCGGTGTTTGTCTGCCCCTTGCTTGTATCGTGTTTTCGCTATTTGTAAGTGTCTTTGCGTTTCCTTCAATGTTTCTTGTATGTGTTCTACTCTATCTTGTACTTCTGGAAGAGTAGACGCTGGGCTCGGATGAACAAAGGGGAGGAATCGTGGGTGAAAACCATATGTGTTATAATATGGGGTGGTGTGTGTGGAACAATGTTTTGAGTTATTGTATGCTACTTCGGCTAGCCACAAGTATTCCACCCAGGCGTCTGTGTTGGTATCTACGTAACAACGGAGGTATTGTTTTATCGTATGGTTTACCCTTTCTGTTGGACCGTCTGTCTGTGGATGAAAGCTCGTGGAAAGTGCTACCTGGATTTGTAATGCAGAACACCACACCTTCCAAAAGCGAGCTGTAAATTGGGACCCCTATCTGAGACTATCTTTCTCGGAAGCCCGTGCAATCTAACGATATGAAGCAACAATAACTTGGCTAATTGTCCTGCCGAGGGTATCTGTTTGCAGGCTACGAAGTGTCCCATTTTTGTGAGATAGTCTACAACCACTAAAACCGTGGTGAATCCTTGATCGGGGGTAGGCCTACAATAAAGTCAAAGGAAATATTCTCCCAAGGCCTATCTGGGGTAGGTAACGGATGCAATAGTCCTTGTGGTTTAGTGTGGTCTGTTTTCATTTGTGCACAGACTTCGCACCCCTTAATCCAAGAGGTGACGTCTCTTCTTATAGCCGGCCACCAGAACTGTCTGTAAACTTTGTCCATAGTTTTTTTCCAATCCGGTGTGACCTGCGCTAGGTACGTGATGACACCATTGGTATACCTGTTTCTGTAGTTGTTGAGTGGGAACCAGAATTTGGTTTCCTTTTACCGGGATTCCTTGTCTTATCCTCCACTCCCCGTGTCTTTTAGGCCAATTTTTCCACCTGAAGGTCTGGATGCCACGGGCTACTTTCTGTAGAAAATCGCTTGTTTGCACCACACATATCACCTTCTCAGAAGGTATAATGGCGTGTTCCATAGGTTCTTCCTCTTCTTGTACTGATTCCTGTCTGGTTAAGGCACCAGCCTTTTTGTTCTCCTTTCCGGGTCTGAAAGTAACGATGAACTCGTATTCTTCAAAAAGCAGCATCCACCTAAGCTGTCGGGGTGTAAGGTGTCTAGCCGAGCGCATAAACTGGAGGTTGCGGTGATCGGTGTATACCGTCACTCTTTCCTGGGCCCCCAATAGGAAATGCCGCCATTCTGTAAAAGCTGTTTTATGGCCAGTAGCTCTTTCTCGGCTAATGTATAGTTTTTCTCAGCATCGTTAAGCTTGCGAGACATAAACGCTATGGGATGCAACTGACCCATGGACTCATGTCGCTGGTATAGTATTGCGCCAATTGCTAGCTCCGAAGCGTCTGCTTCAACAATATAGGGTTTGTTAGGATTGGGATGTGCTAGAACTGGTGCTGAGATGAACGTGGACTTCAATTCGTCGAATGCTACTTGGGCCTCTTTGGACCAAAGGAACTGGGTTTTCTTTCGAAGCAACTTAGTAATGGGGGTAGCGAGTTTGGAGAATTGATCGATGAACCTCCGGTAGAAATTGGCAAAGCCCAAGAAGCATTGAACGTCTTTCACGTTCTGGCATTCTGGCCATTCCTTGACCACTAATACCTTTCTCTCCGCCATTTCCTGCCCGTTAGGAGTTAACATCACCCCTAGGAATTCAACAGTGTCAACATGGAATTCACACTTGCTTAATTTGCAGTAAAGGTGGTTCTCTCTCAAGGCTTGCAAAATGTTACGGACATGTTGAATGTGTTTGTCTTCGGTTGATGAATATATAAGAATGTAGTCTATGTAGACAACGACGTATCTGTCCAAAAATTCCCTCAGGACTTCATTAAGGAAGTACTAGAAAGCTGCAGGGGCTTTGCATAGCCAGAACGGCATCACCAGATACTCATAGAGACCGTAGCAGGTTTTAAAAGCAGTTTTCCATTCGTCGCCGGCTCTCATTCTTACTAAATGGTAAGCCCCTTTTAGATCGAGTTTAGTAAAGATCACTGCTTGTTTTACTTGCTCTAGAAGTACAGGTATTAAGGGCAGTGGGTATCGTTTTTTACTGTTATATCATTCAATGCCCTGAAGTCTATGCACGTGCGCCGCTCCCCATTGGCTTTTGGAATGAAAAATAACGGCGATGCTGCAGGTGACTTCGAGGGACGAATAAACCCCAACTCCAAATATTTATCCAGATAGTGTCGCAAGTGGTCGTTTTCCTGTTCTGTCAACGCATAGACTCTCCCGCATGGCACCACTGCCCCGGGGATGAGGTCTATTTGACAATCATATTGTCTGTGAGGGGGTAAAGACTCTGCTTGTGTTTCATTGAAAACGTCCTCAAACTGAGCATAATGATCAGGCAAAACGGTATCCTTTTCCGCGGCTGTGGCAATCCGTTGGCATGTGGATAGAGCCTGGGAGGGCGGAATCGAAGATCATTTTGTTTACCCAATCAATAGTGGGATTGTGTTTCTGTAGCCAGGGTAAGCCTAAAATGATACCATATTGAAGTGCCTTGATTATCTGAAATGTTATAGACTCCCAATGCTCTGATTCATACAACATCTCCATAGGGCCAGACGCAAAGGTAATGGGTCCAGACTCCAAAATTCTTCCGTCCACTGCCACCACAATCTCCGGATGTGTTTTCTTCACCATGGTTATTCCCATCTTTTTGGCTACTGCTTCATCCATGAATATGTCGGTGGCTCCTGAATCGATCAAAGCGGGTCTTTGTTCTTTGAGCTTCAACTTAATGGAGATGAAGAAGAAACGCTTTAAAGAGGTTTCTGTACTGTTGTTTAACGAGGGAATGATACTAATGCTCGAGGGCTCCCCTCTTCTGTTTCTCGAGCGCTCTAGTTTTCTGACACCTTTCTAGTGGAAGGTGCTTCGATTCGTCTAAATCCTCCTCGACTGTTTGGTGGCTTCAGAAGACATTCCCGGACAAAGTGACCCTTTTGCCGCAGTATAAACAGAGGACGTTTTTCGGCACGTGTCTCTTTCTTCTGTGGTTAAGGCTGCTCGCACGGCGCCTATCTCCATGGGTTCTGGAGCATTTCGTTTAGCTTGCTCCCCCATTCTGGGACGTTCATATCTACCATACGTTCGTTCTTTCCGTTTAGTGTCCCCTTTTCTATCACTTAAACGATGTTCTAACCGCAAGGTAAGGTGTATCAGTTCTGTGCAGGTTCGAGGTTGAGGATCGATTTGAGCGATATTATCTTTGAGTTCGTCCCATAACCCCTGGTAATATATATATAGCGTATTGTTTTTCCTGGGGCCAGTTGGACTCTGCTACCAATCTCCTGAAGGTAGTGATGTATACATGTAATTCTTTGTTACCCTGTCGTAATTCTAGCAGTTCTCTGTCAGCGGATAGGGTGTGCGTTCTCCTGTCAAAGATGTTTTCAAACTCTGTTCTGAAAGCGTCCCAATCGTACAGAAGAGGGTCATCTTTCTGCACTAACGGAACCGCCCATAACGCTGCATCCCCAGCTAAGTAAGAAATTAGGAACGCCACTCGCGCTTGGTTGGTAGCGAACACTTTCGCTTTACAGTTAAAATGTAACAGCACTTGAGTAAGGAATACCTGTGTTTTACCTGCCTCCCCGTAGTATCTTTCAGGGGGGGCTAGTGGGATAGGGGTAGGCATTTCCACTGTGATAGGCTGTGGTGAAAAAGGAGAAACCCCTCCTACATCAAAGGGTTCTTTTGCATGCGATCTAACCTGGCTTGCAAGGCCACGGTCTCTACTCTAGGTGCCGCAAGTTCTTGTTGCACCACTTGTAGTGTGGCCAACAAGTCCTCTAAAGTAGCCATGTTGGAGCAAAGAGTCCGATCAGGAGGAGTGAAATACGTGGGCCGATTATTCTGTCGTGTCACCAACTCCCCGGGATCGGAACGATGCTCAAAATGGTCCACCTCTCGATAGCTCCAAGTCTGTATGCTGTTATAGCACAGATCAGTGAAGTGATCGAGCGAGGGAAGGAAAGGGTGGGGACAGCGGGGAAGGAGACCTGAAATGACACCAAAGGACAATCCTATTAGTAACAGTTTAGAGTGGTTTCTATAGTTTATTCACCAATACCCAGCCCTCAAGTACCTGTAAAGAAAGAAAATGAACGGGATCATTTCTGCTGAGCCCTTTTGGTTTATCTTGCTCCTATTATTCCACATAGGATCATGACCATAAACCTTCTTGAAAGGACCCACTATTGACAATGCAAGGAGACACAAAAATAGAGGCAAACATGAATACAACCTGTCTATTGGCCAACAATACTAGTTCCTTAACTCAAAACCAGACCTACCCAGACATCACCAGGCCTGGCATCACAGGGTAGTAAGAGATAGTATCACTGGCTCTTCTACTGTTCCCTGCTATTTGTATGCAGCCTGAACATAGAGGAAAAAACATAGAATCAAACCTATAAATCAAATGTGCTAACAAATAAGTGATACTTCACTTGCCATTCAGTGAAATATATTATAAGGACATTTTTGCGCATGTTATATATTGTTAGCAACCAGCTGCACCATGTTATGCTGCACCTTTTCAGAGTAACAATAAGGACTGTACAAAGAACAAACACACATGAAGACATACAACATAGACAAGTGCCCCATTCTAGTCCGGGCACAGGACGGGCCGCTGAGTTTGTTTAAGTGCCCCAAGAAATGCTGGTATTCCTACCACCTGCACGAGAGGACATACGTGTCTCTCACCAACAGGGAGGAACACCGCAATGATTAACGAAGCACACAATGCGTTTTGCAAAATAAGTATCCCTACCACCTGCACGAGAGAACAAATGTGTCTCTCACCAACAGGGAGGGACACCGTACTACAGGAATGAGGGTTAACGCCTCCACAGAGCAAGGTTCCTCAGGTAGCGTGGCAAAGTTACGCTTGCTTAGTCTAGCCCAGGTCCAAGAACAGTGTAGGCGGTGTTACGACACCCTTACCGGACCGTTACTCTGATGCTGGAAGGAGCGGCTCACCAATACGTCCGATGCGTCCTCCGTGGGATCTCCAGAATAATCTGCAGTGCTGCGGGGAGGCGGATGTGCTAATGACTCTTTCCGCTCTCCCTGACGGCAGCGCATCACCCGCAATGCATCCCGGGAAGTGTAGTCTTTTCCCTCTATAGTGACGGGACGGAAAGGAAGACGCTTGGACCGCGTTTACTTCGTCTCGCGGTGAGACAGGGTTCAAGTGAAGCCGGGAGGGGGAGGGATTATGACAGTACATCCTCCTTCCAGAGAACCCTGTCGATCGCTATGTTATTCCAGGATTTTTCTTGTGAAATGCAGTGATCAGTCTGGGAGAGTGTATTCTTCTTGCGGGTTCCCATGAATGTTCCTCAGGCCCATACTCTTTCCATGCTACCAGATACCACCTTTGTCTCCCCTTAGTTTGGTATCAAGGATTCCGGCAACCTCATATTCCTGCTCTTTGTTCACCCATAGGGTACTAGGCCTTTTTAATGGGCGTAACAGAGGGCTTCAACAGCGATACATGAAACACAGGGTGTATCTTTAAGGTAGCAGGCAAGGCAAGTTTCACTGCCACAATATTAGCACATTTCAATACTTTGTAGGGACCTATATATTTGGGATTGAAAGCATTATGTTTTTTAAACAATATATTTTTGGTTGACAACCAAACCAAGTCCCCCTTTTGTATACAGGGCCTGGTCTGCGGTGTTTGTCTGCCCCTTGCTTGTATCGTGTTTTCGCTATTTGTAAGTGTCTTTGCGTTTCCTTCAATGTTTCTTGTATGTGTTCTACTCTATCTTGTACTTCTGGAAGAGTAGACGCTGGGCTCGGATGAACAAAGGGGAGGAATCGTGGGTGAAAACCATATGTGTTATAATATGGGGTGGTGTGTGTGGAACAATGTTTTGAGTTATTGTATGCTACTTCGGCTAGCCACAAGTATTACACCCAGGCGTCTGTGTTGGTATCTACGTAACAACGGAGGTATTGTTTTATCGTCTGGTTTACCCTTTCTGTTTGACCGTCTGTCTGTGGATGAAAGCTCGTGGAAAGTGCTACCTGGATTTGTAATGCAGAACACCACACCTTCCAAAAGCGAGCTGTAAATTGGGACCCCCTATCTGAGACTATCTTTCTCGGAAGCCCGTGCAATCTAACGATATGAAGCAACAATAACTTGGCTAATTGTCCTGCCGAGGGTATCTGTTTGCAGGCTACGAAGTGTCCCATTTTTGTGAGATAGTCTACAACCACTAAAACCGTGGTGAATCCTTGATCGGGGGGTAGGCCTACAATAAAGTCAAAGGAAATATTCTCCCAAGGCCTATCTGGGGTAGGTAACGGATGCAATAGTCCTTGTGGTTTAGTGTGGTCTGTTTTCATTTGTGCACAGACTTCGCACGCCTTAATCCAAGAGGTGACGTCTCTTCTTATAGCCGGCCACCAGAACTGTCTGTAAACTTTGTCCATAGTTTTTTCCAATCCGGTGTGACCTGCGCTAGGTACGTGATAACACCATTGGTATACCTGTTTCTGTAGTTGTTGAGTGGGAACCAGAATTTGGTTTCCTTGTCTTATCCTCCACTCCCCGTGTCTTTTGAGCCAATTTTTCCACCTGAAGGTCTGGATGCCACGGGCTACCTTCTGTAGAAAATCGCTTGTTTGCACCGCACATATCACCTTCTCCGAAGGTATAATGGCATGTTCCATAGGTTCTTCCTCTTCTTGTACTGATTCCTGTCTGGTTAAGGCACCAGCCTTTTTGTTCTCCTTTCCGGGTCTGAAAGTAACGATGAACTCGTATTCTTCAAAAAGCAGCATCCACCTAAGCTGTCGGGGTGTAAGGTGTCTAGCCGAGCGCATAAACTGGAGGTTGCGGTGATCGGTGTATACCGTCACTCTTTCCTGGGCCCCCAATAGGAAATGCCGCCATTCTGTAAAAGCTGTTTTATGGCCAGTAGCTCTTTCTCGGCTATTGTATAGTTTTTCTCAGCATCGTTAAGCTTGCGAGACATAAACGCTATGGGATGCAACTGACCCATGGACTCATGTCGCTGGTATAGTATTGCGCCAATTGCTAGCTCCGAAGCGTCTGCTTCAACAATATAGGGTTTGTTAGGATTGGGATGTGCTAGAACTGGTGCTGAGATGAACGTGGACTTCAATTCGTCGAATGCTACTTGGGCCTCTTTGGACCAAAGGAACTGGAGTTTTCTTTCGAAGCAACTTAGTAATGGGGTAGCGAGTTTGGAGAATTGATCGATGAACCTCCGGTAGAAATTGGCAAAGCCCAAGAAGCATTGAACGTCTTTCACGTTCTGGCATTCTGGCCATTCCTTGACCACTAATACTTTCCTCTCCGCCATTTCCTGCCCGTTAGGAGTTAACATCACCCCTAGGAATTCAACAGTGTCAACATGGAATTCACACTTGCTTAATTTGCAGTAAAGGTGGTTCTCTCTCAAGGCTTGCAAAACGTTACGGACATGTTGAATGTGTTTGCCTTCGGTTGATGAATATATAAGAATGTCGTCTATGTAGACAACGACGTATCTGTCCAAAAATTCCCTCAGGACTTCATTAAGGAAATACTAGAAAGCTGCAGGGGCTTTGCATAGCCAGAACGGCATCACCAGATACTCATAGAGACCGTAGCGGGTTTTAAAAGCAGTTTTCCATTCGTCGCCGGCTCTCATTCTTACTAAATGGTAAGCCCCTTTTAGATCGAGTTTAGTAAAGATCACTGCTTGTTTTACTTGCTCTAGAAGTACAGGTATTAAGGGCAGTGGGTATCGTTTTTTTACTGTTATATCATTCAATGCCCTGAAGTCTATGCACGTGCGCCGCTCCCCATTGGCTTTTGGAATGAAAAATAACGGCGATGCTGCAGGTGACTTCGAGGGACGAATAAACCCCAACTCCAAATATTTATCCAGATAGCGTCGCAAGTGGTCGTTTTCCTGTTCTGTCAACGCATAGACTCTCCCGCATGGCACCACTGCCCCGGGGATGAGGTCTATTTGACAATCATATTGTCTGTGAGGGGGTAAAGACTCTGCTTGTGTTTCATTGAAAACGTCCTCAAACTGAGCATAATGATCAGGCAAAACGGTATCCTTTTCCGCGGCTGTGGCAATCCGTTGGCATGTGGATAGAGCCTGGGAGGGCGGAATCGAAGATCATTTTGTTTACCCAATCAATAGTGGGATTGTGTTTCTGTAGCCAGGGTAAGCCTAAAATGATACCATATTGAAGTGCCTTGATTATCTGAAATGTTATAGACTCCCAATGCTCTGATTCATACAACATCTCCATAGGGCCAGACGCAAAGGTAATGGGTCCAGACTCCAAAATTCTTCCGTCCACTGCCACCACAATCTCCGGATGTGTTTTCTTCACCATGGTTATTCCCATCTTTTTGGCTACTGCTTCATCCATGAATATGTCGGTGGCTCCTGAATCGATCAAAGCGGGTCTTTCTTCCCAGTGTTCTTTGAGCTTCAACTTAATGGAGATGAAGAAGAAACGCTTTAAAGAGGTTTCTGTACTGTTGTTTAACGTGGGAATGATACTAATGCTCGAGGGCTCCCCTCTTCTGTTTCTCGAGCGCTCTAGTTTTCCGACACCTTTCTAGTGGAAGGTGCTTCGATTCGTCTAAATCCTCCTCGACTGTTTGGTGGCTTCAGAAGACATTCCCGGACAAAGTGACCCTTTTAGCCGCAGTATAAACAGAGGACGTTTTTTCGGCACGTGTCTCTTTCTTCTGTGGTTAAGGCTGCTCGCACGGCGCCTATCTCCATGGGTTCTGGAGCATTTCGTTTAGCTTGCTCCCCCATTCTGGGACGTTCATATCTACCATACGTTCGTTCTTTCCGTTTAGTGTCCCCTTTTCTATCACTTAAACGATGTTCTAACCGCAACGTAAGGTGTATCAGTTCTGTGCAGGTTCGAGGTTGAGGATCGATTTGAGCGATAATATCTTTGAGTTCGTCCCATAACCCCTGGTAATATATAGCGAATAGTTTTTCCTGGGGCCAGTTGGACTCTGCTACCAATCTCCTGAAGGTAGTGATGTATACATGTAATTCTTTGTTACCCTGTCGTAATTCTAGCAATTCTCTGTCAGCGGATAGGGTGTGCGTTCTCCTGTCAAAGATGTTTTCAAACTCTGTTCTGAAAGTGTCCCAATCGTACAGAAGAGGGTCATCTTTCTGCACTAACGGAACCGCCCATAACGCTGCATCCCCAGCTAAGTAAGAAATTAGGAACGCCACTCGCGCTTGGTTGGTAGCGAACACTTTCGCTTTACAGTTAAAATGAAACAGCACTTGAGTAAGGAATACCTGTGTTTTACCTGCCTCCCCGTAGTATCTTTCAGGGGGGCTAGTGGGGTAGGGGTAGGCATTTCCACTGTGATAGGCTGTGGTGAAAAAGGAGAAACCCCTCCTACATCAAAAGGGTTCTTTTGCATGCGATCTAACCTGGCTTGCAAGGCCACGGTCTCTACTCTAGATGCCGCAAGTTCTTGTTGCACCACTTGTAGTGTGGCCAACAAGTCCTCTAAAGTAGCCATGTTGGAGCAAAGAGTCCGATCAGGAGGAGTGAAATACGTGGGCCGATTATTCTGTCGTGTCACCAACTCCCGGGATCGGAACGATGCTCAAAAATGGTCCACCTCTCGATAGCTCCAAGTCTGTATGCTGTTATAGCACAGATCAGTGAAGTGATCGAGCGAGGGAAGGAAAGGGTGGGGACAGCGGGGAAGGAGACCTGAAATGACACCAAAGGACAATCCTATTAGTAACAGTTTAGAGTGGTTTCTATAGTGTATTCACCAATACCCAGCCCTCAAGTACCTGTAAAGAAGGAAAATGAATGGGATCATTTCTGCTGAGCCCTTTTGGTTTATCTTGCTCCTATTATTCCGCATAGGATCATGACCATGAACCTTCTTGAAAGGACCCACTATTGACAATGCAAGGAGACACAAAAATAGAGGCAAACATGAATACAACCTGTCTATTGGCCAACAATACTAGTTCCTTAACTCAAAACCAGACCTACCCAGACATTACCAGGCCTGGCATCACAGGGTAGTAAGAGATAGTATCACTGGCTCTTCTGCTGTTCCCTGCTATTTGTATGTAGCCTGAACATAGAGGAAAAAACATAGAATCAAACCTATAAATCAAATGTGCTAACATATAAGTGATACTTCACTTGCCATTCAGTGAAATATATTATAAGGACATTTTTGCGCATGTTATATATTGTTAGCAACCAGCTGCACCATGTTATGCTGCACCTTTTCAGAGTAACAATAAGGACTGTACAAAGAACAACCACACATGAAGACATACAACATAGACAAGTGCCCCATTCTAGTCCGGGCACAGGACGGGCCGCTGAGTTAGTTTATGTGCCCCAAGAAATGCCAATATTCCTACCACCTGCACGAGAGGACATATGTGTCTCTCACCAACAGGGAGGAACACCGCAATGATTAACGAAGCACAAAATGCGTTTTGCAAAATAAGTATCCCTACCACCTGCACGAGAGAACAAACGTGTCTCTCACCAACAGGGAGGGACACCGTACTACAGGAATGAGGCGTAACGCCTCCACAGAGCAAGGTTCCTCAGGTAGCATAGCAAAGTTTTGCTTGCTTAGTCAAACCCAGGTCCAAGAACAGTGTAGGCGGTGTTAGGACACCCTTACCGGACCGTTACTTTGATGCTGGAAGGAGCGGCTCACCAATACGTCCGATGCGTCCTCCGTGGGATCTCCAGAATAATCGGCAGTGCTGCGGGGAGGCGGATGTGCTAATGACTCCTTCCGCTCTCCCTGACGGCAGCGCGTCACCCGCAAGGCATCCCGGGAAGTGTAGTCTTTTCCCTCTATAGTGACGGGACGGAAAAGAAGACGCTTGGACCGCGTTTACTTCGTCTCGCGGTGAGACAGGGTTCAAGTGAAGCCGGGGGGGGGAGGGATTATGACAACGAGAATGTGGGTACCTGATCTCGATTGTGAAGGCACAGTGGCGGATGAAAAACCTTTTGACATCAGTAAACGTTTGGCTGTTTTACAGGATTGAATGAATCCAGGGCACTACAAAGCAATGTGCAACTAAAGCAGACCGCCACTGGGGAAGTCAAGGCAGTCACGGCAAGACCTGTCTGGGTCCCTAAAGTCGGGGATCTGGTCAGAAAAAAGATAGTGGACAAAAAAGAATTTGGGCCATCATACAGAAAGCCTGTACCTGTCCTTGCCGTCGAAGGAACAAGAACAGTACTTCTGCCGCCTCTTGCCGGGAAAAAGGAGAAAAGATTTGTCTCCATTGATCTGATCAAACCACACAATGTGGCCGATACTGAATAGTAGGCCTCATGGGCTCCTGGGTAGCCGACGCCCTCCTCTCGCTACCATACAGGAGGTTCAAACAGAAAGGCTCATCACGTTTGAAGAGTCACCTATACGGAATGATGGACCATGTAACAATGCCATGGAACTCGTTCCTCTTGAAACTAACATTCAAGATCAAAATGAAAGACAAATTTCAATTCGACCTAACACTGATGTCTACATAAATATGCCTCAACAAGAGCCATCTACAAGTTCAACAAAACCTGCGGAACTACCTAAAAAAGATCGAACTGCATCTGGCTATTTCATCGACTTTGATACCTTTTATTTGGATACAAGTGAACCTGAAACGACGCCAGCCCGAATATCTCATCAACAACAAATCAAAGACTTCTTCATTTTTCTTAAAAAGACATACCTGGTGATACCTTGGCTAGAACTTTGGATAATGACCGGTATACTGTTCTTTCTTTTCTGGATATGCCTAGTAACTGTTTTCTGCTTACTTGTTCATGGAACTTACCTTCGCCAAAGCTCTGCAGCATCAGAAGTGAATTTGATTTTAAAACCTCATGTTTCGTCACATCGTGAACAAAGAGACTTGTCATCAGTGAACATTACAGCAGTTCCTATACCTGATGGTATAGTATGGGACAAGGTTGATTATGATATATTTCATCCGACCGAACTTTTAAAGATACCACATTTATTTAAAATTTCCTTAAATTATATCGTTACCTCCAGTACATTTTCCGATGATTGGAATTTTGAAACCGTAACAAATATGTTGTCTGATTTAGAACAATCTGCCACATTTTCTAGCAATGAAATGTTAGCGGACACATCAGATTTTAACACAATGTATTGTTATCAACATTATGGTCATCATTTTCTACACAAATAGGTTTTATAGGAACTACACGACAGTGTAGGAAGGTAGGATCCCTTTGCATGGTTACCCCCGCTTTTTTCCTGGTGCCTAAGCTGTTTTTGACTAGTCTGACTGGAATCCTGCTAATCAGGACCCCAGTCTATCTGCTTTCTCCCTAAATTGTTGTGTTCAGTTCTTAGGTACATCCCAGATTGGATATTGGGGTACCCTTATAAGTCCCTAGTATATGGTACCCATGTACATAGGGCATAGGTACCCCAGAGGTCTCCCATGGGCTGAAGCATGCATTATGCCACCCATGAGAGACCATTCAAAATGGAACTACAGGCCTGCCATTGCAGCCAGTGTAAGTTGTTGCATGCACCACTTAGTAAAGATATAGGTGTACTATATCTAAGGGTCATTGCACTTAAAACCTATAAGTCACCCATATAGCAGGCCTTTACAATCCTGAAGGCAGGGTGCTTGGTTCTAAGTGAGAGGGTGCCCCTGCATGAGCAGGACACCCCTGCAGCCTACGGAGTCCATTCTCCCCGGTTGTCAGTGAAGCAGCCATATACTATATAGAGGGGCACTACGTAATCGCGCGATAACCATCTCGAAAATGGCTGCAACGAATCCTATCATGTTTGGTATCAAACATGCTGGAATCATACCCCCACACCGTAAACGTTGTGGGGTATGATTCCAAGCACTGGAAGAGCCCTCCGTTAGGCTCTCAGTGTCTCCGGTACCAACCTTCTAGTCCCAGACAGCACAAAATGGTTTCTGCCGACCAGAGACACATTTCTGCCCTCCTGCTGCTGAGCCAAGCTCGAGCAGGGGAAGACAGAACAATAGGCATCCTGTCACAGGGAGGTATGACCACCTCCCATACAGGATTTAGTGTATTACGGCTGGGTGGGTGCGCTTGCCAGCGCCTGAAAGTCTGCATGAGGGGCACATTTGGTGTCACTGTGCATAGTCCAGTTCAAACCAGTCCTGGAAGCCGTTGGCTCCCGCACTGCCGCGAAACTGGACAAAGGACATGGGAGTAACCTCCCCCCTGTCCAGACCCTCCCCTGGGAGGGTCCCCTGAATCTTCCCAACCCTTTCCCTAGGGTACTTAAGGGCTTACCTGGGTGTAGTTCCCTATATTGGTCGTGGGATAAGATTCAGAACTGAAACCACTGCCCTTCTACCGTCTGGGCACTCTGGACTTCGCTTGACTTCGTTTGGGCCTGACTTCGTCTCCCTTCCAGTCTGCTGCATCGTCTGTGCAGCATACAGGAACCTTCCAAGGCCTGTGAAGCATCAAGGACAGTGAAAGTAATCTCCCTTGGAGTGAAAGGGTCACTCCCCTGCATTCGCAGGCACCGCAACTAAGTCGACCGGTCTGCAGATCCCGAGCACCTCCGGACTCCGTGGGCTCTGCAACACAGGTGGTGGTTTTCCTCAGCTCTCGAGGCATGCTCTCCCCTCTTACCAAGTTTGAGGGCAGTAGTCCTTGTGGTCCTCCCCCCCACACCGCCAGCCCCATAACGTACAGGCTGCCACTGATTTTGTGGAGTCCGACACCAGAGACATTATTTTTGAATTTTCTTAAAATGTTACTGACACTGAACAAATGAAAGAAGTGCATCTCGCCCCAAAAAACTGATTATGAGTGCTGTCTTCCATCCCACGCGGCAAAATCTGGATGAGCCCATTGGTTTTTGTCACATGGCTGTCATGTGCATAAAAGAATGTACATTTCATAAATACACCTGCGAACAAGCACTCAACTTCTGGATTATCACAGGCAGGATGTGAATAAACGTCATCTTGCAAAAAACACTGGCAAAAGTTGGAAGGCATCTTCTGTGGACTTCCAGGTGGAAATGATGCACCGTTCCAAGGCCACTGGGATTGCAAGTGACACCCAAGCACACCTAGTGGGTAAACATTGAAGAGTGTTTCCAGCGAGGACTTCCCGCATAATGGTGACTATCCAGCATGGAGCTAGGGGTGCATGTATGTGGAAAGAAAGACCACTTTCAGGAAATATGTAAGACTGCACTAACTGACCAATCTCAGCCATCGCCCTTCCTCTTCTTGAGTTGAGACTTGAATCCAAATCGCACCAACGTGATCAGTCTTCACATTGGACGAGAAACAAAAAACCACTACAATACTCCTCTAGCCGATCCTTTTACCAGGAGCCTAGCAGCCATCTACCAGCAAAATTCTAATGCACAATGGTGACATCACAGTATTGTTGCTGGATTGACTATCAATATTATGACCAATGAGGAGTTAGCCAGATTGCCTGAGAACATCCAGCCCCACCCATCACGTCGAAAGCTATTAAGGTATGGAACAAAGACATTCCTTCCTTGTAAAGGCTATTTCCATTCTGTGTTCTCACAATGGAAGGCATCGACCTGACCTTGGCATCTTTGTCATCAGAGCAGCACCAACATAGGTGCCTACTTACATTACAATCTGCCCAAAAGTTCTATACCTCCTACTGCCTGTGCAATGGTGTCTTATTTCACTCACTTTTGCACCCACACAATGTAAATGTAGAGAAAACTCTTTCAAAGTGTAAAGCAATACTGAAAGGTAAGCAAATAGACCTGCATGGAAATCTTTCAAGAGGAAAAATGGAAAATAATTCACTGCATCTCGAACTGGTTAAATTAAAATGACAACATCCTGGTATTCAGAAAGAGCCAACAAGAGCATGCTGATGCCCTCATCAAGGTCTGCAGTGGGCATAGCTTATGTGAATATAACCTTTATCAGGGAGATGTATGAGTTTCATGAATCCTAGCTGAAATTCTATGGGCACATCTTCTCCCAGACCTGACCCTGATAACGCAGAAGCTCTCATATCAGCACCTGACAATGTCTTATTTCTCTGCTACTCACAAAGCACAGCCATGTTGCTTGAAATTGGGTTACTGGTTGACTGGGGTGTGAGCCCTGGTCACAGAACAACCCCAATCCTAGTCAGGGTAAGGCACAGGCAAACCCCAAATTAACCTGTGCTCACCCCTGGTACCTTTACACAGAGCAGTCAGGCTTAACTTGGAGGCAATGTGTAAAGTATTTGTGTAACAATTTAAACAGTAAAAGAGTGAAAACACCACACAAAAAGGTCCCACACGAGGTTAGAATAATAGAGCCTAATGTAATGAATAAAAGAAGACCAAAATGACAAACATCCAATTTGCAGAACCAGTCATACATTTTTAAAGAATAAACTGCAATATAGCATCTAAAAGCATAAAGTGCCAAGCGCAGCTAACTGGTCATGCTGGATCAGGACAAAGTCAAAAGTTAAGCCTGACTTTAATGGAGCGCAGGTCGGATACAGTCCCGCTGAAGGTTTACCTGCTCATGTTTTGTACCAAGAGTCCCGTTTGCGTTGGTTAGGGCCACAGGGAGCAAGGAGAGCAGGCGGGGCATAGCGGACAGGTGGGCTGGAGCCTCGGGCTGGCAGTCCTTTACAGTGATCGATGCTTACTGTGTGAACAGATTGACTGGCGGTGGCTTGCACTGAATTTTTGTTTGAGTGGTATGGTTCCGGTGCGAAAGGGCCCCTCCGTTGTCGCAGAGAGCCCAAAAGCTTGATTTCAAGAGCTCGAGAGCCACACCAAGGGTCCAGGACCTGAGAGGCACCACTTGTGGGTCAGGAACTCGCTGAAGATGGGTCCAAGAGCTGGTGGAGTGCCTTTTATGTCCCTGAGGCTTAGATCAGGGGCCAGCAGACAAGCCCTTTGAGTCACTCTGGGGTCCTGGGTTCAAGATGGGTTGCAGGTCTAGTTCTTCCTCCCCAGGCAAGAGGGCAGCAGGTCAGAACAGCAGGGCAGCAGCTCCTTCAGAGTAGCATTCCAGCAGAGTGGCAGTTCTTTCAGCAGCACAGCAGTCCTTCTTCCTGGCAGATGTTGTAGGAAAGGTAAAATGTGAACACACTACAGAGAATATAAAACACGCAGAAAATGTAAAACACAAGAACATAAATACAACAACAAACACAAGTAGAAAACACACAGCTGTACCTGTTTAAAAACCAGTTTAGGGCCGAGTCTTGCGCTGACAAGAGTGAGGTGAAAAGGTCACTTGTGGAAACTATGGGATAAGTAACTTGAAAGGGTTTCAGTTAAGGCCAACACATGTTTAGCAAGCATGAAAATATTTATGGGTTTAGCACACAAGAGCTCCGTGAAGGAAAATTAAATTAGCTTAGAACATGCAGAGGTCATAGGTGCACAATGATAAACGCACACACTCCATTTAAATTACATTTACCGCGAATACACATGCATTCACGAGCAAAAGAATGCTTTGTTTATTAAGCATTGTTGGAAGTGAAATAAAGAATTTGTAGAGAATTAGGTCAGAGTTTGGGGCTGTGGGGTGACAGGTCTTTGAGTGTTTTTCAGTCTTCAATCTATAACCTGCAAGTCAATTATTATTTACTGTTTGCAATAATGTAGTGTGAAAAATGTGTATAAAAAGAGCTCCCTGTGAAGCAGCAATTTGAGAGAGAGACCAGCAGCCTGCCTGTGTGTAAGGAGGGTCTTTTTCTCCCTGACACGACAGTCAGTAAAGAACTGTCATTGCATTGCCAAGAGGAGTCTGTCGTTTTTTCATTTTGACGGTTTCAAGTCACCCTGTAACAGTTGGGGAGCAAGCCTAAGAGATCCCTTTTTGCCCCACCTGACTGCTGGCACCGGAAGACCTCATACCCCCCTCTACATAGATCATTGCGCATCTTTTGATGAGGTATGCAGACACCATGTTCCACTGAAGTTCTGCCTGTGCACGGGTTTGGAGAGGATCTGGGGACTGCCATCTTTTAAAGGTGAGGACAGAGAGATTATAATCTTTGTTTGTGTATTGGCCTGTTTTTCTTGGCAATGCTAAACGCAGATGTACATATAATGTAAATATAAGGTTATAACAGACACAAGGGCACTGCATGCGAGATTGTGTATTGTGTACGTGTTGCACAGTAGTTAAGGCGCCTACATAATCGGTTAACTTGATTCCCCAAACATAATGTTAGAAGTGGTTAGTTTGGGTAGTTTGAAATTGGAAGATGCCAATATGTGTTCCAATACTTGACGCAGAGGGACGGCTGAAAAGCTGGTGTCACTAAACTTTGCCTCCAGATATGATCTAAACACTAAAATTACTGCCCTGGACAGAATATCCAGAAAGTCACTCCATGGCCTCAAAGACGCATGGTTTGAAAGGAATCTCCTCTCGGGCGTGGAGGGAGGTGACCAGGGGTTTCTGGTTGCATTTACCGAAAGTAGAATAGAGATGTTGATTATCGCTTAGAACAAGTAGAAGTTTTTCTATTTTTGCTGATGGTTAGTGCATGTGTGTATGAATGAAACATGGCCACATTATGAGGTTTGTTGTGAAGTATCATATAATCTCATACATTGGTAAGACAAAATTGACATTTTTATGTGCATCGCATAAATTGGTAAAGCAAAATTGAATGTTGCGATGTGCACCGCATAGCTAGTAAAGTCTAAAATTGCCATTTATATGTGCTTCACATAAATTGGTAACACAAAACTGACGTTTTTATGTGCATCGCATAACTCTGTAAAGCAAAATTGGATATTGTGCCGCATAGCTGGTAAAGTCTAAAATTTAAATTTTTTATGTGCATAGCATAAATTGTTAAAGCAAAATTGGATGTTGCGATGTGCACAGCTTAGCTGGTAAAGTCTAAAATTGAGGTCTTAATATGCATCGCATAAATTGGTACAGTCCAAGGTTGATGTTTTAATGTGCACCGTATAATTAGTAGAGTCTAAAGTTGATGTTTTAGTATGCATTGCATAAGTTGGTAAGATACAATCGGATATTTTAATGTGCACCGCATAGTTGGTAAAGTCTAAAATTGATGTTTTAATGTGCATCGCATAGATGGGTAAAGTCTAAGGTTGCAATGCAGAAGAGAGAAGCTACTTTAGTTTTATGGCAAGTTTTTTGTGATAAATCAAAGAACTCATCAAAAGATGGTGCTTCTAGTACACCGTATGTTCCCCCACCCCCATACAATATCATGGGCACCTCTCCCAAGGTACTTAGTATCTACCCACCGGTAGAGCTACAAGAAGCCGCAGTTTGAGAACCCTGAAATTGAGACCCCTCCACAATCTCCAAAAGCCACCCCTAATGTCACCCCACAAACACCAAAGGCAAAACTTGTGAGTACAACTCGGAAGCAAGCCAGAGTAGGTGACTCCCAGTTTTCAGGACACCTAGAAGCACAGTTTACACTGCATTTAGGCCCAGCCTCTATCCAGAAGGATAAAAGCGCAGAACAAAACCCAGGAGACAGTGATGACTAGTCACATGCATCATCAGCAACATCACAGTTACTTCAGAGATGGAACACCACAGGAAGAGTAGTTAGGGAGTGAGTGTCCACCTCACAGTGGAGGGATGCAGATGATGCAAGATGGAGTGAATGGGAATAGGGCTGTAGGTATGGCACGATGGCCAGTATATCAAGGAAGAGATCAGGAGTTTAGAAGGACTGGGGACAGTGTACCACCTTGGCAGAAGAAGACTGGGAACGTAGTAGTTTCAACAGAAAGTGATCAAGAAAGGCTATTGTCGAGTGAGAATAGGAAAGATGCCAGTGAACTGAGGAGAGAGGGGATTTCTAGATGACTTTCATGAAAAATTCAGGGAGGTTTTGGGAGAATGACAGATAGGGTAGAGACTATACATAAGCGTGTGGATAGTATGGGTGAGATGCTTCAAACCCTAAAAGCTAGGCATCCTACCTATGATATTGATATTCAAATAAGACCCCTTATTGGTTTGGACCACACAAGGAATGCAAGGAGATTGTCTAAACTTACTGATACTAGAGAAAGAAAGCAGGATGTGCTTTCTAGAGGTAGGAAAACTCGAGCACCAGAACTTGAGCGGTTGAAATTTCAAGGTACTCATGGCCAGCCAGATCCCAGGATGGGATCCTGTGAGGCCATGGGAGGATTGACACTGTAGAATAGACCAGTATATCAAATGAGTGTACAATCAATTCTGCACAGTGCAGATCTCAATCCTAATGAGAAAGTTGCTGAAGGTGAGAATGGCTGCTACAATGTTGTGTCATACGTAGATAATTTGATGGCTTAGACTGAGGATTTAGCTTCACAAATGAGTCCATGGCCACAAAAAGGGTCTTTTGACCCACACAACATGGCGAATGCTGAGGATTGCATTCTGTATGGTGAAGGAGACCCAGACTGGGATTACCCTTACATGTGGAAATGTTTGCTTGTAAGGCAGAAATATAGCAAACAGTACAATGCCCAACATTCAACCTCTCCCTTACACCAAATTCCCTTGATACACACCGGAGTTGGGACACCACATTATGTTCCTTTGCCACAGATGGACATGGAAAATCTTAGAAAACAGTTGCCACTGCTTACAGAGGAAACAGGGAAAAGGAATAGGGTGTTTGAAAAGCAAACTGCAGATATCACCTTAGCAGTAGGAAACATAAAGAGTCTGCTTAGTTCTCTCATAGGAGATGAGACAGACACTGTATTTGAAAAGGCTGGAGTGAGAAATGTTACCCATACTGAGACTAGATGTGATGGGTCTCCATTTAATTTGGTTAGAACAGTAGTTTGGGACCAGCTGAGGAAAATGTATCCTGATAGGCCAGATATTGGATCTCGCATGGCTCAGTCAATGCAGCCAAATGAGGATCCTGCTCAGTTTCTTAATAGGATGAAAGAGAAATGGACCAAGGAAGTAGGTCAGGGTTGGGAAGTAACAGTAGAAAATTCTGTGTTGTTTTACCATGTAGTTAAAAAAAGGGTTGCCCTCTGACATGCAGGACAGCCTAGATAACATAGTGGTGCTAGAAGCCAAACCCTGGACAGAAATACAAGTGCACATCATACATTTTTGTAAGACAAAGCAGGAGAAAGAAAGGAACAAACCGGAGGTGACAGAGAAAGCAGCAGCCAAGTTAGTGCAGCAGAAGTTGGCAAAGAAAGGAGCAGTGGAAAGAGCTGTAGTGGTAGCCACTACTCTCAACAACAGTACCCACAACAGCAGGATGATGTAAGGATGCAGAGAGGTAGTAGAGGATGACGAGAAGGAGTAGGAAGAGGTAGGATAGGTCCTCCAAGGAGGGATCAGGTATGTTATTATTGTCAGAGATTTGGGCTTTTTATCAGATACTGCAAAACTAAAAGATGGGATGAGCAAACTGGTAGAGCAGCCAGAAAACACAGTAGTATAGCCACAACCAAATCAGCAAATAATATATGTGCTGCAGACACCACCCCAAAATACACAGGTGCCACTTCAGCAAGACTACCAAACACCCCTAATGGTGACTCCACCTCAAAGTGGACAAGGGGCTGTAGTTTGGGGGGAGGAAATCCTTTGCAGATGAATTCTGTGAGAGGATATATACAATGAAGGTGCACACAGAGTATTTCTATGTGTCCAGTGTTGTCAGTGATGCACAGGCCAAATGAGGAACCTACTGTGATGGTATCTATCAATGAAAAAGGTATGCATTCCCCATAGACACAGGAGCAACTAGGTCCTGTATTAAAGAGGGAAACCTTCTGATTTTCAACAGATCAATGGGCATACAAGGATTCTCTGGGGAAGTGATAAGGGTTCCTTTTACCAAACCAGTGGAGATGGAAGTAGGAGGGAGGCACATTGATGGCTGTTTACTGTTCTCCCCAGCTGCCTGAGCTAATCTATTAGGAAGAGCTCTGATGGCCAAATTGAATATATATGACTATTCATTTTGAATCTGATGGTAACATGATTTGTTCCACCCCTGGAGTTTCATCTTCCAGGATCATGGCAATAACAGTAGATTCCTCCACTGGAGACCAGATCAGAGCACGACCTGCTGATATGGGAGTATATACTCCGGCACTGTATACAAATATAGCAGAGACACCAGAGTTACTGGGAAGGGAGGTTCAGTTGCCTAAATAATTCTTTTTCAGCGACAAGAACAAGATTATTGGATGCCTGATGCTGAATTAGTACTGCAGGTAGAGGCTTTAGAAGTAACACCAACCTTTTTTCCCTCTCATTCCTGGTGACTATTCAGTTTTCCCTCCAAATTTCTCCTTTGCTCTGTGCTAAGACCTGTATGTTAAACAGTGCACCCCCAGCCACCATTTTGTGTTATCAAGCCAGTGAAACCAGGCCCCCCTTCCTCCTCCCCCCTGCCTCCCCCCCCCAGCAACAGGGATATTCTACATCAGAGGGTGCTTCTTTGAGCTGTTTAAACTGTGTTTAATAGGGACTGTGCACT
Source organism: Calotriton arnoldi (assembly GCA_963921515.1). NCBI lineage: Eukaryota > Metazoa > Chordata > Amphibia > Caudata > Salamandridae > Calotriton > Calotriton arnoldi. The sequence goes on along the minus strand of CAWUFW010000124.1, from coordinate 749,994 downwards.
TCGTTTTTTGGCCAGGAGAGGGAGTAAAGTTTTATTCAAACAGTATTGTTAGATTTCAAGTTTGTGAGGCCTTTACCTGCAGAAGTCCAAAGTGTGAATTGAGCCTGTCTGTCTCCTAGGAAATTCTGAACAGGAGAAGCAGCTTCCAACTCCCTGGCCAACAAACCTTGTCTGAGGTTGCTGGGACCTTATATAGTCTGCTAGTGGTTGGTACATGTATACACTGATTGGTGGTTGTATCTGATGTTTCTATTGGATTGGGTTAGTGTCCTCATTGGTTGGGTATTTGAGGGTTCTGATTGGTTTCTGGGTCTGTGATTCAATCAATGTAGGGTTTGGACTAGGGCTACGGTTATGATTTCTATTGGAAGTAGGGACTAGGGCTTCCTGTGTTATTTGTTTTTGGGACTAGGGTGGAACTAGGGCTAGGGTTAGGCCTTTAATTGGAAGTAGCGATTAGGGCTTCTGGTGTGATTGGTTGCTGGACTAGGTGTGGGACTAAGAGTAGGGTTAGGCTTTCTATTGGAAGTAGGGACTAGGGCTTCCTGTCCCATTGGTTGCTTGGACTAGGGTTGGGACTACTGGTAGGGCCAGGGCCTCTATTGGACGTAGAGATCAGGGTTTTTGAACTGATTGGGTGCTTGGACTAGGGCTAAGATTGGCTGTAAGGTCCTGGTCTCCTATTGGTTCTAGATTTTTAGGGCTAGTGTTGTGATTGGATAGTGTTAGGGCTAAGGTTCCCATTGGCTGACGGGGTCACCTGATTACTAGGGCTATAAAAGGCCAGGGTTAGGGCGTCTCAGCCCGTGCGTCGAGGCTAAGGGCAGAGAGGACAAGGGCAGTTGCCTATTTGAGCCTGTTAAGGGCAGAGAGGACAAGGGCAGTTGCCTGTTTGAGCCTGTTAAGGGCAGAGAGAACAAGGGCAGTTGCCTGTTTGAGCCTGTTCGAGACTGACCAGGGCCAGGGCCAGAAATGCTGCCCATTTTCCAATTTAGCAACACCCAGCCCACACCATCCACATCCACAAACAGAGCAACACACTCACACCAAATGTACACCACGCACAACACTATGCACAGATTAATGTACCAGCATGCACTACTAACCCAACCAAACCACATCTATACACCCTACTATCCCAAATACCACACATATCCACCATCACCTACAAACAGTACACAACTCTATCCTATACCACTAACCAATACACTCATCACTAACACAACGCCAATCGACACCATACATAACTACATCCCATCCAGACACACGCTCCCTGCTGTAATTACACCTAACATACCACCTTTTATCACTAACAAACATAAAATCATCCTTCCATCATTTGTCCAACAAACACCCTCCTCTCCCTTCTACCATAACACTAACGCACAACACACACACTGGAGACCACCACACTTTTTAACTCTTGCAACAAACCAGTCTAAGACAAACACTCTTACCTCTACTTCATTCCCTCCTACACACAACATACACTCTACTCATAAACACATCACCACCCCCTCTACCTTACAACCTTCTCTCACAAATAATACTATACAACCAAATCCAGTGCATGAAACATATACATCAGCACCCCTTTTCACTACTCCTCAAAAACAAAACATATCACACACACCAGCACAAGATCTTCAAAGCACAACACCTCATAATACTTACCATCACAAAATACAAACATACACCCACCTTTCAAACAACACAAAGGAACCTACTCCAATGCCAAGCTTTCTCTCTTCCACCACACCTAACACAGATACAGCAACACAGCAACTCTCTTCTAACCGCCTCTCATCCATTGGACAATTTACAACCTTACTACATGACCCACATGCTGCACCACCACCCTGACTCATACACCTTCCGCATTAAACACACGCAAACAATATAAGCAACATGCCATACCTCACAACTTCGCTTCCCCATGTCTACTTCACAACAATGTTACACCACGAAAACAACACAGCACTCCAACTCACTCTCAAACACCATCTCCACCACATACACACGCAGACCCATCAAAATGCCTTCTTAGCATGCTGGATGAGGAACATGATACAGAACAGCTACACGATTGCTATCCTAATACAGCTAATGCCAGCTCTAAAAACACACCTGCTACAAACCCACACAATACTGATCACTCTTCTACAAAACAAAGTCTCTCTATCACCAAAGGCCACTCTCTAAACTGTCTATTAATAAATGCTCGATCCCTCTCTAAAAACAAGCATCACATCTACGACCTTCTCACAGATGCAAAACCAGACATACTACTCATAACCGAATCATGGTTGGGAGAGGATATGGCTCCAGTCCTGCATGAAGCCATTCCTCTAGGCTATCAAACAATCACCCAAAATCGTATAGCCAAAAAAGGAGGTGATCTAGCTGTTGTATTCAGGCAAACAATACATATCACTAAAATTGACGACATCTCCATAAAGAATTGTGAGGCTCTTCTAACAAGATGCAATCCTACACCGTCTTCCTCCTGTAACTTCCTGCTCCTTTACAGACCTCCACCTAGCAAGGCGACATTCCCAGACGCACTTCTAGACACAGTTTCAAACCTGATAACAATACACTCCAACCTATGCGTTCTGGGTGACCTCAACATTTGGTTTGACAAACCCAATATGACCCATCCAAAAACAATAATCACTGGCCTAGATGCACTGAACCTGCATCAGATTGTCCACAAACCGACACACACCGCTGGACATATCCTAGATGTCATTTTTGCTAATACTGAACTAGTTACCTTTCAAACTATAACTCCAGTCACATGGTCAGACCACCACTTGCTTGCTTTCCAACATAAAACAACACTAAGCGACTCACCTAAAACTACCTTCCACCTATCGGCCGTGGAACAAACTCAATTTGGAATACTTAGAAACACAACTAACATCAAGTACAAATCTGTAAACAATAAATTCTGTTCAAAAACTATATGAGTGGCTACAAGAAGCTTTTGACATCCTGATACCACTCAATACCACACAACAGAACAAAAGAAAAAAAGCACCTTGGAGAAACATAGAAATAAAAGACATAAAACAACAAATTAGAAAGCTGCAATGTACCTGGCTCAAAACAAACGCCAAACAAGACAAACTTCACCTACAAAAAATTAACAGATTATACAAGTCGGCTATCAAAAAGCTAAGAAAAGGTACTATTCAGACAGAATTCAAAACGCTAAATGTGCAAATAAAGAATTCTATAAAATACTCAATGAATTTCGCAAACCAAATTGCCTAGAAGGAACTCATCCTGTTACTCAAGATTTCACAGACAAACTGGCAAATCATTACACGGACAAAGCAGACACGTTGGACTCATACTTAAAACAGAAACAAAGCACCAGCACTAACCCTTGTACAAAACAACAATCCAAGAATACTCTAACCAAGGCTCTCCGTTCCTTCCAACACATCTCACACGATGAATTTATGGACCTGGTCAAAGCAACGAGGCCTGCCGGCAGCCCTTCTGACCCCTGTCCACCACAAACTTTCAAGACAATTCTTTTAACAACCTCTGCTGCCACTCCAGTAAGAAGAATCATCAACGATTCCTTCACTACCGGAATATTTCCAGAAGAACTCAAAAAATCACACATACGCCCTTTACTGAAGAAAACAAACTTGGACCCGCTGAACCCTGACAACTACAGACCCATTACAAATGGACCTTTCCTGGGCAAACTGATAGAAAGAGCAGCGTTCGCCCAGATGTCACAATTCATTGAAGAGAATGACATACTTTCAGACTTCCAAACAGGATTCCGTCTGGGAAGAGGCACTGAATCTGCCCTCCTTGCCATCTGGGATGACCTGAAGAATACAGTTGACCGCAACGGGGTTGCTGCGCTACTCCTCTTGGACCTCTCGGCTGCCTTTGACACGGTTGACCATGACACTCTGAAACAAAGACTCTATGAAGCCGGAATAGAGGGAACTGCTCTAGACTGGATCGCGTCCTACCTTCGAAACAGAACTAATGTCATCCATACCCCACCTTTCTCGTCCAAACCGTACTCCACAAAAGCAGGGGTCCCTCAAGGTTCTATCATCTCGCCCATGCTTTTCAACATTTACATGAAGTCATTACCAGTACTGATCAATCAATTTCACCTCACGTGCTATAACTATGCAGATGGCACGCAAATACTCCTTCAACTGGAATGCCCCAAAGACATTGGAAAATCACCAATTTTCAGCTGTCTCAGAGCCGTGGATCAGTGGATGACTTGGAGCCATCTCAAATTGAATACTTCACAAACGGAAATACTCACGTGTGGCGATTGGAAACATTACAACCCGCTTGCCGCATGGCCTAATGAACTGGGATCACCACCTAAAGTATCGAAGGAAGTAAGAAACCTCGGAATGACCATGGACTCCAAGCTGTCGATGAATGCCCAAGTGGACAAACTAGCAAGATCAAGCTTTGTCACTATAAAAACGCTGCGACGAATTTTCCCTCATTTGGGATTTTCGCACAAGGTCCAAGCTACCATCTCCCTTGTTCTGTCCAAACTCGATTACGCCAATAGCCTCTACCACGGATCACCTTTAACAACCATGAAAAGACTACAACGGATTCAGAACTCGGCTGCCAGACTTCTCTTGCATATCAAACCGCGAGACCACATCTCCCCTGCCTTGAAAGCCCTGCATTGGTTACCAGTTGCCAGAAAATCCACGTTCAAGCTGCTTTGTATCACCCACAAAGTAATACATGGAATGGGACCGCTCTTCATCAGGAATAAAATCACCAAACACATTCAGCAGAGGAACCTCCGTTCTAAAGGAGCATCTCGCCTCAAAATCCCAAGATACAAGAAAAAAACCATGGGTGGCACATCCTTCTCTGTTCAAGCAGCCAAACTATGGAACTCTTTACCCCCCCAACATAAGATCCACCGACAACCACCTTATCTTCAGAAAACTACTCAAGAATTGGCTCTTCACCACATAAGCACCATACGCAAACAGAAATTTACAGCATATCCCTCTCTATATAAGCATTTGTTTTCACTATAGACATATACCTATCTTTGTGTATTGCTTTGTATAAACATGTAGAATAATTATGTTGTTGAGAGAAAAAAATAATAATAAATAAATAAATAAAAATCATCTTTGGTCTACATGTACTTACTTCCATTGTGCATCTATGTACCTTCCATGTACTTGGATCTGTGTCTCTGTTACTTTTCTCCTGAAATGCACTACCCTATTTCTCATCCTGTGACTCTATCAATATCTTTAATCTACATATACTTACCTCCTTTATGTATCTATATACTTTCAATGTACTTATGGATCTATATATTTATCACTTTCTTCTAATTTAGCATTTCCAAGGCACTACCCTAATTCTCAGCCTATACTTCTCTCAATATATCTTCCAGCCCAACCTTCTGACTCATCTCGAACTTCTTTCTACTACTCTTTCCAATGCACTACCCTATCTCTCATCCTATACATTTATCAATATATCCTCTACATCCACACTCTCATTTATCCCAAACCCCATACCACTACTATGATCCCAAAATAACCCTTTCTAGACTCTCTCCTACTCTACCCCTCCTTGCATCATCTGACACCTCTTTTACTATACCGATCCCCTAAAACAAACCTTTCTAAACTCTTCCCTCTGACTCCTCCCCTCCAAAACTCCTTTTTACTCATCCAAAAGCCTCCTCCTACTGCTAAGACCTAAAAAAAAAAAACAAAAAAAATCCTTTACTCTTTTATCCCTCCACTATCCTTTTCAATCAAAATTAACAGACTAACATGTTCACTTCTCAAATTCCATATTCAACTATACTAATTCACCACTTATCCTTTATGGGTTCCAGAGTAGCGTGCTACTCGCCAATAAAGCGTCTCCACACCCCATCAGGGTTACAAGTGCTATATAAATGCAAATCTTTTCCCTTTTCTACCCTCCCCAACCCTTCCCAATCCAAATAACTGACTAACATATCCACCACTAAAATTACTTTCATGTTTCACCATACTAATTCAACACTAATACTTATGGGTTCCAGAGTAGCGTGCTACTTGCGCTTCAAAACCCCATCAGGGGTAGCAAGCGCTATATAAATACAAACCTCTTTCCCTCTTCTATCCCGCCACCTACCCTTCTCTACCCAAATAACTGAATAACATATCCACTACTCAAATTACTTCATATTTTACTATACTAATTCTCAACACTAATCCTTAATGAGTTCCGGAGTGGCGTGCTACTCGCCAGAAAAGCGCTTCAACACCCATCAGGGATAACAAGTGCTATATGAATGCAAACCTTTCTTCCCTTTTTATCCCTCCGCTATCCTTCTCACTCCAAATAACTGACTAATATCCACCACTGAAATTACTTTCATATTTCACCATATTAATTCACCACTAATCCTTTATGGGCTTCCGGAGTAGCGTGCTTCAACACCCCATCAGGGGTAACAAGCGCTATATAAATACAAACCTTTTTCCTCCTCTATCCTTCTGCTATCATTCCAAATCCAAATAACTGACTAACCTATCCACCACTTAAAATGTACTTGCATGTTTCACTATACTAATTCAACACTAATCCTCTATGGGTCCCGGAGTAGCGTGCTACTCGCTGAAAGCGCTTCGACGCCTCGTCAGGGGTAGTAAGCGCTATATAAATGCAATTACAATACAATACAATACAACCTATTGCGCTCTGATGGCTAGTGACCATAATCATGTCTTATGGGCATGTGTAATCTTCATTGAGCCAGGAAAAAAATGATTAGGGAGATATTGGATGAACAACTATTTAACGATGAGCCCAAGAAAATGGTTGTAGTTTTCCAAGATGACATACCACTGAGGACAGTGTTAGAAGTAAGGACACCCACAGGAGGAAGAGCCTTTAACTCTGTTAGGGAAGCAGACCTGTTCCAAGTACCAGACACATTGTGGACTAAGGGTCCCCATGATGTCGGCCTTATTCGTACTGCCACACCATTCTGAATTACTTGATCAATTGCTTGCCTTATTCGACAATAATAGTTATAAAAGCATACAATAAATTCAAAAATTTGCTTAAAATACAAGCTATATATAAAAACATAGTACAAGTAATTCAATAAAAGGGTAAAATGCCATATCATGCACAAATCATTACAAAGACCAGATAAAAATAATTTTTCGGAAAATTGTTAAGATCAACTACACCCACAATTTACTTGGAAAAGAACAGTAGAGCACAAAAATAAAGACTAAGAGAATGCGATACAAATATATACCTAATAAGCAATGGCACGTCCCTTAAAAATCCTAATGGCATTGATTTGAAAATAGCAATAATCACCACACGGAGGTTCAAAGTAAGTAAACTAGATCAAAAGTTTAGTGTTTGCTTGTGCAGTCTGGGAGATGGTAATAGGGTTAAGCAATAGCTGTCAATGCCTTTTCACGAATGGCCAACATTTTGCCCAGAAACTTAGCAACAGCACATACATATGCCTGGTTTGAATCCGATCTGAGTATTCCCATCATTATGATGGAACCTTTGACATTCTATGCAGAGCATGCAGTATTTGCTAGTATTCAGAAAGCGAAGACCACTCTTACCACACGGAGAGTGTCAGGATATGAGGTGATACTGTCACTACCATCTTTGAAGGTTGTGAAGTGTCATACAGTGAATCCTGCCACATTTTTGTTGCCCATCCAATAATAAACTCTGAGGAGGATGCGAATGAGTATGCAAACCATATTCCTAATGAATCTAGTCAAGCAACAGAGGATCTTATACCAGGTAGCATTGTCTATTTTGTTGACAATCCTTCTACTATTGACCAGGACACAGAAATTAGACAGACAGGTGTGGCAGTAGCCAGAGAACAACAGCATGATTCTTCTTATACACTCCATATTGTAGAACAGCTGACATTACCAGCGCATTATTTCACCCAAGCAGCAGAATTAACTGCATTAATAGCGGCTCCTAAGCTAGGAGCAGGTGAAGTCATTGCAATATATTCAGATTCAGCTTACGTGACAACCACTGTGTATTCCAGCATCATGACATGGACCAGGAGAGGTTTACTTAAGTCAGATGGAAGTACTGCTATGCATAGAAGCCTCTTAGAGGCACTAATAGAGGCACTCACGTTACCAAAGGCAGTGGCATTTGTGAAATGTGCAGCACATACAAGTGGACAGGATTTTGTGTCTCGGGGTAATGCACTAGCATATTGGGCAGCTAAAGATGCAGCTAGGCACAGGCCACCGCCTGTGTCATCAGATTCACAACATGTCCCTGTTCTGGTGGCTCTGACTGCCTCACTGCCTGAGTCTGAAATATTGACAATGACATGCCTCATTAGATTGAGACAGCACAGTTACATCTGCGAAAATTGCAGGAAGCTGCTACTCCACATGAAAAACAGTTATGGGAAAATAGAGGATGCACCCAGTCAGGGGATGACCTAGTATATAGACAATTATCTAAAGGTAAACCAGCGATACCACATGCTTTGCTTACAATAGCTCTTGATCAGCTACATTTATCAGCCCATACCTCAAGAGATTATTTGTCTATGCAACTACAACAAGAGTGGTTTGTTTCAATTTATATGACATACTTACCATGTATCTTCATAACTGTTTTGTTTGTCAGCAATTCTCCCCCAGTCCCACACTAAAAGTATAAATTCTACCATTCCACAACCTCAAGGTCCCTTTAAGGCCCCTAATTTGACTTTGTGGATATGATAGATAAGTGCAATAACTACAGATACCTCATAGTTGTAGTCTGCCCTTTTTCTCAATGGTTTGAATCAGGACCATGCATCCATTGTGATGCTAAATCAGCAGCTACATTCCTAATTCGTTAAGTAATCCCATGATGAGGAATTCCAGAAGGGATTAGATCCGACAATGGCACTCATTTCGTGAACACAATATTTATGCATATCATGACACAGTTAGGAATAAAACATAAATTATCCTCCGTGTACCACCCTCAAAGTAATGGTATAGTTGAGCGCCTGCATGGCCTCTTGAACAGTAAGATCAGTAAGTTATTTGCTACATTGCACAAGAAATGGTTGACTGTCTACCAATAGCACTATTTTCCCTCAGGAATACACCTAGTTCTGACCATTGCTTGACACCCCATCAAATAGTGACAGGGAGATGCATGAATACTCAAGTCCCTGCCACTAGAAGTAGTGTACTGGGAGAAAGCTTGGCAGAGATCTTGAACGATGAGATTTGTCTCTAAACAGGTAACAAAGGAGAAGCTCGCCACCACTGAGGTCGACCTCCCAGCTGCGCACATCGGAGTTACAGTATTTGTAAAGAACTTTGCTAGAAAATGAAGGGAAAGAATATTCGATGGCCCCTACATGGTGACCATGGTGACTCCCACCGCCCTCAAGATAGATGGCAGGAAACCCTGGTTCCACCGCACTCACGTTCATCTAAACCCAGCACCTCGCTAAACATCATAGATAATTTAAATGAAACAAGAGGAGGGGGATAAGATTGTCATCACAAAAATACCCCCTTCCCCAGCCACCTTTGGACCATTTTTTGAAAAAACAGCAGAAATGATATGTATTTTTGTTTTTATGCTTATTTTTTGTCTCCTGATTCTATCTTTTCTGATCTTCGACAGCAAAGTACCCTTTAGTCCTAATATTTTCCATGTAGGAAGAGAATTCTCAAATAATAATGTGACACGCAGCTCCCATACTCAGCTGTCAGATACTATGTGGTATCAGCAGATGACAGACATACGTTCGGAAAACACTAATGAATCCTGTTTTGTGTGTTCCCTAATTCCTCATGCCACTGGATCAGATAGACTGCGCTCAGCGAAAGAAGTAGCCCCAAGTACAGCTAAATGTTTATTACATCTCTACTTGTGTAGGATTAAGGCCCAAATGCAATTGACACACGTTAGAGTAGTGCGTTTTTTAGTTAACGCCACAAAATATGACTCATTAGAGGAAGTGATATACATTCTCACAGATAGACAGGACATCAGGGATGAGATATCATGTATGAGGAAGCCAGGCCATCCTACCACTGTAGATTGGACCCAGATGGTCTTAGATTTAGGGTTTTACGAGTAACATACCCACCAACCGAGCGTAACAACTATTTCATAAACCACATACCCCCAGATTGTGTCCGTAGGCCAGGAGTTAGAGTCACCAGGTCAGTCTTTGCCCATGATCAATGGCATCCCAATGTTGAATTTTCCTGTAGGGCTATGTCTTTATGGAAAGGCACTGATGTTAGTCAGGGCGTAATAGGGAAATGTACACATATCTGGGATGAAAACATTTCACTCCACATGTGGGTAGATAGCACAATACGTCCTCAGACTGTCATGAGCCTAACTTCTGTTTCTTAATGTTTCAGAGGGAATAGCACTGTTAATCTAGGCCAGAATATTGTCTGTAAATTCACAACGCTGACATGCGGGAGTCCCCTCCAACCTCATGGATTTTTACTGGCAGCGCGGAGAACTGCTGTATGTCCAGTTACCACCAAACTGGGGTGGAATATGCTCCATTGTGACCATGCCCACTCCGGTTTCCATAATTCCTGGAATCAACATATCTGCTTTGCATGAGCACCCCATGTGCCATCCAACGACCCTGCTACTCCATAGCCGAAGGAAGAGAACTGCAGAGTACTATGGTACAATCACTTGGAATGATGTTCCCCAAGAGTACCGCCTGTTCAATGATGTGCAAATATTCTTTGAGAGCATTCAGCCGTTTGTTCAAGCTAAAGCAACAGCTTGATGGCTGCAAGATATGTGGTGGGACCTGCTTAAAGTCACTAACACTACAAATGACTGTTTTAATACCATAAAGGAAGAACTGTGTGCTGTAAGAATGATGGTACTGCAGCACTGTTATGTACTTGACCTTATGACAGCCATGCAAGGAGGGGTATGCAAGAAAATTGGAACAGTGTGCTGCACTTTTATTTCATCAAAAGATGCAGACAATGGAACTTTATCAGAGGCTATACAGACACTGCATAATCTACAAAAAAAATGGTAGATGAAGGAGGTGCCCCCGATAGTTGGTTTAGTGGTTGGGTTTTATCACTGCCATCCTGGATGTCGGGACTGTTAGGAGCCTTGTTGCCAACTATTGTGGTCTTATTGCCAATATATTGTGTTGTACAGTTAATCCTAGCTTGTTGTAGGAGAATAGGCGCTAAGGCAGAGGGATGTTTCCAGTTAGGACACCAATGCAAGAAGCAGATTCCCAGGGCAACTTGAATCAAGTGGTGCCAAGTACAGACCAAGGTCTAGATGAAGTAGTTGAAATATCAGCTAGAGGTGGGAATGTTGTAGGAAATGTAAATTATGAACACACCGCAGAGAATATAAAACATGCAGAAAATATAAAACACAAGAACATAGCGCAACAACAAACACAAGTAGAAAACACACAGCTGTAATTGGTTAAAAAACAGTTTAGACCCAAGTCTTGCGCTGACAAGAGTGAGGTGAAAAGGTCACTTGTGGACACATTGGGAAAAGTAACTTGAAAGGGTTTCAGTTTAAGGCCAACTCGTAGTTAGCAAGCATGAAAATATTTATGGGTTTAGCACACGAAAGCACCGGCACACACTCCGTGCTTGCAAACAGATTGTAACCTGATTGGACAATGGGTGCAGGAAAATTAAATTAGCTTAGAACACACGGAGGTCTTAGGTGCACAATGATAAAAGCACACATTCCATTTAAATTACATTTACCACAAATACACATGCATTCACGAGCAGAAGAATGCTTCATTTATTAAGCACTGTTGGAAGTGAAATAAAGAATTTGCAGAGTATTAGGTCAGAGTTTGGGGTTATGGGGTCACAGGTCTTTGAGTGTTTTTCTGTCTTCAATCTATAACCTGCAAGTCAATTATTATTTACTGTTTGCAATAATGCATTTTAAAAGATGTGTATAAAAAGAGTTGCCTGTGAAGCAGCAATTTGAGAGAGAGGCCAGCAGCCTGCCTATGGGTAAGGAGGGTATTTTCCTCCCTGTCGCGACAGTCAGTAAAGAACTGCATTGTATTGCCAGGAGGTGTCTGTTGTTTTTTCATTTGGACGGTTTCAAGTCACCCTTTAACACAGAGTATCCCCAGGTCCAGAAGTGTATTGAAGTGGTGGTGTCAGAGGTTCTTCTTTTATACACAGCTGTACCTTTGAAGTGGGGAGAAGCTTCTAAAGGCATGCCTTTGAAGTACACAGAGGCCATGCCTTCCTGCCCTGGCTCCAGACTAACTACAGTGGGTATGCAGCCCTTTGTGTGGAGGCAGGACACAGCCTATTCAGGTGTAAGTGAGGCTTGTCCCACCTCCTCCCATCCTGCCAGTGATGGCACTTCCAGTCACACCTAAGCTCCCATTGTGTGTGGCTGTCTAGGAGGAGTACACAAAGCCCAATTTTCAACTAACCCAGTCATGTGACCAGAGACAGGCTGCAGGCTCCAAATGGCTAAGGCAAAAAAATGCCAGCTTTCTAAAAGTGGAAGTTTCAGATTTGAAATTTAAAATCTAACTTCCCCATAAGTTAGGATTTTAAATTAGGATTCCAAAACACCAAATATGAACCACTTATCTCTTCCTAATTGGAAATTACACTTATAAAATGTAACAAGGCAACTCCAATGTTTCCTATGGGAGAGATCGGCCTTACAATAGTGAAAAGCAAATTTAAGAGTTTTTTTACTACCAGGAGATGTAAAACCTTTTCTTTAAATTTGTTTTTATAGAAAATTTTCAAAAAAGAAGAACAAGGCCATAATGAGCACAATAACAATTATACGTCCTCAAGCGACATAGAAATGGACATTACAAATAATGCCACTAACTATGGCATGAAAGACAATAATAATAACAAAAAGAAAGCAAAAACAACCAATAAACATTGCAGTGCAGGTACATATAATGGTGGATCTTAATAACACAGTACATCACAACTGGCTAACCATAATTGCTATTGTTTGGATAGTGGGAGGCGCATCAGTCCGTGAGTTCAGGATGGAGTAGTAGATAGGAGCAAAGTGGCTGCCAGATATTTTTGGGCCGGGAGGCAGGGGGTAGCAAGGATGCATAGATATTGCTGGTAGTATCACAATACATCAAATCTTTCAGCCAGGCTTTCAACAATGGCGGTGAAGCTCCCCCCCAATGCAAAGAGACCTGCCTCTTGGCCAACAGTAATGCAATTGCGGTAAAACGCCGAATGCCAACCCGTAGAGGGAGAACATACCCCAGTAGCGCCAGCAGTGGTGAGGGTGTGAGTTTGGTTTCGACCATTAGACTAAGATGTTCAAAAATCGCTTCCCAGAAGGCCAATACAGCTGGGCAATTCCATGCTAAATTAATAAAATCAGCATGCTCCATCGCACACCTCTGGCAAACATCTGGCTTAGCGCTATTAATTTTGGCAACCAACATAGGGGTAACGTACATTCTATGTAAATACTTAAAATGCAAAAGCTTGTGTTTGTAATTATTTGATACATATCTGGTCTGCTCACAGCAATAAGCCCACATTTTATCTGTCAAAGGATGTGCCAGGTCGCCTTCCCAGGCCGTCCGCACCCCCCCCCCGCCCACCGCTGGTCGGAGTGACTGCGCAAGATGATACAATCTGGAGACTAGGTGTGTACTGTCGGGCGTCGTAATTATTGTGGTGAGGTGCACGATTTCAGGGTGCTCCGCTGTCAGAGGACGCAATGCTGCAGTCAGTAAGATGCGCGTTCTGTGTATCAGGAAACAATCCAACGCAGTCACATCCCGGTCCTTCGTTAAATCTGCTACAGAGCACATCAGCCCATCCACAAACATATCGCCCACAGTCTGGAGGCGACAGTGGATGAGCGCACGTTGTCTCGGTGATTCTGTCATGGGAGGTAGCCACAGATTATCCAGAAGAGGCAAATGTGGAGAATATAAATATTTGGCCCCTAAGTATTTACAAAGACGTCCCCAAGCCCAGATTGTGGTTTGTAAGGTGTGGATTTCAGCAGGAGACCTGGTGAGCGCCAGCGGCAGAATAGTGGAAAGAGGATAAGGGCGAGCCTGAGTAAACTCTGGTTTAAGGAACTGTAATCGTGCATCAGGGTGATACAGGAGACGTAAAACTTAAAAGTACATGCCCACATTTTTAAATACACTGCACCCTGCCCTTGGGCTGTCCATGGCCTACCCTAGGCGTGACTTGTATGTATTAAAAAGAAAGGTTTCGGCCTGGCAAAAGGTTTATTTTGCCAGGTCAAAATGGCAGTTTAAACTTCACACACAGGCTCTGCAGTGGCAGGCCTGAGACATGTTTAAAAGGCTACTTAAGTGGGTGGCACGATCAGTGCTGTAGACCCATTAGTAGCAATGAATTTACAGCCCCTGGGCACATGTAGTGCCATTTTACTAGGGACTTATAAGTAAATTAAATATGCCAATTGCGTATAAGCCAATATTACCATGTTTTGAGTAGAGAGCAGTGGTTAGCAGTGGTATAGTGCACAGAGTCCTAAAGCCAACAAAAAGTATTACAGCAAAACATTTGGGAATGACCCTGCAGAAAGGGCCAGGTCCAACACATGTTCAATAACTTCAAGACTTTTCCTCACTTAATGCTCCACTGAAGGACCTCACAAAGAAAGGACATGCATGCCTGTGGTCCCATGAATGGCAGGCAGCAGGTGAAAATGATTAAATCCCTTGCCCAGGATAAAAACATGTCATACTTGTATTTCTCATTGCACACTGAGCAGATGCTAGCCTTCTAGGATTTGACGCTATCCCAGTTTATCATAAATGTGGCCATTACTCTAGAGACCATCAGTTGTGGAAGAATAGATATGTCATGTCATATAGCAGGACTGCCCTTTGGCCAACATAATTGAAGCTACTGAAGATTATGTTTGATGTTGTGAAAGAACTAATGCACAGCAGGGATCTGGTTATATTCAGAAGACACACAACACAGCAACATGGAAGAACTGGGAGTTTTTGGCACTTCCAAGCTGAACTAGCGTACGAAGCAGAAAGACTGAAGCTCTATGGTGTATGCATTGTTGTTGCAACCTATTGCGTCTAAAGTCCACTTATGGCCTGTGGTCCCTGATTGGGGATTGCCAATTGTTTTCTTTGCATTATGCATATAGCTGCATAGTAGTGCTTTGCTTATGTTTTGTATATCATGACAGTATACTTTTAATTCACATACATATATATCTAATGTGGTATGGTGGTTTACTTATGCCTAATTTTCTTTTTAAGGTATATATGTATACAGGACTGTAAAGGTTCCATGAAATACTTCACACGGTATGTCAGTACCTACAAGAACACCTCACTGTTCTTCAAAAACACTACAAATAGGGTGGTATGATCTGCTTGAGACAAAGAGGTGTGCTTTCTTTCAACCAGAGACTTACTACTTTAAAGGACACACTATCACACAATCCAGTGAAGCCTCTATAGAATGGTCTGTGTGATTTGTGAGCTCACCTTTGATAAACAGATAGCGGCAGACCTTTTCGGTGCCAAGTCTTAGTAACCGAAGCGCAGTAGGAAAATGAATTACTAAATGTACCATGTGATCTCTCTTCGTGATATAATATTTATTAACACTGTAATATTGGCTACCATTATTTTGGGTATGTTCTGTTCTAACTTAGTTTATAATTAAAGCCACTGATAATACTAATCCAGATGTGTTCTGACTTTGGGGGATGGGTAAGGAGAATCCAGAAATATGTGCCTGTTGTCACTGCGAAGTTCATCTGTTTCTAATATGGTTTATTACCAGGTCAATTAGGAGAGGTTCACGGGAAACCTGTTCATTTTTCCCGCTCCAGATGATAAGTTGGTATGATTGTACTGCTGGGGGCTTTGGAAATCTATAGGTGTGACCAAGATTAGTTCAAAAACAGTACAGGTGAAAAAAATTAGCTATAGCAGAATCTCTTCGGAGACAAGTAATTGATCTACTTCATGAGGCATATCATCGAACTGTAGTCACTAAAAGACAAAAGGTCTAAATTCCATTTATGGACATGCTTGTGGAGAAAGCTACCCGCATCCACTAAGTCTGAGCAAAGACAGTCCACTTGAGTCCAATCAAAGGTCCCCATTACTACAAGGCATCTAGGAAAAAGTGGCTACTGATTTGTCTGTGCCAACCCCAATGGGACTGCCTCTCATTGTTGTCATGGAAGACTGTCCCTATTTAGATATGCCATGGTGGTAGCCAACACGTCCGTGGCTGTTGTTGTCTCCACTCTCTAAACAATCGAGGCTTATCATTTGTACCGATAGTACGTCCTAATCTTTGGGGTTTGCAAACTGACATCCTTAGTTTTTTTGTAAAATTAGGCTACATGCCTATTTGTTGGATAACCCATGTACACCGACATGCATACACCAACTTTCATCCTCCATCCACTTTCTCACCACTTAATATCTCCTTACCCCCAGAGATACATACTTTTGAGAAATTGGTGCTAAGGGATATTTACAACCTTGAACAGCAAAGAACCTTTATCCCATACAACATACCCCTATCTGAAAAACATGCCCTTGCTGAGCTTACAACTAATAACTCACTGGTTATTAAGCCAGCAGACAAAGGAGGTGGAATAGTCATACAAGACACTCACCAATACAAAAATGAGATTATGAGGCAAATTTCTAATAATGAACATTACGTTAGGCTGGTGACTTATCCTACTAAAGAACTTCAGACTGAAATCTCCAACATAACCAGAAGAGGACTTGAGTCAGGTTTCATTAGCAAAAATGAACACCTATTTCTGAATACAAAACCCCCAGTAATGTACATATTACCCAAAATGCATAAAATTCAAACATCACCTCCAGGAAGACTGATCATCTCCGGATGTGGTTCAATTTTTAATCCATTTTGAACCCATTGGTTGTTACATTGATTTTTTCATTAAGGACTTTGTTTCAGAATATTATGTTAGGGATAGCATGCACCTGATTAACCAGATCGAACATTTGGCTTTTGACTTCAATGTGTGTCTTCTCTGCACACTGGATATAGAATCCCTATATACGAATATCCCTCAAAGTGATGGGATAGAGATTATTCGACTAACTCTTGAGAAGCGCACACGTCCACATACAGTACCCACTGACTTTATTCTTGAACTACTACATTTGACCGTCACAAGGATCTCTTTTCAGTTTGATGGCGAATTTTACCAGCAGATTAAGGGAACGTCCACAGGGCCGGTTTATGCTCCCAAATTTACCATTTTGTTCATGGATAACTTAAAGACTTTAACCATTTTGTCTGATAACAACCCATTTCACGACAATATAGTGACTTGGAAATGGTTTATTGACTAAATTATTTTGTTTTGGAAAGGGAGTACATATATGATCACCTAATTTATTACATGGTTAAACACTAACTGTAAAGGTTTGAAGTTCACCTTCCAATACAGCAGAGAGGGGGATATCTTTTTTGGATCTGATGATTAGAACCCATGAGGGGGAATTGTACACGTGATTGTATCAGAAACCAACAGAAAGCAACACCCTGTTACCATATTTGAGACTCCATCCCAGGGCATTAAGTGATTCTCTCCCACACTCCCAATTCCTGAGGATCAGAAGAAATTGCTTCTTCAAAAAAGATTTTTTCAGAGATGCAGAAACTTTGAAGACCAAACTACTCTCTAGAGGTTACTCCCATAGACAGAAGAACAAGATCTATTAAAGGGAGTGGTACAGCCCACCGGAGGCACTTTTGACACCCAGAGTAAGAGATGATATGGGAAAGATGGTTTGTCGCCACGTTTTCACCCATCTCTAATCAAATAAAGAAAACTATTTTACGCCATTGGCAAATTCTAAATGCAGGAGAGTTATCCATAGAGCACCCCATTTTTGCATTTCACAAAAAAAAAACATCGCCACTTAGGGAGAGCATGCCTACCATCCTGCAGAGTGACCCGCACTTTGCATGATATTTGAGGTATGACCCCCTTGGTTGGCCATCGAGAATGTAGGAATTGTAGTGTGTGTGTGTGAATATACGCTTGAGACACAATTATTTGTACACAAAAATATAAAAACTGCACTTTCACATTTCTCTATTTGCAACACTGCAAATGTAATTTATGCTATTTTCTGTCCTTGTGACCTGATCTATGTGGGTCAGACTACACAAAAAGTGAGGATCGGAATATGCCAACACAGAAGCTGATTGAGAGACAAAGTGGCAAATGCACCTTTGGTGGAACATTTCTAAACACTAGGCTATAGCGAAAATGACTTGCGATGGCAAGTAATTGATGTTGTAAAAGTACCAGAACATGGAGGTGACCTCACAGCATTTCTCAATAAAGAAGAACTGAAATGGATCATGAGAACGGACAGTTTACACAGAGGAATTAACAGATTAGAGGATTGGATGTCTCTGATATGAATCTCTCTGATGGTTCAGGACTGATGAACTATGAGCACACAAGGGGATGTAATGCCTTCTCAAGTTTCCTGGTGCTGAATTTTCTGGCTGACTGATACCTTTTTACATGTCATGAGCAGACATTTAAGATTATATTTCTTTCCCTGATGAACTATGAGCACACAAGGGATGTAATGCCATCTCAAGTTTCCGGATGCTTAATGTTTGGTTGACTACTACCTTTTTACATGTCATGAGCAGACATTTAAGATTATATTTCTTTCCCTTGTGACGATAACACCCATATACTGGAACAGGTTGATAAATTATTATAAAGTTCCACAGAACACCTAGGATGGGCTATGTCTCACGTGATATACCCCAAATGTACATAATTGTTGAACACTTCCTTACTTAAGGTATGTGCTGATGTATACGGGATGATGTTTATACATCTTGTTTATATATATGGTTCATGTGTTCTATGCACACTGTTTTGCATCTTGCCCTTACATGCATATCTTGAGGCCACATTTTCTAATTTCCTTCTTGGCCAGCCGCCAATAGAGGTTTTCGGTGTATATTTCTTAATGGCAATTATGATATTATCAATTCGCTCTTTATGCCTTTTCTATTATTTTTCTTTACTGATTTCTTTACTGTTCTAACCTATTCTAAAATGGCCACCACTGATTTAGGTATTGTTGGGGACTTTACAGGACTAGTTCCTTCTTCATTTCTATTCCTTTGAAGATGCGGGCGTCTCCATCCACAACCACGAGCTCACCGCCAGCTTGCTTCGGCACACCACGCTGTTACCATGGTAAGACACACTGCCTCCTCCCGCATGCATTCATAGCTCAATACAGCTGCACTCGTTTGGTCATTTATCCAAATTGTCTTTTTATAGACCCAGCACAACTAGCTCCTGCCATGGTCAGGACCAAGTTGTAATACCGGGCACGTCCCGCCCTGCTGGCAACATTCAATTCCCCGGCTGACATTAGTGATGGATTTGCCTTTAATAGGTATTTAGGTCTGCATATTGGCATATTTATATGAGAAGGATTGATGCAACAGGCTAATTATATATTCATTATAATTTTTAGAGCCAGCAAGCCCTTGATTCAGGAGTTTGGGCATCGGACATTGTCCCAGTTTTATGAATACTTGCATTGGTTTCTACCCAATTAATTAGCACTAGGTATGTAGGTTTTGAGTTCTTTCTTTAGGGCGCTGTTTTTATTTAAGCTGGCTAGTCCCATGTTCAAAATCTGATTATTTATGACAGTGACACTGGTATTCCCATTCCAGGAACACCTTGAATGAATGGAAGGACACTCGGCTAGAGTAATTCTTGGTGCAGTCATATGATTTTGGTAATTCTTATATTGATTTGCACTGATTATTTCTGTATGACCCGTGCTACTCACCACTATGCAAGTGACTTGTACCGGACAACTTAACCTGCTGGGTGTCTATTTGGCATAAAACATTGCATGGAGCACCTTGATCTTGTGGCAGTTATCCCTGTGTAATTCTCACAGGTGATTTTTGTACGACGCGTGCCATTGACCACTCTGAATGTCACTCACTTATTGTGGACCATTACAGCTGAAGGTTGTGTTATTGGCAGGGAGCATTGCATTGGAACTCCTTGGTCGTGCACCATATTATTACCTAGTATAGACACTACACGGAGTCTTCCGCATGTTTTAGTCACGATTGCCCACAGAACGGAGACGTTTCTGCATAGATTCTATACTAATTCAAGTGACCAAAATTAATTTTTTCTTTTTCTTCCTCCTCCTCTCACCTTTCTCTTTATCTACCCCTCTCTTTTTTCTTACATGTTCTAATTTGTATTTACTTGTTTTCATATTGATTTATGTATCCAGGCAAACAGTGTATTGTCCTGATAATGATCCCATATGTATAGTGGATTGAAACGTAGTCAACTGAATCACTCTGACCCATATGATTATGCAAAATTGTTTCTTGGTGCAGTAGTGTTGTCTTTGACAGAAGTGTGACTTTTGATTCTATGTAACTCTTGTTGTCACAAAACCTTTTTGGCCTGTGTGTTTGCTTGATACCTTTTCAGGTACACCCCGAACATGTAGCATAAGGTGATGGAAAAAATGGAGTTTCAGCCATACCTCTCTTTAGACTTGAAGCCTTGGCTAAAACAACAATGATGATGATGCAACTTGGCCAAGTAGAGTTGTCCAAGCAACAAGGAAATAGGCAGATAGTTTCTGAAAAAGATGATGGGTTGATTGAGGCCTAAATGAGAGAGTGAACTTGCCCAACATATTGTTCCTTTGTCAAAAATATGAGGACGGACAAGCAAGACTGACTGCCTAAACCCTTGTTTTTGAAGCGATGGGGTTTTGGAAAGCCAACATGTATCGGAAACCATATAGTAATGAAAACATGAAGCCATCTGCCACTTATTTATAAGGCTCTTACTTAAATGTGCAGAAGGTCGGCAGTAATGGGGACTGGGACTAACTGAGTTTTTGGATTGGCATCCACAGCTAGTTGTTCAATGCTCTTTTCATTGTAGGATCAATTGTAATTTTATTTTTTATTCTAAATGAATTGCTAAGGTTTATTGATTATATTATGTAATCCAAAAAACACAACAAATCATTTGATATGATCAGCATGATATCAGTAGCATAGCAAGGATGCCACTGCCCTTGGTACAAGCAAGGGAAATTGCCCCTTTGACTGCTGTGGGGGTAGTAAAATACACCGATTATCATGGGTCAATGGCACCCTGAGGTCTCTGGACCCCAGTGTAACTGCACCTGCTGCACCAATGGTAGCTTCGCCTCTGTATGCTGTGTGCATTGACATAGATTTGGAACAGGTGGAGTTCAATATTAAGAATAATTTTAAAAAACATAGTTTTTCACTTAGTGTCAATGTCAATGAAGCGATTTCATCTGTTGTGCAATTCTTTCTCTAAACGATGCGTAAAAGTCAAGCAGTGTTTTTCTGGCAGAATTCCATTAAAACCGTGAAATGTTAGGCCTATTAACCTCCCCCTCCAATTCTCCCTGCCCATAGTTTCACAAAGTGAGAATCAGCTGATTAAGAAAGGAATAGAAATGCCCACATTAAGCCAATGACAATTACTCATGCATAAACAATAAGGCCTTCAATGGGAATGCAAACTGTAGAGTGCCTAATCTCCCTGGCACTTGACATGCTGTGCTAGGCTGCATTTACAATTGTTCCTTGAACTTAAGACTCTCTTCATTTTAATGTTTTCACAACATAAACTCAATGAAAACCATTTCCTATACGCCTCTTTTTATAATTGTCCAATTTCTTGAATAAATCTGGCTGTTGTAAGAGAAATGTCAGGTTTTGTTAATTTTTGCACACTATTTCACAGCACATTTACAAAGAATAAGAACTTCATTTAAATCACAATTTCTTTATATGTTCTATAGTAATTTTATTGTCTTCGGTGTAGAAAGTGACATCTTTGAAGTCACAGCAAACACATTTTATTATTTATTTATTACGCTTTCACTGCCATGGTGGCTTATGTGTCTGCTCCCCAGCAAGGAGTCATAGGCTTACTGGATTCTTTCTTAGGGTAAAAAAGAAAAACAAATATCACTGGCTTTCGGTGCCCCAAAAATCAGCCAGATGCCTATTGGATGTTCTTGTACACCAACAAAAAATTCAAACATCAAACGGATCCTTGCTGGGGCCCAGACATAAGTGTCTCTGCCCCCAGACATAAGCCAAACATGTATTGATTTTTTTCTTGTGAAAAGAAACAATCCAAAAAGCATCTGGCTTCTTGCTGGGGCACAGAGCTGTGCGTTAGTGCCTCATAAAGGAGTCAGACACTTTGGATATTCTCTTAGGCAAAAAAAAAATCCAAACGCTTGTACCTTGCTTAGCAGAGACACCGACCTCCTCCATTTCGCAATGCTTCTCTTGTAAAAAAAAAAAGCATTGTGTAAAAAAAGGAGCCGGTGAAATTGACTCAGGAAATGATGCTTGGAAGGAGAGGGAACAAAAAAATCCTAACCCAGACCCTTCCAATCCTCACCTCTAGGTTAATTTCTTCTGCCGGTGAGGCACAACAGGTGCTGGGTGGGAGGGTGTTCAGGAGCTGGGCTGTTTCTCCTACCTCCCTCTCGATCTCCAAAAAGAGTTGATCGAGCTGGTGAGCATGGCTAAAGAAGAGCCGAGGACAGCAACAGCCACACCCACCAGCTCGATCTTAGGAGGGACCTAAGGGGATAGGCACCCCCTCCCAGGTCCATCTGATATGCGAGCGACATCATTCATGTCATCACATGCATATTAAAGAGTTGATCTGGAAGTGAGCTGCACACCAATTAATTCAAGAGTTTGTTGGTGCTCAGAAGGAGCCAGCAAACTCCTTCAAAGCAACCTAAGGAGTTTTTTTCTCAATGGAGGCCAGCCCAGGGGGAGTGAAAAAATGAGGTATGTATATGTCATAATGACATCCTGGCAACACCTTTTTTTTTTTACAGTGAAAGGGTTATATATTTCAGGACCTGCAATTCCTACGGGTAGAAATTCAAGTTAGAGGCCTATAATCTTCACAGAATTTGGTCTGCACTCTACAGATCTAGCGAGAGCCTGCCCTCCCTGCCGACTGGCCACCTCTTATATGTGTCAGAAAATGTGTGCTTTGGATTTTTTTTTTAAACAGATTTTATTGATTTTGCATACATACAACAAGTATGGGGCAAAGCATCCCGCCCCTGCCAATCAGGAGAGTTACATTCAGGTTATTTGAGATACAAGTGTGGCAACATATAGGGCCATATTATCAAAAACCGGCGATAACATTATCGCCGCTTTAGCGGCAGGAAACTGCCGCTAAAGCGGCGATAACGGCTTGATAATATGCCCTATAGAATTCAATAGAAGCCCAGGTTATGGTGTGAAGGACATCAAGCCTGGGCTTCTATTGAATTCTATAGAGCATATTATCAAACCCCTACTCCGCCGCTTTAGCGGCAGTTTCCTGCCGCTAAAGCAGCGATAATGTTATCGCCGTTCTTGATAATATGGCCCATAGTGTCCATGGCTACGAACCGTTCATGTTGTGGAATCGGACACGATGTGTATTCTTATCAGCTGCAAAAACAACCTACCCCAACTGCCCCCCCACCCTTCCCACCCCTCAGGAGTGTCACTTAAGGCCAAGTCGTTAAGGTACACTAGCCCTACTTATTCAGTGGGGCGTCGACATTGAATGGAATAGTGCTGCGATGGACCTCGATCCAGTTAGGGAACATAATGTCATCTCTGGCAGTGAGGCTTCAGACACTGATATTCCTGTTACTGTCCACGCGCTAGTCGGTGGCCACTGCGGGGTCCCCTATAGAGGCATCTTCAGCAATGTCTTCGGGGGATTTGAGTGCTACGACAAGTGCTTCCCAAGCTCTCGCCCCTTCAAGGGCCTTCTCACTCCCCGTTCGTTTTGCTATTTGTAACCTGGCCACTCCTTCACGTTTGGCCCATTTAAGGAACTCTGCTTTCCACCGTGCTATACTTGGACTCTGTTTCGCCTTCCAATGCGCAGTTATGTTTCTCTTGGCCAGGAGAAGACCCAGATCTAAAAAGTTGCTAGTGATTTTGTTCTTTGAGGTGTGGGGGAACCAGTGTAAAATGCAGTGGTGTAAGGTCGGTTCTAACTCTCGGTCAGTGAGATCTGATAGTAGCGCCGTTAGCTCCTCCCAATAGCTGGCTAAAAACGGACAGTCCCAGAGCATGTGTTTAAAATCTGCGCTTTCTGCATTACACCTCGGGCAGGCCGCCAAGTGGGCAGGGAAGTACTTATGGAGCTTCTCTGGAGTAAGGTATGCTCTATGTAAAATATGGAAGTGCACTAACTGGAATCTTGCATTCCGGGTACTCTTCCAGGCTCTCTCCACCAATTCTCCCCATGCCTTTTCCAGGATGGCCTCCCCCAGATCAGTTTCCCACTTGAGCTTCAGGTCAGACAGGGAAAGGAGTGCTTCTAGCGTCATGCGCCTATATAGGCACGTTACTGCTTTAAATGTACCTGCCGCCATTACCACATACTGGCAGCCCAGTGATGTCTTTGGTTCCGTGAGACCCCCTCCCCAGTGTTTCCGGATAGCTGCAGTGAGGGCTGTATACAGTAGGAAATCTCCCCCCGGGTAGATCGTAGCTAGCTTGTAGATCATTAAATGGGATCATGGCTCCCACCTCAAATAGGTCTCCTATGCTAGCCAACCCCCGTTCCGCCCAAGTCCCCAGCCTCTGCCAGGTACCTCCATGGGGCAGGGCTCTACACATAAGTAAGGGGATTTCCGGCGCATAGGGGCAGCTAGTGTATGTCCGCCGCAGATATCTGTTCCAGCATTTTCGTGCTGTGCTAAGTTCCAGATTGAGGATTGTGTCTTGGATAGAGAGCCGCGGGATAGTAGCAATATGGTCCAGAATTCCTCCCTGCGCTCGTCTTCCCCCCTGGTGGTGTTCGCTATCCACTGTGTGAACCATTGAAATTGTGCTGCCAAATAATAGGTCTTGTAGTCAGGGACCGCTAGACCACCCTCCGCTCTTGGTCGCATAAGTGTAGCGAGCGCCTCCCTACGTCTACCAGTGCCCCAGATAAAGCCGATGATCAGCGATCGGAGCTGTGTGAAGTATTTTGCCGGGATCCAGATCGGCAAGGTCCCAAAATAATGTAAAAACCTCAGAAGAGTGACCATTTTAAGCAGGGCCACTCGGCCCGCGACTGACAACGGCAGGGAACCCCAGAATTCAAAGTTAGTCTTCGCCCCTCTGATGGCCTTCACTATGTTACCCTCAAGGATGTCTTCCTGACTATGGTATATTTGCGTACCCAGGTACGATAGGCATCTGTCTTCCCACGCCACCCCCTCTGTTGCTTGTGGTCCTATTCTGCCCCCTCGTGCCGGAAACAGGCAGGACTTCGTCCAGTTCACTTTCAGTTCTGCGACTCTACTGAGGGCTTGGAGCAAGTTTTTCGCCCCTCTAAGTTCCGCCCCCGAATCAGCTAGAAAAAGCAACCGATCATCAGCATACAATGCTATGTGGTGAATCTGTCCATGGACGTTGAGCCCCCGGTATGCCCGCCCCGACCTGGCTCGCGCTGCCAATGGCTCCATCGCCAGAGCAAACAGCAGTGGGGAGAGGGGGCACCCCTGGCGGGTTCCTCTACCCACACTGCGGGCGTCTGAAATGAGTCCACCAGTTTTAATTCTGGCAGTGGAGCCAGCATACAGAAGAGCGGTTCAACTCACGAAGTCGGTACCCAACCCCATTGTCCGCACCACATGGAATAGGAAAGCCCACTCCAGGCTGTCAAACGCTTTTTCTATGTCCACAGCAAATATCGTTGCTACGTCAGGGCGATAAGAGTCCGCTTCTAGGACTCGCAGGAGTCGCCGGACATTCAGTGCTGTGTTTCTGGTGGGGATAAACCCAGATTGGTCTCCGTGGATCAGGGCAGTCACATGGGGGAGTAAGCGGGTAGCCAAAATTTTACTGAGTATTTTATAGTCCAAATTGAGCATGGACAGTGGGCGATATGCAGCTTTATCCCATGCCTGCTTGCCCGGTTTGAGCAAAGGGATGATAATCGCTTCTCTGGTAGAGACAGGTAGTTTGCCAATTCTTTTAACGTCGTTATACAGCTGCACTAGTTTGGGAGCCAGTATATCAATATATGTGAGATAGAATTCTATCGGTAGGCCGTCAGTGCCTGGGGTTTTGTTTCTGGCCATGTTCTTGATGGCCCCCCGCACCTCTCTGACGTCAATCTCTCGCCCCAGGGAGATAGCCGTGTCCTCATCTAGGGCTGGTAGATCTACACCCCGCGTGAACTCATGTAAGTCCTCCTCCGTTGGGGACAACTGACTTCGGTAGAGGTCAGTGTAGTATGCAAAAAAGAGATCATTGATTCCCTGCTGGTCGTATCTCGGCACCACATTCTGATCTTTAAGCTCCAAGATAACCGAGCCTTGTCTGGCTGGGTTGGCCAGCCAAGCAAGGAGGGCCCCCGATTTGTCCCTTTCTGAATGTGCACGGGCTATGTATTTTTTGTAATCAAAGCAGCGTAGCCGCTCAACTTGTGTTGCTACTGCCTCCCTGGCCTCTAGTAACTCCTGTTGCTTAGCTGGGTTTTCAGGTCTGTCTTTTTCTAGGGCACGCAGTCGTCGGTCGTCCCTCTCTATGTCTTGAAGGATTGTTTTCCGAACCCCCGTCATCTCTGATATGCACCGCCCCCTACGGACTACCTTACAGGCGTCCCATTCCACTAGGGAGGATGTGGCAGTGCCTCCATTAATTTGAAAGTAGGTAGTAAAGCTAATCCTATCGCTGCACAAAATACTTGGTTGTCTAAAGCGTCGGGGCGCAGGCGCCAGGTGGGGATCTTGGGGCGTGCGCGGGACCATTGCAATTGTACCAGCACAGGGTTGTGATCAGAAATTGTCCTGGTGAGGTACTCACTGTTACTAATCCCCTCATGGACGTCCGGGGAGCACAAAATGGCGTCCAGCCTAACATGTAATTCGTGCAGGGCTGAGAAGAAGGAATAATCCCGGGTCACAGGGTGTTGTGCCCTCCAGGAATCCACTAAACCCCATTTCTGTTTCCAGCTGCGGCGTGCCTCTGCCAGTTTGTGTGCGGGTGCGTCAGGGAGTGGGGGGTGTGAACGGTCCAGATTGACATCGGAAGTGCAATTGAAGTCGCCCCCCAGGAAGACCGAGCCTGTGAGGACAGTCGCCAGTCTTCCAGAGAGATGGGAAAAGAAGGTTGGCTGGTCCGAGTTGGGCGCATATATACTACCTAGCGTAAGGTCTCTACCATCCAGCCTCCCGGTCACTACCACAAACCTGCCCTCTGGGTCAATCAACTGCATTGTGCATTGAAATGGTATACCTGCCCTTATCCAAATTAATACTCCTCTCGCGAAAGTGGAGTAAGTGGTGAAATAGGCTTGGCCCCTCCAGCGGCGTTGTAGCGCCATCCCCTCCTTCGCCAATAAATGGGTTTCCAGAAGGAATGCAATCTGAATGCCTCTGCGGACCAAATAGGAGTGTATTTTATGACGCCGGCTCATGGAGTGCATGCCCCTCACATTCCACAAGAGACAGTTCAAGCCTAGTGGGGGTCCCATTGTCGTTGTCTGTGCTCGGGCTCATTAAAAAACTCCCCCCACGTGACACGCCAGGTTCCCCGTACCTTTTCCCAACTGAAAAAACATCCCCAACTCCCCCTCCCCAGGACAGGTATCGAAAAAAGAGTCCCCATCCAAACAGTACTAAAACATAACATTATCCAGTGACAGTGGCAAGGGTGGTCACCTGGCAATTACAGTGCTGAGTTTCCCGCAATACCGCCTCCCCAGTAAATTACCTAGACAGCTATCCCAGAGCTTTTAAACATTACCCATATTTCAATGGGGGAAAGCATCAAATCTGCGGAAAGCCCGCCGATATCATAGTGACAGCAGGTCCCTGGAATCAACTGTAACTGCCACAGCAGGATGGCCCTCACACGAGATCGTCGGCCGTTTGGGGTGTAACCTGAGGCAAGACTATTCCCAAGTTGTCATTGTCACTGTGGTCCGGAGAAGTTTCCGATCTGTCAGTGCGACGTCCGCTCCCACTCGAAGAAGGGCTGGAATTCGTTTGGCTATGTGTCACCATGGCCTGTAGTGCTTTGCGGCGTTCAAGGCTAAGTTCCTTGGGCGAAGGGGCATTAGATTCAAATTTATGGCTGCGGGGCTCAGCTGCGGAGAGTTCGGAGCAGAGGCACGAAGTTCCTTCGATCCCCGCTCTTCGAGCCAATCCCAAGCCTCTTGTGGCGTAAGGAAGAAGCGATTTCCCGCTGGGTCTGCCACCCGGAGCCGGGCAGGGAACAACATTGCGTAAGGCAAGTGTAATTGACGT
Organism: Calotriton arnoldi; assembly: GCA_963921515.1. Taxonomy (NCBI): domain Eukaryota; kingdom Metazoa; phylum Chordata; class Amphibia; order Caudata; family Salamandridae; genus Calotriton; species Calotriton arnoldi. Next base: position 721,541 of record CAWUFW010000124.1, on the reverse strand, counting down.
AATTTGGCCTTGACAGCGGTAAAGGACGCTCTGTTCCGTTGGACCTCCCTCGTAAAGTCCGGGAATATCATAATGGTACTGTTATCAATGCGTAGGTCCTGTCTTTGGCGGGCACTTTGCAAGATGTGGTCCCGGTCCCGAAAGTGCAGCAGGCGTGCCACAATCGGTCGGGGGGGAGCCCCTGGTTTTGGTGGTTTAGCTGGAACCCTGTGTGCCCGCTCCAGGGCATAGAAGGGCGATAGACCAATTGGAGCCATCTCAGATCGGATCCAGTCCTCCAAGAAGCGCACCATATTTGTCCCTTCCGCTTTTTCTGGCTCTCCGATAACGCGGATGTTGTTCTTGCGCGATCTCCCTTCACTGTCCTCAGCCCTCATTTCCAGAGTTTTTACTTTAGCCTCCAGGTCCGTGAGGGATCGACGCATCTCGTGCACTGTCTCCGGGAGGCCTCCCAGTTCTCTTTCATTAGTGGACACTCTGTCTTTGAGTTTACGATGTTCATCCTTTAGCAGGCTCAGGTTGGTGCCAATGGCATCAATTTTCCCCTCCAGTACCTCTCTAGAGGCCGTAATCGCCTGCATGATGTCGGACAGAGTGGGCTTCCGAGGGGTCGAGTCCCAGCCTGTCTCAAGTACTTCGTCCTCATCCTCTGACTGGGGACCCGAGGCGTCCACACTGAGGACAGCGAACCCTCTTTTCTTCTGCGTTCTCCCCATCACGGTGAAGCTACGCTTTGGTTTTGTTGACTGATCGCCTTCAGCGCACCTCTCAGAGCAAGGGACCCGTGCACTCAGGATGGGGTCTATCCTTTAGGATGATCACTATGGAGCAACCAGTCGGCGACAATCCTCCAGCCCCCAAGGGCACACTGGCGGCACACAACTGCTCACCTCGGCAGGGTCGCAGTGAAACTGTACCTATATCGTGGTAGGTCCGCACTCTTTCCGGGAAGTATAAGTTCCGCTGCCACCCTTGGTTCCAGAGCCTCAACTTAAGGGCGAGAGGCCGACGCCCGCAGTGACAGCGAGCGTTCCGGGGCGCCCACGATTATCTGGGGAATGACTAGTCCTCTCTTTTATCGGCATGCAGGGCAGCAGTAGGATTCAGCTCCACGGGCCCTGTGAAGGCTGCACCCATGATCCGGGGTATGTGCCAGTGCACCCATGATCCGGGGTGTGTGCCAGGGGGTGAGTGCAGTCCCCCCCGCGAGCTTCAGTGTCCCCAACAGCCTACTGTCCACAATCGCAGCTTTTGTAGGGGCTTGTGCAAGGCGCGTAATACTTTGCTGTTCGGCCACTTCGTTTTGCTCCCTGCCGCGCTAGCAGCCTCGCCAGGGATAGGCCGACGCTCTGGAGGAGATAAGCAGGATACAGGGGTTGTCAGTCGCCAGTACGGCTGTTCACAGAGCCTGCCCCATGCTCAGTGCTTTCTCAGGGGGCAATGCGGCCGGCTTCAGCGGGGATCATCTCCTCTTGACAAGGCTCGTTCTCACGCTGCGGGGCTCCCTCCCGTGTGGGTCGTCTCCCGGCCGCTCGCCCCCGTGACTCCCAGCCTCCGCAGCAGCTGCCAGGTGATTCCGCCTAGGCGGCGCAGGCACCCTCCACTCGCCGGCGCCCCCTCGATGTTCACTGTAACTTACGGAGTCCCGGGGCCCTTCAGGGAGTCAGGGGCGCTCCGCCGCTTCAGCAGCCATTTCGCGACCTCCAGGACGCGGGCGCCATTTCGTGGCCACTCCCGCAATGTTGAGCGCACCACTCAACAGCCCTGTAAACGTCTTCTTGGCAGTCTCTTTCCAGCGCTGAGATTTTAATGTTCCCCAGGGTGCAATATAATCGCCGCTGTTGAGCTCAGTGCTGTCAGCTGTGAGATGGGGCAAGCTTACTGGGCCAGCTCCGGCATGGGCGCCATCTTGTCGTTTGCCTCGCGGAATCTGACCGCACCGGTTTCGGCGCTTTCAGCGGCTTCCCAGTCACTCCAGGGCTCCCACTTTGTTGCTGACCGTACCGGATGCCCTCCGATTCAGGAATCAGTTTCCCCAGGCTGGTCAGGGGGTCAGGATGATTAATTACTGGGGAGTAGCGGTCAGAGCTCCTCAGCTCGCGTCTGACTTCATCGGCAGCAGGCCACGCCCCTCATGTGTGTTTGGATGTGGCAACATCTCCCCCAAACATATCAAATTACTTGGGGTGTCCAGTCAAATGCAGTGAAAGGTTATGTGCCAGTACTGCCATGAGGGATGTCTCTAAAATCTTGAGTGCTTGACAAAGTATTTGAGATATAGGTTTTCTGGTGAGCTCGACTATTTCAATGGCATCTATCCAACTGTGCATGAAGTGTTCCACAATGTCAATTGCCTTCGGCCAGCGAGGAGCGATCTTCCAGTGATTATACCTCATGTAAGTAGGAAAGTCTTAAAATTCCTCTCCATTGAACAGATGGTCATTATATGACTTGACAGTCTTAGGTATGCACAACATTGAGTAAATCTCAAGGTTATGTGTTGAGAGGTTAAAAATTGGAATCGTCTGTGCCACATCCCCACAACTTGTAGACAGCCTAGAGTTAATGTCAATAGAATTGACCATATTTACTGGTTCCTTTTTCTTTCTCCTCCTCTCACCTTTCTCTTTATCTACCCCTCTTTTTGATCTCACAGGTTCTAATTTGTATTTACTTGTTTTCATATTGATTTATGTATCCAGGCAAACATTGTACTGTCCTGATGATGATCCCATATGTTTAGCGGTTCAAAAATGTTGCTACAAACTAATTTTATTTTTCATATAATATTAATAAAACAAAATATAATAATTGATTGGATATTCCCTGGGCATTATTGCTTTGTACCCAGAGTATTACTTATTCTTATTTAGCGATTAGAGACATGTTAAGTAGACAACAGCAGGCAGTTGTTGATTAAAGAGGGTGTTTATTCGGAAACAGAATACACCCACGGCCATGGCGTCCAGCTGCTGCGGATTCAAGCACGAAAATGAACGTTGCTTGAAAGTCCGCTAAACGGCAAACAGCGCGGAGCGTGGAACACAGTTAAATGTAAATAAGTTTGTACACGAGGTGATCGCATGCAAGGACCTCGTGGAGGACTGCATGCGCTCATCTCGTGCACCGGAATAATAACATTACTACAACATCTCCCTCCTTAGCAAATGAAAGGAAATGAAAGCACGGCAAGTAAACATAAGGAAGAATACACTTGAAGGATACAACATGCAATGCAAGATTTACAAAGTCTGGAGAAGGAAAGAAGAACAAATTAGTCCAGAACATAATCCTTAAATCTGTCAAGTAATCTCCTTGTACGAGCAACACATATGTCACTCCTCTTTTGTCACCGAACAATGCAGTTGTAGGAGCAATAGGTGAGCATGTATCACTAGGAGAAGAAAGAATAGGTGTAAGCAAGGTAGAGTTACTCGGAGGCTTGGGAGCAACAACATCTTGTAACCAATTGTAAGATTGTGATTGACCTGTGTTGGAAACAGAGTGATTGACAATAATGTCAGCTTGAGAATTTGAAATAAGAACTAGATTCCTTTTATTCCACCATCCCCTGTTGAGTAAAAGAGCTGAACCTTTGCTTACTTTACAAACTTGCACTGGAGAAGATAATCTAGAAGAACCTTTCAACACTTTCTTAGGGTTTTTAATTAAAACCCAATCACCAGGTTTCAAAGAATCACCACAAAAATGTTTTTTTGAGTCAAAATGACTTTTCATGGCATCTTGGTTACTTTTCACTCTGGCTTTGACAACATCCAATGAATCAATTTTTCGCTCAGACTTACTAGATAACCATGTGGGAAATAAACTAGAATGCGCCATTCTACCTCTCAGCAAGGTAAAAGGTGCAACTCCAGTGGTGCAATGGGGAGTAGTGTTATAAGACCAAACCTATTCTTTCAAGTATTCCCCAATATCTAAACCTGAAGCAATAGCAGTTTGAATACCTTCTTTGATGAGTCTGTTGCCTCTCTCCATAAGTCCATTGGAAGAGGGAGAATAGAGAGCTACCTTAAGGTGCTGGATGCCATGACGTTCTAAAAATTTACCCATACGTTGAGACACAAAGTCTGTACCATTGTCAGTAACAATAGATTTGGGAGAACCTTCAAGTTTAAAAATGTGTTCTAAAAATGTAATGGTGTTTTCAGTGGTGGGGCTATCACAAAACCAATAAAACATCCACTTTGAAAAGTAATCCACCATTAGAATTAAAAATGTGTTATGTGCAGGTAACAACTCATAAGGTCCAGAAAAATCTATGCCAACTTTGTCCCAGGGACCACCTGGAAAGGATACGGGGTGTAAGGGAGTTTGTAACGTTTTCCATCTTTTATCAGATAAAAGGCACTCTGAACATGTTTCAATGGAAGATTTCACTTGAGATTCCATGGAAGGCCACCAATAAAATTCTTTGATGCGTTGACAAGTTTTAGAAATACCAAGGTGACCTTGGTGCGCTAACTGAATAATTTTTCTGTGTAAATTCTCAGGAGGAATAAACAAATCATGACGCATGACAATTTCATCAGCATTGGACAGCTCATCAGCTACGTAAGCAAATTTCTTCATGTCACCAGAAAGCGTTCTGCTTTCTGGCCAACCTTCTATGATGAATTGTTTGATCTTATTAAGATTGTGATTCTTAACATATTCTTCTCTCCACGTGTACTCAGAAATAGAAGGAAATTCTATGACAGCATCTATAGCTGCCACCACACACTCAGAAATACCAGCATCACACTCATTGTATTCAGTTTCCAAAGACATTCTAGAAAGACAATCCGCTCTGAAATTTTTCCCTCCAGGTAAGTGTTTGATTACAAAATGGTATTCTTGCAATGTGGAAAGTAAATGTATTAATCTCGCAGAAGCCTTTTTGGGACCAGAGCCAGAAAGAATGTAAACCAATGGTTTATGGTCAGTGAAAATGTCAAATTCTCGTCCCCAAATATAAGATCTAAACTTCTGAATGGCCCAGACGCACGCAAGCGCTTCCCTTTCAATTGTGCTGTAGCATGTTTCTGGAGGTTGTAGTGTTCTGGAAGCAAATGCAATTGTGTGTTCCTTGTTTCCCACCCTCTGACAAAGAACAGCACCCAAATCAGACAAACTAGCGTCCACATTTAAAAAACATCTGCAATCATCCTGAAATGGTTAAATGGCAGGAGCACGTTCAATAATGACCTTGACCTGGTTGAAGGCATCTTGTAAGTCATCACTCCACAAAATTTTTTCACCTTTCCTAAGTAAAGCTCGAAGGGGTTCAACAATCTGGGCATAGCCATGTACAAAGCGAGCGTAGTACTCAGCTAAACCAAAGAAAGAACGCAAGGCATCTCTGTCTTTGGGGGGTGAAGCATCACGTGCAGCTTTGATCAGTGATAGTTTAGGTTTGAAACCTTCTGGAGAAAGTGTGTGACCCAAATAATCAAGAGTTTGAACACCAAATTTGCATTTTTCATGTCTAATGGTCATTCCGGAGGTAGACAATTTAGACAAAACTTTGGCTAAAGTGAAATTATGTGCCTCACGACTGCTAGCGTGAACCAGAATGTCATCCTGATAACCCTGGACTCCAAGAATGTCTTTGAGGAGTGAGTCCATCAGTTTCTGGAACACGCTAGCTGCGGAGGCTAGTCCAAACGGCAGCCTGAGATATTTGAATGCCCCAAAGGGAGTGATAAAAGTGGTGAGCTCGTGAGAATCGACACTGAGGGGAATTTGGTGGTATGCAGACCGTAGGTCAATGAGACAAAAATACTTGGAACCTCCTAAACCAGCTAAGAGGTCATGGATTTTCGGAAGAGGGTGACAATCTATGATGATGTTTTTATTTAAAGAGCGCAAGTCGGCACAGAGTCTCACCTTGTGAGAAGTTGGCCTGGTATATGCTGTCCACTAATTATAGTGGGCACCTTGCACCAGTCCAAACAACTCCTTATTGGAGATAGGTTAAAGACAACCTTTATTGAAAGCTATCCTAGTGGTAGCTATGGAGAGCAGCCTTCAGGCTAAGTCTTGAAGGAATGTAAAGCAGCTTGTTTTACCAGTCTATAATCTCTTGAGTGACCAAATGAAAGAGGACCACACCAGGTATATATTTAAAATATATGTATTTAGTCTTAAACACACCCCTCTAGTCTCTTTATGAGGCTAGAGTTCGAAATACATAAGTTACAAGTCGAATATCAACAGTAATAGCACAAATACACGTTTGAGCCCTAGGGGCGTACCAAACCATATACCAATAAAGTGGTATAAGAACCACGACTGAGCTAGACACAAGGCCTAGAGCCTGTAGAAGTGCTTGGACCACAAGGAACCACCCAAGGTAGTGACACAGGGGACCCACGGGGGACGCGTGCAGTGTTGAGAACACAGCCGCGAGTCACCGTTGACTTCTATGGGGAAAGTCGCGGTTAGGGTTTTAAAAGGAAAGGACACTTAGAGGAGGACTTGGAGCAAACCCCTTTAGAACTAGGTCGTTCTAGAGTCAATACCCACGGGAGCACCGTAGTACTCAAGTTACCTCACCCAGGGAAGCCGGGTGCATAGGTGTCTTTCGGTGTCGGGTTTCGTCGTTGTTTTCAATGGCGATCTGCTGCAACGGGCTGCTGGCGGCCAAGTCGAAAGTGTCCGGGTGGATCCAAGGGTGGATCGAAGATCTGAAGAACCTGAAAGCAGAGGGGACAGAGTCTGGGTCACTAGCCAGTGACCAGGAAGGCGATGAGCAGAGGCCCACCGATGTCGGGTGCTTCAGGTAGGTTGACGGTCGTCTTGACTCTTCAGCCATGAGGTCCAGGAGGCATCGACGACAACCAGGAGCTGGATTCCAGCTGTCCCACAAAGTTTGTCGATTGCTGCAGTGTTGGCGACCGGATTGGACCCAACAAGCCTTGGCAACGGCAAGTCACGTGGAAATGAAGAAAGGATGTTGATGCAGACCAGCAAGGTCTGGGGGACTCACCCAGCGAGGGTAAGTCAGGGCACGTCTAGAGCAACCAGGAAAGCCCAAGCAGGAGAAGAGTTGCCTTCGGGAGGGCCCACTAGCCAACGGACTAGCGACCGCGAAGGAGCCTTGAGTGGACGCACTTGGAGCTGGCTCACAGGACACTCGTGGAGTGGAGGCCAGTGATCTTCAGTGCAGTCGGTGCTGGAGGCGGGGGCTACTTGGAGCCCAAAGCACAACTTTGTGGGAGGCCAGGAAAAGGATGCACTTACAAAAGTTCTCGGTGTCCAGGGGTCACGGTTCCACGTTACCCACGACAGCTATGTGCCTCAGCTTTGCTGGGGTCTCAGGGCAGCCTCGGGGAAGTCTGGAAATCCACCTCTGGTGTTGCAAAGACTTTGGCGTCCGGCGGGAGCTTCAGCGATGCAGACTGGACAATTGCTTCTTAGGTGCCTGCCAAGCAGGGGAGTCACTCCTTGACCCCAAGGGAGATTCTTCAGTCCTCTAATCTTGTAGTAGAGCGTCGAAGGTCCAGGATTCGGCTTCAGAGTTTCGTCCAGGGTAATCTAAAGTCCTAAGGACTGGGGTCCCATACTTATACTAAGTTAGGGGTTGGACATACTCTGGGGACCCACCTATGGGAGGGTCAGGGAAGAGGGGTGGTTACACCCATTCCCTTTGTCCAGTTTCGCGCCAGAGCAGGGGCAGGTAGCCCCTGCAACTGGTTTGAACTGGCATATGCACAGGGACACCAAGTGTGCCCCCAGTGCAGGACTTCAAAGCACCAGAGAGTGCTCCCGCCCAGCCCCAATACACATTGTCCTGTCTGGGGAGGTGGTTACACCTCCCTGCGACAGGAAACCTTTTGTCCAGGCCTCCCCTGCCAGAGTTTCAGTCAGCAGCAGGAGGCCAGACCCGTGTCTGTGGCAGCGGCATCCATTTTGTGATGCCAGGGCTCTGTAAAGAAGTTACCGGGTAGGTCGGTGGGTACATGTCTCTCCCTCTAGAAGGGTGGAATGCTACCCCTGCCGCCAGGACTGGCGGGGGGGTAGTATTCCAAGATGTTTGACACCAAACACGACATGTTTTGGTGCAGCCAGTCCAAAGTTAGCATTGTACCGCGAGGATATAATGCACTTAAGAGTATATGGTCAGGCTGTACCACAAACAGCATCAGAGGAGGGACTCCGAACGCTGCAGAGGGGCTCTGCTCATGCAGGGCACCCTCTCACATATAAACCAAGCACTCTGCCCTCAGGATTGGTAAGGCCTGCCATAGGAGTGACTTATAGGTTTATATGTGTGTGCAATGGTAGTGATATAGGTAGCCTATATCACAGTAAGGAGTGCATGCACCACCTTACCCAGGCTGCAGTAGCAGACCTGTGGTGTCATTTTGGCTGGCCTTCCAGGGGTGGCATAATACATGCTTCAGCCCCTGGCAGGCCTCTGGGTTACCTATGCCCTGGGTACATAGTATACCATATACTAGGGACTTATAAGGGCACTCCAGATTCCAATCAAAGATGTACCTAAGGTACATGGAAACCATTTTAGAGAGGAAGCAGCTAGGCTGGGGTTCTGATTAGCAGGGCCCCAGCCAGACTAAAGTCGAAAAACAGTGAAGCATCAGCAAAAAGTGGGGGTACCCATGTGAAGCAGATCCTACTCTCCTACACAATCCCCCCTCCAAACGCAGGGACATTAAACTAACCTTGACCAGTTAAGTCTTCATGTTCTAAGTGGAAATACCTAGAGAGTCCATCTGCATTGGCATGGTTACTCCCAGGTCTATGTTCCACTGTAAAGTCCATCCCCTGTAGGGAAATGGACCACCTAAGCAGTTTGGGGTTTTCACCCTTCATTTGTTTTAGCCATAAGAGGGGCTTATGGTCTGTTTGAACAAGGAAGTGAGTACCAAACAAGTATGGCCTCAACTTCTTCAGAGCCCAGACCACAGCAAAGGCCTCCCTCTCAATGGCTGACCAACGTTTCTCTCTAGGGGTCAGCCTTCTGCTAATAAAAGCTACTGGCTGATCCTGACCTTCATCATTCAATTGTGACAGTACAGCCCCTACCCCCAATTCAGATGCATCTGTTTGGACAATGAACTTCTTGGAGTAATCAGGACTCTGGAGAATGGGAGCAGTGCACATGGCCTGCTTCAGGTCATCAAATGCCTTTTGACAGCTAGCTGTCCACTGAACCTTTTTGGGCATTTTCTTGGAAGTTAAGTCATTCAGGGGTGTCACTATTGATCCATACCCCTTGACAAATCTCCTATAGTACCCAGTCAGGCCTAAGAAGGCTCTCACCTGAGTCTGGGTAGTTGGAGCAACCCAGTCCATGATGGTCTGGATTTTGCTCTGCAATGGTTGAACCTGGCCTCCACCCACAAGGTGGCCCAGGTACACAACCTGACTCTGCCCTATCTGGCACTTGGTGGCCTTGATAGTGAGGCCTGCCTTTTGCAGGGCCTCTAAAACATTCCTTAGGTGGACCAGGTGATCCTCCCAGGTGGAGCTAAAGACAGCAATATCATCAAGATAAGCTGCACTGTAGGCTTCCAGACCTGTGAGAACTGTATTCACCAACCTTTTGAAAGTGGCAGGTGCATTCTTCAAACCAAAGGGCATTACCACAAATTGATAATGCCCACTAGGGGTTGAAAATGCTGTTTTTGGCTTTGCATCATCAGCTAGCCTGATCTGCCAGTAGCCAGCTGTTAGGTCAAATGTGCTTAAATACTTGGCTGAGGCCAAAGTGTCTATCAGCTCATCTGCCCTGGGTATTGGATGGGCATCAGTCCTAGTGACTGCATTGAGACCCCTGTAGTCCACACAAAACCTCATCTCTCTCTTCCCACCACTGGTGTGAGGTTTTGGCACAAGGACCACTGGACTAGCCCAAGGGCTATCTGAGGGTTCAATAACTCCCAAATCCAACATGTTCTGGACTTCTGTCCTGATACAGTCCCTGACATGGTCAGGTTGCCTATAAATCTTATTTTTAATAGGCAGACTGTCCCCAGTGTCCACTTCATGAGTGCACCAGGTGGTCTGACTTGGAGTCAGAGAGAACATATGTCTGAACTGATTGAGCACCTGTCTGCAATCAGTTTGCTGCTGAGCAGTGAGGCTGCCTGCCAAGGCTACACCATCCACTGACCCATCATCAGGGTTCTGTGAGAGCAGGTCAGGGAGTGGGTCACTCTCTTCCTCCTGTCCCTCATCAGTAGCCATGAGCAAGCCCATGTCTGCCCTGTCCACATATGGTTTCAATCTGTTGACATGGAGAACCCTGTGGGGACTCCTGGGTGTTCCTAGGTCTACCAAATAGGTAACCTCACCCTTCTGTTCAACAATGGTATGGGGTCCACTCCATTTGTCTTGGAGAGCTGCTGGGGCCACTGGCTCCAACACCCACACCTTCTGCCCTGGCTGGTAAACAGTCAGTACAGCCTTTTGGTCATGCCAGGCTTTTTGGAGTTCCTGGCTAGCCTCAAGGTTTTTAGTTGCCTTTTTCATGTATTCAGCCATCCGGGAACAGAGACCAAGTACATAGTCCACTATGTCCTGCTTTGGGGGCTTGAGAGGTAACTCCCATCCTTCCTTCACCAAGCACAATGGACCCCTGACAGGGTGACCAAACAAAAGTTCCAAAGGGCTGTAGCCAACCCCCTTTTGAGGCACCTCCCTGTATGCAAATAAAAGGCAGGGCAAGAGTATGTCCCATCTTCGCCTAAGCTTCTCTGGGAGCCCTTTAATCATGCCCTTCAAGGTTTTGTTGAATCTCTCAACTAAACCATTGCATTGTGGGTGATAGGGTGTGGTGAACTTGTAAGTCACTCCACACTCCTTCCACATTGCTTTCAAGTATCCAGACATAAAGTTTGCACCCCTGTCTGATACAACCTCCTTAGGGAAGCCCACTCTTGAGAAAATTCCCAGGAGGGCTCTTGCCACCACAGGTGCTGTAGTGGTCCTAAGGGGAATAGCCTCTGGGTACCTAGTGGCATGGTCCACCACCACCAGGATAAACCTGTGCCCAGATGCTGTTTGGGGATCCATGGGACCAACAATATCAATCCCCACTCTTTCAAAGGGAACCCCACCACAGGTAGTGGTATCAGGGGGCCTTTGTGGTGCCACCTGCCTTCCCACTGGCTTGGCAGGTTACACAGGAGCGACAAAACTCCTTGGTGTCTTCAGACATGTGGGGCCAGTGAAAGTGAGGGACAATTCTGTCCCAGGTCTTATTCTGGCCCAGGTGACCTGCTAGGGGAATATCATGGGCTAGGGTCAATAGGAAGCCCCTGAACTTCAGAGGTATAACCAACCTCCTGGTGGCACCAGGCTTGGGGTCTCTACACTCTGAGTACAAGAGTCCATCATCCCAATACACTTTATGGGGACCACTAGCATTCCCAGCAGCCTCAGCAGCAGCCTGCTGTCTGAGGGGTTCAAGAGAGGGGCAGCTCTGCTGCTCCTGGCTCAGATCTGCCCTGGAAGGGCCCCCTGGCCCCAAGAACTCAACCTGGTCAGGCTCAAGCTCCTCTGGGACAGTTCCTTCCTCAGGACTGAGATCATCCCCCTCAAGAGACTGATCTTCCTTCTGAGCCAAGGGGAAGGCACTGCCTTAACCCTACTACTCCTCCTCTTGGATGGCACTTGGTCCATTGTTCCAGGATCCAAGGCCTGTTCAGTGTTAGACATTTTGCTCTGTGACCTGGTCACAGCAAACACATCTGCAGGGATCCCCAGCATTTCTGCATGGGTCCTGAGCTCCACTTCTGCCCAAGCTGAAGTTTCTAGATCATTGCCAAGCAAGCATTCGACTGGTAGGTCTGCACTCACCACAACCTTCTTAAGGCCAGTTACCCCTCCCCAGGAGAAGTTAACAACTGCCAGAGTATGGTCTGTTCTGACATTGCTAGCATTGGTCACTTGGTACATTTCACCAAGTATAATCTGCCCAGGATCCACAAGATCTTGTGTCACCATGGTGACACTTGCTCCTGTGTCCCTAAATGCCAAAGCCTCTTTTCCATTTATTAATGGCTGTTGCCTGTACTTGCCCAGATTACTGGGACTCACAGAGGAGGTCACATCCATGCCTCCATCACAGACTAGGACAGCCTGAGTGAGTTCTCTGACTAGGCCAGAGCTCATCTCATGACCCAGGGTCAACCCTACTAAACCCTTGGCTTGAGTACTCCCACCACCAATTGTAACTGCACTAGGGGGAACAGGTGCCTTAGGGGCATTGGTGGGGGCGGGAATAGAGTCTTTGGACTTGGTGCAATCACTGGTCCAGTGTGTCTTTTGCTTACAGACTTTGCACCATGGTTTCTTTTGGCCTTTTCCCTTGTTAGACTGTGAATCCCCACCTGAAGAAGATTTTTGGGGGCCTTGTGAAGACTTCTGGTCTTTACCCTTCTCCCCACCCTTGTCAGAGTTCTTAGAATCTTGCTTCTTTGGGTCACCACCTTGGTTCTGTACCTTCTGCCTCACCCTGGTTCTGACCCATTTGTCTGCCTTCTTTCCCAATTCTTGGGGAGAGGTCAGATCAGAGTCCACCAGGTACTGATGCAACAGCTGATTTTGACAGTTATTAAGAATCTGCTCCCTCATGATAAGATTGTACAATCCTTTGAAGTCACATACCTTACTGCCTAGTAACCAACCTTCCAGAGCCTTAGCAGAACAATCAACAAAGTCCACCCAGTCCTGTGTCTGTGCCTTTTGGGTCTCTCTGAACTTTAACCTGTATTGTTCAGTGGTTAGGCCAAACCCATCTATCAGTGCACTCTTCAGGACTTGGTAATCATCAGCATCCTCTTCTCTTACAGTGAGGAGCTTGTCTCTACCTTTGTCTGCAAAGGAGAGCCATAAGATTGCTGCCCACTGCTCCTGGGGGACCCTTTGTACTTTACAGGCCCTTTCCAGTGCAGTTATCCATTTGTGGATGTCATCCCCACTCTGGTAGGGAGGGACAATCTTATTCAGGTTTCTATGGTCATAAGACCTTTCCCTATCTCTGGGGAAATTGCTGCCACCATGGGACTCTAGTCCCAACTTTTTCTTTGTCTAAAAAGATCTAGGGACTCCCTGTCTATAGCCAACTGCTGTTTTCTGATCTCAAGCTGGGCTTGTTCATACTGAAGCAGTCTCTTTTTCCTTTCATGAGAGGATTCCCTCCTATGAGAGGAAACAGAGGTCCCTACTGAGGTGCTAGAGTGGTTAGATTCCCCTGAGGAAGATCTTGCCCTTCTAGGCACACTCACAACTCTTCCTGGTGGGACAAAGGGGAGGTCAGTCTGATCCTCCTCTTCCTCTGCAGGAGTAGCTGGATTGTCCAGGTCAAGGTCATTGTCACCTTCCTGGCCAGTTTCAGAGGGCAGGTCCTGGGCTGGTTCCTCCCTGGCCCCTTCCTCATCTTCTGCCCCACCCTCTCTGTTTACCCCTTCAGACCCTAAGGGTCTTCTGAGATCATCTAACAGGAGTACCTCTATGAGGCGTTGGGTGTTGGCACTTTTGCCTGTCTTCAACTTCCTAGCAGTGCTTAATGCTCTCAATTCCAAGAATGGGAGATTATCATACTTGGAGGGAAGAAGCCCATTGGCTTCTGGCAGGGACCCACTGGTTCCTGGCCCTGAAGACATTACTAGTGTGGTGTGGTGTATTGCACTACCTACTCTAGTGTGGCCTACTAAACTCTCTTGAGTTGTAGAAAGGGTGTGCTAGCCCTTAACACACAACTCTAAGTTCAGTAGAACTTACTGTATCCTAAGCTTGAATTATATGTACCTAAGGTACCCTTAGTGGTTTTCAGTTGATCAATTCAATTGAGATTATCTGGTAAAACAATAGCAAGCTGGAATCCCACACGCTGCACACCAATGTGAGAAGTTGGCCTGGTATATGCTGTCCACTAATTATAGTGGGCACCTTGCACCAGTCCAAACAACCCCTTATTGGAGATAGGTTAAAGACAACCTTTATTGAAAGCTATCCTAGTGGTAGCTATGGAGAGCAGCCTTCAGGCTAAGTCTTGAAGGAATGTAAAGCAGCTTGTTTTACCAGTCTATAATCTCTTGAGTGACCAAATGAAAGAGGACCACACCAGGTATATATTTAAAATATATGTATTTAGTCTTAAACACACCCCTCTAGTCTCTTTATGAGGCTAGAGTTCGAAGTACATAAGTTACAAGTCGAATATCAACAGTAATAGCACAAATACACGTTTGAGCCCTAGGGGCGTACCAAACCATATACCAATAAAGTGGTATAAGAACCACGACTGAGCTAGACACAAGGCCTAGAGCCTGTAGAAGTGCTTGGACCACAAGGAACCACCCAAGGTAGTGACACAGGGGACCCACGGGGGACGCGTGCAGTGTTGGAACACAGCCGCGAATCACCGTTAACTTCTATGGGGAAAGTCGCGGTTAGGGTTTTAAAAGGAAAGGACACTTAGAGGAGGACTTGGAGCAAACCCCTTTAGAACTAGGTCGTTCTAGAGTCAATACCCACGGGAGCACCGTAGTACTCGAGTTACCTCACCCAGGAAGCCGGGTGCATAGGTGTCTTTTGGTGTCGGGTTTCGTCGTCGTTTTCAATGGCGATCTGCTGCAACGGGCTGCTGGCGACCAAGTCGAAAGTGTCCGGGTGGATCCAAGGGTGGATCAGAGATCTGAAGAACCTGAAAGCAGAGGGGACAGAGTCTGGGTCACTAGCCAGTGACCAGGAGGGCGATGAGCAGATGCCCACCGATGTCGGGTGCTTCAGGTAGGTTGATGGTCGTCTTGACTCTTCAGCCACGAGGTCCAGGAGGCGTCGACGACAGCCAGGAGCTGGATTCGAGCTGTCCCACAACGTCTGTCGATTGCTGCGGTGTCGGCGACCGGATTGGACCCAACAAGCCTTGGCAACGGCAAGTCACGTGGAAATGAAGAAAGGACGTTGATGCAGACCAGCAAGGTCTGGGGGACTCACCCAGCAAGGGTAAGTCAGGGCACCTCTGGAGCAACCAGGAAAGCCCAAGCAGAAGAAGAGTTGCCTTCGGGAGGGCCCACCAGCCAACGGACTAGCGACCACGAAGGAGCCTCGAGTGGACGCACTTGGAGCTGGCTCACAGGACACTCGTGGAGTGGAGGCCAGTGATCTTCGGTGCAGTTGGTGCTGGAGGCGGGGGCTACTCGGAGCCCAAAGCACAACTTCGTGGGAGACCAGGAAGAGGATGCACTTGCAAAAGTTCTCGGTGTCCAGGGGTCACGGTTCCACGTTACCCACGACAGCTACGTGCCTCAGCTTCGCTGGGGTCTCAGGGCAGCCTCGGGGAAGTCTGGAAATCCACCTCTGGTGATGCAAAGACTTCGGCGTCCGGCGGGAGCTTCAGCGATGCAGACCGGACAATTGCTTCTTAGGTGCCTGCCAAGCAGGGGAGTCACTCCTTGACCCCAAGGGAGATTCTTCAGTCCTCTAATCTTGTAGTAGAGCGTCGAAGGTCCAGGATTCGGCTTCAGAGTTTCGTCCAGGGTAATCTAAAGTCCTAAGGACTGGGGTCCCATACTTATACTAAGTTAGGGGTTGGACATACTCTGGGGACCCACCTATGGGAGGGTCAGGGAAGAGGGGTGGTTACACCCATTCCCTTTGTCCAGTTTCACGCCAGAGCAGGGGCAGGTAGCCCCTGCAACCGGTTTGAACTGGGCATATGCACAGGGACACCAAATGTGCCCCCAGTGCAGGACTTCAAAGCACCAGAGAGTGCTCCCGCCCAGCCCCAATACACATTGTCCTGTCTGGGGAGGTGGTTACACCTCCCTGCGACAGGAAACCTATTGTCCAGGCCTCCCCTGCCGGAGTTTCAGTCAGCAGCAGGAGGCCAGACCCGTGTCTGTGGCAGCGGCATCCATTTTGTGATGCCAGGGCTCTGTAAAGTTAAGTTACCGGGTAGGCCGGTGGGTACATGTCTCTCCCTCTAGAAGGGTGGAATGCTACCCCCGCCGCCAGAACTGGCGGGGGGTAGTATTCCAAGATGTTTGACACCAAACACAACATGTTTTGGTGCAGCCAGTCCAAAGTTAGCATTGTACCGCGAGGATATAATGCACTTAAGAGTATATGGTCAGGCTGTACCACAAACAGCATCAGAGGAGGGACTCCGAACGCTGCAGAGGGCTCTGCTCATGCAGGGGCACCCTCTCACATAAAAACCAAGCACTCTGCCCTCAGGATTGGTAAGGCCTGCCATAGGAGTGACTTATAGGTTTATATGTGTGTGCAATGGTAGTGATATAGGTAGCCTATATCACAGTAAGGGTGCATGCACCACCTTACCCAGGCTGCAGTAGCAGACCTGTGGTGTCATTTTGGCTGGCCTTCCAGGGGTGGCATAATACATGCTTCAGCCCCTGGCAGGCCTCTGGGGTACCTATGCCCTGGGTACATAGTATACCATATACTAGGGACTTATAAGGGCACTCCAGATTCCAATCAAAGATGTACCTAAGGTACATGGAAACCATTTTAGAGAGGAAGCAGCTAGGCTGGGGTTCTGATTAGCAGGGCCCCAGCCAGACTAAAATCGAAAAACAGTGAAGCATCAGCAAAAGTGGGGGTACCCATGTGAAGCAGATCCTACTCTCTACACACCTCGCCTGATTTTTGTCTGCAAACGACAATGGGAGAAACCCACTGAGATGAATCACAAGGAACAATGATACCCTCAGAACAGAGATTATCAAGTACCTTCTTAAGATCATCTCTGGCACTGAGAGGTAAAGGTCTAACCTTGTGCACAACAGGCTGAGCATCTGGTTTAAGTCTTATCTGGTGTTCAAAACCCAAAACAGTACCAACTTTATTGGTAAGAACCATGGGAAACTGGTTGATAATCTCCTTGACATCAGTAGGAAGATCTGAAAAGGAAGAAGTATTAAGACAACATATCCATATTATCAGTATCATCTGTATCATATCCTTTTGGTAAATCAACAAGAACAATAGGATTGTCTGAGCCTGGTTTAAGGTAAATTCCCATTTTTGCAAGATTCTGCCAGCCAAGCATATCAATTTAGATTTGAAGTAACCAAGCATGTCGATTTCAGTTTCCCCAAATGCCTTGGGATTGACATCTGTGGGAATAAGTGATATAGAACCATGCCAAGCATTTTGAAAAGAAATTTCAGAAAGAATTGTGATGGGAGACTCAGAAGCAGCCATAGCTTGGAATGGAACATCTGCAATAAAAACATCACACCACGGACCTTTAGCTGTACCTATGTTACTAATAGAGTTACATTCAATTGTCACAACAACATTAGTGAGTTTTTCTGAAACAGCTTGTAAATCTTCAGAGAAGTCTATGCTGTTAATTTTCATTGGTCTCCTTGCACTTCTAAACACGCCTTGAAAGTGGCCACATTTTTTGCATGCAGTACATTTTTTGCCAATGGCTGGGCAATTGGGAGAGTTTCCAATATGTGATCTAGAGCCACATCTGTAACATATTAAAGTTTTCTTGAAAAAGATTTTCCAGAACTGTTGGTATTTGAAATAGGAGAAACAGTGGCCTCAGGTTGAGTAGTAAGAGAATTTACAAATTGCCCATCATGAATAGCTTTAGAGGAGACCATGGAACGTTCAATTGATTTGGCTATATCAATGGTTTCAGATAAGGTGTGGTTCCTGCAGCTCAACAGTCTTTCCTGTATCTTATGAGAAAAACACCTGAAGACAAACTGATCTCTGATGGCGTAATCTGCATTTGCACCAAATTCACACGTAGATGCCAGTATCCTCAGTTCTGCAATATATTCCTCTACTGTTTCACCAATATTTTGTTTTCTTTTAAAGAAATTATGACATTCTAGCATAATACTCGGTTCTTCATCATATTGTTTGGTTAAACGAGCTAAGGCTTCTTTAAAAGGGTCCCAATCATCACCTGAGCCTGCATGAGGCACATGAGGTAAGTTATCAAAAACGTTTTGTGCCGCAAGACCAATACAACTGTACAAAACAGCCGCTTTGCGTGCAGGTGAAAAACCTGTGGCGTCAATTGCCACTAAATAGTTGTCAAATGTTTTTTAATCCCATTGTGTACTACTGTATGAACCCATTTATTGTGTATACGCTGCAACGATGTCATTTGTCTCCTTTATCTCATGTACTACATGTCGAAAACAAGTTTAATAAAAAGAATTATAATTTTTTTTTTTTTTTAATCCATTGACGCCATTTAACAATAGGTTTACCAGGAGTCTGTAAAAAAGGAGGAGGGGCTGTAATTTGTTGAGAGGAAGCCATGCTTAGTAGCAAGAGTGTATAATTGTGAAATTTAAAAATCAGCAAAATGAGGCAAAGCAGGTGTAGTCAAATATATTGTAAATTGTGAAGACGCAATATGTAACAGTAAAAGGAAAAGAGGTACCTGAGTAATAAACTTATGCTTGAAGAGAAAGTTAATTTTGAATGTCACCAGTAGGTTAGAAATAATAAAAATTTGACAGTACCTGAGCGAAGGTTGTAGGAATTGAAGGCTAACTAATCAACAGTACACGTTCAAAGAAGGCTCCTGCCTGAACATGTGTTGACGTTAGCATATGCCAGAGTGATGAAATACACCAAAACATCAGAGAGAAGCAGAGGTGACAATGAACACTTCAAATTTAAGCGTTGCAGTTGGGTATAGCGCATGCGTGCGCATGCAGGTTTCCAAAACTGGAAATGAGAGCTGCTCCTTTAAATGACGTGAGCAAAATGGGGGAGGAACACGTAAAGTTGGAGATCAACGTGCGCAATCTCATTTTAAATGCGGTGCGATGCTCCCTTAAAGAAGAAGAAGGCGTGGCAAGGAGGGAAACGTGGAGTTGGAGATCGGCGTGCACGATCTCGTGTTGAACGCCGAAATGAGTAGCGTCTCTGACGAGGGTCCGTGAAGGCAGAAGGAATGAAATTGGGGAATGAAAACTCCCATGTAGTTGAAAGAAAAGACAATCCAGGAGGTGCAGCAAGCGAAAAGGTTGCCAATCGTAATCCAAGGTAGGAAGGGTGAAATCCGTAAAATTGTTGAAATGGTTGGTGGGTGTGTAATCAAAACGTCGCCAAGATGTTAAGTAGACAACAGCAGGCAGTTGTTGATTAAAGAGGGTGTTTATTCGGAAAAAGAATACACCCACGACCACGGCGTCCAGCTGCTGCGGATTCAAGCACGAAAATGAACGTTGCTTGGAAGTCCGCTAAACGGCAAACGGCACAGAGCGTGGAACACAGTTAAATGTAAATAAGTTTGTACACGAGGTGATCGCACGCAAGGACCTCGTGGAGGACTGCATGCGCTCATCTCGTGCACCAGAATAATAACATTACTACAAGACCCCTGTTCCTTATAGCCTTTTACAAATTCTAAGAATCTTTCTTATGTGGGACACCTAGGAAGATGAGCAGGAGTTTGCTGACATTAGCAGGTCTTGCCCGTCCACCTATGTAATTGCAGATGCACGTTTCTATAGATGAGCCTTGTCCCAGGAAAAGGATATGATACAATGTCCACAGCTGATTATGGAGTAGGCAAGAAGTGTGTATGTTAATGCTTATTCCTTGAGTATGTGTTCAATGGTACACAGTGTAAGTAAAGGGTATGTATGTCACCTTTTGTCTTAGATCTTCCCCTGAGGAAGTTATGTGCTGACCTGACTGATGTAGAAGAAACGAATGGACAGTGAGAGCGAAGAAATAGGTGCCTCTTTCATAAATGAGAGGGTGAGCCTGCTTCTGTACTGGGACTCCCCTAGCAACACACAGATGCCAATTTGGGCTTTTAATTACCTTCCCCTCTTTACATGCTCACACCTTCACTTCATGGCCATGATTGCCTGGCAGGCATTTAATAGGAGTGTCTTGTGGTTTGTGGCCTCCTGGCCTGCCTGGATACGTTGGCATAGGCCTGGCTGCCATGATGACTTTTGCGCACGTTACTCTTAGCCGTTGTTCTGTCGCCCTCTGCTCCTGCCAAGTTATTTTACAACTGTCTGCATTTTCTGTTTCTCACCTTTTCTCCTGTTCCTTTTGGGCTCAGTCTGAACAACAGTTACAAGGTCGAAAAACACGTCCCTGGTTCTTGCTGATATGGCCAGTCCCTCGCACCTAGACATAACACTATGTACAGCTGCCATGGGGAAATTGGTGGGCTTTTTATTATTGCGTTTCTCCCTCTTGAGGGGACTTGAAGAAAACCTTTCCAGAGAGAAGAGCTGTGATGGTCTGCTGATGTAGTCTTTGCATCTAGAGACTGAGGTATGGGGTTCAGCTTGTCAAAGCCCAGAGGTCTTCTATTGTTATAATAAAAAGCTATTAGCACGGGGAGGGTGGTAAGGTCATTCAGCCCTCTATCCACTGCTTTATGAAATGCTTTCCCCGTTAGTATTCTATGGAGTTGTAACTATGCTGATTATATTATTCTTATGCATTATGCTGATAGTACTGTCACGTGTACTGTATCTTAGAGCACGTATGTTGAAATAAACATTTTAACCTATACTGTGTCTCTTCTTACGCCGGTTGTGGACAGGTATGAGTGAGTGACGAAAGGGTGTTCTTGCTACTGCGAGTCCTGAGAGAGAGAGATACCGTGTTCTGGGTTGTCTAATCATTGGTACATTGTTGCTAATGGGACGCTAAGGCTAGTTGGGTTGGGGTTTTAGGTGCTAAGGTTTATGTTTGGCTCACCACTATATTCCGAGGTCCTATTATCCTGTGCATAGCTCTGTGTGTGTGCAGAATCCCTATAACATGGCGCGACCAACGAGGGGCTGCTTATCTGCGAGACGCTTGAGTAGTGCTTGTGCTTGTCCACAACACCCCTCGCAGACGCTTCCGGAAGCGTGTGTGACGGTTATACCTCCTATATTGACGTTTTTATAGGTTCTTTCAAGCTTGAGGTTGTTAAAGGTTTCGTAGCTAAAACCCTATTTGTGCTGCCTCATTTTAGATTGTCGACTATTTCTAGCCTACAATGGCTGTTCAAATTGCGGCACATAGCCGTGCAGCGCTCCGGACACACTTAACAGTGTATGGAGTGCCTGACGCGGGTGTCGAGCTGATCTTTGTGGTACAAGCCGATCCGGCTTTCCACTTTGAAGTGTTCTACTCTTGGGTCACATTTCCGGCGGTGGATGGGACGGACAATTTGTTCCATGAATATACAGCCACCGCAGTTCCTAATCACTATAGACCGTATAGGAATCTTGAAGTACCGCTCACGGCTTGGCAGCACCATGTTTGGTTTGATGGCGCCCTCCCCCAACCGGTTACCACGGTTCGTTTAGGCCCCTTGTCTATTGATGGGGCCACTTGGCCTGTTTTGGCCGGGTACACCCCACATCCGCAATATATGCAAATACCAGTCGCTGACCTGCGCAATATGTATTCGGCTTTGGTGCGAGTGCATCGCGCTTTAGTGCAATATGTTACAGGCAACATCCAGAGGGCCCCACCTGGAGTTGCGGGCCATCCAGCTGCTGCAGGCGGAGTGACCATAAGTCCCGTCATGGTGAACTCAGTGATGGGCAAACGTCCACAAAATAAGGATGATTTACCTTATTGGCTTGCAGAAAAATTTGACCAGTTGGAGGCAGTTTTACCAAACACGACACCGGTGGATAAACATAGAGGGGCAGATTTACAAGCCCCATGCGCCACTTTTGCGTCATTTTTAACATGGGAAAAATGACGCAAAAGTGGCGCAAGGGGCTTGTAAATCTGCCCCAGAATTCTTACAATTAGTTTGCCAAAAGACTTAATCCCGAGTTGACAGCATGCAATAACTGGGGTAGGGTATTCGCAGCAGTTTATTCGAAGTGTTTCGGCACTCCTTCCATGACGGTTCTCCCCTCTGTAATTAAAAAGTGGATGAACATGGCCCTGAAGCGGCTGTGGAATTAGGGATGAGACTGGTGGGAGTGTTCGAAGTAGTAGCTGAGCTGATCCTTGCGAATGTCAAGGGCGATGCAGTGAACTTTCAAGTAGCTAATGCTTTGGCTTTAGTCCCAGAATTGGACAAGCCGCGCGAATTACCGAAAATTATAACCCAGGCTTATAAAACTATTGGCCGAAATAGCCTGGGCAATAAGCCTTTTGCAAAACAACAAACACAAACACAACAACAACAACCTAAAACTCAATCTGAAAAAGATGAGAAACCAGTTTTTACTAAAAAGAGCTGGAGGTTGAAAAAACAGGGTAAGCAACAGAAGAATCCCCTGTTTTTGTCTCTTCTGAACGCACATATGATTTGCGCGATAGGGCGAGACTTAAATCTCCGGATAGGTTTCAGATCCCTGATACGCGTTCTCCTCGTTCTTCACAGGCACAGACAACTTCGCAAGCCAGTGGAGGGGATCGCCAGGATAGAGGAAGGGGTCGAGAGGCTCCCCAGGGACGAGATCAACCTCAACAACAAGTCAGAGGGAAAGCAGAAGACTTTCAACGTTCTCGCCCACAATTTCAGAAGAAGAAAGTTGCCGCTGTAACAGCGAAATATGCCACAGACTGTGAGAACGAGACTCCTGAATTGGACGTGGGCAGTAACCCTCCTAGACAGCGCTGCGGAAGTTACCATAGTGCGGGAGGCGCTACGTCCTCATATGGAGGCGACAGCAACTGAAACATTCATTACTGTTGAAACAGCCGACACCAGAGTGGCACCCCCTGACAGACTATTTAATATCGCCATTCAAATTGAAGGTGATATACAGCGTGTAATTAAAGGGATTTTTGGGAAAATCTGACCTCTTCATACGACATTTTGTTAGCAGAGGCGGATTGGCCACCCCCATTCGTACTTGCTGCGCGTAAAGGGGAGAGGCAATCCTTCCGAGCTTTTCTCGACATGTCCCAAAGGACAAAGCGGAGGCTCTTGCAGCTGAGTGGGCTGTGTCCCTGGCTCCTGCGTTATACCGCAACCACGTGGGTTGGGATGAAGATTCTCCCCCATGAGATACCTTTTCGGTCCCTACCGCAGCCACAACCCCAATATCCCATTAAACGTGAAGCCAAAGGCCCCGTTTCTGAAATTCTGACGCAGTTAGAATATCAGGGAGTAATAGAAACATGCGTATCACCCATGAATAATCCCCTTTTCGCGGTTTCTAAACCCGATGGATCGTACCGCCTAGTATTGGATTACCGGCATTTGAACTCTCATTGTCGGACCTTTGCGGTGCAAAATACCCACAGTTCTGCGCTTGTAGACAGTCTTGTTCGTAAAAAATATAAAACGACACTTGACCTATCCAATGGATTTTACACGCACAACTTAGCCACGGAGTGTAGCCAATGGAGCGCTTTTACCTCCGGTGGTAAACAATTCAAATTAAGGCGACTCCCTAGGGGCTACAAAAATAGTCCAGGTGTGTTCGCAGCCCGTGTTGTCTCCTTGTTAGACGGCATAGACCCAGATGCATGTTCGTACGTCGATGATATTTACCTGACAGACGACGAGTTATACCCGCATCTTTCCAGAGTGGACCGCATTATTCTCGAGTTTGCGGTATTAGGCTATAAGTTTAACTTTGCTAAATCACACATTGCTGAATTAACAGTTTTGTTTTTGGGCTATGAGCTCAACAATGAAGGTAAGGGCTTAGCCCCCCACTTCTTGGAAAAATGTGCACTTTTGTGCCCTCCTACTACTCTGAAAAAACTTCAGTCTTTGCTGGGTTTCCTGAACTTCGGGCGTACTTATATTCCCGAATACGCCCAGCGTATCAAGCCATTGTATGCCTTGATACAACCAAACTTTTCGAAGTCTTGTTGGCTTCCGGAGCATTCCTCCATTCTGCAGTCTTTGCAGACAGACCTTCTTGAGTCTAGGTACCTGTTGACGCGTGATAACCACACAAACCTGGTGATTAGAATAATTCCGGGGGCAGTGGGTTTCACGTATTTAACCTTTAACGAGGGTGACACAGTACCAATCGCATACAAGTCACATCTGTACACGTCCGCAGAACTGCGCTTTTCCTCTGTGGAGAAAGTTCTGACTGCAGTGCAAATGGCGATTCTTAAGGAGCGCGCACTGGCACAGGGAAAGCGCATTCTAGTGGTAACACCATATCCTGCTCTAGAAGCAGTGACAAAGGCAAGTGTACCGAACTCGAAAGCTTTGCATCCCCGTTGGATACAATGGGCAACTTCTTTGGCGTCTCCGGATGTCACATTCATTTTCGATGCTTCTCTACAGACTCAGGAGTTTTTACAGTATGAATTCGTTCATCCTCCTCCTCTGTCTTTACTGCCGCTTGAGGATTACGACTGTGTGATCTACACCGATGGTTCGGCACAACCGGCCACGGGGTCCAAGCATGCTTATTCAGCCGCATGGGCTATTGTTGCAGGTACTTTTGTGAACGGAGAGTTCAAGTCCACTGTAGTGCATACTCAAACACTCGGGGACAGTACTGCGCAATTGGCCGAGCTGCGCGCATTGGTGCTTGCGCTTGAATTCGTAAATCCGGATGTGACCACACTTATTGTATGCGATTCTTATTACTGTGTTCAATCATACAATGACAATCTATTCTTTTGGTCACAAAACGACTATAGAGACGCTAAAGGTAGCACAATCAAGCATAAGATGCTTTGGGTTCGGGTGGCAGAATTGAGACAACATTTGCCACTCACACAAGTGGTACACACCCTAGGCCATCAGCGGGTGGGCGCACACGCTGTTGGTAACGGTCTGGCAGACGAAGCAGCCAGATCAGCAGTAGTCACGTGTTCAGTAGCAGCAGTTACCAGATCCATGTCAAAAATTGACACCGATATTTTGGCCGCTATTGTTGCGACAAAGGAAGGTGCTAATTACCCTAGGGGTTTTCCTTCCAAATATTCTTATCAGTTAGGTCCCGAACAGGCTCCTTATGTAACAATACCAAACGTTGGTGATCGGCTGATACCCAACGCGGATCGCAGACTTTCCTTGATAACGGCAGCACACGAAGGCATGGCTTCGGCTCATGCTGGAGTGTCTGCGACCGTTTCCATCTTGCAGCAGCGGTACTGGTGGCGTGGTTTATATAAAGACACCCGTACTTATGTGCTTTCTTGTGACGTGTGTCAACAGATTAAGCCTTCTACAGTTACACGACCACCACAGACCTCGCTCTACATTTCTAACAGACCCTTTGGGTGTGTTTACTTGGATCACTGCGGTCCATTTTCTTCAGACACTGCCTATAAATATATCTTAGTGGCAGTGGACTTGTGCACACGTTTCAAATGGGTCTGGCCACAACGGAGTGCTGACGCTCGAAATGTCATCAGGGATTTGCGTGTCTTTGTGGGAATCTTCGCATGCAGTACCTTCCATTCTGACCAAGGTCCAGCGTTTGCCTCTAAGGCGTACAAGTACGCAATAGGTTCACTGGGGGTACGGGTGAAGTTTTCGTCTCCATACAGACCTGAGGGTAATTCAATTGTGGAGCGAATGAACCGTGATTTAAAGCAATCCTTGACAGCTACGGTCTTAGGTACTGGCAGGAACTGGCTGGCCCACTTGTATACCATACAACGTGCACTTAATAATCTCCCTAGAAGATCTCTGGGTGGGCGGACCCCATACGAAATGCTCTTTGGCATAAGAATGTTTGTGCCTGACCTTGATGGTCTAGACATGGCGGCGCAACCCGCCAAGTTTGATGTAGATAACCATTCTACTATGTTACAGGACTTACAAGAAGCCCGAGACAAACTTGCAAACGCACATTTACCTTCAGCCACAGATACTGCCCTGCAGATTCCGGTTGCCGGCTGGCTTTCGAAGATTGGAGACCTGGTTCGAGAGAAGGTGGAGAACAAGAAAGAATTCGGCCCCTCTTATCGTGCACCAGTTCCAGTCCTGGGTTTGAAGGGAACACGTACAGTCATCTTACCACCGCTTCCTGGTCGCAAGGAGAACAGATACATCTCAGTGGAAAATGTCAAGCTACAACAACTGGCCGATCCTAAATAATGTTACACCAGCGGTGTCCTGTCCTGCAATTTACCAGACTTGTGTTCGAGGCCCTACTGCCCGAACGGTCACTGATGTTACAATTGAGATGATTGATTTGCCTGAAAGTATACTCGAACCTCCAGATACCCCCTGCATTGATGCGAACGAGTATACCTATCCCGAAACAGAATCTGTGGCTCATTTACCAACAACGCCACTGAGTCCGACACGTTATTCCTTTGACTCGGATTCCACCACGTCGATTGTCCCGTCCAAATTCAGTATTTTTGTATCCTGGTTTAGAGACAATTTTTTGATTCCCCCTTAGACATACATTTGGTTGGTACTTTTCTTGATCTTTTTGTTCATGTCCATTGGCTTTGTCACAGTGTTTTTTCTACTGATCAATGGTCACTATTTGCCTGAACGCTCTGCTGTGAACAGTGTTGCTGGAACTTTGGCTCCACATTCCTCATCTCACATCATGAAGCGTGACCACACCTTGGTGAACATTTCAGCTTTTCCAGTTGCTGATGGCATCGTATGGGATGCGGTAAATTTTCAAATTCATGGACCAACAGAAGTTATTAATGTACCGAATGTCCTTCGAGTTTCCATGGGTGATGTAGTAAAAGTAATATTCATTCTGATGATTGGGATGTGCATGCAGTTGAAGCATTGTTCGCTGATTTGAAATATTATGCTTCATTTAATGCTGAGGATTTGTATATGAATTCTGCGAATTATGCCGATTTATACTGTTACCAGCATTGGGGCAACCATTTTGTCCATAAACCGAGTGCACTACGTAGCCCTGTGACCTACACTCAATGGGAACATTGCCCAAACCCTTTATCGGGTAGCTCCCGGACTCTTCTAAATAAATTTACTTATTTCACTGATTTTAATAGATTGAACCCTGGGTCCTATTATTTCAAATTACCTGCCCCTTTCACACAGAAATTCATGTTGACCCACACTAAATTGCTTTATTCGAGTTCCTTTTTAAAGGCCTTGGCTGTGGGTGGTTATGAATACTGGACGGAAACTGTGGATTTGAAGTCAATCTGGGGCTCCAAGCCTTGGCAGGTGCAAGGCACCGAGGCCTTGCACCGTGCCTGCCTAATCCCAGCCCAAATGGGGTTTTTGAATGCTTCAATCTATCAGACTACGTGTTGGGGTCTAGCTACTACAAAACAAATGAATGCACCATCAATTCCATCCCTGTCTTCCACTCTAAACCACAGCTCGCACTTCAATATGTCCCTTTCGACTTTACAGGTTTTGTTTCAGAACAATTCGTTTAATATGTCTACGCTTGTTCAGTCACCTTGGTTGTCTTGGCCCATATCATCTAACGAGTGCCAGCTGCGTTTTCATGACACAGTTTCTGGCTATACTCAGGACAAGCCCGATCATAGGTTTTCTAACTCCCGTACTGTCACCACCTATTCTGTTGGTAAATTATGTAAACAATGGTTGCAACATTCCTCCCTAGACTCTGTTAAACAACATTTGTCCCTCCTTTCAGGCAATATTGATCTGTCCGACTTTATATTGGGACCTCGTGGTCCACGACCGAAGAGGTTCATTTATGAAGCTTATAATGAACTCTGGAAGCTATCGCAAATGGAGGCTGCTTCCCGTTTACGGGAAATAGACCAAGCAAATCTGGAAAAGGTGCTTGCTGTTGTTGACAATAGTATTAATACCCTGTCTTCCCGCATTTACACGTTGGAGAATATTGTGTCCTCTGTTGTTGATATTGTACACGATGATGTTTCTGTGTTGTATCATGGTCAAAATCAATTACGTTCAGTTATGCAATTTGCGTGGACTTTGCAAACACTTAAGTTGGGTAAGGTTCCTTGGCACTTTTTGAACACCACTGCCTTATTTCTGCTTTTTAATTTAACTGACAAACAGCAGTTCATGTCCATGAAAGATGCAGTTTACACTCTGTTACATATCAGAAAGTGGAGCCCTTACCATTCTCTGTAGCGGAAATAGATTCTGCTGTGTGGCTAGTTCATGGGGTTATCGCATTGCCTTTTTCCTTGTTTGAATTTAGTTCATGCATGAAACATTATCATGTGGGCCGTTTCCAGCCTTTGGGTAGTGCCTTCCTGCATGAACTTTGGTCCCTCCCTTTCATGTATAAATGCCTTAGAGATGACAAGGAAGTTTTTCTCACGGGGAGTCATGCGATTCAACAGTGGGTCATTCCCTTGTTTGTAAACATATTAAATTGCACGGAGCTTGTAATGTTTCCGCTCCGAATCTTGCTTGTGTGTTAAGGGGCATTCCTGCTCCTGCTATTTCTCCTACCTTTACTTTGCTTACAAATGGTAGCTATTTGCTTTTAAATAACGACAACTGCTGTGGCATGCAGGCCGGCATCCCTTATATTGTTACTGTTTCGCACAGGGTTGTCTGCTGCAAGAATGTGCTTTTTCCTCCCCCTCACGACATCGTAGATAATTCTATTTGGCCTTCCATTCCTACTATGGAGGTGGATTTCAATAAACTGAGCAGAATAAAGGCGCTATTATTGAACGAGGAGGTTATGCTCACTTCCGCCCGGGAGACATTTGTTCTCCAGGTGGCAAGTACCCACAGTGAAATACAGGCCCTTTTGAACACTAACCTCCCACAACATTTCGGTGAATTAATTCACCGTATTTTTAACGCATCTAACACTGAAGGTCTAGTGCATCTTTTTAAGGTGGTGGGGTCCGGCCTAGTGTCCTCTTTCCAAACTATTTTTGGGGTGATACCAGCGTTTATTCATTCTATTTTTTCCAGTGTCTTTGGTGGCTTTCCATTAATCCTTGCTTTGGCGGCTGGTGTACTACTGTTGATCTGCTTCCTTCGCAATGGCTGCTCCCCGATGGGCCCTTCTCGACCCCGGACGCCTACTGCTGCTCCGTGAGCGCATTTTATCTGGTTTCGGAGTTCTGCCGTTGGCGACACTGAGTGTGTCCTATACCCTTTCTTTTCGCTTTGCGTGTTTCACTTGCGTGCAACCTGTGATGTCTTGCATTCGCTGCCCTTTCACCTGGGCCATGGATTATTGCCTCTCCAATACGTCGTTGTCTGTTCCGGATTTTGTTCGGTTGATGGGTCCCTTAGAGGCCCATGAACGGGACTGTTCCGTTGCAGGCTGCATGACGCGTGCGGCTGCACTGGGGATTTTGGCACAATGGGATATCTGGGCGGCTGCTCAGAATCTCCTACAACAAAGCTATATTGAATATCACGCAAGCTGTCCCGCATTGCTTTTGGATGCTCCGTCCTCTGAGGAGCATTCCTGCAGCTTTGACCTGTTGGGCTGGATGGCGTCTACGTTTTCTGACGATTCCAATGATGTCCTCTTGGACGGTATAGCATTTTCTGCACTTCCACGTTTTTGGATTGATTTGCCGTTCACTGTCCGTGGACTGCCTCGCTGACTGTCTTTTTGCTACCTTACCGCGTTCATTGTCCTTCATTAGGACTCCTTCCACTGTGGACGCCTCTGTTCTGCTCAGGTGTTTTGAACTCTGTCTTCGTCCCTTAGTCTTGGCTGATGGACTGTCCAGGGGAGGGTGTCTTGTGGTTTGTGGCCTCCTGGCCTGCCTGGATACGTTGGCATAGGCCTGGCTGCCATGATGACTTTTGCGCACGTTACTCTTAGCCGTTGTTCTGTCGCCCTCTGCTCCTGCCAAGTTATTTTACAACTGTCTGCATTTTCTGTTTCTCACCTTTTCTCCTGTTCCTTTTGGGCTCAGTCTGAACAACAGTTACAAGGTCGAAAAACACGTCCCTGGTTCTTGCTGATATGGCCAGACCCTCGCACCTAGACATAACACTATGTACAGCTGCCATGGGGAAATTGGTGGGCTTTTATTATTGCGTTTCTCCCTCTTGAGGGGGACTTGAAGAAAACCTTTCCAGAGAGAAGAGCTGTGATGGTCTGCTGATGTAGTCTTTGCATCTAGAGACTGAGGTATGGGGGTTCGCTTGTCAAAGCCCAGAGGTCTTCTATTGTTATAATAAAAAAGCTATTAGCACGGGGAGGGTGGTAAGTCATTCAGCCCTCTATCCACTGCTTTATGAAATGCTTTCCCCGTTAGTATTCTATGGAGTTGTAACTATGCTGATTATATTATTCTTATGCATTATGCTGATAGTACTGTCACGTGTACTGTATCTTAGAGCACGTATGTTGAAATAAACATTTTAACCTATACTGTGTCTCTTCTTACGCCGGTTGTGGACAGGTATGAGTGAGTGACGAAAGGGTGTTCTTGCTACTGCGAGTCCTAGAGAGAGAGATACCGTGTTCTGGGTTGTCTAATCATTGGTACATTGTTGCTAATGGGACGCTAAGGCTAGTTGGGTTGGGGTTTTAGGTGCTAAGGTTTATGTTTGGCTCACCACTATATTCCGAGGTCCTATTATCCTGTGCATAGCTCTGTGTGTGTGCAGAATCCCTATAACAGGAGGTAACACCCACTTGTTAATACTCTGCGCAGTGGGCAGTAGAGCTTAAATATTATTAGACTAGACTTGGCAATGACAGCACTATTTGGGTACTGAAAATGTACTCCCTTTTCAGGTGCAATTCTGGCACCCTCATTATATGGCAGTGATTCCACTTTACCCCTTTTGGGATAAAAGGCACCCTCTGTGGCAGGAAACTTTGGGTGGACCTTCCTGAACTGTGCAGCAGAGTTATTTCCTCAACCACACCACTGTCCAGCCACAAAACACTATGTCAGGAACCTCGATTTCCAATTACAGATACAAACCGTTTGCTTCTACAACATTATACTGACACTCTGTGATCAGTGATATCTTCTTCTAACGTTTTAAATATAATGCATGGTAGCTTTAATTGGTTTATAATTCTCTGCTCAGCTTGATCCTGTCTATCTCCAATACTAGCAACCTTTCAAATAGCTGGCACTAATGCCTAGTGATTCTCAAGACTACAATCACTCACGCTTTTTAGTCATGCTGTGTTGAATGTATTGTATTGTTATTTGATTGTTTCACTGTATAATATCTTTCTTTGGAAGCAATTTTGATTGGTACTTCTCATATGTTAGTACTCATCCCGCTGTGTGCAGCAACTGAGGGCCCGATTCACAGAACTAACTTAAGACAAAATCCTAAACTTACTACCATTTTGGTATTCACAGAAGGCACTTACTCATTTTGGTATTCACAGAAGGCACTTACTTACTCATTTTGAGTAACTTACTCATTTTGTGTAACTTACTCATTTTGGTATTCACAGAAGGCACTTACTCATTGATGAGTAAGTGCCTTCTGTGAATACCAAAATGAGTAAGTTACACAAATGAGTAAGTTACTCATTTTAGTATTCATAGAAGGCACTTACTCATTTATGAGTAAGTGCCTTCTATGAATACCAATATGAGTAAGTTACACAAAATGAGTAAGTTACTCAAAATGAGTAAGTAAGTGCCTTCTGTGAATACCAAAATGAGTAAGTGCCTTCTGTGAATACCAAAATGGAAGTAAGTTTAGAATTTTGTCTTAAGTTAGTTCTGTGAATCGGGCCCTGAATTTTTTGTGTACATTCAGTCATGCCCAGAACCAGGCAATGGAATGTCGTGTATTTCCTATATATAACCTATACAGAATCTGCGCATTCGGATAACATGACCTGTGGGCTTGGTGGCAGACTGACTCTGAACACCCCCACCGAAAATGTTATCCTGTTTGCAGAGCTACTAGTGTCTCCTCTTATCGGGCAGAGAATAGTTTCTGGCAACCTCAGAACATGACAACCCTGATCCCTCAGGATCATGGAAACAATATACTACTTTTCGCTCAGTCACTCGTGCTCACTTATTCGGTCTCAGAGAGTTACACAGAAGAAGCAGTCAGGCGTGTTACAATAAGTATTTATTGCACAGTTGTTCTTCTAGTGTAAAATAGATGTGCTGCAATAATTGTGAGACAGTAGCAGATATATATAATCAGCAGTATAGTAAATACAAATGGATAGTACAGTTCTACCATTTTGCAATAATCATAAATGCATACATGGATATAAAATGCATGATAAAAGAAAGCGCATACTCCTACGATGCCTATCTAGATGTACCTAAGTGTACCTAGCATGTGAGTAGGTGTGAAGCCAAGAATCCCTCTAGGATTTGGTCGAACCCCATTACCTGTAGAGAGAGAGTGTGGGACCTCGTCCTGGTCTTGAGTTGGACACCCCGCAAGGGATGTGTTAGACCACTGTCAGCTGGAGCGTCTGCATGCAGGAGCTTCAGCGTCTCTGGTCAGTGTGTCGGCCTGGAAGTCTCAGTTCCCTCTGACTAACACTAGCAAGATGTGTGGTATTTATGCAGAAAGTATCTAGGGTTCCTTTGTCCCTTGTTTATTGTGTTAGCCATTGTTGGGTTTAAGGATGACGTATGGGATGAACCTTGTACGTAGATATTATGCAGGTGGTGTAGCCCCAGCCTGGTTTCCAAGAACCCTTATGAATATTCATTCATACTGTGTGAGTCTATTGATGAAGTTATAGGACACTATTGTTCAGGGAGAAACCCTCCTTCTGTGCCCAGGACTAGAACTAGGTAAAGGTTCAATCCTAAAAGGTCCGTTACTGTGTAGTATAGGGGAGGAAATGTAGGTGAAGGTGTAAGATATTACCCGGGCCTATATTAGGGTACCTATATGAAACATAACACCCACTCCTCTTCCGAATAGTCAACAATGATAAAATGCCATCAAACTATTCACTTTACAAGGTAAAAGCGCATAAAATTTATAAAAACATTTTTCGTAAAATCATTTAAAAACAGTTTTAAGAGGTGGAAAAAGACGAAGATAGAAAAATCTTTTACTTCGAAAATCAGTTTTTTGGGATTGATACTTAAGCCGAAGTCCTAATTGAGTTCGTTTATATAAGTCGAACCACTACAAACGTCAGAAGGCCATGCTTTTCCAGCGAAAGTGTCAATTTAAAGGAAATGTTCCAAATTTTAGTCGAGTTTTGGAGAAAAAGAAAAACTGAATTCTTTCCCAGCACACGATGAGCCAATTATAGATTAAGTGTCCTGGCTGGGAGACGCAACATCGTCGTTGCTTGCCGCTGCGGGGGACGGTCCTTGCAACACCTCGCAGAGTACGTCGATGGAGCATAAATGATATTCAGAGCTGCCAATAGCTGGTGTAGAGGCAGCCGGTGCTGTTGTCGAAACCTGAGTGCTAGTGGAGGAGCTGATGCTCAACCCTGTTGTAAAAGACACCTATGGATTCTCGAGGAATGCAGCCATTAATATAGGAATACGCTGGGGACATTGCCAAGCATGGGCCCTCAGAGGTTCCAGCCTGGTATACAAGTCCGCAGGCGTGTCCGTTGCAAGTGTCAGACAGAGATCCAACACGCATTCTTCACCGCAAAACAGGCATCAGAGAACAGGTAAGATGCAGTCCATCCAGAATGGTCTAACTGATAGGAACCAAGAGGCACTCAGTTCCCGTAGGCGAGGTGTGCCCAGATGCTGTACCATGCGCTCACGGTATTTGCGCTCCAGGAGCGCTTTTGCCATCTCGTTGGTAATTGAGCCGTCCATTGCGGAGCAGAAAAATGACAATCAGGCTTCCTGCGATAGAAAGCAGGATCAGCGGAAGACCTCCAAAAACGCTTCCCAATACGGAGTGTATAAAATTTGGAATAACTCCGAGGATTGTCTGAAAGGTGCTTAGAAATCCTGACCCTATGGTCTTAAATAGGTGTACAATACCACTCGTATCAGACATGTTAAAGATACGACCCACCATTTCTGCGAAATGAAAGGGGCAGTTTGTACGTATAAGTGCCTGTATCTCAGTCGAGGTCCTTGCGATTTGAAGATCAAAGGTCTCTCGAGCGGAGGTTAAGGGTACGGTTTGTTGTAAAAGCATGGCTTTCAGTCTGCTCAAAGTATCAAACTGTATAAAGGAAACATTCAACGAAGGCCATAACGGCGCCTCCCTGACTGTATTTATTGGGGGAAACAATACTTGCATACAGCAAGTAACCCTGGAGTTCACAGTGACCAGATAGGCAATGCCCGGAAGCATCCCACAGCAACCTTGATCGTTCAGCATCAAGTAACTCCCATTCGAGAGCAGCTCGAATACCGGTGTAATCACGGCTGCTGGAGTCCCTTTCATGTGGCAGGACAAGTTCGCCACTGAGCCATTACAAGCTCCGTGCAGGGAAATATCCTGGCACATGAGAGAACCGCTTAAAGCGTTCTTGCAATTTGTACCGCTTAGAAACACTTCTCGATCCCCACTCCGGCATCGAAATCTGTATGGTAACTCCCAAGATTCCTTAATGTATTCCTTACCCATTTTCTCATATTTGCCTGCCTGCCTTTGCTCAAGGCAATATTGAAACTGAAAAGTAGTGACCGGTAGAGTTATATGGCCATGGATTAGCCATTCCGTTGATGGTGATTCTGCTACCGTAAATGGTAATCTATCCAGCTTTTCAATGCGCAACATTGTATATTTAGCTCCCCTTTGTGCCATTTCTACCTGTTTATCTGTTAGATTGTATTCAGAAAACAGAGACGTACTGTTGATAAAACGCCAAGGCACATAGCCTTCACGCAAAGATTGCAGTGTCCAGCTTAACGACATAATAGAACGTAACTGAGATTGCCCGTGTTGTAACATGGCCAAATCTTGTTCCAGTATGTCTATTGCAGAAGATACAATGTTGCCCAAGGAATATATCCTGGAGGTTAAAGTTGTTAACCCATTATCCACTACTGCTAATGCCTTTTCTAAGTTAATACGGTCTATTTCCCGTATCCTCTCTGCGGCCTCTTGTTGGGATATTTTCCAGTTTTCATTGTAGGCAGCATAAATGCCAGCATATATGAAACGTTTCTGACGGGGTTTCCTGGGACCTAATAAAAAATCCCTAAGATCCATGTCTTGTGTGAGTAAGGATAAGTGTTGTTTCACTTCTGTGAGTGTTGAGGTCTCTAGCCAATCAAGGCACAACTTCCCAACACTGTAGGATGTCACTACCCCTGGATGTTCTCTTTGTACATAGCGTGGGTCTGGCCTGTGGATTTTAAACCCTTCGGTTATACCCCAGAATCTTTTCTGACATGTGTTCGTGTCTATGGGCCAAACCACCCATTTTTCCCAATCAGGGTCTGTTCTATTGTACTGTAAAATGTCATCTAGTGTTGCCCCATCTTGTGAAGTTAAATTTTGCCACCCCTCCATCTGTGATGGTGTTGGAAACCGAGGTGTGTTCAGGTCCTTGTTTTTGGCTAGTCCAAGACAGGACGTCTGTTGCACAGTGTCATTTAGGAATATCATCTGCTGTGGAATGAGGCATGCTCTAAATAGCGCTTCTGTTCCCTGGACTTGCCAGTCCCTAGAACCCCAGACTGATTTTAAGTCTATTGTGTCCTTCCATAGGTCAAAACCCTGTTCAGACAATTGGGTAATAAAGGAAGCAGAGTATATCTGTTTGGTGTTTGTTAACATAATTTTCAGTGCCGATGTCGGTGTAACTTTATAATAATATGAGGTCTGGTCAGTGGTGTTAAACCCTGAAAAATACGAAAACTTCTGTGAAATGTGTGCGAACTACTTTTAGGTGGTGTAGGGCAATGTTCCCACTGGTGGTACTCAAAAACATTTCTAGGTGATATAGATTTGTGTAGGAAATGATGACCATAATGTTGATAACAGTACAATGTGTCGTAGTCTGAAGTACCTTCTAACATTTCATTGTTTGGAAATGCAGCAGTTTTCTCTAAGTCAGACAACATGTTATTAACAGTTTCAGAGTCCCAATCATCAGAAAATGTACTGGAGGTAATGATATCACTTAATGAAATTTTAAATACATGAGGAATTTTTAAAAGTTCAGTAGGACTGAATATTTCGAAATCAACCTTGTCCCAAACTATACCATCCGGTATAGGAACTGCTGTAATGTTCACTGATGACAAGTCTCTCTGCTCACGATGGGACGATTGATGTGGCTTCAGAATCAAATTAACTTTTTGTGTTGCGGAGCTTTGTTGCAGATATCGTCCATTAATAAGCATGCTAAAAGTTATAACTAAGCCTAGCCAGAAAAGAAACAATAGTATCCCAGTAATTACCCATAGTTCTTCCCAAGGTGATACTAGGTAAGTCTTTTTGAGAAAGTCTCTTGTTTGCTGTTTACGTGATTTTTGGGCTGGCATCGTTTCAGGTTCACTTGGATCCAAAGAAAACGTATCAAAGTTCATGAAGTAGCCAGAAGCAGTTCGATCAATTGTAGGAATTGCATCGGGATTTGTTGAAATCGCATTTTGCTCTTGTCGAGGCATGTTGACGTAGACGTCTGTATTTGGTCTAATTGCAACTTGTGTGTTATTTTGAATTGAATTTTGAAGATAAACTTCTGGTTCAAGGGGAACGAGTTCCATAGCATTGTTGCTCAGTCCTTCATTCCGTACAGGAGGCTCTTCAAACGTGATGAGTCTTTCTGTTTGAACTTCTTGGATTGTAGCTAGAGGAGGGCGTCTGCTACTGTGGAGTCCACGAGGCCTACTGTTCAGTATCGGCCACATAGTGTGGTTTGATTAAGTCGATTGAGACAAATCTTTTCTCCTTTTTTCCGGCAAGAGGCGGCAAAAGTACAGTTCTTGTTCCTTGAACTGCTAGGACAGGTACAGGCTTTCTGTATGATGGTCCAAATTCTTTTTTGTCCGCTATTTTTTCTCTGACCAGATCCCCGACCTTTGGGATCCAGACAGGTCTTGCCGTGTTTGCCTTGACTTCCCCAGTGGCGGTCTGTTTCTGGAGGACGTTACTTTGTTGTGTCCAGGATTCATTTAGATCCTGTAAAACAGCCAAACGATCATGGATATCAAATGGTTTCTCATCCGCCACTGCGCCTTCACAATCAAGATCAGGTACCCACATTCTTGTCCCAAATAGGACCTCGTAAGGAGTGACACCCCTAGAGAACTTCTTGGCTGGTTATTGAGTGCTCGCTGTACCCCATATATGTGATTGACCCAACTACCGCCCTTGCCTAATACCCTAGCTGTTAAAGATTGCTTTAAGTCCCGGTTCTTCCTCTCCACAACCAAATTTCCCTCAGGATGGTACAGAGAGGAGTACCGCAATGCTACACCCATACTTTCCATGGCCTCTTTGTAAGCCCGAAAGCTAAATACCAGGCCACGGTCAGAATGTAACGTGCCAACTGCGTATGTCCCGATAAAGACTCGCAAATCTTTTATAACAGTTCGAGCGTCAGCCGAGCGCTGAGGCCAAACCCATAGGAATCTTGAGCAGGAATCCACTGCAACCATGATATACTTGTAAGCCACGTCTGATTGTAAGGGGCCGCAGTGGTCCAGATATACACAAGCGAGTGGTCTGTCTGATATCAGTAATGGTGTCTGTGCCGGACGTGTTATGGTGGAGCCTTTCATCTGCTGACAGATGTCACATTTCAAGACTAAATCTTTAGTTTGTTTTGTTAGACCTGGCCACCAGTAGCGCTGTTTCAACAATGAAATAATCGCTGTAACACCTGTATGCGCAGAGCCCAGACCCTCGTGTGCTGCAATAATCAAACCTTGCCTACGATCCATATTTGGTATTACTCTGTCCCCCACTCCAGGAATCTGAGCATATGGAATGTTGTTTGCATCTAACTTGTAGGAGTACTTGAGTGGAAATTTCTTTGGTACTGCTCCGCTGTTTTTGCTTGAAGCAATGACAGCGACCATAATCTCACTCTCTATCCTCGTGTTTGAACGAGTCATTGCAGCTACGGAAGCTGATCGTACAGCCCCCTTTGCGGCTTCATCAGCCAATGAATTCCCTTCAACGTGAACGCCGTCACGTTGATGACTCGGTGTATGAATCATGTGTGCCCTCGCTAGTTCGTTCTTCAACTCAACTACCTGTTCCCATAGCATTTTATGCTTAATTGTGCCACCTTTTGCGTCTTTGAACCCGTTTTGTTCCCAATGATGTAAATATTCATTGTATGATTGTACACAGTAAAAGGAATCACACACTATAAGTGTGGGGAATTTGTGATCCGTATTCACCAGTGCTAGTATTAGTGCTTTTAACTCTGCCAACTGAGCCGTGCAGTCTCCTAGAGATTGCGTTTTGGTGTAACTTGGATGGAATTTTCCATCCTGCATGCGACCTTTAAAGATTGCACATGCTGCGCTGTATTGTTGCTTACTCCCTATGGCCGGTTGAACAGATCCGTCAGTGTAACTAATATATTCATACTGATCTGGATGCAAGATTTCATTTGGTAGAGGATATTCTTGTTCGTATTGCAGGAATGCCTGTGTTTTTAGACTTGGATCAAATCTGTATTCAACATCCGTTGCAGTAAGGGAATTAGCCCATTGTATCCATCTCGGATGTAAGGCTTTAGCATTTGGAATGCTAGCTTTTGTAACAGCTTCTAAAGCTGGTACTGGGGTCACGACTATTATGCGTTTTCCCTGGGCCAGGGCTCTTTCTCTTGCTACAGCGGTCTGAACTGCTGTCAGGATTTTTTCTGTTGAAGTGAAACGCATTTCTGCGTTTGTGTACAGGTGTGATTTGTAAGCGATTGGTACTGTTTCGCCTTCATTGAAGGTTAAGTAAGTGTACCCGCATTGACCCGCTTTTACACGGATCACTAGGTTGCATACGTTTACTCTTGTCTGTAAGTGTTTTGAAGCTATCATGTCTTCTTGTAGTGAACGTAGGATGTTTGTGTGTTCCTGTGTCCATTGTCTAACTGAAAAGTCAGGTTTTATTAAGTCGTAGAAAGGTTTTACTCTTTCCGCGTAATCCAAAATGTATGTTCTGCTGAAATTTAGGAATCCCAGTATTGATTGTAAATTTTTTAATGATTTTGGAGGTTGGAGCAGCGCACACTTTTCTAAAAAGTTAGCTGCCAGACTTTTTCCTTCACTTGACAGCTCATATCCTAAAAACAGGACATTGAGGTGGGCGATTTTTGATTTTTTAAAATTAAATTTGTAGCCCTCAGAGGCGAATCCCATAATTATGGTGCTCACCCTGGTCAAGTGTCTTTTTAAGTCATCGTCCGTCAGATAAATATCATCCACATAGGACAATGCTTCCTCATCAAAATTTTGGAGTAACTCAGTTACTCTTGCTGAAAATACCCCCGGGCTATTCTTATACCCTTGAGGGAGATGACAAAATTGTCGCTGGGACCCCAACGCTGAGAATGCGGTCAAATACCTGCTTTCAGGCGCTATATTTTGGCAGAAAAATCCATTTGAGATATCAAGTGTAGTTTTGTATTTTTTCCGCACAATGTTATTCATTAATGCGGCACTGTGTGCGTTTTGGACAGTGAATGTCTTTGTGCATGTGTTTAAATGTCTGTAATCTAAAACTAGACGATATGAGTTGTCCTGTTTTGATACGGGAAACAAAGGATTGTTCATTGGTGAGGTGCATGTTTCAATCACCCCTTGGTATTCAAGTTGATCTAAGATCTCCCTGACCTGTAGCTTCTTGCTTCATTGGATAGTGTCTCTGTGCATTTGGTGAAACTTTTAACGGGATAGCGTGGTGGGTTGAATCTTCATCCCATCCGGCATGATTTTTGTACAATGCTGGAGCTAGGGCAACTGCCCACTCCTGGGCATATGCATGTTTAAGATGAATGGGAACGAGGTCGGAAAATGCTGGAAAAATTACCGTTTCTCCCCTAGGGCACTCCATAACGAATGCTGGCGGCCAATCTTGTTCAGCTAATAGGATGTCATAACCAGATGATAGGTTTTCCCAAAAGAGTCCTTTAACTTTCCTGGGCTTGTCCCCCTCCATTTGGAGTGTTATTTCGTGTAACTTATGTGGGACGCTCACCCTTGTATCTGGTGTTTCCACCGTGATGTAATCATTCAAGTCCGCTGTCACCAGAAATTCCATCAGGTTCTGGCGAGCTATTGTTACTTCTGCCGCGCTGTCTAGCATCGTCTGAGCCCATTCCCCGTTCAGAAGTTGTGTCCTCAGAATTCTGGGCATGTCTGATCTTTATGCCTGCAACTTTCTTCTTCTTAAACTGAGGTTTTGATTTTGGCTTTTCTTCTTTTTTGGAAGTATAGTCTTGAGCGTGCTGCTTGTCTCTGGACTTTGTACGCTCTTCTTTGTGTTCTGACCGTCCTTCTCTCTCGGAGTTTTTCGTTGAGCCCTGAAAGGAATGAGAGGAACGTGTATCAGTATCCTGATACCTGTCAGGTTTCCTAATGTTATCCCTATTCCTGAGGTTATACCTCTTTTCAGAGGGCTCCTGTGGAGGAGATCTACCTCTGGATTGAGATCTGTTTCCTTTAAAGTTTTGTTGTTTTTTTATTATCTCACTTCTTTTTAGAAGAAGCAGGTGTCTGCTTGGAAGTGTCCTTTTCAGAACTGCCCATCAGTTGTGGTTTTAATGCTTTCCCACCTAAACTGTCTCTGCCTAATTCTGCATATGCAGTTTCAATTATTTTGGGTAGTTCATGTTGTTGGTCTATAGGACTGAACTCCCCTTAGGCGTTGGCGGATTACCACTGAAGCTGCTTCCCCTTTAATATTAGCTAGTATTATGGCTGATACCTGCTCATAGTTACCTAGTAACTTCATCCCTAAATTTAGGGCAGGTTCTGCTCCGTACTCGTTTTGTATTTGTCTAAATACATCTGGTACTACAGCTAGAGAAGGACTACCATGTGTTCTGATATATATGGCAGCAAAGACTGTGCCCCAAGTGGTACAATCTTCTACTTGTGGTGTTATCCCCATGGGCAAGCACATCGTTAACATTCTGAGTTTTTCATATGGGGTAGTATTCGGGAATACTGCCTCGAGCTGAGTTATTTTCTGAGCTACCCAGAATGGCATTTGTTCACGTTTCGTGGGCATTTTACCCATTACTGCGTGTAATGTTTGTGGTGTGATTTTAGTTGCTGTACCCTGAGACTGGGTACCATTTGCTGCAACTGTTGCTGGTTGGACTGTGAAAGTCCTCGTGATGAATTGTGTCAAATTTCTGTAGATTTTAATTAAATCCTTGTGTTGTCTGAGTAAGTCTACCTGTGGCATTGTGTCAATGTCAGGATGTGGTGTGTAGGCCGCTAATATCGGCCATGTTGCCCCCTCTCCTCCGAGCGGGCCTAATCTTACTCTATTTCTTATGTGGGGTTGGGCGCCTTTAAACCAGTATAAGTGTTCCTGGTACGTGAGTGGAACCTCTATGTCCTCGAATGGACCATATTCCACTGGTGCATCTCCTTCTGTATAGTAGTGAAATGTCTGTATTCTTGCATTTGCTGCTGGGAATGTAACCCACGAATAAAATACCTCTGTTTTGTTCGATTCGTGTGCCTCAATCACGAAAACTACTATGCCACCCCTAGCTGATAAACCATTGTCTAATAGTTTCAGGGTGATTGTACGTCTGAATTTAGGTGCAATTTGAATTGAGTTTAAATCTTCTTCTCCATCTGAGATGTGTACGTTTACTACTTGGTCATCTCCTGTCTCAGTCATTTTTGCAAAGAAGAAATTTGTTCAAGGGAACTAAGATAAGGTGTTATGCACAATTTTAGGAACACTGTGTCCTTCAAGTTTGATTAACCAACAGCCAATAAATAGGATTTTTTCGCCTACTCAGCTGTGGCGGAATTTGTGCCTACCCACTCCAGACGTCTCCGGTGTTTTGTGAGTAGGGGTCTCTGAGAATTAGCACGACTGAACTACTCAGATTCTACTGTTAAATAAGTACCCAACCAATGTTGGGCGCCATGTCGTGTAGTTCCTATATATAACCTATACAGAATCTGCGCATTCGGATAACATGAACTGTGGGCTTGGTGGCAGGGTTGACTCTGAACACCCCCACCAAAAATGTTAGCCTGTTTGCATTAGCTAGCTCACAGTGCCACTAGTGTCTTCTCTTATCGGGTAGAAAATAGTTTCTGGCAACCTCAGAACATGACAACCCTGATCCCTCAGGATCGTGGAAACAATATACTACTTTTCGCTCAGTCACTCGTGCTCACTTATTCAGTCTCAGAGAGTTACACAGAAGAAGCAGTTGGGCGTGTTACAATAAGTATTTATTGTACAGTTGTTCTTCTAGTGTAAAATAGATGTGCTGCAATAATTGTGAGACAGTAGCATATATATATAATCAGCAGTATAGTAAATACAAATGGATAGTACAGTTCTACCATTTTGGGATAATTATAAATGCATACATGGATATAAAATGCATGACAAAAGAAAGTGCGTACTCCTACGATGCCTATCTAGATGTACCTAAGTGTACCTAGCATGTGAGTAGGTGTGAAGCTAAGAATCCCTCTAGGATTTGGTCGAACCCCATTACCTGGAGAGAGAGAGTGTGGGACCTCGTCCTGGTCTCGGGTTGGACACCCCGCAAGGTATGTGTTAGACCACTGTCAGCTGGAGCGTCTGCATGCAGGAGCCTCAGCGTCTCTGGGCAGTGTGTTGGCCTGGAAGTCTCGGTTTCCTCTGACTAACACTAGGAAGATGGGTGGTATTTATGCAGAAAGTATCTAGGGTTCCTTTGTCCCTTGTTTCTTGTGTTAGCCATTGTTGGGTTTAAGGATGGCGTATGGGATAAACCTTGTACGTAGTTATTATGCAGGTGGTGTATCCCCAGCCAGGTTTCCCAGAACCCTTATGAATATTCATTCATACTGTGTGAGTCTATTGATGAAGTTATAGGACACTATTGTTCAGGGAGAAACCCTCCTTCTGTGCCCAGGACTAGAACTAGGTAAAGGTTCAATCCTAAAAGTTCCGTTACTGTGTAGTATAGGGGTGTAAATGTAGGTGAAGGTGTAAGATATTACCTGGGCCTATATTAGGGTACTTATATGAAACATAACAGGAATGAGGTGCAGCATAAAAGCTACCCCATCTTGAGATGGTTTGAGGATCTTCCTCTATAATTTCTAATATCCCACTCCAGTCACCTCTGGTCAGGCTAATATCCCAGTGTATTCATCCTCTTTGTATGGCTAACATTCTTATGCTAGTTCTTTCTTTTTATGGCTGATATTTCGTTCCCCAGTCCATTCGGTCTTGTGGCTGACATCCTATCCTTATAGCTCTTTAGTCCTTTTCACCAGTGAACACTGCAGTGCAGCAGAGGTTAATGCTGCTGATTCATATAAGCTAAAGAGAGAGTGCTCCTCCCTCAGAAGGAAGATTAGTTATAGGTATGCAGATTAGAAGTCACTACAAGTCGCAAAAGGATCATGGAGGTGGAAATTTATACTTAATTATTATACAATGAATTACAAGATATCCTGAAGGCACACAGAAACAATGCGTTTATGGCCACGGCCAGAACAGATTAATTGCACCAGTGAGAAAACAAGGGGTTTTGCATCTGTTCCGCTCACTTTTTGCCCCCATTTTTGACTGATACTGGTGTTTTATGACTCTGACTGTGCCCTGGGCTCTGCTGACCAGCCCCAGGGCCAGTGCTCTGTTTAAAAGGTGTATGGTAATTAGATGCAATTACAATTGGCACTGACAACCTACCTGTAAGCCCCTAGTATATGGTAAGGCATGCAGGTTTAGAGGCCCAGTATACTAGATGCA
Organism: Calotriton arnoldi; assembly: GCA_963921515.1. NCBI lineage: Eukaryota > Metazoa > Chordata > Amphibia > Caudata > Salamandridae > Calotriton > Calotriton arnoldi. The sequence goes on along the minus strand of CAWUFW010000124.1, from coordinate 677,902 downwards.
CTTAAGTGTGCATTGCTGTTTTGCCTGTCGTCATTTTAAAAGTCAGCCCTGCCTTGCAGGCTGCTTTCAAAATAAAACTATGTCCAAATCCAACGTTGGAATTAAAGGTACTTCTAAACTCTTGAACTTCCTTATTGTTACATATAAGTCACCCCTAAGGTCTACCCTAGGTGCCCCAAGGGTAGGATGCCATGTTAAATTAAGCAGGGATACTATAAAATATGTTTTATATGCCCTGGTGAGGGAAAACAAACAATTTTATTTTCCCCATTGTAGTACATTAGCTCCATAAGCTAACATGGGAAGGCTTTAACATTAATAAAGTCTAACTTTTGACAAGAGTGGGCTAAAATAATATTTCAAAGTGTCAAATTAATAGTTGCGATTAATCCAGCAACTTCTCAAGGTTGGATTTAATATAACTTTTGTAGGAAAAAAGTTATAGAACTCCTTTCCTAAAGTTACCCAATTCAGCCCTATAGCAAGCTCTTTTGATTGGCCAGCCTTTGAGAGGCCGAGCCAAGAATTCCCGATTAGGTGTGAAATGTCCTGGACTGAGACAAAGAAGACATCTGGTGGGAAGAGATCTGCTGCCTGCAGAGGCCAGGACAGGGGCTGGGTAGCCAAACTGGTCTTCACAGGGAGAAAGACAGTGAGGCCAGGAACCAGGTCCACCCCCAGTTCCTGCATCCCTAGATAGATGGGAGCCCCTGTAATTGAATTAGGAGTGTACTGGAAGGGGAGTGCAGGAGAGCGTTAGCCACACCCGTGGGTGGGTTTAGCCAGGCCTGAAGCTCCAGGAGAGAGTTTCTCCATTTGGACTTTTGTGGAACAGTGTTTTCTTGGACAAGAAAATGGCACACTTTAGGGGAAGGGGTCATCACAGAGGGTGGCACTCTCCACCTCGTTGCTCAGGGTTACCCTCCTTCTTACCAGCCCAGAAACCTGGATAAATATTGGAGACATGCCCAGCAACTCAGATCCCTGCCTGGAAATATCAAGAGAAGAAGGATTTCCCTGCCGAACCCCTGGTTTCCACCATAAAAGGACTGCACTCATAAGGACTGCACCTGCTGCACACTTTGGGCAGCACAAAAGAGAACTTTGCCTGGCTTCAAAAGGATTAAGGAGTGGACTCCCTGAAAGCAACAGGTACAAAAGAGCTTCAAGAAGTCACCTGCATCAACTCCACCAAGGCAAGCCCAGCTGACCAGCTTCACCTGGACTTTAAATGATTTGACCAGGTGCATTGTGTGAATTGTAGTCCCAAACCTCCAAGAGGCAAATCAGAGCTTCTGGACCCTTGGCTGGTGTTGTGGACCCTCAAAGATCCAAATGAAATATCTGGAGGAGAAGGACTACCCTGCTGGACCCTTAGACTGCACAAGAGAGGACTCCACTCATAAGGACTACACCTGCTGCACTCACAAGGCTTCACAACAAACAGACTTTGCCTATCTTAAAGGATAAGAAGTGCCCTCCCTGATCAGCAATAGGTAGAAAATCGCTGGAAGAGCTACTTGCAACATCAATAACGGACAACTCCAGCTGACAAGCTTCACCTGGATTCTACTTGGATTGGCCAGGTGCATTGTGGGAGTTGTAGTCCCAGACCCCAAGAGGCAAATCAGAGCTTCTGAACCCTTGGCTGGTGCAGTGGACCACTTTCCTGCATCAAAAAACACTTCTGGAAGTAAGTGTAAAAGTGTTGCATTACGGGTGGCTGTAACTCTTGACTTTGTCCCGGTCCAATGCGACCTTTTTTTAACCCTTTGAGCGCTATTTATTTCTAAGCGCTAGTTTTAGTTTTAATCTTTAAATTATCATATTTACGGTTCCCTACATTGGATTGTTGTCATTTTGGTGTCATTTTAATCATAAAAATATTTCCTTTGTTTATAAAGAGGTGTAGGATTTTTATTGTGTGTTATGTTTTACTTATTTACTGAATTGGTGTTTTAAATGCTTTACACACCTGTCTCCTAAGTTAAGCCTTACTGCTCGTAAGCCAATCTACCAAGGGTTGAGCAAGGATTAATTTATTGAAACTTGACTGAACCTTATGTGTGATTGTGGTGTTATTACTAGCTGTGGATACCTACCTGCACCTACTAATAAACCACCTTCCAACAGCACCATCTTGCCGAAGTCGCACATCCTTTTGTACACTATGATTTCCGCTCAGCTCAGCTTAGTTTACAATGGTCCATGTTCTTTTGCACACTGTGATTTGATACTTAGTACAATTTGCACCTTGAATAATGCCACTGTACAAAAAACTGCATGTCTGTCAGAAGTTGCACTTGTGTTGTTCCCACTGATTCTTCTCAGCACAACTCTGCACGCTAACCTGCAGCACTGTCTCTTACTGATCCCTTCTAACACCCAACTTGTCCAAGGGATCTGTGTTACTTAACCATGTCTCCTAAACTCATGCGTTCCAACACATCTCAAGTCCACATGAAAGATGCTGGCTGCAACATCTTCAGCATTATCTTCCTTCCTATGTTCTCAAAAGGTTACCTCAAAAACCTCAACAACCGGGGTCTTACCCCCAACTCCAAAACCCTTTTTGCAGAGAAATATGGGAAAATAATGCAGTACCCAAAACCATCCTCATCTTCTACTGTCACAACACAACCTTCACTAACTTATTTTACACCCTTACACATTATAAAACTTCCCACATTAAGAAATTGTTTGTTTCTGGTTACCAGAGCCAAAAATGTTAACTTCATGACAGTAGCTATAGTAATAGCAAAACAGAAGAGACAATCCTCATACCTCAATCTGCACATCATCGCCACCCTTTTTCAGGACTTCAAGAAACATACAACACTCAGTTCCACATCGGATATCATGTCTACTTCTCCCACACTCAAGTCCACGCTCTTGCTTCCCTCACTCTTCAACTCCCCTTTAACCCTCTACTCACAATTTACCCCTCTCTCAATCTCTGAATCCCTTGCCACCTAACTCAACACCTACTTCTCTTTGTCCTCTAGCCTTCGCTTTCCCTCAGCCTTCTGACACTCTCACCTCTTCAATATTGCATCCAATTGACCTTCTCTTTACTCACCCCTACCTCTAGTGCTCCTTTAACCTATCTTTCAATCTCTGACAACATACGTCAAGTTAGCATTCCCAGAAGTCATTGATTACTACCCCTTAACCCTCTCCTCACTCTACGCCACCTTCTTCATCTGCCCCTTTACTGTAAACAAAATGCTACTAGTGGACCTGCAGCACTGATTGCGCCACCCACGAGTAGCCATGCAAACATGTCTCAGACCTGCCACTGCAATGTCTCTGTGGGCAGTTTTAAACTGCCATGCCTTCCTGGCTAGTGCAACCACTGGCCAGGCCCTAACCTTCCCTTTTACTACATGTAAGGCACCCCTCAGGTAGGTCCAAGGTGGCCCCATGGGCAGGGTGCAGTGTATTTAAAAGGTAGGACATGTACTGCTGTGTTTTACATGTCCTGATAGGGAAATACTGCTAATTTCATTTTTCACTATTGCAAGGACTATCTCTCCCATAGGTTATCATTGGAGCTGCCTCGTAACATCTTACAAGTGTAACTTCCAATTGGGAACAGATAGAGATTTGGAGTTTGGGGTCTCTGAACTCGCAATTTAAAAATACATCTTTTAGTGAAGTTGGTTTTTAAATTGTGTGTTTGAAAATGCCACTTTTAGAAAGTAAAAACAACAATTGATGGACAGAATGCAGAACAATGTCATACATTCACCCCAGTACAGAGATCTGGGCCTAAATCCATCGTTTTTTTGCTCACCATGCTGTTCCAGTTTGGACCCAGCCATATGCAAATCAGTCTTGACCCTGCACCCAATAAGAACAGTCCAGCCCGAACTGCCAGGCCAGGTCCGCCCTGGACTGGAAACAAGCATCCTAGGACCGGTTTCGGGCTTTCAGCCCTCATCAGCCAGGATAGCTTGACTCCAGTGGCATGGAGAGCACGGGACCCACGTCTGGGCATACCCGTCCCACTCGGGGTGACAAATGCAAAAACAACAATTGATGGACAGAATGCAGAACAATGTCATACATTCACCCCAGTACAGAGATCTGGGCCTAAATCCATCGTTTTTGCTCACCATGCCATTCCAGTTTAGACCCAGCCATATGCAAATCAGTCTTGACCCTGCGCCCAATGGGAACAGTCCAGCCCGAACTGCCAGGCCAGGTCCTCTGGACTGTTCCCATGAGGCACAGGGTCAAGACTGATTTGCATATGGCCAGGTCTAAACTGGGGTGGCATGGTGAGCAAAAGAATGATGGATTTAACCCAGATCTCTTGACTGGGGGTGAATGTTTTGATTTGTTCTGCATTCCGTCCATCAATTGTGTGTCTTTGCTTCCTCGCCCTAAGTGCGCCGGGTATGCCCAGACGTGGGTCCCGGGCTCACTGTGCCACTGGAATCAAGCTATCCTGGCTGAAGAGGGGTGAAACCCGAAACCGGTCCTAGGATGCTTGTTTCCGGTCCAGGGAGGACCTGGCTTGGGAGTTTGGGCTGGACTGTTCCCATGAGGCACAGGGTCAAGACTGATTTGCATATGTCCAGGTCTAAACTGGGGTGGCATGGTGAGCAAAAAAGAATGATGGATTTAACCCAGATTTCTTGACTGGGGGTGAATGTTTTGATTTGTTCTGCATTCCATCCATCAATTGTGTGTCTTTTGCTTCCTCGCCCTAAGTGCGCCGGGTATGCCCAGACGTGGGTCCCGGGCTCACTGTGCCACTGGAATCAAGCTATCCTGGCTGAAGAGGGGTGAAACCCCGAAACCGGTCCTAGGATGCTTGTTTCAGTCCAGGGAGGACCTGGCTTGGCAGTTCGGGCTGGACTGTTCCCATGAGGCACAGGGTCAAGACTGATTTGCATATGGCCAGGTCTAAACCAGGGTGGCATGGTGAGCAAAAGAATGATGGATTTAACCCAGATCTCTTGACTGGGGGTGAATGTTTTGATTTGTTCTGCATTCCGTCCATCAATTGTGTGTCTTTTGCTTCCTCGCCCTAAGTGCGCCGGGTATGCCCAGACGTGGGTCCTGGGCTCACTGTGCCACTGGAATCAAGCTATCCTGGCTGAAGAGGGGTGAAACCCAGAAACCGGTCCTAGGATGCTTGTTTCCGGTCCAGGGAGGACCTGGCTTGGCAGTTCGGGCTGGACTGTTCCCATGAGGCACAGGGTCAAGACTGATTTGTATATGGCCAGGTCTAAACTGGGGTGGCATGGTGAGCAAAAGAATGATGGATTTAACCCAGATCTCTTGACTGGGGGTGAATGTTTTGATTTGTTCTGCATTCCGTCCATCAATTGTGTGTCTTTTGCTTCCTCGCCCTAAGTGCGCCGGGTATGCCCAGACGTGGGTCTCGGGCTCACTGTGCCACTGGAATCAAGCTATCCTGGCTGAAGAGGGGTGAAACCCCGAAACCGGTCCTAGGATGCTTGTTTCCGTTCCAGGGAGCACCTGGCTTGGCAGTTCGGGCTGGACTGTTCCCATGAGGCACAGGGTCAAGACTGATTTGCATATGGCCAGGTCTAAACTGGGGTGGCATGGTGAGCAAAAGAATGATGGATTTAACCCAGATTTCTTGACTGGGGGTAATATTTTGATTTGTTCTGCATTCCGTCCATCGATTGTGTGTCTTTTACTTTTAGAAAGTAGGCATTTTCTTATTTTACCTTACTCTGCCTCTGGAATCCACGTCTGGGTTTGGTTGAGCCGTTTGTGCATTCACTCTAGACACTCACAAAAAGGGAGCTGAGGTGTGTTCTGCATGTCAAATCCAGTTCCTGGGCCCTTGGAGGTGGCTTGGCTGCTAAGAACCAAGAAAACCCATCAACTCGCAGCACCTGTCTTTTTGACGCAGCACTGCTGCGCGGTTGAAAAATCAACGCATCGCTGCTGTGTGGCCGAAAAGTCGATGCAGTGCCTGCTGTGCAGCAGAAAAGATCACAGCGACCCAGGTTCCTAGCACCGCATCACCGATGTCTGTGGCGCACACTCCGACTCTGGCAAAGGCTCTGCTGTGCGACTGAAGAGATTGACACATCACCTGCTTCGCGGCTGTGAAATCGACGCAGCGCCTGTTCCGCTGCCGCTGCATCGACACAGCGCGTCTTGATTTTTGATGTATCGTCCCTGGGCACTTAGGGGCATATTATCAAGAACGGCGTTAAAATTATCGCCGCTTTAGCGGCAGAAAACTGCAGCTAAAGCGGCGATAATGGGCTTGATAATATGCCTTGAGAATTCCAATAGAAGCCCATGTTGACACCAGAACATGGGCTTCTATTGGAATTCTCAGGGCATATTATCAAGCCCATTATCGCCGCTTTAGCGGCAGTTTTCTGCCGCTAAAGCGGCGATAATTTTAACGCCGTTCTTGATAATATGCCCCCAAGTTCTTCATCAACGTTGCCCCTGAATATGTAACCGAGACCGCGTGTCAGGATATTGATGCATCACCTCCCCTCACATTAAGGAACCGATGCATCACCTCCCCTGACAGCAAGGAACCGACGCATCACCTCCCCTGTGCTGCAGTAAGGAACCTACGCATCACCTCCCCTGGCACTAAGAACAACACATCTCCTCCCCTGGGAGTAAGGAACTGACGCATCGCTTTGCTCTTCCGGCACCTCACCTCCCCAGCGCCTGTTTTCGTCTTTGATTTTGACGCATCCCAGGTCCTTTGTGCTAAAAGTGAGGCATCCATAAATTTCTCTGAGCTGAACTGTTTTTAACCTTTAACAGTGATATCTTTACTTGTGTATGTTGGATTTTTGTCATTTTGGTCTTGTTTATTCAGATAAATATTGTTTATTTTTCTAAACTGGTGTGGTGTCCATTTGTAGTGTTTTCACTGTGTTACTGTGTGTGTAGGTGCAAATGCTTTACACATTGCCTCTTAGATAAGCCGGACTGCTCGTGCCAAGCTACCAAGGAGGTGAGTAGGGGTTATTTTAGCTGTGTGACTCCCTTACCCAGACTAGATTAAGGGTCCCTACTTGGACAGGGTGCTAACCTCTGTGGACTAGAGACCCCCGTTTCTAACAATAAGATACACAATGACTCCTCTGTGATCATAGTCATTCTAGCCTTGGGGTCAACCAATGAGCTAAGGACTTTCCCATCAACTAGAAAGAAAATCAGCAAAAATGATGAAGTCTTCTTTGATCAGTGGTACTACATCTTTGGGTTTACTTTGTCCTTCTTCAAGATCTTCATCTCCGATCATATCTGCAGCACTGCTCACCCTGGACACTCCACCTTGACACAGCTTGGCAAAATGTACAGATTTAGCTCAATTCCCGCACATGGCAAATTTGGCAGAACAAACATGGCCCCCATAACTATGAACTGGGAGCTCACATCTAAAACAGATGTTCTTTTCTCTAAAACAACTGTTCCTATCCTTTTTCCCTTCATATTTCTTTTCTTTACTAATGGTCTGTCATTAAGTTTATCAATCATTTGTCCTGCCACGACGTCCTTAAAAGCCCCTACATCCAAATTGTCTCTCCTTACTAACTACTTCAATGAAGAATGAGAAATCTCTATGCTTTTAACAGTATCAATCGTCCGCGTGCGGGAGCGATTTCACAATGTTAGCAATTTTTTCTGAATTTTCCTATCCATGCAACAGATCACAACCTAGTCTCTAATAATTTCTGAAGTTTAATTCTCAAACTCACAATCTGCAGCAAATATGTGTAGTGCTTCCACAAATGTATCAATAGACTCATAATGGTGTTGCTCCCTAGCACAAAATGTAGTCCTTAGAACTTCCAAACTTGGTTGTTCATCAGATTGTTTCAGTAGTTAATGTACAGTCGCCAAGTACTCATCCAACTCATCTTCTTCAGTTAATTCGCATGTACGTAGGTGCTCAAACATATCTTGTCCTTCAAAACCTAAACTATACTCTTGTAAGATCCTCTTACCTGGTGGATGATGCCTGTTTCCCCTATCGCACCCAGATACTTAGTGAATGCACTGAACAGTGTTTTCCACTTAATACGAGGATCCCTCAGAAACTTACAAAACGCGGTAGTGGGCGTACACTCTCCATATTATATTCACAACAATTATGGGAAAATAAATACAGAAAGAAAAAAAACTATATAACTCAACAGATAGTCGGCCACAATGGTGATGCTATGCCAAAAGAATATATGGAGAACCTAGCCCAGGTAATACACACTGGATTTTATCAATAATTAAGTGCAATTCATTTGATCTTCTAATGGTGTGCTTATAACCGCTGTCAAGACATAGCCTAGTGTAAGTGAAAATGAGTCCCTTGCACAAGTGAAGATGAGCATATGACTGATAGTATGACATGCTCAAACAGTACTGTTGTTGCACAATCTTTAAGTATTGACAAGGAATCCAGAGATGTAGAACCTAAACACGCTGAAGATGTAGAGTGCCTTCTGTGCAAAAGGAACTGGGTGCAAAATGGAGCAGGGAAAAATGAGTCAAGATATTACCACCCAACCCAAGATGACTGCACGCTGACGCACAGATGCACACAGAAGCTAAGCAATGCTCATCATTGAGTTGCCACCAAACGAAAGATGGCAGCACGCTGGTGCTTCAATATGCGTCACTGGTGATGTTTCTCAAAGCTCTTTCACATCAAAGATCAGAGCTTCTCACTGAACATGTTGTCGGGTAAGTTAAAGCTTTCGGCCAATTGGCACTAAATACATTTTTTAGAGTTGAGGAACTCAGCACTCACAGGGGCATATGTACAATAGAAATGGCGGAGCATTGCGTTAGCCTCCTTTGCTTAACGCTGTGCTCTGCCACTTCTGAAATGCAGGGCTGCACCATATTTACAATAATATAGTGCAGCCCTGCGTTTTCCCCTGCGCCGGCACTAAATTTAGCTACCTAGCGCCAACTCAGGCAACCTTGCACCATAGCGCAAGTGTGTCTGCGTTGCAGGGGAAGATTGTTTATGTACAGGAAGGTGTCCCTTCCTGCACATAATCTTTAAATGGCGTTTTGCTGTTTCTATTTGTGCTGCACAATACAGCACACATGGAAACAGCAAAAACAAGGAGAAATTAGACATTTCTCCTCATTGCGCCTGTTTAAGGCCAGGTTTTCCCTGGTCTTAATTTTGGCGCTGCCCCATATTTACACCACCCTTGTAAATATGGGGCAGCGTCACAATCAAAGGGTGTTGCGGTGGAACGCCCACCACAACACTCATTGCCCGCCCCTTTTGCGCTAAGTATAGCGTGAAATGGTGCCTTATTTACAAGGCAGCATTAAGCCACGTTAAGTGGCTTAACGCTGCCTTGTAATTAAGGCGGAGCTCCTATTGCCACCACAATGTCAGAAAAAGTGATGTTGTGATGGTGATAGGGCCTTGTAAATAGGCCCCACAGTGCGAGCTAGAGCGGCAGAGTACCTTTGGCAGCAGAACACCTCACACACTGAATGTAACAGTCCAACAAACTGTGGTGCTTTCCACCCCTCTGCTCCCAAGCTTCACAGAAAAGATAACAAATCAGCTTCCTCTGCATATGTTGATCCTGGGCTGGAGTAACACTCATCGTCAAATTCTACGTGAAGGAATCATAATGAAACCATTTGGAATATGAAACTGATTTATTAACCACAGGATTCATCTACAGTAGAACTCCCAGTTAAGTCAACCAAATACATTCCAGATAGAATGTTAAGTGCGAGGCCTAACCGGTGCATTACAACATATTTGGACACCCTCTATTGTGGAAAAATACTACCCTTTCTCAAGTCTATCTTTTGCAGACAAAGTTACAGCAAAATGCCTATCCTCTAAGTTAATAAAATACATCCAAGAAAATGATTTATGATGTATGTTCCAACCTGGCTTTACAACAGGGCCACAATACAGAATTTGCAACGCTCACTGTTATTGATGACATTCTCTGCACCTTTGATAAAGGCAACCCCAGCACTCATCTCACTAGATTGAACTATAGCTTTTGACACAGTTGACCATCAAATTCTACTGGACACCCTGAAAAAACGAATGGGCCTAAGAGGAAGTGCCATACAGTGGTTCTGCTCCTGTCTCTCTGAGCACGCACAAACAGTCAAAGTTGGTAATAAATATTCTGTTCCCTCTCCCATCTCAAGTGGTGTCCTCAGCGCTCCCTCTCCCATCTCAAGTGGTGTCCTCAGTGCTCCCTCTCCCATCTCAAGTGGTATCCTCAGTGCTCCCTCTCCCATCTCAAGTGGTGTCCTCAGTGCTCCATCAATAGCACCAGGTATCTCTAATATTGATGTACCACTATCGGTTGACCACCTGAAATATTTTGGCAGCTCTTTCCGCCAGTACACTGACAACACTCAGGTCTATCTCAAACTGCATTTCCCTGAATCCATCATAAAGTTGAAATCCTCACTTCAGTGCATCAGCAAATGGATGGACCAAAAGAATTTCAAATATGCGGAAGGCTGAATTTCTCCTTCTCCTTCTCATACCTAAACTTGACCTTGCCACTGACCTTCTCTGATGTGAATCTCTAAAATCGGCAGATATCACACCACAACAGGCCTCTGCTGCTATCTCTCTGGGATTTCTTCTTGAGTCAAATCCAAGAACACAACTAAGTGTGCCAGATTCCAGGTACAAATTCTAAAAGCTCAGAAACATTATTTCCTTCTAGGGTCTACAGCTTGCTGTGGAAACCCTGGTAAACTCTTGTCTGGATCAAGGCTCCTCTCTGCTCACTGCCCCACCAAAAACACAAATCCATCTCAGAGCAGTGCTACATGCTTCAGCCAGATTCCTCACTAATTCAAAAATATTAACACATCACCCCACACTTGTCTAACTTAAATTGAACTCAGTCAAGGCAAGCTGTATCATTAGAACTGGATGATAGCAGTGTGTGGGATGCCAACACCTGGAATCTATTGTTATGTCAGAACAACAAACATTCAATTTTTCATTAAGGATTCAAAACAAAAGACACACTTTTATGAGTTCATTTCAAAATCAGCCATGGCAAAAATGTTCAAACCAGGCCCACACTGCAGGTAGCTGCAACTAGTCTGGGGCTAAGGGGGCTTTCATGGTTGTGTCAGAGCAGCCATACTGCTCTGAAAGCCGTCCCCTAGCCAGCTGACCACCGGGAAAATCCCATAGCGACCGAATGACCAGTACAGCCCTGGTTTGAACTTGAAGGTCGTGGTCACCACCCCAGCGGGCGGTTGGATTAGGTTGGCATGCATTGCTATCTTTGCTCATGCCCGAGTTGCTTGAAGCATTGGTAACGAGATGTCAACCAGAGTTAATATTGTAGCAAAGGAAAGGCAGTTGCCAGTGAATGGTGACTTTCAGAGTAGTGGAAGGTAACAACAAGCATTGGCATAGCCACTAGGTCTCGCTTTTGGGATATTCTAAGTGTTTAGCCATGCAACACTTGATGTTGTTTAATGAAGGATATTGTGCTGGATAACTAAACACTTACAATGTCCCAAAGGCGAGACCTATTGGCTATGCATTGTGGCGCCTTTTAAGTGTTTAGGTAGAGCTATTGACTTTGCCAATGTTTCTAAGCTGTGCTGTAGAGAAGTGTGGCTGCTGTGCAGCATGCTAAGAAGTTGTAATTAAAAAGTGTAAGAAGCACTGAGTGATGCTGTGGTGTCGTTGAGTGAGGTTGTGCTGGCCCTGAGTTATGCTGTGGTGGCGTTGAGTGATGCTGTGCTGGCCCTGAGTGATGCTGTGGTGGCCCTGAGTGATGCTGTGGTGGCCCTGAGGGATGCTGTGGTGGCCCTGACTGATGCTGTGGTGATGCTGATTGATGCTGTGGCGCTGCAGAGTGATGCTGTGGTAGCGCATAGTGATGCTGTGGTGGTACTGAGTGATGCTGTGGTGTTCCTGAGTGATGCTGCGGTGGTGCTGAGTGATGCTGTGGTGAAGGTGAGTGATGCTGTGATGGCCCTGAGTGATGCTGTGGTGGTGCTGAGTGATGATGTGGTGGTGCTGACTGATGCTGTGGTGGTGTTGACTGCTGCTGTGGTGGCCCTGAGTGATGCTGTGGTGGTGCTGAGTGACGCTGTGGTGGTGCTGACTGATGCTGTGGTGACGTTGAGTGAATTTGTGCTGGCCCTGAGTGATGCTGTGGTGACTCCGAGTGATGCTGTGGTTGTGCTGACTGTTGCTGTGGTGATGCTGATTGACGCTGTAGCGCTGCAGAGTGATGCTGTGGTGGTACTGAGTGATGCTGTGGTGTTCCTGAGTGATGCTGTGGTATTCCTGAGTGATGCTGTGGTGGTGCTGAGTGATGATGTGGTGAAGGTGAGTGATGCTGTGGTGGCCCTGAGTGATGCTGTGGTGGCCCTGAGTGATGCTGTGGTGGTGCCGAGTGATGCTGTGGTGGTGCCGAGTGATGATGTGGTGGTGCTGACTGATGCTGTGGTGGTGCTGAGCGATGCTGTGCTGGCCCTGAGTGATGCTGTGGTGGTGCTGAGTGATGCTGTGGTGACGCTGAGTGATATTGTTGTGTCCCTGAGTGATGCTGTGGTGGTGCTCAGTGATGCTGTGGTGGTGCTGAGTGATCCTGTGGTGTTGTTGAGTGATGCAGTGATGGCCCTGCTGAACTGTGTACTGCTGCACCCGTGAGATAGCGCTTAATGCCACAGCTTTATCCATTCCAAAATGTAGTACATTGACAACTTTAACACTACCAAATGTAATGACTCCATTTATTCTCCTCTCGGGGATGAAGGTGTGGGGGCGTTTGACCTTGTTAGGAACTTGTGACCCTACAGGGCACAGAGAGATAGAGGGCGGAAGGAAAGGAGGAACGAGAGAAGCTTTAGAGCGGGAGACTTGGGGCAATGAAGAGAGGGAGACCATGAAAAGGGAGAGGGCTAGAGAGATTAATGGAGATGTGGTATACAATGAAACAGAAATAGGGCAAAGGAGGGTCGATAGTGATAAAGATGGACTCATGGAAAGGGGAGAAAGCTTTAAAATGGAAGGCAGAAAGAGACATGGTGATAGTGAAGCGAGAGAAGGTGAAGAGAGGAAGAGGGCCCGATATAACGAAGTACAGCGAAGGGGGGGGTTAGGCAATTAACGAAAGAGTGAAGAAAGAAAGGAAAAGGGGCGCGGAGAAGGAGGAGATACAGGGAAAGGGGGAGAATGATGGAGGGGCAAAGAGAGCAATAAAGAAATAAAGGGATTGGGGGCCAAGACATGCACTGCTGACGATGCTCGGACTGGCAGCCTCTTTATAGCACCCAGTTCGGGTGGGGGGGGAGGGGGAGGGTGTGGGCGGCAGGGCTTTCATTTTCAGCATTTCTTGGAGAGTCCTGCCTCAGTGAGGTGGAGTTGATCCTAGTAGTAATGACTGGGGTGTTGGCGCGTAAGTATAGGAGAAATGACTATTACTGGTAAGTGATGACAACATTCTTTACAGAACACAGGAAGATACTGGTAGGAATATACCTACTTTGTACAACACACGGGTACAGTAACCTGTGCATGACCTCTGGACATTCTGGAGCTTTCTATTAGGGAGAGGCCATTTCAGTCAGTATGAAAAAGAATGGGATAGAAGGGCTGGGGCTAATGAAGCAATATACATGCAAGGAGCAGCCTGCCAAAGGGGCGATGTGCACGTGGCCAGTATATGTATATAAGCTTGGGGCAGAACCAAGTAAAAAAAAATATACCGGAGTAAATCTAGAGACCAGCCAGTGAGTGCGAGTACAGAGCGGGCACGCAGTGCGCAACATCAACGAACCCGCAGTGCTTACCTTACATCGAGTCTAATGATTTTATGCATTAATAAACGTCGCCATCAGCCTTTGTTTGCCCGCCCGACTGCCCCTCCATAAACTCCTGGGGAGGAAGCCCCCCTCGCCAGACGCCGTGACAGAATAATAGGAAGTCAGATCAGTTCTCTTGCTGAATAAAACGTAATGAAGTGCCGGTGATCCGTGACTCCCGCGGGCGGGGTGGGGGCTGAGGTTCGGTGAGTGGGGGGGGGGAGGTGGGGGTGTTTGGGGAGGCTGCTCAGGCAGTAGAAGAAGGGTCATACGAATTGCGTCTCCTTTGATCAGCCTTTCGTTCCCCTGGCACCCCCACAGGGCGAAGCGCGTGTCAGGCGAGGATTCGCGTCGCATAGACAACAGCTGCATTAGCTCGTGGCCGATGCTGTCCCTCGCGCCCTAAGCTATTACTGGTAAGTGATGACAACATTCTTTACAGAACACAGGAAGATACTGGTAGGAATATACCTACTTTGTACAACACACGGGTACAGTAACCTGTGCATGACCTCTGGACATTCTGGAGCTTTCTATTAGGGAGAGGCCATTTCAGTCAGTATGAAAAAGAATGGGATAGAAGGGCTGGGGCTAATGAAGCAATATACATGCAAGGAGCAGCCTGCCAAAGGGACGATGTGCACGTGGCCAGTATATGTATATAAGCTTGGGGCAGAACCAAGTAAAAACGAAGAGGGAGGGGGAGGAGGGGGGAGTGCGAGCAGAGGAGCATTCACAGCGATAGAAGACACAAATGAAGCTGACCAGGAGGGAGGGGGAACGGGAGGGGGTAGTCAAGCAGAGGAGCCTGATTACAGCAATAAAAACACAGATGGCAGCTGTGCACGTGCACGCGCTCGTGAACGCAAGCTGGAGGCCAGCAAAAGCCTCTGGTGGCACTTTTATCCTTTAACTCTGTTTTTTATTGTTTTCAAACATATCAAAATAATGATGTAGCTTTGGTTACAACAGACAAACCCATAAGATACATATATGATCGTCCTCCCTCCCATTTTCGTCACATCCGTAGACATATAAATGCATCATCTTGAAGCCGGTTCTGGCCGAGCATGGAGGTAGACTCATGGGGGTGTTGCCTGGGGTGTCTGCAGTCCGCAATATATGATGCTAATGTGTGAATCAACAACAAACGAAAGAAACTCCCTGACCCCTCCCCTTCCCTAGCCCCCTTCCCCCTCCCCGAACCGGTGTGCTGAAGAAGTGATTCTGAGGAACCTAATGTGGGAGTCTTGTATTAGTGAGCAGGTTAAGATGGCTCGTCGGTGTGTCCCCTTTCGGTGAGCCTTAGGATACGGAGGTATTTAGGGCATGTTAATTCAGTCATTTCAAGTTCTAACAGGGACAGCAGTGGACGCCAGATGGTGCGGAAAGTATCTGTAGAGTTCGTCAGGGTGGCCTGGATCCGCTCCATACCTATAAGGTACCAAAGTTTATGTAGCCAACCTGTGTGTGTTGGTCGGGTCTGTGTCCCCCATAATGAGAGAATGTGTTGAGTAGCTGCCCCCATCGCCAGACCCATCTGTTTGCCCCTAATCGACTTCAGGGGGTAAGTGAGTGGATTGGGCAACCCCAGTAACGTGTATGCGGGGAATCGGGGAATTTCAGTCTCGAATTGCTTATCTATGTCATCTAAGATGGCACCCCAGTAGTCAGTCACTTCTTTACAGTCCCATAGTAGGTGCGTCAGTGTGCCCTCTTCGTCACAGCCCCTCCAACAAGTCGGGCTTCGATCAGGGTTCCCTTTGTGTAGTCTGGCCGGTGTTAGGTACCAGTAGGTAACCACTTTGACCGCCGCTTCTCTGCTAGCTGTATTGCGGGCTGTGTGGTTAGCCCGAAAATATATCGCTTGCCACTCCTTCGCCGTTAAGTCCCTGCCGAGTTCCCGCATCCATCGCCTCTGTCCCGCAGAGGGTAAGGAGGGAACTGGTGGACGCAACATGTTATATAAGTCAGAGATCATCTTTTTATCCGACTCTTTGGTTAATAACCATCTCTCATACGTGGTGAGCTTCCTGTGGACTAGCGGTCTCACCTCGGGATGGAGGAGCCAGTGGCGGATCTGAAAGTATTGGTAGCGTTGCGGGGCGGAAATTGTATAGAGTTGTTGTAATTCCGCCAACGGCAGAAACCCCTCCAGATCGAAGAGGTGTCCCGCCGACCTGCATTCCGTGGTTCGCCATTGCGGAAACGCTCGTTCTTCAAGCCCTGGTAAAAACTCCGGGTTATCGAATATGGGAGTCATTGGTGAGGGAAAGGATGTGAATCCGCGTTTGACCGCCACCGAGTCCCAGACTCTTAGCAGCGTATTGGTGACTGGGGAGCCCCTGAGATTTGGTGGTCTATCTGACCGTTTGAGGAAAGGCACCTTCCACAAGGAGAGTTTCGCCAGTGCTCGGTCCTGGAACAGCCATCTTTTTCGGACTCGGGTCTGCTCCACTCCACTAAGTGTCGAAGTTGCACCGCTCTGAAATATTCTAAGAAATTTGGGATACCCAATCCTCCCTCGTCTGGGGGTCGGTGTGAAAGATCCCTACGCATGCGCGGGCGGGCCCCAGCCCAGATGAATTGTTGCACCGCGTTCTGGAGTTTGTGTAGGGTCCCCGGTGGGGGCCAGGCCTGTATGGTCTGAAAGATGTAGAGAGCTTTGGGCAAGATATTCATTTTGATAGCGGCTATGCGGCCTAGTAATGATAAAGAATGTTTTTGCCATTGTCTAAGATCTTTCTGAATTTGGGCGAGGAGTTTAGTATAGTTCTGTGTGACCGTGCGCGCCACAGAGGGAGCGAGTTCTATCCCCAGGTAGGTAATTGAGTCACGAGACTGCAACTCACCATATTGTGGGCGCTCTTCCTCCCGTTGTTCTGCCCCACTCCCTAGATGTAAAACCATGGATTTCTGTACGTTCATCTTGAAGCCGGACACTTGACCGAAGGCGGTCAGTTCTTGCAAGAAGGCTGGGACTGAGCGTTCAGGGGACTCCAAAGTTGCCAGGATATCATCGGCATATAGGCTCACGGTATGCTGTTCCCCCGAAAGGGATACCTAAAATATCAGGGTTGTCTCGGATTCGTTGCGCTAGCGGTTCTACGTATAGGGCGAAAAGAAGGGGTGACAGAGGGCATCCCTGTCTCGTACCTCTCTGTATCTCGAAGGGTCGGGAGGTCACGCCATTTACCCTAATTACTGCCGCGGGCTTGTAGTAGCAACTCGCTACCCATGTTCGGAAGCGATCCCCCACGCCGAAATGAACTAAGGTTTTGTCTAGGAAGTCCCAACTGACTCTGTCGAACGCTTTTTCTGCGTCGACCGATAGCAGTAGGGCGTTCATGGTAGTGCGATGGGCCTTATCTATCAAATGCAGTATTCGTTTAGTGTTGTCACTGCTTTGACGATTGGAGATGAAACCCGACTGGTCCGGTTCAATGATTCCGGGCAGTCGCGGGCCTAATCGAGCTGCTAGGATCCCCGTGAACAACTTCAGATCGAGATTGAGGAGGGAAATTGGGCGGTAAGAACTACATTGGGTTGCGTCTTTCCCCGGTTTAGGGATGACTACGATGTCTGCCGTCAGCATGTCCCTAGGTATAGTCCCAGGTCCCTGGAAGGAATTAAAAAGCCGCGTGAGAATCGGAGCTAGAAGTGGGCAGAGGGCCTTATAAAATCCCGCCGAGAACCCGTCCGGGCCCGGCGACTTCAAGGGTTTAAGACGGGAAATGGCTCCAATCACCTCCTCTATCGTAATGGGCGCGTCTAGTGCTTCAGCTCCCGCGGCGTCCAGCGCCGACGTGGCTGCCCCCTGGAGGTATGTGGCCCCATCACCACCTGGCTGTGAGGTTTCCCCGTAGAGCTTGGAATAAAAGTCCCGAAGGACCGCAGCAATCTTGTCATCTCCCTCAACTGGTTCCCCATCATCATTCCGGAGCGTTTGTATTTTGGCCCGTTGGACTCGGGCCCTGAGCTTACTAGCTAAGAGTCGTCCCGTTTTGTCGCCCCCCACATAGTATAAGTGCTTCAGTCGAAGGGCCGCGTATTCGGCTCTGTCAAGGTCTAATGATCCTAGCTGTGCTCGTGCTGCTTTTAGTTGACGCCATATCCGCGGCGCGCCTAGCCGCTGGTGTATGCGTTCCAGTTCTAACACTTTCTCCGTAAGGAGTTCCCGTTTTCTCTGCGTTCTTTGGTTTCGGCGGCAGAGATAGCGATTAGTTCGCCTCTCACCACGGCCTTCAACGCCCCCAGAGAGCTGAAAGAGGCGTGTCTGGGGAGTCATTTATCGCGAGGTAATTAGAGATGCATTGTTGTAGTTGTTGGGACACCCCTGCTCTGGAAAGCAAATTTTCTCGGAGTCTCCACCTCCCTGGAGGTCGCTTAACTGAGGGGATAGAGAGAATCATTACCACTGCGTCATGGTCCGAGAGTGCTGCTGGTGTGATATTTACTGTGTCCACCATTGTATGTACTTCTGTGGTCCCTATGAAGTGGTCTAGCCTAGCGTATGTATGGTGTGCATGGGAGTAATAGGAAAATTGTGTGAGATGGGGGTGAGACACCCTCCAGAAGTCCAGGAGACCCCTATCCTTTAGCCAGTCCTTTCCTGCCTTAGAAATTGCCCCTGTTTGGCCATATCGTTGCCCCGATCTATCTTTCTCAGCGTCCATGACCAGATTCAGGTCCCCTCCTATGACCACTTTCCGTTCCTGCGAACATAAGACCTCGGATAGTGCCAGTTTCAAAAATTGTTCTTGTCCCGAGTTCGGGGCATAGACCGAGCCCACCACCAGAGGGGCACCCCCCACCCAAAGTGTGTAGGCTAGTAACCGGCCCTTCACCTCCGCCACTTTGACCCCCATCGTTCCCGGGAATGATTTAGATATCAGAATGGCCACCCCGCTTTCTTATCTGAAGTAGATGAGTAGAATTGGTGGGGAAAGGCTCGGGTTTTCATGCGGTGCCAATCCTTGGAGAGGAGATGTGTCTCCTGCAAGAGGCACACCGACGCCCCGAGTTCTCTAGATAGGATAGCACCGCTCTTCTTTTAATGGGATTGTTCAGTCCCCGCACATTAAGAGTTAGTATCTGCAAAGCGGACCTTGACATAGGGTAGTCATGTGGTCAACAGCTATGACTGGTGGAGACCACCTCTTATGTCCTCCAAGCCCCCTCCTGTGTTCGCGATACCCTGCACAGACGGATATGTATCTCATATGTATCCCCCCCGTAGGCAGCACACCGGTTCCCCCCCGCCCCTTTCCCCAACTCCCTCGTCCCCCAACCCGGTAACGAATAAAAACTCTGTCGCCCCCTCCCCCACCCTGACCTCTTCTACCCTCCCTAACCCCAACTTGTAAACCCCAGAGTCCCCTCATTGTCCATTGCCCTTCGTACGAAACCCTGGGCATGTGGTAAGTAAAGAATCGGGGTAAGTGTGTGGACCAAGTGTCCCGGGCCCCCCGCCCCGAGCCCCCCCGGCTATTGCAATACCAATGCTAAGAAAAAAGTCCCTCTGGTGCAGTCATGGTGGGGTCGTCGGCGCGGTTTCTTTCTGTACCGTTTCTAGCGCCAGCAGTCTCTCTTGCGCCATTGTGTCTGAGCTTGGACGTAGTTCTGTATTGGGGGAGCGTTTGCCCCCACTGTCCGCCACTCATTCCTCTGCAGATTCTGTGTGCGACTGGGTGACTCTTCCGTGGTTCTTTGTTCCAAGCCCAGGATCTTACATGCTTCCTGGAAGGATCGGAGTTGGTGCAGTTTGCCGTTCATTTTAAAGATAAGGCGGAAAGGGTGTCCCCATGAGTATGCCACTCCTTGTGTTCTTAGGTGGGTAGTCACTTCCCTAAAGTCTCTCCTTTTTTGTAGCGTACTAGCGGCGAGGTCCTGGTATAGGGCAATGGAAAGTCCCTGATATTGTAGAGGTTGTTTCGACCGTGCCTCCCGCAGTATTCTTTCTTTGAGAGGAAAATCCGGTAGGAAGGCAAGGATGTCTGGCGGAGGAGCAGGGGCCCGTCTCGCCAGACCAACTCGGTGTGCTCTGTCTATGCGGATAGGAAAGTCTTGAGGCTCCCCTAGTATGTCTCTAAACAAGCCTTGGAGGTACTGGTTCACATCTGATCCTTCCATTTTCGAAGGGACTCCCCTGACGCGAATGTTGTTTCTTCGTGAGCGGTTTTCGAGATCTTCGGCGTGTGCCTGGAGATCCAGTTGTTGATCTCGCAGGCGGATCACCTCTTGTTGGAGTTGCTCGACTTCTTCCCCTTTGGTGATGTCATTTCCCTCTATTGCCGCTACTCTTTCACCTATTGCGTCAACATCTCGGCGAATCTCGCGGACCTCCCCCGCCACTTCACTCTTAAGGGTCTGGAAGTCGTCTCGAAGGACGTTGAAAAGCGACTCCAAGAAGGAGCGGGTGATGGGGACCTCCCGTCTTCCGGGTCTGGTTGGGTTTTCTGGGGAGGAGATGTTCTGTTACCTTTGTCCGTAGGCAGGGGTCCTCTGGTTAGCATTTCCTTCAGAGATCTCTCCCTCTCTTCCTCACCGAGGACATTGCTGGGCCTGCCAACAGGTGGGGATCTCAAGTCGCCTCTGTCACTCGAGCCCCGTATGGGAGACGGGCAGGGGGTCCCCCGGCGACCGACGGCGTGCCGCCTCCCCCAGTAGGCACCCCTCGCTCCCGAGCCGTCCACGTGGCGGCTGTTGCCGGCTAAGTCCCCTCTCCTCCGCCAGCCGACTGATCTAGCCGAGTGTTGGCTCCTCTGTTCCCCTCTCCGCCTCTCCACCTTCCCCCGCGTCGCTCTATAGTCGGACACAGACTCAGACTCTCTCGACTATCCTAATGACGGGAGTGCACACGAGGCCTCTCCTTTCTCCCCACAGGAGTCAGTCGCGTTCCAAATCTGCTCTACCTTCTGTCACACTCCGTCTATGTTGTGCCCCCGGCGGCCACCGTCCTGGCCTGTTAGCGGTATTTCCCCCACTTCCACTCTGCGTAATTGTGGGGCCTGCTCACGGAGGAATTGGTTGTCTCTTTTAACCCGGTGTCGGGGGCTCGTTTCTGATCTCTACACCCCCCTCACCGCTCGCCTTCTTCGCGTAGTGGCCCCTCCGTAGTAAGGTGCTCTAGGCTTGTCTTGTCCCTGCCACCGCTCCCTGTGTGCGTTGTGGCCTCTCAGTTCTCAGGCCTCGGCGCTCTGTGTGCCGTCCGGGGGTCCCTGGATTCTCTCTCCCTAGCTCACTGGTGCGGGCCCCTACTATGCCTGGTCCTTTTGAGGTCCCTTTTGTGGACTTGCTCTCTTCCGGCGACAACAGGTGCGGGAGTCACGATCCCCCTCTCCGCAGGTCCCCCTGCTCGGGCCCACAGCGCCCGACCTGGTGCTCGACGGGCCTGTGCGCTCTCGTAGTCGTCTCCTCCCCCGCACTCCAGGCCCCTCGGGTGTTCCGAGCCTGTTGGAGCCCCGGGCGCGGATCACCTCATTCCCTCCTCACCTCTTCCGTCGTCTCGTCAGCGTGGGCCCCTCTCGTAGCGGCGCTGCCCCCGTCCCGTTGCAGCGGTGACAGGCCGATGACAGGCCCCGCTCAGCTTGGGGAGTCCGATCCCTTTCACGGTCGTGGTGGGCCGCTGCCGGGCTCTCAGTCCGCCGGCGCTCCGCTCCCTGCGCCACCGCACCTCCGGGCACCCAGGGTTTGTTGTTGATCCCGATGGGACGTCTCTGTGGCTCCGCTGCTCTGGGTCTCTCCTGCCGCTGCCGGCGTCCCCGCACTACCGATCCTCCGGTCCGGGCGCCATTTTCTCGCGTCGAGTCCGCCCGCTCACCTCCGTCGTTTTTGCCCTCGGGTAGGCTCGAATCGCCTCCTGTTGCTTTGCGGAGACTGCCGCCGTATTCCCCCGCTCTTTCTCACTGTGAGCCGCGCTTCACTCGGGCCAATTGCTAGTTTATAGCCGGGCGAGTAGGCCGGGAGCAGGGAGCCTCCGGGACAAGCGACCTCTCAGTCCGCCATCTTGGCCACGCCCCCCTGGTGGCACTTTTAAAAGCCACTTACTAAATGTCTCGAAGCTGTCTCAGGCGAGACCTAAAAATGGCCCATGTGATCAGCATAGGATAGGAGAATGCAGGTATCTCTCAAAGAGTGCCCAGCAAGAAAAATGAGTAATAGGGCACTTGAGCAGTGATGTTTGGAAACAACTGTAAGCTCCATAATAAAATAAAATAGGGCTAAACAAACATTGATGTGCTGAAAAATAATCTTAGTAAAATTCGGTGAATAAATTTAGAGTGAACATACATCCATTGCCATGTTTTCAACTCCAGCATGTGCTGGGAATATTTTACATAGACAGTAAAGACGTCATTAATCATACTTAGGAATAAAACATAATGCTTCAGAATACACAGTATGAATATTTTTAATAAATGTGTCAGTAATTGGATCTAATTCTGAGACGAGGAGACAAGTACAGTAATTCAGTTTTGTTTTTCCAACATAACCCTTTACAGAGCAGTGCAAAAAGTACGTGAAATCAAGGGAATTTAAAAAGGCCTGTATATTTTTCCAAGTGAAGGAGACCGATCGCGACCGAGCAACAGTAATCAGTGAAAGAGTTAATTTAATGAAATAAGGAGATAATGTGTGAGTGTTTGCAAGATACACTTTCGAATTAGGCAAAACAACACATTGCCCAGGGAAAGAGAAATTAAACTCATCGGTAAGTACTTTACCTTGACTGAAGGATTTTGCAGAACTACCCTCGTCATCTGAAACAGATTTTGCCTATTTTGTACTCCAATATATATATTTTTCCTTTTTGGCACCACTTTCCTTTACGTGTTCTCTTGTTTTATATTGTACTTTATATGATTCAGTCTTAAAGTGGTGATACTCCATTTAGTGGGAGTGACGTACCACGCTTATTACTAAAAGATGAAAATGCTTTTTTCTGTAATTCCGTTTTGATTTCGAAACATGCAGTGAGGGAATCTTCTTCACTGAGATATCAAGTGGGATACCTGAACCGGCCATTAAATGTTAAATGCCTTCTGAGCCTTGAACTAGATACCTAAACTGAAAAGTCTACTTAAAGCAACAGGTGTAAAATATAGGCTCCCTTTAGGCGTGCAAAAATTTGCAAAATGAGTCTCGTGCTAAATGTTTCATAACTGGCTTGAGCTTCCATACTTGTGAATAATGGGCCTGAGACTTTTAATGGTACTGTAAATTAAAATGAATGTTACAGAGTGCGTTGAACTGTTGATTTAAAATACAGCTTTGTCGGCCTCAGATGATGCTACTAAGAAGGATACAAGCATGCCAGGTTAGGCTGGGTGACAAAGAAGCCATGGGGTGTCTGGGTGGGCTACAACAATGTGTATCGACTTTTCTGTTGTAAATGAATAAAGCTCCGCGGTACTTTCGCAGACCCTGATGAAAAACGGAATAATTTAGTTGCATTTTTTTTTTTTTTTTAATTTCTTCCATGATGAACCCCACACTTAACCACCCCTGCAGGGGGACAGATTTGGGATTACACAATTTTCGATTTCTGCGTTCTCAGTCCAGCCCTGAAAGAAGGTCAAAGGTCATTTCTTCCGTTTGACGGGGATCTGGTGAGAGCCCAGCAAAGAAATTCCTGGCTGGCACTGGGTAGAGGAGTGTAATATGACCCCCTTAAATCCGCTTGGTGCACTGGCCCCACACAACCCAGGGGCCCCGAAACTACCTAAAGTGTCAGCATATCTTTGAGAGGGCAGACTATGTGATGTTCTATGTACTACTCACCAAATTTTGCAGGTTGGGGGGAGGGGCAAGGGCATCGTTTAGCTTCATGCCACTAGCTGGATATTGAACCTGCAACGTTAAAGAGGAAGGGAGATTGGGGAGGTGCGTGTTGATTCATTTGAAGAAAGTGCATTACCCACAGTGCCTCAGCAGAGCACTTAAGCTGACCTCTGTCAGGTAGAGTGGCACATCCAGTTGTTTATTTCTTTGAATGCTGGTACTTGCAGGACTCCATTTATAAAGAGGGACAACAAAACCAGAAATATCAGAACACAAAGATGAAACTAGGTTGAGATGAATTATTCAAGCCTACCACAGGAAAGCCTTAGAGTTCTACAAAAGATCACATATTCCATAACTTGTTGAAAAATGAGATGGGGCCACTGGTGTAGGAAGGGGGGTGCGGTGGGTGCGGCCGGGCCGCCCCGTGTGTCATCACTGAGGGGGGGTGACAAAATGGCAAAAATATGTGTTTTAAACACATATTTTTGCCATTTTGTCAAGCCGAGGTGACAAGAAATCACTGGGGGTCACAAAATGGCAAAAAATATGTGTTTTAAACACATATTTTTGCCATTTTGTCAAGCCGGGGGGACAAGAAATTTTCCGCACCGGGTACCACCTGACCCTGCTACGCCACTGGATGGGGCAGACTGGTAAAATGCAAATGTGGGCATCTAGCGGGGCTTCCTCCACAATTGCGCGTGACTACTTCTATGTCTTTTATGATTGGTTAACAGTAACAGCAGGAAAATAGAAATAGAGAGTTAAAGACAGAGGTAAAGAGAGAGAAAGACCAGATGATTAAAATCAGACATTGATAGAGGGCAACCAAAACTACATTTGATATGGAAGATAGATACACCCTACAGCAAGGAAGCTTTTACTATGGCTTCAACATTCAACACATATTTTAATAAATTAAACTTTAACATGTCAATATTGATTTCTGATTCAGATGGTGGTTTGGAGGGGCGAAGTTCTCTGGAGCTCCAAATAGGAAAATTTCACAGATCTCTTTTTTCATCCCCAAAAATACACCCGAAAGTGTATAAAGTCAATGTCAGGTTTCCTTACCCTACAGCAGACATGGTTGGAACCTCACCTTTCAAAACCTGGAGGTATGGAAAAGGGTAAGTGAAACTCACCTTTCACTGTAAGATTCCATGTTTAAAATGTTCTTTCGAGAGGCAGAATCATGAGACTCAAGAGGCAATGGTTTCCAGAATCCTTTTGAGGGGAGCCCCACTGGATGTAAATTGTCGCTTTCTTCACAGCTCTGAGGGTCTGCAAATGGGTGCCATATTTACATTGCCCAGGCAGCACACTTTTTTGTAATGAGAATATAAACTCCCAAAGTGGGAGTTTGTTTTCTCAATCCAAAAAATAAATGCCCCAGACAGACCTGGCAGACATGGGCTGTGAAAATGATTCGCAGTCGCTCTGCCATTAATAGGGCGGGACGGCCATCACTGTGATTTGACGGCCCATGTGCAGATGGACCACTGGATCAGACCCGGCAGAGGCTGGTGTAAATACAATGCTTCCTTCAACTTAAAATAGAGCTGGGGAACTGCAGGTTTGGGTTGGTGTTATCACCATCAATTTATGCTACCAGAAATTCGTAAAAAAGGATCCTAGTAGTTGTACATGGTTACACTAGAGTGGATTTCTCCACCAAGAGTGTAGACAAATCTGCAAATGTATCTCCTCTGCTGGTGGGATGTGGATAAAACTAAGAGTGAATAGACTTGTGAGTTGTGAGTTGTGAATAGACTTGCAGGCATGTACAAACTGAAATCCAACCACTTTCCACCGTGGAAATGCTTGGGGTTTACTCTAATCCTTCCATTCTAGGATGGCTCGGGGAATGGACGCCCCCCAGATTTGGTGGTGGTGTAAGGGGTAGTGCTTTATCCACAGGGAAAAGGTATTTCCCCAGAAAGAAAGAAAATAGAAAATACAAATGTGCTTTTGGACAATTGGCTCCCCATCCCACTGAACGAAATTGCATTCTGTGTACAATTGCATCTAGAGGGTATCGTCTCTGTTACTGTGTTTCTGCAAATTGCCCATACCTCTTCTCAAAGCAGGCAATCTTTCCTTTAAAATTCATACCCCTGAAACCTAACAATACCTAATCTCCTGCAGCTCACCTGTTCATTTCACCAGCCATTTGCAGTAATTCAAATACCCGCTCCCACTAAAGATCACACCTAAGTCCTATTAGTGTCATCTCCCACATAAAAATGGGAATACATGCATGCAATGGTGTCATTCAGTGCACAAGACTAATCCCAATAACTAACAATAATCACTGAAAAACACATTAACCTTGAGTTCTGGAGCAGTGTGCTGCATGCCATAAATCTTTTCAGTGCCTTGTCAGGGGTAGTAAGTGCTATATGAATGCAATTACAATAGAGAGACGTTCTACAATTCATGCTGCATGGGTCTACCACAGAAAAAGGAAAATTCACATGTGCTTTGGTTACACTGCTGGTGCATAAGGTCACACACTGCTAAAAACATTTTTACCTTGTAAAGAATGTTTGACCAGGGTCCTAGATGTATATGAGAGAGGTGGTCCTATGATGTGTGAAACATATGTAATTTCAGAACTAGGATTTATCGGATCTCATACCTTGTTCATCTTCATTAACTTATTATAAAAAATGTAATGCAATCAACTATAGGAATGTAATCACAAGAGAATTTTGCTGCATTTATAATGCACTCGCTTATATATTTTAATGCTGCTTTGGTGATGCTTCTAATCCACAATTATTGAGGTTAAACTTTGAACGGTTCAGCCATTGATGGTATAGTCCGCCTTGCCTTTTCATTTGACTTTGCGCTGCTCCATACTGGGGCGATGCTTTTTTCCAAGTCTTTTAGAGAAGACATAAGCATAAAGGTGCCCTTCTAAAATGCACACTAGCACTTTGCTGAGGGGGCACATTAGCTTTTTCTTTATGTTGAGTCAGTGAATCCTTCTGATTGGAGCAATGAAAGGGAACGCTATTCTCGGTAACTTTGCAACTCTGTTTTTTCACACCTTTAATGACTCAGCAGACAGTTTTGTGGTACAGTTAGTGGACCTTCACAGCTCTGATACTGCTTTGAATCCATCAACTGCCCACCATTTCCCTTTGTCTTTGCCATCTTTAATTGTATTTACCCATTAGAAAATAAACTTTCTTGTTCTGAAGCAACCTTTGGTGGCATGCAGTGCTATGTATGTGTAATAAATACTGAATTAAGTAATGTTACAAATGGTGTCTCTAGTTGGCAGAGGTATGCACACTGTCCAAGTAGGGACCACAATCCTAGTCAGGGTAAGCTAGACACACAATAAAAGATAGCCTATGCTCACCCTCTGGTAGCTTGGCACAGAGCAGTCAGGCTTATCTAAAGAGGCAATGTGTAAAGTATTTGTGCAGCACACCCACAGTAACACAATGAAAACACCACAAAAATACTCAGAGTTATTTGCAGGTCCAGTAGTGTACTGTCTTAGTACAGTCAGAGCCTCAGCACTTATACTCAAATGTGCCTTTGAAGTGGGAGGTGACTTCAAAGCAGGCCCCGGGAGTGCACATATCCCTTTTAATCCCAGCCCTGTCTGCCAGGCTGTTTGTGGGGGTAATCAGCCCTTTGTGTGGGAAACAGGACACTGCCTATTCAGGTGTAAGTGTCAGCTTCCCCTCTCTTTTCCTGCCCAGGAAGAGCTATCAAAATGCAGATGAGTTCTCTGTCACACCCACCCTTCCTGTGTTTGTGGCTGTCTAGAGGGAATGCACAAGGTGTAGCTGTCTCCCACCCCAGATGTGTATTGGAGGCTGCAGGCACACAGAGTAGTAAGAGCAGAGAAATGTCCATTTTCTAAAAGTGGCCTTTCTAAAATAGTAATGTTAAATCCATCTTTACCACTAAAGAGGATTTCTCATTACTATTACAAAGATATGAAACATGATGCAGCTACTCCTTTCTAATCAGGAATTACAGCTTAAAAGTGTATTAAGGAATTGCAAATGCTAGCCTATGAGAAGAGTAGGCCTCCCAGTAGTGAAAAACGAATTTGGCTGTTTGTCACTACCAGGATATGTAAAACGTAAAAGTACATGTTCTACCTTTTACTTACACAGCACCCTGCCCTTAGGGCTATCTAGGGCCTACCTTAGTGGTGACTTATGTGTAATAAAAGGGGAGTTTAAGGCTTGCCAAGTGGTTTTAAATGCCAAGTTGAAGTGGCAGTACACTGCACATACAGGCCTTGCAATGGCAGGCCTGAGACAGGTTTGAAACTCTGTTAGTGTGGTTGGCACAATCAGTGATGCAGGCTCACTAGTAGCATTTAGGATATAGATCCTAGGTATATGGTATGTGACCATACAAGGGACTTATAAATAAACTAAATTTGCCAATCATGTATACACCAATGTCACCATGTATAGGGGAGAAGCACATGCTTTAGCTCTGGTTATCAGTGGTAAAGTGCTCAGAGCTCTACGGCCAACAAAAAGATACCACAAAAAGAGGCAGTAAGAAGGCAAAAGGTTTGGGAGAAGACCACACTAAGGTTGACAGGTCTAACAATTAAGTAAACAAATACATACAACAAATATGCACGTCAAGACCCGTGATATAATGGAAATCATTAGTGTACAGAAAATCTGAAATTTCATTAAACATGGAGTCAAGTTTTATGTGCAGAACATTCTTTATTTACTATATACAAGCAGCAATAAACTAAAGAATAAGTAGAGACTTAATGACACACTAAAGCCCCAGCTCCATGACAACAGCCTATGTATTCTGCAAATCCAGTCCAGAGTTCATCAGGGAAAATTGTCACATCAACTAAACAGAGGAAGGGCGCGTGAGTTGAGACAGGAAGAACAAGTAGATTAAGAGGAACCTCTAAACAAAGGGGAGCTATGAGAAAAAGGGCCAGGGGCAGCCAATGGAAAAACATTAAAGAAAGCAAACATACATAGCAACTGGAATAAAATAAAGGTCAGGAAACAAAGAATTGCTTGTCCAAAAGATCAAAAAGTTAGCTCACTGCAATAATTGGGAAAAACTCCCTTTTAACCAAGAGGTAGAAATTCATGAAAGCTGTGTTGCTGGACCAACCCCCTGTTTAGGATTTTCCTGTAATCTAGGACTTTGGTTGCCAAGGAATCCCCCTGAACCCCGAAGGAGGGCACCCTAGTGCCTGCTGAAGCCATGAGGAGTTATTCGGAGGAGGACCGAAGAGTATTGGTCTGAGACAAGTATTCTCTGAGGTACTAGATGGAACACAAGGAAGGCAAAGGATGGTGTGAAATTAAATGTGCAAGCTTATAAAATGCTTTCATATGATTACCAATAACTGCCATGTGCTTTGCTCCGTTTATATCTGGTTACCAGGTGTGCTCATCTCATAACAAAACATGAAGTGCCTTGGCACTCGAGGTGAGAATGTTCTAATTAGCTCAATCAGTCAAAATAGCACTAAGGGCCATATTTATGAGGCCAGTGGCATCGCACTTGCTCCATGCAACGTGGTGCTTGCACTACACAACTTAAAAATGAGGTTTATGAAGCCACTCAAGGCCACTTTGCGTGGCCCTGAGTGGCTTCATAAGTCTGGAGTAATGCAGTGCAGCGCACATCGCTGCATTGCGTTGCTCTGCCTTGGGAAGGCATTCCATGGGCATTGAGTGGGTGTTCCCATGCAACTCCCTTGGATTTTGACACATTCCCAGATTTACCAGAACTGGTAAACCTGAGAATGCGCCAAAATGCTAAACCTTCCCAGGGGAGGCATAACAAGAAGAAATTTCTTTATTTCGCCTTGTTACTCCCTCTTTTTGAGTGCAGCAGAATGCAGCACACATAGAAAGAACAATATGCGTAGGGCATTGTTTTGTGAAGGAAAGTGCCCCTTCCTGCACAAAACAATTCTGCATGCAACACACGCACCGTTGCACCATGGTACAAGGGTGCCTGTGTTGGCACTCAGCAGGCAAAATGACAAGCAGCGCAGGGGCAAAGGCAGGAATGCGCCATATACTTTTAAATACGGGGCCTTCCTGCCAAGGTGACTTGCTGCGTTGCGTTACTTTGCCATAAATATGTCCCTAACTGTTGTTTCTTTCTGAAGACACTCAATTCACGCTCCTGTAAACTTACCTGTTCACCTGCGTTTATTCCAGTGTGCTCTTTACAAGAAACTCTGCCGTGCTTCAGGGAAAGAGTCTCCATTGCTTTTGTCAAGGGAATCACACTGTTAGATTTCTCTGTGACTCACAGACTTGCAATTCTGTAGGAAAATGCCTATCACCTTTTCTATCTGGATGTGAGCTCACAAGAGTTGGCAATTGAGGTGCTTTGCATAAAGGTCTACAATCAGGGGAACCTAGTGACTAATTACTGCCAGAAATACCTAGGAATCCAGTTTTCAGTGGCTTGTGCTCCAGTGATATCTGAAGTAAAAATCTGCAGTTGAATTGAAGAGATCGGTGATGACAACTAGGGTGTTTCATAAACGGTGTTCCTAGAGGTCTTTGGAAAAGTTTGCAAACACTTTCCCGTGTGCATCTCCAAGTTTGTTCACATATTCTTGAGAAAGGCACAGCAGTTGAACTTCTGTTTGGCCACACTCTTGATGGAAAGACATTGGCAAGTAACTCCAGAGCATTAATTTGGGGTGTTCCTTCTACCAGGGACCCCAAGCACCTGGTAAACAAGTAATTTAAATTTGGTGTAGTGACTCTATAATTTTTAGTTGAATCAGAAAGTAGTTTATTCCATAAATGGAGGGAGAGCAGGTTAGCACATCCTTCTCACACGAAATCAGCTCCAAGAGTCACCCACCGTCCTGAACATTCTTACAAGGAATGAACACGTCATAACTATGACCACAGTGACATATGCTCCCCATGGCAATCAACTTAGCAACACAGCATTTGGCTCCAAATATTGCCTTGATAGTGCCATACTCAATGATGATGTCTGCAACAGTGCCAGAAATGTCATTGCCAGTCTAACACTGATGGTTGGGCAGACACTGATGAAGTTCGAACTATGACTCCCTGCCCAGTGACGTGGTCTGAGAAAGGGAGACCATGGTAGGCATGTTTGGTTTTCCAGTACTAGAGAGCATGGTTGTGGAATGTGGCTCAGAATATGGCTTGTTTGTAGTCTGCCAAGAGACCAGTAAGCTCCCATAGGGAGGGGTTGAGAAAGTCAGTTTGAGTTGTAATGTAGAACCTCCGTATGTCATACAGAGGTTCTGGAAAGTAATGTTGTCGTTGCGTGATTCTTCCTGCAGCAGTTGCTCCGTAGCTGGCGAAGGGAAGGATCACGAAGCCTACAGTTTTATATCGTGTCACGGTGGTGTTATTACCTCATTTTTGGCGACGATCGCCAGCCACCCGCTTTGACACCGGTACCAGTGTGTGGCGTGAGGATTACAGACAGTTACGGGAGGACTCGGTAACTGTTCTGTGGGTGCGCAGGACCGCACAGCTTGTCAGGCAAGGTGCGTAGGACGGCACTGTTCGGCAGGCAATGTGGCGGCAGGGTACGTCAGCGGCAGTGTGGTAGCAGTAAATTGTGTGCAGTGCCACCATCTCATCATAGATTGAAGTCGGAGGAGTGCGGGGCATGGACTTTGGCCTTGAATTGGCCTCCCTACGTCTTTCTGCCTGTCACGCTCGCCAGTGTTCCAGGCATTGCAAGCCGAGCGCATGTTGGATTGAAGGCACCGCGTTGGGTCGGTGACCTCTCAGCCTCCTAGGAGCACCCACAGCGAGCTGCTGGAAGGGAGGAATGCAGCTTCTATGGAGCAGGTGTCTTGGATATGACTTCCGTCTGATTTTCTGCTGTGCCATGTGACTGGTTAGAGGAAAGACCCTTAGTCTTTAATATCTCAACCTTTCTATAGCTTGTGCATACTACTGTTACTTTTATGTCCTTTGGCATCCAGTTCCAGCATCTGTTAGTGATGGCATTATCTTCTATTGTTATTCCACCCCCATTTTTAACGCAGCTAGGTCAACCTTCCATTCAGTGGGAGGAATGGATTGACCTGTTTGACAATTATATCGTGGCGCTTGATGGACAAGAATTCACTCCTGAGAGGAAGAAGGTGCTGTTATTAGGCACAGTTGGCAAGGAGGCACATCATATTTTTAAGTACTTACCTCAGATTTTAGGTAGTAATAATCAACCCATCGAAGATGTGTACAAGGAGGCAAAGCTGCGGTTGGAGAGAAGATTTGCAAAAGAGGAGAACATTGTCCTATCTCGGTACAAGTTCTACATTAGACTACAAAAACCAGATGAATCGATGGATGATTTTGTTTCCGGTCTGCGTGAGTTGCCAATTAAATGTAAATTTGGACAAATGACTGATGAAATGATCAGAGATCAACTGATTGTTCAGTGCAACAGCAGAAAAATGCAGGAGCATTTGTGGGCAGCGAAAAATCCATCCCTGAATGATGCCATCCGATTGCTAAAGTTGTTGAGGAGTCTGAGAGATGTATGAAGGAAGTGGGCAAGAAGGAACTGGTGGAAGGCCAGGTTGCTGCAGTTGGAAAAAAGAGGGTGTGTCTAAAGGATCGTCCAGCAAGGTTGCGACTAGATCCCAGAGAGGGAGCAGATTGAAGTGATGTTCAGGCTGTGGGAGTGATTACCACGCCAGTGATTCGAAATGGTGTTTCCCATCTAACAAGGAGTGCAGGAAGTGTGGGCGCCTTGGCCATTATGCTCGCGTGTGTAAAGATTCATCAAAGTCTCGTGTGGCTGTCACCGAGGACTTATCCTGGGAAGATGATAACCAGGGTCGAGTGTTGATGGTTTAGCCTGAGGTGGAGGAAGGGAACAGGAAAGTCAGACCTAAAGCCTTGTTTGGTATTCAAGGCAGACTAGTGGAACTCCGGTTCATTGTACACCATCGTACCAAAGGCGATGTGGAAGAAAGAGTGGCCGCAAATGTCCCTTCTCCCTAAAGACATAAATCCCAGGGGCTACCAGGGAGTACGTATTGATGTTCTGGGGTATTTTACTTCTCTGATTGTGTTTAAATCATGGCAGATGAAGGGAAAATCTACGTGGCAGAGGAGGGGCCACCTATTTTGGGGGGGGTGCATCAATTTGATTTGCATATAGTAATTGATCCCGATGCTCCAGGACAAGTGTTGGTATTCACTGAAAGTACAACTGAAGAAGTGTTAACAGAAATGAAGGATGTATTCAATGAAAGGCTGGGTGAGATGAGGGGTTACGTTCACAAAATAGTGTTGGAAAAAGGTACTATTCCAGTTAAACATAAAGAGACGTGGGTGCCAGTTGTAGTGAGGGGAGAGGTCAAGAAACTTTTAGATAACATGCTCAGGGAGGGTATCATAGAGCCTGTTGAGGCTTCGGAATGGGTCTCTCTAGTGGTTTTCATCAAGAAGAGTGATGCAAACTTAGATTCTGTGTGAATCTGTGCAGTTTGAACCAACATGTAGTGACGGATACTTTTCCTCTCCCGAATATAAACGAGTTGTTATTGTTGCTCTAGGGTGGTAAGTACTTTTCTAAGCTTGACTTAAAAAGTACTTACCACCAGATCAAATTGCATGAGGATTCACGCATTTTGACGGCGTTCGTCACCATGGAGGGAACTTTTAGGTTTACGAGGATGCCGTTCGGGCTATCCTCGGCGGCTAGCGTGTTCCAGCGGATTATGTCTGAGGTGTTTGAGGCTTGGATAATGTGAAATTCTTTCAAGACGATATCTTGGTCTTTGGTGAGTCCATCCACGAGCATAACAACACTTTGAGGTCTGTGTTGGATAGGCTTAGGGAGGCGGGGCTCACGTTGAGGAGGGACAAATATAAGTTTTCGGTGGAGGAGATTGAATACTTTGGCCATACTATTTCTGGGCAAGGGGTGCGTCCCAGGATAGACTTATTGAAAGCTATTTGGTCTGCACCAGTTCCCTGGATCAGTTACGATCATTCATGAGTTTGATGGAATATTATGCTACATTTGTGAAAAACTTTGCTAGCAAACTGAAGACTTGAGGGTGTTGCTAATGAAGGGATGTACGTTTGTGTGGGGCGAAAGTTAATAAAGAACATTTGATGTGGTGAAGGTAGACATGATGCGGGGATCCTTGCACCATTTGTCACCCAACTCAAAATTTATCTGACGGTGGATGCAAGTGTCTGTGGGCTAGGGGCTGTTCTTTCTCAGGTACATGCTGGAACAGAGAGGTCTGTGGCTTTTGCACCGGGTTCTCCAACAGATTGCGAAAGCAACTACTCTGTCATTGAGCGTGAGGCTTTAGCTGCTGCTTTGTCCGTAGAGAATTTTAGGACCTTTTTATGGGGTCTTACCTTTTGCATTCGTACAGACCATAAACCACTGGTCAAAGTTTTAAGTCCTGGTGCGGCTGGCAAGGGGTCTGCTAGGCTGGCTAGTCTAACTTCAAGGCTGCAAGAGTATAAGTACCAAATTGAACACATTCCAGGGTGGAAGAACGCACAAGCTGATTGCCTCTTACGTTTATCTTTGGAGTGGTCAGAGGTGGATGGACATGGTTCTTCAGCTTGGGAAAAGGAAGGGGTGGTGTCATTGTTGTGTGATGTTGAAGAATGCGTTGGAGGTTCATTTTCGGCTGATGAATGGCGTAAGTGTATACATTGTGATCCTGTTCTCCAGAATGTGGGGCAAATGGTGGTGTGTGGGGGGCGTAGACAGAGTACGGAGCCTCCGTTGGTTAGACCTTTTGTAAAAATCCTGGATGAGTTCACTTTAAGTGACAAGCATGTGCTTATGAGAAATGACAAATTCGTGCCACCAAAAGGATTGAGAGAAGGATCTTTAAGCTGGCTCACAAGGGCCACTTAGGCCAAACGATGACCAAAAAACGTGTGAGGGAGAATTTTTGATGACCATGTATGGATGGACAAATCACCTTGTGGGTGGAGAACTGTGAAGTGTGCAGAGAGAGTGAGAAGAGGCTTAAGAAAGGTGTACAATACTTCCAAGGGCATATTGAGGACCCGGGGTGTCCTCGGGTTACTGTGTGCTTAGATTTTATTGGACCGATGCATTTGTCGGAAGAAGGGATGAGAAATGCTATGGTGGTAGTGGATGTGCATTCCAAATGGTTAGTGGTAAAGTTTATTCCTGATGTGACCACCAGAACTGCGGTGGAGACCTTGAAGAGTGTATTTTTGGAGGAAGGGCTACCTCGTGTGCTGGTCACGGATAATGGTACTCAACTAGTTTCTCATGAGATGAAGAGCTTTCTGGAGAATTGTGGTATTAAACATCATCGTACTGCTCTGTACAACCCCCAGGCTAATGGCATGGTGGGAAGGGCTAACCGGTTAGTTAAAGGTACTATCTCTATGGCTATCCAAAGAGGAAAGCATGTCAAGGCTATGGCGGATGATATGCTATGGGCTCATCGCACCACAGTCCATGTTGTGACCAATGCTTCATCGAGAAAATGCGTGGAAGAAAGCCTGGAACCAAAATGACCCCGGCTTGGCTCACTGGTACTGATCGAAAAGAGAGTGAGGAGGTGAGTGGCGTAAGGAGAGAGAGGGTGTCTGTTGGTGACTGGGTTAAGATAAGACATGAAAGTGTTTGAGTCAATTTTGGGGCCCATTCAGAGTCAAGCAGGTGTGCGACAGGTATGTGGTGTTGGACAATGGTAACAAATGGAATAAATGAAAAGTGGCATTGTACCAGAAAGGACAGATTGGAACAGGCGAGAGTGTAAAGTTACCATTGAGCCCCTACATGCGAGCTTAAATGATTTCATGCTTATGAGTGATGAGAAATTGGTCAGCAACAAGGTAGGAGATGAAAGTGGGCGTGTTGAGTGTGGAAGCGGTGATGCTAGAGGACCCATGCACGCCGGTATAGTTCCTAATGAGGAGAGTAGAGGAAGTCGCACTCCTAGACTTTATAGAACTCCTTGTTATTCGGCGGATTACGTTACATTCTACTGATCTGTATGTGTTCCTTTTTTTCAGCTCAAGGGATTTTTTTATATACAAGTTCTTTTGTGTAACTTTGTTGAAATTTTCTTACAGCTGGCGTTATGCTTTTATTATGTTTTGTTTTGTTATATTTTGTTTCATTCTTTACTCATTTTCCTTTTTGTTTTCATTTCTACTTTTGTGTAGAAGGGAAGGGGATGTGTTGTAATATAGAACCTCCGTATGTCATACAGAGGTTTTGGAAAAGAATGTTGTGGTTGCGTGATTCTTCCTGCAGCAGTTGCTCCGTAGCTGGCGAAGGGAAGGATCACGCCATTACCTGGTGTTTCAATAACCGAAGCCTACAGTTTTATACTGTGTCGTGGTGGTGTCATTACCTCAAGGTGCAGGCAATTTTTTTTTTTAATTACCCCCCAAAAAAACCTACACCATACAGGAGAAAGAAAATGTGATGAGACACTGCTGCATAAAGAGTATGCATGGTAGATATATAATGTATTACAAAATTGATTTATAAAGTGCATCCTGGCACTCGTGAAAATCATTGGCTAACTGAAAACAAAACAGGACAATCTACAACAACTAATGAGAGTATGTATAGTCAAGTGTTTGGGTTTTACAAAACAGCTACAGCTGGTTAATATTATGCAGATTCAGTGGCAAAGAGTTCTAACATTTTGCAGCAGTCAGTGTAAAAGCATGATCCTCAGTGCATGCTAGTAGGCTGATAAAGATAAAATGTCCCCTGAGAACACAGAGGACCGAGTTTTGTTGCCACGAATCAAGCAGATGCTTCGTAAATAGGGTTAAAGCAAAGTTTACTTCTTGGAGCAAGGAGTCGTGGCAGCCTAAGGCCAGGCACCACAAATTAACAGACTTCTTGAAAAAAAGCACTCTAACATGGAACACTTTAATAATGAATTCTAAAGGTGAACCCTTATGTAACCATGACGATAGCCCTGTTTAGTGACAGATATAACACCATGACAGTGAAAACACTTGAAGACCACGCAGAGCGACTTGAAAGTAACTCTTTTGGTAACTGACAACCAGTGCAGAGTATTTAGGAGCATGGGAGGTAGAAGAACGACGGGGCAACTGAAGATCTGGATCCGCTGCAAATACGTCATCAAACATATAGATGATCCCCAAAATAGAGAATTATAGTAGTCCAGGCCACTAAATGTAATCTCATGAACATTGGAGGACACGGAATCTCTTGTATAATAGAACAAATGCAATGGGGTACTCTGCTCTGATGTAGGGTTCAAGGTAATATATTACGTACCAAGAACACTGTATGTCACTAGGAGCATCTGCGCATAGAAGCAAGAGCCCTCACCCAACCAAAGGTGGTATGCTTCATCATCGGGCCATGCAATGCCCAACAGGCCCCTTGAGGGGGCACTTTGCCAGAGATCTTTTGATTCGCCTGAAAAGGACTGGGTGTATTTGTGTGTACCAGTACCTAAATAGGAACATTAGATATTAAGGTGTGTTAAAATTGACTATAGATACTTTGCTGTCTGTTTAATTAGGGATAAAGGATCTATGTCAAAGATAAAAAAGGTGCAAGAAACTAGAGGAAATAATGGTCCCAGTTTATGGTACAGGAAATGTGTGAGATAAATTATATCGAATTAGAAACAACGGTCCACAAATAAATTGTCCTTTTAAGATCTTTGTAGTCGGCTTCACAGAATATAGATGGTCGATGCATTTCGGCCTAGTTGTTCATGGCCTCCTCAGGACAATACAAGGGTGTGTAACACCACAAAAACCGCAATAATCACATGAACACAATTAGAACTTCCCGGGCACAGATCACGTGTGTCTGTAGGCACTTGCCGGGCCGACTGGTACACAGGGCAAGTCGGTCAAATGAAATATACTGTGTCAAGAAGCGAGCATTCACTAAGCGTAAGTGATACTGCAGGGCAGCAAGTCCCAATCAGTCTCATTTGCAGGTGTGTTTGTGACTTCCCTTTGCAGCAGCCCAAAGCTTGTTGGCCTTACAGCCCACCAAAGGAAGACCACCAACCTCTTGACATCCTCTGCTCTTCCCTTCCCAGGCCTGTGTCGATAAAGAGGCTTGAAGGGAAAATGGAGAGAGCTAGGCCTCCTGTGAAATGGACTGGATGGCTAGTGAACAAATGGATTGTAGGAGTGCAGGTGCCAATAATGTGTGAGCTCCTCCACCAAGGTTTAGCCTCCTTCCCTAACTCAACCCTCGAGCTACAAATGTCCAAGCTGCCCCCTAATGTGAATTCAAAATCCTGAATTATGAACCTTGAAACTGCACATAAAGCTGCATGTCTCCAGGACTCCTACACCACGTTTGCATCTAAAATTGATTAGTTTTAAGGTGGCTATTCTGTCCCTAGTCACCATCTCACTTGTGTTGAATCTGAAAGAATGAGGTTCACCAGTAACTGCAAAGGAATGCAACCTATGGTGGCTAATGGGGGAATCTTAGAGTTCCTAACACATTTCTGTGGTCAATGGGCTCCCATTCAACTTCATGCTTAAACACGATTTCACAATTACACCACTGTATCAATGTGGAATTTTCTCATTGGACAAGGTAATAATCCTGTGAACCTACTTAAAGAAGATGAACATGCTAATCCCTGAGCCACTTATCCGGGCCAATTTAAGGGGACTTTTTCTTGCCCTTCCTCAGCTGAACTATATAGTCTGAGGTTTTATCAAGACGTATTCTGTTGAGTTCCATTTCAGTACACACAATAGTGTGAACTGTACAGAAAACAACCACATAGTGGCTAATCCAAATTGAGGTATGCAAAAGTATTGTTTATCATACATATATTCAGTCCAGAATGTCCGTAATGAAGAGCACAGCCACGGGGCGTGGCCAAGAGAGCCATGATGGCGGACGCGCCTGCGTGAGGCTCCGAGCAGCGGTCCATGCAATCGCCCATTATTGATGCCGGCTGAGCCCCGATGAACCACCGGGCGTAGCACCAGAGGTGGTGACATCACTGACTGTCGCTCAGCGCCCGAAATTAAAACACAGGCGGAGATATCCCCGTCACGAGCGGAGCCGGGAGAGATGAGGCCCGTGACCAAGATGGCAGCGCCCGGACACAGACAGAGACTTCCACCGAGGACGGGAGCCTGCAGTAACTAGAGCGGCGCCGACAACGCAGTGCCAGACAAGGCACAAGGAAAGGAGCACCCCCCTTGGCACCTCAACCGTACCCGCTGCAGCCAAAGGAGAGAGGGTGACTGTGACCGGCAACGGGACACGCCCTTGAGCACGGCCCGACGGAGGCGCGGCCTGACGAGAAGAAGGCAAAAGCAATTTCACCCGCTGGGGGGCACTTCCACAGCCCAGTTGACCTGCCAGGAGGCCCCACTCGTCCTGATACGTGGACTCAGGCGGCCCCCATTTCCCTATCCCCCCCACACAGAAACGAAAAGCCCCACTTGCACGGCGCCAGGCCTCGAGGCGCACGGCGGGAGGGCGTAGGAGGCTTGACGGCCTGCGGCAGAGCGCACCCGGGGAGGAGAGACATTGACGGACCATCAGAGCAGGGAACATTTCCCCCCCCCACGGCACCAAATGGTGGAGTAGGGGAAGCAACAGACTCTACAGGACAAGAGGCGAGAGGCA
Organism: Calotriton arnoldi; assembly: GCA_963921515.1. Classification (NCBI taxonomy): domain Eukaryota; kingdom Metazoa; phylum Chordata; class Amphibia; order Caudata; family Salamandridae; genus Calotriton; species Calotriton arnoldi. The sequence goes on along the minus strand of CAWUFW010000124.1, from coordinate 638,665 downwards.
CACGAGCCATAATCCACGCGGGCACACCGCCCGACTGGGTGCATCCACCTGAGACTGCCTAAACCAGATCAGCGTCACCGAGGGCCCACAAACAGCGGAGCGGACCGGCCCAAAGGGACCGGTGAGCACTGAGGACACAAGAGGCCCCCCCGGTACCGCTACGATCGGAGGTGGGAGGGCGACCGAAACTTCATCGGTTGAGGGGTGTGCACGGGCCTGTCCCAACGCCTGTCCCAACGCAGTCACAACCCAGCAGAAAGACCGGGGTGAGAGCCAACGCTACCGGGGAGCTCCCGCAACAGCCCCCCACCCCCTCCTCCTCCAGCCACAAGAACTCCGCTCACACGGCACAGATCCCCGAGATGCGAGATACGGGGGCTCGGCGGCCCACAAGTGAGCACACACGAGGCCGCAGATGACCAACCCGTGCGAGAATCGCCCACACAGTGCCACAAGAGAACGGAAAGACCAAAGAGGTGACAGGGCCTGCAGATCAGGCACGATCGACATATGAGCCACAACACTCTAGGGCACGCTCCAGTTCGGGCGCAATAACAGGGCCAGCTACACTACAGATCGAGACACAACAGTCAGGAAACAGGGGCACCGAACAGCTTACAACGCAGAAACCCATGAACAACGTGGAGGGCCCACACGCAGCACAGGCGAATAACGAAGGGACGACGGTAGCGAACCTCACGAGAGCGGAGGCCCGGAGCGTTTGATACAGAGCTGATCACGCAGCGCAGATGTGTGCTGCAACGGTCGTGCCCCCAATAAAGGGACCCATCACCGCCCAATAAAGGACAATAGACCCCAAGCCGTCAAGGGGAACAGAAAGCAGAAAGGGACCTATCACCGCCCAGTAAAGACCATCAGACTTCAAGCTGTCAAGTGGAACAGAAAACAGTACTAGGTCCGGCAGCCAACATCGATGACCATCGAAAGGAAAGCACAGAGCAATATACAGGACTGGAGAGAGACACCTAGGGAGCCGCCCACTGCCTGGTCACAAACCAACAAACCTGACCAAGAGACTACAAGCTCCCTAAAACTAACCCCAAATATGGGTCGTCAACGCACCGCCGGAGCCACACAAACACCAGCCCACACACGACAATCCTCCCCAGAAGGCAAGTCCACCCGAACAGAAGGGGAGTCAACACTCTCAGCGACGATGTCGGACAAGATAAATAAGGTGCTGGCAGCCATAGAACATTCCAGAGTCACCATGGAGGACTGGTTCGGAGCACTGGCCACAGACCTTAATCTTTTGAGGGACGATCACCGCAAGCTAGCGGACAAAGTGAAGCAAGGAGAGACAACAATCCAATCAATTGAACCCCGCATGAAGTCACAGCAGGAAACCCTAAGCGACCTCCAATCCTGTGTAAAGATCTTGGAAGATAAAACAGACGACTTGGAGGGGCGCTCGCGACGAAGCAACATACGAGTTCTGAACCTACCAGAAGGAGTAGAAGGACGGTTTAAAACGTTCACCCAGGAGACGGACCTGACTCCCTTCTTCTCAGTGGAAAGGGCGCACTGAGTCCCAGCACGCAGGCCACCCCCGGGATCCCTGCCCCGGCCGCTCCTACTGAAACTACTACACTACAGAGATAGAGACGCAGTGCTCAGGGCGGCCAGACAACAGGGGTCACTCCGGGTAGAAGATAAACAGGTTATGCTATTCCCAGGTTACTCCTGGGCGGTCCAGAGACAGCGTGCAACATTTCTAGAGATAAAGCGCATGCTGCGCCAAAGGAATGTTCAGTACACCCTCCTGTTCCCCGCACGCCTTAAAATCATATATGAAGGCCAAACAAGCTTCTTCACGGACCCCAAGGAAGCATACGACTGGGCAGAACAACATCTACAAGCAATAGAGTCCCGTGGCACGACACAAGGGAACCGGGAGCCCAAAAGCCAGCGACGCCAACGCAAAAACATCACCCTGAAGCAGAGGAGTCCACATTTCGAGGCCACCACAAGGAGCCCCCCAGACCTGGAGCAAATCATAGCAGAACGCAGGAAGGCGCTACAAGCGGCAGCACAGCTAGGCCCAACAACGGAGAACTCGGACGGAGAAAGGGGCCCTCATCTCTTCACGTCAGAGGAAAACATCAGCGACACAAATACTTCCCGAGAAGGGTCAATCACCCCACCAGTGGTCACCCCACAGACCGCGGACACGCTTGCCTAAATAATAACACTGAGTAATGCAGAGACCCCCCAGTACATCCAGCTTCGTCTATATGCCCAGAAAGCGGACTTTAAAATAGTAACAAGTGATGCCAGGACAAATCGGACTGAGAGCGCTGAGGGTGCAATAACCACCCAACAGGTATGGCGTGCGGGGGGAAGGGACCTGACCGGCATCACACCTATATTAACACGCAGCGACGGGCCACGCAAACCATTGCTAGAAGAAGAGTGACCACAACCCCCCAACTAACGTGCTAGAGCAGATACATAATGTTTAGTTTGGACGTATCGCCTCGAGCGACAGGTACCCCTGGTTGGGAGTATTCCCCGATACACAGTTACACCCCCTTTCCTAAACGTCTTACCCCTTTAATCCCAAGAACAGCGAGCGGGTGGGCAGGTTCCTCACACAAAGGCGGCCACCAGGAGTGTGGGGGGACACCAGTCATAGACATATCCCCAGGGGACAAACAGCGAGCACCCAATCTCAAAGCTACCACAATATGACTAACAAAATCCCTAACACAGACATCAAAATCATTACAATAAATGTCAGGGGAATGCATACAGCGAGCAAGAGATATGCCGTATACTCATATATCAAGAGACAGCAAGCACAGATAGCCATATTACAGGAAACACATTTAACAGCTTTAGAGGCGGAACGCCTGCGCAAGAAATGGCGGGGAACCATATGCGCTACAACCTACTCGGCCTTCGCCCGAGGTACCCTGATCTGGCTCTGGCCGGGACCCCCTTTTTGGAGGTCAAACGCACAGTGGATAAAGAAGGCCAATACACACTACTGGAGGGACTCTTAGAGGGCCAACCGATACTTCTGGGTAGTATATACGCTCCCAATGCAGAACAAGACAAATTCTGGGGACACCTTTCCGGAGTTCTGGCCCAATACACATCAACACCATGGCTCCTAGGGGGTGACTACAGCTGTGTACTGGACCTCCACCTAGACAGATCCCACTCACCGCCCATGCACTCCCCAGCACATAGGCTGATTGAACGCTATCAGGCATGGGTAAAGCAATGGGCGATGGCAGAAGCTTGGCGGGTCCGGAATCCAGACACTAGACTATACTTGTTTCACTCTATTCCCCACAACTTGCGAGTGCGGCTCGACAGATTTCTCTGCTCCACATCACTGCTCCCCAAAATCCAACACACAGACTACCTGGGCCGGGTCCTATCAGACCATGACGCACACACATTAACCCTCAGATGGAGACCCCCCCACCCCCCGGTGCACAAGTGGAAACTGCCACGAGCGTGCCTAACAGACCAGGTGTTCCGCCATGACCAGGAGAATAGCATCCAGGACTATTTCACAATAAACACCAACACAGCAGCATCCAGATCGCTGGAGTGGGATGCATTCAAAGTTGTCGCTAGGGGGACCTGTATACAGCAAATAGTAGGCACCCGGAAAACACTCGAACAGGCGCTATAACGCGCGGAGATCACACTGGCGACACTAACCAAGGATGCAGACGTGAACAAGGCCCCCCCAGCCCAAGTAGCGACTGCCAAGACGACCTATGCGGAGACATTGAGAGACCTGCGCAAGTACAATTTCAGGGCATACGCGGCCAGGGCACATAGAGAAGGGGACAGAGCCGGGACACTTCTGGTCCGGCTGGCCCGACAAGACACAGAGATAAAACCCATTACAGAGATAAAAGATCAGGCAGGGATCCCTCATCATTCGCAGGTAGAAATATTACATATCTTTCACGACTACTACTCGGGGGTTTACCGTAACCCGGCACCGAGTAGCCAGCAGGAGATAGAACAATTTCTGGGTCCGCTGGATATACCGTCCGTCCCCGCAGCAGACAGGGAAACCCTAGACACAAAGATTGTATCCACTGACATCTTCCAGGCAATCAGAGCCTTAGCACGTAAGAAAGCCCCAGGAATAGACGGCTTTCCACTAGAGTACTATAGCACCTTCTCAGTCCAACTGGTACCTCGGATAGCGGGAATGTATGAGGATGCACTGGAACGTGGCGAATTACCGGGATCACTCAGAGAATCCACCCTGGTGACGTTCCCAAAACCGAACCAGGACCCAAAACTCCCTGCCTCGTATAGACCCATAACACTGCTAAACGCAGACTGTAAAATCATAGGAAAGATATTAGCGGACCGGTACTCTCAAATCCTCCCACCACTGATCCACCCGGACCAATGTGGTTTTATGCCGGGGCGAAACACGTCCCAGAACTTATGCAGACTGTTCCACGTGCAAGACAGAGCGAGTCCCCAATACCCGAGAGCGGTGTGCATAATCCTAGACTTAGAAAAGGCCTCCGATACCCTCACATGGACGTATATGTTCGCAGTCCTTCGAAGGATTGACCCAGCCCCGACCCTTCTGGCGTACACACGACTACTGTACACGAACCTCACATCAAGAGTACGGCTGGGCAAATACATCTCGGCCCCACTCCGGGTGGAGAGGGGCACATGGCAGGGGTGTCCCCTATCCCCACTGCTATTTGCGCTGGCAGTGGAACCATTAGCGATCCACCTGAGGCAAGAGGGGGAGGCGTGGGGTATCCCGATAGCAGGCACGGTCCACAGTGTATCGTTGTATGCGGACGATCTGCTACTGTACATACGCGACATTACCACTGACCTAACCTCAATCTGTACAACATTAACGTAATTCGCGGCTATCTCAGTACTCAAAGTAAATTGGGACAAATCCACGGTCTACCCACTGAGTCCACACCTAGCCCCCCTCGACATCACAGTAGGGGACCAGAGAATTGCCTGGAGTAGTAGTGCACCTAGATACCTAGGAGTAAAATTATACCATTCCCCTAGGGACATATACGAAGGGAACCATCTAAAGGCTTTAGCCGGCCTAAGGGCGGCAGTGGGCTTCTGGAAATCGCTGCCCCTGGCCCCGATTGGACGAGTGGCCCTGGCCAAAATGGTCATAGTCCCTAGGCTATTATATCATTTTACTAATCTCCCGGTTATTCCCCCTGCTCCTTTTTTCAAGAATTGGACACACTGCTAACCTCCTTAATTTGGGGTGCGGGCCGACACAGGGTAGCTCTATCCAAACTACTCCTGCCAGTGGATAAGGGGGGATTGGGGTCCCAGCCTTTGAGGCGTATTTCTTAGCGGCACAGCTACAATGGCTCTCGCATTGGACTGCAGAACGCCACATGGGGGAGACATCCTCTGACGCAGGGCACATACCTCTGCAAGCAGTCCGGCGCATGTTGCTACCCTGCACTAAACCCATGCGCACTTATCCAATGCAGGTGTCAATAGCCCGTACCTGCATGCTGAGGATTCACCCCATGTCTGGGGAGAGACCCCTGTATTCTCCGCTGCTCCCACTAATCGGGTTCCCCAGGAATTAGCAATATTACACAGCCCGGACCCTGCGGGAATGGACTGACCGTTCGTTAACCGAGGTGGAGTTCCTCTTCGAGGACGGACAATTACGTTCCTATAACCAACTAGCAGAGGAATATGACCTCCCCCCGGGGCAATTCCTACTACACAGACAAATTATCGCTAGCAGCCGCCAGTTCTGGGACTTGACTGAGGGGGAACCACCGACACACACAATACTGCATATGGGAGCGGGTAGACACTTAGTCACATGGCTATACAAAGCCATCCGGGAACTTATAATCAAACCACTTACCTCACTAAGGCAGACATGGGAGGAGGAAATCGGTCGATCACTAAACGACAAGGAATGGGAGCAAGCCATAGAATACCCCAAAAAAGTGTCCAGAAACGCACGATTTAAAAACATACAATTCAACATTTTACACAGGGCATACCTAACGCCAGGGCGCTTGCGACGCTTCTACCCGACACACAGTTCCTATGCCCCCGATGCCAGGCTCCCGAAGCAGACTTCAGACACATGTTCTGGGATTGCCCCACAATACAACGATACTGGGGCTACATACACGAGGCAGCCTGCGCAACAACAAACATTCCAGGCATGAACACATGGGAAGCATGTGCACTGGGGGTATTTAGGAGACGGAAAACAGATAAGGTGCAGATTCGCTTCATGTCCCTCTCCATACTACTGGCCAAGAGAGGAATAGCAATGTACTGGCGAGCCCTGGAGGGACCCCCTGTGGAGGCCTGGGTGGGAGCAGTGAGGAAATGGGGAGCAGCGGAGGAAGAAGCGCTGAGGGACGAGGAAGTGAAAGGAACTCGTAAACATCACATATCCATGGAATGGGCACAACTGTTACACCAGTACAAGCAACAGACCACACGGGAAGAGCCACCCGAGACATCCCAGCCGCAAACCGCACGCATAATCTCGATAGGGCCTAAAGACAGAAATAATGAGTCAGATCAAACACGTAGCAGGGAGGTCATATCACAGCCAACACAACTACTGCAACCCCGAGATAGCTCAGAAACAGAGACTTCAAACCCCCTGCACACACAGCTATAGACCGCCAGCTCAACATGTACAATCACACAGAGGACGCCCCCTCCCCCCGCCTGCACATACCCCCGCCGATCCCTAATAGTCACCCCAGTTAAAAACACCAAAGTTAGCAATTGGGGACACAAGCCGGTAATTATGGAACCAACGCCAGTTGGAAGGAAGCGCAGCCCCACCGCCAGGACAGTGTATCACAACCTCAGTAACTGCACTGACGGACCTGGGGCCTGATTCACAGAACTAACTTACGTCAAAATCCTAAACTTACTACCATTTTGGTATTCACAGAATGAACTTACTCATTTTGGTATTCACAGAATGAACTTACACATTTGGGTATTCACAGAATGAACTTACAACAATTTTGGTATTCACAGAATGAACTTACACATTTGGGTATTCACAGAATGAACTTACAACAATTTTGGTATTCACAGAATTAACTTACTCATTTTGGTATTCACAGAAGGCACTTACTCATCAATGAGTAAGTGCCTTCTGTGAATACCAAAATGTGTAAGTTACACAAAATGTGTAAGTTACACAAAATGTGTAAGTTACACAAAATGAGTAAGTTACACAAAATGTGTAAGTTACACAAAATGTGTAAGTTACACAAAATGTGTAAGTGTCTTCTGTGAATACCAAAATGAGTAAGTTTATTCTGTGAATACCAAAATGAGTAAGTTCATTCTGTGAATACCAAAATGGTAGTAAGTTTAGGATTTTGTCGTAAGTTAGTTCTGTGAATCGGGCCCATAGTTTCCAAACCAGGGGTACACCCTCACAGTTAAAATATGAAAAGTATATAATCAAAGGCAGATTGAAATAATGAGAGTGTAATAACTGGCATGTAATGAAAAGAAGCAACGACTATGTATAAATACGATGCCAACACGGAAAATGATATCAAAATTACACAAATATGTATATGTATGCACTCTGAATAAGCAAATCTGTTACACTGTATCTAATTTGTTAAAACCCAATAAACAAATTTAAACAAAAAAAAAATGAAGAGCACAGCCACATGATGAAGTAAAAGTCTGCGTGGTCCAAGTTACACCAGGGGCAGTTGTGCGATGCGGTGCCAAACATCCTGTGTAGCTGAGCACGGGTCAAGTATTTGCGGTGGACATTATTCAACTGTAACAGTTTCAGGCGCGCGTTTCTTGAAGTCTGAGGGATGCGGTTCAGAATGTAATGCCAATCTATGTCTGAAAAGTCGATCTGTAGTTCTTGACTCCATTGGTGTGGGGTGCTGGGCAGCATCAGCTCCACCACCTGTCCCAATGCCCTGTACACATTGATAATCCTATGCTTCATGGAACTCAATGTCAGCAGTGTATGCAAGGCAGGGTCAGTGGCAGGTTCTGCTCCCAAGTCACCTCACACACCTATCCTCTCACGAAGTTCTGCGTGCGTCCAAAACTGTCCCGATGGAATATTCTATGTCTCACAGTGCTTCACAAATGTTAAGTTGACCCCCTCTGCAAACAATTTCCCCAGGGTCATGATAGAAGCATGTCTCTTCTACGGCTGGTGAGCCATGTTCCATCCTTTGCGAAGCTGGCGAAACACCAAGAAGGGAGATCTGGAGAGTTTGCGGCCCAGCTGCGTCTGCGGTGAAGACACCGGGACCAGCAATATCTAACCAGGAGGTAATTCCCGAGACATCCTGAAGTTCCACAAGTGGGTCACTCTAGGCCAGAGGTACCTTGCCTCCGGAGCAATCCAAGTCATGAGCTATATTAATTGTGCCGCTAGATAGTACAGTGTGTAGTCCATGCCCCCAGACCCCCGGCCTCCATGGGCAAAACCAATTCCCCCAGAGCCACCGACACCTGCCTGATGCCCATGTCAGGTCAGAAAGCCATCCATTGAGGTCCCAGAACATCACTCGGGGCAGTAACAAGGGAACATTGGCAAACAGGTACAAAGGGCACGGCAAGGCCACCATTTTCGCTACTGCAATGTGACCCATAGGTAACAGAGGCAACCTCTGCCAAAAGGCCGTCGTGAAGCAAAGGGAGGTGATCACTCCATCGAGATTGCCCTTGTGGATATCCTCGGGATCTCTGTAGACGCGCACTTCCAAGTATGTAGAAGTATGTGGCATGAGTGGAACAGCATAGAGCCAGGTTCCCACCAGAAAAATGGTGCACAAGTCCCACAGCGGTAAGATGCAGGATTTCTTTAACACAGAGGCCTGGGAGCACACCGAAGGTATCCAGAATTCCCAAATTCTGATTACTTAAATGGGTCAGGCCAGAGATGACTTTCAGTAAATCAGAATGTCTTCTACATATAATGAAATATGTTCTTGTCTACCACTACCAGCTGCCCATGTCTACCATCTTGTGGTTGGATCCCGCATGCCCAGGGCTCGAATGAGAAGGGCAAGAGCAGGGGCAACAATGGGCACCCCTCTTGAGTGCCTCTGTGAATATGCCACTGGTCGGAGTGCTCCCGCCCAACCCATACCTGAGCAACCAGAGCCGCATATATAGTACCTGGATCCAGGCCAGCAACTCATCCATGAACTCCATACAATGCAACACTGCAAAGAGATACAACCAGGATAAGCTATAAAAGGCTATCCACAGAGAACACTAATGCTCAGGGATAACCCTCCGGCAGACCATCTAAGACATGGAAGAAGCACCTGGTGTTTTACGAAGTGCTCCTCCGAAAACAAATCCGCATGGGTTTTGGGTGGACTAGGGATTGTTAGTGTGACTGAATATGGTTCCCTATGATCTATCTTCCCCAGGATTTTGCAGTGCAGGCTAAGGAGAGACAAATCAAACACAAGGAGACCTCACCACCCCAGTTCAGACAAAGCTATATGCAAATCAGTCTTGACCCTGTGCCTCATGGGAACAGTCCAGACCAAACTGCCAAGCCATGTCTTCCCTGGACCGGAAACAAGCATCCTGGGACCAGTTTCGGGCTGACAGCCCTCATCAGCCAGGCTAGCTTGAATCCAGTGGCAAAGTGAGCAAGGGACCCACCTCTGGGCATACCCTGCCAACTTAGGACAAACAAAGCAAACACAAGGAGATGATGGACGGAGCGCTGAAACTTTTCAGACACTCAACCCCAGTCACAGATCTGGGTTGAATCCATCATCATTCTTTAGCTCACTTCGCCACCTCAGTTCAGACCCAGCTATATGCAAATCAGTCTTGACCCTGTGCCTCATGGGAACAGTCCAGCCCGAACTGCCAAGCCAGGTCTTCCCTGAACCGGAAACAAGCATCCTGGGATCGGTTTCGGGCTAACAGCCCTCATCAGCCAGGCTAGCTTGAATTCAGTGGCAAAGTGAGCAAGGGACCCATGTCTGGGTGTTCCCTGCCTACTTAGGGTGAACAAAGCAAACACAAGGAGATGATGGACGGAGCGCTGAAACTTTTCAGACACTCAACCCCAGTCACAGATCTGGGTTGAATCCATCATCATTCTTTAGCTCATTTTGCCACCTCAGGGTCAAGACTGATTTACATATAGCTGGGTCTGAACTGAGGTGGCGAAGTGAGCTAAAGAATGATGATGGATTCAACCCAGATCTGTGACTGGGGGGTGAGTGTCTGAAAAGTGTCAGCGCTCTGTCCATCATCTCCTTGTGTTTGCTAAGGAGAGACAAAAGCCAATATGCGCTAATGTCCCAGCAACTCCCCCATGCTTGGGAATCATCATGATAAGACCCTTCCTTGAGGATGATGGCAGTTGTCCCGCCTTATGAGTCGTTTTGTCTAAGCAAGTTATTTGTTTGATACAGTCCGCCTGAAAGCATTTTAAGAACTCCAGGGGAAGGCCGTCTCTACCAAGCATCTTGCCCATAACCAGTTGCTTAACCTCCAGGGCAGTCTCATGCTGTGTGAAAGGGCCGTCCATTTGGAGACTACTTTCTGGGGTTAACGTGGTTTTGCTGACTAAAAAAAGAGGTCAGCTGGTTTTCACCAGCATCCTGTGCTGGGCTGTATAGGGCTCTATAGTAATCCGAGAACACTGCAGTGACTTCCGCTTCCCTATGCTCACAGTGGCCTCTGGATGGCAGATAGCGGTGACCGTGAACCAGCCGTGCTTCACTCTCAGGAGACCCTTGAGTTGTATTCTGGCCCGGTGCCCCTCTATGTGCCTCTGCAACACGTAGTCCCAAAAATCGTGTGAAGCCAGCCTAGTGCTCAGATCAGCATGCTCCCCTCACTGTTATCTAGGATGTAGTGCGCCTCCACGTCTGAAATCACGCACAGTTCCAAACGGCACAGGTCTCGCTCCGTCCGGTCCAATTGAGTCCGCCGGGCCTAGCATACCCGAGAAGAGGTTTTAATATAGAGATCCCTTGGATATGCACTTTAAAAGCTTCCTTTTTGACCAAAGCAGTAGAGGCCGAACCTGCATTGACATCGAAGTAGTGCTTAATCATGCCATTTACAGTACTTCGAAATGAAGTATATGTACTCCAGGGGTGAGCACTGCAGGCTCCAGGAGGGTTTTCGTGCCCTCCATGGGCCCCATTGCAATGACAGCAGTGATCTGAGTGGGTCATCTCTAAGGATTCTATGTTGTGCGCCGCCCCGTAAGATGTTGGGAGGTAACAAACATGTATATTCTGGTATGCAGAGCTTGAATATGAGAAAAATTAGATTATTCCTAGGCTGTCCGGTTTTAGGTTTAAACCTATAATAACTGATAAAACCCCACCGAAAGGGAAATAGCCCTCACCAGTGTAAACATATAAAACTGAAAAAACACCTGCACAACCACAAACTAAATGCCATTCAAAGAAAGGAAAAGGAGAGTGAAAGAGTCAATTTTTTTCTTCCTGAAGGGGCCAATACAATGTAACTTTGTTATACAAGCTAGCAGCAAGAAAGACTGGGCTAACATTATTCTGCTTGAGTTTTGTTGTTTAGGGATGCCACTAAAATATTGTTTCTTCTTCCTTTTTACAGTTTTGTGGTCTTTGGTCTAATGATGAGGGTTTAGAAGCATGTTTTAGGTCTTGTTTAATTATTTTATAAACTGTAGAGAATCAGGAAATATCAAAATCATATTTGATATTTTGGCTGTGTTTGATTCTTTCACTGATAGGTAAAATGGCTGGTTTCATGTTCCATGTTAGAGTGCCTGCCACTTCGTAAGCAAAGTAATGTTGGAGAGCAATTCAGGAACTTTTATTTTACAATGTATGAGAAATGGCTTGCAATTATGCATAGAAATGTCCCTTAACCAACCATCGCATTTGAAATCAATGAAACCTCACTGTGGTACTCTGTACAAGTTCTAGATCCCTTCCGTAAAGGGTAATTTTCTCTGTAGTTTCAAAAGTGCTGCTTCAGTTTTTGACCGCTTCAATAACTCTGAGGGCATAAACGCCCAGTTCAACGCAAATGTTGCAGAACCTGCCCAGAGAATCGCAATCTTCAAGTGCACCAGTATTGGTATGGAACGATATGTCAGTGGCCAAAGTTAGCAAATTGTGTACTGGCTGTTTTGGCGTTGCCCATCTCAAGTGCCAATGTTGAGAGGGCCTTTTCACAGAAAAAGGTTTGCATGGGAAGGAAAGGGTGAGCGCACATGACCACAGACTCACTGAAGAAGTATTGTATGGTGTACTACAAAAAGTTTGATTTGCAAAAATGTATTTGGACCTCATATACACTGTACGTACACTGTCTATATACCATGCACTATCAGTGCAGAAAGCAAGCAAGAATAAAATAAAAACGTTCCATAAACACTGAAAAACACTGTTTCTGTTGTTTTAAATGGCGCGAAAATGTGTAACCACTGATAACCACTGTTTTTTTAAGGTATTGAAATCATTTGAAAACACTGAAAAAACCCCACCAGAATTGACCAAATATAGAAACTGAAAACAGGAAAGCCTAACTATTCCCTTGCCAGTGGGTGGGCTTGTCCTCATGCATTTGATAAGTACCAGTTTCAGACCCAGTAAGCCATGTTACTATGCCTTGTGTGCCACCGCATCTGGTAGAGAGCGTGAGCCCTCTCCATTGTGATGCCAACAGCACAATTGAAGTGCCCACCCACCACTAAGAGCTCAGCCAACAGCTGTTTTAGCAGGTCGTTCAGTAAATGTAGGTGTGTGGCGTACCATGAATTGGGGGAGTAAAATCCAAGGAGGTGAACCGGAGAGCCATCCAGCTTCCTGCTCACAAACACGTACCGCCTGCTGTCAGTCTGTGCATTTGTTGCAATAACCATTATTATCTCCCTGTCTCCTCCTTCTTGCAACTATTGTGCATGCTTTCTAAATTTGTCTTTTATCATTACCTGTTGAGACATTGTCATTTGGTATACACATTGATTACCCAGGTCTCAACTGGGTCTACGGGTATACTCCTGTGGTTTGTTTACAGTCCGGCTAGAATGGCACCCATGGCGCAATCCAAATCAGAACCACCCTGGATTATGCTGAAAATGTGGCCGCCCTAGCGCAGGTGTAGTCGGTTCCCCTCCAGATCCATGAGGTGCGTCTCCTGCAGCCCAGCGATGTGAATGTTGTGTCCAGCCGAATAGGAGCGAATGCGAAGATGTTTGGCTTGTTGACCCATACCCCTGATGTTCCATGTAATGAAATTAAAGGCATTGAAGTATGTCATGATGCCCGTTAGAACAGTAAGGTTGTCCACACCGGGTAGTCCCGCACCTTCCCCCATCACCCACCCACCCTGCAGACAGGCCCAAGCAAGAGCGCATCTTAGACAGTGCACCTGGCACCGCAGGATCGTCCAGTGCAGGAATCAGCAAGCTGTCTTTCAAGAGCAGTACAAAAACCTGAATAACATTCCCAACAACAACTCCACTCCCAGCTGAATTAAAAATCATACCTCCACCTAATCATATATTGAAAAACAGCAAACGAGAAGGTAAGCATGCAAGGGGAGAGAGAAAGGAATGCGAGGACAAAAAAGAAGGAGATACAGGAAAAGCGAGAGACCTGTAAAGCGGGGAAGTGGAGAGAAAGGGGAAAGAAAATGACAGAATTTAACAACTGATGTATTTTTGTAAGCACACAATGCCACTCTGGATACTGCTAAGTGGAGACGGAGCCATGTGCCACCCAGCTGAGCCTACAGACAAGGCACACAAGGGCGGACCGCCATCCCAACTTGGTGCAGATACAATTAGCGAGCACTCCATCAAGTCAGCATGCTCTGGGGATTCTTTTGGAGGATTTGCAGTCCTTAGCCAGTCGAGTGTGGTCGCCGACTCCTGGGCCTCGCTTTGTGTTTCCGCGCTGTGATCCAAGTCATATAAGCTCCTCTGCCGACTGCGGTGTGAGCTTAGGAAGCACTGACATCTCGTCTTCCGAGCCAGTGAGGAGCCCCCGAGCTTCTGCATCACTACTGGAGCTCGACGTGAGTATGGAGGGTCGCTTATATATGGTTGCAGCAGCACACAGTGCTAAAGTCCGTTCTGTCTCAGCCTGAGTTTTTCTATGGGTCAAAGCCATGTGGTCGTCCATTCCCCGACGTCTTTTCCCCTCTCTTCCATCGAGATCTCGGGACCGCTGTATCCATTTCTTTGAGGTCCCTGCTGCAAGGTGAGTCCTTGTGCCTCAACTCAGTCCCAAGCTTCTGCTGGACCTGTAAAGAAGAGGGACTTGTCCTCGTGGGTGATCTTGAGCCTGACCCGGGAACAAAAGAGCATGTTTCAGTCCCATATCCCGGAGACTGCACTTCACCATGAGGAATGAGGTGCTGTGTTTCTGGACGACCTGGGTGTAGTCCAGGAAGATGGGAACCTTGCTGTTGAGGTGGGTCGCTTGCCTGGCTACTCAGAAGATGACATCTCGGTGGCGGAATTGCAGAGGGTTTGCCACCATGTGTCTAGGCCAAGTGGCGCCACTGTCCCAACCAGCCAGTCCTCCAGGAAGACCCCATGTCCTGTTTCTCTATGCTCTCAGGAATGCCCAGCAGTGGTAAGTTGCTGTGGCATGTGCGTCTCCGCCCTGTTCTCCAGGACACGGAGGTGGTCTGTAAGCTTCTGTACAGTTTCATTTGGTCCTTGCAAAGAAGCCCAATGCCATGGCAACTGCGTCAACCTTTGCCTCCATAGAGGCTCTGGAGGAATCCACATCCTTATGCGGTGAGTGGTATGAGGCCTGGCTGTGGACTACATCACTGTCATTTTTGACTCTAAGATGACTGGGATTATTGTTAGAGCACTTGCCAATATTTATTTCAGACTCCTGAATCCCGAGACAGACTGCCTTGCCTCACATGGAGCTGTCCCAGTGACTCTGGCCCTACGCACAGACCCTTACTACTGGATGACAGCCATTACACCTTCCCTCCAACAGAAGCCACTATGGATGTGCCAACTGCCCTTCTGAGCTCTCCTGACGACCCCTCCAACCCTCCAGACAAACAAGACATGATATTAGCAGCCATTGCAGAAACATTACCAGTAGGCCTAACCATTCCACATGAAAACACCGCAAGCTACCTGAGAAGGTCACTAATAGTGCACTCAATCTAACAGAACTGTAACAGAACTAACAGATCTGTATCCTCATATCAACGACTTGATATACTAAGCCAATGACCTTACAGAGCCAGTGAATGTCCTGGATGGTAGAATGGAAGATGCACAGGAATGCTCCCAATGCAACAACCTTCATAAAGCTGGGTTGCCCAAAGGGCTTGAGAGCAATGATGCCAATCATTCGATAGGAAAGTGGCTGAAGAGAGTTGTTGCGCCTCAGACTCTGATCCCTCCTGTTCACTATGGAAGACGCTCACTGACAGACCAGAAGACGTCTGCTGCCTGGAGTGGCTGTGTGGGCGATATCAGCAATGATCCTTACCTTCTGTGACAGAGACATATCCTAGTAGCTGCAAGAAAAATAGATCACATCAAGGTTAAAAACGCTCAAGTTATGATTTTTCCTGACGACACCTTTCTGGTACAGCACAAGCACGCTTCATTACTGCTAGTTAAGAAGAAGATGTGGTCCCTTGACCTAAAATATGAAGTACTGTTCCTGGGGAAGTTGCTCATTGGGGCCAATCACTGCACCAATTTCTTCAGGGAGTTGGGAGCAGCGTGCGACTGGGCTGCGACATATGAATTGATATGGGGTACTTCGCCTGCTGCTCGACCTGCCCATCCTCCGAAGCCTCAGTGCAATTGTCCTGTGGGTCACAGCAGTCGCTTGGGACAGATAGGTTGCGATAGCTCCTCTTCCAAATGCGAGAGGAACAACAGAAAGCAGTATCTGCTGTGGCAGTCTTGACGGAACTGACCCTAACACCACCGCTGCTTTTATCCAATTCCACCACTTCTGGGGACGATCTCTCATGGGAAGGAGATGACTTGAGTGCCACACCCATATCAATGGTTTCCCTGTAAACAGCAGATGAGCTAATCAAACATCATGAAACCCCTTGAGTATTTCTTCCATTCACTGTACTTGATACTTCTTGAAATGGTGCGCATATATGAGTGGATATCTGCTTTTAGTGTGATGAGTCAATTCTTGCCCTGCATTGTTTGTCGATTGGTTGCTCCTCTCACTACTTTTATTACTGAGCCTCATATAACCATATTAACGCGTAGGGGGATCTGCTGCAATGTTCCACCTCCCTGCTTGTCCCTCTGCCTTGCATTGATATGTGTATCCCACTATGTTCTGCTGCGGTTGAGCTCCTGTAGTGGCAGAGCGACGTCTTTGTTCGCCTCTCACCCCATTCCTCGTGGTTGTTCAGCTTGAGGATGTGATAGAGAAATATTGTAAGACTGTCCTTGGACAGTTAAGTTGGGGAATCTGTCCCATAGGGGGAGGGCGACTGCACCAGCTACAGTTATCTACTCAGAACTATTTAACTGACCCATCACAACAGCACACCAGGCCTCCACAGAGGTTTTTTCTACATGTATATGCCATTGCCCTCCCACATTCTATATACTAATGCGCATTTGAGCCTCCTTATAGAATGATAACGTGGAACATCTGGGAAATGACTTTGGTCTGAAAACTGAACAGAATATTTTGTGCTTTAACAAGATGGAAAATTCAGGGTGCCTTCCTACAAGAGACCCATCTTGGGCAAGATGAAACATCCAAATTACAGCATAGATGGTGAGGCCAGTATTCAGCATGGGGTACTCAGCATTTGCACAAGGTGCCCTGGTTTGGCTCAAAGCAAATGTCCCATTTGAGGTGGAGCTGTCACAGATCGATGAAGGGGGTCGCTCAAGGGGAAGCTTGATGGGCTACTGCTAATGTTGGCCAGTATCTATGCCCCCAGCACTGACTAGTCTGCCTATTGGCCCAATCTAGCTGATAGGTCTAACAGTAATGATCATATTTTTTAATAAAGCCATGAGTTTTTAACCTGGAATCTTGTCTCACGCAGGTTTGTTTATTATCCTTGGACTATGCCTTATAAAGACTCAGACAGTCCTGATCTTGTGCATCGACCCTCTTAATTCGTTAATTAGAGTGTCAGCAGTGATATGTCGGCCCTGGAAAGGATCCATCGTTTATTCACAGAAGAGGTACAGCACAGGCAGAGCCAACTTATTTCTCACAATCAAAACAAAGGCAGCATAGGCATCAGTAGTGCAAGCATCATTTGTGCACAGCATGCTCAGCACAGCCAGCTGCACTGAATGCTAACTTTATATAGAAAGGTTTCAGCACAGGGAAAGCAATCTTCCATCACACCAAGGACATGCACAGCACATGCACTTAAGTAGCATGGAGAGTCCCTCTGTTCTTGCTTCTCTCTTACTGATAAAGGCTCACAGAGTTGGTATGAGCGCAGCAAACCTTCATCATATAAAGCAGATTTAAGAAGGCAGGGCAGCTTCCTTGACATAAACAAAGAAAGCACACGTAGGAAGCACCAGTTTCAGCTTTCCTCTTTAAAATGTATGTGCAACAATCCCAGTGCAAGCTTTTTACCCACTAACATGCACAACATGAGCCGCTCAAAGATAGGCTTTCCTCATAAACATAAAAAAGATGAACCTGGCAGCAGCAGTTTAAACTTCCTGGACACAGAGCAGGTAGAGCCTTAACAGTTCATTGTTCTCATGTAGGAACAGGTACAGTATGGCAGCAGTAATGCATGTTTTTTAAACACAAAACTGACCAAGAATGCAAGAAACGGTGTAAGCTAACCACAAAGAACAGAGAGAGTGACAGCATGTAGGTAGCAACAAAACACCCACTGTATGGCAGCGTGCAAGCTTCATGTATAAAGAACAGATACAGTCTGCATATCTTCAATGGCAGTGTTCCCACACACAGTAGGCAAAGTATGTGAATGGGGAATGAAAGTAATATGAGGTGGCGCCAAGAGTGTATTACGCACTTCTTTGACTATATTGGGTTGATAGATTTAGCTCAGAATTTGCTGTAAGTAAACTTCACTCACTACCAAGTACACAACATACACAATGCAAAAAACAACTTTACAGCCTTCCTTATACACTCACAAATATACACACACTCACCAAAGTCATGAATACATTACTAAGAGACGGTGAATAGACATTATATCGAATTATAAATATCGAATTGTAGTAATATCGAAGTTGTAATATCGAATGTTAGATAATATCGAATACATGAATATCGCAATCAAAAATATCGTATTTTTATTTCTTAAAAAAATATCGAAGTACAAAATATCGAATAAGTAATATCGTAAGTAGATAATATCGAATATGTTAGTGTTGTAAAAAATATCGAACAAAAAATATAGGGGCCCATTACGATACCCGGCGTAAATAAATCCGCCAGGCATGGAAGCGGCAAAAATCCGCCCGCACACACCGCCTGAACACCGACCACGCCATTACGATTACACAAACCGAATACCGCCATCGGCGGAAAAAGCACACAAAATACCGTCCGCCAACGTCCGAGTCGGAGACAAACCGCCCGCCACGGACGGAAACACGCACGACAACACAAAACCGCCCGCCCTCACGGCCGACACACCGCACGTGAGATTACGATCGCACCGACATGAGCGCGGAAAAACCACAAATATACCGCCCGCCAGCGCAAACAACGCCGATGAGAAACGACACGGCAGAAGCCATGGCGCCCACGAACCTGCACAGAAACCATCCGCACACAAAACCAATAGCACACAACATGGCCAACAAGTCCACACAGCAAGGCACGCACAAATACACAAGCACAGTACATATCCCGAAAACACCCCCCGGACAAACAAAAAATACAAAGGCCAGAACCCCAGACACAACACACCTGAAAACAACAGACCATGAGGACACACCCACATAGGTGAGTACAAAAGCAGCACTCCCACAGACCACAACCCCTTGCTACATTGCAAACCAGAGAGGAGAGGAGAGGACACAGTGACACAGCAAGGACAGCAGCACACCACAGAAACGCACACATCACAACCACCACCACCACCAAACACCACCACCACCACCACCACCACCACCACCACCACCACCACCACCACCAAACACCGGCACCACAAACCCCCTGCACATTACACAACACACACCGCACCAGCACCACAAACACCATGGCACCACAAAGGATGCCCAAGTTCACGCCCATGGAGCTGACGGTCATGGTCGACGAGATCATCAAGGTGTACCCACAAATCTATGGGAACATGGTCCAGCACACACCACTAGCCACCAGAAACAGAATGTGGAACCGGATCGTAGACCAGGTCAATGCAGTCGGGACCCTGCCCAGGAACAGAGTCGAGATTAACAAACGTTGGAATGACGTCAAGAGCCTGGTCAAGAAGAAGGAGGGCAAAAACAGAGAGCTGGCTGCCGTCACTGGCGGAGGGAATCCCGCGCTCTTTAAGACCTTCAAAGCGTGGGAGGAGAAGGTGCGAGTCGTAATCCATCCGGAGATCCTCGCCGGATTAGCAGGGGGAGTGGAGGCTGGTAAGTACAAACTAATGTATACCAGCACACCGCTATGTACTCACATGCACTACCACCATGCCACAGCTCCCAGGGACAAACACCCCCATGTCCAGCACACAATACACAACACATCACACACACATGCAACAGACACCACCACACACAGCCCAAACCGAACAACTGCAAGATGCGTGGGGACATGTGTACACTAAGCCAGCCACGTAACCACCAACAGGTCCCCAAATATGCCAGAAGCGCCACAACGAGCACCCACCACACCCATGTGTCCGCCACAGCTGCACCAACCGACAAGTAACAGGTAAGTGGCAGGAACACAAAGTGCAGTGGGTGGGACGGTGGACAGCCCAAGTACAACACACACCAGGCCCCAGTCCCACAGCACAGCAAGGAGGAGCATCCCCACACCCCACACCCACGTGTCAGCCACCGCAGTGCACAACGACAGCCGAAGGGCAGACATCACGGTCCACAGCAATCGGTGTCAGTGGGTATCCAGCCACCCCCACGACCCACAACACCCTCCCACCCCCACAGACCTGCAACATGGAGCACCCCCGCGTAGAGCCATGTGGCATCCAGTACAGTGCACGCACGAACAACTTGCAGGTGGGAAACTGGACAGGGCCGGATTACTGGAGGCATGAGGACCGTAACACGACCAACACATGGGACATGTCACGTAGCAGACGAACACGCAGCACCGCCCACCGTCACGAACAAGTGAACAATGTGCACACGGACATGAACAACAGACTCACACCCCACATGACCCATCACATACATAGCAACACCCAAGGAGCCACGTCTGCATGCACAAGCCACACTGAATATAGTACCACACGGCAGCCACTGTGCAACTCATCACACACAACCGAAACACCATTGAAGTCCTGTCCATGTAGCCCCAACTGCCTGTCAACCACACACCCCACAACTACGCCTATGTAAGACAAACAACACTAGACGCAACAGAGCGGAACAACATAAATGCACACGAACACCACTGAACCCATCAAACACACAGACACACCATGCACAAACAACATACCATCCATCCCATCCGTCAGCCCCAGTCTCATGAAAGGCATGTCATCCGCACAGCTGCCACACATACAGCAGTCACGCTAAGATACATGCCCATTACCAACCATGTGCCAGAAGTCAATGAAGTGCACGACACACTGTGAGCAACAACACACAACATGGGCCACACCCCCCCCGAGCACTGCAGTGATGCACATGGCACAGGGCAGCACGCACACCAAGGAGATGGGACAACTGCAATACGTTGGCTGGCACACAACCATCACTCACTCATAACGATGCGTCCAATGCCATGTCCAGTAATCACAACAGACAGCAAATATGCAGGCCATGTCAAGCATGCACACACCTCAAACCATGCACTGTCATGCTGCCACAACACATGTCACGTTCGGCACCCATGGCTCACAGCATGTACCCCAAAAGCATATCCCCACCCAAATGCGAATCTGGGGCATGGCCCCCATGTTGCCATATGCGTTCCTAAGCGTTCCATTTGAACCCCAAAAGCATATCCCCACCCAAATGCGAATCTGGGGCATGGCCCCCATGTTGCCATATGCGTTCCTAAGCGTTCAATCAATCAATCAATCACGGCATTTATAGAGCGCGCTACTCACCCGGGAGGGTCTCAAGGCGCTGGGGGAGGGGGTAAGTTACTGCTCGAACAGCCAGGTCTTGAGCTGCTTCCTGAAGGCGAGATGGTCCTGGGTTCGCCGAAGGTGAGTGGGGAGGGAGTTCCAGGTCTTGGCCGCCAGGTAGGAGAAGGATCTTCCTCCGGCGGTGGTTCTGCGGATGCGTGGTACGGTGGCGAGGGCGTGGCTGGTTGATCGTAGCTGGCGTGTGGGCGTGTAGAAGGACATGCGGTCGTTGAGGTACTTTGGGCCCAGGTCGTGGAGGGCCTTGTGTGCGTGGGTGAGGAGTCTGAACGTGATTCTCTTGCTGACGGGGAGCCAGTGCAGGTCTTTCAGGTGTATGGTGATGTGGCTGTGTCGGGGGATGTCCAGGATGAGTCGTGCGGAGGCGTTCTGGATGCGCTGGAGTCTCTTTTGAAGTTTGGCTGTGGTTCCGGCGTAGAGGGTGTTCCCATAGTCCAGTCGGCTGGTGACGAGTGCCTGGGTGACGGTCTTCCTGGTTTCAGTGGGGATCCATCTGAAGATCTTGCGGAGCATGCGCAGGGTGTTGAAGCATGAAGATGAGACGGCGTTGACTTGTCTGGTCATCGATAGGGAGGAGTCCAGGATGAAGCCCAGGTTGCGTGCGTGGTCCGTTGGCTTGGGTGCGGTGCCCAGGGCCGGGGGCCACCAGGAGTCGTCCCAGGCGGAGGGTGATGAGCCCAGGATGAGGACTTCCGTCTTGTCTGAGTTCAGTTTAAGGCGGCTGTTCCTCATCCAGTCGGCGACGTCTCTCATCCCGTCGTGCAGGTTGGCTCTGGCGGTGGTGGGGTCGTTGGTGAGGGAGAGGATCAGCTGGGTGTCGTCGGCGTAGGAGATGATGTTGAGGTTGTGTCGGCGTGCGATGGCTGCGAGGGGGCTCATGTAGACGTTGAAGAGGGTCGGGCTGAGTGAGGATCCTTGTGGAACGCCGCAGATGACTTTGGTGGCTTCGGATCTGAACGGGGAGAGGCGGACTCTCTGGGTTCTTCCGGCGAGGAACGAGATGATCCATTCCAGTGCTTTCTCTCGGATTCCGATGTTGCTGAGGCGCTTCACTAGGGTGCGGTGGCAGACGGTGTCGAACGCCGCGGAGAGGTCCAGGAGGATGAGGGCAGCTGTTTCCCCGTTGTCGGTTAGGGTTCTGATGTCGTCGGTGGCTGCGATAAGGGCGGTCTCGGTGCTGTGGTTGGCCCGAAACCCGGACTGCGAGGGGTCGAGGATCCATTCGTCTCGAGGAAGGCGGCAAGCTGTCTGTTGACGGTCTTCTCGATGACTTTGGCCGGAAACGGAAGGAGCGAGATGGGGCGGTAGTTCTTGAGGTCGGTGGGGTCCGCCGTTGGTTTCTTCAGGAGGGCGGTAAGCTCGGCGTGCTTCCAGCTCTCCGGGAAGGTGGCGGTGTGGAAGGAGGAGTTGATGATGTCCCGGAGATGGGGTGCGATGGTGGCGTCGGCTTTGTTGAAGACGTGGTGTGGGCAGGGGTCGGTTGGTGATCCGGAGTGGATGGAGTTCATCGTGCGGGTGGTGTCTTCGGTGTTGATCGGGGTCCAGTTGCAGAGGGTGGTGGTGGCGGGCATTGGTTCGGCGGTAGGGTGCGTTGTTTGTGCGTCGAAGCTGTTGTGTATGTCGGTGATCTTGCGGTGGAAGAACGCGGAGAGTGAGTTGCAGAAGTCTTGCGAGGGGGTGATGTCGTTGTTTCCGGCGCTGGGGTTGGAGAACTCTTTGACGATGCTGAAAAGTTCCTTGCTGTCATGGGCGTTGTTGTCCAGTCGTTCTTTGAGTGCCGACTTCTTGGTGGCACGGATCAGCTGGTGGTGTTTGCGGGTGGCGTGCTTGAGGGCGGTCCTGTTGTCTGTGGTCTGGTCGAGTCGCCAGGTTTTCTCGAGAGTGCGGCAGTTCTTCTTGGATTCCTTGAGTTCGTTGGTGAACCAAGGGGTTTTCTTGCTTCCGGGTCTGCTGGGAGGGTTTTTAGTGGTGCGAGGTCGTCGGCGCAGGCGGTCAGCCACTTGGCGAGGTTGCTGGCTGCTTCGTTTGGGTCCGTTGTGTCGGTGGGTGTGTTCTGGCTGAGGGAGGCGGTGAGCTGCTCGGCGGTGATCTTGCTCCAGCTCCGGCGGGGAGCCTGTTGCGGGTGGTGGTGGGTCGCAGTCTTTCTGAAGCTGAAGTGGACGCAGCTGTGGTCGGTCCAGTGGAGTCCGGTGGCGTGGCTGAAGGAGATGTGCTTGCTGGACGAGAAGACGGGGTCAAGCGTGTGGCCGGCGTAGTGGGTGGGCGTGTTCACCAGTTGCTTGAGTCCGAGGTTGGCGAGGTTGTCCAGCAGGGCGGTGGTGTTTCTGTCGTTGTTGTTCTCCAGGTGGAAGTTGAGGTCCCCTAGGAGGATGTAGTCGGCGGAGGGCATGGCGTGCGGGCTGATGAAGTCTGCGATGTCTTCGCTGAATAGTGTGCGTGGTCCCGGGGGTCTGTAGATGAGGGTGCCTCGGAGGGTGGTCTTGGGGTCCGTGTGTATCTGGAAGTGTAGGTGTTCGGCGGCGGTGAAGGTCTCGTCGGAGTTAGTCGAGATGCGGATGGTGTTCTTGTGTACGATGGCGATGCCTCCTCCCGTCTGGTTGACGCGGTCCTTCCGGGTGATCTTGTATCCATCCGGGATGGCTATGGCGATGTCAGGCGCTGAGGAGGCGTTCATCCAGGTTTCGGTGAGGAAGGCGATGTCCGGTGCTGTTGCGTCGAGCAGGTCCCAGAGTTCCACGGCGTGCCTGTGGACGGAGCGGGTGTTCAGCAGGATGCATTTCAGGTGGTTGCTGCTGTTGCTCGACTTGGCGGAGGTGGTGCACGTCAGGGGGCAGGTGAATCGGCAGGTTTGGCAGGTGAAGGGTCCGTGGGTGCGTCTCGGTGAGGCTCGGTAGCAGGCAGGGTTCCGGCCGGCATTGAGTGCGGTGAGTGTGGCGGCGTCGTAGGTCCGTCGAGTAGTGTTGCGTTGGTGGGTTCCAGGGGTTCTGGCGCTGGGCGCGGTCCAGTCGCGGACGGGCGCAGACGGGCTTGCCTTAGGTGCGCCTTCGGCGCGCCAACGGCGCGCCCGCTGCGCACGTCCGCTGCGTGGCCGCGCAGCGGCCGCCATTTATGGGGAGGTGGGAGGGAGGAGCAGCTGGGAGGCGGGAGGCTGGGGCAGCGAATGGGCAGTCAGGGGGGCGGGGCCGCAGGGGACGCAGCGGCGGGAATGGCGATAGGCAGCGAGGGGCACAGAAGGAAAAACTGGGGGAGAGCAGGCAAATCACGGGCACAACAACAGTGGGGCAGCGAGGCGCACAGAAGGAAAAACGGGGGAGAGCAGGCAAATCACGGGCACAACAACAGTGGGGCAGCGAGGGGCACAGAAGGAAAAACGGGGGAGAGCAGGCAAATCACGGGCACAACAACAGTGGGGCAGCGAGGGGCACAGAAGGAAAAACGGGGGAGAGCAGGCAAATCACGGGCACAACAACAGTGGGGCAGCGAGGGGCACAGAAGGAAAAACGGGGGAGAGCAGGCAAATCACGGGCACAACAACAGTGGGGCAGCGAGGGGCACAGAAGGAAAAACGGGGGAGAGCAGGCAAATCACGGGCACAACACCAGTGGGGCAGCGAGGGGCACAGAAGGAAAAACGGGGGAGAGCAGGCAAATCACGGGCACAACAACAGTGGGGCAGCGAGGGGCACAGAAGGAAAAACGGGGGAGAGCAGGCAAATCACGGGCACAACAACAGTGGGGCAGCGAGGGGCACAGAAGGAAAAACGGGGGAGAGCAGGCAAATCACGGGCACAACAACAGTGGGGCAGCGAGGGGCACAGAAGGAAAAACGGGGGAGAGCAGGCAAATCACGGGCACAACAACAGTGGGGCAGCGAGGGGCACAGAAGGAAAAACGGGGGGAGAGCAGGCAAATCACGGGCACAACAACAGTGGGTCAGCGAGGGGCACAGAAAGGAAAAAACGGGGGAGAGCAGGCAAATCACGGGCACAACAACAGTGGGGCAGCGAGGGGCACAGAAAGGAAAAGGGGAGACAAGCAGACAAAACTGGCACCGGGGCCACAAGCGGAGGGCGATCTTACCTACAGGAGCAGCGGGCAGACAGCACAGGCGGAGCTGTGTGGTGGGGAGCGACCTACCTGGCAAGGTCAAGGGTCGCTCTCCTCACCGTGCAGCGGCCGCCATTTATGGGGAGGTGGGAGGGAGGAGCAGCTGGGAGGCGGGAGGCAGGGGCAGCGAATGGGCAGTCAGGGGGCGGGGCCGTAGGGGACGCAGCGGCGGGAATGGCGATAGGCAGCGAGGGGCACAGAAGGAAAAACGGGGGAGAGCAGGCAAATCACGGGCACAACAACAGTGGGGCAGCGAGGGGCACAGAAGGAAAACGGGGGAGAGCAGGCAAATCACGGGCACAACAACAGTGGGGCAGCGAGGGGCACAGAAGGAAAAACGGGGGAGAGCAGGCAAATCACGGGCACAACAACAGTGGGGCAGCGAGGGGCACAGAAGGAAAAACGGGGGGAGAGCAGGCAAATCACGGGCACAACAACAGTGGGGCAGCGAGGGGCACAGAAGGAAAACGGGGGAGAGCAGGCAAATCACGGGCACAACAACAGTGGGGCAGCGAGGGGCACAGAAGGAAAAACGGGGGAGAGCAGGCAAATCACGGGCACAACAACAGTGGGGCAGCGAGGGGCACAGAAGGAAAAACGGGGGAGAGCAGGCAAATCACGGGCACAACAACAGTGGGGCAGCGAGGGGCACAGAAGGAAAAACGGGGGAGAGCAGGCAAATCACGGGCACAACAACAGTGGGGCAGCGAGGGGCACAGAAGGAAAAACGGGGGAGAGCAGGCAAATCACGGGCACAACAACAGTGGGTCAGCGAGGGGCACAGAAAGGAAAAAACGGGGAGAGCAGGCAAATCACGGGCACAACAACAGTGGGGCAGCGAGGGGCACAGAAAGGAAAAGGGGAGACAAGCAGACAAAACTGGCACCGGGGCCACAAGCGGAGGGCGATCTTACCTACAGGAGCAGCGGGCAGACAGCACAGGCGGAGCTGTGTGGTGGGGGAGCGACCTACCTGGCAAGGTCAAGGGTCGCTCCTGGCAAGGTCAAGGGTCGCTC
This sequence comes from Calotriton arnoldi, assembly GCA_963921515.1. Classification (NCBI taxonomy): domain Eukaryota; kingdom Metazoa; phylum Chordata; class Amphibia; order Caudata; family Salamandridae; genus Calotriton; species Calotriton arnoldi. Next base: position 612,234 of record CAWUFW010000124.1, on the reverse strand, counting down.
CAGCGTTCCATTTGAACCCCAAAAGCATATCCCCACCCAAATGCGAATCTGGGGCATGGCCCCCATGTTGCCATATGCGTTCCTAAGCGTACCATTTGAACCCCAAAAGCATATCCCCACCCAAATGCGAATCTGGGGCATGGCCCCCATGTTGCCATATGCGTTCCTAAGCGTTCCATTTGAACCCCAAAAGCAAAGTACAAACCAGACCCAGGATGGGCCAGGAGCCCGCATACACCAGAGTCACAATAAGTAGGGGCACAGCAACACACCCATCGGCATGGCCAATCCGTCCCATGCCACATGTGCACAGCACACAGTCCCATTGCCAAGCACACACAACTACAGATGCCACAGCCACACACACGCCTCCGGGAAACCCATGTACGAGATTGCACGAACTGTCAATGTCAGACGACAAATACATACTTCGCCAGGTGCAACACAATAACTAATCTCATTCTCTCCACAGGTGACGAACTGCTGGATGCTGGGGATGGAGCCAGCAGCCAGCACAGCCAGCCTACAAGCCCCCAACGAGGACACACGGATCTGGAGGATCTGTCCTCCTCTTCGGACACGGACAACCAAGCAGGCCCATCTGGTGTGGCAGGGCCCAGCCGCTCCCCAGGACCCCTCCTACCCACCAACCCATCATCCAGGGCTGCTGAACATTCACAGCCCCCTGCTGCCACTGTCGTTGCGGCCACACCCACGGTCATTGTGGCCACTACCACTGCCGCAACCGCCACCATCGCCGCACCGACCACCACCGCCGCCACCACCGCCACGTCTCCGCTGGCACCAGCCCCAGCGCAGGTGGTGGCCCGGACGACTGGATCCACCCTGGGAGCCACAGCGAGGACCGTGGTGAGCAATGTGGCTAGTGGGCAGGCCGGTGGCAGCAGGACTGGTAGGAGGAGCAGGGTCAGGGAAACGCCAGCCTCCCCTGGGAGCCATGCCCTGCCTCACATGGCCAGAGTCCTTGGGGCCTATGAAGAGGCCCAAGGACAATGGGTCCGGTCTGCCTCAGACACGCGTGAGGTGCTGGGGGTGTTGAGGTCCATGGACGCCCGTATGGGCCAAATCGTGGACCTCATGGGACAGCTGGTGGTGGCGGTGAGGTCACAGCCAGGGACAGCAGCTCCCCCTCCGCCACCACCTGCCGGGGCGCAGGGTGGAGCAGCAGTGTCCAGTTCCCCTGCGTCCACAGCCAGTGATCACACCTCAACCACCAGCATGTCGCAAGCAGGCACCCCCTCGCAAACGTGGAAGGGGCCGTCCGAAGAGGAAACAGATCTCCCGGGAGGACTTCGCACGCTCCAGTCGCAAGTGAGGCAGCCAGCCAGCCTTCCGCCAGCCTTCCTTGACCAGCCACTGCATTGACTTGGACTACGATCCCACTCCACACAGCCATCTGGATGGCATGTGTGTGTTGGACTATGGACATAGAACCAGTGGGTACACCCTGATCATCACGCAGCCATGACCGACAGCTCATTGTCACTGCACGCACCACTTTTGTCATCACCTTACACACAATCACATGTCACAGTTTGTAATAAATGCACCTTTTTCACTAACTGCTGTTTGTGCCCTGTGTCTTATTTGTACGGAATACAACGGCCACCTTGGGCGGAAAGGCACCTGATGCGTGGCATGGCATTTGAATCCGGAGGGCCTGTAGGGACCTAGGGGTGGGAGACAGAACAGGAGCACATTCAATGAGTGTGTCACACACCCATCACACAGTACATGTCAACAACTACAAGCAATGTACACACATCGCACAGAGCTATAGGGCACAATGCCACAGCCACCAACAGTGGCATACTACCCTGGCCATGGAGCGTTGACACACAGCACGCAGTGAACAAACGGCCACCCTGACACAGCACACACACACCTGAACAGATACAGCCACATCAGCCGTCGTACATGGACACTCACCGTCAAGTGAAGTAGCGGGCGATGAGCTGCTGCCGCACATTACCAGCTTCCTCCTCTCCGCTGTCCTCCTCACTCGAGCTGTCCTGGTCTGCGGGCTGGGGCCCTGGTTGGTCTCCGTCATCCACGATGAGGGGGATCTGCTTCCGAATGGCCAGATTGTGCAGCATGCAGGACGCCACCACTATCCGGCACACCTTCTGTGGGGAGTACGCCAGCGCACCCCCGGTGCGGTCCAGGCACCTGAACCTGGACTTGAGGAGGCCAAAGGTACGCTCGACCACACGTCTGGTCCTCCCATGTGCCTCATTGTAGCGATCGTCTGCTGGGGTGCGAGGATTCCTCAATGGACTGAGCAGCCATGCCCCATTCGGATACGCAGAGTCACCTGGGTGTGAGGGACACAGAGAACCGTTGCTAATCCAACTGGACAGGGGACAGCATCGCACAGCCAGCACGCTACACCACTCCACATACTCACCGACAATACAGGCACGATCCTGTTGCATATTGGACATCAGTCGTGGCAAGATGCTGTTGCGCATTATGTGTGCGTCATGGGCCGAGCCTGGGAACTTTGCACACACGTGGGTGATCACCATGTCCGCAAGGCACACCACTTGCACATTCAGGGAGTGCGTGTGCTTCCTGTTGCGGTACAGGTGCTCAGTGGCCTGTGGTGGTACAAGGCCGACATGTGTGCAGTCAATGGCTCCAACAACGTGTGGGATTCTGCCAAGGGCATAGAATGCACCCTTCACTGCCGCCAATTCACGAGCCCTGGGGAAGCGGATGTACCTGTTCCGGTACAGCATCATGGCTGCCAGTACATCCCTCAGCACCTTGCTGAACATGGGCTGGGACATCCCTCCTCCACTGCCCACTGTGTGCTGGAATGACCCAGTGGCGAAGAAATGCATGGCGGCCATCACCTTAGCCGTGGGGGTGACAGCAGTCGGATACACCCTGCGGGGACGGAGATGGGGTTCTAACATGGCACACAGTCGATGCAGGGTTGGCCTGTCCAGCCGAAACTTCCTAATGACCTCCGTATCCTCCATGTCTGCCAGCAATTGGCATGGGCGGTCAATGTTCGGTCTCCGCCTAGGGACAATGGCAGAGGACACATGTCAAAGCAACACGACACATAGCAATTTCGCATACACATCACTGACATGACTGAGCAAGCACATGAGCCACAGCCCAGCTGTCAAGCTGGGACGGCACGGCCACAATACACTTACACAGGTCTCCCAACAATGGCAATGGCTAGTGATACAAACCACTGCCATGTGCATGCACATGGGGATCTAGGCCCCAATGACTTGCGGGGCGTGCTGATGGGGACTGACTGCATATCCGTCAAGCGGCAACGCCACGGCAACATGAATGTCTGCTGAGCATGGAACTGCTTCCGCGGCTGGATGAGTATGGCACACGACGACGACGATGTGGGCACAGGCTGAGCGGCCAAAACAAGTGGGACCTGTGGCACGAGGGGATATGAGACAGTAGTAGGTGTCAGCACTGCACCCTATGTACAGCACTGTACGGATCACACCTCCCGAAACATTGACAGGTGTCCACATTGACAGCCCCATGCCAAGACGGCTGTGTGCTTGCAGTCACACGTCACAGGTGAGAGGTTACATTGCACGTGCCAGGTGGCAGACGTACACAGTGGGAGCTGGCATGTGTGTGCATGTGTCTCCTGTTCAGGATCCACCAGATGGGCGCTGACTCTGTACTGACCATTGGACACAGCATGTTCCGTGGAAGGCTTGTGTGTGTGGGATGGTGGCACTGGATGTGCCTCCGTTGGGTGGGGGCCATGCACAGGGCGGGTACGTCGATGATTGCGCATTGTTGGTCACGGTGGGTGCACCAACTGAAGATGTGTTGCCCTGTGTTCAATTCCTATGTCCGCATGATGATGGACTGTAGATGTGGGCAGACTACACATTGGTCGATGTGCTGTCTATATGCATGTGCCTTCACACCAGGCACAGCTGCCCCTGCACATGTGACCCCTGCTGGACTCGCTGCTGGGTCTGTGGAGCTGATGCACCTTTGCGCGTGGGGCGGACAGCTCTCCTCACTTCCCTCATTGCGCATGTCATGACTTTGCCGCAGGTGACATGGATCATGGAGGGCCCACATGTACGCGTGGGTAGGCTACACATGATTGTACACTGGTCGCCACCCCCAGTCAGTGTTTCGAATGGGAAGGTTGTCGTGCTGGTGGTATGTTCGATGTGGCGGATGGGCGGGCCTAGGTGCGGGCTTACATTCCGGACATGGGGGGGTAGTTGGATTGGCGACTAGTTGCAGTACACACGGGACACGTCTCTTCCTTTCCACATCTGGGTCATCCCTTGTACTAACTGACAGTGATACAGTCATCTTCGCCCCAGCCCTCATGTCCTCCCCTCGCTCCCCCAATATGCATGCTCACCTGCGAGGCTAGCGCTTGCACAGGCAGCCCCAAGCTCGCACCAGAGAGGGCAAGGAGTGTATGTGTGGGTCCAGTTGCACGAGTGGGCTGTCTCAGGGTATGATGTGTCGCGGGACGCCGTCCACCTGCGTGGTGCCCCAAATGGAGACCCGGCCTGCATGGACTATGCATCACAGTCTTCGCCTTCCGGATCCGCCACCTGCGACACCCAGTGGCTGTGGCTGCCCTTGCGGCCAGGCCGCGTCCGTCTGTGGCTGATGGCCCACACATTCACTCTTTGGCCTTTCTGGGGAGGGCTCGGGGGTGGTGGCGCACGCGCTTGCACTTAGTCGCAATGGCATGTGGCGTGGTTGGTATGATGGGCAATGGATGGGATGGTGCGAGCCACCTCCCGTGACGTCAGTGCTGCTCGTGCTGTGGTGCGTCCCCCTACACTTCCATCTGACTTGTGCCATGCTAGACGTTGAGGTTCTATTGCCTGCGTGATATGACCAGGAGGAGCGCGAGGAGACCTCTCACACACCATGCTCCACTGCCATCCCGTGCCCTGTATCACCTGTGCGGATTGACTATGTTGGGGTTACACCTGGTCGACTGGGGCTGTGTGTGCCTTGTCAGGGGCATGGCGGGCGCACAACAGGATCCAGCTTGTCCACAGAGGGTGGGCTGAGGTGCGCCTGGTACCGCTTTGTACGTGTGCCCGGCTGCTGTGCACACACGTGTTCACTCCCCCGACAGGTGTCCTCTCACAATGCCCAGGGAAGCGGTGGTGTACTGTTCATGACCCCTCCCAACACGGCGTGCTCCAACTTGGCATGTGCGCATCTACCCGTCGCACCCACCCACCTGAGCACTGCGTCCATACGACTTCACACGACACATGTGTGTCTTCCACAGTAGTGCTACTCATTTGCGTTGACACCAATACCAGTGGACTACATGGTCATGTCACGACTGCCGTGTACTTCACATACTCTCATCCTCTCTCATTCGTACTTGTGAAATGAGTCAGCGGAGACAGTTTTGGTTTCAAACATTATATTGAGTCTTCTGTCCTCTGTGATGCAGTATAGTGGACACTACTGGCAGCGGGATACATGTTGAGGATATACTGAGCATGATTGCAAATGGGATAGGGTGTGGGGTTACATGTGATTGGCTGTTGCATGTGGGATGTGGGCTTCAGAGTGACATCTGCTTGGCCAAGGCTGTGCTAATGTACATTTACGTATAGCTGCGGAGCTGCGGACTTTGACACAGACGGTATACATGTAGCCTACCAGACCGCTTGGCATCATGGGCACAGTCCATCTCAGTTCCATGTGACAGGTTTGCTGCGGTTGTTCCTCATGCACGCGTGCATGTGAGATGACATCAGGGCATGTGCTTGCATGCATGCAGCGGCGTGCCACTTGTTGTTGCACTGTGGTGGTTACTGGACATGTCACAGTCACTGGGGTCGTGTTGTTGTTGTATGCACTTGTCGTCCATGCAAAGGTCCTGGTATGGGATTCCCGGGGCGGGGGTGGGAGGGGTGCAGCACCCACAGACTCCAGGCGACCTATTCATGTCCACTGAGCGGTGTGTGTGTCCATGTGCGCTGGATCCATGTCGTGTTCTGGTTGTTCGTGCAGTTCCGTCCATGTGGGTGCGATACACAGAGCCCATGCCACTGCCTCCCACGATGCATGCGGTGTTCCTGGATGTGATGGGGAACAGTGTGCATGTCCCGGTCATATCCGATGTCATGGCGATGTCGTTGATGGTGTGGTTACAGTTGCCGGTCGTTTGGTATGGCTGTTGTGGTGGTGACTGGCCAGTCCGTGCGGAAGCGAAGCATGGGTGCGGGGTTGGACATCATAGGTCACTCGGGGAACCTGCGTTGTGGTCCGACGTATTTACAGGTTGTCAGGTATGCGATGCCGTCCAGCAGGGCTTCCATGTCATTGGTGGTGTACATGTTTGCCAGCCAATGAAGCGGATGGTGGCTGTCAAGGTGTTGTTCGTAGGTTGTCCCTTGGAGGACCATGATGGGGCATGCTGGGTGACATTCGATGTAGCTGTTATCGATGATCCGTCGTGTGGAGGCACAGTGGTCCCATTTCAGTGCGGGTGCGATGTTGGCCACATACGCCATGCCCCCATAGGCAGAGCAGGCCCTGTCGTGTGCGTCCAGAGGGAGGAGTAGTGGTAGCAGGTCCGCCTTCAGACATGCCGGGTTGGAGAGGCATATCTCGACGGGATGCTGGTAGGGACACCTCCGACAGTAGAAGACGGGCATGACGCAGCTGAACAATGTGATGCGGTAAGTCAGTCGGTAACTTACGTTCAGCAGGGACAGGAGATCGCATCCCAGTGTATGGCACAGGTTGGTTTTGTACAGCTTGAGCTGTTCGGCGTAGTTGGGTAGGTGTGTTGCGGTTGCCATTTCGCAGCGGTTCGTTGAGGTGGCGTGCTCCGGCTGTGTGTGCAGTCTGCAATGTGCACGCTCCGGGGTTGCTGTGAGCTCTGTGTAGTCGTAGGGAGACAGGACTTGTGTTCTGTTGGCTTGTTTGGAGGACACGGGCCCTCTTCCCACATGCTTCTCAGACAGTTCAAGGTCAGTGCTGTGTGACTCCTTCCAATTAACTTGCATGTGGCCGACATGGGGGAGTATTTTCTTCTTTCTTCCCCGTCCGTTGTGTGCTTCTGTGATATGCGGTATCTGCCCTGTGGTCGGTCTCCTCGGCATGCCTGTGTTGGTCTATTCTTGGACAATGGCTGTATTCACCGGCTTCTGTCGTAGGGCTGTGGTTTCGGAGTTGGAATGGAAGGTCATTCAGTGCTGTCTGCTCTCCCTTGTGTGGGCGGCAGGCTGCCTTTCCGCTCTGCGTTGGGCCTTGTGTGTGGATGTTATTCTTGGGCCACCTGTTGTCGGTCCCCGGGCTCTTTGGTGTTCCGTTTTATATGTCTTGTTCATATGTGCAGGGTGGTATGGGTGTTTCTGTGTGGTACTGGCGTTCCTCTTCCCGAAGGAGCCCTGCTTCTCCTAGTTGGTGTTGCCGCCGCTGTGTGCTACGCCATGTTTGTTACACTGGGGTGTGTCCTGCTGTTGCGTGTCTTCACTGACATGTGTGCGTCGGTTGTGTGGCGTTGGGTGTTGTCCGTGCATTGGGCGTTGGGGACATGTCTGTGGCCGGCCTGTCACGTGTCATGTGCGTTCGGGGTGGGGCTGATGTGTGTGCTGCTTGGTTGTGTCCCTGTGTCTGTGTGCGACGCATGCATGGCGCTGCGGTTGGCCTCTGCGTTGTGCGCATGTGTGGCGGCGTCATCGCCGCTTTGGGGCCGTGACGGGGTGGTTGGTTCCTAGTCCCAGGTGGTGTGTACACATGTGTTCTGCGATGTTACGATTTGGCCTGTGTGTCATATGTGGATGCGATGGTGGATGTGTTGTGTACACGCGCTGGTGGGGGGTTGTCCGCTTTTTCCGCCCTTGCACTGTGTGCGCTGTTTGCGTGCACTTGTTGTGTGTGTGCCTACCTGCGTCTCCGCGGTACGTTGCGTCCTTGGTGGTGCATCAGCAGGAGCATGGGGAGGGCCTGCAGTGCTGGATTCATGCTCGGGGAGCCGCTTCTTCGTTGTCCGTGCTCGGCGTCCGTGTTACCGCTTCGGTTTGTCGTACGGTATCTCTTGGCCGTGGGAGCCGTTTGTTTGCGGCATCGTAATTTATGCGCCGGGCGGGACGTGTTTCGTCGGACGGTGTGTGTCAGTTGGGCTGCGCCGCTACGTGTACGGGCGCACTTTGATGGCGGACGGTGTTGCTGGCTTGCCGGCGGTGTTTGGCCTACTTTTCGCATCGTAATTGGGCGGGCGTGTGGACTGCTGCGTGCCGGCGGTAACTGGTGCTTTTTGCATCCGCCAGCACGGCGGTAGTGCTTCCGCCCGACATCGTAATGGGCCCCATAGAAACTGTAAAATATTAATTATTAGTCAATAATTAAATATTATGTATTGTTATTAATTTTGTATTATTAAAAATGTTTTAATATTAGTGTGAAAATGTATAAAAAAAATGTGTAACATATGTTTTAGGAGCGGGATGTTTAGTTATTAAGCGTAAAGGGTGGGGAGTATTTTAAAAATATTAGTGTAAATTTAGATATTAATTTTAAATTTTTAGAAATTAGAAATTAATTTCAAAAACGAAATTTATATTAAAAGTGTAAAATAAATGTTTTTTTAGGAGCGGGATGTTGGGTTATTAGGGGATAAGGGTGGGGAGTAATTTAAAAATATTAGTGTAAATTTATATTTAAATTTAAAATTTTTAGAAATTAGAAATTAATTTAAAAAACGAAATTTATATTAAAAATTTAAAATATATGTTTTTTTTAGGAGTGGGATGTTGGGTTATTAGGGGATAAGGGTGGGGAGTATTTAAAAAATATTAGTGTAAATTTAGATATTAATTTAAAAATTTTAGAAATTCGAAATTAATATAAAAAACGAAATTTATATTAAAAATTTAAAATATATGTTTTGTTTTAGGAGTGGGATGTTGGGTTATTAGGGGATAAGGGTGGGGAGTATTTTAAAGATATCAGTGTAAATTTAGATATGAATTTAAAATTTTTAGAAATTAGAAATTAATTTAAAAAACGAAATTTATATTAAAAATTAAAATATATGTTTTGTTTTAGGAGGGGATGTTTGGTTATTAGGGGATAAGGGTGGGAAGTGTTATTTAAATAATATTTTAAAAATATTTATTAAGTAGAAATTAAAAAAATTGCAAATAATTAGAAGAAATAAAGTCATTTATAAATATAAATAGTAGGTTGTTTTTAGTACTGGGATGTTGGGTTATTAGGGGAAAATGGTAAAGTTGTTAATATTTTAAAACATATATATTTAGGGGCCGATTCCGATTCAGGCCGGAAATCTCTCCGACCGAGCCGGACTCGGAGAGATTTCCGACCGAATCGGACTCTGGCAGCCCGACCGAACGAGTACGATGCGCACGTATGCCATCGGACTCAAGTCGGTCGGACTCCCATTGAAGTCAATGGGAGCCGGTCGTACAACGCGTACGCGGGCTCCCATTGACTTAATGGGTGCGAGGCGGTCAAGCGCGCCCCCTACAGCGGGTACCCGTCGAAGCGACTCGCGCCGTACACGCACAGGTAGGGGGGACCCATGGGTCCCCCCTGTGTGCGACTCGCGCGGCTACGCGTACAGGGGGGTGCGACACGGACCCCCAAAGTACGTCTCCGACTGCTCTTTGGAGCCGGAGTGCGCGGCTCAGTCGGACTGCTCGCGGCGCGCATCGTACTCACCCGGCCGGGGAACGTCTCCATTGCGCGGTGCGAGTCGAGTCCGAGCGAGTCGGTCGGTGCGGTTCGACCCGGGAACGGGTCGGTCGGAGCGGTCGGGACGCCCGGACGAGTCGGTCGGCGAATTCGCATCGTACTCGCTCGCCCGGACGCGCGTACGAATCGGTCGGGAAATAGGGCTCCGAATCGGATCCGGTTAAGCCGAATCCGATTCGGAGTCCTACCGGCCGAGATCGGAATCGGCCCCTTAGTGTCCAGCGTCTTCTTGACTTCATAATTACTGGAGTGGGAATAGTAATTTGTATGTGTTTAATGTCCAGCACCTTCCCTGAGTTAATATTTACTGGAGTGGGAATAGTAATTTATATATGTTTAATGTCCAGCACCTTCCTTGAGTTAATACTAACTGGAGTGGGAATAGTAATTTATATATGTTTAATGTCCAGCACCTTCCCTGACTTAATTTTGACTGGAGTGGGAATAGTAATTTTATATGTTTAGTATCCAGCCCCTTCCCTGTCTTAATTTTGACTGGAGTGGCAATAGTAATTTTATATGTTTAGTGTCCAGCACCTTCCCTGAGTTAATATTTACTGGAGTGGGAATAGTAATTTATATATGTTTAATGTCCAGCACCTTCCTTGAGTTAATACTGACTGGAGTGGGAATAGTAATTTATATATGTTTAATGTCCAGCACCTTCCCTGACTTTATTTTTACTGGAGTGGGAATAGTAATTTTATATTTTTAGTGTCCAGCACCTTCCCTGAGTTAATTTTGACTGGAGTGGGAATAGTAATTTTATATGTTTAGTGTCCAGCACCTTCCCTGACTTAATTTTGACTGTGGTGGGAATAGTAATTTTATATGTTTAGGGGTCGATTCCGATTCGGGCCGGAAAAAGCACCGACCGACTCGGATCCGGAAATAATACCGACCGACATGTACCTGTGGCGCCCGACACGACAAGTACGATGCAAGGCGTGAAAAATCCGACCGACACGTACCGAAACCAAGTCGACCGACCAAGCCGCACGGAAAACAGCAATCCGGCCGGAAAAACACGCAAATCCAACCGACCGACACGCACCCGGAACAAATCCGACCGAAACGTACACGCGAACTCCAAACCGCAAAGTACGATGCAAGGCGCGAAAACCACGAGCGAGTCGGATGGAGGCCAAGCAGCACGACCGACACGCATACAAAACCGAGCCGAAGCAACACAAAACACCGCGACCGATGCGTACGCAGCATAGAAAACTGCACAAACACAGCGTGAACGAAACGGAGAAGACCGTACGAGACAAATGCAGGGTCCGACTCGGTCACAAGAACGTTTCCAACATACACAAACAGCACAAAGGAAAAATCACCCAAAAAAAGGCCAAACAAGCAATTACCAAGCCAATAAATACTGGGGGGTGTGGGGACAGAGAACAAAGACACACCCACAACTCCACCTATATAAAGGACACAAATCACAACCATGAGCCTTTGCAAATGCCATTCCACTGCCAGCACCCAAGAGAAAGCAACCACACACCCACAGCTCATCCCTCACACAAGCCACACACCAGCAGCACACCAACAAATACCTACCTCACATACACCCAGCAAAACACACACTCACACACCCTCACCTGCACACCAACACACACATCACTCACCATCACCACCCATCACCATGCCCCCCAAGAAGAATCCCAAGTTCCTAGATTGTGAATTGGAAGTCATGGTAGACGAGATCCTCAGGGTAGAGCCACAGCTGTTTGGCACACTGGTCCAACAGACCCCCATCTCCCAGAAAACCAAGATGTGGGAGAGGATCATCAACAGGGTGAACGCACAATCACCATGTCGGCGCACAAAGAGCGACATCCAGAACAGGTGGTATGACGTGCGCAGGAGGGTACGGGACCTGTTGAAGAAAGACTACATCAACAGCCAATACACCGGCAGTGGCCCTCCTGCCAAGCCAATATACCTCAGGCCCTGGGAGGAGAAGGTGCGGGCCATCCTTCCGCCAGTGAGCGTATATGGACTAGAGGACATCCCAGAGCCTGCTGAGTACACAACAAATGTACACATTATACTGCCCCAAAACACACACATCACTGTCAAGGGGAGAGTCAAACCATGCACTCATAGCAATTACACAGCAACCAGAACAGAATCATCCCAAAATGTGTATGTCAGTCAGATAAACACAACACATGCCATCAAAAAAGTCACATCCAACTGTGCCAACACATGTACAAACACAACTACAACTACAGCTAGGCAGTGGCACAAATAGAACTAACAAACACATCCAGACATGTAGCCACCACAACAACACCAACACACAGTGAAGACCACTCAAAGGAAGGAATTCTGTGTATGCTGGCCAAGTCAGTGTAGCCAATAGCATCATGGGAGTTGCAGTCACACATATTGCCCCCCACAACTGTCCCATCAACACCACCCTGAACCATGCTCACATCACAGGGAGTGGAGAAGGACTCACAAGATGGCTGACACTGGCTACTGCTGTGGGGAGCACAAGGCCCTGCTGCCAACTGTGCACCAACAAACAGCAGGACACCACTGACTGACATCCTGAGAGACAACTTACACTCCCTGCAATGCAAGCACGTTCCATGGTGGGATATCTGGCTAGCTGGGTGGGAAGGAGGACTTGCAGCACTGACCATAGTCACAAGCACCTCCCCTCACACACACCCCAACACAAACTCCACAGAACCCACCTGGTAGAATGCAATGCCCCCATCCTAACACAAGATCCCACAAAGAACCACCACCCTGGGTTATGTTGTGTGAAGCACAGGGACACTCTTGGGACTTTTAGCCAAACAACTGCCAGGACAACACTCCCAGCCATCCTGTCAGCACAGCCAGCCCACCCCACAGGGAAGAAGAGTCAAAGGAAGGAAGCATGGGCATGCTGGGAAGGGGGTGGAGGCAATAGCATGATGGGAGTCGTAGTCACTGATATTAGTCACCCCCACAACTGTCCCATCAACACCACCCTGAACCATGCTCACATCACAGGAAGTGGAGAAGGACTCACAAGATGGCTGACACTGGCTACTGCTGTAGGGAGCACAAGGCCCTGCTGGCAACTGTGCACCAACAAACAGCAGGACACCACTGACTGACATCCTGAGAGACAACTTACACTCCCTGCAATGCAAGCACGTTCCATGGTGGGATATCTGGCTAGCTGGGTGGGAAGGAGGACTTGCAGCACTGACCATAGTCACAAGCACCTCCCCTCACACACACCCCAACACAAACTCCACAGAACCCACCTGGTAGAATGCAATGCCCCCCATCCTAACACAAGATCCCACAAAGAACCACCACCCTGGGTTATGTTGTGTGAAGCACAGGGACACTCTTGGGACTTCTAGCCAAACAACTGCCAGGACAACACTCCCAGCCATCCTGTCAGCACAGCCAGCCCACCCCACAGGGAAGCAGAGTCAAAAGGAAGGAAGCATGGGCATGCTGGGAAGGGGGAGGAGGCAATAGCATGATGGGAGTCGTAGTCACAGCTCTACATCCCCCACCACATGGCCCAGCAAGCTCACACTCACGCATGCACATCCCACAGAGAGTGGAAAGGCCCATCAAAGATGTCTGACACTGTTGCTGTGTCGTGGGGAGCACAAGGGCATGCTGGGTACTGCACACCAACCAACAGCAGGACACCACTGTCAGCCATCTTGCCATTGCTCTCACACCCACACACACTGAACTCCCCACAAAAGCAAGTAAGTATGGGAATGCTGGGAAGTGGGGTGGAGGCAATAGCATGATGGGAGTCGTAGTCACAGACATAGCTCACCCCCACAACTGTCCCATCAACACCACCCTGAACCATGCTCACATCACAGGGAGTGGAGAAGGACTCACAAGATGGGTGACACTGGCTACTGCTGTGGGGAGCACAAGGCCCTGCTGCCAACTGTGCACCAACAAACAGCAGGACACCACTGACTGACATCCTGAGAGACAACTTCCACTCCCTGCAACGCAAGCACGTTCCATGGTGGGATAACTGACTGACTGGGTGGGTGGGAAGGAGGGCCGGCTGTCAACCAAACACAACCAATGCAGACCATGTTCACACCCCAGAAAATACATAGAAATGCCCAAATAATGCAGGACAATGTGCCACACCAATATCAACCCCTGACTGTGACGACTTAGGACAATGCAATGTACAGGCTCGCACCCAGAGGCACAGTCACAACTGTCATGTGTGTCAACCATTGATGCCTGCAGAAACATAACATACATTGTTTGTGTCTCCCAAAAACAGGTGATGATGGGGACACAGCAGCAGACGCTGAGGAGTCCCAGTCCCAGGCTCAAGAGGATGCGGAGCTCACTGGCGTCGTACAGCCTCTGTCCTCCTCGGACGATGAAGACCAACCTGGCACATCCGGTGCAAGTCAACATGCAGCACCAGCAGGACCACCAGCTGCACCCCCTGCACCCACCCCTCCCTGCCGACATGTCACCACAAATACCATCCCTGCCGACATGGACAGAACAAGGAGCAACACCAGCACAGGGACCCTGGACCAACCTGGGGCCATGGACACCACCACCACCACCAACCCCCAAGGTGGACCAGGGTCATCTGTGCGTGCCACTGCACACACTGCACATGTCAGCAGGGGTGGTGGGAGACAGAGGTCGCTGCTTGCAGACGTTGCTGGTGTGCATGATGACCCACAACTGGTACGCATAGCTGATGCGTACCAGTCCAGCACCGGAGAGCTCAGCCAGGTAGTGGGGCTCCTCAGAGACATGAAACAGCAGCAGGCTTCCCATCATGCCTGCTTGGACTCCCACATGTCCCACGTGGAGTCACACATGTCCCGCGTGGACTCACACATGTCCCGCGTGGAGTCCAAGTGGGATGCACTGCATGAGATGACGGCGGTGCACAGGGACATTTTACAATGCCTCCGCCAGATGAACAGCAACCAGTCCACACCTCCCTGTGTGCCAACAACATCTGGTGCCGAACAAACTGCAACTGCCACAGGGAGGGAGGAGGACTCTGGCGGAGAGTCCCCTGCACCGCAGCAGCCTGTACTTGAGGGCCCCCCCCCAAGAAGAGGGGTCGTCCGAGGAGGGAAAAGTGAGAGGCCGATGGCCAAGCGCAACTCCCAGGAAGCCTGAACCTGTTCTGGATGTTCGCCTTTGTGTACAGACTGTTCACCCTGTTGACGGCAACACTACTCCCACACATTGCATGGGGAGTACAAGTTGGACCAATGTGTCAGACAACTGTGTCCCCGATACTGGGGATCCTGTCTACCAGGACTTTCAATTCACCTAGGAACTTCGGATTGCAAGATTTATGTACAGCACTACCCATCCTATGCACTATTAACACAAATGTATCACAATAAACACACTAATACACCATACTTGCCTCTGTCGTGATTCCAACGTGGGTGCTGTTATGGGGATGATGAACTGCAAAATTACACTGTGTATGCGAACTGCAACAGCAAGGACAACACAGGCATGTGAGTAAAGGCAACGTGACACATATGAGGGAGACACACCACCAGGGCTACACAACACATACACACCTAGGCCATCTGACTCATTGCCTACACTGATGTTGCCAGGGAAGACGGTGCAATGCACAGACACCACACCCATTCCCAGTTGTAGTCAAGTAGCCCACAGGTGCAGTAAGCAAATGGCAGTCAAATGTATGACCACAGACAACGCACATCACAAAGTGAAGCACAGGTTTATTACACAGTTGCAACATGTCATAACCACTACAGATGCAAGGTAATCCCACCTGGCAGCGGGCACACAGTCAACAACTGTAGACGGAAGGAAGTCCATGGGTGTGGCGCACATCACCTGTAGGGACACAACAGCTACCAGCCTGGATGTGCAATCACGTCGTCAGTGGACACAGTTGACCAAACGAATCTGAAAGTACCCTGTGAAGGACAGAAATGACACACAGTCAAAAGCAATGGAGTACAGGACAGAACAGCAAAACTCATGCACAATACATGTTACAAGATACCCACCCAGAACCAAGTTAGCATGTCAACACTGTTGGGGAGTACAGCCCACCTGTTAGCACACATCGCAACACACATCCAGTCAAGTAGCCCATGGACACACTCCAACAGCACCAGAGCACCACCCACACATCATGCCAACTCACATCATTGACATGACACCTCAGGATACTCACATTCAGCTAAAGAAGTTGGTGATGAGCTGTGTGTGGACATCACCATCATCATCATCATCATCACCGTCACTGGAATCGTGGTCCAGGCCAGGATCCTCCACAGGTGGCGGATGTTGGTCATTGTCATCCTGGATGAGAGGCAACTCCTTCCGCACTGCCAGGTTGTGGAGCATGCAGCAGACGATGATAATCTTGCACACTTTCGCAGGGGCATATGGGAGGGACCCTCCGGTCTTGTCCAGGCAGCGGAAGCGGCTCTTCAGGAGACCAAATGTCCGCTCAATCACTCTCCTGGTCCGACCATGTGCCTCATTGTAGCGCATCTGGGCTGGTGTCACAGGGTTCCTGAGGGGTGTCAGCAACCACGGCATGTTGGGGTATCCCGAGTCACCTACGGACAGACAAGTGCACATTAGCTGACTTGGAAAAGTGGGCGGAATACTACAGATCAGATCACACACAATGGCACAAAGTCAGTACACACCGACAAGCCAGGCACGCTGGTTCTGCATCTGTGCCATCATCCTGGGGATGCGACTACTCCTCATCACAAAGGCATCGTGTGCTGAACCAGGGAAACGGGCACACACGTGTGTGATGGTCATGTCTGCAAGACACACCACCAGTGCATTGACCGAGTGGTAGTGCTTGCGGTTCCTGTAGGCCTGCTCCTGGGCCTGTGGTGGTACCAAAGCCACATGTGTCCCATCAATGGAGCCAATGACATGCGGCATCCTCCCCAGGGCATAAAAGTCACTCTTCACGTCAGTGAGTCGTCGCAGTCTAGGGAAATAGATGTACCGGTTCAGGAATAGCAACATTGCCGCCAAAACATCGCGGAGCACACGGCTCAACATGGTCTGTGACATCCCACCAGCAGTCGCCACAGTATGTTGGAAGGTACCGGTGGCAAAGAAGTGTAGGGCTGCCATCACCTTCACCTTGGGGGTCAGCGCTGTAGGATACGGCCGGCCAGGCTGCAAATGTGGGGACAACTGCACTGCCAAATCCTCAATCAGCTGCCTGGTGAAGCGGTACCGTCGGATGCTGTCCCGTTCCACCATCGTTGCCAGGTCTGGGAATGGTCGATGGACAGCAGGAGCCCTGCAGTGCAGAGGAGAAGTAAGCAAGATTGTCAGTCACCCCACATATGCGGCATTGAACACACTCAAGATCCCAACATACATCATTATGAGGCACAACTACATGAAGTGTGCAGTTCCGGAAGGACATGTATGGTACATACATGGCCAACATCTGTCAACACGGTCCAACAGGTGGCATCAATTAGTCCCAGGTTGGCCCATTGGATATCATGAGGCCGTGTCACAGTTCCCATCTCCTGCTGCCGTGTCACAATAACCCCCACAGTGACATGTGAGGACAGATGTGCCCCAGGCACCACAGCTCAACGACAGGTACATTCCCAGGGACCCTGTATTGCCACATGGACACTGGCATTACATGGAGTATCATGTATACACCACAGCAAAACAACCATTACCCCCACAGGTAGTGGCCCCACTTGCCACGGCAGGACAGACATGGACGTCTGTGACACACACACGCACAACATCAAAGTCCATGCACACACAACCTGGATGTGGAGACTGTCTCCCATTGTGCACATGAAATCAGAGACATTGTAAACACTACATGCACAAAGACTGTGGAGGACCATCACTATTGTGCCACTGGGACACCCTGGCTCAAACATACCGTCCCACATGGGACTCACGGGGTATGTGACATG
Source organism: Calotriton arnoldi (assembly GCA_963921515.1). Taxonomy (NCBI): domain Eukaryota; kingdom Metazoa; phylum Chordata; class Amphibia; order Caudata; family Salamandridae; genus Calotriton; species Calotriton arnoldi. The sequence goes on along the minus strand of CAWUFW010000124.1, from coordinate 594,514 downwards.
ACATACACATACACCACCGTGAAATGTGACCATGGCACATGCACAGATATGAACAGTTGCACATCACAGTGGTCATGTACACGTAACACCCAGGATCCTGTCCCCATGAACACGTGCACAGCCTGGGGGTGGCTGCCCACAGGTGACACCCACAGGACAACATGTACACCAACATACACACAATAGGAAATGCAGCCTTACATGCCTTATGATAAAGTTTGGACAGGCTGTCGCGATGTTGGTGTGCCCCTCACTCCCTGGGAGCTATCTGTGGCTGGCATATGTCCATCTGAGACAGGCATGCTGACATATGCCAGTCACATGTACAGTGATGCGTTGTACTGCAATGGACCGATCGGTGCCCCCGGCCGGCCCATTGCATTCAATGTGTGCGGGTACGCGTTGTACCCCTGTACGCGTTGTACTGCAATGGACCGATCGGTGCCTCCGGCCGGCCCATTGCATTCAATGTGTGCAGGTACGCGTTGTACCCCTGTACGCGTTGTACTGCAATGGACCGATCGGTGCCTCCGGCCGGCCCATTGCATTCAATGTGTGCGGGTACGCGTTGTACCCCTGTACGCGTTGTACTGCAATGGACCGTTCGGTGCCTCCGGCCGGCCCATTGCATTCAATGTGTGCGGGTACGCGTTGTACCCCTGTACACGTTGAACTGCAATGGACCGATCGGTGCCTCCGGCCGGCCCATTGCATTCAATGTGTGCGGGTACGCGTTGTACCCCTGTACGCGTTGTACCGCAATGGACCGATCGGTGCGCAACCATTGACAATGGGCTTGCCTGGCAACGGACGCGTTTTCGAATTTCGAACGAGTCGGTTGCTGGAAAATTAGTTGGTCACCCACAACAATGTTGCAAAATCATGTATGTCATGAAGTTGAAGATTTGAAGGATGCTGTGGGCGTGTTTTGGTGCTGCTATTCCATGGATTGGCCAGATTCAGAAGATGTAAACGACTTGGACCTATCACTTTGGACACAAGGGACAGTATCTGCCTCTCCAGCACATATATATTGCTGGCTGTTCCCCTGAGAGCTCACTTGCCTGCACTACATGCTCCAGGACGACATCTGCCACTGCACTTATGCTGTCTCTGCCCCTCTGGACCCTGCAATGGCACGTACTGTGGAGAGAGCCCCAGCCTTCAGCCTTGAAGAGAACCAGGCCCTGCTGGACAGCCTACTTCCACAGTACAGCAAGCTGTATGGGACACCAGGGGAGCAGGTGAGTGTTCTGTGCACTGCCTTTCTGAATGTGCATTTTGTCTGACTAGCAAGGCTGAAAGTCTGCACGCCACTGGCTAGCAGGCTCACTGAGTAGTTGTCACCCCCATAGTGTGTAGTGACATGCACTGGACAGGTATGGTGCAGTGACAGTGCATTTGAACAAGGTTTTACTTCCCATGCAATGATACCATGTAGTGACGTCTGGCAAACTGTCCATGGGCAGCTTTGCACTGCCTGTGTACATCATGTGCCCCTGTGATTGAGACATGTATATACAACTGTGTCATGCACGGATATGTTGCATGTGTGGTAATGGCCTTTTCACTTTGTCATCCTGACAGGTTAATGCCCATCGGAAGCAGGAGATCTGGAAGGACATCGTCCGGGCCGTCCGGTCCGTGGGGGTCTACAAGCGCCGGATCCGCAACTGCCAGAAGAGGTGGCAGGACCTTCGGGGCTGGACCCGGAGGATTGCACGGGTCCAGCTGAAGCTGTCGCCTCCTCGCAGGAGGGGCGGAACACGGACCCTGACCCCCACATGCTCCAGATCCTGGCGGTGGTGTTTCCAGACCTGGATGGGCAGCTGAAGGCCAGACAGCAGCAAGGAGGGGGTGAGTCAAAGACTGCACTGTGAACTCTGTATTACATGCTTTGTGCCCTCCTCTGGCCTGGTTCAACTGCCACAGTGCAGCAGTCATGTTGTCCAGGAGCCATGTCCCTCTATTGTGCACTGCCCACTGCTCATCTGATACCCAGGTGTGGCCCTTACATTCAGGGAATTGTGTCACTTGGGACTGTGTCCTTGCAGTTTGCTTCACTAAAGGTGGGGGACAGCATCTGTTTCCCTAACTCTGTTGTGGGCATCATGGGTGGGTCCATTGTTCACACAACGCCTGTGTTTGGACATGTGATCTGCGTGTTGCTTTGATATGCGGTCCACTTGCTGAGCTGAGCCACCACATGTGCCTGGGGTATGTGGCACATGCCCATGCAGCGGGTGGGAACAATGTTTGGGCCCCAGGAGTGTGCAGATTACGTGTGTCACACATACATAGCCAGCTATCCACTGTCCAGGGCACATCCCTCATTCATGTGGAGCAGGACAGTCATGCCTACTCCAGGCCATGCAATGCACTCTGTACTCCCACTCCCGTGTATCAGCTGACACATTGTGCACAGTGATTTGACCCCTCAGGTGTCTGCCTCTGTGTCAGTGTGCTGTGGATTAGTTGCCAGGACTGCTGGGGTGTTTCTTGGTAGGGGCTCAGCATGCCCCTGGAGATGTGACCATAGGAGACGATACTTGTGTGTCACATAGGTGTTTGATCAGCTGCCCGTGCAGACTGGGGTATGCAAATGTGAAGTTCAGGCAGCTGTTCCCCATTCACAGCAGATTGTGAGGGGCTCAGGTTCAGAGGGTAGTGTCACAGGTCTCCCATATGTCCAATAGGTATGACTTGGACAGATGAGGGTTAAGATGATGTGTTGTGTGGGGGATGTACATGTGCACTTGTGCAGCTCCAGGACTTGCATTCCCCATGACCTACTATTGTGACACAGTGCATAGTGTTGTTGTCTGGCTGCCAAGTCATACATCACTGAGACAGTGATGTATGACTTAGCAGTCATGCCTCTGCCATTGCATGTGTCAACTTATTGGTGGTCCTGCAGGGGAGTGACATGTGCTACATGCACACCATTGTGGCGATGGCCATCAGGACATGGGTGCATCATGGTGTCTGTCGCTGGTATGCATCACATGCATTTCCTATTTGACTCTGGGCATCCCTTTCATCCGGAAACCTGTACTGACTCAGTGGCAAGAGCTGTGATGTGTGCATGTCCACATGCCACACCGTGTCCTCTGCACTGTCCAACTACTGTGTGCTTGGTGCATGTGTCCACACTGGGGTGTTGCAATCCAACAGACACCAGACAGATGGGTGCAAGGCCATGTGGGATGTGAGTGCCATGCTTGGCATCAGACTGACAATTGGCTTCTCCTGTTCAGTTAGGGCACTTTTAGCAATGTACAACTAATGATGCCAGGGCTTGCTCTGTAATGTGCTGTGCTCATAGTGGTGTGTGCGTTTGGTGCAGGTGACTGATGTCTGTCTGTTTCCCCATTGTTTGCAGATACATCCACGGCCACGGAACAGGAGGAGCCAGAGAGCCAGACTGGGTCAGCAGCCGAGGAGTGGTCGGAGGGACCCAGTGGCACGGAGGGCGAGGGGAGCCACACCGAGGAGTCCTCAGCACCATCCACCTCAGCTGAGGACCAGAGCAACTCGGAGGATGACTCCCTTGTGGAGGCGGGTGTCAGCAGCCACCACACCCCAGCTAGTGTTGCTGTCCCCGCCACCACCAGCACCACCACCGCCCTCCCATCGGCTCCCATTCCCCAGGTCCGTGGAGGCTCCCATGTTCGGGAGCATGTCTCCTTTGGGCCAGGCACCGCACCCCCTGCCCCTGTGTCCCCTGCTGCCCTGAGTGAGGAGTCTGTGTACCTCCTTCGCCAGCTCCATGTAGGGCAGACAGCCATGCTGAGTGTCCTCCATGCGCACACCGCACTGTTGACTCAGCTGGTGTCGTTCATGGAGGGCATCTCATCGGGCATGTCTGACCTACAGAGGGGCAATAGGTCCATGGACTCCTCCCTGACGGCAGCAGTGTCCCTCCTCAGACAGTCCCTCACCCCTCCTGCCTCTGCTCCATCCACACTCCCCAGCACCTTACCCGTCCCAAGCACACACACACCGGCACAGGCACACACCAGCACACACACGTCCAGCACACAGACACACACGCCACAAACAAAACGCACACGCACGCACAGTCAGGGGACTGAAACCAGACTCACAGGGGATGGGGCCCTGGTACACACACACGCATCCATGGGCACTGCGCAGTCCTCAGTTGCCTCTCCCTCCAAAGCACCCTCCCTTGCCTCACCTGCAACCCCAAAGACCCAGCGCCTCTTCCTCAGTGACCTCGGCCTCTTCCCCTCCGATCCAGCTGCTCCAGCATCCAGGGTGAAGAGGAAGCCCCCACACGGAGCAGAGTGCCCCTCGCCCCCGGACACCCTCCCCCAGGTGCAGACAGACTGAGGCCCCCACCCGCAAGTCCCCCGGAGTGCTAAGAGCAAGACCCCGCCGCCGCCCTGCAGCTCAAGCACCAGGTCTCCTTCCTCCATCCCTCAGGCCCCCACTCCACAGGTGCCCCCACCACACCCTGCCCCAGGTTCCCCCACCCACAGATATACCATCCCCAAGAGGCTCCGGCCTTCTCCCCCTGCCACTTGCTCTCCCGGCACCACACCCCCCGCTGCGCTTGTCTGTGTCACTGATGTGGTGAGGGTGTCCTCCCCCTCTGTCCAGCCCACCTTGCCTGTTCCCCATTCTCCTCCCCTGGTGGTAGGCACTGCAGTGGAGTCCACTACCACCCTGTCTGACTTGGGCACTGCAGTGGCGGACCTGTCCACTCCATCTGCAGGGTCCACTGCAGTCGTGCCGGCACCCACAACATCTGAGACATGGCCCCCAGTTGTGCCGGCACACACCATGTCAGACACCTCCACTGCAGTTGTCAGTGGCTCTCCAGCACCCACCACCCCTTCCCTGCTTCCTCCTGGTGAGCCCTGATCCTGTCCCTGCGGTGCCTGGCCTACCCCCCCGGTTGCCCCTCCTAGTGGATTGTCCCTGGTTTTGTGCAGGCATGTGTAGGGTGGCATCTGCCACTGTCACCCACTTGTGACTTTGTTGATGGACTGGCCATTGGCCTTTGTTTATGTTCTACCGGACTTCTACTTTTAATGCCACATATGCTGAATAAAGCAACTTTCTGTTCTCTAGTGCTTTTGCTTCTGATGTACATGATGTTGATGATGCTAACCATGCCCTTGCTGCAGTGATGGTGATATTTGGTCTCATGATAATGAAGTGTTACTGTGCAGGAACCCATGTGGTCCAGGGGGAATGTGTCCTATCCTGTGGTGTATCCATGTCATCCATAGCAGCATCTGAGGGTGTCATGTGTTCAGTATTTGGCAATGGGATTTCCTACTTAGATTGTCAATTTCACATCTGTGGCTTCCACCCCTGCACATCTGTTGTGCCTGCCATTGTTCAATTCGTCTGCTTCCCTGACCGTGTGGCCATCTCCAGTGGACATGCAGGTTTGGGCATCAATGGGGAAGGACTCATCTGTGTTGTCAGTGCAACATTGCTATACAAGTGTGTTGGATCTGTGCTGATGATTCCGTTGGCACTTCCATGACCAGGCTGATGTGACGGGAGCCCTCATTTGGTGCTAATTGTTGATTGTGTGACCAAGTGCTCAGCTGACATGATGGGGCCCTACTGAGGCAACATATGGCACAGCTTTCCTCACACAGGAGTGGAGTCCCCTCATGGCAGTGTGTACTCCTGTGACATTGCCTGCGCCCAAGGTGTGTGTTGTATGTGCATGTCTGTGTGTTCACTTCCGTTTAGCTGTGCATGCTGTGATCCCTAGTGTTGTACCTGTTTGTGATGCTAGCTGAGTTGAGCTATGTTCCCCCAAAGTCTTCTCCCTGGGTTCTCTGTGATGTGGGTGCATGGCACATTACTGGTCATCAGGGTGTCACCCATAGGTGTGCTTGCTGTCAGGGCTGAGTTTGTGTGCAGACGCAGATGGGTCACAGTCAGGTTTCCCCTTGGCACTTGTTGTTTGCCCCTGTCATGTGATTTCCAGTTTGTGTTATCTTTCAGTGATTGTGACACGTTGTGTGTGTGACTGCTGGCACTCCTCAGGGTCCGGGCTGCAATGTTGGTTGTTGTCGTCTATGTGTGTTCTTTGTGGGTGACCTTGGCTTCTTCATTGGTGTGTGACTGTGGCTGGGATCCCATTGGTTGGTGTGGTATTGCCGTCATGTCCATGTACAGCGTAGTGTGCAGTGTGTCAGACATTCAGGAGTCTTGTTGAGTGTCCATGTGTGATGTGTTTCTGCACCTTGGTTCCCACCCACCACCCTGGAATAGTCATGGGTGCATGTGCAATGTCACCAGTGCATGTGTGCTTCACTGCTGCACATTGTTGGAGGTCGAGGGGTGTGGTGTTGAGTGTGTGCAGATGAGAGTTGTTGCCCGGCTAGGCCCCTGCCTCCATGTTGGCCTTGGCTTACTGGCCATGCTGTTTGATTTGTGCTTGTAAAGGTGTGATGGTAGTTAGTTGCTCAGTACACATGACTGTGGTTCACAGTGTGAACCACATTTAGCTTTGTCATCACAGTGGGATTGTAATGCAGCCCAGGGTCACCACATCGTGGGGGCCCTGGGGGTGGTGCTGTGGTGTGTCTGTGTCTTACTGTGTCAGTTCCTGTCCCTACGTGCCTGTGTGACATGTGTGATTTGTGCTCCCTCTCATCTGACAATGCCTGCTTGCCCACATAGGGGATTTGGATCCATGAGTTACCTTTGTGTGGCACTGTATGCACATCTGTATGATTGGTATTCAGGTCTCCTCATGTGTTGTGTGGTTGCCTGGGGACACTGGCACCCCCCCTCACCTGTTGTGTATGATGTGCAGTGTGGGTCTGCCTGTTTGTGTTTGTGCATCTGCACCACTGCATTGGCATATCTTGGGTGTGCCATTGGCTGTATGTAGTTTGGTGGGTTTCCCCTGCTGTCCCTGGGACTCCTAGGTCATCGGTCAGCACAATGATCATGGTTTGTGTGTCCCATTGCTGCCATGGTATGGTATCTGTTCACCTCACATCTGCAGTCTCCACAGGGTATCTGCATGTGTGTGCCCATTGGTGCAAATATGTGGGTCTGCATTCTGATGGTCACTTCTGTCATTGTGTCATTGATGATTGTTGACGGTGTCAGCCCCCATGGGTGTTGTTTGTCTGCACATGGCCAAAGGTATGTCTTATTTGCACTGCAGGATTTGGCTCCCCCAATTTATGTTGCAATGGGACACATACACTACTTTGCCACTGATGTGTTTGTTGTTCTGTGACCAGGAATCATCCATGCAGTTTGGCAGTTGCACCTCTTTCTTTGTCAACACTTACATTTTGGTCACTGTGATGATGGGGGTTTGGACCCCATTGCCACAATGTTCAAAATGTGCTTCAGCTATGGACCCCACACTTACCTTTTGGTCACTGTGATGATGGGGGTTTGGACCCCATTGCCACAATGTTCAAAATGTGCTTCAGCTATGGACCCCACACTTACCTTTTGGACACTGTGATGATGGGGGTTTGGACCCCATTGCCACATTGTTCAAAGTGTGCTTCAGCTATGGACCCCACACTTACATTTTGGTCACTGTGATGATGGGGGTTTGGACCCCATTGCCACAATGTTCAAAATGTGCTTCAGCTATGGACCCCACACTTACCTTTTGGTCACTGTGATGTTGGGGGTTTGGACCCCATTGCCACAATGTTCAAAATGTGCTTCAGCTATGGACCCCACACTTACCTTTTGGTCACTGTGATGATGGGGGTTTGGACCCCATTGCCACATTGTTCAAAGTGTGCTTCAGCTATGGACCCCACACTTACATTTTGGTCACTGTGATGATGGGGGTTTGGACCCCATTGCCACAATGTTCAAAATGTGCTTAGCTATGGACCCCACACTTACCTTTTGGTCACTGTGATGTTGGGGGTTTGGACCCCATTGCCACAATGTTCAAAATGTGCTTCAGCTATGGACCCCACACTTACCTTTTGGTCACTGTGATGATGGGGTTTGGACCCCATTGCCACATTGTTCAAAGTGTGCTTCAGCTATGGACCCCACACTTACATTTTGGTCACTGTGATGATGGGGGTTTGGACCCCATTGCCACAATGTTCAAAATGTGCTTCAGCTATGGACCCCACACTTACCTTTTGGTCACTGTGATGATGGGGGTTTGGACCCCATTGCCACAATGTTCAAAATGTGCTTCAGCTATGGACCCCACACTTACCTTTTGGTCACTGTGATGATGCGGGTTTGGACCCCATTGCCACAATGTTCAAAATGTGCTTCAGCTATGGACCCCACACTTACATTTTGGTCACTGTGATGATGGGGGTTTGGACCCCATTGCCACATTGTTCAAAGTGTGCTTCAGCTATGGACCCCACACTTACATTTTGGTCACTGTGATGATGGGGTTTGGACCCCATTGCCACAATGGTCATGGCCTGCTTGCATTGTGGGTGCCACACACATATATGTGTGGCACATGTGCTAGGGGGTCACATTGTATGTTCAAAGTCATGTTCGGTGTTGTAGGCATTTGACACAGTCTACACACGCTTGTCATGGTGTTGGGGGGATGTCTTCTTCTTGCATTCCCTAGGTTGTGGTGTGCTGGTTGTGTCATGCATTGTCCATCCTATGAGTGGGGGTGGTAGTAGTGGTAGGCATGCAGCCCCCCCTGGGTGAGGGTGGTAGTAGTGGTAGGCATCCTGCCCACCCTGGGTGAGGGTGGTAGTAGTGGTAGGCATCCTGCCCACCCTGGGTGAGGGTGGTAGTAGTGGTAGGCATCCTGCCCCCCCTGGGTAAGGGTGGTAGTAGTGGTAGGCATCCTGCCCCCCCCTGGGTGAGGGTGGTAGTGGTGGTAGGCATCCAGCCCACCCTGGCTAAGGGTGGTTGTAGGCATCCAGACCCCCCTGGGTGAGGGTGGTAGTAGTGGTAGGCATCCTGCCCCCCCTGGGTGAGGGTGGTAGTAGTGGTAGGCATCCAGCCCCCCTGGCTAAGGGTGGTAGTAGTGGTAGGCATCCAGCCCCCTGGCTAAGGGTGGTAGTAGTGGTAGGCATCCTGCCCCCTGGGTGAGGGTGGTAGTGGTGGTAGGCATCCAGCCCACCCTGGCTAAGGGTGGTGGTAGGCATCCAGCCCCCCTGGGTGAGGGTGGTAGTAGTGGTAGGCATCCTGCCCCCCTGGGTGAGGGTGGTAGTAGTGGTAGGCATCCAGCCCCCCTGGCTAAGAGTGGTAGTAGTGGTAGGCATCCTGCCCCCCTGGGTAAGGGTGGTAGTAGTGGTAGGCATCCTGCCCCCTGGGTGAGGGTGGTAGTAGTGGTAGGCATCCTGCCCCCCTGGGTGAGGGTGGTAGTGGTGGTAGGCATCCAGCCCCCCTGGCTAAGGGTGGTAGTAGTGGTAGGCATCCTGCCCCCCTGGGTAAGGGTGGTAGTAGTGGTAGGCATCCTGCCCACCCTGGGTGAGGGTGGTAGTAGTGGTAGGCATCCATCCCCCCCTGGCTCAGGGTGGTAGTAGTGGTAGGCATCCAGCCCCCCTGGGTGAGGGTGGTAGTAGTGGTAGGCATCCAGCCCCCCCTGGCTAAGGGTGGTAGTAGTGGTAGGCATCCTGCCCCCCCTGGGTGAGGGTGGTAGTGGTGGTAGGCATCCAGCCCCCCCTGGCTAAGGGTGGTAGTAGTGGTAGGCATCCTGCCCCCCCTGGGTAAAGGTGGTAGTAGTGGTAGGCATCCAGCCCCCACTGGGTAAGGGTGGTAGTGGTGGTAGGCATCCTGCCCACCCTGGCTAAGGGTGGTAGTTGTGGTAGGCATCCAGCCCCCCCTGGGTGAGGGTGGTAGTAGTGGTTGGCATCCAGCCCCCCCTGGCTAAGGGTGGTAGTAGTGGTAGGCATCCTGCCCACCCTGGGTAAGGGTGGTAGTAGTGGTAGGCATCCTGCCCACCCTGGCTAAGGGTGGTGGTAGGCATCCAGCCCCCCCTGGCTAAGGGTGGTAGTAGTGGTAGGCATCCTGCCCACCCTGGGTAAGGGTGGTAGTAGTGGTAGGCATCCAGCCCCCCCTGGCTAAGGGTGGTAGTAGTGGTAGGCATCCTGCCCCCCCTGGGTAAGGGTGGTAGTAGTGGTAGGCATCCAGCCCCCCCTGGGTAAGGGTGGTAGTAGTGGTAGGCATCCTGCCCCCCCTGGGTAGGGGTGGTGGTGCGCATTCAGGCCCCTGTGTGCATATGTGGCATTGGTGATGGGCATCCCGCCCCTATGGTGCTGCTGTTGCTGGTGTAAGTATATTCTGCATCCCTCTGTGTGTGTGTGATGTGTCATGTACGTGTTGTATGTGTTTTGTGGTTGGTGTCTGGCTTACCTTCTGCGCCGTACGCGTCCGTGCCTGTTCCGGTAGTAAATGTAGAATATTGGTATGATCGGGACGAAGGGATTCATGGTTGGTTCGTGTCGTTCGTCCTTCTCGTTGCTTCGCGTCGTCCTCGTCGCTTCGCGTCGTCCTCGTCGCTGGCGTGTTCGTCTCGGAGCCGTGGATCGTGTTGTGGCGCGAATCGGAGCTTATGTGCGCCTCTCCCGGATGCTTTGACGTGCCGTGTGTAGCGACGGGTTCGGCGCGTACGGAAAGCGCATCGTACTTGTTCGTCCGGACGGAGCTGCATTTTCCCTTCCGTGCGACTCGATTCAGCGTTTCCGGATTCGCCTCGGTCGGGGAACAGGTCCTGGTTTGGGTGAGTACGGCTCGGCCGGATTCTTTGCTGTTGTGCGCATCGTACTTACTCGTTCGGTGTGCTGTACGGATCGGTCGGGAAACAGGCTTTCGCATGGCTTTTTTCCCGACCGAATGGTGTTGGGTGCGCCTCCGACCGAGATCGGAATCGGCCCCTTAGTGTCCAGCATCTTCCCTGACTTAATACTGACTGGAGTGGGAATAGTAATTTATATATGTTTAATGTCCAGCACCTTCCCTGAGTTAATACTGACTGGAGTGGGAATAGTAATTTATATATGTTTAATGTCCAGCACCTTCCCTGACTTAATTTTGACTGGAGTGGGAATAGTAATTTTATATGTTTAGGGGTCGATTCCGATTCGGGCCGGAAAAAGCACCGACCAACTCGGAGCCGGAATTTATTCCGACCGACACGTACCTGTGGCGCCCGACACGCCAAATACGATGCAAGGCGTGCAAATTCCGACCGACACGTACTGAACCCAAGCCGAACGACCGAGCCGCACGGAAAACAGCAATCCGGCCGGAAAAACACGCGAATCGAACCGACCGACACGCACCCGGAACAAATCCAACCGAAACGTACACGCGAACTCCAAACCGCTAAGTACGATGCAAGGCGCGAAAACCACGACCGAGTCGAACGGAGGACAAGCCGTACGACCGACACGCATACAAAACTGCGAGCCGAAGTAACACAAAACACCGCGACCGACGCGTACGCAGCATAGAAAACTGCACAAACACAGCGTGAACGAAACGGAGAAGACCGTACGAGACAAATGCAGGGTCCGACTCGGTCACAAGAACGTTTCCAACATGCACAAAAAGTACTAAGGAAAAATACACAAAAAAAGGCCAAACAAGCAATTACAAAGCCAATAAATACTGGGGGGTGGGGACAGAGAACAAAGACACACCCACAACTCCACTAATATAAAGGACACAAATCCCAACCATGATCCTTTGCAAATGCCATTCTACTGCCAGCACTCAACAGACAGCAACCACACACCCACAGCTCATCCCTCACACAAGCCACACACCATCAGCACACCAACAAATAGCTACCTCACATACACCCAGCAAAACACACACTCACACACCCTCACCTGCACACCAACACACACATCACTCACCATCACCACCCATCACCATGCCCCCCAAGAAGAATCACAAGTTCCTAGATTGTGAATTGGAAGTCCTGGTAGACGAGATCCTCAGGGTAGAGCCACAGCTGTTTGGCACACTGGTCCAACAGACCCCCATCTCCCAGAAAACCAAGATGTGGGAGAGGATCATCAACAGGGTGAACGCACAATCACCATGTCTGCGCACAAAGACTGACATCCAGAACAGGTGGTATGACGTGCGCAGGAGGGTACGGGAGCTGCTCAAGAAGGACTACCTCCTGAGCCAATACACCAGCAGTGGCCCTCCTGCCAAGCCAGTATACCTCAGGCCCTGGGAGGAGAAGGTGCGGGCCATCCTTCCGCCAGTGAGCGTCTATGGACTAGAGAACATCCCAGAGCCTGGTGAGTACACAACAAATGTACACAATATTCTGCCACAATACACACACACATCACTGTCAAGGGGAGAGTCAAACCATGCACTCATAGCAATTACACAGCAACCAGAACAGAATCATCCCAAAATGTGTATGTCAGTCAGATAAACACAACACATGCCATCTCAAAGTTACATTTAACCGTGTCATCACATGTACAAACACAACTACAACTACAGCTAGGCAGTGGCACAAATAGAACTAACAAACACATCCAGACATGTAGCCACCACTACAACACCAACACACAGTGAAGACCACTGAAAGGAAGGAATTCTGTGTATACTGGGCAAGTCAGTGTAGCCAATAGCATCATGGGAGTCGTAGTCACACATATTGCTCACTCCCACAACTGTCCCATCAACACCACCATGAACCATGCGCATATCACAGGGAGTGGAAAAGGACTCACAAGATGGCTGACACTGGGTACTGCTGTGGGGAGCACAAGGCCCTGCTGGCAACTGTGCAACAACCAACAGCAGGACACCACTGACTGACATCCTGAGAGACAACTTCCACTCCCTGCAATGGAAGCACGTTCCATGGTGGGATATCTGGCTGGCTGGGTGGGAAGGAGGACTCGCAGCACTGACCATAGTCACAAGCACCTCCCCTCACACCCCCCTCAACACAAACTCCACAGAACCCACCTGGGAGAATGCAATGCCTCACATCCTAACTCAAGATCCCACAAAGAACCTCCACCCTGGGTAATGTTGTGTGAAGCACAGGGACACTCTTGGGACTTTTAGCCAAACAACTGCCAGGACAACACTCCCAGCCATCCTGTCAGCACAGGCAGCCCACCCCACAGGGAAGCAGAGTCAAAAGGAAGGAAGCATGGGCATGCTGGGAAGGGGGTGGAGGCAACAGCATGATGGGAGTAGTAGGCACAGATATCGCTCAGCCTCACAACTGGCCCATCAACACCACCCTGAACCATGCTCACATCACAGGGAGTGGATAAGGACTCACAAGATGGCTGACACTGGCTACTGCTGTGGGGAGCACAAGGCCCTGCTGGCAACTGTGCACCAACAAACAGCACAACACCACTGACTGACATCCTGAGGGACAACTTCCACTCCCTGCAATGGAAGCACGTTCCATGGTGGGATATCTGGCTGGCTGGGTGGGAAGGAGGACTCGCAGCACTGACCATAGTCACAAGCACCTCCCCTCACACCCCCTCAACACAAACTCCACAGAACCCACCTGGGAGAATGCAATGCCTCACATCCTAACTCAAGATCCCACAAAGAACCTCCACCCTGGGTAATGTAGTGTGAAGCACAGGGACACTCTTGGGACTTTTAGCCAAACAACTGCCAGGACAACACTCCCAGCCATCCTGTCAGCACAGGCAGCCCACCCCACAGGGAAGCAGAGTCAAAGGAAGGAAGCATGGGCATGCTGGGAAGGGGGGTGGAGGCAATAGCATGATGGGAGTAGTAGGCACAGATATCGCTCAGCCTCACAACTGGCCCATCAACACCACCCTGAACCATGCTCACATCACAGGGAGTGGATAAGGACTCACAAGATGGCTGACACTGGCTACTGCTGTGGGGAGCACAAGGCCCTGCTGGCAACTGTGCACCAACAAACAGCACAACACCACTGCCTGACATCCTGAAAGCCAACTTGCACTCTCTGCAATGCAAGCACGTTCCATGGTGGGATATCTGGCTGGGTGGGAAGGAGGACTTGCAGCACTGACCATAGTCACAAGCACCTCCCCTCACACACCCCCTCAACACATACTCCACAGAACCCACCTGGGAGAATGCAATGCCTCACATCCTAACTGAAGATCCCACAAAGAACCACCACCCTGGGTTATGTTGTGTGAAGCACAGGGACACTCTTTGGACTTTTAGCCAAACAACTGCCAGGACAACACTCCCAGCCATCCTGTCAGCACAGGCAGCCCACCCCACAGGGAAGCAGAGTCAAAAGGAAGGAAGCATGGGCATGCTGGGAAGGGGGTGGAGGCAATAGCATGATGGGAGTCGTAGGCACAGCTCTACATCCCCCACCACATGGCCCAGCAAGCTCACACTCACGCATGCACATCCCACAGAGAGTGGAAAGGCCCATCAAAGATGTCTGACACTGTTGCTGTGTTGTGGGGAGCACAAGGGCATGCTGGGAACTGCACACCAACCAACAGCAGGACACCACTGTCAGCCATCTTGCCATTGCTCTCACACCCACACACACTGAACTCCCCACAAAAGCAAGTAAGTATGGGAATGCTGGGAAGTGGGGTGGAGGCAATAGCATGATGGGAGTCATAGTCACAGACATAGCTCACCCCCACAACTGTCCCATCAACACCACCCTGAACCATGCTCACATCACAGGGAGTGGATAAGGACTGACAAGATGGCTGACACTGGCTACTGCTGTGGGGAGCACAAGGGCATGCTGGGAACTGCACACCAACCAACAGCAGGACACCACTGTCAGCCATCTTGCCATTGCTCTCACACCCACACACACTGAACTCCCCACAAAAGCAAGTAAGTATGGGAATGCTGGGAAGTGGGGTGGAGGCAATAGCATGATGGGAGTCATAGTCACAGACATAGCTCACCCCCACAACTGTCCCATCAACACCACCCTGAACCATGCTCACATCACAGGGAGTGGATAAGGACTGACAAGATGGCTGACACTGGCTACTGCTGTGGGGAGCACAAGGGCATGCTGGGAACTGCACACCAACCAACAGCAGGACACCACTGTCAGCCATCTTGCCATTGCTCTCACACCCACACACACTGAACTACCCACAAAAGCAAGTAAGTATGGGAATGCTGGGAAGTGGGGTGGAGGCAATAGCATGATGGGAGTCATAGTCACAGACATCGCTCACCCCCACAACTGTCCCATCAATACCACCCTGAACCATGCTCACATCACAGGGAGTGGATAAGGACTGACAAGATGGCTGACACTGGCTACTGCTGTGGGGAGCACAAGGCCCTGCTGGCAACTGTGCAACAACCAACAGCAGGACATCACTGACTGACATCCTGAAAGACAACTTGCACTCCCTGCAATGCAAGCACAGTCCATGGTGGGATAACTGACTGGCTGGGTGGGAAGGAGGGCCGGCTGTCAACCAAATACAACCAATGCAGACCATGTTCACACCCCAACAAATACATAGAAATGCCCAAATAATGCAGGACAATGTGCTACACCAATATCAATCCCTGACTGTGACGACTTACGGCCAATGCAATGTACAGGCCCGCATCCAGAGGCACAGTCACAACTGTCAGGTGTGTCAACCATTGATGCCTGCAGAAACATAACATACATTGTGTGTGTCTCCCAAAAACAGGTGATGATGGGGACACAGCAGCAGACGCTGAGGAGTCCCAGTCCCAGGCTCAAGAGGATGCGGAGCTCACTGGTGTCGTACAGCCTCTGCCCTCCTCGGACGAAGAAGACCAACCTGGCACATCCGGTGCAAGTCAACATGCAGCACCAGCAGGACCACCAGCTGCAGCACCAGCAGGACCACCAGCTGCACCCCCTGCACCCACCCCTCCAACGACTGTCACCACAAATACCATCCCTGCCGACATGGACAGAACAAGGAGCAACACCAGCACAGGGACACTGGACCAACGTGGGGCCATGGACACCACCACCACCACCAACGCCCAAGGGGGACCAGGGTCATCTGTGCGTGCCACTGCACGCACTGCACATGTCGGCAGGGGTGGTGGGAGGGGTGGGAGACAGAGGTCGCTGCTTGCAGAGGTTGCTGGTGTGCATGATGACCCACAACTGGTACGCATAGCCGATGCGTACCAGTCCAGCACCGGAGATCTCAGCCAGGTAGTGGGGCTCCTCAGAGACATGAAACAGCAGCAGGCTGCCCATCATGCCCGCTTGGACTCACACATGTCCCGCGTGGAGTCCAAGTGGGACGCACTGCAAGAGATGACGGCGGTGCACAGGGACATTTTACAATGCCTCCGCCAGATGAACAACAACCAGTCTACACCTCCCTGTGTGCCAACAACATCTGGTGCTGAACAAACTGCAACTGCCACAGGGAGGGAGGATGACTCTGGCGGAGAGTCCCCTGCACCGCAGCAGCCTGTACTTGAGGGCCCCCCCAAAGAAGAGGGGTCGTCCGAGGAGGGGCAAGTGAGAGGCCGATGGCCAAGTGCAACTCCCAGGAAGCCTGAACCTGTTCTGGATGTTCACCTTTGTGCACAAACTGTTCACCCTGTTGACGGCAACACAACTCCCACACATTACATGGGGAGTACAAGTTGGACCAATGTCTCAGACAACTGTGGCCCCGATACTGGGGATTTTGTCTACCAGGACTTTCAATTCACCTAGGAACTTCTGATTGCAAGATATATGTACAGCACTAACCATCCTATGCACTATTCACACAAATGTATCACAATAAACACACTAATACACCATACTTGCCTCTGTTGTGATTCCAACGTGGGTGCTGTCATGGGGATGATGAACTGCAAAATTACACTGTGTATGCGAACTGCAACAGCAAGTACAACACAGGCATGTGAGTAAAGGCAACGTGACACATATGAGGGAGACACACCACCAGGGCTACACAACACATACACACCTAGGCCATCTGACTCATTGCCTACACTGATGTTGCCAGGGAAGACGGTGCAATGCACAGACACCACACCTATTCCCAGTTGTAGTCAAGTAGCCCACAGGTGCAGTAAGCAAATGGCAGTCAAATGTGTGACCACAGACAACGCACATCACAAAGTGAAGCACAGGTTTATTACACAGTTGCAACATGTCGTAACCACTACAGATGCAAGGTAATCCCACCTGGCAGCGGGCACACAGTCAACAACTGTAGAAGGAAGGAAGTCCATGGGTGTTGCGCACATCACCTGTAGGGACACAACAGCTACCACCCTGGAAGTACAATCACGTCGTCGGTGGACACAGTTGACCAAACGAATCTGAAAGTACCCTGTGAAGGACAGAAATGACACACAGTCAAAAGCAATGGAGAACAGGACAAAACAGCAAAACTCATGCACAATACATGTTACAAGATACCCACCCAGAACCAAGTTAGCATGTCAACACTGTTGGGGAGTACAGACCACCTGTAAGCACACATCGCTACACACATCCAGTCAAGTAGCCAATGGACACACTCGAACAGCACCAGAGCACCACCTACACGTATCATGCCAACTCACATCATTGACATGACACCTCAGGATACTCACATTCAGCTAAAGAAGTTGGTGATGAGCTGTGTGCGGACATCACCCTCATCATCATCATCATCACTGGCATCGTGGTCCAGGCCAGGATCCTCCACAGGTGGCGGATGTTGGTCATTGTCATCCTGGATGAGAGGCAACTCCTTCCGCACTGCCAGGTTGTGGAGCATGCAGCAGACGATGATAATCTTGCACACTTTCGCTGGGGCATATGGGAGGGACCCTCCTGTCTTGTCCAGGCAGCGGAAGCGGCTCTTCAGGAGACCAAATGTCCGCTCAATCACTCTCCTGGTCCGACCATGTGCCTCATTGTAGCGCATCTGGGCTGGTGTCACAGGGTTCCTGAGGGGTGTCAGCAACCACGGCATGTTGGGGTAACCCGAGTCACCTACGGACAGACAAGTGCACATTAGCTGACTTGGAAAAGTGGGCGGAATACTACAGATCAGATCACACACAATGGCACAAAGTCAGTACACACCGACAAGCCAGGCACGCTGGTTCTGCATCTGTGCCATCATCCTGGGGATGCGACTACTCCTCATCACAAAGGCATCGTGTGCTGAACCAGGGAAACAGGCACACACGTGTGTGATGGTCATATCTGCAAGACACACCACCAGTGCATTGACCGAGTGGTAGTGCTTGCGGTTACGGTAGGCCTGCTCCTGGGCCTGTGGTGGTACCAAAGCCACATGTGTCCCATCAATGGAGCCAATGACATGCGGCATCCTCCCCAGGGCATAGAAGTCACTCTTCACGTCAGTGAGTCGTTGCAGTCTAGGGAAATAGATGTACCGGTTCAGGAATAGCAACATTGCCTCCAAAACATCGCGGAGCACACGGCTCAACATGGTCTGTGACATCCCACCAGCAGTCGCCACAGTATGTTGGAAGGTACCGGTGGCAAAGAAGTGTAGGGCTGCCATCACCTTCACCTTGGGGGTCAGCGCTTGTAGGATACGGCCGGCCAGGCTGCAAATGTGGGGCCAACTGCACTGCCAAATCCTCAATCAGCTGCCTGGTGAAGCGGTACCGTCGGATGCTGTCCCGTTCCACCATCGTTGCCAGGTCTGGGAATGGTCGATGGACCTCAGGAGCCCTGCAGTGCAGAGGAGAAGAAAGCAAGATTGTCAGTCACCCCACATATGCGGCATTGAACACACTCAATATCAAAACATACATCATTATGAGGCACAACTACATGAAGTGTGCAGTTCCGTAAGGACATGTATGGTACATACATGGCCAACATCTGTCATCACGGTTCAACAAGTGGCATCAATAAGTCCCAGGTTGGCCCATTGGATATCATGAGGCCGTGTCACAGTTCCCATCTCCTGCTGCCGTGTCACAATCACCCCCCACAGTGACATGTGAGGACAGATGTGCCCCAGGCATCACAGCTCAACGACAGGTACATTCCCAGGGACCCTGTATTGCCACATGGACACTGGCATTACATGGAGTATCAGGTATACACCAGAGCAAAACAACCATGACCCCCACAGGTAGTGGTCCCACTTGCCACTGCAGGACAGACATGGACGTCTGTGACACACACACGCACAACATCAAAGTCCATGCACACACAACGTGGATGTGGAGACTGTCTCCCATTGTGCACATGAAATCAGAGACATTGTAAACACTACATGCACACAGACTGTGGAGGACCATCACTATTGTGCCACTGGGACACCCTGGCTCAAACATACCGTCCCACATGGGACTCACGGGGTATGTGACATGACATACACATACACCACCGTGAAATGTGACCATGGCACATGCACAGATATGAACAGTTGCACATCACAGTGGTCATGTACACGTAACACCCAGGATCCTGTCCCCATGAACACGTGCACAGCCTGGGGGTGGCTGCCCCCAGGTGACACCCACAGGACAACATGTACACCAACATACACACAATAGGAAATGCAGCCTTACATGCCTTATGATACAGTTTGGACAGGCTGTCGTGTTGTAGGTGTGCCCCTCACTCCCTGGGAGCTATCTGTGGCTGGCATATGTTCATCTGAGACAGGCATGGTGACATATGCCAGTCACTTGTACAGGGATGCGTTGAACAGCAATGGACCGATCGGTGCCCCCGGCCGGCCCAT
Organism: Calotriton arnoldi; assembly: GCA_963921515.1. Lineage (NCBI taxonomy): Eukaryota > Metazoa > Chordata > Amphibia > Caudata > Salamandridae > Calotriton > Calotriton arnoldi. Next base: position 574,847 of record CAWUFW010000124.1, on the reverse strand, counting down.
TGCATTCAATGTGTGCAGGTACGCGTTGTACCCCTGTACGCGTTGATCAGCAATGGACCGATCGGTGCCCCGGCCGGCCCATTGCATTCAATGTGTGCGGGTACGCGTTGTACCCATGTACGCGTTGTACCGCAATGGACCGATCGGTGCCCCCGGCCGGCCCATTGCATTCAATGTGTGCGGGTACGCGTTGTACCCCTGTACGCGTTGATCAGCAATGGACCGATCGGTGCCCCCGGCCGGCCCATTGCATTCAATGTGTGCGGGTACGCGTTGTACCCCTGTACGCGTTGTATCGCAATGGACCGATCGGTGCCCCCGGCCGGCCCATTGCATTCAATGTGTGCGGGTATGCGTTGTACCCCTGTACGCGTTGTACCGCAATGGACCGATCGGTGCCCCCGGCCGGCCCATTGCATTCAATGTGTGCGGGTACGCGTTGTACCCCTGTACGCGTTGTACCGCAATGGACCGATCGGTGCCCCGGCCGGCCCATTGCATTCAATGTGTGCGGGTACGCGTTGTACCCCTGTACACGTTGATCAGCAATGGACCGATCGGTGCCCCAGGCCGGCCCATTGCATTCAATGTGTGCGGGTACGCGTTGTATCCTAGGTACGCGTAGAACAGCAATGGACCGATCGGTGCGCACCCATTGGCTATGGCCTAGCCTGGCAACGGACGCGTTTTCGAAATTCGAACGAGTCGGTTGCTGGAAATTCAGTTGGTCACCCACAACAATGTTGCAAAATCATGTATGTCATGAAGTTGAAGATTTGAAGGATGCTGTGGGCGTGTATTGGTGCTGCTATTCCATGGATTGGCCAGATTCAGAAGATGCAAACGACTTGGACCTATCACTTTGGACACATGGGACAGTATCTGCCTCTCCAGCACATATATATTGCTGGCTGTTCCCCTGAGAGCTCACTTGCCTGCACTACATGCTCCAGGACGACATCTGCCACTGCACTGCTGCTGTCTCTGCCCCCTCTGGACCCTGCAATGGCACGTACTGTGGAGAGAGCCCCAGCCTTCAGTCTTGAGGAGAACCAGGCCCTGCTGGACAGCCTACTTCCACAGTACAGCAAGCTGTATGGGACACCAGGGGAGCAGGTGAGTGTTCTGTGCACTGCCTTTCTGAATGTGCATTTTGTCTGACTAGCAAGGCTGAAAGTCTGCACGCCACTGGCTAGCAGGCTCACTGAGTAGTTGTCACCCCCCATAGTGTGTAGTGACATGCACTGGACAGGTTTGGTGCAGTGACAGTGCATTTGAACAAGGTTTTACTTCCCATGCAATGATACCATGTAGTGACTTCTGCCAAACTGTCCATGGGCAGCGTTGCACTGCCTGTGTACATCATGTGCCCCTGTGATTGAGACATGTATATACAACTGTGTCATGCACGGATATGTTGCATGTGTAGTAATGGCCTTTTCACTTTGTCATCCTGACAGGTTAATGCCCATCGGAAGCAGGAGATCTGGAAGGACATCGTCCGGGCTGTCCGGTCCGTGGGGGTCTACAAGCGCCGGATCCGCAACTGCCAGAAGAGGTGGCAGGACCTTCGGGGCTGGACCGGGAGGATTGCACGGGTCCAGCTGAAGCTGTCGCCTCCTCGCAGGAGGTGCGGAACACGGACCCTGACCCCCACATGCTCCAGATCCTGGCGGTGGTGTTTCCAGACCTGGATGGGCAGCTGAAGGCCAGACAGCAGAAAGGAGGGGGTGAGTCAAAGACTGCACTGTGAACTCTGTATTACATGCTATGGGCCCTCCTCTGGCCTGGTTCAACTGCCACAGTACAGCAGTCATGTTGTCCAGGAGCCATGTCCCTCTATTGTGCACTGCCCACTCCTCATCTGATACCCAGGTGTGGCCCTTACATTCAGGGAATTGTGTCACTTGGGACTGTGTCCTTGCAGTTTGCTTCACTAAAGGTGGGGGACAGCATCTGTTTCCCTAACTCTGTTGTGGGCATCATGGGTGGGTCCATTGTTCACACAACGCCTGTGTTCGGACATGTAATCTGCGTGTTGCTTTCATATGCGGTCCACTTGCTGAGCTGAGCCACCACATGTGCCTGGGGTATGTGGCACACGCCCATGCAGCGGGTGAGAACAATGTTTGGGCCCCAGGAGTGTGCAGATTATGTGTGTCACACATACATAGCCAGCTATCCACTGTCCAGGGCTCATCCCTCATTCATGTGGGGCAGGACAGTCATGCCTACTCCAGGCCATGCAATGCACTCTGTACTCCCACTCCCGTGTATCAGCTGACACATTGTGCGCAGTGATTTGACCCCTCAGGTGTCTGCCTCTGTGTCAGTGTGCTGTGGATTTGTTGCCAGGACTGCTGGGGTGTTTCTCGGTAGGGGCTCAGCATGCCACTGGAGATGTGACCATAGGAGACGATACTTGTGTGTCACATAGGTGTTTGATCAGCTGCCCGTGCAGACTGGGGTATGCGAATGTGAAGTTCAGGCAGCTGTTTCCCATTCACAGCAGATTGTGAGGGGCTCAGGTTCAGAGGGTAGTGTCACAGGTCTCCCATATGTCCAATCGGTATGACCTGGACAGATGAGGGTTAAGATGATGTGTTGTGTGGGGGATGTACATGTGCACTTGTGCAGCTCCAGGACTTGCATTCCCCATGACCTACTATTGTGACACAGTGCAGAGTGTTGTTGTCTGGCTGCCAAGTCATACATCACTGAGACAGTGATGTATGACTTAGCAGTCATGCCTCCGCCATGGCATGTGTCTACTTATTGGTGATCCTGCAGGGGAGTGACATGTGCTACATGCACACCATTGTGGCGATGGCTATCAGGACATGGGTGCATCATGGTGTCTGTCGCTGGTATGCATCACATGCATTTCCTATTTGACTCTGGGCATCCCTTTCATCCGGAAACCTGTACTGACTCAGTGGCAAGAGTTGTGATGTGTGCATGTCCACATGCTACACCGTGTCCTCTGCACTGTCCAACTACTGTGTAGGTGGTGCATGTGTCCACACTGGGGTGTTGCTATCCAACAGACACCAGACAGATGGGTGCAAGGCCATGTGGGATGTTAGTGCCATGGTTGGCATCAGACTGACAATTGGCTTCTCCTGTTCAGTTAGGGCACTTTTAGCAATGTTCAACTAATGATGCCAGGGCTTGCTCTGTAATGTGCTGTGCTCACAGTGGTGTGTGCGTTTGGTGCAGGTGACTGATGTCTGTCTGTTTCCCCATTGTTTGCAGATACATCCACGGCCACGGAAGGGGACAGCTCCACGGACCAGGAGGAGCCGGAGAGCCAGACTGGGTCAGCAGCCGAGGAGTGGTCGGAGGGACCCAGTGGCACGGAGGGCGAGGGGAGCCACACCGAGGAGTCCTCAGCACCATCCACCTCAGCTGAGGACCAGAGCAACTCAGAGGATGACTCCCTTATGGAGGCGGGTGTCAGCAGCCACCACACCCCAGCTAGTGTTGCTGTCCCCGCCACCACCAGCACCACCACCGCCCTCCCATCGGCTCCCATTCCCCAGGTCCGTGGAGGCTCCCATGTTCGGGAGCGTGTCTCCTTTGGGCCAGGCACCGCACCCCCTGCCCCTGTGTCCCCTGCTGCCCTGAGTGAGGAGTCTGTGTACCTCCTTCGCCAGCTCCATGTAGGGCAGACAGCCATGCTGAGTGTCCTCCATGCGCACACCGCTCTGTTGACTCAGCTGGTGTCGTTCATGGAGGGCATCTCATCGGGCATGTCTGACCTACAGAGGGGCAATAGGTCCATGGACTCCTCCCTGACGGCAGCAGTGTCCCTCCTCAGACAGTCCCTCACCCCTCCTGCCTCTGCTCCATCCACACTCCCCAGCACCTTACCCGTCCCAAGCACACACACACCGGCACAGGCACACACCAGCACACACACGTCCAGCACACAGACACACACGCCACAAACAAAACGCACACGCACGACTGTCAGGGGACTGAAACCAGACTCACAGGGGATGGGGCCCTGGAACACACACATGCATCCACGAGCACTGCGCAGTCCTCAGTTGCCTCTCCCTCCAAAGCACCCTCCCTTGCCTCACCTGCAACCCCAAAGACCCAGCGGCTCTTCCTCAGTGACCTCGGACTCTTCCCCTCCGATCCAGCTGATACAGCATTCAGGGGGAAGAGGAAGCCCACCCACACGGAGTAGAGTGCCCCTCGCTCCCGGACACCCTCCCCCAGGCGCAGACAGACTGAGGCCCCTACCCGCAAGTCCCCACGGAGTCGTAAGAGCAAGACCCTGCCGCCGCCCTGCAGCTCAGGCACCAGGTCTCCTTCCTCCATCCCTCAGGCCCCCACTCCACAGGTGCCCCCACCACACCCTGCCCCAGGTTCCCCCACCCACAGATATACCATCCCTAAGAGGATCCGGCCTTCTCCCCCTGCCACTTGCTCTCCCGGCACCACACCCCCCGCTGCGCTTGTCTGTGCCACTGATGTGGTGAGGGTGTCCTCCCCCTCTGTCCAGCCCACCTTGCCTGTTCCCCATTCTCCTCCCCTGGTGGTAGGCACTGCAGTGGAGTCCACTACCACCCTGTCTGACTTGGGCACTGCAGTGGCGGACCTGTCCACTCCATCTGCAGGGACAACTGCAGTCGTGCCGGCACCCACAACATCTGAGTCATGCCCCCCAGTTGTGCCGGCACACACCATGTCAGACACCTCCACTGCAGTTGTCAGTGGCTCTCCAGCACCCACCACCCCTTCCCTGCTTCCTCCTGGTGAGCCCTGATCCTGTCCCTGCGGTGCCTGGCCTGCCCCCCGGTTGCCCCTCCTAGTGGATTGTCCCTGGTTTTGTGCAGTGCAGGCATGCGTAGGGTGACATCTGCCACTGTCACCCTGTTTGGACTTTGACAATGGACTGGCCATTGGCCTTTGTGTTTTTTCTGGACTTTCAGTTTTCAATACACACATATGCTGAATAAAGCAACTTTCTGTTCTCTAGTGCTTATGCTTCTGATGTACATGTTGTTGATGATGCTAACCATGCCCTTGCTGCAGTGATGGTGATATTTGGTCTCATGATAATGAAGTGTTACTGTGCAGGAACCCATGTGGTCCAGGGGGAATGTGTCCTATCCTATGGTGTATCCATGTCATCCATAGCAGCATCTGAGGGTGTCATGTGTTCAGTATTTGGCAATGGGATTTCCTACTTACATTAGCAATTTCACATCTGTGGCTTCCACCCCTGCACATCTGTTGTGCCTGCCATTGTTCAATTTGTCTACTTCTTCTCTCACCGTGTGGCCATCTCCACTGGACATGCAGGTTTGGGCATCAATAGGGAAGGACTCAACTGTGTTGTCAGTGCAACATTGTTATACAAGTGTGTTGGATCTGTGCTGATGATTTCGTTGGCACTTCCATGACCAGGCTGATGTGACGGGAGCCTTCATTTGGTGCTAATTGTTGATTGTGTGACCAAGTGCTCAGCTAACATGATGGGGCCCTACTGAGTTAACATATGGCACAGCTTTCCTCACACAGGAGTGGAGTCCCCTCATGGCAGTGTGTACTCCTGTGACATTGCCTGCGCCCAAGGTGTGTGTTGTATGAGCATGTCTGTGTGTTCACTTCCGTTTAGCTGTGCATGCTGTGATCCCTAGTGTTGTACCTGTTTGTGATGCTTGCTGAGTTGACCTATGTTCCCCCAAAGTCTTCTCCCTGGGTTCTCTGTGATGTGGGTGCATGGCACATTACTGGTCATCAGGGTGTCACCCATAGGTGTGTTTGCTGTCAGGGCTGAGTTTGTGTGCAGACGCAGATGGGTCACAGTCAGGTTTCCCCTTGGCACTTGTTGTTTGCCCCTGTCATGTGATTTCCAGTTTGTGTTATCTTTCAGTGATTGTGACACGTTGTGTGTGTGACTGCTGGCACTCCTCAGGGTCCGGGCTGCAATGTTGGTTGTTGTCTATGTGTGTTCTTTGTGGGTGACCTTGGCTTCTTCATTGGTGTGTGACTGTGGCTGGGATCCCATTGGTTGGTGTGGTATTGCCGTCATGTCCATGTACAGCGTAGTGTGCAGTGTGTCAGACATTCAGGAGTCTTGTTGAGTGGCCATGTGTGATGTGTTTCTGCACCTTGGTTCCCACCCACCACCCTGGAATAGTCATGGGTGCATGTGCAATGTCACCAGTGCATGTGTGCTTCACTGCTGCACATTGTTGGAGGTCGAGGGGTGTGGTGTTGAGTGTGTGCAGTAGAGAGTTGTTGCCCGGCTAGGCCCCTGCCTCCATGTTGGCCTTGGCTTACTGGCCGTGCTGATTGATTTGTGCTTGTGTAGGTGTGATGGTAGTTTGTTGCTCAGGACACATGACTGTGGTTCACAGTGTGAACGACATTTAGCTTTGTCATCACAGTGGGATTGTAATGCAGCCCAGGGTCACCACATTGTGGGGGCCCTGGGGGTAGTGCTGTGGTGTGTCTGTGTCTTGCTGTGTCAGTTGCTGTTCCTACGTGCCTGTGTGACATGTGTGATTTGTGCTCCCTCTCATCTGACAATGCCTGCTTGCCCACATAGGGGATTTGGATCCATGAGTTACCTTTGTGTGGCACTGTATGCACATCTGTATGATTGGTATTCAGGTCTCCTCATGTGTTGTGTGGTTGCCTGGGGACACTGGCACCCCCCTCACCTGTTGTGTATGATGTGCAGTGTGGGTCTGCCTGTTTGTGTTTGTGCATCTGCACCACTGCATTGGCATATCTTGGGTGTGCCATTGGCTGTATGTAGTTTGGTGGGTTTCCCCTGCTGTCCCTGGGACTCCTAGGTCATCGGTCAGCACAATGATCATGGTTTGTGTGTCCCATTGCTGCCATGGTTTGGTATCTGTTCACCTCACATCTACAGTCTCCACAGGGTATCTGCATTTGTGTGCCCATTGGTGCAAATATGTGGGTCTGCATTCTGATGGTCACTTCTGTCATTGTGTCATTGATGAATGTTGACAGTGTCAGCCCCCATGGGTGTTGTTTGTCTGCACATGGCCAAAGGTATGTCTTATTTGCACTGCAGTATTTGCCTCCCCCAATTTATGTTGCAATGGGACACATGCACTACTTTGCCACTGATGTGTTTTATGTTCTGTGACCAGGAATCATCCATGCAGTTTGGCAGTTGCAGCTTTTTCTTTGTCAACACTTACATTTTGGTCACTGTGATGATGGGGGTTTGGACCCCATTGCCACAATGTTCAAAATGTGCTTCAGCTATGGACCCCACACTTACCTTTTGGTCACTGTGATGATGGGGGTTTGGACCCCATTGCCACAATGTTCAAAATGTGCTTCAGCTATGGACCCCACCCTTACATTTTGGTCACTGTGATGATGGGGGTTTGGACCCCATTGCCACACTGTTCAAAATGTGCTTCAGCTATGGACCCCACACTTACATTTTGGTCACTGTGATGATGGGGGTTTGGACCCCATTGCCACAATGGTCATGGCCTGCTTGCATTGTGGGGGCCACACACATATATGTGTGGCACATGTGATAGGGGGTCACATTGTATGTTCAGAGTCATGTTCAGTGTTGTAGGCATTTGACACAGTCTACACACGCTTGTCATGGTGTTGGGGGATGTCTTTTTCTTGCATTCCCTAGGTTGTTGTGTGCTGGTTGTGTCATGCATTGTCCATCCTATGAGTGGGGGTGGTGTTGGTGGTAGGCATCCAGCCCCCATGGGTAGAGGTGGTAGTAGTGACAGGCATCCAGCCCCCTGGGTAAGGGTGGTAGTAGTGGTAGGCATCTGGCACCCCCATGGCTAAGGGTGGTAGTAGTGGTAGGCATCCAGCCCCCCCTGGGTAAGGGTGGTAGTAGTGGTAGGCATCTGGCACCCCCTGGGTAAGGGTGGTAGTAGTGGGAGGCATCCAGCCCCCTGGGTAAGGGTGGTAGTGGTGGTAGGCATCTGGCACCCCCTGGCTAAGGGTGGTAGTAGTGGTAGGCATCCAGCCCCCTGGGTAAGGGTGGTAGTAGTGGTAGGCATCTGGCACCCCCATGGCTAAGGGTGGTAGTAGTGGTAGGCATCCAGCCCCCCTGGGTAAGGGTGGTAGTAGTGGTAGGCATCTGGCACCCCCTGGGTAAGGGTGGTAGTAGTGGTAGGCATCCAGCCCCCCTGGGTAAGGGTGGTAGTGGTGGTAGGCATCTGGCACCCCCTGGCTACGGGTGGTAGTAGTGGTAGGCATCCAGCCCCCTGGCTTAGGGTGGTAGTAGTGGTAGGCATCTGGCACCCCCATGGCTAAGGGTGGTAGTAGTGGTAGGCATCCAGCCCCCCCTGGGTAAGGGTGGTAGTAGTGGTAGGCATCCAGCCCCCCCTGGGTAAGGGTGGTAGTAGTGGTAGGCATCTGGCACCCCCTGGGTAAGGGTGGTAGTAGTGGTAGGCATCCAGCCCCCCTGGGTAAGGGTGGTAGTGGTGGTAGGCATCTGGCACCCCCTGGCTAAGGGTGGTAGTAGTGGTAGGCATCCAGCCCCCTGGCTTAGGGTGGTAGTAGTGGTAGGCATCTGGCACCCCCATGGCTAAGGGTGGTAGTAGTGGTAGGCATCCAGCCCCCTGGCTTAGGGTGGTAGTAGTGGTAGGCATCTGGCACCCCCATGGCTAAGGGTGGTAGTAGTGGTAGGCATCCAGCCCCCTGGGTAAGGGTGGTAGTAGTGGTAGGCATCCAGCCCCCTGGGTTAGGGTGGTAGTGGTGGTGGGCATCTGGCACCCCCTGGCTAAGGGTGGTAGTGGTGGTTGGCATCCGGCCCCCCTGGGTAGGGGTGGTGGTGCGCATTCAGGCCCCTGTGTGCATATGTGGCATTGGTGATGGGCATCCCGCCCCTATGGTGCTGCTGTTGCTGGTGTAAGTAAATTCTGCACCCCTCTGTGTGTGTGTGATGTGTCGTGTACGTGTTGTACGTGTTTTGTGGTTGGTGTCTGACTTACCTTCTGCGCCGTACGCGTCCGTGCCTGTTCCGGTAGTAAATGTAGAATATTGGTATGATCGGGACGAAGGGATTCATGGTTGGTTCGTGTCGTTCGTCTTTCTCGTTGCTTCGCGTCGTCCTCGTCGCTTCGCGTCGTCCTCGTCGCTGGCGTGTTCGCCTCGTAGCCGTGGATCGTGTTGTGGCGCGAATCGGAGCTTATGTGCGCCTCTCCCGGATGCTTTGACGTGCAGTGCGTAGCGACGGGTTCGGCGCGTACGGAAGCGCATCGTACTTGTTCGGCCGGACGGGGCTGCATTTTCCCTTCCGTGCGACTCGATTCTGCGTTCCCGGATTCGCCTCGGTCGGAGGACAGGACCTGGATTGGGTGAGTACGACTCGGCCGGATTCTGTGCTGTTGTGCGCATCGTACTTACTCGTTCGGTATGCTGTATGGATCGGTCGGGAAACAGGCATTCGCATGGCTTTTTTCCCGACCGAATGGTATTGGGTGCGCCTCCGACCGAGATCGGAATCGGCCCCTTAGTGTCCGGCACCTTCCTTGATTTAATTTTTATTGGAGTGGGAATAGTAATTTTATATGTTTAGAGTCCAGCATCTTCCCTGACTTAATATTGACTGGAGTGGGAATAGTAATTATATATGTTTAGTGTCCAGCATTTTCCCTGACTTAATATTGACTGGAGTGGGAATAGTAATTTTATATGTTTAGTGTCCAGCATCTTCCCTGACTTAATACTTACTGGAGTGGGAATAGTAATTGTTATATGTTTAGTGTCCAGCACCTTCTCTGAATTACTAATTAGTGGAGTGGGAATAGTAATTTTAATTTGTTCAATGTAAAGTAGTTTTTATTATTTAATGTATACTGTATTGGGAATAGTAAATTAGATATGGTTAATGTTTTGTATTTTTATTACTAAATTTTAAGTGTAGTGGGAAGAGTAAATTATATATTGTTTAAGTTTACCACCTTCAATGAATATTGTTTAAATGTATTGGGAATAGTTGGTGATGTTTGTTTATGTAGAAATATATTTTTAGAATTATTTATAATTTATATAAAATATTTATATAACAAATATGTTATTTGATGTGTATTTATTTATTTTATATAAAGAGTTGTAGGAAACTTACTGTATGTGTTTTTATATGTGAAGGAATATAAATGTATTTTATTATGTGTAGTGAAAATGAATTTGTCTTGTGTAAGTGATGTATAGTTTATAATTTTCTAGTAAAAAACCAATGTTAATTAAAATGGTACATTTATCAAATTAATATATTTAAGTAAAATATTTAATAATAAGATATACATATAAAAATAAATTAGACTTTTTTATTTTCAATTTTTTTATTTTTGTATAAGTAGATAGAAAGAGAAACAATTTTTTTTTATTTATACAATGGAATAGACATTATTAAATATACATAAAATATGTCAATTTTTATTGAAGGAACATAAATTATTTTAGATACATTTATTCATTAATTGAATTTTTAAGGGAAAAAAATGTTATGTCATTATTTTACAACATTTGTAACATTGTAATATATGTATACAAATTATATAACCATTTTTGGCATATATATACAGAAAGTAAAGCATTGTATGTTTATTTATTATTTAATATTGTAACATTATAATGTTGTAGAAATATTGTTTATCATTTACAAATAATTAGCACTTTATTACATGTAAATATATTTTTAATTAATATTATTAGTATATAAAATATTAATAATATTAATTATCACATTGTTGTATTGATTGAAATTTTTTTTTAAACAGGTAAGTTTTATTTAACAATTTTACATAATTAATATGTATTTTTTATAATTTTTATCATTACAAAAAAAACATATACAATTATAATAATAATAAATATATTTTTATATTAACTATTATTATAACTTTACAAAGTATAATACATTATATAGTAATTTTTAAATATACAGAAAATTGTGTACAACATAAGAAAAATATATGTGAAATTTATACTTTGCTATAATGCTTTTTTCTAACATTATTCATTTTTTAAACCTTTATTTAAGCAGCCATTTTAAGTTTACAGGGACTATTTTGTAACCGCGTACTGTTATTTTGGGTCATTGAGGATCGGAGAAGCTCGCGGTTGGAAGCTGCGTCGCGTCGAGCAAGGTAAGGGAAATTTTACTTATTTTTCTAAGTTAATACTTATGTTTTAGTGTAGTTAGGACCTATATATTGTATTTATAGTTAGGTTATTACGTTTTTGGTGTGCTGTAGTTGTTAGTTATGTTTTAGTGAGATGTCGTGAGTTACTGTTTGAGGTGTAGTGTAGACGGACGTTAATATGAGTAAATATGTGTTGTTTTGTTGCTATAAATTCATTTTATTGTATTTAATCAATGTATTTGGGTGTATTTGTGTGGGTGGGTATGCTTTTAATCTTTTTGCAGATTAATTTTAATCGAGTTTACGTTGGAGACAGAGACGCGTTTTTTTAATAAAAGAACTGTGTATTAGTTTGTTAAACTAATATTATTATCACAGTTTCTTTTATTTTTCGGTATTTCCTGGAGCGTTTTTATATTTTTGTATCTTTTCGGGTTTTTGAGGGTTTACGTAATTTGGATTTCGGAAGGATGGATTTGTATGGGACGTGTTGTATTTTTGCATTTTTTGGGGCTTTTTTAAACTTTAACATGGATTAACACATAGATGGAAGGATTATTTCTTTTTGGAATACATTTTCTACAGCTACATAAACCGTAAGTGTATTTTATTTTAATTAATTGGGTGGGAAATGTTTTTAAAATTAATTGTGTTTTATAGTATATTTTGATAATTATTATTTATTTGTAAATATATTTTTTTAATTTAAGAAAATATATATGACAAATAAGTAATATTTGTGAAAATATAATATTAATATATGTGTGTAAAGTTTTTGTTTTATGAACGAAAAAAGTATAATACCTGTGGAACTTTTGTTTATAAAATGCTTTTGGCTATTAGGGATAGGTAATCTAGGCCTCTTGTAGATGGGTATAGGGTAACCTGACTTTGCAGTAGCTCAAACATTTTTTAGTTTGTTTAGTTAATTTGGGACATATTTGAGTTACAGATTGTTCCATCCGTAATTCTTGATAGCTTTGTTCTTTTTGTATAGATTGTAGAAGTTTTTGTAGGGTAGGTTTACCTCTGCTTGTTGTTGATTGGAAGGCATTATGCCATCCTTCAACACTATTATTTGTTTTTGATTCTTTGTTTAAGGTACTAAGGTGTCCATTACGATGTCGGACGGTAAAAAATCCCCCATCTACCATAGCGGTAAAAATCCGCCCGCCTACACCGTCTGAATACCGACCGAGCAATCACGATGCCGCGAGCCGAAAACCGCAGGCGGCGGAAAATAAACAAAAAATAGCGCCCGCCCATGTCCGAGTCTAAGTCCATCCGCCCTCCACGGACGGAAAGACGCACGACAACCCAAAACCGCCCGCACTGACGACCGAGACACCGGCCGTGAAATTAGGATCGCACAGACATGAGCGCGGAAAATACACAAAAACACCGCCCGCCAGCGTAAACAACAGTGACGAAAATGTACACGGCGGAAGCTCTGGCGGCCACGGCCCTGCACAGAAATCATCCGCGGACAAAAACAAACACACACAACATGGCCAACAAGTCCACACAGCAACCCACGCACAAATACCCAAACACAGTACACATCCCGGAAACACCCCCCCTGGACAAACAAATCAACTACAAATCCCAGAACACCAGCCACAACACACCTGAAAACAACAGACCACCATGACACACCCACATAGGTAAGTACAAAACCAGCCCCTTCACAGACCACAACCCCTTGCAACATTACAAACTGAGGACGAGAGCACACAACACAGCGAGACAGAAAGGACAGCAGCACACCACAGACACGCACCTATCACACCCATCACCACCACCACCACCAAACACCGGCCACACAAACCCCCTGCACATCACACACCACACACCGCACCAGCACCACAAACACCAAAACACACACCATGGCACCACACAGAATGCCCAAGTTCACTTCCACCGAGCTGACGGTCATGGTCGACGAGATCGTCAAGGTGCACCCACAAATCTATGGCAACCAGGTCCAACAGACACCACCAGCCACCAGAAACCGAATGTGGATCAGGATCGTAGACCAGGTCAATGCAGTCGGGAACGTGCCACGCAACAGAGGCGAAATCAACAAAAGGTGGAACGACCTGAAAAGCGTGGTCAAGAAGAAGGAGACCAAGAATCGTGAGCTGGCTGCCAGGACTGGCGGAGGTAATCCCGCGCTATTCAAGACCTTCAAGGCGTGGGAGGAGAAGGTGCGAGTCATCATACATCCGGAGATCCTCACCGGATTACCAGGGGGAGTGGAGGCTGGTAAGTACAAACAAACGTATACCAGCACACCGCTATGTACTCACATGCACTACCACAATGCCATAGCTCCTAGGGACAAACACCCCCATGTCCAGTACACAATACACAAGACAACACTCACACATGCAACAGACACAACCACACACTCAGCCCAAACCTACCAACTAACAAAACCATGGGGGCATGTGTACAGTTAGCCAGCACCGCAACTCCCACCAGGTCCCCTTGTACTCCAGAAGCGCCAGAAGGAGCACTCCCCACACCCATGTGTCAGCCATAGCTGCACTAACCGACAAGTAACAGGTAAGTAGCCGCAACACAAAGGCAGTGGGTCGGTGGGGGGACAGCTGAAGTACAACACCCACCAGGCCCCCAGTCCCACAGCGCAGCAAGGTGGAGCACCCCCCACACCCATGTGACAGCCACTGCAGTGCACACCTGCAGCCGACAGGTAGACATCTCACCCCACATGCAGGGGTGTCTGTGGGTGTCAAGCCATCACCACAACTCACAACACCGCCCCCACTCCCACAGACCAGCAACATGGAGCACCCCTCCCGCCCATAACCATGTGGCATCCATTGCATTGCGCACTCAAAAACAACCTGTAGGTGGGAAACTGTATAGGGCGGGGTGTCTGTAGGCATGAGGACTGTACTACGACTGACACATGGGACATGTCACGTAGCAGAGGAACACGCAGCACTGCTCCCTGTCACAATCATGTGACCAATGTGCACACGGACATGTATTACAGAGTCATACCCCACATTACCCATCACAGATACAGCAACACCTAAGGAGCCACGTCTGCATGCACAAGTCCCACTGGAGTACAGACCCACACGGCAGGCACTGTGCCACCCATCACACACATCAGCAACACCATCTAAGTCTTGTCCATGTAGTCCTTACTGCCTGTCACTCACACATCGTACAACAACGCCCATGTAAGACAAACCTTACTAGAAGTAACAGCGTGGAACCACAATATTGCACACAAAAACAACTGGACCCATGAAACACACAGGTACACAATGCACATTCAACATATCATCCATCGCATCTGTCAGCCCCAGTGTCATGAAAGGTATGTCATCCGAACAGCTGTCCCTCATACAGTAGTCATGCAAAGATACCTGCCCATGACAAATCATGTGCCTGCAGTGACTGAAGCGCACGTCACACTGCGAGTAACAACACACATAATATAGTCAACACCCCAAGAGCACTGCATTGATGCACATGTACGAGGGCAGCACGCACACCAAGGAATTGGCCCATCTGCAATACGTCGTGTGGCACACAACAAGCACGAACTCACAACAATGCTACCAATGTAATGTCCATGAATGATAACAGGCAGCAGATATGCCGGGCATGTTAGACAGACACACACCTTAGTCTATGCACTGTCATGTTGCCAGAACACATGTCACGTTCTGCACCCATCACCCACAGTACGTACCCCAAAAGCATATTCCAAGCCAAAAGCGTCCAGGGGGCTGTACCCCCTTGTGCCATCTGCGTTTCTAAGCGTTCCATCTGTACCCCAAAACCATAGTTCAACCCAACATCGTCGATGGTTCTGGAGCCCGCATACACCCGAGCCACAAAATGTAGGAGCATAGCAACACACACCCATCGGCATTGCTAATCCGTCCCATGCCACATGTCCACATCACACAGTTCCATTGCCTAGCCCACGCATACACACATCGTACATCCACACACGCCTCTGGGAAACCTGTGCACGACAGTGCACGAACTGTGAATGTCAGACAACCAATACATACTTTGCTAGGTGCAACACAATGACCCATCTCATTCTCCCCACAGGTGGCGAACTGCTGGATGCCGGAGAGGGAGACAGCAGCCAGCACAGCCAGTCCGCAAGCCCCCGACCCGGACTCACGGATGTAGAGGAGCTGGACACCTCTCCGGACACGGACCACCCAGCAGGCTCATCTGGAGTGGCAGGGCACACCCGCTCCCCAGGGCCCCTCCTACCCACCAACCCATCATCCAGGGATGCTGACCAGTCACAGACCCCTGCTGCCACGGTCGTTGCGGCCACTGCCACGGCCGTTGCGGCCACTGCCACGGTCGTTGCGGCCACTGCCACGGTCGTTGCGGCCACGGTCGTTGCGGCCACCACCACCACCACCACGCCATCCCTGACCACTCAACCAGCGCAAGGGGTGGCCCGGCCGTCTGGGTCCACCCTGGGAGCCAGAGCGAGGACCGTGGTGAGCAATGTGGCTAGTGGGCAGGTCGGTGGCAGCAGTACTGGTAGGAGGAGCAGGGTCAGGCCAACGCCATCTGTGCCTGGGAGCCAAGCCCTGCCGCAAATCGACAGAGTCCTTGGGGCCTATGAAGAGGCCCAAGGAGAATGGGCCAGGTCGGCTACCGACACGCGGGAGGTCCTTGGGGTGTTGAGGTCCATGGACGCCCATATGGGCCAATTTGTGACCCGTATGGACCAACTCGTGGACCTCATGGGCCAGCTGGTGGTGGTGGTGAGGGCACAAGCAAGGCCAGCAACACCACCTCCGCCACCACCTGCTGTGGCGCTGGGTCGTGCAGCATCGCGTTCCCCTGCGTCCACAGCGAGTGAGCACTCCTCAGCCACCACCAGCAGCCCACCAACACAACCCCCCTCCCAAACGTGGAAGGGGCCGTCCGAAGAGGAAACAGGTGTCCAGAGAGGACTTCGCACGCGACAAACGCCAGTGAGTCAGCCAGCCACCTTGACCACCTACTGCATTGACTTGGAATACGATCCTACCCCACACTGCCATGTGAATGGCATGTGTCTGTTGGACTGTGGACATAGAACTTCATGGGTACACCTTGACCATCACGCAGCCATGACCGTCTACTCATTGTCACAGCATGCACCACATTTGTCATCACCTTGCACACAATCACATGTCACCGCTGTAAATAAATACACCTTGATCACAATCTGCTTTATGTGTCCTGGGTTTATTCAACGATGTGCAATCGCCACCATGAGCAGAAATGCATCTGCTGTGTGGTATGTCGATGGGACAGGAGAGGCTGTAGGGACCTAGGGGTGAAAAACAGAACAAGAGTACATTCAATGAGTGTGTCACACACTCATCACACAGTACTTGTCACCAACTACAAGCAATGTACACACATCTCACAGAGCAACAGGGCACAATGCTACAGCCACTGTCAGTGGCATACCAACCTGGACATGGACCATTGACACACAGCACTCAGTGAACAAAAGGCCCCCGTGACAGAGCACACATACACCTGCACAACTACAGCTACATCAGCCGTCGTACATGGACACTCACCGTCAAGTGAAGTAGCGGGCGATGAGCTGCTGACGCACATTCACAGCTTCCTCCTCTCCACTGTCCTCTTCACTTGACCCGTCCTGGTCTGCAGGCTGGGGCCCTGGTTGATCTCCGTCATCCACAATTAGGGGGATCTGCTTGCGAATAGCCAGATTGTGCAGCATGCAGCAAGCCACTACTATCTGGCACACCTTCTGTGGGGAGTACGCCAGTGCGCCCCCGGTGCGGTCCAGGCATCTGAACCTGGACTTGAGGAGGCCAAAGGTCCGCTCAACCACACGTCTGGTCCTCCCATGTGCCTCATTGTAACGGACATCAGCTGGGCTCAGAGGATGTCGTAATGGGCTGAGCAGCCAGGGCCCATTCGGGTAAGCAGAGTCACCTGGGTGTGAGGGACACAGAGAATCGTTGCTATTCCAACTGGACACAAGACAGCATCGCACAGCCAGCACGCTACACTACTCCACATACTCACCAACAATCCAGCCACGGTCATGTTGCAGATTGGTCATCAGTCGTGGTAGGATGCTGTTGCGCATGATGTGCGCGTCATGTGCCGATCCTGGAAACTTCGCACACACGTGTGATATTACCATGTCCGCAAGGCACACCACTTGCACATTCAGGGAGTGTGTGTGCTTCCGGTTGCGGTAGAGGTGCTCAGTGGCCTGTGGTGCAACAAGGCCAACATGGGTGCAATCTATTGCACCAACGACGTGGGGGATCCGTCCAAGGGCATAGAAATCACCCTTCACTGCCGCCAATTCACGAGCCCTGGGGAATCTGATGTACCTGTTCCTGTACAGCATCATAGCTGACAGTACATCCCTCAGCACCATGCTGAACATGGGCTGGGACATCCCACCTCCACTGCCCACTGTGTGTTGGAATGACCCAGTGGCGAAGAAATGCAGTGCAGCCATCACCTTAGCCGTGGGGGTGAATGCTGTTGGATACACCCTGCGAGGACGGAGGTGGGGTTCCAACAAGGCACATAGGCGATGCAGGGTGGGTCGGTCCAGACGATATTTACGGATGACCTCCACATCCTCCATGTCTGACAGCAATTGGTAGGGGCGATGTATGTTTGGTCTCCGCCTAGGAAAGATGGAAGTGGACACATGTCAAAGCAACACGCCACATGGCAGTTTCACATACACATGACAAAAATGACTGACCAAGCAATTGAATCACAGAACAGCTGACAAGTAGGGACAGCACAGCCACAATACACTTACACAGGTCCCCTACCAATAGCAATGGGCAGTGACACACACCATTGCTATGAGCATGCACATGGGGAGTTAGGCCTTAACAACTTGTAAGGCATGCTGATGGTAACAGACTGCATATTCGGTAAGCTGCAACACCACGGCAACATGACTAGCTGCTGTGCATCACACTGCTTCCGAGGCTGGGTGTGTAGGGCACACACCAACAACGCTATGGACACAGGCTGAGCGGCCAAAACAAGTGGGACCTGTGGCACGAGGGGATATGAGACAGTCATTGATGTCCCTACTGCACCCTATGTACAGCACTGTACGGATCACACCTCCAGAAACATTGACAGGTGTACACATTGACAGCTCCATGCCAACACGGCTGTGTGATTGCAAATACACATCACAAGTGACACGTAACGTTGCACGTGCCAAGTGGCAGATGTACATAGTGAAAGATGGCATGTGTGTGCATATGCATATCCCATGCTCCCATGCCAATGTGTACATGATGATATGCCAACAGACATGTGGAGGCTGCCCACTGGCCGTCCCTGCCTATGCACACAGCATGTTCTGGCCCCGTCCATTGTGGACCTGCACCCACACACAAATCATGGCCACACCTGCAGATGCATTGCGCACATTGAACTGTGTGGTGCACATGGCATCAGCGGACTGTACCCGCCATGGGCCAGGCCCTTACGGCCAACTCCAATGACCCTCGCGGTTGCACCCTGCGTGTTCCACTATGGAGGTAAGCGTCCCGGGCCAGCTGGGAGCAGGCCATCGTCTGCAATTGAAGCTGGCAGACATGGTACACAAATTGCAGCAGCTTGGACCCACTGAAACTGCCCCAGGGGGCTATGTGAGTGTGTGAGTGAGACCGGCATTACCACAGCTACCTGGGACTGCAGCCTGGCACCCCTCAACAACACCTGCTGCTGCCACCTCTCCACCTACACGTGGATGACGCTGAGGATATGTCCAGGTCCACTCACCAGCGAGGAGCTGGAGATCCTGGATTCCGAGCTCCACGCACACTGCACATGGCTATTCCTTGCGAAAGTTGTGTGTGAGAGACAACTGCAGTGTGTGTGGGAGTGCATGTGGGGGACACACATGTCGTTGATCCGCAGCACTATGAGTCAGAGCCTGTGGTGTTCAGACATGCACTGCTCACCATGCTGACTGCAGGTGGCAGTGGTATGTGAGCTCTCGGGCGCTTTGACATGTCTGTCCCTCCCGAGTGGTGGTACATGGCAACTTCATGTCAGACATCCAGTGACACAGACAATTGGCAATGCAGGTCTCAGTGCACTTGTTGCTCGTGTGAATGTCAGGCTGGGGCCATGCTGCCCTTCTCAGTCCCAGCAGGCCTGGCCTGCACATTGACTGCACAATGCCAGTAGGTGACAACACAGAATGACTAGTGGGTTACATGTGTCACCTGTTCAGCACTCTCCGGATGAGCGCAAACTCAGCCCTGTACATTGGTCACACCATGCCTCGTGAAAGGGATGTGTGTGTGAGATAGTGCCACTGAATGTGACCACCGTTGCGGGGTGGGCCATGCGCAGGCCGAGTACGTTGGTTGTTGCGCAGTGTTGGTCACAGTGGGTACACCAACACAGATGTGTTGCCTTGTGATCTTTTGCTAGGTCCGCCTGACAATGGACAGTAGATGTGGGCAGACTACACATTGGTCGATGTGCTGTCTATATGCATGTGCCTTCACACCAGGCACAGCTGCCCCTGCACATATGACCCCTGCTGCCCTCAGTGCTGGGTCTGTTGAGCTGATGCGCCATCTGTGCGTGGGGCAGACAGCTCTCCTCACTTCCGTCATTGCCCATGACATCACTTTGCCGCAGGTGACATGGATCATGGAGGGCCCACATGTACGCGTGGGTGGACTACACAAGACTGTCCAATGGTTATCACCCCCAGTCAGTGCTTCGAATGGGAAGGATGTGGTGCTGGTACTCATTTTAATGTGTAGAGTGGGCGGGGCTAGGTGCGGGGCTACATGCAAGACATGGGAAGTTCATCGGCTTATCTACTAGTTGCAATACACACGAGACACGTCTTTTCATGACCACATCAGGGTCATTCCTTGAACTGACTGGAAGTCAAACAGTCATATTTTACCCTGTCCTCATGGCCTCCCCTCGCTCACAAAAATATGCGTTTGCACCTGGGAAGCCAGCGCATGCACAAGCAGCTCCAAGCTCGCCCCAGAGAGGCCAAGGAGTGTATGTGTGGGTCCAGTTGAACAAGTGGTCTGTCTCGCGGCATAATAAGTGGCGGGACGCCGTCCACCTGCGTGGTGCCCCGACTCGAGACCCGGGCAACATTGACAATGCATGACAGGCTCCGCAGTCCGGATACACCACCTGCAACACACAGAGGCTGTAGCTGCCCTAGCGGCCCAGGCCGCGTCCAACTGGAGCTCATGGACCCACACATTCACTCTTTGGCCTCTCTGGGGCGAGCTTGGAGCTGCTTATGCACGCGCTGGCTTCTCTGTTGCAATGGCATGTAACGTGTGTGGGGATATAGGCAATGAGTGAGATGGTGCGAGCCACCTTCCGTGACGTCACTCCTGCTCGTGATGTGTGCGTCCCCCCACTACTTCCATTAGACTTGTGCCATACTACTAATTGAGGATGTGTTGCCTGCGTGATGTGTCCAGGAGGAGCGCGCCATGACATCTCACCCACCATGCTCCACTGCCATCCCGTGCCCTGGATTGCCTGTGCAGGTGGACAATGTTGGGGATACACCTGGTCGACAGGGGATGTGAGTGCCTTGGCAAGGGCCTGGCGGACGCACAGCAGTATCCAGCATGTCCACGGAGGGTGGGCTGACGTCTACACCTGATGCAGCATTGATCGTGTGCCCGCCTGTTGTGCACACACGAGTTCACATTCATCCCCAGACAGGTGGTCTTTACAAATTCCCAGGAGAGCAGCAATGTACTGTTCCGGAATCCTCCCAACACAGCGTGTTTCAACATTGCATGTGCGCACCTACCCGTCACACCCACCCACCTGAGCCAAGCGTAACTCCCGCTTCACATGACACATGTGTGTCATCCACAGTTGTGCTACTCTCTCAGGGCCGGACCTGCAACTGTCCCGTAGCACACACAC
Organism: Calotriton arnoldi; assembly: GCA_963921515.1. Lineage (NCBI taxonomy): Eukaryota > Metazoa > Chordata > Amphibia > Caudata > Salamandridae > Calotriton > Calotriton arnoldi. Next base: position 553,737 of record CAWUFW010000124.1, on the reverse strand, counting down.
AGCACCGATTCGTACTGGCATCCTGTTAGATTGGTGGGCACACTAACCCATCTCCTTCTGAGACAGTGGTGGCTGTGATGGATATTGTGACTGGGCACATGGCTTACTTTCAATGTGTGCATTTGGGAGGTGGTGGTGTGTGGTGTGTGATTGTGGTAGCGTTGGTGTGTATGTGTGTGTCGTGTCCATGTCGACTGCACACATATGTCACCCCGGGACATGGTGGATGTTTGTTACCGTGCTGAGGTCTTTGAATATGATGTGATGGGTGTGTTGTATGTTGCACAGTATGCGGTGTGTGGGTGTGTCCTTGCAGTTCAGGCTGACTCCTACTTGTTATGGTTCAGACGTTGTGTGTGTGCAGGGTGTGTGACTGTCAAGATTGTGTCTAGTCCAATTGTGCATGTCAGCATTTCAGCAGTTCTTGCTCACTGTGCAGTGCTGCCCACCCACTCTGATGTCGTGTGTGTGTTCTGTCAGGCATTGCTGTGGCATGCTTTAGCGTGGCTCCCACTTTTTGTTGCTGAGTGTGTGGTCAGACTGTGTGGGTCATTGTAAACATGTGTAGGACTGTGCTTTGTAGTGAGCAGGCCGTCAGTGTTGATGTGATGATCTTTCGGGCGACTTCAGAGTGTGACAAGTCCTGCTCCACGAGCTGTGGTATTTCCCTGTGGCCACTGTTGCGGCTACTCATTTGCGTTGACATCCAATGACAGTGGACTACATGGTCATCTCACGACTGCCGTGTACTTCACACACTCTCATCCTCTCTCATTCGTACTTGTGAAATGAATCAGCAGAGACACATTTTTGCTTCAAGCCATGTATTGGGACTTATGTCCTCTGTGATGCAGTATAGTGGACACTACTGGCAGCGAAATGCATGTGGAGGATATACTCAGCATGATTACACATAGCATAGGGTGTAGGGGTACATGTCATTAGTTGTTGACTGTGGGATGTGTGCTTCAGAGTTACAACTGCTTAGCCGTTGCTGTGCTAATGTACATTTGCTAATTACTGTGGAGCTGCTAACTTTGACACAGACAGTATACATTTCGCCTACCAGACCGCTTGACATCATGGGCACAGTACATCTCAGTTCCATGTTACAGGTTTGCTGCTATGGTTACTCATACACACGTGCGTGGAGGTGACATCAGGGCATGGGCTTACGTGCATGCAACGGCGTCCCACTTGTTGTTGCAATGTGGTGGCTACTGGACATGACACAGTCACTGGGGTCATGTTGTTGGGGGATGCACTTGTTGTCCATGCAAAAGTCCTGGCACGGAAGTTCAGAGGGAGGTGAGGTGACAGCTCTCACATACTACAGCCGAACGATTACTGTCCACTGACCGGTGCATATGTTCATGGGCGCAGGATACATATTATGGCATAGTTGTACGTGCAGTTATGTCCATGTGGTTGCCATACACAAATCCCATGCCTCTGCCTCCCCCTGTTCATGCAGAGTTACTGGATGTGATGAGGTACAGAGTGCATGTCCCGAAAATATCCGATGTCATGGCAGTGTAGTTGATGGTGTGGTGTTAGTTGCAGGTTGTGTGGTATAGTTGTTGTACTGGTAACTGCTCAGTCCGTGCGGATGCCAAGCATGGGTACGGTGTGGGACATCATTGTTCAATTGGGGGTGTTGCGTCGGGGCCCGACGAATTGACAGGTTGTCAGGAATGCGATACCTTCCAGCAGGGCTTCCATGGCATTGGTGGTAAACATGGATGCCATCCAATGTAGCGGATGGTGGCTGTCAAGGTGTTGGTCGTAAGTTGTCCCTTGTAGGAGCATGATGGGACATGTTGGATGACATTCGATGAAACTGTGATCCAGAATCCGTCGTGTGGAGGCACAGTGGTCCCATTGCAGTGTGGGTCCGATTGCAGCCACATACGCCATGCCCCCATAGGCTGAACAGACCCTGTCGTGGACGTCCAGGGGTTGAACAGTTGTACCAGGTCCGCCATTGGACATGCAGGGTTGGAGAGACATAAATCCACAGGATAGTGGAAAGGACACCTCCGACAGTAGAAGACGGGGATGACGCAGCTGAACAATGCGATGCGGTAAGTTAGTCGGTAACTTACGTTCAGCAAGGCCAGATTTTCACATCCCAATATCTGTATCAGGTAATGTTTGTACAGCTTCATCTGTCCGGCGTAGTTGGGTAGGTGTGGTGCAAGTGCCATTTTGCTGAAGGGCGATGTGATGGCGTGCTCCGGCTGTCTGTGCAGTCTGCAGAGTGCAACCTCCGACGTTGCTGGGAATTCTGTTATGGTCGTAGGGAGGCAGGGCTTGGGTTATAGTGGCTTGTGCGAAGGACACGGGCCCTCATCCCACATGCTTCTATGAATGGTCAAGGTCAGTGGTGTCTGACTCCTTCCCGATAACTTGCATGTGAACCACATGGGGGAGTGGTATCATTTCTTTTTTCCCTTCGGAATGTTCTTTCGTGTTATGCGCTATCTGCCCAGTGGACGGTTCCCTCTGCATGCCTGTGTTGGGCTTTTTTGGTATCATGACTGTGTTGTCCTGCTTGGATAGTTGAGCTGTGGTTTCGGTGTGGGTATGGAAGGCCATTCAGTGCTATCTCCTCTCCCGTGTGTGGGCGGCACGCTGCGTTTCCGCTATACGTTGGGCCTTGTGTGTGGGTGTTGTAATTGGAGCCACCTGTTGTCGGTCCCCCGGGATCTTTGATGTTACGTATTGCATGTCTTGGTATTGGGTGCAGGGTGGTATCGGTGTTTCTGTGTGGTACTGGCGTACCTTTTGCCGACGGGGTCCATATTCTGCTGGGTGATGTTGCCGCCGCTGTGTGCTTCGCCATGTTTTGCACACAGGGGTGTGTCCTAATTTGGCGTGACATCACTGACATGTTCGGGTCAGTTGTGTGACGTCAGGTTGGCAACAGTGAATTGACGGTTGGCGACATGACTGTGGCAGGACTGTCACGTGACATGTGCGTTCTGGGTGGGGCTGGTGTGTGTGGTGTTTGGTTATGACCCTGTGTTGTTTGTGTGCAGCGCATACTTGGCGCTGCCGTTGGCCTATGCGTTGTGCGCATGTGTGGCTGCGTCGTCGCCGCTGCGCTGCGGGGCCGTGACGGGGACGTTAGTTCCTGGTCCCAGGTGGTGTGTCCCCGGTTGTTGCAAGTTGTTACAATTTGCACGGTGTGACATTTGTGGGTGCAGTGGTGGATGTGTCGCGTCCACGCAGGGGTGTCTGGGGGGGCCATGTACAGTTTTACCGCACTTGCACTGCGTGAGGTGTTTGCGTGCCCTTGTTGTGTGTCTGCCTACCTGCGTCTCCGCGGTGCGTTGACTCCTAGGTTCTGCATCAGGTAGAGCATGGGGAGGGCCTGCAGTGCTGGATTCATGCTCGGGGGGTCCGCCTCTTTGGTATCCGTACTGTGCGCTCGGGTTTCCGCCTTGCTTTCACGTGCGGTGTCTCTTAGCCGGGGGAGCTGTTTGGTTGTGGCATCGTAATTTGTACGCCGGGCGGTACGTGTTTCGTCGGGCGGTGTGTCTCCATTGGGCGGCGCCGCTACGTGAACGGGCGCACTTTGATGGCGGACGGCGTCGCTGGCTTACGGGCGGTGTTTGGCTGTCTTTTCACATCCTAATTGGGCGGGCGTATGGGCTGCGGCGGGCGGACGGTAACTCTTGTTTTTTGCATCCGCCAGCACGGCGGTGGTGCTTCCGCCCGCCAACCTAATGGGCCCCTTAGGTACACGTTCCACCAAGGAATGTGGAATTTAGGTTGCCTTCTATGCCCTGATCTATGCAATATTCCCACCCAGGTGTCCTCAAAGTAGTCTAGTAGTGGGCTTATTTTGTCTTCGTTCCTTTTGTAATAGGGGCTTTCTATTAGAATATTGTAGTGTTCTGCTACATCGGTTACAGGTACATATGCTAGTGCTATTAGCTTTTTTATTTGGTAGGCAAAAGTACTGTCTGTAGCATATTGTACACTTAGGGTTGATTTTTGTAGATGTCTCCAGAGACTCTGATTAAAATGATAATAGCAACCCTGAATTGCTGTGTGTGGATAATTTTTAGTATAGCATTTATCATGGCTATTTCAAAGTCAATAATTATTTTTGAAGGAAAATAATTATTGCTTTCTTCTTTTATTTTAGTGAGTATATCAATGTAGGTAGTTTGCTGTTTATTTGGTAATAGTGCGTAGATGAATGGAATATTTGAATGTTGGTATAATCCATGTATTGTGTACAGCTGGTAAAATGGTTTTGGACAGACTTTGAAAGTTCCATCCATCATCCAGGTGTCACATTGTTGTAATTTAAGTAAATTGTTTGCAGTAGCAAACATAATTATTCCTTTTTCTGGGCATTTGTTATCAAAAAATATAAATGGTTCTTTACTGTGAGTAATGCTTAATTCTGGTGGAATAACTACTTCTGCAAATGTTTTAGGGGCAGGTATAGTAGTTGTGGTAGCTTTTTTTGTCTGGCAATTGTTCTTTTTAAAGAAGCTATGGACGGTAATTGTCCTGATGCATGTTGAGGTAATTTTAATAGTTGCTCTTTTAGTATTTGGGTAGTTGGTTTGTCAGTACTAGTGCTTGCTTCTTTTATACTTTCAAGAGCATCTCTAACCTCAATCTCTGTTATGTTTGGGGGTGACTATGTTCTTTTACAGAAATAACAGTAGTTTCCTGAGTAGTAGCTCTTCCATAGCATTTGTTAGAGTAGTATTTGCTACACTTCCAAAATACTTTAAGGCCAATTTGTTTCTCCTGTGTATACACATACCCCATATAACATAATAGCATTTTATTTTTTTGTGACATTACAAATTCTGCACCTTCAGTCATGTTGTTTTGTTTTATGCTAGGGAAAATTCAAAAAGAAAATATTTTAATATAATAAATACAACATGTTTATTAAATACTGTTACATCTCAGTGAATATACTTACAATGTTTAGTTTGATGTAAATGAAATTGGTTAGGAAATGATTTCAAGCTTTCTTTTCTATTTTCTTGATGTAATTTCTGTTGAGAAGAGAAAAAAACATATTAATAATTTGATTATATTGTTTGTAGATGATAGGCATTTTAGGGGTAAAGGGTTATTTGGGTGGGTATTTAACGTTGTTTAATAATGGAAAATGATATACTTACTTTTTAGTTGTCTTTATTTTGTTAGTAGTTGTAGAATTATTTTGGAAGCTTTTGCTGTTGGCTGTAGAGGAGATAGATAAAAAGAAAATATATATTAGTGAATAACGTTTTGAAAATATTTTTAGGTCGGTTTGGCAAAAATAGAATATACTTACATTTATTGTTCTTTTATTGGTGAGTATTTTTGAAATAATTTTCTGGCTTTGTAGGATATCTGTAGAGGTGATATAAAAGTAAGGAATGAAAGAATAGTCAATTAGGTTTTAGAAATAATTTTTGTTGCAGGTTAGTAGTATTGTTATATTTTAAAAACAGTTTTACTTACTTAGTGCAGTTTTAAATCTCTTTTTAGTAATGAAAGTTTTCTTTCAGGAAACAGTTGGGCACAGTTTCACCTTCTTCTTTATTGTAGTTTTTAAGTGTAAAAGAGATGTATGTCTTTGATGTTTATATAGTGTTTATTTAATTGGTTGCTTTATGTTATTGGTGTATTTTGAAATGTAAGCATTTTATTGGTTGAAGTTAATTGTTTTTATTCTTTTGGCACTTTCTTTCCATATAAGGGAAACGCTAATTAAGAAACTGTTAGTAGAAAGTAAATATTTTATCTTTTTACTTTTTGTAAATAATTTAAATGTTGTTTTTAATGTGAAATAATGCAAGTATTATATATTTTACAGTTTATATTTTATTATTGTAATACGTTTGTTTAGGCAAAATATTTTGTTTTATATATTGATGTGTTTGCAAATTATTTTATTATGTTGTTTAAGTATTTTATATTGTTTTATAATGTGAATTTATATTTGGTGCTAAAGATATATTTAATTGAGCAGTTTTTATATAGTCGATATTTGTAAAAAGTCGATATTATTGATGTCTATATTTTGGTATTCGATATTTTTGTAATGTTGTATGTTATAAAAATTTAAACGATATTTAATGTAACGATATTTAGCATTTTGATATTGTGGTGAACGATATTTTTTATATACGATATTGTGTACTCGATATTTTTGTATTTTTATAAATAAGTATTGGTAGTAGATATTATTGTAGTCGATATTCTGACGCCGATATTTTGTATATTCAATATTTTTGTAGTCGATATTATGTCAGTGATCCCTAAGAGACACAGATGATTATTCTATCATGATTACTCACACAGACACATAGACACACACACACACAACACTTCACACTAACAATTACAAATATGCAATGACCAGTGCGTATCACTTTATAATGCATACACTGTCCAACCTATGCGAGATAGGCACACAAGATAAAAACTGCTAACTAGGTACCCATCACTATGCACTCCTAAAACACATGCACTCCCCAATCAAAGGTATGCACAGGGGATAGCACAGTCCTGATTACACATACACTCAATAATACACATGAACAATTACACACTTCCATACACAATACTCGGTACATACAAAACCATAATATACAGACAGTTCTAACTACATAAAATACTTAATGCAAACTGCATACATCCATACTACCAACTACACACAATTGACTATGGATAACAACATGCAGAAACATTTCTCAGTACCAAGCATGCATTTCCAATACACACAGGTGTACGTACTTTTCATTACAAGCACACATTATACAATGCACAACAATTACACAATCCTATGCACAATATTTCTTGCACATCACTCCATAATACTTACCACTCACTGTAAAATAAGCACTCATACTAACACAACATTTAACAGAATACATTAATGTATTTTGGAGGAAATAATGTACATTAAAATGAATTCCAACGTATTATTTTTAGGGTCATCTACAACCACATTGATAAGAACTTGTAATACCAGCAAAGAAAGGAGAAAATGATTACAAACCAAAGAACTTAAATGTATAGCTCATGTAATATTAAATATGTGAAAACATTGTGTGCAAAATAATAATGCATGCCTACAAAGTCATGTAAAACATTTTTTAGACAGTTTGTTTCAAGATTGATAAAAAAACTCAGAGTGTAATAAAAACTAGTAAAAAGCTTCAAAGTCACATATTCCACAAAAAGAAAACGAAAACAAAAAATGCAACTAAAAACTATACAAGCACAAAACAGTGCAAGTTCAAACAGAGGCAAACTCTGTTAATAAAAACAGAAATAAATGTTCTTTTGCCTACAACAGTTGCATGAAAAAATAAATTGGCAAAGAGTTTTAACTAATTTAATATTAAATACAAAAGGCCCCATCTGTTCAATTGAAAAGATTTAAAAGCAAAAAGAATTACAAGACATTATGTACATGTCATGAGCAATGTTCCCTCTAATTGTTTTCCTCTGTGTGCGGCAGTGTAAGGTCTCTGTACACTACAACCACGACTATGTGCGCCAGGAACCAGACCACGCATGGGGGTGCAGCGCCAAATATCACTCCAAAATGTGCTTAAAAAAGTGAAAAGACAGTGCATTTCCACACACGCAGCACCACATGAATGGTCTTAAAGCAGGTTTTCAATTTAGATACACATGCCAAGACATGAATTGGTTACACAGGCAAGTACACTTCGGGTTCAGAAAAGCACAGGACTCCAATGGTGGTACCGTAATACGATTTTACTAAAGATCCTTAACTCGAGCACTGTTCATAGGGTGGGGAAATGTTAGGAGCCTATACAAGATCGCATATATACACAATTACATAACATATTTATAATTTGATGTGCAAGCTACGGAGTAATGTGTGGATATCCCGTCAGAGATAGTTTGTGAAATGTGTGACATCCAGGAAAACATGTAGTGTGGAAGAGGGCCATTCACACAAGTCAAGTGCCATCACTGTTAATAGGAGCATGGCTGCGGGGCAGATTGTGAGCCTTTTTGAAAGTATTTATGCTATTCGCTGCAGCAGTTATGCATGTACAAGGCGCTGCACATGAATACTTTCGAAAGGCACACAATCAGCCCTGCAGCTGCGTTCTATTAACAAAAGAAATGCAGAGTCTCAAACACGACGTGTGCTTTCAAAATCCTGAGTTTTTAAACAACCAAAAGGCTGAGGACCTTTTTCTTGCTGAATTTTTATGGTGCCTAAGATTACTCTAATATGACCCTTGTATATGTTTTAATATTGTTGTAGGAGACGTTTGGAGTGTACTTCTATGGTTTTTATTAACCGAATAAAGTGAATATGACTGACTGAGAATCCTGAGTTTGCGCTTCTCTAGACAAAACACTCTAAAAACATACATTCTGCTAGCATGAATGACATGGTAGTCCTACACCTTGTAATCCCCATTGTTTTATGTAACATTTCCTGTACTATGATTTACACACTTATAAGCCTTCATGTCTGTGTAATATATGCGTGATGTAAAGTGATCCGACATCCTACACTGGTATGAGAAGCACTATAAAATAAATTAAATATATATGAGAGAGGGTCTATGGAGAGATGAGGGCACTCTTGGAGAGTGGCAGTGGGTGAACTTGTGGAAAAGAGAGCTATGAGAGGAGGGCACCAAAAAAGAATGTTGCACCAGGTGCCACCCGCGAAAGCTGGTCATGTGCAGCTGTGTCAACCTCTCAAAGTAAATTTTTGTGAAAAGATGGAATCTTCTTGCTGTAGACTGCAGCGTTCATCTTCATTTGGCAACTTCAACAATTGCCAAATACTGCGGGAAACAGTGCTTAATTTGTAAAACAATAAGTGCCGAGGCTCAAAGCTTAGCTCAGAAGATGTGCATTGTTTTCTGTCTGTGGCTCTGGATGAAAGTTTGTTGAGGAAAAATATGTAACGGTCCCCAGAAATTAGTGCTGCTGGGCATGGGATCACTGGATTCACTTGAAGATGACTAGTACAAAGCAATTGGGCCAGGCTGTGGTTCAATTTATAGCAGGACCTCACCCGAAGCTGACAAGTTTTGGATAATTTGTGGCAAAATCGTACAGCTACGGCGGTAATCTTGAATGTTTCATGTTAAAAAAAATATTACTTTCAATAAACATCACTCAGTTCCATGAAATAATCGTTTACTCGCCATTGAAACACTTTAATATGATGAAAAATCCATGTTTTTCTATTTTCTAGTCTACCATTTTCCTCACATTTGTTACCCGAGTTACATCTTTTATGGCTCGGCTCGTGATCTGGCTCTCCCCAAGGCTGTCCGTGTCCCCTAAGAAATGTAGTCTCTTCTATGCCCTTTGATGCTGCAGCACCTGCCCCACCCCAACTTCCAACGCAAGTCTGATGTGAGGCACACTGGGGACGTCCTCCGCTTCTTTCACTAGCACATCACTCACCACTGAGCTGCTAAACTCCTGCGCATCCACCTCGCACACACGCTGCACTTTTATATATATTAGTTCCTTCGCAAGCTTTTTCTAGACTTGGATGCTTTTTTATTATCATTATCCTGCCGTTCCGGGCCGGACTCGAACCTCCGTAGAGTAGCGCCTGGTGATCTAAAGCCACAGTAACCCCCTTGAAGGAAGGCAGGGGAGCCGGGTGCGGGCAGGCAGCGTGTGCTGGCGGTAAGAACCTCTGGGGGCTGGGCGATGGGTGCCCCTCATGCCAAGGCTATGTAGTTCTTGTGAAAGTGCCTTCCTGTGAAGATGGCTCCAGGGCTCTGGGCTCCAGATGCTGAGGGTGAACCCGTCTGACCCGCAGCTCCGGGTGCCAGATGGGAGTCCAGCTGACTCTGCAGTCTGGGCCGGAGCTGTGAATCCTGCTGTCTGTCCAGCACGTTCTAGATTCTCCTCCAGGTCTCTGGGTTCCGTGGCTTGAATGGAGTTATAGACTGAGCTCCCGAGATGTCAGTTTCACCTCTCTGTAAAGCACATTAGAGTCTGCACCACAGTTATAAGTTCCTGCTCTGCGTCTTACATGGCTTAGAATTTGCACCAACGCTACGGATTCCAACAGTTTGCACAGCACTTTATAGATAGTGCCGTGTGGTTCTGCTGCAGCTCTTAGCACGAATCTCCATAGCGCCTTCTTCTGAGACTGTGGCACTATATCTTTGAACACCACTTTCCACAGCTTCCTATCGATTGAAGCCTTTCTATTCTTCAACCAATGCGTTCCACTGCCTGTGTCTAACCGCTGGGTTCTAGTTAATGGTGCAACACATTGCAGGGCCTGCTCCGGGGGTCTGGAACATTTCTTCCTACGAATTGCAATAGACGCTTCCCGGGCGGTAATTTTACAACTTTAGACAATATGTCCTAGAACCATTCTTCTTCTCTAAGTTCTACATGTTCAAACACAATGTTCTAGAGACTGTTTGTGCTTTCTATTTTCACTCTTTGCACAACATATTGTAAGGTAGTGATGGAGCAAGGTTTCAAAAATGAAACTTGCTTGTACGCAATCTTCCTCATAGTATTAATTTATTAAACTTGTACTGTCAATACTAATCTTTGCATTCACAAACACGAAAGGGATAGACGCTTGCCTATGTGTTTTACTAATGAATAACGCTTATCTATAAACCAAGATGGCCGCTAAAGCGCGGGAACCTAAATGCGCATGTCGCAACCTGATCACATGGTGTGACGTCTTTCTTTGCTTGGTGGGAAACTTCTGCTTCTGCGCAGTGTGCATTAAAATGGCCGTTAAATGTTTTCACATGCTTAAGCTTGCTCTCATGTCATTATTAAATTGTCGTTTTCTTAACGCTACTAATGCAGGATAGTATTATGATTAAATGGGAATAGAGTAGGGAAAGTAGGTATACAGTGAAACTTTTTATTTGTGATTTTAATATTTTCTTCTTGCACTTTTAGTAATTCGTAAACTTGGGCCTGGGTTGGTGTCTTGAAACTCGAGAGACAGAGGGTTCTGCGCATGTGTCCTGTATGCCTGCCAAGTGAAGTCAACTTGGACGTCTCCCAAGGCCACGACCTATTGGCCGAAGATGATGTACCCAATGTTTCCGGCGGACAAATTGTTACTTTTCCCCTGTAAAATGTATAACATTTGTCGTGAGACGGAGTGGGAAATAAAGTGAATGTATTAATTTGAAGGGGCGGGAACGTAAAGACAATAGGCTTCACAATTTAGGCCAAAATTGACATGGTGCGAGAATCAACCCCCTGTCCCTGTCCAATCAGAAGTAGTGGTCCCATATTTTAGCAACATTAAGGGGAGGTACATGGGCGTAGAAGGGTATAATAGAATATAGCATTAGTAAATTAGTCAGAGCATGCGTTCACGAAGAACAGGCGTCCATACTGCCAGAGCGCTCTCAACTCCAGACTGCCCAGCTGATCGGTTGCTGACTGAATTCCTGTCCGGAAGAGGTCCTGAGGAGGGGGCGGCGGAGTCCATTAGACGGGAGAATCGAGAGAAGTCGAGTATCAGAGAGGGAACGGCGCAGGCGTCGTTGTAGAGAGGTTACCGGTCCTGTCCTGATCCTGGAAGAAGTCTTTGCTCTTCATCCTTCCTGGGTCCTATCTTTTCCAACTCCTTGGCTAAGGGGCTTGGTTCTCCCATTTTAGGTAACTATACTGCAACCTTTAGTTGCGCTGCTGTCTCTATCTTCTCCTTTCCTTAAACACCGTCATTTATTAGCAAAATCATTTCTATGCTTTTTCTTGGGTATTTCAATCAAGTACCGTGTTTTCTGTATTTTATGCTGCTAAAACTTTAGATAAACATTTTAAAACTTCCTGACTCAGTGATTATTTCAGGATATTGTACTATAATGAATGTCACTCATTTTAAACTTCCCAATTAGCAAAGGATCCATTGGTAAGTTATTACTCTTCAATCAGAAGGTAATTGGTAGCAGGGACTTTGATAAAAGAGTACATCTGACACCCAGCGTAAGTATTAGTGTAGTGTGAATGTATGGGCCCAAGTGAGTATATGGTGTATGAATGTTGTTGGCTAATATTGCGCTGGATCAGTTTTCTGGTAAGCAGAGGACGGTTTTTGTTACTCTTTGTTAATTGGGTAATGAGAATTTTATTTGTATTTTTATGAACTAACATCTGCTTATTTTTGAGTTTTGTTACATGTTGTCCAGAATACCCCGGGGTAGGTAAAAAGAATAGTGGGTGGCAAGTGGAAGCCATACTGCAGTGAGGTTATCTGTCAGGCAGAAATAGTACTGAGAAGTTAAGCAGGACTTCAAGTACTCGTTAGGGACTCTATGCGTGTGAGTAATAGCAAAAAGGGTACGCTGATAAAAATTTGATGTTATATCACCTAGTAAGGGTAACATTGGAGAAGTAACAGGTACTTTTGGAGCTTGTGTGAAGAGTAGACGGAAGTGTTTTACTCGTAGTGTATGTATTAGTAAACGGAAAGGTTTTACTAAAGTGTGGAAGAAACTATCTTTTTCGAAATTAGTGGAAACTGGCACGATAGCGAATGTTTTATGTTGTTACTGAAATTTAATTAAGATCTATAGAGAAAATAAGTTTGCGTAAATTTTTGTAAAGGGAGGGTCAGTTGCCGGAGAGGGAGCTGATGTCACAAAACGCCGCGCTGTGGTAGGTTGAAACAGTGGGGGTGGAGAAAACCCTTGTAAAGGAGGGGTCAGTAGTCAGGAGTAGTACTGGCGTCATAGGTGCCGCGCTAGGATTGGTTAAACCAGCGAGGACAGAAAAGAGCAGATTGTAAAGGAGGGGTTGACAGAGAAACGTCACCAAAAGGCCGCGCAAAGATTGGCTCGGAAATAAAAGTTAGCAGACATTTGATTGGTCGAAAATATAGAAGAAAAATTCTTAGTGGATAAGGATTGCATGTTAAAACGCGATCCGACTTTAACCGGAAATCGTCCGGATAGGAGATTCCTAGGTTTTGCAGAATATAATTTTGTATACAGAAGATTAGATAGAATGTACGGAGAAAGGAGAAAAATGTCATTCTTACAAAAGATTAAGAATTATTTTAAAAAGGACAAACCAATCAAAACTAGAGAAGGAATTATTATTCCACCAGCTAAAACGCCAGCATCGTTTATGATGATGGAGAGAGGTTATCATACCTGTGTATGGATGGAGAATTGGATAGAATACACCAAAAATGATGGAGTATTAGCATTTCCCCAGAATGGCACGTTCAATGGGCGAATTCTTCAGAACTTGAGATTGAGGATGAATGACTTAGAACCCAGACCTAGATTAACCCAGTACAAAGCTCTAGAAGAATGGGAAACCGAGGCATTTGAGCGGGATGGATCTAGAAGTAATAGGAGTTATCCAGGATTTTACCCCAGATATTTACGTGAGTCGAGAGAGGGTCAGATGAAACAATGGAGAAGGGCAATGATTACAGAGGGACTGTATCCATTATTCACAGAAGGAGAGAAATCAGGAGGCAAATGTACAGAAAAGACAAAACATTTAATGAGAAATGAGGATTCAGAAGACGAATTTATGGAGGAAATGTTAAGAAATCCCCCACCATATCAGGAAGGGACAAGTGGATGCACCCCAAGTGCACCACCGAAAACTCCAATGGTACCACAAGTAATGCATGAATTTACCCCAACTAGAATACTTCATGACAAAGAAAAAGAAGCCCTAGAAAAGACCAGAGCAGAATTAATACAGAAAATAACTCAGATAAAAGTACATCCTGATTCGTTGACCATACCTGTAACAATTGGTCCAGTAGTTCCATTATATGGTACTCAGGGAAATTGTCCTCAACCCATACTTGCACCTACTCCTGTGAGTAACACCAAACCTGAAGCTCCAGTTATAATTGAGGATCAATTTAGTGACTGTGAATCCACAATATCACTCATGGATTTACCTATTCGAGGTTCTGTAAATAGTACTCCCAGAAAAGATGTACCTGGAGGTTCAAAAGATGTAAGTTTAGTAACTTCATCGGGAGCAAAAAGTGCTACCATAGTAACACCTGAAGATCTAGAAAGATCAACCCTCCTCTTAAAAACCGGCCAAATCCTTCTCTGCATGGTATCGCTTTGGAGAGAGTTAGGATATTTGATTACCTGGGAGTTACTCTGGCTGAGAAATTTGAATGGGGCCCTCAAATAGATAAAGCAAGGCTTAGACTAACTCAGACAGTTGGTGGTATCATGAAATTGTATAGATCTTCCGTTTTTAAACCAGCTGCTCCTGTGGTGGAAATCTATAAAGCCCAGGCGAGGGTGCTACACTTTACGGGGTAGAGCTGTGGGGACATTGTCCAACTGGAAACCTGACAAAGGTAGAGAACAATTTCATGAGACAAGTATTAGGTTTACCCCGCAGCACCCCTTTAATTCCCCTTCGTATGGATCTCGGATTGAGGCCACTGGATGAAGAAATTGCTATAAGACCCCTAGTTTTTGGCGGAGGATGTGGGTGACTCCGGAGTTGTCTGTTTTCAGGGATGAACTCTTCGAGTTTTTATCCATGTGTAACACAAAGAAAATTACATGGCTCTGCCATATAAGGGACCTTGCCCTCAGGATGGGCAAACCGGACCTCTGGAGTACGCCTGAGACATCGTGTGCCAAGCTTTCAAGGTCGGACCTAGTCAACACATACAGAGCAGTTATGCTAAGTGCCATTCGAGAAAGCACCTCGAGTGGTCGTTTAACTGCAGAATTTTTAATGATAAAGGGTGTATACAGCAGGGAAACCTTTTTGGATTCTATTGAACCCCCAATTGCAAGGAAACTGTATATGCAATTGAGATTGGGGACCCTCCCACTTGCAGCATTTTCCAGCAAATGGCAGAGAGACCAGTCTGATGAATGCCCTGCGTGTAAATATAAGGTGGAGTCTGAATTACATGTTTTGCTCTTCTGTCCCGCTTATTGGCTGCCGCGCAAGCGTTGGTTAATCCAACTATGTAAAAATCTAGGGTTTGTACGCGCCATAGAGGCTTATAGAGTTTTAAAATATGATACTCGTCCCCCAATTGTCTTCGCTGTATCACGTTTTTAAATTGTATGTGGCACACCCGTCGGGCTTATACAAAGTGATTGCCAGGGGTTTAGGGGAATTTGTGACCGGGTGAATAGGTCTCTCTTTGGGTTTTTGGCCCTGCACTGATGTCCCATAGTTTTATTTTATCATAAGATTCTAGTATAAGATTTTATTCTCTGGATATTTTTATACACTCAATGTGATTTTTTAAAATCTTTGCTCATCTGGCTGGTTGCATTTTAATTGTTTTAAACACACACAATTTTCATCCCTGTCGTATCCTCGTAGTTTGCGTTATGTGTTTTTATCTCCACTTTCTTTCGTGGGTTGATCATTGTATATGAAATCTTTTGTGTGTATCCATTGTTTTTTAATACAGATGTATATATCGTTTGTTTTATTGATGTACTTTGATGGCCCCAGTGGCCGAAATAAAGTATTTATGATGATGATGAAAAGACAAAACATTTAATGAGAAATGAGGATTCAGAAGACGAATTTATGGAGGAAATGTTAAGAAATCCCCCACCATATCAGGAAGGGACAAGTGGATGCACCCCAAGTGCACCACCGAAAACTCCAATGGTACCACAAGTAATGCATGAATTTACCCCAACTAGAATACTTCATGACAAAGAAAAAGAAGCCCTAGAAAAGACCAGAGCAGAATTAATACAGAAAATAACTCAGATAAAAGTACATCCTGATTCGTTGACCATACCTGTAACAATTGGTCCAGTAGTTCCATTATATGGTACTCAGTGAAATTGTCCTCAACCCATACTTGCACCTACTCCTGTGAGTAACACCAAACCTGAAGCTCCAGTTATAATTGAGGATCAATTTAGTGACTGTGAATCCACAATATCACTCATGGATTTACCTATTCGAGGTTCTGTAAATAGTACTCCCAGAAAAGATGTACCTGGAGGTTCAAAAGATGTAAGTTTAGTAACTTCATCGGGAGCAAAAAGTGCTACCATAGTAACACCTGAAGATCTAGAAAGATGGGTACAAGGGTCAGTCAAACAGTGCACACCTCCAAAAGTATTGGATATCCATAAATTGAAAGTCGAATTAGAAGAAATAATAGCAGGAAATGTAGGAGTAGAACGCTTGAATACCTATGATGAAGAAGAATTATTATTCTTGTGTAGGAGTATCACTAGAAATGTAAAGATATTCCATGAAAAATTGTCCAATTTAGCACTACAGATGGGAATCGAAATAGGGAGATCAAAAGTATTACAGAAACCATATAGAGCAGAATTTGCGGACAAAGATTTAGAAAATATGAATGCATCTGGAAGAAGACTGCAAATAAGAGAATTAATATTAGTTTTACAAAAATGGGGAGATCTAGATAAATGGAGATCTAGGTGGGTCAAGAAAAAGGAAGAAGCACGAACAAGTAGAACAGCATCAGAATATGTGATGAAGGAAGCAGGAAAAGCAGACCAGAAGTATCCAATGCGAGAAGTTGCGGGAGGAGGATATGTACATGTCCCATGGAGCAGACAGGATATTTTATCATTTACGAATGATTTTCCAAAGCTGAGGGAAAAGCCAATTGAATGGTACAAGCAGGTTGAAAGGTTTGTGAAAGTGTCAAAGGTATTGTTGAAGGATTTAGATGGTTTGTTTGACATAGTGGTACCTGCCGATTTATGGACAGATTGTAAGATCACAGTCGATTGGCCTAGTGATGAATATCCTAGAGATCCGAAAACAGGTGCCCCGTCAAATGATGTGATGAAAAAGTATCAGCAGGTGATAACATACCTGAAAGGGAAAATACCCCGAAAGAAACAGATTGGGTGAAAATAGATCGAACAACCCAAGAAGCCAGTGAAACAGTACATTCCTATTATGAGCGTTTATTGCAGGTGTTTAAACAGTATAGTGGATTCGAGGACATTGGAGACAAAAACATGAGTCAGTTTGTGTATCGGTTTGTTTACGGTCTGAAGCCAGAGATTTGCCAGATGATTAAACAACACATGCTGTGTTGGCAGGGAAAGCCCATAGATGAGATTCTGAAGTATGCAAAATATTGTGGAGACGACATTGAAGATAGACACAAGAAATTACAAGAAAAGGTGATGTGGGCTCAGGTGAAAATGGCAGAAAAGCAGGGAATTAATTTGGAAAATCCGAGTGAAAATCAAGGAAAAGATTCTGGAACGAGTGGTGATACGGGAAATGGTGGAAAATTTAGAGGACAAATGAGTAGAGAAGAAGCTAAAAAGAAATTTCCTTGTCATGGATGCGGAAAATTGGGGCATTGGAAGGATGAATGTAAAAAGATTCGGAATAATAATGGCCCAAATCAAAACTTAAATCCACAGATGCAGAATGATTCACAGCAGGGTGTAAATCCCCAGAGTCAATTACCACCTCCACCTGTTCAGGGTAATGTAAGCAGAGCAAAGCATGGTACAGACATTGGATACCCAGGAGGGAGTGGTAAGAATGATTATATGACATCACAATTTCTTTTGCAGGACAATTATTGTAAATTTGACTCATGACGGTGCCTAGGAGAGGGGAAGAAGGAGTGCATACTTGGCGCATCCTTACAGGTAGATCAGTCTGGTCCATATGTTGAAGGAAATGTGAAAGGTAATGATATTACTTTCCTTTTGGACACTGGTGCTACCAGGTCTACTGTGAGATCAGCAGACATCCCAGACCTTCCTCTCTCTGTTGAAGATATCCAAGTAGTAGGGGTAGCTAATCAAAGAATTAGAACACCTCTTACAGAACCAATGGAAGTTAAAATTGGAAACTTCAGAGAAATGCATCAATTTGTAGTGTGCGATTCTAGCCCAGTAAATTTATTAGGTAGAGATTTATTGTGCAAAATGAACTGTACAATTTTCTGCACGCCGGATGGTGTGGCAGTTCAGACACCAGATGAGGACCATGTATATAAAATTATGGTTGCAAAACAAGGTACAGAAATAGATGAAATGTTTTCGTTGATAACAAAAGATGAGCTGCCAGAAGAATTAAAAGGTACAGTAAACCAAATAGTATGGGATTTCACCGGAAAAGAAGAAGGACTTATGGCAAAAATAGATCCAGTTCAAATTACTGTAAAAGAAGGTGCGATTTTCCCAAATACTAAACAATACAAAATGGGTGCTGAAAATGTGACCATGGTAAGGTGTACAATAATAAATCCAGCAACTTTATTGCCGGACCCATATCATGAAACAAATAAAGATGACGAAGAAGATGAACATGATTGTGTACAAATTACAGAATTATGTACAAAACCACGCCCAGACATAGAGGAACAGCCTCTTAAAAAGCCAGACAGGGAGCTATTTGTCGATGGTTCATGTCAAAGACATGAAGATGGTAAACTAACTGCTGCCTATGCGGTATGTGAATTAACTGGAATAGTCGAAGCATCCTATTTACCAGGAGTAAAATCTGCACAAGTAGCTGAATTGATTGCTTTGATAAAAGCTTGCAAAATTGGGAGGAATCAGAGAGTGACCATATTTACAGATAGTTAATATGGTTATGGGGTTGTGCACGATTTTGGCCAACTGTGGATGCAGAGGGATTTTATGACTTCTTCAGGATCCCCCATTAAAAATGGACAATTTGTAAGGGAATTGCTAGAAGCAATACAATCACCAAAAGAATTGGCTGTGGTGAAATGTGCCGCACACCAGTCAGGAGATGACTGGGTGGTAGTCGGCAACAGATATGCAGACCTGGTGGCTCAACATTGTGCCAAAACCAGAACGTCAGTCAATAAGAGGGTGGAAAGAATGGGAATCAGCTGCCAACTTATGCTGTATATGCCACCTGAAACTTGGAACGAGGTGAAGAAATTGCAAGATGAGGTTGATGAAAGTGAGAAAAATTTGTGGATCAAAGTGGGTTGCTCCCAAAGAGGAGAAGATGAAGTGTGGATCAGTGCAGATGGCAGACCAGTCATGCCAGACTGTTTACTCTCACAAATGGCTAGAATGCACCATGGAGACACACACATAGGGAGAGATGCAATGATTAGGCTGTTCAGACAAAATTGGTACAATCCCAAATTCAGGGCTGTTGCAGAGAGTCTTTGCCAGAGATGTCTAACTTGCCAAATGCATAATCCAGGCAGGAAAACGATAATTGGGTTTGGAAAGATTGGAAAGGCAGAGGGCCCATTTATAAGACTCCAGTTCGACTTCATACAGTTACCACCATGCAGAGGACTAAAATATGTACTAGTCATAGTGTGTCTGTTTTCAAAGTGGGTGGAGGCTTACCCTACTAGGAGAAATGACAGTATTACAGTTGCAAAACTGTTGTTACGTGAGCTCATACCTAGGTTTGGTTTCCCAGTATCTTTGGAATCAGATAGAGGAAAACACTTTAATAGCGAAGTGATCCAGATAATATCTGAAGCATTTCAAATCAAACAGAAATTGCACTGTGCATATCGCCCAGAGGCTTCTGGAGTGGTTGAACAATTGAATGGCACTATAAAGTCAAGATTGGGAAAAATGTGTGCATCAACATCATTAGAGTGGCCAGACGCATTGCCACTTGTCCTGATGGGACTCAGAAGCATACCTGACAGAACAACAGGATTGAGCCCCCATGAAATAATGATGGGAAGAGCAATGAGACAAACACATGTTCCCACAAACAAACTGGTGAATATATCTGATGATATGGTTTTGGATTATTGCAAAGGATTGGCTGACCTAGTGTGTTCTGTCTCTCATCAGGTTGGAGAAGACGCAGTTTCCAGGCAGCCTGAACTAGAACATGATCTGAATCCTGGTGATTGGGTGGTAGTGAAGAATCACACCAGAGAAACGTGTCTATCACCCAGGTGGAGCAGACCTTGTCAAGTCATATTGACCACCAATACAGCAGTGAAGTGTGCAAGATTTCCTAATTGGATTCACGTAAGCCACACAAAGAGAGTACCAGAACCTGAAGAAGAGAATCTACAGACAACGTCAATCACTGAAGAAGCTGAAGGTTGCCCAGCTGAGGAATCTCAGGCTAGAGGTTTGAGAGAAGCTGACGGAGAACAACCGAGCACAAGTCAGGATTGGATACCAGTGGTAGAAGTTCCTGAAGTATACCACAGAACAAGAAGTCAAGCGAAATTGGAAGAAATAGAAGAAGATCAGATAGGTGAAGAAGAAGCAGCTCAGGTACAAGAAGAAAAGACAATAAGAGAACCTGAGCAAGGTCAGATAGGGAAAGAAAATTGGACTCAAAACAGTGACGATTTAATAGACTTTACACAGGGAAAGACAGGTTTAGAAGAATCAGGTCAGGCTGCAGAAGTTCACAGTGCAATAAGCCCTGATCAGAAGCAGTTAGATCAAGAAGAATTCACTAAAGAAAAAGGGGTTGATACAAATGAACATAAAGAAATAAAAAGGGAACAAGGTCAAATTCTTGAAAGTCATTGTGGAGCTACGGAAGAGAAACCAATCAGACCTGAAAAAGAACAAACAAAAGAGGCAGTAATCAAAGAAAATAAAACAGTATTAAGCAGTCAAAATAACGAGATCTTTGAAGACGTAAACAGAGAAACAGTGCCAACAAAGAAAACAAGAAAAGGAGATCATTGGCCAAGTGTCATTAAAAGAGTAAAATACCACATAACAACCAGAAGTGAAGATCCAGAACAAGTACCTGAAGTGACAAGTCAAACTGAACAAGAGAAAAAGTCAGGAAAAAGAAAAAGTAAAAGACTGAGACTTGTGAATAACAAATTCAAGGGTCCTGACTGGACTTATATCATTCTTGAAGATTTTGAAAGCTCAGAGTCAAGTGACAGTGGTGGTGAAGGAACAAGTGCAGAACTAACATACGAAGAAGAAACAAGACCACCCTGGCTAAACAAAAGAATCATCTAAAGAAAAGAAGAAGAGATAAGAAGAGAAATCTTCCTTGTCGAAAAATGCCTGATGATAGAGTTACTGGGAGACCAAAACGAAATTGTTGTAGGAGATGCTGTGCAATCTGCATACGTAGTCTAGTATTGGTGCTTATAGTATGGTTAGTCCTGATTGTAGCCATTCCTTACCTTATGATAATAGATAAGAAGATTAATAATGAAACTAAAGGGAGGACAGCAAACATGAAGGGCAATAGAGTAGAATTAATGGCAGAAGATGAGGCAGAAATTCATCATGAAATAGCTGATAACGACACTAGTTTAAATGTTTTCACAAAGTTATTGTTTCAGTATGTAGACACAATGGAAGTTAGTAATTGTTATGTCTGTATGAAGTTACCTGAATCAGTAGCGGAAGGATTAACATACCATCACTTACCACTGACATACGGCATATCATGTAGTGTTTTGTCTAGTTTATTTTATAGAACAGGGAAACTTCAGTATTATTATTCAAACTTAGATGTGATATTTTCTGAGGTTCTGATTCGCAAGAGTATGAACCCAGTGCTTACTAGTCAAGACGCACAGTTTATGGGAGAGTTTTTCTTAACAATGAAATCGATAGACATAACACATGCACATAGACACAATCTAACATGTTCTTTACTAGAAGAAGAAAAGATATTTTTGAATTTAGTAGAAGATAGAAGACATGATTTTCAAATGAAAGCTTCAGAGCATAAGGCTCAGTTGCCACCTTGGGCGGAGAAGGAAGGGAGTTATACACCTGGTAAAGCTCAAGCTGCAATGGCTCTGGATTTCGTAAAGAAAGGGAAAATTTGTCTTCATAGGTTAAAGACTGATTATAACAATGTTTTCATCGGTACCAGTGAATGTGAACACAAGTTTTTAATTATTGGAGGTTAAGGACTCAAAGGAGGAACAGATTCAGTTTTTCCTGGAATCTATTATGTATGTGGGAATAAGGCTTACTTTAGGCTTCCTGCAAGGTGGTATGGAAGTTGTTATTTTGGAATAGTTTTTCCAAAGATATACCACGTAAAAAGAAACACTGGAAGCAATGAAAACAATAATGAATTAATACGTAGTAAAAGAGCTAGTTTTTCAGAAATTGTAGGTGATATATTTGGTGCATTGATACCTTCAGTGGGAATAATTCTGAACTCAAGGAAAATATGCAAATTGTCTACAGTGGTTGATCGTTTATCAACGGATACTGCTGGAGGTTTTCTAATGATTAATACGGAGATGGTTGCGATTAGATCTATGGTGATGCAAAATAGACTTGCTCTTCACATTCTATTGGCAAAAGAGGGAGGAGTCTGTAAATTATTGAAGACGAAACATTGTTGCACTTATATTCCTGATAAGAGTGCAGAAATTGGAACGTATATTCAGAACATAACTAAACTTGAGAAAGAACTTAAACCACTGGAAGTTGATAGTGTATGGGAAAGATTGACAAATAGTATATCGTCAATTGGAACCTGGTTTGCTAATATAGGGAAAGGACTTATAGGTCAAATATTAGTACCCTTAGCAGGGATAGCAATAATAATTTTAGCAATCACAATATGGTGCAAATGCTGTAGAAAGAATGGAACATATAAAATGACAGGAAAAGGAAAGAAGAGAAAACTAGATGAAATCGAACTAGAAGAATGGTGAAGTGATTTATACAAGAAATTAAAAGGAGACTGTAAGAATAGAAAAAGTAAAAATGAGAATGAAACGAATTGCTAGAAGTTGTCATCTGATTGAGGGTAGTATTTTTGATGGCTCAGAAACGCCATCAGAGAGGGGATTGATGGAGCAAGTTTTCAAAAATGAAACTTGCTTGTACGCAATCTTCCTCATAGTATTAATTTATTAAACTTGTACTGTCAATACTAATCTTTGCATTCACAAACACGAAAGGGATAGACGCTTGCCTATGTGTTTTACTAATGAATAACGCTTGTCTATAAACCAAGATGGCCGCTAAAGCGCGGGAACCTAAATGCGCATGTCGCAACCTGATCACATGGTGTGACGTCTTTCTTTGCTTGGTGGGAAACTTCTGCTTCTGCGCAGTGTGCATTAAAATGGCCGCTAAATGTTTTCACATGCTTAAGCTTGCTCTCATGTCATTATTAAATTGTCGTTTTCTTAACGCTACTAATGCAGGATAGTATTATGATTAAATGGGAATAGAGTAGGGAAAGTAGGTATACAGTGAAACTTTTTATTTGTGATTTTAATATTTTCTTCTTGCACTTTTAGTAATTCGTAAACTTGGGCCTGGGTTGGTGTCTTGAAACTCGAGAGACAGAGGGTTCTGCGCATGTGTCCTGTATGCCTGCCAAGTGAAGTCAACTTGGACGTCTCCCACGGCCACGACCTATTGGCCGAAGATGATGTACCCAACAGCGCTGGGATGCCTGGCTTCACCCTGGGGGTGCCCAGGAGTGGACATTTCACAGGGAAAAGCCAGGAAGGGTTCCACAGCGGTATGCGTACAGCGCCAGGACACCCCTTTGGGGGTATAAGTGCGCTTTACAAGTACAAATTTCAATGTTTCCGGCGGACAAATTGTTACTTTTCCCCTGTAAAATGTATAACATTTGTCGTGATGCGGGTGGGAAATAAAGTGAATGTATTAATTTGAAGGGGCAGGAACGTAAAGACAATAGGCTTCACAATTTAGGCCAAAATTGACATGGTGCGAGAATCAACCCCCTGTCCCTGTCCAATCAGAAGTAGTGGTCCCATATTTTAGCAACATTAAGGGGAGGTACATGGGCGTAGAAGGGTATAATAGAATATAGCATTAGTAAATTAGTCAGAGCATGCGTTCACGAAGAACAGGCGTCCATACTGCCAGAGCGCTCTCAACTCCAGACTGCCCAGCTGATCGGTTGCTGACTGAATTCCTGTCCGGAAGAGGTCCTGAGGAGGGGCGGCGGAGTCCATTAGACGGGAGAATCGAGAGAAGTCGAGTATCAGAGAGGGGAATGGCGCAGGCGTCGTTGTAGAGAGGTTACCGGTCCTGTCCTGATCCTGGAAGAAGTCTTTGCTCTTCATCCTTCCTGGGTCCTATCTTTTCCAACTCCTTGGCTAAGGGGCTTGGTTCTCGCATTTTAGGTAACTATACTGCAACCTTTAGTTGCGCTGCTGTCTCTATCTTCTCCTTTCCTTAAACACCGTCATTTATTAGCAAAATCATTTCTATGCTTTTTCTTGGGTATTTCAATCAAGTACCGTGTTTTCTGTATTTTATGCTGCTAAAACTTTAGATAAACATTTTAAAACTTCCTGACTCAGTGATTATTTCAGGATAATGTACTATAATGAATGTCACTCATTTTAAACTTCCAAATTAGCAAAGGATCCATTGGTAAGTTATTACTCTTCAATCAGAAGGTAATTGGTAGCAGGGACTTTGATAAAAGAGTACATCTGACACCCAGCGTAAGTATTAGTGTAGTGTGAATGTATGGGCCCAAGTGAGTATATGGTGTATGAATGTTGTTGGCTAATATTGCGCTGGATCAGTAGCTCTATAGGCCAGCTGTTCATTTTTTTTTTTTTTTGTAAACAAATTTTATTCATTTATCACAAGTACATAATGATCACCACTCAGGACACAGTGCACAGAAAATTACATTCTTTAACATCTTGGGCAGAAATAATGCCACCCTCTTAACCATTTCTTCCTCGCTGTTGTCCTCACCTCCGCCCATATTTCTGCAATTGTCCGCCTAGCCGGCATTGCTAGGATATTGGCGATCTACAACTCTATCTAGCTTGTCGAAGCCTTACCGCTCCAGTCTTGATCATATTCTGGTCCATCTCAACAGTCAATGGGTTAACAAGATAACAACTCCCCCCCTGCCCTCCTCCCCCCACAAGATAGGCCAGCTGTTCATGTAGCGCTTTCAAGGTACTAGACGTTTCTAATGGTAGACTGTGTGCTGTGCAAGTCCTAATGAACGTTGGGTTCCAGACTGTCTTACAGCACTTTTGAGATTTGCTTGCTGAGTTTTGAGCTGTCGCTCTTACAAGAATATGTTCTAGAGCATGTCACTAATCCCTGTTCTTACCCAAAAAAATATGAACAATGTCTTACTTTAAATGTAACTGGTACCTGTGTAAAGCGTTCCAATACCTTCAGGTTAGAGTTAGCGCAATATGGCATTGCAAAAAAAAGACGCAGTTGCCTCTAGGCTCTACTTTCGTTTCAGGGCACTTAAACCCAGGCAGTGGAGCTAGTGTGGCGTGCTTGTGCTTTCTTAATAAGCACATGCTACTACAGGACATGGGTTCGAAGGGATCTGTTGACTGGCTGTAAAAGGGGTACATGGCAGCTACTATTTCCACCAGGATCACTTCGCTCTGCCCCTCTCCTGTTGCTTTTGCATCCCCTCCAGCCCCTGTTGTTTTCATATCTCCTCCTGTGTTGCTTTGCCGGTTGCCCCCCCCAATCCTTCCCCGTGTGCTTCCACTGCCCACGCCCAACTTTAAAAAAAGCATTTGCAACGCAATAGCTCTCGCATTGCTGAAGGTTTGAGCTTTTGGCGTTGCATTATTATTAGCAACACCAATAGCTCAAACGTTCAGCAATGCGAGACCTATTGCATTGCAAATGCTTGTTTTTCTTTTCTTTAGTGCAAGCTGCGGGGCTGATTGTGACCCTTTGAGGTAGTATTCAGGTTAATTGCAGCTCACAGGGGCGCCGAAATTAACATGAATACTAACACAAAGGGTCACAATCGGCCCCGTAGCTGTGCACAATTAAGAAAAGAAAAGCAGAGTCTCCAACACAGCGTGTGCTAAAGCACACGTCGTGTTGGAGGCACTGTTTAGGTCTCGCCCTGAAAGCCAGCGCTTCAGCGCTGGCTCTGGGCGAGACATTTTGTAGTGTGGGCTTTTAGAAATGCGACCACAACTTTTGGCTGGCCTAGAGCATGCTATTACGCGCACAGTAACGTGCATTCCTCGCATGCTCCAGGCCATCTGCCTTTGATGTTACTTGCTCCTCCCCCTCCCCACCACAGAGCGCTTCTCGGGGCCGCGCGGCCGTGTCACTTTCACGGCCGGGTGTCACTTGCTCTCCCGCTCCTCCCCCACCACAGAGCGCGTCTCGCGCGGCCGCGCGGCCAATGCTTGTTGTCCCTGTCATGAAGCGTACACCACAACATGCATTGCCCCTTGGCACTGCAAACAACTGATGGCGCTATCGCTTAACGCAAAGGCACTCATTTTATCGACCGTAAAAAGATGGAGACCTGGATGACTTGCAGGTTACTCAAATCCTTCTTCAGAATGTTCATTATTCCACTCATGTCTTTCTGGAATACACACATGACCCACAGATTAAACATCCATCTCTCGAGCAGGTACGTTAAACCACTGAGCAACCTCATTTATAACCAATATCTTTATTCTAAGATCTGATTCAAAGTGCTGTATATAGCATAAATTATTACTGCTGCTTAATTGATGGCACTTAATGTACCTATCTCAGAAGGATGAACGGCTGACTGTCAGCATTCAGCACCATAGCCTACAGAAACCGCGGTTGTCAGCAGCGAGCGCTCGACTCACTGAGCCACCCTGCCAGTGATAACTTGGCAGTGAGTCGAGCTTGTGGTCTGTGGATTACACAGGACCCCTGTGTAAAGAACATTAATCCTGAACATGGTTTGGGGTGTGGGGTGAGCACGTTTAGCTCAGATTTCTGCCGAAGGTGTTCAGTCCATAAAGCCATTAGCAGCATACAGTGTTCACCAATCTCTAGGCGCTGTGAAAGCGGCCTTGCCAGTTGTCTGCTGCTGTGATATGCAGCGCCAGGAACGGGCCCGCAGGTTTGCGGATATAGCGCTTCGAACCATCCGTTGCTGCGGCTTCTCAGAGCCGTCGCACAGATGCCAGTCAGCGCAGGTCCGTGAGTTCCCTGAGTGCGTCTACCGCCGCTGCGCCGGGTAGCACGCTGACGGCTTCTTTCTGAGCAGGAATGATTGCAGGTATTATGCTGCAGAACAAGGTTTATCGTGCCGATAATCCCCCCTGAAAATAGTGGTTATTGCAGGTAATGTCTGCTCTGTCAGTGCGTGAACCTTCCCGGGCGCTGACTCGCGCCATTAAACCACGGACCATTCGTTAAACGCCGGCAACGACCAATTACAAGGGATTACTGCCAATCCAATCTCATTTGCAAGAGGAACGGGAAGGGGCGAGGGGGAGGGGCGCACGTGCAGAGGGATCCAAGGCAAGGGAAACAAGCGCTGAAACAAGCATTGGCATAGCCAATAGGTCTCGCCTTTGGGGCCTTATAAGTATTTAGTTATGCAGCACAATATCCTTCGTGCAACAACATCAACTATTGCATGGCTAAACACTTATAAGGTTCCAAAGGCGAGACCTATTGGCTATGCCAATGCTTGTTTTCCTTTCTTATCAGTGCAAGCTGCGGGGCTGGTTGTGACCCTTTGAGGTAGTATTCATGTTAATTGCAGCGCACACGGGCGCCGCAATTAACATGAATACGGTCTTGCAGGATTAGATGTCGTTGTGTGCGCGCTAAATTCAGCACACTGCGCGCTTGGGGTGACTTCGGTGCGCAAGCGCGCGCCCGCGCGGCTTATTGGGAACAGTGGTCATGAGTAAATGATATGGAATTACTATGCAAAAAAATAACGATTGAACTTATTCCTGAAGTAAGTTGTCCAAACAAAATTGGAAAAAAGAAACTTAAAATTTAAAGTGTTTAAAAGATACTGGGAGGAAAATGGGAACAAACCTGTAATACAGAATCTTGCTAAAGAAACACGTAAAAAGGAGGCCAATTTAATTTAAGCTCTCAGTGATAATTGGAGAGCTTATGAAATAATTTCCACAGGCGTTATGGATTTAGAAAATAAAGAGCAAGTTATAGGAATCAGACAAAAGAATGAACTGGAAAGCACCCAGAATGAAAAGACAACAGTACTACATTGAAAATTTAGTGCCATGTATGACATCAAAAATGAGCCCTATTTGAAATAACAAACATTTATTAATGAGTAAACCAAATCTAGTAAGAAGGTAAAAATAAAAATGCTTCAAAATATTGATGAATGCTAAATACAGAATATTACTCACGTAAAATAAAATTTAGTTCCTTTATGAAAAATCCAAAATGCAACAGAAAATTGCATCATTTTTGCAGTATTACATCTGCATATTGCATTTTATTTGCACCAGGTTTACGTTGTTAAAACAAACTGCAGTGCCAAAGTCATTGTCTACCATTTTGTACAACTCACTCTGGTCATTATACTGCATAACTTAAAAAATATGACTGGGTACGGACTGAGTCACAGCATCCTATCCATCAAGGATACATTGCTACCAAAACTAGCAAAAGCTTATCTTATACTATTAAAGGAAGAGAACTACCTTCAAATGAAATAATCCCATTTCATTGGATTTAAAAGGAATAAACACCTCAAACAGCTAGCTACAAACAAGGGACTAACAACTATGCACATATGTATAGAGTGTGAATCAAAAATAATGAGGCATTCCGTGGCTCTACAACAAAACATACACATGCTCCTTGGACATAAAACCATATAGATTTTAAAAGTATATAATAGGACTAAACACATTTAAGTTTTGAAAAAATCCAAACTTTACTCCAATATAAAAATAAAGTGACATTATTTTTTTCTCACCAATTACCTTTTTCTTTCACAATAAGAAATCTATACCACAAATTCTCTAAACATAAGTAAAAACATGAAAGTGATAAATAACAAAAACATTTCTATGAAATGTTGCACGTAGTCTAATTTTATAGCTGAATATTTTTAAAAACATAACTTAGTAAAGCAGTTACGGTTGACTAATATATTAACAGTGACTTTGACCTAAGAACTATAAGGCAAACACATTCACAGGCTATGGGGCTGCCTTCTCCCAGCTATGCTAAGTCAAATTGAACTCAAACACCCAGCACAAACTACATTAGCTAAAACACACCATCAATTGCATCATATGCTAACACACACATTATCATATGTCAATATAACCAACATCATTCATTTAAAATTTCCTGAATATTACAACACACCCACAATCATATAGCAATTCAACAAGCTTCATATGGCTTTTTTTCACAACACCATATATGATAACACCACAGCAATTACATATCCACATAATCACTGTATACAACCACACAGCCCTGATCAAGCAGTCACACAGGCACATTCCGTTCAGATGACCACACTCACTAATACACATTCATACATACATCATCAAATGTTCAAATACCCACTGTCATAAATCCACATAACCAACATAATATACCAACACACTGACCATCATTCATCTATACACCCACTGTTTAATGCTCTACAGTGCCGATTAAACATTTACACCCATCATACAGCTATGGAAAAAATATCACATACATTAGATGATGTCAACACAATCACGAGTATACAGAGACACAACCCCGATTGACACAACCACAGAGACTCTTTAATACAGTCACACACTTCAACAGCTATACACACGCCATCCAATGCCTAGACACCCACCATCATAAACACACACAGCCACAATTATATGCCAACACTAACTATCATGCATCCATAAGGCCACCATTTCCAAATGCTATCCAGTGTCAACAACAAAACCCATCAGAGGGGTGTTAAGACATTGTATATAACCATACACCAACCATTACATGCCTGCATAGCCACCACTGTATGCTGATCTCCCCCCACCATGAGACAGTCACGTTCAAAATCCCCCACCATGAAATGGCCACACTAGCACCATCATACAGCCACACAAAAATCATCTTACACTAACACACAAAACATCATGCTCTAACACAACCATAAAGTACCAGTGGTCTTCATTGATAATCCAAACATTTACTAACACCATCATGCAACCTTGAAACCATATTGAAACATAATGAATTACTCTTTAAAACACATCTCATTTTAAACTTAATTAAGTCCCAACAAGCGTGTGAGTTCCGCCTGACAGTATGGGGGAGAACAACAGCACCTTAACTTGAGAATTTTTGACTTTTTAGTTTTTATGGTGAAGTCACCATTAACATGTTAATATGGATATCGACGCGTTTGTCGACAAAAATGAACTATCGTTCTTATTAATAGAATCACCCGTTCTGAACTCCACACGCAAGTATGTAGTCAGGCAGGCCTTTCGACCTAGGCCTGGGATTACTGATTGCTGGGTCACAGATGGGAGGGTGCATAGCTGGCAGGCAAACAATCGAGCAGGAAATTGTTGATCAATTCCACAGATAGCGGCATTACAATAGTCAGGGCAGATTGCTCCAATAAAGCACATATGGCCAGTGGGGGGTATGCACGCCTTAAAACTCCAGAATGAAAAATAAAACGATAATAAAACAATTTTATTATCGTTTTATTTTTCACTGGCAGCCGATGCTGCCAAATCTAGGGCGGGGCCAGGCAATGCTCTCTTGACAGCAGAGGGACTGGGAGGAGGAGTAGAGTGCACTTGTAAGTGCGCATGCCAATTTGGCCGGCTGTCTTAGGCCGGCCAAATAGACATGCGCACTTGGATTTCGCCAACCCAGGTGGAGAAATGGCACAGGCTCTCAGTCCCTTAGTGAGCTCCTAACCAGGCCGCTCAGACCAATCCAGACACTGCACTCACAGCATGAGAGCAGCATCTGGATTGGGTGGGGAATCTGGGAGTCTGTGCTGGCCCAGGGACTTCTGGAAGAGAGGAGCACCAAGGTGGCCGGCAGTCAGAGCAGCAGTGGGAGTAGCAAGTAAGTGCTTTTTTTTATTATTTGCCCCTACACTGCCCCACCACTTTATTTTAGCAGCAGCTGGGATGTTTTTACTATCGCTGTTTCATTCCTCACCCTTGTTGACTTCTTTGTTCCCAGTGTACTTCTCTCTACCTAGCTCCTTTTCCTTGATCCCTACACAGGATGAACCAGTACTACTCTGGTTTTGCTGCTAAATTACCATTCCTAACTTAAACCTTGAGATATAAAGCAGTAATTCTGGAAATAAAGCCCTGAAACCACACCGTGCTTGCAGAAACAATATAGATATTCCCGGCCCAAAAAGAAATTCCCGGATCCTGTCAACCTTTCATTGTTTTTTTGTATTAAAGAACACACAACTGCTCATAACATCATAAATAAGATCAGTGGATGAATGCACCTTCTGCTAAAACCTTTTTCTAGCCTGCACGTCAACAAGCTAAAATATTGACAGTGTTGATTCTGCCTTTCATGCTTCGCAAATGTATAAAATGAGTGGCACTGAGTTGGTAATTGTATCATCTGGTGTTCATAGCCCAAGCTAGAACAGCATTTAAAAGTGTGATAGAGCACAGTGATATTCTGAAAATTGTAGGGGTACATAATACTCATGGATAGTCCGTACCCGCATATATTCTTATGTGTGCGTTAACCTTGGTTAGAACTCGTGCTGTAATAATCAGTGGTAAATGAAATGCTAAGATGAGTTGTGCCATTCAAGAAACGTAAAGTGGCATTATAGGGAATTATGTAACTTTCGATGTTCATTGCAAATGCTTAATGAAGTAGTTATATGTAATGTAATGCAGTAGATTTAAACATGCATCATGTTGAAGTTGCACACACATAGGTGATTAATTGTGTTTAAATGTGGTGAAATGTAGTGCTTACAGATGTAACATTTTAAATGTGTTTAAGTTGATGTTAAAGGCCTAGATGGAGTATTTACTCTTTCGTGCTAAGAAAGGCCTATTCGTTTCCTTATGTTAGCTGGTTTATGTAGGCCTGAAATGTATTTTCCCCTGGTGAGGCTCTCATTTGGAGACAGTCAGCGAAATTCATGTGCGTGCAAGGTTGTTCTGTTCTCATGCTTCTGTTGCAGGTGCAAGGACACCGTCCTCGTTAGTTAGAATAACGCTTTTTGTTTTAGGAGTTAGGTATGGACGAAACCTGTTACAAAGTCTCCAGGAATGCCGATAATTGGGAGTTGTGCTGAAGAAGCCTGAGACCCAAGGACACACCAACCGTTGCTGGAACGAGTACAGGTTTTGGTGGAAAGTTACCTACGAGAGGTGCCTGGCCAGAGGAGGTGTTTCAGGAGGCGTGGTTATTAAGTGTCCATTTTGTATTAGGGACAGTGCCCCGAGGGAGGAAGAAGCAGAAGGTAGAAGGAGATTGCAGAGAGAAGGAGAGAGCTGTTAGAGGGTAAAGGAAGGGATCAATTTTAGAATGAAGACTTAGACTGGCTCTTACAACGTGAGTGTACTTCTTAGGAAGTCTTCACGAGCTGACACCTTTTCTGGATCTTGCTTGGGTGATGTTAAGTAGGGATGTCACTTTAGGATAGTGTAGGGATAGATTAATGGATTTCCTTTACAGCTACTAATGAAGACCAATATAGATGTTGGTGCAGTTATTGCTTGTTTAGTATTCCTGGAATTGCTTATTCTCTTTATGTTATATCAGATTAGATTGGTTCGTAGGATGGACTTTGTATTAGTGCCTTTATATTTTTGCAACCTCGTCCTGAGGTGTCTGTACGTGCAGTTATTTTTGGTTTTGTAATAAACCCCTAAACTTGGAATTCGGAGTCAGTGATCTTTTCCGAGATTTTCTTAAATTGCTTCATGACAGGTTTGGAACGAATGTATTGTTTCTCCCCTTTACACTTCCCAGCAGGTAATAAACATTCAGTCGACCGAGGGTTCCTAGTAATTTGTACAGTGGGATCCGGCTTTATCAGTTGGTAGCAAGAGGATGGTTACCTCTGTAGTAAAGGGAGAAGTAGAGAAGGGTAGTCATTGAATCCCCATAGAGCCCAAGTGATAGTTATCCAGTGAATTGTGAGCGGAGGACGACGGCGTTTGATGGAAACCGACGGCGAGTGACGGTGCAGCGGAAACAGCAGTTCGTGGTGGAGTGAGTATGAACAGGGATGTGTGTCTGTTAGATTGCGGTGTTGTTTTGATTGTGTGATGTCTTGCGGAGTTGGAATGAGAGTTGAGTGATTGTGGTTTCGGGCCGAACGCGTGCGGTCCATGAGATTTGATCCCGGGATAAGAGATTGTGGTGTCGAAGACACCCAGAGTTGATATTGTCTGACCAGAGATTGTGGGAGTCATGAGACGTCGTTGACTAACCCACCGGTGATAGGGAAACGTGTGTGTGAGTGCGTGAGTAACCGACGCAGGTCGTGGGTTACTGCATGTGGAACATCGAGTGATTGGATCCTATCGATTAAGTACGACTGTCCAGCCGTTCGTGGGCAGATAGTCTGAGGCAGTTGTCTGGTCATTCACGGACAGACGGTTGCCAGAGTTGAGGTTGACAATTACGAGACTGTCCGGTCGTTTTGTGGACAGACAGTCAGAGAAGTGACTGTTCGGTCGTTTGGTGGACAAACAGTTATTTCAGAGTATGAGAGAGATGCGTGAGTGTGCGAGAGACGAATTGTAAAGGAGGGGAACTGCTGCATGGGGAGGAAGAGTGACGTCAGAGAGTGTCGCGCTGTGATAGGTCGGTTGGTGAGAAGCCGCGCTGGTATTGGTGGATTGTCATCAGGAAGTCGAGTGAAAACAAGAGAAGAAAACGTTGATTTCATCATGAAATGTTTTAAAGTTTTACGAGATATGTGTAGAGGAGACAGACGAGTGGTTACTCGAGTGGGAGAAGAAGCTCCACCCGAGGATACCCCAGCCCATTATATGGCTACGAATGTGGGATTGCATACTAACATTTGGCCCGAAAACTGGCATAAAATGACTGAACATGAGGGAGAATTGACTTTTCCGCGCTATGGCACTTTCAGGTTGGAAGTGTTGTACCAATTGAAAACGGTGATGTCTTCATTGCGACCTTTTCCCAGACCAACACAGATGGAGGCACTACATGCATGGATAAGAGCAGCACATGATAGGAAAAGGGACAGGAGTCAGGAAATGGTGAAAAAGTCAATCAGGGCGTTTCAGGATGCGCGATGGGACGCATTGGAGAAGAGATGGAGGGTGGAAACTATTGAAGGGGATAGGCTATTCCCGCTGATGATAAACGTAGGAGAGGCCCAGAAGAAGTGGGGTGAGGAAGACGATAGTGACACAGATGACAGCTTGCTAGATAGACTGCTATCAGAAAGACCACCTCCATATAATCCAGATTCCGTAGAGGGAAGGGCAGTATCAACAGAGGGAACTGGAGAATCGCAGACTCAACCTAGTGCGAGAGTAGTCGGAAGAATATCAACCGGAACAGAAGGGATGGGAACACACACACCAGCAAGCATCGAAGCTAATGGAGTTACAGTGGTTACAAGGCTACTGGATGCTCTTACAGTACCGGTTACCATTGGCCTCATAGTGTCAGTATATGACCCAGATCAGGCAGGAAATGGAAGTCTAGCATAGATCAGTAGCAGGAGAAGGGACTGGCTCTGGAGGGAATGGCATACTGAGTGGAATAGGTCACCTTCCGAAACCTATGGAATCAAGTACTCCTTTGCCAGCCACGGCAGACTCCTCTAGAGGACAGGGAGATGTAAGAACGGCGAGACCAAGGTCTTTGGCCGATTCAAGATCTGACATAAGGATGTGGGAACCACCAGTGAGAAACCCTAATGATAGGATGACAGGAGACTGGGATCGCGGGAATACAGGAAGCCGACCAGTCCTTGGGAATATAGCGGAAGGGAACCGATGTGAGGATCAGGGCAGTGAGAATGGAGAGTCGAGTGGTGCATCAAGTCGAGGGACCCTTAAACCTGCTATAAGAGCAAAGATGTTGGATGTGATAAGGTTGAAAGCTGAGGTAGATGAGATAATTAGTGGGAACCTGCCATTGGAAAGAGTAGAGCTTTATGGACCAGATGAGTTGCTGTTTGTAGCAAAAGATGTAACTCGCAAGGCGAGATTAGCGCATGAGAAACTGACAGACTTGGCAAAAAGACACGAGGTGGATCTGTCCAAAACTAAGATGTTGCAGGGAAATCACAGGTTGCAGTACAGTGACCAGGAACTGGAAGAGAAGAGAGTGATAGGGTTGAAAACTCACATTCGAGAATTGATTGTAGGGATACGTGCATGGAGCATGCTTGACAAATGGGAGGAAAGATGGTCCAAAAAGAAGAGCACCAAAAAGAGCGTAGGAGAGACACCGCCTCAGGAGGGGGGATGATAGGAGTGGGAAATTTTCCTTTGCAAGATGTACAAAACGGAGGGTATGTGCATGTGCCTTGGAGTAGAGGTGATTTGGCAGCGTTTACAAACGAATTTCCTCGGCTGAGGGAGAAGCCTGTCGAGTGGTACAAGCAGGTTGACCAATTTGTTAAAATCTCGAAAGTGTTGTGGGTTGACCTGAACACATTGTTTGACATTGTAGTACCAATTGATTTGTGGGTGGCTTGTAAAGTTGCAGTTGATTGGCCAACTTCCGAACCAGACAGGGATTCTGTTACCAATGGTCCTTCACCAATTGTTATGAAAAAGTTTGAGCAAGTGATTACATGGCTGAAATCCAAAATCTCACCACAAGACATTGATTGGGTTAAGATAGATCGAACCGTTCAGGAACCAAAAGAGTCCATACACGAATATTATGAGAGGCTCTTACAAGCCTTTAAGCAGTACAGTGGGCTAGACACGTTAGACCCCAAAGACATGGGACAATTCGTTTCCAAGTTCGTCTTGGGTCTGAGACCAGAAATCAGCTTCATGATTCAGCAGCATCTGATCTGCTGGCAGAACAAGTCGGTGGACGAAATACTGCGGTACGCCAGATACTGCAGCGATGAAGTGGACTCGAAACACAGGAAGCTTAAGGATAAGTTGATGCTGGTCCAAATGCAGAACGCTGACAGGGAAGTTCAGACACAGTCAAGTGGAGGGACGCTAGGGAGAAGACAGGGAAACAATCAAGGAGGGACCCAGAATGGGCAGGGTCCGGGAAGGGGGAAACCTATAGACCCTAAGACAGGGATGGATGTGGCAACACTGAAAAAGACAACTGCATGTCACTTTTGTCACAAGATCGGGCATTGGAATCGCGAGTGTAGATCGAATCCAGCGAACCAAGTCCAACCAGAGGGAGAGACGGTGCAGGTATCTGAGGTCGTCAATACAGTGACGAGACCCAGGTCCATGCAAGGGGGGACATTGTGCCCGCAGGTGCAAGTTCCGCAACCTCCGAGGATTCCACAGGGAAATCGAACGAACCAGCAGATGCCCCTTTTCGAAGATTGCGATGATTACAGCTCAGACCCGTTGAAATGACGGTGCCTGAGGGGGGAGGAAGACTGCACTCTTGGGGCAGTCTTAGAGGTAGACCAGAGGGGACCGTTTGTAGAGGGGGATGTTGACGGTCATCCCACCACCTTTTTGGTTGATACTGGTGCTACCCGTTCTACTGTGAGATCTGCAGTAGTTCCCAACCTACCCCTTTCGGGACAATCAATCCAAGTAGTAGGAGTGGCGAATAAGAAGATGACTAACCCATTGACTGAGCCGATTCCTGTGAGAATAGGAACTTTCCGAGATCAACACCAGTTTGTGGTGTGCGACTCAAGTCCAGTCTGTTTGCTAGGACGTGATCTTTTGTGCAAACTGAATTGCACCATCTATTGCACCCCCAAGGGAGTGGAATTACAGACAAATGATGATGATGCCACCTTCAATGTTGCAAATCAGCATTTCTGCCTAGAGATGTACCCTATGTTAACAGTAGAAGAGCTACCACTTGACTTAAGAGACTGTTTCATTGGATGTGTGGGATTTTACAGGGGAAGAGATTGGACTGATCAGAGGTGTTGAGCCAGTTAAGATCCAGGTCAAGCAAAATGTTGAGTTTCCGAGAACACCCCAGTATAATCTGTCCCCTGAGACGATCACAAGGATTAAACCTGTGATCGATTCCATGATTCAGCAGGGAATTCTGAAGGAGATAATGGGCAGTCCATGCAACTCACCCATTATGGGATTGCAGAAACTAAGTGGGAAATTCAAAATCGTGCAAGACCTGTGAAAGGTCAACGCGATTGTGGTTCCGTGTTGTCCAGTGGTACCAAATCCATCAGTGATACTATTCCAGATTCCATGTGAAGCCGAGTGGTTCACGGTGATTGACTTGTGCCAAGCATTCTTTTCGATACCTTTGCACGAGGAGAGCCAATTTTTATTTGCTTTCCGTCTGGAACATCGCGTGTTAAGGTGGTGTCGTATCCCTCAAGGGTATACAGAGAGCCCATCAATCTTTAATCAGATCTTGAAGAAGAATCTCGAGAGCCTTGTACTGCCGCAGAATTCTGTTCTCGTGCAGTACATTGATGATCTCCTCATCGCGTCAGAAACGGAGGATGCCTGTAGGATTGATACGATTGCCTTACTGAATCATTTAGGGGAGAATGGACACAAGGTGTCCCCAAACAAGTTGCAGTACTGTCTGAGTGAAGTTCAGTACTTGGGTCATCGAATTGAGAAAGGCAAGAGAAAGGTGTCACCAGATCGAACTGAGGCGATCATGAACATGACTGTGCCTACCACTCAGAAGAAAGTCAGAATGTTCTTGGAAATGGTTGGCTACTGTCGTCAATGGATTCCCAACTTCTCACTGAAGGCGAAGCCTCTGCAGAGGCTGACGCATAAGGACGTGAGTGATCCAGTACCATGGGGCAATGACTGTCTGATTGCGTTCTTGGAGTTGAGAGAGGGCTTATGTCGTGCTCCAGCTCTGGGAATGCCTGACTACAACAAGTCCTTTTCATTGTTCTGTTATGATCGAGAAGGTTGCGCATTGTCAGTCCTGACTCAGAGTCATGGAGGTGTCCGTAGACCAGTTGCCTACTTTTCAGCTACTTTAGATCCAGTAGCTTCAGAGTTGCCCGGATGTCTCAAATCCGTTGCTGCAACGGGTGTCAGCATTGAGAGGTGTGAAAGCATTGTTATGGGTCACCCGCTTATGGTATATGTTCCACATTCTGTTGAGCTCTTGATGACAAGGACTAAAACACAGCACCTGACAAACAATAGACTCACACGCTACGAGCAAGTCATACTTGCCGCGGAGAATGTGACTCTGAAAAGGTGTTCTGTTTTAAATCCTGCTACATTGATGCCATTGCCAAATGCAGATGATGAAGATTGTGAAGACCATGACTGTCTTGATGTGACTGAACTTTGCACCAAACCGAGACCTGACATTGTTGATTAACCTCTGCCTGACCCTGATGAAATTTTCTTTGTCGATGGTACATGCTTAAGAGACAATGTGGGTCATTTGAGAGCAGCGTTTGCTGTATGTACCATTACTGGAGTGGTCGAAGCTGCTTGCCTAGAAGGAGTATACTCCGCACAAGTGGCCGAAATCATTGCTTTGACTCGCGCCTGTTTGGCAGCTGATCAGATCCGAATCACCATCTACACCGACAGTCAGTATGGGTTTGGTGTGGTTCATGACTTCGGACAGCTATGGTCTCAGAGGGGTTTCTTGACATCATCTGGATCTCCCATCAGGAATGGAGAATATGTGAGACAACTGTTAGAAGCCTTGCAACGTCCCAGGGAAATAGCAGTGCTGCACATGAGGGGGACGGATTTTGTTTCCATTGGAAACAAGTACGCTGATGAAATTGCACGTTTTTGCGCTGAACAAGGGTGTATATTTACTGGAGATTACACTGGAGAGAGCCAAGAAAGAACCGAGCTCAGCATGATGTTAGCCATGGCAGACACTTGGGAGGAACTCAAGAGCCTGCAGGAAGGAGCTTCAGATCAGGAAAGAGATGTATGGATCAGATCAGGGTGTGAGAAGGGGGATGTTGGCATTTGGATTTCAAGTGATGGTCGAGCAGTGTTACCAGATGACCTATTGAGCCCGATGGCAAGGCAAATTCATGGTGCTGTGCATCTAGGGAGAGATGCGATGGTGCGAGTGTTCAGACAAACGTGGTACAATCCACGGTTCCGTGCGTTTGCTGAAGCAGTGTGTCATAGGTGTGTTACCTGTCAACAAATGAATGCTGGAAAGAAAACTGTGGTTGCACTGAGTCACATTGGGAGGTCGGGAGGACCTTTCAATAGGATACAGCTTGATTTCATCGAAATGCCCAGGTGCAATGGACTGAGGTAGATTCTAGTGGTGGTATGTGTCTTTTCACGATGGGTGGAAGCTTATCCAACACGAAGGTGTGACACCCTTACAGTAGCGAAGTTATTATTGAGAGAGTTGATTCCCAGGTTCGGTTTTCCAACTTCATTGGAATCGGATAGAGGAACACACTTCCACAGCGAGATCATGAAATTGCTTTGCGCTGCTTTAAATGTTGATCAGAGACTCCATTGTAGCTATCGACCAGAGGCTTCTGGGATAGTAGAGCAGATTAATGGAACTTTGAAAGCACGGATGGCGAAAGTGTGTTCGTCTACATCTCTGAAGTGGCCTGATGCGTTGCCTCTGGTGTTGATGAGTGTTCGCAGTGCCCCAGATAGGAGGACCGGTCTTCCCCCGCATGAGATCCTTATGGGGAGGGCGATGCGTTTGCCAGCAATACCATTCTCAGCCTTGATAAACATCACTGATGACTTAATCCTTGATTACTGCAAAGGACTAGCTGATGTGGTCCGTTCTATGTCTCAGCAGGTGGAAGCTGCTGCTGTTCCGGCTTCAAGAGATCTCTGCCACGACCTGTGCCTGGGGGACTGGGTGCTTGTCCGTAAGCACGTGAGGAAGAGCTGTTTGGATGCTCGGTGGCGAGGCCCCTACCAGGTGAAACTTTTAACGAACAAAGCGGTGAAGTGCGGAGGGTTGCCGAATTGGATACATGCTTCCCACAACCGCCGAGTTTCAGAACCCTTGGAAGAAACAGCTCCTCTCGAGAATGAAAATCCAGCTGTGGTGGCAGGGCCACGAGAGAGGACAAGCCAAGCTGTAAGGGTTACCGACGAAGCTGGTTGCTCACCAGACCAGGCTGAGGAGGGTTACGATACACACAACCCAGGAATTGACTCTGAGGAAGAAGGTAACGTTGCGGGTGATATAGAGACAGACTCAGCCGGAGGAGGTGGTGTGCAGAGTGTTTGAGAGGAGAGCAAAAGGGCTGACCGAGCAAGAGAATCGTGGCCTGAAAGACAGAGAAGGCTGAACCTACGATTGGCCCCCGAAAGAGATCTTGCCCCTGTAGCTGAGACATCTGAATCAGAAGTGAGTGAAGAAGAGCAAGCCCAAGGAGGCCTGAGAAGGTCGAGAAGGACAAGAGTGCCAGAGATACGCTGCCCCGGAGTGGACTTACGGAGTAACTGATGACGGGAGTAGTGAGCTCCGGGAGGCTGAGGTCCGTGCGAGTGATCAGCAGGAATCCTCTACTGAAAATTGATGTGGGGCTGTCGCGATTCTTCAGCGTAGGTCAGGAAAGATGGGTTTCCCTGCACCTACAGTTAAGGCTCTTTTCCCCTGTATGCATGTTACCAGGTCTATTGGCAGATGGCGCATGGCTGACTACATGTCCCAGAATCCCTTGGGACGTAATGCTGGTAGATGGATAAGGAGACGCCTGGATTTCCGGTCCTATAAAGCCCCTCCCCTTCCTGGGGTCGGGGCTTGACAATCTCGCCTGTTTTTGAATTCAAGTAAGCGGATGGTATTCCCCGCTGGATTTCTGAGTTGGATTCGTTATTTCCTGCTGAAGCTCTTTCATTAAGCAAGGCAATTGCTTTCCGAGGCCCGGGCTTTCTCTGAGGAGTGTTCCAGCTGGTTCACATTAATCACCGTTGCTGACATTTCTTCATTCCGAAGTGTTTGAAGGGTTGCTCTAAAGGTCAGAGGATTCTGTTTCTTCCCGGCGTTGGAAACGCAAGGTATTTAACCTCACTCGGAAAGGAAGTGCTGGAGTGCTCCTTCTGCTTTTTGAGACAGTTTATTTTTTGTACTTTTTTTCCACGCTTGTCTTCTCTTTTGGAGCCTGTGCCTACAATCTACGCTGTGCTTGCAAACAGCGGTGGGGCGCGCAATTGCTCAGTGGTATTGAACTTGAGCTTGTGACTACTGCGTGCACAACTTTATTCCTTCGCTACTATGCTGTGATATTAACAGCGTTCTTATGCTCTTTTATGGTGCTATTCATAGTCCTCTTAAGGCACCATTTACCGTGACTTTGTTTTTTGAATGAAATCATCCTGGGGTTCAGTGAGCTCATAAACTCCCTGGCATTCCAGTTCTTTGTCTCTCAGTATATGGTCTCTCTGGGATTGGATAGTCTCTGAACCTTCTATAAAGAATATTGCTGCTTGTTATATTAACTTATGTTTGTGGGGTGACTTCTGAAGTTATACCGAGCCATAGACCAGACTTAAGGTGTAAGAAGACTCCAGCACAGCAGCAGAGTTTATTATTTATCCCTTTTCCCTATTCCCCGGGGTGCTTCCTTACATAGTAGTGTATATCTCCTCTGTGTGTGGTTGTGCTCAGGGGAGTAGGGGGGCTTCTCTACACTCCGTCGTCCCCGCTGGTGGTACTAAAGGTTAGTGGCATTACTTGTTTTGGCGCTGCTGACACATCCTGACAGATTGTCAAGCCCAAGACTATAGTCTAGCCTGGACGATGGATACTAACGCCGTTTTGACCTCCCTCTTGGAGAGCCTATCGTCTCTTCAGCAGGAGGTGCAAACTTCCCGATCAGAAAACCAGGAATTGAGGAAGGAGATGGGTACGTTACGCAGGGAAGTAGCAGGCCTAACCAGGAAGGGTAAACCCGATAGTACAGGGGCTGGTGCCTACATAAAAGATTGGACTCTTCCTCCTCCAATACAGGCCAATCAACCACACCCTCTAGGAAAGACGCAGGGAACAGGGTTCTTTTCTGCGCCACAAGTATCTACTCATTCTTCTGAGTCTATTCCCACGGTCCACATATTACAAAATACAGGGATTCCCTTGGCTCCCCCTGAACGCTTTTTTGGGGACCCAAAAAGTTTGAAACCTTCCTGAACCAATGTAGGTTACACTTCTTATGTAAACCTGCGGTTTTTCAAGATGTACCGGCCAAAACAGCCTTTATGATGTCTTACATGGGGGCAATGCTGCTAGTTGGACTATACCG
The DNA here is from genome assembly GCA_963921515.1 of Calotriton arnoldi. Classification (NCBI taxonomy): domain Eukaryota; kingdom Metazoa; phylum Chordata; class Amphibia; order Caudata; family Salamandridae; genus Calotriton; species Calotriton arnoldi. The sequence goes on along the minus strand of CAWUFW010000124.1, from coordinate 511,689 downwards.
TTGATGGAGCGAAATGACCCCATTCTACACAACTTCACAAATTTTTGTTTGGAGATGAGAAAGTTGTTTGATCGTAAATCCCACATGATGACTCTAGATCGGGAGCTTATAACCCTTAAACAAGGATCTCAAGATTTATTGACATATATAACCACGTTTAACCGTCTTGTGGTGGAAACTGACTGGCCCCAAGAAAAACGCACCACTCTGTTTTACCAGGGACTGCGCGGAGAACTAAAAGACGTCCTGTCTCAAGTGGTGCAACTACCCCAGACTTGTGAAGAGATGATAGATCTCACGGTGCAATTGGACCACCGATTACAAGAAAGAAAAGGGGACAGAACCCGAGGAGAGAACCGTTTCTTTGTTCCCAGGTCAAAACCAGTAACTGAAGAACATACTAAAGGAATAGAAGGAACCGAACCCATGCAGATCGGTGGCATTCGAGGACCCCTCACAACGGAGGAAAGAGAAAAAAGACGGAAGCTGAAATTGTGTCTTTATTGTGGGAAGAGTGGACACTTCATCAAGGAGTGTCGTGCCAGAACTAAAATTCCAGAAAAACCAAACACTCAACGGACACAAGCGGCATTACTTCAGCAATCTGAAAGGATTGAGGTGGCGGAAAACTAAAGAGCCTGAGCCAGGAAGAGATCTCTGGATCGGGTGGTGAACAAGAAAAGATCTCATCAGTAATAGCCAACACCATACAAGCATCAGTGGCGCATTTGAATGTGTGCATAACTCTATGGATTACCGAAGAAACACCACTAAAGATGTCTGCCTTGCTGGACTCAGGAGCAACTGGGAACTTTATAGACCAGAAGTACGCTCAAAACATTGGGGTACTGTGTGAGAAAAAGACGTCCCCTGAACCTGTGAAAGCTGTAGATGGGACGGCACTGACGTCAGGTCCAGTACAATACCACACTATTCCCATAACAATGCAATTCGGCAATGACCACTTCGAGACCATCCAGTTTGACCTCATAGATGCCCCACAATTCCGTCTTATTCTAGGGATGCCATGGTTGACGCTACATGATCCTGTCATTCGATGGGCGGCTCGCACCGTTACCTTGAATTCCGAATATTGCAGAGAGCATTGCACCAAACAATACGTTCACCAGAAAATGAATTGCGAAACTCAGGCAGGTCTTTTGGCCACTGGGTGCGAAGACACCCAGTATTGCTGTTCCACTACCTTGCCTAACGTCTATGAGGAATATCAACCTGTATTCGATAAACAGAAGGCTACCCAATTACCTCCTCACCGGACCTATGACTGTCGCATAGATTTGATGCCTGGATCAGCTATTCCCTGTAGCAGAGTGTATGCCCTTACCGAGCCAGAGACACAATACTTAAAAACTATCTGGAAGAGAACCTTGCCTCTGGTTTCATCCGGCACTCCTCGTCTCCAGCCTCGTCCCCTCTCTTCTTCATTCCGAAAAAGGATTGTGACGATCTTAGGACCTGTATCGATTACAGAGCGCTCAACAGGATCACCATAAAAATCGGTACCCCCTACCACTCATTCCTGTGCTTCTGGACCAGCTCAAGGGTGCTCGAATCTTCACGAAACTGGATTTACGGGGTGCCTACCATTTGGTGAGAGTTAAAGCCGGCGACGAATGGAAGACAGCATTCCGAACCAAATTTGGACTATATGAGTATCAAGTGATGCCCTTTGGGCTATGTAACGCCCCAGCTGCCTTCCAGTATTTTATGGATGAAGTACTTCGGGGTATTTAGAAACATTCTGTATTGTCTACATTGATGATATTCTTATCTATTCATCAACACCCCAAGAACATGTTGCCCATGTGAAGGCGGTCCTGGATAGACTTCAACAACATTCGTTATTTGCAAAACTAGAGAAGTGCCTTTTCCATGTAGAAGAAGTCGCCTTCCTGGGTTACATTATCAACGCTCAAGGGTTCCAGATGGATATGGGGAAAGTAGAAGCAATTACGCAGTGGAAGGCTCCTCATAACGTTAAATCCGTACAGAGATTCTTGGGTTTCGCTAACTTTTACCGGCGTTTCATCAAGGATTTCTCAAAGATCATACGCCCTATATCCAGTTTGTTGAGAAAAACACACCCTTTATATGGAGCAAAGAAGCAGACCATTCGTTTCAAACATTAAAAGAACGATTCACTCAGGCTCCTATCTTGCGGCATCCTGATTCTCAATTACCCTTTGTCGTAGAAACAGATGCCTCTCAGTACGCCATAGGGGGAGTGTTATCACAAAGACATCCGGATACAGGACAGCTCCATCCTGTGGCTTACTTTTCAAAGAAACTCACCCCCTGTGAAGTGAACTATTCCATCACCGACAAAGAACTGCTAGCCATAAAAAGAGCCTGTGAGGAATGGAGGCATTACTTGTTAGGTGCACATCACACTATCGAAATGTATTCAGACCATCACAATTTGCTGTTTTTAAAGACCGCCAGAGCCCTAACACCTCGACAACTGCGGTGGTCCCTCTTCTTCTCTGATTTTGATTTCATTATCAAGTATCGACCAGGTCCCCAAAATGGTAAATCAGATGCCCTTTCACGTATTGAAGAACCAGAAAGGAGTACACAGGAAGATATTCCCGAACCGCCCACAATCCTCCCTGAAACAGCATTTCAAGGTAAAACACTTGCATTGATTACATCGCAAGACTTCTTGGAGGACTTAAAGGTGTCCTTAGCAAATTTGGATGTTCAGGCCTGGAAACAAGGAGACCCAGAACACCGAACAGAAATCGAAAATCTGCTATATCATTATCACGCTTTGTATATTCCTGATGCCGTCTTGCAACTACGAGTACTGGCTTGGGCACATGATTCAACGTTAGGAGGACATTTGGGGGAATACAAAACCATTTCCTGCATAGAAAGATCCTTTTGGTGGCCCACGCTACGAAAAGATACACGAGAATACCTAAAGAATTGCGCCATTTGTGCACAAGGGAAATCCGGTCATTCGAAACCTGCAGGATTACTACGTCCATTGCCCATTCCTCCTCGGCCTTGGCACACGGTGTCTATGGATTTTATTGTGGAAATGCCTCCCTGTGATGGGTACACCACCATCCTGGTTGTCGTGGATCACTTGACTAAAATGGGACACTTTATCCCCTTGAAACATTTGCCCACCTCTTCCAAATTGGCCACCATCTTCCTCCAGCATGTAGTCCGAGCTCACGGAATTCCGAACGTTCTTATCACAGACCGTGGAACTCAGTTCACTTCCCGCTTTTGGAAAGCCTTATGCGAAACCATGAGAGTTGAAGCCAAGTTGTCTACCAGTTACCATCCCCAGACAGATGGAAAGACAGAACGTCTTAACCAGACATTGGAACAATACCTCCGCTGCTTCACTTTACAGAACACCACGGATTGGTACACATTACTTTGGATGGCGGAATTCTCCTACAACAATGCAGAACATTCAACGCTAGGTTGCTCCCCTTTCTTTTGCTTAACTGGACATCACCCTAACATGCTTCCTTTTGAATGGCCAATAGTCTCCAAACATCCTTCCATACATGAACACCATGCCCATCTCAGAGCGGTGTTAATTGATGCCAAGCAGCATTTGGCCGCAGCGCAAGCAGCTCAGAAACTTTTCGCTGACAGAAAGAGGGCTCCAGAACCCGTATACAAAGTGGGAGATAAGGTGTGGCTGGCCACTAAGAATCTCCATCTCAAGGGGGTAGACAAATTGAAACCCAAGTACATAGGCCCCTATAGTGTGGAGAAAGTGATTAATCCAGTGGCCATGAAGTTATCCTTACCCCGCTCTTGGCATATACACCCTGTCTTTCACGTTTCACTACTCCATCCCTGTCCTATGAGCACAAGGTTACAGGAGAGACCTTTACCCTTGGAGATAGATGGTCAGGAAGAATACGAGGTACAGGAAATCCTAGATTCCCGATTGGTGAGGGGACGAGTGCAGTATCTGGTGGATTGGAAAGGTTATGGGGTTGAGGATAGAACCTGGGAACCATTACGCAACCTCCATTGCCCTCTTCTATTGGAACGCTTTCACACCCGGCATCCGGGCAAACCAGGCCGACCGCCGAGACGACGGTCCTTGGGAGGGGGTTCTGTCGCGATTCTTCAGCGTAGGTCAGGAAAGATGGGTTTCCCTGCACCTACAGTTAAGGCTCTTTTCCCCTGTATGCATGTTACCAGGTCTATTGGCAGATGGCGCATGGCTGACTACATGTCCCAGAATCCCTTGGGACGTAATGCTGGTAGATGGATAAGGAGACGCCTGGATTTCCGGTCCTATAAAGCCCCTCCCCTTCCTGGGGTCGGGGCTTGACAATCTCGCCTGTTTTTGAATTCAAGTAAGCGGATGGTATTCCCCGCTGGATTTCTGAGTTGGATTCGTTGTTTCCTGCTGAAGCTCTTTCATCAAGCAAGGCAATTGCTTTCCGAGGCCCGGGCTTTCTCTGAGGAGTGTTCCAGCTGGTTCACATTAATCACCGTTGCTGACATTTCTTCATTCCGAAGTGTTTGAAGGGTTGCTCTAAAGGTCAGAGGATTCTGTTTCTTCCCGGCGTTGGAAACGCAAGGTATTTAACCTCACTCGGAAAGGAAGTGCTGGAGTGCTCCTTCTGCTTTTTGAGACAGTTTATTTTTTGTACTTTTTTCCACGCTTGTCTTCTCTTTTGGAGCCTGTGCCTACAATCTACGCTGTGCTTGCAAACAGCGGTGGGGTGCGCAATTGCTCAGTGGTATTGAACTTGAGCTTGTGACTACTGCGTGCACAACTTTATTCCTTCGCTACTATGCTGTGATATTAACAGCGTTCTTATGCTCTTTTATGGTGCTATTCATAGTCCTCTTAAGGCACCATTTACCGTGACTTTGTTTTTTGAATGAAATCATCCTTGGGTTCAGTGAGCTCATAAACTCCCTGGCATTCCAGTTCTTTGTCTCTCAGTATATGGTCTCTCTGGGATTGGATAGTCTCTGAACCTTCTATAAAGAATATTGCTGCTTGTTATATTAACTTATGTTTGTGGGGTGACTTCTGAAGTTATACCGAGCTATAGACCAGACTTAAGGTGTAAGAAGACTCCAGCACAGCAGCAGAGTTTATTATTTATCCCTTTTCCCTATTCCCCGGGTGCTTCCTTACATAGTAGTGTATATCTCCTCTGTGTGTGGTTGTGCTCAGGGGAGTAGGGGGCTTCTCTACACTCCGTCGTCCCCGCTGGTGGTACTAAAGGTTAGTGGCATTACTTGTTTTGGCGCTGCTGACACATCCTGACAGGGGCTGTTAGTTCCAGGACTCGAAGTTGAAGGAGTACTGACAATCACGGTCCCAAAACCTCCAGTTTTGAGCAAGGTGCGAATTCTGATATTGCATAAATTAGTTTTCCCAACGTTTGGATTTGAAGTATCACCTCATGAATTGGTAGATGTTCGTCTTGAGATTTTGCAACATGTTTTAGCTGCAATCGGATCTGAACTTATCGTAGATTGCAAATGAACTGTGCGTTGTAAATAGGTGTTTCAAAGAAGATAACCTAGGCCCAAATTGAAGAAGAATAAAATTAGGGTTTTCAGTAGAAGAAGAAAGAGGGCTAGGGAAGTCTTTTTGGACTGTGTTAATAAATCCGGAAGAACTGAACTTTGAACGAATTTCCAGGATTTCCATGAACTTTGTTTGAGCTTCTGAGCAGCAAATTGAGGTGGAAAGAAGAGACTTTTGTGTATCCTCTAATTTGAACTGCTAGAACGAGAGAAGATGGAGTCTGGAAATCCGAACCGTAGATCCATGTGTATGATAGGTGCTTCCATAGTGGGAGTGATAGTTTAATAGTCATAGTTATTGTAGTGTCAGTTATTGTTCCACATGAGGTAGAAGTCGTAGCGGTGAAAGGGACACCTACACCCAGTACTTCTAGCAAAAAGGAGGATATCATAGGAGCTGAAAAGGCTATGCTAGATCAAAATAGTCGTAGATTGCATGCAGATTTGTCTAGAGGTGATTTTAAGCTTAATGCGTATGCCAAGTTGTTATATGAGTACATCAAGATGATGGATGTGAGCGACTGTTATGTGTGTATGCAATTGCCTGCATCAGTGGATGAGGGCATTAGATATCATCATCTTCCGTTGACTTATGGAATTTCATGTAGTTTGTTGCTGAGCATGTTTTATGGGAGAGGTCATTATGAATACTTCTTTTCCAATTACGATGCAGTGCTTTCACAGGTTCCAGCATATAAGCACCTGAATAAGTACGATTATTTTAAGCAGGAGGATAGGATTGGGAAGTATTTCATACCAACTATAACGTTAGATACTGCTTATGCACATAGACATAACCTTACGTGTTCACTAACAGAGATAGAAAAGAAGTTTGTAGATCAAGTAGAGGATAGATATAGACAGCTAACACAAACACGTAACACTGGAGAAAGTCCATTAGATTGGACAAAGGAGGAGTTGGCTCACAGAGCGAAAGGGAGCCCTATAGCATTAGATCTAGAGCAAAAAGGGAAGCTGTGTGTGAAACGTGTCCAGACCTATTATGATGAGGTTTATGTGGGACAGAGTGCATGTGATCACGTTTTCACCATGGAGGAGTCAGCGAAGAACTTTTTGCAGGGTCCGGTACAAGTGGGGCCAACAGTATACTTTGTATGTGGGAAAAACACTTATGTGAGATTGCCTGCCAATTGGTACGGTACTTGTTACCTGGCAGCTGTTTTCCCCAAGATCTACCATGTAGAGGAGCTAGGACTCCTGGAAGGAGGAATGCATTCTAGGGTAAGGAGAGATGTAAGTGCAGGAGGAGTGATTGGAGATATTTTTGGAGCTGTAATACCAGGTTTGGGAGTGGTTTTGAATGATGTGAAGATTAGAAAGCTGGCGACTGTTGTGGACAAGTTGTCGACAAATACAGCTAAATTACTATTGCTCGTGGATGGAGAGATGTTGTCGATAAGGACAATGGTGATGCAGAACCGTCTTGCTTTGGATGTCTTATTGGCAAAAGAGGGCGGAGTCTGTAAAATGCTGAAGGTGCAAGAGTGCTGTACTTATATACCAGATAATAGTAAAGATCTGAAGAAGTATATAAGTAACATCACTGAGATTCATCATGAGATCCAGGATCTTGTTGAAGAGGGTGTTTGGGAGAAAGTTGGAAAAGGGTTTGGTAGAGTGGGGAGTTGGTTTGCAAGCCTGGGAAAAGGTATTCTTGGTTACATTCTGAGACCTATCATTATAATCGTGGTCTGTGTGATTTGCCTGTGGGGTTTTGTGAGGGCTTATCAGTGGTATAGGGCGAATCAAGTCGAAAGATCCTTTAGGGAGAGGGATGTAAGGATGTATAGACTGCAGGACAGTCATTATGAGAATATCAAGAATCTAGAAAGGTTCCGACAGGGAAGATTGGCTACAAGCTCTGTTTAGGTCGGTTCTTTCTCCAGGGAGTTGTGATTTTGTTGATGACACTAGTCATCAGAGGGGGGAACTGATAGAGCGCAGTGATATTCTGAAAATTGTAGGGGTACATTATACTCATGGATAGTCCGTACCCGCATATATTCTTATGTGTGCGTTAACCTTAGTTAGAACTCGTGCTGTAATAATCAGTGGTAAATGAAATGCTAAGATGAGTTGTGCCATTCAAGAAACGTAAAGTGGCATTTAGAGGGAATTATGTAACTTTCGATGTTCATTGCAAATGCTTAATGAAGTAGTTATACGTAATGTAATGCAGTAGATTTAAATGTGCATCATGTTGAAGTTGCACACGCATAGGTGATTAATTGTGTTTAAATGTGATGAAATGTAGTGCTTACAGATGTAAAATTTTAAATGTGTTTAATTTGATGTTAAAGGCCTAGATGGAGTATTTACTCTTTCGTGCTAAGAAAGGCCTATTCGTTTCCTTATGTTAGCTGGTTTATGTAGGCCTGAAATGTATTTTCCCCTGGTGAGGCTCTCATTTGGAGACGGTCAGCGAAATTCATGTGCGTGCAAGGTTGTTCTGTTCTCATGCTTCTGTTGCAGGTGCAAGGACACCGTCCTCGTTAGTTAGAATAACGCTTTTTGTTTTAGGAGTTAGGTATGGACGAACCCTGTTACAAAGTCTCCAGGAATGCCGATAATTGGGAGTTGTGCTGAAGAAGCCTGAGACCCAAGGACACACCAACCGTTGCTGGAACGAGTACAAGTTTTGGTGGAAAGTTACCTACGAGAGGTGCCTGGCCAGAGGAGGTGTTTCAGGAGGCGTGGTTATTAAGTGTCCATTTTGTATTGGGGACAGTGCCCCGAGGGAGGAAGAAGCAGAAGGTAGAAGGAGATTGCAGAGAGAAGGAGAGAGCTGTTAGAGGGTAAAGGAAGGGATCAATTTTAGAATGAAGACTTAGACTGGCTCTTACAACGTGAGTGTACTTCTTAGGAAGTCTTCACGAGCTGACACCTTTTCTGGATCTTGCTTGGGTGATGTTAAGTAGGGATGTCACTTTAGGATAGTGTAGGGATAGATTAATGGTTTTCCTTTACAGCTACTAATGAAGACCAATATAGATGTTGGTGCAGTTATTGCTTGTTTAGTATTCCTGGAATTGCTTATTCTCTTTATGTTATATCGGATTAGATTGGTTTGTAGGATGGACTTTGTATTAGTGCCTTTATATTTTTGCAACCTCGTCCTGAGGTGTCTGTACGTGCAGTTATTTTTGGTTTTGTAATAAACCCCTAAACTTGGAATTCGGAATCAGTGATCTTTTCCGAGATTTTCTTAAATTGCTTCATGACAGGTTTGGAACGAATGTATTGTTTCTCCCCTTTACACTTCTCAGCAGGTAATAAAGATTCAGTCGACCGAGGGTTCCTAGTAATTTGTAGTACTCTAAAGCCCGTGTTTCATATTTTAACTTACTCTTTGCTTGTCTTGCTTTTTCTGCCCCATCACCCTCATAACTATTTTCTTTACATTTGTGTGTCCGTTTTATTTCTTCTGCTATCTCCCTCTACATCGCTCTCTATCTTTGTATGTACTCCTCGTTTCCTCTCATTCACACACTCTGTCCGTGCCTCTCTCCCTCTCTCTCTACATTACCCCCTATATTCTATTTTCTTCTTTCTCTCTCTCGCCACTTCTCCCCCTCTTAGTCTCCATCTCTGTTTTATGCTCTCTCTCTTTCTCTCTCTCTCTAACACACACACACAGTGTGCTTCTCTATCTTGCTCTTAAACTTTCTCTTTTTCTTTTTCTCCCTTCCTTTGTGTCTTCCCCAAGTTTTAAAGCAATTAAAAATAATGTATTAGAATGAATTATGAGTTCAACACTGTTGGCAAATCTTTCGACATTCAGAGCTGTTCCAACAGTTTATATGAGTTTTTGAGCTGCTGGTGGTGCTACAAGCTGACATGTATCTGAGTGCTTTTTCTGATACCTTTTGGTTTCTCCCTGCAGAATACAGCGGCTGTGTTCCTCTTCAAGCTGTCCAAGTTCAGTGATCCTGTGGGAGAATCATGTTTCTTGGTATTTGGGGCAGTGCATGAGGAAGTGAATCTCTTTTATATGAATACATGGCCACATGTATTCCACGTCTACTATGCTGGGCTTTCCAGTGCCTCTGGTCACTGACCCTGTTCTTGGTAATTATTTGCAAGTGATTGCGGTTCTTCGATGTGATACCTTGTACGGTTGTAACTCCTTCCTTACTGTCTGAGTCATTGTATTTTATTTCTTTATCTGCAGTTTCTATTGGGTTGTACTGTGCTGTATACCTGTGCCTGTCTTCTTTCAATAACAAACCTCGAAGGTTACTGGCCTTCTTTGGTTTCTCTCAGAAGATTGGCGTTACGGGGATTTTTTCTTTGCGCAGAGGATTTGCTGCCTCATTTTGATGTGTGTACTTAAAATGTGATGACTTGCTGCTTTTCTGGAGGGGTATCTAGAATTTTGTTGCTGCTTGTCTTTCCATATCAAGCAGTAATGTAGTTTGCTTCATTTCTGCTGGGCAGACGCTGCTGCTGATGTCTCTATGGATCTCCAGTACTTGTTTACAGAACAGAAGGTTTGTGCTTTCTAATGGGTTATTACCCTTTTAGTATTATCTTGGGAGTTAAAATGATGCAGACTTCACAGTAATAGCACAATATTGATTTAACAGTAGTCAAATTGTTGTATTCAGAGCTACCAAGAAGTGTGTCTATTCCCAAAATTTAGGGCCTCATTACAATGGCGGTTGAACCACACACCGACAGGCCATCTGTGGCGGTCCGACTGCCGACAGTCCATCGGTCCAACCGCCGCATTACAATGCTGGCAGTTGGGCCGTATTCAGTGGGATGAAAGACTGCCGCTTCAGCCAGGATCATATATCCAAATGGGGTGGGGGTCGTAGCAGCGTCCAACAATGGCGGCAGTGCAGAGGGATGCACCGTTGTCGGGATTTAGATATCCCTTTCTGACAGCCTTTTCATGGCAGAAACACCACCATTGTCAGAAAGGGATATTTAGGGCCTCAAACAGGGCCCCCAACTGTCATGGGCCACTGAAAAGTAGCACTGGGGGCACATGTTGTACCCCCACTCACCTCCAGCACTGTATGCCATGCACGACATGGTGCATGGCACAAATGCATGGAGGTGCAGGAGGTGCTGCACGACTGTGGCATTTGCCACGGCCATTTACCATGGCCGCAGCATGCCACCGCTGTGGTTCCAACACCTTTATGACCGGCAGCCTGGCAGTTGCATCGAAATGTGGCAGCCAGACTGCTGCATGCTTGTCGAACGGCCTCCTGACTGCTGCAATAGCGGGCAGCGGTCCGACTGACCGCCATCGTAATCAGGGCCTAAGTCTTTATACCATAGAATGTGCACAAATCGGTTTTTACAATAGTTGTAATTATTTGCCTCAGTGGTGCGGGAACAATTTTCAGAGTGGTGGTGCTGCCATCAATGTTACATCACTGAAGTCATAGGGATTGTGAACAATATATATAGTATAGCAAATGTATTCAGCAGGAGAGTGGTAAGGTTGTAGTATGTAGCTGTGGTGCTTTTTGGAGAACATTGCTGCAAATATATTACTAAAGCATGGTATTTTAGCACAGTATCATTTACAGAGAGCACATTTTTCATTGAAATGACCAGTACATTTGCTCAGACATACAGGTTTACCAATAAAAAGTGCACAAATGATAATGTGTGCAAATCGGGATTCAGGAAATAAGTATGTCTTGATTTTTTCCTTTCAGATTACAAAACAATTGTGCTTCATTTGTGCTTTTTGAACTGCTGATATATCCTAAAACAGTTTTACAGTTCATTTACATGTAGACTATCCTGTTTAAGTTTAAACCTATATTAACTGATAAAACCCCACCAAAAGGGAAATAGCCCTCACCAGTGTAAAAATATAAACACTGAAAAAAACACCTGCACAACCACAAACTAAATGCCATTCAAAAGAAAGGAAAAGGAGAGTGAAAGAGTCATTTTTATTTCTTTCTGAAGGGGCCAACACAATGTAACTTTGTTATACAAAGTAGCATCAAGAAAGACTGGGCTAACATTATTCTGCTTGAGTTTTGTTGTTTAGGGATGCCACTAAAATATTATTTCTTCTTCCTTTTTTCAGTTTTGAAGTCTTTGGTCTAAAGATGCAGTGTTTAGAAGCATGTTTTAGGTCTTGTTTAATTATTTCATAAACTGTCGAGAATCAGAAAATATCAAAATCATATCTGATATTTTGGCTACGTTTGATTCTTTCACTGATAGGTAAAATTGCTGGTTTCATAAGAATATTTCTCAATATGTACCATCACATTTACTCACAGAGAATAGGCCCCCTTTTCTAGTGAGTCAGCATTGATAGTAGGTGAATTGCCAAAGACCCAAGGCTTTAAACATTCAATGCACGGTGCATTGACACGTATATGATAAAAGTATGCTGTCACCATGCATCTGGGATAGTTGTGAAAACATGACACCAGACTTTTGGAAAACATGGAATGCAGTGTCACTTGAAATGCTGCTGCAAAAAGTTCTTACCATGTTCAACAAAGATTGGAGTGATATTGTTTGTATTTAAGACTTTTTATTGATTTTCAAGAATTTAACAAAGAGAAAACTCCATAGACATTTTCAAAGAGAAATATTACACAAATACTCTCACCTACAACCACCGGCCGGTGAGGCAAAAAATGGGCATTTACACAAAATTAGAACATACAAGACCGCAAAAAGAACGTGACATAACCTTAAAAGAAAAAGAAAGGAGGGGGGATCTTACGGGGGGGAAGTAAGCAGGCCGTCTAGCAGATAGTTAGCAGTGTGATGTCGCACTGTCCAGCTACCCATTGATGCTGCTATAGAGTGCCCCCAGGTTCGGAGCTTCCTGCGGACTGAGTCGCATCAGTAGGTTCTTCGGGTATCAAGCGTAGTAGCCTAAGATAAATCGGGCAAGTTAGCTCTCTGAACTCCCTGCTAAGATAGCTAAGACAGGGACCCCACATTTTATCAAAGCGCGGTAACTGGTTCTCTGCCACCGCCGTGAGCTTTTCCATTCCTAACAGCTTCCATAACCTATGTAGTCAGTTTGTATGGTGCGGCACCATATTCGTACCCCACCGGGCTAACAAAGCCTGTTTTGCTGCGCATAGGGCTAGTGTGATTGCACGTCCTCTCAAAGATCCAAGAGGGTACGTTAATGGATTGGGGAGACCCAAGAGGATGTAACTTGGTAACCTGGGGAGCTCAGTATCAAGCATTTCATCCACAGCATTTAAGATCCCCTGCCAATATGTCTGGATTTTAGGGCAGTGCCTTAGGGTATGTGTCAACATACCGGAGTCCCCACACCCTCTCCAGCATTTAGGGTTGCTTCCCCTTTTCCAGTGTGCTGTACACTCTGGTGTATAATACCAGTAATGCACTATCTGCAGCAGCGTCCCCTTGCCTGCGGCTGAGCGTGCTGACGTATTAGCTCGTTTATGTATGTCCAACCATTCCTTTTGTGTGAACTGCCTCGCACATTACCTCTCCCACCTCGCCTGCGCTTTTGTTTTGACTTGTTTCTGCGATGTGTTCAGGAAGGCATATATGTCCGATAATAGTTTCTTGTCAGTGTGTCTAGTGACAAGCCACTTTTCAAACAGTAAAAGTGGCCTGCTTGCGTATGGTTTCATTGTTGATTGCATGACCCAGTGACGGATCGTAGCATACTGCCATTGTGCCGACGATGGCAGCCCATAGCCCTCCTGTATTTGCAGAGAGGACATAATGCCTAAGTTTTCCAAGAAATCACCCACACTCTTACAATTCACTTGTTGCCATGGCATGTATGCTGAGCCGTGAAGTGCTGGTGGAAAATCCAGGTTTCCCAAGATGGGGGTCAATGGGGAGAGTCTCGTGGATAGTTTCTTCGGGGATGCCACTGTATCCCAGACGCTGACCGTGGCGCGGAGTATCGGGGAGATATATGCTGCCTGTGGCCGCTGTGCTTTGGGAAGCCATGGAATCTTCCATATGTGAATGCCCGTGATAGCCTGATTGATGAAGCACCAGTGCTTCTCTGTTGTGGGTCTATTCCACTCCACCATATACCTTAGCTGGGCCGCCTGATAGTAATGTTTGAGATTCGGGAGGCCAAGTCCTCCACAGGTAGGTGGCAGGTATGTCAGCCTCTTGGCTATGCGTGCCCTTTTCCAGGCCCAAATGTAGTGGTCTAGCAGATGTTGTAATTTAGGTAGCACCTGAACTGGGGGGGTAAGAGGCAAGGTCTGCATCACATAGAGGATCTTAGGCAGGAGCATCATTTTTACTGCCGCCAGCCTCCCAAGCCAGGACAGCGTATAGTCCTTCCATTTTTCCAGTTCTGCTTGCGTATCCGCTAGCAAGCAGCTATAGTTGCTCTCCGCCATTTGCCGCACCGTAGGGTGTATGTGCAGGCCCAAGTAAGTGACCCCTTGTGAGGACCAGGGGTATGGATAGAGATTCCGCAACACCTCGATCTCCGGGGCTGGCAGTGTAAGGCTCAGGAGTTGTGATTTCTGCGCATTGATTTTAAAACCTGACACCGCTCCAAACACCTCCTCCTTCTGGGCAAGGCTCGGTAGAGACCGGTGGGGATCCGTCAGGAGCACCAATACGTCGTCAGCATAAAGCGCCAACTTGTTGTCCCTACCACCCATCCTCATTTCCACTATCTATATATTAGCTCTGGCATGTTCCACAAATGGCTCCATATACAGTGCAAATAGGAGCGGGGATAAGGTCGAGTTCCCCGTTTAACACAGAAAGTTTGCGATGTTGTCCCATTGACTCGCACCATTGCCTGTGGCGCCGCGTACCCAGCTAAGACCCATTTTATAAAGCGGGGCCCCAGGCCCACAAACTGTAGGACTGCTTTCAGATAAGGCCAATGCACCCTATCAAACACCTTCTCGGCATCCATAGAGAATAATAGCGCTGGCGTCTTAGTTCGCTGAGCCTTGTCTAGTAGGTGGCATATTCTCTTTGTATTGTCACTACAGTTACGTTCTGGAATAAAACCAGCCTGATCTGGGTCAATGAGGCCTTGCATCATTGGCGCCAATCGTGCTGTTAGGATTGTGGTAAAGATCTTCGCATCTACGTTAAGGAGTGAGATAGGTCTATATGATGTGCACTGTGTTGGGTCTTTCCCCGGTTTGGGTATGACTGCAATAGTAGCAAGCCGCATGGTGTCAAATCAGGGTACCCGAATCGCTGAAAGAATTATACAGTCGCGTGAGGACAGGGGCGAGGACAGGGGCCAGCAATTTATAGAATTCTGGAGGGTAGCCATCGTGCCCTGGTGCCTTCCCATTCGGTCTATGGAGATCAAAACCGTCTGTGTATCATCTAAAAGTCCTTAGATCGGTTAGGAGCTCCTACAATAAAAAAATCAAGACGACTAAGGCCGATTATTTCAGAGCCCAACTTAGACAAGCCTCAAATCGCCCTAAAAAACTTTTTGAAATTGTCAAACAGCAATCAGTGATAGCTCCCAATCACCTCGACTCAGCAGTCAATTCACCTTCCTGCACTGATCTGGATATCTTCTTTATGGAGAAAACTAAATCAATCAGTCTTGACCTTGAAGCCAAGAGGGCCCTTCTTACATCACTGGAGGGTACGGCTCATCCTGTCCTCTCTGCGAGTCTAAAGCCTCTCAGTATTAGCACTAAGAACATGGCCACGTGGGGCTCCTTCTCGCCCCTCAGTGAAAACGACATCCACAAAACCCTTCTTAGCATTAACCCATCTAATCACTTCAGCGACCCACTGCCACCGTCTGTCTTCAAAGAAATCAAGGAGGCCCTCATCCCCCTCTGGACTAAAATTGTCAATGCCTCTTTATCTCAAGGCAATATCCCCGAATGTCTAAAAGCAGCTCAGGTTTCACCCATTCTAAAAAAACCTGATGCGGACAGATCTGATCTCAACAACTTCCGTCCCACCTCCAAAATCCCTACTCTGGCTAAGCTCCTAGAAAGATGCGTCCAATCGCAGCTTCGCTCGCACATCGAGACCTTCAATCTCCTGGATCAACACCAATCTGGCTTTAGGGGTGGTCACAGTACTGAATCGGCGCTCATTCCCATCATTGATGACATCTTAAACATGCTAGACCATAATGAATCCTGCCTCTTAATCCTCCTTGATCTTTCCTCTGCATTCGACACGGTTAATCACGACAACCTCTTAGCTATTCTGGAACACAGGATGGGCCTTTCCGGCTTGGTACTGCAATGGTTCTCTTCCTTCCTTCCTTCACAATAGATCCCAAAGAGTTAAGGTGAATCATACCCTATACCATCCGGCTGCAGTCGCCATGGGGTCCCGCAAGGATCTGCCCTTTCTCCTATACTTTTTAATATTTTCCTGGAACCACTAGCGAACGCTCTATTATCCATGAACATTCTTTTCCATTTGTATGCGGATGACACACAACTTTATCTGAAAATCAATTCCTCTGAAGATTTAATCTCACTCAACTCCTCCTTGACGATTACCCAAAACTGGTTAACTGAAAACCACCTCCTGCTGAACACCGCCAAAACGGAATTCCTTCTCATTTCCCCTCCTAAGCACCCCCCCAAGATTGACCTCTGAATGAAACACCTCTCGACCTTCAACTGCTCCCCGGTTATCATCGACTCAGCTAAATCTCTTGGAATCACCCTAGACTCGCACTTAAACATGAAGAAAAATATTAGTAAGACGTGCATGGGTGTGAATCACCAAATGAGGATTCTTAGAAACCTAAAACCATTCCTCCCTCAAGAGGACTTCAAGCAGGTGGAACAAGCACTTGTCCTACCGAGGCTAGACTATGGGAGCGCGACGCTCTGTGGCCTCCCCAAATATACCTTGGCCCTGCTCAGGGCCTCGTTGAATGCCGCTGCCAGACTGGTCACCGATACAAAAAGAAATGAGCACATATCCCCAGCCTTAAGATCTCTAAAGTGGTTACCCAACGAAGCAAGAATACAACTTAAGATTGCTTGTCTGACGCACAAAGCCCTCCACTTCAAAACCCCTGGCTACCTGGCTCAAAAACTGGAATTATCAGGAGGGGGCAGACCCTGAAGAAGTTCAAATTCTCTACTACTGAAACCTCATACCTTTCCCAAAAAGAAAACGAGGCTCAAAGCCTTCTCTGGTGCAGCACCTAAGATCTGGAACTCTCTCCCATCTTGGCCACGCCCCCCCTATTGTTTGTATTTGTAGTGATTCAGTTACGTATCTGAAAAAGGTGTGTGATGACCTGTCAACATCAATACCTGAGCTGAAGTGCTTCCCTGTAAGAGATCCTTGCCATTTGCTAGATAGTATGCTGAAAGCATCTTTAGAATCTACAGAGTTAATGAAGAATGCTATTTTTTTTATTTTTTTTTAACAGAGTTTTATATAGCGCAAACTTGACCCGAATCGGGTATCAGAGCGCTTTACATAGCACCACTTGCATTACATGAGGACACATTCATTTTTTTTTTTTTTAGGCACGGGGAGATTAAGTGATTTGCCCAGAATCACAGGATGTTCAGCGTCATTGCCGAGACTCGAACCCAGTTCTCCAGATTCGAGGTCGACCGCCCTAGCCGTTAGGACAACTCCTCTCTTTTTAGTCCATTCTGGTGCACTGTTTTGTTATGCACAGGAACTAAACACAAATATTTCTCATTTCGTGCTTTGTGTGGCATCAAAGAAAGAGTCATCCCAACTGTGTCATTTAGCTGGTGGTTCTCAGTCCAATAGGCCATGAATGCAATATTATCCCTGTGGCAACCGTTTACAGAATTTTTGCTGAGTGAAGATGCCAGAGGCAAGAAATGTGAGGTTCTTCGGTCGCATATTGATATTGATATGAAAAAAAGTACACTCTACTGCATTCTTAGATTTTTACAGGAAAACATGACTGCTGTAGTGGACATAATAAAAAAACTAGAGTCTGAAAACACTCTTGTCTACCAAGTATTCAGCATAATTGGTGTAGATGTGAAACATCTCCTTAGAAGTAGGCTGGGTGACACTTTTAGTGACTTTGGCACTGCAACATGGTCCATGTTAGAGTGCTTGACACTTGGTAAGCAAAGAAATGTTGAGGAGCAATTCAGGAAATTTTATTTTACAATGTATGAGAAATGGCTTGCAATTATGCATAGAATTGTCCCTTCACCAACCATAGCATTTGAAGTCAATGAAACCTCACTGTGGTACTCTGCACAAGTTCCAGATCCCTTCCGTAAAGGGGAATTTTCTCTGCATTTTCAAATGTGCTGCTTCATTTTTGACCGCTTCAATAACTCGGGGGCCATATGCACCCAGTTCAATGCATTTGTTGCAGAACCTGTCCCAGAGAATCACAATCTTCAGGTGCACCAGTATTGGCATGGAAAGCTATATCAGTGGCCAGAGTTAGCAAATTGTGTTTTGGCTGTTTTGGCATTGCCCGTCTCAAGTGCCAATGTTTTCACAGATAAAAGTTTACATGGGAAGGAAAGAGCGAACGCGCATAACCAAAGACTCACTGAAGAAGTATTGTATGGTTTACTACAATAAGTTTGATTCATAAAAATGTATTTGAATCTCATATACACTGTACATACACTGTCTATATAGCATGCAGAGCAGAAAGCAAGCAATAATAAAAGCAAAATGTCCCATAAACACCGGAAAAACACTGTTTGCGTTGTTTTTAATGGTGCGAAACTGTGTAACCACTGATAACCACTGTTTTCTTAATGTATTGAAATCACTGAACACCCCTCACCAGAATTTACCAAAAATAGAAACTAGAAACAGGAAAACCAATTTACATGTATTTACATTTTATTGTGTGTTAGAGAAAAAAAATTACATCCTATAGCTTTTCCTTTCACTCTCCCTGTACCCCTACAAGATTGCCATATAGTTACCTTGACAAAATCATCTCTCTTTGCAGTTAAAGAAAGTAAACACCAATCTCCATGTTAACAGTCCAAACAATCAATAGCCTGATTTTTGACCTCCTTCTTTGAAGCAGCACAAATGCTACTTGATAAAAATAGAATTTAAATGCATCTTTGTGGCTCATTCACCTTGTGGCTCATTCACCGGCGTGGTTATTTTGATGTTGCTGCCACACTTCTGGCACCCCTACTTCCAGCGCCTATGGTTCCGTATTCAATAATCTCTCCAATAATCTCAAACGGATTTGGATTTGTTCTGATTTACATTTTTTTGCTGAAAACTTATAACTCTGAATTTTATCTTACATATTTCCAGACACTACAAATTACAATAGTTTCCAACTGAGGTGGACAAACCCTTCAAATTTCAAACCTGACTCAAGCCTGATGCCTGGCTCTGGTTCAGCTCGCAGGTCTTCACAGACCCTCAAACCCAAAACGATCCAAGCCCAGCCCCTCCCCCTGAGTCAAGAAACACAGACATTGATGCATTGTCTATTAGTTTCAATAGACAATGCATATGTGTTGGTGTTTCTTAGGGCCCGATTATGGGTTTTGACGTGTGGGAGTGGGCCACCATGCCACTGCCCCGCTACCACACTTCCGAACAGTATTATCGTGGTCTGGCGGGCAAGTGATGTGGCGGTCCCACCGCGGCGGAGTAAAACAGCTCAATTGTGAGCCTTAATGTTGCATCCCCGTGGGACCGCCACAGCGCGTCCCAGCACAGCATGGACTGCGAAGTCCATGCTGTGCTGTGACTGGGGGTGCATGCACACAGGGGGACACAACATGTGCCCCTCTGCATGCACCAACATGCATGGGGTAAGGGGGGGCATGTAGGGCCTCCTTCGTTTCCTGACTGCCAGCAGTTTCATGGAGTGATGGAGTTAGAACCTCCATGAGACCGCTGGAGGTCAGGAAACTCGTAATATGTATAACGGTACCGCAGCGGCACTGCCAGCATATTGTGAGCCCCTAACTGCCGCGCCACCGCCAGGAAACCCGGTCCCCTGGTGGTTGCTGCAGTCTAACTGCAGCACAACCACCAAAGTTTTAATGCGGCAGTTGGACCGCCACGCCACCGTGAGTTTGGTGGTCTGTGGACCGCCAAACTCATAATCAGGCCCTTAAAGTTGTAACAGATTGTTGGTCTTCACAAGCAGTGAAAGGCAGCATTGTGTTACAACTCTAAAAAGACCAACACGAACGCACTGCCTTTTAGCACATCTGTGTAAAAGAACAGTGTGCCCGTGTTGGTGTTTTTTAAAGTTGTAACAGAAAGTTGGTTTTCACAAGCAGTGAAAAGCAGCATTGTGTTACAACTATAAAAACATCAACACAAACCCACTGCTTTTTAGCACCTCTGTCTCAAACACAGTGCATCAATGTTGGTGTTTTTTTAAAGTTGTAACAGAAAGTGGCTGGAGGATGTGGTGTTATGACCAGACCTGCAGATTTTGGATCTGGAGAACCAGGTTCGAATCTTAGCATCGTTCAACATCCTGTGATTCTAGGAAAATCACATAATCTCCCTGTGCCTAAAAAAATCAATGGGACCTTGTGTAATTTTACTAGTGCTCATGTAAAACGCTCCAATACCTTTGGGTCGAGTTCACGTTATATGAAACTGCAAAAAAGAAAAAGAAATGTTGGTTTTCACAGGCTGTGTAAAGCAGCATTGGGATAAAAATATAAAAACATCAACACAAACTCATTGCCTTTTGTCAAATCTGTCTAAAAGACAGTATACCCGTATTGGTGGTTTTTGAAAGATGTAACAGAATGTTGGTTTTTACAGGCTGTGAAAACCAGCATTGTGCTAAAACTGTAAAAACAGTAACCATGAGAAGGAAGGCACTGCCTTTTACCATATCATCAGGGACCCCCAGTCTAATGCCCAAGGGGGAGGGCCAGTGCTTAGTTTGTAAAATATTAAGTGCCAGGGCTCTGAACGAGAGGCCACTGCAGCTTGCACCACCCATCGCCCTTGTCATCGCTGCCAAAACAACTACTAATCATCTCTCTCGCATGTAAATGCGACAGTTCAGATTATTCCAGGTCGCCAAAGCTAAAGGAATGGCTGGGAAGGCAGGTATTTGCAATTTTAAAGTATATTGTATTCCTAAACAACCGTTGTTCTGCTCATCTCTAAATTAGATGAGCAGCGCCACCATGTGGTAGACTGTTCTAGGTATGGTGTTGACAATTAGATGCCAGTGCCGAGCACCGGAAACCAATTAAGTGCCGGTGCTTAGCACCGGAAAGCTCCGGTACAAATTAAGCACTGGGGAGGGCTGTGTTAATTATATAACAATCAGCCTGACCGCACTGCCTTTTAGCACATCAGCACCGCAACACAGCAAACAATTTACTGGACTCACGGACCCTCCAGCCCAATGCCCTAGGAGTGGGTCTGTGTTAATTACTTTATAATCAGCCTGCCATGCCCATTCTTCAGTTTGTGTGGGGCTGTGAGTTACATTTTCATGGTTACCATGCTGATTTTTTTTCCTGGGCTCGGCTCGTACTTGGGCTCTTAGAGAAAAGCTGAACCCTGGCTCGGTTCTGGCTCGCCTTGTCTCATGAATTCTTGAGATCGCCTAGCTTTAGTTTCCACCTCCTCCTATGAAGGTTAGTGTGACACCACAAGACAGATGTCAACTGCTTCTGTGTTACCACAGTTACACTGTGCCTGCCCAGGACTCTCTTCAATTCAGTTACATTGACGGTTCTATTGTTGTGTTCTGGGGTAAATCCCCATGTGCCTGTTCTCCCTGCTCTGTGCCTTCCTTCCTCCCTTTCTGTCTCTGCATCCCCTGCCTTCCTGTACAGTTGACTCTTAAACTCATATGACAATGACTTAGAATCCTAAGTCACTGTCCCTCTTAACTCAGTCTCAGTGTATCTGTCCTTCCTATCCTTCCACCTCCCATGTTTTCTTCTAGTCCCGCTCAGTTGTGCCTCTGCTATCCTGTCTGGTCCCCACCATGCTCCTCTTCTGTACCCCATTCCCTCTGTGTGTGTTTCTTCTCCCAACCCCTCATCTGCCTCATGTGTCATCTCAGCTGACACACATGAATTGCACCATTGAACTCACCCAACTGTTGTGAGTGATCCATTGTACTGGCCAACAAAAAGGCAGCAGATCGGGAGTAGGATGTGACTACATCAAAACATGATTGTCAAAGTACGGGAGAGCCCTGCTATGTTCTCACTGATGCAGCACTGGCCCTTTAAGAATGGGCCCTTGAGCAGCGCTCTGACAAACATGTGCACAATGACAGTTCCAGAATTGAGAAGATCAGGCAAATACAGTTGGACTTCATGCACTCAAGCTGGCAAAACACACCCAGGCATCCATCTGTGTGGAGCCACATAATGTTCCCCTCTATCAGTCAGTATCTCCTTTATTTCACCTATCCTACTCTCTATTCTTTCTCACTTTCCCTAGCCCGCTTCTCTGTCTACTCCATGTCTTCCTTTGTGTTCATATTAAATGAGACAGAAATAAAAAAGCAGACTTCAGAGCTGAACAGCATAGGAGGACAGCAAACAAAATTATAAATTGGTGCATTGTGGTCCAAATTTGGATGATGCATCGCTAAGGAGTGCCTGCAGGTTTTAAGGGTGCTATGCAAGCCATTGTGTTTTCATTGGATTTTTAAAGGGAGCCCTCTCACCTCAGTGTCTGGACCTTCACCTACAGGAATGCAGGCAATACACTTCCACTGTCTGGTAAGCTGTCCTCATCCTCCGTCTTGAGCAATGTCAAATCAGAGGCATCCTAAAGGGATCTCACTGAGCTATTTAATTGATACTGTGAGTCACACTTGAAGATGAATATCAGTAGCCATCTGCTACAGCTTTTGCAGAATCTCCTTTCAATGTTTACCTCCAGCTTTTACTTTGCGATTCCAACCCCAGAGCTGATCTGCCCTCTTTGCTGAAGTGGTGGTCTAATGTTAGCCTAGCAATGGACAGGCATTTCACGTGATTCTAGTGCCTATCAAATGTACCTAATATAGCACTATCTTCATATGGACATAATGTTTATTTCTAAAGTTTTGCAGCCTCACATTACTAATTCAGAAAGTGCCATATATATATTTATACAAATCCGGCATTTAAAGCTGACCTTTACTTAAACTTCTAATGGTCACCTCTCATTTTTTCTCTTCAAATAGTGCACTCTTTTCTATCCATCCTGTACATCCTTTTGTCTCTGAGCACAACCTTCTCCGAGCCACATACACATTTGCTTTCATCTCCTAATGTATTTCTGCAAATTGCCCACAACTCATTTTAAAGATCACAACCTCTTTAAGGTCTTGCTTGATAGTGCAGTTCTCGCCATACAATTATGTGAGAATCACCAGGAGAAAGACTTTGGCTCCGTCCACATGTTGCGAGCCAGGAGTACATGTTTTGCTTTGGCAGACATTGTGTGCTTCGACAAAAAAGTGCTTGCCTTCTGATCCTTTTGTTTATTTATCCAGCTGCCTAAGGATGAACATTCAGGGGTGCACACATGCCATTGTAATACTAATAAAGTGTCTTAGATAGCTAGATAATTTAGATTGGTTTTCTCTGGAAGTAGCACAGATTGGAGAAGGGCAGTCATTAACCCACATGGATTTTTAGGTCTGGCTTGACAGAGCAACTGTCACCTGACCTTTTAACCTACACCAATATTATTCTACGGTTCTTTGCTTCCACAGAAATACATATTTGTTCGCATGCTATTTACTTCTAATGAATCACATTACCATACAACAATCCTTCAAAGCTAAGATGCTTGTTCGGAAAGTGATACCCTAGTAACCCTCCTCTAGCTAATTTCCTCTGGCTCATCTATTAACCACACCAAACATCTATATGACATCATATATCCCCCTTTCCCCACTTTACAACAATGAAACTGAAGTGAATGAATGGAATGGTTTCCAAGAACAAAAATAACCAATAACACTGGATTAACCGCTAACCTTGGCTCCCTGAGCCGCGTGCTGCCTGACATAAGTGCTTCAAAGCCTCGTCAGGAGTAGTACGTGCTATATAAATGCAATTACATTACATTACCTTCCCGTTGCACATCTCTAGCACTGCCTCTGAGACATAGCTGAACTGTTTAGCAATGGAGAGTTAATTTCTCAGATTGCTCACAAATGGTGTGCCTCCTCTTTTGTCTCAGACAATGCCCTGTGTCATGATGGCGATTACCAAACACACACACCACAAGCAGAGCGGTTCCTGTAAATGTTTACTGGAGTGTAGCACTCTCACTCCAACTACCTGTTCGATGTGGCCTTTAAACTGGAAAGTCTTTCTCCTTGAGTTCCTCCCTATCTCCTTCTAAGCCCCACTATCTCTACACGGCACACCAGAACCGGGGTACGTAACAAAAGAGTGCCTGTACAGTGCTTCATTTATAAAAGAATAAATGCTGGGGCCCAAAGGTTTTCACAGAAGAATATCGGGTTAAATGAATTCATTTTACATAGTGCAAGTGCATAAAAACAAGCGCTCGGCTCTGCGCTGAGTCAGCGCAGCTCATCGTAATACAGCCCCAAGCATGAAAACAGACAGAAGAGCCGTCGAGGGTCCAGGAACTAGAATGACACCTCAGCATACTGGAGCATGTCTTAAAAAAACACGTCAGGCCGTGGCCCACAAAATTAATGCCTCACAATGACTAAACCGCATTTCTGCAACCTGCCCTCGCAACTTCCGTACAAAAGAAAGTCCAGCCCTCAGTCATACAGAGTCGCTACACTGAACAAGGATACTCACGTGTGATTGCTACATGTTACATTGCTGAGTGGGTCAGCAACATTTGCAGCTGCTCATTTTTTTGCGTAGTTTTTTCCTCAATGAAGAGAACAGAACAAAATATCTAAAAGCAAATACGGATTATAACTAAAATTCTGAGTCGCAGAATGTTTAGAAGTAATAAAAAGGCACAGTGATGCTTGCATTACCTTGGACTTTTCACAGTGAAATTTGCTGATTGTAAGTTCTGTTGATGAATGGCTTTTGAGCCATTGGCATAATGTTGGTGTATGAGCACTTTTAAAAAAAATATGTTTCACGATTACATTTTTGCAGTAATATGTGTATTATTTAGATGAATATTAAGCGATTTAGGCAGATCCAAGAAGGGTTTGAAATGTTGTCAATACTGTATGAATGAATATGCATTTCTAGAGCGCATGGCTACCATAAGGCCTCCCAGCGCTAAAAAAGGCAGTAACATCACCGTGCAGTGGTCAGGAATCATGGAAACAGAAAAGTTTTCAGAAAGACCAAATAGTTGTCCTCCAGGCGTATGTAATTAGGAAGTTGGTTCCAGCACTTCGCCGCGGTATATGCAAACATACGTCCACCGCTCCGTGATCTATATATCCTGGGAACTACTGCTAGATGTTTATTCTCAGAGCGTAGAGATCTCTTAGGAAGGTAAGGGGATATGATTGATCGAAGGATCGGTGGGCCCTCAGTCGAGAAAGTTCTATGGACAATGCATAGTGCCTTGAACTGAATTCGTTCCGCAACTGGGAGCCAGTGAAGAGAGGCAATGTGTGGTCTTGTGGATACCCAGTTAGGGACCCGCATAAGTAGGCGGGCTGCGCAATTTTGTACCGTTTGTAAAATTTTAATGGTTGAGCATGGGGAGCCTAAGTACAGCACATTGGCGTAATCCAGTCTGGAGAGGATTAGTGCTTGTACCAGCAGTTTTCTTGCAATGAAAGGCAGCAGAGGGAGAATTTCTTTCTATTTCCGCCAAAGTCACAGAAAGTCTTTTTGATTGGGTAATATGTTGTGTCTCAATGTATTGTATGTGGGATCCCCCCCCTCACACATTTACACAAAGAGGGTGGCTTCAAATCTGGACTGTGAGGTCTTGTGCTATAGTATTTGGTCTAGGGCTTCCAGGTCATCGATATGTATGCAGCTTCACATAAGCGCCTGTAAGCCCTGTTACAGCCAGTACTTGACGTTTTCAAGAAAGGTTTGAATTTACCTTGGTTCATCAATGTGTTGAAGCAATTGTTTCTGTTTCTCAATCTTTGTTGCTCACCTGGAGGTTCTGCACAAAGTTCGATCTCCTCTGGAATAAGGTTCTGGTTTTAACTAAGGGACTTACAATCGGGCGGTGCCGGCTTACCAAGAGTGGTCTTATTGGGGGATGAGGTTCATGATGGCCTGCTCTCAATGTCTTCTATGCAAGGAAGATTGCTTTCTTACCTATTATTAACAGGCTTATTTGAACTAGAGCTAGATGTCTCTGAGTGTTAAGTCCTGGAACTGATATTGGTTTTGCTTAACAATTACACCTGATGATTTTAACATAATGTGATCTCCTTTTAGGAGAGACACTGCTTGGGTGGCAAGACTGCTGGATATCCCTGAAGTGATTCTTGATGTTGATCTGAAGCACATCAATGATTGAACAACTGGATTTCAGAAGTGGGCTGTTTTCTTCTTCTGCGTAGTGATCCCATCCATGTGCCACTATTTCTTTATTGCTCTTTTTCTAAGCAATGTTCGGGTGCATTGATTCTGTTTGACCTTTATGCACCACACCTTTGAAAACCTAAAAAGTACCTTAAAAAACATGCAACTAACAGTGAGTAGTTGATAAGGTTTGAAAGATCAATTGGGACGTTTGGGAGTCCAAGGAGCTTAAATACTTTTCATAGTTCATAGTGCACTTAAGTAAAAGACTCGGAATTCGGCACATTACTTTTTTTTAAATTCGGAAATCAGATATTATCTACAGCCCCTTTCAAAATTAGAAGGTGCTGGTTGGGGCCCTTCAAACTCAATGGCCACACTCCTAGACCAGACAAACTGAAAGGACACAATCATAGGCATCTGGTATTGGGCACCATGAGGCAACCTTTCAGGTTGTAAACATCAATGTTCAAGGAGAAGTCAAAAGCAAGCAGAAAAGTGAAATGAGGATGACCTACAGAGACGTGGAATGAGTCACAGGGGCATATTTACAAGCCCCTATCGCCACCACAACGTCACTTTTAGTGATGTTGTGATGGTGATAGGAGCTTTGCCTTATTTACAAGGCAGGGTTAAGCCACTTTACGTGGCTTAACCCTGCCTTGTAAATAAGGCCCCCTTTCACGCCACACTTAGCGTGAAAGGGGCGGGCAATGGGTGTTGTGGAGGACGTTCCACTGCAACACCCATTGATTTTTTATGCTGACCCCTATTTACAAGAGCAACGTAAATAGGAGGCAGTGCCAAAATTAAGACCAGGGAAAACCTGGTGTTAAACAGGCGAAACAAGGAGAAATGCTTTGTTTTTCCTCGTTTTTGCTGTTTCCTGCAGCACACATAGAAACAGCAAAACACCAATGATATGATTGTTTATGTGCAAGAAGGTCCCCCTTCCTGCACATAAACAATCATTTTTAAAAAAATGCCATTTTGCAACTTCTATGTGTGCTGCATTAAGCAGCACACATATAAGTTACAAAACAGCATTTAAAGATTGTTTATGTGAAGGAAGGGGGACCTTCCTGCACATAAACAATCTTCCCCTCAACACAGGCACCCTTGCACTATAGTGCAAGGGTGCCTGCGTTGGCACTAGGCAGCTTAATTTAGCGCCAGTGCAGGGGGAAAAGCAGGGCTGCACCATATTCTAGTAAATATGGTGCAGCCCAGCGTTTCTAAGGTGACGAGCGTGTCGTTAGCCTTCTTGGCTTAACGACACGCTTCACCAGTTTCTTGTAAATATGCCCCACAGTGTTAAAATCTGCAAACTCCAGTGAAGGTTAGCCTTTAGGTATTTTAGGTTCCCAATGCAGAAACAGAACTGGAGAAGTAACCAAGAGGGCAGATGCAGAAGAAATTGTGCCCTCTGTCTTTTCTCTTGAACTTGCCCAGTATCCAACAGTTTAGACGCAGTCTGAGAGATGGTAAATTATCCACTAAAGAAACACTTTCCGGGGAACTCAATGCCCTTTCTATGGGTCACTTAGATGAGTTATTTAGAGTGGTGGTTATTTTGGATAATAAAAAAAAGTATTACCATTGAGTGAGGGAGAGTGGTCTATGGTGTTCCTGAGGCAGTTTGATGGGGGCAGAACGGATAAAGAGGCAAACTCAGACAGGGAAGCTTCTCTTGCCCTGAGCTCTGACAGCAGCCCCTTCTCCTGAGGAGGCATGAACACCACCTTGCAGGTTCGCACCCTGTTGCTACTGCTAAGTTTCTATCAGATTGCGCAATGCTATTATTACTATTGTTAATTACTCCTTTGCGGTGCCAACATTTACTGACTATACTTTGTTTACTATGTCGTGATTTGTGTTAGAGCGTAAAAGATAAGACATTCCAGACTCTGGGAACCCTGAAAATGTCCTCCACATTTTTTCTTTCATTGTTTTTGAGGGTGTAGGGGAATTGTTTCATATTGGGGTACTGAACATAGAGTTTAATCAGTTATGGAGGTAGGTGGGAGTGTGTTCACGTGGGATTTTATTTAAAATTGTGACAGCAATTCAGAAACTGCTCCCTAACTTCACTTCAACCGGAAGTCATTTTTCCTGCACCATCTGTGTTGGCGCCTTTACTGCAATATGTATCTCAGACGGCTGGCCACTGGCTCATGACTTCCTTAAAGGCAGCATAAGGTGCAGTGGTTGCCAGGCCTCCCGTGGCTCAGCAAAACCATGCGGAAGAGTGGGGGGCCTGTTCCAGCATAGTGGCAGGGGCGTAGTTCCTCATGTGACTTCACAGCATCTTCCAGCGCAGCAACAAGGGTATGCTTCTTTATGCATGTCTGTGCTCTTACGGGGGTTTTATCAGCGAAAGTACCCACTTTTTTTTTTTGACCAGAGCTGAACTTGCAAGTGAGAAAGTCTATTAATTAACAATGAAAATTGATTAGCTTAGTAGCTGAAATGTGCAATGATAAATGAAAAATGTAATGTTGAAATGACACGCATTTGAAACTTGTTGATTTGTTGTAGGCAGCCATAGTTATCTGTATAAGCTAAGAAGCAAGTTTTCTTTAACTAGAAGTGAACTATAGTAATGTAACTACAGTAATATTGCTGAAATTTGCACAACGTGAATTAGAAGCTAGATCTTAAAGTGACATGCTTCGAAATGGTCATCATAACTGCTGAATATTCCAGTTTAACAAATGTATTACTTTATAAGCAACATTTCATTCATGTGCCAAGAACTTCGTATTTTCTCATTGTTTCATAGAACGTTTGAATAGAATAACTTGTGCATTGTAGATAATAATTCTTGTTTGTATTAAATTAAATGCATTACCTAACGGTGATTTTGCCTTTTAGTTAGGAGTTCATTGTTCTCGCAGAGAAACAGATTGAGATGTAGGTGGTCGACCCATGCTCGTCACTTTCCCCAACTCTATTTAACGTGTACGTTACCCCTTTAGCCAAACTCATACGTTCCCATGGTTTCAAGGTCATTTGTTATGCAGACGACACGCAAATAGTCGTCTCCTTAACATCCAGAACCTGAGATAGTGGCAATTAATTTTAATAACTGCATGAGTCGCATTATATCCTGGATGATGGCTAACTGTTGGAAACTAAATACCGGTAAAATCGAAGTGGTCATGTTCGGAAGAGATACCTCCATTTGGAATTCCACTTGGTGGCCGGAAGCAGCAGGGCCATGCCCTCGGCCTGTTAAACAAGTTAAAAATCTTGGGATCAAGATAGATGACCAGCTCACTCTCTCCGACCAGGTAAATAGTATTACATCCACATGCTTCTTTACGCTGAAGGTTCTTCGAAAAATTTTACCTTTCATTCCCATGGCCCTCAGAAAAACTGTCATTTCTGCCTTGGTTCTTTCCAAAATTGATTATTGTAATGCTCTCTATTTGGGAGCAAAAAGGAGTGTAACTCGCAAACTACAGACCTTGCAAAATGCGGCGGCCCGTTTACTCCTAAAAATTCCAAAATTCAGCCCCATAAGCCAAGCTATTCGTGATCTGCACTGGCTACCTGTCCAGGCAAGGATCAAATTTAAATCCATGTGCATTTTGCACAAAACATTGCATGGGGCTGGGCCAGCCTACCTCAATCAACATGTTAGGCGCTACATCACACAGCGAAAGCTTAGACCAGCATCAGCCTCTCTGCTTGTGGTTCCAAGGATAAAGACTTTAAAGTGGGGTGGCAGAAGCTTTCTCCACCTGGCCCCGAAACTATGGAACACGATGCCGATTGGTCATAGAAATCAGACCAATCTGCTGTTGTTCAGGAAAGCTTTGAAAACTTGGTTATTCAATCCCAAACCTTAGCTGAGTATGTGATCCTTTGCACAGATTAATGACAGCTAGCGCTAAGACGCCTTGGCATACACGCGCTCTATAAAAACCCTCATTTCATTTCATATGCTAAAATGTCTATGGGAACTAAGCCTTATATTTCTAGAATCTAACTACACAAGACTGTCTGTAGCAAACCTTGCGATAAAGTTTTGCAAGTTTTTCATGGGAACAAAGGAGCTTAACCTGCTTACCGAAGAATGCTGACATCCTATTGATCCTTGGAGGAAGAACCCTGATACAATGCTTTTAACATGTTTTCCTGACTTTTATATTAGTGTGTTTTCCTAGGTACATAGAACGTTTTTACTTTTTCCCTTGCTGGACCCCTGACAGTTGTGGCTACTGCTGCTACTGTTTCCCTTTTGCCTCACCTTGCTATTTGATATTCGACAGATTGCTACCGCAACTGTATGCAGATCTATTTGGATTTATTGAGACTTGTCTGACTCTTATGAACTACTCTTTATGGGAAGGTCTGTGGTTATAATTTGGCTTTAAAGCTTTATGCCCCTCTGATCTCACTCTTTTCATTTTGATTGTGAGCTCTTAATGGGTTCTACAAATCTAAAACTCTGATTTTAATCTTTAGAATAGGAACTTATTCCTTTATGGAATGCGCTTAATTAAATATTTGGGGGCATATGTAGGAAGCTGTTTTGCGATCGCAAACACTGCGAATCGCAAAAATTAGGGTGTATGCGATCGCAAAACAGACCGTTCCAATGTAGGAAAGGTTTCCGCTGTGCAAAAATGGGAATCGCTAAATTAGCGATTACCTTTTTTGCGTACCAATGATTCTGCGAATTATTTAGCGAATTCGCAATCAGCGTCACATCATTTGCGATATTCGCTACTACCGTTCTCGCTAAATGCGAATTCGCAATCAGCGTCACATCATTTGCGATATTCGCTACTACCGTTCTCGCTAAATGCGAATTCGCAAATTGAGATGTAGGTAAAAGTCGCAATTAGCGATTTCATGAAATTCGCAAATTTGCACTTCTCAATTACCACCAACTCTGAGCAGGTGGTAACCAGGTGCTACCTATTTAAACAGGCCCACAATGCCACTGGGATTTACAACCATGGCTGGGCTGTATGTGATAGCCAGGAGGCTGCGAATCAGAGATGCTACACAGAGAAGGAGACGCCAGGAAAGGATCTACAGAGCACGCATCACCCTCTTCCAGCTGACCGAGGAGGAGATCCATGTGAACTACAGGCTGCACCCAGACAGCATCCTGGAGTTAATAGAGGAGCTGAGGCCCATACTGGAACACCCCACACGCAGGGCACACACCATTCCCACCCATGTCCAGGTTCTGTGCTCACTGCACCTCCTGGCATCAGGGAGTTTTCAGGGGGTGATAGCCACAGCAGGAGGGGTCTCACAGAGTGCACTTTCGCGCTTCTTCCACGCCTTCCTTGGTGCAATGGTTCAGAGGCTGCATCACCACATACAATTTCCCAGCACACAACAGGCACTAGATCAGACCAAGCAGGAATTCTACCAAATAGCCCAATTCCCCCACGTCATTGGCTGCGTAGATGGGACCCATGTCGCACTCACACCCCCATCACAGAATGAGTATGTGTTTAGGAACAGAAAGTCATATCATTCCCTGAACATCCAGGTAGTGTGCAACGCCAAACACATAATCACTGATATTGTGGCAAAATACCCAGGAAGCACACACGACTCATTCATGTTTCGCCACTGTGGATTAAATCGCAGACTCACAAATGGCGATTTTGGAGAGGGCTACCTGCTAGGTAATTGTATGGCTTACAAACACACAACCAGTAAAGGCTTGAACTGGCAGGACAGTATTGAACATAACTCTACTTATACCCAGCAGGTGACAGTGCGTACGCTGTACGTGACTACATCCTTACACCGTACCTGAATCCAGCCACTGCAGGTGAGCGGAGGTACAACAGTGCCCACAGAGCCACACGCTGTGCCATTGAGAGGACCTTCGGAATCCTTAAGAGCCGTTTCCGCTGCCTCCATAAGAGTGGAGGTGCGCTGCAGTACAGCCCTGAGACATGTTGCAAAATCGTGGTTGCCTGTGCAATACTACACAACATCGCTACCAAGAAAGGCACCCCAGTGGATCTGACAGATACAGACACATCAGATGAGGAGGGACCAGCTCCACGTCGCAGACCAGCAGGTGGGGCCGGGGCGGCTGCCGGGCGCCTGAGACGAGATGAGATCACACATAACTACTTCTAAGTGAGTAATGAGGACACAATGCCACAGAATGGTGCTTAACTGTGATGTTTATTTCCTTTGGTGCAGGAATACATCTGTCACACAGTGTGACTACATTGACATTGCTTGCACATGTTTGTGCCACAGTGCAAGTATTTCCATCAGCCAATAAGTCCATATGGTATGTGTTGCCTCACACATAGCCATTAGTCCCTGATGTTACTTCACCTCCTACGTGCACGCCCTCTTGCCCCTCGCTCAGGGTGCCCACTGCCCTCCCTGGAGTCATCATCTACTCTCCCCTGGCGCACACTCCGGCGTCTGTCCGTTGGAATTGGTGGGGTGATGCTGCTCCTGCTGGACTGTTCGTCCGTATCCAATGTGCTAAGTGGGCCTATGCCACCTGTCGCAGCTGCGCGCATCTGGTCCACGGCATGTGTGACCTGCACCAGGCCCCTGCCCACGTCCTGGCAGCAGTGAGCCATCTCATGCTGCATACTGACACATCTTCGGGCCAGCAGGGATGTGGCGGTTGACAGGCGGTTGACAGCTCTTGTGTATGTGTCCAGCCGGGTGTGAAGACGCTGTCTCTCCCTGCGCCTGGCTGCCCTGTCTCTCCTCATCTCCCTGCACAGTCCTTCCAGTGCACCTGTCATGGCCATTACACCAACCCGCATCTCTGTCATGTTATGATTGTGTGCAGACAATTGGCGCTGTATTGACCTTATCCCTTTGACTTGCAGGCGCTGTGCTTCCAGCATGCTGCCTTCAAGGCCCGAGAACACAGTGTCTTCGTCGGGAGGAGCAGTGCTGGTGGACGGCCGTGCCCTGCGTCTCGGCCCACTCCCTTCACTGGATTGTACAGGGGACTGTGTTGTCTGCTGTCCTGCACGCTGCCTCCGGACTGGCTGTGCCTCTCCTGCTGTGTCTGTTGCCTCTGCCTCCAGCTGTGGTAGTGGTGGCACTATGTTGCGCCGTCTGCATGGCGCAGGGTTTGATGGTCTCACTTCGCCCTGCTCATCCTGCCCTGCCTCGTCCTCATTTTCTGTTGTGTCCTCCCCTTCTGCCATGGGTTCTTGTGTTGTTGGTGGTGCTGTGAATTTAAATGCACACATTAATTCTGTGTTTTGTCTCGCATTTGTAATGCATTACAGTTTACAATTTTCAAATCATATGAGTACTATCTGTCTGTTGTCATCATTTCCTGAATGTCTCATCCCTATTCCACCTTGCTGTGTCTCACTGCTCCAGGTATCAGTGCATGTGACTACATCTCCCATAATGCATTTCTGGGTGTGCTTGTGGACATGTACTGGAGTTGCGCTCAGGTTGTGTGTCTGGGGGTGTGAGTGGGTTGGGTATGTATCAGGGGGTTTTGGCATGCATCTTACCTTGTCTGGTGTCTGGGTGTTCGGAGCTGTCCAGGTTAGCCACGCCACTCACACTCTCAGGTTGAAGGGTGCCCTCCACCAGCTCCTCCAGGGGCGTTGAGTCTGTTGCTGTGGACGTCCCACCACCGGTCTTTTTGGCCTCAGCCAATCTTGTAGCCACCCTCTCCTTTGACCTTTGCCGCATGTCGTACCACCTTTTTCTTAGGTCTTCGACTGAGCGGTGTGTCACGCCAATTGCATTCACTTTCTCCTGTATGTCAGTCCATAATTTTCGTTTTCGTGCCTCTGGCACACGTAGTGACTGTTTACCAAATAGGAGGTCATGGCTGCTGACTATCTCCTGGGTGAGGACCTCCAGCTCCCTTTCTGTAAATTTTTGTTTCCTCTTTCTGGTATTCACTTCCTGCTGCTTCTCTGTCCCCTGGGACTCCATTTCTCCTGCTTTCAGTTGCTGAGCACAAATCTCCAACTCTCCTCACAGCCTCTCACTCAGCTTCTGGCAATCAGGTGCAGCATGGGCAGTCACACTTCCTGGTTGTGATGTCATCATTCTGCACCTGAATTGCAGATTCTCGGAATTGCGATTCCTTAATTGCGTTCTCGCAATTAAGGAATCGCAATTTCAGTAATCGCTATTTAATTCTGCGAATTTTTGGTAATCGCTATTTTTTTGCGATTTTTTACCTACATCGGAATTTGCGATTCTCTAAATGCGATTCGCGGAAAATCGCAATTTCAGAATCGCAAATATATTTTTATCTACATATGCCCCTTGATGCTTTATTCTAGCCATGCTTTTTGATAAGATTTCTGTAAATGTGTTTGGATTATGGGCTAACTGAAATAAAGACAAAATAATTATAAGAACTTTTACTAATATCTTAATGAGAATAAAGGTTTTAAAAACTTATCCCAACTCTCATCATTGGCTGAACTTAAACTGTTGATATGATATATATATTGGAAATGTTACATTTTGCTCCTTGACTCCTAATACAATATTCAAAGATCCATCATGGGAAGAAAGAAGATCCAAGCCCGAAAACAGGGATTATGTGGTAAATTGATCATTGAACTCAATCGTACTTGTATTATGTAACAGTGTAGAAAAATGTAGGGCCCAGTCACAAGTACAGGAATAAATGTTGAAGAAAATGGTCAAACAAGCCCTGCTTCCTTCCCATTGGCCTCATGAATTCCCTGTCTCTCTCCTCTCTTCTCTCTCACTCCTCTCTTTCCTTCAGCTCTCTTTCGCTCATCTCTTTCTCTTTCCTTCTTTTCTCACATCTCTCTTCCTCTGTCTGCTTAAGCCTCAGCTGTGCCAGATGTAATAAACCACGTGGAGATGTCGAAAGTAACAGTGGTGCCAGAGGCAGCCCTGGACCTACAAATGCTGGCCTCCAGTGGCTCCTGCCCACCAGGAAATGCCCGGTGAGATAAATGGCCATTCCGGCCCTGTTTTGGACCTGTGTGTTTTGACCTCTGTTGTAGTATTAAACCTTGAAATTAAGTGTCATTCACTGCAATGGTCCATGCAAATTTACTGTGAGATGCAGTCTCAGGTGCCCACCTTTTAAAATAATAAGGGTTCTGAGTCACTGTGAGGTTCCCTAAAAGGACAATAGAAACACCAGGGCAGGTGTAAAATGCAAAACCCCCCGAAACTGCTCAGCCACCTCAAAAGAGCCGTGGCAAGTACATCTTTTAATTAGAACATCCCGGTTGTACAGACGAGGTAGCAGGCCAGAGCTCATGATCTCAAACACTTGCAAAATTATGTCTGGCTAACATGTTAGGAGCTCACTTGAGGTCGGGGCCTCATGTTCACATTATACAGTATTTCCTGTCTGATTATTGTGAAGGTTTGAATCTCCACAGTGATTCTTAGTGTTAATGTTATGTTTTAGGTCTACCTGAAATCTGCACAATCTTGTCATGGAGACCACAAGTTAATTGTAGCCAGTAGGCTTATTTTACTGATAATAAAGGTCTTTATTAAAAGAAGTAGGCTTTTGTATATCAAATACTCTGACAAAGCTTGTAGGTCTAGCATTTTGAATGCAATGAGCTAGTATTAAGGAAATATCCCTTTAGGAAGGTATTGCTCTTTAAGCATGTTAGGGTCTTCAGATGCATAAAGAGTCTCATTGAATCTCACAGGTAGTGGAAACAAGGTTTATGGGGTTGATTGCCCCCTCTGATAAATATTTAAAGCAGCTTATTTGCATCCTCGTTATCATTGAAAGGCCCCTTAAGAGTTTTTTTTTTTTACTGTTGTCCTCACTGTAATTTGTATATGTCGTTTTTGTTGTGTGCACTGTATTTTCGTTGATAAAGGAAAAACATTAGCTGGGCATTGATTTACTGATTGTTATTCTTGTGTTTTGCTGATGTCTGAGCTCTGTTAGCAACCCTGCAGCCAAGGAGAGTAAAGGCTGGATTGAGTGGGGACAGGTAATGGTTTTGTTTGTTTCAGATGATGGGAGTGATGTGTGCATGTATGTATGTGTATTTATTTAAATGTTTCTGTTTGGAAGTATATGTATATGTGTGCATTTTTGTATGTGTTGTCTTGTGTCTCTCCTAGGAAGGCATTGTCTTTGTGCTGAAAGGCATTTCTGGTATCAGGGATCTCCTAGTGTGTCTGGTGCCTCCGGTATAAAGGGTTTATATATGTGCAGTTATCTATATTTCTGTCATAATGTTGGCACTGGAATTATGATACATCTTGACATATTCTGGCCATCCATGGATTAATCATGGCATTATGGCCGCTATCCTTGCCATATTGTTAATATGTTTGGCCCAACTGTGGCCATTTATCACATAATTGTGGCCATCCTTGGAATAATAATGTACAAGGCTGGCATGATGGGGGTGGGGGAGGGGGTCTTAGCATTACTGTGAGCTGCAATAGCACAATTGTAGCCTGATATAATAGTGGGAATCCTTGGCATTATACAGGCAATTGGCAACATGCTCATCTTTACTTCACTTGGTCTCCTTTTCTGCAGATGCACTTTATACATTGTTCTTTTGACGTCCTAAACTATATAGCTTCACTCTCAAATGCTGGGTCATATTTTCCATTGTTACTTTTTATCAGTTCTCTGAGTTCTTTATAATGTCACATACATGCATTGAAGGAAAATTACCAACCTTGCTTTAGACACACTGTTATTATCTTTTTTTTCTTGCTGAGTTTTTTGTGGAATCCCTTCCAGTTTCCAAACAACATGAAAGACAACTCTGGAGTTCTTTTCGTAGTATCCCATATGCAGTGAAAGCACAGCATGAGCTTCACAAGTAGCTCTCTCAGCTCCCAATCATCGATTGCCTAACAAAGTATGTGAGGGTTGGGCATGGTTCAAATACCAGACTGATCCAAGATGACCGCCAAGACTTAGAAATCTTGGAGGACAAGAGAGAAGTCCTGCAAAACTTCTAATTCCCACCACAATTTTCAGATTTAGGGGTTCATTACGACTTTGCCTGTGTGGGAGCAGGGCAGCACGCCACCGCCTGCACTGCCAAAGTCGACTGCAGGCCGCCTACCAGATTAGGAGTATTCTCCTAGTTTGGCAGGCTGTCCTTTGGCGTTCCCACGGCAGTGCCTTTTAAAAAGGCACCCCAATGGGAACACCAAAGCAAGTTCCTGCACATCTAGGACTGTTCATCCCATGCCGTGCAGGAACAGGGCGTGCACTCACACAGGGGGGCACACCATGTGCCCCCTGCATGTATCCCAGTGTACAAGGGCAAAGGGGGGCCCTGTAGGGCCCATTTTGTTTCCCCACTGCAAGCCTTTTTCATGGTGGGCTCACTGCCATGAAAAGACTGGCGGTGGGGAAACTCGGAATGTGCTTGGCGGTGCCGCAGAGATACCGCCAGGCATATTGCTGCCCCAGACCGCCGTGCCACTGCGGTTGCAGCAGTTCCAAAATTGTCCGACCGGCATACTCGTAATACAGCGGTCGGACCACTAGTGCGGCAGTCCCCGACTGCCACTGAACCTCTACCACGGGTTTGGTGGTCCGTAATCAGGCCCTTAGTCTCTCAATTTCAGAATGGGCCCAAGACATGGAGTTCCAAATCAGCCACCACTCTCTGGCCAGCAATCTGTTCCTCCATGTGTGCTCATTCCCAGTACATGAGAAATCACTAGGGATAGCAGCCCTAGCACCCACAGATGGAAAAAAGGGTTAAACCAGCTCCTACTTGCTAGGGTCATAACACAAGTTTCTGCATTTGTTTGACTGCTGCATGCAAGCTTACATTCTCTCCATTACCCAGCAGCTCACTCCACGGAGCACAGATGTTTTCACTGCACCAACAGGCAAGCCTCTTCTGAGCCTCCACGTTGTGGCATATGTCATTGTGCACTACACAATGTGCTTCAAGTACTTCACTGTAATGAAGGGGGGCTCATTCAAACCTCCACCCCCCTACTCTTGGAGCACAAGAGGAATGAGGGTTCTCAAGACTGGCTTTATGTCAGAGACTGAACAGGATACTCGGACATTTAGAGAAAAGTTCTGTTTTTCTTGAACTTTTGATGGAATTCCTGGGTACTTTGGGGAAATTTCACGAATCCACAGTGGAACATCCCAGAATGCTGTTTGTTTCTCTGGTGGTGGAGGAAGGGCACGGGGGCTTAAAGCACGCTTTTCTGACCCGCAGCATTGGACACGCCAAAGACTGTTGCTGTGGGCAAGGATTCTAATGACCACAATCCTGTTGTTTCTCTAATGGTGGAAGAGGGGCATTTGGTGCTTACAGCATGCTTTTCGGCCTACTGCGCAGGGCGCAATCGGGTTGTGCCCGGGGGAAGAGCGGGCCCATATACATTTGTCCATGCCCGAACGAGATCGGACTGGGCCACCCTTCTTTCGTCTATATTTTGCAGAGGTAGGATGGGGAAATGAAAGTCGGCAACCCCAAACACCAATTCATTGCTTAAGGGTGCTCAAATTCAATCCTCAATTATGTCCTTTTTGACCTCAGCAGTTGGGGCCCCTAGTGAAGAAATCTCCACTGTTGAGGAAGAGCTGGGTTTACATGTGTCAGAAAATGCCCTAGAAACTCTGGATACTCTGGTGGGGGATATTGCCCTTATTATCAGCTGTGAAAGCCAGGGGTGGGCAGAACCCAGAGTTTAGGACAGGGGACGCTCCCAAAGGCAGGAATTTAATGTCTCATGGCAGAAATTTACCATGTTGACTATGCAAACTCTGACACCCCTCAATCGCCTCTCCAGATCCTGACCCTCCCGCCTGCAAAAGTAAAATTAAGGAATATATGACGCTACTTAGCATGCTATTACTACGCATGCTTTTAGTGCGATCTTTTTACATCGCATCTACCATTATTACGCATATTTTTAATGCGCAAACCATTACTACGCAAAAGCATTTAAAATATAAGAATCTGCTTTTAATGCGATGTTAATTACTTCGCATACCACTACTACGCAACGATGAAGCATTTTTAATATTTTTTATGAAAAAGTTACCTAAACCCTGGGACGGGATTGCAGTGAAATAGGGGTTTTGGGTGGGGGAGTAAATTAAAATATATTTGGAAAATTAATACTCGTGTATGTAATTTAATTCACCGCATAGTTTTTCTTCGCTTTTTTTCTTTTAATTTACACCCAAACACTTTGAAAGGTATTTTTTTTTTAATACATTTAAAAAATAAATAAACTCCCCAACACTACGCAAAATACTATTTGCAAATACACTACCCTACACACCATAAAGTTCTCAACACTACTCTAATCCCTTCAAAACTACCTTTAGCACGACACTACCCTGTGCCAGAGTCCTGCCCCTATACTCAAACACTTCCCTACACGTCACCCTCAAACTACCCTAAACCCTAAAACACTACCCTACACTACACAAACACTTCATCACTACCCTAAACCCTAAAACACTAACCCCATCACGACCCTACCCCTACTACGAGTCCGTCCCCTACACTGTAACACTACCCTGCACAAACCACCGACACTACCCTAAACCCTAAAACACTACCCTACACTACACAAACACTCCAACACTACCCTAAACCCTAAAACACTACCCCCTGCACGACCCTACCCCTACCCCCAGTCCGTCCCCTACACTTAAACACTACCCTACATGACCCCCCAACACTACGCTAAACCCTAAATCACTACCCTACACTACACAAACACTATAACACTACCCTAAACCCTCAGACACTACCCCTTGCACTACCCTAAAACTTAAAAAACTACTCATCAAACACCAACCCTTAAAAAATACACAGTCCCTCTTACCTCTCTCTCCTCTTTGCACGTCCCGTCTCATCGTAACTCCCACAGCTCGTTGTAAAGTAATGCG
Organism: Calotriton arnoldi; assembly: GCA_963921515.1. Classification (NCBI taxonomy): domain Eukaryota; kingdom Metazoa; phylum Chordata; class Amphibia; order Caudata; family Salamandridae; genus Calotriton; species Calotriton arnoldi. The sequence goes on along the minus strand of CAWUFW010000124.1, from coordinate 471,894 downwards.
TAGTAAAAGCATTTGCTAAGTAAAAGCATGCTATGTAGCAGCATGCGTAGTAATGGTCAACGCACACTAAAAAATGCGGAGAAAAAGCACATCGTAGTAATGCCCGCGTAGTAACGGTGCATTACCAAAATAAAGGCACCAGGTAGGAGCTTTGCCTCTAAAAGCCTTCAAGGCCCTTCTAGATCCATCATGGGGGCAAAAGCTGTGATTTGAATTTGTCTAGACATTTATTAAAATATGTTTACAGCAAAATGGAGTCATTGGTCACGTTTTCCTTTGAGGAATGTAATAAGAGAATGAGAGTGAAATTTATTAGTGGAGTTGGACTCATTTGATTAAGTTAAATTCCTTGTCTTCAGGTAATAAGGTGAGGGGTGAATGTCAAAGATATCATGGAGTGTGGGGGCAGTTATCAAGATAGTATATCCACAGTTACGAGAGAGATTTGTGGAGGAATTGGTTACGGGCATGGCAAAGCTCCTTTCACTGTAGCTTTACCCACTAAAGTTTTCATCCATCGTAAGGCCGCCGTTCCACCTGAGTGTCCATCGCTGACTGTCACACCACCTGTAAAAAGTGCACATAATGTAAATAGGTCAGTGGGTTACTGCTTTTGTCAGTGAGATCTTTTTGTTACTTGCAGTTTATAAGTCAAAATCCTAACATAGAACAGTGAGCTATTAACTGTCATCTTAGAGCTGCAGGCAAACTGCAAGGTATAAATTAGAGTGTTATGGTTTTTCCCCCAGTCTTTGATTATCCTAATGTTGCAAAAAGGGTTCATTTGGATAGAAATCAATTCTGGTTATTAAAGAGAACCCCCAACCATGGTATTATGTTCTAAATTCAGAGTGTGTGTTTCTCCAGACCATTCACTATTAAACTATACTGCCTACTAGTATGGTTGTCATGTGACTCCTACACCTTGTAGTCCTTTGTATTTTGTACACACGTAATCGATTGTCTCTGTGTAATGTGTGTGATGTAAAGTGCTCTGACACCCTACACTGGTATGTGTGGCGCTGTAAATCAAATTAAAAACATCTGAGCAAGAGTGTGGTTATGGAGGCTTGAGGGGCACTGTTAAAGGGTGATTGTGAGGGAATCCGTGGCGTAGGGAGTCATTGGAGGGCACCAACAAACATTGTTGCACAGGGCTCTACCAGTGCTAAAGCCGGCCACTACCACTTCCTACAGTTCAAACACCAAATCAAAAACATTGATTTGAATACCCCTTGAATCTGCAGCACACCTTCACTTTAAACACACCCATATACTAGACCTTTCATAATGAATCAATACCAGTGTGCCACTCAATGAGAATAATCTAGAACGTTGGAGTTACTCTATTTATGTTTCACTGGAATTGTAATTTTAAGTGTTCATTCTCTCCTTATTGCTTGATTGCAATCTTTCCTTTTATCTGCTTTTTATAAGAAATTTATATTTGCTCACCTGTTTTTCATCCCCTCATTGCCTTGTGAGGAAAATGTATTAAATCTGTATTCTAAATCCAAAAGCGTCGGTTCTTGGTTCTCAGCTGCCCTTTTTTTGTTCTGGTCAGTGAGTTACATAGCTTTCAAACAAAAATGAAAAATACTATCTGAACTCAAATTCATCTTGCTATATTCCCTGTTGCATAACTTTTCCCAGTGATGCCATTCAATTTGTTTTCTGCAATGTTCTGGAATTTTTATCATGCGCTCATCTGGAAACAATCAGTTAACACGGGGTAAAAAATATCCATCTTTTTGAGACCTGCACCTAGCTTTTCCACCCAATGTGACAAATGTAATCCATTTAATACAGTTTTAAAATATATGGACTTATTTCATTTGTATATTTATATTTTTGTCCATGTTACTGATATCCACATTAGGTCTCTTCAGTGATGCCAAATATGATCAATAATCCTGCAATGTCACTTTCTGTGATGTCACTTCTTGTGATGTTACATGCAAATTAGAGGGGCCTCACATCGTCCCTTTTCCCAGGGGCCCCAGAAGTTCTAGGACCGGCCCTGAGGATATGGGAGGGGGCATGGTCTGATAGTTTGTGGTCGGTTACTGTTCACCGGCTAAGTTAGGTGGGCAGGATTCCTCACCAGCTGGGAAGGGCGGCCATGAGGGCAAAGCGCTAATCTGCCCACTCCAAGAGAGGGAGTTCAGGAATGCACCCATCTGCCTAAGGAAGGCAGGTGTAACCACTTCGTCCCACAGGATGTTTTTCATTTTACTGTCCTTTGTGGCGTTTGCTCTCAACCTCGGAGGGGTTTTATAAGACCACTGTTAAAAGGCTGTAATTTTAACCAAGTGTGTCCAGTTTTGCTGTATTTGCAATAGTTGCGCGATTAACATATTTGTTATTCTATTGCATGTTCTTTAAAAGGATGCCATCAAGTTAAGATGGCTACTGGACTTTTATGTGTTATGTGTTTTAACTAATTTCTGTTCCTTTATGGATTTATATAAAGTCTGAAATAATGTTTTTATGATGATATCAGAGACTGAGCTGCTCGGAAGTCGCAGCAGTGGCACATGCAGTGCATTGCATCACTTCTCTAGGCCTCTGGCAACTGGCCAATGCTTAGAGCAGGCGGTAAATAGATGCGTCAAACTCCAACTCCTCTGAATAGGGAATACCATGGGGAACTCCAAGTGATACTTCCATAGATATTCACCATTCGAAAGGGTCTAACTCGTAATAGTTGGAATTTTTTGCAGAGACACTGGCTAGTAACGGTAATACTGGCCTCTGGGAATCTCCCTATGGAATACCACCTAATTCCAAATGAAGATCTATGAGTATTAGGCAATTATTCATTCACCTCAGACCGGCAATATGGGACAGGAGGCGAAGCATTGGCCTGGTATACATTTCCCCTGAACCCTCGAATTGAAAAAGAACTATCTCACCTTCCTTAAAAGGCCAAAGACCTTAACAAGAGAAGGTTCAAGTTCTATTCTTCTGTCAGTCTTCATCAGTGCACTATACAAAAAAATATCATTTACAATATCAAATAACTTTCAAAACTACAGAATGAATATTGGCTAGCTCTTCATTTAAGATTCTTAGGGGCTTATTTACAAGCCCCTTGCGCCACTTTTGTGTCATTTTTAACATTGGGAAAATGACGCAAAAGTGGCGCAAGGGGCTTGTAAATCTGCCCCGTAATCACGGTAATTTGTAACCAAGCGCAAACCAGACCGGTTTTTGATTGGATAATTTTTTTTTCTTCAAATTTTATATAGTTCTTTGGCTAGGAGGGCCTTTAGCTAGTACATTATATCATTTATAGATATTTACTTTCAGTCTGAGAGACGTATATGTCAGTTCCAAACAACAGCTGAGCGATGATTGTGAGAATATCTCTGACGCATATTGCTGTTTTTTTTTTGTGTAAATATAGTCTTACGCTCTGGTGAGAAAGTAAGATTTTCGTCAACAATAACTGTGGGCAGACCGAACAATGGTCTTGTCAGCCCTAAACATTTTAAAGAAATGAGAAATGTATATTTGGCACAGCCGGAGAAGAATATCGACTGAATAGAAAACTACTACTATTTCCCAGCTGATGTAGAGTAAAAGTCAGTGTGCCACCTGTACAGTTTATGGTCTTTCAGGCTGCTTGTGAAAAGAAAGAAGACAATGTAGAGAATACATTCCTGTCAGGAACATTTAGTGAAAGACAAAAACATTGTAAATATAAATACATCAAAGAGCACCATGCCGCCAACTTTTGTTTGAGGATTTTTTTTTCGTTATTCTACCATTTCGGGATCTCCAGTGTCTCTTCCCTCTACCATGTTGTGTCTCACCTGCATGCTTTTTGTTTGTCTTTACCTGAAGAGAAGGCTTACACACAGATTGTCTGTTGCCATTTAATCCCCCTGCGCTTATGTCTGCCACCTGAATGCTCAAGTGGGGGGATGGATATGCTATCGAAGGGCAGTTTGGGAGGAGTCCAGTGTTTTTTTAACTCTCACCCACCCCCATCAGTGTTGCCACTCAAATGTTCTACTGGAGAAGTACTGAACCACATGTTCCATTGAATGTGTTGGCAGGGTCGACTGGGCCTCTATGGACTGATCTGACAGGTCAGTGTGTGTGTGTGCCGTTGTTTGTGTATTTGTGAGACTGTTTTATGGTCTGATGGGCTGTTTTTATGGTCTGACTTGACAGGGAAGCTGTTACCAGACAATTCTGTGGGATAGAATCACCAGAAGAGGGGCTTTGGCTCCGCCCACATGTTGGGAGCCAGGAGTACTTGTTTTGATTGGGCAAAAGTTGTGTGCTTCCACAAAAAAAGTTCATGCTCTCCACACAGCTGTGATCATTTTATTTATTTATCCAGCTGCCTGCAGTTGAACATGCAGGGGAACATACATGACAGTGTAATGCCATTAAAGTGTTTTAGAGAACTAATTAATTTATGGTTTTCTCTGGCAGCAGCACTGATGGAAGGATTGCAGTGATTAACCTACATTGAAATTTAGACCTGGCACCTGAATTTTTAACCTATACTATTATTATTATGCAGTTATTTGCTTCCACACAAATACATATCCATTCCCATGTTATCTATCTAGAATGCTTGCTATTAAAATACATTTTTTTTAAAGCCAGATCTATTGAAATTGCCAATGCTTGTTACTGTTGATTTCCCAGATATTACCACAAACATTGCCTGCAGCATGCAGAAATGCATGCAGTCCCTTCCATATACTGCAAAACAGTTTTACAGCTTGTCTTTACAAGTTCTAAAGACCCAGGGTTGCAACATTGGGCCACATGGTTTTGGCCATCTAATTCACTAATGGGGTTCCCTTTTTTTGGTGCTCGGGCCTATTTTCTTTTCCAGTCCGACCCTGTGTGGTGGCATTATAATTTGGCCAAGGATTAGCTAATTACGCTGCTCCTCTCAGGTGATGGGTTGTCTGAGTTTCAATGGGCGTCCGCTCGGGGGGAGGTTTTTCTTGGGGGGGGCAAGGGCGAGCGCTAGCCCCCCCAGGATTTAATCAGATTGGCAGATTTCCAGCACACATGAGCTACATTTTTCTCATTTGTGCGGGAAAAAACACCACTCGCCATGGGGTCACTCAATCCGGGTGAATTTAGAAAGTGCAGTGTATCACTACGGCCACCTTAGTGTTATGCTGAATTACTAGTACGGCGCCAAAAACAGTCCAAGTCAAGGGTGGTGGGTGGGTTCTGGTGGCAGGCAGCTACCACTGTCATTGGTGGCTGGTAGTCATTTGTTTGTGCACGTTAACACCAAATGCAGGTTCTACATGTTTTTTTTATAATTCAGTTATAGTGCCTTGATCATGTGTGCATGAATAATGTGGTGCATTAAATAGTGGTAACATAAAAACAGATTAGAAATTGCTAATCAGACAATGGCACCTCGATCCTTCTATTAAGCTTTTGCATCAGGTTTCTCAACTCTTTGCATGCCTGCGTTTTATGTGATAATGACTATGCCCCTGCCTTTGACCTCGTCAAAAAGGGTCGGAGGATGGATGATGTTAAAATGATGCCCCCAGAAACAATTTCTGCGGACGCCCATGTGAGTTTCACTGTTTCGCTTTCACTAAAACTATGAGGCGTAGCCGGCTGCAGTTATTCAGAGGGATTCTTTTCTATCTTCTAGTGAAATTGCAATACATAGCGTGCAACATTTTGTCACCTATCTGGAGGCAACAACTTTACAGACTGTTGAGGTGGGCGTCAGTTATCCACTTTTTGGTATTTATTGCATGTGTGTCACTCCTGGCAGTGTTTTGGCTTTCATTCTGTTGGTAGACAAAGCGTTAGCCGCATTTCAGTTAAATAGCTCCACAGAGTTTGTACACAAATGCAGACAATTTCTTAAGCATCAGAGACTGATGGTCTTATTACGGGAGGGTCACCATAATCACCTTTTCGTTTAGTTAGAAACCATGAGAATGTAACTTTTAGCACATTCCAAAGTTAAATTTACTGGTGTACCCTGACAAAAAACAGTCACAATTTAGATGCAATCACAAACCTCTGCAAAACAGACATTCACTTTGCATCTAGTATTTTGGGATTTTATTTCTTAATAAATCCAGTTACCATAGCACACAATTTAATCATCAACTGTGATACTCTTACAAAAGGCTTTTTATTTAAATGAACAAATACTATTAAACATAATGCTAAACTAAGCATTGATATTAAAGTAGTATATGACAATATCACCCCATCAAAGTTGTTTTTCACATATATTTTTCTACTGCAGATAGATCCTTCTGGTCATGTGATGCCATCCAGTAAATGGGACCTATATCCAGAGTGAGGCTTTCGCCAAGGTCCCTCGTTTTCATACACTGGGAAGCGTAATGGAAAGAATCTCGGTGACTAGGGAGGGCAATGAGCTAAAAAAAAAAGCAGAGATTTTTTTCCTCTATCAACACACCCCCCAATGTTGCCAACATCAACTGTGATAAATAAAAACTTGGCAATATTTCCTCTTCAGGGGACACAATGCCCTCTTTGGGTTGCAGTTCTATATGGCTGTAGTTGCGTGACCGGAAACCACACTGTTTACATTCTTCTGAAAAGGGGTGACACACTATATCTCTCTTTCTATGAGGTGCTGATCACAAGGAGAAGTATCATATTCTTCCAATCCAAGGTTATTTTGGGGTTTCAGCCTTTGGGGTCTTTTTGACAAAGTGGGGGGCTATTAAACCTATAAGTGCTGCAGAGCATAATGGTGATTTGAGGTTAGCCAGCAGCTTAAGCTAGTTGAACATTTAAGCACAGTTTTCCAGTTATACGCATATCAATGTCAGCCTCTTTGCAACCAGCCATACTTCTTTGTCAAAAGTATCTACTACAACTATCAGGGGATTCTCCATCTTGCCTTCCCATTCTGATGTCCCATTCAGTCTCAGATGTGGCTCATGTAAGTTCACATGAGCTCTGGGACAGGATCTGAAGATTCCCCTTTGGAAAGGACAGGTCACCGTTTTCCTGCTAGTGCCAAATGAGTTAGTTAGTCTAATTAGTTCAGTGGAAGTGAAACAAGACACCAATACCCATAATGTACTGGGATACCACACTAAAATTCAGCACTTCTTAACAGTGGCCGTAATGACCTTCATGGAGGTGATCACACTAGGAAACGCTCTCCATCTTCTTGGCCAAAAAGTCTAGTTTTATTTGGCTCACTTTCTTGCTTTATCTTTTCATATCTGTATAACATTTTGAAAGCTTCGAGGTAATGTTGAGATGCCGACTTGTGTTTGTCTACTAACGTGACCTTAGTAGATAAAACCTTATCCTTCCGGCTCATGGGGGATTTATTCCCAAATCAAAAGTTTATATCACTTGAGCATTTTCACGCCCAATTACCCTCACCGCTGCTGGACAGGCTGGGATAATACAACCTCAAACATATGCCGAAAAAACTGATCCTATTTAGTTCCAGAGGCCCCGACAGACTGGGAACTGTTATTGCTTCTACTTGAGAGTCCGTCCCCAAAGCACCTGATTACCTGCATGTACAACATCGTGATAAGCACAGCCTCTGAGCAAGAATTGCATTCTTGCTAATTGTGGTCCTCAGACCTGGGTATTGAGATTACCGATAAACAATGGGCTTTCTGCTGTGCACAGACTAAAGAAATGTCCTCAAATGTGAAGTATAGATTGCTGCATTTCAAATATCTCGATTGGGCATAATACATCCCTGTCAGCATGGTCAGGTAAGACTTGTCGATCGACCTCAGTTGCTGTCAGTGCTCCACCCCATGTGCTGATTTCTTACATTTAGTGTTGGATTTTCCGGCAGTAACCGCATTTTGGTCACATGTGATATAAGCATTGGACATGTTGGAAAACAGCCTTTACAATGCGGAAATTACCATGCATTTTTACCATGCAAATTTTTACCACGCATATGCCTTTACTATGCATGGAAAGTCTATTTAAGTTAAGTATAAATGTTTGTGTGTGTGTATGTGTTTGTGAATATATATAAATATATATATTCACTAATAAAAACAAAGGTTACAGGGATGTTATAGTTAGGTTGATGTTTTACCCACACAAAACCATAGAAATTCAGCAGTTATAGTTATACTTAAACTTATGTTCAGAAACTATGACTTATTCCCTAAAGTTATTTAATGGCACTAATTATAGTTTCTTCAGATAAGTATAACTATAAGTATAATTATATCGGCTGAATTTTTATGGTTTTGTATGGGTAAAATGTCAACCTAACTATAACGTCCCTGTAACCTTTGTTTTTTTAGTGAATTTTTATGTTTTTTTTAAGCGTCACATAATATCGATTTACCCCATGTTAATACAACCCCCACTGAGCACAAACTTTGGCCGTGCACGGCTGGGGTAGGCTGCAGGGCCTGGTCTGCTGCCACGCCCTGCAGCCAATCCCCCCATGCACCCAACCCCACACCATACATGGCCTTTGGCCACGCGCAGCAGGTTTTGGTATGTGACTACGTTTTTTTCCCAATGTTTTTCGGATCTTTTGTGAGTTTACACAGAGGGCCATGCTGAGTGCCACGGTGGATCTGTGGGGCTGCGAATTGGCCGGAAACAAAATTGGGCAATTTTTGCCCATTAGGGGTCCCTCAGAACCCCTCCATCTCTCCTATGGGGTCAGGTTACCTGTATCCTGACCTCTTATGTCAGTTTTTCATTGTTTTTTCCTCCCCCAGGACTGATGCGAGAAAGACAATGGCAGCCACAACTTGATTCTCATGTTGTGGTCAGCCAATCAGGGCCTTGCTTTTCCCTCTGATCCACAGATCCTTCGCAAGTGGATGTGCAAAGGATCCGTGTCCCTAGACATCAATATTTCTTTTTCCTTCAATATCTCAAAAACTACTAAAGAGATTTACACCAAATAAAAAAGGGGTCTTTCTGGACCAATTTCTAGCTTTCTGCCATATTTGGTGAAATTTCGTTCAGTGGTTTGGGCTGTAGTCATGTTCAAAATCCCGATGAGAAACTGCATCGGGAAAGCACATTTTGGGGCCCAACCTTTTTCTCTGCCCTTGCTTGATGAATCACCCCAAAACGTTCAATACAGCACAGCAGCTGCAGTGAGTGACAAACTAGTTTTGAAAATTTTGTGAAGATTCGTCAAACGATGCCAAAGTTATTGACAAAACAAAAAACGCTTCGTCTATGGGAATTAGGTCCTAACTATAACTACCTACTGGCTACCACCAAAATATGCCGCACTCCAGGAGTTAAGTATTCAAAGTATTTAATCACACCACTAACACCAATGCATTTTGACTGAAAAGTCTTGATCACGGTTGGGTGAGTCCTACTTTCATTTCATTTTATACAAACATGTCCATTTTGCTCATAATGAAGCATTGTGGGATATGTAGTTTTAACAAACAAAAATGTTAAAACATTTTATGTTTCATTCACAATATGTTGGTTCATTTTTTGTCTTTTGTCATTGGTCAAGTTCATTGTACCCCCATTCTCATTCACTAAATTAGTTACAAATTTCAGGTACATAATTCAGTGGCAGTCAGCCATCATACGTGTAGCACTCTTCTAATATACTTTCTGCTCAGTGCATTATCATCAATTTTGTGTCACTTAATTTTGGGCTGAGTGCCATATATTAGAGACATTATTTTTATCACATGGTGAGTTCATTTTTCTTGTGCCATTATCTATTACAGACTTAGGGGCTGATTACGATGGCGGAAGGATCGTCACCGCCAGCCCGGCGGTGGCGATCCTTCCGTCAATTGACAGCAATTTTCCCACCACCGAATTACGATGGCGGTGGGAATTGCTTTAGGACTGCAGCGGTCGCAAAGACCGTCCGCCGCGGAACCGCCATAGGCAATCGTTACGATTGCCTGGCGGAGTGGTCAGCATGCTTAAAATGGTGGCGGAGCCTAGCAGGCTCTGTCTGCCGAATTACGATGCTGGCGGAAGCCAGCCTTTCCGTGGCGGGTAAACCGCCATTGAAAGGCTGGCAGGGATTGGTTTCGGGGGCCCGTTGCGGGCCCCCCTTGTGTTGGGGGGAGGTGTATGTGCACTGGGGGGGTACCCATGGTACCCCCCTGCATTTCAGTGCATTAAGTGGCAGGAACCGTGTGGTGCCTGCCACGTAGTGCAGTGAAATGCACAACACGCATTTTCAACATTGCGGCAGGTGCTGCTGTCAGCAGCAACCACTGCAATGTTAAAATGCAAGATGCGTCCGCCACGGTGGCGGTCGCATCATAATTTGGTGTGCGGAACCACCGCATGTATTGCGGACGGTCCCGGTTACCACCACGATGGCGGACGGACTCCAGTCCGTCCGCCATCGTAATCAGCCCCTAAGTGCCTATAATGGGTTCAATGCCAATGGGGTTGAAAATTATTGACCAATTAATACATTTTACACCATTTTTCTCATTCCATAATGTCATCTATGATGAATATGTTCCAATATACCACACAAATGAATGATTGTTATTAATTTCACCAACTGTCCCTTCTTTTCTTTTCTTTTCACATCTCATACTCTCTTTCGTAGGAGGTTGTCTTGCAGCAATTTACATGAAAAAGATTTTCTCTTGAATTACAAATGTACAAACACTTCTTCATCTGTATATATATATATATATATATATATATATATATATATATATATATATATATATATATATATATATATTCACTGAAAAAGCCAAAGGTTAGACGTTATAGTTAGGCTCAGGTTTCACTCGTACAAAACCAGAGAAATTCAGCAGTTATAAGTTAGCTGAGCTAACTATAACTTGTGCCCCGTAATGCACTGCTTATGACCTCACATATTACATCACTGATGGCATAGTCAGTGACATCACTGATGACATCACTAATGACATCCTTGATGACATCATCCAGTGACTGAGTGTTTTTGAAAAGTTTATGAGTGTTAAATATATATACCAACGTGTATTGGTGAATCAGTGGCTGTATGAGTGCCTGTATGGATGATTCAGTGGGTACGTGACTGACTGTATAAGTGAGTGATTAGGTGTCTCAGTGTATGTGTGGGTGAGTGACTAGGTTGTGTGAATGTCTGTATCATTCTGTCAGTTGGTGTCTAAGTGGCTGTATGGGCTTGTGAGTGGGTACATGAGTGGCTGTATGGGTGATTGATTGGTCATCTGAGTACCTGTATGGGTGTGTGAGTGCCTGTGTGGGTGGGTGAGGGTGTGTGTGACTGCCTGCATGGATGAGTGAGTGGATGAGTCAGTGGCTATATGGGTTAGTGAGTGCATCTGTGAGGGGCTGTATGGGTGACTGAGTGTGTGCATGGCTGTGTTGGTGAGTAAATGGATGTTTCAGTGGTATATGGGTGAGTAACTGCATATGCGAAAGGCAGTATAGGTGAGTGTTGGGATATATAAGTGACTGTATGTGTGAGTGAGTGGTTGTGAGAGTGGCTGTATGGGTGAGTGTGGGCTTGTGTCACTGACTGTATAGGTGAGTGAGTATGTGTTAGTATCTGTATGAATAAGTGAGTGCGTGTGTGTCTAACTGTATAGGTTAGTGAGTGGCTGTGTTATTGACTCTATGGGTGAGTGAGTAGGTGTGTGAGTAGCTCTGTGGATGACTGACAGTGTGTGAGTGCCTGTATGGGTGGATATATCAGTAGCTGTTTTAGTGAGTGAGTTTGTGTATGAGTGGCTGCATGGGTGACTGAGTGGATGTGTATGTAGATCTATGAATCAGTGAGTGGGTGTGTAAGTACTAGTATGGGTGTATCAATGGTTTTGAGAATGGTTGTGGAATTTGGAATGGGTGTATGAAAGGTTATATTGGGGTGTGAGTGGGGGCGTCAGAGATTCTGATGATGATGTCATTTGAGATGTCATCAGTGATGTTACTGACCGTGTCATCAGTAATGTAATATGTGGGGTCACAAGCAGTGCATTACGGGGGCGCGAGTTATAATTAGCTCAGCTAACAATAACTGCTGAATTTCTCTGGTTTTGTACAAGTGAAACCTGAGCCTAACCCTAACGTCTCTGTAACCTTTGGCTTTTTTAGTGAATTTCTAAGGTTTTTTAAATGCTAATTCCTAACTATAACATACCTGTAACATTTTTTTCCAGTGAATTTCTATGGTTTTTTTAAGTAGTAGTTGCACTTGCAGAGTGGTGGAGAAAGGGCGCTGGGCCTCCGACCAGATCTCAGGAATCCCACTGTGTGGGGCTTACAGGAGGTACCAGGAGGGCTTGTTTGCCCCCAAGGTCCCTCAGGAGTAAAGTGGACTTTATCCCCCAACCAGTAGTGCACCACAAGCTGCGTTTGCAGGGTGGTGGAGAAAGGGGGCGTGGCCTCCGACAACATTTCAGCAATCCCGCAGTGTGGGCCTTATTGGAGATAACAGGAGGGGTAGTTGGCCCCCAAGGATGTCCTTAGGGGCCAACTACCCCTCCTATAATCTCCAGTAAGTCCCACACAGCAGGATTGCTGAGGCCTGATAGGAGGCCACGCCCCCAATCTCCACCACTCTGCAAACGCGCCTCCTGGCGCACTACCAGTAAGGGATGAAGTCCCCTTAGCTATTGAGGGTCTTTGGGGGCCAACTACCCCTCCTTTTAACGCCAGCAAGTCACACAGTGGATTTGCTAAGATGTTTTTGGTGGCCACATCCCCTTTCTCCACCACTCTGCAAACGCGCCTTCTGGCGCACTACTAGTTGGGGGATGAAGTCCCCTTGGCTCTCGAGGGTCCTTGGGGGCCAACTAGCCCTCCTGTTACCTCCAGTAAGACCCACAGAGGTGGATTGCTGAGAGGTCGTCAGAGACCACACCCCCTTTCTTCATCACTCTGCAAAATCACTTCCTGGTGCACTACTCGTTGGGGGAAGAAGTCCACATTAGGCCTGAGGCCCTCAGGAGGAAAGGGGACCTCATCCCCCCACCAGCAGTGCGCTGAGAGGTGCATTTGCAGAGTGGTGGAGAAAGGGGGCGTGGCCTCCGACCACCTCTCAGCAATCCCACTGTGTGGGGCTTACTGGAGGTAACAGGAGGTCTTGTTGGCCCCTAAGGACCCTCAGCAGCCAAGGGGACTTCATCCCCCAACATGAGCGTGCCACGAGCCGCATTTACAGAGTAGTGGAGAAAGGGGGCAGGGCCTCCGGCGAGTTGCCGGCTTTCTTTTTTTCTTCCTTTTTTTATATTTTAGGAAGGGGGGTCACGTGGCCCCCCTTTATAAACCATTTTGGGCCCCGGGGACCCCATACCTCGGGGCCTGACCCTTTAAAAAATGTTTATATAAACACACAGGAGGGGGCCGTGCCACCCCCTCCTGGGCAGATTTCAGCCCCGGGGACCACATCCCCTGGGGCCCGGCCTTTATTTTTATTTTTTTTAGAATTCAATGGGAGGGAGGGTGAGCAGCCCCCCTCCCAGGCCATTTTCAGCCGTGGGACCCCATCCCCGGGGCTTGCCCTTTTTTTAAATTCTTTTTTATTTTTAAAAGGAAGGGGGGCTGCTCAGCCACCCTCATGAAGCCGATTTCAGCCCAGGGTACCACATCCCCTGGGGCCTGGCCTTTATTTATTTTTGTTATAATTCAAAGGGAGGGCGAACAGCCCCCCTCCCAGGCCATTTTCGGCCCAGGGACCCCATCCCCTGGGGCTTGCCCTTTTTTAAAATAATTTTTTGTTTTTAAGAGGCAGAAAGGCTGCTCAACCCCCCAACCGAGGCCGATTTTGCCACCGGGGACCCGATCCCCAGGGCCAGGCCTTTATATTTTGTTTTACAAAAAGGGGAGGGGGGCCGCATAGCCTCCCCTCACCAGGACTTTTCTTTTTTTTAAAATATATTTTCATAAACCCTCGCTGGCCATTTTCAGCCCCGGGCACTACATCCCCAGGGCCAGGCCACTTCGTTGGGGACCGCAGTGGGAGTCTGAAGGCCCCCGTGGTCCCTGCCAGCTCCCCGCATCCTGCAGGAGCCGGCATTGCTTTTACACACAGGGAGCTGCTGACATGCAGCTCCCTGTGTGTAAAAGCAAAGTGCTTTGATTTGAGCAAGCAAGAGCAAAATGCTCTCACTTGCTCAAAGCGGAGCACTGTTTGCTATAGCTTGGTGGGAGCAGTACCCCTGCCAAGCCATAGCAAACTGCAATGTCCCGGCGGTGGGCACCCCGGGATATTGCTGGAGCCGGCCCGGTGGGGGGGGGTGGCAGTCCTCAGGGCCATGTAGAACTCCTGGAGGGGGGGTACGTGGCTTCCTCCTTTGTTCAAATTGGCCCCGGGGAGTTGGTGGTACCAAGGGCCAGGGATCTGCAACGGACCCCTTAATTATTGCATTTGTGCACTGGGATGGTGGCGGTCCCCGGGGCAGCGGGGGAGGCTCTATGGCCTCCCCCGCATTACTTAAAATTTAAAAAAACAGTGTGACCCTGGGAGTGGTGGTCTTCGGGGCAGGGTGGGTCTGTGAGACCCCCCCGCATCATTTTAATTAGCCCTGTGGAGGTGGTGGCACCTGGGTCAGGTGGGGTTCCATGAGGCCCCCCCATATAATTGCAATTAGCCCTAGGGAGGTGGCGGTCCCCGGGGCTGCGGGCAGGCCCAGTGAGCCCGCCCGCATACATAATTAAAAGTGCCCCCAGGGAGGTGGTGGTCTCTGAGGTTTTGAATAGCCCGAGGAGGGGGGCCGCTATATTTAACATATGCCCCCGGGACCTGGCCCACCCAGGGGCTATTCCAAAGCAAGCGCGGGAGACCGTACTTGCTTTTTTTTATTTAGTCGCAGTTTTGAGGATTCACCCGCGTGGCAAAACATTTTTTAAACTGCTTTTTACCCCTTCCGGGGTCCCTCAGTGACCCCCACCATATCTGGGGGGTCAGGGTATTCCTACCATGCCCCCTTTTCTTTTTACTTTACTTTTTTTTCTGGGACTCGGCTTCAAGCAGAGTTCCAAGATGGCTGCCAACACTTCCTGGTTGACGTGTTAACAGCCAATCAAATTTTTGTAGGATTTGCGAGTCCACCGCAAGGACTCGCATCCCAGATATCTATATTTTTAAAGGTAGATATCTCAAAAACTACTGAACGGATTTACACCAAATCACAAAAAGCACGCTTTCTGGACCAACATCTAGCTTTCTGACAAATTTGGTGTAATTCTTTTCAGCAGTTCGGGCTGTAGTCGTATTCAAAAAATGAAAAATCCCCATGGACTTAACATGAGGAAAACATATTTTGAGACCCCCCTTTTTTCTCGTGCCCCGCTTGGCGCATCAGCATGAAACTTTCAACACAGCAGCTGAACCAAAAAGGAGAAGTTTTGGGAAAATGTCGTGGGGATTCATCAAGCGGCGCCAAAGTTATTGGCAAAACAAAAAATGCTTTTTATATGGAAACTTTGGTCCTAACTATAAATACCTACTGGCTATCGCCAATATGTATATAAATATATATATATATATATATATATACACACACACACAAATATAAGGTTTTCAGTTTAGGGTTGAGTAGGGGGTCATAGGTTTAGGGTTGGGTAAGTGTTTAGTGATGGGTAGGGCTATAGGGTGCTAAAGTATTTTTGGGTTTAGGGATGGGTAGGGGTTTTGGGTAGTAAGGGTTTTTTAGGATTTAGGGTTGGTTAGATGTATTGGGTAGTAAGGGTATTTTTAGGGTTTAGGTAAGGGTATTGAGTGTTAGGGATAATTAAAAATATGAAATGTATATGTATATGATTTACCTTAAAATAAGAAAAACAAATATATATTGCTGGCATGCTTGATAATAAAGATTGCTGAAGCAGTTTGAATCGACTGGAATTGACTTGAATTATTACACGCATCCGAGAGTGCGAGCGGAATTTTCCTTTGGGATACAATGTTGCATATATATATATATATATATATATATATATATATATATATATACAAAGCTCGTAGGGGTGTCCAACACAAGAGAAGCACTCTAGACACAGACCGCTTTTTCCCCATGCATCAGGCAGCGGTCGGCTGCTTTTAATGGACTGAATCTGCCAGCTGCTCGTACCAATAAAGGCTTTTAATGGGGAAAAAGCGGTCTGTGTCTAGAGTGCTTCTCTTGTGTTGGACACCCCTACGAGCTTTGTGTATTTTGGCGGCGGTCCTGCCGTCGAGTGAGCACCACCCCAGATGCAAGGGGCCACCGAGCCCGATACACGGGACTCTAATGTGGAGCACAGATCATGGATTTAGAGCGGCGGTTTATTTCAGGAGTCATGGAAGGCTTGATTATAGCAGAAATTACGAGGGCATCCATCGATGGCAATATTAAGGACTGCATATCCCAGAATTACGTGCTCTCATTCAGGGCGGTCCAACCAGGACCCACGATATTTCATAAAAGGGTAACTGCAATCCTAATGCCCTCGCGACCGCTATTGTCTTTGAGGAAGAGTTTATCTCGAAACGCGTCAGGCAGCGGTCGGCTGCTTTTAATGGACTGAATCTGCCAGCTGCTCGTACCAATAAAGGCTTTTAATGGGGAAAAAGCGGTCTGTGTCTAGAGTGCTTCTCTTGTGTTGGACACCCCTACGAGCTTTGTGTATTTTGGCGGCGGTCCTGCCGTCGAGTGAGCACCACCCCAGATGCAGGGGGCCACCGAGCCCGATACACGGGACTCTAATGTGGAGCACAGATCATGGATTTAGAACGGCGGTTTATTTCAGGAGTCATGGAAGGCTTGATTATAGCAGAAATTACGAGGGCATCCATCGATGGCAATATTAAGGACTGCATATCCCAGAATTACGTGCTCTCATTCAGGGCGGTCCAACCAGGACCCACGATATTTCATAAAAGGGTAACTGCAATCCTAATGCCCTCGCGACCGCTTTTGTCTTTGAGGAAGAGTTTATCTCGAAACGCGTCAGGCAGCGGTCGGCTGCTTTTAATGGACTGAATCTGCCAGCTGCTTGTACCAATAAAGGCTTTTAATGGGGAAAAAGCGGTCTGTGTCTAGAGTGCTTCTCTTGTGTTGGACACCCCTACGAGCTTTGTATATATATATATATATATATCATTTCCAAACCTCTCCTACAACAAAGAGGCAGCAGCACTCCACAACATTTAATCCTTTAATCAGTCAGCTCAGCAGTCCTAATATATTTCGGTCACCATTGACCTTCTTCAGAGGTAAGCCGATAACATCGCTTGAGGGGCAGGGATAAAACAACAAGTTAGTTAATCACCAGTCTTTATAGTAATCGCCCCCATATATATATGCATCACTTACCTTAGTTATGCTTACCTTAAATAGACTTTCCATGCATGGTAAAAGCATATGTATGGTAAAAAATGCATTTTTAAAGGCATGCGTGGTAATTGGCAGCGTTGTAATGTGATACAACCAACATGATGACAGACACAGCAATATACATATCCCCAATGATGGTTATGCTAGGTTATGTGCGGGATGCCCCAAAGTGTTGCAGGAAACTGCTGGTGATGAAGACTCTTGGGTACACGTAGGGTTGCAATGACATGGGGAGGCAAGGGCATACTTCATTTTAAGAACTGTTTAAAACATGTTGATGTGCAGTGAACTAGCTGAACTTTTTGCAGACAGTTTGCAGCCCAACTCAAGCCCAGTTGACTTCTAGGGGCCACTCTGGGAATTTGTGGCTGGTCTGGACAGACGGACAATCAGCATGAATAACAGACATCATGGCTTGATCAATAGTCATAGGGAAGGCATTGAACTCTGTGGAATAGTCTCTTTGATGTGGAATTCGAAACAACGGATACGGGCCGGGTGCCAGTGTGATGGTGGGACTGATTGAACAATATAAACTGAGTGTATTGATGTATTCTGAAGTGATGATACATGCTTTCATGAAGTTGGACTGCGCAAAGAGTTGGTTGTATTATTGGAATTTCAAATAAAAACAATCATTGTTACAGCACAATAGATGTATTTCATTACTTATACAAGTATTAATGCTATGGTGGTTGGTGCCATGCCAACGCTAATTAGATGTTAACAGCTGTGTGGGAGGGCCTGGGTAGCAGAAAGCATGACTGCAGAAAGTGCCCAATATGGCAACTCATTTTATCTTTGGCCTTTGCCTTCCCACTGGATATCCACGTTAGAAATATTTCTTGTTTACTTCTCACATCCTCCCAGGGTTATATTTAACAGAATGAACCAGATTTACTAATATTTTTACAATGCTGTGTGAAAATCAGTAGTGCTGAATTGCACAAACAGTATACAATTATGCAACACCAGAGGACAGTGCAACGTGCTGTCTGCTGTAGGACAGCCAAACCCATGGTGCGGCTGCCTGCCAGATTAAGACTTTAATCCTGGACTGGCGGGCGAGCGGCGGTCTGTTAGGCTCATAGAAGAGCCTAATATGCAGACTGACGCTCCCAGAGCACCGTCCTGCACGGTGTGGCATATATGCCACATCGTGCAGGAACTGGGGATGCAGATCCGAGGAGGCAATACATGTGCCCCCCCCTTATGCACCCCCTGAGCCCTGGGGTGGCAGGGGGCCCTATTAGGGACTCCTTAGTTGCCTCACCACCACCCTTTTCATGGCATGCTCACCGCCATGAAAAGGGTGGTGGTGAGGCAACTTGAAATATGCTCGGCGATGCCACTGTGGCACCACCAGCATATTTCTGCCTCTGACTGCTGCGCGCATGCCGCAGACTCCTGGATCTCTGGCAGTCGCAGCAGTCCTGTGGCAGTATGACCACCGTAGTTGTAATACTGCAGGCGGTCCCGCAGTCTGGCGGTGGTCGGACCACCATCAGGGTTTCGGCAGTCCTATGGGCCATCAAACTCGTAATCAGGCCCTAAGAGACAGCTATGTGCCAATGATGTCACTGGTTGTACTTGTGCCAAAAATGCTATCTCACTTGACACTGGACGTTGCGCTATAGTGCAGAGGTGACCCAGCACCACCTTGCTTAAGATTTGTTCTGGATGTACATACATTACAAATTTGAATGCCAAAACAACAGCCCAAGGGTAAGAGTTGTAATCTTGCAGCAATTACATATTTGATACATAGGAATATTGGGTGATATTCAACTTCCCGTTGTTTGCACCTGGTTTCCATTGGTGTTAGGATTTCACACAAAGCTAGGTCATGCTATTTTAGTTGAAAAGCTATGGTGTTTGTGTCTAAATTACAGTGGCACTGGTGCCACACAGTGTAAAATGATTTCGGTGCAGCTCTGAGGGAACATTCAGCGCAAAATAGTTTTTGCATGCAACATTTATGCGCTTTGCACTGTGATACACCTTGTGAGCACCCACCTAGGCAAATATTGGTCAATATTTAATCTAACTGGATAAATTATTACGTAATCTCATTACAAGAGTAAAGTCGAAAGGACATTTTCAAGGGATGCACCACTCTTCAGGAAAAGCTACTGTTTGCCAAGTCCGTCTATGGTACTATGTCTTGTCTTGCATTGATGAGAGATCACCCAAAGTGCTCCTTTGCTGGTGGCTAATAGAAATAAGTTTCCAGATGTGATTATATCAATTCCTTTCAATATGAAGATCTGCAAGGATGAAAGTTATCATACTGTGTGGTAAGCTGTCCCAGTCTACCCATTTTCTACCTGACCCTCTGTTACACCTCCCTTCAACACAACATCTCAAGCCCATTGGAGTTGACTGAAATGTTTCTGTTGCTTAACATTTCTTAGCTCTAGTATAATGTTGGGGGTTGTCTCTTAGCAGCGGGAGATATACTAGTACGGATTTGTTTAGTTTGCGGTACCTTATGGTAACTGTTCTACCTTGCTTTTATGCAATTCCCTACCTTCCCTGTATATATATATAGGTGTATGACTTTTTACTGGATATTGAGTTCATTGAGTGTGATCATGGTGCCACACTATATCTGAGGTCCAAACCCATTACCAACTCCAAATGTTAGCCTTGATGCTCATCCCAGCTACCATTGAAGAGTTAGGAGTGAAAAAGGTCTTCTTGGTTATTCAGGAGGTCTACTGCAGATTCTAAGTTCCTTCAGCACCAGTGCCAAACATCAGTGCTCAATGTGGATGCTTCACTGTACACTCTGACTGCCCTGAACCAAGCTAAGAGGCCTTATTTTGGTGCACAAATGGTGCAATGTCAGTTCCAGACATTAAGGGGCATAGTTACAATGAAATTTTGGAGTGCGGAGCTGTGCCAAATTTGGCAGCGCTGCGCTCCGACATTTCCAACAAGCAGGGATTGCGCCGTATTTACAACAATACGGTGCACTCCTCTCTTTTCCCTAACACTGGTGCTAAAATTAGATGCCTAGCCTAGCGCCAATGCAGACACCCTTACACTATAGTGCAAGGGTGCCTGCGTTGCAGGGAACGATTGTTTATGTGCAGGAAGTTGTCCCTTCCTGCACATAAACATTCCATAATGAGGATTTGTTACTTCTATGTGTGCTGCATTTTGCAGCACATGTATAAGTAGCAAATCGTCAATATTTTATGTGCAGGAAGGGACACGTTCCTGCACATCAACAAACTTTGTTGGCATTTTGCTCTTTCTATGTTTGCTGCAGAATGCAGCACACATAGATAAAGCAGAAACTAGGAGAAATAAAAGTATTTCTCCTCGTATCACCCTTCTAACGTCTGCTCTTGCATGGCATTAGTATTTGTCACTGCCTCAGATTTACACATCCTTGTAAATCTGGGACAGCATAAAAAAGCAATGGGTGTTGTGGTGGAATGCCCACAGCAACACCCATTGCACGCCCCTTTCATGCTAAGTGATGCGTGTAAAGGGGCTGTCTTTACAAGCAGTGGCGGCTGGTGAGATTTGAAAGTGGTGAGGCGTCAAATTATTGTCATACTGTACTGCGGCGTGCGAGCGAGCGTAGCGAGTGAGCCCCGGACAACCTACGGAGGGTTCGGGGGGGTTCTCCCCCCGAGAAAATTTTGAAAAAAAGAGTGGACAAATGGTGCATTTTCAAGCAAATTTGGGAAAGCAGGACGGTTAATAAAGCAATTGTGAAAGTGCAGTAGTTACATTAATAAAGAGATGTCATATAACATAGGTAGCTGCTTATTCAGTATAACCAAGGTCACGCCGCCCACTGCTCCAAGTGTACGTGCTCTTGTTTCTAAAACTAAAATGCTGTAAAATATGTGCGACGTGCAAAAAAACCATGAGCGTCCATATTCCTTTCACATCCTCCAGGTTTAACTTTCAAGCCCAAGGGCATTGCACACTGCTCACTCACTCAACAAATTACAATGCAAAATGGTTTCCTATTGGAGTAAACTTTAGCTCATGTTGCAGGGACTTATTTGTACAGCAATTAAATATTTCGTTCCTTGCTTTCCCTATATGCCCTGTGACATCTACATGCTTGAGCAGACTCAATTAGCTGCTAAAGCTGATGCCTGGGTATGGCTGTGCTAACATGACTGGGCCTGGCTTCATATTCTGTAACAGAAGAGCCTGCGGTACTGCTGATGCATTTGTGGGGTACAAACATTCCTCATGCACTGCAGTAAGCTCATTTCAGGAATTTTAAAACAGTTTGTATTTTTTTCAGCAAGGCACCCATTACAAGATGGATCTAAATTAAGTACAAAAAATATGTATTGCATGATCATGCCACAAACTGTAATGTAAAATGGACATCTAGTATTAAAGCCCGTTCAGAAATGATAAATGTGTGCTGCAGGATAAAATTTCTCGGCACAAATGCGCCTGAAGGCATATCAAAATAGGCTCTTGTGGGAAGGCTATGATGATTCGGTGACAGGCCTAGAGAAGCAATCTAAATTCGTGAGATTCTGCCAGAGAGACCCAACACTTGTGTTACGCCACTGGCTGTAATGCACTCCCTTTTCCATTAATGTCAATGGATCCGTTGCTTTGTAGTCAGCTTCATTCTATGTAAAGTCACAGAAGTGCCTAGGGGTTGTGAGTCCTTCACTGGAGTTCTTGGCTTTTAACCTACAAATCATAGTTATCTGTAGGATTACAATTATTTTTTGTTATGCGGGATATTGCCAGTAATTCTGAATTTCGTGTTATGTAAAGTGAGCAACATTTTTGTCATTTCACAAAATGCAAAGTTTTCCATGATTTTTGCTCACCTGAGGCTCATGTTAGTGGAAAAGAAAACGTCTCACTTGAAAGACATTTTCTCTTGGAGCGAGACATTTACTCCTCAAACTTTTCTCATGCCCAACTAACTTTTCTGAGTGGGTTATACACTCAAAAAGAAAAGCTGCTCGAAATACAAAGTGTATTTCAGTAATATGCTAATTTTGGGAATGCTATTTTGCAAAAACCCGTAAAATTCTGCACACTTCTAGTTATGAGGTTTGTTTGCAAACATGATAGCAAATATCGTCTGCGACGCCCAGAGATCATTAGTTTGCCATAAACCCAGGACTGGAAAAAGTGTCCATGATGACCTTGAGTGAGATGAGCAAGGTAATGGATGCCGATGTGCGATTTTGGTTTCTGACCACTTTTTGGGAAACCATTTCTTCGGCTCCTGACACTTCCTCTCTCCCCTGGCTGTTTATTTTAAACTCTTTGAAATGGAGAATGTACTATAAATTCCAAATAGTTCTTTGTAAATCAAAGGACTCGGTTAGCGGACTGCAACCCCTGGAGCGCTTGTCAAGGCAATCTCTAGAAAGTAGTTTGTTCTCATGTTTTCACAGTGAATAAACATCCAAAGTAATTTCATGATTATCACCCTGTTCTGAACCAAATCAGATGCAGCTATGCGTTTCTTGTTGCAAAGCCAGTTATTGGATCAAATTCCAAAACAAATCCCCTAAATTTGGAGGATCGTAGTTTTAAAAGGGGGCTTGTTAAGGTAATGATTAAATTAAACCACCCTTTAAGACATTTTTGATCTGATTGGTTCACCAAGCGGAACGGTCTAATTGTTTTTAAATTAGAGGCTGCAAACGCTGGTGAATTTACTTTGTGGGTCAAGTGGGTATTAACAAATGCTAGGGATGTTCTCTCTTTTGTCATCACCTTGAAATCTGCAAGGAAAAGCAAACAGGCAGAAAAGACACAAGCAGGGACGCAGTGCTAACATTTTACAAGTCTCCTTTTCCGCAAGGGTATTTTCAGGATTTACAAGGCTGCAAAGGAAAATGTAGATTGCAAACAGATTTCGTTTGTAATCTCCGTTAGCTGTATCTAGCTGTTGAGGAATACCAAACATACTCGCAAAGGCATAGCACGAAATAATGGAACAATTAAGTTAGCACACACACTGCACGAGGAACAGACCCCTTCAACCCAAGTTTGCACTTTCAGCCACGGTGCGCGTATGTTTCTTTAACCCTCCTCCCGTTTGTCAATGAACATAATGAGAAACACGTCATACAAATGCTTCGTTTTGGCATACACAACATATGGTTTTTAATAGTTTAGGAAACATTTATTCAGTTAGCAGCAGCTGTTAACTATCAGGGCCTCGCTCTCTCTTATTCATCATCCATGTGACGACATGGCCCTCGTAAACGGGCTTATATAACTTTAAAAAATGCCCGCCTGGGCCTTACCTGCGCTAGTAAAACGGCTGACTCCGGAGTTCACTTAAATCCAGTCCTACACCAAACAGCAACCTGCAGTCAGTGCTGTGGCAGCGCCAAGCAGCACCCATTGGGACTAGCTGCTGCCAGCACTGCAATAATGATGGATTGTCTCGGGACTCGAGTCGGCTCTAAAATGCAGTCCGTCTCACTGGAGTCAAATGAGGACACAGTAAATGCCTTCCAGTAAGTTCCACCAGAGTCCAGACACCACCACAGTGGAGAGTGCAGACTCACGTGTGGGAAGCAGTCTGAGGTCGAGTCTGCGCAGACTCGATTCCTCGGCTTCCCGCCTGCCACACCCCTTTCCCAACTCGTCACAGGGTGGGTCCCACCACGCTCTGTAATAAGTTGGGAAAGGGGGTGGTGACAAGCTCTCCACTCCCTGATTGACGTGGAGGGTTAGCGATATCGGGCTTGGTATTAAAACGCCCGTGGCTAACTTAACCTCCACGCCATTAGGGGTGGAGACTGGGCCCTGAAGCTAGGTCTTTGCCGAGCTGATGACATCACAGCCTTCAGGGCTGTGAGGTTGTCAGCCGGCAAACACTTAGGCTTCTTTCTGGCCGCCCGGGAAGAATGCAAGCTGAGGTGAGTCAGTCACATCACGTGACAACATGCATCCAGACTCCACAATAGTTACTTTCACGGCGGCTGTATCGGTGAGTGGGGCAGAGAGTGCCCTGTGTTTTAGCAATATAGAAGACAACAAAAAACTGGTATTTTTTTATTAAATAAAAAATGAGCACTTTTGTTGAATTTAACGGGGGCGGAGCCCCGACGCCCATGGAGAGAAACCGCCACTGTTTACAAGTCAGCGTTAAGCCTTAAAAAGTGGCTTAACGCCTCTTTGTAAATATGGAGAAAGGCATAGCGCCACCAGAACGTCTCTAAACGTGACGTTCTAGTGGTGCTATCCGCTTGTAAATATACCTCTAGGAGTCAAGTGATATCACTCACTGAAGTTCACCACACTGGCCACTTAAAGGGCTGGTGATTTGCAACCGACTGAGGAGTCAGGGCTGCGATCCATGACTTTGAATGAAAAAAGAATTGTTTGGTTTCAAAATATTGGCAAATACCAGAATTTTTTAATCATCACCTAATTTGCTCTTTGAACTTTTTAGATCAGAGGTCCCACCTTCAAATACTAGCATATAGATATTTTGCACGGCTGTCCTACAGGGACAGCGAGGGTCTGTATTTAAACCCTTCTGCCCTTAGGTTGATGCATGAAACCCTGATGGACAGATCTTGAACAACCCATATTTTAACCAATGACGACGGATCATTTAACAGTTGTCTTTGCTAGTTTTAATAGCCGGCTGTTAACCTTGGGGAGCTCTGAATACATTTCATTTATTTTACACTTGATGCAAAATGTGTATCCCCGCCTTCATGGTGCTCCGTGGGAAGTCAGCCAAGCCAGATCTCAATTGTTCTATCTGTCATCGCATGGATGGTCAAATGGTGGGAAATGTCACTACTGTTGACTTTTTTGTTAAAATATTCCTCTAAACCATAATATAGTTCCCCCTTGCTGATGAAATGCCTTTTCCCGGGAAAAAAAGTGTGACTGCTTCTTCCATGTTTCTATTGAGTCATAGTTTTCTTTTTTGCAGCTTTCGTTCTCTGAATTATTTGCTCTCCGTTTGTATGCGAGTGCATTGAATTGTGTATGTCGGGTTGACAGTAAGCAGCATTGGTAGCTGCGCCATTTTCTCCACCACCCTCCTGCACTGGAGCTGTTTGGGTTTTGCAAGGGGCAGTTGTTTAACAAAGATGCCAATGTTCTCTAAAGCAAGAAAGGAAAATGACCCCGTTTCCTGTTTATTTAGTGAAAGACAATTACAGCTGCGGTACAAAGGGCCCCTCGTGCTCCTGGGCCACGGTGCCACTGCACCTGCCGCCCAAATGATAGCTACGCCCCTGGCTGCTTGTTACCAATCCTTGCCCAGGGCAGGAAGAGGTGCCACCGAGTGCCAGCACCCCCTTGCTCTGCCTTCCCATAAGCAGCAGCTGTCACGTTGTCACTGGGCTCAGTGTTCGTCTCATGTCCGCTGGCTTGTCTCTCATCAATGGGATAGTTTTCCCTAATGTGCCAGCGACTGCCACAATGGAGGCGTTTCATGGGCAGCCGGGCGGCGAACAAACCATAACTCCTAATCTCAGCAATGAAACCTCAACATTTTTTTAAATGAATTTACCATTCATAAAATTTTGAACACCTGCATTCCTTATGTTATACTCAAGAACCATGACTATGGCCTCGGAAGATATGATGTGCTTAATTTGAGATTAATTGTTTATTTATTGTTTTTTTTAAAACAATCCCTTGCGGAACACCATGAAACATCACGCTGTTCATACTAAACGCAAAGAATCATTTAGGAGCCCAGGGCAGGTGCTGCTATACTTAACAATAGTATTCGATTCTCCAATTCTGCTTCTGCTGAGTGGAAAGCAAACCATCCTTTTTGTTAGCAAATAAAGCGTACAAAGCAAATATTTATAGAGATAAAGGGACCTAAATCACAGTGCCGCTAGCCCGGGAAACTCCTTTTTCAGACATACCAAATTAATCAACTCGTTGTTTTCGATACTTTATAGATTCTTGAAATGTTGTAGGGGTTACAGCAGACATCCTCGCAAATATATTCCAAATTAATGAATAGAGAAGGAAAAACGTAGTTGCAAATCTCCGAGACTGGTGGAAAGAAATGTTATCTGTCAAGTTGCAAACTTGGCAGTGTCGCTCATTTCTGGTGAACGTATGCCAAGCACCTTGGACGATGAGGAGCCTTTCAGTGTGTTACCAATGCCAGTATTATAATAAGGAGTGCAAATTACACATTTAGGGGCAGATTTACAAGCCCCTTGCGCCACTTTTGCGTCATTTTTAACATGGGAAAAGTGACGCAAAAGTGGCGCAAGGGGCTTGTAAATCTGCCCCTTAGGGTTTATTTACAAGGCCCTTGCGCCACTTTTGCGTCATTTTTAACATGGGAAAAGTGACGCAAAAGTGGCGCAAGGGGCTTGTAAATCTGCCCCTTAGGGTTTATTTACAAGGCCCTTGCGCCACTTTTGCGTCATTTTTAACATGGGAAAAGTGACGCAAAAGTGGCGCAAGGGGCTTGAAAATCTGCCCCTATTAGTTCATTAATGCAAAAACAACAGTTGATGGACAGAATGGAGAACAATGTCATACATTCACCCCAGTACAGAGATCTGGGCCTAAATCCATCGTTTTTTTGCTCACCATGCCATTCCAGCTTGAACCCAGCCATATGCAAATCAGTCTTGACCCTGTGCCTCATGGGAACAGTCCAGCCCGAACTGCCGAGCCAGGTCCTCCCTGGACTGGAAACAAGCATCCTAGGACCGGTTTCGGGGTTTCACCCCTCTTCAGCCAGGATAGCTTGTTTCCAGTGGCATGGAGAGCACGGTACCCACGTCTGGGCATACCCGTCCCACTCGGGGTGACAAATGCAAAAACAACAGTTGATGGACAGAATGCAGAACAATGTCATACATTCACCCCAGTACAGAGATCTGGGCCTAAATCCATCGTCAATTGTGTGTCTTTTGCTTTCCTATTAGTTCATTAAGCCACAGATCCAGCCTTTCTCAAAGAATCCCTGATCTGTGCAACAAAGATGCAAAATGCAGCTGTTTAGTTCCCCCTCCTTATCCCACACCTTGACGACATGCCAAGGCAGACACAATCTGCCACGGCTGTGCCAGTTTCAACCCATGTCTCAAGGTCATCATCTGGAGATTAAGAGCTTGTCCGTCCACAATAACGTGAGAACAGGCACACACCTCCGTTAATACCTGAAACAACACACAGGAACACCAGCGTGTAGGATTAAAAGAGCTAAGAATAGGGAATGTGAAAGGCAGAGTGGTTACATCGAGGAAGAGGGCGGTGAGGAAGGCGAGAGCAGCAGAGATATGAAATCACCCCCTAAAATATGTGGAACAGGTGCATAGCTTTTGAAACTGAAGTGGCATATGTCCTGTGACAGGGAACAAGGATAATTCTTACACCTTGTCAACCGGCAGAGTTATCAGGGAGGTGGAGCCACCAAAATATCAGGGTTAATGGAAGTGACAGCATGCACCCTTTGATCCGTCTACCATTGACTGGAGATGCATAGTGCTCTGTAAAGCCCCTTGATAAATTAATAAATACTCAATTGTCCAGCATTTGTCCAGCTACTACTTAGCTAAATGCGAAACAAAGCGAAATGCTGCCAATATGAGAGCACAAGCCACAGTTTATCACTTCTATTAGCAATAGTGAGTGAGGAAAAACAGTCAGATGACCTGAGTAGAAAAAAGTCGCCCACCTTAGAAAGGGAGGTGGGATTCCATCATTGAAAGGGAAATAGATTGTGTAGTACACTAAGGGCCTGATTACGAGTTTGGTGGTGCGGGAGCAGACCGCCATGCAGGCGGCCCGCTCCAGCATCGTCAAACCCATGGTCGGGCCGCCCGCTGTGTTGTTCATCTTCCCAACTTTCATTCAATCATACTTTTGGTTTATGTTTGCTGAAGTACCCTCCTCAAATAATTACCACAACCCTTGTCAGGGTGAACCACTAAAGTCCCTAAATTAACCTGAGCTCAGCCCCCTGGTAGCTATGACAAAGAGCAGACAAGCTTAACTTAGAAGCAAGGCATAAAGTATTCATGCATCACCCCATCAGTAATAAAGACAAAACACAACACAAGTAAAATCCCAAATCAGTTCAGAAAAATAGAGTAAATTTGAATACGTTAAAAGGCACCAAAATACAAAAATCTAATAAATTGAATTGGAGTTATGAGTTTTTAAAGCTTACGTTTATAGCACTAAAAAGTGGTAAGCGCCAACCATGGCTATCTGGTTGCGCTTGACTAGAACAAGAGTAATGTTTCAGGACAACTGTGATGGAGCGTGGCTTGATTCTAGAGAACAGGCTCATCCCAGTGAAAAGTTTTACCATCTTACTTAGCCTCTGGAATGGAAATCAAAATTCTCAGTTGGGCAAGACAGCAGGCTGTGTATGAATAGGTCTCCATCTCATTGGCTAGCCGCTGGACGAGGATTCGGTGAAGCTGTTGATTTTTGGCAGGAAAGCTCAGAGTGGGAGAAATTTGAATTTCAAGCCCAGAGAAGGTCTCTTGCCGGCCGGATACTTTTCAAGGCTTTGCCCGGTGAAGATGTCTATCTTTGGACTTAGTAATTTTGTTGAAGCTCAAATTAATCCAGTGGGGCAAGGCTGCAGGCTGTAGCCGAAGAGGGCTCCACAAGGTCAGATACCTTCTCCATGAGAACCAGCTGAATCGGATTTGCTGCTGCAGAGGAGAACATAGCAGGATCCAGTAGCGGCCGCTCCATTAGAGCGGATGAGCTCCGCCCCGCCACCACCAGTAAATAAAACGATAATAAAACAGGTTTTAAACCCGTTTTATTATCTTTTTATTTTAATGTCCTGGACCCGCCCCCAGGACTCTAAGGAGTCTTGCGGGCAGGTCCAGGGGATGACACTGCTAGTGGGGGAGCGGTGGGCTCTCCCTTCACTGTGCAAGTGGTGTTTGGCCGGCTGTCTCAGGCCGGCCAAACCCCTCATGCGCAGTGAAGCTCTCTCCAGCCTCAGCTGCGTTGCTGGGGCTGGAGAGAGCAGGCACAGGCTCCCAGTCTTCCTGGGAGCATAAGTAGCTGACGCTCAGGCCAATCCTGAAGCTGCTCTCTTGTGAGAGCAGCTTCAGGATTTGCCGCAGGGCAGGCTGGGAGCCTGTGCCCAGAGCCAGAAGCAAAAAGAGCCAATGCGCGGGAGACGACGGCAGCAGCAGCATTAAGGTAAGTTCAAGTTTTTATTTTATTTTTGTGCTCAAACCCTCCCCACCTCTCGCCTCCTCCTCAGGTCCGGCCCACCCCCCCACTGTGGCAGGGGACGGGCCGCTGTCAGGATCCAAATAAATTGTAGGCCCTGTGGCATCACACCTTCACCAGATTGGCTTGGCAATTTTCAGAGCAAAAAGTTAGCAAAAAGTTTCTAAGTCCCAGGTTTCAGGAAGCTTCAGGAGAAGTACACTTTGACACCAGCCAAGGGTCCAGGACCTTGGGGACAACACTTGGGGGTCAATACTCACCCCAGAAGAGGCCAGCAACAGGGTCCAGGTCAGGCACAGTTGGAACTGGTCAGCTGGAAATGCAGAAAATGGCCTCTTGAAGCTTGTTGTGTCCCAAAACAGGAGGTAAGCCTTATGACCCTTGGAGTCCACATTTTTGTCCACGAGGGTGCACAAGTCCAGTCTTATGGGCTTTTCTAAGATCACATACAGAAGATCCAGCCCTCTTCTGTTCTTCCACAGCTCCAGAAGTGATCTGAGGATGATACTGTGGGAGCCACGTTTATGCCCAGTGCCAGCCTATGGGGACACTCCTGGCTACTCCCTAACCAATGTGGTACAAGTTTCCAGAAGTGACCCAACCCACATTTGCAGCCTTTCCTGTGTGTGTTCATTGCAAATAATCCCAAAGTGCCTCTCTCTGCCAAAACCAACATAGCAGAAACGTTCTTCCTCTGTGCAGAGCTCCTGTGCCCACCATATTTTAAAAAGTCCAAGAACGAACTCTGTAGCTGTGTCCTAAGCAAAAATAGAGAAATTACATTTAATATTGTGTCCCAATGCTTTCCTATGGAACAGCTAGCCCTGCTACAGTCAAAATATCCCTTTGGGCCCTTTCACTGTAAGGACATGTTTAACACTAAACTTTTACATGTCCTACTCTTAAATACCATGCACCCTGCCCTAATGGGAAGTAAGGCCTAGTTAGGGGTGAAATAAATATTTGAAAGACGTGTTAAGGTATGCCAAAAATGGTTTATTTTGTCAGGTCGTATTTGCAGTCAAAACCTGCAGCACTGTGGTATACATGGCAGGTCTGAAATCATGTTTGCCCTGTCACTTCAATGCGTTGCACAATATATACTGCAGCCATCTGCAGTATACATTTAGCTTACAGGCCCTGGGCACACATTAGGTGCCATATACTAGGGACTTATGGGTAAGTTAAATATGCCAATTAGGGGTATGTCAATCTCATCAGGTTGAAAGGGGGAAAACAGGCACTTTACCTAGTTGGCAGGGGTAAAGTGCAGAGTTCTTGTTAGAAATTGGATTTATGGTTGTCAGGCTATGCAGCCTGTACAATCAGGAACCACCACTTTAGTCAGGGTAAGCTAGATACACACTAAAAGATAACCTGTGCTCGCCCCCTGGTAGCTTGGCACAGAGCAATCAGGCTTATCCAAGAGGCAATGTGTAAAGTATTTGTGCAACACACACACACACGCACACACACATTAACAGCATGAATTCACCACAAAAAGACTGCACACAGGTTTATAAAAATAGATTTTTATATTAAAAAACAAAACAAGACCAAAACGAGAAAAATCCAATAAGTAAGAGTTGAGATATCGAATTTCAAAAGAATAAATGCTTTAAAGCGCTTAGAAGCAAGTAGCGCTAAAAGGTTACTTGAGGGCGCAGGGGAGTGGTGCAAATCCAAACTTCATGCCGACCGCGATCGAGGGCAGACCGGCTACAGAACTCAGACAGGTCCCGCTGACAAAGTACCTTGGATGGAGCAAAGTGTCGATGTCGAAGACTTGAGGCGAGCAGTCGAGGAGGCGCCGCGTCGACATAGATCTGTGGATGGAGGCGAGCGTCAGTGACAATCTGCACCATTGATAGAATCTTCGATGTCAAACCCCTTTTCGATGCTGGCGCTGCGTTGATGTCGAGCCATGCTGTCTGTCTAGGCAATGTCAACGATCGGCTCCTGCATCGGTGTTGAAGGACATCGCGGTCTGTTCAGGTGACGTTGATGGTCAGCTCCTGCGTTAACGTCAAAGGGCAATGTGTCTGATCCGATCGGTGCAAAGTCGTTACTGCGTCGATTTTGTAGCAAAACAGCTGTAGCACCCACTTCTGAAACCCAGACCTCGAGAGGGCACCTCAGACAAGGGCAGGACTTACAGACAGCAGAGTCCAGCAGCAACAGCAGAATTGCAGGAAGTCATTTGTGTCCCTGGGACTTCAGAAAACAGGAGGCAAGCCAACAAGGCCTTGGAGGGAATGCACAAAGTGCATTTGTCACCCAGCCCAGATGTGTATCAGGGACAGGCTGTCAGGCACAAAGAGTTATAAGCACAGAGAAATGTCTACTTTCTAAAAGGTCAAAAAGTGGCATTTATAAAAAAGTACTGTGAAATACAACTTCACCAGTAAGGAGGATTTATCATTACCATTCTAAACATACCAAACGTGACAAAACTACTCCTTTCTGATCAGGAATTACCACTTAAAAGTATATAAGGGAATTCCCTATGCTAGACTATAAGAGGAGTAGGCCTCACTGTAGTGAAAAATGAAATAGGCTCTTTGTCACTACCAGGACATGTCAAACGAATCACTGACAAAATATCGACCTCAAAAATATCGAGGTACAAAAATATCGTGACAAAAATATCGAAGTCAAGAATATCGACATCCTATCTACATCATGGTAAGTACAAAAATATCGAAAATTAAATATCGATGTGAAAAATATTGTTGAAAAAAATATCGTGTTTTTTAAATGTTAAAAAAATTATCTAAAATAAAGTAAATAATACATATAATTAAAAGAAACATAGTTAAAGTTATTTAAAAATGTTTAAAAATAAAAACTTATACATATAATGTTAAAATAAATTAAACATATACATATAAAATATAATATATATACTTAATATTCATAAATAATTATTTTAATAACTTATAAATTGTAAAAAATATTTTATAAATTATAAATACAGACATACACATACAAAAATAATATTAAACATTTTAAAAATATATTTAACAAATTTAAAAAATTACAATATTTTTAATTTTTGTAAAATAAATTATACACAACATTAAGTAAAACAATACAGAAACATATTGGATAGCGGAGGGAAAAAATTACTATTCCCACTCCAAAGAGTGCAACAGTAGGGAAAGTGTTGGATAGCGTAGGGGTAAAAATTACTATTCCCACTCCAAAGAGTGCAACAGTAGGGAAAGTATTGGATAGCGTAGGGGTAAAAATTACTATTCCAACTCCAGAGAGTGCAACAGTAGGGAAAGTGTTGGATAGCGTAGGGGTAAACATTGCTATTCCCACTCCAGAGAGTGCAACAGTAGGGAAAGTGTTGGATAGCGTAGGGCTAAAAATTACTATTCCCACTCCAGAGAGTGCAACAGTAGGGAAAGTGTTGGATAGCAAAAGGATTAAAATTACTTTTCCCACTCCAGTGAGTGCAACAGTAGGGAAAGTGTTGGATAGCGTAAGGGTAAAAATTACTATTCCCACTCCAGTGAGTGCAACAGTAGGGAAAGTGTTGGATAGCGAAAGGGTTAAAATTACTATTCCCACTCCAGTAATTGCAACAGTAGGGAAAGTGTTGGATAGCGTAGGGGTAAAAATTACTATTCCCACTCCAGTGAGTGCAACAGTAGGGAAAGTGTTGGATAGCGTAGGGGTAAAAATTACTATTCCAACTCCAGAGAGTGCAACAGTAGGGAAAGTGTTGGATAGCGTAGGGTAAAAATTACTATTCCAACTCCAGAGAGTGCAACAGTAGGGAAAGTGTTGGATAGCGTAGGGGTAGAAATTACTATTCCAACTCCAGAGAGTGCAACAGTAGGGAAAGTGTTGGATAGCGTAGGGGTAAAAATTACTATTCCCACTCCAGAGAGTATAACAGTAGGGAAAGTGTTGGATAGCGTAGGGGTAAAAATTACTATTCCAACTCCAGAGAGTGCAACAGTAGGGAAAGTGTTGGATAGCGTAGGGCTACAAATTACTATTCCCACTCCAGAGAGTGCAACAGTAGGGAAAGTGTTGGATAGCGTAGGGGTTAAAAATAACATACTTATCAATTAAATAATTGTTTTAATTAAATAATGATTTATTAATAAATTAACAATAAATTATTTATAAATACCAATAAATGAAAATTAATAATTACTTTAATAACATTAAATTTCTTCCCACCCTATTCCCCAATAAACACAAAACCCACTCCACATAAAATGTAACACAATTAATATAATTATCAATTAATCAATTAATAAAAATTAATTAACAATTAATAATTAATTAACAATAAAATAATTATCAATACCAATAAATAAGAATTAATAAAAATTAATTACCTATTAATAATTAATTAACAATAAATTAATTATCAATACCAATAAATATTAATAAATAATTACTTAATTATAATAAATTACTTCCCACCCTATTCCCCTATAAACACACAACCCACTCCTAAACTAAATTAACACAATTAATATATTTATCAATTAATTAATTAATAAAAATTAATTACCAATTAATAATTAATAAACAATAAATTAATTATCAATACCAAAAAATAACAATTATTAATTAATTTATTATAATTAATTTACTTCCCACCCTATTCCCCTATAAACCCACAACCCGCTCCACTAAAAAAATTATACAATTAATATAATTATCAATTAATCAATTAATAAATAATTACTAATTAATAATTAATTAACAATAAATTAAATATCAATAACAATAAATAAAAATTAATAATTACTCAATTACAATTACATTACTTCCCACCCTATTCCCCTATAAACCCACAACCCGCTACAGAACTAAAATGCAAAATTTAATTAAAAATAATTAATAATTTCTAAAAATTATGAATTAATTTACTTCCCACCCTATTCCCCTATAATCCCACAACCCGCTACGGTACTATAATGCAAAATTTACTTAAAAAAAAAAATTACTAACTTCTAAACAATTAATACATATATTTAAAAAAATAATACAAAACATAACAAAACATGTGGAACACATACATATAAAATACATACTAAAATACATAACACTAACATAAACATCGATATTATTAACATCGATATTTTTACTATCGATATTAACAACTTCGATATTAACAAAGACGATATTTTTTACCTTCAGGTCGATATTCTGGTCATCGATATTTTTGATGTCGATATTCTGTCCCTACGATATTTAAAACTCGATATTAATGTAGGTCGATATTTAAAAGTCGATATTTTGACTGTGCACCATGTCAAACATAAAAGTACATGTCCTACCTTTTTTACACAGCACTCTGCCCATAGGGCTACCTAGGAGCTACCTTAGGGGTGACTTATGTGTAATAAAAGGGGAGTTTAAGGCTTGGCAAGTAGTTTTAAATGCCAAGTCAAAGTGGCAGTAAACTGCACACACAGGCCCTGAAGTGGCAGGCCTGACAATGTTTAAGTAGCTACTGATGTGGATGACACAATCAGTGCTGCAGGCCCACTAGTAGCAAATAATGTACAGGCCCGGGGCACATATAGTGCACTTTACTAGGGATTTATAAGAAATTAACAAGCATTTGCAATGCAATAGGTCTCGCATTTGCGAGAGTTTAAGCTATTAGCATTGTAAATGACAATGCCTTTTATTTATGTTTTAAAAACCAAAAACATAAATAAAACGCATTGTCATTTACAATGTCAATAGCTCAAACTCGTGTAAATGCGAGACCTATTGCATTGCAAATGGTTGTTTATTTATGTTTTGTGTGTTTAGAGTTGGCAGTGCCTTTTTGTATTCATATGACCCTAATCTGTTAACAAGTTGAAGACTGAGTTTGGTGGGCAGGTAATGAGCAGCAGCAACAACAGAAAAGGGCCGGAAGTGGAACTCCTGCTTCATTTGGTTTAAACCCTGATAAATAATACTCAGAGAAAAGGAGGTAACTCAGAGCGTGTGAAAGGATCAATGCCGCATAGGAATGGAAGTTAGGAATGCTGCCTCATAAAGTTAAGTTAATGTATT
Organism: Calotriton arnoldi; assembly: GCA_963921515.1. Taxonomy (NCBI): domain Eukaryota; kingdom Metazoa; phylum Chordata; class Amphibia; order Caudata; family Salamandridae; genus Calotriton; species Calotriton arnoldi. Next base: position 436,381 of record CAWUFW010000124.1, on the reverse strand, counting down.
GATTAAATAAAAGCTGCGTGTGCTGATTTTAAAAAGCTGCGTGTTTGCTAGTGCATGGTTAAGACATCAAGCTACTTAAAACATGTAGAAGGGGAGGAATGCTCCTAGCTACTTGTGCTTGAATGCTAATTAGTTTAATCAGCTGGTGGGAGGAGGATGAGCAAGGAGTGCGTAACAGGCTGTGGGGCATATTCTCAAGGACTCATCGCCGAATTAGCGGCACTTTACCGCCACGAAAGTGGCGATAGATTTATCGCCCTATTCACAAGCCTGCGCTAACAGCCGACATCGTCTGTTTCCCTGCGATAGCTGCCGCTAAAAACATTGCCAAGGCTGACAGCGACAACTAACGCTAACCATATGCAGAGTAGGCGTTCCCGTGCAAAAACTCATGAAAACACCACTTCGTGATATTCTCAATGACCAGCCAGATCGGCGATGCGGCCCAAAAACAGGCGATAAGGCACGTTAGCAGCAGGGACTTAAGACCTGCTTTTTTCTGGTCTTAAGTAGGACGAAAACCTGCAGCAGAAAGGAAGCCCAGCCCAGAGCCACATCTGAAGACCAACAGATGCCATGGAGCTACTAATCATGCAGCTAGGAGACCCAAGAGGGCCACAACACCCACCGCCACCACCCCTAGGACCACCCCCGCACCCAGGACCACCCCCCCGGACTACCACCGAGGCAGCGCAGAACAAGACAGCGGACCTGCCGAAAATGCACCAGCCTCAGAGACTCAACGCCAGAGGATGTCATTGCCCACTACAGGCTCAAAAGGACAACCATCCTCCGCATCTTGACCCACATTGCCCACAGGCTGACAGTACCAACACAGCGGACAACCAACATCCCGCCGCAGACAAAGCTACTGGCTGTGCTGCACTTGTTGGCCTCTGGTACCTTCCAACCAACAACTGCCAGAGTCGGAGGAGTCTCACAGCTAGCCCTATCAAAGTTCATCACACCTGTCATGGATGCCATCATCAGCTTGATACCCCAGCACCTTCACTTCCCCCACACTGCGCAGGAACAGCTGGAGACCAAGCAAGGCTTCTACGCCATAGCTGGCATCCCGCACGTGTTGGGGGCAATTGACTGCACACATGTCCTACTTTTGCCCCCTGCCGACACTGCACACAAGTACCGCAACAGAAAGCACACGCATTCCATCAACGTGCAGGCAACAGTGGACCACCGGGGACTGTTCACCAATGTCGTCGCCAACTTCCCAGGCAGTGTGCATGATTCCTACATCTTCCGACAGTCCATTATCAACCAGCGCTTTCAGGATGGCACCTATGGAAATGCACTGCTCGTTGGTAAGTACCAACGGAACACACCACACACCTCAACTCCACAATCATACAACTCACAACTGTGGGAATGCACACGTAACAAAATCACATACAACATGCCAACCAACATGCCCACCTACCAGAAACGACAACACAAGGAACTGTGGTAACAGGGGCCAGACATGTAGACAAACCATCCACAACGGCATAGCCCCTCTGCCACACAATTGCAGAATGTGGGGAGAGGTGGGAACCAAGAATGTGCGAAGGAGGCAATGGACCCATGAATAAGAATGTACACAATGCCAAGTGTGGCGGTGATGTGCTGGACAGTCTTGAGTATGCAGAGCACAGACATGTCCATGTGGACATATACTGCTGGTGTTTGCAGTGTTGTGGACAGTGGACGCAACCATGTTACCTCAGGCAGTGGGGAAGACCTTGGACATGTAGCTATGTCGCCCCCCCTGTAAGCGTAAGCATAGTGGGCTGGGCCGGCGTACGCCAGTCCAGCATAGGAGTGTGAAGAAATGGCCTGGGGCTCTGGGCGTGGTTCAGTTCTGGGCTCTGGGCGTGGTTCACTTCCGGGCTGGCCACAAAAGTAACTATGGCGTGTGTCTCTGTTGTGGTGTCGGCGGCACCCGGCCCTTAATCGACAATGTTGCAATGTAGTGTTGTAGGGATTCTGCACATACACAGAACTATGCACAGCAATGCGGGACTTCAGTATATAGGGGCTACGCCTTCCTACAGCCTTAGTACCCACGAGCCCACGACCGGCTAGCTATAGTGTCCCACCTGCCCTCCTACACACAGATAGAGAAACAGGCGTTTAGACAACCCAGAACACAACACACCCCATATCACTCAGGGATCATGGTAACAGGTCATTCCCTTTCGCTCAGAATCTCGTACTCATCCACAACAAGAGAATGACAGAGTCACTGAGTTAGTTTAAAATGTTTATTTTAACTAATGTGCTCTAAAATGCAGTATACGAGCCACTACTAAAATTAGAATGCATAATACAAACATTGTCAGCATTGTAGCAAGTCCATACATTATAAAAGGAGAAATCATTGTATATTGATTCTGGAGACAGGACTATAAAACCTACTCTCCCTCCCCATGGACGTGAAAACTAAGATGATATCATAGAAGATCTCTGGGTTTGTATAGCAGACCCCATACCTCTAAGACATAGATCATGTCTCTACATCACAGCTCCATACAGCTCTTCATTCTTGAAAAGTCTCTCCTCAAGTGTGTCTGCGTGTAACATGCATTCTCCTAATATGAAAAAAAGAGGTGCGTGTCCCACAAACAGCAGCTGCAGGGTATGTTTTGTCTATGTGCTAGGGCCTGACCAGATCAAAATAACAAGGGACGGTGTTGTTTGACCTTGCTCACGATGTTCAAACTAAACTCAGGAACAAGCAGGGAACCAGCGCAGCAAGCGGGTCGCAGGTGACCAGCAAAAACATCCTTGCATAAGAATAAGCCTGTAATGTCGTGTGCAAAAGCAGCATCATGGCCTCCGGACCCATTCCAACCTAAAGATGTCAACGGGGTCCCTTAAATCCACATGACACCCTCCCCCTGGCCAGGTTGCAGAAGAATAGAAAAAACAAGGTCCAAGTCGCAAGCAGAGTCGAAGCACTGAGCATAGCAGGGGCAAAGTTCCCAAAATTTCAAACCATTATAAGGTTGATTAGTGGTAAAAAACGAGAAGAAGAAAAAACATAAAAATGTCTTGTTGAACATTAATCATCGGAATCATACGAGATCCGTTGAACCTTGGAAGGCAAGGTGTTCCAAAAGACGGTCCCCCTCCTCAAAGACAAGGAGGGACAACATCCAATTCAACAACTCGAAGGAGCATAAGTGCTCATTATAATCCATAGTTTCAAAAAGCATGGTCGTACATCCTGTATCGTACTCAATGTAGGTGTGGTGCAGCAGGCGCGACGCCCCTTCACAGATGTCCCATTGTGCCAGCACACCATTCACGGCCGCCATCAGCATGCGGGTACCAGTTGCACATGATTGATCATGACGCAATAGGGGCCACAGCAACAGGTCGTAATTAGGGCAAGGCCGTATGGCATTTGAGAGGCACAAATCCAAAGCTCAGGAGAAAGGACAGTCGTGGCACCAAACAACTGGCTGAACGCATGTAAAGTATGCGTATCTGTAAGTCACATTGTAGGCAGCACCCACAACAGACATAGGCAGGCAACCAAGGAATTCCTGCAATCGGCTACGGTACAGCTCCAGCTGGACCGGATGATTGAGTACCACATGAAGGGCAGCCATTACGAAGTAGTAAAACAAGTACCAGGACAGCACTAGCGAGCGTGAGGATCAACGGCAAGCCACCAAAAGCGCTGGAAAAAATGGAATGAATAAAAGCCGGAATTACACCAAATATCGTTTGAAACGAGGACACAAGACCTGAGCCCACCAATTAAAAAAAAGTTGCAAGGCCTTCTGTGACAGAAACACTGAATATTTGGTGTAACAACTCCCCAAAATGTAGTGGGAGATTGGTATTCTAATAGGGATTGTATTTCACTTGATGTCCGAGCCACCTGTAGCTCGAATGTTTCACGGGCCGAGGTCAAGGCAACTTTATGTTGGAATAACAGTGCTTTGAGCCTACTTAATTTGTTGAAGCTTGCTTTCATAGTGGGAACAGAAGGCCACAGAGAGCTATCAGCAATGCCATGCGGGGGCGGAAACAAGACGTTGCTGCAAGAAGGACACCGTTGCCGATACACCGGTGTGCGCCGAAGCCATGCCCTCATGTGCAGCTGTGATCAACGCATGTCTGCGGACCTCGTTGGGAATCAGCGGATCCCCAACGGAAGGAATTGTTACTGTCGGAACTTGTTCCGGGGACAATTGGTATTCATATTTGGACGGAAACCCCTGAGGGTATTTCATCCCGTCTCTGGTAGCCGCTATGGCTGCCAGTATGTCGGTATCGACTTTTGTCATAGACCTTGTGACTGCTGCTACTGAACAAGTGGCTACTGCATTTTTGGCTGCCTCGTCAGCCAGAGTGTTGCCCACAGCGTGTGGTCCCACGCGCTGATGGCCAAGAGTATGTATTGCATGTGTAAGTGGCAAGCCCTCTTTGAGAGCCGCCACTCGTACCCAAAGCGTTTTATGCTTGATCGTGTTACCCACATGACATGACATGACATGACAGTAGCATGCACCCGGAGGGCGGGCTCGCCCGAATGGAAAAATAAAGGAGCGCTTGGGGTCTTGGCTCATACATGCCAACTGTTGTGTGTGTATCTTCATTGCCGCAGCATAAGCCAAAGGCCCAGCCTCAATCGCAGCGCGAGTTCAGCCATGCCTGAAATCCACATCTGTGTCCGTCTTATCCTTACCATAGGCCTACACACACGTGGCCGCCCACCTTCAACGGCCAACATTACAGTGTTGTTGTCAGGCTTGTGGACATGCGCAGACAGGCATGACAATGGTGTGCCGTAGGAGTGCAAGTGATGCAACCGCGCAGCGCACACAAGTAAATAGGCTCAAGGGGAGGGAGGAGCAGCTGTGAGGCTACGTAATACACATTGATCCCGCACATTAGCCAGAAGCAATACATGGCAAACATGAATCCCAAAGTCGCACAAATCACACACCACAAAACTTGTAAGTCTGCCAACACAGCATGCTGAACCACCAATTTACACTATTCTCACTTACCTCTCACAGGTGATCAAGGATATGCACTCTGCCTGTGGATGATGACACCCCTCCGAGCCCCGAACACCCCGGCCCAGAGCCAGTACAATGTGACCCACAAACGCACCAGGGTCATTGTTGAGCGCACATTTGGCGTGTTAAAGTCACGTTTCAGGTGCCTGGACATCACAGGTGGAAGACTCCTGTACAGCCCGGAAATTGTGTGCAAGATGATCATTGCATGTTGTGTATTGCACAACATATGTGTTCGCACCAAAGCCCCATGGAACCAAGTGCTTGATGCACCGGACGATGATGAGGAAGATGAGGCAGGTGGACCACACCCCACTGCAGCTGCAGCAGGAATAGCCCAAAGGAACACAATCATTTGCAATTCCTTCGCATGAGCACGTCACATTGTGACTGTCCTTAGCAATCATGGAACAGTACAAAATGACCACATGAACAGCATGTGCAAATAAATTCATTGCAACACACATTCCCTGTGTGCATGTCAGTCCTCTGCATTAGCACATCACTCTGACAAGTGTAAGTGCAACATTAAGTGCTAACAATCTCACAATTGGCATATAGATGGTGGGTATGTCACCTCTGTACAGAGAGGCTGTTTAGGGTGTCACGTATTCGAAATGCCATTTCAGGGTGTCAAATGTAGTACGTAATCCCACTCATCAGCGTATCACATGTGTACAATAACATGACATGAAGGCTGTCATTGGTGTTCAAAAAAAGACAACAGGGTGTCATTTGGGGTCAAATATGACATTTCGGGTGTCATTTGGGGTCAAATATGAACCACCCTGATGCAGAGATGCACCCTGTGACTCAAGTCCCACAACATAAGCAACATGGACGTAAGGGAGATGGGGGCCCAGGGAACACCTCAGCAACATGGGAGATGCACGCCAGCCAAAATGTCAGCAGGAATACCTTGCGTGGAACACACCAAGGTGTCCCCTGGACATATGTGCCATGTACAGATCACATGTGTACACGGACGTCATCCATCAATAGTAGTGAACAGTGTCAGCTAATAGTTGCAAGGTGAGAAGTCACGCGCCTCCTCACAGCTACCTGTACCCATCACTGTCAGACTGCAGCAAAACACCACTGCTACATCAGAGCATGCAAAATTGACCATGAGGGCACGTACATGGCTGGTTAGGGTTCAACCGTGCCGGAAGGCGAAGCAGTGACCCCCCCCCCCCCAAATCCACATCACTTTTCCAGAATGCAAGCTGATGACAAACTAACATTTGGGATGTAAGCACCTTTGTCTGAACTAGAAGGCGGTAGCACATCTGCACCTCCGACCTTAAAATTGCATGCGCCCGGCACCCCCTGAGAGATACCATAGCAGCTGATGATGACTCCCACACTACGCACAGCGCTAACCAAAGACCAACGTATACACACCCCACACACAAAAGTCCTTGCTCGCAGTTCTCTTGCATGGAATGACCTTCACACTTACGCACAGACCATCCCAGTAGTCCAACCGCTGCACACTCAAACAAATCATTGCTCCGAGCTGTGGCATCCACATAACTTCGACTTAGGCTTTTTTACACACAGCCCTATTTCCTACATTGACGTGGGGCTAAGTTGGGAAATTGCGAGATTGTTGTTTAGGAGCAATGAGGCCACAGGTAGTTCACACATTCCCAGTCATCTCACTGCCTGTCTGGGTCACGGTCAAACATGCGCATTGATATCAGTTCCCAGGGAGTACCTTTTTTTGGAATCACTGCCCCTACATTCATCCATGATTTCATACTTGCTTGATCATAGACATGACACATCTGTGTGAATTAGAATGTTTTGGTCACATTCGGTGGAGTGTTGAAGCTGGACCAGTACATGGCCATGCAAACCCCACTTTACATTGTTGCCCGTGGAGGGCCAGCCTTGTGCATGTGCATGGGTTTGCACACGCATGTTTTTTTTTGTGAGATTGGTGATGTGTGGGGAGGGCCCCCTCTGTGCACATTGTCGACGGGGGCCTACTTGCTGTTTCTATGTGTGCTGCAGTATGCCAAGGAGATCAGGGACATGATCCAGAGGCATTGTGGGTGTGCACTGTGCTATACTTAATTGTGCATGTGTGCCATTGTGCCCATCTCCCCCCGTCCCCCCAGTCCCTGGTCGGTACACACCCTGTTGCTGTTAGGTCAGGTCATGTTGAGCAGTGTCCGGTCCCCCAACTCCCGCCACCGTCTCCCCACTGATGACTGTGGACACCATTTCCTCCATCTCATCCAGCTCCTGCTGTGGCGCTGGACTCCCGTCTCCAGTCTGCATTGCTGCTTTCCGGTTGTTCGCGAGTTTCAGCTTGGTTTTGCGCTTCACATCATTCCAGCGCTTCTTGCAGTCGTCCAATTCCCTTCTCTTCACTCCGACTGCATTCACCTTGGCCAAGATGGGCTGCCATATTGCATTTTTAGTTGCCAATGACACAGTGGAGGTGATGAACAGTTGGTGGTGGTGTTCTATCACCTCCGTAATCAGGATCTTGTTTTCCTGCGGACTGAATCACGGGTTCCTCTTCTTCTTCTCCTTGCCCTTCTCCTTCCCCGAGGTCCATGGCTGGTCCTCTGAGGGGTTTGTGGGGTTCTGGTTGGCCTCTGTAGTTGCTCCAGCTTCCTCCATGGTGCTTCTCAGTTGTTTGTGGTTTTTGTTGTTGTTTTTTTTGCAGCTTTTATGGTGATTTTTCCCGCTTGACGTGGGAATAGCAAGCCTGGCGCTGCTTATCGCTGATGTTTTTATCGCTGTTGGGCCCATCGCCACTTTTTTCACGTTCGGGTTTGCTTTTTTATCGCTGTCCCGGTAATTTTAAAGTGGACATTTGACGCGTTATCGGGACACTATCGCCTGTTGCCAGCGTGTTGGGAATACGCCGTTAACACGGCGTTAGTTTCCCGCGATAGACGGAGTTATGTAAAGTTGCGTTAACCTAGGTTGGCAATGATTATCGCCAGTTCTTGAGAATATCCCCCTGTGTGTCTGCCAAGTGTCGGGAGGGACTCCTGGGGGCATCCTGGTGCTGAGAACCATCCGAGCACATAGTTTAATTTATAGAAATATAGCATTGTTTTTCGTCTCGGTTACTCAAACGTGTATACAAGCACCTTCTAAGCAGATCTTTATGATTACACGGCCCGCTCTACCAATGCTGGAAAAACTGTAATTCGAACAAAAAAGGAGTATGTAATAGGTATATATTTGTTGTTTGCGTTACAACATTCACTGTCCGTAGCAGAATGTACAAATCCAACGCTGCAGATCTGCTTTTTAATGTAAGAAGGCTGGCTGTTATCAAACTGCAAAAGGCAGAAAGTGCTCTTGTTGTGAATGCTATGCATTCAAAGCTCCGTACCTTGCGAACAATGCACTCGAAAGCGCAGATCACTGGCTGTGTTAATTACAATTGGCCTACAGCACAAAGTAGCTGGTGAAGAACACATTCCAAAACCCCTCAAAGAAATAAAACGTATCCTAGTGCCATGTTTTGCACTTTTACAAAAAGTGTAGACTGGAGACCAGGTATTAGAAAAGCGCTTGGTGCGCTACCAGACCATACAAGCTCTTTGGACAGTAAACCTGCTCCATCTGTTTCCCTTTTTAAAAGCACGCCCGGGCACAATAGACTGGGAAGAAGGACATGCGTCAAGGGAACTATGTAAAGTACTGGGCCCGGTACTCGCTTGTGTGTTTTGCTTGTCAGTGTTTGTGTTACACGCTTTCCCAGTGCTGAGGACCATCCGAGCAAGCACATGGGAATAGTTTATTTTCCATTCCAAGAAAATTAGTTTAAACACTGTTAAAAGAGAGACACCCACGGCCCCTCCATTAGTGCCCATACCCTTTGTCCCTTACCATGAGCCCACTAACATTCCACTTTTACACCTTGGAGGGCCGGTGGGGCACGAGGGTAGCAAAAGTGCATGTAGAAGAACAGCTAGCAGCCAGCACAGACTGCTGCGTGCAGCCATTGTGAAGAATGACAGCACCGCAGCACTGCTGCACCTCCTGGTGGAAGGAGCGACTGATGCAGGCAGCTGCCAAGACTACACCCACTCCAGGGCACCACTGGTCGACCTACGCGACGGTTAGAGTATAGAAATAGATGATGACAGTGTCTATTATAGCTAACGCGTTGGCCATCTTGGACAAGGTCTTTTTGTAGTTTATATGATGTATGTTAAACAAGATATTTGAAAGGCGCCACGGATGAAAACACTATTTAGAAATACTTGTTACAACTTACAACTGTGCTGATAATGGACATTAAATCCTATTTTGGCTCAATTACTTTTTTTCTTAAAACGCTTGATTTTTTATTTTGAACAGTGGCAGACATTTTAGATGTGCTTTGTTGATTAGTATCGGTCTGCCACAACAAATACTAAAATAGTACTTTAAATGTACTGTGACGCTTTCAATTATCATAGACTGTGCCGAATACAAAGATCAGAGACACCGGAGTAACCCTTTCTCAGGAAGCTGTCCTCAGTAGCATATATGTACCCCAAATCACTTAATCGCCCCTGTTATATCATTTTACAAATGTACATAAAAAGCAGCTGAGACGGGGTAATGTAAATTAAAGTTAAAGTAAACAAGCATTGGTCAATGCAGGATAATATGCTACAACCAATAGAACTGGAGTAAAAGTAAGTGGCCCGCACAGGATCCAATGAAAAGCCAGGAAAGAGATGGGGCGGGGTGTAAAGCCTTTGCAGGCATTCCTAAAAAACAAGTCCACTCCCCATTAGAAGGAAGCCCAAAGCAAGCAAATATCCTACTAGAAAAAGTCCAACTGTCCGTGGAGATCGAAAAATGCAAAAAGCCTAATTAAAAAAATGCATACAATGGAGGCAACGGAGCAGGAGCCACAGTGAGGAAGGCAGCAGTAAAAAAAGGCAGCAATAACACAACTGTGGCATTAAGAGGAGGTGGGAGGAAGAATGCTATATTTGAATGTAAGCAGCTAGGGCGCTGAAGCTAAACACAGGCAACAGTAACAGAGCAGGAAACCAAGAAAAAAATTGTCCCCCAAGAACAGATAAAGAGCCATAGCGGAATAAGACAGTAATAAGTCCCTGCTCTGTGGGAGGAACAGGAGAGAGAAAGGAGGGACAAAGAGGCAGTACTGACCACTAGCAAGCAAGGATTTTTAAAGGACACTGACATAGACAAATGGAAAGCAATAGCAAGAAAGGGGATGGACTTGATGCCCACATACCGATTACAATGGAGTAGAAGAACAGGAGTAAACCCTTTAACCCAGCTGAGACCCGGGTACAGTTGGTAACTAAAAGACAACGTCTCAACCGGTAATCATTTAGGGGGGCAAGTACTAGGAGAGTACCAATCACTCAGGGAAGGGAAAGAAGGGAGACCGCAAAAAGTTTCATTAGGAAGTAAATGTCTTTGCTGTAAGTAGTTATATCGGCACTACAATACAGTTTATGTGAAAGTAACCAGAACACACAATTGTGCACTGAATGTGCTAGTGACAGTGAATGGCGCAGTGACACAAAGGGGTGAAAAACAGCGTGAACGGCGCAGGGATTATATACAGAGATAGTGGTGTCTTGTGGTTTGTGGCATCCTGGCCCTGGCCTGCCTTGCTAAGTTGTCTTAGGCCTGGCTGCCATACTGCTTTTCTTTGCACACGTTACTTTGAGCCGTTGTTCTATTGCCCTCTGCTCTTGCCAAGTTATTTTAGCGCTGTCTGCCTTTTCTGTCTCTCACCTTTTCTCCTGTTCGATTTGGGCTCAGACTGCACAACATGTACAAGGTCGAATAACAACGTCTCCTTGTTCTTGCTGATTTGGCCTGTCCCTCGCACCTAGACATAACACTATGTACAGCTGCCATGGAGAAATTAGTGTGCTTTTAATATTGCGGTTTGCCCGCTCTAGACACACTTGGAGACATCCTTTCCAGGGAGAAGAGCTGTGATTGTCTGCTGATGTAGTTTTGCATCTAGAGACTGAGGTATGGGGGTTCGCTAGTCAAAGCCCAGAGGTCTTCTATTTTTATAATACACTAGCTTCCAGCACGGGGAGGGTGGTAATGTTATTTAGACATATATCCACTGTTTTATGAGATGCTTTCCCCGTTTGTATTCTATGGGGTTGTAACCATGCTGATTATATTATTCTTATGCATTATGATAATAGTACTGACACGTGTACTGTACCTCAGAGCACGTAAGTTGAAATAAACATTTTAACCTATACTGTGTCTCTTCTTACACACGTCGAGTGAGTGACGAAAGAGTGTTCTTGCTTCTGCGAGTCCTGAGATAGAGATACCGTGTTCTGGGTTGTCCAATCATTGGTACATTGGTGCTAATGGGACGCTAAGGCTAGTTGGGTTGGGGTTTTAGGTGCTAAGGTCTATGGTTGGCTCACCACTATATTCCGAGGTCCTATTATCCTGTGCATAGCTCTGTGTGTGCAGAAACCCTATGACATGGCGCGACCAACGCGTGGGGCAGCTTATCTGCGAGGCGCTTGAGTAGTCCTTGTGCTTGTCCACAATACCCTCACAGACGCTTCCGGAAGCGTGTGTGACGGTAATACCTCCTATATTGAAGTTTTTGTAGGTACGTTCAAGCTTGATGTTGTTAAAAAAAGGTTTCTTAAACAAACCCTACTTGTGCTGCCTACTTTTAGATTGTCGATTATTTCTAGCCAGAAATGGCTGTTCAAATTGCGGCACATAGCCGCGGAGCACTCCGGGATCACTTACGGGTGTATGGAGTGCCAGATACGGGAGTCGAACTGATCTTTGTGGTACAAGCCGATCCGGCTTACCACTTTGAGGTGTTCTACTCATGGATAACTTTTCCTGCAGTGGATGGGACTGATAATTTGTTCCATGAATATACAGCCACCGCAGTTCCTAATCAATATATACCTTATTCTAGTCTTGAAGTACCGCTCACGGCGTGGCAGCACCGTGTTTGGTTTGATGGCGCCCTCCCCCAACCGACTACCACGGTTCGTTTAGGCCCCACGTTGGGCGCCATGTCATAGGGTTTCTGCACACACAGAGCTATGCACAGGATAATAGGACCTCGGAATATAGTGGTGAGCCAACCATAGACCTTAGCACCTAAAACCCCAACCCAACTAGCCTTAGCGTCCCATTAGCACCAATGTACCAATGATTGGACAACCCAGAACAAGGTATCTCTATCTCAGGACTCGCAGAAGCAAGAACACTCTTTCGTCACTCACTCGTACCTGTCCACAATCCCGGATCGGCTTGTACCACAAAGATCAGTTCGACTCCCGTATCTGGCACTCCATACACCCGTAAGTGATCCCGGAGTGCTCCGAATCTTGCTTGTGTACTGAAGGGTATTCCTGCTCCTGCTATTTCTCCTACCTTTACTTTGCTTACTAATGGTAGTTATTTGCTTTTGAATAACGAAGACTGTTGTGGCCTACGGGCCGGCATTCCGTATATTGTCACGGTTTCGCACAGGGTTGTCTGCTGCAAGAATGTGCTTTTTCCTCCTCCTCACGACATAGTTGATAACTCTATTTGGCCTTCCATTCCTACCATGGAGGCAGATTTCAATAAATTGAGCAGAATAAAGGCCCTATTATTGAACGAGGAGGTTATGCTCACATCCGCCCGGGAGACATTCATTCTCCAGGTGGCGAGTACCCACAGTGAAATACAGGCCCTTTTGAACACTAACCTCCCCCAACATTTCGGGGAGTTAATTCATCGTATTTTTAACACATCAAACACTGAGGGTCTGGTGCACTTTTTTAAAATTGTGGGGTCCGGCCTGGTATCCACCTTCCAAACTATTTTCGGTGTGATACCAGCGTTCATTCATTCTATTTTTTCCAGCGTCTTTGGTGGCTTCCCATTGATCCTCGCCTTGGCGGCTGGTGTCTTGCTGTTGGTCTGTTTTCTGCGCAATGGCTGCTCCCCGATGGGCCCTTCTCGATCCCGAATGCCTCCCGCTGCTCCGTGAGCGAATTCTGGCTGGTTTCGGTGTTCTGCCATTGGCGACCATCAGTGTGTCCTATACCCTTTCTTTTCGCTTTGCGTATTTCACTTGCGTGCAACCTGTGATGTCTTGCATCCGCTGTCCTTTCACCTGGACTATGGACTACTGCCTCTCCAATTCGTCGTTGTCTGTTCCGGATTTTGTTCGGTTGGTGGGTCCCTTAGAGGCACATGAACAGGACTGTTCCGTTGCTGGCTGTATGACGCGTGCGGCTGCACTGGGGATTTTGGCACAATGGGATATCTGGGCGGCTGCTCAGGATCTCCTACAACGAAGTTATATTGAATATCACGCAAGCTGTCCCGCATTGCTGTTGGATGCTCCCTCCTCTGAGGAACATTCCTGCTCGTTTGATCTGTTGGACTGGATGGCGTCTATGTTTTCTGACACTTCCAATGATGTCCTCTTGGATGCTATTGCGTTTTTCTGCACTTACACGCTTCTGGATTGAAGTGGCCTGCCTCGCTGGCTCTCATTTTTCATTAGTCACTTTTATTTTTTGTTCCTCTCCCTCATGGGGACTGCGTAACCCACAGACGTTTTTGTTCTGCTCTGCCCATTTGAACTCTGTCTTCGTCCTTTGTCTTGGCCGATGGACTGACCAGGGGAGGGTGTCTTGTGGTTTGTGGCATCCTGGCCCTGGCCTGCCTCGCTAAGTTGTCTTAGGCCTGGCTGCCATACTGCTTTTCTTTGCACACGTTACTTTGAGCCGTTGTTCTATCGCCCTCTGCTCTTGCCAAGTTATTTTAGCGCTGTCTGCCTTTTCTGTCTCTCACCTTTTCTCCTGTTCGATTTGGGCTCAGACTGCACAACATGTACAAGGTCGAATAACAACGTCTCCTTGTTCTTGCTGATTTGGCCTGTCCCTCGCACCTAGACATAACACTATGTACAGCTGCCATGGAGAAATTAGTGTGCTTTTAATATTGCGGTTTGCCCGCTCTAGACACACTTGGAGACATCCTTTCCAGGGAGAAGAGCTGTGATTGTCTGCTGATGTAGTTTTGCATCTAGAGACTGAGGTATGGGGGTTCGCTAGTCAAAGCCCAGAGGTCTTCTATTTTTATAATACACTAGCTTCCAGCACGGGGAGGGTGGTAATGTTATTTAGACATATATCCACTGTTTTATGAGATGCTTTCCCCGTTTGTATTCTATGGGGTTGTAACCATGCTGATTATATTATTCTTATGCATTATGATAATAGTACTGACACGTGTACTGTACCTCAGAGCACGTAAGTTGAAATAAACATTTTAACCTATACTGTGTCTCTTCTTACGCACGTTGTGGACAGGTACGAGTGAGTGACGAAAGAGTGTTCTTGCTTCTGCGAGTCCTGAGATAGAGATACCGTGTTCTGGGTTGTCCAATCATTGGTACATTGGTGCTAATGGGACGCTAAGGCTAGTTGGGTTGGGGTTTTAGGTGCTAAGGTCTATGGTTGGCTCACCACTATATTCCGAGGTCCTATTATCCTGTGCATAGCTCTGTGTGTGCAGAAACCCTATGACAGTGGTCAACCAAACGATAAGGATTATATACAATGAGGGTTTCTTCATTAAAGCTGTTTAAGTAGATCACAATGATGCCAAGTATACGCTGAATAGTCGACGGAGCTTCGACCTGTTCAATTCCAGGTCATCATCAGCACAGGGTTACTTTATTCAAAGTAGTGCTGTATAAGGAGAAAGAAGAATGAGGCCCAGAATTCAAGAGGTAGTAATTGTGGGAGCTGAAAACTACCTGTGAGAGTAGTGGTGAAGAGATCCAGACGGTACTGAGAATGAGGGCGATTACAGCAGATCTCGGAGAGACAGCTGTGCTGTCTAGCTCGACCTAAAAATATGCCAATTTGGTATGAGCCACTGCTACCATGTTTTAGGGAGAGAGCGCATACACTTTAGCACTGGTTAGCAGTGGTAAAGTGCCAAGAGTCCTAAAGCCAACAAAAACAAGGTCAGAAAAAATAGGAGGAGGAACGCAAAATGTTTGGGATAACCCTGCAAAAAGGGCGATTTCCAACACAACCCCCAGCCTAAAGCCAGGGTAACCTAATCAATACCATGCTGGACTTCCCTGCTTACGGCAATAGAACCTGGACAATGGCCCACTAATGCAGGAGCACTTGCCAGTTCTATGCCTCTCTGAACCCAGTTGGATTCCTCTGTCTATGCTCTCAGGGGCCGGTGACCTAACTAATGGGGACTCCTTTTCTCACTTGTGGACCCCATCTGTGAAGCACCTAACTTTAATTTGCTCACAGATGCATCCCAGTAGGCAGACAGTACCAGCATGGCCAACAAAGTGATGTGGCCCATTCCACCCCTTGGGTCTTACTTCTGTCCCCAATCCAAGGTAAACTGTCCACATGGACTGCAACCAACAGAGGCCAGTGGGGGACTGCAGCCCCAGGTGCCTTTCATCCTTTCTCCACTCCACCTCCCACCAGTACAGGTGTGGTATCCTACAACTGGTCCTCCAGCCCAGGGTCTGTACCCTTGGGCTGGACAGGAGTCAGGGGGGAGCCTTTCCTCCCCCTGACCCTCCATGCTCTGTACCCTCCTTTTGGGAGTGGTACCCCCAGAAAACTGAACTGTCAGGGTGCTTGTGGCAGCTGCCCTGCCCAGTTCTCCCACCAGTTCAGTGGTGCTATCCTGTAACTGGTCTTCCAACCCAGGGACTGTACTCTTAGGTTGAACAGGAGTTAGGGGTGAGTCCTTCCTCCCCTTGCCCCTCCATATGGGCTTCTGCACCCTCCTCTAAAGATTGGTACCGCCAGAAACCAGAACTGGTTGGACGCTTGTGTCAGCCATCCACCCAAGTTCTCTTGACACTGTGAGACCCCCCCTCAGACCCTCCCTCTAGTCTCCCGGTATAGACTAGACTCTCCAGTGGGGCCCCCTCTGTGGATGGTCTCCCTGCACAGACTAGACTCCCCTGCTGGTGCTCCCTCTGGGAACTATCCAAGCTCTGGGGATAGGGCACCCTTGGCCTCAGCCCACCTCCACCTCTCCTTCTACTCTGAGAACTAAACATGGAACCCTTTACCGCCCCCCTACTAAACAGGGACCTGCCTGGGCTACTCTGGATCTCCCCTATCCTCTGTGGGCGGGAACCTGAGCCACTCCCTTTAGGATCACTCTCAAATGCCTTTCCATACACCCTGGTACTTACCCAGAGGTATACCTCCTATGCAAGTTCCCTGGGGTCAGAGAACTTACACTCAACCAGTTGTTGGTGTAGCCCCGGAAAACAATAACTGAAAATGTGCTTTCTGGCAATCAAATTGTACAGCCCTTCAAACGTGTTTACCATGCTACCATTCACCCAACCATCCAGTGCTCTGCAAAAGTACTCCACAAAATCCCCTCAGGTTGGTGAGACAGTTTCTGACTGCCCCTGAATGTAAACCTAAACTTTTCTGGGGTGAATCCATACTTCTTAACCAGGGCCTCCTTCATGGGGGTATACCTCAACCTGTCCCCCTCTTCAAAGGCCAGTAGGGTGCCCCTCCCATCACCAGGAATATGACTCAATATGCCAGTTCCCCAATCCTCCTTAGGGATCCTGTGCACCTCTAGAGCTACCTCAGATGACTGAAACCACTGGTGTGTGCCATTCCGCTCTTTGAAGCTAGGAGCCAAATCTCTGGGTATGTGGGCTGTGTCTTCAGCACTAGACACAGTAGTTTTGCTGCCACCACAGCACTCTACGTGCTTTGCTCGTAAGTCCAGTTCCTTCAAACTTAGCTCATGGGCCAATTTCTTCTCCTCAAGAGCAAGTTTTTCTCTGGTTAAGGCCCTTTCAGCCTCAGCCATCCTTTCCTTAGCCAGGGCTTTGTCGGCCTCAGCTCTTCTCTCTTCTGCAGCCAGTTAGGCCAGCCGCAGTCTCAGGTTCCTCTCCGTGTGTCTGTCCTTGAGCTCCTCAGGTGACAAGGTTTGGGAGGAGACACAGCTCCCAGCATGGGATCCCTCTCTGTGGGCTCCCCTCTCTCTTCTGGAGCCTCTGCCCAGTCATCTTTCTGCGGGCGACCACCGTTTTGGTGTTTTTCTAGTTTGGCAACCTCCGTGAGGTTCCAAGGCATTGTATCCTTTCAAATTCCAAAGGGGTCCTCCCCTCAGAGTTCTTATTGATCTCTGGATCCTCCTCAGAGCCTTCTGCTGTTTTTGCCCCCGCATTTGAACTCAAATGAACGGAGGGCCAGCTTTAGGTCCAGGTTAGTGGAACCTCTCTTCACTGGCAGCTCCTTCTTCTTGCAGAACCTCCTCAGCTCCCTAAGACTACAAGGTGGCATGCAGGTAAGATCTACTTCTATTCTGACAAGGTAGGTGAAACAACAAAAACATAGTCCTAAGTGAATGAAGATAAGCAGGAGTTAATTTAGAAAAATGACCAATCTGGGAGAACAGGAAAAAACACGTAATGGTTTATGCATAGAGTAATAGTGATCACTGAGTTACTATGGTATTGCACAAATTCAAGTCCTATCCTCACCGCTGATCACCAATGTTAGAAATGGGATTTCTGGTGGTCAGAGTATGCACCACGTACAAGTAGGAACCGCCACTCTAGTCAGGGTAAGCTAGATACACACTAAAAGATAACCTCTGGTAGCTTGGCACAGAGCAGTCAGGCTTAGCTAAAGAGTAAATGTGTAAAGTGTTTGTGCAACACACACACACACACACTGTAACACAATGAATATACCATAAAAGACCCCGCACAGGTTTATAAAAATAGATTACGATATTATAAAGAAAGCAAGCCCAAAACGTCAATAATCCAATAAGTAGAATTCAAGATATTGATTTTAAAAGAATAAATGCAGTAAAGCGCTTAGAAGCAAGTAACGCTAAAAGGTTACTTGAGCTCATGAGGGACCGGAGCAAATCCAAAGTTCAGGCTGACTGTGTTCGAGGGCAGGCCAGCTACAGGATTCAGACAGGTCCCGCTAACAAAGTACCTTGGATGGAGCAAAGTGTCAATGTCGAAGACTCGAGGCGAGAAGTCGCGGAGGCACCATGTCAGCATCGATTCGTGGATGGAGGCGAGCGTCGTACCAATCCGCACAGTCTACTGAAGCTTCGGTGTCATACCCCTTTTCCATACAGGAGCCGCGCTGTCCGCCGATGTCGAGCTGTGCAGTCTGTTGAGGTGATTTAGATGATCAGCTCCTAAGTCGGCGTCGAAGGGCCGCATGGTTCGTCGAGGCAATGTCGACGGTCGGCTCCTGCGTCGGCATCGAAGGGCAATGCATCAGTTTTGATCGGCGCAAAGTCGTCACTGCGTCAGTTTTGTAGGAAAACAGCTATAGCACTCACCTCTGAAGCCCAGAACTGAGGGCACCTCGGGCAAGGGCAGGACTCACAGACAGCAGAGTCCAGCAGCAACAGCAGAATTGCAGGAAGTCTTTTGTGTCCCTGAAACTTCAAAAAACTGGAGGCAAGCCAACAACCCCTTGGAGATCAGTTTGGATGGAGGGCAGAGTTCAGCTCTCCTTCAGCAGAGTTAGAAAGCAGCAGGTAGCAGGGCAACAAGCAGGC
The DNA here is from genome assembly GCA_963921515.1 of Calotriton arnoldi. Classification (NCBI taxonomy): domain Eukaryota; kingdom Metazoa; phylum Chordata; class Amphibia; order Caudata; family Salamandridae; genus Calotriton; species Calotriton arnoldi. The sequence goes on along the minus strand of CAWUFW010000124.1, from coordinate 417,767 downwards.
AGCAGTCCTTCCAGAAAAGCAGTCCAGTTGAGTCTTTTAAGCAGCACAGCAGGTCTTCTGACAGAAGTAAAGTTCAAGATCCAGAAGTGTCTGATCTGATAGGGTCAGAGCCCTGGTACTTATACTCAAAAGTACCTTTGGTGTAGGGGGTGACTTCAAGGGAGTTCTCTAAAGTGCACACTGATCCCTTTCAACCCAGTCCTGGCTCCAGACTACCAGTAGGGGGTAAATCAGCCCTTTATGTGAGGGCAGGGCACAACCTATTCAGATGTAAGTGTGAACCACCTCTTCCCCTTCCTGCCCAGGAAGTCTATCAGTATGCAGATGAACGCTGATTAATCTCCTGTCACACCCAGCCCTTCCTGTGTTGTGGCTGTCTAGAGGGAATGCACAAAGTGTAGCTGTCACCCAGCTCAGACGTGTATTGTTTACAAGCTGTCAGGTACAAAGCGTTATAAGCACAGAGAAATGTCCACTTTCTAAAAGTGGCATTTCTAAAACAGTCATGTGAAATCCAACTTCACCAGTAAGGAGGATTTATCATTACCATTCTAAACAAACCAAACATGACAAAGCTACTCCTTTCTGATCAGGAATTACCACTTAAGAGTAGATAAGGGAATTCCCAATGCTAGCATATATGAGGAGTAGTCCTCACAGTAGTGAAAAATGAAATAGGCTGTTTGTCAAAATCAGGACATGTCAAACATAAAAGTACATGACTTACCTTTTACTTACACAGCACCCTGCCCATAGGGCTACCCAGGGCCTACCTTAGGTGTGACCTACATTTATTAAAAGGAGAGTTTACATTTATTAAAAGGAGAGTTTAAGGCTTGGCAATTAGTTTTAAAAGCCAAGTGGAAGTGGCAGTAAACTGCACAGACAGGCCCTGCAGTGGCAGGCCTGAGGCATGTTTTTAAAATTTTTTTTTTTTTTTTTAGTTTTATATAGCGCGAACTAGACCCGAGACATCGGGTATCAGAACGCTTTACATGAGCACCAGTTTCGTTACAGATGGACACATTCATTTTTGTTAGGCACAGGGAGATTAAGTGATAACAGGATGTTGAGCGCCGTTGCCGAGACTCAAACCCGGTTCCCCAGATTCGAGGACGACCGCTCTAGCAGTAAGGCTACATCCTATATTGTGGTCTGAGTGTGTCATAGACAGTTTTGGTAAGTGCTGGCTTTGATGAGCCAGTCGTCTAGGTAGAGGAAGACGTGAATATGTTGTCTTCTGAGATGAGCTGCGACTACTGCCAGGCATTTGGTAAATACTCTGTAAGTAGTAGTCACTTCAAACGGGAGTAGTTTGAATTGGTAATGTTTGCCTGCTATCACAAATCTGAGGTATTTGCGATGAGCTGGATGAATTGGAACATGAAAATATGAGTCTTTTAAGTCTAGAGTAGACATAAAATCTCCCTTCTGTAAAAGTGGAAGTACCTATTGAAGGGTTATCATGTGAAAGTGCTCTGACAGTATATATTGGTTTAACTCTCCAGAATAGGTCTTAAGGAGTCGTCCTTTTTGGGAATCAGAACATAGAGAGAGTAAACCCCTGAACCTTGGTACTGTACTGGAACTGGTTCTATGGCTCCTTTTAATAAGAGAGATTGCACTTCGTGTTCGAGCAACTGCAAGTGGTCTGCAGACAATTTGTGAGAGCGAGGCGGAATGTTTCGAGGATTGGTGGTGAGCTCCAGGAAATAACCATGTTGGATAATTCCGATCACCCATTTGTCGGTTGTTATAGATTGTCAAATGGGGAGAAATTGTTGAAGTCTTCCTCCGACAGGTGTGGTATGGTCGGAGGGAAGCGTGGGGAAGTCACTGCTTATTACCTTTGTAAGAGGAGGTGTTCTGGTCTGAGGGTGTGGTTTTGGACCCTGCTCGGTAAAAGGAGCATTGAAAGGAGCCTCTGTTTGAAGGAGACTGGCCTTAGACACTTCAGTGTCCTTTTTCATTTTCTCAAACACCTGATCTACCTCAGGACCACAGAGATGTTTTTTCTCAAATGGTGTATTTAAAATAAATTGTTGGACTTCGGGCTTAAACACGGAAATCCTTAACCAAGCATGTCTTCTGAGTAAGATGCTAGTGTTGACCTCCCTAGCTATGGTATCAGCAGCATCTAGAGCACATCTTATTGAAGAATTGGAAATTAGCTTTCCTTCATTTACCAAATCTTGTGCTTTTGCTTTATACTCATCTGGGAGCTATTGGAGCAATTTCTCCATTTCATCCGAGTGTGCCTCATCCTATCTGGCCAAAAGGCCCTGCGTGTTAGCAATCCGCCAGTGATTGGCAGCTTGAGCAGCTATGCGTTTACCAGAAGTGTCTATTAGCTTGGATTCTTTGTCTGGGGGAGGAACGTCCCCTGAGGTTTGGGAATTAGCTCGTTTGCAAGTATTGGACACCACCAGTGAGTCTAGTGGCAACTGACCTTTAAAATATTGGATCTGTTGGGGAGGCTTTACATTTTTTGTCGACTCTAGGAGTCAAGATGCGTGCACATACAGGATCTTTAAAAATGTCATCAGCGTGTCTCATCATACCTTTAAGCATAGGGAGTGTTTGTGTCGACCTGTGTATGGATCCTAATGTCTCAAACAAAAATCCTCTTCTAAGGATATTTTGTGTAGTACCACCCCATGGTATTCTGCAGCCCTGGCAATGAGTTCCTGATAAGATACATTGTCATCAGATGGAGATGGCTTAGCAGGGTAAAGGTCTGGATCATTGTCTAATGGAGGGTCAATTCTGTAATCCCGCCATGGACCTACTGGTAAATGCGTGTCCCCCTCATCAATATCATCCCCATCATGCTGAGATTGTGGAGAATCCTGAGGTGTGATGTGCAAAGGGTTTAAAGTCTGAGAAGAGGGTGGTGGAGGGGATGCTGGTGGTGGATGAAAAGGGCTGGTACCAACAGTCTTCTTTTTTAAAGGGATCTTGTAATGACTGTCCTCATCAGGAAGCTTGTGTTTACGAGGCAGCTTGGTATGAATATGACCAGTTTCTCGGTTCATATAAAGTCTCTTCTGTTTGGGATCCATTTTCAGTGGAACAATGTCTAAATTTGGATCAAAGGGGACATTTTTCGGTTTCGGCACTGGCGTTTTGGGTGCCGATATGGACTAGCCTTTGGGTGCGGAAGATTTCGGCTCCGAAGGAGGTTCATTTTTCGGAGTGGAGGATTTCAGCTCTGAGACGTATTTCGACTTGGAACCGGAGTGCTTCAGTTCCAAAGAGGTTATGTGTCAACTCGGTCCCGAGCCGGAAGGCTTGACTGGGTGTTTCGGAGCCGAGCCGGAATGCGGGGCGTCGGAAACGTCGTCTCGGGCTACTTATGTGAGTGGCACAAGCAGTGCTGCTGTACCACTAGTCGCATTTAATTTAAAGGTCCTGGGCACATATAGTGCACTATACTAGGGACTCTCCAAGACTCAGGGACAGGAGCACACCGGCAATGGCATTTGCTAACTTTAAAATGTATTGTGATCAATTGTGTCTATCCTCCAGGAATACGTCCGCAGGGATGCCATCGGGTCCTGGGGCTCTAGCTACTGCATCTAGTGCCTTATGAATATCAGTTAAATCAAAAAAGGGGTTCCTTTTTTTAGGGCCGGGTAGTCAATTGACAAATCAGTATATTCCACTTCTGCATCCACTATACAAGAGCCTTCAGCAAATACATTTGTAAAATGTTCAGTCCAGGCTGCTGGGGCTATGTGATTTTGGGGAGGAGGTGCTACACCATCATTGCCCCATGTAACAAAGGCCCAAAATCTATGAGAGTCCTTGGCAGAGCAACCTACCCTAAGATCCTGCCACCTCCTCTTATCCCAGTCTCTCTTAGCTAGAGCCTAAGTAGATTTATACTGCATTCTTGCCTCACGGATGTGCTGGACATCCTTGTCTTTGATTGACTTGATCAGCAGGGAGCGCATCCGTCTGCATTCTATGTTGAACGAAGGCTTCGAAGTAAGAAAGTGTGAGAGGATTCTCTTAAAAAGCATATTGTGTCAGGCTATAACTATGCTTAAATCCTCCTGGTGCGAAGGCTCGTCTGGCCACTTGATCAGACAGGAAGATATATCATCGCTAATGCTAGATAATATTTCTGAAGAACTAGCAATCTGAGCCCACTTGACACATCATTTGTCATTGAAGAGTTGGATACTACTAGTGGAGATGGCCATAGTCAGACATCCAGCAAAATATAGTCTATGCGGTGTTATCAAATGTATTGGCCCCTTTCCTATCAGACTCTGTTCTACCATTGGCTGCTTTTAAGCTCAATTCTATAGAAAAAACCTTAAGTTGCATGTCCATTTTTTGATACGGTAACAATCCCTACGATGGACATATAAAAAGCTGGCGTCGGTACATCGACGACGTGTTTATGGTATGGAGAGGCACAGTAGAAAACTTAAATGATTTTGTGATATGGTTGAATAATAGAAATCCAGATATCCAGTTCACCGTAAACTTCAGTAAAACAGAGATGAATTTCCTGGACCTCATGATTAAACATGAAGAGGGGTCTATCTACACCACCCTGTATAAAAAGAAAACAGACAGGAACACACTCCTGCATTTTCAAAGTTTCCATCAACGAAATCTGCGCGAACATTTACCTTTCAGTCAATTTCTGCAAATAAGGCGCAACTGCTCCAAGAAGGAGGACTATTTCAACAACGCTGCACTCCTTCTGAATAAACTATCTGAAAGAAACTACCCAAGAAAACTGCTCAAACGCGCAATGAAAAGGGCCTGGTATACTCCTAGAGACTCTCTCCTCACACCAAGACAAAAACAAGATAGTATGCCATTAGTCTGTGTCACCACTTTTTCCGGTCTCACCAATGAAGTGCAAAAAATTGTACGAAAAAATTGGAATACTGTGAAAGATCTAGACCCGTTTGTACAGACACCAATCTTCGCCTTGAAGAAAAACAAACGCATTAAGGACAAGCCAGTAGGTGCCAATACCGCAGCAAAGAAGGAGGTACAGACCTTACGAACAATGTTGTCCCTACCCCCAATCAAAGGACATAGGAAATGTGGGAACTGTATTTCATGCAACAGCACGATAGAAGGTGCAAAATTCACATATGGGACTAAATTTATAAAACATGAAGAGTTCACAAATTGCAACACACATAACGTAATCTACTGTGTAGTATGCCCATGCCCAAAGGCGTACATCGGGAAAACCACTCAGCCCATAAAAAAGCGAATAACACAGCACCGGTCAAGAATAAGATGCAAAACTCCTAATGCCCCAATGGTATCACACTGCATCGATAAAGACCATGGCCCGACCGATATCAAATGGACAGTGCTAAGGCACGTGACTGGAAAAAACATCGATAGCTCACTATCAAGAATCAAAGCAAAAACAATCATGTATCTGGGCACGATTGAGAATGGACTGAATGAAATGACTGAGATAACGCACGTCGGTTAACCAAAGCACAGGGACAGAGTGAACTCAAGCAATCCAAGCCCGGTCTCCTAACGAAAACACAGCTAAGAGATGAACATTTATGTAACTGGTATGAAGATTTGCTTTGCACCACTGGAGAAAAAAGAAATCTTGCAGAAATGCCACATAACTGTTAACATAAGGAGAGGAGGTAGATATCACGACATCCCTCTCACAAAACATAGCGCTCCCAAATTTTTTATTTTTTTTTGTCACGAGTGGCACATGAAAATATTGAAAAATAATGCAAAAGAACAAGATTGTTCCCAAACAAAACCCATCGATAAATAAGAAGGCGCAATGTGAACAGGATCACTATGACAACTGTACACTTTGGAAGCCAAGAAGCAACAGGAAGTCAGGCAAAAGGAAGGAGACACTGTGCACGTCGCACGCATCATGACGTCACACGCCGACACGTGTGAGAGAAGAACCAGGAGTTGAAATGCCGGCCAGGAACAACCACACGAAAACGCCCGAAGCGTAGAAGACGCCGTATTGGAAGTCGGAAGACGGTGAAGAATACAAACAGATGCTGCCAAGAATGAGGTATGCAGAAAATAGCGCCCTTATCGACCCTAAAGCGTAGAAATGCCTGCTCACCGGCTTGCACAGTCAGGAGATAGGACAAGCACAGAATCACGGGGAAAGCAAGAGCACGCTTAGGTGAAGAGACTCTCTTGCATGAAGAGCACTTGACTTACGCTGGAAAGATATTCACGACCACCAAATAGGGACACAATTAGCATACGGAGTTCGCTTCTATGCTAAATGTGACACACTAATAAAAGAGCTCCCACCAATGACATCTGATGCACTGGTAATTACCATACACCGAAATAAAACAACGAAGTGACAATGCACGCGACCCACCAATCAGGCACATGCATGCTGGCTGGCAAAACAAGAAGTATCAATATAAGGACTTCCCACAATATCACCCGGAGTATCTACAAAGTGTAAACACATAAGTTACACTGCATGTTGTTTACACAGTAGCACAAATAAGAGCCAGGACATAAAACGCATTCTCCCCCCTCATAAAACTCTCTTGCCATCAGATTGCTAACAAGTTGAATGCAAGAAATCTACAAGACAAGATAATGGAGGCCACAAACACCGGAAGTCTCCAATGCATCATGACCCGGTAGGTTGCAAGTCACATATATAAAAAAGCCTTCCAAATCAAGAAGTAGGAAGCCTAGTCATTCTGACATATGATTTTATTTATACAGGCTGTGAACAACTGCACCATAGCAAGACATGTGATCAAGGTACGTGAGGAGCCAAGGTTAATAAATCCACCCTAGTGACCATAGTAGAAAGCGCAGTTTCAAATTACAATCACTCTCATTTAATACAGGTATTAGATGTCCTACCAGAAAACAGTCCCGCCCTGATGAAGACCTTCATCTAAATAAAACGTTCTGGTCCAACCATCACGAAGGTCGAAACGCGCAGGCAACCACACACAAGGAGGTCAAGAGCAAACAAGGACAAAAACATGCCAATTGCCAGGCATCTTGAGTTTGAAAGCTTAAGCTCAAGTTAGAAATGTGTAAATAGTCTCTGACCTCCGCAGGACCCAGGGAATAGCGTTAATTGAGGACAAAAAAATAAATGTCCCAATGGTAGACACAAATTAGTAGGACTACAAGAGTTAAATTGAAAATAACTTTCTCGACGCGAAGTGACTGTATCTTTACCGTGTTTGATTGTAAAGATATGTGTTTGTTCATGTGAAATAATGTCTCTTGTGCTGTTAATGTTTCCATATATGTAAGTAATGTAAATATTGTAAATACTGCTTTTTGCTTTAAAGAAAACACCGAGGGTATGTTCAAAGATAATCGGTGACAGGACTCTTGAATGTAAAAAGTTTACAAAAAAGAAAAAATAAGAATAGTGAACCTAGAGTTAATTAAAAGGACTTCTGTGGTAAAAAGAAAAATCTAATTTATGGTGTCTGAGGCATTTGTTTGTTTGAAATTCATTTTTTGATTTATGGCAGCTCTAGACTTGGGATGCCCCATATTTCATCCTTGTCCCTTGTAAAGTTAATGTCATCACTGTACAGGGGTTCGAAAGTTTTATTGAAATCCCCTGCTATCAAGAGATATGCACAACGACTGGTGGGTATGAAATAGGCTTCCAGGGACGAGAAACTGGATGATTTAGCATCGCCCTTGACACCCCAGCATACACATTGTAGAGTTCTATTCTAGTGTGTTTATCGATTACCAGGTGTATAGCCAAGACATCTTGTATATCAAAGTTTATTGTCTGTATTTTACAGGAAAGACTAGCTCTGGTCCAAATGGTTAACCCCCCTGCAGGCCAACCAACACGTCTGTGCCTTGCTGGGGTATAAAAATGTAAATAGCCCGACTTATATGCTGGTTCCACACTCCAAGTTTCTTGGACCAAGCATATGTCATAGGGCTCAATGAATTTATTCCATTCTGGGAGGGAGATCTTAAAACCAAGGCCTGCCACATTTCATGAAATAAGTGTCGTAAGGGGTCTTTGATGGATGTCAAAAATAGGCTGTCAATGAGGTTCTTATTCCTCAATGTTAACTCAATAATGTCAAAATCCGACTCTTTTAGTGAATACCTTGTTGCAGCATTAATGTCCTCGCGTATGAGAGAATGACATCCCCTAACTTTCTGTATCCAATGAGTTACCTTATTAATCAATGTTTCCTCTCCCTCGCTACATGTGGACTGGCTGAGCTTGGGGACATTAATCATAAAAACTTTGCCAGGAATTTTTGAAACTGATGTGACCGCTTGAGATTGAGAATTCTGGGCTTGTTCCAAAGGGCGCTCAAACTCTCTAAGGAGAGGTTTAATGCCATGGCTAGAGGGGAGGGAAAAACAGGGTGATTGAGCTGGCCTAAGAATACTGTTCATCTTGATTCCCCCTAAATTGCTAGACATTCTCAACGGGGGAGCTAAGTGTTAGGAATGGGAAAAAATGGAAGGGGGCCCATTTTGAAAATTGTTTGTCCTTTCTGGTAGAGAGTTATTATTCCGTAATAGTGGAGTTGAAATTAACCTATCAGTTGGTTATCTCAAGCTTTCTGATATGCTATTTAATGATGCTGTTAAATGAACTATCAGCGCTTTTAAATCTCCCACTTCCCCCTAAGATTTTTAATATGTTAAAGATTGTGAGTGTTATCTCCCATAACAGAGAATGCGAGAAGGTCAGACCCATGAACATGCTGTATAGGTGGTAGGCTATTGGCTTCCTCTGTAAGTTGTGAAAAATGATTTGTACAGGGGATTGAGGGAGAAGTCAGCAGATGACTTGGTTCTACATTTTGGGCTTCTACGATGTGTGTTTCTAGGACTGGTGGCATGCTAGGGTTATAATGTTTGCTCATCTGTTGCTTAAAATAACTGGAAATGGATTGTAATTTGCTCTTAGACTTAGCTACTCCCACTTCTGTAAGGGGATTATTTTGCAGGTTTTTCTTTTTTTGGAGTAGCCCCAGATATATTAGGCAATTTACCAAATAATTCAGCTGATTTGGTGTTTCCAGCAATGGACCTTTGCTCTAATCTAGATGGAGTATCAGAGCTGAAAAGCAGCTCAACCTCCTCTATGAGAGTATCGATTTCTTTAAGACTACAGTTTCCTGTCTTTGGGCAATTTTTTGCAATTTTGGCGGTGCCCTGTACCTGCTCAGCTGCCTTGCGTTTCTCCATGACGGTGTTTTTAAGGCAAACTGCTACCATGCGAAACTACCCACTAAGTACACTGAAAAACAAGATTACCACTTTCTAACCCCTCACACTCTACTTTCTGGTGGGCCTGTCCAATAGCAAAATTACTGGTCAGCTGTCCAATTAGTCCAGTGCATTAAATTTTCCCAAAGTCAATCGCAAAACTAGTTCAATAGTTTAAAAGTCACACTGCCACACAATATAACTATACTGTGTGAGGCCTGCTAAGGCACTGCCGTGGGAATTACGATACACCTTTCCAACAGCCTTTTCATGTCGGTTCTTCCGCCATGAAAATGCTGGCGGAAAGGGTCTTTTGGGGCCCCTAGCAGGGCCCCTGTCCCTTGTGGCCCTACGCTTTGGGCCATTTGGGTGCGCCTGTGGTGCCCCCCTAAACAACCATGCATTGTGTGGCAAGCACCACATGGTGCCTGCCACACAGTTGATAGATGTTTCAAAAGTGTATTTTTCCTATTGCAGCTTGTGCTGTGGCCCCTAGACACAATCCACAATAGGAGGAATACACTTTCCAACCGCCGTGAAGGCGGTCGCATCCAAATCATGGTAGCGGGATTGCCAAGTCCTTGTTGGGTGGTCCCCTTACCTCTACGAAGTCGATCGGACGCTCGTCCGACTGGCATCGTAATGAGGCTCTAAATTCTCAGAAACTTCTGTCAGCTGTGCAAGGCCCTGTTTCACACTGTTCTCAAATTGCTATATTTAACCCTGTAAAGAGACCAGAGGGAGATTCTTAATTTCACACATATCACCTCTTCAGCATTAATGAAGTTAGGTCTTCCAATTAAGTTATTATGAGGATGTAGTTTGCCAGGTTGTCTAAGAAATGCCTGATAGCAGTGGCAGTCTGCAGAGTTTCCAGTCTGCTGTGGTAAACTGATTGTGTGGAACCTTAATATCGATGATAATATTGATGGTACTTAACATCTCAGTCATATTATTATGTGCACAATTAGTTTGAGGCTTTGAATACCAATCGTAAGTATATTGTTTTTGTTTGTGTAACAATAATATCAACGTTTAAATATCTCTAACTTTAATATTGTGGTGTTTAATATTGCTGTAGGTGTTCTTTGTATCAATAATGTTTAACTTATATGATTGTTGTTATTTTTTATGGATGTATTTAATATTTATTTTTTTATTTGTTAAGATGCTTTTTATTTTTTAACCCAGTTTTTCAAACTTGTTTTGATTTTTGTATTTTCAATAAAATTTGTAATTGGACTGTTTTTCAGTTTATAAGTCTTATAGGGGTTTTGTCTGGCTAGTGTTTTAAATAAATGTTTTGCATTTTTTTGAATTATTTTATTATTTTCGTAATAATACTTTTTTATTTTAATGTTATGTATTTTTTAAATTGGTAACCTTTAAAGGGGTTTGAGTGGGTAGTGTTTTTAAGTTTTTTTATGTTATTTAAAAAAATTTACATTTCTAATTACTTTTTAAATTATGTGTTTCTTTTTTTGTTTCTTTTTGGGTTGTTAGGTTTTGTTGACGTTTTGGCTGTGTAGCATATTAAAACCTATATAATTAAAAGTTTTGGTTTCAAAATGTTTTGTGTATATTTTATTTTTTTAAACGTGTTTTTATTGGTATTTGGCATGATTCGTCACATGAGTACACAAAGGAAAACCGGTGAATATGAACATTACATTAAATGATGTTTAAATCGTATCATAGATTGTTACAGACATTAATCCACGGGCAGCAACAACAGTTCCATTGCAGTTATTTCCTAGGAGCAGAGAACCTGATCATCTAGAAGCCTGCGCCCTGCCTACTAGCTTTATTAACAGTGGTCAGCATAGTAAGACCTGCCTGGTTGAGGAGAAACCATCTATTCACTGTCCACAGGGCCTATCTCTCCCCTTTAAGGCTGTCTAAATTTTCAAATGTGCCCCCGGTCAGCTGTAGGAAGTGTGGTCTAACTGAAGCCTCAGATGTTCATATGTTTAAAGACTGCCCGGCCATCGCTCTGTTTTGGGAAGAAGTTCGTAGGTCAGTGGAGTGTATTCTGGGAGCCCCAATCCAAATAGACCTGGCACTTATAATTTTCAGACTTACCAACCAAGTCACCGGGTCTGCTAAATCTCTCTTATTTTATGCCATTTTGTTAGCTAGGAGGCAAATATGCAAGCGTTGGATTGAACCCTCCCCTCCCTTGCATTCTGACTGGCTGATGTCGATGCTCGAGACATCCAAGATAGACCTGTCCAGAGGTTGTAGCGCAAAAAAGACTGCCTTTTGGGACTTGTTGTCGAAATGGGTCAGGGCTTGACCAACTCGGAGATACATTTGGTCCTATAATTATGCCTCCCTGACACTCTTTGGACCGCGTTGGGCACCCCCCTTACATATATGCCAACGTAGGGGTCCATCAGGCTCTTGTGGGCTTAGCAGAAGAGTAACCTCTTCCCCTTTTCTCTGGGGGCAATAACATCTATGTCTGTTAATGTACCTATAGGCTGAAAGTACAGTGAGTCTCCAACCCAATGCCTATCTTTCTTGGCTTGCTAAGTATTGGTACGGACAGCTGGTTTGTTTATAAGAGGTCTGAGGCGAATGAAGGAAAAAAAAAAAAAACAGTGGTCAAAGAAATTACTAACATCTTCGGGTATTGACCATATTATCTAGTACTTGCTTCACTGACTTCTGTTTACGACAACGTGTAAATTGGTGTTTTCCAACAGCGGTCCAGTATGTACGCATACCATTCGTAATCGTTTAAGAGCTACTTTATTTATTGAGTACAAACCTTATACCCAAAAGGGAAACAGTATGAAACAGAACATAAAACCTGTGCAGAGGAGAGGGGTGAATAGTAGTTGACAGTACCACCTGAGGGGGGAGTCATAGTGCGAAGAGAACGCTAGTGAACCCGAAGGGGGGGGGAAGGGCTCCCCGCTACCGCCATTTCTCCCTCGCCTGATCGTCAGAACTTTAACTGACAAGCACTCATGATCGACTATCACTTGGTTCAACACTCAGGGCCCACTGGGGACCGCACCGGACTGCCACGCCTAGCGCCCGGAGGACAGGCCCCCGGTCCCAGCCCTGCCTCCTCGCTATCAGTCCGCAGGTTTCTCCCATGCCACCAACGCCTCTCTCCATTGTTCAGCTATTGGGTGCTTCCGCAGTCCCTTGGACTCTTCCCAGCTGAGCGCTCTACCTTCTGCCCCAGCCCACCTGATGACATCCCCATTCCAAGTTTCGAACTGAGGCCCCCTTGGAGACTTCCATTCCATCGCTATTCTGCGATTAGCGAGGCCCAGTGCGAGATCTATCAGCCTTTTCCCAACTTTGCGCTTTGGCGGCCTAGGGAAGAGACCCAATAAACAAGTCTGCACTGTGGGGGCCAACACCCTGCCCAACGCCACCCTAAGCTTGCCCAGGACTGACTCCCAGAAGGGACGCAGGCCCCGGCAATCCCATGTCATGTGGCCAAAGTCTGCATCAGGGTGCATGCATCTGGGGCATTGTCGGGCTTCCCCCCCCCATAAGTCACATTAAGGCGGTGTAGGACATATGTGCATAATTGAATCGTATGTATTTTAAACGAGTATTGCAGGAGATCTTTTTGGGATAATGCAAGACCCTGCGCCATTCTGAATCTGTGAGTTCTCTGCCCCCGACTCTGTCCCACTTTGCCCTTAACCCACTCAGGGGACCTTCGGCCGTTGCTTGTAGCGTGGCATATAGCCATTTAACTAGATGACCTGCTGTACCAAGGGTAAATAAGGCGTGTAGTAGCGGGTGAGTCTCCGGTTCTTCCCTCCCTCTGTCCCATAACTGCGCAAACATGCGCGTCAGGGCCTCATATTGTAAAAATTGTCCTGGGGGAAGTCCACAGTCCTCGATCAGCTCTCTAAACGGGAGCAGGACTTTGTCCAGGTAGCAATCCCCGACATTGTCCAACCCTACGGCTGACCAACGAGCCAATTGCTCACTCGTGAATATAACTTGGGGGTCGCCATGTGGTAACCCCACAAGGGGCAACATGGGGGTGTACCTGGCGGATAGCTGCTCCTTACTTTGGCACCGCCTCCAAGTGTGGAAGGCTGTGCACTGCAACAGTGAACAATAAGGGGTGGGCGTTGCTGGGATTAGTAGCTTTGCTATCAATAGACTGGGACAGGACTCTGGATGCGATAAGCACGTGCCCTCCTCGTTTACTCCCTCTACCCATTGCGCTAGCCTCTGTAGCTGAGCAGCAAGCATATAAAGTTCAAAGTTCGGTACCCCTAGCCCATCTTCCGACATAGGGCGTTGTAGCGTTTTAAGAGACACCCTAGGGCACCCGTCTCCCCACACCAAGTCTCGTAGAAGGGTGTTCAAGGAGCGGAACCAGCTGCTTGGCATAAGGACCGGGAGATTAACAAAGAAATACAATAGCCGCGGCAGCATGACCATTTTAGATAGAGTGATCCGGGCCATAATGGGTAGTTGCAATGTGCGCCAAAAATGTACACAAGAGCGCAGCGACCGCAACGCCCTGCCCAAGTTTCCTTCCTTCAAATCATCCAAGGAGTGGAAGATGTGTATGCCTAGGTATTTAAACGTACTCTGAGCCCAGAGTATGTCGGCCATCAATGCTCCGGTCTGTGCAACGGTCCTGCTATTGGGAACAGATATGTCTTAGCTTTGTTGACCCGAAGGCCCAAGAGAAGCGCAAAGTCATCCAGGATTTGCATGGCTGCGGAGGTGCCAGTGGCTGCGTCTGTCAAGTATATCAGCAGGTCGTCAGCGTATAAAGAGACGTGATGTAACCGCCCTCCCATAGACAAACCAATCCCGTCCCCTCCCTGGCGGATCCTTTCCGCGAGGGGCTCGATTGCCAGGGCGAACAGGAGGGGAGAAAGGGGGCACCCCTGCCTAGTCCAGCGGGATATCTTATACTGTCTGGAAATTGTTCTGCCTGTTTTAACCCTTGCCGTAGGTGAAGCATAAAGGAGTTGCACCCACCGCACCCACTCTTCCCCCAAGCCCATGCGCAGCATCACCTCAAACAAGTACTCCCAACCCACTGTGTCAAAAGCTTTTTCTAAGTCGGCAGATAGAACCGCCGCCTGGTGTTTGGTTGGGGCCTCAACATGGTAGAGTATGGAGTAGAGCCTGCGGAGGTTATAAGAGGTACTGCGAGAGGGGATAAAGCCATTTTGGTCAGGGTGAACCAGAGCCCGCATGTGAGGGAGTAGCCTGCCAGCTAACACCTTACCGAGGATCTTAAAGTCCAGATTGAGCATGGAGAGAGGTCTGAAATCTTTCACTCCAGCCTCTGACTTCTTAGTCTTTGGGAGAGGGTTCACTAGAGCAGTCTGGGTGGAGCAGGGCAGTTCACCGCTATCGTACGCGGCTGCATACAACCTGACTAATTGTGGTGCTAATATATCGGCGAAGCGTTGGTAAAATTCCGCCGGAAGGCCATCTGGGTTCTCCCATTTCCTCCCGATCCTCCTCCTCCAATGTACGGAGCGGTAGAGGGCCCAAGAACTCATTTATATCCAGGCAGGGAGCCGCAGTGGGGGCCGAATACAATCACTCATAATATGCTAAAAAGGAATCGTTAATCGCGTCCGGGTCGTACACTCCCTCTCCCGTATCCAGGCTAAGTCGGGTGATTGGCGATCCCGCTAGTTCAGGTTTAATTAACCTAGCTAGGAGTCGGCCTGCCTTCCCTTCCTCCCTCTGCACTCTATCCAAATATTCCTTATAGTTGTAACATCTCAACCGCCCAATTGCATCATTATATTTTGTGCGTGTGGTCTGTAGTGACACGCGAGCAGCGGCATCAGTACCCTGGATGTTATCTAAGCTGCGGATGCTCCCTTCCAGGTCTAAGAGTTCTTGACGGAGCTCCCTGTGGGCACCACTCGCCTGTCCCACACAGTGACCCCTTACGACCATTTAAATGCCTCCCACTCCACTTGAGCAGAAGATGCTGTTTTGGCGTTGATGGGGAACTATGTGTCTAGGAGTGTATGTAATGACGTGCGGAAAGGAGCATCCTCAAGCATTGTCAGATTCAGTTTCCAGGTGGGGATCGGAGGTCGCCTACCCGGGAGCTGATGCGTCATAATCAGTGGACTATGGTCCGACACTGTACGCCCATCGTCTCTTCAACTTCCCGGCTTCCTCACTATTCAGGTGTGTCTCCTGGAGAAATGCAATGTGCATGTCCCTGCGCCTCAGATAGGAATAAATATTGTAGCACTTTGCAATAGACCCCATACCTCGAATGTTCCATGTCAGGAACCGCAAAACGTTATGACCGTCTGCCATTCATTTTGGGTAGCACAAGACAGCCCCACAATGGAAGCCTTTCCCTGCCCCCGTTCATGCACCACCACCCCCCTCTCAAACTTCAAAACATAAGAAACAAACAAATGGACCCCCACGTTGGTCAACTCCCCGACCCCCGGGCAGTCCAACAACGGTCGGCCGCCCAAACAGCGTGTGAAACATTTGTACTAGATGAGGCCCCAACCTAGTAAGGCACTCAGCAGGGGGTAGCCAATGAAGACATAGTTCAGGGCGCCCAAACCATCCAGAGCGCACCGGCCCCGCATAAGATGGGGCAGCTCGGGACCTGGATCAGCAATCAACAGACAGGCACCCCTCCAGATATCAAAGTCACTGCGGTGATCTAACTGCCTCAGATAATTTCGTCGGATATCTTCGGCGTCACCACTGGCAACTTCACACTGTCACTGCGGGAGGTGTCTGACTCATTCTCTTCAGTCTCTCTCGAGGAGCGGGCCTCCACCACTGGGGAGGGACTCTTGCCCTGCATAAGCGCTGCCACAGCCTGCAACGCTTCAGCCCTCTCCCTCTGTCTGCGAAGAGGTTGGTTTCTTCGTGGCCCCTCTACGAGGTTGTCTTCGGGAGTGCTTCCCAAGCTCCGTGGCTTTCTTCGGAGCAGGTCCAGGGCCCGTGCACCGTGGAGACCCAATCTTGTAGGCCTCTAACCAGCCCCAGGCGTCTTTGGAACTTTCAAAGTAGTGAGTGTTCCCATCTAGGATAATACGTAGCCGGGCTGGGAACATCAGAGAGTATTGGAGGCCTTCCTCTCTCAACGCCTTTTTGACCTCTAGGTAAGAGGCCCGTTTCCTCTGCAATTCCAGTGTATAATCCGGGAAGAGGGAGATTCTGCTGTTGTCCATGGCAAATGGGCCCTCCGCGCGAGCTTTCTGCAGGAGGAAGTCTCTATCTCGAAAATGGAGCAATCGAGCCACCACGGGCCGCGGGGGTCTTCCAGGGGCCAGCGGTTTGGCCGGCACCCTATGGACCCTCTCCAGTGTATAGAAGGTGGACAGTCCCTCAGGTGTCACCACCCTACGTAGCCAATGCTCCAAGAAGGACACCATATCACTGCCTTCCGCCCCTTCTGGCAGGCCCAGGACCCTGATGTTGCTCCTCCGGTTGCGCCGTTCGGCGTCTTCGGCCCTCCGCTCTAGCACACCCACTCTGTCCATAAGGGCCGCCACCTGCTGCTCTAGTGCATTCTGTGCCGGCGTTAGTTCCGCAATACTGGTTTCAGTCCCTTTCCCTCTCTCCAATAGCTTCTTGTGCTCTTCCCGCAGTCGGCCAAGCCCCACCGCGACTGTGCTGATATCCTGGTGGAGGGTGGCCTTCATGTCCGCTATGGCCTCCAGGATTTTGCTCAGCTGTTGTTGCACCGGGTCCTCTGTGGTAGGCTGCGATTGCTCCTGGGCACTGTCCTCCTGGTCGTGCGAGGCCCCCAGCTGTCGGCCCCTGGGTTTGCCCATTATGCCAGAAATCTCTTTAGGTCTCCCGGGAGGATATGACTAAAACCTGCAGTGCCACCCCTGGACACCACGTAGTGAGGCATCCTATGTTCCAGTGGCCACGGGTCAAAATATCTGCCCCAGTATCCCGGCCCCGAAAGACAGCTTGGTATGGGGCCGTCACGCGCCTCGCAGGTGTGTAGGCTGTGCCCCCCGGGGCAGGAACAGGTTGTCGCAGCCCCCTCTGTCTGCCTGCTTCAAACACACTCCCAATGGTGGGGCAGCCTCATGATCAGCTCCCACAGCCACGTGGGCGCAGGCCCTTATTCAGTCCCCCTCCGTGGGTTGCCTGCATTCCTTAACACCCCCAGGGGCCGGGGGGCCACGCTGCACTTATTGTAGGTGTCGCAGTAGGCAGTGTCCAAACCCCAGGCAACCCTCCAATGCAGGCCACAGGTGTACCAGGGAGCAGACCTCTCAGGCAGCGACTTCAGTAACTGCCTCCTACCAGCTGGGAACAAATCCAACCTCCCCCGGTCTTCACAAGGGGCTGTGCCACTTCTCCTGTTGTGGCCCAGGCCCCCAGGAGGAGGATCAACCAAGGCCAGGCCCTTCAGTGCGCCACCGGGCTCGTGCGAGGAAACAGCTCGGCTCACACAGCCCCCAGAGCCAGCGCAGGTTGGCACGAGCCCCGATCCAGGCTCCGATCCCCAGCCGCACCCAGCTCCTCACCTCCGGGATGATTTCTCCGTGCGTCGGTGCTCCACGCGGGGGGCGACACCTCAGCCAAGCGCCCAAACCGGACTCCAACTCAGCAGCTGTGGGGCACCCGATCTATGGGCAGGCAGCAACCCCCTCAGAGTTACTCGTCACTCGACTCCGGTCGTCTGCTCCGAAGCCGCCATCTTGAGGGCGCTCCAACCAGCCGCGGTTCCAGGCTCCGCTCTCTCGCCATGTGCCCGGTGATCGGCGAGCTCGTAAAGGCCTGCCCTTCACAGCAGGGTACGTTTTCCGCCGTCGCCCAGGCCCCAGCTGCCAGTAATTAAGCCAATAAATGACGGGCCGGCACGGAGCTCCGAGCCCACGCGTCCGCCATCATAGACTCCAGGCCATGCCCCCTGTATATTTTATTTTATGTATTTAATTTTAATAAATACTTTTGTGATTAGGTTCCAATTAATTTAAATTCTTAAATTTTTTTAATGTATTTTTTTAAATGACATTTATTAAATTAACTAATTAATAAAAATGTAAATCCCCCAGAATCCAATACTTTCTCCAGTGTTGCTTAGTTTGGAGTGTGACTAGTAACCCTGAACTCCCTATAGCCCAGGAGTTCACCATTTTTTTTAGTTTGGAGTGGTAATAGAAATTGTCATCTCGCCCACGTAATTTCCAGTTTTCACATATTTTGTTTACTTTGTATTGGCAACAGTTATTCTGGATTTTTTTATTCAAAAAATGTTTTATCTGTTTAACCAAAAACACATTTTATGCTTTATTCTTATACTACTTAATTGTTAACAAAATAACATTTCTATCTGTACAATATATTTTGTTTAGTTACATAAATATAAATATTTCTTTAATACAGATTGCATTTAATGTATATTCAATTAATATTATACGTTTGAATAACTAAACTAATGTATACCATGTTTTTGTATCCATTTATGCAATTGTTTCACTAAGTATTACATTTTTTGATTTTCATATTAACCATTTCTCATGTTTTCTTTTTTTCATAAATACAGATTGTTAAACTTAATAAACATTTCATTAAAATACCTTTTCACCTTTTTTGAGCATTTAATACAAAACATGTTAAATATTCCACATTTAAACATATAACATAAACATTTTATATACCACATAGTTTAATGTTTTTAAAACTTTTTTTCTTACATGTAAACTCTTTTTACATAGGATAATGCAAAAAGAATTGTTTTATTTTCATTAAGACAGCATTTTTTTATATCTCATAGAATACTTTCTATAAATCTTTTTTCATCAGTCAATGGTGATTGTTGTGGAGAATAATTGTTAAGGTGTTAAATATGGTTAAGGTGATAATATGCTCTTATTCTGCTTCTTATAAAGTTACTGTGTTTTGAGATGGAGGTGAGCATGTATATGTTGTGTATATTTTATAGGATTGATGAAGATTTCAATCAAGTTGTATTTTTTCTTGTGTTCCCTTTTTGTTTGGTTTTGTTTTTTGTGAAAGGAATTATTTTAGATATTTCTTATACCTAACTTTTAAGCAAATTCCTTTTATGTTTTCTTTTTTGGTATGCATACCATTTTTTGGATTGTTTTTTAGCCTGTATGGATTATGTTAATTTTTTTAATATGTTTGGATTTGATTTTTTCATTTTGGGGGTATCTCTAATGGATAAATGTCTTTTAGGATGATTTGTGAAGATGCCCTACTGCTATACAACTGTCAGTAATATTTTACATTTATCTTTTTTTGTTGGAGGGAAAGTTTATATTGTATTATGTAAGTAATAAAATGATTATGAATATTTGTATGTACTATGGCTTGTATTCAATTACTGTATTATTGTAATCCATGCATTACTTATGTGTTTGATATTTTCATCTATATTGTATTTGTATATATTTTTTTAACTATCTTTGTGAGTTTATGGGAAAATTAGAATTTTGGTGAAGATTTCTTTATTTAAAGTATGGTGTGTGCTACAGAGTCTAGGTTGTCTAGAGTATGAAGATCTGTAAATAGTGTTACTTTTTTGCATAAGATTTCTACATGTATTTGATTTAGTTGGATAGTTTGGTTTTAAGGTTTGAGTAATTAATTACTTATTAGAATATTTAAAATTATAATTATGCAATTACATAACTAAATGACAAACTAAAGCTTCCGAAAATAAAATTATATATTTTTAAAACACTGCCCATCCAACACCTCTCTAAAACCCAACGAACTAAAAACATACATAATTATTATAAAATGTAAAAATATAATTAAGAACTGCTAAACACTAAACTATTTAAACATTTAAAATAATTTAAAAACAGTGTTTTAAAACACTACCCACCCAAACTGAAAAAATGTGGAAAAAAATATATATAAAATATTTAAGACTAGTATAAATATCACTTCCAAATGAAAAAATATACAAAGAGAAACTGCACCCTCAATAACCAATGGCCATAGCCAGAAGCTGTGCCCAATGGGTACCGAGGAGACTACCTGCAGTGAGTGACCCAAGGCCAGATCCTGTGACCTGTGGGTGTTGGCAATGTTTGAAGGTAGTGCAGAATGAGAGCTGGAACGTGGTCTGATGCTGCACCCTGCGCCATGAGCCTAACGGCAAAAGCTAAAAATGGTGGTAAGATATTGAGGGCCTGGTATTGGGTACAGCTTATAAGTATGAAAAAGTTGTATCTTAGCCGCATTTTTCTTTGGTCACTTTAATCATAATTTTGGCCTCAGCCTTAGGGGTCGATTCCGATTCGGGCCGGAAATTTCTCCGACCGAGCCGGACCCGGAGAGATTTCCGACCGAATCGGACCCGTGCAGTCCGACCGAACGAGTACGATGCGGCCGTATGTTATCGGACTCGAGTCGGTCGGACTCCCATTGAAGTCAATGGGAGCCGGTCGTACAACGCGTACGCGGGCTCCCATTGACTCAATGGGTGCGAGTCGGACAAGGGCGCCCCCTACAGCGGGTACGCGGCGAAGCGATTCGCGCCGTACACGCACAGGTAGGGGGACCCATGGGTCCCCCCTGTGTGCGACTCGCGCGGCTACGCGTACAGGGGGTCCGACACGGACCCCCAAAGTACGGCTCCGACAGCTCTTTCGAGCCGGAGTGCGCGGCTCGGTCGGACTGCTCGCGGCGCGCATCGTACTTACCCGGCCGGGAAACGTCTCCATTGCGCGGTGCGAGTCGAGTCCGAGCGAGTCGGTCGGAGTGGTTCGAGCCGGGAGCGAGTCGGTCGGAGCGGTCGGGACGCCCGGACGAGTCGGTCGGCGATTTCGCATCGTACTCGCTCGGCCGGACCCGCGTACGGTTCGGTCGGGAAACAGGGCTCCGAATCGGATCCGGTAAAGCCGAATCCGATTCGGAGCACTACCGGCCGAGATCGGAATCGGCCCCTTAGTGTATAGGTTATTCATCATCCCTACTAATTTAGGGGGACTCCAAAGTACAATAGGTTCGTGAACAGAACTTCCCACTGTATGCAATCAAAAGCCCTCTCGTCATTGAGCATAAATATTGCAGCCTCTATCTTATTGGTTGAATAATAATCGATTGCCTGAACAAGAAAATTTACATTCAGTGACATTGATCTCCCGGGCAAAATGATGTTTTGGTCACCATGTACTGATGATGCAGCAGGGGCTAGCCTTAACATCATGATTTAGGGAAGAGTTTATAATCGGAATATAAGAGGCTGATAGGATGATATGAACCAAGTTGTTCAGGCGGTTTTTCCTTTTTGAGAAAGCTTACGATGACTGCCTTCGTGAACGCCTTAAGGATTTCACATCCATTCAGGATTTCATTAAAAAGTATAACTAGATCATTCACTAGCTGCGCTATGAATACTTTATAGAATTTGAGTGGTAGGGCATCGTTGCCACATGCTTTGGCATTATGCATAATTTTAATAGCATCTTTAATCTCAGTGCTCGTAATGGGAACCCACACCCTTTCCCGAAGTTTCAGTGAGGGAAGTTTTATCCGGTGCAAGAAGGCTTCAATCGTGCTAGGCAATGGGTTGCTAGTAGAAGCATAGAGATCTGCATAATGATCTAGAAACACCCTGCCAATCTGATCGATGTCTGTTACCGTGCTATTCTGATATAAGTCAAAGATTGCTTTAATGACCCCCTGGTTGCGCTTCTTTTTATCCGACCACGCCAAATAACACCCTGCATGCTTGCTCTCTTCATAGAATTGCTGCAAACAGGAATTCTCATTGACCAAATCTCTGGAAGTAAAAGTCTCTGACTTACCAATGTCAAATTAGCATTGGATTCAGCAGTGTGTAGACTGAGGTCATCCCTATGAGCCTGCTCCAAGTCTTGTTGCAGGATGGCAATTTCTTCCCGTCTTGCTTTATTGGCTTTGACTGTATAGGAGATTGCGCAGGTTATACAGTGAGTGTAATCATCCACCTCTGATGGGAGTGCTAGGTTCTGCTTGACTGGGGCCTCGCCTCAGCCAACCAGAATGTGTCAATTCCAACACTCATAGGAAAGAGGAGAGAGACCAAAGTGAATGTATGTCAGTGGATGTGAGAGTCACTGGATGCATCAGCGTCTGCATGTACCAGAGAAAGGCGGTGTGTAAAGAGAATAAAACACATGTGTGAAGTGCCCCCGTGTCCCTCCGTAAACCCATTACCATGAGAGCTGATGGCAAGCAAACATTAAAATGGTGCACGTCGATGCAGGGTGCTAGTGACATTCCAGGTGGTATTTTGACGGTGGAAAGCACCAGAAGCACATCCAAAGTGACAACATGTCAGACAAGCCACAAGACGCAGCGGGCCCAGCACCACAATGGTATGCACAGGCGCCAATCACAGTGCTACTGCCATTTAGCCAGCTGGTGGATCCCGCGACTGCTGCTTCGTGCTGGTGGATATGGTGCATTTACCACTACGTTTGTGCCACGCACGAGACAGATAGAACTGTTAAAAGTGCATGTGTGATGCTTCACGTGGGTGACGCAGAACTATATGATCTATTCGAACGATACCGGCGCCTCTACTTCAGGATCTCTTTGGCAGCCAAAATCTTTCAAGATGCTAATCGAGAAACCCTGAAGGGCTGGTCAGAGTGATCAATGTGAGCGACAACATCTTGATTTTCTCTGACACTTTGGAGGTGCACCACGTGAGGTTGAGAGCATCCTCAAATGCCTGGCAGACAGTGGGCTAACATTACTACACCAAAAAGTGTTCCTTCTACACGAATGCTGTTGAGTTCTTTGAATACCACTTCTTGAGCAAAGGACTGCAGGTTGATCCCAAGAAGGTGGAAGCCATTCGATTTATAGTGGTTCCCCGAAATGCATCTGAAGTACGAAGTTCTCTGGGGATGGCTAGTTACTGGGGACATTTTATCCCCAACCTGGACACCTTGTCAGAACCCCTGTGGGCTTTGACTAAATGTGACTGCTCCTGGGAGTAGGACAGCAGGACAGAGCAGGAGTTCAGGAAGGTGAAGGAAGCGCTGTTAGATGATGTCACGATGGTGTACTACAGTCTCAGGTGCCGGACCGAGCTGGTAGTGGACGCAAGCCCCATGGGCCTTTGTGCTGTCCTGCTCCAGGAGGAACATGAAGGATCATGGGTCCCCATTGCCTACGCCAGCAGGGCTCTCACTGACACTGAGGCTCTGTATGCCCAAATTGAGCGGGAGTCCCTGGCACTTTGGTGGGCTTGTCAGCACTCCCACCTATATCTCTGTGGAGAAAGATTTCATGTAGTGACAGGCCACAAACTATTGGTCCCCTTGTTTGCCGGCCCCGCTTGAAACGGGCCACTGCGGATCGAACAATGGGCGGTTAAACTTCAACAGTACTCATTCGATGTGGTGTATCACCCAGGGGTGAACAACTTTGCAGACTACCGGTCTCAACATCCCATCATGCCCATTGAGACCCGCAGCAAGGAAAAAGATGAAGGCGTGGAAGGCTTCGTAAAGATGATTGCTGAGGTTGCCTGCCCAAGGGCAATGTCTCTAACAGAAATCCAGGAGGCTATCGCAAGCGACACTCCAATACCAAAGTGGCGCTTCAGAGATGATAGTGGCACAACTTTCTAGATGGGGGCTGAGCACTCGCTGCGGAGGAGCAGGCAGTGATGAGCCAAATCAGCTGGATTTGTGAGGAGCTCTGAACGAGTGATGAAGGGCTGTTGCTGTCAGTGCATCAAATTGTGGTCCCACAAAGCCAATGGGCCCGAGTCATCAAACTGGCTCACCAGGGGCACCAGGGCATCACCAAGACCAAAGCCCGCCTCCAAGACATGTTGTGGTTCCTTGGTTTGGACAAGTGGGTAGAGGAGAAGGTGAGAAACTGTCCTTCATGCGCCATCACTAGTGGAGACCCACTGCCTGCACCAGTGATTATAGAAGAAGCGAGCCTTAATCTATGGACATCTGTCAACATGGATTTCAGCAGTTTCCCCAATGGCTGACTCACCGCAGTCATCATAGACAGCCACACCAAGTACCTCGCTGTAGAGCTAGTGAGGTCGACAGTGTTTGGAAATGTCAAACCCACACTGGAGAAAATATTTGCACTATTAGGCATGCCAGATGAAATTAAGACTGACAATGGCCCGCCATTCCGGGGCAAGAGTTCCAAGCATATCTCAAGAGCCTCAATGTAAAACACCAGAAAGTGACCCCGCAGTGGCCCCAGGCCAAATGAGAAGTCGAGCGATTCATGCGCACTTTAAACAGAGCTCTGAGAATCGGGGCAGAGAGAGGAGAAGATGCAAAGTACAGCCTGCACCGATTTTTGATAGCCTATTGTCAGATACCCCAGAGCACCAAGGGGTGCTCTCCAAGGGACCCGTTGATCAGGAGATGTGCTTGAGCCATCATTCTGGCAGGGCCTAGCTGGAAATTGCCAGTCATTGATGTTCGGGCTACACAGGAGAAGCTCCAGGCCACTAACGATTGGGGCAGCAAAGACTGAAAGGCAGTGGTGTCTGACATTGTTGTTGGTGACAAAGTGATAATAAAAGTTCACCATCTGGGATGGAAGTTCCGCACCCCGTTTGAGAAGGAAGTGTGGGAAGTCACACGAGTCCAAGGGACAATGGTCACAGTTCAGAGAGGATCGTCCCTAGTGTCCAGAAATATTTCATGGTTCAAGAGAGTCAGATCGGCAGAGCATGAACAACCAGAATACCACAACCCCATGAATGACGCCACCAGCCTGGAGGACACTCATTCCAACCCAGGCCAGGATACCCCACCAGCGACACCTCTACAAGGAGCCCACACTAAAGCCCACAACCAGCTGCCTGCCGTGCAGCAGAGTGGGAGTGATGGATGTACCATGAGCCAGGATTTGAGTGGTCGCAGCCAGAGGTATGAACTCCGGCTCAATCCTGCACCAAGTCAGAGACTCAGAGACTATGTATGCTGTGTCTCCGTTCCATGATTCTGCTATTATTTTATTTTATTCTTTTTCCTTTATTGCTATCATGCCAGTAAAATTTAGGAGGGATGTAGAGTGCCACCCGGACGCAAAGATATTATGTATCGAGAATGCAGCCAGAGGGCCGGGCGCGGCCCGATGGTATAAATAAAGGCTGGGTGATCGCTCGTATTCAGTGTGTCTAAGACCCTTATTTTATGACCCAGTGTGGGGCCTGCAAGCAGTCTGTCACCAAGGTGCACCATTCCCACACTGACATCCCTGGGGAGCACCTAACTATCATTTCATTTTCCATGCTGGAAGATCAGCAAGTCTGTCAACTGGCAGAACTATCCACTTAGTGCTCAGCACCGCGTGATCATTGCATAAGTGTTCCTCTTGGAACTACTAATGTTCATGAGGAGTTATATTGCCCAATTCTGCCTTTTTGGCATAGAATTTTACACTGGGTTATTTGAGATGACTGCCTTAAAGAGTGTTTTTTTGCAGTACTGTCTTGCTGGCACTACTTTTACTTCCAGGTATTTAATATTGCGACCATTTGTGAGTGGCCTTACAAGAGTTCCCAATGGAATCACTGAGGAAATTGGAGCCTGCTGGTTTTGAAGGAACACTATTTGTTTTAAATATATTTTTGTAATTTTTATTCCTGATGGTAACATTCTGTCAGCAAAGTTACTTTTCATGATGCACCAACCTGCAGTGTCAATTGGAGCATATCTAGGAAGAGGCTTCTTCCTTGCAGTGCTTCACATCCTCCATCACAACACAAATGCAAAATCTTGGAGCTTTGCCTGCCAATAATACAGCCAACGTTGTCAATGCTGCCATGCTGCTGGGCACCCTAAACATTATATGCAAGCTTGCATCTCACTGAGAAAGCCGCACCAGGTGATAGCCTTTCTACATGTATGACTTCCTTCCTTAGGGGATTTTAACCCCATTTATTTCCCCACATCATGTACAATTCTTGAGGGGGGCTTATTAGGTTTGGCTGAGTGGGAACACCTCTATAAATCAGCGGAGCCTCGGCAGTGCCAAGCTCGCTGGTTCCATGTCCCATTAGAGATAGAGAGAACCACTGGTATTTCATGGGTAGAACTTCAGCTTGATCTGGAGCTGGTGTAGAGTTATCAGCAATGTTTGACTTGTAAAAAAAACATAAGTGTTGGGTCTAAAGCTTTGCTCAGAAGCCTGCGTCGGCACTATTAAATGTCAGCATGATGAAAACCAATGCTGCGTAGCTTTTATTTCATCTCATGCCTCATTAATCCACTACCAGACACTTTCAGTCCCTTTATCTCACTCTTGCAGGTCTCTGCATTCTCCCTTTCTGTAGGTGTTCCATTTTTCATCTTCCTCCTTCCCCTTGTGCATTTTGCTCTTTCTTGCTCTGAGTCAAAGTCTGATGAAAAGTGCTGGTCCCCAAAAACGAGTGCCGGTGGGCCCCACCTCCAACTATCGGCTCAAATTAAGGACTGGTTATCGGAAAGATAGGCAGATAAGGAATAGAGACTATTTAATCTCCTCTTACCTATCTATTCTTAGCTTGAAGATAGAGTGGTTGTCAATATTCTGGAGTCAATATTGTTTCAGATTGATATTTTGTAACTCGATATTGTGACCTGAACCACCGCCTCACTTTCCACGTTCCCGCCAGACAACTCCGATCCTCCCAACTCGCCCTAGCCTCTGTCCCCAGGATCCACAAGACCAGAACCGGAGGAAGATCGTTCTCCTACCTCACCGCTAAGACCTGCAACACAATGCCCCTCTACCTCAGGCTATCTGCGCCGCTGATCCAATTCAAGAAGGACCTCAAGATCTGGCTCTTTGAATTATCCTCCACTCAGTCAGACCATTAGCCCCCTACCCCATGCCTTAAGACCCTCACGGGTGAGTAGCTGCACTATACAAATCCCTGATTGATTGATTGATTGACTCACGATATGGTTGGATCTCATGGCTACCATAATATTAAAGGATTGCGTGCACTTTGTACATATGCTACAGTATTTGTGCATATTTATGCATATACCACATTAATTACATGCTGCACAAGGTTGTTATATAATCCAGTTCATTTATTTTTTTCTCATGTTAAAGCGAATATGTCTTGTTCTGTATTCAGGCAACATCCCGTTTGGTCACTGGGGACCCGCAGGCATGTTGGGTTCCATTTACAAAAGCATGTAAGAGTAGATAATTTTACGTACTCTTGCACGCTTCTATAAATTGGCTCCTTAACCCGAAATATTTTAATAAAATAGGACTATTCAATGAATATTAATATACAAGACGTACAAATAGAAAGGAATGTGCCCTCTTGCACTTTTGCTAATAGGGAGAGGGACATTTTGGGTCACTTCACAAAGGCGTGTAAGAGTATGTAAAAGAGTACTACAGGGCTACTACTTCCCTTACTCACAAATGTTTTTGTGACTCAACCCCATTGGGCCCGATTCACAGAACTAACTTAAGACAAAATCCTAAACTTACTACCATTTTGGTATTCACAGAAGGCACTTACTCATTTTGGTATTCACAGAAGGCACTTACTCATTTCGGTATTCACAGAAGGCACTTACTCATTTCGGTATTCACAGAAGTTAGGAGTCCTAACTTTAGGACTCCTAAATGCCTTCTGTGAATACCGAAAGTCTTAAAGTTAGGATTTTCTCAGTTTAGGAGTAGTAAAGTTAGGACTCCTACCTTTACTACTCCTAAACTGAGAAAAATCCTAACTTTAAGACTTTCGGTATTCACAGAAGGCATTTAGGAGTCCTAAAGTTAGGACTCCTAACTTCTGTGAATACCGAAATGAGTAAGTGCCTTCTGTGAATACCGAAATGAGTAAGTGCCTTCTGTGAATACCAAAATGGTAGTAAGTTTAGGATTTTGTCTTAAGTTAGTTCTGTGAATCGGGCCCATTGTGTCCACTTGCGTATGGGGAAGAAGGACTGACAGTTATGGTGCACCTGCGGCTCTCCAGTGCTTTGAGTCTTCATCAGCACAGTACCTCTGTACTGCACGCAGGGCAGTACGTGTTTGTTGGCATGAGGTGTGATGGTGTAAAGGGCTGGAAGATTTAGCAAAGGGCAATTTACAACTCATGTGTCCTTTCTTGGAGCAAATGTTTAATGCATAATGTGCGCACGAGAATGACACCATATGTACATATTTCTGCCTTCACATTCGGGGAAAACGACGACTCTGCACAGTCAATGTTTATTTTTAGACCCAAATAACACTTATTAACAGTGCCACTTGAATTATGCGGCAGGGGAGGACCAAATTATGCAGCAGGGTTTAGTAAATTATACTGCAAGAAATGGCAAATTATTATTTCTTGTTTTTGTCATTTTCACAAATATTAACACTATCCGAGCAACGGGGTTTGCCTCATTAGTACCAGCCTGACACCCAAATACAGCAATAAGTAACAGAAGATGGTCTTTGTGAAGAGCCTTCTCTTGTGCAGTAACGCGTTCTGCCTTGTTTTCATTAATTTTTCACTCGCTTGAGCTTGAAACTGTGTTTTTTTGTTAAAATCTGACGATTATGCAGCAGCAGATGGGTTATGTGGCAACTGCAACAAATGCATAATTATGCGGAAAACGCCACAAAGTGGCATATTTCAGTGGCTCTGCTTATAAATCAGGCGCAGCGCGGTGTTCCATGAGCGGTGGGTAAGAGACGTCCAACCTCGAAAGAGAGTTTCGATGAGCGGCACACGACAGAGGCATGCAGTGGGCAGGGTGGCATCTTACTGGGGGGAAGAGCGATGACAGTACAGTGGAGACGGAGTTCCCCTTGCTGGAGAGGTTTTCGTCGCTTTCAACCCCTGCAAACAGTAGCGAAACTGTTCAATGGTGCCGGGGCCATAATTTGAGTAGGGGTGCTGATGTAACGCACAGTATTTAAACCAGCAGTACCTTTAGCACCACGGGGCTACAGGTTCTGTATGCCCCTCTTTTCCTATTTTCTACTACGAAAACATTCGGATATTGAACTGCAGCTGATGGAATGTTGATTTTTTACTAACTTAATTAAAAGCAGGTTCCGAGCATCCGAAAGGGGTTCTCTTAAGGGCTCGGCGAGGTGCTGATCCTGGCTGCGCGCTGGGGGTCCTCGGCCTCTGTGCGTCTGAGCGCGCTCTGCCAGATGCCCCCTGTGCCGTCGGTCCCTGTCCTCACTCTCTTTGCGCTGCCCTCCCTCTCCACGCGCGGCCCTTCCTCCCCCGCCCACCCTGTGTGGACAGCGCCCTCCCTCCGCTGTCAGGGCTGACACCTGCCGGGAGGAGCAGTGGGGCGGTGGCTGCGCGTTCATCCACAGGAACCGCTGCACTTCGCCCTCAGCGCCGATCTGATCCCGCGGGGAGGGGGGCAAGTTCCCATGAGTCAAACCGGAACCCCCGTAACAGCCACTAGCGCCTCGAAGGAGCCCTCCACCTCGCTTGCCGACGTGACAGTGGCCAACGAGAAGCAGGGTCTCTGAGACCATCAATAGCGCGTAATATATCACTTTTAAGTTGGAAGGGTTTACATTATTCATTTCTAAGTGGTCGGCGTGGGCACTGCTGAGGAGCGAAAACGCCGAGATCAAACAAAGTTTGGTGTCAAGAAAAGTTGATACGACTGGCTGCCTCTTCGCGACCTCGGTGAAGCAGAGGACACGGACATCCGTCTGCGCGCCCAGGAGTAAGGGCTTTGCCCCGGACAGTGCTGTGAGGTGCGACCGCGGTGCTGGAGGAGCAGGTGCATTGCTGAAGAGACTAGGTGAGCAGATGCGCCTCAGGGAGAGACGGGAAGATGGGGTTACAGACGCTTTTTTGGTAATTTCTGGATTTTTCCAGAACACGGTACAAGCTCCCTAATTCATCTATACATAGGCTCTGGACTAGCTGATAAAATGGTGACATGCTTGCAATAAACTGAATCTGAAGGGGGCCTCGTAGAGTGTCAGATGTGTGGTTGGGCAGGTGTGTACCATGCTGACGTCACGTCCACAGACAGGTAAGAACTCAGGGGACCCTTACACCGGCGGTACTCCGCCTGGCCCCTCCGTTCCACGGATCAGCTTTAGACCTTTCATTGGAATCTGTCTGAGGTGAGTTGGCATCCACATACCCAATACCTTCCCGCCTCTCATCCCCTTTCCGCCTCCCAGCCACCGCTCGGGTCTGTCATTGCCTCTCGCGCGCTGAAGAAAGGGCACCAGGACAGCCGTTGTGGTGCGGTTTCCAGTAGGCTGACCTTTCCAGAGCTGTGAGGTCGAACACATTCCCGCTTTGTTCAGCACTGTACTATGTCCATAGTCCCAAACATATTTCTCTCACCGCCTACTATGGGATTTACAACATGTTTTCCACAATGTAATAATGGGATTGAACCTTTATGGCAATGCGTCTCGTGAGGAAAGTGCAGACCGAATGGTCTGATTCTATCAAAGGCACTGGAACTTGAAAGTCGCACCAGGACCGTCTAGCAGGGTTTCTGGACAACACCTGTAATGAGAACCGCTGTAGAGGTGGGCGAGTCAGCAGATGGACAGGGAGAACCGAGCCCAGCGTGGGTGGCAGTCAGAAGTCACATGAAGGCTCAGCTCGTTGTGCGCTCGAGGGTCCAAGAGGACCTCGAGCTCAGCCAGAGTCAGGCACCCGGCTCGAGCCATCTCTATCCAGAGCTCGGCAGAGGTTTGCTAACACTGGCCTGTGACCTTCTCCTCGCCCTTGTGGAAGGTACAGCATTCCTCACCCTCCACTATTTCTCCTCATAGGCATGCCTTTAAGTCCTCAGCTAGGACTACTCTTCAGTGCGCACCTCTTTTATGTGTCACCATTCGCTTATGGACAAACGTGTCTTCTCCCTACCCCCTGGTCAGAATCTCTCTTTTCCATTGTGTGGTGATTCTGCACGCACCTGCTCTGTCCCATTTGCCACCGATGAACCCGTAGTCCGTCCTCTCTGTCACCTGGGTCCAGATTACATTAACTGCCACAGAGCTCTCATTCGTCGAGAGGCGCCGTTTATTATTTTATTACATTGTGAAGGCGCGTACTATTTTGCACTGTTTATTTCTGCAGCAGTCAGTGACGTTTTACAGAAGTAAAAATTACTTTTATTTTGTCTATGAAGACCTAATACGTAAACAAAATACGAATATATTTATTGATGGCCGCTGAAGATCAACAGTCATCACATGAGGAAATGGGGCGCTGTAGCACATCCTCCAATATTGTAATACGGTGCAAAATAGAGACCAGTGAAATGTGTTAAAATCTGTTGTGAATGTGTTAAGCTAAAATTGAAAAAAATACAATATCACTGCGCAAGAAACATTTTGGATAACTCTCTGCTCCTTGTTAGCTCTGTATGTGTGCCACAATTACAGAAATAGACGACTAAATGTCACACATAGGGAAATTTCAACAGCATTATGATTTTTGGAAAGACTCTTAGACGACTGCTGTTTTAAGCAGAGCTTTTCTGATCAATGCGCGTGCTAGTGGCTCAACACTAAAACTTTCCGAGCCCACATCTTAAACATCTCCCAAACCTGCAGCTTTCAAGAAACAAGCGTTTGCAAAGCCAATATGTCTAGCACTGGCAGTCAGCCTTTTGAATTTGTCAATGCTTGTTTTGTTTCGTCATGGTTAGGCTTTCGTGTTGGGGAAGCTGTCGGACCATTCTCAATCTAAAAAAAATGTCTAAAAGTAGAAATATTGTTTTGGTTTCAAAAGGTACACATTAGTCCCTGCCACTGAATGAAGCTACTCTGTGTGTGGATGCGCTGATTGTGAAAGGGTAAAACGCCGTCTCTCACAGTGAAGTTAGCCACCCACTGACCCACTACCCTTTGCTGTAGTGGGCAGATGAAAAATGTGAATGACTTACCATAAGACCAATGTGTGAAGGGGGATAGCGGAAAGCCACAGAAGTTAGTATATTATAGATATATTTTAGTAAAATCAAAAGATCTTGGCTAATGCCAGACTGAAAAAGCCCAAGCAAGCCTCATCTCTGAGTCATTCATCAGCCTGTCCAACCATTGTGATTAGCACCCCCCCCCACCCCGGTGAAGTGCATAGCCCAACGTGGCGTAGTTTGACCTTCACAGAAGATAAAAGCTCAACACATACCATGTATCCTGTCCCAACCTTCTCCCAGATCTCCAGCTGACCAGGAAGTAATTGATGCTAGAAACATCTGCATCCCCACTTTTATCAACAGCATGAAGAAATACATAAACTAAAAAGGTGCCCTGCAAGAGATATGTAGAAAGAGAATAATAGTATGAGCGCTGCAAGGGCTGCAAACGGTGGATAAATCATCTGATGCGGCTGGATGAATGGATGCATGAAAAAGCACTAGGTTTTGACCATCTTGCCCAGCATGCATGGAGGACAAGGAGGGCGAACTGTGTGGTCATGACTCAAGGTTCAAGGCATAGGAGGCTTGGGGTGTAGTCTTTGTAAAAAGGAGGCAATTATACTGAAGAGCCAGAGAGCGGGGTTTGTGACATTTAATCCCTTAATTCACATGTGGTCATGTTGTCTTCCTGCCTCTTTTCCCTCACCAAGTCCCTCTTTATTTGCACCCTTTCCAGAGCCTATGTGATATATGTAGGATGTGTTAGGATCCTGGTGCTATACTATTTCATGGACCGGTCCCTGAAATGGAAATGTGTGAGTCGTGTGAGTCGGTACTGACGTGAGTAGTGCTGTATGCATGCCTGATGTTTCAACGTCTAAGTACATGTCTGAAAAGTATTAGGAAAGGAATAGGCCAACTCACACACAAAAATGAGGAATCCCGGGCAAACAAAGGCATTCCCCCAGCAACCATTGCTCCATTGACTCACAACACCCTGTGCTCACCTCATGTACAACTCTTAGGGGCACATTTATGAAAAAGTGGCGCAGTGCAGCGCAGCAAGTCATTTTGCTGCGCTGCAATGCGTCACTGGGTAAGGGCAGGAATGTGCCATATTTAAGGCATACAGCACATTCCTGACTTGCCCCCTGTGCTGGCACACAATGGGCTGCCTAGCCTCAACGCAGGCACCCTTCAGAGACTTTTCCTCTTTCTATGTGTGTTGCCAAATGCAGCACACATAGAAAGAGGAAGTAACGAGGAGAAAAAAATATATTTCTCCTCGTTACACATCTCCTGGTGAGGCATAGTCTTTTAGTGCATTCCCAGGTTTACAAGGTCTTGAAAATCTAGGAATGTGTCAAAAACTGTGGGAGTTGCGAGGGAACACCCATGCAACGCCCATGGAATGCCTTCCTGGGGCAGAGTACCACAACACAGCGATTTGCACTGCTTTGCGTTACTCCAGATTGTTACAGCCACACAAAGCCACACAAAGTGGTTTAAAAAATCAGACTTAGAGGTTTGAGTCACACATGTACCACGTTGCATGGCACAGAGGTGACGCAACCCTCTCATAAATATGCACCTCAGTATTCACCTGATAGATAGATGTGGTACATCTCCTAGCGCTCCCCTGAGGCACATCATTGAGTGGCTCCCCTGAGGTGAATCACTAGGACTTCCCTAATGCATTTCATCCTCTGCTACCCTGCTGAACATGAATCTGCGCTGCTGATACGCATCACCATGTGCCCCCTGCATGACACAATCCTGTGGTCAGTTGATGCACATCATTCTGTGCCCACTGCTCCACATGTTGATGTGTGATTGATGATCTGTGTGAACTGAAGCATGCATATGTGTTGATATGCACGTATAATTGCCTGTATGTCTCTTAGATTTTGTGAAAACATGTATCTCGGTGTGTTGATCTGTGTGCCTGTGGGGCACGCAGTGCATGCAAGATTATTTGTATGTTGTATGCCTCTCTGTGTTTGCACTAAACAAAAGGCAAATCAATAGGCTTTGTCAATGTTTATTATTGAATTAATTTAGAAATAGTTTCTGCAATGTCAAGCTTCACAGACAGCCAAAATTAAGGTTGTATTGTTCTTTAAGGATGTGACTGCATTTAATATGCCCATAACCTCTTTCAAAAGCCGACTATTCGCAACAATACATTTGTAGATATGAACATGGGTTTTGAAGATTCATTAGTCTCTGCATACTATTTAGCAATGCCAGTGCCTAATTTGTAATAGAATAAGTGCTAGGGCTCACGTCGGGATGCCACTGCAGCTTGCACCACACATTGCCCCTGCCAGCTGCCAATGACAGTGCAAACAAAGCTACTAACCATCACTGTTACAAGTGTGACAATTCATACTATTCCAGGCCCATCAAAGATATAAGAATGGCTTGGAAGGCAGGTATTAGTCATTGTAAATGTAAACTGAACTAATAAGCAACTGTTATTGTGCTCATACCTAAATTAGTCAGACAGCGCCACCATGTGTCATAAGCCCCAATGCTGGCAAGTAGGTGCCGGTGCCGAGCACCGGAAACCACAGGCTCAAATTAAGCACTGCTCATTGCAAACCAGAGCATCTCTTACAAAGATGAATGTGGAAGGGGACCATGTGACTGATCCTAGTGCACTCATCTGCCTAACTTCCCCAATAGGCAACTTGGTGGCAGAGTCAGGATGTAAGGGTCAATGGGCAAACCTTGGCTGTAGGTCAGGCGTACCAATAATTAGGAGCTATGAGACAATTCTGCTCCAGCTACCACCCATTAAAAGCACAACAGGTATAATATATGTGTACTTCACTGTCGTATTTGCCACAAACCATTTACTGGTGTGTATGTTATGTCGATTTGTAGAGCACACTAGTCACCTGCAAGGGGATCCTGGCGCTTGAGCAGGTGTGTGGTCCTTGCAGAATTATTTGAAGAGCCAGGTCTTCAGCTTCTTGCGAAACTCAGGTAGTGAGGAAGAGACTCAGATGTGTTGTGGGAGGTTGTTCCATGTTTTGGGTGCGAGGTAAGAGCACAGAATGATGTGCATAAACAGAGCACAGGATTGAGTCATGCAGGAGGCACACGGTGATGTGTATCAGCAGCACAGGTTCATGTTCAGCACTGGGTGTTGTGAGTCAGTGGAGCACTGGTTGATGAGGGAACACCTTTGCATGTCCGGAATGTGTCATTTGTGTGTGTGAATTGAAGTGTTACTTTCCTAATACTTTTATACATTTACTTAGATGTTGAAACATCAGCAATGCATGCTACACTACTCCTTGCTCTTGACTAAACATGTAAGTTTATACCATTAACCAATTTTGGTGCTTGCATCAAAAACACCACCTCCTTACAGAAGTTACTATCACTAGGCAACCGTGACTATTTAATTGGTGAATCCAAGATGACTGTACCATGGAGTTCCCAAATTCTATTCACCAATGGTGCATTGATAGATACACGGAACAAAGCATGTTCTCATGGTCAGAACCAGTTTTGCCATATGGAGTTCTGTGATCCAATATGTTGAAACTCTTTAGAAGGAGGCACGGACTTCGCAAATATGTCAGAATCTCTCTTGAAGCAACATCTTCTGTGGCGTTTTTAGCACTGTTTATACTTTTGTGGTGAGAAATTCATGAGTGGCAGACAATTCTAAAGTTAGACTACTTGAAGGCTAGGTAGGCAACATACCAGGTGCAGTTTGTATATTCTATGAGTTTTAAGGCATTTGCGTTGTGATATTACCTGTAACATCACTCCTTGAAGTGAATAGTGGATTAAGAAACCTTACAAGACCAGTTCAATGCACTCAACCCTGCACTGCCCGCAATGGCTACTTATCAAAATTGTATCAAGGCAAATTGTTACAAACAAATTACTCTTGACACGTAATGAAATATCTTTGCTCGGACGATCCTTGACTTGGTTCTTGTTCTGGCCATTTCTTCTCTTGTGTGCAAATGCAACTCCAGTCCTTTGTGGAGTCTTCCGAGAAGGTACTCAGAAAGCATATCATCTTATAAGAACTATTGATCAAATGGTGGTTTCAGTCCTGGACAATCTGAGGGTCGAATTAGACTCAGCACAAGGACTGAGTTTGCTCTACCACAGTGCATCTTTCGACATGCTTAACTATATTATAACTGCTGCACCGCTTCGAACAGATTGGAGTATGCCAAATAGCCATAGTGTGGTTAAAATAACTTTCCGCTAGTAATGCCCATGCATTAGTCATCCCATCATTTGGATCATCACATGGCACTATAGCCCTTTTTCAAAGCACGTCTCCTTCCATTTTTAAAGTATACACTTTGTTTAATGTCCACACTCGTAGTTACACAGGTAATATGCATCAAATTGTGCGCGAACACCATCCTTATTCTATTATTCTTGAACTTATATTTATCTTCCACAAATTTGGTTATACTGATCGCCTTTTCTTTCCTAGTATTGAATGCTAATTTTGGTGGCATGATGGAGCCTCCCGGGTGGGTCCAAACTGGGGTGGCATAGTGAGAAAAAGAGTGATGGATTAAACCCAGATCTCTTGACTGGGGGTGGGTGGTTGAAAAGTTTTTACACTCCGTCCATCATCTTCTTGTGTTTGCTATGATGGAGCCTCCCAACATACATCCTCATTCTGATAAGTAGTTTGTTTAAAAGGTGCACCAAATGATCAAATGTAATACATACAAATGGCTTCCGCTAAAGAGTTTAAAGGTGATGACCATAGGTAACATGAATAATTAATGAGACCCTGATCTGACAGTACTAAAATTGCTGATCAGCCAATGTATTGCCTAAGCAGCACTGAAGAGTCCCAGGACCAAATTAAATACATTTCTGAGCATTTGGTATTTCAAATACCCCAAGCACTTACTTATAACCTCACCACACACTGGAACACTGTATAAAATATTGGTTACAACATTTGTTGAGAAAGGGATTAGAGCAGCTCATCCAGATGTAACATTAAATTGTCATTACCCCAAGCATGAAATAGTGCTTTCAAGATAAAGTCGAATAAAATGTTAGCCACAAAAAAGCGTATTTATTCCCCTGGTAAATTTTTGATCCTAATTACTCAGGGAAAGGTATTAACTCAGAAAAATAAAAAGTGATAGGGGGAAAGCTTGGATTAATCTCACTGGTAGTTAACCGAGCTACATTCCAGTCTATAGTTTCGTTGCCCACTATACCACTTTAGACAGAGACCAGCCAATGCAGATTATACTTGGTCCTCACCCGCTAGGAAGAGTCTGACCTGAAATGCAAGGACTGGTCTCTTCGAGGAGGGAACACAAGCAATATCAACTGGTTTTGAGCTACTTGGGGCTCATTGGTGAAATGCAGCTTCAGTTCTATGGTGTTCAATGAGACATGCAATGTGTAGATTAAAGAGGTTTGGGGCAGAATACAGCAGTGTTTGAGTCAGTTTGTGGTAAACGGTGTATTTGACAGCAAACCATAATGTTCGCGGTGTATCCTGACCCACAGATTCTTGATGCAAATCTTGGGCAATAGGTCTATTTCCATGGAAGCCAACTTCTGTCATAAACATGCTACCAGTCGCAGCCGCTGCAGGTAAGAGCGATGGGAGGTGGGGCCGGCTGGGGGGGATTTCGAGAATCGAAGGAAATTTAATTATCTATTTAATTTTCCCTTGTGGTCGTCTCTCGAAATTCCCCCAGCCGGCCCCACCGCCCACCGCTCTTACCTGCAGCGGCCGCGGCTGCATGCTACAGTGTACTCCACTCATTTTAAGACAGGATTTTATGGTTGCACTACTAAAAGAGTTTAACAGAAAATCCAAAATGATTGAAAATCCATTCTTGAAACCGGGGAAGGTTAGGAGAGCTAGGTGTTCAGAGGCCTAGGGCTCATACCTGAAAATCTACACTTCTGAATGTAACACTCTAGAATTCCGAACATTCCGATAAACAGATTAAATCTAGACAGCAAATTTAGGAAAAACATTGACTTATTCATTTATTGCATTTTCATTAAATGCAGATCTACCTTGCTGGAAGTGCCAGTGCCCTTCACACGATAGAACAATTGATAGTCGGGTACCTCTTTACAAAGAACGTTAAAAATACTAAATGATCTGGAAAGAGCAGGAACAAAGAATGTTAAAAATACAAATAAAGAGGTTCAATTAACTTAGGATGTCACACATTTTGAATCAGAATTAGGGTAGACAAAAAGCCAAAAAGCAAGGAACGTGGTTTGCCGTAAGATAGAGAACCAGTGAAAATGAAGAAAAGGAAGTAGGCAATAACAAAAATGTAATGCAGTTAGCTTACTGAGAGAAGGAAGTGCATTGATAGAGGGGTCAAGGAGGAAGAAAAATGAAACACAAATTAATTGTGTTTAATAGGGATAATAGAGGTGATTACCTCAATTAAAAATCCTAAAAGGGTGAATTGTTTGTTTTTCTTGAGTTGAGAAAGGTCTGAACTTCTCAAGTCTTGGGGTCCCTGTGCCCTTAGTGACTCACGGAGGGTGGTGGGGGAGGGGGGACATAAGCACCTATCTCCTTAAAAAAAAGAAAGGCCCTAGGGAAAGGTGTCCCTGGGGTCCTAGTGGCTTGGGGAGAGGAACCATTCACCACCTCCCCTTAATAAAAAAAGAATGGCCCTGGGGGATGTGGTCCCTGGGGTCTTAAAGGCTCAGGGAGAGGGCCACGTGCCCCCTCTCCTTAATAGAAAAGAAAGGCCCCAAGAGATATGGTCCTCAGGGCCTAAAAGCTGAGGGAGAGGGGCTGCATGCCCCCTTCCCAATCATTAAAATTAAGGGTGTCCTGAGTGGGTACCGGGACACCAAAATGAATAATAAATGAGCGGCAGTAGCCACTCATTTATTATTCACTACTCTTTCAAGGAGATAATGCCCTGTGAGGACTTTTTTGTTTATAGATTTTTGAGCTTGGTGGTGCCCCTCCCTAGAATAGGGAGGGGCACCACCAAACCGGTAGTAATGTTTTGGGGGACTGCAAAGAGTGCTGCAGCCCCCCAGTAACATTAAAACAACTGTAAGGATCCTGGGTCATCAAAAACATGACCCCAGGAGGACTTATCATATTTTTTTAAAGCACTCTGATCTTGAAATCCTGGAACTCTACGCTCTTCATGTCAAGTGAAAGGCCCTCTTATGGTTGTTTTTATGATTGCTTTTGTGGGCTGAAAAACATTCAAAAAGACTCAGAGACATGTTGATTTTATTTATAAAAAAAAAAAAACAACAATATGTCTCTGAGTTTTTCTTGTAACATTTTTCAGCCCACAAAAATCAATATTAAAAACTGTGTTAAAAAATAAGACTCACAGACATGTTTAAAAAAAAAAAATCTTTATTAAACATTTTAATAATAATGATTATTATTAAACATTGCATTGTGTGAATTATTGAAATAAACATTAGACTAAAAATATTGGTTATTTTTGGGGAAAGATGATAGATCTTCTTTATATATTGATATACTCACCCCTTGAGAAAGCCAATAGGCTCACTTTTTATATTTTGGTGTAGTCAATCTTTGTCAAAGTCAGTATGTCTGCCTGAATGCAGCCATGACCTGTGAGACCAATCAAATGCCAGAAGGCTGTGCGCTGTGTGGGGTTAGTTGCTTGCAAGGGGTTGGATGTAGGGCCTGGCCACAGGCCATATCCTGCGGTCAACCCAACGCTGCGCACGGCCAAAGGCCAAATACATTGGATGATGGGGTTGGACAAAGGACCTGAGCCCAGACCAGGTCCTGCAGCCAACCCCACACTGCCCACAGCTGAAGGCCATCCGGGCTGTGGGTTGCTTGCCTGTGAGGGGTTGGATGCGGGACCGGCCACAGTACAAAGGTTGTGCCTGTAGGGGCGTTGGCTTTACATTATAAAATATTACATAATGTTAAAAAAAAACGTGAAATTCACTGAAAAAATACAAAGGTTAAAGTGACTGTTAGAAATGGAATACCTGGTTGGCTGAGGTATGCACCCTGGCCAGGCAGCAATCACCACTCTAGTCAGGGTAAGCTAAGCACAGATTAAAAGATAGTCTGTGCTCACCCTCTGGTAGCTTGGCACAGAGCAGTCAGGCTTATCTAAAGAGGCAATGTGTAAAATACTTATGCAACACACACACACACAGTAACCCAATGGATGCCCCACAAAAAGACTCCACACAGGTTTAGGAAAATATATTATTATGGTCTGAACAAAACAAGACCAAAACAACAAAAATCCAATGTATAGAAGTTGAGATATTGAATTTCGAAAGAATCAGCAAAAAATGTCACTTAGAAGCAAAAAGAGCTTTAGGGGTTACTGGAGGTCGCATTGGACTGGGGTAAAGTCAAAGTTCGGGCCGACCGCGATGGAGCACCAGCCGGCTACAGGACCCATGCAGGCCCCGGTGAATGAAGTAACTTTCCAATTCGCAACAGCGAGATGCATTCGGAGATGCATCGATGCGGGTTCCACAAGTCGAGGATTAGTCGATTTTCTCCATGCGCTGATGGCAATGCGTCAGTTCCACAGACGGGTGCCAAAGTCGAGAGGTGTCGAGTGATGTGCCTGATTTCTCCATGGTGCCAAGGAGATGTGTCGATCTCTCCAAACTGCAGCAGTGGCAATACGATGTCTGATGCGTCGATCTCGAGAGGCAAAGCGCTGGTTCCTATGCGATGCACCGATTTTACTCCAGCAACCGGGTCGATGCGCTGGTTCTCCTACACACAGACATTAGATGTATCGAAGTCCGTGTTGCAAGTATCTGGGCCACTTCCAGTGAGCCAGGCACAGGAGCAGTGGTAGAGACTTTGATATCCCTGAGTCTCAAGCAACAGGAGGCAAGCCAACAAGCCCTTGGAGCACACTTGGAGTGAAGGCAGAGTTCAGCTCTCTTTCAGCAAAGTCAGAGAGCAACAGACAGCAGGGCAGCACACAGAAAAGCAGGCCTTCCAGATTAGCAGTCGAGTGGAGTCCTTTAAGCAGCCCAGCAGTTCTTCTGGCAGAGCTTCAGTTATACGTCCTGTAGTGTCTGATTTTAGGGGGTCAGAGACCCAGTACTTATACCCAAAAATGCCTTTGATGTGGGTGTGACTTTAAAGCAGCTCTTCGAAGTGCACAGGTCCTCCTTTCAATCCAGCCCTGTCTGCCAGGCTATCTATGGGGGGTAAAATTGCCCTTTGTGTGGGGACAGGACAGACATTACCTATTCAATGAAGTGTTAGCCCCTCCCTTCCATCCGGCCCAGGCAGGGCCATCAGAATACAAATGTATGTAGATGAGTAATGAGACACACCTATCCTTCGTGTGTTGGTGGTTGCCTAGAGGAGATACTAAGTGTAGCTGTCACCCACCGTAGACGTGTATTGAAGACAGGCTGAAAGACACACAGAGCAGTAAGTGTAGAGAAATGTCACATTTCTAAAAGCGCCATTTCCAAAACAGTAATGTTAAATCCAACTTTACCAGTAAGGAGGATTTATCATTGCCATTCAAAAGATATGAAACATGAAGTGGCTACTCCTTTCTGATGAAGAATTACACCTTAAAAGTGTATAAGGGAATTTCAAATGCACACAGATGAGAGAATTAGGCCTCACAGAAGTGAAAAGCAAATGTAGCTGTTTGTCACTACTAGGACATGCAAAACCTACCAGTACATGTCCTACCTTTTACTCACACAGCACCCTGCCAATATGGCTACCTGGGGTCTACCTTAGGGGTGACTTATGTGTAATAAAAGGGGAGTTTAAGGCTTGGCAAGTGGTTTTAAATGCCAAGTCGAAGTGGCAGTAAACTGCACACAGGCCCTGCAATGGCAAGCATAGGACATGTTTGAAAGGCTACTTGTGTAGGAGGCACAATGACTGCTGCAGGACCACTAGTAGCATTTAATTTACAGGCCATGGGTATATGGAATACCACTTTACAAGAGACATATAAGCAAATTAAATATGCCAATCATGTATACACCAATTACCCACATGTTTAGGGAAGAAGCACATGCACTTTAGCACTGGTCAGCAGTGATATAGTGCTCAGAGTCCAAAGGCCAACAAAACGTTTCAGCAAAAAGAGGAGGAGGAAGGCAAAAGTGTTTGGGGTGACCCTTCAGAGAGGGCCATTTTCCAACAGTGACATTATAGTGAGGTGAAAATGTCAGTAGCAAGGTAAGATTTTAAACCAAAAAACAACTGAAATACACCAGTTATAGTTATCTCTAGCAATGATAACTTGTGCCTTAATTACCCCACATTTTACATCGCACATGACATATTCTATAGCATCATAGATAACATTACTGCAACATTTTGACATCTTGAGAACACTGTGCATGGGGGTGATTTATAGTTACTTTTTACATTAGTGCACAAGTTATAGTTACCAGAGATAACTATAACTGGTGAATTTCAGTGATGTTTGAGTTTAAAATGTTACATTGTCACTGACATTTTCACCTAACTATAACTTCACTTTGACCTTTGGTCTTTTTACACACACACACACACAC
Source organism: Calotriton arnoldi (assembly GCA_963921515.1). NCBI lineage: Eukaryota > Metazoa > Chordata > Amphibia > Caudata > Salamandridae > Calotriton > Calotriton arnoldi. The sequence goes on along the minus strand of CAWUFW010000124.1, from coordinate 375,195 downwards.
ATATTTCTTTTTACTCCACACCGACATACCTCATAGATAATGCAAGAGATGACCAAAACTTTTGAGACGCTCAACTCTTACAATAAAATATGTGCAATCACTGCATTTACCAAAGTTTTTCTTTTGTGATTTTCTTTATCAGTAACAACAGTAACCTTAAAATTGACATTTTATTGTCACCATGGAAGAAAGCAGATTTTGCTGGGTCTCTGGGTTAGAAAAAATGATATTCAGCATGGAGAGCTGCCTTCTGGTTGTTAATAAAAACTTGACTAGGAATTTCTTGTCCGCTGTTGTATCCTCAAAGTGATACAGAGCAACCTTTGGAACTTTTTATGCTCATTCACATGACGAGATAACTGTAAATTCTGTTGCTTTGATAACAGACTTGGGGCGGACAGGTTGGGCGAGGGCCCAGATCTTATCTACTCTACGTAGGGTGGGCTTTTCACTGTCCCTGCGCCCCCTGAGGGCCCCACCCTGTGTGACCCCACTCATTAAAAGGAAATATATTTTGTTTGAGTGTTTCCATTAGCTTCATCAGGTTAGCATGAAGTGTCCTTGAAGATCATAAAAAGCCTGAAGTCCGGCTCCCCTCGGACCCCTGCCCAGCCAATTTGCTGGCCTCTGTGGCCAAGTCTATCAACCCTACGGCGAATAAAGTCCTTAACTCTTCTCTGACGACCGGCCACGTGCCTGGAATGTGGAAAAGCGCTAAAATTCTCCCGCTGCTAAAAAAGCCCTCAGCTGACCCCTTGGTGTCAGCTAATTATAGACCTATTTCACTTTTGCCTTTTTTCTCCAAGACCTTGGAGAAATACATCAACTCAGTGATCTCCGACTACGCTGAAAAAAATAATCTCCTTCATCAGAGCCAGTCGGGTTTTAGATCCAATTATAGTACGTAGACAACTCTTCTTGAAGTCTCTGAGTGTATCAAGGAGAAGCTCGACCAAGGGTGGAAAGCCATGCTTATTTTATTGGACCTCTCTGCAGCTTTTGATACCGCGCCACATGATGGACTCCTGAACAGGTTACCGGACTGTGGTCTTGGCGGCACAGTTCTGAAGTGATTTTCCTCCTTCCTGGAGGACAGACACCAGGAAGTTTGGACTCCCCCTTTTGCTGCTTCCATCCCTACCCTGAAAGTGGGAGTTCCTCAGGCCCCGATATTGAGTCCCACTCTTTTCAACCTTTACATGTCTCCCCATGCTCTTCTGGCAGAAGCGTGCGGTGCTAAAATTATCTCTTACCAGATGATACACAGCTTCTGTTCACCTGCGACAAGGGAGCAGACTTCGAAGGTCAAAAGATTAATCTATGTCTTTCGAAGGTATTTTCCTGGCTGAGGTTGAACCAGCTTAAATGTAACCCTGAGAAATCTGAGGTCATCTTTTTTGGCTCTCCACCCACAGATGAGTGGAAACTGTGGTGGCCATCAGATATGTCACCTCCCCTCTCCGCTGTTAGCACAGTCAAAAATCTAGACATCAAGATGGATAGCGCCCTGTCAATGAGAGCGCAGGTCCAGTCAGTTGTTGGCTCCTGTTTTGGGCTTTTACTGAAGCTTAGGAAATTCCTCCCCTTCTTGCCTCTTGATCACAGGAAGACCGTTGTCCAGGCTCTGATTGTCTCCAGACTGGACTATGTTAACGTCTTGTACCTAGGCCTTCCCGAATATTTGCTTAACCGCTTACAGGTGGTCCAGAACGCAGCCCCATGGGCGGTTCCCCTGCTCAAACCCAAGACTCATATTTCTACTCACCTGAAGGCCTTACACTGGCTTCCCGTAAAAGAGAGAAAAAGTCCTTGGTTCTCTTCTTTAAGGCACTGCAGGGAACCGGAGCACAGTACCTCAAAAGGAGAGTCACACACTATGTGCCTCCTAGAACCTTGAGGTCCTCCACACTGAATTTGGCTTCCATTCCTAAGATATGCCGCGTCCGCACAGGCGGCCGCTCCTTCCAAGTGCAGGGTGCACGTGCCTGGAACCTCTTACCTTTTACACTCAGGCAGTTGTCCGATGTAACCATATGCAGGAAAATGCTCAAAACTTGGCTTTTCTGGAACTAACCCCTGGTCTCCCGCCCCGTGGGGCAGCAACAGGTCTGATTGAGTCTTTCAGCGTCAGGACACTCTTTCTGAGTAGCTGTGCGCTTTATAAATGCTCTTTCATTCATTCCTTCATAAAGGTATTGGAGTACACTGGTTCCGCTATAAAACAGAGGATTTTGCAAATAGGTAACCGGAAGCAATAAGAAAACAACTACAGAAAAAGGTGTTATGCTACCAAAATGGATAAATGAGAGTGTAGTGTTAGAACTCATGGGGGCTTATTTACAAGCCCCTTGCGCTGCTGGTGCGTCACTTTTAACATGGGAAAAAGTGGCGTACTGGCGGCGCAAGGGGCTTGTAAATAAGCCCCAATGGGCACCTATTGCTGACAGTCCACAACATAATGGCGCTGTCTTTCTATTTTTATGCACTGTAAAGCAGCAGAGTGTTTAAAATATCAATATACATTAAACTCAAAGTAATAATTTAGAGCTTTGGTTAACACAGAATAGACCAAATCGACACATTTGTTAGAGAGTGATGGTTAGTAAACAACAGAGATAATGCATTTGGCAGCGTTGGCAGGTGTAGTGGGTGGTTCAGGTTGCAGTTGCCTTCCATGAACACCTTGGTCACTGGCACTTATTGTGTTTTTTTTTTTTTTACAAATAAAGCAATGATTACAGAAGACTTTATAGAAATATCCGAGGTTCATTGTTCACTAAAAAGGTTCACAAATTGAAGCAACAGTGGCTTATATCACTAAAACCAATGCATAGAACTATAGGTTGCAGAAACCGATATTGATAATAGTGATATCAATGTGTTTTAGAATGACACAGACTTTACATTGGCACTTCATAAACCACTTCTTTATAATGTTTCACTATCGTTTTTCATTGCTTTTCTTTTCTGTATTTAGTTTCTGAGAGCATTGATTCCACACAATTCTCAGCTGCAAAATCTGGGGCAATGCATTCTATGGACATCATAACTGATGACATCAACAATGCACTTTAACATATCATGAGTGATGTAATACATGAGGTCATAAGCAGTGCATGGCAGGGGCATAGGTTTTAGTTAGCGGAGAAAACTATGAATGGTGAATTTGAGTATGCTTTTTTTTAAACATTAGTTTTTATCCAAAACTATAGCATCAATTTAACCTATATTTTTTTAAGTAAGGTAAGAACGTATTACCATATCTAACTATATCTCTCTCATATATATATATATATATATATATATATATATATATATATATATATATATATTCACTGAAAAAACCATAGGTTTTAGGGACAGTTATAGTTAGTTGGACATTTCACTCGTACAAAACCCGTGAAATTCCCCGTTATAGTTAGTCCAGCTAACTGTAACTCGCTTCCCCGCAATGCACTGCTGATGACGTCACATATTACATCACTCATGACAGTGCCATAGCAAACTACAGTGTCCCGGGGGTGGGCACCCCGGGACACTGCAGGAGCCGGCCCTGGGGGGTGGCGGTCTCCAGGGCCATCATGTGTTCCAGGAGGGGGGCCGCGCGGCCCCCCTCCTAACATTTTCAAAGCCCCGGGGGTAGTGGTCCTCGGGGCTTGGGGTCCATAACGGACCCCCAATTTCACTATTTAGTGCCCCGGGAGGTGGTGGTCCCGGGACGTGTGGGGGCTCAAGCCCCCCACACAGGTTTCATTATTTTAAAAAAGCCCCGGGGGGTGGCGGTCCCCGGGGCAGCGGGGGGCCATGTGCCCCCCGCAACACCATTATTGATTTAAAGCCCCGGGGGGTGGCGGTCCCCGGGCCCCCTTTGGGCCCCACATCCCAATACTATAATTGCCCCCGGGATTTGGCCCACCCGGGGGCTGAATATTAACGAAGCGCGGGAGCCCGTGCTTCGTTTTTTTTTCCCTCGGCTGGATCCGCGCACCCTGCGCGGATTTTGCCGATTTTTTTTTTTTTATTGTTTTTTTGGCCCTGGGGGTCCTTGTGGGACCCCCTAAGCAGGCCTAGGGGGTCAGGGTGTTTCTACCCTGCCCCCTTTTTGCATTTTGCACACTTGTTTCTCTGATCTCTTGTGCCTCGGTTCTACCGAGGCACAAGATGGCTGCCAACACTTCCTGGTTTGGAGTGTTGACAGCCAATTAGCATACAGCTCGTGATCGGGAGGGTGCGCGGATCCTCCGCTGCCATAGATATATATGTGTTTTTACTTTTGATTTTCTCAGCAACTACTGAACGGATTTACACCATTTAACAAAAGGGTTCTTTCTGAACCAAGAACTACCTCTTTGCCAAATTTGGTGTAATTCCGTTCAGCAGTTCGGGCTGTAGCCGTGTCTAAAGTTTCCTATGGAAAATTGCATGGGGAAAACACGTTTTGGGACCCCCTTTTTCTCGGCCCCGCTTGCCGAATCACCCCGAAACTTTCAGGATAGGAGCGGACCGGAGCGCCCCACGAGTTTTGAAAATTTCGCGAAGATTCGTCAACCGGCGCCAAAGTTATTTGAAATAGAATGTTGGGAATTTCCTATGGAAAATAGGTCCTAACTATAACTATCTACTGGCGACCGCCAGTAGATAATATATATATATATATATATATATATATATATATATATATATATATATATATATATATATATATATATATATATATATATATATATATGAAATACCAGTGAAAAACTCTTCATCTACAAGCACCACCTGAAATCATGCCACCCCAAAGCTCCTCCTGGAGAATTGTATGCCAGTCAAAAATGAAAGCAGTCTCACCTGCAGTAAATGTTGGCGTGTGAGTGATCTACCAAAGTATGTCTAAGGCAGGTAGGTGGTATATTCAATAAACGGTTTACAAGGTAACATACAGAGGTGTTTTATACCAACTGTCCACTGAACTGCTGTTTGTCCACATGTCCTAGGTATGTGATCACACTCAAGTGTTTTGTGGCTAATGCCCAATATGTGTTGCCTATACATCAATGTTTTGTGCGGCCACACAATACTTTATATGCTAACAACAGCAACAACAACAATAATAATAATAACAACAACAACAATAATAATATGAATAATAATTCATAATTTATGAAACCCCTAACCCTGTGTTTTTCCACCCACTAAAAAAGCACTCTAATGCCTCTTTAGGGTTGGAAAGCCCAATATAAATACAATTATAATACAATACTATGATCACACTTATCCCAAATTAATTCACTCTACCACAAAGAAACTGGATGGAATGGTTTCCTTAAGAGCACAAAACTAATCCCAACAAGCTACAATAACCACTGGGTTAACCACAAACCTTGGGTTCCAGTTAGAGCAGCATGTCACTTGCCCTAAAGCGCTTGTTCTTCTCTACTCCCACTTGATTACTAGTTCTTTGGAACTGCGTGGTAGTGAGCCCACTGTTTTGGGGTGGCCCATAGCAGGCCTTGCCCACTCCCATGGAGTCTTTACGGTACAGAAACCTGTTAACCTCTGAGAGATGGGCTGCTTTACCTTACCATGGGTGTTCTTCCTTAGTGAGGCGTTGATCCCCCCATTCTTACAAGAAAGTGGAGATCTTCGGTTAAGTCTTTCATCTGGCTTCCTTTCTTAGTAGTCTACCTCGGACCTGATATGACTTCTGCAGCGTCCAAGGCCTTCCTCTCCTTTCAGGTGTTGACATACAAATCCCAAACCAGCATTTAAGTCTCTTGGATCTGACAATATTAAATTCAGGAGCGGCCCGAGAGACGACCACGAGGGAAAAGTAAATAAATGAAAATCCCACCCCCCCACTCGGCCCCACTGCCCCACCACTCTTACCTGCACGGGCCACGGCTGATTAAATTATCCAAATACTTATGCAATTGCACGAAACCATTGCCAAAGTAGGCTTAACAGTGTTCAAATTCTTCTTGCTGGATCTGGGCACACACTAGTGCTACCAACTTTTTCTGGAAACAATGGTGCCAAGCATTTTTAAGATTTGTGAAACCTTAAACACAATAGCATATTTTTAAAGATTTGATCTTCCATTGAGCTGTAAAGTCAGTGAATTGTTTTGCTGAAATGCCCTCGTCCATTACGCTGATAAGATAGCTCATTTTTTAAATTAATTTGCTGTAGAGATCTGTGTGTCCCCTGAAGGTCACAGGTTCGAGTTCTGGTAGGGCTGACTCAGGCTACTCAGTTGATAAAATTGTTGTTTATTGATTTACACCTGCTGTTAAGTGCAGAAATACCAATCAATTATGTGTGTCCTTCTTTGCACCTGGCAACCCCACAAATAACTGGTCATCCACTCAATGTTCTTTGGTGAGATCAATGTAAAGATCTAAGTGATTATTATTTTCATTGCGTAAAACTCTGTTCATATCAATTTTGAAAGCTACAATGTGAGAGTGTGAGCCCAGGTCATTAACAACCTATGGTTGCTGCATAATTAATGCATAGTTAAACATTTCACATGAGTGTAACTTCCTTAAAGACATATTCAGCTCTATTTAATTGAGCAACAGTTGCTTCTGAAATAGAATTAACCTTCATATACTAAATTGCAAGTGCTTTTCAGGTCTTGCCTACAGAGAGCTTTGGCTGTCTGATTTAAAAAGACCTTTTGTGCTTATTGCAAATATTTCTAGTGGACTTTGGGTCAGCCATTGCTTATCACTGGTTAGCTTTTTTTCTCGATCTCATTTGCTAGCTTCCAATTTAATGGCATTACTTCATCTTATTCTTTTCGTCCCTCCGCTGGAGTATAGCTGTGTTATAGAGTTTCTGATTGGATGTGTTATATCCTTCCACTTCTTGCAATGAGCGAACAACTTTTTTCTTCTCCTTTCGGCATTCCTAGGGAAGACATGTATTTTTCCTCTCTCTATAATGTGCTTATTTTATTTTATGTTTGCCTCCCCATTTGCTTTTGTTGAATCGTAGTAGAAAGTTACTTTATACCCCTATAAGGCACACATGAAGTACATTGCCATTTAATGAAACTAGCTTTTCCACACTTTTCAGAGCACATTATTCCTTCAATAACGCTGTCCTTCTCAAAGATTTTCTGTTCCTTCCCTACCCCTTCGACTCTTATCGTGACATTTTTAGGTCGAGCATTCAAGACCTATTGTAATTTCTTATGTTGGGTTAAAGCCATCCCCCAGCTTTTGATTTGTTTGTGTCAGTGTCCTTCCAAAATCCTTGCTTGCCAGTGGTCAGTCCTGCCTCTTTGTCCCTCCTTTCTCTCTTCCGTTCCTCCCATGCAGCAGGGACTAAGTACTGTCTCATCACACTATAGTTCTACATCTGTTCTTTGATGGACTACTTTTTTTCTTGGTTTCCTGCTCTGTTTCTGTTTGCCTGTGTGTAGTTTCAGCACCATAGCTGATTGCATTTAAATATCGTTTTCTTACCTCCCACCTCCTCCTAATTACACAGTTGTATTGGGGTACGTCTTTTGTCATGCCTCCTTCTTCGTTGCTTATATTTTTTAGACTTTTAGCAATTTTCGATGTTGACCGTAATTTGGGCTATTTTTTTAGTACGATTGGGCTTGTGCCTAAGATCCAGCCTACTCCTAGCTTCTATTCTGCCGTCGATTCTCACTCAATTGCCAGCGCCCACAGCACAATTTTTCATCCTGTACATATCTTCACATGATGAGTGATGTCATTTCGCCGCACGATGCCTGTACCGGCTACAGCACCAAACACTGGGCAGCCGGATACAAGGGGCCTGGGACACCAAGAAACATTCTTCTTGCAAACCAGTCGCTTTTTGACAAATGCACTGCCCAGGAGCTCGACCTCGGTGCTCCAACATGTGCAAATGCACATTTGTCTTGCTAATGCTATGCTCCCGTGGAAGCAGGTGCAGGGATTACCTGTACAGATAATAAATTGAATGATTTTCTGCCTAGCGTGTCTGCAATTCCTTGTCCAAGCCCACAGCCCAGTGGTAACAAGACAGCCTGTAACTGATTGAAGAGCTGGCATCAGCTGAGGGAAACTGGAACAACAGCGAGCAGCTGATCACTCAATGAAGCCGGGGTGCACGCGCCTGACATCTCATGGAAACTAAGAGGTCCTGGGTGCGCTTTTCTGCAAAGGAAATTTGAAGCCTCAGTAGATCTTCCTTTCTACATGTTCGGTGGTGATAGATTTTCTTCTTCCTCAGGTGTGTCTGCAGCCTGATACCCAGCTGCTTCTATTGGGTCTTTCGTGACCTTGCTGTCTGCTCCCTGTTTTTTCATTAGCCGAATTCCGGTTGACAGTTGCTGTGCTGCAACCTGTCCGGTAAAGTTTATATCGCGAAACAAGTCTGTTAAATCAGCAGCTGCGGCTAAGAAAAGTTTGTAGAAGCGTGCCAATATCGGAGCAAATATTTATTCCCTAACTTAATCGTTTTAATTTTATGAGTGCATTTGAAAAGGCACATTGCCTATGGAAAATAAAAACACAGGGGCATATTAGCAAGACCCACGTTAAAATTATCGCCGTTTTAGCGGCAGGAAACTGCCGCTAAAACGGCGATAATGGGCTTGCTAATATGCGTTATAGAATTCCAATAGAAGCCCAGGTTAGATGTCCTGCACATCTAACCTGGGCTTCTATTGAATTCCATAACGCATATTAGCAAGCCCATTATCGCCGCTTTAGCGGCAGTTTCCTGCCGCTAAAACGGCGATAATTTTAACGTGGGTCTTGCTAATATGCCCCATAATTTTAAAAGGTATGCATTCTGTAGAATTACATCACACAGCTAGCCTAAAGTACTGGATAATGACAATGATTACTTCATATTCAGAAAAAAACCTATAGACGTAGCTGGAAAATTAAACGCCCATTTTCACTTGAATTATACACTTTTAATTCACCAGTGGAGTGCCTTAACCGTTTTGCTGCAATGTAGTTTCTTCTAAATTTGTGAATACGTATCAATTGACAAATAAAAACATACAGCTTTCACTACTTTAAACAAGCATTTGCAATGCAATAGGTCTCGCATTTACGCTAGTTTAAGTTATTGGCATTGTAAATGACAATTCCTTTTATTTAGGTTTTAAAAACCAAAACATAAATAAAAGGCATTGTCATTTACAATGCAAATAGCTCAAACTCGCGTAAATGCGAGACCTATTGCATTGCAAATGCTTGTTTATATGCATTACCCCCCACCCCCCGGTGTCACGTGTGTGAGGGCCCGGCAGCTGCACACTGCTGCCGCACTGCTCAAGCCCATGATCATTGCTCTCCAGTGTTCCCCCATCCAGTTTCTCCTCCCTGCTCCCCAGCCTACTCCTCGTTTTTAAAATGTTCCTCTTTTTTTCCCCACAGGACACAGCAGCAGCGAAGTGCTATGGGGGCCACTCTTTTCCTATTTTACATGCTCCTGCGTATTTTATTTGTTCTTTTTAATTTACTTCCCTAAAAGGACCATCAGCCATGCTGGAACAGTAAATTAACAAGCATTTGCAATGCTATAGGTCTTGATTTTGCGAGATTTTGAGCTATTGGCGTTGTAAATGACAATGTCTTTTACCTATATTTTTTTGGGTGGAGTTGTTTGGGAAAGTAGGCAATATTCGCGTGTGCAGGGTACTTGTGCTTCCCATAAGTTTGCGCTATATAAATTATGATTGTAAATGCATTCATACACACATATACATGTACATAGGCATATATGTAGATATAGATGCATACATGAGTACACACATGTCTATTTACATATTTACAGATATGCATACATATATGGGCATATACTAATATACATGCATTCATACACGTTACTGTTAATTAAATAAATGGTAGTTACATTACCAATCTTAGAATGATGAAAGGCTAAGTGGAAATTCTATCACAGTGGTAACAATAACAGTGGTAACAATAACTCCTTACATTGCACAAAATGCACAGTCCGCCCCTCTTGGTAATGCGAAACTTCACTTAATCCCTGATAGCAACATCCTTGGACAAGCCTCGTACTCTCCAAAACATTGGTCCTGTATACAATATACAATGCACAGAAGCTGTTTTATACTAGCAGTCGGGCCTACAGTTCACGCCACTGTATTTTGAATAATAAAGTCGGGAACGAAGAGAGGAGACAAATAGGGCCGTATGTTCCTTCCAGCTCACAGGGGTTTCAAAAAGTGTCCCTCTTTCTTCTGCCAACACAGCCTTAAGCCCACGCTGCCTGACCCAAACCCAACATGATTTCAGATGCGCTCCCACCAACAAACAGAAATGAACGCGGCTCTTTCCACCATGCCTTGTGCTGTTTTAGCATTAGGGTTGTGTGTGCCCCCAAGCTGATAAGGCCTCCTCATTCCTCCCTTCACAAATCAAAAGGTGCTAAATGAGGACTTAACCTGATTCGACCGTCCTCGTGGCCTGTGGTACATGCATTGGCAAATGCACTAGGCTTCACCTATATGATTAACAATACGTTTTTTGTGAGCAGTTGTGCAATATAAGTTTAATTAATTCCATCATCGCCAGGAGGACTTCAGAGGCAAGGACAGGCAATAAATGTCGGACAGTGTGTTTGTTAAACAGGCACAGATGCCCAAGGGGTGGGCAGACCAGTGCAATCAGAAATCTAAACTGCCTTTTGATGCTGCACCCATGAGGGCTTTTTCTAACATTTTGCCTCTGCGAAATCTAAAACTGCTTCTGAAAACTTCAGAGCGAAAAGAGCCCACATCTTTTCAACTGAGCAATAGTAGCCTTTTTGTGGCAAGGAAATTGCCAGAACCCCTGCACTTTGAACCTAAAGACCACCACATAAACTAGATGTTAGTAAGAATATGCTGTCACATTCTAAAGTAAGAGCAAGTAAGGTCTGAGCCGGGGTTGATCATACTCAGGGCCGGACTGGGAACCAAAACAGGCCGGGGGTTTGGGGGTGCGGCCGAGCTGTTTGCCAGGGCCGGTTTCAGCCAATTTTGTTACAGGGACGATATTGCAGCTATGCTGCAAAAACGTCCCTGTAACAAAATCGGCCACCAGGGGCCCAAAACCGGCCCCCACCCTGGCGGCCCAACGGGGAAATGCCTGGTGCCCGCTACGGCCAGTCTGGCCCTGATCATACTGCTTAAAAAACACAATCACGTCAGATAAATAAATCATCTGCCTTCCTGTTCAATGGACAAAGCCTTATGTGCGCGAGAACGTTTTAACACATTCCCTCAGTTTCATTTCAATATAAGTGAATGCAAATCAGTGCGTGCTTTTTTAGCACAGCATCAATTAAAGCAGAGGTTTAATTCCGGACTGTTCGGTCCATGCACAATTGAATCGAATGTGACATCATCAGAGGACTAAGGAGGTGAATGGAGACAGTGACAATCAGGTGTGGAAAAAACAAAAGTATCCTTGTTTTTGTGAACCTGTAGGACAATGAGGTTTGTCTAATTTTTTTATGCAAACTTAATTGTACGGCCATATGTGTTACTGTGGCTATTCTTTAGATGAATGACCCAGTAGTACGTCCAAAAAGAACTTCGACGGTGCTTGGCATAATGGCAGAACAAGCAGCGGGTGCACACGCAAACAAATATAATTAAAAATAAATACAACAGAGTGTCGCAATGCGAGGGCTTTTTGATGAAGCGAAATACATTATCCCGGCGCAGTGCCTTCTCTGCTCTAATGATTATTTGTGGCTCCTGCAGGCTTTGGCGAAATACTTCAGCTTTACCCAGGAGTCTCTGGCTGCTTGTGATTGTAAAATAAAACACATGCTTCCCCCAGCCCACTCCTCCCTTACCCATCCCCTCCCCACACACACTGGAGTGGGAGGCACTGGTGAGCTCTGAGCACCTGCACTTTAAGTTATGCGAAGTTACCGAGGCAGGAAACAATTAAAGCGGGTGCCGTGCTAAAATATAAAGGGTGGCGCCTGTGCCATGGTGATAAAAAAAACAACACAAGGCAGGAAACAAAGTAAAAAAAACGGGTACCATGCTAAAATATAAAGCGCGACGCCCATGCATATTTAAGTTAGGTGCATGGCGGCCCGTGAAGCGGGCACCATGGTGATAACAAAACAGAAAAAAAACACGAAACCAGGAGAGGTGCTAGGCGCAGAGTTGGCAAAATACAAAATAAAAGAAGTAGTCCCTAAACAGAGGAAACGAAAACTTACAGCGTAACAAAACTGTAGTTGGTCGGGGGTCCTTGCGATACAACGGAAGTGATGTATCGGGAGCACCAACCAATAAGTAGTCAGCAAAGAAGACTGGCGCAGGAGTAAGCCTATGGCAAGCAGCAGGCAGGATTACACGCTGTATACTGACTACAACAAGTCTTGCAGACAGCGCATGCACGCTGATGCTCGACCTAAAAATGACAAAATGGCCACCTGTGCATCATCACTCAAAAGCACATATGCACACACAACAGTGGTCACCTTGCAAAGGCTTTATTTGTTAGAAAACACAGTCAAAGATGGCTGGCCAATGCTTCCACATGCATGGCCATGTGTCATCAGCCACTTGCAGCCACTATGGCACTACCTTAAGTCAATATAAACAAGCATCGGCAAAGCCAATTGCTTGACCTTTCAGAGGCAAGACCTAATGGCTTTGCCATTCCTTGTTAATGGGACACACAGCTCTGGTGTGTGCCTATTGAACCTGAAGCAGGTGTGCGCAGAAGCAAATATAGTCCATGCCCACCTTTAAAAATATAGGTATTTGCTTTAAGGCTATTTTTAAGTTCTTTCTGTCCAGCGAGTAGGAACCTAAACGTTACCTCCCCATGTATCAATTTTCTTTGCTGAGAAGAATATTGAGTTCATGGAAAGAGGCTAACACTATTTATTATGTTGTATTTCTGAAAAGAAACTGGTAAGTAACATTAGAACTAAAGAGTTTCTGGCCCTTTTTCAGGAAGATGCTTGTGCTCTGCATCTGTAGCTGTTTCAAAACAAGGAGGCCATAGTAAAAGAAGTTCGGAATTTGACTGTTTGTAGAGGTCACATCATTTCCACATTGAAATATTTTGCTGACCAGTGAGAATGACGTTTTTCATTAAAACCAGTTGCCCTCTGCAAAAAGCATTAATCCTCCTGCCTTTTGTAATGTTTTGGCAGCTTTTTTGAAATGCCAAACGTGCTTACTTAAACCGCTTGATTTTACAAAGTTATCACAAGTAATAGAACATTCAGAGTGGCGGATTCAAAACAGCGAAGCATGCTTTACTTACTGTTTTATAGTTATCGTTTTTCAAGAGAAAGCAATACCAGATCAGGAGTTGAATTGCTCAAGACATTTGAGGGATTACAGTCAAGAGGCTGAGATTAATTTAAGCAATTCACCCATCAATTTTTTGCTTTCCTCAGTCTGCTTTTAGAGACTTCTAAATCTTATTGGCACCAGGAAACAATATTTAAAGATTGGATTTACATAGGTTTTGCAGGTTCCAACAGTTTAACTAAATTATAGATCATGCTTTACAGTTGGTATAGTAGATCAAAAATGTGTATTGGTTTGTTTCCAGAAACTGTGTGAAGTCTGGGGCGCGCCGCATCGCCATTTGGCGTTGCAGTGCGCGCAATGTAATTCGTTTAATTTATTTATTTATGTACTTACCTCCGTTCGGCCGTATGCCGGAGTTTACTACCCCCCACCCTGCCCCTCCCCCGCCCCACCGCTCCGCAGCACTCACTCCAGGAGCCGTGACTGATTTGCACCCCGCTTACTCATCTGGGTCTGAACCATGTTGCCATTTTATCGTGATCCTTCAGTATCACAACGGAGATGTAATTTCTAGCAAACACAATTAATCACAGTGACTTTATTTTTATTGGTATTTGTTTATGAAAGTACTCTTCACACCTTAATACCCCTTGTGAAGAATAGTATATTTATTAACACTTTGATTTATCATCAATTTGCACAAACTTCTTTTTTATTGTTAGAGAGCGAATTTGCTTCCTCTCAATTGATGGATTCCTGCTCTAATATTTTCTTGACTTTCGATACCTGTAGAAGTGGACTTAGTTAAATTACTCTGCATTATGCGGGATAGTGTGATGAAGACAGCATCCTTCAGTTCTCTCATCATACCTCCCTAGGATTTGTGCTGGGAGGGATAGAGTGGAACAAAAGATAAAGTCATAATGCATTGTAACCCAGCTTCCACAATACTCGCAGTGAAAGATATCCCAGGGGCTCTGTTAATGCTCTTGCGGCACTCACTTTTGAAGCGTGCCCAACCTCAAAGCTTAACCCTACAAAAGGTGCTGCTGAATGCAAGTAACGGCAATATCAAAGTGCAACAGGTGATAACGAAGCTGAGGCTTGCTACCTAGCTTGAGACCTTGGCAAAGGTAGCTAGAGGTAAAAATTAACCTAATCATCCAATTGAGCTTACTGTTGTGGAGCTCGAATGAAGATTTTTATAGGGGCCTATTAGAGCACATTGGCTCCGATTCTGAGCCAGGCAGATCAAATTTACCTCATGGAATTTTGCTATACCTGGTTCAGAGTGGGTAGGTGTTTAATACATGATTGTTGTGGGTGTGGGAGATTCACACTCAGGGCTTTATTTATGAGATCCCTGCATCACTTTTGCGCCACATAAAGTGGTACATGTGTAACGCAGGGATCTCAATCCGATATATGAAGCCACGCAAAGCCACCCTGCATGGCTTTGAGTGGCCTCATAAATCTTGAGAAAGGCAACGCAGTGCAAATTGCTTCATGGCCTTACTCTGCGCCTGGGAGGCGTTCCATGGGCTTTTCTGTGGGTTTTCCTATGCAACACCCATGGATGTTGACGCTGTCCCAGATTTACAAAATCATATAAACCTGGAGAAGCGTCAAATCTGTATACGCCTCCCGAGGTGAGGTAAAACGAGGAGAAATATGTTTATTTCTCCTCATTTTTTCCTCTTTCTATATGTGCTGCAAAATTCATCTTAGGATTTTTTTGTACAGAAGGTATTCCTTCCTGCATAAAAACAATCCTGCATGCAAAGGAGGCACCCTTGCACCATTGTGCAAGGGTGCCTACGTTGGCACAGGCTGCCGAAATTGCGCCAGCACAGAGAGATAGGGCAGGAATGCACCATATTGCATAAGTACAGTGCATTCCTGCCCTTTCACTTTCTGCCATAGGGCAGCGCAACAAGGTGCTTTGCTGCACTACCCTACGCTAAAATTCCATTAATGAGGGCCTCAATGTTTTCATCCTGTAATAAGGGCTGGAAGAACTGTGCTAGGCTTTGGCTGCAGTAGCAGCCAAGCCACAGTACCTTTTTTTTGACAGATGGAGGAGAGGGTGCAATGCTCGCCTATGTCAGAAACCCCCCGCTACCCTCCCAACCTCCCCTCACTGTGCTCCCTCCACCCCATCCTATCCCACCCACAGGCCCCACCATAGTTTATCCACCTATTGAGAGCAGATTTTACATGTATGTGTTATAACTCCATGTAATGGGGAATTCCAGGTGGTCTTGTGACTGGAAAAAATGGTCCCACATAGTAATTCTCCATTCCATGGTGTTTTACTTGTAACTGTATGGTACAAGTGTGAATTCACAGCACGATACATGCGATTTTACCATTGCCCCAGTATCGTGCAACTTGTAGGTGCAAGATGTCTGAAGCATTTTTGAGGTCGCTAACGGCCCGATTCACAGAATCAGGCCATTTGAAACCACAAAAATGCTTTTTTATGTACAAACATCAAACTGCAATTCTACAGAATCTCAATTTGGGTTTGTGATTTGGTATTTGGAAGGGGCGTGTTTAGGGCGTCCCTTCCAAATAATAAATCTGAATGGTATCTATTAATGTTTTGCAGCCGGAATGAGGTAATAATTTACAGACTACGGAAGTGTTGTAGTAATGGATTTGCAAACAGGAAGGGACTCCGGGGACCTCTTCCCCTTTGTGAATGGAAAAAAAAAAGAGAAGGCAGGGGTACACGGGACCATTGCAATTTCTTAAACAAACAAATAACAAAGAAACTATTTTTTTTAAATGCAGTCCTGTTTTCTAAAAGAAACGGGCTGCATCTAAAAAAAATAAATAAAATGTTTGCTTTATTAAAAAGCAATCAGCAGGCCACCACCCCTGTGATGGCTGTCATTCCTAACGGGTCGCACATGAGCGACCTACCTCATTAATATTCATGAGGTAGGTCGATTTGCAACCCAGTAGGAATTGCTAATTTAAAAATAAAATTTGAATACATAAAGATTAGTGATTACCAAATAGCGATTTGGAAAAAAATTGCTATTTAAAAATCGCTATTCTAAATGTCCAAACATCTGGTCCCAGGTCCTTGGTGGTAAAAATTGTTTCTCTCTAGATCATTTTTTAATCTAGTTGCAAGGGCCAGGCTTGGCAATACACAGATGATAAAAGCATGCAAAGGAAGGTTAGCCCCACTGAAGTATGTTACTTCATCATTTCAACAGTTCATTTTAGCAAGATCAAGTCAAAAATTCTATAACTTCCGATTTTCTTGTCCTCAGTGCCCAGAGCCGGAGATGGTGTCCTGGGCACGAGCCTGGGGTCTCCTGTGGACAGCTATCTCGAAAATTGACCTTTTAGGGGTAGCTTTTTTAGTGGTCCATGCTTGTTACCCTTGAAGCAGTTTGATGTGTGCCATTGCTGTTGACGTTTGAAAAACAAAGATTTTTAAGGCGAATTTATTTCCAGTCAAAGATGGTCACAGAATGAGATGGAAGATTGTTCAATGCTTTCTCACAGGCTCATGAGTATGTTTGGACAATGCTACCAAGTGGCAACGGTCAACTAGTATTTTGGTACCAATGTTTTTATGTTTTTTGCACAGCACTTTGAGGCAATCACTCAGGTTTTCTTGGGGCTGTTCTCAAGGGTTTGTAGTGGGCTCACGGCAGACGAGGTAAACCGAGAGCATAAGGCACAGTTTCCCAGGGTTTCCAGTTACTTTGCTTTGAGCAGGTAGGACAGTCCTATATCACAAGAATGTAAGAGACAGACTGTACTTGTGCTAGTGATCAGTCAACAAATGTGTAGTTCTGCACTGGAAACTCCACTTTAATCATTAGGCAAGAGACTTGTGTGCAATAAAGAGTGTTTAAGGAAGTGGGCCAGACATTAGCATTATACAAGTACATTGATAGTCCTGGATTGTCGAATTTATATCCAATAGTGGCCTCCATTAAACGTTCTGGTCCAGGCTTAATGACCCCATGCAAGATAACAAGGATAATAAGCTAAAAAGTCTCTGAAATTGGGAGTAACCTCCTGAATCTATAATTACAGGGTACTTTTTTGCAGATTTTTTCTAATTCTGGGAATTTTAATGCAGAAGTTTACACCCTGCTCTGATTAAGTAGTAAATATCATTAGGGGTCATGGGGAAGGGGGATTGGGATTTTGTGCTGGGCAGTGGAACGTGTGTCTGGGCCATGGGGGGGGAAGGAACTGTGGGGGAGTATTGTCTACCCTCCTTGTGGCTAAGGCGATGGGTGGGTGCCGGACGGTACCTCTGATCTGCAGCCAGATGCAAATCTGCACCCAGTAAAACCAGTCAAATGCTTCTGAGCCTAGGAATTTCATATTCTAAAACACTGGTCCACTCAAAATTGCCTGGAGTGGTAATCCCATCTGAATATCACTCTGTGCAAAACACACTGAATTGGGCCACACGTTATTCCGCATACTGGGGGAAATATTTTATAATCCCTGTGTATTGATGCAAGGCGTTTTAGAGACTCCAACCCTCTGGCATTCCCACACCTATAGCCAGGGAACTCATATTGCAGCCTTGGGGTGCAGCATGAAGTTTATATTGAACCCTGTATTTGGTAACTAGCCATCAAACTTGGCCTCAGTGGAGTGAGGTGAGAGAATGCTCATTCAAATAGTAAAGTGCTTGCAGCAAAATCCATGAGTTTGCTATTGGGAGCGAAGGCATACTATAATAATTAACAATACATCTATCGGAAGCTTGTCACTCTGAAAGGGAAAATACTGGCAGACTTTAATGATGTCAAACAGCTGGATCTATGAAGTTATGATGGTGAAGTAATGAAGACCCTCTTTGCAAGCCCTTGTGAAAGAGGCTCTTTGCTCTATAGAGAATGAAGACTGTATACCCTATTCAAAAAGGTCAATGTACACTTTGAGATTTATCATGTTTAAAATTACTCTTACAACTTGCAGTACCTTTATTACTTTTGGCTTTTCACCCTTTCCGAGTGTAAAGTTACTACAAAGTGTAGATTTACATGTCCCCACCCCCTGAAACCAGGGGTTGGAGCCAGATTTATGAGTGTAAAGCTACTACTAGCAATTTTTCACAAATAGGCAGAGGTCTCCGCTACCAGGGTGGAGATATATCTATAGTAAAGTATAGGTAAAAGTAAAAAGTTTATTGAACTTTAAAATAATTTAGTAATAATATTTTAATATTAAATATGAATGTAAAAGTATATATCTTTACTTAAAGTAAAATGGTTTATTTAAAGATGCATTTTAAAAACTCTCATCTACTGTAAGATGTTAATTTATATTTAATATGTATTAAAAGTTACAAAAAGTTTAATTTTAATTAACTTAAACTTTTTACAAAAGCTTATAAGTTCAATTTATTTGTACATTTTAAAAAGTTTATTGAAATGTATATTTTATTGATTTTTAATTATATTTAATTTTGTGACATTTGGTGAAATGCATATATATATTTTCAAAGTTGAAATAAGATAATTTATTCTAATATTATATCCTAAGGGGCTATATTTTAAGTCCCTGCCTCCATTGTTTTCTATGGAAGGGTGTTCCAGTTCCGTGGTTGTTCATGTGTGATGCTGGATGTATTCCAGTTCTGAGCTAGAGCACATTTACAACTGTTTTGGGACCTTTGTGGCTGTAGTAATAATAGAAGTTAGTATGTGAATAGCGACTGGCTTACACTTTTGTGGGTGGGTGTTTGTCCATCCCTAAACCCCTGCTTAATCCTCCCTTGACCCCTTCTTACCTTCTGCTAAATCCCTCCCATATTATAGTATTCCACATTCTCCGGCCACTTCCCCCATCTCTACAACATTTACTGAAGAAACGTAGGCGCACATTTGTGGAGATCTCTGCAATTGGAGCATAGAACTTTGCATGGAAAAGTTACACAATATATACATATAGGTTTATTAATAGAATTTGTAGTGCATAAGTAGTAGTATTGTAGTGCTACTAAATGTACTACAAAATGTAGTTTGTGAATAGGTCCCAAGCGGTCTAGGGGAAAGGCGGCAGTGGTGGGTGGGGAGGAAGGACAAGGCTGTTTCAGTCTTAGCTGAAATTAACAACATGGTGCAAAGAGCCATCCAGTGTCCTATGAATGAAAGGCAGTCCGAGATTCTTGAGTGTAGAAGGGATTAAAGGACAAAAAAGATTTGCGTGTCCTCTGTGTTAACACAATATGGAAAACAAAAAGAGGAAATGATTGTGCCAAAAGAGGTTATGTACAGGGAAAAGTTAAGACGTGCCAAAACTGAACCATGAGTCACACCAACACACTGGTGAGTTGGTGGTAGTGTGTCGATGACGAGGATACTGTGCATAACATCAAGTGTTAGAAGAAAAGTTCTTTAATCAAAGAGCCAATATGAGAGAGCAAATAACCATCCATTCACTGAGAAAAGTCTTTTTTACAAAGAGTAACAATTTTTAATACGCTTTATTCAGAAGTGGTGCTTAATATTAGTCCTTTAGAAGACATCCCAGTGGTGCACTATGTATTTTTCTTCAAATATTAGGTTCTTTGTCAGTGGCAGCCACTATTTGCTGGGGGTGGCGGGACAGGGGGAGGGGGGTTATAAATGAAAATAAAAAAATAACACTTACCTTCAGGCCGGCTGCCCGGCCGGCTGCCGCCTCTCAGTCTGCTCGCCGCCGCCTCGGAAGCAGGAACCAGGAAACACCCAGGCTCCTGACTCTCCTACCCAATCACAACACTGCAGTGCAGCGTTGTGATTGGTCTGAGCGCCGTGGTTCGGCGCTCAGACAGGGAATGGGGGCCTGGGCATGTTCTGCACCCAGGCTGTAATGCAGCCTGCATGCAAAATAAACAAAGTGCGCATGACTCTTATAGTCGGCCCGAGAGGTCCGGCCAAACAGTTATGCGCACTTTAGAGTGGAGCAATCACTCCTCCTCCTGGCCCCCACTCTAGCAGTCCAGCCCAGCCCGGCACGGCCGCACCAGAAAACGGAAAACTTAAATGATAATAACGCTGGTTATTATCATTTTAGTTTTCCTTTCTACTGCTCTCGCAGAGCAGTGGGGCGATGCTCTTCTGCCTTAGCGGAGGAGCCATCACTGTTCTTTGTATTTAGGAACAGGAAATAATGTCTGTGTTTCATTAGATAAAGACATTTGGCAAAGGTTGCAGTACACGCGTTTCGTCCCTACTATATACATGGATTTAACAGTATTGAAGGGAAATAATGGGCCAAATCTACAAATGTTTTCCCAAAGTAGGGGTGAATGTTGAGGGAGCTTTTTTTATTGGCTGAGCTGAGTCATCTGGTGGCAGGGGGAAGCGGGGTTGCAGAGATCCTTTAACTTCAGCTGGTGGGAGCACATTCCCTGCAGCTCCTTAGAGGTCTCTGGGTTCAGTGTCTCTATGGCCAGAGTTATTGGTAATGGAGTTTGAGGACCCCATATTTCCAGCCCCTGAGACACCGGAAAACGTTTAGTTGCCTGGAGCGGTATTAGTCTTCGAATTTCAATCCAGGTAACTTGTAATGATGGCTTAAATGGTTTAAAAGTCTCAAACATTTGGAAGAAGATTCAACTAAGGGCCCGATTTCGATGTCGGACAGACCTAAGTCCGTCCGACATTGATTCGGTTCTGGGACCAACCAACCTCCTGTCGGTGATCCTAACCCAGCAATTCAGATGCGACCGAACACTTTTCGGCCACACTACTATTCTTTTTTTTAAATATAAATCTTTTTATTAAAGACGGCAGTGCAACATCATATCACAACAATCAAGGGGAGGTGTTGCCTTCTATATCTTGTGTATACATTGAGCAAACAGTTATGTATTACAATCCTGAACATATTGTCATATCATAGGTGAGACAGGGGGGGAGGGAATAGTCGGTGGGACACAAATAGTACCTCTATACTCATTCCACTTACCCCATATTTGCGAATATTGTCATATCATAGGTGAGACAGGGGGGGAGGGAATAGTCGGTGGGACACAAATAGTACCTCTATACTCGTTCCACTTACCCCATATTTGCGACCATTTTTTCGGGCAGCCCCTAGCAATATATACAGTCTTCTCCCTCATCATACACCAGTCCATGTCCGTTTCCCATGCTTCAACAGTAGGTGCTATATAGACAGAAACAGTGGTTCCTGTGGACAATGTAATTAGTATCAATGAAAATGTGCACAATGGCAGTAACGACAGGGTTATAGGGATGTCCAAACGAGAAGAAGACTCTATACCACACAATGTTAATTACAGTCTTTATATGCAAAACATCTGGTATGTATTCATCAAAGAGTGCATAGTGTCCCCAGTGAGCGTGGAACCAACGAAAAAATGTGACTTATTGTGACATACAAAAAAATGGTTTCCAACAGTAATAAAGTCGACATTCAATTAATATACAGTAAATACAGCCTTCTACAAAAGTATTAGAGACTGAAAAATGGTTCGCTTTCAATTTTGTCGACGGCGTTTTGACCCACACAAACAATAAGGGGTCTCTTCAGGGCCTAATGATGTAGGGACATCTGAAAAATGAGGAATGGCTATCGAAGTGACTATTGTGCACCACAAGGTAGTGAAATTGAAGGAGGGGTACTCACATGGCACCCAGCCGGGCACCTAGTGAGGGGAAGGGGGCAGAAGCCTAGGATGTGTAAGGATCTGTAGGATCACATGGATAAGTGTCTCATAACAACAAGGACCGAAAATCTGTGTAATAGAGCCGGTCTCGATATTCTAGTTTTCATAGGAGGAAACCGACACAACTAAGATGAAGTTGGACGTATGAAAGATAGCAATCCAATGAATAAGACGATTGCTCTGAATACAACGAGGCACGCCAATGGGTAACGGATATATGCATCGCGTTACTGGGCTGCAATCAGGCCGGATACAGTAACAAAAGAACGCGTACACTGCTACGCGTACGTCGTAGAGAACCACACGAGTCCGACTCCACTGGCAAAATGTCAACGTTGACATTTTAACGCGATACGTATATCTGTTAAGGATTGGCGTGCCTCGTTGTATTCAGAGCGATCGTCTTATTCATTGGATTGCTCTCTTTCATATGTCCAACTTCATCTTGGTTGTGTCGGTTTCCTCCTATGAAAACTAGAATATTGAGACTGGCTCTATTACACAGATTTTCGGTCCTTCTTGTTATGAGACACTTATCCGTGTGATCCTACAGATCCTTACACATCCTAGGCTGTCTGCCCCCTTCCCCTCACTAGGTGCCCGGCTGGGTGCCATGTGAGTACCCCTCCTTCTATCTCACTACCTTGTGGTGCACAATATTCACTTCGATAGCCATTCCTCCTTTTTCAGATGTCCCTACATCATTAGGTCCTGAAGAGACCCCTTATTGTTTGTGTGGTTCGAAACGCCGTCGACAAAATTGAAAGCGAACCATTTTCAGTCTCTAATACGTTTGTAGAAGGCTGTATTTACTGTATATTAATTGAATGGTCGACTTTATTACTGTTGGAAGCCATTTTTTTGTATGTCACAATAAGTCAAATTTTTTCATTGGTTCCACGCTCCCTGGGGACACTATGCACTCTTTGATGAATACATACCAGATGTTTTGCATATAAAGACTGTAATTAACATTGTGTGGTATAGAGTCTTCTTCTCATTTGGACATCCCTATAACCCTGACGTTACTGCCATTGTGCACATTTTCATTGATACTAATTACATTGTCCACAGGAACCACTGTTTCTGTCTATATAATACTTACCCTGGTTCCTTGTGAGTAGGGTGTCCCTTGTGTTTTTACACATCAACAGTAGGTGCAACACCCACGCCCCACATTCAGGCCACATTACGTTTTGCGACCATCAGGCCCAGCGAAACCCATGCTTTTTCTTTGGTAGTCAGGTCAGTAGGTTCCCATATATTCAACAAACATCTCTTAGCGTCGAGATCCATCCGTGATCCGAGTACCTCCCCCAAGCTACGTTGAATTCATTTCCAGTATGCTTCAATATGAGTGCATTCCCATAATATATGTAGAAATGTGCCCACATGGCCACACCTCCGTCTGCACCCCGGATCTTCTCTACTTCCCATCTTAACGAGTGTTGGTCCTGTAATGTATATTCTGTGCAAAATCTTTAATTGGACTAGTCTAAGTCTGGCTGAGATCGCTACCTCCCTGGGAGAGGCCATCGCTTCCTGCCACTCGTCATCGTCCAAGTCTGAGATGTCCCTTTCCCAACTGTCACGGACCCTTTCCAACGGATCTGAGGTATTATTTACTAGCTTCTTATAAGTTAAGGATATTGCTTTTGTTTGCATATAACCATCTAGGAGTCGGTCTTCTAATGGCGAGGCATCGGGGGGGTGGTTTCTCCCCTCGGTATCTGTGATGTCAAAGCGTGTCTCACCTGCAGGTATCGAAAAAGTTCCGAGTCCGCCATCTCATGCTCTTGTTGCAGGGTAGAGAATGAAATAACCTCTCCCCCCCTCCACAAGTCGCCCACCCTGGAAATCCCTATTGTATCCCATTTGTCAAAACCCTTTGTCTTTCGCAGAGTGCTCAGTCTTTCCGAATCCCACAGGGGGGTGGCCGGAGTCATCTTGTGTCCCCATCCCATGCTTTTCGTGGCTGCATGCCACACCTGCACTGAATGACTGGTGGGTCCTGTCAGTCGTACTTTCGTGGGTTTGGAGTAGAGCGCCATTTTATAATTCCCCCCAGGCAGGAGCCATTTGTCCATCCTGTAACCCGGGTCATCCCAGTGCCGATACGTGCATTGGTTGATTGCTGCCAGGTGGGCAGCCCACTAGTATTTTTTGATATCCGGAAGCCCTATTCCCCCATCGTACTATCCCATCGTCAGTTTTGTATGTGAAATACGGGAGCGCCCCTCCCATAATAGCTCTCTCTGTGCACTTTCAACCTCCCTAAAATATGCCGCCGGGACCGGGCTGGGGAAGTTCTGCAGGACATAAAGGAACCGCGGTAACGACATCATATTAAATAAGGCAGCTCTACCCAATAATGATAATGGGAGAGTCTTCCAGTTTTCCACATCCCTCTTCAAGCGTTGCAACGGGGGTAGGAGGTTACGCTCGTAGCCAGCCCCTGGGTCAGTTGTAATAACCATTCCTAGGTATTGGAATCCGTCTTTCGCCTCCTGCAATTGGCACCCTTGGGGTAAGGGGGGGAGCCCTCCACATAGGACATAGATCAAAGACTTACTCCAATTAATTGTGTATCCCGAGAATCTGCCAAAACATGTAAATATATTAAGAACTCTATGTAACGATGCCCTGTGTGAGGCCAAGTATAACGGGATATCGTCCGCATAGAGGGAGATGCGGTCTTCTCAGTTCTCCGCCCACTTCAGGCCCCGGATAATAGGGTCTTTACGGATCCATGCTGCAAGGGGGTCCAGGGATAACGAAAAAAGCAGGGGGGACAGCGGACACCCCTGTCTAGTCCCTCTGCCAAGGGGAAAGACCTCAGATTTTTTATTGTTTACTACCACTTGCGCTCGGGGTTCCGAGTATAGCAGTTTAACCCAATTGATAAACTTCAGTCCGAATCCCATCTTTCCTAGCACTGCGAATAGGTATGGCCATTCTATGGTATCAAAGGCCATAGTAACATCCAGGGACACCAATACCACATCTTCTCTGATAGTGTCCTTACGTCCCAACACCCCATTAAGTCTCCTCAGATTGAGGGCCGTATTTCTGTTGGACATAAAACCCGATTGATCCGGATGCACTAATTTGCTGATAATCCGACTTAGGCGGGTGGCCAGTAACTTGGCCAATATTTTGGGTTCTGCGTTTAAGAGTGAGATTGGCCTATATGAGGAACACTTATTTTTGGGCTTACCTATTTTGTGTATAGTTATCAATGTGGCCACGCGCTGGTCCTGTGGGAGCTCACCCCTGTCATGGCTCTCCTCAAACATTTTCTTTAGGTACGGAGCAATTCTGTCTGGTTTCAGTTTATATAATTCGATTGGCAACCCATTTGGTCCCTTTGCTTTCCCCGATTGTAGACCTCTAATGGCCTGAGCAATCTCGTCATTGGTCACTTCGCTATCCAACACTTCCATATCTTCCTTAGAAAAGATTGGGAGCGTTATGTCTAGTAGCAGGGCTTTGGAGTCCTCTTCCTGGAAGGGGGTATGTGTCCGATAGATGTCACGGTAGTGGTTAGCAAATTCGTTGGTGATCTCCTGAGGGCCTGTAAGTATTTCCCTTGTCTCTGCCACCAGTTCTGTGACCAGATGGCATGCTAACTCCTTTTTGTCCAGCCAGGGCGATAGTTTACCTGCTTTGTCTCCCAGTTCGTATAGTCTACCTGCTTTATCTCTGCTTAGCGCCTTGGCCATATCAGTGGCTACAGTTCTATACTCCTCCCTTTTGAATTTTAGAAAATGAAGTTTCTCACTCTCTCCCATTCCCGTTGCTTCCTCCTCTATTCGGAGAATATCTCCCTCCAACCTGACTAGTTCTTTGGTTTTTTCCTTACGCACCCCGGTAATCTGGGAGATTGCCTGTCCCCTCACCACTGTTTTGAAGGCCTCCCAAAGTGTTGATGCTGATTCGACTGAGACTTCATTTTCCCGGAAATAATAGTCGATAGCATTGGAAATCTGTTTCTTGACTACTGGGTTGGGGAGATACCAACGGTTAATCGGTGATATTCTACCTGCCCATTTTTCACCAACCACCAATCCGGCCAGTAGTGGTGAATGATCCGAGATACCCCGAGCCAGGTGTCGGACTTCTTGTATGTTCCCTATGTAGGCTGCAGGGGTGAGAAGATAATCGATTCGAGACAGGCTACCATGTGCCCCTGAGTGGAAGGTGAATTGCGAATCGTTTGAGTGTAGCACCTGCAACGTGTCAACCAACCCCATTGCCTCTAAAAAGTCAGGAAGCCACCTTTGCGTTGGACCCGTGCTCCTGGGGGGATATCGATCAACCATCCCGGACTTGACAGAGTTAAGGTCCCCGCCCACCATGAGGCACCCCTCCGGGAAGGTGAGCACTATCTTGCCTAAGTCCCTAAGTGTCTGTATCTGTAGCCCCGGTGGGGCGTATACTGTTGCTATTGTGAGGGTCAACCCCTCCCACTTCCCGGAAACAGCAGCATATCTGCCCAGCGCATCTGTCCATATATTTTCTGGTGACATAGGGAAGGAGTTCTTCATCATGATACCCACTCCCCTGGAACCCGAAGTAAACCCTGAATGTGCAATTAAACGATAGCCCCATCTATTTAATGCCTTGCATGTATTACCGATGAGGTGGGTTTCTTGGAGAAACACCACCTCTGGGGAGTGTCTCTTAATAAATTGTAGAACAATACTTCGTTTTAACTTGTCCCCCAGACCATTGACATTCCAAGACAGTAACTTAAAGCTTTTTTCCCATGGTGCCCCCATTAATCTAATTAGAACTGTCAGAGTCTCCCCCCCATCTTCATAACAGATTGTTGCACCGCATAAATACATCAAACACAGATAACCCCCCCTTCCAACTACCCGCCACCCTGCTCCCCTGCACTTTGGGCGTAGAACTGCCCATGACCCCAACCATGGAGAGTGCCTGTCGCCCCGAACAGTAGACTAAACGTAGAATGTTCGAGGGGGGGGCTTTCTTCCCACCCCTACCTCTACCCATTAGGTATACCTTACAATAGAATCATACAAAGTAATTCAACCAAACAATAAGGCACTTAGCGTGATCACAGATGATATGATCTGTTTGCCACACAGCTCCCTTTCAGGCACCAGACGACCCACTGTTCCTTGGTTTCGCCCAGTTAATAGTGCATAGGTCACTTGGATTGTTCTGGCTTTCCCGATGGTCCCAATTCTCGTCCTTTCCGTGCATTATGGTCCTTTGCTGGTCTCCATCCCTCCATCCAGTCTGCTGCTGCCTCCGGGCTGTCGAAAAACCAGGCCCTGCCCTCAGCCTCAACACTGAGCCTGGCGGGGAACAACATCTCATACGTAAGTCCTTTGTCCCTGAGTTGTTTCTTGATGCCCAGGATTGATCTCCGCTGTCATTAGACATTTAACGTAAAGTCCGGAAAGAAGGATATCACACTATTCTGGTACTTTAGCGGCGGGGCCATACGGGCCGCATGTAATATGCTGTCGCGGTCCCTAAAATGTAGGAGTTTCGCCAACATAGGTCGTGGTGGGGCTCCCGGTTTCGGTCGTCCTCCGGGGACCCTGTGTGCCCTTTCGACGGTGAAGAAGTTGGAGAGGTCCTTAGGCTGTAATTGTTTCACAATCAGGTCCTCCACGAATAAGTCAGCTTCGGGGCCCTCCGCTCGTTCAGGTATTCCAATTATTCGTATGTTGTTTCTCTGAGTTATACCTTCATAATCGTCCAGCTTGTCTTCTGCCATCTTCCAAAAAGCTTGCAGCTCCGTGATATCCCACCTCATTTGCTTGGATTCACCAAGTAAGTCCGTTGCAACCATGTCCATTTGTTTGACTTTCTCTCTCATTTTCGATAGGTCAGCTCTAATCAGGGTGACCTCCGTTGTGATTAAGTCCATTCTTTGTTCTAGTGAGGTGCGAACCCCCGAGATGGCGACCATGATATCTTTCAAGGTTGGATCCGCATCTGCGCTCTCAGATTCCACTATCGTATGTCCTTTGGTGGTGTGTTCGGAATCAGCCGGCCTCAGCATCGTAAATTTGTCCAACTTTGTCTGCTGTGAGCTTTTAGAGCCCCTGGGTCCCGACATTTCGCTTCACACCAACCCCATGCCACGCACTGTCTCACCGTTTATCTTGAAGCCACTGGCTACCAGGCAGCGACGCGCCTCCAGAGCCACCAGCCTCCTACTACAAATGATGGCGTCTCTACTGCGGAATTTCCCCAGGTTGGGCCCTTCAGCACGGCGTCGCCCGGCACCCGGCGGCCGCAACACTGATCCAGGGTGCCCAGGGAGGTGTACACTACTTAACACTGCGGTCTTTTAGGCCCGCCGAACCGCTGTGGTCCTGGGTAGCTGCCGCCTGTCTTTTATGCGGCCCCTAGAGCACTCCCGACCTTGTCAGGTGCCCTTCTGTTCACACTCCGGCCCCGCAACTCAGGCAGTCTCCCTTCATGGGCCGGGATGATGCCACTATGCAGGCCCAGCCGTCCCATCAATACCAGTCTGCAAAGCTGGCCCACACGATCACTAAACTCACGGGTCGCAGTGGGAGGAATGTCAATTGGGGTGGCTCCGTTATGTAACAGTGTTCCCCGTCCCAGTTGGCCGTCCGCACTGCCTCCGCACCTTCAGCTTCTCTCTGCAGGCCAATAATCAGACATGCCCAACGGATCTCTATGAGGGCCTCCAGCCATTCTCTATGTATCGGGGGAAGTGTCCGTAGCAGCGGTGGAGTCTTTAACACTATTCCGGCTCAAAGAGTCCACCGGCCCGGATCGTATCAGCGGTATGCACGCCGGTACTCACTGCACCACACCCTGCAATCATAGGGATTCAAATCAGGCCTCGACTTGGTGCAGCAGTTTCTTCCGCCGCGCTGCGTCTCTTCACCAGCGGCTGCTGCCTCCGGGTCCGCCTCGCCGGCAACGATGTCGTCACTACGTCATGGCCTCACTCGCTCCGTGTACTCAAGTCCATGGCTTCTGAGCTCCGGCAGGCCGCTGCACGCCACACTGGTTTTCTCCGTGGTTGCAGACGTTAGCAGTCCCGTTTTTGGCTCGCTGGTGCCTAATGAGCCTCTGGTGCTGCCGCTGCGTTTTGAAGCAGATCTGTGTCCCGGATATTACGGTAGGGTCGGGCTGTACTGGAGCTGGACTAACTTGCGTCCATTCCGTGCGGTGGTGAAGCCACGCCCCAGCACTCCTATTCTTTACAATTGGAGCATGCATTCTGACCGGAATGCATGCTCTCATTGTGAAGAGAAGAGGTGCAGTTCATCCCTGCACCTAAAGGTGCAGGGTGCAGGGATCAAAAGGGGTGCACCATAGGTGCCCCCTCTGCCGCCATCCGGAGGCGTTGCACCCATCGGGGCCCTGCTGGGGGCCCCCAAAGTCAACTTCCGACAGCCTTCCTGTGTCAGAAAGGCAGGCACAGAAAGGCTGTCAGAATCCGACATCATAATCCCTTGGGTGGAAAAAGTCGCCCTTGGGATTACTGAAAGCATTCCGACTGGCGGATGGGCTCGGATCGGAAGCCAGTCGGAATGTCCGGTTGCATTCCTCTCCGACCAACTCCATCCTAATGGGCCGGTCGGAAAGGAATCCAACCGCCTGATTAGGATGTGGTCGGAAGGAACCGTTCCGACCGCATCCTAATGAAGCCCTAAAAAGCCAACTGCCTTACTGCCTAATTAAATATGTGCATTAACTTAGTAAGTGGATTTAATTTGGCAAAAACATTTTTTTGTTTTAATAATCAGCTTTTTGAAATATACATAGTAATCCCCTATTGAAAATGCAAACATTTAAAAATAAAACCAAGTAGTGTATGCCATAGAAATTAGAATTACCTGAGGCATTTGTTTAAATATTGCTTCAAAGTCAGCAACATCATTTTTATCATGACTTTCTGAAGGTAAAGAAGGTGTCTGCGTTTACTGGCATTAATTTGCAAAGACTAAAAAAATGCAATAACACTTCAGCGAGTACTTAGGCCTTTTAGGAGTCTGTTCGGAAATGCCACGATATGATACTGTAGAGCTTGTACACTAAAGTGTGCTATGATAATTAGATGACCTTGCTCTTATATTTCAAGGCTTGCATTGCTGGGGTTAGGGCGAAATTCGATGTGCCCCAAGCCTCAGCAAGCCCTGCAATTCAATACCCACAAAGTTTAATTTTTAAAGATCGTATTAAACTGAAAAGATCTATACGACACGTATTCACATGAAAACAGCCTACACCAGGGGGTCCCACACCTGAATACATAGGGAGGCCACACCACCAACTTTAGCATGGCACCCACATTTTCAGGGAGATGGGAGCTTTTCTGTTTTTGTCGAATTTTCATGTCACCTCCTTTAGTTTTGTCTGAACAGTATAGAGACACCCCTGACTGCCCGAACGTTTGCGTGTAATAAACTGATGACCAGTGCTATTTAATGGCGGTGAGACCTTGTTTAGGAAATTTTCATGTAGGACTTGCCTACCAAGAGATAAGAAGGGCAGATACACAGAGCCATTCGCAACTGTAAATCGAGCTTACATTTGCAAATACAATAATTTACAAGTACAAGCAATTCATAAATTCTGAATTTGCACTCGTAAATTTATTTAATTATGCAGAATAGTATCCCAGTGCGGTGTTCTATTATGCAAGAGTAAGTATCCTACTGAGGTGGAAAGTGATGGTGTCTGGGCGAGAATGCCTTGGAAACTCTGTGGGAACACCCACACATTCGTTTCTGGGTATTTACAAGCTTCTCAGTGACCCATTTCCACCCTGCAAAAAGTCACAGATTAGCCCCTATCAAGGATGGGAGCAAATATGTTTCCAGGTTTGTACCTAACTCTAAAGTTCTTCATTAGATGCTGTGACAAGAGCAGACAGCCGTTGCCCGGTTAGGTAATCCCACCATTCCCCTATGATACATCTGCCTGTACTTTGAAGAGCAGAGGTCCAATCTTGCTTGATAAGAGATGACGACCCTTCTTCATTCCTAAGAGAAATGTAATAACTTTTATTCTTAACTGCTGACTGCGTACAATCCGTGCACGCTCGTCTACAGCAGATTCTGTTGAGTTCCATGGCCAGCCGCCTCCTCCCTCTGTCCTCCTGGCAACATGTATTGTAGGCTGCGCGTGGCAACTTATTTAAATATTGAAGAATGTCCCCCTTGACAACGGACCCATACTATTACGGGGTAATTAACTGCCCCACCAGCTAATGCCTGGCCTGGTTGTCAAGAGCGTCTTGGAAGGACAATACAACAATTCAGAATGGGAACATTCCTCTCCTCTGTGTGGGATTTTTGAAATGATATACTGTTCAGAGAATATCTTTGTTTCCATTCTGAATTCCTCAGTGAACGAGAAGGAGTTGCTGATGCAGGGGACGATATGGCTAAGGAAGTAATTCGTATTCTGGAGGCAGGGCTCTTTTGCAGAGATCCCTGATAATTGGAGTGATGTCGCTGCTGGAATGGTCAGGCTTATGTTCAGTCCCTGAGAGGGAAGCTTCACCCTGAATTCCAAGCTTGATCTGGTGCTACTCACTGCCAGAGAAAGACTGCAGAAGATCCCCCAGCCTGAATGACAA
The DNA here is from genome assembly GCA_963921515.1 of Calotriton arnoldi. Taxonomy (NCBI): domain Eukaryota; kingdom Metazoa; phylum Chordata; class Amphibia; order Caudata; family Salamandridae; genus Calotriton; species Calotriton arnoldi. The sequence goes on along the minus strand of CAWUFW010000124.1, from coordinate 343,665 downwards.
ACCTTTTCTTTTGGGTAGTTGTGCCCTGATCTTGTTTTACACATCAGTTAAACCTGAATATTCATGCCTGATTGACAAAGTGTGCTTACTCACGGAAAAGTGATTCACAAGTCGCTGGCGTAGCAAGGGTGCTACGGGCCCTCATGCAAACAAAGCTATAACGAAAATTGCCCCCCTCTGTCTGTCATAAATGGGGTGCAGTGGGTGTCATATACCTGTGCCCGTTACCACTGCACCTGCTGCACTATTGACAGTGACACATCTGGTGCTGGGCTGCCCTTCCTCTCAGAGTGAAACCACCTCTAAGGTTCCGTTGTCCAAAAAGTGGCACCAGAACCAGGGCCCAACTCCTCACATTGTGTCATCAAAGCAACAGCCAAGTTTCACAACTGTATGGTAAAGGGGAAGGTGAACATGCTAAACAAATGCCCCGCAGCCCGGTGCAAGACAGGCTGGCCTGCCACCCCTCGGTGCCACTGTACTGTCAGTACTACAATAGCTAAGCCCGTGTCACAAGCTTTTTTCTGTGAGCATGCACTTCTTTATTGATTGGCAAGTCAAACTTAACCCTACAGTAGGAAACAGGTGCTTCCACGCAATGCTTTAAAAAAACACTGTCAATCAGTCCCCCACTCTCTAGTTGCTGGGACAACACTGTTGTACAATAAAATGCCAATGGAACTTTGTCCCACTCTCTAAATCAGTGTTCATGTCCAGTAGCGGTCGGTGGTAGGAGTGCCGGCCGGGCGGTGACGTGGGGTGGGGAGGGGCAGGGTGGGGGTAGTAAACCACGGATTACGGCGGAATACAGGTAAGTAAACATTTAAATAAATAAAACGAATTTCGTTGTGAGCGCTGCATCTCCAAATGCGATGCAGTGCGCGCAACGAAATTCGTTTTATTAATTTAAATGTTTACTTACCTGTATTCCGCCGTAATCCGTGGTTTACTACCCCCCACCCTGCCCCTCCCCCACCCCACGTCACCGCCCAGCCGGCACTCCTACCACCAACCGCGACTGTTCATGTCAGCATCCAATAAATATGTTTAATTTAAAGAAGGCTATATTGGATAGCGCATGGTAATGAAACCCATAGGGGTTTATTCACAAACTTCATTTTGTAGTACGTTTATTAGTACTATAATAGCACTACTAATGTTATACAAAATGCTATTCACAAATCTACTTGTGGAGGTTCCACCTCACCTATCTTTTTCAGTGCGTAGATCTCTGCCCCGACTTCGGAGTCTCCACACACTTAAGTATACGTTTTAGTAGTAGACGTGGAAGGGACAGGGGAGAATCGCTGGAAAATGGGAAATGCTTACTATTAACTGGGAGGGCAAAAGGGAAGAGTAAGGAGAGGTTAAGGCTGGGTTAGGGAGAGGTTTATGGAAAGAGGAGCACCCTTCCACTAAAGAGTAAGGCAACTGTTATTCATAATCTTCACTTCTATAGTTACTAAAGCCAAAAAGGACCCAAAACAGTGATAAATATACTATTCTAGCTTCACACTTGTCCAGTCCCAGGTACTGCAACCCCTGGTAAAATAAAACCACACAGAGAATAATGTTACTGCAACCCCTGGTAAAATAAAACCACACAGAGAATAATGTTAAGTTAAATGAAATTATTTAAAACAGTTAAAAAATATAAATATTTAAAAATGTAATGATCAAAGATTATTTACAAACCAAATATATTTTTATTTTAACATATTTCAATAATCTTTTTAGCTAAAAATATATTGTAACCATTTTTTATTAAAATATAATTAACCAGCCTTTATTTAATTCTATAATTTTAAAATAATTCTAATTCCGTGGAGCTCTCCCTAAGTTAAAGTAACAAGAAACTATAGGATTTCCGTGTAGGTCTCCTTATGGTAAAGTATAGGGAACATTTAAAAAGTTTATTAAACTTAAAAAAAATTGTGAAAATATTATGTTAAATAATATTGTAAAGTAATTGTAGGTTTTTATATTAAATGTAGAACAAAGTAAAAAGCTACAGCACGCAACTTTATTTTGAATTAAATATGTAATTATTTTAAATATGTTAAATTGAGATCATTTTTCTGAAGTTTAAAATAAAGAAAGAAATTCCCAACTACAGTTTAAAAAAATGACATTTTTTGATCATGTATTAATATTTATTAAAATAATTAAAAGTAATATATACAATTAATCAAAGATAATGTAATTGTATTTTTAAAAAAGTGTTACATTCTTTATTACATTTAAATACGATTATTAGAATATGTTAACATAAAACAAAAAGTTTGTTTTATTTTTAGATAATTTGTAAGCATTAAATTAAATTTTTATTTTTTTTAGCTATTTTAAATAATTTTATATAATGTACCAATATTTCCTTATTTTAAGTCCAACCTCCATTATTTTCTATGGGAGGGTGTTGCAGTATCACTAGTTGGCCATGTGTTGTACTGGACTTACTACTGCTCCTTTTTGTCAGTAGTACTGTTACACTCATAAATTTGGCTGCAGTCCTTGTTGAGACGTAAGTTTATTCTTTTGAGTAACTTCACACTTGTATGTTGGGAAAAGCCCAAAGTAGTAAAGTTACTTAAAAGTGTAAGAGTAAATTTACTTGTAGTAAATCTACATGTGTAAATGTACCTTTTGAATAGGCTCCATTCTCTTTATGAACACATTTAGTTCTGGGTGTTTCATCTTTCTTTTGGGTGCCTCAGAACTCTTCCAGAGTTTCCTTCCTGGAAACACCAGGTCATAGCTGAAACTAATCCAGTCAGTTGTTCTGTCTATCGTCTAGTTCCCCCATTGTTGTATTAAGGGGGTCCGAGTTTATTATGAATCAGAAGCTCTGAGATGTTTTTGTCCCATGAATAGCTTAATTTTTTGCACCACGTTCTCTTTTGGGGTCTGTGTACCTACCAAGAGCATAAATATTGAACAGAAAAATGTATGTCTTATTAAGCTTTGGGGGAGTTAAATCTGAGATTTCCTGGCATTCACTGCAGTTTGCCCAGCTTAAAAAAATGGCAGTGCAATCTGGTAAATTAGAGGGGATCAAGGGTATTGTGAGACTGGAAGACTTTTAGGGGTGCCAGTGGGAGGGAGGGAGGGCGATATTCTGAAAAGTAAATAACATGCTTGGTGTCACTAACATATAGCACCATATGCAACAACATAGTGAAATGCAAGACCCAGACTGTGACAGTATCACAGTGTATGTTAAAAAACTGCGTGCAAAAAGAGAATGATCAAAAATAGATGTAAAAGGTAGCGGCAAACATATGTCTACAGAAAATGCAGATAAAATAGTCAAATTTGTATCACTTTTTTATATTTTCATATATTCAACGTTTCTGTAGTCTAAATATGTAATGATCTATTTTTGTCTCTACTTATTTGTTACTCTGCTGTTAGAAGTTAAGTAAGTAACGTTTATTACTTGACATAAAGTCCTCTTCACCTACGAACGTTCAGGTAGCTCTACATCAACATTCTAAAGTGACTTTCACCTGAAGGTTCCAACAAGAGTGTTGACCATCCCAATGAGAAGGAGGGGGGGACAAGGGATTTAGACAGAGAGGGAAGGAATGTACCATTATGGATTACAACATCTACCTTTTCACCGCAAATCTTTACTAATAGCAAAGTATTTTATTACTGCCAGTTAATGGCACTCATTCACTCTATGGGCCGGAGCCACAATCAAGTGTGCATAAGGAGTCTAAGGGACAAAAAAATACCGTTATTTAGCAGCTCCAAGGACAGTAATCCTGCTAACGCAACAATGTTTCATCTCCTTCCCCTCCCTCAGTCTACAGTCCACCAAAATAGTAAGTTTGTGTATGAGCGCTGGAGATGAGCACCCATAATGGCAGTTTTGACTGCCTTCTAGTAAAACGATTTGGATGTCCTAATTGCAATTACTAATACTCGACTTCCCTAACAAAACACGTGACAATACTGAATATTAATACAGAAAATGGAGGCCCCATCCCACATTTCACACTTACAGTAGATACTTGATTGCCACTAAGTGCCCCAGGGACCATTCCCTACACAGGGGAGAGTTTTCTACAGTGCAGACCCATAGAAAGTCTACTTATGTGTCATTTGTCAGAACGGACTGAACACAGACCCATACGACCCTGAAGCAAAAATCCGTTAGGGCCATCCTTCCCTGTTTTGCATTGCCCAATATGTTGATTATTGTGATAGGTGTGGAGCTAAAGCCATGTTGCGTGGTAGCACAGAGTGATAAGCTAGATCTCTGTGAGAAAAACAAGCAAGATTTTTATGTTCTGCTAAAAACTCTACAAAAACATGAATTGCATGAATTATTCTTTGCAAGCCCTCAGAAGGTGAAATGGCTGCATCACTCTGAGGACCTCACACCATGCCCACTTTCTGATAGTGGCTATTCTCACTCAGACCACTGTCTTACTCTCCGGAGCCATTACAGTTACGCCACACTACCGAGGAGTGTGCCGCGTGCACCTTTCACTGAGTGCACAAAGCGTTTATTGGGTTGATGTGCTCTATCGTAATGAACATGCTGTCCTCAATGCAGCTGCAAACTTGCAACTGTCCTTGGGCAGTGCATTAGTGAAAGATGGATTGGGTATTTGAAGATGCCTGTCTAACTATAACTGTGCAAAGTGCAACCTCATCTGACTTTAAATGTGGGGCAGAGATCCCTCTGTGGGCTGGTGCAGAGAGTGACTGGGGCGGTTCTTCTTCCCTTCCAATGGCTGCCCTCAAGGCGCACCCTGACTGTGCACTTGCAGTGCGCCTCTTGAGGGACTCTTTACTTCTGCAACGCTGTTTGTAATACAGCGTAGGTGCAGAGGCAAAGTAATTCTACATTTGGATGGGGCAAAGCCCCCATGCAAATAAGAGAATGCCCTTGAGATCGGGCCGGAGCAATGTGTCACAGAAGCAACCTCTTCTGTAATACCATAGGGCCTGGGGTGCAGAAAGTAGGTGCATATGCTGTTGTGCCCCTGGGGCACTTAGTGTGATATGGCCACATGACTCTTTACAAGGAGCGTCTGCCAATATCACTCAAAGATGTGAATGTTTTTTTAATTCTGTGAATTGCTGCCACTAGAGGTCACTTTCCCATGGGAAACCTGCTAAGAACTGGAGAAACCCACTTTGTGGTTCTGCTGGTAACCAACCCAGCAACATACTCCAGAAGAGTATTTTCCCACCAGTTGTGTTTTTCCCTTTCACACCAGTTACACTGACTTTTCCTGTAAATCTGCATCTCAAACCTGCTACTCTGAAGGTTCCTGTAAATCTGATCTAATTCTTTGGGACACACTTTGGACATTTGCTGTGGCCAAACAGAAATATTTCTAATAGGGCAAAGCTTTCATGTGCATACTAGTTTTGCTCATTGCGTGTGTTAGAAATGTGGTTATTAATTTGGGTGGGGCACGCCTACCAACTCAATAAATCTACTTTGGGTAGGTCAAAACACAGATGTGAGAGAATCTCAGGTCACCCCCTGGGAGCTATGGCTCATGCAGCAGGCAAACCCAAGAGAGGTGTGTGCAGTAAGCAAGCAATGCCAACAATCTGAAAGTAAAGAACATAAATCAAAAAAAATCCCCAAACCAATTTAGGCAAATAGAAAATACTTTAAGGAGCAAAAAGACACCAAGATCATCAAAATAGGTTATGGAGAAGTGAAGAAATTGATTTTTAAAGCTTTAAGCAAAAAGCGCCTAGAAAAAGCCATGCACTATGGGAAAACAACAGTTTTCAGTGGACCGGGACCTAGGCACAATATCAGGCTGACCACAAGGGAGCAGAGGTTGGATACATCACATCGGTTGTGCCAGTCAAAGATTTTACGTTAAGACTTAGGGCCTGATTTCAAGTTTGGGGGACGAGAAACTCTTTCACAAATTTGACAGATATCCCGTCTGCTATATTACAAGTGCATTATATCCCCTGTCACATTTATGACAGAGTATCCTAAACACCAAACTCTAATTCAGGCCCGTAGTCTCCAACTTCTGGGAAATCTTCTTGTCAGCCCAGCAGTCCTTGGCTCCTCAAGGCATCCTTCTGGGCACTAGATTGCTCTCCAGCCAAGTCTCCTGCAGGGTCAAGTCCTCTTTAGTCAGCTGGGACCTCTTGAAGTCAGCATTCATTCTGCTTTCTGTGTCCCTGAAGCAGGTAAACAGGAGGCCAACTGCTTGACCCTTGGAAAGCAGGTCCAGGTCCTGGATGCCTGCAGGATTCAGGGATCATTGAGCCCTTGTATGAGTCATTTTCTTCCAGCAGGAGCCAGGAGTCAGGTGTCAGACTCAGGATTCTTCATCCAGTAGGGTTGTCTTCTTCAGATAGAAACCTCTCAGGTCCAGGAACGTTCTGAGAGGTAGTGGTAGAGGTGATTGATTTAGCCTGTGCACTAATCAGTGATTGGAGGAATTCTACGGCAATCCTAACAATTTTCTCACTGTCCCCTCACCTCCTTTTGCAGCACTTCATCTTTGCATTACTGTAAAATGTTCCAGGAGCCCCTGCTGGCACCTCAAAATGGGGAGACACAGCTGCCACTAGTCAGTCCTGTCTTCAGCTTCTTGGCCAATTCCTTACTTGGCAGGATGTAATTAGGATTAAAACTGGTTTCACCTCTTACTGTGGCTGGAGCCTCACTGCCTAGAAAGGTTATAGAAATGAATAGAAGAAGCCCTCCTTGGCATTTCTAAGTTGAAAGAGGTAGTTCTTATGCTGCCTTTTGGCCTGCCAACTGTTGCTGTCGACTCCCAGGACACTAATCACCTACTATGTGGTCAGCTGTTAACACCCATTGGCCTTGCCTGAACCCCTTGGCAAGCCACTGAATGTCTAATATCACTATAACCCTTCAGGGTTAGACTGTACTGTTGCCATAGGTCCTCTAAATTGTTATAGACCCTTTACTGCGACTTATGCCTAAAACTCATATAGAGGGCCTTTAGTATTCAATCCCTGGTAGCCCCAGCTCATCCCCCTGCAGCTGACTGTATAGAGAACTGAGGGGTATAGAAAGGGCTGCTGGGGTGTTTTTAGCAAGTGGTACCTACAGTTCCTCACATTAAATAATAAGTCCTGCCGGCAGCTCCTGCTCTCTCCTCTTCTACCTCAAGCATCATTGGGGAATCCAAATCATCTCTCAGTCTGGCAGTCCCTCTGGAGAATTATTGTGTCGCACCTGACCAGTCTGATCATGTATCTATCCAAACTTGTATCTTTTTCTCTTCCTCTGGTCTCTTTTTTGACAGCGTTGACTGAACTACAGTTTTGGGGCCTGCATTTAGCTGAGGAATTAAAACTGAAACTGCCTATTTAGATAGATTCTAGCCTGCATCCTGAAACTTGAAACCTGCAGATAATATTTGTTAGAAGGTGGTTCTGACCATCTGAGCCTCCCGGATTTTTCGCTTTTTGAACACCTATTTATTGAGCTTTTACTGTGGGAGAGCCTCATAAGTTGGGACTTACCCACAGTGAACTCATGATGAAAGAGACTGCATGTGGATTTTACCGGTGTCCCCCTGGTGAGAGTAGGCCACTGCGCTGCAGCCGGAGTAAGGGGCACCGGGCTGGTTACATGCAGACACGTGTGTACATGCATGTGCACACGTGTAGGGGCTGCGCAGGGGAGATTCCTGGCGTGCGCAGCCCAGGACCAGGTACAGATAGAATGGTGTGGCAGGAATTATGCAGAGCTGGGTGGTGACATGGAATAGGCTTAATATAATGGGAAGAAACATGTAAGGGAAAGTCAGTGTGCTTTACTGTTTTCACTGAAGGACCACTCCATTATTCTCCTATGAGGATGGGGATCACATGGGATAGTTTCACTTCCAGAGGGCCTACAAATTCCAGACACGCACCAAAGTCCACTGTAACTTAGGTGAGAATTATTATTCTGCAGAGTCCAAAGTCATATCTGTACTGCTTTTGGGTCAACCAGAAATGTCATATTCCTCTGAGTCAGCTCATAACCAGAGCCTGGCTGGTTGTGACCCTGCCAGGCTGGATTAATGACCTTCCTCCCCAACCTGAAGTATCAGAGGCCTAGCACTTCACAGCAAGCATTCCAAGGGCAAAGGTCTCCTCTCCAAGAGGGAGAGAAGATGGGTGGAGCTGCCGGTTATCCATCAGCCATTACAGTAAACGGGGTAACCCAACCAAAGAGTCCTTGGACCTGGGTATCGAATGGTACAAAAAACAGTGGTCCTGGACTTTATCTATTCACATAAATACCTTATATGTACAGTTATTATTCAGTATCAGTTTCGAGCATACATATAGTCAGCTCACGGTTACCATGAATCCAAATTAGTTAAAATTATTTTAGATGTGCAACAACCATTAGTTTTCAAAAAAGGCATATATTTATTAGTCACAAAATTTGCAGATGGTAAACATATTACTTGGTTATCATTTGGAAGAGAAAGTGAGGTTGCTCCAAGGGAACGTGAAAGGCAAGTGATCTGATGTGAGGTAGGTGAGAATAGGAGGAAGGGAAAAGATCCCAAGGCGGATTCAAGAGGCAATTTTGATAATTGTATAAGCACGATTGATGACCAATAATCAATCCTTGAGGCCTGGCCAGTGATGGTTGGTTATGCCATTAATTTGTACAACATGTTTCACAAACATAGAGAAATATATCATCTTATGCAAGATAGGGGAAGAAAGGACATGTCGTCCAGGCTTGTTGGGGGTGGGCGTCGACGTTTCGACCCGACTTGGAACCTCAGCCTGCGGGTCTTCCTCAGGACGGGGGGAGGGGCAGAAAACAACCTGGTCACAGTGTTGGTAGGTATCGGTGTGACCACCCGCCTGGATGTTGCGGTGTGGTGTCAGTTAGGCTCCAGAAGAGTCCATAATGAACGAGGGAACGTATCCTTATCCCTGTATGTGTTGCGGTGTAGTGACCGAGTTAAATCAATGTTGGTGCAGAATTCAATCAGCAACTTTACGTAGAATCCTTTCGGTCCTCACTACAGCGCGGTACCCCCAGGAGGACGGGGTCACCGCCAGGTGTGTGCTAAGGGGCAGGGGAGCTGCAGGAGCAGCGCAGTCTCCCCCAGCACGAAGAGATAAAGTCCCCCCTAAGTCTCTGGGGACTCCATAGAAATAACCCCTCAAGGGCATAACCAGCATTCCACAGCATCCTGGCGCTGGATCTTTTGTTCTACAGCTGGGGGTGCGTTTGGGACTGCACCAAGGTATGGAGGGTTGAGCTGGGGGATGTCTGGAGAAGGGCATCCCCTGGAGGTGAGGAGGTGCAATTGCACGAGAAGTGCATTTACTAATGTTATTTCTATTGAGGGACTGAAAGTCACATGTGTAATGTGAGGTCATAAGCAAAGTGGGGTTATGTTGCTGGACATTCCTGCTAGGGTGTTTGGCTGTATATGCTTAATCCTGTGATTATAACTGTGATGCCTTTTAGGGGGTTTTATTGCAATGCATTATAATGGTTATCAGCTATGATAAGTACTGTCATTTTAAAGTGATGCTTAAACATGTATTCTTGCTGCTGCGTTAGGTGAGAAACAACTCAGACTGTTAGCCCCTAAGATGTAGAGGTGTATACTGTAGGGTCAGTATGAGATGCTCAGTCAGGGTTATGTGTCACCAGGGCAGGTGTGCCCATTGTAAATGCTTGTTGAGATAAAGGGGGTGGGTCGCCACTGGGATGGTGCCAGTGAGCAAGGCCCTCACCCCTGGTTATGGTCAACCTACTGCATTGGGGGCAAGATGATGTGCATACATGGGAGTGGTGGTACTAGACCCCCCCCCTGCGGGAGGGGTGGGAATGTTATGCAATGTCACAAAGTAATTCCAACAGCTTATGTATATTTGTAAATTGTTGCATAGTATTGAGTGGTGTGTGTGTTTAATAAATGTACTCTTACTTTTATAAAGCAAAGTACAGACTGGACAATCAATTATTGAGTGTTATTTCTGCGTACTGGTAAATGGCGATTACTAGCCCACACCACCTCCCTTGGGTAAGCCTTAGACTGCGCTGCAACGCTACAACGCTACCCTCTGAGAGTCAGGCGCTACAATGGGGTGTTTGGTTCCCAGTGAAGGACAAATGTAGTCATGTTATTTTCTGCCTCGTTTTCCAACAATATTTAACAATGAGGGGCTCTTTAGCGGAGATCTTTTGTTCCTGCCGTTTGGTGCAGTGTGGGTGAGGGGCCTAATTCGTGTAGATGTAGTGTAGGGGTGAGATAAGTGATTAAAACAGGTCAGAACCTTCCGGCGGCAGGGACCTTCCGGCGGCAGGGGTAGGTTACGAAACGCGCATTCCAAGCATTGCAGGACAACACATTTTTGTCCATGTTCCCGCCGGATACTGATGAGGCATAACTTAAAAACTATTTAGGTTCCTCGACCCTGTAGGGATTGACCTACAGCGTTACGACGTGGGAGGTAGGTTTCACCTCACCACGGTGTGTAGATAGTTTTAATTATCACATTGGTCCTGAAGTATTGCCACTGATCCTCCTGACTTCGAAGGCAAGAAACATGTTGACCTATTGAGAGTAGTGGACAGACATCCCCTACTCAGTAGTTTTTAATCAGGCAGTTTACCTACCAGAATAAATTCGCACCAGGATTAACTGACCTGTTTTAATCACTTATCTCACCCCTACACTACATCTACACGAATTAGGCCCCTCACCCACACTGCACCAAACGGCAGGAACAAAAGATCTCCGCTAAAGAGCCCCTCACTGGGTGCCCGTCGGGTACTGCAGCACCGACCCGACGAGGAGCAGGCCCAATGATGAAGCATAACACCTAGCTGGCTGGGTGTGTGAGGACCCTAGTTCCGAAAGGAGGAATTTCCCTCCCCTCTCCACCTCGGTGGGCAACCCCCACGAGGTAACGAGACGGATCTCTCTACCCTTGTCTCCTATTCCACTTTAGGAACAGCATACCCTCCTCTTTGTACATTGTTTTGGGCATGTATGCTGGACCTGAAGAAAGCCCATTGGTCCCCTCTTCTTGATATATATTTAATTTTGATTGATTGTCATTGTTCTGTTTTTAATGTTAGGTTACACTTAATAGTATATGTTTTTGTTTTGGTGGGTCCATTGGTTCCGTCATATGTGACACGTATAGCTTATAACCTGGCTTTGATAATATGAAATATATACTGTTGGTATAACCACAGTACAGCTGTGTTCATTTTTTTCTTTGTCATAATTTATATGGTGTTTTCATGCATTTTTATATGTATGTATTTGTTATTCAACAGCCCTGAAGAAGTCCATTTGTAATGGACGAAATGCGTTGGCTGACCCACCGTATATGTTGTATGTCACACTAGAATCATTTGCAAGTCGAAATAAAAGGAGAATTTGAAGAACACGACATTGGATACAGAACTTGTATTTTATGGAATTGATACATAGTGGTGCACTGATTGCTTTTTATGTTGAGTTTTGTGTCTTCTGGTTGGTGGTCCTTGGCCGATACTTGTTTCCTCCTCTTGCGGGGTTAGCTGGGTGCCGGTCTAGCCCTCCAAAACGGTGTATTTTTCCTTCAGAAGTTTATTAATTTATGACTGTATTTTTAAAAATGCATTCCCCTGGTAAGACATTTGCTATGTTCCATTGCTTTTGAAAACTGTGCTTTGGCGAGCTGTGACTGTGTACCGGACTTGTCTTTGTGTTTGTGTACTGTTTCTGTACCCTACCCCTTGGCAGCCTAGACAGGCACTAGGCATTCTGCTCTAATGCTATTATGATCTCTTTCTCTCCACACTACACTCTGCCCTTCTCTTCCTCTCCTTTCTTTCCTTTTCTTTGTCTCTTTCTCTCATTCTCTTTCTCTCCTTCGTTTCCCCCTTAGTCTTTGCTTTCTCTCCTTTTCTTCTTTACACCCCATTGCTCCCTTTCTTTTATTTTCGTTGCTTCTCCTCTTTGCCTCCTTTTCCCTCCCTTTCTCTACTTCATTTTTACCTTCCTTCCCCTGCTTTCTCTGTTCTCTCTGCTCTTTTTCTTTTCTCCATTTCCCTCACTTTCTCTCTATTTGCTTTTTCTTGTTTACTTCCCTTCCATCCCTTCCATCCCTTCCTTTCTGCTTTCTCTCATTCTCTTCCTTTCCTCCTTGACTTTATTTTTCTTTCTCTCTCTCTTTTGTTTTTCTTTCTTTTCCTCTCCATGCTGTCCTTCTCCCTTTTCTCTCGCTCTTCCTGTCTTCACTCTCTATTTCCTGCATGTCTCCTATCCCGAACTACTGTTTTTTTCAAATGTTGATTACATTAAGATAGTGTTGTAACAGTTTAAAAAAAAAGTGCTCTGATGCTTTGAAATACCTTGTCCTCTCCCAAGCTAGGTAGAGGTTCCCAGGCAATAGGGCTCCATTCGAGCAGCTACATTGTAGGGCTGAACTTTGGCCTTGGGCTAGCCTGCCTAGTTTGTGACATGTAGGGATCTGATTGGACCCTTGTCACATGTTCGCTAGGGACATTAAAGTGTTTAGCTTAGGCGACCAGGTAAGGGGCGACAGGTTAAGGGCACTACATGGTTGCACTTATTGTTAAAGGCTTTGCCTATTTGGGCCTGTGGTTATAGGCAATGCCTGTTTGGGACTGTGGTTTAGAGAACTGCCTACTTGGGCCTGTAAGAACCTGTAAATTGCACCTTTAGATTTTGGCCCCGGGGGGAGGGGGTTCCAGATGGGGTCCCTAGGGCCCAGGAAGGTTCCTGTAGGGGACCAACGCCCCCCCACCCCCTATTTTCATTGTATTTGACCACATGGGATGTGGTCTCTGTGGGCCTATTAAGGCTCGGGAGGAGGGGCTGCATGCTCTCTTCCCCTTTTTTAATTGTATTTGACCCCGGGGAATGGGACCCTGGGGCCTTTTAGGGCTTGAGGGGGCACATGGCCCCCTTCCCCTTTTTTACTGGAACTGACACCAGGGGAAGGAGTCCCAGGACTAATTAAGGGTCAGGGAGGGGGCTGAATGCCCACCTCCCATTAATATATATATTTTGACTCCAAGGGATGGAATCCCTGGGAGCTGAACACCAACCCTTCGCTGCGCACGCCAAAGACTGTGTGCAGAGTGGGGTTGGCAGCCTGCTGGGGGCTTGGCCACAGGGCCTTGCAGCAGGCCAAACCCTGAGGCCAACCCCCAACTGCGTACAGCCAAGACTTACCTCTGATTGGCTGTACCTCAGTATAGGGCTAGGAATGTTATTTTAAAAATGTATCTAACAAAAGTACATCACTTTCCTGTCCTGCCAAAACATTAATGCTTTCCTTCGTTATGAGGGACATCAGCATTGTGGTAGTTTACCTAAAGAGTAACACACCCTCCAAATACAGGCTACAGAATGTTTCTCCATAAACGGGATAATATAAGGTATGGGTCTGTATTACTGTGGTGTCTGACGCCCCAATTATAACTTTATCATATTTGTTAAGTTATATTTTAGATGTGTGTTGTTTAGTTTGTAGAGTAATGGGGGAAGGTATTTAAGTAATCATAAATGAAAACAAAATTAATTTATGTATTATTATTATTTTATATGTTAACTGTGTTATACTTTGTTTATTTTTATTACATTTTAATTGTTGGCTGTTATGTTTGTGGGAATATAGGGGCCTATTAGGATGGCGGGCGGACTTTTGTCCGCCCGCCACCCTAGTGGTGCTGGGACCGGCCGCCAGTGGTGCGGCGGTCCCGGACCGGCGATTAGGATGCCACCGCCACCGTGGCGGTGGCATCCTCCATTCACAGCATTGTGGCGGGCGGTGCTCACAGCACTGCCCGCCACAATGCTGGGAATGCACTGTGTGCATTGTCATGCACAAGGTGACAGGCACCGCGAGGTGCCTGCCACCATGTCCATGACAATGCAGGGGGTACCATAGGTAACCCCATGTGCACCCCCACCCCCCAACATCTTGGGGCCCGCAACGGGCCCCGAAAGTGGAATCTGCCTGGCTTTCCATGGCGGAGTCACCGCCATGGAAAGCCCTGCACCGCCGCCCATCGTAATATGGATGGCGGTGCCTGCAAGGCACCACCACCATATTGCAGGCCTTTTCCGCCTGGTAGGCAATCGGGCCGATTGCCTACCGGCGGAAAACTGGCGGACGGTCTTTCCGTCCGCCTGGGTCCCCACCGCCATCGTAATATGGCGGTGGGGAAATGTTAGGCGGGCGGTGGAAAATAGCAGGCGGATCGCCACCGCCATACGGGCGGCGGTGATCCGCCCGCTATCATAATGACCCCTTTAGTATGGTTTTGTATTTATATTAAGAATATTTGTGTTATTTGACAATAATTATTAAAAATTGTAATATTTATGTTATTTTGTATTTTTTATTACAATTAAGACATTTAATTTTTATATTTAGAATTTTATATTTTTGGGTAGTTTATAGAGTTAATAAAATATGTTATTTGTTTGAAGTGACGTACTGTCCCTGTACTGTACCAGTGAATGCAGTGGGAATAGTACATTTTACCCCTTCTGAGTCTAACGCTTTCCCTACTTTTGCACAGACTGGAGTGGGAATCCGAAATTTTCCCCCTTCAGAGCAAATTGCTTTCCCTACTGTGGTACAGACTGGAGTCGGATTAGTACATTTTACCCCTCCTGAGTCCAACACTTTCCCTACTGTTGCACAAACTGGAGTGGGAATAGTACATTTTACCCCTCCTGAGTCCAGTGCTTTCCTTGCTGTTGCACCGACTGGAGTGGGAATAGTATATTTGACACCTCCTGAGTCCAACTCTTTCCCTGCTGGTACACCGACTGGAGTGGGAATAGTACATTTTACCAATTTGAAGTCCAACACTTTCCTAACCATTTTAATGACCCGCTCCCTTCCAACTGTCTAGCTGCCGTCGCCCAATCCATTATTCCTAGCTGGACTGCAATAATTAACGCCTCTCTCCGGCAGGGATCGATGCCTGACTCTCTAAAAGCCGGCCAAGTCCTCCCCATTTTGAAAAAGCCTTCGCTGGATCCAGCTTTCCCTGACAACTTCAGACCCATCTCCAACATCCCCCTCCTAGCCAAAGTGCTGGAGAAGTGTGTGCAACAGCAGCTAAGTCAACACATCAACAACTTCCACCTACTCGACGACTTCCAATCCGGATTTAGACCTGGGCACAGCACTGAAACCACCATGCTCCACATCGTTGATGATGCCCTCCAAGCCCTTGACCAAGGCAAAACATGTCTCCTAATCCTCCTAGATCTATCTTCGGCCTTCGACACAGTCAACCATGAAAAACTACTTGAACGCCTCAAACTCAGGATGGGATTGGATGGCACTGTCCTAGAATGGTTTAGGTCCTTCCTCCTAAACCGATCACAGCGATTCCTAATCAACAGCAACCTATCTGCACCCTCCCCGGTCACGGTTCAACCCTGTCCCCCACCCTCTTCAACCTTTACCTAGAACCGCTTGCCGAAGTGCTACGCACTGCAAATATCTCCTTCCATATGTATGCTGATGACACTCAGATCTACATCAAAACCTCATCTCTCGAAGAGATTCTCTCCCTGAACGAAGCCCTGAAACTCACTGTCCAATGGCTCGCCTCCAATCATCTCAAACTCAACGCTAAGAAAACTGAATTTCTCCTAATTTCCCCTCCTAATACCAACCACGAGATCCAAACATGGATTAACACTATCACAGCCTTAAATTGCCCACCGACCATCGTGGATTCGGCCAAATCCCTGGGAATTACCCTTGACAGCAATCTGAACATGCGGGACCACATCAATTCGATGGCCAAAGCAGCCAGATTCCACCTGAGCTAGCTTAGGAAACTGAAACCATTCCTTGATGCTCCTGACTTGAAAATGGCTGTCCAAGCACTCGTCATCTCTAGACTGGAATATGGCTGCTCTACCCTCCCAGGTTTACCCAAGATCTCCCTGGCACCTTTAAAAGCCTGCCTCAATGCGGCAGCCAGACTACTTACCGGCACGAGGAAATTCGACCACATTTCCCCACACCTGAAAGCTCTGAACTGGCTTCCCTTTGAGGCAAGAATACAGCTTAAGCTAGCATGCATCACACACAAGGCTTTATACTCAAACTCCCCTGCATATCTTGCACGGAAACTTGTGAAAAAAACTTACAATCGGGCTTTCTCTGGAGCCGCTCAAAGAATATGGAACTCTCTCCCCCCTGACATCAGAAAAATCCTTTCTCTGGCCCGCTTCAAAAAGGACGCCAAGACCTTCCTTATGAGCAAATTCCTCGTTTAAACTTGCCCTCAACCACCACTATGACCCGGATCCACGTCTGTCTATTGCCTCCCCTCGGATTTCCTAGTCACCCCACCCAGAAACCTGGGATCTTGTCTTGAGTAATGGTAAATGTAATCTGTAAATACGTATCTCATCTTGAGTAACTGTATATGTAATTTGTAAATACGTGTCTTTCTATCTCCTATGTATCCTATATCCTGCCCCTACTATCTGTTTTTTCTTTTACTTGGTGATTCTATGCCTTTTGTACAATGCTATGTTGCCTGTAAAGCGCTCCACTCTCGGGTCAGTTAAAATCCATTTAATACCACGCACATGCGTTTCTGCAAGAATTGCCTTTTTCAATGCAGGTATTTCATGTCCAGATCACAAGATCACAGTTTACATTGTCTGAAAAACGGAGCACTCTCGGGTCAGTTAAAATCCATTTATTACCACGCAAATGCGTTTCTGCAAGAATTGCCTTTTTCAATGCAGGTATTTCATGTCCGGATCACAAGATCACAGTTTAAACTGTCTGAAGCCACTCCCATTAATTAAGTTCTATTGACTAGTCCATATAGATCTTTCATATGGCAGCCATTGCACAGTGTTGTTTCTTCCTTGTAAGTATCACAACCAATGTTTCATGCAAACGTTGTTGCTCTCGTAGCACTATTCTCGTAGTGACACTCAGCCGCACAAAACATTTATGTATAAGCTGTACTCACAGTTTTTCTGAGCGGTTTTGCCACTGGCGTAACGAAACTTGAGGGGGCCTCCCTGCAAGGCACGTGTAGGGGCCCGCTCCGGGCTCAACCAGGAGCTCTGCAGCCAGAGTTCTGTGCTGAGGGGGCCCCTTGGAGCTTGGGGGCCCCCCGCACCGTGGTGGCTGCGGGGGCCTGTGTTATGCCCCTGGGTTTTGCTCACCATGAATTTTCCAACCCCTCGTTGCCGCATATGCCGATACTCTAAGAGGAAGCCCGAAGGGGCCGGTTATCGGAGCAAAACCCTAGACATTTCAGTAATGTCCCTTTTTCCAAGCAGTCATATCCTCTACGCTCGGCTGCGGCGGTTCTGGCAGTGTCACTCAATATCTCACCAGATGCCACCTAAACACTGCCGAACACTTTGAACGGGTGCCTCCGTCGTGCTCGTGGCTGCTGCACGTAGTTACATTCTCATTAATATCCCCAAAGGAAAACGGAGCACTCTCGGGTCAGTTAAAATCCATTTAATATCACGCAGACGCGTTTCGGCAAGAATTGCCTTTTTCAATGCAGGTATTTCATGTCCAGATCACAATTTAAACCGTCTGAAGCCACTCCCATTAATTAAGTTCTATTGACTTTAGACTAGTCCATACAGATCTTTCATATGGCAGCCATTGCACAGTGTGTCACGATATTTAGGTTTTTGATATTTTGCATATTGTTTCTTACACTTAAGCCTACAGTGAACAATGTAAGTTTTGTGTTGAGAACCGTGTGCGTGAAAGATGCCAAGTGCTGTGTTTGTTGTTGCTGCTGCAATACAGTTTTACAAAGATGTAATGGAGGGAAAATGACCCAAAAATTAAGAACACATTTTTACACAGCGTTCTTTTATTTTGCTCCCAGTGTTGCATACTATTTACCATGCTCACTCTGTGCGGGTCAGTAAATGCATTTAGACAGCACCGTCTTCTTTTAAAAACATTCTAACATTCAGCTGTACTTGTATTTGAAAGGGAGTATGCATAAAGAACATTCATAGAAAATACTTCTATGTATGGTAGAAAGAAAAAAACCAAGGAAAAAATCTAATAAAACCTTAATGATTGTCACTGGGAGCTACCATTTTTAGGGCTGGCCTCTCCCCAGATTCCTAGTGGAAGACTGAGTTTCCCTTTTTTTATGGTTGCCTCTGTTAGCAGGCATTGCTTGTGCACAGTGCTGAATTGCTGATGTATTTTCCGATGTAAGTACAGCGTGTTATGAATACGAGTGGTATTGGTGAATACCCACCCAGTTGAAACTCTTTTAAAAGGAGTACTTTTTCTTTCTCCTCCGAGTATTGTGAATGATGCCGGCTTCGTGTTGAGGAACCTGTTTGGCAAGCATGTTTTTCTTTCACAGTATGTTTACATTTTCATAAAAATATATTTTGTTGCCTGAAACAAAAAAATACTGTTAAATTAGCGGTTAAGAATAACTTGAATGCTATATCGTGTCTTTCAAGTGACAAGCACATGAAAGACATGCAAAGACATAAAAAAATAGCATTCTTTTATTTTGCTCGCTTTTTTGAGGACCTTGAAGGATCCTGGCCTTGTGCCGAGCAGTGAATGCATTTAGACAATATGTTGTTCTTCTGTAAGCATTCATATTTTTTTAGCTGCAATCACATTTGAAATGAAATCAGTACTCCACACAATAAGCAGACCATAGAAACTTCTGGTATGCAGGGACGATGTTACTACTTACTCCTATGCCTGCTTCACCCTTAATATTACTCTTGTTTAAGCCTACTTATATTTCTGTTTACTTCTATTCTTGCTCCTATCATCTTCTATTTACTTCTACATTTACTCATACTCTTTCTCCTTGTTACTTTCATTCCTAGTTACTCCTCCTCTTACTCCTATGTTTACTCTTACTCCTACTACTCCTACTACTTCTACTCTTACTTCTCCTTTTGCCTATTCCTTCTCTTAGTTCTAATTACTACTACTCCTATGCATGCCTACTCTGTCTACTACCTACTCTGACTCTTCTACTTAATCCTCTTTCCAGCTACTCTTACTCGTGCTTACTGCTTCTCCGACTTACCTATCTTATTCCTGCTGTTACACCTAGTTTTACTCCTATTTACTCTTACTCTTACACCTAGTTAATCCTACCTATTCCTAAATCTACTTACGCCTTCTTACATCATCTACCCATCTCCATGTGTTCATCATTGCACCCTCACGCAAGCACATATCGATCAACCCACACCCAAGCATTCATTCAACCAAACCTTGAATCATACACTCACAGTTGCATCCACTCAACTATCTAACTGCATCCATCCATCGTATGCAGCCACTGTCATTCAATCATCTACTTATCCTTACGTACAAAACAGCCATGAATCCACGCAAAACATCCACCTGTGCCTACATGTGCCCATATGTGTGATTTCTGACTGCATGTATGTCAGTGTGTGTATGCATGTGTCTGGGTATTATCAATACAAGCTATGAAGATCTGACTACTTTCTCCACGGTTTAATAAACTATGAAAAAAGCAGCGCCTCTTCAAAATTCCCACACTCGCCTTTCACACCTCAAGTTATATTAGAAGAGTGTCCGAAGAAGGGTCCTGTGAGGTCCTTGACACATAGGCCCACATTTCGAGGTGCTTGGAGTGGTATACCTGGAGGGATACTGTCCTGCCCGATTGCAAGGTTTATTCAATGCAATATAGGATCATCATTGGGGTTGGCCCTGTAAAATAAATCATTATATTTTCAGATTCTGTATTTTCTTGGATCAACCATGGGATGCCATATGTCCATTACTCAAGAAAACGAAATTTCAGTCTGATACATGAAGCCAAAAGACATAGAAAATGATATCTGCATTGCCTCAAAAAGTTCATATCACTCTAAGCAGAGCTTGACAGTTTCTATAGGACCGTGGGAAAATCCTTGGTCTGCTGGAAAACACTAGGCATGTAGGGAGAGATAGGATGAAGCACTCTCAGTCCATCCACCACTGAAAGCAGCCATGCAGAACCAGCAGGCCGTCTCATTGCAGGATTTACTGTTGCTCAGAATGTGATACTTTAATATTCCACGATTGGGAGGGAGGGGGGCAAGCCAAACCGAGACCAAATTTGTGTGTGTAAAAGGCAGCTTTATTGAAACAGGTGCATATCACAATTAAAAACATTGGCAACCGCCTTACAAAAATAAAACCTCACTATACATCAAATAACTGACCCCCTGGTCCCCCCCACCCCTACGATCCCCTCAGCAGTTCCCCCGCCCCGCCGTTGCTATAACAACAACCTTACACAGTATTGCATATAAAATTCATACCCCCCAATGACACCCAAATCTCCGACCTGCCTGTCTGCAACTGTAACTAACCAACGTATACCCTAAAACTTAGCCTACCTGCCTACCCTTTCCCTATCCCTGCTCACAAACTTCCAACACTTACCCAAAAACATCTGCCAACCCTGACCAACTTTTAAAGACCCCGCCAGCACCTGTTCCAGGCGACAGATTGAACAAACCACTTCCCCTATGCACCTGAGAACAACAAACCCGGCCAAAGATATAATAATATAATTCCCCCCAGAAAAGACCCCAGGAAAAACCACCATAAAGAGGGATGTGAGGGCGGGCAAAAACTGCACTATACTACTCTACTCCCAGCCACCAGGTCACCTAACCTAAAATAGTGGCTGGGAATAGCGTGGGACCCCTTTTATCTAATTGGGCTACATTTGGGCTATATTGCCAAACAGCCCAAATGCACACAACATGGCCGCTAATCGGCCAGCCCCACCCCCTCCCAATCTGCCCGGGGGACAGACCTCGCAGTCTTCGGCTGCCCCCCAAACCCACCTTGGGAGGGAGGGGGGCAAGCCAAACAGAGACCAAATTTGTGTGTGTAAAAGGCCGCTTTATTGAAACAGGTGCATATCACAATTAAAAACACTGGCAACCGCCTTACAAAACTAAAACCTCACTATACATCAAACAACTGACCCCCTGGGCCCCCCCCCACCTCTACGATCCCCTCAGCAGTACCCCCACCCCGCCGTTAACATAACAACAGCCTTACACAGTATTGCATATTAAATTCATACCCTCCAATGAAACCCAAATCTCCTACCTGCCTGTCTGCAACTGTAACTAACCAACGTATACCCTAAAACTTAGCCTACCTGCCTACCCTTTCTCTACCCCTGCTCACAAACTTCCATCACTTAACCAAAAACTTCTGCCAACCCTGGCCAACTTTTAAAAACCCCGCCACCCAGGAAAAAGAGGGAGAGGAACCGCTATGCCGGTTCCCCCCTCTTTTTTCTGCCCCCCTGCCTCCTAGCATCAATTGCTTCAGTGTTTCTGAACATTCAAAGACCTGGCTAAAACCTCCCTGATTTCTAAAAGATACAGGTCCATGCCCAAGCGTGAAAGGTGCACGCCATCCCCCCTAAAAAACTCAGTCGTGTCAAAACGTATCTCTCTATGGGCAATCCTGCCAAACTCCAACTCCCTACAAAAACGCACCATTTCTGTGTTTAACTTCCTCCTGGCTCTGTCTACAGCTCCCGGACCACTGTTCCTTTATAAGTGCCAAATCCTTCTTCATGTTCCTCATTAAGACTATCCCTTTTTCTTAACCCAAATAATTTTCGCCTAAATGAAGGACCAAGATATCCGGACACCTCCCTGCCCTCAACAAGCCATTCAAACATCGAATAAGAACCTTCCATCGAATAAGAACCTTCCAAAGCATGAACCCCTTTCCCCTCCAAAACACATTGAAATGTTTTTTATTAAAACCCACATTTTCTCCAAAATAACTTTGCCGTGCTTGGATCTGGGCCCACTTCATGAAAGAATGCCCCACAATCCAAATGGTCATCTCCCTGGAGAGGGGGCCGGCTACAGAACCTGTAACGAGAAAAACTGCGTGAACTTAAGCAACCGCACCAGCCGCTTTAGCGCGCCCCCTTCGCAGTGCGCAAATATCGCTTATAACAATCAGATGATCACCTCCCGAGCTGCATAATGTCCCCCCGCCCCCACTCCCTGTTATTGGCTTCTGAAGCCGCACCAATCCTGAAAGAATGAGTCCCAAAATCAGCCCCATCAATTCCTAGGTCTCTCAATGCTTTCCGCAACACTGACAACAGTTGGAACGCCGACACCCTGTTCCCCTTTTCATGCACAAAAACTAGCCTCACAGACGACTTGGAGACCTCCCTCCATTTTGCCTCCCACATGCAGGGGCAAGTGGCCCGAGGAGAAAAAGCCTGCAGCGACACCCACTTTCCCAAACCCCTCTGATCCGTTTTCAACGTACGCAGCCAAATGCAAATCCTGTCCCTCCTCGGAACCACATCTTCCCAGCGAATCCCCCCACCCCCCTTGTCCCCTAGCAATTCCGACACCCAAAAAGCCCCGAAAAACATCCACACCATCACTGTGGAAAATAGACATGCCTCGAATTCATTTGTGCACACCTGCGGCAATACCTGTAAAATTCTTCCCAACAGATGCCATGACACAGGTTTCCTAACCCGCTGGGACTGACCCCTTTCCCTGGCCCATCCTTTCAGCATCCGCGTGCCTAGCTCCCCCGTGGATGGAGCATAACCCCATAACTGCTTACCCACAAAAGCTATAACCGCCAGCTTCCTTGTGATCGTAACTCGAGATAAGCCTCTGTTGATCATCCCTTATATGAATTGTACAACATCTTCTCTTCTTTGCTCTAACGTGGAATGCCGCTGGGCTCCCGAGAGCAAAAATTCGTCCCACGCTAAACTGTACGCAACCCTCGTAGATGTGGCCAGTGATCCTACCACCAGTTGTAGCATCCTGTGTTTCCTACGTACCACAACTGCTGGGGCATGGGCGTTGGGGTCCTGTCGGCGTCCTTGGCTAGCCCACGGAATCTCCCCCACTGTGAACGAGACAAAGCATCCGCTATGTCATTGTCCACTCCTGGCACGTGCAATGCTCAAAATACTATGTCGTGTCGCAAACAGCCTTCAAAACCTGCTCGTCCCTGGCTGATTGACGGTTCACGATCTCCACCACTGCCATGTTATCAATTATAAAAGTCACTTTCTTGTGTGCCAGCTGTTCCCCCCACAGTGTCACCGCTACTACCAGCGGAAAGAATTCCAAAAACGCGATACACCTACCCCCTCCCACCCATTCTGCTGGCCATTGTTCAGCGCATCATTTCCCTTGCCAGAAAAGGTCAAAACCCTTACTGCCTGCCGCATCTGAAAAGATTTGAACGTCCCAGACTAGATCCTCTTCCCTTGCCAATGGAATGCCATTAAAATCTTGCAAAAATACTCTCCACATTCTCAGGTCCTTCCTCACACCCGCTGAAAGTCTCACATGGTGGTGCAGTGGTCTCTGTCCCGTAAGCGCCCTACCTAGCCTTCTACAAAAAGTCCTCCCTACTCTCACCACTCTGCAGGCAAAATTAAGATGCCCTAACAGTACTTGTATCTCTTTGACTGTGACCTTGTCACGAGCTAGCATTTCTCTAAGCAGCTCCAACATCCCTACTTTTTTCTCTTCTGGTAAATGCGCCTGCATTGTCCTGGAATCGATTTCTATACCCAAAAAGGAAAGAGCCGTGCTAGGCCCCATTGTCTTCTCAGGTGCCAAAGGCACCCCTAACTCCCTCATCAGCTCTTTGAAGTTTTCCAGCGCCGCCTGGCACTCCGTGGAGCCTGAGGTGCCCACAAAAAAGATAGTGCGTCACCAGTTGGTGACCCGTACGCTTGGTAAACCGCCACTGTAGAAATGTGCTAAAGCGCTCAAATAATGCGCAAGACATAGAACAGCCCATCGGTAATGCTTTGTCCACGTACCATCTTCCATTGAAATGGATACCCAGAAGATCCCAATCCTCTGGAGGGACTGGAAGCAAATGGAAAGCCGATTTTATGTCGCATTTTGACATTTCCGCTGTTGCGCCCGCCGTCACAACTAGTGACATGGCCACGTCAACTGACGAATATGAAACAGTAGCCTCTTTCTCATCGATAAAATCATTCACTGAGCTCCCTTCTGGCCATGACAAATATTGGATAAGGCGAAACTGTCCCTGTTCCTTCTTCGGAACCACCCCAATCGGGGAGAGAATCCAATTTTCCAAAGGCCAATCCATGAAGGGGCCCGCCATCCTTCCTTCTCGCACTTCCTTGTCTAATTTCTCCTGAACTATGTTAGGATGTTCCTTTGCTGATTGCAAATTCTCGGCCCACCTTCTGCATTGCGATCCCCTATACCCTAGTCTAAACCCCCATTTGAAACCCTCTCTCAGCACCTCTGCAGCCTTCTGGTTGCCATAACCCTGTAAGGCCGCCTCCTCCTTGCCCGCTTTAACCGGTGTAAGAGCCCTTTGGCCCAACCCCCTTTGCCCCTCGCGTTCCTGCGAAATGCTGTGCCTGTTGTCCCCCTGTCTCCCCCCCCCCTGCTGCCACTGCTGGCTACCCTGTTGGTGTCCCGGGCCCCCCCCAACAATTGACCAACGCGTGTCTCCCCCGCATTTTGAACACTCGTGGTTGAATTTACAGAATTACCGAGTGCAGAATGCCTTGTTGAAGTCCCAGCAGGACCCTCCCAGACCTGTCTGTCCTCTACCTGTACCTCCCACCCCCTGGGTGGGCTTTCCCTGAAAGGGCCAGTAGACTAACGGGAGACCACTGGCCATGAAAATGGTTTTCCCCGTCCTAGCCGCTCCCATCGTGTGTTGCCACAAGTCCGTGTCTAACTCCCCCCACTTTGCTTCGGGATCCCATGCCATACAAGCCCTAAACTCCTCATCGTACTGTGCCCATGCGTATGCACCCCCTGTGATCTGGGCCTTCCAGATCACATCCTTATATTTAAACAGTGCCACACAGCGTTCCGGGTACTTTTCGCAGTACACACTTGCGTAAATTAAAAATGCAGCTGTTCAGTTTTCTATTGTGAGGGGCACCCGTGGCTTCTTGGCCAGCTCATATTCCTCCTCTTTTAAACCCTCTTTCGCGTGCACCACCCTGTGTAATAGTTTGAGCATTTCAACATATTCGCCTTTCCAAATGCGCTCTTTGGTTATTGCCATCAAATGCGCGCCCAGCGGCTTGGTCACTCCCATGTACGGCAATCTTTTAATTTTTAATTCCTTGCTCTCATGTTTCTATTTGGTCTCTGGAACGGTCTCCTCCCCTTTACCCAACTTACCCGGATTTGTACTATCTTCCTTTTTTGGTGTAGCTGACTTACCATTTTCCTCGGTACCCACGCCTATATCTAATACGTATTTGCCCTTCCTCAGTGTACCCGCCTCCCCTTCCCTATCTCCCCCCCCAACCCCTACCGAGATCCTTTTAGGCCTTCCCCCAATTCCTCGTACTTTACCTGGCTCTAAGGAGGTAGCCCGTGATGCTGCAGTCCGCCTTGCCATGTGGGTCATGTTCCGAGCCGCCTTGTTGGTCCCTTCCTCCGGCTCCGACGCCCGACGTTTAACCTGCAACATACTACTAGACACATTAATTTGCCCCCTGTGTCCCCATCTTCTCCATCTCTCAGTTTGCCCTCTAAACTATCTTCATCATAGTCCAGTTCCTCCCGCCACTCGCTACCCTCCGTTTGGTGGCCCCCAACTGGCCCCCAATTCCCTCTTTTAGGAGGAGCCGACTGCACCCGCCGGTACTCCCCAGCACCCTTCGACGTCATGTTCCTGTGACCTTGGTGCCCTGTAGACTGTGGAGGTCCATCAGGTGTTGGGGCCAGTGAGACCGCTCGGGGCCTACTTCTGCCAGCCGCAACGGGATCCCCCGCCGTTACTGGGCGCGCCGCGCGAGGCTCCGCCCTCCCTTCTCCTCGGCGCCTCTGAGCCGCTCCCAGCTCTGCCAAGTCTGAACCCTGCTGTTGCTCCCTCACCTGAAATAAAAAGGAACGGTCTGGTGTGCTGGGCCTACATGACCCCTCCCCTACCCCTCTTCCCCTCTTCCTACGTACTCTCAGCCCAGCTGCATCCCTCCTTAAACAAATCCCCCGCTTCCTGCTCGCTAAAACCCCCTTCCTCCCCTTCGCTCCATTCCAGGCCTGCCATTACGCTTGCCTGTGAACCCACTGGCCCCTCCCCCAACCCCATGGGACCACCAACCCTCTCCCCTGCCTTCCTTCCTACCCCCTTGGCTCCCCCTTCCCGAGCCCACCCTCGCTCCTCCAACCCCACGGACCCGCCTTGCGCCATATAGGCATCTATCTGCTCCCTCCTACTTAACCCCCCACCTCCTCATTCCAGGAGGAGAAAATATCTAGGCCCTCCCAAGCCAGAAACCCCCCTGCTGGATCCAAAAGTCCCTGTACTGCGTCATCCCCCTCCAAAATGGAAGGCCCCCCTTCCCCACCCAACCCCGCATCACTGCCCTCATCCATTGAGGATGCCCCCCCTCCTCCAAAGGGCTGCTCTGCCCTTGTTGGCCCCAACCGGGGTCCAGCCCATCCACTAACCCCATTGGGGACAGCTCCAAATCTATATACCCCCTTGCCCCCCCACTGCCACCCCACCTGCCGGCTGGTCCAATAAGGAGCACCCCACTTCTGTTACGCGAGGGCCTGACAGCCCCACCAGCCGGTCCCCATGTGCCTCCATAATCCTCTGGCCTGTCCCTCCCTTCGCCTCCCTCCCTGCACCCTCCCTCCGCCCACTCTCGGCTATACGCGAGGCATCGGGCTCATTAATGCCCTTCCCCCGAGCAGGCCAGACGTCAGAGCGGCCCGCAGCCAGCAGAGCGCGTGTCCCGCTCCCCCAGCGGGCCCCGCCCCCCGTGCCCTCGCCGGAGCCCCAGCGTGCACGCGAGGCTCCAGCTCGGCTACCAGGGACAAGGCCTCAGTCCCCGTCGGAGCCCCAATGAGGGCGCGAGACTTCTGCTTGCCTGACGCTGACGGGGCCGCTCTTCTGGTATAAGAGCGGCCCCTCCCACTCACCTCATTGGAGCCAGCCCACTTCGGGGACGTGCAGGCCGTGACGGCGGCCGCCATCCCCGTGGAAGCGCCCGGGGATGGCGCGCACCTCCCGCGGCCTCCGGCAAAAGCAGTTCCAGGCACCCCTCCTCGCTGAGGAGCCGCACTGCTTCAAGAACGCGGTAATACTCCTTCGCCTTAACTACCTGACTGTACTATTCTCCACACAACAATCCTGATGTCCCTAGACTAGCCGCCTACCACTACTAACTCCCACGCCTTAACGGCCTAAAACCCAAAAACTGCACTATACTATGCTACTCCCAGCCACCGGGTCACCAAACCTAAAATGGTGGCTGGGTATGGCGTGGGACCCCTTTTATCTAATTGGGCTACATTTGGGTTATATCGCCAAACAGCCCAAATGCACAAAACATGTCCGCTAATCGGCCAGCCCCACCCCCTCCCAATCTGCCCGGGGGACAGACCTCGTAGGCTTCGGCTGCCCCCCAAACCCCCCTTGTATCTTCAGAGCTGCCTGTGAACTTGCTTTTCTTTTTTTACCATGTTTTAAAAACTGGCTTGAAAATGTCTTTGTTTGACCTCAATTTAATACATATATGAGTCGGGAACAGCCCACGTGTCCATTGGAGAGCTTCTGCCATGGTCACTTTGCCTACCTCTGTACATAGGGACGTATATTAAAAAATCCAGCATTTATTTGAGCTTTTATTTCAGGTGCTGTTTCTAATCCTGCACCTGTGCTGCCAAGGGTTTCATGTCAGCCGTTGGTGTAGCAAGGGGGCCCTGGGACCTCATGAAAGCAAGGAAAATGGACCCTCAAATTTCCCTGTTTGGTGGAAAAAACATAAATATTTACAGTTGAGAGGGCTCCTCACAGCATTGTGCCCCGGTGCCACTGCACCCACTGCACAATTGATAGCTGCGTCCCTGATACCAGCGCATCCCTTCACTTTGTGGCTTTCAAATCGATAGGCTTGACTACTCTGCAGTCTGCTCTTTTCTGAACCTCTGCAAGATTGCTCTTTACTTATAATAAACTCTACGTGTGAGGGACCTCACCACAATCCAAGACAGTTAAACTCAATTATCCGATGTCCTATACCTCTTTTAACAATGTGTTCACGTTGCTGTCAACCCCGTTTCTATACTTCATATATTATTCCCTGCTCTAATGCAATCCGTGTGAACTTGACTCTGAACTTTTTTTGAGCATGAGCCTCCTCTTCCAATTGAAAGGCCATATGTAATCGGCCCTTCACGTGTGGTTAGAACCAGAGCTGAATTTACAGGTGGGATTTCTGCACATGTAGATTTATGCCTACACCTACCTCCGTCTTTGATATTTAGAAAATTAATTGAAAAGAATACGGAAGCAAGCATCACCTGAGAAAATGATTGTAGATTAATGTGTACCAGACAAACATTACCGCTGGGAACGTCCTTGAATGTGTGTAGAGTAGGGTTGGATGTGAGATGAGCCAGAGGCCTTTTTTTTACAATTTATAAAAAAAACTCCTATGTGTAATTTTCTATGAATATGCATCTTTTATGTTTACATCTTTGCAACGTTATTTGTATTAGTGGCTACCATAAATTCAGTGAATGATTATTTATTTACATTAATTTTATTTTAGGATATTAGTACAATGTGGTGTATATGTAATGTGCAAAGTTACATGACCTATTTTGTATTTAATTATTTTTTTGTAGGTAGTGTCCATTGTGCTAAAAGTGTTACCCCCTGATTTCGGTATCATTTCACTGCAGTTGCTGTGAGTGGCCACGTTTGGAATGTGTTTGGCTAGAGTAGATAAGCATGTTTGAGCTGTATCACTACTGGAGTAGATGTGGGCAAACTTTGGCGAACTGCAACTAACTTATCATTTTGTAGGTGTTTTTGTATGTGCCTGTTATAGTGTCCTCCCCAGCCCGGGTACTCGACAATGACAACGCCACACATTGGGCTTATTATAACACGTCTTTATTCTTCTGCTTGTAAACGCGGACTCAACATTTTAAACCTGCATTCAATTCACTATGCTCTAATGCTTACGTCATAGTTCTATGGAGTCCATCAGGAGCCACAAAGGTTCCATCATTACATGCTCACACGACACTACATTTGTCTCTCCCCTTGCTTCTTACTTTTTACTTTACTCCTCCCACTTTGTAGTAAATATTTCCCATTTTGTAGCCACTCCAAATACCGCTGTTACATTTATGACTAAATGTAGTCTATGGGCATGCAGTACACCCTCTAGGCAGGAAACTCTGTACATAAGAGATAGAACCGGCCTAGGCGTGGATCTATGCCCATATCTTTGTGAATTACAATTATGAGTGTGTGTATTAGCACTGTGGGAGTGCTACTACACATACTCACAAATGCTTTTATAAATTACTTCCTAAATCTTTTCTGAAGTGGCAAGTGCCCCAGTTAGCCTTAGTCTGACAGCTATGCTGGCAACATAAACTTCTTTTAATCCAATTTAGACTATGGTGGGAAAGTGATATCTAGCTAAAAAGGTTGCTTTCCCATTTGCCTGCCCTTTAATCTTCTGTCTCATTAAGAGAACAAGGGAAGGTAGTGTTATTGATGGCAGAGATGCCTCCATACGAGCTTTGCGAAACATTAGTTTGGTGGCTGTGATGATGCAAATAGTACCAAACTGGCTGCCCATTTTATGGTGGCTCATCCGATGCAAGACTGTCATGGTTACCAAGGCAGTCTTGCACAGAAAACTGTGTATATGTCCCTGACACCCAAGGGGACATTTACATTGTGGATTGTGGAAATGTATCTCCACTTTGGAGTAACATTCCCGGGACCCATATCCATCCAGGGGTAGTGTGCAATGAGGATGGAGTCTGGGGTGGTGGGGGCTCAACACAAAGGGGCAACACAGGGTTCATGTTGTAGGGGTTCAAGATTTTTGAGTCGGACTTTTGTGCCCAAAGAAGCACCAGCCTCCAAACTTTAAATTACCTCTCTAGGCTAAAATTAAGTACTATCTTCAGTTACAAGATTGGACAACTGGATTCTCTGGCTTGAATACCTTATGAAATATATTTTTCTCCCACTGCTTCTGCCAAGCATCTTTGTATTGATGGCAAGAGAATACACCACTCATTTTAGGTTCAGTAGCTAGAATACCAAAAAATAAGAGCAACTTTTAGTGAAAATACTGCGCCTTACCTTGGTAGTCATCACTGTTTAGACTATAACACAAACTAGTATAATAATTTAAAGTAATTTTGTGTTTCTGCTATTTCAGCCATGAAGCCTCCTTACGCTACAGTTTTCTTAGTCCTTTGGTGTGCTGTTGGAATAATAAGGGCTGCCAAAATTGTGATTGTGCCGCCAATTATGTTTGAAAGCCATCTGTACATTTTCAAGACCCTGGCTTCGGCTTTACGAGAACAAGGCCATCAAACGGTGTTCCTTGTTTCTGAGGGCAGGGAGGTCCCTCATTCAGATCACTATGAACTACAACGCTATCCAGGGATCTTCAACAGCAGCACATCAGATGATTTCCTTCAGTCCAAAATGAGGAATATTTTCTCTGGGAGACTAACAGCACTGGAGCTTTTTGATATTCTAGACCATTATTCAAGAAACTGTGACATGATGGTTGGCAACAAGGCACTGATGGCGCGCTTAAGACAGGAGAAATTTGACCTTCTACTGGTGGATCCGAATGAGATGTGTGGGTTTGTCATAGCTCATCTCCTGGGGCTGAAGTACGCTGTTTTTTCAACTGGACTTTGGTACCCAGCAGAAGTAGGAGCCCCGGCTCCTTTGGCATACGTTCCAGAGTTTAACTCTCTTCTCACAGACCGTATGGGTCTGCTCGATAGGATGACAAACACAGTGGTTTATCTACTTTCCAGATTTGGAGTCAATTTTTTGGTTCTACCAAAATATGAACGGATAATGCGGAAGTACAATGTGCTTCCAGACCGATCAATGTACCAGCTAGTGTCTGGATCCAGTCTGTGGATGTTGTGTACTGATGTTGCACTGGAGTTCCCAAGACCCACCTTACCAAACGTTGTTTATGTAGGAGGAATCCTAACCAAACCTGCGAGCCCTCTCCCACAGGTAAGGATTATTTTCTTCCACATAAAGGCGTGCTTACATTTTAACATTGCAAACTGTTTAAACCTTAGCATCCGGCAATGAGAAAAGTTAAATACAAAAATTACAATTTGCAAATGTCATTTTGTTGCAAATGTTTGAAATGTTCAGTGATTTCTCCCCATGATTTGCATTTAGTATCCCTTTGTTATGTGCACAGAAATTTCGATGTCCTTGGGACAGTCCACATTAAAAGATTGGTGGAGCTTTTTGGTACAGAGGAAAAGAATTAGGGATTTTCTAAATTGCAGGCATTTTCACGAAGTTGGAAACAACAGTGAGGTAATGCTAACGGCCTCATTCCATGCACCATGTAATTCACAAATCGGGCACAAACTGGAGTTTACACTTGAATCATGATTCTGAGATTTGCTAAATTTGCCTCGCATCTGAAATTTTTCTTTTCACATTTCACCTCAAACATCCTGGTGAAGTGTGATGGAAAAAAACTGCTCAAAAGGCCAGAATATTTGTGGTAACAAGTGCTCAAAACTCTGATACCAGAGGCTAACCTTCATTCTGAGCAGCAAAATCAGGATCAAGAGGGAATATCCAGGGGTGTAGCTTTATCGGGAATTTATGGGGTGTCCCACCCCCAAATATATGCTAAACGTCGGGTTCTGAGAGGCCCTGTCGGGTTTGACAGTATTTGTCAGCTTTCACTCGAGTCATACTTGTCAGTATAGCAAATAATAATCCTTGGAGCACTGAAAAGGAAGAAAATAATGCTTGATTTGGTTTGCAGCGCTACTAAGGCCCCGATTATGAGTCTGGTGGTCCACGGACTCGCGGCGGTGACGGTCTCCCAACTGCCCTATTAGGAGTTGGGCAGTCGGACTGCCGTTCCCTGGCAGTGTGGCGGCGGTGTAGAGGCATCAATATGCTTGACGGGATCGCTGCGGTCCCGCCAGGCATATTAAGAGTTTCCTCTCCTCCAGGGTTTTCTAGGCGGTTCATCCTCAATGAGAACCCTGGCGGTAAAGAAACAAAGGGGGCCCTACAGGGCCACCTGGTGCCTCTGCGCTTTGTAGATGAACACAGGGGGGCACAACATGAACACCAGTTCCTGCACGGTATGGACTTTTCAGTTCATGTCTTGCAGGAACTGTTTTTGGTGTTGCCATTGCGGTGCCTGTTTTTAGAGGCACCGCCGTGGGAATGCCAAAAAAAGCCTGCCAGACAGGAGGAAACTCCTAATCTGGTGGGTGGCCCGACCAAGTGTATTATGGTTTCTTTCACATATTTTCAGGAAGAGTTTAGAGTGCACCACTTGGTGCTGCAGACAGAGGAGGAAAAGACACATGAAATGCTGCCGAGTAGATCGTAAAATGCACTGAAAATGTAGGCATGCCAATCAACACAACTTGCACAAGTCATGGAACAGTGGACCCTAAGTATTAAATATGAATACAATACTAGTGGGAAAAAAATAATTTCCAGAAATTGTTCCCATGACTGTAAGGAAAAGGTATTTATTTTTTTAATAAAAGACACATTAAAGACAGATTAAGGAATGTACCCCAGCCAGGGTAAATCCAAAACAAGTGTTAAAAACAGACAAAACAAAAACCATACAGGTAAAGAGCACAGTATGACCAACAATCATGTAAAAAGTTAGGGTCACTTATTTAGGAAACAAAGCACTACTGAACCAAAAAAACGAAGTTTATACAGAATCTATCGGGTCAGAGTGTGTGTTGACGGCGTTTTGATCTCTTTTCAATATGGGATCATCATCAGGGCAGCTAATAATTTGCCTGAGACAAAACTAAATAGTACAGTAATGAATTTAACACCTGGCGTCAAGTGAATTAAGGGAAGAACAATGGGGTTGTGTTGGGCAAATAACAGACCATCTTCCAAGTTGAAGTCGTGATAACTTGGCCCTCGGTTCCAATCAATTATTGAACCCAGAGAATTAGGGACTCTAAACCGTCCGGTTAGGGTCCAGCCATACTTCAATGTGGGGTAACAGTTTCAAACTGTATGTCAGAAGGTGTGCATTGTTTCTGCGTGAAGACAGACATGTCCGTCTATTATTATTCCACTAGTATTGTGTTCATATTTAATGCTTAGGGACCACTGTTACTTTAGCTACGCATTACCCTTCGTCCCTACTGATCCTTGAGTTTCCCTTGTTTGTGATACTACAAGTCATGGAGGCACAGAAGTTTTAACATTAATACATCGTTTCCTGCTTTTGAAACGCATGCTGAAGATGACATTTTGAATGTGCTGAATCTCAATACCAGGCACGGCCCGTGGTAGGAGTGCCGGTCGGGCGGTGACGTGGGGCGGGGGAGGGGCAGGGTGGGGGGGTAGTAAAATACGGATTAAGGCCGAATACAGGTAAGTGAACATTTAAATAAATAAAACGAATTTCGTTGCGCGCACTGCATCGCATTTGGCGATGCAGCGCTCACAACGAAATTCGTAAATACGGTGCATCCCTGCGTTTTGGAAATGTCGGAGCGTGGCGCTGCGAAATTTGATGCAGCTCTGCGCTCCAACATTTCATTGTACATTTCCCTCAGTGTGTGCTGGGAATTGTTAACTGTGTAACACAGCAGAGTGCCAAGTATAGTGCTCTTGAGTAACTTCACTGATAAATGTAATGCTAACTGTGATTTCACCAGTGCTGTTATTGAAATTATAATCTATGATGCCATCTGTGACAATGTATGTGAGGTAATGAACCGTGCACTGGTCGAGTCATGATTGTATAGCTCACCATACATTGCTATTTGCTGTTTTGTTAATCTTTCAAGTGATGTTTTGAGGACATTTCTATCTTTTTGTGTATCAAACTTTACTTTCTACTCAAAGTAAAGATTCATTACATTTCAGTAAACTTTTTTTGACATAATTTACCACCTGGCCAAAGGAAGAACACACTGTCCATTGCCATTGGTATGCAGGAGGTGTCCGAAAGTCCATTGTTAGAACTATTTGGTTGTGTGCACGACATATTTAACACAGGAAATTACCTTTGCACACATCCTGTTCCCATTACCTGTACCCCCAACATACCACACAAGGACGTGGAGTGGGCAACGTGCAGTGGGCTTTGTGATAGATTCTGGTCCTTAGCACAGTGCAGCACAGCACAACACGTGCACAACTGCCTCTACATGCAGACAGGACCTTCAGTCATTTCCTGTCTTTGTCTCATGCCCTGAGAACCCAATAAATATCGCTGTTGCATCTGCAAGAGCGCACTAGGCCACACATTGCTAACACTTCCTATGCTTTCAGAACAAATTTTCATGCAATTGACTCTCCATAAGGGGCACTGTCATGGTCTTCAGCATTGTACTCTACTCGTTGCATGGGACCCAAGATCTCAATGTACGTTGTCTTCAGTCACTTGGAGCAGATTGGGCAGGGGCGGCCAGCATGGCTCACAGGTGGGCACGGGCGGGGTGGGGGGAGGCCGCGGGCTGCATTAAAAAATAAAAAATAAATAACACTTACCTTGCCGCCGCCGGGGCCCGTGTCTTCTCTACTGCTCGCCTGTGTCCGACTCCAGGTCAGAACAGGAAGCAGGCAGCCAGGCTCCCACCCCTGAGCCAATCACAATGCTGCAATGCAGCATTGTGATTGGTCTGAGTGCCGTGACACGGCGCTCAGCCAGGGGTTGGAAGGGTGGGCATGTTCTCCTTGCGGGCTGTAATGCAGCCTGCATGGAGAACAGGGAAGTGTGCATGACTCTTTTGGGCGGCCCGAGAGGGCCGACCAAACAGTCATTGCCCACAGGAGTGTTCTACCACTTCTCCCCTGCTCTGCAGCCCCGCCCCCTCACGGCCGCTGCTGCAGCTGGAGGACAAAATAAAATGATAATAACATTCCGTTATTATCATTTAATTTTTTCCTTTCTTTTGCTGCTTCCTGGCAGAGGGGCATCGCTCCTCCGCCTTAGCAGAGGAGCCACCCCTGAAATTGAGTGGCCTTTGTGCCATTACCTTGCACTCTATCCTGTGCACCATTAAACTGCTGAACATGACGGGTAGATTTATGGGGATTTGGTGTAGGGGAGCGCAGCAAGTCACCTTGCTGCCCTGCCCTACGTCAAAGTAAAAGGGCAGGAATGCACTGTATTTATCTAATATTGAGCGTTCCTGCCCTTTTCCTCTGCACTGGTGCCATTTTGGCAGCCTAGTGCCAATGCTGGCACCCTTGCACCAAGGTGCAAGGTTGCCTGTGTTGTCGGCAGGGTTGTTTTTGTGCAGGAAGGTACACCTTCCCGCACAAAAACAATCCTGGGAGGCTTTCTCCTCTTTCTATGTGCAGTACACATAGAAAGAGGAAATAACGAGGAGAAATACAGTTATTTATCCTCTCTGCGCCTCCCCTGGGGAGGCGTAAGGTTTTGGCACAACCCCAGGTTTACATGGTCTTGTAAATCTGGGGAAGTGTCAAAATCAAAGGGTGTTGTGTGGGAACACCCACCGCAACGCCCATGGAATGCCTCCCTAGCACAGAGTAAGGCAACGCATTGACTCCGTATCTATGAGTCCATTCAGAGCCACTCAAAGTGGCTTTGCGTGGCCTCATAAATATGATTTTGCGGTTTGCCCCGCTGAAGCGTCACAAAATGTGATGCTACAGCGGTGAAAGGAGCTCATAAATATGCCCTTACACCTTCATCTGTGCTCAGCATCTTTGCGCATATGGTTGCATGTCAGAATATCGATTTTAAATATGAAACTATCAAAATATTGTGACCAAAATAATGACTGCCAGAATATCGTGAAGGTAAGCTATTCTTAAATTCATATCTATGTACCTTGACAATATAAATATCAGTAAAGTACATATATGATATTCTGGTAGTCGACATTTTGGCCACAATATGTTGACAGGTTGATATTTGAAGCTCCATATTCTGGTAGCAAACATGAGCATAGGTCATGGCCTTTGGACACATGTTACACCTAGTCTCTGTGCTCCCAGAAACCAGTGGTGATTACTTTTGGCGATGTATGGCCGGCAATACGTATAGTGTGCAACATTTGAATATGCGGTGTTCCTTTTCTGGGCTCATAAGTTCTTACATCATTAACAATAGGTTGTCGAGGTGCGTACATCCTGAACAATAGGTTGTCAAGGTAGGGCATGAACAATTTTCAAGAAATATCATTTAATGCAGAAAAGTAATATGTTGTTTTTTTCCTGACTATATATGTTTAAACAAAATAGTAGGATCAGTAATAAAACCCTTTAATTGGAGTGAGCACCTGGCTTTTGACTTCACACAGACATCTAGTAACAGCCTGGGCTACTGAACCAATCAATCAATCACAGAATTTGTAGAGCGCACTACTTACCCGCGAGGGTCTCAAGGCGCTGGGGAGAGGGAAGGGGGGGGGGGATGCTGCTACTGGTCGAACAGCCAGGTCTTGAGTAGCCTCCTGAAGGTCAGCAGGTCTTGGGTCTGTCGTAGGCTTAGTGGAAGGGTGTTCCAGGTCTTGGCGGCGAGGTGTGAGAAGGATCTGCCGCCGGTGGTTGTTCTTCGAATGCGAGGGACGGTGGCGAGGGAGAGGTCGGCGGAGCGGAGCTGGCGGTTGGGGACGTAGAAGAAGAGTCGTCTGTTGAGGTAGGCTGGGCCAGTTTTGTGGAGTGCCTTGTGTGCGTGGATGAGGAGTTTGAAGGTGAAGACTTAAGACTTAAGACTGAAGACTTGTGCTGTTTCAAACGGGAACTCTTGGAACTGCCTGTAGGAATGCATTGAGGAGTAAACTAAGAGGGGGCCATCAGGAGGAGGTAGCAGTATTCCATCAGGCCGGAGAAGATGCAACCCTCTTAGTTTATTCCCTTGATGTGTCATGCTGCTGTGTATAAGGTGATCCTAAGGTTGTTGGGAATCAGTGTACAGTCTGGAAGGTGATGGAGCCGGGCGTTGGAGCTATATAGATGCAAAAGTATCATGCATTGAGCTGCAAGTCTGAAGCTGCAGTTTGGGAGGATCTGTTTTTGAGTTTGAACTTTAGGTATCTGATGGAGAAGCCTTTGAAGGATCTGAATTTTTGTTGCTCTATTTTGGGTTGACCTCTGTGTGTTGAGTTGATGCTGAGCAGGATGATGGGCTGGCAAGGTGGACGGTCCAGTCCAGGCATACAGAATGTTTGGATTGGATGGTTGGTGATGGTGATGGTGATGTTGAGAAGACGAGGCAGATGATTTTGGCTGAGTGATCTGCTAAACCACACTGAGAGTGTTGATGAGGGTGAGGATTGAGGAGGGGTCCATAGTTTTTACTCGTGCTTGAATCTTTGGAAGTTACAGTCACGGGGGGAGTGTTGGGGACGTGTCAGATTAGGCAGGTGCTTAGAAGGTCTGAGAATTCATCTATGAAGTGTTTGCTCTGTTTGGGAAACCTGTGGATGAGGTGGAAGATGACAGACTGAGTGGAGGAGAGTGTTAAGTGGCATGAACGCAGCTTTATAGTGTTATGTGTCACTCGCTTGTCTTTGGTGCAGGGCCAGGAGGACTTATTCATTATGATGAGGCATCCTCCCCTCTTATGTGTGAGGTCCACATGCTGGAATCTGTATCCTGTGGGAACAACAGCAGCTAGGGTGTGCGAGGATGTGGTGACAATACATGTTTCTGTAATGAAGAGTGCATTAAGGTTGTGATATTTGATGAGGTCAGAGATGTCTGGGACATGGAGTGCTACAAAGTGTGTATTAGTGAGCATGAGTTGCAATAGTTTGAGGATGTGTGTGATTAGTAGGCTATGTTTGACTTTGGGCCTATGTGTTGTGTGGATGTGTTTTGAGTGTGTCCTAGGTCTGATTGTGAAAATGGGTAAGTAGGTATGCTAGGCTAGCCACATGAGCGTATTTTACCTTGCACATGTTTGCAGAGATTGCAGTGGAAGGGGGATTCTGACCCAGTGCCTTCCTGTCCATATCAGGCCAAAAAGTTGACACCCTTATCTGGGGATTCCAGGATGGTGTGAAATCCTTAGGAGGAGACTGAACTAGGGTAGACAGCAAGAACTTTCTGGTGGGAACTAGCGATGTCACATCCTCTACATATGGCTGCTGTTGAATGCATGTGAAGTCACGCAGCAATGCATGTTGGGAAGTGCAGTGATGTAATTTCCTGTAGAGATGGATGCTACAAAGATGTCATTTCCAAATATGATAGCCTAGTATTGCATTTATGTTTCCTTGAGGCGCCATGTCTTTTATCCTGAAGCCATGTCATGCTGGCATGTAATTTGCCTTCTAGCATATACATGAGGCATTATTAGTAGGTTGAAACCAGATACAATAAAATACAGCACCAGAGCTGCATTTGATCAAGTGAGTAATGCAAGATCAGCGAGTTCACAATTACATTTCATTATCAAGTCTACCATGTGCTCTTGATATGCAGTAAAGGAATGTGTGTGTTCAGCAATGCTAGTATAACTTCAACATGGTGTAGTACAAGAATATCATTGAATATCGTCTATGTAATTTTTGTGCCCAAAATGTTGTCTACAAAGCTATCTCCACGTTGGACTTAATAATAGAAAATTTACACCCAAAGGAACAATATTTATGTCAAACAATTTTTCTGTATTCAATATTCTGACGAACAGCATGAAACATATGGTAGTTTCACATTCTGCCAGCTTTAGTTTGTGATTAAGAGTCTGTAGCCTAAGGGCGAGAGTGGTTGATCTAGAAGCTGGGGAACTGGGTTCGAGTCTTTGCAGGGACACTCAACATCCTGTGATTCGGGGCAAATCACTAGGGGGCATATTATCAACGAGGCGATAAACAATTATCGCCGCTTTAGCGTCCGTTTTCGGACGAAAAGCGGCGATAATTTTATCGCCTAATCAGCAAGGTCACGCTATTGCGTGAATCCTTGCATCATCGCCCTTTCCCCCAACGCCCATCTTTGCAACTCTAATGAGATGCAAAGTGGGGGTTACTGGGCGTACCCCGGATGAACTACGTTGCAAATATCGCTGATGTTCACATCGCGATATTTACAAGGCAGCCCACATGATTTTAGCAGAGGTTAGATTTTGGCGAAAACGGCCGTTATCGCCAAAATCTAACGTCTGCTAAAATCCTGACTTAGCCATCCCTAACATAGGGGTGGGTTCTGCTGATACGACCACAGGGTCGTATCAGCAGGATATCGCCGCTTTGCAGGGAACATCGCTGGAAAACCAGCGATGTTCCCTGCAAAACGGCGATAACCTCGCTATCTCTGGAATTTTTATCGCCCTGGAGAAACGCGTTGTTAATAACGCGCTACCAGGGCGATAATTTCCAGAGATAGCCTGCGATAGGACTATTATTGCTAAGCACGGCCAGCGATAATTATCGCTGGCCGTTGATAATATGCCCCTTGATCTCCCCGTGCATTACAAAAGGAATGTGTCCGTCTGTAAAGCAACTGGTGCTCGTGTAAAGCACTCTGATATGTTCGGGTCGAGCTCGCGCTATATAACCCCCCCAAAAAAAAATATAGATTTATCAACGTTCATGAGCATCAAGAGAAGAATCACTCACTCACAAACTGAGGGGCATATTATCAAGAAACGGCGTTAAAATTATCGCCGCTTTAGCGGCAGAAAACTGCCGCTAAAGCAGCGATAATGGGCTTGATAATATGCCCTGGAGAATTCCAATAGAAGCCATGTTCTAGTGTCAACATGGGCTTCTATTGGAATTCTCCAGGGCATATTATCAAGCCCATTATCGCCGCTTTAGCGGCAGTTTTCTGCCGCTAAACCGGCGATAATTTTAACGCCGTACTTGATAATATGCCCCTGAGCTTTTCTGCTTTACATTGGAGAGCATGTGGCTCCAGGTGATGTTAAAGTCCCACAGCTGTCCACGTTTCCCATCACTTTTTCACAGCATACTTCTGGCTCCTATTCATTTTTTTAAATGTTGTAACAAATTGAATTAACGTTTGGGTCCGGACATATTCTGGGTTACGCAAATGTTTCTCATGTTTCAAAAAGCTAAGCAGGATAAGTGTCATGTAAACGAGTAATTCATTGGCACGAGCGAATTGGAACAGAGGTGGGCCACATTCTACAAATGTGTGTTTCTGTCCCAAAAGATACTAAAATATATATAAACCAAGCTTGCTCTATCATTCGACAGGCCCTCCTGTTATTTAAAAGCAGGACGGCCACTTGCAATGACTGCTCCGCGACTGCCATTGCATATCAGTTTCCCTACGTTGACCCTCCTCAGTCTCGGCTGTGCAAAGATGTGAAGCTCTATTGTGCGCGAGCCCATTCATTCAGAACCGGAGCACCTGCTATCACCTAACCGGTTGCTAGGGGAACCGAGGCTGGAAAAAGGCGGACCTTCCTGTGTGGAATGGATGAAGAGGCTGAAGTCTGCCGCGAACTGATCGCCAAGCGAGCTCATAGGTTCCGTTTTTTGTTGTTCTTGTAATGGGCGAACGTTTGCACTTTCGTAGTTAGCAGACGTCAGTCATAGATTGTTGGCAAGCTCCGGAGTCCCTGAAAGGCGACCAGGATCCTGACGTACACGTTTATTGGTCTCATACTAAAATGATGGGGCATATTAGCAAGACCCACGTTAAAATTATCGCCGTTTTAGCAGCAGGAAACTGCCGCTAAAACGGCGATAATGGGCTTGCTAATATGCGTTATGGAATTCCAATAGAAGCCCAGGTTAGATGTGCAGGACATCTAACCTGGGCTTCTATTGGAATTCCATAACGCATATTAGCAAGCC
Organism: Calotriton arnoldi; assembly: GCA_963921515.1. Lineage (NCBI taxonomy): Eukaryota > Metazoa > Chordata > Amphibia > Caudata > Salamandridae > Calotriton > Calotriton arnoldi. Next base: position 302,821 of record CAWUFW010000124.1, on the reverse strand, counting down.
CATTATCGCCGTTTTAGCGGCAGTTTCCTGCCGCTAAAACGGCGATAATTTTAACGTGGGTCTTGCTAATATGCCCCGATGTTTTCAACAGTTATTTTGTTTATAACATATGTTTAAATGCTTTTCCCCGCTATTTTATGTAAAGGTTGTGTTTTTATACAGCATCATGAACAGTGAAACCCAGGGGCATATTAGCAAGAAGAGGCGATAATCATCGCTAACCCTGCTTAGCGTGATTTTTTTTATCGCCGGCTATCGCTGGAATATATCGCCACGCTAACGCTGTATTAGCAACGATTAGCGCTATGGCGATGAATATTCCAGCGATAGCGGGGGAAATGAGCCAACATCGCTGAAAAACCAGCGATGTTGCATGGAGAAGGGAGAACACCTTGCTGATACGACCCTGTGGTCGTATCAGCATAATCCACCCCCCATGTTAGGTATGGCTAACACCTGCTAATTGCAGGTGTTAAATAAATGGCGATGACTCCGGTTAGCGCGACTTTTCACGTCGCTAACTGGGGCCATGGCCACCTTGCTAATAGGCGATAGGCCTGTTAGCGAGTGTTTCCCAGGTTTGTTCGTCGGGAACGCCCACTTTGCATGTCATTAGCGATAAATATCGCTGACATGCAAAGCGGTAAAAACGGGCGCTAATGCCCGCAAACTGTCGCTAACTGCTGTTAGAGACAGTTTGCTGATAGGGCGATATAAATATCGCCGCTTTAGCGGCAAAAACTGCCGCTAAAGCGGCGATAGTGCCCTTGCTAATATGCCCCCCTGTTTTAGATCTCATTTCTAATATCCTGTGTGACCTCGCTGGGAATCACAGCAGAGGCAGAATTAATTTCAAAGTCCGACCGAGTCAAGAGGTGAGCAGGCTTATTAACAACCCACTTCTGATATCTGGGATGTGAGTATGGCCGGCTATGGATTTACATTCTGGTCGAAGTTTTTGGAAATAAATATTTATGCAATTACTTGATTTTGGCTGACAATATTTTGGAATCTATGTTTTTGAAAAATATGTTTTCTCAGTCTGTTTTCATGTCCAAGCTTGCAGTGGGGTTCGGATGTTCCCACCCTCCACATCAGCCTCTTGTGAAGGTGTAGTGCATCATTTGGGATCCCATTAGACCCCAACCCGCAAGGGCGTGGCAGCTATGTGTTGGTGTATGAATTGTGCTGGTGCTGGAAGGATGTGTGAGTGGATACCTAGTTGTTTTTGGCTGAGTCTTGAGCTTGCAGATTAGCAAAGTGCTTGATATTTTCTTTAGCAATGGGATTAGTTTAGTTGTCTAGTTTTCATCAGCAATGGTAAAATGTGATATGTAAGAAACATAAATAGGTAAAAGTATGCATAAACAAAGAATAAGTAAATACATATTTTGATAAAAATAAAAAGAGAATGTGACAGTGTTCTTGGGTGTGTAATTGTCGTCGATTAATCCCCGCCCTCACCACCATGGGGGGCGCAGGCGCCCTGAGAAGCTGATATTTCCAGTAACATGTTTCTCCCATTTTTCACCCTGAACTTGCACCTTGGTTCTTTTGTATAGTTGACAGTGACTATACAGTGACGTAACAAAGCCACATCCTGTCGTAACCCCGAAAAATGCCTTTCCAGGTATCCATCAATTTTGATCATTTTTCCGCTCAACACCAAAGTCAAAGAAGGGATCTTAGGAAATGTCGATACCCGTTGGACTTTTGACTATGACTTTGTAACTTGAAAGTAGATGATCTGCAAACAGAGGCGATGAGCGAGGCGCAGGCAGTATTGATTGCATGGGCGTGGGCCCTTTTATCTAAGCTCCTGGTTACCCATTGACAGTCCCTCTGCTTCCACTGTGCTTCTTTTAATTAATGATTTTTCAAAGTCATTGGGCTGATAGAAAACTCAGTTCAATGTCCTTTTATAAAATGTCAGGGAATCACACTTTATTAAATAGGGTCTGCGTGTCAACCAAGAGATTTTTTTATATTTACTAAGGAGGATGAGGTAATGCCAAGTGTATGTTATGTTGTTATAAGAATGAGTATTTCATTGATAAAGGATGTTAAGTTAATCTTTGTAGCTCTCTTCCTTTGACATAGGTGTTGCCCCACACCTTATCTCTGTCTGAATATTTTTTAATACTCACCTCTGCATCCCTTTCTATCAGATATACAGATAATCTCAGAACAGAACCCCTGCTCTTTAATCCATTACCATTCTATTTTGTCAGAGCGCTAATTCGCTTTTACCTGCATTCCACTAACACCCTTTGGGTCATTTTTTACCTCTTCTTTTCACTCATTCTGTTTCAGATGCAGGTGAACTTTGGCCTCATAAAAAGTTAACCTCCTCATTCTATACACTTACTTTATAACTTAAATTGATGCCAGTCATAAAAGATTACGTAATCGGTAAATTGACTACCTTTAGATTTAGAAATATTAACACCTGTTATTTGCAACGGTTAGAAAAGTGATATGGGGTGAATATAAAAACAAGTTAATATTACATGAGATTTTTATGACCGTGGAACGTCTGCTTAACCCCTGTCAAGAGACATTTATTTTATTTTAATTTTATAAGATAATGGCAGGAGATATGATCAAATCGATAGGTCTTGGATTCAGACATGAGTTCCAATCTCTTACTCGTCACTTGAATACATTATGTAATCAATGTACCTGCCTGTGCCGCATTTTCCTTCTCTGCCAAGAAGCTGTGTGTTTAGAAAGCAGTGAACCAGCATGTACTAAGCGCTACACAAAAGTGTTTTTCTGTTTCACTATGAGTACCGTAAAAGTATCCACAATTTACAAGACTTTGCTCTATGAAAGTGCTCTAATGTTTTGCATGGAGTCCTGTTAACTCAGCATCATCATTGCAGTTAAGAGCATAACATGCTCAACATTAGTTAAGCAAAGGAGCTTAATTAGTGAAGTTTTGACCCAAGCAGTTTTGTTGCCAATTTTACTCACTACCTCTTCACTTTTGACCTTGACATCAGCTTTAACTTCTTTTGCACTACTAATCGACATCTCAGCTTTCCTAATAATAGCTCAAATAAACTCTAAATTAGCATCTCCATTCACCCACAACCTTTCCTGTATGGATGGGTCCTTCACATACAAGACCACTTGGTCTCTGATCAAAGCCTCTTGCAATGATCCAATTTTTCAATCTAATGACAAAGTTCTCAGAGCCAATAAGTAATTTTCTACAGATTCATCCGTTTCCTCTTTCCTCTGGAAGGACTTATATCTTACATTACCCACACAAAGTTTGGACGAGAAATAACCAAATCGGCCACAGCACTTTCAAACACATTATTATCCCCCTCCCCTTCAACCTTAGACATCTGATTAAATGCTTCAACACCCTCTGAGCCTACAGAATGAAAAAAAAAATCCTTTCTTCTGAGCAGCTGACATCTTTCCTTACACATCCAGGGTATCAATGTAGTTAAAAAAATATGCTTTTCTTCTGGCCACTTCATGCACGGTGTACCCCCAGCGGGTCAAAAACTTTGAGAGGGGCCAGTGAATGATTTATAGCAAACATGTTGAAGCCTCATCAGCAAGAAATAGGGACTAGTTCACTGTAACGCTCCACCAGTGTCCGTTCTTCAACCAGAAGATGCCCCTACTGCAAACACAAGGGATAGTTTCACTGTAAAATAAAAATCCACAGTGTCCACTCCACTCATGCAAAAGCACAGCACAAAAAGAAATGCTGGAGAATAAAATATGCAGCTGCAAAATAAATGCCTCAGGGTATTTGCACGACTCGCTGAAGTTGAAGAACGAAAGAAAATACTTCTTGACCAAGGATGAGTTCCTCTTCCAAAAACGGTAAAAAATGAAGACACGAGCGATACAATTAAAGCGCTGAAAGGCCATTAGAAAGGCAAGAAACACCACATAAATGATAAGCTCACCTTGTTGCCGACTGTGACTCCCACAGCACGTATGTGGAAGCGTGCTTCCAACCACGTAAATAAAAATGCTATTGTTTTTTCTATAAACAAAACATGGCAACACGTAAAGATGCAGAGCATAACATGATGCGTCAATCCTGTAGGAAGTTAGACCACCCAATACTTTGGCCTCCAAAATGGCAGTGAATACTGACATGGGGACGTTGTGCGTCAAACAATGCAGAAGGCGCAGGGATGACAGCAGATCCTCAAAGCACACAGCAGGAGAGGTTGCACGCAGCGGCTAGGTATATAAAGAGCGTGGCGCCTACATTCAAGCATTGCATTGAACGTTGCTCCCACAGTTGAGTACAGTCTCCGACATTCATCAGATAAAGACACAGGGGCCGATTCACAGAACTAATCTGAGATAAAATCCTAAACTTACTACTTTTGGTATTCACAGAAGGCATTTAGTAGTAGTAAAGTTAGGACTTCTAACTTTACTACTACTAAACTGAGATAAAATCCTAAACTTACTACTTTTGGTATTCACAGAAGGCATTTAGTAGTAGTAAAGTTAGGACTTCTAACTTTACTACTACTAAACTGAGATAAAATCCTAAACTTACTACTTTTGGTATTCACAGAAGGCATTTAGTAGTAGTAAAGTTAGGACTCCTAACTTTACTACTACTAAATGCCTTCTGTGAATACCAAAAGTAGTAAGTTTAGGATTTTATCTCAGATTAGTTCTGTGAATCGGCCTCCCAATGGCTAAAATGCAATTTTTATAATTCACCAAATAGCGCTCCTGCTGCAATCCACCATCAAACATCCAAATGGCCGCAACTGTTTGTGAAATTCATTAATCTATTTAAAGCAATGATCCTCCTCGCATGAAGTTCGTCACAGTGATGCCCATTCTGACGCCAAATTGTTAAGTAAATAGCGGACACCGAAAGTACTTAACACAAGTTTATTCCATATAAACAGGACCAAAGGTGTTATGTACCCCAATGAACCCCAATATAGGCCTAAGTAGCTACACAACCTTTCACCTACATTTGTCCTACTTTGCTCTGCATAACGGTTCTAGCACTGACCTTTTACCCAGTTATGTGCTGAATAAATGTCAATTGGTTTCCTTGAAACTAGTTTAATTTATTATGCATGAGGATTCTTAGAAAAGTCCCTGCACATGACGTACATAACAGGATTAACATACTCTGTATAAAAGTCATGGTCATCTTCATCCTAGGGAGAAAGAACTACTTTGCATAATTGCAGGTATTGATTTAGGCTCAGTTACATAAACGTGCTCACAACATATCGATTGTTTTGGAACCCCAAGGCTATCTTTATGGTATAAAAGAACCATACCAACACTAGAAGCTTCCACTCTGACACAAGACACTGAGGTCCCGGCCTGCAGAAGCTCCAGCACCAGTCGCGGCTCCTGGAGGGAGTGCTGCGGGGCGGGGGAGGGGCAGGGTGGGGGGTAGTAAACTCCGGCATATGGCCGAACGGAGGTAAGTACATAAATAAATAAATAAAACAAATTACGTTGCGCGCGCTGCAACGCCAAATGGCGATGCGGCGCGCGCAATGTAATTAGTTTTATTTAATTATCGATGTACTTACCTCCGTTCGGCCGAATGCCGGAGTTTACTACCCTCCACCCTGCCCCTCCCCGCCCTGCCCCACCGCAGCACTCCCTCCAGGAGCCGCGACTGTCCAGCACGCAGAGGTCTGACATCCCTTGTGGGGTGTCCAACTCGAGACCAAGACGTGGTCCTTCATTCTCTCCCATCAGGTAATGGAGTTGGCTCTTTCCTAGGGGATTCTTGGCTTTACACTCACATACATGCTAGGTACAGTTAGGTACACTTAGGTAGGGTCAGCATTGTAGGAGTACGCTTGATTACCATCATGTATATGCCTGCATATATTCATTGTTTTAGCACCATGGTAGAATTCTTACTTTTATTTACTCTGCTGGTGCTTGTAATCTTATACATTTGTTTCTCTCTAATGATTGTCGCAGCAAACATGTTTTATACTAGAATGACATTGGTTCAATAAATACTTATTGAAAACGTCCCCATCATTTATTCTGTGTATCTCTCTGAGACTAAGTGAGCACAATTAACTGAGCAAAAAGTACTGTACTGTTTCCACAATCCCTGAAGGATCAAGGGTTGTCATGTTCGATAGTTGCTAGAGACTATTCACTCCTTGGTAAGGTTAGGGGGCTTATGGTGGCACTGTGAGCTAGCTGGTCTAAAGGCTAACATGTCCTTCGGGGGTGTCTGGAATCAGTCTGGACACCAATCCCTTAGTTTATGTGGTCTAAACGTGCAGATCCTATGTATTTTTAGGAACTACACGACACCAGTAAGCACGTCCTCTTGCTCCTAAATCTAGCAGCAACTGTCACAGCGCTAACTCCCAGTTCCAAACTGGAACACTGAGTACGTGCCGTGAGAGCGAGGCAAATGTGAAAGTAAACACTCTACAGGTGCTTCAGATAGATGCTATTCTGCCGCTTTTAACCTTTGAATGGCATGATATACCACAAGAGTTGTAGTCACTGCCAAACTTGATTTTTATTTTTATTTTAATCTTCTTTGTTCAGTGTTTACAAAAAACACAAAGGATAACGGAGAAAGAAGAATATACCACCATACCACCGTTAATAATACCTTGAAACCAATGCTAACTGGCTGAAAACCCTTTTAACCAGAGATTTCAGTAGAAATTGAGAGGACATAGTAATAGGTTATAGACAGTAGAGCAATAACAGCAGAACTCTAACTTCTATACTTTAGTGTTATTTATTGTTGGTGCTATTGTGAAGTAGTTTACATCATATAACTAAATTAGCATAAGTAGGTTTAACAAATCTCGTGACACATTCCAATTAGGGATATACCGATTGTTAAACTTATGATATTACTCCTTAATAGCAGCAGCAAGCATTTTATGTCAATTGGCATCATATTGTGTAGTACCTCAATCAAGCTGTTTGCCTTATATGTAAACAGTAGTAGTAAATTTGTGCCAAACAACCTTCAGGATACACACAACTTTTATCATTTTATCTGGGGTTCTTTTCTATGAGGAGGCAGGTAGGATAAAAAAAAACTCCTGATAAAAATGCATACATTTATATTTATCTTTGAAACACATCCATTTTTTTTCCAATCCAGGTTTTTCTTGACAAAACCACTGCAAGCCGAATTCTGAATAGTCCTAATTTCTTGACCTCAATGCATAGAAACAATGATCTTGTCTTAAACTGCCCTCCGACTTGAGGCTGGCACTAGGAGAGGGTCTGGGTGCTAGCCCACAGCAACAGCTGTGGCAAATTTAAAATTGGACAGGCTTTTCTGTGGGAACCCAAGAAAAGGGGCTCCCACTGGAGATCATAGGTGCTGGTTGAGGTAGTGATTGATTGGGGGTGGCTGAAGGTGTGCCCAACGCTGGGAAATTAGGTGGCTTCATGTGGTCTCTTACTTCCCCTGGACCTTCAGCCACTTCCTGCATGCCAAAACACCTTACCTTTCTGGAGTTTCACTGTGGGCCAGATGTATGACCATTTGATTTTGCGAGTCTCTAATTGTGATATTTTGCAACTCACAAGCAGAGGCTCACAAAATCAAATGTACTAATGTGTCTGGGACACATTTAGCGATTCCCAAATGGACCGCAAATGGACTTTCCTAATCAACATTCATGAGGCAGGTTGCAATTTGCGACCCATTGGGAATGGCTCCAATCACAGGGATAGTGGCCTGCTGGGGTCAGCAGACCACCATGTCTGTGATTGCTTTAGGTCTCGCCTAGGCAGCACTTGCGCTGTCTCTTCGAGACATGCTGTATTCAGGATATGAGCATTAAGCTCCACCCACTTTACGCCCATTTTTTTAATTGGCTCCAGTCCCTGTCCTTTGGAAATGGTGGCTTTTCATTGGTCAATAAGTTTAGTAGTGCCTCCTTAGTACCGCCTTGTCTCTTCTTGTAACTTCCCATGAAGACACCCCCTGTTACATGTGTTGTTACTCCCTAGGTTTTAATTACAGTCTCAGGGCACTATTTTCTTAAAGGGCTTCAGGCAGGGCACACACTTGGTCCTAAGCAAGGCTGGCAGTGGCTACTTTACTCACTAGCAAATCTCACATTTATATGAGACCTTCTATAAATTTCCCTTAATCAGCTCCACAGAGTACAACCTAATCCGGAATTAACATAATAATTCTTATATCACATTTCAAAGCTACTAATTGTATATATGGACATAGCTATTTGAATGTACTCATGGTACTGTCTTGCGTGCAATGCATTATGGGTAAGGTGGATCTACCATCTCTTCTGCAGGGTACAGTATCCACATAGGGCACTGCACCCTGTAATATGGCTAGGTAAAAAACATGGGCATTTATAATGCCAATAACTCCAACTTTGCAGGGTGCAGTACTATATGTGGCCAAAAGAGGTCCCATAGGATCTCTTTTGGCCACCCTGCAGCATGACTAGGTAAAAAACATTGGCATTTTTAATGCCAATCACTCCAACTCCAACAAATGCGAGACCGACCGACTGCATTTCCAATGCAATAGGTCTTGCATTTGTTAAAGTTAGAGCTGTTGGTGCTGAAAATGACTATGTTTTTTACTTTTACTTTTTTATACCATTGGCAATATAATAACTCCACTGCAAAGAAAAAACCAAAAGTAAAAAACATTGTTATTTTCAACGCCAACAGCTCTAACTTTAACAAATGCGCGACCTATTGCAGTGCAAATGTTTGTTAAATAAAGCAATTGGTTTCTTTTTGTAAAGCAGCCCGTTTTCCATTTTGGAAAACGGGCTGCATTACAAAAATAACAAGCATTTGCAATGGAATAAGTCTTGCAATACTGAAAGTTTGAGCTATTGGCGTTGTATTATTATTTGCAACGCCCATAGGTCAGACTTTCAGTAATGCAAGACCTATTGCACTGCAAATGCTTGTTTAATCTTGATCTTACCTCCGGGATCTCATGAGTTCTTCAGCAGGCCCGTGGCCTGTAAAAAATGGCCTAAATGTTCCCCCTCTAGATAACGACATTGATGGACGCTACATTTGCCCGTGACGGGGGGAGGGGAGGGTGTGTGAGCAAGGAGTGAAGAGATGGCCAACCAAAAGAATCAATTGGTGATGTCCGTTGGGAGGGAACCAAGCACCGAAAGGCGGGACAGATGCACAATATTGACCAACCAGAGAAAAGGAATTTGAAAAAGCAGCCCAACTAACCAACCAAAAGAGGTGGGCATGTCCAAAGTCCCCGATAGCTCATATACCGAATACAGCATGGCTCGCAGAGCAGCGCATGCGCTGCCCTAGCTCAACCTAAAAATTTAAAGTTTTCTTTTAATTTTTTACGAGTAGGCATTGGTCTGTGGGACCACTGCCTGCTCTTAAAAAATGTTCTCAGCCACATTCACAAAGGGGAAGGGGTCCCATTGCGAATGGATTACGGCCGCCTCTACGGAGTCAGTAAATTATGACGTTTTTGCGACCGCATTCTGGTCGCAAAACATTCATACATACCAGTGCTATTCAGTATTATGAAGGGACGTCCGAAACACACCCCTTCATAATACCGAATTGCAGAAGGAAAAGGAGATGCAGTAACAAGTTACCAAGTCGAATTTTGCCTTTTGTGCATGGTAAAATGCATTTTAATGGTTGCAAATGGCCCAATGGGCTGTTTGCGACTGGTAAAATGCTTCCTACATCTGGCTCCTTGTTTGGATTTTTATCTTGCTGATTGCAACTTTCATAACATAATATAAGCATTTGTGAAGCACACGTTCACACAAGGGTATCTTGGCGCTAAATAACAGATGTTTATTGTTACCCAACTCAATGGTCCTCTTTTTATCAACCTCAGAAGGATGAAAGGCTGAGTGGACCTGCTAGAATTTGAACTTGTGACCATGAAGTTGAACACAGGCCCCTACAGTGGAAGCATTAGCTCACTAAGCCACCAGACCCGGCTTTGCTGACTTCAATGCCCTTACTCCAGGTTCTTAGAGGTGGCTGCGCTGCCTCAAACCTCCTGCTACCTTGTGGTCAATACTGCCTCTTCATCTGTGTCGGTCTGGGTTCATGCTCCCTGCTGACCCTTGGCAACAGCGCAGTTCGTTGTCAGCTGCCACACATCTTTGGTAGCTGTTTAAGGGGACATTTGGCCATTGGGAACTGGTGGATTTGGAATTGCATTTTTCCTCGCCCAGAAGCACCAACCATGCTGAAAGTTACCTTAAAATATAACCATGAGGGGTGTTATTTGGAAGGAGAAATGGCGCCTATAGAGTTAGCATTAATATCTGATGATATGATTTCTGCGGTGCAACAAGGTGAGGGAAAACACCCTATACCCTCCAATCATTGGTCCCTAGGGCCAAAATACTTGATGAATCTTATCCTATACACACGTGCAAATATACAAGTCAAAATGACATTGAGTACAGGCAGTATCATAAATAACGAATACAAGTTCATGTGTTTTCTTATTTTTTTGTATTTTCTTTAATCCAGCGAATGCCCAGCCAACACGTGTTTCGTCGCTCGGGGAGGACCCCACGACTTCTTCAGTGCTAAAGACGATATGATAAACATATGCGTCAACATGACAAGCAGTAGTCGTGAAAGACATTTCACCAAAGGTGGAAACCCAACTCAAGTGCTATAATCTAACATCCTCCAGTGGTCTGGAAGGGTGGAGGAAAGTCAACCTGGGATAATAACCCGCCGGGTGCTAACAACTCGTGCGGTACATAATGCATGAGGGTGAGTGAATCACAGTGCTTGAAAACTTGACAAACCACTGTGAAGGTGAGTCCAAGAATATGAGGTGCACCCAAAATTCTATCTGATAATGATCCGTGCATGGTGGTGTGTGTCTCCTATGGGTATCTACACATGCAAGTGCAAGAAGTTCTCAAATATCTCTGCCTCAAGGGGGCAGGCCCCCTACCTGTAAGGCTCTTCGGTTCTATGTTCTTAATCCTATAATGAAATGGCTAGGTTAAGATCAAAGTTCAAACTCTCATGTGTACACCAACATGAAATACTGTGGGAAGAAACGTAAATCTAACCTCTCTGCCGGTTGTACTTCCGACCCGGCTGGTCAATAGGTATTAAAACACGATGTGCATCAATATTCAATGTGTCCGGAATATTATGAGCCTTAAAAAGTTAAATATTCAATTAATTACTATTACTCAAACAACGGGCTCTCTCTCTTTATCACAGTATCCAACAACAATGAGCTCCGAAGTCCCTTACCTTTTACAAGGCACGACGAATCCTCTCAAGTGAGGAGGTAGTCGAACAAATGTTGCCCCAAATGGCAAGAATTGAAGTCTGTGCACGTAATGGGAAGGGGTTACTGTGCTGCATACCTAATCACTTATTACCAGATCACAAACAGAAGCTATGCAACGCAACCAGAGTAGTGAAATCTGTAGACTTACCGAAGAGAGTATGCTCCTGCTGTCTCCGACGTTCCGCGATCGCGTCTGAACTGGAAGTAATCCGGGACGCGATCCGGACGTATAAGTGTCAATCCTGTATTCTAACACTAGTGCGCGGACCACGCGTCACCGAGTGCACACGGAAGTGAGTATACCGTAGCACTCAAGCCTATATGCCCCATGTAAGGGTCAGATTAAGCCTCTCTTATCAACATTGCGTGACCAGTCAGACCCGACATCTATAAATTGTACATAGTATGTGAACATCGTCACTCATGGTGCGATAACTTTAATACGACCTTGCTACGGGGATGCATAGATAGTAAGCATTAGACTCGATCATATGTGTAGTGAGATGTTTACATCCAGCGTGAAAATTAGAGAACCAAGCGATGAACACCACGCATGGTCCCGTAAAAATATATTCAATATGGAGTGTGGTTCTTATGTGTTGTGGACCAGTATTAGGCTAGGTAAGTGCGCATGGTTGTAAAAACGTGTGATAACACTACGGTACAGTGCTGGTCTATAGTGTGCACATGTCAATATTCAGCGCACAAGTTGTTAGAGAAAGTCATAACTTACCTGGTAATGCAGGTGCCAAATTTAAAGGAGAATGTCAAAGTAAGGGAACAGTTGGAGAATATAAACCATAAACAAATATTGCAAATCTCAAGTAGATACATGTAAGGAAGACATCTCTGGATCATATGTACTGTTCACAATTTATGAAAACATCATGTCCCAAAGGATACAGACATCAAATGTTTAGAACATGTACAGTAGACAGTATTGGACCATAGATACTTTTCTTCAGCCGTCAGACCCATCCGGTCCCCCAGAGTATATGATACCATGTTCCACAGACAGATTCAATTGCCCAACGGTACATTAGTGGTACTGTGGTTAAATTCTCAGTCTCCCAAGAAGGTCTGCATCTCGTGGTCAGTATTCAAACCCTGTCCCACAGTTCTCAAGCGCAAGATCCATGTGGCCTCCTCCCGTCTTAGTTTCAGTTCCCTATTACCTCCTCTTGGGTTTGGGGCTATTCTATCGATACAGCAGAAACTAAATTGTTTGTACTGCCCTTGTGCTGTGCATTCCCATGCATGTATTGCCATGGGGTATCTTTCATCTTGTTGTTTGAGAGCTCTAGCATGCTCCCCAATCCTCTCCTTCAAGGATCTGATTGTGCTCCCCACGTACATTCTTTTGCATTTACACTCAATAATGTATATAAAAAATCTAGTGTTGCAATTGATGTTGTGTCTAATTGTGTATTTCTTGCCATCCTGTCCAAAAAATTCTTTCTTGTTATCTGTGGCCCATCTGCACACTCCACATGCCACCGCATTTGTGAAACACTAGTGATTGTTGGGTTAGCCAGTTGTGCTCCCTGGGTGTATTTGGGATGCTTGGACTCAAAATGGACCGCAGGGTCTTTCCTTTTCTGTACGTAATCTGTGGTCTGGATGAGGTAAAGAGATCCAGAGATTTGTCCGCTTTCAATATTGTTAGACCTGGCACCATTGGCGTGGGTCTCCCTTTCATTTTTCGCTGTTGTCTCCTCTGTTTTACTGGTGTTAGATGCTCTGGGCGCTGTGCCACTGCCATTCAGTGTCACAGCGCGAATGCTCCCTGTGTAAATATGTCTATGTGAATTGGTATATCCCTGATTGGCTTATTTGGTTTACCTGTTAGTCCCTAGTAGTGTGGCCTATGTGTGCCCAGGGCTGGTAAACCAAATGCTGCTGGTGGGCCTGCAGCACTGATGTGTGCCACCCACAGAAGCAGCTTGCAAAGTGTGTCTCAGACCTGCCGCTGCAGTGTCTGTGTGCAGTCCAGAACTGCTATCTTGGCTGTGAAGTGCACTCACTTCCCAGCCCCTGAACCTTCCCTTGGCATCCTGTAAGTCACCCCTATGGTAGGGTGCCTTGTATGTGTAAGGCAGGACATGCCTTGGTGTGTGTAGCATGTCCTGGTAGTGAATTATGCCCCATTTCGTTTTTCACTACTGTAAGGCTACCTGGTCCTCATAGGCTAGAATGGGCAGTTTGACTATTACATTCTATAGTCCTAACTGACCCCAGGAACATGGTAGAAAAACGAATTTAGTATGCCTGAGCTCAGAATATTAAAATACATCTTTTAGTGAAGTTTATTTTTATATTCTGTGTTTGAAAATACCACTTTTAGAAAGTAGGTATTTTCTTGCCTAAGCCTTCCAGTGTGCTCTGCCGTTATGTGTATTGGCTGTCTGGGTTTAGAGGGACAGGACGGGCTGAGTCAGACCTGGGTTGAATAGAGAGATCTGCATTTAGAGTGTGGGGAGGGGTGGCTCCTTGACCTGAATAGGGCTGTGCCTGGCAAGATGAATGCTGGCTCCACCTCCCACTGTGTGTCTGCTAGCAGACCCCCTCTTTCTGAAAGGAAGGATGCAGCCTGGTAAACAAAGTGCTCCAGGCCTGAGCAGAACTGGTTCTGGCTAGGTTCAGTGACTGGTAGCTTCAAGGATCAAAGGCTTTTGGGGTATAAATATCTGTGCTCAAGCCCCTACATTTTGTATTGCTTTTGGATCTGGAGAGGAAACTCTGTCCGTGCCACTGGAGGAATCTGCAGGAAGTGACTATCCCTGTGCTGTGTGTTGTTTCTTGCACTGGCCTGCAGCAGTGACCACTGGACCTTGAAGAAGAGGAAAAGGAACTCTTGAGAGAACTTTTATTTTTGTTACAGCAATTACCCAAGGGCTAGGAAAAGAGCTAGCCTCCTGCTGGAGTCTCAGGAACATCAGACTCCACCACCAACCTCCTGCTTCCTCCCTGCGAGGACTGCTATCTGCTGATGAGGCTCCTGTGAGTTCCAGGGCCTCTAGTTTGCATCAGAGAAAAGAGTGTGAGAAATCGACGCTAACGCATCTTTGCGGGCCGCTGCAGTCGAGAGCGCTGGGAAAATCATCACGCTACTGCCGCCGAGGGCCCGCAACACGAAACCATCGCTGACGCCCCTTTGCGAGCCGCTGCAGCCGAGACGCGCTGGAAAGATCATCGCGCTGCTGTCGCCACGCACTCGCAACCCTTAAAGAAATCATCGCTTTGAGACATCGCAGTGCGGACGCCGTGCGTCCGCCACTTTGATCGCATCGCACCGAATTTAGTCGCTCCCTCGCGGAGCGTCTTGTCTTCGCATCGCAACACGATCGCACAGCGCAACAGGATCACCGCATCGACTTCTCCCACGCGGCAAGAAAGTCATCGCATCGGCGGTCCAGCGTGCAGAAGTTTGTCGCATCGTCTCCGCACGCATCCCGCAGATCGGCGCATCATCCTCCCTTGCGGCAAGGATTTCAACGCATCGCCGGCCTCGCGTGCCGAGAATCATCGCTACAGCTTATTTGCGACACTTTGTTGGTTTTGCTACTAAACCCAGGTACTTTGTGAAAGAAAGGGTCGCAGAGACCACTGCTTTGAACTTGAACCTTATTTTTGCAACCTTTGAACTATTTTTGACAGCCCTTCAACAGCTATCCTATTTTTGACAGTATTGTGGCTTTTACAGTTATTGGTCTTGTGATAAATCTGCCTTTATATAAAGATACTTATTTTTTATAATAACTACTTGTGTGGTGTCCCTTTGTAGTGTTCCTCACTGTGTTACTGTGTATGATCATAAATGCTTCACACCCTGCCTCTGAGATAAGCCTACCTGCTCGTGCTACGTTACCACAGGGTTGAGCAGGGGTATTAAAGAGGGTAGCCCTCTCACTCTGACTTAGGAAGAAGGGTCCCTACTTGGACAGTGGCCAGCCATTGCCAACCAGAGACCCCCATTTCTAACATTGGTGGTCAGCGGTGAGGATCTGGACTTGCATTTATGATCGCATACAGTAATTATAGTGTACACGACTAGTGAATGCAGACCATAACGTACCGCATACATTTTTTGAGAATTTTTTTGGGATCCTATATTGTAATTGATATTGCCGGTGATTTTTCACCCGCACACATTTTCTGAGAGTTTTTGGGATCCTATATTGTGATTGATATTGCCGGTGATTTTTCACCCGCGCACATTTCTGAGAGTTTTTGGGATCCTATATTGTGATTGATATTGCCGGTGATTTTTCACCCGCGCCCATTTTTTGAAAGTTTTTTGATCCCCTATTGTGATTGATATTGCCGGTGATTTTTCACCCGCGCACATTTCTGAGAGTTTTTAGGATCCTATATTGTGATTGATATTGCCGGTGATTTTTCACCCGCTTACATTTTTTTGAGAAGTTTTCTTCTGTCCTTTATTGATATTGCCAGTTATTTCTACAATGGGCAAGCCCAGATCCAATGCCTCAGAGGATCTCTCCTGGGAAGAAGAGAAAATAGAAACCTACAATGCCAAGCAGCTCAAATACTTTTGCAAGCAATTTACAGTCCCTATCACAGGTCTCACTAGAAGGGAGGAGTATTACAAGGCGCTGAAGGCCTGGCTAGAATCCAGGGATGCCCCTAAGGATATAGGAGAGCTTGTGGAGGTAGAAGAGCAGCAGGGCGATGTAGTAGACTTAGTAGGAGATCCAGCCCTTTCCAACCCGGGCTCTAGTGTGTCCGCTAAGGGTCTGTCCCCAGAAGAGCTGGAGGACAGGGAGAGCGATAGGCGGCATAATATGGAGATGGCTAAGCTTAAAATGGATGGTCACCGGGACCTAGAGAACAAGAAGTTAGAAATTGAGATTATGAGGATGAAGCTTGAGCATGAGAGAGTATTGAGGGAGTTGGGGATTAAAGCTAAGAGCATGGAAATCTCCCCTCTGGTGGCAGCGTACCTGTAGTGCACCCTGAGAGTAGGGTGTATATACCCAAGGAGGTTATTAAAGATTTCCACAAAAGTGAAGATATTGGGCAATGGTTTGCCGCTTATGAATTAGCCATGGTGTCCCACCGGGTCCCTGAGAAGGATTGGGGAGCGGGGTTGTGGGGACGCTTTGTGAGTGAGGGGAGGGATACCTTGTTGGACCTGCCCCCAGAAAGTAGGATGGTTTATGCCCACATGAAGGAAGCGTTGATGACCCGCTTTGGTTTGACCCCTGAGATGTATAGGCAGAGGTTTAGGGTCTGTAAGAAGCTAGAGGGTACCACGTGGGTTGAATATGTGTCTTTTTTTTGCAGAGCCATGGAACGCTGGGTAAAAGGTAGCAAAGTAGAAACTTTTGCACAGTTTTATGATTTGATTGCATGGGAGCATTTATCTAGTAATTGTTTTCCTGAGCTACGCCAGCACCTAATTGATTGCAAGCTGACTAACCCTAGAAAGCTTGCTGAGGAGGCGGACCGCTGGGTGAGCACCCGGGTCCGCAAGGGTCCAGTGGGAGACGTCGCCAAAGGTGGGCAGGGTCCCCAGCAGAGGAGTGGGGGGGACAAGGGTCAACAGAGGGAGTTCCACAGAGGGCCCCAAAGTAATCCCCCAGGGAACCAAGCAGTGGTGTCCCAGCCCCCCAAGAAAGGAGGACAGGGCCCCCAACAGGTAGGCCTGTTCCCAGGGGGCCCCCACGTGTTACAACTGTGGTCAAGTGGGCCACAGATATTTTGATCCCCAGTGCCCCCAAAGGGGGCCAGTGCACCCCCCGTGCACCACCCCGCCAGATTGCTAGTGTAGCCCTGGGAGAGGAGGAGATGGGTGCCCAAGAGGGGTGGGATCCCGTAGAGTTGACCCTTGTCTCATTAGGGGACTTTGAGATGGTCCCCAAGCCTGCACTGCCTGCTAACACTAAAAAATACAGGCAGTGGGTGACCATCAATGGCCATAGGGTGGAGGCTCTAAGAGACACAGGGGCCAGTGTAACTGCTGTCAGCTCCCGGTTGGTGTCCAAAGAGCAGGTTGTCCCCATGCATTCTACCCAGTAGTGTCCGCAGACAACTCAGAGAGCCAATGTGAGGTGGCTCAGGTTCCGTTCGAGTGGGGGGGGGTCTCAGGAACTCTTCAGGTAGCTGTGAGGCCCGCCATGCCTGTAGACTGTCTGCTGGGCAATGATTTAGAGGACTCCCCTTGGGCTACGGTGGAGAGGAAGGCTCACTTAGAGATGTTGGGTCTGCCTGAGTGGGCGTGTGCTACCACTCGGTCCATGGCAGCCAAGGAGGGTGTTGAGAAGGATCTGGAGCCTGAGAGTATGGCCCAGATCCCTGCCTTAGAGAGAAGGGGCAGGGGGCGCGGGAAGCCGGCCCCCTTGGTTCCCACGGCCCAGGAAGGAGCAGACCCTGAAGGGGATGCCCTGGAGCCTACCGGGGAGCAGATCACCAAACTGGGGGACCTGCCTGAGCTGACCCATTGGCAGCAGGAAGGGGGACCCACCAGGGAGGAATTTTGTGAGCAGCAGAGAGTTTGCCCCTCTCTTGAGGGTATGCGGCGACAGGATGCAGCCCAGGCAGAAGGTGACATGTCTGGTTCACATCTGATTTATTGGGAGAACAGTCTCCTGTATAGTGAGCCTAAGGTTGCTGAGCCAGGGTCAGCCCGTGTGCTGGTGGTACCCGAGTGCTTCAGAACCTTCCTACTGGGGTTGGCTCATGACATTCCATTGGCAGGACATCTGGGGCAGACCAAGACCTTTGAGAGGCTGGCCGCCCACTTTTATTGGCCCCAGATGCACAAGAGTTCAGACACTCATTGCAGGACCTGTGAGACTTGCCAGGCAAGTGGGAAGAGTGGGGGAAGATCAAGGCCCCACTCCAGCCCTTTCCAGTTGTGAGTACCCCATTCGAGCGAGTGGGCATTGACATTGTGGGGCCTCTGGACCCCAAGACAGCCAGGGGCAACAGGTTCATCCTGGTCTTGGTGGACCATGCCACCCGGTACCCTGAAGCCATCCCGCTCAGGACAGTGACGGCCCCCGTGGTGGGATGTGCACTGATGGGGATTTTCTCCCGTGTGGGATTCCCCAGAGAGGTGGTGTCTGACAGGGGGACCAACTTCATCTCCCAGTACATGAAGTCTCTGTGGAAGGAGTGTGGGGTAACGTATAAGTTCACCACTCCTTACCACCCCCAAGGTAATGGTCTGGTTGAAAGGTTCAACCGGACCTTGAAGGGCATGATCATGGGCCTAGAAGAGCCCCTGAGGCGTAAGTGGGACGTCCTCTTGCCATGCCTGTTGTTTGCCTACCGTGAGGTGCCACAGAAGTCCTTAGGGTTCAGTCCCTTTGAACTCCTCTATGGCCACCCGGTTAGAGGACCTCTGAGTCAGGTCAAGGAAGGCTGGGAGCAATCTCCCAGGAAACCTCCCCAAGATGTATTTAGCTACATGTTGGCCTTCAGGAACCAGACTCGGCGTTTCAGAAAGATTGCTGAGGCAAATCTGGAAGCCAGCCAGGAAGAAATGAAACGTTGGCACGACCAGAATGCCACTCTGGTCGAATTTCAACCTGGTCAGAAGGTTTGGGTACTGGCCCCAGTGGAGCCTTGTGCGCTCCAAGATAAGTGGACCGGTCCATTTGAGGTGGTGGAGCGCAAAAGTCCAGTTACCTACTTGGTGGACTTTCAGTCTCCCAGGAACCCCTTGCGGGTCCTGCATGTGAACCGCCTAAAGCCCCACTTTGAGAGGTCTGAAGTGGGCATGCTTCTTGCCACAGATGATGGGGTTGAGGAGGAGAGTGAGCCTCTCCCTGACCTCCTGTGTGCAGAAGAGAAGGATGGGTCAGTGGAGGGTGTGATCCTCTCCACCACACTGACCCCTGAGCAGCAGAGAGATTGTCACCACCTGTTGGGGCAATTTTCTGATTTGTTCTCCCTGGTACCTGGTGTCACTGATTGGTGCGTCCATTAGGTGGATACCGGGGACAGTTCTCCTGTCAAGCACAAGGCTTACAGGGTAACTGACAGGGTCAGGGCTTGCATTAAGGAGGAGGTCTCCAAAATGTTCGCCCTAGGGGTGGTTGAGTCCTCTAGCAGCCCCTGGTCCAGCCCCGTGGTCTTGGTACCAAAAGCTGCGACGCCTGGTGCCACTCCTGAACTTAGGTTCTGTGTGGACTACCGAGGTCTCAATTCGGTCACCAAGACCGACGCGCACCCCATCCCCAGAGCTGATGAGCTCATAGACCGGTTAGGGGCTGCCCGGTACCTCAGCACGTTTGATCTGACGTCTGGGTACTGGCAGATCGCCTTAACTGATGGGGCAAAGGAGAGGTCAGCATTCTCCACACCAGATGGGCACTACCAGTTCCGTGTGATGCCCTTTGGGATGAAGAATGCCCCTGCCACCTTCCAGAGATTGGTCAACCAGGTGTTGGTTGGGCTGGAGGCTGGATGACATTGCAGTGTTTAGTTCCTCCTGGGAGGACCACTTGCGCCACCTCTGGGAAGTGTTGATGGCGCTGCGCAGAGCAGGCCTCACAATCAAGGCCAGTAAGTGCCAGATTGGGCAGGGTTCTGTGGTGTACTTGGGACACCAGGTGGGGAGCGGCCAGGTGGCGCCCCTGCAGCCCAAGATTGAAACCATCCTGGCTTGGGAGCCCCCAAGGACCCAGACCCAGGTGAGGGCCTTCTTAGGACTCACGGGTTATTACAGGAGGTTTGTCAAGGGGTATGGCAACATTGTTGCACCCTTGACTGAGCTGACTTCCAAGAAGCGGCCAAAGATTGTGAACTGGACTGACACCTGTCAGAAAGCCTTTGATGCCCTCAAAACTGCTATGTGTACAGCACCCGTACTCCAGGCGCCCAATTTTGCTAAGGAATTTGTTGTCCAGACAGACGCTTCAGAGCATGGGGTGGGGGCCGTTCTGTCACAGATAAATGAGGAGGGACTAGACCAACCTGTAGCCTTCATCAGTAGGAGGTTACTTCCACGGGAACAGAGGTGGAGTGCAATTGAGCGTGAGGCATTTGCTGTGGTCTGGGCACTGAAGAAGCTGAGACCATACCTGTTTGGGACTCACTTCCGGGTTCAGACAGACCACAGGCCCCTCAGATGGCTGATGCAGATGAGGGCTGAGAATCCCAAGTTGTTGAGGTGGTCCATTTCCCTACAGGGTATGGACTTCACGGTGGAACACCGCCCTGGTACAGAACACGCCAATGCTGATGGTCTGTCCAGATTTTTCCGCCTTAGCGATGAGAACTTCCAAGGGGATGGGTAGTTCTACCCACATTTCAGCTGGAGGGGACGTGTGTTAGACCTGGCACCATTGGCGTGGGTCTCCCTTCCATTTTTCGCTGTTGTCTCCTCTGTTTTACTGGTGTTAGATGCTCTGGGTGCTGTGCCACTGCCATTCAGTGTCACAGCGCGAATGCTCCCTGTGTAAATATGTCTATGTGAATTGGTATATCCCTGATTGGCTTATTTGGTTTACCTGTTAGTCCCTAGTAGTGTGACCTATGTGTGCCCAGGGCTGGTAAACCAAATGCTGCTGGTGGGCCTGCAGCACTGATGTGTGCCACCCACAGAAGCAGCTTGTAAAGTGTGTCTCAGACCTGCCGCTGCAGTGTCTATGTGCAGTCCAGAACTGCCATCTTGGCTGTGAAGTGCACTCACTTCCCAGCCCCTGAACCTTCCCTTGGCATCCTGTAAGTCACCCCTATGGTAGGGTGCCTTGTATGTGTAAGGCAGGACATGCCTTGGTGTGTGTAGCATGTCCTGGTAGTGAATTATGCCCCATTTCGTTTTTCACTACTGTAAGGCTACCTGGTCCTCATAGGCTAGAATGGGCAGTTTGACTATTACATTCTATAGTCCTAACTGACCCCAGGAACATGGTAGAAAAACGAATTTAGTATGCCTGAGGTCAGAATATTAAAATACATCTTTTAGTGAAGTTTATTTTTATATTCTGTGTTTGAAAATACCACTTTTAGAAAGTAGGTATTTTCTTGCCTAAGCCTTCCAGTGTGCTCTGCCGTTATGTGTATTGGCTGTCTGGGTTTAGAGGGACAGGCTGAGTCAGACCTGGGTTGAATAGAGAGATCTGCATTTAGAGTGTGGGGAGGGGTGGCTCCTTGACCTGAATAGGGCTGTGCCTGGCAAGGTGAATGCTGGCTCCACCTCCCACTGTGTGTCTGCTAGCAGACCCCCTCTTTCTGAAAGGAAGTATGCAGCCTGGTAAACAAAGTGCTCCAGGCCTGAGCAGAACTGGTTCTGGCTAGGTTCAGTGACTGGTAGCTTCATGGATCAAAGGCTTTTGGGGTATAAATATCTGTGCTCAAGCCCCTACATTTTGTATTGCTTTTGGATCTGGAGAGGAAACTCTGTCCGTGCCACTGGAGGAATCTGCAGGAAGTGACTGTCCCTGTGCTGTGTGTTGTTTCTTGCACTGGCCTGCAGCAGTGACCACTGGACCTTGAAGAAGAGGAAAAGGAACTCTTGAGAGAACTTTTATTTTTGTTACAGCAATTACCCAAGGGCTAGGAAAAGAGCTAGCCTCCTGCTGGAGTCTCAGGCACATCAGACTCCACCACCAACCTCCTGCTTCCTCCCTGCGAGGACTGCTATCTGCTGATGAGGCTCCTGTGAGTTCCAGGGCCTCTAGTTTGCATCAGAGAAAAGAGTGTGAGAAATCGACGCTAACGCATCTTTGCGGGCCGCTGCAGTCGAGAGCGCTGGGAAAATCATCGCGCTACTGCCGCCGAGGGCCCGCAACACGTAACCATCGCTGACGCCCCTTTGCGAGCCGCTGCAGCCGAGACGCGCTGGAAAGATCATCGCGCCGCTGTCGCCGCGCACTCACAACCCTTAAAGAAATCATCGCTTCGAGACATCGCAGTGCGGACGCCGTGCGTCCGCCACTTTGATCGCATCGCACCGAATTTCGTCGCTCCCTCGCGGAGCGTCTTGTCTTCGCATCGCAACACGATCGCACAGCGCAACAGGATCACCGCATCGACTTCTCCCACGCGGCAAGAAAGTCATCGCATCGGTGGTCCAGCGTGCAGAAGTTTGTCGCATCGTCTCCGCACGCATCCCGCAGATCGGCGCATCATCCTCCCTTGCGGCAAGGATTTCAACGCATCGCCGGCCTCGCGTGCCGAGAATCATCGCTACAGCTTATTTGCGACACTTTGTTGGTTTTGCTACTAAACCCAGGTACTTTGTGAAAGAAAGGGTCGCAGAGACCACTGCTTTGAACTTGAACCTTATTTTTGCAACCTTTGAACTATTTTTGCCAGCCCTTCAACAGCTATCCTATTTCTGACAGTATTGTGGCTTTTACAGTTATTGGTCTTGTGATAAATCTGCCTTTATATAAAGATACTTATTTTTTATAATAACTACTTGTGTGGTGTCCCTTTGTAGTGTTCCTCACTGTGTTACTGTGTATGATCATAAATGCTTCACACCCTGCCTCTGAGATAAGCCTACCTGCTCGTGCTACGTTACCACAGGGTTGAGCAGGGGTATTAAAGAGGGTAGCCCTCTCACTCTGACTTAGGAAGAAGGGTCCCTACTTGGACAGTGGCCAGCCATTGCCAACTAGAGACCCCCATTTCTAACAAATATGTTCCAGTGTTTGTTCATGCTTTTCACCAGGACCTTAGTCAAGCTATTGTAGTTTGTGACAAGTCTTACTGGTTGTGCTGGTGGTTTCTTATTCACTTTGTCCTTAAGAGTGTCATATCTCTTTATTTTCTTAATCCTATTCTCAGCCTTCCCAATCACATGTGGCTCATAGCCCCTGACCATGAATCTGATTTTCATGCTTGCTAAGCATGACTGGAATTCAGCATCTTCACTACAATTTCTCCTTGCCCTCATGAATTCCCCATATGGAGTAGCTTGTATTTGGTGAGGCGGGTGTGCGCTCTTAGCGTGTAAAATAGCATTGCAGGCTGTCGGTTTACGGTGTAATCTGCTATGAAGCTTGTTCGCCTTTACGTACAGTTCAATGTCTAGGAATGTTATATGTTCCTCACTATACTGGTAGGTGAATTTTATGTCTAATGTACTAGTGTTTAAGAAGTCACAGAACGATTCTAGTTTGATGGAGAATAGGGACAAGGGGGTGCAGGTGATGAATCTTTCAACCAAAACACTCACGGATGATATGATTTCTTTGTTGGAGAAAGGTCTGAGTTATAGCCCTACACAAGAAGGTGATTTGTGTAAACTGAAAGTGGATCTCTTTAAATACATACGTGGTTTGAAATTGAAGAAATTCTTTCTTAACAATACTGTGGCTAATAAAAGCAGCAAAAATATTCCTTCTGGTCCCATGTCAGATGTATTGAGTATACAGGATGTGTATGACACACAGTTACTTCTCTATTACTGATCTGGAACAATCTCCCGAGCACATGGAGAGACTTTTAAATGAGCTCAATGTGGATATAGACCGCACTATAGCTAGTGGATTCAAATCCAAATCCAAATGGACTCCGGTTCTTCCTGGGGGTAATACTATAGACAACTTCTACAAACTACTATTGGATGATCTAGACAGGTTCAGTCTTAAAAGGACCACCAACAAACGCAACTTTACAGACAACCTATTGTTGGGTGAGCGACGGGCACTGAAAGAGCTGACTACAGACTATCAGATTATGATCAGGGAAGCGGACAATGGGGGAAACGTTGTGGTGATGAATAGGCAAGACTATAATTTAGAGGTCATAACACAGTTGGCAGATACAGCCTGTTATGAAAAACTAGCATCCAACCCTATTGGACCACTAACAATCAAAATCAATGACTCCCTTAAGAAATGGCACATAGCGGGTCTATTAGATGATGACGAACACATGTATTTAAAGGTCTTCACACCGACTTTCCCGTACCTATATACTTTACCCAAAGTCCACAAACAACTTCCATTCCCCCCTGGGAGACCCATTGTATCCAGCATCGGGGGTCCGATTGAAAGACCAGCAGAATATGTTGACCTCTTTCTCCAACCTCTGGTCCTTAATCTCCCCTCTCACATTAGGGACACTAAACATATCCTGAGTACCCTGTCGGACATGACATGGGAAAAGAGGATGAGTCTGGCTACACTGGATGTGGTGTCTTTGTACACAAGCATCAAACCAGACCTAGGCTTGAAGGCAATGGAGCGTCACCTCAACAAACTATCTGCCACCCAGTGGCAACATACTATGATGCTTTTGACAATGACAGAATTGATTCTGAACAACAAAGATTTCCTCTTCGAGGGACAATGGTACAGACAGAAGCAGGGAGTTGCCATGGGATCCAAATTCTCACCTTCCTTTGCTAATTTGTTCATGGGTACCTTAGAGGACGATTGGATTTGGGGACAACAGAGAGGTCCATTGAATGACTCAATCATTTTCTGGGGGCGCTACATAGATGACTGCCTACTACTGTGGTCTGGTACCCCCAAAAATCTAGAATCGTTCTGTGACTTCTTAAACACCAATACATTAGACATAAAATTCACCTACCAGTATAGTGAGGAACATATAACATTCCTAGACATTGAACTGTACATTAAGGCGAACAAGCTTCATAGCAGATTACACCGTAAACCGACAGCCTGCAATGCTATTTTACATGCTAAGAGCGCACACCCGCCTCACCAAATACAAGCTATTCCATATGGGGAATTCACGAGGGCAAGGAGAAATTGTAGTGAAGATGCTGAATTCCAGTCATGCTTAGCAAGCATGAAAACCAGATTCATGGTCAGGGGCTATGAGCCACGTGTGATTGGGAAGGCTGAGAATAGGATTAAGAAAATACAGAGATATGACACTCTTAAGGATAAAGTGAATAAGAAACCACTAGCACAACTAGTAAGACTTGTCGCAAACTACAATAGCTTGACTAAGGTCCTGGTGAAAAGCATGAACAAACACTGGAACATATTGAAAGCGGACAAATCTCTGGATCTCTTTACCTCATCCAGACCACAGATTACGTACAGAAAAGGAAAGACCCTGCAGTCAATTTTGAGTCCAAGCGTCCCAAATACACCCAGGGAGCACAACAGGCTAACCCAACAATCACTAGGGTTTCACAAATGCGGGGCATGTGGAGTGTGCAGATGGGCCACAGATAACAAGAAATAATTTTTTGGACAGGATGGCAAGAAATACACAATTAGACACAACATCAATTGCAACACTAGATTTGTTATATTCATTATTGAGTGTAAATGCAAAAGAATGTACGTGGGGAGCACAATCAGATCCTTGAAGGAGAGGATTGGGGACTATGCTAGAGCTCTCAAACAACAAGATGAAAGATACCCCATGGCAATACATGCATGGGAATGCACAGCACAAGGGCAGTACAAACAATTCAGTTTCTACGGTATCGATAGAATAGCCCCAAACCCAAGAGGAAGTAATAGGGAACTGAAACTAAGACGGGAGGAGGTCACATGGATCATGCGCTTGAGAACTGTGGGACAGGGTTTGAATACTGACCACGAGATGCAGTACTTCTTGGGAGACTGAGAATTTAACCACAGTAACACTAATGTACCATTGGGCAATTGAATCTGTCTGTGGAACATGGTATCATATACTCTGGGAGACCGGATGAGTCTGATGGCTGAAGAAAAGTATCTATGGTCCAATACAGTCTACTGTACATGTTCTAAACATTTGATGTCTGTATCCTTTGAGACATGATGTTTTCATAAATTGTGAACAGTATATATGATCCAAAGATGTCTTCCTTACATGTATCTACTTGAGATTTGCAATATTTGTTTATGGTTTATATTCTCCAACTGTTCCCTTACTTTGACATTCTCCTTTAAATTTGGCTCCTGCATTACCGGGTAAGTTGTGACTTTCTATAACAACTCGTGTGCTGAATATTGACATGTGCTCACTATAGACAAGCATTGTACCCTAGTGTTATCACACGTTTTTACAAGCATGCTCACTTACCTAGCCTAATACTGGTCTACAACACATAAGAACCACACTCCATATTGAATATATTCTTAGGGGACCATGCGTGGTGTTCATCGCTTGGTTCTCTAATTTTCACTCGGGACGTGAACATCTCACTACAGATATGATCGATTCTAATGCTTACTATCTATGCATCCCCGTAGCATGGTCGTATTAAAGTTATCGCACCATGAGTGACGATGTTCACATACTAGGTACAATTTATAGATGTCAGGTCTGACTGGTCACGCAATGTTGATAAGAGAGTTTTTGCCATTTCTTTGTCGGGTCTAACTGGCCCCGTAATGTTTACAATAGAGGCTTAATCTGACCCTTACATGGGGCACATAGGCTTGAGTGCTATGGTATACTCACTTCCGTGTGCACTCGATGACGCATGGTCCGCGCACTAGTGTTAGAATACAGGACTGACACTTATACGTCTGGATCGCGTCCCGGATTACTTCCGGTTCAGACGCGATCGCGGAACGTCAGAGACAGCAGGAGCATACTCGCTTCGGTAAGTCTGCAGATTTCACTACTCCGGTTGCGTTGCATAGCTTCTGTTTGTGATCTGGTAATAAGTGATTAGGTATGCAGCACAGTAACCCCTTCCCATTACGTCCACAGACTTCAATTCTTGCCATTTGGGGCAACATTTGTTCGACTGCCTCCTCACTTGAGAGGATTCGCTGTGCCTTGTAAAAGGTAAGGGACTTCGGAGCTCATTGTTGTTGGATACTATGATAAAGAGAGAGAGCCCGTTGTTTGAGTAATAGTAATTAATTGAATATATTTACCTTTTTAAGGCTCATAATATTCCGGACACATTGAATATTGACGCACATCGTGTTTTAATACCTATTGACCAGCCGGGTCGGAAGTACAACCGGCAGAGAGGTTAGATTTACGTTTCTTCCCACAGTATTTCATGTTGGTGTACACGTGAGAGTTTGAACTTTGATCTTAACCTAGCCATTTCATTATTAGATTAAGAACTTAGAACCGAAGAGCCTTACAGGTAGGGGGCCTGCCCCCTTGAGGCAGAGATATTTGAGAACTTCTTGCACTTGCATGTGTAGATACCCATAGGAGACATACACCACCATGCACAGACCATTATCAGATAGAATTTTGGGTGCACCTCATATTCTTGGACTCACCATCACAGTGGTTAGTCAAGTTTTCAAGCACTGTGATTCACTCACCCTCATGCATTATGTACCGCACGAGTTGTTAGCACCCGGCGGGTTATTACCTCAGGTTGTCTTTCCTCCACCCTTCCAGACCACTGGAGGATGTTAGATTATAGCACTTGAGTTGGGTTTTCACCTTTGGTGAAATGTTTTTCACCACTACTGCTTGTCATGTTGACGCATATGTTTATCATATTGTCTTTAGCCCTGAAGAAGTCGTGGGGTCCTCCCCGAGCGACGAAACACGTGTTGGCTGGGCATTCGTTGGATTAAAGAAAATACAAAAAAACAAGAAAACACATGAACTTGTATTCGTTATTTATGATACTGCCTGTACTCAATGTCATTTTGACTTGTATATTTGCACGTGTGCATAGGATAAGATTCATCATGCTGAAAGTTAGGTGGTGAGGACTACGTGGGGATGGTTGGGCCAAAGGGCATAGACTTCTTTACCAGCCTTCTTGGAGCTGTTCATTGCATTGTTGTTGCCTCTTGGTTGCTGGGCCTGTTTTGACCAAGTGGTAGGTTTTCAAGCAATCTGTTTTTCCGTGTGGTACTTTAGGCACTGTTTCTGGTGCAGACATGAAGGGCTTGGGTTGGGGCACAAAGAGCCTTTTTCTTTAGATGCATTGGGCCTGCGAGTATCAGGGGCCTGATATCGATAACTGAGTCTGTTCTGTGGTTCTTTCTTCACTCTAAAGGCATTACACAGGAATATATTACGTTAGCCAAGTTGGGATAATCGAAGGGGCGATGGAAAGAAAGGTGAGAAATGGTCAGCAATGTTTCAGATTCCTGACCTCTACATTCTCCCAGGGACAAACTGTGTTTGAGTCTATCTGATGAAGTAAAGTAGATTAGAAATGTTTTATGTGGTTGCTGCTTGAGGGGGGTGAAACCATACTCAAGCAGCAACCACAATTTCTGACAGGGTGAACTCACAAGCAACCCGAAATTAACTTGTGCTTAACTTCCTGGTAGCTTGGCACAAAACAGTCAGGGTTAACTTGAAGGCAATGTATAAAGTATGTATACAGCACTTCAAACAGTAATAAAGTGAGAGAACAACCCAAGGAAAATCAAACAGACCAATTTAGAAAAAAATTAATAAATTATTTGAGACCAAAACGACAAATATCCAATCAGTGGATCCGGAGATTTGCAATTTTAAAGATTTAAGTGAAAATAGTGCCTAGAAGCACAAATTGCCAACTGTGGTTATCTGGTTGCACCGGACTGAGACAAAGTCACAAGTTCAGGCCGACTGTAACGGAGCGATGGACCTGCTGAACAAAGTACCTTAAATCCTGAATACGGAGCATTGTGAGATCCCACGCGAGGATGCGTCGTGCAGCAGCAGCTCCGGCAAAGCTGCGGGACTGCGATGCGAGGTCCTGCGTCATCTTCAAGGGTACCGTTAACAGGGGGCTTGTGAGGTGAAGTCTTGTATCGCAAAGCAGCAGTTCCGAGGAGTTGCAGGCTGTGAGGCAATGTCCTGCTTCATCGCCGAAGATGCCGTCGAAGAGGGGCTTGCGATGCGAAGTCTGTCATTGAGGATGCTTGATGCAGCTGTGGTTTCGAGGGGCTGCAGATTGTGATGTGAGGTTATGCATTAGGGATGTGTTGTGCAGCAGCAGTTCTGATGCAGAGGAGATGTGTCGCGCTGCATCCGTTCTGCACAGAGGACCACAGCTGGGCTGGCAAAGCCCCTTAAGGCTCACTTCCAAGGGTTCAAGACTGGGCACCACTTGGGGGGCACGACTAAAAGCAGACAGAGTCCAGATGCTGAGTTCAAGGTGGTTGGAGCCTTTTCTGTTCTAAAAGCTCCAATCAGGAGGCCATCCAACTTGCCGTTGGAGTCACTCTGGTGGTCCTGGTTTCAAGATGCAAGTCCGGTCATTTTCAATCAGGCAGCAGGGCTGCAGAGTAGGAGTCCTTCTTGCAGCAGAGCAGCTCAGCAGTCCTTCTGAGTCTTCCGGAGGTCCAGAGGTGTACTGAAGAGTTGGGTCTGATGGTCAAATATTTATACTTGGTGCCAGCTTTGAATTAGGGGAAGGTTTTGGAGGTTTCCATCCCCAGAGGTGTGTGGAATTTCCAGCCTCCCTGCCCTAGTCCCAGCTTGTCTGGGGACACAAGAGATTAGTGTCAATCCCTTTGTGAGTGTGCTCAAGCAAAGGCTTTTTGATGTGCAGGTGTGGTAGGTGACAGCCAGAGATGGCCCATCCTGCCAACAACTATCCCCCCTTTGTCTCACTGTTTGGGAGCAATACACAAAACCAATTGATAACTACACCTAGTCATGGGACCCAGGATATAGGCTGCAGGCACCAAATAGTTGGGACAAGAAAATGTCAACGTTCTAAAAGCGGCATTTTCAGAATTGTGACTTAAAATCTGACTTTACCATTAAAGAGGGTTATATTTTACAGTTTTTTAGATGCCAAACTCAAACTTCCTACTTGATTCCAATTG
Organism: Calotriton arnoldi; assembly: GCA_963921515.1. Taxonomy (NCBI): domain Eukaryota; kingdom Metazoa; phylum Chordata; class Amphibia; order Caudata; family Salamandridae; genus Calotriton; species Calotriton arnoldi. The sequence goes on along the minus strand of CAWUFW010000124.1, from coordinate 272,869 downwards.
AAAGTTCTCACTAAATGTAATAAGGTAACCCAATGTTATACTATGGGAAAGGTAGGCCTTGCAGTAGGGAAAAATGAATTTAAGAGTTTTTCCATACCAGGACATCTAAAACTGAAAAGTACTTTCCCAACTTTTTAATTACACTGCACCCTGACCTATGGGCTGTTTAGGGCCTACCCTATGGTGACATATATATTAAAAAGAAAGCTTTGGACCTGACAAAAGGCTTATTTTGTCTGGTCGAAACAGCATTTTAATAAGGCGCACACAGGCTGCAATGGCAGGCCTGAGACATATTTAAAATGCTACTTAAGTGGGTGGCAAAATAAATGCAGCAGGCCCACTACTAGCATTTAATTTACAGGCCCTGGGTATTGTAGTACCACTGTACTAGGGACTGACATGTAAATTAAATGTGCCAACTAGGTCTAAGCCAGTGTTACCATGTTTTAGGGAGTGAGCGCACGCAACTTAGTACCAGTTAGCAGTGGTAAAGTGTACAGAGTCTTAAGGTCAACAAAAACAGATCAGCAAAAATGGAGGAGTAAGTCAAACCTTTTGGGGGAAGAACACCCTAAGGTTGACAGGTCTATCAGCCATGTACTGGTCACTTATGTTTGACAAATGGTCTTAGTGTGGTCTATATATTTTTACCAAATAAGATTTTCAGTGCCCACAATGAGTTTGGGGGAACATGCTGGAAGGAGTATTAGACAGCTTTCAGGTTGAAGAAGATGTCCAATGCTAACATATTTTGGGATCAGACAGATGTGAATGCTTGGTTGAAATGCATGATGCTAAAGAAAATTTAAAGTGGGCCCCAGCCATTTGGGGTGTTGCACTTCACGGTAGAGAAAAAAGGCACCTCTGGGCCTATAACAAAAATGCCTGTACATGCCCAGATGTCATTTGTAAATTTAAGCATACCTGCTCTTTGTGTGGGCTCCCCCCATCCAGAGTTCAAGTGCTTTAAGAATTCGAAGGAAAAAAGGCCCAAAAGTGAATCTCAAGGGGGTTTACTTAAAAAGACCCTTTCACCCATTACCCTTGACTACTTGTCTGAATTCCTTTCCTAATCTGCATGTGTCACATCACCTTTACTGTGGCTTCCACTATGGTTTCAGGATTCCCGTGGTGTGAGTGTTGGGGACCAAATTTTGTAAAACCAGAAGTCCTTGCCACTCAATACGGAAGATGTGAGGCGAATTATAGAAGAGGTGCACCTAGGCAGGGTGGCTGATCCATTCAAAGGTGAAAAACCCCAGACTTCTTTGTCTGTTTCCCCATTGGGCCTGGTCCAAAAAACGGAGCTTAGTGAGTTCAGGCTTATACAGTGAGTCAGTGAATGATGCAGTCAACCGTGCAGTGGCGGTGCGTCCATTAGGGCGCTGGGGCGTTGACACACAAGCCGCCCGCGCCCGCAGCTCCCTCGGCGGCTCTGATTGAAGTAAACTGACAATGCATGTCAGTCAGCATGACGCCGGACCGCCCACCCCCTTCAGAGTCTGAAGGGGGTGGGCGGTCCGGCGTCATGCTGACTGACATGCATTGTCAGGCCAGGGGGTGGCGCGGAGCCACATCAGGCAGCAGCACAAGTACGCATTCTGGGTTTAAGTCGGAGAATGTTTCCGACCAGCCCAGTCATGCGCACTAGTGTTGAGTCTGGCTGGCGGCTGCGCATTAGGAGAGCGAGGGTTGCTCAACGCCGCAACCCTCGGTCTCCTAATGGGCGGCAGGGCAGCGAGTATCCCTGCTAAGCCAATCCTGGCGCTGCTGGAGCAGCGTCAGTATTGCCTGAGAGGGGTTGGTGACGCGGCTGTTGTTCCTATTCACAACAGTTGAAGGCAGAAGGCTCCAACGCGGGACCCTGGCCCAGGAGCAGAGGTGGCGCGGACCCGGTCAGGTACGTTTCAAAAACATTTTTTTAAGAACTCGCCCGGCCCCCACCCCCGCGCGACCCCCCCCGCGAGTATTGCGAGCCACGACTCGCGACTGAGCAGCTCTCACTCGCTTCATGTACTTGACTTCACCTTGTGGCAAATGCAACTGTGGCATTCGATAAATGTGTTTAATGCACATCCTGCAGTGAGTTATTACTTATTTGCGTTCTTTCCCGGAATACCCATGAGCGACTGAGCAACAAAACCTATTTAAACTTGCACTTGATTAATTTTCTTCACGAAACCAGCTTCGCTGCTCCCGGTTCTTCTTATCCCCTGCTCAGCCCACGGTAATGCTGCGTTTAATTAGTGATGATGACTTCTGCGTGTCCCCAGCCCGGCGTTATGCTGCTGCACCGCCGCTGACACATAGTGTGACGCTGCGCCTGCCACTGGCCGGTGTGAACTGGTGATTTCCTTGATATTACCAGAATCATTAACTGCTGCAAGCACAAATGCATGTGGTCTACCTGGCAAAACACCAATACATTCTGTCCTTACGTGATCTACACTGCCCAATTTGCAAATATGAACCACTTTTTAGCAATGTAATTCACTAATCGGGACCACTTTTGTTTTTTGGTGGTGTGCGGTCCTATTTGCTGTCGCATTGCGACCCGCGGGGGGGAGGGGTCAGTAGAGTGGGGATCCTGGCTACCAAGAATGCAACCATCCTACAGGGTTAACTAAGTTGTTGTGGCAGGTAGCATTTGACATGACGGGGAGCAAAGGTAAAGGAGGGGACTGAAAAGTAACTTACAAGAAAAGAGAAAAAAACAACTGCACTGTTAGAAGACTGGTTCTTCCAGCCTGACCAATACCTAGTTCTGCAGCTGAACTGCTAGTCCCAATGTCAGTGGCCCTGACGCGAAAGAAACACTGACTTCTTTACTGTGAAAAGGCATATGTGTGTCCTTAAGGCCTGGTTCAGTAATGCTGATTTTAAGGTAACTCCAAAATCATATAGGGTGTCAGGAAAATGAGCAGGGAATTGTTGGCTAAGTTACGTTATACTATGTTATGTTCTTTCTTGTCATGTGATATGTTATTTATGTCAGATCACCTTACGTCGAGTTATCTAATTAGAGAATTGTTTAGCGCTGTATTGAAAGCGCGGACTATCTGCGGAGTAAACAGGCCAGCCATTGTTATTAAATGGCATCTAGGGACTTTTTACTGTTTGGGACTTCATTGTGACCTTTGAACTTCTCCACCAGGGTTTTTTAGCTTCCGGGGAACTTCTGTCATTCCTGCTCATTTACTCCTGAACTTCCAAGGTTTAAACTTGAGCAATATTTCCTTTCATTAGAATTTGCCGGTCTGGAAATAGTGTTCTTGATTCAATGTTGTGATCAACTGTGCCTCCTTGCAAGACTGTCAGTCACACATTTTCCGGAAGTGCCTTGTCCATGCCCAGTTCTCAAAATGTAGACAAAATATTCTCGTGAGAGAGACGGGTTCTATTTTTGTGCAGGGTTATTTCAGACGGATTTGGCGGGAGAGCCAACAAAACTCTTCCTCTGACCCTTTTCCCTACCCCTCCCAATCCTGCGCGCGCTGCTTCTCTCTCTCAGACATGCTCCTGGACGCAGGGCTTCAAAGCACCAGAGACAAAGAACACTTCACTCTAAGCTTAATATACTTGAGTGGGGATGAGACAAAAGTGTGGTTGTGAGTTTAGGCGGCAGGGGCTGAAGAACGAAGGCAGCAGTGGCTGGGTGATAGCTCAGCATTAGTACATGTGAAAATAAATAGATTAATTTCCACTGGTGGAACAAAGCAGATTGAGGCACATTTTAATTGGAAAAATTTCATGTAATAAGGAGTGGTGAAAATGGTCTGAAAGAGCAGTAAATTACCAATAAAAATGGGAGTAGGAGAACTCGATTTGTGCTCACTTCAATGTTTGCCCAGAATGCATAGAAATTCATACTGGCAGGAAGGGCGCACAGTACAACTGTGCTTCCTAAACTTTGCTTGAAAATGCACCATTTGCCCACTCTTTTTTCCCATTTTATCTTTCTTATCCATTTTGTTTGTTACAACTTTTTTTTCCGTTTATTCATCCTTTTCTTTTCTTTAATTCTCATTCTTACTGAATATGGGAGGCAATTTATGGATTATAGATGTATATATAATTCCTCAGATTGATTCAGGCCATATGGGGTCAGAGTTCTTAGTTTTAGGATGTGGCGTGATTCTTTTTGACGGAGGATTTTCTCCCTATTTCCTCCACTTTCATTTATTGGCACAGTCTCTATTCCATAAAACTTTAGGGCCTTCCAGTCCCCATTGTGGTGTATCTCCATGTGTTTGGCCACTGCATTGTTTCTGTCCTTATTTATTGTGGCACGCACATGTTCCAGCACTCTTTTCTTCAGCTCACAGATGGTGCTGCCCACATATTTGAGTGAGCAGGGGCACTCAATCACATAGACTGCATACTGACTTTTGCAGGTTATTAGTTCCCGAATCTTCCATACTTTATTGTTTGCAATTTGGGACTTCTGTTGTAGGTTTCGCAATTTGACAAACCTTGCAGTTGTGGCATTTGACAAAGCCTTTTGTTTTCAGCCAAGAATCGTTTTTCTTTTTCCCTTTGAAATGGCTGTGTACTAGTCGATCTTTTAAATTTCTGGCTCTGCGATAGGTAATGGTTGGATGTTTTACCATTAATTTCCCTATCGTATTGTCCAACTGCAGGATCTTCCAATTCTTTTTCAAGATATTAGATATTTCTTTTGATTCTTGTGAAAAGTCCATGATTAATCTTATTGGCTCGGGTTCCGATTTCTTCTCCTTGCTTTTAGGTATGAGACATTCCTCCCTCGAAAAATCGAAGAAATCAGAACCCGAGCCAATAAGATTAATCGTGGACTTTTCACAAGCATCAAAAGAAATATCTAATATCTTGAAAAAGAATTGGAAGATCCTGCAGTTGGACAATACGATAGGGAAATTAAGGAGAAGCGTTACAGGACTAGGCTATCCGCGGAGGTCAAGCAGGATTTGGCAATATGGGCTTCCTTTTTGGATTACTTCAATAGCTCGGTGGTTTGACCCCCCCGCCCCACTCTTGTTTCAAGTGCAGACTTGGGTTTATTCTCTGGTGCAGCTGGAGGTGTAGGTTTTGGAGCCATCTTAGCATCACAATGGTGTGTACATGTGTGACCAGATGTCTGTTTTGTTCAGAGCTGGTGAAGAATGCAGTGTTCCAGGAGCTGTTCCCTTTTGCGGCGGCACTCCGGGTTTGGACTGATCGTTTCCATGATCGGTCAGTCATGTTCTGGTCGGATAGCAGTCGGTAGTTGATTCCAATAATTTGCAACATGCCAAGTGTAAGAAGGTGCTATGCCTGCTGAAGGACAAGGTGCTTATTTATCTGATGAATAACATCGTATTCAAAGCTAAGTATCTCCCAGGTGGGATTAATAATGCCTTACCAGACCTCGTATCAGCTAGTTCAGCGCTAAGGACTAAGAGGGACTATGGCGGGGCCTTTAGTAACTATTTGGAGTTTGTAGGTGGGGCTTTGGAAAAGGGGCTCTTTAGACTGCTGGATTGTTTCCTGGGCTACTTGTGTGATGAGGAGAGGTCTGCAGCATTTGTTGGGAGACATATTTCAATTTTGGCTTTCCAAGGTGGCATGGACACAGGGCTATTCTAGTACTTTCCATATATGCAAAGCTTCGGCGTACTGGGAGAGACTGGACGTGGTGCGTTGAAGGTGCTCTTGTAAAATTCAAAAGAATAATAAAGCAATATAGTGCTTTGAATTTATGCCTGGATGTGCATGTTTTCAGGCTCGTCCCAGAGCTTGTTGCTGCAGAGCAATTTCACACAATGTTTTGTTCTTTTACAGTTAAAGGGCTTTAATGCCTCCTGATCCTATCAAGTTATACCAGGCTGCATTTTATTGATTTCCAGCCAGACAGGGACTGGATTACATGTATGCATTGCTGTTTGATACATTTTGACCTGATATTTGGGCCAATTTTACACTAGCATTTTCACTAATTGCCCAATGCAAAAATGACCTTTGCAATGACTGATTAGTTCAAGACTTTTGTACGCAGAAAGGAGGTCTGGCGTGACTATTAAAAATCAGAATGATGACACAACTGCTTCATGTCAACAAATCAAAACATGGACAGTAGTTCCTTCTCATTAAAGAAGGTGTGCTTGGTGCCCAGGTCACAGAACCATTTCTAGAGCACACGCTAGATGGATGTGGTTGCTGGGCTTAACTAACTGTCCGGAAAGTAGTTAAACATGCAGTCGCTACTCAGGGTGGGGCTATACTACTGCCAGTGCATCGTGCACGCACCATTCCCGTCCCAAAAACGGCTTAAATGGATAAATACTACCACGTTGTAAGTGGTATAATTCTGTAGCACTGCCTCGTCGTTTTCACTCTTTGTGTGTCTTGATTTTTCGGGTCTGCATTGGGAAGTAGAGGCAATGACTTCACCAGGAATGAATACCAGCCTATGTCACGTGGAGATTAGAGAACGATTCTGTTGCATGTCCAAGTCTGGCCACCCCACAACTAAAAGACTGTCTGTGTTTTTTTAAACTCTGCACATTATCGATCGCGCGCAGAGCATGTGCCAGGCTCTGCATGTCACCGCCAGCTGGTGCCTCGCTGCCCAGGGCCAGCTGTGCGTGGACGCTGTGCTGAATCCCTGATTAGAATAATGGGAAACAAAAAGGGACACTCAGTTCCGGAGAACAATCGCTTTTTTATGAAGGACAAATGGGTGAGGGCAGGAGGATTTGGGGAAACAAATCACAACTTTGTCGAGGCACAAATATTGGCACGATTGATTAAAGTTGCTGTCTAGGGATGTGCCCGTGAGGAAAAAGCTACTGAAAACACAAGGACCTTTATGTACTCCTTTCGACAGCATCGTGAAATTACCGAAGATCCCACATTTGATATGTTTAGGCAATGTTTTAAATGGAAATATGGAAGTGCATGTACTCACAATGTAGAGTATATATTTGCTTCTGAGATGTGCCAGTACTCCCTCATTAAATATATTGCAGCAGTGCTGAGGAGTGCAGGTACTCTCGTATTCGAAATAAAGTAGAGCAGAAACTCAGTACTGGACACTGCCTGCACATTTAAAGAACTGTGTTTAGGTCATCATCAACATTTTATCAAAGAATGCGCTTGCTTCGCAAGGGACCTGCCTCATTAATATTCATGGGGCAGGTCGCAATTTGCTACCCATTGAGAATGGCTAGCACTCAGGGATGGTGGTCTGCTTGGGTCAGCAGACCACCATGTCCGTGACTGCTTTTTTAAATGAAGCAGTTTTTAGGTCGAGCGTCAGCACGCATGCACTGTAAGCAAGACCTGCTGTAGTCAGTATACGTCGTGTAATCCCACCTGCTTCTTACCATAGACTGACTCCTGTGTCAGTCTTCTTTGCTGTCTCCTTATTGATTGGCGCTCCCGATACATCACTTCCGTTGTATTGCAAGGAGCACCGACCAACTACAGTTTTGTTATGCTGTAAGTTTTCATTTCTTCTGTTTAGGGACTACTTTTATTTTGCATTGTGCCACCACGGCGCCTAGTTTCGTGCTTTTCTTTTTTTTGTTATCACCATGGCCCCTGCTTCATTGGCTGCCATGCACATAACTTAAATATGCACAGGCGCCATGCTTTATTTGTTTGGCACGGCGCCTACTTCTTTTATTTTAATTGTTTCCTGCCTCGTGTTGTTTCTTTTTTTATATCACCATGGCACATGCTGCGTGTTTTTTAATGTTAGTACAGCGCCTGCTTTAGTTGTTTCCTGCCTCGGCTCCGGATGCATGGCGACTGCGTTCTCAACATGTGTTCAAAACAGTGTCCCGTAGATGACGCTGCAGCAGATCTCGCAACTCTGCTGATAGATTCAACCCTCGAAAGACATACAGGGCTCGCAACGTGAAGCCTTTCAGCTAAAACTGAATTTAAATGCCTTTTATCGCGAACTGCATACCCTAATTTTGAAAACCTGCTGATGTCATAGAAATGTAATTGCATGGTTTGTGCCAGTAGAACTGTTTACAACGATGCCTTGTACTGTACAGCACCCAGTGGGGATGTGTATTGTGTTCACACGTGCCTCTGAATGTCACAAGTACAAAAGTTCACACCACCTATGGTGCGTGGGGTGATTTTAGACATTGGCGCATCAGATTGTAATCTGCAAGATTTGCAGTTGGCGATTGCCCTCAGGCCATATTTTGCCACATTTCTGCGCTGGACTGTTTTACACCACCCTAGTGCTACCTAGCCTGTGACAAGGACTCCAGGCTCTTACGTGGTAGCTTGTTACCCCATCCACACAGCATTTTAGTGTCTCGTCAGGGATAGTAAGCGCTGGTTAAATACCATACCATACAGTACTCGTGAAGGACAGGGCCCTGGCAGCACCAGCAGTTCTGTTTCGAGTAAACACAAACAACACATTTTGGTGTTGGCAACTGTCGGTCAGTGCAGCGAAAGCGCAGACCAGATCTTTGTTTATTTTCCCAGCAGCCCGCTTGACTGCCACAAGTGTGAACACTCCAGGCACAGTTCCTCGAGCGAGCAGGACCAGCGAATGTAGTGAACTGAGTTAAATGTTCAGTCCTGTCGTACATAATGTAAATAAAATAAATAGTTTAAGTCTGTACATTTCAATAGTAATGGGCGCAGTTTGAGTAGCGATGTAAATCTATGTTTTGCTAGCACAGGGCATTTGGCCAAATCAATCATGCTCCCCGTGATTTTGAATAGGAAACCTTTTCGCCTCCTTTTGGACAGTGAGGAAGGAAGTCAGTGGTGTTTGCTTAAGGTGCACTGGACTGCTGACTTTTAACCCTTCCCCGTGTTCAGCAGTTGCGAAAAAGACTTCTTAGCCAGGTACTAATTTGCAGTACAGTCCCCACTGCCCCCCAGGCTGCAAAGTGTGTATTCTTGAATGGTCGATGTCTTACGGGAATCCCGGGCTCTTATGTTTTCTTCTGGGCAAAGAATTGTCTTGTGAGAACTTTTCCTGTGTGTGCACTTTAAAATCCCTTGCCTCTGGTGCTATTGGGTCACGCGTTAGCTGCATACCTGTTCTCTGTATGATTGATGTTAGCAAGCGTGAAGCATAGGGCACATATGTGGTGTGTATCCGGCCTGGACTGGTGCTATTAAGAGTTGGAAGTTTTTTGTCATTTCTTGGCCTTCCTCCCCCATAGGCTTTAGTCACTTCCTGGCTCGTTGAGGTCGAGCACTGTTAGTCATGCAGGAGAGATCCTGTTATTGAAGACGGGCTTTTTCTTATCTGTGACTCCATCAACGACATCAAATGGTGTTCAACACCAGAGAATTAGAGTTTGCCTTCTGAGCGGTTACTGGTGATTCAGAGTATGTTCATTGGTCCTATGTTCCGGTGACCCTTCTTTGGCCTACTTGGTCTTAAATGAGCTGTAATGTAAGTCCTGTTCTGGTCGTTAAAATTACATTGTACGTATGTCAAATTGTTGTGAATTTTAAAACTGATCAGTCAAGGCTCTAAGTGCAGCGATTGCTTCAAAAGAAAAGAAATAGGAAAAAACAGTTTTTTTCTATTTCTTTACTTTTGAAGCAATCGCGGCACCCGTGCTTTAGCTTTGAATTGAATTGAATTTTGAATTTGTAAGGCGCACAGCTACCCCGAAGGGTTTCCCGGCGCCTGCCAGAAAGACGAGAAAAAGCAGAGCAAAAGATTACTGGTTAAACAACCAGGTTTGTAAACTTCTGCGAAAGTTACCATAAACTGTTTCGCTACATAATGATAAAGGAAGAGAGTTCCACAGAACGGGGCCAAGGTAGGCAAAAGATCGACCACCCATACGCGACAGTCTAATTCTGGGAACCAAAAATTTCAACTGAGAAGAAGAGCGAAGAAGACGTGACGGTGTGTAAGGCTGAACCAAGGATTGTAAGTATTGAGGGACTGTACCAGTTTTACTCTTAAACATGTAGCTCAAGGCTTTGAATTTAATGCAGTTCTCCACCTTAAGCCAGTGAAGATCCCGAAGAAAGCCTGAGATAGAGGCAGCCCTAGGAACCTGGCAGAGCAGCCTGGCGGCAGCGTTCTGCACTATCTGCAGTCTTTGTGTCACAACTTTATTAGCACCAAGGTACAGGATGTTACCGTAGTCCAGTCTAGACGTGACAAGGGCCTGGACTACGGTTCTGTGAGTGGCACTCAGCAGCATCCAAAGATTTTTTTTTAGCCATTTGAGGATGGTGAACCAAGTTGAGGCCACCTTCACGACTTGCTGTTTCATAGATAACTGATCATCTATGATAAAGCCTAAGTTGCGAACTTGATGAGTGGGTTGGGGTAAGTCTCCCATTTCTGAAGGCCAATGCTGAGGACTCCAGAGGTCCTGTTTTTTTTCTAGGATCAGGACCTCAGTTTTTTCCCCATTTAGTTTGAGTGAATTCGTCTGCATCCAAGATGTAATTTTCCTCAGACTAAACTGAAGAGAAGATGACTCCGATTCCCTCTCTGCGGAGAGAGAGAAGATGATCTGGGTCGCATAAGAAAATAGGGCCAACCCTGCTTCTTCGGCAATCACCGCCAGAGGCCGGACATAAACGTTAAACAGTAAAGGGCTTAACACAGAACCTTGGGGTACTCCATACGGGGATGAGTGAATTTTTTAGCAAGCTGTAGAGGAGAAAACCTGAAACGTACGATTCCTCAAAAAAGAATTAATCCATTTGAGTGCAGTGCCATCAATGCCCAATAGTTGCAGTGCTTTAAGTAACACGGGGTGTGACACCGTATCAAATGCGGCACTGAGGTCCAGTAAAATAAGGGCCACTGTGTTCCCACTGTCCAAGCGGTGCCGTAGCATTTCTATGACTCCTAAGAGAGTTGTGTCCGTAGAAAAGCCTGCACTAAAGCCGGATTGTGAGGGATGTAAAAATTTGTGAGATTCAACGAAGTGAGCCAGCTGCGAGTTAATGTGTTTCTCCAAAATTTTTCGAGAAGGCCGGAAGCAGGGAAATTGGCCGAAAATTAGAAAGCTGAGAAGGATCTGCATTAGTCTTCTTTGAAAGTGGAAGAACCATTGCATGCTTCCAATCAGATGGGACTATAGCTTCCTGTAAGGAAGCATTAAGCAGCTCCATAATTAGCATGAGTGATGACAGCTCAAGCTGCTTCAGCACGGAAATGGGGAGTAAATTGCACAGAGAGCCAGATTTTAGGCTGTCACTGAGCTTCTTAAACAAACTCATGTCCAAAAGGGACCAGGTTTCCAATTTGTTGGTAGCTTCAGTACTCTTGCGATTCACCAGACCTATGCTATTGACTGTACCAGAGGAAGTGTTATCCTGCTGTGCGGCATTGGTAAGCTTATCACCCTCTAGTGCAGAATATATTTTTTCAATTTTCTTCAGAAAAAAATTTGCAAGATCCTCACATTGTGATTCATTGAGGATTAGGGGGGTGGTCTGGCATTCTGAACCAGATAGATCTTTGACCACCTTTAACAGAGTTCTAGAGCAGTTCTGGGCATTGGAGATAGTGAGAGAGACATATTCAGCCCGGGCTGTTTTGCAAAGGGATTGATAGTCTTTGATAGCTTTTTTATAGGCAAGTTTGACATCAGACTCATAGTTTTTCCTCCACTGTCTCTCTAGAGCTTTACATCTGGTTTTTTCCTTTTTTAGGATCTCCGTAAACCAAGGGGCAGGAGGGCGGTGATTGGTAAGATGTTTACAGCTAAAGCGCGAGTCCCGCGATTGATTTGCAATGCAATAGCTCTTGCATTACTGAAAGTTTGAGCTATTGGCATTGCATTATTATTAGCAACGCCAATAGCTCAAACTTTTAGTAATGCAAGACCAATTGCATTGCAAATGCTTGTTTATTTTGAAATGCAGCCCTTTTTCCTTAAAGGAAAATGGGATGCATTTAAAAACAGAAAACTGAAAGGTTTCCCTTTAATTTTTTAAGAGCAGGCAGTGGTCCCTGGGACCACACTGCCTGCTCTTAAAAAATGTTGGCGCCCACATTCACAAAGGGGAAGGGTCCCCATGGGGACCCCTTCCTGTGTGCAAATGGGTTACTACCTCCTTCACGGAGTTGGTAAAGTATGAATGTTTTGCGACTGCATTCCAGTAGCAAAACATTCACACATGCCCCTGCGACTCGTTATTAGGAATGGAGGCCCTTGGCATGCCCCTTCCCAATAGTGACTCACAACCCAATTTGCGATTCGGTAATAGCTTACCGAATTGCAAATTGGGCTTTCTACATTTAAAAAATGCTTTCTCCAGGTCGCAAATGGCCCGATTCTGTGAATTGGACCGTTTGCGAGCAGAAAAAATCTTATTTGCTTTTTGCTTGAAGTGATTGTTTGTCTCCATTAACATAGTATCTTGTAAGCATTTGTTCTTGTTATTTATTTATTTCCTCTGTCAACCACTTCAGTATTCCATTTGTGTCCAGACTAAAGTCTGGTTTTCACCTAAAGACAAGGTCACCTCCAGACCATTAGTCAGCAGCATGTCCTCTGTCCTGGACGTGGGTCCCTTGCTCACTTTGCCACTGGTTCAAGCCAGCCTGGCTGATGTTGGCTGTTAGCCCGAAGCCGGTCCCAGGATGCTTGATTCCGGTCCAGGGAAGACATGGCTTGGCAGTTTGGTCTGGACTGTTCCCATGAGGCACAGGGTCAAGACTGATTTGCATATAGCTATGTCTGAACTGGGGTGGGAAAGTGAGCTAAAGAATGATGATGGATTCAACCCAGATCTGTGACTGGGGGTGAGTGTTTGAAAAGTTTCAGCACTCCGTCCATTATCTCCTTGTGTTTGCTTTGTTCGCCCTAAGTTGGCAGGGTATGCCCAGACGTGGGTCCCTTGCTCACTTTGCCACTGGATTCAAGCCAGCCTGGCTGATGAGGGCTGTTAGCCCGAAACCGGTCCCAGGATGCTTGATTCCGGTCCAGGGAAGACATGGCTTGGCAGTTTGGTCTGGACTGTTCCCATGAGGCACAGGGTCAAGACTGATTTGCATATAGCTATGTCTGAACTGAGGTGGTAAAGTGAGCTAAAGAATGATGATGGATTCAACCCAGATCTGTGACTGGGGGTGAGTGTTTGAAAAGTTTCAGCACTCCGTCCATTATCTCCTTGTGTTTGCTTTGTTCGCCCTAAGTTGGCAGGGTATGCCCAGACGTGGGTCCCTTGCTCACTTTGACACTGGATTCAAGCCAGCCTGGCTGATGAGGGCTGTTAGCCCGAAACCGGTCCCAGGATGCTTGATTCCGGTCCAGGGAAGACATGGCTTGGCAGTTCGGTCTGGACTGTTCCCATGAGGCACAGGTTCAAGACTGATTTGCTTATAGCTATGTCTGAACTGGGGTGGTAAAGTGAGCTAAAGAATGATGATGGATTCAACCCAGATCTGTGACTGGGGGTGAGTGGTTGAAAAGTTTCAGCACTCCGTCCATTATCTCCTTGTGTTTGCTCTGTCCTGGAAACCCATGATTAAGAAGTTTTCATAGACCGTCTGAGGAAAGATTTCGTCAGACGAGATGGCGCTTAGGAAAGTGTCAAGGGGCTCTGTAATCGGCAAACATGCTCTATATAAAATTCAGGTTACACGTCGGGTTGCAGAAGACGGTGCTATAGGTGCTGCAGGCGTAAGGGCTCACTAACCATTATTCCCGCTTCCCTGATCAGCAGTTTATAGGCATCCACCTTTATCCCCAGTCTCATCCATTGTCTCTCTAGGACCCCAAGCAACTCCCTGTCAGTCGTTTACCTATCTAAATCAAAATTCACACTGACGGCTGGCTTGTCCTCGTTACACTAAAGTGCAGGCCATAGAGTGTCCCCTGAAGCAGCCTTCATAGTCCCAAACTCAGTTACAATGGCAACGCTGTTCTCTCTCCCCAACATAGTGGTCTGCCTGCTCGATTTAAATGTTGTTGGACCATAGATGTAATCACATTGGAGACTACTCCATCTCTGCTGTGATTAAACCCCTCCGAGGGCCCTATGGTGTAAGTGCCCTCAGAGGCAGACTTCTAATTCTGCCCACCTGATTTAGATGGGTGGAATTAGAGGACAAGGAAAACCCTGACTGTAAGGGGCAGTAAAAACTACTAGTTGCTCCCCTCACCGTGGGAGAGGACTCCCATGACGAGGGGAGCATTTTCTTTTTTTATTTTCAAAAAAGAAAAGGCAGCAGTGGGTTTTTATTTCAGAAAAAAAAAGAAAACGGTTTGTTGCAAGGCTCCATCATGTTGACAGAGCCCTGCACCAAACTGAAAAAAGCATTGACAAAAATTGCCATGACAGACGTTCCTGCCAATGCTTTAGAAATGAGCGTCAGCTTGATGGTCATTTCTAAATAAGGAAAACGGCACCTCCATCAGGGTGAGAAACGTGCCGCCCACCTAAATAACAATCAGGACTGTAGTTTCTTATCCCAAGGAGGGGGACAGATGGGGCATTATCCTCCAGGCCCTCCCTTTTTCAAGGCCCCACACTGGTGCTCCAAAAATTATTTATAGATTTTGAAGCAAGCCTGCCCCATTTATTAATGATGAGACAGCTAACATATCTACTGACAGTAGATGGCACCAAAAGCTGGAGCTACCATGTTTTTTTACGTAGAATAAGGTGCTCATGCTATAAGGGCCCTGAAAGAAGTTTTAGGGCCTTACAATAACATCAGATATGCCTTTATTAGCAAGATTTGTATTGTGTATAATACATGGTATTCAGTAATCCCTGTATATTCGCCTGTCTCTAATTTCTTTATAATACATCCCTGTATAAATGTCAGTGTCTAATTTATTTATAATTGGTGACTTGTGACGCACTAAGTCGGTGATTATAAAGAAAAGACATCAGAACTGGACTATAATACGTTTTTGCAGTCGAGTTGTGATGTCACAATGCCCGCTGCCAGAGCCAGCATCCGAGGTGAAAGGGAGGCCAGGGAGCATAATTGAAGCCGTTGTTTAAAGCAAAAAAAAATGAAGTGTTGCTTTTCTTTCTTCTCCTTTATTTTTCTTTTTACAGTGAAAAGCAGAATTTTTTTTTTTGCACTCCTTAGATAATTATATAAAAGTTAGAATCTTTCTGCTTGTTTTTACACAATCTGAGCTACTGCAGCTTTTTTTTTAAACTGACTTGTTTTGAACAGTTTCGAATATCTTTTTGCAACAAATATCTAACTGGTTTCATTTTGCATTAGAGGTTCTATTTTTATTCTTTGTGTTTGCAAACATGCCCTCTCTTTCACATGAAAGAGCTACACACCAAGGTTTTAAGTGGTTTGTGGGAAAGGTGATGGTATGACCATGTATTAATTTGGGATAAAGTACCCCCTGTCGTACATTATAAGGATATTGCAGTCACCTCTGAGATTTCATAACCTTATAAAGGAACTCGGCCTTTGGCCTCAGTCCTCCATATCGTTATGAAACTCCTCAGTGACTTGTAATGCCTTGTAATGTATGGCAGGGGATACTTTATCCCTTATATGAGTGTTCAATAATTGATATGATAGGTCTGCAAACATATGGGGAAAGTTACTGACATTTTTGCACCTCTTCTCAGTCACAGAGTGCATTGCAAAGCACTCAAGGTCAAGTTAACACACCCAGGTTTGTGTCAGTGGGCCAAAGATTTATGGAATCCAATAAAGAGAAGTTGAATCAGTTAGCTTGGTGGTATAAGTTTACTCCATATAGAAGCTCCATCCACAGCTCCACCTCCAACAGTGTACCAACACAATCTGTCCCTGTAACATTCCACTAACCATACATCAACAACTAGTAGAATCTACACAATTCCACATTCCACTGTTCCACTCCAAGATACCACACATCTCCCTTACTATACCAAACATAAAACAATTAACAACCCAAATATAACATAATACCATATACTAAACAATTCATTGATACATAACAACATTGTTTAATTTTTTCAGGACTCCTCTTGTTTCTAATCAATCTTCTCTGTTGCTTCTGCTCTGTTTCTTCCACACTTTCTTCACCCTTTTTTCTTCCAAGTCCATGTGTGATCTTCACAACTCTATTCAAGTTTCAAATACGGCCATCTTCTGTTCTCACAGCATTTTTAAATACTTTGATGACCTTCAGAGGCCTGCTGTTCTTGGAATACACCTCATGAGTGACAGGAGCTCTGACCTTCACATTATCACCAACTTCAACACAAAGCCATGACTGCTTTCCTTTAGTCTATATTCCTTAACCTTTCATCCAATTTTCTCTTCACTCTACTCTTCCACTCTTCATCCTCAACACACACCTCCATCCCCTTACATTCCTTTGTCCACAACATGGAATTAGCCCTCCTCCCTCTGAACATTTCAAAAGGAGTTCTATCAGTGGTTCCATGAGGAGTCAGTCTGCACGTTTCCTACAGTGCCGGCTCACAGAGGGAGTGCTGCGGGGCGGGAGTGGGGCAGCGTGGGGGGGTAGTGGAGTCGGACATACGACTGCCAGGAGTAAAGTAAGTAAATAAATAAATAAAACTATTTACCTTGCGCTCGCTGCATCACTTCCTTTAATGGCTTATAACCCATTCTTACTGTAAACTCCTTGCTCCATATAAAAGTTTTCAATTTCTTCACTGCCCAGAAGACCGCAAGTTCTTCCCTTTCAAAAGATGAGTACCTGAATTCTGGACAATAACTTTTTTAATTTTGTACATTCAGTAGTTCTCCTTTCTTCTGCAAAAAATCATCTCCACACTTCGTCTCCCACTTGAATTCAACATTCTTTATTAACAAGCTCCTCATCACAAACATCTTTTCTGAAAACCTTTCAAGAAGTTTACTATAGAATTCCACTAATTCCAAGAATGATGCTAACTCTTCCTTGTTTTGTGGCACATACATCAATCTGATGCTTTGGCAAGCTCCTGTTTGGGTCTCAACCATTCACTAGTCAACGTGTGACCAAGGAAGTCAAGTTGTTCTCTATGAAATTTACATTTATCAACTTTGAGAGTCAAACCTTTATCCCGTAATCTTCCCAAAACCTTACAAACTCTTTCATCATGCTCTTCTAGAGTTCACCCCTGAAAAATCTCCCAACATACTGTCAATTGCTCTTTGGAAAACTGAGGCTGCTGAGACCAACCCAAACGGCATAGTTCTGAATCTATATGTCCCATTAATTGTAATAAATGCAGTGAGATCAATGGAATTCTCATGCAATCTAATTTGGTGATACGCAGAGGCTAAGTCTAGCGTGGAAAGCCATCTCACATCACCCAGCATACACACCAAATCATTAACCCCAGGTATGGGAAATCTGTCCACTAATACCACATTGTTCAAACCCCTTAAGTACATGCGCAATCTGATCTCTTTGCTCTGTTTCTGCACTTTCACCACTGGAGACAGCCATTCTGTTCCCTCTACCTTTTCATTCACTCCTGCAACTTCTAAGTTACCCAGTTCTTTAAGTAACGCTTTCCTAACCTCCAAAGTTACCTTACTCATCCTGCTCACCACAGGACTGGAACCTTCTCTGATTTTTTTATGTACATATCCTTTCAAACAACCTAATGAATCAGATAATATTTCCAGAAATTCTTTTCAAAACACATTTTTAGACTTATCACTTTCCAAGATCTTCATGATGTTTAACCACTTCTTTCAAATCCAAATCATCTCTCAATGTAATAGGTAGGTCAGAATTGGGGGATCCAGAATGGCTCCTAAATCACATTGATGGAACCAGCTTATCACCACATCACCTTTAGCTGCCACATAAACCTTGTCTGCAGCCAGTCTTCCCAAGTATTCCAACACACCCTCAAAATATCCCACCAACTTTATGGACCTAGTTGATCTTATGTCTGATTTAAACACTTCTACTTTGTTCTTATTATTATTCTGAAATACGTCTTGTGAAATGATAGTCAGTTTTGCTCCCAAGTCAAACAACATCCTTACTTTCTGCCCCTGTACCATCACATAACCATGAGGGCCATCACCTTGTTTATCAGTCACTTTTAGTAATAATTCTTCATATTCCTCCTCATCATCCATTATTTAATTAATTTTCCCATCACTGTTCTTACTCCTAAAACACTTACTCATGTGTCCCTTCCGTAAGCATAGTTTACAATTTATCTTCCACCCTGGACATTTCTTGTCATTAGCCATATGTCCTCATAGCCCACAGCTAAAACATTTTCCTTTGAACTGCTTAACTTTGCCTTGACCTTTTGAAAATTTCTCATCTGGTTCTTTCACCCCAGTGCGTGGCTCATTTATCGCAGACACCACACATCTGGTTCCACTTTCAGTGGAATTTCTTTTAATTACTTCCACACATTCTAGACTATGTTCCAATCTCTTAGATTAAATTAATCATTTCTGTTAATGATGGATCAGCTTGTCACCACAGCTCTTCTCTGACTTTATCATTAGTGCATTTATGCACAAATTGATCTCTTATCCGCTCATCCACAGAATTTCCAAATTTACACAATGAAGCTAACTTTCTTAACACCTGAAAGTATTCTTCAACCTTTTCCCTTTTCATTTGAATACGTTTCCCAAAATGAAATCTATCTAAAATTGATGAAACTTTGGCCAAAAAATGACCATCCAATGTTTTTAAACATACTTCAAATTCATGCAAACCATCAGTTTCTTCACTTGCCAATTTTGGAAGATGATCAAATATTTCTTGCCTTTTGGTACTGTAGTGTAGTTCCTATTTCCCTAATAGGCTCTGTGCATTGGAATAATATACCCTATAGGTTTGACATAGGACTGAGGTCAGTATGTCCCTATCGAGTATATTAAACTTAATTACTTTGTGCCAGCTAACTCAGAGGACACTAGAAACTCCTTGTAAACAAGAAGGGAGTAGTTTCTGGCAACCGCATAAACATGACAACTTTGTTTCCCTTTAGAATCGGAACACTCTCAGAATCGTGGAAACAATAGATAACAGTTTCACTCAGCTAATCGTGCATGCGTAGTTTCTTCAGAGTTACACAGAAAGAAAAGACGGGCGTTTCAATAAAAGGATTTATTGAACAGTCTTGTTTCTCGTGTAAGAGATATGAGCTGTTATGATCACAAGACAGTATGCGAGATATATAATGTACAGCGTAAGCAGTAGAAAGAAATAATACTGCGCTAGCATTATCTTTTAGCTATCACACATATATTCATATACATAAATAACATAAGCTAAAAATGCGAGTACTCATACGATGCTTCTCTAAGCTAGTTCTACCCTAGTGTACCTAGCCTAACCTAGGTGTAGGGCAAGGTAAGAAGTAGGTGAAGTATTCTATAGTATGGTATACTAAGAGTCTGGTATGCCAAGTCTAGTATGCCAAGTCTAGTATGCCAAGAGTCCCTCTAGGTTCTAGTCAGCTCCATACCTTGAGAATGAGAGAGGTGGGAATCTCCTTCCGGATCTCGAACTCTAACACCCCGCGAAGGGAGTCAGAACACTGGAAGCTGGATTCTCTGCGAGCAGGGATGACAGCGTCTCTTGTCTGTGCGTCAGGCCGGGACACGGGCTCCTCTAAAGTCGAGGTCTCCTCCCACTTGCTTGGGCAAGGGAAGGTATATTTATACCTGGTAGGTGCCTTGGAATGTTAGCATTGACGTGAAGTCGGGCAGAGGAAGACGTCAGGAATGAACCCTTAAGGAATAGCGGTTCATGCATAATAAGTGAGTTCTTGGAGAAATCAATAATCCTGTGCTAGGGGAACTCCCAAGAGCTTAAGGGTCTGGTTTCTAAGAACTCGTTGTGACGTTAGGGTGGACGGATGTCGATGACCATGCCTGTATTTGGAGTGCATGGCTAATGCCTAAATAAGGACTGGGATTTTATGCCTATATAAGGGCAATGCAAATTGTGCCTATATAAGGACATGTTTCAGGAAAACCTATATACGGACACCTAAAGCGGAATACAACACCCACTCCACTTTCGAATGAACGATAATACTAAATGCTAAACATTAAATGCTAAACATTAAACTGAGTACCACATGTAGCTAAAAACATTTCTAAAAGCATATTAAAAGAAGTCTTTAAAAGAAATTGTTGATAAAACATGTAACGCAATAGGTACTGTACATTTTAAAGCATTTTTTCATTCTAGGCATATATCATGAAATAAAAATGCAACATGAATGAATAAACAGAAATATATACATATGACGAAATGGTTGACAAGTTTTCAAAAAATCAAGGCCATTTCATAACATGGTACTTAAATGAAATTATAGTTAAATAAGGTGACAATGTGTCCCTGGAAGTATTCAAAGAAGTCTGTTTTATATGAATAGTTCTACTGTAAGCAGATTGATTTGCCATGTATTTTCAAAAAATAAAGAAAAAGATAAAGTTCAATTTTAGGAAAAGTTCCAAGTTTTGAAAATATGGAGGCCAAATTCATTGCGTCCCTGGTACACTGTGAGCCGAATCAAAGTCAGTGTATGGGTATGGTGTAAACATGAAATCATCTATTTCTGTAGACAAAATATCGTCTACCGATGTTGGTGACATTTGGAACACCTCGTTCAGAAGGTTAACTGCACAGAGATGAGAAGCATCGCCTTCAGCATAAGATGCCGCAGCAATGTTCACGTCCGTTGTTACCTGTGTGCCTGTTGATCCATCTCATAACTCAGCAGCAGCAGGAAGCGTCTGTGAGATCTCAATGAATGCCGTCATCAGGATTGGTAGCCTCTGGGGACAACACAGAGCATGGGCCGTTATCGGGTCCAGCAGAGTATCGATATCCGTTGGCATGACTGATGGGAGTGTTAGACAGGTGTCTAGCATGCATTCTTCACCGCAAAGCAGGCAGCGTAGAACAGGTAAGATGCAATCTTGCCAGATTGGTCTAAATGACAGAAACCATGTTGTATTAAGTTCCCGTAGACGAGGTATGCCAAAAAGTTGCACTATGCGCTTACGGCACTTCCGTTCTAGGAGAACTTTCTCCACATCGCTCGGAGTGACGTCGGTGGGTAGGCTTGCCATAGCGTAGTAGTAGGAATAAGAACAGGATTCCTGCAACAAGTGCTAGAATTAATGGCACACCACCAAACACCGAATGTGCGAAGTTTGGGATGATTCCGAGGACTGCCTGGAAGGGTGCTAACAGTCCTGAACAGATGGTCTTAAATACATGTACAATCCCGCTCGTATCAGACATGTTTAAGATACGTCCCATCATTTCTGCGAAATGTATAGGGCAGTTCGTACGAATTAAGGCCTGTATCTCAGCCGAAGTCCTTGCAATTTGTAGATCGTAAGTTTCTTTGGCCGAGGTCAAAGGCACGGTCTGTCTCAAAAGCATGGCTTTCATTCTGGTTAAAGTATCAAAACGTATAAAAGAAACATTCAATGAAGGCCATAGAGGTGACTCCCTGACTGTCTCTATTTGGGGGAACAATACTTGCATACAACAAGTAACCCTGGAGTCGACCGTTACCAGATATGGGATTCCTGGCAACATGCCACAGCAACTCTTGATCATTCAACATGAGGTAACTCCCATTAGAAAGTTGGCCAAACGTTGGATTAATCACAGCAGCTGGTGTACCTTGCAGGTGACAGGACAAGTTTGCCACAGAACCATTACAAGCCCCGTGTAAAGAAATGTCCTGACATATGAGAGAACCGCTTAATGCCTTTTCACAGTTTGTACCGCTTAGAAACACTTCACGATCCCCACTCCAACATCTGTATTCGTAAGGTAAATCCCAGGATGTCTTAATGTATTCTTTACCCAACCTTTCATACGTGCCTGCTTGCATTTGTTTGAGGCAATACTGAAAATGAAAAGTAGTGACAGGCAGAGTTATTTTGCCATGAATAAGCCATTCTGTAGCTGGTTTTTCTGCTACCGTAAATGGTAATTTTTCAAGTTTTTCAATGCTCAGCACTGTATACTTTGGTCCCCTTTGTGCCAGTTCGATCTGTTTATCCGTTAGATTGTATTCCGAAAACAGAGAAGACGTGTTGATAAAACGCCAAGGCACATAGCCCGCACGCAAAGATTGCAGCGTCCAGCCTAATAACATAATAGAACGTAACTGAGATTGGCCTTGTTGTAACATGGCTAAATCTTGTTCCAGTATGTCAATAGCAGAGGGTACAATGTTGTCCAATGAATAAATTCTTAAGGACAAAGTTGTTAACCCATTGTCGACCACAGTGAGAGATTTTTCTAAGTTAATACGATCAAGTTCACGTATTCTTTTTGCGGCCTCTGCATGTGAAACCTTCCATACTTCATTATAAGCAGCATAAATGCCGGCATATATGAAACGTTTTTGACGCGGTTTTCTTGGTCCAAGCAAGAATTCCCTAAGGTCTGCGTCTTCTTTAAGTAAAGATAAGTGTTGTTTCACATCCTCAAGTGTAGATTTTTGTAACCAGTCGAGGCACAATTTTCCTACACTGTATGTTGTTACTACCCCCGGATGTTGTCATTGAACATAACGTGGGTCTGGCCTGTGGATAGTAAAGCCCTGTATTCTATTCAGGAATCTTTCTTGACAGATGTTTGTGTCTGTGCGCCAGAGCAACCATTTTTTCCAATCAGGATCTGTTCTGTTGTTTTGTAGTATTGTGTCTACTGTGACCGCTCCCTGTGTAGTGCTATTACTTGCAGGTGTTGGTACAGAAGGTGTGTTCATGTCCTTGATCTTGGCTAAACCAAGGCAAGACCTTTGTTGCACAGTGTCATTGAAAAACATTATTTGATGTGGGATGATACATGCTCTAAACAAAGCTTCTATCCCCTTCACTTGCCAATCTTTAGAACCCCAGACAGATTTTGTGTCTATTGTGTCTTTCCAAAAGTCAAATCCTTGTCTAGACAATTGGGTAATAAAGGCTGCAGAATAAATCTGTTTTGTATTAGTTAACATAATTTTCTGACCTGTTTTGTTTACATTTTTATAGTAAAATGTTTCTGGATCAGATGTATTGTACCCTGAAAAATATGGAAACTTATTTGCAAATGTTTTTGAACTACCCTTTGGAGGTGTAGGACAATGTTCCCATTGGTTAAACTTAAAAACATTTCTAGGTGTTGCAGATTTATGCAAGAATTGATGACCTTCGTGGTTGTAACAATAAAGCTGTTCATAGTCTGATGAGCCCTCCAAGTATTCATTTTTAGAGAACGCAGCAGACCTTTCTAGGTCAGACATCATATCATTTACAGTCTTAAAGTCCCAATCATCAGAATAGGTACTGGAGGTAATAAAGTCACTTAATGAAATTTTAAATAAATGTGGAATCTTCAAAAGTTCCGTGGGGCCGAATATATCGAAATCGGTTTTGTCCCAAACTACCATCCTGTATAGGAACGGCTGTGATGTTCACTGCTGACAAGTCTCTTGCTTCACGATGGGAAGATTTGTGTGGTTTTAAAAGTAAGTTCACATTTTTACTTTCAGTGTCCAAACGAATATATCTGCCATTTATAAGCATGCTAAGAGTCATAACCAAAGCTAGCCAAAACAGAAAGAAAAATATTCCAGAAATAATCCATATTTCAATCCATGGTGAAACCAGATAAGTCTTTTTCAGGAAATGAAAAAGGTCTTGTACTTGCTGTTTGAAAGTTTTTGATGCTGGCGTCGTTTCAGGCTCACTCGGATCCTCAGAAAACGTATCAAAGTTAATGAAATAGCCAGAAGCAGTTCGGTCAATTGTTGAAATTGCATCAGGATTTGTTAAAATCGCTGGAACCAGTTGATCACATGTTATGTTGGTGTAGACAGGTGTATCTGGACGAACTGTTACTTGAGTTTCAAGAGGGATGAGTTCCATAGCATTGTTGCTTAGTCCTTCATCTGTTACTGCTGAATTCTCGATGGTTATGAGTCTTTCAGTCTGAACCTCTTGGATAGTAGCGAGAGGAGTGCGTCTGCTACTAGGTCGGAGTCCACGAGGCCTACTATTTAGTATTGGCCACATACTGTGGTTTGATGAGGTCGATTGACACAAATCTTTTCTCCTTTTTTCCAGCAAGGGGCGGCAGAAGTACTGTTCTTGTTCCGTGGACGGCTGGGACAGGTACTGGTTGTCTGTAAGAAGGTCCAAATTCCTTCTTGTCCGCAATCTTCTCTCTGACTAGATCCCCAACTTTTGGGATCCAGACAGGCCTTGCTGGGACTCCTGGTGTTTCCCCAGTGGTGGTTGGCTTCAGGAACACGTTGCTTTGTTTCGATCTTAGTTCATTTAGATCCTGTAAAACAGCCAAACGATCTTTGATATCAAAGGGTTTATTTTCCACCACTGTGCCTTTACATTCGAGATCAGGAACCCACATTCTTGTCCCAAATAGGACCTCATATGGAGTGACCCCCCCTAGAGAACTTCTTGGCAAATTATTTAATGAGCGTTGGACCCCATAAAGATGTTTGACCCACCCATCACCCGAACCTAATACTCTAGCTGTTATAGACTGCTTTATATCCCGGTTTTTCCTTTCTACAACAGAATTTCCCTCAGGATGAAACAGAGAGGAGTACCGCAATGCTACGCCCGAACTGGCCATGGCTTCTTTGTAAGCCCGAGAGCTAAACGCAGGGCCCTGGTCAGAATGTAGTGTGCCAATTGCGTATGTGCCGATAATGACTCGCAAATCTTTTATAACAGTTCGAGCGTCAGCCGAGCGCTGAGGCCATATCCATAGGAACCTTGACTTAGTATTTGTGGGATTGCATTTGTCCAAAAGGACGCCTGCACGTAGATAGTCTAATGCTGTCTAACAATGGTGTCTGCACTGGGCAAGCTACCTTGTAGCTTGGTGTCTGGTGGCGTTCTGCACTAGTCTGTCTATTGTAATCTCTGCAGTCATCGATGAAGATGTGAATCTGTGTATTCATTCCAGGCCACCAGTACATCTCTTTTAATGTTAATATTGTTTTAGAGATCCCTTGATGTGACAGACCCTCCCCCAGATGTGCTTCTTAAATCAAAGCTGCTCTACGTTCCATGTTTGGAATTACCCTATCCCCCACTCCAGGGATTCGAGCAAAAGGAACGTTGTTTGCATCAATTACATAAGAGTACTTGAGTGGAATTTTTTTGGGTAATGCTGCACCACTGCCTTTGCTTGAAGCATTGACAGCCAACAATATCTCACTGTCTATTCTCATTTTTGAACGAGTGATCGCAGCTACAGAAGCCGTCTGACCAGCCCCCTATGCCAATGAATTCCCTGCAACGTGAACGCCATCACGTTGATGACTCAGCGTGTGTATCACGTGAGCTTTTGGTAGGTCGTTTTTTAACTGAACTACTTGTTCCCAAAGCGTTTTATGCTTTATTGTGCCACCTTTTGCATCTTTGAACCCATTTTCAAGCCAATTTTGTATATATTCATTATACGACTGAACACAGTAAAAAGAATCGCACACTATGAGTGTGGGGAAGTCGCGATCTGTATTTTCAAGTGCCAGTTTGAATGCTTGTAGTTCAGCTCGCTGAGCTGTACAATCTCCTAGAGATTGAGTTTTAGTGACCATTGGTCTGAAGTTACCATCTTGCATGCGACCTTTAACAATTGCGCACGCTGCACTGTAAGCTTGCTTACTCCCTGTAGCGGGTTGTGCTGATCCGTCAGTATAAATTATAAATTTGTACTGATCTAGAGGCAGAATTTCAGTGGGCAGAGGACATTCATGTTCATATTGCAGGAACGCTTGTGTTTTTAAATCAGGATCAAAAACATATTCAACATCTGTTGCAGCAAGAGAATTAACCCATTGTATCCATCTAGGATGTAAAGCTTTTGCATTCGGAATGCTCACTTTTGTAACCGCCTCTAAGGCTGGTACTGAGGTTACGACAATAATGCGTTTTCCTTGAGCTAGAGCTCTTTCTTTTGCTACAGCGGTTTGAACTGCTGTCAGTATTTTTTCTGTTAAAGTGAAGCGCATTTCTGCTTGTGTATACAAATGTGATTTGTATGCTATTGGTACTTTTTCACCCTCATTAAATGTTAAATAGGTGAATCCGCATTGTCCCAAAATTATTCGGATCACTAAATTGCGTGTATTTACGCATGTTTGTAAGTGATTTGTTGCTAACATGTTAGCTTGGAGTGAATGCAGGATTTCTGTGTGTTCCTGTGTCCAATGTTTGATTGAAAAATCCGGTTTGATTAATTCGTAGAGAGGTTTAACCCTTTCTGCGTAATTTAGAATGTAAGTTCTTCCAAAATTCAGGAAACCCAAGATGGATTGTAAATTTTTCAGCGTTTTTGGAGGTTGGAGCAGCGCACACTTTTCTAAAAGTTAGCTGCCAGGCTCTTGCCTTCACTTGAAAGCTCATATCCTAGGAAAAGGACATTGAGATGGGCAATTCTGGATTTCTTAAAGTTGAATTTATAGCCCTCAGAGGCGAAGCCCAATATAATGGTACTCACCCTGTTCAAGTGCCTATCCAGGTCATCGTCTGTCAGATAGATGTCATCGACATATAACAATGCCTCATTATCATAAATTTGTAGTAACTCTGTTACCCTTGCTGAGAATAACCCCGGGCTGTTTTTGAACCCTTGTGGGAGTCTACAAAATTGACGCTGGGTCCCCATTATTGAGAAAGCTGTTAAGTACCTGCTTTCAGGTGCTATGTTTTGACAAAAGAAACCATTTGAAATGTCCAATGTGGTTTTATATTTTTTGCGCACAATGTTATTCATTAATGCTGTACTATGTGCATTTTGCACTGCAAATGTTTTTGAACAAGTGTTCAAGTGTCTGTAATCCAAAACTAGACGATATGTATTGTCTGGTTTGGATTCAGGAAACAAAGGATTGTTCATTGAGGAGGTGCATGTTTCAATCACCCCTTGGTATTCAAGTTGATCTAAGATCTCCCTGACCTGTTTTTTAGCTTCTTGCTTTATTGGGTACTGCCTTTGTGCAGTAGGTTCATTTTTTAGCTGTATTTTGTGGTGAGGTGAGTCCTCATCCCATCATGCATGATTTTTGTATAATGCTGGAGCCTGGGCAACTGCCCATTTCCTGGCATAAGTATATTTTAAGTGAATTGGAATATGGTCGGAGAAGGCTGGCATAATAATGTCCTCGCCATGTGGGCACTCCCTGACAAAGTGTGGTGGCCAGTCTTTTTATGCTAGAAGTATATCATAACCCCTTGAAAGTTTTTCCCAAAAGAGTATTTTCACTTTTCTTGGTATGTCTCCCTCCATTCAGAGTGTTATTTCATATAACTTTTGTGGAGTACTAACCCTGGTGTCTACAGTTTCTACTGTGATGTACTCATTCAAGTCCACTATCTCCAGAAGTTCCTTCAGGTTCTGGCGAACTATTGTGACTTCTGCTGCACTGTCCAGCATTGTCTGAGCCCATTCTCCGTTCTTGAGCTGTGTTCTCAGTATTCTCGGCATGTCTGATCTTCAGACCTGCTACCTTCTTTTTTGTGAATTGAGGTTTTGATTTATTTTTCTGAACGTGTTTGTCTTCTTTGGGTTTCACACGTTCTTCTCTATGTTCTGACCGTCCTCTTCTTTCTGATGTCTGTGACGATGTCTGAAAGGTACGAGAGGAACGTGTATCAGTATCTTGATACCTGTCAGGTTTTCTTAAATTATCCCTATTCCTGAGGTTATACCTCCTTTCAGAGGGCTCCTTTTGAGGAGACCTACCTCGGGATTGAGAACGTGTCTCTCTTGAATTTTGTTTATTAGTTTCCCACTTCTTTTTAGAAGATGTAGGACTTTGTTTAATAGAGTCCTTCTCAGGACTTTCAGATAGTTTTGGCTTCAATGGTTTTCCACCCAAACTATCTCTGCCTAATTCTGCATAAGATTTTTCTATTATTCTGGGTAGTTCATGTTTATGTTCTGTTACATCAAATTCCCTTAAGCGTTGGCGGATCGCCACCGATGCTGCCTCCCCTTTAATATTAGATAATATTATTGTTGAGACCTGGTCGAAGTTTTTCAGTAATTTCATACCTAAATTCAGAGCAGGTTCTGCCCCGTATTCGTTTTGAATTTGTTTCAGGACATCTGGTATTACTGCAATTGATGGAACACCATGAGTTTTAGTATAGATGGCAGCAAAGACTGTGCCCCAAGTGGTGCAATCTTCCAGTTGTGGTGTGATCCCCATTGGTAAAAAGATTGTTAGGATTCTGTGTTTCTCATAAGGGCTAGTATTTGGAAATACTGCTTCGATTTGAGTCATTTTTTGAGCTATCCAGAATGGAATTTGCTCACGTTTTGTGGGCATTTTACCCATAACTGCATATAAAGTCTGTGGAGTAATTTTTAGTGTATTCCCCTGTTGAGGGGTTTGAATTGGAATGGTCATTGGTGGTTGGACTGTGAAAGTCCGCATGACATATTGGACTAATTTTCTGTAAATTTTTATTAAATCTTGTAGTTGAGTAAGTAATTCCTCGTCTGACATTACATCGTCAGGATGAGGTGTGTAGCCGGCTAGAATCGGCCATGTTGCTCCTGGTCTACCTAGTGGACCGATCCTGGTAATGTTTTTGTGATGTTTTAGGGTGCCCTTAAACCAGAGATTATGCTCCTGGTATGTTAGTGGAATTTCAATATCCTCGAAAAGAATATATTCCTCTGGTGGTTCATCTTCATTAAAGAAGTGAAATAGTTTTGTTATTGGATTTGATTCTGGGAATACTATCCATGAACAGAATACCTCTGTCTGAAGGGATTTGTGTGCCTCTATCACGAAAACTGCTCTACCACCTCTTGGTGGTAGGCCGTGTTTTATAAGTTTTAGAGTGATGGCTCTCCTTAAGTTTTGAGGGATGTTTATAACACCCTCATCGGTTTCATTTAAACCTGTAAAATTAAAAGCTGTTATGACTGGGTCAGCCGCAGCTACACCATTCTCGGTGGCATTATCCCCGTGTATGGACATTTGTTTTTTGAAAAATGTAGAACAAGTTTCAAGGAAACAAAAGATAAGGTGCACAATATTTTGCAACACTGTATCCTTCAACGTTGAACAAACCAAACAGCTAATATATATTGGATTTTTGTCCTATTTAGCTTTGGCGGATATTTAACCCTACCCACTCCAGACGTCTTATGGAGTATGTGAGTAGGGGTCTCTGAGAGAAAAGCACGACTGAGTTACTCAGTATCTAGCGTTAAATTAGTGCCTTACCAAACCGTTGGGCGCCATGTAGTGTAGTTCCTATTTCCCTAATAGGCTCTGCGCATTGGAATAATATACCCTATAGGTTTGACATAGGACTGAGGTCAGTATGTCCCTATCGAGTATATTAAACTTAATTACTTTGTGCCAGCTAACTCAGAGGCCACTAGAAACTCCTTGTAAACAAGAAGGGAGTAGTTTCTGGCAACCGCATAAACATGACAACTTTGTTTCCCTTTAGAATCGGAACACTCTCAGAATCGTGGAAACAATAGATAACAGTTTCACTCAGCTAATCGTGCATGCGTAGTTTCTTCAGAGTTACACAGAAAGAAAAGACGGGCGTTTCAATAAAAGGATTTATTGAACAGTCTTGTTTCTCGTGTAAGAGATATGAGCTGTTATGATCACAAGACAGTATGCGAGATATATAGGGGTCGATTCCGATTCGGGCCGGAAAAAGCACCGACCGACTCGGAGCCGGAAATTATACCGACCGACACGTACCTGTGTCTCCCGACACGCCAAGTACGATGCAAGGCGTGCAAAATCCGACCGACACGTACCAAACCCAAGTCGAACGACCGAGCCGCACGGAAAACAGCAATCCGGTCGGAAAAACAGGCGAATCCAACCGACCGACACGCACCCGGAACAAATCCGACCGAAACTTACACGCGAACTCCAAACCGCAAAGTACGATGCAAGGCGCGAAAACCACGAGCGAGTCGGACGGAGGACAAGCCGTACGACCGACACGCATACAAAACCGAGCCGAAGCAACACAAAACACCGCGACCGACGCGTACGCAGCATACAAAATTGCACAAACACAGCATGAACGAAACGGAGAACACCGTACGAGACAAATGCAGGGTCCGACTCGGTCACAAGAACGTTTCCAACATGCACAGACAGTACAAAGGAAAAATTACACAAAAAAAGGCCAAACAAGCAATTACAAAGCCAATAAATACTGGGGGGGGGGGTGGGGACAGAGAACAAAGACACACCCACAACTCCACCCATATAAAGGACACAAATCACAACCATGATCCTTTGCAAATGCCATTCCACTGCCAGCACCCAAGAGACTGCAACCACACACCCACAGCTCATCCCTCACACAAGCCACACACCATCAGCACACCAACAAATACCTACCTCACATACACCCAGCAAAACACACACACTCACACACCCTCACCTGCACACCAACACACACATCACTCACCATCACCACCCATCACCATGCCCCCCAAGAAGAATCACAAGTTCCTAGATTGTGAATTGGAAGTCATGGTAGACGAGATCCTCAGGGTAGAGCCACAGCTGTTTGGCACACAGGTCCAACAGACCCCCATCTCCCAGAAAACCAAGATGTGGGAGAGGATCATCAACAGGGTGAACGCACAATCACCATGTCTGCGCACAAAGAGCGACATCCAGAACAGGTGGTATGACGTGCGCAGGAGGGTCCGGGACCTGCTCAAGAAAGACTACCTCCTGAGCCAATACACCGGCAGTGGCCCTCCTGCCAAGCCAATATACCTCAGGCCCTGGGAGGAGAAGGTGCGGGCCATCCTTCCGCCAGTGAGCGTATATGGACTAGAGAACATCCCAGAGCCTGGTGAGTACACAACAAATGTACACAATATTCTGCCACAAAACACACACACATCACTGTCAAGGGGAGAGTCAAACCATGCACTCATAGCAATTACACAGCAACCAGAACAGAAACATCCCAAAATGTGTATGTCAGTCAGATAAACACAACACATGCCATCAAAAAAGTCACATCCAACTGTGCCATCACATGTACAAACACAACTACAACTACAGCTAGGCAGTGGCACAAATAGAACTAACAAACACATCCAGACATGTAGCCACCACAACAACACCAACACACAGTGAAGAACACTCAAAGGAAGGAATTCTGTGTATGCTGGCCAAGTCAGTGTAGCCAATAGCATTATGGGAGTTGCAGTCACACATATTGCCCCCCCCCAACTGTCCCATCAACACCACCATGAACCAGGCGCACATCACAGGGAGTGGAGAAGGACTCACAAGATGGCTGACACTGGCTACTGCTGTGGGGAGCACAAGGCCCTGCTGGCAACTGTGCACCAACAAACAGCAGGACACCACTGACTGACATCCTGAGAGACAACTTCCACTCCCTGCAATGCAAGCATGTTCCATGGTGGGATATCTGGCTGGCTGGGTGGGAAGGAGGACTTGCAGCACTGACCATAGTCACAAGCACCTCCCCTCACACCCCCTCAACACAAACTCCACAGAACCCACCTGGTAGAATGCAATGCCTCCCATCCTAACTCAAGATCCCACAAAGAACCACCACCCTGGGTTATGTTGTGTGAAGCACAGGGACACTCTTGGGACTTTTAGCCAAACAACTGCCAGGACAACACTCCCAGCCATCCTGTCAGCACAGCCAGCCCACCCCACAGGGAAGCAGAGTCAAAAGGAAGGAAGCATGGGCATGCTGGGAAGGGGGTGGAGGCAATAGCATGATGGGAGTGGTAGTCACAGATATTGCTCAGCCTCACAACTGGCCCATCAACACCACCCTGAACCATGCTCACATCACAGGGAGTGGATAAGGACACACAAGATGGCTGACACTGGTTACTGCTGTGGGGAGCACAAGGCCCTGCTGGCAACTGTGCACCAACAAACAGCAGGACACCACTGACTGACATCCTGAGAGACAACTTCCACTCCCTGCAATGCAAGCACGTTCCATGGTGGGATATCTGGCTGGCTGGGTGGGAAGGAGGACTTGCAGCACTGACCATGGTCACAAGCACCTCCCCTCACACCCCCCCTCAACACAAACTCCACAGAACGCACCTGTGAGAATGCAATGCCTCACATCCTAACTCAAGATCCCACAAAGAACCACCACCCTGGGTTATGTTGTGTGAAGCACAGGGACACTCTTGGGACTTTTAGCCAAACAACTGCCAGGACAACACTCCCAGCCATCCTGTCAGCACAGCCAGCCCACCCCACAGGGAAGCAGGGTCAAATGGAAGGAAGCATGGGCATGCTGGGAAGGGGGGTGCAGGCAATAGCATGATGGGAGTGGTAGTCACAGACATTGCTCAGCCTCACAACTGGCCCATCAACACCACCCTGAACCAGGCTCACATCACAGGGAGTGGATAAGGACACACAAGATGGCTGACACTGGCTACTGCTGTGGGGAGCACAAGGCCCTGCTGGCAACTGTGCACCAACAAACAGCAGGACACCACTGACTGACATCCTGAGAGACAACTTCCACTCCCTGCAATGCAAGCACGTTCCATGGTGGGATATCTGGCTGGCTGGGTGGGAAGGAGGACTTGCAGCACTGACCATAGTCACAAGCACCTCCCCTCACACCCCCCTCAACACAAACTCCACAGAACGCACCTGGGAGAATGCAATGCCTCACATCCTAACTCAAGATCCCACAAAGAACCACCACCCTGGGTTATGTTGTATGAAGCACAGGGACACTCTTGGGACTTTTAGCCAAACAACTGCCAGGACAACACTCCCAGCCATCCTGTCAGCACAGCCAGCCCACCCCACAGGGAAGCAGAGTCAAAAGGAAGGAAGCATGGGCATGCTGGGAAGGGGGTGGAGGCAATAGCATGATGGGAGTCGTAGTCACAGCTCTACATCCCCCACCACATGGCCCAGCAAGCTCACACTCACGCATGCACATCCCACAGAGAGTGGAAAGGCCCATCAAAGATGTCTGACACTGTTGCTGTGTCGTGGGGAGCACAAGGCCCTGCTGGGAACTGCACACCAACCAACAGCAGGACACCACTGTCAGCCATCTTGCCATTGCCCTCACACCCACACACACTGAACTCCCCACAAAAACAAGTAAGTATGGGAATGCTGGCAAGTGGGGTGGAGGCAATAGCATGATGGGAGTGGCAGTCACTGATATTGGTCACCCCCACAACTGTCCCATCAACACCACCCTGAACCATGCTCACATCACAGGGAGTGGAGAAGGACTCACAAGATGGCTGACACTGACTACTGCTGTGGGGAGCACAAGGCCCTGCTGGCAACTGTGCACCAACAAACAGCAGGACACCACTGTCAGCCATCTTGCCATTGCCCTCACACCCACACACACTGAACTCCCCACAAAAGCAAGTAAGTATGGGAATGCTGGCAAGTGGGGTGGAGGCAATAGCATGATGGGAGTGGCAGTCACTGATATTGGTCACCCCCACAACTGTCCCATCAACACCACCCTGAACCATGCTCACATCACAGGGAGTGGAGAAGGACTCACAAGATGGCTGACACTGGCTACTGCTGTGGGGAGCACAAGGCCCTGCTGGCAACTGTGCACCAACAAACAGCAGGACACCACTGACTGACATCCTGAGAGGCAACTTCCACTCCCTGCAATGCAAGCACAGTCCATGGTGGGATAACTGACTGGCTGGGTGGGTGGGAAGGAGGGCCGGCTGTCAACCAAACACAACCAAACACAACCAATGCAGACCATGTTCACACCCCAACAAATACATAGAAATGCCCAAATAATGCAGGACAAAGTGCCACACCAATATCAACCCCTGACTGTGACGACTTCGGACAATGCAATGTTCAGGCCCGCACCCAGAGGCACAGTCACAACTGTCATGTGTGTCAACCATTGATGCCTGCAGAAACATAACATACATTGTGTGTGTCTCCCAAAAACAGGTGATGATGGGGACACAGCAGCAGACGCTGAGGAGTCCCAGTCCCAGGCTCAAGAGGATGTGGAGCTCACTGGTGTCGTACAGCCTCTGCCCTCCTCGGACGAAGAAGACCAACCTGGCACATCCGGTGCAAGTCTACATGCAGCACCAGCAGGACCACCAGCTGCAGCACCAGCAGGACCACCAGCTGCACCCCCTGCACCCACCCCTCCAACGACTGTCAACACAAATACCATCCCTGCCGACATGGACAGAACAAGGCGCAACACCAGCACAGGGACCCTGGACCAACCTGGGGCCATGGACACCACCACCACCACCAACCCCAAGGTGGACCAGGGTCATCTGTGCGTGCCACTGCACGCACTGCACATGTCAGCAGGGGTGGTGGGAGGGGTGGGAGACAGAGGTCGCTGCTTGCAGAGGTTGCTGGTGTGCATGTTGACCCACAACTGGTACGCATAGCTGATGCGTACCAATCCAGCACCGGAGACCTCAGCCAGGTAGTGGGGCTCCTCAGAGACATGAAACAGCAACAGGCTGCCCATCATGCCCGCTTGGACTCCCACATGTCCCACGTGGAGTCACACATGTCCCGCGTGGACTCACACATGTCCCGCGTGGAGTCCAAGTGGGATGCACTGCATGAGATGACGGCGGTGCACAGGGACATTTTACAATGCCTCCGCCAGATGAACAGCAACGAGTCCACACCTCCCTGTGTGCCAACAACATCTGGTGCTGCCCAAACTGCAACTGCCACAGGGAGGGAGGATGACTCTGGCGGAGAGTCCCCTGCACCGCAGCAGCCTGTACTTGAGGGGCCCCCCCAAGAAGAGGGGTCGTCCGAAGAGGGGCAAGTGAGAGGCCAATGGCCAAGCGCAACTCCCAGGAAGCCTGAACCTGTTCTGGATGTTCACCTTTGTGCACAGACTGTTCACCCTGTTGACGGCAACACTACTCCCACACATTGCATGGGGAGTACAAGTTGGACCAATGTGTCAGACAACTGTGGCCCCGATACTGGGGAGTCTGTCTACCAGGACTTTCAATTCACCTAGGAACTTGTGATTGCAAGATTTATGTACAGCACTACCCATCCTATGCACTATTCACA
Source organism: Calotriton arnoldi (assembly GCA_963921515.1). Taxonomy (NCBI): domain Eukaryota; kingdom Metazoa; phylum Chordata; class Amphibia; order Caudata; family Salamandridae; genus Calotriton; species Calotriton arnoldi. The sequence goes on along the minus strand of CAWUFW010000124.1, from coordinate 237,859 downwards.
CAAATGTATCACAATAAACACACTAATACACCATACTTGCCTCTGTTGTGATTCCAACGTGGGTGCTGTTATGGGGATGATGAACTGCAAAATTACACTGTGTATGCGAACTGCAACAGCAAGTACAACACAGGCATGTGAGTAAAGGCAACGTGACACATATGAGGGAGACACACCACCAGGGCTATACAACACATACACACCTAGGCCATCTGACTCATTGCCTACACTGATGTTGCCAGGGAAGACGGTGCAATGCACAGACACCACACCCATTCCCAGTTGTAGTCAAGTAGCCCATAGGTGCAGTAAGCAAATGGCAGTCAAATGTGTGACCACAGACAACGCACATCACAAAGTGAAGCACAGGTTTATTACACAGTTGCAACATGTCGTAACCACTACAGATGCAAGGTAATCCCACCTGGCAGCGGGCACACAGTCAACAACTGTAGACGGAAGGAAGTCCATGGGTGTGGCGCACATCACCTGTAGGGACACAACAGCTACCAGCCTGGAAGTGCACTCACGTCGTCGGTGGACACAGTTGACCAAACGAATCTGAAAGTACCCTGTGAAGGACAGAAATGACACACAGTCAAAAGCAATGGAGTACAGGACAGAACAGCAAAACTCATTCACAATACATGTTACAAGATACCCACCCAGAACCAAGTTAGCATGTCAACACTGTTGGGGAGTACAGCCCACCTGTAAGCACACATCGCAACACACATCCAGTCAAGTAGCCCATGGACACACTCCAACAGCACCAGAGCACCACCTACACATATCATGCCAACTCACATCATTGACATGACACCTCAGGATACTCACATTCAGCTAAAGAAGTTGGTGATGAGCTGTGTGCGGACATCACCCTCATCATCATCATCGTCACTGGCATCGTGGTCCAGGTCAGGATCCTCCACAGGTGGCGGATGTTGGTCATTGTCATCCTGGATGAGAGGCAACTCCTTCCGCACTGCCAGGTTGTGGAGCATGCAGCAGACGATGATAATCTTGCACACTTTCGCAGGGGCATATGGGAGGGACCCTCCGGTCTTGTCGAGGCAGCGGAAGCGGCTCTTCAGGAGACCAAATGTCCGCTCAATCACTCTCCTGGTCCGACCATGTGCCTCATTGTAGCGCATCTGGGCTGGTGTCACAGGGTTCCTGAGGGGTGTCAGCAACCACGGCATGTTGGGGTATCCCGAGTCACCTACGGACAGACAAGTGCACATTAGCTGACTTGGAAAAGTGGGCGGAATACTACAGATCAGATCACACACAATGGCACAAAGTCAGTACACACCGACAAGCCAGGCACGCTGGTTCTGCATCTGTGCCATCATCCTGGGGATGCGACTACTCCTCATCACAAAGGCATCGTGTGCTGAACCAGGGAAACGGGCACACACGTGTGTGATGGTCATGTCTGCAAGACACACCACCAGTGCATTGACCGAGTGGTAGTGCTTGCGGTTACGGTAGGCCTGCTCCTGGGCCTGTGGTGGTACCAAAGCCACATGTGTCCCATCAATGGAGCCAATGACATGCGGCATCCTCCCCAGGGCATAAAAGTCACTCTTCACGTCAGTGAGTCGTCGCAGTCTAGGGAAATAGATGTACCGGTTCAGGAATAGCAACATTGCCGCCAAAACATCGTGGAGCACACGGCTCAACATGGTCTGTGACATCCCACCAGCAGTCGCCACAGTATGTTGGAAGGTACCAGTGGCAAAGAAGTGTAGGGCTGCCATCACCTTCACCTTGGGGGTCAGCGCTGTAGGATACGGCCGGCCAGGCTACAAATGTGGGGACAACTGCACTGCCAAATCCTCAATCAGCTGCCTGGTGAAGCGGTACCGTCGGATGCTGTCCCGTTCCACCATCGTTGCCAGGTCTGGGAATGGTCGATGGACAGCAGGAGCCCTGCAGTGCAGAGGAGAAGTAAACAAGATTGTCAGTCACCCCACATATGCGGCATTGAACACACTCAATATCCCAACATACATCATTATGAGGCACAACTACATGAAGTGTGCAGTTCCGTAAGGACATATATGGTACATACATGGCCAACATCTGTCAACACGGTCCAACAAGTGGCATCAATTAGTCCCAGGTTGGCCCATTGGATATCATGAGGCCGTGTCACAGTTCCCATCTCCTGCTGCCGTGTCACAATCACCCCCCACAGTGACATGTGAGGACAGATGTGCCCCAGGCACCACAGCTCAACGACAGGTACATTCCCAGGGACCCTGTATTGCCACATGGACACTGGCATTACATGGAGTATCATGTAAACACCACAGCAAAACAACCATGACCCCCACAGGTAGTGGTCCCACTTGCCACGGCAGGACAGACATGGACGTCTGTGACACACACACGCACAACATCAAAGTCCATGCACACACAACGTGGATGTGGAGACTGTCTCCCATTGTGCACATGAAATCAGAGACATCGTAAACACTACATGCACAAAGACTGTGGAGGACCATCACTATTGTGCCACTGGGACACCCTGGCTCAAACATACCGTCCCACATGGGACTCAGGGGGTATGTGACATGACATACACATACACCACCGTGAAATGTGACCATGGCACATGCACAGATATGAACAGTTGCACATCACAGTGGTCATGTACACGTAACACCCAGGATCCTGTCCCCATGAACAGGTGCACAACCTGGGGGTGGCTGGCCACAGGTGACACCCACAGGACAACATGTACACCAACATACACACAATAGGAAATGCAGCATTACATGCCTTATGATAAAGTTTGGACAGGCTGTCGTGATGTAGGTGTGCCCCTCACTCCCTGGGAGCTATCTGTGGCTGGCATATGTCCATCTGAGACAGGCATGCTGACATATGCCAGTCACATGTACAGTGATGCGTTGAACAGCAATGGACCGATCGGTGCCCCCGCCCGGCCCATTGCATTCAATGTGTCGGGTACGCGTTGTACCCCTGTACGCGTTGAACTGCAATGGACCGATCGGTGCCCCGGCCGGCCCATTGCATTCAATGTGTGCGGGTACGCGTTGTACCCCTGTACGCGTTGAACTGCAATGGACCGATCGGTGCCCCCGGCCGGCCCATTGCATTCAATGTGTGCGGGTACGCGTTGTACCCCTGTACGCGTTGAACTGCAATGGACCGATCGGTGCCCCCGGCCGGCCCATTGCATTCAATGTGTGCGGGTACGCGTTGTACCCCTGTACGCGTTGTACTGCAATGGACCGATCGGTGCCCTCGGCCGGCCCATTGCATTCAATGTGTGCGGGTACGCGTTGTACCCCTGTACGCGTTGAACTGCAATGGACCGATCGGTGCCCCGGCCGGCCCATTGCATTCAATGTGTGCGGGTACGCGTTGTACCCCTGTACGCGTTGAACTGCAATGGACCGATCGGTGCCCCCGGCCGGCCCATTGCATTCAATGTGTGCGGGTACGCGTTGTACCCCTGTACGCGTTGAACTGCAATGGACCGATCGGTGCCCCCGGCCGGCCCATTGCATTCAATGTGTGCGGGTACGCGTTGTACCCCTGTACGGGTTGAACTGCAATGGACCGATCGGTGCCCCGGCCGGCCCATTGCATTCAATGTGTGCGGGTACGCGTTGTACCCCTGTACGCGTTGTACCGCAATGGACCGATCGGTGCGCACCCATTGACAATGGGCTTGCCTGGCAACGGACGCGTTTTCGAATTTCGAACGAGTCGGTTGCTGTAAATTCAGTTGGTCACCCACAACAATGTTGCAAAATCATGTATGTCATGAAGTTGAAGATTTGAAGGATGCTGTGGGCGTGTTTTGGTGCTGCTATTCCATGGATTGGCCAGATTCAGAAGATGCAAACGACTTGGACCTATCACTTTGGACACAAGGGACAGTATCTGCCTCTCCAGCACATATATATTGCTGGCTGTTCCCCTGAGAGCTCACTTGCCTGCACTACATGCTCCAGGACGACATCTGCCACTGCACTGCTGCTGTCTCTGCCCCTCTGGACCCTGCAATGGCACGTACTGTGGAGAGAGCCCCAGCCTTCAGCCTTGAGGAGAACCAGGCCCTGCTGGACAGCCTACTTCCACAGTACAGCAAGCTGTATGGGACACCAGGGGAGCAGGTGAGTGTTCTGTGCACTGCCTTTCTGAATGTGCATATTGTCTGACTAGCAAGGCTGAAAGTCTGCACGCCACTGGCTAGCAGGCTCACTGAGTAGTTGTCACCCCCCATAGTGTGTAGTGACATGCACTGGACAGGTATGGTGCAGTGACAGTGCATTTGAACAAGGTTTTACTTCCCATGCAATGATACCATGTAGTGACGTCTGGCAAACTGTCCATGGGCAGCTTTGCACTGCCTGTGTACATCATGTGCCCCTGTGATTGAGACATGTATATACAACTGTGTCATGCACGGATATGTTGCATGTGTAGTAATGGCCTTTTCACTTTGTCATCCTGACAGGTTAATGCCCATCGGAAGCAGGAGATCTGGAAGGACATCGTCCGGGCTGTCCGGTCCGTGGGGGTCTACAAGCGCCGGATCCGCAACTGCCAGAAGAGGTGGCAGGACCTTCGGGGCTGGACCCGGAGGATTGCACGGGTCCAGCTGAAGCTGTCGCCTCCTCGCAGGAGGGGCGGAACACGGACCCTGACCCCCACATGCTCCAGATCCTGGCGGTGGTGTTTCCAGACCTGGATGGGCAGCTGAAGGCCAGACAGCAGCAAGGAGGGGGTGAGTCAAAGACTGCACTGTGAACTCTGTATTACATGCTTTGTGCCCTCCTCTGGCCTGGTTCAACTGCCACAGTGCAGCAGTCATGTTGTCCAGGAGCCATGTCCCTCTATTGTGCACTGCCCACTGCTCATCTGATACCCAGGTGTGGCCCTTACATTCAGGGAATTGTGTCACTTGGGACTGTGTCCTTGCAGTTTGCTTCACTAAAGGTGGGGGACAGCATCTGTTTCCCTAACTCTGTTGTGGGCATCATGGGTGGGTCCATTGTTCACACTACGCCTGTGTTCGGACATGTAATCTGCGTGTTGCTTTCATATGCGGTCCACTTGCTGACCTGAGCCACCACATGTGCCTGGGGTATGTGGCACACGCCCATGCAGCGGGTGGGAACAATGTTTGGGCCCCAGGAGTGTGCAGATTACGTGTGTCACACATACATAGCCAGCTATCCACTGTCCAGGGCTCATCCCTCATTCATGTGGGGCAGGACAGTCATGCCTACTCCAGGCCATGCAATGCACTCTGTACTCCCACTCCCGTGTATCAGCTGACACATTGTGCACAGTGATTTGACCCCTCAGGTGTCTGCCTCTGTGTCAGTGTGCTGTGGATTAGTTGCCAGGACTGCTGGGGTGTTTCTTGGTAGGGGCTCAGCATGCCCCTGGAGATGTGACCATAGGAGACGATACTTGTGTGTCACATAGGTGTTTGATCAGCTGCCTGTGCAGACTGGGGTATGCGAATGTGAAGTTCAGGCAGCTGTTCCCCATTCACAGCAGATTGTGAGGGGTTCAGGTTCAGAGGGTAGTGTCACAGGTCTCCCATATGTCCAATAGGTATGACCTGGACAGATAAGGGTTAAGATGATGTGTTGTGTGGGGGATGTTCATGTGCACTTGTGCAGCTCCAGGACTTGCATTCCCCATGACCTACTATTGTGACACAGTGCAGAGTGTTGTTGTCTGGCTGCCAAGTCATACATCACTGAGACAGTGATGTATGACTTAGCAGTCCTGCCTCCGCCATGGCATGTGTCTACTTATTGGTGATCCTGCAGGGGAGTGACATGTGCTACATGCACACCATTGTGGCGATGGCTATCAGGACATGGGTGCATCATGGTGTCTGTCGCTGGTATGCATCACATGCATTTCCTATTTGACTCTGGGCATCCCTTTCATCCGGAAACCTGTACTGACTCAGTGGCAAGAGCTGTGATGTGTGCATGTCCACATGCCACACCGTGTCCTCTGCACTGTCCAACTACTGTGTACTTGGTGCATGTGTCCACACTGGGGTGTTGCCATCCAACAGACACCAGACAGATGGGTGCAAGGCCATGTGGGATGTGAGTGCCATGGTTGGCATCAGACTGACAATTGGCTTCTCCTGTTCAGTTAGGGCACTTTTAGCAATGTACAACTAATGATGCCAGGGCTTGCACTGTAATGTGCTGTGCTCACAGTGGTGTGTGCGTTTGGTGCAGGTGACTGATGTCTGTCTGTTTCCCCATTGTTTGCAGATACATCCACGGCCCACGAAGGGGACAGCTCCACGGACCAGGAGGAGCCGGAGAGCCAGACTGGGTCAGCAGCCGAGGAGTGGTCGGAGGGACCCAGTGGCACGGAGGGCGAGGGGAGCCACACCGAGGAGTCCTCAGCACCATCCACCTCAGCTGAGGACCAGAGCAACTCGGAGGATGACTCCCTTATGGAGGCGGGTGTCAGCAGCCACCACACCCCAGCTAGTGTTGCTGTCCCCACCACCACCAGCACCACCACCGCCCTCCCATCGGCTCCCATTCCCCAGGTCCGTGGAGGCTCCCATGTTCGGGAGCGTGTCTCCTTTGGGCCAGGCACTGCACCCTCTGCCCCTGTGTCCCCTGCTGCCCTGAGTGAGGAGTCTGTGTACCTCCTTCGCCAGCTCCATGTAGGGCAGACAGCCATGCTGAGTGTCCTCCATGCGCACACCGCTCTGTTGACTCAGCTGGTGTCGTTCATGGAGGGCATCTCATCGGGCATGTCTGACCTACAGAGGGGCAATAGGTCCATGGACTCCTCCCTGACGGCAGCAGTGTCCCTCCTCAGACAGTCCCTCACCCCTCCTGCCTCTGCTCCATCCACACTCCCCAGCACCTTACCCGTCCCAAGCACACACACACCGGCACAGGCACACACCAGCACACACACATCCAGCACACAGACACACACGCCACAAACAAAACGCACACGCACGCACAGTCAGGGGACTGAAACCAGACTCACAGGGGATGGGGCCCTGGTACACACACACGCATCCACGAGCACTGCGCAGTCCTCAGTTGCCTCTCCCTCCAAAACACCCTCCCTTGCCTCACCTGCAACCCCAAACCCCCCAGCGCCTCTTCCTCAGTGACCTCGGCCTCTTCCCCTCTGATCCAGCTGCTCCAGCATCCAGGGGGAAGAGGAAGCCCCCCCACATGGAGCAGAGTGTCCCTCGCCCCCGGACACCCTCCCCCAGGCGCAGACAGACTGAGGCCCCCACCCGCAAGTCCCCCGGAGTGGTAAGAGCAAGACCCCGCCGCCGCCCTGCAGCTCAGGCACCAGGTCTCCTTCCTCCATCCCTCAGGCCCCCACTCCACAGGTGCCCCCACCACACCCTGCCCCAGGTACCCCCACCCACAGATATACCATCCCCAAGAGGATCCGGCCTTCTCCCCCTGCCACTTGCTCTCCCGGCACCACACCCCCCGCTGCGCTTGTCTGTGCCACTGATGTGGTGAGGGTGTCCTCCCCCTCTGTCCAGCCCACCTTGCCTGTTCCCCATTCTCCTCCCCTGGTGGTAGGCACTGCAGTGGAGTCCACTACCACCCTGTCTGACTTGGGCACTGCAGTGGCGGACCTGTCCACTCCATCTGCAGGGTCCACTGCAGTCGTGCCGGCACCCACACCATCTGAGTCATGTCCCCCAGTTGTGCCGGCACACACCATGTCAGACACCTCCACTGCAGTTGTCAGTGGCTCTCCAGCACCCACCACCCCTTCCCTGCTTCCTCCTGGTGAGCCCTGATCCTGTCCCTGCGGTGCCTGGCCTACCCCCCCGGTTGCCCCTCCTAGTGGATTGTCCCTGGTTTTGTGCAGGCATGCGTAGGGTGACATCAGCCACTGTCACCCTGTTTGGACTTTAACAATGGACTGGCCATTGGCCTTTGTGTTTTTTCTGGACTTTGTTTTCATTCCACACATATGCTGAATAAAGCAACTTTCTGTTCTCTAGTGCTTATGCTTCTGATGTACATGTTGTTGATGATGCTAACCATGCCCTTGCTGCAGTGATGGTGATATTTGGTCTCATGATAATGAAGTGTTACTGTGCAGGAACCCATGTGGTCCAGGGGGAATGTGTCCTATCCTGTGGTGTATCCATGTCATCCATAGCAGCATCTGAGGGTGTCATGTGTTCAGTATTTGGCAATGGGATTTCCTACTTAGATTAGCTATTTCACATCTGTGGCTTCCACCCCTGCACATCTGTTGTGCCTGCCATTGTTCAATTCATCTACTTCCCTGACCGTGTGGCCATCTCCACTGGACATGCAGGTTTGGGCATCAATGGGGAAGGACTCATCTGTGTTGTCAGTGCAACATTGCTATACAAGTGTGTTGGATCTGTGCTGATGATTCCGTTGGCACTTCCATGACCAGGCTGATGTGACGGGAGCCCTCATTTGGTGCTAATTGTTGATTGTGTGACCAAGTGCTCAGCTGATATGATGGGGCCCTACTGAGGCAACATATGGCACAGCTTTCCTCACACAGGAGTGGAGTCCCCTCATGGCAGTGTGTACTCCTGTGACATTGCCTGCGCCCAAGGTGTGTGTTGTATGAGCATGTCTGTGTGTTCACTTCCGTTTAGCTGTGCATGCTGTGATCCCTAGTGTTGTACCTGTTTGTGATGCTTGCTGAGTTGACCTATGTTCCCCCAAAGTCTTCTCCCTGGGTTCTCTGTGATGTGGGTGCATGGCACATTACTGGTCATCAGGGTGTCACCCATAGGTGTGTTTGCAGTCAGGGCTGAGTTTGTGTGCAGACGCAGATGGGTCACAGTCAGGTTTCCCCTTGGCACTTGTTGTTTGCCCCTGTCATGTGATTTCCAGTTTGTGTTATCTTTCAGTGATTGTGACACGTTGTGTGTGTGACTTCTGGCACTCCGCAGGGTCCGGGCTGCAATGTTGGTTGTTGTCTATGTGTGTTCTTTGTGAGTGACCTTGGCTTCTTCATTGGTGTGTGACTGTGGCTGGGATCCCATTGGTTGGTGTGGTATTGCCGTCATGTCCATGTACAGCGTAGTGTGCAGTGTGTCAGACATTCAGGAGTCTTGTTGAGTGGCCATGTGTGATGTGTTTCTGCACCTTGGTTCCCACCCACCACCCTGGAATAGTCATGGGTGCATGTGCAATGTCACCAGTGCATGTGTACTTCACTGCTGCACATTGTTGGAGGTCGAGGGGTGTGGTGTTGAGTGTGTGCAGATGAGAGTTGTTGCCCGGCTAGGCCCCTGCCTCCATGTTGGCCTTGGCTTACTGGCCATGCTGATTGATTTGTGCTTGTGTAGGTGTGATGGTAGTTAGTTGCTCAGGACACATGACTGTGGTTCACAGTGTGAACGACATTTAGCTTTGTCATCACAGTGGGATTGTAATGCAGCCCAGGGTCACCACATTGTGGGGGCCCTGGGGGTGGTGCTGTGGTGTGTCTGTGTCTTGCTGTGTCAGTTGCTGTCCCTACGTGCCTGTGTGACATGTGTGATTTGTGCTCCCTCTCATCTGACAATGCCTGCTTGCCCACATAGGGGATTTGGATCCATGAGTTACCTTTGTGTGGCACTGTATGCACATCTGTATGATTGGTATTCAGGTCTCCTCATGTGTTGTGTGGTTGCCTGGGGACACTGGCACCCCCCTCACCTGTTGTGTATGATGTGCAGTGTGGGTCTGCCTGTTTGTGTTTGTGCATCTGCACCACTGCATTGGCATATCTTGGGTGTGCCATTGGCTGTATGTAGTTTGGTGGGTTTCCCCTGCTGTCCCTGGGACTCCTAGGTCATCGGTCAGCACAATGATCATGGTTTGTGTGTCCCATTGCTGCCATGGTATGGTATCTGTTCACCTCACATCTGCAGTCTCCACAGGGTATCTGCATTTGTGTGCCCATTGGTGCAAATATGTGGGTCTGCATTCTGATGGTCACTTTTGTCATTGTGTCATTGATGAATGTTGACGGTGTCAGCCCCCATGGGTGTTGTTTGTCTGCACATGGCCAAAGGTATGTCTTATTTGCACTGCAGTATTTGGCTCCCCCAATTTATGTTGCAATGGTACACATACACTACTTTGCCACTGATGTGTTTTTTGTTCTGTGACCAGGAATCATCCATGCAGTTTGGCAGTTGCACCTCTTTCTTTGTCAACACTTACCTTTTGGTCACTGTGATGATGGGGGTTTGGACCCCATTGCCACAATGTTCAAAATGTGCTTCAGCTATGGACCCCACACTTACATTTTGGTCACTGTGATGATGGGGGTTTGGACCCCATTGCCACAATGTTCAAAATGTGCTTCAGCTATGGACCCCACACTTACATTTTGGTCACTGTGATGATGGGGGTTTGGACCCCATTGCCACAATGTTCAAAATATGCTTCAGCTATGGACCCCACACTTACATTTTGGTCACTGTGATGACGGGGTTTGGACCCCATTGCCACAATGTTCAAAATGTGCTTCAGCTATGGACCCCACACTTACATTTTGGTCACTGTGATGATGGGGGTTTGGACCCCATTGCCACAATGGTCATGGCCTGCTTGCATTGTGGGTGCCACACACATATATGTGTGGCACATGTGCTAGGGGTCACATTGTATGTTCAAAGTCATGTTCGGTGTTGTAGGCATTTGACACAGTCTACACACGCTTGTCATGGTGTTGGGGGATGTCTTTTTCTTGCATTCCCTAGGTTGTGGTGTGCTGGTTGTGTCATGCATTGTCCATCCTATGAGTGGGGGTGGTAGTAGTGGTAGGCATCCAGCCCCCTGGGTGAGGGTGGTAGTAGTGGTAGGCATCCAGCCCCCTGGGTGAGGGTGGTAGTAGTGGTAGGCATCCAGCCCCCCCTGGGTGAGGGTGGTAGTAGTGGTAGGCATCCAGCCCCCCCTGGGTGAGGGTGGTAGTAGTGGTAGGCATCCAGCCCCCCCTGGGTGTGGGTGGAAGTGGTGGTAGGCATCCAGCCCCCCCTGGGTGTGGGTGGTAGTAGTGGTAGGCATCCAGCCCCCCTGGCTAAGGGTGGTGGTAGGCATCCAGCCCCCTGGGTGAGGGTGGTAGTAGTGGTAGGCATCCAGCCCCCCTGGGTGAGGGTGGTAGTAGTGGTAGGCATCCAGCCCCCCTGGGTGTGGGTGGTAGTAGTGGTAGGCATCCAGCCCCCCCTGGCTAAGGGTGGTAGTAGTGGTAGGCATCCAGCCCCCCCTGGGTGTGGGTGGTAGTAGTGGTAGGCATCCAGCCCCCCCTGGCTAAGGGTGGTGGTAGGCATCCAGCCCTCCCTGGGTGAGGGTGGTAGTAGTGGTAGGCATCCAGCCCCCCCTGGCTCAGGGTGGTAGTAGTGGTAGGCATCCAGCCCCCCTGGGTGAGGGTGGTAGTAGTGGTAGGCATCCAGCCCCCTGGGTGTGGGTGGTAGTAGTGGTAGGCATCCAGCCCCCTGGCTAAGGGTGGTAGTAGTGGTAGGCATCCAGCCCCCTGGCTAAGGGTGGTGGTAGGCATCCAGCCCCCCTGGGTGAGGGTGGTAGTAGTGGTAGGCATCCAGCCCCCTGGGTGTGGGTGGTAGTAGTGGTAGGCATCCAGCCCCCTGGCTAAGGGTGGTGGTAGGCATCCAGCCCCCCTGGGTGAGGGTGGTAGTAGTGGTAGGCATCCAGCCCCCCTGGGTGAGGGTGGTAGTAGTGGTAGGCATCCAGCCCCCCTGGGTGTGGGTGGTAGTAGTGGTAGGCATCCAGCCCCCTGGCTAAGGGTGGTAGTAGTGGTAGGCATCCAGCCCCCCTGGGTGTGGGTGGTAGTAGTGGTAGGCATCCAGCCCCCCTGGCTAAGGGTGGTGGTAGGCATCCAGCCCCCCTGGGTGAGGGTGGTAGTAGTGGTAGGCATCCAGCCCCCCTGGCTCAGGGTGGTAGTAGTGGTAGGCATCCAGCCCCCTGGGTGAGGGTGGTAGTAGTGGTAGGCATCCAGCCCCCTGGGTGTGGGTGGTAGTAGTGGTAGGCATCCAGCCCCCTGGCTAAGGGTGGTAGTAGTGGTAGGCATCCAGCCCCCTGACTAAGGGTGGTGGTAGGCATCCAGCCCCCCTGGGTGAGGGTGGTAGTAGTGGTAGGCATCCAGCCCCCCTGGGTGAGGGTGGTAGTAGTGGTAGGCATCCAGCCCCCTGGGTGAGGGTGGTAGTAGTGGTAGGCATCCAGCCCCCTGGCTAAGGGTGGTAGTAGTGGTAGGCATCCAGCCCCCTGGCTAAGGGTGGTGGTAGGCATCCAGCCCCCCTGGGTGGTAGTAGTGGTAGGCATCCAGCCCCCCTGGGTGAGGGTGGTAGTAGTGGTAGGCATCCAGCCCCCCTGGCTCAGGGTGGTAGTAGTGGTGGGCATCCAGCCCCCCCTGGGTGTGGGTGGTAGTAGTGGTAGGCATCCAGCCCCCCTGGCTAAGGGTGGTGGTAGGCATCCAGCCCCCTGGGTGAGGGTGGTAGTAGTGGTAGGCATCCAGCCCCCCTGGGTGAGGGTGGTAGTAGTGGTAGGCATCCAGCCCCCTGGGTGTGGGTGGTAGTAGTGGTAGGCATCCAGCCCCCCCTGGGTGTGGGTGGTAGTAGTGGTAGGCATCCAGCCCCCCCTGGCTAAGGGTGGTGGTAGGCATCCAGCCCCCCCGGGTGAGGGTGGTAGTAGTGGTAGGCATCTGGCACCCCCATGGCTAAGGGTGGTAGTGGTGGTGGGCATCTGGCACCACCCTGGCTAAGGGTGGTAGTAGTGGTAGGCATCCAGCCCCCTGGGTGAGGGTGGTAGTAGTGGTAGGCATCCTGCCCCCCTGGGTAGGGGTGGTGGTGCGCATTCAGGCCCCTGTGTGCATATGTGGCATTGGTGATGGGCATCCCGCCCCTCTGGTGCTGCTGTTGCTGGTGTAAGTATATTCTGCATCCCTCTGTGTGTGTGTGATGTGTCGTGTACGTGTTGTATGTGTTTTGTGGTTGGTGTCTGACTTACCTTCTGCGCCGTACGCGTCCGTGCCTGTTCCGGTAGTAATTGTAGAATATTGGTATGATCGGGACGAAGGGATTCATGGTTGGTTCGTGTCGTTCGTCATTCTCGTTGCTTCGCGTCGTCCTCGTCGCTTCGCGTCGTCCTCGTCGCTGGCCGGTTCGTCTCGTAGCCGTGGATCGTGTTGTGGCGCGAATCGGAGCTTATGTGTGCCTCTCCCGGATGCTTTGACGTGCCGTGCGTACCGACGGGTTCGGCGCGTACGGGAAGCGCATCGTACTTGTTCGGCCGGACGGAGCTGCATTTTCCCTTCCGTGCGACTCGATTCGGCGTTTCCGGATTCGCCTCGGTCGGGGAACAGGACCTGGTTTGGGTGAGTATGGCTCGGCCGGATTCTGTGCTGTTGTGCGCATCGTACTTACTCGTTCGGTGTGCTGTACGGATCGGTCGGGAAACAGGCTTTCGCATGGCTTTTTTCCCGACCGAATGGTATTGGGTGCGCCTCCGACCGGGATCGGAATCGGCCCCATAATGTACAGCGTAAGCAGTAGAAAGAAATAATACTGCGCTAGCATTATCTTTTAGCTATCACACATATATTCATATACATAAATAACATAAGCTAAAAATGCGAGTACTCATACGATGCATCTCTAAGCTAGTTCTACCCCAGTGTACCTAACCTAACCTAGGTGTAGGGACAAGGTAAGAAGTAGGTGAAGTATTCTATAGTATGGTATACTAAGAGTCTGGTATGCCAAGTCTAGTATGCCAAGTCTAGTATGTCAAGAGTCCCTCTAGGTTCTAGTCAGCTCCATACCTTGAGAATGAGAGAGTTGGGAATCTCCTTCCGGATCTCGAACTCTAACACCCCGCAAGGGGAGTCAGAACACTGGAAGCTGGATTCTCTGCGAGCAGGGATGACAGCGTCTCTTGTCAGTTCGTCAGGCTGGGACACGGGCTCCTCTAAAGTCAAGGTCTCCTCCCACTTGCTTGGGCAAGGGAAGGCATATTTATACCTGGTAGGTGCCTTGGAATGTTAGCATTGACGTGAAGTCGGGCAGAGGAAGACGTCAGGAATGAACCCTTAAGGAATAGCGGTTCATGCATAATAAATGAGTTCTTGGAGAAATCAATAATCCTGTGCTAGGGGAACTCCCAAGAGCTTAAGGGTCTGGTTTCTAAGAACTCGTTGTGACGTTAGGGTGGACGGATGTCGGTGACCATGCCTGTATTTGGAGTGCATGACTAATGCCTAAATAAGGACTGGGATCTTATGCCTATATAAGGGCAATGCGAATTGTGCCTATATAAGGACATGTTTCAGGAAAACCTATATACGAACACCTAAAGCGTAATACAACAGTACCAAAATAGTGCATAACAATTATGCTTTCCTCTCTGCACTCAAACTAGGTCCACACACTCTGGAATATCTTGAAAATACATTTTCCCACCTAATTAATGGTTACCCAGGAGATGATAGGAAAAATGGTGGGGAAGACACTTTTTGCATGTTAAATACTTAACACTAACAACAGCTGTAACACTTTTAATCTCTTGTTAGATATAACAATTGATATCAATTTAGTATGCTAACCTACTGAGCCATTAAAGTACATCACACAGTCCTTGAAAATGGTGACTAAATCTTCGAAATTCCGCACAACTATAATCCGTCCAAATGGTGTGTGAATCACCATTGACTCGCCCCACAACTACAACCCATCCAAATGGTGTGCGAATCACCATTGACTCTCCGTTGTGATGAATGTGAGGTAAGTCAATATCCAATAGCAAAGGTGTGCAAATCACCGCTGTTTGAAACAGATTCAAAATGGCCTGTGCTGGCCTGTGCTGGTATGCCAATTACCGGTATGCTAAGCCGCAATAAAATACTTTGATAAGGTGTGCAGATCACCATAATTTCTACGCACTGTACATGGACCCCCCAATCAAAAATGTGCGGGTGTGGCATGCACGATGACGCGCAATCTGACATGCATGTGACGTGTGAAGAACCTCTGAGATCCGATCGTGTGAAGAACCTCTGAGATCTGACGCCAGCCTCACGCTTTCTGTACTCACAAGAGCAGAGAGCAGAAAAGGCACACACTGAGAGCTGCAGCAAGCAAAACTGCTCTGGCTTGCCAAAGACTCCAAGTTTGGACAGTCTGTGAGATGGAGATGAAATGCCAAAATCCAGCACCTTGTACGAGACGTGAGTCGAGTCGCAGATCCCTCACTCGAGCCTCACCTCTGGTCTCACCAGCCTTGCAGAATTTTATGTTGTAATAAATTCTCGCAGAAGGTGGCAGGCCGGATAAAAATCACTGTGTTGGAACATAAAAAGTAATTTAAAGGATTTTCCTTGTCGGCAAAATATGGTAATCCAAAAAAGAGAAGTAGAATCAGCTATCTTGGTGGTATATGTTTACTCCATATAAAAGCTCCATCCACAGCTCCACCTCCAACAGTGTCCTAAATGTCCCTGTAACATTCCACTAACCATACATGAACAACTAGTAACATCTACATGATTCCATATTCCACTGTTCCACCCCAAGTTGCTACACAATTATTTTATAAATACATGTGGTGGGCACAAGTTCTAGTCAAAGGGAATAACCACCGTTCAAGCAATCTGTGTTTAAACCATGCCCTGCTGATATTGTGGTGAGGATACAGTGTGTAGGACATGGTCGAAGAGCATGCCATGCAGATATTGCCAGAAGAATACTGCAAGTAGGGGTGCTGCACATGGCTATGCCCTCTTCATCATACCCACAAGATATCACCATGTAAATATAATTTAGATTGCTATCCTTCAGGGTTTTCAGGTATTCAATCAGTTCTTTTTCCACTTCAGTGCCTATGACTAGCAAATCACCAATAAGCCGAAAACATTTTATAGTTTGTCATGTTGAAGGAGTGATGGTAACGGCACTATTGTCTTCTTCTGTCAACGGAAAATGTTTTGGTGCACAGTGGCAAAAATGGGGTCCTCGTACTGGTGTCCATTTAGAGATAACTTTTTTACTCAACCACAAAATAATAAAGTGACAGTATTATTTGAGTTATGCCTAATAACATCCCACCTGAAGAAGAACGTTTGCTGATCTTTTTGCTAGAAAATAATTGAGTGCAATAATGGTCGTCAGATGCTTAGTGCCCATACGGTGGATGGCTGCTTCAGTTGTAACCATTGCGTTATGTGATTGATGTTTCCTACATCTACTATATTTTTAGTATCTCTAGTAAATGGCTGCCAGCAGCACTTGACCACAAGTCCTAGGTTTTGGTCATTTTCCTATAATCAAAATGCCTCCCTTCTGTACCAAGATGGTAAGGCTTGCATCAATGCCCTCTGGGCAGTAAAATGTAGGCTACAGCCTTTGGTTCATCCTTCCTCCTGCTGCCAATGCATTAGTTTCCACGTGGTGCAGCTTGCCACCAGGCTCTTTGGAAATTGAAAACAGGATATAGCCTTTGACCATGTGCTGCAGCCCACTAAAATACCTGCAGTACTTTCTTCCACAACTTGGCCTTTGCCATGATTTATGCAGCCTACCCGTGTGCATCCAATACAGAAGGACATGGCCACAGGGAATGGATTATGGCCGATCCCTGCACCCCAGACCCCTGCCCTCAGCACTCACAGGGCCCAGGACATTGGGCACAGCATTTCAGCAATGCCTTCTTCCACTAAATCTTGTAGTCAGTTCCCACATATATCGCTATTGGCCAAACCCTGAGCTCGTACATATGCCCCTTGAGTTGATTTTTCTAAAAATCTCAGTATGGATTTACACCAATGATAAAATTGCACTCACTTAGCTTAGGCTTTATTTTCATGTCAAGTGTGATGCTAGTTTGTCAAACGTATTTATGACATGATTGAACATCTCTGTGAACATTTAAATGACAAAGAGAGTTTGTAGAACTATCAGCTCCTCTATCCCGACAACCACTCACGCCTCAGCTCAGTTGATGCACAACATTTCAAGATCGACCTGAGGTGGATAAAATTTATTTTGCAAAGATTTGTGTAGACTTATCCTACAGAGACAACATAATTAGCAAAACAAAACGAATGTTTTTCTGATGTACCAATGGATTGAACCATAACTACCGAATGACTGTTGTGACTTCGTGTTATATGTAGAAGTTCTATTTTAACCTGAAAAAACACAAGGCTTAGGTCAACATTTCCTATTGCACTTGAAATAATGAGAACCAAAATGATGAAGGGGAGAAAAATATAGCAGTTATTTAGGTTTTCTTTGTGAAACCAGAAGTGCTGCACTAAACCCCAACTCTCTGGAATACATACTATATATACACTAACCCTGATGCCGCTCTCCTTTCAAAAGCGTGTGGTCCTAGAAAGATGAGGTACTCCCAGAAGTGTCTCCTTCCTATTCCTTTTCAGCTGTGGACATACTGTATCCATTACTGAAGAGGATTAATGAGAGGGCTGGCTGTATACAATGATGACACAGGGAGGGAGACACTCTCCTGAATCCCATGGTCTCATGCTATAGTTAGTCTGCCTTAAATTGTCTCCCATAGCATACCAACAGTTTAAGCATTCTGTAATGTCCTTTTCCATTCACTGTCACCTCCTGCTCCTCATGCCTCATCTTTCTATCCCATTGCCTTTTCTCTTGCCCCATGCTTACTATAGCACTTATCACCAAATTATGTCACACACTACAACCCAAGATATCTATCTCGGCAACCATATTCTTGACTATAACTGGGCGGGCTCACAACAGCACTTACCACCAAGGTACAATACTTACAGACATCCAACAGAGCACAGAAGAAATAACTCAACTCCAGACTGACTGAACACCATACACGTAAACATCACAACCAATAAGAACACCGTTTTTTACAGAACACTATGGGGTATATTTACTAAAACGTCTTGGAGTAAAAGATGCTGCACTGTGTGAGAGGGGATACCAGAAGAGCGCCGGTGCTGTCCTGAGCCCTCCCCAGCACTGGCGCAAAATTAGGCTGCTAGCACCACACACAGACCTTGCATGTTAAAGGCGATGGTGTGTGCATGATGGCTAGTATAGGTTTTGTACTGGCAAGGTACATTTACAGTACAAAATACTATGCTTAGACTAATTTTTAAACGTCTACTACTTTGTATCTGTGCAGGTCAGTGCAGTACATATGGAAAGCCAGAATATATGGGAGAAATAAAAGCAATTCGCCTCAATAACGCCAATTTCAAAACTAACTTATTTTTTGATGCAAGAAACCTGTCTACTTTTTTCCACTACATAGAGTTTTGTGTCAAAAACCATGGATGACTGCATGGGACTGCCCATGTACCACCCATAGAACACCCCTTTGATGCTAAGTAACGCAAAGCAGTGCTAGGGGCTGCTTAGTGTTACTTTCAGGTGACTTTCCAGCGCAAAACGGGTTTTGCGCTGGAAAGTAAGTTTCAAATAAACATTTTGCGCTGATTTGCGTCACTTTTGTGACACCGATTGGAGTAAAATGTTAGTAAATATAACCTTACATATCCATCAAAACCATCTTAAACATAACTAGCAGTGCTATGTCTAACCATCATCAATAGCCAGGTAATGGACATTTTAACAACCTACGATATGCGTAATCAACCAGTAAAGCCAACTGTACAAATCTCACTCTCCCTAATATATTAAACCCACAGTTAATTGAATTAGGTGCTGCCACCCAACCTAGGAATAGACCACAGCACAATACCCAAATAAATCACCACAAGACTACTCTGGTCTGTAATGAAAATCTCAGAAACAAATGGAAGTCCACCCGGATGACTAACGGTGCTATGAGGGCATAGTAAATGTCCCTGCACTGTACAAACACCACTGACATCACATTTAAGATGGGCTTCTGGTTTAAGTATGTGGTTCCAATTTGCATTCGCACTCATACTGTGTGTGTGTGCCTGTGGTGTGTGTGTGGTTGTGTGTGTCTGCATGTCTAAAAGGAGTGCTATACACCTGCAGGTAGAAATTCGTTTACTGTCAAGAGGGCACCGTCAAGCTGGGACCTACTGGCCATAGTGGCTGGTATCAAGAAGACTGGACTCAACATGCATCTAAAAGAGAATCATTAATCTACCAAAAACACATTTGTTTGCAAGCAAGTAACTAATTACGTATAGAAACCTCTTGCACTGTTAAGGAAAATAAGTATTGGCAAAGCCAATAGGTTTGTCTGTAACACTTGGGTGCTGCCCTTTTGGCATTGCCAATGTTTTAGTGTTTTCACAAAGAGCCGCTTTGCATGCACACATGATGGAGACATCTAGTAATGCTTTGCTTGAAATAATTAATGAAAAGAGGGGAGAAACGAGGGGTGAGTAGAGAGAACAAAAGAGAGAGAGAGAGAGGAACATAAAGTAGTCTCTCATACACTGCAATGCAATGTCCTCATGTCAGCAATGGAAGGATACAACATATCCAATCAAAACACTATAAACCCAAAATAGTCCTTGGGCAGAACAAACATTAGAATAGGCAGGAAACCCACTGAATCATGAGCAGGGAGCTAAGATAGACAAGAATGCTAGGAACAATGAGCAAGGGGCGGACAACAGATATCTTAAGCTGTCTGGTGTCTACACCTAAAAAGTAGCCAAACTGTTACAGCATCCAAGACAATACATTGTTACACCAAAACTAAGCACCTGGTGTTAAGCAATATGGGCATACACATACAATTATACCAGCTTCATTACAATAGAATGCCACTGCTTGATGTGAAAAGGAGCAGCCAAGACAAATCACTCATCTTTAAAGATGGAGTTCTTCTGGTAATTGTCTGTTATTTTTGTTATTCAATTTATTTATTTCCCTTCAACAGACAATCACATATCTATCTTGTAATATGCATTATTTTCCACTTTCCTTTGCGGCTGAAGATGTGATAAAAAGAGAATTAGCATATGACAGAAACATCCAGCGCTGACATAAAATGTATCAATTCATTTCTTTCCTCATAAAATATATGCGTCGGATTCATGTTTCTAATTCTCATTGAATGCTACATGAACGATTTCTTTGATAAATGTTAATTTCTAGGGCGTCGCATGTTGCAGCAAGCCTCTTTAGAGCACATCTTTTGAAACCAAATGTGTGCAGCCAACCACAAACAATTTACCGGTCCTTATACATGCAACATGAATTTGTTAACCAAAATTGGTTGGCCGCGATTTGCTGGCAAGCTAAATCAGCTGGTTACTGTCTTTGGAGAATATCAAGACTTTTATGACCAGACCGTGCCTAGAATATTCTGAGGAAGGGTGGTTTGAAAAATATTTCTTCTAACTGAATGGTTTAGAGACTTTTTCAGAATTCAAGGTTGTCACCTTGGAATCAGGGTTGAGGAAGTTGCATATCTGAAGGACCTTGGGGCATATTTTAATCCCCTAACGCCACCGGAGCGTCACTTTTTCTGACGCTCCGGTGGCGTTGCGCCATTCCCCATATTTACAAAGTGGCACTGGGCCACTTAAAGTGGCTTAACGTCACCTTGTAAATATGCCCCTTTCTGCCGCAGTCTGCTAAAGCAAAGGAGCGGGTAACGGGTGTTGCACTGAGTGTTCCACTGCAACACCCGTTGCTTTTTGACACAGCCCCAGATTTACAAGGCTGGGGCAGTGCCAAAAACTGACGGCAGGTAAAACCTGGTCTTAGAATGGCGTTTTTTGCTCTTTCTATGTGTACTGCATTTTGCAGCACACATACAAAGAGCAAATCACCATTATTGATTGTTTCTGTGCCATTATTGATTGTTTATGTGCAGGAAGGTGTGCCTCCTGCACATAAACAATAACCCCTGCAGCGCAGGCACCCTTGCAACATGGCACAAGGGTGCCTGCGCTGGTGCTAGGCAGCTTTTCTAGTGCCAGCACTAGGGGAAATGCAGGGGTGCACCGTATTTTTATAAATAAGGCGCATCTCTGTGTTTGAAAATGTCGGAGCGCGGCGTTGCCAAATTTGGTGTAACACTGCGCTCCGGCATTTTCTTGTAAATATCCCCTTGTCTTATCTGAGGGAACTTGTCTTAGAGAAACACTTAACCTTTCCAGTATGGATTCTATTCACCACAGTGAACCTTGTATGTGTCAGCATACTCTGAAGGGGGAATTACCTTAGGTAGCCAAACTCTCAATAAATATGCCTTGTGGGCTAGGAAGAGGAATCGAAAGAGGAGGTATGATCTCTTGGTGATGCATATTGTAATTCTGACATCATCCATTTTTCTCAGACCTACAAACATTTTGGGTAATCTATATTGTGCCATTTGAAGTTACTTCATTTGTTCTTTATCTGGAGATCTGCATACGTGATATTGTGGAAGTTCTCATGATTAATCAGGACAGAAGCTCTGATTAGATTTTGACCAGGACTTGGGCTGAAAAAGGCAGAGATCTTCTGAGTTTTTAGGTGGAAGTATACACGTTTTGTGGCACTATTACTCTCTAGCTCACCCTTTGCAGCGCTGATTAAGGAGCAAAGCCTTTCTCAGAGACATTACAAGTGGTATGAACGCATCAACAATATCATTAAGAAATGAACCAGCTAATAGTTCAAGCCATGTTCTTTTAGATGGCAAAGGGTAATAAGAAAATTGTCACACTAATTAAGACAAACTGTTGTCAGGCTCAAACTTTAAAGAGAAATCAACTGTTGCCCAGTCGGAAAAAGAGTTTATGCTCTACATAGAAAAAGCAAAAAACTGTGAAAAAATGCCCTACTGTACTCCATGCAACTGACTAGGACTCTAACACCTTCTTTGGCAAACTTGTGTCTGACAGAGTACAGATACAAGTTGGTGGTTGGCTTTGGTGAAAGTTTTAAATTTAAAAATTAGAAACTTTTCTAGAAGAAAAATGTCTTCCGCTGGGTAAACCTCGAGGCTGTGTCAAGCAAGATTCTATGAGATAGCTCAGAGCAAGAAAAATGGCAATATGATCCTGTCGAGATTGAGCCTTATCATGGAGACCTAGCAGATTGGCAGCAGTAATACAGTGGTAGTTATTTCACAAACTTCAAAGTTTTTCCACAAGTTCCGGTAGCAGTGGTACCTTGAAGAAAAGTCCTTAAATATTCAGAACTCATTCCTTGGTCATTTTATTTATTTGATTTCTGAGTAAGTGGCCCAACTCATCTTCCAGATCCTCATGAATTGCACAGTGCCAACAGGTCAGCTCAAAATCTCTGAGGCAGAGAACAGATCCCTCTGCCTCAATCAAACATTTGTAAAGCACTGCAAATCACCTGTAAGGTTCTTGAGGTGCTGAAGATGTTGGCTACTGCGTGGTGGGTAGTTCATTCGAACATCCAGTTCTTTCCTGAATTGCTGGAGCGATGGAGTGGTCCTGAGGTGCAGGGGAAGGTTGTTCTATGCCTCGGCTGCCAGGTGCAAGAAGGAGCGTCCTTGGCTGTTGGTTCGGTGGATCTGTGGGGTGTGACAGAAGCCGATCAAAGGTGTTTCATTGGTTGGTGGAAGGTCAGGCGTTTGTTTATGCATGCTGGTCCTTCGTTGTGCAAGGCCTTGTAAGCGTGGGTCAGCATCTTGAATTGGCATCTCTCTGAATCTGGAGCTAGTGTAGTTTCTTGAGGTGGGGTGTGATGTGGGTCCTTCTGGGGAGGTCTAGGATGAGTCTTGCCACGGAGTTTTGAATTGTCTGGAGTCTCTTCAGGATGCGCGCAGTTATTCCTACATAGAGAGTGTTCCCATAGTTCAGGCCGCTGTTAGAATCAAATGCATCATTGCCCCGTCCCCCATGCCGTATACCATGTTATGTTAGCATTCATGTAGCTATTTTATATTGATCGCTATTGCAAATGTGTCTGACCAGCTTTTAAACACGTTGTGCAGGCTAAAGTTAGCATCTGAGATGCCATTTTCCCTCTCTATAGCCGCCATGTTACACTATAAGCAAGGCCCGGTCTCTGTGCCCCCCTCTCTGCTTGCCTCAGCAGAAAGCTGTTTTTCTGTTGTTCCCTCTTATCATATTCAGGGTTGAAACCCAGATGTACTAAATGAATAGTTTATTCTACTTTCGCATGCCTATCCCTGGTCGAAGTTATGCTCCCACACTGGAGAGAGCTGAGACCGAGCAAGATGACCTTGGGAGCCTGATAACGTGTACCCATTCTGCAGGTGGTAGCTCATCCTTCTGTGCCTTCTTTGTTCAGCCTTTGCCCAAGCTGTATTTTTCCACCAGGGGCAGGACTTGGGAGGTGTTGGAAAGCTTATTTTGTGTTACCAAGGGTCCTGAAGTCAGTCCCCTCAACAGCTATCCCATGAGGCTGGTCAGACTGGGCTCCGCTGCAGTGTATTTACTAATAAAGGTGTTAGATTGTATTCTCCACTGACGTCCGGACTCTTCATTTTTGGGAAGGCCGAGAGGTGGTCGCGAGTGACCTGGGTGGCCCATTTCGGGTCACTTCCTTCACCGCTGGTGATGAGGGCCTGCATGACAGTCTTTCTGGTGTTGGCTGGGAGCCACTTGAAGATCTTGCGGAAAATTCGAAGGATGTGGAAGCAGGTGGATGAGTCTGCTTTGACTTGTTTCTTCATAGATAGCTTGCTGCCCAGGATGATGCAGAGGTTGCAGGCATGGTCTGTTGGGCCAGAGGGTGGGCCGAGTTCTGTGGGCTGCCATGTGTCGCTCCATGGCGAGGTGTTGTTCCCAAAAATAAGGACTTCCATCTTGTCCGTGTTGAGTTTGAGGCAGTTGTCCTTCATCCAGTCAGTTGGCTCTGGTGATTGAGGGATGTTCGGATAGTGAGAGGATGAGCTGGGTGTTGTCTGCATAGGAGATGATGTTGAGTCCGTGAGATCTGTCGATGTCAGCCAGGGGGGTCATGTAGGTGTTGAAGTAGGTGGGGCTGAGGGATGACCCTTGGGGGCACTCCACAGATAATCTTCTTGGGCTCCGAGGTGAACGGTGGGAGACGGATCCTTTGGGTTCTACCAGTGACGTAAGAGGCAATTCACTTGAGGGCGTCTCCCTGGATGCCGATATGGATCGAGTCTGTTGATCAGGATGTGATGGGAGTCGGTGTCAAATGTGGCTGACAGGTCCAAGAGGATGAGGGCTGCCGTTTCTCCGCTGTCCAGTAGGGTGCTAATGTCTTGGTGCTGTGGTTGGCTCGAAATCCAGATAGGGAGGGGTCCATAGGTTGTGGTATTCTAGTTGTTGGGGGAGTTAATGGTTGATCGCTTCTTCGAGGACCTTTGCTGGATAGGGCAGCAGAGAGATGGGCCAGTAGCTCTTTGGTTCGTTAGGGTCGGCGGGTGGTTTTTTTCAGGGGGGGCTTCACTTCAGTGCATTTCTAGTTCTCAAGAAAGAAAGCAGAGGTGATAAAAGTGTTCAGGACTTTCCTGAGCTTATCGACAATTGTCTTGCTTCCAAGATTGAAGGCGTGGTGAAGGCAGGGGTCCGAGGGTGCTCCTGAGTGAACAGATTTCATGATGGAGATAGTGTCTTGTGTGGTGAGGAGGTCCCAGTGGGTGAGCAGGTGTTCAGGGTTTGTGTTTGTGGGTGTGAGCTGGTTGATGCTGTCGTGTGGGGAGGTTTGGCATGCTAAGTTTCCATAGATGGCCGGGTCTTGTCGTAGAAAAAGTCAGCCAGATTTTCCCACAGTTTCTGGGAGGGAGTAATGTCGGTCTTGGTGGCAGTGGGATTGGAGAACTCCTTAGCTATGGCAAAGAGTTCCTTGCTGTGGTTTGTGCTGGCTTCCATGCTGTCTGCTACGGTGTGCTTCTTAGATTCTTTCAGAAGGCAGTGGTACTGGTTGAGTGCTGTCTTAAAAGCGGTGCGGTCTTCTAACTTTTTGCTGATGCGCCACCTCCTTTCTAGTTGTCAGCAGTTGCACTTAGTAGATTGCAGTTCCTCTGTGAACCAGCTGGTTCTTTTGGTAGGTCCTTTGAATTTGGCTGTCTTGTCAGGGACAATAGTGTTGGCGTATTCTGTGATCCACTGGGTGAAGTTTTTTGCTGCTTGTTCTGTGTCTGGTGTAGGGTCTGGGAGGTGGGAGCAGAGAGTGTTGTTTCATTGGTCTTCTGAAAGTCTCGGGACTTTCTTCATCATAAAAGCTCTGGAGGTAAGTTCCACAGGGGCAAGGAGACTTCACTCAAAACTCACTTTAAGTCTGTGGGTCAGCAAGGTCAACAGGGGATGGGTGCCACCAGTCCTGGAGCAAACTAGTGGAATTAGAAGTTCTTGCTAAGCAGAATACAACTTTCTTCAGTGATCTCTGGCTGGCTGGCAACAATTAATCAGTGCAGCAGAAAGGGAAGTTTTTTCTCTTCAGATCAGGACAGTTTCTTTCCATGGAGTGATCAAGTAGGGTGTTGCAAATAATAAACCATTTAGTCATTGCTTCTGAGTTCTAGACTGTTCTATACAAATCTGGGGGCTTCATACTCATTTTTTCATCAAAGATATGCACTTCCAATCCTGGTACATGCTTATTACATCACATCTACCTCAGGGATGAATGCACCAGCATTGCAGAAAAGTAAATCCTTGTCTCAGTTCTGCTGACCTCACCCCCTGCATCCCAAATCTGTAGCTAGCTCTCCCAGCTCAGGGTACTGAGCTTCAGAGGAATTCTCCTAACGTAAGCCAATACTTCATCCAGGATTCCCACAGTGCATGGCTCCACAGAATGTTTCTGGATTCCTTTCTAAATGGAGAAAAGGCCTTCTGTTCAGTCACAGATGTCACTCTTAGAAAGAACCATAGCATTCCTCCCTCCCATCTTAGGCATTTGGTAACCAGTCCTTTGAAGGGGTCGCTGGAGAGTATTTGAAAGAATTACAAATAGTATGCAAAATATTCAACAAGTATATTCCATAAAGGGAATCCATAATCTAAATTAGAGAAGGTTTGGGCGAGAATGGCATTCAAATTTAGCAAGATTATTTAAGGTGTCAGCTTCAGAAAACCAAATGAAGGTTTCAAATTAGAGAATAGGAATGCATAGGCATAAAGCCTAAGCACTCAGGCTGTGGCGATTAGCAGAGGCTAGAAGGGTCTACTCAGCTTGAAGTCAGCAAGTATCTCTAAGATCTGTTTTCTCTAGTCTAAGGATCACACGCTATTATAATTCAACAAAACTCTAATTCCAACATTTCTCTTCATTCTCACTCCCGCAAACCAATCAGTCTTCACCAAACTCCGGGAAGAGGTAAACTCTCCAGTTTCACATGACTATGTCCTTGAGTTACTCTGAACAAAATCTTTCCACAAATCGTGCTTCCTGGCATCTTCCTCTCCTCTTCGGGTAACAGACCTGCTCTCTGGAAAGTCCCCCAGGTTCCTTACCTTTCTCCTCTTTTGACCAGCCTATAACCACCTGCTCCATCAACTGGAAAATTCATGTTCCTTGTATTAGGAGGCATTCAACTTTCGTTGGACAAGGAGAAATATCAAGACCATGTAAAGGTGTTACTCTCTCAGGCCTTGGAAAGGTTCTGGTGCTAAATATCCATGTTGGTTGTTAGAAACTCTCCCAATGAGTGGGATTATCTCCTAGGGTTGTACTCTCTGAATGGGTGCCCTAAAACAATCTGTGTGGTGAGGAATCATGCTATTCTTGTGGACTCCAACCTTTCCCTTGATGCACATATTCAGTTTTCTCAATATTTTGTCCTGTCTTCAAACTCTCTGACTCATCTTTCTGTTTTCATGAATGGCTCACATGGTTTCTGCCTTCAGTGCCTTTTCTTCACTCCCATATTGAATATTGTGATCCAACCTCCATGGTTCTTGCGGAGAAATTGAGTCAAACCTCAATATATTCATAGTACGGCAGCTAGAATCATTTTTGGCCTTCTTAAATTCTATCATTTTTCTGCGAAGATCTGATCACTGCATCATATATCATATTGCTGCTTATTCCTGTGGCTGGTCCATCGAGCAGGCCATCCTCAGGTGTAAATTCAGAGACATGTGCAGTTGCACATGCAATTGTTTTTCTTTTTTCTCCAAGAGGAGAATATTTTGGCAAATGGAGAAACTGCTTTCACTACATCGCAATAAGCAGAGTGTTTTAAATCTGTTTCCACCTTAGAAAAACATGGACTCCTACCTTTTGGTCGAAGTAGATTTACTTGTGCTTTTAGAGTGGGGGTAATCATGCAAGCTGTTTGTTACTATCCTCTTGGGGGCTTATTTATGAGAGCCCTGCATCACGTTTGCACCATGTAAAGTGGTACATGCTTGATGCAGGGCTCTTAATCTGATTTATGAGCCATGCAAAGCCACGCTGCGTGGCTTTGAGTGGCCTCATAAATCTTGAGTAATGCAACGCAGAGCAAATTGCTGCATTGCCTTACTCTGTGCTCGGGAGGCGTTCCATGGGCGTTGCGGTGTGTTTTCCCAGGCAACACCCATGGATTTTGATGCTGCCCCAGATTTACAAAATCATGTAAACCTGGGAAGTGCCAAATCCATACGCCTCCCGAGGTGAGGTGTAACAAGGAGAGATATGTTTATTTCTCCTCGTTTTTTCCTCTTTCTATGTGTGCTGCATTCTGCAGCACACATAGAAAGAGGAAAACGCCTCTTAGGGTTGTTTTTGTGCAGGAATGTGTCTCTTCCTGCAGAAAAACAATTCTGCATGCAACGGAGGCACCCTTGTAAGGGTGCCTACGGTGAAGCTAGGCTGCCAAAAAGGCACCAGCACAGGGTACATACGGTGCACTTCTGCCCTTTCACTTTGTCATAGGGCAGCTCAGCAAGGTGCCTTGCTGTACCGCCCTACGCCAAAATCCCATAAATGAGGGCCTAAGTTAGAACTGTGAAAGTGTCCCAAGCATTTTGAATGGCCATTCCTCTATGACGCTACCTTAATATTACCAAAATACCCCTAAATTGACAACTTAGGGAAATTTGCGTTAATTGTGGATTTCCCTAAGAAGGAAAGCAGAGGGAGTTAACAGACTGCAACACACATAGAAAGAGGAAGAAACAAGGAGAAATACAGATATTTTTCCTCGTTACACCTTCCCTGGGGAGGTGTACGTTTTCAGTGCATCCACAGGTTTACAAGTTCTTGTAAATCTGGGGATGCGTCAAAATCCATGGGAGTTGTGTGAGAACACCCACTGCAACAACCATGGAAGGCCTATCCAGGGCAGAGTAACGCAACATAGCTATTTGTGCTGAGTTGTGTTACTCCAGATTTTTGGAGCCACGCAAAGTGGCTTTGCGTTGCTTCAGAAATCTGACTTAGAGGTTTGCAACACGCATGTACCAAGTTGCGTGGTGCAAGCATGACGTAAGCCTATCATAAATGAGGCCCTTTGTGTTCACTTTTAATGACCTGGGCAACTCACATGAAAGAAACTTCAGAGTGGTGACTGGTTTGCATAGACATCAGCAACTACGGTGAAAATGTCCTCGAGCCACAATCTTAACATCAAAAGAAAATTGGAACAAAAATTATTTTCTAGATTAGAGACTTAGCTAAAGCTCATTGCGAATATTATTTTGTTTCTGTCAGTTTTTGCTTTTTTCTCTAGAACTCTGAATTAAAAGACAATAATTTAAACAAGATGCCTTTTCGTACTCTCTCCCGTTAGTCGCAAATTGATTAATATCTTTTTAGTGCAAGGTATTTTTCCAGATTGCCTGAAGGTGGCTGCGTTGTTCTATAAATATCAACTTTGAATCCTCCCTACTTTAAAACCCCACCCGATAATCATCAAGGTGCTGAGAAAGTATGTTGCTTCACTTCTGTCATTTCTGGTTGCTTAAGGTAAGCAGTTCATTCCTCTCTGTTTTCCGAGTTACCTTTATAACTGAAATGGGACCCCTCTAGGTGCCAAGAGATTCACATTACAGATGGTGGGGATGTCTGTTTTGTGATCATCCTTATTACTTAAAGTCCTCTGATTGATCACAGGTCTCTCTGTGTTGATGTTGTTGTTTGCCATGGATAGTGCACAAACTGCATCATCGTGAATGACCGCATATGGTTTGATGGGGCTGGGGAGAGGGTGTAAGGTTCTGTGCCATCTTCTGCGGATTCCATGCAGCCCCATTTTAGTCCCCATGCATTTTTGGTTTACATGGAAACACTCAGAGTTCTTTTTCACTAGCATGACTTTAACATCCATCAGAGAGTCAATCACTTTCAATATATAGTTAGGATGAGTCTGGCTGTGGCGTTCTGCATTGTCTGAAGTCTCTGTAGAAGGTGTGCGGTGATTCCTACGTAGAGGGCATTGGTGTAGTTCAATAGGCTGGTGATGAGGGCTTGTGTCACTGTGCTTCTCGTGTGTAGGGGTAGTCACTTGAAGATCTTACATAGCATGCGCAGAGTGAGGAAGCAGGCAGAGGAGATGGCGTTGATCTGTGATTTCATGGTGAGCTTTTTGTCAATGATGATTCCGAGGTTTCTGGCGTGGTTGGAAGGACAGTTGTTCTTCATCCAGTCGGCAATGTTTGCCATGCATCTGTGGAAGTTGGTTTTGGTGGTGGTGGGGTCGTCAGTGAGGGAGAGGATGAGTTGGGTGTCGTCTGCGTAGGAAATTATGTTGAGACTGTGGGATCTGACAATGTTGGCCAGTAGGGTCATATATGCATTGAAGAGTGTGGGGCTGAGGGAAGAGCCCTGGGGGACACCACATATGATCTCCTTGGGTTCAGAGGTGAAAGGTGGGAGGTGGATCCCCTGGATTCTTCCAGTGGGGAAGGAAGTGATCTATCTGAGTTCTTCACCTGGGATGCCGATGTGGTGGAGGCTTTCGATCAGTGTGTGGTGGAATACGGTGGCGAAGGCTGCCAAGAGGTCGAGGAGGATCAAAGCTGCTGTTTCTCCTCGGTCGAGGTGGGTTCAGATGTAGTCAGTGGCTGCGATCAGGGCGGTTTCGGTGCTGTGATTGCTGTGGAAATCGGATTGGGAGGCAATGAGTAGCTGGTTCTGTTCTAGGAGTGTCATGAGTTGATTGTTGATGATCTTTTCCAGTACCTTTGCTGGGAATGGGAGCAGGGAGATTTGCCAGGTATTTTTGAGTTTGTTGGGGCCAGCTGAGGGTTTTTTGAGTAGTGGTCTGACTTCAGCGTGTTTCCAGGCATTGAGAAATATTGTGGTAGGGATACAGGTGTTGAGTAAGGTGGTGAGTTCCTGGCAGATCCTTTGGTTTCTGAGGTTGAAGATGCTGTGCGGGCATGGGTCTGTGGGAGTTTCCGTGTGGATGTATTTCATGCTGGAGGTGGTGTCCTGGATGGAGAGGATGTTCCAGGTGGTCAGCGAATGGTTCGTGTTGGTTACGGTGGAGGTGTATATGTCGAGAAAGTCCATGGGCGAGGTTGTCGTACAGCTCCTGTGAGGGTGTGACATTGTGTTCGCTGGCAGCCAGGATGGAGAATTCCTTAACATGTTGAAAGGTTCCTTGGTGTTGTTGGCGCTGGTTTTGATGCATGCTGCATGGGCTGTCTTCTTTGTTGCCCTCAGCAAGTGGTGGTAGAGGTTGAGGGAGGTCTTGAAGGCTGCTCTGTCGGAGGTGTCCTTGCTGATGCGCCATCTCCTCTCCAACTGTTTGCTGTTTCATTTCGCTCTTCTGAGTTCTTGGGTGTACCAGCTGGCCTTTTAACAGGATTTTCTCTGGATGTTGCTGGTTATGGGGACAATTCTGTATGTGCAATTGATGATCCAGGCAATGAAGTTCTTCACTCCCTGTTTGAGGTTGGTGGATGTAGCAGGGGCGGATGGGTTGAGGGCGTTTGTCCAGCTGGTCTCTTAGATTATGTCCTACCTTTCTTGGGGGAAGTTGGTCATCTTGAGGGTGGAGGTTTTGGGGTTGGAGATGCTGAAGTGGACGATGGAGTGATCGGTCCATGCGAGTTCTGACATGGCTGTATGTGATGCGGTTGCTGAAGGTGAAAATTGAATCCAGCGTGTGTCCTGCGGTGTGTGTAGGTTCATGGTCGATCTGGGTCAATCAGAGGCTGCTCATACTGTCAAGAAG
Organism: Calotriton arnoldi; assembly: GCA_963921515.1. Taxonomy (NCBI): domain Eukaryota; kingdom Metazoa; phylum Chordata; class Amphibia; order Caudata; family Salamandridae; genus Calotriton; species Calotriton arnoldi. The sequence continues at coordinate 206,822 of CAWUFW010000124.1, read as the reverse complement.
GTGCGCAGTGTTTTTGACGTTGGGGTCGCGATGTGAAAATTTAGGTCACTGAGGAAGATGTAGTCCTTGAGGTTTAAGGCTAAGGGTGCAATGAAGAAGTCTACAGTGGGCCGAAGTTGAAGCGTGGGCCTGGGGGTCGGTATGCAAGTGTGCGTTTGATGGTTGCCTTGGCGTCCATATGGAGCTTGAAGTTGAGATGTTCCATGGGGGTGGTGGTGTTGTCGGTGGAAGTGGTACACTGTATGGTCTCTTTGTGAATGATGGCTATTCTTCCTCCCAGCTTGTTGGTGCGGTCTTGGTGAGTGATTTTATATCCGTTTGGAATCACTGTGGCAATGTCTGAGGCAGATGTGGGGTTGAGCCAGGTCTCAGTAAGGAAGATGATGTCGGGTGCGACATTGAGGAGGAGCTAAGCAACACAGGGACTAGGCGTCACCGCTTTCACAGGCGCTTACCATGGACTCCTGGGTCTAATGCAACAGTTGTATTTTGAGTACTACCAAACTTATTCCTTGTTTCTTTCTTATATGACTGACTATCACTGAATGATTTGGGCAGTTCCCTACTGGTGACCTACAACATTTCTGTAACTTCATTTCTTGTTTGGTACTCATCCAACTGCACTATTTTGAACCAGTGGATTATTATCTTTTTGGTCTGATCACTGCCAACATATGGCCATCGTCTCATATTCATTTTAGGTCTAGTTTTACAACTACTCCCCCATGAAGGGACAACCTTTCTAAGTACCGACTTTGATCATTCGCCGATTTACCTCTGGACTATGCTGTCGACAAAGGAATGAATACCTACATACATTCTATAAGCCTTGAAAAAGTCTTGCAATGACGAAACACGTGTTGGTTGTTCATCCACAAAGAACATTAATTTGTATATCATCTGTATCAGAAGACTATCTGTTTGTTTATACCTTATAATAAACAGGAACAGTGCTCCCTACAAGTCCTTACTGTTTGGACAGTGTATTTTGCGATACCATACCATTTTGAGTGCTTTGGTTTGTTAAATTACATGATTCCACTTACTGGACCCTTTGCAGTCTGTCATTAGCCAGCTTTGGTAGTAGAGTGCGTAAAACCAATATAGCACCACCAGACAATTTATTTTTTTGCTCTGTGTTCACAATACTTCACCCACAATAAATGTATATAGGCTCAAACGATGTGCAATAATTAAAACCACTTCTACCGATTATTGTTCTCGGGTGCGAGGGTGGCGATGAGGTCCCATAATTCAGTGGAATGCTTGCATAGTGAGCGTGTGTTGAGAAGGGCGCATGCGAGTTGATGTTTTTCTTCAGGTGGTGTTTGCGGATTGTTTGGGGTGGGGCTGGTCGGTGGGCTGATGTGTGTGCAATGGCAGGTGAAGTGGCAGTGGGTGCAGGTAAAAGGTCCTACTGTGGCGCGTAGGTCAGTGCGGTGGCAGTGTTTGTTGCGGCATCTGGGGTCGAGGGTGCAGAGCTCAGCGATAGTGTATCTTCGGGGGCAGGAGGGGCAGGGGCCATATCGCTGGTTGCGGTCTAGGCGTTGTCGGGCTCAGATGCGCTTGCCTTTTGTGTGCCAGCGTCACGCCCGCTGCATGGTCGCGCTGCAGCCTGCATTAAGTAGGTCCTGGGGTGGTCAGGGTTTTTGTTAACGGGAAGAACGGTGAGTGGGAAAACCCGGTTGGGAAAACCCCAGCGGTAAAACCCAGGCAGCTGCAGTGTCTCTGGATCAGTCTGGAACAAGCAGGCACTGGAGGCACCAGGCAAGTAGCAAGCTAGGTGTTCCGGTGCCTACTGATGTGGTCACGCTGCGGCCTGCATTAAGGAGGTCCTGGGGTGGGCGGGGCTTCTATTGGTGGGAATAACGTGAGTGGGAAAACCCAGTCGGGAAAACCTGAGCGGGAAAACCCAGGCAGCTGCAGTGTCTCTGGATCAGTCTGGAACAAGCAGGAACTGGTGGCCACAGGCAAGTGGCAAGCTAGGTGTCCAGGTGCCTGTCTTATGCATTCAATTGCTGGAAGCATTTTCTCAAAGCTTTTTAATAGGAAAGTGTGAGCATTTCAACAGTTGTTGATCATATTTTTCCAGTGATGCTGTTTTTTTCGTATTTCTCATTGAAATAGGTAAACACGACCTCTTTCGTTTTGAAGGTCAGTTGCAATGTCTTTGCTGATCAAAAGTGCTCTCTTTTGCTTGTGAACAATGTATCTCTGGGTTAGTGTCTTAAATCTAAAATAAATCTAAAGTTTTATTCCTGCTTACATGTTCTGCATAAATTATTTGTTCTTCAGATGAGGGGCTGCATCTCAATTTACCAACCCAAGGCATCTTTTATTTTTGAACTACTCCTAGACTGTTCTTGATTGTGGTATAGCAGTGCTTTAAAAATGGAAGGGGAAAGGTTGAGGAGCTCTAAAAGAGGGATAGCAGAAAAAGCATCCAAAAAAAAACCTCCATAAGAGGCATTGTCTTTGCAACGAAGGCCGTGCCCAAATACATGTGGAATAGAATTGTGTACTCGACAAATTCATAAATACTTACTGAACAAGCAATAACTGAAATTAGCAGGCAACAACATATTTATTTAGCAGTTTACATAGTACCATTACCATGTGCCTTAAGCAGTAAAGCATTTCACATGTTAATGTAAGCAGCACCATGACAGCTTCCTATTGTTACTGTATTTAGGCCCTTGCACATCAATGGTAAAGAATAGTATCAACCATGTTGCTTTATCCCAGTGCCACAAATGGGACTTTTGGATACTTTGTCGCAGTTCAGGTGTGTGACAGGCAGCCAACATGGTTGATGACAACAGGGTCATGATTTGAATGGTGCAGCAGGTGCAGTGGCACCAGGACCAAAAGTTATCAGAACTCCTCTGAACACTTAATATTGCTATATCTTACAACTAAACAGGCAGTCACAAGTGCAGTTATCCAGCAAGCGCTAGGGTCACGATTTCAACAGTGCAGCAGGTGCAGTGGCACCGGGACCAAATTCTCCAGGCACCCCACTAAATACCGATTATTGTTATATTTTACAACTGAAAAGGCAGTCACAAGTGCAGTTACCTTACAGACAACTGGGTCATGATTTTAAAGGTGCAGCAGGTGCAGTGACACCAGGACCAAAAGCTCTAGGCACCCCACTAAACACCTAAAATTGCTATATTTTACTACCCAACAGGCAGTCACAAGGGCAGTTACCTTTCAGACAACAGGGTCATGATTTGAATAGTGCAGCAGGTGCAGTTGCACCAAGTCCAAAAGTTGTCAAAACTCCTCTAAACACCAAATATTGCTATATTTTACTACTAAACAGGCAGTCACAAGTGCAGTTATCTTGCAGGCAACAAGGTCATTATTTGAATGGTGCAGCAAGTGCAGTGCCACTGGGCCCAAACATTGTCACAACTCCTCTAAACACATAATATTGCTATTACATCAAGTAATCCATCATTATTTCCCTCTTTAATTTAATTTTTCAAAATTTTGCTATTACTTACCAGCACTATACCACAAGTAACAGCACTATATTTTGCCTTTTTGTACATAAGCAAGTCATAATACTTCAACAGACTTTCAGTAACTTATATTTAGGCTGTCCGGTTTTAGGTTTAAACCTATAATAACTGATAAAACCCCACCGAAAGGGAAATAGCCCTCACCAGTGTAAACATATAAATACTGAAAAAACACCTGCACAACCACAAAATAAATGCCATTCAAAGAAAGAAAAAGGCGAGTGAAGGAGTCATTTTTTTTCTTCCTGAAGGGGCCAATACAATGTAACTTTGCTATACAAGCTAGCAGCAAGAAAGACTGGGCTAACATTATTCTGCTTAAGTTTTGTTGTTTATGGATGTCACTAAAATATTGTTTCTTCTTCCTGTTGCTTTTTTCAGTTTTGTGGTCTTTGGTCTAAAGATACAGGGTTTAGAAGTATGTTTTAGGTCTTGTTGAATTATTTTATAAACTGTAGAGAATCAGGAAATATCAAAATTATATTTGATATTTTGGCTTCTTTTGATTCTTTCACTGGCAGGTAAAATGGCTGGTTTCATAAGAATCTTTCCCAATATGTGCCATCACATTTACCCACAGAGAATGGGTAAAACCCTTGATACATCGGTACCCAGTTTCTAGTGAGTCAGTATAGATAGTAAGTGAATTGCCAACACCTCAGGCTTTAAACATTTAATGCAAGGTATAGTGACAAGTATATGTGAAAAGAGTGCTATCACAAAGCATCTGGGATAGTGGTGAAAATATGACACCAGACTTTTGGAAAGCATGGAACGCAGTGTCACTTGGATTGCTGCTGCAAAAAGGTTCTTTCCAAGTTCAACAAAGATTGGAGTGATATTGTTTGTATTTGCAGTGATTCAGCTACGTATATGAAAAAGTTGTGTGATGGCCTGTTAAAATCGATACCTGAGCTGAAGTGCTTCCCTGTAAGAAATCCTTGCCACTTGTTAGATGATATGCTGAAAGCATCTTTACAGTCTTCGGAGTTAATGAATGATTGTGTAGTATCCTGTCCATGTTTATGTTATGCCATTTTCACCACCTGCTCAGCCAGTGTGTTTGTGCTGTGTGCTGCATGGAATGTTGGAGTGATGATGCGCTTCGGAATGTTGGGAGCCTGTGAGGTGAAATGACAGTTGAGAATGGGCTGAGCAGCAGGCAGGCTGCTCCTGGTGGGGCTGCTCTTCAGAACATGTAACCTTCTTTAATAAACCTGCTTGAACTACATCCTACCTGCGTGGACCTCGTTACTACAGAATGCTATTGACTTTTTAGTCCATTCTGGTGCACGGTTTTGTTACATGCGAGAACTAAAACGCAAATATTTCTCATTTTGTGCTTTGTGTGGCATCAAAGAAAGAGTCATCCCAACTGTGTCACTTAGCTGATGGTTCTCAGTACAAGGGGCTGTGAATACTATATTATCCATGCGGCGACCGTTTACAGAATTTTGCTGAGAGATGATGCCAAAGGCAAGAAATGTGAGGATCTTTGGTCGCATATTGATAGTGATGTGAAAAAAAGTACACTCTACTGCATGCTTAGATTTTTACAAGAAAACATAACTGCTGTAGTGGACATAATAAAAAAACGACAGTCTGCCACCACCCTTGTCTGCCAAGCGTTCAGCATAATTGGTGTAGATGTGAAACATCTCCTTGAGAGTAGGCTGGGCGACACCTTTAGTGACTTTGGCACTGCAACATGTTCCATGTTAGAGTGCTTGCCACTTGGTAAGCAAAGCAATGTTGAAGAGCAATTCAGGAACTTTTATTTTACAATGAAATGGCTTGCAATGATGCATAGAAATGTCCCTTCACCAACCATGGCATTTGAAGTCAATGAAACCTCACTGTGGTACTCTGTACAAGTTCTAGATCCCTTCCGTAAACGGGAATTTTCTCCATAGTTTCAAAAGTGCTGCTTCATTTTTGACCGCTTCAATAACTCTGAGGGTATAAGCGCCCATTTTAACGCAAATGTTGTAGAACCTGTCCAGAGAATCGCAATCTTCAAGTGCACCAGTATTGGCATGGAAAGCTATGTCAGAGGCCAGAGTTAGCAAATTGTGTACTGGCTGTTTTGGCGTTGCCCGACTCAAGTGCCAATGTTGAGAGGGCCTTTTCACAGAAAAAAGTTTACATGGGAAGGAAAAAGCGAGCGCACATGGCCAAAGACTCACTGAAGAAGTATTGTATGGTGTACTGCAATAAGTTTGATTTTCAAAAATGTATTTGGACCTCATATACACTGAACATAAACTGTCTATATACCATGCACTATCAGTGCAGAAAGCAAGCAATAATAAAAGCAAACCGTTCCATAAACACCGGAAAACACTGTTTCTTTTGTTTTTAATAGCGCAAAAATGTGTGACCACTGATAACCACTGTTGTTTAAGGTATTAAAATCACTTGAAAACACGGAAAAAACCCCACCAGAATTTACCGAAAAAGGAAACTGAAAACAGGAAAGCCTACTTATATTGTACAACTACTCAGCAAGCTACAACTTACAACAAAAATCGCTTATTTTTAATCATATAGGCGAAACCTAATGCATTTACCTATGCTTGTTATGGTTTGCCAGGGCTCAGCCCTTGCAGACCCTGACCCATAAGTCTGGCCCAGGGTTCACTTTATGTGGAACAGCAGATCTACTGTGAGCCGTTGTTCTGCTGGTGGTTGATAGGTGCTTCATTTTGACTGTCTCTTTCCTCCCTTTTTCCAAGTTAGCTGATTATTTCCAGGAGCTGAGAAGCAGTGGCAGTGGTTTTGAACTTGAGGTGATTGTGGTGGCTTTGAAAAAGGCCACATGCAAGTTAATTGGGAATCTCTGATCGAACGGCATTTTGTCACATAGATTGTTTTTTAAGGCTGCGAGTGTCTTTATCACGTGCACATTGAAACTTTCATGACAAACATGGCCGTTCTTTATGTGCCATTAGTTAGACACTTTATGCTGCACTGTTTTCTAGGCACATCAATCTAAGGAAATAGGAACCATGCATCTTGCAAACATTTCTGATATGTCAGGAGGATTGTCAGTGCTTAATTTGAGCTGGTGGTTACAGGTGGGGTCCTCAGGCACTCTTTTTTGTGCACCAGCACCTATTTCGCCTCATCAGACTGACCCAGAGAAAGAGAGAAAACAATACATAAGGTGGGAAGTAAGAGACAGGAAAACAGTGACAAAAGTTGAAAGCAGGGAAGAAAAAGAACCTGAAAGAGTGAAATATAGGGGCAGGGATTATCTGGTGGTGGATGAAAGATGCATTAGTTGGAATCAAGATTGGAGTTCAGTGCTACGGGTATTTGTAGTGCCTCGGTACTTATTGTATTACAAAATAAGCAATGTTATAGTCACTACTCACAGAGATTACTAACAGCAGCTCTCAGAGATAACAAATAAATGGTTAAACCCACTGAAACGAGTGCAGTCATACAAGCTCAGCTCAATCTGATTGGGAGCTTTTAGTCCATGTATAAATCCACTTTTAACTTCAGAGAGTTGGCCATGTTATTGCATTTGTGGTCTCAACATTTCAGTATTTCAATCATAAAGGATGGTTTCTTTGCCCTTCCCCACCTATTAAAAAAAGGCCTTAAGGAACCACAAATTCCAGAGTTAACAGTTTGGTCAACCTTGCCGAACCCTGGCAAGGTCTAATAAATCATTGGAACATATTTTAAGAAAAACAGGACCACAGCCTCACAGCTCTTCCACCGTCAAAGTGTGCCAACGCATTATACACCCAAGAAATTCAGAAAGATGGTTGTATTGTGTGCATGTTGGAAATGAAAGCAGACCTGCTGTCGAGTAATCCTCACTGCATAGGTGTCTGCAGGTGAATTATTTATGTCCCTTCATAATTGATAACCCGCTGTCATTTACTCCTGACTTCACTTCTCTGGACCATAGCATGGGGTGTGTAGCCGGCTCACCGGGGTGTAGCTTCTACTTAAATAATGCATGGTCCGTCGACCCATGGCATAGTATCCATGTCAGGTAGGCAGTCATAGGTGCAATCAAAGCATCATATTGGAGCCTATAATAATTTATGTTTACAGCACAATCAAGTATTATCTGGTACTTCCATTTACAATAGCTGTTCAAATATTTTTAACAGTACATTTAGACAAGAGTAAGATGTTTGCAGTTATATTCTAGTCCCCCCTTATGCCAAGATTTCCAAAGAATATTGCACAATTTTGTACTTTTTCGAATAGATTTTTACACATATCAGTTTCCTATGTGTGGACAGATCACAGCGGTTGGTTATGTATGTTGAATATTTAACCATGCCCCCAAACAGGTGTTTTAGAGCTATGTTAAATGTACAGTACCTGTGAAAGGCTATAGTTCAGCACTATGAATTATGCAGGAGGAAGACAGCCAGGCAGAAGAGTGGTCCTTCCTGCGGGGAGCTGGATTAGATACCACATTAACTCTTTAGGTGGTTTCGCGTTGCGTCATAAGGTAGTTACCTTGGCCGATGGGTGTCTCTACTTTGGGAGAGTGGGCTCAGTCTATTGGGAACGCAGTGCCAGTTTGGTGTCTTTGTGGCTTGTTATGCAATGAAGGCAAACACTACTGCCTGTGTCCAAGCTGTGCTGCTGTGTCCCACGTTTTATCCCACAAGCCACATTGAGGGGCTTATTTACAAGCCCCTGTGCGCCGTTGGAACGCCACTTTTAGTGACGGTCTAGCGGCGCACACTGCCGGATCATATCTACAAGGCCACATAAAGCCACCCTGCATGGTTTTTCATGGCCTTGTAGTTATGGACTGAGGCAAAGCAGCACAAGTCACTGCGTTGCCTCACCCTGCGATAGGGAGGCATGCCATGGGCGTTACGGTGGGTGTTCCCACGTAACACCCATGACATTTGACACATTCCCAGATTTACGAGATTTCTTAAACCTAGGAATGCGTCAAAAGCCTATGCCTTCCCAAGGGAGGCGTATGGGAGGCTCAATGAGCAGAAATACCTTTGTCTCTCCTCGTTTTTTCTTCTTCTATGTGTCCTGCATTCTGCAGCACACATAGAAAGAGGAAAACACCTCTCGTGATTGTTTTTGTGCAGGAAGGTGTCCCTTCCTACACAAAAACAATCATCCCTGCAGCGCAAGCACCCATACACTATGGTGCATTAGTGCGTGCGTTGGCGCATGGTAGCCCATTGTGCGCCAGCGCAAGGGAAAAGGACAGGAATGCGCCGTATCTCCCTGATACGGTGCATTCCTGCCCATTTCTTTTGATGCAGGGCAGCACAGCAAGATTCCTTGTGATGCTGCCCTGCGCCAAAACCTCATAAATTAGGCCCTCAGTATTACAGAGTTACTGCACTGCTGTAATATGAATTGGGTAGTTTAGCAGAGAGATAAATATGGCCATTTTTGCCATTTTAGAGCCAATAGAATGCAGGTTCACCAGGTTGCAGAGATATTCTCCTGATTAGCAAGATTTTTAATCAGTCTATCAGTCATACTTTGAGATACCTGTAGTCAGTAGTTTAGGAATTTAGGAAGTCTGTAATAAGGTGCCAGTGAACGTCTGTAGTTCAGCAATATGGATGATGCAAAGTGCTAGAAATCGTCTGTGGTTCAACAATATGGGTGCTGCAAAGTGGTAGTGGACATCGGTAGCTCAGAAATATGGGTGCTACAAAATGCTAGTGAGCATTTCTAATTAAGAAAAATGGGTGCTGCAAGTACTAGTGAACATCTGAGGTTTCAGCAGAAAACAATATTGTGTAAAGAACACAAGTAACAAGTAAAAACTACAACGCGCTGCCTCTCAAAGCATTCAGGATAATAAAACTGAAATAATGAGAATGCCGCTCTAAGCGCCGCAGCCATCAAAGGTGCTGTTTAAAATTCATTAATTAGCCAGGAGATAAAGCGCATTGTCTAAACATCAAAAACTGAAGACATCCCTTACCATCTCAAGTACTGCATAGACTCCTGAGCTTGGCTCCAGGAAACCGTTAGTACTTTATTGACACCTATGTGTTGCTCATTTCAACCTTTAAAAAAATACAGTGACACGACGGTCAATATATGTATTCCCCTGTCCATTCTATTTCAAAGCAATACCCTTGGTCGTGCCAGTACTCAATTAGGAGGAGTTGAAGGCTATGGCTAATCTCCACTAGAGCACGGTCCGTTGTTCTCATTTAGTCCGGTGGAGGCAAGAAGTCGGTAGATACTTACCTCCTCTGGTTCTGAGAGCTGCTGGGAGAAAAGAAGTGAACCGTGTCCCATTGGTACGCCCACCATACATCCATAAAACAGCTGCTTGAGGGTGCCATACGCATCTACTGTGCCGTCATATGTTCAATGTCACAGTAAGCAGGCATCCGGTAATCCTCTGATTTACTGAACCATCTTGGGCACCTTACAAAGAAGCCGAATGGCCTTGGTAGAGAAAAAAGCCGCCGTCAGCCCACATAGCTAAGCACACCGGAAGGACAGGGAGAAGAGAGAGCAAAGGCAGGAACCAGCAAGGCAGTGACAACTTTTGCAAAGGAGATGGTCAAAAGCATGTGTGGCATGCTGGCATAGCGGAGGACCTTTGAAACTGTTATTGTGAAAGATAAGAGCTATTGGCATTGAGAATATGAAAACGGGCGCCATGCTAAAACATAAAGCGGGGTGCCCGTGTTGTAAATATGAAAGTGGGTGCAGAGCTAAACATAAAGCGCGGCGCCAGTGTTGTAATTATGAAAGCAAGCGCGAGCTAAACATAAAGCGCGGCACCCATGTTGTAATTATGAAAGCGGGAGCTGTGCTAAACATAAAGCGCGGCGCCCGTGTTGTAATTATATAAGCGGGCGCCGAGCTAAACATAAAGGGCAGTGCCCGTGTGATAATTAAGAAAGCGGGCGCCGTGCTAAACATAAAGCGCAGTGCCCATGTTGTAAAAGCTATGCACGGCTGCCCATGATGTGTCTGCTGTGGCTAATCATTCCCAGGAAATAAAATAGGTAGTCCCCAATGGAACTGATAAACACGTACAGCGTAAGTAAACTGTACTTAGTCGGTGCTGCCTCAGCATAAAACGGAAATGCTGTATGGGACCACCAACCAATAAGGAGCCAGGACAGAAAAGCAATGCTAGAGTGAACCAATCCCAAGCAGCAGATGGGATTACACTACGTACAGTAATTACAGCAGGTCTTCCAGACAGCACATGCGCGCTGCCTAGGCTCGACCTAAAAATGGGTGCACAGCTTGTACTGCGGCTGTGTGCTAGAGCTGATCCCGTTTACAATACGGCCCAGTGTGCACTCACACGTTTATTCCTGCTCACTAATTTAATTTACGTCCCTAACATTATTCGTGAATCGACCTCATAGATCGTTAATATTGCCAGAGTTTTTTTGAGCGGTTTGTTCTCACTAAACTGGAAACAGGCTTGTTAAAAAGAAGAGCAAAACAGCCTTAGACACCGCATTAAAAGAAGCTGGGATAGTAAAAGGTTAATAACAAAGGAGAATTCGTGAACTTCACACCGTCCTAATAAACTATTCTGGCAACCTGAAACAACAGAAGGCAGATTATCTTGTTAAATAATAGATTAAGCGGTTTCCTGGAGTTGTTTTGAATAACTTCTGGGTGAGACTTGTTATAACAACTTGAAACTCGAGATGAACATCCAGAGCTATTTGAGCAGTTTCTCAACTGTGCTTGCTTAATAGATCTCACTTTACTAATCAGACAAGCTTGATCACCAATAAAACAATCGATTAGAAAAGGCGCACTGCGTCATACTGCCTGCATATCTGCGCACGTACATTCGCAATAACCTTGACCGCATTGCCTTTCCAAGGATAAGCCTAATAAAATGTCTGCTCTCTGGAGCACCTCGAACGTCTGCTGTGTGTGGTGTTCCAAGCAAATTGTAAGGTTTGCTCCTCTCCTCTTAGTAAATGTCATTTCTCAGCCTGTGCACTTCCCTTCACGTTAAAAAATATATTCTGTTCCGCACCATATTATATATATATATATATATATATATATATATATATATATATATATATATATTTCAAGAACCACAATCCTGATGAAACATCCTCCTTGAGCGAGAAATCAGGTACGGACCACCAGATAAATTGAATATCGTGCTTTATTTGTGAATTGTCAGCAGCATGACGCGTTTCGACCGAGTTTCCCGGTCTTGATCACATGACATGTCAGGACCAAATCACGTTTTTATACACACTAGCACCATGGGGGCAGTCCCTCCCATACCTTTCATAGAGCTAAACAACAGACTTTCAGTTCTCCTCTTGCTCAACTTACTCAAATGGCTACAAACATCAAAGCAATAGTTTATCAATTCATAAAAATACAAATAATTAATTGCTTTCAATATAAATAGTAAATACACATCATTATTCCACTACCATAAATGGGTAAATACGCAATTACTCTTTGTACACACTATAGGGCCAGTGCCCAATGATATGGTTGTTACATGTAACCACAATTAAATTTAAACATGACGCTCAAAGTTGGCTCACATCTGTTATTTACCTAAAGTGCATAGTGCAAATTTAATGCCCAAAAAAGTGCAAATAGTGATAAAAAACTATGATAGTGATAAAAAGTGAAAACGAGCTCACTAATTTAATTTACGTCCCTAACATTATTCGTGAATCGACCTCATAGATCGTTAATATTGCCAGAGTTTTTTTTTGAGCGGTTTGTTCTCACTAAACTGGAAACAGGCTTGTTAAAAAGAAGAGCAAAACAGCCTTAGACACCGCATTAAAAGAAGCTGGGATAGTAAAAGGTTAATAACAAAGGAGAATTTGTGAACTTCACACCGTCCTAATAAACTATTCTGGCAACCTGAAACAACAGAAGGCAGATTATCTTGTTAAATAATAGATTAAGCGGTTTCCTGGAGTTGTTTTGAATAACTTCTGGGTGAGACTTGTTATAACAACTTGAAACTCGAGATGAACATCCAGAGCTATTTGAGCAGTTTCTCAACTGTGCTTGCTTAATAGATCTCACTTTACTAATCAGACAAGCTTGATCACCAATAAAACAATCGATTAGAAAAGGCGCACTGCGTCATACTGCCTGCATATCTGCGCACGTACATTCGCAATAACCTTGACCGCATTGCCTTTCCAAGGATAAGCCTAATAAAATGTCTGCTCTCTGGAGCACCTCGAACGTGTGCTTTGTGTGGTGTTCCAAGCAAATTGTAAGGTTTGCTCCTCTCCTCTTAGTAAATGTCATTTCTCAGCCTGTGCACTTCCCTTCACGTTAAAAAATATATTCTGTTCCGCACCATATTATATATATATATATATATATATATATATATATATATATCAAGAACCACAATCCTGATGAAACATCCTCCTTGAGCGAGAAATCAGGTACCGACCACCAGATAAATTGAATATCGTGCTTTATTTGTGAATTGTCAGCAGCATGACGCGTTTCGACCGAGTTTCCCGGTCTTGATCACATGACATGTCAGGACCAAATCACGTTTTTATACACACTAGCACCAAGGGGGCAGTCCCTCCCATACCTTTCATAGAGCTAAACAACAGACTTTCAGTTCTCCTCTTGCTCAACTTACTCAAATGGCTACAAACATCAAAGCAATAGTTTATCAATTCATAAAAATACAAATAATTAATTGCTTTCAATATAAATAGTAAATACACATCATTATTCCACTACCATAAATGGGTAAATACGCAATTACTCTTTGTACACACTATAGGGCTAGTGCCCAATGATATGGTTGTTACATGTAACCACAATTAAATTTAAACATGACGCTCAAAGTTGGCTCACATCTGTTATTTAACTAAAGTGCATAGTGCAAATTTAATGCCCAAAAAAAGTGCAAATAGTGCTAAAAAACTATGATAGTGATAAAAAGTGAAAACGAGCTCACTAATTTAATTTACGTCCCTAACATTATTCGTGAATCGACCTCATAGATCGTTAATATTGCCAGAGTTTTTTTTGAGCGGTTTGTTCTCACTAAACTGGAAACAGGCTTGTTAAAAAGAAGAGCAAAACAGCCTTAGACACCGCATTAAAAGAAGCTGGGATAGTAAAAGGTTAATAACAAAGGAGAATTCGTGAACTTCACACCGTCCTAATAAACTATTCTGGCAACCTGAAACAACAGAAGGCAGATTATCTTGTTAAATAATAGATTAAGCGGTTTCCTGGAGTTGTTTTGAATAACTTCTGGGTGAGACTTGTTATAACAACTTGAAACTCGAGATGAACATCCAGAGCTATTTGAGCAGTTTCTCAACTGTGCTTGCTTAATAGATCTCACTTTACTAATCAGACAAGCTTGATCACCAATAAAACAATCGATTAGAAAAGGCGCACTGCGTCATACTGCCTGCATATCTGCGCACGTACATTCGCAATAACCTTGACCGCATTGCCTTTCCAAGGATAAGCCTAATAAAATGTCTGCTCTCTGGAGCACCTCGAACGTGTGCTGTGTGTGGTGTTCCAAGCAAATTGTAAGGTTTGCTCCTCTCCTCTTAGTAAATGTCATTTCTCAGCCTGTGCACTTCCCTTCACGTTAAAAAATATATTCTGTTCCGCACCATATTATATATATATATATATATATATATATATATCAAGAACCACAATCCTGATGAAACATCCTCCTTGAGCGAGAAATCAGGTACCGACCACCAGATAAATTGAATATCGTGCTTTATTTGTGAATTGTCAGCAGCATGACGCGTTTCGACCGAGTTTCCCCGGTCTTGATCACATGACATGTCAGGACCAAATCACGTTTTTATACACACTAGCACCAAGGGGGCAGTCCCTCCCATACCTTTCATAGAGCTAAACAACAGACTTTCAGTTCTCCTCTTGCTCAACTTACTCAAATGGCTACAAACATCAAAGCAATAGTTTATCAATTCATAAAAATACAAATAATTAATTGCTTTCAATATAAATAGTAAATACACATCATTATTCCACTACCATAAATGGGTAAATACGCAATTACTCTTTGTACACACTATAGGGCCAGTGCCCAATGATATGGTTGTTACATGTAACCACAATTAAATTTAAACATGACGCTCAAAGTTGGCTCACATCTGTTATTTAACTAAAGTGCATAGTGCAAATTTAATGCCCCAAAAAAGTGCAAATAGTGCTAAAAAACTATGATAGTGATAAAAAGTGAAAACGAGCTCACTAATTTAATTTACGTCCCTAACATTATTCGTGAATCGACCTCATAGATCGTTAATATTGCCAGAGTTTTTTTTTGAGCGGTTTGTTCTCACTAAACTGGAAACAGGCTTGTTAAAAAGAAGAGCAAAACAGCCTTAGACACCGCATTAAAAGAAGCTGGGATAGTAAAAGGTTAATAACAAAGGAGAATTCGTGAACTTCACACCGTCCTAATAAACTATTCTGGCAACCTGAAACAACAGAAGGCAGATTATCTTGTTAAATAATAGATTAAGCGGTTTCCTGGAGTTGTTTTGAATAACTTCTGGGTGAGACTTGTTATAACAACTTGAAACTCGAGATGAACATCCAGAGCTATTTGAGCAGTTTCTCAACTGTGCTTGCTTAATAGATCTCACTTTACTAATCAGACAAGCTTGATCACCAATAAAACAATCGATTAGAAAAGGCGCACTGCGTCATACTGCCTGCATATCTGCGCACGTACATTCGCAATAACCTTGACCGCATTGCCTTTCCAAGGATAAGCCTAATAAAATGTCTGCTCTCTGGAGCACCTCGAACGTGTGCTGTGTGTGGTGTTCCAAGCAAATTGTAAGGTTTGCTCCTCTCCTCTTAGTAAATGTCATTTCTCAGCCTGTGCACTTCCCTTCACGTTAAAAAATATATTCTGTTCCGCACCATATTATATATATATATATATATATATATATATATATATATCAAGAACCACAATCCTGATGAAACATCCTCCTTGAGCGAGAAATCAGGTACCGACCACCAGATAAATTGAATATCGTGCTTTATTTGTGAATTGTCAGCAGCATGACGCGTTTCGACCGAGTTTCCCGGTCTTGATCACATGACATGTCAGGACCAAATCACGTTTTTATACACACTAGCACCAAGGGGGCAGTCCCTCCCATACCTTTCATAGAGCTAAACAACAGACTTTCAGTTCTCCTCTTGCTCAACTTACTCAAATGGCTACAAACATCAAAGCAATAGTTTATCAATTCATAAAAATACAAATAATTAATTGCTTTCAATATAAATAGTAAATACACATCATTATTCCACTACCATAAATGGGTAAATACGCAATTACTCTTTGTACACACTATAGGGCCAGTGCCCAATGATATGGTTGTTACATGTAACCACAATTAAATTTAAACATGACGCTCAAAGTTGGCTCACATCTGTTATTTAACTAAAGTGCATAGTGCAAATTTAATGCCCAAAAAAGTGCAAATAGTGCTAAAAAACTATGATAGTGATAAAAAGTGAAAACGAGCTCACTAATTTAATTTACGTCCCTAACATTATTCGTGAATCGACCTCATAGATCGTTAATATTGCCAGAGTTTTTTTTGAGCGGTTTGTTCTCACTAAACTGGAAACAGGCTTGTTAAAAAGAAGAGCAAAACAGCCTTAGACACCGCATTAAAAGAAGCTGGGATAGTAAAAGGTTAATAACAAAGGAGAATTCGTGAACTTCACACCGTCCTAATAAACTATTCTGGCAACCTGAAACAACAGAAGGCAGATTATCTTGTTAAATAATAGATTAAGCGGTTTCCTGGAGTTGTTTTGAATAACTTCTGGGTGAGACTTGTTATAACAACTTGAAACTCGAGATGAACATCCAGAGCTATTTGAGCAGTTTCTCAACTGTGCTTGCTTAATAGATCTCACTTTACTAATCAGACAAGCTTGATCACCAATAAAACAATCGATTAGAAAAGGCGCACTGCGTCATACTGCCTGCATATCTGCGCACGTACATTCGCAATAACCTTGACCGCATTGCCTTTCCAAGGATAAGCCTAATAAAATGTCTGCTCTCTGGAGCACCTCGAACGTGTGCTGTGTGTGGTGTTCCAAGCAAATTGTAAGGTTTGCTCCTCTCCTCTTAGTAAATGTCATTTCTCAGCCTGTGCACTTCCCTTCACGTTAAAAAATATATTCTGTTCCGCACCATATTATATATATATATATATATATATATATATATCAAGAACCACAATCCTGATGAAACATCCTCCTTGAGCGAGAAATCAGGTACCGACCACCAGATAAATTGAATATCGTGCTTTATTTGTGAATTGTCAGCAGCATGACGCGTTTCGACCGAGTTTCCCGGTCTTGATCACATGACATGTCAGGACCAAATCACGTTTTTATACACACTAGCACCAAGGGGGCAGTCCCTCCCATACCTTTCATAGAGCTAAACAACAGACTTTCAGTTCTCCTCTTGCTCAACTTACTCAAATGGCTACAAACATCAAAGCAATAGTTTATCAATTCATAAAAATACAAATAATTAATTGCTTTCAATATAAATAGTAAATACACATCATTATTCCACTACCATAAATGGGTAAATACGCAATTACTCTTTGTACACACTATAGGGCCAGTGCCCAATGATATGGTTGTTACATGTAACCACAATTAAATTTAAACATGACGCTCAAAGTTGGCTCACATCTGTTATTTAACTAAAGTGCATAGTGCAAATTTAATGCCCCAAAAAGTGCAAATAGTGCTAAAAAACTATGATAGTGATAAAAAGTGAAAACGAGCTCACTAATTTAATTTACGTCCCTAACATTATTCGTGAATCGACCTCATAGATCGTTAATATTGCCAGAGTTTTTTTTTGAGCGGTTTGTTCTCACTAAACTGGAAACAGGCTTGTTAAAAAGAAGAGCAAAACAGCCTTAGACACCGCATTAAAAGAAGCTGGGATAGTAAAAGGTTAATAACAAAGGAGAATTCGTGAACTTCACACCGTCCTAATAAACTATTCTGGCAACCTGAAACAACAGAAGGCAGATTATCTTGTTAAATAATAGATTAAGCGGTTTCCTGGAGTTGTTTTGAATAACTTCTGGGTGAGACTTGTTATAACAACTTGAAACTCGAGATGAACATCCAGAGCTATTTGAGCAGTTTCTCAACTGTGCTTGCTTAATAGATCTCACTTTACTAATCAGACAAGCTTGATCACCAATAAAACAATCGATTAGAAAAGGCGCACTGCGTCATACTGCCTGCATATCTGCGCACGTACATTCGCAATAACCTTGACCGCATTGCCTTTCCAAGGATAAGCCTAATAAAATGTCTGCTCTCTGGAGCACCTCGAACGTGTGCTGTGTGTGGTGTTCCAAGCAAATTGTAAGGTTTGCTCCTCTCCTCTTAGTAAATGTCATTTCTCAGCCTGTGCACTTCCCTTCACGTTAAAAAATATATTCTGTTCCGCACCATATTATATATATATATATATATATATATATATATATATATATATATGCAGACTTCAAAAAAATTAATTCACTCCATTTAGGGGCTTATTTACTAGTACCTCACTTTTTCCCACATTATAAGTGACTCACCGGCAGCGCAAGGGGCTTGTAAATAAGCCCTTTAGAATGTAAACAAAGTATATTTAGTACAGGTGGAAATGTGGGCACTAGAGTTGAGCCGCCAAGCAAGAGAGAAACACATGAATTCGGAACACGTGAAACATGTTGAGCCGCAAGGGCGACCAGAGCTGACTGAGAGGTAAATTAGAATATTGACAGATTCACCATGCTAAATGTACAGATGTGGCATTGCCCCATGATATTGCTGGAGCAAGGGGTTCCGCTAATCACTTAGTCATCACCAAGAACCCCACTTACATAGGTCGATGGATCTCTGCAGCCCTACCCTAGAGCGTCGGGCTGAAGGCAGGAGTTGGCCTTGTGAAGTGGGGTTCAGCGGCCCATGGCACATTGGTTGCGATGCCTTGCAGTTTTCCAGACCCTGCTGCCAAAGAGGGTGAACTGTTGGGGTTGTCTGCTCATTCTAGGTTGGGTGCAGGGCCTGACAGCAGTCAAAGCCCTGTGGCCAACTCCCATTGTGCACAGCCGGAGCCATGTGCCGTGGGATTTGGCCACCCACAGACCCAGACAGAATCTAGGTCCTGCAGCCAATCCCAAATCAGCCGTACGTATTGGGGGGTAGCGCAGACAGTTGGACACAGAGACATCTTTAATGTGATAGATGATCAAAAAACAAACATTCACAGAAAACAACAAAGGCTAAACTGAAATTGTGGTTAACACCTGAATATATGTCTAAAACGCCTTAGAAATGCACCTAAAAATACAGTTAAACTGCAAATATGGTTATGAATTAAAACCAAAAACACCGATATTAGGACGACAATTCTTAAATCGCACATGAAATGCAAGATGTATATATACATTAAAGCGATGCAAATTGCTGATGATGTGAGACATTTTTAAGGGCCTTTTTTCCAAGTCAATTAACTGTTGTGTCTTCTTGTTTGTTATCTTTGCGCTGTCTTTACTGAGATTTAATGGGAACGAAGGATCTATGGGGCATATTAGCAAGACCGGCGATAAAATTATCGCCGTTTTAGCGGCAGGAAACTGCCGCTAAAACGGCGATAATGGGCTTGCTAATATGCGTTATAGAATTCCAATAGAAGCCCAGGTTAGATGTCCTGCACATCTAACCTGGGCTTCTATTGAATTCTATAACGCATATTAGCAGCTTCATTATCGCCGTTTTAGCGGCAGTTTCCTGCCGCTAAAACGGCGATAATTTTAACGTGGGTCTTGCTAATATGCCCCTATGTTTTCTGCCAATATTCGAACTTTTTTTGTTAAAAAAAAAACCAACTAAGCAGAATGGCCCACACACGTCAACATATACTATCCACATAAGAATTACAACAGAAGCATCTTCATCAAAATACATTTTTGTCAGAGCTTTGCTAGCAGCCTTTCCGAACATTACTGTGTTTGCTTGTCAACAATAGCATCATATGAAAGAAATAGAGGGTTTTGACTATGTCCACTAGTAACAGAACCTTGGTTTCTGTGAGGAAACAGTGAGTCCTCATTGAGTGTGACCAGCTCATCACTTAAAGTGCACTTCGAATTCATTCATTTTTAATTGATTTAAAGGTAAGGGAGATGCTCTTGTGTGAGTCACAAAGTAACCCTTCTGCTGTGCATCACCACTATGCGTGAGCAAATAGTATGTAACTCTAAAATCTTAAATCCTTTTATGTAGGACCTACAAGGCTGGGTGGCTGCTGATCCCGAAAATGGTTTTGTTCTGGTCTCGTTTGGGGCTGGAGTGAAATACCTATCAGAAGACATAGCGAATAAGTTAGCTGGGGCCTTGGCAAGACTTCCTCAAAGAGTGCTCTGGAGGTAAGTGAGACACAGATACCAGGAAAAAGAATGGCTTCCTAGGTTCATGTTTCTTGGGTGCTAAAGAAACAATTTTATACTTTTTTTGAGTGACAGCACAACATTTTTCCTATATTCATGGTCACCAATCTCTAATGTCAATCGGTTTATGGAAGCTGCGCAGTTTGTCAATAAAAAGAAGTTTAAAAAAAAAAGAAAAGAAAATGGCCTCTCGGTAAATATTTAGGTGGCAGCTGAAAGTATGGTTTCAATCATAGTGCCCGTGAACTTCCTGAATATGTCGCATTGGCACGACCGCTGACATGCTCTCCAATACCTCATTTCTGCCTCTGTACTCGTCTCGATTGCCCATGCATTCCCAGCCTGTCTCATCAGCAGATGAACAGTCTGTGCCCGCCGACGTCACACAGTGAAAGCCCTTCTGTCATCGAGTTTAGCTGAGCTCCACTTATCTGTGTGGTGGATTACCTCCCCTCAGCGTTTGACTTCTGGCTCATTTATTGTGTAATACTAGACTTATCACACGCTTTTGACACCATCAACCATAGAGCGTTGAGGGACAAGCCAGTGTGTCTGGCAGGCTCAGGGTCCGCAGGAGGTGGTTGCCTTTCATTGTGCCATTGTGCTCATCCTGCTGGCGCGGGAAGGGATCACCTGACATGACCTTCCATTTTGTGCTGACTCGAAACCCTTCCTATTCTACCTTATGCTGTGTAGCTGATACGATGATTTCTGCTAATTTGTTTTTGCCAGGCTGGTAATTGTATTGTATTGTAATTGCATTTATATAGCGCTTACTACCCCTCGAGGCTTCGAAGCGCTTTTTCGTGAGTAGCACGCTACTCCGGAACCCATAAATGATTACTGTTGAGTTAGTATAGTGAAATATGAAAGTAATTTGAGTAGTGGATAGGTTAGTCATTTATTTGGATTGAGAAGGATAGCGGAAGGATAGAAGAGGGAAAAGGTTTGCATTTATATAGCACTTGTTACCCCTGATGGGGTGTTGAAGTGCTTTTTTTGGTGAGTAGCACGCTACTCCGGAACCCATTAAAGGATTAGTGTTGAATTAGTATAGTGAAATCTGAAAGTAATTTGAGTGGTGGATGTTAGTCAGTTATTTGGATTGAGAAGGATAGTGGAGGGATAGAAGAGGGAAAAGGTTTGCATTTATATAGCGTTATAACTAGCCCCGTGGCATGTAGGTAACCCCAGTGCTCAATTTGAGCTGGTGGTTGCCGGCTTACCAAGAGCAAGAGATGGAAAAACAAACAAAGCTGAAACACAGAAAAACCGTCATAAAGAAATAAAGAAGGAACCTGCAAACGTGAGCTGAAGGGGTAGGGAATGTCTGGTACTTGATTAAAAAGGCCTGAGGTGGATTCAAGATTAGCAGTCTTTTTATATTTTTTTATATATCTTTATTGGCATTTATAATAAGCATTACAAACAGTCAGCATATATTCGCTATTCACATATTGTAGAGCAACAGGGCAACATGTACAGTAGTCCGTAGTCTATTTATAGTATAGATGTAATCAGAGTTGCATCCATTATCTCCAAGGCTTTCCCTCTTATGCATGTGCCTCTTCATTGTTAGTCCCACGTACATCTACTGTGGTCCCCTGTCTCCTAGTTTATGAGCTACCCATCATCTACCCACCACCTCACCCCCCCTCCCTTCCCCCAACTAAACTCCCCCCCATCCCCCCCCTCCATGTATGGTGTACGGTCCCAGGTTATACGACTCTGTCATTTAACCTCCCATCCCTCATCTAATCACTGCCCGGCCTGACCCTGCTACCCCATCCCCTCTGTCTCCTGATTGCCCTCCGCCCACCACCAGATGTTACGCCTTCCTCGGCGTCCTCTCCATCTTCACAGTTCGTCTCCCCAGCTGTCAGCTCCGTCACCATTGCCCTCCAGGCCTGCACATCCTCCTCTAACTTTTCGTCCCGTCTAGTCTGCTGCATTCGGATCACTTCAGCAGTCGCCCATTCTTGTATGTCCCGCACCCACTGCGCTACTTTGGGTGGAATGCACCAATCTCTACTCCTTTTCAAATCCACATGCTGTCAGAATATCTGTGTTAAAGTGATATAATGCATAGTTCCTTCCTCAGGACTCAATCTTTTGAATGCCTCATGTGTCATACAACTCTTCTCCCAAACCTCTGATGAAAAAAGATAATTACATATTTCTTTAATGGGAAATAATTGCAGTCAGCAGACTTGGGTGGCAGTGGAAATGTCTTTATTGTAAGTATGAGAAGCGTAAAAGGCAGGTCTCAATTGTTGGACGATCATAGGCGGATCAGTGGAATCAACAATTTTAGGCGAAGGTGACCCAATGGATTATCTTTCGAATCGGCAACGACTCCACACTGATGTTCTTCCTTTTAAATGCCTCACGTTTACAAGGGTGAGAGAACCACTTCATTTTGGTGAAATACCAAAATGGAGAACATCAGCCTGACGCACCCATTTTTAAGATTTCGAAAAGATTAATTTGAAACAAACTCAACAAAAAGGGACAATGAAAACCAACAGCAAAACGGGCAAGGAGAGAAAGAGGGAACGGTAAAGGAGAGTGAATGGGGAAAATATACTAAAGTGTAGACAGGGACAGATGCACTAGGGAAGAGGTACTGGTATATAGGTAGGTTAAGCAGAACCCGACTGGGAACCCAAAGCAGCCAG
Source organism: Calotriton arnoldi (assembly GCA_963921515.1). Lineage (NCBI taxonomy): Eukaryota > Metazoa > Chordata > Amphibia > Caudata > Salamandridae > Calotriton > Calotriton arnoldi. Next base: position 184,118 of record CAWUFW010000124.1, on the reverse strand, counting down.
GCAATTTTCTCGGACCATCCCCTGCGGAAGCACTGCCTGGCCCCTGGAGGTTGGAAAAGCTTGTTTGCTGCTTGTATTACTGGAGGCTGATATTGCAGCACCGCTGCAAAACTGGCTCCCCAGTAAGGAAACCGACCCCCACTGCTGGAAAACCAGCCCCCACCCTTCCAGCCTCCCGGGGAAACGCCCAATGCCTGGTAAGGCCAGTCCAGCCCTGAGGTTAACAGGTCTGAGTATAAGGAGAAGCAGAGTTGCTAAGGTATAGGCAGAGACAGAGGTTCTAGAGTACAGAATGGGTAGAGTTATTAGGGTATAGTCAGTGATAGAGGTACAAGGGAATAGTTAGGTATACAGTTAGGGTTAGATGCAGGAAGGCAAAGGTAGGGGAAGAGGTACTTGCGTATAGGCAGGAGAGACAAAACTGTAGAAGTAATTGGGTATATGTACAGCATGAGAGATTAGGACATAGATGGATTAGCGGTCCTAGGCTATACTGTAAGTAGGTGTTTAGGTGGTGTCAGACCCCATTCAGGGGTCAAGGGGCAAGCAGGGGCTACTGAGCATCAATTGTGGGACTGGAGTAATTTGCCTCTGATGTCCGTCCTATCCTGGCTCTGCAAACACAGCGTGATACAGCCCCTTCTGCACTTGACTCTCAGTGGTAGCAATAGCAAGCAGTCACAGACTTCTCAGGGAGGTGATGTGAGTATGCTTCAAGTTGAGAACTCAAAAATCACCCAGTAGAACAATAATTCATTGTCTAGCCCAGTGCTTATATTTCATAAAAAAGAAAGGATGTTAATACGCTGAAAAAATGAAATACTAGACACTACAGTATGCAAGTATGAAACCAACTGGCACAAGGCCACTGTACCCAGGTATCAGGGTTCCCTCCTTCCCTCTTCCTCCTCAACTCAGGGTTGGATCTGGTATGGCAGGTTTCAGCCATAGATGAAGTTCTAAACCCCTCATTCTCAATGTTCATATCTCACAAATGCAAGTCTTAGAAGCACCCGTCACAGCCAGGACCCTCAGCACACAGCTGGTCTTTTCCCACTCCTCTGGGAGGAAATTCTCTGGCTGTGAGTGCTTTGGCACTCATGTCCAGTTATCGGAAGCGCCAGCGGATGCCGCCACCCAGAATCTGTCCTGGTGGGTAGGTTTTGGCATTTTCTTTCAAAGATCTTTTTATTAGTTTCATAACCAGCAGCTAAAAAACGAGAATGTAGTCTCCATGGAACCACCTCATCCTGCCCCAGGTTCACAGTATATAAACAGCTCCAAACATCATGTACACATTGTAGCCCCGCCCATAACAATGGATTCCTACCCTATCATGGCCACGCTGAGGTATCTCTCCACCCATCCTCCCCGCTTGTTTGGAGCCCAGGTGGTCAACACGACAATCCTCCCCCCCATGGTGCCAACCCTGGACCCAACCATCTCACTCCTATCCTTCTGCTTCGTCTGTTAATTGCTTCCAATGGTCCCATACCCTCTTGAGTTTCTGGGGAGAACCTCTTGACTGATAGACCAGTTTTTCTTTTTACATGCACCATTTTAAGTTCGAACTCCAAGCCTTGACTGTTGGAGGTGTTCCCCCGTTGTATATTATGTCCCGCTTAGCAACTGCCAATGTAACATTACAAAACAGTTGCGAGTATTTTTCTAGCGATTGCATGCCACATATTCCCAGCATTACCAGGGCTGGAGTAAGGTTCAGGGTGATGGCCCAACCCTCCTGATATTGTCTTAGCGATCATGTCGCAGTATCCTGGTGCATGTGGGCAGTCCCATAGAGTTTGCAATAGTCTGCAACCTCGGAGGCTTCTATCATTGTCTATCTTGCCAATTGCCAACAATTGCATTCTAGTGTAGTACACCCGGATAGTCATTTCCCTAGGGTAACAACATGCTTCTGCCCCGGCGTTACCCTTGAGTCTCCCAAAGTCTCTCTCCCAGCTATCCCTGAGTACCGTGAGGGGGGGTAGACTACGGTGAAGTAGTGTGGCATAGATCTGCGACACTGCATGTTTGTGCAGGTGATCCCCCAGAACTTTCTAATCCAATGGTGTTTTTCTTCCATCCCATCCAGGTTGTTGATAGGGGCCATCAGTATATGCTGCATCTGCATGAAACTGAAAATCTGGCTACCTGCCAAATCATATTGCGTCTGGAGTTCCTGGAATGGTAGCACTTCTCCATCCTTCCAGACGTCCCCTATTTTTGAGATACCCAGCTGCTTCCACTTCCTGGACCCATCTATGTACCATAGGTCTTTCAATACATCAGTCTCCCGGAGGGGTGTCTCCATTGTCAACTTTCCTCCCCATCCTGTGGCCACTATCGCTTTTTACCATAATCACACCACCATCGCCGTCGGGCACAACAGCATGCCCGCCCGGTCTCCCCCACTCAAGTATCGCAGATATTTCTTAAGGTCCATTGCTGTCCTGCCTGCAATCGGAGCGAAGTCCCGTTGACTTTGTACACTCAGTCATTAGCTACCAGTAGCTAAGACGTCAAGTAGTATAATTTTAGATTCAGGAGAGCAATTTCTTTATCATTGGGTGTTCTGGTCAGGGCTAAAACTACTATCCCAGGGAGCTTAGGAGTTCCCTCGTCACTGCATCCACTTCCCTAAAAAAACAATTAGGGACCTCAAATGGAATGTTCTGCAGGACGTATTGGAATTTAGGTAGATGGATCATCTTGTAGAGGGCCGCTGTGCCCATCACCATTAGGGGGAGCTGTTGCCAGTGCTTGACATTGTTTTTATAGTTTTCCAGGACACTCCCTAGATTGTTGGTGTAAAACCTATCACGATTTTCTGCAGCGTAAATCCCCAGATACCTAAACCCATGGGTTCCCATTGCAGAGGAGAGTCCCACTCACCTTCTGGTTCCTACAGTGTCAGGGGGTAAATTGCAGATTTGGCCCTTGTAAGTCCCAAACGCCTCCAAGACCTGCAGGACCCGTCTTATCGAGCACTCAGGGTCCTCCAGGTAGAGGAGCAACTCATTTGCATAGAGCAAAATCACATCCTCCCAGTCTGGGTCTCACTTCAGCCCCCTCAGTAAGGCATTAGTTTGGTTCAATAGAGCCAATGGCTCGATTGCCACCGCAAAGAGCAAGGGGGCAGTGGGCAGGCCTGCTGGGTGCCCCTGCCTAGATGGAATTTGTTTGAAACCGCACCATTGAACTGGCCCCTGCCATCAGCTTCCTAAACAGTAGCCTTGTCCATGCCATGAAGAATGGGCTGAAGCCCCTTTTGCGCAGGACCTCCCAAAGGTATGGCCACTCCACAGAGTCAAAGGCCTTTGTGGCGTCTAGGGTTAGAAGTACTGCCGGCTTCCACACTCAATTTAGGCGCACCAGGCAGCTGAAGAATCTCCTCAGATTGTGCCGAGTAGCTCTATACAGCATGAAGCCAAATTGATCTCCCGCAATTAGGGCGTCCATCACCCCCCTTCAGACGGTTAGCCAGTATTTTGGCCAATATTCAGCAGGGAGATCGGCCTATATGAAGCCCAGTCATCCCTTAGTTTCCCTTCCTTATGATTGAGCACTATTGTGGCTTGCCTCCAGTCTCTGGACAGTGTTCTGCCTTCTCTGGCTGCCTCGATCACTGCCTTAAGTGGCCCCGTAATTTTGGATTTCACGCATTTATAGAATTCAACTGGGAAACCATTGGGGCCTGGTGCTTTCCGGCTGTACAATTGGGTTATCGCCTCAGAGATCTCCAGTTCTGTGAACTCCGCCTCCAAGGTAAGCTCCACCTCATTTCATAATTGGGGAAATGGTAAATCTCAGACAAAGTCGGTCAGGGCATTACCATCCTGCGCCGTCTGGGATTAATACAGACTATTCAGGTGGTCAACAGGTGGTCTTCCATCATAGTCACCAGAGCCCCACCCGGCCCACGCACCCTATGAATCCACCTCTGCTCTTCCACTCTGTGGGCTAGCCAGCGCAATGGATTCCCAGGTTTGTTCCCCACTTCATATAGGTGAGCCTGCTTGCTCTGGAAGAGAGCCCTCACCTCCTGAATGACTCGGGTCCTATATTCCTCCCGGAGGACCTCCAGATGGTTTTCCTGCTCTGCTGTGGTGGCAGCTATGTTGTCTGCCTCCTCATGAGCCAGTTGGTCCTCGAAGACTCTCGGGTCCTTCTTCTTTCGCTCTACGTTTCCCCACTATATGGGCTGTCAAGTGACCTGTGTCACTATGGAGATGGATGATGTTCTCAGATTTTATCCCTGGAACAGGGAGGATCCATCTCACTCACTATTCAGGATTTTTGCTTCCTATTGTTGTAAAGGGTTGGTTATTCGATTTGGGAGAGGGTGGGGGCGAAGTAATCCTTTATTGTCCACCGATCAGTCATTCCATCACTGCAAACGCCATTTCCCTCATACAGTCCTCAACTACACAGACATGGCATACTCAATGCCAGGTGCCTCAATTCGCCCACAAAATGAGGTGTGGTCTGGAAAAGCCTCCAGGACGTCAATCCCTACTACATTTGTCTTCAAGAGACTCATCTCCTGGGCAAGGACCAGGGGAAACTCAAATACGCCGACATCCCACTGCATATTATTCCTCAGCTACTACCAAACAACAGGGAGTCACAATCCTCTTACGCCAAAAACTCCCTCTCTTGATATCCCATACAAAACTTGACAAGGGTGGCAGGTATGTCATACTGGTAGGGACAATAAGTGGATGGCCCATCACAGTAGCTTCGGTGTAAGCCCCTAACGCAACCCAGGACAGATTTCTTCTAAGCTTTCTGGACGAGCTAGCCGGAGTGGCGAAGGGAGATGTCATTCTCACCGGTCACTTTAATATGGTCTGGGACCCTAACAGGGATAGAGTGGGGGTGGAGGAATGAGGAGGCAGGAAACCTATGCACTTCAAAGGGGAAACCTCTGGAAGCCTCTCCCACTTCAAAGGAGGCATTTGGTATAAATATTGGACCTCAGACATCAACTCTTCAGTACACTTCTGGACTGGTGGCGACTCTGCCATGAAGAATGGCTGTTGTGCTGCTGAAAGGACTGCCACTTTGCTGGACTGCAGCCCTGCTGCCCTGCTGGATTGCTTCCTTGCTGCCCTTCTGCTCTCCTGCCTGAGACAGAGGGATTGGACCTGCACCTGAACCCAGCTCCCACAGTGACTCCAAGGGCTAGTCTGCTGGCCTCCCGTTCAGAAGCACAGGGGCTTAACAGGCCCCAACCACGTGAACCAGCACCCAGATCCAGCTGGAGTAAGCTCCCCAGGCCCTGGACCCTTGGTGTGGCCTCTGTGGAGCTGAATTGAAATTTTTGGGCTCTTTGAGACCGCGAATGGGCCCGTTGGTGCTAAAACCTTGTCACTCGCTCTGCCCACCAAAGTGCAGTTCGGTCAACCCAACCGTTCGTTCTGCAGCATCGACCACTTGCAGGGAGTGCAGCCAGGAAGCTCTGGCCCAATCATTCATGACGACAACAGGATCTTTGCACTACAGCGATGACCGTCTGTGACACCATGCCTGCTCATCACTCTACATCGACAACACCATCCGCAATGCTTCTCTGGGTTCGCCGCCCCCTCCACCACAAACGAGACTCTTTGTGCTGGACTGACAAGGTAACTTTTCAGCAGACTAACCTGGTCCCTGTATCCGACCCACGCATCAGCGCGGTTGGCCTGACTTGTGACTTTCTCCTGGTCCCTTATGATTAGATAGCCGCAAGTGCCGCTTTGAGCTGTTTTGCACTATTTTCACTTAAATCTTTAAAATTGCATATTTTCGGTTCTACTGATTGGATTGTTGTCATTTTGGTCTTGATTTCATTTTTAAATTTGCTCTATTTTTGTAAATTGGTGTGGGATTTTTCTTGTGTTGTGTTTTCACTTTATTATTGTTTAAAGTGCTGCATAAATACTTTACAAATTGCCTCTAAGCCAAGCCTGACTGCTCTGTGCCAAGCTACCAGAGGGTTGAGCACAGGTTAATTTGGGGTTTGCTTGTGCCTCGCCCTGACAGGGATTCTGGTTGCTGCTTGAGTAGGGTTTCACCCCCCTCAACCAGTTATCCAATTTCTCACATTTTCCAATTTATAAATTTTGGTTTCACACACACAAATGGATTTGCTTGAACAAAGATTCTTTTTTAAGTTCAAAAATCTTTACTGGGATTTTTTTTTGCATAATCCAAACACAAGAGGATACAAAAGAAATAAACACATATAACATAACTTACATTGGTGGTAGTAAAGATACAGTTCAGATAAACAAAATTACAAAAAAAAGGAGTAAGCAATAGAATCGGAGTGTAGGAAACCTTGTGCACTGTTATGATGGTAAATCATTATCATGACTAGAGAATGGGTTACAGAGAGCGAAATATACAACCTGTGTACATAAATTGCAAGAGGACAATGATAACAGCTGATAGAGTACTTGGAAGACAGTGGCTCACAACACTGGAAATGATTCAGTTCGATAAGGATTTGTGACATATTGAGGAAAATGGGTACACTGCATGCATAGTGTAGATGGAACCAGACCTCAGAAATTCTTGTATAAAACACGGGAGGAAGGATAGGATGAAGAACAAGTGGGGAACCTCATGGGGGTTTATTGGTAGCAAAGTAAGTGTGAAGAGTATCCCACAGGGGTCTATGTTGTGGTTTACATGGTGAGTCGTGAAGTGTGATATTGTCTGCCCCTCTTATATGTGCAATCCAGTTCGAACTAAATTTGAAAGAAGTGACAGCAGTGTCCTTCCAGTTAGTAAGTACAGACCGGCACGCTGCAGTTAATAGGATGTCTAATAATAGTGCATCATTGGGCGAGCCCACCCAGAGGTCCAGAAATCCCTTAATGTGGGAGTTAAAATCTCAGTTAAGCTGAAAACAGAATAGTGTTCAGAAAAAGTCAAAAATCTTTCCAAAATATAGAAACCGAGTGACAATGCATAAGGTGTGTTAAGTCACTGACTTCCTCATTGCAGTTCCAACAAGTCGGATTGTCCTTGAGGGCTAGTTTACGGAGTTGAGAAGGAGTCCAGTATATTCTGTGTAGAAGCCAGTATTTGGTATGGGACAGGGTAGGGCTAATTTTGTGGGAGATGACCAGTTTCCATATCAGAGTCCATTCCTCTTGGGATATGGAGTTACACTCGTCCCATTTACAATGTGTGACAAGGTTTAAATGAGTGGAGGTAGGTTTTAAGAGTTTATAGAATTTTGAAACCTGGTGTCTAGATTTGTTGGTTAAGTCGATCAGTTTAGGGAGGGAATGATCTTGTAAGGAGGGTTTAGATTTAGATACACAGGACTTAAGCTTAAGAAAATCGTAAAAATCTATGTTCTCCAGTTCATATTAAATTTGAAGTACTTTGAAAGTAAGCAGGTAATTTCTTGAACATAATTGCTTCAGGAAATGAATGCCTTTGGAGGACCATGATTTCCAAAAGATTCAATTGCCATTGATCTGTAATAATGGGTTATGCAAGAGTGAAGCTAGTCTAGTTTCAATAAGGCCTGTTTGGTATTTTAAATATCTACTTGGCTGGTAGTGATGGCCTAATTTTAGTGGACAATAGCATGATAGGATGTGTATCGTCTAAAGTCACTTTTTTGACCAAAAGCCAGGCTGGAGTGTATTCTACTGGCGGAGAAAACCACACAGAGTCCTGTTTTGCAAGGAATGCCATTTGGTAATTTTAAAAAATTGCCAGATTTACCCCTCCTAAGTTTACGGCAAGTCTGAGTATCTTAATTGTGCTCCTAGGATGTTTATTTTGCCAAATAACGTTTCCTAGCATTTTTTCCAGTTTATGATGAAATTAATTTGAAAGAGTTATGGGGAGCATACATACGAGATAATTTACTGTAGGCATTACCATTATCTTAATTGTCTCGATACACCCCCACCAGGTAATGAATGTGGGGTTCCAACCATCTAATAGAACTTGTATTTTCCATAGAGTCTTTGTATCATTATGTTTCAGGGTTTCTATCAGATCTGATCCAAACTCTATTCCTAAATATTTCAGATGGTGTGTTTTCCAAGCTATTCCTGAGTCTTATAATATCTCTTTAGAACATATATTATTCAGACCTTTGACTTCTGATTTATCCCTGTTAAGGCTGTAACCTGCTACCAGGGTATAGTTGTCTATTTTATCTATGTGTGCTTTTATGGAGGAACGAGCGTTGTCTGTCATAATCAGGATATTATCTGCATATGTTGCCACCTTAACTGCAATGTTGTTGAAAGCAGCACTGGTAATTAAAATATTATTCTGGATATTGTGGTGTAGTGGTTCTAAAGCAAGGATAAATGGGGAGGGGGATAGTGGACACCCTTGTCTCATCCCCTTCTTTAGTTTAAACGAGGAAGAAGTAAGCCCTCCTGCTCTTACTCTAGCACAAGGATTGCTGTCAAGAGCCATAATCATTTTGATAAAGCCTTCACCTAGGTTAAATTTGAGCAAGGTTTCTTTGAGTAAGGTCCGCAAAACTTTATCGAAAGCCTTTTCGGCATCTACATTAATGGCAACAGTTTCAGAAGATGCAACTTTAGCTCTTTCTAAAATGTGACACAACAGTCAAGTGTTATCGTTAGACATGCGATTCTTCATAAATCCTACTTGTGATCCACCAATTAATTGTGGGAGAAAAGGCTACAGTCTTTTAGTTAAGATCTTAGCATAATTCTTAGCATCCATATTAATTAAGGAGATTGGCCTATAGTTTTTTGCCATAGTTGGATCCTTACCATCTTTTGGAATGACTACTATAGTGGCTTTGCTTGTTGTACCTGTAATAGAGCCAGAGTTAGGAAAATGTTTGAATAAGTCTGCTAGTGTGGGGATTAGTGGGGGAGCAAATGTTTTTTTTCTTTGTACTCACATCACCACTGTGTCTGCAATGCTTAGACCGCCAAACCCAGTTCTAGCTTCCACTTGGTCTATTGCATTCACGTTGTTTCCATCGCAATGGAACTAGTCGGCCAGGCTGTAATCTTAAACTGTTCCATTGGTGTAATCATTAGATCTTATGAGGATTCAGCAGTGGTTCCCTCTAGTCCAGACCATCTAATAAACTCATCCTAGGCTGCCAACTTCCTCCCTGGAGAGCCTTCCAGGCACATACGGCAAGTCCATTTAGCCGCCTTGATCCAATCTATTACACTCGGGATACAGGGTCGATCCAGTGTTTACAGATCTCCCTCCTTGCTAGTAATAGAGGACAAGAACAATTTGATTCCTACTCAATGAACTATGTGTGATGTTATCCACCCCAATAGGACTAATATGGGGTTTGGTACGATGGCGACACCTAGGATATCTTTTAAGATGGATTCAATATTTGTCCGAAATGTCTTTATTCCGGGACAGGTGAAAAAGACATGTTCCTCATCACTTTCATAAAGCTGCATCTTCTACACCTTGGGCATGGCTGTGTTACAAACTTAGCATTTTTTTTTGGAGTCCAATAAAGCCTATTGATGTAAAAAATGATTTTGCTTTAAGTTCGCGGGTTTAACGATCGAGTATAACAGTTTCAGAGAATTATTCCATATCAGTTGCATCTCCACCCTCTGAAAAATGTCCTCCCAGATCGTGTGTGGTGCAAACAAGTTTTTATCCTCAGCGTCCAGGAGCTTCCAATACCAGAGGGCAACTTCCTTCCTTTTAGGTGTCTCATCCTGAAGAGAGGACTCGAATTCCCAGTCCCCTTTTACCTCCGAAGTCGAAGTTGCAAACCAGGAGGAAAGCTGCACAAATTTAAACCTAGAGAGGGTGCCTTGGGTTTTAGCTTTCAGGACCTCCCATGGTAAGATTCCCTTATCTGTCATCAAAGACTCAGCTCCCACCCGCCTTAATGGAAGACTCGTAATAAGGAAAACAAGGGTACCCCAATATGTGAACCTGGGGTAGTAAGCTGTTTTGGGAAACAATGGTTCTGGAGTGGCCTAAAGGTCCATTCAGAAGTGACCCTGTGGGGGCACTATGATTGAGAGTAGGAAGTTAATTCTTAAGAGGGAGCGGTAAGTAATATAAAGAGGGACATGTAGGTCAGTATATGACAGATGTTTATTCCAAAACAATAGTATTCAGGTGCTCACACAATAAGTGACAAAAGGCGTGATGTGAAAAGTGAGGGTGATATTAAAATAAAGACATCGCATTGACAGCAGTAGTAGGAACTCCTTTAGAAGATTTTTACAGAGTAAAAGGAGTTCATGTTGTAGGGGTCGACGGCGTTTCGAACTCAATTATTTGAGTTCATCTTCAGGACATACATAGGTGAGCAAACTGAATTGGGTTTGAATGCTGTTAATTTAACATTTGGGGTGGCAAGCGTCAGTGAAACGCTTTGCTCCTCTGTATTTGAGCGTGGGAGACTATTGTGCAGAATCAATTCAGCGCAGGCTACAGCAGCAGCAGGACACGTTCCGCTTTTCATCTCCAGGCTCTCATTAAGTGCCCTGGATTCTTCTAAAATAAAAATTCGGCACTGAACGATACCTCACAGAGGCCAGCTGCTCTTCTAGAATTGATTCTGCACAATAGTCTCCCACGCTCAAATACAGAGGAGCAAAGCGTTTCACTGACGCTTGCCACCCCGGATGTTAAATTAACAGCATTCAAACCCAATTCAGCTTGCTCACCTATGTATGTCCTGAAGATGAACTCAAATAATTGAGTTCGAAATGCCGTCGACCCCCTACAACATGAACTCCTTTTACTCTGTAAAAATCTTCTAAAGGAGTTCCTACTACTGCTGTCAATGCGATGTCTTTATTTTAATATCACCCTCACTTTTCACGTCACGCCTATTGTCACTTATTGTGTGAGCACCTGAATACTATTGTTTTGGAATAAACATCTGTCATATACTGACCTACATGTCCCTCTTTATATTACTTACCGCTCCCTCTTAAGAATTAACTTCCTACTCTCAATCATAGAGCCCCCCACAGGGTCACTTCTGAATGGACCTTTAGGCCACTCCAGAACCATTAATGGAAGACTCAGCCCATTCTTCATACATTCTGGGGTGCCAGGAGAATCCCAAATGGGGGCGAAATTAGAGTAATACCCTATATTGACTGTCTGACTCACCTTACACCAAAGGTTTAATGCCGTCTTTAAAACCTTTAACCGAACCTTCTTAAAAAATTTAGGAGCTTCAAATTTATACAGGAAACTGCCCTCCCCAAACTCCCTTATCATTTCACCCAGAAGCTTCCCCCACACAAAGCTGTCTGGTTTCACGAGTAGCATCGTTAGCTTTTTAAACTAAAATGCTTAACAATAAAGTTTAGATCTGGTAAAGCAAAGCTTCCCTTCACAAGCCTTCGCCTCAACTTCTTCCAGTCTAGCCTTGCCCCACGGGAAGCCCATATAAAGCTGGATATTTTCACCTGAATCTTGTTGATAATTGATCTTGGGAAAATGAGGGGAATACAATTAAATAAATACGTGAATTTGGGTAGAATTGACATCTTAATGAGGTTCACCCGTCCATTCATTGTCAGTGGCAGGTTCTTCCATCTTGACAACATAGTATCCACCTCCTTTGCCACTTTCCTCAAATAATGGGCTGGTATTTCCTTCACAGAATTAACAATAGCTATCCCAAGATACTTTAAGTCTGCTGATGCTTTCCCTCTCCAACCGTCTAAGTTTCAACACTTTACCTCCGTCTTAGAGTTATTAACCATATACTCTGAGAAGACGCCAAACTCCGCAACCAACCTCTCCACCCTAGAGTTTGGGCAGGATCAGATGTATAAATGAAAAGGTCATCTGCATACAGCACAATCTTATTGTTGAACGGGGGAGAATTAAAAGGGATTACATACTTATCTTCCCTGAGCAATTGTGCTAATGGCTCTATGTAGATATCAAACAAGAGAGGTGACAGGGGACACCCCTGCCTGGTTCCCCTTTGAATGTTAAAACTCCTGGTCAATGGCCCATTAAGGAGAATCCTAGATGATGAGTTTTTGTATAATGCTCACAGTGTAGAAATAAAACCCAGACTGAATCCCATAACTTCCAAAACCATCCATAAATAGGCCCAACACACTCAATCAAAAGCCTTAGCCGCACCAATTGTAACCCCTGCCAAGGGGATCAATTGGGCAGTGGTGAGATCAATAGTTCCTATAAGTTGCTGTGTGAGTTCTTGAATTTGCTTTTCTGGTACAAACCCTTTCTGATCTGGGTGTAGCAATAGGGGGCTAACTTAGCCAATCTCCCTGCCAAAATGCTCAAAAAGATTTTATAATCTACATTTAACAGGGAGATTGGACGATAGGAATCGGCCTTCTGAGGGTCCTTGGCTGGTTTTAGAACCAAGACAATTGTGGCCTCTTTCCATGAGTTTGGAATCTGTCCTCCCTGTAAGTAGATTGAGTTGAATAAAATCTCCCATTCGGGAACTATTTCATCCATTAAGATCTTATAAAGCTCTGAGGGTATTGCATCGGGGCTGGCGGCCTTTCCTCTCTGTACTGGTTGGAGGTGAGTCCTAATTTCCTCCTCAGTTATCGGGGCATCCATATGTTCTCTACCTGCCCTTGTAAGCCTCAGGAGCCCAACGCCCTCCAACCATTCTCTAATAGTCTCGGGATCAGGATGAACTTCTTCCGTATACAACTCATTAAACAAGGATACGAAAAGAACCTGCACATCCTTGGCCTTATTCGCAACATCTCCCTGTACATTAATTACTAACTCCCTAATAACATTTCTAGACCTCTCTGCCCTTGCCTTGCATGCTAACAGTGCCCCTGCGTTCTCCCCATATTCAAATTGCTTCATACACCCGACTTGCCATCTCTCTCTATACTTTGTTTCCAATTTGACCTTGTAATTTAGCTTGGCCTCCTCCAATTTACTTGATAGTCACTTCCAGATGTTATTAGAACAAGCATTTTTCTGCTGCATCTCGGCTCCCAATGCCCCCACTCTTTCCTCCAATCTTTTGAGCTCTACCCTTTCAGCCTGATTTTTACTGTATACTAGACTTTCCAACACCCCTCTAATGTAGGCCTTAAAAGTGTCCCAGATTATATCCAATTAGGCAGAGCCCCCGTTGATTGAGAAGAACTCTACACTAGCTTTCTTCAAAGTGGCAACTACATTGGAATTCAGGAGGATCACCCTTTTTAATCCCCACGTGTGTTACTTTGCCCTCTAAGGCCCCTAAGCATCGTGCTAACTGCAGCATGGTCTGAAATATGTCCTGGCAGTAGGTTAACCTCTTTTATTTCCCCAGCCAGGGCTTTGTCGACCAGGATATAATCCAATCAGGAGAAGTGACCATACTTCTTACTATGGAAAGTATAGCCTCTTCTTGAGCCTATTAAGTATCTCCAGATATCCACCAAGCCTATATTATGGAGCATATTCTTAAGGGCTTGTCTCGCCCTAGGGGCTTGGGCATGAAACTTTCTGGTAGATCTATCTAAAAGCGGGTTCAGCAGGGTATTAAAGTCTCCCCCAGTTATTATCGAGATTGCCACCTCCAACAAGTTCCACTCCCTCTATCCCAACCACATGACCGTCCACCCGCCCACCCTGCCCACCATGGGGAACCCTCCCATTTCCGACAGGTGAGCAAATGTTTTATAAAAATTTGCAGTGAAGCCGTCTTGCCCTGGTGCTTTGTTTAATTTGATTGATTTGATTGCTGTCTGTATTTCTTCTGCACTAAGATCAGAATTGATGCTTTGTCATCTTGAGATAGTTGCGATAGATCTAATTTATCTAGATAAGACTTACAGTTTGCATTTGAAGGCCGACAATTGTCCTGATATAAGGATTCATAAAATTCTTGGAAAATGTCTAGAATCTTTTGGGAATTCGTTTGTGTTGTATTTGATTTATCCCTGATTGCCGTGGTTCTGTTTGTGTTTGAAATAGGATGCAAGCATTTTCCCAGCTCTATTCGCCTCTCAGAGTCTCAGGCCTTTGAATTTATTGATCCAGACTCCTGCTTTCTCACTCCGTAGTCTATTATATTCATATTTCTTTTTCGTTAAGAGATTAAGGGATGGAGGAATCTAAATTAGATACATGGAGTGCGTCAAGTATCTTGATTCCATTTTCTAAACCGCACAGCTTATTATTGTGTTCTTTGTTTAATTTTGCCTGTATGTCTATCAAGGAGCCGCTGGCTGTAGCCTTTAGTGCATCCCAAAAAGTAGGGGTGGAAACATCAGGAGTCCTATTTTCATTGATATAGTGAAGTATAGTTGTTTCAAGGTGGTCTCTGGATATGTCATCTTTGGTCGAATCATCATTAAAACGCAATATTCTGTTTCTTTGGTTTGAAGTTAGTCCCAATAATCGTTAAAGATATGCACGAGTGATCAGAGATCAGCCTAGGGAGACTGTCCATTTGATCAATAAGAGGAGTATAAGCGCCAGAGATGAGTAGATAATCAATTCTCGAGTATGAGTTATTCGGGTGAGAAAAGAAGGTTTAGTCTCTAGAATCTGAATGCGGGAGCCTCCAACAATCTTTAAAACTAAATCAAGAGCAGATATTTAATAAGGTTTTATGCGATGTGATTGAGTGGAGAGAGGTTCTCGACTGTCTAGCTAGAGTTAAATCGAGGGGAAGATTAAAATCCTCCTCCTTTATAATTAATTAATCACCAGGGATTTAAGGTGTCAGCCATGGAATTCCAAAAATCAGGGGTTGCGGCGTTGGGGCCCTACAGGTTAATGATGTGAATACATTTCTCATTTTGACAGAGTTTTGTAATCACCCACCTGCCTTTTGAGTCAGAGGTATGAGATAATAATTTGAGATTCGACCTGCTTGAGATCATGGTTATAACCCCATTTATCTTGTTCACAGCAGGAGAACATATGACATTACTTGTCCATTCATTATTAAAGGAAGCCGGCTCTTTTGATCCTATTTTGTTTTCTTGTAGCAAGATTACGTCAGCCGTAAGTTTAAACAAGCAGTTCTCAGCTTTCTTGTATTTAACAGGATGGTTAAGTCCCTTGATATTCACTGAGACTACTTTCGAACTTTCATTGAGGCTTGTTTTAGCCATCATAAAAGACACTTGATTGGTCAGGCCCAGTGTAAGTAAAGTATAGCACTGTTGGACAGAGAAGTAACAGTGTGCGTTAAATATAATAGGTGCATAGCCACATGGAGAGGGCAGAAATGAAACTGATGACTGTTCAAATGGAGTAAGGCCAGAGGATCATATTGGGTATGAATGCACGATGTTGGCCAAATGTTAAGCTTCACACAATCCACAATGTGGAATGAGTGAGAGGAAAACAAAAAACAAATAATGAATATAAAACAAACAGCAAACAAAATCCCGTCTTAAGAAACCCCCGTACCCACCCAATACCACCTACTCACCCATTCAAACCACAACAGGAATATTGGAGGAGACAACAGACGTCAACTTATGACTGCGAAGCCAATAAAAAGGTAACAGCATATGAACAGGCCTAAAGTAAACTTGAGGCATATGTGACCGCTACATGAGTGACACATGAGTATATGGGTATGACTATGTCAGGGTATCACTCATATCACCAGCATTAAGTCACCTAAAGAGAAGCAGTAAAGAGAAAAATACAGTAGCGTCACATCATATGTGTGAAGTGAGCTCCAGTGGAATGATATACTATATACATAAAAACATATCTTAAAGAACACCAAAAAGCAAAAGGTTAGCATTCTATATGGCAACAAGCCCTAGTTTTGATCATTGGAAGCATATTTTAGCATGGCAGATGTAGGGAGTTGGCATTGCAAGCTGGGAACTTCCTGTCAATGTATGACCATGAGCACCTAAAAATTTACACATTTCTGTTTTTTCACAAAGTCATTTCTGACTTCTTTCCACCATGGAAGAAGTCCTGTATGTAGTCCTATCGAGGGCTGGAGTGAATCTATGACTTTTCCAAGATGGGATTGAGAATGGAATCTTCCAGTATTAGTAGGGGTGTAAGGGAAGGAGTTTGGCCACAGTGAATTTGTTTAGCAATGTAGAAAACAATCCTAAAAGTTAGCCACTGCATTTGCACTAGCACCACCACATGTATATTTTTCATGGGAAGTGTAATTCACAAAGGTTATTCAGGAGTATTCCAGGGAGCCCGCAACTGTCAGGAGTTACCCGGCAAAAACTGGATAAAGTTTTTTTTTTAAAACAAATTTTATTCAGGTTTTATACTTGGTATAGCATCGGCTCGAGGGCCTACACGTCAATACATTTCAATTTATATTTCACCTTGTACCAGTTAACAATAATACAAAGAGAGGAGAAAGAAAACAAACAGTTAGCCAATATTAACCCCTTGCATGCACAGGAAGGCCGGGAGCCGTCCTGCGCCACGGTGCTCGTGTGCGCAGGACGGCTCCCGGACGTCCTCGCACATGGCAGGGGAAATCCCTCTGGTGCGGGCACCAGAGGGATTCCCTTTTCCCCCTGAAAGCCTCGAGAACTGGGGAAGGGCTTCCCCAGCTCCCGAGGCTGTCTCTGTTCTTTCTGTGCAATGAAGATCAGCGCGCACGTCGCGCTGACTTCATTGCACAGAAACCAAAACTAAAATGAGCCAATAGGCTCATTTCAGTTTCACTTTCTACGTGCTCAGGGGGCTATCTCAGCCCCCCGAGCACGTAGAAAGATGGGAGAGGTATCATTGGAAAGGGGAGAATCTCATTGGAAAGTGGAGAATCTCCCCTTTCCAATGGTACCCCTCTCTAGTGGATCCCTGCTTGGGGATCGCCCCAGGAGGGCGATTCCCAAGCAGGGATCCACCCACATGACACCAGGGAGGGGGGAGCGGCCCCTTGGGCAAGGGCCTTTGCTCCCCCCAATTACATTTGGCCACTACAGTCTTTCTGCCCCCCCTGCGGGGAATATGGGGGCAGTAGCCCCCAATCTGCCCCCCCGGGGGGCAGAAAGCCCACTAGAAGCCAAGGACTTTTCTTTTATTTCATGTAGGGGTGGGGGCTGCCCAAAATGGGCATGACAATGCCCCCACCCACCCCAGAGAAATTACAGTCTTTCTGACCCCCCGGGAGGCAGATGGGGGCAGTAGCTCCCAATCTGACCCCAGGGGGGGCAAAAAGCCCACTAGAAACCAGGGATTTGTTTTTTTAATAATGTAGGTGTGGGGGCTGGTCAAAATGGGCATGACAATGCTCCCACCCACCCACCCCCCATAGAAATTCCAGTCTTTCTGCCCCCCCGGGGGCAGACGGAGGCAGTAGCCCCTAATCTGACCCCAGGGGGGCAGAAAGCCCACTAGGCACCAGGGATTTTTTTTAATGATGTAGGGGTGGGGGCTGCCCAGCATGGGCATGCCAATGCCCCCACCCCAAAAACAATTACCACAGTCTTTCTGCCCCCCGGGAGGCATATTGGGTCAATAGCCCCTTATCTGCCCCCGCGGAGGGGCAGAAAGCCGACTAGGCCTGAGGATTTTTTTTTTCAATTCAGGGGAGAGGTCAGCCCAGAATGGGCATGCCAATGCCCACACCTCCCCAAAAAGATGTTACAGTCTTTCTGCCCCCCGGGGGGCGGATGGGGGCAGTGGCCCCTGATCTGCACCTAGGGAAACCTAGCAAACCTGTACATTTCTGAAAACTAGACACCCAGGGGAATCCAGGATGGGGTGACTTGTCTGGCACTCACCAGGTTCTGATACCCAGAATCCCTTGCAAACCTCAAAATTTGTATTAAAAAAACACATTTTCCTCACATTTCTGTGGTGGAAAGTTGTGGAATCTGTGTGGATCCACAAAATTCCACCCACCCCGCATTCCCCAAAGTCTTCCGAGAAAAATGGTACCTCACTTGTGTGGGTCGGTCAAGTACCCACGACAGGCAAGGGCCCAAAACCTATTGAGGCGACATCAAAATTAACTATCACAAAACAACCTGGTTATGTAAGGGGGGTCCCATGAGCTTTTGGCCCCGGGGTCGGCGGCCATCTAGGGAAACCTACCAAACCCACACATTTCTGAAAACTAGATATCCGGGGGAGTCCAGCAAGGTATGGCTTGCATGGGTCCCCCAACATTTCCCTACCCAGAATCCCCTGCAAACCTCAAATTTTGTTTAAAAAATCAATTTTTTCTCACATTTCTGTGAGAAAGTTGTAGGATCACTGGGCTGACACAAATTTCCTACCACCCAGTGTTCCCCCAGGTCTCCCGATAAAAATGGTACCTCACATGTGTGGGTAGGCATAGTGGCTGCAACAGGAAATGGCCCAAATAGTACTGTGGAGACTTCAAAATTACCTATAACAAAACTACCTGGTTTTGGGGGGGGCATCTGTTATTTTGGCCCCGGGCTCGCCGCCATCTAGGGAAACCTACCAAACCCACACATTTCTGAACAGTAGACACCCTGGGGAGTCCAATGAGGTATGCCTTGCGTGGATCCCCCAACGTTTCCCTACCCAGAATGCCCTGCAAACCTCAAATTTAGCTGAAAAAACCACATTTTCCACATATTTTTGTGTGGAATCACCGTACCTGCACAAATGTCCTACCCCACAGCATTCTCCCTAGTGCCCGAGTAAAATGATTCCTCACTTGTGTGGGTGTCCAATGCAGAATTGGCTAAAAACTTATTTTTAATAAAATTTAGCGCTTAGATTTCTCTGTGCTATACCCTAAATCCCTATGTTTTGGGCTCTTCCCAGTCACAGGCCCGTGCCCCACCCACACAAGTGAGGTATCATTTTACTCGGGAGACTGAGAGGAACGCTGTGGGGTAGGACATTTGTGCCGGCACGGTGATTCCACCCAAAAATATGTGGAAAATGTGTTTTTTTCTGCTAAATTTGAGGTTTGCAGGGCATTTTGGGTAGGGAAACGTTGGGGGATCCGCGCAAGCCATACCTCACTGGACTCCCCCGGGTGTCTAGTTTTCAGAAATGTGTGGGCTTGGTAGTTTCCCAAGATGGCCACCGAGCCCGGGGCCAAAAACCCAGGTGACCCCCCTTGCAAAACCAGGTTGTTTTGTGATAGGTAATTTTGATGTCTCCTCAATACGTTTTGGGCCCTTGCCTGTCGCGGGTACTTGACCCACCCACGCGAGTGAGGTATCCTTTTTATCGTGAGACCTGGGGGAAGGCTGGGTGGTAGGAAATTTGTGGATCCACGTAGATTCCAGAACTTTCCCAGACTGAAATTTGGGACAAAAGTGATTTTGCAGCTAAATTTGAGGTTTGCAGGGGATTCTGGGTTAGAAAACGTTGGGGGACCCACGCGAGCCATACCTCGCTGGACTCCCCCGGGTTTCTAGTTTTCAGAAATGTGTGGGTTTGGTAGTTTCCTAAGATTGCCGCCGAGCCCGGGGCCAAAAACCCAGGTGACCCCCCTTGCAAAACCATGTTGTTTTGTGATGGGTAATTTTGATGTCTCCTCAGTACGTTTTGGGCCCTTGTCTGTCGCGGGTACTTGACCCACCCATGCGAGTGAGGTATCATTTTTATCGGGCGACCTGGGGAAACGCTGAGTGGTAGGAAATTTGTGGATCCACGTAGATTCCAGAACTTTCCACCACAGAAATGTGAGGAAAATGTGTTTTTTTTGACAAATTTTTAGGTTTGCAAGGGATTCTGGGTAACAGAACCTGGCGAAAGCCAGTCAAGTCACCCCATCCTGGATTCCCCTGGGTGTCTAGTGTTCAAAAATGTATAGGTTTGCTAGGTTTCCTGTTATACATGGACTAGTGTTTCTAGAACACTATGCCTCGCTATTGTCACTGCATTCCAGGTTCGTCACTCGAGAGGCGTTCGGTTCCAAGTCAGTTATTGTGCTGGCTTGGAGGCGTCCGCTCTCTCTTCTCACCGCTCCCAATAAATACTGTTTCCTTCTACTTACCGGCGTTGGTGTGATTCCTCATCTACAACAATTTGGCGACGACTTCGGTCAACGGACCCCACGCGCATAACAAGGATCTCCGGCTGTTTTAGCGACCTCACGAGATGCCCAAGAAGTGAAGCGCAGGCCGTACATTGCAGCCGGGAACACGTAGGAGCGCATGGTGAGCCAAGGAGAGAGCGGAGGGTGCAGAAATTGCCCAAGAGCTGCCTTTCCCCAAGCGGAATACTAGGCGAAGGGTCACATTCAGGCCCAGCATTGCGATGAACAGCAATCGAGGGAGAGTCGCCTAGCAACGCGACTCTTACCGATGTCACACCACCAGCGGAGAGTGTTCGATGGACGAGGTCTCTTCAGAACGCAGGAGCGTCAGCTGATCACGCCATCACGTGAAAACCCTCTGTCCACGTCACACGCTCACAGCACGTCGGCGGCCATCTTGAGATTCACCACAGCCAGTCGTCTCCATAGCAACCAGCACCGAGGCCGGAGAAGTACCGCAACGAGTACGAAACACCACAGAAGCAGGTGTTTAAAGTAAGCAGTCTTCATGGTGACTGAGCGGTAAGCGCAGCGAAGCCATAATCATCCGAGCAACAGGGGCTTAAAAGCGCAGCGAAGCCATAATCATCAGAGCAACAGGGGCTTAAAGGAAATTAGCCTCTTTCCACATAAGCTTCCAGGGAAGACCCTAATTTAGTTGGTAACACGTTGTCTGTCAACAAGCTAGGACAGATCTTTACCACAAACTATAACCCTCTTTACGACCTCTTCGACGATATGCACGTCTGCTGCATATTATTTGAGTGACATCTGTTCTCCACACGGTCCAGTGGAACTTAAAGCGGGCATATCATCGTGGGTCTTGTTAAGTGACACTTACAATTAGCTGTTACTTGGGGAGTTTCCAGGGGTTCCCATAGTCTTACACACCAACATGGCAACATCCCAAATTACAGTAGCTTTACCACCCACATTCCTAGCGCAACCTGGTACTCCTGATATTGCTTGGGAAGATTGGTACCCTATGTTCCAAAATTATTTAGAAGCTCTAGATGGGCAGGAGTTTCCGGCCAAAAGGAAGAAAGCAATTTTGTTGAGCATCTTAGGGAAGGAAGGACAAAGGGTATTTAAATTTCTCCCCCAAGCACTCCAAGGTAATGGACAACCACTACCCGACGAATACCAAGAAGCAGTGTGCAGACTTGAAGCAAGATACACGAAGGAGGAGAACCTAGTTCTCAATAGATACAAGTTCTACACCCAACATCAAAGGATGGGGAATCCATAGATGACTTTGTGTCAAGGTTGCGCGAAATGTCTGTAAAATGTAATTTTGGCGCCATGAATGAGGAATTAATAAGGGACCAATTGATAGTCCAGTGTAGTAACAAGAAAATACAAGAACGTTTGTGGGCAGCTAAAAACCCCAATCTAAAAGTTGCTATTGATCTGGCGAAAGTCATAGAGCAGTCGGAGGGATGCATGAAGGAGCTTGAAAAAAGGAATTACAGTACTGATATAAGTGAGGTTTCAGTCCACGAACGAAAGGATGAAGAGGACTATGGCGTGTCAGTTGTGAAGAATAAAGGGAAGTTCTTCAAGAAGGCGTCTACCGCGAGGGTAGGGGTGAGCCAAAGGGGTGTCAGCACTAGAATGTGCAATAGATGTGGGAGTAACTTACATAACGCAGATTCAAAGTTTTGTTTTGCTTCCAGTCAAGAGTGTCTTAAATGTGGGAAAGTGGGGCATTACGCACGAATGTGTAGAAGCAAAAATACACAGAGTTTTGCCAGTGTTCAAGTGGTGAGCGATACCATGAATAACACGGATAAAGATAAGATTTTAGTTGTTACTTCTCAAGAAGAGATATCTGACGAAGATAAAAGAACGAACAGACCCAAAGCAAGTTTTATAATCGATGGGCGGGAGGTAATATTGATGGTGGATACTGGTTCTAAATACACCATTCTTCCAAAATGCCTAGTGAGTGAAACATGGGGTCATAAAAGCCTATTACCTAAAGACATATCTCCAGGGGGTTACCAAGGAGAGACTATTGATATTCTAGGATACTTTGAGGCTAATATATGCTTTTGGCAGCGGTCTATCTATGGTAAAGTGTACGTTGCTGACCATGGTCCACCCATTTTAGGATGGGTACACCAATATGACTTACACATTATCGTTAACCCACGAGCACCTATGCAAGTAATGGTGGTGCAAGATGAAAGTTTGGAAGACATTTTGGGGGAGGCTCATGCGGTGTTTAGAGATGAATTGGGTCTACTTAAAGGGTATGTCCACCAAATTGTCCTAAAAAAGGCGCAATTCCAGTCCAACATAAAGTCAGACGGATTCCCATTGTGGTGAGAGAGGAGGTTAAGAGCCTCATTAAAGACATGCTTTCTTCTGGTGTCATTGAAGTAGTAGAAGCATCTCCCTGGATTTCGCCAGTAGTCGTCACGAAGAAGGCCGACGGAAAATTGAGATTCTGTGTGGACTTGCGCACCCTCAATCAGTCAGTGGTAGCAGACCTGTTTCCTCTTCCCAACATTACTGAACTCGTTACCACACTCAAAGGGGCAAAATGTTTTTCAAAACTCGACCTACGCAGCGCATACCACCAGATCAAACTCCATGAGGACTCAAAGCAGATGACGGCATTCATAACTCCGGAAGGCACCTTTCAGTTCACACGTCTACCTTTCGGGTTGAACTCAGCCGCAAGCGTTTTCCAACGTCTGGTGTCAGACCTCTTTAAGGGGATTTGCAATACTATCTATTTCCAAGACGACATTTTGGTCTACGGCCAGACAGTGGAAGAGCACAATACAATTTTGAAGGTGGTACTCAACACTCTTAACAAGGCAGGTCTAACTCTGCGGAAGGACAAATGCAAATTTATGGTAGAACAAGTAGAATATTTGGGTTACACAATCAGCGCAGAGGGCATCCGCCCCAAAGAGGATTTGTGTAAAGCTATAAGATCTGCTCCTTCCCCAGTGGATAAAGACCAACTTCGTTCTTTTATGGGTCTAATAGAGTACTACTCTAAGTTTGTAAAAAACTTTTCTGATAAGACAGCATGCTTACGTACAATGCTTAAAAGAGGTGTTAGTTTTGAGTGGAAGGGGGTGCATCGTGAATGTTTTGAAAACATAAAGAGTGAAATATGCAATGCAAATGTTCTAACCCCCTTTGATGTTCACTCCCACTCCATCCATACAGTGGATGCCAGCTCCACAGGGCTGGGGGCAATACTTTCTCAAAGTAAGGCTGGGATGGAAAGAACAGTAGCTTTCACTTCAAGGACTTTGACTGACTCAGAGAAGAACTACTCAGTAATAGAAAGGGAGGCGTTAGCTGCCTCATGGGCAGTTGAGTACTTCAGGACCTACTTATGGGGAACGAGATTTACACTAAAGACAGATCATAAACCTCTAATAAAGGTTTTATCCCCGGGAGGGACTGGTAAAGGTTCGGCAAGGTTAGTCAAGTTGGCAGCCAAACTCCAGAGCTTTCAATATCAGGTTGAGTACATTCAGGGTTGGAGGAACATACAAGCTGATTGTCTCTCCAGGTTGTCTGTCGACTGGCGCACCACCACGGGTATGACACCTATTTTAGAGGATGATATTGCTGTCGCCTCAGTGCAAGACGTAGTTGTGGTCGGGGAAGGAACCTTTAGTGCCAAAGATTGGGAACACGAGATGCAAAAAGACCACACGTTAATGGAGGTGGTTAAGTTAGTTAAATCAGGGGCCCGGAGAGAGAGTTGTCTTCCAGTTTCAGTGCGTCCTTATGCAAAAATCTTGGATGAACTGTCCTTGTGCGGGGAGCATGTTCTAGTCAAAGGTGAAATTTTCATTCCGCCTTTGGCATTAGGGGGAAGTTGCTTGGGTTGGCACACGAAGGTCACCTGGGACAGACACTTACGCAGCGTCGTTTGAAGAATCATTTTTGGTGGCCAGGGATAGATTCTCAAGTGGTGGAGTGGGTGGAGAAGTGTTCCTTGTGCTTAGAAGGAGAAAAGAGGTTGAAAATTGGCCAAAAATCAGGTGAGACACATATAGAGGCTCCCAAACTTCCTTGGCATACTATTTGCTTGGATTTTATAGGCCCTATGGGTGAGATGTGTGAAGATGACAGATTTGCCATAGTAGTTATTGACGTGTTCTCTAAATGGCTCATTGTTGAATTTACTAACAATATCACCACCGAGCGCACCATAAAACTCCTAGAGAAGGCGTTTAAAGAGGAGGGGTTACCATCTACGCTAATCACTGATAATGGCACTCAGCTAATCTCTAAAGAAATGCAAACATTCTTAAAGAGATGTGGCATAGCTCATCACCGCACAGCTCTCTATAACCCTCAGGGAAATGGCATATGTGAGAGAGCTAACAGAGTAGTTAAGGGGATTATTCAGATGGCTACGGTCAGTGGAAAAGTGGTGCGAGACTTAGTGGATGACATGGTATGGGCCTATCGCTCAACTTCACATGGCAGTGGGGTAAAGTCCCCGTTTGAATTGATGAGGGGCAGGCCTCCAAGTGGCAAGATGATGCCTTCATGGATGAGACGCTTAGTCACTCCTCAACACCCTCAAGATATAGTGGAGGATTTGTCTGTTTCTAGGTGTGGATTGAAGGTGGGTGATCAGGTTAAGGTCAAATCTGGAAGAATAGGGAGAGGACTTTCAAAGTTTAGAGGTCCTTTCACCATAAGGAAAATTCTCAAGCATGGGGTTATCCTAAACAATGGAGAGTGTTGGAATTTTCGAAGAGTGGCTTTGTACAAGAAATGTCAGAGCCCCTTTCAGCCCGGGGGAGGTTCTGAAGGTACTGATAATAGTGGTTACCTGTTGGCACAAGATGGTGGGACTTCGGGAGGCTTCTCGGGCTCCACCGTAGGGGGGGGGAGATTCCATAATTCCTTTGGGAGCCAATTCCTCCGGTGCTACTGGTGCTGGCAGAGTTAGGGTTCAAAATCTACAGCTAGGCACTTTGCAAAAAAAGGGTCTGTTTTCACTGTGAAAATGTGGTGTGTCCACGTTGTGTTTGGGCCGTTTCCTGTCGCGGGCACTAGGCCTACCCACAGAAGGGAAGTACCATTTTTCTCGGAAGACTTTGAGGAATGCGGGGTGGGTGGAATTTTGTCGATCCACGCAGATTCTAGAACTTTACACCACAGAAATGTGAGGAAAATGTGTTTTGTTTTACAAATTTGTAGGTTTGCAAGGGATTCTGGTTAACAGAACCTGGTGAGAACCAGTCAAGTCACCCCATCCTGGATTCCTCTGGGTGTCTAGTTTTCAAAAATGTATAGGTTTGCTAGGTTTCCCTAGGTGCTGGCAGAGTTAGGGTTCAAAATCTACAGCTAGGCACTTTGCAAAAAAAGGGTCAGTTTTCACTGTAAAAATAAGTGTGTCCACGTTGCGTTTTGAGCCGTTGCCTGTCGCGGGCACTAGGCCTACCCACACAAGTGAGGTACCATTTTTATCGGGAGACTTAGGGTAACACAGAATTGTAGAGCAACTGTTATTACCTATTGACTTTTGATGCATTTCTGCCTTCCAAATGAAAGACAATGTGTAAAAAAGTAGTCATTTTGAAAAATGACCTATAGTTCTCATGCTAGTATGGGTACTCACAATTTTGGAAATGTGCAAATATCTACTATTTCTAAACTCTATATTATGTTCCAATTTCAGAAATACATAGGTGTCTTTCATACCGATTTTTCCGTGTATATATTTTCCCAAGTTAATTGCTATATACCCGGTACATAATAAAAAACCATTGCAAGACACTGCTCAGTTATTGGCTCTGGGTTCGTCGGGTTCTTGGTGAACCTACAAGTCCTATATATCCCCACAACCAGAAAGGTCCAGCGGATGTAACGGTATATTGCTTTCAAACAGCTGTCATAATTAGAAGAAGTTACAGGTGAAAATATTGACACAAAAGGCTGGTTTTTTCAACAAATTTTCAATTTTTCCTATATTCAACTGTTAGTTTCTATAGAGAAACCTTGAAGGATCTACACAAATGACCCCTTGCTGAATTCAGAATTTTGTCTACTTTTCTAAAATGTATAGCTTTCCAGGATCCATTATTGCTTTCATACCCATTTCTACTATTAACTGGAAGGAGGTTGAAAGCACACAAAATAGCAAAAATAGGCTATGTCCCAGAAAAATGCCAAAATTGTGTAAAAAAATTTGGTTTTCTGACAAAAGTCTGCTTGTCCCTGAAATCTGGGAAAATGGTGATTTTAGCACCACAACCCCTTTGTTGATGCCATTTTTTTCCCAAAAACCCCAAAATGTATCTCTATTTTGGCTAATTTCTGGGTCCCCTCCAGGGGAATCCACAAACCCTGGGTACCTTTAGAATCCCCATGATGTTGGAAGAAAAGGACGCAAATTTGGCGTGAATACCTTATGTGGTCAAAAAGTTACAGGGGCCTAAGCACGAACTACCCCAAATAGCCAAAAAAGGCTTAGCACAGGGGGGGAAAGGCCTAGCAGCGAAGGGGTTAAATTGAGCACAGATTCGGCACAGGATAACGTTTTTGATTTGTCAAAAAAAAGAAATGTGCACCTATGAAAGTTCATAAACTTGCAAATGCAGATTTCTTAATTTTTTGTCAATCACCTTGACATTTTCAGTGGCTACAGCCTCTTCCCAATCTGGGGCTCATGCACTCTTTTCAAAGGATTGGCCCTTTTATTGTCATACTGCTATAACTGTCATTCTGATAAAACAGTTGTCTGCGTGCAATTAACCTGTAAAGATCCACAGATATGTAAACATATAATTAGAAGAATTAAGTCAAAAATGGTGAATATAAGAGATTCCTAAGGGAAATGTACTGTGTTACACAAATCCTCGCTTAATACCACCAATGCGTTTCAACCTCCTTTGGGTGGGACATTCAAATTACAGCGAGGTCATCATAAGGATGTAATATTGTAGATGATGATACTCAGATTCGACTCAGTGTTCATGGTAAATGTGTGCTATTATAGACATATGAATGGCCTGACACTTCAGGGGATTATTTCTTGTTTTTTCTTTATTTCTTGTTTATCTAATGCTGCACACTAACACGGATAAGTTGTGAAGCGTTGTGGGACAGGCTACTGCTTTTTCTCCCGTGTAACGCAGAACATTTCCCGGAAGAATCTAGTAGAAAGGCCACGCAAACTATTGGCTCTGGGACTATTTAATGAAGCAAAACACCTACCTCTGAACTCCTTTGACCTCATTGATGTAACCAACCACAGAAAAGGACTTCAAGATTCATGTTTTTGTATGATTTACTTTTGCACGACACTGAGTTTTTATGTTTGTACTTATGAGATGTCTACCTCTTGACAGTCAGTTGAATAATAGCTTTTTGAGTTGGTTAATCTATATGTTTAGTTTGTTATGTCTTTGACCATGTTCGCCTTCTAACTTGCTTTATTATGTTTTTCAAATACGTTTAAGCTCAATGTTTGAGTGGAGTGCTTATAACTAATTCATCCTTAAACAATACTGAAAGCAATACATGTATGCACATTTATTTAATTCCTTGTGTATGTTAATGATTTATAGTTTAATCTTTGACTAGTGGGGTACTGTTTCTTTTCTAGTTTTGATACTTGATCCCTCCCCCATCAGCCTGATCAGAATCAAACCCCACCTAATGTAAAGGCTGATCCTGAGTGTGGCGCCTATAACGAGGGAGAGGACTTTTAATAATGGTATAGCCAGTGGCTGAAGAGCTACAAGGCTATTAGAACATTCCATCCACTAAGGGTGGAATTTTCTAACTTAAAAAGGGAGAAAGAGAAAGGCAAAAACTGGAATGTTAGAGCAAAAGGCATATACCATTTTTGGCCCTGAGCCACTTCATTGTCTTCAGTGGAGCTCTCAACATTCTAATGTTCTAATCAAGTTCAATTTTCAAATATGTTTTGTTTTTATCGATGAATATGAGGGGCAACAGAGAGAACCTTGCCTTACAAAAGGTCCACATTAATGTCAGTAAGCCTAGATGTAAGAAGCGCGCTATATTGTAGATTTCCTTAACAGGCACACTATGGGCCTGATTCACAAAGGTAAACTTAGACCAAAAGTCTAAGTTTAGACCTGAAGTCTAAGTTTAGACCTAAAGTCTAACTTTACTACTAGTAAAGTTAGACTTTTGGTCTAAGTTTAGACCAAAAGTCTAACTTAAACCTAAAGTCTAACTTTACTGCTAGTGTTTAGACCAAAAGTCAAACTTAGACCAAAAGTCTAACTTTACTACTACTAAAGACTTTTGGTCTACAGATGACCTCCAGATTGACTGGTGGTTTCTATTTAACTTCCAAGCAATAACCTCCAGCTGGACTGTGTGTTGTTTTGACTTCAAAACAATTTCACTGAAGGACAGCCACAGTTATTGACAAAACTATTAAAGATAATTTTGCAAAGTTAACCTCTGTGGAAGGTCATGGTGCTGGTTAATAATCACAATTCAATGATTAAGGACAATAATGGTGGAGAAAACATTATATAAAGTAGATATGGCTTTGTATCAGAAATATTTGTTCCTTGGACAATAATTTGAAGTCTTGTGTTACTTGTTTATTGTAGGTTTTCTGGATCCAAACCCAACCTTTTAGGAAACAACACAAAGCTTGTGGAGTGGTTACCTCAAAATGACTTGCTTGGTAAGTGAAATATTTCTTGCAGTGCGCGTTAACTAGTGGGAATGCTCCATGTTTACGATTCTTACATGCATTCCCAGTTTTCTCTTCAGTGACCATTGCCCTGTTTTGGCAGATAAAGCATGAAAAGCAAAGAATTGCCATTGACAAGCTAGTTTTAGACTACTTAAAGCAGCCTAAGGACTACGTTAAGATGCAGTCTCAGCCATAGTTTTAGTTTTGGGATGACTGGTGTCTTAAATAGTTGTACAGTATTTTATCACCTTAGACAGAAGTTAATGGTTGCATGGCACGGCAAAGTCATGTGCTACTTTTGGGTAATAATGTAGCAGCATTTGTTGACATATCTAAAGTAAACAAGAAACGTAACACAAATAATACATAACAGGCCACAACAAAACAGTCAAAACAGAATGCAACACCACAGCACCAATACAAAACAGCAATATTACATTGCAATATTGCAGCCCAAAAATATAGCAGCACAAAAAAAATAACAAAACACATCACTGCACCAACAAAATGCTGCATAACACGCATGCACCACTGTTCTTGTCACATCTTCCAATATCCAGGATTCTGTTTTCATAATACAGTAGTAAAATGTGTTTGGAGCAAGAACAAATACTGCCATACCGTACTACAAAAGACATAGGGGTCGATTCCGATTCGGGCCGGAAAAAGCACCGACCGACTCGGATCCGGAAAAAATACCGACCGACACGTACCAGTGGCGCCCGACACGCCAAGTACGATGCAAGCCGCGATAAATCCGACCGACACGTCAGGAAACCAAGCCGACCGACCGAGCCGCTCGGAAAATAGCAATCCGGCCGGAAAAACACGCGAATCCAACCGACCGACACGCACCCGGAACAAATCCGACCGAATCGTACCCGCCAACTCCAACCCGCAAAGTACGATGCAAGGCGCGAAAAACACGACCGAGTCGGACGGAGGACAAGCCGTACGACCGACACGCATACAAAACCGAGCCGAAGCAACACAATACACCGCGACCGACGCGTACGCAGCATACAAAACTGCACAAACACAGCGTGAACGAAACGGAAAACACCGTACGAGACCAATGCAGGGTCCGACTCGGTCACAAGAACGTTTCCAACATACACAAACAGCACAAAGGAAAAATCAACCAAAAAAAGGCCAAACAAGCAATTACCAAGCCAATAAATACTGGGGGGGTGGGGACAGAGAACAAAGACACACCCACAACTCCACCTATATAAAGGACACAAATCACTACCATGAGCCTTTGCAAATGCCATTTCACTGCCAGCACCCAAGAGAAAGCAACCACACACCCACAGCTCATCCCTCACACAAGCCACACACCATCAGCACACCAACAAATACCTACCTCACATACACCCAGCAAAACACACACTCACACACCCTCACCTGCACACCAACACACACATCACTCACCATCACCACCCATCACCATGCCCCCCAAGAAGAATCCCAAGTTCCTAGATTGTGAATTGGAAGTCCTGGTAGACGAGATCCTCAGGGTGGAGCCACAGCTGTTTGGCACTCTGGTCCAACAGACCCCCATGTCGCAGAAAACCAAGATGTGGGAGAGGATCATCAACAGGGTGAACGCCCAATCATCATGTCGGCGCACAAAGACGGACATCCAGAACAGGTGGTATGACGTGCGCAGGAGGGTACGGGACCTGCTGAAGATAGACTACAGCAACAGCCAACAGACCGGCAGTGGCCCTCCTGCCAAGCCAATATACCTCAGGCCCTGGGAGGAGAAGGTGCGGGCCATCCTTCCGCCAGTGAGCGTATATGGACTAGAGAACATCCCAGAGCCTGGTGAGTACACAACAAATGTACACAATAAACTGCCACAAAACACACACATCACTGTCAAGGGGAGAGTCAAACCATGCACACATAGCAATTACACAGCAACTAGAACAGAATCATCCCAAAATGTGTATGTCAGTCAGATAAACACAACACATGCCATCAAAAAAGTCACATCCAACTGTGCCAACACATGTACAAACACAACCACAACTACAGCTAGGCAGTGGCACAAATAGAACTAACACACATCCACACATGTAGCCACCACAACAACACCAACACACAGTGAAGACCACTCAAAGGAAGGAATTCTGTGTATGCTGGCCAAGTCAGTGTAGCCAATAGCATCATGGGAGTCGCAGTGACACATATTGCCCCCCCACAACTGTCCCATCAACACCACCCTGAACCATGCTCAAATCACAGGGAGTGGAGAAGGACTCACAAGATGGCTGACACTGGCTACTGCTGGGGGAGCACAAGGCCCTGCTGCCAACTGTGCACCAACAAACAGCAGGACACCACTGACTGACATCCTGAGAGACAACTTACACTCCCTGCAATGCAAGCACGTTCCATGGTGGGCTATCTGGCTGGCTGGATGGGAAGGGGGACTTGCAGCACTGACCATAGTCACCAGCACCTCCCCTCACACCCCCCCCAACACAAACTCCACAGTACCCACCTGGTAGAATGCAATGCCCTCCATCCCAACACAAGATCCCACAAAGCACCACCACCCTGGCTTATGTTGTGTGAAGCACAGGGACACTCTTGGGACTCTTAGCCAAACAACTGCCAGGACAACACTCCCAGCCATCCTGTCAGCACAGCCAGCCCACCCCACAGGGAAGCAGAGTCAAAAGGAAGGAAGCATGGGCATGCTGGGAAGGGGGTGGAGGCAATAGCATGATGGGAGTCGTAGTCACAGACATTGCTCAGCCTCACAACTGGCCCATCAACACCACCCTGAACCATGCTCACATCACAGGGAGTGGAGAAGGACTCACAAGATGGCTGACACTGGCTACTGCTGTGGGGAGCACAAGGCCCTGCTGCCAACTGTGCACCAACAAACAGCAGGACACCACTGACTGACATCCTGAGAGACAACTTACACTCCCTGCAATGCAAGCACGTTCCATGGTGGGATATCTGGCTGGCTGGGTGGGAAGGGGGACTTGCAGCACTGACCATAGTCACCAGCACCTCCCCTCACACCCCCCCCAACACAAACTCCACAGTACCCACCTGGTAGAATGCAATGCCCTCCATCCTAACACAAGATCCCACAAAGCACCACCACCCTGGCTTATGTTGTGTGAAGCACAGGGACACTCTTGGGACTCTTAGCCAAACAACTGCCAGGACAACACTCCCAGCCATCCTGTCAGCACAGCCAGCCCACCCCACAGGGAAGCAGAGTCAAAAGGAAGGAAGCATGGGCATGCTGGGAAGGGGGTGGAGGCAATAGCATGATGGGAGTCGTAGTCACAGACATTGCTCAGCCTCACAACTGGCCCATCAACACCACCCTGAACCATGCTCACATCACAGGGAGTGGAGAAGGACTCACAAGATGGCTGACACTGGCTACTGCTGTGGGGAGCACAAGGCCCTGCTGCCAACTGTGCACCAACAAACAGCAGGACACCACTGACTGACATCCTGAGAGACAACTTACACTCCCTGCAATGCAAGCACGTTCCATGGTGGGCTATCTGGCTGGCTGGGTGGGAAGGGGGACTTGCAGCACTGACCATAGTCACCAGCACCTCCCCTCACACCCCCCCCCAACACAAACTCCACAGTACCCACCTGGTAGAATGCAATGCCCTCCATCCCAACACAAGATCCCACAAAGCACCACCACCCTGGCTTATGTTGTGTGAAGCACAGGGACACTCTTGGGACTCTTAGCCAAACAACTGCCAGGACAACACTCCCAGCCATCCTGTCAGCACAGCCAGCCCACCCCACAGGGAAGCAGAGTCAAAAGGAAGGAAGCATGGGCATGCTGGGAAGGGGGTGGAGGCAATAGCATGATGGGAGTCGTAGTCACAGACATTGCTCAGCCTCACAACTGGCCCATCAACACCACCCTGAACCATGCTCACATCACAGGGAGTGGAGAAGGACTCACAAGATGGCTGACACTGGCTACTGCTGTGGGGAGCACAAGGCCCTGCTGCCAACTGTGCACCAACAAACAGCAGGACACCACTGACTGACATCCTGAGAGACAACTTACACTCCCTGCAATGCAAGCACGTTCCATGGTGGGATATCTGGCTGGCTGGGTGGGAAGGGGGACTTGCAGCACTGACCATAGTCACCAGCACCTCCCCTCACACCCCCCCCCAAAACAAACTCCACAGTACCCACCTGGTAGAATGCAATGCCCTCCATCCTAACACAAGATCCCACAAAGCACCACCACCCTGGCTTATGTTGTGTGAAGCACAGGGACACTCTTGGGACTCTTAGCCAAACAACTGCCAGGACAACACTCCCAGCCATCCTGTCAGCACAGCCAGCCCACCCCACAGGGAAGCAGAGTCAAAAGGAAGGAAGCATGGGCATGCTGGGAAGGGGGGTGGAGGCAATAGCATGATGGGAGTCGTAGTCACAGACATTGCTCAGCCTCACAACTGGCCCATCAACACCACCCTGAACCATGCTCACATCACAGGGAGTGGAGAAGGACTCACAAGATGGCTGACACTGGCTACTGCTGTGGGGAGCACAAGGCCCTGCTGCCAACTGTGCACCAACAAACAGCAGGACACCACTGACTGACATCCTGAGAGACAACTTACACTCCCTGCAATGCAAGCACGTTCCATGGTGGGATAACTGACTGGGTGGGTGGGTGGGTGGGAAGGAGGTCTGGCTGTCAACCAAACACAATCAATGCAGAC
This sequence comes from Calotriton arnoldi, assembly GCA_963921515.1. Taxonomy (NCBI): domain Eukaryota; kingdom Metazoa; phylum Chordata; class Amphibia; order Caudata; family Salamandridae; genus Calotriton; species Calotriton arnoldi. Next base: position 150,748 of record CAWUFW010000124.1, on the reverse strand, counting down.
CATGTTCACACCCCAGAGAATACATAGAAATGCCCAAATAATGCAGGACAATGTGCCACACCAATATCAACCCCTGACTGTGACGACTTAGGACAATACAATGTACAGGCCCGCACCCCGAGGCACAGTCACAACTGTCAGGTGTGTCAACCACTGATGCCTGCAGAAACATGACATACATTGTTTGTGTCTCCCAAAAACAGGTGATGATAGGGACACAGCAGCAGACGCTGAGGAGTCCCAGTCCCAGGCTCAAGAGGATGCCGAGCTCACTGGCGTCGTACAGCCTCTGTCCTCCTCGGACGATGAACAACCTGGCACATCCGGTGCAAGTCAACATGCTGCACCAGCAGGACCACCAGCTGCAGCACCAGCAGGTCCACCAGCTGCACCCCCTGCACCCACCCCTCCAACGACTGTCACCACGAATACCATCCCTGCCGACATGGACAGAATAAGGAACAACACCAGCGCAGTGACCCTGGACCAACCTGGGGCCATGGACACCACCACCACCACCAACCCCCAAGGTGGACCAGGGTTATCTGTGCGTGCAACTGCACACACTGCACATGTCAGCAGGGGTGGTGGGAGGGGTGGGAGACAGAGGTCGCTGCTTGCAGACGTTGCTGGTGTGCATGAAGACCCACAACTGGTACGCATAGCTGATGCGTACCAGTCCAGCACCGGAGAGCTCAGCCAGGTAGTGGGGCTCCTCAGAGACATCAAACAGCAGCAGGCTGCCCATCATGCCCGCTTGGACTCCCACATGTCCCAAGTGGAGTCACACATGTCACGTGTGGACTCCCACATGTCACGTGTGGACTCCCACATGACCCGCGTGGAGTCCAAGTGGGATGTACTACATGAGATGACGGCGGTGCACAGGGACATTTTACAATGCCTCCGCCAGATGAACAGCAACCAGTCCACACCTCCCTGTGTGCCAACAACATCTGGTACCGAACAAACTGCAACTGCCACAGGGAGGGAGGAGGACTCTGGCGGAGAGTCCCCTGCACCGCAGCAGCCTGCACTTGAGGGCCCCCCCCAAGAAGAGGGGTCGTCCGAGGAGGGGAAAGTGAGAGGCTGATGGCCAAGCGCAACTCCCAGGAAGCCTGAACCTGTTCTGGATTTTCGCCTTTGTGCACAGACTGTTCACCCTGTTGATGGCAACACTACTCCCACACATTGCATGGGGAGTATAAGTTGGAACAATGTGTCAGACAACAGTGGCCCCGATACTGGGGATCCTGTCTACCTGGACTTTCTATTCATCTAGGAACTTGGGATTGCAAGATTCATGTACAGCACAATCCATCCTATGCACTATTATCACAATAAACACACTAATACACCATACTTGCCTCTGTCGTGATTCCAACGTGGGTGCTGTTATGGGGATGATGAACTGCAAAATTACACAGTGTATGCGAACTGCAACAGCAAGGACAACACAGGCATGTGAGTACAGGCAACGTGACACATATGAGGGAGACACACCACCAGGGCTACACAACACATACACACCTAGGCCATCTGACTCATTGCCTACACTGATGTTGCCAGGGAAGACGGTGCAATGCACAGACACCACACCCATTCCCAGTTGTAGTCAAGTAGCCCACAGGTGCAGTAAGCAAATGGCAGTCAAATGTGTGACCACAGACAACGCACATCACTAAGTGAAGCACATGTTTATTACACAGTAGCAACATGCCGTAACCATTACAGATGCAAGGTAACCCCACCTGGTAGCGGGCACACAGTCAACAACTGTAGACAGAAGGAAGTCCATGGGTGTGGCGCACATCACCTGTAGGGACACAACAGCTACCAGCCTGGATGTGCAATCACGTCGTCGGTGGACACAGTTGACCAAACGAATCTGAAAGTACCCTGTGAAGGACAGAAATGACACACAGTCAAAAGCAATGCAGTACAGGACAGAACAGCAAAACTCATGCACAATACATGTTACAAGATACCCACCCAGAACCAAGTTAGCATGTCAACACTGTTGGGGAGTACAGCCCACCTGTCACCACACATCGCAACACACATCCTGTCAAGTAGCCCATGGACACACTCCAACAGCACCAGAGCACCACCCACACATCATGCCAACTCACATCATTCACATGACACCTCAGGATACTCACATTCAGCTAAAGAAGTTGGTGATGAGCTGTGTGCGGACATCACCATCACCAACATCATCATCATCGTCACTGGCATCGTGGTCCAGGCCAGGATCCTCCACAGGTGGCGGATGTTGGTCATCGTCATCCTGGATGAGAGGCAACTCCTTCCGCACTGCCAGGTTGTGGAGCATGCAGCAGACGATGATAATCTTGCACACTTTTGCAGGGGCATATGGGAGGGACCCTCCGGTCTTGTCCAGGCAGCGGAAGCGGCTCTTCAGGAGACCAAAGGTCCGCTCAATCACTCTCCTGGTCCGACCATGTGCCTCATTGTAGCGCATCTGGGCAGGTGTCACAGGGTTCCTGAGGGGTGTCAGCAACCACGGCATGTTGGGGTATCCCGAGTCACCTACGGACAGACAAGTGCACATCAGCTGACTTGGAAAAGTGGGCGGAATACTACAGATCAGATCACACACAATGGCACAAAGTCAGTACACACCGACAAGCCAGGCACGCTGGTTCTGCATCTGTGCCATCAACCTGGGGATGCGACTACTCCTCATCACAAAGGCATCGTGTGCTGAACCAGGGAAACGGGCACACACGTGTGTGATGGTCATGTCTGCAAGACACACCACCAGTGCATTGACCGAGTGGTAGTGCTTGCGGTTCCTGTAGGCCTGCTCCTGGGCCTGTGGTGGTACCAAAGCCACATGTGTCCCATCAATGGAGCCAATGACATGCGGCATCCTCCCCAGGGCATAAAAGTCACTCTTCACGTCAGTGAGTCGTCGCAGTCTAGGGAAATAGATGTACCGGTTCAGGAAGAGCAACATTGCCGCCAAAACATCGCGGAGCACACGGCTGAACATGGTCTGTGACATCCCACCAGCAGACGCCACAGTATGTTGGAAGGTACCGGTGGCAAAGAAGTGTAGGGCTGCCATCACCTTCACCTTGGGGGTCAGCGCTGTAGGATACGGCCGGCCAGGCTGCAAATGTGGGGACAACTGCACTGCAAAATCCTCAATCAGCTGCCTGGTGAAGCGGTACCGTCGGATGCTGTCCCGTTCCACCATCGTTGCCAGGTCTGGGAATGGCCGATGGACAGCAGGAGCCCTGCAGTGCAGAGGAGAAGTAAGCAAGATCGTCAGTCACCCCACATATGCGGCATTGAACACACTCAAGATCCCAACATACATCATCATGAGGCACAACTACATGAAGTGTGCAGTACCGGAACGACATTTATGGTACATACATGGCCAACATCTGTCAACACGGTCCTACAGGTGGCATCAATTTGTCCCTGTTTGGCCCATTGGATATCATGATGCTGTGTCACAGTCACCCCCCAGTGACATGTGAGGACAGATGTGCCCCAGGCACCACAGCTCAACGACAGGCACATTCCCAGGGACCCTGTAATGCCACATGGACACTGGCATCACCTGGAGTATCATGTGTACACCACAACAAAACAAACATGACCCCCACAGGTAGTGGCCACACTTGCCATGGCAGGAGAGCCATGGACGTCTGTGACACACACGCACAACATCAGAGTCCATGCACACACAACGTGGATGTGGAGACTGTCTCCCATTGTGCACATGAAATCAGAGACATTGTAAACACTACATGCACAAAGACTGTGGAGGGCCATCACTATTGTGCCACTGGGACACCCTGGCTCAAACATACCGTCCCACATGGGACTCACGGGGTATGTGACATGACATACACAAACACCACTGTGAAATGTGACCATGGCACATGCACAGATATGAACAGTTGCACATCACAGTGGTCACGTACACGTAACACCCATGATCCTGTCCCCATGAACACGTGCACAGCCTGGGGGTGGCTGCCCACAGGTGACACCCACAGGACAACATGTACACCAACATACACACAATAGGAAATGCAGCCTTACATGCCTTATGATAAGGTTTGGACAGGCTGTCGTGATGTAGGTGTGCCCCTCACTCCCTGGGAGCTATCTGTGGCTGGCATATGTCCATCTGAGACAGGCATGCTGACATATGCCAGTCACATGTACAGTGATGCGTTGTACTGCAATGGACCTATCGGTGCCTCCGGCCGGCCCATTGCATTCAATGTGTGCGGGTACGCGTTGTACCCCTGTGCGCGTTGAACAGCAATGGACCGATCGGTGCCTCCGGCCGGCCCATTGCTTTCAATGTGTGCGGGTACGCGTTGTACCCCTGTGCGCGTTGAACAGCAATGGACCGATCGGTGCCTCCGGCCGGCCCATTGCATTCAATGTGTGCGGGTACGCGTTGTACCCCTGTGCGCGTTGAACAGCAATGGACCGATCGGTGCCTCCGGCCGGCCCATTGCATTCAATGTGTGCGGGTACGCGTTGTACCCCTGTGCGCGTTGAACAGCAATGGACCGATCGGTGCCTCCGGCCGGCCCATTGCATTCAATGTGTGCGGGTACGCGTTGTACCCCTGTGCGCGTTGTACTGCAATGGACCGATCGGTGCCTCCGGCCGGCCCATTGCATTCAATGTGTGCGGGTACGCGTTGTACCCCTGTGCGCGTTGAACAGCAATGGACCGATCGGTGCCTCCGGCCGGCCCATTGCATTCAATGTGTGCGGGTACGCGTTGTACCCCTGTGCGCGTTGTACTGCAATGGACCGATCGGTGCCTCCGGCCGGCCCATTGCATTCAATGTGTGCGGGTACGCGTTGTACCCCTGTGCGCGTTGAACAGCAATGGACCGATCGGTGCCTCCGGCCGGCCCATTGCATTCAATGTGTGCGGGTACGCGTTGTACCCCTGTGCGCGTTGTACTGCAATGGACCGATCGGTGCCTCCGGCCGGCCCATTGCATTCAATGTGTGCGGGTACGCGTTGTACCCCTGTGCGCGTTGAACAGCAATGGACCGATCGGTGCCTCCGGCCGGCCCATTGCATTCAATGTGTGCGGGTACGCGTTGTACCCCTGTGCGCGTTGTACTGCAATGGACCGATCGGTGCGCACCCATTGACAATGGGCTTGCCTGGCAACGGACGCGTTTACGAATATTCGAACGAGTCGGTTGCTGGAAAATCAGTTGGTCACCCACAACAATGTTGCAAAATCATGTATGTCATGAAGTTGAAGATTTGAAGGATGCTGTGGGCGTGTTTTGGTGCTGCTATTCCATGGATTGGCCAGATTCAGAAGATGCAAACGACTTGGACCTATCTCTTTGGACACAAGGGACAGTATCTGCCTCTCCAGCACATATATATTGCTGCATGTTCCCCTGAGAGCCCACTTGCCTGCACTACATGCTCCAGGACGACATCTGCCACTGCACTGCTGCTGTCTCTGCCCCTCTGGACCCTGCAATGGCACGTACTGTGGAGAGAGCCCCAGCCTTCAGCCTTGAAGAGAACCAGGCCCTGCTGGACAGCCTACTTCCACAGTACAGCAAGCTGTATGGGACACCAGGGGAGCAGGTGAGTGTTCTGTGCACTGCCTTTCTGAATGTGCATTTTGTCTGACTAGCAAGGCTGAGAGTCAGCACACCACTGGCTAGCAGGCTCACTGAGTAGTTGTCACCCCCCATAGTGTGTAGTGACTTGCACTGGACAGGTATGGTGCAGTGACAGTGCTTCTGAACAGGGTTTTACTCCCCATGCTATGATACCATGTAGTGACTTCTGGAAAACTGTCCATGGGCAGCCGTGCACTGCCTGGGTACACCATGTGCCCCTATGATTGCGACATGTAAATGCAACTGTGTCATGCACGGATATGTTGCATGTGTAGTAATGTCCTTATCACTTTGTCATCCTGACAGGCTTCTGCCCATCGGAAGCATGAGATCTGGAAGGACATCGTCCGGGCTGTCCGGTCCGTGGGGGTCTACAAGCGCCGGATCCGCAACTGCCAAAAGAGGTGGCAGGACCTTCGGGGCTGGACCCGGAGGATTGCACGGGTCCAGCTGAAGCTGTCGCCTCCTCGCAGGAGGGGCGGAACACGGACCCTGACCCCCCACATGCTCAGGATCCTGGCGGTGGTCTTTCCAGACCTGGATGGACAGCTGAAGGCCAGAGAGCAGCAAGGAGGGGGTGAGTCAAAGACTGCACTGTGTACTCTGTCTAACATGTTATGTGCCCTCCTCGGGCCAGGTTGAACTGCCACAGTACAGCAGTCATGTTGTCCAGGAGCCATGTCCCTCTATTGTGCACTGCCCACTCCTCATCTGATACCCAGGTGTGGCCCTTACATGCAGGGAATTCTGTCACTTAGGACTGTGTCCTTGCAGTTTGCTTGACTCAAGGTGGGAGACAGCATCTGTTTCCCTGACTCTGTGGTGGGCATCATGGGTGGGTCCATTGCTTACACAATGCCTGTATTCTGACATGTATTCAGCGTGTTACTTTGATCTGTGGTCCAATTGCTGAGCTGATCCACCACATGTGGCTGGGGTACCTGGCACACACCCATGCTGCGGGTGGGAACAATGTTTGGGCCCCAGGAGTATGTATATGACGTGTGTCACACATACTTAGCCAGCTGCCTACAGTCCAGGGCTCATCCCTCATTCATGTGGGGCTGGACAGTCATGCCTACTCCAGGCCATACAATACACTCTGTACTCCCACTCCCGTGTATCAGAGGACACATTGTGCACAGTGATTTGCCCCTCAGGTGTCTGCCTCTGTGTCAGTGTGCTGTGGATTAGTCGCCAGGACTGCTGTGGAGTTTCTTGGTAGGGGCTCAGCATGCCACTGGAGATGTGACCATAGGAGACGATACTTGTGTGACACATAGGTGTCTGATCAGCTGCCCATGCAGACTGGGGCATGTAAATGTGAAGTTCAGGCAGCTGTTCCCCATGCACAGCAGAGTGTGAGGGGCTCATGTTCAGAGGGTAGTGTCACAGGTCTCCCATATGTCCAATAGGTATGACCTGGACAGATGAGGGTTAAGAGGATGTGTTGTGGGGGGATGTACATGTGCACTTGTGCAGCTCCAGGACTTGCATTCCCCATGACCTACTATTGTGACACAGTGCAGAGTGTTGTTGTCTGGCTGCAAAGTCATACATCACTGAGACAGTGATGTATGACTTTGCAGTCATGCCTCCGCCATGGCATGTGTCTACTGATTGGTGATCCTGCAGGGGAGTGACATGTGCTACATGCACACCATAGTGGCGCTGGCTATCAGGACATGGGTGCATCATGGTGTCTGTCGCTGGTATGCATCACATGCATTTCCTATTTGACTCTGGGCATCCCTTACATCCGTAAACCTGTACTGACTCAGTGGCAAGAGCTGTGATGTGTCCACACCGTGTCCTCTGCACTGTCCAACTACTGTGTACTTGGTGCATGTGTCAACACTGGGGTGTTGCAATCCAACAGACACCAGACAGATGGGTGCAAGGCCATGTGGGATGTGAGTGCCATGCTTGGCATCAGACTGACAATTGACTTCTCCTGTTCAATTAGTGCACTTTTAGCAATGTACAACTAATGATGCCAGGGCTTGCTCTGTGATGTGCTGTGCTCACAGTGGTGTGTGCGTTATGTGCAGGTGACTGATGTCTGTCTGTTTCCCCATTGTTTGCAGATACATCCACGGCCACGGAAGGGGACAGCTCCACGGACCAGGAGGAGCCGGAGAGCCAGACTGGGTCAGCAGCCGAGGAGTGGTCGGAGGGACCCAGTGGCACGGAGGGCGAGGGGAGCCACACCGAGGAGTCCTCAGCAGCATCCACCTCAGCTGAGGACCAGAGCAACTCGGAGGATGACTCCCTTGTGGAGGCGGGTGTCAGCAGCCACCACACCCCAGCTAGTGTTGCTGTCCCCGCCACCACCAGCACCACCACCGCCCTCCCATCGGCTCCCATTCCCCAGGTCCGTGGAGGCTCCCATGTCCGGGAGCGTGTCTCCTTTGGGCCAGGCACCGCACCCCCTGCCCCTGTGTCCCCTGCTGCCCTGAGTGAGGAGTCTGTGTACCTCCTTCGCCAGCTCCATGTAGGGCAGACAGCCATGCTGAGTGTCCTCCATGCGCACACCGCGCTGTTGACTCAGCTGGTGTCGTTCATGGAGGGCATCTCATCGGGCATGTCTGACCTACAGAGGGGCAATAGGTCCATGGACTCCTCCCTGACGGCAGCAGTGTCCCTCCTCAAACGGTCCCTCACCCCTCCTGCCTCTGCTCCATCCACACTCCCCAGCACCTTACCCATCCCAGGCACACACACACTGGCACACACCAGCACACACACATCCAGCACACTGACACACACGCCAATGACAAAACGCACACGCAAGCACATTCAGGGGACTGAAGCCAGACTCACAGGGGATGGGGCCCTGGAACACACACACGCATCCACATGCACTGCGCAGTCCTCAGTTCCCTCTCCCTCCAAAGCACCCTCCCTTGCCTCACCTGCAACCCCAAAGTCACAGCAGCTCTTCCTCTGTGACCTCGGCCTCTTCCCCACCGATGAAGCTGCTCCAGCATCCCGGGGGAAGAGGAAGCCCACCCACACGGAGCAGAGTGCCCCTCGTCCCCGGACACCCTCCCCCAGGCGCAGACGGACTGAGGCCCCCACCCGCAAGTCCCCCCGGAGTGCTAAGAGCAAGACCCCGCCACCGCCCTGCAGCTCAGGCACAAGGTCTCCATCCTCCATCCCTCAGGCCCCCACTGCACAGGTGCCCCCACCACACCCTGCCCCAGGTTCCCCCACCCACAGATATACCATCCCCAAGATGCTCCGGCCTTCTCCCCCTGCCACTTGCTCTCCCAGCACCACACCCCCCGCTGCGCTTGTCTGTGCCACTGATGTGGTGAGGGTGTCCCCCCTCTGTCCAACCCACCTTGCCTGTTCCCCATTCTCCTCCCCTGGAGGTAGGCACTGCAGTGGAGTCCACTACCGCCCTGTCTGACTTGGGCACTGCAGTGGCGGACCTGTCCACCCCATCTGCAGGGTCCACTGCAGTTGTGCCGGCACCCACGACATCTGTGTCATGCCCCCCAGTTGTGCCGGCACACACCATGTCAGACACCTCCACTGCAGTTGTCAGTGGCTCTCCAGCACCCACCACCCCTTCCCTGACTCCCCCTGGTGAGCCCTGATCCTGTCCCTGCGGTGCCTGGCCTGCCCCCCGGTTGCCCCTCCTAGTGGATTGTCCCTGGTATTGTGCAGGCATGCGTAGGGTGACATCTGCCAGTGTCACCCTGTTTGAACTTTGACAATGGACTGGCCATTGGCCTTTGCTCTTTTTTCAGGACTTCGTTTGGCCTCAACACATATGCTGAATAAAGCAACTTTCTTTTCTCTAGTGCTCATGCTTCAGATGTACATGTTGTTGGTGCAGCTAACCATGCCCTTGCTGCAGTGATGGTGATATCTGGTCTCATGATTATGAAGTGTTACTGTGCAGGAACCCATGTGGTCCAGGGGGAATGTGTCCTATCATGTGGTGTATCCATGTCATCAATAGCAGCATCTGAGGGTGTCATGTGTTCAGTATTTGGCAATGGGTTTCCTACTTACATTGGCAATTTCATATCTGTGGCTTCCACCCCTGCACATCTGTTGTGCCTGCCATCGTTGCATTTGTCTACTTCCCTGACCGTGTTGCCATCTCCAGTGGACATGCAGGTTTGGGCATCAATGGGGAGGGACTCATCCGTGTAGTCAGTGCAACATTGCTATACAAGTGTGTTGGATCTGTGCTGATGATTCCGTTGGCACATCCATGACCAGGCTGATGTGATGGGAGCCCTCATTTGGTGCTAATTGTTGATTGTGTGACCAAGTGCTCAGCTGACATGATGGGGCCCTACTGAGGCAACATATGGCACAGCTTTCCTCACACAGGAGTGGAGTCCCCTCATGGCAGTGTGTACACGTGTGACATTGCCTGCGCCCAAGGTGTGTGTTGTATGTGCATGTCTGTGTGTTCACTTCCATTCATCTGCGCATGCTGTGATCCCTAGTGTTGTACCTGTTTGTGATGCTTGCTGACTTGAGCTATGTTCCCCCAAAGTCTTCTCCCTGTGTTCTCTGTGATGTGGGTGCATGGCACATTACTGGTCATCAGGGTGTCACCCATAGGTGTGTTTGCTGTCAGGGCAGAGTTTGTGTGCTGACGCAGATGGGTCACAGTCAGGTTTCCCTTTGGCACTTGTTGTTTGCCCCTGTCATGTGATTTCCAGTTTGTGTTATCTTTCAGTGATTGTGACACGTTGTGTGTGTGACTGCTGGCACTCCTTAGGGTCCGGGCTGCAATGTTGGTTGTTGTCTATGTGTGTTCTTTGTGGGTGACCTTGGCTTCTTCATTGGTGTGTGACTGTGGCTGGGATCCCATTGGTCGGTGTGGTATTGCCGTCATGTCCATGTACAGCGTAGTGTGCAGTGTGTCAGACATTCAGGAGTCTTGTTGAGTGTCCATGTGTGATGTGTTTCTACACCTTGGTTCCCACCCACCACCCTGGAATAGTCATGGGTGCATGTGCAATGTCACCAGTGCATGTGTACTTCACTGCTGCACATTGTTGGAGGTCGAGGGGTGTGGTCTTGAGTGTGTGCAGATGAGAGTTGTTGCCCGGCTAGTCCCCTGCCTCCATGTTGGCCTTGGCTTACTGGCCATGCTGATTGATTTGTGCTTGTGTAGGTGTGATGGTAGTTAGTTGCTCAGGACACCTGACTGTGGTTCACAGTGTGAATGACATTTAGCTTTGTCATCACAGTGGTATTTTTCTTCAGCCCAGGGTCACCACATTGTGGGGGCCCTGGGGGTGGTGCTGTGGTGTGTCTGTGACTTGCTGTGTCAGTTGTTGTTCCTACGTGCCTGTGTGACATGTGTGCTTTGTGCTCCCTCTCACCTGTCAATGCCTGCTTGCCCACATAGGGGATTTGGATCCATGAGTTACCTTAGTGTGGCAGTGTATGCACATCTGTATGATTGGTATTCAGCTCTCCTCATGTGTTGTGTTGTTGCCTGGGGACAATGGCACCCCCACCCCTCACCTGCTGTGTATGATGACAGTGTTGGTCTGCCTGTTTGTGTTTGTGCATCTGCACCACTGCATTGGCATATCTTGGGTGTGCCATTGGCTGTATGTTGTTTGGTGTGTTTCCCCTGCTGTCCCTGGGACTCCTAGGTCATCGGTCAGCACAGTGATCATGGTTTGTGTGTCCCATTGCTGCCATGGTATGGTATCTGTTCACCTCACATCTGCTGTCTCCACAGGGTATCTGCATTTGTGTGCCCATTGGTGCAAATATGTGGTTCTGCATTCTGATGGTCACTTCTGTCATTGTGTCATTGATGACTGTTGACGGTCTCAGCCACCATGGGTGTTGTTTGTCTGCACATGGCCAAAGGAATGTTTCATTTGCACTGCAGTATTTGGCTCCCCCAATTTATGTTGCAATGGGACACATACACGACTTTGCCACAGATGAGTTTTTGGTTCTGTGACCAGGAATGATCCATGCAGTTTGGCAGTTGCAGCTCTTTCTTTGTCAACAATTACCTTTTGGTCACTGTGATGATGAGGGTGTAGACCCCATTGCCACAATGGTCAAAATGTGCTTCAGCTATGGACCCCACACTTGCCTTTTGGTCACTGTGATGATGGGGGTTTAGACCCCATTGGCACAATGGTCAAACTGTGCTTCAGCTATGGACCCCACACTTACCTTTTGGTCACTGTGATGATGGGGGTTTAGGCCCCATTGCCACAATGGTCATGGGCTACTTGCATTGTGGGTGCCACACACATATATGTGTGGCACATGTGCTAGGGGGTCACATTGTATGTTCAATGTCATGTTCGGTGTTGTAGGCATTTGACACAGCCTGCTCACACGCTTGTCATGGTGGTGGGGGGATGTCTTAATCTTGCATTCCCTAGGTTGTGGTGTGCTTGTTGTGTCATGCATTGTCCATCCTATGAGTGGGGGTGGTAGTAGTGGTAGGCATCCAGCCCCCCTGGCTAAGGGTGGTAGTAGTGGTGGGCATCCTGCCCCCCTGGGTGAGGGTGGTAGTAGTGGTAGGCATCCTGCCCCCCTGGTTGAGGGTGGTAGTAGTGGTAGGCATCCAGCCCCCCTGGCTAAGGGTGGTAGTAGTGGTAGGCATCCAGCCCCCTGGCTAAGGGTGGTAGTAGTGGTGGGCATCCTGCCCCCTGGGTGAGGGTGGTAGTAGTGGTGGGCATCCTGGCCCCCTGGGTGAGGGTGGTAGTAGTGGTAGGCATCCTGCCCCCCTGGGTGGGGGTGGTAGTAGTGGTGGGCATCCTGCCCCCCTGGGTGAGGGTGGTAGTAGTGGTAGGCATCCAGCCCCCCTGGCTAAGGGTGGTGGTAGGCATCCAGCCCCCCTGGCTAAGGGTGGTAGTAGTGGTGGGCATCCTGCCCCCTGGCTAAGGGTGGTAGTAGTGGTGGGCATCCTGCCCCCCTGGGTGAGGGTGGTAGTAGTGGTGGGCATCCTGCCCCCCTGGGTGAGGGTGGTAGTAGTGGTAGGCATCCTGCCCCCCTGGGTGGGGGTGGTAGTAGTGGTAGGCATCCAGCCCCCCTGGCTAAGGGTGGTGGTAGGCATCCAGCCCCCCTGGCTAAGGGTGGTAGTAGTGGTGGGCATCCTGCCCCCCTGGGTGAGGGTGGTAGTAGTGGTAGGCATCCTGCCCCCTGGGTGGGGGTGGTAGTAGTGGTGGGCATCCTGCCCCCCTGGGTGAGGGTGGTAGTAGTGGTAGGCATCCTGCCCCCCTGGGTGGGGGTGGTAGTAGTGGTAGGCATCCAGCCCCCTGGCTAAGGGTGGTGGTAGGCATCCAGCCCCCCCTGGGTGAGGGTGGTAGTAGTGGTAGGCATCCAGCCCCCCCTGGTTGAGGGTGGTAGTAGTGGTAGGCATCCAGCCCCCCTGGGTGGGGGTGGTAGTAGTGGTGGGCATCCTGCCCCCCTGGGTGGGGGTGGTAGTAGTGGTAGGCATCCAGCCCCCCCTGGCTAAGGGTGGTGGTAGGCATCCAGCCCCCCCTGGCTAAGGGTGGTAGTAGTGGTGGGCATCCTGCCCCCTGGCTAAGGGTGGTAGTAGTGGTGGGCATCCTGCCCCCCTGGGTGAGGGTGGTAGTAGTGGTGGGCATCCTGCCCCCCTGGGTGAGGGTGGTAGTAGTGGTAGGCATCCTGCCCCCTGGGTGGGGGTGGTAGTAGTGGTAGGCATCCAGCCCCCCTGGCTAAGGGTGGTGGTAGGCATCCAGCCCCCCTGGCTAAGGGTGGTAGTAGTGGTGGGCATCCTGCCCCCCTGGGTGAGGGTGGTAGTAGTGGTAGGCATCCTGCCCCCCTGGGTGGGGGTGGTAGTAGTGGTGGGCATCCTGCCCCCCTGGGTGAGGGTGGTAGTAGTGGTGGGCATCCTGCCCCCCTGGGTGAGGGTGGTAGTAGTGGTAGGCATCCTGCCCCCTGGGTGGGGGTGGTAGTAGTGGTAGGCATCCAGCCCCCCTGGCTAAGGGTGGTGGTAGGCATCCAGCCCCCCTGGCTAAGGGTGGTAGTAGTGGTGGGCATCCTGCCCCCCTGGGTGAGGGTGGTAGTAGTGGTAGGCATCCTGCCCCCTGGGTGGGGGTGGTAGTAGTGGTGGGCATCCTGCCCCCCTGGGTGAGGGTGGTAGTAGTGGTAGGCATCCTGCCCCCTGGGTGGGGTGGTAGTAGTGGTAGGCATCCAGCCCCCCTGGCTAAGGGTGGTGGTAGGCATCCAGCCCCCCTGGGTGAGGGTGGTAGTAGTGGTAGGCATCCAGCCCCCTGGTTGAGGGTGGTAGTAGTGGTAGGCATCCAGCCCCCCTGGGTGGGGGTGGTAGTAGTGGTGGGCATCCTGCCCCCTGGGTGGGGGTGGTAGTAGTGGTAGGCATCCAGCCCCCCTGGCTAAGGGTGGTGGTAGGCATCCAGCCCCCTGGCTAAGGGTGGTAGTAGTGGTGGGCATCCTGCCCCCTGGCTAAGGGTGGTAGTAGTGGTGGGCATCCTGCCCCCCTGGGTGAGGGTGGTAGTAGTGGTGGGCATCCTGCCCCCCTGGGTGAGGGTGGTAGTAGTGGTAGGCATCCTGCCCCCCTGGGTGGGGGTGGTAGTAGTGGTAGGCATCCAGCCCCCCTGGCTAAGGGTGGTGGTAGGCATCCAGCCCCCTGGCTAAGGGTGGTAGTAGTGGTGGGCATCCTGCCCCCCTGGGTGAGGGTGGTAGTAGTGGTAGGCATCCTGCCCCCTGGGTGGGGGTGGTAGTAGTGGTGGGCATCCTGCCCCCCTGGGTGAGGGTGGTAGTAGTGGTAGGCATCCAGCCCCCCTGGTTGAGGGTGGTAGTAGTGGTAGGCATCCAGCCCCCTGGGTGGGGGTGGTAGTAGTGGTGGGCATCCTGCCCCCTGGCTAAGGGTGGTAGTAGTGGTAGGCATCCAGCCCCCCTGGCTAAGGGTGGTGGTAGGCATCCAGCCCGCCCTGGGTGAGGGTGGTAGTAGTGGTAGGCATCCAGCCCCCCTGGCTAAGGGTGGTAGTGGTGGTGGGCATCTGGCACCCCCTGGCTAAGGGTGGTTGTGGTGGTTGGCATCCAGCCCCCCTGGGTTGGGGTGGTGGCGCGCATTCAGGCCCCTGTGTGCATATGTGGCATTGGTGATGGGCATCCCGCCCCTATGGTGCTGCTGTTGCTGGTGTAAGTATATTCAGATTCCCAGTGTATGTGTGTGATGTGTCGTGTCCGTGTTGTATGTGTTTTGTGGTTGGTGTCTGACTTACCTTCTGCGCCGTACGCGTCCGTGCCTGTTCCGGTAGTAGATGTAGAATATTGGTATGATCGGGACGAAGGGATTCATGGTTGGTTCGTGTCGTTCGTCCTTCTCGTTGCTTCGCGTCGTCCTCGTCGCTTGGCTTCGTCCTCGTCGCTTCGCGTCGTCCTCGTCGGTGCTGTGTTCGTCTCGTAGCCGTGGATCGTGTTGTGGCGCGATTCGGAGCTTATGTGCGCCTCTCCCGGATGCTTTGACGTGCCGTGCGTAGCGACGGGTTCGGCGCGTACGGAAAGCGCATCGTACTTGTCCGGCCGGACGGGGCTGCATTTTCCCTTCCGTGCGACTCGATTCGGCGTTTCCGGATTCGCCTCGGTCGGAGAACAGGACCTGGTTTGGGTGAGTACGGCTCGGCCGGGATTTTTGCTGTTGTGCGCATCGTACTTGCTCGTTCGGTGTGCTGTACGGATCGGTCGGGAAACTGGCTTTCGCATGGCTTTTTTCCCGACCGAATAGTATTGGGTGCGCCTCCGACCGAGATCGGAATCGGCCCCATAGTGTCAGTCAAAAATGTTTTGTGATTTAGCATCTGGAATCTAAGGAATATGCATTTTCATAACCGGTAAGGAAACTTTCTACTGAAAAAAACAAGGTTAAAGTAAGTTATAGTTAGGTGATAATTTCAGTGACAACGTAACATTTTAAACAAAAAAAAACAAACAATGAAATTCACCAGTTATAGCTATCTCAAGTAACTATAACTCGTGCCTTCAGGTAACTATAACTCGCCAGTGGCGGCCGGCATTGGCTAGCAGATGGCGGGCACGGGGAGTTGCGGGGGGGGGTCGCGGGGAGGAATAAAAAATAAATAAACTTACCTTGCCGCCGGGTCTGTGTCTCTGCTCATGCTCTCCTGCCTCCGACTCCAAGAACAGGAAGCAGGCAGCCAGGCTTCCTCCCCTAAGCCAATGACAACGCTGCAATGCCAATCACAACGCTGCAATGCAGCATTGTGATTGGGCTGAGCGCCGTGACATGGCACTCAGCCAGGAGATGGAGGGGTGGGCATGTTCTCCATGCAGGCTGTAATGCAGGGAACAGGGATAGTGCGCATGACTGGTTTGGGCGGCCCGAGAGGGCCGACCAAACAGTCATTGCAGACAACTCCTTCCTTGCTCCGAGCAGTCTCACCCACTCGCCCGCCTGCAAAGCAGCAGGACAGAAAGCATAAAATGATAATAACTACAAGTTATTATCATTTTATGTTTCTACTTGGCACTGCTTAAAAGCAGAGGGGCGACGCTTCTCCGCCATAGCGGAGGATCCACCACTGTAAATCGCCCCCGGCCATGCACAGTCTTGTCAGCAATGATGTCATTTCAGATGTTGCAGTCATGTTATCAATGATGTTACAGAACATGTGAGTGATCTAATATGTGGGGTAATTAGCTGTGCATGACGAGGACACGATTTATAGTTAAGCCTGAGTTATAGTTACTTGAGATCACTATAGCTGGTGAAATCCAATGTTTTTTTTTTAGTTTAAAACGTTATGTTGTCGCTGAAATTTTCACCTAACTATAACGTTGCTTTAACCTTTGTTTCTGTCAGTGTATTTCTAGTTTTTTTTAATGTAAAGTAATATTTTATTACCATATGTAAAGGCAACCCTCTGCCTTGCACGCCCTTCGGCTGTGCATGGCCAATCCCCTGCGAGCAGCCAATCCCCTGCAGTGTACTTCCTTTGGCCATGCTCAGCATAGGTTCGGCCGCAGGGCTTGGCCTGCAAGCAGCCAATTCTACGCCATGCACAGCCTTCTGGTTGGTCTTGCAGGCCCTGGCTGCACTCAGGCAGACTTTTTGACTTTGTCAAAAAGTCAAAACACCAAAAGTTTAAAGGTGAGTCTATTGGCTTCATCAAGGGGTTAGCATCTCAATATATATAAAGCAGATCTATCATCTTTATGCAAAAATCACCAATATTTTAGTCTGATGAATACTTCAGTAATTCACACAATGCAATGCTTACTAAAATTATTATAAAAATGTTTAATAACATTTTTGTTAAAAACATGTTTGTGACTCTATCTTTTTACATAGTTTTGTGGGAGGAAAATGTTAAAATAAATAGTCAGAAACATATTTGTTTTTTGAAAAAAAAAACAGCATGTCTCTGAGACTTTCTTTTAATATTTTTTGGCCCAGAAAATACAATCAGAAAAACAATCACAAGAGGGACTTGCACTCCAGCTGAAAAGCACATAGCTCCAGAAAGGAGTGCTTTTAAAAATATGGTAAGTTTTCCTGGGATCATGGATTTAATGACCCAGGTGTCTTACAGTTTTTTCTTTATTTTGCTGGGGGGGCTGCTGGACTCCCTGCAGCCCCCAACAACATTATAAAAAGCTTTGTGGTGCCCCTATCTATTCTAGGTACACCACCAAGCTAAAAAGAAATTACAAAAAAACCCTTGCAGTGCGTTATGAGTCGCTGCTTCAGAAGAGCAGTGGTTAATAAATTAGCCCACCTGGGACACCCCTTTTTACATTTACTTGCGAGGTGGCGCGCAACCCCCCTCTCCAAACCTTTAGGGCCCCAGGCACCCCATCCCTGGAGGCCTTTTTTTATTAATAGGAGAGTGCTTGCGGCCCCCCTCCCCAAGCCTTTATGACTGCTTGGACCCCATTCCCTGCGGCCTTTCATTTTTTTTAAGGGGAATGGGCACATGGCCCAAAGCATTTCAGTCTTAGGATCTGATTATGAGTTGGGCGGGGTAGGGGATCAGAATTACTGGTGTCAGAATTACTGATTACTGCTGGCAGGAATTCCTCCCATGCACCACCAAATCACTAGATAAACCGGCCAAATGGGGAATAACTATGCAGACCTGGTTTTTCCAAACCACATTCCACATAGTTTTCCTGAATCTGAGCTCCTTAATGCTCCCATTTACAACATTCTTTGGAAGCCTCACGTTTGAGGAAGGAGTTGGTAAGATAAGTCCATAGGACCTAAGGATATGACTGCTGTATTAATAAGGGAGGTCTCTGTAACGTAAGTGGTTGTTATGCCATTTGAGCCAGTAACAGCTGTTCAACCTGGGGGATACCTCTGGTCCTTATAGAATGAAACTGACATTTTCATTTTCTCAGTGTTTATTCATTTTACAACTACCTAGGGGGCATATTAGCAAGGGCACTATCGCCGCTTTAGCGGCACTTTTTGCCGCTAAAGCGGCGATATTTATATCGCCCTATCAGCAAACTGTCTCTAACAGCAGTTAGCGACAGTTTGCGGGCATTAGCGCCCGTTTTTACCGCTTTGCATGTCAGCGATATTTATCGCTAATGACATGCAAAGTGGGCGTTCCCGACGAACAAACCTGGGAAACACTCGCTAACAGGCCTATCACCTATTAGCAAGGTGGCCATGGCCCCAGTTAGCGACGTGAAAAGTCGCGCTAACCGGGGTCATCGCTATTTATTTAACACCTGCAATTAGCAGGTGTTAGCCATACCTAACATGGGGGTGGATTATGCTGATACGACCACAGGGTCGTATCAGCAAGGTGTTCTCCCTTCTCCATGCAACATCGCTGGTTTTTCAGCGATGTTGGCCCCTTTCCCCCGCTATCGCTGGAATATTCATCGCCATAGCGCTAATCGTTGCTAATACAGCGTTAGCCTGGCGATATATTCCAGCGATAGCCGGCGATAAAAAAAATCACGCTAAGCAGGGTTAGCGATGATTATCGCCTCTTCTTGCTAATATGCCCCTAGATTCTCCTTGAAAGAATCAGGGTGGGAAAAGGTATGAAAGTGAAAGATGCTATGCATATTTTAAAACATATTTTAAGAGGCCAAGGTAATTTGCATATCCAATTTATTTTAACCGCCTTTAAAACTGATCAATTTTATTTAAGTTTGATGAAATATTTTGTGTGGGCCCATTTTTTCAAGGCATTCTTGGTGAGGGGAAAGATCTATTGGGGAGAATAGTTTACAAGACACATCATAAAGCTGTTGCAATATTTTATGTCTGCCTTGTCAGAAATACTTGCAAAATATATAGAGCCATATTTATAAGGGGAGTTGCGTCTCTCTTGCACCATGCAACGTGGTGCAATCACGGCGCAAGTCCAAAATGCAATTTATCAAGCCACACAAGGTCACCTTTTGTGTCCCTGACTGACTTCATAAATCTGGAGTAACGCAACACAGCGCAAATCGCTGTGTTGTGTTACTCTGCCCTGTAAAGGTGTTCCATGGATGTTGCAGGAATGTTCCCATGCAGCTACCATAGTTTTTGACGCATTCCCAGATTTACCAAAAGCGATAGACCTGGGAATGCACCAGAAAGATACACCTTCCCACATAGAAAGAGGAATATGCCTCTCAGGAAGGTGCCCCTTCCTGCACAAAAACAATCCTGTATGCAACACAGGCACCCTTGCACCATGGAGCAGGGGTGCCTGCGTTGGCTGTAGGCAGCCAAAACAGCACCAGCACAGGGACAAATGCATTAGTGTGCTGTATTCTTTAAATACGCTGCATTCCTGACCTTTCCCTGTAATGCAGCACAGCAAGGTGACTTGCTGCGCTGTGCTGCATTGTGTTACTTTTCCATAAATATGGCCCATAGCTTGGCAAATGTATTTGTGACAGGTGTAAATTTTCTCAAACTGTTCTCAGGAAGCAAGAATCTTCCTCCTTTTACGGTAGCACATGTTGCTTCATTCTCTCTCCCTATGTGTATGTGTGAATAGAGTCTTATGCCTTACGAGTTCATCACCTGCAGTGGTCTCATACTGTTTATGTGGGTGTGATCACTTGGCGTACTTATAATCCTTAACAGGTGGTCAACAAAATGGGAGTTACCTTTCAAAATAACATGTCCTTTATGACTTATATTGAAGGGGACTTTTGTGGTGACCTTTCTGGGAAGAATACTCCACCTATATTAATTTCAGCAGGATAACCTTGAACCTCTCCGTTCTACATTGATCACTCAGCCTTCTCTGTTGTGGTATCCCTGCCAAATTTCTAAATATATTGCAAATGGTTTTTTATGATGATGCACATCTTACAATTGATCTGTGGAAGCAATATCCCTTTTGACGCTGTTTGATACTATCAAATCACATGATCAAATTCAAGACTTCTTGCCTGCCCCACAGAGCACTCTGTGGCAATGTACCCAACGACCTGACCAAAATAAAATCATCCCATTTGCCTAACAGATGCTTAAGAAAGCCTCCCAAAATGTGATGGCCACTCCCCAGGTAAAGTGCACATGTTTTGAGTAGAGATATTGAAGCTGTAGAGAATTATCTCTCTGAAATCTTCTTGTACTACTGTCATAATTTAAAACATGACCACCTAAAGTTTGGAGTCTGAATTGGAAACAAAGATACTGACCATAGCAGGCAGAAAGCCGACCCTGGAAGTATTGGCGCTCAGCAGAGTGAGTATGCCGACAATTACTAGAAAGAAGGAACTCAGTGCGCATGTCTGCAGGAACAATAACACAATTCTGAGTATGGTCAGACGGACCCAGAGGCCCACATGTGCAGAGAAGTAGCGATTCAACCTTAGCAGCTACAGCATATTTGTGTCATTTTTTACTTCAAAAGAAGGTGCTACAGCCACTCTAACAGTGCTTGATTTGAGCCTGTGGTTGTTGGCGGAAGCCACTGGCAGTTATTTTTGAGGACCAGCACTTATTATTTCATATTAGATATTTACCGACCGCAAGAGAGGTGGTAAAAAATACAGATCAGAAAGGAGGAAAAGAAATACAGCAAAACCATCACAAAGAGAGAAAGAAGGAACCTGCAAGAGTGAGATAAAAGGGCAGGCAGAATCTAGTAGTAGATTAAAGAGGCATGAGGTGGATTTAAGACTGAAGCCTTGGTATTTGGCACACTGAAGTCGAATTGCACCAGTCGCTGATTTTTATTCTGAGCAGAGCTTTGGCCATTGGCACTCTTTCTTTTTCAAATTTTGCACTGCACTCTAATGCTTCACACCTGTGTTTTCTTCAGCCAGTGCTGAAGCTCCATATTGCCAGCTCTTCTTTCTTCTTATCTTCAGGCCAGTTCATAGTTCCCTGTGTTTTGGGCTCCAGTTTGTTTCTGACCTCTATTTGCTAACACCCTGGTTATCTGGTTTCCTCTTTCTTCATTTCTGCTATCTTGCCAGCCAAGCCTGCTCTTTTCCTGGTGCCTGCTGTGCCTCATTCCGCACTTTGACTACCATTATTGTCTGCCCCTTGGTCACTATGGGCCTGATTTAGATCTCGGCGAATGGGTTACTCCTTCACAATGGTGACGGAAATCCCGTACACCAAAATATAAATCCCTTAGGATATAATGGGATTTATATTTTGGCAGACTGGATATCCATTACCATTGTAACGGAGTCACCTGTCCACCGAGATCTAAATCAGGCCCTATGTCTGCATTTAGCTTCCTGCTATTCTTTATCAAGTTTGAAAACCACCTGGAAGAACACAAACTCTACTGTCAGTTTACGATCCAAGACATTATTCAACCTTGTGCAACTACTACGAGGCAATCTACTCTGAAAGTCCTCAAAAGACTCACAAAGAACATCTGTTGCTGTATTCACATTGGATCTAGAGACTTCCTTCTGTGCACATTCGGAGAAAGCCATACTCTACTAATGAGAGGTGCAGCTTTACATCTGTCTTGCCCTGACATTTAGAGCATGTAAAAACTCACCTGTTCCACTCACACAGGGACTCTAGACAATGAGCTGACATCTAAGTAATATTGAAGGTTTACCATGCATGCACAGTGTACAGATCTGACCTTTCCAAACTTTTCCACCAACTGCCCTCCCGTCTCCAACCTCCTACCCTGACGCCACCATTCAACTGCATGACTGCTTTACAAAAACAACTAAGAAAACAAAAATAATTACAACATAGGCCAGCAGTATAAGCTATGTTTCGTGGAGACCACTTGCAGTATTTACTGGGTATAATGTTTTAATAAAAGCGGATTTTTACCATGTTTGATACAATAAATAAATACAGAGATACAGTCTTGTGCTAACCTAGGCTCACCCCATCTCATGGTATATTTAATATTTCTACAGCAGGCTAATATATTGAGAATCAAGAGGGAAGGAGAGAGCAGCAGAAATGGGTACACTCAGCTTCCAAGTGTAATCCAATCTAAATAAAAGAGGGTAGTGAACCACACCAGTTTGTTTGTCAGAGTCTCAAAAGAAATTGTCTCAGAGACCCTCAACCACGTTGTCGCAACCAACAGTGTATACTATCTCCGTTGGAGTGATGTAGTGGTTAGTGTCATTATCAGGTCTCTCACTTGAGTATTCGGTTCTCCACGTCAGACATGCCTTCACCTCCACGAAGGCCGTATACACTGGACAGTCCGACACCAATAGGTAAAGACAGATTTATCCAGGTTTACTTGCATCCCAAGGGGCTAATGAAATCCTCTGTAGATTTATAGGCAACAACTACGCCTATAACAATGACCCATCAGGGGCAATAAGCAGACCCTTGATGAAGAACCGTAAGTTAATACACTTATTTGTTAAGTCCACGGTATAAAAACAACAAAAGGAATCTACTCCACATTGTCCAGATGAAGGCCACAGATCCATAGGGCCAACACAAGGCTGAAACATGTCGACCAGACCACTAGATGTTGAGAACCAATAACCTGTCCACACAACATCCCTCTGTTTTTAGCATTGCCCCATCCCACCTATTTTAAAAAATCACTTACATAGGTATAGGAGGTAATTTTACTTTGTACCCCACAGTTCCCACCATTGTCTCCACCCAGTCTCTCTCCTGTTGGAGGTATGTCCCACTTGGAGAACCGAATACTCAAGTGAGAGACCTGATGATGACACTAGCCATTACATCACTCCAATGGAGATAATATACACTGTTGGTTGCAACAATGTGGTTTGGGTCTCTGAGACAATTTCATTTGAGACTCTGACACACAGACTAGGGTGGTTCACTCCCCTTTTTGATTTAGATTACAGCAGCCTAATGTCTGGCTTGACTGGTATTTTTGGGCTGTAGAGGTAATAGTTTATGATCTTTCTTTATTGTTGTGCCTTTTGCAAGCGGTAGTTCCATATCAGCTATTAATGTGCATTCTCTCTACTGGAAATGAACATGAGCAACCTAATAGCACCCATTGTTACCTACAAAAATGTGCCTGTTTCTAGATGCAAAGCTATTTTTTTTATTTAGCACTGATACGTGGCACATTTGAGTAACAATTGCATGCCAGTAACGCCTTTTGATGGGGCTGGCGTTTGGGATTCCTGTGGTCTGTGTGGCAACAGAAGTGCTGCTCAGTTTTCAGAAAGACAAAAATGGGCTAGAAAATGATATATTTGTCATTGGCTTAGGATGTCACTGGCTATTTAGATATATATTTCAAGAAATACCGTTTATTCCTCAAATTGCTGTCAATACTAGGATGAGAGCACAAGCATATATGGCCGCTGGGTAGTTATAGTTAGGTCAGCGTTTCCATAGGAAATGCCTTTTTGTTTTGCTTATAACTTTGACACTGTTTCAAGGAATCGTCACAAAACTTTCCAAAAAAGACTCTTTTTACCTAGTTTGTGCATGGTAAGATTTGGGGTTATCCCTCAAGCGGGGCCGAGAAAATAAAGGGGGTCCCAGAAGGCTAAATCCCCATGTGTTTTCCATAGATTTAAGTTAAAAGTATTTTAAGGAAAACTGCTGAATGAAATGAGACCAAATTGAGCAGGAAGCTAGATCTTGCCCGCAGATTGTACCTTTAGTGATTTGGTGTAAATCCGTTCAATAGGTTTTGAGATAGTAAGGTTTAAAAGTATTTGTATATCTGGACGGTTTTAAAAAATGGAGCATTCCTATTGGCCCAGGAAACTTTTTTTCCATTGGGCCAATTCACTCGACCAGGAGTCAGACTCCTCCAGGAGCGAACTCTCTGAGTGGCTGCTGGCAACATGAGAATGTTGCTGGCAGCCATTACAGGACTGGAGACTTAGTCTCCTGTCCTGAAGTTTAAAAATAAATTCCCCTTGGCCCTGTGTTGGGGGGACCCAGAGGGACCCCCAGGGCAAAAACTTAAAATAAAACAGTAGTTTCTGCCACAATTCTGCAGAACTTCAGCGGGATCGCAGCAAAAACAAAAAAAAAGAAAATAGCGGCTGCCATTCTCTTTATTAGGTCTATGGGGAGAGGGGCATGAGTATGGGTCCCCTCCCCCAGCCCGGTTAGGCCCAAGGGACCCCTGCGTCCAGGGGTGATTTCATTCATAAAAAGGGATGGGGGATGTGTGGCCCGCCAATTCCGAGTCTGTGAAGGCCTCGGGTACCCCATCTCCTCGGGTCGATTTCATTAAAAAGAGGGACAGGCCACGTGGCCCCACTCCCTGAGCATTTGAAGTCCTGAGAACCCCATCCCCGGGGCCGGCTCAATAACTGTGTCCCAGGGAGTCCACCCATGGGACACAGTAGTTTCCCAGCCACTGCTACTGCAGGCAGGGAAACATTTGGTTGTTTGAGTCTGGTGGGAGCATTTTTAAATCTCCTGCCAGATGGGAGCAAACATGGGAGTCTGCTCCCAGCTGGCGGGAAATTTTAAAATTCTCCCACCGGCTGGGAACAGGCTTGTTTTCTGTTTCCCTGCCCGCACTCTTACGGGCAGAGAAATAGAACAGGTATTGCTCCCACCCAGAAGGAGCAAGCATAGATAGCTTCTTTCTCCGTGCAGGATCAATGCTGGCTCCCACACCATGCTGGGAGCTGGCTGGTGCAGTGAAGACTCTTGGGCTCTACTTGCAACCCCCAACGTGTTGCTTGGTGGGTACTCCAGGTGGGCACTGACCTATAATTGATACAGGCCCTGTTGGATGGGGTCCCTGGGGCCAAAATAGGCCCAGGGAGGTGGGGGCACACAGCCCCCTCTCACTTTGAATTATATTTGGCTCTGGGAATGGGGTCCCAAGGGCCTAATAAGGCTCGGGGGCCTTGCCGCCCCTCCCCTTTTTTTAATATTTGGCCCCAGGGGATGGGATTTCTGGGACCTCTTAATGTTCGGGAGTAGAGCTGCAGGCCCCCCCTTAAGAATTTAGCCCTGGGGCCAAGATTGCTTGGAAAGGAAGGGGGGGGGCATGCCCCCCATTCCCTGTTTAATTGTATTTGGCCCCGGGGATCGGGTACCCACAAATCTAAAAAAACACAGATATTCACCAGTTATATTTAGCAGAGCTAACTATACCTTGCGCCCCTGCAATGCACTGCTTATGACCTCACATATTACATCATTCATGATAAGTTCTATGACATCATTTATGATATCACTGATGACATCTCAAATGACATTATGATGACATAACCGATTAAAGGTACTAATGCTGCTCCCTCCAGGCAGAAACAATATTTTGATATGTTTCTCTGCCTGCTTTTGCGTGGGCAGGGAAACAGATCACAAGTCTGCTCCCAGCTGGCGGGAGCATTTTCAAAGCTCCCGCCCACTGGCAGCAGACTTTGTGTTTGCTCCCACTTTATGGGAGATTAAAAGATGCCCCTTCCAAGGGGGAGCAAACACAGGTTTTCCTACCTGCGCTAGTGCGGGCTGGGAAATTGCTATGCCCTGGGGATGGGCTCACCGGGACATAGCTTTTGAGCCAGCCCCAGGGGATGGGTGGTGGGCTCCCCAGGGCCTTTAATGGCTTGGGAAGGGGGGCGAGTGGCCCTCCTCCCTTTAACTTACTTTAGCGGCCTGGGTAATGGGGTCCCCAGGGCCTTTAGAGGCTCGGGAAGGGGCTGTGTGGTCCCCTCTCCTAAAAACATGCCAGGCCCCGGGAAAGGGGTCACCTGAGCCTCAAGCGGCTAAGGGAGGGGGACTGTGTGTCCTATTCCCCCTAAAACAAATGTTGGGCCCAAGGGGATGGGGTCCCCGGGTCCAAAGACAGTCCAGGGGGTCACGTGCCCACCCAAAAAAAGTACATCAGGCCCCAGGGGATGGGGTCCCTTAGGCCGAAAATGGCATGGGGAGGGGGGGCTGCATGCCTCCCCCCTAAATAAGATGTCTGGCCCCAGGGGATGGGATTCTCAGGGCAAAATTGGCCTAGAGAGGGCGGGCCACACATGCCCCCGTTCCTCAAAAAAATAAAAGCCATTGTCCTCCCCGGGCCCTGCCTCACCCCGAGTTTTGTTTATGAACAAGCACAGGAGCCTGTGCTTGTTTTTTATTTTTATTTTGCTGCCTACCTTTTGAGAATTCACAGCAAAATTTAAATAAAAAAAGTTTTTGGCCCCAGGCGTGGTCTCACTGGGACCCCACCACCAAGCCTAGGGGTCAGTGTATACCTTCCCTGCCCCCATATGCTTTTTTTTTACTTGGCTGCCACCACTTCCTGGTTGAGGTAGTGGCAGCCAATCAGATCGCAGCTTGAGATCTGTCGGGATCTGCGGAGGCTCCGCAACCCTAGATATACAACATTTATGAGCATTAATTTCTCAAATACTACTGAACGGATTTACCCCAAATCACAAAACGCACTCTTTCTGGACCAAGATCTAGCTTTCTGGCCAATTTGGTGTAAATCCATTCAGTGGAATAGGCTGTAGCTGTGTCTAAAGTTTCAATGGAAAAAATAAGTGGGGTATGCTTTTTGGGACCCCCCATTTTTTTCGGCACCCGCTTGACAGATTATCCCGCAACTTTCTATGCACAAACTAGTAAAAGAATAGCACTGTTCCTATGGAAACACGATCCTACCTATAACTATGCAGTGGCAACGGCCACAGGGTAACATATATTTATTTATTTATATATATATGTGTGCGTGTATATATGACAGAGAAAGGGTCGTGTGAATGAAGGAATCTCTGACAGGTAGAGGTGACAGGTGGAGTGCTCCAAGGAGCCAGCCTTTGAAAGGGATTTGTTAGGGATATTGCAGAAGAACTGAAAAGAGAGGTAGACCTCTTTGCAGATCACACTTACAGTTGCTAAAGAGAACATATTCTGAGCAAGAGCATGAAAATACTGGAACAATGGTCTGAAAATTTGGGGTACACATTCTTTTGGGGTGAACACTATTAGATGAGAACAGATATTTGGAGGCTGCTCTACAAGAGAGGCTTCATGGTGCTATCCTTGAAATTTAAAATAGTGAGGCAATGCAGAGTGAAGTATGTGCAAAATATAATTTGCACAATGACAGTTTTAATTACAGTGGAAAATAATTTTAACAGCTTGTAAATCATTTACAAACCACACCTGAAGCACTATATTTAGATCCAGATGCTCAGTCTTCTAACTAATGAAAATGTGTCTCAGCGAGAGTAAATCAGAAAGCTATCCAAATCGTCAAGGACTGTCACATGAATATCAAGGCGATACAAGAACTTCAAAATTGTATAGTCTGAAGGATAGGCTGGAGAAATAATAGAGGAGGTACAATATATATTTCTGTACCTCCAATGAGAAATCAAATTTTGCAAGAGAGTGTAGAACTTTTTCAAATTTGAAGGACTCCTCATGCACTCCCTTCCCTCTAACAAAAAGCCAGGCCCCTCGGGATGTGGTCCCTGGGGTCAAAAGCGGCCAGGGGATGCAAAGCCAAGTCACCCCCTTCCCCTTACAAATACATAAAGCCCCGGGACCCAACAATGGCCCAGGTAGGGGGTCTGCTTGCCCCCCCAAAAAATATGTTGGGCCCTATTGGATGGGGTCTCTGGGGCTGAAAACGGCCTGGGGAGGGGGAGCCTTCTGCCCCCTCACCCTAAATAAGAAATCAAGCCCCAGAGATGGGATCCCCAGGCAACAATTGGCCTGGGGAGGCGAGGGCATGTTGCCTCCTCCCGAGCCATTACCGGCCCCAGGGACCCCATCCCCCAGGGTCTACATCAATAAAGGTGGGTGCCCTGGTTCCCACCCAGGGGACCTATCATACATTCGTTGTGTGCCACTGGGAGAGTCCCTCAGCCCCAGCCAGCTACCTGAGAGCCGGAATTACTCCCGCCGGGTTGGAGCTACTACTAATTCTGCTCCCTCCAGGCAGGAACAATATTTTGATCTGTTTCCCTGCCTGCTTCAGTGTGTGCAGGAAAACAGATCAAAAGTCTTCTCCCAGCGGGCGAGAGCATTTTCAAAGCTCTCACCCACTGAGAACAGACTTTGTGTTTGATCCTGCTTGGGGGAGATTAAAAAATGCTCCTGCTAAGGGGGAGCAAACATGGGTTTCCCTGCCCGCACTGGTGCGGGCGTACAAGGAAACCGCTATGTCCTAGGGGGGTGGGCTCCCCAGGATATTGCTAGTGAGCCAATCCCAAGGGACGGGGGGTGGGCTCCGTAGAGCCTTTACTGGCTCAGGGAGGGGGCCGAACTGCCCCCCTCCCTTTAACTTACTTTAAAGCTCCTGGGGGATGGGGACCCCGTGGCATTTAGAGGCTCGGGGAGGCGGACCGCATGCCCTCTTCACTCTAAAAACACACATCGAGCCCCGGGGATGGTGACTTCGGGGCTGAAAGTCAGAGGAGGGAGGCCGTGTGCCCCCTCCCCTCTAAAAATACATCGGGCCCTAGGGGATTGGGTCCCCAAGGCCGACAATGGTTGAGGGAGGAGGGCCACAAGCCCACCCCAAAAAATCGGGCTACTTTACTAGTGACTCACAAGTAAACTAAATAGCCAATTGGGTGTAAGCCATTTCTATCATGTTTACAGGAGAGAGCATAGGCCCTTTAGCACTGGTTAGCAGTGGTAAAGTGCACAGAGGTCTAAGACCAGCCAAAAACGAATTCAGGATAAAGAAATAAAACAAAGCAAGCGCATGAGCAGGCACACACATAGACACAAACACAGTTAGGCACACACATATCAATATGTGCACCAACACACAGACACACAGACACACACACACACAAATGGGCCCACAAACACAACACACAAGACACACATATGCTTATAGACACATTTAATCAAAGAAATGGAAAAACACAGACATACGCACACATGACACACATTCTTTCGCTCACACATAGACAAACATAAACACCCCCCAAATGCATACACACACAAACACGCAACAGGTTAGGTGAGCTGACTAACCAGTTGAGGGTCAGCAAGTGACACCATAAAGTTAATATTCCTGCTCTGCCTCCAATGTTGGACTGTTGCTATCTCAACGCCAGCGCTAGCAGAATTGTTCATAATAGGAATCAATCTAATTTTACAGATCTAGTAAGGTGACAAGATCAGAGCTACAAAAGGCTGAGAGTCTTTAGGTGGAACACTGAAGATAGCACATGAATTTGTGCACAAAAGACACCCTTCCATTTGCCCATGACACCTGACCCAAGATGATGATTTTGCTTTCATGCATACCTGCCTCTCTTACCACAAATAGCTCCCAGCTTGGCAGTACAGTGATATTGCAGGGAGTTTGCAAAAGCCATGAGAAGGTGGGACTGCCAGCAAGGGTTAATGAGCGGAGACCCGCAATCAAAGAAAGCAATCCAAACACCACCAATTAAAAAAAACACACTTGGCTCCAGCTCATCAGAAGACCTGTATTGACTTTTTGGATCCCTTTTCAAACAGTATGCCTTCTGCCGGGAAAACCAATAGGAGATGTGAGTGCCTGTACTGTTAATGAAGGAAAACCACCAATATTAAAAAGCATTCCCTTCACCACCATTTGAATGTGATGCACTTGCCCATGGCCTTACATTGCAAATGATGATGATTTGAGATGACTGTCACTTTATGGATCCTCATTGAAAACCTATGAAAGATCTATCCTAATTCTGTTAAATGTAAGTTCCTTCAGACATAAAAAGTTACAAAGACTTGCACGAAACATGATAGAGTCCAGCCTAAGTTACTAAGGTATTAGAGAGAGAAACCACTTCAATGGAAGTTTGGTGCTCTTGGTGTTGATTAGAAACTTCACTTAAATTAATTTTACTTGAATCCCCTACTACATGGAAAATAGGGCTGAAATGTCTAGGGATCTGGCTTATTGTAAGTGGTATGATCCAATGATGTTTTCAAGTTGAGCTGGTTCCTGCAGTGATAGAATGAAGATTACATATCCCCAGAGGAGCCAGGTTTAGTCAGTGTAAAGTCTGCTACATGGGTGTAGGAAATTGGATTATTATTTAGGGTGGGCAATTGCCACCTCAAGCAATAATCACAATCTTTGTAATGGTGAACCCTTAAAATGACTAAATTAACCCGAGCTGAACTCCCAGAGCGCTATGGCACAGAGTAGACAGGCTTAACTTAGGGCAATGTGTAAAGTATTTATGCAGTAATAAAAAAGTAATAAAGACTAGAGAACTTATAATTATTCTCCTTCTCA
Organism: Calotriton arnoldi; assembly: GCA_963921515.1. Classification (NCBI taxonomy): domain Eukaryota; kingdom Metazoa; phylum Chordata; class Amphibia; order Caudata; family Salamandridae; genus Calotriton; species Calotriton arnoldi. The sequence goes on along the minus strand of CAWUFW010000124.1, from coordinate 120,486 downwards.
AAGCAATTCATATACGTTTCTATAGAACTGTGCAAAATGTCACCTGCCATACATTATAGAATTTGAATGGTATCTATCACATTACACCTATTTTATGAACTTTTGCTAGAATACTATACGAAATGCTTAATTAAGATATGCTGCTCACTAGTTGATGTATTATACTATGGACAGATGTTTGTATACCTAAGAGATATAGAGCCATATGTACAAAAAGTAGGAATTGTGATTTCCTAATTGCGATTTGTATCCGAATTGCAATCAGGAAATCGCAATTTCTAATGTAAGAAAACCTACATATATTAAATAGCAATTTCTAATGGGTTGCAAATCGACCTACCTCATGAATATTAATGGGGTAGGTTGCAGTTTGCGACCCATTTGGAATGATGGCCATCACAGGAATGATGGCCTGCTGGGGTCAGCAGACCACCATGCCTGTGACTGCTTTACAAAAAAGCAGTTGTTTTTCTGAAATGCAGCCCATTTTCCTTAAAGGAAAATGGGATGCGTTTCAAAATGAAAAAGAAACATTTAGGTTTCATTTTTTAAGAGGAGGTAGTGGTCTGTTGCACCACTGCCAGCTCTTAAAAAATATTTAACATTATATACCCATACATGTACATATGGGACTTTTTCTATGATACAACTTTATATTTCTTTATTATTCTCCTAATACATGTATACCTTCAATGTAGTTATGTATCTATATATTTATCAATTTACTCTTACTGCAGATAACAAAAACAACCCTTCAACTCTCTCCAGTTCACTTCTCTGTCTCATCCTGTACCTCTTTCAATATATCCTCTACTGCCACTCTCTGACTTAATCCAAACCTCCTTGTTCTACTAAATAAACCTTTCTAGACTCTTCACTTCTCTAACCCGCCTTTGACTCATCCCAAATCTCATTTTCCTGCTATGATCTCCCAAATAACTCTTTAACTCTTCCCTCCTCTATCCCTCCTTTATCCTATTCAATCCAACTAACAAACTCACATCTGAACTGCTCGAATTAACAACTTATATTTTCCTGTACTAATGCACCACCAATCAACTTTGCGTCCCAGAGTCGCATGCTACTTGCCGAAAAGTGCTGCAACTCCTCGTCAGGGGTAGTAGGCACTATATAAATACAAATACAATTACAATAATAATTACAATTGTCAGAGGAGAAGGGGTCCCATAGTGACCTCTTCTCATTTGCGAACGGGTTATCATCTTCTTTGAGGTGTTGGCAAATTATTAATGTTTTGCGACAGCAATTCAGCCACAAAACATTGATTCGGTATTTGGAAGAGACGCCCTAACACGCCCCTTACACGCCCCTCCCAAATACCGAAATGGTACATATTTGCAATTCCAATTTGCAATTTGGTAATGTGTTACTGAATTGCAATTTGGAATTCATACTTACCAAAATTCTGTGATTCGGCCACTTTGTGACCACAAACAAGTTTTGTACATCTGCCCCATAGTGCTTTTGTGTTTGTCACAGTTATTGCCAGGCTGTGCATTTCCAGGGATTGCAATGAAAACTTCACCCGCTCACCCCCCAATGTAGCTTGCTGGTGGGAACAACTATGGTATTACTATGAATTAGAAGGAGCTATATGCGGAAAAAAAAAGGTGTACTGGGGTGCAGAAAATGTCATAAAATCTGGGGATCTTAGTGGGTATAGGTCATTGATATTGATGGTAATTGAATACAACTTGCATAATACAGTATAGAATAGAGGTCATCAATTATAAATTTCACAAGAGGTGTTATATGTATTTATCGTATAATATTTTTGAATGTATAGATGCATTTGTCTCTGTCTCTCCATCAATTAAATACATTAAAAAATGTGATCTATTTTGCATCACCCACACTGTATATATACTTCTAGTGGCAGAAGGATCAGTCTAAAATGCATCTGTTCATGGTTACAGTCAATTGGTGCCGGACTGGGAAGTTTTGGTTACATTGACCATATCTAATCGTTGTCGGCAAAGCAAATACGCTGGCATCTATTTGGAAGGGTCTGACTGTTGAACTGCAGTCAGAGGCCTGCCTGTCTGATGCCCTGACTGGGGACCTTCACTACATTGACAGTGTCTGGTTGGCTTTCCCAAGGTATGGTCAACAACATACATACTTACCTAAACCCAGTACTGTGCAACAATCGTACACATAAGCTGATATGGTCACACTTCACTAAATGTTATTGAAAGGTCCTTTTAAGGTTAATTTAAGTCCTTGGTGTTAGTGGATTTATTGTGACCGCACTTTAGAAACCCAGGGGTATATTTATCAATATTTCATGCAGCGCAACGCATCACGTCATCTTGCTGGACTGAGCTGTGTGAAAAGGAAAGGGCAGTAATGCACTGTATTTAACATCATATGGCAAATTTCAGCCCTTTCCTTGCACTGGTGCACTTTTGGCTGGCTAGCACCAATGCTTGCACCCTTGCACCATAGTGCAAGGGTGTCTGCGTTGAAGGGAGGATTGTTTCTGTGCAGGAAGGGATACCTTCATGCACAAAAACAATCCTCAGAGGCATTTTCCGTTTTCAATGTGTGCTGCAGAATGCATCACACTCAGAAAGAGGAAATTCTCCTTGTTTCGCCTCACCTGGGGAGGGCGTAGCATTTTGACACATTCTCAGGTCTACCACTAACAGTAAATATGGGAATGCGCCAAAATCCATGGGTGGATACATGGGAACACCCACACTTCACCCATGGACGCCTCTCTTGGACAATAATTACGCAAAGTGGTGATTTGCGCTGCCTTGCGTTCCTACAGATTTATCAAACCATGCAGTGCCATTCAAGGTAGTCCTGTGTGGCTTGATAAATCTGACGTTAGTGTTGCGAAGCCCTCGCACTCCCTTGTGTGGCGCAAGGGCGACACAACACTATGATAAATATGACCCCTATTGTATGCAAAAATCCTTGTGCACCAGGTGTTCACATTTAATTCAACAACAACCAATATTAGTTAATAACTATTCACTCTTTAACCCCTTGGCCGCGGCGGTAATTCCGCCGCGGTGCTTGGGGTGTGGGGGTTGAACGCGGCGCCGCCATGCTCGTGACGGAACCACGTCGTCATTAGTCACGGGCGAGCTGTGCTCATGATGGCGTGGTTCCGTCACGACCCCGCCCACTCACTCATTCGCCCCGCACAGGCGGGGAATCAGTACCGCGTGGGCGGAGCGGCTGCAGCATGACGGAACCACGCCGCCATGAGCACACGCCGCCCGTGGCTCATGACGGCGTGGTTCCGTCATCCGCAGGGAAGGGGTTAAACCGTGAAGATTTCAAACAGGGGTAATTCCACACTACAAAAAACCAATGCAACCATCAACAGCGATGCAGCCACCTTTGGCGATGCATTCTTTGAAAGTTCACTTGGCAATGGGTATAATGTCTGCCTCCTGGCACCACACTTCATAAGCCGCCTGCCAAAGACCAGAACGGTGGGCTTGTTTCACAGCATTATCTTTTGAAATGGGAGCCTAATGCACCACTTAGCTTATAGAAAATGATTGTTTTCATGAATAGCGTTATTGCCTTTAATGACCTCTAAGTCAAAAACACATTCATCAAACTGGGGGGCACATGTATGACATTGTCATGCAGTGAAGCGCAGCAAGTCACCTTGCTGTGCTGCGTGACAGGGAAAGGGCATGAATGTGCTGTATTTAAAAGAGTATGGCACAGTCCTACCTTTTCCCCTGCGCTGGCGCCGTTTTGGCTGGCTAGCGCCAACGCAGGCACCCTTGCACCATGGGGCATGGGTGCCTGTGCTGCATGCAGGATTGTTTTTGTGCAGGAAGGTGCTGTGCAGGAAGGGGCACCTTCCTGCACAAAAACAATCCTGAGAGGCATATTTCCGTAGATTTTTCTAGTTGTGTGTGCTGCAGAAAGCAGCACACATAGAAAGAGGAAGTAACGAGGAGAAATTAAGATATTTCTCCTCGTTTCGCCTCTACTGGGAAGGCATGTCATTTGGGTGCATTGCCAGGTTTACCAGCTCTGGTAAATCTGGGAATGTGCCAAAAACCATGGGGGCTGCTTTGGAACACCCACGAAATGCCCTGGAATGCCTCCCTAGTTCAGAGTAAGGCAGGCAATGCAGTGATTTGCGTTGCATTGCTTTACTCAAGATTGATGAACCCACTCAGGGCCATGCATAGTGGCCTTGCGTGGTTTCATAAATCTCATTTTTCAGTAGCGTCGCACATGTACCACGATGCGTGGTGCATTCACGACGCAACTGGGGTCTTAAACATGGCCCTGGGTTTCAAGTCGTAGTGTTTTTCATGACATAACGTTCGGCATTCTCAAGTGCACGTGGTCTGCCGCATGCCATTGCAAATGGGATAGTGAACGCACTTTTGATAGTTGTGTGGTTGGTAAATGATTTTGAAAGCAAAGGACACAATCCTTGGCCATACAAACTGTACCAACAACTCACAGTACAGTCAAATGAGTGAGTAAATGACCCGAACATGAACACACCCATTGCAGACTGGCAGAGAACAACGCCTTTCTCCCTGACACATTATGTTATTCCTCCATGTCAATTAACATACACACATTTTGCAGACTAGAACAGAAGGCAGGGATTTTCTTCATATCATAGCCCAGTTTTTTTATGCCTGTCCTTCAAGTACCGAGCTGGTCAGTACAGCTCCCTTAGCAACACAGATGAAGGTTCCACAGTAATTCACAAAAACCATTAATGTGCATATTTTTTTCCATCTGCTCTTTTTTTAGTGATGTACTTATAATAGAAAGTTTGAACCAGAGCAACGATTTTTTAAATGACAGAGCGTAACCTAAATCATACGAAGTGGAATATCCAAGCAGTAAATCCTAAATGGTATTGGACATTATATTTGAAAAAAACATAATTCATATTTTCTTCATCTTTTCTGACATCTTCTTAGGGCTCTCAGAGAACTCAGCTTGTCTTCATTTCACAACATGGTCATCTTCTTCGGCAAGGCCTTTATGTACATTATGCAGACTGCTGCAAACAGCACAATTGCAAATCAGTTAAAGACATCACCTACAAAACTTTGGAAGGCAAAGATCAGCATTGCATTTAGTATCACCAATAAAATAATCGTATTCCATGTTAGGAATCAGTTCACAGATCACTTCCCTATAGGCAAGAGACTAGAGACAAGTTTCTAGAATGCGACCATGTTAGGAATCAGTTCACAGGTCACTTACCTATAGGCAAGAGACTAGAGATATGTTTCTAGATTGTGACCCTTGATCAAAAAATAAAACACATTTTGGTGGCTTCCTCTTGAGTGTCAGTATTTTATCCCTGGTTACTGAGTGATGGGTTGAGCTGCAAGGTACAAGGGGCCAGATGTACGACCCTAAATTGCATGCGCAAATGGGTTTGCGACCCGTTTGCACATGCAAAATGGCCCAGGGCCATGTACAATTCCTAAATAGCAAGTCGCAATTTATTTGCGACTCGCTATTTAGGAATTGCAACTCACCCTGGCCACCATCCCTGGGAGGGCCTATCATTCCCAATGGGCTCGCAAATTGTGAGAGGCTCATTAATATTCATGAGCCTCGCAATTTGCGACCCCATTGGGAATCGCAAACAGTGTTAAACACACTGTTGTACATGCAAAATAGTGCCTCGCAAATTGCGAGTCGCAAATGACTCGCAATTTGCGAGGCGCTATTTTGCACATCGTAAATCTGGCCCAAGGACATTTATTAAAGTACAAAAAGACAGATTTTTCAGTCATCTTTTTCCAGCTTCAATGCAGGCATGATTCACAGCCGTTTTGTATGGCTGACTCCACGCTGTCACGCAAGCTGGCGAAAAACTGAAGGTCACGAATGGCGTAATACCGACTGTAGTACTACACCTAGGCTTAAGATCCAAGTACAAGACGGATTGCTACAGACTTTTATCTATACACCTACAAATTAATGACATTGGGATGAATTTCGTCTTAAACAAAGATAAATCCTCTAAATTCACCAAAAGAGAAGGAGTTGAACAACGCTAACAATATTCAAGATAAGAGGCCAAACAGCTTTTGCCCTGAAGAAGTCCAAGAGGACGAAACGCGTTGGCTACGGTTTTATCCATTGTGAAGGAGAAATCACGAATAAACGAATTGAAACTTACCTGCCAAATTGATGTCGTGTTTAACTATGCAGTTGAAAAATACTAATGAATGAAAAAATCATTGATGTAATTATACTGTGCTTGTGTATGACTACAAATAGGGGTGCTGGATCATTCAGTTTCATATGATTCACAGCCGTTTTGTGTCAGTGAAAACTGGATTCACAGATCATGCTACACAGAACCGGATTTAGAGGAATTCTGGGTTTATAATAGCGGAAAATCCACTAATGTGCCTGCTTTTCCAAAATGTGATGTCATGTCAAATGCCATCTGTAACATTATGATGTCCTGCAATCCCTCCTGATTCCCTAGAATCCTCAGATCATGGCCACCAACACCGTACAATTAATTCTGGGTGCAGGACGTGGCTTCCAATTACACCCTGCATCAGTGCCGGAGCAGCCTGTTATTCCACCGGCCATTTCCCGATGGGCTGGAGCAATTGGAGGCCGGTTTTGAAAGCCAGGGGCCTCCTGATACCTCTGCCACTATCCCCAGCTCCCGGGGTTAACTTGAACAGGCACAGGAAGGCTTCAAGAGACAGAGAAAGGAATGGGAGGGTAAAGGTAGAGAGAAAGCAGGGCCGGACTAGCCATAGCAGACACCGGGCGTTTCCCCGGTGGGCCGCCAGGGTGGGGGCTGGTTTTGGGCCCCTGGGGGCCGTTTTTGTTACCAGGGGCTGGCAATATTGCCCCCCTGTAACAAAATCGGCCGAAAACGGCCCTAGCAAACAGCTCGGCCGCACCCAGTTTGCCAGGGCCGGTTTCGCTTCCCAGTCCAGCCCTGAAGAAAGGGATCAGAGATTGGGAAAGAGAGAGGCAGGAGAGAAGGCGAGAAAAAGAGTGGATGGATGAAAAGGAAAGAGTCAGAGAGAGAGCGAGGAGACAAACGGAGCGGGCGTGCTTGATCATTTTAGAGACAGCTGCTTTTGGCTCCTCAGTCCAGCCCCACCCTGTATCCAGTCCACATGCCATTGGTCACACTGCATAAGGCCTTTTGCTGTGGAATGCAGACTCTGCTTGCAGGGGGGGGTCTCCATCGATTCCCTGCACATAGCTCCAGAGTAAACTTAGGGGCATATTTACAAGCCCCTATCGCTACCACAGCATCACTTTTCTCCACGTTGTGTGGCGATAGGGGCTTTGCCTTATTCACAATACGGTGTTAAACCACTTAACATGGCTCAGGGCCACCTTGTGAATATGGCACCCTTTCTCGCTATACTTAGCGTGAAAGGGGCGGGCAATGGGTGTTGTGGTGGGTGTCCCACGGCAACACCCATTGATTTTAATGATGCCCCATATTTACAAGGGTGGCGTAAATATGGGGCAGCACCAAAATTAAGACCAGGGAAAACCTGGTCTTACCCTGGCGCAATGAGGAGAAATGTTTAATTTCTCCTCGTTTTTGCTGTTTCCATGTGTGCTGCATTGTGCAGTGCACATAGAAACAGCAAAACGCCATTGATTGTTTATGTGCAGGAAGGTGTCCGTTCCTTCACAAAAGCAATTATTAAAAAAAATGACGTTCTGCAACTTCTGCATTAAGCAGCACACATAGAAGTTTCAAAACGCCATTTCAAATTGTTTATGTGCAGGAAGGGACACCTTCTTGTACATAAACAATCATTCCCCTCAACGCAGGCACCCTTGCACTATAGTGCAAGGGTGCCTGCGTTGGCGCTAGGAAGCTAAATTAGCACCAGCGCAGGGGGAAACGCAAGGCTGCACTGTATTCTTGTTCCAGAGCAGGTGTGCAGAGCAGGCTGCAATGCATGTGCAGCTCCACTTCATCTGTCTCCCTCCTATGCTAGCTCAATTCATCTTTTCACTTCCCTGTCTGCCTTCATGTCTACTTTGACTTCTATTTCTGTTCCACAATGCTTTCTTTTATCCCCCTCCTCTTTCTTTCCCTCTTGACCTTTCAATCTATATTTGTCTTTAGCTCTCTGTAAGTCTTTGTTTAATTCCCTCTTTTTTCCCCATCTTTCCATTTCTTCTAATTTGTGTGTTCGACTACTCTTTTTTAACTATATTTCATTCTTACTTATTCTTTGCTTCCTGTTATTCATTATTTATTAGTTCATTCTCCTTTCCTTTTCCTGCCTGTTTTTTCTTTCCATCTCGATCTTTTCCCATTCGTCCTCTTACCTTCACCTTCCTAGTCTTGATTTCTTTCTATCGCCGTCTATTTCTTTCTTTCTTTCTTTCTTTCTTTCTTTCTTTCTTTCTTTCTTTCTTTCTTTCTTTCTTTCTTTCTTTCTCTCTTCTGACATTTTTATGTGTGGCCCATTGGGGGCCAGTGTCAACCCCAATATAGCTCGGGGCGAGGGTTGATGGGGCACACCACTAGTTAACATGCCATTATGTAGCAGATTACTAGTTATGATTGTGAAAGAGGGGACAAATACATGACCAATTTCATTAAATAAAGAGTTGTGGAATGTGAGGGCTTCGATGGTGAAAAATGATATATGATATAAGACCAGTATCATGTAAAAGTGAAGTAGTAACATGATTTTTACAAAAGGGTTTTTGACGAATGTATACATAAAGATCCTTTATATAGGTTGACACTGTGTATGTGATTTAACAAAATACAAAAATTCACTTAAAACAAAAATAAAAAATTGTTACTCAGATTCACAGCCCAGATATATATTCGCATATTCACCCTTTAATTGACTTGGAAAATAAACACTGTTGTAAAATGTGCGCATAAAAGTGACACAATCTTTATTAGTACCTTCTGGTACTATGCGCATTTAGCTCTGTTGCTTTGTAGAGAAATGCTCGCATTGTCGTTCACATACCTGCAAGGATATTGTAGCAGTGTGTTCAGCATTTGATTCTTTCTGCGCTGGCCTTTATCACTGCACCAAATCAACATACACGCTTTACACTGAGAAACGTTGCCTCTTTCTTGGCGCATCACTTTCTTTACTGATGTTTTTCAGGTCACCCGAATATTAAAACATTTCTTAGTCACGGTGGTTTGAATAGCATTTTTGAAGCCATGTACCACGGAGTTCCAGTTGTGGGAATTCCTCTGTTCGGAGACCACTATGACACCATGACCCGAGTGCAGGCCAAAGGCATGGGCATCTTACTGCAGTGGAAACAGATGACGGAAGACGACCTCTATGGAGCACTAACAAAGGTCATCAGTGATTCCAGGTAAGAAGCACTAATGCCACACAAACGAGCTCTGTTGACTGCATAGACTATTGATTAAACCTGTGCCTTGGACTTGTCACCTCATCATTTTTAGGTCGAGCATTCAAGACCTCTTGTATATACTTTAGTATATACTTATATGTGTATGTACTTTGTGGGCTCTGGAGATCAGCCCTAGGACTTGTCTGCTTCCGCTTAGGGACTTTTTTTTCTGTTCAACTGCCTCTATTTAGATAGAAAGCGACCATTAGAGGTCAGTAAAATACCAGAATTGCTTTGTGCTTGTTCAACTGCCTCTATTTAACTGTCTTGATAGGAAATGACCAGTAGAGGCCAGTAAAATACCAGAATTGCTTTCTGCTGAGGGACTTTCTTTTTTAATTTTTCTGGCAACTGCCTCTATTTAACTTTCTTGATAGAAAACGACCAGCAGAGGTCAATAAAATACCAGAATAACTTTAGCATTCTCTAGATTCAAGTCCATAGAAATTGTCTTCCACGAGCACCTGTAGATAATAATATTTTTTTCAAATCTTGTATTTTCAGTGATATGACAACCGAAGGCCCTGATTTTATATTAAAAACAGAGCTTTGGACCAGCTCATTTCCTGCTGAAAGGCAATATTTCTCTCCATGTGTTCCCATACCTGGCATGTCACGCAGTTTGGTGCTTACTTTCCCTCCATGTTAAAGAATAGTACATGTTTCAGCACCCAGGCTAATGTGCTGCATAGCTAAATACACATAAGGTCCCAAAGGCGAGACCGATTGCATTGCAAATGCTTGGTATTTCGACTATTGAACAATTACATTTTTCATAATGGTGACCAGGATTCATTCAACAACACCCTAACCACTATTCGAATGAAATAACACTCTATTCTATGCTCTCGAATGACCTCTTTTTGTTTCATACAGGACAGATGATTTTGAAAAGTCCTTTATAAGAGGGCAGTTTTTAGCTCTATTAGTTTTGTAGGTGATATCGTTCCCTCGATTCACAGGTAGTTCAAGACCCAGGTGGTGGGCTAGCAGTGCATGTCTCAGCACATTCACTGAGAAGGCAGGAGGACATGGAGGGCTCTGCTCGGGACCGCTGGTGTTTGCCTTCCAGTTGCCAATTTAAAAATCCAAAGGACAGGCTCTTGGGAGAACAGCTTTCTGTATTTTCCAGATGGAGAAGTGTTTATATTTCCCACTATGAGCGGGGAAAAAGTAATAACACTGATCTGTCCTCATTGTAGACATGATCAAGCTCTGTTATGGACTAGAAACGACAGAGGGCAGAGACGGCACCGGTAGGTCTATGCAATTTATTTGCCCTATTTTAAGGGTTCTTTCATGCAGTATGGCGCCCACTGGAGGTGCATTATTTTGTGAATCACAAATATGATTGCATTTTCTCGCACCACACACTGAAACTGTACCCCAGTTACACAAATCTAAAAAGATGTAGTTTCACAAACTCCTGGGTTGCGCTCTCATGAGTTCCTTATATGAATCTGTGTGCAGCTTGCATACATTTGCATACATTTCTGCTTTTGCAAACTGAAATTTGCTTCATTGCAAGTAAACAGTTTCTGGAGCCTCTGTATTTAGGACCCTAAAATCAGGGGCGGCTCATCCGCTAAGGTGAAGGAACGCTGCCCCACTAAGTACATAAAGAAAATGATAATAACGCAATGTTAAAAACATTACGTAATATAATTTTCTTCTTGGAACCAGCCAGGTTGGGGTGGGGCTGGGCTTGCCTGGGAGAGGGAGAAGTGGTTCCTACTGCACTTAAGTGTGCATGGCGGTTTGGCCGGCCATCTTGGCCCGGCCAAACCGTTACGCGCACTTTGCATGTCCTCCACCCAGGCTGCATTACAGCCTGGGTGGAGAACATGCCCAGCCTCCCAGTCCCCACCTTTGCAGCGCTGTGATTGTTCCGGCGATTCTGGGAAACTGGGTGCTTCCTGTTCCTGCATCAGAGGAGGAGAGGCAGCGGCTGGCGATCGGCGACGATAAGGTAAGTTTTTTTTTCTTCTAAATCCCCCTCCACCGCCCCCCACCACCATTCCCAACCAGTTGCCTTTGCCTAAAACATCTGGGAGTTAAGCAGTTCCTTATATGTTTAAGGTTCAAAATGTTGGAATCAACGTAGATGTAGTTCTGTAATTCTAGGGCGAGGGGATTGAGTTACATGGACGTTTACTGGGGCTCTCACAATGAGGTTAGACCTAGGTGTAATTCAAATTAGGCCTGCTTGGCTGGTGACGTGGTTCGCTGAGTTGGCACATCCATACTTGTCCACTAGCTAGATTGGCCTTGAGAATGGCACATCACTGGTGACTATTTTGCCAAAACAAAGGCAAAAAGTAAACTGGTGGACATCTTGAAACCCGGCAAGCACTTGTCGGCAGGGTGACACCATGCACCAGGCAGGTTAGGAGGCTCTGTCGTCTGGCTGGCACCACTGGCCTGCGGGGCGTGCCACGCAAAATCCATTGCATTGCATGCCTCTCATGGGGGATTACAGGAGCTGTTCAGCCCACGGGATCCCCAGACTCCTCATTGGTCTGACACTGCCCTGCACTGGCTAGGAAAGAGACCCTGTCTGGTGCCTGAAGCCCTGGCCTGTGGGGACCAGGTTTCCCAGGGTAACGTGGTGAAGGTGGGCTCCCATGGGCCCACACCCCCATCCCTCCCACTGGCTAGGGGCAAATGGATAGTGGGGGCAGGGGGCTCAGGCATCCAAGGAAGGAGACAAAAGCTTGGATCAGAGGTTGAATTTTAATAGATCACAGTGAGGTAGCTGCTCTGTTATTTATGAAACCCTGATCCAGAATCAGGACGTCTACTAATGATTTAGCACCTGGTGCCCCACGAGCATGCAGTGCACTAAAAGAGATGGAAGGCTGCCTTATTCCGTCCCCAAGCGATTCACTCTACACACCGACTCAGATGCATGCTATGACAGCCCAACCAAGCTCCACGGCACTGTGGTATCAATACAGTTTAGGGGGGACTCTAGAGGCATTCAGTCATAATCCCTCAGATGGTAGGTTTGCCCCATTGGCTCTTTAGCCCAGGACATACACCAAATGTCTGAATCAACAGTTCCTCTCATACTGAGCAGGATTACTTTTGCAACAGCACATCATCAGTAGCATAAAACTAATCTGTCTCATGACAGTCTAAACCCAGCTCACGTTCCCTATTAGTGGATGAATAATCCAACGCTTGGTGAATTCTGCTTCACAATGAAAGGAAGAGCCAACATTGCAGGATTAAGAAGCGACATTGCTATGAACGCTTGGCTGACACAAGTCAGTTATCCCTTTGGTAATGTTTCTGACACCTCCCGCTAGAAACCCAAAAAGTCAGAAGGATTGAGACCCTGCTTTCATGGTTTGCATTCATAATGAAGATTGAGATCAAGCAAGTTTTTGCCCTTCAGCTCCGCGGGAGGTTTCTCTCCCCCTAGAGCTCACCTTAGGACACCTGCATTATCGTTTGACATGCGTATCACCCCAGTAAAACTTCCCACATTCCACTCTCACCGGAGAAGGTTGTTCCCAGCGGGTATGGGCACTTGGAGCCAGAAGTGGAAGCCCCACAGAGCTTTCAACAGGTAAGTGAAATGACAGTAAGATTAGTGATATTTCACCCATGGCCCGAGGTCCATCTAGTTATCCTACACCTCTCATGTTTCTACACAGTACCAGACTAGAGTCACTCCCTGCTGATTCTGCCAAATCCATTCCTTTGGCTGTGGTTTTGCTAGATAGTAGGTAGGGACAGTGGGAATCTTGCTAATTTATTCATGCACATCATTTATTATATGGCGAGGCATTTGGCTACTCTTGCAGCACTGTGCAGTACTCTTCTGGGTTTGAGCTGTGCGTCCCGGACCAACCCTCTCAACCCTTGGGAGCCTGCTGTGGGAGTCCTGCTTGCCTATAGCGGGATGGGGGGACAGGGCAGGCACACAGGCACCGACAGGCCCAGCTTGCTCTAAGACAATGGAAGGGAGATGCGGGCCGAGGCATAGCCTGAGCGATACAAAGCGTTGCTGGACTGGGCAGCCAAGAGACCCATGGAATGGTCATTTAGAGCTGCTGCGGAAATGTGCTGTAGAGCAATGGATAGACAGGAAGCCTCGGACCACTAGGCGGCATCCGGGACTCGCATCATCCAATCTGGTTAGTCCCTTGGGGGGAGCACAAGCTGCCAGGCTGCTTGGTCTTTTCTCTGTTGGGTGACCTCACACAAAAGGCAGACCCTTGAGTCGGACAGTCCAGGCTGGGCAGAAGCCCTTTGGATGGAACAACAGCCGAGGCTGGGCAAGCAGTCCATCTTTAAATCGACTGAGGGGCATATTTATCATACTTTCACATAGAGCAACGCAGCAAGCCACCTTGCTGCTCTGCCCAGCGTGAAAGGGAAAGGGCAGGAATGCAATGTATTTAACATCATACAGCACATTCCTGTCCGTATCGGCAGGGTTCCTGAGGCACACAGGAAGCACAATCAGATGGCAAGGAGGTCCATAGCACCTTGTCCCTATTAATCTGGAGGATGGTTATCTGCCTTTCTTGTAATCCATGCACGAGAGACAGAGAGGGACACTCAAAAAAATGTGTTAGACCGCCTGGAGCCCTAGCTGGGATTGAAGAGTAAAATGAGCCCATATCGGGGCTTCCAGGGAAGCCCGGCCATCTCACACACCCTATTGCATGCACGACCAGATGGCTGGGCTAAAAGTGACAAAATGTTTGGGTTTAAAAATGGCCATCTGGTCGCAGCATATCTTATGAATCAGTTTTTGCTCACCCTTGGAGGGTCAGGGGCTCCCCAGCTGGGTTTTCAGAGCTGAGTTGGGCCTCAGGCATGGGGTGTGGGGAGGCTTTATGGAGCTCTGATGTGGATCCAGTCAGAGCTTTTTCATCCGGCCAAGGAAGAAGGCCCTGCCCGGTGCTGCTGTACCCCATCCTGGGCTCCTAGTGACATGGTGTGCTAGAGAATTGAGCACAGGCCAGAGGCCCCCACCCCCGGGCCAGCTGGATCTCTGATCCGGAGCCCAGTCTGAGCTTCTTAACCTGGACAAGTAGTTGAGACATCCCCTGGCCTGTCCCACAGGCCCCCGTCTGGAGCACTTTGCGACATGGCAGGCTGTGGAAGGGAGCCCAGGGCCAGGAGCTTCCATCCCCAGGCATGCCGAGCTGTAACCTGGGAACTGGACAGAGCCTCCAAACTCAGACAGGCAGGTAAGGGCTTCCTTGGCCTGCACTACCCCATTCTGGGCTCCAAGTAGCACAGCGGGGTGGTGAATGGAGCCCAGGACTGGGGGCTTCCAGCTCGGGGCTAGCTGAAACTCTGACCAGGGGCCCGGTCACAGCTTCTTAACCAGACAAGTAGAGACCCCAGACAAGGGAGACCTTACCGGGCCTGCAGGGCCCTGTCCCAGGCCCTTTGTGACACAGCGGTCTGGGGAATGGAGCTCAGGGAAGGAGGCTTCTAGCCCCGGGTTAGCTGGAGTTCTGACCTGGGGCCCAGTCAGAGCTTCTTCACCTGGCCAAGCAACGGAGCCATCATGAGGCATGCAAGACCCTACTCCGGGCAATTTGTGACACAGCAATCGGGAGAACGAAGCCCAGGATGGGGGCTTTCACCCCAAGGCCAAGTGGAGCTCTCAACTAGAGCCCGGTCACAGCTTCTTCACCTGACCAAGCAATGGAGCCCTCCCCAGGCCTGCTGGACCCTATCTCTGACACTTTGAGACACAGCGGGCTGGCGCATGGACCCCAGATCCCGGGGTTCTCACCCTTGGGCTGCTAGAGCACTATGCATTCTTGAAATCCGTGTACACTGAGTGACAGAGGGATACATTTCAAAGAATGTGACCGGCCTCCTGGAGCCTTGACTGAGCGTGAAGCTTCAAATGAGCCATCATTGGGACTTCTGAATACTGAGTCACATGAAGGAAATGAAGTGTTTTATTTTAAGTACATAACGTCACCAATGATGTTGGCACGCCACATTTTTCCCCACCCATGTATGTCTGGTAAATGCCCTTACATGCAATTTCATATAGCCCTAAATGAGGCAAAAAGAATCATGTTTTAATCTTCCTTGGGTAGTAGCCTGAAAGTCCAGCAACAATAAAAAAAAGAACTGAGGGTCGGATGTGCAAAGCAATTTTACGATTCTAAATGTCAAATTTGAGGCTTTGCGACTGCAACATGACTTTTTTAAATGTCCAAATTCGAAATTGCGATTTGGTAACACGTAAACAACATCATTAAACACAAAAACTGCTCTGCACCTTAAAATAAATAGCCTTCAACATATACACTCGTATAAAGCCCCAGATATTTCCATTCTTAATGGGAGAGAAGTTCTTAAAGTCTTTTATACTGAAGTGATGAATGTATTTGAGACACAAATAACCATTTTAAGGTTCTGAGTATCAACGCACCACAATAAGCTCAAAGTCACTTGCAAAAATGGAAGCCAGTTTCCAGTTCTCAAAAAAATGACCTAAAATTCAATATCAAGAAATTTTTATTGTCTAAACCCTTGTGAACTGAATGGGGAAGTAGATGCACAAAAGATGGGGTAAGGTTTTAGGCATAGCAGGAGGGTGTATTAAGAACATTTGTTTTTCAAACCTACACAAAAGTAAGGGACAGTGGAAGCAAGAACCAGGAAATTGAATGGACGCCCTCAACAAGCTTCCCAGGGAGCAAAGTGCAAATATAAACTTACAAACCCCCTTGACCAAGAGGATATAAGGAAAAGGAAAAACAAAACATGAGAGCCAAGCACCTGACTTATTTACAATGAATGGCAAAATAGTCAGACAGCCCTCCCGTGGAAGAAGGCACAGAACTGTGCCAGGCTCTGTGGGAGGTGCTGGATTTAGGAGATTAAGTCACACCCATTCCCTTACCTTCAAACCAGCCTACCCAAAACTCAACTAGTAAGGTGACCTGCTGGCATGTAGTGCTTGTTCTTATATTGTCAAGAAGATTATATTCTTGATGACTGCCTGATGGCTGGATTTTGAGATGAAGTCTCTTTCTTAGACATGCTCCATCTGCTTAGGTAGGGTTGGAGTCCTCAAGCACAGGCTCTGCTGCTCAAGGATAAGAGATAGAAATAAATGGGTCAGACAAGCTCACACATTTTTTCCACATTGAATCTGGTTATCATACATTTTAGTGGGAATGCCATCTGTTGTGGGCTTCGAGGAAAGCCAGCCATTTCATACCACACACCATGTGGAGCTTAATATTTCAAAAGCGATCAATATTTTGAGGTTACGCAATTAACAGTTAAAGATTAAGGCAATAACATTTTGCCTAAACTTGTAGAATCAACTGACCATCCTTGGCCAATGACAAATTGCTTTTTAGGGTGATCTGGAAAATGATCTGGGAAATGGAGAAAACACTAAAAGCAAGAGTATAAAGATTCACCTAAAAGTATTATTGCAGAGACTTGTTTGACCTGAAATCTTAACAAGCCTATACAAAGTGAGACAACACTGAGTCGAGTTTAAGATACAGCTCTAAAGGTTAAAATATAAATGTATGTTAAAGCAACTAAAGAGAAAATGAGGAATCTTCATTGAATTAAATAGGCTAAAACCAAATGGAACACTAGCAGATGCTTGCTACAGCTCACACCCACCCAAAACAGCTAAAGTCATGAGGCATAACAAAAAAGTGTGATCAGTGAGTAAGTATCCACATAAGGAGGAGTCCTCATAACCCAGTTAAGAAGATTAACTACAACAGCGTACAGTTTCTGCGTATCTCAGCCACTTGCAGATAGCGTATTGCCTTCCATATCACCTGCAATGCAACTCCGTTAGAGACTAAATGGTTCTGATCCTCCACAATGCACCATCTAGACTGTTGCCACTTGATGGTGCTTCATGCCCAATAAAAACAGTGTAAGGATCGAGTGAAACTGAGTAATTGAGCCTTCTAATCTCAAGGTAGTTCTTGCCTGCCACTCTCTCAACTTGCATACCGCTTATGGAAGGAACATAGAGTTACTCTGCACATCTCATTAACACATTCCCATAATGGCCATCCCACATCCTTGCTACCTACTTTATCTCAACTCACACCTAACCCATTACCTCCAACACTCACCCTGCCCAGTGACATGCATACAGTGAACTTGACAATCTCTCTAAACCCCCCAATACTTGCCCAACGGTCTCTGGTACCGAATTCCTGCATCTAGTTCTTGACATTCTTCTTGCACGTTTCCCATACTTTCTGGTACTTGGGCCCAGGGTCCTCCTGTCAAACACCATGCAACATCTCGCCCTCCCCAGCACCTCTGACACTCACCTCAAAAATAAGCAATTATTTCCTGTCCTCTGGCCCATACTCCCTGACACATACTCTCTGCCCAGCGATACACTCCACATTGTCTCTAAACAAGCCTATATTCCTTAAATGCTAGTTAAAAAAAATTGAACTTAATGTATATCAGGTATTTGGACCATGTGCAAACACTCACAGCATTTTGCTGAACATTGTCGTATGTCCAGAACACCTTCTTTAAATACAAAACAAACACCTTGTGTCAAAGACACACATCTCATGCCCAACTGTACACATTGAAAAAATTAGCATCTTTAAAAGACATCTTCACTGTTGTGAAGGCATTGACACAACTTCTTGTCTTCTCCCAACACCCCCCTGCCCTTGGCCTCTGCTCTGAACTTTCTAACTCTTTCCATGACAAAATCAAACTTATATATAACTTTGAACCTCTGTCCTCCCTGGACTCTCATCAGCTGACCCTACACTAGCCCTACCAGCCTTCCTTGTCCAATTTATTAATACTCCAGGTCAAAGATGTTTCCAGAAACATGCTATCAGTTGAGTCAGACTCACATAACAACTCCTGTCAACACCATATTTTTTTCTAGGACGTGAACTCATAGGAAATGCCCTTACCACCATTTTCAATTCGTCTCTCTCTCTCCTCTGATTTCTACCGCATGGAATGGAAACATGCCGTGGTCTAGCCCCTTCTCAGGAAACCCTCAGCCGACGCCAAAGTTGTGGCAAACTCTAGAGCCTTCTCTTTCTCTCCTCTCCTAACCGGCCAAACCACTTGAAAAAGTGGCCAATCAGCAAATCAACCACTATCTCGAGGTCCACAACCTTCTTGATGCCTCTCAATCAGGCCTTAGAACACATCACAGTACCGAAACAGCCCTGGTTGCAGCCAAAGATGACATCTGTCATCACTGCTAGGAGAGCCTCCATTGCTTGGTCCTCCATTACCTACCTGAGGCATTTGACACAATATCCTAGGCCATCCTCTTGAAGCACTTCCACGACGTGGGCATCTGTGTCTCAGCCTTCCTCTGGTTCTAGCCTCTCCCCCCGCACTTAGTCAGTTTTTCTCCCCCCTTTTCATTCAGACCTGTCAACATCCTCTGTGGGTTCCAACAGGGTCCTGTTCTCCCCTCAGTCCCACCTTCTTCAATATTTACATGGCATCATAATCAGATCCTTTGATTCACTATATCATAGGCGGATGACACACAGCTGATCCTCTTCCTTTCCGAGGGCACTGCAAATAACCATGCCAACATTTCCCATTGCATGTCAATGATGGTGAGTGGATGAACAACAACTGCGTCAGACTCAACAGCGATAAGGTCACACCCATTCAGTCGAATGCCTGGTGGCCCATGGATCTCTGTCCCCTTCTCTTCCCTCTCAGTTGATGCAATGCACAAAGAATCTGGGCATTATCTTGGGCAGCCAGCGCACATTGGTCTACCAGATGACAGTAGTGTCGGCCTGCTGCCATAGCATCCTTAAGATGCTCTAAAAATAATAAAGTGGCGGCTGCTGAATTCCCCAAAAACTGTCACTCAAGCCCTCATCACTAGCAGATTAAACTACAGAAACACCTTATAAGCAGGTATCAGAGACCACCTCCTCAAGAGGCTACAGTGGCCCAGAATGTGGATAATTTGAGTCTTTCTCACCAAGCCTGAGCCTCCAACCACCTGCAAACCCTTCATTAGCTTCCCATTCACAAGTGTGCAACATTTAAACCCCTCTAACACACTTACAGAGCTCTTCACAAACTAAGTCCCTCCTACCTCAGCACAAAAATCTACTTTCACACATCTTCCCTCCACCTCTCTCTTGTTAGCCCACATTCTGTGTATATACCATTCCAGATCTGGGGTTTGCTTCTTTTCCCATCTTGTCCCCAGAGCCCTTAACAAATTTCCTGTAACCATCTGCTCCACCCGCTCCCTGCTGGACTTTAGCAAAAAGCTAATAACTTGGGGGCAGATTTACAAGAACTGGCGCATCTCTGCATATTTGCAGAGATGCGCCAGTTCATTTGCGTGACGGAAAAATAGCCTTGCGCCACCATAGATGCGCCGCAAGGACAGACAGATGCGTGACGCATCTTTTGTCGGAAAGGCAACGCATTGCTGGAGTCGTGTCGTAAGCACGACACAACTCCAGCAATGGTCAGGAATGCCTATTCCAACCATGCTGCGTCACTCCTTACGCCTGCTTCAAGCAGGCGCAAGGTTTTGACGCAGTGGTATCGTAAAAGTCACTCAGTGAAATCTTGTAGATTTCACTGAGCCACTTTTATGAGGCTTCCTTGCAACGGAACGCCCACCCTGCATACATTATACCTGATGCAGGTATAATGTAGCGTAGGGCTTTACAACGTGACGCATCTCCCTAGATGCGTCACGTTGTAAATATGTAGCATCGTGGCACATTGTTTACTACGCCGCTGCGTCACAGAAGTGACGCAACCGCGGCATAAAGTTGGCGCAAGGGGCTTGTAAATCTGCCCCTGGGCAATTTTAATCTTATGCTCCCTACAACTAGGCCTCCCCGCCAGCCTTGCTCTATTCGCACCAAGAACCCCCTTTGGGTGATATGTGCCCATTACAAACACAAATAACACAACATAATATAACTCTATAAATGCACAACTCTGTATCTAACCAAATGCATAACTACATTCACACTAGAACTCAATAACTACAAATTCAGATATGTGCAATCCCACTACAACACTACAACAGCACAATTATAACATCACAAAGGTATCTACAACAAGGCCACAGCCACATAACTTCACATCTGAAACATCAACACATAAAAAAATCTACACCTACATTTTAGATGGCATCTCATTTACAGTGCAGAACTGCAATCTCTTCAATAACATGACAATTCTAAAGCTGCACATAATAAGCAATACTGCCACTCAGTAGCTCTACATTAACAGCAACACTACAACTGCACAACTCTACAAGTATATCACTAAAACATTACAGCATTACAGTTAAAGCACTGGAACAAAGAACTACAGTGTCAAAACTAGTAGAGCAACACAACCACATTACCACACTATGTATAAACATAACTACAAAACTACAGTGCTGTCGGTATAACGCCAACACTACAAGGGCAACCAAAACACTACCATACAGCTACAACACTACAAGCGCAGCACAAAAAATGAAATACTGCAAGACTCCAAAACTATACACCAATATATCACTATAACAGTGGCACACTAGTAGACTGCAAGGCTAAACACCACACAGCACAAAAAATAATTTCACTGCAATTACAGCCCTACACTTACAACTGCAACACTTAAATTACACCAAAACAATACCACATTAATAAAAACGACAACACTGCAACTTCAGCACCAGCATTACCATGCTGCATCAAGAGGTACATTCTGATTTCCCCTGCTAGTTATTCCTGGTGAAAATTGTTCTACTGTGCCAGACACAAGCACATCACACTAGAGTATAATTCGATAAAAATTCCAAACTTATTGAATTTGTGAAAGCTAATTAGCTCTGCACCTGTTTTTCTCAAATGTGTGGGTCTGATTAAAAATATAAAACTTGCCTGATACAGTAGTGCCCACTATGACTAACAGTGAGCAACTTGACTTGTCTAAGAATTTCAGTGCTGTGTGAGTTCTTAAGAATGCATGGTTAATGTTAACAAAATAGCTTACTAAAAGCTGCGGCAGAATTATGTAAAATAAAATGTTAAGTGAATGAGCACCTAAGTCATGAATATCAAGAGATACCAAAGAGGGATGAATCTTCTTTACAAGCAGCTTTCCATATGCAAACAAATCTACTGTCAGGTATAATTAAACAAAGATTTGTCTAGTTTGAAGACTTTTTATGTACCCATTTTGCACCCAAAAATATCAAATTTAAAGCATTAACTGGAAGGAAAGATGGACCTGAAACCTAACTGTTAGTACAACAATTGCTACTGTGGCCTATATAAAATTATAACAGATGTTTACTCCACTAGAAGTAGGTGGTATTTAACATTCTTCTAGTTTTTAATACCATTTATACCTCCACTTCCTCTTTATCCTCAGTAGTGTCAACCTGGGGAACCACAAATATTTCCATGAGCTAAGACAAGTCACCATGCTGTGTGTACATGCTGTCTTCACCTACCCAACACCTACTTCATGCCCACTGAATTCCACTGAACTCACACATAAATCCTATCCTCTTTTCCTCTAATTGTCCCAACCAATGGTTCGACCCTTATCTAGGGATCACTTCCGTATCAAAGAGACCATTAAAGCAACTTCTTCCACACCTCTATCCACAAAGTCCTTCAAACTTACAAGACTTACATTTTCATCCAAATCTATTGGTACCTGGAATACATCTGTCAAAAACACTTTTTCCTTCCAACCCATTGTGTGCTGCCCACATTCACTGATTAGGCATGTTTAAAAACTTAACTGCATTGTACATTACCTCCCCCTTCTACCTCTCTTCAATATAAATACCTTCCACAATTGAGGACCTGAATGAACATACATGCATATTAACTGCAAAGAGCATGCTGCGCTAAACTGCTCACTGCCCATAAACTACCTTTTCCCTTCACTCAACCACTACAATTTCAGACACATATTTTAGCAATACATTTGCATATATACATACCCACACAAGTATGCATACATCCCCTGCTCCACACACATACACACGTATACCCCCTAGAAAGTAGAGGAGTCTGCTTGCCCTACTGAGTGCTATTTTCTCAACAAAGGTACAAATCAATGAAATTAAATCTTTTTCCCCTCCCACCTCAACCTTGACCCTCATTTCTCTGACCAACCCCTACCATCACATTTATAATCTTATTCCCCATTAGCAATATGAGGATGTACATCTTTATTGTTTCAAAAAAACTAGTGTTGCCCATAATCATCTTCTCAGCATCTTCAGAGTCTGACCCATTTCATCCTCTTCCACTGTGACAAGACCCTGATTAATGGCCCAGTGCTCAATAAGTTCCAGGTGTGCTACAGCTCCCTTCTTGGCCCCTTCACTGCTCTTTCTACCACCTCATAAAGTCCTTACATCAGAGATGCAGCCATTTAAATATTCCAAGACTCATCTCCTAGAATCTTCTATAGGAATTCAACAGTTTGGACACACTGCCTACTAGTTCCTCGTTCTAATATTCAAATCTGTTAATGGCTTCCCTCTTTATAATGGATAGGCTATTTGCAATTATTCCCCATGATGCCTTTTTCAATAAGAAAGCTAGCATGCCACCTTCACCATGAAAGCTTCCTGCAACATCTTAAGAACATCCTCTTCTTTTATCTAAGAGATGCTTCAACCAAAAGAATCATTGAAATTGTCCCTTAATACAACATTTTTAATACCATTGTGGTTATTTACTAAGGTTTTGACAGGTGGTGCAAAGATTTGCTATGATTTACTTCACATTATAAAAGCCTGCAGGCACAGCACAAAATTGTCAGCTCCACTGATGTGCCTGCGCAACCCTTAGTAAATCTAGGCCCAAGAGTCTTGTTGTATCTACAAATCTCAGTTGGTTGACCTTTCATTCATATTGTAAATTAAGAATATCTAATATTTCTTTTTTACATTTGATGTAACTGCTGCTGTCATCTTGAAATGTCCTACTCAAAAATGTCTCTCCCAAATGTTGAATTCCTATTATTGTGCAGCACCCTGAACCAAGGTTTAATGTAACTTCTGTAGATCTTTTGTTGTCGACAAGCTTAGCAATAAAATAATACGTTTACAATTTATCATGCAACATTAAAGTTGAGTTGAATTTACTTTTGCACTTGAGTTTGTATATTGAAAGAACTGATTGTATATGTTAAAAACAATTGCTACAACAACTCAATATAACATACACACTGCGTTGCATGACAAAGCTCAGGATATATAATTATTCTTTGTCAGTGACATAGAATTGTACTTTTTCTTCTCCTTTTCTATTTCATAGTTATAGACAAAAGGCCCAGAAGCTATCCGAAATTCACAAAGATCAGCCTGGCCATCCTACGAGTCGGACCATCTATTGGATCAACTATATACTCCGCCACAATGGTGCAGAACACCTACGTGCTGCTATTTCTGACATTTCCTTCTACCAATACTTCTTACTAGACATTGCTATGATTTTTGTCATTGGTACATTCTTTGTATGCCTTGTTTTATCCAGGATAGTAAAATACCTCCACAAGAAGAGCAGAAATATGTGGTCTGTAACAGACCCGAGCAACCTTAATGGACATTGCCACAATGGGATAGCGAATGGCAAGCACAAACGAAACGGCCATATTAAACATGAGAAAAAGGTGAAATGAGCCAACATACAATAACAGTACGGGACCAGATTACATAATTAATTTAATTGTGTCGCTCAACTATTTAATGTAATATCCCAGTTAACAATCTTTGACACTCCCTTAACTTTTAATTCTAAGATGAAATACCTAAAAACTACTGAAACTGTTCTAAAAACTGCAAAGTTGACATGCTTTTGAAATGTGCTTCTTTTACCGAAAAGAAATGTTATTTTTCAAGAAGCTTTATTCCTTTAAAATCATTAGAGAACACCTCAAGTGTCTGCATCGTGAATGTTTCAATTGGACCTATTATGATGCTCATAAGGATCACAGTTTGTAAATTGTTTTATATACATCTATGCATATTTTAGTAAAGAGAAGTAAAAAAACATCTAGGTGCTGTCAAAAATCTAAAAACAAGTTTCAATGTACAAGTTTTTGGGTACATTGGACAAAAAGCAATATGCCTCTCAAGGATATTCCACAAACATATAGGTTTGTTGAAACAGAGCACTGAAGAAACCATTTTCTACTTTAAGAAACAACACTTTTTCATAACTAATAAAAGCTTTTCTATTCTATTCTTTGCTGCTGCTCTTTTTAAACAGCAAACGCAAAGACAAATTTGTAATATTTACTTCTTTCATGTAGATAGGCAACACCATTAGACACAATTTGTGAAACTTTCAAATCACTGAGGGACATGCCCATCAATCTATGCACAAGTTTGAAAATGACAGGACAACTAAAAGTTGCTGGATTCTTACAGCCCCTATTTAATATTTAAGATGCCTTGCTGTCTATAGAGCCGAAGTTTAACAAACTCTTTCTCAGTGTGAGAATGGTACTGTAGAATCAAGATGTCAATAGTTGGTTTTAGGTTTTATGGAAATAGAATGGTACCAATGCTGCAATCCAACAATTACGTTTTTATTGTGATATTTCCTGCATTTGTTTCGGCCATTTACCTACTTAACATAGTTGCCAACATTTAATACTTTAAATGTGGGTCTTGGCTCTTTTCTAGGCGTTGTATGTAGTAGCACAGTATGTGGTTAGATGATACCCAAATCATGGTAGGCAGAATGACTGTGAAGAATGATTTTGCAGATTAAGGGATGGAGCTCATAAATGTCCAGAATGTCATGCTCTTTCAGTTTAACTAGATAAAGTACCTGGCATCAACACAATACTTGGCTGCTGAATACGTTTGGCAACAATATTGTTCTTACTTTTCTAATCCTGTTTACTTGGAATTTGCTCTACACATGTTGGGCGTGTAGAAGCAACTTTATTTTTGTTGAGTTCAAAAAATTCCCACACCTCACTGATAAGGTTACACCAATTTGTGACTCTAGTGGTTTTTTACGTAGTAAAACTAAGATTAAGTGTTGTGTACAGTATGCAGCAAAATAATATGCGTAAATGTAGTGACTCAACATTTCATTAGCTTCCCACCAGGAGCTTTGGTTCACATGCAGTAGGCAATAATATTATGTCTCCAAGGTAGTAAATCTGAAGTAGTACTGTGTCCTCAATACTTGAAGAATATCTCCATAGGCCTCTTTATCTCAAATACAAATATATTACGACATTACTCATTTGCATTGGCAAGTGAAGGAACCTTGGCAATGAGAGGTGGGATTGTGAACAGCCTCAGAGTGTATGAGGCTGTTTAGGTTTATGTGAGCAGGAAAAATCGGGTGGTGGACGCACTGATTGCATGATTATGCAAGATTTATTCTATACTATGATGAATTACGAGGTATACAACTTGCAGTCAGTGGAGTAATATTGTAATTGGAAATATTTTAACTGAACTGGATGGTATTTTTGTCAGTGCTGGCTGTATAAGTGTATGTGTGAGTGTGTGTGTGTGTGTTATGTGAACACACACAAATATACATATACATCTCTGTACAAATGTTGTTATTAAAAATACTAAAGCAAATGCATATCATTGTGTCTTAGTCCTGTGGTTTCTTCACAGTGAATTTGTCCATACGCCAGGCTTGCCTTTATGTACGAACTCATTTACCAATCCCTATAAAGCACATAAATGATGCACTTAAAATTTCTGTTGATTAGTTGAGGCATTATTTCATATCGTTATGAACATGGTCAAGAGAAGCCCACTGGGGATTACATGAATCAACCTCCATCCTCTCCAGTTGTTGCAATTGTTGAAACCTTGGATGTAATTACTGTGAATTGCATTATCTGCACATACTGTAGTAGTAAACGCATGTAAATAACTCTAGTGCATTTGAATTAAGACATGTAATGTTGCTTTGGCCCAGTGCAGTTTGATGTCAGCCTTCAAGAAGAGACACACAAAATTCTCACGGAGACATTATTTATTAATATGTAGAGGCAGCTCAAGTTCCAGGGCACGAGACAGAAAAACCTCTTACCCGGATGACTTCTTATTGAAATGTTTGCTATACAGTTTCAGGCCGGGCGCATGACTCTTGCATTATTCATGCTTTAATCAGGAAGGCGGAACTGGGGGTGAGTGGACACTCATATTGCATCAAATGTTTGGACCTTTAATTTGCTCGCCGGCATGGATTCATGTGGGAAATTTTGAACTGAGGACTACATTTAGAAGATCTATTTACATCACATTTACTATATCCCATGGCAAATAAACAAATAGTTCTATTTTCAAACACTTGCCGACTGGATGCATGCACAACCATGAGTTTATCTCAGCTGAAGATAAGTACTTAAAGAAAATCCACCACCAAGCTGGTAAGAACTATTTAGTTACCCAATCATCATGTATCTAAGGTAATGATTAAAGGAGAATTGGGAAAGAGTGTCAATGTGACAATATATAAATGTCTCTACAATTAGGTGTTCCATCTTTCAGCACATCATCGTAGTCCAGTGGTTAATCTGAAATAAGGAGGTAACACATTGTAAGTAAGTGTACTTACTTAAGAGAAACCATCAGAAAATAATACATTTGCAATCATCACTGTGAATTGGCTGCAGGATATCCTATGCTACTTTTAAGATCAGTGAAGTACGGCTGAAATTTGATTTTTATAATTATATGCTAGTTTGCATATTTCAATCTACCTTCTGCCTAAGATCTTTCAGTACCCAGACTTTTTAATGTTCAATGTGTCAATTCTAAAATTAAAAGTTCGGAATGCAAAGCAGTGTCACAGCTAGGTGTGTTCAATATTGAACACTTAAATCTCTGCCATCATTTTTGTGTGGCTTAAATACATTATATTGTTGTAGCAGAATATTTAAGAAAATGAAGATTCGAAAATTTTCTCTTAAAAGCAATTAGTCATTCTGTCACTGTATAAGAGTTCCTATTTGACTGAAATAGAAGTTACCTGTAAATGACAGTAAGTATGAAAGACTAAGGGGGAGATTTTTAAACCTTTTGCGCAGGTTTAGCGTCATAAAAGTGACGCTAACCATCGCAGATTGTTTTTTTTTGCTATTTTCTTTCCAGCGCAAAACTTGTTTTGAGCTGGAAAGCACCCTTAAAGTAGCGCAAAGCAACGCAAAGTACTGCTTTGTGTTAATTTGCGCCGAGGGGGCATTACAAGGGTGGTACATCGGCGTTCCCATGCAACCACCCATGCCTTTTGACGCAAAACCATATTTACAAAGATTTGTAAACATGGTTTTCCGCCACAAGTTAACGCCCCTTCAAAGGAGGCGATAACAGGAGAAATGCTTTCATTTCTTCGTGCTTTTACGACTTTCCATGCGTGCTGCACTGCGCAGCATGTATGTAAAGTGGGAGAAGCTTTGCATCGTGCATAGCATAGTATTTTGTACAGGAAGGGTACCTTTACTGTACAAAAGCTATGCTACACTCATGCACACACCCTAGCGCTACGACGCTAAGCTGTGTGCATGGCGCACGACAGCTGAAATCAGCGCCAGCGCAAGGGAAAGGGGAGGAGAACCATATCTCTGAAGATATGGCGCTCTCCTGCTCCCTCCCTGTTGTGCAACGCAGCGCAGCTTCACGGGGGCTGCACTGCGTTGCATGACGTTTTTGAAAATCTCCCCCAATATGTATTGGTAAACATTCCAACATAGTCACAATTGCAAGATATTTAATATGCATATCCTTTGGTAAGGCTGAAGTCTAGTTACCCACTCAATGTGTACCTGAGAGTTCGAAGGTGTTCATCAGCTCAAGGTAAGAATACATCTGGTTATTATCTCCATCAAACATCTGCAGAGCATTCTCCTCTGGAGCATTTTCACCAAGGACCTTCACCAGTTCTGCGTAGGTTAAATGTCCACTTGCATCTTTGTCAGCACCGTAAAAAAAGACCTGAAAGTCTAATGGGATTGGAACGTTATATGCAGTTTGCATTGCTATTTACTTGCATCCTAAGACTCATAATTGACCAACTTATAAAATTCCGGAAGTGGAATGAGGAAATTTCAGCACATTTCTTACTGAGTACCTTCTTTCGTAAATTTGTAGGCACTCCTATTCAATTAGGGACTCATGGATACTGCCTAGAAAACCTTACCGACTGGTGTTTATGAACAGATTATTTGAATGCACAGCCCAGATTTTCAAATTTTTCATGCAATGCTGCACAGCAAGCAAATGTGCTGCACTGTGTTGTGCAAGGAAGAAAACACAGTGCATAGCTACATCCACTAAGACTGGCCTGCTGTTACTGTCATCCTCTGAGCTAGTGCTCAAACAAGGTTGCCCTGCATACTGCACAGCCTTCTACAATGGTGCAGAGGTGAGTGTATGCTGTCAAGCATAAGATTTGTACTGGAAGCATAGCCTTCTGGTACAAATTCATATGCCTAGACAAACTCAGAAAGATTGCAGGCCGTGGATGTGTGCTGTGCACCGCAGCACATCATGTAATGCACCTTTATTTGAAAATGGAACACATTTCCCCTTGTCTATGCCTGCTTCAAGCTTCTGATGCAAGGCCCAATCTAGCTAATAGTGGGGCATATTATCAAGAACGGCGTTAACATTATCGCCGGTTTAGCGGCAGAAAACTGCTGCTAAAGCGGCGATAATGGGCTTGATAATATGCCCTGGAGAATTCCAATAGAAGCCCATGTTCACACCAGAACATGGACTTCTATTGGAATTCTCAAGGGCATATTATCAAGCCCATTATCGCCGCTTTAGCGGCAGTTTTCTGCCGCTAAACCGGCGATAATTTTAACGCCGTTCTTGATAATATGCCCCTTAGTAGATTTGGCTTACCACCAAAACCTATGTATGTTTGGATTGATCTGCCCACTAACACCCTCGACACAAAGCAGTGTAAAGCAGATTTTGCAATGAGAAAAGAGCTCCTTTCCAGTACAAAATACCTTTTGAACTGCATAGGATAGTAAATACCATTTTGCATCACTTTGTGTTGCTTTGTGCCAGCACAAAACCTTAGTTAATCTTGGCCTAAGGGGTAACCTTACCTGACTACAGATATAGAGGCATATGTATCAAAAAACCGTTTTGCGAGTCCTTAATAGCGAATTTTAGCGAATCGCTATTAAGGACTCGCAAAATGAAATGTATGTAGGTTTCACAATAATAATTGCAATTCCTATATATTCCTTAATTAAGACTCGCAAATTGCGATTCGCAATTAAGGAATACCTTCCCATTCATTCCTATGGGCCTAGAGGCCCATTGGAATGAATGGGAAGTCATTCGCAATTTGCGAGTACCCATTGCGAATGCAATTTCAAAGGTGCAAGGGTGTCAAAAGGACACCCTGTTGCACCCCTGAAATATGCATGTGTGCACATGTGGCGCACATACATGCCCTAAGGGCATGTATGTACGCCACATGGCATTTGGAAAAATGCTAAAAAGTGCATTTTTCTAGGAAATCGCAAATTACCACCAACTTGAAGTTGGTGGTAATTTGCGATTCCTTAAGGGCAAATCGCTAATGTCGGGTGCTTTCAGAATAGCATTTAAGGAATCACAATTTGCAATTCCTTAAATGCATTCGCAAAATAGGGAATCGCAGATTTTGAGATTCCCTATTTTGCGATGGCCTTTTGGGATGATACATCCCAAAAGGCTTTTTCCCGTTCACAAACGGGCCAATTCTGAGAATCGGCCCGTTTGCGAACGGGAATAAGGCTTGATACATATGCCCCTAAAATTCCACCTTCCTTGGCCAGCTACTATTAGTCAAAGTGAGAAAAAAGATGCTCATGCCTGTGCAGGTTTCTGAGCAAAATGAGTGTGTCCCTTTACCTCCCTTACTTCCACTGCTTCTCATGCCTCTACCACTAAAGCATGCAGACTCTCTGCATTTTCCTGCCCTGAGAAGGAACAACACAAGATGGAAGTTAGTCTTTGCTTTGAAACCACGTTCTATTTCCACATAAAGCACCAAAGCCTGTTTTCCCTTCATAGAAATTAGTCAAGCTGTCTTTCCTATATGTGCTTATTTATATCTTAGTAGTCTCCAGCAGCTCCTCTGTTCTGAGGTGTCATCAAACAGTTCAAAAAGATTTAGCAGTTGACAGCAACAAAAATCCTAATACGAATTACAGTAAATGTATAAGTTTAATGTGTTTGGAGTAATAATGAGGCACACTGTGTTTATGGTATTGAATGTAGTGGGTATTGAAGATGAATACATTCTTTGAGCTTGAAAATGTGTTATTTGAGAGGGGGGGGGCATCCCATGGAAGGTAGCAGGAATGGGAATTCGCACTGTTTGTGGAGCTGCACAGGTGTTAAATGTTAGGGTGGCACAGCTGGATATGTGATTGATGGTGGCAACCAAGATTGTAATCAGGGACAGTGCAAAGTAATATAGCGAAGAAAGGGTTGGTTTGAACCATTGGGAAGGTCCCACTACAAGATAGACAGTAGTTAGAGGAGCGCGCAGGTAAGGAATCCAGTTGGTATCGCCTTCCCTGTTACTGGCCATCATGAGTTTCTGAGCCCAGAATAGCAGTTATCATGCGGGACCCAGAATTACTAGGTCCACTACCCCATGTAATTCCAGGAGCGGCTGGTGCAGCACAGTGGGATGGGGGGGGCGAATGGAGGGCGCTTTGTCGACAGACGACGATGAGTTAAAATAACATTAAATAAAAGAAAACCACTTACCTTACACTCACCGCATCGCCGACTCGGCGATGCAGCGAGCGCAAGGTTAGTGGTTTTCTTTTTTTTAATGTTATTTTAACTCGTCGTCTGTCGACTCCCACCCCACCCTCCTCCCCTGCCCCACCGTTCTTACCTGCACTGGCTGCTCCTTTGTGATACCCTGATTGAGAGTCTTTTCCGTGCACATTTCCCACATGCTTACAGCAACTAGAAAAATGGCACAGAAAACCATTTGATTGTACCAGTGCATTATCACACCCAGTTAAACTCAAAAGTGAGTGGGGCTATTTCCCCTTTGGAGATACCACTCTGCATGATTTGGAATGGGGCCCTGTAAGAAGCAACTAGTAGATGGGTTTGTTGTACATGTTGCACCACCATGTCTGATGTACATGGGTGGTGTTTGGGCAAAATATGGAGAATAAAATATCGAGTGGTCAAATATTGTCTCCAAAATATTGAGGATCAAAATAATGTGAAAGTAAGTTTCTATGTGTAAGAAAAGTTTTACTACATCGCACTTCACATATATGTACTTTGACGATCACTATATCTTCAAGGTAGGTAGATGTGGAGTTAAAAATAGTAAATCTATACTTACCTATTTGCACTTTCTTTCTCAATATTTTCATCTTGTTATTTTGTGCACACAATATTTTTGACAACGATCTTCTATTAGCGAACCATATAGGCACAGGTGACAATATTTCAGTTTTCCATTTTGAGTGGAATGTTACGTCATTTATTTAACCTCTTGTGGTGGCTTTGCTAACAGGTAGTGGCATACAGTATTTTAGTACAGTGGAACAGGTGAACAACATTTTATTTATTGGATAGCTGCATGCAGCAACATTTTATTTTCTTAGTGTTTTTATTGTTCTCTACTTTGAGGAGCAAGCATTTTTTTTTTACTCAATTACATAGCTGCAACTATGTGCTTTTTGGTTGGTATTTGTTCTCAAATGACCAGGTTTATATTTTCATTGTGTTAGCTTCTAACCTTCTGGAATTAGAAGACATTTTATCTAGGCTATAAATTAAAATGCGAAATCTAAATTGATGGCCTCTGTATGCAGTTTGATTGTGATGCTCTATTTGCAGTATGATACACACACTATTTATTGACTTGACAAAACCCCTTGCACCCTTCTACATGTCCTTCTTTCCAGCCCCACTTCCTCCTTTATCTCTTTCCCTCACTAAACATGCAATCTCCATTTTCTACTTTTCTACCACATGATGCTCGTGAAATTCTATCCAACTTTTTAGAGTGTCCTCCTCATCAGTACATGCAAGCATCCCTGAGGAGCTGATGCTCACTCAATACATACTACTCAGGCTAGAGCCTCCACACACCTCAAGCTCCCCTCACCCACTGGCGTGGTTATGTCCCCATCCATCACTTCTTGTTAGCTCTACCCATTAGCTGGATGTTACTAGCATGCGAATTGCATATACTAACTTGGACCAATTCCAGGAAAACACGCCATTGAAAACTAGAGTGTTCAATGACCTGCATACATATGAATTCCAAGAACATTCAGGCACATGTGCTACATTTTTGCCTGCCATTCCCAGTAACTATACTAAGGTATCACGATGGGTGTTGTGAGTGGGGAAGGGGCGATAGAGCTAACAGGTCCTTTTTGTAGCTTCACATCAGCACTTTAATTTTAAACAAAAAAACTGTAGATGCTCATGTAAATAATGCTAGCAATTTATACCAACACAAATTAGTAATACTATTTTGCACACTAGTTTGCAATAATACTGGGAATGGTGACTTGGAAGAGTTTTGTGGCTCTGTGGCCCTGGTAAATGAGGTACATGTGGTGTTTGCCTGTGCATACATCTGAGACCCAGGCTTTTGTGATTGCAGCTTAGATTCAAAGAAGTTGCTTCTGTGGGAAGAAAGCTGTGGCATCTGTACTCCTGCCTGCACTGTACAGCAAGGCTGATTAGATGAGTGACCTCATGTGTATCCTTGTGGCTGGGAAGATTTTCTGGGGTGTTGGAGTTGCCCCCTCAGCCTGGGCCTACAGGCAGATGATTTTACCCTAGTATCCTTTGTCCTACAGCTTTCCAGCTAAAAGAAAACTGCATTCAAATGATGCTGTACATCTCACTGACTGTGACTGACATACTATGCAAGGAATCAGTTTTTATTTGCAGACTGGGCCATCTACTGTTTTTTGTGGTGGGTGCCTGGGGCCACTGATGTACCTGCTTCATTTGTTAACAGCATGATCGGAAAGTATAAATGAATAAGCAGCACCCATTGTAGAAGATAAAGCGATCAACAGGAGCTAGAATATCATAGGTAGATTTTTGCCTTTTATCTGTTGATTTTAACATTTCTAACGCTCTAATCGAATTAAAAATACAAATGCATAATGAATACAGCTATGTGTCACTACCCTGGGATTCAACATATGTCTCCAACGTTATGAAAATATTTAAATTAGTCTGTGGCTGCCATCTATGGAGATACAAGTTATCTTTGGATATGCAAACAGGGTGGATATGAGGTCAATTCTCTGTCAGTTAGAAGCAGACTAGGAACCAGCCAACCCATAATCTGTAAACCACTCTGCAGTATGGAAACATTTCAAGAGACAGCCTGGTTCACAACATTCAGTTGTTTAACAGTCAGAAGTGCAAAGTACATAAAAGTGTAGATTTGCTAAAATATGTGAGGGACGCAAAATCCCCCGAATTAACAATTTCTTGGAAAAAAGTCATGACTACTCTCCAAAAGTATTAATGAAATCATGGGAAGCAAGCAGAATTCCTTTGCTTTTCCTAGTCTCTCCTGGAACCTGGCTGTTGTCTGAATGACTGGGAACCTAAATCTGCCAACAGCCATGATTTGTTGTCGGCTATAACATTCTTTGTATCGCAAATACTATTTCACACTAACATTTTGACCAGTCTCCTTTCATTATTAGCTTCTTAGGCCAGATGCAACAGTAAGAATATCATAGGACTTCAGGCCCCATTCCAGTGCCTTCCAGGAACAGGACCTTACCCACACCCTAACTTTGTACTTTTTATTTTATTATGAATATCGTAGATTTCCAAACTTTGTCCTTCCAAGAACTCTTCTCCCAAGGTAAAGCTGTTGAGTTTCCTTCTTCACTTGCTCCTCCCAAACATTATAATTTTAGATTTAGTCTTACTCTTATGGTATGGTCTAACAGTCACCATTTGGGGTCTAAGTGTTTTTAGTGTATGCAGTAGAATTATTGAATCATCTGCATACAGGATTATCGGAACTTCAATTTTCCTATTCTTGAGATGTCCTAAGAGGCCTTCAGTAATTCAGAGTTTGTTACCTATGTAGTATGAAAATAAAGTGGGAAACAAAACGCAGTTTTTCTCCATTTGAAGTCTTGAAATGTGCCCTTCTTATTTAATTTCACCTGGGTCGAAGTATTAGTATACAGGGTCAGAATAATTTACAGGAAAAGTTCATATATTCCCAACCTCCTTAACTCACCCCCACCCCCTGGTCTTGCTTTGTCGACCTGGAAGAAGGCTGGAGAGAAATCCAAAAAGGGCACATACACAGCCAAATGCTTCAGTCTGTTTAATTTCTGTAGCAGGTACAGGAGAATGAAGACCTGGTTGATAGTTGGGATCTCAGCAAGAAATCCTCCCTGACGCGTTGAAGATGTGTTTCTGCCATCCAAGTCAGCATGTCCTTCAAAATGACATCACAGAGGACCTTGAGGTCAAACTCAATAAGGCCGATTGGTTGATATGATAACGTTTCACTTGTTGGCCATTTTGTTGTAAAAGGGGATTATGGGGCTCAGAAACCGGGGCTCGGGGAAATAGTTGTGTGCTGCAAACATAGTTATATTTATAGAACATGCAAGTACCTGTGAAGGACCCGGGTGTTTTAAGTCAGCAAGCCTAACAGGAAAGACCCGAGGGGAATAGCCATATTTTTTAGAAGTTTGGAAAAGGAAAGATGATTAGTATGTTTACGTATCAACAGGGGCAGAGATGCCAAGATGACCAGAATCCAACGAGCACTAAGGTAGACCAAGCAATAGGTGTGCTACTGCATTCTGAGCCAGCTGTAGTCGATTGGCCGAATAAGCTGGAATATCAAGATACAGCATGCTACTGTAGTCCAGTTATCTGCCTGTGACTACCTAGATCAATGTAAACCAATGAGAGAAGGAAAGTAATGGCAGAGTTTTTCTAAGTAAACTCAGGTGCAAATAACAATTTCTGAAGATTTCGTTAATCTGGGGCAAGTTACGGTCTTGTAACAAACAAGTCCAAGGTTATGAACAGTACAACGGGAGTAGGTGAAGGTCCCAGGATAGCAGACCACCAGTAATTTGACCAAAAAGTACAATGAAGACGTCTGTCTTATTGGACAAGTCAATAGCTAATCTTTTTGAACAGTCTGCCATGGCAGCCGAACATTGCTGGATGTTAGTTTGGGCATACTTGGGGGTATATTGTCTGTAGTGATGTCATGTATAGAACTGTGGCAGCAGCCATGGCCACAGAGAATGTATTGAAAGTTCTATGTGGGTTGGCAGTTCAAGATTGGGAGTCATGAAGCAAGCGGACTGCTCTGTGTCCATTTATTAAGTATCTTAAAAAATTAATCTATTAAAAAAGGAGGACATTAAAAAAACAGCCTCGGTTGACATCTTAGTAGGATCTCAAAAAGTTCCTTTTGTGTTAGATAGTGGAGCAATCTTGTTTCTTCGAATGTCAAAGTGTTCCAATGGGGTGCAAAAGATCATGTAGCATGTTTAGGGAAGTTTGAAGAAAATTTATCTTTTGGAGAGGTTTCTTGAAAAGAAGAAATACATGTATTGAGAGGAGAGACTGCTGGGCCGTGCTTGTTAAGCAATGTCACAGCTCAATTAATGGGGCTGTTGGCCATGACGTATCATATAACAACAGAACAAGAAGTGCTAAAGGAATTTCCAAATTTAATCAAAGGACTTGGAAAATGGAAAGGAAAAGTATTTCTCTACATATAAATGAGAAAGTGAAGCCAGTAGCACAAATGCACAGGAGAGTTCCAATTCATATGCAGAGTAAAGTTGAAGAGGAAATTGACTCGTTACTTAAACAAGACATAATTGAGCATGCTACAGGCCCAACACCTTGGGTGTCTCCGATTGTGGTGGTGCCAAAAAAGGGTACGAGCCAGATCAGAATATGTGTGGATATGAGAATACCAAATACTGCAATTGAAAGAGAGAGGCATCCTGAGCCTCATCTGAACGATATGATCAGTATTTTAAATGGGGCAACGATTTTCTCAAAATTGGATCTCTGTAAGGGATATCATCAATTGGAAATTGATGAAAAATCAAGATATATTACGACTTTTTCAACACACATGGGTTTATTCCGTTACAAGAGACTAAACTTTGGAATATGCTCAGCTGCAGAAATTTTTCAAGAAATTATACAAAATTTAATCAGACCAATAAAAAATTCAATGAATTACAGTGATGATATTCTTGTATTTGGAAAAACAAAAACTGAACATGATCAAGCATTAAGAGAAGTTTGTCAAGAACTAACGAAAGCTGGGTTAACATTGAACTCTGAAAAATGTGAAGTCGGAAAGACAGAATTAACATTTTATGGTCATATTTTCTCAAGTAAAGGGATGAGACCGGATCCAAAGAAAGTGTCGTCGTTAAAAGAGATGTCTTGCCCAAAGGACATAACAGAGTTACGGTCTTTTCTAGGAATGACTAGTTATTGTTCTCGTTATGTCAAAGATTATGCTACTGTCAGCTCTCCACTTAGAGAATTAACGAAGAAGGATAGAGCATTTAGTTAGAATAAAGAATGCAATGATGCATTTAAGAAAATAAAAAGTGACATAGCAACAGCAGAAAGTTTGAAATATTTTGATCCAAATTTGTGCACAGAAATTGTTGTGGATGCAAGTCCAGTGGGATTAGGTGCGATTCTGTTTCAGCATAAACCTGGAAAGGATGCTCAAAGATTTTTGGTCTCACATGCTAGCCGGAGCCTGACAGACATAGAAAAAAAATATTCTCAACCAGAAAAGGAAAGTTTGGCGGTAGTCTGGGCATGTGAGCATTATCATGATTTTTTGTACGGAAAGTCATTTGTAGTAGTGACAGACCATCAGGCTCTCACAACTATTTTTGGAAACCGAAAGTAAAGAGACTCCTGCGGATTGAAAGATGGGGTTTAAGGTTAATGGATTATGATTTTAAAATAATTCATAAACCAGGGAAAGAGTATAATCCAGCTGATTATTTATCCAGGCATCCAGCAAGTGAAGATAAAAATGGAATGAATGAAACAGAAAATCACATAAATTTTATTATTAAATCAACAGTTCCTGAAGCAATCTCTGAACAAGAATTAATTTATGAATCAAATAAAGACAATACTTTAGTAGAAGTGAAAAGAATAATAAATTTGAACAAATGGAGACATGTTAATACTTTCACGAAATTTCAACCAGGAGTAAGCAGAAGAGACATGCTTGCGTTCAAAAATGTTCAAGCAGAATTGACAATAGCTACTTCTGGTATTTTTATAAGAGGGAACAGAATTGTCATCCCAAGCAGTTTGCAAAGACGTGTCATTAATCTTGCGCATGAAAGTCATAGAGGAATATCAGCAACGAAAACTCTTCTAAGAGAAAAGGTGTGGTTTCCAAGACTTGACAGTCAAGTAGAGGAGATTGTGCAGTCTTGTCATTTCTGCCAGTGTGCCACAAGAGAAAGAACTGTAGAGGAATTACAAATGTCTAAACTGCCAGATGCAGTCTGGTCTGATATAGCATGTGACTTTTATGGACCTCTGGATTCTGGGCGTTATTTATTTGTTATTATTGATGAATATTCGAGATTTCCAATTGTAAAAACAGTGTCATCCACTTCTACATCTGTAGTTTTGCCCATTCTTGATGACATTTTCTCAACTTGGGGTGTACCCAAAGTTTTAAAAACAGATAATGGTCCACCTTTCAATGGAAAAGAATTTACAAAATTTCTAGACTATATGGGTGTACGACATAGAAAAATTACTCCACTTTGGCCACAAGCAAATGCTATAGTGGAAAGGCTGATGGCCACATTAAAAAAAAGTGTGCAGAGAGCAAAGTTGACAGATATCTCTGTAAATCAAGCTGTGTGTCAAGTTTTGCGTGATTACAGAAGTACGCCTCATGGTTCGACTGGAAAGACTCCGTCAGAGCTAATGTTTGGGCAGTCTAGACAAACACGTTTACCACAACTGCCAATGAAGCCACCTAAAGATCATACACAAATTGTAAAGAGAGATGAGGCAATGAAACAAAGAATGAAGCATAATGCGGAACAAAGAAAGAATGTTCACAGGAAAAGTTATGAACTAGGAGATTTAGTATTGGTGAGGCAAAATCAGACACGGAAATCGATAAGCAGTTACATCCATCTCCTTTGGAAGTGATCAAGGTGAAAGGTTCAGCTGTCACTGCTCAGAATGA
The DNA here is from genome assembly GCA_963921515.1 of Calotriton arnoldi. Taxonomy (NCBI): domain Eukaryota; kingdom Metazoa; phylum Chordata; class Amphibia; order Caudata; family Salamandridae; genus Calotriton; species Calotriton arnoldi. The sequence continues at coordinate 81,838 of CAWUFW010000124.1, read as the reverse complement.
GGATAAAGTGATAACACGAAATAAAGCGCATTTCAAAAAGTTCATAAGTCCTTCAGATGAAATGTGTAAAGAAAGGGGTGATGCCAATATTCCCCTTAGAAGAACAGAGAGGACACAAAAAAGACCACAAAGACTGATTGAACAGTGTTGAAGAGTGTAAATAGTCTGTTTATATTATTTATTTTTCAGTGTTGAAAATTCATCTCTATTTCTCTATTTTTATTATTTGATTAAATCTTTTGTTTTCAAGAAGGGGGAAGATGTAGTGATGTCATGTATAGAACTGTGGCAGTAGCCATGGCCACAGAGAATGTATTGAAAGTTCTATGTGGGTTGGCAGTTCAAGATTGGGAGTCATGAAGCAAGCGGACTGCTTTGTGTCCGTTTATTAAATATCTTAAATCTGTATGCGGCTCCGCATCATTACATTGTCGGAGAGCAGAGCTACACCAAATTTGCCAGCGTCTCGCTCCGACATTTTCAAAAGGCAGGGATGCGCCATATTCACAAGAATATGGCACACCCCTGTGTTTCCCCTAGTGCTGGCGCAAAAAAAGCTGCCTAGCACCAGCGCAAGGCACCCTGCTGCCATGTTGCAAGGGTGCCTGTGCTGCAGAGATGGAAGAGACGGAAGAGACACATGGACAGAGAAAATAACGAGGAGAAACAAATAAATTTTTTCTCGTATCGCCTAACGCCTGGTATTCCATGGCGTGAGTTTTTGGCGCTGCTTCAGCCTTGTAAAGTGGTGGAACACCCACAACAACACCCATTGCATGCCCTTTGGCCGCAGAGGACTGTGGCAGAAAGGGGCATATTTACCAGGTGGCATTAAGCCATGCAAAGTGGCTTAGGGCCACCTTGTAAATATGGAAAATGGTGCTGCGCCACCAGAGCGTAAAAAAAGGGACACTCCGGTGACGGTGAGGGCCTGTAAATATACCCCCCAGTATCACTCTCTAGCCTCTAAATAATCTGTGCTACACAAAAGAGGACCTAAGAATGAATGAGGGAAGTAAAGGAAATGGAGTAAAGATTGAAGAGAGCTGGACATGGTGAAGAAAAACCTGGAACTCTAAAAAGAGTGGCCATAGAGTTTAAATGAAAGGGAGGGCTTGAGAGCATCCATAAAGAAAGTCAGATAACCATTGTAAAGCCTTAGCTCTAATCATAGTTAAGTTTGTAAAATGGAGAGATGAGAGTAGCATGCGATACTCTGCCAAAGACTGAGGGCTAGTTTTGTAGGATCCACGCAGCAACGCCACCCTGATCTGTGACAATTCTTGACCAATCAAGGATAGAGACCAGAAAACCCTCAGAGCCGTGTGTGCAGTGGAACCCTTATTGAGAAGGGAAGAGAGTTGATGGTTCTCTTCCTTTTTGGACATTTTAATTGCAAGGGGGAGCAGGAAGATATACCAAAGTCTACAAAAAAACTGCTGTGTCAGCAAGTATTTTTTCTGCAAGCCAAGTGTTGGTTTTTAGTCCTTAGAAACAGAGGCACATCTGAAAGGCTGATGAAAAACATCTCTTATAGAAGAGGAAAGCATGTCTGCAGCTGGTGCACGAACTGAACTAGACGTACATCCAGGGAAAGGCTCTGATTTAACCAATAGAACAGTTCCCTTGGTAGCTTGTAAGTAGAATCAGCTGAAATCAATAAACATAATCGGAGTGATGGAAGAAGTAGAAACAGGTACTATATAGGAAGAGTCGCTTTCATTGAAGTAGATTACAGAGGCGCTTGGATGAGAGTATTTATTGTTGATGAAAAACCTGAGAAAGCCTTGCAGAGGGTGCTAGACGAAGAGATTGTGGGTGTGCAGCAAAAGGGGTTTGGAAACCCTTCTGTTATGTTGAACACTTGCCTAGTAGAGTTAATGGCGGAGTTAATGTGATCTGAGGAGAACCCGGTACGAGTCTGTTTAATTTGTTTTTGTACATTTTAAGGGTAGAATAGTAGAGATTTCTTTGCTGTGCAAAAATAGTCTGAGTGTTAAACCCATTCGAGCACTTAGCAAGCTCGTTTGCCCACTGAAGGCCACCCGTGGGCAGAAATAGAAGTTTTAGCAGTTGATAAACTATCTAGGCCTTTGATACCCAAACCTTAGAATTAGATATACTGGAATCATGGTCAGGCCAGGTTGGAACATGGCCATGTTAAGAGGAGCGTAACAAAGAACAAGGGAACCCTGTGCGTCAAGAGGGACCAAGGGTGTACAGTATTTTTACAGGAGACATAGGTCCCTACCAAAGAACATAAAAGTATAAGCACAGAACTACGAATTAGCGCTGTGTTAGTGCATCCAAATGGGAAGGATTGTATTTATTAAACAAACAGTAAAAGGAACAATTCATTAGCAATCTAGTGGGTAACGAAGCAGGGTATGGTAATCAGCAGATTTCCAGACCTCAGGCATTCACTTCTAAAAGTGACATTAGCGATACATGTTTACAACAGTCACAATGCGAAAGAACAATTCGTGCTCCACATAAATTGTCATACAATAGGAGTCACGGTGTGGGTGTCGATGACGTTTCCATCCCTGTTCATTTCCATACCCTGCTTCGTTACCCACTAGATTGTAAATGAATTGTTCCTTTTACTGTATGTTTAATAAATGCAATCCTTTCCCTTTGGATGCACTAACACAGCGCTAATTCGTAGTTCTGTGCTTATACTTTTATGTTCTATGTTAGGATGAGCAGCAAAATCAGTATTGTTTTATTTAATTCAGCAATGCTTGATGGAGAACTCTAAGGTACTATGAAGCTTAAGGCAAGAGCTAGGGACTTTGATGGTAAAAAACATAAGGCTGAGTAGTCAGACTATCCCAGGCTGCTGCTGCCTTTTTTTGGCAGATGAGAAAACAGGGGCAACATACCCTATATAGCAGCTGGTGACATCGCTGGGGATGTCAGATGCCTTCTGCCAGCCCTGTCAAATTCCCCACATCAGAGGTTAGACTAATGGATTTTAGTGCTGGTGTCTGCATCCCTACCCTAAAATGCATTAGTCATGAATTATAGCTCCTCTGGAACTGTTGAGAGGGGCTCAATGAGCTGCATTACAAAAGCAGAGAGCATGCTGTTGGCTTGTTCTAGCTGCGGTGCTGATGGCTGCCCAGCTCACTCAGCTGGGATGTGAGTGGTGAGCATTAGCTGCAAAGTGTGAAAAGTTGTTACACTAGCGTGAATAATCATGTGTGAATTCCCCCAATAATGCCATGCCTGCACTCTGGGATGGGCGGTTAGCCACACACGTCAGAGTGAAAACAACATAAACAGCCTGGATTCATCTGGACCCAGCCTCATGTAGATGCAGCACCTGTTAATTTCCAGAACCATTGACCTCGACCTGCAAACAGTGATTGGCCCACTTGCTGCGGCAGGTCTTTGTATTGCGCACAACCCTCAAGGTGCTCTGTGGTGGTGAGGTTGTGCTGGTGGGCAGCGAGCGTAGCACAGGATGTTTCTGCCATTGCTGAGAGCAGCCGCTTGTTCTGCTCTCTTCGCCACTCATGTTAACATTTTATTATCTGCATAAAATAAAAAGAATGTTCGAATGTGAGTGGTTGTTGCCTGCGCCACTTTTGTTTTTTGTGTTATATTTTTACCACAAAATTCATCCTTGCATCAGACATTCTCTGCATTTTTCTGAAATTTCACATAATTGCTAGAAAACTAATTATGTGAATTTCACACACCCCTAATCTTGATCTCACAGGTGAGAGTAGGGAACAGGCACCTGCTCTATGCCCTGACTATAACATAACATAACATGTGTATTTGTAAAGCGCACGTTCACCCCAGCAACGGGGCATCTTGGCGCTGAATAACAGATGTTTATTGTTACCCAACTCAGTGGTACTCACATTGGTAAGATCTACATTCTGGTACTAAGGGCCTTATTATGACTTTGGTGGTCCTCCAGCGGCGCCACCACCACCCCACCTGCTGGAGGACTGCCAAAGCTGTGGTGTGCCCGATGGATTACAAGTGTAATCGGGGTCAGGCGGGCGGTGCTTCGGCGGTTTCACAGTGCTGGGCTGTTAGGCTCATAGGAGAGCCTAACATGCAGCCTGCAGCCATGACAGTGCCTGCAGCACACTCCTGCACGATGTTGCATGCATGCCACACCGTGCAGGAACTGGGGTGCAATTATAAGGGGGCACAACATGCGCCCCCCCCCCGCATGCACCTCCAGGCCCAAATCCAGCAGGGGGACCTGTTAGGACCCCCTTAGTTGACTCACTGCCACCATTTACATGGCGGGCTCACCGCCATGAAAAGAACGGTGAAAGGCAACTCAGAATATGCCAGCGGTGCCAGCAGCAGCACTGCCAGCATATTAGTGCTGGTTGCAGACCGCTGGCCCAGCAGGATCCTTGATCCCGGTGGAGCCGGCAGTCTTGTGGCAGTCCAACTGCCACACTCGTAACTCTGCAGGAGGGCCCACAGTGTGGTGGTGGTCAGACCACCACCGCGAGTACGGCGATCTTATGGACCGCCGTACTTGTAATCAGGCCCTAAGACTCTAAGACCAAGGGCACAAAAGCTGAATGAGAGGGGTAGCACTGCATGTGTTTAAAACTTGTCTTCCACCTGGGGAGAAATGGACCATGAACCCTGTTTACAGTAGCCCTGCACCGGTGGAAATGTATACCTGCATATGTTAGATTATAGTATTTGGTTTTGAGTGCATTTACATATTTTCTTTTCATCAAAGATGAGCACTGGGTTCCGCTATCGGTCATTACAATGCTGGGTGATTGTTGAGTTTTGAGAAGCCTTTGACTGCTCTCCATCACTACCACTGAGAGTCAGGAGCCCAAAGGGTTGTACTTGGCCCAGACACTGGAGGCACAGTAGGACAGGCTCCAGGACACCAGAGGCGAACGGCCCCAGACCCCACGGCTCTGAGGAGTAACATGCAGCCCGCAGCCGCGACAGTGTCCTGTGGCCCCCAATTGGGTCCAATTGTGTGACTAATTTCAAGGTATCACTTTCAGTCAACCAGCAGTATACTTAGAAGCGATGACCGATGGAGACAAACGTAGGCTTTCTAGGGAAGTTAATTTGTGTTGAGACCTGGAAAAGAGTACTGTGGGTTCTCAAACCAGGGGAAATTGGTGAATAATGTGCAGAATGACTCACCAGGTGACAGCTATCCTCGGAATGAATGTGAAGCTCAGGCAACTTAATGTCAATTTAAGCCCACATATCAGGTTGTAGAAAGAAGAGATAGAGAAGGCATAAGAGAGAGATGGTCCCCATCTTTTTACTAGGGATTTCCAGCATTTCTGCAATATTATACTTTAATGCTTCAATGCTGGTTCATTAATAATGGTAGTGCAAACAACTGCTGCTGCATTTTCACCTCCTAAAGTCTTCAAGAGCTGCGCTCAGCCAAGCGGTCCAGTGGATGCAGAGCATCTTAAAGAGACTGAAGGTCATCTCCGTCTGTGAAAAGCTTAACTCAGTGCTTGGGGCGAGAACTCGGAAGCCATAAGGCACAATGGGACCACACTGAACTTACACCTCACCTGCTTGGCACTTGCAAGTAGAGGTGACTATTAACTGTGTACAATAAACATAAGGCTGCACATTAAACATATGCACCGAGACATTAAACATATGCACCGTGGTGCTCGGCAGTACTTTTGACAAATTCACAAAGCCATTTGCACTTGTATGGAAACGTTACAGGTGAAATGGCATTTATTATGGATGTAAAGCCAAGCTTATCATTCACAAGACGTCGCTTTACACCTGCAAAAAGATTTACTCACGCCTACTTTTTGATGAAAGTAAATCTTCTTTTGACAAGGATACCAAGGTGTCATTCTAGCGTGGGAATTTCTGGGAAAGGTCGGGAACAGGTGCAAACCAACTTGTTTGTGAATATTCACACTATTGTACTACCCATTCCCAGCTTGAAAACAGTCAGAGATTTATTGTGTCAAAGGCAAAAAAGGTCCAAATTACAACTTAAGTGTGTAAGACACTTTCACGTATGTAAATTATGTCCATACACATCTGCAGAAAGACCTTCGCTTTGACGTATAGAGGGATTCACAGATAGTTTCCTGGGGTGACATTGGCATCCAGAGACTTATTTTGGCAGGGTGCACTTTGTCCTCGCCCTTCCCTGTCATCCTCATGGATGTATACCCTGAAAAAAGAGGTCCATCTGGGGCCTTATCGTGATGTGCTCTGCTAGCTCATTGCAGAGCAGAACGCCTGTTTATATATAAAGTGAATTCATTTAACCCGATGTTTCTCCGAGTGAGTGAATCATTTTGATAGTACAGAACAGAAACACAAAAGGGGGCGGAGAACAGTACACATGGCGAGGTTATGACCATTCCCATCCTTGTGAAACAGCTTGTTTCCCTCTACCTATACATATGGAACATACCATTTGGGCTTACGTTGATCCTTCTCTTCTGCCATCTTGATAGCAAATGTGTAAGCATTTCAGGGGAGCTCCAGTCTGGGGGGCAGTAGTAACACACATCATTTGTCTTAAAGATGCAGTAAAACCCCCTGGCATATGTCTCACACATTCCCCCTTCGAGGGACCATTGTGCTTATTGCCTGCAACTTCTGCTTCCTCTCTAGAAGCTTGAAGGGGGGGTTGATTTGACAACATCTGCTCCCAAAAAGGAGTCTTCACAATGCCACCATGACAAACTGACAAGATCCCTCATGACTGCTTCCAAGAACATGATGTCTCTCGCTGAGTACAAGTGCTTTGAAGGTGGCTCACTACAGACGAGTCCTCTCTATAAAATGCCTCATTTTTCAGGGAATCAGATTTTATGATGAACAAGAGATCTGAAATCCGCTCTGCCAAGGACTTCTGTCTTACACATTCTCCAGTGTCCTTGACTATAGTCAACCTCCACCTCTCCTTCGCCTCAAATACTAGTAACTCCGGCACCATGCATGCTCCATAAAGTACAATAAATGCATACATTAATACTCAAATTATTTTATAGCCAAAGAAGTGAAATCATCATGCCTTAAAATGTATTGTGAGTTTACATAGAACTTATTATGCTTCATGATCCAGTTCTAGTGAGACAAGCCTTGGCGGAGACACAGAGGGGGATATTCTCAAGAACGGGCGATAATTATCGCCAACCTAGGTTAACGCAATTTTACATAACGCCGTCTATCGCGGGAAACTAACGCCGTGTTAAAGGCGTATTCTCAACACGCCGGCAACAGGCGATAGTCTCCCGATAACGCGTCAAATGTCCGCGTTAAAATTACCGGGACGCCGATAAAAAAGGAAACCTGAACGTGAAAAAAGTGGCGATGGGCCCAACAGCGATAAAAATATCAGCGATAAGCAGCGCCAGGCTTGCTATTCCCACGTCAGGCGGGAAAAATCACCATAAAAGCTGCAAAAAAAATAAATAAATAAATAACTTAAAAGCACCATGGAGGAAGCTGGAGCAACTACAGAGGCAAAACAGAACCCCACAAACCCCCCGGAGGACCAGCCAGGGACCTCGGGGAAGGAGAAGGGCAAAGAGAAGAAGAAGAGGAACCCGCGATTCAGTCCGCAGGAAAACAAGATCCTGATTATGGAGGTGATAGAACACCACCAACAACTGTTCATCACCTCCACTGTGTCATTGGCAACTAAAAATGCAATATGGCAGCCCATCTTGGCCAAGGTGAATGCAGTCGGAGTGAAGAGAAGGGAAGTGGATGACTGCAAGAAGCTCTGGAATGATGTGAAGCGCAAAACCAAGCTGAAACTCGCTAACAACCGGAAAGCAGCAATGCAGACTGGAGGTGGGAGTCCAGCGCCACAGCAGGAGCTGGATGTGATGGAGGAAATGGTGTCCACAGTCATCAGTGGGGAGACGGTGGCAGGAGTTGGGGGACCGGACACTGCTCAACATGACCTGACCCAACAGCAACAGGGTGAGTAATGACCAGGGACTGGGGGACGGGGGAGATGGGCACAATGGCACACATGCACAATTAAGTATAGCACAGTGCACACCCACAATGACTCTGGATCATGTCCCTGATCTCCTTGGCATACTGCAGCACCCATAGAAACAGCAAGTAGGCCCCCGTCAACAATGTGCCCAGAGGGGGCCCTCCCCACACATCACTAATCTCACAACAAACCCATGCACATGTGCTAAACGGTGGGCAGTCAAAATATCGAAAATTAAATTTCGATATACCATAATATCGAAGTTTAAATATCGAAGGGACAGAATATCGATGGGACAGAATATCGATGGACAGAATATCGACCCTAAGGTAAGTAATATCGAATTACTTAATATCGATGTCAATAATATCGAAGTTAGTAATATCGAAATCAAATATATCGATGTTACTAATATCGATGTTACTAATATCGATATTTGTATTATTGTTATGTATTTTGTTATGTTTTTAATATGTATGTGTTATATGTGTTTTTGTTACGTGTTTTAATTGTTTAAAAATATATGTATACAATTTTTCTATGTTAATAAATTAATTTTTTTAAGTTTTTTTGTTTTTTTTTTGTTCTGTAGCGGGTTGTGGGTTTATAGGGGAATAGGGTGGGAAGTAATTTAATTATACTAAATTAATTATTAATTTTTAGGAATTATAAATTAATTTTAATTATTTTTTGTGTTTAAGTTCTGTAGCGGGTTGTGGGTTTATAGGGGAATAGGGTGGGAAGTAATTTAATTGTAATTAAGGGGCCCATTACGATGGCGGGCGGAAGCACTACCGCCGTGCTGGCGGATGCAAAAACCACCAGTTACCGCCCGCATGCCGCAGCCCACACGCCCGCCAAATTACGATGCGAAAAGCAGGCCAAACACCGCCGGCAAGCCAGCAACACCGTCCGCCATCAAAGTGCGCCCGCACACGTAGCGGCGCAGCACAACTGACACACACCGTCCGACGAAACACGTCCCGCCCGGCGCATAAATTACGATGCCGCAAACAAACGGCTCCCACGGCAAAGAGACACCGCACGTGAAAGAGAGGCGGAAACACGGACGCAGAGCACGGACAACGAAGAAGCGGCACCCGGGCATGAATCCAGCACTGCAGGCCCTTCCCATGCTTCTGCTGATGCACCACCAAGGACGCAACGTACCGCGGAGACGCAGGTAGGCACACACACAACAAGTGCACGCAAACAGCGCACACAGTGCAAGGGCGGAAAAAGCGGACAACACCCCACCAGCGCGTGCACACTACACATCCACCATTGCATCCACATATGACACACAGGCCAAATCCTAACATCGCAGAACACATGTGTACACACCACCTGGGACTAGGAACCAACCACCCCGTCACGGCCCCAAAGCGCCGATGACGCCGCCACACATGCGCACAACGCAGAGGCCAACCGCAGCGCCATGCATGCGTCGCACACAGGGACAGGGACACAACCAAGCAGCACACACATCAGCCCCACCCCGAACGCACATGACACGTGACAGGCCGGCCACAGACATGTCCCCAACGCCCAATTCACGGACAACACCCAACGCCACACAACCGACGCACACATGTCAGTGAAGTCACGCAACAGCAGGACACACCCCAGTGTAACAAACATGGCGAAGCACACAGCGGCGGCAACACCAACTAGGAGAAGCAGGGCTCCTTCGGGAAGAGGAACGCCAGTACCACACTCAAAAACCCATACCACCCTGCCCATATGAACAAGACACATGAAACGGAACACCAAAGAGCCCGGTGACCGACAACAGGTGGCCCAAGAATTACATCCACACACAAGGCCCAACGCAGAGCGGAAAGGCAGGCTGCCGTCCACACAAGGGAGAGCAGACAGCACTGAATGACCTTCCATTCCAACACCGAAACCACAGCCCTACGACAGAAGCCGGTGAATACAGCCATTGTCCAAGAATAGACCAACACAGGCTTGCCGAGGAGACCGACCACAGGGCAGATAGCGCATATCACAGAAGCACACAACGGACGGGGAAGAAAGAAGAAAACACTCCCCATGTCGGCCACATGCAAGTTAATTGGAAGGAGTCACACAGCACTGACCTTGAACTGTCTGAGAAGCATGTGGGAAGAGGGCCCGTGTCCTCCAAACAAGCCAACAGAACACAAGTCCTGTCTCCCCACGACTACACAGAGCTCACAGCAACCCCGGAGTGTGCACATTGCAGACTGCACACACAGCCGGAGCACGCCACCACAACGCACCGCTGCGAAATGGCAACCGCAACACACCTACCCAACTACGCCGAAGAGCTCAAGCTGTACCAAACCAGCACGATACATACATTGGGATGCGATCTCCTGTCCCTGCTGAACGTAAGTTACCGACTGACTTACCGCATCACATTGTTCAGCTGCGTCATGCCCGTCTTCTACTGTCGGAGGTGTCCCTACCAGCATCCCGTCGAGATATGCCTCTCCAACCCGGCATGTCTGAAGGCGGACCTGCTACCACTACTCCTCCCTCTGGACGCACACGACAGGGCCTGCTCTGCCTATGGGGGCATGGCGTATGTGGCCAACATCGCACGCGCACTGAAATGGAACCACTGTGCCTCCACACGACGGATCATCGAGAACAGCTACATCGAATGTCACCCAGCATGCCCCATCATGGTCCTCCAAGGGACAACCTACGAACAACACCTTGACAGCCACCATCCGCTTCATTGGCTGGCAAACATGTACACCACCAATGACATGGAAGCCCTGCTGGACGGCATCGCATACCTGACAACCTGTAAATACGTCGGACCACAACGCAGGTTCCCCGACTGACCTATGAAGTCCAACCCCGCACCCATGCTCAGCTTCCGCACGGACTGGCCAGTCACCACCACAACAGCCATACCAAACGACCGGCAACTGTAACCACACCATCAACGACATCGCCATGACATCGGATATGACCGGGACATGCACACTGTTCCCCATCACATCCAGGAACACCGCATGCATCGTGGGAGGCAGTGGCATGGGCTCTGTGCATCGCACCCACATGGACGGAACTGCACGAACAACCAGGACACGACATGGATCCAGCGCACATGGACACACACACCGCTCAGTGGACATGAATAGGTCGCCTGGAGTCTGTGGGTGCTGCACCCCTCCCACCCCCGCCCCGGGAATCCCATACCAGGACCTTTGCATGGACGACAAGTGCATACAACAACAACACGACCCCAGTGACTGTGACATGTCCAGTAACCACCACAGTGCAACAACAAGTGGCACGCCGCTGCATGCACGCAAGCACATGCCCTGATGTCATCTCACATGCACGCGTGCATGAGGAACAACCGCAGCAAACCTGTCACATGGAACTGAGATGGACTGTGCCCATGATGCCGAGCGGTCTGGTAGGCTACATGTATACCATCTGTGTCAAAGTCCGCAGCTCCGCAGCTATACGTAAATGTACATTAGCACAGCCTTGGCCAAGCAGATGTAACCCCACACCCTATCCCATTTGTAATCATGCTCAGTATATCCTCAATATGTATTCCGCTGCCAGTAGTGTCCACTATACTGCATCACAGAGGACAGAAGACTCAATATAATGTTTGAAACCAGAACTGTCTCCGCTGACTCATTTCACAAGTACGAATGAGAGAGGATGAGAGTATGTGAAGTACACGGCAGTCGTGACATGACCATGTAGTCCACTGGTATTGGATGTCAACGCAAATGAGTAGCACTACTGTGGAAGACACACATGTGTCGTGTGAAGTCGTATGGACGCAGTGCTCAGGTGGGTGGGTGCGACGGGTAGATGCGCACATGCCAAGTTGGAGCACGCCGTGTTGGGAGGGCTCATGAACAGTCCACCACCGCTTCCCTGGGCATTGTGAGAGGACACCTGTCGGGGGAGTGAACACGTGTGTGCACAGCAGCCGGGCACACGTACAAAGCGGTACCAGGCGCACCTCAGCCCACCCTCTGTGGACGAGCTGGATCCTGTTGTGCGCCCGCCATGCCCCTTGACAAGGCACACACAGCCCCAGTCGACCAGGTGTAACCCCAACATAGTCAATCCGCACAGGCGATACAGGGCACGGGATGGCAGTGGAGCATGGTGTGTGAGAGGTCTCCTCGCGCTCCTCCTGCTCATATCACGCAGGCAATAGAACCTCAACGTCCAGCATGGCAAAAAGTCAAATGGAAGTGTAGGGGGACGCACCACAGCACGAGCAGCACTGACGTCACGGGAGGTGGCTCGCACCATCCCATCCATTGCCCATCATACCAACCACGACACATGCCATTGCGACTAAGTGCAAGCGCGTGCGCCACCACCCCTGAGCCCTCCCCAGAGAGGCCAAAGAGTGAATGTGTGGGCCATCAGCCACAGACGGACGCGGCATGGCCGCAAGGGCAGCCACAGCCACTGGGTGTCGCAGGTGGCGGATCCGGAAGGCGAAGACTGTGATGCATAGTCCATGCAGGCCGGGTCTCCATTTGGGGCACCACGCAGGTGGACGGCGTCCCGCCACACATCATACCCTGAGACAGCCCACTCGTGCAACTGGACCCACACATACACTCCTTGCCCTCTCTGGTGCAAGCTTGGGGCTGCCTGTGCAAGCGCTAGCCTCGCAGGTGAGCATGCATATTGGGGGGCGAGGGGAGGACATGAGGGCTGGGGCGAAGATGACTGTATCACTGTCAGTTAGTACAAGGGATGACCCAGATGTGGAAAGGAAGAGACGTGTCCCGTGTGTACTGCAACTAGTCGCCAATCCAACTACCCCCATGTCCGGAATGTAAGCCCGCACCTAGGCCCGCCCATCCGCCACATCGAACATACCACCAGCACGACAACCTTCCCATTCGAAACACTGACTGGGGGTGGCGACCAGTGAACAATCATGTGTAGCCTACCCACGCGTACATGTGGGCCCTCCATGATCCATGTCACCTGCGGCAAAGACATGACATGCGCAATGAGGGAAGTGAGGAGAGCTGTCCGCCCCACGCGCAGAAGGTGCATCAGCTCCACAGACCCAGCAGCGAGTCCAGCAGGGGTCACATGTGCAGGGGCAGCTGTGCCTGGTGTGAAGGCACATGCATATAGACAGCACATCGACCAATGTGTAGTCTGCCCACATCCACAGTCCATCATCATGCGGACATAGGAATTGAACACAGGGCAACACATCTTAGTTGGTGCACCCACCGTGACCAGCAATGCGCAATCATCGACGTACCCGCCCTGTGCATGGCCCCCACCCAACGGAGGCACATCCAGTGCCACCATCCCACACACACAAGCCTTCCACGGAACATGCTGTGTCCAATGGTCAGTACAGAGTCAGCGCCCATCTGGTGGATCCTGAACAGGAGACACATGCACACACATGCCAGCTCCCACTATGTACGTCTGCCACCTGGCACGTGCAATGTAACCTCTCACCTGTGACGTGTGACTGCAAGCACACAGCCGTCTTGGCATGGGGCTGTCAATGTGGACACCAGTCAATGTTTCGGGAGCTGTGATCCGTACAGTGCTGTACATAGGGTGCAGTGCTGACACCTACTACTGTCTCATATCCCCTCGTGCCACAGGTCCCACTTGTATTGGCCGCTCAGCCCGTGCCCACATCGTCGTCGTCGTGTGCCATACTCATCCAGCCTCGGAAGCAGTACCATGCACAGCAGACACTCATGTTGCCGTGGCGTTGCCGCTTGACGAATATGCAGTCAGTCCCCATCAGCACGCCCCGCAAGTCATTGGGGCCTAGATCCCCATGTGCATGCACATGGCAGTGGTATGTCTCACTTGCCATTGCCATTGTTGGGAGACCTGTGTAAGTGTATTGTGGCCGTGCCGTCCCAGCTTGACAGCTGGGCTGTGGCTCATGTGCTTGCTCAGTCATGTCAGTGATGTGTATGCGAAATTGCTATGTGCCGTGTTGCTTTGACATGTGTCCTCTGCCATTTAACCCAGGCGGAGACCGAACATTGACCGCCCATACCAATTGCTGGCGGACATGGACGATACAGAGGTAATCAGGAAGTTTCGGCTGGACAGGCCAACTCTGCATCGACTGTGTGCCATGTTAGAGCCCCATCTCCGTCCCCGCAGGGTGTATCCGACTGCTGTCACCCCCACGGCTAAGGTGATGGCCGCCATGCATTTCTTCGCCACTGGGTCATTCCAGCACACAGTGGGCAGTGGAGGAGGGATGTCCCAGCCCATGTTCAGCAAGGTGCTGAGGGATGTACTGGCAGCCATGATGCTGTACCGGAACAGGTACATCCGATTCCCCAGGGCTCGTGAATTGGCGGCAGTGAAGGGTGCATTCTATGCCCTTGGCAGAATCCCACACGTCGTGGGAGCCATTGACTGCACTCATGTTGGCCTTGTTCCACCACAGGCCACTGAGCACCTGTACCGCAACAGGAAGCACACGCACTCCCTGAATGTGCAAGTGGTGTGCCTTGCGGACATGGTGATCACCCACGTGTGTGCAAAGTTTCCAGGCTCGGCCCATGACGCACACATAATGCGCAACAGCATCTTGCCACGACTGATGGCCAATCTGCAACAGGATCGTGGCTGTATTGTCGGTGAGTATGTGGAGTGGTGTAGCGTGCTGGTTGTGCGATGCTGTCCCCTGTCCAGTTGGAATAGCAACGGTTCTCTGTGTCCCTCACACCCAGGTGACTCTGCGTATCCGAATGGGGCATGGCTGCTCAGTCCATTGAGGAATCCTCGCACCCCAGCAGACGATCGATACAATGAGGCACATGGGAGGACCAGACGTGTGGTCGAGCGTACCTTTGGCCTCCTCAAGTCCAGGTTCAGGTGCCTGGACCGCACCGAGGGTGCACTGGCGTACTCCCCACAGAAGGTGTGCCAGATAGTGGTGGCGTGCTGCATGCTGCACAATCTGGCCATTCGGAAGCAGATCCCCCTCATTGTGGATGACGGAGATCAACCAGGGCCCCAGCCCGCAGACCAGGACAGCTCGAGTGAGGTGGACAGCGGAGAGGAGGAAGCTGGGAATGTGCGCCAGCAGCTCATCGCCCGCTACTTCACTTGACGGTGAGTGTCCATGTACGATGGATGATGTGTCTGTATCTATGCAGGTGTGTGTGTGCTGTGTCAGGGTGGCCGTATGTTCACTGCGTGCAGTGTGTCAATGCTCCATGGCCAGGGTAGTATGCCACTGTTGGTGGCTGTGGCATTGTGCCCTATTGCTCTGTGCGATGTGTGTACATTGCTTGTAGTTGTTGACATGTACTGTGTGATGGGTGTGTGACACACTCATTGAATGTGCTCCTGTTCTGTCTCCCACCCCTAGGTCCCTACAGGCCCTCCGGATTCAATTGCCATGCCACGCATCAGGTGCCTTTCCGCCCAAGGTGGCCGTTGTATTCCGTACAAATAAAACACAGGGCACAAACAGCAGTTAGTGAAAAAGGTGCATTTATTACAAACTGTGACATGTGATTGTGTGTAAGGTGATGACAAAAGTGGTGCGTGCAGTGACAATGAGCTGTCGGTCATGGCTGCGTGATGATCAGGGTGTACCCACTGGTTCTATGTCCATAGTCCAACACACACATGCCATCCAGATGGCTGTGTGGAGTGGGATCGTAGAGCAAGTCAATGCAGTGGCTGGTCAAGGAAGGCTGGCGGAAGGCTGGCTGGCTGCCTCACTTGCGACTGGAGCGTGCGAAGTCCTCCCGGGAGATCTGTTTCCTCTTCGGACGGCCCCTTCCACGTTTGGGAGGGGGTGTGTGGTGGCGACCTGCTGGTGGTGGGTGAGGTGTGCTCACTGGCTGTGGACGCAGGGGAAGTGGACACTGCTGCCCGAGCCTGCGCCCTAGCAGGTGGTGGCGGAGGTGGTGTTGCTGGCCTTGCCTGTGACCCCACCGCCACCACCAGCTGGCCCATGAGGTCCACGAGTTGGTCCATACGGGACACGAATTGGCCCATATGGGCGTCCATGGACCTCAGCACCCCCAGCACCTCCCGCGTGTCAGTAGCAGACCTGGCCCATTGTCCTTGGGCCTCTTCATAGGTCCCAAGGACTCTGTCCATTTGAGGCAGGGCATGGCTCCCAGGGAGGCTGGCGTTTCCCTGACCCTGCTCCTCCTACCAGTCCTGCTGCCACCGGCCTGCCCACTAGCCACATTGCTCACCACGGTCCTCGCTGTGGCTCCCAGGGTGGATCCAGTCGGCCGGGCCACCACCTGCGCTGGGGCTGGTGCCAGCGAAGACGTGGTGGTGGTGGAGGCGGTGGTGGTCGGTGCGGCGATGGTGGCGGTTGCGGCAGTGGTAGTGGCCGCAATGACCGTGGGTGTGGCCGCAACGACAGTGGCAGCAGGGGACTGGGACTGTTCAGCATCCCTGGATGATGGGTTGGTGGGTAGGAGGGGTCCTGGGGAGCGGCTGGGCCCTGCCACGCCAGATGGGCCAGCTTGGTGGTCCGTGTCCGAAGAGGTGGACAGATCCTCCAGATCTGTGTGTCCTCGTTGGGGGCTTGTAGGCTGGCTGTGCTGGCTGCTGTCTCCATCCCCAGCGTCCAGCAGTTCGTCACCTGTGGAGAGAATGAGATTTGTTATTGTGTTGCACCTGGCGAAGTATGTATTAGTCGTCTGACATTGGCAGTTCGTGCAATCTCGTACATGGGTTTCCCGGAGGCGAGTGTGTGGCTGTGGCATCTGTAGGTGTGTGTGCTAGGCAATGGGACTGTGTGCTGTGCACATGTGGCATGGGACGGATTGGCCATGCCGATGGGTGTGTTGCTTTGCCCCTACTCATTGTGACTCTGGTGTATGCGGGCTCCTGGCCCATCCTGGGTCTGGTTTGTACTTTGCTTTTGGAGTTCAAATGGAACGCTTAGGAACGCATATGGCAACATGGGGGCCATGCCCCAGATTCGCATTTGGGATGGAATATGCTTTTGGGGTTCAAATGGAACGCTTAGGAACGCATATGGCAACATGGGGGCCATGCCCCAGATTCGCATTTGGGATGGAATATGCTTTTGGGGTACATGCTGTGAGCCATGGGTGCCGAACGTGACATGTGTTGTGGCAGCATGACAGTGCATGGTCTGAGGTGTGTGCATGCCTGACATGCCCTGCATATTTGCTGTCTGTTGTGGTTACTGGACATGGCATTGGACGCATCGTTATGAGTGAGTGATGGTTGTGTGCCAGCCAATGTATTGCAGTTGTCCCATCTCCTTGGTGTGCGTGCTGCCCTGTGCCATGTGCATCACTGCAGTGCTCGGGGGGGTGTGGCCCATGTTGTGTGTTGTTGCTCACAGTGTGTCGTGCGCTTAATTGACTTCTGGCACATGGTTGGTCATGGGCATGTGTCTTAGCGTGACTGCTGTATGTGTGGCAGCTGTGCGGATGACATGCCTTTCATGAGACTGGGGCTGACGGATGGGATGGATGGTATGTTGTATGTGCATGGTGTGTCTGTGTGTTTGATGGGTTCAGTGGTGTTCGTGTGCATTTCTGTTGTTCCGCTCTGTTGCGTCTAGTGTTGTTTGTCTTACATAGGCGTAGTTGTGGGGTGTGTGGTTGACAGGCAGTAGGGGCTACATGGACAGGACTTCAATGGTGTTTCGGTTGTGTGTGATGAGTTGCACAG
Organism: Calotriton arnoldi; assembly: GCA_963921515.1. Taxonomy (NCBI): domain Eukaryota; kingdom Metazoa; phylum Chordata; class Amphibia; order Caudata; family Salamandridae; genus Calotriton; species Calotriton arnoldi. The sequence goes on along the minus strand of CAWUFW010000124.1, from coordinate 64,194 downwards.
TGGCTGCCGTGTGGGACTATATTCAGTGTGGCTTGTGCATGCAGACGTGGCTCCTTGGGTGTTGCTATGTCTGTGATGGGTCATGTGGGGTGTGAGTCTGCTGTTCATGTCCGTGTGCACATTGTTCACTTGTTCGTGACGGTGGGCGGTGCTGCGTGTTCGTGTGCTACGTGACATGTCCCATGTGTTGGTGGTGTTATGGTCCTCATGCCTCCAGTAATCCAGCCCTGTCCAGTTTCCCACCTGCAAGTTGTTCGTGCGTGCACTGTACTGGATGCCACATGGCTCTTAGCGGGGGTGCTCCATGTTGCAGGTCTGTGGGGGTGGGGGGTGTAGTGGGTCGTGGGGGTGGCTGTACACCCACTGACACCGATTGCTGTGGACCGTGATGTCTGCCTTTCGGCTGTCGTTGTGCACTGCGGTGGCTGACACGTGGGTGTGGGGTGTGGGGGATGCGCCTCCTTGCTGTGCTGTGGGACTGGGGCCTGGTGTGTGTTGTACTTGGGCTGTCCACCGTCCCACCCACTGCACTTTGTGTTCCTGCCACTTACCTGTTACTTGTCAGTTGGTGCAGCTGTGCCTGACACATGGGTGTGGGGAGTGCTCCACCTTGCTGGTCTGTGGGAGTGGGGGCCTGGTGGGTGTTGTACTTCAGCTGTCCCCCTCCGACCCACTGCACTTTGTGTTCCTGCCACTTACCTGTTACTTGTCAGTTGGTGCAGCTGTGCCTGACACATGGGTGTGGGGAGTGCTCCACCTTGCTGGTCTGTGGGAGTGGGGGCCTGGTGGGTGTTGTACTTCAGCTGTCCCCCTCCGACCCACTGCACTTTGTGTTCCTGCCACTTACCTGTTACTTGTCAGTTGGTGCAGCTGTGCCTGACACATGGGTGTGGGGAGTGCTCCACCTTGCTGGTCTGTGGGAGTGGGGGCCTGGTGGGTGTTGTACTTCAGCTGTCCCCCTCCGACCCACTGCACTTTGTGTTCCTGCCACTTACCTGTTACTTGTCGGTTAGTGCAGCTGTGGCGGACACATGGGTGTGGTGGGTGCTCGTTGTGGCGCTTCTGGCATATTTGGGGACCTGTTGGTGGTTACGTGGCTGGCTTAGTGTACACATGTCCCCACGCATCTTACAGTTGTTCGGTTTGTGCTGTGTGTGGTAGTGTCTGTTGCATGTGTGTGTGATGTGTTGTGTATTGTGTGCTGGACATGGGGGTGTTTGTCCCTGGGAGCTGTGGCATGGTAGTTGCGCATGTGAGTACATAGCGGTGTGCTGGTATACATTAGTTTGTACTTACCAGCCTCCACTCCCCCTGCTAATCCGGCGAGGATCTCCGGATGTATTACGACTCGCACCTTCTCCTCCCACGCTTTGAAGGTCTTAAAGAGCGCGGGATTCCCTCCGCCAGTGACGGCAGCCAGCTCTCTGTTTTTGCCCTCCTTCTTCTTGACCAGGCTCTTGACGTCATTCCAACGTTTGTTTATCTCGGTTCTGTTCCTGGGCAGGGTCCCGACTGCATTGACCTGGTCTAAGATCCGGGTCCACATTCTGTTTCTGGTGGCTAGTGGTGTGTGCTGGACCATGTTCCCATAGATTTGTGGGTACACCTTGATGATCTCGTCGACCATGACCGTCAGCTCCATGGGCGTGAACTTGGGCATCCTTTGTGGTGCCATGGTGTTTGTGGTGGTGGTGCGGTGTGTGTTGTGTAATGTGCAGGGGGTTTGTGGTGCCGGTGTTTGGTGGTGGTGGTGGTGGTGGTGGTTGTGATGTGTGCGTTTCTGTGGTGTGCTGCTGTCCTTGCTGTGTCACTGTGTCCTCTCCTCTCCTCTCTGGTTTGCAATGTAGCAAGGGGTTGTGGTCTGTGGGAGTGCTGCTTTTGTACTCACCTATGTGGGTGTGTCCTCATGGTCTGTTGTTTTCAGGTGTGTTGTGTCTGGGGTTCTGGCCTTTGTATTTTTTGTTTGTCCGGGGGGTGTTTTCGGGATGTGTACTGTGCTTGTGTATTTGTACGTGCCTTGCTGTGTGGACTTGTTGGCCATGTTGTGTGCTATTGGTTTTGTGTGCGGATGGTTTCTGTGCAGGTACGTGGGCGCCATGGCTTCTGCCGTGTCGATTCTCATCGGCGTTGTTTGCGCTGGCGGGCGGTATTTTTGTTGTTTTTCCGCGCTCATGGCGGTGCGATCGTAATTTCACGTGCGGTGTGTCGGCCGTGAGGGCGGGCGGTTTTGTGTTGTCGTGCGTGTTTCCGTCCGTGGCGGGCGGTTTGACTCCGACTCGGACGATGGCGGGCGGTATTTTGTATGATTTTTCCGCCGATGGCGGTTTTCAGTTTGTGTACTCATAATGGCGTGGTCGGTGTTCAGGCGGTGTGTGCGGGCGGATTTTTGCCGCTTCCATGCCTGGCGGATTTTTTTACGCCGGGTATCGTAATGTGCCCCTAAGTTATAATTTATTTTAATTAATTGGTATTGATAATTATATTACTGTTAATTAATTAATAATTGGTAATTAATTTTTATTAATTGGTTATTAATTTTTATTCATTGATTAATTGATTATCATGTAATTTAAATGTAATTAAGTTATATTTATTTTAATTAATTGTTATTGATAATTATATAATTGTTAATTAATCAATAATTGGTAATTAATTTTAATTAATTGGTGATTAATTTTTATTAATTGATTAATTAATCATGTAACTTAAATGCAATTAATTTATAATTTATTTTAATTAATTGGTATTGATAATTATATTATTGTTAATTAATTGATAATTGGTAATCAATTATTAATTGGTAATTACTTTTTATTAATTAGTTATTAATTTTTATTAATTGATTAAGTGTGTTGTGCGTTTATAGGGAATACTTTTGGAAGTAATTGAAATCTAATTAAGTAATTATTAAATTTATTTTTGGGTATTGATAATTAATTTATTGGATATTAATTATTAATAGGTAATTTTTTAAATTACAAATTTTTGGTTCTAAAAATTAATTTATTGTTGTTTTATCATTAATTGGTAATTAAATATTATTAAATATTATTTATTGATAAATGTAATTAATATATTAAGAATTATTTATTAGTTGATAATTAATGTTTAATTACTATTATTATTGTTATAAAAAAGCATTTAATTGTTCAATATTAGTTAATTGGTAATTAAGTTTTAATAACTTATATGTTTTTTGTTATTAAAAATATTTTATTGTTCAATATTTCATATTTGGTAATTAATATTGATTAATTATTATGTATTGGTATTTATTATTAATTTATTGTTAATAAATTTTCTATTGGTAATTATGTTTTTAATAAATATTTATTGGTATTGGTAAATAGTTTAGAGTTATTTCATAATTCATTAATTATTATTTTTTTTAAATTTATTTATAAGTTTGTTATTTGTCACTTCTACGCTATCCAACACTTTCCCTACTGTTGCACTCTCTGGAGTGGGAATAGTAATTTTTACCCCTACGCTATCCAACACTTTCCCTACTGTTGCACTCCCTGGAGTGGGAATAGTAATTTCTACCCCTACGCTATCCAACACTTTCCCTACTGTTGCACTCTCTGGAGTTGGAATAGTAATTTTTACCCCTACGCTATCCAACACTTTCCCTACTGTTGCACTCCCTGGAGTGGGAATAGTAATTTTACCCCTACGCTATCCAACACTTTCCCTACTGTTGCACTCCCTGGAGTGGGAATAGTAATTTCTACCCCTACGCTATCCAACACTTTCCCTGCTGTTGCACTCTCTGGAGTGGGAATAGTAATTTTTACCCCTACGCTATCCAACACTTTCCCTACTGTTGCACTCCCTGGAGTGGGAATAGTAATTTCTACCCCTACGCTATCCAACACTTTCCCTACTGTTGCACTCTCTGGAGTGGGAATAGTAATTTTTACCCTTACGCTATCCAACACTTTCCCTACTGTTGCACTCACTGGAGTTAGAATAGTAATTTTTACCCCTACGCTATCCAACACTTTCCCTACTGTTGCACTCTCTGGAGTGGGAATAGTAATTTTTACCCTTACGCTATCCAACACTTTCCCTACTGTTGCACTCACTGGAGTTAGAATAGTAATTTTTACCCCTACGCTATCCAACACTTTCCCTACTGTTACACTCTCTGGAGTGGGAATAGTAATTTTTACCCCTACGCTATCCAACATTTTTCTTAGTGTTGTTTTTTTGGGAGTTGTAATAGTAGTTTTATTCCCTACGCTATTTAATATTTTTTGTATTATTTTAGTTAATATAGTATATAATTAATTTTAAAAATATTAAAAGTAAATTTAATTTTTTTAATTTGTTATACATAATTATTTAATTTTTATTTATGTTATTGTTTTATGTGTATAGATGAATTTGTAATTTATAATATTTTTTAATAATTTAAAATTTATTACAATAATTATTCAAAATTATTATTAAGTAAGTATATATATTATATCTTATATGTATATGTTTAATTAATGTTTTATTTAATTATATATGTTACTTATTAATTTTAAATATTATCAAATATTTTTAACTATGTTTATTTTAATTATAAGTATTATTTAGTTTATTTTACATATTATTTTTAACAAAAAAAAAACGATATTTTTGATAACGATATTTTTGACAATCGATATTGTTTTTTCGATATTTTTGTACTTACCATGTTGTAGATAGCATTTCGATATTCTTGACATCGATATTTTTGTTGCGATATTTTTGTAGGTCGATTTTTTGACCTTCGATATTTTGTCAGTGATCCGTGCTAAACACTGTCAATGCAAGTGACACTGCATGACGATTAGCATGGCTGCAGTCCAATTATCATGACATGGTGCACGCCACGACACTGAGGTGGCTGAGTGTGGACCACATCCGTAAAGGAGCAGGTCACACTCTGACACATCCACGTGCACAAACAACCCCTGACGTCAACAAGACATCTGCGGACAAACCATGCCCAAGAGTCCCAACTCCCAACAAGAGCCCAATTTACCCAAGTCTGCAACATCTCAGCGCTGTATAAGCACAGAAGTGAAAGGCACACCGCCTGAAAGGGATAAGGGCCAGCAAAATCAGAGCTGCAGGGGCGACTCTCCCACAATGCAGCACACACACATAAGAATCAGAGCACATCAACATTTACAACAATGTGGTACAAACTGCAACACTTTCACAACAGAACAGAGGACACAACTGCTGCCGCTTGTGTGTAGAAACTGGCCAATCACATTTGGCATAGCAGGAAACTGTGAGATGATAATGTACAAGTACAACCCCACATCCCTGATGGTGTAGAAATGTCCACTGTCCCGCATCAAATAGGCATCTCCTCCCAAACAGTCACAATGTACATTGTCATGCAGTCTGTTTGTAAACTTGTCCATTGCGTGAACATACATGGAACACACTGCTAAACTGCATCTCCCCCTTACATTGCAGAGGGAGAATCAACACCTCCTGCAGAGCAGACCGTACATCTCTTCACTGATGATGAAGAGGACCTCCACACCATCGACACCGACGCCCTCCAACAGCTCATGGACACCCTCAGCACCCCACCCCCAGGAGCAGGGCAGCCCAGCTGCATCGAGGAGACCCCACCGCCTGCACAGACCACACAGCAGGAAGCACCCACCACCACGGCTGTCTCCCAGGACCCCCACGACCAACACATGGCATTCCAACGCCGTGTGTTAGAGGGCCAGAAGGAGATGGCTGATCAGGTGCGGGTGGGGTTCGACCTCATGGCAGCCAAACTAGTTGCTATACGTGGGTGTCTAAGTCCCATCAGGTACCACTTACAGTCCCTAACGGACACCCACAGTCCGCTCCATGCTCTCCAACAAGCCATGGCTGACATCGCTGGAGTCATGACTCTGAGACAAGAACAACTGTCTAGTCAGAGTGGCTCCAGCGATGTCAGCCGGGAGTTGGGACACATGCGGAGGATCATGGAGAACATGGAGCGGATGCAGGCGGAAAGAATGGCTGCCACGGCTGCACACCAGCGAGATGTAGCTGGGATCTTCCATGCCCTGGAGATCCTCATCATGGCATTGCTGCCACAAGGCCTGGCGCAGATGAATGCTGCTGCTACTACTCCATCCACATCTCCGCCCCCTGATGTGTCAGTGCCTCACAGTGCGGCAGACATTCCATCTCCGGCCCCTGATGTGTCAGTGCCACACAGTGCTGCAGACAAAACACCACCACCCACATGTGAGGTACATCACACATCAGAGGACGATGATGTGGATGATTCTGCCTTTGTGGTAAGAAGGAAGCGGTAGCATTCATCTCCGCCATATGGCCTGTTTCAGCTTGGTCCTGCCCTCTGCATCATGCCCTGGAATAACACCTTCCACTGTCCCCCGATACACTCTGCGACACTCACCTTGGCCCTTGACATGGACTGCCATATTTGGTTTGGTTACCAATGACACAGCAATCAGACTGCGTACTGAACTCTTTCTCTTCCGATGAACTTGTCAAACCCTAAAGGACTCTGGCTGGCCCTCCACAGGGCAACAATGTAAAGTGGGGTTTGTATGGCCATGTACAGGTCCAGCTTCAACACTCCACCGAATGTGATTAAAACATTCTAATTCGCACAGATGTGTCATGTCGATGATCAAGCAAGTATGAAAGTATGGATGAATGTAGGGGCAGTGATTCCAAAAAAAGGTACTCCCTGGGAACTGATATCAATGCGCATGTGTGACCGTGACCCAGATAGGCAGTGAGATGACTGGGAATGTGTGAACTAGCTGTGGCCTCATTGCTCCTAAACAACAATCTCGCAATTTCCCAACTTAGCCCCACGTCAATGTAGGAAATAGGGCTGTGTGTAAAAAAGTGAAAGTTATATGGATGCCACAGCTCAGAGCAATGATTTGTTTGAGTGTACAGCGGTTGGACTCCTGGGATGGTCTGTGCGTAAGTGTGAAGGTCATTCCAATGCAAAAGAACTGTGAGCAAGGACTTCTGTGTGTGGGGTGTGTATACGTTGGTCTTTGGTTAGCGCTGTGCGTAGTGTGGGAGTCGTCATCAGCAGCTATGGTATCTCTCAGGGGGTGCCGGGCGCATGCAATTCCAAGGTCGGAGGTGCAGATGTGCTACCGCCTTCTAGTTCAGACAAAAGAGCTTTCATCCCTGATGTTAGTTTGTCATCTGCTTGCATTCTGGAAATGTGATATGGATTTTTGGGGAGGGGTGTCACTGCTTCGCCTTCCAGCACGGTTGAACCCTTACCAGCCATGTACGTGCCCTCACGGTCAATTTTGCATGCTCTGATGTAGCAGTGGTGTTTTGCTGCAGTCTGACAGTGATGGGTACAGGTAGCTGTGAGGAGGCGCGTGACTTCTCACCTTGCACCTATTAGCTGACACTGTTCACTACTATTGATGGATGACGTCCGTGTACACATGTGATCTGTACATGGCACATATGTCCAGGGGACACCTTGGTGTGACCCACACAAGGAATTCCTGCTGGCTTTTTGGCTGGTGTGCATCTCCCATGTTGCTGAGGTGTTCACTGTGCCCCCAACCCCCTTACGTCCATGTTGCTCATGTTGTGGGACTTGAGTCACAGGGTGCATCTCTGCATCAGGGTGGTTCATATTTGACCCCAAATGACACCCGCAATTTCATATTTGACCCCAAAAGACACCGGAAATGTCATATTTGACCCCAAATGACACCCTGTTGTCTTTTTATGAACACCAATGACAGCCTTCATGTCATGTTTTGTACACATGTGATACGCTGATGAGTGGGATTACGTACTACATTTGACACCCTGAAATGGCATTTCGAATACGTGACACCCTAAACAGCCTCTCTGTACAGAGGTGACATACCCACCATCTATTTGCTATTTGTGAGATTGTTAGCACTTAATGTTGCACTTACACTTGTCAGAGTGATGTGCTAATGCAGAGGACTGACATGCACACAGGGAATGTGTGTTGCAATGAATTTATTTGCACATGCTGCTCATGTCGTCATTTTGTACTGTTCCATGATTGCTAAGGACAGTCACAATGTGACGTGCTCATGCGAAGAAATTGTTAATGATTGTGTTCCTTCGGGCTATTCCTGCTGCAGCTGCAGTGGGGTGTGGTCCACCTGCCTCATCTTCCTCATCATCGTCCGGTGCATCTGGCACTTGGATCCATGGGGCATTGGTGCGTACACATATGTTGTGCAATACACAACATGCAATGATCATCTTACACACTATTTCTGGGCCGTACAGGAGTCTTCCACCTGTGATGTCCAGGCACCTGAAACGTGACTTTATCACGCCAAATGTGTGCTCAACAATGCCCCTGGTCCGTTAGTGGCCCACATTGTACTGCCTCTGGGCCGGGGTGTTTGGGGCTCGGAGGGGTGTCATCATCGACGGGCAGAGTGCATATCCTTGATCACCTGTGAGAGGTAAGTGAGATTAGTGTAGATTGGTGGTTCTGCATGCTGTGTTGGCAGACTTACAAGTTTTGTGGTGTGTGATTTGTGCGACTTTGGGATTCATGTTTGCCATGTATTGCTTCTGGCAAATGTGCGGGATCAATGTGTATTACGTAGCCTCACAGCTGCTCCTCCCTCCCCTTGAGCCTATTTACTTGTGTGCGCTGCGCGGTTGCATCACTTGCACTCCTACGGCACACCATTGTCATGCCTGTCTGCGCATGTCCGCAAGCCTGACAACAACACTGTAATGTTGGCCGTTGAAGGTGGGCGGCCACGTGTGTGTAGGCCTATGGTAAGGATAGGACGGACACAGATGTAGAGTTCAGGCCTGGCTGAACTCGCGCTGCGATTGAGGCTATTCCTTTGGCTTATGCTGCGGCAATGAAGATACACACACAACAGGCCCGATTCACAGAACTAACTTAAGACAAAATCCTAAACTTACTAACATTTTGGTATTCACAGAAGGCACTTACTCATTTTGGTATTCACAGAAGGCACTTACTCATTTTGGTATTCACAGAAGGCACTTACTCATCAATGAGTAAGTGCCTTCTGTGAATACCAAAATGAGTAAGTGCCTTCTGTGAATACCAAAATGGTAGCAAGTTTAGGATTTTGTCTTAAGTTAGTTCTGTGAATCGGGCCCAACAGTTGGAATGTATGAGCCAAGACCCCGAGCGGTCTTGTGGTCCTTTATTTATCCATTCAGGTGAACCCGCCCTCCGGGTGCATGCTACATTGCAACATTGTCGATTAAGGGCTGGGTGGCGCCGACACTACAACAGAGACGCACGCCATAGTTACTTTTGTGGCCAGCCCGGAACTGAACCACGCCCAGAGCCCAGAACTGAACCACGCCCAGAGCCCAGAACTGAACTACACTCAGAGCCCCGGGGCATTTCTTCACACTCCTCACACGCCTACACGTGCGCCGCCGCCGCGGCGATGGGATGTCGTGCGCTTCGGAGTACGTTCCACCCAGGCTTTCCAGCGGCCTGCCTGGGACGGGGGTGGCCCCGTGACAGTGAAGGGCTCCAGTGGCATTACCGAGGACATGCTGTTGGCTGCTGGAGGCGGACTTGTGGGGTAGCCCCACGGGACGATGACTTGTGGTACACAGAGGTAGTGGCACCTGAGGCACCGCGTCCAGCACGGGCCTACCGCCACGTGGCGATGACTTGCGGTGCACTGAGGTAGGCCCACCTGAAGAGCTGAGCGGATGTGCAGCCTGTGATGATGCAGTAGGCCTGGAGGCTGGACGGTGACTTGTGGTGCACAGAGGTAGTGGCACCTGAGGCACTGCGTCCGGCATGGGCCTACCGCCACATGGCGATGACTTGCGGTGCACTGAGGTAGGCCCACCTGAAGAGCTGAGCGGGTGTGCATCCTGTGATGATGCAGTAGGCCTGGAGGTCCGGACTGGATTTGATTTGTGTGAGACCTGCTGGACCGCAGTGTAGGCCGGAGGGAGCAGTCAGCACACACAGAACTCCGCGGTGCGGTGCCGCAGGATGCGCTGGGGGCCTGTTGCGCGGAAGCCAGCGATCGGCTGAGGAGGCTGCCAAGCTCGCGGGCCTCGGGCTTGAAGATTGCACCAGCACGTGTTGGGCCCTCTTGGAGACACGCCGGTGGCGGCAGGTGAGCAGTGAGGCCTGGGTGTGCAAGGGCGGGCAATCACCGCTGGGCGCCGGACGGGTCTGGGGACCAGCGGGCTGGGGTGCAGCAGGCGCACAGGATTGCGCAGGTACCACCGGTCACAGCGGCGGCCTCGTGGCAGGGTGAGGGGCGCCGCCCTGGAAGACACGCCCCTGCAGGCGATGACGAGATGTGCGCTGGGTGGCGTGTGACGTAGCCACCTCGTCGCCGGTGTAAATTTGGGCGTTGAAGGTGGTCGGACATGTGTGTGTAGGCCTATGGTCAGGATATGGCAGACACAGAGACACACGCAGTAGTTACTTTTGTGGCCATCTCGGAAGTGAACAATGCCCAGAGCCCCGGGCTATTTATTCACACTCCTATCCTGGACTGGCGTACGCCGGCCCAGCCCACTATGCTTACGCTTACAGGGGGGGTGACATAGCTACATGTCCAAGGCCTTCCCCACTGCCTGAGGTAACATGGTTGCGTCCACTGTCCACAACACTACAAACACCAGCAGTATATGTCCACATGGACATGTCTGTGCTCTGCATACTCAAGACTGTCCAGCACATCACCGCCACACTTGGCATTGTGAACATTCTTATTCATGGGTCACTTGCCTCTTTCGCACATTCTTGGTTCCCACCTCTCCCCACATTCTGCAATTGTGTGGCAGAGGGGCTATGCCTTTGTGGATGGTTTGTCTACATGTCTGGCCCGTTACCACAGTTCCTTGTGTTGTCGTGTCTGGTAGGTGGGCATGTTGATTGGCATGTTGTATGTGATTTTGTTACGTGTGCATTCCCACAGTTGTGAGTTGTATGATAGTGGAGTTGAGGTGTGTGGTGTGTTCTGTTGGTACTTACCAACTAGCAGTCCATTTCCATAGGTGCCATCCTGAAAGCGCTGGTTGATGATGGACTGTCGGAAGATGTAGGAGTCATGCACACTGCCTGGGAAGTTGGCGACGACATTGGTGAGCTGCATGATTAGTAGCTCCATGGCATCTGTTGGTCTTCAGATGTGGCTCTGGGCTGGGCTCCCTTTATACTGCAGGTTTTCGTCCTACTTAAGACCAGAAAAAGCAGGTCTTAAGTCCCTGCTGCTAACGTGCCTTAGCGCCTGTTTTTGGACCGCATCGCCGATCTGGCTGGTCGTTGAGAATATCGCGAAGTGGTGTTATCATGAGTTTTTGCACGGGAACGCCTACTCTGCATATGATTAGCGTAAGTTGTCGCTGTCAGCCTTGGCGATGTTTTTAGCGGCAGCTATCGCAGGTAAACTGACGATGTCGGCTGTTAGCGCAGGCTTGTGAATAGGGCGATAAATCTATTGCCGCTTTCGTGGCGGAAAAGTGCCGCTAAATCGGCGATGAGTCCTTGAGAATATGCCCCAGAGTATGATTCTGGTGCCGTACTAGGCATCTGTCAGGTGCAATTTTCCAAGTGGGGCATAGATGAGTGGTAAAATGTAACAAGTGTAAATATAAAGGGTCACTTATACAGTTGTGATTTGAAAGACGAAGGGGCTTATTACAATGTCAGGCGGGTGTCGCGGATATGGGTCCGACCAACCTCCTTTTCTGTATGCAAGCTTGTGCTGTGGCCGGAAACCGGCTGCAGCACAAGCTCCCATTCAAAAAAGGGAGTTTGTGTTCATCCCTCCACTGCACCGCACCTCACTGTGCCTTCGATGCGGTGCAGGAATGAACAGGGGTGCCCCCTCGCCACCAACTGGAGGCCGCTGGCTGAAGGGGGGCCATGCTAGGGTCCCCCAAAGCCGCTTTCCAATAAAGTTTCCATGTCGGACAGCCCAGCATAGAAATCGTGCAGGAAAATTACATCGCAATCCGGGTGGCGTAAAACGCCTCCCATATGGATTACGTGCCGGTTCTGACTGGCAGACGGGAAGCCAGCCGGAATGTTCAGCCGGTTTCAAACAACAGCCTCCATTGTAATGAGGCTGTCGGAATTGAAACCGGCGATCTCAGTCGGAAATCCTCCGACCTAAGGTTGGAGGCTTTCCGAACGAGATTGTAATTGACCCCTAAATATTTCATGAAAGCAATATTGCCCTAGAGGTAGACATAGTTGGCAGGCTAATGTCTAATCATTTAAAGACGCTAAGTTAAGTGCAATAATATATCTAGGAAGCATCTGTTTTCCAAACAATTGTCACATGCATGTGCTGCTCATTTGGGTCGATTGTAGCATAAACCTGGGAGCGATTTCTGCATGCAAAACCAAAGTGCTCACCTGCATGATTCTTTATGAATGGAATTTTTATTTTGTGCTTCACAGTGGTCAGATTTTCTTTGAGGGTCGACCCTTTTACTGCATGAAAAGAAATCAAAGTTGACATTAAAGATAGACTTAGACAAAAGCACTGCAAACACTGAAGATTTCAAGAAGCAAAATGTGGGTGGAAGATTCTTAAAAACAAGCAAGAAAATATTTATTTAACAAACTACTTGTCTTTAGATATTTGTCTTGTTTGTGGAAATTTTGTTTACCTTAAAATGTTTTTTTGGCACAATTCTTACATATAAAAACCAAGATGAGAGGCAAGATAATACACAAATAATCATATCCTCAATTAAAAAGAAATCACACAAGAGTGTATATGTTGACTCTCAATCAGTTGGAAGCACCTCCCCACCAGTCCTAGAGTCACTCTCCACTCACTGGTAACCTTTGTTGCAAAGAAAAACTCCTGCCTGTGAAGGGTTTGTGGATAATGGATATTTTAGTACAGGCATATCATCACATCGTCTATGAATAATAAACACAGGGCCTCATTTACAAACTTTTGACACACGGCAGCGCAGCAGGCCTTCCTGCTGCACTGCCATGCATCAAAAAGAGGGGCAGAATGACTGTATGAATGTGTGATTTGCATACAATTTTTCCCTTTATCAACCAACGATTGTGCTTGAATACAGGAAATAGAGTGGCCTTTGTAAAGCCAGGCTAGAAGTTCGATCCAATGACTGAACAATTTTGGGAAAAGTGGACAGCAACAACTGATCTATCTTTTAAACAAGGCCCTTGGAGATACATCCTCATGAATCCACACTGAAGCTAAAGTATCACGTTAGACCTGGCATTTCTTGGCGTGATTACCCCTGACTTTTTGCCTCTACCTCCTCTATTTTTGGTGCTGTGATAGATTTTGTGTTGCCAACTTAGATGCTTTGGACACTTTGCCACTGCTAAACAGTGTCAAAGTGCAAGTGCTCCCTGTATAAAGTGTAATGGTAATTGGTTGTCCATGATTGGTATGTTTGCCTTACTAGTAAAGTCCCTAGTAAAGTGCACTATGTGTGCCAGGGCTGGTAATGCAAATGCTACTAGTGGGCCTGCAGCACTATTTGTACCACCCACACAAGTAGCTTTAAAAGGGAACTCAGGCCTGCCATTGCAGGGCCTGCGCGCAGTTTGTTAAACTGCCATGTTGTCTGACAAGTGCACCCACTTGCCAGACCTTACCCTTCCCTTTCTATGCACATCAGACACCCCTATGGTAGGTCCAAGGTACCCCCCGGGCAGGTGCAGTGCATGTGAAAGGTAGGACATGTACTAAGGTGTGTACCATGTCCTGCCAGTGAAATAATCTCCATTTCGTTTTTCACTGTTGAAAGGCCATCTTGCCCATAGGACAGAATGGGGAGGCTGTGTAATATGTTTTCCAGCCTATTTTCCCAAAGGCTTAAGATGGAGAGGTGAAGTTTAGTATGCCTGAACTCACAATGTAATAACACATCTTTTTATGAAGGTGGTTTTTGCATTGTATGTTTAGAAGCCACTCTTTTAGAAGTGGCTGGGTTTTTGTGCTCTAACATTTCTGTGTGTCTCTGCCTGGTTGTGGATTGACTGTCTGGATTTGAAAGCGATAGGATCTGGGGAATGTCTTGACCCAGGGGAGGAGGTGAGACAGCAACAGGCTGACCTGCATCTGGAGTGTAGGGGGAGGAGTAGCCCCTAGAGGTGAAGAGACCTGGGTTGCTGCTATAAAACAATTGTCCCATCTCCTGCTGAGTGATTGAGAATCCAGACCCCCACTAATCAAAGGAAGAAGGTGTCACTGGCAGGGAGGCACCCAGAACTGGTTTGAACAGGGGTCAGTGCCCTCCGAACACAAAGACTTCAAAGCCATTGAGGGGTATAACTATGAGAGCTGAAGCCCCTGAACTTTGGAGAATGGCTTGATCAAGATTGAACAAGACTGGAGCTACTTCGTGGTCAAGAGGAACCTTTGCCATGGAAGAAACAACTGAAGAGGCTGAATTATAGGACTGACCCTTGCTGTGTGTTCTGGGGCTGGCCTGCAGTTTGCTATTTTAACCAAGGAAAGGCTAAAGGGACTTTGCTGTGTGCTGTGTCCCCCTGCTTGAAAGTACTTTGCCGTGCTGTGTCCTGAAGTAACTTATCTCCAAGGGCCCGAGGTGAGCTGGCTCCCTGTTGCGGAAACTCAGGAACACAAAAGTTTCCAGGAGAGTCTCAGCGACGCTGTGTGCGTGTGCTTGTTGCAGCCTGAGACCCTCGTAAGAAGTGCCCTGTGATCGTGGGCACCTGGAGTCCAAGCGAGGATCAGCGACGCTGTGTGCATGTGCTTTTTGCAGCCTGAACCCTTTGTGAGGATTGTCAGTTATCGTGTGCACCGGAATCCAAGCGAGTCTCATCGACGCTGTGTGCGTGTGCTTTGTGCAGCATGAGACCTTCGTGAGGATTGCCTTGTTATCGTGCACACCCGGAATCCAAGTGAGTCTCATCGACGCTGTGTGCGTGTGCTTTGTGCAGCGTGAGACCTTTGTGAGGAATGCCTTGTTATCGTGCACCCGGAGTTCAAGTGAGTCTCATCGATGCTGTGTGCGTGTGCTTTGTGCAGCATGAGACCTTCGTGAGGATTGCCTTGTTAACATGCACCCGGAGTTAAAGTGAGTCTCAGCGACGCTGTGTGCGTGTTCTTCGTGCAGCCTGAGACCTTCGTGTGGAGTGCCCGGTGATCGTGCACCCGAAGCTCAAGGGAGTCTCAGCGACACTGTCTGCGTGTGCCTGTGGCAGCCTGAGATCTTCGTAGCAGTAGCGGCCCGGACCGGCAGCCTCGGAGGAGCTGAACCGCCGGCCCGAGCCCGCAGTTGCCAATTCACAAAGATTGCATCGGAAGCCTAAGTCGTTGGACGAGGAGAGGAGAGTGAGTTCGCGCCCCCCAGGTAACGTGTGTCGACTCCTAGGGCGGGGTGCGGGCTCGGAGGGAGACGCTCTCAGCCTCTCTCTCAGTCCAGCACCGCAAGCCTCTGCTTCGGCTCGTATCGCGGCCCATATTGCCAAGGGAGTGGCAGTACCGGGCCCGGAGTGCGGAGCTGCACTTTTTGTAACACCATACCCGTGTTGGGGGCAACTGTTGACAGAGGCTGACTGCGAGTCAGAAGGAGTGGCGGAGAGACCGCCTAAGGCACCGTGATCGGTGCCGGAGTGTATTACGCATTATCTTATTTCTGCATAACGAACTACCTGATTGTCGTATTACACATTGCATCATTTCTGCATAACGAACTACCTGATTGTCGTATGACGCATTGCATTGTTTCTGCATAGCGAACTACCTGATTAGCGTATTACGCATTGCATTATTCCTGCATAACGAACTACCTGATTAGTGTATTACGCATTGCCTTATTTCTGCATAACGACGTACCTGGTGGTTGTATTACGCATTGCATTATTTTTACATTGCAAAGTGCCTGATTGTTGCGTTACGCATTGCATTATTCTTACATTGCAAAGTGCCTGATTGCTGCGTTAGGCATTGCATTATTTTTACATTGCACAAGTGCCTGATTCTAGCATTACGAACTGCATAACATGGTATTAGGATTACAGTGGAATGTTTAGAAGTGCTCATTAATATCGTCAGAACTTACAAGGGCTGGCTGGCCTAACAACCAGCCAGGAGAAATATTACACATACTCATATGTTGGATTTATATCGTGTGGTCTTATCGTATATCTTTTTATATAAAATTTATACTCGTTTTTTTATAAAACTCATGTGGAGTCTATTTGTGGTGTCACCATTGGGTTGCTGTGAGCGTGGTTGCAAATACTTTACACATTTGCCTTGCAGATAAGCCGGGCTGCTCGTGCCAAGCTACCAAGGGGGTGAGCGGGGGCTATCTCAGAAGGTGACCTTCCTTTCCCTGACGTGGAAACGCGGGTCCCTATTTGGCCTAAGGTACCTACCTCAGTCAACCAAGGATCCCGGGTCTAACATTTGGTGGTCAGCGGTATGGGATTTGAATGTGTATTTGCAAATTCACTCACAGTAATTGGTGTACATCACAAGTTTAGCGCAGACCACGACACAACCACATATTGTGTTCTTGATTTGTTGGTTCTAGTTGGTTTTATTTTTGAGCAACCTTTAAGCCACACATCATGTCTCAGAGGAGTCAAGTAGCCAGTGAGGCTGCAGAATTAGAGTTCGACATTGAGGCATTGCTTACCTACAAAGTTGATCAATTGAGGCAATTCTGCAGAGCTTTGGGATGTCCCATGAAAAGTAGCGCCAAGAAGGAGGAGCTGCAAATGGCCTTGAGGGCCTGGTGGGAAGCCAAAGGGACTCAGGAGGCGGGTGATGTTGAGGTGGATGAGGATGACCCAGGGAATGGATTTGGTCCACAGGATTTGCCAGTGGAGGGACCAGATTGAGGGGCTGGTAGTAGCCATTCAAGGAGGAGTTTTCACCAGAGGAGCTGGAGGAAAACCAAAGGGTCAGAGAGCATGAGTTGGAGGTTTTAAAACTTAAAGCTCAAGCAGAAGAGAAGAAGCTGCTCATTGAAAGTGAAAAGCGAGCAGAGGAGAGCAAGAACGCTCTCGCCTTGGAAGAGAAAAAGATTCTCTTAGCTCATGAGTTCAGCATGAGGGAACTGGAAATGAAGGTTAAACAGGCCGAGTCCAGTTCAAATGGTGGCAGCACACAACCAGTGCCAGTAAGAAAGGTGTACATTCCCAAAGACTTAGTGTGAGATTACCAGAGGGGTGATGATATATATGCGTGGTTCACGGCATATGAGATCGCGCTGAGGATGAATGAGGTGCCTGAGAAGCATTGGGGGGCGGGCCTATGGAAACACTTTGAGGCTTCTGGGAGGGATGTTTTACCCCCTTTAGAGAGGGCGGGAGCCCTGACCTACGCCAATATGAAGGAGGCTTTATGCCTCAGGTATGGGCTCACTCCTGAACAGTACAGGCAGAAATTCAGGAACTTCAAGAAACTGGAATCCAGTACTTGGGTTGAGTGTGTGAATGCATACACTTGTGCACTGGATGGTTGGATGAAGGGCAGCAAGGCAACTGATTTTAAGAGCTTATGCGATTTAATTAGTTGGGAGCACTTGAGTAGTCTGTGTGTTCCAGAGCTGCGCCAGCATCTTTTGGACAGTAAGCTGACTGATCCCAGTAAGCTTGCTGAAGAGGCGGACCGCTGGACCAGTACCCGGGTCCACAAGGGGATTGGAGGAACCACTACCAAAAGTGTACAGGGTCCCCTGCAGAAGGTGGGGGAGAACAAGGGTAACCACAAGGGGTTCTCTAAAGGGCCCCAAAGTAGCTCCCAGGTGAAAGGGTCCCAGTCCCCCAAGGCTAAGAGGTCCTGGCCCCATAAGGCAAGCAGGACAACCAAGGTCCTCCTACTTGTTACTTCTGTAAAGAAGTGGGTCATATTTCCCCTAAATGCCCCAAGAAGTCATCTACGCCCACTGGTGCTCCAACACCAGGATTAGTGAGTGTAGCGTTGGGGGAGGAATTGAGTCCTTGGAATGGGGAGGAACAAGCAGTTATGACCCTGGTCTCATTGGGAGATTGAGAGATGGTCCAGGAAATCTCTCTGCCTGAGAATACTAAGAAATACAGGCAGTGGGTGACCAACAATGGAAGGAGGGTGGAGGCTCTGAGGGACACTGGAGCCAGTTTGACATCTATCAGGTGTCAGTGGGTGTCTGAAGAGCAGGTAATTCCCGATGTGCTTCATCCTGTAGTTGCAGCAGACAACTCAGTGCGCCTCTGCAAGGTGGCACTGGTTCCCTTTTAGTGGGGGGGGGTCTCAGGTTCCTTGAAGGTCGTTGTAAGTCCGTCCATGCCTGTAGACTGTCTGCTGGGAAATGACCTGGAGAGTTCCCCCTGGAAGGAGGTGGAGCGCCAGGCGCATTTGGAGATGTTGGGTCTGCCTGAGTGGGCTTGTGTGACCCCTCGGTCTATGGCAGCTAGTAAAGGTGTTCAAGAGGACCTGGAGCCTGAAACAGTGGCCCAGGTGCCTGCCGTCAAGAGAAGAGGCAGGGGGCGTGGGAAACCGGCCCCCACAGTTCCCACGGTCCAGGAGGAGGCACCCTTTGAGGGGATGCCCTGGAGCCTACGGGGGAGCAAGTGGCTGAACTGGGGGACATCCCTGAGCAGACCGAATGGCAGCAGGAAGTAGGGCCCTCCAGGGAGGAATTCTGTGAGAAGCAGAAGAAGTGCCCTTCTCTTGTAGGTTTGCGGCAACAGGCAGCAAACCAGGCAGCAGGTGACCAGTCGGGATCACACTTGATTTACTGGGAGAATGATCTCCTGTACAGTGAGCCTAAGGTTGCTGAGCCTGGGTCAGCCCGTGCGCTGGTGGTACCCCAGCGCTTCAGAGCCTTCCTACTGGGGTTGGCTCATGATGTACCTTTAGCAGTACATTTGGGGCAGGACAAGACTTTTGAGAGGCTTGTCATCCACTTTTACTGGCCTCAAATGCGCAAGAGTTCTGATACTCATTGCAGGACCTGCCAGACTTGCCAGGCAAGTGGTAAGAATGGAAGGAAGCGCAAGGCTCCCCTCCAACCTTTCCCTGTAGTCAGCACCCCCTTTGAGAGGGTGGGCATTGACATTGTGGGGCCTCTGGATCCCAAGACGGCCATGGGCAACAGGTTCATCCTGGTCTTGGTGGACCATGCCACCCGGTACCCGGAGGCCATCCCTCTTAGGACGGTGACAGCCCCCGTGGTGGGCCGTGCACTGATGGGGATCTTCTCCCGCGTGGGATTCCCCAGAGAGGTGGTGTCCGACAGGGGTACTAATTTCATATCTAGGTATATGAAATCTCTGTGGAAGGAGTGCGGTGTGACCTACAAGTTCACCACGCCTTACCACCCCCAGGGTAACGGACTGGTTGAGAGGTTTAACCGGACCCTGAAGGGCATGATTATGGGTCTGGAGGAACCCATGAGGCATAAGTGGGACGTCCTCTTGCCATGCCTGCTGTTTGCATATAGGGAGGTGCCACAGAAGTCATTGGGGTTCACTCCCTTTGAGCTCCTGTATGGGCACCCTGTAAGAGGACCCTTGAGTTTGGTGAAGGAGAGCTGGGAGAAGGCTCCTAGTAAACCTCCCCAGGATGTATATAGCTACATGCTGGCCTTCAGGAACCAAACTAGGCATTTCAGGCAACTCGCTCAGGCGAATCTGGAAGCCAGCCAGGAAGAAATGAAACGGTGGTACGAACAGAATGCCACTCTGGTTGAGTTTCAACCTGGGCAGAAAGTGTGGGTGATGGTGCCAGTGGAGCCTTGTGCACTCCAGGACATGTGGACTGGGCCTTATGAGGTGGTGGAGCGCAGGAGCGAAGTGACCTACCTGGTGGACTTACGGTCTCCTAGGAATCCTTTGAGGGTTCTCCATGTGAACCGCCTCAAACCACACTTTGAGAGGTCCGAGGTGACCATGCTCTTGGCTACAGATGACGGGGCGGAAGAGGAGAGTGAACCTCTTCCTGACCTCCTGTCAGCCAAGGAGAAGGATGGGTCAGTGGATGGGGTGTACCTCTCGCCTAACCTGACCCCGGAACAGCGGTGGGACTGTCGCCAGGTATTGGGTCAGTTCGCCTCCCTGTTCTCCCTGACCCCAGGAGTCACACATTGGTGCGTCCATGATGTGGGCACTGGAGGCAGTCTGCCTGTAAAACAAAAAGTTTACAGGGTAGCTGATAAGGTCAGGGCCAGCATCAAGGAGGAGGTTTCCAAGATGCTGGCACTAGGGGTGATTGAGCCATCCAGCAGCCCCTGGGCCAGCGCAGTGCTCCTTGTGCCAAATGCTGCTGCGCTGGGTGCCATTCCTAAGTGGCAGGCCCAGAAAAATAAATGGAAGGTGTTAGAACTGGGGGTCTCTAGTTGGCAGAGGTAGGTACCTTTGTCCAAATAGGGACCCTTGCTTCTAGTCAGGGTAAGGGAGATACACTACTAAAATAACCCCTGCTCACCCCCTTGGTAGCTTGGCACGAGCAGGCAGGCTTATCTCAGAGGCAGTGTGTAAAGCATTTGTGAACACATACAGTAACCCAGTGACAACACTACAGATGGACACCACACAGGTTGTAGTATAAAAATAAGTATTTTTATATAGACTTAACACAAGACCCAAACGACAAAAATCCACAATACAATACGAAAAATATGACTGTCAAATGGTAGAAAATAGCTCAGTTCAATAAAGATGATAAATGCGACACTTTACTCTCAATGTGCCTTTGGATGCGTAACGCAAAACAAACAAAAGGGTCGCAGGGAAAGTGATGTTTCGATTCCTTACATGCAGAAAGGAGGATGCGTTGGTTTCTTACTGCGGCCCCGCTACAATGCGTTGAGATGGCGCTTCGATGCGATGACGATCCGGTGCGATGCGATAAAATGGCGTCTTGCTTACGGTGCGACAACATAGATGGGATGCGTGCACGCCCAACGGCCGTGCGGCGACTTGGCGATCTTCTGAGCCGCGACAGGCCCTGCGACACGCTTCTCCGGTGATGAGCCGGCGTCCTCTGTGGCGGCGGCACGCTTCTCCGGTGATGCGAGGTGCTTCGGTGATGCGATGGCGACAGCGGCGGCACGCTTACTCTGCGATGCGATGACAACTGCTGCGGCGGCACGCTTCTCCGGTGATGCGGGGTGCTTCGGTGATGCGACAGCGGCGGCACACTTACTCCGCGATGCGACAACACTCCTGCGGCGGCGACACGCTTCCTCTTCGTTGAGTCGTACTTCCAGATCCCAGCGACACGCAGTCTCTCAGAAGGCCCAACAGCAGTAGGCACTTCAATTCCCAGCAAGGGAATTCAGGAGGGGAGCTGGGGGTGAAGTCTTGTATCCCTGAGACTTCAGGCAGGAAGCAAGCTCAATGTTCAAGCCCTTGGAGATCTTCTTCAAGATGATGAAAGCACACTCAGTCCTTTTCTCCCTTCTTTGGCAATAAAGTAACCACTGCAGGCCAACCCCAACAACACGCAGCATAGGGGTAGTCTCCTCCTTCAGCTTCCTGGTTCTTCTCCTCAGCAAAGGATAGTCTTGATTCCCAGAAGTGATCTAAAGTCTTGGGGTCTGGGCCCTAATATTTATACCAGCAAATCCTTTGTCCTCTGAAGGCAGAGGGTCCTGTACCTAGTCCAAATCAGTTCTGAGTGCATTCTGCCAGTGCACAACTTCTTCCTTTGTCAGTGTGGGCCAGGGTCATCAGACACCACAGGAGGTAGAGCCAGCATTGTGGAAGGCAGGCACAGCCCTATTCAGGCCCAGGTGCTACTCCTCCCACCACTCCTCATGCAGTTAGGTCTATTCAGCCTAGTGATGACTCACCCTGTTTCCTGGAGTCCCCCAGCCCCTGTCACTCACAAAACCAGACATACAATCAACAACCCAGCAGAGGCAGGCTGGATGGTTAGGCAAGAAAATACCTACTTTCTAAAAGTGGTATTTTCAAACACAGAATGTTAAAACCAACTTCACTAAAAGATGTATTTTTATCATTCTGAGTTCAGGCATACTAAATTCGTTTTTCTACCATGTTCCCTGGGTCAGTTAGGATTATAAGATGTTATAATCAAACTGCCCATTCTGGCCTATGGGGACAGGTAGCCTTGCAATAGTGAAAAATGAAATTGGCTGTAATTCACTATCAGGACATGCCACACACATCAGGGCATGTCCTACCTCTTACATACAATGCACCCTGCCCGCAGGCCTACTTTAGGGGTGACTAACATGCAGAAAGGGAAGGTTTGGGGACTGGTAAGTGGGTGCACTTACCAAGTCGACATGGCAGTACCAGACTGCACACAGGCTCTGCAATGGCAGGTTTGAGACACGCTTTCTAAGCTGCTCCGGTGGGTGGCACAACCAGTGCTGCAAGCCCACCAGCAGCATTTGATTTACAGGCCCTGGGCACACGCGGTGCACTGTACTAGGATCTGACAGTAAATCAAATAAGCCAATCATGGAGTCACTAATCTACACATCAATTTATCATAGGGAGCACTTGCATTTTGGCACTGATTAGAAGTGGCAAAGTGCCCAAAACATGTCAACAACAGAGGAGGCATAGCGAAAAAATGGAAGGGAGACTGAAAAGAAGACACATCCACGTAAGCTTTCAGTCTTCTTTAATATGTCCGACTCCCCAGACTCCCAGCAGCAACTGCCGTTGCCTTCCCGTTCTGTGTTCCACACAGGGAACCCCCGACAAGCATCTCGTGCAGCAGCACGAGCTCCCAAGATCCCAACACACCCCCCATCCTTCATATGCAAACAAAAGACATAAATGACAGAAGCAAAACACCAATAAAACAACAAAAATAAGATAGCATAATAACATGTTGTTCAGAAGTCTGGAGAATTCAATACCTGACAAAATCTCTGAATTTCGTTGGAGCGACCTTCTTCCTAGAAGAAGACGCCCGGGGAACCACATCTTTGGTAGAAACTAAAACCTTGGAACCTCTCTCCTCGTGAGGTAAAACTATAGAAGGAGTGTGAACACCAAACTTGTCTTTCACATACTCAGCTTTTGACTCGGGGATAACCGAAACTGCACATTTATTCCATATTTTCCCATTCTCCAAAACAACCACATGATCTCGAACCTCCTTTACTCTGACCGGTGAAGAAAAGTGTGATAATCCCTTGCGAACCAGAACAGGTTTCTTTATTCTTACCCAATCACCTGGACTTACTGGGGATACCCTGACCACATCATGTGCGTACTTGGCTTGAGCAGCAGCTCTAACATCCACAACCTCACCCAACTTTTGCACATCTACCACCTTCCTTGACATCCAATCTTTGTTCAACTTAGAACCAGCCACTCTACCTCTCAACAAGGTGAAAGGAGACATTCCAGTACTAGCATGAGGAGTCACTCTCATTGCCCACAACATTTAAGAAATCACCGTCTTCCAATGCAACCCATTGACGAAAGCTAACTGAAGTTGGTCTTTAATGACACGGTTCCAACGCTCCTCAAGACCATTACTACGGGGATGATAAAGGGAGGTAACAATATGATTGATGCCATGCGCTTTCAAAAATTCCTGCATCTCCAGAGACACCAACTGGGTTCCGTTATCTGTCACTAACTCCTCCGGAAACCCTTCCCGAAGAAAAACATCCTTAAAAAAATCGATAATTGTAGCAGAATTGACACTATCAACAAATTTTACCTCCGGCCATTTGGACATATAATCAATTAACACCAAAGCATATTTGGGCGAGCTACCCATACCACCAAAAGGACCAGATACATCAAATGCCAACTTTGACCAAGGTGAATTCTTGACACTCACAGGAACAATGGAAGAAGGATACGTTACTTGAGTTTTATCGCTCAAAACGCATGCACCACACTCCCTAACACAGTGCTCAATGTCCCTATCAACTCCTGGCCACCAAAAATCCTCTCTAACTCTCCGCTTCATTGCACGAATGCCTAGATGACCTTCATGAGCCAGATCCAACACGCTCTTTCGCATAGTCATGGGTACAACTAACAATCCTCCTCTGCGCAAAATCCCTTCAACAATAGATAACTCATCACTAACTCTTTTGAAAGGAATCAATTCCGTAGTCAAGTTCATATTATCGGGCCATCCGTGCGCAACAAAATCCATAGCTCTGCTGATCTCAGCATCTTCAGACAAGGCTAACTTCCAATTTGCCTCAGACAATGCCACACCCACGTCCTCTACAGCACTGACAGCACACACCATTTCCCACTCTTCACCTTCAACGTCGGAGACACTATTTGAGAGTGGTAGTCTGGATAGACAATCAGCTACATGATTCCTTACACCAGCCACATATTCTAAACGGTAATTGAATTCGTTTAATCTGTATTGCCACTTTGCTATGCGTGGAGTGGCTCTACCACCGCCCTTAGTAGTGAAAAGATCTATCAGAGGTTTATGGTCAGTTCTCAGTAAAAATTCATTACCCCATAAAAAGTTGCGGAAATACTGCACACCCCACCACAGAGCCAAGGCCTCCTTTTCAATTGTAGAATAAGTACTTTCCGCCCCACGCAGTGTTCTAGAGGCAAAGGCAATGATCTCTTCCCTCTTGTCAGCTCTCTTCTGCATCAACACAGCTCCGAGACCAACATTACTAGCATCGGTGGTAACAATGCAACTGTCATTGATGTTGAATAACTTGAGAGGACGTGCATGCACTATTGCCTCTTTTAACATCTTGAAATCAACAGCACATTGGTCTGACCACACATACCTCGCATTCTTCTTCAAAAGTTCGCGCAAATGTACAGTCTTTTCTGAGAAATTAGCCACAAACTTAGCATAATATTCAATCAGCCCAAGAAATGAGCGAAGTTGATCTTTGTTCTGAGGTTCAGGTGCAAATTGAATGGCATCAAGAAGCTTGACTTTGGGTTCTACCCCATTCGCAGAAATGTTGTGACCCAAATAATCTACTCCTTCCTGAAGAAATTTACATTTGTCCTTCCTTAATGTTAAACCACTAGACCTAATGGTGTCTAATACCTGCTTGAGCCTATCATTATGCTCAATCTCCGTTTTGCCATGGATCAGGATGTCATCCTGGAAAAACACGACTCCCACAGTGTTCTTGAATAGGTTCCCCATAAGGCGCTGGAACACTGCAGAAGCCGACGCTAGACCAAATGGCATCCGTACATAACGAAACGCCCCTTCCGGTGTCACAAAAGATGTGAAATGTCTTGACTCTCTACATAATTCTACTTGATGATAAGCTGAGGAGATGTCAAGTGAGGAAAAATATCTTGCACCATCTAACGTTTACAACATTTCATTAATGTTGGGCAGGGGTTGACGGTCAACCCATATGCATGCATTTAGATCACGCAAGTCCACACACATCCTAAGGGACTTGTCTGCCTTCCGCGCTAAAACGATGGGAGACAACCACTCGGAACCCTCAATCGGCTCAATCACACCCACCGTACACAAGCGCTCAAGTTCCTGTCTCAGCTCACCCCGCATGCTCAACGGTACTTTACGCACCTTGTGTGTAACTGCAACGGCACCCTCTTTAAGGACAATGCGATGCTGAAAACCTTGAGTTTTCCTAACCTACCATCAAAAATCTCTGGATACCTTTGAATCCAATACCCTTTTGATAAGACATCTGCAGAGACAGTATGCACAGGGGTAGTGGCAGGGAAACTTGAGTAAAACTGTTTGGCTTCATGTTTTGATAGAACCATATCAGGATGGTTGGGATCCAAAATGATCCCAAGCTCGCCTTGTTCCTCCCATCCTAACAAATTGGCACCTTCTTTGACTACAAATACTGTCCCCGAGTAGAATCTCCTTTGAACTCCAGGTTGCTTTCAAACTTACCCAACACCTCCACCCTTTTACCACCATACGCGAAGATTCTTATATCAGATTGACCTAAGGCAATGTCACATAATCCCTCAAGCTCCCTGGCATTAATGAGGGTAAATGGGGAACCAGAATCTGCTAGAAACTTCATGTCTTTACCCATCAGACTTATAACACATACAGGGGACTTCCTCCTTTGAGCTTCAGCTATAGAAGCAATTTCTACCACCCCATCCGGTTGAATAAAAGGTGAAGATGAAGACAACATTAATAATTCGTAACTTTCCTCATCCTCCCCAACCTCAACATAGGTCTCTCCAATAGCCCTGACAGTTTTTGACGGTCCTTTCTGTGCAACCGCTCTGCACATGCGTGCCAGATGTCCTTTCTTGCCACACTTGAAACAAGTCTGACTTGCAGCAAAACAAAATTTGAAATTGCCCAAATGAGACCTGCTGCCACACCGGTAGCAAGAGAGGTCAGATGTATCAGACTTGAATTTTGACGAATTCAATGTAGGAGAAGCTATACTTGGTGCACTTGCATTCATTCTCTTAGTCGGTTTACTTGTAGTTTTAGTAGTGACCAACTTGATCTCATTGAGCGTTACAGATCCACTCATTTCTTTCATGCATAACTGAGAATGCTCAATACTTTTAGCAATGGTAAGAGCAGTTTCCAGATCAGGATCGTCTGTAGATAAAAGTTTTTCCTGAATTTTCTTGTTGCAAGTGCGCTCAATAAGCTGATCATGGATAATTTCGTCCCTGAACTCCCTATAATTGCACGTAACAGCTAGAGTTCTCAGAGCAGCTACAAAGTCGTCAATGGATTCGCCGGAAATTTGGGCGCGCTGCAGAAATTTATGACGCTCAAGGACAATATTTCTTTTAGGATTGAATCTCTTATCTAAAGTTTTGATGAGTGAGGCATAGTCATCTACCACTAAAGAGTCCCCTTCATCACCACTACTAATGCATGTTCTAACAAGTTCCAGGGGTAGGGTTTTTAAAATAGTCCTACCTTCAGAACCCAAGTTATAAATAAGTAGGGCCTTTTTTTTCTTTAAAGTAAAAGTATCCCCATCAATTGCCTCAAGATATGCGTCAAATGTCTCCTTCCACTGTTGCCAAGATACTGGAGGAGTACCAGGTGATTGTAGGAAGGGAGGTGGCGGGGTTACACGATCCATTTGATGGCCACACGTGGGTGAGTTGCTGCCTCAAGTGTTCAAATTAGCCAGTTGCCTTGGACCAAAGTGGAGAGTTAATACGGTGCTCTGCACAGTACTCCTTAGAATTATAGTGAAACCACTGTGTTGCTTAAACTGTGAAACACACTCTGTTGAATTATAGTGAAACACACTGTGTTGCTTAAACTGTGAAACACACTCTGTTGCTTAAACTGTGCAAGATACCGGTAATAGAATTCAGTGAAGCACACTGCATAGATGTGGAATTGACCAGAAACTGACAGAACCTGACGATCTGCCAGAAGAACTGCCCACTAGGTTTTTCACACAGCTGCAGGATTACCAGACGCACTCACAGGCAGAATCAAAACCACAGATTCTCCCTGCGTGTGTCACGATGATTCTTCATGAGGCGAGGTAATCTACTCACCACAATCCGAGCTGTCAGTCGCTCATATCAGTCAGTTTCCGGCTGTAGACGCCGGTAGTCAAGACAACGCGCCAATGACGCGCCTCAACTTGCGCTCTGGGCGTCACTGCGCAGAAGAGCTCGCGCACGTGGTGTGACGCGCGCGCCGACTAGCGCGCCGATCGTCAGTGCTGAAACGCTCTCACAGCCTTTGCGCTCAAGGAAATCGCCGAAATGATGTTACCGTTCACAGGAATGCAACGGATCAAACGTCCGAATCGCCACAGGATGCTACGAAGAACGCCGGGTACTGATTCTTCAAGGGCAAATCACGTCGGTAACAGGTGACTGGCTCACTATCCCCACACGGAAGGAGTCCATCGCCGTCCACTCTTCACGAAACAACGAGGGGAGGACTGGGGGTCGGACACTCGTCGCCAATGAAAAGAAGACACATCCACGTAAGCTTTCAGTCTTCTTTAATATGTCCGACTCCCCAGACTCCCAGCAGCAACTGCCGTTGCCTTCCCGTTCTGTGTTCCACGCAGGGAACCCCCGACAAGCATCTCGTGCAGCAGCACGAGCTCCCAAGATCCCAACAGAGACCCACGCCAATGGTACCAGGTCTAACAGAAGGATAAAAGAGGGTTTTGTTCCCCAGTGGGAACACCCATGGGACAGTGTCCAGACAGTGGGGCTGGGTCCCCTAGAAGTGACCAGGGTAAACCCACTTTTAACCTGGAGGGCAGGATGACTGGAGGTAGTATCCTGACCGATGGGCCTTCCCAGGGTACCACTCCAGGGTAGGGTTGGCATGGGACTAGCGCCCCTGGAGGGGTCCCCCTGGCCGGGAGGGATCCATGGAACAGCATTGTTGGCTCAGGGAGTAGTGATCAAGAAGACCCCTTGGGGTCAGGAAGGCGTGGAACAGGAGGGTGTCCCTGTGGTAGAGGGCCTGCGTCCTGGTTCTATCACCCGAAGCCAGGAAGTCCATCAAGGAAATGATTGGTCTACCCTGGCTTTTGGCTGGGAGGGGGTTGTGTAGGACTTGGCCTTTTTGGCTAAAGTTCCCTAAACTTTTTGCTTTCCCCCTAGACCGTTTTCCTGACATAGAGTTGCCAATTTAGATGCTTTGGGTACTTTGCCACTGCTGATCAGTGTCAAAGTACAAGTGTTCCCTGTGTAAAGTGTAATGGTAATTGGTTGGCCATGATTGGTATGTTGCTTTACTAGTAAAGTCCCTAGTGATGTGCACTGTGTGTGCCAGGGCTAGTAATGCAAAGGTGCGCGGAGAAGGGAACTCAGGCCTGCAGTGTAGGGCCTGCGCGCAGTTTGCTAAGTTAGCATGTTGTCCTGACAAGTGCAACCACTTGCCAGGCCTTACTTTCCCTTTTGCGTACACAGTGGGCACCCCTGTGGTAGGTCCTGGGTAACCCCTGGGCAGGGTGCAGTGTAAGTAAAAGGCAGGACATATACTGAGGTGTGTGTTATGTCCTGACAGTGAAAAACACTCCATTTTGTTTTTCACTGGTGAAAGGCCATCCTGCCCATAGGACAGAATGGGGGAGGCTGGGTATTGTGTTTGTTAGCCTAGTTTCCCATAAGTTTAAAATGGAGAGGTGAAGTTTAGTATGTATGAACTCACAGCGTCATAACACATCTTTCTATGAAAGTGGTTTTGTCACTGTGTGTTCAGAAACCACTCTTTTAGAAAATGGCTGAGTTTTGTGCTTTAAGCATTTCTGTGTGTCTCTGCTGAATGTGGATTGACTGTCTGGATCTGAGAAGGGAGAGGAGTCGGGGGAGGTATTGACCCAGGGAGGGGTGGAGATGGCACCAGGCTGACCTGCATCTGGAGAGTAGGCGAGGAAAAGCACAGGGAGGTGAAGAGGCCTGGGTTGCGGCTATAAAACAATTGACCCATCTCCTGCTGAGTGACTAAGGATCCAGATCCCCAGTATCAAAGGGAGAAAGGTGACACTGGGAGGGAGACACCCAGAACTGATTTAGGCAGGGGTCAGGGACCCCTGAGCACAACGAACTTCAAAGACATTTAGGGGTATAACTATGAGAGCTGAGACCCCTGAACGTTGGAATAGAAATGGATTGAGACTGAAAAGGCTTGGACCCATTTCATGGTCAAGAGGAACCTCTGCTAAGAAAGGAACAACTGAAGAGACTGCTGGGAAGGACCGACCCTTGCTTCGTGATCTGGGGCTGGTCTTCAGTTTGCTGTTTTAACCAAGGAAGAGGCTGTTGGGACTGTGCTGTGTGCGCGGGGTCCCCCTGCTTGAAGAAGACTGTGCTTTGTGCTGTGTCTTGTTACCCCAAGGGCCTGAGGTGAGCTGGCTCCCTGTTTGGAAACACAGGAACATAAAAGTTTCTGGAGAAGTTTCAAGCGACGCGGTGGGCGCGTGTTGTGGCAGCTTGAGACCCTCGGAAGGTGTGCCCTGTGATCTTGGACACACGGAGGAGAAGCGAGACTCGGATGCGCTGGGTGCATGTCGTGGTGCACAGGAGGCGTTGGTGAGGAGCGCCTGGTCAACGTGTGCATCGAAGGTGAAGTGAGTTTTGGACACGCAGGGTGTGTGTCGTGGTGCACCGTAGGCGCTGGTGAAGAGCGCCTGGTCAACGTGTGCATCGAAGCGGAAGTGAGACTTGGATGCGCAGGGTGCATGTCGTGGTGCACTGCAGGCGCTGGTGAAGAGCACCTGGTCAGCGGGTGCATCGGAGGTGAAGGGAGTCTCGGACGCGCAGGGTGCGTGTCGTGGTGCACAGGAGGCATTGGTGAGGAGTGCCTGGTCAACATGTGCATCGGAAGTGGAGTGAGTCTCGGACGCGCAGCGTGCGTGTCGGGGTGCACCGGAGGCGCTGGTGAAGAGCGCCTGGTCATCGAGTGCACCGGAGGAGAAGTGAGGCTCGGACACGGTGAGCGTGTCGGGGTGCGGCCGAAGGCGTTGGTGAAGAGCGCCTGGATATCGAGGCACCGGAGTTGGAGTAAATCTCAGTGAAGCAGTGTGCGTGCTTTGGTGCAACCTGGGACTGTGGAGGTGATCGGTTGATCATTGTGGGCACCGGAAGAAAGTGAGTCTCTGCAACGCGGTGTGCGTGTCTTGGTGCCAACTGAGACCGCAGGAAGGAGTGCCTGGTGAACGTGCACTCGGAGTCGACGTGAAGTCCCATCAGCGTTGTGTGTGTGGCTTCGTGCCAGAGGAGACCCGGAGGGTGCTGTGGTGAACGTGCACCCGGAGTAACGTAATCTCAGGGGCGTGGGGTACGTGTGCCCCGCGGCCACCTGAGACCTTCCTAACAGTCGCGGCCCGGACCGGCAGCCCCGGAGGAGCTGAGCTGCCAGGCCGAGCCGCTGAGGCCCATTGAGAAAGTTCTACACGGAAGGCCCAGTTCGCGGAAGGAGGAGAGGAGAGTGGGGTCGCGCCCCCAGGTAACGTGGATCACTGCCTGGGCGGGGTGCGGGCTCTGAGGGACCCTCTCTCGGCCTCTCAGTCCTTCTGGCGACGTGAGCCTTTGCTTCGGCTCAGATTGGGGCCCGTACTGCGTTCAGGAGTGGCAGTACTGGGGCCAGAGTGAGAAGCTGTACTTTATATCATCGTTGATACGTGTGGGGGGCAACTGTTATCGAAGAGGCTGACTGTCGTAATACACATTGCCAATATTGCTGCTAACGAACTGCCGGACTGTCTTATGACGCCTGACATTATTTCTGCATAACGAAGTACACGATTGTAGCGCTACGCATTGCATTATTTCTCCATTGGAAAGTACAGGATTGTAGCGGCCCGCATTGCATTATTTCTTCATTGCAAAGTTCATGATTGTAGCTACGCATTGCATTATTCCTTCATTGCAAAGTACATGATTGTAGCGGCGCACATTGCATTATTTCTTCATTGCAAAGTACGTGATTGGGGTGTGACGCATTGCATTATTCCTTCATTGCGCAGTACATGATTGTAGCGGTACGCGTTGCATTATTTCTCCCATTGCAAGGTACCGGGGTGTATCGTTACGCATTGTATTATTTATCCTTTGCCCAGCACATGATTGTTTCGTTACGCAGCGCACTATTGTTTGTCCATTGCAACGTGTGTGATTCTAGCATTGCGACCAGCATAGCATTTTGAAAGCGGTGGTTGGGATTTGAACCTACCAGCCAGCCGGAACGAATATTACCCTTTATTATATGTTGGCTTATGTATCCTGTGGTCTGATCGTATATCTTTGTACATAAAGTTTATACTCGTTTTATCAAACTCGTGTGGAGTCCATTTGTGGTGTCACCAGTGGGTTGCTGTGAGTGTGGTTGCACATACTGTACACTCGTACCTTGGAGATAGGCCTGGCAGCTCGTGCCAAGCTACTAAGGGGGTGAGCAGGGCTATCTCAAATGGTGTCCTTACTTGGCCTAACATTGAGTGAGGAGTCCCGGGTCTCGCATTTGGTGACAGTGGTGCGAGACTGGGACTCCGGCTTCCAACAATACACAACTGTAATCACCTCAATTTATCTACTGCTCAATCCAGTCTTTCAAAGGTTAGCTCACAAAAAGGCCCTTGCCACAGTGCCAAATGCCTTCTCAGAATCTATTATCTTCCATACAAAGGTCTCTCTTCTTCTCTGGCTATAATTTATGGGTTAAATTAGAAAGGTGCATGTTAGGCATGAGTTCTTTTTAATTCTGGATGGATTTTTTTTAATGCTGGATAACTGATTTATGTCCTTATTAAGTGATTTACAAAGATCTCTCTCTACAGGGTCACCCCCACACCTTTTGCCCTACCCTCCACTTTTTTCTGAATTAATTTTTGCTGGCCTTAGGTCTCTGTGCACTCTACCAATGCTACCCAGTGCTAAAGTGTCGCAAATCTTCTGCACTGCCTCATGCAGGGGGCAGGTATCTCTAGCGACTACCCCTTTATTGTACATCAAGTGGCAGTGACCTGGGAGCACACAGTTACACGGGTGTCACGTGGGCTCCTTATGCTAGATTGCTGCCCCTCCACTGGTCAAAAGCCTTTTTAGGCTGTACAGTCTATGATGGATATGTTGCGGTGGTTCAAGGGGGCTGCACCACAGCCGGCTGCCTATATTTAAATGGCACTTTCCTCACAATGGGGGCGCCACTATAACTATTTCACCTACAACAGGGCCAGGTTTTGCACTATGCAAAGATGCCCTGAACGTTCCCTGAGATATGGACAGATTTTCCTGCCAAGCTTGCGGAGTCCCAGACATTGCAAACACTGTTAGATCCTGGTTCCACTCGAGGGTTAATATCTCGCATTTATAAGGCTCTTAAGGGAGATCGTCAGACTGACATGACAGGGGTCCGAGACAGATGGGCCGATGACCTGCTTGAGCCACTTTACGAGAGCGGCTGGAGGAGAGCCTTTGCTCCTGTTAAGGAGGCGACTAGTAACGCACGGTTCAAGCTTACCCAGTTTTATTACTTGCATCGCACCTATCTGACCCTGCAGCGATTAAATAGGATTAACAGATCCCGGTCTGCTGCTTGCCCTAGGCGTAGGTCCGTTCCGACATCCTTTCTTGATATAACATGGGACTGCGGTAAATTACAAGCATTCTGGGGAGGGGGTCCTACGAGTTCTGTGGGGGATCACGTGTGCCAGTGGAAGCTTCAGTTAGCCACTACCTACTTGGGATGCTTCCGACCCCTAAGCGTGGGTCCAAGATGGGATATAGATTTGCTCCTCTGGGTCCGGTGCTCGCTACCCTACTTGTATCTATCTGTTGGCTGCAGGCCAGTGCACCAACTGTTCAGAAATGGATGGTGGACATACACGAAATGGGTGTGGTGGAGGAGAGACGGCTGCGTGCGATGCGTACTGACGACAATGCTGAACATGATTTGGAACTCTGGGGGGTCATGTTGGACAATTTGGCTGAGGAAGTTCTGCAAGTGTATGGTTCCCCAGTAGCCTCCCAGAATCTGGAGCCACAGGCAACCCTGTGGAGGTTTAGGGAATTGGATTACACGCTGAGTTTGAGAGAGCGCATGTTCCTTCCTATGTGTGTATCTACCTATTGATGCCATATTGATGGGTGTTGCGGTGATTACTCCTTCTCCCCTACCCCTCCCTATTCTCTGGTAGCTTCTTGTCCTTTATCCCCCTCCTCCTCTTCCTCTAGGATGAGTGGGTCTTTATTACTAGTGAAGTATTGGTATAGTCATCCTCTGTCGCTGCTCATTTTTACATTGATTTTTGTTCTCTAATTTGTTTATTGATCAATGTTTGCAATACATGTTTTTTTCTTGCTATTGGGCAACCTTCACTACTATTGAATTGATTTTAATGTGGAGATGGATACTGTTCTGTTCTACTTTATGCAATTGTCCACTAGGGTGGGAGTGGGATGATATCTCCCCTTGATGCAACAGGGGATGTTGCCTTTTTCAGATACCTCCACGAAGGTCGAATGCACTGTTTTATTGTGCCTTGTATTGTCCCGACTTCAATAAAAACATGTTTAAAAAACAGTGCTAAAGTGCTTGCGCACTCTCCTCTAAACATGGTAACATTGGGTTATACCTAATTGGCACATTTAATTTACTTGCAAGACCCTTGTAAAGTGACACTACCTGTGCCCAGGGCCTGAAAATTAAACACTACTAGTGGGCCAGCAGCACGGATTGTGTCACCCACTTAAGTTGCACTTTAAACATACTCCAGGCCTATCACTGCGGCCGGAATGCAGTTTTAAACTGCCATGTCGACTTTAACATCTCCTTGTCAAGCCTTAAACTCACCTTTTATTACATATGTCACCCCTAAGGTAGGCCTAGGTAGCCCATAGGGCAGGGTGCTGTGGACATGTACTTCAATGTTTTACATGTCCTGGTAGTAAAAAACCTCTACATTTGGTTTTCACTGCTGTGAGGTCTCCCCTTTCCATAGGATAACATTGGGGATTCCTAATTACATTCAATAAGCCATAATTTCCAACTGGAAGCAGGTACCTTCTACATGTTTGGTGTCTATGAAATTGTAATGTTAAACCATCTTTAATTGTAAAGTCTGAGTTTTCATTACAATTCTGAAAACACAATTTTTAGAAATGTGCCATTTTTCTGCCCTTAGCCCTTTTGTGCCTACTCTTGGGCCACATGACTGGGTGTAACTGACAGTTAGACATTGTGATGTCCTCCCATACAGTCACACAATAGAGGAATTAGGTGTGCTGAATTGGCCATCTGCTGGCAGGTTGGGGCGGAGCGGAGCACAGCCCCACTTGCAACTAAATAGCCTGTGCTCTGCCTTCACACAAAGGGCCTGATGACCCCATATTGTACTTGCAGCCAGCTTGGAGCCAGGGCAAGGGAGTCGGGAAATTCCATGCACTTCAAAGCCACTATCTAGAAGCTTCTCCCACCTTCTAGAACCAAGGTATAAAAAAGGGACCTCAGACACCAACTCTTCAGTACACTGCTGATCCTGTGGATACTCTGCCAGGAAGAAGGACTGCTGAGCTGCTGAAGGACTGTCACTCTGCCAGACTGTTCCCATGCTGGACACTTGCCTTGATGTGCTGCTGCCTTGCTGTACTGACCTGCTGCCAGCTGTCCTTCTGCCTGGGTGAGAAAGATTGCACCTGCATCTCTTAAACTCAGAACCCCAAAGTGACTCCAAGGTCTAGTTGGTTGGCCTTCCTGACTTGAGCCTTAGGGACAGAAGGCATAAGAAACCATGCTCCTGTACTTGGACTCTGCCAGTCTACCCTGCAAAGTGGTGCCACCCCAGCCCTGGACCCTTGGAAGTGGGCCTAAGGTGCTTTGCTAGCCTTTGTGGATCTAGCAGAACCAACGCATCTCCTCTGCTGCAGGCTGCGCAATCCCAGTAGAAGTGATGAGTCGCCACTGCTAAGTGGATTGGAACCGCTGCAAAGACCTGCACTGAATCGCAGCCCATCGCCACATTGAAACCGCCTTGGCTCCACACATACACAGTACAGGACCTCATGTTGACGGCAGCCTTGACAATGATGACAGACTCTGCATTGCAGCCTCATAGCTCCTCAGAACCGATGCATTGCTCCAACTACAAGTCTCATTGATGGGATCTTTGACAATGACACAGCAATACCTCACACCTCAGCTCCACCACATCTTGGAACTGACAGATAGCTTTGGCTGCCTGACCCATCTTCGACGCGAATACTAGGAACGCTTTGTAAACCAGGATTTAAGGTACTCTGTTCAGTGGACCTAACTGGGCCCCTGTAGCCGACCCGCAGTCCCTCGCAATTGGTGTGAACTTGTGACTTTGACCCGGTCCGACGCAACAAGTTATCCACAGTTGACGCTTTACGCCTTTTGGCACTATTTTTATAAAAATGTTTATAAATGAATATCTCCGGTTCTTCTGATTGGATTTTTGCCATTTTGGGTTTGTTTTATTTATTAAAAACTACTCTATGTTTCTGAAACTGTTGTGGGATCCTTTTGGGTGTGTTTTCACTCTGTTACTGCTTGAAGTGTTGCACAAATACTTTAGACATTGTATCTGAGTTAAGCCTGACTGCTCTGTGCCAAGCTACCTGAGGCTTGAGCACCTGCTAATTTAGGGTTTGCGTGTGACTTCACCCTGAGAAGAATTGTGGTTGCTACTTGAGAAGGGTTTCATGACTCTCAACTATTAACTTAGGGGCATATTATCAAGCCCCTATCGCCACCACAACGTCACTTTTTGTGACGTTGTGGTGGCGATAGGGTCAGCGCCCTATTACCAAGGCAGCGTTAAACCACATAACGTGGCTAAAAGCCACGTTAAGTGGCTTAACGCTGCCTTAGTATTAGGGCCCCTTTCACGCTAAAATTAGCGTGAAAGGGGCGTGCAGTGGGTGTTGCGGTGGGCGTTCCACCGCAACACCCATTCACTTCGACGCTGCCACCTATTATCAAGAGAGGCGATAATAGGTGGCAGCGCCGAAATTAAGACCATGGAAATCCTGGTCTTAAGGTGGCGAAACGAGGAGAAATGCTTCATTTCTCCTCGTTTTGCTTTTCCATGTGTGCTGCCTTGTGCAGCACACATGGAAAAAGCAAAATGCTAAGGTTTGTTTATGTACAGGAAGGTATCCCTTCCTGTACATAAACAAACCTGTTTTTAAAATGCCATTTTGTAACTTACATGTGTGCTGCATGAAGCAGCACACATGTAAGTTACAAAATGGCATTTTAGGTTTGTTTATGTACAGGAAGGGACACCTTCCTGTACATAAACAAACCTCCCTGCTCGCAGATACCCTTGCACTCTGGTGCAAGGGTGCCTGCGTTGGCGTTAAGCCGTGAGACTTAGCGCCATCGCAGGGGGAAACGCCAGGCTGCACCATATCCTTGGTAATATGGTGCAGCCTAGCGTTTCCGTAATGGCGATGAGAGGCGTTAAGCAAAGGACGCTAACGCCTCTCAGCGTCACTTCCTAGATAATATGCCCCTTAATTCCTTACAGGACTTCATTATTGTATTAATAATTTCTTACTCAGGAATCACTTCTTTGAGCAAGTGTTGCTTTGATGTGTTCAATCTAGGATGAGGTTAAGACACCAAAAAGTTGTATTTTCGACCTGTTATCTAATTGCTCTTACTTATACAATTGCTGGAAAAAATGAAACGTGCCAATAATTCTCACTTGTCTCCATACTAATCGCCCACATTATCCTGCTCTTTGGCTTTACTTATGATTGAATTATTTTCAATGCCAAACAGGTAACAATGTGTACCTTCTTCATTTCGTGAGCTTTGTAACTTGTTAACTCAAATAATAGCAATCTATTTGTGCTTAGTCTGCTCCTGTTGTGTAATCTCCTATTTTATTACTTCCTGATTTATTTTTTCAGTTCATGCCAATAGGTTTTGTTTCGTTTTACTCTCTGCATTTTGAACAACCCTTGGCTTAGCTGAACTGAAATTCAATTTAGACAATTTTAATGTTCTTTTCTCAATAAGTACTTGAAATTCAGGTTTGGGCAACTACATATTTGTCATCTTTTTGGTTTTACTCCTATTTTCAAATTTTATATTCATTTGAATAGCATCACAGTCAGATAAATATCTGGCAATATGTTGTATTCTATGCAGTAGAGCTCAAGACTAAGAACTACTACTGTGGGAATTGATTGCTGATGATACTTTGAAAATCGAGAGAATTCAAAGTGCTTGAATCCAGGGGCGAGAAACAGGGACAAAATGCTGGGAACCTATTGTAGGAGTGAACAGGATTAAAATCCAGTTCAAATAATATATCCTTTGAGAGAAACAATATAGAAGTGTAAATCTGGAGGAGAATGAGAAGGGAGAAACTGTATGTCTGCCAGAATGTAGTTTTAAAATATGAGCATGAAACGTTAGTGAGAAAATAGTAGTTGTGTGTTTCAAGAAACTTACAAATGGAGAGCAAAAATACTAGATATAGATTGTTAGAAGAGGTATTTTGGGAAATTAGTTGTTTAGAGGAGACATTACAGAATATGATTGTGGTTCCTCCGAACCAAGAATTAATCTTAGCCTCTTCCCAGTACGTAAAAACTTTAATGGCACAGGTTTGTGAAGACATGAATAGGTCCCTAAATGAATGTATTCACAATTCAACAGCACCTGCTACTTGATCCATTGAAAGTGGCCCAGAAGACCACAAAACAACTGTAAAGCTTACCAGTTCTGATAGACTTCCAGATCAAATACCACAATGCTAAACAGTGGGTTATAGTGCTTAGACCTGCTCTAAAACTGCTAACTCCTAAGACACACCGGGCCCGATTCACAGAACTAACTTAAGACAAAATCCTAAACTTACTACCATTTTGGTATTCACAGAAGGCACTTACACATTTTGGTATTCACAGAAGGCACTTACTCATTTTGAGTAACTTACTCAATTTGAGTAACTTACTCATTTTGGTATCAGTGGTACTAAAAATGCATGAATTTAACCTGTTTTTAAGGAGCGCTGAAGATGGAGAGAGACAATACAGAAAAAAAACAGAATTAAAATGAAGAAAGCCTTGAAAAGTTTGAGCCATTTTTTAGAATCCCTAATCCTAAACAATCAATGCATAAAATGTTCAAAGGAGGGCTTTGGAAAAGTGATGTGTATTGTATTAATGAGTAAAACCCACTTACACGTGTTTATCCAGTAGAACGTTATGGGAAC
This sequence comes from Calotriton arnoldi, assembly GCA_963921515.1. Taxonomy (NCBI): domain Eukaryota; kingdom Metazoa; phylum Chordata; class Amphibia; order Caudata; family Salamandridae; genus Calotriton; species Calotriton arnoldi. The sequence goes on along the minus strand of CAWUFW010000124.1, from coordinate 25,599 downwards.
AACCTAAACAGGTGTCTTTAACAATCATGTGAGAGTGACATGAGGCATGATTTAGGTTGCTCTTATTTTTTAAATCCACATGTAACCCACAGAGTTTCACCTACTTGTAGAATTCGCTGGCGGAAGACCTGTTGTATTTGGAACGTTCTTGAGTTCCTTAATAGATGGAACAGTGGATGACCCATCAAAACGGAAGTGCTCCTTGTCGGTAAGATTGAAATAATTCTCAATAATGTAGAAATCATCTTTAAGTTGAGAAATCTGTAACAAGTTTGCATCCAATCCCTAGGAGTAAAAAGGCATAAAGGAACAGTGTAAGAACATAGAGTAGGTGAGCAGTGGTGTCTGTCTCTTCAGAAATTCTTAGGCCCCTAGGCAATGGGGCACTGTGATAGTAGAACTGCATATAATTCTGAATTTCACACTTATAAAACTGTACATCTTTAAGGTTTTGCTCTGTAATGTAGATTTCTTGTAGAAAAGCCTCACATAAAAATGGAAATACACTATTCTTAATTAATATTTTTAGTCGCGAGAATTTAAACGTTTTAAACATGATTTCTAAAGGTTGTGAAATGGTAGGGGACCGTCGCCCACAACTTTCACTTCTAAATCTCAGCTTTGTGAGCACTCCAACAACTTTTAATTTTTTAGAAAAGTATATATTACATGGCAGAAACCTTAGAAATACATTGTGATCAACCAATACCAACACTTTCAAAAGTGATAACAATTATTTTATCCTCATGAAAATAATCCTACTTTATGCTGAGGTTGGGCAAATGCAATTTCTGTGGGACAAACACATGCCCTTTATATATTGCGGTATAGTACACTTATGTTTGGGCCTATTCGTCAGCTATATTAGCCTATCATTGGTACATCGACAACCATTTAAAACTGGTAGAGTGCAATAATAGACCATTAAAGGCCGGTGCTGGGGCCATTACTGGTAATTAATTGCTCCCTCCTAGAAGTAGAGGCCTGAGCCACATATAAGGGTCTGAACGAAGAAGAGGAACACAGACCAAATGGATCCACTATTTTTAGACAATTCCACCCACTGAACGAAACAGGAAAAAACAGAAACACTGGAATGTAGAACAAGAAGTCACTATTGACTCTCTCCCGCTCCATTGTCTTTAATGGCCCTCCCATTATTTAGGGAATCTGAAGTTACAATACAGCATCAGTCCATGGTTATTGCAGATCGTCACCAACCAGGGACGCTACTAGACCCGAACTTCGGGGGAGGCTAACACTCCCAGCCAGGGCTGGCCCTAGCACTGGCCGCACACGGTGCAACAGTCTTTTTTGGCGCCCCCTCACCAACAATGCACCTCATCTCTCTATAGCACCTTTCTGACAAACATTTCATTTTTTTATAGCACTACTCATAGTTTACTCACACTCAGTTCTATGATCTGTATGGTACACGTTCTTTGTAGCAGGCACATTAACCCTCTGCGATGTGTGGGTGGCAGGAGTGCCCATGTGAGTGCACGGTGACCGATACAACAGTATGAGAGTAGGGAAAGAGGAAGTGACTGCAGGGTGAGTGAGGTGAACATATGAATTTGGGTGCGGATGTAGGTGCAGAGTGGGACGAATGAATGCATGGTTAGTGATGGGCTTGTTTGAGTGAGACTGAAGATTGAGCAATGAGGGGGACAGGTGAGTGAAGTGTCACATGAGTGCAGGGTGAGTAGTGTGCTCGTGTGACTGCAGGGTGAGGTAAAGGATGAACAGCGCAAGTGCATTGTGAGTGCAGACTGATCATTTTGAGTGCAGGGTGAGCGGGTAAATGGTGTGAGTGCATGGTTATCATTGTGAGTGCATTGTGATCGCTGTGAGTGCAGGGTGAGCGTGAAAGTGAAGGGCGTAAATAAGGAGTGAGTTGTCTGAATGCAGGGTGCATTCCCAGATACTTGAAGTAACTCAGTATGGTATTGATGGCGGCATAGAGTTTTAGATATAAGTTAAACTATTGCTATAATGGCATTAATCGATGATCGAGGGTGGAGGAAATAAATAACGTGCTGATCCTGCAACAAACTCCCAGTCTTATGATTAGGGTTGCCAGCTCAATATTTTGATGTCCCAGGCTGTAAAATTAAGCATCACCTAAAGCCGTATTTTCAGCACTTATCTGTGTATACTTAAAACAGTAAATATAAATAGAAAGCACTTTTAATTGTGTTCTAGGGCTGCCTGAATGATTCATGATTGATAATTAAAGGAAACAAAGACAGAAAAGTCACATTACAAATGAATACATACTTATTATTTATAACCCTATTTAGTGTCAAGACGAGGTCTTTGCAGGCTCTTTAAACAACACATGGCTGGCATTTTTCTTTTGGCAACCCTACTTTATATTCCTTTTCATGAAATGCATTCTCACACTAGGGCAGTAAATGTAAAATACAACTGTAAGGAATAGGCAGAGTGGGGGCCCAGGGGGTACTGGAACCAGAAAAAAACAAGCATTGGCACAGCCAATAGGTCTTGCCTATGGGACCTTATAAGTGTTTAGCCAGAGATATTGACTTTGCCAATGTCTTTAAGCGATGCTGTAGAGAAGTGTGACTGCTGTGCAGCATGCTGAAAAGTTATAATAAAAAAGTGTCAGATGCATGTTTGTTACCTTATATATGACCAAGAAGGCATTATGTACAACTGAACAACCATATTACAAAAAGTATTTACAATAAAAAATGTCTTCAGTTTTCTTTTGTCCTTGCAATGCTGGAAACTTGTTTCTGCCTGTTTCAATGGTTGTTTGTTATAGCTTTTTTTGGGGGGCATAACCAATGGGAGGGCGAAGGTTGGGAAATAGTACCTGTATTACAACACTAGCAGCGGACAGACGCTAGAGGAGAATCAAAAGATGCCAGATTCCGAGAGCAGACTGAGGTGGTACTGAGTGATGCTGAGGTGGTGGTGGTGACTGGTGTGGAGGTGATGCTCATGTGATGCTGAATGATACTTAGGTCTTGCTGAGTGATGCTGAGGTGGTGGTGTACTGGTGCAGAGGCGATGCTGAGTGATACTGACTTGGTGCTGAGTGATGCTGAGGTGGTGCTGAGTCATGCAGAGGTGGTGGTGCTGCACTGGGGCTCAGAGCTGGTGCTCAGGTGGTACTGAGTGATGCTGAGTTGGTGCTGTGCTGAGGTGATGCTGAGGGGGTGCTGTGCTGATGCTGAAGTGGTGCTGCGTTGGTGCTGAATTACTGCTGAGGTGAGGCTGCATTGGTGGTGGTGTACCGATGTGGAGGTGGTGTTATGCTGATGCGGTGTTATGCTGATGCAGAGATAGTACTGCGCTGGTGAGGTGGTGCTGTGCTGGTGCTGAGGTGGGCTGCACTGGTGGTGGTGGTGCACTGATGAGGAGGTGGTGCTGTGCTGATGCTGAGATAGTGCTGTGGTGGTGCTGTGCTGATGTGGTGCTGAGTGATGCTGATGTGGTGCTAAGTGATGCTGAAGTGATGCAGAGCGAAGGTTTGGTGGAGCTCAGGTGCTGCACTGGTGCACTGATGCTGAAGTGGTGCTGTGCTGATACTGAGGTGGGGCTGTGGTGGTGTTTATTGATGCTGAGGAGAGGCTGCGCTGGTGCTGAGGGGGTGCTGAGTGATGCTGTGGTGGTGCTGAGTGATGCTGTAGTGGTGCGGAGTAATGCTGTGGTGGCACTGAGTGATGATGTGGTGACGCTGAGTGATACTGAGGTGGGGCTGAGTGATGCTGTGGTGGCACTGAGTGATGCTGTGGTGAAACTGAGTGATGCTGTGGTGGTGCTGAGTGATCCTGTGGTGGCGCTGAGTGATGCTGTGGTGGCACTGAGTGATGCTGTGGTGGCGCTGAGTGATGCTGAGGTGGTGCTGAGTGATGCTGAGATGACACTGAGTGATGCTGTGGTGATGCTGAGTAATGCTGAGGTTGCGCTGAGTGATGATGTGGTGGAGCTGAGTGATGTTGTGGTGGCGCTGAGTAATGCTGAGGTGTCATTTTTGTTGTCTCACTGCAGACAAGTCCAACTGTCTGTTGCACACAGCATTGTATCCAATACTAGAAAGAGCCACTCCTTCCCCGTGATTGGCATTCTTGTCAATTTCAGTTCCCTGCATTTCATTGGTAGCTTTCCTCCCTACTCTAAGTATATTACACTCCTGGGGCATAGTTTGTTTACTCTGCTTTTGATTGGCTCTGGTGTATCCTTCCACTTCTGAAATCATTGAACTATTTTTTTGTTTTGATTGTTCATTAGTTGTTTTGAACTCTAATGAAGTGCATGTGTTGCTCTTGAGAGTGCACTCGTGATCTTCCCCTTACCCCCCTGACTTACCCCATCCCTCCCTCACACCCTTCGCCCTGATGAGCCTTAGTGGTGCACTAGGTACTGTATGGTAGCGTTGGTGATTTGCTGGTTGTTGTATTTACAGTGTGTGTCCTCCCTTTGCTGATGCTCCTCTGTTTCACGCCAGGTGCCATATGGGGGATGGGGATGCTGTGGATGTTATCCGGCTGCACTATCCTGAGCCTCTATAGTGGTAACCGCTCTAGGCTTTGCCAGAGCTAAAGTCTTTTAAACTCCTCATGCATGAGCAGAGCCAATAGCAGCATCCAATCATGTTAAAACTAGAAAAAACATTGTTTTCTACACTTTAAAGATGGCCGCTTTCATGACGCAATAGATGTTGAATATCTCAAGGCAGGGAAAGTAAAGAAAACAAATGTTCTCATTATTTTCTTTACTTTTAACATGGAGGGTCAGGCATTGAAAAGGTCCATTTAGTCGTTTGCTCAATATTGGCAAAGGGAGACCGATTGGCTTTGACAATGCTTATTTTTTAGTTCACTATTACTACCAGTAGCGGTCGGTGGTGGGAGTGCCGCCGGGCACTGACGTGGGGCGGGGGGTAGTAAACTACGGATTACGGGCGATTACAGGTAAGTACACATATAAATAAATAAAACGAATTTCGTTTCTCGCGCTGCATCACATTTGGCGATGTAGCGCGAGAAACGAAATTCGTTTTATTTATATGTGTACTTACCTGTAATCGCCCGTAATCCGTAGTTTACTACCCCCCGCCCACATCAGTGCCCGGCGGCACTCCCACCACCGACCCCTCCCCCGCCCCACGTCAGCGCCCGGCGGCACTCCCACCACCGACCACTACTGATTACTACATATCGTCGGACACGGTTCTCAAGGCTACCGTTAATTCAACAGAGCGCTCAAAATTCCCAAGTCACTTCCTTGTAAGACACTAAATAAATAAATAAATGTGAACTGTGCTATACTGTTCAACACAGTGCTGTTGCTGCATGTATGCCACACGTTTTACCTTACCTTGCTGCATACTTTACTCAATCCTGCAATATAATCGCACACTTCACTGCTGTGTAATTTCAATGTCCCTGAATTAATTCATGCTTGAAAATAAACAAATGAAAAATTAAACAAATGTGAAAAGTTTAAGAGGCTTTCTGTCTCAAGCGACAAATGGCAGTAAAAGAGCCAAACCAGACTGCCTTTAGAGACAAAGGGGGATATGTACAAGGAAGTGGCGGAGCGCGACGTTAGCCTCCTTGGCTTAACGCCACGCTCCGCCACTTCTGAAACGCACGGCTGCACCATATTTACAAGAATGTGGTGTAGCCTTGCGTTTCCCCCTGCAATGGCGCTAAGTTTAGCAACTTAGCGCCAAAGCAGGAACCCTTGCACCATAGTGCAAGGGTGTCTGCGTGCAGGGGAGGATTGTTTATGTGTAGGAAGGTGTCCCTTCCTGCACATAAACAATCCTAAAATGCCATTCTGTCACTTTCATGTGTGCTGCTTCATGCAGCACATATGAAAGTGACAAAATGGCTTTTTTTTTAAGGTTTGTTTATGTACAGGAAGGCACACCTTCCTATACATTTTTTTTTTTTTTTTAAATTTTAAATCTTTATTGACAACCAAAAAAGGGGGTATAATTCACAGCAAATATGCCTACTTTCAAGATTTGGCCGGCACTGTGATAGCGTTTGTGTGTAGAAAATTCTTTTTCCAGGGTAGGGGGGTACACAGCAAGCCGCCTACAACCCGTCTGGGCCGGCCGCGTTGTATGGGGGTAAGATTATAGTGTCCTGCGTTGCATTTAAATCAAACTGTGCGTAATGCAATCATATGAAAACAGAGGGAACAAATAATAATAAACCTTATAAAGGATGCATGCTCTAGTGCACAATGACCATCAGTTGTATGGCGAAGGTGTGATGTTGTGCAAGCGGTGGGAACGTGCATGGTAACGTCACGTGATGTCATTTTACATCTGGTGTTTAAGGGCTGCAGGGGGCGTTGGGAAGTTTATTTGTGGTGTCTGTTACTGCGTTGTATCATCCGTTTCAGCTGTGTGCTCCAGCAGGTAAGTGTGTAGGGGCCCCCAAATATCTCTTGGGCGTGATGTAGGTGGTTGTAGCTCTGCGTATGTGTGTAGTTGCTCTTGACAATATATCAAATCGTTAAGCCAATCTTTAAATTTCGGCGCTCGTCCCCTACCCCATCTGCAAGCTACTCTCCTCTTAGCAAGAAGGAGCGCGAGGGAGGCGTATCTACGTATTTTGACATCTAGGGGTTTAGTGTACCCTAACAGGGTAGTTAGCGGATCCGTTGGGACGTGCAGGCCCGTCATATGGTTCAATGTAGTAAGGATCTCCGCCCAATACCGCTGTATAGGCGGGCAGTCCCAGGCCACGTGTAAGAAGTCCGCTCCCTCATGTCCGCAGCGATCACAGCGGTCGTTATCTCTTATCTTCAGTCGGTGCATGCGCGCGGGAGTGTAATAAAGGCGATGCACGTATTTATAATGTATGATGCGGAATCTACTGCTAGCTGATATGTTGCCCGTCTGCCAACAGCAATAAGTCCACTGCTCCTCAGTGATGGGGTACCCCAATTCCTCCTCCCACCGTATGCGGGCCAAAGGGGGGCCATACTCCCTGCTATCTTGCACCGTGCGGTATAAGAGAGACAGCACATGTGTAGGGGTGTCTTGCTGCAATAGCGCATGAAGTGAAGGCATGGTCGAAGGCTCTAGGGGAAAGGTGGGCGTAATGGATTTTATATCCTGACGAAGTCGTATGTAATAAAAGCGTTCCAGGGGGGTAGGGTTTGTGTCTTTGAAAAATTCCTCGCTAGTGTTGAATATACCCTTTGTGTATAATTGACCCCATGTGTGAATAGCGAGCTTGCGGAGGAGCCGGCGGCATCCGCCCTCCTCCACGACCGGGATGTCTTTCCGCCCGGGAAGTGGCAGAAGTGGAGAATATAGTAGTGTGCAGTGCGTAGCTTTAGCTAGGTCGTACCATGCGCTGACTGTGCATTGGACGGTGGTGGCAGCCCGGTGCCGTGGGGCCGCCGGGGTGCTGAGATAGGCGGTGCGTGGGGTGGGGGTCATATATCCATCTTCTATTGCCAGATGTGGCATAAAGGGAGGGGGTTTCATCCAAAACGCAGCGTATTGTGCCTGCGCACAGTTGAAGTATAGTTCAATATCCGGGATGGCGAAACCACCTTCATTGAAAGGGCGCGTGAGTACGTCCCATCGTAACCTGGCCTGTTTTCCCCCCCATACGAGTCTTATGAGTTGTGACGTGATCGCCGAGAAAAAATGCCGGCTGGGGGCGTAGGGAATGTTTGCAAAAAGATACAATAGTTTAGGCAGGACTATCATTTTGATGAGGGCCGCTTTGCCAGCCATTGATAAGGGCATTGCGATCCATCTTGTGACTTTGTCAGTGATCGAGTCCAGCGCTTTTCCGTAGTTAGCAAGCATGAGTTCTTCGCGGCTGCGGGATACTATTATACCCAGATAAGTGAGGGTGTCCTCACACCAGCTGAGGGGGGAATCTGGATGAAACTTTTTTGTGGCTGCAGTGAGGGGAAATATCTGAGACTTATTCCAATTAATGTTGACTCCTGACAACTTCCCAAACAGGATGAATAGGCGGAGAATGGGGTTCAGACTCTCTTCTGGATTCCGCAGATATAGTGTGATGTCGTCTGCATACAGTGAAATGAGTATTTGTCGTTCTGGATATATAATGGCATGTTCTCGGTAGTGCTGTCGAATTTTGGCCGCCAGTGGTTCTACCGCTAGGGCAAATAGGAGGGGCGACAGTGGACACCCCTGTCTGGTCCCTCTTCCCAGCGCAAAGGGGGGGGAACGGATTCCGTTCACCATTACGGTGGCTCGCAGTCCTGTATATAGTAGGGTAATCCAGTCCAGAAAAGGGGGGGGAAATCCCATGCGTACCAAGACATAGGATAGGTAGTCCCATTCCAGGGAATCGAATGCCTTTGTGGCATCCAAAAATACGGCCGCAGCGTTAACTTCCGGGTCTATATCGTGGAGTAGCGCGAATAGGGTTCGCAGGTTATGGGCCGTGCTTCTAGTGGGAACAAATCCCGATTGGTCTGGGAGGACCAATACTGGCATCAGTGGGCTTATGCGGTTTGCGATTAATTTAGCTAGAATTTTAGCATCGATGTTTATTAGGGATAGGGGCCGATAGGAATCTAGGTGCGAGGGCGATTTACCTGGTTTGGGTAGGGAAATTATAAGCGCTTCACGCATAGAGGGGGGGAGAATCCCGCTCTCCCTCGCCTCTTCATAGACGTGTCTCAGTATTGGGAGAAGCAGGTGCCGGTATGTCTTGTAGAACTCGGCCGGGAGGCCGTCTGGCCCCGGGGCTTTCCCGGATTGTAGTTGCATTATTGCAGATGTGATCTCCTCATCCTCATGATGTGCCAAAAGAAATTCTCTTTGGCCATCTCCCAGCCAGGCTATGGCGGTGTCCTCGAAGAAAGAATCGAAGTCCACCGGGGCCGTACGGTGTGTGGCATACAGCGTTTTATAGAACCCTCTAAAGGCCGCGAGGATGTCCGAGGAATTGGCGCGGGAGAGCCCGTCCTCATCCTCGATGGTGAGTACTGTGTTAGCAAATCGAGGAGGTCGGATTGTGGAGGCCAATGCCCGCCCCGGCCTATCTCCCTCGCCATAGCGGCGAGCCGTGTGGTATTTCCCCCGAAATTTACATTCTCGCTCCGCTGTTTCCTGATATTCTGTGAGCAGGGCGCGTATATGCATTTGTAAGGCGGGGGAGGGCGTGGCCTGTACGGCCGTCTCAATCTTTTTTATATCTGCTTCCAACTTTCGAAGTGTATTTCGGATATCTTTGAGTACTCCACCACTTTTAGCCATGCAGACGCCTCGTATTGTGACCTTAAAGGCTTCCCAGATTGTGGAGTATTGTGGGACTGAGCCTTCGTTCCGCGGAAAAAATTCAGTTATCTCTTGCTCTATCTCCGCTTTAAAAACTGGGTCAAGTAGCGACTGTGGATTAAGGCGCCAGGAGATAAGTGGGGATTCTGCTAGTGGTGGACTAAGAGCCAGCAGCACAGGAGAGTGGTCTGAGTATGTGCGGGGGAGATAAGAAGTGTGTGACACCCAGGTTGCCAGGCCCCTATCAGTCAGCCAGTAATCTATGCGGGACCAGGAGGAGTGGGCGGTGGAGTAGCAGGATCCCTGACGTATTAGCGGGCAGTGGGTTCTCCAGGGGTCAACCAGATCCTGGTCTTCAACGATGTTCTTGAGAGCTAGGTGTGCCGCGGTATAATGGTGTGGTTGTGGGTGTGATCTGTCTAAGTGCGGGTAAATAGTGACATTAAAATCCCCTCCCCATAGCAAGTGTGTGGAGCCAATGTCTTGAATTTTGCCCCATAATATCCGGAAGAATTCGGGATCGTCTGTGTTTGGGCCGTAACACGACACCAGTGTGACTGTCTGCGTGGCGAGCCTGCCCCATGTGAAGATGTATCGGCCTTGTGAGTCTGCATAGGTCCCAAAGGGGGTATATGGAAGGGTATGTCGTATCAGGATTGCAGTCCTGCGAGAGTATGAGGAGTAGCAGGAAAACCCTCTGAATCTTGCCCATCGAGTAGCAAAGGAGGGGGGTGCGTTGGGAGGTAAGTGGGTCTCTTGGAGCATACCGCAATGGATGTCATGGCGGTCCAGATATGCGAGAATATGGCGACGTTTACGGGGGTCCCCCAACCCACGCACATTCCAGGTTAAAAAGTTATACTTGAGTGTCTTAGGACGTGACTCCATCGTGGTTTTGTGGAGTAGCTATGTCGTGAGTAATAGTGTATACTATAGTGTGCTGCACTAGCATCCTGTAACGTAAAAACCGTACAATGCAAAAAAATAAAAGGACATTGAAAACATTCCCCGGACCCTCCCCCCACCCACAACAGCATCCCCAATCTGCCGTGTCATTTATCCCTCCCTTCCCTCCCCTTCTCATCCATTCTAGTCCCAACGGGGGACAATGCAATAAGCTCAACTTCATTTCACAACAGAAAATTGTAGGGTTCACCTGATGGGCGGCGGCAAGAGGGCGACCAGGTGCTCCTCGCGGTAGCGAGGGTGTTCGGGGGTAGTATTGGAGGTCCAGCCTGGAAAACGTTCCAATGTAGACCACAGTTTTTTGCGGTGTTAGTCTATGATCAGTGGTCGGGAAGCCCACGATAGTGCAAGGGCTCAATGACTGCTTCAAGTCCTCCAGAGGCTGATCCACCATCGGTTCTGCGTGATACTGTCCTGCACGATGCGTTTCGGCCTTCAGAGAGTTGTGGCATGGTGGCAAAAGGAGTACTGATGTCTGTTCAACTGAGGCGTTTTAAGAGATGCAGAACCAGGATTGGTGTGAACCAGTATAGGAGGGGGCATCGCAATGCTGACACAGGCGCGGTCCATTTAGAAAGAAATTTCTATGGTATACGTGTTGAGTGTTCACTTCCACCATCCGTCCCTGATGGAGACGAGCCAGGGTCAGCAGACCCGCTTGGCGGTGCCAGCAGAAGCTCTCTTGTCCTCAGTCTGCGATTCTATTCTTTGTCGGAGGCGCTTCTGTTTTCGTCTATCTGACGTCTTGGAGATAATCGGCCTTCAGGGTGTGCAGGTATGGTCTTGAGGAAGTCCTGGGCGTGTTGAGGGTTAGTGAAAAAATGTTGTTTGCCTTGGGTAGATATCTTTAAGCGGGCCGGGTATAACATTGCGTATGGGATGTTTAGTTGTTGGAGTTTCTTTTTTACGTGTAGGAACTTCCTCCTCTGCTCCTGCACGGCCATTGTAAAGTCCGGATAAAGAGAAATCTCCATACCCTCGTAACTGAGGCGACCCTTTTCTCTGGACAGTCGGAGGGCCGCATCTCTATCACGATAGTTTAATAGCTTAGCTATGATAGGTCGCGGGGGGCCCCCGGAGGGAAGCGGCCCGCCAGCGATCGGTGCGCCCTCTCAACCACAAGGACTGACGAGAACTCCTCTCTGCCGAAGAGGCCTATAAGCAGGCGCTCCACATACGTTTCCATCTTCCCAGTAGCAGTTGACTCTGATACGCCTAGGATGCGGAGGTTGTTCCTCCTCGAGCGTGCTTCTAACTCCTCATTTTTCGCTGCTATGACCTTCAACACTTTCTCCATTTCAAGGGACCGACTGGTGGTTGCGTTGGCCGTGTCTTCCAGATCGGATATTCGTCGCTCGGCTTCGGTGATGCGGTCGTCGTGTTTTTCCACTCGATGGGTAAGTCCGTCCATTCTAGCTGACATAGAATCCATTTTGGACTCTATTGAGGTGAGGCTCGACTGCATAACCAACAGCAGCTCCTTCAAATCCGCTGTGGACGTGGCCGGGGCTTCCGCGCGTTCTTCGTCCGGTTCAGACTGAGAGCGAGGATTCCTACGAGTGTCGAAATTAAGCTTCGGCTGTTTCCCGTCGGGCTTCCCCATGGTCGATCGTCTGAATGCCCTCCGCCTGAGTCGAGGGTGGGGAGGGGTCCAAATTCGCCCCCAAGTAGATGTAGCCCGTGAGCTACGGCGTCGGCTAGTAGCGCCGCGCGGGCCGCCAGCAGGGAGCAGCAGGCCCCACGATTCACTGTCAACACTCTCCGTGGTGGACCCTGTTGTCAAGGCCCCCCGTCCTCCCAGCTCCGCAAGATCCCCTCTCAGCAGGCAACGGCAGATCCAGCGTTCGGTAGGCCAGAGATACGGCGTCCGGAGCAAGGAAGGCGGCGCCAGTCGCTACGCTGTGCTGATTAGTCCTCCACCGGCGGTGAGGTCCATGTAGCCCCTCAGTATGCGCAGCCCGTGGTTGTAGGATCAGCGGGGCAGTGGGCAACGAGCCGCGGGGCGAGAACAGCTCCACTCTCGATGGCCGTTTAGCAAAGCAATGTCTGGGGAAGCCTACAGCTCCGGACACAGATTCCTCCTCCTCACGGATCAGGCCACAACAGGGCCGAGCCCGATGTCGAGAGGCCGCCCGCAGGGCCTATTGCAAGGGGGGGTGGGCCCGTGACACTACCCCCGGGCCGACACGGACGCTCCTTAGAGGATCCCAGCAAGGGGGGGGCGGGGGGGCCCTCCCGGGCTCACAGCGCCACCGCCGCCGCCGATCCAAGACAGCACGGAGGCTCCGCAGGGCCCAGTCAGCCGTGTCACCCGCCCCCCCCCGCCGCGGCTCCGACCATCAGCCAATCCAGCCGCACCGGGGAGTATGGGCGATCAAGTCTTGATCCTGCCGGGTGTCACATGCAGCTCCCCCGCTACGGGACAGCAGAGCGGCGCCAGCCACCTCGGGACCCCGGCTGCACTCACCTCCGTCTCCGTCCGCAGGATCCGATGGCGTTGCCCCAGGCGTCCCGGCCACACGGGCCGCCGCTCCGCTCCGCAACCCCACGAGGCCGCCGCCGATCCTCCCCAACAGGTCGCGGCCAGTCCAGCGGGCGCTCAGGATATAAGCGGCCACTCGCAATTCTCTCCCGGAGGCCGGCAGGGCCACCGATAAGCTCGATCCTCCCAGCCGCGGGTTCTCAGCCTCAGTACTCGGTCCCTGCGTCCTCCGGGCCAGTCCTGGCAGCGCGGCTCGTCGCCATGTCAGGGAGCGCGACCAGGGAGGGCAAGTGGTGGATCGCGCAGCAGTAGGGCTCCGAGCCAGTCTATTCTGGGCCCGCCGTGTCCCCCGCGCCGCGGTGGGTCTCTGGGGGCCTCCGTTGGTGTATCAGGTGCCAGGGTGGTAAGGATTATCGCCGGATTTCTCCCCCGAACTGCAAGAGCCTCACATCGGTGCGGCCATCTTGCTTGGCGCCCTCTAGCGCCCCCACACCTTCCTATACATAAACAAACCATGGCATTTTGCTTTTTCCATGTGTGCTGCACAATGCAGCACACATGGAAAAAGCAAAAACGAGGAGAAATAATGCATTTCTCCTTTTTCGCCAACTAAAGACCAGGATTTACCTGGTCTTAATTTTGGCGCTGCCTCCTATGTACGCCACCCTTTTACATAGGGGGCAGCGTCAAAATCAATGGGTGTTGCAGTGGAACGCCCACCGCAACACCCACTGCCCATCCCTTTCACGCTAACCATAGCGTAAAAGGGGGCCTTATGTACACGGCAGCATTAAGCCACGTTAAGTGGCTTAACGCTGCCTTGTACATAAGGCGCAGCCCCTATCGCCACCACAACGTCGGTAAAAGTGACGTTGTGGTGGCAATAGGGGCGTGTACATATGCCCCAAAGTTTTTTGGGCTAAATCGTCTTATACTTTCAACAATCCCAGTCTGATGGCAATATATCTCTGTGTGTAGTAGTGGCAGGCTTTGCCTTTCATTATTTCAGAGTCGATAAAATGAGCAGTATTAAATTGAGCATTAGAAATGCACATTTACATCAACGTGAAAAAAATAAAGTTGTACTTCAGGCACCGGATAAAAAGTAAGATACAATTATTTCATTTAGTAACTTTTCTTCAGAGACTATGAGTTCACACTCACCCAATGTACTTTATTTGTATTTTATTTTCGGTTATCATGGATGCTTTTGGGTGCAGTTAGTTTAGCATTAAACACTCGAGCTGCGCAGTAAGAGTTATGAAACGTGGTGTGTGACCGGATGTCGATACTTGCAAGGAGGTCACACAGAGCAAGGCCTCGCGACTATCATTTCCCACTGCATTAAAGACGGCGGCAGCGTGCGCCTGGGGGCCGCGGGCTGTACTCGCATCACTGTCCGCACCTTCATTGTAAACAGCTGCTTCCTGTCTGCGCTGCTTCTTACATCTGAGGCGGTGTCAGAGTGCAGGCCTGCCAGCGCCATTAATTCGCACTGGTAACGGAAAGGCAGAAATAAGCACCAGACTTCAGGTAGGAACTGCGTCTGTGTGCACGCTGCTGCTCACGTGGCAATACTCCATGGGAGTGAACTTTTCAGAAAAGGTGGGACATGCACCCATCAGTAGCCATTTGCAGGCTACCATTGTTAAATGAAAGACACACAAGCCAATCCAAAGTGTGGGAGGAGTCAGACCCCACACAGTACAGAAAACAGATCGGCTTACAGCGCAAGCGCTGTAGGCTCGACCTAACTAAGCCTCGGTAAGTAGTTTACAAAGGTATGTAAATATGCAAATGGTCTTTAAAGACCTGTGAAAAACTCTTGTGACGGAGATAAGACTCCAGACACTGCCCAGCCGAGCCCACAGCAGCTGGAGCTGCAGCAGCCCGGGCTGAGACACACGACGGGGGGGCGGGCTGATGCCCTTTTAGCCCTATGGGCGTTGCGTGCCTGCCACCAACCCTATCTAAACTTCTCCAAGGTTAGGACCTACAAGAGTTTCTTGAAACAAATCCACAGCTGTTTCCCCATTATATAACCAATTCATAACAGAGTTTACCTAGTGATGATTGTTCATGCCCTTTACATTGGCACGGATAACCCTCAATTATGCATACAAATGATCCACACACCTCTTTGAGCGACCCTTTCTGGTATTTGACCCAATAATTCACTCTTTTTCTTTTCTAAAATCCCCTCTGCAGCCTCCCTCCCACTCATCTTAGAGAGAAGCTCCACCCCCTTCGCGCCGCAGTGGGGACATGGATTAGCCTCATGAACACCCCCTCCAACACCAAACCAACAAAATGTCTCTATGGGTTGATGTTCATTCTAAGGTGAACACGTGGTAACAGCGTGACCAACCTCCCTTTGCATTGTTCACACCTGCAGAGTTTCTCACAACCTTGTAATTTTTTATTGAATAATTCTAACATGATATGATACAGAAAATCAGTGCACCACAAGTCACCACGTGAATGTGGAAACCCGTGATAGAATGCGTAGGAATCAATAAGGTGAGTTTAATACAGCCATAGTATGCCGGCTCATTGTTGTTGGGAAAGAAATACCTTAATATCGTCAGCGCCAGTAATTAACCAAAAGGAACTCTGCCAATTGACTTTTAGGTAGGAAACTGAAACAACTGGGGCAGTGATAGCTGTTTAAACTCAGGGAGTAACACCGTTAGCTCTCTTTATGATTTAGATATATCAAGCACCAGCTCAGAAATGCAAAAAAGGAAGAGGCAAGGGGAGCAGTTACCCACTGATTTTAATGGGGAAGGTACGGTATCTTTTCTTTGATGACAAATGGGGTCGTTTGGACTCTGGTTGGCAGCCTGCCAGGACAACGGAGGCCCTGCCCCCATTCCTTGGTGGAGGATTGCTCACCATACCGTGAGATACCTACCTGCCTGGTGGGAATCTCTTTGCCTTTAGCACAACCATCAGTGCAGCAGCTGAATTGAGGGCAGAACTGCGTGCTGAGTGGCTTCTAAGTTTGAGTCGCTCCAATAAGCATACTTTGTGGCTTTGTTGAAAAACAAAAAGCAATGGCCTTGGTGAATAGAGTGTCATGACTGCTTACTGATTCCCTGCCTGTAACCATCATACGACCTAATGGTCTTATGATGCATGGAAGTCGGGGTCAAGGGTTTCCACTGGCAGAGTCATCTCAGACACCACCACTAGAAACTCTTCACTTCTCCACCTTTAAATCAGGTGGCAAAAGCACAAGGTAACAGGAGGGACATCTGTAATTTTTTGGCTGATGGCCCTTATCAGATAACCTTTAACTTAACACAAAGGTCCTGAAAAAAGAGGCTTCCATGCCTCCTGCTCTAAAAGCTTGTTTAAAAAACAAAAAAATTCAAACCAGAGGGGTTCAAACAAACATGGCAAATACTTGGCATTCATCTGTGCTTTCTGTGCATCCACAAGATAGGTGGGGATCTTTACTTGTGCAGGCGGTGCTGGCTAACACAATGTGCTGGCATATGCCAAATTACTTCCTTTGGGCCGGATTACGATGCTGGTCAGGCTGCCCGTCCGACCGCCGCTGTCCGATTCTGGATGCCGAGGCTGGGAAAGCACCGTCTGCCGTATTGAGATGCAACTGCTGCTATCGCGGAGGTCTCATCGTTGGCCATGCCCCGCTCCCTGGGCATGCCGCTGCAAGTGGGGACAAATGCACAGGAAACATGTGCAGTTGTACACACATGCATGACACGTGTGGGGACATGTCTTGTGCACCATGTACCCCATTGCTGGAGTGTGGTGTTATGTGCACAGTCCAGTCAATGAGGATAGGTCCCACATGAGGACTTACCTGGATTACGCCGCCCACAGGACCGTCCACTTTGAGGTGCAACTGTTGCGGTGTAGGGGGGACCTGGAGGAAGGGATCCACGCTGGAGTCCACCGGGGAGAAGAGGAATCGGCTAAGTATGCACCCCTTTCCCTTCGTTACCAACGACTCGAGGCAGATGGTCGAACCGACATGGTTGGGTCGTTGGAAGCCCACATTGTAATCCGGACCGCGGTAGGATCTCCCTGTACAGCTCTAGGGATGCAGTTTGTCTCCGACTGCCATCTCAGTGGTAGGAGAAAAGCTGTCGGAGTCGGCGGTCTTTCAGCAGTCAATCGGAGCGTGCACAGACAAAATATTGAGTTTTTTATTTCGAAGTACAAGAATATCGAGTTGTAAATATCGAGGTACAAGAATATCGACAGCAAGAATATCGTGGACCAGAATATCGACAGTAAGGTAAGAAATATCGTTTTTTTAAATATCGAAGACAGTAATATCGTTTGTAAAAATATTGTTGTTAATAATATCGATGTTTATATTAGTGTCATGTATGTTAGTATGTATTTTGAATGTATGTGTTCTATATTTTTGTTTAAGTATTGTATGTATTTTTAAATATATGTATTACATTTTTAGAAGTTATTAATTTTTTTTAAAGTAAATTTTGAGTTTTAGTTCCGTAGAGGGTTGTGGGTTTATAGGGGAATAGGGTGGGAAGTAATTTAATTATATATATAAAAAAAAATGTAAGTCCGTTTTTATATAGCGCAGCTACTCACCCTTACGGGTCTCAAGGCGCTGGGGGCCGGAGTGGAAATTAAGTGAGCTATTGCCCAGAGTCACATGGTGCTGAGCTGAGCTGCCGCCGGAGCCGGGGATCGAACCGTGAACCCTGTGCTCCGAAGTCAGCTGCCCTGGCCGCTGCACCACACCTCTCCACTAAATATAATAAATTTAATAATAATTTTTAGAAGTTATTAATTATTTTCAATTACATTTTGCGTTTTTATTCCGTAGCGGGTTGTGGGTTTATAGGGGAATAGGGTGGGAAGTAATGTAATTATATTCAATGAATTAATATTATTTATTAATTAATATTTATATATTTAATATTTTATATTGTTAATTGTGGTAATTATTTTTTATTAATTAGTTATTAATTGGTTGTTAATTATTATTTATTAAATAAATTCATTATGTTATTTTTTAGGAGCGGGTTGTGGGTTTATAGGGGAATAGGGCGGGAAGTAATTTAATTATAATTAATTAATCATTTTTTATTAATTAATAATAAAGTATTTATGTTTTTATATTGTTAAATGTGGTAAATAATTTATTATTAATTAGTTATTAATTGTTTCTTAATCATTAATAATTAATTGGTAAATGTGTAAATTGTGTTATTTGTTTAGGAGTGTGTTGTGTGTTGATAGGGGAGTAGGCTGGGAAGTAATTTAATTTCAATATAATTTTTACATTGTTTTATTATAAAATGTATTTTAAGTTGTTTTATATTGTTAATTGTGTGAATTAAATTATTATTTACTGTTTTTAAATTACTTGTTAATTTTAATTAATTAATTAGATAATTATTAATTGATTATGTTAATAGTGTTATGTTTTAGAACATCGGTGGTGTCATTTATAGGGGAATATGGTGGGAGGCAAAAACATTTTATTTTAGTAATTGTTTGTTTATTAATTTTAATTATTTTGCTGTGGGAATAGAAAATGATTCCCTTATGCAATCCAACACTTTCTCTACTGTTGCACTCACTGGAGTGGGAATAGTAATTTTTACCCCTACGCTATCCAACACTTTCTCTACTGTTGCACTCCCTGGAGTAGGAATAGTAAATTATTCCTCTCCGCTATCCAACACTTTCCCTACTGTTGCACTTGCTGGAGTGGGAATAGTGATTGTTACCCCTCCGCTATCCAACCCTTTCCCTACTGTTGCACTCGCTGGACTGGGAATAGTAAATTATTTCCCTCCGCTATCCAACAGTTTCCCTACTGTTGCACTCGCTGGAGTGGGAATAGTAAATTATTCCCCTAAGCTATCCAACACTTTCTCTACTGTTGCACTCACTGGAGTGGGAATAGTAAATTATTCCCCTCCGCTATCCAACACTTTCCCTACTGTTGTACTTCGTGGAGTGGGAATAATAATTGTTACCCCTCCTCTATCCAACACTTTCCCTACTGTTGCACTCGTTGGAGTGGGAATAGTCATTTTTACCCCTACGCTATCCAACACTTTCCCTACTGTTGAACTCACTGGAGTGGGAATAGTAAATTATTCCCCTCCGCTATCCAACACTTTCCCTACTTTTGTACTTTGTGGAGTGGGAATAGTAATTGTTACCCCTCCGCTATCCAACCTTTCCCTACTGTTGTATTTGCTGGAGTGGGAATAGTAAATTATCCCCCTCTGCTATCCAACACTTTCCCTACAGTTGTACTTGCTGGAGTGGGAATAGTAAATTATTCCCCTATGCTATCCAAAACTTTCCCTACTGTTGCACTCGCTGGAGTGGGAATAGTAATTTTTACCTCTCCACTATCCAACACTTTCCCTACTGTTGCACTCCCTGGAGTGGGAATAGTAATTTTATCCTCTCCGCTATCTAATATTTTCCCTACTATTGCCGTTAATGTAGTGTAAAATGTAATTGTAAAAGAATAAAAATATTTTTATATTTTAATTTATTATATATATATATTTGTTTTATTATTATTTTACTGGTATATGTATATATATATATATATATATATATATATATATATATATATATATATATATATATATATATATATATATATATATATATAAATATATGCATGTATAATTTTTAATATGTTTCTAACATTTTATAATTTATTATAATAATTTTTTATTAATTATTATTAAGTAAATATATATTAAATTTTATATATATGTATGTTTAATTTATTTAACATTATATTTATTATTCCTAATTTTAAACATTTTATAATAATTATAACTAACTTTTTTTTAATTATATGTATTATTTACATAATATTTTTTACACATAAAAAAACGATATTTTTAACAACGATATTTTTTTATCGATAATTTTGTACTTACCATGATGTAGATAGGATGTCGATATTATTGACTTCGATATTTAGGTGTCGATATTTTGGGACCTCGATATTGTGGTCGTCGATATTCTGTCAGTGATCCCAATCGGAGTACACGATGCATGCATTGTAATCCGGCGGTCGGACCAACAGATTCTGAAGAGACCTTCGACGGTCCGACCGTCTCCGACAGGAAAGCGGAATGCAATTCAACCAGCATCATAATCAAGCCCTTAGGGGCCCATTACGATGGCGGGCGGAAGCACAACCGCCGTGCTGGCGGATGCAAAAACCACCAGTTACCGCCGGCACGCAGCAGTCCACACGCCCGCCCAATTACGATGCGAAAAGCAGGCCAAACACCGCCGGCAAGCCAGCAACACCGTCCGCCATCAAAGTGCGCCCGTACACGTAGCGGCGCAGCCCAACTGACACACACCGTCCGACGAAACACGTCCCACCCGGCGCATAAATTACGATGCCGCAAACAAACGGCTCCCACGGCTAAGAGACACCGCACGTGAAAGAGAGGCGGTAACACGGACGCAGAGCACGGACAACGAAGAAGCGGCACCCCGGGCATGAATCCAGCACTGCAGGCCCTTCCCATGCTTCTGCTGATGCACCACCAAGGACGCAACGTGCCGCGGAGACGCAGGTAGGCACACACACAACAAGTGCACGCAAACAGCGCACACAGTGCAAGGGCGGAAAAGCGGACAACCCCCACCAGCGCGTGTACACTACACATCCACCATTGCATCCACATATGACACACAGGCCAAATCCTAACATCGCGGAACACATGTGTACACACCACCTGGGACTAGGAACCAACCACCCCGTCACGGCCCCAAAGCGCCGATGACGCCGCCACACATGCACACAACGCAGAGGCCAACCGCAGCGCCATGCATGCGTCGCACACAGACACAGGGACACAACCAAGCAGCACACACATCAGCCCCACCCCGAACGCACATGACACGTGACAGGCCTGCCACAGACATGTCCCCAACGCCCAATTCACGGACAACACCCAACGCCACACAACCGACGCACACATGTCAGTGAAGTCACGCAACAGCAGGACACACCCCAGTGTAACAAACATGGCGTAGCACACAGCGACGGCAACACCAACTAGGAGAAGCAGGGCCCCTTCGGGAAGAGGAACGCCAGTACCACACTGAAAAACCCATACCACCCTGCACATATGAACAAGACCTATGAAACGGAACACCAAAGAGCCCGGGGACCGACAACAGGTGGCCCAAGAATAACATCCACACACAAGGCCCAACGCAGAGCGGAAAGGCAGCCTGCCGCCCACACAAGGGAGAGCAGACAGCACTGAATGACCTTCCATTCCAACTCCGAAACCACAGCCCCTACGACAGAAGCCGGTGAATACAGCCATTGTCCAAGAATAGACCAACACAGGCATGCCGAGGAGACCGACCACAGGGCAGATAGCGCATATCACAGAAGCACACAACGGACGGGGAAGAAAGAAGAAAACACTCCCCCATGTCGGCCACATGCAAGTTAATTGGAAGGAGTCACACAGCACTGACCTTGAACTGTCTGAGAAGCATGTGGGAAGAGGGCCCGTGTCCTCCAAACAAGCCAACAGAACACAAGTCCTGTCTCCCTACGACTACACAGAGCTCACAGCAACCCCGGAGCGTGCACATTGCAGACTGCACACACAGCCGGAGCACGCCATCTCAACGAACCGCTGCGAAATGGCAACCGCAACACACCTACCCAACTACGCCCGAACAGCTCAAGCTGTACAAAACCAACACGATACATACATTGGGATGCGATCTCCTGTCCCTGCTGAACGTAAGTTACCGACTGACTTACCGCATCACATTGTTCAGCTGCGTCATGCCCGTCTTCTACTGTCGGAGGTGTCCCTACCAGCATCCCGTCGAGATATGCCTCTCCAACCCGGCATGTCTGAAGGCGGACCTGCTACCACTACTCCTCCTCTGGACGCCCACGACAGGGCCTGCTCTGCCTATGGGGGCATGGCGTATGTGGCCAACATCGCACCCGCACTGAAATGGGACCACTGTGCCTCCACACGACGGATCATCGAGAACAGCTACATCGAATGTCACCCAGCATGCCCCATCATGGTCCTCCAAGGGACAACTTACGAACAACACCTTGAGAGCCACCATCTGCTTCATTGGCTGGCAAACATGTACACCACCAATGACATGGAAGCCCTGCTGGACGGCATCGCATACCTGACAACCTGTAAATACGTCGGACCACAACGCCAGGTTCCCGAGTGACCTATGAAGTCCAACCCCGCACCCATGCTCAGCTTCCGCACGGACTGGCCAGTCACCACCACAACAGCCATACCAAACGACCGGCAACTGTAACCACACCATCAACGACATCGCCATGACATCGGATATGACCGGGACATGCACACTGTTCCCCATCACATCCAGGAACACCGCATGCATCGTGGGAGGCAGTGGCATGGGCTCTGTGTATCGCACCCACATGGACGGAACTGCACGAACAACCAGGACACGACATGGATCCAGCACACATGGACACACACACCGCTCAGTGGACATGAATAGGTCGCCTGGAGTCTGTGGGTGCTGCACCCCTCCCACCCCCCGCCCGGGAATCCCATACCAGGACCTTTGCATGGACGACAAGTGCATACAACAACAACACGACTCCAGTGACTGTGACATGTCCAGTAACCACCACAGTGCAACAACAAGTGGCACGCCGCTGCATGCACGCAAGCACATGCCCTGATGTCATCTCACATGCACGCGTGCATGAGGAACAACCGCAGCAAACCTGTCACATGGAACTGAGATGGACTGTGCCCATGATGCCGAGCGGTCTGGTAGGCTACATGTATACCGTCTGTGTCAAAGTCCGCAGCTCCGCAGCTATACGTAAATGTACATTAGCACAGCCTTGGCCAAGCAGATGTAACTCTGAAGCCCACATCCCACATGCAACAGCCAATCACATGTAACCCCACACCCTATCCAATTTGTAATCATGCTCAGTATATCCTCAACATGTATTCCGCTGCCAGTAGTGTCCACTATACTGCATCACAGAGGACAGAAGACTCAATATAATGTTTGAAACCAAAACTGTCTCCGCTGACTCATTTCACAAGTACGAATGAGAGAGGATGAGAGTATGTGAAGTACACGGCAGTCGTGACATGACCATGTAGTCCACTGGTATTGGATGTCAACGCAAATGAGTAGCACTACTGTGGAAGACACACATGTGTCGTGTGAAGTCGTATGGACGCAGTGCTCAGGTGGGTGGGTGCGACGGGTAGATGCGCACATGCCAAGTTGGAGCACGCCCGTGTTGGGAGGGGTCATGAACAGTACACCACCGCTTCCCTGGGCATTGTGAGAGGGACACCTGTCGGGGGGAGTGAACACGTGTGTGCACAGCAGCCGGGCACACGTACAAAGCGGTACCAGGCGCACCTCAGCCCACCCTCTGTGGACAAGCTGGATCCTGTTGTGCGCCCGCCATGCCCCTTGACAAGGCACACACAGCCCCAGTCGACCAGGTGTAACCCCAACATAGTCAATCCGCACAGGCGATACAGGGCACGGGATGGCAGTGGAGCATGGTGTGTGAGAGGTCTCCTCGCGCTCCTCCTGGTCATATCACGCAGGCAATAGAACCTCAACGTCCAGCATGGCAAAAAGTCAAATGGAAGTGTAGGGGGACGCACCACAGCACGAGCAGCACTGACGTCACGGGAGGTGGCTCGCACCATCCCATCCATTGCCCATCATACCAACCACGCCACATGCCATTGCGACTAAGTGCAGCGCGTGCGCCACCACCCCTGAGCCCTCCCCAGAGAGGCCAAAGAGTGAATGTGTGGGCCATCAGCCACAGACGGACGCGGCCTGGCCGCAAGGGCAGCCACAGCCACTGGGTGTCGCAGGTGGCGGATCCGGAAGGCGAAGACTGTGATGCATAGTCCATGCAGGCCGGGTCTCCATTTGGGGCACCACGCAGGTGGACGGCGTCCCGCCACACATCATACCCTGAGACAGCCCACTCGTGCAACTGGACCCACACATACACTCCTTGCCCTCTCTGGTGCGAGCTTGGGGCTGCCTGTGCAAGCGCTAGCCTCGCAGGTGAGCATGCATATTGGGGGGCGAGGGGAGGACATGAGGGCTGGGCGAAGATGACTGTATCACTGTCAGTTAGTACAAGGGATGACCCAGATGTGGAAAGGAAGAGACGTGTCCCGTGTGTACTGCAACTAGTCGCCAATCCAACTACCCCCATGTCCGGAATGTAAGCCCGCACCTAGGCCCCGCCCATCCGCCACATCGAACATACCACCAGCACGACAACCTTCCCATTCGAAACACTGACTGGGGGTGGCGACCAGTGAACAATCATGTGTAGCCTACCCACGCGTACATGTGGGCCCTCCATGATCCATGTCACCTGCGGCAAAGACATGACATGCGCAATGAGGAAGTGAGGAGAGCTGTCCGCCCCACGCGCAGAAGGTGCATCAGCTCCACAGACCCAGCAGCGAGTCCAGCAGGGGTCACATGTGCAGGGGCAGCTGTGCCTGGTGTGAAGGCACATGCATATAGACAGCACATCGACCAATGTGTAGTCTGCCCACATCCACAGTCCATCATCATGCGGACATAGGAATTGAACACAGGGCAACACATCTTAGTTGGTGCACCCACCGTGACCAACAATGCGCAATCATCGAGCGTACCCGCCCTGTGCATGGCCCCCACCCAACGGAGGCACATCCAGTGCCACCATCCCACACACACAAGCCTTCCACGGAACATGCTGTGTCCAATGGTCAGTACAGAGTCAGCGCCCATCTGGTGGATCCTGAACAGGAGACACATGCACACACATGCCAGCTCCCACTATGTACGTCTGCCACCTGGCACGTGCAATGTAACCTCTCACCTGTGACGTGTGACTGCAAGCACACAGCCGTCTTGGCATGGGGCTGTCAATGTGGACACCAGTCAATGTTTCGGGAGCTGTGATCCGTACAGTGCTGTACATAGGGTGCAGTGCTGACACCTACTACTGTCTCATATCCCCTCGTGCCACAGGTCCCACTTGTATTGGCCGCTCAGCCCGTGCCCACATCGTCGTCGTCGTGTGCCATACTCATCCAGCCTCGGAAGCAGTTCCATGCTCAGCAGACACTCATGTTGCCGTGGCGTTGCCGCTGCAGCGAATATGCAGTCAGTCCCCATCAGCACGCCCCGCAAGTCATTGGGGCCTAGATCCCCATGTGCATGCACATGGCAGTGGTATGTCTCACTTGCCATTGCCATTGTTGGGAGACCTGTGTAAGTGTATTGTGGCCGTGCCGTCCCAGCTTGACAGCTGGGCTGTGGCTCATGTGCTTGCTCAGTCATGTCAGTGATGTGTATGCGAAATTGCTATGTGCCGTGTTGCTTTGACATGTGTCCTCTGCCATTTACCCCTGTCGGAGACCGAACATTGACCGCCCATACCAATTGCTGGCGGACATGGACGATACAGAGGTTATCAGGAAGTTTCGGCTGGACAGGCCAACCCTGCATCGACTGTGTGCCATGTTAGAGCCCCATCTCCGTCCCCGCAGGGTGTATCCGACTGCTGTCACCCCCACGGCTAAGGTGATGGCACGCCATGCATTTCTTCGCCACTGGGTCATTCCAGCACACAGTGGGCAGTGGAGGAGGGATGTCCCAGCCCATGTTCAGCAAGGTGCTGAGGGATGTACTGGCAGCCATGATGCTGTGCCGAAACAGGTACATCAGATTCCCCAGGGCTCGTGAATTGGCGGCAGTGAAGGGTGCATTCTATGCCCTTGGCAGAATCCCACACGTCGTGGGAGCCATTGACTGCACACATGTTGGCCTTGTTCCACCACAG